>CM060929.1:321554527-331554527 GCA_030765085.1 Allium cepa | reverse complement strand
GGGTCCTTATCGCTAATAATGCTAGCTTGAATTCCATGGAGTCGAACACCTTCTTGATATAAATTTGCACTAAAGATGCAGTGGTCCTATTGCTTCTAATGGGAATAAAACGGAATCTTTTAGTGAGTCTATCCACCCTGACCCAAATTGCTTCATTTCCTCTTGGACTCCTAGGAAACGCATCTATGAAGGTGACCGGTATATGATTCCATTTTCATGTTGGAACCTCTAATGATATAACAATCCTTCAGGCTTTCCTTACTTAGCCTTTATCATTTTTCATATCCAACATTTGGAAACAAATTCAACAACCCCCTTCTTCATCCCTGTCCAATATAAAATTTGCTTCATATCGCTATATATCTTATCTCCAGGGAGGTGAATGGCCTTCCTAGAATGGTGACACTATGCTAACACTTCTTCTAAAATATCCTCAGCCATAGGGACATAAAGGCATCCATCTCTTCTCAACATCCTCTTTCATCCATTGCGTATCTATAGACATGAGGATAAATTCTCTCCTCTACATAACTTACCCAAAATGTCCACTATAGTTGCATCTATCTTTTTCTCTAACCCAACGTGGTTCATTAATGCCGGCCTAACCTCCATTACTGTCAAATAGCCTAGAGTGGTTTTGATTGGCAGTTGTCAACTAAAATTGGAAAGGAACTCCTATTATTGCTTAGTTAAGTGTCCTTATGAGACCTCCTTACTTACATTGTTTTCCAATATACTCATATAGTGGTCAAAGCTCATCCGAATCATCAACACATTAATAAAATTGGAACATATCTCATATCTTATTGTACGCTTTTCCAATAACCCAAGGGAGACAACTAGCAATTACAACCCAAACCCCTAAAAAAAATTGCTGGAAGCTACCATTTATCATCAATTGGTGTTAATGATGTTGTAGCTTTAATACTCCTAACTAAATTAAGATGGGTATTTATAGTGCACCATTTAACTATAATCCACATGTCTTACTTATCTCTTTGGCCCCTAATAAATGAGGTCCATTAATTACTTCAACCATTACCCCTGACTATGGAATAATTGTGCATTCCCATCCAGTAATGCGTAAGAAACATAAATTATGTACATTTATAATAACTCATCAAAAATTTGGTTTGGTGAAATGAATTTCCTACCATCTATCTCGTCTTCTTCAATACTGAGTCAACCAACACCATTATATTTTTTTGCCATATCACTTCCCCAATCATACTACTATCTTCTCTAGGTCACAATCTCTTGCCAGTATCTTTGTTCTTTGCTATCAATCCCTATTTCTTTGAGAGTTCTTTTTATGGCTTCCACACGTCACCAATCAACCTTCCTAGGTTCATACCAATATTTCTTATATTCAATGGGGATTCCTTATTGCTGCTTATAAGCATCCGCAGTTATTTCATTCATATCCTAAAACTTTACATCGTCTTACCTAGTCAGTCATCCCTACCTACTCCATATCAAAATTTAATTTGTGAACTACTATTCTTTATAAAACTAAAATTTCATAATCATGAAGTACCTAACCCAAAACTTTTATCTTTAAAAATATAAACTTAGAAACATTTTTATCAAATTCAAAAATTGCTTGGTCTCCAAAAAGGAGCCGTGAAAAACTTTTCCTTTTCTAATCAACTTTACCTTTTTAAGGAATTTCTACAACATAGAGTTATTTGTTTTAAATGTAGGATTTTAACTCAAAATTCTTAAAACTCAGTTATCATATGAATTATTTTTTTCAAAAACATCTTCTATAACTTTAAACGATGAAAAGTGGAGTAGACAGAGATATCTTCCATCCTATTATTTCCTTATTACTCTTGCTACCTCCACTTTCACCTTTAATGGAGATTTTAACACCATATGAGGGGAGCTTCTAAAAGATACGTGTAATTGCTGCATCTATCCAAGTATCTATCTAAAATATATGCGCAATTACTACATTACTATGGTATTTATTCATTCTTCCTAGCCTATTTCTATAGCTTCTCCCCAATATTATTTCCAATTAGATTACTATTCATATTTTATATAAATTGCTAATGCTATTTCTATCCAAATCTCCCCATATTGCAAATATTTATATTTCTCCTACATAAATAGCTTCTACTTCGACAGTTGTTTTATGTATTTCCTTATATGGAAATGTTCCTTCTACCTTTGTTGTTGGGCATTCTTATCCTTCTATTCTCTATACCTTAATTTAATCAAGTATCGTTTCCATTTATCCACCCTTTAAAATGAATTTCTTTGTTTTAAAATGAAACTTCCAAATTTATACAAGTAGGAAAGATCATCGAGCCAAACCACTGCTCTATTTTTCATTTATTTCAAAAACAAAAAATCCATTTATCAAAAATCATTAAACTAAAACTTTTTGACTTAACCAATTTTAAATTAAGAAATCTAAATTTTCTCGCTTTTTCAAACCAACAACTTCCTAATAAATCCTATGAAAAACCCATCTAAAACATTTCAAGAAACTTTCAGAATCTTCTTATAGATTTTTTCACATGAGGACAGACTCAGAAATGGATGATTATTCTCCTTTCTTTTAAACTTTCCTTCTTCATACTCCTTCTTAACTCTTCTTCGTAAAAAACACCGGTATCTTCTAGTGGTTATTAGTGGACACCTCTTTGCGAGAACTTTCTCCACTACTTCTTCATACCTTACTTCTAAATGCTTGCAATATATAGTTTCTTACTTCCCATTTGTCTTGATGAAATGTACATCTTCTACCAGCAGCCCATCAAAATCCAAAATTATAAGATAGCCTAGGCCTAACAAAGGAGTCTAGTACCATCCAACCTCCATAATTCTTATATATGTCATGCTTATGCTCTTCTTGGTCAACGCCTTGTGGTACGACCTATAATTTGCAGGGTAATCGGGGTAGTGAATACATTTACTCTATTTATTGGCCCAATTCATAGTTGTTTCATCCATCCTTTCAGAATAATTACTTTAATAGTTAGAATTTGTAGAGTTTAGTGTATAATATATATATATATATATATATATATATATTTAGGGTTTTTGAAAAATACTTTCAAAAATAACAAACACACTCATACGTAAACCTATACCAATTGATTGGGTAACCTAAGCTGGAATTCCAAATGTAACAACCCGCTTGGAAATAGGCGTAATATTCGATCCAGAAAAGGCCCATCGAACCTTAGACCCTTTCCAAAGCTGATTTTTGCTTGGTAAAATTGATACAAAGAACAATGCATAGATCTATCTATTTACACATTCACACTCTCACGGTGGAAGGATAAAATATAATATTGAAAACAGTACCCATTTTATTAAAAACTCTAATGTTAGAAACTTATAACACGATACCACATAATAACACCAAATATTCGTAGTAAAATATCACAAAATACATTATCATGTCTAAATGGGTACTTTGGAAATACAATAACAACAAAAGTTAATAGTTAAATAACTGTTACAAGTCTCTGTTTCCGCCATAATCTTCGAAATGTGCATCGTCTTCTCTAACCTATGTTGTAATGAAGAGGGAGTCAGATCAATAATGTTGGGTGAATAAAAATCTCGAGCCTTTCTATGATAGTATTTGGATAGTGTAGTTTAAATTAGAATATGTCTTACGCATCCTAACTATATTCTATGTAAATTTCTCCAATCGTAAGCCCTAAGGCTTTCCCAGTCCAATCCTATAACCTATACCCTTCGCAATCCAACTCAATAACCTATCTTTAACTGTAGGCCAAAGGCCATCCCTGGTCTCATGCATCTGCCTTCAATATTGTCCTAAGAATATAGGAGATGGTGCCTAAGTCACTTAATACTTTAGACTATGACCATTTATTACCTCAATGAAGGAAAGTACCCGTTATTTAATACCTATCCCAAGGCGCGCTCCTCTTCGATACTATCTAGCTAACATTGTACAAAATCTCATCGGGCCACTTAATACTTCTTTATGGGAGAGGCGGACTACATAATATCTACATAATACCCCAAAACCAAAACGTACCCTTCCTGAGATATCCACTATCATGCCTAACCACTAACCATGGCCATTTAATACTTCCTACATAAGGAGGAGGTGGGCCCTCAATTAGCCACTTCGACCCCAAAGCAGGTTCTACGTATTATGACCCATAACCCAAATAGTGACATCTCATATTTGTTCTCCATGGGTACTTATTATAGCTGTTGTCTCACATCAGCCCTAAAGTCACACTGTTGGTAGCCAGATTAGCTGGGCAGACTTCCATGTGCTTTTTCACTGACCTTGCACCCCTATAACTTAATCATAATTTTCGCTCACCTAACATACTACCATATACTTCGCCACATTCCATAATATTACTATTCATAATTATCTCGCTTCTTTTCTAAAAGGGATTTAATATTAATAACCTATTTACTATGCAATTAATACGCTATTAATTATACATTATTTATACGTCAATACATACACACACGTGTGCCTAAAATATTTCTAATCATGTCGTTTAAATGTTAAAACTTTATATTTATACAACTCTAATTTCATATCAACAAACGCACAATATACGCAACGTTCTCATTCCAACAACAGACCTGTAAAAAAAAAATTGCACCAAACTTATTTTATACTAAAATAGCAGAATCACCATTAGTAGAATATGCAATTCAAATATTTTTTCGCATTATTCAACTTCTACATATAAGAATAAAAAAGGGAATTTCCATTTAAATTACGGAAATAGGCCATGCAAACTACAAAAAAAGAATCTGTACCTTACACACTGTTTCCTAACTTATTTCTTTTCGAAACCCTTAATCAAATCTAAAGAAAAGGGTAAAAAGTGGAATAGAATGTAAAACATTAAAATCGCAGTGACTACACATTTCCACTATTTAACATAGAATAATTTAGGTTCTAACAAAAGAATTGACATTTCACTTTAGGGGAATTTTAGGGTTTAATTTGATGTTTTCGTGGATAAAATTCCCCAAGGCATATATCAAATCCATGTTATATTATACAATTACTAAAATAAGAAAAATAAAGATTTCCATTCACAAATGGTCCTTAACTCTTCCTTTTGGTTTTGTTTATGCCCACTTCTAATCACTTTCCCGATCTCTCCTTTTATAAATATACAACAAGGGAATTGTATATGAATTTGATTTAGAAATTTAGGGATTGAAGGAGAATGCAATTAGATTTTGAATATCTAAACCTAAAATTTCTTACCTGAGACCCTAGAGAGTTTTTTGAATCTTAAAAGAAAAGAGAGACCGACAGAGTTTCATTAATTTTCAAATAATTTGTGAATAAATGTGAGGAGGCTAGGCTCTTATTTATAGTGGTTAAAAAGCATTAGAACCGTCGAATTTAAATCGGTTTAAAATAATATAATATGGATCGTTCTTGGTTATAAAAACCCTAGCTACCACTATGATAATCAGTGGACCGTTCCTACCTAGGCCGTCGGCCGTTAGCGTTTGACCGATGCTAGGTCACGGTCGATCGGTGCTATGTAGCGGTTCGTCATGTTTTGGGAATGTTTTTCAGTTTGCCGTTATTAGATTATTTAATTCCTTAACTAATATTTAACGTTAACTTTTGTTATAACATTTATTTAACCCCCAGTCCGACTATCGTCAATTTTTGAATTTCATAATTTAGCATTAACTATTTATTTGAATTTGAATTTCTGTTGAATCCGAAAACTTTAAATGTCAATAATTTTGTTGTTTGAGCTGCACTTTCAAAACTTTATCTACGAAAATTGTTCAGAAAATCGCAATGAACGCAACTGCATAACTTCCATTATGATATATACAAAATTTTCATTTTTACCCTTATCTTGTATAATTAATTAATTTCTTATTAATTTTTATGGGATGTTACAGTCATTTATGAAGCATTTCATAGAATGTTACTTCAAGTTTATGAACATTTTATAACTTTAGTTCATACTCGTATAATACTACACTACCTCCTACAAGTATATATAAAACATGAAAAAAAATTCTAAACAAGTATGTTCAACAAATATAAACTTGTTTCAACTTACTACCTTCTCAATTCAAGAGTTACAAAAACTTAACTTTTATATTTTTAAAATACCTAGCTTTTGGTTCTACAACATTCCGTAAGTTCTCGGCAGTCCAAGATCGCCAAAACCCCTATTTCATTGTAACAAATGAAAATTGCCAAACAACGTATCATAACATGATGCACATACCATACTGTCCTAATGCATATGATACATATTTCCAAAAAATAACTTAACAAAGTTTCTGTTTATAATAGAATATGGCATAAACACCCAACAGATCAAAGTAGAGAATTAAATGTAGAAAAATAAAGGAAAACGTGGAAAAATAATACACATAGAATTTGTAGTCGTTCGACCACCTGATGCCTATGTCCTCTTAGCTTCTTAATTGATTATACTAATGTTTACAACTTTTGTTCTTATGGATCGGTATGGATCCTTGGGATTACAAGGGAATTACAAGAATTAGTAACAACTGAATAAGATCCCTTTAAATGACCCCATCCACTTCTATTTATAGCTGTAGGTCGTCAGGAATTCCTTCACTACGATTGTAGCCATGTTCCCCTCATACAGCAGTAGTTGAGATTGAAAAGATAGTAGCCTGTCAGCAAACATCATGGATCAATACCGATCCATAGGCATGGATCCGTAGATATCTTCCATTGCCCAGCGTGGATGCAACTTGTTGTTAGCTTCATGTTTTCCATCTTGATTGCTCCGCTAGAAGCTTGTTTTACTGGGTTAATAAGTTTTATCGGTGGTGGAATGCAATTCCTAACTTTGGGTGCTAGAGGTGCTCGATGATGAATTGCATGCGAACGATGTTTTGAGGTTTGAAAGGGGTTACAATCGTCTTAGTTTGGGAGTAAATGGACTTTGAGGTGGTATGGATGAAATTATATGGTTCAGTGCCATTCCATCACTTTGATGGTTTGAAGTGGTTGAACTTTGATATGACTTTGCACTTGCCTTGTAGTCTTGATTGTACTTGGTTTCTGGGCTTGTAATCTATTTCTTTAGGCTTCCTTCCTCGATAACTTTCAAGTCCAACTCATCAAGTTCGTTCGAATTTGTCCTGGCCAAAGGGCTTGATAACACCTACCCCTTAAAGTACATCTTGTTTCCAACACGATGTGCTTTGCATTGAGGCAAATCAGGATTGCTGCATTAGATTTTCAATCTATGCTTCGAATGGTTACCATCCTTCCCACAGGCTATTTCGCTGAAATGTAGCATCTTTGTTGTTCGTCATGACACTCTGCTGGGATTTAGCATTATAAAATTGAAGCATGCTCTTATGATCTGTTACTTCAAACTCAATAGCTCTAGGCAGATTGGTTTTTGGATCTATAGGTTTGAAACTGCTGCTTTTTGGTTCTTGCAGCTAAGTGTTGAGTTTGCATGCGCATATGCACTTAGAATGTCATGCATATTTTAACTCCGTGTACATTTACATCACAACAATAATAGGTTTAGGTTCAATACTGCTAAGCCACGTTTGTAATGCAAAAGGATTTCCATGGAGATGCCCTTGGTACATCAAGGCGGATCTCTTGCATAAGAATCAGATATATCCTTTTGAGCATTGTATGTAGATAAAATATACCATAAGGAAAGCCATATTTGGTTAATGATGAGAGACGTTATGTCGAATATAATTAACTCCCGCTAATAATATAAATAAGCATCTCTAGATTTGGAGTTCCTATTAAACTTGCTAAAGCCTTCGCGATTATGCATCCTACTTAGGTTTTAGTCATTTAAAAATATCAAGGGTACATTCGGCATCTCTTACACAAGTCTTCATCGCTTGAAATAGAAAATGAACCACTCAATGGATTCCCACATAAGCCAGTTTGACAAATGCTAACACCGACTTCTAACTTGGATTTAATCTTAGGATAGACAGCTCAACTCTGTAACATAAGTCTGAAATGTTAACTCTACCATCTCCCTTAGACTTAACCTTAGGATAAACAGTTCAATTCAATAACGTTCCACTTCACAACTGCTTCCAAAACATATACTCGTGTACTAGTTTTGAAGTGGTATTCGGTAAGTAAAACAATTACCGATCCCGAACTCTTCAAAATTAATTTGATAAATTTCCAATTAACTCAATTATGGTTCTTTTAGAAGTAAGCGAATAATATAATCCCCAGGGGATCTTGTATAAGTTCTTAAAGCTAGAGAAGTTTCATCCAAATGCTCCTTTTGGGATATCTCAAATCATATGAAGTGGTGAAGCTTTTAGATATTTCTTAAGTTATATTAGGTCAAGTTCAATGGTTGACCATCTAGTTGAAAATGATCGCCTATAGAAATCAAGGTTCATATACTTAATGCATTTCCTACATTCCAACTTGACTAAGCCTTGATCAAGAGTGAAGCCGCTAGGTCAGAGCACTATTGCTTCTATCCCTACTCGAACATCAATCTTAACTATCACAAATAGAGAAGTCTACCTCATCATCTTTTAGTGTTAAGCGTGGTATTAATGAATTTCCATAAAGGAGTAACTAATCAACACAATTAACACTTTTTCGACCATCCCAAATTAACTATTCCTAAGTCAAGAGGGAAATCGGTAGGTTATAGCTCAATTGCATCTAACCTTATTTGAACATCAATCTTAACTCTCACTAATAGATAAGGCTACTTCGTCAGCTTTTAAACCTAGGCATAATTAATTAATTTTCAGACAAGTAATTATACAAAACATGGTTTAGCCACTAAACAATTCCTAACCCGTTTTCAAATCCTTTGTCCATAATTTAAAAACCCAATTTAAATTGATATGTATGTATGTACAATAATTTATTTATAAAACTAGATATTTAATAAAATAATTTAAAGATGGTATAGTACATAAGATAGTTATACTTTAATAAAATAATTAACAAATTTTTTAAGAATTATATATACTTAACAATTCTTTTAAAGTACTTTAAAATAGTTATAATAGATTTTAAAACATTCATTCAAAATTTTACTTTAAAATAACAAGGTTATAAAATATTCAAAAACATAGAAAAACCATATTTTCCTTATATTTAAAAATAAACCCACTTCTTTTAAAATTCATAACTAGTTCTTAAAATTCATAAAAATCTCAAATCACTTTTAAAGTACTCTAATATGAGCTAGTAAAAAATTCTAAAAAGAATGAAACAATACTTAAATTTAAGTCATTTATAACCATTTGAAGTTCAAAAACAAAGGCTAAACGGTGTAGTTTACACAAGTGGAAGTTTAGCCACTTTTCGATATGTTACTTAACTTTTTATCATCCAAATTTTTTATGAAAGCAATCATACATAATATATAGCACAAAAATGGCGAGAAACCCCTAAGGATCTCTCTATAAAGTTCCTAAGTAATTGTTGAGGACAAATAAATTCCTAATTGCATCTTTAATGACTATCACTATAAGAGCACTTGCAAATCCAAATCCAATCTAAACCAAAGTCCAAACACAGCTAATGTCTTTGTTTCAAGGCTATGAAACAATTATACAAGTACATTCAAGTCCATACATGTGGATTACATATTCCGCTTGCTTTCAAAATAAATCAATATTACAACATATATAAATATCCATTCTAACAACATATAAGCAATCAATCACAAGTACATATACACAATATTTTCTTTCAAGGTGAGTTACATCACCCTTAACCAAGCAAACAATAAAGATCTAGCTTCCATTACCTACCTCAACCTTGCTAACACCTTACTTCCTACCACTCCAGCCTTGCTTCGCACTTGCCTTTTTGCCCAAACGACCCTAAGTAGCTCATGGTCTTGAATGGAGGTGGGAGATGTGCTTCACTTATTCAAGATATAAGTTGATGGAAGGTTTTGTGATGTTGTTCTACAGCTTGTAGCAAAGTTTGAAAAGATTGGAAGATGTTTTAAACTTATTTTCTTTAGGAAATTTATGTAGAGAAAGAGATGTAGTGAGTTTGATTTACTTTTAAGTTAGCAAAAGTGAATTCCAGAGGTATGCACATTCTTATATAGGAATGAAGTGGTGCTCCCTACCCTTGCTCTCACCACCCTTGGCTTGTCATGGGAGGCGCACCTCTCCACATGCTCCATCACATCTCCTTTACACCTCCATCCTTTAGTAAAAAGACCAAACTACTCCTTACATGAAATATCTCCTTATATTCTAGAAGCTTCTAAAAGATTTCACTTACTTTATGAAGCAAAGTGTGTTGGTTAGTTACTAATGCCATCATATGTCAATTAGATAAGTACAAAAAAGTTCGAACAACTTATATCGATTAAAAAGCTATTTATCGATAAGTCGATTTTCGGTCACATTATCGATAATTCTTCGAAGTATTTATTTTTATAAAATAATTTAAAAAACAAGTTTCTTATCATTATCCAATAGTTAAGATATGTTTAACAAGGTTATCAAATCACATTTATAACACTTAACTATATTTCAAAAGTTACGATATTCAGAGACAAGTGTTCGAAATTACGGATCGCTGCATTTCTATAGCCTCTTCCTATGCTAGAAAAAATTTAGAGTGATATATCCATGGACTTCATCATAGGCCTTCCAAAAAACCATAGGTGCACAACAATTTATTTAGTTGTTGACAAATAATCAAAGTATTCTCATTTTTTTCCACTCCAGCACCCATATACAATAAAGGACATAACAACAATCTTTTTTGATGGTATGTTCAAACTACATGGCATGCCCTATAGCATAGTAAGTGACAGAGATTTTATCTTTACCAGCACATTCCGGTAATAGCTTTCTAAGTTGTATGGTTGTTCATTAAAAATGAGTTCAACGTACCATCCTCAATCAGATAGGAAAACTGAGGCCGTTAACAAAATATTAAAAGGATATACCGTAAGTGCTTTGTTGGTCACAAGCCTCAGATATAGTCCACATGGCTCACTGTAGTTGAATACTAGTATAATGCAGGTTGGAAAAGCTCCATCAACACCACACCCTTCACATTATTTTATGGTATAAACCCCCATGTTATTTTATGTCCCTAATTTTGTTAAAGTACCCTAGGTTGAACATGAACCTCATTTCAAAGACTTTGTATGCAATTGCTTAAAGATAATTTACAGTTAACTCAAGAGAGAATGAAAATTTTTTAACGCAAGAAGAACATAAAGGCCATTCAAAGAAGGAAATCGGGTCTATCTCAAGTTGCAACCTTATAGAAAAATTACTACAAGCAGTACGAAGACTACCACGCTTTCACTAAAGTTTTTATGTGCTCTATAAGGTTATTCAAAAAATATGAGAAGTAGCATACAAATTGGAGCTACCACTTGAAGTAAAGATTCTCCTTGCCTTTCACATGTCTCAATTGAAGAAGAGGGTTGGCCACGGTGTAATCATACAACAATTTGCACCAATTTTCATTGACGAAATAATAGATGAGACAGAAGCAATATTGGATATAAGGATTTCCCCCAAACAGAATAAGGCCATAACTCAAGTACTAGCCAAATTAAAGCAGCGATCTGTTGATGAATTGATGTGGGAGGATTACTGGGATTTGGTTAAAAAGTTTCCAACGTTTGATATATAGATAAGGTAAAATTTTGAAGGAGAAGAGAATGTGAGACCTGAAATTATTTCACCAAGCATGTTCGAGAAAGGGTAGGAAGAAGAAAGAATTTCATCTAACATTTGGTTGCTTAAAGAAGGAAGAGTCAATTCGTCGAATGTTTGGGTTCACAATGCCTCCACGACCATTGGCAATGATCTAAAAGAGGAGTTACCAACCAAGGGTGAAGGGGGCTTGACAAATCAACTCCATTGATGACGCTAATAACACCCAGAACTTCCTATAGCACGTGAAGACCAAAACCTGTTTTTGAAAGCTGGATTATAGGGCTTTTTGTAGCAGATTAAGGGTTGATTCTAAAATGTGACAATCGATTAAAGTAGCTTATCAATTGTATAAATAACGAGAGAGACCAAAGTGTAAAGATATGCTATGATTGAATTAATGAAAAAGTTCTTTTAGCTTCTTTGAAATCTCTGTTTCTTGTGCAACCTCCTTCTCGTCTACTACTTTCTTTTATTCCTCTTCTTGTTAATTAGTTCTTGTGCAATTTACCTCATCTTCTTCTCTCAAACTTGCCTACAACCTCACCACCTTCCTGAAACTCTACCTTCATCCTACATTAATCACAGTAACCAGTTTTCACATGATGACTAGATCTAGGTGAAAGCAAATATGCCTAACATACCCAAAAGCAATAGTCATTAGAGGCAAGCTAGTAGGATTTGATGAGGGAATTTAGCATAATTAATTTGTTTTATCATAATTATAATTTTTGACTCAAATTTCTAGGGTTTAGAGTGAAGGAGGAGAAAAGGGAAGATATTATATGTAATTTGAGTTGTTAGGGTTTGTTTATTTTAGGGACAGAAGAAAAATTTAAGTGGGAGCTAACAAATTAGAGCCGCCAAATGAAAATGTAATTTTCATATAACGTACTTCAATAGAATAATTACGTAACATACTTCTATAGAATATAGGAACTCTTAAAGACAATAGCATATGAGGTTACCGATTTTAAAGTTTGAAATTTGCTATGTTTTTTAAAAGAACAAATTTTTAATATAGCCCCCTGAAAAAAACCAATTGCAAGAATAGGCTTCAATAAAAACTAATTGTAGAAATATGCCTGGTTTTATATAACTTGTGCATTTATAAAATGCGTAAGCTATATTTAAAAAAAATAGCTTACACAATCCGCAAATGCATAAGCTATATATTTATAGTTGCATTTTTTGCAATGTGCAAATACGTTCTCCGATCTGAATTAAACAGCCAACATAAATTATCTACCATTCCTATCCTCTTCCCTTTCATTTCACAAAACCCAACTTATTTCCTCCCCAACTTTTTCTACTCTTTAAAATTGTTATCAAAAACAAATATTTCGTTGAAATAAAAGTGCATTTGGTTGAATATTCTCTAAGAAAACACCATCTTCTTCTTAAATCGAGGTATTAATTTTGAATTTTGAATGTAGGGTTTTTCACAAATAAAATCCAACAGTTTAAAAGGTATAAAATTATAGCACGATTACGATGAAGTATCTTGACATCTGTCGCATCAACTCCAAGTGGTTCTTGAAATTATTTTTTAAACCAATTCATATAAATTTCACTTTTAGATTTTATTGCATTCTTAGGAGGAAATATACAAAGTAACTCATGACACAATGTAATATAATCAAGCTCCATATTATCAATATATAACAAAGAACCATCTGTCGATAAGCCAAATAAATAGTAATTGTTACATAAAATGATAGTCATTTCCCATACTCTAAAATGAAATGTATTCATCGTAGGCCTCCAACGATCACATAATGGCGTAATGAGACGATGATCTAGTCTAATGTATTGAACTAGCATTGCTTTCCAAACCAAGCTATTCTTAAATTTTGTTTCAATCGAGGATCTTTATAATCTATTTCTTTAAGCTTGCTACAATGATCTGTAGATTGAGCTGTTTGAATGCTCTGATTTCTAACAACAAGTAAAAATCTATATTTAATATTGCATTTTTATTTAAAACCAATACACATACACACTGCGATATGCGATTGATTTTCACTCCTATGTTTATGTTGAAGATAAAGAACACTTGTATCAATGTTTCCGAATGACAACTCTACAAAAATTAATCATCCAATACATAGCTATTAATACCCAATTATTCACTATCAAAACTAAATCTAGGTTAGCTAGCTAGTACCATTTCAATGTTAATTCAATTAGCCACAAAAATAATTACAAAAATAAGTTAAACATAGCAAAAAAATTAACTAATCCTAATTCAAAAAAAATTTACCTCTAAATTAAGAAGATGAAGAAGAACCTTCTATTTTGAGATTAAGCAACAACTTATTTGAAGCCGATTTAAGGATTAATTTGAACTAGAATTGAAATTGGGAAGATAAAATGGGGCAGAGTAGGGAATGCATCAGTGATTTAGTGCAATGGAGGAAGAAAAAGGAGAATGAGGAAGAAAAGGGGCTAGCTTTTTATTTCAACCCCGAAAATGTATTTGTGCATTCCAAAAATGTGCAAATATAAATATATAGCTTGTGCATATATAGATTGCCCAAACTCTATATAAATATATATACATATAAATTGAAGCTTGCGCATTCTATAAATGCGCAAGCTATATAAAACCAGGATTATTTCTGTAATTAATTTTGAGCAGAATCTTTTCTTGCAATTGGTTTTTTCAGGGGACTACATCAAAAATTTGTCCTTTTTAAAATGTAATTTTCATGTAATATCCACCTTTATTTTAAAGTTTACTTGCTGAAATTATATGACTAATTAATTCTTTAATTGGTTAAAAGAAATTGATATTGTAAAATTTTTGAAAACTTACAAATCTATTCTATTGTATATAAAGTTGATTAATTGACCGTTCGTATCCTTGCTTCTCATTTCATCTCATCTTAAACAGCGAGTTATCATCAAGTAAGAATAAATTTCACATATTAAACCTCTAAAAAATTTATTATTTGACCGGATGTGATTAACAATGATGTTACAAATCTATTCTATTTTAACCTATACAAAAAATCCACAATTTCCTCAAATTCAATAAGTCAAATCAGTTGAGGCTTGAGTTCATGCTTTTAGATACCATTTTATTTCAAAGTGAAAGTCTTTCTTCCTCCCCGAGTTCATGTAATCTTTATCATCCTCCAGGTCAAACATGAAGCTCCTCCATTCTTCAATTTCCAAGGTTTTCAAACTATTAGTCTCTCTCTTCCTAAAGGTAGAACATTTACAAATGGTGAGTGATGTTTCCCAAGACCAGTGCCTGCGGTTTTTGCCTATTTTTCAAATTGTTTAGTACATAGGGGTATGTAGGGTTTATGCACTTTAAGCTGGTATTATGTAAATTAGAGATTTTTTTCTAATTTTCCCATGTTGGTTTAGCTCCTGCATCTTATTAGGTTTTCGATATTTCAATTTTTGAAAGAAAAGTTCTTACCCTTTTTTGTAGATGGGAGTTGATAAATGATTTTACTTCATTGCTAAATGAAAAACCATTACCTGAAATTGAAGTTTGTGCAATTCAGTTTCCCATTATTTAGTATATAACTTTTATAATCTTTATGAATTATTGTGTGAAACGAGTTTTCTCTAAGAATACATGTGGAGAACTCAGGGTTTGTGTAACGACCTGGAATTTTCGATGTCGAAAATTCCAGATAGTTAGGAAAAGAAGAAGAAACAGAATACCAAACTCAGAATCTCACATTCGCAGCTCGAATAATATTCTTTACATAAAGAAAGCTGAATCAGTCAATTACATTTTAATACATCAGAGTTACAATATTTCACAATCATTGAGAAATTAAAATAACTTGTCCCAGAAATACAAATGATATATCATAGCGGAATACACTCCACACGTTCCTACCATCGAGCTCGCCTCCTGAGCTCCAGAACGTCCTTACCTGAATATCTATAATACTCGGTCTGACCCGAGCATTACATCAAAGTAACACCCGGGTCAGGCTGGAAACCGGCGTTAGTAAACCCATCTAACATGGAATACAAAAGCATAAAACTTATATAAACCCAGGTAACTCGTATTAATTTACAAATTCAAATTTGTTATAGACATCACTAATTTCACACATCAATATCTAGGTACCAAAACTTAGATTAAATGGTCCAATTTACTTAAATCATTCCATTCCAGCTTATTGATTTCACATATCAATCTATAAAGAATCGAAGTGGTTTCGGGCATTTACCAATACCCGACTCCGGCCTCTTCGAATCCAATGTCATCTTAACTCAAGTTTTTCAAGTGAATACAACCTAATTTTAAATACTAAATGTCACATTAACACGGCAATTCATTATCGATAGATAATCACATTATCTCTGTACAACCCAAACATATCATATCACAAAACATTCATATCAGAGATATCAATCAATTCAAGGCACTTAATCATCATTTAATCATTCATAAGCAAGATGGATCATTTCCAAAACTAATTTAATTTATCTTTAATTAAATTAATTACTAATCTTTTAATCACCTAGATTACCTTTATTTAATCATTAATTAAATAAAAATCAATTAATTAATCATCTTTTAATTATCCATCTTAATTAATCATCCTTGATTAATTATCTTTAATTACAATAAGTAATTAACCCTTAATTAATTACACAAGTTAATTAACCTTCACCCATTCACATTAATCACATTGATCCTTAATTAATTACTCAAATTAATTATCCTTTAATCACTTACATTGATTAATTATCCTTTAATTAGTCACACTTATTAATTTATTATCCCTTAACAAATTTCCTTAATTAATTAATCAACCCTTTAATTAATTACACTAAGTAATTAATCCTTAATTACTTCACTTAACAAATTTTGGGACTGCAAACCAATAATATAGGCTATATATATATTTATACAGGCATGCAGTTGATCATCAGCAATTATATTATGATTTCCAAGGAAAATACTTTTATGAATCTATACAACCATATTTCTATCTTCATTCATCATTTCACAAGAAATCATGATGAATTAAATCTTAATAGTTTAAGGTTTTACTCACCTGTTTTTCTAAAAATAACATAGGACCCCAAAATCTGGATTTTGTATGAATCTGGGGCTTGAGATTAGAAGTTTTGATCTGGAAAATACTTGCATGCTTGCAACTAGAAACCTTGAAATGGCTTTTGATCTTGAATTTGTTTGCTTTGAGTATTTGATTTGCTTCAGGTTGAAAATTTGAAATTGCTGTTTGATTTTATCTTCTTCTTCTTCTTCTTTTTTTCCAGTTTTGAAAGTTTTAAACTTTGATTCCTCTCTGGTTCTTATTTCTCACATGCTTTTGATTTCTTAAATCTTGGTTTGGGTAAAGGTTTTTAAAAATGGGAGCTAGAAGATAAAGGAATATATTTATAACCTTAATTAAATCTTATTTATTGTAAAGAAAAAAATAAAAGCAACAAAGACAATTGTATTTATGTAAAATAGATTAAGTTACACTTGTTCAATTACATGCAAATTTAATTAACACTTGTTCACAAATGGCCTTTATATGTATTTCATGTCTTTGTAAAAAAAATCTTTATATTATAATATTTACACATGTAACTTACGTGTTGTTTAAGTGTTTTTAATATCATTTATATTATATTTTCAATTTTGTTCTATATATATATATATATATATATATATATCTCACTATTTCTTTACTTATTTTTATGTAACCTTTGAAAAATGATATAAAACATTTAATTATAAACAAATTAATAACCAAATACCTACACATACTAGTTTTAAATTTACTTTCAAGATATTATCTTAAATTTTCAAATCCAAGTTTTACTCACAAAACATAAATATTTATATGCATAATAATAAAATAGTTATCATATTTAATTTTGTTTGGAAATGATCGGTTTTGCATATATACATTTATACATTAATTATGGTTTTCAAATCCCCTTTATACATTCAAATATAAATCAGAACTTTATTTGTTAATTTAAAAAAAATTGTATTTTAATAATTTTATCCTGTTAATTATAAATTAGCAGATATCCAATAATCTGGGTTATCACATTCCTTCCCCTTTTGAATCTTTTCATCCACGAAATGAAACGAAGCTAGAATTTATTTAATACTTAAATCAGATAAATCACTCTTTTATCATTTTTAAATCGCTTTTAAAAATTAACATAGTATTACAAAAATAGTTTTATAAAAATACTTTTTATAACTCGTTGTCCCAACCAGTCCATCCTTGTTCTCATAGAAATTCGGTCATACGTTGATCAGGCGTAAGACTGAAAATCTATAAGTACTTGGTAAACCCGTTTTAACATCCAGTGAAAATTCTTGGAAAATAATTTTACTAAAAATAAAGAAAATGTTTTTGAAAAAATAGAGGAAATATCTTTGGTGAGAATGCTTTGGAAATCATCACCCCCATCCATGATCATAGTTACATCCTGGGTTACGTTGCCATCGCAGCAAAAGTCCATGTAACTGTAGGCACTCCACGCCCTTCGATTGCGCCATGGAACCCGCCATAGATCGCAGTTACATCCCAGGGTTACGTTGCTATCACAGCAAAAGTCCATGTAACTGTAAGCATCAACGCCCTCGATTTTCACTGCCAAAAATGAAACTTCTCCACTCCCACATAGGTCGCAGTCTACCGATGTAAAATCAAACGGAGACTGTTGGCTCTCATCAGCACACATGAATTTCGCTATGTCACCATAGGTCGTAGTCTACCAATATAAAATCAAACGTAGACCGTTGACTCTCAGCAGCACACACGACTTTCGCTACGGTCTGCAGTAGATCGCAGTGACATCGAGTTACACTATCGTCACAGCATAACCCAAATGCCTCTGTAGGCATCAGCGCCCTCGATTTTCGCTACACATTACACAAAATCCTCAGGAACTTGTTTTGTCCAGACTCCACACAGGATCAACTTTAGAACCCCTCTTAGGGTTCAAGGCAGTACCACCCTGTGGCACTCCTGAGAAGTTCATTTGAAGGGAGCGCCTTTTTCCTCAGAGCCAATCTCAAAACACTTTATACTATACTCTTATGGTATCTTTCCAAACATACCCTTTATGATTTTCATCCAAATCTCCTTTACACAAAATCAATTCCTAAAATCGATAATTCTCAAACTAGGCTTTCCAAATTTCAAAATAGATTTTCCCAAAAATCAAAAGCCTTTTCCAAATCCAAAGGTTCCAAAACCTTTTCTCAAAATCATTCTCATAAGATCCTTTACATATATATACATACATACATATGTATGTATGTATGTGTGTATGTATATATATATAACTTTTAAAAAACTTTGGATCTCTTCAAACTTGTATAAATTCCATTTTTACACTTCAAATACTTTAAAAACCCTTTTTCTTCTGGAAAAAGATTCAACAAGGGAAGTTTTATCATATATATAACAAAGATACATAACTTTGTTTATTCCAAATCAAACGTTCAAATTTGATTACTCTTTTATAAAGATATTAACCATATTACTTCCATTTCAAAAACCATTTAACAATTTTTATCCACAAATTTTCAATATCAATTTCATTCAAACCCGTACAATGTACACATATCATTCGTACGCTATACCAATCTGATCGCTCATTCGATCACACAATTTCACTTTCGAACTAGTATCGTCCACCCGACTTCCCAGTGCGGACTCAGATCTGCTTTCTTGATCTGAAACCGTCATTTTCCTTGCATAGCCATAGCTATGATAGAGAATATCCAGAACCAATCAACAGTCCATATCCAGGTTCGCCGTCGAAAATCGAGTGAAATAAATCCCAATTCGGATCGATATATTATCTCGAAATTTTGTGCTCGAATCTGGATCAAATCATTATGCGAATAGAATAATATACATACATCCTACGTATTTATCTCCATTGATTATTAACCAAAACAATTTCCTTTTCTATTCACATTCACTTAAATTTTCATTCACTTACTCACAATTCTAAAATCCTCATTTGAATTATCACTTCAATTCTTATCTCAAATGGATATTTAATCATAAACAGTTCGAACTCTGTCCAGTTTAAATTTAGAAAATAGCTTGAAATTTTTTAAAATAGATAAGTAGTTGAAAAATAATTATTAATTTGTAAAATAGCTGTAAAATAGTTAAGTAATTGTAAAATAGTGGGAAAATAGTCAAATAGTTATAGAAATTTTTAAATCATTGCAAAATAGTTGTAAAATAGTAATTAGTTATAAAATAGTTGAAAGATAGTAATTAGTTTATAAAACAGTTGTAAAATAGTTAAATAGTTCCGAAAGTAGTTGCGAAACAAGTATAAGATAGTTTGGGTTTTATAAAGAAAAGTTGTATAGTAAATAGACAGGAAAATAGATTTAAAACAATTTATATTAAAATATTTTATTTGGAAAAATAGTTCAGAGCCAAACTGTTCAATTCCCAATCCCCGTTCCCATCAATGCAATTTAAATTTCCACTTTCATTTAAATTGACTCAATTCCAATTTAAATAATCTTCAATTTCCATTGAAATTGATGTAATCCCAATTCAAGTTGAATTAATCCTTAATTTCTTTTCTAAATTCATATCAAATTCCATTTGAATTTACATATTCAACTTTCATTTAATTTCAAACTAATCCAATTCAAATTTTCCATTTGAATTTTTAAACTTATCCATCTTCAATCACAATTCCAATTAATTCAAATCAAATTCAATTTGAACTAATTCAATTCAAATTTCAAATTTAAACCACCCCAAATTATATAAATTCGAGTTAAAATTTTTAAATGTTGATGTAATCCTTTAAATCAAATCAACTTATATCTTTAAACCATTTAATTATGAATCCAAATTCTATTTTTAACCTATTTCAAAGTTCAAATAATAATTTAAATCCTTTTTTTAAAAACAACTCAATCTTTGAACTTCAATTTATCACCAAATTTCAATTTTGAAACCAAACCTTTAAAGTTCTATCTTAAATATTCAAATCTTAAGTCCAAAATGATTCCGTTTTATCTTAATAATGGATATATTACCACACCTTACTTCTTTATGCATTTAAACAAATCCAATTTCAACTTAAAGATTATTAATAACAACAAGATGGTATCATTCAAATTATTTTAAAATATCCATCCATTTCCAATTTTCAAATCTCAAACCTATTTTGAGGTCACACAAACTCCCAATTCAAATCAACCATTTAACTTCCCAAGTTAAATCCCAGTTTCATCTTGAAATTTCCAATTCAGGTTGTTTGTTAAATTATTTATCTTCCCTAAAGTTAAATTCTATTTACTTAATTCAGCGAACCTTACCCAATTTGAATTCCCATTTCCACTTTTAATCTTCATATTAATAATCTTCCCACTTATAAGTTCAAAAACTTATCACTTTGGGTATCACATATCATTCCAAATTTAAAACTCAACATTTAGAGTTTATTTCAAGCCATCTTTGATATTATGCATATCCACACATATATACATATTTACTTATTGGCCCACTAAGCCAAATTTTAAAATTTAAACCACCCTTCGTTTTAATTCAAACAAATTCTTTTAAAGTTTACAAACAACTTCTTATTCTAAGATAAAATTACATTCAAAATAGTTTGAATAATATTATTTCCTTTAACATTTTGAAAACAATTTCAAATGTTTAAATTTAGGATTCAGAACTTCACAATTTGAAACCCACTTTAATTTACATCCTTTCTAATTTACAAGTTATTCTCATCAAATGGTTACTTACTTAAAATATTTTATTGTTTATTGGAAAACAATCATCCCATTATTAAACACAATAACCATTCTATTTTCTAGTTTGAAACCAATTCCAATTCATCTTATTTTGAAACTCTTCCTCAACTTCAAGATTTTAATTTCAGTTTGAATCCATTTCAAACTTATGTTTATTCAATTTTAGTTTGGTTGTATTTCTATTTCGACTTAATTTAATTCCAATAAATTTAACAATCAATTACCTTAATATTTATTAAAAAGAAATATTGCTTTATATATCAAAATATATTCGTATATAAAATCATTTATAATCTTTATTAAGAAAATAACAAGTACGCTCTCATACACACACACACACACGCACTCAACTCATTCTAGGGTACCATTGACCCTCCTTAATGAGTAAACCCATTAGAGCCAAGTTTCTCGCTTAACCTTTGCTTTGATACCAAATGTAACGACCTGGAATTTTCGATCCTGAAAATTCCAGATAGTTAGGAAAAGAAGAAAAGAGATAGAAGAAGAAGAAGAAACAGAACACCAAATTCAGAATCTCACATTTGCAGCAGATAAAATATAATATCAAATAATATTCTTTACACAAAGAAACCTGAATCAGTCAATTATATTTTAATACATCAGAGTTACAATATTTCACAATCACTGGGAATTAAAATAACTTGTCCCAGAAATACAAACAATATATCACAGCAGAATACACTCCATACGTTCCTGCCATCCAGCTCGCCTCATGAGCTCCAGAACGTCCTTACCTGAAAATCTGTAATTCTCGGTCTGATCCAAGCATTACATCAAAGTAATGCCCGGGTCAGGTTGGAAACTAGCGCGTGTAAACCCATCTAACATGGAATACAAAAGCATAAAACTTATGTAAACCTGAGTAACTCGTATCAATTTACAAATTCACAATTTGTTATAGACATCACTAATTTCACACATCAATATCTAAGTACCAAAACTTAGATTAAATGGTCCAATTTACTTAAATCATTCCATTCCAGCTTATTGATTTCACATATCAATATATAAAGAATCGAAGTGGTTTCGGGCATTTACCAATGCCCGACTCCGGTCTCTTCGAATCCAATGTCATCTTAACTCAAGTTATTCAAGTGAATACAATCTAATTTTAAATACTGAATGTCACTTTAACATAGCAATTCATCATCGATAGATAATCACATTATCTCTGTACAACCCAAACATATCATATCACAAAACATTCATATTAGAGATATCAATCAATTCAAGGCACTTAATCATCATTTAATCATTCATAAGCAAGATGGATCATTTCCAAAATTAATTTAATTTATCTTTAATTAAATTAATTACTAATCTTTTAATCACCTAGATTACCTTTATTTAATCATTAATCAAATAAAATTCAATTAATTAATCATCTTTTAATTATCCATCTTAATTAATCATCCTTGATTAATTATCTTTAATTACAATAAGTAATTAACCCTTAATTAATTACACTGGTTAATTAACCTTCACCCATTCACATTAATCACATTGATCCTTAATTAATTACTCAAATTAATTATCCTTTAATCACTTACATTGATTAATTATCCTTTAATTAATCACACTTATTAATTTATTATCCCTTCACAAATTTCCTTAATTAATTAATCAACCCTTTAATTAATTACACTAAGTAATTAATCCTTAATTACTTCACTTAAGTAATTTACCTTTAATTACTTTCATCAAGTAATTATCCCACTAGCTAATTGTCCTTAATTAATTAACCTTGATCATTAATTAATTTAACATTTAATTTCTAATTAAATTAATTAACCCTTAATAGATTAATCATTTAATCACTTACATTAAGTAGCAACTAATCTCTAATCATTAATAAATAACCTCTAATTATTTAATTAATAATCTTTTAATTGCAAATTAATTAATCTGTGATTAATTACTTATGTCCCTTAATTATCAATTAGTTATTCCTTAATTATTAATTAAATAAAAAATCATTTATCTTAATTATCTTCTTGATTATCATTCAAAATCTCACTTAATAACCTTGAAATCAAATTTATCATTAACTATTGATTAACTTAAACTATAAATTAAATTGATAAATATAGCACTTATCTTATTTAACTAGCTATATGATTACATGATTAATTAAGTTTAAAGATAAATGCATATTAATTTAGTTAATAAATTTCTCAACTTAAATTAACAACATTAATTAATCAATCATTATTTAAAATAGTTTAAAGATAATTATTTTTGAATTTGACTTAGTTAAACTTAAAAACTATGAGCATAAAACATTTACCCGAGAAAATTCTGGGTTACTCGATCAGGTACCCTAGTTTCTCAAATTTTCTCCCGAGCTTCCTCTTTTTTTAAAAAAAAAATCTGTTAAAACCTTACCCTGTATATGCTAACTCCTTGCGTACAAACACAAAGTTGAACCTGAGCCAAAACACCAATTTCTCGAGACGAAACCCGAGGTACTGCTTCTTCACAAAACACAACAATTCAAATCAAAACTACTGACACCAAAACCCATCGTGCATATGCACCGATGGACCAGCGCCCTCCGACCATCGCCGAGTACTCCGTCAGATCACCGATGACCACCACAAACCTTCAGGCCATCCAGAACCTTGAAACAACATCGAACCTGAAATCGAGTTATTCGAGTATCCACAGGGCCATATCGCTCATCGGAAACCACCTCGAATCGCCGCCCACAAGATGCCAGGGACCCCACAACTCTTGCCATAGCTACCCTGACCAATCATGCATCGAATCCTCTTGGACCGGTCAAGTCCGATCCTACATCGACGGCAAAATCCTTCTTAAAACATCGACCACCAAGATGGCCCACTAACCCTAAAATGTCGCCGACCAATCGCTCCGTCGAACAGAAAAATAGCCGACTATTTTTCCCATGATCCCTGCCACTCAATCCTACTTCAGCAACGAACACGACCACTATCATAACGCCAGTCGTCGAAATTTGGTCGATACTCCTTGCGCGTTCAACCCAAAATTTCTCGAGATTAAATTACTTAAAAATCTTGAATTCTATATTAAAAATCATGCTTTTATATCACGAATTCTATTATACAATCAAGACATGAAAATTTAATAATCAAGTTTTAACTTAAATTGATTTTTCCATTGTAAATTTCTGTTTCCTAAATAATCACCTACAAATTGTACTTACAGACATTTTAAAAAACAAGATTTGGATAATAAAATCAGTTTCCATTTAATGATCATGATCTTTAAGAAATTGAAGCCAAGGAAAATGATTTTTTTTTTGAATTTAAATTTTGGGACTGCAAACCAATAATAGAGGCCATATATATATATATATATATATATATTTTTATACAAGCATGCAGTTGATTATCAACAATTATATTGTGATTTCCAGGCAAAATACTTTTATGAATCTATAAAAACCATATTTCTATCTTCATTCATCACTTCACAAGAAATAATGATGAATTAAATCTTAATAGTTTAAGGTTTTACTTACCTGTTTTTCTGAAAATAACAGAGGAGTCCAAAATCTGGATTTTGTATGAATCTGGAATAAAAGCTTGAGACAGGAAGTTTTGATCTGGAAAATACTTGCATGCTTGCAACTGGAAACCTTGAAATGGCTTTTGATTTTGAATTTGTTTTCTTTGAGTATTTGATTTTCTTCGGGTTGAAAATTTGAAGTTGCTGTTCGATTTTATCTTCTTCTTCTTCTTTTTTCCAGTTTTGAAAGTTTTAAACTTTGATTCCTCTCTGGTTCTTATTTCTCACAAGCTTTTGATTTCTTAAATCTTGGTTTGGGTAAAGGTTTTTGAAAAATGGGAGCTAGAAGATAAAGGAATATATTTATAACCTTGATTAAATCTTACTTATTATAAAGAAAAAAAAGCAATAAAGACACTTGTATTTATGTGAAATAGATTAAGTTACACTTGTTCAATTACATGCAAATTTAATTAACACTTGTTCACAAATGGCCTTTATGTGTATTTCATCTCTTTGTAAAAAAATCTTTATATTATAATATTTACACATGTAACTTACATGTAGTTTAAGTGTTTTTAATATCATTTATATTATATTTTCAATTTTTTTCTATATATACATATATATCTTATTATTTCTTTACTTATTTTTATGTAACCTTTAAAAAAAGATATAAAACTTTTAATTATAAACAAATTAATAACCAAATATATATACATACTAGTTTTAAATTTACTTTCAAGATATTGTCTTAAATTTTCAAATCCAAGTTTTACTCACAAACCATAAAGAAATGCATAACAATAAAATAGTTATCATATTTAAATTTGTTTGGAAATGATAAGTTTTGCATATATACATTCATACATTAATTATGGTTTTCAAATCTCCTTTATACATTCAAATATAAATCAGAACTTTATTTGTTAATTTTAAAAAAAAATTAGTATTTTAATAATTTTATCCTGTTAATTACCAATTAGCAGATATCCAAAAATCTGGGTAATCACGGTTTGACTTATGTATATAATGTTTATTGGGGTTGGGAAAATTGAGCATATTCATGAATTTTACGTTGGATTTAGAAGCTTTTTGTAACAGTTGATTTTATTCATCTGTAACGACCAGTTAAATTAATAATATTTAATAAATTAAATTAATATAATTTCTAATTTGTTTAAGAATAAATGTAGAAATTAGGTATAGTAGTTGTAACCTAGTGTGACAATAAAATTTTATGACAATAGATTTGGATAATGTAATTTGTCACTTTTTGTTAAAAGTAAATTTTAAGAAATCAATAAATGTTGAATTGAGAATATTAATAAAAAAATATTAACTAAAATGAGATTCATTAATATAAAATCAGTAGTGAAGATGTCACCTTTGGTTGTAATAAAGGTGAATGCTATTAGTGGATGTCAACACTTAATAAAATTTATTTAGAATAAAAAGAATTTAAATGCATGTTTGAATAGAGTATTAAATTGATAGATTAAGCGTAAGTAATTAGAATTTAACCCTATAAGATATGGAACTGAATGTATGAATATCATTTTGTAGAAATAGTTAATTAACAACTTATTTGTGCATACCCAATTTAATATAAATAACAAAAGGGCTAGCACTTGATGTGCCTAAGTATTAATATATTGGAACTATAATAAAATAGAGAGTTTGGTAGTAAATAGAAATAAAAAGACCGTTATTAACTAGTAAATTAATAAATGGATTCTAACAATAGGTAGTAATTAATGCGTGTATATTGGGCATTTGCGGATTACCAATTTTTCTACCTATTCATATAATTTATTTATGTAAATCTAAACCTATGGCAACATTTTGTTAATAAATGTTGGAAGTGAATTTGAATATATCAAACGATAACAAGTGTTTAGGTTAACCATTTATTTATTTAGTTAAGAAGGGAAATAGATTGAAATAAAGCTAATTTAATTTTTTTTTGGTTGTTAATGGGTATAGTTAAATAAGGAGAAGTTATAGGAAATAAAATGCGCACTAATGAGATGTAATATAATTCCAAAGTTATTTATACCCACAAATAGGTTAATTACTGTATAGAAAGAGTCTAAATCAATAAATGAATTTATTAAGATTACATTTATAATTTTATAACCTTTATGCTGATTTAAGTTCAATTAATTTATTTGATTAAATAGTGCAGTAGCGTAGTTTTGTGCGGTAGTTGAAATAGCTAATTCTTTTAGGTGAAGTTAAGGCTAATTCTATGTATATATTTGACCTATTGTTGATATAGATTCTAGGAAGCAGGATCTATTAATTAAATGGAGTATTAGATTCAATAATTGCATTTATCGCATAAATAAAGAGAATATAACGGTTAGATTTGGCGTTATTGAAATTAAAAAGGAATGGGGGAGTAATAATTTGAAATCATTGCAATATATATTAATTTAAGGTTACCTTAAATAAATTAAGGTAATAAATGGAGGATAGTGTAAATATCTTTATAATACGATGATTTGTGTAGTTAGGGTAGTTTTGATTTGTCACTTAAGATGGAGGATTTTTATAAAATGTAATAAATGCAGTTTAAATTAAGGCATTGACGTTTGGATATTTAAGAAGTGATAAACTAAAATTTATTTATTTATTTGAAAATTTGAAATCCAATTTGTGGATTTATTGCAAATAAGTGAAATTTGTGTTTAACCATTACATCGATAGGAATAAATTAAATTTAAGGTTATATTAATAAAATTTGGACTAGAGAAATGATATGAATCGGTTTTAGAAGCCTTAAATATAAAATGGGAAGTAGACGAGATTTCACGTTACAACCATTTTTAAAAATCCTGATGTATGTAGAAATATTTATGAAATATAACGTAAACCAATGTTGAATCAAAAGAATAGAGTCAACACTTATTTATTCATTTAATGTGATATAACTACGAGTATGATTTATTGCAAATTACATGGAAATCTAATATATAGGACATTACCTAAAAAGGAAGAGTAGATAAAATTTATGATAAACATATTTGTATATAAAGGTTATTGATTTAAGGAGAAATTGGGCAAGTTTTATGTATTTGGGTTAAGTGCAACCTTTAATAGATAAATTTAGTGCAATTAAAGAAATTGACATTTAATTTTTCGATAACTTAAAATTTGATGGGATAAGAACATTTGGGTAATGAAGGGATGACAAATATTAGCTATGATTCTAGAAGGAATTAAATAGATAATGGGAAGATTAAAATCAGGTTCTAAGCAATAATTATTAAATAATAGAAGTTTAGGAGTAAAGTGAGATAATTGAAAATTTTAATCATTCATATAAGTCATTTGTTTATTAATATGAGTTAGCTAATAAATTTAACTTGGGCAATACCTATATATTGGAAACACATTTGTAAAGTGTAATTAATTGAATTTGGTGAATTGGGAATGAATCCAAGGTTAAAGGAATTGATGTAATACTACGCAAATAAAAGGTAACTGCATAAAATCAATGTTTCGTAATAAATTGTAATTGATAATTAAGTAGGAATGGGTTTGAATTTGACAAAAAGGAAAATTTATTATTTGCTTACCCATCTATTCAATCTATTAAATTTGATCAGATCCATTTGCAATTAAACGAATTTATTTACAAGTTAGTATGTATTTAGCTGATAACTATAAACCAATTAGGGCAATTGGGTATATATATTACCAGTTAAGTTATATAAGATAATGGTTGACTTAATTAAGGGAGTCTATGTAATAATTTCATTTATTTTGTAAGTGGAAATAAAACGTTAATGATAACAAGTATTCAAAATTTACCATCTATTTAGTATATTAAGTATAATTGATAATCAACTGCAGCAAGTAATAAATAATAAATACGTAACGTTAAATGAAGTAATATTTGAAATTTAATATTTAGAAACTATGTAAATATAAGTGCAGATGAAATTGGGGATATTTACATATTTAAATATGAATCCAATGATAAATCAATCTAATTGACAATAAATAATGGAAAGTAAATTTAATTAAATTTTGGAAATTTAATATATATATATATATATATATATACAGTTATAAACCCTAGCTCCATCCTATTGTCATTTGCTGTATATTCATTTCTTCATCTCCTTCTCCTCCTCAAATGGTTGCAAAACCTAGATCTACTTCAATCCAAATTTCAATGAAAATGCAAACACTTCAGAAAAATTCCACAAAAAAAATATATGTTAATGTTCTCGAGGCACGTAATCTACTGGTGCAATTCGTTTTCTGTTTTGAACATTCGTTTGACCAGAATTAATTCAAACAGTCCGTGACCATTCATCATCGTCGTCGCAAACTTCGTCGGATCGTCAAACCTTTTCTGGGTTTTGTAGAGTGGACGATGGGGATCGCATCTATATAGTTTTTGTGTCGATTCAACGGTTAGATCGTCGTAGATCTTCGATTAGGGTTTCTGGAAGGGGGCCGCGTGCGTTTCTGGGAATAGAAGGAGTGACGTGGCACATATATTTGTAAGTGATGAATGTGTGTCGTTTTATTTATTTTCAATTTTGAATTCAATCATCATTTTTGGCCATAACTTTCTCATACGAAGTCGGATTCACACGAAATTTCTTTTGTTAGGATCGTAATTTAATTCCGGATTTGATGACGCTGGTTTGGATGAATTCCGAGAAGGGCGAATTTTTGGGTTTAAATCGAATTTAAATTCAAAAGGTGAGTGTTTTAACCCACTCACAACTACTAGAAGCTTTTATGTTTGTTTAAATTAATTTTAGAAATGAATAGAAATTTATTTATGAGTATTTGGCATGTTTATTTTATTCATATCTGTTGAATTGCATTTATTTAATTTAACTGTTAATTTAATTAATTTATTTCGTATAAATTTACAGTTAAAATTTATTTGTTTGTATATGAACTGCTAGTTAACAGTTATATAATTTATTACTGAATATAGACTGTAGATTAATAGCTGTTAAATTTAAATTGAATAAAATTGCCAGTATTACCTGTTATGTAGTACCAAAAATAATATTGTTATTGATTGATGATTGCGATTTGGATGATGGATGATGTTGATGAATGGATGTTTATTGTATATCATTAAATTGCAAATTATCATGCATATTTCATTTCATTCGGGATTGTGGTTTGAAATGATATATAACCGCAAAATTTTATATCCTTTAAATTGCGGATTGAAATGATAAATATCCGTATCACTTGACCATAGGATAGAAAATTATATACAGGCACCGCGGTATATATATAACTATTTAAATGTGATTTCTATGGTTTGGATGGAATATGGTTTATAATAATCTTAAATTTTATATTGTATAAATATTTTTCTTCCATATATATATACATATGAAGTTGAAAATTTTGAAATTAGAAGGTGTATAAAAATCTTTATTAAAAATGGAAGAAAATTAAGAAAATGGAGTTTAATAATTTATATCATATGTTTAAATGTTACGTTTGGAAATTTTAAGATATGATATTTATAATTGGATTTTTCCCAAAATAAATTGAAATGAATATTCTAGTATAATTTGAATTGCGAAAAATATATATATTTTATTACTAGAAATTGAAGTCTTATTATTTATGGATTTTATATGAATATTCAAGACTAATTAATAGAACAATTGATTTGTTGAAAGAATAAAATCCAACTTTAGTTTGAAATTGATACTCAAAATGGATATACGTATATATAAATAAATTGAAGTGGTTTTGGAACTTGAGAGAGATAATATAAATTTTGGTTTAGACTTTAATAAAGAAATGTATTTGTAAAGCCATGAGAACTATTTTCTTTACAAAGTAACATTTAAGTTAAACCATTTAATTCATATACCGTTGAATGTCCAAACCATTCAAGTTTTAGAAGTTATGGTTTTAAATTATGATTTTCAAAATATTATGCTTTGAAAATATTTGATTTTCAGACGTTATGAAGTTAAAGCATTATGATTTTGGAAAAGAATTATATTTGGGATAAGTGATAAAATATGGTTTGGGTTTTGAAATGATATCGTATTCATGGTTATGAAATGGAATGTTTATTCTGATTTTTAAAGTATAACCTATTTTTAAATGACCGCGGTGTTATAATAACGATGGGTTGGCAAAGAGACCGGGATCAGATATGGACATACTCTCTGTCGATACCGAAAACCACTTTGACTAACCGTGTACGTGGTGGAGATTCCAGAATGAAGTAGGTGGTGGCGACGTTTCCTGTAAGGTAAATACGTGGACCCGACTCCCGTGAGTTGGCATAAGGTGGCTAAAACAGGAGCGATTCTCAGGCCAATGAGGTCATTCCTCTGATCGGACCCTCCTCTTCTATATTATACTTTGATTTTGGATTGATTCAGTGGCCACTTCTATATTTTGATTTTGGGGAGTTAGTCCGAGGTGGGCGGTAACTGCGGCTACGCGTTTCCACCAGCCTGGATAGCAATTGGTATATCTACCGTGGCATTGCCTAGTTGTGCCGTGTCACCTACCATACCGAGCCTTTACTACGAGTTTCTATTTGTGTCGTACCTATGGAGTATCCTCTGGTAGCTTCCCGATCAGGAGGTATTACGGTACTGTATAGACTATTGGCATTATTTGTGTTAAGGGCTATATGGGTAATCCCTTAACGCTATTAAAAAGTAAGTTTATTTTATAAATAGACACTATTATAATAGCGCAATATACTATATAGTAAATAGTTTAACGGATCCTTAGGAGATGTAAATCTCGAACATCTCTTGAGTTACCGTACTCATATTTATTTCTGTTAATTTAACTCACATAAGATCTTTTAGTCTGACTCGAGTGTTTTTGTCTTTTCAAATTCGCTCGGGTCAGTCCGAGCGTTTCAGGATCGAAGATTTTAGCTTTGGAGGACGAAGACGAAGAATCCGTATTATATTATTTATAGTATTGCACCACACTCTAAATTTCCGCTGCATTGATTGTATTGGTATGTGTAACTCTGATATTCATTGTATAAGTAAAATAAATATTTTGTAAACAGTTATCATGAACTGTATATTGATTATTATATTTTATCCTTCCGCTGTGAGATTCTATTTTGTTTTATTTCTTCTCTGTTTTTTTCTTATTTACCCCATAACAATCCGCCCTTGCGTATGCTTTGAATTGGCACGTGTGTCGGTTTAAAGTGTGCGAAAAGGCGGGATGTTACAGTTGGTATCAGAGCTTTGGTTTAGCGATAAACCTTGGCTTTGTGGGGTTTGACTCTTTGTAAATAGGGTAGTAATACCCTATGGGAGTCGCTGAGAGTATATATATGAGAAAGCGTATTTGTTAGTTTATAAAAAGATTTTGATATTGTGTTAATCTGTTCCACTTTGCATTTATAAATTCTGGTTGATGCATGGGACGCTATGTCATCAATAGGGATTTCTAAACACTTAATAGGACAGACCGACATAATATTTGTTTTTAATATAGGTGAATGAAATAATTTTGCCTATTATATTTTCTATATATAAAAATATTTTTATAAAGATATATTTTGGTTGCTATAGTTGGGTGTTAGGTAATAAAAATATTTGTAATGAATTAAAGCTAAGTTGAATTTTAATAAATCAAATTGGAGATTTTTGAACTTAAGTCCGGGATTTTGAAATCTGCTTTCAAAGGATTTATGAAATATAATGATTTGGTTTATAAATATTTTCTTATATAAATATTTAGTATAATTCGAAGGAATTGGTTTAAAGAGGATTTTGAAGAAAATAAGTTTGTACTTTCCTCTCTGTCGCTGGAAAATAATTTCGATGATGACGGCCGCATCATCGACTTTCATTTTCGAGTTTCGAAGGGAAAGGCCACTGTAGTAAATTCTACTGCAGATTTGTTTTGAAATTATTTAAAATTTTAATTGTTTAAAGGTAATTAGAGATATAAAAGTTGTAAGAAATTAATTATCTATTATTTTGAAGAAATTTTGGAATTTGACCCGGTATTAATTCTTGAATTTCCATTAATTAGTTGTAAAAATTTAGGTTAGTGAAATAAAAGAAGTAATCAATGAATTAAAAGAGTTGAGATTAAACTTGCATAAGTTCTTTTGCTTTTTCTTTAACATAAATAACTTACCAAGTATAAAAAGTTGAAATGTAAATTAAGAGTGGAATAGAATATTATGCAAGTAGAATTTTGGAAAAAAATGAAGTATTCAATAAATTACTGTTATAAATAAGAATTTAATGGTATTAACTTAAGTGATGATTGGAATTTTACTAATATTATTGATAGGTGATTTTAACCTTAAGAAAGTAAAAATGAAATTCCTTAATTTATAAAGTTTGATTGTAGGGTTATTAACTTAAGTATGCTTTAATTCCCCCTATTCTAATATGATGGAAAGTAGGAAAAATATAAATGACTTCAATCCATAGTTAATGAATGAGTAAAATCTTTCACTTATAGGAATGTAAGTTATAAGGTTAATAAATTAAGTGTAAGTAGAGGGTTACTGTAATTAAATATAATGGAAACTTCAACATTAAATAAATGAATGAGATTAAAGGTAAGTTGAAATTGTAATTTATAAAACAAATATATATTAATTAAAGGAATGGAGAAGAAACTTGTAAATTTTCACTTACATTCTTAAAACATACATAACTTACCATATAATAAAAAGTTGCAAATGTTAGTAGGAAAATGTAAGGGGAAATCTTACTAGTGAAGAGTAAGGTAATAAAGGTATTCTATTAATTCGCTATTATTAATGAGAATTAATTGTGTAGACTTAAGTTAAATTGGAAATTTTACTATAAGTAAAGGTAAGTAGTATAAATAGATGATAGAAACTTTAGTAAATAAATTGGAATACAAATATAATGAATTTTGTGATAAATGGAAAATGAAAATTTGTAAGAAATAAAGAAATCACTCCATAAATGAAAGAAAGAAAATCAAACCATTGAAGCATGAGATTAATGTATAATAAATAAATTTGGGTGTTGGTTTGAATTGTGTTGTTTGATTTATGTTGTTGGGTAAGAAATTTGAAGTAGTTAAATGAATAAGTATCTATCTTTGTTCCATCTAAGACTGTTGAGTAAAGGATGCACTTGATAGTTAATTTCATTTCATACAAATTTCAAGTTTGAACCCAAACAACTATTTGTTTGATGGATTAAATGGTTGCTTTGTTTGTGTATGTATGTTGTTTGTAAGATTGATGGTTGTTGAATTGTTTGGTTGATTAATGATTGAATCCACTTGAATAGTTCACTTTAAAATAAATATTTAACCTTTTAGATTATATAAGTGAATACAGGTGATGGAAGCAACTGCTACTGCTTTTGGTTTCATAATAATAAGCGTATATTGCCCGACAAATAGGTACGTTTTCGGATTACGTTTAAAGCGCTATTTTTCCCGTGTTGGGATATAATATTTTGATAATATATGTAATATATTTGTATATTTTGATATTATATTTTCTCCAGAGTCTCTCCGTACAAAGGAGACTCTGCCAAAATTTTCCGTAAATTTTGGACTTAGAATTTTGTGAAAATATTTTCCCAACTTTAATAATTAAGTATAAAATAATATAATGATTATAAACAGGTATATTTTATTTAAGAAAATAAATTTAGTAAATTATTGTTATAAGTTAATATTTGGAATAAGATGTACTGTTTTATTCTTCCTTCTCCCTTCTTTTTCCTTTTCGGGGACGAAAAGTTTTGAGTGGGGGAGATTGTAACGACCCGTTAAATTAATAATATTTAATAAATTAAATTAATATAATTTCTAATTTGTTTAAGAATAAATGTAGAAATTTGGTATAGTAGTTGTAACCTAGTGTAACAATAAAATTTTATGACAATAGATTTGGATAATGTAATTTGTCACTTTTTGTTAAAAGTAAATTTTAAGAAATCAATAAATGTTGAATTGAGAATATTAATAAAAAAATATTAACTAAAATGAGATTCATTAATATAAAATCAGTAGTGAAGATGTCACCTTTGGTTGTAATAAAGGTGAATGCTATTAGTGGATGTCAACACTTAATAAAATTTATTTAGAATAAAAAGAATTTAAATGCATGTTTGAATAGAGTATTAAATTGATAGATTAAGCGTAAGTAATTAGAATTTAACCCTATAAGATATGGAACTGAATGTATGAATATAATTTTGTAGAAATAGTTAATTAACAACTTATTTGTGCATACCCAATTTAATATAAATAACAAAAGGGCTAGCACTTGATGTGCCTAAGTATTAATATATTGGAACTATAATAAAATAGAGAGTTTGGTAGTAAATAGAAATAAAAAGACCGTTATTAACTAGTAAATTAATAAATGGATTCTAACAATAGGTAGTAATTAATGCGTGTATATTGGGCATTTGCGGATTACTAATTTTTCTACCTATTCATATAATTTATTTATGTAAATCTAAACCTATGGCAACATTTTGTTAATAAATGTTGGAAGTGAATTTGAATATATCAAAGGATAACAAGTGTTTAGGTTAACCATTTATTTTATTTAGTTAAGAAGGGAAATAGATTGAAATAAAGCTAATTTAATTTTTTTTTGGTTGTTAATGGGTATAGTTAAATAAGGAGAAGTTATAGGAAATAAAATGCGCACTAATGAGATGTAATATAATTCCAAAGTTATTTATACCCACAAATAGGTTAATTACTGTATAGAAAGAGTCTAAATCAATAAATGAATTTATTAAGATTACATTTATAATTTTATAACCTTTATGCTGATTTAAGTTCAATTAATTTATTTGATTAAATAGTGCAGTAGCGTAGTTTTGTGCGGTAGTTGAAATAGCTAATTCTTTTAGGTGAAGTTAAGGCTAATTCTATGTATATATTTGACCTATTGTTGATATAGATTCTAGGAAGCAGGATCTATTAATTAAATGGAGTATTAGATTCAATAATTGCATTTATCGCATAAATAAAGAGAATATAACGGTTAAATTTGGCGTTATTGAAATTAAAAAGGAATGGGGGAGTAATAATTTGAAATCATTGCAATATATATTAATTTAAGGTTACCTTAAATAAATTAAGGTAATAAATGGAGGATAGTGTAAATATCTTTATAATACGATGATTTGTGTAGTTAGGGTAGTTTTGATTTGTCACTTAAGATGGAGGATTTTTATAAAATGTAATAAATGCAGTTTAAATTAAGGCATTGACGTTTGGATATTTAAGAAGTGATAAACTAAAATTTATTTATTTATTTGAAAATTTGAAATCCAATTTGTGGATTTATTGCAAATAAGTGAAATTTGTGTTTAACCATTACATCGATAGGAATAAATTAAATTTAAGGTTATATTAATAAAATTTGGATTAGAGAAATGATATGAATCGGTTTTAGAAGCCTTAAATATAAAATGGGAAGTAGACGAGATTTCACGTTACAACCATTTTTAAAAATCCTGATGTATGTAGAAATATTTATGAAATATAACGTAAACCAATGTTGAATCAAAAGAATAGAGTCAACACTTATTTATTCATTTAATGTGATATAACTACGAGTATGATTTATTGCAAATTACATGGAAATCTAATATATAGGACATTACCTAAAAAGGAAGAGTAGATAAAATTTATGATAAACATATTTGTATATAAAGGTTATTGATTTAAGGAGAAATTGGGCAAGTTTTATGTATTTGGGTTAAGTGCAACTTTTAATAGATAAATTTAGTGCAATTAAAGAAATTGACATTTAATATTTCGATAACTTAAAATTTGATGGGATAAGAACATTTGGGTAATGAAGGGATGACAAATATTAGCTATGATTCTAGAAGGAATTAAATAGATAATGGGAAGATTAAAATCAGGTTCTAAGCAATAATTATTAAATAACAGAAGTTTAGGAGTAAAGTGAGATAATTGAAAATTTTAATCATTCATATAAGTCATTTGTTTATTAATATGAGTTAGCTAATAAATTTAACTTGGGCAATACCTATATATTGGAAACACATTTGTAAAGTGTAATTAATTGAATTTGGTGAATTGGGAATGAATCCAAGGTTAAAGGAATTGATGTAATACTACGCAAATAAAAGGTAACTGCATAAAATCAATGTTTCGTAATAAATTGTAATTGATAATTAAGTAGGAATGGGTTTGAATTTGACAAAAAGGAAAATTTATTATTTGCTTACCCATCTATTCAATCTATTAAATTTGATCAGATCCATTTGCAATTAAACGAATTTATTTACAAGTTAGTATGTATTTAGCTGATAACTATAAACCAATTAGGGCAATTGGGTATATATATTACCAATTAAGTTATATAAGATAATGGTTGACTTAATTAAGGGAGTCTATGTAATAATTTCATTTATTTTGTAAGTGGAAATAAAACGTTAATGATAACAAGTATTCAAAATTTACCATCTATTTAGTATATTAAGTATAATTGATAATCAACTGCAGCAAGTAATAAATAATAAATACGTAACGTTAAATGAAGTAATATTTGAAATTTAATATTTAGAAACTATGTAAATATAAGTGCAGATGAAATTGGGGATATTTACATATTGAAATATGAATCCAATGATAAATCAATCTAATTGACAATAAATAATGGAAAGTAAATTTAATTAAATTTTGGAAATTTAATATATATATATATATACAGTTATAAACCCTAGCTCCATCCTATTGTCATTTGCTGTATATTCATTTCTTCATCTCCTTCTCCTCCTCAAATGGTTGCAAAACCTAGATCTACTTCAATCCAAATTTCAATGAAAATGCAAACACTTCAGAAAAATTCCACAAAAAAAATATATGTTAATGTTCTCGAGGCACGTAATCTACTGGTGCAATTCGTTTTCTGTTTTGAACATTCGTTTGACCAGAATTAATTCAAACAGTCCGTGACCATTCATCATCGTCGTCGCAAACTTCGTCGGATCGTCAAACCTTTTCTGGGTTTTGTAGAGTGGACGATGGGGATCGCATCTATATAGTTTTTGTGTCGATTCAACGGTTAGATCGTCGTAGATCTTCGATTAGGGTTTCTGGAAGGGGGCCGCGTGCATTTCTGGGAATAGAAGGAGTGACGTGGCACATATATTTGTAAGTGATGAATGTGTGTCGTTTTATTTATTTTCAATTTTGAATTCAATCATCATTTTTGGCCATAACTTTCTCATACGAAGTCGGATTCACACGAAATTTCTTTTGTTAGGATCGTAATTTAATTCCGGATTTGATGACGCTGGTTTGGATGAATTCCGAGAAGGGCGAATTTTTGGGTTTAAATCGAATTTAAATTCGATTTAAATTCAAAAGGTGAGTGTTTTAACCCACTCACAACTACTAGAAGCTTTTATGTTTGTTTAAATTAATTTTAGAAATGAATAGAAATTTATTTATGAGTATTTGGCATGTTTATTTTATTCATATCTGTTGAATTGCATTTATTTAATTTAACTGTTAATTTAATTAATTTATTGCGTATAAATTTACAGTTAAAATTTATTTGTTTGTATATGAACTGCTAGTTAACAGTTGTATAATTTATTACTGAACATAGACTGTAGATTAATAGCTGTTAAATTTAAATTGAATAAAATTGCCAGTATTACCTGTTATGTAGTACCAAATATAATATTGTTATTGATTGATGATTGCGATTTGGATGATGGATGATGTTGATGAATGGATGTTTATTGTATATCATTAAATTGCAAATTATCATGCATATTTCATTTCATTCGGGATTGTGGTTTGAAATGATATATAACCGCAAAATTTTATATCCTTTAAATTGCGGATTGAAATGATAAATATCCGTATCACTTGACCATAGGATAGAAAATTATATACAGGCACCGCGGTATATATATAACTATTTATATGTGATTTCTATGGTTTGGATGGAATACAGTTTATAATAATCTTAAATTTTATATTGTATAAATATTTTTCTTCCATATATATATACATATGAAGTTGAAAATTTTGAAATTAGAAGGTGTATAAAAATCTTTATTAAAAATGGAAGAAAATTAAGAAAATGGAGTTTAATAATTTATATCATATGTTTAAATGTTACGTTTGGAAATTTTAAGATATGATATTTATAATTGGATTTTTCCCAAAATAAATTGAAATGAATATTCTAGTATAATTTGAATTGCGAAAAATATATATATTTTATTACTAGAAATTGAAGTCTTATTATTTATGGATTTTATATGAATATTCAAGACTAATTAATAGAACAATTGATTTGTTGAAAGAATAAAATCCAACTTTAGTTTGAAATTGATACTCAAAATGGATATACGTATATATAAATAAATTGAAGTGGTTTTGGAACTTGAGAGAGATAATATAAATTTTGGTTTAGACTTTAATAAAGAAATGTATTTGTAAAGCCATGAGAACTATTTTCTTTACAAAGTAACATTTAAGTTAAACCATTTAATTCATATACCGTTGAATGTCCAAACCATTCAAGTTTTAGAAGTTATGGTTTTAAATTATGATTTTCAAAATATTATGCTTTGAAAATATTTGATTTTCAGACGTTATGAAGTTAAAGCATTATGATTTTGGAAAAGAATTATATTTGGGATAAGTGATAAAATATGGTTTTGGGTTTTGAAATGATATCGTATTCATGGTTATGAAATGGAATGTTTATTCTGATTTTTAAAGTATAACCTATTTTTAAATGACCGAGGTGTTATAATAACGATGGGTTGGCAAAGAGACCGGGATCGGATATGGACATACTCTCTGTCGATACCGAAAACCACTTTGACTAACCGTGTACGCGGTGGAGATTCCAGAATGAAGTAGGTGGTGGCGACGTTTCCTGTAAGGTAAATACGTGGACCCGACTCCCGTGAGTTGGCATAAGGTGGCTAAAACAGGAGCGATTCTCAGGCTAATGTGGTCATTCCTCTGATCGGACCCTCCTCTTCTATATTATACTTTGATTTTGGATTGATTCAGTGGCCACTTCTATATTTTGATTTTGGGGAGTTAGTCCGAGGTGGGCGGTAACTGCGGCTACGCGTTTCCACCAGCCTGGATAGCAATTGGTATATCTACCCTGGCATTGCCTAGTTGTGCCGTGTCACCTACCATACCGAGCCTTTACTACGAGTTTCTATTTGTGTCGTACCTATGGAGTATCCTCTGGTAGCTTCCCGATCAGGAGGTATTACGGTACTGTATAGACTATTGGCATTATTTGTGTTAAGGGTTATATGGGTAACCCCTTAACGCTATTAAAAAGTAAGTTTATTTTATAAATAGACACTATTATAATAGCGCAATATACTACATAGTAAATAGTTTAATGGATCCTTAGGAGATGTAAATCCCGAACATCTCTTGAGTTACTGTACTCATATTTATTTCTGTTAATTTAACTCACATAAGATCTTTTAGTCTGACTCGAGTGTTTTTGTCTTTTCAAATTCGCTCGGGTCAGTCCGAGCGTTTCAGGATCGAAGATTTTAGCTTTGGAGGACGAAGACGAAGAATCCGTATTATATTATTTATAGTATTGCACCACACTCTAAATTTCCGTTGCATTGATTGTATTGGTATGTGTATCTCTGATATTCATTGTATAAGTAAAATAAATATTTTGTAAACAGTTATCATGAACTGTATATTGATTATTATATTTTATCCTTCCGCTGTGAGATTCTATTTTGTTTTATTTCTTCTCTGTTTTTTTCTTATTTACCCCATAACAATCCACCCTTGCGTATGCTTTGAATTGGCACGTATGTCGGTTTAAAGTGTGCGAAAAGGCGGGATGTTACATCATCAATATGATCTATCGATAAAATCCAATATATGCTAATAATGTAGATTGAGATAACCAAACTATCGTAATTCCACTTTTTGGTAACTTTCATATAGTATATACATACCATTTGCATTAACTCATCACATCACTTCCCTAAATACCAAAAAAAAATGTTGTATAATTGTTACTATAGTTTGGATTATGGATCATAAAATCACTTCAAGTTTTCTACATACATGTTAGTTTGTCTAATGTATATCAACCCTGTATATGTGTGTGTATATCTCTACTAATAATACAAATCTTTACTTTGGTGAATCTTTTGTGAACTTTCCAACCAAAGATACAAAACAAAGAAACCAGGAAAAAAATTTCAAAAGCAAAATTCAAAACTGAAACAAAATACAACCTGAAAGAAAAAGAAAAGTAAGGCCTCTGTTAAAAAAATATGTTAAAACCTGGAAACTTTAGAGTTGAAATAAGATTAAAGTAAAATCAAAGATCTGAAAACAAGCTTCAGATTTAGGTTCAAAGCTAAACAATTGAAGCAAATCCAAATTCAAAGATCAATTCCAGATCATTTTAAACTGAAGCTCAAATCAAACAGTTTTCATCTTCAACCTGAAACTTCAGTTTGCAAAACCTAGAAAATTGAAGCTCAAAAAATCAAAAATCAGACCAGGAGAAGCAATTGCAACTAAACAAGTGATTCAACCCGACATTAATTAAAATCAAGCTTCAGTGCAACTCAATCAAAATCTAACCACAAATTCAAGCTGAATTCAATCTAAAGCCTGGAAAGCAAAAAGAAAATCAAGCATGCAACAAATATCAGGCTATCCTCTGTCTCCATTAATCAGGTGAGCAAACTCATTGAATCTCCCTTTATATCTTGATGTCTGTGGTTGATGCTTGAACCTGTTATGAAAAAAATGTTGTTTGAGTTGTTATTTAGGTTTACATGTTGTGTATATATATATGTAATGAGTGTGCATGCCTTTATGTGTGTAGATATGTTTTCTGTTGAGTAACGGGTTAACTAAATTCAAGGAAAAAATCATATCTTCATATTTAAAACATTTTAGACTATGATTTCTGAAAGAAAATTGTTTATAACAATGTAAATCAACTTTTAAAAATAATTTCAGGTTGAAATAATTAATGGATATGGTGAAAATATTTATTTACAGTTAAATTAAAATGAATCAGAAAATTCGAGTGTTTAAATTTTTTAATCTGACAACATAATCATGTTCGTATTTCAAATTTATGATTTTTGGTGGAAATCTTATGATTTTTAAACAAATGATGGCCGTGAATTTTTAAGTTGATCAGAATTGGCATTATTGGCAATTTCCGTCGATCGGCGAAGCTATACTCGTCGAAATTTGGGCCATAAGTAGCATGAGGTCTGTAGATCATTAGAAAAATAGTGTATGAATTTTTAGTGCATCGGTGAAGTCAGCCGAGGTTGATTTAGGGTTTAACAACCCAGAATTGCCAATGAAGTAAATGGAGGTGATTCGTTGTGGTCGAGGCGATTCAGGTCATCGGACTTGGGGGAATGGAAGGAGGAAACTGTGGCAGTGGTTCAGGCGAAATCGTGCAACCTCCGGTGGACGTGATCGTCATCACGGTGAAGTTTTTGTTGACCTGTTGGATTCTAGTTTTTGATCAAATAGCTCGTTTCCGTTTTTGTCGTCGAATTCATCGATTCGTGGGGTTGTGCTAGTCGAAAGGATTGTCGATGACTTGCTAACGTCGGTGAAGCTGATCGGAGGCGATCCGATCACCTGTGCACGTGTACAGGTGATGGTAGTGTCAGTGGATTTGGGTTTCAGGGAGAAGAACTTTGCCTTGGGGTTGGTCTCGGGTAGGAAGAGATTGGGCTCGAGTTCATTCTCGTGTACATGAATGTATGTAGTGTAACAATTTTTAAATTTTAAACAAGTTAAAAAAAATTGAAGCTCGAGGAAAATTTTGAGTTTGGCTCGAGTATTATCTCGGGAATGAAGTGTTCTGGCTCACGTAATTTAAGGATGGGCTCGGGTTTTTCCTGTACAAGTTAATAAATTTTTCAAAAGCAAAAGAAGCTAAGTTTTAAAGCAAAAGCAATACCAGTTTTAAAAGTAAATTTTTTAATAAGTTTTCTAAAACAAGTTTTAAACTTGAATTTAAAATTCAAATATGATTTGAAAATAATTGATGCGGTTTTGAAATAAATTTTATATTAAATTAATTATTAAACCTTTGAAAGTTTTCAAATGTAATTAATTGAAGTGATTAAATGGATAATTAAGTAATGATCTAGTTTTAAATCTTGGGTAGTTAAAGTTTGATTGATTACTTATTAATAAGAGGGGTTAACTAAATAAATTAAGGAATAATGATTTGATGAAATTAATTAATAAAGGATAAGCAAATTGTGTGATTAGTTAATCAAGGTAATTAGTTTGGGAATAATTAATTTAAGGATAATTAATTAAGGGTTAATTAATTAATGTAATTAATTTTAAGGATAATTAATTAAGGGCTAATTAATTAATGTAATTAATTAAGGATAATTAATTAAAGAATAATTGAATAATTAAGGGTTTATTATTTAATGATTAGATATTTAATTAATTTATAATTAAGGTTGATTGATTAATAATTTAAAAAAAATTGATTATTTAAGGTTAATTAATTAAAATAATTTGTAATTGATTTATTAACCTGGATTAGTGATTAATCTGATTTAAATTAATCAGATGATCAATTAATCTTACTTATGGATGTTTGGATGCCATCGAATGTTAAATTGTCTGATATTCCTGATATGTGATGCTGTGTATTATGAATTATTTTGATTCGAGCTGTGACTAATGTAATTATATGTAATGAATGTAATTTGTTTATCTGTAATAAATTTATTTATCTATGATCTGTGAATGAAGATAAGCGTTATAGTTTATACCGCTTGTCAAATATTGTTGTGTTTGAATCTGTGATGATTGAATAATGTTGCACTATTGTGTAGAACCCCTAGACTACACCATACACACACAAATATGGATTGCACGAGGAAATTGGTTCAGTCATAGATTTTTAAAATGATTTTAAATTTGAATTTTGAATCCAAATGGTTTTGAAAATGGAATTGGGTTGAAAACCTTGTGAAAAGGAGTTTGAAGATAAAAGTTATTTTGAATAACTTGCTTAAGTTTTGAAATTTAAATAATTTGATTTGAATTTGAATTCAAAATTTGAAATTGAATTCTATGTTGAAAATTATGGTTTAAAAAGATTATACAAGTTATAAATGTGTTTATATGGATTTAAACCATTTTAAAAAAAAGTATTGTTTTGGGAATTTGAATTTAATCCAAGCTTATATTTGAAGGGCTTTAACTCGTGCAAATAAAATCGGATTTTTCCAAAACGAAAACTATTTTTTTTTCAAACAATAATAGCTTTTATATAAAAAAATGATTTTCAATTTGTGTTGAAAGATTTCAAGTTTGAAATAGAATGGTTTTGGAAGCTATGAATTAATCTTTATGAAAAATTGTTTGTAACGACCCGCTATTTTGGACTATTCAAATCGACAATAAAACCATACATATCCGACTTGAATAATTCAAAATACCGAATTGTTAATTAAAATTTGGCAAAACTTAAAATATACAATAAATAAATCAATCACAGATCATAGAGTAATATAATGCAGCGGAATAGATAAAGAATAGTAGTTCATGAAGCTACTATATACATCAGAGTTAGAAATAAAATACAACCGAATAGTTCAAATGCAGTGAAGTCTCCAATGCAACAGATGACTTCTCTGAACCAATCAACTGGAAAGGCTGGAATCTGAATCGATAGTTGGATCTCCAAATGAAACTCCGAACTCCAAAGGTGAGTCTCTAATGCTGTATCACTCAGTCTGACCTGAGCGTAAAGAAAAACACAAAACACTCGAGTGAGGATTAACATTCTTATATCAATAAATCCAACTCAAGTGAAATATCAACTCAAATACAAATAACTTAAAGGATGTTTGGGATAACCATCCTTTAAGGGTCCATGGAACTATCTACAAGGTAGAAATATACAGTATAACACCGTGGTCATTTCAGCTTAATTTATACTTCAAAACCAAATATCATTTCACTTCAAATATCTCTTTATTTCCCAAAATAGTATTTATATATGTTAAATAATTTATACAATAAAGTATTTTCAATTCTCTCAACTTAACAAATCGTTTCAACATCAACCCGACCTTTCCATTTAAATTAAATTCAATCTCAATTTATCAATTTAAATTCAACTCAATTCCTAAAATAAACACTTCAATTTATCGATCTCAAATTCGGATTTGTAATCACAAAAATACCCCTTTATATTTCAATATATTTCAAAACTTTACGTATTCAACGTTTTAACTATATTTTTATTCAATTTAGTTTTCTAAATAATAAATTCAAATTTGGTTCAACCTAAATTTCACTTTAATTAAATTTAGTTGCTAAATAACAAATTCAACTACGTTGATTTCAAATACAGATCTGAATCTCAACATAAACCATTTAAATTCCAATATAGTTCAAGGCTTTAATATTTAAATGTTATATATAACAGTTTCATATAGATCTCGATTTAACCTCATTATTATTTAGTCTTGAAATACTCACTTATTAGATTCAATATCATTTAAGTAACCTTAAATTACATTTTACTCAATATTTTCTTTAATTTTATTAAAAGTGAAATATTCATTAAATCGCTTAAATCAAAAATCCAGTTACAAAATCATACCTTTAAATTTTCCATTCAATAATTTCAAATCGATTTAATTAAATAAATCCTTATTTAAATACCATTTTTAATAAACCCAAATTTATCTCCCAATCTTAATTATTCAACTTTTTACAACGGTAAATTTTGAAATATAAATCTTAAATAATACTCAAACATATTATATGGATTAAATCAATCTCAATAATATTATTATTGAATCTATATATAAAATTTCCATTTATATATATAATATTTTAAGAACCAATATTTATTAAATCCCATATATTTCTTTTCAACTGTAGAAATTTATTTTCAAAATAATTTTACGGACCAACGGTGTCTGTATATATTTCCTATCATATAGTCAAGTATTACGGATATTTATCATTTCAACCCGTACAATATATGCGGGTGGATATCATTTCAACCCGTAATCCCAAATTCAATTAAATGAAAATTGCTTGGGTTTATCATTTCAACCCATAACGATTTTCTCCTATTCAAAAGTCCGTTCGGGTATGTATCATTTCAACCCATAATGATTTCTATATTAACAGGGAACTTGCAGAGTGATAACAGATATGAAAATAATAATAACAACAGGCATATATCATCAAAATAAATATAAACAATCGGATATGGTGTCATATCCCATAAGTGAACAGTTATAGATAATAGCATATATAACAATTTAAATAACTACAGCCTCATATTTCAATTGTTGTTTCAATTGAAATCAAATTTAATAAATAAAAGAATGTTAATCGTGAGTGATTGCTCACCTTTCGAGGTTAGAGAGATAGACAATGAAGTTGAGTTACAAAACCCAAGCACGAATCTCAAAGCAAAGTAAGATCGGCATGAATCGACGATCAAAGCTGGTAAAAGAAATTGATGGGAACGGGTCAAATTAGCTCGATAAAAATTTAGGCGAGATGTATTTTTATATTATTATCCTCCTTAAACCTAAAATTCAAATTAAAGTATATATACATTTTATATAAATTTTATATAAGTCTTAAATTAAATATATTTATTGAAATCAAACATATAAAAAAAATCAAAACCAAATTCACTCTATCTTATAGTATATACGTTATATTTGAAACATCAATATCTAAAACTAAATGTACATAACCAAATTAACATCCAAAGATATACATAACAGTAAATAATGTAAGTTTAAAGAAATCTAATAGTTTAACCAAATGCAGACTTCCTTTACAAATAATATACTGTAATCATCATCATCATCATTATTATTATTATTATTTTACCAAAAATAAAAATATGCTAACACAATGCAAGTAGAAAATGGAGAAATGATGCTTATGCTTACCAATATTGACACGCAAACCTACATTTTATATGTACAATAAAGTGTGTACAAACAAACCTTTATATGGGCTGCTATATACATGTTTAAAAAATGTTATACATATATTGTTACACATATTCACAACGGCCGTTATACCTAACTTGTATACATATTATATTTTAAACAACACTTGACAATAGACGAAGGTAAACTAAAAATAATATATATATATATATATATATATATATATATTATAACTCATACAAACCTATAAAGCTCTGAAATGTATACTAGTATATCTATACAACCAACCCAATATGAAAATATGTACCCATGCAAATATCTAAAGTTTTTAGAAACAAGACTTAGGCTTACGTATATAAAATAAAATAAAACAATAACTTACGCACACAAAAAAAACACAATACTTAATGAGACAAACACACAAGTTGTATTACCTTTCAATATATCATATATATATGTTAAAAGTTTTCTGCAAGGCAAAATGGGAGGCAAGGTGAGATACAGCTGCGTGTAAGAGTGTGAAAGAAGAGAGAGGGTGGAGAAAGAAAAATTGAGGAGAAGAAAGTGACAGTAGATCCTTTTTTACCAAAAAAAGCTTATAAAGGTGAAATAAAATGAGCCGTAAAAGAATTAATGAATACAAAAAAACGTATAATTCAAAACGGTGTGGGCCTCAGGTAAATATCCATTCACATCTTTTTTTGACATATATAAAACGTATGAAAAGCTTTAAAATGAAACGGCTATGTATTAATTATTATTATAAAACGTTCTAAAGTGACTAGGGATATAAATATATGGAAGTTGATAAAGGAGAATGAAGAGACACAAAAATGGAATGACAAATAATAATTTTGAATTGATGGAAAAAAAGTAACAGCTGGCATAAACCAAAGTTATAAAGGCAGAGGAAAACGCTTTGCAAAATTTAAGGTGAGCTTTCAAATTTTTTTGAATGTTTTATAACTTTCCAGTTGTAGTGAAGAAAATGGAATTTTGAAGGCAAAAATTAAAGTGACCGTTCCAATTAAATGAATATAAAATGTATGCATGTTTTGTACATTCACACTTCCAAAATGGTATGATGTGGCAACGGTCGAATTTCAGTAAAAGATGAAATAAATGTGAGAAATGAAATAAATAGGAATGAACCGCATTTTTCCAAAACGAAACGTATGCAACAAATCAGCAAATAAATAGAAACGTGTAGGGAGATGAGTGAAATAAACAGAAAATATTAAAATATAAATAAATATAACATACATGAAAAGGATAATAGGACGATTTAGAAATTAATAAATGAGAAACGTATATCCATATACGTTTTAGTTTCTAAAAGGACAGAAAATTTTATCAAAAGTTATAAAGAGTTAAAAGCATTGAAACGTGGTTTCCGCTGAAATTTATTTTATTCCCAACTAAGATGAGAGAGAAAGGGAAAGATTTCAAACAAATGAATATATTCCAAATGAATGTAATATAAATAGTCATGGTGTGGTTCATCAGAAAATTTAATGCAATTTATAATTGTGTGAGCTGTACGTTGATTTAAGGAAAAAAATAAAAGCAATTAATGGCTTGATTTAATAATACGTTTCAATTTTGAAAAGAAAAGAGAATTAAGTGTTGAAAATTTGATTTCAATTAAATGATCGCGTGAATGAGCAAATAGCAATTAGCAAATAGCAGAAAGAGATAATGGAATATATGGTAGAAAAGGAATAAATAAAATGTGAACGGATAGAATGCAAATTGAAACGGCAGAGAATTAAATATAAGGTGGAAAGGTGTGGTAACGCTCACCCATAGATTTAGTTAAAACCTTTAAAAGAAATTTAATATGGTATGAGTTGTACGGTTTCAAATTTGAAAAGTAGATAAATCCAAGTCATAAATTTCAGCACCGATGACGCACGTTTTTATTGTTTCCGTCGCGTATTGGATCTCAAAATACAGAAATAAATATACCGTAGTGATCAGTACAAGGAGACGATCAAAATGGTATATAGATATTGGTGGTACGATTGAATTATAAAAATTCGAATTTTCACTAGCAGAAAAAATGTAGTAAAAACGCAGAAAATAAGATCGACGGAGCTATAAAAGTCCAAATTTGGGAAAACGAAAAATGACGTCTCAGTTAGAGGATGATTTAGAATTTTTCTATGTAAAAATATTCAGGTCTTGAAAATAAATTTATTTCCACCAATTATTAACTGATTTGAATTTAATAGAATTATATAATAAATAAACCTTCATATAATTAATTGAAAATTTACCATTTGCTATATTTAATTATACGTAAACCAAATATTAAAACTTTATTTCAAAATATTATTATTAAAATTTCTCAAAATCCAAATTAAATACGTTATAAAACCAATTAAAAATTAATAAAATTTTATGGGTCGTTACATTGTTGAACTTTGTTTTGAAAGTGAAGAGGATTTTAAAAGGAGTATCTTTTATATAAAAGATTGAAATGGGAATTGTGAATGAATCTTTGGAAATGAGTTTGAAAGCTATGAATTGAGTTTTTGATTTAATAATTGGACGAATTAATCCAATTTGGAAAGGAAATGGTTTTGAAGGCTATGAATGAATCTTTGTGAAAGATTGGTAAACTTTGTGAAGTGAATCTTTTTGCTTAAAAATTTGTAAATGGTAATTTGTTTAAACCATTTGAATGAAAGGTTTTGGGTTTTAAAGTTGTGGCTTAACAGAAATCCCAGTATCCATATGTTTTTAAATATTGCGCTCATTATTCGGTTTAGCCGGGAGAGGACCTTGTGTCATATAACCCATTTCGAATAATGATACGACGATATGGATAGCATTTGAAGACCGGTGGTGAAGACCGGGTATTTTCGAAAACGATAGGATAACCCGTCGATTGTCTCTACACTGAGTCACGTCGGTATAGAGATCTCCATATGTGATGGGGAGTCCTATCGTTCTTTGGAAGTGCCTTCGGATCTGTTCGAACCTGGAACAGACTTGTATGGATGTGTGTCTGAGATGTAGAGCTGGTTTCTATCAAATACATTTCTATTTGGTGGCGGAGATTTATTCTCTTAGCTTAACACCCTTCTCAGAGACGTATGAGCTCAGAGGTTATGTAGTTGATGGTTACTAGTGATACATTCTCAATTTGGTAATGTGGCATACGAAGTATTGCTGATCATTTGTTGATCAAAGCATGACTTTGTGAAAAAGTGTAGCTTTGTGGACGTGACTTCATCGAGCCTCACAACCCGGTAATGGTCGAAACAGGAATCGTGGCAGCAAGGTTATTTGAGGGTAACTCCCCCTGAGGGTATGACCATTTCCTTCTGGATAAAAAGTTGTATCATGGTATGGAGCCCAGATATTTACCTATGTTGGTTTTGAAAGTGGTATCATGGTATGGAACCCAGATACTTTACTGTGTGGTTGTTGGTGTCGAGGCCTCGGATAAAGGTCGGTAACGACCGGGGGATGACAGACTCATGTCAGTAGTTACTTTTGGGCAGGGGTAACCCGGCCTTTTGTAGAAGAGATCCGGTTAGGTTCTCGGGGACGTCCCTCTAGAGACGTTCCATTTCGTGTGGGAAGTTCCTTTGTCCGACCATTTGTTGGAAACCCAATCATCCAATACGTGCCCTGTACGGTTTTAGTTGTATAACCTGCCATTTACTTATGGTGGTCACCACTGTTTAGATGGTAGCTATAGTAGGCATACAATAATGGCTGTATGCTGGCTAAGATTAATATTATACGAAAGGTTTTCTGCACTATACACTAATAATAATATCAAATGATTTTCGCGTATCAAACATTTTTTACCGTCATAAGGAGAAATCTCCTCCAAGTGTGCGCTTGCATTGTGTGTATGGCGGAAGGACTTATGGCAGTTTCATTTTTCAAAATGCATTGTGGATTTCAACTTTAAATCTTTTTTTGTTTGTTTTAAACATAAAACTGTTTTGTTTGCTCACACCAGTCACATGACTGACCTGGAGTTTATTGTTCCCTTCCTAAACTATGCGTGCCCATAATTTTCCACACGGGCAGTCTAGAGTTGGGTTTTTCAAATAATCCAAAAATAGGTATAGATTCGATAGCTTTCAAAGACTTTAGTTTGGTAGCATTTGGAGATCTTCTTCAATCTTTGGATGATTGACGTTGCTTAGTACAACTTGTTGGGGGTTCGAACTAGCTTTGGAGTGAAGATAGAGTTTTGGAGTTTGGCATTGAAGACATTGTCTTTCCACTGCTGTTTTCTCTGTTATTGTCTTGTATCTATCTTTGTATTTGATATTCGGTTGTATCGGATATTGTATCAATGTTGTATATTGATATATTCGTTCTTTCTTCCGCTGTGTTGTTATACTTAATGTGTTATAAGCTTCGGCGAACCAGATTCGGCGTTTGGTTCTGCGACATTCGAATACGAGTGAAGTATCCAATGCCGATTTTTGAAGGTCGAGTCAGGACAGTCACATTTGGTATTAGAGCTGAAGGTTGAAACTTTAGCTCAGGAGTATAACACATTAGGTAACTCATTAGAGATAGGGTGAAGTATACCCTAGAATGAGTATATCCCTAAGATATCCATTCGAATGCCTCAGTAAATTCTCTTACTATCCACTGATAGTAAGTATGAGTGCAAGGAGGAGACGAGATAGGGGAAATGTGAGTACCACTACAAATGGTCAATACCCTACGACAGTGGAAACAACTTTCTTCTCAATCTCCTTTGATTCTATTTCTAATTATTTGATTCCTTCATGGCAGAAGCTTCGGTGTGATGGTGGCCCTACGAATTCTTGTGGAAACTTTCTACTTCGTATTCTCTTCATCGGTTTCTTATCAGTTTTTCATTTTTGACTCTAATGACTTTGAAAATTTAATTTGAAATAAATTAATTAACAAATATGAAGTTAAATTTGAATTTGTATCGATAAAACGATTTCGATTAAAACCAAAGTTTGAAATTTTGTTGTAATTTCTTGTGAGAATCGAAGTCCGAAGAGGGACAAGCTGGTGTATATTTCGGAATATTTTGACCTGAGTTGTGTATGCATATATCTGTCTTTTCTGTGGGGCTCAGATATATTCTGCAAATGGTTAGTTATCCTTTTGACCGGATATTTTCGAAAACGATAGGATAACCCGTTGATTGTCTCTGCACTGAGTCGCGCCGGTATAGAGATATCCATATGTGATGGGGAGTCCTATCGGGATTGTGAATACTCAGATTGCAAGGGCTTCTTTGGAAGTGCCTTCGGCTCTGTTCGAACCCGAAACATACTTGTATGGATGTGTGTCAGACGTTACACTTTGAGATGTAAAGCTGGTTTCTATCAAATACATTTATGTTTAGTGGCGGAGATATATTCTCTAGCTTAACACACTTCTCTGAGATGTACAAGCTCAGAGGTTATGTAGTTAATGGTTACTGGTGATACATTCCCAATTTGATAATGTGGCATACGAAGTGTTGCTGATCATTTTTTGATCAAAGCATGACTTTGTGAAAAAGTGTAGCTTTGTGAACATGACTTTGTCGAGCCTCACAATCCAGTAATGGTCGAAACAGGAATCGTGGCAGCAAGGTTATTTGGGGGTAGCTCCCCTTGAGGGTATGAACATTTCCTTCTGGATAAAAAATAGTATCATGGTATGGAGCCCAGATATTTACTTATGTTGATTTTGAAAGTGGTATCATGGTATGGAGCCCAGATACTTTACTGTGTGGTTGTTGGTGTCGAGGCCTCGGATAAAGGTCGGTAACGACCGGGGGATGGCATACTCGTGTCAGTAGTTACTTCCGGGCAGGGGTAACCCGACCTAGTGTAGCAGAGATCCGGTTAGGTTCTCGAGGACGTCCCTCCAGAGGCGTTCCATTTCATGTGGAAAGTTCCTTTGTCTGACCATTTGTTGGAAACTCAATCATCCAATATGCGCCCTGTACGGTTTTAGTTATATCCTGCCATTTACTTATGGTGGTCACCACTGTTTAGATGGTAGCTATGGTAGGCATACAATAATGGTTGTATGCTGCCTAAGATTAATATTATACTTTCGAAAGGTTTTCTGCACTATGAACTAATAATAATATCAAATGATTTTCGCGTATCAAACATTTTTGACTGTCATAAGGAGAAATCTCCTCCAAGTGTGCGCTTGCATTGTGTGTGTGGCGGGAGGACTTATGGAAGTTTCATTTTCTAAAAAGCATTGCGGATTTCAACTTTAAATCTTTTGTTGTTTGTTTTAAAGATAAAACTATTTTGTTTTCTCATACCAGTCCTATGACTGACCTAGAGTTTATTGTTCCCTTCCTAAACTCTGGGTGCCTACAATTTTCCACACGGGCAGTCTAGAGTTGGGCTTTTCAGATAATCCAATAATAGGTATAGATTCGATAGCTTTCGAAGTCTTTAGTTTGGTAGCATTTGGAGATCTTCTTCAATCTTTGGATGACTGACATTGCTTAGTACAACTTGTTGGGGGTTCAAGCTAGCTTTGGATTGAAGAAGGAGTTTTGGAGTTTGGCATTGAAGACATTGTCTTTCCGCTGCTGTTATCTCTGTTATTGTCTTGTATCTATCTTTGTATTTGATATTCGGTTGTATCAAATATTGTATCAATGTTGTATATTGATATATTCTATCTTTCTTCAGCTGTGTTGTTATACTTAATGTGTTATAAGCTCCGGCGAACCAGATTCGACGTTTGAATCTGCTGCATTCGAATACGAGGGAAATATTCAGTGCCGATTTACGAAGGTCAAGTCAGGACCGTCACGTTTTGTATCAGAGCTGAAGGTTGAAACTTTAGCTCAAGAATATAATGCATTAGGTAACTCATTAGACATAGGGTGAAGTATACCCTAGAATGAGTATATCCCTAAGATATCCGTTCGAGTGGCTCAGTAAATTCTCTTACTATCCACTGATAGCAAGTATGAGTGCAAGAAGGTGACGAGATAGGGGACGGCGGAGTACCATTACAAATGGTCAATACCCTGCGACAGTGGAAACAATTTTCTTCTCAATCTCCTTTGATTCGATTACAAATTCTTTGATTTCTTCATGGCAGAAGCTTCAGTGTGATGGTGGCCCTACGAATTCTTATGGAAAGTTTCTATTTCGTATTCACTTCATCGGTTTCTTATCAGTTTTTTGTTTTTAACTCTAATGAATTTGAAAATTTAATTGGAAATTAATTAATTAATAAATATGAAGTTAAATTTGAATTTGTATCGATAAAACGATTTCGATTAAAACCAATGTTTGAAATTTTGTTGTAATTTCTTATGAGAATCGAAGTCCGAAGAGGGACAAGCTGGTGTATATTTCAGGATATTTTGACCTGAGTTGTGTGTCCATATGTATGTCTCTTCTGTGGGGTCCATATATATTCTATGAATGGTTAGTTATCCTTTCGAACTAACCAATGCCATGCATACTTCGTAGATCTGGATGACCCGAGTATCTTGTGAAGTGTTAAATAGATTCGTTCTTATATCTATCGATGGTATTCTGATTTGGTAAGCCAAATGCAGAATAGATATTCTGCTTGATCTGGTGATTCATCTCTCAATCTTTCTGTATTTCTTTGTTGTCTCCCTGGTTTCAAATTTCAAGGACGAAATTTTCTTAAGGGGAAATCTGTAGAGATCCCGATTTTTGAGTCAAATTGAATTGGTAATTAATATAAAATTTTGGATTTAATTGTGAAATTTATTGTGAATTAATATGAAATCCCAGAATAAAGAAAAAAATATGTATATTAAATAGAATATTGGGAAGTAAAATTATACTGTAAATTTAATTTTGGGTTGGAATTTAAAAATAAGTATTTTATAAAATTGTAATTGATATTTTCCCAATTAAATAAGATGTATGTTTATATATGTATATAAATGGACTTTTAAATTGAATTTGGAATTAGAAATTCAAGAATGAATATTTTAAAAATAAATTGGATTTGGAAATACTATGATTAGAATTTATAAAATTGGTTTTCTAATCATAATACAATTGAAGATTAAACTTTATATATGTATATATATATAATTAAATTGGAAATAATAATAGATAAAAATAAAGGCATGTGTTAAGATATGAAATTTTATATGCATAAAGGGTTAAAAAACAAAATTTATAAAATAAATTAGAGCAAGGGTTTAAAACATAATTTGAATTTGTTTTAACAAGAGTAATCATCATCTTAACAAGGAAATAAGACAAATGTTTGATAAGTAACCATATTAGTTAACAAGTGTAACATGATGATACAAGTGGCAAACTTATTTTTTTATAAACAAATAAATATCAAAAGAGAAAATTCAGGCTAACGAACGTCCTCAAAAAAACATTCTTTCATCTTCAACCTCAAACCAAAGATACAGAACAAAGAAACCAAGAAAACTCAAAAGCAAAATTCAAAACTGAAACAAACTACAACCTGAAAGAAAAGGAAAAGTAAGGCCTCTGTTCAAAAAAAAAGGTTAAAACCTAGAAACTTTAGAGTTGAAACAAGATCAAAGTAAAATCAAAGATCTGAAAGCAACCTTCAGATTTAGGTTCAAAGCTAAATAATTGAAGCAAATCAAAATTCAAAGATCAATTCCAAATCATTTTAAACCGAAGCTCAAATCAAACAGTTTTCATCTTCAACCTGGAACTTCAGTTTGCAAAACCTGGAAAATTAAAGTTCAGAAAAACAAAAATCAAACCCAGGACAAGCAACTGCAACTAAACAAGTGATTCAACCCGAGATCAATTAAAATCAAGCTTCAGTGCAACTCAATCAAAATGCAACCACAAATTCAAGCTAAATTCAATCTAAATCCTGGAAAGCAAAAAGAAAATCAAGCATGCAACAAATATCAGGCTATCCTCTGTCTTCATTAATCAGGAGAGCAAACTCATCGTATCTCCCTTTATATCTTGATGTCTGTGGTTGATGCTTGAACCTATTATGAAAAAAAATGTTGTTTGAGTTGTTATTTAGGCTTGCATCTTATGTGTGTGTGTGTGTGTGTGTATATATGTAATGGGTGTGCATGCCTTTGTGTGTATAGATATGTTTTCTGTTGAGTAACAAGTTAACTAAATTCAAGAAAAAAAATCATATCTTCATATATAAACCATTTTAGACAATGATTTCTGAAAGAAAATTGTTTATAACAATGTAAAGAACTTTTAAAAATAATTTCAGGTTGAAATAATAAGTGGATATGGTGAAAATATTTATTTACAGCTAAATTAAAATGAATCAGAAAATTCGAGTGTTTAAATTTTTTAATCTGACAACATAATCATGTTCGTATTTCAAATTTATGATTTTTGGTGGAAATCTTATGATTTTTCAACAAGTGATGGCCGTGAATTTTTAAGTTTATCAGAACTGGCATTATTGGCAATTTCCGTCGATCGACAAAGTTGTACTCGTCGAAATTTGGGCCAGAGGTAGCGTGAGGTCTGTGGATCATAAGAAAAATAGTGTATTATTTTTTAGTGCATCGGTGAAGTCGGCCGAGGTTGATTTAGGGTTTAAAACCCAAAATTTCCGATGAAGTAAATGGAGGTGATTCGTTGCGGTCAAGGCAATTCAAGTCATCGGACCTGGGGGAATGGAAGGAGGAAACGGTGGCGGTGGTTCAAGCGAAATCGCGCAACCTCCGGTGGACGTGATCGTCGTCACGGTGAAGTTTTTGTTGATCTGTGGGTTTCCATTTTTTGATCAAATAGCTCTTTTTCGTTTTTGTCACCGAATACATCGATTTGCGGGTTATGCTAGTCGAAAGGTTTGTTGATGACTTGTTGACGTCGGTGAAGCTGATCGGAGGCGATCCGATCACCTGTGCACGTGTACAGGTGATGGTAGTGTCACTGGATTTGGGTTTCAAGGAGAAGAACTTTGCCTTTGGGTTGGTCTCGGGTAGGAAGATATTAGGCTCGAGTTTATTCTCGTGTACATGAATGTATATAGTGTACCAATTTTTAAATTTTAAACAAGTTTAAAAAAATTGAAGCTTAGGGATAATTTTGAGTTTGGATCGAGTATTATCTCCGGAATGAAGTGTTCTAGCTCGGGTAATTTAAGGATGGGCTCTGGTCTTTCCTATGCAAGTTAATAAATTTTTCAAAAGCAAAAGAAGCTAAGTTTTAAAGCAAAAGCAATACAAGTTTTAAAAGTGAAAATTTTAATAAGTTTTCTAAAACAAGTTTTAAACTTGAATTTAAAATTCAAATATGATTTGAAAATAATTGATGTGGTTTTGAAATAAATTTTACATTAAATTAATTATTAAACCATTGAAAGTTTTCAAATGTAATTAATTGAAGTGATTAAATGGATAATTAAGTAATGATTTAGTTTTAAATCTTGGGTAATTAAAGTTTGATTGATTACTTAATAATAAAAGGGGTTAACGAAATAAATTAAGGAATAATTAATTGATGAAATTAATTAATAAAGGATAATTAATTTGTATGATTAGTTAATCAGGGTAATTAGTTTGGGAATAATTGATTTAAGGATAATTAATTAAGGGTTAATTAATTAATGTAATTAGTTTTAAGGATAATTAATTAAGGGCTAATTAATTAATGTAATTAATTAAGGATAATTAATTAAAGAATAATTGAATAATCAAGGTTAATTATTTAATGATTAGAGATTTAATTAATTTATAATTAAGGTTGATTAATTAATATTTTTAAAAAATTAATTGATTATTTAAGGTTAATTATTTAAAATAATTTGTAATTGATTTGTTAACCCGGATTAGTGATTAATCTGATTTAAATTAATCAGATGATCCATTAATCTTACTTATGGATGTTTGGATGCCATTGAATGTTAAATTGTTTGATATTCCTGATATGTGATGCTGTGTGTTATGAATTTTTTGATTCGAGCTATGATGAATGTAATTATCTATAGTGAATGTAATTTATTTATCTGTAATAAATCTATAACTGTGAATGAAGATAGGCGTTATAGTTTATACCGCTTATCAAATATTGTTGTGTTTGAATCTGTGATGTTTGAATAATGTTGCACTATTGTGTAAAACCCCTGGACTACACCATACACACACAAATATGGATTGCGCGAGGAAATTGGTTAAGTCACAGATTTTTAAAATGATTTTAAATTTGAATTTTGAATCTAAATGGTTTTGGAAATGGAATTGAGTTGAAAACCTTTTGAAAAGGAGTTTGAAGATAAAAGTTATTTTGAATAACTTGCTTAAGTTTTGAAATTTAAATAATTTGATTTGAATTCAAAATTTGAAATTGAATTCTTTGTTGAAAATTATGGTTTAAAAAGGTTATACAAGTTATAAATGTGTTTATATGGATTTAAACCATTTAAAAAAAGTATTGCTTTGGGAATTTGAATTTAACCCAAGCTTATATTTGAAGGGCTTTAACTCGTGCGAACAAAATCGATTTTTTCCAAAAAGAAAACTATTTGTTTTCAAATAATAATAGCTTTCTTATAAAGAAATGATTTTCAATTTGTGTTGAAAGATTTCAAGTTTGAAATAGAATGGTTTTGGAAGCTATGATTTAATCTTTGTGAAAGATTGTTGAACTTTGTTTTGAAATTGAAGAGGATTTTAAAAAGGAGTATCTTTTATATAAAAGATTTGAAACGAGAATTGTGAATGAATCTTTGGAAATGAGTTTGAAAGCTATGAATTGAGTTTTTGATTTAATAATTGGATGAGTTAATCCAATTTGGAAAGGAAATGGTTTTGAAGGCTATGAATGAATCTTTATGAAAGATTGGTAAACTTTCTGAACTGAATCTTTTTGTTTAAAGATTTGTAAATGGTAATTTGTTTAAACCATTTGAGTGAAAGATTTTAGGTTTTAAAGTTGTGACTTAACTGAAATCCCATTATCCATATGTTTTTAAATATTACGCTCATTATTCGGTTTAGACGGGAGAGGACATTATGTCATATAACCCATTTTGAATAATGATACGATGAAATGGATAGCATTTGAAGACCGGTGGTGAAGACCGGGTATTTTCGAAAATGATATGATAACCCATCAATTGTCTCTGCACTAAGTCGCGCCGGTATAGAGATCTCCATATGTGATGGGGAGCTTTATCAGGATTGTGAATACCCAGATTGCAAGGGCTTCTTTGGAAGTGCCTTCGGCTCTGTTCGAACCCGGAACAGACTTGTATGGATGTGCGTTTGATGTTACACTTTGAGATGTAAAGCTGGTTTCTATCAAATACATTTCTGTTTGGCGGCGGAGATTTATTCTCTTAGCTTAACACCATTCTCTGAGACGTACGAGCTCAAAGATTATGTAGTTGATGGCTATTTGTGATACATTCCCAATTCGGTAATGTGGCATACGAAGTGTTGCTGGTCATTTGTTGATCAAAGCATGACTTTGTGAAAAAGTGTAGCTTTGTGGACGTGACTTCATCGAGCCTCACAACCCGTAATGGTCGAAACAGGAATCGTGGCAGCAAGGTTATTTGGGGGTAGCTTCCCCTAAGGGTATGACCATTTCCTTCTGGATAAAATGTATTATCATGGTATGGTACCCAGATATTTACTTATGTTGATTTTGAAAGTAGTATCAAGGTATGGAGCCCAGATACTTTACTATGTGGTTGTTGGTGTCGAGGCCTCGGATAAAGGTCGATAATGACCGGGGTATGGCATACTCGTGTCAGTAGTTACTTTTGGGCAGGGGTAACCCGGCCTTGTGTAGCAGAGATCCGGTTAGGTTCTCGGAGACGTCCCTCCAGATGCGTTCCATTTCATGTGGGAAGTTCCTTTGCCTGACTATTTGTTGGAAACCCAATCATCCAATACGCGCACTATACGGTTTTAGTTGTATAACCTTCCATTTACTTACGGTGGTCATCATTGTTTAGATGGTAGCTATAATAGGCATACAATAATGGTTGTATGCAGGCTAAGATTGATATTATACTTTTTAAATGTTTTCTGCACTATGCACTAATAATAATATCAAATGATTTTCACGTATCAAGCATTTTTGACTGTCATAAGGAGAAATCTCCTCCAAGTGTGCGCTTGCATTGTGTGTGTGACGGGAGGCCTTATGGCAGTTTCATTTTTCAAAAAGAATTGCGGATTTCAACTTTAAATCTTTTGTTTTTTGTTTTAAAGATAAAACTGTTTTGTTTGCTCATACCAGTCTCATGACTGGCCTGGAGTTTATTGCTCCCTTCCTAAACTCTGGGTGCCCACAATTTTTCACACGGGCAGTCTACAGTTGGGTTTTCAGATAATCCATTAATAGGTATAGATTCGATAGCTTTCGAAGTCTTTAGTTTGGTAGCATTTGGAGATCTTCTTCAATCTTTGGATGACTGACATTGCTTAGTACAACATGTTGGGGGTTCGAGCTAGCTTTGGATTGAAGATGGAGTTTTGGAGTTTGGCATTGAAGACATTGTATTTCCGCTACTATTGTCTCTATTATTGTCTTGTATCTATCTATGTATTTGATATTCGGTTGTATTAGATATTGTATCAATGTTGTAAATTGATATATTCGTTCTTTCTTCCGCTGTATTGTTATACTTAATGTGTTATAAGCTCCGGCAAACCAGATTCGACGTTTGGATCTACGACATTCGAATACGAGTGAAGTATTCAGTGCCGATTTTTGAAGGTAGAGTCAGGACCGTCACACTTAACAATGAAAACAATGTCAGTTGGCACAACAAGTCCGACGTGAAACAATGTCCAATGATGCATAGCAAATTCAGCTGGTTAACCGTAGACGACAACGGCGTGCACAACAGCTGCTCACATCTGAATTGCAACCACCACCTACAACCAGTACCAGTTTTAATTCATCCTCTCCTTCTCTTTTTCAGTTTTATCATTAACAACATTCTAAATAGCATAAATACAAATATTTGAAATGCATACCTTTCTGGAATTCGAATTGGATGTTGGTAAACATGCTAATTGAACTTCCTTCAAAATACATGGGATACAGTTGCCTATGTACATACTATTAGCGTGTACAGATATATAATATATCAATTTTTGACACTATAATTTCAAATATAAATGGATAAAGTTTGGTTTCAAGAATCAGATATATATGGTTCCATTATATGTTCCATTTTTGAATATATGCAGTTTTATACATAGCTTTGAATATAAATATAGATTCTAAAAATTAACAGATTTTGAAAGTATAAAGTTTCAGGTACATATTTGATTTTGAAAATGCATTAACTATCATATATAATTTTTTTACCATGAAGTTTTAAATCTGCAAGTTTAAACTGAAGTAGAGATTTTGAGGATGTAAAACTTTGGATGCGTATCACTAGATTTCAAAATCAAAAACTTTGGATACGTACCATCAGATTTCAAAAAAAAAGGCATATCATTGAGTCTCATTTACACACACATATATACACACGCACACACACACACACATATATGTATGTATATATGTTTGTATAGATATGAATTTCTGAATATGCAGTTTGGTTTATTTCAAAATGTATGTCAACTAATTTTCATAGTAACAGACTTTAAATATGTGTTTGAGTTTTGGCCTTAAAGCTCTTAAGTGATTTTAGACATCAGCTTGGAAAATGTAGATTTGAAGTTTATGAATACAGGTTTGAAATGCAAGAATTTCAACTGAGTATTGATTATAATCTACGTGTGGTTATTTGATAAGACATCGGGTTTCAATAGATTCAGATTTTGGCATATACAGTTTCAAAATATATGGAAGTTTCAAAGATATATAATATATCAATTTTTGAAAATGTTATTTCAAATATAAAAGCATATATTTTGGTTTCAATATTCAAATCAATATGGTTCCATAATATGTTCAGCTTTTGAATATATCCACTTTTATACATAGCTTTGACTACAAATACAAATTCTAAAAATAAAGTGATTTTCAAAGTACAATGTTTCAGGTATATATTTGATTTTGAAAATGTATTACGTCCATATTTTTTTTACCATGAAGTTCTAAATCTGCAAGTTTCAACTGAACTAGAGATTTTTAGGATGTAAAACTTTGAACGCGTGCCATCAGATTTCAAAAACAAAACCTATGGACACGTACCATCAGATTTCGAAAACAAAAACGCATATCATTGAGTCTTATATATATATATGGAATTGTTCATATCCAATTTTGAATTTTGTCATTTACATACGAATTGATTTGGAATGTTGTAATCTTTGTACACTGATTTTGGAAAATATCAGTTTTGTATTTACTGATTGCGAAAAGCAACATTTTTCTACATATATAGTTTTGTATATATTAAACACGAATTAAATCAGTTTCATAAATGCATAGTTTTGTATTAACAAAGTTTTAAATTCAAACTTTCATGTACCTTCAAAAATGTGATATGTATTTCAGATGTACATATAACTCAGTATTCATTGTAATCTACATGTCTTGATTTGCTAAGATAACAGGTTTCAACAGATTCAAGTTTTGGCATATACAATTTCAAAATATATGAAAGTTTCAAAGACATATAATAAATCAAATTTTGAAAATGTAATTTTAAATGTAAAATCATAAAGTTTGGTTTCAAGATTCAGGTCTATACGGTTCCATAATATGTACAACTTTTGAGTATATGCAGTTTTATACATAGCTTTGACTACAACTATAGATTCAACAAATAAAGTGATTTTGACAGTACAAATTTTCAGGTACATATTTGATTTTGAAAATGTATTAAGTATCATGTATAATTTTTTTACCACGCAGTTCTAAAGCTGCAAGTTTTAACTGAACAACAGATTTTGAGAATGTAAAACTTGGATGTGTACCATCAGGTTTCAAAAACAAAAGGTTTGGATACGTACCATCAAATTTGCAAAACAAAAACCCATATCATTGAGTCTCATACATCCATATATATACATACACACACACACATACTTATATATATATACAGACACACACACATATGTATACATACATACATACATATATATATGGATTTGTGCATATCCAATTTCGAATGTTGTCATTTTCAAATGAATTGATTTGGAATGCTGTAAGCTCTGTACATTGATTTCGGAAAATATCATTTTTTTATTATTGATTGCGAAAAGCATCATTTTTCTACATATATAGATTTGTATATATTACACACGGATCAAATTAGTTTCATAAATGCATAGTTGTGTATAAACAAAGTTTTAAATACAAACTGCCATGTGCCTTCAAAAATGTGATATGTATTTCATATGTACATACAATTAAGTTTTTAGATACCAATTTTTGGAAATTTTTACTAAAAAGATTTTTATATAGTTTTCCGTACACTCAAATTTGGTTTTAAATACATGAGTACCTATTTTAGTTGTCAAAGCATTTAGATATATGAGTACCTATTTTAGTTGTCAAAGCATTTAGATACATGAGTACCTATTTTAGTCTTTTATATATTGCTCTTCATTTGCCTATTTTTGCTCCCTATTACTACTGTCAACCTTTCATGAATTATTACTTCAAACTGACTCCATAAACTCTCTAAATACAACTACAGTGTTCATAAACATTACTACAATTTTACTTTTACTAAACTCCTAATAAATTATTCATTTACATTTGCAACATATTTTTTTACATACCATTTCAAAGTAACTAAAAGAGGAATACAATTTACCGTTTCTAAACTGATTAAATTACGCAATAAGCCATTAATTCCGTAACTTATGGCTATATGTACTTTCAATTTGAATTGCTTGACACACCTTTCACGAACAAGTTGCGTATTGTTTGCATAATTGTGAAATCATAAGTAGTTGTTCAGTTGATAATCAAAGTAATTGTTGGACTATCTATTTCACAATTTACTGCCACATCGACCTTCACTTTTTCGTTAGTTCCATAATTTTGTCTATATTTTTCCTATCCACCTTCGTCCTTCTTTTTCAATATTTGTTTTATTTATCTCACTTCCGATGCGTCTGTAGGAACTACACAATTTGAAAATCAGGAAGTTATAGAACCTCTTCCACCTTTTCTCACCAATCACAATTGCGGTCGAAATTTTATCGCAAACAATGCTCTTCGTAATCACCTATTGCCAGAACCCACATACTGATCATTTCCAGCCAAAAAGGTATATGCTGAACTTCGCAAAACTGTTGTTCTAATGGAAATATTACCATCTGCCGACCTACTGCCCCACAACAATTAATTAACTTATTTATGGACTAAGGTGAAGTTGGTACGCATTACAAAACCAACATCAGAGCATATAATAATGCATTTGCTTTTACATCGATGGGTGCACATATAGATCAAAACCTTGCAAATGCAATAGCTGGAATTTATTCCTATCATGCACAAGGTTCTATATATCATCGTATAGGAAGTGTTTTACCTACAACTGAAAGTAGACCAAGATATATACAACTTTATATATATGACATATAGCATGAGATTCAAAATCGTTGACTCGATAATAAGGCACTGAGATCGAATGTACTTCTTCGTTTATAGCACATTTTAGATACCTATAACCTTTACGTATCCATCTTTTGTCAACTTGGGCAACGTGATGATATTGAAATTTGTAGAATTAAAATAAAGGAGACTACAGTAAACCAACATCTTCATGAATTACCAACTGCATCACAAGTAGCTGGGATAGTTGTAGGAGATGAAGCAGATGACTTGCACGGTAGGGATATCATAGTTGAAACAAGAAGTGGAAATCTACGAGTACCGGATACAGCTAGATTTGATGATCCACTACAATATCCTCTCTTACTCCCATATGGTGAACATAGGCGGGATTTGAACGTTCACGATAATGGAAACAATCACATTAGCTACGCATCATACTACTCCCATCTTATATAGTTACAAAAGCTACGCTATAACTTATCAATATAATAAGGAGTCTTCATTTCGCATCACCATAATTCTGCCTTTATTTTGACCTACACAAAAATCCTATGTTCCAAACACAAATACCAATATTTTAGCATATTTGGAATACATCATTTAATCTATAAATATTTTCCACCTCTTGTACTGTTATCCTTTACATCCTGTTTTACTATTACAATGGCATTCTAACATATTATTATCGCCTTAGATTCAACTGGGAGATAGATCGCTTATTTTTCTAGGTGGACGTCTATTTCAACAATATGCAGTTGACATGTTTGTGAAAATAGAAACCATGCACCTTAGATTTCTTCGTATTAACCAAGATACCATTAGGGCTGATCTATATCAGGGTTTACAAGATGCTCTCACCATGGTAGAGACATCGACCAGTAAATTCTTCATGTTCACCGTGTCATATTAAGTAGTTATTACTTATTCTCTACGGCCTTTATTTCTAACCAATTCAAACACTCATCCATTCAAATAATATTGGTGTCAGAAAAATTCTTCCATCCACTCATACTGGTGGTCCACGTGATATGCCCCAACGGTACCAAGATGCAATGGCGGTAGTGCAAAGGTTTGGAAAACTTGATTTACTTATTACTGTAACCTATAATGCCAAATGGGTTGAAATTACTAATGAACTCCTTTCCGGTCAACAACCGCCAGATAGACTAGATTTAACGACAAGAGTTTTTTGCGATAAATTAGAACAGTTAAAACATGATTTATTTGACAAAGGCGTTTTAGGTAAATTCATCGCTCATGTGCATGTCATTGAATTTTAAAAAAGAGGACTACCACACTCACATATTCTACTTATTTTAGCTGAAAATGATAAGATTTGTAATCCCGATGAATACGATGCTTTAGTTAGAGCTAAAATTCCCAGCAAAGATGTTGAACCTGATTTGTATACTGCTATCATGAAACACATGATTCATCTTCCATGTGGTCGCTGTAATCCTAACACCGTTTGTATGAAAAACGACATGTGTAAGAAAGGGTTTCCTTAACCTTTCTCTCCCGTCACTTTACAAGGAAATGACTCATATCCAATTTACAGACGCCTCGATAATGAGATTCAGAGTCAAACAGTTGAACACACAATTAACAACCGTTGGGTAATTCCTTATAATCCCTATTTACTTTTGAAATATAATTGTCATATAAATGTTGGAATTTTCTCAACTATTAAATCCATAAAATATATTTACATGTATGTGTACAAGGGGCCAGACCATGTGTCAGTTGGTGTATCTACTGCGCCAGTTAATAACGATGATGAAATTCCGAAATTCACTAATGCACGATGGGTCTATGCTCCGGAGGCCTTATGGAGAATATTTAAATTTTCGCTCAATAATATTTCACCCTCTGTTATTGGTTTACAAAAACATCTTCCAAACAGACAGTCCGTACAGTTTTCCCCAACTGAACAGTTACAACATGTTTTGAGCGATCAGAACAGATAAAAAACAATGCTTACTGAATTCTTTCATACAAATGTTAACTATTAGATGCACGATAATACTTTTATCATGATGATAGTATTTAAGATTGTTTACTAGAAAATGATGATAGTATTAAAGATTGTTTGACGGATGCTTCAAACACACATATGCCTACTGCACTACGGAGGTTATTCGCTACGATTTAGGTATACTGTGAACCAAGTCATGTGCGTCAGTTGTGCGAAGAGTTTTCTCCACATTTAATCAAAGATTATCAGCATAATTTTACTTCCACACCTACCAATGCCCATTTATTACTTTAGTGTCTTTCCGATCTTAATGATATACTCAACCAATATAATAAATCATTTTTGGATTATGACTTACCGCACGATACTCTTAATTACTCTATCGATTATAGTACCTCAAACATTATTTTACAAGAAAAATCAGTCGAAATATCACTTCATGATATAGAATCCTTAAATAACTTCACCTTACGATAGAAGGAAACTTTTGATATGATAATGAATTCAATAAACTTTAGAACAAATTTAATTTACTTTGTAGATGGTCCAGGTGGAATCAAAAAAACATATTTATATCGAGCAATTTTAGCTCAATCAAATGGTCAGGGACTCATTGCAATTGCAGTTTCCACTTTAGGGATTGCTTTTATAGCTTTATCCGATGGTCGGACTGCACATTCTCGATTTAAAACACCAATAAATCTTGATTCCTCCTCCACCTGTTACATTCCCAAACAACCGATATAGCTAAATTACTATGCGAGTCAACTGTTATACTATGGGATGAAGCTACAATGTCTCATCGTCTTGCATTAAGGCAGTGGAAAGAATTTAAGAGATCTAACCAATACTGATAAACCATTTGGTGGTAAAGTTGTCATTTTAGGAGGTGATTTCCTTCAAGTTTTTCCCATCTTTATGAAAGGTATTAGGGCTCAAACAGTTGATGCATGCATAATGATCATACTTATGGTCGTGCGTTCGCGTCATACACTTAATAGAAAATATGCATACTAGAAATGATCGTCCATATGCTGATTTTCTTTTATGTATTGAAAATGGGGAGGAACCCTATATAGAAGATGACATGATCAAACTCCCAGATGATATTGTTACAAATTGGATTAACTCAAACTTTGTTCACCCTTTGATTAACTCTATTTCCCCCAACCTCGCTACTAGATTGTACGATATCTATTGTATAATGAATAGAGCCACATTAGCTCTAACAAATGAGATAGTTGACGAACTCAACAGAAAAGTAATAACCACGTTCCCAGACATTGACCACATTTATTATTCCTTTGATTTAGTTGAAGATGATATGAATAATTTGTACCAATCTGAATTCTTGCATTCTCTCGCTCCAGGTGGATTACCGCCTCATAAACTATTTCTTAAAGTAGGATCCCCAATGATGCTGCTTAGGAATATTTACCCTAAAATTGGATTATGTAATGGAGTCTAGTTAATACGTCGTGTTTTCCATAGAAATCTTATAGATACTAAAATCACAATTGGCCATTTTCATGGTACAAGAGTGTTTAGCCCCCGCACACCATTAAAGCCTTCAGAAAATGTCAACATGCCTTTCACCCTAATTCAAAAACAATTCCCAATTAAATTCACCTTTGCAATAACAATTAACAAGTCCCAAGGCAAATAATTCCAAACGTTGGCATCTATCTTCCACAACATGTTTTCACTCATGGTCAACCATTACGTAGCTTTATCCTGAGGTATCGGATGTCTAACAACAAAGGCATTAGTACAAAATGGAAAAATTCAAAGGAAAAAGGTAACTTATACTAGAAATGTAGTTTACACAGATTTTTTTCTCACATGCAACCAAAAAATTATTTCAATAATCATAGTGTTATTACATGCAGTTACTTTTTCTCTACTAATAAACGTACTGTACTTTTTTCATTCTTACTCAAACCTGATGACCGTCACTACAAAGTTGAGTACCGTTACCTTCTCAATGTTCCCTCCACTACGTGTATGGGGGTAGTTCATTTCCGACAGTCCAGCCATTTCTTTGCAGACCATCACCTGACGGTTCATAGCCCAATCAGTAGGTACGTGCAAAGCTGCTTTGCGTTTACTACTTCCTTTCCTATTCTGTATTTATAGTTTATTTACGCACTGTATATCTACCGCTGTACATGACTCGATTGCAATTAATTTCACATATTCCCAACTGTCAATTTTCTGTCTGAATGAGATGTTCTCACTAATCATATGCGTTATTTTACCTACCAAAATCCTTTGAACCCAAATGTTTATGGAACAAAAACGGATGTATCTGTCCGTTTTCTGCACATAATATCTTCTTCTTCAATTATATATAGGAACAACAATATTTAAAAATTAGGAATTTATCATACCTTCGCAACTTTTTAGTACAAACTTGAAAATATACGTACCTTTACAATGAGGAAATAGTACGTACCTTTACAATGAGGAAATAGACGTCAAACAACAAACATATTAGTACAAACTTGAAAATTTCAAACGAAAAATGGTACACATACTATAACTGTATTTTTTATTCAGTTTTTACAATTTTTGCTGAGTTCAATGATGATGACTGTGACATTTTCATCTACAGGACCAATCATTCACTCTCTTGCATACCACAAACCTAGAGACGATGTATGCTTCATCGTTGATAACACCGTTGTTTCTTCATTGCACTCATCCAAAAATATAACACATCCTTATACCACGTGCTCCATATGTACCAAGAATTAGGCTGACTTTCTTTCTTCAACAAAACTTCTGTTCACATACAATCCATCTTTTACATATAGATTTTCTGTTATCTATTTTCTTTTATAAGCAGTTTTTGTGTAACTAATATTTATTCCTAAAACTATAATGTACGCTTTTTTACCCAACCAACGACTGTATAACTTTGTCGGCCTGTTTACAATAATTTGGTTTCCTTTCTGCAAATATGGTTGCCTATAATTACTGTTGACAAAAATATATGCTTCACTGATACTTTTGCAATCCGTGTATGTAATCTTCAAGTCAGTCAAATCATTAATCAAACAACATATTATGTGACTATAGTTTAAAGGTTTGATAATCTATATTGCTTCCTACCTTTCATCTTTATTGACTGCATTTGTAATACACGGAAGTCAAACTTTGTACTATAACTTTCGGTATTCACTGTCACGGTACACGGTTGCATAAATAATAAAGGGTAAGTTTGACTCACATCCCTAATTAATAAGTTTCGAAATAGAGAAAACATTCTTCACAACCAACACTTACGTTTCCGCCCCCTATTTTCGAATTCACGCATGCAAAAAGACCCAAATACCCTTTATGTTTTTAACACTTCAAACACGTATAACTTTATGTACAAAATCCGGATCAACATACCGTTTTCACCAAAAAATCATAAATTTTATGATCTTTAAAATGAGATCCATTGTTGATACCAAAAATTCATATTTGCAGTATAGATGCAATTATTTCAAATATTTGCAGACAATTTAGCAATTTTTAAACAATTTCAATTTTTTTTCAAATGTACAAAATTTGCAAATAATTGCAGACATTTCTGCAACTATATGGTATAGTTGCAGAAAAGTCTGCAACTATTCCATATAGTTGCATAAATTTCTGTAATTATATGGTATAGTTGCAGAAATGTCTGCGACTATTGCATATAGTTGCGGACATTTCTGCAACTATTGCATATAGTTGTAGAAATTTCTGCAACTATATGGTATAGTTGCAGAAATGTCTGCAACCATTGCATGTAGTTGTAGAAATTTCCACAACTATGTGGTATAATTGCAGAAATTTCTGCAACTATGTGGTATAGTTGCGGAAATATATGCAACTAATGCATATAGTTGCAGACATTTCTACAACATTGCATATTTGCAGAAATGCAACTATTGCAAATAATAAACCGAAAATATGATTTATATGATTTTAGAAAGTGGATCGATAAATGGAAACGAAGATTTCAAAACCACGATGAATAAACGAGGGTATTTATGAAAAAGAAGTAAGGCGATGTAAAAATAGAGACCAGATTTATAAAGTTTCAACCGGAAGGAGTTTTTGTGTATTACGTTTAGTTTTAGGGATGTGACCCCAATTTTCATAGGAATAAAAGACTTAAAAATGCTACCTTATATTTTAAAGATTCTATCCACATTTTACTTTAGTTTTTCACCTTTTACCATTTTTCACTTATACAACTATCTTTTACATGTACAACAGTTGCACTACTACTAATTTCTCACTGTTCAAGTTATCCATATTTATAATCCACTTTTGTTGTACTAATATTATAACACAATACATACATTTGTGATACACAAACATATACACACACATGTATGTGTATGTGCGTTTAACACTGTTTCATATTTTTATTTAAACAAAAATCACAACCACGTGCTTTCTTTGCTAGGCAAAATAAATAATCGGTTATCATTACTTAATATTTCTAAATTGTTGATAAATAATGATTATTTGCTTTCTCTACTGCCTTGATCACCCAATTTTTTGTTTTTGTTTTTATATTTCAATCAGCATAAGGACAACGTGGATCTTCATTAGTGGATGGAAAATCCACTACACCACCCGTATGCCAACATATGTAATGGTATAACAATAGGCACTGTACGACTTGCTTACAACTTTGGCCCACCAATATAATTTTTTATACCCTGCTATAGCTAAACCAAAATGATTGTTTTTTACTTTACTTCACCACTAAATGCTTGTTGAAACTTGGTTACACCTCTGGTCCTCCTGTGAATTATTTACACCCTGTTGCTGTATTATATTCCATACTTTCCAAGTAAATGCATGATGCTGATATTTGATTCCTGCCATCGTATAAATATACGTCTATACCTCAGCACATGCCTTACCCTGACGGCTTCTATTATTTATACATGTAGTACATCTCTTACTTTTCCCTCTATCACAATCACCTTTTCATCCGTCCTTTTTCCTCATCAGCATATAAAATATTATTCCAACTATACCTCTTTCCATAATAATTTGTAACTACATGACATAAAGTTTAAGCATTCATCCTATTTTTTACCTTCAATTGCACAATTCTAAATCCATAACCTCAAAACAAGTTTTTACATCACTATACACACAGTCAAATCTCTGTTTTGAACGCCCCATTATTGCATCCCTGACCTTATAATTATCTTCACACATAACCAATTCAACTTATTCCACTCCTAACTTCCATTTTTACTTCCCATCAAATGGCATACTTACCACCCCATATCTCACTAACTATATCTGATCCCCTATTTATATTACTTTATAAGCTCTACATGCTTTCCTCCTCTTGCAAAACTGATTGCACTTTTTCTCTCCCGTAGAATAACAAAGATACTACTTCCTTCTCTCTTGCTTCTCTTACTTCCCTTCTTATTTTTTAACTCCCTCCCTCATACCCTATACAGTACGTATAACCCTCTATTGTCACCCTCCATAGTGTAATCGATTTTCTATGATTTTTTCTACCATAAATTTTAATTTTATTTCGCTACTAACATATAATTTTTACCATGTAGCGCAAATATTTACTACACAATAAAGACACTACAACATCCACTTCCACTGAGAAACTCGAATGTAAAAGCACATGTCTAACAAAGCAGGTTCACTCATTTGCCGATGATAAGGTAGGAGCTCCAAACACCATCGGAGAACACACTTTTCTTCATGCTCGATCGGAAAATGATAACAATCAGAACAATAGCGTTCATCATCCACTACATCCACTAAAAAAACCATGGAAAAAAGGCAAAAAAATTTCACTTTTGCGACAGTGATGTACAAGTGCCACTAACTATTGAACCACAACTTCTTCCCAATGTTCTAACAATGATAACTGGGATGCTTTTTTTACTCCTGAAGTGGTATTCTACAATATATGTACTTCTGCATTCATTCCTACACACATATACATATATGTATATATGTGTGTATATATATGTGTGTGTGTATATACACACACATATACGTACATATATATGTGTGTGTGTTTTTACCTATATATACATATATGTTATGTCTACATATATGCATGTGCCTCATTATACTTATTGCTATTATACCAACCATAATTTTTATTCCTCTTGCAGATTGAACAATGAGATAAGATTGTTCACTACAAGAAAAGTCTTTATTCATAGCATTAAATAATTAAAATAATAGCGTTTAATACTGAACACCATTGTTAGACATTTAATAAAACAAAACTAGATAATGACACGCTGTGAAATCTTCCCGCTTACAACTCCATGAAATTTCAGTGAAATATTTTCAGGCCGCACATTTCTCCTTTTTCATTTAACACTTCCTTCAGAACACCCAAACAAAAGAACATACAAATCCTAGAAAAATTCCTCTTTTCAATTTGACATTTATTGCCCGTATTCCTCTCATTTTGATCCTCTCATCAGATTATATCTCGTCTCAGCTACGGAAGCTTCTTCTTAAAATGGGCGACGTCGTTCAGGTACTTCTCTTGCTCATTCATTTTCATCCATTATCCATCTATTCACCTAAAAAAATTCGTTGTTCTATATTAATATTTTATTATTTTAATGCTAGTTGACCGTTGATACTTGATGTCTTGAAAACGATGTCAATTGTCAGCATTGCTCGATTATGAAGTGCAAATACCTAATGAAATTGATATTTTCTAGAGTTTTACATATTTAATTAAAAATGGGGTTAATCGGTCAATATTGCTTGATTGTGAAGTGTAGATACTTTATAAAATTGGTCAGTATAGCCTTTCATTCATTCTCTGCTTGCATAAATTTGAGATTTAGGTATTCCTTTGTTTATCCTTTTACTTTGTCATTACTCGCTTGTTTTACCCTTTTCTCTAAATTTACATCCAATGATTTGTATTTTATTTACTACTTATTCATGGTTTGTACAAATTTTGGTTTTTAAGTTGTGACTTATTCATATTTTTCCATTTTCCCATTAATTTATATAATATTACTATCAAATTTCATATTACAAAGGTAAAATCATTTACACGGAAATGCTCGTAAAAGAAAATGTTAGGCACAAGAATAAAATATGCCTGCGCTGTTAAAAGTTGACAAAAGAATACAAGGCATTTGACTAATTAGCACTAATATGGCATGGTGCGGACAATATTTTTTAATGTTGTGTTTGTGTATTACAATCAATAATCAAAATCTTGTATAATTATAAATTCAACTATGCAGACCAAATGGTAAGTGATGATCGATAAATTCAAACATTTTTTGCGATTGCGAAAACAAGAGTTCAGATATTTTATAAAAAGCATCAGTTTATTAAATTAGATGAAGTAGGCAATATATAGAATCCTTAGAAATCAATCCATCCGCGGTATCTGCAATTGGTTTTGAAACAGTATTTATAGTAATTTATCTTCAATGCATATTATCATAAGATTTTGGACGCAAATATGTTGAATGGAGACTCAATCATTCAACATGCTGAAAATTAATTGGAAATAAAGAGTTGTGAAGGTGAACATTCAAGCCTAAGATATTGATATCTCATTAAAATATTTACTTGCAAGTCTTAGATTTATCTTTCAATATCTTGATCATGTTGCTGATATTAGACAAACAATGGCTTTTAATCAACTTTTGGGTTCAAGGTACTCGTTAAAGTAATGGTGTTACCTGGTTTTCAAGTGGTTGATTCTTTGTAGAATAATAAACCTATATATTGCATTTAGAAAGAATCGATGAAAATTGCAAATTTCCTCAATTAAATGAAACTTGTAAGTAATAAATCTAAATGTATCTCACTTTGTTGAACATTATAGAGTGAAATTCTAGAGCATTCTAAACCTTTCAGAGCAAATGGTTGCTCATTCATAGAAAATATATAACAAATGGTAACGTTCGATCTCACCACCTAAAGCATTATCAATCATTTGGAGGGGTGCGGGGACAAAAATATTGTCCACAACCATTAGTGACTAGTTAGGGGGCAGAGGGAATGTTTGACTTTGCATGTGAAGACTGAATGCCAATGGGAACTGATGCAACTGATTTTTTGTTAATATGTGGCTGAACAAACTCAGCTTGAGCAGAAATGGGCATCGAAGATAGTTCATGAGTATGTGATTCCGAGGCGAAGATTGTCGTGATCTGACCAGTTGCTATGGCATGAGGCTGTAAGGAGCATAAGGTAGGGGAACATAAGCATGTGATGCAGAGCGCAGAACTAAATCTACATCACGCTGCGCAACAACATATTAGGGAGAATACTGTAGCTCATTACCAAGGAGATGTTACATTGTAATCTGACCATGAGCTGAAGCAAAAGCTACACCTATTTTTGCATGGTTTTGAGCAATAGGATTTGAAGCTACAACTATATCAACTCAGAATGATGCATGTGCATGAAAGGCATCTTGGGTACTGCAAAGGAAGGGGCTTTTACGTGCATATCATGTCACGATCCGCTATTTTGAACCATTCAAATCGACAATAATCCAAATATGTCAGACTTGAATTGCTTAAAACAACAGATTGTTAATTTTATATTTGGATAAACTTAGTGTATACAGTAAATATATCAATCATGAAATCATAGACACAGAGTAATACAACAATAAGCAGCGAATAGATAAATAGTAGTCCATGAAGCTACTACAGAAACAACAGAGTCCAAAATATACAATAGAAATCCCAAATACATAGAAGTCTCAAGCAAATGACAACTCTAAACATAAAACTTGAAATAACTGAAATAACTGCAAATCTGAATAAATAAGATAAATCTCCAAGCACACTCCAAGCTACAAAGGTGAGTCTCGAATGCTATGACACTCAGGCTGACTTGAGCATAAAGAAAACACAAAACACTTGAGCTTGGATTAATATTTTTATGCAAGTAAATCAAACTCAAGTGAAATGTCAAGTGAAATGCAATATAACTTAAAGGATATTGGGATTCCATCCTTTAAGGATCAGTGGGACTATCTACATACATAGCAAAATACGCTACATAGGTAACACCTACAGTAAAGTAAAATATCAAAATAGCGTTAAGGCGTTACACATATCCCCTTTAACACATTTTTATATAAATGTCGTAGTCTAGACAGTACTGTAATTCCTTCGTAAACTGGAAGGCTATCAAAGGGCACTCCATAGTGTGCCTAAAAAACCAAACTCGTAATGGACGCGATAAGGCATACGATAAGGCACGCGAGGCAATGCCTAGCGCATTCCATAGCGTACCCAAAAACCAAACTCGTAACCGGGCTGATGGTAACGCATAGCAGCTACAACTGCCCACCTCAAGACACACTCCCATAATCAAAGGTGCGCACCAACCAAGTCACAAAGTAATACAATGGTTTCGAAGAAGCATGCTCGTCGGAGGTGTAACATCACTTAGCCCTGGTATAGCCCTTCTTTTAGTCATATCAAGCTGACTAGGAAGAATCAGGACTGCGTTTTTACCTTATACCGATGTTTGCCAAACCATATTACTTCGTTATGGAACCTCCACCATGTGCACAGTTGTTAAAGTGGTTTTTGGTATTGATAAAGAGTATGACAATATCTGATCCCGGTCTCTTTAACAACCAAACGCTTATTTCACACTATGATCATTTTATAAAACACTTTATAAATAATTAAATAACATCTCAAAATTAAAACAAAATTAAATATTCAACTTTAATTTATTTAAATTTAAAATATTCACTAAATCACTTTTATAAATATTTAAACCAAATTTCAAATCACAAATTTAAATCCAAATTAAATATTCAATTTCAATTTTTTTATTTGAAAATATTCATTTAATCACCTTAGTCAAAATCAAGGTATCAATCAATAAGTTCAAATCAATACTTATTTAAACACAATTACTAACTGATTTAAAATACAAATCAATTCCAATTTACCTTTCCAACCTTTATTTATTAAAATTATAAAAAAATCTATTTTTCAAAATATTAATATAATTTTAAATAAATAATTAAACATATTATATATATATTAATTAAATTAAATTTTGTTAAATTATTTATATTAAATTAAAAATTATTAATAAATTTTTATTATTTTTATTTAAATCTTATTTTATATATTTAAAAATAATAAAATTATAAGTAAAATCTTGAATTTTAAATTTTCAAAAATAAACTTATAAATTTAAAATTTCCAAACATATAATTTTAAAAATCTAAATTTTACACATATATTAAAATAAAATAAAATCTTTATATTATATTTAAATAACATCACATATGTTTCTTTTCAAAAATTTTGAAATTATTTAAAAATAGATCAACGGTGTCCGTATATAGTTTTCTAACCTATGGCCAAGTGATACAGATATTTATCATTTCAATCCGCAATAATTTCAATTTACGGGTATATATCATTTCAACCCGCAATCCTAAAATTCAAAATCAATAAACCTCTTGGGTTTATCATTTCAACCCATAACGATTTTCCCTAACCTATAATATCATTCGGGTATGTATCATTTCGACCCATAGGGATTTCAAAAAACTAAAGGAACTTGCAGAGTGAGAACAATAAAATAAAATAGCATAACATATTAATTACAAGCATATATAATTATTAACAATTTAAATTTAATATATATACTAAAAGGTTATGGTGTCCTATGTCAATTAGCATAGGTTAACAATTATAGATATTAACATATCATATTCGAAAATTAAATAACTAAACTAACAATTTAAATTTAACAACATATTTAAATCATCATTTCATGTGAATATAAATTTACTAGCATATGAATGTCAATCGTGAGTGATCTCTCATCTTTTGAGGCAAGAGAAAACAATGGGAATTAGAAGCAACGGACACGGATACGCACACAGAGGAAAACAAAATCTGCTTTGACAAATTTTGGATAGCGGCGAGCTAGATGACTAGAATTCAAATGGAATATAGATATATATATAAGTAAACTTATATATAAGCTTGCATTGAGAGAACAAATATATGTGTGTGTGTGCAATATATATAACTCTTTTTTTAATAAGCAAGAAGAGTAGAGCTGTCAGGGATTGGAGATGAACGCGATGGTCGGTGGTGGGTTCGGCAGGTGGCTATAGCTTCAGTTGAGCTAGGTGTTCGGTTGTTGAAGGGAGGTGGAAAGGTGTAGAGTTCCGCTATGGTGCGAAGACGAAAGCAAAGGGGAAGGCGGCACAAGGCTGTTTGTGGAGGGTTAGGGTCGAGTTCAAGGGCAGCTTCTTGAGAAAATGTCAGGGAGGAGAGATGGTGTGAAGGGGCTGTTGCTCAGTGATGTTCGGTAGGGTAGAGGAGCAAAGCCCTAGGGTTGTAGTGTGGAGATGTTGGTCGTGGAGGAGCTGTTGCGGTATTAAGGTCGTGGTAGTTGCTTGCTATGGTGGTGTGTCGGAGGGAGATGGCGGGGCACGGCGAGTTGGTGGAGTAGCGAACGGCTATGGGATGGCCGTGAAGAAGAGGACGTGTGGTTATGAGCCAAGGTTGATCCAGTGGCTTCGGCATTTGCGTGGAAGTGGAGTGCATAGGCAGGTCGAGTGGCACGGCTATGTCGGAAGGAGGGTCAAGGGTCAAGGGAGGTTCGGTTCTTTTGGTGGCTATCTGGTCGGAATGGCAAAGTTGATGGGTGGGAAGGTTGGATGAAGTGGAGAAATGAGCAATCTGCTAAAGCAAGAAAAATATATGTGAAAGCTTACCTCTAGTGCTTTTTTAGAACAAAGAGAACGGAAAAAATGAAAGGGAAGAGACAATCAGCATATATATTAAAACCACAGGAATAGGAAAGGTCAAGAATGGATTCGGTAAAAATTAAAAGTAATTAGCTGTTTGATTTCAACTGATAGTTAGATGAAAGGACATAGGAAATCAAAATGGCCCAATTATGGAACCAATAGGGCTAATCGTTTTCGTAGATTTCGCCGCGTATCAGACACCGAAATGCACAAATGAATATACTACGGAGATCAGCACGACGAGACAAACAGAATGGTACAAAAATATGAGAGATATGACAATCCTATCAAAACTCTTTTTTGCTGCCAAAACTGCTGCTAATACACTGAAAATAAGATAAATGGGGCTAGAGCAGTGCAAATTTGGAAAAATGAAATATGATGTCTCACTCAAAAAATGATTTATATTTTTCTTATATAAAAATATTTAGATTTCAAAATTATTTTAATTTTATCAAATTAGCTGATTTTAAATTGAAATTTCACAACTGAACAAACTTGCATATTTCCCAACGAAAATCTACCACTTGCTATGTTTTAAAAGACGTATCACAAATATCAAATTTTCATTCAAAAAATTTATTGTTTATTTTTATGAAAATTTTAGTTAATTATGATACTTAAATCATTAAAAAAATTGTGGTCATTACACTCCCCTACTCAAAACTTTTCGTCCACGAAAATGAACGAGATAGGAGAATAGAAATAGCAGAAAGATAGGATAAATTCAAATGAATAATACTTGAGACAAACAATTCAAGATTCGAAGCACGCATGGTCTCCTAAGTTTCTCAGGTGCAATCCCCATTATTTGTACTCCACTGTATCTTAACCAGACTGACAGATTTCCTCCTAAGCTGCTTCATACCTCTATCGACAATACGAAGTGGCTTCCTTTCAAAAATAAGATTTGGCTCGACGTCCAAATTCTCTAGGAAAGCAGGCTGAACAATCAAGGATGGATTATAGAGATATTTGCGAAGGTGAGATACATGAAACACGTTATGCACACCCGACAGCTTCTCCGGCAAGTCAACTATACATGCCAAAGGACCAACTCTTTCCAAGATACGGAAAGGACCGATGAATCTAGGAGCAATCTTCCCTCTACGACCAAAATAAACCACATTCTTCAATGGCGAGATCTTAGAAAGGCCGGATCCCCCACTAAAAACTCCAAATCCCTTCTATGCCTATCAGCATACTTCTTTTGCCTATCCTGAGCAATCCTCATCTTCTTCCTAATCTTCTTAACCTTCTTAGATGCTTCTAGAATCATATTAGGCTCAAGGACTAGGCGATCATCAGATTCAATTCAACAAGATGGAGATTTGCAAGATCGTCCGTAAAAAGCGGCAAACAGAGACATCTCGATATTTGCTTGAATTAAAACGAATGTGATTAATTAATTGAAGCTTAAGATGATTTAAAAGATTTCAAAGATAGAGTTATAATTGATAACTTTAATTATAGGTGAATTCAACAAGATGGAGATGATCTTCCCAAGATCCTCCATAATCAAGAACACAAGCACAAAGAAGATCTTCTAGAATCTAACTCACCCTTTCCATTTGACCATCAGTATAAGGATGGTGAGCAGTACTAAGGTTAAATCAAGTACCCAAAGCTTCCTGAAAAGCTTTCCAGAATTTGCTGGTAAAGATTGGATCACAATCGCAAACAATGCTAGAAGGAATACTATGGAGTCGGAAATCTTCCTCATATACACTTTAGTATGCTCGAAGCAGTTCAATTCGACCTGACGGGGATATTTGGTCACTTGATTGACAACCATTCATATACTCTCATTACCCCTTCTAGTCCTCGGTATTCCATCAATAAAATCCATAAAAACCTGATCCCAATCCAAATGGGAATATGAAAGGGTTAAAGCAATTCGGCGGCCTTCTGATGATCAGCCTTGACCTATTGACAAGTGGCACATCTACTGACACAAATGGAGATATCTTGCTTCATACCACTCTACCAATACAGCCTCTTCATATTTTAAAACATCTTCATAACACCTGGATGGATAGAGAGTCGGGACTAATGATTCCTCCTAAGAACCTCTTGCCTCAAACCGTCGACATTAGGAACACAAATTCGGTGATTAATCTTCCAAACTCCATTCTGATCAATATGTGCTCCTAATTCGCTCGGGTTATCACCTTCGCTATTATGAATATTATTCTTTATGAGCTTAAGCATCACATCTTCATCCTTCTTGGCTTCCAAAAGAGATGGAAAAGCTATAATCTGACACAACATGGCTCTCTTCTAACTTAAGGCATCGACCACAACATTAGATTTCCCAAGGGTGTGGTTGATGTCGAGGTCATAAGATACTAAGAACTCAAGCCATCTAACCTGCCTCTAGTTCAAATCCTTCTGGGTGAAAATATACTTAAGAGACTAATGATCCGTAAAGATCTCAAACTTGGTTCCCAAAAGGTGATGCCCCCATAACATCAAAGCAAACACAACAACAAGCAATTCCAAATCATGAGCGGCATAGTTAGCTTTGTGGGGCTTCAACTGAGAACTAGCATAAGCAATGGCAGCACCCAAACCTTCTCGATAAGCATCGTTATAAATCGATAATCCTTTACTCTCATACGGAATGGTGAGAACAGAAGCAAAAGCAAGCTTTTTCTTGAACTCATTAAATGCATTCATAGTTATTTCTCTAAACAAACTTAGCATTCTTACGAGTCAAAGCGATGAGAGATGCAGCTATGCATGCAAAATTCTCAATAAATCTCCGATAATAACCGGCAAGGCCCTATAAACTACGAATATTGGAAGGAGTCTCAAGTGTCTCCTAATCCTGGAATAGAATATGGTGGATAAGTTTAAAGGAAGATAAGATAATTGAGTTTCAAAAGAGAAAAAATTGGTTAAACTTACATTAATCACGTCAACCTTAACCGGGTCAACCGAGACTCCATTTTCATAAATAATGTGCCAAAGGAATCGAACTTCATCCCTCCAGAAATGGCATTTAGAAAATTTAGCTTTCAACTGATGTTTCCCAAGAGTTTGGAGAACATAGCTCAAGTGAGATTCATGCTTCTTCTCTGACTTGGAAAAGATGAGAATATCATTAATGAAAACCAGAACAAGCTTGTTGAAACCTCATTTACGACGTTTCATACTTATTTTGACTACGACAACTATATACGTTGTTTTTCTATACTAACTTGTTTTTGCAGGAATAAAGACCGGATTCAATTGAACTTCATGCTGCATATATGTTGTATTGAGTCGTTATTTAGAATTGAAATGATGTTAAAGTATCTCCTATAGATATATATATATCAACACATACACATACACACATTCACAAAAGGAAAATAAATTTTCAGGTCAAATTCAGACGTCTGAATCTGTAACCAAAATTACAAATTCTACAATATTCAGACTTTTAAATTGGAAATTTCAAACGTCTGAATCTGGTTAAAAATGGGCTATTTCTTTTCTGGTTTGCAGGTTAACAATTTCAGAAGTCTGTATTATTATTTTCAGACGTCTGAATTCCTACAATGGCTATATTTTTGAATAGACACTTCTCTTCCATGAAGAGATACAACCTTTTATTTATGTATATGTCCATACTCTTTCATGATAACTATTCACGAATGATTGTACCTTCTTATACTCTATATAAACAAGTTAGAATCATCTGTTTTATTCACCTAATCGATCTAACTTTTTCTATTCTTATACTACTCTGATTCTAACACTTTTGTGCATTCAAATCTATACAAAATCATTCATTTACTTCCATATTCTTTTCATACACACACATACATACATACATACATACATACATACATACATACATACATACATACATACATACATACATACATACATATATATATATATATATCAAAAGGAGATGATTATAGGAATATTGTACTATCAAAAGACAAATTTGTGTTATTGAGAACACACTGTGTCAAATACCTTCTGTATAAGTTGAAGTCATGTTCTGCTGTTCAAGCGAGTGAAGTCCTCTTCGGCTGTTGAGGTATTTAAATTCTGTTCTGTTGTTCAGGTGTTGTAAACTTGTTCCTCCGGGTTAAGTGAGGATTATTGTTACAGAAGGATTCTAGGACTGGACGTAGAACGGGAAGTTCAAACCAGTATAAAAATTTCTGGTGTGCTTGTTTTACTTATTTTCATTTACTTTGCTATTATCATATGTTTCCGCATTTAGATTTTATTATATTCCATATTACACAATCCTAAGTAATAGCTAGCCACATAGTTATTTTTAAAAGCTTGCTGGGAACATCGTGAAAGACACGATTCATGAGATCAACGAAGAAGGCAGAAGCGTTGGTTAATCCAAAGGGCATGACTAACCATTCATAGAACCCATTCTTTGTTCGGAAAGCGATCTTTGGAATGCTATCCTTAGCACCACGAAGTTGGTCAAAACCGATAGCAAGAACAAGATGAGAGAATACTTTAGTTTCGCAGAGCTGATCGAACATATCATTGATACGAGGCATAGGATATCTGTTCTTAAGAGTAAGCATATTCAGCTCTCTGTAATCATCACACATCCTTAAAGAACCATTAGATTTGGTGATAAAGACCATAGCTACCCCTACTCATAAAAAATCTGTCGAATCAAACCCTTGGAGAACAGGTCTTTAATCTGTTTCCTCAACTCGACTTTCTCTTTGGGTGCCATCCACCTGAGAGGAAGAACAACAGGTCGAGCTCCAGGAATAAGATCGATGCGGAATTCAATTTCCTGCTTAGGAGTTAGAGTAGTCACTTCACTAAAAACATCAGGATAATCCCTGACTATCGAGATGGAGTGAGATCATTGGGCTGAGCATCAGGCGAAAATATAAAACCGCCTGCATAATCATGAGGCAATCAATATTCGATCACAAGAGAGTTACCCTGGTTGTCTACTAGAGAAATGGTTCGAGATTTGCAAGAGATAACTGCATCATATTGCTTTAACCAATCACCACTAAGTAAGATATCAAATGCATCAAATCCTAGAACATAGAAATCTCTAGTGAATTGATGCTTGTTGTAAAGGAATTTCACCCCTTTACAAATCATACTAAGGTTGGCGGGACCGTCAATGGGATTAGTCACATATAATGATGAAGTTGCTAATTGAGGTTGCAAGATGTGCTGAAATTTATTACAGAGATCAACAGAAATAAACCTATGAGACGCTCCAGTATTGAAAAGAACATGAACAGGAAAATCGTGCAAAGTAAAGGAGCTCTGGAGAGTACCTTGGTTATCACTGGTTAAAGGAGGAGTGGAAGAGGTCATGGCAAAGACACCAGATGTCTTGCCTCTCTGTTGAGTGGGACAGTCCTTCTTGAAGTGGCCAGGCTGCAAACAAATGTGGCAAAGGTTGTTCCTGGTCATCCGGGCTGGAGGAATAGCGGCTCCGGTAGGAGAAAGACAACTGTTGGCATAATGGCCCTTCTGGTCACACTTGGAACAAGTGATGGAAAATAGGTCAAGAGATTGCTTCTGAGAAGAAAAACCAATACCCTAAGCATTCTGCCATTTCTTCTTCTGCTCATGGAAGTTGGGCTTCCTCTTCTTTAAACTACTGGAATTACCCTAAGATGATGAAACAGTCTGTTTTCCTTTTGAATTAGTGTTCTCAAATCTGGTGGTCGTATCCATAAGAGAAGTGAAGGTGTCGTGAACATGACTAATCAAACATTCATAATACTTTGGGCGAGCACCGTGGATAAGCTTCTCATTCTTCTTGAGCGGGGTGTCTATCAAGCTAGGATCAAACTTAGATAGCTCGTTGAACTTCCTCCCATACTCAGCAAAAGTCATATCCCCATGCTCAAGGTCCAAAAACCCTATAAAACTGAGACTTTCCGGCCTTGGGCATCCACTTAGCCACAAAAGCTTCCCTGAAAATGGATCTAGGATAAGATAAAGATAAATGAGATAAATTTCAAAGAGATAGATTCAACAAGATAATCTAGCAAAAGAACAACTAAGATCTCACATGAAGTACTACCTAGTGATATTAGCCTCGACGGTCTGGACGGTAACGGATTCCCACTAATCCTGGGTGAATTCCTGCAACTGCTATGCAATGACCCGAAATTTTCGATCCCGAAAACTCCAGATAGTTAGGGAAAGAAGAAAGAGATAGAAGACGAAGAAGAAGAAGAAACACCACAAAGATTCTCACATTCGCAGCGGATGGAAATACAATATCAAATAATAACAGTTTACAAAAGAATTCTGTATCTGCCAAATGCATTTATAATACATCAGAATTACACTTATATACATACATTGGATATACACAATCATCATGTCTCAGATAAACAACAACATAATATAGCGGAAACACTCCATACGTTCTTGCCATCCAGCTCACCTCCTGAGCTCCAAAACGTCCTTACCTGAAAATCTGTAATACTCGGTCTGATCCGAGCATTACATCAAAGTAACACCCGGGTTAGGCTGGAAACCAACGTGATTAAACCCATCTAACATGGGATACAAAAGCATACAACTTATATAAAATCCCGGGTAACTCGTACTTCACTATAAGTTCACAACTTGTTATAGTCCACACTTATTTTCATAAATCGATCCCTAAGTGCCCTTACTTAGTTTAAATGATCTAGTTATTTAAAATTTATTCCATTCCAGCCTATTTGATATACATATCAAATTTATAAAGAATTACTAAAGATTTTAAATCAAAGTGGGTTTCGGATTTTCACTGATACCCGACCCCGATCTCTTCGACTCCAATGTCATTATTAACCCAAGTTATTTAAATGAAATACAATTCAAACTTAATATACAGGATGTCACTGTTTTAACTCAACATATCATATCACATAGCATCACACATCACATACCAGAGATATCAACTAATCTAAGGCATACAATATCATGCAATCATTCATAAGCAAGATTAATCAACCACGCTATCTTTAATTAATTTAATTAACCACAAATGAATTAAATTAATTACTTCAATTACTTTTAAATCCTGTTTATTAATTAATTACAAACCAGTTAATTTATCACCAATAATGATCCATCTTAATTAATCGTCCTTGATTTATTATACTATAATTACATTAAGTAATTAACCTTTAATTAATTACACAAATTAATTATCTACAAATAATTATAGTAATTAACCTTAATTACTTCATTAATTAATTAACTATAATTAATTAATTAATAACCTTAAGTGATTAACCCCTAATCACTTCCACTAAATTACTTCCATAAAGTAATTAACCTTTAATTACTTTATTTCAAACAATTACTCTTTTCTTAATTACATCCAGTAATTATTCCTTAATCACTTCACCAAGTAATTAACTTAACTCATTCATAAGTGATTATCTTTAATCAATTACTAATTATTTAAATTTAATTAAATAATTATTTAACTTATTATATTTAAAGGTCCCTTGATTAAGAAAAATCATTATCTTAATTAAATTATTTACATTAACCAACAATTAATAATAATTAAATCATCTTCATTATCTTCACACATTAATTTCCTTTAATTTTTCAAAATCTTAATTACTTAAAAATAAACTTCTTATTATAATTGATTGCTATATTCTTATCATTAAACCTTATTTAAAATAAACATTTTAGAAATTAATTATAAATTAAACCATACAACATCTAATTGAATCTTTAAAATCTTTAAAACTTTCCAAAGTTATTAAATAAATTTTTATATAAAAAAATCATTTTGAAAATCTACTTTTCTAACCTCTAAAGACTTATCTATTTAATAAATATTTAAAACTTGTTAGAACATTTATTCTTGAAAACAACAATTTTCCTAGGTAAAATCTTGTTTTACTTTGTTTCTAAAGCTTAGAAATATTTGCAAATCAATCTTCTTTGTTTTAAACTTTTTAAAAACTTCCTGAACAAACCTTAAATCTGCACCTCAACTACCCGATCAAAACACGGAACAACTCATTGCATCCACTACTTCGAGTCACGCAAACAAATTCTCGAGAAAGACCCCGAGCCTGACCTTCTTCTCCAAACCACCAATCCACCTAGATGCACGAAAACGGGCACGTGCACCACTAAGAAACTCGTCGCCGATCGACTCTCTGGCCATCACCAAACCACAATCGACCCCTACGTTCGACATAACCCAGCCAAACTACGAAAGCGAACTCCACCCGAAATTCGAACAGCACGACCAACTGAACCCAATGATAAAGATCGGAAACGCTCCTTCCCCGATGAACCAGACCTCGATGAGCCTCGTCATCCACAAGCAAGCTTCGTATCGAACCCCTACATCTGTTTCCCCACTCACGATCAGCTCCGATGCTCCCATATCGCCATGATCACCACAACAACATCACAGACGAAAAGCTGGACAGAAACCCTACTACGACCCTTCCTGTCCACCACGGCCAACAGAAAAATCATCCTCCATTTTTCTCGAAGTCGACTACTCCTCAGCTAGCTTCGACCACAACCTTGACACCAACTACCACGCCGATCACCAGAATTTGGTGATAATCCCAATTTCGATCAACCCAATATTTCTCAAGAATTCGAGCTTTAAAAAAAATGGATTTTCATACCAAAATTCAAGTTTGATTACCACGAATCCATACATGTACTCAGATCATGAAATCGTTTCTATAAATTTTCGACCAATATTTGATTTCTTTAGAATTTTCTTATTCCAGAGATAATTATTGAATTTTAAACTTTGAAAACATTTGTAGATTATTACTATGTTGTTATCATCAACTTTCATTTAGAGATCCCGGCTTAAAATTACTTATATTTGGAGATATGGATTTTTAAAAAGAAATCCAGGAACTGTAAACAACAGAGAACTTAAATACAACATATGTACAGGCATGTTCTCAATTTAAATATCAATTCCAGACATATTCAAGCTAAAACATCCATGCAATCCATAACTATCACACACATTTCACATATATTTAAGCTCCATCTCAAATTTTAACTGTTTTTAAAAGAAAACAGGTTTACTCACAGGCATTCCAAAAATAAACAGAGGAAACCGGGTTGGAATGCTCACCTTTCTTTTGAACAGAGATGTTTTTGAAACACTGCTACTTGCTTTTGATTTGGGTTTGATGATCCTTGTTGAGTTGAGCTCGTATGTTTTTGAGTTGACAAATGGCAGAAATGCTTATCTTTTGTTTAACTTACTTTGTTTTAAAAAAATGAAGAAGGCAGTGGGGAATAAATTAAAAAAAGTAGGCTGTATTCTTTTGTTGTGCTCAGCAAGCTTCCTTTATTTTTCCTACATTTTCTTTTGACCAGCTTTTTATTTTTGACATGATTAGATTTTTTTTTGAAGGAATGAAATGATTTGTTAAAGTTGAGATGGGATATTTTATGGCTTGATGGTATAGGCATTTAATGCTTGTCTCCCTATGTGTATACATCTACATGTTCTTAGGTATCTATATGTACATATGCACTATTTTTTTAATAATATACACACAAATATTTTTGCTTACTTATATTTTCCCCCATATACATGCATTTACATTCATACACATTGCTTTATTTTATATATGTATTTATTTACATTCATACAACTTTCCTATATTTTATTTCACATAGGCATATACATACAATTATATTCTTGTTTAGGTGTATACTTATATATGTATATATTTTGTCATTTTATGAATATACATACATACCTCCATATTTATTTTTATTTTCATATATATAATTTCATATGAGCATACATTCCTATATTTGTATATTTATATACTTATATATATATATATATATATATATATATATATATATATATTATCAAATGTCATAAAGCTAGTATACATCTATTTATATATTAATGGATATTTTACCTTTAATTTATGTGGCAGGGTTTTATATATACATATAAATATATTTTTCTGTAGGATTCAAAGATTATATGATGCAATATTCAATATGGTTTTTAACTCCATTTATATTTATATATCCAGATATCTTAATTTTCCGATTAACAAACGTCCAAAAATCCCGGTCGTCACATTCCTCCCCCCTTTAGAACTTTTCGTCCTCGAAAAGGAACGGAATGAATTTATGAAAATGCTTAAAATCAGATACATATTCATTAATCAGTTTTAAAACATCTTTTTAATATCTATATCATATTATTCCAAAGTAGTTTTATAAAAATACTTTTATAACTCAATGTTTCAACAAGTCCATCCTTATTTCCATAGAAATTCGGTCATACGTTGATCAGGCGCAGGACTGAAAATCTATAAGTACTTGGTAAACCTGTTTCCAATACCCGGTGAAAATACTTTGGAAAATAATTTTACAGAAAATATAGAAACAATTTTGAAAATAAGGAACATATCTTTGGTGAGAATGCCCTGGAAATCATCACCCCCATCCATGGTCGCAGTTACATCCTGGGTTACGTTGCCATCGCAGCAAAAGTCCATGTAACTATTGGTACTTCGCGCCCCTCGATTATGCCATGGAACCCACAACAGATCGCATTTACATTCCAGGGTTATGTTGCCATCACAGCAAAAGTCTATGTAACTGTAGGCATCAGCGCCCTCGATTTTCGCTGTCAAAAATGAAACTTCTCCACTCCCACATAGGTCGCAGTCTGCCGATGTAAAATCAAAAGCAGACTGTTGGCTCTCAGCGGCACACACGACTTTTGCTATGTTACCATAGGTCGCAGTCTACCGATATAAAATCAAATGCAGACTGTTGGCTCTCAGCGGCACACACGACTTTCGCTATGGTCTACAGTAGATCGCAGTGACATAGAGTTGCACTGTCGTCACAACATACCCAAATGCCTCTGTAGGCCTCAGTGCCCTCGACTTTCGCTACAAACTACACATAATCCTCAGGAACTAGTTTTGTCCGGACTCCTCACAGGATCAACTTTAGAACCTCCCCCTTAGAGGCTCAAGGCAGTACCAACCTATGCTACTTCTGAGAAGTTCATTTCAAGGGAGCGCTTTTATAACGATCCTGACTCGACCTTCGAAAATCGGCACCCGTATTTCACTTGTACTCGAATGCCACAGATCCAAACGCTGAATCTGGCTCGCCGGAGCTTATAACACATTAAGTATAACACGGCGGAAGAAAACAACGAAATAATATCATTGATATACAACATTTGATACAATAATCAGATACAATGATGGTACAATAGGATGATACAATAGATATCAATACTATCAGAGATACAAGAAATAGCAACGGAAAGATAATGTCTTCAATGCCAAACTCCAAAAACTCCATCTTCAATCCAAAGCTAGCTCGAACCCTCATCAAGTTGCACAAAGTTAAGCAAGTGCAGTCTGTAAATGCTGAAGTTTAGCAAATGCGATCCACAAATCCAAAGGGTTTCGAAGGCTAATGAATCAATTCCTACTATTCGACTATCTGAAAAACCCAACTCTAGACTGCCCGTGTGGAAAATTGTGGGCACCCAGAGTTTAGGAAGGGGACAATAAACTCCGGGTTAGTCATCGGACTGGTATGAGCAAACAAAAACATTTTTATCTTTAAAAACAAACAACAAAGGAATTTATATAATTGAAAACCGCAATGCTTTTTTGGAAAATGAAACTACCATAAGGTCTCCCGGCACACACACAATGCAACCGCACACATGGGGGAGATTTCTCCTTATATAGTCAAATATGCTTAATACGAGAAAACTCTTTGACATTATTACTAGTGCATAGTGTGAAGACATTTCAAAAATATAATATTAATCTAAGCCAGCATAGGTACCATTATACTATGCCTACTATAGCTGCCATGTTAAATGACAGGTTCTGCAACTAAAACCGTACAAGGTGCGTATTGGATGATTGGATTTCCAACAAATGGCCAGGCCAAAAAACTTCCTATTGCCACATGGGAACGCCTCTAGAGGGACGCCCCGAGAACCTACCCGGCTCTCTGCCAACACAAAGCCGGTCTACCCCCCTCCCAAGGGTAAAACCTAAGATATGCCACTCCCGGTCATTTTCGACCTTTATCCGAGGGCCCTCTACACTAACAACATCACACAGTAATAAATATACAATGTCCACATGAGTAAATATCTAGGCTCCATACCATGATACCACCCTTTTTCAGAAGGAATGTACATACCCTAGAGTTGAAACCTTATCGCATCTTTCCTGTTTCGACCATTACCGGTTTGTGAGGCTCGATGAGGTCTCGTCCACAAAGCTACACTTTTTCACAAAGCCATGCTTTGATCAACAAATGATCAGCAGCACTTCGTATGCTACATTACCAAACTGGGAATGTATCACTAGTAACCATCAACTACATAACCTCTGAGCTCGTACGTCTCAGAGAAGGGTGTTAAGCTAAAAGAATAAATCTACGCCACCAAACAGAAATGTATTTGATAAAAATCAGCTTTACATCTCAAAGTGTATCGTCAGACAGCACCCATACAAGTCTGTTCCGGGTTCGAACAGAGCCGAGGGCACTTCCGACGGAGCCCTTGCAATCTGGGTATTCACAATCCCGATCGGACTTCCCATCACTTAGGAAATCTCTATACCATAGCTACTCAGTGAAGAGACAATCGATAGGTCATCCTATCATTCTCGTAAATACCCGGTCTTCACCACCGGTCTTCAAATGCTATCCATAACGTCGTATCATTATTCAAAATGGGTTATATGACACAAAGGTCCTCTCCCGGCTAAACCGAATAATGAGCGTAATATTTAAAACATATGGATATGGGATTTTAGTTAAGTCACAACTTCAAAATCCAAAACTTTCTTTCAAATGGTTTAAACAAATTACCATTTCAAATCTTTAAACAAAAAGATTCATTTCACAAAGTTCATCCAGTTTCAAAAAGATCCATTAACGGATTTCAAAACAATTTCCACCTCAATTGGATTAGCTCGTTTAATCTTTAAATCAAAGATTTAACTTATAGCTTTCAAAACCATTTCCAAGGATTCATTTATAACTTGGAAAACCATTTTCAATTCAACTTGAACATCCTTTAATACAAATTGGAAATTCATTTCTTATATGAAAGCTTATATCGTTTCAAAACAAATAGTTTTATTTCGGAAAAATCCAATTTCATTTATACAAGTTAAAACCTTGGGTTAATTCAAATTCCCAAAGCAACACTTTTAAAATGGTTTAAATTCATGTAACTTGTATAACCTTTTTAAAATCATAAGTTCTCAACATAGAATTCAATTTCAAATTTTTAATTCAAATTTAAATCAAATTATTAAATTTCAAAACTTTATTTAGTTATTTAAAATAACTTTCATTTTTAAAACCCCCTTTCAAAAGGTTTTCACTTTAAATCGATCCATTTTCAAAACCATTCGAATTCAAAAATTCAATTTTAAAATTATTTCAAAAACCTGTTACTTAACCAATTTCCACGTGCAATACATATTTGTGCGTGTATAGTGTGGTCCAGGGGTTTTACACAATAGTGCACAACATAAATCATCACAGATTCAATCATATCAATATCGATAAGCAGTATAACCCATAACGCTTATCTATATACACAGATTCATAGATAAAGTAAATTTATCAATCACAAAGATTCATGATTACGATTCGATGTGGGTTTCGGATAACCAACTGGAATTCGACTCCCTGTCGCATCGAAATTCAAATGTCGTTTTACGGGCCAAGTGGTTTTCATATTCATACAACGGTATATTCATCACAGATATAACAACTCAGCACAAAGCATTACATAGCATCGCATCACATATCAAATACATCAATCCATCACACAGCATTCAATAACAATCAACCATCTTTAATTAAGATGAATAAATCATGTGGTTTTAAATTCATCAACCACATAATTACTTTTATTAGTAATCTCTAATCAATGATTTATTATCATTAATTTCAATTGATTAAGTCTTAATCACCTTCATTAATTAATCATTTATTAATTAACCTTTAATAATTAATTAATTAACCTTAAATTAGTTAATTATCCTTAATTAATTAGCCCTTAATTGATTATCATTCCTTAATTAGTTACCATTAACTAATCAATTTTAAGAGGTGTTTATCTCTAATCACTTATATTAATTAATCACAAATTAATCACATCGAGGAATTATCTTTAAAATAATTTTATTTTTACCACCATTTATTTTGTTTTATTTTTAAGAACTTGAGACTTAACTTAATTAATTTAATTATACAACTCTTATATATCCAACATTTAAATAAACACCAATTATTTAAAAGAAATTTATTTAAAAAAATAATTCAAAACCTGGTTTGTTTAAGTTTTACAAAACTTGATTTATTAAAAATGATGTTATACCGAAACTTGCAAACCCGAGCCCAATTAAAACTTTCCCGAGCCAAACTACACTATACCCGAGCAACCCCCCGAGACTTTCCCGCTTCTCCTTTCTTTTTATTTTAAACTTTGTTTATGTTTAAAATTTCAAAAACTGTTGTAAACTCGCTCGAATCTCCTTGAAACAAACTTGAGCCAAAGCCATGGTTTCCCCGAACGCGACTTCATTTTTCCCGAGCCTTTCTCTCTTCTTCTTCCTTTATTTTTTCCTCTAAACTAAATTTTGTTTAAAACATTTAAAACCCTGTACCCAGTGAAACATCTTGACAACGAACACGAGCCAAACCAGGAGTTACTCGATGCCATCCCCGAGTCATTACTTCTTCTTCTCCGATCCAAACTACCCATCATCACAGATACACGGTGCACGTGCACTGGCCATCCAGTGCCCTCCGACCATCACCGAGAACCCCGGCATGTCGACAACGGTGCCTTCAATCCTCGCGACCACCCAGATTTGTGAAAAACCCCTCTCATCAAAATCGAAGGTATCGACCTCCACCTGGAACAGACTTCATAACCATAAACCACCTCACCTGATCACCATCCAGCGCTAGTACCCATGCCACTTCATCAGGACCTCCATCGATGGCCCCTGCGACGACTCCAAACAGTGCGATCGCATGAATTACCTCGATGATGACAAATTTCACTTTAAACGTTATAGACCATACTGGGTTGTTAAACCCTAAAATCCCTGCGATCGACCACCACAATGGCATAAAAATCTCGCAACCATTTTTCTGATGACTCCCATCATCTCAGCCACCTTCAACTTCAAACTCAACGAACAACTATAAGCCGATCGACAATATTCGATCAAAATGTCTTTTCTGTTCATTTTGAAAAATCTCATTGTATAATGATTTAAAAATTACAAATTTGTTATCAAAATTCATCATTTTGAAATACAAGTCAAAGTTAATCCATACAATCGAGACCATTGATTTTTTTCTTTTATTTGATTTAATTAAAAGTTCACTGTTATTTATAATTTACAAAATATTTACTCAATAGTTTTTCTTGAGCCTATTTTAGAAATGATATTATACACATACAAACACCTTCATTCAGAGTTCAAGTTTTAAATTTGTTTGTAGGTGGGGTATTTGAAGTTTTTAAATCAGATTTTAAAACCTATAACTCATGACAAAGCTTCAATACACGTGTACACCAGCATGCACAACATATATACATATCTATATGCATATGCAACACAATTTCATTTCTATACTTCACATACATCAAGATGAGAAACAGATTCAAACTTAATAGATAGTTTGCTCACCTTGGTCAATGAAAAACAGAGAACCTGTTTTGATCTGAAATCTGGAATTTCTTGATTTACTACCGAGTTAACTTGATCTAGGGTTGTTTGAGTTGCCTGATCTATCTGAAATTTTTTTCATGCTTGATCTGGAAGTTGCATTCGACCTAAAGCTTGATTGTTGAAATCTTTGCTTTGGAATGCTTCAGATTTTGAAATAGTTTTACTGCTTTGATTTTTTTTTCTGTTTTGATGTTGTTCTGGTTTGAGAATTTCCAGGCTGTGAAAACTGAAGCTTTGAATCTTTTTTTAACTTGCTTTTGAATTAGGTTGGAGCTTTTATCTCTGGTTGAAGATTTCTTGATTTCAGTTTGAAACAAGTTGAAACTTTGATCTGATTTGTGATTTCTTTTGTGAGAATGTGTTTTGTTTTCTTTTGTATTTTTTGTTTTACCAGGTTTTTTAGAAAGAAGATGTTTTATCTAAACATAGTCTGGTTATTTCTTTGTTCATTTTTTTATATAAATTTTAGATAAAAAGAAAAACCCTTTGCTTGCCACTTGTATCATTATGTTACACTTGTTCCTATATTATTACTTATTAAACATTTGTCAAATACCCATCAAATTTTGTTTAAGTCCTTTATTCCAAATTAATTTAAAATTTATAGTTTAAACCCCTTACTTCAATAAATTATTTAATCTTTATATTTACATATGTTTATGTCATACATTTTGTACTTAAACTTAATTTAGTTTAGTACATAAATATATTCATATTTATTTTCCATTCATACATTTGTATATTATTTTTATTTGCATAACTTTTGTTTTTTAAAAGAAAAGAATGATTTAAAAATCTTGATTACATACAAACAATAATCATATTTATCTATATGAAAGAATTTATCTTAAAAATAACCTTTTGAAAATGATTACATTAATTCTTAAATTACAGTTTCCAAATATCAATATATTTAAAAATTTAGAAACCAAATTTTTTATTAATTTAAAGCTTTTAATTCTATTTTATCTTCAACCCATTTATTTTTAAATCCAATTTTTTATTTATAAATACTTATTCTTAAATTCCAAATCAAATTCTATTTATAATCCAAAAAATTTATTTATTCTAGAAATTTTCTAGTTAATTCATAATTAAATTCACAATTTAATTTCAAAAATTAAATTAATTATCAAATTATCTTAACTAAAATTTCAGGGATGTTACAGCCTTTTTCCCTAGAGCCACTTCAAAACACTTTATACTATACTCTTATAGTATCTTTCAAATCATACCCTTTATTATTTTCATCAAAATCTCCTTTCCAAAAAATCGATTCCCAAAATCGATAATTCTCAAGCTAGGCTTTCCAAATTTCAATATTGATTTTTACCCAAAAAATCCTTTCCAAATCTAAAGGTTTCCAGAAGCTTTTTCAAAATCCTCATAAGATCCTTTATATACATATGTGTGTGTGTGTGTGTGTGTGTGTGTGTGTAAATTTTAAAACTTTGGATCATTTCAAACTTGCATAAAACTCCCTTTATACTTCAAACGTTTTCAAAATCCTTTTCTTTCGCCAATAGATTCAACAAGGGGAGATTTATCTTATATAACAAAGATATATACTTTGTTTATTCAAAATCAAATATTCAAATTTGATTACTCTATAAAGTCACTTACCATTTTACTTACTTCCATAAAGTAAATTTGTACCATAGAAATATCCAATTTCCACTTTACTTCATCATATGTTTCACAAAATATACCTTTCATTTCAAAAACCATTTCACATTTCTTGTCCACAAAATTCCAATATCAATTTCATTCAAAGCCGTACGATGTACACCTATCATCCATATGCTATACCAATCTGATCGCTCACTCGATCACACAATTTCACTTTCGAACTAGTATCGTCCACCCGACTTCCTAGTGCGGACACAGATCTGGTTTCTTGATCAGAAACCGTCATTCTCCTTCCATAGCCTAACTATGATAGAGAATATTCAGAACCAATCAACAATCCATATCCAGCTTCGCCGTCGAAAATCAAGTGAAAAATCCCAACTCGGATCGATATATTATCTCGAAATTCTATGCTCGAATCTGGATCAAATCACTATGCGAATAGAATAATATACGTACATCTACGTATCTATCCTCATTGATTTATTAGCCAAAACAATTCCCTTTCTATTCAGATTCACTTTAATTTTCATTCACTTATTCACAATTGCTTCAATCCCATTAGGATTATCACTTTAATCCTTATCTCAATTGGGTAATTTAATCATAAACAGTTTGAACTCTGTCCAGCTTAAATTTAGAAAATAGCTTGAAAAGTTTAAAATAGATAAGTAGTTGAAAAATAATTATTAGTTTGTAAAATAGCTGTAAAATAGTTAAGCAATTGTAAAATAGTTGGAAAATAGTCAAATAGTCATAGAAATTTTAAACAATTGCAAAATAGTTGTAAAATAGTAATTAGTTGTTGAAAATAGTAATTAGTTTATAAAATAGTTGAAAATTTGTTAAATAGTCCCAAAAATAATTGTAAAACAAGTATAAGATAGTTTTAGGCTTAGAAAGAAAAGTTGTATAGTAAATAGTTTGGAAAAATAGATTTATATTAAAATAATTTATTTTGAAAATAGTCCAGTGTCAAAACTGTTCAATTCCCAACCTCCATTTTCAATTTAAATTTCCACATCCATTTAAATTGACTCAATTCCAATTTAAATAACTACAATTTCAATTGAAATTGAGTTAACCCCAATTCAATTTGAATTAATCCTCAATTTCTTTTCTAAATTCAAATCAAATCCCATTCGAATTTACTTATTCAACTTTAATCACAATTTCAATTTATTCAAATCAATTTGGACTAATTTCAAATTGAATCTACTTCAATTTCAAATCATTTCAACTTCTATGAATTAGTCCCAATTCCCATTTGAATTTGAACTCATTCAATCTTCGATTTTATTTCAAATTAATCCAATTCAAATTTTCCATTTGAATTTTATACTTATCCATCTTCAATTCTAATTAATTCAAACTAAATTCAATTTGAGCTAATGAAATAAATCTCAACATTAACCTATCTCGAATTATATAAATTCGAGTTAAATTCCAAATGTTGATTTAACCCCATACATCAAATTAACCTTTATTTTTAAATCAACAATCCAAATCTTTAAACAATTTAATTCTGAGTCTAATGCTCAAAATTCCATTTTAAATTATCCTTACTTAACTTATTTCAAAGTTCAAATAAGAGTTCAAACAATTTTAATTTACAAATGCAATTATTTAAACTTTCAGTTCAAAGTAATTCCATATCCTTAATTTCAAATTAAAGTTAAATTTCCCAAATTAAATCCCAATTCCATCTTAAAATTTCCAATTCAGGTTGCTTGTCAACTTATTTAACTCTTCCAAAGTCAAATTCAATTTTCTTAATCCAGCCAACCTTACCCAATTTGAATTCCCATTTCAAATTTTAAACATCACATTAATAATCTTATAAGTTCAAAAACTTATTACCTTGGGTATCACATCTCATTCCCAATTTTAAACTCAACATTTAGAGTTTATTTCAAACTATTTTTGATATCATGTATATTCCTTGTATATACATATTATTTCCTTTACACATTAAGTTGTCCTTAAATTTTAAACCACCTTTGGTTTTTAATTCAAACAAATTCCTTTAAATTTTCAAACAACACTTGTTTGAAATATGACCCTTTTATTTAAATAATACTTATTTATTATTTCTTTTAGCACTTTGAAACAAATTCCAAATTTTCTGGCTTAGATTTAAAACTTCACAATCTAGATCATCTTCAGTTTCAATTCATAAATCATACTTATCTAAAACATTTCATTTTGCTTGCTCATTAATACACATCTTATTATTGAACACAACAACCATTTATGATAATAACCAAGATTATCATATCTGGAAATCAATTCATTATTATCTTATTCTAAAACTTTTCCCAAATTCAAGATTTAATTTCAGTTTGAATCCATTTCAAACTTACCTTTATTTAATTTCAATTTGGTTGTATTTCTATTACCCCTTAATTTAATTTTCACAATTTAACAACCAATTACCTTAACATTTATTAGTAAGAAATATTGCTTGATATATATATTCTTATATAAAACCATTTAAAATCTTTATATCAGAAAATAACAAGTACGCTCTCATATATATATACACACTCACTCATTCTAGGGTACTATTGACCCTATCCTTGATGAGTAAACCCACCAGAGCCAAGGTTCTCGCTTAACCTTCAGCTCTGATACCAACTATGACGACCCGAAATTTTCGATCCCGAAAACTCCAGATAGTTAGGGAAAGAAGAAAGAGATAGAAGACGAAGAAGAAGAAGAAACACCATAAAGATTTCACATTCGCAACGGATGGAAATATAATATCAAATAATAACAGTTTACAAAAGAATTCTGTATCTGTCAAATACATTTATGATACATCAGAGTTACACTTATATACAGACACTGGATATACACAATCATCATGTCTCAGATGTACAACAATATAATATAGCAGAAACACTCCATACGTTCTTGCCATCCAGCTCACCTCCTGAGCTCCAGAACGTCCTTACCTGAAAATCTGTAATACTCGGTCTGACTCGAGCATTACATCAAAGTAACACCCGGGTCAGGATGGAAACCAGTGTGAGTAAACCCATCTAACATGTGATACAAAAGCATACAACTTGTATAAAATCCCGGGTAACTCGTACTTCACTATAAGTTCAAAACATGTTATAGTGCACACTTATTTTCACAAATCGATCCCTAAGTACCCTTACTTAGTTTAAATGGTCTAGTTATTTAAAATTTATTCCATTCCAGCCTATTTGATGCACATATCAAATCTATAAAGAATTACTGAAGATTTTAAATTGAAGTAGGTTTCGGATTTTCACTGATACCCGACCCCGGTCTCTTCGGCTGCAATGTCATTATTAACCCAAGTTATTTAAATAAAATACAATTCACTTAATATACATGATGTCACTATTTTAACCCACCATATTATATTACATAGCATTACACATCACATACCAGAGATATCAACTAATCTAAGCCGTACAATATCATTCAATCATTCATAAGCAAGATTAATCAACCACACTATCTCTAATTAGTTTAATTAACCACAAATGAATTAAATTAATTACTTCAATTACTTTTAAATCCTTCTTATTAATTAATTACAAACCAATTAATTTATGACCAATAATTATCCATCTTAATTAATCATCCTTGATTAATTATACTATAATTACATTAAGTAATTAACCTTTAATTAATTACACAAATTAATTGTCTACAAACAATTATAGTAATTAACCTTAATTACCTCATTAATTAATAACCTTGAGTGTTTAACCCCTAATTTCATCCACTAAATTACTTCCATAAAGTAATTAACCTTTAATTAATTTATTTTAAATAATTTCTCTTTTCTTAATTACATCCAGTAATTATTCCTTAATCACTTCACCAAGTAATTAACTTAATTCATTCATAAGTGATTATCTTTGATCAATTACTAATTATTTAAATTTAATTAAATAATTATTTAACTTATTATATTTAAAGGGCCCTTGATTAAGAAAAATCATTATCTTAATTAAATTATTTACATTAACCAACAAATAGTAATAATTGAATCATCTTCATTATCTTCACACATTAATTTCCTTTAATTTTTCAAAATCTTAATTACTTAAAAAATAAACTTCTTATTATAATTGATTGCAAAATTTTTATCATTAAACTTTATTTAAAATAAACATTTTAGAAGTTAATTATAAATTAAACCATACAACATCTAATTGAATCTTTAAAATCTTTGTTCCAAAGTTATTAAATAAATTTTTATATAAAAAAATCATTTTGAAAATCTACTTTTCTATCCTCTAAAGACTTATCTATTTAATGCATATTTAAAACTTGTTATAACATTTATTCTTGAAAACAACAATTTTCATAGGTAAAAACTTGTTTTACTTTGTTTTTAAAGCTTAGAAACATTTGCAAATCAATCTTCTTTGTTTTAAACTTTTTGAAAACTTCCTGAACAAACCTTAAAACTACACCTCAACTACCCGATCAAAACACGGAACAACTCACTGCATCCATTACTTCAAGTTACGCAAAAAAATTCTCGAGAAAGACCCCGAGCCCGACCTTCTTCTCCAAACCACCAATCCACCCAGATGCACGAAAAAGTGCACGTGCACCACTAAGAAACTCATCACTGATCGACTTTCTGGCCATCACCAAACCACAATCGACCCCTACGTTCGACACAACCCAGCCAAACTACGAAAGCGAACTCCGCCAGAAATTCGAACAGCACGACCAATTGCACCCAATGACGAAGATTGGAAATGCCCCTTCCCCGATGAACCAGACCTCGATGAGCCACGTCATCCACAAGCAAGCTTCGTCTCGAACCCCAACATCCATTTCCCCACTCACGATCAGCTCCGACGCACCCATATCGCTATGATCACCACAACAACATCACAGACCAAAAGCTGGACACAAACCCTACTACGACCCTTCCCGTTCACCACGGCCAACAGAAAAATCATCCTCCATTTTTCTCGAAGTTGACTACCCCTCAGCTAGCTTCGACCACAACCTCGACACCAACTACCACGCCGATCGCCGGAATTTGGTGATAGTCCCAATTTCGATCAACCCAATATTTCTCAAGAATTCGAGCTTAAAAAAATGGCTTTTCATACCAAAATTCAAGTTTGATTACCACAAATCCATACATGTGCTCAGATCATGAAATCGTTTCCATAAATTTTCGACCAATATTTGATTTCTTCAGAATTTTCTTATTCCAGAGATAATTATTGAATTTTAAACTTTGAAAACATTTTTGGAATTATTACTATGTTGTTATCATCAACTTTCATTTAGAGATCCCGACTTAAAATTACTTATATTTGGAGATATGGATTTTTGAAAACAAATCCAGGAACTGTAGACAACAGAGAATGAAAATACAGCATATGTACAGGCATGTTCTCAATTTAAATATCAATTCCAGACGTGTTCAAGCTAAAACATCCATGCAATCCATAACTATCACACACATTTCATATATATTTAAGCTCCATCTCAAATTTTAAACTATTTTTAAAAGAAAACAGGTTTACTCACAGGCATTCCAAAAATAAGCAGAGGAAACCGGGTTGGAATACTCACCTTTCTTTGGAATAGAGATGTTTTTGAAACACTGGTACTTGCTTTTGATTTAGGTTTGATGATCCTTGTTGAGTTGAACTCGTATGTTTTTACGTTGTAAAATGGAAGAAATGCTTATCTTTTGTTTAACTTACTTAGTTTCAAAAAAATGAAGAAGGCAGTGGGGTATAAATAAATAGAAAGTAGGCTGTATTCTTTTGTTATACTCAGCAAGCTTCCTTTATTTTCCTACATTTTCTTTTGACCAACTTTTTATTTTTGACCCGATAAGACTTTTTTTTTGAAGGAATGAAATGATTTGTTAAAGTTGAGATGGGATATTTTATGTGCTTGATGGTATAGGCATTTAATGCTTGTCTCCCTATGTGTATACATCTACATGTTCTTAGGTATCTATATGTACATATGCACTATTTTTTTATTTTTTTATAACATACACACAAATACTTTTACTTACTTATATTTGCCTCCATATACATGCATTTACATTCATACACATTGCTTTATTATATATATATATATATATGTATGTATATATATATATTTACATTCATACAACTTTCCTATATTTTATTTCACATAGGCATATATATACATTTATATTCTTGTTTAGGTATATACTTATATATGTATATATTTTGTCATTTTATAAATATGCATATATACCTCCACATTTATTTTTATTTTCATATATATAATTTCATATGAGCATACATTCCTATATTTGTATATTTATATGCTTATATATATATATATATATATATATATATCAAATGTCATAAAGCTAGTATACACCGATTTATATATTAATGGATATTTTACCTTTAATTTATATGGCAGGGTTTTCTATATACATATAAATATATTTTTCTGTAGGATTCAAAGATTATATGATGCAATATTCAATATGGTTTTTAACTCCATTTATATATATCCAGATATCTTAATTATTCGAAATTTTATTTATCCCACTAATGAATATTTTCAATAACAAAATCAGTTAATTTTCCGATTAAAAAACGTCCAAAAATCCAGGTCATCACATGCTAAGTAGGTAACTAATGCATTTGAGCATCAATGATCTCAAGTTCGGTCAAAATCCTCTCTAAGCTCTTCAACCACTGTTGAGCCTTGATAATACTCTCTGTTCCAATGAACTTGGTACCTCCAAGATGAGAGTATTCCTTACAAAGAGTGGTGAACTTAACAGGCCGAGCTAGTGGAACGGGAGCTACAACTGGTGGTGTGGGAGCATTTCCACGATCCCTACCACAAACATTCCTATAGTTACTCATCTGGAAAAGACAAGAATGGATTTTAGAACAAAGGTAAAGTTTCAAAATTCAAAAGAAATCCTAATCATAGAAGATCCTAACTAAGAATTTCAAGCTCGAACGAAGGTGATTCTGTAATTAATTCTACTCATTCCAGGGTATCACTACCCTATCTCCAATGAGAGTTTACTCCATATGCTAAGTTTGCCTAAATCTGGCTCTGATACCAGCTGTAACGACCCGCCATTTTGAACCATTAAAATCGATAATAATCCACACATGTCAGACTTAAATTGCTTAAAACAAAGGATTATTAATTTTACATTTGGCAAAACATAGCATATATAGTAAATAAATCAACAGAATCACGGACACGGAGTAATACAACAATAAGCAGCGGAATAAATAAATAGTAGTAAATGAAGCTAATCCAGAAACAACAGAGTCCAAAACAAATACAACAGAAATCCCAAATACACAGAAGTCGTAAGCAAATGACAAGTCTGAACATAAAACTGGAAATAACTGAAACAACTGCGAAGTTGAATAGATAAGATAAATCTCCAAGAAAACTCCAAGTTCCATACTCCAGGCTGGTGGTAACGCATAGCAACTATTACCGCCAACCTTGAGATGCAGTCCTATAATCAAAGGTGTGCACCAATCAAATCACAAAGTAATAAAGTGATTTTGAAGAAGCTTGCTCGATCGGAGGTGCGACCTCACTTAACCTGTGTATAGCTCATATTTTAGTCTTATCAAGCTGAATCGGGGGAGTCAGGACTGCGTTCATACCTCATACAGATGTTCTCCAAACCATCCTACTTCATTGTGGAACCTCCACCATGTACACAGTTGTTAAAGTGGTTTTCGGTATTGGCAGAGAGTATGACAATATCTGATCCTGATCTCTTTAACAATCAAATTCTTATTTCATACCATGGTCATTTTATAAAATACTTTATAAATAATTAAATTAAATCTCAAAAATTAAATCAAATTTAAATATTCAACTTCAATTTTTTTGGCAAGGCCAGCTAGTTTTATAGTGGACCGTTCGCTTTTTATTAATGAAACATTTAAAATAAGAGTAAGGTAGAAACACCTTAACTACTAATAAAAAAGGAAATTACAGCATAGGATTGTGATAGAGGTTTCACTATTACTACTAACCCAACGACTAGGTCTTCCCGGAAGAGGAAGAAGTACCATCGCCATCTATTTCTTGGGCAGATACCATAGGAACATTCCCAACAATACGAGCAAATGGGCGAAAGAGAACAGCAAGATAAGGGTCATAATCCATAGAGTTAGGAGGGTATATAAAAGATCAGTCCCGAGAAGCATCATCTAACATGATAGGATTCCATTATTCATTTTGCCCATCCATAGCGAGTACTAAAGAGGCAATAGATCTACTATAGCAAAGGCATCTAGGGTCCAAATGATGATCGAAAACAAATCTAAAGAAGGAATCCTCTATGGGGTTAAATCTCATATCAGATTTGAGATCATTCCAACACTTTTCAGACTCATCCTAAACAATGGACAACTACAATGGCACAAGATCGAGGGCAATTAAAGGAATAGCTGAAACGTCAACATGAGCCACGAAAACCAGGTTAGATGGGGAGGCAGAGCTAACAATAGTACTAGAAGAAGGCTCTGTTACAGGTAAAGGCATAACAGGGCTGACAGTCTGAGTGTAGAGGAAGATGTCTTAGGAACCCATTTCCCAAGTAAGGGCGAGGCAGTGGAATTTTAGGAGCCGCTGCGGAGTTGACGGTATGCTTGCAGGAAACAATAAGGTGGCGAAAGGAATGACATGTAGTACAAATGTCAAGCACCCATCCGTGACAAACACGAACATCCACAACATGCCCAACAGCTAGCTGAATAGGAATAAAGGAAGGTATGAGCTTATCTAGGGTAATTTCAACTAGAGCCTTGGCATAAACCAATCTCTCACAAGATATAGTAGTAGAGTCAAAACACTTCAATTTTCCTATGTTACAAGCTAGCCAATTCAAATCAAGCAACGGATGTAAAGCGGAAGGAATATTTGAAAAAGTAAACCCATGCAGGAATAGAAAGAACCTATTTACATGCACTAGCTACCATTGGAGTTCAAGGAGTAATAATGAAAGGTTTGCCATCAAAAAAGGAAGGCTCGGCCTCTAGAATACGCCGACGTTCCTTGAAGGAGGAGAATTTAAGAAAATACATGGAGTCAATCAACTTTACATCTAAATCACCATGAAGCTTCCATGCCCTACGGAATATTGTAGTAGCTTCAAGAAGGTGGTGGGAATGATCTAAAAAGAATCCAGCCAAATAATCCAACCATTAGCCATGCCCGCCTGCATCACGATAAGAGGCGGAGTCACTACGGCATTTTCCTCCACAATTTCAAGCTCAATAAGATTGTAGACTCCCGCATTACGAGGAAGGGAAGTGAAAAGAGATGACCATGGTTTAGTGTAAGGCGGGATAGCAGTTTGTAGATTGTGCATAGCAGGAGACTGTTGCTCACTAATATTTAGAAATTCAACAGTTACACCAGTAACACTGTCAACAAAATCAAAGATATTGATATCAACATTAGGGATTACTTTGGTATTAACATATATAGCATCAGTGCACACACCAATCTTAGATTTGTTTGCCTGAGAGACAGTACCACTTTGATTAGACAAAACACAATCTACGCAACCCCCTACCGCCCTGACATCCCCTACCTTTGACATCTCAACATCCAACCGGTGATGACTGCTAGCTGTGGCTACTAAAAGGGGAGACAATGTAGATCCAAGAGAAGGAAGAAGTTACATGATTCTGGCACTAAAGACAACTTCAAACCACAATACGATGCTTGTAGGGCCGAAAATGAATTGGCAATTGGAATAACTAAGGTAGTACCAAAGGAGACAGGGGTGGTTGGATTTTTGGAGGCGAGTGGTGGGAAGTCGGAGTCAGAAAGTAGTTGCGACATACGGCGTAGAAGAGCAGGAGTGTGATAGCGATGCCTCGATCTAGTAGAGGGATAGAAAAACGGATCTAGGGTTAAGGAAACAGTGGGCATAAGGGAAGGTGAGGCGGAGGAGGGTTGGCGAGGCGAAGCGAAGAGGGAGGCGGAGCAAAGATGCAAAACCAAGCGGAAGTCAATCTTGCGAGAAAAAAATAGATGCCAGGCGCCATTGTAGGGCAAGTCCAAGTTGTTTAAATTTTAAATAATAAAATTCCCTTGAACCAAATCTCAAATTGCAAATTTATTCAATTTTATAAATTTGAAAATATTCACTAAATCACTTTTATAAATATTTGAATCAAATCTCAAATTACAAATTTAAATCAAAATTAAATATTCAATTTTAATTTTTTATTCAAAAATAATCATTTAATCACCTTTGGTCAAAATCAAGTTATCAATCAGTAAGTTCAAATTAGTACCTATTTAAATACAATTATTGACCAATTTAAATTACATAGCAATTCCAATTTACCTTTCCAACCTAATTTATTAAACTTATAAAAAATCTATTTTTTAGAATATTAATATAGTTTTAAATAAAAACTTAAACTTATTATATGTATATTAATTAAATTAAATTATTATTAAATTAAAAATTATTATTAAATTATTATTTTATTTAAATCTCATTTTATATATTTAAAAATAACAAAATTATAAGTAAAATCTTAAAATTTAAATTTTCAAAAATTAACTTATAAATTTAAAATTTCGATACATATAATTTTAAAAATCTAAATTTTACACATATATTAAAATAAAATAAAGTCTTTATATTATATTTAAATCAAATATCATATATTTCTCTTCATAATTATAGAAATCATTTAAAAATAGACCAACATTGTCCGTATATAGTTTTCTAACTATGATCAAGTGATACAGATTGTGAAGACCCGGAATTTTTAACAATTTAAATTTGGAATAATTAATTGATTCCGAATATTTAACAGTTAATTTTAACTTGAATTGCAGATATCAATATTTACTTGATAATTAAATCATTGGATTATATAGTTTAAATATTGAATTTAATAATTGATATAGGGTAAATTGTTGAATCAAAAATTTCTAAGCCTGTTTAAACTAATTTGAAGGCTTATAAAATTTATAATGATGATACTGAAGATAATAGAATGGTGGAATTCAATTTAAAGGTAATTTGTTCAATTTTAAAAATATATCGTTTAAATTGAATTTAAAAATAGCCTTCCGAGGCACAGTCTCAGAATTCGACGAAACCAGTTCCATTGGATCCGTAATAGTTAGTTATTATCGGATTTTAATTTTCGCAGCCATCGGAGTTGTCGTTTGACCCTGGCAGCTCAAAACGCGCAGAACTATTTTAATTGATTTAAATTAAAATTGATCGTTTACTTCTGTAACTCGGGCATTTGATCGGATTAGCTTCCGAAACACGTTCCGTTGTGTTCGTAGCATGGATTAAACCTTATGAACGTCTGTCAGCATGTCTGATTCGGGGTTCGGAATTTCGCGTTATGCTTAACGAGACGTTTTGTAGGTTTTATTATTTTATAATATTTGAAGTACAATTGTCAGAGATATTTTTCTAACGCGTACTCATAAGCTTCCCAACCCTATATCTTATTTCTGTCCCCCTCGTTATTCTCGAAAGCAAATCAAACCGTATGGAGAAAAAAAAATATAAATAAAATCTATCGAATCCGTAGAAAATAATGGTTTATTTCATTCTTCTAAGCGAACTCCCCATCCTCCTCAATTCATTCCCAAATTATAAAATGGCCTCTCTATCGTTCGACAACAAACAAGAGCAAGCAAGCGACATCGAAATTAAAATCTAGGGCGGAAACTCGAATTCATTTTCACCTCTCTTCAATTGACTGGAATTTGCACTCGGGTTTGTTGCTCTCGAGTGAGGAGGTGGGTCGCGAGGGAAAGGCGTCGCACTGGGCGGAAAGGGAGCGGCGACTCGAATCTATGGAATGAGCTAGGGTTTCGTTTGTCTGGAAGCAGGCCGCAAGGTGGGAGGCTCTCGTGACTCGCGCGAAAGCAAGGCGGCGCGTTCTAGCAGGGGTAATCAACAGTGAGTTGTCCCGATGGCTACTGTGTGATGACGATGGCCTTGTGGTTCGGCAGGTTGCGGGCGATTCGTCGAGGCAGTAGGTATTGTTTTTTTTCTGTTATTTATTTATTTATCTATTTTATATATGTATATATATTACAGGAAAAAAAGGGGAAAAATATATGTATGTTAAAAACTTTAACAGTAAAGAAATTACCATTTGTTTATATATAGTAAAGGAAAGTATAAATATATATAGATGCAAAGAGAGCATCTGTTTTATATTCACAGCAAAAGGGAGAAAAAAACTAATTAAATCGTTAACTAATTAAATTTATCAAATGGAAAATTAGTTGTACGATCTATTTCGAATATTAATAAAGCTGTAAATGTTTATTCAAGGTTTAAAATCATGGGACAAGCCAGTTTGGAATAAATTGCAAACAACAAAGGCAAAGGTGAGTAAATCTCACTCTGTTTGATTTTTATTTAGATTTAAATGGTTGAATTTAAATAGTTGGTTGATTGATTGAGTTGATTGAATGTGTGCCAATGATCTGTGACTTTGGTTTTGTTTATTCTCGAATTAATAAGGGTTTAATGATTGGTGATTCATTAAATAGGTAGAATAATTTGAATGGATAATGAATTAATTCAATTAATTAATGATTGTGCTAATTAATTTAGTAATTAAGGATTAAGTTAAATTAATTTAGGACAATCAATTGATGGTTGATATGTAATTACTTAATGTAATTAATAAAATATAACTACTTTGTGAAATTAATCAAGAGATTAATTAAAATAGTTAATTGAGGGATAATTTATTTATTTAATGAAGTAAATAAAAAGTAGATAATTATAGATTAAGATTGATCGAGAATGATTAATATGGTGGTTGAATTAAAGTAATTGATTTGGATTAGAATAAATTAAAATATAATTTGAAATTATTAATTTATATAATAATTGATGTAATTAAAATTTGATTAATTAAGATTAAATCAATTCAATAAATAAATGTCGTCTGCTGCTGCTGCTCCCGTACCTACCCCCTTCCCTGTCCTTTCAACTTCGAGCCCAACGTCCTGTCCTTCCTTAGGCACTGTTCCTCCCCCTGTCCATCCTCTCGCCCCCCCCCCCCCCCCCCGACCCTCCTCAGCTTTCACTTGTCCAATCGCCTGACCCCCTTTATCCGCAACTACCTTCTGCTAATTGCCTCCCCGTTACCCCTCTGTCCCCCCAGGGCGAACGTGTATGGACTTCCCTGTTCAAGCGTAAGCCTAGAAACGCTGGGAAGTACATCCCTGTTGATCTTGTTCCAGTCTATGAAAATGGTGCTTTAGTTCCTTCCTGTGAGATTATTGACGCAGGTGCTAAAATTTGGAATGACGTGATTGTGGGCTTCTTCCTGGATCAACCGTTATCTTATACTGCTGTAATCAATAAACTCAAGAAGATTTGGAAGCTGAAAGGGTCTGTTACAGTGAAATCTGATGGTACCATTTTTTTATTCTCTTTCACTTGTGTTGAAGACAGACATAAAATCATTCAAAGTGACCCTATCATCATGAATAATAAGCTGTTTATTATAAAACCTTATGATGCTGCAATTAGTAATGTCAGTGGAGCGTGACAGCAGTTCCCGTCTGGGTGCACCTGTACAATCTACCAATTTATGCTTGGTCCCCGTTAGGAATTAATTGGGTGAGCTTTCACTTGGGAAAATTGTTGTGTATGGATGAAATGACTGAAAGCCAAGAAAGATTGAGTTATGCTAAATGTTTGATTGAGGTAAGGCCAGACAGGGAATTAGTAAATGATTATATGGTTAAGTTGGTAGAAGGAGGGTATCAAAAAATAAACGTTGAATATCTTTGGAAGCCGGATATATGTGTCAAATGCAAAGTGTTTAGCCATACCACGAATAATTGTGATAAATATGTTCCATATGTGGTGCCAACTAATGATGTTAGAAAAGAGAAATCAACTCTGAACGGAGAGAAGGGTAAACAATATGAACAAGTACATAAAGTTCAAGGTAAAACTGGTAATGCATGGTCGAAAGTGAGAAGAAACAATAAGTATTATGTTTTCAAGGCAAGGAAAGCTCCCATTAACCTGAAGGAGAAGGATGAGTGTGTGATTCAAAAAGATAGTGTTGTTGAAGTGCACAACTCAGTGGAAAAAATTAGTGATCAAGGAAATATACATCTTGAAGAGGGTGAGATTGAAGAGCATGGTGATAAAGTTCAGATAGTGGAGGAAAAGATAAACAATGATGAAGATGCAGCTAGTCTGTGTGTTGAAAGTGAATTAAAGATGTGTGGCAACTTATGTCAACCAGTTGTCACTAACTTGGAAAATAAAAGTGCAAGTGAAGAGAATAAAATGGTAGTGAAAGAGAATGTCATATATAATTCGTATGTTAGCAATAAATTTAATGCTCTTTCGATAATCAATGACGATAATGAAGCAATAGTTGATACTGATGACACGGGAATGTGTAACTTGACAGCTAAAACTATTTATGAGGCTAATCTTAGATCTAGTAATATGGAGAACTGTGCGTATGGTAATAAAGTCGAGATAAATACTCTGTTTACTGCAAGTGATGACCAGCAAACTCTGGAAGCAGATGAAGTTTATGTAACAGCTGATATAAAGACAAATGCCAAAAGCAATCTAGAGAAATGTACTGCAAGTAGTGATAACGGCCCACATAATTCAATTCAGAAGAAAGGAAAGAAAATCAAGAAGGGGTTAAAAAATAATACAGGAAAAGAAGTTGAGCAGAGTTCTGAACCCTTGCATGCAGACGCAAGCACACCCCATGCGCAATATATCCCCACTCAAGAATCATCCTCTGGAATTAAGATCAGCTTGCAAACCAACCCATACTCTAATATAATTCCTCCCAAAGCTTATAAACCTCCCCACCTGCGCATGACCCCCCTCCTGCTCCAACATCGCCCGCTACATCAACTGCCACCCCCAGGCAAGATGCTAACGTTCCCAATGTAAATAGCTCAATGAAAAATGCTATTACACCATTGTTCACTGCGATTCCTAACTACTTGTCCTCTAAACAAGCAGTGACTAGGAGAATGAAATCTGAAATGCTAAATGCTCTCAAGTATCCTCTATGATGCCAGTCATTGGTGCCTGGAACAGTAGAGGAGGCCACCAAGAAAAATTAAAGCAAATCAAGGGAACTTTACAAGTTTGGACTATTATTCAGGCAACTACTGATAATCGAGTTGAATGGGAAAATAAAGAAAAGAGACTATTCGTTGTGGCATTAAAAAGCTTCATCAATGCAGTATGGGAAGAGCGCAATATCAGAGTGTTCGAAGTAGGTAGGGTGAAGTCTGCTGTTGATTTCAAGAATTGGTTAACAAACGTGATCAAACAAACCATGGGGATGCAAACATTCAGTATTGATCCGGGGATACTTTACTCTTTCTACAAGCTTTAATCTGTTGGTGTTTTCATTTTTCTTTTTTGTGTTTTTATTTCTCTCAGTTCTTGTGGTGCCGTGTTTTCCTTCGTTTTCTAGAGCTTCGCTCCTTGTAGTTTGTGTTCTGTTTTCTTTGGTGCTGCAATAAAATGGTCGGGGTCCATTCAACCCCGTCGGCCTTGCCAAAAATAAATAAATAATGACTTAAGTGAAATTAATTACTATAAGTAAATAAGTATTAATGTAATTAATATAGATAGTCAATTTATGAAGTAATTGATTAATTTATAAAGTAACTAAGATTTCCTATTCATTTTTGGTTAAGAATAATTAATATCGTGAAACTAATTAAGATAATTACTTGAAATATAATTGAAAGATAATTAATCCAGGGTGATTAATAATGATGGGTTGACTAATTAATTGATTTGGAATTAATTAAGGAACCTAAGTGATTGAGGTTTGATATTCAATTAGAATTAATTGAATTGATTTGGATGTGATTAAGCTTTGCTTATGGATAATTGGATGGTATTGGATGCTTTGAATGAGTTGATATCTCTGATATGAAATGCTGTGTATTTCATTTTGATAATTTGGGTTCGGACGATACGAGACTCGAAGAGAATGGGTTCAGGTGTTAGGAAATACCCAAAACCACTTCGAATTTTTATAAATTGATTTGTGAAATCAATTGGCTGGAATGAAATGGTTTAAGTGAATTGAATTATTTTATCTAAGTTTGGTACATAGAAATTGATATGTTAAATAAATGTTGTCTATAGTAAATTGTGAATTTGTTAAATTGATATAAGTTACCCCGGGTTTATTTAAGTTGTTTGCTTTAGTATTCCTTGTTAGTTGGGTTTACTCACGCTGGTTTCCAGCCTGACCCGGGTGTTACTTTGGTGTAATTCTCGGGTTACCCCGAGTGTTACAGATTTTCAGGTAGGTACGTTCTGGAACTCAGGAGTCGAGCTGGATGACAAGAACCTATGGAGTGCTTTCGCCCTATTATAATTATTGTACATCATATGACATGATAATTGTATATTCAGTGACTATATATATATATATATATATATATATGTGTGTGTGTGTGTGTGTGTGTGTGTGTGTGTGTGTAACTCTGATGTATATTAAATGTATTCGACAGATATAGTATTCTTTTGTAAACTGTTATTATTTATTATTATATTTTATCCGCTGCGAATGTGAGATTTTTGGTGTTTCTGTTCTTCTTCTTCTATCTCTTTCTTCTTTTTCATAACTATCTGAAATTTTGGGGTTCGAAAATTTCGGGTCGTTACATTTGGTATCGGAGCTGAAAGGTTAAGCGAGAACCTTGGTTCTGGTGAAGATTACTCATTTAATAGAGTCTGTAGTACTCTAGAATGAGTTGAGAATATATATATATATATATATATATATATATATATATGAGCGCGTACTTGTTGATACATAAAGCAATATTTCCTTCTAATAAATATTAAGGTGATTGGTTGTTAAATTATTGGAATTAAAATTTAGAAGTAATATAATACAACCAAATTTAAAGTCTTGAATTGGAATTAAATTAAGTAGAAATAGAAATACAACCAAATTAAAATTTAATTGATTAAAAATGAATTTCTAAATCTGGTCCCAGAATTTGAAAATTTTGTTTTAAAGTAATGAAGAATAATAAATAAGTATTATTTGGATAACTGGGACTTGTTGCAAACAATGGGTTGTTTGAAAATTGATTTGAATTTAAAACCAAGGGTGGTTTAAAATTTTTAAACATGGCTGGGAGGGCCAAGAAATAAATACGTATATATGTATGGATATAAATGATATCAAAGATAATTTGAAATAAACTCTAAGAGGTTGAGTTTTGATTTTTCCATGAAGTGTGATGTAAAAACCCAAAGTGATATAAGTTTTTAAGTGGGAAGATTATTATTGTGAAGTTTAAGGATTGAATGAGGTTGATTGGATTAAGTAAATTGGAATTTAACTTTGGAAAAGTTAAATAAATGTAGAAAAAGCAACCGGAATTGGAAATTTCAAGATGAAATTGGAATTTAACTTGGAAAGTTGAATGGTTGATTTGAATTGGGGATTTGTGTGATCTCAAAACGGGTTTGAGATTTAAAAATTGAAAATAGATGGACGTTTTAAAATAAATTGGATGATATCATCCTACTATTAATAAAAATCTTTAAATTGAGGATGGTATTGTATAAATAAAATAAATTTGAATAATTAAGTTTGTAAAATAAAATTGTTTAAAAACTGGCTTCAAACTGGAAGACAAAAATTGAATAATAAATTAAAATTTTAAAATAAAATTGTATTGAATTCTTATTTGAACCTTGAAATACATAAGTAATGATAATTTAAAATGGAATTTCGAGAATTGAACTTAGAGATTAAATTGATTAAAAACTTTTAATAAAGGTTAATTTGGTTTAAATGGTTAAACCAACCTTTGAGAATTTAACTCGAATTTACATAATTCGAGATGGTTTAAATTCAAGATTGAAATTGAATTAGTTCAAAATTGAATTTGGTTTAAATTAATTGGATTGGTGATTGAAGATGTATAAGTTTAAAATTTAAATGGGAAATTAAATTGGATTATATTGAAATGATTTGAATTTGAAATGGGTTCAATTGATAATAATTCACATTGATTGGAATAATTTGAAATTATAATATAAGTTGAACAGGATTAAAATCAAATGGAATTTGATTTAAATTAGGAAAGGAATCAAGATTGATTCAACTTGAATTGGGTTTAAATAAATTTCAATAGAAATTGAAGTTATTCAAAATAGAATTGAGTCAATTAAATGGAAGTGGAAATTTAAGTTGAATTGTTGGGGAATTGAACAGTTGACTCTTAACTATTTTCAATATGAATTGTTTTAATATAAACTTATTTTTCTAAGCTATTAAATATACACCACCTTTCTTTCTTAAAGCCAAATTGTTTTATACTTGTTTTACAATTATTTTTGGAGCTATTTAACAATTTTTTAATTGTTTTCTAAACTAATTACTATTTTTCAACTATTTTACAAATAAATTATTATTTTACAACTATTTGGCAATTATTTAAAAAATTCTGAAACTATTTAACTATTTTCCAACTATTTTACGATTAGTTAACTATTTTATAGCTATTTTGTAAACTGATAATTATTTTTCAACAACTTATCTATTTTTTTTTAAATTTTCAAGCTATTTTCTAAATATAAACTGGTCGGAGCTCAAACTGTTATTGATTTAAATACCCAACTAAGATAAGAATTGAAGTGATAATCCAAATAGGGATTGAGGCAATTGTAAATAAGTGAAAGGGAATTAATGGAAATGTAAATAGGAAGAGAAATTAATTTAGCTAAAAATCAATAAAATTAAATACGTAGGATGTACGTATATTATTCTATTCGCATAGTGATTTGATCCAGATTCGAACACAGAATTTCGAGATAGTTTATCGATCCGAGTTGGGATTTTTTTTCACTCGATTTTCGACGGCGAACCTGGATATGGATTGTTGATTGGTTCTGGATGTTCTCTATCATAGTTATGACTATGCAAGGAGAATGACAGTTTCTGATCAAGAAACCAGATCACTGTCCGCACTAGGAAGTCGGGTGGACGATACTAATTCGGAAGTGAAATTGTGTGATCGAGTGAGCAATTAGATTGGTATAGCGTACGGATGATATGTGTGCATCATACGGATTTGAATAAATTTGATATTGGAAAGAGTAATCAAATTTGAATATTTGATATTGAATAAACAAGTTATATATCTTTGTTATATATGATAAATCTCCCCTTGTTAAATCTATTGCCGGCAGAAAAGAATTTTTGAAAGTGTTTGAAGTATAAAAGGAGTTTTATACAAGTTTGAAGAGATCCAAAGTTTTTAAAAAATTATATATATTTGAATATATATATATATGAAGGATCTTATGAGGATTTTGGAAAAGGGTTTTGGAAACCTTTGGATTTAGAAAGGCTTTTGATTTTTGGGTAAAATCAATATTGAATTTGAAAAGCCTAGTTTGAGAATTATCGATTTTGAGATAATCGATTTTGTGTAAAGGAGCTTTGTATGATATCATACTAGGTGTATGATTTGAAAGATACTATATGTGTATAGTATAAAGTGTTTTGATGATTGCTCTGGGGAAAAAGGCGCTCCCTTGAAATGAACTTCTCAGGAGTGCCACCGGGTGGTGCTGCATTGAGCCCCAAGGGGGGTTCTAAAGTTGATTCTGTGAGGAGTCCGGACAAAACTAGTTCCCGAGGATTATTGGGTAGCGAAAGTCGAAGGCTCTGATGCCTACAGAGGGATTTGGGTTATGCTGTGAAAACAGTGTAACTCGATGTCACTACGATCTACTATGGGAACCATAGCGAAAATCGTATGGAGGATGAGTGCCAACGATCTACACTTGATTTTGTCGGGAAGGCAATGCAACATCGGTAGACTGCGATTTATGGTCAAGTGGAGTGGACAAGTTTCATTTTTGGAAGCGAAATTCGAGGGCGCTGATGCCTACATTTATATGGGTTTTTGCTGTGATAGCTACGTAACCCCAGTTGTAGCTGCGATCTGTCGTGGGTTCCATGGTGTAATCGAGGGGCGCGGAGGCCTAAGTTATCTATGGATTTTGTCGGGATGGCAACGTAACCATCGGGTTAACCGCGACCATGGATGGGGGTGATGATTTCCAGAGCATTCTCACCAAAGATATTTCTTCTATTTTCAAAAAACTGTTTTCTATATTTTCAATAAAATTATTTTCCAAGTATTTTCACAGGGTGTTGAAAACGGGTTTACCAAGTACTTATAGATTTTCAGTCCTACGCCTGATCAACGTATGACTGAATTTCTGTGATAACAAGGATGGACTGGTTGAGACATCGAGTTATAAAAAGTATTTTTATAAAGAGTTGTTTTAATAGTATGATGTGAATTTAAAAGGCATTTCTAAATTTTTTAAATAAAGGTGTTGGAATTTTGGAATATGAAGAAATCCAAACTGGAATTTTAATGAAGTGAATTTGTAATTAAAATCGAATATTGATTTAGAAGTTGAAAGTAAGCTAATTGACTAAATAATTATTTGATTGAGTATATTAATAAAATTTAACTTGGGAAAATAAATGGTTTGTAAGTTGATAGTGGGTTTGGGAATGAATTCGAATTTTTAATAGAATTCGACTTAGATTTGATAATGAATTAAATAAGAGGAGATGTAAAAAAAACTAAACTAAATCAAGTTGTGATTGGGATTGGATTATCTGACTGAACTTAAATTTGGTGGTATATTAATTTGAAGTATAAATGAATTAAGTATGTGCTTGGATATTATTTAGATAAATGGAGAAGGTGAAGTAAAAATTAAAAAATTAAAATGGATGGGCTAACTGAATTTAATGGAAATTAATTAAATGAGAATCAAATAGAAGTAAACTTAAGTTTGATGTTGGAAAAAATTAATGTAAACTCACCTAAGTTTAAAATTTATGGAAGCTTGGCTTCGAATGAGAGTAAAAGCCCATTAAATAAAAGCTTGGATTGAATTAATTTGGGAATGGCTAGTAGTATACAAGAATGAATGTGTCGAGCTAATGAATGGTGGGTGAATAAATTAGAAATGAAATGGAACTAAATATAAAATGAGTAGAAAATTAATTTAAAGTAGTTATAAACTGAAATAGATACTCGATTAAACGAATATTGACGAAATCGCATAAAAATGGTTGTCATTCGGCGTAAATAAAAGTAATTAAAATGCTATGGGTTAATAGAGATTAAATAAAATTGATTCTGAATCATTTGAAGTGAATATGAGCTTGTTTGGATTAAAATCAATGGAATGTAAGAAATTGAGTTGCAAATCATTGAAATTGAATGAAATGGTTTATAAATTGGTTGAAAGCAATTGAATTAGGTTTGAGAACGTATAAATTGCTTGTGGAAGTTATTTTGAATGCATTTCTTTTAGAATTGAAGTGTTATAGTTGTTTAAGTAAGAGAACTGTTATAAACTACATATATATGGCATTTACATATTTAAATTGAGTAAGTACAGGTACCGGGAAACCGTTTGGCTGGATTTGGTTGCGCTATTTGCTAGAATAAATAAGCCGCTTGCTTAAAATGCTGAATAAGGTACGCCTACGCAATAAAAATAGGAAATATGAACTGTTTTTCTTTTTCCGACCGGGTAGGTCGATGTATATTTATTTATATCTCTTGTCAAATTGCAAAAGCTCCTCCATACAAAGGAGACTCTACCAAAATTTCTCGAAAATTTTGGGAGTTAGAAAAAATTTTGAGAATTTTTGGGAAAAACTTTGTTAACGGCAGAACGACTTCGAATTTGGAAATTTAAGTAAATTAGTAAATGAGACTAATATGAATCAGTTATAAATAAAAGATAAAATTCAATATTCAAATTGAAGATAAATTGAATTCGTATGAAAATGGGGAAAAACCAGTTTGAATAGAAATGGATATGAAAACTTCTGTAAGGAAAAGTAAGGAAAAGTATGTAATGATTTGAAAGGCTATGATTGGATATTATTTCTAAGTAGGTTATGCAGGTATTAAAGAGGAAAAGAAAATTGGATTTGATATCAGAAGATAAATTTGAATTGCCCAACAAAAAGGTATGTATTTAATTTCTATATAAGATTGATTGGGTTTTTGATCTAGCCACTTGGCTTTTGTTTTCTTTTGGAAATTTGGGAGCCCATAGAGGCCTTTTGTAGTTGTACCAAGCTACCCGCGCAAAGGAGACGCTGGCAAAAAATTTCGGGAATTTAGAGAGTTAGAATTTTTGTGAGAAAATGTTGATAATTCAAAATTTGGTTTTAAATTGAAATTTAGATGATTGAGCAAATGGGTGTTGTCTGAAACTGTAGAAGGTTTTGGGAAGTTGGTTAAGGTAATAGTGGGTCTTTAATTAAAGATAGTTGGTAGGATGTTGAACTGAGGATTTTGGGAAAAGGTAAACGGGTATTGAACCATTCCTCCTAACTAGAAATTTCGGGGACGAAATTCTTTTAAGGGGGGAGGAATGTGACGACCCGGAATTTTTAACAATTTAAATTTGTAATAATTAATTGATTCTGAATATTTAACAGTTAATTTTAACTTGAATTGCAGATATCAATATTTACTTGATAATTAAATCAGTGGATTATACAGTTTAAATATTGAATTTAATAATCGATATTGGGTAAATTGTTGAATCAGAAATTTCTAAACCTGTTTAAAATAATTTGAAGGCTTATAAAATTTATAATGATGATACTGAAGATAATAGAATGGTTGAAATTCAATTTAAAGGTAATTTGTTCAATTTTAAAAATATATCGTTTAAATTGAATTTAAAAATAGCATTCCGAGGCGCAGTCTCGGAATTCGACGAAACTAGTTCCATTGGATCCGTAATAGTTAGTTATTATCGGATTTCAATTTTCGCAGCCATCGGAGTTGTCGTTTGACCCTGGCAGCTCGAAACGCGTATAACTATTTTAATCGATTTATATTAAAATTGATCGTTTACTTCTGTAACTCGCGCATTTGATCAAATTAGCTTTTGAAACACGTTTCGTTGTGTTCATAGCGTGGATAAAACCTTATGAACATCTGTCGGCATGTCTGATTCGGGGTTTGGAATTTCGCGTTACGCTTAACGAGACGTTTTGTAAGTTATATTATTTTATAATATTTGAAGTACAATTGTCAGAGATATTTTTCTAACACGTACTCAAGAAGCTTCCCAACCCTATATCTTATTTCCGTCCCCCTCCTTATTCTCCAAAGCAAATCAAACCGTATGGAGAAAAAAAAATCTATCGAATCCGTAGAAAATAATGGTTTCTTTCATTCTTCTAAGCGAACTCCCCTTCCTCCTCAATTCATTCCCAAATTGGAAAATGGCCTCTCTATCGTTCGACAGCAACTAAGAGCGAGCGAGCGACATCGAAATTAAAATCTAGGGCGGAAACTCGAATTCATTTTCACCCCTCTTCAATTGACTGGAATTTGCACTCGGGTTTGTTGCTCTCGAGTGAGGAGGTGGGTCGCGAGGGAAAGGCGTCGCACTGGGCGGCAAGGGAGCGGCGGCTCGAATCTATGGAACGAGCTAGGGTTTCGTTTGTCTGGAAGCAGGCCGCAAGGTGGGAGGCTCTCGTGACTCGCGCGAAAGCAAGGCAGCGCGTTCTAGCAGGGGTAATCGACAGTGGGTTGTCCCGATGGCTACTGCGTGATGATGACGGCCATGTGGTTCGGCAGGTTGCGGGCGATTCTTCGAGGCAGTAGGTATTGTTTTTTTTTCTATTATTTATTTATTTATCTATTTTTTATATGTATATATAACAGAAAAAAAAGGGGAAAATTATATATATGTTAAAAACTTTAACAGTAAAGAAATTACCATTTGTTTATATATAGTAAAGGAAAGTATAAATATATATAAATGCAAAGAAAGCATCTGTTTTATATTCACATCAAAAGGGAAAAAAAGAAAAAAAACTAATTAAATCGTTAGCTAATTAAATTTATCAAATGGAAAATTAATTATACGATCTATTTCGAATATTAATAAAGCTGTAAATGTTTATTCAAGGTTTAAAATCAAGGGACAAGCCAGTTTGGAATAAATTGCAAACAACAAAGGCAAAGGTGAGTAAATCTCACTCTGTTTGATTTTTATTTAGATTTAAATGGTTGAATTTAAATAATTGGTTGATTGATTGAGTTGATTGAATGTGTGCCAATGATCTGTGACTTTGGTTTTGTTTTATTTTCGAATTAATAAGGGTTTAATGATGGGTGATTCATTAAATAGGTAGAATAATTTGAATGGATAATGAATTAATTCAATAAATTAATGATTGTGTTAATTAATTTAGTAATTAAGGATTAAGTTAAATTAATTTAGGACAATCAATTGATGGTTGATATGTAATTACTTAATGTAATTAATAAAATATAATTACTTTGTGAAATTAATAAAGAGATTAATTAAAATAGTTAATTGAGGAATAATTTATTTATTTAACGAAGTAAATAAAAAGTAGATAATTACAGATTGAGATTGATCGAGAATGATTAATATGGTGGTTGAATTAAAGTAATTGATTTGGATTAGAATAAATTAAAATATAATTTGAAATTATTAATTTATATAATAATTGATGTAATTAAAATTTGATTAATTAAGATTAAATCAATTCAATAAATAATGACTTATGTGAAATTAATTACTATAAGTAATTAAGTATTAATGTAATTAATATAGATAGTCAATTTATGAAGTAATTGATTAATTTATAAAGTAATTAAGATTTCCTATTCATTTTTGGATAAGAATAATTAATATCGTGAAACTAATTAAGATAATTACTTGAAATATAATTGAAAGATAATTAATCCAGGGTGATTAATAAAGATGGGTTGACTAATTAATTGATTTGGAATTAATTAATTAATGTTAATAAAGGAATCTAAGTGATTGAGGTTTGATATTCAATTAGAATTAATTGAATTGATTTGGATGTGATTAAGCTTTGCTTATGGATGATTGGATGGTATTGGATGCTTTGAATGAGTTGATATCTCTGATATGGAATGCTGTGTATTTCATTTTGATAATTTAGGTTAGGATGATACGTGACTCGAAGTGACTGGGTTCAGGTGTTAGGAAATACCCAAAACCACTTCGAATTTTTATAAATTGATTTGTGAAATCAATTGGCTGGAATGAAATGGTTTAAGTGAATTGAATTATTTTATCTAAGTTTGGTACATAGAAATTGATATGTGAAATAAATGTTGTCTATAGTAAATTTTGAATTTGTTAAATAGATATAAGTTACCCCGGGTTTATTTAAGTTGTTTGCTTTAGTATTCCCTGTTAGTTGGGTTTACTCACGCTGGTTTCCAGCCTGACCCGGGTGTTACTTTAGTGTAATGCTCGGGTCAGACCGAGTATTACAGATTTTCAGGTAAGTACGTTCTGGAACTCAGGAGTCGAGCTAGATGGCAAGAACGTATGGAGTGCTTTCGCCCTATTATAATTATTGTACATCATATGACATGATAATTGTATATTCAGTGACTCTATATATATATGTGTGTGTGTGTGTGTGTGTGTGTGTGTGTGTGTGTAACTCTGATGTATATTAAATGTATTCGATAGATATAGTATTCTTTTGTAAACCGTTATTATTTATTATTATATTTTATCCGCTGCGAATGTGAGATGTTTGGTGTTTCTGTTCTTCTTCTTCTATCTCTTTCTTCTTTTTCATAACTATCTGAAATTTTCAGGTTCGAAAATTTCGGGTCGTTACACAGATATCTATCATTTCAATCCACGATAATTTAAATTTATGAGTATATATATTTCCAACCCACAATCCCTAAATTTAAAATCAATCAAATTATTTGGATTTATCATTTCGACCCGTAATGATTTTCCCTAATCTTTAATATTGTTCGGGTATGTATCATTTCAACCCATAGGGATTTCTAAAAACTAAGAGAACTTGCAGAGTGAGAAAAATAAAATAAAATAAAATAGCATAACATATCAATTACAAGCATATATAATTATTAACAATTTAAATTTAATATATATACAAACAGGTTATGGTGTCATATGTCAATGACATAGGTTAACAATTTTAAGTATTAACATATCATATTCGACAATTAAATAACTAAACTAACAATTTAAATTTAACAATATATTTAAATCATCTTTTCATGTAAATATAAATTTTCTAGCATATGAATGTCAATTGTGAGTGATCGTTCACTTTTGATGCTAGAGAAAACAACGGAAATGAGAAGCAATGGGAAAAGAGAAAAATGAAAGCTGTTGCGACTAGAATTTAAATGGAAAACAAATATATAAGTAAACTTATATATAAGTTTGGATTGAGAGAACAAATATATATATATATATATATTTGTGTGTGTGTGTGTGTGATATATATAACTCTTTTATAATAAATAAGAAGAGGAGAGCTGCCAAGGATTAGAGATGACTGCAGTGTTCGGTAGTGGGCTTGGCAGGTGGCTGTGACTTCAGGTGAGCTGGGTGTTCGGTAGTAGAAGGGAGGTGCAAAGGTGTGGAGTTCAGCTGTGGCGTAAAGATAGAAGCAAAGAGGATGGGAAGGCCATATAAGGTTGTTCGTGGAGGGCTAGGGTCGAATTCAGGGGCGGCTACATGGGCGAATGTTAGAGAGGAGAGATGGTGCAGAGGGGTTGTTGCTTGATGTTTGGCAAGGGAGAGGACCAAGGTCCAGGGGTCCCGGCGCGGACATGTTGGTGGTGGAGGATAAGTTGCGGTATTAAGGTGGCGACGGTTGCTCGGTATAGTGGAGTGTTGGAGGGAGATGGCGGAGCACGACGAGTCAGTGGAGGAGCGAACTACTATGGGATTGCTATGGGGAAGAGGACGTGTGGTTATGAGGCGAGGTTAATCTAGTGGCTTCGGCATTTGCGTGGAAGCGGAGGGCCCAAGCATGTCAAGTGGCATGGTTATGTAGGAATGAGGGTAGAGGGTCAGGGGAGGTTCGGTGGTTTTGGTGGCTATCAGGTCGGAGCGGCAAAGTTGAAGGGTAGGAAGGTTGGATGAAGTGGAGAAATGAGCAATCTCCTGAAGCAAGAAAAATAAATGTGAAAGCTTACCTCTACTGGTTGTTTTTAGATCGAAGAGAATGGAAAAAATGAAAGGGAAGAGATAACCAGCATATATATTAAAACCATAGGAATAAAAAAAGCTCAAGAATGGATTTAGTAAAAATTAAAAGCAATTGGCTTTTTGATCTCAACCGACAGATAGATGAAAGGACATAGGAAATCAAAAGGGCCTAAATACGGAACCGATGCCGCTAATCGTTTTCGTAAATTTCGCCACGTACCGGACACCGAAATGTACAAAATATTGGGGAAATCAGCACGATGAGGCGAACCAGATGGTACATAGTTATGAGAGATACGACAATCCTATCAAAACTTGATTTTCGCTGCCAAAACTGATGCTAAAACACCGAAAATAAGATAAACGGGGCTAAAGCAGTCCTAATTTGGCGAAACGAAATATGACGTCTCGCTTAGAAAAAGATTTACATTTTTCTTACATAAAAATATTCAAATTTAAAAAATATTTTAATTTCATCAAATTATGTGATTTTAAATTGAAATTTCACAACCAAACAAACTTGCATATTTCCCGAAGAAAATCTGGCACTTGCTATGTTTTAAAAGACGTATTACAAATTTCAAATTTTCATTTCAAAAATTCATTGTTTATTTTTATGAAAATTTTAGTTAATTACGTTGCTTAGATCGTTAAAAATTTTGGGTCGTTACATATTCGGTTGAACATGAGTGGCATTACGTTATGGTTGCATTGAATCCTGCACAGAAACAGCATGAGTGAAGACATACGAGTTGCTAGTATTTTATATGCTATAGGAGGAGTTATGTTTGTTGAATGTTCTTCGTAAAATTTTGTCAATTGTTTGCCACTGTAGAGGGGGGGTTCAGGAGGTGGCAACCACCCTAGGTGGGGGTGTAGGTGCAACACCTTCGCTGATGGCAATGGACCTAGCAAATCAGGTCGCAGGGGTTCAAGGGACAGTGCCCCATCCCAAAACAGTATAATTTCGTTTGATGTTGAATTTAAACCGAATCCCTAATGGTTTTTGATGATTTAAACTTGGCAGAGATCATCTTTAGCATAATTTCACATCTTATTGTAGATCATTTTCTATGAATTTTCCCAATAAAGTTTAGTGAATTAAACTTGACAGTGTGGATCATCTTTAGCAAAATTTCACACCTTAATGTAGATCATCTTCTCTAAATTTTCTCAATAGCGTTTAAAGATTTAAACTCGACAGTGTAGATCATCTTTAGCAAAATTTCACACCTTACTGTGAAAAATGTGGATTGACAACATATATTACACATATAAACTTTTTTGATAGTACATTTATATTAAGACAGCAGAAGCAATTTTCAAATTTGGCATATATATTAATTAAATCTATTATGTGAACCAGTTTAACGTAGTAAAACTTTATTTGTCCTTAATCAACTCCACCATTTCTTGAATGCTTATGAAGTCTTTTACATATACAAAATACATAAAAAAGTAATATGTAGTTTGTATCCATTAAGTAGGGAATAAGAATAGTTCAAGCTGAAGAAATCATAGGACATTCAAAGCACAAAGAAAATTGTATCCACCTTTAGCTAGTTCAGGTCTTATCTCTTGGAGAAATTCACGTTTCAGATTCATTGTAATATTCTGTAGCTAACCATGTAATAGAAACTTCTTTGATTGGGCTAAAATTGCAAGAGTTATGTATGCTACTTGTAGAATAGATACATTACACTAGGTACTTAATTTCTCTCGTTGCTTTATCATGACATCTGTTAACCAAATTTATGGTCAACACCCCAAGGAGTCCATGTAGATGGACTTATGGTGAAATGGTTATATGTAGAGCCTTTGAGGAGGGTATTAGAGCCCTCGGAAATGGGAATAAGAGTCTAGATTTCGTAGAATATGACCTACTCGAAAGGTCAGAATGTAGAAATGTTAGATTTTGACCCCGTCGATAGGATTTGAGGAAGGGAAAATGAATTATTCCTGTTGTAAAAAATAATGAGGGGTTCCGACCCTGTCGAAAGGTGGAGAAGCCTGATTCCTTGTAAGAATTCTTAACCAGAAAAATAGGTTTTGATCCTATTGAAAGGTTGGTAGTTTGAAGGCTTCGAACCCGACGATATCTTTAATTCAGTAGATGAAGAATGATTCGGGTTTATCGAAAGGATGAAGAAAGGTAGGTTTAATTCCAATGGTGTGACCTTAATATTGTCGTGGGGTTTCAACCCCGTCGAAAGGTTTAGGAGTAAGGTGTTTATCCCAAATAATACCCCTTGAGACTAAATGATGGTTTTGATTCCATAGTTTGCATCTTAAATGAACTCCTTGTTGAAAGATATTTCCGTAGATTGTATCCTAAAAGGATTCCATATCTAAAGGGATTTCGAAAACGAACTAAATCCAGTAGAAAGATGCTCTTGAACCTTTCGAACCAATGAAATGTAAAAGGAGGATTGATATTCGATTATATCAACAAAAAACATGAAAACATTTGTCTCAAACATGAAATTCTTTATTAACTGAAGTATACATAGTAATACTTGTTGGAAAAAGCCCACAAGTTTATTTAGAAATTAGCGCTACAAACTTTCAAAACAGTAGTGATTTCGAAGACTAAAATTAGGATGACAAAAATGGATCCCTCGGATCTTATTTATAGGTGCAGGTTGGCACCTTCCGCGGGGGTCATGGAGACCGTATCAGAAGGTAGGTTTCGCTTGCATCCTTCTGGCCTTGTACGAAAGGGAGGCCTTTCGACTTTGTTGGAAGAATGGCTTATAGCTCTTCTGAACATATCTGGATGCCCTTGTCTCCATCGGAAGGTGAGAATATGGCATCCACAGCTTTGATCTAATGATGAAAGGGTAGCTGATTCGATGCGGAAGGGAACCTTTCGACTCCATTGAAAGGTCTTCTAAAGGTAAGGGGTGCTTCTAAAGTGCTTGTCCGGTGTTGCCTTTCATCCAATGATCTTATCTTCTATCATGGAAGCATCCTTTCGATCCCATTGAATGGTTCTTTTGAATGAGGTGGAAGTTGGAATTGCAGAAGGTAATATTTGTAAATGACGCTGATCTCTCTTGTCGAAGGCCTTCAATGCAGAACCATCACTTGCAAAAGGCTCTTCCACGAATGGGATACTTGTGGAATGACTTTCGTCGGCAGTGAGTAATATTCTACGGAACCCTCTCAAACGGAACCTAAGGTGAAAGTCTTTATCGTATGCGGAAGCCTCTTGTGGGCGGAACCATCTCATGTGGAATCTTAGTTGCGGAATCCTTCTTGACTTTTCCAAAATCATCCTTTCGACTCCTTTGAAAGGTTTGGTTTGAATCTCTCTTTCTTAGTCTTTGTTGAAGGGCCTTTCGACCCAGTCGAAAGGTGGATTTTTGAAGTAACATTTGCCCTAACCATTTCAAAAGGCTATACATGCTTTCGAAAGGGTTGAATTGGTTGAATACTCATCTGGTAGGAATGTTGAAGGTGAAACCATAGCATTTCGAATGGTTTGGCGCAAAAAGGTCAAGTGTCTGCTATCCATTTTCGTCGAAGGTAGCTTCTGACCTTGTCGAAGCTCTCTATTTGTCGACTTCTGATGACGGCCTTCGACCTCGTCGAAGGCTTTCTGTTTATTCTATCAAAACGTCCTCTTATCTCCTTCTTTCATACTCTATTTCTGAGAATATTTTATGGATAACATTTAGCCTCCCTCCTTCTATGAAAGAATCTTTTGTTCTTTAGGACAAAAATTTCAAAGAATCTCCCCATTTTCTTCCTACAGGACAAACAACAACTTCTATAAGGATCTTATCCTTAAAGCTAAACCATTATGAGTATCCTTATAATTATTAATACTATCTGGTTATTTTATTAGGTAGAGCATTCAATCAATTACATGACCATTATAGATATATGAAACGATATCACCTAGTTTGCTGTTATCAATTTAAGTAAATAGGCCCTCCCCAAAAAGGCCATTGCATACACTAAATCCCATGTTCTTCAATATTATCTTTTTCATCCATCGAGGATTAATTTCCCGCTCTTGGCAGTTTTATCTAGTTCCTTGTGCTTTAATGAGATTCCAACCAGTATCAAGAAAGTTTTATATGGAATCTAACTTTAGGAATTCAATATAGAGTACGTAAATTAATAGGAAAAATTCAATAGCAATATTTAAAATACACGAAACCAAAAAATCTAATGAAAAATCATCAAAGATCCAACTAGGGAACCTAAAACCTATGAAAGCAGAAATTCAATATGAAATCATCAAAAATCCAACAAAGAAATACGAAATATGAAATCCATAAACCGTCATAAAAAATTCATGAGAAACTTCAGAATTCACAAAATCAGAAATTCAATATAAAATCATCAAAAATCAAACAAGGAAATCCAAAATACGAAATTCATAAACCATCTAAAATTCAATGAGAAACTTCAGAATTCACAAAATTAGAAATTCAATATGAAGTCGTCAAAAATCCAACAAGGAAATTCTAAATATGAAACCCAGAAACCATCATAAAATTCAATGACAAACTTCGGAATTCATGGACCCAGAAATTTAATAAGAGATCATCACAGGAATTGAATCAAGAAGCCAAAAATGCAGAATTCACTGATTATATAAAAATCAATAAGAATATTTAGAAACCATATAACCAGAAATCCACAAGATATCGTCACAAAAGTCCAATGAGGAAAATCAGAACATGAAATTCGTAAATCATTATAAAAATCAGATAGGAAATAAAAAATCCATGAAACTAGAAACTCAATAGGAAACCTCTACGAAAATCTATTGAGAAAACTTGGAATCATGAAATCTATAAATTATCATAGAAATCAATAAGGAAATGTCAAACCCATGAAACTAGAAATTCATTAAGAAACCTCTACAAAAATCAATGAGTAAACTCACAATTGTGAAATCCATAAATTATCATTAAAATCAACAAGGAATTCGGAAATTCATAAAACCCAGTATGAAATCTTCATGAGAAATATCAAGGAAATTGAAAGCTCATGCAATCAAAAACTCAACAAAAAATCATGTCAGGATCTCATTTGACGAATAATATACTAAAGACCACATCCAACACAAAACCAGAAACCTATTAGTGATGGTAAACTTAATAGATGCTATATATTCTTCTATTTTAAAGAGGTCACCTTATTTTTAAGGATTTAGGAATGGTTTAGTCAATCTATTCGTCAAATGAAATCACTTTCATCTTTGTAATAAAACCTCATTGTCTATCCTGTTCCTTTAATTTCGATGTTGATCTTGGTTTTCTATTTCGAGCTGCGGATCTCTCTATCCATTTTCTTGTCTCATGTTCCCTTTTAGGATGCAAGTTTCTTAACTCTTTGTTATGGGCACCACTTTTTAGGCATCAAACGTATTGAAATTTGCTAGCTCGTATTTTTCTCTTTCTGATCATGGTTTTTAATTCTTTGCCTATTTCTGATTTTGGTTCTGGACATTTTCATCCCTTTGCTTTTGTCTATAACCCTTACTTGGGTTTCATTTTCGTCTTAGGCTGTATATTGATTCTTTCCTTAACCCTTTGTTCTCCTGGGTTATGACCCTTGTCTTGAATTGTAGATATCTTTGTCTTTCTTTATATGTTTGGTGCCTCTTCCGGGCTTCCCTTGGCTCTAAGGGATGTAGTGTATACTGAAATGACCTTCCTCTAGAAAAGTTGCTATTGGGTGCTTATCCTGACCCTTTCCCTATGAGGTGATATGGACGTTAGGGGTTTTGTCCTTTCTCAAGAAAGTTGCCGATGGATTTTATCCTGACCCTTCCCCTAAGAGGTGATTTGGACGTTAGGGTTTTTTATAGAGGTTTTAACCCTCCCTCTATGTGGTGCCTTTAGTAAGGTCTTAAGAGGATTTAACCATTCCTCTGGGAGGTGCTTTTGGTAAGATCTTTTTTACTAGGAGATGCCTTTGGTATGGTCTTAAGAGGATTTAACCCTTCTCCCCAGAGATGCCTTTGGTGAGGTGTTTTTTAGAGGTTTTACCCTCCCTCTAGGAGGTTTCTTTAGCTGTTGGCTAAAACTGTGTATATGAAAATCATTTTTGGCCAATTGAAATCTTTTTAAAACATAGAATATCTTTACATGGACCCTTCTAATATACTGATGGAATAATTGCTGAAAATGAGCTTGGATTTATGACTATCTTTTCTTAGTGCTACCCTCTATAAGGGTTTTTAAAGTTACTCTCATAATAGAGACACTGATCACAAATAGGAGAATAGAAGGTCATGATTCATGAACTAGTAGTCTTTTAGTCGAGAACAAGACTCTCTAATCTAAGTCTTTGTCAATAAACTTTTGATAGTTTTAAGACTTTTCTTGAAATATTATGAATAGGCTTCTTTGCATATAGTTTTTAGAAAATTTTGAAACATCGAGATTGCTTAGTTAGAAATCCTTTGTGTACATTTACTAATCTCATATAGTACGTTTGAAAGATTGTGTAAATCAGTTCTTGGAATGGATCGACTTTTTTTTGGGTTGCGGGGTAATCGAAAATAGTTGTTTGTGAAGACATGTTTGAAAATCTTTTCTTAGAAAAGTAATTGATCAAAGATAGAATTAGACTATATTTCTTTCTCCTTTAGATAGATTTTCATGCCTTGGTAAGCATTGTTCTACAACAGGTTGGTTTATTTGTAAGCTCTTTCTCCCAAATTGGGGAAGGACTGATAATAATCTGAGGTCTCATGAGGACAAATTTTTGTACTGCATTGGTTCCGACACTGGTAGTCATTTTGTCTCAGGCATCTGAGTCATCATTCTCAAGTACCTAGAAATTTTCTATGCTCTGAGAGTACATTGAACATCATGGATTGGTTTTGTTTTTACCTATAATAGCACTCGATTAATAATCTGTACATGGTCAATGCATAACACAAATCTAAGTATGAATGAAAATACAAATTGAGTTACAAAAATATGAAAAAAGAGAGAAAAAGTTTGTAGTTAAACAAAAGCCACAAGTCCTCATGATTTGATAGAGATCTGCATTTGGAAGTTTCTAAGTCGCTTTTCTCTCAGTTTGAATAAGATTTCCTTCAAGTTTCTTTGACGAACTCTTGTAAGAAACCTGACTTAATCATGCCTTCAATTTTCCCTACTAGGACATGGCATTCATCGATTTCATATCCATTGGTTTTGTGATACTCGCAGTAACTTCCTCCTTTTCTAGATTCTGGTTGCTTTCGCATTTTGTGTGTAATTGAAATATTTCTGTTATCTTTTGTTACAGCAAGTATTTGAGAAAAGTGTTGATTTAAGGCTACATGGTTGGCTTCTAGAAATCCCTTCCAAACCCTTCCACCTCCTTTTGACTTATGCTTAAAGCGATTAGAGTTAAATTTTTCTTCTTCGATGCCTTGTTGCGATCTTTTCTTGTCATGGCACATTTCATCTAATCGGATAAATTTGTTTGCATGGGAATAGAAGTATTGTAGACCTTTGCATCTGTTAATATAAAGGTCTTCCCAAAAAAAGGTATATTCGATTAGCCCTAACTGAATTGCTATCAACTTGTCTCTAATGCTTCTTTATTGAATCTCTTTAAATATCCGATTAATAGTTCTCTCGGTTTTTTTTACTGTAGCTAAAAGGCTAAAGCTCGTAGTTAGGTTCTTGAACACATAAAATTGTGTCACGAAGTCGTGAGAAAATTGTTCCTAAGAATATATGGTCTTCTCTTGATAATTCCTATGCCATTTAAGAGCCGCCCCTTGAAAAGTTATCGAGAAAAGTTTGCATCGAACTAGCCCGGGGGCATTATATACATTCATCCAATTTTCAAAAACCGTGAATTGATCATCTTCATTAGTAGTTCCATCATACTTTGGTGGAGGAATTTACACGTGAGGGATAATGCTATATGCCATCTTTTCTTCTGCCAAATGAGCCTTTTGTAGGATAACATGTTTCCCTAATTCATTGAGTATATTTTTTATTATATCCTCTGTGATTTGGTTGTGAATATAGTTGTGGTGACCTCCACTGCCTTCTATGGCTAAACTGCTTGATTGCTCAATGGTTCTCTTAGCTTGACTATCTTGATTCTCATGTTGGTCTTCATTTAACGGCACTTCACCTTCTTCTTCCACAACACTTAATGATTCTTAAGATGGAACACTTTCAAGAAATTCTCGTATTGCTATCATTTGTTGTTGTAAATTCTGAACTATAATCTCGTTGTTTATCAGAGTTGAAGGTTGTCCAATCTCTATATTTTCTAAGTTGAAGTTCAAGATTATATCATTTTCCTAAGCTGATTGTACTCCAGCTTTTTCATTGTTTTTATTCTTTGTTCTTTCCATCTTATTTTTTTGAATGAAAAAATCTATTAATCTATGATGAAAATTTAACAAGATCGGACGTTCAGGCCATCCTTCTAGCGCCAAAATGTTAACCAAATTTATGGTCAACACCCCAAAGAGTCCAAGTAGATGGACTTAAGGTGAAATGGTTGTATGTAGAGCCTTTAAGAATGTAGTAGAGCCCTTGGAAATGGGAATAAGAATCTGGATTCCATACAATATGACCTACTCGAAAGGTCAGAATGTAAAAATGTTAGGTTTCGACCCCATCAATAAGATTTGAGGAAGGGCAAATGAATTGTTCCTTTTGTAAAAACTTCTAAGGAGAGGTTCCGACCCTGCCGGAAGGTAGAGGAGCCTAATTCCTTGTAGGAATTCTTAGTCAGGAAAATAGGTATCAATCCTGTTGAAAGTTTGGTAGAATAAAGATTTCGAGCCTGACGATATGTTTAATTCGGTAGATCAAGAATTATTCCGCTTTGTCAAAAGGCTGAAGAAAGGTAGATCTAAATCCAGTAGTGTGACCTTAATATTTTCTGTGGGGTTTTGACCCCGTCAAAGGTTTAGGAGTAAGGAGTTCATCCTAAATAATACCACTTGAGACTAGATGATGGCTTTGATTCCCTAGCTTGCATTTTAAATGAACTCCTTGTCGAAAGGTATTTCTGTAGATTGTATCTTAAAAGGATTCCCTATCTGAAGGAATTTCGGAGGGGGACTAAATCAAGTAGAAAGATGCTCTTTAATTTTTAGAACCAATGAGATGTAAAGAGAGGATCGATATTTGATTATATCAACAAAAAGTATATAAAAGACATGAAAACATTGATCTCAAACATGAAATTCTTTATTATGAACTGATATATACATAGTTATGCTTGTTGGAAAAAGCCCCTAAATTTATTTAGAAATTAGGGTTACAAACTTCCAAAACAGTAGTGATTTCGAAGACTAAAATTCGAATCACAAAAATGGACCCCTGGGTCTTGTTCATAGTTGTGGGTTGGCATGTTCCACATGGGTCATGGCAACCGTGTCAGAAGGTAGGTTTCGCTCGTGTCCTGCCAGCCTTGTACGAAAGGGAGCCCTTTTAACTTTGTCGGAAGGTTGGCTTATAGCTCTTCTGAACATATATGGACGCCCTTGTGTCCATTGGAAGGTGAGAACGCGACATCCACAGCTTTGATCTAATGATGGAAGGGCAGCTGATTCGATATGGAAGGGAACCTTTCAAATCCATCGAAAGGTCTTTTGAAGGTAAGTGGCACTTCTGTAGTGCTTGCCCACTGTTGCCCTGCATCCAATGATCAGAACTTCTATTGCGGAAGCATCCTTTCGATCTAATTGAAAGGTTAGTTTGAATGAGGTGGCAAGTTGGATTTGTAGAAGGTAATATTTCTACATGATGCTGATGTCTTTTGCAGAAGGCCTTCAATGCGGAACCATCACTTGCGGAAGGCTCTTCCATGAATGTGATACTTGCGGAACATTTTCCGTCGATAGTGAGTTATCTTCTACGGAACCCTCTCATGCAGAACCAAAGGTGAAAGTCTTTATCATATGCGGAAGCCTCTTATGGGAGGAACCATCTCATGCAAAACCTTAGTTGTGGAATCCTTCTTGACTTTTCCAAAAGCATCCCTTCGACTCCTTCAAAAGCTTTTGTCTGAACCTCTCTTTCTTAGTCTTTGTTGAAGGACTTTTCGACCCAGTCGAAAGATGGATTTTTTGGAGTAACATTTTCCCTAACCGTTTCGAAAGGCTATACATGCTTTCAGAAGGGTTGAATTGGTTGAATACTCATTTGGTAGGAATGATGAAGGAGAAACCATAGCATTTCGAATGGTTTGGTGCAAAAAGGTGAAGTGTCCGCTATCCTTTATCTTCGAAAGGTAGATTCCGACCTTGTCGAAAGCTCTATGTTTGTCGACTTCTGATGATGGCCTTCAACCTCGTCGAAGGATTTCTATTTATTCCATCAAAATGTCCTCTTAACTCCATCTTTCATACTGTATTTCTGAGAACATTTTTTGGATAACAACATCATTGTACATTATTTTTCTACTAGGTTTATCCCATATGTTTGGCATCATTCATGGTTTATGTGATAGGTTACCCTTCTTAGAGATCTAATATTTTCAGTGTCGGTATGCACGCCCGTGTTTCTGCTTCGTTTTTGTTTAAATTTCAAGTTTGGACTGCATATGTCCATCTCCATGATTTTGTAACCTTAGCAGATGGCAAAAGTTTTGTATTGAGATCTATACCGATACATAGTAGTCATATTTAGGATAATATCAAATATCTTGCTCTTCTTAACATCACTAATTCATTTCGTGGTATGTTGTTCGTTATGCAGTTGGAGTAAATGGGATATTAAAGGAGAGATCAATAACCACAGATCAAATGGATCAACCACAAGCTGTGTATTGTAACCCTTAACTGCCTGCCCATGTAAGGGAGTTAGATAAATAGTTCTGTTGCTACCAGAGGAGATAATCTGCCTTTTACAAGAAATAATCTGCCTTTTACAAGTGCATTTTTCCATCACATTATGAATGGATCTCTAAGCAAACTTAAGGCAACTTATAGAGAATACATACTCTTTTGTTAACAGAAACTGTAATGGAATCACTTCTCAGAAAATGGTGATAGCAACGTGATGATTAATGTTGCTCCCAGGTGTTGTTGTTCCCACTTATTTCTCTCAGTTCAATAATTGGCCAGTTCACATTGTAACTGCATAATGGGTGTTTTTCTTTTTGATTTTCATTTACTAGCATTTTTAATATGGGTGATAAAATAAGCGTATAGCATACTTACACTAGCACGAAGTCATGCTGATCCAAATTCTAAATTGATATATTTAGCATAACATCATATAGCAATAAAATTGAAAGCATATCAACGAATGTTCAATATATATGGGTTAATTACAATGATTTATTTACTAAGCCACAACTAAAATTACTATGAGGATCTAGCTAAAAAATTTATGGGCCATAGTTGAAAATGAAACAAAGGTTGAAGGCCATGTTAGCCGGTAATGTAAAAGTCTCCTGGCGAGTTTCAAAAACAGAGTAAATTATGCCGGTCTATATTGCATGTGATTTTATTAAATTTTGGTAGAACTAATTTAAAAAAATAGTGATTGCTTAGGCCTCATATTACTTTTTTTATAATCATATTACATCATAACCGATGTGAAGAGATAACGTAAATTTTTCCTTCAAAAACAAATGAATTACATCTTTCACCAAGCTAATCTTTTTCAATCAAGTTGGAGATTAAACATTTGAAATAAAACTCGGTTACTAATAAGTAAACACTGATCGTATTGGATTCGAAGTAATAACCTATTATGTTCATAATAAATAGACCTCGGTTAGTTGTCCAAAACACCATCCTTGCATATTGTAATAATATTTAATGGGAGTCATTATTAATCTACAGGAATGAATGCAAAAGGTGGCTTCACATCAAAAGATTTTACGTCTATGTAAATGGTCTTTTAAAAATATTGCAATTTTAAAATCGATTTCTTTTTGACTGAAAGCTACTTGGTACATAAATCAGGAACTCCATAAACGCAACAGTCATATAAAGTAGGTGAATCATTTCCTTTCAAGTGTATTAATAAAAAAAAGGAAAGAAGGCTTCCCCGTTACATCTATGAGTCTATGACAACTACTGGAAATAGCTGAGGGATTGGTATGTCAAGGAATGCCGGCTATTCCGATTAGGTATAATGAATATCCAAATATATGCCTCATATTTAAATAACTCCTAACATATAAAAACTGTTTTTGTGTATCATGCATTATGCCATAACAAATAACAATGCACGGTACTAAAGTATCAATATCATAAGAAAGAAACTAGTCTATACAGCATTTTCGTCAATGCAATTCACAGGGCTTGAGAAACTAATCTATTTCTTACAGTTGACTATCCAAAAGTACTAATGATGAATGTTCAGATTAGTTTATTTACTATTTAATTCTCTCCTTGAGCGGGTTGTGGAATTGGATTTTCTGTATCCAAGTGAAGAAATTCACAAGGGACGGGAACATGGGTATAGAATTACTTCAGCTGCTGCCACTCCTTGAGTGGGTTGTGGAATTGGGTAAAACTCAAGAGACTCTACGAACTTCTGCTTTCCCTAGCAACCATGTAAAGATCTGATTTTTCACTATTCTTCTTCCTTTTCCAACTACTTCCATTCACAACTTAAGCATGGTTTTCTTCTACCAAATTATTAGATTGCCTTTAAAAACATTTATAGCAAGTTGTCAAATAGCCAGGAAGATGATGCTTCCTCCTCCATCTTTTTTTTCATCATTTTTCATCTATTATTTTTTGAAGAAGGCTCTCTTTACTGATGACTTAAAAAAAATAAGTTACAAACTTTTTTTCATATAAATTTACATGGGCCTTAGGACCATTATCATGGCCAATATTCTATTGCTATAAATCTTTTTTCAAAATGAAAACTTTACGGTCTTCAGTTGCAATATTAGACAACTATAAAATGGACTTTGTTCGAAATAATCGTGTACCAGGTGTTGGTTTGCCATCACGTTCATTTCAACATCGTTGTGATTTTAAATGCTTTACCATGATTTTGTGTGTTATACATTAGCCAATATGTATAATATTTAAAATAATGCTTGTTGTTCAGTTCTACCTTAGACGGTTAGGAATATGAAACCAGTTTACATGCTTTTGAGTTCAGCAATTTAAATTATATTATGTATGGTAATATTTACTTAATTTGTCATATATTGTTGGCAATATATTTGCGGCTTCTTCATAAGCTAGCTGAACAAGAACGTTTTTTTAATTAGTGACTCCATGCATGGAAACTTTCTTCCCTTCGTTACATGCAGATTAAGATTTTGTAAGTTCTCTATGCATGGAAACTTTCTTCCCTTACATGCAGATTAAAATTTTGTAATCTTCTTTGGTTGGACATCACCTCAATCATGTTTATTTTACAAACCATAAACTATCCTGTAAAATTTACTTTACATGCATCATATGGAGATGTATATAGACTGATCCATTTGTTATTGGCTCTATATCATTCTAACAACCAATACCCTATTCATCAATACTAAAAGTTATGCCAGTCTGTTTCTGATGTTTATAAAATTAACCAATTCTTATAAAATTTAACTAATTTATATAAAAAATAACTAAAATTATTTAACTAATTTATAAACTAAGTCTTGTAAATATTCAACTAAGTTAATTAAGTGAGTTTTATAAAATTAATTAAAGGATATAAAAATTAACTAAGTTATATGAAAATTAACTAAGTTAATTGAGTTATATAAAAATCAACAATTTTTTTTAATTAAATTAACTAAAGTACATGAAAATTAATTTGGTTTTATAAAAATCATGCTCTCTATTTTGAAATCTCTGTTAAATTGTTATAAAAATTAATTAAGTTTTACAAAAAATATCTAATTTTTATAAAAATTAACTAAATTAAATAAGTTTTACAAAAATTAATTAAGCTTATAAAAATTAACTAAATTTAAAAGAAGAATAATAATATAATATAATAAAAGTAGTAGTAATCAAATAATATAATAATAATAATAATAATAATAATAATAATAATTAACTAAGTTTAAAATAAGTAACTAAGTTAATTAAGTTTTATAATAATTAAATAAGCTAACTGTTTTTTAAAATTAAATAAATTTATAAAATTTAATTAACTTTTATAAAAATCATGTTCCCTGTTTTGAAATCTCTGTAAATTGGTACAAAAATTGATTAAGTTTTATAAAAATTATCTAATTTTTATAAAAATTATCTAAGTTAACTAAGTTTTATGAAAATTAATTAAGTTATAGAAATTAACTAAATTTAGAAGAAGAATAATCACAACACCAAATAGCTCATTTTGTAACACTTTTCTGCTTTTAATTTGTAATGGTAATATCCGTTATAAATTTCTAACCGTTATTTCCATTATGACCATTTATCACTGTTATTGCCGTTACTAAATCTGGTAATTTGATAAATGATTAAGATCAACATGGATAGGACTGTAAATTTATCCTCTATTACTATTTTATCCCATTTCTCATGAAGAACACTTTCACGTTTTTCTTCTTTCATTCATTCTAGGGTTATTGCCTCTTGTTGTACCATCACCTCTGCCATCTTCCATCGTCGTCTTCCACCGCCTTTACCCTTTTTTCTACCAATTTGACGAAGAGGAAGGAAGATTGGGGCCTCGTTCTATTTCGAAAATCGACTAAAAACAAATGTTCAAATATAAATTAGGTTATTACTTCAACCTTAATTTATTTTCAAAATTAGCTATTTTTTGCATTCACCTATTGTTACTGAAGATAGTAGTGATTCATTACTGTTTGGAATTGAAAATTTGGTCTCTGGTGAGGGTTATGTTGATAACCTCATTTTTAAATTATTTATTGTACGAGATTAAAAGCTTTGACAAGTAAATGATCAAATAGCAATAATTTTCTTACTACCGATGATGTTATTCAAATACTGCTATCAGATAATTCTCTTATTAAAAAACTTTGAGATTTGAAAAAAGCTCACGTAGCCGCAGGTATTACATTGATTAATTTTCTTATTACTTTTTACCGATGTATGAATCTAACAATGGACAAGCTATTATAATTTATAATAGACTACAACATGAGAATTGTTGAATGGGCCCAAATTGGACTGTTGCTCTTCATTTCTTTAGCAAATTCATGAAATGAAGTAGAGTGATAAACAACAAGTGTTCTCTGGAGTGTTTGTAACATCATTGGAGAATCTTGTATACCACAGAAAATACCAGGAATACTTACTGTTATATGAACTTAAAAAAGAAAACCTTTACAACATTTATCTTCTGTTGCTTATATTTCAAACACAACATATAATCCCTTTATCATTTTTTCTAATAACATTGTTTGAGCATTATATATATATATATATATATATATATATCAAAACTTTGAGATTGACCAAATTATATTCGGTGTACTATTGGTATGATATTATAGGTTTCTGATTAGATTCAATGGGAGCGATGAAGTTGATTTATTGGTGATGGGAGCAAAAAACCCGAATTTGCAGAATGGGCATAGATGACTCCGCAACAATTAAGTTTTAAGTTATCAACCATATTCTCAATAATCTGTTATTATGTATCATTTATTTATCTGCATATAATATAACTACTATTCTTTTTCTTTATAATCTACCGGAGTATAAGAAAAAGAAATTACATTGTAAATAAATAGATTAAAAAGGATAAGTTGAGGTATTTAATATTTATTTCTATTTATGTATGGACATGTTGTAGACTTCAGAAAGGCAGTATATGAAGAAATTCTAAAGGTGTAGTTTCTATTTATTGGAAGGTTTTATTGCTTGCTGCTCACAATCTATGGCAATCTTTCAGCAGCTACCAGCCCCTGTATATTTTTTCACAATGTGTTAACATTATTTTTAGTTTCAAATTTAAATTTTGACTGAAATTACTGTCCATACAACATTTCCTAAGGTATTTTTTCTATGTTGGTAGAATGACATTTACTTTTGCATACTATGCTTATTTATCTTTTTTGGAAGAACTTCAATCAAATATTCTATCAAGGATTTTGTTCATTTTATTCCCTATTTATAAGATAACTTTCCAGTATGCCATACAGGAAGTGAATATAACATATTTTGACATCTTTGCAAAAGTATTGTATTGGTTTTTTTGGGATACTTTTGTATATTTTGATGTTAATGATTAGGAAAATGATAAAATTGAGAGTAGAAACTACAAAAACGACGACATCGTCTTATTTTAAAATTATGATTATATGTTTATTTTTATAGTTATTTTAGCTTGTTTTATGCATGAATATGTGAGTATCATGGAAGACGATTAAAACAATGCAAAAAATCATAAAATGATCGATTTGGTTGGCTTTTCAATAAAAACAGACAATTTATTCATGTAAACTGGGTGACATTTTATTGTTTTAACTACTCAAAAATCATCTTGTCTGTTACTTAAACTCCTTGGTCTATACACCTTAGAAACTTAGTATGGGAGCATACTTAGTTTTGAAATGGTTTATGTACGTTAAATTTGAAAATTAAAGACTAAAAATTAGTCCATCTTACAAACAGTGTTTGGTAAATTTCCATTGGATGTTGATCCGTGACACAGCAGTTCTACTATCCTAGTGTAAGCATAACACTAATATTGTAACGACCCGTAAATTTTGATAAATAAATTGGTTAGTTTAATTTAAATTTTGAAATTAAATTTAGGAAGAAAGAAAGAAAAAAAATATGAATTAATTTAATGAATTGATAATATTAAATAGTAAATTGAATTAAATCAATGTTCTGTAGTAATTGAAATATTGTTTGGGAATGTAAAAATTATAAAGGTAAGCATTTATTTATCCAATGCAATAATTTATTTAAAGTAACTGCATGTAAATTTAGGCAATAAGGTTAGTCAAAGCTGAATTTGTATAAGTTGAATGAAATGGGTTAATGTAAATGTTATATTAGGCTATAAATCAAATGGAAGAAAACGAGCGTAGAATTTGAATTAATTTATGAAATAAAATAAATTGAATATAACATAAACTTAAGTGAAAATTTTAAGGGTATGATAACAAGTATTATAAATTACCTAATTAAGTGGTCAATGAATTTATTGGGAATAAAGTTCAATTAAAAGTTAAGTAATTATAATGTTGATATTGATAATAAACGTTACTTTAATGATTTTTAATATAGTAACGGAAGTGTGAATATAAATTAATAAAAGCGTAAATTATTTTAAGAAGTAATTGGTGGATTGGGAAATAAGTTCAAATTATGTTAATTGGGTAATTACTACGTAAAGTATGTAAAGTAATTAATAGAATGTAAATTTAATGTTGTAAATTTAATAGAATGTAAAGTATTTAAAAACCTTAATTAATGTGTTCAAATTGATAAGAAGTACACATTTAAAAATATAATATTCATTAAAATTAAAATGTAAATAGGCATATATTAATGTAATGAAATAAATTTAGCGTTGGATATGGAATTATAAATCTGGTTTGATAAGTAACGAACTTATAATTACAATTAATATAGGAGGCTTGTTTATGTAAGGTGTTAAATAAACTTTGGTAATAAATTGTAGTTAATCTAAATTTAACGTTTTGTTAACATAAATGAAGGTAATAATCGGAAATAATGTTAATTTTGTTTATAAAATGACAGTTGGTTGAATAAAAGGAATGCAAAATAAAGTTGTCAAAATATTGAAAATCAATCAGGGTTAAATAAACCTTAATGTTATATAAATAAGAATAAATGCAGTAACTAATTTAGTGCAAATAAATGTATGGAACAAACGTTAAGATCTTAACTGATGGTAATTAATAATTGGAGATAATGTAAATTCCATTTATAATATGACTATTGGTTAATGTAAAGATTTTAAATCAAGATTTGTTAATTTATTTGAATATAAAGAATTAAGGTAATTGAGTTTACTGCAATTAAGTAGAATTAAACATTTATTATTACGTAAATTGAAATTTTAATATTTAAAATATTGCATAGATGGAAATGTAGATGAAATCTAAGAAAATAAAGGTAAACAATCGTGAACCAATGTAAATTGCATCCTTTTGATAACAATGAATTAAATAATAGAATGAAAATTGAATTAAGTAGAATATTTGGAAACTTTATATATAAATTTAATGAAATTGGGGTTAATATTGAAATTTATAATTTTAACAACTCCAAATTGACATTTAAATTTGTTTAAATCATTGTAAATGATTAAGAAGGTAAAAATGTTGAAATTTGTCAATTATCGAAATCAAATTGAAAATTTGATTTAATTAATTATTAATTTATTTAATTAATTATTAATTTATTTAATTTATTTAATTAATTATTAATTTATTTAATTAATTAATGGAAAAATAGCCATTTTGGTCACTGACTCGGATTTCGACGAAACCAGTTTCATCGGGTCTGTAACGGTGAATTATTGTTAGGTTTCAAGTTTTGTAGCGATCGGGCTTGTCGTTTGATCGTACGGGCTTGAAACGCCTTGAAATAAATTAAATTGAAATCAATTTGAAATTTTTTGATTTGAGCATAACTTCTTCATACGATGCAATTTGAACATGAAACCTTTTCCATTTCGTTTAAAATATTTTAAAATATTTGTTTTGATATATGGGTTGACCCAATTTCGTTTCGCAATCAAAATGGGCTTTTTGGGGCACGTTATCGTTAGCGCGTACATCTATCCTATCCGATCCATACTATTTCAACTTTGCTATAAATATCCAGTTATAAACCCTAGCAGCCTCTATTCCTCATTCACAATTCATTCTATTCTTTCTCTTCTCCTCAATGGCTGCAAACCCTAGATCCAATTGCAAATTAAAAAAAATCAACTTCAAAAAAATAAATTCAAACTCCTTAGAAAAATTTGAAAAAAAAATATATGTTGTAGATCTCATCGATACGAATCAACGCATGGTTTCTGTTTTTGAAATTGAGGTTCGAGTCAACCGAAAATCGCAGTCAAAGTCTTAATTTTTGGGTTTAATTTCGTCGTCAACCAACGAAATTGATTGAGGGGTTTCGTGGGGGCTGTCGAATGGAGTTGTTTGATGGTGGTCGGAGGATGTGTAGTGGGCCGAGGCCTCGGGAAATTGCTGATTAGGGTTTGGCAAACCCATTTCTCATGGAGGCGGCAAGCAACTGGGAGGGGTCGCAATCACGGGGCGTTGGGCTGGGGTTCAGCCTGACGTGGGGGCAAGGGTGTGTGATCACGTCGTAAAGGATCGTGGGCGGCAAGGTATTGGAGAGCGTCGGCGGCTGAAATAGGGTTTCGGTCGAACATTACTACTGTACGCGTAAGAGAGAGAGGAAAGAAAATGACGTGGCTTTGGTGTTCTTTATTTTATTTAATTTTATTTAATTTTGTTTTCAAATGTTCAAATCGATGTAACTTTCACATACGATATCCAATTTACGCACGGTTTCTTCGCTAGGTTCGTATTGAAATTCCGTACACTTTGACCTTGGTTTGGATGGATTTAGAGACTGTTCATTTTTTGGGTCTAAATTGGATTTAAATTCAATTTAAATTCAAAAGATGAGTGTTTTAACCCAATCACAACTTCTAAGATTTCTTATGTTTGTTAAATTCATTTATGATGTGATTTGAAATTTATTTATAGCTGTTTAGCATATATTTCATCATTATCTCAGTTAATTTGCATTTATTTAATTAGCTTGTTATTTAATTTATTATTGGATATAAATTGCCAGTTAAATTATTATTTAATTTATTTTGCATAATAAACTGCCAGTAAATGCCTGTTGTTTATTACCTGTTATATATTGATGTATTGTTTGAATTGGATGATGATTGTGATAAATGGATGTATGATTTTATGATGGATGAACGAATGCTGTATTTTTTGGCAAGGCCAACCGGTTTTATAGTGGACCGTCCACTTTTTATTACGAACGTAATAAAAACTTGAAGTACAGAAGAAATCTAATATTTAAAATATTGCATAGATGGAAATGTAGATGAAATCTAAGAAAATAAAGGTAAACAATCGTGAACCAATGTAAATTGCATCATTTTGATAACAATGAATTAAATAATAAAATGAAAAATGAATTTAATAGAATATTTGGAAATTTTATTTATAATTTTGAATTTAATGAAATTGGGGTTAATATTGAAATTTATAATTTTAACAACTCCAAATTGACATTTAAATTTGTTTAAATCATTGTAAATGATTAACAAGGTAAAAATGTTGAAATTTGTCAATTATCGAAATCAAATTGAAAATTTGATTTAATTAATTAATTATTGATTTATTTAATTAATGGAAAAATAGCCATTTTGGCCACTGACTCGAATTTCGACGAAACCAGTTTCATCGGAACCGTAACGGTGAACTATTGTAGGGTTTCAAGTTTCGTAGCGATCGAGCTTGTCGTTTGATCGTACGGGCTTGAAACGCCTTGAAATAAATTAAATTGAAATCAATTTGAAAGTTTTTGATTTGAGCATAACTTCTTCATACGATGCAATTTGAACCTGAAACCTTTTCCATTTCGTTTAAAATATTTTAAAATATATATTTTGATATATGGGTTGACCCAATTTCGTTCCGGAATCAGAACGGGCTTTTTGGGCCACGTTGTCGTTAGCGCGTACATCTATCCTATCTGATGCATACTATTTCAACTTTGCTATAAATATCCAGTTATAAACCCTAGCAGCCTCTATTCCTCATTCACAATTCATTCTATTCTTTCTCTTCTCCTCAATGGCTGCAAACCCTAGATCCAATTGCAAATTCAAAAAAAAAATCAACTTCAAAAAAAAATTCAAACTCCTCATAAAAATTTGAAAAAAATATATATGTTGTAGATCTCATCGATATGAATCTACGCATGGTTTCTTTTTTTGCAATTGTGGTTCGAGTCAACCGGAAATCGCAGTCAAAGCCTTAATTTTTGGGTTTAATTTCGTTGTCAAACGACGAAATTGATTGAGGGGTTTCGTGTGGGTTGTCGAATGGAGTTGTTTGATGGTGGTCGGAGGATGCGTAGTGGGCCGAGGCTCCGAGAAATTCCTGACTAGGGTTCGGCAAACCCATTTCTCATGGCCGCGGCAGAAGGGGTCGCAATCACGAGGCGCTGGGCTGGGGTTCGGACTGACGTGGGGGCAAGGGTGTGCGATCACGGCGGAGAGGATCGTGGGCGACGAGGTATTGTAGAGCGTCGGCGGCTGAAATAGGGTTCGGGTCGAACATTACTACTGTACGCGTAAGAGAGAGAGGAAAGGAAATGACGTGGCTTTGGTATTCTTTATTTTATTTAATTTTATTTAATTTTGTTTTCAAATGTTCAAATCGATGTAACTTTCACATACGATATCCAATTTACGCGCGGTTTTCTCCGCTAGGTTCGTATTGAAATTCCGAACACTTTAACCCTGGTTTGGACGGATTTGAAGACTATTCAATTTTTGGGTTTAAATTGGATTTAAGTTCAATTTAAATCCAAAAGGCGAGTGTTTTAACCCACTCACAACTTCTAAGATTTCTTATGTTTGTTAAATTCATTTATGATGTGATTTGAAATTTATTTATAACTGTTCGGCATATATATCATCATTATCTCAGTTAATTTGCATTTATTTAATTAACTTGTTATTTAATTTATTATTGCATATAAACTGCCAGTTAAATTATTATTCAATTTATTTTGCATAATAAACTGCCAGTAAATGCTTGTTATTTATTACCTGTTATATATTGATGTATTGTTTGAATTGGATGATGATTGTGATAAATGGATGTATGATTTTATGATGGATGAATGGATGCTGTATTTTATATTGTTATAAACTGCAAGTTATTATGCATCTTCATTTCATTTGGGATTGCGGTTTGAAATGATATACAACCGTATTTTTATTTTAAATTGTGGATTGAAATGATAAATATCCGTATCACTTGACCATAGGATAGAAAATTTTATACACACATCGTCGGTCTATACATATAAATATTTTGAAAATGATTTCTATGGTTTGGATAGGATGCGTTTAAATAAATATCAAATTTTTATTTATATAAATATTATTTTATATATACATATATAGTTAAATTTTTGAATTTAAGCTATGTATAAATTTGTTAAATAAATTAAATAAGTTGAATAATGGAGTTTGATTATTTTATATTATATGGTTAAGTACATGTTAAGATATTGAACATGTATATATAGAGTTTAATGATTCAAATCAATTGAGATCGGATGTTAAATTGGAAATCTATTTGGAATTGAGTTTTTAAAAATTAAACTCCATAAGTTGATGTAGAATTTATTAACTTGAAATGTTAAAAGGTATGATATTTATAACTGAATTTTAATTCGAGATGAATTAAATGAATATTTCTAGTATAAATAAATTAGAGGAAACATTTAGTTATAGGTAATTTGAGTTTTATTTAAATGATTATGGTTTTATTATGCAAATATTTCAAACTAAATAATTGGGCTTTTAATGGTTGAATAGAAATTTCCAACCTTAGTTTCTAATTGTTTAATACTCAAAGTTTGAAATATATTGAAACTGAAGTGGTGTATTGAAACTAAAAGTGAATTTAAAATTTATGGATTTAGACTTAATTTAAAGAGAATAAAATTCTAAAGTCGTGGAAATTATTTACTTTATAAAGTAATTTTAAATTCAAACCATTTTATTTTATATACTGCCGAATATCCAAACCATTTAAGTTTAAAGTTATGGCTTAAAGCTATGGATTTCCAAGTATTATGTTTTGAAGAGTTATAATTCAAATGTATGGTTTTGAGATATTATAAATTTTAAAGTGGTATGGTTTTAGAAAAAGGATATATTTGAAATGATACCATATTGATTTGGTTTTAAAAAAAGAAAATGATATCGTATTTATATGGTTTTGAAAAAGGATATTATATTCTGGTTTTAAAGTATAAGCTATTTTGGAAAAAAAGACCGCGGTGTTATAATAACGTTTGGTTGTTGAAGAGACCGGGATCGGAAGTTGTCATACTCTCTGCCAACTCCGAAACCCACTTTAACAACCGTGCACGCGGTGGAGATTCCAGAATGAAGTAGGATGGTGGCGGCGTTTCCTTTGAGGTAAATACGTGGACCCAACTCCCGTGAGTTGGCATAAGGTGGCTAAAACAGGAGCGATTGATGGGTTAATTGAGGTAGCACCTTTGATCGGACGTATCCCTTCGATATTATACTTTGACCTTTGGATTGATTCGGTGGCCACTTTTTATTTCTTTGATTTGGGGTTGTTGTTTGAGGTGGGCGGTAGTAGCAGCTACGCGTTACTACCGACCTAGAAGCGTAATTGGTATATCTACCCTGGCATTGCCTAGTTGTTCCATGTCACATACCCTAGCGCGCCTTGTACGAGTTTCTGTTTGTGTCGTACCTATGGAGTATCCTCTGATAGGCTCCCGATCAGGAGGTATTATGGTACTGTATAGACTATTGGCATTATTTGTGTTAAGAGCTATATGGGTAACCCCTTAACGCTATTTAAAAGTAAGTTTATTTTACAATTAGACACTATTATAATAGCGAAATAGACTACACAGTAAATAGTTAAATGGATCCTTAGGGGATGTGAATCCGAGCATCTCTTAAGTTACTGCACCCATATTTATTTCTGTTGATTTAACTCTCATAAGATCTTTTAGTTCTGACTCGAGTGTTTTGTCTTTTTAATTCGCTTGGTCAGTCCGAGTTTTTCAGGATCGAAGACTTTATTTCTGGAGGATGAAGATGAAGATTTCATCATTATTATTATATATTATATTGTTCCACTACACACGGTATTCCGCTGCATTGTTATTTATTGGTATGTGAACTCTGATATTTATTGTATAAAGGAAAATCAAATGTTTTGTAAAACAGTTTTATGAACTGTATATTGATTATTATATTTTATCCTTCCGTTGTGAGATTCTGTTTTGTTTTATTTCTTTCTCGTTTTTTTTCCATAATAATCCGCCCTTCCGTATGGTTTGAATCGGCACGTGTGTCGTTTTATAGCGTGTGAAATGGCGGGACGTTACAAATATAATAGCTCAAATAGTGGGTGATTTTAAAAATGGCCGAGTCAAGTATTTTTAATGCTTTTAGTTTTAGTACAAGGATCATGATATAAATTGAATGCCATTTTACAATCGAAAGCTAAAGTTTATCAAGTTGCAAAAGTTTAGGTGTTATTATCTATGCCAACACCTGAAACTTGGTTATTGATATAATTATTGCTTAAAATTACTCATATGCTTTCTCAGTTCTATAAAAAATAGGGTTTATAAGGTAGGTTGTAAATAACATAAGGTTGATGAAATAAAAAGAAAAATTATTGTACAACTGTTAAGGTAGTTTATATTAAGGAGGCATAATGATTTGAGCTGAATTAACTAGCTGCAGCTTAACTATCTGCTAGTTGAGTACAAAGAAGTCGATACAATTTCAATTGTTATTAATGTTTACATAATAACAGTTGTATTAAGTTGAGAAAATCATTTATATTTTCTCCTTATTATTTTCAAGTAGTCTAATTGCATTACATACGTAAGAAATTAAGAGACATAACAATAAAAGAAGAAGAGCTTTTTGCTAATCATTGTGAAACAATGCAATAATATTTCAGGTAATTAGCGAGAGAGGTTGTGATGTAATCATAATTGGTCGAGGAATCATAAAGTTCGCCAATCATGCTGGTGCTACCAAAGAATTCAGATGGAATACTTACAAGGCAAGCTCTGCTTAATTTTCTTTAATTTTTATTTTTGATATGCATCCAAGTAACAATTGAAAACTTTGGCATTGAATTCAGGGAAATGTTAATGGTTAAGGCCATAGGTTTTGGCAGTCCACGGAAGGAAAAAGATTTAGAACATGTGATGATATCTCCTTGATAAACAGTCACCATGTCATGGTCACTGGATGTATTAAATTAACGTTACACCACTAAGGTAATTCATTAAAGCATTCCCGTCATTCACCATAAATTAAAGGCCTTTAAAAATCATAAATTATAGGATAAAAATAACATTGCCATAATGAATTTCAAAATATCTTTCCATAATATCTGGACCACTTTATACAGTTTACCTTATAGAAAATTGAAATTGACCATAGTAGGGAACTAATGTAAAATAATAACGCCTAGTTTAAGTTGGACATATATTAAAAATGAAGGATAAAAGTTGTAGTTGTTTAAGATTTGGAAGTGAGACATGAATAACTGGAAGTGAATGTCCGGGTAATTACCCAGATATTCCATGATTATATCTCAAACTACCTCAATTTCCTTACAGCTCTTACAGTAATACTTTGTATGATTTGTCACTTTGTGCTTTCTTAGTTTCAATTCAAACATGGGTTTGATTCACACTTATAGTAATACGTCAAATTATTTATATTTGTTTCCATTTTGTAAATTTAAATTTGCCACTCCTTTGTTACAGAAGATTGAAAGATGATTTTCATGGGAGAATTTGGATCAGATGAGCATGGTATATGCCTACTATTTCATTTGATAATTTCATCTTAATTTATGATCATATATTAGCAAAATGACATTAGCGCTTTTTTAGTTTGTAGAGGCTTAAAAGAGCCTTTTGCGTTTTTTCCTCAAAATACTCCAGTTGATTTTCCATTCATGTATTTATTATTAAGCTTTCTTATGCACGAAGCAAATAAATAAATACACAAATATGACTCTATTGAAAATGGTGACCCTATCATATAATCCACTGAATAGAAAATCTACCTACAATGTAGCAATGATCGAACCTCATAACTTTTTACCAATCCACATGCACTAGTAGATCATGCTTTATTATCATTATGTTATTTAACATCACATTAATAAATACCATTATTTTTAACATCTATTTATGTCACTACACCAAATAAGCCAATTTGCCATGCTTCTTTTTATGGAATTCAAAGTGGTTATTACCGTTGCAGTACAATTAAGGTTTGAGTTTGAAAATAGGAGCAGATTTTACTTGTTAGTGACAAATATATTAATAGCTTTTCAGTAATGATTTAAAAATTCAAACTTATAACTAGTTATTTGTACGATCGAGATTTACTCAATAGATAAATAAGCAATAAGATAGAAACTTATTTTGCAAAAAAAGTGTAAATCCATATTAAAATTTAAGGAGATGGTACTTAGCCAATTATGCATAGAATCTTTCATTTGAGGCAAAAATCTCAATTATTGCAGGCTTTAAAGTCTGAGATATTTATTTTCGTAAATGCAAATTGTATATACTTATTATGTTTTTGCTTAACATAAATTATGATGCATTTTACCATTTAAATTGCTCTGCAAACCTTATCATAATGAAAAGAAAATATGTGAACATTTTATTATGCTTATTTTTTTAATTCTAAATAGTGATTTATGACTTATTGCTTTATTATATAAATAAGTAATTCATGGTTGGAAAATGGCAGTAATTTGCAATTTACTCCTAAGCGATATAAAGTTTTTGTTAAATTTAATTTTAACAGATAACATGTGTGAAGCATGAGTATTAATATTTATAAATATACAACGATTTAAATGTTTAAAAAAATACATTTGCATATGGAACTGAACAACATGCTTATCCAAAATTTGTAAACAATAAATGTCATAATATATAAATGTTGCAAACATGCTTAATTATCTAAATTTTGCAAACAATAAATGTCACATTTATGTTTATTTAGTTTTCAGAGCTTTAAAATCCTTTTATTTTGATTATTATGGGTCCTTTGATTGCATCCTTATAGATCTAATACTTGTAAGCAATGACGATATACAATGTGTTACACAAGGGTTTACATATTGTAATATTAAACTCATAAATTATAAGGCTGCTTCATATAAATTCTATTCATATATTGTCACCTAGAAACATGTATTCAAACCAAACACAGAGACACACACACACATATATGTTTTACCACCATAGAGGGATTTTATATTAGTTTGTAGAAGCAAATAGTTACATGCTTATATAATTGTTGATGCCAATATTAGTATGTGTGTCACAGAAATACTAGTATATGGATTTCTCATAATATTAGTATATAATTGTTGATGCCAATATTTTGTGCAGAATATCTTTTAACCTGTTGATATAATTTTAACAACAATTTTGTAAAGTATGTTGGCACAAGAAATAGGTACATGATCAGAAATGAATTGGGGCCTATCTTTTTTAGGAATTAATGTGATGAAATTGTGATTTAAGCCGCTTGCCAAATTCCTTCTCTGAAAAATTTCTAAAATTACTTCCATCGGTTCTATTTGTAATAGGTTTCAGCGAAGCTTGAGAAACTTGGAGGAAAAACCGTCTGGTCTCAGGCTTTTAAAATCATAAATAAATAACAATGCAGCCTTTACTTCATCTAGAGTGATTGGGGAAGATAAGTATTCTTTGCCACTATCATTTATGATCAGTCTTGTGGGAAATCTGCAATAATGATCACCATTGAAGAGGAAGCAACATCATCATATATAAAATTTCGATGAGCATCTAGTAAAGCCTGGATTTTACTTATGTCTCCACAAAGACATTTTTGCATAAAAAATTAGCATTTTTGTCATGTTACTGCAGCCATCATATTTTACTTTGTTGTCGAAGCAGCTCCTGCTGCCCCTTTCTGTGTTGGTTTAACTATATGTTGGTAATTGTACGTGTAGTCAAAAACATCTTCGTTTCTGGATTTTCGTCACTTTACATAAAGGCTACATCGAAATCATCCTAAAATTTATCAATTGGGTTTTCTCTAGCTCTTAGTCTATCCAGGCCTTCAGATTTTGTTTAAAAGTCTTCAACGTGCATAATTTTATGTGTTGATGTACCCCATTTATCCGAATTGAGCCCCTTATTGATGCATTAGTTGTATCTGTGCATATGATGCCAGTTATTCACATATCTAAATAGTGTATCCTTTTCTAGGGGTTTGATTTTACAAAAACTTATCAGAATAGTTGGATGGTCGCTGATGGATAAAAGTATAGTAATGTTGGAAAATTGTGGGAACATAGATAGAAAATCATAATTCACCAACACCATTTCTATGTTTATTGCTATATCCTTTGGTCTCGATGTGTATTTGCATCCCACATATAAGATTCAACCAGTCCACATATTAGAAGACGGTTTTTAAAGCTAGTTAAATAGGTAAAAGGGATAGACAATTCTCCTTTTTTCTTTTGGACCAAGAGCATTATTAAAATCCCCCATAACAATCCGCAGCATGTCTACAGTTGAGGAGTCGAGACATAAGGAATCCCTAACTTCTGCCTTTCAGCAAATGAGTTACTAGCATAAATGAAAGTGCAAATAGATTATATATGTAATCTTAATGGTAATGCATAATTTTCAAATGAATTCATAATATTCTTGTAGGAAGCGAAGAATCCGGAATCCAAGCCAACAAGAGCAAAGGCATGGAAAGTAGCGCACACAAGTAGGAAAACCGGAGAGGTGCTTCGGTGCGTAGCAGAAAAATATGTAAGTAGAAAAATATTCATGCATTGAATTCATAACCAGATATTTGTACTTAGTGTACGCATTTTATTTCTAGATTTTTCTTCGTTCCTAGATTTAACATTTATTGAAGTCTTAGTTGTTGAAAACCATTTTCTAAAAGCTCTAGATATCTAATTATTTCTATAATAATATAGTGGTAAATCATAGAGTCGCCTTTTCTTATATATAAAAAGGAATATTTGCCATTATATATATATATATATATATATATATTGCAATTGAATCAATATTTTCCATTAATAATAGAGTTTATAAAATTAATAACTTTCTTATATATGTGAAGGAAAAATTAAAAATAAAAAAATGATAAAGATTCAGTACGTAAAATTTTAGCTGCAGCTTTTAAGCCTTTTGTTGCTCTCCATTGTCATGAATATAAACTTTCACTATAACTTTCTAAATAGAATAATAAATTTCAGTTATTTTATGTTATATATATATAATATAAGAAAATTAACAGAAAAAACTAAAAATGGATATGAAATTGGGGTATAGTATGTACTCACCTTCGCATCCATGGTATGATATGAAATTGGGGTATGGAATGAGAACAAACTTATATAATAAAATGAATGAAGGTTGAGAAAAAGTATCATACTGGGTTTCCACACCATCATTTATATTTTGCATGGTATGGAAGTTATTTACTTGTATAATTATTCAGAATATAAAATCAATAGTGACCAAATGAAGAAAGCGACGTTCTATAATCATTTGTCGATGATCTGTTAATGAACGATGCTTTATGGAAATGAAAACGTATTAGTGCAGCACAATTGAATATTAAGATTTGAAATTTTGTGTAACTGCAAGCAAATGACAGAGGATTCACACATGACATCCTATATTTAAAACACATAATCATATGGTAAAGAAAAGAGGGTATTGTAGAGCATGAAGATTCACGCATAATCCTATATTTAAAACACATAATTACAAACTCATTTTTACAGTCAGTAAACAAGAAAAAAAGTTGGACGCTGTTACTAAAGATGTATCCATTCTATCTTTTTATCTATCGTTGTGCACATGCAAACTTGCAACAATCTTATGTATTAGTTGAATTACATAGCATTCCTCTTATGGTAATGTAGTAAATAATTTGAAGCCATTATTTAATCAGTGTAACATGCTTGAAACATAAGATGGTTAACCAATGCTTTGGTCATGTAAAATCCAAGATAATAGATATAAGATGCTTCAATCATACGTGCATTTTGAAAGTGACTACTATGTGTCTAGTTATCACTTAGGATCGTGTAAAATAGAATGTATTATAATCTAAATGCGGAAACAGATAATAATAATAATGCAAATAAGAATAAGCACACTAGAAGTTTTTATATTGGTTCGAACTTCCCGTTCTACATCCACTTCCAGACTTCCCTATGGAATTTAAACTCAATAACCCCTCACTTAACCCAGAGTAATATGTATACAATACCTGAGCGACCAAATAGGATTTTTCCACCTCTAGCAGCTGAAAGAGAACTTTTATCGCCTTAACAACTGAACAGAACTTTTACTGGTATAATAAAATAGTTGACAATCGTGTTCTGAATAAACTGATATGTCTTTAAGTATACAACCTTCCTATAATCAAATCCTCAAATATATATTGTGTGTGTGAAGATATGAAAGGAACATATTGCTTAGAATCAAAAAATATATTGATTAGTTCAGATATTCAAGCAATAGAAAGATTGTGTTTGCTTTTAGAATACAGGGATAGATAGTAGAGAGTATGATCAGAAAGCAAAATTAAATTCAGTGATTTGAGAAGTGAATGTAATGTTTTTATATAGTAAATAAACAGCTACAACTATTCACGAAGAGTTTTGATCAAAAGATGCAATCATATGTCTTCGAATTGGATCGTAGCTCTTTGTAAATGGAAGTGTCTCTTCAGGAAAAATAGCCATTAGAATCGACAAGTCAACTGAATATTCAAAGATGGTGCATAACAGAGTGTATCTGTGCAACAGAACAGGTTCAGTTGACTTATCATTTATGGTCAGTCGACTGACCTGGTTGTAGTGCACAATTTACAAATTTTTTAAAGAATTTTAATTTTAAAACATGTGTAAACTACTTGAGGATATATTTTAACAATTTCAAACTATATCTAAGGCTAAATCTTCAATAAATAAACATACTATACTCATATTTGAAATCTTGTCTCTTTTGTAGTTTAGTAGTATATCTCATTCTCTTTTTATCGCTTGATCGTATAGTCTAATCACTCATTGTTTAAGCTTTTTGTCATGAATCAAAACTCATGATTCAACATATTTGATTGTGTTTAGTTCACCATTTCCCTGAATTGGTTTTCAATTCCAGTGAGTTCCATAATTTGAACTACACAAAATGCAGCTAGGAATAAGTACATCCAATAAACACAACATAATGCAGTGAGTTCCAGCGAGTCCCATAATTTGAACCAAACGTAATCAGAACCAAGCGTAATGCAATAAACACAACGTGTAATCTTGTTGCTCGATGGTTATTTTTTGGATTGGGAATTAGAATTGGCATTTTTAAGAAATCTTCGGATGCTTGCACTTTTTTTCCTATTGTGTAGGAAGTTTGCACTTTTTTAATAAATCTTAATGGTAATGCATAATTTACAAATGAATTCATATATATGCATGTAGGAAGCGGAGAATCCGGAATGCAAGCCTACACGAGAATCCAGACAAGCCACTTTTTGACGCACCTCAAAATGGTCATTATACATTGTCCGAGTTGGTTGATGGCGGTTTTGTAGTTTGGCCGGAGTGTCGTATTCGTTGTTTGTAAGCTTCTAGATATGTTATAGTAATGAAATTTGAAATTGTCACAATGAACTTTGTAGAATTTGATATGTTCTATTTCGTATGTTTGATGTTTTTTACTGATTTGATGATATGTTAGTTTTGAAATTTAGTCTTGTTTTTACTATTATTGTAAATTCATTTAGATATAGTTGAATGAAATACTATTAGATGCTGAATAAGATATGGTTCAGTTATACCAAGTTTGTAACATTTATAAGCGTTGATAATTTTGCTATTTACTTATGCAAGGAATTCCCAAAGGTTATAACCTTGGAAACTAAAATATTCTCAACGGTTATAAGCAGTTGAGAATGTGAAGTAATTCCTAATGGTTATAACCGTTGGGAATAACCAAGATTCCCAATGGTTATAACCGTTACGAATTACGGTTTTTCCAACGGTTATAACTGTTGGGAATTTTGGTTATTCCCAACAGCTATAACCATTGGGAAGTACAAATATTACTAACGGTTATAACCGTTAGGAATGATCAAAATTACCAGCGGTTATAACTGTTACTAAATATGTAAAAAAAATTATAACATACCTGCTACCAACGGTTATAACTGTTGGAATTAGATTACCAGCGGTTATAACCGTTACAAAATGATAGTTCTGGTGTTGTGAATAATATAATATAACAATAATAGTAAAAATAATATAATAATAATAACAATAACAACAAAAATTAACTATGTTTAAATAGTAACTAAGCTAATTTAGTTTTATAATAATTAAATAAGCCAACTGTTTTTTTTAATTTAGATAAGTTTATAAAATTTAATTAAGTTTTATAAAAATTAATAAGTTTATAACAATATATGCAATTGTTGAATAAAGTATTTTAAACAAAATTTACATCCATTTCAGGAAATTCCATATGTTATTGATATCGTTTCCATATGATTATATAAATTAACTAAATTTTATAAAATTAACTAAACTTTATAAAAATAAATTTAATTTTATAAAAATTAACTAAGTTAATGAAGTTTCGTATAAACTAATTAAGTTCCATATAAATTAATAAATTAATATGATTAAGTTTCTCATACACACATATGTATGCATTGTTAACATGCCTTTTTACAAGGCCATAAACAGGCGGATTCAACCTAACCAACTTCACGATTAACGAGGCTGGAATATGATGGATTTAGTTTAAAAGGATAAAGTCCACTTGCATATCTCATTCAGTCTGGAAGAAAGGGCGATCGGCATTGTCGCTCGTCATAGTTGTCACTCAGCATATGCCGCTCGGCATTCTTCACTCAGCACATGCCGCTCGACATTCCCCACTCAGCAAACGCCGCTCAACATACATCACTCAGCATATGTCGTACAGTATACTTCACTCAGCACATGCCGCTCGAAATGGTATTCGTTTGGCATGGAAGTCACTCGGCATGGAAGTCGTTCGGCATGGAAGTCGCTCGGCATGGAAGTCGTTCGGCATGGAAGTCGCTCGGCATGGAAGTCGTTCGGCATGGAAGTCGTTCGGCATGGATGTCGCTCGGCATGGAAGTCGCTCGGCATGGAAGTCATTCGGCATGGAAGTCTCTCGGCGTGGAAGTCGCTCAGCGTGGAAGTCGCTCGGCGTGGAAGTCGCTCGGCATGAAAGTCGCTCGGCACGAAAGTCGCTTCACATGGAAGTCGCTACAGCAAGTCACTTGTACCATGATGAAGGATGTTGGCTTGGCTATGGCCCTAATAGGCTCGAACTGCTAAGGAAACCCAGTAACTCGGTATTTGCTTATAAATACAACATGTACGGCTGCATAAAAAGGATCTTCTTTCAGCTCTCCGACTTTCTATGTTCTAAGGCTGAGGCTACTCTACCATCTTGTAATTGTAATCGATTGTTACAGCAACAAAAAGGAAATTTTTGGAGTGGACGTAGGCCGGAGTTAGCCGGACCACTATAAAATCTATTGTTCTTTATTGCTTTCATTTTAATTTTGACTATTCTTCACATTATTACTCTCTACATACATTCTATCTATTATCTGTGACTGTTAGTTGGTGGTTTGATTTACATTTGGGTGTTAATGACCAATTATGGCTCTAACATTTTGGTGCTTTCACTGAGAAATCTAGCACTTAGGGATTTTGAAACTTGGATTCTAGAAAGCAATGGCTAGACCACCGACAAAGAAGCAAGCAACTGAAAGGAGCAACCAGGAGGAAAGTCAAGCAGCCACTTCTGGAATTGGAGCGAATCATGTATCCATCTACATCACCAGGAACGAGATGGAGGCTATGGTGGATTCGATTCATGAAAGATTGTTGAAGAGCCAATAGGAAACGATGCAAAGCTTCTTTGAGTAGATGAGAGCAGCAGAAGCACAGAATCTTGGACCGCCTGCAGTGGCTGCAAACAAAGGACATGGAGCTAGAGTCATAGAGACCGACGGGGGTCAGATCCGAGGTCAGAATGAAGAACCTGAAGGCAATCAACAAGGACCTAGGGGAATACCCTCAGGACCTGACATTGGAAGACCCATAGATGAAGCTCAGTAGGCTAGAACCAACGTCAACATGAATGGGCCACATGAAGAATATTACCTAGAATACCCTTCGAGACCTGGGGGGGGGGGGCAGGATGGAAATATGCTAAGGAGACAACCGCTGGATGGAGGTGAAAGAATGTCTGGATTAGTGTGACGGATAATGAGGGGAGAATTGTCGAGCGGAGGCTTAGAGGAAGTCAATTGGAGTCTGTTCACTCCGAATATCAGAAATGCAAGGAATCCTCTAAAATTCAAGTTACCCATGCTGGACCCTTATGATGAGAAATCAGACCCAACCATGCATATTACTAGAAATATCGGGCATATGGAAGTGCTGGGGGCATCCGAGGTAGTGTTAGTACGATGTTTCCCTCTATATTTATCAAATTTAGTTGTGCTTTGGTTCAGGCAGCTAGAGAATGGATCAATCAGAACATGGGGCGAACTAGTGGAATGCTTCATGAGGCATTTTAGGGTCCACATGATGCGATCCAAGAGTGTGATGACCTAAGCATCGATAAAGCAGAGGACCGGAGAGTCCAAAAAAGATTTTTTATTGCGATTCAATGCAACTGTGGCTTCAGTGGATCCCCCGGATCCATCGATGATTTTGATGGCAGTGGTGGCAGGAGTGGCAAAAGGCACAGAGTTCAAGGATTCGCTGGTAAGAGACCCACCACAAGACCTTGGAGAATTTTACCACAAAGCTGAAAGATTCATTCGTCTGGAAGATTCACGGGCCGAGAGACAAGAAACAAATGTTGTGCAAGGTGAAGGAACCGCCAAAGAACAATCTAAAGCATACAAAGGTAAGCGAAAGAAGGATGACATATACGATGGTCCTGATAAATGAAAGAAATTCCGAGAACCCAAGTTCAGATAATACATGGACTTGACAGCCACCATGGAATGGATTTACATGGAGACTCGGGGCCAGCTCCCCTATCGAAAGCCACCCAGGAGAGATCCCATAGAACGAGAACGTAGAAGTGGAAAGTACTGCATATTCCATGAGCTGGAAGGGCATACTACCGATGAATGTTTCCATCTGAAGGATAAGGTGGAAGAGCATGTCAGAAGTGGTAGACTACCACAATACCCCAAGGATCGGACAGTTGCCATAGGACCTGCGCAATTACCACCTCCAACCATTAGAATTAACCCTGGATCGGGATCAAGGCTCGTCATCAATTGATCATGATAGCAAGGGCCAAGTTCAGGACTTTAACGTAGGTCGATCATTTAAATTTCTTAGATTCGATTTCAAAATAAAATGGCTATCCCACTTACATATGTACGGGAACCGGAGAGATCCCCAGGCATGCTCTGAGACGGCATTAGACCGCTATGCCCGGAGAGGCAATATTTAGATTTTTCCTTTATTTGTGATTGAAACTTGGACTTTTAATTTAATAAATGAACTTGAATTTCATAAAATAAACCTTTGACCGGAGAGTTAAAGGATGAATATTGGAAGTCAATTTGAAATTAATTGCTTTATGACCCTACCCGGAGAGACAGGGTCCGGAGTGTAAGAAGTGAATTGCTTCACCGAAGAGTGACAGGATCAACTCGCATAACGTCATTCCCCATTCACCGGTGAGTGATTGGATCGGGGTTCGATAAGAGCCCAGAGTGGCTGTAATCGGCCTAGGATTTAGGCCACGACATTGCTTAATGTTCAAGGACACTGAACCGGAGTGCAGGGAGCGACGTTGCTTCGCCGGAGAGCGACAGGATCGGCTCACTCATCGTTGTTTCCCCTTCACCGGAGAGTGATAGGATGGGATCCAGTAAGAGCCAGAAGAGGCTGACATCGGTCCAGGAGGATCATGACATCGCTTAATGTTCAGGGACACTAAACCGAAGTGCAGGGAGTGACGCTGCTTCGCCGGAGAGCGATAGGATTGGCTCACTCAACGTTGTTTCCCCTTCACCGGAGAGTGACAGGATAGGATCTAGATAGAGCCCGGAGAGGCTGACATCGGTCCAGGAGGATCATGACATTGCTTAATGTTCAGGGACACTGAACCAGAATTCGGGAAGTGACGCTGCTTCCTCGGAGAGAGACAGGATCGGCTCACTCAACGCTGTTTCCCCTTCATTGGAGAGTGACAGGATGGGATCCAATAAGAGGCCGTAGAGGTTGACATCGGTCCAGGAGGATCAGGGCACCGCTTAATGATCAGGAACGCTGAACTGGAGTGCAAGGGATAGGTTTCTTTGTCAAAGAGCAACATGATCTGCCTATTCAATCGTTAAGTTTGGATTGAGCTTAGCAAGGGTCCGGAGAGGCCGTCAACGGTCTGGAAAGATCGTACGATTCGACTCCTAACTTCCAAAGGGTAAAATCAAAATTGTATAATGACTTGGAACGATCATGGAATAAAACTACCAGATTCAGATGGAATCGTTTGATAACAAATGTAGTATGGACTTTGGATATCGGGATGGAGACGACTCAAAACACACGTTCCAATAGCAAGGCATGTTTTGGAGGGCAAATGTTAACCCTCCATTTTACAAGGCCATAAACAGGCGAATTCAACCTAACCAACTTCACGATTAACGAGGTTGGAATATGATGGATTTAGTTTAAAAGGATGAAGTCCACTTGGAAATGTCATTCGGTCTGGAAGTAAGGGCGATCGTCATTGTCGCTCGTCATAGGTGTCACTCGGCATATGCCGCTCGACATACTTCACTCAGCACATGTAACGACCCAGAATTTCTTTCATTTGAAATTCATATATTTAATTAATTTTAAATATTCGAAAGTAAATTTTATAAGTCGAATAACTTGTATTTGAAATATAAGGATTTAATTGGATAATTAAATTGTTAATTTAATATTTGAAATTGTGTAAATAATTAAAATTTGGATTAAATGTGAATAAAAATGATTTATAAAGTCGAATTATTCTATTTGAATTAGAATGATGTTAGAGAACTTTTAAAATCGAATTAGAAGTCAAATTGTAAAAATTGAATATTTTAATATTTAATTGACGTGTAAAAATAGTCATTTTTCAAAAAGTCTCGGATTTCGACGAAACCGGTTTCATTGGATCCATAATGTTATTTTATTGTAATATTTCAAATTTCGTGTTAATTGGATTTACGTTTTGTCCAGAGCAAGCTAAAATGCATAGAAATCGGTTTAAGTGAATTTTAAATTTAAATATTCGATTTGAAAACCTATCTTCTAAATACGATCGAATTGGCTCCCGATATATGTATTCCATTGCGTTCAAAATAGGGGTAAAACATTATAAACACCAGGCGGCACGTTTCGTTTCGAGTTTGGAAAAAAATCGAATGAATAGTGTGCGTGAATTTTCTATATAAAGCCATAAGTTTTCACTATTTTCATAAAACCCCAATTTAGCTAGGGTTAGCCGCCACCATCATTCCAATGGCCAAAATTTTGCAACTTTTCCCCTTGTTTTCTTCAAATCCGCCAACCAATTCGAAAAACATTCAACTACAAAGTTGTAGATCATCGCGAGATCTTTGAAACCAACGGTCACGATCGTAAATGGAGCTACGGATTGACGGCAAATTGTGCTTAAACATTGCACGTGCATGCACGTTTTTTGAGGCAAAAGCACGACCGAGTTCGCCACCTTTATGGCCGATGGTGGCACGCGTAAGGGGCATCGACGTGAGGTGGTCCGATCGCCTTCAAGTGGCCTGTGGTGGTTGCGAAAATCGAGTGGATAGTGGCGGTAATGGGTTTAGCACGTACGCGATTTTCGCTTGGAAGAAGAAACAAAATCACGCGAACTGGATTTTCTTAAGGAAAATGCGTAGCCAGATTTGAATCCAGGCTTAAAAATGAAATTAAAATTGTTAATTATTATATTATAAATTGTACAAACTTTAAAATTGCATATCTTTGTCGTACGAGGTTCGTTTCGCATGAAACGAATTGCCTTGGGTTCATATTGACGAGCACTGCATTATGAAGCTAGATTGTGATTTATTTGAGCTAGTGAAAATTGTAGTTGAAATTAAACGTTTTTTTAATTTTAGTCGGAATAAATCGCTATCGCGACGACTACGAGCAATGTGAGTACAACTCACTCTTTCTGACTCACTGATATTTTATATAAGTGAGAAATAATTTATTATATGATGATTGATGACTGTTTGGATGACATATGATATATTGATTGGTATTTGGATATATTTCCGCCTAGTGGAGAAGATGACCCTATACGTTCCCATGTATGAGAGGATGACCCTTTGTACATACGTTTGCCTTGAAGTGGACATTGTATACATATTCTAATATGTATATTTGTTGCAGGTGACGGTTGGAGGGATCCAACTGGATTCCTCACCCGTATTGATTTATTTACATATATTGTGATATATGCTGTTATCATATGATATATGATGTTTTGGATGTCGTGATTGTTGTATTTAGTGCTGTTGCAGCATTGGACCTATTTTGGAAATTTAAAAAATGTTAAAGTGATGATTTCCGAATTTAAAAGGATTTTAAAGTGATTTTGGAAATAAATGTTTTATTGCATTTTTGAATCGTAAGAATTGATTTGTTTTGAATAAATAAATATGATAATTTTTATGTTATAAAAATTATGATGTTTTGGGAAATATAATTGAAATTATGGTTTTTGTGAAATAAAACCATAATACGATTTTTGGAATGTGAAGTTAACTATTTTGTAAAATAGTTTAAATTGAGTTTCTGAATTATATTAAATGGTTTATATATGGGATTTATAAAATTTATATTATATAAATTAAAATATTGAAATTATAAAACGAGTTTTATAAGTGTTAAAATGAAGTTATATATGGAGTTTATAAGTGAATAAGATTTATAATTGTGCAGTTATAAAATAAATAAATTTGTAAAATAAACGATTTATAAGTAACTAAATTACGAATTGGATTTTGGCATTTAAATGAGATATAAATAGAAGTTGTTAATTAAGGGATTTTATAAGTTGAAGTTCTTATAAAATAATAAATGGAATTTGATTTTATAAATGGAAGTTTTTAAAAATATAAATGGAATTTATAAACATTGTTTTATAAATCCGAAATCAATTGAAGTTGATAAGTAAATATGAAAGCTTATTAAAGGAGATATATCCACGATTTTGGATAGTGGATAATCCTTTAATTAAATATGCAGAAGTGTTGAATTTAGTTAGAGATGTATATTCACGATTTTGGACAGTGAATAATATATTAAAGAAATGTTTTGAAAAGTGATATTTTAAATGGAGTTAAATGTTTTAAAGATGTTTTAAAATGTGTTAAGTATCGAAACCATAGATTTCAACATTCATTGTTTTCGAAAAGTATAGGGAAATGATGGAATATAACATTGTTGTTATAGTAAATGATTTTCGAAAGAAAATGTTTTTGTATAGTATTGAGATTTATATATCAATCTTATTTTCGAATCCCTATACTATTGATTTTGGGTTGTCATAACGATGTTTACGCAACATCCGTTTTGACCCAAATAAATGTGTTTAAAGTGAATGTTGTCCTTAAAGAATAAAATATATACTTAATTCTGATCTAAGTATATATATAATATTTTCTAAGTGTTGAAATAAATATAATTGCGAATTACTTATTATTAAATAAGTATATAGAAATGTTTTCCAACATAGAAGTTGAAATGGTTTGGAAATATTTTTTTTTTTAAAGATAATTTGAAGTGAATATTTGGCAAATGGTTTAATTAATAAAAGATTAATTAAAAGGGCCTAGTGATTGTTATGGTGCTGAATAGTTGTTTATTTGTTTTGATAGTTAAATAACCGACTATCAGACTTGGCTAAATTTTAGTTCCTCAACTTAATGTGGGAACTATTTAGTCGTACACTTAGTAGTAGCCTTCTGTGTAGGCTTGATTATCATTTGTGTTGAGGATGTTGATTCGTATAGTGCGGAGTATTACTCCAATCTATCGCGCTTCCTTCTTGGCCCGAAGGATTGCAACTTGAAAGTTGGAGACATGGTAAGTCTATGAGATTTAGTTGCTATGTGAGGTTGAGAAACGCTTTTGCGTTGTTGGTGCGAAGAGACCGGGATCGGTTTATCCGAAAACCACTTTGGACCAACGTGTATGCGACGATTGTGCAGGTTCCTTGCGATGATATTGATATTTTGGAGTTTCATGGTAAGGGACTACTTGTTGATCGTTTGGGGTTAAAATCCCAATATACATCCAGTAGCAGTGGTCTCTTCATTATGAAATATCCAATGCGAGGACTATTCGCTACTAATTCTAGGGATTTCCCGAAAGGATGTGATAGGAAAGTACCTTCGGTTTGTCCTGTTCCTGGACAAATTGTATGGATGTTTGTCTGATATTGCATTTCTAACGATTACGTACATTGGATTTTACAAACGTACATCTGTAGTGGCGGAGAAGGCAATTTCTCTTAGCTTAACACCCTCCTTGAGACGTATGAGCGTAAGGGTTGTATTTTTGTGGAAGGCAATTAGTAGTCAACGAAAATGGCCGTGTGGCATTCTAAATGATGTGATTGTGCTTTGTGAAATGTAATCGTTACCTCTAGCCTCATCAACCGGAAATTACCAAAACAGGGTTAGATGCAGCGAGGCTAAGTGGGTCATTCCCATTAGGGTAGATCATCCTCTTCTAGATATATCTTTATACGCTATGACGTCATGTATCTGATTATGTGGTTTGTATGCTTAGAAGGCCCTCGGTAAAGGTCGGTAACGACCGGAGGATGATATATTTGGTACCATCTCGTTATAGAGGTGGGCCGGTCTTGTGTTGGTAGAGGATCCTTTATGATGGTCCTCAGTGCATTCTTCTAGAGATGTACTGCCGGAAGGTAGTCCCTTCACCTGGTCATTTGTATGGAAATCCAAACCCCACTACGTGTTTTCCATTTTGATTGTATTACCCAATTGGGCTATATGCTGGAATTTAATCAATGTAATAATTTCGGCTATGATTAATATTATTTGTATATAGTAGACACTACTATAATATAAGAGGATTTGATATGATATATTTAAGTTATCGTAAGGTAAAAACATGTCTGTGTTTATGTGTGGACTTGTCTTACGAGATACTTTTGTTTTGATAATAGAAAAGTTTGATAATTTAATAAATTCAGTTGAGTGTGTTTCTCACGCTGGTTTACCAGACTGATCCGGGCGTTCCTCCCTTTCAATGCTCGAGTCAGACCGAGTATATTTACAGATCTAGAATTGATGCTTTTGGAGCTTCAGCAGGAGAGCTGGAGATCTTCATTTTCGTACATCCGTATTTACTTGATTATCCGCTGCATTGCTTAGTTGTTCATATTATCAGCATTTGTAAGGACATGTTATTATAACTGTTCAAGCTGATAACTGTTGATCGATTGTTGAACTCTGATTGATGTGTGTGTGTGTGTGTATACAATTTTTGTTTTGTAAAGATCATTGATATGATATTATATATTTTTCGCTACGATGTGAGATTTTGTATTGTTCTGTTTGGTTCTATCTTCACTCTTTCTTCTCTTCTTCTCTTCTCTTCTTCTCTCTTCTTTTCTTTCTCTTGACTTTCCGTCAGTCTGTGCTTTTTGGGTCGGACACGTGCGGATTATTGTCGATTCAAATGATATGGATTTGCGGGTCGTCACATTTGGTATCAGAGCATAGATTTTATATATTCCTAAGCTTTGATGTGTACTCAGTATAGATAGGGACAGTAGCACCCTAGATTGAGTTTGAGTGTATTATATATATGAGCGCGTATTTGTTAGTGAATATAAAATATTTTATATTGTGTTTGCTTATTTGTTGAGTTATTTGTGAATTCTGGTCGGTATGTGGGACGCCATGTTATCGATAGGGATTTCCAAACACTTAAACGAGGCAAGTCGACATAGTATCATTTTACATTAGGTAAATGAAACAATTTTACCTCGATTATATCTTATATGTAAAAGAACAATTTTTCAGAATTATTAAAGTGTATATAAAATGATTGTTTGGTTGTTGAAAATGTAAATATATATAAGTTAACGAAAGTTGTTTGAATAATCTAAATAGAAACAACAATTGTGAAAGAATAAATTACATAAGCAAATGAATTATAAAGTATGGAATTATAATTAATATGGTTTACAATTGTGAAATAATCTTATATATAAGAAATGAAACAATATGAGTTATAAATAAAAATGGACTTAAACTAAGAATTTGGAATGTTGAATTCCGTTTATTTTGAAAGTTTTTTTTCAAAGTTAAAGAGCTTATTTTATTATAAATCTTAACAAGATAAATAAATTTGAAATGATCTTATATAAGTAAAGTAAAATAGTGAAATTATATAAGTAAAAGATTTTATAAATGTGATTTGTAAATAATAAAAGGATTATTTAAAAAAAGAATATAAAGCACCGAATTCACTATTGTTGCTGGGAAATAATAAGGGTGATGACTGCAGCATCATTAGTATCGTTTTCGAGTTTCTATGTGATGGATTTGTTACCAATAATAAATTAAAATTGAAGTTTTGTTATGATAAACAAAATTGAATTTAAAATCCAAGTTGTAATTGATAAATATAAGTAAAATGAGTTTTGGATTTATAATATGAAGTATAAATTTAAATTTGGTAAAGTTGAAAGAAATTTGGGTTAGTAAGTGAATTATATGATTTGAAATTTAACTGAAGGAAAGTTAAATAAATTGAATTGAATTTTAATTGGATAAAATAAGTGATTATAATATGAATTTGGAAGTTTAAATAAACCTAAGTGTAAAGTCATTGTATAGCCATGATTTGAAATTATAAAAATGTGAATGGAAGTATACTTAGGTAAATGTTTATGGAAGTTAAATACTTAAGTTAAGTAACTTATAAAATGGGAAAAAGTAAGTAAAACCAATAGTTAAAATGGTTAAACAATTTTGTTAAGCAAAACAAAATCTGAATTTGAACAGTGATATGAATTTGACTTAAGTAAAAGTTAAATAAAATAGAATTTGAAATGAATTAGAGATGAACTTAAGTTGTATAGTGAAAGTGAAGGTAAATGAAGTTGAAATGCAACATAACTTAAGTGATGTTGGATAAAATTGATTTTGGTATCAAAGTAAATTAATAATGTGAATTACTAAAGTAAAGTGATGAATATGAACTTGAGTTATATTATGGAATTCAACTTTAATTGTAAAATGAATTAGCAATTGAAATAATGAAATATGGATTGAATGTTAATCAATCGAATGTAAGTAAATTGATAAGGAATAGTAGATGTAAGTGTTAACTCATTAAAAAAGCTAATGAAGTTGAGAATTGTATAATGGAATATTAAACCAATTTGAAATTAAAAGTGTTGAACCAAATTGAATGAACATAAAGTAAATTAATTTGGTAAATGCTGGTTATGCATTGGTTGTTAGATGAATGTTAATTGATTGCATAGAAAATTCATATAGAATTGAAATAAATGAAATTGAAAGCCAAATAATTGAATTCAAATGGGAAGTTAAGTGAATTTAAATAGAATTGATTTGATTTGGAAGCGAACTAATTTGAATGTAATTAGTGAATATAAACTAATTAAATATGAATAAATGAATGTTAGTATATCCAATGTTAATGAATCAATTGTGAATAAATTGAAAATCAATTCAATGAATATTAATCAAAAGTGAATGTGCATTGATTTGGTTATGGATGTTAGTTGGTTGATGGTTGGACTTGTCGCTTTTGGTTGCATTTGCTATAGTGGCATATATTATTGTTGTATTGGTCTATGTTGTATATTGATATTACTTTCACATATACATGTTTCTCATTTGTTTATTGAGTGTTTAGTAGGTGCGGATGATGCTTGCTTCGCATTTGGAGCTCTCTTTCGCGCTATAATAGCCGCATATGCTCGTTAATAATATATAAGGTACATATCTCGGATTACATTCGTACTTTTACACTCTTTTGCCTTCGGAATGCCATATCCTCGATGATGAGATATATATTTGTGATATATATATTGTTATTTTTTCCAGATCGAACCGCGCAAAGGAGACGCTGGCGAATTTTTTTTGAAATTAAAGGCATTAGAAAATTTTTGGGGAAAATTGGAAAACTTTTGGTAACTAAAGTTTGATTTTTGAATTAAAAGTTAAACAATATTAGTTGGTTTTGAAAAGATAAATATGAATGAATTCGAAAACTTAGAAAAGTTTTTATAAGAAGTTTAACTAATGGTTGGGAAAAGTTAAAAGGTTAAATAATGTTGATATCTAAGTTGAAAAAAAAAATGTCTTTGAAAAGTTAATGGATTTTGTATCTTTTTCTTACTTGGTAATTTCAAGGACGAAATTCTTTTAAGTAAGGAAAAATGTAACGACCCAAAATTTCTGTCATTTGAAATTCATATATTTAATTAATTTTAAATATTCAAAAGTAAATTTTATAAGTCGAATAACTTGTTGAAATATAAGGATTTAATTGGATAATTAAATTGTTAATTTAATATTTGAAATTGTGTAAATAATTAGAATTTGGATTAAATGTGAATAAAAATGATTTATAAAGTTGAATTAAATTCTATTTGAATTAGAATGATGTTAGAGAATTTTTAAAATCGAATTAAAAGTCAAATTGTAAAAATTAAATATTTTAATATTTAATTAACGTGTAAAAAAGTCATTTTTTAAACAGTCTAGGATTTCGATGAAACCAGTTTCATTGGATCCGTAATGTTATTTTATTGTAAGATTTCAAATTTCATGTTAATCGGATTTACGGTTTGTCCAGAGCAAGTTAAAACGCATAGAAATCGGTTTAAGTGAATTTTAAATTTAAATAGTCGATTTGAAAACGTATCTTCCAAATACGATCGAATTGGCTCCCAATATTTATTCCATTGCGTTCAGAATAAGGGTGTAACATTATAAACACCAGACGACACGTTTCTTTTCGAGTTCGGAAAAAAATCGAATGAATAGTGCGCGCGAATGTTCTTTATAAGGCCATAACTTTTCACTATTTTCATAAAACCCTAATTTAGCTAGGGTTGGCCGTCGCCATCATTCCAATGGCCAAAATTTCTCAACTTTTCTCCCTTGTTTTCTTCAAATCCGTCAACCAATTCGAAAAACATTCAACTACAAAGTTGTAGATCATCGCGAGATCTTTGAAACCAACGGTCACAATCGTAAATGGAGCTACGGATTGATGGCAAATTATGCTTAAACGTTGCACATACACGCACTTTTTTGAGGCAAAAGCACGGCAGAGGTCGCTACCTTTATGGTCGATGGTGGCACGCATAAGGGGCATCGACGTGAGGTGGTCCGATCGCCTTCAAGTGGCCTATGGTGGTTGCGAAAATCGAGTGGATAGTGGCGGCAATGGGTTTAGCTCGTACGTGATTTTCGCCTGGAAGAAGAAACAAAATTACATGGCCTGGATTTGCTTGAGGAAAATGTGCGGCCAGATTTGAATCTAGGTTTAAAAATAAAAATAAAAATGTTAATTATTATATTATAAATCGTAGAAACTTTAAATTCCATATCTTTGTCGTACGAGGTCCATTTCACACGAAACGAATTGCGTTGGGTTCGTATTCACGAGTACTACATTGTGGAGCTGGATTGGGATTTATTTGAGCTAGTCAAAATTTTGGTTGGAATTAAACGTTTGTTTAATTTTAATCGGAGTAAATCGCTATCGCGACGACTACAAGCAATGTGAGTACAACCCATTCTTTCTAACTCACGGATATTTTATATAAGTGAGAAATAATTTATTATATGATGATTGATGACTGTTTGGATGATATATGATATATTGATTGGTATTTGGATATATTCCTGCCTAGTGGAGAAGATGGCCATATACATTCCCGTGTATGAGCGGATGACCCTTTGTACGCACGTCTGCCTTGAAGCGCACATTGTACACATATTCTAATATGTATATTTGTTGCAAGTGACAGGTTGGAGGGATCCAACTGGATTCCTCATCCGTATTGATTTATTTACAGATATTGTGATATATGCTGTTATCATATGATATATGATGTTTTGGATGCCGAGATTGTTGTATTTAGTGCTGTTGCAGAATTGGGCCTATTTTGGAATTTAAAAAAATGTTAAAGTGATGATTTCCAAATTTAAAAGGATTTTAATGATTTTATAAATAAATGTTTTATTGAATTTTTGAGTCGTTAAGAATTGATTTGTTTTGAATAAATAAATGTTATAATTTTTATGTTATAAAAATTATGATGTTTTGGGAAATATAATTGAAATTATGGTTTTTGTGAAATAAAACTAGAATATGATTTTTGAAAGAAGTTAACTATTTTGTAAAATATTTTAAATTGAGTTCTGAATTATATTAAATGGTTTATACATAGGATTTATAAAATTTATATTTTATAAATTAAAATATTGGAATTTTAAAACAAGTTTTATAAGTGTTAAAATGAAGTTATAAATGGAGTTTATAAGTGAATAAGATTTATAATTGTGAAGTTATAAAATAAATGAATTTTTAAAATAAACAATTTATAAGTAACTAACTTACGAATTGAATTTTGGCATTTAAATGAGATATGAATAAAAGTTGTTGATTAAGGGATTTTATAAGTTGAAGTTCTTATAAAATAATAAATGGAATTTGATTTTATAAATGGAAGTTTTTAAAAATATAAAAGGAATTTATAAACATTGTTTTATAAATCCGAAATCAATTGAATTTGATAAGTAAATATGAAAGCTTATTAAAGGAGATATATCCACGATTTTGGACAGTGGATAATCCTTTAATTAAATATGTAGAAGTGTTGAATTTGTTAAGAGATGTATATTCACGATTTTGGACGGTGAATAATATATTAAAGAAATGTTTTGGAAAGTGATATTTTAAATGGAGTTAAATGTTTTAAAGATGTTTTAAAATGTGTTAAGTATCGAAACCATAGATTTCAACATTCATTGTTGAAAAAGACGTTTTCGAAAAGTATAAGGAAATGATGGACTATAACACTGTTGTTATAGTAAATGATTTTCGAAAGGAAATGTTTTTGTATAGTATTTGAATTTATATATCTATCTTATTTTCGAATCCCTATACTATTGATTTTGGGTTGTCGTAACGATATTTTACGCAACATCTGTTTTGACTCAAATAAATATGTTTAAAGTGAATGTTTTCCTTAAACAATAAAATATATACTTAATTCTGATTTAAATATATATAATATTTTCTAAGTATTGAAAATAAATAGAATTGTGAATTACTTATTATTAAATAAATATATGGAAATGTTTTCCAATATAGAAGTTGAAATAGTTTGGAAATATATCTTTTTTTTAAAGATAATTTGAAGTGAATATTTGGCGAATGGTTTAATTAATGAAAGATTAATTAAAATTGCACAGTGATTGTTATGGTGCTTAATATTTGTTTGTTTGTTTTGATAGTTAAATAAACGACTATCAGACTTGGCCAAATTTTAGTTCCTCAATTTGATGTGGGAACTATTTAGTCGTACACTTAGTACGTAGCCTTCTGTGTAGGCTTGATTATCATTTGTGTTGAGGATGTTGATTCGCATAGTGCGGAGTATTACTCCAATCTATCGAGCTTCCTTCTTGGCCCGAAGGATAGCAGGTTGAAAGTTGGAGACGTGATAAGTCTATGAGACTTAGTTGCTGTGTGAGGTTGAGGGAAACGCTTTTGCGTTGTTGGTGCGAAGAGACCGGGATCGGTTTACTCGAAAACCACTTCGGACCAACGTATATGCGATGATTGTGTAGGTTGCTCGTGATGATATTGATATTTCAGAGTTTCGTAGTGGGGGACTGCATGCTGATCGTTTGGGGTAAATATCTCAATATACATCCAGTAGCAGTGGTCTCTTCGTTATGAGATATCCAATGCGAGGACTATTCGCTACTAATCCTAGGGATTTCCCGACAGGATGTGGTAGGAAAGTACCTTCGGTTTGTCATGTTCCTGGACAACCTGTATGGATGTTTGTCTGACATTGCATTTCTAATGATTACGTACATTGGTTTTTACAAACGTACATCAGTGGTGGTGGAGAAGGCAACTTCTCTTAGCTTAACACCCTCCTTGAGACATATGAGCGTAAGGGTTGTATTTTTGTGGAAGGCAATTAGTAGTCAACGAAAATGGCCGTGTGGCATTCTAAATGATGTGATTGTGCTTTGTGAAATGTAATCGTTACCTCTAGCCTCATCAACCGGAAATTACCAAAACAGGGTTAGATGCAGCGAGGCTAAGTGGGTCATTCCCATTAGGGTAGATCATCCTCTTCTAGATATATCTTTATACGCTATGACGTCATGTATCTGATTATGTGGTTTGTATGCTTAGAAGGCCCTCGGTAAAGGTCGGTAACGACCGGAGGATGATATATTTGGTACCATCTAGTTATAGAGGTGGGCCGGTCTTGTGTTGGTAGAGGATCCTTTATGATGGTCCTCGGTGCATTCTTCTAGAGATGTACTGCCGGAAGGTAGTCCCTTCACCTGGTCATTTGTATGGAAATCCAAACCCCACTACGTGTTTTCCATTTTGATTGTATTACCCAATTGGGCTATATGCTGGAATTTAATCAATGTAATAATTTCGGCTATGATTAATATTATTTGTATATAGTAGACACTACTATAATATAAGAGGATTTGATATGATATATTTAAGTTATCGTAAGGTAAAAACATGTCTGTGTTTATGTGTGGACTTGTCTTACGAGATACTTTTGTTTTGATAATAGAAAAGTTTGATAATTTAATAAATTCAGTTGAGTGTGTTTCTCACGCTGGTTTACCAGACTGATCCGGGCGTTCCTCCCTTTCAATGCTCGAGTCAGACCGAGTATATTTACAGATCTAGAATTGATGCTTTTGGAGCTTCAGCAGGAGAGCTGGAGATCTTCATTTTCGTACATCCGTATTTACTTGATTATCCGCTGCATTGCTTAGTTGTTCATATTATCAGCATTTGTAAGGACAGGTTATTATAACTGTTCAAGCTGATAACTGTTGATCGATTGTTGAACTCTGACTGATGTGTGTGTGTGTGTCTATATACAGTTTCTGTTTTGTAAAGATCATCGATATATTATTATATATTTTCCGCTGCGATGTGAGATTCTGTATTATTCTGTTTGGTTCTGTCTTCTCTCTTTCTTCTCTCTCTTCTTCTCCCTTTTTTTCTTTCTCTTGACTTTCCGTCGGTCTGTGCTTTTTGGGTCGGACATGTGTGGAGTATTGTCGATTCAAAGGGTACGGATTTGCGGGCCATCACAACACATGTCGCTCGGCATACCTCACTCAGCGAACGCCGCTTGGCATACATCACTCAGCATATGCCGTTCTGCATACTTCACTCAGCACATGCCACTCGGCATTGAAGTCGTTCGGCATGGAAGTCGCTCGGCATGGAAGTCGTTCGGCATGGAAGTCGCTCGGCATGGAAGTCGTTCGGCATGAAAGTCGCTTGGCATGGAAGTCGCTTGGCATGGAAGTCCCTCGGCATGGAAGTCGTTTGGCATGGAAGTCGCTCGGCATGGAAGTCGCTCGGCATGGAAGTCGCTCGGCACGGAAGTCGCTCGGTATGGAAGTCGCTACAGGAAGTCGCTCGTACCATGATGAAGGATGTTGGCTAAAGAAGCGCAGTAACTCGGGATTTTCTTATAAATACAACATGTGGGGCTTTAGAAAAGGAATCTTCTTTTAGCTCTCTGACTTTCTATTTTTTAAGGCTAAGGCTACTCTACCATCCTGTAACTGTAATCGATTGTTACAGCAACAAAAAGGAGATTTCTAGAGTGGACGTAGGCTAGATTTAGCCGAACCACTTAAAATCTGTTGTTCTTTATCGCTTTTATTTTAATTTTGACTGTTCTTTGCATTATTATTCTCTACATACATTCTATGTATTATCTGCGACTATTAGTTGGTGCTTTCATTTACATTTGGTTGTTAATGACCAATTTTGACGCTAACATGTATATATAGTTACAATTTCTAATTGTTGAATTTCTTTTTCATAGGTAATTACTCATCTATGGACCTATAGTGCATACAAATGACAACATGTTACGGTATATGAGCGATTTGAAGTTCTTTTGAAAGTAACAACTTTTTTGGTTTGCACATTTAATCGTCATGTGCAGTATGATCTTTTATCACTTGTATTATTTACACTTTTAATGTAATGTTCATTAAATATTACGATATATTATGCATTTTTCTATGTGGATGTTGAATGGTTAGCTATTTCTCGTTTAATGTAATCTATATGATTATGTGAAATGATACATTGTGTTTATGTAAATTTGTCGATTATAGTATGATAATGAATATGTACGTACTGCAAAAATGATTTTTAAAATGATGTTAAAGGATTTGATGGCATTTTCAAACGCTGTTAAAGGATTTAATAGCGTTTTTAGAACGATATTAAAGCCTATAATAGCACTTATGAAACACTATTATATTTAGTAATAGCGTTTTTTAACCACTGTACGTCATGTCATTATAATAAAGGGTTCTTTTATAGCATTTTAAGAATGCCATTAATAAGACTTTTTATAGCATTTTGGAAAGACTATAAAAGATGTGTTTTTATAGCCTTTCTTATGTTGCAATAATAGATCATTGACTTATTACAACTTGTTGAGTTACAGCATTTATAAAAATAATATAAAAGCCTTTTACCATTTTTTAAATGCTATTAAAAGGCCTTTTTATTGTAGTGGTTGATCGTTTTCTCGCAGACCGTTCGCGCTAAAGCTCCTATTGCATACACCTTTTTTTACCTTCTTTCTTACCATTTTTAATCTGCTTCCATATGTTTGTTCACCAATGCAAAGTTATGTATTTTTTTTCAAATAACCACTATAATTTTTGTCACTCCTTTTCCAATGCTAAAATTTATGATTTACTTTCCGCATTTCTGTTCTATGTACTATAAATTTACATACCCTGCTTTGACCACTCGTTCACCTTCATACACTGTAATTACATAATGTTTTCATCTCTTCCACTGTCTTTACCCTAACAATTATCCCTATTTATACACGTTTTGAGCATGTATATTTCTTTTACATACGTCCAGATTTTATGATGTCTGTAACGACCTGATTTTTCGACTTTTGAAAGTCGACATTAATACGACCACTGTATCAAATGCTGCACAATCGAATGCCGAAAAACCAAACCGTTAGGGTTAAAGAAGGAAAACCAAACCGTTAGGGTTAATGAATATCTTTTAAAACAAAAACACAATATCAGTTTATACATATATCATTAGAGTGTATAACAACAACACAAAGCTGGCAATTATAATAACTTGTGTACAAGAAATTTTTGACTTTCACTAACCCAAACACAACGGAAACCACATAGTATAAGTGATACGCTTCGCCATCCAGCTTGCTCCTGATCTCCACGGCATCTCTTTTCCCACTTCGCTCCAGAATAACTGATAACCTGACTCTAGGCCACCCGTGTGGAAATTGGTGGGCACCCAGAGTTTAGAAAGGGAATAATAAACTCCAGGTTAGTCATGAGACTGGTATGAGATTTTAAAAATAGTTATTTTCACAAAGAAAGGAAAAGAAATCCGCTATGCTTTTTGAAAAATGAAACTACCATAAGGCCTTCCGCCGCACACACAATGCAAATGCAGAAGTGAAGGAGATTTCTCCTTATGATAGTCAAACATGCTTTATACGCAAAATCTTTTTTATATTAATATTAGTGCATAGTGTGGAAAACATTTCGAAAGTATAATATTAATCTTAGCCAGCATAGGAATTACACACTTATGCCTACTATAGCTACCATGTTCAATAGTAGGTTACCGCCACATTCGATGGCAGGTTATACAACTAAAACCGTACAGGACGCGTGTTGTTTCTTTGGATTTCTAACAAATGGTCAGGCTAAGGAACTTCCTACTGCCACATGGGTACGCCTCTGGAGGGACGTCTCGAGAACTTAACCAGCTCTCTGCCAACACAAGGTCGGGTTACCTTTGTAACTAGGTAAATACTACATGAGTATGCCATCCCCTGGTCGTTTGCAACTTTTATCCGAGAATCCTCAACCACAAAGCAACAACCACAAAGTATGATAAATTTGCAGCAACAACATAGGTTAAGTATCTGGGCTCCATACCATGATACCACCCTTTTCCAGAAGAAAATGACATACCCTGAAGGGCGCGACCCTCATAACATTGCCGCATCTTTCCTGTTTCGACCATTTCTAGGGTGTGAGGTTCGACGAAGTCTCGTCCACAAAGCTACACTTTTCACAAAGCCATGCTTTGATCAACAAATGATCAGCAACACTTTGTTTACCACATTATGAAATTGGGAATGTATCACTAATTACCATCAACTACATAATCTCTGAGCTCGTACGTCTCAGAGAAGTGTGTTTAAGCTAAGAGAATAAATTCTCCGCCACCAACAGAAATGTATTTGATAGAAACCAACTTTACATCTCAAAGTGCAACGTCAGACACACATCCATGCAAGTCTGTTCCGGCATCGAATGAAACCAAAGGCACTTCAAAAGGTGCCCTTGCAAATCCGGATATTCACAAATCACGTCCGTAATCCCCATCACAAAGGGTGATAAAATCTCTATACCGGAGCAACCCGGTGCAGAGACATTCGACAGGTAATCCTTTCGTTTTCAAAAATACCCGATCTTCAACACCATCTTCAATTTGCAATCCCATTTCATCGTATCATTATTCGGACTGGATTTTATGACACAAAGTCCTCTCCTGGCTAATTCGAATAACGAGCGCTTATTTTAAAAATAAGTGTTACATTCAGATTTATACAAATCACAACAAATTTCCACTTTGATCTTTTAAATAAAAGATCCATCACAATCACAAAGGTTCGATGTGGTTTTCGAATATCCATTTGAAATCCGACCCATGGTCGCATCGAAATTCAAATGCCATTAAAGGTCAATATTGATAGTCGGTTATTTAACTATCAATCAATAGTCACAACAATCACCAGATTTCAAATAATTTTCTCCCAATTATTTATTTTCAAAATATCTTCGCCAGATAAAATTTTAACACTTCAATCATTTGAAAAAAAAATTCAAATCAATTTCACATTTCACTTTGAAAACAAATTTCAAATCATTTCCCTCACGTGCAATAAATTTCAAAATATTTATTTAATTCCACTGAAATTTGCCGAGTTCAAATATTTTAAAATAATTCAAATCACTTATCCAAAATATTCTTGGAACATCTAAAATAAAACTATCTTAAATACTTACTTAAATATTGGTTATGAAGACATTATACTAATTATCACAACTAAGACTTCAAGTCCAAACTAATTTTAAAATAAAATTAGTAGATAGAGTATAAATATTCGAATAACTATTTTCTAATTATATATCGATTTAATCTTTTAAAATAATCCCTACTATACTTAATTAAATAAATATTTATTTCAAAGATTTAAAACAATTCCCAAAAATAATTTTTCCAACAATATTCCTTTAAAACCAAATCTAGAACTTTTAATTTTATTTCAAAAGCTATTTTAAAAATATACTCGGTTTTCCAGGGAAAGTACCCCCTCCATTCTAAAATGGTTCACTCAAATAAATTAATAAATCTTTCTGGATTTATTTTAAATTTACGTTCCAAATCCGCAAATTCCTTTCCACGCTTTTAAAAAATAAAACAATATTTTTTTAGAACAAATTTCCTTTTCCTTTTTAAATTCCCATTGTGAATTCAAATTCCAAAATATCCACTGATATATGATTTTTAAATCGATTTCAAAAATCACTTACAAACACCAAATCAATCTCCAAATTGATTTCAAATTTACTTTAAACACCAAATCAAAATCCAAATTGATTTCTAAATTTATTTCAACACCAAATCGATTTTCATTCAAACACCAAATCAATTTTCATATTGATTTCCCAAAGATTTATTCTTTTAACACCAAATCAATTTTCGAATTTATTTTTAAAATAAATTTCTTTATCTTTTCCAAATTATTTAAAAAACCATATTTTTAAAATAAATTCTTAACCTTTTGAATATTATTACTTGAAATCCATTTATTAAACTTTTTCCCATACTTGGAATTTTATTCGATAGGATTTCACTATAGATTTCTACTTAAATTTAAAAATCCAATTTTATCTATTTCTGTTATCCTACGATACCAAAAATATATTCGGCTAAATTTTAGCCTTCAACGATTTCAATCACAATATAATCTCACATAGATTTTAAATAAATCAACACACAATATTGAAACAAATTCAACTATTCGAGGAATCCAGTTGGATCCCTCCAACCTGTCTTCCTGCATTCACAGACGTTAGCACAACAATTAAATACCAATTCCATTTCGAGGTGGAATATCGCGGTATATGGGATTTATAAAATATCATCCGCTATTATGTGGCGCATAAGGTCTCATCCGCTATATAATGTGGGAAATCAATCACTCCAAATACATATATAATACCAATTCCACTTCGAGGTGGAATATCGCGGTATATGGGTTTAATATAATATCATCCGCTATTATGCGGCGCATAAGGTCTAATTCAATACAACCGATAACAATCATCATCCAAGCAAACAACCAATAATTTAAATTAACTATCTAAATTAAATCGGGTATCCGATTGAGTGAGAAGATCTCACTTTTTACTTTGCATGCAATCCATTTCCAATCCAGTTTGTTTACTTCATAGTTTTAGACCTTATAAATATTAGATGATTTAATAATTTAATTTAAACTAATTGTTCCCTTAAATAAATTATTTTTAATAACCAAAATAATTGAACAAGTTAATTGACAAGTTAATCACATAATTCATTATTTTAAATATAAACTGGTAAGTTTAAAATATGTACATTTATTTCCTTTCAAAACTTCATATATTAAAACAAAATTATTTTACTGTAGAATATTCTTTCCTGTTTTTGTACATGTTCATATTAAATCAACATTAACTTAAAATTTAAAAACAGCTTAATAAAAAAAACTTTTCCTTACTGTTAACAAATTTTCCTAACCAATAAAAAAATTTATTATATATAAAATCGAACTGAATTAAAGGGAAAGGCCATACCCCAGTCGGACGCATCCCCAAACCTCCACCTCGACGCCTTGCCTCATCATTTACGATGATTGTGAGCTACCTCATCACGGCTTCCATCACCAATCCCTCCAATACGTGCTTCTCCCTTCACCTCGACCTTAAGCGAGCCTTCACGTGCACGCCTACTGGCTTACGTTGCTGACGAGCCCTCTTGCATCGCGAGCGCCGTCGGCCTCGTGCGTGCCTCAGAACCATCACGATCAAAACCTCTACGAAGCTGCCATGCTCGATTGAACATCGACGTCCTTATTTGGATTTGGGAAAATAGGCTCGCGAACCACGTTCTTCTTCGTTTGGATTCGAACGAATTCGAATTTCGTTTCGAATAAAAAGGGAAAAAGAAATTCTGTTTGTTCGGCCATTGATTTGCTAAAATGTAGAGTGAAGAAAAGGAAGTGTTCTTGTTTGATTTTATTTCGAGTTAAGCCAAGAGAACGAGATTAATTTGAACAGAATATTTGTTCCGCTCGTTTTTTTAGGTTTTAAAAAAAATACTCGGTTGAAATGAAAGAAAAAGGGGACATCTGTACGCAAATGGTAAAGGAAGGGGAAACACATGTTCGTTAAGGGAACGTGTTAAATTCGCCTATTTAATGTAAATATATATATTCAATTTAAATTCAAATCGTCCCAATATACGTACATTGAAATTTCGAACCCCTAACGTGGCATGCCGCTAGGCGTTCATAAGGTTACATCCCTATTTCGAATGCAATAGAAAAGGTTCTGAATCCTAATTCGATCGTATGGAGAAGATAGCTTTTCGGACCAGTTATTAAATTTAATTTCGATTTAATTTTCAGCACGTTTTCTTATCGTACGGACAAAAGATCACTCCATACATTACGAAAATTGAAATCCGATAATAATACAATATTACGAATCCAATGGAACTAGTTTCGTCGAATTCCGAGACTCTGGCTCGGAAGGCTATTTTTAAATATCGATTTAAATAATAAAATTTCAAAACTGAACAAAACAGTTTCAAATTCAATTCTGAAGCTTCCATTATCTTCAGTATTATCAATATAGATTTTACAAGCCTTTGAAATATTTTTAATCAGCTTAAAATATCAAGATTCAATATTTTTACCAACTCAAATAAATTAAATTCAATAATTTAATTGCCAAATAAAAGGTGATACTTGAAATTCAAGTTAAATTAACATTCAAATATTCAAAATCAATTAAATATTTTATTTTCAAGTGTTCAAAATTCTGGATCGTCACACTCTTACCTCCATAAAAGAATTTCATCCCGAAATTTCTAGTTAAGAAGAATGAACCTTAACCCGTTTACTATTTACCCAAAACCAAACAGTTTTATCAATCTTTCCAAAACAAATCACTTTGTTAAAGACCATTATTACTTTAACAAACTTCCAAAAATATTCCATAGTTCCTAAACAACATTGTTTACTTCACAATTCAAATTTAAATTGAAATACAAATTTCAAATTATCTAAATTTCTCAAAAAAATCTAACACTCTAAATTTTCGAAATATTTCGCCAACGTCTCCTTTGCGCGGCTAGTTCGGTACGACTACAAAATGCCACAACGGCCCCCAGAATTCAAAAGAAAACGAAAAGCCAAGCGGCTAGACAAGAAAATCATCAAATTTCATACTGAAATTCAAATACATACCTTTTCGAGAAATTCAAACTTTTATCTTCGAAATCAAAATCTCAATTCCATTTTTCTTTATATCACATGTATACTGTTTAACAACCATATCTAGTTTCTATATTCAAAAATCATTTTGCACATTCCATTACAAAAGTTTGAATACTACTTCCTATACCATTTTTACTTCACTATTGAAGTTACATATCCATTTTCATTCAATCCTGCATTTTCAATTTCATTTGAATTCAATTTACAATTTCAATTCTATTTGGATTCAATTTACAATTTCAATTCTATTTGGATTCAATTTACCTTCTGAGTATTGAATTTATCAATTATCTTTCATTCTCAACTGATTCATATCACTATTTTAAATTAGTTTAATTTACTAATTCATTTTATCTCAAACCATTTTTTTTCCACCTTTATTACATTTAGTTCACTTTGAACTAATTTTACATCTTCATTTTATTTCACATAATTCAAATTGGTCTTTTTAATATTCAGTTTCAATTCCAGTTTTATTCTTTTGCTCATTCCTAAAAATTTATTTTCAATTACCATTTTGGTTTATAACCACTTATATTTAAACTGGATTTCAAATTCCATATGAGCTCAATTTTACCATTTAGTTATAATTATTGAATTCAATTCACTTCAAACCAAATTTATCTTATCATTCCTTCAATTAGTTTCACTTACAAATTTTTATTTCAATACTTCGCTTTATTTATCACAAATCAAATTCAATTCCAATTCAATTCTATTTGCTTACAAATTGGAAATGAATTTCAACATCCAATTTCACTTTCATTTAATTGCAATTGTAAATTTATTCATTCATTCACAGTCTATTTTTCATCTTAATAAATTTTATTCCATAACTTTTTTTATTAGATTCCAGAGTCTTTCTAACATTTCAAAATCATTTTTTTGAAAATCCATTCAAATTATCTTTTGAATTCCAAAACCCAAACCCGTTTTCCAAACAACTTCCTTTTTAAAATAATTTGGTAGCAATTCCTCTTCTGGAAACTCGAAAATGAACACCGATGATGTCGCGATCATCATCGGAATTATTTTCCAATGACCGAAAAGATTTTTGTGCTTTTATCCCTTCAAAAACATTTTTCCAAACCCCTGAAATCATTTTCAAACTCAAAGGAATTTAAACTTTTCCCAAATCTCAAAATTTTCAAATCCTTTCAAATTCTTTCAAATATTTCCCTGGAATTCTATTTTAAATTACAAATCACGTTTACAATTTACATTCTCAAATTCCATTTGTATGTGAATTTATTTCTTAACTTTGGAGTTACGATTTCAATTTCCTATTCTATAATCAATGATAATAACTTCCTAACAACCAAGCAATCATATAGTTTACGGAAAATTATTTCTTTTCCATACAAAATTGTTTGGATAAAATTATCTCATTTACTCAATTTTTAAAATAGTACAGTATCGGTTTATCTCGTTTAAGAGTTTAGAAATCCCTATCGATATTGTTGGCCAAACTGCACTGATTAGAATCTATAAACAATCAACCGATAAGTCAACACAATATAAAACAATTTTATATTCACTAACAAATACGCACTCATATCTATTATTACACTCAAACTCATTCTAGAGTACTACTGACTCTATCTCTAATGAGTAATCCCCACCAGAGCCAACGTTGCCGCTTAACCAATTGCTCTGATAGCACTTTGTAACGAACCGATTTTTCGACTTTCGAAAGTCGACATTAATATGACCACTGTATCAAATGCCGCACAATCAAATGCCCAAAAACCGAATCGTTAGGGTTAAAGAAGGAGAAGATAGAAGAAGAAACAGAAAAAATAATAGAATCTCACATTTCGCAGCGGAATAAATATAATAGATAAATGAATATCTTTTAAAACAAAAACACTATATCAGTTTATACATATATCATCAGTGTGTACAACAACAACACAAAGCTGGCAATTATAATAACTTGTGTACAAGAAATTTTTGACTTGCACTAACCCAAACGCAACGGACACCACATAGTATAAGTGATACGCTTCACCATCCAGCTTGCTCTTGATCCCCACAGCATCTCTTTTCTGACTTCGCTCCAGAATAACCGATAACCTGACTCTAGGCTGCCCGTGTGGAAATTGGTGGGCACCCGGAGTTTAGAAATGGAACAATAAACTCCAGGTCAATCATGGGGCTGGTATGAGATCTTAAAACGGTTATTTTCATAAAAAAGGAAAAAATCCGCTATGCTTTTTGGAAAATGAAACTACCATAAGGCCTGCCGCCGCACACACAATGCAAACGCAGAATTGGAGGAGATTTCTCCTTATGATAGTCAAACATGCTTGATACGCAAAATCTTTTTTATATTATCATTAGTGCATAGTGTGGAAAATATTTTGAAAGTATAATATTGATTGTAACCAGCATAGGCATTTCGCACTTATGCCTACTATAGCTACCATGTTCAACAGGAGGTTACCGCCACATTCCATAGCAGGTTATACAACTAATACCGTACAGGGTGCATATTGTTTCTTTGAATTTCCAACAAATGGTTAGGCTAAGGAACTTCCTATTGCCACATGGGTACGCCTCTGGAGGGACATCCCGAGAACTCAACCAGCTCTCTGCCAACACAAGACCGGGTTACCTCTATAACTAGGTAACTACTACACGAGTATGCCATCCCCTATCGTTTGTGACTTTTATCCGAGGATCCTCAACCATAAAGCAACAATCACAAAGTATAATAAACAGTAACAACATAGGTTAAGTATCCAGGCTTCATACCATGATACCACCCTTTTTCAGAAAGAAATGACATACCCTAAAGGGCGCAACCCTCATAACCTTGCCGCATCTTTCCTGTTTCGACCATTTCCAGAGTGTGAGGTCCGACGAAGTCTCGTTCACAAAGTTACACTTTTCACAAAGCCATGTTTTGATCAACAAATGATCAGCAGCACTTCGTATGCCACATTACCAAATTGGGAATGTATCACTAATAACCATCAACTACATAAATTCTGAGCTCATACGTCTCAGAGAAGGGTGTTAAGCTAAGAGAATAAATTCTCCGCCACCAACAGAAATGTATGAAACCAGCTTTACATCTCAGCGTGTAACGTCAGACACACATCCATACAAGTCCATTCCGGGATCGAACGGAACCGAAGGCACTTCAAAAGAAGCCCTTGCAAATCCGGATATTCACATATCACGTTCGGAATCCCCATCACAAAGGGTGATAAAATCTCTATACCGGAGCAATCCGGTGCAGAGACATTCGACAGGTAATCCTTTCGTTTTCAAAAATACCCGGTCTTCAACACCATCTTCAATTTGCAATCACATTTCATTGTATCATTATTCGGATTGGGTTTTATGACACAAAGTCCTCTCCCAGCTAATCCGAATAACGAGCGCTTATTTTTAAAAATAAGTGTTACATTCAGATCACAACAAATTTCCACTTTGATCTTTTAACTAAAAGATCCATCACAATCACAAAGGTTCGATGTAATTTTCGAATATCCATTTGAAATCCGACCCCCGGTCGCATCGAAATTCAAATGCCATTAAAGGCCAATATTGATAGTCGGTTATTTAACTATCAATCAATAGTTACAACAATCACCGGATTTCAAATAATTTTCTCCCAATTGTTTATTTTCAAAATATCTTTGCAAGATAACACTTCAACCATTTGAAAACAATTTTCAAATCAATTTCCACATTTCAATCCTTTGAAAACAAATTTCAAATCATTTCCCTCACGGGGAATAAATTTCCAAATATTTATTTAATTCCACTGAAAATTGCCTAGTTCAAATATTTTAAAATAATTCAAATCACTTATCCAAAATATTCTTGGAACATCTAAAATAAAACCATCTTAAATACTTACTTAAATATTGGTTAAGAAAACATTATACTAATTATCACATCTAAGACTTCAAGTCCAAACTAATTTTAAAATAAAATTAGTAGATAGAGTATAAATATTCAAATAACTATTTTCTAATCAAATATCAATTTAGTCTTTTAAAATAATCCCTTCTGTACTTAATTAAATAAATCTTTACTTTAAAGATTTAAAACATTTCCCAAAAATGATTTCTCCAACAATATTCTTTTGAAACCAAATCTAGAACTTTTAATTTTATTTCAAAAGCTATTTTAAAAATATACTCGGCTTTCCAGGGAAAGTACACCCTCCATTCTAAAATGGTTTATTCCAATCAGTTAATAAATCTTTTTTGATTTATTTTAAATTTACGTTCCAAATCCATAAATTCCTTTCCACACTTTTAAAAAATAAAACAATATTTATTTTTAAAACAAATTTCCCTTTCCTTTTTAAATTCCCATTGTGAATTCAAATTCCTAAATATCCGCTGATATATGACTTTTAAATCGATTTCAAAAATCATTTACAAACTCCAAATCAATTTCCAAATTAATTTCAAATTTATTTTAAACACCAAATCAAATTCCCAATTGATTTCTAAATTTATTTCAACACCAAATCGATTTTCATTCAAACACCAAATCAATTTTCATATTGATTTCCCAAAGATTTATTCTTTTAACACCAAATCAATTTTTGAATTTATTTTGAATATTATTACTTGAAATCCATTTATTAAACTTTTTCCCATATTTGGAATTTTATTCAATAGGATTTCACTATAGATTTTCTACTTAAATTTAAAAATCCAATTTTATTAATTTCCGGTATCCTACGATACCAAAAATATATTCGGCTAAATTTTAGCCTTCAATGATTTCAATCACAATATAATCACACACGGATTTTAAATAAATCAACACACAATATTGAAACAAATTCAACTATTTGAGAAATCCAGTTGGATCCCTCCAACTTGTTTCCCTGCATCCAGAGACGTTAACACAACAATTAAATACCAATTCCACTTCGAGGCGGAATATCGCCGTATATGGGATGTATAAAATATCATTCGCTATTATGCGGCGCATAGGGTCTCATCCGCTATATAATGCGGGAAATCAATCACTCCAAATACTATATAATACCAATTCCACTTTAAGGTGGAATATCATGGTATATGAGTTTAATATACTATCATCCACTATTATGCGGTGCATAGGGTCTAATTCAATACAACTGATAACAATCATCATCCAAGTAAACAACCAATAATTTAAATTAACTATTTAAATTAAATCGGGTATCCGATTAAGTGAGAAGATCTCACCTTTTACTTTGCATGCAATCCACTTCCAATCCAGTTTGTTTTCTTCACAGTTTTAGATCTTGTATAAATATTATATGATTTAATTAATATTCGAAATAAATCGAACAATTCAATTGTCATTTTAAAATTATAATTCCATTTAATCTAATAATTTAATTTTAAACTAATTGTTCCCTTAAATAAATTATTTTTAGTAACCAAAATAATTGAACAAGTTAATTAACGGGTTAATCATATAGTTCATTATTTTAAATATAAACTGGTAACTTTAAAATATGTATATTTATTTCCTTTCAAAACTTCATATATCAAAACAGATTTATTTTACTATAGAATATTCTTTCCTGTTTCTGTACATGTTCATATTAAATTAAGATTAACTTAAAATTTAAAAACAGCTAAATAAAAAAACTTTACCATACTGTTAACAAATTTTCCTAACTAATAAAAAAAATTATTATATATAAAATCGAATTGAATTAAAGAAAAGGCCATACCCTAATCAAACGCAGCCCCAAACCTCCACCTCGACACCTTGCCTCGTCATTTACGATGATCGTGAGCTACCTCGTCATGGCTTCCATCACCAATCCCTCCAACACGCGCTTCCCCCTTCACCTCGACCTTGAGCGAGCCTTCACATGCGCGCCTACTGGCCTACGTTGTGGACGAGCCCTCCTGCATCGCAAGCGTCGTCGACCTCGTGCGTGCCTCAGAACCATCGCGATCAAAATCTCTACGAAGCTGCCATGCTCGATTGAACATAGACGTCCTTATTTGGATTTGGGAAAATAGTTTCGCGAACCACGTTCTTCTTCGTTTGGATTCGAACGAATTCGAATTTTGTTTCGAATAAAAAGGGAAAAAGAAATTCTGTTTGTTCGGCCATTGATTTGCTAAAATGTAGAGAGAGAAAAGGAAGTGTTATTGTTTGATTTTATTTCGAGTTAAGCCAAGAGAACGAGATTAATTTGAACAGAATATTTGTTCCGCTCGTTTTTTTTTTAGGTTCTAAAAAAAACACTCGGTTGAAATGAAAGAAAAAGGGGACATTTGCACGCAAATGGTAAAGGAAGAGGAAACACGTGTTCTTTAAGGGAAACGTGTTAAATTTGCCTATTTAATGTAAATATATATATTCAATTTAAATTCAAATCATCCCAATATACGTACACTAAAATTTCTAACCCCTAATGAGGCATGCCGCTAGGCGTTCATAAGATTATATCTCTGTTCTGAACACAATGGAAAAAGTTCCGAGTCCTAATTTAATCGTATGGAGAAGATAGCTTTTCGGACCAGTTATTAAATTTCATTTCGATTTAATTTTCAGTACGTTTGCTTATCGCACGGACAAACGATCATTCCAAACATTACGAAAATTGAAATCCGATAATAAAACAATATTACGAATCCAATGGAACTGCTTTCGTCGAATTCTGACACTGTGTCTCGGAATGCTATTTTTAAATATCAATTTAAATAATAAAATTTTAAAACTGAACAAAACAGTTTCAAATTCAATTCTGTAGCTTCCATTATCTTCAGTATTATCAATATAGATTTTACAAGCGTTTGAAATATTTTTAATCAGCTTAAAAAATCAAGATTCGATATTTTTATCAACTCAAATAAATTAAATTAAATAATTTAATTGCCAAATAAAAGGTGATACTTGAAATTCAAGTTAAATTAACATTCAAATATTCAAAATCAATTAAATATTTCATTTTCAAATGTTTAAAATTCTGGATCGTCACAATGTTACACGTCAGTCCGTCTTCGTTGCCCGTGATTTAAAACCTGTCATCTTTATGTGAATGTCACCCTCAACAGTATCATGTTGCATATATAAACTGATTGGGAGTATGTGCTTTGGCTTTGATTAACGTGCTTTTTTACGCATGAATTTATAGACCATACGTTTTGCTACCTATGTGAATTCTTACACATTAACTTACAAGATTTACAGCTCCAAATATATGAACTTTGTCCCTAAATCAACTTTGAATAACATATATGTACTAACTGGGCTGAGTTTCAAACTATATACAGACATTCGCACATATTCAGTCTGTAATACACATGTGTGCGTATCAACTTTGCCATCTGTGCAAATCTTACATGTTCATGTTCTTAGTGCAAAGCAGTTTTGCTTGCGAAACGAGTTCAAATTATCTATGTTTTTAAACCGTACAATTTTGATTACTACGTTTTTTGTCAATTTGGAATATACAAGTGCAGCCTTCGAATACATACAGACTCATAAAGTTTTCATCCTCCATGCAGTTTGAAGTGAAAAGTCTCATATCCATATGGATTTTGTCAGCTTATGCTCTTTTAACACATGAGTCAGCTTCTGAAATAAACAAGCTTCCTTTAAATATTATCCCATGTTACTGTCATCTGACTTTTAAATAAATGACTTATATGTCATCGGTTTCGACTATTTACACGTACGAAGTAATTGGGTTTTGAATTTTTTTAAGTTTGATTGCAGTAGACCTTGATTGTGTGTATATATCGTCGTGTTTGAAAGTCATATAGTCTCAAACATATACGTTTCGCCTCTACACGATACAACAGCATTCGAATATCTGAATATGGCACTCTAATATACTTGTGAAATACCATTAATGTTAACATACATATTCACATTACTTTTGTGGCATCCGAATTGTGAGTATATATCTACCACCCGATATGTAATGCTATTAGCTCTTTGGTACATATTCAAACCAACAATTTCACATGGCAGGTCCCAATGGGGAAGTGCGCAAGCATTCAGTCTGTACAGACAGGTGAATACGACAAACATGTAAATATGAAAAAAAAAATTGACAAACATTGCATGCTGTATGTTTTGCCCCTTGATGCGCACCGGTTTACCATATTGATTTCTACCGTCTGCGCAAGTTTGACATAAAACAACTTTATATTTAAGTATACATCGCATGCATTTGATAGCTATGAATATTTAGTTTCTATTTACTAAAAAAAATTAAATGATTGATATGTTCTGTAACTGCAAAATCTTTAATGATCACAATGATTTCATTTTCAGTGGTTGGCAGTGGTGTTTCTTTCAAAATTATAGCGAAATCCATCCATGGATGGTTGGACAGAGAATGATAGTTGACATAGTAAACCAATTGTGAAATTGAAGAAGATATTTTATGAATTTTAGAAGGACATCTACAAACCTCTATTCATTGAATCCTATTTATTCCAAATAGTTATCTTCGCACTCATCCAACTTTACACATGTTTGCCTTACTCATGTCCATCGGATGCGTATTTGCACTTGTATATATAATACAATACATTCATTTATTGAAGTAATATAGTATACAAACCGGATATGAAAGACAATATAAAGTACTATGGAAACTATTCTATTAATTCTTTTTTTATAATAGCTCAATTTCCTTTTACGCCCTACTTAATTTTAATTTGTCAAGCATAGTCGAGTTAAGTTTTTAATACAGGAAATTTTCTTCAAGACGCATTTTGGGGCTTTTTTTTTATGAAGGACGGTTCATAAATATTTTTCTTCAAAGGACAAATTATCTTTTTAGTTTTCCAGCCCAATTCTCGCGCGCTTATTCTTCTTCTTCATTCGATCAAAATTTTGAGTCGCGATCAAATATCTTTCTTCTAATTTTAATATCAATCAACGTTATTCGTTTATTTCAATTTCGTCCACGTCAACGATTTTTTTTTCTTCCGTGCTTTTGTTGATCTCGTTCTTTTCATATTTGTACGGTGATCTCGTTTTTCTCAGGTATGCTTATATCATTCTGTTTTTCTGATGTTTTTCTATTCGAGTTAAGTAAAATTGTTCGTGATTTATAATTGTGTTTATTATTATGAATGATATGCAGTCTTGTTCTTCTCCTTATTTTTTCATTCGTCGATGGATGATTGTGGAAGTACCAGCAGGTTTTTTATTGTTATACTCGTTTCTTTATGCAGCGTTGTTTTGTAGTTACTTTTCATTTGATTTATTTTGCATTTTCTTGCTTAATGTTGGGATGATTGGAGAAGTATCGTTGGTTGGGTTGTATATAAATTTGTGATTGAGTGGAAAACTATTGTATTTTAGGTTCAGTTTCTGGGTATCATTTTTATATTTTCTTAGTATCATTTTTTTTATCAGTATCTAGGTATCAGTTTTATCTACGATAGGTATCAGTTTTGTAAAATTGAATAATTACTGTTCTAAATCGTACATATTTTTACTAATGTTTATTTTTTATTTTTTTTGGCAGTGGGGATAACAGCCTTCTTTGTTTGTTTGTGTTGAATAATAATACTTTTAGCACTCGATTGTTTATCGAATGCTCTTTGTATGATTTGAAGAATGAGATATGTCGATATTGGTCTCAATTAACTCCTTCTTCTATTCAGATTTCTTACGTACTTGAGGACAAAGTTATTATGGTTGACACTGATTCTGATATTCAGAGCATAATTTGTTTTCAGTTACACAAGAAAAGTTCTTTCTTTGGTTTTATTGTTAAGGTTAAGGGTTGTGAATTGGAAGTTGTTGATGGTGCTTCTATTTCAAGTTCATCCTATGTTCCTGCTTCTTCATCTTCTATTGTATCTGTCTGTTCAAAGGTTGTTGTTAATGGTAAAAGTTATTTAAAAGATATGTTGAGGAGAGGGTCGACATTAAGCATTTTCAATTTTGTTGGTTTTTGTTTTGGAGGCGCTGAACATTTTAGAGAGTTTTTGATGGCATATCAAATTCAAAAGGGGTATGAATTAGTATTTTTAAAGAATTGTACTACAAGAGTTACTGTGATTTGCTCTTCATATAAGGATGGTTGTCTTTGCAAAGTCCATGCTTCCTGTAATTCTGGAGAATTGAAAAGGTTCTTTATGAGAAATTTGGTTCCTGATCATTCTTGTGGGGCTGGTCTTAGACATGTGAATAATCCACATATATCTAGTTCTTTTGTTAGATGATTATTGATGAGATCCGCGATTGTCCAAGTAAAAAGCCTAAGGATATTATACTTGATTTTAAAAGAGAATACAATTTTCAGTTGTCTTATGGTTATGCTTATCATGGGAAACAACTTGCATTGATGGAGTTGCACGGTAATGATGCTTTGTCTTATAATGATTTGAGTTGGTATTTGGAAGCAGTGAAGAAATCTAATCCAGATAGTTATGTTGATATGAATGTTGATCCTTGTAGTAATGAATTTCAAAGGGTGGTTATTGCTTTTTGCGCTTGTTTACTTGGTTTCAAGTCTTGTCGTCCTATGATATTCTTATATGCTACTCACTTGAAGGGACGTCCTGGTGTACTGATGGGTGCTACTGCAAAAAATGGTGATCAAGGTATGTGTTTGTTTTCAAACTTGATTTGTTTGTATTTTAGATTATAATACTTGGCATAATTATTAAGGTATATTTTTTTATCATAATTTGTATTCTGTTGGTATCAGTTTTAAGAAATGTAGTTTATAAGTAGCAAGTTTCTAGTATTAGAATTTTCATTGTATTAAATTGTAAGTTTGTATTTTGTATAATATGTTCATACTGCTAAACAGGAGATTAGTATCAGTTTTTGTATATTATTAGTATCAGTTTCAATTAGTTCATATATGGTATCATTTATAGTTATGTAGTATTGAAATTTGCTTTGTATCGAAATATATGTCATGTTTTGTTTCTTTGTTGTTTTAGAATGAAGATTAATGTGCATACTGTTGTGCGTATCAATTTTTTTATAATGGTCATACTAGGTTTTAGGTATCAGTTTTGTTACTGTTAGTATCAGTTTTATGAATTTTTTTATATTTATGGTTGTAGTTACTTTTATTTTATTTTTTACTAATTATTTTTGCATTTGCAGATTTCTTCCCTTTAGCTATGAGTGTAGTTTCCGTTGAAAATGTGGATAACTGGACATGGTTTTTGAACCATTTAAAACAAATGCTTCAAGAAGAGCGTACTTTAGTTTTTATGTCTGATTGCCACCAAGGTTTGCTTTCAGGTGTTCGTGATGTTTTTCCTTCAGATTATCACAGTTATTGCTACTTGCATATGGAACAAAATCTTCTTTCTGCAGTGAAAGCCAAAAATGCAAATTTGTTTATTGTTGATTTATTCAAAATGTGTTCTAGAGCTTCAAATCTATATGAATTTGAAGGAGCATATTCTAAGTTTTGTCAAATTGGTGGTGTTGCTGGTGTTAATTTTTTAAAGGATAAGCCATTTGATAAATGGGTGGATTTATTTTTTCCAGGGAAACGTTATGGTGAATATAGTTCCAATGTTGCAGAAAGTTTTAACAGTTGGATTTTAAATGAACGAGCATTGCCTATTACTTTGTGTTTAGATGGTATTCGTATTAAGATTATGGAACAAATGGCTAGAAGAAGAGAAGAATGTCGTTTGTGGAGAACAAGTCTATGTCCTTCTATGGAGTTACGTTTAGATGAATTGATTGAAGAAGGGTTTGGATGGGATGTATATAAATCTTCTGATTTTGCTTTTGAAGTGAAATCTCCAAACTCTCTTTGTGTTGATTTGAAGGAGCGCATTTGTAGTTGCAACAAGTGGAAAATTACAGGATTTCCTTATGCTCATGCTATAAAGTATATGAACAAGTCTAAGTTGTCTGTATATGATTTTATCGAGAATTATTTCACTGTTGATGCTTATCGATGTTCTTATGCCAATGCTGTAAATCCTATTCCAAATTATGATAGGCCTATTGTTGATGGCAGCATACAAGATGTTATCAAGCCACCAAATGAGAAACGTGGCGCTGGCAGACCATCAGTGAAGCGTAAAGGAGGATTTTCATATTTTCATAACAAGCAAAACAGATGTGGCAAGTGCAAGCAATTTGGTCATAATAAACGGAATTGTCAAGCTTCAAAGAGGATATGATTTGATTTTATATTTTTAATTTGTTTAGAGTAATAAGTGTATGTGAGACTTGATTCAGTGGTCTATAGTAATTGAAATTTTTGTTATTAATTTGTATTTAGTATAGCATATTATGGAATTGATTATAATTTCAGCTATTTTAGTATAGATGATAGTATCAGTTTTTTGTTTTTGCAGTATGATTTCTGTTGTTTGTTTGTGGAAGTTTTGGTACCAGTATCATTTTTACAGTAACATTTTTTACAGTACCAAATATTATCAGTTTATAGCTGTATCAATTTTTTTAAGTTTTGGTATCATTTTTTAAGTTTTGGTATCACTTTTACAGTTCTGGTATCAGTTAATTTGGTTGGAGATAATGTTTCATTGATTGGATATAAACGGTTTTATTATCAGTTTCTGTTTGGTTTTATAATCAGTTTTGTGTATTATAATATGTGCTATAATTTACAGCAGTAGTCCTTAATAATTATAATAATATATGGTGTTTGCAAAACCTGATACCTGAACTAATTGTTGTTTCATACAGTATGTTGAGTTTAAGTTCTAACAAAACCGATACTATCAGTCATAAGAAGTGATGCCCAATTACTGTTTTGTATTGTAATATTACATGAAATTTGATAATATCATTTTACAACTGATAGTTGTATCATAAAACTGATAATATTATGTTAGATCCATAGTTGGATGATAGAACATACATTATTTAATCTTGTTATGATATAAACAACAGAAAAAGAAAAGAACATAACCACAACATATCATTCCAGGAGACCAGTATTGTTTTTAGAAGTAAAAGCAGCAGTGTTTTGCTTACAAAACAACATTTCTTCATAAGTATGAAATTACAACAGAACATCATTAATTCACAGCTATACATTTCAACATAACAACATTACGTCACAGGTATCAAATTTAATTGTGAAATAATGCAATGTGAACTCATTTCCTTTCTTTTCTTTGTTCTTCTAGGCTTGACATGTATTTTGACAGACTCCAGCAGTGTTCATCGTCTGTTAATGTTGCATGTGCAATTCTTGCTCTTGTTGATAATACATCTTTCTTTTCAATTTTCATTGGTATCCTGCTTCTGTTCAGCGAAATGATGAATATCATTACAAAAATCCCACAGTCAAGCCTGTTGAAACCAAGATGTAATATTAGTATAAATTTTCATCTGCTTTATTAATAGGTTTATAATTAGTACAAAAATTTGAATTTTAGAAATAATGGTACAAGCATACAGTATGGTTTGAATTAAAATATTTAGCAGTTATACTAGTACACTATGTATTTATTTCTGTAGGTATCAGTTTATTTTTTGTAGGTGTCAGTTTTGTTTCTGTAGGTATCAGTTTCTTGTTATGTAGGTATCAATTTTCTTCCTGTAGTAAATGTTTATTTGTATTTAAAGTTTATTGAATTGAGAGATAATAATTCTCAATATTTTTATTACAAATCAAATTCAATTAAATATAAACGGTATACAATGATGTCCAGAAGCATGTATGGAAAATTATAATGCAAAAACATTTAATATAATGGAAAAAACCTTACATGTCTGCTCCCTGTTGTGCACACTTTATTTGATGCATTTCATCTGGTTTCACTGCCATGTTTTTATGTCATTGTTTTTCCAGATTTCTTGGAGCATTTTCTCTATTTCATGTCTCTAAAACAGGTAATAAATTAAAATTTTAGCTCATATTCACGGTGATAAGTATTTTTTTAAAAGAAAGATAAATCTCATACCAATTTTATAGCCTCCTTTAAACTTGAATTGTTTCTTTCGTTTGATCTTCTAGGGCGGTTAGAATCAATGTGGCACCATTGCATTGTTGGGTATGTTAAAGTTACTAATGTCCAGTGATTCTCACAATGGAAAGGAAAATATATACTTTCAGTAAATTTGTCGTGTACAATAGATTCTAGCATAGGGAGAATGAGACTTTTCTTCACACTCTTCATATCACACACAATTGCTTTCTGTTTAATATGAAAATAAGTTATGATATAATAAATGAAGCAATTATTATGTACTTGAATATTAAAGTTTTATTTACCGTCATTGTAGTTGTGAAAGCATAGTTGTGGTCTTCTATTCCACATTTTGAAATGTACCAATCTATGATCTGTATTAAAATCAGAATAGTATACGTTTTTTTCATTGGTGGAGCAATATTAAATTGTTAATAGTTTCAATACTCTTAGTAGTTGCTGTGTATGTTGATAAGTATAAAAATAATAAAGCATAAGGTCAATTTAAGCATGTTGTGGATTTTGGTATCAGTGTTGACGTAAAGAAAAAAATTATTATGTACCTGACCGTCTGTTCGCCTCCTTCTAGTAGAAGTTTTAGTGCATTCTTTGTTATGACACAACCTCCTCTGATTGTGTCATTGTCTTCCCATGCCACTACACTATTTTGATAAAAATAATTTGTATATGTTAGATAAACTTAATTTCATATTTAAAATTAATATACATATTTGTACGCTTACTTTTGTGATGATATTGTTAATGAAAAGAAACTTTTGATCACATTTTGTTGCTCAACGTTGAGGTAGATCAAACATTTGCAATGACCAAGCCCTATCTCGTAAAGTGTTGGCTCTATTACTGCAAGTGGCTTTGGATTATTGTCTTGTTCACTTTGGTTTTCAACATTTTCTTTTTTTCAGGTTCCTGTTTTTTCTTATTTGCAACTTTCTTTTGTTTCATCCCATATTCAAAGCTATCACGTTGTTTTTTCACTCTTTCTCTTGCCTTTAATCTTTGAATATAGGAAGCTGTCCCTTTTTGTGTTGCTTTGATTTTTTTGTCAGTTGATTTTATGAATTGTTGTCTCCCTTTTCTAACAGCTGTTTGCCCATGTTCTTCTGCATCTTTTTTTTTCAGTTTTTTCGCTTGCAAAGTCTTGTGTGTCGTAAATTTTGAAAGATGGATGGGTAAAGTCAAGCACTGAAGCGACATACGGTATACTTTTGTTTTTTACATCTGTATCATGTTGAAGAGTTTAAGTATCTTCTGAGTTGTCTCCCTGCACTTCACTTTCTTTTTCCAACTCTTCTTTTTGGTGTACTTCAGTTGGAGTCTGTTTTTTTTCTTCATGGTCACATTGTCTTTCTTCACTGCTTGTTTTTTTACCCAATTCACCTTCTATTTCGACTGGCATTTGTTTGTTCATTTCTTCTGTTTTATCTGCTGTTTTTTGTACACTCTCTTCAGATTTTTCTTCATTTTTTTCTATTTCCATTTGTACAAAAGTATCTGCATCTAGTTCAGTTTGTAAAATGTTGCTTTGTAGGTTGAAACTTTCCTTTTTATTTTCACTATTTTCTTCGCTGTCATTCAAAACATCTTCAACTTTATTGGTGTTGTCTTCAGCCTGTGATGTTTTCTCTTCATTATCTTTCAGTTTCAAATTTATTTCTTTCAACTCTTCTTTCAACCTGGAAACTTCTTGCTCTGCTTTAATTCTTTTTTTTTTCCACTTCTAATTCTTTTTTTGTTTTCTTTGTTTCTTCTTCCAAATCTTTTATATGCATTTGGAATATCCTGATGCTTACGTCTTCCTCAAATGAATGTGCAGTTTCTGTGGTTTCTTCAAACTTTCTTTTCTTTCCATGCTTTTCTTTTTGAATTTTGGGGAATTTGTGTTGAACAGTCTCTGTTTGAAGTAGACTTTCTTCATATGGGCTGAGATTTGTGATTTCTTTCACCTAGAAAATTGGTATTGGAAAATTTGTTTCAGTTTTAAGCTATGATATCAATTTGCAATGATAATTGAATTTTTACTGTAATGGAAAACGAAAATTGTATTCAATAAAACAAATATTTATTTATTTTTATTTTCTGATACTATTAATATCAGGTTCAATCATATTAGTATCAATTTCTTATACTATAAGTATCAGTTTCTAATCATATTAGTATCGGTTTCTTATACTATAAGTATCAGTTTCTAATATGTACAACTATGGTATCAGTTATTGGATTGTAGCATCAGTGTAAATTGTGAAATTATAAGGTATCAGTTTTTGCATTCTAGTATCAGTTTTGAATACATCCATATTTAGTTTCAAGCATGTAATCATTTGTTATCAGTTTTTGCATTTTTGTCTCAGTTTATGATACTATTAGTATTTGTTTCAAGCAAGTAAACATATGGTATCAGTTTTTTGCATTGTATTTTCTGTTATTGATACTATTTACTATGTTTTGATATGGTATCATTTTTTGATCACTGTAGTATTAGTTTTATGCTATAGGATAAATGATCGACAGTAAAACTTTATTCTGCATAATAGTTAAAGCGTACTGATTAAAAAAAAATGAAATGGAATTTTTACTTACATCACCCTCTTTCACGTTATCAAAAACTGCTTTGACTGCTTTGTCTTTGAGTTTCCTTAAATCCCATTTTGCAAATCTTGGTAAGGCTGGAGTATAATATTGTCTTTGTTGAATGAGATCCAGTTTCTCACAAATGCAATACTGTTAATATTAAAAGAATTGATTAGATATGTTTGTTAAAAAAATAACTAATAAATTTTTGAATAAGTAATCTTACCAGTGGAAGCATGGAGCATCCCGACATATTTCTTGGATTATGAATGAACTTCTTAACAAATTTATTGAAATTCTTTTCTATCGTCAGTGGCCAAGAAACTAATTGCATTGTCTCTACATTAATTAAGTATGGCAGAAGTCCCCATCTTAATTTTTGCTGGTTGTTTGGAAAGAAAAATGTTAATAGAGTATTTCAATTACTATTAACATTGGCAAGTCTTCTTCATACTCTTTTTTCTTTTTTGCAACTTCTTGCTTTATTCTTTTTTCTACAACATTTCTTGTTATATAAGTGCTGTTGCCAAAGTTTCTGTTTGCAAATTCCCTATACTGCATTGGAATTGTTTTGTTTGTCATTTTTTGAGTCGGCTCAATGTTAATTCCTTTTAGTGGTAGGCCAAAAATCAAACTTATATCCGTTTCTGTAACTTTCATCCTTTCTGTGGAAAATAAGAAAGCATCTTCGACAACTGAGTAGCATTTGTATAAAGCATCCAAATTGTGTTGATGCTTTTTGCATTCTTTCATCAAAATTTTCTCTTCATAGAAAACTCTAAAGAAGTTGTAGAAAGGAATGCTCTTCATTATATCCATTTGCTTCTTTGATAGAGCATTTTTTTGTTTTATCAGTTTTACTGTTTTGAATATTGCATGCAGCCCACATCTGTAAGCTGTTTCATGCTTTTTATCTTCAGGTTGTTGTTTTGTTTGTGATCTTTCTTTTATGTATTTTGGATGAGCATCAACAAAATCATCATCATCCTATTAGTTCAAAATAAAGACAATAAGTTATTTGTGAAATAAATTATGTTTAAAAATAACAATAGATTCGGGTATTAGTTGTAGTGAAATATCTTCTGTCAAATATATAACAATTTCAAGTTTGAAGTAATTAAGTATCAGTTTTGCAGTACCTAAGTATCAGTTGGTACTAAGTAGGTATCAGTTTTCTCTAATCAGGTGTCATCTTTTCAAGTAGGTATCATTTTTTTATAACTAGGTATCAGTTTTTTGTAACAAGGTATCAGTTTTTTGTAAATAGGTATCAATTTTTGTAAATAGGTATCAGTTTTTGTAAATAGGTATCGGTTTTTTTGTCTGTTTCATATTTCAACTAAATGATACTGACTATAATTTTATCAAACAATTTACGCTTAATGATAAACACTATTATTACTTGTGATTAGGTATCAGTTGGTACTAATTAGGTATCAGTTTTCAGTAATCAGGTATCAAGTAGGTATCATTTTTATATAACTAGGTATTATTTTTTGGTAATTAGGTATCAGTTTTTGTTAGTAGGTATCATTTGTTTGTTTGTATCATATTTGAAATAAATGTCACTGACTATTGTTTTATCAAATAATTTATGCTTAATTATAATGACTATTATACTAGTAATTGGGTATCAGTTTTTCATACCTATCAGCCTTTTCTTTTACCAAATGATTTACAGGTAGTATTTTTGAAATACACATCATGGTATAAAGTTATGATGTTTTATATTTTACCGAATTGAGTTGTTCTTCTTCCAGTTCTTGATCTGCAGCTTCTTTATCTTCTTTTTGCTGACATTTAACAAAATGAAATTATTAGTATTTCAATGTTGCTATAACAAAACTATACTAATTTTGTTGCGTTTGATTTTATATTAACAGTTACCTTCTTTGGTATACTTTCACTTATTTCTGGTTTGCTTGTTCTTGCTGTCATTTTTTCGTCTCTTCTCTTTGTCCTTTTTTCTCTCTATTTTGGTTTTGTTCTTCTGTTGCTGTAGGTTTTTTAAGCGTTAATTTGTTGCTTTTTCTCTTTAGTGCCGACGCTATCGTTTGTGCTAAAGGAAGGTTTTCCTCTTCTATCTCTGCATTTTCTTTTTGAACATCTGATTCGTCGACATTTCAATTTTGGTTTTGTTGATTCGCCGTCGACTTACTTAGGTTTTCTTCGGCTTTCGATTGTTGTGGTCGTTCTTCATCTACAGTTGATTTCTGAGGTTATGTTGGAGATGTAGATTTATTTCTTGTTTGCGGTGCCCTTTTTTTATGTCGAGCAAAATTAATGTGAATCTTTTGTTTCGAGCAAAATTACCGATTGTTGGAGCGTAATGAAGGAGGAGGAAGATGGACAGACTGCTTCGTTTTGTTTGAAATTCTTTCTAGGCTTTGGGCTTTGTCCTTACGGTAAAAGTTATATGCGCGTGTCCTTCTGGACAAATATTTATTATAATTTGTCCTTAAAAAAAATTTCCCCTTTTTAATATTGTCGGTTCATTTTTTCACAAAGAAATTTTTTTTGGCGGTGGGTCTCAAGTGGCTAATCATGGACCATGATGATGCATAGTGTATTCTTTTTCATGGTTAATATTATTGAATCGGATCAAGTTTGATAACTATCTCAAGATAACTCCTTTTCTTTTAATTAAGTTTAGACCAATGAAGAAATCATTTTAAAGTTAACATCATTGTTGGCATATTTAATTTCAAAGCATACAGTTTTTGCTGGAAATCATCTATGTAGCATATTAATAGGGTTTATCTTTGAATAACATGTACATACACAATTTAAAGTGGGAACTCTTAAAGGGCGAATCACTATGGATAAACGAATGGATTTTTTTTTTTAATTTATTTATTTATTGCTAATGGGAGAAATAAATATTTAATTCTCCTCTATTATAAAAAATCAAACAAAATTATTAATTCAACATTTGCGTAATTATATTTAATTTTGTCCTTCACATCCTATTATATTCATCCTACCAGAAACTTTCATTGTATCCATTCAACTACAAAAAAATTAATGCGAAAATAATAATTTCTATTTAGTAATTTCTATTCTAATTCAAGAAAAAGATAGAAATTAGACACGATGGAGGAAAACTCATCCCACTATCCATCTCAATCTCCATCATTTTCCTTTATAACCGATTTTACAACAAATAATAATATAATTTTATCATATTCAATTTTTGAGAGAAAATAGGGCTTTTGGATTGATAAAACTAAGGTTGGGAGAGTATTGAACAAGTTTCTTAAAGAGAAAGATGATAAAGGATAGATGAAAATGGTTAAGACCAATAGATTTGGTGAGATGGTTAGATTTTGTTTTAACGAAGAGAGAGCAATTTGAATTCAAGTGAAAATGCATGAAACTGGAAGAAAAAATTAAGGGTGCTTGGCAAATTAGAGAAGCCTATTTTATGTAAATTAAAATTTTATTTTAAGCTATTGTCCCCTTATCTGTTTTATTGTTCTTTTCGTTTTCCCTATATAAATCTCCTTACGCAAAATGCTTCTCCCATTAACAAACCACTTCAAGAATTCTATTGGATAAATAGTAAAAGGTCTTATCTTTTCCATAGGTAAATACATGTTTCTGTTTTGTGCATACGATAAGATTTGAATCTATACATATCAATTATCCATACTATGCAAAGCAAGGAGAAACTCCTTTTTCTAAAATAAATAATGAATGCTCATTTGATTGTCATGTTGAGCTATCTACAATGCAGTTGACAATCTATGTAAAAAAGAAAGGTAAAATTTTAACATGAAAATATAAATGATCTAGCATGATTTATTGTATTTTATTATTAGTTTTCATGTGATCATGCACAGAATGAATGGCTAATTCCCATCTGTGAAATTCCTTACATTACACAAGTGATAAGCATCTTTATTTGCAAATATAATGTAGAATAAATACTCATTAGGAGACAACTTTCTAGGTTGCTGTTGTTTTAGTTCTTAGAAAGAAGTGGTCATATTCGTGAACATAGCATACAATGTGGTTTTTAGTTATGTTATATGTTTATACTATTTCATTGTTGGAGAAAAATTCCCTAAGATCGCCTCAGAAACAAAAACCAACCTTGCGAAAAAAAAATAGGACCGAATTGATGGTGAGATAAAATAAATAGTAGATAGTCACCAGCTAAAAGCAATCACATATCACACTACACCAGAAAAGCCATTTTGACACGTCTTTGGACCGTGGCTAAACGATTTTGCCACGGCTTTAGACCGTGACAAAATAAGCAGTGACAAATAATTTACCATGGCCCAGAGCCGTGGCAAAATGAAAATTTGCCACGGCTCACGGTACAAAGCCATGCTAATTTACATATAGCTACGGCTTAGAGCCGTGGCTAAGTGAAAAATAAATAACGTAGAAACAAAACGGGTAATAGTTGACATCAGTTCATAACACAACTACAAGTGCTTGATAACAAATTTCAATTGATAATACATTTTCAACATGAAAGAAATACAGTAGCATACAAATAAATAAATCAAAGAAAGAAATAGAGTAGCATATATACACAACTTCTATTGATATTACAAATCAGTTCGCAGTAAAACAACTAAACATCTATTATACATTACAAACATTAAAAAACAACAGAGAAAGAAATGATCCCATTAAAGGACCAAGTAAATGATATAACTTTTAGAGAGCAATTTATAATAAATACATTCATTTTCTAAGAACATTATTAATTACCAGCCTAGAGGCGATAAGGGATGATAAAGTGATTGTGTTTTTCAGGTGATATTTTTGCTTTGGACATGGCCATAATCACCAAACTATCTCCAAATGGAATCGCCTTCACTTTTCCTTTCAACCATAATGATGCAGCAGTTTGTGCATTTGCCATAGCCTAAAAATTAACACCATAGCAAGTAAAAGTTTAACACGGCTAGGTGCTGCTAGATGTAGGTTATATTCAACATCTGATCTGATACTCTTTATAATTGATGAGGCATACAATAGAGCAAATAAATTTATGAAGATTTCTCTCATAAAAAACCATCTTTCAACGAACTACAAAAGAAAGTCATAGGTTTAAGCAGTCAAAATGACAAAAGCATTACAATCACCCAAAATTTACAAAAATTTAACTTGTAATATACATGTGATATGCCCACTCATTCATTAATTTGTTTGATTTCTAAAAAAGTAAAAGAAATTATGATCTAAATGTGATGTCCAATTAACTACTTTTATATTTTGCAGATTTGTTCCAACTTTTTTTTTCTTGTTCAAACAAATTTTGCCATTCTCCTAAATTTTGGATTGGAAATAAGATCGTATGCTTTGGTTGATCAACAAGGGATGGATGAGCATATTGATCTCAACTCAGAAACAGACTTAGCTTATGATCATTGGGGTCCATCACCTCCACTGGTTTAATATAAATTCAATAACAAAATTTATGATTTTACTCTAAATTAAAAAAGCAATTTCGATGACATGACTATGTTTCTTGATTTTTTGTTTTCGGCCTGCTCTGGTTCTGTGTAAAATCTTGCTCTAATTGCAGCCAAATGTGCATAATATGCAGGTGGTAGTACTGTGTCCATACAAAATATATATTACGGTATAAATTGAGACTATATGTACTTCTAGTAATCATTAGAAAAGAAATCAAAACATCTAGATAAAATGAACAAGGAACTTACCAACTGAGACAGATCTGGTGCACCTCGCATATCTGTAAAATTCAAATACAAATCATTTGAACTACTAAGGGGAAAAGTTACTTAATCACCAATACTCATTCATGTACTTATGATACATAGATGTATTCATTTTTTTTCTTTTCATGTGACTAATGATAATTAAATGCTAAAGAATTAGCATATTATATACGTATAACAATGATTCTTTGTCAGAGTCTGCATCTCATCAGCAAAGAAATTATTCTCATCCCACAAAACATGATAATGTTCAGGCCAACTTGTTCCCTACAAACAAACCAAAATATTAAAAATGATATATTTACATCTTCTTAATTAAACTATTACTTATATTCCCTATAATTACACTGCACCTGAATTCCAGCATGACTACATAAATAGAATTAACTCATTTGTATGAAATATCTTGGAATCAACTACAGTAGCTGAAAAATGCATCGAATTAGGTATATTCTGTAGTATGTGCAAATTTGCATAAGCTGTGAAATGTGGTGGTCTGAGTTCAAATCAGAAAATTACCAGGTAGGATATTCCCATTTGCATCAGTACTACTTCTATCTTTGTGGTTCTGCATATAACCTCATGTGATGGCACTTTTGAACAATGACAAATGTCACAGGAGACTGATAATTTGGTTCTAGCGAAGTACATGCAAACAAGTAAGGCAAGAAATCAGTAATCAACATCGTTATTATTATTTATAAAACTGTGTTGAATTAGTTGCATTATTATTAAGGGATAAAATTTGGTTAGCTTAAACTTAGTTAATTTTATAAAAAAATTAATTTTAACAAAACTTAGTTGATTTTTATTAACTTGAAAGTTTATTATTATTAAAACTAAATTAACTTAATTATATTATTATTATTATTATAAACTTAGTTAGTTTTTATAAACTTAGTTAATTCATCGTCATTAATATTATTTTTAAAACTTTATTAAATTAGCTATATTAATATTATTTATAAAATTTAGTTAACTTAAACTTAGTTAATTCTATAAAACTTGTTTAATTTTAACAACTTCGTTAATTTTTATTAACTTGGTTAATTTAGTTAATTTATTATTATTATTATAAACTTAATTAATCCATTATCATTATCATTATTTATAAAACTTTGTTAAATTAACTATATTATTCTTATTTATAAAATTTAGTTAACTTAAACTTAGTTACTTTAACAAAATTTAATTAATTTTTCTAAACTTAGTTAATACATCATCATCATTATTATTATTTATAAAACTGTGGTAAATTATTTACATTATTATGAAGGAAAAAATTTGGTTAGCTTAAACTAGTTAATTTCATAAAATTTGTTTAATTTTAACAAAACTTAGTTAATTTTTTATTAAATTGGTTAACTTAATTAGTTTATTATTATTAAAACTTAGTTAACTTAATTACGTTTTTATTATTATAATAAACTTAGTTTTTCTAAACTTAACTAATTCATCGTCTTTAATATTCTTTATAAAACTTTGTTAAATTATTATACTAATGTTATTTATAAAATTTAGTTAACTTAAATTTAGTTAATTTTATAAAACTTGTTTAATTTTAACAACTTAGTTAATTTTCGTTAACTTGGTCGACTTAGCTAATTTATCATTATTATTATTATAAACTTAGTTATCTTTTATAATCTTAGTTGATTCATTATCATTATCATTATTCATAAAACTTTGTTAAATTAGCTATATTATTCTTATTTATAAAATTTAGTTAACTTAAACTTAGTTAATTTTAACAAAACTTAATCAGTTTTTATAAATTTAGTTATTTCTCGATCATCGTTATTATTATTTATAAAGCTGTGTCAAATTAGTTACATTATTATCAAGGGATAAAATTTAGTTAACTTAAACTTAATTAATTTTATAAAATTGTTTAATTTTAACAAAACTTAGTTAATTTTTATTAACTTGGTTGACTTAGTTAACATTAAAATAACTACATTTGGCTTCAAGTCTCGATAACACTAAAATAAATGTTGTTAATGCAGATTATGTGTCGTTAATAAATAACAAGCTTCTTAACTGATGTTGCGGCTAGAAGAACAGGTTTTTTTCAATAACTAATAGGAACACACACTTCTCCGCAATCAATGTAAAATGGCTCTATGCTCGTCTTAAAAAAAAATGTCACTATCACACTAAATCAAAAAGGATATAAAGAACACATAATGATGTGGCAATTGGTTTGAATACTTACAAATGGGATACGTGATATGCATCAAAATTAATGCTTGACATCTATTGACATAACTGATAACTACATAAACGGTTGACAGTGGATCGTTAGCATAAGCGGTCCTCTTGCAAAGGTGTGTATTTTGACAAAAGGACAATCTCAATTGTATGGAATTGGAAGAAACCACATATACTATTCTAACATACCCCTGCTCACTATTGTTACGAAAAATTGTAAAATAACAATGAATTAAAAGAAGGAACATGCATACATCATGAGTTGAAAGAAAAGCTTCGTGCAAAATATCCAAGTTCCCAACACAATCAAAGGTGAAGTTTACTCCGCCTTCACTCGTCTCTCTTATAATCTACACGATTTAATAATGCAAAACTAATTAGACAATGTGAAATTCATCATCATTTGTTTTCAAACATATTTTCTCATTTCAATATCTCAAATCCTCGTCGAGGCATAACATTAATGGCATTGATGAAGTGCCCAGACCAAGTATGAAAGCAAAAATCTGAAACTGAAAATGGTAATACCTAATGTAATGCCTTCTCGTTATTGTTTGGGTTAATAAAATATGTAATGCCCATTTCTCTTCCTGTAATATATATTTACATGTGTGAAACAAATTTTTAACGATTTGTTAATGCCAATGGTAACATTTAGTCCTATTTGTAGGCCATATTACAGTTAAGCTTTACCCTTTTCAAATTTATCGGAATTTATGTCCACTACATTTATTTTGGAAGCTCCATGTAGTCTAGCACCTTCTTGGACCTGGGGAATTTTTATCCAGTCATACAAATGAATAATATCAATTTTGCTAAGCTCTAATTTCAATGCAGACTAATATTATATATTCTAATTGGAAAACTCACTGCAAGGCCAACTGCACCAAGTCCAAATATTGCTACTATGGAGCCTTTTTGTACATTTGCACTGTTCCAAGCTACTCCTATTTATATTATTCACTTCAATATTATAAAACGTTATTTTTTTTAGATAAAACAAACATCGCTTATATCTTACTATCTTATAATAAAATAATTATTCAATGAAGAATGTCTTTAAACTAGCATTAATATATATGAACTACGGAAATCCAACATTATTGTCAACTCTTCAAATTTGAATAAAAAAAGTTTTGAATGTTCCAAGAGTATTGTTGAACAATTATATACCTTTTTATAATCCATTCTTATTGCAATTGCTGGGGTTTTACCATTGCATTTATTTGGTATTTCACTCTTGTGATCGAGTGACATAATCACGTGAAGCGCTCAATGCTTTTATCTTTTCAATACAACATGCGAGATATTATAGATAAAAGTACAAAAACAAGCAAATTTTCATGTACATCTCTATATGTTAAGGTTATATGTGAAGACAACCTTTTTCCCGGGGGACATAAGGGCGTTAGGGTATTGATACCCTGTTGTGAATGCTCTAAGAAGGCGAATGTCTACAGATTCAAGTCTTAGATATTAGTTGTTTTCAGAGCTACACCTCCTCGACGGCGACTGTACAGTCAAAATGTTTTCTATCCTTTAAATTAAGAAAACATGGAACGACCCGCAACCAGGAATATAATATCATAATCAATTAATTACCCAAAGCATCATAACAGACAAATAAATTAATTGGATTTCATGAACAAACCTATAGAGACTCCACAGCCAAGCAAACACATCTTATGAATAGGAGCCTTCTTATTGATTTTTACTGCAGAAGCCAAATCCAAACCATATACTCTGAAAATGTAGAAGTGCTGAGAAAATGATATACCGACCGATGTAATTCTTTTCCGTCTTGTCCCTGGTGAAGAATCTAGTCCGTCCATCGCTCTTCATCGTGCTTCTGAATGGGTTTACATTGAATTCCCCACATAGAATTTTTTTTTTCGGATTTGAGATTTGAGAAGATGCAGATCTGGATGATTTTTTTGGCCTTTGAATTGGTTGAAGTGGATTTAAGAATTTAGGGATTTCGATTATTAGTTATTATGAAGCGGTAGTAAGAAGCGGGGGAACAAAAATGGAAGTGGAAAGAGGCGTTGTTTTATGAGAAGAGGCGTAGGTCATACGTATGTAAGGGGGCTAAAAAAATAAAGGTAATTTTGCCACGGCCCTAAACCGCGGTAAAATTGCCATGGCCTGTTAGTATGGCAATATATTTTAGGGGATTTAATTTAAAGGACAAAAATTTGTATATTTTTTGCCTAAAGGACACGACCTCAATATTTTTGCCACAAGGACAAACATTCTTCTAAAAATTATTTATAAGGACAAACATTTTGCAAAATTATTCATAAGGACAACAAAACTGTTACCGAGCTAAAAACTGATACCTAAAAACTGGTACTGATAACTAAAAACTGATACCTAAAAACTGTTATCAATAACTAAAAACTGATAGCTACAGAAAGTTGTCCTTCAGGATAAAATATTGAAGGTCTGTCCTTCAGACTAAAAAGCTGTGAAATTTTGTCCTTGACAATAATTTCCTGTATATTTTACTACGGCCCTAAACCATGGTAAAATGGCCATGGCTCAAGACCGTGGCAAATTTTCCGCATTGGGGCGTGGCAAAATGGTCAGTATGGTGTGGTGGATCAAGCAATAAAAGAAAATAAAATACATGATTTATAGTGGTTCCACTACCGTGAGGTAACGTACATCCACTTGGGAAGAAGTGATTTTATTACTTTCTAAGAGGAGAAAATTTTACAAGATTGATAATGGAGAAAAAAAATAAGAAATACAACTAAGAGAGATAATTCAACTCATGCTAATCTTTGTCTTTATATAGAGATTACTACTTGGGGTTGAAGTAATTGATTTATGGTCATAAATCAATGCCTCATTAATTCTCCTATTCATATAGGAAATGTTTATGAATTTGATTTTCCAGTTTCCCTGAATTTATATGTGTCTGCTAAGATTCCTTCTTTAATAAGCTAATTAAGGAATTAATTGATTACCGCAATCTCCTAAAATAATTCTTCTTCTCCCATGGGTAATTTATTACTCTCTTTACTGTTGTAAAAGAGGCAATATATATTTGAATAATTATCTCAAATATCTTCCAAGTCTTCTACATTTGGAAATATTATACTACTGAAATCAACAATATCTTCCAAATCTTCTGCAATTGGAAATATTGTATCACTAAATCTTACAATCTCCACCTTGATACTATATTTCCCTGCAAGCTTATAAATTTCACCTACATACTCTTACTTCAGGTAGCCCTCGAATAAGACACTACATATACTTTCTCAATAAGCTTCGGCATAGCCATCATCCATTGCACTTTGTCCACGAACTCCGGGAAGGCCATCGCCCATCAACAAAGTATTGATAGTACCCTCTTCAATTAAGACCTATCAATCTCCATAATGAAAAACTGTCTCCATCTACCAACTCACTCTCCCCCATGCCACCATGTGGCACCCAGCACTTCATAAAGCGAATCAAGTTCGAGCAATGCTCGAACTTTACAATGGGTAACGACTTGGTAAACATATCCACTGCATTCTCCTCTATGTTAACCTTCTGAAGACATACAAGCTTTGCTTCATCCATAGAGATAAGAAATGCTCTCTTACCTCAATATGCTTCGTCCTTAAGCTGAAAGTCAGATTTTCAACTAAGTGAATTGCGCTTTGGCTATCACAATTCACTTCTATACCTTCATACATGAAACCCAAATCACACAACAAACACTTTAAGTAAAGCGCCTCCTTAGCCATTTCAACCGCAGCTATAAGCTCTGCCTCTTTAGTATACAAAGCCATAATCGTCTACAACCTCGCTGTCCAACTAATACTTGTCCCATCAATGGTGAACACCTGAGGTTGACTTCTTTTGATCTCTATCACCGACAAGCCCATGGTCTAGAGTCTCTCTAAGATATTTGGAAATATACTTCATTGCATCCCAATGTGTCTTTCCTGAATTTGACATGAATCTACGCACCAATCCAACTGCCTGTGCAATGTCAGGCCTAGTGTAAACCATGGCATACATAAGACTACCAGTTGCACTCGCAAAGGAAACCTTCTCCATATAATCCTTGTCCTTCTCCAAGATCGGAAAGCGTCTACTAGAAAGCTGTATGTGCAAAGGCACGGATGTGCTAATTGTCTTTTCTCTTTCCATGCTAAACCGAGTAAGCACTTTCAGAATATATTCCTTTTGAGTGAGCACCAAAAGTTCAAGCTTCCTATCCCTTTGGATTTCCATATCCAAAATCTTCCTTGCTTCTCAAAGATCATTCATCTTAAATTCCGACTTAAGCTTTAACTTCAAGCCATCAATTTCAGCTTTATCCTTGAAAGCAATCAACGTATCATCCACCTACAAGAGTAAACACACCCAATAACCATTCTTCAAATGCTTGAAATACACACAAGCGTCTTTGATGCTACGATCAAAACCAAGTGAAAGCATAAAAGAATCAAACCTCTTATACCACTGTTTAGGTGACCGCTTAAGTCCATACAACGACTTCTTTAGCTTGCAAACCCAATTCCCTTTTCCATCTATGACATAGCTGTCTGCCTGCTTCATGTAAACGGTCTTATCCAACTCTCAATGCAAGAAAGCAGTCTTCACATCAAATTGCTCCAACTCCAAGTCATGAGCAACGACTATAGCAAGAAAAATACGGATGGAGATGTGTCTCACTATAGGAGAAAAAATCTCATCATATTCCAATCCATTCCTCTATGAAAATCCTTTAGCAACAAGTCTAGCCTTGTATCTTCCATCATCCTTCGCCTTGAACACCCACTTGCAACCTATGGCTCGGCTTCATTGAGGACGAGGTACTAAATCCCAAGTCTTGTTCTTCTTCGACGACTCTAGATCCTCTTCCATAGTGCACATCCACTTCGAACTATCACATGACTTCAAAGCTTCGTCAACGTCAAACGGCTACTCAACAACCACATGTAGGGCATAATCAAACTGATCATCAAGGCTAAGGTTTGCATATCGCCAATCATCATACCTCTTGGGCGGCCTAGTAGTCCTACGACTTGCACGAGTAGTACAACTTCGTCCAAAATCCTTTCAGCTCCACCTTGAATTGAACTTCCTATAGTCTTATGCACATCAACAACACTACTAGAAGACATCTATGGACTACTCTGTGATGTCACATCAACTGCATTTATCTCACTCTCAACATCAATCAACAACTCTACTGCTAGGTTGTAAAATAGGAACCTCTTCCATCACCTTAGGCCTATCAGAAACATCTGATGTGGTAGGTAAATCTTTCTTAGGATTGAACATCGCTGACTCATAAAAAGTAACATGTTTGAAATGAACAATCTTCCTATCAATAGGGTGCTAAATACGATATCCTTTGATACCATCTGCGAATCCCAAGAGGATGCCCTTATATACTCCAGTTTCCAACTTATCATCACCTGTATGGTGAACATACACAAGACAATCAAAAATACAAAAAGAACCAAGGTACGCGGCTTTACCTCTCCACTTCTCTTCTGGAATCTTTCAATCTATGGTTGAGAATGGAATCTTATTAATAATATGCACCATAGTCAATAGTGCCTAAGCCCAAAAGCCTCTAGATAAGCCCGCCATCAATCCCAAGTAACGAGCATTCTTAAGTAAAGTCATATTCATTCTCTCAGCAACCTCATTGGGTTGTGGATCACCTGGTGTAGTGAAATGTCTCTCAATGCCATGCCGTCCACAAAAATCGAGGAACTCCCTAGAGACAAATTCGCCGACGTTATCAGACCCCAATACCGTCAACTTAGAACCAGATTGATTCTCAACAAGCACATTCCAAGCATTAAACTTCTTAGAGCTCTCTGATTTGGCCTTCATCACATACACTCAAACTTTTCGAGAGAAATCATCAATAAAGGAGATGAAATACTTCACTCCCTCAATAAAAGCAGTACCAGCTGGTCCTCAACATACGTATGCACATAATCAAGTACCCTCTCTGATCTATAGATTCAACTCCAAAGGATATCTTAGTTTGCTTACCTAACACACACTCTTGGCAGAAAATCAACTTGTCGAAGTCGCATTTGATCATCTTCCATCCACGAAGCAACTCTAAGCCCTTCTCAGTAATATGACCCAACTGGAGATGCCAAAGTCTAGTGGGATCCAAAGTATGAGAACTATCAACTCCAACACACGACTCTTTAAGAATTGTGGTCCCCTTAAGTAAATATCAATTCTAGAGCACATCTCCCTTCATAATCAGAAGAGCACCTCTCGAAACTTTCAAACCATCCTTCTCTAAAGTGATCTTGTACCCCATGGATGCCAACTGCTCCAAAGAAATCAAGTACTTTTGAAAACCCGAAACATACCAGACACTTGTAAAAGTGTGTGCCACTCCATCAAACATACTAGTCTGTACTGTACCTTCTCCCATGGCTCTATAACTAGTGTCATTACTCATAAGGATTGCACTTACTACTCCATCGACTAAAGAACTTAAGTAATCCTTATTAGGCATCATATGAAAAGATGCCCCCGTATCAAGCACCCAATTATTTGATACATCTAATATCGTTGCAGATAACACATCATCAAATACAACCTTCTCCATCGCAAATGATGAAGAACCATCTTTTCCTTTTTAGTCATTCAATCCAGGCGGTCTCTTTTCCAGTGGCCTGGTTTTTTACAATGGTGACATTTTTTATCCTTAATCTTTCCTCCTTAATTATTATCGGGCTTTCTAGATTTGGAACGCCCCCTAGAATTCCAATTCTTATTCTCCTCCCTCCTTGTCTCAGCAAATAGGCTTTAACTACTGCTTAATTGTCTACCTTCACCCATCTCCTTAACCTGATCTCTCAAATCCTCAGACAGAAGACCCGACTTCACATCTTTAATAATCAAAGTATCTCTCACAAAGATAAGGATGTTAGCGAAACCTATGTAATGCTTCGAAAAGGAACACAAGTGATTATAGCCATATGCTCTTCATCACTAAATCATCGAAGAAAACCAAATGCCCTTTGATAGAAGTACCATCTCTCGTTCTCATGGTGAAAAATGTCTTCAACAATATCAGATGGTTAGTCAAAGATTTCTTCAGATAGAGATTTTCCAACTTGGTCTAAATTCCCTTAGCATTAGTTTCACCGCTAATATCAGAAATAACATTTTCTCCCATAGCTAATTGCAAAGTAGTAAACACTCATTTTTCCATCTCCTTCCTTTCTGTGGTTGAAATTTCAACCGTTAACTTCTCAAAAGCAAACACCACGGGATGAACTTCATTTCTCATTAAAACAGTTTTCATCCTCCATTGCCACTTCTCGTAGTATTTATCACCATTCCACTTCTATATTGCTAAACTAGATCCTAATGCAATATAGGTCCTTATAACATAGGGTCTTGGTACAACTGCTGGAGTCTCTTCATCTCCTTCCATAATGCCTAACACCCTTTGTCAATCAACCTTGTCACTCAAATACCAGAATGTTGGAGAGAAAAAATTCCTCAAGACCGCCTTCGGAAGAAAAACCCAATCTTGTAGAAAAACAAATAGGACCGGATTGATGGTTAGGAAAAACAAACAATAGATAGTCACTAGATAAAAGCAATCATAGATCAAGTAATAAAAGAAAATAACAGACATGATTTATAGTGGTTCTACTACCGGAAGATAGTGTACATCCACTTGGAGAGAGGAGATTTTATTACTTTTTAAGAGGATGAAATTTTATAAGATTGATAATGGAGAAGAAGAATAAGAAATACAACTAAGAGAGATAATTCTACCCATGCTCTCTGCCTTTATATAGAGATTATTACTTAAGATTGAAATAATTGATTTATGGTCATAAATCAATGCCACTAATTTTCCTATTCATATAGGAAGTATTTATCCATTTGGTTTTTTAGTTTTCCCCAATTTACATGCGTCTGATAAGATTTCTTCTTTAATTAACTAATTGGGAAATTAATTAATTACCTCAATCTTTTAAAATAATTCTTTTTCTCATGTAGGTAACTTATTACTCACTTTAATGCCATAAAAGAGGCAATATATATTGGAGTAATTATCTCATATATCTTCCAAATCTTCTACAATTGAAAATATTGTATCACTAAAATCAACAATATCTTTCAAATCTTCTGCAATTGGAAATATTGCATTACCAATCTTACATTCATATACAAAATGCATAGTTACGTAAGAATAATATACACTGTATTTTTACCCATTGTTGTTGTATTGGAATTCCACATATCTATATATTACTAATGTACGCAGCTACTTCCACTTTATTCCCTTTTGGATTAGGAAAAAACTGGAAAGCCAAAGAGCCAAACTTCCACGTGGATGGGTTAAGCTTTTATTCTTCATAAAACTTTTATAATCATGTGGTTTGTTATACTTTCCAAAGCTATGATCAAGCATATGTCGTGCAATGCATATGTTATAGGTTACGTGCAATGCTACCTCCATATTTTATATTAATGAAGAAACCATTTTAAGTTGTTACACTGATCTTCTTAGATTTTATAAGGCAAAAATTAACAATATATATATATATATAATAAAGTATAATAGTTATACAGTTATACCATGCATAAGCGCCTTCTAGAGTTCCATATAATACATGATCTAATGTCATTGCGATTTAAGAGAATTCTTCCATCTTAATAATTTTCTAATAGTATTTAGAAAATAAGATAATTTATAATAAATATTGTGCAATTGCTATTGAAAAAGTAAATGAAGCTTTTAACAAGTTTTCAATGATATATTGAAAAATATTAAAAATCATTATTCATATTCTATACTTAAACCATAAAAAAAGGTGAATCAAAAATTTACACATCTTATTAAAAAATTATGGAGTGCAATGGGATGAATTCATTTTTGGCATATGCTCGAGATTTTTGAACCACTGGCAAAAAATGATATTCATATTTAACAATTTCGGCTACTTAAAAGTTTTAGATGCATAAGTTAACGAAGTTTCGATCAGTTTTGAGTACTATATGCGGTGATATGGATTATGATTATATGGGGTATCGGTTTTTAGTTCATTATTTGATTTGTTTTTCGTATATGTGTTTTGTTCTTATTGTTGGGGATAATCCCTTAAGATGATCGGTCTAAGAGAATAAAAACCCAACGCAGCGGAAAACAACTGAATCGTGGCTGTGGTGAGACGGAACAAACAAAAATGAACACCAAAACAGACAATCACAAATCTATACAATGCAGAAAAATAAATAACACCAGTATTTATAGTGGTTCCATTATCGCTAGGCAGTGTACGTCCACTTGGAGAGAGAGGATATTTTACTCACTGAAAGATTAGAGTTACAAGATTGATTCACTTTTGGAGGCTATACATAAGAAGAATTCACAATACAGACAAAATTTTGCAGAGTTTCAGCTTTCCAGGATGGCATTGAAATCGGATGAAATTAGCACTCAATTTCAACTGCCATTGTTATCCAAAAGATACTCTATTTATTAAGTGAAGAAAGGGGTAGTTGCTATATAGTAGCCCTGAGGTTTGGTTCGGCACATCTGCTTCGACAAGCAGTGCAGTGGAATTTGGTTCGGCAAAGCCATATCAATCTGGTTCGGCATCTTTACTTTAAGTCTGAATCGGCCTTCCCAAATACCGAATGTGATATTTCGTTTGGCATCTATCAGGTTCGGCATGCCGCCGAAGGAAATATTTCGTTCGGCATTATCCCCTTTATTGCACTGGCTACCGAACGAAGTAACTGGAGTGGCATCCCATCGCTACCAGATGAGATAACTTCCTTGTTGCCTCCATTGCTGATTGATGCACTACCACCGGCTAGGATATTTCATCCCGTCCTCCTTACTACCGAACGAACCATCACCGAATGAAACTGCTTCTCTTCATCGAAGTCACTCACCTCCATCGGATCACACTTATGGTTCGGCCTTTCTTAATCACCGAACCACCTTCACTTCCTACAAGCCATGACTTTGACATAGGATTAGGACTTCGGTGCTTCCTCGTCGACGCTTCTCCAATGGCAACGCTTCTTCCCGAATTCAGGTATCATCTCGAATAATCTCCACCTTGATACCGAATTTCATACAATCCTTTCAACTTCATCTACACATTCATGCTCTAAGCAATGGATATTTACCCAATAAACTTCGGCAATGCCATCACCCATTGCACACCATCAACGAACTCCGACAAGGCCATCGCCCACCAACAAAGTGTTCGAAGTACCTTGTTCGTGTAGAACCTACCAATCTCCACCATGAAAACAAACATCTCTATGAACTATCTAAACTCTCCCCCCATGTCAACCCGTGGCACCTAGCACTTCATTAAGCGAATCAAGTCTAATCAATGCTCAAACTTAGCAATAGGCAACGACTTGGTAAACATGTCTGTTGCATTGTCCTTTGTGTGAACTTTCTAAAGACAAACTAGCTTCTCTTCACTTATCGAGAAGACGAATGACTCTCTCACCTCAATATGCTTCGTCCTCGAGCTGAATGTCAGATTTTCAGCTAAGTGAATTACACTTTGACTATCACGGTACACATCCATGCCTTCATATACGAAGCCCAAATCACACAACAATCGCCTCAAATAAAGCGCCTCCTTAGTTGATTCAACTGCAGCTATGAGCTTTGCCTCTGTAGTAGACAAAGCCACAATCATCAGCAACCTTGCTCTCCAACTGATCGCTGTCCCGCCAATGGTGAACACATATCTAGAGGTTGACTTCCTTCTATCTCTATCACTGGCATGATCGGAATCACAAAATCCAACCAAGCTGAAATCTCTTCCTTTGCTGCCAAAGAAAAGTCCATGGTTTGGAGTTCCTCTAGGGCATATTAAGATACACTTCACTGCTTTCCAATACGTCTTTTCTGGATTTTCCATGAACCTACTAACCAATCCAACCACCTATGCAAAGTTTGGCCTAGTGTAGATCATGGCATGCATCAAGCTACCAACTGCACTTGCATATGAGACCTTTAACATATATAAGTTTGTCCTTTTTCAAGATCGAAGATCCCTTAATAGAAAGCTGTATGTGCAAAGGCATGGCTGTGCTGATTGCCTTTGCCTCTTCCAAGCTAAATCGAGCAAGCACCTTTCGAATATACTCCTTTTGAGTGAGGCTCTAAGGTTCTAGCTTTCTATCCCTTTGGATCTCCATACCCAAAATTTTCTTTGCTTCTCTAAGATCTTTCATTTTGGCTTCCGCTTTTAGCTTTCGCTTTAAACTATCGATTTCAACCTTATCCTTGGAAGCAATTAACATACCATCCACGTACATGAGTAGGTACACCTATCTACCATTCTCTACATGCTTGAAGTACACACAAGCATCTTTGATAGTATGATAAATACCAAGTGAAAGCATAAAAGAGTCAAACCTCTTGTACCATTGTCTAGGCGACTGCTTAAGCCCATACAAAGACTTCTTCAATTTGCAAACCCAATTTTCTTTTCCATCTACAACAAATCCTTCTAGCTACTTCATGTAGATGGTCTCATCCAAGTCTCCGTGCAAGAATGCGGTTTTCATGTCCAGTTGCTCCAGCTCCAAGTCATGAGCTACAACGATAGCGAGCAAAATGCGGATGAATGTATGCCTCACTATTGGAGAGAATATTTCATCATACTTCAATCCCTTTCTTTTTGAAAATCCTTTAGCAACTAGTCTAGCTTTGTATCTTCCATCATTCTTCACCTTGAATATCCATTTGCAACCTATGGCTTGGCTTTTTTGAGGAGGTGGCACTAAATTCCAAGTCTCGTTCTTCTTCAACGACTCTAACTCCTCTTCCATAGCGCACATCCACTTCAAACTGACATATGACTTCAAAGCTTCATCAAGGTCAAGCGGCTCCTCAAGAACTACATGCAGGGCATAGTCAAACTGATCACCAAGGCTAAAGTTTGCAAACTGCCAATCACCATACCTTTCGGCCGGTCTAATAGTCCTACGACTAACCCGGATAGGTACTGCTTCGTCTAAACTTCTTTCAGCTCCACCTTGAGCTGAACTTCCCCTAGATTCGTGCACATCACCAGCACTACTAGAAGGTACCTATGGACTATTGTATGATGTTCCAACAACTGCATTTTCCTCGACAGCATCAACAACAACTCTACTCCTTGGCTGGAATATGTGAACTTCTTCCATCTTCTTAGGCCTATAAAAATCTTCTGATGTAGTAGATAACTTCTCCTTCGGATTGAACATAGCAGACTCATCAAAAGTAACATGTCTGGAATGAACAATCTTCCGATCAAGAGGGTTCCAAATTCGATACCCTTTGATACCATCAGTGTATCCCATTAGTATGCCCTTGTATGCTCTATCCTTCAATTTATCATCACATCTATGGTGAATGTACACGATAACCAAATGTTCGGAAGTAACCAAGATACATTGCTTTACCTCTCCACTTCTCCTTTGGTATCTTTTCATCTATGGCTGAGCATGGAATTTGATTTATGATATGTGCCGCAGTTGATAATGCCTCGGCCCAAAATCCTTTAGACAAGACCTCCGTCAATCTCAAGCAATGAGCCTTCTCTAGTAGAGTCATATTCATCCTTTCTACAACCCCATTGGATTGCGAATCTTTAGGTGTAATGAAATGTCTTTGAGTGCCACGTTGTCTACAAAAATCGAGGAACTCCCAAGAGACAAATTCACCGCCATTATCTGATCTCAACACCTTCAACTTAGAACCAGATTGATTCTCAACAAGCGCTTTTCAGTCTTTGTACTTCTCAAAACTTTCTGATTTGGCTTTCATCACATACACCCAAACTTTTTGAGAAAAGTCATCAATGAAAGGGATAAAATACTTTGCTCCTCCAAGAGAAGGAGTAGCAACTGGTCCCCAGACATTTGTATGCACATACTCAAGTACTCACTTTGATCTATGGAGTCCAACTCCAAAAGATACTTTAGTTTGCTTGCTTAATACATACTTCTGGCAAAAGTCCATCTTGTCGAAGCTTTCTCCTTTGATTATCTTCCATCTCCGAAGCAACTCTAAGCTCTTCTTTGAAATATGACCCAACCTGAGATGCTAAACCTTAGTAGAATCCAAAGCACGAGAACTATCTACTCCAACACATGACTCTCCAAGAACTGTGGTTCCCTTCAGCAAATACAAATTTCGGACACATCTCCTTTCATAAGAACTAATTCACCTCTCGAAACCTTCAGACTGTCCTTCTCAATAGTTACCTTGCATCCCAAAGATGCCAATTGTCCTAAAGAAATTAGAGACTTTCGAAGATCTGGAACATACCGGACACCTGTCAAAGTGCGTATCACTCCGTCAAACATGTTGATACTCACTGTAACTTCACCCATTGCTCTACAGCTAGGATCATTACACATAAGGATGGAGCTTTCCCTCTCATCCAACGAAAGAAGTGAAGTAATTCTTATTAATCGTCATATGGAAAGACTCCCCCGAGTCCAGCATCTAATGGTCTGAGACATCTGATACCGCTACAGACAACACATCGTCAGATACAGACTTCTCCATCGCAAATGATGAAGATCCGTCTTCTTCCTTCTTCTTCAAATCTGGACAATCCTTTTTCCATTGAATAGGTTTCTTGTAGATAAAGCATTTTCCATCCTTAGACTTTCCTCTCCTGCCATTACTAGGCTTCCAGGAATTGGAAAGCCCTTTAGAGTGCCAATTCTTCATATCTTCTCTACCTCTTTTAACAAACAGGCTGTGATTACTACTTCCACCACTAATTTCTTCACCTATCTCCTTCATCTGATCTCTCAAACCCTCATATAGAAGGCCTGACTTCACATCTTCCACTGTTAATGTGTCTCTTGCGAAGATAAGGTTGTTAGCGAAACCTCTGTATCGCTCCGAAAGAGGACACCAAAGAATCATTGTCTTTTGCTCCTTGTCCATCTTCAAGTCAACAGTCTTCATCTTCATCACGAGATAATAAAAAAAAAGATGTTCCTTCATTAAAGTACACTCTCTCATCCGCAAGATGAAAAATGTCTTAAGTAATATCAGACGGTTAGTCGGAGATTTCTTCAAGTAGAGATTCTCCAGCTTGGTCCAATTGCTTCTAATAGTAGTCTCACTGCTAATCTCTGAGATAATATTCTCTCTCATAGCTAGCTATAAAGTAGTAAACACTCATTTCTCCATCTCCTTCCTTTCCGCGACTGAGATGTCAGGCGTCAACTCCTTAGGAGCAAACACTGCTGGATGGACTTCGTTCCTCATTAGAACAGCCTTCATCCTCCATTGCCACTTCTCGAAGTTTTTATCCCCATTCCATTTATCAATTGCCAACTGTGATCCTGAAGCGATATACATCCCTCTAGTATAGGGTCTTGTAACAACTGGAGTCGGTTCATCTCTTGCCATAGCGTCTAACACTCCTTAATCAACCTTGCAGCTCTGATACCAGACAGTTGGGAAAAATCCGTTCAGATGATCAATCTAAGAGAATAAATGCTCAACGTAGTGGAAAACAACTAGATCGTGATCGTAGTGAGATGGAACAAACAAAAGATGAACACCAGAACAGACGGTCACAGATCTATGCAATGTAGAAAAATAAATATAACCAGTATTTATAGTGGTTCCATTACCGCTAGGCAGTGTACGTCCACTTGGTGAGAGGAGATTTTCTTAATCACTGAAAGATTAGTGTTACAAGACTGATTCACTTTTGAAGGCTATACATAAGAAGAATTTACAATACATACAAAATTCTGCAGAGTTTTAGCTCTCCAGGATGGCTCTGAAATTGGCTAAAATTAGCTCTCAATTTCGGCTACCATTGTTGTTCAGAAGATACTCTATTTATACAATGAAAAAATGAGGAGGGGTGGTTGCTATATAGTAGCCCTGAGGTTTGGTTCGGTACATTTCGTTCGACAAGCAGCGCAATGGCATTTGGTTCGGCAAAGCCATATCAATCTAGTTCGACATCTCCACTTCAAGTCTGGATTGGCCTTCCCAAATATCGAACGAAATATTTCGTTCGGCATCCATTTGGTTCGGCATGCCGTCGAACGAAATATTTCATTCGGCATTATCCCTTCATTGCACTGGCCACCGAACGAAGCAAATGGAGTGGCATCCCTTCACTACCTGACGAAATAGCTTCCTTGTTGCCTTCACTGCCAATTGATGCACTCCCACTGGTCGAGATACTTCGTCCGGTCCTCCTTACTGTCAAATGAAACATCACCGAATGAAACTGCTTCTCTTTACCGAAGTCACTCACCTCCACTGGACCAAACTTCTGGTTCGGCCTTCCTCAATCACCTAACCACTCTCCCTTCCTGCAAGTCGTGATTTTGATGTAGGATTAGGACTTTGGTGCATCCTTGTCGACGCTTCTCCAATGGCGATACTCCTTCCCGAATTCAGGTATCATCTCTAACACTTATGTGTGTTGTGATTTAGCTAAGAGAAAAGATTGTTATAGCTTGCCATATATATTCAATTCCCACATCTCCTAATTTTCACAAACCAGTAGTTACCTGAATTCAAGAAGAGTTGACAAAGTTAGTATTAGGCATGTACTACATATTTATATGTAATAAAACCTAACATGAGAGTATACCCCAACCTCAACACGTGTTGCTTGCTACAACTTTGAAGGACTATGATATCTACTTCTCATATGGTCACAACCCAAGTTTTTGTTTAATATGATTTGCAATTACATACAAACTAATAGCTACATAATCAGTTAGTGGTACCACTTGTCGGTGAAGAAACAATTAAGTAATAAAACTGAATTTTGTATGTAGTATTAATAACACTATTTTTTCCACAATTAAAATCTACGCTAAATTGATTTTTTTACTTACTGTTGTAGTGTAATTTTGATAATTTGCATGGTTCAAAATTTCGATGGAATTCCGGTTATTTCGGTGATTCCGTTCCGGTTTTGCTCATAAACAGATCGGAATCAGGTCAAAATTATAGTTCCGGTCTAAATTTTAGATTTGCTTTTCAAATATTGAAAAAACTTATAAAAATTAAAAAAATACAACAAGTATATAATAATTAAAAAGAGAATATAAATTAATTGGGATAATAAATAAACAGAGAAGAAATCATATAGTTACATAAAAAAGTTGTTATACTTTTATTAATTTACATCGAATCGTAATAAAAAATACAAATTTTTTAAAATTGATCGATGTTTTAAAATCTCAAACAAACAATACAGAATCATGCACGATAGATTTTTAAAAGTGTGTATTTTATATATGTAATGTAAAAAATGTACTATAAGTTTATGACAGTGTTGGATATTTATTAGCGTATATAGCAAATTAAAGCAAAAAAGCACCGGAATTAAAAAACTGGAATTAAAGCGGAATTTTGAAATTTTCGGAATGGAATCGGAAATTTTTAAGTTATTAATGGTCGAAACGGAAATAGGAATTTTGAACCATGATAATTTGATCCCCGCTGCACTTTATTTGTTTTCAATCTATTTAGTTTGCAGATTTTGTGTACAACGCTATTTGTAGATGAAGGATACTGCCTTAACAGCTACTGAGCTTGTTATCTTTGAGCTTAATAAGCATATCATATCTTATATGAAAGATAGTTCTCATATTTTTAATCAAGTTTGAGTAGATTTTTTTTGCAGACCTTATAAACATTTTATGTTATCTTCCCCGCCAGTATATTAATTCGGGAGGAGACCGATCCAAACGCCAGTATAAACATAGGCGACCAATGGGAGGGAGAGAGACTATTAATGAGGCCTAGTATATTAATTGGGAGGGACGGGAAGAGAAAGTAACGGGGACAAATCCAATTAGACGTTCCAGAAATATATCTAGGGAAAATAATAATAAAAGGAGATGAAGCTAAGAGCCAAGCGTAATCCTTTGTTCAACTGCATAAGTGGTAAGTTTGTTTGAAATTAAGCTGTATAAGTTTTTGTGGAGAATTTTGTTATACAGAAATAATATATATCAAAGTCTCTTTATTCTTTTAATGACTGCTATGCGGTTGGATTTATTTCATGTTGGCGTATGTATTCGCAAAAAGAATCGCAGAAAGAAACTGCATCCACTTACTGGGTTATATCAAAATAATTTATCGACAAAGTCTTCTGTTGCAACCACAAGTATCACACCTAGGCCTAAAAGCAATATTCATAAACCAGCATGGTACATGGATCAACTCAGCAGTTCACAAATACTGCAGCATTAAATAAAGGAGGAAGCAACACAAATACAGTACGCATATATTTTAATAGGTTGCATGGCAGAAGACAGCTACTGCTTTTTCTTTTTATAGTAATTTTTTTTTCAAAGTTTGTATGGCCAAATATGGCTCTTTAATTTCATTGGAACAACTGTCAAAGTTGTGACAAAAGTGTATGTGAACGTGCTGCTATATATACAATGAAATGAAAATGCTTGCGGCAGGCTGGAAAATTATTTCTCTTCTTGCTAAAACTTTTCTCTTATTCTTCATCATCTCATCTCTTCTATATAAATTTCTCAACTGTTAGTTATTTCAGATCAGTCCTTATCATTTTGGTGCTTTCACCCCACATTCATTACTCCCGACCTCCACCATGACCCGATTAGATGATCTCGCCACTCAACTTACCCAACACCAAGCTTCCATCGAAGCCATCAACACCAACCTTAACACTCAGCAAACATCCCTCTCTAACCAACAAAACGCTCTCCAATCACAACATTCCGACATACTCGACATCAAAATCACCCTCGCCTCACAACAAACCTCCATCCAACAACTCACCACCGCCATAGCCGAGCTCACATCCAAACTCTCCTCTCCTTCCCCATCAACACAATCTGAAACAGTACAAAGACCAGTACAACCTCCTCCTCTCATTACAACACCTCTTCATCCTCCATTTCACCCTCCTAACTTCCCAACTCCACCAAACACTCGACCCCCTAAATGTGAGCTAACCCACTTTGATGGATCTAATTCATTGGATTGGATTTTTCAAGCGGAATGGTTCTTCTCATATCACCCCATCACCGATGACCAACGTATCCACCTAGCTAGTTTCTACATGGCCGGTCAAGCCTTGACATGGTATCAATGGATGTTCTGCAACAATCAACTCACATCATGGAATAGCCTTACAAAAGCCATTGAACAACGTTTTGGTCCTTCCTCCTTCCTAAACCCACAAGCCACCCTATTCAAACTCCGTCAAACTACAACCGTCGAGCACTACCAATCCCAATTTGAATCCCTAAGCAATAGAATCACAAACCTTCCCCACGACACTCTTCTCAATTGCTTCATCTCTGGCCTTAAAACTAACATCCGAAATGAACTCTAACCCTTTAAACCCAACTCTCTATCAGATACAATCGATCTTGCCAAACTCATTGAAACCAAAACAACCGAAACCAAACAATTCCAGAAACGATACCCTTCTACCCGACCACCACCACCTCCCCTGCTATCGTTACCCTCAATTCCAGCGCCGACCCAAACACCAAACACCAACTACCCAATCAAACGACTCACCCAAACCGACTACCAAAATGGTCAAGCTAAAGGCCTATGTTTCAATTGTGAGGAGAAATATTTTCCGTGCCACAAATGCAACAACAAACAAATTCTCTTACTCTTGTCTGATGATGAAGACAACCATCCAGATCCAGATCCAGATCCAGATCCTCCAGATGCACCAGATCAACTGCTTCATAATGACCCAGCCGTCTCCTACCATGCTTTTGTCGGTTCTTCCCACCCCCGTTCCTTGCGCCTGCCAGCGCACGTAAATAATCAACTCATTCCTATACTAGTTGACACAGGGAGCACCCATAATTACATTCACCCGAAGATATCACGCTTTTTAGGGCTTCGAACTGAGAAACATCGAGATTTCGTTGTTACGGTGGGAAATGGAGAGAAACTATGCTGCGACGAAGTTTGCCGTCACGTTCTCTTCCAAATACCAGGATTTGATTTTCTAGCAAATTTCTTTTTACTGCCTATTTCTGATGCTGAAGCTGTCTTCGGCATTCAATGGCTACAAAACTTTGGGCCGGTAACTTTTGATCCAAGAAAATTAACTTTATCTTTTAATTACAAGAATATGCCTATTATTTTAACAGGCAGGATGGTGTAGCAAGCCCAAATGAGATCTCTCTTCACCAACTTAAACGCATGCAGTCTAAGGCCTCCATTTGCTCTTATTTTCACCTTATTACTGAACCCCTTCAAAACTCCAACCAAAGCATCCAATCTGACCATATACATCCAGATATTCTATCTATATTGGCCCAATATCCTACCATATTCGACAAACCTTCCAAGCTTCCTCCACATCGTACTATTGTCCACCATATTAACCTCCAAAATAATTCACAACCCGTCAACGTTAAGCCCTACTGTTATCCTTACTTTCAAAAGAATGAAATAGAATCCCAAGTACAAGAAATGCTCAAAGCCCAAATTATCCGACCATCCACAAGCCCATTTTCGTCACCCGTCATACTTGTTAAAAAGAAAGATGGTACTTGGCGTTTTTGTGTCGACTACCGCGCCCTTAATGCAATCACTATAAAGGATCGATTTCCTATTCCGACCATTGATGAGTTACTAGATGAATTATATGGATCTACATATTTCTCTAAACTTGATTTACGTAGTGGATATTTTCAAATTCGAGTATCTCCAACCGACATACCAAAAACGACGTTTCGCACACACGAGGGTCATTACGAATTCCTCGTGATGCCAATTGGTCTCACTAACGCGCCGTCGACATTTCAATCTACAATGAACAGTATATTTCGACCCTATCTTTGAAAATTCATTCTTGTATTTTTTGACGATATTCTCGTTTATAGCAAAACATGGGATATTCACCTCACTCATTTGAAGACCACACTTGAAATTCTAGATGAGCACAAATTCTATGCTAATTTTTCCAAATGCGTATTCGGACTCATGGAGTTATCTTATTTGGGCCACATTATCTCTAAGGAAGTAGTTCGCGTAGATCCATCTAAAGTGGACGCCATAATTAATTGGCCTCCGCCTACCACTCTTACCGCTGTCCGCGGATTTCTCGGTCTAACGGACTACTACCGTCGTTTTATTCGTCATTATGCTTCTATCTCAAGCCCATTAACCGAATTGCTAAAGAAAGATAAAAATTTCTCTTGGTCCGCACAAGTCCATGAAGCCTTTAACTCCCTTAAACACTCCATCTCCACTGCCCCTGTTCTCACATTACCAAAATTTTCACAATCTTTTGATTTGTACACTGACGCATCTGGTACCGCTTGTGGTGCTGTTCTCTCTCAAGGCCTCCACCCCATCTCTTTCCATAGCTAGAAGCTTCCACCATGCCTCCTTAAAGCATCCGCCTATGCTCGAGAGATGTTCGCCATAACTGCAGCAGTACAAAAATGGCGCCATTACCTTCTTGGTCGTCATTTCTCCATCATTACCGATCACCAAAGTCTCCGTCAACTCCTAAGCCAAACAATACAAACACACGAACAACAAAAATGGGTCTTCAAGCTCATGGGATTTGACTTCACCATCAAATACAAACCTTGCAGCGAAAATACTGTAGCCGACGGACTTTCACGTTGGACTCAGGCAACAACGTTGGCTGCTTTTCTTCCCCGTCCTTCAATTGGACTGCTCGAATAAAAAATTCCTTGGTCCAGGACGTCAAAGCAAATCAAATCATAAACAATATTTAGTCAGGTCCTAACTCTAGCACTCAATTCTCTTTTCACAATGGATTGCTGTTTAAAGGTAGACGTGTATATGTACCAAATGATGAGTTGCTGCAACAAGAGATAATTAATGCATATCATTCTTCTAAAATTGGTGGGCATTCAGGCGTCAAAGGAACAGCAGCTCGAAATGCAAGTAATTTTTATTGGCCTCACCTTTTCAACTCTGTACAAAACTTTGTACGTGAATGCACCACATGCCTACAAACCAAATCTGAAAATTCGGCACTGAAGGGGCTGCTACAGCCATTACCGATTCCCAATCAAATTTTTGAAGACATATCTATGGATTTTATCAAGCACTTACTGCCATCATCCGAGAAGACATGTATTTGGGTAATAGTCGACCGCCTATCTAAATATGCTCATTTCGTCGCATTACCCACTCCTTTTACTGCTGTCAAACTAGCATCGTATTTTATCCAAGAGTACGTCCGCTTACATGGATTTCCCCGCTCCATAGTCTCCGACCGTGACCGGATTTTCATTAGCAAATTTTGGAAAGAAATTTTTCGTCTACACGGTACACAACTCAACATGAGTAGTGCCTATCACCCACAAAGTGATGGCCAAATGGAAGTGGTAAATCGTTGTTTGGAAAATTACTTGAGAGCTATATGTAGTGATTTACCATCGCAATGGATGAAATGTCTACCATGGGCGGAATGGTGGTACAATACTTGTACCCATTCTTCCATTGGAATGTCACCTTTCCAAGCAATCTATGGATGAGCTCCACCAATCATTGCGGACTATATTCATGCAAACTCTCAAGTTCAGGATGTTAATGACTGGACTGCTTCTAGCGATCAACTTTTAAAAACCATAAAAGACAACTTGACGTGAGCACATTCTCGCATGAAGATACAGGCAGATTTACATCGCTGCGACAAATTTTTTGCTGTTGGTGCCTATGTCTTCATCAAGCTTCATCTGTACCGCCAACATACCTTACGATCTGCACAACATAAGCTTTCCAAGAAATACTTCGGCCCTTACCAAATTATTGAGAAAATAGGACCAGTTGCGTACAAACTTCTCTTACCACCTGAAGCTCGTATTCACCCGGTGTTCCACATTTCATTACTCAAACTTTGTCCCAACCCTACAAATATCACTCCGACTCCACTACCACCATCACTCACCATGGATACCAACCTTGAGGACAAGGTTGATCTTGAATAGGGAGGCAATGTTGCAACCACAAGTATCACACCTAGGCCTAAACGCAATATTCATAAACCAACACGGTACTTGGATCAACTCAGCACTTCACAAATACTGCATCATTAAATAAAGTAGGGAGCAACACAAATATAGTATGCATATATTTTAATAGGCCACATGGCAGAAGACAGTTACTGCTTTTTCTTTTTATAGTAATTTTTTTGCAAAGTTTGTATGGCCAAATATGGCTCTTTAATTTCATTGGAACAGCTGTCAAAGTTGTTACAAAAGTGTATGTGAACGTGCTACTATATATACAATGAAATGAAAATGCTTGCGGTAGGTTGGAAAATTATTTCTCTTCTTGCTTAAACTTTTCTCTTCTTCTTCATCATCTCATCTCTTCTTTGTAAATTTCTCAACTATTAGTTATTTCAGATCAGGACATATCATCTTCCAAATATAAATCATAGAAAGCAGGCAACAAAGAAGGCGAATAATAATTTTTTAGATTTGAGTCATATGATTATGTTGTTTTCTATGGTTTCTATTCCAAGTGTTGATATCTGTAAAAATTAACTGAATATAATCATATTTGGACTCTGAATAGATTCATAAAGCACATAGCTCACATAACTTAAGCTTAATAGATTACTTTGATTGGTACTTAGCACGCCAATATGAATGCATGCTAAAGTAATGTAAATAGTTGTGATGTTGATGTTACCATCGAGGGGTAAATTTATATTTTTCCAAATATGGTTTTGCACAGAATAATAATCATTTTAGAATTTGTAGATTTATGCGGGTCTCCCCCTCTTTTCAAATTTTTCGTATTTTTTCAACTTAACATTATAGATTATCGCCTTGTTCGTCGAATTTAGGATTTTTCTTATTTTAATTAATTTTCATCTTCAATATGCTGCACCATCCGTCTACTAAAATGAAGCGTGTAAAAACTATTATATGCTGATTCACACATCGAAACAAATATTTTAAACACGTGTATTTACAGAGATGCTTAGTATTTTATATCTTTATGTTCATGTCGACTTCATAAGAATAAAAGGTTCAGGGTTCATTTTTGTTTTTCATGGAATACAACAGAGTTTATATCGTTGAAAAAGAAATAGATTTTCATTTTACTGAAATTGTTTGCCAAAAGCTAATTGAATGAAATACTACTGTTCACTATCATCAAAATAGTTTAATATCTTATTGATTATCTGAAGAAAAAAATATCTATGATACATATGCATAGCACGGGTTCGCACTAATATTAAAATATTATTCTAATTTTTTTGAATATGGCATTTTAATGCAAACAGATGTCAATTTCGAGAATCGAGCTCATAAATTTTAATCTCGTTGTGTAAACTACCAACAAACCGAGCCCTATTGTCAAAGATTATTTTGAATTTATGAAGTTCATTTTTACATTTTGTTACGCTTCTTCAATTTTTCGTATAATTGGTTAGCATGAACATTAAATTCTCCAAGCAAGAACATTTGTGTATATTCGAAATTTTCGTTTATTGTTAATAACGCACTATGAAAGTGGTTACAAATCACTTATAATTTATGAGTAATTCACCTACAAATATAGATGGTTATTGATTAATATTTACAATGGTCAAGAATTGAGAATTGTTGAAGGCCTTAATTACAACTGTAAACAGTTGTTAAAAATGTCTTTATTATCACTTTTCGAAAAAAACAGTTGTTTAATTAAAACCTTTTATTATAATTTTCGCTAAGTGAACGTTGTAAAGGAAAAGCTGTTGATCCGTCTGGGAAGCATGTCTGGATCGAGTTTATTTAATACGAACTAGGTAATTATTGCAATGTCCTCGTACCATGAGTTCGCATTTGTAGTTACTGCTATGTTGATAACGTTGTATGGACTTTCACTTGTAGATAATAACCTTCCAGTTAAGAGGTTACGCAGTTTGATGCTTTAAAATTTAAAATGCACTTGGATGATCATACGTTACAGCAGTTTAGGCTGGTAGGCATGACCTGTATCCGCTATTAGCTTTTCAAACTCAACTAGGTTACCCGTTACATGACTGATTTTGCTGGTTTACATAAAACATAGAAAATATTGCAGCGAATTCTGTTTTAATTTGAACAGAAGCGAATTATTTGATCAGGATCTAGTATGGTCTATTTAAATACCAATGACACTTAAAAAAATTATGCAGTCTCACAGAAATAATAACAAAAATAAGAGACACAGAAGATTTAATGTGGTTCGGATATGAATATCCTATGTCCACGTAAACCCAACAATTTCCTTTTATTTCGCTAAAGAAAAGAGTATAAAAGAGAGGAAAGAATAATGGTGGATACTCTCACACACTTGCTTGCATATGAAGATAAAATTTCTTCATTTAAATAGACTTAATAATGAAGGGTTGCTTGAAGATTAAGAAACTCAATTTCCTGATTACCCAAATATCTTTCCAAATTGCATGATTTTATTTTATTTTATTTTAAATAGATGGCGTAATCTTAGTTTCCATATCTTTCCTTTGATTGATTTATTCTCCATGCCTAACCATTTATTTCTTTATATAGTAAATATATTGACTAATTAATTGATTGACCAGTTAAATAATTTCTTTCAAAATATCTTTCCATATACCAGCCAAATTAATTGATTTGAATGAACCAATTAATCAATTTCTTTCCTCTTTAACAAATATTTGAATCATGCAAATTTAACACTCCACCTTGATTCAAATATAACAATCTCTCTTTATCACCTTATCATCAAGCAATCGACATATAAGTTGTTGGGTCTAGCGCCCCATTGCGACTGTTCGATGCACCATTGAAAGATAATCCAACAACTGAAGTAAGTATAATTCTTCCTTTGTTGCTTCCACAATCTATATCAACTCTTCTTGGGTAGTCGATAAAGCTACGATAGATTGCAGCTTTGATCTCCATGAAATCAAGCCTATGCCAAGTATAAAAATTTAGCCCGACACTAACTTCTTAGCATCTCTATCCCCAGCATAATCAGAATCACAGTATCACCTAAGAAAGATGTCACCATCCACTCCACCATGTAACAAGCCCACCGAAGAAGTGCCTCGAAGATATCTAAGAATCCACTTCACAGCTTGCCAATGTTCTTTGCCTGGGTTAGAAATTTATCGACTCACAACACCCACTGCAAGGGCCAAATCTGGTCTTATGCACACCATCGTATACATAAGATTACCAACAGCACTAGAATAAGGTATATCAGCCATATACATCTTATCTTCTTCTGATGAGGGAGATAAGTCTTTTGCTTACTTAAAATGAGAGCTTAATGGAGTGCCAACCGGTTTAGCTTTCTCCATTCCAAATCGAGTGAGGACCTTCTCGATGTACTACACTTGAGTGAGCCTTAACTCTCTCCGCTTCCTATCCCTGCTTATCTTCATACCCAGTATTCTTTGTGCCTTTCCCAAATCCTTCATGTCAAACTCTCTATTGAGCTCCGCTTTCAACTCCTTAATTCTGATCATACTCCGAGATGCAATCAGCATATCATCAACATATAACAATAAATAAATCATAGCACCATCACATCTCCTGAAATAAACACACCGGCCTTTGAAACTTCTGCAGTATCCCTGTGAAAGCATAAACTTATCAAACTTCTTATACCATAGTCTAGAAGACCGCTTTAGTCCATATAGAGATTTGTTGATTTTGCAAACATAGTCTGGTCTGTTACTATCAATGAACCCTTCCAGCTGCTTTAAATAAATCTCCTCATTCAGATCACCATGCAAGAATGCAGTTTTGACATCTAGTTGCTCTAATTCCATATCAAAATGAGAAACTAATGCCAAAGAATACGAATAGAAGTATGCCTAACCACTGGAGCAAAGATATCATGATACTCTACCCCCTTTTTTCGAACATACCCCTTTGCGACTAACATTGCCTTGTATATGAGATTACCATTTTCATCGTCTTTCACTCTATAGATTCACTTGCATCCAATAGCTCTCCTGTTAGAGGAAAGAGGAACCAAATCCCAAGTATGATTTCTTTGTAATGATTCAATCTCCTTCTCCATAGCAACTAACCAACTGGAACTATTAACTGATGCGATAGCTTCTCTATAGTCACAGAGCTCATCATGGACAACATTCAAAGCATATGTTGCCATATCATCGAAGTTCATATCTTCGATACTCAATCCGACAAACTCATCAAGCCACTTAGGCTTTCTTCTTTGTATGACATGCCTAGGTTCTGAATGAGCTCCACCTTGAGTTTGATCCTCTGTATCAACATCGATATTATCCTCATCAACCACGGTGCATCGAAAACACCATTTGAACGTCTATGGAAAGAATCAATAGATGACTTGCTTTGTGTCTGGTATTCTTCACATGTCCTCTCATTGTTATCCGATGAGGAAGGCTCCACCTTCAACATAGCCTTCTCATCAAAAGTCGTATGCCCGCTCATAACGATCTTCTTGCTAATAGGACACTACAACCTATATCCCTTCACTCCTCTCCTATAACCTAGAAAAATACACTTATGAGCTCTAGGTTCCAGCTTCCCTTTGCTCTCATGCACATAAGCTGGGCAACCAAACACTCTGAGAAATGAATAGCTAACAGGCTCTCCTTTCATACTTCTTTAGGAATGTTCATATCTATGGCGGTAGAAGGTGTGCGGTTGATGAAAAAGCCGCCGTACAAAAAGCTTCAGCCCAAAATCTCTTCTTCAATTTAGCAGTCAGTCTGAGACATCTTGTTCTCTCTAATAATGTCTGATTCATCCTTTCTGCAACTCCATTAGACTGGGGGTTGCTTGCTGTAGTGTAATGCCACTTAATGCCTTCAGACTCACAATAATCGATGAATTCATGTGATACAAATTCACCGCCATTATCTGAACGAAGAACTTTCAATTTCTTCCCTGACTGCTTCTTAACCATAGATTTCCACTTTTGAAACTTGGCAAATGTTTCACTCTTTGACTGAAGAAAGTATACCCATACTTTACGGGAGAAATCATCTATAAATGAAATAAAATATCTGGTTCCACCTGAAGATTGATAAGGGAAGGGACCCCATACATCTATATGAACGTACTCCATGACAGCTTTTACTTTATGCTCTTCTATACCAAAAGAAATCTTCATCTGCTTTCCAAGAACACACTCTTCACAAACCAAGTTTTGAATAATGAACTCCATCAATCAATCCTCGTTTTCTCAACTCGTCCATGCTGTGCTCACCGATGTGATCCATCCGTAAATGCCATAATCTGGAAGAATCTGAATCAACCGATGTAACAGAAGCCGATTCACCAATTACAGTAGTTCCCATTAATGGACAAAGATTTTCTGCCCTCACACCTCTCATAACAATCATGGAACCCTTCGATATCTTCACTCATTCCCCTACAATCTTCAAACCAAGTCTACTCAATGCCCCAACAGAGATCAAGCTCCTCTTCAAATCAGGTACATGTCTAACAACGGTGATCGTACAAATAACACCATCAAACATCCTAATCATCATGCTACCAACACCTACCAAACGGTAAGAAGCATCATTTCCCATAAGAACTTCTCCTCCATCAATTTCACGGTAAGTGGAAAAGTAGTTCCTATCAGGTGTCATATGATAGGATGCGCCATAATCAATCAGCCATAAGTTACTCTTTCCAAAAGAGCCAGAAGCTGTAAATACATAGGTGGCACTTTCTGTATCTGATTTCTCTGCTATAGAAGCTAAGGCTTGCTTTGGATCTTTTCTACCTTCAAGCTTGGGATATTGTGCTATGAAGTGCCTTGGTTTCTTACAATAATGAAAAGTCAAATTCTTAGGCCACCTAGACTGAGACCGTGAAGAATTCCGTACTCCACCTTTCTTCGACCTGGTTTGGCCTCTACCTCTCTGAACAGATAAGCCTTCGGTATCACTATCCAAGCTAGTGCTCGTCAATCAACCTCTTAATACTTCATTATGAAGACCATCCTTTACATCAGACAGTCTAATTTTACTATGGCCATAAATCATGGAATTAACAAAAGCAGTATAGTCCTTAGGCAAGAAACATAAGAGGATCACAGCTTGAGCCTATTTGGTAATATCAACTTCTGCTGCCTTCAGGTTCATAATCAAAGTCGTCAAAGCATTTACATGCTCCATGAGATCAACTACAGGCTTCATCTTGAACGAATAGAGTTATTGCTGAAGAATAATCCGATTAGTGAGAGACTTGTCTTGATATGCATCCGATAATGCATCCCATAGTTCCTTCGTCGTCTTCTTCTGAGAGAATTCTCTAAGAACTTCATCTGAAAGGCTCAATTGAATTATTGTGAGAGCTTCATTTTCCATCTCTTCCAAATCAGCTGCATCAATACCTTTCAATTTCTCAAGCGTAGAAACAACCTTATAAGTCTTCTCGTTCTTTAATACAACATCCATCTTCATCTTCCAAGTACCAAAATCTCCTTTTCCGTAAAAACGTGTTACTCTATAATTGACACCAGATCTACCAACAGACTTACTAGAAGTAGCCATTAATATCCAAACAGGAACAATAACACTAGCTCTGATACCAAACTGTAGTGAATTTTGTTTTAATTTGAGTGGAAGCGAATTATTTGATCAGGATCTAGTATTGCCTATTTAGATACCAATGACATTTAAAAAAATTATGCGGTCTCATAGAAATAATAACAGAAATAAGAGACACAGAAGATTTAACTTTGGTTTGGACATGAATATCCTACGTCTACGGAGACCCAACAACTTCTTTTATTTCACTAAAGAAAAGAGTACAAAAGAGAGGGAAGAATAATGGTGGATACTCTCACACACACTTGCTTGCATATGAAGATGAAATTTCTTCATTTAAATAGACTTGATAATGAAGGGTTGCTTGGAGATTAAGAAAATCAATTTTCAGATTACCCAAATATCTTTCCAAATTGCATTATTTGATTTAGTACAAATAGATGGCGTAATCTTGGCTTCCATATCTTTCCTTTGATTGATTTATTCTCCATGCCTAATCATTTATTTTTTTCATATTGCAAATATATTGGCTAACTAATTGATTGACTAATTAATTAGTTTCCTTCAAAATATCCTTTCATATATCAGCCAAATTAATTGATTTGAATGAATCAATTAATCAATTACTTTCCTCTTTAACAAATATTTGAATCATCCAAATTTAACAAATATCATGTTAGAAAGAAATAGCATTGAACGGATAACCTTCTGTCACCTATCCAATTAATAAAATTGCTTAACACAACCAACGAACCATTAGGATTCATATCCATATCAAACAACAGTACCTCACAATCTCCAATCCTACTATCCACAACTGAAAATTCAATGTTGTTGAACTCTTTAATCAGTTCACAAAGCTCTTCTCCAACTTTGAAGTCTGCCATATCTCCAAGCCCAAATTTGTGACCTCATCTGGTTAGCGACATTTTCGTCATTGCAAATGCAAATCAGACGACCAGCAGTATATTTTGCAGCGATTGCTAATGCTAATGATAAAGGAGATAACCCTTCCTCTGATGTGATGTTCACCATTAACTTAGCTTGGTTGCCTACTGCTAATGCTGATATGTACACTATGCATTCTGGTTCCATAAGTTCATTGCTGTTTTTTTTCTAAAAACTGCTTGCTCTTAAAATTCTTGCACTGAAATTGAACCCAGGAAAGAAAAATTAGCGACATATCATCTTTCACCTAAGCTCCTTCTATGTACATTGCACTCCTTTAGATAAAATATTTAAAGAAATGAATATAGTAAACACATACCAATTCAAGAGTGTGTAAATAGGCCCTCATCGCATTCATAGCAGACTAGTTACCCATTTATTCTTCTTCTTTTCCTTGATGTTTTAGAGAATCAGGGTGAAGTGTTTATTACAAGAATTTACCTATCAATATACTTAGAAAAGATTGATGAAGGAAACTATAACTTAAGTGCTTGTATATATAGCAGAAGCCACATGAATGAGTGCATAAAAGTTATCAGACACATGTCCCTCTAACGTGTACGAAGTAATTTGAGGATTTGTAGGTAGCCGAATATTTATTAAAAATATTTCAGGCATAGGGGACATTTATAAATATAATTTGATTTTCTATAAGAGATTGTGTGTCTGAATTTGCCACATTATCTGTTTTCAGGTTTTAGTTTCTTTTTTTTTGAAGAATGGTAAATGGGCCAACCTCAAAGTACAAATAAACGGGTAAAACCTGGAGCCACTAAATACATAACCCTAACCATATTAGGATTGCCGACATAAGCAGCCGAAAATAAAATAATGGCGGAGTAAAAAAAAAAGAGGCGATGAAATCTTCTCAAATGCGAAGTTTCAAATCATGTTCACCTGCTTCTTTCTACTAGCTTCTCCTCTTTTCCAGTATGAAAAACACTCATTAAATTTGCTTCTCATATTTATGTCAGCTTTAACAGTGCGATTATGGCTCTTCGAAGCTAGATTATGGCTCTTCGAAGCTAGATCTACAAATCGGATGCCATCGCGGCTCAGATCTGTAGATCCGTAGCTAATATCATCAGTTCTGGGTTGACTATTGGTTTGAAGCTCCTTAGCACCTTGATCATGTCTCTGATGATGGTCTAAATCAGTTTGGTAAGCCTTCGAATGGTGGAGATATTGTTCGATGTGCTTATTGCCAGCCTCTTTACTCCAAAAATCCACAAGGAAGTCAAAACTGGTTTGGTCTTTAACTTTTTTCTTTGACTTATGAAGGATAATTATGCTATCGCTTTCAAGAATAAGCCATTTTTGCTCTTTGGAAAGTTTCGACTTGCTATGAGTATGATTATTTCTCTCTTTCCAAATATGATATACTGTTGTACTCTCTTTCCAAATATGATATACTGCTGTAGTTAATAAAACATGTACAAGGGATCTTTCCAGTGATTTGCCTATGAATTTATTGTTGATATCCATTATAATATGTTTAAGATCCATGTTGCTTTTATTGTTTATGCTCAGTGTAGTTCTAATCTGGCTCTATATGAAATAACTGTGATTGCATTTAAAGAATAGATGATTAGCACTTTCATTAGTTAAGTTGCATAGGGAACAAAGTGAATAAGTATTTCTCCCCCATTTATTGATTTTGTCCAAAGTAGGCAATCTGTTATTAATTGCGAAATGTGTACAGATAGCCATCTTTGGATTATTCACCTTGTTCCAAATGCATTTATGCCAATCAATAGTAGGATGTTTATTTCTAATATGTTCCCATGTTTTCTTAAAGGAAAACTTCCCTTTACTGTTGGCTAACAACTCCCAATGATCACATTCTGCATTAGGATCTAAAGGAATATTAGTAATATTGTCTCTGTGTGGATGAGTAATTGGATGTAGATGAGGTAGTCATTGATTATTATTATTAATAATGACATCCACATTAGCATTAGCGCCATCACAAATAACTAAATTATCCTATCTCACCCTATTAATAAAAGAATCATTTTGAAACCAAGAGTCAAACCATAAACTGGTTTCATTACCAGATTTGAATTTTCTCTGAATTAAAGATTTTCCTATGTCTCTGCATTTTAAGATTTGACTCCAAGAATTGGATTGATTATTTTGGTAAAGCTGTCCAAAAATTATCATGTTTAAGATATTTGCGTGTCATTCATTTAGTCCATAAAGAGTCACCACTAACAAATCTCCAAAAAAAGTTTAATTTGACATGTTAGACTAAGGTCATTCAATTTTCTAATACCAAGGCCACCTTCTTTTTAGGGTCTACATACTTTATCCCAATTAATTTTATGGAAGCTACCCCTCCATAGAAAATCAGCACACCTATTCTCAATTTTTTTAATTGTAGCCAGTAGGGTATGATAAGTTTGAAATCAGTATAGAATAATAGCATAGACAATAGTTTTTATAAGCTTAATTCTACCTGCAATATATAGAATCTTACGGGACCAGGTCTCCATTCTGCCTTGAATTTCCTCAATCAGATTAGAACAATCACTGTCCTTAATCTAATTGATTGATAAAGGGAGACCTAAATACTTAACAGGAAGATTACCTTCACCCACTTTAAGAACATCCAAAATTGATTTTTTTAGACTGCGATGCTTACTGAAACACGCTTTGCTTTTAAATTCATTAATTTGAAGTCCAGCATATTTGTACATATTCTCAAAGGCTTGACTAATAACATATGCATTATTTTTATTAGCCTTAGAAAACACCATAAGGTCCTCAGCGTAAATAAGGGGAGTAATAGATGATTGGACTCCATTGATTGGAGAAATATTATTTTTGATGGTTTCCATATCAATAAGAATAGAAAAATATTGCATAGCCATAGTAAAAAGATAGGGAGAAAGTGGATCACCCTGTCCAATACCCCTGTTACTTTTGATAAGGCCCTCAGGCTTACCTTGGAATAGAATATAGAAGGTGTGTGTATTAATACACTCAAAAATTAACTTACAGAATTTAGTAAGGTACCTCATACATTTCATAATATGAAATATGAAATTTCTGTTCACTTTATCATAAGCTTTCTGTTAGTCAACTTTAAGACACATATTATCGCCACTTTTATTATTAAAATTCCAGACCATTTCATGGGCCAATAAAGAATTTTCATAGATAAGTCTACCACGTATAAATGCACTTTGATTTTCGAAGATTAAAAAGGGAAGAATTTTTTTTATCCTATTGCTCAAAATAGTAGCAATAATTTTGTAAATAAAATTACAACAATAAATTGGTCTATAATCTCCAATACAAGTGGGATTTTTATTTTTGGGAATTAGAATAATAAAGATATGATTAAAACTTTTAAGCAACTTCCATTTATCCAAAAATTCATTGAAAACTCTAATAATCTTGTACTTGATATTTTCCCAATGAGTTTAAAATTTTTTGCATTAAAACCATCTGGGTCAAGGCTTTTATTTTCACCAGCATTAAAGATAATGGATTTGATTTCATCCTGACATGCAAAAGCAAGTATGATTTCTGTTGCATTATAATTCAACACATTTCTACAAATAATATCAGGAAAACCAGTTTCAGTAGAGTCCGAATAATACAAATGAGAATAATAATCAATAGCTTCATTAACAATCCTATCATAATCATTAGTACAAGTACCCCTATTGTCAATAATATTCCCTATGTTATTAATGTGTTTTCTGCTACTCATTTTAGCATGAAAAAAATTAGCGCAGTCATCTCCCATAGTAAACCAGTCCACTTTAGCTTTTTGCTTATAGTTAACCGTGTTAATATAAAGCTCATAAGAAAGTTTTTCCTGGTTTGAAAAGAATTTATGAATAATATTAATATTACCAGGATTTTCATCAGCAAGCTTTTGCAAAATTTTACCTTCCTCTCTTAGTTTGTTTAGAATATTATTCTTATTACAGTTAACCATATTCCAGTTTTAATTCCATTTTTTGCATTTTTTAAAAATATATTAAATCGGAATTGATAAAGATCAGTACGAGAGAAACTGAAACACTCTTTAATCATCTCATTGTATTTATTGTTAGACATCCACCCATTTTTAATCTAAAAGGAGCAGCTTTATTATTATCATTATTATGCAGATTATGAAAAAAAATTATAAGTAAAGGGGTATGATCACTAGTGTGTTGCTCAATAGGAAAACAACCAAAATCTGGGAAAACATCACAAAAGTTTTTATTAATTAACACCCTGTCAAGTTTACAATGGATATTCTTTTCTTTACCAGATTTCCAAGTGTATATGTTCCCACTTATATTAGGTTCCATAAGACCAGTTTCAAGTAAAAAAAATATTAATCTTTTCTAATTTACTATGGATATTTTATTACCACCAAACTTCTCAGATGCATGAAAAACAATATTAAAATCTTCCATAATAAGCCAAGAGAAATCAGAACTTTAACTTAAGGCTTTTAACCTATACCATAAACTATTTCTTTCATTTTGAAAATTGCTACCATAGATACTAGTAATTTGTATAGACAAACCACCAATATTTCTTAAACTGCAATCAATAAATTGGACATTCTTATTATAATTAACCATATCCCAAACATTTGAGTCCCAAACTACCAAAATTCTACCTTTGCTGCCACAATCATTGTTGTTGATAGATTTCCAATTGTTAGAAAGTCTAAAATAGAATTTCTCGGTATTAACATCATTCATCTTATTTTCAATGAGGGTAAAAAAGATGGTTTATAAATCCTAACCATATTCATAATATCAGTTTATTTTGCAGGGGAGTTCATACCCTTGACATTCCAAGCAATGATCGACATAATATAATATATTAATACGATAGAGGAAAACATAAAAAAAAAAGGGTTTTAGATTGAACCTGATGCACTGATACCCTTACCCTTCTTCTTTTTCTCTATGCTTTTAGCTTTAAGCCTTGTAGTCATTTCATTCCAATCTGGATTGTCTGATATGTATTTTTGCCTAAAAGCCTTCTTCTCTTTAATTTTACTCTTATTATCGCCAATCGCTTTAACCTTGGCAATATGTAATTCCAATATATCAAATTGTTTTTTAGATTTATTTATAACAGAATCAGCAGCTGGTACAATAGCACTGTCTGGAATTCGAATTAGAGAGATGTCAAACTTTTCAGCATTGCAAGGCAAAGTTGAGTGGATGCCGACCCTGTCCTCAACTTCTGCAACATTTTCTGATGGAGGTTCACTCTCCATATTACTTTCCTGGCTCTGGCTGGTTCTTTGATGGAGGATTTTGTTTATAACTGTACCATAATTGTCTATAATTAAACATGGCTCTGAAATAGGAGAGGTTTCAGAGTTAAAGACCTTTTCATTATTATTTCCCTCCTCTGTACTGTGTTGTATAATATCTTTTAAATTTACTTTCCAACCATCTGAATGATGAACTTCCATGGCAAGGATCTGATAATTTTGATCAGTGAGCAACTTAGAGGTTTTTTCTTGATCGAAGATGATACCTTCTTGGTTGATTCGATCATCGTTTCTTTGAATTCTTGGCTGATTTTATGACTCTTCATTGAAATTTGGTTCTTGATATGTCTCAAATGAATTATTTTCTTGAACTTCAGAATTTTTTCTGTTTTGATTATTGGTTTTGGGTATCCACATTTGTTTCGAATTACATTGTTCTCTAGTGTGACCAAAACATTTATAGATACTACACTTAAGTGGAACCCATTCATATTCAATTTTTTATGTAATATTTTCACCATTGTAGTGTGTAAGATTGATTTTTTTGAGGAAGTTCATCATTTGCAGACACTTCCATAAGAAGGCGAGCGTAATTCAATCTCGCCTTCATGGCTATGGCTGCATTCATTTTTATGGGTTAATGCTAGCCATCACACTGAATGCCTCACGATCCCACAATTTAAGATTGACACTGGGTAGCTTAACCCATATCGGCATCGTAGTAAGAAGGCCTCTTTCCATTTTCAGGGATTCAAACCATCTTCTCATTATGATGAGTTTTCTATGGTAGAAGTAAGGTCCATTTTGAATAACTGAATTGCAATCTTGAAACTTTTTGAATTTAACAAGAAGAATCCATTTTCTTTGGTAAACATTTCAAATTCTCCAATGGGTTTCAAACACGTTGAATATATGCTTTGAAAAACAAATAATCTGGTTTAGTGCCTACAACATATACCAAGATCAAATTATTCCAACTTTCGATTGCTCTTTTGCAGACGTTTACTTTTATCAAACCGTATTTTTTTTAAATTTTGGAAGGAGAAATAGTTTTAAGATTGCGTTCATCTTCTTCTGGTTCCTTAGATTGTTCAGAAATGATATTAGCCCATGATAGGTCCTTATTCTTTGTTCAGAGAAAAAGCTACTGGTTTTCTAGGTTGCAACAGTTGATTTCCATTCTTCTGATGAGGGATGGTAGGTTTCTGACCCTCTTTTCTCTTCAAATCACCATTATTAGTCGGTGGTAATTCCTGATTTTTTGAGCTAGCGTTTTCTTTGTAATCTTGATTAAACCAACTGAAAGCCATCGTCGTCGATGATGATACCATCACTTGATTTTCTAATGTGAGATTCAGTGGTCTATTTTTAATGCCTTGGAAATGGAAGATGAGATTGATTATTGTGATGAGAATGAATTTCCCCATGGCCGAGGAAAACCCTAAATTTCTATCTTTTTTGGTTTTTTAGTTATTTAAAAATTGATTTTAGGTTTTAGTTTCGCCAACAAAGTTCGGTCACTTTTTGACTTAGAATGAGAAATACAACTTTCGTTCAGTGGAAACAGTATTGGGTTTTGAATCCAGAACTAATTTTGATGTTGAAGGTTTAACTCATACTTTGACAATCAAATCACAGAAGTTGAATAGCCTTAGTAAGGTATATATTTTAATACCAATGAACCCACAAGTAAACTTTGAAAATATATATGGATTTGAAAATGTGTGCATGAAATCATAATTTATATCTCTTTAGTAACACAACATTTATTTATTCATTGGTTAGCTCTTATGTTTTCCATTGGTGTTTTTCTAGATATATCAGTAGACTAAAATAGTGATATCATTTTTCTTCTTCAGTATACTCATAAAAAAATAACTATACTTCAGGGGGATGTCCAATTCTATAGCTCCTCCGATAAACTAATTACTGTAGTTTGAAGTGGACACATACCTAATTCGATATCTCTTTCAGTTTTTATAATCATGCATCAGATCCAAAGAATATAGTCATAATCATTTTTGACTTAAAGTTAAAACCCTAAGCTAAATGGTCGTTGGTGCTCTTGAACCTAATTCGCGTGACATATATTTGTCATGCAATCTTGGAGAAAAAGTACCATGTTTCCCATGTAATCAAATTTATCTAAAAGTCATTCCCAAATGTGCTTCTTTAATTTGTGAAACAAGAAAGAACAAGTGCAAATTAGACAAATCCTATTCATACACCATTAATTATTTTACCTACACCAAAATAACAGTAATAAAATAACAGTCAGAAATGCCCTAATTTTAAAAAAAATCATTATTAACGAATCGAAAATTCATGGTATAACAAATACAATTTCTTTAGTGATGTAACTAAAATTTGTATACATTATTAGTTGAACTAAATTTAAATTCATTTTAGTTATTAATTCTATTTATACACTTTCAGGTTGTATTCATGCATGGTTGATTTTAACATTTTTCAGTTCAAATTAAATATAAAATTAAAATTTAAAATTATTGCTGAAATCAATATGATTTGTAGAGTATTGACTTCTTCTCTATCTTTTACTTAAAAAAATCAACTTAAATTTAACATCAAAATTGAAATAGTCTAATATTTTAATGTTCTAAAATTAAATTAAATTTTCTATATATGATGGTTAAATAAATTTGGCTTTCATTTAAGTTATTTGAATTTGAAAATTAAAATTTACAAAAGTAAATTTGAGAACCTTATTTTGGTTAATGCATAAGAGAGAGAAAGTTACTGAAATGATATAAAATTTTGTTTTATTCCAAATTAAGGGTAGTTTTGTAATCTCTGTGATGTATATTAAGTAAAAAATAATGTACATGGTTTTAGTAAATTTTTCGACGTATGTATAAGAATTTAGGGTGTATAAAAGAATTTGCCTGAAAAGTATTATCATCCACACAACCTAGGATAATGAGCTCATGAGCTTGGATATGCTTCATCGTACAGAAACGAAAGAAAACTTCAATATCCAAGCTTAGATCAGCTCACTTCTTTTTTGAATGTGAAATAGTATAAAATCAAAATATTAAACAAACATATGCATTAGCTCTCCCTGACTCTTTATCAATGAGTTTTTGACTTTCAGGAATATATTGGCAGATGAATTTGTTGTTGTTGTTCTTGTTTTTTTAGTACCTTCAGTTGTTTCTATCCCTATCATGTTATTTGGATTATTACTAGCGGTATTCAAGCTCTAATTTTTGCAAATTTAGTCGTGGAAACCGTAAGCCAAACCGTGAAGAATTAAGGTTTTGAAGGTTCAACCAATCAAATTGTCGGAACTGCGTATTTTTTATTTTCTAGAATTTGCACATTTAAAGAAAAGTAACACAAAAATATTGGAAGAAAAATGCTTGGTAGGCAAGCCATAGATGGTTTTTAATCTCCACAATCGAAGTTGCATGGCCAAACTGGTGTAATGCTATAATGTACCACTGCAGCAGTTGTACACTACTGTAGTTGTCAAATTGTACCAACACAATCATTGATCTACACACACCAGTATTGCAAAATTGTAGAAGTTTAGTTGTGTCGAACTTGACAAAATTTGCAATGTTCTTGGAGAAGCTTGTTAGGCGAAGAACGAAGTGGTGGAGCAAGCTATTTAGTTTTTGGAGTGGTGATAATTTTTGTTGTACGGGTTTATTTATTCTTTCTTTGGGATAATATAGAGAAGAGGAGAAAGAATAATGAGGAGAGAGAATAACGTGGTGAGAAAGTAAGGGAGAAATAAAAAACCGTTGTTCAACCAGTTAAAATGGATGGTTGGACCACTAGTTCGAAGATCCAATCTTCGATTTAAGCACATCTGAGGTCTTATCGACTTTCGAAATGAGGTAACCACATTCTGTTAATTCATGGTCGGACCACGGTTGGGTCCGATTATGATAATATCGATTACAACATAAAAATGGCTTTTCCCAACGTATGGCAAATGAGTGCACCTTTTTAATGAAATAATATTTATAGGCATTTGGACCTATCTGCCCAATACAACCATTGATTTTTTACTTTCAGCATAACTAAAAACACGTTGGACGTAAGAGTTATGTCTGCATGTATCAAAGGCTGGTAAAACAGTAGAATCCTTGAAGGCCATGAAAGATGTAAATTTTACGCTCAACATAAGGCTTTCATGTGGAGCTTATTTTTTTGAAAATTTTCATTATAAATGGATTATTTAATTCACCATAATCGAACCCTCTTAAAGAAACCATTTTCTAACACATCGATTACACTACTATAATTACAAGTTATGTAATGGTAGAATAAGATACAATAATTTTCAAAAATTGCATGTTAGATAGTTTCGGTTGGAATTCCAATTTGGTGCTTATTATTACCCACTTTCATTTCTAAATGGTTTTGAACAACAATTGATTTCTCTCTTAATTGTACAAAGTGGTCATTTGTCAAATGACAACTATTTGACTTCAATAATTGAAATAAATAAATTAATTAAAGATTTTTTATTATTATTTGAAATTTATCAGTTGATAATTATTTATTAAAAGGATTTATTTCATAATTATTGATTACTATTTCTAATTAAGTCATTTCACTTACTCAATCAAGTAATTTAATTAACTAAATGAAATTGCAAGCATAGTAAACTTTACATCCAAAAATTGTTCAAGAACACACATTTACAACAATCTATGGTTCACTGAACTGTTGAGTGAGAAAGAAACTGAAGTATCAAAGTTGCTCTTTCATCTTAATATATACTTAGAGCAATATAAGTCAAATAATAACGAACCTCATGGCGGAAACTTAGCAGTAATATAGCAAAATATTTGTCTCTTCATACACTCACACTTTGACGGTAGTGCAATGATCTTTATGACACGTTGAGTCAAATAACTTCTTCACTTGCATTGTTGAACTTTTGGAGAATCGATGATTTTTAACTCATATGTTAACTATTTAAGTATCCATAACAATAGAGTATTATATATCTAACTAGTATTCATATTCAAATATTAATCCAGTGGCTAGAGACATTATTTGGAGTTTACTATTTTACAATCGGGTAGCTACCATATCCAATTAAGCAGCGACGACTTTGTTGCTCAATATTTACAACATCATGTAATTGGTTATAAAGCTATTACACATTATATTGCATCAAAAACCATATAAAATCATCACACTTCATGTTAGAAATACGATTCTAGTATTTTGATGACAACAACTATATGACAATGCTACTAACAAATTTATTAAGTTATTTCAGATATAGTAGCAGATATGATGGCAATTGATCTAGTCTGAACAAAGTTACATATATAAGTAATATATCATATATAGCTATATGAGTGAAGATATAAACTTTAAAGGACATATTATGGTGTTAACTAGTCATTAGAAACTTACAAAACACTTGATCAAGATAAATTAAAGATCAATAGAAAACAAGTATGTGTGTTTATCAAGTGTTGAGTCTTTGAGTTAATAGTTGTTAAAACCACTCAAATAATCTCGAAATTACTCCAAACTTTGTCACACCCTTAAATATTTTTTTTGGTTTTACAGATTTTTTTATTGTATTTTCCACATTAAGAGAAACGTGATAGAAATGAAGAAAGAAGCATATACACGTTGGAACTAGGCCAACCCAAAGCGGAAGGTAGATTTCAATTTTTTTAACCGATTTGGATCATTATTGAGCTATGAATTCTAATTTATTTAGAACATCTATAAATTTCTTTTAAATAAAATCATTATTTTATTTTGATGTATAATAATCAATGTTATATTTTATATAAATGTGTGTCATATACACATATATGTGTGCGCATATGTCACGTAACAATCCATATAAGATTTAACAAGTCTGTATATAAGTGCTATGATTTACATCACAACAGACATGTTAACAAATCTAGTATACAAATACATCATCTAAATGTATGCTTAAACGCTTTAACTTATGCATACAAAATATTATACATACATACACACACACACACATTATTAATTAGTTTTTTGACCAAGCGGATTTTTCAACTGGAAGTAGAAAGTCAAAACAAAGATGAAATGACTTGCAAATTTGAAAAAAAGTCCGAAATGACGAAAAAAAGTCCAGAATGTCAAAAAAAAGGAATTTAACAAGTTTTAAGCAAAATGGTGCTAAGTGGACCACTCAGCACTGGGAGGACCTCTCATACCGAGTGGTATTTCTTCCACTTATGTAACACCTTATAAAATTTAATAAGAAATTAAATAATTAAAATAAGATTAAAAACGAAACTTTTTAAATGTCAGAATTGAATCCGTGATGATTTTCTGATCAGTTTCCATATATAATATGTTGAAATTAGAGTTAAATAAATTTTTTGGAGACGTTTGAAGTTTTTGAATTTAATATTTAAGCACTTGAATTTTAATTTGAATTTAAACATATAAAGTTTAAATTTTAAAATTTGAATTTAAAAAGTTTATGTTAAGAGGGATCTAATGTTTAAAGGTTAATCTTAATAGGAAACATAAAATTAAATAAACTAACAAATATAAAAATAGAAGGAAAAATCAATGGTCACGGAAGGAGGACCGGTCGACTGCCCTTGGTTAGCGGTCGACCGGTGACGGCTTTAGGACGATGGAAACCTAGGCCTATACGACTCAGATTTATTTACATATCCAACAGTTGTCATTCCTTCTAACCTCTATAAATAGACCTCTAGACCTCCTGCATTTTCTATAGAAAATTCTGCAAGAATGGAGAAACTCTGTCAAATACTTTCCCTTAGAGTTTCAGAAACAGTAAATTGTTCGGGATCAACTTTCTATCGACTAGAAAACTGCCAAATTATATCATACGAAAACCGAAAGAACATGGCGTACAATCGTAGTACATATGCAAGTAATGATCAATCCCATAAGAAAAGAAAAAAAATTCAAGTCACTCAATCAAACTATCCCAAACGTTTAAAACTGTGTTAACTAAAAATTGTTAAAAACAAGAGAAAATAAAATTTAAGGCTATGAGATTAGAAGGCAATTTAGAGGCAAATCTCTTCTCATAATCATACAAATCAACATAAAATGAATTTATGGTTTCTCTTTTTAAATTACTTGTGAATTAGTTGAAAATGTGGTCAAACTGTGATATTGACTAACACACAACTTAAACTATCAAACTTTTATACACCCACTAAATCCACTTATCCAATCTAATGAAGAAGATTATGACATTAAAAACAAAACATGTTTTAAGCATGATCTATTTACTATGAATTAGTAACATGAAGCATCAAATTTTGATTCTAATTTCACTTTCATCACCTAAATCATATTTAGATGAAAGGTTAACTTGTGTTTAGGATAGATTAAGCATAGTCTATTTGTTATGAACAACATAAGCTATTAAATTCATTAATAAACAACAAATTTCCATTAACAACAAAATATCCATTAAGCACAAAACAAGAGACCATAAATGAAATCATTATATTAATTTTGTATGATTCATGAGAGCTTCATCACCCCTAAATTGAATTGGTTTAGCATCTCATATTTGAATACATATTAACATAAATTATTTTTAATGTAAACATAAAGGAAATGAAAACTATGTAAACTAAACAAGAGCTAACTAACTTGCATAAAATATAACCAAGCTACTTGCATGAAAATAAATCTAATCTTCTAACATGAAATAAAAGATGGGACTCTGCACAGAAGACCCGTATTTCTGAAGTTGTAACAAAATAGTCCCTATCGCAATAAATATGTAAATTAGGTCACAGTTTTTTACTAAATCAGAAAGCGCAAACTAGTTTGCGCTTTCTAGATAGAAAGCGCAAGTTAACTTACGCTTTTTTAAAATTTCAAATAAAAAGTTTCAAAATCAGAAAGCGCAAACAAGCTTTCGCTTCTTTGAAAGATATCGCAAGTTAACTTGTGCTTTTCAAAATTTTCATACATTTCAAAAAAAACCGAAATCAGAAATCGCAAACTAGCTTGCGCTTTCTTGATTGAAAGCGCAAGTTAACTTCCGCTTTTCAGAAATTTTAGAAGTTTCAAAAATTTAAAAACTTTTTCAAAAAAATTCAAAATCAGAAAAGTGCAAGTTACCTTACATTTTCAGTCAGAAATGTACAAGGCACCTTGCGATTTCTATTTTTCAAAAATAAGGACCAATTTACATGTTCATTTTCGTAATGACTTTTTTTATAACAACATCAAAAATATAGACTAGTGCCTCTTTTCTTAAATAAAGAGAGCCTGTAATAAAAATAACATAAAAGAAAAGAGTATGAAATAAAAAAAACATTGAAAGAAAGTTGCATAAAAAGAAGATGGCTAAGAAATCTTTAAAAAGAATCTTTTATTTCTAATTTTTGATTATAACTCTATGTAAAAGAAAGATAAGCACCATTGTCCCAGTGGTTAAGTGATTCGACTTTGGTGCGAGAGGTCACAAGTTCGAAACTTGTGTAGTTGATTCAAACATTTATTGGCACATGATTTGTGGTTTGTTGTCCTGGTGACATTTTGTATCTAAGTACCATTTTAAAAAAAGATCTATTACGTGAACATAAGTGAGTTATTTGTACATATTCTAAAACCATAATATCTTTTAGGGAGCTATCGAAATTGTCCTTCACTTTAACCTTCAAGTAATCATTAAGGAATTAGTTAATCTCCACTAACATGTGCTTTTGTTTTTTAGTGTTGTTCCACTAATTAGTGGGTAGATGGGCTCCTCCATGTTGCATGAATTCTTTCTTTTCGTCATTCTTTTGGCTTCCACTACTTGTGCATGCAAATATCCATGAAACCTCTTCTAATTTGCACTCGGTTTCCTACAAAGTAGAATTGTGCAAAGAAGTTTTTTTTCCAAAAATAATGCATGCACAAAATGACCATTTTGCCTAAATGTAGATTAGTGGATGACGATTTGAAAGCATTTTTATATTTTGGTAAAAACATGTAGAAATACTTTAATATGTGATTTAGTTGAATAAAAAAAGAATAAGTATGAGAGTAAAAATATACATTTTTACATGTACATCAAACAACACCACACTAACATTTTTATTCGTCTTCGAATAACTAAAACTAGAATAAATCCACTTTCATATTAAGCACGATTGCATTAAACGTACGCGACAAGCCATTAACTTTAAGTGTCCCTAATAGGACGAGTATTGTCTCATGAGGGTTTTTAGTGGATACTACCCACAAAATCCAGATGCAATATGCAGAGTTTCTAATGCAAGATTTATTTATAAATATATGAATGCAATTTTTATTATTTACAAAATGAAGAATTTACTTCTAAATTAACATCAGATAGTAATATACAACTCTAGGTTATCATCAAGAAAATTCACTCTTTTATTAATCAAAAATTCCAATAAAAGTTAAGTTTTCATTACATTTCAACTCTAGTTTGGCTAGTTATTTTGATTGATAACATAGTAAAACTATAAAATAAATTCTTTAATTGATTGCCAGAATTTGCAAAGTGGTACTGCATTTCTATTTGTATAACAAATCAAATCGGTAAAGACAATGCTTGGATTTAAATTGCTTACTCTATCCTTACTGTTTTTGACGGTTGTCAGCTGCCGATGGCCGTCGGAAGCCATCAAAAACCGACGCAAAAAACCGTTGCAAGTTCTCCCGTCGTTGCACAGTTTTTCCGTTGACTTCTAACGGCATCCATCGTAATCTTTCCAATGGCTACCAACAGAAAGCCCAACGGCTCTAGACCGCTATTAAAGACACATGGCCATTCAAGAGGTAGCAAAATAACCGCCACAAGCCATTAGAAGCCGTTGAAAATTTTGGACCTGAAAGCGGTCGCCAGCCGTCGGAATTGCTGAAGCTTTTTGCCAGTATTCTGCTTCGTTTTAGCCTAATATACACAATCCAAAAACATAATATAGTCACATACAAGCGCATATCGAATTCAGATATTCAATATAATATCAAATCATATAAATATACTCAATCATATAAAGAAAATTAAATCAATCATAACTTGCATAAAATAAAGCCAACAAACACTTCGTTAACATAATGTAAATAATGTCATTGTACAAATATAAACCGTCGAACACCAGCTCCCTACCATCAACTCACAAATGTCAAAATTACCATCACCAAATGTACCATCAAATAATATACATGACATCTCAAAGTATCCAACACCACCAACTCAATGTATCATCAAAAAATACTAAACAATGATGCAAAACAAATAACAAAACTATCACACCTGTCAATCACCTCCAGAGCCACCGGAACCAGCTGAAGATGGAAAGTGACCACGATGCTGCTGCATGTACTTAGCAATACGCTGGTCGAGCAGCTGTGTCATCTCAATGGCCTACCAACGGTTCTGCTTCGCCAACTGCGCCACCCTAGCTCTCAATTCCTTGATCTCTGCTAGATCGATCTGAGCTCTAGTATGGCTGGCTCTCATCTGTCTACCGTGCAATACTTATTTAATTTAGTAAAAGTTTAATTACTATAATCTTACTATCGAAACTACAACATAATATGTCAATTGTTATATCTATAAACTTATTATTGAAACTAAAGCGATATGAAGTTGTTTAGAGTTGAAACATTACTAAATTGTTATATCTAAATATATTATTCATTACCACTTGATTGCTAAACCCAAACGCTTGTTCCGTGTAGGTGGATCCATGACTAACTCAAAATGACATCCTCCTCGTCCATAGTCAACTGCTCTCAACCAGTTTTCTCCAGCAGTTTCTGCCTTTGTTCCATAAACTGTGCCTACGTGAACAAATAAAAATACATTTGAATTTTTTTTTGATAAAAATATGTGATCCTCTACGAGTAGAGGTGAGCACACATGTGAATATATATATCACGGCATAAGGTGCTGCCAACATCCCTGGCTGGTAGCAAGAGCTAAATACATAAATCAAAACTTAAATACTCCTAAGATGAGTTCCGGCAAGGGCAACACCCATCACACCCCGATATCGAGCTCCGGCATGGCCACCGCCCGATATTAAGGTGTTAGAAGTATCTAAAAACTAGAGAAAAACAAAAACTACTAGATGACATCACAAACTAATAAGGAAGCTCCAAACAACTAAAACAGGCGAATAAGCATTTGCTTTGAAGTGAATCTGCCGAATAGAGAAAGCGCTCTGAAGGCTCTGAACAAGAGGAAGGGGTACCAAACTGAAGAATATCCTCCTGAAAAAAGTACTCCATTATGAAGATAGCAGCATCCTATATCTGAGGAGAAACTGCTGATGGTCTTGGATGAAGATACTCTGCTCTGGTGACCTCTTTACCATCTGATGTCCAACAATATGAAGACATGAATACCTGCAAAATGAACCTGATATCCTATCGTCCATACCTGTAACTGAAAAACGACTAAGAAAAAAAATTAGATTAATACATATATATGTATATTTATATAATAAATATACATATATATATATATATATATATATATATATATATATGTGTATTTATAAGGAAGGAAATAAAAACCTAAATAAGACTAACTGGACAATAACAGAAGAAATGAATTACCTGAAAACCAATACCAAACAGAGATTAGTATAAAAAATAAGACTAGTACAATCACTTATGAACCTTTAATCATAAGTAAGTTATGATTAAAAGTAAAATCATCATCTAAATTACAGAAAATATTAATAATACTATTATTAATGTTAAAAAATTTATTGTTGTGTTTAAAAAAGTTAATATTATGATTAACCTTGTTAAGATACTATTTGAAAAGGATATTTTTAGCTAATTTATATTTAGGGTTAGAGATCCAATTAAGACAAAATGAAGAAATTGTAAAAATCAATTTGTTAAAATGACTATTATTATTATTGAAAATTCTTTGATTTCTTTCAAACCAAATAAACCAACTAATAATAACGAATAAAGTGTCTAGTAAAAATCTAATATTCTTTTTAAACTTGAATCTATAATTATCCAGTAGAATTCACAATCCGAAATTTTAGTTATTATATTAAAGTTAAAAATTTTAAGCGTATTAAATAGAATGTAATTAGAATCCATACAATCATAGTATAAATGATTAATGTCCTCGAGATACAGATTACAAAAATAACATTTATTATCATTTTGAATATTTTTTCTCTCTAAAAATTCAATTTTATTAAGTTTTCCATGAAGTATTAACCACATGTGAATTTTGGATTTGGGAGGAGCATTACATTTCGACATATATTTAAACGAGTTGTTTATTGTACCCGAAAAATTAATAAATCTGTAGAAAGAATTAGAAGCACATTTCTTACTCTTATCCCATTCCCAACTAATAAAATCATTATCATTATAAATATTATAAAGATTTAATCTGGCATAAAACAAAGAAAGTTGTCTAAGAGTTGAATCAACTAAAATTCTGTTAAAACTGAAATTCCAAGGAGGATCATTATCAGGAGAACAAACTTCATTGATTAAAGCATACTTAAGATTACAAATTTCATATAATTCCTTAAATTCTATCTTAAGAGGCAAGATCGAAATCCAACGGTCATGCCAAAACAAAGTATGGTTACCAGAATGAACAATTGTATTTGTTCCTAAATTAAATATCTCATTATATTTTAAAATGTTTTTTCAAAAATTAGATATATTTTGAGTGGCTGGAGAAATAGTTTGATAAAAACTGCTATTTCCATTATAGTAATATTTAGAAATGATCTCTTTCCAAATAGCGTTATCATTTATATATTTAAACTTCCAAAGCCATTTACCTAATAGAGAAAAATTCATACTACGCAAATTAATAACATCTAATCCACCTTCCTTTTTGGCCTTACAGACAGTTTCCCAATTTACTAGACATTTAATATTTTTATTTGAATTTTCCCCATTCCATAAGAAATCTCTTCTAATTTTATCAATTTTATCAACAACCCAATCCGGGAACAGATGCATGGACATCCAATAAATCAGAAGAGCTGATAAAACCGAATTTATTAAAACTAGTCTACCTGCTCTAGACAAAAATCTACCATTCCAGTTAGAAATCTTATTTTTAATTTTATCAATGATAATAATCCAATCGTCATGATTGAGTTTGGTGGGTCTAATCATAAAACCAAGGTAGTCAAAAGGAAAGTTCATAGTTTTGCAATTAAGAGTATTAGCAACTAAGCTTTCAACTTTTTGAAAATCATTTAAAACTAACACGGAACTTTTTTCAAAATTTATTTTTAAACCAGATAAGAGTTCAAAACTGTAAAGGATAAACTTAAGGGTAATAATGTGTCTAGGAAGATGGGAAGAAAAAAGTAAGGTATCAACAGAAAATTGAAGAACCGATATACCATTACGCGATATGTCATTTGCCACACGTCCAAGAGATCCATTATCCACTGTTCTTTTAATATTTTTAGCAAAAAATCAGCACCTAAGTTAAATAATAAAGGCGATAAGGGATCCCCTTGTCTTAAACCTCTCTTGGATTGAATTCTATTACCTAAAATACCGTTAACCATAATACTAGAGTTTCTGGTTCTAAGAAAAGTCAAAATCCAACCGATCCATCTATGACCAAAACCTCTAGTGTGAAATGTATCTACAAGAAAATCCCAATCCACCGAATCAAAAGCTTTAGCAAAATCAAGTTTTAAAATCGCACAAGTTATGTTATTCTTACAACAGTAATTACTATATTCTTGAAAAATTGTCACTCCATCAGTGATATTTCTCCCTTTAATAAAGGCCGGTTGTTAACAATCAAGTAATTCATTCATTCTTTTACTTTGTCTATTAGCTAGAACTGTAGAAATGATTTTAACTGAATAGTTAATCAGAGAAATAGGTCTAAAATCTTTTAAGTTTTTAGCTCCTACTTTTTTGTGTAACAAAATAACATTTGCGAAATTAAATCTCCTTAATTGCAAATTACCATTGTAAAAATCATTAAACATAATAACTAAGGCAAATTTTAAAACGTCCCAAAAAGTTTTATAAAATAAAATAGGAAACCCATCAGGTCCTGGGGATTTATCACTTGGCATGTCATTAATTGCTTTTCTAATTTCCTCATCAGTAAAAGGATTATCTAACTCTAATAAATCAACAATTGAATCAGATGGATACAGATCTATCCATCTAACGTTGATTCTAGAGCCAAAAATATCCTTATAACACTCATTAAAAGCCTTGTTAAGATCTCTTTGATCCACTTATTCCATATTATTAACAAATATAGAGTTAATTGTATTACTACATTTTCTACCATTAGCTATATTATGAAAAAAATTAGTATTATTATCACCTTCGTTGATCCATTGAATTTTGGATCGCTGTTTCCACATAACCTCCTCCTTTTCTAAAATAGAATTTAACACATCTTTTAAATTAGTAAGAACATTACGTTTACCTAGATTTAGAAATCTAGATTCTTCTATCTTATTAATTTTAAGCATTTCATTAAGAATATTATCTTTTTTGATTTTTAAATTGCCAAAAACATTTTTGTTCCAATTTTTAAGAAAAATTATAAGATCTCTAAGTTTAGAAACAAAAGCTTTTGCAGAATTTTCCTTGTTTCTGATATTATGGAAACTCAAAGAAACCCATTTACTTTTATCTAGATTCTCGAAGTTAGATTCCAAAAGCCACATCTTTTCAAATTTAAAATTGTTTATAATAACTCTATGATACTCGCACGTAAGTATAATAGGACAATGATCAGAGTAGGTATAAGGAAGACCAGTGACTCTACAGATTAGGAATTTGTCTTCAATTTCATCACTAACAAAAAATCTATCGGGAAGAGCCATGGATGGATACTCTCTAGCGTTACTCCAAGTAAACTCTTTGTTAGAAACGGGAATTTCACTCAAATTAGAAGTAATAATAAATTGATCGAATTCCTCCATAACAGAGTAATCCCTTTCCCTAGGATAACGTTCACCTATGGAACGTGTAACATTAAAATCACCCCTCAAAATTTAAGAACTCAGGGAAAAGGATCTAAAATCTAAGCTTTCATTCCATAAAATTCTCCGATTAATTTTAGAGTTAGGCCCGTAAACATTAGAAATATTTAAAAAAGAGTTATCAAAAAGATTAATTAGTATAATATGAAGAGAATGTTATTTAACAGTACATTGTAGTAATCTAAAATAATTATCTCGCCATCCTATCATTAATCCCCCTAAAGAACCCATAGAATGTATAAAAACCCATTTTTTAAACTGATAACCGATTAATCTTCTAAAAATACATTTGAAATTAATAGGTTGATATCTTAATTAATTATACATTATTAACTAAAATAATCACTAATAGTATATAAACTAAAATATGCTTACATGTCTCGTTCGTGGTTTATCGTCATGCTATGTATATGAAACAGTCCCGTCTGAATTTTCATGCTCGATGACATGAGTACGGGTAAATACATCCATGTACGATAAGGGACCCAGTGCCTCAGCTTCCTGAATTGATTATTATGTACTACTATTGTATATTCAAAATTATACAACACAATAACTATTTACAATTCACATTCAATAAATTTACCGACTCCTGGCGATTTTGTTGGAACGACTTTGACCCTCCTCGATGAGTGACAGGGTTTTTGTTCCTACTTGCGGATTTTCTCTACGACTCTTCCTGTACATTTAAATATATAATACATTATTTACTTGCCAAATATTTCTGATATTTACATGTCAATCAAATAATTAATAAAATATTAATACACTTACCTTCACTTCGTTACTATCCCAGCATTTCCACCGGCCACCATTCCATATACTCGCTTCCATTTAGTTCAGTTTCTTTCCTTTATGCTTCACAGCCGATATAAAACCTCGGTAATTCTTTCTCATCTTCTGCATCCAGTAGTGGCGTACCAGCTGCATGTCGTCGGCTTAGACCTCGAATGCGGTCTCCATTTCATGATAAACAAGTGAAGTGAACAATAAGTAAGCCATAAAAAATTAAGAATGAAAAATAGAAGATTATTCTTATAATGAAATCCTGCCATATACACTTCATAGTGTGGGAAGTGATATTATTTCACTTGGACCAACAAGCCATCATCCTACTCTTATACGATTTTCTCGAAACTGATAGGACTACAACTGGTGGTTGTAAGTTGAACCCCTCTGTTAAATAAGATACAGATTATTATATTGTACACAAAATATTTATGACGCTAAAAAAAATTAATATTTTCCCCTCTGTTCCACCATTGAAGTCGCTTGGGAAGCTACCATATGTTATTCTAGGACTTAGGTCACTGAATTCCTTGTACTAGTGACTCAAATTAACCTCTAATAAATATTATATAAAGTGGATGAATGTCCAAGATTCCTGAGCTACTATAAAATTTCTTGGGGATTACTTTTTGCTTATTTTTTCACCAATCTCAATATTTTTATAGGTTTTTGAGTGTTGTTCCCTATTTGGCTTCAACATATATAAATTTATATTTTATTTTGAATAATAAATAACAAATAATAAATATATGCGTACGTATATGTAATTTGAATATAAAAATTGTTTAAATTATATTATTAAATTCTAATTTTATTGTAAAACTGAAAAAAAATATTTTTTTCGTATAATATATATATATATATTCATATAAATAGCTTAATTAATAATATATATATATATATATGTATGAATGAAATGTACACACACAATACTTAAAAAATAATGCTCACGACAAAATATGTTTTTAGTTATTTATTAAAACTTCTAATCGAAATAAAATAATATTATATATGTGTGTGCATGTGTGAAATATATTTCAAAATTATAATTTTATGTTTTAATATTTTTATATAAAAATTTAGAAAATATTTTAGCATTTGAATATTTCATTACAAATTTTGCAATTTAAATGCAATTTTAATATTTAATTTAATTATAGCATTTATATTATTATTTAATTAGCATAAATGCTTTTTTACAGTCGAAAATTTATCACATGTGAAAATGATTTTATAGAAGTTAAATTATATTTGATGATATTATTTATTTATTTTATATATTTATTTAAGTGATTTGAATGAAATAATATTTAAATGATATTTGTATATATATTAAAATTTTATTTTTTATGCTGAATTTTTTTTTAGTTATAAATCTATTTATAAGTAATGTTTAAAACATATTTAGTATAATATAATGTTTAGGATTCAAATTATAAAGTTATGTTAATTAAATAATGTATATTAAATTAATTTGAAAAAATATTAATTTTTTAATCTTAATCTGTGAGTTTCAAGGCATGTATATGTCATAAATTAAATTAAAATATAAGCATATAAAAATCAACTATTCTAAATGTGGCGATATATCGATATACTAAAATCTTCGCATAGCTAACAAAATAATATATGATATACAAATTATCTAAATATTATTATATAATTATATATTAGATAATTATCTTTCACTAATTAATGCCAAAGGACCGCACCTTGAAGCGTTGAAATAAACACCAGAATCAGGTTCTAACTCTGAAGGTGTTATCTCCCAAATTGTAGGCCACCAACTATCTAATAGTATTCCTTTTAATTTGACTTATGCTTGTAAATGGAGAAAAGGTAGAATGAATTTCTTCTAGAGTTAAGGGTAGTAGAGGCTTCAAAATGTGAGAAATGAGAATGGGTTGAGATGCTTTTATAGAGGAGAGAATGGGGAGATATGTCAGGACCAAGATTCACATTTCTCCCTTACACTTTCTTTCGTCTTATCCATTCAGACCCTAACCCCTCTAGCCATCTTTTGGCCACCCTTTTGATATGCTATTGTGTCCTAAATGTACATGTCCCTAAATGGGCTTCAAACCCGTGTAAAGCCCAAAAAAATTATATTGCATTTAAATCTGATTTAAACGCGTATGAACATCGTATAACGGTTAATATCTTTATAACTATACTAAAAATATTTAATTCAAATCAAAATAAAATTATATAACTAATATTTCAGAAATATTAATTAATTTATAACTATTATAAATTAGTTAAATTATGTGGTCAGAGGAGTATTCAACGATTCTTTTTTGCGACTCTTTAGATGTAGATTTAATCAGTGGTTAATACCGAACTATTCAAAAATTAACATTCACATGTCAATTAGCAGATGGTGTGACACTTTGACCAAATTTATTGCTTACTTTGTTTCGATAAAATCCAATTTTACTTTGTCAAGTTTAACCCAATTGTGATTATTATTTCACCAATTCACTTCTTTAAAACTATATCACTTTGGACTTACTAAATTTGGTGATAGTCAAAATTCTAAAATCGTCTATATTCAACTCTATAGTCCAAGCACAAAATCCTTGGTTCAATAATAACAATTATTATTAACTGGAGTGTTTCTGCCCAAAGGCTTTGACTTTGAGTTGACTTTAGTTGACCATGATACTAAGCTCATATAATCGAGGAGACGAATCCTCTCTTGAATAACGTTTCACTTTCAATACTTCCACTCAATGCAATTATAGTCATTCGATAGACATCGTTCCACGATTTAACTATAATCAAAGCGGAGCTTTAACATTGAAGGTCAACATTATTCTCAAGTCAAAAGAACCGTGCAATTTTATCACATCGTTATTTTCAGTTTGACCTTAGTTATATTAATCAACAGAAAACCATCGAGTGAGTCATTCCATTATTATCCAATAAATATCAGTATGTAAACCTTTGGTGCCCCCAACAGCCACAAGTAATGCATTGTCCAACAATACTCTAGTCTCAAAGGATGTATCGATATCTAGTCTCGATGCATCATGACTAGGAATATTCAAAATGGTATATTTATTTCTATTATGATAAATTGTTCACAAGTATAACACTTTGTAACTACTATCACAAATATATTATTTATGGATTTTCTATTTAATTTTAATTTAATTAATTAATATAACCCATTATATCAAATATATAATAGAAATAAAACGCTTTTATTTTGAACAAGAGTGGCTATCAAGTTATATATATATATATATATATATATAACAAATTACATAATTGCCTCTAGAGTATACCCCTCTATTCTCCATTATATCAAATATATAATAGAAATAAAACGCTACACATTTCTAAACTTTTCTTTTATGATCAATTCTCTAACTTTCTTTGTACTTCCAACTCTCTCTTACCATGTCAAAAATTTCTAGAGTGTTTAATTCTTTAAACACTACAAATCAGTCCTAAACATTGCACATTCATCTTTAAAGATTATCGAGCATTTATAGCACGTTGTATAACCAGTAGTGACAAAAATTAATGTACTCAAAGACATAATTCTTACTAAAAATTGATTACTGCTTTTGGTATGGAATTTCTATGCTACGTCTCAAGTGTGTCGGGGAAGTTTTGATTGAGAAATTTCAAACGGTGTTGTATTACACGGTCCTCTATGTCGAGAGAGTGTGTACTGGTGGAAATTTCAAAGCGACATATAGGACTGGAAGATAGGAGTTCGAACAAGTATAAAAATTGTAATGACCCAGATTTTTGAACGTTTTATAATTAAATATCGATTTTATTTAAATATTTAAATCGTGGATTTAATATGAATAAAATGATTTCGAAAGCTTATTTAAATTCTTTTTAAATAAGAAATGAAATGTTAAACTTTTAATTATTGATTAAAAGTGATAAAACTAGTTTTAATAATGTATTTTTATTATTAACGTGTGAAATTATCATCTAGGGGCACTGTCTCAGATTTTGACGAAACTAGTATCATTGGATCTAGAATATTGAGTTGCTGTACGCCGACGAGTTTTGTGACAATTGGACGTGTTGTGTGGTCATGCATGCTCGAAACGTGTAGCATTTAATTAAATAGAATAAAATATATTTTTTTAATAAATACTCCTCTCCCTCGGCATATTTTCTCATTCCTTTTTCATTCTTCATTGAATGTAGCCACCACCCATATTTATCTTCAATCAATTAAATCATTAGTTATAGTTAATGAAATTAAGTGATTTTGGATTAATTGGCTTCATATGGTCCAGAGCTCCATTTCCGTGTGTGTAGTGTTGTGTGCGATAAAGTTCGACGGTGATCGACTTTGTACAGTCAAACTTGGGAGGGTTCTAGTCGAAGTAGGAGAAAAATTAGGGCACATCAATGGTTGCTTAGGGTTCGACCTAAGGCAGATCAGGGTGACAGAATAGAGGCATGCGGTAAGGGTTTGGTGATTGTGACTTTAGGGCTATAGTGATAGAGCTTTAGCATTGCGATTTGATTCGAGGCATTTCTGGTGAGACAGAAGGTATGGATGACTTCGTGGCAATGAATGAAGTTGTTTGGCATAGGCAAGCGGTTCTTTGGTGGGAGGATGCGAGGTGCAACCTGGAAAGTCGATTTTGGGTAGATCGGTCAGAAGTTGGAATAAGCGTTCATGCTAGGGTGTTTCGGGTCGAGCAAATCGAGTTTAAGGAGAGAGATGGTTGGCCAAGTCTGTCAAATGTCAAGTCGTTCTCCGTGTCACTGGAAATCGTGCATGGCCGTGATGGGTATCGGGTGCACGAATTGGAAGGGGAGATGAAGAAGTGACTGGTGTGGGATGGTAATTGAGTTAGTGAGTTAATTATAAATAGTTTAATTAATTATTCAATCAAATCCAAATTCTTATATAACGAGTAACTTTTGCGTACGAGGTCCAATCGAGGCGTTGTCTTCGCCATTACGCTTATATTGGGATTTTCTGCATTTAGGATTAATTTGAGCTTGGATAAGTTTAATCACCAGTTAAGTGTATTTTGTGAATATAATTTTTGTTGTATTAAAATATAAATATTTTAACAAACAATGCAAATTATTATATTTGGACCTCGTCTTGTTTTATAAAATAAGTGGCAACATCATTATTGAGTATAATCGCTCTTTTGATCATTTAAAACATGTATAATGGCCTAAACTACTTGTTTACATGTTTGATAGTGCATTATAAATGTTTGAAGTGATATAGTCATCATTAATGTGCTTTGAAATCCCTGATATTTGACATATGTTAAACTGGAAAAATTGTGAGATGTTGTGAAAATATATACATGTGTGTATATATATATTTGGTAGTACATGTTTTGGTGTGCTTGACATAGAGAGGAACTGATTTCGACATTTGTGGAAATTGGAAATGGAAGTTGTAAGCATTATAAGCGAAAAGATCGTTATGGATGCACTTAAAGGTCGCTATGGATACACTTTGAAATCACTGTGATCGATGATTTTAAAGTTAACTTTGAAAGACAGCCTGGAGCTTCTTTATATTTTTTATAAGTACTATAAGCGTACTTATTATCAGAAAATATCAAGGTTTAAATATATTACTGATAAATAATTATGCGTTTTTAAAGTAACAGTTTTAATTATAAAACATGTTTTTATGGTTTTTAGATAAATGTTTAAAATATAGTATAATTATTTTAAAAGTATACTTTTGTATAAATCCTTATATAAAATTTGTTAAAGCTTTTATTTAAGAAATAAAAGGTTTTCATATTAGAATATCTTTCAAATTATTTACAATATTTTATTAAATATCTTAGTTTTATAAATAAATTAGTATATGTGTGTGTGTATGTGTTTGTGTGTGCATCGTTTTAAAGGTATTTTACTATATTTGTAATTTTGGAAAGGAAGTTTAGTATTTGTAAAAGAGTATAAAGGAGTTTTTAGATTATATCATTTATGTTATAATGGATGGTTTTGTAAACTTGATTAAAAAAGTACATTGCTTGTTTACTAAGTGTAGACGTACGTCAAGTTTTAAATGAATGTTTCAAAGTTAATGGCAAGTATAAAAGTGATTTTGCATTTATAGTAACGATGTTTGTGAAATATTTGTTTTAACCCATTTAACTATACTTTTGAAAAGTAATTAGATCTTTAAATGGAGTTTTAAAAATAAAGACTGAGTGAAGTGTTTTTGGGGTTTGTTCTAAATAATATTTTAGTAACGTTTGTTTTTAAACCCTAGAATAATATTATAAAGTGGTAAAATATTATTAAATGATTTTGAAAAACACTAAGGTCTTTTAATAATGGAATCTTAACGATAATAACAAGAATGAAATGGTATTGGGTTTGTATAGTGACAGTGTTGAGTAACATTTGTCTCAAACCCTTTGAAATTAGTTTGTGAATATATTTATAGAGTTGAGATAAGTATATGAATACTTTTGAGAAGTATTGAAATGTATTGAAATGAATAGTGATGTTTTAATTAAATAGCAAAGTTTAATTAATAAATGAAGTTTCATTTATAAATAGTTTATTGAGTAAATGAGTTTTACTAATAAAAGAGGTTTTTAACTAATAAAGGAAGATTAATTAAAAAGAGGATTATAAGTCGTTTATATGACTTAATCATGCTTATATGTTTCGATCATGCTTTGTGTGTTACTTGCTTATGGACATTGTACGAGACTTGGTTTTCCATATGTGATTATTCTCATTGTTATTGAATTGACCAAAATATAACTATGTAGTTATCCAGAAGAAATATGGGAGTTATATGGTACAGTTATCTTCAGTGGTGCTATACTGTACATATAAACTTGTTTTGATCTTTTAGGACAAATGATAAGTAAATCTGTCAACTTAAATGGTTAGAAAGTGATTTTCGCTCTTATGTATTACTTGTTTATATCCCATAGAATTGGATTTGAGTTAACCAAAAATCTGTATCAATTGATTTTGAAGTGCCCGGTAAGTGAGGGAGTGTACTTATATGAGATGACTTAAATATGTAACACTACAAAACCATATACGTGTTCTATGCTTTAGAAGAGGTTTGTGAATGGCTTGAGATGTTGGAATCTATGTGGAGATTCGAGATCTGTTTGAGATTCTTAAACACATATAGTTTTTCGTGATCTATTTAGGTTGTGGGAATCCATATGTGATTCCCAGATCTGTTGAGATATGGGAATCCCTATGTGATTTTGAGATCTGTTTAAGTTGGAGACTCATGTGTCGAGATCCGTTCGAGTTGCGACTCATGTGTTAGGATGCCGAACGTGACTTCACCATCGGTAATGATAGAAACTAGAGATATAAGACATAGCTTATGGGGTTTAGCTGACTTAAAGGATGCAAGCACTCCATTCTAGTGTTACTTATGAATATCCATAAGGGAGTGATGTGACCCGATGACACGTGTTCTTGCCTGGACCAACTATGTTTTTCCTATTGTATACTTTATCTAGAGATATACAATTCTCGAAAGGATATTTCTGATCCTTATGCAGGGGAACCATTCTCGAAATACTGAGGGCACCTTTGTGGAATCCTACGCAATTAACGAGCGTGCCTTAGTGGTTGTAATTGTATACTTATCATTGTTGTGATGTACACTCACATGCATCACAGTTATGTAATTATTTATATTTCACACCTTATACACTATTATATTAGCACTGGATTTTATAATAGAAATGGTTTGATTATCAATAGGTAAAATATATCCGTGCTTATTGTGGCATGGTCTTACAAGATACCTTTACATTTGAAGGGTTTTACAAATACAACAATCCATATGATTTGAGTTTCTCATGCTAATTTTCCAGACTGTTCCGGGTGTTGTTTTCTCATGATGCTCGGGTCGGCTCGATTATATTTTCAAATTTAGTTGTGGTTCATTAGAGCTCTTGGAGAGGAGCTGGGTGATTTTTTTATCGTATTTATTTTCAACTACATTACTTGATTTGTATCTATCAGCATTTACGAGGACTGACTGTTATAATTGTCTAGGCTGATGATATGTTAATTTACTTTGATTGATGTATGTATACCAAAGTTTCTTTTTGGTAAAGATATTTTGAGATATTATACATTATCATTCCGCATGTGAGATTCTGATATTATGTTCTTCTTTCCTGCTCTGTTTCTTTTACCCTATTGTTATGTCTTTTTGGCGCTTGAGTGTTTGGCACGTGAATACCGTATATGTATTAGTGTCGACATTCAAAAGTCGAAAAAGTCGACCTTACAAAAAATTTCGGTGTACTTATTTACTTTCCATTACTTAGCTTATGCTTGGCTAGCTAAGTAGATATTAATTACTTGGTTTATGAATAAATGTTATTCATATAGTTAGCCATATAATTCGATCATACCCATGTACTTTCAATTGGTATTAGAAAAAGGAATTTAAAAATAGTAACAACATTTTTAAATAATATAGCCATTGGTAACTTTGCTATGTTTCAAAATGGTCAGTTTACTACTCATCTAGCCTTATTTATTGGTTGGAACTAACTATGCATATTGAGCTACTAGAATGAGAATTTGTGTGCAATAGTTTTGCGATATGCAAAAAACTCAAACTAAGTACGAAGAGCCTTTTATTGATCTTGAGTCATAAACTAGTGAACAAAACACTATACATGAAAATAACTCTAAAGCCATGAATAATTTATTTTTTCAAAGTCCGAGAATGAATTTAATAGAGTTAATATCTATAAATCCACTTATGAAATATGGCTTACACTTCAAGTCACACATGAAGGCACAAACAAAGTGAAATAAACTAAGATTTTCATTTTGAAACATCTATCGCAGAGTTTTAAAATGAGAAGTAATAAAACTATTTCTGATATGCTTGCATGACCTCAAGACATTATACATGCTTTAACTTGTATAAGAGTCCCACTTTCCTATTTTGATATAGTTTCTAGAATTTTGAACTTATTAAGTAATAAGTGGTAGAGGAAGGTCTTAGCCATCGAAGAGGCCAATGATCTCGTAATAAGATGCAGAGATATAAAGAAGACATTTTACTGGAAGGAATTAAAGAAGATGTTGGGACATTCATCTCCAAATGTATGAATTGTCAGCTAATCAAAGCTGAGCCGAAGAAATCGAGTGGTATACGACAACTGCTTGAAGTGCCTGGATGGAAATGGAAGTAAATATCAATTGATTTATCAGTGGATTGTCATGAACTAGAGGAGGGTACGATAACATTTGAGTTATAGTTACTAGAATGACGAAGAGTGCTTGTTTCATACCTTTAAAATCCAATAAAATGACAACAAAATTGGTTGAGTTGTATGTGCACTAGATAAAATGATTCCGTGGAGTACCGAAGAGCATGACGAGAGAAAGAGACCCATTATTCATGAGTTTGTTATGGTAGAGCTTACAAAAGACATTGAAGAAAGAGTTAAATTTGAGTATGACTTATCACCCACAGACTGACAGTCAGATGGAGAGAGTGAATTGTATATTTGAGGGTCTTTTATAAGCCTGCGTACTTGACTTTAAATGCTCATGGGAGAATCATTTGCACTTAATAAGGTTTGCATGCAATGAATCCATTCACCCTTTAAGCAAGAATAAGCTACTAAGAAAATGATATTGTGTAAACAGTGCAAAAATTACCATATAAGAAGATTTTATATAGTAAAGCATAACATGGTCCCATTTATTAGTATTTTCTACATGTTTAATTGATTAATTGAACCAACATAATTACACAAAAATGGTTGGTACACATAAAAGAGAATACGTGAAGTCATAATTTATTCTTGAGCAGAAATGTATTATTCAGTCAAAAGAACTAAACACCGGTTCCTTCCATAAAAAAAGTAAAGCATAATAGTGTTTTATTTAACGAGACAAACATCGAGTTTTGGAAGGCTTGGATTCTGGTAAAAAGATTCAGATTCGAATCCTACCACACGCTTCCATATCCTATATAAGCTTACCGGGGGTATGAAGGTTTGGATCAGCGGACGAATATACTATATCCTCCTCAGGAGTTTACCGATTCGTCGGGTTCTCTTCGGTTTTAAAAAAAAACATCGAGTTTCGGTAGAATCAGAAACACATAATTATATGCTTCGGTAAAAATGCAGCTTAGATCTTATTTTATCGATGTGTATGTGAAGTATGTCTGGATCGATTTTATTTAATACGAACCAAGTGACATACGAACCAAGTGACGTTTATGTAGCAAGGATTTGCACTTGTAGCTAAAACTGAAAGGGTAATTGCTATGTTTACGAATATCCTGGGTGTAGCACGGGATTGCCCTTGTAGCTAATAACTTGGTAACTGACAGGGTACGCAGTTTGATGCTCTAAAATTTGACACGCACTTAGATGATCATACGTTACAGCAGAATGGGTTGGCAGGCATGACCTGTACGCACCATTAGCTTTTGGAACTCAACTAGTTTACCCGTTGCATGACTGATTTTGCTGGATATATACAAAACAGATAAAATATCATGTCAGAAAGAAATGCCATCACACAAATAACATTCTATGAGCTATCTAATTAATGAAATTATGTTGCATATACACGTACAATACTTGTGTCAGGAGACTCACAACACTAGTTTTGGCAAAAATCTAAAAAAGGATAAAGGAAAGACGCCCTTAATAAGCTCTTTCCTCATAAACAAGAAAAGTTCTTCTAGAAGATTTCTTGGTCTGCTTTGTACAGCCCTTGCCAATTTTGGTAACTTCCATGCCATTACCAAAAGGCAACACAACAGACTCAAACATTCCATCTTCCCTTCTACTCATTCCCCTCTTTAACCTGACATAAGAAGATGATGCTTTCTTCTTCGCACTCTGATGATGAAACAAATTGCTCAACACAACCACTGAACCATTAGGATTCATATCCATATCGAACAACAGTTCCTCACAATCTCCAATCCTACTATATCCACAACTGCGAATTCAATGTTCTTGAGCTCTTTTATCATTTCACAAAGCTCTTCTCCAACTTTGAAGTTTGCCTCATCTCCGAGCCCAAATCCTTCCAGTTGTGACCTCATTTGGTTAGCGGCATTTTCGTCATTGCAAATGCAAATCAGACGGCCACCAGTATATTGTGCAGCGATTGCTAATGCTAACGTTGAAGGAGATAACCCTTCCTCTGATGTGATGTTCACCATTAACTTAGCTTGGTTGCCTGCTGCTAACGCTGATATGTACTCTATGCATTCTGGTTCCACAAGTTCATTGCTGCTTTTTTCTGAAAACTGTTTGCTCTTGAAATTCTTGCACTGAAATTGAACACAGGAAAGAAAAATTAGCGGCATATCATCTTTCACTAAGCTTCTTCTATGTTCATTGCACTCCTTTAAAAAAAATGTTTAAAGGAAATGAATATAGTAAACACATACCAATTCAAGAGTGTGTAAATAGGCCCTCATCGCATTCATAGCAGACCAGTTACCCATTTATTCTTCTTCTTTTCGTTGATGTTTTGGAGAATCAGGGTGAAGTGTTTATCACAAGAGTTTACCTATTAATATACTTAGAAAAGATTGATGAAGGAAACTATAACTTAAGTGCTCGTATATATAGCAGAAGCCACATGAATGAGTGCATGAAAGTTATCAGACACCTGTCCCTCTAACGTGTACAAACTACAAAGTAATGTTAGGCTTTGTAGGTAGCCGAGTATTTACTAAAATATTTCCACATAGGTCACATTTATAAATATATTTCTTTGATTTGTATGAGATTGTGTGTCTGAATTTGCCACACAATCTGTTCCAGGTTTTACCACAAAACAAAAGTCTAGGAATGAGAGAGTCAAATTTTGCTCGGAGTTCGCGTTTTGTCTCCAAAATTTGTTTCCAGGTTTGATTCACACTCTGACTATCCATTTAAAACTTAAATGAATTACAAAGTTAATCGCCGTGGCGATTTTTTTTATTTTTTATTTGTCGCATCATCATTAGGTTTAACTTTATTTACAAATCACCAAACAAAAATAGCTGTAATTAATTAGTGACTATCTAACAAACAAGCAAGATTTTCTCTGATGAAAGAATCTTCGCTCGATCATCTTTCGATTGATTCCTTGTCTAATCTGCTGGCATGTCTGGTGTGCGAGGAATAAGGCTATCTTTGAAGAGGTTCCAATGGATCCTCTTTCCGTTGTTCGGCGGGTAAGAGATGATGTTTTCTTAGCTTTTCGGGGCCGACCCTTCCGGGGTTCGGCCAGTGCTCGCTCTCGTCATTTAGTAAACCTGTTATCAATAAACTGCTCTCTCTCTTCTAATAGAGCAGGAATTGGATGACTGCCTATCCGGGGACTGCAAATTCTGGCTTGGTTGTTCCCCTCGGTCTGTCATCCGTCATCTCCTCTCCCCCCCCCCCCGATCCACCAACACCCCCTCCTTTTTTTTTTTTTTTTTTTTTTTTTTTTGGTGTGTAACTCTGTGTTTAGTGCTTTTAGGCTCTTGATTTTATGAGAGTTTCTTTTCTTGGTATTTTTCTGCTGTTTGGAGTTGGCTTATCGGAAGTCTTTATCATCTTCATTCTGTCGGTCTGTCGGCGTTGATGGTTTTGGTCATTGCTTCCGGTTATCTTGGTTGGGCGGGGGACGTCCTTGTTTTTCATTGATGGTTGGAACCTCAACATCGTGGTAGGCCGGTGGCCTTGCCGGAGCTCGAGTACGATGTTGGCTGGGCGGTGGTTTCCAGTAGCTATTTGGGTGTGCGAAGTGGATTGGCCAGAGATTGTGCCGCTTCTCCTCGTTCCTATATTTGGTTCCTTATTGGTTGTTTTGTTTTCTCCTTTGTTCTGGGTTTTTGGTGGCTTTTCCTTTTGGCCTTTTGTTTTGGGTTATCTGTCAGGCATGTTGACAGCTTTTGATTGAGGTTATAAAAGGTTGAATTTGTTGTTAAAAAAAAAAAAAAAAAAAAAAAAAAAAAATTATACAAGCCTGGTCGGGGAATGATTCCGGTAACTTTTATGTTTTTAGCGAATTATTTTTTGTTTGAAGCTTTTTTATTTGGTAGTTGGACAATGCATAATGAAGTACAAATATGAACCAAATTCCAATTTGAAACATTTGGATCAACGTATTCAAAATGATAGTCACTGTGACGCATATATTGTCTTCAACTTGAACTGGTGTTAATATTCGAACTCAAGATCTCTTCCATCAATCCAAACCTAGAGTCTTACCATCTCAACATCACTAAATAAAGATAGTTTAGATGCAAAAAATAATATTATAGAATTTTATACTACTGCACCAAACTTAACGGGAGAAAGACTAAAAAATTACCACCCGACGACGTATTCAAAATAATGTTATGTTAAGAGCATCATACTTTCATCTTCTCATTACTTTCCTATGATGATGTTCTAATTCTTAATATAAAGTTGAAGGGACTACCACATTAAACGTCTGCATTGAACTGCATTGAAATCTACGGCTGTAAATTACCATGCGGTAATTTTCTAACTGTCAACGACTAATCCTTGTATTATCGAATCGTTAGAAAAAGTATATTGGGGTGCTTCCAGCAGAACACTTCAGGATATATCAGTCAACTGAAGAAGTGGTGGTATCGTGTTTTCCAGTAAACTCATAAACTAAATTACTCTAATCTAGGATGCAGTCATGCCTAGTTCTTTCCATAAACTAATTACTATAGTTTGAAGTGCACACATGCCTAATTCGGTAGCTTTTCAGTTTTTAATTATGCATCAGATCCAAGAAATATAATCATAATCATTTTTTACTTAAAAGTTAATATCCTAAACTAAATGGTGGACAAGTGTTTGGTGCTCTTAAACCTAATTCACATGACACATATTTAGTCATGACTGCAATTGTGGTGGAAAAAGTATTCTGTTTCCCATGTAATTAAACTCTATCTAAAAGTCATACCCAAGTGTGTGCTCTTCATTGATTTGAGATAAAAGGAAAACGATATGAAATGTATTATGAATCACGCAACTACCACGCAAAAAGGCTTTTCCCAAAGTGTGGAGAATGAGTGCATCTTTTTAATGAATCACTTTCAACCAAACAAGAAACAATTCTCAATAAAAATAAAAGTAAGATAAAAATCGGAAAATGTTCAGCAATAATTAAGCTCTCGTTTTATAGGTTTTCTTGTTTAAAACTTAAGCAACGTGATTGGAACCACTGTACATACATTTATATATGGTATACTATATTCTACCTAGATAAGGCTTGTAATATTGCTATATATTATCATCTGAGTATCCAATTTAAAAATAGTAAATAATGAAACAATTAAATACGATAAACGTGAGCGTGAAACCAAGTTTATGGACACTTGGACTGGTCCAGCTATAATGATCTTCGATTTTCACATTTGACGTAACCATAAAAGCGTATGCATCAGGTACATCTACGGTCACTAAAGGATGGTTAACCAGTAGAAAACTTGAAGGCCACAAAAGGTGTAAACCACAAAGGGTGAAATCCCAGGAGAACCCGGCGGACGGTAAACTCCTGAGGAGGGTATAGTAAAACCGTCCGCTGATCCAAGCCCCCATACCCCCAGGTAAATTTATATAGGATAGGGAAGCGCATGGTAGGAATCGAAGCTATGTCTTTTTACCAAAACTCAGGCCTTCTTTGCACTGCGCCGCACCCGCGGACACAAAAGGTGTAAACCTTAAACATAAGGGTTTTCACATACAAGGGTTTTCACATAAGAGTTATTTAAATTTTCATCAAGCTAGTGCAAACTCATGCTATGCACATGTGTTCACATAATTTATTGATCTTTCAATTTTAGATGTTTTGAGTTATTTATGGTGAAACATATGCTTTCGAATTGTAATATTTTGGACCGACTTTTCTTGGACACTACTAAATGCTTAAATAATTTCAAATTTGACAATAACTGATATTTTTGGAAATATTTTCTTTATACAAAAAACATTAACATCAAGTATAAGTCATTCCTAATTTAGAAGCATTACATTGCTAAAAATGCCAATTAAAATCAAAATCTTTAGCACTAAACTCCTTTTATCGGTACACGATAATATTCATTTGATATGACTCTAATTCATATTGAAACAGAAATTGAGAGCTAAAAATAGTAATTAATGAAACTAATTATATTTCAATCCAACTCAAATTAAAATGGTGAATATATTAATCATAATTTAAAACATGAAATCAATGACATTAAATGCATTTCAATTTGTGGATAACCATCGATGCTAATGAAAATTAAACTGTGTATAAAAAATTCCAATACTACTCAACATAAAATTGAGGACCATATGAGAATGAATATATATATTCATTGTTACACGTAATTGAGTAACTTTGATTATTTTTTAAAATTTGTGTTCAAACTGAATGGATAATTAAATATGATTGACCCAAATTAATCTGTATCGATTACGCTATAGTTGATTCTGATTGGAATTAAATAACTAACTACATATTAATTCTATAATTAACCTTTGTTGATGCTTAGATGAATTAACAACCAATACCGAGCATATTCATTCAATAACAATTAATTAAATTAATACCAAATAAAAATATGATATACGTATCTTTATAATATCATCAACAGCTAAGCTAAAAAATAAACATGTTATCAGAATTTTAAATTAACTTAATGATGCATATTCTGTATTAAATTTATAAAAAATAGTTCTTCTGATCTTAGCATTAAGATTTGTAAACTAAAACATAAAAAGAATCAAACCTAACATTATTTTTGAAATTGAAAGCAAAAACACGACCTAACAGTTTCATCATTTAAATTTGTAGAACATGCATAAATTGTTTGTGTTGTTCCATTGAAAATTTTACTAATTTTAATATCATGATTATATTTCATCATATAATAACTAATTAATGGAGAATAAACATAATTTGAAAACTAGGATTGATGGAAAGTTATTCCATTGCGAAATTCGACATAAACATTGCCACCACTTAACAATTTCTGGCAAAGTTTCCAAAAACCTTCCAATAAAAATAATTTACGTATATATTCATCAATAACAACATCTTTGGGAACTACATTTTGAAGGCTATAAATATTTTAAAAACAACATTTACAAAATTTAGAAATTCAGAATACTAGCAATAATATACTATTTTCTTTTCTTTTTCAAAACTACATATGTCGATAAGGAGGTTATTTGAAGCATCTACTCATGATCGTAACTATTGATAGGTGGTGAATTGACTGATTTTTTACTGCATTGGTACTATTTCTAAAATTAAAGTGGAAAAAACGTATTCAGTTTATTTGAGCAATATATGTAATTTTTTAAACAATAAACATATGTAATTATGGTCCAGAACACCTTTAACGGCATTATGAAGTATAACGAATAATTTTGCTAATATTGTTCACATATAATTTTAGTGGGAATAAATCAAGGTGCATTGAGTAGCACATTAGATTATGAACTAATAATATTGTGTACATAAGTACTTATCCCAACACTTTCAGTATATTAGGTTTTCAAAGAAATTGACTCCTCCACTTTGCATCTTTCATCTTTAATGATTCCAACTTCTTGAACGTGATCTTGTTTTGTTAGAAAATGTGCAAATAATATAAATACAAACTATGCAATGCGATTTAATAAAGACATTACTTGGAAAATATGTAATTAAGTAAAACTAAAAAGCAATCTTGATCTACCACAAAATAAAATGTTATATTGAAATAGAAATGGACTCTTATTGGTTAGCCTAAAATGAAATAATATGTAGCAGATTCCCTTATTAAATTGAATCAATCAAACAGAATTAACTATAATTAGTTATCAAATTAGTTTCAATTCAAATGTAGTAAACTTGATCGGAAGTGATTCCGTTTACCAATAGCACAACAATATAATTTGATATAATCCTTCCACGTTTAAGTGAGTTTACTTTTAAGCATTGAAAATAAGTGGATCTTTAATCCATAATTATTTACAAACATCTCTAAACTTTAAAAATTCAAAATAACATAATATTGAACAAACTTTGCAGGAAATCATCATTAATTACATCAAATTTTCATGAGATGTCTAAAAAATTGGTGTTAGCAATGAATTCAATGGAAAATAATATGTTGATTATGAATATTTCATGGTATGTTTAACAAAATCATAGAAAAATATGTTAAATCATATACTGATTACGATTGTACAAAAAATAAGTTTAGGACGAGTAAGAATGTAAGATTACATAAAATACTTAAATATTTTACTAGAAAGATACGTAAGCAACCAAACTATCACACCACCGGCTAAGGTGAAATGATAATGTTATTATTTCAATTGTTCAAAATAGTTTGCTGATTGAATTCAGACATCCGAATCCTATAATCACATTTGTGAATTTTTCAAAAAACCACGAGATTTAATTAGTTTGTAAAATGTTATGGATTAATTAAATTAATTTATATTTGAGACGTTAATTGTTGTTAATTTATTTCATATGTTGGGTTGTCTGTAATTATTGAAATGCAAACATAAAGTTATATTTGTGTTTATCGATGTACGTTATTAGTATATTTCTAAACGGGGTTTAAATAGATAATAATCACTTGAAATATTTTTTGGAAATTTTGCAGCATATATGCGGAAATTTGGCATGCATGGGAGTGAAGAGGGTAGAGTAATTGAAAATAAAGAAGAATTAACAATGGTAGTTTTAACAGAAAGAGTTGAATATGCTCCATTTTCCCATTGAAACAAATCCACTAATTAGATTTTTTTTAACTGTTTTTCTTTCTACCATCCTCCTATTCATGGCCGATCTAACAATCCATATTTTACGTATTAGAGAACCTTAAAATATTATTATTTAATTTATATGAGGTCGTATGGCCCTAAAACTTTGCAAAATGACTACTAGTGACATTTTCCACATTTAGAATTTTTATTAGATATTTGACTCAAAAATTCTTGTAAAGCTTGCAACTTTTGATAGGAGAAGAATTAGGGTCTGAAACAAATTCCATTGGATCGGGTTAGTTGCTTTCCTTTCCAAGCAGTGGTCATAATAGGAAAATGGACTTACTGTTTAGGAGATATGATCGTTTTAAGTTATGTTTGCTAGTGAACATATTAGTGGATAATTAGGCCAAAGCTTAGCCCCACTGTCTAATTTCAGAAACTGTGCCTAATTGGGGCTACAGGGACTGATCCTATTCATTTCCATCTTTCCTAAAACAACTCCCAACCTCCATACACTGCACAAAAGTACTGTTTTGCAACTGCTAAAAATAGTTGTTAGACAATTAGAACGGACGTCCGCCAGTAGTTATATCTGAAGTTGTAATGAAGACGGATTTTTTACAACAGTCTCCCAAGTTGCGAAAGCAGTTGTAAAAGACTTGTTAACAATTGCTATTGCTAGTTAGGTAAAAAGAATGCATAATGAAAAAAAATTAATTTCTAAATACATTTTGCAACTGAAGCAAGGAACATATAAGCATAAATAATAGAATAAAAATAAAAGCATGTTATAAGCAATTCAAACACTACATTATTATTATCTACAAAACTAATATCAAACAAACTAAATAACCGAATCAAAGTAAACTAAAACGATGCATTACTTTTTTCAATCTCTCGTACAAACCGATCTTTTTAACCGATTTCATGCAATATAAGTAAATCAATGATTAGGTTACATTTACTTGTATGAGCTAACATATTTTAATACAACAAAGTAGGTACAATTTAATTTTAAACCCAAATGCCCAAAGAAGCGCATGCATTGACTACCAAAGCCATTCTCCATCATCAATAGCCCCTTCTCTGATTCTGCATCTAGGATAGCTGCTCTTCATCTTCAATAGTCCCTTTTCTCATCTATTATCATATGGTACATTACATTTCCTTATTTCATCTTCAATCAAATGTTCTTCGCGTTCAATTCTGCTAGCCATTTTATTATTTCATTCTTTCCTTCATCCAAATCTTTAACCATCCCTTCTTGAATCTTGCAATACAAACTTGCATGCTCGCATGTCCCACATCTACAAAAGCCACATTTACGTACTCATTTTTCGGCAAACGTGTCTTGTAAATACCATAACCTAAGTTCTAGCAGTCGTTTCATGAAACAATCTTAACGGATTCAATCCAGCTACCTTAGCTGTATCCATTACACCTTCGCTGCAAATCTGTAAAGTAAACTGGAATACCAATACAACAATCTACAACAGTCATATTCAGATTTTTCTCAGCAATAGTCCTTCAATTACTTAAACCCATTCCAAGAACCTTAGCAGGTGTAAAGACATGAGGCTCGCTAAGTTACCTAACATGAATAAGCGGAATTCCATCGGGGCCTTCAGAGATCTGAAAAGGAAACAGACTTACATCGTGCTGCAACTCTGGATCTGAGAACTTACAACCGATCAACTTACAACCGATCAAACGCTTGATTTGAGAGATGATGTTTTTAGTATTCATCATGGAGGAGGCCGCTCTGGCGGTTCCAATAAAGCACTACTTATCGCCGAAGCAGTCTATGGCAGGAGTTTCACACTTCGATTCGTTATTTAAAACGATGTCGATGCCGCATTGCCGTGCAACGGCCACTGTGCAGCTCTCGTTTTCGAAATCAATATCGATCGCTCGAATTGCTTTGCGTGGGGGTCCGAAATTAGGGTTTCGGAAATCGTCGCTTTTATGGGCGGCGTCATGACTTCAAGCAATAACGATAGAGAGATTTGCGGAGATCTGGCTATTTTCGGGAGAAATCTGATTGAAGATAAGAGTGGGAAGAAATTTAACATGTTAATTTTGGAGCCAATTTTCACCATTTTCCACCTAAGTTTCATTCCTTTGCTTCGACATTTCACGAGTTGCCGTTAATTTTCCGTGGGTCATATTCAAATTTTCACAAAAATTTATAAAAATAAATACAATAAGTAAGAATTAATAAGTGAAAATTTATATTAAATATGATATGAATTTCGTAATTAATTTTTATTAAAATATTAAATATTACTTCTTGATTATTATTGATTATTACTTATAACTTCTTGTTATAATTGATATTAATTATTAAAAGTTAATTGCTATGTATATGTTAACAATTATTAATTATTAAATATTTAATAGTAATTATTAAAAAATAATTATGAATTATTAATTACTAATTATTTAGTATTAATTATTTAATATTAATTATTAATTACAATTGATTTGTAAGGTTATTATCAAATATTATTTACTAATTATTCTTAAATATTAATATTATTAATAATTAATTATTATTAATATTTAATAGGCTTTTATTACAACTGGTAAAAAAAAAGCTGTTAAAAATAAGTTTATACAACTTTTTGAAAAAACGCTGTAATTATTAATTATCAAAAATTAATTACTAAATATTAAATATTACTTCTTAATTATTACTTCTTAAATATTAATATAAATTATTACTTCTTAATTATTAAGTATTAAAATTAATTATTTAAAATTAATTCTTATTTATTATTTAATAATAATATTTATTTATTATTATGTTAATTGTTAATTATTGGATAGTAATTATTAATAGTAATTATTCTGTATTTCAAATTAATTATTAACTGTTATTATTTAATAGTAATCATTATTTATTATTTAATTATTAATTATTAAGTATTATTATTTGATTATAATTATTAATTAATTATTAATACGCATCTATTATAATTGGCAGAAGAGTTTTTAAACATATACATCTATTACAACTAGCAAAGAAGAATGGTTGTAACAGAAATCTATTGCAACCGATAAAATAAAAGAGTAGTTGAAAATAAGTTTATCACAACTTTTTGAATAAACTGTTGTTAAAAACCTTTTTACAATTGGCATTTTATGACTGTTGCAAAAATACAGTTGTAATGAGGTCATTTTACTGTAGTGATAAGCTTTAATTTCATTAAAAAAATTATCTTTTTCTTACTAATCTTTGCTAGATCCATCATTAGAAGAGTAGTTAGCAAAGGGGATCATAGATTCATTATTTTCGTGCTTGAAAATTCATGCTCTGGTGGTTCAGATCAAATTTGGGGATCTAAAGTGGAAATTTAGGTATTATATGAGTGATTCTCAATCTCTAACTATTCTATGTCTAATCATATAGTTAAATTACATGATTTTGAACATAGATGATTTTAACATGGTTTTGATTGTAAAATGTTTTCTAACGTTAATTAAATCATATGATTATGGTGAAATGAAAAAAATGAGTTTTAAATGGTTTTGCAACCCATTTTGATCATATTGACATGATTTATATGATAACCATGTTTTGATGAGTTGCATGTGTGTATAGATGTACGTAGATTATATTTCAGTTTTGTATGTTGTGCTTTGAAATGGTTTGTTAATGCTTTTAGGTAATTAGGAAAGAGATCGTCGAATTGAGCAAATCGAAGGCAAAGTGATCAAAATTAGATGAAAGTTGGAGTAGGGGCTCTGAAGGATGTAGGGAGCTTGTATTTAAGATTAGAAGTGATTTGGATGGAGGAATTTAGGTTGGTGACAACCTAAATTAGGTTGGTGGAGTCGCTTTGACTTGGAGATTAAAGGCTTCGGGTCGTGGTTTGGGTAAAGCATAGCGATTCCTGGAGTGTGCTTCAAGCTGGGGATAGGAAGGACTTCAGATGGAGGTAAAGGGAACTAGGTTCAGGGTGAGGAGTTGCTTTAGGCCAAAAAGAAGAAAATCCAAGGCTTGCTTTGGGATAATGTAGGGAAGGGGATTCGGAAGCCAAGATCCAAATGTTGGCTCGGTATGAAGTTCAATATCGGTCACTCAAATCGGTACTAACCTCTTTTCCAAGCGATAGTAAGGGTTTGGAAACTTGGAAGTTTAAGCATTAGAGGAAGAGGACTTCATGGAGGTAGAGTGGCCCAAAGTTGGTTAATTTTTCAGTTTGGCACTAAACACTTTAGGTCGGCACCGATATGAATGTTTTGGGTCTAATAGCTATGAGACTTCCAAGGAATAATGCAGGGACTCTATATGTCATGCTGAAGGTGTTTGTTTGTTTGCTTGCTTAGGGTTCGGTGGCGATGTAGTAGCACGATGAAGGATGATAGCTTCAGAACATCGATGATGGTAACTCGATATTGAATGAAGTTAGATTCCAATAGTTGCAGCTCGATGTTGAAAGGAGCCTTGAGATTGATTACCACAAAGAGCGGGGTTCTTGAAAGGGTGACCCATGGATAGATAGTTGAATGGTTCTATTATGGGAAGAAAGAATGTAGATTGATTCCTTGAGGATAATGGAAACTATGTGGAGCTAGGAAATGGCTCAAATATGCGTGCTAAGGGATCATTAATACTCGAAGTATTTTCTGATGAACTTGAAAGTAGGGTATTATGAGGATCCTAATGGGTACTTTAAAAGAATACCCCGGATCCACTAAATGGATCTATATACCTTGAATCTGGGAATTGGGTTTACTATTACGTTGGGCTGCGAACATACACTAAAAATAGGGATTTCTATCATCCTTTGTAAGGCAAAGGTCATAGGAGTTATCGTATATCTAGGGCACATCGAGTGATTATGAGGATTGTTTGATGAATGCTATGTTTGTCTTAGTTTCTTTCTCCCGTAGTCTATCACTTTAGCGATGTCACTTGAGATTTGTATTATGGGTAGGAATACTCAGGCACTTACCATTGTACTTAGGTTGCAGTACACCTTTATGATGTCTGTAGAGTAGCATATCATGTTCATTATGTGCTAACTCTTTAGTTGTAGGGACATGCTAGTATGGTTCTTATACCCTTGTTCCTTACTATATCGACTTGTATGATATTTTAAGATTCATTTGTCGCTCACACCTAACTATTGTGTGACTCAAGGTTTTGTGCTCTGGTCTTATTATCTCGGGTACTATTAAATTGAGTAAACTAGATAGAAAGTCTAGGTGATATGCGATGGGGTACAGAGGATGAGCTGGATGGATCTTTCTTATATTATATATGGATATATTTTTGCTTATTTCGTTGTGCATCACAGTGGAGCCTAGGAAGTGTTTGCATTTCTACGAGATGGTTTATTTCCACTTTATATAAATTCTATTCATATTGTATAATTTTGTGGACTATGATATGTGGTTTACTTAGTGATAACTCTCCTATTATATATCTGTCATGATTATTATATTTTATTAAATGTGCTATGAGATATATGATAGGTTATATGATGTTTCTATTCTTTTCTACCCTTGACAATCATCCTATATAAGCGAGGCACTACAATAGCACAAAATGATATTATTGGGTGCCGATGGTGTAGGGCGATCGTCTTGTTTTATATCAAAGCTTAGGTTACACGATGAACTGGAGTTGATACCGTGGTCCAGTAGAAATAGGAAAGGAGTTATCACTCTAGACTGGATCGAGAGTATGTGTGTGTAGACATGAGAGATAGCATACTTGTTATTTATTTTGATTTTTAAAGCTATATAGCATTACATATAGTGTACAAATCGCATTGCATATTGATGTAGTTTTCCCTCTATGAGAGACTAATCATTCTTGTTACAGTTTGTAAGAATGGATAGGCGTACTGGGAATTTTACACCGCAAATTAAGGTTGAAAGGGCCACCGGGATAGCAAATGACTCGAAAGTGCATGCAGCGTTCATCATTCATATGTTGGTGAGCATACTGCGACCCACCCAAAGAGGAGCTACAGAGGAAGTGGATGGTGGTGCTCAAATGTAAGCTCAACAAGTTGTTGGTCCATAAGAGGGAACCAAACAACAACTAGGCGGGAGTAATAAGAGGAAGAGGGACAACAAAGGCATAAAATAGTCCTAGAATAGAGATGACCAAAAGGAAGGTAAGAGGGAGCCGAAGTGCTCATTGTAATGAGAAGGGTCGCATTAGTAGGGATTGTAAGGACTTAAAGGGTGGTGAAAGAAAGTGTTTTAGCTGTTGTAAGACTGAGCACGTTAAGGTGGAATGTCTAAAGCCAATTAAGGAGGAGTAGCCTGAAATGAAGAATGGTTCTAAGAATAGCGAATAGGAGTCTATTTGCTATGATTCTGGGGACCATATTCATAGGGATTTTAAAGCTGGAGGCAAGAAGTGCTACAGCTGCAACAAGCTTGGACATATCAAGGGGGATTGTCCGGAATCGCTTGGGAACAAGTAGGTTATGTCTGCTTACACTTTGGGCGCTAACCTAGCTTTGTCGATTGCTCCATCGACAAAGAAGGAAGGAAAGGACATCATTATACAGGGCATGTTCTCTATTTTCAATACGCCTGTATATGTCTTATTCGATATCCAACTTTACATTCCTTCATATCTATTGTAAATAGATTGGGATTGAAACCTGAAATAGTTGACTAACCTTTGATTGTACGAACCCAGTTGGAGGCTCCACTAGTCTGTGTATGGCTTGTCGTAGCTTAGTCATATCGAGTCATGGATGTTCTTTTTTTTGTGATTGCTTTGTTTCGAATTCTATTAGGTTTGGGATTATCTTGAGGATGGACCAGTTGGAGAGGTATGCGGTAGTGGTGAACTGTGAGAAGTTGTTGGTAATGATTGGGGTTATGGAGGGGTGGATCGTAGTGATTGGCTGCTAGACCTGTGAAAATATGACCCAATATATTAACCCAACACATTTACCTTACTTTTAAATGAGTTGGGTCAACTCATTTATGAATTTTATTAAATGAGTTATGCGTTGGGTTGACCCATTTTTAAAAGGTTTATAAGTGGGTAACCCATTTATCCATTTATTAAAAACATTAAATTTTAATATAAATTTGAAAAATAAGAATTTTGAACATACAATGTAGTTTTTCATGAAGACTGACAGTCGTACTTAGAAAATAATAGGCCACTGCATCCTCATATTTGGACTTCACCTAGTGTAGAAGCCGTTATTTTTTTTATTCAGACTGCAATAACTTCTTTATACTAACTCGGAATTAGGTGAGACTTCGATCGATTAACTCTCACCTAAATTATGAACATTATGAAACACTTGAATAGTTGACCTTATGAACGCATACTGTAGTTCTTCAAGGGGACTGACAGTTGTACTTAGAAAATAACAGGCTATCACATTCCTATGTTTAAACTTCGCCTAGTGCAGAAGCTGATTTTTTTTGTTTAGACTGTAATAACTTCTTCATATTGACTTGAAATCAGGTGAGACTTCGATCGATTAACTCCCACCTAAATTACGGACAGTATGTGACACTCGAATACTTCATCGTATGAACGCACATTGTAGTTCTTCAAGGGGACAGACAGTTGTACATAGAAAATTAGAGGCTGCTACATCCTCATATATGAACTCCGACTAGTGCAAAAGCCGCTATTTTTTTTCAGACTGCAATAACTTCTTCATATTGACTCGGAATCAGGCGAGACTTCGACCGAATAATTCTTACCTAAATTACGGACGGTATGTGACACTCGGATACTTCATCGTGTGAACGAAAACTGTAATTCTCCAAGGGGACTAACAGTTGTACTTAGAAAATTATAGGCTACTACATCCCCATATATGAAATCTGCCTAGTGCAGAAGCCGTTATTTTTTTTGTTCAGACTACAATAACTTCTTCATATTGACTCGAAATCAGGCTAGACTTCGACCGATTAGCTTCCACCTAAATTATGGAGAGTATGTGATACTCGGGTACTTCATCATGTGAATGCACGCTGTAGTTCTCCAAGGGGACTGATAGTTGTACTTGGGAAATAATAGGCTACCACATCCTCATATTTGAACTCCGCCTAGTGTAGAAGACACTATTTTTTTGTTTAGACTGCAATAACTTCTTCACATTGACTCGAAATCAGGTGAGAGTTCGACCGATTAACTCCCATCTAAATTATGGACAATATGTAACACTCAGATACATCATCTTGTGAACACACACTATAGTTATCCAAGGGCACTGACAGTTGTTCTTAGAAAATAACAGGCTACCACATCCCCATATTTGAATTTTGGTAAAAAATATAGTTAAACTTTTAAATTTTATCGAAATTCAAAACATAAAATTAGAACTAGAATTATTATATATATTTTTTAATTAGTCAAATCTATTTTAAATCTTTAAATGGGTTAAATGGGTAACTCGTTTATTAAACAGGTTGGATCATAAATGAATTCGGTTATAAGTGGGTAAAAAAGAATGGGTCATAAATGGGTTTGGTCAAACTTGACCCAACCCATTTTGACCCAACCCAACCCGTTTGGCAGGCCTGTTGGCTGCCTACCAAAGGATAGGACTATGGTTAGCTTCTTATATTCGCTCGAGGTCCTACAGGATGTGCTATCGTCTATGCCTATTGTTAGAGAGTATCCGGACATGTTTGAGTAGTGACCAGATTATTGCCACACTAAGAGATCGAATTCTACATAGATTTAGTGAAGGATGCCATGCCAATAGTTATGCCCTTGAGGCGCACGACACCCAAAGAGAAAAAGGAGTTGGAGGTGCAAGTGAATGTCCTGTGGTGTAGAGGGTTCATTCACAGGAGCATATTTGAGTGGGATGCACCCACAGTACTTGCCACTAAAGTAGATGGCTCTTTAAGATTGTGTATATATTACCGTGAGTTGAATAAGTTGAAGAGGAAGAACAAGTATCCACTTTCGCGTATTGATGACTTGTTCGATTAGCTCCATGGTGCAAAGGTGTACTCTCAATTGGATTTAGGGATAGGATTTCACCGGTTAATTGTAGCAAAGAAGAGTGTGCCGATTATCGCATTTCGTATGCCATTTGGTTTCTATAAGTGGCTTTTATGTCATTAAGACTAACCAACGCTCCAATATACTTTGTTAATCTCATAAACCACGTCTTCAAGGATCAGCTAAACAAGATTGTGCTTGTGTTCATGGATGATATTCTGGTCTATTCTATGACAGAGGAGGAACACATGATGCACTTGAGGATCTTGCTCAAAGTGTTGAGGAAGCACAAGTTAAAAGTGAAGTTTTTGAAGTGTAACTTGTAAAGGAGGGAAGTGAGATTCTTAGGTCATGTCGTTCCCGAGTAGAGCCTCGTAGTAGATCCTACATACACGGTGGTGGTTCAGGATTTAAACTAGTCTAAGAATACTATTATTATGAGGAGTTTCCTAGGATTGAAAGGATATTATAGACGTTTTATTAAGTACTTCACCAAAGTAGCAGCGTCATCGATCAATTTGATGAATAAGAATCAGACTTTTATTTGGGATGCAAAGTGTGAGCATGCATTAGTTAGTCTGAATAAGAGGTTGATGAGTGCACCGGTATTGACAATTCCAAGCGGGAATAAGGAGCTAATAGTATACACAAACGCCTATGGTACTAGACTTGGCATAATGTTAATGCATTGGGGAAAAGTTGTCGCCTACGCTAGTTGGTATCTGAAATCGCACGAAAAGAAGTATCCCACTCACGATTTGGAGTTAGCGGTGATAATGTTTTCTTTGAAGATTTGGAGGTATTATCTATTGGGAGAATGATTCAAGCTATTCATGGATCATAAATTATTAAAGTACATTTTTTCCTAGAATGATCTTAACCTTCGCTAGCAGCATTAGTGGGAATTCTTGGCCTCCTATGACTTTGACATTTTCTATATGCCCAGTAAGAAAAATGAAGTCGTTGATGCATTGAGCAAAAGAAATAATAGCTTGGGAGCAATGTTCCTAGAGTGGAAGCGGTTGGAGTATATCGCTGCTTATGACTTTAGACCTTATTGTAAGTTAGAGCTAGATATGTTGGTAAGTTTGACCATCAAACCTACATTGATCGAACAGATCGCTACTAGTCGGATGGGAGATGCTACGTTAGTAGAGATCATGAGAAAGATAGAATATGCAGTAGAGTCTGAGGAAATAAAGTGGCACAAACTCGGTTGAGATGGTTGGCACTGTAAGAATAAGAGAATGTTTGTTCCTAACGTTAATGCATTGCGAGATGAGGTGCTATGGGAGTGCCACCATTCTAGGCTAACTATATATCCCGACATAATAAGATATACCATGATATGAAGCAGACATAATATTAGGCAGGGATGAAGAAGGATGTAGGAACATTCATCTCGAAGTGTATAAACTGGCAGTTGGTGAAGGCAAAGCAAGAGAATCTATGTGGTTGATGCAACCACTTGAAGTTCTAGAGTGGAAATGGTAGAAAGTTTCGTTGGATTTTATTGGTGGATTGCCAAGGACTAGGGGAGGGCATGACAATATTTAAGTCATAGTCGATAGAATGACAAGGGCATCTGATTCATACCCATTAATTCTAGTAGAACAACATCCAAATTGGTTGATTCATATGTGAAATGGATGGCGTGATTCCTTGGTGTGCCGAAGAGCATTATGAGTGATAAAGAATCCTTATTCACTAGTGGTTTTTGGAAGAGTTTGCAAGAGGTGTTAGGGATAGAGGTGCATCTCAGTACAGCTTATCATTCGCAAACCGATGGGCAAACCAAGATGGGAATCGTATATTAGAGGATCTCTTACGAGCTTTCATTCTCGATTTTGAAGGCCGTATGACGATCATTTGCATTTGGCAGAGTTAGCATATAATAATATTTATCAGTCTAGTATCTGCATGGCACCGTATGAAGCATTACATTGTCGACCATGTAACATTTCTTCATGTTGGTGGAAAGCGAGCGAGAAATCGATACTTGGGCCAAATGTGATCAGTGAGACCTTAGGGAGATTGAGATCATTCGAAAATGTATTGATAAGAGACGTCAGGATTTAGAGTTTTCTATCGGTGATATGGTATTCGTGAAATTTCTTTATTGAAGAATGTTATTCGATTCGGTGTTAAGGGGAAGTTGGCGCCTAGATTTGTAGGTCCTTTTCCGGTAGTAGGCCAGATTGGGAACCTAGCATATAGGATTGACTTACCTCATAAGATGAGAGCATGCACAACATATTCCACGTCTCTCACTTGCAGAAATTTATGCACGACTCAAACATGACGATTGCACCGAATCAACTTGATGATATCGAGATTGAACCAAAAGCTTTGAAACCTCGTAGGCTGATTTGTATTGTCGAATGTGATACGAAGAAGCTTAGGAAGAAGACAGTGGGGTTAATAAAGGTTCAATAGGGCGAAAGTGAAGGCGATTACATGTGGAAAAACGAGGAGAGCACGACTGCTGCATATCTAGATCTTCTTGCATGGTAAGGCCTACTGTTTATCATATTTATTTTCACCTTTGGTATCTATAGGATAGTTTAGTATCTTGCATTGAAGGATAGGTTTACCTATATTATTGATTGCATGGCTGTCTGTTTGATATGTTTGATGGTCATATGATTATTAGGCATACGTGGTAACTAAGACCGACTATTCTTTGATTTTTTTTTTTGGGGATTTTGGGGTCAATATTCATAAGATGGGGAGACTGTATGGACTCGTATTTTACGTTTCGAAGGATCCTAAAATATTATTATTTAATTCGTATAAGGTTATATAGCTCTTAAACTTTTAAAACTGACTACTAGCGACATTTTCCACCTTTAGGATTTTTATCAGACCTTTAGGACCTTGAAATTTTTATAGAGCCTGTAATTTTTGATAGCAGCAAAATTTAGGTATGTAACCTCTTTCATTGGATCATGCTCGTTATTTCTCTTTCTATTGAGTGGTCATGATAGGAAAATGGACTCACCATTTAGGAGAAATGGTCGTTTAAGTTTTATTTGCTATTAGACAGATTATGAATAATTAATTAGTCCTAAAGCTTAGTCCACTAACTAATTTCGAGAATTGTGCCTAATTGGGACCGTAGGGACTGATACTATTCATTTTTCTCTTTCCCAAATAATTCCTAACCTCCATTAACCCTAATCTCATAAAAATGCTCATCTTTTTCTTGTTAATAATAGCCAAATCCATCATTAGAAGGGTAATTGGCAAAGGGGACCATAGATTCATCATTTTGGTACTTGAAAATTCATGCTCTTGGTTGTTCATGCTAAATTAGGGATCTAAAGTGGTAATTTGGGTATTAGGTGACGTATTCTTGATTTTTTGCTATTCTATGCATGTCTGTATAGTTAAAATAGATGTTTCTAACATGCTTTTAATAGTATAATGTTTTCTAACTTTAATTACATCCTTAAAAATGATTATGGCCAAAAATTTAATATGGTTTTTAAATGGTTTTGTAACCCTTTTTAATCATATCGACATGCTAGTGTAAAAGTTAGATATTGACTATAATTCATACGATAACCCTGTTTTGATGAGCTGCATGTCTGTATAGATATTTGTGAATGATATTTCCATTTTGTATGTTGTGTTTTGATATGGTTTGCTAGTGCTTTTAGGTAATTAGGAAAGCGATCATCGAATTGGAAAATCGAAGGCAAATTTGATTGGAATTAGATGAAAGTTGAAATAAGGGCTCTGAAGGATGCACGGAGCTTGTGCCTTAGATCACAAGTGCTTTGGGTTGAGGAATTTGGGTTGATGACGGCCTAAATCAGGTCGGTGGGGTTATTTCTACTTGAATATTAAAGGCTTCAGGTCGTGCTTGGGTAAAGTATTGTGATTCCTGGAGTGTGCTTCAAGATAGGGATGAGAAAGACATCAGGTGGAGGTAAAGAAAACTAGGTTTGGGGTAAGGAATTACTCTTTGCCAAAAGGGAGAAACTTCAGGGTTTCCTTCGAGACGATGTAGGGAAGGGAATTCGAAAGCCAAAGCCTAAATTTTGGCTAAGTATGGAGCTCGATACCAATCACTTAGATCAATACCGAGCACTTTTCCAAGCGGTAGTGTGGGTTTTGCAACTTAGAAGTTCAAGCATTAAAAGAAAAGGACTTCATAGAAGAACAGTGACCCAAAGTTGGTCAAGTTTTTGTTTTAGCACCGACCACTTTAAGTCGGTACCAATCTTAATGTTTGGGTATAATATCTATGAAACTTTCTAGGAATGATGTAGGGACTTTGCAAGTTGTGTAGAAATTATTTATAACTTTGCTTGGGGTTCGATGGTGATGTACTAGCACAATGAAGGATGATAGCTTTGGAACTTCGATGATAGTAACTCGATGATGAATGGAGTTTCGTGAGAATGATTTCCATAAAGGACGGGTCCTAAGAAGGGTGACCTGTGGATAGACAGTGGAATGGTTCTATTATGAAAAGTGGGAATGTAGAATGGTTTCTTATGGATAATAGAAACTACATGGGGCTAGGAAAGGGCTCGGATATGCATGCTAACGGATCACTAATACTCAGAGTGTTTTTTGATGTACTTGAAAGTAGGGTTATTGTGATGATACTTATGGGAAATTTGAAATGCTACCACAAATCGGTTAAATGGATCAGTATACCCTGGAATCGGGAAGTGGCTCTAATACCAACTTCGGGATATGAACGAGTATACTAAAAATCAAGATTTCCATTAATCCTTGGCAAGGGAAAGGTCATATGAGTTATCATATATACAAGACATATTGTGTGATAGTGAGTTTATTTGATGGATGTTATGTTTGATTTGGTTGCTTTCTCCCAGAGTCATCACTCTAGGGATGTCACTTAAGATTGGTATTATGGATAAGGATACTTAGGCACCTATCATTGTACTTAGATTCAGTACGTCTTTACGATGTTTGTAGAGTATCATACTATGTTCATTATATGATAACTCTTTGGTTGTAGAGACAAGTCAGTATGGTCTGTATACCCTTGTTCCTTACAATATCAACTTGTATAGTATTTTGAGATTCATTTATTACTCGCACCAGATATAACGATCTGCCTTTCATAATACCATGAATCAACGTCAAATGACAACGTTAGACTCCTGAATACCACAAAAGACAGTACGTTGGGGTAAAATTTAAAACAATAACCAAGATACATCGATGCGATCTAACAATGGAAGATATAATATAATATACCAAATATACATAAATAGAACATGATAAGCAAAATACAAGAGACTGCACTAGCGGAAGTAACTAATAAATAAATATCAATATAGAAAGTCAGAATATAATATCAAATATCACAAGTCTCATATACAAAATATCATTTCTTCCATATACTACATCAATAATAAGTATACATATCCCATACATGACTTCATGCCTCCAAAATGTTCCTGCTATCCTGCAAGCCTATCCCCAAAGCACCCGACTCCCAAACTACTCAATCGAGTACCTGAGAGTTGTCATGACATAAACAGACAAAGAAAAAATGTGGGTCAAACATAAAGCCTGGTGTGAGGGGAGCTATCTCGTATATTAAAACAATATAAAAAGAAATAAGAAAGTGCTAAGGCATAACATGTTCCTCTCCATGAACGTGGCTCAAGGGTAATCTGAAATGCTCATAAACAAGTAAAGCAAACCCATCTAAAAGATATGAAATCATACCATAACATGCTCTTCTCTTGTCATTAACGAGCCAACACAACTAATATAATGTGACTGTCTCACAACAATATACTATGATGCATGTAACCCAATATAATAGTGAAAGGGTGATAAAGATACCACAATATAAGTCTAGCACACAATATACAATAATAATAGCTAACTAACTAACTATTAACACGCACAATCCTAACAATAAACAACAAAAAGAGAATACAAACTGACACCCATCATTGCTGATGGGTGGAGACCATTAAGAATATCTAATATGGTCCAATGATTCTCACATATGGTCCAAAATAAATAAAGTCAGTACATAATCATACCATAGACCCTAAGTGCATATAGGTGATCGAACTCATGAAGATCTCACCATGTCCATATCATAATATGAATACCTATAACCGTTACTCGTGCCAAATCGCCATTATCCACCAAGGATACCTATCGAGAGCCATAACTCTATTGTGCACTCCCTTGAAAACCAAAACCTTAAAAAAGTTGGCATGTAGGTCCTACCGCAACACCTAAGAGTAATGCAATAGTATATGACCTATTATAGACCAGTGTTCCAATTTCCCTCCACCCCTGCTCCAGGGCCATGTCTCCAGATTATGTGCCTCAATGGTAGAATGGATTCCTCTTATAAAACTGATGTCATCAAAATCCTGCGCTTTGCCCCGCATCCCACACCAATGTGAATCTTCACATGACCCATAACAAAATACAAATATCTCTAGCCGATACCCTTGCCAAATTGCCATTAGCTACCAAAGAGATCTATCGAGAGCCACAATATATAATGGACTCGCCTGAAAACCAATACCATAAAAGAAGTTGGCTAGTAGGTCCTTTCGTAGCATTCAAGAGTACGCTGGAACAGTATGTGACCTACTCTAGACTGGAGTCCCAGTCCCTCTCCGTCCCTGCTCCGGTATCACATATGTAGGTCATGCACCTCGGTGTACAATGAATTCCTTTTACAAAAATTATATCATCTGATTATCTATGGATAGACAGTCCGAATTCAAGCTATCCCATGCTATTGAACTTATTAGAACTCCGAAGCCCCATCAAGATAAAACATTTCCATAGCTTTGCCTAATTGAAATCAAAAGCCCTTCGAGCCAAAACAATTTGTACAAGATCCGTACACCAAAGCCCAGATCCAAACCTCAAAACAATTCCTTTTACCAAAGCTCTATAAACACGCATGGTCATTAATATAGGACCAATACCATTCATTAAATAATATGTATCCCGTGGTCAAAGCCAAGAAACCTAAACTAACTATGCTCAAACGTACACGCTTAGCAGATATGATCGTGCAACCAATCATTGCACCGATACAATATCCGATCATTATTGATTGAAAACATTATACTTTTCATTGCATCCGTTGCTCGAGTAGCCGAAAGTCTTCCCAAAGTCAAGCCAAATCATCGTGCCGACCTATGCCCAAAACCAAAGAAGAAACCCTCATCAACTTGCTTATCAATTACATTATAGCCCAATATCACTTTATTCTTCTATTTAGATTAAGTTTAGTTATCAATAAAGCCTCAAAATATTATAGAGCTCATGTATATAATTCCTATATATAAGTATACACATATGTCTCTAACCGTTTTTGATGACCCAAAGTTAATAAATCACACATCTGCCTGAGTCTGGAACCTACTTTGTGCCTTCATATGCTCCTTCCAATCATACATGCTCATCGTACATGACCATGAAACGTATCAGCATTCGAACCTCGTATCTAATTAGATCTTGCTCACTATCTTGATCTCCTACTATTCCCATATAGTAATATTACATGCTTCACATCCTTTGCCTCGATGGCATCTTCGATCACTTTCCCGAATGCCTTGTTAATCATTATTGATAACTTCAACATCGCTTTGCTTTCACATCCGATTGGTAATAAGATATATATAATACGATCTCTATCACTAATATAACAATAAATTAGAGTTTAATTAATTTATAACTATGTTATAAATTAATATCAACTCCATCTGACTTTATTCAATATGAATATAACACAATATTTATATATACGGGATCTTAAGCAATAATACTGAATATATATGATAAAATATATGATAATATTTCTACCACTAACACAATTACGATATTAAAGGTTAATTAATTTTTAACCGCGTTATAAATTAATATCAGCTTCATGTAACTCTGTGTAATATAAATAGAATATAATATTTATATATATAGATCTTAATCAATTATCACAAATATCTATTCACACCAATTCAATCAAACGGGGGAATAACTTCCTATATTATTCTACCTCTTCTAGGTAATATTATTCAATATATATAATTATTGAGATTTATACTAAAATATAAATTTAGAGTTATAATTCCATTCACCTAAACTATAATTTCTCAAGTGTCCGAATCTAGTTCAATCCTATACAATGTCATATATAATCTCACAATGAGTGCAATGACGAAGACCGCATCTTGATTAGACCTCGTCTGCAAAAGATATGAATTTTATACGAATATGGATTACATATATAAGTTAACTAATTAACCTAGCTAATATATAATTTACCTTAATCATATCATAATCCATCTTCTCGCTTTTGAAATCCTGCTCTGGCCTATCACCAACTCTTGACCTCCACTCCTCGCAGCTGCGACGGGCCACCAGAGCGCCCCCAACCACTCCAATGGCATCTCCTTCGTGTGCTAAGTTCATCTACACAATCTCCACAACCTCTAACCCCTCAACTAAATCATGAAACGGTGAGACTCCTTTGTCTAGACCACTATCGCGATTCCAACGTGGCAGTCGTAGATCCCCTAATGAGCCCTAATCATCATGGGCCCACAAAAAGGGCACAATGTTATCCCCCATTTCACTCAACTCCTCCTCTAGCTCCTCCCCTGGCCACCGTACCCAAAACCATAACATGCCACCCCTCCTAAATCGTCACCGCATTGGCTAATTCAAGTATCTTGACATGCCTCTTGCCTAGTGGAACAGTGTGCACTCTCCGACAGTCCACCCAATCATCGAAGCTCATGTTTTAATTTTAAGAGAGGGAGGGAAAAGCACATATGAGGAGGAGATATTTTAATAAAGGAGGAAATAATAAAATTATCAAGGAGGAAAAGTCGGTGGGTATATATAATAAAATATATATTAAAGATTTATTTTTTCAAATAAATCGCCAAACGTTGTGAGCTCATACGATCACATGGTACACCTGATCGCCATGAAACTTATCGGCACACATCACCTTAATTTTCTTGGCCTGACTGTATTAATCTCATTGCTACGTAAGAAAGCGCTTCGAGATGATAATTTCATGTATTTCGAAGTAGTTTTGGCAATCAGATCATTCGATTCTAAAAATTCCTCAGCCGTAAGTCTCATTACGAAGTCCTCTTCCTAGAATCTCAAGCTATCGGTCGAGATCCCACTGGACTCGACTACGCATGTATTTTTACAAAATACTGCAAAATATGTAAACTGTAAAAATACCATAACTCTAAATATAGCGATATTTACACTCACATTATTTTGCAACGTCGATCCTGACTCAAACGGATGTGGTCTCGAGGCCAAATTCGATCGTATGCGAAAAATCTGATTTTAAACCTTCGATTAATTAATGATTCAATATTCTAGCCATTATTTAAATCTCATATCATTAAAATATGGATTGTTACATTCTCCCTTTCTTAAAAGATTCTCGTCCTTGAAATTCCTATGAGTATGACAAGGCCACCCAACTGACCAAAATTTCGAGCATGGAATTTAACTCATAACCCTTAGTATTCTAAAGCCCCTTCCATTCTGGAAAAATTCGTCAGCACCTCCTATACATGGAAAGCTCCAAAAAAATCCCAAAAAAACACACACGCATCTCATATCCGAGGCATCAAATATCTAAGGTGTCTCATTTCCGAGGACATGCAAATACGCACATACACACACCATCTACACTATAGATCTTACGTACCTCTTTCAAAGCAAGAGCAGACCACTTAGATATGAATATAAGCGAATAAGCATCCCAATATCGCATAGCTTCATCCACGTACCTAATTTTGTACTCAAAAAGAGGATGAAACATAGCCGCAACATCAAAACATAGATTTAAGCAGGCTAAAACATATATAGCAATCATCTCAAATAAATATGCTATATCAAACCGTGCAACAAGCACATCTAATGAAACAACACTAAATTTGAATATGTATAATTAAGTGTAGTAACTGATACTACCAGTGCCAAACATGGCTATCTATTGGAGGGTAAACTAAAATGAGTTAGTACTAAATGTACCTTCAACTCCGAATCATATCAAAATGCAATAGACTCGTATAGATCTCAATCCAACCACACAATGGGCATGGATGACACGTGATCTATTCCAAATAGCCATTTCCCAGCTCTCTCCAAACATACTTTAATAGGTAATAGTAATTTGCATGCAAGCAACTAAACACACAACATGCAACAACATACAATAATGTTTTACAAAACACCATCGAACATACAAAGAAAGTAACCGCTAACAATAACAATCAATAACTAAGCAACAATCATAGAAAACAAGCAAAAACAAAAAACAAAATCAATCAACAACAAACAATAGCAACCGTCGACAAGTGACAACAAGAAATAATAAAATTATAACAAGCAATAATAAACAACAAGCAGTATACAAAATAATGAAACATATTATACCAACATGCACGGTAACCAATAGTAGTCAAAATGTGCATTGCAAACTATGAATCCTAATGAATCGATTCGACCTCTTAGATGAAAAAAAATGCTTAAATGGTATAACACCTTGCATGAATACAATACATGAAAAATTATTACACCTCCTACTACAAAAAGGAAAACTTATACGATATGCCAGATCATAAAATCTCAAAACTCTTAAATAAATTAGGCAAAATAAGCCTCAATTTTTCCTTCCCTTCTGAGCAGAACTCTCTCTCTCTCTCTCTCTCTAAAGTGAGAAAACTCTATTAATTGAAACGTCATTGAATGATGATCTACAAATTCTTAGGTTCGTTTGGGTTCAAACTTTCCCCAACCATATAATGTTAATAAGGATAATATATTAAGTATACTATGACGCTCGCCTAAGCAAGTATCACTTCACTTAGAAGATTACCTGAATTGTCACAAAACATGTCAGGAAGTCCTTCCTAAGCTATCACAAACATTCCAAACTATATTATACTATAAATAAATTTACATTTAATAAAGATAATCCAGAATAATATACGATGCCCGATACAATCCTTTGTTCACTCATACGATTTCTTTGTTAAACTAGGGTCAGCATGCTTAACATGTCTCATGCGAAATTTAATTTGGATTCTTGGTTAGACTACTGAAATTTCCTTGCATGACTAGAGCTGCACTTTAGAAATCTCTCAGTCGCCTCAAGAATCCGACTTAAGTGCTTGCCTTTAAGGTTCAAGTGAAAAACACTCGCCCAACTGGTGCAAATCACCAAGTAATCTCACACTCAAATTAAGGATTAAGAATGGGTAAGTAAATGGACCAGTCCTTAGAAAACACCAATGTAGTGTATGGGATTAATCCTATCACTTAAAATTCGCTAACATAGGGATAAAAACTTCTAACTCGAATGACTCAATGAAAAACATATAAGTCATATGTTCGGTTCTTACTACTCATTTTTGGGCAATCATCTACTCCAACTTGGATATAGAAATCCAAGTCACACTTCACTGACCAACCCCACTCAACTTGAAAGCTCGTGCATTAAGTTCTAATGGCAGTACTCTCCGTTGATATACCTTACCTTAGCAGCCAAGTTTACCTAATACAAAAGAATTTACATACAATTCGAGGGCCAAGAATGGGATATGACTAAGAAATAAATCCACAATCCATGCATAAGGACCTTAGGCAAGCTTCCTTGCCTACTTCAAAGGAGTAATAATCATCTCAACTCCATATTTAGCAAAAGGTTAAATTGGCAAACATATCCTTTACTGACAAGCTACCGTGCAACAAAACGTTGAAATGCTTAAGCCGCGCCTCCCTTTTGATCTTAGAATTAAACCGAGACTCAAGATGTCATCTAAAATCAATCCAAGACATGGCCTACTTGTCAATCTCTTCTACTACTACTATACCCTAAGGTATACACCACCTTTAGTAGCTACTACAACTGTCAAAATATTTGCGGATAGTGAAACATCCCTTGTGATATTCTAATGTCTCTATAATAATCAGGCATCTCAAATTGTCTATCTTCAGTCGCATATACACCCCTTCAGCTTATATAGATAGCCTTAAATGATGACACCTTAGCCACCAGCGACAGAATAAATCAAAGTTCAGAAGATAAGTGGTGAATGCAATATCATATAGTAGAAAAATACAAGTACACTATCTCAATGTATCTCTAACTACTAGGTTGCTTAAATCAAATTGGTCTATTAAGTCCTGAGAGTTGAGCCTAAACTCTGATACCAACTGTAATGACTAGCCCTTTATAATACCTAAATCAATGTTGAATGACAACATCGAACTCCTGAATACCACAAAAGGTAATCCATCGGGGTAAATTTTAAAACTAGACATCATACCATGGTACATTGATGCAATCTCACAATGTAAGATAACATATAATATACTGAATATACATGAACAGAACACGATAAACAATATACAAGAGACTGCACTAGAGAAAGCAAATAATAAATAAATATCAATATAGAAAGTCTAATTACAATATATGATATCACAAGTCTCATATATAAAATAGCATGTCTGTCATGTAGTACATCAACAATAAGTACACGTATCCCATATAATGACTTCATGCCTCAAAAATGTTCATGATATCTTGTAAGCCTATCCCTAAAGCACATGACTCCCAAACTACTTAGTCAAGTACCCAAGAGTTTTCATGACATAAACATATAAAGAAAAAACACAGATCGGATATAAAGCCTAATGTGATGGGAACTATCTCAAAATACTGTATATCAAAACAATATACAAAGAATAGGAAACTACTAAGGCATAGCTGCTCACCTCCATGAATGTAGCTCAGGAGTAATCCGAAGAGACCATAAACAAGTAAAATAAAACCATCTAGAAGGCAGGAAATTATATCATAAATTTCTCTTCTCTTTTCATTAACGAGTCAACACAACAAATATAATGTGACTGCCACGTAACAATATCCTATGATATAGGCAACCCACTATACTAGTGAATGGTGATAAAGATACCACAATACAATTCTGGCACACAATATGCAATGATAATAACTAACTAACTACTAACACATACAATCCTAATAATAAACAGAAATCAGAGAATACAGATTGACAACCATCATTGTTAAAGGGTAGGGACCATAAGAATATCTACCATGGTCCAATGATCCCCATCTAAGGTCCAAAATAAATAAAGTCAGTACCTAATCACTCATAGACCCCGAGCGCATACGTTGCGATCGAACTCATGAAGTTCTCACCAAGCACGTACCAAAATACAAATACTTATAACTATAACCATGCCAAATCACCATTAGCTACTAATAAAACCTACCAAGAGTCACAACTATATTGTGGACTCCCTTAAAAACCAACAAAGACGCTGGCATGTAGGTTCTATCATGGCACTTAAGAGTACAACATAACAATATATGACTTACTCTAGAACAACGTTCCAATCCTCTCTACCCCTGCTTCAGGAACACTTCCGTAGGTCGTGCGCCTTAATGATACAATGGATTTCTTTTACAAAATTGATATCATATGAATCCCAGGCTTTGCCTTGCATCCTACACCAATGTGGTTCTTCCTGTAACCCATAGCGAAATACAAATATCTCTAACCGATTCCTATACCAAATTGCCATTAGCTACCAAAGAGACCTATTGAGAACCATAATATATTGTAGACTCCCTTGAAAACCAACATCTCAAAAGAATTTGGCCTATAGGTCTTGTCGTAGCACCTAAGAGTACTACGGAATAATATATGGCCTAGTTTAGACTAGTGTCCCATACTATTTTATCCCCTAATCAAAACCACGTATGTAGGTTGTGCGCCTCAATTGTAAAATGGATTTCTTTTACAAAACCAGTGTCCTCCAATTACCTCTGGATATCAATCCAAACTCAAGCTATCCCATGCTATTGAACTTCATTAAATCTCCAAAGCCCCATTAAGATAGAACATTTCCATAGCTTTTCTCAAACAAAACCGAAATCCTTTGGAGCCCAAACAATTTCTTAGAAACTCGAACCTTAAAACTCGAATCCGAACCTCAAAAAAATTCCATTTTTCAAAGCTTAATTATGTAGTTGCTAATATATGACCAATACCATTCATAAAATCATATGTACCCCAAGGTCAAAGCCAAGAGACAAGGACTGACTACGCTTAATCGTACACATTCACTAAATGTGATCGTGCAACCAATCACTTCATTGATACTGTATCTGATCATTATTGATTCGATATGTATCACTTTTCATTGCATCTTCTTCCCTAAGTAGCCGAAAGTCTTCTCGAAGTCTAGCCAAAGCATCATGCCAATCCGCACCCAAAACTAAAGAAGAAACCCTCATCAACTTGCCTATCAATTATATTATATCTCAGTGTCACTTAATTCTTATATTAAGATTAACTTTAGTTATCAATAAGGCCTCAAAATATTATACAGCTCATGTATATAATTCATATATGTATGTATGTATACACATATGTGTTGAATATGCAATTATATAATTTTTGTTTGATGATAATAAACATATATATATATATATATTCGTTTAAATGTATTTGTTAATGTACTATTTTAATTTTCATAGATTAAATAAATATTTGTTGAATAAAAATAAATAGCATAGAATTTGAATTCAAACAGAAATTTTATTCAAACAAATATTTATTACAATCTTTGAATAGTACAAAGTTCAAGCTCTCACTATATATATACAATTTCAATTACAGTATAATTTTGATTACATCATGATTCACATTTACATTTGACCTCACTACATATCACTCATTCACTCAACTCGTATTTTATCTTCAACTTCACTCCAAATTGAATCCAACTTCTGAGCAATCTACAAAAATAAATATTGACGCAGTAAAAGTGAAAAGGAAATATTTTTGCAGTATAAAACAAAATGTGGATTTTGAAAATAATATTTGCCTCAGTTATTTGGGTTGTTCGTCATCATTTAATTTTCAATTCATCATACACGAACAACTTGTGACATACACAGTGTATCACTGTATATTCCACAAGGTCGTGCACACCGATATATACACTTAATAAAATTACAAGGACAGGTGAGCACAGGTCAAACCCAAAACGTCGGGTTCAACTCAAGTGCAATAAAAATAATGTCATAATATCAGCACAAGGTCAAACCCAAGCTTTAAGCTGGATTCAACTCAGGTGCAATGCAAAATTTTCAAGTACAAGTGAAAATGCTCGATCAAAGCAACACAGTCTCAACAATGCAATGGGCATTTTCAAAACAACACCACAACTAGAAACATGAAACTGGACAGTGCAAGCTTGGATGAGCAAGTGACAACCAAGCTAAATATGCTAACCAGTAGTTCACATGAAGGTTACACTGAAACAGGTCGGGGAAGCAAGCATGTGCACCAAACAAGAGTATAACTCAACACAACACAAAAGTTCTCAAGTCAACTACAAGAGCAGTGACAACATACATATACATGAACCAGAGCAATCATGCTACAGCATGGCAAAAATGGACAGATCACACTTGAGTACACTGACTTGAAGCAATGCTCAGTGTACAGCATACATATGAACCAAGTTCATATATACAACAAACACAAAGCTAATAGAAATAAAAAGAGATCATCAAAGACCAAGGCGCAACACACAACAGTGATGATACAAGAACAACTGAAAATACAACTACATGAGAAGATCAATGAAAACCAGATGCAATTAATAGCAGATTGTACATGAACAAAGTAGTTCAGTGATGCACAGGAACCAAGACAGCTACAACACAAATGGTTCTATCAAAATATGCTACAGGGTGATCAAACTTAATGCCACAAGACCACCAAGCAAAACAAGTCGATGCAATATGATCAAACTCAATTCGCAACCAAAGACAGAGAAGCCGAAGTCAACAAGCACTAAAAATAGAACCAGGTCGAGTTCAAATGCAAAAAACTCAAAGTCATGATATTCATGAAATCAGAGAACGAAATCAACATCATCAAGTCAAAGCTGAAGTCAACGAGAACGAGATCGAACAGTTTAAAGTCAGAGCCGTAATGACCAAGGAGTTCGAACAGTTCAAAAATCATCAAAGCAATATAAATGAACCAGTTAAAAATCAATACCGTGAGAAGAAAATATCAATGTATACAAATTTGATTAACTCAGAAATCATCTCAATCATCCAAACATAATCAAACGGCCGAGCAGATTATCAGACGAACGAAAACCTAGGGATTCAAATCATATATAAACCATAACATCATCGGCAACAAAATTCATTCGAGTTTAAGCAACAACAGATAAGAATAATCATTCAACTCGAATCAAAGTCGAGTATAGTACAAATTGAAAAAGGAACGAACTTACCGATTCACGCAACATTCGAACTCGACTTGGTTGAAGCTGCCGCGTATATATAATCAATCAAAGAAAGGAATTGAAGCATAAACAAACAAACCGACAAAGACGGCGACTTCATCAGGAAACCCTAAATCAGGAAGAGGAACGAACAAACGAAATAAGAGAGACAGCCATTATTGCAAATCGAAGAAAACGGGCCGACTTAATAAAAGAAAGAAGGGGCATATTTTCAATCACTTATTTATTTTTGGGTCGGCTTCTATTTGGGCTTAATATTTAATTAGGGTTTTGTTTTCCTTTAAATTGTTTTAAAATTGTATTATTCTTTTTAAACTTGTATAATTTCTAGTCGTGTGACTAGGGGACAAACTATGTGGCGTAGTTTGTGAATTCGTAACTCGGTGGTTGAGTTGTGGCAGGGTTTTGAGCGTAGAGTTAGGTTAGTCCGTAGTGGGTGTCGCGAGTTTGCGTGTGTAAGCGTGTGACTACTTAATTTCTAGTAGAAACCTTAGGGGCAGCACGTAGGCAGGGTTTTGCCGAAGCTGGGTAAATACTGTGTCGTTCTGCATTTATTATTCTGCTATTATCTATGCTGCTATTATTCTATGACTCGTGTTGGAATTATTTTATATAAACTTCCGCAATAATTTTTATAATTAATAGTATCACCCTATTCACCCCCCTTAGGGTGAAATCGATCCTACAAGTGGTATCAGAGCTAGGAATAGAAGTTAACTTTTGTTTTAAAAATTCGTTTTTAAAAAATCGATTTTTGTTTTAAAAATTTGAATTTTCAAAATGGCTTCTTTTAATAATGCTTTTGCTGAGGGTCAGTCCATAGTTAGATCACCAATGTTCAATGGTGAATATGCTACTGGAAAAATAGGATGGCAATTTTTCTGAAAATCATTGACGCATTGAATATTGTTGAGACAGGTTATAGAACACCAACTATAACTATAGATAATCAGGAAATAAATAAACCAAAGGATCAATGGACAGAACTAGAAAATAAATTATAAAATGATAATGCTAAAGCTATGAATTCTATTATCTGTTCATTAGATCAATTTGAATTTAATCGTGTCTCACATTGTCTAAATGCGCAGGAAATATGGCACACACTAGAAGTGACTCACGAAGGAACATCTCAAGTCAAAGAATCTCGCCTTGCCATGCTAAGCAGTGAATACGAGAACTTCACAATGGCGAAGGAAGAAAATGTCAAAGATATGTATGGACGACTTTCCAATATCGTATACAAATCAAAAGCTCTCGGAAAATCATAAACGGAATTGGAAATAGTCTGAAAAATCCTCAGAGTCCTTCCACGAAGATTTGAATCAAAAGCGACTGCCATTCAAGAATCAAAAGATTTAAAACAGATGAAAGTTGAAGAACTCATCGAAAATCTCACCACTTATGAGCTAGAAATAAAATTCAAGAAAGTGCGTGAAGGAAGTGACACTCGAAAGAAATCAATAGCTATTAAAGGAACAACAGAAAGTGATGGTGATGATGATGATGATGATGGAGCATCAGAATTGGAGCTGTTAATAAAGAAATTCAAAAGATGGAATTACAAATACGGAAATCCAGCTTGAATTCAAAAATTGAAAAGCAGAATAGCCAAAGCACTAGACTACTCAGAAGAATATAAGATCATCTGTCATAAGTGCAACCGATCCGGACACATCAAGGCCAATTGTCCTCAAAATCGACGCGACTTTAAAAAGAAATCAAAAAGGAAAAGTTTTGCAGCCACGTGGAATACAAGTGATGAAGATAATCAAAGTACTAGCAGTGAGAGTGAGAAAGCAGATATGTGCCTTCAAGGAAATATAACTGATAGCGACGATGACGAGCCAAGCGAGGTATCAAAACTCACTCACTCAGAATTACTTATATATTTTCATGAAGTGAGTGGCTATTTTGAACAGCTTAGGAAGAAATATGCTAAAATTGAATCACAGAGAGACACTTTGATAGAATTAAATGAACAACTTGACCAATTAGTTAAAACCTATCAAAGTAGGATCCCTAAGCGTAATAAGTGTCCAACATTCGAAGAAGAAATTAAAAATTCAGAAATTAATATAAAATCACTTGAAAATGAAATTCTGATTTTGAAAGAGATTGAAAATACTAGGAGAGAGAATTCTATTAAAAAATGCACACAATTGTTAAACAAAAATGAATCTCTCAAAACACAAGTCCAACAATTGTCAACAACTTTAGATAAATTTTCAAAAAGTGAAAAATCGTTGAATATGCTATTAGGGAAGCAAACTGTTAATACAGTTAGACAAGGACTTGGATATAATCAATCTAAAAATGTTGAAAGTAATAATAATCAAGTCAATTCTATGTGCACAATTTGTTGAAAATATGGACACAATCACAATAATTGTTGGTATAGACCCAAACATGTGAAAACTATACTAATTTGGGTTCCAAAAGGCACAAATATAAAATCTCTCAAAGTTAATTAAATTTGCGCGTCGAAGGGAACATGTATAAATAGTTTTGGGTCTCCATAAAATTATTTTAAATATGCTGCCACTAACAACCATGGACCTATAAAAACAAATAGGTCACAAAAATCTTTCATCATGTTGGTGTGGTGGCAGGCTAAGGAACAACAATAGTGCTACTTGGATTCTGGCTGTTCCAAGGACACAACGAGCGACAAAGCAAAGTTCCTTAGCCTAGTACAAAGGTGACAGAATCACAATAGGCAACAACGAAAAATATCATAAAGGTAAAACAGGTAATGTTATATTTATTTGAACGATATAGTAAATGTGATAATCTGCACCGTATCTGAGTTAAACTAGCCAATAATGTAATGACGAATTAATTCTGACTTATTCAAAATTGTTGGCCAATTATATTCATATGCCAAGAACACTATAAAATTCTCTAGAGCCTTTGAATTACTTCATATATATTAGTTTGGATTAATAATAGTGTTTTATTGGATGATAATACATTTGGTTATTTTACGGCTAACTCTACATTCACGTTTTTTGATTATTTACACGGCTTCAATTCAAATTCAAGAGAATGTCATTTAAGAAGCTGTTAAAATTGATTTTGAGATATTTTGTTGCACACTTCATGGTCTGGTCTATCAAATTCAATTAGTGATAATTTTGAGTGAAAGATGAATTCAGATGCAGATTACACTGGTAATCTAGTTGATAGAAATCTTACTAGTTGAATGTGATTTTTGTTGAGACATTTAGTAACTGCATCGTTTTTTTAAAGAAAATATCTGCATATTTTTCAATTCAAATAATTTTCAAATAGCAGAAATTTTTCTCATATAACCCCTTCTAGAAAATCATTTTTGACCATGTTTTCAGATCAGTCATTTTGAAAAAAAATTGACTTCATAATTATTTTTGAATTTGATTTTAAATGACTATTTCGACTAATCTGACTCCCTAATAATTATCGAAAAGATAAATAGTGATTGAAAAAGTGACGGGTGTTAATATTTATCATATATTATGACTCGAGACGGTATAAATAGTAAATTTCTTTAGAAATTTAAACAAGAGTTACTAGTAGAAACCTCAGGGGCAGCACGTAGGTAAGGTTTTACCGAAGCTGGGTAAATCCTGTGTCGTTCTGTTTTTATTATTATGTTATTATCTGTGCTGCTATTATTCTGTGATCTGTGTTGAAATTATTTTATATAAACTTCCGCAATAATTTTTATAATTAATAGTATCACCCTATTCACCCCCCCCCCCCTCTAGGGTGAAATTGATCCTACAATATGTCTCTAACCGTTAATTTCTTATGGCCTAAAGTTAATAAATCACACATCTGCCTGAGTTTGGAACGAACTCCTTACCTTCATGTTCTCGGTTCAATCATACATGCTCATCGTACGTGGCCATGAAACTAGTCATCGTCTTGACCTTGTATATGATTAGCTCTCGATCTCTTACTACTCCCGTATAGTAATAGCTCGTACTCATGTCCCTTGCCTCGATCGCATACTTGACCGCTTGGTCGAATGCCATATTGATCATTGCTGATCACTTCAGCATCGCTTTACTTTCACATCCAATTAGTAATAAGATATATAATAATATCTTTATCACTAATATAACAACAAATTAGAGTTTAACTAATTTATAACTACGTTATAAATTAGTATCAACTCCATCTAACTTTATTTAATATGAATAGCACACAATATTTATGTATATGGGATCTTAAGCAATCATCCTGAATATATGTGATAAAATATATAATAAAAAATTTATCACTAACACAATTAAGATATTAGAGGTCAATTATTTATAACTACGTTATAAATTAATATTAACTCCATCTAACTTTATTCAATACAAATAGAATATAATATTTGTATATAGAAGATCTTAATTAATCATCTCGAATATCTATTCAAACCAATTTAATCAAATAGGGGAATAATTACCTATATATATTATTCTACGTCTTCTAGGTAATATTTTTCAATATACATAACTACGGAGATTTATACGGAAATATAAATTCAAAGTTATACTTCCATTCGCCTAAACTATAATTTCTCAATTGTTTGAATCCAGCGCAATCCTATACCATTAATCTCACTACGAGTGTAACGACGAAGACCATGTTTCGATTAGTCCTCTTATGCAAGAGATATGAATTTTATAAGAATATTGGGTCATACATATTTATAAATTAACTAATTAACCTAATTAATATATTATTCACCTTAATCATCTCATAATCCATCTTCCCACTTTCGAACTTCCGCTCTAAACCATCACCAACTCTCAACCTCTACTCCTCGTCGCTGCCACGAACCACTAGAGCACCCTGACCACCTCCAATGGCATCTCCTTCACGTACTGAGTTCATCTACATAACCTCCATAGCCTCCGACCCCCTCAACCAAAAAACAACCCACTGGGACCCTATGTCAGGCCATTGTCACGATTCCAATGAGAGGACCACACATCCCTCCAGTGAGCACTAAATAACTACGCCCACCAAAAAGAACACAACACTATCCTATATTTCACTCAACTCTTCTCTATCTCCTCCCCTACCACCATACCCAAAACCCTAATATCTCCCCTCCTAAGTCATCACCTCAACGGCCAACTCGAGTATCAAGACATGCCTCTCAACTAGTGGAACATTGTGCCATTCTCTGACAATCTACCTCATCATCAAAGCTCATGTTTTAATTTTAAGAAGGGGGTGGCTGAAACACCTACGGGGAGGAGATATTTTAATAAAGGAGGAGAAGAAGAAAAATATCAAGGAGGAAAAGACAGTGGGTACATATAATAAAACATATATTAAAGATTTATTTTCTCAAATAAATCACCAAACATTTCGAGCTTATACGATCATACGGTACACTCAATCACCATGAAACTTGTCGATGTACATCACCTTAATTTTATGGTTTCGATGGTATAAATCTCGTCGCTATCTGAGACAATGCTTTAGGATAATAATTTCTCTTATTTCGAGGTCGTTTTTGCCATCGGATTGCCCAATTCTAAAAAATTTATTAACCGTACATCTCATTATGAAGTCCCCATTCAAGAATCAAGAGCCTTCAATCGAGATCCCACGGGACTAAACAACACACAATTTTTTACAAAATATGTTCAACAATACGTAAATCGTAAATATACCATAGCTTCAAATATAGCGATATTTATACTCATATAAATTTACGTCAATCCTGACTCAAAGGAAGTGGTCTCGTGTCCTAATTCGACCATATATGAAAAATTAGATTTTGGACCTTCAATTAGTTAAGGATTCGATATCTATAAATTAATTATTTAAATATCCTATCATTAAAGTGTGGGTTGTTACACCAGACTATTGTTTGACTCGAGATTTTATGCTCTACCTCTTATTATCTCGGGTACTCTTAAATGAGTAATTAGATAGTAGGTTTAGATGATATGCGATGGTTATGCAGAGTACGAGCTAAATTGAGCTTTCTCGTATTATATATGGACACACTATTGCTTATCCCAATGTTCAATACTATGAAGCCTAGGTAGTGTTCGCTTTTCTACCAGATAGTTTTTTTGAGTTTACTTCTGATGATTATATACTCTATTCATGTTGTATAACTTTGTGTAACTATGCTTTGATATGTGGTTCATTTAGTCATTACGTCTCTCCTGTTTTATATCTATGATGATTATTATATTTTATTTGATGTGTTATGAGATATGCAATAGGTTCTATGATGTTTCTATTCTTTTCAACCCTTGGCAATCTTACTACATCAGTTGGGCACTGCAACAGCGTATTATACAGGATGTCGGTGGTGTAAGGCGATCGTCGCAGCCGAAATCCACTTCTCCCTTTTTGAAAAATATTAACTCCAAAACAGAACAAAATATAAAATAAACATACAGGCTATGTGGTTCATGCATCTTCTACAAAGATTGGATGTTCATTTTAGAAATTTGAGAAGAATTCATAGATCAAGGTATTGCTTATTGGCTAGATCCATAAGGTAAAATTCTTTTTATCATATTTATATATTTAGTTGTAACACTTATAACGATTTTGTATATATACCATTGCCTCACCATGATTATCAGTTGACTTCATAATTTAAAAAATTGCTTAGATAATTTAGTTTAATTTATTTCAGGTTTTAAAAAGTGAAAATCTACATACGTGTAAAATTATGATTTCAATTATATATATGATTTGATATACATGTACTAATTTTCTAGAGTATATAACTTAAGTGAGTTAAATAACATTGATTTGAATCAGTTTGAAATGTGAAATCATTAACATTTTAACCAAAACTTAATGTGTATTTTTTTATTTTAAAATTTCTTTGATTGTTCTTTTACAAACTTAATTAAATTAAGGTGATAAAATTATATATATATATATATATATATATATATATTAAAGGAATTAAGAAATATATAAAGTTTATTTTTATGTTAAAACAATTTAATATAAAGCGTATACATGTACATATACTTTGAATAATTGAAATTATTTTTAGTTTCACAATTTCATAGATATACGCACACATATTGATAGAGTTAGGGGTACGCCCTAGGGGCAATTATGTAATTTGTTGCATTTATCTAACTCGTTGACCAATCTTGTTCGAAATAAAAGGTATTTTCTTCATATTATATACTTGACATAATGTGATATTAATTAATTAAATTAATTAAAAGTATATTTAAAAGAAAAATCCATAAATGATATATTTTGTGGTAATAGTTACAAAGTGTTGTAACCGTGAGTAATTTATCACAACGAAACAAATATATCGTTTTAAATGTTCCTAGTCAAGATACATCAAGACTAGATGTCAATGTATCTGTTGAGACTGGAGTTCGTGACGCTCTCCAAATGTTGGGCAGTGTATTACTCATGACTGCTAGGAGCACCTAGGGGTTATGTACCAGTAGTTATTAGATAACTATGGAACAACTCATTCGATTGTTTTCTCTTGGTCAATATAACTAAGGTCAAGCAAAAAATATCAATGTGACTAATTTACACAGTTCTCTCGACTTGAGAATACTATGGATCTTCAATATGAAAGCTCCTCTTTGGTTATAGCCAAATCATGGCATGGCATCCATCGAGTGACTATAGTTGAGTCGAGTGGAAGTATTGGAAGTGAAGCACTATTCAAGAGAGGATTCGTCTCCTCAGTTGTATGTGGTTCGTATCACAGTCAACTCAAAGTCAAAGTCTCTGGCCAGAGCATTCTGGTTAATAATAGTTGTTATTATTGAACCAAGGACTTTGTATTTAGACTATAAATTTGAATGTGGATGAGGTTAGAATTTATACCATTACCAAATTCCATAAGTCCAAAGTGATATAGTTTTGACGAAGAGAATTGGTTTAAACAAATGTCACAACCGAGTAACATTTATTAAACTAAATTGGGATTTTTACCAAAAATGAGTAAGTGGTAAATTTGGCCATAATATCACAGCACCTGCTAAGTGACATGTGGATGTTAACATTAGAATAGTTTGATGTTAATCGCTGACCAAATTTGCACCCAAGAGTTACACTACCGAAATGATGACTTCCCTCAAAACCGAACGGTTTAATTTGTTTATAATTGTTATAAACTAATTAAATTAATTAATTTTATGAAAAACTAATTATAAAATTTGAATATGATTTGAAAAATAAATAATGTTATATATATTTATAACAGTTATAAATATATCCATCGATCATATCGACGAGCGATTAAATTAGATTGAATTGCATAGTATTTTGAATTGGGCTTAGATGGATTTAAGGCCCATCATTAGGGCTGCAAAATTTTTATTTTGGAAAGGTCTAGGGGTGGCTAAAACATAGGAAATTTGTTCGGAGATAATAGGTTGAGATCAAGTGAGAATGGGTAAAAAGATTTTCCTCATTTCTCTCTAATACAACCCTATATATACGTATGTATGTATGCATGTATGTACGTATCTCTAAAAATAAATAGCAACCTTTTTGGCCGCCATTACCTTGTACATTACTGGTTAAAACATAGCTCTCAATCCGCTCCAAAATTCTCAAATATATTTCAAATTAAAACAATACTATTCCATGGTTAGAGGTCGGTGATTCCGGACTTGCAATCTAACAAATCAAGAACAATGAAAGGAAGAAAAGTCGTTGCTTGAACGTGGATTCAAAGGCAACATTAAATTGGTAATATTAATTCATATTACAACAATTAAATTATATTATGTGATCCTGTGATAAGCAATTTTGTATCTGTTTAAATATATTGCTACTATATGTTTAGTTAGGTGAGATTTTTGTAAGTAGATGTGGTTGTCACAAATAAATTTGGTTATGTGCATAATTTGTTTATTATACTATTTGATTTATGTATAGACAAATGTTGTTTACTGTATAAAATCAAATTTTATCATTAATAATTCTTTTGTATATATTTATTAATAAATTCATATATATATATATATATATATATATATATATATATATTAGTGCATATTTCTTTCTTATAATGGCATAATGAATATATAAGATATATATATATATGATTTAAAAAATTTAGTACACTTATTTATATATAATACGAATATACAAATTCGAAAATGAATTATCACACATATGTTCATATTTCTAAATTAACATTTATTGAATTTTAAATTGTTTATTATATACAAAATAATTATTACATTAAAAATTCAATTTTATATTTTGTAAAGATATTATATCATTTCGAAACATATAGGAAAAATTTAGTTATTTTTCAAAAAAGTTTATTATTTTTAATAATCAATAATATTTTGGAGAAACTGTTTATGATTTATTAAAAATAATAATTTAATTGAAAATTTCTTTAAATTTTTTTACAACCATTCAATCATGATTCTAGAATTTTTGAAATTAAAAATTTTGATTTTTTTTAGTAATATATTATTTTATATTAAATAATTATTTCCGAAACTAATGTACTTGTTTTTAAAATAATATTTCAACTTTGAAAAATCTTCAGGTTTTTCCTAAGCTCTATTTTACGATCCTAGATTTTCGAAAATTTTAAATTTTAAACTTTCATCAATAGATTATTTTATGTTAATTATTTATGGCTTAAAACATTATTTTATTCATAATATATACAAATTAAAATACTAAATGTATTATGCTTGAAAAACTAAGTTAATCTTGAATTACAGATGATTTTTACTAATTGTTCCCTGTCTTTCTATATATATATAAATGTTTTATGTTCTTATATTATATATAATATATTTATACATACATATGTGCGTGTCTGCGTGCGCACACCCGCCCGCGCGTGTGTGTGTTAAAATACATATACATACACGTAGTTGAACAACATACATGGCATACAAAATGAGCTAATATGTCTGTTGCGATGTAAATCTCAACATTTACATATGTGCATATTATACCTTTTACGGATTATTATGTTACATAGGCACTGACACATATATATGTATATGATGCATTTATGTATATGATACATAAATGTATGAACTAAATCAAATAAAATTAATTTCATATATTAATATATTTAATTTAAATAAAATAAATGATTTTATTTAAATGAAATTTAGAAATATTCTAATTCAGTTAAACTTCATAGGCCCAATAAAAGATCCAATAGGGTAAAAAAAATTGAAATTCATCCATAACTTTCGCTGCGGGCTAGTCCAGTTCGAACAATGGTATCAGAGCCCAATAGGCTGTGCAATCTAAATTATTCATATTAAGGCTAACTAATTAAGCTTGCCCACTTAATACAGTGTCTAGAAAGGTAATGACTAGGATTGGAATTGGGTAATCAAGTATCCTGTCCTACCTAGTTACCGGCCTGGCCCAAAAGGTGAGGTGAGCCCAAAGGTTGCCCCTAATAGAAAAGACTTAACTCAATTTTAGGCCTTAAGCTAATTTTCAAAATTATTTTGAAAATTAAGGATAAAGATTTAAAATTTAATAGTTAAATTTAAAATAAAACATGTTTATTATAAAAATTATAATACTACATAAGTTTTCAAAATGTTTGAAATAATTTATATAATAATTTCAAATTTATTAACAAGATTAATGAAATAAATAAATTAAATATGTTAATTAAGTAATGCATAAATGCATGTATTATATATGTTGATATATGTTATGTTATTTTAAAATGTTTAAGATAACATAAGCATACATGTATGTATACAAGATAAATTCAAAATTATAAATTTTAATAAAAACGGTTTAATTAAATAAATTAATTAAAGGTTAATTAATTAAATAAAATACACATATATATGATATATGTGTGTTACACTATAAAAATTATAGTATAAACTATAAAGGTTACATTAGACATGTCCAATATAAAAATTATATTGGAATACTAATTTAAAATTAATTAAAGATTTAATTAATTAGATAAGATTTAATTAATGATATATTATACGTAGGACTATCATATAAGTAACATGAAATATAAAAGTTATGTAACAATAAAACTTATATGATATGTGTATAAACTAAATGTGGAACCTTAAAGAAACCAAAATAGACTTGAGAAATAAATACATATGTAAATTTACATATACCGTGATTTCTGATATGTTTGACACATGATTGCTAAGGTATTTCATAAGAAATATATTATTTTATAAGTCAATATCACTCAACATATATATCAAAGATTATGAATCTTCAATATAATGTTTTCCTCTACCATATATATATATATATTAATAAATTACTTACATACTTCTTAGTTGTTGAGCAAACTCAAGTTAAGGATGTTATTCGTAGTATTATTAATATATTGAACAGATGAGGTAAGATAACTGTATGTATTTGTTGAGCAAACTCAAGGTACATATACTATACTTAGGCCATCACGATATGGTAGGTAAGAGTGAATAATCTCTTTCGATTTGTTAAGCAAACTCATGGTCGAAATGAGATTAGAATAAGGAAAAATGAGTTAGGAGTTTTATGTGATACAACCGATAAGGAGTTATCCATTGTTTGTGTGTCTATGATTTGTTGAGCAAACTCAAGGTCAGAATATAAAACAAACAAGTCCTAACACCCACTAGTGAAGTTGTAAGACTTCTATGTTTCATCTTAGGGTTTGGAGATACATAAAAGACTAGTGGAAGCCTTATTAGAAAAATGAAATGGTAACATTTAACCTTTCTAATATTGTAAGAACATATGCTATATAATGTTATAATTATCTACAATAATAATTTGTGCATTTCATATGATTGATAAAACATTTGTCAATTAACTTATATATACAAACTGAATTGAAAGTTGACAAATAGAAATATAATATATACTTACTAATAATTCTAATTGCATGTTATATAATGTTTCTACACCCATGCAAGTACCCAATTTCAACTACTTAATACATTCGTAAGTTGGTCATTTATATGTATTTGGTTTAGACCGTGTATTGAATTTATGAGTTTTTGAAATCTAAATGATCTCAAGACTATGGATATTTGATCCATGTACTTTCACATATAAATGTTATATCGTGAACAATCATAGTTTGTGAGGTACAATATTTTGATGAAGTTAGTTCATTCGAAGTAAGCCAATAAACAATATATTAAGGTCATGTATTCAACTTGAATGATTTCAAAAGGATCATATTGTGTTAATGTAACACGAGACCATAAACTACGAGATACATCTAAGAACTCGATCGTTGAAATGTCAACTTGATCGGTTTACATAAAGTGCAACATATTTGATGTCTTAAATGTTAAGAATAATCGAATGCACTTTTGTATAAGGTTTGTTATGATATGTAGTAAGGTTTTCTTTTGAATAGTTTGACCATTTGAAAGAAAACGAATGTATAAGAATAAATGAAATTTAAGGTAAAGTTAGAATGAAGAGAATGAATAGTCACTTTTGCTTCATATAGAAACATTGGGAACAAGATTGTAATAATAACTGATACTTAATATTGGAATATGAAATATGATTTTTATTATGAAATGTATTTTCATATAGAAAATTGTTTTCTATAACATTTATTTCTTTGAGTTTAAGATATTTGATCAAAGAACACTCCATTATAAACTTGTTGCAACATATGAAATACATAAACAATAAATAGTGAATGGTGGACCTCTAAATTTAGTACGCTATTATATTAATGGTGGAAATAGTGGAAGCATGCCATATAGCACCGAATGATTACGTCAAATTACGAAAATTGTTTTCATAAAATGTACCGAACATTATTTATGAAATAATGTTTATTTTTGGTATTGACTGAAAAATAGATATAACTATATTTCAATATGAGTATTATGAATATTCATTTTGAAATAGAACTATATTATGGTATTTGTTTTCATAGTAAAAGTGATGCAACAAAAATACATATGTATCTAATATTATTTACAGTTGTTTTGAAATTTTAGACAAAGCCGTAGTTTTGAGAAATAATTTTACTATATGATTATGAATTATATGATACATGTTAATTATATCTCAAAAAATTAATGGCTTTGCACCCATTCAGTAAGGGCATCATAAGAGTTGATGAACTCTTTGAGTTAATACATATTGATGTATGCAATCATAAGTCTATTAATACAAAAAGGGTTCCACATACTTTATTATATTCATCGATGATTTATTACCAACATGAACATGTGATGTAGTAAGTTTATGATAAAATCATAGAATATAAAGAAAAGTAAATAAAATAACATGGAATAGAAGAAAATGATTTGATTTGGTCGAACAAGTGAGTATATTGGAAAGAGTTTCAAATGTACCAAAAACTAGATATAGATTCATTCTCAAAATCACTAATCTATGTGATACATAATGATGCATCGATAAGGAGTAATCAGACATTGTTGGACAATTTACGATTAATTATGAGTGAAGTTGAGTTATTTCTTTCTATAAGGGCATGTACTTAAGATTAGTACACAAGGTTGATATTATTTCATCTAAACAACAGTTTAAAAAATCATACAAGACAAGGGTTTGTAAGAAATCCCAACATATCCTAGGCCAAGGAGTTGGCAGGTTGTGTGAGTCAAAAGATTGCACGTATAATTGTTCATGAGGGATCTTGTATGAATCTCCAAAAAGTTTTTAGAAAGGTCTATCATCAAAATGACATATTTATGTTATGAACATAATTTTTTGTAAACTAAAATCAGTTTTATAAATAAAAAGGTTCATGAATAATTTATGAATGCCTATTCTATTTGCACTAAGAAATAATTGTTGTTTCAAAATATATCAACTTTATTATGAAGGAATTTCTTTGAGAAATTTTAGGTAGTTACATAGAATTGGATCTGATCCATAGATAGAACTGATTATACGAGATGAAGTAAAATTAACTAACATAAATGAACACATAGCATTAGAATGTCTAATAAGTATTCTCGTAAATCGAAGAGAAGATACGAGTTTCTTATTAGTGTCAAAAATATAAATTACCCTCGGTTGTTCAATTAAACCATTAAGATTGTTGACTCTATATGGTATGATGCGCATATCTGAAAGAATTCCAAGTACGCTATCAAAATATGATTTTGATGGTTGTAACCAAAGAGATGTAATCCATCGGCCGAGATTATGTCTCTATTGGAAAGGCTAATATGGTTGGAATTAAATAAGCAATGTTGATAAGAATAATATTGGAAATTTCCATTGTTAAAATTAGCATAACAGATTCGGTATTCAACATTCTCAAGTTAATTCAGATTTACTCATAAAATTATCACTCGATAAGACTTAGTGTTTGGTACTTACGTATTGGAACAAAAATTCTAAATAATGATTTAGGGTAAGCCATTTACACATATTAACCAAATATGCCACGAAGTCAGTAGGAGCGATATTAGGCTTGTGAGTCTTTGAATATGACCCAAGAAATGATACGAATGTATCATTTTATAAGCATCAAGATTGAATAAGTATTTTGATAGAAATATCAAATAGTTTGATTTTTAATCAAAGTGTAGAGGAAGCGTGTATTCATAAGAAAGAATGTTAAAAGGTACATTGATATTTCTAAACTATAAGTAAACAACACGTTATTGATTTTAACAATATGCTTGTATTAAAATCAACTTTAGTTGTTTTAATACTCAATTTTGGATTATAAATGATGTCTTTTATGGTGAGTATAAAAGATATGAGGATTGTCCCAAAACGATATACAAGAGAACCCTATTAAAAGGGGAACATGTAAGTTGGATTCCTTATGCATTAGCAATAGGAATTATCATATAGGTTATGTCGTGTATGGTATTGCGTTTTTTTTATGTATTTGATACATGGAGAAAATATAAAATCCAAATTGATATCACTAAATAGTTGTTTGAGGTTTTCTCGCGTATTTATGAAATACTAGAGAATTGTTTATAAAAACAATAAACTCATTATGATGGAACGTTTAGACATAAACTTTTATAAGTGATATTGAGTATAACATGTCAATGATAAAACTCAAGTTAAAATCATTAAGTTGAAAATATTTCAGAATAAAAGTGATTGTGGTCGATTCAATGAAATGTTGAAAACATTAAACTGAATAGCGCTATAATAAGCCAATGTATATAGATATAAATGCACAAATTTATAATTGAGCCAAAGGTGATTCCAAATGCTGAGAATCTCATAATATTGTAATAAAATAACAATGTCATGAAATTAGTCATGATAGAACTTAAATCTAACTAGAAATCGAATGACATACTTCGAATCGTTCCACATGTTAAATGCAGTTTATCAGTGTCAAAGGGAGTTAATCGACAAAGTAGATAATTAAAACATAATAGCAGTCCCATTCACTAAGGGGTTGACCTAATTAGTTTGAGAAAACTGATTGGAGAAGTTGGAAATAGATTCCATGATTGACCCCAAGTGCAAGTGGGAGATTGATAGAGTTAGGCGTATGCCCTAGGGGCAATTATGTAATTTGTTACATATATCTAACTCGTTGACCAATCTTGTTCGAAATAAAAGGTATTTTCTTCCTATTATATACTTGATATAATGTGATTATATTAATTAATTAACTTAATTAAAAGTATATTTAATAGAAAAATCCATAAATAGTACATTTTGTGATAGTAGTTACAAAGTGTTGTAACCGTGAGTAATCAACGAAACAAATATATCATTTTAAATGTTCCCAGTCAAGATGCATCAAGACTGGATATCGATGTAACCATTGAGACTGGAGTACGTAATGCTCTTCAAATGTTAGGCAGCGTATTACTCATGACTGCCGAGGGTGCACCTAGGGGTTATGTACTAAAAGTTATTGGACAACTATGGAACGACTCACTCGATAGTTTTCTATTGGTTAATATAACTAAGATCAATTGAAAAATATCGATGCGACTAATTTACACAGTTTTCTCGACTTGAGAATACTATGAATGTCCAGTATGAAAGCTCCACTTTGATCTAGCCAAATCCTGGCATGGCGTCCATCGAGTGACTATAGTTGGGTCGAGTGAAAGTATGGGGAATGAAGCACTTTTCAAGAGAAGATTCGTCTCCTCGGTTATATGCGATTAGTATCATAGTCAACTCTAGTCAACTCAAAGTCTCTGGCCAGATCATTTTGGTTAATAATAATTTTTATTATTTAACTAAAGAATTTGAATTTAGACTACAAAGTAGAATGTGGACAAGGTTTAAATTTTGACAATTACCAAATTCTATAAGTCCAAAATGATATAGTTTTGATGAAGAGAATTGGTGTAAACAAATTGTAGGATCGATTTCACCCTAGGGGGGGTGAATAGTGTGAAACTAAAAATAATAAAAATTAGTGCAAAAATATATATATAATAATTTCAGCACAGATAATAGCTGAATAATAAAAGCAGAAAAAGAACATTACAGATTCACCCAGCTTCGGCAAAACCCTGCCTTCGTGATGTCCCCAAGGTTTCTACTAGAAATTAAGTAGTCAGACGCTTACGCACATAAACTTGTGAAATCCGCTATCGACTAACCTAATTCTATACTCAAAACCCTACCCGCCACTGAGTTGCGAATTCTCGAACTACACCACCGTAGTTTGTCCCTAGTCATACGAATAGAAAGTTACACAATTTAAAAGAAAATTACAAAATGAAAACAAGTAAAATAAATAAAACCCTATTATTAATAACACTAAGCCCAAAACATTAATAGAGATGGCCCACAAAAATCCTTTTATTTTATTTCTTCTGTGTTAAAACTTTGGCCGATCTTTTTCGTTCCTTTGTTCCTTTTCAAAAAGCTAGGGTTCTGGAAATTGAGGCCGTCGATTCATACTATTTGATTTATGATCTTTCTTCAGTTTGCTTCGTCAATCAACTTGTGGCTTTGATTTGCATATGGTTTTTTTCAAATTGTCGAGAACAAATGATAAAATAACACGCAATTTTTCCTCTCGACTTCGATTCGAGTTCTGGATTTGTGTTCTGCAATTCGTCCAAGCACTCTGATTTTTTATTAAACTCGAATTCCCCAATTTGCCGATGATGATGTGGGAAATATATAGGGTTCGAACCCCTTAATTTTTGTTCATATAAATCTGTTTGAACACGTCACGTTGCCATGCTCGACCATGGGTTTTTTGCTTGAATGATGTTGATATTTCTGATTTTTTTCATCTTATACATGTTACTGTATTTGCTTCGGCGTTTTCTCCTTTGATTGGTATTTGATTATTTGAGATAATGTATTGGGTTGACATGATTTTTGACTTTAACTTGTTTATTCAATCAGTGAATTCGAATATTGCTCTGACTTGTTCATCTGTTCCTCATCAAAACTTTACTTACAGCGTCACAGTAACCTACTGACTTTGTTCTTGACCCATGATGTGCTTTTTCATATGACCTTTTATTGAAAATATTTGACTTTGTTTTAAACTACAACTTATTGCTCTGTTTAGAGTTAAATTGGTCTTCATAACTTTATATGTATATATACATGCATGTATGTATATATGTGTGTGCTCTGATTAGTTCCTTCAACTTGTACATGGCTGGTTTTGTTTGAAGCTTCATGTATACATTTGTGCACCTGTATATGTTTTGATTTGAGACTTTGGAGTCTGGTTGGTATGGTTGAGTGATACTATCTTGATACATTTGTACATACTCCTCTGGTATGGTTCACTCCAGTCTTATCTGTGCAGTTTTGCTGCCTTTATCCAATTGAGTAAACTTGGTGCTTTCTTGTCCTTGTGCATTTGTATCAATTGTTTATTACTTCTTGATGTCTTGCTGTGTTGATGATGCTCCAGACTTATTAGACTTAAATTCATTTGACATGTCATTCTGGGTCACTGTCTTGATAATTCTTCACTTCGAGCTACTGATTTTGAGTCTTGCAAACTTGGTGGCTTGATTGTTGCCTTTGTGTTCACTGTTGCATATATGTGTGTACTTGTCCATGGTTTCATATGAACGTGGTCTTGAAGTCTTGCATACTTGCTTTTGTATTTGTAGTCTTGTTTATGTTGGACTGGTGGTCCTTCTTGTTATACTGTCTGGTTGAAATTTCTTTGAGTCTGATTCAATTTGTTCATGTTAAAGCTGAACATTACTTCGAGTCAAAATTGCCTCTTGTCCTTATGGTCACCACTTTGTTATGTGAGCATGTTGATCTTGAGTGATTGTATATCCATTATGCACCATATGTTGCTCTGACCATATGCATGTGTATATTGTGCTAGTTTATGTTGTAACTGGACTTGTTCCGCTGCTTTATTTGGTTCATGCCTTAACTGATATATGTTATGTTGATATGGTCTTTGCATTTTACTAGAACTGAACTTGTACTCGGCCATTTGATTGAGACTTCATGAGTCTGCACTGTGACTGTTCATTTTGGAGATTGGTCTAAATTTTACTTTTGATTCATTTGAAGTCTGAACCGCATTACTGGTCTTATGTCTTTGCTTTATCTGGTGGTAGATGCATGTTTGTATTGCTGGTTATTGCTTTGATCGAGCATTTTCACTTGAGTTGAATCCAACTTTGGCTCAGGTTTGACCTTTTGCTCACTTATCCCTTAGTTTTATCAAGTGTATATCGGTGTGCATTGCCTTGTGGCATGTATAGTGATACACTGTGCATGTCATAAGTTGTTCATGTGTGATGAATTCAAAAGAAATGATGACGAACAACCCAAATAACTAAGGAAAATAATATTTTCAAAAACAAACACTTTAATTTGCTGCAAAATATTTTCTTTTTCAATTTTACTGCGTCTGTATTTATTTTACAGATTGCCCAGATGCTGGATTGAAGCTGGAACAGAGTTGAAGATAAAAACACATATGTTGAGTGAATATGTAGTGAGGAGTAATATGTAAATTGAAAAATTGTGATGTAATCGAAATTGTATTGTAATTGAAAACGTGTATGTGTAGTGAAAGCTCAAATTTGTACTATTTGAATTTGTAATAAAATATTTATTTGAATTTAAATTCGATGTTATTTATTTTATCCAACAAATATTTATTTAATTATGTGAAAAATAAAGTAGTACAATAAAAATACATTTAAATGAATATAAATATATGTTTATTATCATTAAACGAAAATCATATACTAGCATATTCAACGATTGTTTGTGTCAAAATTGGTCACAAACACCCAATTGTCGATGAAAGTACCCGTTTACAATCACAGATCACCGATAGCAAATATGTAGAGAAAATAAATGTGAAAAACACTCAAAATTTAAAAGGAATGCAGTAAAGACACAAGGTTTGTAGTGGTTCAGCTATCTCTGGCCAACGTCTTCTTTGAAGAGCTGATATTTTATTGATAGTCACTCGCTGGTTACAAGAATTTAGTTGATGATAATTGAGTTACAATGGTGTTCGGCAGAGTAGCAGCGTAGAAGAACCAGAAGATCCTCTTTCTGAAGCTCTTGGACTGCTATTTTTAGGTGTAGGCTGTAGATATCCTACACAGATCTTGGAAGACTCCTCTCTCACATGGGTGGGCCCACGTGATCGATCCCGGGTGATTTCGACTCGATCCATGATCGATACGAACAAGATTCGTATCGATCAAAATCTTGCCCAATCGAGTTGGGATAGATCATGAACATTCTTAAGGTTGTGCGTAAGCTCCTGTGAAAATTTTGTAGCATTTGAACTTATAGATTTTGAGTTATGGTCGATGCAAGTTTGTACTTTTTGAAAGCTGTTGAGTTTGAATCGATGTCGTTCGCATCGTTCCATTCGTATCGATTCGGGGACGTGCCTGTTAGTTGACATGGCGGTAAATTTCTGTATCGATCCACTTTTCGTGCTAAGTTGACTGCTTCATCCTTCCTATACATTGAGTGCTATGTTCTTCATATCAATGCCGGCGTGTATCTTTCGTATCGATGCATGGCTGTCGGCTTCGTATCGATCATGTGTTGTTGCTATCGTATCGATCGAATGTAAACTTATTCGAATCCATGTGTCGTACGCTATTTCGTATCGGTCTGGGACGATGTGTTGATATGTTCTTAGGTGATGGACACGTAATGGGGTAGATGAGATGGTTTCCCCATGGATACGAACTAATGTTCACTTGACCGATATGAAGTGATGCTCGGCCGATGGATATGAAGTGGTGCTCAATCGATCGATACGAAGTAAGGAGTATTCGATGGATACGAACGAGACTTTCTTTTATGGATTCGATCCGCCACTTACCTGATGGATACGAACCAAAGCGATGCGAATACGTTGATTTCCTTGATTTGCATCGACCATATCTTGAGCATATGAACTTCAAACATGGTCTTTCCTAGCCTTGTTCATCGTTCCTAATCGATCCCGTCTTGATTGAGACTCAGTCAAATTTTGACGATGTCGATCACAACCTTGTTTCCAATCAATCTCCAATCCTGATACCCATCCTTTCTAGCCAATTTTTTGATATCCCGTCTTTGGCCCAAAGGCGGGGTAACAATAATCTCCCCCTATTGATGATAACAAACATATATTTAAGATTTTGAATTTATTAAATGTATTTTATCATTGATGAACCGTATTTTCTCCCCCTATTTGAATGCTCCTCTTTATAACAAGGCTCCCCCTTCATGTGTGCATGAAAATAAATAAAATTATGCAAATGAACCTAGATGAGAATACGCAAATAAAAAAAAGAAGATATTTGAACTTTATTTGCCAAAATCTTAACTTTTGTCTTCCCCTTTTGTTGTCGGCAAAAGAGTAATAGCGTTACAAAAATAGAGATAAAGTGATAGACATTAATACAACATTAATACCCAATCGAGTATAAATATTAAATTTCAATAAAAAACAAACAAAATCATAAATATTCTATTAGGCGCATATTCTACTTTAGAGTGAGTGGGATGATGTCTGCATATAAAACCTTATAGTTGTGTCTATTTGTGGTATATTTATATCAAGAATTTGAATATCTACTAACCGTGCACTATTAAATGAGATTTGTAGTATTCCCAATTTTTTCTAAAAAGAATTTCAAGTATCTTCTAACCACGCATAACCATGAGGATTTTTAAATGGATTAGAACCAATTTGTCTATTTAGTAATTAATTTTGATATGTGTTCCATACATGCATAACCGTGAGGACTTTTAAATGAGCATGAAAGCATATAAACAAATATTCCAAGTAATTCACCTATGCATAATCATGAGGACTTTTAAATGTAAGTGAATATTTTGGATGTTTTTATTACAAAATAAAATAAAATGGAAAATGAATAATTTCCTGTTTAAAATACAATATTTTGACATACTATATTGGATTTAGATGAGTGATGGTTGTTAAAATATGATAGAAATAGAATGCATGGAATTTTTATCAACAAAAGTTATTAAAACTCTTGTTTAAATTTTTAAGAAATTTACTGAATATACCGTCTCAAGTCAAAATATATTATTAATATCGACACTCATCATTTTCTCAATCACTATTTATCTTTTCGATAATCAGTAGGGAGTCAGATTAGTTAATGTAGTCATTTAAGATCAAATCCAAAAATAATTATAAAATCAAATTTTCTAAAATGCCTAATCTGTAATGAAGTCAACAAAAACTATTTTCTGGAAGGGGTTTTAAAAAAAATGTTTGCTAATTGAAAACCAGTTGAAATGTAAAATATGCAGATATTTTCTTTGAAAATGATGCAACTAATGAATGTCTCAACATAAAACACATTCCACCAGTACTTTTTCTATCAACTAGGCTATCAGTGTAATCTGCATCTGAATTCCCCTTTGACTCAAGGTAATCAATAGATAGATACTTTAGACCAAATCATGGAGTGTGCAACAAATGCATTAAATCCTTTTACAGCTTTTAAATGAAATTACTTTGGATTTGATTTGAAACCGTGCAAATAAACAAATAGTGAACATAATGACAGATCTAGAAGTAGTAAGATAAACAAATATATCCACGTGTACCTAGAGTAATCATCAACCTATATGAGACACTATCTCTTACCACCTAAACTTTCAATATCGTTAGTCCAAACGAATCTATATGAGATAGTTCAAGGATGAAAAGATGATTGGTCAACATTTTTGAATCAAAATCAACATTTATTTCATTATCACATAACTGGCTGAATTAAATCAGATTATGGTACAGATTTTCACATTTAACATATCGTTCAAGATAAATGTATCGTTACCTATTTTTCCTTTACAGATAATTTTTCGTTGTTAGCCATGGTGAATTTTCCATCTTTGTACCAGGCTAGGGAACTTTGATTTATCGCCCGTTGTGTGCCTAGAACAGCTAGAATCCAGGTAACACTGTTGTTGTTCCTTAGCCTGCCACCATACGTACACGAGAAAGGAATTTTGTGACCTATTTGTTTTATAGGTCCATGGTCCTTAATCACAAATGATTTTGAAAAATATGTTTGTGTAGACCCTAGAAAATCTATATTTGTTCCTTTTGGCAGATAAATTTGTTTAATTTCAAGGGAATTTATATTCGTGCCTTTTGGAACCCAAATTGATATGGTTTTCACGTGTTTGGGTCTATACCAACAATTATTGTGATTGTGTCCAGTTTTTCAACATATTGTGCACTTGGAATTGAATTGATTAATTTTGCTTCTAACATATTCAGATTGAGTATACCCAAGTCCTTGTCTAACAATATTGAGTGTTTGTTTCCCTATTAGCATATTTAGTGATTTTTCTTCTTTGAAGAATTTTCCTAAAGTTGTAGACAATTGTTGAACTTGTGTTTTGAGAGATTCATTTTTATTCGATAATTGAGTGCACCTTTTAATAGAATTTTCTCTCCTAGTATTTTCACTTTCTTTCAAAATCAGAATTTCATTTTCAAGTGATTTTATTTTCATTTCTTATTTTTTAGTTTCTTCTTCGAATGATGGACACTTGTCACATTTAGGGATTTCATTTCGATAGTTTTTAACTGGTTTGTCAACTTGTTTATTTAATTCTATCAAACTATCTCTATGTAATTTAATTTTAGCGTAGTTCTCCCTAAGTCGTTCAAAACAGCCATTTACCTTATGAAAATATATAAATAATTCCGAATGAATAAGTTTTAATACCTCGCTTTCCTCATCGTCATCACTGTTAGTTGTTTCTCCTTGAAGACGCAAATTTTCTTTTTCACTCTCACTGCCAGTGCTTTTTTCAACTTCATCAGTTTCATCCCAAGTAGATGCAAAACTTCTCCTTTTCAGTTTCTTTCATGGCTGAGTCGGTTCTGAGGATAATTAGGCTTGATATGACCTGGTTTGTTGCACTTGTGACATATGATCTCATGCTCTTATGAGTTGTCTAGTACTTTGACTATTCGGCTTTTCAATTGTTGATTTAGAGTCGGATTTCCGTATTTGTGGTTCCACCTTTTAAATCTCTTTATTTACAGTGCCAGTTTAGCTTCTCCAGCATCATCATCATCATCACTTTCCATTATTCCTTTGAGAGCTATCGATTTCTTTTGAGTATCACCTCCTTCACGTTCTTCCTTGAATTTCATTCCTAGCTTAAAAGTAGTGAGATTTCCTATGAGCTCTTCGACTCTAATTTGTTTTAGATCTTTTGATTCTTGAATGGCAGTAACTTTTGCTTCAAAATTTCGTGGAAGGACTTTCACGATTTTTCGGACTATTTTCAATTCTGTGTATGGTTTTCCAAGAGCTTTTGATTTGTGTATGAGATTAGAAAGCCATTTGAACATCTCTTTGACATTTTCATCCTTGGCCATTGTGAAGTTCTCGTATTCGCTACTAAGCATGGCAAGGCGAGATTCTTTGACTTGGGAGGTTCCTTTATGAGTCACTTCAAGTGTGTGCCAATTTTCCTATGCAGTTAGACACTGTGAGACACGATTAAATTCAGTTTGATCCAATGAACATACAGTAGAATTAATAGCTTTAGCGTTAGCATTCTGTAGTTTATTTTCAAGATCTGTCCATTGATCCATCGGTTTTTCAATTTCTTGATTATCTAACACTATAGTTGGTGTCCTATATCCTGTTTCAACAATATTCCAAGCACCAATGGTTTTCAGAAAAAGTTTCAATCTATTTTTCCAGTAAGCATATTCACCATTGAACATGGGTGGTCTAACTATGGACTGACCCTCAACAAAAGCATTATTAAAAGAAGCCATTTAAAAAAAATCAAAATTTTAAAATAAAAATTTGTTTTTCAAAAACCAAAATTTTAAAACAATGGTTTTTGTACCTAGCTCTGATACCACTTATACGATCGATTTCACCCTAGAGGAGGGACAAATAGGGTGATACTAAAATAATAAAAATTAATGTGGAAATATATAATAATTGTAGCATAGATAATAGTCGAATAATAAAAACAAAAATATAACAACACAGATTTACCTAGCTTTAGCAAACCCTGCCTACGTGCTGCCTCCAAGGTTTCTACTAGAAATTAAGTAGTCAGACGCTTACACACATAAATCTACGACACCCTCTATCGACTAACCTAACTCTACGCTCAAAATTCTGCCACAACTCAACCACCAAGTTGCGAATTCTCATACTACACCACCGTTGTTCGTCCCTAGTCACATGACTAGAAAGTTACACAATTTAAAAGAAAATTACAAAATAAAAACAAGTAAAATAAATAAAACCTACTATTAATAACTCTAAGCCCAAAACAGTAATAGAGCCGGCTCACAAAAATCCTTTTATTTTATTTCTTCTGTATTAAAACTTTGGCCGATCTTTTTCGTTCCTTCGTTCCTTTTCAAAAAGCTAGGGTTCGTGAAATTGAGCCGCCAATTCAAACTATTTGATTGAATGATGATCTTTCTTCAGTTTGCTTCATCAATCAACTTGTGGCTTTGATTTGCATATGGTTGTTTCAAATTGTCGAGCATGAATGATAAAATGGTATGCGATTTTTCCTCTCGACTTCGATTCGAGTTTTGGATTTGTTTTCTATAATTTGTTCAGTCTCTTTGATTTTTTCTTAAACTTGAATGCCCTAATTTTCCAATGATGATGTGGGTAATATATAGAGTTCGAACCCTTTAAGTTTTGTTCATATAAATATATTTGAACATGTCATGTTGCTATGCTAGGCCATGGATTTTTTGCCTGAACGATATTGATATTTCTGACTTTTTCATCTTATACTTGTTACTGTATTTTCTCCCACCTTTTCTCCTTTGATTTTGGTATTTGAATATTTGAGATAATGTGTTGGGTTGACGCGATTTTTGACTTTAACTTGTTTATTCAATCAGTGAATTTGAGTATTGCTCTGACTTGTTCATCTGTTCCTCATCAAAACTTTACTTACAGCGTCACAGTAACCTGTTGACCTTGTTCTTGACCCACGTCGTGCTTTTCCTTGTGACCTTTAATTGAAAATATTTGACTTTGTTTTGAACTGCAACTTATTGCATTGTTTAGAGTTAAATTGGTCCTCATAACTATATACATATATGCATACATGTATGTATATATGTGTGTGCTCTGACCAGCTCCATGAATTTGTGCATGTCTGGTTTTGTTTGAAGCTTCATTTATACATTTGTGCACCTGTGTATGTTTTGATTGAGACTTGGAGCCTGGTTGGTATGGTCGAGTGATACTGTCTTGATACATTTGTACATACTTCTCTGGTGCGGTTCATTCGAGTCTTATCTGTGCAATTTTATTGCCTTTGTTTAGTTGAGTAAACTTGGTGCTTTATTTTCCTTATGCATTTGTATCAATTGGTTATTACTTCTTGATATTTTGCTGTGTTGATGATGCTCCAGACTTATTAGCCTTGAATGCATTTGACATGTTAGTCTGGGTTGCTATCTTGATAGTTCTGCACTTTGAGCTTTTGATTAGGAGTCTTGCAAACTTTCTGGCTTGATTGTTGCCTTTGTGTTCACTAATGCATATATGTGTGTACTTGTCCATGGTTTCATATGAATATGGTCTTGAAGTCTTGCATACTTGCTTTTGTACTTGTAGTCTTGTTTATGTTGCACCGGTGGTCCTTCTTGTGATACTGTCTGGTTGAAATTTCTTTGAGTCTGGTTCAATTTGTTCATGTTAAAGCTGAACAATACTTCTAATCAAAGTTGCCTCTTGTCCTTGTGGTCACCACTTTGTCATGTGAGCATGTTAAACTTGAGTGATTGTATATCCATTATGCACCATATGTTGCTCTGACCATATGCATGTGTATACTATGCTAGTTCATGTTGTATCTGGACTTGTTCCACTGCTTTATTTGGTTCATGCCTGGATAGATATATGTTATGTTGATATGGTATTTGCATTTTATTAGAACTGAACTTGTACTCGATCATTTGGTTGAGACTTCATGAGTCTGCACTGTGACTGTTCATTTTGGAGACTGGTATAAATTTTACTTTTGATTCATTTGAAGTCCGAACCGCATTACTGGTCTCATGTCTATGCTTTATCTGGTGGTAGATGCATGTTTGTACTGCTGGTTATTGCTTTGATCGAGCATTTTCACTTGAGTTGAATCTAGCTCTGGCTCGGGTTTGACTTTGTACTCACTTATCCCTCAGTTTTATCAAGTTTACATCGGTGTGCATGGCCTTGTGGCATGTATAGTGATACACTATGCATGTCACAAGTTGTTCGTGTGTGATGAGTTCAAAAGAAATGTTGACGAACAACCCAAATAACTGAGGCAAATAATATTTTCAAAAACACATACTTTAAGTTGCACTGCAAAATATTTTCTTTTTCAATTTTACCGCATCCTTTTTTATTTTGTAGATAGCCCAGATGTTGGATTCAAGCTGGAATAGAGTTGAAGATAAAAACACAAGTGTTGAGCGAATATGTAGTGATGAATAATATGTAAATTGAAAAATTGTGATGTAATCGAAATTGTATTGTAATTGACAAAATGCAGTGAGAGTTCAAATTTGTACTATTTGAATTTGTACTAAAATATTTGTTTAAATAAAATATTTTCTTGAATTTGAATTCTGTGTTATTTATTTTATCTAACAATATTTATTTAATTATGTGAGAAATAAAATAGTACAAAAAAATGCATTAATATATATATATATATATATATATATATATATCATCAAACCAAAATCATGTACTAGCATATTCAACACAAATGTCCCAACCGGGTAACGCTTATTAAACTAAAATTGGATTTTACTGAAAATGAGCAAGTGATAAATTTGACCATAATGTCACACCACCTTCTAAGTGACTTGTGCACATTAACATTAGAATAGTTCGACGTTGATCGCTGACCAAATTTACACCCAAGAGTTACACAGCCGAAATTATGAATTCCCTTAAGACCGAACAGTTTAATTAGTTAATAATTGTTATAATTTATTAAAGTAATTAATATTTATAAATATTAATTATAAAATTTTAATATGATTTGATAAATAAATAATTTTATATATTTATAATAGTTATAAATATATAGACGAATACAATATCGACAAGCGATTAAATTAGATTTAATTGCATAGTATTTTGGCTTGGGCTTAGATGGGTTTAAGGCCTTTGGGCTGCAAAATTTTGGTTTTGGGAAGGTCTATGGGTGGCTAAAATATAAGGAATTGTCTTGGAGATAATGGTTGAGATCAAGTGAGAATGGATAAAAAGGTTTTCCTCGTTTCTCTCTAATACAACCCTGTGTGTGTGTGTGTGTGTTGAGTGTGTGTGTGTGTATCTCTAAAAATAATTAGTAACTTTTTTGGCCGCCATTACCTTCTACATTATTGGTTAAAACGTAGCTCTCAATCCACTCTAAAATTCACAAATACATTTCAAATCAAAATAATACTATTCGATATATAGAGGTCGGTAATTCTAGAATTGCAATCTGACGAATCAAGAGCAGTTAAAGGAAGGGAATCAAAGCTTCAACGTGGATTCAAAGGCATCATTCAATTGGTAATTTTAATTCATATTACAGTAATTAAATTATATTCTATGATCCTATAATGAGCAATTTCATATCTGTTTAAATATATTGCTACTATATGTTTAGTTAGCTAAGATTTTTATATGTAGATGTGGTTGTCACAAATCAGTTTAGTTATGTGCATAATTTGTTTATTATACTATTTAATTTATGTATAGACAAATGTTATTTACTGTACAAAATCAATTTTTGTCATTAATAATTGTTTTATAATATTTATTAATAAATTAGTGTATATTTCTCTCTCATAATAGCATATATGCATATATAAGATATATATATATATATATGTATGTATGTATGTATGTATGTATGTATGTATGATTTAAAAATTTAGTGCAATTATTTATGTATAATATGAATTTACAAATTCAAAAATTAATTATTATACATATATTAATATTTTTAAATTAACATTTATTGAAATTTGTATCGTTTATTATATATAAATTAATTATTACAGTAAAAATTCAATTTTATATTTTAAAAAATGTATTATATCATATCAAAAACATGTAGAAAAAATTTAGCAATTTTTCAATAAAGTTTATCATCTTTAATAATTAATATTATTTTGGAAAACTATTTATGATTTATTAAAAATAACAATTTAATTGAAAATTTCTTTAAAAAATTTGTAACCTTTAATTCATGGTCCTAAAATTTCTGAAATTTTAAAATTTGAATTTTTAATAATATCTTATTTTATATTAAATAATTATTGCTAAAATCAATGTATTTATTTAAAAAAAAAATATTTCAACTTTGAAAAATCTTTAGATTTTTTCTAAGCTCTATTTTATGATCCAAGATTTTCTAAAATTGTAAAATTTTAATTTTCATCAAAAGGTTATTTTATGTTAATTATTTATGGATGAAAACATTATTTATTCATAATATATACAAATTAAAAATAATAAAATTATTATGTTTGCACAACTAAGTTAATTTTGAATTATAAATAATTTTTAATAATTTTTCTCTCTCTTTCTATGTGTATATTATCTATATATAAATTTTTTATGTTTTTATATTATATATAATATATTTATACATACATGTGTGTGTATGTGTGTATTTTGTAACACATATACATGCACATATCTGGACAACATACATGACATACAAAATGAACTAATATGCATATTGCAATGTAAATCTCAACGTCTACATATCAGTATATTATACCTTTCATGGATTATTATGTTACATATGCGCTTACACATATATGTATATGGTACATTTATGTATAAACTAAAATTAATTTCATATCTAAATATATTTGAATTTATATAAAATAAATAATTTTATTTAAATAAAATTTCAAAATGTTCTAATTCAGTTAGACTTTATAGGCCTAATAAAAGATCCAATAGGGTAAACGTTTTAAAATTCACCCATAACTTTTGCTGTAGGCTAGTCCAATTCCAACAATACATACATACAATTTAATTGTGTTACATAATCCATTAAGATTAGTTTACGTCAATCAAATGTGATCTAGATCAGAATTTTAAATAAAAATTTTCATAACCTTATATTTGGATCTTTGAAATTTTTATTTGTTAATTTATGCCTGTTTTATCAAATCAATCTTTTTACTAATATTCAGTTTTCCTAATATTTTATAACCATATATATATATCATGCATTAATCAAAATTAAATTAAGGCAATTAATATATATATATAAAATGGCGAATATATTCATGGTAGATATTAATCATAATATCTAAACATGTATATAACCGTGTTATTGTCTTATTATTGTATGTCACATTAAAACTTTTATTATCGCATGTCAATTTATAAAGATTAGGTATAATTTTAGTTGAATGTTTGCAAAAGTTGCAATTAGTTAATTACATCACCTTTTTATCTCTTTCCTTTGAGATTTTAATGTGATTACATCTAGATCTAATACTATTCATTCCCATTTTAAACACCAAACAATCACATTGACTATATATATTTCATATGCATGTCAAAGCTTTAGTTGTCGCAGGTTGATAGAAGGCCATTGCAAGTTGTGGGAATATAAATTTACCGCATGTTGACAATAAATAGGGATATCGCATGTTGAAATCCAAGAATTCCATCGCATAATGATACTAAGTACAATCAAAGAAAGTTGAAGCTATTGCAAGATGGTGATATAAGCCAATGCAAGTTAAAGCTATAAGCTATTGTAGGATGATGATATGAGACATTGTAAGGTAATGTTATAAGCTATCGCAAGTAGAGAACCAATGAAGCTATCAAGGGGTGGACAGGATAAAGCTATCGTAGTTTGGCAAGTAAAGCTATCAAAAATTGACACAAGTTAAGCACATGACAAAATAAAGGGAAGAATTATTGTAAGTTGGTGGTTCAAGGATACCACATATTGATTAATTGAGCCATTAAAAGATCATACTTCAAGCTATTGCATATTGATAGAATGAGCTATCGAAAGATGATACTTTAAAGATACTTCAAAGCTATCGCATATTGATGGGGTGGGCTATCAAGGGATAATACTTCAAGGCTATCGTGTAATGACAAATGAGCAATCGAAAGTTGATGATATGAAGCTACCACACTTTAAAGAATATCCCTAAAATCAACATCCTAACTAGCCACGTGTCGTTCTATCATTGGATTAACAATGTCATGTAATCGTGAAGGAGCTAAAGAAGGGTAGTCTCACATGTTATCTTGAGAATGTTACGTCTGTAGATCATGGCCGTTAATTTTCTCAAATGACATCTGTCATGAACATAAAGGTTGAAGTTCTTTATAAATAGGCATGTACTACCTACTAAAAAGAGGTTTATCCCTAGTTCTTATTCTTTTTATTTTTAAATTTTCTTGTATATACAATAAAAGTTTCTATATTGGGATTTTAATGGATGTCGGGTCAAATTAAAAATGGAACTTTGTTTTTGAGGACTTGAATGGAATTTTCTTTGCATAATTACCTTCATATGAACTTGTGACTTGCATTTGATTCTTTATGGACCTATGACTTGCACTTGCATCCATTGACTTGTAAATTAGACTTGAAAACCCACCTTCAACTAATCTCCAAGCACATAGGATTGGATCAGATTTTTACTAACAATACTTAATCAAATGTCATTGTTAATTAACATAGATTTAAATAAGCATAATGAAACAATATCAATAAAATATGATTTTATTAAACCATTAGATTTGTTCTAATAATAAACATTAGATTCTATAGGCCTACTAAAATCCAATAAGAGAATTTTTTGAATTCTACCATTTTCACCCGTTGTGAAATGGACTCGATTCCTTCATATACTTGAGAGAACCACGGATAAGATGACTTGACTTAAAGTCATACGCAGGGTTAAACTTCTACGAATTCACTAATATATTTTATTTATGGTTTCGGTTTAAGCCATCAAACTGTTTAAAGGTGCACTCAAGCGTTCCTTGTACCTATTAGTGATAATGTAGATTGTAGTCACCGAAGAGCACCTTAGTGCAAGGGATTATAATCAGTGATAAGAGGATGATCGAGGTTACGCATGGTAAATTATGCTACAATGAGTCCAAATAGGGACACTAACCAACGTGTATGGAGTCTCAAAGGATAAGAATCAATATGAACCAAAAGATCACACATTTCAATTGGTCCATCTTTTATACATTGTAGGTAGTGGGTGTTAGGATGATATTATATTGCATCGTTGTATTGATATGCCTTAGTTTACATTTAATAGGGTGGTCTAGGTTAGGAACCCCTAGACAAAACTATTTATAAAGTATATTACCACCCCGCACTTATGTACATCATTTATAGTGGTGTAAATCCATATATTATGTATTCCTTAACATCAAGTTTTTTGTGCTTGTTCATTGATGCATATGAGGTATAATAGTCATTAATACATCTAGGTATCTTTCTAATTATATATTTATATATACATATGCATATGCATATATATATATATATATATATATGAAAAGTTTATATATACGGTGTTTTGAGATAGTTTCCCAACATCCGACTTATGTTTGACCCAAGTTTCATTTGTGACTTCTCTTGGATACTCTAATAGATAGGCTTAGGGTCAGGTGTATGGAGATAAGCTAAATGATCACTAGATTTTTGAAGGAGTGGAAAATGCTGGTGCATACACACATACATCATACATGTTGGAACTAGGCCAGCCTGTAGTGGAAGATACGAGTGAATTTCAAAAAAATTACCCTCATTAGATCTATATTAAGCCCATGAAGTCTAATTTATTTAAAACGTTTCCAAATTTAAATTAAATAAAATCTCTTATTTCATTTAAATTTATAAATTATAAATAGAATTTTATTTAATTTATAGTCAATTAAATATAGTAGCACGCATATGTATCATATATACGTATGTGCGCGCGCAAATGTATAACATAATAATCCTGCCAGGTATAACGTGCATGTGTATAAATGTTGAGATCTGTATCGCAACAGACATATTAGCTCATCCTATATGTATTAAATGTTATCCAAATACATGTATGCATGTAAACTCGTTATTTCTATAAATATTAAAAATTATGTAAAATTATATATATTCGTGTGTGTGTGTGTGTATGTGCTTATGTATATAAATATCTTATATGTAAAAATATTAATGATTTATATATACTATTGCATTAAATATTAAATTATATACACACACACACACATCATATATAAAGATTTTTTTTAGAATCATTTTCCACATATACACATATATGTGTAAGAACTACAGTAACAAAATAATAACAATTATATTTAAATATATATAAGTATATTTATAATATCCAAATATATATATGTATGCATGTATATGTATACTGATTATGTATTTAATATATATATATATATATATATATAAACCTTTCCAGATAAAATGCATAACACAAAAATTATTTATATTTTAATATAATATATATATATATATTAATTATTCAAAATACAATAAAATAATAATAAAACAATTTCATGTTATATTATTTGTATTTTAAATTTTTAGAAAATCAGGCATGATATTTTAATAATACAAAAAAGTTTCCAGAATTTTCCAAGTCAAAATGATATTTTTGATCAACTAATTGATACTGGCCATATAATAAGTTAAATTTTTTAAAATATAAAAGATTATTTTTAATTTTTGATTTTTCTAATAGAGATCTTTATGATGATAAAATTTTAAATTTAATTTTTGAAATATATTTTATTCTATATGATTCATTTATTTAGTACGAGCGTTACGGCACGCGCTTCGCTCGTGAGTTATTACAAATTGTATATGTTTCAAAACACTCAAAAAAATAATTTCCAGAACTATTTGGTCATGTTTTTCGTTGAATTCATGCATAGTTTGTTTGAATTTTTATTTTTAAGTTTCAGTATCTAATTTCTTTTAGTAGTCTGAATTTATATTTATGTTATTAGTTAATTAATAAAGAAAGAATTTGTAAAGGAATTTCATTTGTTATATCTATTTTAAAGTGACGTTAAGATTTGATAATATTTGAGCGTTCTGAATTAAAAAAAACTATTTATCAGGTCCTATTTTCAAGTGATATGAATGTTTATTAATATTTGTAAAGGCACGTGTTGAATTTGTAAAGTGAGTTTATATATTAGATCCATTTTTAAGGAATTTGGTAACATATATAGATTAGCATTAAATTATATACGAGTAAAAGGTATTTTCGAAAATTTACGGTTAGACAAAATGTTTGCGCTTCCAAGTCAACTTATAATATATTTAGTATATTGATTTAAGTAATATTAAATAATAGTGAATAAGTATTAAAAATTAATTTACAACCACCACAAATATAATCTATGTAGATATGCATTTATAAAATATAGGTTTAACAATTAACATGATAAGATGGTATAATTAAATACAAGTCATATTACTAAATTAGGTATCATATTAATGCATATATATATATATATTAATAATAAAATGTTAATAAATAAAATGAAATTTATTTGGTTATGCACTTTAGATATATATATGTGTGTGTGTGTGTGTGTGTGCGTGCATGTATGTTTGTATAATCTATTTTTTAAATAAATTAAAACCTACATATAACCAATCTAATATGTGACAACATTGATAATACAAATACGAATCTCACTTAACTAGCAATATAATATGATATATATGAATATTATAATGTTATCTAGAAGTTATAAATCACATATTATAGTAAACACATACCTAATACTAATGCCTTGGAACATACCTTGTAATGATGAATTCTCCCTCGTTTGAAATCTTCTCAATTTGGAAGATTGTTGATTCCTGAACCATAGACCATTAGCTATCCAATGGCTATTGCCTTTTGAATTAATTTGAGACGAATTTGTTAGAGCTCCTTGTTTATTAGGTATGCCAGCAATGATGGCGAACTGGCAGCCATAAAGTCATTTTTCATTAGGGTTAAGGGTCCTTTTATAGTGGAAGAAATAGAGAAAAATATGGATCACATCTCATACCATTTCTTATCAAATCTAACCCATCCATCTCCGAACCCCTCTAGCCTTTTTAGCCACCTCCTACAAGCCTTATTTCTATCGAAATAACATCTTAACATCATGGGCTAGTAGCCTATTTAAGCCCAAATAAATATTATTGATCAAAACTATTTTATTTGCTTGTCGATCAATATATTTATAACTATTATAAATATATACAATAATATTTATTCTTCAAATGATATTCAAAATTCTATAATTAATTTTTCATAAATATTAATTAATTTAATTAATTTATAACAACTATAAACTAGTCAAATAATTTGGTCTAAAGCGAATTCATCCTTCCGTTTGTGTGACTCGTCAGGCGTAAATTCATTCAGCGATTAACATTGAACCATTCATATGTTAATGTTCACAAATTACTTAGCAGGTGATATGATATTTTGGCCAGATTTATCGCTTACTTAGTTTCATAAAATCAAATTTTATATTATTAAGCGTTAGCCAGTTGTGACATTTATTTTGCATCAATTCTCTTCGTCAAAACTATATCACTTTGGACTTCGTCAAATCTATATTGAAAACTATAGTCCAAACACAAAGTCTTTGGTTTAATAGTAACAATTATTACTAACTGAACTATTCTGGCTAGGAATTTTGACTTTGAGTTGAATTGATTTGACTGTGATACTAACCATATATAACTAAGGAGACAGATCCCCTCTTAAATAGTGCTTCACTTCCAATACTTCTGCTTTACCCAACTATAGTCACACAATAGATGCCATGCCATGGTTTGACTATAATCAAAGCGGAGCTTTCATATTGAAAATCCATAGTATTCTCAAGTGGAGGTAAATCAATATTATCTATTTGACCTTCGTTATATTAACCAATAGAAAACTATCGAGTGAGTCATTCCATAGTAATCCAATAACTATCAGTACGTAACCCCTAAGTGCCTCCAGCAGCCATGAATAATACACTGCCCAACATTTGGAGAGCATTACGTACTCTTGTCTCAACAGATACATCGATATCCAGTCACGATGCATCTTTAATTAGAATATTTAAAATGATATATTTGTTTTCACTATGATAAATTACTCTCGATTACAATACTTTGTAACGGCCATCAGAAAATATACTGGTTATGGATTTTCTATTAAATATACTTTTAATTAAATTACACTACAACAAAATGGGCTTTTCTCAGCAATAATCGACAGCGTTTTTGACATAAGTGCTGACAATAGTGCGTTGAAAATGAAAAATGATCACCACAAACGCTGTGTGAAATAGCCCGCTTGATTTTGAGGATTATTTCATTACGCTGCTACTTTTCCCCCATCCTTTCTTCTTATCTTCACGCAAAGTAATAAATCTATGAAATCCAAATCCTCCTCAAATTTCACCAGCAATCCCAAATCCTAAATCCTACGTAAATTATCAACTACCGCATCATCGTCCTCATCCCATCCGACTCGAACCGCTTTCACTTCCTCACCGACCGCTTCTTCGAGCTCCGACTTCCACATGCAAATCCGACTCGGACTTCGCTTAAAATCATGGTGATGGCGACCAGAAGCTTGATAATAAGCATTCGTGGAATAAGCAGCGTTTGTGTGGATACCATAGAGACGCTGTCCAGTTAGGGTTATGTTGTCAATTCGCTGCAATTTTAGATCTTCATCTCCAGCTTGGATTTCTGCACAAATCAATTGGTATGTCTTTCTCAATTTACTGTTTTTTCGCTTGGATCCTAGTTTCAGGATTTCAGATGAATGGTTTTTGATTTAATTTCTGCTGCAAATTTATTGTTGAAACCCTTCAATGGTATCAAAGCTAATTGCAAAACGTTAGTTGAGATTAAAAGTCTTACTGTATTCGATTTTAATGTATAACATCATGTAAGAAAACATTTTACTGGAGTTGGGAATTTGTTTAATTGCCAATAGAATTTTGTTAACCGTTAACAATTGGAAGGACTATTTTATTCGTATAATTCTCCTGGTGTTATGAACACTACTGGTAGTTTTGATTAATGTTGTTAATTGAAATTGAACATATATGATATATGTTTGAACAACATAATCCATGAATTGTTGGATTTTCTATAAGATGTTTACTTTTGATTTTCTGCTAGTCATGATAACTCTGTAATATTATCTTCAATTATAAATATATTCATGAAGTTATGTGCTATAAAGTTCTTGATATAACTTTCTGAAAGTTGCATGAATTGGATTTCTGGATATAGATTTTAAACTTCTACAAGATGCTTCATGTTCTGCTGTTAATCCTATAACCATATAACCATTAGATTGACCTTCATGTTCAGTCTTGATACATACTTAAGCATTGGGTAATCTTATTATAGTTTTCTAGAATCAACAATACTTCTTGTTTTAGAATTGTTAAAGCTAACCTAATGTTGCTTAAAGGCTGCGCAAGTAGCTCAATCATGTTAACTAATATTTATGTTACCTTAATTCTAATTCTACATGTAAAACCTTTCAAGATACCATGTAGACTTGAATTTAGAAAATTGCTTAAATTAAAGAATTATATAATCGGAAAGCCCTAGAATACTTAATTATCAACACTCCAGTTCACCAAATACACGAGTGTTTGAAACAACGAGAGAAAAATAACCGAAAAGGGTTCAAGTTGTAAAAGATAATCTACATTGCCATGTAGTTTGAAATTTTTTCTATTTTCCACAGAGTTACAAAATGCATCTTACTGAGAAGCTCCATAATTTTTTCGGTCACTAGTAGGACATGACTTACATAAAATATTGGTATTTATGTTTTTACTCTCATAAGTAAGAAGCAACAACGATAGTCAAAAATGGTAGTAGGTTGAAATATCATAAGAATGCACGCTTTCCCCATAATATTACAACCACTACAAAAAAATGTAGTTTTGACAGCATTAGAAGTCAGCGTTTCCTCCCTGATCGCTGACAAAAGTACTTTGACAAATAAAAACTAGAATGTTAAACGCTGTTCAAACTAAGCCGTTCAATGTTGACATTTTTTCATTTCGCGGTTACTTTAGCCGCCTTCCTTTCTTTCTTTTCTTTTTAACTTCTCGTATAATCCCAGATCCTTCGATGAATTATTTTAAACCTAATCAAAATACCAAAAACGCATGAAATCTCCCATGAAATTTTGTTCATCCTCTGATTTTGCCTGCAATATCCAATTCAGTTGACCCTAATGCCCTTAATTTGTCTTTGGCAAACAGAACAAAATGATTTGATTTTGAGTTCAGTCAATAGTTAAGACTACCATTCACTGAAGAATTCTTTGACGGTTCTCTTCGAAAATTTGATTTGAGGTAATTTATGTAGAATATTGAAAGTTAATTTGTTAATTAGGTTGGAGAAAACGATATCAGAAAGCTGAATTTATCTAACAGCCTTAGTATTTATCAATTTCCTACTCCCATAAACTGAGAAGTTTCTGCTTTTTTATTACACTACAGATGGAAAGATTGTTATATAGGTTTTAGGGCTCCCGAACATGCAAGTTTGAGGGATAGTGGATTAACCAGTATTGCAGTGACTTCATCCTTGTTGGAATCGGTATGTTCCATATTTATTCTTTGGTTTGTAAATCGGTAAATTCTTTGATAATATGTAATGTACGTCTTAGTAGTTTGTTGATACCCAGATTTCCCTTCTCTAATAATTATGGATTCTTGAATCTTACAAACTTTATTGTACTTGGAATTTAACTATAGGTTGAGAGTGGAGATCTTTATCATATGGTATCATTCCAGAGTTTATTGGAAGATTTCCTATATTGCTTAGCTTATCAGCATTAAAGGAAGACCAAATTGTTCAGGTATGGGTTACTTGTAGGATTATATATATTATTAAAATGTGTTGGCACCTGAAGAAGTGAATTATGAAATTTAAAAGAAACTTCCACAAACAACTTGATATAAAAAAGCCACAATTGGTTCTTGTAATAAGGAGATTGTCCTTTGTATGTATTCATTATTGCATTTGACATATATTTTCTAGAGCAATTTGATTAATGTGTTTGCATATCAGTATAACTTGATTTTTTTCCTATTACTTCTTGTAACGGTCAGATTTCATGGTAGTTTCTTGCAATACCACTTGACAAGTTCAAATAAATTACCCTGCTTTTACTCTAGAATTTTACCCCAAGTGCAATAGTTAAAACTAATTTTCAAAAAGTGATCGAGTACGACTATAGGTATGTGTTACCATCTTTTACTTTATCTTGATTTTTTTACCTTTATATTGCTTTTTCAAAATTTGTTTTGTTGATAGTGTTTGTAATTTTGGTATGTACTAATTTTTTTTCAGATTTCATTGTTGCTATTTACTCTTGGTATAATTTGGGAAAAGGTGAAAATTTTCATTTTAAACAATTTTTCAAAATTTTGTGTACTTTTAGTTCAGTGTTGAACTATTTGCAGGTTTAATTTCATAAAATCTATGGTTTTCACTTTTCACAACATCCAATATGATTGTCCACATCCACCACTCAAAAACAAGATATATCAAAGAAAGCATATTGAGAAATAATTCAATTTTATGAAATTAAAATAGGCATGCGTGTGTGACTAAATCTGTTCCAATTTATACTGCATAGATTTTATGTCATATGCACCATGCCTTGGTCCCTAAACAATCTCATTCATTCGTTATATTATACATATTCTAACTAATTTTTTAAATCAAAAGGGTATATGGTTATGATTGTTTTAGAACATTGGGCACATGCAATTTGAGGATGAATCTCATGTGCACTTTGTACCTTTACAATTGGGTATATAATATATGAATGCGAGATAAAAGAGATATATAAGCAAAATTTTGATAAAATAAATGTTTGTATAAGAATCCGATTAGAAAATACCTTTCACACTTCTTAGAACAAAGAATTCGTTCTCAAAGCCTACCTTCATTACTTACACATGCCAAGAACATACAGACCGAGAATGTTTCTTGACATAGGGAGAGGGAAGCTTTTGAATATTTACCATGTCAAATTCATTTTTCATATTTATCACTAGTTTTCCGTAAAGTACTCCTTGGGCAATATTCCTATGCTTCACCTAGTTTTATGTGCATATCAACTGATACCATTTCTTCCTTTTTTGCCATATCATACAAAAGCAACATTTCAGAAGTGAATAGTTAAGTGTGCAAAAGCTTTCATTAAGAAAATGTCTAAGAGGAATCACACGAATTCATGCATATCTTTATCAATGGTATGTTTAGGTGACACTATAAGAAAACAATTTAGTGACATCAATTATTATCAGTGTTTCTAAATGGAGTGTTGTTTGAAATAAATAAGAAGAGAATAATAATTAAACATTGTTTTATCATTGCCAATCTCAACTTAGGAAGTTAGATTAAATCCTAGTCTTTCCATTTATTTTCCCTTCACAGCTATCCTCTTGCTCCAAAATCAAAGAACCCTAAAATTTCTTTTCTTTTTCTCAAACTTGAGTTTTCTGATCCACTTAGAGCACCATCGGCAAATCCTACGACGAAGCTACTCACTTAATGACCATAGGAAAACTAGTTATTTTACTTCACCAATCTTCTAGATCTAAAAATTAGTTTGACACATCATCATAAATGTAAAACTACATGGTTTTTAACAATAAATTTATCAATTTTCTGAACAAGAAAATTCTTAATTAATAGAAACATGATTCACTCCCACTATCTCCAGATAAACAATCCAGAGATATATCATTGTCCAATTTGGGACATCCTTATTTTTTAGTTTTTTAAAGATGGATAAATCGGTTCTTCATTTAATTCTTCACAATGCTATATGCATTTGTCATATTTTTAGTTTATTGCAATGTTAAATATGTTTGCCACTTAATAGTATCATACTTATTACAAATGGCATAAATATACGAACTAGTAACTTGTATTTATCATTCTCTTTACAATATTTTATATGCTGCTATATGGATTTATCAGTATGTTTTATTCTACGGTAAATGTTTATCAGTGTTTCAAAATGATGCCTACCTGTAATTATCAATTTTAATACAATATTTTATGTTTTTTATCATGTATTCATTTGAGTTATTAGTTAAAGTGTACATGAAAATGTACTAGATCCTAAAACTAAATTGGAGTCCTTATATTTTCTTTTTCATTCAAGTAGTCCTTCGAAGCTTATTATATGAGATGCAATGCATTCATAGAGTGCCACATGAATCATACGAATGGCTTAGTTTTCATGTTGTGTGTGTGTAGATGTTGCTTTAATGGCTCAATTTCGTGTTGTTTTAATGCCCAGGTTTTACTTGGATGTATCAATTCCATAACAGATGGATTCATGATGAGATGAACTACTTTTTGGGATATCTATAACAGGTTATCATCCTCCTACCCTTTGGTTGAGTTTGATGTTTTTTCCCCTCTTTCTCTCTCTTTACTTTATTCCATAAATATGAAAAAGTACTTAAATTTTTACTCAGACTTACATATGGTAAAAGATGGTCTTATATTCGAATTTTTTGTTATAAAACAGAAAGTACTCTATGGTATTAACATTAGTTTTCATTTTCTATAGCAGTAGTGGTCTTTTCCTTGCACTGGCATAATCTTTTTCAGTTTGGTATTATTTGCTTATTGTCTTCTGCATTTGTGACTGAAACAAAAATGGTTAAATGTTTGTTTTGTTGCTGTGGGATGGTTTTGAATGACTGTTGTAACTGTTTGTAGTGGATAAGTGCTTGATATGTGGTTGAAGTGGGAAGTTTTCAAATTCAAAACCATTGAAAACCATTGATATGTGGTTGCCTGATCAAAAACATTCCCAGTCTGAAAGTTTTCAAATTCAAAACCTGTAAACCAAGATTCAGAATAAAAGCTGAGTCAAAATCTTCAATCTGGAACGAGGGTCAAGATCAAGCAATTCCAAAAACAAATCAAGTTTCAAGTGATTCAAAGATCAGGTAGAAGTAAAATGCAGATTCAAATTAAATCCAGATCAAATAAAAAGAAAAAAAAATATACTGCTCTGTAGTTGTTAATAAACTTAATTCAATGCATTAGCTTCTATAAGCAAGCATTGATTTCTTTCCCTTCTAACTTCAGATTTTTTTAATAAATCAAAGTTCAGGTTGTGGCAGTATTTACTGTGTCATTGTTTGTTTGGATAATATGCAGGTTGTTGAGATGGTTCGGGATTGGCACGACTGGGCTGAATGGTTCAGGATTGGCATGACTAGGTGGTGATTTCTGGTTTGCTGAGGAAGTGTGGGTATTGTTGTTGTGTATGTTGTTTGTATGGAGATGTAACAGAAAATGCGGTAAATCTTTTACACTTCCAATCTCCTTAATCATCTTGATTATCCTAACAATATTTATATTACATACTTTCACTTGTAATCCATATATACTAATTTCACTTTGGATCTTGTTCAACAATAGTTTATCATCGTTACTTTTACAACCATAATAGTAGACCAACAGCTAAAACTTTGCATATTAATTAGAGACATGACACATTATGATGCATAGAGACCGGGTAATATATATGTATAACATTTACTGTGTAAGACGCATGTAAACTTGTATTATACATGTATATTACCGTCAGGAATTGAACTAAATATTTGTTGTATAACATGCATGCAAACTTATATGGCTATGTGTTTTAAGTTTGAGGAAGAATGATATAGGAATCATATTGATCTTTTAACGTCTTGATTAATACAGAAATGACTCCTGGGCATTTTTTGGAAAAGTTGTAGGATGTATCAGAGAGAATTCATTATGATTCTCAAAATAACATGGCATTAAAATGAATTGATGGTTATGTACTTCACTGATGGAAGTAACTCATATCATTTATGCTATCAAAGGCCTTAAAATGTTTAGAGGACCGCCTGAACTGAACTGAACTATAAACATGACCAAAAATCATAATTAGGTCCTTAAGCATGAAAGTGGTGAACTGAAGCATGGCAATTTTCGAAGCAAGTGCTGAATCATGAAGGTTCTGAACTGAAGCATGCATATAATTTTATTGTCACTTTTTTCCCGTTCTAATGAAAATCAATTTCGTCCCCACACTTTGATTACAGTACCTTCGGGCCTTACTTTATTGATAATGTCTGTCTTCAATTAGCCCTGATGAAAATGTTGTGTCCTATTTGGCTTCAATAGCTCTACCAAGATTTGTTAGAGAGAAGGTACTACTACCTACATCAAATAATACACTTCTTTGTGTACTAGCTTCTTACATGCAAACTATAAACAAAATTATGAATTTTCAGAATGTTCCATTGGAATCTCATCCATCTAAATTAGTTGGAAGCATTGGATCTAAGAACAGATATTTTGATTTTTACAAGCTAGCCGAGGTTAGAATATTATTTTAATATGCATACTCAGTTAATTTTGTAATCATGTGTCAAGCGTTGCTTAATATGCTCATAATTTTGAAAGATAACATCAATTGTTACTGCAAACCTCAACAAGATAACTGATGTTAATTATTACCCAGATGAGACGGCGAGGAGGTCAAATATGAGGCATAGACCAATTAGTTTAGGTGTACAAGGCCTGGCAGATGCATTTATGTTGCTAGGCATGCCTTTTGATTCAGAAGAGGTATTTGGTTGTCTTTAACTTGTATGGATAATTTTTCCCCTTGTGCCTCATCCGTTGTTATCTGTTCAACTGTTTGTTCAGGCTCAACAGCTAAACAGAGATATTTTTGAAACAATATATTATCATGCTTTAAAAGATTCTTCGGAAATTGCAGCAGGAGAAGGCACTTATGAAACTTATCAAGGAAGTCCTGTCAGCATGGTATGTACAACTTATCTTTCTTTTAAACTTAAACACTTTAGCAATGGTCCTGTCAGCGTTTCATTTGATTGCTTTTTTTGCTTTTTGCCTTTTTTTTCACTGCACAGGGTTCAACTTAAACTTTTTGGACAGTTGGTAGTCTGTAGAGCAAATACATGTGAGTATGTTCTCCTTTTAGTAAATAATTAATTTCTTCAACAATCCCTTTTTATCTGTTTTCATGAAATCATCTTCTTAATTTTATTTGCATATAAGCAGATGAATCTGGAACAAAGTCGAAATGTCACAACAGTTCCTTCGAGCTTGCTGGTTGCTGAATGGGAGGAGGTAAAAGATGTTTTATCATTGTTTCTGCGCTTCCATCTTCAATGGTTACTTGCCTTTCTTCCATAAATTTAACTAAGTTAACTAAGTATGATTATTATAATTTTTTTTTAACTAAGTTAACCAAGTTTTATAAAATTTAGCAAGTTTAATTTATAAAAATTAACTAAGTACATAAAAATTTAAAACATAACCAAATAATAATAATAATAATTATTACTATTAACTAAGATTTATAATAATAATACTAAGTTAACTAATATTTATAAATATTAGATAAGTTTATGAAAATTAACTAAGTATTATGAAATTTTAACAAAATTAACTAAGTTTTATAAAAATTAACAGGATTAGTTTATATAATTATAATATATAACTTAATATTTTATACTGCTAATAATAATATATAACAGGATTAACAGGATTACAGTACCTTCGACAGATCACAACAAAAATAACAAAGTAAGCATGTATAAAAACATACAGAAAATACAATATGATGCATCAATAATGAGATGAGATCATTAATACTGAAGGAAAAATTCAAAAACCTAAGGTATAAATATGATGATGATGATACGTAACTCCTACTATTTGTGCTAGCAAAAGCTGATAGCTTTCAGCAATCGAACATAAGATCTAATGGAAGTCACAGCTTTTGATCATTTTTAAGTCCTAGCTTCTCTCTTTCCTTGGTCATATAGAGAGAACAACATATTTCAATATTTTCTACATGTTGTTAGTACATTTCTTTATGCTGGAAAGAAAGATATGGATTGAGGTTTTCCCATTGTAAAATTTTGTATATTAAACAGCTTTTTCCATGAGCTAGTTGTGTTGTTTTGTTACATGTAAATCTTATGCAAATTGTGTTGGTGTTGAAATTGTGTGTGTAAAAATATAAAGTAAATTATGATGATATTGTTCCAACTGTTGATGGGATCTAATGTGCCAGATTTTGAATGGAAGATTGATTTTTGTGGAGATGGCAAACTCCAACTCTGGGTCAGATGTGCAGTAATTTGTGACAATACTTTTCTTCATCTTCATGGTCCTCTGGAGCAGTGGTGGTGTTGAAGTTCTCTGGTGGTATGAAGGCTGTGATGATTTTGTGGGAGAAAGCAGATAGCATGGAAGCTTTTCGCGTATAGGCAGAGGTGTTTGGATGATTGGGAAATGGTATGTGTTGCTTCAATAGTGTATGGATGCTAGTTTACTTTGTATAGGCAGAGGTGTTTGTATGTCAATAGTTTACTTTGTTATTTTTGTTTATGGATATTATTGAAACTTGGTTTATGGATGTCTTTTGTTTATTAATATTGTCTTAACTAGTTTATGTAACCAATTAATAGTTATTAGAACCTGTTATATATACTAGTTGCTTAAATATGCTTAAAATATAGTTTTGGAATATTCAAAAATAGAGTGGAATATTAAAGCTGTTATATAAATAGAAGACAGCGTTTGATTAATGCTGTCAATGAAGAAACAACAGCGTTTATTTCGTGCTGTAATTATCTTGAAATTGTCAATAACAGCGTTTTTTACATGCTGTCGAAATAGTTGATGATTCAATCACAGCGTTTTTATCACGCTGTCGAAATTGTTGATGATTCAATAACAGCGTTTAGAAAAAGCTGTTGTAAATAGTTAAAGTAGAATTTGAACATCTTCGACAGCACGTCTGAAACGCTGTAAAAAATATTATTGACAGCTCGTAATAAACGCTGTCACGGAGATGTTTCAACAGCGTTTATAGAAACGCTGTTGTAAGTTATGTATATACGACAGCATGTCGTTATACAGCGTTTCTAATAACGCTGTTGTATCATATTACAGCGTTTATCAAACGCTGTTAAAAGCCTTTTGTGGTGTAGTGTTAATTAATTAATATAACATATTATATGAAGTATTCAATAAAAAGAAAACACATTTTATTTCTTACAAGATTGGTTATTGAGTTAGAATTATGTAATAAATTATATAATTGACCCTTCGACATACCCCCTAGCTTCATCAATCTCTAACTTGCACTTGGGGTCATTATGGAATCTTATTCCAACTTCTCCAACCGGTTTCCTCCAAACCAATTGGGTCAGTCTCTCAGTGAACGAGTATGCTATTATTTTTTTATTGTCTAATCTGTCAATCAACTCTCTTTGACGTTGATAAACCTTTATCATGTGGAACAATTCGAAGTATGTCTCTCGACTTCCAATGAGCTCTAAGTTCTATTATGAACTGTATCGCAACATTGTTATCATATAACGATGTTATTGAATCACTCTCAGCTCAATTATAAGTTTGTGCTTTTATATTTATATACATCGCTTTTATTTTGGCGATATACTTAGCCTTTTCATTGAATTAGCCACGATATTTCTTTTAGAACATTTCCAATTTGAAGATTCTTAACTTGAATTTATTATTGACATTTTGTACTCAATATCACTTACGAAATTCGAGTCCGAACACTTCTTCATAAAGGGTTTACTGTTTTTGTAAACGGTTCTCTATTATTTCAAAAATACACAAGAAAATCTCAAATAATCAGTTAATGATTTCTATTTGGATTTTATATTTGCTTCATGTATCAAATACATAAACAAATCATGATATCACTGACAACATAACATGTATGATAATTCATATTACTAATGCATAAGGAATTCATCTTACATGTTCCATATAAAGTATTTTAATAATGGGTCCTTGCATATCGTTTGGGACATTCCCAACATCTTTTATACTTACTATAGAAGACATCATTTACAAATCCAACGTTGAGTTTCAAAATAAGTAACGATAAATTTAACACAAGTACATCGTTAAAAACTAGTGGTGTGTTTATGTATGGTTTAGAAATGTGACGACCGGGCGATTTTCGACCCTCGAAAATCGACACTAATATGTTTAATGTATAGAATGCCGAGAAATCAAGTGCCAAAAATACCATATCATTATTGTTCAATAAGAAAAAGAAAGAAGGAGAAACAGAAACCACAACACAGAATCTCACAATCGCAGCGGAACAAAATATAATATAGAATAACAGATTTTTATATAAGAAAACTGTAGCTATTAATATATATGAATTTATCATAGTACAACTATCAACATAGAAATCTAGGCAGTTATAATCACTTGTCTACAAAAATGCTGAATATACAGCCTGTAATACACATCGGAATATAATCAAGTACGTGGAATATAATCAAGTACTCGTAATAGGTCTCTATCCTCCAGCTTGTCTCCTGAACTCCAAAGCATCCTAACTTGAATCTGTAATATACGGTCTGACCTGAGCAATACAATAAAGTAACACCCGAGTCAGGCTGGAAACCAACCTGAGTAAACACACTTAATTTGAATAACTTAGGTTATCAAATTCCTTCAAAAAACAGGTATCTCGTAAGATTATGTATCATATAAACGCAATGTGTTTTTCCTTACGATAATCAAACATTTTGAAAATCCATGATATTATAAGAATGTGAAACTATAAATACTTATTAAGATAACCGAAATTGTTACCTTAATTAAAACCTAGTATACTGTCTCTACAATCAATACCGTAAAGGTTTGTGGTGGTTATTGGATCGAAGTGGTTCCAAATAATGCTGATATCCTATCTTAGTCTCTTCAAACGGTTAACGAATTTGGCCAAATTAGATAGTCGGTTATTTAATTATCAATTTACACACAAAAGCAATCACTAGGTCCATTCTATAATTCCTTTCAAACATTTTTTTCAAAATACCTTTATAAGGATATATATATATATATATACACACACACACACACACACACAAATCTCTTCAACATCTAATAATCGAACAATTTCAAATTCCTTATACCTATAACGGGATATTTCCATCTCTTAGAAATATTTCCAATCTCTAATTTGTAATTCGTTACTTAGAAAACGTTGTCTATATAAATCATTTCGTAGTTAGGCTATTTCCAAAACCATTAGATTTTGTCCAATTAAATTTCCGTTTAAATATATTCAACTTATAATATACTAATAATATATACATATATAATTTTAGAAACTCCAATCCCAGTCAAAGTATATATTATACCCCAATCAGTGGTTTAGTAATCAATATTAAATAAATTTACAATTCAGAGCTGAACTGTTACCAACAATTTGAGTCCAGTCATATTTTCAAATTCGGATTGTTGGTTAATCAAAGAAATAAAATAAAATAATTTATTCTTAACTAATTAAAATTTGACAGATCGTTTAATAATTAATAAAAAAAGGAAATACTTATTCGTTTACTTTAAATATTAAAATCATTAAATTTTACGTTACAGAAACTGAATGATATTATTTCAAATGAAAATACTCTACGGTGGGATCTTGACATAAAAACATGTCCGTCAATTTGGTCAAAATGAAGAAGAGAATAAAATTTTAATGTTTAAGGATTTATTTAATAATAAACAAATTTCCTTTGCTTCAACTCACTCCAGTCCAAACCCAAGAAAACAAACTCGGCCCACAAATACAACACGACCCAAAAGAAAAATAATAAGGCCGAAATCTTTCTCATCTATCACCAGTTTTCTTCCATTCTCCTTCTTTTTCTTGCTCTCTTTTATTTTTTTGAACACCCCACTCGTCCACGTATATGTGCATGCACACGTCACCCACGGCCGCCCTTCACGACCGCCGACCACCTACTTAGTCACCACCGACCACGACACTCCACTCACCTAACTAAGAACGCGACCAAAGCCCACGTTCAAAATTCGAACCTCAACAAAAAAAAACTGGCATAACAGCCGAACCCATCAAACCCCTCGCCTCACCAACCACTAGACCTTGCCACCTGGTTTGCCGCAACCTCCTCCACCTTTCCCTCACGAATCGCACCCCTACTTCGCCTCCCCACATCCCATTCCCATGAAAATGAATCCAAACACAACCACACCTAGAACCCTAGTTCGACTTCGACAAGCCAGCACACCCAATTATAAAATGCCATGCCATTTTTCATGAGTCCCCCTCCTCCCATCCTCTTCCAAACAAAAACTCTGGCCAAGAAATCATCCCAATCGGTGGAAATTGATCAAAGTCCCGAATCTGATCAACTCCCACTTTCTCCTTCTATATGTCATTAAAAATTCCCAAACAACCCTCAAGAATCATATTTTCCCATGATGAACATGACCATATGATCCGTTTTCGGTATTATGAAATTTCATTTTTGAAAAGAACTGACCCATCCACTGAAAATAGAATTTTCTCGGCCTCTACTTGCCGAAATCGAATGGAATGAATTTTGAAATGATCTTCATTCAAAGACAAACACTTTTTGTTTTGGGATCATGTTTTAAAATTGAGAGGATTTTGAGATATAGATTTTTAACGTGGGAAGCTCACTGGTTTTATCATTAGAACATGAACATGGGAGGCTTTTACAGAGTTTGATAGATCTAACTATGTCCAGTGCCCACACATATATACATACTCACATCGCAATACCTATATATTTGATATGCCTCAATGATTCATTCATATCTCATTTATATATACACCTGTGTAAAAACCAATAATAAAAAATTAAGTAGTTCCACTCACACTTTTAATATAGGTGATGAACTGCTACTTTAAGACCCCTTCAAGCTTTTTTGATTCTTTTTGTTTAACAGCACTTCGATAATATTTTTTCTTTTTTTTATAAGAACACAAACAAGTATAAGCTCAACCAAGGGTGTATATATATAGGAGAGAATGGGAAAAAGCAGTGTACGAGCTTCTTTCATATCATGTATTTCATATTTATTTTATCTTATTCTTTTATATTTGGCAGACGTGATTTTTTGCATGTGATTTGATTATCTATGTGGCCTTGATTTTATGTTTGTGCTTGAGGTGATTTTGATTTATGTGTGACATGATTTTGAAATTTTCATGACGATGTTTCTTGTGTATACACACACATATACATAGATATATATGTGTTCTCATATACATATATTTACCATATACATATTTACATACATACATATTTACATATACAGTACTTTTATAAACATATATATATATTTATATATATATTATCATCATCATATACACATATATTTACATTTATATATATTTTTCATATGCATTTAGATACACATATATATTTTTGTCATCAAAAAGTCTACACTTAGGTATATATTTACACATACACTATTTTTCCGACATATACACACTTATATATATTTATATATTTTGTCATATATATATATATATCTTTCTAGATATACATATGTTTTCATATATACATATATATATATATACACACACACATACATATATTTATATCTCCATGTGCATTATTTTTATTTTTAATTTATATAAATAAACATATACCCATGTATATAGATATTTTATCAAGAGTTTAGAAACGGTGAAATTTACGCATGCATATATATATATATATATATATATATATATATATAATACATAAATTTTCCCCTATTCAAAAATTTACATTTTTAAAATTAAATATAGTTTTAATCAATTTGTAGATTCAGATATTTTAAATATTAGAAAATTTGTCTATTCGACTTATAAAAATTTATATTCCAATAATTAAAATTAGTTAATTATCCCAATATCAGCTGGCTAAAAATCCAGGTCATTACAAGAAATATTTATGTGCATTTTTAACTTTCTTTATTTTGAGCACATGCTTCATCTGCATCTTGATTGACAATCAAACTATTTGATGTTCTTATCAAAACATTTGTTTAATTTTGATGCTCATCGAACGACACTTTCATATATGTACTTAGATCATATCCAAAAACTCACAAACTCAACGTCGCTCCTACTGACTTTGAGATACTTTGGTTATTATGTGTAGACAGTTTATTCTAAATCATCATTTTGAATTTTTGTTCCACCTCATAGGTTCTAAAATATAAAGTCATACTATGCGATAAGTTTATGAGTAAATCTGAACCTACTTGAGCACATCGAATTGTAAGTCTATTACGTTAATTTCAAAATTTGAAATTTACAATATTATGCTTATCAATGTGGCTCATTATATTCCAACTGCATTTGTCTTGCTCTTAAAGACACATCTACGGCCAAAAGGATCATATCCTTTCTAATACCACTATCAAAATCATATTTTGGTGACGTATTTGGAATCTATTTTGGATTTGCGCATCGTACCAGACCATAGTGTTAATACTCTTAATGGTATAATCAAACAATTGAGGAAAATTTATTCTTGACATTGATAAGAAATTCATAGTTCTCTTTAATATATAAAAATACTCATTAGAAAAAATTATTTGTGTACATTTAGGTTCGATCAATTTCATTTCATCCCTTGTAATCAATTTTATCATTAGATCGTATCCAAATCAATTTTTATATCAATAAATTCTTAAAGTAATTCCTTCCCTATGAAGTTGGTATTCTTGAAACAACAATTGTTTCTTAGTGCAACAAAATATGCAATCACAAACACTTTACAAATTGTCTTCTATAAAACTAATTTTGCATGAGTTTACAATATATATATATATATATATATATATATATATATTTACATCATAAATTAGTCATCTAATGACTATTGCACCCAAATTATTTTTGGCGATTCATATAAGATCCCTCATGAACAATTATTATGTGCAGACTTTCGACTTGCACAACCTATCAACTACTTGACCTATGATATGTTGGGCTTGCTTATAAACCATTATCATGTATGATTTTGTAAACTATTATTTAGATGAAATAATATTAACCTTGTGTACTACTCTTAAGTACACAACCTTATAAAATGAAGTTAACTCAACTTCACTAGTAATTAATCATACTTTGTTCGATAAAGTTTAAGTACCCATATCAATAGATAATGATATATTATAGGGAGAAATTACTGTTGAGAACATATCTTTATTCAGTTTAGGTACGTTAAGAACTCTTTCCAATATACATACTCACGCGATCAAATGAAATTAATTCTTCTGCATGTTATATTATTTACTTCCATTTTATATTCTATGAGCTTGTCATAGACTTATACCAGTGTATCAAATACACACGTTCATGTTTGTGGTAACTCGTTGGTGATTATGATGAAGTATGTGGAACTGCTTTGGTATTAATAGACTTCCGATCACATTACTTGCATCTGTATGTATCAATCTGAAAAGTTCATTAACTCTTATGATGCTCCCACTAAATGGGTGCATATCCCTTAATTGTTTGAGATATAATCAACTAGCACCATGTAATTCATAATCATGTAATAAAAGATTATCAATCAAAACTACAGCTTAGTCTATAATTCCAAAATAATTGTTATTAATTTTAGATACTTCAGTATTTTCAATAACAACACTTTTGTTGTGAGAAAAAAACCACATTATAGTTTTATTTCATAATGAATATTCATAATATTCATGTTGAAAAATAACTATGTTTATTTTTTAGTCGGCATTGAAAATAGTCATTATTTCATAAATAATATTTGGTATGTTTTACAAAAATAATTTTCGTAACTTGATGCAATCAATAAGTGCTATAATGGCATGCTCCCACTATTTCCATCATTACTATAATAGCATACTAAATTCGATGGTCCATCATTCACTTAATATAAATTATTTATCTCATATACTGCAACTAATTTACAACAGAGAGTTCTTTGATCAAATATCTTGAACTCAAAGAAATAAACCTTATAGAAACAATTTCCTATATGAAAATAATTTTGGAATAGAAATCATATTTCTTATTCCAATATTAAGTATCAATCATTATTTTACAATTTCTATTTTCGATGTTTCTTTATGAAGCAGAAGTGACTATTCACTCTCTTCATCCCAACTGTACCTTAAATCACATATGCTCTTGTACATTCGTTATTCTTTCTAAATGGTCGGACACTTCGAAAAAAATATCCTTACTACAACATCATAGAACTCTTTACAAAAAATCTCATTCAATCATCCTTACATTCAAGGACATCAAATATGTTACACCTTGCGTAAACTGAACAAATTGGCATTTCAGCGAATGAGTTCTTATATCTGTATTATAGTTTTGGTCTTGTGTTACATTTAACACAATATGATTCTTTTGTAGTCAATCAAATTGAATACTCTATCTCATAGTACTATTTATTGGCTTAATTCAAATGAACTAATTTTATTGAAATATCGTACATTACAAATTTCAGTTATTCTCCATGTAACACTTATATTGGATAATATATGGGTCAAATATTCATAGTTTTGTATTGCTTTTAAAGTATGAAACTCACTGAATGCAACACATGGTTTCGACCAAATAAATCCGAAAGGGACCAAATAAGTTGTCCTTGCATGTCGTTCGATTTCGATGGCTTCCAATGGCTACTTAATTTATTAATTAAATTTATTACACTATTAAAATATATTAGTTATATAAGTTTGAATTTTTTTAAAAATACTAATTAAATTCTAAAAATTAAAAAAGATAGTTTTATTCAATTATTCAAATTTATGATAGTTTTTTATTAATTAACTGTTGTCGATATTCTTTTGTTGTATAATTATATTTGATATTTAACTTTATTGAAAATCGAACAACCAATCATTTTATGCAACTTTCAATCCGTTAGTTATACAAATTCGATGAAATTTATGATACGTAATACTTTATGAATTTAAATATATTTTTCAACCATCGTGTAACTATAATTAAAAAAATCTAGACTAATTTGAAAAGGCCAATAAGAGGTTGTACTCATTAATAATGATTTCATATTCATTGATAACTAATTAAATTATTCAATTTTTACAACGAATTAAAATTTTCTAACAAACTAACTTATATTAAATTTATTTTGAAAAGATTGAAATTTTGATCAAATATATAAATTAATCATCGGTAGCCACCGACAGCCGTCGCTAATAATAGCCGATGATGGCCATCAAAAAATCGCTATTATACAGCATCCCGAATCGAAACATTTTCAGTATCTTCTCCTCCTTGAAAACCTAATTTCTCCCCCAAATTGAACCACCACAGTCGCCATCTGTTGCATCCCATCCCTATCCATTGGAATCTTCACCAATTTACAATCTTCAACCCTCTATGCCTTTAATTCAATAAAAATCAGGTATATTCTTCCCCTAAACTAATTAATCCGAACTATGGCGAAATTAATGTTAATTTGTGGTTGTATTTGTTGATAATAACCCATTGATAGTTTACGATTGTATATTGGTTGATTGAAATATGTTAATTATAGTTATTTGTATTTAAATCCGAAAATTAAAGTATAATTAGGGATAATTTGGGTAGGTTAGTGTATTTGCTTATTACTGTAATATAATTTAGTATTAATTAGTGTATGCGTTAGCTAAAATGTCGAAAAAGATAATTTATTTACATAATCCTTAGTTAGTTTATACCTTAACTATACATAAATCTAGTTTACATGTATGTGGTATGTTGTAAAATAAACAAATTAGTGTATAAATTTAAATCAATCTTAGTTAAACGTTGTAAAAATAATTTTTATTTACTTTTCAATTTTTACGAATTCAAATAATGAACTAGTGTGTATAATGAAAATATAAAACAATTAATGTATAATATACTTTATTTTTTTAAATATATATTATGTTCATAATTTCTTAAAACTGAAAATATGTAAGGTTTTAGGGAAAAAAAAGGTGAAAAGGAATAATACATTATATAATTAACAAAACATTAAAATATAAACAAAAATAATGTATAATGCTAATATATTATATATTAATAAAATATTGAAATGTATAATGGTAATGTAAACAAATTATATGTACTTTAATTTTTTAAATCCCTTAGAGAGTTTTGGTCCCATCTAATAAGTATTGAATATGATTATTATATAGATATTCATTTTCATTACAAAACGAACAGTAATATTCATCTGATACAATATTTATCGGATTTGTTCCTATACTGAACAAGATACAAGCACAATAAAGTAATTACATTTTGTAAATCATTTCATCTTAAATGATTCACAAAATTTGGATAGCACTTCTTTTTTGTTCCCTGTATACACGCATTTGTGTACGATATAGTAAACAAAGGGAAAGTGTTGCCAAAATTTATTGAATCGTTTAAAATGAAATGATTTATGAAAGGTAATTATTAGTGTGTTTGTAACGGAAAGCAGGATGACCGACCATCAAAGTAAAAAATACTAAAGTGAAAATATAATATTATATTCATAATTTGTTAAAATTGAAAACATGTAAAAATTTACAAAAAAGTTAAAAGAATAATATATTGTACATACAATAAAACATTAAAGTTAAAAGTTATAAGCGCAGGGTCTAGGTGGGATAATATCCCACCCCAAGTCTTACATCGTGTCTGGTACGTTTTATCATAAGTATAAATCTGTATTTAATTTTGTATAACCACCGTAAAATTTGTTGACTAAGTATAAATGTCTAACTTATTTTTTTTCAATGTGTAAGGGGTGTTAGACTTACAGAAACATGACATTCTCCTTTGCAGAAAATACTGGATAAAAAAATAAGAAAAAACTACCACGATACGATGTTGACCATAAAAAAAGGGGTAAAAGGCCCGACTTGATGAGTGGAAGCAGATGGCAAGCTTAGGTTGGTTTCTGGGAAAGCGATGAAGCAAAGGTACTAGTCATGTATATTTATTAAAATTTTAGTAGAATTACTATAATAACTGCATCAATTTACAAGTGTGAAATATGTTGTTCATTTAAATTTTACATGGAGAGTCCGAATTTAACTCTATAAATAGAAATAAAAGTCAGTCACACACCATGGAAGAAGTCATTCAAGTGTTACCGTCCAGAGCTGGTAATTGCAATTATAAATAGTTATTACATTGTGTATATATATATAATAATACATAATAATTATTTCAGGTTAGAAAGCGTGGCCATCCCATCTCCTACATGGATGTATTTGTTCTTACTCATGCCATCGAGCATGAAAATGAAGATGACACGATAACATATACATGACATGACTCGAAATCACAGCAGGCCATGGTAAACATATTTTAAATTATAAGTTATTAATAATTACTTTAAATAATAAGTTATAAATAATTAAAATAGTGTAATATGAATTTTAATTGTAATTTTGTTTGGAATTGCAGGAAAAATTCATGCAAGAATAAGTGAAACTACTTGAGGGAATGTAACCAAAGAGTTGACCGCTGATGAGGATGACTGGATCTTTGATGCTATCACGGAGCCTACAATGCAGAACAAGCGTTATGGTTATGGGAACCAAGAGGTAATGTTTATGTATAATATATTTATGAATAATGTATAATATTGATTTTATTAATCACACTATATGAAACTCATACATTTTGTTAAATAATGTTACAGGCTAAACATAGGCAAAGCGGCTATAAAAAAAAAGCTCAGGACAACATAGAGATTGCAGAGTTGAGAACTAAGATTGGAGAGATAGAGGAATGAGACATGCGTCGGTCTGTGGAGACGAGACAGTTGCTGGACGAGCGCATTGCTGTGTATACGTAGGAGCATAACACATTTCCTTCATCAGTGAGATTCAAAGGCGATGATCAGAATTAAGGTGTATGATTTTTTCTATTAGCGTTGGGACGTTGTACATATATGCACTTTGAGATGGGTGAGGTAGTTTGACTTTGTTGCTATGGTGTTTGAGAGTTAGATATACTATTTGAGATGTGTAAGATCATTGTTATTTGATATGTTTGATACATTTTGAGATGTTGGATGCGTGATGTTGATTTGAGTCATTTTGAGATGTTTTTGGATATGTTTGATACATTTTGGGATATATTTTGACATGTTGACTTATTTGAGTTTGGTTTATCGTATATTGTTGGATGTTTGAGTATATTGTGGACTGTTTGAGTTAGGTTTATTGAAATGTTAATGTTTTTTATTATTGATATTATATATGTGATTTGAGCTTTGATATATATGATTTATATGTGTGAAATTGAGTTGTGATTTGAGCTTTATATATATGATTTATATGTGTGAAATTGAGTTGTGATTTGTGTGTGTGTTTTGTGTTGGGATTGAAAGGCTTCTTGAAATTAAAAAAAAACCATCAAATTTCTGATGGTTTTGACGGCTTTCTGGTGCCAAAAACTGGCGACTTCCGATGGCTTAGGACACCACATTGGGAAAATAGTATCCTCCCACATGTACATGATGGGTCATCTGAAACAGTAGGAAAATTCATCGACAACCATCGAAAGTAGATTGATGGAGCCGTCGAAAAGACGGACCTTGACGATCATTATTCCGATTTACCAACAGCTTCCAACAGCTTTCGATGGCTTTCGACGGTTGCCGACGGTTTAAAGCCGTCGGAAATATTATTGTTTCTTGTAGTGGTCAAAACGGAAGTTGAAACTAAGAATTTGCTACCATTTAAATGTTTTCTTTGGTAATAGTTTGTCCATTTCTTCCTAACCTCCTATGATGAACTACCTGTATCAAACCTCTTTTGTGGACTACAATGTTCTGGGGTGGCAATTAGACCTGAATCGATGGACCCAGACACGACTAGGTGGGTCTTGGTTCTATGTAAGTCAAATTTTGTCGGGTTTAAAATGTACATTTCAAAAACCTAAACTCAACTCGACCCAAGCTTTGGTTCGGGTGAGGTCCGGTTTGGTAATAACTGTAAAAATGAATATATATCAATGTTTTGTGGTCTGGTCTGGACGGTTCGAATTTGATCGGACCTTTATTGTATTTTTCATCACCCATACTCGACCCGAGACTTATCAAGTTTGGTTGGGGTTTGGGTATTTTCGGTTTAGTTCGGTTTACGGCTCTCAGTTCTAATTGTCAGCCCTACCATTTTCTCTTCATCAATATAGTAAACATCATAGATGTAAAGGAAAAATCAACAACTCGTTCCTACGAGGGCTGCATAAAGTATGATTTGGGTCGGATTAGACCAAATATTTCACCCAATCATATAGTTATGGGTTAAAGACAAAACAACCCGTAGCCAACCCTATATGAGGTTGGATATGGGTTGGGTTGAAGTATGAGTTGAGTCGGATTAAGTAGAGTTGAGTTGGTTTACACTAACATAATACGAAAATGAGAATTTGAAAGAAAAAAGATCAGAAAATTCAATGTAAAATAGCAAAATTTAACTAACATAATACATTAAATGTAACCGATTCATTATAACACATATTTCGTTAGAGTTTAAAATTTCATTATAAAAGAAACCACGTAGAATTAATTCACTGCATATTTGGGTAAGAATTTTATTTCAAAATACGTAAAAAACTCTCTAGAATACTTCTCAAATTCTCTTGGTCAACATTATGTATTTTAATCGCTCTAATTTTACTTGGACCGACATCAAATATGAGTTTTTTTAATATATTCATTCTAGAATACATATAATTTGTAATAGATTTTAATTGTTCCAATTTTACATAAAATGATATCGATTGATTTTTTTTATATTGGATTGGTTTTGTTAAAATATGATTCGGTTGAATAAAATATCGCACCCGATCCGTAAGTGGTATGAGTTACAAATTGTTACTCATACCCGATCCAAACTAGGTTGGGTCGGATTTTTGTGAATTGGGTTGGGCTGAGTATGGGTTGTGCACCCCTAGTTCCTACTAGACATAATCAACGCACAATCATCTCAGCCAAAATACAACAGTAACAAGGTCAATTTCAAACTTGCATAACTTTGAACCATTATTCGGATTTGTAAATTGTTTCTCCCGTTACATGCCTCTTAACAACCTCCTCAATTTGACGTATAATGTTGGCAAATATTTGAATGGGTGCTTCTTGAATTTTTTTTTGAAATGGTACTTAGATACAATAACATATTGCAACTCACATATCAATAAATATTTGAATCACGCTACATAAGTTTCGAACTTGTGAACTCTCGCACCGAAGGCAAATACTTAACCACTGAAAAAAGGTGCTTGTCTGCTTCTTGAAACTTTATCAAACAAGAATATACAGAAAATATCTTAAGCATCACTACTTTTTATGACTTATCTAAGCATTACGAAGAACTACGCTTTTGCAATGTACAAAAATACATTATATCAATTGGTTTTTCACATGTTTAACTATTTTAGATACATCCGGAATAAGTAATGTTCACTTTTTTCTGATATAAATCGATTTTATGTTTTGCTAGCATGTGATTTTTATTGGTATAATGAATATAGTTAGATCTCTTGGAAACAAAATGCCACAACTAGTTGTTTCCATGAGCAGCTAATAATTTGGCACCAGGCAAGTTTCAGCTTTAAAATGCGTTTGGATTAGGGCTGTTACGGTTGAATCGCTCAACCGCTCAACCGTTTATACGGTTATTATCTATAACGGTAATGGTAAAGGTTGAAAAATTTGAAAACCGCGGTTGACTATACCAACCATACATGGTTGTTTTGTGTAATATTTACATTAAAGTATAAAAATTAGTAATTTAAGCTAAATGAATGGTTTGTGCATTAATAATATGTCTTAATGAACTAATAAATCGTAGATGCATATTGGTCGTTTATAAACAAATAAATAAATTTGTAAAAAACAGTTAGAGCTATATTAATTTATCATTAATAATGCATATAATTGAAAATATATGTATGACATGCTTCAAAATTGATAATACGATGGTTAACGATTATGGATGGTCACTCCTAGTTTGGATGATCTTATGTCACAACTGATGGGATTGGTAGGTATGACATATATGTACAGTTAGTTATTGAACTCAACTTGATCATCTGTTGCATTAGTGATTTTATATATAACATAGAAAATATCATAGTTGAAGGAAATGTCATCACACATATAAGAGAAAATTACGTTTAAGATACACGTACAATACTTATGTCAGAAGAATCAAAACACATGTACAAAATGCAAATTAGTAAACTCTTTCCTCGTAAACAAGGAAGGTCCTTTTAGAAGATTTCTTGGTCTGCTTTGTACACCCCTTTCCAATTTTAGTAACCTCCATGCCATTACCAATGGGCAACACGCCAGATTCAAACATTCCATCCTCCACCCTACTACTTATTCCCTTCTTTATCTTGACATAAGAAGATGATGCTTTCTTCTTCTTATCCTTCTGATGAAACAAATCGCTTAACACAACCACCGAACCATTAGCATTCATATCCATATCAAACATCACTTGTTCACAATCATCGATCCTACTATCCACTACTGCAAAATCAATGTTCTTGAATTCTTTGATCACTTCACAAACCTCTCCAACTTTGAAGTCCGCCACATCTCCGAGCCCGAACCCTTCAAGCTGAGATCTCATTCGAGTAGCAGCAGTTTGGCCATCGCACATGCAAATCAGACGGCCTCCGGTGTACGTCGCAGCGATTGCTAATGCTAACGTTGAAGGAGACAATCCTTCCTCGGAAGTGACGTTCACCATTAGCTTTGCTTGGTTGCCTGCAGCTACTGCTGATATGTACTCTATGCATTCTGGTTCCACGAGTGTACTGCTGCTTCCTTCTGATTCCTGGTTCTTTAAACTCTTGCACTGAAATTATAAATGAGAAAGAACAATTAGCAGACATACACGACGAACAAGTGAAAGGGGATTGAAATTAATAGACATATACCAATTCAAGGGTGCTTAGATAGGCTTTCATTGCGCTCAAAGCCGACCAGTTGACCATTTTTTGAAGATACGGGGTGATTAAGGTGAGGTGCTTATCGGAATTTACCAATTTGATATGCTTCAGAGAGCATTGATGAAGGAAGAATGCTTATATTGATGCTGACATATATATCGCCAAAAAAGTCACCTGAATGAGTGCATGAAATTCGATAGACATCTGTATCTCTAACGTGTACAAAGCAGTATGGGGCTGTGTCCCTCTATCCGTCTAACGCGTACAAAGTAGGATGGGGGCTGTGTCCCTCTAACCGTCTAACGTGTACGAAGTAGTATGGGGCTTTGTACTTTATGGGCAGCCGAATATTTGTATTTATTAAAGCAGACAAATATAAATGTATTTCATTATTGGGTACAGATTCTTGTCCGAACCATGTTAAAAGGGACGTAACTATCTAGCCTTACATAAATACTTATTAATTTCGTTATACATGTTAAATCTACTTTAAAAACTCGCCTTGAACTTAAAAAGTAAAAAGATGATTAATTATAAACTCTTAACAGTTTTGCATAATTGAACAACATAGGGAATATATATATATATATATAATACTCTAACATCATTATTTTCAATCCTATTAATTATGAATGCCAAAAGAAAATGTAACACAAGTAATCTTTCTTCTGTCAACTTTTGATTGAAAGTTGATTTGATAACAAATTTAATTCTATTTGGATGATAGATGTAAATCAATATTTTTGCAAACCCATTCATTTTTTGAAGAATGATTATCATCATTAATTATACTTGACAACAACGTATTGTTTTCTATTAAAATTAGTTTAATCGTTTTCCCTTTTTCCGTTCAAACCATAATAAAAACAATGATGATTAGATATTTTTGATCGAAGTGATAATGAATTTTCTTTAATATATTATACTATAACATATAATTTGAGCTACAAATTATTTTTTACTAATGTTAATCTTTAGTAGGGTTACACAGTTTACAAAAAATGGAAATTCTACATATAATTAAAGTCGATAACAACTTAATTGTAACAAAATTAGTTGGATTTATATGTACCGATGAAGCATTAAATAAAAACGACCGATTGTGGAGAAATTGAGTGGAATTTTTTTGATTTTGTTGTTTGAAGAAAGATAGAGAGGAGAAGTTGAGTTATGATTTTGAGAAAATAAAAAGGTTATGCAAATGTGTGTTGGTGAGTGAGTAAAATAATTGATTGGATGAGAAGATAAATACATATGACAAGTGTTTAAATGAGTGTATATAGTATCGCCTGTTAAATTGAAATGTGACATCTAAATAAAATCATCATTCAACTGTAATAGTTCTTACTGCATCTTTAGAAACCTGATTGTTCAACAACAGTTTATTTTTTCACCCACATGAATTGCCAACCTCAGTTTCTTCCTCCACCATTCCAAAGCCCAAAATACAAACCCCTATTACTTGCCTTTTCATCATAATTCAAGGCAATTTGTTCTCTTACTATTTTTATTTGACAATTTTATATATAAAAAAAATTACTTATTTTTATCAGTTCATAATGTAAAACCTCCTCCATCTCCCCTTTGACACTAACTATCGTCAATTGGAATGCCTAGAGAACGCCAACTTTCTTATACATCTGTTCGACACGAATTGATACTTTTGTTGGACTATTTAGCAAGCAGTTCCAAGATGTTGCAGATGAGTTCAAAGAATGCTTAAACACTAATTTCACTGTCACTTGTATGAAAAACAAAAGTGATAACATAAAACGTGTTTGGATGCCATTAAACTAATTACTATAAACAACATGGAGTGTTTAGTTAGTTAAACAAGATTATGTTTAAGGAAATGGAGATGGTGATGGATAAATACTTCACGGTCCTTCATAAACAATGCTCCTCCAAATTTAGGCAGATGGACGAGATGTATGACGATGTTTACAATATTCCCCAGTATCTTCAACCAATTTTAGCACTCAGTTATACTCCGATATTTTTAATATGATAGAGAATGAGCTATTTTTCAGTCCCACCACCCACTAGTCCACGGCAGACATTCTGAGCAGCTTCATCGTCTTAGGCAAGGCAAGAGAGATCATATCCTCTGAGAGATGACGATTCGAATTCTGATACGTTCAAACAAACTATTGAACATTGTCTTAAAATCCGGTCACTCCGATGATATCACGAGTAAGAGCTTTCGGTAATGTTTGCGCAATAGCCAAAAAATTATCCATAGGTTCGCTCAATGTTGAACAAGGAGAATGAAATTAGATGTATGTTGAATTATTTTTTCCAGCAATTTAGATAGTAGTAGATGTGATGTATATCCTGTTATTTTAAACTTTTTTAAAGTGAAATGTACCATTATTTATTTATACGTCGTACAACGTTTTTTTTGCATTAAAAACTTGATTTATAATTAAATATCAATTATTAACATTTATTAAAAATTACTTAAAATATTAGGAAAAATAAAATGCAAATTAGTAAAAACAATCATTGTTATTTTTTTATCCCTTACAATGTCTCTTTCGACGACAGCACAATAACAGAATGTTGAACTATCCCCATTCATGCACCATTTGTTATTTATCTTCGAGTTATTTTGATAATTTCAATAATTCGGGATGATAATGAAAATATTAGCTGGGAATGGGATATGAGTAAGAAATTCACTTCTAATTCTTTTTATACATTTCTTAATTTCTTGGGTGTACCTAATAACTCTTTTAAGTTTATTTGGAAAACAAATGCTCCTCCTAAGTCTATAATTCATATGTGGTTAATCATGCATTAAAAATTAAATACTATTACATTTTCAAAAGGAAATTTTTTGCAAATTGATAATAAATGTTATTTTTGTAATATGCATTTTGAAGATATTAAACATATATACTACGATTGTATGGATACTTACTACATTCTGAATAATACTCTTAAAATCATTAACTTTAACCTTACAACTTAAGTTACTGATTGTGAATATTATTGGAATAATTTAAAATTTAAGTTTAAAAAGGAAAATATAATTTTACTTGATACTTTATTCATTATAATTTGTTGGTATATTTGGTTTGAGAGAAACCAGGCACTGTTTAATAATAATAACAGTCATTTTAATAAATTGGTTTTTATAACATCTTCAATTTGTTTTAATTGGATCTTAAAATCTAAATATAAATTAGCTAAAAATAATCACTTTAAAGAATGCCTTAATAAGATTAGTAATAATATTGAGTTATTTAAACATAAAAATAATATTTTTGATATTAATAATTGTAGTATTAACATTCTTTTCAAACTTAAATGATAATTTCGCTTATCATCATAATATCTTTTTGATCAAAGGAGCATAAGGATAAGTTTTAATTTGTTTTAGTTTTAATTTTAGTTTTAGTTTGTTTTTTGTTTAGTTTATAGAATTTTTAACTTCATTTGATCATGGATTCCTTTTAGTCTGTGTTCTAATTTTCATTATATTCTGTCCTATTATCTTAGCATTTGTATCTTTCTTTCATTTCATTAATACATATACATGTATATAAATTTCATTTATACACATATGTGTGTGTTATTCTTATAATTTTCTTTAGTTCCTTTTACAGATATAGGTTTTGGTCAGAAATGGTGTTAGATTCTTTTTGCAGTTTCACAAGATTGCTGATGGCAGGATTGCAGTTTGAAGTAAGGAGTTCTTCTCAGTTCTTCTACATCTTCGGCGGGGTGTTCTACTTTCTGGATGAGTCACTTTTCAACGAGGCGCTCTCTCCTGTTCTACCAAGTTTATGGAGCGGTGTTTTTGATTTCAGATCATTCGCATTTCCAACTCTTTCGAGTTTGTAGCGTGGCATTTCCTTCTTAGATGGAGCTATCTTCTAGTATCTCTAGCGCTGAGTTGCTTCACAGATTTTTTAGATACTTCTAACACCTCATTACCAAGCGGTGGCCTTGTCGGAGCTTGATATGGGGGTGTAATGGGCGGTGGTCTTGCCGAAGCTGATTCTAGGGGTACCATAGTTCTTTTCATTGTTATTTATACTATGATTAGCTACCCACCAGGTATGTTCGTAGCACCTTGTCTTCTGTGATATATACATATTTACATGTATGATCTCCTTTATTCCAGAGTATTACATTCTCAAAAAAATAAAAAAATAAAGGGAAAACCTATTTACCGAACACGGTCAATGAGGATTCGCTTCCAAACCTAATATTGATGCATGTTGAAATCTATCTCATACTTTTTGGCTGTCCTTCTGAAACTCTGTAGCAAAAATACGAATGTTAATCTTAGCACTTCATCTTATTAGTGTGCAACATATATATATTTCACATGGTAAGTGGTAGAAGGATACCTTTTAAAATATAAAATTTACTATTCAATGTAAGGTGAATTTGTTAAAATAAATAAATTATAAACTGAATTTGTTATTTTTGTAAATATTTGTATATTTATATTTTTCTTACATGATTTATATATAGTTATATTTGAATGAAAGTTAGTTTTTTTTTCATTTTTATTGATAACAATGAGTTATGTAGTGATTTATTATTTTTTTGCATTTGATATTTATTTCTAAGCAAATAAATCCTTATTAATTTAAATATTACAATTTTTAGAAAGAGAAAGTTTTAAATAAAAATTAATGAACTTAGATTTTGAATTTAATATAGTTTTTAGTACTTTTTGATTAGAAGGTAATTGATATTTTATTGGGCTTCAAATATTAATGTTGAGAATGACGAAAATACCTAAAGGTTAAAACATAATAGTTACGAATCAACATTTTTTTATGCATTTAAAGTTTTTGCAGTTAATATTAAAATATTCTCCAAAAATAAATAAATGATATTATCAAATTGATAAAAAATATATTTGTTTAACAACTAAAAGAAATGTTATATGAAATAAAACCTGAACCTTACAAATCATAACGTCATTTTAACAATATTAGAAAAGTAATTTGATTTTTAATCCATTATTTCATACCTTAATAATTCTAATTAGTAACAAAACACTTCAATAAATAAATAGAATTCGTGCCAAAAAGGAAACATAATACAAAGCAAAATGTTAGCATTTGTCTTACTAGAGCATCATTGCAGTTAGGGGAACAAAGAGAATGTCATCTTAGTGTGGATGTGAAACACCCCGTATTTTACGTAATTAAATTAAAATGAAAAAATAGTAATTTTACACAAAAAGGTAAAATAGCAGGTTTCTACAATAGCTAGAATTTGACTTAGGAACATATCCCATTGTGTTTGGAATGCCGTATATAGTAGACAAATATATATAACTTGTCGAATTCGATAAAATGAGTCAAAAAAGTCAAAAATAGTGGCATTTTCATAATATGTCGATTTCAAATTTCAGCCAAAATTAGATTTGTTTTCAACCCGTAAATAGGTCCTTATCTATATCTCTTTTGTTCTAAAAATCTAACATCAACATAGAAAACCCCCCAAATTAGTCATAATTTTCCTAAACCAAACCAAATCAAATTAAACGATATATGAAACTGCACCATGAAGACAAGGAAAGGAACTGAAGCTATAGTGAAGTTTGGAGTTTTGATGATGGGGAAATTCTGGATAGTAAAGGAGGATTCACGTCAAATTGTAGAGAATGCACGTTAATTTAGTGAATGTGATATTTTTATTTGATTATATATTGATAAGACATAGCTATTCACCCTTATGGTCTTAAATGAAATTAATAATAATGAAATTAGATAGTAATCACATTAATTTGTTTTAATTCATGATTAGGATGTAGTATGTCATGGCTAACTAATTAGAAAGGTAATTATTTTGATTGCAATTAGACAATAGCAAATATCTTGTTAATTAAAAAATAAAAAACGTAAAATGCTCCAAATTCAATGTATTATATCATAATTATAGTACTTGATGGTATGAATCCATTGGTGGTGTTTGTACATCGATCGGGTTAATAGATTGATCAGAAAATACGTTAGAAGTTTCAATCAATGTGGACCGTCTGTTTGGGTACCATGGTGAAATAATAATGATAGTACGATCGAAGGGCATGTGTGTGTAAAGGAAAACCCCCAATGCCAATCTCAGATCATCCTAAATCATCGAGTGGCAGCGTAGATCAAAGTAAAATAACTAGCGACCGACAGGGAGAATATGGAAATCATAGAGTTAATGACATGCGTCGGTAGGCTTGGCGCGGCAGGAACATAACAATGGAGGTCTCTATTCGGTCCACGTCTACGATGCCCCGATCCATGCATAAAATGACGCGGACCTTGCAAATGTCGGATTATTTTTGGGATAAATTATATAAAATAGATCACAAAGATATCTACAATATTCTACATTTTCTGAAACTCATAATGGAAGGAATAAAATATAATAGTCAATAATAATAAACCCAGACAAACAAAATAACACAGTATTTAATATACTTCACTTATAATATTCCTCTACTACCGAGTAACAAAAACAACCTAATATCTTAGAATAACTGCGATACAATAGTAGATACTAACTGATAAATCTCCATCATGCCATCATGCTTCTAAGTCATCACCAGCCATCTCTATCGACCTATCATAGCATAACTAAAAAGAAGAAAATTATAGAGGGGTTCTAACATACGTCTGGTGAGTGAAACGTATCATATAAGTGTATAATACTAATAATCTATTAAAACATCACTTATGCTCGAAAACAATACCTTAACCTATGTCATCTGCACCTAACAAGTCAGTTAAACATAATATAATACTATCGCAACAACATAGGATAAGGCTTGCTAAAATCTAATCATATGCAGTCAATCGAACCTACAATCCTAACTTGCATGTGAAAGACTTACCGCGACACGATTGCGCCCAATTTCCCAACTCGTTATTGTCAAAAAACGTTTGCGACATGCAACCAAGGAATTAATTATCTCTACCATTATCGCCAAATCGTAAGCAACTCGTTGCCGAGGAACTACATGTCTCAGTCCACTGTCGCTAAATAATGAACATCTCGCTATTAGGAACTATATGCCTTGGCCCGCTATCGTCAAATCATAAGAGACTCGCTACTGAGGAACGCAATGTCTCAACCAACCATTTCCAAATGGTAAACAAATTGTGTAACAACCCGCATATTTAACGATTTTATATTTAAATGTTTTATTTAAATATAGCGTCGATAGTCGGATTTAGGTCCGAAATGTTACTTTATGCAAATGGCCGAATTGGGACTCGAAACCATTTCCATTGGTTCCAATATGACGTTTGCGATCTTTTTGAGTATAAGCTTTGATATATTTGGAGTAAGTCGAATTTTGCTATTTGCTAAGTGGGCTTTTGGGTTTGGGTTTCACCCAAACTGTTCTATTAACCTCAACTCAGCCCTTCTCTCCTCCCATTCACTTATTCATTTTATAAAAGCTTAAGCAAAAACTGAAATGGGGGAAGAGAAAGGAAATTAGAAACTCCTAGACCTAAATCCTTTTGCAAACTACAAATTCTTGCTCCAAAATCAATGAGAAGCCATTGGTAAGTTCTTCTTCATCTTCTCCAACTCTTCTCCTTCAATTTCAGAAAGTTTTCCTAAACCTAATTTAGGAAAATACTTGTTTGTTCTTAGATTGAAGCTTGTTGGGTTGTAGTAGTGGTTAGTTGGTCTTCTCCTTGTGATTTATCTCCTCCATCTTCTTTGTTTGTGAGATAAAAAAGTGAGTTTTGAACTCACATCTACTTCTCTTGATTTCATTGATGTTGGGTATGAATTCCTAACACCTTGTTCATATGCATTTGCCTTTAGTTTGAATTGAATTGGTGAACATTTCATTTTTGGAGTTTTGGAGTCAAATCCTTGAAAATCATAACTTTGATGTTTGATCATGGTTTTTGGTTGTGAATCGGAGTCAATGGTGTTGGGTTATCGATTGGCAAAATCCCCTTAAGTCCATTGCTCGATATGTTGCAAATGGGGTGAGTTGCTCCTCCATTTGCTAGGCTGGAAAACATTTCCAGCTACAGCCAGTCGACTGACCCCCTGCAGTCAGTCGACCAGAGAGTAAAAACTCTCGGGTTGTGGTTCAGTCGACTGACTGCAGTAGGCCAGTCGACTGACCTGCTTCAATTTGTCCAGTATGCCTATTTGTTTGTGATTTTCACTTTTATCGATGTATATTGATTCTAACTAGTTGTTTATGCATATTTGACCTTAATGATTTCCTTTTGAATTCATTCACGGGTTTTATAAATGATTTCTTCAAATCGTATTAAAAGTTCGCTTCTCCGATTTATAAATTCTATTTAAACCACACGTACAATTTCGCACTTCGAGCGAAGTGGAAGGGTGATTAAATGGTTGGGCAAAACATGGACCATGAATCTGCGCGTTTATCCTTCCGATCAATTCCCGACCTATTCAATTGATCGTTTTGACCTTCGGGTTTGGTTTACCGATGATATGAGGTGAATTTTTTACTGCTTTGAGTGTGAAATAAACTAACCGATAGTAAACCGTTTAGTGCGTACGGGTGGTTATGGGACTCACGTTACCACTTTTCGGACTCCTTTCTGGGAGTTTGTGACACATATTGCCTTTGGGATAGTGTCTTCGGACTGTCTCCTTCTGGCTTGGTTCCTTTAGTATCGCTTCCAATGTTGGTCGTTATGCGCCACATGGGTGATATTGGGTTGCTATAGTATCGCTTTCGATGTTGGCCGTTATGCGCCACATGGGTGATATTGGGTTGCTATTGTATCGCTTTCGATGTTGGCCGTTATGCGCCACATGGGTGATATTAGGTTGCCCTATTGTATTGCTTTCGGAGTTGGTCATTCGTTACCGCTCGAGCAATTTTTATGATGTTTCAATTGAGATGTATATTCCCTAGGTATCGCCCCTCGGTGTAGGTCTTTTTGAACCACACTATATGTAGTGATCACCTTGTGAACTTGTATACCATATTGGTATTTGTTATTTGCCTTTTGGCTTGTTTGGGATATTCCTATCCTTTGTTTCTATGAGTTGCCAATGATATGAGGCTTGTTTGTTATGATATGATTCATCTTATGTTAGATGATTGTGTTATCTCTTTTAGAGATATTTGATATATATTATGACCTTGCAGGTTTAATGTTGTTCAGTTTATCTAACTGATTTGTTTAGCTAGACTGACCCGTGTATCTTATATTCAGGTCAGGCCGAGATGTTTCAGGTTAGGTGCTTTTGGAATTAGCCTATTTTGCTTCCGCATGGACTACTCCGCTAGCTTCTTTTTGTTACAGCTTTTTGTGTAGTCCCATTTTGTAGTAACTCTGATATGTATTCTTTTGACTCGTCTGTATATTGTGGTCTGCTATACCACTCGACTTGTATTGTTTTGTAAACTCTATTGTGTATCCATATATGTGTATATGATGAATTACTGTTCTGTGATGTATATTACATTTGAGTTATTATATTCTGTTCTGATAGATCCAACCACCTATGGTTTTGTTTTAATTATTCATTGGGTATATTGGCCTGGTTGGTATGTTTATTGTCGATGTATTCAATAGATAATTGGAGCAAGGATATAGATGATCGCTCCCAACCAGCCTTATTCTCTGTGTTAGTTGACGGCATTACCTTGTAGTGTCCTTGGCTAGCATGGGTATAGAGGTGGGGCGTCACAGCATGGTATCAGAGCTGAGTTCAGAACAAAGTATGATAAACACAGAATAGATGCACATATTATGGTACATCAAAGTGTATAAGTGATACAAATCTTTGAATCATCGTGTCTCTTTATTCCATCAAGGTTAGATAGAGTTTGGGAATACGTCTAGGATTATTCCGTAGTATCCCATATTGAAATATCTACCATGTGAATAATCTTTTCCTTATCTTGACTTTCAGCTTATGTCTGGAAGAGGCAGAGGTCGACGTTCGGATGCTGGGCAATCTAGTGGCTCACATCCGGATGGCGTTTATATGTCTGCCGATCAGTTTATGGAGTTGTTTAGGAGCACTCAACCTCCCGTTCCTCCTCGAGTGTCTCCACCTCGCAAGTCTGCCTTTGCACGCCAGTGTAGTGATTTTTCTCATCTTGGAGGAAAGCCATTTAAGGGCTCCGAGTCTGTTCTTGAAGTCCAAGCTTGGCTTCGCATGTGCGAGCGTATCTTCTCTCTCATGGATCTTTCCGACCATGATAGAGTTCTTGTGACCTCTAGTTTATTACAAGAGCGTGCTCTTGATTGGTATGAGCTTCTTGTAGCCGAGATTGATGAGTCTACTCTTTCTTGGACTCAGTTTCGGGAGCGATTTGAACTCAAGTTCGTTCCTGAATCTGAAAAAGTTTTATTGACCCGTCGCTTCCTTGAGTTGAAGCAAGGGAAATCTTCTGTTTCTGAGTATGTCGCATCGTTCGAGGCTTTATCTCAGTATGGTCTTGAATTTATCAGTACTTCTTATAAGAAGAATTTGAAGTTTGTTTCTGGTCTTAAGAAATATCTTAAAAAGCCTTTGTTGCTCTAGCTTAAACTTTCTTTTGAGGAGTTGGTTGATTCGGCACTTCATCTCGAGACCGTCGAGAAGGAGTGTGATAGTGATGTTGATGTTGAGGTTTCCAAAAACCCCAACAAGAGGCCGTTTCCAATTCAAAAAAAGCCTTTTCCTTCTAAGAAGAAGAAGACCGATGGTCCTAGTTCTCAGCCTCAGTCTTCCGGAACACCTTTCGTTCGAAAGTGTTTTAATTGTGGTTCTCCGGATCATATTATTCGAGCTTGTCCTAAGCCTCTCTTCTGCCGCTACTGCAAGAAGGAAGGTCATCGTGTTTCCACTTGTCCCATTGCTCCGAATAATTCTTCATCTGGCAAGTTAAATGTAGCGAATGCTTCTGGAGGTCCTTCTCAGTCCAAAGGTATATCTTCATCTATTTTGGAAGGTTCTATTTTATTTCATAATCATAGTATACGAGTTCTTTTCGATATGGGAGCTTCACATTCTTTCGTATCGAAGAAGCTCGTTGATGATTTATCTTTGGATGTTTCTTGTTTGATTACTTCTTTAAGGATTGCGAATCCAATTGGGGGATCCACGACCCTTAGTTTGTTTTGTGATGATGTTGAGATTGTTTTATGTGGTTTTTCTTTTCGTGCGAATCTGCACGTTATTTCTTGTCTGGGATTTGATATGATTTTGGGTATGGACTGTCTAGTGAGATATGATGCCAGGATTATTTGTTCGGAGAGAACTATATATCTTCGACATCCGGATTCGCCTACTCAGCTATTTCTTGTTTTTCGGGATGTGGATAATTCCGAGATGGCTTTATATTCTTTTGATTCACGAGATGATGATGATATATCTTGTATTCCTATTGCTTGTGACTTTTCTGATGTTTTTGAGCCTGTATCGGGTTTGCCACCCAAACGGGCAATTGAGTTCCGCATTGATCTCATTCCAGGCGCGCAGCCAGTTAGTTGTCCTCCCACGAGGATGTCTACAAAGGAAAATGAGGAACTCAAGAAGCAGCTTTTAGAGCTTGAATCCAAGCAATTGATTCAGTCCAGTTTTTCTCCGTGGGGATCCGCGGTCGTCTTCGTGAAGAAGTCTGATGGAACTCTTATGCTTTGCATTGATTATCGCAAGCTTAACGAGTTAACCATCAGAAATAGGTATCCATTGCCTAGAATCGATGACATGTTCGATCTATTGAGTGGTGCTAAGGTCTTTTCTCAACTTGACCTTGCCACAGGTTTTCATCAGTTACGAGTCGCAAAGGATAACATACCTCTTATAGCTTTCCGCACTCGATATGGTTCTTTCGAGTGGCTCGTTATGCCGTTCGGTTTGACGAACGGTCCTGCTTTCTTTGTTGATCTCATGAATCGGGTATTCCGAGAATATCTCGATAAGTTCGTCCTTGTGTTCATTGATGATATCCTTATTTATTCTAAGTCTGAAGCTGAGCATGCTAATCACTTGAGAATTGTCTTGAGTACCCTCCGTCGTCATCAGCTTAGAGCCAAATTCTCCAAATGCCACTTTTGGGAGAATAAGGTTAAGTTTTTAGGCCATGTTGTATCTTCCGATGGCATTTCTGTCGATCCCTCAAAGATCGAAGCCATCCAGAATTGGAAGAGGCCTGAAAATGTTCATGAGATTCGTAGTTTCCTTGGATTGGCGGGTTATTACCGTCGGTTCATTAAGGACTTTTCCCGTGTTGTGCTTCCTCTCACTTGCCTTACTCGGAAAGGCATTCGTTTTGATTGGTCCAACAAGTGTGAAGCTTTCTTTTTGACATTAAAGGAACTTCTCACTAATGCTCCTATTCTTGTGTTTCCCGAAGGGAATCATGATCTTGTTGTCTACACCGATGCTTGTGGTGGTGGTCTCGGTGCTGTGCTTATGCAGAGAGATCGGGTAGTTGCTTATGCTTCTAGGCAACTGCGTCCGAATGAAGTTCGCTATGCCACTCATGATCTTGAGCTAGCCGCCATTGTCTTTGCCTTGAAGATTTGGCGACATTATTTATTGGGCGAGCGCTTCATTCTCTATACCGATCATAAATCTTTGAAGTATTTGTTCACTCGGAAGGAACTCAATATGAGACAACAACGTTGGCTTGAGTTTCTTGCTTCTTATGACTTTGATATCCAGTATACCTCTGGTAAGGGTAATCGTGTTGCAGATGCGCTTAGTCGCAAACATTCGGCTGTTATTTCTATGATGTTTGCCGAATGGGATGTTCTTGAGACTCTATCTTTTTGTGAAATTCGTGATCGAGGTTCATCTTCTGATTCTCCTATTCTATTATTTAGTTTGGGAGCTCGACCTATTTTATTGGATCGTATTGCCGATGCCCAGCGGAGTGGTCCTGAGTTGTTGCATCTTGTTCAGCTTTGTGAGTCTGGATCTTGTGATGAGACGTTGCAAGATTTCAGCATTGATTCTCATGGGTGTCTTCGTAAGAAGAACCGTCTTTCTGTGCCTTCTGATTTTGCGCTTAGGCATGACATTCTTGATGATTGCCACCGTTCTAAGTATACCATTCATCCCGGTAGTAGCAAGATGTATGCCGATATGCGTCGTCTTTATTATTGGGAAGGCATGAAGCGCGATGTGGCGAGTTATGTGAGCAATTGCATAACTTTTCAGCGTTTTAAAGCCGAGCATCAGCGTCCTTCGGGTCTTCTTCAGCCTCTTGAGATTCCATTGTGGAAATGGGATCAGATTTCTATGGATTTCATAGACGGCCTACCTCGTTCGAGATCTGGCCATTCTAGCATTTGGGTTATTGTTGATCGCCTCACCAAGTCTGCTCATTTTGTCCCTATTAAGTCTAATAGGACTGCTTCGCTTTTGGCTAAGTTATATGTTAAGGAAATCGTGAGACTTCACGGTGTTCATAGTTCTGTTGTGAGTGACCGTGATCCTTTATTCACGAGTCATTTTTGGAAGAGTCTTCAGCAAGCTTTGGGAACAAAGCTTAATTTTTCTACAGCTTATCATCCGCAGTCTGACGGACAGACTGAACGGGTGAATCGTATCTTGGAAGATCTTCTCCGTATTTGTATTTTTGATTTTGGTGGAAGTTGGGAGGATCACCTACCTCTTGTAGAGTTCTCCTACAATAATAGTTTTCAGTCTAGTATCGGTATGGCTCCTTTCGAAGCCTTATACGGAAGGCCATGTCGATCACGTTCATGTTGGTTGGAATCTGGGGAGAAGCTTATTCTTGGCCCAGACTTTGTTCGTCATTCTTCTGAAAAGATTGATCTTATTCGATTGAGAATGAAAGAGGCACAGAGTCGTCAGAAATCCTACGCGGACAATTGTAGGAAGCCTCTCGAGTTCTCGATCGGCGATCTTGTTTTTATTCGTGTTTCTCCTTTGAAGGGGGTTATGCGTTTCAGTACGACTGGGAAATTGGCTCCTCGCTTTATAGGACCATTTTCTATTACTGAACGTATTGGCCCTGTGGCTTATAGAGTTTCACTTCCAGCTCATTTATCTGGCATTCATGACGTGTTTCACATCTCGCAACTTCGGAAGTGTCTTCGGGAGTCGGATTTTGTTATTACTACTCCTGATTTGCAAGAACTTGAGATCTCACCGGACTTATCTATTGTACAGCAACCTATTCGTGTGCTTGACACGGAGGTGAGACGCCTTCGGAACAAGGACGTGCCGCTCGTTAAAGTTCAATGGTCCGCTAATCCCAATGACTGTACTTGGGAAACCAGAGAGTATATCGAGCGATCTTATCCGGGTTTTCTATCTTTGCTTGTCGATGGTGAGATTATCTTTTCGTTTCTAACTCGTTTCCTTCTCTTTTGAATATTGTATGTATGTAGTTGTTACAAATATCGTCTCTAGGAATTGCGGGGACGCAATTTTGTAAGGAGGGGAGATCTGTAACAACCCGCATATTTAACGATTTTATATTTAAATGTTTTATTTAAATGTTTTATTTAAATATAGCGTCGATAGTCGGATTTAGGTCCGAAATGTTACTTTTTGCAAATGGCCGAATTGGGACTCGAAACCATTTCCATTGATTCCAAAATGGCGTTTGCGATCTTTTTGAGTATAAGCTTTGATATATTTGGAGTAAGTCGAATTTTGCTATTTGCTAAGTGGGCTTTTAGGTTTGGGTTTCACCCAAACTGTTCTATTAACCTCAACTCAGCCCTTCTCTCCTCCCATTCACTTATTCATTTTATAAAAGCTTAAGCAAAAACTGAAATGAGGGAAGAGAAAATTAGAAACTCCTAGCCCTAAATCCATTTGCAAACTACAAATTCTTGCTCCAAAATCAATGAGAAGCCATTGGTAAGTTCTTCTTCATCTTCTCCAACTCTTCTCCTTCAATTTCAGAAACTTTTCCTAAACCTAATTTAGGAAAATACTTGTTTGTTCTTAGATTGAAGCTTGTTGGGTTATAGTAGTGATTAGTTGGTCTTCTCCTTGTGATTTAGCTCCTCCATCTTCTTTGTTTGTGAGATAAAAAGGTGAGTTTTGAACTCACATCTACTTCTCTTGATTTCATTGATGTTGGGTATGAATTCCTAACACCTTGTTCATATGCATTTGCCTTTAGTTTGAATTGAATTGGTGAACATTTCATTTTTGGAGTTTTGGAGTCAAATCCTTGAAAATCATAACTTTGATGTTTGATCATGGTTTTTGGTTGTGAATCGGAGTCAATGGTGTTGGGTTATCGATTGGCAAAATCCCCTTAAGTCCATTGCTCGATATGTTGCAAATGGGGTGAGTTGCTCCTCCATTTGCTAGGCTGGAAAACATTTCCAGCTACAGCCAGTCGACTGACCCCCTACAGTCAGTCGACTGAGTGCAGAGAGTAAAAACTCTCGGGTTGTGGTTCAGTCGTCTGACTGCAGTAGGCCAGTCGACTGACCTGCTTCAATTTGTCCAGTATGCCTATTTGTTTGTGATTTTCACTTTTATCGATGTATATTGATTCTAACTAGTTGTTTATGCATATTTGACCTTAATGATTTCCTTTTGAATTCATTCACGGGTTTTATAAATGATTTCTTCAAATCGTATTAAAAGTTCGCTTCTCCGATTTATAAATTCTATTTAAACCACACGTACAATTTCGCACTTCGAGCGAAGTGGAAGGGTGATTAAATGGTTGGGCAAAACACGGACCATGAATCTGTGCGTTTATCCTTCCGATCAATTCCCGACCTATTCAATTGATCGTTTTGACCTTCGGGTTTGGTTTACCGATGATATGAGGTGATTTTGTACTGCTTTGAGTGTGAAATAAACTAACGAATAGTAAACCGTTTAGTGCGAACGGGTGGTTATGGGACTCACGTTACCACTTTTCGGATTCCTTTCTGGGAGTTTGTGACACATATTGCCTTTGGGATAGTGTCTTCGGACTGTCTCCTTCTGGCTTGTTGCCTTTAGTATCGCTTCCGATATTGGCCGTTATGCGCCACATGGGTGATATAGGGTTGCTATAGTATCGCTTCCGATGTTGGCCGTTATGCGCCACATGGGTGATATTGGGTTTCTATTGTATCGCTTTCGATGTTGGCCGTTATGCGCCACATGGGTGATATTAGGTTGCCCTATTGTATTGCTTTCGGAGTTGGTCATTCGTTACCGCTCGAGCAATTTTTATGATTTTTCAATTGAGATGTATATTCCCTAGGTATCGCCCCTCGGTGTAGGTCTTTTTGAACCACACGATATGTAGTGATCACCTTGTGAACTTGTATACCATATTGGTATTTGTTATTTGCCTTTTGGCTTGTTTGGGATATTCCTATCCTTTGTTTCTATGAGTTGCCAATGATATGAGGCTTGTTTGTTATGATATGATTCATCTTATGTTAGATGATTGTGTTATCTCTTTTAGAGATATTTGATATATATTATGACCTTGCAGGTTTAATGTTGTTCAGTTTATCTAACTGATTTGTTTAGCTAGACTGACCCGTGTATCTTATACTCGGGTCAGGCCGAGATGTTTCAGATTAGGTGCTTTTGGACTTAGCCTATTTTGCTTCCGCATGGACTACTCCGCTAGCTTCTTTTTGTTACAGCTTTTTGTGTAGTCCCATTTTGTAGTAACTCTGATATGTATTCTTTTGACTCGTCTGTATATTGTGGTCTGCTATACCACTCGACTTGTATTGTTTTGTAAACTCTGTTGTGTATCCATATATGTGTATATGATGAATTACTGTTCTGTGATGTATATTACATTTGAGTTATTATATTCTGTTCTGATAGATCCAACCACCTATGGTTTTGTTTTAATTATTCATTGGGTATGTCGGCCTGGTTGGTATGTTTATTGTCGATGTATTCAATAGATAATTAGAGCGAGGCTATAGATGGTCGCTCCCAACCAGCCTTATTCTCCGTGTTAGTTGACGGCATTACCTTGTAGTGTCCTTGGCTAGCGTGGGTATAGAGGTGGGGCATCACAAATTGCTACTGGGGAACTACATGTTCTAGCCCATTATCGCCAAATCACAAGTGACTCGCTCCTGAGGAACAAGATATCTCAGCCCACCATCCCCTAACCGTAAGCGACTTGCTAACAAGGAACAAGATGTCTTAGCCCACCATCCCCCAATCGTGAGCAACTCACTACGGAGGAACAAGATGTCTCAGCTCATTATCGCCCAATCGTAATCTTTTTGCTACTTAGGAACAAGATGTCTCAGCCCAGTGTCACACAACCATAAGCGACTCGCTACTGAGGAACAAGATTTCTCAGCCTGTTGTTTCCATACCGAACCACGTATAACGAATATACGAAAACAAGACACTTTTTAGAAGTGTCTCAAAACACATCAAGCAACATACAAAATGTTTCTTGTCTTGTCATGATCATGCCGTCGTGAACCGCACGTGAATCTGAGTTTGTATGTGAGAGTTACAAACTTTCGAAGGCAAGGCATCTATTACAATTATTTAACCAGCAATATAATTATTATATTTATTTAATTATTTAGTTTCTTTGTCTTTCCCGTGTGGCTATAGGAACTCCTCATGCTCGAAACCCAATCATGATGTCACTTCCCTCACCCTCACTGCCTGGAGCTATGCCATCTAGTTCTGACTCCATGCCTTAACTCTACAACATCGTGCCACCCTACTACCAAGGTCTGATCGCCTCCACCTTACCCAATAAGACAATCGTCTCCTAGGCCTTTTCACTAATTTTAGGGATCTTTGACCTTGTATGGTCGATTAGACCCTACCATAACAACCTACTAGATCTCCTCTACATCCCCATGTCCTTTGATCATCACATCGTCATTGTTTCACCACTGAATTAAAATGGACGATCCATGTTTACTGAACTTTTGGCGTGTTTTTCGTTTAATCTGTTAACCCAATCGACGAATGGATGCCACCAATGGAATCATATCATCAATAACTGTAATTTTAATATATAATATATGTAGCTTGGAACACTTGTATATTTCACACTTTGTAATTAGAAGGGAGCTACCTTTCGCTAATTACAATCGATACAAATTATATTTTTAACCATCTAGTTATGGCGTACTGCGTCCTAAACAAGTGTATATAAAAAAAGCAGTTTTTAATTATTAATTACGTTACATAACAATTTGGTTTACGGTCACAAGGGGTAATTTACTATGTCTTATCAATACATACACAAATATGATAATTCTCACTCGTCGGTTAGTTGTTCAACTTCTCCGACTCGTCGTGAACCGCTCCCATTCTTTATTGTCCATAATTCCCCCTACTTTAAAATGCTAAATCTCTTGATAGATTTGACTTATTCATGTAGCTCTCTTCACAGCGATATGTTTCATATATTTATTCATTTAATTTGGATTTGATTTAGTGGATATTGAATTGATTTTGTTTAGAGATAGATGAAGAAGAAGATGGAGATTAGAGGTAAGATGTTTAGGCTAAAATGTGATTAGAAAATATATTTTAATTTCTCTTTATGAGTTGAAGTAATTCAAATTTAGGCAAAAATCTCGAAATTAATATATTACGAAAATGCCACAGGATTTGACTTATTCTAATTTCTGGCTAGTTTAACCAAATTTAGCAAATTATATATATTCTCTGACTATAAACGACATCCTAGACGCAATTGAATAGGCCTCAAAGCCTAATTCCCCCTGTTATAGAAATTTACTATTTTTCCCATTATGTAAAATTACGATTTTACTCTTTTTAAGTTAATTATTTAATTTTGTAAAATATGGGGTGTTACATTCTCCCTCTAAAAGAATTTCATCCTTGAAATTCCATAAGATGGAGAATGCAACTCCTTTTACATTGTAAAATCATACAATACAAGCAAATCAACGTCCATCTAACATCTATTATACAACATAAGCGAAAACATAACCAAAAGTATATAATACATAAAATATGATAAAATGATATGAGTGTAAATGCAAATGCAACTAAATCGACCTCCTATATAAATGAGTATGTAGTGCAATTAGTATGTATGAAATCATCATAATATATTTAAATACACGCACATACACATCCATACATCCATATGCAATGCTCATATCAAAGAGAAAGTAAATAACCACGTCCATAAACAAAATCAATCAGCATGTATATAAAGGAACAATAAATAGCATTTATATTATTACCTACCCTAAATTAGAACACCTAACTATGGATATTTATCCTATGTTTGAATGCATACACATATAAACCAACACGATAAGAGCTAAACTAGAATAACTCAAAAAACGCAACTATAACAACCAAAACATGTCATAAGGATGTGAATACAACCAATCCTAACATACGTACATCCATGCCTATGTCGACTAGCTAGCTAAAGAATGCAAACAAACAACAACCTAATGAACAAACTAGCTTATAAACTAACTAAAAGTGGAACTTATTGGAAGGGAGCTTGCAATGGAAAACTCGGATTCTCACCTCGAGTTCCTACTCTCATCCAAACCCTTTCTTCATCGTATTTGGACCAACTTCGTTTCCTCATTTTTATGTCGTATCGCATTATCTCCTAAGATGTAAACACAACTATGGAGTATTCTAAACTCTATCTCTACATTCGTCTCATAAGCCTACCGGTCTCTACGATAACTGTTAAATAGTCAATGTACGTTCGCGAATGGGATAAACATAAAATGTGTGAACATCCGCAAACTTCTCAAGAAGCCCATTCAATCATGCTGACTTCCCTGCTCTCTATAAACTAGGGAAATGCCCAACTTATGAAACTAGTCTTTCCACATAACATATCTCGATAGTGAGTCCTTTACCTATCTAGTTCCCACTTTGAACTCTCTATATGTGCATATCCTATGCCGTTTTCATTCTCTAGCATACCATTGAGGTGTCTCTATTCATATAATATCCATGTATAACTTAGATTCAAATAGATTGAACTACCGACATATCTCCATTGTCAAAAACCTTGCAATATGCTCCACCACTTGCTTCTTCATCCTCGACCAATAAAAACCCTCTTCATATACTTTGACATACCTCATTGAACTCCTTCTTTAAGTCCATGGGAACGACCATGATAACGGACGGTGTCTCCCCTCTAACTAGAATAACATTTAGGATACTTATGTGAACCTCACACTCCATAACCATTTAATTGCAGACCTTACAAATGAATGGTGCCTTAAATTCGGTGAACAAAATATTACTATAACAAACTCATGTACTAGGTTATGCATTTTTCGTATATTCACACATATCGGGCACTGAAAATAAGTTATGCATAAATGACTAAATACGATAGTTCTTTCAATCCATAGGATGAATGAAATGAACTAATCTTGCTTCTTAGTCAATTCTCTTCAACATAACAAAAGCTCGCCTTCCTTACTCACATTCATACCTTAATACATGCAAGTGAAGACGTTTACTTCATGTCTTGAAATCACAGAAAGTTGGTTACTTCAAAAATAATATTAACTCCACATGTTTGTAAAGTCCTATATACTAATATATGGCTAGAGTACCTTACGTACATCGTCGTACTCTAGATTCTTTTTTTTAAGACAAATATAGTTGTCCACTATTGGTGATTGCCTTATAAAATCAATCTTCTATTATTAACCTTTGTAACGACCCACCTTTTTAACCCTCAAATTTCTACACTATTACATCCATGGTATTCACATGTCAAACACCCAAGTGCCAGAATGAAATATTATTAAGGTAAAAGAAAAAAAGAAAAAGAACAAGGAAGCAAAAATGCAACATCATAATCTCACAATGGAATGGTAATATATAATATTAAAAAGACAGTACACAATGTCAATCTAAGACACATAGAATTTCAGAGTTGTAATCCTAAGTACTATTGTCAGCCTGGACAGCTATAACAGCTTATCCTCACAAATGCTAACAAGGAACAGGATGTCTCGGCCCACCATCCCCCAATCGTAAGCGACTCACTAACGAGGAACAAGATGTCTCAGCCCATTATCGCCCAATCGTAATCCTCTCACTACTTAGGAACAAGATGTCTCAGCCCAACATCACACAACCATAAGTGACTCGCCATTGAGAAACAAGATGTCTCTGCCCGCTGTTGCCATACCGAATAACGTATAACGAATATACTAAAACAAGGCACTTTTCAAAAGTGTCTCAAAACACATCAAACATCATATAAAATGTTTCTTGATTTGTCATGATCATGCCGTCGTGAACCGCACATGAATTAGAGTTTGTATATGAGAGTTACAAACTTTTGAAGGTAAAGCATCTATTATAATTATTTAACCAACAATTTAATTATTATATTTATTTAATTATTTAGTTTCTTTATCTTTCCCGTGTAGCTATAAGAGCTCCTCATGCTCGAAACCCAATCACGATGTCACTTCCCTCACACTCGTTGCCTGGAGCTATGCCACCTAGTTCTGACTCCATGCCTTAACTCTACAACATCGTGCCACCCTACTACCAAGGTCTGATCGCCTCTGCCTTACACAATAAGACAATCGTCGCCTAGACCTTTTCCCTAATTTTAGGGATCTCCGACCTTATATGGTCGATTAGACCCTACCGTAGCAACCTACTAGATCTCCTCTACATCCCTTTGTCCTCTGATCGTCACATCGTCATCGTTCCACCGTTTGATCAAAATGGATGATCCATGTTTACTGAACTTTCGACGTGTTCTCTGGTTAATCTGTTAATCAAATCAACGAATGGATGCCACCAATGGAACATATCATCAATAACTGTAATTTTAATATATAATATATCTAGCTTGGAACACTTTTATATTTCACACTTTGTAATTAGAAGGGAGTTACCTTTCGCTAATAACAATCGATACAAATTATATTTTTAGCCATCTAGCTATGGCATACTACATCCTAATCAAGTGTATATAAAAGCAGTTTTTAATTATTAATTATGTTACGTAACATTTGGTTTACGGTCATAAGGGTAATTTGCTATGTTTTATCAAAATATACACAAATATGATAATTCTCACTCGTCAATTAGTCGTTCATCTTCTCCAACTCATCGTGAACCGCTCTCATTCTTCATTGTCCATAATTCCCCCCACTTTAAAGTGCTAAATCTCTTGATACATTTGATTTATTCGTGTAGCACTCTTCACAGTAATATGTTCCATATATTTATTCATTTAATCTGGATTTGATTTGGTGGATATGGAATTGATTTTGTTTAGAGATAGATGAAGAAGAAGATGGAGATTAGAGGTAAGATGTTTAGGCTAAAATATAATTAGAAAATATGTTTTAATTTCTCTTTATAGGTTGAAGTAATTCAAATTTAGTTAAAAATCTCGAAATTAATATATTATGAAAATGCCACGGGATTTGACTTATTCTAATTTCTGGCTAGCTTAACCAAATTTAGCAAATTATATATATTCTCTGACTGTAAACGACATCCTAGACGTAATTGAATAGGCCCCAAAGCCTAATTCACCCTCTTATAGAAATTTACTATTTTTCTCGTTATGTAAAATTACGATTTTACTCTTTTTAAGTTAATTATTTAATTTTGTAAAAATGTGGGGTGCTACATTCTCCCCCTAAAAGAATTTCATCCTTCAAATTCCATGAGATGGAAAATGTAACTCCTTTTACATCGTACAATCATACAATACAAGCATAGCAACATCCATCTAACATCTATTATACAATATAAGCGAAAACATAACCAAGAGTATATAATACATAAAATATGATAAAATGATATGAGTGTAAATGCAAATGCAACTAAATCGGCCACCTATATAAATGAGTATGTAGTGCAATTAATATGTATGAAATCATCATAGTATATTCAAATACACACACGCACACACACATCCATACATCCATGTGCAATGCTCATATCAAAGTGAAAGTAAATAACCATGTCCATAAACAAAATCAATAAGCATGTATATAAAGGAACAATAAATAGCATTTATATTATTACCTAGACTAAGTTAGAACACCCAACGATGGGTATTAATCCTAGGTTTGAATGCATACACATACAAGCTAACACGATAAAAGCTAAACTAGTAAAACTCAAACCAAGCAACTATAGCAACCAAAACATGTCATAAGGACGTGAATACAACCAATCCTAACATACATACATCCATGCCTATGTCGACTAGCTAGCTAAAGAATGCAAACAAACAACAACCTAATGAATAAACTAACTTATAAACTAACTAAAAATGGAGCTTATTGGAAGGTAGCTTGCAATGGAAAACTCGGATTCTCTCCTCGAATTCCTACTCTCATCCAAACCCTTTCTTTGTCGTATTTGGACCAACTTCATTTCCTTATTTTTATGTCGTATCACATTTTCTCCTAAGATGTAAACACAACTATGGAGTATCTAAACTCTATCTCTACATTCGTCTCATAAGCCAGTCTCTACCATTACCGTTAAATAGTCAACGTACGTTCGTGAATGGGATAAATATAAAATGTGCGAACATCTGCCAACTTCTCAAGAAGCCCACTCAATCATGTTGACTTCTCTGTCTCTATAAACTCGGGAAATGCCCAACTTATGAAACTAGTCTTTCCATATAACATATCTCGATAGTGAGTCCTTCACCTATCTAGTTCCCACTTTGAACTCTCTTTATATGCATATCCTATGCCGTTTTCATTCTCTAGCATATCATTGAGGTGCCTCTAATCATATAATATCCATGTATAGCTTAGATTTAAATAGATTGAACTATCGACATATCTCCATTGTCAAATACCTTGCAATGCACTCTACCACTTGCTTCTTCATCCTTGACCAATAGAAACCCTCTTCATATCATTTGACATACCTCACTGAACTCCTTCTCTAAGTCCATGGGCATGACCATGATAACGGATGGTGTCTCCCCTCTAACTAGAATAACATTTCAGATACTTATGTGAACCTCACACTCCATCACCATTTAATTGCAGACCTCACAAATGAATGGTGCCTTAAATTTGGTGAAAAAAATATTACTATAACTACCTCATGTACTAGGTTTTGCATTTTTCATATATTTACACATATAGGGCATTGAAAATAAGTTGTGCCTAAATGACTAAATACGATAGCTCTTTCGATCCAAAGGATGAATGAAAAGAAATAATCTTGCTTCTTTGTCAATTTTTTTCAAAATAGAAAAACTTGCCTTCCTTAATCTCATTCATACCTAATACATGCAAGTGAAGACATTTACTTCATGTCTTGAAACCACCAAAAGCTGATTACTTCAAAAACAATATTAACTCCACATGTTTGTGAAGTCCTATATACTAATATATGGCTAGAGTACCTTATGTACATCGCCGTACTCTAGATGCTTTTACAAGACAAATATAGTTATCCACTATTGGTGATTTCCTTATAAAATCAATCTTTTATTATTTAACCTTTGTAACGACCCACCTTTTTAACCCTCAAATTTCTACACTAATACATCCACAGTATTCACATGACAAACACCCAAGTGCCAGGATGAAATATTATTAGGGTAAATAAAAAGAAAAAAAAACAAGGAAGAAAAAATGCAACATCAGAATCTCACAATGGAATGGTAATGTATACTGTTAAAAAGATAGTATACAGTGTCACTCTAAGATACATAGCATTTCAGAGTTGTAATCCTAAGTACTATTATCAGCATGGATAGCTATAACAGCTTATCCTCATAAATGCAAATATATACATAATAGTAATGCACTGAAAATAAGAATACTATGGTAGGTGAAAGCATCCAACTCGTCTCCTTCAGCTCCAAAGAATGTCCAACTAAAACTTACCTTTCTCAAATTGCCCGGAAGAGCACTCGAGGAAGTATGGAAAAAATAAAACCACAAGTCAGATAAAAGTTTATTATGCGAAAATCAAGAGACATGTGGCCAACATATAATAGTACTTTTAAGACCGTTTGGATCACTGTAATGGATATACCCTCGAAAGAACCAAACCCATCTAAAAAGTACGTAAGGTGATATAATAGATAGTGTCTAGGGTGTAGAATATAAATTAGAAAATAGTTGTGTTGTTGCATCTTACAACACAAAGTGTAATTAAAACTACTAAGGTAAGTTCGCATATGGATTTCCATGGAGGTCTCCTCAGTAAACTGAAGCCAGCCCCCATGACAAGGATCAGAAACTACCTTCCGAGTGGTGCATATCTCTAAATAAAAAATACCATAAGGTAAAAAAAACTAGCCCATGCCCAAATTAGTGATGCCAAATATCATCAACTCCCGCTAGCTACATTGATAGGCATCTCTATATAAGGAGTTAATACACCCTCTTTGGTTAGCTAAACCCTATAGTTGTGCATCCTACTCTATCTTATGTCATTTTACGATAGTGAAGTCACATTCAGCATCTCAACACACGAGTCTTCATCAATCGAACAGATCTTGAATCTCTCCATGGATTCTAGCATCTTGAACAGTTTATGACTCTCTTCATGGATCCGAACATAAGTCGTCCGACGAATGCTAACTCTATCATCTCTCTTGGAATCAACCTCAAGATAGACAATACCCTTGCTAACATTATTTGAAATGTTAATGCCGACCTCTCCCTTGGGCTTAACCTTGGGATAAATAATTCAACCCTATAATATTTCACTCCATAACCGCTTTCAGAACATAAAACTCGCATATCTATTTTGATGTGGTTTTTGGTAAGTAATACACTTATTCGATCCCCGTCACCTTAAAATTAAATCGACAAATTTTCGGTTAACTCAATTCTGGTTCTTTAAGAAGTAAACAAACAATACAAAGGACTCCTCCCCAGGGGTATCTCGTATATACACATTCTCAAAGCAAGAGATGATTCATATGAATGAGTCCTTCTCGGGGGATCTCAAATCATATTAATACGCGATGCTTACATATACTTCCAAAGTTAATTTGGTCAAACTCGATAGAAAACTAATCGACTACCTAGTAAAGAAGAGAAATGATCACATATGGAAACCAATTCCCGTATGCTTATCAGGTTTCCACTTTCTCAATTTATACTATCCCTCGGTCAAGAGTGAAGTTGATAGGTTAGAGCACTATTGCTTCTACACCCTACTCGAACTTAATTCTTAATTCTCACAGATAAAATAAATCCACTTTGTCGGCTTTTAGTTCTAAGTACATGAAGTACATGACTAAATACTTTCCATAGGTGAGTAAACGCACAAAGCATGATTAAGTCACACAAAGCACGATTAAATCACACAAAGCATGAATAGGTTATATAAACGACTTCTAATCCCCGTTTTATTTGATTAATTCTTTTATTAATTAAAATTCCTTTGTAAATACTTGTGTATATATATATATATTCAAAATACCTTTACAAAGATACATATATGTATTATACTATTTCACTATCCATTTCAAATCTTTCAATACTTGGAAATGTATTCATATTCCTATCCCAAATGGTAAGGGATATTCACAAAAATTAAACAATATTTCATATTTCCAAAAGTATAATTAAATGGGTTAAAAATAAATGTTATTAAAAACATTGGTACTATAAACCAAAAACCATTTATACTTGTCATTATCTTTACAAACATTCATTTCAAAGATCTAACTATATCTACATTTATTAAATAAAGTAATTAACTTTTAATTAACTTTATAAAACCATTTATTATAACATAAGTGTTAATACAAAACTTCTTCTATTCTTTTATAAAATACCGAACTTACTTTTCCAAAATTATATGTATGTATGTATATATGTAAATATATTTTAAAAATACTTATAAATATGTTTTAAATATCTATGTAAAATATTATGCAAAAATAACTAATTTATAATTTACTAAAAACCTCCTATTTTAAATGCTACAAAGGAAATCTTTTTCTTTAAAAATTAATATTTAATTATTAAAAATATATTTAAACTTCTTATCTTTTTTTCATATTCTAATCCATGTTATTGGACTTCCCTAAAAATATTTTACAAAGATATAGATCGTAAACCATTTAAAACATGAAAAATTAGTCAAAATGTCGCATAAAAATAAAATATTGCAACAAGCCTGGAAGTGTTGCAATAGACTAAGGACATCATTTACATTTATAAATGCTAACGTTCTGGACAGAGAACAACATGAAAATGCATGATATCTTAAGAAAATGATTTTTGATCCAAATTTTTTTACAGTAAGTAGTATATTTAGAGTGCTTAATGACATTAAAAGAAAACCCTAAGGATATCTTACAAATTAATTATAAAAATTCCTGAAAATATGCTATTTTCAAAGTGCATCTCTGCTCTCTTCTACATTTCCAAATTAATTATAAATATTCATTTCTTTCATTTCCCTTCTGCATCTCTCCTCTCTTCCTCTCTTATATTTTCAATTCTATGTAAAAGAAAAACCAACACCCCTCTCCGCTTCTAAAATTAATATTTCAAAATCTATCAACTTTCAACCAAAGCTTCTAACTGCAAAGTTGTTTATCATCACCTCTAGTATTTTCTAAAAATATTCACTCATCATTTGATCGAGCATGGTGGCGGTAATCATGCGATTATAGTGGCGGTTGGATAATGGTCATTTTTCGACGATCATGGAATAGAGATCAAAGAGTATGGTCGGGTTTGTATTGCCAGGATGTGATTTTTGAAGCTGATCTCATAATTTTTAGTGGTTGGAATTGTCTTTGGGATGTGGATGATCATTTTTCGATCATCTCGCAAAATCCGATGTTGTGGTGGACTGGAGGCGAAGCGGCTATAATGGGAGGAAGGTGGAAACATGTCGGAGGAGATGGTAGAGGTCAGAGGTTCGATAGTGGTCGATGGAGTCCAAAGGAGGTAGAACTAGAGTTTCGACCATGTTTTTATTTCGGTTAGGGTATTCGACCGTCCGTGGTGGTTGGAGCCACCCAGTTGGACGTTGCTGGAGGTGAAGGTGGGGCATTGAGTTGCGATGCTAATGGAGGTGGCAATGTGGTCTGTAGTCAATCGAGACGGTGGCGATTGCTATTTGCTCAAGGTGGGTTTGAATTCTGGGTCATGTTTTGAAGGCGTGATTTCGAAAAGGAGAGGGAAGTGAACAGTAAAGCGGCTTGGGTTGGTATGGTGGAGTAGGCTTTGGGCGGTGTTGTTTTTGGGTTGGAAAACATATTTATTTATTTGTTTAATTTTTAATTATGTGTGTTGAATTTGAAAATGGAATATCTCGCTTATTTTAAATCGATTAACCCATAGATTCTTGCATTTGACTCGTATTGACGAGTACAAAATTTTGGTATAAATAGTTGATAGTTTTAATGAATTATAAAATACTGATGAATTAATAGTGATTGAATATAATTACGTTGTTTTAAATAATAACATAGTTAAATTAATTACACTTTGTCTGTGATAACTATTTGGCAGAATAAAAACCTGTTTTGCTATAATTAAATTGAACAGATTATTTTGGACATCTATTTGACAGAATAAAACATTATTCTACTATTATAAATTGAATAGATAATTTTGGATATCTATTGAGAAGAATAAATCTCTATTCTATGCTTGTACAGTAAAATGGTGATTTTTGAAGTTAGTCAACATATGAATTAATTAATATTAAAAAATGATGTGTTAACTATTGATTATTAATTATTGAGTCTCAGCAGCTTGGTAGCCTGGCCATATTGAGTGTGACATTGATATATATTAAAAGTGGAATATTTTTAGTAGTAATAATAGTAGCATTGGTTAAGTGTTATAGTAGCTCTAGGTCTCGTTATTATATTTTGAAAACTATTGGTTACTGTTTTTGATTTAAAAATGGTTTCAATTTAGATTTAAGGATGATTTTAAAATTAACTTTGGAATTTTTTGTGGTATTTATTTAGGAATGGATTTTGAACTTATTTATTTTACTCGAACCTTTTTGGAACGTTGTAAAGGTATTTCAAAAGTATTTATTTTACAGAAAAGTTGATATGATAATGGGTGTTTGTTTTAAAGTAAATTAAATGGGTTTATCTTATTCTATAAAATGATTATGTTTTTAAAAGAAGATAGCAGTATTTTGGAATAAATATATGTGAATGTTTTATGTAAAAGGTTGTAATAAAAGATAGATTTATAAATGGTACTATATAAATAAAAGAATAAATTTATAAATAATATTTGTAGAAGGAGTTTGTAAATACAAAAAGAGATTTAGGAAAAAGGTTTTTAAATGGATAAGAGGTTTATAAAATAAAGTGAATATTAGTCACACATCCCTAAAACCAAAGTTAATTCAAGCGGCATCCTCCCTAAAAAAATGTTGTAAAGCAGGTCCTTATAATTACTTTACTTAGCAGGATGTATTTTTCGTATTTTGTTGGCCAGTGCTTAAAAAATTTCAAAAATTATAAATATTATAACTACGTTTGTGCAAAAAAAATTATAGACATATATGCAATAATTGTGACGACCATGATTTTTTTTGGGCATTTGAAATTGGAATATTAAATTGATTTTAAATATTTAAAAGTAAATTTTAACTTGAATTTCAAATATCACTATTTATTGGGTGATTTAATTATTAAATTAAATAATTTGAAGTTCGTTAGAATGTTGAATCTGGAGTTTTAAGCCTGTTAAAAATAATTTGAAGGCTTGTAAAATTTATATTGATAGTGTCGAGGATAATAGAAGTTTTATAATTGAATTAAACAGTGATTTTTTCAGTTTTAAAAATATATCGTTTAGATCGACTTTTAAAAATAGTCTTCCGAGACACAATCTCGGAATTCGATGAAACTAGTTCCATTGGATCCGTAATATTGTATTATTATCGGATTTCAATTTTCGTAGTGTTTGGAGTGATCGTTTGGCCGTACGATAAATAGACGCATTGAAATTATATTGTGAATTCTATATAATATCTGGATCCAAAAAGCTATCTAGTCCATACGATCGAATTAGGGCTCAAAACCTTTTCGATCGCATTCGAAATAGGGGTATAACATTAGAAATGCCTGACGACATGCCTCAATAGGAGTTCAAAATTTTAAGTCGCATTTATAAAGAATATTTGAATTTAATTAAACATATATATAATTATATTTTGGTCAATCATCAGCTGAAATACTTTTCACATCAGCCGTTATCCTCAAACCCAAATCACTGTAGAAAGTATAATCCTACACGCTAATGTTTTCAGCACGCAAAAATCAAATCATGTCATTGTCCCCCTTTTCTTTTCTAATAGAAGCCACGCGAATAAAAAAACCAGGCTCTCTCTCTCTCCATTCCCTTCCACTCAAAAATGAAGTCGAAATCGTTTAGAAATGGTGGAATACGAGAATCGAAATCTCCTCTTCCTAAAAATCATTCAAGCAACTATAATCAAAACCCAGCCCCTCTCTTCCTTCTCTCTGGAAATTGCGAATCGAATTCGATGCTCCTATTGGCTCGATTTCGATTAGAGAGTGGGTTGTTTCAGAAGGTTGCACGCGTGGATGATTAACGCATCATCGAGGATAGCGTTTCATGATGGAAGGTGTCGCTTGATTTGGATAGAGCGACAACCGTGGAGACAGGCGCGTGTAGGGAAGTTTCGGCTGTGGGCTTGAAGGCGAGTTCGTCAGGGTGGTCGCGATGCTTGGTACGACGATGCAGCGAGTGTGTCAGGTGCTCGAACGTGGAGGCAGTGACCATGTTCGATCGGTTCGATCTGCGTTGAGGTAATTAATTCTGAATATTTTAATTCAGATGTTACTTTGGATTTAAACTTATCGGGACATTAACTGCTTTGCATTTATTGTTTTGTTAATTTAATAAATAAATATATAAGTTGCAGAAATTATATAGGTAAATGTATGAGTAGTTTCAAAATGAAGAAAAAATGATGGAAGTTTTATGTAGATTAGATCTTAGGGAAAAAGAAATTTTAAAATGTTGAATATTTATATAAAAGTAGATTTTTGAAAAATAATAAATTAATTTTTAGTATATGGGTTTCAAAAGAAAAAGAATAATTATTTATTATTGGAAAATTGGTTTGAATGAAATAATTGGTAAATCAAATTTATTAAATGGCAATTGAAAATTTAATTATCTCAAGTATTAATAAAATCCATAATGTTTATACAAGGTTAAAATCTGAAGGAAACAAGTCGAGATTGGATTTGGATTGCAAAATCAAAGGTGAGTTAATCTCACTCTTTTGGATTTTGATTTAAAAATTTAAATGGTTGAATTTAAATATTTGGTTGAATGATTGAATTGATTGATGTGGTATATTATATAGTAATATATAGTACATATTGGAGTGATTGATTTCCCGCATTATATAGCGGATGGGACCTATGCGCCACATAATAGCGGATGATATTATATAAATTCCATATACCACAATATTCCTCCTCGAAGTGGAATTGGTATTGTGCTAACATCTGTGGATGTAGGGAAATAGGTTGGAGGGATCCAACTAGATTCCTCAAAATTATTTGGATTGTTTAATATTCTATATTGTGAATGTTTGATATGCTGTGATGAATTATATTGATAATTGGAATATTGGATACCATTGTTTGATTGGATATTTCGGTACACTGAGTTATTGAAATATATAGAATTGGATTTTTGAAGAAGTATAAGAGTAAATTTTGGAAGTGAAATAATTATAGAATAACAATAAGAATGAATTGGAAAAAAATAAAAGTGATTTTTAAAATTGAAGTTAAATTGTAAAGTAGAGATTTAAAACAAGTTTTAAATCAAAATTAAATCTGGAATTCAAGTTGGTCAATCTCAGTTTTTAAACAAATAAAGTTTTTAAAATTTAAAGTGTTTTAACAACTTGAATGTTAAAGTGCATTTTTAAATTGATTTTAATTTAAAAATGAATTTGGTTTTAAATTCCTTTAAACTTCCTTTATAAAATGAGTAATTAATTTATTAAATGAAGTAAATAAAAAAGATAGTTAATTACAGGTTGAGATTAATCAAGAGTGATTAATATTTTGGTCTAATTAATGTTATTAATTTAGATTAGTATAAATTAAAATAATAAGTGATATATGAAAAATTAATTAATATAAGTAATTAAGGATTAATGTAGTTATAGATAATTAATTTGTGAAGTAATTAAAGATTAATTATTGTTTTTGGTTACGAATAATTAATTTTTGTAATTAATTAAAGATAATTACTTGAATGTAATTGAAGGATATTAATCCAGGGTGATTAATTAAGATGGATAATTAAGGGATGATTAATTAATTGATTTGAAATTAATTAATGTTAAGGAAGGAATCTAAGTGATTGAGGTTAATAATTCAATTAGAATTAAATAAATTAATTTTGGAAGTGATCAAGCTTTGCTTATGGATGATTGAATGGTATTGGTTGCCTTGAATAAGTTGATATCTCTGATATGAAATGATTTGTAGTACCATATGTTGGGAGGACAGGATATTGTGGTTATCTATCAATGACGAATTGTTGTGTAAAGGGACATCCTGTATTTAAAGTTTGAAGTGTATTTCATTTGGATAACTTGGGTTGGGATGACGTGAGTCTCGAAAGGACCAGAGTCGGGTATTAGAAAATACCCGAAACCATATCGAATTTTTATAGATTGATATATGGAATCAATAGGATGGAATGAATGATTTAAGTGAATTGGACTACTAAATCTAAGTTTAATACTTAGAAAATTGATGTGTGAAATAAGTGATGTCTATAATAATTTGTGAATTTGTAAATTGATACCCCGGGTTTTAAATAAGTTCCATGCATTGGAATTTCATGTTGGATGAGTTTACTCACGCTGGTTTCCAGCCTGACCTGGGTGTTACTTTGATGTAATGCTCGGATCAGACCGAGTATTACAGATTTCCAGGTAAGGACGTTCTGGAGCTCAGGAGGCGAGCTGGATGGCAAGAACGTATGGAGTATTTCCGTTGTATTATATTGTTGTATATTGAGATATGATGATTGTGTATGTAACGACCCAGAATTTTTAGAAATTAAAATTTGAATATTTAATTAATTTTAAATATTAATAAGTGAATTAATAAGTCAAATAAATTTTTATTTGAATTTTTGGATTTAATTGAATAATTAAATCGATAATTTAATATGTTAAATTATGGAAATAATTAAAAATATAGTTAAATATGATTGAAAATGATTTGTAAAATTTTATTTTATCATGTTGAAGTTAGAACAATATTTTAGAACTTTTAAAATCGAATTAAAAGTTAATTTGTGAAAATTGAATATTTTAATATTTAAATCGACTAGTGAAAATAGTCAATTTTTGAACAGTCTCAGAATTGAATGAAACCAGTTCCATTGGATCCGTAATAGTTAGTTATTACCGGATTTCAAATTTCGTGTCAATCGGAGTTATCGTTTGATCGTGGCAGCTCGAAACGCATCGATTTATTTTTAGTTTAAATTTGGCGAGCTAAAATAGCCATTTTTCAAAAAGTCTCGGATTTCGACGAAACCAGTTTCATCGGATCCGTAATGTGATATTATTGCAAGGTTTCAAATTTCAAGTCAATTGGATTTACCGTTTGTCCGGTACAAATTAAAACGCCTAGAAATCGAGTTAAATCGGTTTAATTCAAATTGAACGTTTTCAGCCATAACTCGCACAGATGTCCGAATTAGCTTCCGAAACCTGTTCCATTGTGTCCGGAACGTGGGATAAACCCTAGGAACGTCAGTTTCGGCGCGTAAATCGGAGTTCGGAATTTCCGGAGTGAATAGTGTTTTGAATAATTTCCTATAAATATACCATACCCTCATTCACAAATAAAAACCTAACCCTAAACCTAATTTCAACGAAGCCGCCACCCCCTATATGAACGGTCAGAAACTACTCTTCTTCCTCCCTCCAAATCTTCTAATCTATGCATCGATTCATGAAAGTTTCAACTAGAGTATTGTAGAGGGCAACACGAACTACAAGATCAACGGTGGAGATCGCGAATAGCTTCACGGATTGATGGGAAATCGAGTGAAAACGTGGCCGTTCATCACACGTGCGCACGCGAGAGGAAGTGGCCGAGCTCCACATGCTTCAGGCCGAGCATAGCTTAGGTCATGAGCTTCGAGATGAAGGTGGTTTGATCGAATTTCGTCGAGTGTAGCGAGAGCAAATCGAAACCCTAGTTGAATTGTTATGGGTTTGGTGGTTGCGGCAAATAGCCTATAGACGTGAGATAGAGGAGAAGAGAAAATGCACGGGCCTGATTTCTTGGCCTTGGAATGCACGGCTATGATCTAGCCTAGGTTTAAAATTTTATATTTAAGTTGTAATTTATAAGTTAAAATTCGAGTAAACTTCAAAAATTCATAACTTTTTCATACGAGGTCGAAAAAATGCAAACTCAGTTGCGTTGGAATCGTATGGACGAGCACTACGCGATGGAGTTGGTTTGGAGTCGTTTGGAGTTAGTGAGAATTTTGGGTAAAATTAAACGTCCGTTTAATTTTATTCGAAATAAATCGCTAAAACAGAATTGAAATCAAGGTGAGAACTTCTCACTCAATCGAATCGGTTTCGATTTTATTTTAAATAGTTAGATTTAAAATATTTGAATGCATGTTTGAATGTTGATTGATATCTGTTGATTGTTAAAATAGACATTATACGCCGTTATTAAGCGGATGTTATTTATTAAAAACATATACCGCGAATATTTCATAAACTGTGAAATTGGTATTATATATAGTAGCAATATATATATATATTGGCATATGTATATATTGGAGTTATTGATTTCCCGCATTTATTTGTTTAGCGGATGAGACCCTATTACGCCGTTATTAAGCGGATAATATTTAATGAAAACATATACCGCGATAATTTCGTACTGGAGCGAAATTGGTATTGTGCTAATGTTTTTGGATGCAGGAAAACAGGTTGGAGGGATCCAACTGGATTCCTCAACAGTATTTATTTGATTTCAGATATTTTGATATTCGTTGATTATCATATACGATATATGATATCGTTGTTGTCGTGATTGACTATTTGGTGTGTAGCATCATTGGGCCAAATTTGGAATTTTAAAATGATTTCAAAGTGATTTTTGAAAGTATACGTTTATAAAATATTTTTGGAATTGATCCATTTTAAATAAATAAACGTTATAATTTTTAATGTTGTAAAAATTATGATTTTTGAGAAATATAGTTAAAAACTGATTTTTGAGAATATGATGCTAATGATTTTATAAAATAGTTAAATCGGAATTTTTGAATTTATTATGAAAAGTTGAAATATAGGATTTATAAAATTTAATTATTTTATGAATCAAAAGGAAGAAGTTTTTAAAGGAATTTAAAGACGTTTAAAGAGAATAATATAAATTGATTTATATTAAGAGATTTATAAATGGATATTTATAAATTGAAATATGGACATTATAAAACGAGTTTTTATAAGTGTTTGAATGAAGTGAAAATGAATTTCATAATTGAATGGAATTTATAGAATTTTATACGGTGAAGTTATAAATGGAATTTTATAAGCAGTAGGTTTATAAAATTTATTAAGTTATTAAAATAATGATTTTGGATAAATGAATGAATCTTATAAGTTATAAGATTTATAATTTGGGAAGTTAAAAAGAACGATTTTATAAAATAATCGTTTTATAAGTAATTAACTTATAATATGAACGTTTAGTTTATAATTTAGTTATAAACTGAAATAGGTTAATAAAAGAATTTATAAAAAGGAAGTTTTTATAAATAAATAGAAATGGAATTTATAAACGTTGTTTTATAAATTCGCAAATGACTTATTTTAATAAGAAAATTGTTGAAACCTATAAATGGAGTTATATTCACATTTTTGAATAGTGAATAATCCTTTGAATTAAAATGAATAAAAGGATGAAATTGTTAATGAAGTATATTCACGTTTTTGAATAGTGAATAAGATGTTAAAGAAATTGTTTTGAATGTGATATTTCAAATAGAATTAAAACGATCTAACGATGTTTTAAAATGTGTTGAGATTCAAAACCATAGATTTCAACATTTATTGTTGAAATAGACGTTTTCGAGAAATAGAAGGAAATAATGGACTATAACACTGTTGTTATAGTAAATGATTTCCGAAAGGAAATGTTTTGTATAGTATTGGGATTTATATATCTATTTAATTTCAAACCCCTATACTAGTGATTTTGGGTTGTCGTAACAATGTTTTACGCAACATTCGTTTTGGCCCAAATAAATATGTTAAGAGAATGATTTCCTTAAAGAATGAAATATATACTTAATTCCGATTCAAGTATATTGAATATTTTCCAAGTGTTGAAAATAAATAAAATCTGTAAATTACTTAATAAATAAGTATGGAAATGTTTTCCAATATAAAGTGAATACTTTGAGAACTTATCTTTTTGAAGATAAATTGAAATGAATAATCGAAATCGAATATTCACTGATATTTTGGAATTATACATTCACTAAGGAATTTATAAAGGAAGTGGAATTTGTTTAAGAATAAATATTGATTTATTTTTGAAGTGTTGAAATTATATATCTAGTGAAGATATTTTGGAAAATAAATAATTTGGAAAATTATTTGGAATCTGGTGATGTTGTGCATATCAATTGATAGTTCAATAACCGACTATCAATATTTCCCTTTGAATGGGTAATTGATGTGATTTGTTTGAATGTGAATGCTACACTTATTTTTAAATAAGCGCTCACTATTCGGGTTAACCGGGAAAGGACCTTGGGGTCGTATAACCCATTCCGAATATGTGATACGTCGTTATAATTGCATTGAAGATCGGTGTTGAAGACCCGGTATTTGCGAGAGCGATAGGATGACCTGTCGATTTACTCTGCACCGAGTAGCTACGGTATAGAGTTCTCCATATGTGATGGTGAATCCGATCAGGATTGTGAATATCCGGATTGCAAGGACTTCTTTGTAAGTGCCTTCGGTTTTGTTCGATCCCGGAACAGACTTGTATGGATTGTGTGTCTGACATTACAAGTTGAGATATAAAGCCGATTTCATTCAAATATATTTCTGTTGGTGGCGGAGAATTTATTCTTTTAGCTTAACACCCTTCTCTGAGACGTACGAGCTCAGAGGTTATGTAGTTGAAGTTATCAGCGATATATTCCCAATTTGGTAATGTGATATGCTGAGTGATGCTGAAATGATCATTGTGTTGATTATTGTGATAGGATCGTTTATTTGATCGTCTATCTTAGTGATCATTGTGTTGATCATTTGTTGACCCAAAGCATGGCTTTTGTATAAAGTATGTTTTTGTGGACGTGAATTCGTCGAACCTCACACCCCGGAAATGGTCAAAACAGGAAAGATGCAGCAAGGTTATGAGGGGTAGCACCCTTTAGGGTATGTACATTTCCTTCTGGATAGAGGTGGTATCATGGTATGGAGCCCAGATATTTAACCTATGTGGTTACTACGAATTTATTACTTTGTGGTTGTTGGCTATCGGGATCCCGTGAGAAAGGTCGTTTACGATCGGGGAATGGCGTGCTCGTGTCAGTAGTTACCCAGTTAGGGGTAACCCGGCCTTGTGTTGGCAGAGTTCCGGTTTGGTTCTCGGGGATGTCTTTCCAGAGGCATTCTCATGTGGCAATGGGAAGTTCCTTGGCCTGACCATTTGTTGGAAATCCAAAGAAACAATACGAAACTTGTACGGTTTTAGTTGTATAACCTGCTATGGAATGTGGCGGTAACTTGCTATTGAACATAGTTAGCTATAGTAGGCATACGATAATGGTCGTATGTTGGCTAAGATTTATATTCTACTTTCGAAATAAATTTTTCCTACACTATGCACTAATAATAATATGAAATGTTCTTTTAAATGCGTATCAAGCATCTTTGACTATCATAAGGAGAAATCTCCTCCGATTCTGCGTTTGCATGTGTGTGTGTGCGGGAGGCCTTATGGTAGTCTCATTTTTAAAAGCATTGCGAATTGAGTTTAAAAATATTCCTCTATTTCGATTTTAAAGATAAATAAACTGTTTTGAGTTCTCACACCAGTCACATGACTGACTCGGAGTTTATTGTTTTCCTTCCTAAACTCTGGGTGCCCACCAATTTCCACACGGGCAGTCAAGAGTTAAGGTTTATCAGGATATTCTGGAATTGCTGGAAGCAAGTTGGATGGCATGGCGTATACTATTATATAGTATTTCTTTTTCCGCTGCACTGTTGTTGTTGTTTGATGTTGTACACTTTGATGATATGATGTAATGAAATGTGTTGTAATGTAATAACTGATATAGTTCTTTGTTTAAAGATTATTCATTTATTATTATATGTTGTTCCGCTGCGAATTGTGAGATTCTGTTATTGTTCTGTTTTCTTTCTGTTTTGTTCTATCTTCTTTCTCTTCTATTCTCTTTTTCTTCTATCTTAAAATTATCTATCTTCTTTTCCCTCCATCTTCTACCTTTTTCTCTTTTTCTCTCTTCCTTTCTACCTTTTCTTTTCTTAAATTCTTTTTAAAACCCATAACTATTCGGTTTTTCGGCAACGAAAAATCGAAGCGTTACATTTGGTATCGGAGCTTATGGTTAAGCGACAACCATGGTTCTGTTGGGTATAATTCATTAGAGATAGAGTCAGCAGTACTCTAGAATGAATTTGAGAGTAATAATAGCTATGAGAGCGTATTTGTTAGTGAATATAAATTGTTTTGTATTGTGTTGACTTATCGGTTGATTGTTTATAGATTCCCGTCGATCTAGTCTAGCTAACTATCGTAGATAGGGGTTTTTAAACTCTTAAACAAGATAAATCGACATAATATTGTTTAAAATTGGGTAAATGAAATAATTTTACCTTGAGTATATTTTGTATATAAAGAAATAATTTTTCAGAATTATTAAAATATATAAGTTGATTGTTAGGTTGTTTGAATAATCTAAATAAAAGAATAATTGTATAAGTGAAAAGAATTATAAGAGTTAAATTATAATTAAAGTGATTTACAATTGTGAAATAAACTTATATATATAAGAAGTGAAACTATATGAACTTGAGTTTTATAAATGAAATTCAACTTTAGAATTGAATTGAATTAATGAATTGAATATTAATCAATTGAATGTGAATAATTGATATGAAATAATGAATATAAGTGTTAATTCATTAAAATCTAATGTTATTGGAAGTTGAATAAATTGAATGAGAATGGATATAAGCAAAGGAATTTGGTTGAAATTAATAAACATTGATTGATATATGGATTATAGTTGATTGTATATAATTCATTAAGTATTAATGAAAGTGAATTAGTGAAATTTAAAGCTATGTAATTGAATTCAAATTAGAAGTAAGTAAATTTGAATAGAATTGAATTTGATTTGGAAGTGAACCAACTTGAATATGAATTAGTGAATATAAACTAATTAAAATTGAGAATGAATGTTAGTAAAGAACATCCACTGTATATGAATCAAATGTGATTAAATTGAAAACCAATTCATTGAATATTAATGAGAATATAAATGAATATATATTGATTATGAATTTGTTGAATGCTAGTTGGTTGATGTTTGAATATGTTGCATTTGCTATGTTGACATATATAGTTATTATGTTGCTATATGTTATATATTGATACTATTATCTATATGCATGATTCTCATGTTGTTTGTTGAGTGTTTAGTAGGTGCGGATTGCGTTTGCTTCGCATTTGGAGCTCGCTTTTGCGCTATATTAGCCGTATATGCTTGCTAATAAAATATAAGGTACATATCTTGGATTAAATATCGTACTTTTACACTTTTTTCCCTGCGGGATGCCTCATTACTTGATGAGATGTATATTTGTGATATATATATACTGTCATTTTTTTTTCCGGATCGAGCCGCGCAAAGGAGACTATGGCGAATTTTTCCGAAAATTTAAGGCGTTAGAATTTTTTTGAGAAGATTGGAAAATTTTGAAAACTTTAATTTTGATTTGGGAATTGAAAGTTAAACAATAGTAGTTGTTTTTGAAAAGATAACTAAGTATGATTTGAAAACTTAGTAAGTTATTGTAAGAAGTTTGACTATGGATTTTTGAAAATTAATAGATTATATAATTTTTCTTACTTGTAATTTCGAGGACGAAATTCTTTTAAGGGGGGAAGATTGTAACGACCCAGAATTTTTAGAAATTAAAATTTGAATATTTAATTAATTTTAAATATTAATAAGTGAATTAATAAGTCAAATAAATTTTTATTTGAATTTTTGGATTTAATTGAATAATTAAATCGATAATTTAATATGTTAAATTATGGAAATAATTAAAAATATAGTTAAATATGATTGAAAATGATTTGTAAAATTTTATTTTATCATGTTGAAGTTAGAACAATATTTTAGAACTTTTAAAATCGAATTAAAAGTTAATTTGTGAAAATTGAATATTTTAATATTTAAATCGACTAGTGAAAATAGTCAATTTTTGAACAGTCTCAGAATTGAATGAAACCAGTTCCATTGGATCCGTAATAGTTAGTTATTACCGGATTTCAAATTTCGTGTCAATCGGAGTTATCGTTTGATCGTGGCAGCTCGAAACGCATCGATTTATTTTTAATTTAAATTTGGCGAGCTAAAATAGCCATTTTTCAAAAAGTCTCGGATTTCGACGAAACCAGTTTCATCGGATCCGTAATGTGATATTATTGCAAGGTTTCAAATTTCAAGTCAATTGGATTTACCGTTTGTCCGGTACAAATTAAAACGCCTAGAAATCGAGTTAAATCGGTTTAATTCAAATTGAACGTTTTCAGCCATAACTCGCACAGATGTCCGAATTAGCTTCCGAAACCTGTTCCATTGTGTCCGGAACGCGGGATAAACCCTAGGAACGTCAGTTTCGGCGCGTAAATCGGAGTTCGGAATTTCCGGAGTGAATAGTGTTTTGAATAATTTCCTATAAATATACCATACCCTCATTCACAAATAAAAACCTAACCCTAAACCTAATTTCAACGAAGCCGCCACCCCCTATATGAACGGTCAGAAACTACTCTTCTTCCTCCCTCCAAATCTTCTAATCTATGCATCGATTCATGAAAGTTTCAACTAGAGTATTGTAGAGGGCAACACGAACTACAAGATCAACGGTGGAGATCGCGAATAGCTTCACGGATTGATGGGAAATCAAGTGAAAACGTGGCCGTTCATCACACGTGCGCACATGAGAGGAAGTGGCCGAGCTCCACATGCTTCAGGCCGAGCATAGCTTAGGTCATGAGCTTCGAGATGAAGGTGGTTTGATCGAATTTCGTCGAGTGTAGCGAGAGCAAATCGAAACCCTAGTTGAATTGTTATGGGTTTGGTGGTTGCGGCAAATAGCCTGTAGACGTGAGATAGAGGAGAAGAGAAAATGCACGGGCCTGATTTCTTGGCCTTGGAATGCACGGCTATGATCTAGCCTAGGTTTAAAATTTTATATTTAAGTTGTAATTTATAAGTTAAAATTCGAGTAAACTTCAAAAATTCATAACTTTTTCATACGAGGTCGAAAAAATGCAAACTCAGTTGCGTTGGAATCGTATGGACGAGCACTACGCGATGGAGTTGGTTTGGAGTCGTTTGGAGTTAGTGAGAATTTTGGGTAAAATTAAACGTCCGTTTAATTTTATTCGAAATAAATCGCTAAAACAGAATTGAAATCAAGGTGAGAACTTCTCACTCAATCGAATCGGTTTCGATTTTATTTTAAATAGTTAGATTTAAAATATTTGAATGCATGTTTGAATGTTGATTGATATCTATTGATTGTTAAAATAGACATTATACGCCGTTATTAAGCGGATGTTATTTATTAAAAACATATACCGCGAATATTTCATAAACTGTGAAATTGGTATTATATATAGTAGCAATATATATATATATTGGCATATGTATATATTGGAGTTATTGATTTCCCGCATTTATTTGTTTAGCGGATGAGACCCTATTACGCCGTTATTAAGCGGATAATATTTAATGAAAACATATACCGCGATAATTTCGTACTGGAGCGAAATTGGTATTGTGCTAATGTTTTTGGATGCAGGAAAACAGGTTGGAGGGATCCAACTGGATTCCTCAACAGTATTTATTTGATTTCAGATATTTTGATATTCGTTGATTATCATATACGATATATGATATCGTTGTTGTCGTGATTGACTATTTGGTGTGTAGCATCATTGGGCCAAATTTGGAATTTTAAAATGATTTCAAAGTGATTTTTGAAAGTATACGTTTATAAAATATTTTTGGAATTGATCCATTTTAAATAAATAAACGTTATAATTTTTAATGTTGTAAAAATTATGATTTTTGAGAAATATAGTTAAAAACTGATTTTTGAGAATATGATGCTAATGATTTTATAAAATAGTTAAATCGGAATTTTTGAATTTATTATGAAAAGTTGAAATATAGGATTTATAAAATTTAATTATTTTATGAATCAAAAGGAAGAAGTTTTTAAAGGAATTTAAAGACGTTTAAAGAGAATAATATAAATTGATTTATATTAAGAGATTTATAAATGGATATTTATAAATTGAAATATGGACATTATAAAACGAGTTTTTATAAGTGTTTGAATGAAGTGAAAATGAATTTCATAATTGAATGGAATTTATAGAATTTTATACGGTGAAGTTATAAATGGAATTTTATAAGCAGTAGGTTTATAAAATTTATTAAGTTATTAAAATAATGATTTTGGATAAATGAATGAATCTTATAAGTTATAAGATTTATAATTTGGGAAGTTAAAAAGAACGATTTTATAAAATAATCGTTTTATAAGTAATTAACTTATAATATGAACGTTTAGTTTATAATTTAGTTATAAACTGAAATAGGTTAATAAAAGAATTTATAAAAAGGAAGTTTTTATAAATAAATAGAAATGGAATTTATAAACGTTGTTTTATAAATTCGCAAATGACTTATTTTGATAAGAAAATTGTTGAAACCTATAAATGGAGTTATATTCACATTTTTGAATAGTGAATAATCCTTTGAATTAAAATGAATAAAAGGATGAAATTGTTAATGAAGTATATTCACGTTTTTGAATAGTGAATAAGATGTTAAAGAAATTGTTTTGAATGTGATATTTCAAATAGAATTAAAACGATCTAACGATGTTTTAAAATGTGTTGAGATTCGAAACCATAGATTTCAACATTTATTGTTGAAATAGACGTTTTCGAGAAATAGAAGGAAATAATGGACTATAACACTGTTGTTATAGTAAATGATTTCCGAAAGGAAATGTTTTGTATAGTATTGGGATTTATATATCTATTTAATTTCAAATCCCTATACTAGTGATTTTGGGTTGTCGTAACAATGTTTTACGCAACATTCGTTTTGGCCCAAATAAATATGTTAAGAGAATGATTTCCTTAAAGAATGAAATATATACTTAATTCCGATTCAAGTATATTGAATATTTTCCAAGTGTTGAAAATAAATAAAATCTGTAAATTACTTAATAAATAAGTATGGAAATGTTTTCCAATATAAAGTGAATACTTTGAGAACTTATCTTTTTGAAGATAAATTGAAATGAATAATCGAAATCGAATATTCACTGATATTTTGGAATTATACATTCACTAAGGAATTTATAAAGGAAGTGGAATTTGTTTAAGAATAAATATTGATTTATTTTTGAAGTGTTGAAATTATATATCTAGTGAAGATATTTTGGAAATAAATAATTTGGAAAATTATTTGGAATCTGGTCATGTTGTGCATATCAATTGATAGTTCAATAACCGACTATCAATATTTCCCTTTGAATGGGTAATTGATGTGATTTGTTTGAATGTGAATGTTACACTTATTTTTAAATAAGCGCTCACTATTCGGGTTAACCGGGAAAGGACCTTGGGGTCGTATAACCCATTCCGAATATGTGATACGTCGTTATAATTGCATTGAAGATCGGTGTTGAAGACCCGGTATTTGCGAGAGCGATAGGATGACCTGTCGATTTACTCTGCACCGAGTAGCTACGGTATAGAGTTCTCCATATGTGATGGTGAATCCGATCAGGATTGTGAATATCCGGATTGCAAGGACTTCTTTGTAAGTGCCTTCGGTTTTGTTCGATCCCGGAACAGACTTGTATGGATTGTGTGTCTGACATTACAAGTTGAGATATAAAGCCGATTTCATTCAAATATATTTCTGTTGGTGGCGGAGAATTTATTCTTTTAGCTTAACACCCTTCTCTGAGACGTACGAGCTCAGAGGTTATATAGTTGAAGTTATCAGCGATATATTCCCAATTTGGTAATGTGATATGCTGAGTGATGCTGAAATGATCATTGTGTTGATTATTGTGATAGGATCGTTTATTTGATCGTCTATCTTAGTGATCATTGTGTTGATCATTTGTTGACCCAAAGCATGGCTTTTGTATAAAGTATGTTTTTGTGGACGTGAATTCGTCGAACCTCACACCCCGGAAATGGTCAAAACAGGAAAGATGCAGCAAGGTTATGAGGGGTAGCACCCTTTAGGGTATGTACATTTCCTTCTGGATAGAGGTGGTATCATGGTATGGAGCCCAGATATTTAACCTATGTGGTTACTACGAATTTATTACTTTGTGGTTGTTGGCTATCGGGATCCCGTGAGAAAGGTCGTTTACGATCGGGGAATGGCGTGCTCGTGTCAGTAGTTACCCAGTTAGGGGTAACCCGGCCTTGTGTTGGCAGAGTTCCGGTTTGGTTCTCGGGGATGTCTTTTCAGAGGCATTCTCATGTGGCAATGGGAAGTTCCTTGGCCTGACCATTTGTTGGAAATCCAAAGAAACAATACGAAACTTGTACGGTTTTAGTTGTATAACCTGCTATGGAATGTGGCGGTTACCTGCTATTGAACATAGTTAGCTATAGTAGGCATACGATAATGGTCGTATGTTGGCTAAGATTTATATTCTACTTTCGAAATAAATTTTTCCTACACTATGCACTAATAATAATATGAAATGTTCTTTTAAATGCGTATCAAGCATCTTTGACTATCATAAGGAGAAATCTCCTCCGATTCTGCGTTTGCATGTGTGTGTGTGCGGGAGGCCTTATGGTAGTCTCATTTTTAAAAGCATTGCGAATTGAGTTTAAAAATATTCCTCTATTTCGATTTTAAAGATAAATAAACTGTTTTGAGTTCTCACACCAGTCACATGACTGACTCGGAGTTTATTGTTTTCCTTCCTAAACTCTGGGTGCCCACCAATTTCCACACGGGCAGTCAAGAGTTAAGGTTTATCAGGATATTCTGGAATTGCTGGAAGCAAGTTGGATGGCATGGCGTATACTATTATATAGTATTTCTTTTTCCGCTGCACTGTTGTTGTTGTTTGATGTTGTACACTTTGATGATATGATGTAATGAAATGTGTTGTAATGTAATAACTGATATAGTTCTTTGTTTAAAGATTATTCATTTATTATTATATGTTGTTCCGCTGCGAATTGTGAGATTCTGTTATTGTTCTGTTTTCTTTCTGTTTTGTTCTATCTTCTTTCTCTTCTATTCTCTTTTTCTTCTATCTTAAAATTATCTATCTTCTTTTCCCTCCATCTTCTACCTTTTTCTCTTTTTCTCTCTTCCTTTCTACCTTTTCTTTTCTTAAATTCTTTTTAAAACCCATAACTATTCGGTTTTTCGGCAACGAAAAATCGAAGCGTTACAGTGTATATCCAGTGTCTGTGTGTATGTGTAACTCTGATGTATTATAAATGTAATTGACAGATACAGAATTCTTTTGTAAACTGTTATTATTTGATATAATATTTTCATCCGCTGCGAATGTGAGAATCTTTGTGGTGTTTTTCTTCTTCTTCTTCTATCTCTTTCTTCTTTTCCTAACTATCTGGAATTTTCGAGATTGAAAATTTTGGATCGTTACAGTTGGTATCAAAGCTGAAGGTTAAGCGAGAACCTTGGCTCTGTTGGGATTACTCATTAAGGATAGGATCAAATGGTGCCCTAGAATGAGCTGAGTGTGTATGTGTGTATATATACATATATATAAGCGTGTACTTGTTATTTTCTTATATAATGGTTTTAAGTGATTTTGTATAAGAATATATTTTGATATATAAAGCAATATTTCTTTCTAATAAATATTAAGGTAATTGGTTGATGTATTATTTGAAAATTTTAATAATGAGAATTAAGTGGTAATAGAAATACAACCAAATTAAAATTAAATGAAGATGAGTTTGAAATGGATTCAGAATTAAATGGTTTAAAGAGATAAGTTGATTTGATTTAAAGGACTAAATCAACATTTAAAAATTTAACTCGAATTTATATAATTCGGGATGGTTTAAATTTGAAATTTGAATTGAATTCATTCAAATTGAATCTGATTTGAATTAATTGAATTTGTGATTGAAGATGTATCAGTTTAAAAAATTAAATGGAAAATATGAATTGGATTGAATTGAAATGATTTGAAATTGAAGTGAGTTCAATTGATATTAGTCCAAATTGATTGGAATATTTTGGAATTGTAATTAAAGTTGAATAGGTTTAAAATCAGTGGAATTTGATTTTAATTTGGAAAGAAATCAAGATTGATTCAACTTGAATTGGGTTAAATCAATTTCAATGGAAATTGAAGTTATTCAAATTGGAATTGAGTCAATTTAAATGAAAGTGGAAATTTAATTGAAATTGATGGGGAAGTGAACAGTTTTGACTCTGGACTACTTTCAATATAAATTGTTTTAATATAAACTTATTTTTTCAAGCTATTTAATATATACAACCTTTCTTTTTAAAGCCAAATTATTTTATATTTATTTTATAATTATATTTGGAACTATTTAACAATTTTTCAACTATTTTATAAACTAATTACTATTATTCAACTATTTTACAAATTAATTACTACTTTACAACTATTTTGCAATTATCTAAAATTTATGAAACTATTTAACTATTTTCCAACTATTTTACAATTAATTAACTATTTTATAACTATGTTACAAACAAATAATTATTTTTCAACTACTTATCTAATTTAAACTTTTCAAGCCATATTCTGAATTTAAGCTGGACAGAGTTCAAATTGTTTGTAATTAGAGTGATAATCCTAATGGAATTGGAACAATTGTGATTATACAGATATAAATTAAAGGAAATGTGAATAGAAAGAGAAATGTGAATAGAAAGAGAAATTGATTTAGTTGATAATCAATTAAGAGAAATACGTAGGACGTACGTATATTATTCTATTTGCATAGTGATTTATCCAGATTCGAGCATAGAATTTCGAGATAGTTATATCGATCCGAGTTGGGATTTTTCACTCGATTTTCGACGGCGAACCTGGATACGGATTGTTGATTGGTTCTGGATATTCTCTATCATAGCTATGGCTATGCAAGGAGAATGACGGTTTCTGATCAAGAAACCAGATCTATGTCCGCACTAGGAAGTCGGGTGGACGATACTAGTTCGGAAGTGAAATTGTGTGATCGAGTGAGCGATCAGATTGGTATAGCGTACTGATGGTAAGCGTGCATCGTATGGATTTGAATGAAATTGATATTGAAAAGAGTAATCAAATTTGAATATTTGATTTTGAATAAACAAAGTTATATATCTTTTTTATATAAGATAAATCTCCCCTTGTTGAATCTATTGCCGGAAGAAAAGGATTTTGAAAGTGTTTGAAGTATAAAATGAGTTTTATACAAGTTTGAAATGATCCAAAGTTTTCAAAAAAATTATACATACATACATACATACATACATACATACATACATACATACATACATACATACATACATATATATATATAAAGGATCTTATGAGGATTTTGGAAAAAGGTTTTGGGAACCTTTGGATTTGGAAAGGCTTTTGATTTTTGGGTAAAATCAATATTGGAATTTAGAAAGCCTAGTTTGAGAAGTATCGATTTTGGGATAATCGATATCGAGAAAAGGAGATTTATATGGGATTCATACTAGGTGTATGATTTGGAAGATACTATTTTTGTATAGTATAAAGTGTTTAGGAAATGGCTCTGGTGAAAAAGGAGCTCCCTTGACATGAACATCTCAGGAGTACCACAGGGTGGTATTGCCTTGAACCCTAAGGGGGGATTCTAAAGTTGATCCTGTGAGAAGTTCGGAAAAAACTAGTTCTTGAGGATTATGATTAGTGTGTAACGAAAGTCGAGGGCGCTGATGCCTTCAGAGGCATTTGGGTTATGCTGTGACGACAATGTAACTCGATGTCACTGCGATCTACTATAGACCATACCAAAAGTCGTATGTGCCGCTGAGAGCCAACTGTCTGCGTTTGATTTTACATCGGTAGACTGCGACCTATGGTAATATAGCGAAAGTCGTGTGTGCCGTTGAGAGCCAACGGTCTACGTTTGATATTACATCGGTAGACTGCGACCTATGTGGGAGTGGAGAAGTTTCATTTTTGACAGCGAAAATCGAGGGCGTTGATGCCTACAGTTACATGGACTTTTGCTGCGATGACAACGAACCCTAGAATGTAACTACGATCTGTTGTGGGTTCCATGGCGTAATCGAGGGGCATGGAGCGCCTACAGTTACATGGACTTTTGCTGCGATGGCAACGTAACCCAGGATGTAACTGCGACCATGGATGGGGGTGATGATTTCCAGAGCATTCTCACCAAAGATATTTCCTCTATTTTCAGAAACTATTTCGATATTTTCAATAAAATTATTTCCCCAAGCATTTTCACTGGGTGTTGAAACGGGTTTACCAAGTACTTATAGATTTTCAGTCCTACGCCTGATCAACGTATGACTGAATTTCTGTGAGAACAAGGATGGACTGGTTGAGACATCGAGTTATAAGAAGTATTTTTATAAAAAGCTATTTTAACAGTATTATGTGAATTTAAAGGTATTTCTAAAATTTTAAAATAAAAGCATTAGAATTTTTGAAAATGAAAGAAATCCAAACTGGAATTATGTAAAAAAAAAATTGTACTCTGGAAAATTTAATGAAGTGATTTTTGTAATAAAATCGAATATTGATTTAAAATTTAGAAGTAAACTAATTAGCTAAATAAATTATTTGATAGAGTATGTTAATAAAATTTAACTCGATTAAATAAAATGGATTGTAAGTTAATAATGAAGTTTGGAGATAAACTTGAATTATAATAGAATTCGACTTGGATTGATAATAAATTAAAATAAGTGGAGATGTTGTAAAAAAAATAAAACAGAATTGGATTATAATAGAAATGATTTGAGTTGCAAATAAAATCCTATTCGAGTATAAATGATTTAAATATGTGCTTGGATATTATTTTAACGAATTGAGAATGGAATTAAAATTTAAATGGATTATGAGAATGGTTAATTGAATTAAATGAGTCATGAATGAATTGAATTTGGAAATTAAAATTTTTAATTAACGTAACAAACGAACGAACCCAATAAATTTGTAGATTGAAATGAGATTTGATTGAAATAGAACCAATTTACTTTGTAAAGGAAAATTTATTGTGAAAAGGAAGCGGGAATAAGTTTTGAAGTCGGATTAAATTAAAGTAAATTAACATAAGTTTAAAATTTATAGAAGCTCGACTTCAAGTAGGAAGGGTAGACCATTAAATAAAAGCTTGGGTTGAATTAATTTGGGAATGACTAGTAGTATACAAGCGTGGAATGTGTCGAGCTAAATAAAATGGTTGTGAATGAATTAAAATGGAAGGAATTAAATATAAATTGGGTCGGAATCAATTTAAATTGGTTATAAAACTTAAGTAATTATTTATTCACATGGATATCATCAAATTGCATAAAATGAATTGTCGTTTGACGTAAACGAAGGTAATTAAAATTCTATGAGTTGATAAAGATTAAATAAATTAATTTTGAAGCAATTGAAGTGAATATGAGTTTGTTTTGCTTAAAAATGAATTGAATATAGGCAATTGAGTTGTAAATCATTTGAATTGAATGAAGTTGTATACGAATTGGTTGTCAACAATTAAAATTAATGTCAGAACCCTATAAGTTGCTTTTAAATATTGTTTAACCTGCATTGCTTATAGAAACTCATATGTTTACTAGTTAAATATGTAAAATGTTGTCAAGTTACATGATGTTGTCACTTACATATTTGAATGGAGTAACTACAGGTACCGGGAAGCCGTTTGGCTAGAATTGGACGCGTTAATTGCTAAATTAATAAGCCGCTTGCTTAAAATGCTAAGTAAAGGTACGTCTATGCAATAAAACTAGGAAATATGAACTGTTATTGTTTTACCGACCGTGTGGGTCGATGTGTATATATATATATTTATATCTATTGTCAAATTGCAAGAGCTCCCCCGTACAAAGGAGACTACCAAAAATTTTCGAAAATTTTGGGAGTTAGAAATTTTTTGGAAATATTTTTGTTAGCGACAAAACGTTTTGAAATTAGAAATTGAAATAAATTAGTGGATGAAACTAATTTAAAATAATGATATGAATCAATTATAATGGAGGATAAAATTCAATATTCAAAGTTGAAGATAAATTGAATTCATATGGAAATGGGAAAACTAATCTGAATAAAAGTAAATATGAAAACTTCTGTAAGGAAATGTATAAAGTGATTTTAAAAGCTATGATTGGAAATTATTGCTTAGTAGGATATGCAGGTATTATAAAGGGAAAGGAAAATTGGTTTTGATTTCAGAAGATAAATTTGAATTGCTCGATAAAAGGTATGTATTTAAATTTCTAAATGAAATTTGATTGGGTTTTTGATCTAGCCACTTGGCCTTTTGTTTTCTTTTGGAATTTGGGAGCCCGTAGAGGCATTTTGTAGTTGTACCGAGCTAGCCACGCAAAGAAGACGCTAGCGAAATTTTTCGGAAATTTAGGGAGTTAGAAAAATTTTGATAATTCAAAATTCGGTTTTAAATTGAAATTTGAATGATTGAGCAAATAGTATTGATTGGAAACTACGGGAGAGTTAGGGAAGTTAGGATATTGAATTGTTGGTAGGATAATTGGTAGGATATTGAGTTGTTCGTTTTGGGAAAAAGTAAATGGGTATTGGACCATTCTTCCTAATTAGTAATTTCGAGGACGAAATTAAGGGGGAGGAATGTGACGACCTGGAATTTTTTTTGGACATTTGAAATTGGAATATTCAATTGATTTTAAATATTTAAAAGTAAATTTTTAACTTGGATTTAAAATATCACTATTTATTAGGTAATTTAATTATTAAATTAAATAATTTGAAGTTGGGTAAAATGTTGAATCTGGAGTTTCAAGCCTGTTAAAGATAATTTGAAGGCTTGTAAAATTTATATTGATAGTGATGAGGATAATAGAAGTTTTAAAATTGAATTTAACAGCGATTTGTTCAGTTTTACAAATATATCGTTTAGATCGACTTTTAAAAATAGCCTTCCGAGGCATAGTCTCGGAATTCGACGAAATCTGTTCCATTGGATCCGTAATATCGTATTATTATGAGATTTCAATTTTCGTAGTGTTTGGAGTGATCGTTTGGTCATATGATAAATAAACGCGCTAAAATTATATCGTGAATTCTATATAATATCTTGATCCAAAAAGTTATCTTCTCCATACGATCGAATTAGGGCTCGAAACCTTTTCCATCGCATTCGAAATAGGGGTATAACATTTGAAATGCCTGACGGCATGCCTCAATAGGAGTTCAAAATTTTAAGTCGCATTTATAGAGAATATTTGAATTTAATTAAACATATATATAGTTATATTTTGGTCAACCATCAGCTGAAATACTTTTCACATCAGCCGTTATCATCAAACCTAAATCACTGTAGAAAGTATAATCCTACGTGCTAATGTTTTCAGCACGCAAAAATCAAATCACGTCCTTGTTCCCTTTTTCTTTTCTGATAGAAGTCACGCGAATAAAATAAAACCCAGGCTCTGTTTCTCTCCATTACCTTCCACTCGAAAGTGAAGCCGAAATCGTTTAGAAATGGTGGAATACGAGAATCGAAATCTCCTCTTCCTAAAAATCATTTAAACAACTATAATCGAAACCCAGCCTCTCTCTTCCTTCTCTTCTGGCAACCGTGAATTGAATTCGATGTTCTTGTCGGCTCGATTTCGATTCGAGAGTGGGTCATTTCAGATGGTTGCGCACATGGATGATTAACGCATCATCGAGGATATGGTTTTGCGATGGAGGGTGTCGCTCGATTTGGATAGAGCGATAGTTGTGGAGACAGGCACATGAAGGGAAGTTCCAGCTCTGGGCTTGAAGGCGAGTTCGTTGGGGGTGGTCGCGATGCTTGTTACGGCGACGCAGCGAGTGTGTCAGGTGCTCGAACATGGAGGCAGTGACCATGTTCGATCGATTCGATCTGCGTTGAGGTAGTTAGTTCTGAATATTTTAATTCAGATGTTACTTTGGATTTAAACTTATCAGGACGTTAACTGCTTAGTATTTATAGTTTTGTTAATTTAGTAAACAAATATATAAGTTATAGAAATTATATAGGTAAATGTATAAGTAGTTTTAAAATGAAGAAAAAATGATGGAAGTTTTATGTAGATTAGATCTTAGGGAAAAAGAAATTTTAAAATGCTGAATATTTATATAAAAGTAGATTTTTGAAAAAAACAATAAATTAATTTTTAGTATATGGGGTTCAAAGAAAAAGAATAATTATTTATTATTGGAAAATTGGTTTGAATGAAATAATTGGTAAATCCAATTTTATTAAATGGCAATTGATAATTTAATTATCTCAAGTGTTAATAAAATCCATAATGTTTATACAAGGTTAAAATATGAAGGAAACAAGTCGAGATTGGATTTGGATTGCAAAATCAAAGGTGAGTTAATCTCACTCTTTTGGATTTTGATTTAAAAATTTAAATGGTTGAATTTAAATATTTGGTTGAATGATTGAATTAATTTGATGTGGTATATTATAGAGTAATATATAGTATATATTGGAGTGATACACGATATTCCACCTCGAAGTAGAATTGGTATTGTGCTAACACCTATGGATGCAAGGTAACAGGTTGGAAGGATCCAACTGGATTCCTCAAAATTATTTGGATTGTTTAATATTCTGTGTTATGAATGTTTGATATGCTGTGATGAATTATATTGATAATTGGAATATTGGATACCATGGTTTGATTGGATATTTCGGTACACTGAGTTATCGAAATATATAGAATTGGATTTTTGAAGAAGTATAAGAGTAAATTTTGGAAGTGAAATAATTATAGAATAAAAATAAGAATGAATTGGAAAGAAATAAAAGTGATTTTTAAAACCGAAGTTAAATTGTAAGTAGAGATTTAAAAAAAAATTAAATCAAAATTAAATCTGGAATTCAAGTTGGTGAATCTCATTTTTTAAACAAATAAAGTTTTTAAAATTTAAAGTGTTTTAACAACTTGAATGTTAAAGTGCATTTTTAAACCGATTTGAATTTAAAAATGAATTTGGTTTTAAATCCCTTCGAACTTCCTTTATAAATGAGTAATTAATTTATTAAATGAAGTAAATAAAAAAGATAGTTAACTACAGGTTGAATTTAATCAAGGGTGATTAATATTGTGGTTTAATTAATGTAATTAATTTAGATTAGTATAAATTAAAATAATAAGTGATATATGAGAAATTCATTAATATAAGTAATTAAGGATTAATGTAATTACACATAATTAATTGTGAAGTACTTAAAGATTAATTACTGTTTTTGGTTAATAATAATTAATTTATGTAATTAATTAAAGATAATACTTGAATGTAATTGAAGGATAATTAATCCAGGGTGATTAATTAAGATGGATAATTAAGGGATGATTAATTAATTGATTTGAAATTAATTAATGTTAAGGAAGGAATCTAAGTGATTGAGGTTAGTAATTCAATTAGAATTAAATTAATTAATTTTGGAAGTGATCAAGCTTTTCTTATGGATGATTGAATGGTATTGGATGCCTTGAATGAGTTGATATCTCTAATATGAAATGATTTGTAGTATCATATGTTGGGAGGACATGATATTGTGGTTATCTATCAATGACGAATTGTTGTGTAAAGGGACATCCTACATTTAAAGTCTGAAGTGTATTTCATTTGGATAACTTGGGTTGGGATGACGTGAGACTCGAAGCAACCGGAGTCGGGTATTAGAAAATACCCGAAACCACATCGAATTTTTATAGATTGATATATGGAATCAATAGGCTGGAATGAAATGATTTAAGTGATTTGGACTATTAAATCTACGTTTGGTACTTAGAAAATTGATGTGTGAAATAAGTGATGCCTATAACAATTTGTGAATTAATAAATTGATACGAGTTACCCCGGGTTTAAATAAGTTCTATGCATTGGGAATTCATGTTGGATGAGTTTACTCACGTTGGTTTCTAGCCTGACCCGGGTGTTACTTTGATGTAATGCTCGAGTCAGACCGAGTATTATAGATTTTCAGGTAAGGACGCTCTGGAGCTCGGGAAGCGAGCTGGATGGCAAGAACGTATGGAGTATTTCCGCTGTATTATATTGTTGTATATTTGAGATATGATGATTGTATATATCCAGTGTCTGTATATATGTGTAATTCTGATGTATTTTAAATCTATTTGACAGATACAGAATTCTTTTATGAACTGTTATTATTTGATATTATATTTTCATCCGCTGCGAATGTGAGAATCTTTGTCGTGTTTTTTTCTTCTTCTTCTTCTATTCTTTCTTCTTTTTCCTAACTATCTGGAATTTTCGGGATCGAAAATTCTGGGTCATTACACTTGGTATCAGAGCAGAAGGTTAAGCGAGAACCTTGGCTCTGTTGGGATTACTCATTAAGGATAGGATCAAATGGTATCCTAAAATGAGTTGAGTATATATATATATATATATCTGTGTGTGTGTGTGTGTGCATACTTGTTATTTTCTTATATAAAGGTTTTAAGTGATTTTATATAAGAATATATTTTGATATATAAAGCAATATTTCTTTCTAAAAAATATTAAGGTAATTAGTTGATGTATTATTTGAAAATTTTAATAATGAGAATTAAGTGGTAATAGAAATACAACCAAATTAAAATTAAATGAAGATAAGTTTGAAATGGATTCAGAATTAAATGGTTTAAAGAGATAAGTTGATTTGATTTAAAAGATTAAATCAACATTTAAAAATTTAACTCGAATTTATATAATTCGGGATGGTTTAAATTTGAAATTTGAATTGAATTCGTTCAAATTGAATCTGATTTGAATTAATTGGATTTGTGATTGAAGATGTGTAAGTTTAAAACTTTAAATGGAAAATTTGAATTGGATTAAATTGAAATGATTTGGAATTGAAGCAAATTCGATTGATATTAGTCCAAATTGATTGGAATAATTTGGAATTGTAACTAAAGTTAAGTAGGTTTAAAATCAAATGGAATTTGATTTGAATTTGGAAAGAAATCAAGATTGATTCAACTTGAATTGGGGTTAAATCAATTTCAATGGAAATTGAAGTTACTCAAATTGGAATTGAGTCAATTTAAATGGAAGTGGAAATTTAAATTGAAATTGATGGGGAAGTGAACAGTTTTGACTCTGGACTATTTTTAATATAAATTCTTTTAATATAAACTTATTTTTTCAAGCTATTTAATATATAAAACCTTTCGTTTTAAAGCCAAATTATTTTATATTTATTTTACAATTATATTTGGAACTACTTAACAATTTTTCAACTGTTTTATAAACTAATTACTATTATTCAACTATTTCACAAATTAATTACTATTTTACAACTATTTTGCAATTATCTAAAATTTCTGAAACTATTTAACTATTTTCCAACTATTTTACAATTAGTTAACTATTTTATAGCTATGTTACAAATAATAATTATTTTTCAACTACTTATCTATTTTAAACTTTTCAAGCTATTTTTTGAATTTAAGCTGGACAGAGTTCAAACTGTTTATAATTAGAGTGATAATCCTAATGGAATTCGAACAATTGTGATTATGTGGATAGAAATTAAAGGAAATGTGAATAGAAAGAGAAATTGGTTTACTTGATAATTAATGAAGATAAATACGTAGGATGTACATATATTATTCTATTCGCATAGTGATTTGATCCAGATTCGAGCATAGAATTTCGAGATAGTTATATCGATCCGAGTTGGAATTTTTCACTCAATTATCGACGGTGAACCTGGATATGAATTGTTGATTGATTCTGGATATTCCCTATCATAGTTATGGCTATGCAAGGAGAATGACGGTTTCTGATCAAGAAACCAGATCTGTGTCCGAACTAGGAAGTCGGGTGGACGATAGTAGTTCGGAAGTGAAATTGTGTGATCGAGTGAGCGATCAGATTGGTATAGTGTACGGATGGTAAGCGTACATCGTACGGATTTGAGTGAAATTGATATTGAAAAGAGTAATCAAATTTGAATATTTGATATTGAATAAACAAAGTTGTATATCTTTGTCATATAAGATAAATCTCCCCTTGTTGAACCTATTGCCGGAAGAAAAGGATTTTGAAAGTGTTTGAAGTATAAAGGGAGTTATATACAAGTTTGAAATGATCCAAAGTTTTCAAAAAAATTATATATATATATATATATAAAGGATCTTATGAGGATTTTGGAAAATGGTTTTGGGAACCTTTGGATTTGGAAAGGCTTTTGATTTTTGGGTAAAATCAATATTGGAATTTGGAAAGCCTAGTTTGAGAATTATCGATTTTGGGATAATCGATTTGAGAAAAGGAGATTTATATGGGATTCATACTAGGTGTATGATTTGGAAGATACTGTATGTGTATAGTATAAATTGTTTTGGAAATGGCTCTGGTGAAAAAGGCGCTCCCTTGAAACGAACTTCTCAAGAGTACCACAGCGTGGTACTGCCTTGAACCCTAAGGGGGGATTCTAAAGTTGATCCTGTGAGGAGTCCGGACAAAACTAGTTCCCGAGGATTATGATTAGTGTGTAACGAAAGTCGAGGGCGCTGATGCCTACAGAGTCATTTGGGTTATGCTGTGACGACAGTGTAACTCGATGTCACTGCGGTCTACTGCAGACCATAGCTAAAGTCGTGTGTGCCGCTGAGAGCCAACAGTCTGCGTTTGATTTTACATCGGTAGACTGCGACCTATGGTAACATAGCGAAAGTCGTGTGTGCCGCTGAGAGCCAACGGTCTACGTTTGATTTTACATCGATAGACTGTGACCTATGTGGGAGTGGAGAAGTTTCATTTGTGACAGCGAAAATCGAGGGCGCCGATGCCTACAGTTACATGGACTTTTGCTGCGATGGCAACGTAAACCTGGAATATAACTGTGATCTGTTGTGGGTTCCATGGCATAATCGAAGGCAGCGGAGCGCCTACAGCTACATGGACTTTTGCTGCAATGACAACGTAACCCAGGATGTAACTGCTACCATGGATGGGGGTGATGATTTCCAGAGCATTCTTACCAAAGATATTTCCTCTATTTTCAAAAAATGTTTCCATATTTTCAAAAAAATTATTTTTCCAAGTATTTTCACTGGGTGTTGAAACGGGTGCTAGTATTGACATGTCTGCAATTATTCTCTAAAATTGCATACATGAGTGCAAGTATTCTTGAATCATACCGCATGTCATTTTTTTTCACTTTTCATCTTTGTTTTTTGATTTTTTACACGAATATGAAGATAAATATTAATTTAAATAAGTTTTAAAATTTGAAAGTTTTTTGTTTTCTTATATGTTTTTTTGGTGATTTTTGAAAAATAAGGACCTAATTTACATACTTTTTTCTGTTGGGGTTTTTGTGAATTTTGAAACTTTATCAAGGACCTGTGCCAAAAGCATGTTAAAATAAAAGATATTTTGAGAAGGATTAATAAATGATATTTTGTAAAGGAGATTAATAAATTACAATTTGTAAAGGAGATTTATAAATGATATTTTGCAAAGGAGATTGTAGACGATATTTTGTAATGGAGTTTTATAAATAATTTTATATATTTATAAAAGGAGTTATACAAACAACTTTAGAGATTTAAAAAAGGAGTTTTACAAGTAATTTAAGTGATTCATTAAAGAAGTTTTACAAATTAAATTGGAAATTTATAGAAGGACTTGTAAAATATGGAATGGGTTTATAAAAAGGGAATTTTAAAAAAGGAATGAGATATGATTTTGATAAATAATCCTTCTTAATTTTGGTGGTATGGAAGCATTCCTTTCATACTTAACATCAAAGGAATAGTGGTTTGGGTTCATAATAACAATATTTTAAATGACATTTTTTTGGCCTGATTAAATATGATTTTAGGAAAATGGAAAATGTTTTCTACGTATTGGAAGTGAATGGTTTGTGAATGCACTTATACCATTAAGATCGGTATATGAATATTTTTCAAGTATTTTCAAAGTGATTTTTATTAATGAAAAGACTAATTAAAGAGGCTTAGTGGCTGCTTATGTGTATAACGATGCTTGGTTTCTTATGAAATTAAATATGTGGTTTGAATGTTTGTTTATTTGATAGTTAAATAACGGGCTATCAACAAATATAACTTCGGAAATATGTAAAAAAACATGGAAATTATATGATGCACTTTTCTTCGGTGATACTATACTATACATATAAAATCGTTATATTCTTCTAGGATAAATCATAAGGAAATCCATCCACTTAAAAGGTTAGGAGGTGATCTCTGCTCTTATGTATTGTCTGTTTATTACCAAAAGAACCAGGGTTGAGTTTACCAAAATCAATCGACTTGTTTTAGAGCAACCGGTAAGCGAGGGAGTGTACTAATATGGAATGACTCAAAACTGTAACCACTTCAAAACCATATACGTGTTCGATGTTTTGGAAGAGATTCTAGATTTGTCTAAGATGATGGAATAGAAGACAGAGCTCTTTGAAGTGTAAGGACTGCTTTCTACCAATATGAGCAGTAGTCGAGATTTGTTTAAGATGGTGGAATCGAAGATGGAGCTCTTTGAAGTGTAAGGACTGCTTTCTACTAATATGAGGAGTAGCAGAAGTAATGCCTTCGATTTATTCATATTCTAAACTAGTTGTATGGATGAATGTTGGCATTGCACTGTTGCCTCGATGGCAGTGTTAGCATTCTAAGTGGGATTTGCTAAGAGAGGAAAAAGGTAATCGTGAGCTCACAAGCCTCAAAACTTGGTAATGGCTAAAAATAAGGAGATATACAGTAGAGTTATATGATTCACTGACATTATAAGAATCTTTCCTCGATCTAGATCGATATTTATGGATTTTGATATGCATGTGCACATGAAAAGTGGGGCCATGGCCTGGTACATCTATTTGTTACCTTGGTGCCTTGGGGATGATGTAATATGGTATGCCAAATTAAAGTGGCGGCCAACTTTGTGTTGGCAAGGGTGAAAAATGTTTTTGCAACCTCGATACATTGTCTAGAGATGTATTGTGGCAGACAGTACCCCAGTAGCCTTGTCATTGATGGAATTCATTCTCCAATATGTGCCTCTATGGACTTAGTTATATAACTAATATGTTAGAGCATAATTAATGTAACATATTGGCTATGATTAAATATTTATTTTAAACCCTAGGCATTGTTTTAATATCAAAAGGTTTGCAATAAATTATTTGGTTATAGTAAGGTAAAAACCTATCTGTTTTTATATGCGACATGGTTTTACGAGATATCTTTATTTTTGAAAGATTTTATAACATTAAAATCCATATGATTTGTATTTCTTATGCTGGTTTACCAGACTAATTTGGGCGTTATTTTCTTATAATGCTTGGGTCAGCCCGAGCATATTTTTAGATATATTTATGGATGCTTTGGGGTTCACAAAATGAGTCGGATGACTTCAAGACATATTTACATACCTTTATTAGCATTTGTAATGACAGACTGTTATAATTGTCTAAGCTAATGATAAGTTAGTTTACTCTGATTATTATTTGTATAAAAATCTTTTCTTTCGTAAATATCGTTTTTATATTATATTGTATTTGCCATAATGTCAGATTCTGTTCTGTCTTTTCTTTTTTTACCATAAAAATCTGTCTTTTCGACACTTGGATGCTCGGCATATGAATACCTGGATATATTAGTGTTAACTTTTGAGGGTTGAAAAGGCAGGTCGTTACACGTGATATCAGAGCTTAGGTTGAGCGAACACCTAGGCTTGGCGGGGGGTAAACTCATTAGAGATTGGGTAAGTGATACCCTAAATGAGTTTGAATGTGTTATGTATGAAAGTGTATTTTTTAGTGCTATAAAATTGTTTTATATTGGGTTGATTGGTCTATTAAGTGTCTTATGAATTCTGGTCGATGCACCTAATCAATGTTGTTGACATGGGTTTCTAAACACCTGAATAAGGCAAACCGACATAGTATTGTTTTAAAAATTGGTAAAATAAATAATTTTACCTAAAATTATATTTTATATATAAAGGAGATTTTAAATGATTTATATAGATTTATGATGTGTTTTGTTTGTTAGGAAATGATAATATTCAATTATTATCATTTATTGTTTGATTTGTTGTGGTCAGCCAATTTACGAGCTGTTTTACCTTTTCACTACATGGGTGGGGTAGATAGTAATTGTGGGAACATTGAGACGAACACCTTATGAATTAAATTTCACAGTTTGAATATAAGTGGTCCAATGATAATGTTGGGTTAAATTTAATTTTAACAAATTTTTTTTATTTTAATCTAAACAAAGATATACATCTGTGAAGTGAAGTTATATAAATATGGTTTTTAATAAAAAGGATTTAAAATTAAGAATTTGAAAACTTACGTTTAGATATTTTGAAAATAGCTTTTAAAAGTTTTGGGCAAATAATTATAGTATTATTTTGAAAGTATTTATCAATAGAAATATTTTAAAAGGATTTTAAAAGAAATAAAAAGCACCAAACTCACTTCTGTCGCTGGAACATAATTATGGTGATGACTACAGCATCATCGGCGTTCTTTTTCGAGTTAGGAAATGCTACCGTGGTAATTTGCTATAGAATTGCGTTGGTGAAGCAGATTTTGATTTAATATCAAAGTATGATTTGATATACAAAAGGAGATACGTATATTATATTTTTATTATTTCAAAATGATTTAAAACAAAATTCGGGTGTTTAGTTCTTAAGTTTTCTATTAAGTTATTTTATAAATGAATGTATTTATGAATTAGGGTTGTTTGTTTTATGAATCTCATTTTGATATGTTGTTTGGTAGTTTTCATTTGTTGAAATGAAATAAATTTTTCAGCAATTTTGGACAGTCGAAAATTTTCGAATTAGTTGAGAACTTGAAGCTAATTATTTGTAGAAATATAAAAGTAAAATTTTATAACTTTAGAACAGAAAGACAGTAAGTCAAAACGAGTTTTAGATTTGTTGAACATACTGGCTAAGTAAAACAAATTTGATATTGTATATATACTCTCAAGATAAAGTAGGGTATCATACAAGTTTTAAACTTCAGTTAAGTTTTTAGGAAATATTTTCATAAAAAATATTGGAAGTAAAAAGAAATTGATATAAGAACCAATAAGAATAAGTATGTAAGTTGTACTTGGATCATTTCTTCGTATGGTTCTTAATCCAAGATTTGAGTACACGACTTTGAGGTGCTTTACACCGACCAAAATAAGGATCTATCACTCCATTCTTTATGGTGAACACTTGGTGAGTGTCTTTGGTATGTTACTGATGTTTTCTATCATAGTATAAGGCTATTAAAGGAGAATAGAGGTTTCTAATCAAGTAGCATGATCGGAGTCTCCACTAGGGAAGTCGGGTGAGTAATACTAGTTTAGAAAAAAGTATATGTATTCAAGTAAGTGATCGAATCAGATATTGCATGCGGATGATCTATATACACCATATGGGCTTATGGAGAATGTTAAGTATTTATATGGGCTTATTTCTTTCTTGGTATGATAGTGATGAAATTTCGAGTATGAAATTCTTTTAAGAGGGAAAGAATGCAACGACTTGAAGTTTTTAATATTTTGAGTGAGAATATTTAATTTAAATATTCAAATTCGATTCAAATGTAATAAATAATAAGAAAATCAATATATTTTGATAAAATGACTTGATTTTAGTGAGGTATTTTTAATTGAATTTATAGGAATTTTCCATAATTTTTAATTTAGAAAATATTTAAATTATCGTTTGACGTATTTTATGGCAAATGTTGGTATTTTTGAAATTTCATAAAATAAGATAACCAGTATATTTTATTGCTGTTTTGGGATCGTGTCGCATTGTTGTGACCAACCGTATTTTTATTTATGTCATTCCTGGTCCATACACGAACGTGATTCTATGTAGCAGAATACCGCAAAAACTTTCTTTCCAAAACTTTTTCAAATCAAATCAAACCAAAATTTTCAACTAAGCCTTAAATGTGATTTGATGATTGGTGTGATGGTTGCCTTGAATTTTGTTGATTTGCTCAAGATAGAAGAAATGTCGTTAGTTTTGTTATAAGTTTATACACATCGTCGCTTCATCTTATTTCATTTCTTTTCTGCATCTCTCCTCTCTTCCTCTCTTCTTTTATTTTCGATTCCTTGTAAAAAAAAAAAAAACCAACAATCCTCTCCAATTCTAAAATCAATATCTCAAAATCTTTCAACTTTCAACAAAAACTTCCAACCATAAAGTTATTTATCTTCACCTCTATATTTTCCAAAAATAGTAGCTCACCATTTTCTCAAGTCTAGTGGTGGGAATCATCTGATTACAGTGGTGGTCGGATGATGGTTGTTTTACGATGATCGTGAATTGGAGATCAGGGAGTATGGTTGGGTTCCTATGGTTGAGACATGATTTTTGGAGTTGGTTTCATAATTTTTAGTGGCCTGAATCATCATAGGGAGTTGGATGATAATTTTTCGATCATCTCACAAATTCCGAAGTCATGGTGGGCTAGAGGAGGAGTGGCTTCAATGGGAGGGAGATAGAGACATGGCAGATGTAATGGAAGAGGTCGGAGGTCCGACGGTGGACGATGGTGGCCAGAGGAGGTCGAACTAGGGTTTCGACCACGTTTTTATTTGGGTTCGGGTATTCGATTGTCGGTGGTGTTTGGAGCCCCTGAGTTGGATATGGGTGGAAGTGGAAGTGGGGCATCGAGTTGCAGTGCTAATGGTGGTGGCATGGGCTGTAGTTGATCGAGGGGCGGCAGTTGCAATTTTGTCGAGGCAAGTTCGATTTATGGGTCCCGTTTTCAAGAGGAGAGGAAAGTGAATAGTGAAGTGGGTCGAGTTAGTAGGGTGTAGTAGGCTTTGGGCCATGTTTTTTCAGGTGAGAAGACATGTTTATATATTTATTTAATTATTAACTATGTATATTGAATTTGAAAATGTAATATCTCTCTCTTTAGAAATCCGATTGACCCATGGATTTTTGCATTAGACTCATATTGACGAGTATAACATTTTAGTATAAACAGTTGATAATTATAATGAATTATAAAACATTGATAAATTAATAGTGATTGAACATAATTATGTTGTTTTAAATAATAACGTAATTAAAGTAACTATACTTCGTTTGTGATAGCTATTTGGCAGAATAAATCTCCGTTCTGCTGTAATTAAATTGAATAGATTATTCTGGACATCTATTTAGTAGAATAAAACACAATTCTACAAATATAAATCGAGTGGATTATTTTGGACATCTATTGATCAGTTATATGCTTGCAAAGTAAAATGATGATTTTTGAAGTTAATCAATATGTGGATTAATTAATATTGGAAAAATGATGTGTTAACTATTGATTGTTAATTATTGAGTGCCAAAAGCTTAGTAGCCTGATCATATTGAGTGTGACATTGATATTTGTTATAAGTGGAACCTTTTTGGTAATAAAGATAATAGTAGCATTGGTTAGGTGATATAGCAGCTCTAGGCCTCGCTATAGTATTTTGAAAACTATTATTTGCTGTTTTGATTTAAAAATGTTTTAATTTGAAGGATGATTTAAAAGTAACTTTGGAATTCTTTGACATTTATTTAGAAATGGTTTTTGAACTTATTTATTTTACTCCAATCATTTTGGAATTCTTTAAAGGTATTTTGAAAATATTTATTTTATAAAAAAGTTGATATAATAATGAGTGTCTATGTGAAAGAAAATTAAATGGGTTTATCTTTATTATAAAGTGATTTTGTTTTTTTAAGAAGATAGCAGTATTTTGGAATAAACATCCGTGAACGTTTTATATAAAATGTTGTAATAAAAGATAGATTTATAAATGATATTTTATAAATAAAAGATAGGTAGTCCAGCTATCTTAGCAATCATTACGGGATAGAGCAGTCCGATAGCTCACTAGGCCCATAACCTATTCAATTCCTATTCCCGTACCGTATCTGCTTATAAGTCGTTTCCCAAGGAATAACTCTTATTTTATAATTAATATTTAGTTGATGGAGTTTGTAAATATAAGAGTGATTTGTGAAAAGAAGTTTTTGAATAGATAAGAGGTTTATAAAATAAGTGATATTTTATAAAGGAGATAATAAATGATATTTTGTAAAGGAGATTACTAAATGATATTTTGCAAAGGAGATTTTTAAATTATATTTTGTACTGGAGATTTATAAATGATATTTTGTAAAGGAGTTCTATAAGTAATTTTGATATTCATAAAGGAGTTTTATAAATAATTTCATAGATTTATAAAAGGAGTTTATACATAATTCAAGAGATTTATTAAAGAAGTTTTACAAATTAAATTGGAAACTTATAGAAGGACTTGTACATATGGAATGAATTTATAGAAAAGGGAATTTTGTAAAAGGAATGAATAAACGGTCCTTCTCAATTTTGGTGGTATGAAATCAGTCCTTTCATACTTAACACCGAAGAAAAAGTGGTTTAGGCTAATAGTAACAATGTTTTAAATGGTACTTGTTTTGGCCTGGTTAAATATGATTTTTGGAAGATGGAAAATTCTTTCTAAGCATTGAAGTGAAATGGCTTATGAATATACTTGTACCATTCAGATGGGTATATGAATATTTTTTCAAGTATTTTCAAGGTGATTTTTAATTAATGAAAATATTAATTAAAGAGGCTTAGTGGTTGCTTATGTGTTTAACCGTGCTTGGTTTCTTATGAAATTAAATCTCTAATTTGATTGTTTGTTTTATTTGATAGTTAAATAACCGACTATCAAATCTTGAGCAAATATAACTCTGGAAATATCCGAAAGAAACACGAAATTTTATGGTATAGTTATCTTCGGTGATGTTATACTATATGTATAAACTCGTTGTGTTCTTCTAAGACAAATGATAAGGAAATCTGTTTTCTTAAAAGGTTAAGAGGTGATCTCCATTTTTATGTATTGTCTATTTATTTTCGAAAGAACCAGAGTTGAGTTTATTGGAATCAGTCAGTTGGTTTTGGAGCATCCAATAAGAGGAGGAGTGACTTATATGAGATGACTCAAAATAGTTACCATTCCAAAATCATATACATGTTCGACGCTTTGGGAAAGATTCAAGATTGGTTCGAGATGATGAATCGAAGATGGAGCCTTTGAAGTGCAAGGTCTACCTGCTACTAATCCTGAGGATGTAGTAGAAGTAGTGCTTTCGGTTTGTTCATATCCTGAACAACTTGTGTGGATGAATGCTGACATTACATTATTGCTTGGAGGGCAGTTTTAGCATTCCAAGTTGGACTTGCTAAGAGAGGAAAAAGGTAATCGTGACCTTACAAGCCTCACAATCCGGTAATGTCTAAAACATGGGATGTGCAGCAAAGTTATACGGTTTGCTATCATTAGGAGCATCGTTCCTTGATCTAGATCGATATTTATGGATTTTGGTATACATGCGAAGGGGAAGAGTGGGGCTATGGCCTAGTGCATATGTTTGCAGCCTTATTTCTCGGGGGATGATGTAATCTGGTATGCCATGCTAAAGGGGCAACCAACACTGTGTTCGCAGGGGTGCAAAATATTTCTGCGACCTTGGTACATTGTCTAGAGATGTACTATGGTAGACGGTACCCCAGTATCCTTGTTTTGATGGAATCCACTCTCTAATACGTGCCTCTATGGGACTTAGTTGTATACCTAATATGCTGGAATGTAATTAATGTAACAATTTCAACTATGATTATAGTACCAGAAGATTTCATATAAATGGTTTGTTTATCATAAGGTAAAAATCCTTATGTGCGGCATGCTTGCGAGATACCTTTATATTTGAAAGATTTTATAACATTAAAATCCATATGATTTGTGTTTCTCATGCTGGTTTACAAGACTAATCTAGCTGTTATTTTCTTATAATGCTTGGGTATATACATACATATGTACACATATGCATACACATATATACATACATATACATATCTGTGTGTGTGCGTGTATGCATCTATGTACAACAACCATATTAAAAGGCAAGTAAATAACTATGTCCATAAATAAACAACAAGAAAACATGTATACAAAGAAATAATAATAGGATTTATTTCTACCAACAACATATAATACATGTGACAAAATAATAATAATAATGATGATGATGATGATGATATGGTGTGAGATGAATGGAAATGCAACTAAATTGGCCTCCAATATAATGCATATGTAATCACAACCAAGATTATATGCAAACATCCCATATACATACATGCATATATATATATATATATATACATATATATATATATATAGACACACACACACATAGAGACACACACATATATGAATGTATGAATCTGTGTGTGCGCGCACATCTATACACAACAACCATATTGAAAGGCAAGTAAACAATCACGTCCATAAACAAACAAGTAAACACGTATACAAAGAAATAATAAATAGAATTTATATAATCATCTAGAATAAGTTAAAAAGCACTTAAATATGGATATTTAACATGGCTTGGTATGTATACATACAAGCCAACACTATATGAACTAAACTAATACTACTCAAATAAAGCAACCATAGTAACCAAAACATGTCACTAGGACGTGCATACAACAAATCCTAACATCCTGACATACATACTTATGTCGACTAGCTAGGTAAGTTAACCATACAACCAAATAAACAAACTAACTAACAAGCTAACTAAATGGAAAACATATTGGAACATAGCTTAAGATGGGAAATTTTGGATTCTTTCTTTGAGTTCCCAAGTTATCCTATCCAAACCTTTTCCTCACTGTACTTGGACCAACTTTATATCTTCATTCTTAGTTCATATCATCTCAAGCTCTACGATGCGAAAACATATAAAGTATTGTGAACTCTGCCTTTTTCTCCACTCAACATACTAACTAGGCACTACCATAACTGCTAAATCATTAACTTATGTTCGCAAATGGAAAATATGTAATGCATATGAGCGCCTACCAACTTTTCAAAAAGCCTCGCTCAAGCATTCTTACTTCCCTACTCTTTATAAAATTAGGAAAGACTCAAAAACTGGTGGTTCAAGCTTCCTCACATAACATATCTCAATAGCGAGTCATTCACCTACACCATGCCACCCTACAAACTCTTTATGCATGCCTCTCCTATGCGGCTCCTATTTCTTCGCGTATCACTTCAACTTTCTCTAAGGTGTCATATAATGTCCAAGTATAAATCTTAACTGAAACAAAATTTACCATTGACGTATCCCCATCATCTAATACTTGACTTAAATTATGTGCATAATCATAACTCATAAAGTTTACACCTCCAATAAACACATTAAAATATGCCCATTAACTACAAGCAAATGATCTGCTATCCTCATACTATTTGTCGGAATAAAATGGGTGCATTTGGGCAAGTGATCTAAAACAGCCTAATTGCTTTCACACCCTCTTCCACTCCTAGGTAGCCTATCAATACATTCCATAGAAATATGCCCTCACACCTACTGTGGAATATTCAATGGTAGTAATAATCTACCAGGCTTTTTTTCTCCATCTTTACCCATTGAGAAGACAAAATCCCTATAACAAACTCCACCATTTGCTTATTCATCCCAGACCAATTAAAAACCCTATTTATATCACGGTACAATTTATCACTATACGAATGAATAACCATCCTAGTACGATGAAGCTCACTCGGTACCTTATCTATCAATCACTAACCACTAGCATGCATACCTTTCGTCTCGTCCCTCCATTGCGATCAATGAAAAGATAGTTCAAAAGGCTAGATTCATCGTCTTTCTCAATTTTCTAAAAAAATACTAATCTACTCTGCATCTGTAATGACATACCTCACTAAGCTTCTTCTTTAAGTCCATAAGTAGGACAACACGATAATGGACAGTGTCTCCCTTTGAAGTAGAGAACATTAGGTTTTTTAGTTGAATCCCATAATCTATCACCATTTAATTTTATAGACATCACAAATGGATGATGCCATATTTTTGATGAACACAATTTTACTTCGACCAAACAATTAAAAGAACTAGACATAACTAACAAAAAAATATAATAAGTCCTAAATCTAAGGCGTGTACTACCCTAAAATTCAACCTAGTAATTACTATAAAAATTCATATGCTAATTCGCCCATTGTTCACATATTTTTCGCATGCATTAGGCATTGAAAATAGGTTATGCACGATGGAAATTATTATTTCGAAAAATTGAATTAATAAGATAGTTCTTAGAGTTCAAATGATGAATGAAAATAACTAGTCTCACATATTTGTCAAACTTCTTCGAAATCAATGCATCTCGCATTCCTTAAAAATGGCCTTCGTGCCTTTGTACGTGTAAGTCAAGACAACTTCTTCATGTCTTCAAGTTATACAAAACTAGATGTTTTAAAATTATATTAACTCCACATGCTCATGAAGTCATGTAAAATAACATATAACTAGAGTACCTCTATGTACATCGCTGTACTCCTAAACATTTTGGCTTTAATTTCTTGATGGCATAAACTCTAATATAGAGTCCTCGTTTATTTCTTCCCAAGTATAATAGATGATGCAACCCAATATCGTATAGTTACTCGCCTTACTAGCTTAAAAATATAATGCCTAGTCACAAAATAGCATAGCCTTCATGAACTTTATATAGGAACATCGAGAAATGGATTGATATCCTAACATATTTAACATGACACTGAGCCCTCGTCATATCCAAACAACTCAAGCGATGTTAAAATTACTCTTTAACGTTATACATCTCAAATTCTAAAAGCCACCCAACGGAAACAGTTTTCACTATTTGGTTCCATACATAATCATAATTTTAGGGAAACATACTTGCAATTGTAACGACAACCTAAGTATGTCATAGCAGAACAATGTCCAAGATTATCTATTGAGAATTAACAACTAATACATAGTAATAACATAAACCAAAATAAATATATGTATTGTAACGCTAACCAATACATCGGGTATAACGAAACTCTCCATAAACAAGTAAATTTATCTTCAACTGTCGACTGTCTCATGCACCAAATCTTCTATTATTCAACCCTTTAGGGAAACTTCATACTAAAGTGCACTCTTATGCTTCAGAACATTTTATGTGAGTGTTTTCTTGGCCTTCACATAAACATATTACGTTTTTCTCATCATCTCTTCTCTATGGATTCACGAAAAAAATTGGTTTACTCTTGTCATAATTTAAAATTAAATAATTTTTATCCAAATTACTTCTTCCAAGTCATCTCGCATTAATCTCTAACAACTCAAACCAAATTTGGGTAAAGTGGTGCAAAATGATGTTTACCCTTTATTATTATGAAAAAAATTCAATTTGGTACTCTACTCTTCTAATTAAAATGTCGATTGAAAAGGCTACAAAATTTTATGCTAATTTTTCCTTCATCCTAAACCATCTAATGTTTCACAAATCCATAGTGCTCAATACTAGCACGTCCGTAGTACACTAGAATATTGACTATTCTTTGTAGTTCACCATAATCAATTCAAACTTTGTAGGCCGCATAATTTTTTTTCTAACTCCAATCAAATTTCAAGTGAAAATATTAACAACTTTTTCAGATCGGTTTTTAAATCAAAATCTTTGAGTTTCAATATTATTCTTCATAAAATTTGTAGTTTCAAAAAATATCAAATTCTATGTTAATTTTAACTACCACTTCATACTGAAAAAAATCTTGACATTTTATTCAATTTAAATTTTATCTAAAATGGTTCAACTTAACTTAGAAAAGAAGACATGTAAAACATATCATTTTAAAATTAACGTTTATAAATAATACATTTTCACAAAAGGGTATTTTAAAAGGAAATTTAATATTATTTTCTAAAGTGAGAAAAAAATATTTATAAAGTAGAAGACATTCAAAAAGATGTGTGTTACTTACTTTTTAGTTTTCCTTTCAAAAATATCATTGTCAAAAGCAAAATACACATCAAAATACAAATGCAACAATGTGCCTTATGCTTTCAAAATCAAATGCTTCAAAATAATTATGGAAAGTACTAAAGTTTCTCATGTTTGAAGCTTAAAATAAAGAGTTACTAGTACAACACATTAAATAAACTTCAACTTTTATATTTTTCCTAAATATCAAACATTGATATTTCTAACTTTTTAGGAAAATATTTCAAATAATTTAAATACCTAAGTTGGAGTAGATAAAAACATCAAAACTTACCAAAGCCTAACTACTTCATATAAAAGTGCTTTAGGTCATAGAGCTTTAGCTCATCTTCTTTTAAAATTTGCTATCTTAGTCTCTCCTCCAATATAATGTCCATCACCAATGTATGAACATTTTAACCGCACTACTCTAATTTTGAGGAGTCTTCCACCATGCCTCCATTATGTCTTATCAACATCACACTATGTTTTACAATCTAAAAGCATGTAATTTATCCATAATTGATCGTTTGTATAAGGACCCCATATGAGCAATTCTTTAAGGAATAAACTATAATATATATGATGGATTTATTTTTCACCCCAAATTGTTATAATCTTAGAATTTATTTGACCATAGTTGTTACTTCTATAAGGATAAGCCAACAACTTACTTTACAAGTCAAAAATATATGGGGTATGGCGTATAAATGAAAATATACACTGATATATATGTGTATGTAACAGAAAATTACAAATATGCTTGCCTTAATTTAGTAAGTGTCGCTTGTGTAACGACCTATCTTTCCACCCCTTAAAATTCGATACTAATACATCCGTGATATTCACGTGTTGAGCATCCAAGTGTTGGAAAGAAGATTGTTAGGGTGAAAGAAAGAAAAGACAGAACAGAATCTCACATCGTGACGAGTGATATATAATATAAAAATATCTTTACAAAAGAAAAGATTTTTATACATTACAATAATCAGATCAATACTTAAGTTATGTATCAGGATGCTTGCGTACAATCTTGGTTGTCATTACATATGCATTCATATTGAAGGCGATTTAGTTTCATTTTCATTCATCTCACATTATATCATTTTTTATTGTTGTTCATATGTACTATATACTCTTGGTTGTGATTATGCTATTGCTTATATAATGGATGCTAGATGGATGTAGTTAAGTTTCCTTTTGTATGTTTGTAAGCTAGAGAGCGAGTTGCATTACCTACCTCTTAGAATTTCAAGGATGAAATTCTTTTGATGGGGAATAATATAACACCCCGTAATTTTACATAACTAAATTAAAAGGGAAAAATGGTAATTTTACAGAAAAGAGAAAAAATATACAATAACTTGGATTAAACTTTAGGACCTATCCCAATGCGTCCGCAATGCCATTTACAGTCAAAATACGTATATAACTTGTTGAATTTGATAAAATGAGTAAAAATAGAAAAAGTCAAACACAGTGGCATTTCCATAATATGTTGAGTTCGAATTTTTGCCCAAATTAGTGTTGTCTTTGGACTATTAATAGACAGTTAACTCTATCACTTTTTTCTAAAAACTTATACTCCACTTGGGAAACCTAAATGCCTATATTAATCATAATCTCCCCAAATCAGATCCAAACTAAAAAAATTAATATATGAAACCGATCACCAAGAAGGACTACACAAAAAACAGAGCTATCATTAAATTTGGAGTTTGAAGACAATGAATTTCTAGATAGCAAATAAGAAGGAGAGTACGCTTCAAATCGGAGAGGAAAAACGTGAACTTAATGAGTGTGATTCTTTATATTTGAGTGCATATTGATAAGCCATTATAATTCACCCCTTGTGGCCTTAAATCAAAGTATAAATGATTGAACTGGATCTAATCACATTAATTTTTATTTATTCATGATACAGTATTCCATGTCTACTTTACTAGAGAAGTTACCTTTTTGATTATAATTAGACAAGTGCACTCTCCTTAATTAAAAAGTGAAAAATGTAAAAATGCTTAAATTTCAACATATTGCACACCAAAATCGTAGTACTTGACGACGCAAATCTAATTGTCGTGTTTGTTTGCCAATTGGATTAATGTGTTGATTGGAAAATACATCAGAAGACGATAAATGTGGATCGTCCATTTGGGTTCAACGGCAAATCAATGACGATATGATGATTAAAGGGCGTTGACGTATAGAGGGAGACAAGTAGGTTCCCACATCAGCCTCTGATCACCCCAGATAGTTGTGTGGCGGTGCAGATTGGATTATAATTTCCAACGGTGATGGAGATGAATGAGGCAACCAGTGGTCAACAATGCTGTGTCAGCAGACTCGGCATGGCAAGGGCATCACATGGCGGTGTTGAATTGGTGGCCATGTTCCTATGGTGGCAGCGTCAAGCCAAAGTTCATGGCGGCTAAGATGTTAATTGAGATATCAAGATTTATGTGGTACTGTAGATGACATAGAAAAATATATTAAATAATACTTAAATTGTTAATTTAATTACAAAATTGTCCTATACTTCAAACACATATTACTCTTTCATACAACCTCTATTTCACTTGTTGCTCATGACATCAGATCGTCGAAAGACGAGGAACGTTTTGGTATATTATTTTATATATTTTGAGATACTTTAGAAAAGCGCTTATTTTTTTTATAACAAGAGGAATACTTAATTTAAGCAGAGCACTTATTTCAGTATCTTGGTGGATAGAACCTATGACCTTTAAACCGCAGTCTAGAGATCTTTCCATTTGAGATACTTTAGAAAGTGCCTTATTATAGTATACTCATTATACATTCGCTTAACATGTTACAAGTAGGTGATTCGATACACTTTGGAGAAAATTTGCCCTTATAGTTGGCAATGACGAGTTTGGTTTTATCCAAATAGTGTTTCATATATTTTTGGCAACCACGAGTTGGAACTTTATCCTAATAGTATCGAATAGGGGTTATCACGTGAGATGGAAATAGTATCCAATAGTGTGGCATATTTTAGTTATTACAGTATGCTTCAAAGGAAATTTGTTCTCAATGGTACTAATGACGTGTGGCAATGGTGAGTTAGGCTCTATCATAATAGTTTGGGGCATTTGGTTTTTGGCAACAACAAGTTGGGGCTTTATCCTAATAGTGACGAATACAGGATGTCACGTGAGTTAGAATTTGTTTCCAATAGTGTGGCATATGATAGGTGTTATGGTACATATCGAATGAAATTTGTTCTCGATGGTACCCGCAACACATGACCATGACAATTTGGGGATTTTTCCTCCAACAGTGTGGAGCACGATGGTGCATGGGTTGGATTTTTATTTCAATAGTGACACTTATAGTTATGAATTCCTAAGAAGGGGCTATGGTTCTTAATAGGGATAACCTCGACATTGTATTAGGGCATCAGATAGCATTGTAGCGATACCTTAGCACACTAGGTCATTAATATACATGTGGTCAAGGTTCCAAATCTTGGATTTTGGAAAAAATCTCGAGCTAATACCTCGGCTAAAATGGATGATATTTAAAACTCTAATTACTAACCACGCTATCAAATCTTGAATTTTAGAGAAAATCTCGGGTTGATAACTCGAATGAGATGAAGAAGATATAAAACATTGCCTGTTGTATTATATTATGTTTAGCCGACTTATTGGGTGTTGGTGACACAGATTAAGGTATATTTTGAAGCATAAGTGCTGTTTTACTAGCTTATTAGTATTATACAAACATATGATGCATTTCACTCACCAGATTTATGTCTCACTCCCTTTATCCTTATCTCCTTTTTATTTTCTCTAACAAGTAAATAGGGAGGAAGAGTAGTGATTTCGAGAACATAATGGTGTGATGGAGGCATGTATTTATTTATATCTATTGGCTATTTACTATTTATTTATTTGATATTTCTCAAACATTTAGATTATTTCTTTTTCATTATTCAAAGATATTTTGCAACTATAGACTATAAGTTATAGATTGTTTTATTTATTTGGGATTATGCCATTTTTCAATCATATATTTATTCATTCCACTATGAGTTTCAAAAGTGAAGATTTTGTTAAATAGCTCCATGATTTGTTTTGTATTTTACCTCAAATTATTCACCGTCAATGACATCCGTGATATTTGTGCCACTTTTACGCATGAATCAGGGCATCATAGATGGTGAGTTGTTAAAGGAGTGTGTTCTTTACACTTAGGCTTGGCCTATAGTATAGTGACATTGGTTTCTCTTTGACTTTTTGTCCATCACTATAGTATACTAGAAATGTGTTTACATGTTAGAAGTGGGTAGAAAAAATGTGTCAAGGTATATTATAGTATTAACTATAATGTTACCCATCAACATTGTTCATGTTGTATATGTGTATTAGTAATCATACGGTTTTCGTAATGTTTCCTTCTCACCAAACGTATATCTAACCTTATTTATATTTTTTCCTTTTTGTTATATACCTATTGAGTAGGTGGTGCAGCGACCCGAAATTTTGGTCGCTAGTTTTTGAAAATTTAATTCATTTTAAATGTTGAATGTGGATTGTAAATTGATTTCGAATACGAATATTTTGGCTAAATTAATAAAATGAGTTATAATTTCCAATATGGCAATTTAATTGGATTTGGATAAATAGTAATTTAATATTTGGAATTAAGATAATATATAAATCTGAGAAAAATTGAATATGAAAATGGTTTCTAAAATTTATTTAAGTATAGTTGGATTAGAATTTTAGTCTTGGACTTATGAATGGGATTTTTAAGTCGAGAAGTTAAAATTGGAATTTTTATATTAATTTAATAATGGAATTTAATATATGGTAATAATGCAAATAATCATATTTTGATTTAAATTGAATCATGATGATTTCTAATGTGAATATAAATTCTATATGATATATAATTAAGTTAGTAAAGTTTTAAAAGTGAAGTTTTAAATGGTTTCGACGATTTTGAAAATCGCTTGATTTAATCGACGAGTTAAAATAGCCTTTCGGGGTACAATCTCAAAATTTGATGAAACCAGCTCCATTTGATCGGTAATCGTTAATTATTATTGGATTTTCAAATTTCGTAGCATTTGGAGTTATCGTTTGTTCGTACAGGTAAGAAACGCGTTGAAATTAAAATTGAAAATTTAATATTTTAAAATCGATTCAAAAAGCTATCTTCCACATACAATCAAATTAGCCTTCGAAACACGTGCCACTACGTTCGGAATATGGGTAAAACATTATAATCGCCTAGCGGCTTGTCCCATTTGGAGTTCGTTTGAAATGCTCGTTAAAATGGGAGATAATATTAAAATAATATTTATAAAACGTATATAAATAGTGCCTACAATAAACCCTAACCATTTTTATACCTTAGTCGCCATAGTAATAAACCAATGGCCGAAAATAAATCGCATTCCACCTCATATCTACCGCCATCCATCGTGTTTTAGTAAATTTCCCCAACATGAAGATCGTAGAGCTTGGCGAGGGCTTTCAATCCATATGGATGTGATCGTCGATGGTGGAGTGTAGAGGCCAAAAACGTGGCGCGTTTGTCATGCAGTTTGTGCGATTTTGTGATCATATGGCAGCGCCGAGCTTTTCCATATTTCGGCCAATGGTGGAGGTGGGAATGGCGCTCGTTAAAGCATGGGTGGATCGACTTCTAGTCGCTGATAGGGGACGCGACCATCAGGGATTGTCATGAGTTTTGGGTTAGGTGAGTGCAGACGAACGTGGTGAGGAAGAAGGTTTCCACGGCTAGGTTTCTTTTGCTAGTAACGTATGGCCACGATTGGTTCAGCAAAAAAATTATTGTTTAAATTTATATATATGAAGTTTAAAATTTCATATCTCAACCATACGAGGTCGAAATCGTGCGAAACCAGCGGCGCCGGAATCTACGCTGCAGTACAGATCTGGAGGCGTTTAAGGCAAGTGAGAATTTTAGATTAAATCGAACGTGATCGATTCAATTTAAAATTGGAACGCACGGCGTTTTAAACTCAAGGTGAGTTAATCTCACTCACATCTGGATTTCCATAATTAATTTAAATAGTTAAAATTTAAATTATTGGTTGACTGATTGAATGTGATTATTATTATCAGTCTGGATGTGATATTATATATAGTAGTGTATATTTATATTCGAGTGATTGATATCCTCGCATTAGCGAACGAGACCCTATGCGCCCCGTATAATAGCGGATGACACTTTATGCCGCGATGTCCCCTTCGAAGTGGGATTTGGTATTTTATTTTTTATGCTAACATCTGTGGATGCATGAAAACGGGTAGGAGGAATCCATCTGGATTCCTCAAAATATTGAAATTATTTTCATGAACAGTGATATGTTTTATTGATATCCTGTGATAAATTATATTGGAATTTAAGTTATTCGATGCCATGGTTTGGATGAATATATTTTCGTATTTTAAGATATACAAATATAATGAACCGGACTCTTAAACGAAATGAAATGCAAATAAGGATTTTAAATCACAATAAAGAGGGAATCTGGTGTTAATGGATTTTGGATAAATTGCGAGATAAATTTTAAAGGGAATTTAACTCAAAAAATTAGTTTGAAATCGATTAAGTGTTTTCGAAACTGTGATTTATAGGATAACGAGGAATGGAAATTTGTAAACTGAGTTTACAAATAAAGTGGAATATTTATCAGTGGATAAATCTGAAGTATAGATTCACGGCGCGAACTTATAAGAAAAGGCAATTCATTTTAAAAATAAAAGGGTGATTTTATTTTTAAAAGTTGGAAGATGTATTTCCTGAAAAGCTAAGTATATTTTTCAAAAGAATATTTCTAAGCATAACTTTAAGGTTTTAAAATTGTTTTAAAATAATATTTTAGAGAAATTTATTATTTTTAATTGTTTTAGAATTTTAAAGTAAATATTGTTCGAATTAATTTTAGTAGTAATAATTTCAAAGGTTAAATTAGTATTATGTTTTTAAAGGGAAATTTTTTAATATTTATACTTTATACAAAAGTTTTATTTTAAAAATAGTCCGTGGCTTAAGTTTTACTTGGAAAATTATTGTAGAATTTCATAACTATTATTTTGAGTAAAACGATTTAAGTAGTTTTATTTCAAAGGTTTTAAGTGTATGTTTTTGGGTAAAGTGATTTAAATTATTAAAAATATAATTTAATAACACTTGACGTTTTTTAGTGAGAATAAAATTGGTTGAATTAATTGTTTATTTAATAGTTAAATAACCGACTATCAATTCTGGACCAAATATGACTTTGAAAATATCTACAAGGAGTATGGGAATTATATGGTACACTTACTGTTCAAGGTGTTATACTGTACATATATACTCGTTCATTCTTCTAGGACGTTTATTAGGAAATTCGTCCACTAATGGTTAGAAGGTGAACTCCGATCTTATTTTCGTCTATTTATTTTCTAAAGAACCGGGGTTGAGTTTACCGAGAAATAGAGAATGTTGTGTCGAAGAGACCGGGATCAGATTTATGATTCGAAAACCACTTCGATACAACGAGTACGTTTTCATAATGAACACAAGAGCTTGGAGTCAAAGATGGAGCAGTAAAGTGCAAGGGCTTATCGCTACTAATCCAGAGGGTGATTCCAAAATGGATGTAGTAGGAGTAGTGCCTTCGGTTCCGTTCGGACCCGAAACAGACTTGTATGGACGAATGCTATAAGAACATCGTCCGGTGGACGATGAGCATTCTAAATGAATGTGTGCTAACGCCCTCGGAACCGTTGAACGGCTTTCCACCCAAATTTGTATAATCACTATACATGCATACAAATCCGGATTTTGGGTGAGTAGGCTCCAGAATAGGTCCGACAGCTTGAGCATTCTTCACCAGATCAAGAAGCTGTTGGGCGGACATAAATACTCCATTCTGAGGAGTAGCACTAGATTGACCGGCGCTGGGACGGCCTGGTCTGACCATTTCTCTTCTTTAAGAAAGAAAGAAAGAAGAAGAGTTTTTCTCAGAATGAATATCAAACAATCATGATTGATAAAACAAGGCATCACAAAGGAAATATGATAGAACGGGTCCAATGACTTGAATAAATCCTAAGGCACGACTCCTAAGAAGTACTTAGGACAATGATCCTTGTTAGGTTATTCTACATTGTTCCGAAGTTTGGCTCTGATACCATACTGTGACGCCCCACCTCTATACTCACGCTAGCCAAGGATACTACGGAGTAATGCCGCCAACTAGCACGAAGAATAAGGCTGTTGAGGATCGACCCTCCGTGTAATTGTTTTATGCGAGCACCAATATGGCAGGTAGTACAACATGCATTTCAGTTTAAGAGAAAATCTGGCATACCGATACAAAATCAAAGCTAATACACAGTGGTTATGGGGTCTTCGAAAACAAATATAGAAATAAACATAACATAAATTAGTCATAGACATTCATATCACAAAGGCGGAAACAGATATGAATATGACATATATAAGTGCACATCAGAGTATTGGTCAAATAAGATCCACAATATCACAAAAGAATAGATACAAATGCTACAACAAAGAGTATGTATACATCAATGAGTCTCTATCCCGAATGTATAACAACAAAAACTACCAATCTAATGTAGTTAGACAAAAGTCAGATAATGATGATCCCAGATAAGGTGTCAAGCAGAAGCACATGTAACATCTCGGTCTGACCCGAGTATTATTTAATAAGAAAATAATAAACGGATCAATCTAGCAATAAATATCAGATAAAAATGAGATAGAATAAGGGATATGACAAAAACGTATGATAACAATAATGTCATACCGTGATAAGTATGCATTTGAAAATCAACCAGTGATTAATCAATACCACAAGAATCTTCTCACAAATCATAAAGAAAACCATATTCTTTATTTTTATTCGCCAAGTCACAAATATTGGTAATCATCTCAATGCCAATCGTAAAAGTTGTTGAAACACAAATTCACCAGTGCACAAATATTGATAAACTCATCAATGTAAATCACTAAAATTGGTGAGACACAAATTCTAGAAATCATCATTTAGAAATCCAGAAATCACAAGAGGGGGAGGCCAATCACAAAACGGGAGCAAGAAAACTTTCCAACACGTGTATCACAAAACGGAACGCTATTCCATGGTTGCTAACCATTAATTTTGAGCCAAGGCTCCACAAAACGGTCCGAAGACCATGGGTCGCTACCCCACCAATTTTGAGCCAAAGCTCCACAGGTGTTTAGTTTCCCTCGCAGACAAAGATACATTGCACATTGCTAGTCTAAACCACAAAATGATCATCATCGATCATCAAGAAGTGTCAGGTACACTAAGCTAGTAAATAAATGAGCTTAGCTTCATGTCCCATAACCACTGGCTTAACTTAAATATTTACAAACAAATTGTAGATTCCCACTCATAAATTGTGATAAGAGTTTCAATCGAACAAGTCCAAAAATTAACCGACGAAGTAAACGCAAGCGTTTCATACCACTTGTTTTACAAAGCCGTTTAATTAGATTTCTCAAACGAATGAAGTAAAGGTTTGTATATACTAATAGATTGGAAAACGGTTTTTATGAATGAGCTTCGTAATAAAAATAGGGTTGAAATCGTCTTTGTGAAAGAGTTTGAATATTTACTACTAGTATAGAAACCTTTGTATTTTAAAGTGACAAATCACAGAAATGATTGTAGAAACAATCAACTAACAAAAATTCACATACGAAGACGTGAATTAAACCCAATGAAATCGATACCAAACCCATCAAAGTGGATATTCCCAAAAATCCAAAGAAAGAAATCATCAAAGTCGATAATAGTGTTAACAACTTGTCGGATCGACTAAAAATCGATTAACATTGGAGTTTTACTCAAAATTAGGCAAATAGGCAGATATGCACAGATCCAGACGTCTGAGGGGTTGATCCAGACGTCTGGTTTTGGTTTCTCGAAATATTCCAGAAAACCAACCAGACATCTGGCTCGGCAAACCAGACGTCTGAAACCATCCAGACGCCTGAATTCAAGAATCAGACATCTGGAATTGGTTTCTTACCTTTTTATTTTTCTGCTGTACATTTATTTTTCACCAGACACTATAACCAGACGTCTGAACTTGATCAACCAGACGTCTGGTCACCTGGTCCGGGTAGTGATTTGCCTAGGCCAAGATGGCCAAAACGATTCCAGGAGCGATCGAGCGAGCAACGACGACTAAGGATTTACGTCAAGCGACAACCCGACCTTGTAGGCTCTTCGATGCACCTCAAACAACATATCCAAACATCCTTAGTAGGATTTTCACAAAATTGGACTTCAAATTCCAAAATTAGTAAATCACCAAATCAATTCAATTCAAAAGAAAATGATCATGAATAGATGTTAGGAATTCATACCTAACCACAAAGATAGATATAGAGATAGATGTGAGATAAAAAGCTTACCTTTTACACAAAAACAAGGAAGATGAAGCTTGAAAATTAAGGAGGATCAACCATTCTTCAATCTCAACTCTAAAAGCCCCAACCTAAGATAATAAGCAATATTTCCCAAATTAGGTTATAGGAAATTTCTGAAATTCGAGAGAGATTGGGATGGAGTAGAAGAAGGAGATGCTTACCTAAGCTTCTCTTTGAATTTGGAGCTAAAACTTGGATTTGCTAAAGAAACCAGGGCTTAGGATTTTAATTTCCAATCTCCTCCATAATTTTCGCTAAAGCTTGAGTTGTAGGAAATATTATGAAGGAATGAAGAGGAGTGAAGTGGGGTTGGGTTGATATGTTAGGTTAATTGGCTAAAACCCAAATCCAAAGCCCTAAGTGAAAAGGTCGAAATTTTAGCTAGCACTAAACATATCAATGTTTATACTCGAAAAGGTCGCAAACGCCATTTTGAACTCAATGAAGTGGTCTCGAGTCCCAATTTGACAGTTTTCGAAAAGTAGCATTTCAAACTATAATCCGATTAATGATGCTATATTCAAATAAAATATTTAAATATACAATCGTAAAATATGCGGGTTGTTACATTTGGTTGTTAATATTAAAATCAAATGAGAATCTAAAATTTGAAATGGTCTATATTTATAACCAAATAGAATTATGTAAGTATGAAATAATACAATGGAACATAACCGAAATTTGATTTAAACCAGAATTTAAATCCTGGGAATTTTGGAAAAAAAATGTTTTTAAATGAATTTGAACAAAATGTTTGGGAATTTTAAATCTTGGAAATTTATAAGATGTTCTCCAAAGTGTTTGAAGGAAATAATGGAGTATTATTTTAGGAAATATTTTTGAACAGAAATTATTTTGAAACAAATTTTTGGAAGTAATGAAGCACTGAACTAACTTTTGTCGTTAGAAAATAATTTTGGTGATGATGACCACATCATCAGTATTCATTTTCGAGTTTCTATGTGATGGATTGCTATCGGGATGGTTTAGTATAATTATTTGTTTGAACTTATTTGGTAAACAAGTTTGTTTTAGGAATTTCAAAAGGAAAATTGTTTTGGTAAAACCAAGTTGTTTGTAAATCTGGAGGTATGATTTGATATACCAAAGTGGGTATGTATATTGATGATTTCAAAATGCTTTTGAAATAAAACCGGGTAATTGAAATCAAGGAATTCCATTTTGAAATGACGAGAAAAGTCAAAGGGGAATCGGTATTTAATTTATAAGTGAAGTTGACATAATTATGAAAGGAAATTGAAAATTCAACTTGAGTAAATCAAAGGGAATAAGGTATATTGGAATTTAACTTAAGCTAAGTTAAATAAAATTAAATTTGGATTTGGATTGAATTGGATATTAAGTGGGAAAGTAGGATAATTGAGTAAGCATAAGTATAATTATGGAATGGGAGATAAAATAATAAACCAAGATGAAGATGGTTTGGTAATAAGGCAAAAAGGATTGGGAAATTCAAATTCGAATTTGTAAATTGACTCAGGTGAGTAATATAAGATTTTAAGTAAATAAGTTGGTGAACTTATGAATAGAAAAATGGAATTGTAATACCTAAACAAAAATGGTTGGGTGTTCGGTAAAAGAGTGGAAAATTAAAAATAATTCTAAATGAAAGATGAATCGAAATAAGGTGAAGTGAAATATAAATATGAATGGACTTAAGTAAGTAAATAAATTTATAAATTAGGAAATAAAAATTTAAATTGGATTGAGAAATAAAAATTGGATCGAATTGAATTTAACTGAAATTGAGTCGAATTTGGTTTGAAATGAAATCAAAATTCAGTTGAGTTTTAAATAATATTGAATGAAATTAAATACTTCTTTAAATTAGTGAAAGAAATGGTATGGATTTAAGTTGGTTAAATAAAGCTTGAGTTATAAATAGAATTCGACATGTATTGTGAATGAATTAAATATGATGGAAATATTATCGAATAAAATGAAGTTGGATTAAAATAGAAATGGTTTGAGCTACAAATAAATCTAGTTTGGGTATAGAATAATTGAAAATGGCCATGTTATTAATTAAATAAATTCAGGAATGAATTGAGAAGGTGAATCAAAATTAAAATGGATTGAGTGAGTAAACTAATTAAATTAGTAAACGGATTGGAATTTGATTGGATGAGAATCAAATTATAATGGTAATAGAATTGATGCAAGAAGAAATGGAATTATTATGGAGTTGAAATAACTTAAGAAAATCATGAAATGATTGTTGCTGAGCTTTATGAGATGGTCTTGAATGAAACCTGTTTAGATAATGAAACTGAAATGCAAGTGAAGGGATTTAAATTAATAATGTAATGAAATGAGAATGTATGGATTGTGAATAATTCAGATTGGAATGAAATTAATATAAATTGAGTTGGAATTAATTCAAAAATGGTTATAAGCTTAAGTAATTGTTATTTGCTTGAATAACATCAAATTTGCACAGAAAGTAAGTCGTTTGTCGTAAACAAAGTAAATGAATTAGAGAAGTGAATAAGATTGGTTTTTTAATCAATTGGACGAGTATGGGTTGTTTAAATTAAAAAAGGATTGAATGTAAGCAAGTGGTTGTAAACCATTCAAATTGAATGAAAATGGTATGTGAATTAATTGAAAAATAGTTGAATTAGTATAGAAACTATATTAATTGCTTTCGGAATGTGTTTAGTGTGCATTGCTTTTAGAATTCATGTGTTTAACTATTGCAAATAAGTGAAATGTTATTAAAATTTCATGGGTTTTGAGAGCTTGTGTGCTTATTTGAGTAAGTACACGTACATGAGGCTATTGGATAGAGTTCGGGTTGTATAGATGCATAATAAATAATCCGCTTTCTTAAAAATGCTATATAAAAGGTACGCCAACGCAATAAAATTAAGAAATGATAATATATGGCTATATTTTTTGTTTTTTGACCGTGTGGGTCGATGTATATATATTTATATCTCTTGTGATACTGTAAAACGCTCTCCGTACAAAGGAGACGTGGTCAAAAAATTTCGAAAATTTTGGGCGTCGGAAGATTTTTGAAAGTTTTGGAAATTTTGTTTAACTAGAAAAGTTATTTTTGGAACGATGTTAGAAATTAAAGTTTTTGAGTTAGAAATGAAAGCTAATGGTTTTGGATTAAACTAAAGGGTCTTTGAGAAGTGAATGTAAGTTTTAATTAAGTGGGTTTTGGGTAAGTTAATGGATTTAGGAGCATTTTTCCTACCGTAGCAAATTTCGGAGACGAAATTTTTATAAGGGGGAGGAATGTAATGACCCAGAATTTAGGACGTTAGTTTTTGGACATTTAATTCATTTTAAATGTTGAATATGGATTGTAAATTGATTTCGAACAAGAAGATTTTTGTTGAATTAATAAAATGAGTTATAATTTCCAATATGGCAATTTAATTGGTTTCGGATAAATAGTAATTTAATATTTGGAATTAAGATAATTTATAAATCTGAGAAATAAATGAATCTTAAAATGGTTTCTAAAAATTATTTAATTCTATTTGGATTAGAATTTTAACATTGGACTTATGAATGGGATTTTTAAGTCGAGAAGCTAAAATTGGAATTTTTATATTAATTTAATAATGGAATTTAATATATAGTAATAATGTAAATAATCAAATTTTGATTTAAACTGAATTGTGATGATTTCTAATGTGAGTATAAATTCTATTTGATATACAATTAAGTTAGTAAAGTTTTAAATTGTTTCGACGATTTTGAAAATCGCTCGATTTAATCGACGAGTTAAAATAGCCTTGCAGGGCACAGTCTCGAAATACGACGAAACTAGTTTCATTAGATCTGTAACAGTTAATTATTATCGGATTTCAAATTTCATAGTGTTCGAAGTTACTGTTTGTTCGTACGGGTGAGAAACACGTTGAAATTAAAATCGAAAATTTAATATTTTAAAATCGATTCAATAAGCAGTCTTCCACATACGATCAAATTAGTCTCCGAAACATGTTCCATTGTGTTCGAATATGGGTAAAACATTATAATCACCTGGCGGCATGTCTCGTTTGGAGTTCGTTTGAAATGCTCGTTAAAATTGGAGATAATATTTAAATACTATTTACAAATCGTTAATAAATAGTGCCGATAGTAAAACCTAACCATTTTTATACCTTAGCCACCATAGTAATAAACCAATAGCCAAAAATAAATCGCCTTCCACCTAAAATCCATCAACATCCATCGAGTTTTAGCAAATTTCCTTAACATGAGGATCGTAGAGCTTGGCGAGGGCTTTCAATCCATACGGGCGTGATCATCAATGGTGGAGTGTAGAGGCCAAAAACGTGGTGCGTTTGTCATACAGTTTGTGCGATTTTGTGACCATTTGGAAGCGCCGAGCTTTGCCATATTTCGGCCGATGGTGGACGTGGGAATGGCGCTCGTTTAGGCATGGGTGGATCGACTTCTAGTCGCTGATAGGGGACGCGGCCATCAGCGGTTGTCACGAGTTTTGGTTTGGGTGAGCGCAGACGAATACAGTGAGGAAGAAGGTTTCTACTACCAGATATCTTCTGCTAGTAACGTATGGCGACGATTGGTTTAGTAAATGTTTAAATTTATATATACGAACTTTAAAATTTCATTTCTTAACCATACGAGGTCGAAATTGAGCGAAACTGGCGGCGCTGGAATCGCAGCGACGGGATCTACACCCTAGTGCAGATCTGGATGCATTTGGGGCAAGCGAGAATTTCAGATTAAATTGAACGGGCTCGATGTAATTTAAAATTGGAACGCTCGACATTTTAAACTCAAGGTGAGTTAATCTCACTCACATCTGGATTTCCATAATTAATTTAAATAGTTAAAATTTAAATTATTAGTTAATTGATTGAATGTTATTATTATTATCTGTCTGGATGTGATATTATATATAGTAGTGTATATTTATACTGGAGTGATTGATATTCCCGCATTACATAGAGAATGAGACCCCACGTGCCCCATATAATAGCTGATGACCCTTTATACCGCGATGTCCCCCTCGAAGTGAGATTTGGTATTTTATTTGTTGTACTAACATCTGTGGATGGAGGAAAAGAGGTTGAAGGGATCCAACTGGATTCCTCAAAATATTGAAATTATTTTCATGAACTGTGATATGTTTTATTGATATCCTGTGATAGATTATATTGGAATTTAAGTTATTCGATGCCATGGTTTGGATGAATATATTTTGGTATTTTTAAGATATAGAAATATAATGAATTGGGCTCTTAAAGGAAATGAAAAGAGAATTTTGGATTTAAGAATGAAATTTATGTTTCTGATGTAAATAAGGATTTTACATCATAATAAAGGGTGAATTTGGTATTAATGGATTTTGGAATTGATTTTGGATAAATCGAGAGATAAATTTTAAAGGCAATTTAACTTAGTAAATCGGTTTGAAATCTATTAAGTGTTTTAGAAACTACGATTTAAAGGATAATGAGGAATGGAAATTTGTAAACCGAGTTTACAAATAAAGTGGAATATTTATCAGTGGATAAATCTGAAGTATAGATTCACGGTGTGAATTTATAAGAAAAGGCAATTCGTTTTAAAAATAAAAGGGTGATTTTATTTTTAAAAGTTGGAAGGTGTATTTCCTTAAAAGCTAAGTTTATTTTTCAAAAGAAGATTTCTAACTATAACTTTAAGGTTTGAAAATTGTTTTAAAAGAATGTTTTAGAGAAATTTATTATTTTTAATTGTTTTAGAATTTTAAAGTAAATATTGTTCAAATTAATTTAGTAGTAAATATTTTAAAAGGTTAAATTAGTATTGTGTTTTTAAAAGGAAATTTTCTAATATTTATACTTTATGCAAAAAAATTTATTTTAAAAATTGTTTGTGGCTTGTGTTTTACTTGGAAAATTATTATAGAATTTCATAACTATTATTTTGAGTAAAACAATATAAGTAGTTTTATTTCAAAGGTTTTAAGTGTATGTTTTTGGGTAAAGTGAGTTAAATTATTAAAAATCTAATTAATAAGACTTGAAGTTTTTCAATGAGAATAAAATTGGTTGAATTGATTGTTTATTTAATAGTTAAATAACCGACTATCAAATCTGGACCAAATATGACTTTGGAAATATCTAGGAGCATGGGAATTATATGGTACATTTACCGTTCAAGGTGCCATACTGTATGTACAAACACGTTCGTCCTTCTAGGACGTTTATAAGGAAATCCTTCCACTAACAGTTAGGAGGTGGACTTCGATCTTGTTTTCGCCTATTTATTTCTTAAAGAACCAGTGTTGAGTTTACGAGGAAATAACGAACCTTGTTTCGAAGAGACCGGGATCGGATTTGTGATCTGAAAACCACTTCGATCCAATGAGTACGTTTTCTTAATGAACACATGAGCTTGGAGTCAAAGATGGAGCAGTGAATTGCAAGGGCTAATCGCTACTAATCCTGAGTGTGATTCCAAAATGGATCTAGTAGGAGTAGTGCCTTCGATTCCATTCGGACCGGAACGGACTTTTATTGATAATGCTTTCAAAACATTGTCAGAAGGACGATGAGCATTCTAAGTGAGATGTGTTCTAAAAAAGTAACGCTCAGCCTCGAACCTCATCAACCGGGAATGACTGAAAATCAAGGGATATGCAGCAAGGCTAAGTGGGTAGCACCCAATTAGGGTAAGGTCATCCCTGTATAAATGTCCCTTTATTCGGCTGTGTGGGCGGTTGCTGATCCCAACCGTGGGGTGATCTTATTTGGACCATCCAGTAAGGGGCAGCTCCGATCTTGTGTTGCAGAGGAGCGGGAGGGGTCCTTTGTATGCTGATCTAGACTAGGTACCGTGACAGGTGGTACCCCAGTGCCTAGTCATTAGTTGGAAATCCATTCTCCCTACGTCCCCTTTGCGGTTTTGACTGTAGAGCCTAGTATTGCTGGAATTTAATGAATGTAACAATTTCGACTATTTGGATTAGTATTTGTACTTAGACACTATTATAATATTAGAGGATTTCAATAAGAAATGTTTTGGTTCTCGTAAGGTAAAAACCCGACATGTTTATTTGTGGCGTTGTCTTACGAGATACCTTTGATTTTCAAAGGATTTTGAAACTTTAATAATTCAATTGAATGTATTTTCTCACACTGATTTTCCAAACTGACTCGGGCGTTATTTTATTATAATGCTCGGGTCAGTCCGAGTATTATAAATACAACATAGGATGCTGTGGATCTCAGAAGACGATCTGGATGGCGAGATGTATCACACGTACTTGATGTATATTCCGTTGTGCAGTATAAGCTATATAGTCGGCTTTTGTGAGGATAAGTTAATATAACTGTCCAGTATTTTGCGATTGATTGTGTTGTACTCTGATGATGTAATGTATAAAACAAATATACTTCTTTTGTGTTAAGATCCGTTATTATCTATTATATATTATTCCGCTGCGATTGTGAGATTCTGTTATTATTTTAGTTCTTTCTTTCTTCTATCTTATTTCTTTTCCCTCAGCAATCTATCTTTTCTGGTACTCGATCGATGACATATTATATAGTAGCGTGTTTGTGTTGATTTTTCGAGGGTCGAGAAGGACGGGTCGTCATAGGTTGACTAGAGGATTATTAGACATATTGTTAGTTGGAAGTTATATAGGTATCATGGAGGGGATATTCATAGCATTTACTTATTTTACTATGGTTATTTATCTCGTATTATTATGTGGTGTGTCATGCCAGACTTATTCGAGACTTACGTGTGAAATTATGTATTTTAGATTCCACATATTTAATCTCTATGTAGTTTGGATCTTTTATTATCATCAATATTGGATTATTATACTGTAATATTCCACATGTTATATGTTGATATATTATATTTTATCCTTCTATTGTGAGAAATGATAGTTGAATCATTGATAGCTACACTTTATTATGTAAATTTATACCTTGACGGCATTAGTATTAGTAGGTCATGTGCCATTAATGCATGGCTACTAATTTTATAAATGGAAGTTCATTATAACAACACGATTAACAATGGATATGTTGGATTTTTTAACCATTGATCACACTCTAGATTCAGCGATATAATGAAGACAAAAAGAAAACATGCATATATCATTACTTATGGTGTAATTTTAATTAATGAGAAATTTGATTTCACCAACTGACCCGAAAGCAACTAAACTCGTGTCCGCTAATTTGCTTCAACAAAGTCTTGTAAGCTTTACTATTTAAATAAATATTACTAGTAGTTGAGTTTACACTAGAGAGTCAGTCACACAATAGTATTTGATTACATATTTCCAAATCAACCAAGTCAAGTTAATTAATAAATTTTATAAATTAAAATGAAGGAAACTACAAATGTTATACTAATTTTTTTTATAGTTTTTATTTATTGATTTAGGGCCTTTAAATTAGCTAAAATATTATGTAAATGTTATATATTGATTTAATAAAATAAATGAGTTAAAATAAATATATAAATAATTAATAATAAATTGTATATGTAGAACCCGGCCATAGAAATGGATAATAATTGTTTTTTTGCTCATTTGAAAAGATATTTGTTCTAAAGAAAATTTAGGAGAAAAAAGGTAGAGATATACTAAATACTTTATAGTCATTTTGTAGCTACAAATACCACCCTTTTCTCTCATTATTTTCTTACTTTCAAAACATAAAACCTACATTCCATTAGAGCTAAGTTATGGCCTATAGCATAGCCTTGCAAACCAGTGAATTGAAGAAAGGAGGTGAACTCTGAAGAGAAAATTGCTTGCAAATACAAAATACTAATAATTGGCTTAATCAAAGGGGTAAAAGATTTATTTTATATATACGTGCTTTTATATTTTTTGGCCATGCTATATGTGACGCCCCACCCCGAAGCCCACGTTAGTAAAGGGAATTAACAAGTAATTATGTCTACTAACGCAGAGAATAGGGCTGGATAGGAGCGACCGTCATAACATACAATAGCTATGGACTAAACATGTCAAGAATATGTCTATTTTTTTTCATTTACCTCATAAGTGGTTTGACATATCTAGTACATAACCACCACACATTATGAAGGCTAACTAAAACATTTCAGAAATAATGTAATAATATAGTGCGGAAACACAGTCACAGAACAGTAAATCCAGATCAGTTATATATATCCATATACATTACCATACATATCCATATAATACCATATACATATGTTGCTACAAAGTAGCTAGTGCCAAAATATATACACATCCCAAAATATACCAATAATACTGAGGCAGAAACCCAAAAAGGCTAATGAACAAGCCAACCTGCAGATAGATGTGTCCCAAAAAGATCAAGCTGAACCAAAAGATAAGCAATTCAACTAACCTGCAACTCGGTCTGACCCGAGTGAAAACACATGGGCCAGGCAACTAAACTTATCAGTAGATAAGGTACTCAAAAGTAATAGCTAGGGAAAAACATTCATCCTGTTGTTTTCAAAAAAAAAAATGAAAATGAACGAAAAGTGCAATGTGATAATCAAGTGAAGTGTCATCAATATTCATGTTATACATAAGGTGGATGTTAATAAGTCAAATAAATCATCAATAAACATCTATAAAGTCATCAAATCTCATAAATCTCATCAAATCATAAATCATCAATAAAATTTTGTTTTGCACGTGCTATTATCTTCCACTAGTACTATACTTTTGGTACCAAACATCATTTTGATCGGGATCGGCCGCATCTATATCATTCGTGCTTACGCACAAGACTACGTAGCCTATAATTTCCATCCATCCCTATCGATGACGTCATAAGACTCGAGTAATATCATAATATGATTGGAATTTGACTATCAAACTGCAAATCCCAAGCTCTCGAAGTCTTTAGTACTAGTCTAGTAATCCATGTGTCACAACTTCACGAATAGGAACTCAAAAGGTGTTAATGCACGTCCCATACCATGCATTTACGCCTAATAATTTCCTACTCATCGGTTGATACCACATCTCAAAGAAATAATAAAACAGTATCAACCCAAAACATATATGCATTGCCTCATCTCATCGGCGAATATTAATCTTCATCCATATAGTCTTTATCTAATAGACTATATCAAATATTAGTCAATTAGACTAATGCGGTAAAATGCCGTTTCTACCATTAAGTACAATGAAACATCTCAAATCAGATAACATCAAGGAGGTCTCTAATATCTCCTTAAATTTATTTCGATCGTACAAGTTTGCTATTAACCGATAAAGTAAACACACAAGTCCCATACCCCATGATTTTACTAAACCGTTTAATTTACTTCCTCATACGCTCGAAAAACATAAAAATGTTTAAAATAAATAAAATTATTTATAAAATATTTTTATAAAGAAGAAAAAAAAGAAAAAAAAAGATTTTTTTTTAATGATTTATAGAAGATTTGAGAATAAAGAATGCTTGTTTAAAAACCCTTAAAATGCTTAAAAACATTTATGATTTTAGCACAGAAAACATCAAAATATGGAATGCAATTAAAGAAAAAGTTGTAGCTTACTTTCTAAGCTTTCCGAAATGACCAAAATCATCAAATTCCGATCAGGGATCTAAAAATTACGATCAATTTATTATAAGTCTTAAACAAGGCCTGTTGCATATGTATATTGACAGGACTGAGATAAACATTCATAATTTCAGTCTAGTAAACATCAGGATCTGGCAATATGATTAAATAAAAAGTTGTAGCTTACGAATTGAGTTTCCAGAACATATAAGATTATCGAATTCGGCCCAAAAACGAAAAAGTTACGGCCGATTTTGTTCCAGTGTCAAACACAGAGCAGAATTGGTTTTGCTCTCGGAATGGCAGTAGAAAAATTCGATTTTGACAAATCTAGCTTCAGAATTAAAGGAAACTCAAAACATGAAAGTTGTAGCCTACATTCTAAGGTTTCTAGAACATCCAAAATTTTGAAATTCTGATTTGAAACGCAAAAGTTATGCTAGAATTACTAAAAATTAAAAGTTAAGCCTGGACTGATACATTTTCGGGACAGTGACAAACATTGTCAATTTTAGCATAGCAAATATCAAAATTACTGAAAACTCAACAAATGAAAGTTGTTACACACATCTCTTGCTTTCGAAAACATCTAAGAAAATCAAATTCAGATTAAAATCGTGAGAGATATAGCGAAAACAATTTCAGGTTTGAACTCAGGAAATTATATTATAGCCAGAATTGTACTTCTGTCTTCAAACCAGTTTTAAGTCCATAAAATTGCAGAATTTCGAAATATGATCCGAAGAGAAATTGTTCCTTATTGAATTTATTTCCATCAAAAAAATTTGAGGTAAAACGGGTGAAAAACGACAAAGTTACGACCATTTTACTATGATGCATTACAGCAAAACGAGGTAGTACGAATTTGCAATCAAAAGCTATAGATTTTGCACAAACTTTCAATTTTGTTGCTGTAAGTTTTACACTTACAATTTTTTAGCAAAGCAAGGATTTTAGGCTAAAAGATGAAAGTTTTTAACTCCTAGAAGCCGCAAAATCACATGTAGAAGCTAAGGAAACAACATGCAGACAATAGAAAACTATAAATAGAAGTTACAGTAAACAAACAATGAAGCTTTCTACAAATTGGAGATATAATTGAATAGGAGATTACCTCTTATAAATTTTAGACTAAAAATCCTTTAATTTGAGCAATTGACTTGGAGTTTTGGTTGAAAACTTAGCATGAGGCCATGGAAATAGTTTCTGGAGCTATTGAGGAGGAAGATAAGAGAATAGAAGCGTTCTATACGTACACTTCTATTTTTCTCATTCCATAAACCACTTCAGGCTATTGGGTATGAACCCAATATCAACCAAACCCAATAAGCCTTAGAATAATTTAGTTTTGAAATTTAATTTAAGACATATTTTCAATTATTCATAATTGTTTCAACATTAATCCGATTTCTACAAACTTGGGTACGTTGGAATTGTTACAACATCTAGATTCCAAATAAAAGATTAAAACACAAGTTTACCGCTTTTTATTATTTATTTTATTTAATTTAACCCAATTTTCATATATTTATAATATAAATTGTAAATTGGCATAATTGGCCAAATAAAATATATAGCATGTTCCAAAACATTAATACATGACTAAATCATCAATAAATATTTTATTTCACTCATTAATGTTATTTTTATCACATGGAATATATTTTTCACTTATTCTTGATAATAAAATAGCAATACTAACAATATCTATAAATTTTGCCAATGCTAACATATTACTCAAATATAATTTAACAATCATATTTGAAAATTCCCGAAATAAAACATAAATTTTATTCTGCTCAAGAATATCAATTATACATTCAGGATTTCATTTATTTATCACACTAGCTCAATTTAATCCAAATTCATTGTTTATTAAAATAAGCAATATTATATCCTTATTAATTCAATTAATTCCAATATTAAATTATAACCATCATTATAATTTAATACTCATGGTAATCTCCAAAGAAGGGTTGTTACAGACTCCCCCCTTAATAAAATTGCGTCCGCGCAATTCCTAAGGGAAAAATTCTATAACAACTCATTGAATCAAACAAAAGAAGTAAGCAAGGCTCGAGATAAAAGATTTCTCACCATTCCCAAACGAAGAAAGGAAATCCGGAAAACGAACGCTCAATAGATTCTCTGGTTTCCCAAGTGCAATCATTGGGATTCTCCGACTATTGAATCTTGACATGAGGAACTTCCTTGCTTCGAAGGCATTTCACCTCCGAACCAAGCAATCGAATAGGCCGCTGAACGGTTGATAAGCTAGGTGAGATCTCAAAATCATGCTGCTCGGAAGGCTCAATAATAAAATCAGAATCTCGAAGGCACTTCCTAAGCTGAGAGACATGGAAGACGGCATGAATACCCGATCAATAAGATGGAAGAGACAATCTATAAGCAACGGGACCGATACGCTCAATAATCGGAAATGGTCCTATAAAGCGAGGAGCCAATTTCCCTGTAGAGCTAAAGTGCATCACTCCCTTCATCGGGGAAACACGATAAAGACAAGATCACCAACAGCGAATTCGAGAGGCTTCCTACGGTTATCCGCGTAGGATTTCTGATTATTCTGGGCCTCTTTCATTCTCTGTCTAATAAGAACGATCTTCTCCGAAGAATCACGAATCGAATCCGGTCCAAGAGTAAGCTTCTCACCGGATTCTAACCAACATGATGGAGAACGACATGGTCTACCATAAAGAGCCTTAAACGGCGCCATGCCAATGCTAGACTGAAAACAATTATTATAGGAGAATTCAACCAAAGGGATATGATCCTCCCATGAACCACCAAAATCAAGAATGCTAGCATGAAGTCGATCCTCAAGAATACGATTCACCCTCTCAGTCTGTCCATCAGACTGAGGATGATAAGCTGTCGAAAGATTAAGCTTTGTGCCCAAAGCTTGCTGAAAACTAGTCCAAAAATGACTAGTGAATAAAGGATCATGGTCACAAACAATCGAAGAAGGAACACCATGCAACCGCACTATTTTCTTTATATATAGTTTAGCCAAGAAAGGAGCACCACGAGTAGACTTGATGGGAATGAAATGAGCAGACTTCGTAAGACGATCAACAACAACCCAGATGCTAGAATGACCCGACCTCGAACGAGGTAGGCCGTCAACAAAATCCATCGAAACTTGATCCCACTTCCACAGTGGAATCTCAAGAGGCTGAAGGAGACCAGATGGACATTGGTGTTCAGCTTTAACAAGCTGACAAGTCATGCAATTTCTGACATAACTTGCGACATCATGCTTCATGCCTTCCCAATAGTAAAGACGACGCATATCCGCATATATCTTACTACTACCTGGATGAATAGTATACTTAGAACGGTGACAATCATCAAGTATGTCCCACCCTGAATCAGAAGGCACAACAATATGGTTACTCAAATGAAGGCAACCTCGAGAATCAATCGAATAATCCCGCAATTTCTCATCACGGGACTCAGATGAGCAAGACTGAATGAGACGTATAATACTATCATCACGTCTCTGAGCCTCTAAAATACGATCCAAGAGAGATGGACAGGCGTCCAAACTAAACAACAAAGCAGGCGCATTAGGAGATGAAGCTCGATCGAAGATATCACAACAAGATAGAGTAGATAAAGCATCCCACTCAGCTAACATCATAGCAACCATAGCCGAATGCTTGCGACTAAGCGCATCAGCAACTCGATTACCCTTTCCAGGGGTATACTCGATCTCGAAATCATATGAGGCGAGGAATTCCAACAATCGATGTTGCCTCATATACAAATCCTTCTGCGAAAAGAGATATCGAAGAGACTTATGATCAGTATAAAGGATGAAGTGCTCTCCAAGCAAATAATGACGCCAAAGCTTCAAAGCAAAGACAATGGCTTCAAGCTCAAGATCATGAGTAGCGTATCGAACCTCATTCGGACGCAACTACCTAGAAGCATAGGCAATTACTCGGTCCTTCTATATAAGAACTGCACCAAGACTGGCATCGCTGTAAACAATAAGATCTTGATTCCCATGAGGAACCACAAGAATAGGAGCATCAGTGAGAAGCTCTTTCAATCGCTGGAAAGAAGCCTCACACTTATCGGACCAAATAAATCGAACGCCTTTCCTCGTAAGGCTAGTCAAAGGAAGCATGATGCGAGAGAAGTCTTTAATGAAACGGCGATAATACCCAGCTAAACCAAGAAAAGAACGAATCTCGTGAACATTCTCAGGCCGCTTCCAATTTTGAATATCTTCGACCTTAGAAGGGTCGACAAAAATGCCATCGGAAGATACAACATGGCCTAGGAATTTCACTTGCTTCTCCCAGAAATGACACTTAGAAAGTTTAGCCTTGAGTTGATGTCGGCGAAGAGTACACAAGAAAATTCTAAGATGTCGAACATGATCTTCCATGATTTGGAATAGACCAAGATATCATCAATGAAAACAAGGACGAACTTGTCGAGATATTCCCGGAATACTCGATTCATAAGATCGACGAAATAGGCAGGGGCATTCGTCAATCTGAATGGCATGACGAGCAACTCATAAGAACCATATCGAGTGGAGAATGCCGTAAGGGGAACACTATCTTCCGCGACTCGGAGCTGATGAAAACCCGTGGCTAGGTCAAGATGAGAAAAGACCTTGGCACCACTCAACTGGTCGAACATATCATCGATACGCGGCAAGGGATATCGATTCTTGATAGTCAACTCGTTAAGCTTACGGTAATCGACGCATAGCCTAAGAGTACCATCAGATTTCTTCACGAATACCACCGCAGCACCCCACAGTGAAGAACTAGAACAAACAAAATGCTTAGCTTCAAGTTCGAGAAGTTGCTTTTTGAGTTCTTCATTTTCCCGCGTAGACATACTCGTGGGAGAATGACTAACAGGATGAGCACCCGGAATAAGATCGATATGGAACTCAATAGCGCGCCTAGGAGGCAAACCAGAAATAGGTTCGAAAACATCGGGAAAATCACAAACGACTGGAATGCGAGAAACATCATCGCTAGCATCATCGGAGGAATCATGAGCATGTAAAGAAGCCATAGAATCAGCATCGGAATCACGAAGCGATAAAGACAACAAGTCTGGAGAATCAGTATGACGCAGAAAAAGAACTCGCTCCAAACAAAGAATCTTGGCATCGTATCTAACTAGCCAGTCCATACCCAGAATCATGTCAAATCCAAGAAAAGGAATCACGTGCAGATTCGCACGAAAAGAAAAACCACAAATAGAAATCTCAACATCACTACACAATAAGCTAAGAGTAGCGGATCCTCCGATAGGATTAGAAATCCGCAAAGAAGAAAGTAGGCAAGAAACATCCATGTGCAAGTCAACAACAAGCTCTTTCGATACGAATGAGTGAGAAGCACCCGTATCGAAAAGCACTCTAATATAACGATCATGGAATAAAATAGAACCTTCAAGAATAGATGAGGATGTACCTTTCGGCTGAGAGGCATCACCAGAAGCAGATGCTACGTGAAGTTGTCCCTGACTAGGTCCTTTCCCCTTCTTGGGGCAAGATGCAACCAAATGTCCCTCTTTCTTGCAATGGAGACAACGCTTTGGCTTAGGACACTCTCTGACAGCATGATCAGGAGAACCACAGTTGAAGCAAGCAAAAGACTTGGCTGAAGGAGCAGACTGAGGCTGAGAAGAAGAACCACCAAACTTCTTCTTCTTCTTCAAAGGAAAGGATTTGGGCTTGCCAAAGAACCTCTTCTTGTTCGGGTTGGCCCGAACATTATCATCAACATCACTATCCTTTTCCTTCTTGACCTCTTCAAGACTAAGGGCCGCATCAACAAGCTTTTCAAAAGAAAGCTCAAGACGAATCATAAGGGCTTTCTTCAAATACTTCTTCAGTCCAGAAACAAACATGAGATTCTTCTTGTGAGGAGTCGAAATATGCTCATGGCCATACTTCGAAAGGCTCTCAAAAGAAGCAACATAATCAGAAATAGAAAGCTTTCCTTACTTAAGGTCAAGGAAACGACGAGGTAGAACGGCTCTCTCAGATTCAGGAGTAAACTTGAGTTGGAACCTCTCACGGAACTGGTCCCACTCAAGAGAAGACTCATCAACCTCGGAAATCAGAAGATCATACCAATAAAGAGCTCGCTCTTGCAATATACTAGATGCTACAAGAACACGGTAACGACTAGAAATCTCCATGCGACCGAAGATACGCTCGCATGTACTTAGCCAGGCCTCGACCTCAATAACTGACTCAGTGCCTTTGAAGGGCTTGCCACCTAGATGAGTAAAGTCACTGCACATACGTGCAAAGGCAGACTTCTGAGGAGCAGAAGATGAATCAGAAGTAGGAGGCTGAATGCTCCTAACAAGTTCAAGAATATGATCGGTGGATAAATACACGCCCTCAGGACGAGAACCACTGGACGGTTCCGCCCCGGAGTGACGTCCTCTACCTCTTACGGACATAACTGAAGAGATAAGATAGATAGGATTACACAGGGTAAATATATTCATAAGAAATTAGAATGCGAAAATTAAGAAATACTACGGAATATAGTAGACATTCCTAGACGTATTCATTTCTATTTACCCCAAAGGAAACGAAAAGGAACACAAAAGACTTAAAGAAAAGACAAGGGTAAGACAAAAATGAAACGGGATACGATTCATGGGATGCTACATGTAACAAGTATTATACTAAATGTATGGTATCTCGTATACTGTTCTGTATTTATTACATTATTTCTGAAACGATGCTCTGATACCAAGCTGTGACGCCCCACCCCGAAACCCACGTTAGTAAAGGAAATTAACAAGTAATTCTGTCTACTAACGCAGAGAATAGGGCTGGATAGGAGCGACCGTCATAACATACAATAGCTATGGACTAAACATGTCGAGAATATGTCTATTTTTTTTTCATTTACCTCATAAGTGGTTTGACATATCTAGTACATAACCATCACCCATTATGAAGGCTAACTAAAACATTTCAGACTTAATGTAACAATATAGTGCGGAAACACAGTCACAGAACAGTAAACCCAGATCAGTCATATATATCCATATACATTACCATACATATCCATATAATACCATATACATATGTTGCTACAAAGTAGCTAGTGCCAAAATATATACAAATCCCAAAATATACAAATAATACTGAGGCGGAAACCCAAAAAGGCTGATGAACAAGCCAACCTGCAGATAGATGTGTCCCAAAAAGATCAAGCTGAACCAAAAGATAAGCAATTCAACTAACCTGTACCTCGGTCTGACCCGAGTGAAAACACACGGGTCAGGCAACTAAACTTATCAGTAGATAAGGTACTCAAAAGTAATAGCTAGGGAAAAACATTCATCCCGTTGTTTTCAAAAAAAAAAATGAAAATGAACGAAAAGTGCAATATGATAATCAAGTGAAGTGTCATCAGTATACATGTTATACATAAGGTGGATGTTAATAAGTCAAATAAATCATCAATAAACATCTATAAAGTCATCAAATCTCATAAATCTCATCAAATCATAAATCATCAATAAAATTTTGTTTTGCACGTGCTAGTCTTCCACTAGTACTATACTTTTGGCACCAAACATCATTTTGATCGGGATCGGCCGCATCTATATCATTCGTGCTTACGCACACGACTACGTAGCCTATAATTTCCATCCATCCTATCGGTGACGTCATAAGACTCGAGTAATATCATAATATGATTGGAATTTGACTATCAAACTGCAAATCCCAAGCTCTCGAAGTCTTTAGTACTAGTCTAGTAATCCATGTGTCACAACTTCACGAATAGGAACTCAAAAGGTGTTAATGCACGTCCCATACCATGCATTTACGCCTAATAATTTCCTACTCATCGGTTGATACCACATCTCAAAGAAATAATAAAACAGTATCAACCCAAAACATATATGCATTGCCTCATCTCATCGGCGAATATTAATCTTCATCCATATAGTCTTTATCTAATAGACTATATCAAATATTAGTCAATTAGACTAATGCGGTAAAATGCCGTTTCTACCATTAAGTACAATGAAACATCTCAAATCAGATAACATCAAGGAGGTTTCTAATATCTCCTTAAATTTATTTCAATCGTACAAGTTTGCTATTAACCGATAAAGTAAACACACAAATCCCATACCCCATGATTTTACTAAACCGTTTAATTTACTTCCTCATACGCTCGAAAAACATAAAAATGTTTAAAATAAATAAAATTATTTATAAAATATTTTTCTAAAGAAGAAAAAGAAGAAAAAAAGATTTTTTTTTTTAATGATTTATAGAAGATTTGAGAATAAAGAACGCTTGTTTAAAAACCCTTAAAATGCTTAAAAACATTTATGATTTTAGCACAGAAAACATCAAAATATGGAATGCAATTAAAGAAAAAGTTGTAGCTTAGTTTCTAAGCTTTCCGGAATTACCAAAATCATCAAATTCCGATCAGCGATCTAAAAATTACGATCAATTTACTATAAGTCTTCAACAAGGCCTGTTGCATATGTATATTGACAGGACTGAGATAAACATTCATAATTTCAGTCTAGCAAACATCAAGATCTGGCAATATGATTAAATAAAATGTTGTAGCTTACGAATTCATTTTTCAGAACATATAAGATTATCGAATTCGGCCCAAAAACGAAAAAGTTATAGCCGATTTTGTTCCAGTGTCAAACACAGAGCAGAATTGGTTTTGCTCTCGGAATGGCAGTAGAAAAATTCGATTTTGAAAGCTAGCTTCAGAACTAAAGGAAACTCAAAACCTCAAAGTTGTTGCCTACATCCTAAGGTTTCTAGAACATCCAAAATTTTGAAATTCTGATTTGAAACGCAAAAGTTATGCCAGAATTACTAAAATTTAAAAGTTAAGCCTGGACTGATACATTTTCGGGACAGTGACAAACATTGCCAATTTTAGCATAGCAAACATCTAAATTACTGAAAACTCAACAAATGAAAGTTGTTACGCACATCTCTTGCTTTCCAAAACATCCAAGAAAACCAAATTCAGATTAAAATCGTGAGAGATATAGCGAAAACAATTTCAGGTTTGAACTCAGGAAATTATATTATAGCCAAAATTGTACTTCTGTCTTCAAACTAGTTTTAAGTCCATAAAATTGCAGAATTTCGAAATATGATCCGAAGAGAAATTGTTCCTTATTGAATTTTCTTTCCAACAAAAAAATTTGAGGGAGTGAAAAACGACAAAGTTATGATCATTTTACTATGATGCATTACAGCAAAACGAGGGAGTACGTATTTGCAACCAAAAGCTATAAATTTTGCACAAACTTTCAATTTTGTTGCTGTAAGTTTTACACTTACAATTTTTTAGCAAAGCAAGGATTTTGGGCTGAAAGATGAAAGTTTTTAACTCCTCGAAGCCGCAAAATCACCTGTAGAAGCTAAGGAAACAACATGCAAACAATCGAAAACTATAAATAGAAGTTACAGTAAACAAACAATGAAGCTTTCTACAAATTGGAGATATAATTGAATAGGAGATTACCTCTTATAAATTTTAGACTAAAAATCCTTTAATTTGAGCAATTGACTTGGAGTTTTGGTTGAAAACTTAGCAGGAGGCCATGGAAATAGTTTCTGGAGCTATTGAGGAGGAAGATGAGAGAATAGAAGCGTTTTGTACGTACACTTCTGTTTTTCTCATTCCATAAACCACTTCAGGCTATTGGGTATGAACCCAATATCAACCAAACCCAATAAGCCTTAGAATAATTTAGTTTTGAAATTTAATTTAAGACATATTTTCAATTATTCATAACCGTTTCAATATTAATCCGATTTCTACAAACTTGGGTTCGTTGGAATTGTTACAACATCTAGATTCCAAATAAAAGATTAAAACACAAGTTTATCGCTTTTTATTATTTATTTTATTTAATTTAACCCAATTTTCATATATTTACAATATAAATTGTAAATTGGCATAATTGGCCAAATAAAATATATAGCATGTTCCAAAATATTAATACATGACTAAATCATCAAAAAATATTTTATTTCACTCATTAATGTTATTTTTATCACATGGAATATATTTTTCACTTATTATTGATAATAAAATAGCAATACTAACAATATCTCTAAATTTTGCCAATGCTAACATTTTACTCAAATATAATTTAACAATCATATTTGAAAATTCCCGAAATAAAGCATAAATTTTATTCCGCTCAAGAATATCAATTATACATTCAGGATTTCATTTATTTATCACACTAGCTCAATTTAATCCAAATTCATTGTTTATTAAAATAAACAATATTATATCCTTATTAATTCAATTAATTCCAATATTAAATTATAATCATCATTACAATTTAGTACTCATGGTAATCTCCAAAGCAGGGTTGTTACAGACTCCCCCCTTAATAAAATTGTGTCCGCGCAATTCCTAAGGGAAAAATTCTATAACAACTCATTGAATCAAACAAAAGAAGTAAGCAAGGCTAGAGATAAAAGATTTCTCACCATTCTCAAACGAAGAAAGGAAATCCGGAAACGAACGCTCAATAGATTCTCTGGTTTCCCAAGTGCAATCATTGGGATTCTCCGACCATTGAATCTTGACATGAGGAACTTCCTTGCTTCGAAGGCGTTTCACCTCCAAACCAAGCAATCGAATAGGCCGCTGAACGGTTGATAAGCTAGGTGAGATCTCAAAATCATGCTGCTCGGAAGGCTCAATAATAAAATCAGAATCTCGAAGGCACTTCCTAAGCTGAGAGACATGGAAGACGGCATGAATACCCGATAAATAAGATGGAAGAGACAATCTATAAGCAACGGGATAGATACGCTCAATAATCGGAAACGGTTCTATAAAGCGAGGAGCCAATTTCCCTGTAGAGCTAAAGCACATCACTCCCTTCATCGGGGAAACACGGATAAAAACATGATCACCAACAGCGAATTCGAGAGGCTTCCTACGGTTATCTGCGTAGGATTTCTGATTATCATGGGCCTCGTTCATTCTCTGTCTAATAAGAACGATCTTCTCCGAAGAATCACGAATCGAATCCGGTCCAAGAATAAGCTTCTCACCGGATTCTAACCAACATGATGGAGAACGACATGGTCTACCATAAAGAGCCTCAAACGGCGCCATGCCAATGCTAGGCTGAAAACAATTATTATAGGAGAATTCAACCAAAGGGATATGATCCTCCCATGAACCACCAAAATCAAGAATGCTAGCACGAAGGAGATCCTCAAGAATACGATTCACCCTCTCAGTCTGTCCATCAGACTGAGGATGATAAGCTGTCGAAAGATTAAGCTTTGTGCCCAAAGCTTGCTGAAAACTAGTCCAAAAATGACTAGTGAATAAAGGATCACGGTCACAAACAATCGAAGAAGGAACACCATGCAACCGCACTATTTCCTTTATATATAGTTTAGCCAAGCAAGGAGGACCACGAGTAGACTTGATGGGAATGAAATGAGCAGACTTCGTAAGACGATCAACAACAACCCAGATGCTAGAATGACCCGACCTCGAACGAGGTAGGCCGTCAACAAAATCCATCGAAACTTGATCCCACTTCCACAGTGGAATCTCAAGAGGCTGAAGGTGACCAGATGGATGTTGGTGTTCAGCTTTAACAAGCTGACAAGTCATGCAATTTCTTACATAACTTGCGATATCATGCTTCATGCCTTCCCAATAGTAAAGACGACGCATATCCGCATATATCTTACTACTACCTGGATGAATAGTATACTTAGAATGGTGACAATCATCAAGTATGCCCCGCCTAAGTGCTGAATCAGAAGGCACAACAATACGATTACTCAAACAAAGGCAACCTCGAGAATCAATCGAATAATCCCGCAATTCCTCATCACGGGACTCAGATGAGCAAGACTGAATGAGACGTATAATACTATCATCACGTCTCTGAGCCTCTAAAATAAGATCCAAGAGAGATGGACAGGCGTCCAAACTAAACAACAAAGCAGGCGCATTAGGAGATGAAGCTCGATCGAAGATATCACAACAAGATAGAGTAGATAAAACATCCCACTCAGCTAACATCATAGCAACCATAGCCGAATGCTTGCGACTAAGCGCATCAGCAACTCGATTACCCTTTCCAGGGGTATATTCAATCTCGAAATCATATGAGGCAAGGAATTCCAACCATCGTTGTTGCCTCATATATAAATCCTTCTGCGAAAAGAGATATTGAAGTGACTTATGATCAGTATAAAGGATGAAGTGCTCTCCAAGAAAATAATGATGCCAAAGCTTCAAAGCAAAGACAATGGCTGCAAGCTCAATATCATGAGTAGCGTATCGAACCTCATTCGGACGCAACTACTTAGAAGCATAGGCAATTACTCGGTCCTTCTGCATAAGAACTGCACCAAGACTGGCATCGGTGTAAACAATAAGATCTTGATTCCCATGAGGAACCACAAGAATAGGAGCATCAGTGAGAAGCTCTTTCAATCGCTGGAAAGAAGCCTCACACTTATCGGACCAAATAAATCGAACGTCTTTCCTCGTAAGGCTAGTCAAAGGAAGCACGATGCGAGAGAAGTCTTTAATGAAACGGCGATAATACCCAGCTAAACCAAGAAAAGAATGAATCTCGTGAACATTCTCAGGCCGCTTCCAATTCTGAATAGCTTCGACCTTAGAAGGGTCGACAGAAATGCCATCGGAAGATACAACATGGCCTAGGAATTTCACATGCTTCTCCCAGAAATGACACTTAGAAAGTTTAGCCTTGAGTTGATGTCGACGAAGAGTACTCAAGAAAATTCTAAGATGTCGAACATGATCTTCCATGGATTTGGAATAGACCAAGATATCATCAATGAAAACAAGGACGAACTTGTCGAGATATTCCCGAAATACTCGATTCATAAGATCGACGAAATAGGCAGGGACATTCGTCAATCCGAATGGCATGACGAGCCACTCATAAGAACCATATCGAGTGCGGAATGCCGTAAGGGGAACGCTATCTTCCGCGACTCGGAGCTGATGAAAACCCGTGGCTAGGTCAAGCTGAGAAAAGACCTTGGCACCACTCAACTGGTCGAACATATCATCGATACGCGGAAGGGATATCGATTCTTGATAGTCAAATTGTTAAGCTTACGGTAATCGACGCATAGCCTAAGAGTACCATCAGATTTCTTCACGAATACCACCGTAGCACCCCACGGTGAAGAACTAGAATGAACAAAATGCTTAGCATCAAGTTCGAGAAGTTGCTTTTTGAGTTCTTCATTTTCCCACGTGGATATCCTCGTGGGAGGACGACCAACAGGATGAGCACCCGGAATAAGATCGATACGGAACTCAATAGCGTTCCTAGGAGGCAAACCAGAAATAGGTTCGAAAACATCGGGAAAATCACAAACGACTGGAATGCGAGAAACATCATCGCTAGCAACATCAAAGGAATCATGAGCATGTAAAGAAGCCATAGAATCAGCATCGGAATCACGAAGTGATAAAGACAACAAGTCTGGAGAATCAGGATGACATAGAAAAAGAACTAGCTCCAAACAAAGAATCCTGGCATCGTATCTAACTAGCCAGTCCATACCCAGAATCATGTCAAATCCAAGAAAAGGAATCACGTGCAGATTTGCACGAAAAGAAAAACCACAAATAGAAATCTCAACATCACTACACAATAAGCTAAGAGTAGCGGATCCTCCGATAGGATTAGAAATCCGCAAAGAAGAAAGTAGGCAAGAAACATCCATATGCAAGTCCACAACAAGCTCTTTCGATACGAATGAGTGAGAAGCACCCGTATCGAAAAGCACTCTAATATAACGATCATGGAATAAAATAGAACCTTCAAGAATAGATGAGGATGTACCTTTCGGCTGAGAGGCATCACCAGAAGCAGATGCTATGTGAAGTTGTCCCTGACTAGGTCCTTTCCCCTTCTTGGGGCAAGATGCAACCAAATGTCCCTCTTTCTTGCAATGGAGACAACGCTTTGGCTTAGGACACTCTCTGACAGCATGATCAGGGGAACCACAGTTGAAGCAAGCAAAAGACTTGGCTGAAGGAGCAGACAGAGGCTGAGAAGAAGAACCACCAAACTTCTTCTTCTTCTTCAAAGGAAAGGATTTGGGCTTGCCAAAGAACCTCTTCTTGTTCGGGTTGGCCCGAACACTATCATCAACATCACTATCCTTTTCCTTCTCGACCTCTTCAAGACTAAGGGCCGCATCAACAAGCTTTTCAAAAGAAAGGTCAAGACGAATCATAAGGGCCTTCTTCAAATACTTCTTCAGTCCAGAAACAAACATGAGATTCTTCTTGTGAGGAGTCGAAATATGCTCATGGCCATACTTCGAAAGGCTCTCAAAAGAAGCAACATAATCAGAAACAGAAAGCTTTTCTTACTTAAGGTCTAGGAAACGACGAGCTAGAACGGCTCTCTCAGATTCGGGAATAAACTTGAGTTGGAACCTCTCACGGAACTGGTCCCACTCAAGAGAAGACTCATCAACCTCGGAAATCAGAAGATCATACCAATGAAGAGCTCGCTCTTGCAACATACTAGATGCTACAAGAACACGGTAACGACTAGAAATCTCCATGCGATCAAAGATACGCTCGCATGTACTGAGCCGGGCCTCGACCTCAATAACTGACTCAGTGCCTTTGAAGGGCTTGCCGCCTAGATGAGTAAAGTCACTGCACATACGTGCAAAGGAAGACTTCTGAGGAGCAGAAGATGAATCAGAAGTAGGAGGCTGAATGCTTCTAACAAGTTCAAGAATCTGATCGGTGGATAAATACACGCCCTCATGACGAGAACCACTGGACGGTCTCGCCCCGAAGTGACATCCTCTACCTCTTCCATACATAACTGAAGAGATAAGATAGATAGGATTACACAGGGTAAATATATTCATAAGAAATTAGAATGCGAAAATTAAGGAATACTACGGAATATAATAGACATTCCTAGACGTATTCATTTCTATTTACCCCAAAGGAAACGAAAAGGAACACAAAAGACTTAAAGAAAAGACAAGGGTAAGACAAAAATGAAACGGGATACGATTCGTGGGATGTTACATGTAACAATTATTATACTAAATGTATGGTATCTCGTATACTGTTCTGTATTTATTACATTATTTCGGAAACGATGCTCTGATACCAAGCTGTGACGCCCCACCCCGAAGCCCACGTTAGTAAAGGGAATTAACAAGTAATTCTGTCTACTAACGCAGAGAATATGGCTGGATAGGAGCGACCGTCATAACATACAATAGCTATGGACTAAACATGTCGAGAATATGTCTATTTTTTTTCATTTACCTCATAAGTGGTTTGACATATCTAGTACATAACCATCACACATTATGAAGGCTAACTAAAACATTTCAGAAATAATGTAACAATATAGTGCGGAAACATAGTCAGAGAACAGTAAACCCAGATCAGTCATATATATCCATATACATTAGCATACATATCCATATAATACCATATACATATGTTGCTACAACGTAGCTAGTGCCAAATATATACACATCCCAAAATATACAAATAATACTGAGGCAGAAACCCAAAAAGGCTAATGAACAAGCCAACCTGCAGATAGATGTGTCCCAAAAAGATCAAGCTGAACCAAAAGATAAGCAATTCAACTAACTTGCAACTCGGTCTGACCCAAGTGAAAACACACGGGTCAGGCAACTAAACTTATCAGTAGATAAGGTACTCAAAAGTAATAGCTAGGGAAAAACATTCATCCTGTTGTTTTCAAAAAAAATGAAAATGAACGAGAAGTGCAATATGATAATCAAGTGAAGTGTCATCAGTATACATGTTATACATAAGGTGGATGTTAATAAGTCAAATAAATAATCAGTAAACATCTATAAAGTCATCAAATCTCATAAATCTCATCAAATCATAAATCATCAATAAAATTTTGTTTTGCATGTGCTATTGTCTTCCACTAGTACTATACTTTTGGTACCAAACATCATTTTGATCGGGATCGGCCGCATCTATATCATTCGTGCTTACGCACACGACTACGTAGCCTATAATTTCCATCCATCTGTATTGGTGACGTCATAAGACTCGAGTAATATCATAATATGATTGGAATTTGACTATCAAACTGCAAATCCCAAGATCTCGAAGTCTTTAGTACTAGTCTAGTAATCCATGTGTCACAACTTCACGAATAGGAACTCAAAAGGTGTTAATGCACGTCCCATACCATGCATTTACGCCTAATAATTTCCTACTCATCGGTTGATACCACATCTCAAAGAAATAATAAAACAGTATCAACCCAAAACACATATGCATTGCCTCATCTCATCGGCGAATATTAATCTCCATTCATATAGTCTTTATCTAATAGACTATATCAAATATTAGTCAATTAGACTAATGCGGTAAAATGCCGTTTCTACCATTAAGTACAATGTAACATCTCAAATCAGATAACATCAAGGAGGTCTCTAATATCTCCTTAAATTTATTTCGATCGTACAAGTTTGCTATTAATCGATAAAGTAAACACACAAGTCCCATACCCCATGATTTTACTAAACCGTTTAATTTACTTCCTCATACGCTCGAAAAACATAAAAATGTTTAAAATAACTAAAATTATTTATAAAATATTTTTCTAAAGAAGATAAAAGAGAAAAAAAAGAATTTTTTTTTTAATGATTTATAGAAGATTTGAGAATAAAGAATGCTTGTTTAAAAACCCTTAAAATGCTTAAAAACATTTATGATTTTAGCACAGAAAACATCAAAATATGGCAATGCAATTACAGAAAAAGTTGTAGCTTAGTTTCTAAGCTTTCCGGAATGACCAAAATCATCAAATTCCGATCAGCGATCTAAAAATTACGATCAATTTACTATAAGTCTTAAACAAGGCATGTTGCATATGTATATTGACAGGACTGAGATAAACATTCATAATTTCAGTCTTGTAAACATCAGGATCTGGCAATATGATTAAATAAAAAGTTGTAGCTTACGAATTGAGTTTCCAGAACATATAAGATTATCGAATTCGGCCCAAAAACGAAAAAGTTATGGCCGATTTTGTTCCAGTGTCAAACACAGAGCAGAATTGGTTTTGCTCTCGGAATGGCAGTAGAAAAATTCGATTTGACAAATCTAGCTTCAGAAATAAAGGAAACTCAAAACATGAAAGTTGTAGCCTACATTCTAAGGTTTCTAGAACATCCAAAATTTTGAAATTCTGATTTGAAACGCAAAAGTTATGCCAGAATTACTAAAAATTAAAAGTTAAGCCTGGACTGATACATTTTCGGGACAGTGGCAAACATTGTCAATTTTAGCATAGCAAAAATCAAAATTACTGAAAACTCAACAAATGAAAGTTGTTACACACATCTTAGGCTTTCCAAAACATCCATGAAAACCAAATTCAGATTAAAATCGTGAGAGATATAGCGAAAACAATTTCAGGTTTGAACTCAGGAAATTATATTATAGCCAGAATTGTACTTCTGTCTTCAAACCAGTTTTAAGTCCATAAAATTGCAGAATTTCGAAATATGATCCGAAGAGAAATGGTTCCTTGTTGAATTTTCTTTCCAACAAAAAAAAGTTGAGGTAAAACGGGTGAAAAACGAGAAAGTTACGACCATTTTCCTATGATGCATTACAGCAAAACGAGGTAGTACGAATTTGCAACCAAAAGCTATAGATTTTGCACGAACTTTCAATTTTGTTGCTGTAAGTTTTACACTTACAATTTTTGAGCAAAGCAAGGATTTTAGGTTGAAAGATGGAAGTTTTTAACTCCTAAAAGCCGCAAAATCACCTGTAGAAGCTAAGAAAACAACATGCAGACAATAGAAAACTATAAATAGAAGTTACAGTAAACAAACAATGAAGCTTTCTACAAATTGGAGATATAAGTGAATAGGAGATTACCTCTTATAAATTTTAGACTAAAAATCCTTTAATTTGAGCAATTGACTTGGAGTTTTGGTTGAAAACTTAGCAGGAGGCCATGGAAATAGTTTTTGGAGCTATTGAAGAGGAAGATGAGAGAATAGAAGCGTTCTGTACGTACACTTCTGTTTTTCTCATTCCAGAAACCGCTTCAGGCTATTGGGTATGAACCCAATATCAACCAAACCCAATAAGCCTTAGAATAATTTAGTTTTGAAATTTAATTTAAGACATATTTTCAATTATTCATAACTGTTTCAATATTAATCCGATTTCTACAAACTTGGGTTCGTTGGAATTGTTACAACATCTAGATTCCAAATAAAAGATTAAAACACAAGTTTATCGCTTTTTATTATTTATTTTATTTAATTTAACCCAATTTTCATATATTTACAATATAAATTGTAAATTGGCATAATTGGCCAAATAAAATATATAGCATGTTCCAAAATATTAATACATGACTAAATCATCAATAAATATTTTATTTCACTCATTAATGTTATTTTTATCACATGGAATATATTTTTCACTTATTCTTGATAATAAAGTAGAAATACTAACAATATCTCTAAATTTTTCCAATACTAACATTTTACTCAAATATAATTTAACAATCATATTTTAAAATTCTTGAAATAAAACATAAATTTTATTCCGCTCAAGAATATCAATTATACATTCAGGATTTCATTTATTTATCACACTAGCTCAATTTAATCCAAATTCATTGTTTATTAAAATAAACAATATTATATCCTTATTAATTCAATTAATTCCAATATTAAATTATAATCATCGTTATAATTTAATATTCATGGTAATCTCCAAAGCAGGGTTGTTACACTATAATCATTTTTTCACATTTGTTACAATAATAAAAATTAAATTATACATGTTTATTATGTAAAGAAATAATTAATAATGTTATATTTACCATTTATGGGTGAAGATCCTTAATATTATTGTAAAATGATAACTAGATCCTAACACCTATCAGATGAATTTGAGAACTTCTTGCATGTCTTTTAGATTTTGCAAGAGATGTAAAATCTAATAGGAGTCTTATTTGATAAATATAATAAGCAAATCTAATAAGTTAAGAATATATGCAATGTTATTTAATTTACTCTTAATAATATGCATAGAGAATAGTAGCATCAAAGCTATCTTTGGAGAAAAATGTACTACACAATACGAACTATAAGGACTAGTTAAGAAATGTTGAAATTGCATGCATGTACAAAAAGTCTAGCATGTGGTTGCTAATGAACCTATGGTTAAATCTGATGATAAGGCTACCCCAAGCAAATGTTGATTTACAATTCATGGTCATTGTACTATAAACTTACTCAATGTTATGCGCTATCCACCATGAGCACTGAACTACAAAGGTACCATGATAATATGGAAATTCGTTTTGTATTTAATCAACCACGAAAGTTATACGGTGAAGAATCTTGATTCACAAGATATGAGATCTCATGGAAATTGTTTTACACAAAGACAGAAAAGGGAACTCTAATCTGAAATCACATACTCAATATGATTGGGTGCACAGATAGATTGACCGAGTTGGGAATAACTCTTAATTAAGAGTTATAAATTGACTTGATAGATCGATCACTCACTTTGTAGTTTGATCCTTGAATATTGAACTTCAATGCGAGTTAGTTGAAGAATAGTATCATGGATCTACTTATTATGTTAAAGTCATCCAAAAGTACGTTCATAAAGGAACCAAGTATTGTGCTCGTGGTTAAGGATACTTTTTCATAGAATAGTTTGAGGAAAAAAAAAGAGGTCGACGAGTAAGAAATGCCAATCCTTTCATTAAGAATATAAACGGGCTCCTAATTCAGCCCCTATCAAAAGTTATGGACAAAGTTATTTTGTAGCCCTAGAATATTACAAATTTTTTCTAAGATATGTTACTTATTATAACAACCTACTCCGAAATAAGCCTAATTTTCAACACAGAAAGGCCCATTGAAACATAGATCCATTCAAAGGAAAGTTGTTGGTAGTAAAAAGAAATAACATTACAGAGCCATAACTGAAATTTTAGAACTCATAGCAGATGAAACAAAGTATAATAGTAAAATGTACCCATTTATTTCAAATTCATAACAATGTCAAAATACAAGATACTATCAAACCGTAACGTAATCCGTTACAACAATAGTCTAAAAACATGGGTACATATGAAAGCAAATAAAAATGGTACATACTACCGCAAGTCCACCACTTCCATCTCCCGGCGCCACATTTTCCATCAATGTCTTTAACCAGTGTTGTAATGAGGAGGGAGTCAGAACAATAATATCTGGTGGATAAAAACCTCAAGTCTTACCTTTTCAGTACTTGGGCAGTATATCTCAAAATAAGAATATGTCTATGAAAAAAGACCATTAAACCAAATCAGTGCTTCTTTATGAGGAAAGGAGGCGGGTCCAACCACTTAATACCTTCCATTCCAAAAGCAGGTTTATAGAATCTCATATCTCAATCATACGTCATAAATAGCTAACAATGTAAGAGACGGTACCCAAGCCACTTAATACCTTTTATTGGAAAATAGGCAGACTTTGGTCATTTAAACCTTAATGAAGGCAGACCTCGTCATTTAATACCTATTTCCAATGCATGCTCCTCAATGGTACTATCTAGTTGACATTGTATGGAATCTCTTAGGCCACTTAATACTTCATTTTGGAAAATAGGCAGACTCTAGTCATTTAATACCTTAATTAGAGTAGACCCCATCATTTAGTACCCTTCTCTAGAAGCGGACCCCCACATTGAGGAACTAATAACCCTTGATCATATAATTCTTCATCTGGAAAAAAATGTGGGTCCTCAAATAACCACTTAATACCTCAAGACTCTGAAGCATGCCCTTCGTCTTATGGCCCATACTCATAATGACGTCCCACATTAGTCCGACTATTCGTAGAAAATGGTAGCCAGATTAGTTAGGCATATTTCTCTTACATAATTTAGGACTAATCTAGAATCATTATACATATACATCATAAGAATATCTTACATCAATCAAAGACTACACAACTGCCGGTAGCCTCAAAGTGAAGGGCAGACATCGGTCATGTAACTATATTAACCTCGCATCCCTATGACTTAGCCATACATCAATTACTATATATGTATACAAACACACACGCTCATCTTACCATTTCATAAATAAGGCCATATAAGGAATCTTACTTTACGGCTTAAATAATAATTAGGCTACATAAAAGTTTCCTCTTATTTTCGCCCACCAATCAATTATCTTCCTAATGGGCGAAAATAAATAAAAATAAATGCCTAAGTAACCGTGCCATAATGTAATAATTATATGTTAATTATGAAAATAGATAGAAATAAATATTATTGTCTAATAACTTCTAAAAGTACGGATTTTATGCCCTAAACTAGCATTATATGTCAATTCCCTAACCAAATACTATCAGAAGTCCTTTTTCTCCATATTCCTAAGATTCTAACATATCAAAATAAAGGATTTCAATATCCATACCGAGAATAATTATTCATAACCAAAACTTTAATAATGGACTTGTACATAAATTAGAAACTCAATTTATTACATTAATAAAATGGAATATGCTAAATAATAGGGATTGCAATCTAAAACCATATTATATTCGACTCCTCTTTTACAAAGAAATTAATAATAAGGAAATTTGTGTGGAATAAGCGATGTTGACTACGAATAAAATTCATAATCTAAACTCTTATTTTATTGAAGAATCACAAATTTGAATCACAGAGGGAGGAGACGTGGAATAGAACATGAAATCATTAAAAATTACATAGTAGAACAAATCCCATCAAATTAATGTAAATAATCAAGAATCTTCACATAGAATCGACATTTTGAAAGAAAAAGGAATTGACATCCCAAAATCCCTAAGGCATATTCAAATCCAAAAAAGAAATAACAATTACTAAAAAAGAAATACTAAGTTTCCACTCAAAGATTAGCCTTAACTTCACTCAAATGGATTTGTAGCCTTCCAATCTCTTCTAGAATCTCTCTCTTTTGACACACACACATACATAATAGGGAAGAGGTATATATATTCATTAGATTCATAATAATTGGAGGAGAATAGGATAATAATAGATTAGAGGAAGAAGAAACAAATAAGAAATAAGTTAAAATTCTTACCTGAATCCCTACGGAGTTTCCGAATCTTATTACAGAGATAGAAATGGCAGAATTTCGTTGTGTCCCCAAAATAATATGAATAAAAAGTGGAGAGGATAGGGTAATATTTATAACGGCTGAAATGCGCAAGAATCGTATGATGGAAGCAGATGAGAAATGAATAAATCCCCATTCAAACCCTAGTTGCCACCGCCAGAAATCAGATTCGACCGATTGACCACCCAACTCCTACCGGTCGACAACTAGGGGTGACCGGTCATAGTAAGGGTGTGACCGGTTGATTATTTTGGGTAATAATTGATTCCATTGCTTTATTAGTTAATTTCTTTTCCAATTCAACTTTAACGTTAATGGTTAATTAATGTTTACTTTTCCCCTAAGCTAATTTTTAAAATTAAAATCCTTATTTAAATTTGAATTTAAGCTAAATTAATTTGAATCTGAAAACTTCAAACGCTCATAACCTCTTCGTTTGAGCTCCGTTTTTGGCATATTATATATGGAAACAGATCAAAATTTCACCACGAACGCAATGGAGTACTTTTTGTGGTCAAATTCCAACATTTATAAAATATTCCTACTTTATGTTATTATATTTAATTTAATTTAATTTTAGTTTATTTTACAGGGTGTTACATTCTTCCCTCTCAAAAAGGATTTCAACCCGAAGTGTTTCAAGAGGCGAACAACGTAACATGCAGTAACATCCATGTTATACCACTAAGTTATCTATACAACCATCTACTCAACCAATAGTGCAATGCGATTATGTACTGCAAACATGCTAAAATGAGCTCAATTCTAGCGTGAAGGTGTAACCGTGTTATGCTTGTATGTACGCGAAACCCTAAACATGCATAGAATTTCTACATAAGTGCAAAGTGACTGTGAAAAACTACAGCAACCTTCTCCTACTATCCAATCTAGAAACCACGATGCAACCAAAATCCTAAATTTGGAGAGAGAAATTACCAATGAAAAGCTCTGGGTGAGTGATCTTCAACTTCTCCTCGGTCTCCCATGTGCTTTTCGCTTGATTGTCTCCATAATGTACTCGACCAGCCGAATTATTTCATTGCGGATTCTCCTAGTACCTCCATAATGCGTATGGTGGCATGGGGCACTATCGAATCCATCTCAAAATCCCCCTATTGATGAGGCTCTACTTTATTAGCAGTGTCATGAAGGAATTTCCTAAGGTGAGAAAGGTGGAAAACTTTGAGACTCATGCCAACTTGTTAGAAAGCTCTACATAATATGCCAATTTTTCTATTCTTTCTTGAATTCTGAATGGCCCAACAAATCTAAGCACCAATTTTTCAAGCTTGCCACACCTACCAACTTTACTAAGAGGGGATGTAATGACCTAGCATTTCGAACCATTCACATCGACAATCATCCACTCATGTCAGACTTGAACTGATCAAAACAATATATTTTAATTTATATTTAGCAAAACTTAGCATGTACGATAAATAATTCAATCATAGAATCACAGACGTAGAGTTATATAACAATAAGCAGCTGAATAGATATATAGTAGTTGACGAAGCTACTATATAAACATCAGAGTTTGAAACAAATACAATGGAAATGTCAATTACAATGGAATCTCTATTACATATGCAAATAACAAGTCTGATCATAAACGACTGAAATAACTAAAAGCTAGATAGATAGATCTTTAAACAAAGCTCTAATCTCCAAAGTTGAGTCTCAAATGCTGTAACACTCGGTCTGACCCGAGCATAAAGCAAAACACAAAACACTCGAGTCAGGATTAACATTCTTATACTAGTAAATCAACTCAAGTGAAACGTCCAAATGAAAGCAATATAACTTAAAGGATGTTTGGGATTTCCATCCTCTAAGGATTCATGGAACTATCTACTATGTGGTAATATACGCTATTATAATATGCCTATCAGTAAAGTAAAGTACTAAAATAGCATTAAGGGTTGCCAATATCTTCTTTAACACATTTTATATATTTCCGTAGTTTATACAGTACCGTAAGCTCCACAAAACCGGTGGTTTAACCAGAGGTCACTCCATAGGTACAGTACAAAATAAACTCATAGAATGAGCGATAAAGCATGTGACAAGGCATGTGAGGTAACGCCTATGTAGGATATTATCGTTTTGTGGACTCGGCCCGATGGGCCCATATTGCAGCTGCTACCGCCCACCTCGAGACAAACTCCCAAATCAAATGTGCACCCAATCAAATCACAAAGTAATAGAATGGTATCGAAGAAATGTGCATGATAGGAGGAGCGACCTCACTTAGCCCGACATGGCTCCTATTTTAGTCACATCAAGCTGACTCGCGGAGTCAGAGCTGCGTTAATACTCATATAGAATCGTTGCTAAACCATCCTACTTGGTTCAGGATTCTCTACAACGTACATAGTTGTTAAAGTGGTTTTCGGAATTGATAGAGAGTATGATAATATCTGATCCCGGTCTCTTTAACAACCAAACGCTTATTTCACACCATGGTCATTTACATTTCAAATAGTTTATACTTTATATCAAAATATCACATTCATTTCAAAAATCATATCACTTTAGAAATCGTATTTACTTTTGAAATCATATCACCTTCGAAATCAAATTCACTTAAAAATCATAACCATAAAATAGTTTAAACCATTATATCAAAATATTCGCATTTAAATCCATTAGATCTAAATCATAGCAATTCCAACTTAGACAGGTTTAAATATGGAAAATAGTTTTTTATATATAAAATAGTTATAATTTAAAATTAGCATGTATATTTAAAAATAGGTTATAGATTAAAATAGTTTATATATTAAAATAGTTTATATATTAAAATATAAATATCGAAAATAGTTTCAAGTTAGAATTATTTCTTCCAATTTCACAAATCAATTTAAATCAATTTTAGTTCCAAATTGAACTTAAATCAATCTCAGTTCAACAATATCAAATTCTCACTAAAGCCATTTTAAATTTATGACGATTTCAAATTTAGGTTTGAATTACCAATTTAAACCACTTCCAATTCAATAGGTTTCAACTTAAAATATTCAAACCTTTACAATTACTCATTTGATAAATTTCATTTATATTTCAAAATTCAACTGTAATTTTATTCGAACTTGAAAATATTCACTTAATCATTTTAATATATTTAAATGAAATCTCAAATTTCAGATTTAAATAAAATCAATAATTAAATATCTAATTTCAATTATGTTTAATTCTAAAATATTCACCTAATCAGTTATGTAAACATTTTAAACAAAATCTCAAATTATAAATTTAAATCCAAATTAAATATTCAACTTCAATTTAATTTCAATTTGAAATATATTCATTTAATCACCTTAATCAAAATCAATTTATCAAGTTATAAGTTTTATATCTTTAAAATCTCAAAAATCAACAAGTCCAAATCAATTCTTATTAAAATTCAATTCTTTAACAAATTAAATTACAAGTCAACGTAATCTGTCTTTTCAACTTTTATTTTATTAAAGTCATTACAAAAATCTATTTTTTGAAAATATTAATATATATTTAAATAAATACTTAAACATACTATATTCTAATTAAATTAAATTTTATTAAATTAAATCTTATTATTAAATTTATTTTATATTAGATCTTATTTTTATATATTTTTAAAATAATAAAATTATAAGTAAAATCTAAAAAATTATATTTTCAAAACTAACTTATAAATTTAAAATTTCCAAATTTTGCATATATATAAAATAATGTTTATATGTTATATTTCAAAAATCAATATTTATTAAAACCTATATATTTCCTTTAAAATTTTGGAAATTATTTTCAAAATATAGACCAACGATGTTCGTTTATAATTTTCTATCCTATGGTCAAGTAATATGGTTATTTCAATCCGCAATTTAAATATTTACGGGTAAATATCATTTCAACTCGAAATCCCAAAATTCAAAATCAACAAAAATCGCTTAGGTTTATCATGTCAACCCATAATGATTTTCCCCTAATCAATAAGATCGTTCGGGTTTGTACCATTTCAAACTATAGGGAACTTGCGGAGTGTGAACAATATGATAATAATATAACATATCAAAAACATGCCTATCATCAGTAATAAATTAAAATATAATATATACAACAGGTTATAGTGTCATATGTCATAGGTAAACAATTGCAAATAATAACATGTCATATTTGACAATTAAATAACTTAATAATTCAAATTTAACAATAAATTTCGATCGTCATTTCATGTGAATTAAATTTACTAAATATAAGAATGTTAATCGTGAGTGATTTCTCCCCTTTTGAGGCTAGAGAAATTTGACAATGAAATAAGCTACGAATCCAAGCACAAATTCTAAAGCAAAGAATGATGAACACGAATTCGACGAGCAAGGTCGATAGCTTGGGATTTATGAAAACGAACCAATCTAGCTTTATAAAACAGAAACAAGATATGTATATTGTATATTTTTCTTTCAAAAATCATAATTGGTTTTGAAAACACATATTTGAAATAAAATCTATATATATACCTTAAAATCAATATCTACTTTTAAACACATATAAAATAAAGCCAATTTCTAATTTTAAAATTGTTACGGATGATATATGCCTGTTGTTGATATGTTATACTATTTTCGTATTTATTCTCACTCTGCAAGTTCCCTGTTAGTTCAGAAATTCCTTATGGGTTGAAATGGTTCATACCTGAATAATTTTTTATATTAGGGGAAATCGTTATGGGCTGAAATGATAAATCCAAACGATTTTCATTAATTTGGAAAATTTGGATTATGGGTTGAAATGGTATATACCCGTAAATATTAGATTATTACGGATTGAAATGATAAATATCTATATCACTTGACCATAATAGAAAATTATATACGGACAAAACATCGACTTATTTTGAAAAAAAAATGATTTCCAATGTTTAAAAGGAAATAAATATTTATTTTTAAATATAATATAAAGATTTTAATTTTAATATATGTGTAAAAAGTTAGATTTTTTGGATATTTTAAAAATATAAGTTAAGTTTTAAAATATAAATTATTAAATTTTACTTATAACTTTATTATTTTCAAAATATATAAAATATGATTTATAATAGATTTAATAAAATAAGATTTTAATTTAATAACAATTAATATAATAAAATTTATTAAGAATTTAATTTAAATAATACAACATATATATATTATTGTTTTAAAATATTTATTTACAATTTATATTAATATTTTGAAAATATATTTTGTAAAAGCTTTAATAAAATAAAGGTTAGTGAGATAAATTAAATTAATTTGTAATTTAAATTTGTTGAGAATTTAATATAAATTAGATTTGATTGGAAACTTATTGATTTCGAGATTTTGAAAGGTATGATTTATAACTTGATTTGAAAAAAAATGAAAAATGATTAAATGAATATTTTCAACTTTAAATAAAATTGAAATTGAATATTTAATACCAAATTAAATTGTAATATGAAATTTATTTAAATGTTATTAAAGATGATTAAGTGAATATTTTGAAAATTTAAATAAAATCAAAGTTGAATTTGAAATATAAATGAAAATTATCAAATTGAATTATTGTGAATGTTTGAATATTTAAACTTTGAAACCTACTGAAACTGAAATGGTTTAATTTGTAGTTCAAATCTATATTTGAAATCAACATAAATAAAAAAATAAAAATGGTTTTACTGGGAAATAGAATTCAATTGTAATTGATGAAATGATATTAATTTAAATTGAATTTGGAACTAAAGTTGATTTGAATCGATTTCTGGAATTGGACGAAACAATTCTAATCTAAAACTCTTTTGATATAAATTGTTTTAATATAAAATATTTTTAATATAAACCATTTTTAATATAAAACTATTTTATCTATAACCTATTTTAAATATAAACTATTTTAATATATATAAAAACTACTTTTAAATATTCAAATTGTTTTAAGTGGGAACTATTATGATTTAGATTTAATGGATTTGAATGTGGATATCAAATAAGATGGTTTAAACTATTTTGTAGTTATGATTTCGAAAGTGAATATGATTTCGAAAGTGATATGATTGTGATATTCCGGAATTTCAAACCAAATTTAAATGTGATAATCTTTTTAATAAATTGATTAAAATTGATAAAATTGTTATTTTAAACAATAATAATAATCGTGTTGCAAATATATTGACTTTAAATGGAATTAATATGTACAAATGGAAATAGATTTGTTAAAATTATATGTACATATCAAATTTGATTTTTAAATTGAATTTGAAATTTAATTTGAATTTGGGTATTTAAATTGGTATTCAAAGGATAGTTATTTATATCCTAAATCATACTTTAATTTTAAAGTGTATTTTGTTGATTTTATTTTGAATATAAAATCTGTTTTATATTAATTTCTTTTAAAAAGAATTGATTTATATGAATTAAAAATGAATTTAAAAATTAGAAAATTAATTATAAAAACATTTAAAAATCTATTTTACATGAGAATTACATATGTTAATTTACAAATCCCTCTAATAACATGTGTTAAGAGAATAGCCATGTTTAGTGACAAGTGTCACATAATATAAATTATTTTCTTTAATTTTAATAAAACAAAAATATAATCTATAAAAGTTGCTTCATCTTCTTCATTTAAATTTTCCATCTCATTTTCTAAAAAGAAAAGAAATAAATCACTCCTTCATTTACAAATCTGAATTTCATCAATTTCCACTCTTTCAACCAAAAAATTAAAGCTAAAATTCAAGTTTATTTCAAACTTCCAGTTCTACAAGCAAAATACAAAAGCCTGTAAAAAATCAAATTCTTGTAAAAAGCAAATTCAAAGCTCTCCTCAATTTCAAATCTAAATCTCTGGTTGAATTCAAGTTGAGAAGCAAACAAGAACACCTGAGTTTCAAGGCATTTCTTCTCTGAATTTCCAGTTTAAGATCTGCAGTTCAACTTTTCCAGATTTCAAATTTTTGGAATTTTTGCTTTTAGAAAACCAGGTGAGAAAACATATAAATTAAAGAAATTTAGGAAGTTAAATATCTTGCATGTGACCTCTCTGATAAATTTTTTGCTTGCATGTTATGTTTAAGATTCTGTGAATACGCATGTTGATTCTGTAGTAAATATTCATCTCTGTCTTGAATTTACAGAGTCCAGAATTTAGAAAAAAAATATAAATATTCAAATCTTCCAATCCAGTTACTACTGGACTTAATGTTTCATAGAAAATATGATTTTAGGATCATAATCTAAATTTTAAAATTTTGTTTAAGAAATTTAAATAAGAAAATTCTTTGGAATAAGAGAAAAACAGTATTCTTTAAAATATGATAAAACCAAGTACTCTATTTTCTAGATTCGAGTTTGCAACTTGAATCAGCATGGAAAAACTTGATTTTTAATAACAAAATCAAGAATTTTAGATGTGGATTTTTGGAGCATTTCTGGGATAACCAGAAATGACATGTTGATCAAATTCTGGTGACTGGGTAGATTCTAGGGGTTGAGGTTTGGGACGGTGCTGTAATGGTGAATGACGTAGTTGAGAAAATTAGTGGAGGAGGAGTCTGTTTACTGTGGAGTTGGAAATTGGTGATTTTGTTTTCTAACCCTAGTTTGGTCTGGGTTCATAGATTTGGTAGAGGTGAATTTGTGAATGCATCGAGCTTGGCCTAATTTAAGGAGGATGTACCGGAGTCATGATCGAAGTCATAGGCAGTGGCACAGCGTTTCTGGTGGTCTGGATGGCCATGATGAGATGATTTTTTGGTGAAGTTATGGGTTCAGGTTCGACTGAGATACTCGATTTTGTTTCGAGCTTTACGATTTGGGTTTGAGGGTCGAAAATGGATGAGTGTTTGATCGCCGACGTGTAGAGGGTGCCGCCGTTGGTATCGATGCCATTGGTGGCCTGTGCGCGTGCATAGTGGCGTTGTCGTGCCGAAATTTGTTGAGTTCGTGTGCGTTGGGATGTTGCTCGGGTGAAATTGGTTAAAGCTTGAGTTTGTACTCGAGTTGGTGATGTGTTCCTCTTCCAGTATTGTGTTAAGTTTAAAACTAAAAAAAGGAGATGAAGATCTCGAGTCAATAATCGAGATAGTTATGGGTTAAACCCGAAGATTAGTTCTTGTTTTAAAAGTTTTCAAACCTATTTTTTTAAAACTAAAACTAAATTGCTTTAAACTACTACATGATAAATGAATTAAACTATTTGATTTAAGAAAGTTTATACTTTGTTAACTTAAATTGAAATGTTTATACTTTCTTTAAAAAACAATATAATAATAATATAATGATTAATTTGAAATGTTTAATATTTTTAAGCAATTAATGAAATTATTTTATTTAAAGGTTAAATAAGTTTTATAATTAAAGATTACTTTAACTAATAAAGAAACTTAAGTAAAATTAATTAATAATTTTAGATTAATTAATTTATAAAGGTCTAATTAATTAATTATGAATTGATTAATTCATAATTAAAGAATTAAATTTAATTATAATTAATAGATAATTAATTAAATAATTGAAGATTAATTAATAAATAATTAGTAATTAATTAATTAAGCGATTAGCGATTAATTAGTTAATAATTAAGAATTAATTAAATAAATAATTAGGATTAATTAATTAAGTAATTAAAAATTAATTAATTTATAATTAATAATTAATTAATTAATGGCTAAGAATTAATTAACTTGATGGTTAAGGTTAATTAATTATAAGTAATTAAGTAATTAAGATAAATTAATTTATAATTTGTAATTAATTCAAGCAATTAATTAAGATTAATTACTTGTTAAATAACGATTAATTAGTAATTAATTAAGGAGTGATAAATTGTAATCAAGTTTTAATAATGAATAATTAGAGTTATTAATTAATAATTAAAGGATAATTAATTAATTAACTAACTAAGGATTAATTAATTGATAATGAGGATAATTAAGAAGTGATTAATTAATTAAATGATTGTGATTAATTAATTAATGATTGGTTAAGCAAGGTAAAGTGATTAATTCTTAAGTAATTAATTTAACTTGAATTAATTAAATTAATTATAATATGAATTAGAGATATGCTTGCTTATGGATGATTGTTTTGAATTAAATGTCTGAATTTGGTTGATATCTGTTGAATGATAATCTGAGATATTCTGTGATGAGATATTGTATATATCTGTGATAGATGTTTGTTATTATCTATGAATAATGCTGTGTGAATTCAATGTTAAAAATTGAATTGAATTGTTTAAATCTTTAAACAACTTGACCTTTAAGATGGCGTTTGGATTTCGATGAGACCGGGAATCAAGTTTGATTTTTCGAAAACCACATCGATCCAAGTTAAACGTTAGGTCATGACATCTCAAAGTAAAGATCGAGATGGAGTTTTAGAGTGCAAGGGTTATTGTCGTTAACTCTGAGGGTGATTCCAAAATGAGTGTAACAAAAATAATGCCCTCGGTTTCGTTCGAACCCGGAACGAACTTGTATGGATTGAATGCTTTCAACACATCGTCAGGTGGACGATGAGAATTCTAAGAGATGTGTTCTATAAAGGTAATCGTAGCATCAAGCCTCATCAACGGGGAATGGCTAAAACAGGGGAGGTGCAACAAGGTTAAGTGGGTCATCCTCAAGGAGGACGAGATTTACTCCTGACTAGAAGTCCCTTATTATTTCGGCTGTGTGGGCAGTTGTTGGCCACAACTGCAGGGTTGTCTTGTTCGAGACGGTCCAGTAAGGGATGGTTCCGGCCTTGTGTTGCAGGGGATTTAGGGTGGATCCTCGGTACGACGATCTAGGCCCCGTACTATGACGGGCGGTACCCCAGTAGCCCTGCCATTGATTGAAACTCATTCTTCCTACGAGACCTTAAGGTTTTGATTGTATTACCCACCTTTGTGGCTAGTAGCTGGAATTTAATTATGTAACAATTTCGGCTATTTTCTATTTACTTGAAAACCTTAGACCTTATTATAATATCACTGGATTTCCTATTAAATGTTTTGGTTAGCGTAAGGTAAAGACTTACCTGTGTTTATGTGTGGAGAGTCTTACGTGATACCTTTTGTTTTCAAATAATTTTAAAGTTAAACAACTTTAACCTGTTTACTTACACCAGACCCATGTCTGACCCGAAGTTTATTTTGTTTTTCATAAACTCTTGGGTACTCAAATTTTTATGAGTAGCCAGGTGATTAGGTTGGAATTGTCAAATGTTTTTGGAAGCTAGAGCTGGAGTCCAGACGTACCTATCTATCTATCCACTGTAGTGACATTTGATGTTGTAATTTGGGTTGTATGGTTTGGCAGACTCTTATAAATGTCTAATGTAATGAAGTCGTATTATTTTGTGTATATGATATGTGAAACTATGTAATGTACATGTGTAATATTATATTTTGTTCCATTTCCACTGTGAGATTCTAATGTTGTTTTTCTTTTCTTTCTATCTTTTCTATTTCTATCTCTTTCTTTTCTTATCGATGATATGTCTTTCTGGGGATTGAAAGATGGGTCATCACAATGATTTTGAAAGGATATGAGATCTTGATGTGAGGTATTAACTATTTGAAATATACAATGACCACTGTATGAAATAAGCATTTGGTTGTTAAAAAAACTGGGGTCGGATATTGTCATATTCTCTGCCAATACCGAAAACCAATTTAACAACTGTGGTGTGGTAGAGATTCCAGAACGAAGTAGGATGGTTTGTCGACGTCTATATGAGGTATTAAGCTGCCCTGACTTTCGCGAGTCAACTTGATGTGAAAAAAATAGGAGTTACACCGGGCCAAGTGAGGTCGCATCTCCGATCGAGCACGCTTCTTCGATACCATTCTATTATTTTGTGATTTGATTGGGTGTACCTTTAATTTTGGGAGTGTGTCTCGAGGTGGGTGGTAGTAGCTGCTATGCGTTACCACCGGTTTGGATCCGCAAACTGTAGAATCCTACCATGGCATTGCCTCGCGTTCCATGTCACATGCCTTATCGTGCCTTATACAAGTTTGGTTTGTGTCGTACCTATGGAGTGCTCCTTGGTAGCCCACCGGTTTGGTGGAGTTTACAGTATTGTAGATTATGGCATTATATAAAATGTGTTAAGGGGAATATTGGTAAAGCCTTAATGCTATTTTAATAGTTTTCTATACTATAGACATTATTTATGTAGCGTATCGTACTATGTAAGTAGACAGTTTAACAGATCCGTAAAGGACGGAAATCCCAAACATCCTTTAAGTTATTTGTATTTCAGTTGACATTTCACTTGAGTTGAATTAACTAAGATAAGAATGTTATTCCCGACTCGAATGTTTTGTGTTTTGCTTTATGCTCGGATCACACTGAGTGTCACAGTATTTGAGACTCACTATGGAGCTTTGAGCTTTGTTTAGAGATCCATCTATATTTAATCAGCTTTTAGTTATTTCCAATTATTTTCATCCAGACTTGTCATTGCTTATGCATTCAAGACTACTTTGTATTTGAGATATCTGTTGTATCTTACTTTAAACTCAGATGTTTATATAGTAGCTTCATGAACTGCTAGTTATCTATTTCCGCTGCTTATTGTTGTATTGCTCCGTGTCTGTGATTATATGATTAATTTATTTACTATATATGCTAGGTTGTGCCAAATATAAATTAAGAATATCTTATTTTGAGCAATCCAAGTCTGACATGTGTGGTTGATTATCGATTTGAATGGTTCGAAATAGCAGGTTGTTACTGTAAAGCCTGTTTTTCCATACCCTTTGAATCGACAATAGACCACACATGTCCAACTCAAATTGCACGAATAAGTGGATCATTAAGGGTAGAAAGAAAATAAAGACAGAACAAAATCTCACACGAATGGAATAATATATATTATTTCAATACTAATATTTACAATAGGAAATTTTAAATACAATATCAGAGTCTAACCTAGATTCATCCTGGACAGTTATACACTTCTGTACTTACAAATGCTGAAAACAAAAAAAAATGAATGCAGTAGATGTAGCAGATAATAGAATACGTCCATACAATAATGAAGATCTCCAGCTCTCCTTTGGAAACTCCAACCGTCTTCAACTAAACCTGAAACTACTCCAATCTGACCCAAGTATTAAAAATACCCAGATCAAGCTTGACAAACCAGCGTGACATACTAGAAATTTAAATGTATAGATCATGACGATGATATGAAAACCTTTGAAAAGAAGGGTATCTCATAAGACCATGCCCACACATAAATACAGACGGGTGTTTACCTTATGATACCAAAACACTTTTGTACCAAAATATACTTGATATTATTTTTGATGACATTCTTTTGAAAACACTTTTCAAATAAATTTATTCAAATAATGTGTCAATATCTGGACTAAGTCTAAGGTAATATATCCGAACTAGGTCAATGGAATATACAGAACGGAATATATGATACCAAAAGGGGTAGCTGAAATGTTTGCAAATCATTACAGCTATTTTGGGAATAAAATCAAAATTGTAAATCCCATATTGGTATTGGATTTCCAACATGATAGAAAACTAGTGGAAATATCAATCTGTATCCACGGCTTACGTCCAAGACTCAAATGCCGTTATACAACAACACAAATGGCTAAAAGTGGATACAAAATGTGAAAAACATCCAAGGACTCGGAGTTCATGCATCTTTGCCATGAGGCCTGGACATATCTGGTACCTATGGCATAGAACATCTGATAAACCAAATCACTACTATCCGAAATGCGAGCTTACATCTAACCACAGAGAATCCTATGATAACCAGGGTGTGAGGCTCGCAAGGCTACGATCAATTTCTTCAAAGCCACGCTTTTCATACAAAACCACGCTTTGATCATTATATGTTCCACTTTAAATGCCACACTGCCATTCCTTTGATCGCTTTTTGACTCCCACAAGCATACAACCTCTGAGCTCATATGTTTCAAAGAAGGGTGTTGAGCTAGGAGTAGTTGCCTTCTCCGCCACCAAGCAGACGTACATTTTTAAAAGTCAAACGTTGTGTCTCAGAAATGCAATGCCAGAGATTCGTCCATATAAGTTCATTCTGGAACTGAACGAAATAGAAAGCACTTTCCTCGTCCATTACTAGGCGAGAAGCCCTTGCAATCTGAAAAAATCCCCATAACGGGGAGACCACTGTTATGAATAACTCTATAATGGGAGCGACCCAAGGCATGTCAACAAGCAGTTCTCACACTATGAAGATCCTAGGTCTTCAATAATCATCATCTTCAACATGTCTTCACTTTCAAATTTATACATCGGTTCGAAGGGGTTTTCGGATATGAATCACCCAAATCCGACTCCGGTTGCTGCGAAGCCAATTGTCGATTTAAAAGATGTTAAGTTCATATGTGAATATCGATCATCAATTAATTACTTCATCTTTTATTTAAATCAAATATCTTTCTTAAATATATTCTTTCCAATATTCCATTTTCTTTTCAAATGTATATAGAATCATTAAGCCTCATTTATCAAATCATTTGGTTTATTTAAACCTTCCTTAAATGCTGGAATAATTCCAAATCATTTTCTCTTTTACTTATGAAAACTTTTCCAAATCACTCATTAAATTTTAATCAAAGATTTCTTATATTCAAGTTATAACTTTTAACTTAGGAAAAATATCCCAAATCATTTATTAAATCTTAATCAAAGATTTTCTTCTTAACTTCAAATCATATTCTTGCAAATCGAAGGTTTTCATAACGTAGTAGTACTGCCACCTTAGATATGGCAAATTTCACCTCCAGGGACTACTGGTAAGTAACCGTACATCGTGAAGATCGTTATCATGAATGATCATTGTCTTCAATGTTATTCATTTTGAAAATTAGTTTGAAGGGATTTTCGGATAGGAATCACCCAAATCCGATCTCGATTCTTCGGATAGGAATCACCCAAATCCGATCCCAGTTCCTTTGTGCTAATCATCAATAAAAAGATGTTAATTTCATATGGGGTTTCGAAAATTAGTTTGAAGTGATTTTCGGATAGGAATCACCCAAATCCAATCCCGGTTCTTCAGATAAGAATCACCTAAATCCGATCCCGGTTCCTTCGTACCAATCATTGAATAAAAGGTGTTAAGTGGTTAATAAACATTCAATGAATTTTATCTCTTTTCTTTTAGCTTAGAAAAATTTAAATATTTTCTTTTAGAGCATCCAGGCTTTCTTTCGATCTATTGCGCCCCTCGCCTAAAAAGAGAAAATAAATAGGCCAGATAAGTTTAGGGCACTGGTTTCTCCATCCCAAACCTTAGTTAAACACCTTGTTTTATCTTCCCAGATCTCACAAGCGGGACAAATGTACTAATCGTTTCCGCATAGTCAGTATGTTATTATAATCAATATTCTTCCATTATTGTTTAAGCGTTACAAATAATTTTTCGTAACCATTTATTTAAACTCTTATTAAAATTTCTAAATTATCTTTAAATTGCTGAATTATTCTTTGAAACATTCATGAAATATTTAGGAAAAAAAATTTAAGTTCAAATTCATATTCAAAAGGCTGTATAAGCTTATTAGATTTAAACAACTTTTTAATATTTAAAATTCATATTTTCTATTGCAAAACTCTTTTAAACCATTTTAATAGATTTATCAACTTTATTTAATATTTTTAATCACTTAAAAATATCATTCATAAAGAAATCGTCATTTGGATTCCGAACTGCAAAACCGTGATGTTTTTAGAAAATAGTTTTAAACATATTTCAAACTCTGCTTGATGAAAATTTGATTTTCTTTCTTCGTTGGAAAACTATGGATATAATAGACCTAAAATATTTTATCTCGAAGAATTTCGAGCTATATTCCACTTTGTATACTCATTTAACTTTTATGGCATAAAATCGCAAACTATCGTTACGTGACATACCTAGTTTTGACTTGTTTTTCAATTTCTTTTCGAACTTCTTGTAAACACTTTTAAATGTTTATAAAACATTTCTAAATCATTTTAAACTCATTTTAAATAATATTTTTACGTTTCAAACTCATATTCCATTTCATTTCATTTTATAATATTATATTATTATAATATCATTTTTAACTCTTTTTAGATATTTTTAAATCATTAAGAGACTAAATAATTTCCATACACATATTTGTATGGATTTAATTTAATTTAATTAACTATGGTTAATTAAAAATCATTTCTCTTATCATTTACCAAATCAAGTTATCATCCATATTACAAACATATAATCGACCATAATATCAACCAAGTTATCATCCATTAAATCATCAAACATATACCAAACTTTTCATGTTATTAACTTGAAATATTTTTAGGAGTTAGTAATTTTAAAATATGAGTACTCACGATTATTTCCACTTAACCAATCTTTCCCGTAGACCTTCCTTTTGATTCTGACAGCACTTTCAGTTTTTTTCTTGCTCCAAAGCTTTCCAACTTGCTACCTTCCTTCCAAATGGTTCGGCCTTGCCCTATTCTACCTCTTCCTCCATCATTTATTTACATTTTAGATGCTAAATCATCTTTTGATGAAGATATAAGAACTTTGGCAAAGTTTGGTGATGTCTAGAGTTGAGAAAAGTTGGTAAGGAAAGAGAAGAGAAGAAGCCATTAGAGAGTGGAAGAAAAGACTAGAAAGAAGAAGAAGAAGAAGAAGAAGAAGAAGAAGTGTAAAAAAGTGAGAAAGTGGATGCTTATTTATAGAAGATATTTTGGATTAAAATAATATTTTTGTAAAAAGATCAAAATACACTTTACTTACTTTTTTAAGCAACCTTATTTTTTCAACACTTAACATCACATTTCAAATCATTACTTTATATAATTTTCACTTGAGTATTAAGTAAACAAAGTAATAATTTTGTTTTGTTTGATTTGATGTTTACCTTTTCCTTTGAAATGACATGTTTGTCTTTTTGTGCTTACTTTTTGTTAATTATATTCTAGAATTTTCTAACTATGTTTAGTGAAATTAAACTTGACTAGCGAATTTATTAATATTTATAATATTTGAATATATGTTCATATATAAGAAAATAAAGGTACGACGACATCGCGACAACTTTTAATCGAAAAAATGTTGATTTTGGACATAATGTTTTACGGTTACGTTTTGACGTTTCAATTAAACTATTTATTTATGTAAAGCAAATTAAAAAATAAGTTTATATATTACTATTTAAAAATATAAACACTTATTAATAATTTAAAATAATTTATTTAAACCATTGAAACTTACTTTTCTGAAATCATAATTTTGTCACTTTGTCGATATAAGCAAATATTACTATTTTTATGTAAACTTCTCTTTTCAAATCCTATCTAATATTGTTTGAATCATATAACCTTACTTATTTTACATTTAAAATCACTTTAAATAGTATATTTTAAAGTGGTCAAATTCTTGGTCATTACATTCTCCCATACTTAAAAGAATTTCTTTCTCTAAATTACCTAAAACAAACGTTTACGTAAAGATTTATCTTCAAACTTAATTCCATATAATATACACAGATCATTAGTGTGAAATATCATATTTGATCTCCTATTCAAATACACAACTTTATTTTTGAACTAGTATCGATCCCCAATTCTCTAGTGCGGACTCTAATCAGGCTGTTTGCTCAAAAACCTTTGCTATCCTTTGCATAACTCTCATCTATGATAGAAAACTCAAGTATCTGGCCATAAACCCACATCAATGTTCTCCATTAAGAATCAAGTGATAAATCCTTTTTCTATGCAGCTTAAACACCTCAAAGATTTGAATTCGAATCTTAGATCAAATTTTGTGCGATGAGATGATCTACATATAACATATGTATTTATTAACTTTCAAAAATTTCTCATAAACTTTTATATTAATTTTAAACATTTTATAGAGGTGTTTCTCTGTATAACCCCTTTAATTGTTTATTTTCAAATATTTTTATCATTTTTTGTAAAACTATTACTTAAGTTTATTACATCTTCTAACTTATGTAAATCAATCACAATTTAAAAACTTAAGTCCAAATCCTTAATTAATGCTAGAATTCATTAATAAATCATTTTCCAAGTTATAATTACATTTTTAAAGAGTCATTATTTTACTTAAGTGTATAGATAGTTTATGGCTTAAATCTATATTTGTATGATATACCTTTACATCCTAAGAGTATATGTACATCCCAAATTTCAAATTGATTTTACTTAAATCCATCTGTCTAACAAATTTAGACTTTGTTGTAATTTACTGTTATCTCAAAGTCATAAGTTGTAAAACTTATTTCTTATTTACTACTATTATTAATTTTCTAGCTTTGAAAAACAAATTTTAAAACCACCCATATTTAAATCCTTAAATTCTTAACTCTCAAAACTTTTTTCTTTTCTAAATCAGATTTATAAATTATCCTTATCTTATTTCATTTACTCAAAGTATTTCGCAATGTTTTATCAATTTCTTAGCTTTGAGTTATGTATGATTCGAAAATTGTTGACTGTCCAAAATCGGCAAGAATTTTGTTTTATCTTATCAATTAGCGATCCCAATTTATCTTTGGTTTAAACACTTTTATAAAGATTACTAATCAATGATTCACATTATTTCTTTAACTTAAGAAAATTATATAGATCGAGTAGCTCTGAAACAATCCAAGGTACTGGGTACTACCGGTAGTGTCATATATCCTCTTAACAAGAAAGTAATACTTAAGAGAAGTGATTACCATTCGAACACGTCGCTTACCCATTTTAAGTTTATTTTGATGTCAATCAAACTAATTATCATAAAATACCTCTTTTTATTTGAAATAATACCATTTTCAAAATCTTTTAGGGATTACTTTATAAAACCTATTTTATAAATTCATTTTTTCTTATATTAATTATGTTTACTTAAATTTCCATAATTCTCTTACTTGAATTTAAATAAACATTTCTTTTATATTTATCTTTTTACACAATCATTTAAATACATTTTTATCTTATGCGTTCATTCCTTAAACAAATTTTATTATCAAACACATTATAGTCAAATCGTGAAACTTAATTCATAAGGTATTCGTACTTAAAATTTTAAATCAAACAATTGATCAATTTATTATAACAACTTAAATTATCATTTCTTAACTTATTATTTTGGAATTAGTATTAAAGTTCTTAATTACCTTATCAGATTTCTTACTTATCGATTATCTTTATGAAACATCTTATTGTCAAACTTTGAGATTCTAATAACAAAATATCCATATTTAAATTTTACTAATCCAGATTTCTAACTATATAATTTTCAAAATATATAATTTATATTCAAAATATAATCCTAGGTAAAATTATTTCATTTACCAAAATTTTAAAAATCAATTATCAGTTCGCCTTGTTTAAATATTTAGGAGTCCCTATCGGTAACGTTGATCAGGCGCATCAATCAGAATCCATAAACCACTCAACAGATAAATCAACACAAAATAATTTATTAGTCACTAACAAATACACACTCATACATAATACACTCAAACTCATTCTAGGATGTTACTAACCCTATCTCTAATGAATTACTAATCCTAGGGCATTACTAACCCAATCTCTGATGAGTCTTTACCCCACCAAAGCCAAGGTCTCGCTTAACCTTCAGCTCTGATACTAAATGTAATGGCCCCTTTTGTTGTACCCATTGAATCGATAATAAACCACACATGTACAACTCAAATTGCATGAATAAGTAGATCATTAGGGGTAGAAAGAAAATAAAGACAGAATAGAATCTCACACGAATGGAATAACATATACTGTTTCAATAATAATCTTTACAGTGGAAAATTTTAAATACAATATCAGAGTCTAACCTAGATTCAGCCTGGATAGTTATAAACTTCTGTCCTTACAAATGTTGAAAGCAAAAAAAACAAATGTAGTAAATGTATCGGATAATAGAATACGTCCATACAATGATGAAGATCTCCAACTCTCCTTTGGAAACTCCAACCGTCTTCAACTAAACCTGAAACTACTCGGATCTGACCCGAGTATTTAAAATGCCCGGATCAGGCTTGATAATCCAACGTGAGATACTCGAAATTTAAATGTATAGGTCATGACGATGTTATCGAAACCTTTGAAAAAAAGGGTATCTCATAAGACCATACCCACACATAAATACGAACTGTTATTAACCTTATGATAATCAAAAACCAAAATATACTTGATATTATTTTTAATGACATTCTTTTGAAAACACTTTTCAATAAACTTATTCAAATAAGGTATCAATATCTGGACTTAGTCTAAGTTAATATATCCGTACTAGGTCAATAGAAATACCGAATGAAATATATGATACCAAAAGGGGTTGTTGAAATGTTTGCAAGTCATTACAGCTATTTTGGAAATACAATCAATACCGTAAATCTTGTATTGGGATTGGATTTCCAACATGATAGGAAAATAGTGGAAAGATCAATCTGCATCCACGGCTTACATCCATGACTCAAACGCCGTTATACAACAATATAAATGGCCAAAAGCGGATACATTCTACGAATAACATCCAAGAACTCGGACTTCGCGCATCCCTGCCATGCGGCCCAGACATATGTTCTACCTAGGGCTCAGAACATCTGATAAACCAAATCACTAATATTCGAAATGCGAGTATACGTCTAACCATATAGAATCCCGTCATAACAGGGGTGTGACGCTCGCAAGGCTATGATCAATTTCTTCAAAGCCACTCTTTTCATACAAAATCCGCTTTGATCATAGCAAGTTCCACTTTAAATGCCACATTGCGATTCCTTTGATTGCTATTTGTCTCCCACAAGCATACAACCTATGAGCTCGTATGTCTCGAAGAAGGGTGTTAAGCTAAGAGAAGTTGCCTTCTCCGCCACTAAGAAGATGTACATTTGTAAAGGTCAAATGTTGTGTCTCAGAAATGCAATGCCAGAGATTCGTCCATACATGTTTTTTCTAGGACCGAACAAAACCGAAGGCACTTTCCTCGTCCATTACTAGGCGAGAAGCCCTTACAATCCAAAAAAATCGCCATAACAGAGAGATCACTGCTATAAATAACTCTATAATGGGAGCAACCCACAGCATGTCAACAATCAGTCCTCACGGTATGAATATACTAGGTCTTCAATAATCATCATCTTTAACATGTCTTCACTTTAAAATGTATACATAGTTTCGAAGTGGTTTTCAAATATGAATCACCGGAATCCGACTCCGGTTCCTTCGAAGCCAATTATCAATTTAAAAGATGTTTAGTTCATATGTGGATATCAATCATCAATCAACTATTTCATCTTTTATTTAAATTAAATATATTTCTTAGATATACTCTTTCTAATTTATTCCATTTTCTTTCAAATGTATTTGGAATCATTAAGCCTCATTTATCAAATCATTTAGTTTATTTAAACCTTTCTTAAATCTTAGAATAATTCCAAATCATTTTCTCTTCTACTTAGGAAAACTTTTCAAATTCATTCATTATATCTTAATCAAAGATTTCTTATATTAAAGTTATAACTTTTAACTTAGGGAAAATATTCCCAAATTATTTACTAAATCTTACTCAAAGATTTCCTTCTTAACTTCAAATCATATTCTTGCAAATCGAAGATTTTCATAACATAGCACTACTGCCACCTTAGATATAGTAAATTTCATCTCCAAGGACTAACGACAAGTAATCCTACATCATGGATATCTTTGTCATCAATGATCATTGTCTTTAATATGATTTATTTCGAAAATTAGTTTGAAGGGATTTTCAGATAGGAACACCCAAATCCGATCCTGGTTCTTCGGATAGGAATCACCCAAATCCAATCTCGGTTTCTTTATGCTAATCATCGATAAAAAGATGTTAATTTCATATGGGGTTTTGAAAATTAGTTTGAAGTGATTTTCAGATAGGAATCACCCAAATCCGATCCCGCTTCTTCGGATAGAAATCACCCAAATCCAATCCCGGTTCCTTCGTACCAATCATCGAATAAAAGATGTTAAGTGGTTAATTAACATTCATAGAATTTTGTTTCTTTTCTTTTATCTTGGAAAAACTTAAATATGATCGTTTAGAGCATCCCGGATTTCCATTCCATCTATTCCACCCCTCGCCTAAAAAGAGAAAACATAGCCTAGGTATGTTCAGGGCACTAGTTGCTCCATCCCTAACCTTAGTAAACACCTTATTTTATCTTCGACATTAATTTTTGAGTCTCAAGGTGGGGAGACCACTTAGTATCTTTGCTACACCTTTGCTTGGGAATGGATTTGATTTGAATTTCTTGAGTATGATTTGACACACACTATATATATATATATATATATATATATATATATATCAAAATGGTTTTAAATGAAACCGAAAATTCAATCCTTAAAATTAATGATAAGTGATGGTATTTCAATCATTGAAATGAAGCAGTTTTTTGAATAATTAGAGCATCAAAAATGGAAAGTGAAATAATTTAAAACTAGGAAAATTTTTGTTTGTATAATACTCAACTGCATTTTTTTAAAACATATATATAATTTACTTGAAATATTTGAGAAGTTAAAATGTTAATATGAATATGTAATTGAAGGTTATACAAGAGAAATTTAAATAATAAAAATGTTCAAACTGAATTTTTCTTAGTAGAAATGTTGTAAATAAAAAGGTAAATTTGTATGGTGTTCATTTATATTCTGAAACATTAACTTACCTGAGAAAAAAAGAGTTGAATGTAATTGAATAGTATCCAATAAAAAAAAAAGTAGTAAGATGTTTAAACATGAAGACTTAAGAATAGTTGAAATTGAATTTTTTAGTTGAACTAACTTTAGTGTAGTCAAATGGATTAAAATAAATGAGTTAAATTAAATAAATTTTGTAACAATGTTAATAAATTGAAATTAAATCAATTGATTGAAATACATTGAATTGAAATCAACCAAATATATTGAATAATTGTTGATTGAATAAATGGATTGAAACCGAATGTGTTGAATATTAATTGATTAAAAAACTAATGAAATATATGGTTTAAATTGATTTTTGTATCTTGTATTTTGAATCTTTTTTTTTTTCCTTTGTGTTGCATCATTCTCCTATCTCGTTCCTTTTCGGGGATGAAAGGTTTTGAGTAGGGAAGAGTGTAACGACCCTGGAATTTTTAATGATTTTTGTAATGTAATTGACTAAAATTTTGATGAAAATAAATATTTAAAATTTAGCGATGAAACTTTGATCTTGGCATGTATCTATTTAAACATAGCAAATGATAGATTTTCATTGGTAAATATATAAGTTCATTTTATTATGTAGTTATATTTAAATTTAAATCGGTTAATTTGATGTAATTAAAATATTTTCGAAATCTGAATATTTCGATATAATAAAAATGTTTATTATTTTCTGGGTGAGACATTGTATTTCGTTTCGCCAAATTTGGACTGTTATAGCCCCATTTATTTTATTTTCGACTTTTTGGCAGCATTTTGGTAGAGAATAACGACTTTTGATAGGATGGTCGTATCGCTTATATCTGTGCACCACTCTATTCATCTCATCATGTTGATCTATACAATACATTTGTTTGTGTATTTCGACATCCGGTACATGGTGAAATCAATGAAACAGTTTGCCGTATCAGTTCCCATTTTGAGCCTTTTGGTTTCCCCGTGGCCATTCATTGACCTTCCTTGAGTAAACAAATAGCCACTTGTTATTATTATTGCTGAATTTAATGTTGACTTTTTTTATTCCACTTGCTTGAATATATGCTGGTTCATTCCTTCATGCTTTTCTTTTCTCTATGCTTTATTATTCTATTTGAGAATAAAATAAAATACATAAAGTATGCATTCCTACATCATCCCTTCCTCCTTTCACGTCTTGCTCGTTTCTCCAGCTTATAATATCTTTTGCTTTTGGCAATTTTATAATCTAAGTTTTTATATATATTTATCTGTTGCTTTTTTTCTTTCGAAGGAAACTTGCTCGTAGACCATTTCACACCTTCTACGAGTCCCTTTCTTTCCACCTGAGACTTGACCCCAAGACGTGCTTCCAAAAACATGAAGCAACCTCCACCTTTTTCATTTCCGACCATCAGCCAAGTTTTCCTTGCTATGCTCCACTCATCAAAACCCAACTCCTCCACCTCATCACCGACCAACCTCCCATCACTATCTTCTCCACACGTACTTCCCTCTTTTCCAAACCCACGCTCCACCTTGCTTCTCCGACCTATCCACCTGAGCCCTCCGCCTTGCGATGCCATCGACCACCCTTTACAAAACCCCATCAGCTTATAGTCGAAGTCACCTGCTTCCGTACCCATCACAGCCCACATCTTCAACTGGCTGAGCCATCACTTCATTGCAAAGCTCCGATGATTCCTTTAGCCAACCACCCCTCCATAAGTAGCCTTCACCTCGCCTAGTTTCCACCCTCCACGACCACAAAAACCCTGATCTGATCCCCTCTCCATGCCATACATGCCAACAAGCATCATAACCAAGCATCCCAACTAGTCTAGCCTATGAGCAGCCTATCTTCCTCTAAATATATATTTATATGCGTGTTTTCCTAAGGACAGTTCCTCTACTACTGTGCTGAAACTCTTCTTCCTTGATCGACCATTTAGTAGCCTTCTATTTTGATTTGTATAATTATTGCTTTAAATATCATTTTAAAAAAAATATAGACATTTTGATTTTATGTTAATATGTTTTTTAATATATATTATATATATTTGATTTTAAAATGTATATGATTTTGATTTTAATATGTATGTGTTTTAAATTTAATATTGATTTTCAAATAGCTATATTGTAAAGATTTTATTTTTAAATACATGATTAAATTTGATTTAAAAAATATAGTTATATATATTTATTTCATCAAATCCATTGAGTTTAAGATCATGCCTGCTTCGCTTTGCTTTGCTTTGGATTTGTCGTAGATTTTGAGACTCAAAATACATAGCTTATCGTATTGTCTATTTTCTCTAGTCTCGAAAGGTGAGCAATCACTCACAATTGACATTCTTATATTTAGTACAATTAATTCACATGAAATGACGGTTGAAATATATTGTTAAATCTGAATTATTAGTTATTTAATTGTTAAATATGATATGCCATTATCTGAGGTTGTTTACCTATGACCTATGACACCACAACCTGTTGTATATATTATATCTATATTTATTAAGGATGATATATGCTTGTTGTTGATATGTTATATTATTATTATATTTGTTCTCATTGTAAGTTCCCTGTTAGTTTAGAAATTCCCTATGGGTTGAAATGATACATACCCGAATGATTTTATATATAATAAAGGAAAATAATTGTGCGTTAAAATGTTAAACCCAAGCGATTTTCATTGGTTTTGAAAATTTGAGATTGCGGGTTGAAACGACATATACCCGTAAATATTAAATTATTATGGATTGAAATAATAAATATCCATATAATTTGACCATATGAAAAAAGTTATATATGGACACCGTTGGTCTATTTTGAAAAAAATGATGTCCAAAGTTTGAAAGGAAATATATGGTTTTAAATAAATATTGATTTTTACATATAGTGTAAAGATTTTAATTTTAATGTATGTGTGAAAAGTTAGATTTTAAAATTTATATGTTTTGGATATTTTAAAATTATAAGTTAAGTTTTAAAATATAAATTATAAAATTTTACATATAACTTTATTATTTTTAAAATATATAAAATGAGATTTATAACAGATTTAATAATAATAAATTTTAATATAACAACAATTTATATAATAAAATTTATTAAGAATTTAATTTAACTAATATATATATATATATATTATATTTTAAAATATTTATTTACAATTTATAATAATATTTTTAAAATATATTTCGTAATTGCTTTAATAAAATAAAGGTTATTAAGATGTATTGAGTTAATTTGTAATTTAAATTTGTTGAGAATTTAATATAAATAAGATTTGATTAGAAACTTACTGATTTTAAAATTTTGCAAGCTATGATTTATAACTTGATTTGAAAAAAATGAAAAATGATTAAATGAATATTTTTAACTTTAAAAGGAATTGAAATTTAATACTAAATTAAATTGTAATATGAGATTTTATTTAAATGTTATCAAAGATGATTAAGTGAATATTTTGAAAATCAAATAAAATCAAAGTTGAATTTGAAATATAAATGAAATTTATCAAATCGAGTTATTATAAATGTTTGAATATTTAAACATTGAAACCTATTGAATCTGAAATGGTTTAATTATAGGTCAAATCTTTATTTGAAATCAACATAAATAAAGAAATAAATAAAAATGGTTTTATTGAGAATTTGAATTGAATTGAATTGATGAAATGAGATTGATTTGAATTGAATCTGGAACTAAAGTTGATTTGAATCGATTTGTGGTATTGGATGAAACAATTCTAATTTGAAACTATTTTGACATAAACTCTTTGAATATAAACTATTTTTAATATAAAACTATTTTATCGATGACCTATTTTAAATATAAACTATTTTACTATATATATATATAACTACTTTTAAATATTCAAATTGTTAAGTGGGAACTATTATGATTTAGATTTGATGGATTTGAATGCAGCTATTAAACATGATGGTTTAAACTATTTAGTAGTTATGATTTCGAAAGTGAATACCACTTCGAAAGTGATATGATTTTGAAAGGAATATGAGATCTTGATGTGAGGTATTAATTGTTTGAAATATAAGATGACCACGATGTGAAATAAGCATTTGGTTGTTAAAGAGACCAGAATCGGATATTGTCATTTAAGAGACCGAGATCGGATAATGTCATACTCTCCGCTAATACCGAAAACCACTTTAACAACGGTGTATGTGGTGGAGATTCCAGAACAAAGTAGGATGGTTTGGTGACATCTATATGAGGTATTAAGGCAGCCCTAACTCCCACGAGTCAGCTTGATGTGACTAAAACAGGACCACGCCAGGCCAAGTGAGGTCGCACCTTTGATCGAGCATGCTTCTTTGATACCATTCTATTATTTTGTGACTTGATTAGGTGCACCATCGATTTTGGGAGTGTGTCTCGAGGTGGGAAGTAGTAGCTGCTATGCGTTACCACCAGTCTAGATCCGCAAACGGTAGAATACTATGTTGGCATTGACTCGCGTCCCTGTCACATGCCTTATCGTGCCTTCTACGAGTTTGGTTTGTGTCGTACCTAAGGAGTGCTCCCTAATAGCCTACCGGTTTGGTAGAGTTTATAGTACAATGTAGTCTACGGCATTATAAATGTGTTAAGTGGGATATGGGTAATGCCTTAACGCTATTTTAATTGTTTACTTTACTATAGACATTATCTATATAGCGTATCGTAATATGTGTGCAGAAAGTTTAACGAATCCTTAAAGGATGGGAATCCCAAACATTCTTTAAGTTATTTTTATTTCATTTGACATTTCACTTGAGTTCAATTTAATGAGATAAGAATGTAAATCCTGACTCGAGTGTTTTTTTATTTTTCTTTATTCTCGGGTCAAACTGAGTGTCACAGCATTTGAGACTCACCTATGGAGCTTGGAGCTTTGCTTGGAGCTCCATCTATATCCGATCAACTTTCAGTTAGTTCCAGTTATTTTCATCCAGACTTATCATTGCTTATGTATTCGAGACTATTTTGTATTTGAGATATATGTTTTATCTAACTTTAGACTTTGGTGTTTATATACACTACAACAAGCAGGACCTTTAACAGCATTCTAAAAACGCTACAAAAACTACTAACAGCGTTTTTACATACGATGTATATCGACATGCAATTATATGTCCGAGATGTACAATGACAAGGAATAAACACTGTTAAAAGTCCTTTTTTACAACGTTTCCTGGTGTCATGAAATCATCTAACATCGTTTGGTCTAATTTAATGGCATTTAAAAAAACACTATTAAAATCATTCAACGGCATTTTTAAAACGCTACTAAAAATGTTTTAACAGTGTTTTAAAAACGCCGTTAAATTGTATCTGGTTATGTTTTTAGATTCAATTTAATGGCATTTTTAAAACGCTGTTAAAACATTCAACGGCGTTTAATAAACGCCGTGGAATGTTTAACAGCACTTTAAAAACATTAAACGCCGTTGAATGTTTTAACAACGTTTTTAAAATGCGTTTAAATTGTGTACGAAGCTAAGTCAATTAGGCTTTTTCTACTTTTCTGTAAATTCCATGTTAGTAAACATTAGTCACAATGTGTATATATACCACATTTCAAAATTAGCATATTATATCAATACCACATTTCAAAATCAACAATTGTATCAATACCACATCTTGGACACATTTTTGACAACCAACATATGAATTTCGTAATCAAAATACACAATATTCTTACACCAAACATAAATAGTTCGACGTCAATAGTTCATAAACTAAATATAGAACAAGTAGCAACAGCAAAACAAAAGCTAGTAGTACATACTTTAAAACCAAAAAGTAGTTCTAGCAGCAAAAATAACTTTGATCCATAACTCTTGCGAACTTTTTTGCATCACGGTCATCTATCTACCTGTAAAGCAAAAATAATGCTTGAGAATCAATTCATCAAAAAAGTGTACACAAAATTAAATCGGATTCATAATGCAAACATTAAATATTCATCACACTATTTCATTAGGCGATTGACTAATATAAAGTATACAACATGCCATAAAATCAAGTAGCATTTGCAAGTGAAGTAGAGTAAAAAATAATAAACGAACTTGGTAATTTACTTGAAGTAAAATCAAGCCGCATATTATCAACGTTTGAAGTGGTCTGTTTGTAGGTTCGATTTCACCCTAGAGGGGGCTGAATAGGGTGATACTATCAATTATAAAAATTTACGTGGAAGAATATAAAATATTTGCAACACGAATATAGTCGTGCAACAATAGAACATATAATAGCAGAATAAAAAATGCGGAAAATAACACACACAAATTTATCCAGCTTCAGCAAAACCCCGCCTACGTGCTTCCCTTAAGGTTTCTACTAGAAATTAGATAGTCAGACGGTTACACACGTAAACTTGTGTTACCCGCTATCGACTAGCCTAATTCTATGCTCAAAACCCTACCACAACTCAACCACTGAGTTGCGAATTCTCAAACTACTCCATGTAGTTTGTCCCAAGTCACATGACTAGAAAATACAATTATCTAAAAGAAAATACAAACTAAAACAATAAAACAATGAAACCTTAATTTTTAAAGGCCCATAAATAATTGCCGGCCCGAACAAATTACAGTGATAATAATTCCCTTTCTCCTTTTATTTTGTTCGGCCCAACTTGCTCTGCAAAAAATGGCGATTTCTTTAGCTCGTTTGCTCCTCTTTCTCTGATAACTAGGGCTTTTGAAAATTGAAGGGGCCGCTTGAATGTTGATCGACTACAATGGATACTTCTTTATTTTGATTTGGCAATCGACCCTCCAGCTCCGTCATGCTTTAGGCTACTTCAATTCGTCGAAGTTGAATGATGCTTTGAATTTGGTACGTTTGTCCCTTTTTCGATTTATATTACCCTCGAATTTGATTCGAGTTGAATGATTGTTCTTTGTTGCTTGAATTCTAATACTCCCTTTGCCGATGATGTTTAGTGTTTATATAGGGTTCGAACCCCTATATTTTCGTTCGTATATTTCATATGAAATCGTCTGATAATTTTACGTTTGCCATTTGATTATGCTTGAATGGTTGGGATGATTTCTAACTTCTTCAATTTCGTATATTTTCATTTTATTTGGCTGACATGGTTTTGATTTTGAATTGATCGATTTCTTGACAGCCACAGCTTTGAACTGTCATTTTTGTTTCCGTGAATTTCTGCTTCAGCCTTGACTTGAAACTTCATTGACATGTACACTTGTGTTGCCAGACCTTGTTCTATTGATCTTTGTTCGAACTTACTACCACAGTTTTGATTCTCTGATTTTTTGACTTTGGTCATTCGATCACTGTCTTGCATTGCAATGACCACTTCAATTTGAATCTGAGGTTGCTTTAAGCTCTGGGTTTGCAATGTTTGTTGGTTTTTGTCTTTGTGCCATGCTATTCGTTATAATCTTTTGACTTTCGCATGTTTGTTCATGTACAGTTTTTCATATTCATATTTATGTATACAAGTGTGTATGTGTTTGTATTGACTTCATGTAATCTTCACTTTGATTCCATGTTGCCAGGCTTGAAGTCTTGATAGTATTTGTTTCCGTTTGTATATCCACATACACTTGTTGTATCATCATATGTGTATATTTGTAATATCTGAACATTTCAGTTAGATCTGGTTGCTTCATATGCATTAATCTTGAGTTGTTTTCATGTTGCATTTGTTTTGGTCTTTGTTTTCTAGTCTGGTTCACTTTGACCCGTTGGCCGAGTTTGCACTGCATATATATGTGTATTCATATCTGTAGCATACTCGACCTGATGCTTGAGATTATTTTGAAACTGCTACTGTTGTTGCATTGTGGTGAGTTGTTTTTTGTAATTGTAGTCTGGTCTTGGTTTTGAAGTCTCTGATTAACTTGGTTCATGCCATGCTTCTGTTTAGTATTGGTGCACTTGATATCTTCACCTCATTTTACATTTCCTTGAGTCAGGTTCCTATGTGTATGCACATACGTCTTTGTATTTGGTCTCTGGTAGTTGCAGTATCATTCACTTGTGTACATTGTAGTCTTGGTTGAGTCTGGTGCTGTTTTGGTCGAGACTGTGCTCTTATTTGATTGTATTTGAATTATTGTGCTCCACGGTTTTGGGATGTTTTGTAGTGCACCTGAGTTGAATCCAACTTGTAGCTCGAGTTTGACCTTGTGCTGATATCGTGACTTTACTTTTATTACACTTGAGTTGAATCCGGCTTTTGATTTGGGTTTGACCTTGTGCTCACCTGTCCCTATAATTTTAACAAGTGTATATATTGGTGTGCATGGCCTTATGGCATGTACAGTGATACAATTGTGCATGTCGCAAGCTGTTCGTGTTTGATGAATTCAGAATTAAATGATGATGAACAACCAAAATAACTGAGGCAAATATTATTTTCAAAAAATTACATTTTATTTTATACTGCAAAAATATTTTATTTTTCAATTTTACTGCGTTGGTGTATATTTTTACAGATTGCTCAGATGCTGGATTCAATCTGGACTAGAGTTTAAGATAAATACGAGTGAAGTGGATGAGTGATATGTAGTGAGGTGCAAATGTATGTGAAAATTGTGATGTAGTCAAATTTGTATTGTAATTGGAAATGTGTATATGTATAGTGAGAGCTCAAATTTGTACTATTCAAAATTGTAATAAATATTTGTTTAAATAAAATATCAGTTTGAATTTAAACTCTGTGTTATTTATTTTATTTAGCAAATATTTATTTAATTATGTGAAAATAAAATAGTACATTAATAAATATATTTAAATGAATATATATATATATATATGTTTATTATCATCAAGCAAAAATCATATACTCACATATTCAACAATCTCCCTCTTTTGATGATTACAAACATATATTTAAGATTTTGAATTTATTAAATGTATTTGATCTTTGATACACTCTATTTGCTCCCCCATTTAAACGCCCCCTCTTTATATAAGCTCCCCTTCATATATGCATGTAGATAAAAATATGCAAATGTGCCCAGATGCAAATAGAAAATATTTGACATTTCTTTGCCAAAAGCTTAACTTTTCTCTCCCTCTTTTGTTATCTGCAAAAGAGTAATAGTGTTAGAAAAATAGAGATAAAGTGATAGACATTAATAAAACATGAAAACTCAATTGAATATAAATATTAAATTTCAATAAAAAATCAAACAAAAATCATAAATACTCTGTTTGACACATATTTCACTTTGGAATGATAGGGATGACATATAAAATCATATAGTTGTGTCTATTTGTGGTATATTTATATCAGGAATTTGAATATCTACTAACCATGCATAACCGTTAGGACTTTTAAATAAGATAATTAGTATTCCAATTTTTTTTATAAAAATAAATTTAAGTATCTTCTAGCCACGCATAACCGTGAGGACTTTTAAATGGGATTAGAATCAACTTATCTATTGAATAAATCAATTTTGATATGCATTCCATACATGCATAACCGTGAGGACTTTTAAATGAGCATGGAAGCACATAATAAAAAATTTCAAGTAATTCACCCATGCATGACCGTGAGGATTTTAAATGAGAGTGAATACTTTAGATGTTGTTGTTTCAAAAACTAATGAAATGAAAAACGAATGATTTCCCGTTTAAAATATCACATATTGACATACTATATTGGATTTTGATGAGTGATGGCCGATAGAAATATGATAGAATTAGAGATGATCATGGAATTTTTACCAACAGAAAGTTTTATAACTCTTATTTAAATTTCTAAAGAAATTTTCTAATTATACTGTATCAAGTTGTAATATATAATTAATATCAATACTCGTCACTTTTTTAATCACTATTTTTCTTTTTGATAATCAATAGGAAGCCAGATAAGTTAATGTCAGCATTAAAGGTCATCATTAAAAATATAGAATCAAATTTCTAAAATGCCCAAATTGAGACGAAGTTGACAAAAATTATTTTCTGGAAGGGTTTTGTAAAAATGTCTGCCAGTTGAGAATTGGTTGAAATGAAATTTATGCGTATATTTTCTTTGGAAATATGATCTTTAATAAAATGATGTCTAACGTCTATATGTTTTGTCCGTGAATGATGTACAGGATTATTTGTGAGATCAATTGCACTTTTACTATCATACATTAGTGGTACACATTTATAATTTAGACCATAGTCTTGAAAAGTTTGTATCATCCATAAAATCTGAGCAAATCAACCACTTAGAGCAACATACTTTGCCTCTATGGTGGATAATGCAATACAATTCCATTTTCTACTTAACCATGCAACCAATGAATGTCCTAACATAAAACACGTGCCCCCTTGTACTTTTTGTATCAACTAAACTTCTAGCATAATCTGCATCTGAATATCCTTTTAATTCAAAGTTATCATTAGTTGGATACCAAAGACCAAAACGTGGGGTGTGCAACAAATATCTTATAATTCTTTTAACAGCTTTTAAATGAAACTCTTTTGGATTAGATTGAAATCATGCACATAAGCAGACAGAAAACATGATATCAAGTCTAGAACCGGTAAGATAGAGAAGTGATCCAATCATTCGCCGATATTGTTTTTGATCAACTACATTACCTTTTTCATCCTTGTCAAGTTTAATTGTTGTGCTCATGGGAGTTTTTGCAGATTTAGCATCTTTCAATCCAAATTTATTGACCAGTTCCCTAATATATTTCATTTGAGAGATGAATGTGCCTTTATCGCTTTGTTTGATTTGAAATCCAAAAAAGAATTTTAACTCTCCAACCAAACTCATTTCAAACTTTTCCTGCATAACTTTTTCAAATTTCTCATACAACACATGGTTAGTGGCACCATAAATGATATCATCAACATATATTTAAACAATCAAAAGATTGTTATTTCCATGCAATAGGAATAGTGTGGTGTCTACACAACCCTTTTTGAATCCATTTTCAAGGAAATAGCTGCTAAGATATTCATACCAAGCTCTAGGAGCTTGTTTTAATCCATATAATGCTTTCTTAAGTTTATATACATGATTAGGGTATTCATGACTTTCAAAACCTTCTGGTTGTTCAACAAATACATCTTCTTTGAAAGTTCCATTAAGAAAAGAACTTTTAATATCCATTTGTCTTAGTTTAAATCCTTTACAGCAAGCAAAAGCTAATAATATCCTTATGGACTCTAGTCTTGCTACTGGTGCAAAAGTTTCATCCAAGTCAATTCCTCAATTTGATTATAGCCTTTAGCAACCAACCTAGTTTTATTCCTAATCACATTCTAGATTCATCATATTTGTTTTTAAAGATCCATTTTGTTCCTACAACTGGATAATCATTAGGTCTAGGAGCTAGAGTCCAAACATCATTTCCCTCAAACTGACTTAGCTCTTCTTGCATAGCCATAAACCAGTTTTCATCACTATGAGCTGCATCTATGTCCTCGGGTTCAATTTCTGAGAAAAATCCACTGTATAGACACAAATCACACAAATTTCTAAAGGAAGAACTAGTTTGAATACCTGCAATAGGATTTCCTATTACCAACTCTAGAGGATGATCTGCTTTGAAATTCAATTTCTTTGGACTTCTTTTATGGTTGTGGCTTCTTTTGGTTTTTCATTTTCAACTTTGTCGTTCTCCTCTTCTATATTGCTTTTGATTATTTCCTTATTTTGATCCTCAATTCCTTCATTAAATTTCACATTGATTGACTCCATGATTGTTATTGTCCTTTTGTTGTACATTCTATAAGCTTTGCTTCTGGATGAGTATCCCATGAATATCCCTTCGTCAGCTTTTGCCTCAAATTTACTCAGTTGAACACCTGTATTAAGAATGAAACAGGGACAACCAAAAACCTTGAAATATGTAATGTTTGGCTTTTTGCCGAACCATAGTTCATATGGTGTTTTCTTAAGAATTGGCCTAATCATGACTCTATTCATTACGTAACAGGCTGTATTTACTGCCTCTACCCAAAAAGACAAGGGTAGTTCATACTCGTTTATCATAGATCTAGCTAACACTTGTAAGGTTTGATTTTTTCTTTCGGCTACTCCATTTTTCCATGGAGTACGTGGGGCAGAGAATTCATGTCTAAATCCATTTTCATCACAAAAAATTTCTTCATAATTTTCAAATTCTCCTCCATGATCACTTCTTAGTGAAATAATAGAAACTCCTTTTCCATTTTGAACTAATTTCATGAATTTGGTCAAGTAAGAAAAAATTTCTGATTTTATAGCTAAGAAATATACCCACGTGTATCTAGAGTAATTGTTTACCAATACGAAACAATATTTATTGCCACCTAGAATTATCGTTAGGTCCAAACAAACCCATATGAACTAGTTCAAGAACTCTAGAAGTGCTTACATTGTTCTTGGCATGAAACAATGATTTTTTTTCCCATGGTACATGCTTTACATAAAATTTCCGTTTCAAAATCACATAATGGTAAACCTCTTACCAAATCTTTACTTTTCAATTAGTTTAATAGATTCATGCTAGCATGCCCTAATCGTCTATGCCATAAATTTACTTCTACATCCTTAGCTGCCAAACATTTTGAAAGAGTGAGATCATCAAAAGATAGAGAGTATATATTACCTTTCCTCTTACTTAAAAATAAGATTTCTTTTGATGATTGGTCAACAATTTTGTACAAGTCAGAATCAAAAATAACATTCATTCCTTTGTCACATAACTGACTAATTGAGATCAGATTATGGTGTAGGTTTTCAACATATAATACATCGCTTAAGGTAAACTTACCATTACCTATTTTACCTTTACCAATAATCTTGCATTTCTCATTGTTGCCCATAGTGACTCTCCCTCCTTTGTGTTTTTCTAGGCTAAGAAACTTTGATTTGTCGGTTTTCATGTGCCTGGAGCAACCAGAATCTTGATACCACTCTTGTTGATCCTTAGCCTGCTAACACACTTCATTTGGTTATTCACATTCACTGTCATTTGTTTCCCATGTGAAACACTGATTATTAAAACCTTCATGATGAGATTGGGATGTTCCTTCATGAACTACTTTAAGTGTATACCAGATTTCCTACGCAATTAAACCATGTGAAACACAACTATATTCAATTTGGTCTAAAGAACAAATAATAGCATTCATAGCCTTGATATTTTCCATCAGCGGTTCAATTTCAAAATTCGTCCATAGATTCATAGGTTTTTCTATTTCTTGATTATCTATCATAACAATTAGTGTCTTATAGCTAGTTTCAACAATATTCCAGACATCAATGGATTTCAAAAAAAATTCATTTTTAATTTCCAATTTAAAAAATCTATTCCATCAAATATAGGAGAAAATATACTGGACCGGCCCTCTGCAAAAGTAGTATTAAAAGAAGCCGTTTTAAAAATTCATATTTGCGAAATAAAATCGATCATTGAAAAATCAATTTTTTAAAACAAAAATAGCTTTTGTTCCTATCTCTGATACCACTTATAGGATTGATTTCATCCTGGGCGGTGAATAGGGTGATACTGTCAACTATAAAAATTCGTGTGGAAGAATATAAAATATTTGCAACACAGATATAGTCGTGTGACAGCAGCACAGATAATAGCAGAATAAAAAATGCAGAAAATAGCACACATAAATTTACCCATCTTCGGCAAAACCCTGCCTACGTGCTGTCTAAGGTTTCTACCAGAAATTAGATAGTCAGATGCTTACACACGTAAACTTATGACACCCTCTATCGACTAACGTAACTCTACGCTCAAAACCCTACCGCAACTCAGACACTGAGTTGCCAATTCACAAACTACACCGCGTAGTTTGTCCCCTAATCACACGACTAGAAAATACGATTTTTTAAAAGGAAATACAAATTAAAACAATAAAACAATGAAAACCTAATTTTTTAAAGGCCCATAAATAATTGCCGGCCCAAACAAAATGCAGTGACAATAATTCCCTTTCTCCTTTTACTTTGTTCGGCCCAACTTGCTCTGTGAAAAATGGAGATTTCTTTAGCTCGTTCGTTTCTCTTTTTCTGATAACTAGGGCTTCTGAAAATTGTAGGCGCCGCTTGAATGTTGATCGACTACAGTGGATACTTCTTTTTTTTGATTCAGTAATTGACCCTCCAGCTCTGTCTTACTTTCGGCTACTGCAATTCGTCGAGGTTGAATGATGCTTTGAATTTGGTACGTTTGTCAGCTTTTCGATTTATATTACCCTCGACTTTGATTCGAGTTGAATGATTGTTCTTTATTTCTTGAACTCGATTACCCCCTTTGCTGATGATGTTTAGGGTTTATATAGTGTTCGAACCCTTATAATTTCGTTCGTATATTTTATATGAAATCATCTGATAATTTTACGCTTGTCGTTTGATTATGCTTAAATGATTGGGAAGATTTCTGACTTCTTCAGTTTTGTATATTTTCTGTTACTTGGTTGACACGGTTTCGATTTTGAATTGATCGATTTCTTTACATCCACAGTTTTGAACTGTCATTTTTGGTTCCTCGAATTTCTGATGGCTTCAGCCTTGACTTGAAACACCATTGACCTGTACAGTTATTGTTGCTTGATCTTGTGCTGTTGAGCTTTGTTCGAACTTGCTACCACAGTTTTGATTCTCTGATTTTTTTTGACTTTGGTCATTCGATCACTGTCTTGCATTGCACTGACCATTGCTATTTGAATCTGAGGTTGCTTTAAGCTCTGGGTTGTAATATTTGCTAGTTTTTGTCTTTGTGCCATGCTGTTCATTTTAATCTTTTGACCTTGGCATTTCTGTTCATGTACAGTTTGTCATATTCATATTTATGTATATAAGTGTGTATGTGTTTGCATTGACTTCATGTAATCTTCACTTTGATTCCATGTTGCCAAGCTTGAAATCTTGAAAGTATTTGTTTCCGTCTGTATATCCACATACACTTGCTGTATCACCATATGTGTATATTTGTAATATCTGAAAACTTCAGCCAGATCTGGTTGCTTCATATGCATTAATCTTGAGCTGTTTTCATGTTGCATTTGTTTTAGTCTTTGTTTTCTGGTCTGGTTCACTTTGACCCGTTGGCCGAGTTTGCACTGCATATATATGTATGTTCATATCTGTAGCATACATGACCTGATGCTTGAGATTATTTTGAAACTGCTACTATTGTAGCATTGTGGTGAGTTTCTTTTTGTAATTGTAGTCTGGTCTTGGTTTTGAAATCTCTGATTAACTTAGTTCACGCCATGCTTCTGTTTAGTATTGGTGTACTTGATATCTTTACCGCATTGTACATTTCCTTGAGTCAGGTTCCAATGTGTATGCAGACACGTCTTTGTATTTGGTCTCTGGTAGTTGCAGTATCATTCACTTGTGCACATTGTAGTCTTGGTCGAGTCTGGTGCTGTTTTGGTCGAGACTGTGTTTTTGTTTGATTGTATTTGAATTCTTGTGCTTGATAGTTTTGTGATGTTTTGTAGTGCACCTGAGTTGAATCCAGCTTGTAGCACGGGTTTGACCTTGTGCTGATATCGTGACTTTACTTTTATTACATTTGAGTTGAATCCGGCTTTTGATTTGGGTTTGACCTTGTGCTCACCTGTCCCTATAATTTTAACAAGTGTATATATCGGTGTGCATGGCCTTATGGCATGTAAAGTGATACACTATGCATGTCGCAAGCTGTTCGTGTTTGATGAATTCAGAATTAAATGATGATGAACAACCCAAATAACTGAGGAAAATACTATTTTCAAAAATTACATTTTATTTTATACTGAAAATATATTTTATTTTCAATTTTACTGCGTCGGTGTATATTTTTGCAGATTGCTCAGATGCTAGATTCAATTTGGACTGGAGTTGAAGATAAATACGAGTGAGGTGGACGAGTGATATGTTGTAAGGTGCAAATGTATGTGAAAATTGTGATGTAGTCAAATTTGTATTGTAATTGAAAATGTGTATATATATAGTGAGAGCTCAAGTTTATACTATTCAAAATTGTAATAAGTATTTGTTTGAATAAAATATCTGTTTGAATTTAAACTCTGTGTTATTTATTTTATTCAGGAAATATTTATTTAATTCTGTGAAAATAAAATAGTACATTAACAAATACATGTAAATGAATATATATATATATATATATATATATATGTTTATTATCATCAAACAAAAATATATACTCGCATATTTAACATTGTTTACAAATCACGTAAACTAGTCATCAATGTTGTTAACTAAATGGTCCTCTCAGTATACCAATATAGGTGTGCTCAGTTTTCAAAAATTAGACTCAGTTTTTAAGTTGGACTCGGTTCTTGAAACCGAGACTCGGTCAACTAAGTGGTCCTCTCAGTACCTTCTTCTCTGCACTTCTTAACCATTAGAAATGCTATGTATGAGAGGCAACACCACCTTTTCTACTGGCGGTTTCAGCAAAACAAATTTTAGTTAAAATATCCATTATGTCAACGAAAGAACTACATGCCAGTACCCTTAAAAGCATTTTATGACTGTCAGCAAATGATCTTAAAGTCATATGGTAAATAATATATATAAATGTTTGGACAACGATAGACAAATTGTGAGTGATAAGTACGTCATGATTAGTGTAGTGCAGAAGCTAAGCAGCCCAGTCCATGAATTATGAAAAACCAAGATTGAAAACAAAAACAATCAGAATTGGTACCTGAATTATATGATGTTTACCGTTTACCTATCAGACAAGTACTCCTATCAATGGAAAATGATATTCTTGTCAGCGGATCTACTATTAGAACCCAATTGGAGCTTTGTTAAATGCAACAAGACACAAATAATAATTCATTTATTATCACATATCCTCGTACATTACATAGGAGTTTTATTCTTCATTAACATATTTAAAATGGTTCTTTTTTCAATATTGCAGCACACTTGTTACATGCTAGATAACATTATATGGCACAAAACATTTTAGAAAAAGATGTATATTTGCAGCTCTGTAATAAATATGGTGTAACAATGATATTTCTGTTCGCATGAATATTTGAATTGGACTTTGTTGACATTGCGGTTCATCTTTCTTCTCTTAAACCAAAACTGAATGTCTAAAACAACACAATACTCAAACTACTAAAATCAGTGAAAAATTGTAAATCTCGCTTGTTTGAATTAAAAAATATTCTGGCATGATAATACAATCGTGTTTAAGCAATGAACTGACAATTACAGTAAAAAAAGTACATAAAAAGAACGAACAACAAGCAAACTGTAGTTGAACACACAAAATGTTGATCAAGAGACCGATGAACTTTTTCATCATTTAAAGTAATCACCAGATTTGAAAATTTTATAAACATGTTTAATTTTTATAAATATGCTTAATTTTATAAAAACTTGCGTAAATGATTATTTTTTGTAAAAATTAGTCAATTTTTGTAAACTTAGTGATTTTTTATATGAAAGTTTTGTAAATTCGATTAATTTTTTTTAAATTTAGTTCGATTTTATAAAACTTAGTTAACTTGAATACTTTGTTAAAGTTAGTTGACTTTTATAAATTTAGTTCATTTTAATAAAAATTGATTTTTTTATAAACTTAGTTATTTCTTTATAAAACTTAGTTAACTTAGTTAAATAAGTTGTAAAACATATTTAATTTTTACAAGTATGTTTAATTTTTACAAACTTGCTTAACATGTTTATTTTTAGTAAAAATTAGTCAATTTTTGCGAATTTTGTTCATTTTTATAAAAAATTAAACTTGGATAAATTTCTGCAAAGCGTAGTTATTTTTATAAACTTATTGAATTTCATAATATTCCGACAACATCTTATTTGCGAGGTTAGTGTTTTATGGTTGAACTTAATTAATTTTTATGAGTTTAATTAATTATTTTAAAACTTAGTTAACTTAGTTGAATTTTACAAATTAGTTAACTTTTATAAACTTATTAGTTATTATAAAAATATATTAACTTAGCTAAGTTTTATAAACTTGTTTAATTGTTATAAAATTTAGTTAACTTGGTTAATTTTATGGATAGGTTAATTTTTATAAACTTGTTTAATTATTATAAATTTAGCAAACTTTGATAATTTTATAGATAGGTTAATTTTTATAAGATTTAATTATTTTTTACAAAAAATATTTAATTTTATAAACTATATTAATTTTTATAAAATTAAGTTAAATTAGTTAAATTTTTATAAAACTTAGTTAAACGATATAAAAAATAATTAATTTTTTTAACACAGTTATATTTTACAAAATTTAATTAATTTTTATAAACAGGAAAATTGGCACAAAGGCAAACTTAGAAATTTTTTTAGGCTGAAGGACAACAACTTTATTTTTTTGCCTGAAGGACAATGCTAGTTATAACTAGCATTTTGTACAATGTAAAACCAAATATAATGCTAGTTATGACTAGCATTTTGTATAGTGTAAAAACTGAATACGATGTTAAATATAACTAGTATTTGTCCTTCAACCTAAGAATAAAACTTGGTGTCTTTTAGCCTATTTTTTTTATTAAACTTAGTTAACTTGGCTAATTTTTTATAAAACATAGTTAACTTTTAAAAACTTAGTTATTTTTAAAATTTTAATTACTATTTATGAAACTTATTTAACATAGTTAATGTTATACATTTAATTAATTTGTTATAAAATATAATTAAGCCTTCCACTAAATGTAAGTAATTTCTTTTATAGCATGTAATAAATATACCTTATTAATTTGCACATTCAAACGACTTAAGCTTTTAGGTAAAATGATTCTAAACATCCACTAGTTTTACTATCCTCGCTATATGGTTTTTGCCTTATCTACTAACACGGAAAAAGAACAAGAAGATAATGTTGGTTTCAAGCTTACAGGGACTTGTTTGCAAGCATCTCTAGTTAAGGAAAATAATGGAATACGATTAGTCTATTAGCAACTAACTGTACTGAAATCTGTTGTACCAAGAATACATGAAGTATATATCGACTTAACTCTCTATCATAGATATGTTAAATGAAGTTTTTGTTAACTGTTATCTCTATCACACCATAGAAACTACGCATTGAACAATAGTCATTCATGACATGTGTATAAAGGTTAAGCAGCTTGGATCAATACTCAATATTCAGCCCCTAACTCAAAAAGATAATTAGCTTATTTATTGACTTATAAACTACTAGACTTAATCTATTAACAACCCATTATTTTCTCTCCACCCCATCTTAAACCGTTTATTATATTCCCTACTCTTCCTTTGCCAAAGCATGAACCTGAGTAATCGAAAACAATTTTTAACTAACCTATCAAATACAATAATGAATACATATAAAGGACAATTTCCTCATTACATGAACCAATTGTGGCCTTTTTATATCAAGTTGTTTATGGAAGTTTCTTTTAAATTTCATAATTCACTTCTTCAGGTCCCAACACATTCTGACAATATATATAATCCTACAAAAAACCCATACCTGAACAATCTGGTCTTCCTTTAATGCCGACAAGCTAGACAATATAGGAAATCTTCCAATAAACTCTGGATTGATACCATATGATAAGATCTCCACTCTCAACCTATAGTTAATTTCCGAATACAATAAAGTTTGTATGATTCAGGAAACCATTATTATTAGAAAAGGGAAATCTAGTTATCAGCAAACAATAAGATAGTCTGCAATCGTATTCAATTTTCCATGACCTATAGATCCACAACCAATTACCCTAAATAGTGATAGTCTACGATCGTATTCAATATCAAATTCGAACATATTACCTTTTGGGTAAATTGATTGTACGATCAAAAGAGAAGCTTAAACATTTAGATAAACAAAACCCACATAGCCTGCAACTTGAAGAGAGAATTCTTGTTTTGTATATTTATAAGTTCATCATCACATTGCCCTCGTCTGTAAGCAACAACTACAAGAGTAGGATCCTATTTCTCAAAATATTTACCTACAACTCATGAATCATAGTAAGGGTTTATGGTGAGAAAATGCTCAGGGTTATTGTTGCTGTCGATGTTGATTTTTCCAAAGCATTGTGAATATGTACATCTTGACTTCCCTCACTCACAAGATGTTCCAAGAATTGTGTGACCAATCAAAGACGATTTCTACAAAGACATAGGGCAGCATGTGTAAACAGTAGAAACCAAAACAAGAAGAGTATAGTGTTGAAAATAAGTATCATATTATAAACCTTTTTTCACATTCATCCACCAGAGGCTCTACAAGGAGAAGAGATCAAACTGAGAGGATAAGACCTTTAATAAAATCTTCAGGACACTTATCATCCAGCAATTGGCCAACTACTAACAGATCGTTACGTGGATTCACCTGATACAAGATGTGCATAGTCATCCTACATATCAAAATCATATAAAGTGATGTTACCTTACCTTCTGGACATAGCCTTCAGTATATCAAAGCATACCTCCTAAACATGTAAATATTATGATACAGGAAATGCATAGATAAAACAAAATGAATATTTAGAGAAATAATGGATTTACCTATTAGCAGAGCATGCTAGTTTCTAAAATATGGAAGCAATATTTTCCCTATAGTGTAGTTCACCACCGAATCAAGTTCTAATAATGGTTTGTCTCAACTTCTATATGCCCAACAACAACGATTATTGGACTTCAGTTTCCCTATAGTTTACCTGAGCTTTGGAAAGAACTTGCCATGACTAAGCTTGGTTTTATGCCAATAAATTGTAGCTTCAAGATGAATTAAGTGAAGCTTTTCATAGATAAAATAGCATTACTAAAAACGACATTTGTGGTAAATTATATTTTGTCATTGCGTGATAATTTTAGTGCAAAGATTAAAAAACCTATAGTTGAAATACCGATGAGTTATTTTTATTGTGAATTTGAAAAAAAATCGAAAATTAATAGAAATGACACCTTTGATAATAATCTGTAGTAGAATATTAGAATTACCGATCTTGTAGCCATGCTTAGAAAATGTAAAAAATACTCATTACTAATAGTGATCTTGATCTATCCAATATAATAGAATATTAGAATTGCTCATTACATAAATAAAATGGACTAAGTAATATGTGATCCATCCAATATAGTAGGAAGAAACCAACTAAAAATCTTGCTAACATTCCATACAACTCCCATATATCCAGAAATAATTTACAAATAAAAACAACTAAAAAATCATATTAGGTAGAAAGGTATAAAACTTTATTTTTTTCAACATAACCCATGAAATTTTCCTTGTGGACTTTGAGTTTAAAGTTGGATTTTTAAAGGGCCTACTGTTTAAAGATCAATTTCAAAATGAGGGAAGGAATAATTTTAATTGTCAAGGGATACCAAAATTCAATAAACCTATGTTGAAAAAAGTGATTTTCGTGCAGTGCTTTCCGTTGAAATAGCTAAATACTATAAAATGTACTTATGCTTTCAGTAAAAATGTAAGAGAGTGCATTGGCTATATTCTGGACAAGTTCTAAGGGAAAATATAATCATTATTATAAAGCCCTAATGTCAAGTAGAAAAGATAATGGTGGAAAATGTATCTACGTTCAATAAGAAAATGATAATACATCATAGAAACTGTTAAATGTCAAAATTAGGCATTCTACAAAAAAGAAATGTATTCTCGGCTGCAAAGAACGGTGGGTTTCTATTGTTTTGGAAGCAAGGTAAACACATTTAGGATATTAAAGCAATAATATCTAAGGAAATTAGATAACATAAACTTGTCATTAGTAGTCGCACTTAGAACAAAATCTGTGTGACTACTTTTTTAAAAGCGTAACCAAAAACTGATTGTCCACCATTTTTTATAAGTTGAGTATCATCGAGAGGAAAGCGCATAAGAACGCCTTGATAGGGCCATGCACTATTTTTAATTGAAAATTAAGTGATCTAGCTTTTTTTTGAATAAACTGATTTATAGAGCATTGATACAATGAACATGAAAGAACTTCATTTGAGTTGTGATAAAGGTTGTATTATATTATACAAAAATAAACTTTAATGTAAAAGCCCAAAACCCTCATTGTTTAGATCATAGTTTTTAGCTTAAAGACTACTGCTAGAAAATAGAATTTCCTACTTTAAAATGATATTGTGAAACTTAAGCAGTAACGCCATTAAGCAAGGCAAAAAGTATTTTCACCGCGTTTCGCTTAGTGCTTAATATGGCATAAGTATGTGGTCAATAGTTTAACAAGAAGGAATTAACCATACATTAAGTAAACATATGGCATTAAGTATAATAAGAAGGAATTAATACATAGTTCACTATGTAAGCAGAAGAAATTTAAGTAAGGTGTTACCTGGAGTGCTTGATAACTGCCAATATATGCAGTAGCATGGACTTGTTTAAGTCTCAATAAATTTTGTTGAGATACACTTTCACTATGTTTAAGCAAGAGAAATATGAGCCTTAGCTTTTGCATAGAAGAAGCTATTGGCTGTCCTGAGGCATATACATAGTATTAAATTTCCAACAGTATCGGTTTGGCTTATGTCAGCACCTTCAAAGCTTGGAGCAGATACACTACTTTCACCAAGTTTATCAAAATACTTAAAATTTATCAAGAAGAATATTTTACTTCTATTCAACCTAAAAATTTATCAAGTTTAATAACAAGAAAAAAACAGAAATTACTTAAAAAAAAATTATATTAAAATGACATCATATGCGTACATTGAAATCTGAATTCATGATGTAAGAATTGTTGATTCCCAATCGATGATGAAAGGAATCATCAAATAAGTCAAGTTTTCTAGCAAGAATGAACACTTTGAGTGCTCGAGATTGACTATAGAGAAAAGGAAGAATTTAGGCTTTTAGATGCAACGATAGTAAATAAGACGATATCAAAGACAATGAGATCTCACTACCTCATGATTTTATAATAGTAGAATGTGATTTAAGTAGAATTCAATGTAAGCATTCTTTTTTGATTTGCCGGTTAAAAAAGCACATTCTAATACTAGAGTTAACAAACTTTTCATATTGTTACTACATGCACATCAACTTTATTGACCAAATTGAATATAAAGGGTGATAAACTTTAATGTGTACATGGTAATACCTATGAGATAGTATCTTATTACAAATAATTCAAGAAACTTGGTATCAGTTTAATACAAATACATTTCTACGTACAAACAAATAATATATAGCATTCAATTCATAAATCAAATTTGCAAGTACAGAACTCAAATGTTAGTACATCTTTAGTTCATGAAAGCAAGTACCTCTAAAAGAGAAGCAATAGACTGCACTTGCATTTCTTCATCGATAGCCACGAAAATAACAAATAAAAATAAAGATATGAGTCATTTTTCACCGATAAACAAATGGAATGATGATAGACATGGTTGCATGATATCGATCTACGTGGTCTGAAGGGATCACAACATATCTCCACTTTGAAATGATTAACAAATATCCTTTGTAGGAAGCGTAGTCTACAAAACGGGAAAAAATAAGGATATATCATGTCAACCAGTGAACATTTTGTTCAACCTGCTATAAAAGTTAAATGACATAGCTTTTACTGGTAGTTCAAAGGGTTAAAATTCAAGATTGTATACAACATGGAACATGTCATTTTGTTCAAGTTTAGTAAATAATAAATTCTAAATTGGCCTAATAAATGTCTTTGATGCTGTATGAAAATGAAAGCATGAGGGTCTTATTTATCTGATGGTTTTCAACATTTTCCCATTTGAAAAATTAGTAATAGGGTTTGCAAAATAAAGTAAGAAATTATCGTATCATGAGAATGTGAAATATAAAGGATTTCATTGTTATACCACATGAAGTGGAGGAGTTTAGGACATAAAAGAAACATTTTGACTGTAGATAATAACAAAAGCAATAAAGAAACCTACACATGCATCAAAATAAGGATAAACACTATGAAACATATATCAAAATATGCAGAGTTGAAAAACATGTTGAGAGAAAAACCACATCCTAAAAAGCAAAAAAAAATAGATTAAAAACTTTGATGGTTACCAGCTAATTATTTATTAAACATACAAACATTTCATTTGAAATTTTTGGCAGAAATAGTTGTTGTTTCCAAACCACAAATATAGCATACCGACTTAATGTAAAAATAATAATAACTACTACCAAACATTAAACACAAAACATAAACAAATTGACACAACAATAAAAATATTATGGTACAGTCAACAATACATAACGATTTTTAGTAAAATAGATAAAAGATCTGATGATACTTCCACATTTTTCTAAAGACTTGCGATATTTTATCATTTAATTAAGTGATATCACCCATGGGAAAGAATAAAATCTGATATTCAAAACATTGATTTCCAATTCCAATATTCATGAACTAAGTGCATCAAGAAATTGACACAAATAAAAAATGTCACAGCTAATTACACAGAATATTAGATGCAGTAAGGTATTTTTTTAAAACCATTTAACATAGGAAAATGAACAAAAATAGGGAATCAATGCCGTAACAATTGAATGGAACTAAGGTTACAAAAAACCTCATCAAGTTTATGTTGAATTTTCAGATTTAGGCAAAATGGTTGAACAAACTTCAAAGGCGGCGGAGTACCTAGAATAGGATGGAAATTGATATCATTGTATCGATAAAAATAAAATTAAACGAATCCCATAAATGTAATACAAATATTTAATCCAGAAGATTATTGATTAAAGTACCGGCAAGTGACAGAGCAGTAGTGAAGCTTAACTCCATCTAGAAAATATGGAAGTCTGAAGAAGATAGAAGTCCAAAGTATGAGTGGGTATAATGGAATTTTTCAGTGTAGAGAGATGATAGTTGAAAGAGGGAAAATGAATTTTTTTGTTTAAGTAGGAAGAAAGAGAGGCTGGAACCGAAAACCTAATATTTCTCTGCTTTTGAACGCAAATGATTATCCATTTGAAACAAAGTGTACCGCATTTAGCACTCAAACGCATGATTGCTGAAAAAAGCAAATTTTGTTGTGGTGATAGTAGCTTCATAAACTACTATTTATCAATTTCCGCTGCTTACTGTTATATTACTCTGTGTCTGTGATTATGTGATTGATTTATTTACTATATATGTTAAGTTCTGCCAAATATAAATTAACAACCCATTATTTTGAGAAATTCAAGTCTGAATGTGTAGATGATTGTCGATTTGAATGGCTCGAAATAGCGGATCATTACAAGAAGGCGCTAAATAGGCGGAGCAGCTGCTAGGGGTGACTTGGCTGTCGGTTGTTGTATTTAGTGGATGAGTTGAGGCTGTGTGTTGTAGGGTTATGGATTCAGGAGTCGAGTATGTAGAGGCAAGGGATGGGGCTACTATGGATCGGTTGGAGGCAGCATGATGCGTTGGCGAGGCTTGGCTACGACATAGAGAGATAGAAAGCTCGGGTGTTGGCGAAGTGGCACGGCGGGGAGGGTCTGCAAATGAGGGGCTGTTGTGGTGCTCTCGAAGGTCGGTGGCTTACTTAGGGTTTGGGAATATCGGTGGTGGGGCTGTTGTGCGGTTGCAGATGGACGTGGAATAGGTTTTTGGCCAATGAGGTATAAGTGGAGGGTGATTGATGGAAGGGTTTGCACGGAAACGAGCGTGGAAGGCTGTGCTTGCTTCGGTTTTCGCGGCGATCATGGATTTGACAGCAAGGATCGATGAAGGGCGTGGTATGGGAAAAACGAGGCAGAGGGTGATAAGCACAAGCCAGAAGATTAAATGAATATACACTTATTCTCTTGGGAAAAGATAGGTGAATCGGCGAAAGTCCATATGTATAATATGTATTTTTATATATAGAGAAAAGAATTAGAAGAAAAAGTAAGGGAGAGAAATAGGCCGGAGGAAATAGAAACGACATAAATTATATTGAAGATCGAGAATATTTAAAGTCAAAAGTTGAAAACATTAATAGTTGATGCCATTCGTTTACACGGTGGAAAACGAAAGAACGTAGAACACCAAAAGGCACGAAAGGGTATCGATACAGTTACCTTTTCACAGATTCCGACTCCAAAATACACAAATGAATATATGCAGAAATCAGCACGACGATACGAACAGAGTGGTACATAGATATGAGCGATACGATCATCCTATCAAAAGTCGATATTCGCTGCCAAAATGCTGCTAAACCGCCGAAAATAAGACAAACGAGGCTATAGCGGTCCAAATTTAGCGAAACAAAATATGACGTCTCACTTATAAAATGATTTACAATTTTATTATATAAATATATTCAATTTTTTTTTTTTAAATTATTTTCAACAAATTAATCGATTTTCAATCGAAACTAAAAACTACACAACAGAACTAACTTTCATATTTCCTAATGAAAATATGACACTTCAACGTTTAAGTAGACACAAACCAAATATCAAATTTTCATTACCAAAATAAATTGTTTTACATTTCAAGAAAATTTTAGTTTAATTATTATAAAAATTGTTAAACTTTCTGGGTCATTATAGGGTAGATTTTAACAAACACCATATCTCCTATCCTAAGCTAAAGCTCTTTCCTTATTTTATCCGCATAAGAATTTGTGATGGTCTTGCCCTACCTTCTTCCTTTGCCTGATCAACTCTACTTTTTCCATGGTATATGGATTAAACGGGTCTGAGCAATACTTTACCAGTGATTTTCCACCAATAATGAAGCGATTTGCGTGGCCGCCCATAAAGTGCTTCAAAAGGGGCCATACCAAAATCATCGCTTGATAGCTATTATTATACGCAAACTCAAACAAAAGTAGATGTTGCTCCCAATGTCCTTCGAAATCCAAGGCATAAGCTCTCAACAAGTCCTCAAAAATCCTACTCACCCTCTATGTTTGTCCTTCAGTCTGTGGGTGATATGTCGTGCTAAGGTTCATAGAAGTTCCCGATCCTGTTTATAGGCTTCTCCAAAACTCGCTAGTGAACAAGATATCCCTATCAGTGACTATGCATACAAGAATTCCATATAGATGAACTACCACCTTAATATAAATCTATGCAATAGAAGCGATAATCCTTTTACAAATAATCAGAATAAAATGGCCACTCTTAGCGAGTCTATCCACAACAACCAAAATATCCTCATTGCCCTTCTCACTTCTAGGCAATCCTTCCACAAAATCCATTGAAATATGTTCCCATTTCAAAGTTGGAATTTCGAAAGGTAATAATAATCCACAAGCATCCATTGCTTAGCTTTTATTTTCTAACATGTCAAACATCTAGCAACAAATTCAACTACGCTTCTCTTCATTTCATTCCAAAAGAAATTCTCTTCATGTCCTTGTACATCTTATCTTCTCTAGGGTGAATAGTCATTCTTGAGTGGTGACATTCCATAAGCACTTCTTCTAACAAATCCTTATCCATTAGAAAACAAAGACATCCATCTCTTCTCAAGCATCCCTTCTCATCAACCGAATACCTACTAGCACTGGAAAAATGCTCCCATTTTTTCAATTTCTTTAAAATCTCTACTAACTCCTCATCCTTCACTTGCTCATGCCCGATACGATCCATTAAAGCTGGTCTAATCCCCATAACAGCTAGAAAACCTTGGATGGGTTCCACTGACAGTTGAAAGTTAAAATTCAAGAGAAACTCCAATAGTCTCCGTTTATATATAGCACCTACGGTAACGTGTCTTTTAATAAGAGCGTCAACGACTATGTTTCCTTTTCCAGGGGTATGTTGAATAGTAAAGTCAAAGGATGCTATATACTCCATCCACCTCTACTGTCTAAGACTCGAATATTTTTGGAAAAATTAAGTATATGAGTGATTTATGATTAGTGAATAATTCAAACCTTTCCCCTAAGAAATAATGCCTCCACATGATTAAGGCAAAGAAATTGGCTGCCAATTCCAAATCATGCACTTGATACTTCTTCTCATGGTCCTTCAGTTGTCTACTGGTATAGGCAACAACTTTCCCTTCTTGCATAAGATCTGCCTCTAATCCTGTGCCACATGCATCTGTGAAAACCTTAAATGGCATGATTCTATCTGGTATAGTGCGCACAAGTGCACTAGTCGATGACTCCTTAAGCTTCTCAAATGCGTTGGTGCATCTATCATCCTAAAACAAAACTAGATTCTTCTTAATCAATTGGGTTAAAGGGGCTGCCGTTTGTGCAAAGTTCTTGATGAACTTCCTATAGCAGTTTTTCGACCCTAGAAAACTCCTAACCTCTGATGCATTACTAGAAGTCTTCCGTCCTTGGGCATCTTCTACTTTAGCAAAGTTCATAGCCAATTCGTGTTTTGAAACAATATGCTCAAGGAACCTACTTTATTTTCCAAAACTGGCATTTAGAAAACTTAGCTTTGAGTTGGCTTCTTCTTAAGGTCTCCAATACCTCCCTAAGGTGGTTCTCCTGCTCCTTCTTGCCTTTGGATAATACCAAGATATCATCAACAAACACCATGAAAAATTTATTAATTTTCCCCCTAAATACTCTACTCATCAAATCCACAAAGTATGTTGGGGTATTTTTCGGTCCAAAAGACATTACTTTTCACTCATAGAGCTCATCTAGAGTATGAAATGTGGTCTTTGGCTTACTTTCCTCTGCAATTCTCAACTGATGGAATCCCATTGCTAAGTCTAATTTGAAAAGGCTTTAGCTCCTATAAGTTGGTCAAATAAGTCATCTATTCTAGCAAGAGAGTACCTATTCTTCCTTGTCAACTTGTTCAACTCTCTAAAATCGACACAAAGTCTCAAAGAACTGTCTACCTAACTAGAAAAAACAACAGGGTCTCCCATTTAGAAGTACTCCTACAAATGAATCCTTCCTTCAATACCTCTGAGATCTGTTTATCCAATTCATTTCTTTCTTTAAGGGATATAAGTCTCAAAGGAAGAGCGATGAGGCTTGCATTCTTCTCCAAATCTAATCGAAACTGAGTCTCCCTATGGGGTGGGAGACCCGAGACCTCCTCGAAGACATCAAGAAATTCGAAAACTATGGGTATATATGATGGCTCTCTAACAACAAATAGACTTAGTAATTATAAATAGCTTAACTCAACTAAATCTTTGGGTGTACAAAGAACTTCTAGATCATGACCTCCATAACTCCTTAATCGTATTACCCTCTTACCGTAGTCAAGAACGGCTCCATAATATGACAACCAATCTGTACCCAAGATAAGCCCATACCCTTCGAAAATTATAACTTATGAAATACATATTAAATAAACACCGCATATGTCCAATACCTGGTGTTTGCAAATAAGAGAAAGATGGGTCGAATCCTTAATAGGATTGGAATTCTCTATTGGGTTATTGACCATCCGAGTTTGAAAGTTTAAGAAATTTACTGCATAACTAGCTATAAAGGAATATAACGCCCCCGAATCAAATTAGGTACGAGTAGTAACCCCAAGATAAGAGTTATACCTTCTAGAGCTACTTTTCTTTGGTCCTTTAGTGGCTTACTAGCAATAGGGACGGCTTGAATAAAGTAGGCATGTCCGCTTGATCCTTCCTTAGCCATCTTGGAACACTAGTTCTTTTAATGCCCTACCTTGTGGCAGTTAAAGCACCTACCTTCAAAGGCTTCCTTCATCATACTCACCCTATAATCTTTAGCTTCATGACCCTTATTTTGGCATTTCTTACACACCTTCCCATCCATCTTAAACTTCTCATTCGACTTCTTATTGGCCCAAGAGCTCCCATTCTTAGACCCTCCTTGCTATTGTTTTGTTGCAGACATCTTCTTCTCTATTCCCTTATCTTCTTCATTAGCCACGTGCAACATTGTCATTTGTACCGACATTCATACGTGGCCCCAATAGGTACTTAGGTCAACAACATTTCTCTTAGTGGGGAATTTAAGCCCTTCGTGAACTTTCTGGCCTTTTTCATACGTGTGTCTATTAGGCTCATCCCGAATTTAGCCAATTCAGTAAACTTAGCTATGTACTCCTTAAGGGTAGAATATCCTCGTATCAGTTGAAAGAACTTTTCCATTTTCAAGCTAAACTCTACTCTAGATATGAATCTCATCTCAAATATGTCCTTGAATTAGTCCCAAGAGAATATCCTTCCAAGATGCTCATCAGTCACAAAATTCCACAAATTCAAAGCTTCTTTCTTGAGGTGCCAAGCTGCTATTGTTCGTCTTAGCTGATCCTCCCAACCAAGCTCTTTAAATATCATCTCGCAGTTACTAACCCAAGCTTTCGAACATCCTTTAGTTCCGGAGTATGTCTTCCCTCCCATATTGAGAAAGTCCTTACACAACTTAGAAAAGCAGATGGGATGGGGTGCTGCATCAGCGAGCGGGGAAGTAGGTGCTACCGGTGAAGTTGGAGTAATAGGAACCTTCTTGACAGTCCTAAGATATTATCTAAACCTTTCTGGTATTCCACAAATGGGTGGTCTTCCACGGGTAGGCTTTCCTTGTCCCAAAAAGATTGATTATTAGCCATATCAACTATCTATAGTTAATCCTTTAGTGACAATTTCCTAAGAAAGAAAAGGGTTGCCTAGTGTAAATGCGTATGTCCTAGAAAATAGGGCATATATAGAATTTTGAAAATTCTTTTTGAAATTTTTCTCAAAAATAACAAATATATCTCTCATACATATACTTTTCTCCATCGATCGAGTAATCTTGGCTTTGATACAAAATGTAACAACCAACCCTTGAATAGGTCAAAATTTTGACTTAGAAAAGGCCCATCGAAACTTATATCCATTCTAAGCGAAGCTGTTGGTAGTAAAATGAAATAACATTATAGAGTCATAACTAAACTTTAAGAACTAGCAGCGGATGGAACAAAGTACAATAGTAAAATATATCTAATTATTTCAAATTCATAACAATGTCCAAATACAAGATCATTACAACAGTAGTCTGAAAACATGGGTATATATAAAAGCAAATAAAAATGGTAAATAATACCGCAATTCCACCACCTCTATCTCCAAGCATCACCTTTTCCATCAACTTCTTCAACCTGTGTTGTAATGAGGAGGGAGTCAGAACAACAATATCCGATGAATAAAAATCTCAAGTCTTACCTTTTCAGTACTTGGGCAGTATATCTCAAAATAAGAATATGTTTACAAAAATAGACTGTTAGACAATTTAATAATTTTTTAAAAGGAAAGGGGTGGGTCCAATTATTGAATACCTTCCATTCCAGAAGTAGGTTTACAGAATCTCATATCTCAACCATATGTCATCAACAGCTAACAATGTAAGAGACGGTACCCAAGCCACTACCTTTTATTGGAAAATAGGCAGACTTTGGTCATTTAATACCTTAATTAAGACATACCCCATCATTTAATACATATTTCCAAGGTGTGCTCCTCAGTGGTACTATCTAGCCGACATTGTATGGAATCTCTTAGGCCACTTAATATTTCTTTGTGAAAAATAGGCAGATTCTGGTCATTTAATACCTTAATTAAGGCAGACCCCAACATTTAATAACTTTTTCTAGAAGCAGACCCCCTCATTGAAATACCACCTAACATAACCCCTTGACCATATAATACTTCATCTGGGGAAAAGAGGCGAGTTCTCAAGCAACCACTTAATACCTAAAGACACCAAAGGAGGCCCTTCGTCTTATGGTCCATGCTCATAATGATGTCTCGCATTAGTCTAACTATTCATAAGAACTGGTAGCCAAATTAGTTGGGCTAATTTTCCTATAGAATTTCGGACTAACTCGGTCATTACAAGTATTTATCATAAGGATATCTCGCATCTTTCAAAGTGTACACAACTATTGGTAGCCTCAGAGTGAAGGGTAGAATTCCGTCATGTAACTCTATCGACCTCGCATCCTTATGACTTAGCCATACACATTCACTCTCCACACACACTCACACACACACACACACTTTCACTCATTTTACCGTTTTATAAATAAGGCCTTATAAGGAATATTTCTTATTATGCCTAAAAATAATAACTACGCTATATAAGAGTTTCCTTTATTTCGCCTACCAATCAATTACCTTCCTAATGGGGGAAATAAATGAAAATAAATGATTAATTAACTATGTCAAATTCGCAATAATTAGACATTAATTACGCAAATGGATAAAAACAAATATTTGTGCCTAATAAGTTCTAAATGCGTGGATTCTACGCCTTACTAGTGTTAAATGTCAATTCCCTAACCAAATACTATTACAAGTCTTTTTTCTTCAAATATCCAAGATTCCAACATATCGAAATAAGGGATTTTTAATATCCAAACTGGGAATAACTATTCATAACCAAAACTTTAATAACGGACATGTAAATAAATTAGAAACTCAATATATTACATTAATAAAATGGAATATACTAAACAATAGGGATTGCAATCTAAATCCCATATTCTATCCGACTCCTCTTTTATGAAGAAATTAATAAGACGGAAATTTATGTGGAATAAATGGTGTAGACTACAAAAAGAATTCATAATCTAAACTCTTATTTTATTGTAGAACCGCAAATTTGAATCACAGAGGGAGGAGAAGTGGAATAGAATATGAAAAAAATTGCATAACAGAAAAAATCTCATCAAATTAATGTAAATTATCGAGAATCTTCACGTGAATTGAAATTTTGAAAGAAAAAAGATTTTTAGGGGATTACATTTTTCATATTTTCAAAATCCCAAAATTCCTAAGGCATATTGAAATCCAAAAAGAAATACACTAAACAATTATTGAAAATGAAATATTAAGGTTTCCACTCACAAGTTAGCTTTAGCTTCACTTAAATGGATTTGTATCCTTCAAATCTCTTTCAGAATCTCTCTCTTTTGATATACACAGACAATAGGGAAGAGGTGTATATATTCATTAGATTCAGAATAATAGAATAGGATAAGAAAGAAGAATAGGATAAGAATAGATTGGAGGAAGAAGAAATAAATAAGAAATAAGTTGATTTTTTACCCGAATTTGTTATGGAGTTTCTAAATCTTATTAGAGAGATAGCAATGGTAAAATTTCATTGTGTTCCCTAAAATAATATGAATAAAATGTGGAGAGGATATGCTTCTATTTATAGAGGTTGAAGCACACAAAAACCATATGATGTAAATTTGGAGTGTTAAAATAATAATGCACCCCTTCAAACCCTAGTCACCACTGCCAAAAATTGGCTTCGACTGGTATCGCTCCTACATGTTGACTACTAGAGGTCAACTGATTGTAGTGATGGTGTCAACCGGTTGATTATTTTAGGTAATAATTGATTATGTTGCTTTATTAATTAAATTCTTTCCCCTATTCAACTTTAACGTTAAACGTCAATTAATGTTTACTTAGCCCGTAAGATAATTTTTAAAATTCAAATATTAATTAAATCCTTGTTTAAATTTGAATTCAAGCTAAATTAATTTAAATCTGAATACTTCAAACGCTCATAACCTCTTCATTTAAGCTCCGTTTTCAGCATATTATGTATGGAAATAGATCAGAATTTCGCTACGAACGCAACAGAATAATTGTCGTGGTCTAATTCAAACTTTTATAAAATTTCCATATTCTATTTTGTCATATTTAATTTAATTTAGTCATTTATTTTTGGTTCATTCTAGGGGGGTTACAATTATGTTTTCTCTGCATAAATAAAAAAGGTGGTTCATTACAACTCTTAGGTACTTTCACTAGTAGGTTAAAGGATAGATTGGTGTGACTACGCATGGTAACTGATCAATAGAGATGACAAGTGCATATGGATTGGTTATTCCACTAGATAATCATACATATATGTGTGTAGTGCTTTGAGTAGTCAGCATTTGGTTAAATTTTTATTAATAGTTTATTTACGCGATAACTTATGTGTTTGAGAGATATTGACTTATATATTATCGTTTGTTAGATTTCATACATATTATTTTGGAGTTTACTTATAAGCACTTTATTTTGATCATATGTTTGTTTTGCCTATTTTAATTCCGCTTTGTTATATTTTATGAACCATGAGATTCAAAAAAGTTAGTTAGACTGGTAGTCAAATTTTAAATGGACTCTTCATAGATCAGGAGCTTTGTAGTGTGAGAGATCCATTTATAGGTATTGGACATGGAGGGATGTTTCATCTTGTCACCATCTTCATTAAATTGTATCTTCTTTATCGACTCTATAACTCCAACTGGTAGTTAAAGAAGGATTTCACTTTAACGAAAAGTTGTAAGTTCGATGTGTAATTGACCGACAAGATTACATATGTCTAATTCATCTAATTACATTAGATGTTAACTAAATATTCAATTTTCACATATGTGTAACGACCTGGTATTTTCAACCATTCGCATCCATTATAAGTGTATAGGTAGACACTCATGCCGGAATTGAATTGCTCAAAATACCGCGTTGTAAATAAAAATTTGGCAAATCTCAGGATATATAGTAAATAAAAATCACATATCACAGACACAGAGTATAAAAAAAATGCAGCGGAAGAAAAAGAGATAGTAGTTCATGAAGCTACTATATAAATATGAGATACATCAGAGTTAAATAAGATACAACAGAAGAGTAACAGGATACATCAGGTACAAATCAGATACAACACCGAACCACTGGATACTGAACCAAAATAGGTGGCTGGATCTTCAAGGAAAGCTCCAACGCCGAAGGTGAATCTGGAATGCTAACTCACTCAATCTGACCGAGCGTAAAGCAAAACACAAAACCCTCGAGTCAGGACATAAATACTTATAAACTGTAAATCAACTCAAGTGAACAGTAACAAAATGCATCAGTAACTTAAAGGATGCTTGGGACCGCCCATCCTCTAAGGATCCGTTAAACTATGTACTATGTAGTAATATACGCTATATACGGTAGTGTCTAATCAGTAAAGTATAATCATATAGAAAATAGCGTTAAGGGGATGGTGAACCTTAACGCGGTAGGATCTTTAAAACCAAAATCGTAGTGGGCTCGATATAAGGATATGACACGGCACGCGAGGCAATGCCAGGGTGGATACACCGTTTGCACTCCCGGACCGGTGGTGACGGCAAGCCAGCAGCTTCCGCCCACCTCGAACAATACCCCCGAATTAAAGTGGCGCCACCGAATCGAATCACAAAAGTAATAGAATAGTTTCTGATGGAGCATGCTCGATGAAAGGGTGCGACCCTTTGTGTAGCCCGGTATAGCTCCTGTTTTAGTCATATATGCCAACTCATGGGAATTGGGTCCATGTAACATATCTCGAGAACGTCGCCACCATCCTACTTCATTCTGGAATCTCCACCGCGTACACAGTTGTTAAAGTGGTTTTCGGTATTGTCCCGCTATAAGACAATATCCGATCCCGGTCTCTTTAACAACCAATCGTTATTATAGCCCATGGATATTTATTTCAAATAATTTATACTTTCAAGACCAAAATATCATACTCATTTCAAAACAATATCACAATTGTATCGTTTCCATTTCAAAAAAAATTCAATATTATATCATTCAAATAAAACCCAAATTTTCAAATCATTGAATATTTCTTTAAATTTATTAAACTTGAAATATTCCTTTAAATTATCATAGCATTTTGGAAATGTTACCTTAAGGAATCATAGCATTTTTGGAATGTACTACTTTCCACTTTACATTTTATATAATCAAAGTATTGATAAGCTTAAAATTTTAAGATGTCAATTTATCATAGCCTTATAGTTAAATAAACTTTCTTACTGTAATATACAATTTAAACCGAAATTCTTATGTTAAGTTAAAAGCACCTTATTAACTTACATTATTATTACAATAAAGAAACTTTATTATTTTAATCATTTAAAGTATGTCATTCACATAAATTAAAACTTGCTTATCAAATGTACGTTATCAACTTACATTTTATTATTACAGTAAGTAACATTTATCATTTTAATCAATTTAAAATACACCATTACATTGATTAAAATCTACGTGTCAAATGTACGTTTTAAATTTTATATTCCTATTACAATAATGAACACTTATTAATTTAAATCAATACCACACTACTTAAAACTTTACACGTTTCTTTCATTAATTAAAAACTTATACGTTCTTGCATTAATTAAAACTTTCATGTTCTCTCATAAATTAGGACTTTACAAGTTTCTTTCATTAATTAAAACCTTATACGTTTCTTTCATTAATTAAAACTTATACCTTTCTTTCATTAATTAGGAATTTACATGTTCCTATCATTAATTAGAACACCATACGTTCTTTCATTAATTAAACCTAAACGTATACGTTTCTTTCATAAATTAAAACCTATACGTTCCTTTCATAAATTAAACCTATACGTTTCTTTCATAAATTAAAACCTATACGTTTCTTTCATAAATTAAAACCTATACGTTTCTTTCGTAAATTAAAACCTATACGTTTCTTTCGTAAATTAAACCTATACGTTTCTTTCATAAATTAAAACCTATACGTTTCTTTCATAAATTAAACCTATACGTTTCTTTCATAAATAAAAACCTATACGTTTCTTTCATAAATTAAACATATACGTTTCTTTCATAAATTAAAACCTATACGTTTCTTTCATAAATTAAAACCTATACGTTTCTTTCATAAATTAAACCTATACGTTTCTTCCATAAATTAAAACCTATACGTTTTAGACTTATATTAGCATTTCACAAATTTAACTAAACTTCCAGTTTATTTAATTAATTTAACATCTTTAGTTAAAACTCATATTTCACATTTTCAAGTCAAGTTATATTTTAAAATTTCATTTTCAACAGTCATTTATTCAACCACTTAAATTTATAGAAAATCAATAATTCTTTAATAAATCACTTAAATTCAAATATAAATCAATTTATCATATTTACCATTTTCCAAATAAAATTAAAGTCCATTTTATTCATGTAACTTAAATATCATTTTTAGTCAAAATTCCAAATTTCAAACATAAGTTATATTTCAAAAATCCAGTTAATCCATTCATAAATTACATTTTTAACACATAGAAAAATCATAATTTATTTATTTTAAAACCTTTCAAAATCTATTTAAATCAAATTTCATAATTTTATATTTTTAAAATACTTAAAATATTCAAAGCACTTTATAGAATAACCACGGGTCTGTATATAGTTTTCTAACCTAGGTCAAGTGATACGAATATGTATCATTTCAATCCGCAGTTTAAAAGGTAAAAATCAGGGTTCTATCATTTCAAACCCGCAATCCCAAGTTTAAATAAATAAATAAAATAACTCGGGCCTATCATTTCAGCCCATAACATTTTTTTCTAACAGGGAACTTACAGTGTGATCATATACAGAAATAATATAAACAAAGTCAATATCACAATATACAGTCATATATCAGATGTCAGGTGAAAATTAACAGTTTTAACATGGTAATAACATGGAAATAACATGGCATAGCATATCATATGATCATCATTAACTTGCATAAACATTTTACATTACTAAACACTTGTCATCAATCCACTTTTCATAAGTATATATGTCAGAGTGAGAAAGACTCACCTTTTTCAAAGCTAGAGACCAAAACAACATACAAGCACGACTCCAAAGGCACGACAAGCACAATTTCACAAATTTTGATTTGAGTTGAAAGATAGCCAAGATATGATTTTGTATCATCAACCCAAAACAAAACAAACCAGACAATATATAAACATTCAACATAAAATAACATTGAAACAATTTTGAAATACAAAGCGAAATGAACAAGATAGATTGGACCTTGCTTCAACCACTTCAATGCTTGGCCTAAGGGATACTTATGTTTGGCTATGATGATGCTTTGACTCAGGTATGACATCATATAGGTCAGGTTTAACATCATATAGGCAAGGCAACAAGTGGAGATGAAGGGAATGAGGCAACAATGGTCAAAAACATTGTTTTTAGGCATGTAGGTTGCAATTTGAAGGGTTTGGCCACCATAGATGGCTCGGCCATGGTCATGGTTGGTGGAGTAGATGGTGTTGGAGGCATGGAAGAGATGTAGGAGTTTGTGGCTGCGGCTATGGAGAAGAGGCCGATCCAAACTTAGAAGAGAAACAAGGCAAAATTGCATAGAAAAGTAAGAAAAGTAGAAAGAAGAGAGGGATTTACCTAATTTTTTTCTTCAAGGTGGAGGCTATGATTTTTAGAGTTTTGGGGCTTCAAAAATTCGTGAATGACAAGAGGAAGTCGGCTGCAAAGGATGGGGAAAGGAATGGCTAAGATGAATTGATGTATTAATGACAGAAGAAACTGCAAAAGAAACGGATAAAACGTTTTTTCCGTTTCTTAGCTCTTAACCCTTTCAAATTTCTCATATATATTTATATACATCCAAATAACTGAAAATAATTAAAATCTCAGTTAAAATTGGAAAATATAACAGTTAAACAAAATATTAAAAATTAAATATTAATTAGATATGATTAAATAAGAAAAATAGCACAGAAAAATGAAAACTAGACTTAAAAATTAGAAATAACATCAATACACTTTGGAAAAATTTACTTAAATTTAAATACATGAAAAATGAATAAAATAAAGTAAAAAACAGCAAATAAAAGTGAGTGCATAAAATAAATAAATAATTTTTAATTATATATAATTAAAATAAGAAAATGGCTTAAAATTGTAGACTGGGCTTTAAAATTAGAAATAAATCCAAATGAACTTTAGAAAATCTTCATGGACTTGTAAAATATTTATAACAAATAAAATAACAAAAAAATAAAAGTGCATTCACAAAAAAAATTTATTAAATATAATTTTTATGAAGAAAATGGTAGAAAATTAGAAAACGGCCTTTTAAAAATAGGAAATAAATACAGTAAATTTTGGAAAAATTCTATTATCATTTAAAAATATTTAAAAGTCAAAATATACATAATAAAACATATTACTACATATTAAAATAAAATATAACTAAGAAGAAGTAATTTATACGATTTAAAATAGTCATTGTTAAATAACCCTATATACGCACAATATTGTAAAGGGTATAACTTTCACAATTTACATCCAAATTCAACGAAAGGAAAAGTGGTGTTCTTATAATTTTATGTACTTTAATAATAAAAGAAAAAATTTAAAATTTTAAACTTTTAAAATTTTAAGTTGAAAGTCACAGTTTGACTATTTTGACCAAAATCAGCATTTCAGGCAAATATTCAACTTACAAAATTTTGGAATTATAACTCATATAAAAATCAAGATTATATTTAAATAATAAATTTAATCATTTCAAATAAGTAAAATAAGTTTTTAAATCAAAATCTTACATTAAAAATAATTAAAATATACAATATAATAATTACAAAATATAGGGTTGTTACACTCTCCCCCACTCAAAACTTTTCGTCCCCGAAAAGGAATGAGGTATGGAAGGGAACAGAAAAGATAGAGTGAAATAGGATTAAGATAAGATGACAAGAAGATTGAAGTTATACCTGATAACTGTTGTTATAGGTAAGTTTTACAAGGTGGAGATTATCAAAGATTATAGAAAGATTTCTAAACAGAAAGATCATAGAAAGATGCATATACCAGTCTATAGCAAGATGAGGACGATAAGAACAACCAAAAGATAGTTTGAAAAACAAAATAAGAAAATGAATTTGAAAGCATGGAGATTTCAACTTAAATAGAAAATAAACTTTTACACAAGTTACATAAATCTTAACTATCTCAAATTTCATTATCTTATTATCCAATCATCTTAAATTAACAAAAAAAATTTAAAAAAAAATCATGGGTTAGAAAAATAATCATTTATTACACTCACAATGTATTTAATAAATTTTATTCTTCTTTATTCCTAATAAAATTAAATTTATTCCTCTCAATATATTTATCACTCATGTTCAATATACTTACACTTATTATAACTGCTTTCTTTTATTCTTAGTTCTTTTAACATCATTTTATTATAAGTTATTCAATTACCCTTTATTATATTTACCTCTGTTAATCATTTTATAATTAAAATTTAAGTGTATAACATTTATTATAACCACTCAAATTTTATTTATAAAATCTTTTTATATTGTATATTACCCAATTATATTGTTAACTTCTGAAATTAAGGTAAGTTATATTGGAATGAAATTATGTCATACAAATAAAACTTTCCAATTCAATTATCTCAAGTTTAATCATTTATCCAAAAAAAAATTTGATTTTCTTTTTATAATTGAAATTATTGTTAAAAATAAAATTTAAGAATTAAATTTTCGATTTCTTCAAACCATTTAGAGATAAGTAATAATATATATATATATATATATATATATAATATGTCAAATCAAATTTCAATCATATATCTATATATATTATAAATTAAGTCATATTTTAGAAATTCAAATCTATTTAATTTCCCAAAACAAAGCTGTAGCAAGACTACAGAACAGTCTCTTCACTTCGAAACTCGAAATTGAACGTCGATGAAGCTGCAGTCATCACCGAAGTTATTTTCCAGCGACAAAGAGAAGAGTACTAATTTTAAACTTAAAATTCTTTGGAAACAAATTTCTATTTGAAAATATTTTAAATATTATATCCCTTTAAACTTTTAAACAAAAGGTTTGGAACCATCGGAAATTAAATTCTCAAATTTCTTTTTCTAAATTCATTTAAGTTCCTATATAAATTTATAAACAATTATTTATAAATTCATTTATAGAACAATAAATGATAAATCAAGTATTATCATTTCAAATTATCAATTTGAATCATTTTATTAAGTTCCATAAATATATATATCAAAATTTTATTTCATTAACCAAAACAAAATTTAAAATAATATCATGTCAGTTTGTTCTGTCAAAGTGGTTTAGAACTCCTATCGATAGCGTTGATCAGACGAATCAATCGGAAACCCAAATCAACATCAACAACTCCAACAACACAATAAAAAAAATGTAGATTGACAAATACAATTCAAAATGTTTGAAAATATGTTGGAAACAAAAGACAAGATGATTAAATACAGAGTAGGGAGGTGGATAAGCTAAAATAAATCACTGGCAACCTTAATCGGGTCAACCGTGACTTAAAGTATAAGATCGAAGTGGATTTTCTGGGGTAAATCTACGTTTGATCTCAAGAGTTAGAGTTTGGGATAATAGGAGATACTAGCATCTAAACCGAGGATATAAAATCTTTGGTGAATCGATAATGTTGTAATGGAGTTTCACCCCTCTTATAAGAAATTTTTTGAGATTGGCGGGACCGCCAATTCACTATAAAGATCATTCGAAGTGGAGTTGTGGGATACTCCAGAATCAAATGAAGATGAATAGCGGGGAATAAGAATGGACTTTGGAACCGCAGGGAACGTTCCAAAATTCAAAGGAATCGAGTCAAAAGGGAAGAGATTCAAACTCGAATGAAAGTGATTCTGTAAATACATTCACTCTATATGCTGAGCTTTGCCTAGAGCTACCAAAGCTCTGATACCAACTGTAACGACCCGGTATTTTCAACCATTCGCATCCATTGTAAGTGTATAGGTAGACACTCATGCCGGAATTGAATTGCTCAAAATACCGCGTTGTAAATAAAAATTTGGCAAATCTCAGGATATATAGTAAATAAAAATCACAGATCACAGACACAGAGTATAAAAAAAAATGCAGCGGAAGAAAAAGAGATAGTAGTTCATGAAGCTACTATATAAATATGAGATACATCAGAGTTAAATAAGATACAACAGAAGAGTAACAGGATACATCAGGTACAAATCAGATACATCACTGAATCACTGGATACTGAACCAAAATAGGTGGATGGATCTTCAAGGAAAGCTCCAACGCCGAAGGTGAATCTGGAATGCTAACTCACTCAATTTGACCCGAGCGTAAAGCAAAACACAAAACCCTCGAGTCAGGACATAAATACTTATAAACTGTAAATCAACTCAAGTGAACAGTAACAAAATGCATCAGTAACTTAAAGGATGCTTGGGACCGCCCATCCTCTAAGGATCCGTTAAACTATGTACTATGTAGTAATATACGCTATATAAGGTAGTGTCTAATCAGTAAAGTATAATCATATAGAAAATAGCGTTAAGGGGATGGTGAACCTTAACGCGGTCGGATCTTTAAAACCAAAATCGTAGTGGGCTCGATATAAGGATATGACACGGCACGCGAGGCAATGCCAGGGTGGATACACCGTTTGCACTCCCGGACCGGTGGTGACGGCAAGCCAGCAGCTTCCGCCCACCTCGAACAATACCCTCGAATCAAAGTGGCACCACCGAATCGAATCACAAAAGTAATAGAATAGTTTCCGATGGAGCATGCTCGATGAAAGGTGCGACCCTTTGTGTAGCCCGGTATAGCTCCTGTTTTAGTCATATATGCCAACTCACGGGAGTTGGGTCCGCGTAACATACCTCGAGAACGTCGCCACCATCCTACTTCATTCTGGAATCTCCACCGCGTACACAGTTGTTAAAGTGGTTTTCGGTATTGTCCGGCTATAAGACAATATCCGATCCCGGTCTCTTTAACAATCAATCGTTATTATAACCCATGGATATTTATTTCAAATAATTTATACTTTCAAGACCAAAATATCATACTCATTTCAAAACAATATCACAATTGTATCATTTCCATTTCAAAAAAAATTCAATATTATATCATTCAAATAAAACCCAAATTTTTAAATCATTGAATATTTCTCTAAATTTATTAAACTTGAAATATTCCTTTAAATTACATAGCATTTTGGAAATGTTACCTTAAGGAATCATAGCATTTTTGGAATGTACTACTTTCCACTTTACATTGTATATAATCAAAGTATTGATAAGCTTAAAATTTTAACATGTCAATTTATCATAGCCTTATAGTTAAATAAACTTTCTTACTGTAATATACAATTTAAACCGAAATTCTTATGTTAAGTTAAAAGCACCTTATTAACTTACATTATTATTACAATAAAGAAACTTTATTATTTTAATCATTTAAAGTATGCCATTCACATAAATTAAAACTTGCTTATCAAATGTACGTTATCAACTTACATTTTATTATTACAGTAAGTAACATTTATCATTTTAATCAATTTAAAATACACCATTACATTGATTAAAATCTACGTGTCAAATGTATGTTTTAAATTTTATATTCCTATTACAATAATGAACACTTATTAATTTAAATCAATACCACACTACTTAAAACTTTACACGTTTCTTTCATTAATTAAAAACTTATACGTTCTTGCATTAATTAAAACTTTCACGTTCTCTCATAAATTAGGACTTTACTCGTTTCTTTCATTAATTAAAAACTTATAAGTTTCTTTCATTAATTAAAACTTATACCTTTCTTTCATTAATTAGGAATTTACATGTTCCTATCATTAATTAGAACATCATGCGTTCTTTCATTAATTAAACCTATACGTTTCTTTCATAAATTAAAACCTATACGTTTCTTTCATAAATTAAAACCTATGCGTTTCTTTCATAAATTAAAACCTATACGTTTCTTTCATAAATTAAACCTATACGTTTCTTTCATAAATTAAAACCTATACGTTTCTTTCATAAATTAAACCTATACGTTTCTTTCATAAATTAAAACCTATACCTTTCTTTCATAAATTAAAACCTATACGTTTCTTTCATAAATTAAACCTATACGTTTCTTTCATAAATTAAAACCTATACGTTTCTTTCATAAATTAAACCTATACGTTTCTTTCATAAATTATAACCTATACGTTTCTTTCATAAATTAAAACGTATACGTTTCTTTCATAAATTAAACCTATACGTTTCTTTCATAAATTAAAACCTATACGTTTCTTTCATAAATTAAAACCTATACGTTTCTTTCATAAATTAAAGCTATACGTTTCTTTCATAAATTATAACCTATACGTTTCTTTCATAAATTAAAACCTATACGTTTCTTTCATAAATTAAAGCTATACGTTTCTTTCATAAATTATAACCTATACGTTTCTTTCATAAATTAAAACCTATACGTTTCTTTCATAAATTAAACCTATACGTTTCTTTCATAAATTAAAACCTATACGTTTGTTTCATAAATTAAAACCTATACGTTTCTTTCATAAATTAAACCTATACGTTTCTTTCATAAATTAAAACCTATACGTTTCAGATTTATATTACCATTTCACAAATTTAACTAAACTTCCAGTTTATTTAATTAATTTAACATCTTTAGTTAAAACTCAAATTTCACATTTTCAAGTCAAGTTATATTTTAAATTTTCATTTTCAACAGTCATTTATTCAACCACTTAAATTTATAGAAAATCAATAATTCTTTAATAAATCACTTAAATTCAAATATAAATCAATTTATCATATTTACCATTTTCCAAATAAAATTAAAGTCCATTTTATTCATGTAACTTAAATATCATTTTTAGTCAAAATTCCAAATTTCAAACATAAGTTATATTTCCAAAATCCAGTTAATCCATTCATAAATTACATTTTTAACACATAGAAAAATCATAATTTATTTATTTTAAAACCTTTCAAAATCTATTTAAATCAAATTTCATAATTTTATATTTTTAAAATACTTAAAATATTCAAAGCACTTTATAGAATAACCACGGGTCTGTATATAGTTTTCTAACCTAGGTCAAGTGATACGGATATGTATCATTTCAATCCGCAGTTTAAAAGGTAAAAATCCGGGTTCTATCGTTTCAAACCCGCAATCCCAAGTTTAAATAAATAAATAAAATAACTCAGGCCTATCATTTCAGCCCATAACATTTTTTTCTAACAGGGAACTTACAGTGTGATCATATACAGAAATAATATAAACAAAGTCAATATCACAATATACAGTCATATATCAGATGTCAGGTGAAAATTAACAGTTTTAACATGGAAATAACATGGCATAGCATATCATATGATCATCATTAACTTGCATAAACATTTTACATTACTAAACACTTGTCATCAATCCACTTTTCATAAGTATATATGTCAGAGTGAGAAAGACTCACCTTTTTCAAAGCTAGAGACCAAAACAACATACAAGCACGACTCCAAAGGCACGACAAGCACAATTTCACGACGTTTGATTTGAGTTGAAAGATATCCAAGATATGATTTTGTATCATCAACCCAAAACAAAACAAACCAGACAATATATAAACATTCAACATAAAATAACATCGAAACAATTTTGAAATACAAAGCGAAATGAACAAGATAGATTGGACCTTGCTTCAACCACTTCAATGCTTGGCCTAAGGGACACTTATGTTTGGCTATGTGATGCTTTGACTCAGGTATGACATCATATAGGTTAGGTTTAATATCATATAGGCAAGGCAACAAGTGGAGATGAAGGAAATGAGGCAACAATGGTCAAAAACATTGTTTTTAGGCATGTAGGTTGCAATTTGAAGGGTTTGGCCACCATAGATGGCTCGGCCATGGTCATGGTTGGTGGAGTAGATGGTGTTGGAGGCATGGAAGAGATGTAGGAGTTTTTGGCTGCGGCTATGGAGAAGAGGCCGATCCAAACTTAGAAGAGAAACAAGGCAAAATTGCATAGAAAAGTAAGAAAAGTAGAAAGAAGAGAGGGATTTACCTAATTTTTTTCTTCAAGGTGGAGGCCATGATTTTTAGGGTTTTGGGGCTTCAAAAACTCGTGAATGACAAGAGGAAGTCGGCTGCAAAGGATGGGGAAAGGAATGGCTAAGATGAATTGATGTATTAATGACAGAAGAAACTGCAAAAGAAACGGATAAAACGTTTTTTCCATTTCTTAGCTCTTAACCTTTTCAAATTTCTCATATATATTTATATACATCCAAATAACTGAAAATAATTAAAATATCAATTAAAATTCGAAAATATAACAGATAAACAAAATATTAAAAATTAAATATTAATTAGATATGATTAAATAAGAAAAATAGCACAGAAAAATGAAAACTAGACTTAAGAATTAGAAATAACTTCAATACACTTTGGAAAAATTTACTTAAATTTAAATACATGAAAAATGAATAAAATAAAGTAAAACAAAGCAAATAAAAGTGAGTGCATAAAATAAATAAATAAATTTTAATTATATATAATTAAAATAAGAAAATGGCTTAAAATTGTAGATTGGGCTTTAAAATTAGAAATAAATCCAAATGAACTTTAGAAAATCTTCATGGACTTGTAAAATATTTATAACAAATAAAATAACAAAAAAATAAAAGTGCATTCGCAAAAAAAAATTTTATTAAATATAATTTTTATGAAGAAAATGTTAGAAAATTAGAAAACAGCCTTTTAAAAATAGGAAATAAATACAGTAAATTTTGGAAAAATTCTATTATCATTTAAAAATATTTAAAAGTCAAAATATACATAATAAAACATATTATCACATATTAAAATAAAATATAACCAAGAAGAAGTAATTTATACAATTTAAAATAGTCATTGTTAAATAACCCTATATACGCATAATATTGTAAAGGGTATAACTTTCACAATTTACATCCAAATTCAACGAAACGAAAAGTGGTGTTCTTATAATTTTATGTACTTTCATAATAAAAGAAAAAATTTAAATTTTTAAACTTTTAAAATTTTAAGTTGAAAGTCACAGTTTGACTATTTTGACCAAAATCAGCATTTCAGGCAAATATTCAACTTACAAAATTTTGGAATTATAACTCATATAAAAATAAAGATTATATTTAAATAATAAATTTAATCATTTAAAATAATTAAAATAAGTTTTTAAATCAAAATCTTACATTAAAAATAATTAAAATATACAATAAAATAATTACAAAATATAGGGTTGTTACAATATGTGTGTGTATTTAGCATATATAACTCTAGATTCAATTAGTACCACCAAATATTTAAAATTGAAATTATAATATGTGTAATTTGTAACTACAAATATATATATATGTATGTATGTATGTATGTATTATTTTCGTGTGTGTATATATATGTATGTGTGTGTGTGTGCATATGTATGTATATGATGTGTGTGTGCTCACTGCAACCAAAGAAAAAGAATTCATTTTTTTTAATTTTACATATATATGTACATGTATTATTTTAATATGAATTATTCAGAATTAACATAGCTGTATGCATATCGTAATCGTGCTAATCATATGTATATCAGAAAAATATATTTTGGCTTGAACAATATTAAAGACCACACACACACACATATACATATATATTAAAACTAAAAGTAGAAATGATTTTTTTTATAAATATTCTAAACTAAGAGATATTTTAGATTCTAAAATAGGGAGAATTTATGCATAATTATATAAAATATTTGAATTGTAAAAGGGTCTTAATTTTTGTAACTCTCTCTTGTGAAATAGATTTTATAAGATCAATTTTGAAATAGATTTTATCAGATCATTGAATTGTGAAATAATTTTAATTTTTGGCAACTTTAAATTTTGAAATATGTGTCCGACTTCTTATATTAATAATAATCAAAAGGTCTTACGTATTTGTGAGGACATAGGTCCATTTATTTGTGTGTGTGTATGCGTGCATTTGTATGGGCGTGTGTGCGCATACATGTATGTATTTATCTATGTATGTAAGTATGTGTATGTATGTGAGTGTTCATATGCATATATACATACACACACATACACTTATATGTATGTATTCATATATATTTCTTTTTTTAGCAAAACTAAGCGGGGTTAACTGGACCCTTGCCAGTTTATTGCAGAAACAATATAAGAATGCATCTTAACAAGCTACTACACAAGAGGGAAGAAAATAAATTCAACAAAAGGAATAAAGGAGAAAAATATAGAAGGCAACAAGAAAACTAAAACCAAAAACCCACAGTATCACTATCAAAACAGTAGGCACTATTTAGTATGACATGCTTTAGAGCATGTTTCAGATCATTTCGAACTTGCACTTCAATCTTGCTCTAGCCATTAAATATCATGTTCCTTTCCCTCCACAAAACCCTAATAAAAGTTTTAAGCATCAACATCAGCAATATACCCTTGTCATCTTCCCATCTAGTTGCCTTGTATATCTTGCACCATTCAATATTGCTGACTCTGGAAGCATTATCCCGACCAAACATCAGCATCAATATTTCATATGTAATAATATGTAAGCACTAATATAGATTTACATGTATTTTAACTTATGCATGCATACAAGGTTTGTCAATGGATACTTTTGGATGTAGATAGTGTCACATCCACATCCACATCCAAAATCATTTTTAGGTAGATATTCGCATCCACGGATATAGATGGATATCAAATATTTATCCTATCTACCAATGGGTGATAAATCTTGAAATATAAATAGAAAATATTGGTTTATCATAAACTTTTTAAAATATCATTGATTATAAAAGTACAAAAAATAAATTATTATAATGATGACAAATAGTTTTGAGCAATTAACATGCACCAAGATGCATATAATATAAACTATTAATTTAATACAACAATTAATATATATCATTTATTATTTTAAATAAACACATAATATGAACAACAATATTGACAAAAACAATATGGATAATTTTTTTATGTGCATCCGCATCTGTTTTTTCGATTATCGGGCATTTATCCATTTTTCAAATATTGATGTGGAAAGATTTCAGATTTTTGGGTATCTGTGTATGGGCTTAATTCATACACACTCCCCTTCATATGATGTTTATTCATATGTTAAATTTTATATATTTGATAACCTCCCTCCACGTTCGATATCCAATATACCAGTATCAATAGTAATATAATGGACCATAGTGGTGCCTGACTGATGTGGGGAAAACCGTCAAGGTTAACAATGCAAACAAAGAATAACCTATCATATATCTCGCAGTGCATAGAAAAAATATAATATCAAACGTAGATATAAAACAGGCAAGATAGTAGCATAATCAAATGAACTAAAACATCATTAGAGCGCTGCCCAGGTTCATCAGATTATTATGAGTTTATATATCTCCAATACATCATATACATAGAACCATCTCTATACATATAATAATGTTCTAATTGCTATATAGCATTGCACAATAGAATAAGAGGTCTTAACTCCATAAAATAGCAATCCCACGCGCGCGCGCACACACACACACACACATATATAAGTAGTGTAAGCTCCTGCTCCTCCTCATAGCTCCATATGCTATTCTCAGACTTGCCATTCAAGCTACTTATTTAAGAGTACTCAAAAATATAAGATGTAATGCAAATAAACACAGTACATACAACATTCTGGTACGAGTGATCTATAAGCTTAAAAAAATAGGTATGAAATCAATATATCATGTAAAGAAATATGCTATAGAAAGTCATACCTCATCCGCTCCTGCATTCAACGAGTTAGAACATAAACACAATATGTGCTAATCTACTATCACCAATGTGGGTATACTACTCCATCGAAGTATAAATCAAGGCGTAATTGTATTAGACTCAATAATACCTACATCATAAAAACAACCATGGCAACCATCAAACAATTAGGCATCTCACATACTCATAGAGCACTTGAATACATGATAACTCAAATGATCACCAATGTAAGGTCAGGATTACTCAACATGAAGACTACATCTATGCTATAATCCATTCCTACTTAGATGGTTAGGAGCTAGACCACCATGTAAGGTCCATAGGTATAAATCAAATTATGTAATTCACAATGAGCATTCCTACCCACTCCATCTTTATGAGCATACAAAAAAGCCTTTTAGACATCAATAGTTCTTTGGAATATATACCAATAGTAGAACCACCGTCATCATCATATAGAGCTTGCATGCTTGGACAATTCTTAGATGCTCCAGCTAGCTTCCCTTGGAAGTCCTCGCCAACAAGCTACTATGCATGGGTTAGTACCAATCCATCATGGATCGGTACAAGTCCATGTACTTAATCAAAATCAACTTCATTCTTTATGCCTTAGCCAAAATGCCTAGCATGACACCTTTATGTATCAGTGTCAATTCATATACTTGGTGAAAATTCCTTCATTTTGACATGTGATCGGTCCATCATGTTTTCAATCCCTAAAATATGCTAATTCCCAATTTTTGCATCAATTGGTATTGATCCATTACTTAGCCAAATTTGGTTATGTCTTTTGCCTTAGACCGTTTATATTATCGATCCATCTTCTTTTGGCCTTTTCGACCTGTGTGTATCCCTCGTTTACAATGATCAACTCCAAATTTTCTAGAGCTAGTCCATCGAAGTATTCAATGACTTTGGATTCTCCGTCCTAGTGTAATTAATGGAAGACTCCATCATATAATGTTCACTTCCACTCTATAGCCCTTGCACATAGGATATTCATCTCCATTTCACATAACACGAGTGTTTCATCCATCCAACACATAACATGAAAACACACCAGTAAAACACATATTATCATATTAAGTCATTAAATCATACAAACATCCTAACTTCACCTAACATGCATACATAAACCCATATCATTCAAGCATGAGATTCAAAACATTCAAAATCATTAAAACTTGATTTAGTTCATGACTTCATATTAGGTAAAATCCTAAAATCGTAGTTTTAACTTGAAATCCGAAAACTTTTGAACATACATTTCAATATATAGAATGTAAGAAGTTATAAGCCGCTTTCCTATGGATGGAAAAACGATGAAAAAAAGCTTCAAAATCAACGAAAATGTGAAGTAGACAACCAATAATGAAAATACTCCCCCAACTGATGGTTGATTTGATTCCTAATGATTTTCCTAAGCTTGTTTTCCTTAAGCTCTCGATTTTAGCTTAAACTAGTATGTTTTAGATGTTATTTAGGTAGAGAGATGATTAACGGTGGTTTATGACTATTTTAGGAATATAAAATTATTTTTCGAAGGCTGCTTTAACCCTGGGATTAGCAAATTTTCTGAAATTCCATAACCAGTCATGAAATTGGGCCTTTGGTCCTTAACTATAAATCCGCCTAAAGTGAAAACTGAAATACCTCTCAAACGATGGGGCTAAAATATTATCATGACCGCTTTACGAAAAGGTAAACTATCAAATCTTTTATTTTGAGCAAGAGTTAGGTCAAATTCAAATCTTATCAAAAGTTATAACATTTGTGAGGTTTTCTAACACAAAAATGTCCATAATTTATTCTAAAGTCCAAAATATCATATTACTACTTTACCAAAAAAATTAGCTCACTTTGAAGTCCTTTTGTTATTTAGCTACTATTTTACTTATCTACTGATATGTAAAAGTTTGTGTCGTTACATTCCTCCCTCACGCCCCTCTAAGAATTTTTCCCTTAAGATTCTATTTTCGAATGAACACAATCAAAATGTGCAAGCAGTCAAGCATGCATAACGTAAAAGCAAAGCAACCAACTTACACTAACAATGTATCATGCATATAATATATTAGCCATCCATTTTACCAAGCGAGGAGCTCTGGATAAGTGGTCCTTATGCTCTCCACGGTCTATCAAATATTCTTTCCTTTGTTTCCACTCTATTGAAACCTTACAAGCTTTACGATCTTCCTCTTAAGCTACTTTTTACTCTTCTTAACTATATGAGTAGGCCTATGAGGTATTTTCGCTTCAGGTTCAACTTCTAAATCATTAAGTTGATCTAGTCTAACTACTACGCACATGTCATGCGCATTTTCCAAATATGTGAAACATGGAAAAACTTGGACACACCCACCGTCTTCTGAGGTAAGTCGACTACGTATGCAAGATACCCAATCCTTTCGAATATCAGTAAAGATCCTACAAATATCATTGTCAACTTCTCCTAATTACCGAATCGAATTGCATTTCTTAACGGAGAAATTTTGACAAATACCATATCGCTAATGGAGAATTCTAGGTTGTGACATCTTTTTTCAGCGTAATACTTTTGTCTAACTTGTGGATCTATGATTTGTTTCTGAATGATCTCTATTTCTTGCAAAGTTTTTTAATCATATGTTGCCTAAGTATCAGCCCCCAACCATCATAAAGGGGCATCGCATGGTTGGTTGTATAAAGCTTCGAATGGCGCCGTACCATTGCTCTAATGTTAGTTATTCTCGTATATTATGCAATTAAAGTGCTTACTGATGTAATGGTGGTGGAGATGAAAAATGCTGTAGGGAGGATAAAGTGGGAATATATTGGAAAATAACTTAGGTTTAAAAATCTTTATTGTAGACAAAAAAATATCCAAAGTTTCTTATTCCCATATCATTTATATAGAAAAAAGAAACTTTGTTTTACCCCTATATAACAAAACAAAAGAATATCTTGATCTATGCAGTTCAAAATTGGTAAATTTCATAAAGTTTGAATTTATTTCAATGCTTAGGACTTGAACTTAGACATATATCCTAAGTTTGTTAATTTGGTTTTATCAGAGAACTGGTCAAGTTAACCTTTTTATATTAAAGTTGCTAAAGCATGTGCTTTAAATCCTTGATTTAGAGACCATAGCAAAAAATAATATGGCCTAAGTGGATCTACTATTTATAATGCTAAATTAAAAAAGCATGGCGGTCGTAGTGTGCAATGTGCTTTATCAGGGCAATAGCGAGGCTTTAACTGCATAGGTTGCATGCAAAGACTACTAAGTTCAAGTGATCCTCTCGTGAGCCTTCAAAATCAAGTATGCAAGCTTGTAAAAGATCATAGAACATATGATTCACTCTCTTGGTCTAACCTCCATCTATGGGTGATAAGTTTTACTCAAATTAAACTCGGTCTCCAATGCTGCTAGCAATCTTTTCCAAAATCCACTTGTGAATAATGGGTCCTGATTTCCCACTGTTCTCTTTGATACTTCATCAAATCATACGATCCAATAGACATATAACTCAGCCATTTTGTCGTCGTATTGGACTTTAAAGGTATGAATTGTGGGCACTCTTTGTTAATATGTTAAGCCTAAACAAAATGATGTCATACCTCCTCTAGTCCTTGTTAATCCATCGATGAAGTCCATCGATATCTGCTTCCACTTCCTTTGGGGAACTTAAAGCGGTTCCAAAAAACACTTGGTTTCTTTTGTTCATCCTTGAGTAATTGATAATGCATACGCTTAGAGACGAATGTCCTAATGTCCTCCTTCATTCCTTTCCAAAAAATGGGTTGCTTCATATTTCTATACATTCTATTACCTCTAGGATGGATAGTCAACTTTGAACGATGACACTCTCACCAAAACTCATCTTTAAGTCCATCTATATCTAGTACATATAATCTCTCATCCTTACAGAGCCAAGATCTCGGTAAAATCCTTACTACTTCAAATCTTCAAACTCTACTCCCAACCTTAGTTTAGCATTAATCTCTGCAAATCAAGCATTACTCTTATGACTAGTACCATTAAGCTATATAAGACTATGTCTACTCGTCAATCTTGCCAACATCTCTGGCTCTAGCTCCCACATCTATCAGAAATCATATCTAGTTATATAATCTAATTGCGTCCACTCTAGGAACATAGCTCTTATGTTGGCATCCCTCTTACTCAATGCGTTTTTGATTCCATTTCCCTTACTGGGAATATAGTAAATGCTAAAGACGTAGGAGGCTAAGAAGTTGAACCATGTTTGCTATCGAACTTTATGGCCCTTTAATGAGAAAAGTTACTTCAATAAATTATGGTCAGCGAATAGCTTGAACTTTTCTCCTAGCAAATGGTGACTCCATGCTTTCAATGCATATATTGTAGTATCTAACTGAATCATGGGTTGGATATTTCCTCCTATGCAGTTTCGGTTGTCTACTTGCATAAGTGTCAACTTTTCCCCAACGCATTAATATTGCCTCAAGTCAAGTGCTACATGCATCTGTGTATACAATCATCTCCTTATTTCAATATGGAATGAATAAAACCAGTACACTCATTAACCACTCTTTTAGACTAATGGATGCATGCTTAAATCTCAAGTTCCAAACCAAAGTCTAGTTCGTCGTCATTAAATGTGTCAACAATACAGTCTTAGGTCTTTTCTTATCTTGGAATGCTGCTACTTTGGTAGGGTAAAAAACGTGCCTTGCTTTGAAACAACATAATCCAAGAACCTCACTTTTCTCCTCTAGAAGTGACACTTTGAAAACTTAGCTTTTAGATAATGCTTTCTTAATGTATCAAGCACCACTCTCAAATGCATCTTATTTTCTTTCTTTTACGAATAGACAAGAATATGATCGATAATAAGTAGTAAAACATGATTCATAAGATCAATAAAGTATGCCAATGCATAGGCTAGCTCTAATGGAATAACCAAGCACCACTCTCAAATGTATCTTTTGCTCTTCATTCCGTGAATGGACAAAGATATCATCGACTAAAAGAAGTATGAACTTATTAAAATAATCTCTTAAAACATGATTCATGAGGTCAATAAAGTATGCCAACGCATAGGCTAGCCCTAATGGAATAACCAAGCACCACTCTCAAATGCATCTTTTGTTCTTCTTTCCGTGAATGAACAAAGATATCGTCGACTAAAACAAGTATGAACTTATTAATATAATCTCTTAAAACATGATTCATATGATTTATAAAGTATGCTAATGCACAGGCTAGCCCTAATGGAATAACCAACCACTGATCAAATCTTGATGGTGTACTCAATGCGATAATCGGCGCACTATCCATCACCATTATAAATGGTGAAAAGCTATTGTAAAATTCAATTTAGAAATCTATTTTGAATTGTGGTGCTGATCGAACAATTCATCTATGTGCAGAAGAGGATACTTGTTCTTTCTTGTCACTTTTTTAGCTCATGATTGTCAACATAAACTCCCATGTAGCCACCCACCTTAGTAGTGGATACTATAGGTGCTCCCCACTTAGAACTACTTTTTTGAATAAAACCTTTCCTCGGTAAATCTTTCACTTGCACCTTTGTTTCTCATTTCTTTTTGGGTACCGTTTGTCTTTAATTAATAATAATTGGTCTAACATCGTTTACAAAATCAATATAGTGCTCAGTCTCTCTATACAAAGGTACTCTTATATCATCCTAAAAAATATTAGGATGATCCTTTGCAATCAGTATTGATGACAACTCATTGTGCAAGACCTATAAATGGCCGATCACCACTGCATCCTTGGACCCCTAGCTTACATCCGTTGTCACTTCCTATCATCACCAATAACCTCTCATGGTCAAATACTATTTCGTACCACTGAAGCTATTTCCTTTCCAAGAAAATCTCAAACCAAACAAAATAACAAACTGATCATAAGAAAAAACACATCCACGATATAACATCGTGACAAACCATAATCACATTAACCAAACCTTCCATGGGATTTAACACTACAAATGGTATGTCTCCAAAATCTAACCTATCCACTTGGTTACTAGATATATATGAATGTGATGCCCTCATGTCAAATAGAACATGAAAATTTATACCATTAGTGCAAAGCATATCTTAGATCGCGATGCCCTTTTCCTTCTCCGTTACCGATGAAGTATTCGACAAGCTGAGAATAACATTCAGCGTATAAGCTTGTAAAGACCTGGATTTTCAATCATTGATTTTGTACATTTAATTTATTTTAAATGTTGAATTTGAAAAGTAAATGGAATTTTAGTATGAAGTTTATCGATCAAATAAGTGGAATAGAATTTAAATTTCAAATATAGCGATTTATCGTAATACGAAAATGGTAAATAATTGAAATTGGAGTCGAACATGAATCGAAACAATTTTTAACGTTGATATAAATTCTATTGGAATTATGATTGAGTTAATAAGTTTTTAAAACTGAAATTTCATGCAATTTTGCTAATTTTTGAAATCATCGATTTAATCAACGCGTTAAAATTGCGATCCGAGGCATAGCCTTGGAATTCGAAGAAACCAGTCCCAATGGATTTGCAGTAATGTTTTAATATTGGATATCAAATTTTATAGTATTTGGATTTATCGTTTGGTCGTGCGATTTAAAAACGCCTAGAAATAATTAAATTGATTTTAGTTTAAATAGTCTATTTAAAAAGCTATCTTCCATATACGATCAAATTAAACCTTGAGACTTATTCCATTGGGTTTGGAATAGTAGTATAATATTAAGAATGCTAGGTGACACACCTCAACCGGGGTTCGAAATTTCAAGATATGTAAACGAGACATTAGAATATTTAAATAAATATAAAATAATCAGGGGTCAATCCAACCATCCTATAATCGTACTCAAGGCATCCTGTACCATCTGTCATGCTACAATGTTCACAAAATAGTCTTTCCCCATTTTATAAATGTGCCTCTTCTCTCCTTCTTCCAAGTTGAAATTGCAGAAATGAAAAAAAAGTATCGTGCAATTTAAAATTTCGATTGCAGAAGCACGCGAGGTAGGGCGGTGCTAGGCAAAGCGAGATGCAGCTTGCCGTTAGAATTAAAGGTTCTGGAGGGTCGCATCTTCCTCAGCACGCATGCACGCGAGTTACTGCTATGGCGTCGAATGATGGAACGGCGGCGCGGGGCTGATGACGGCATATAATGGAGAGTGTCCGATTGAGTTAGGCTTTCAAAGGGAGGGGTCGCGATTTTGCTACTGGTCACGTGGGCGTTTGAGATAGTGGTGGTAGGAGCTTTGTCGAATTGTTAGTGGTGATCTCGTATAGGGCATGGCGGCTGGAAAACGAAGTGGCGATAAGATGAGGTAGCGGCGATGTTAGGGCTGGCATTTGGGGGAAGTCGCATGCGATCTGGAGGTAGTTGATGTCGCGTGTTTGGGTGGGTATGCACGAACGCTGGAGCGAGTGAAGTCGAGAGGGAGGGTCGCGATCCTGGAAGCTTGGCACGTTCGAACCTTAGAGTGAAGATAGGAAGAGGTAAATTGTATTTTAATACGGTAATTCACTTTTAATTAAGCTACTAATCAAATTATTGAATTCAAGTTGCTTATTAATTCGTAAATAGGAAATTAGTTCAAAATTAAGTAATTAATTAATTTACTATAATTAATAGTTGAAATCATTAATTTATATAATTCGAAATTTGCTTATATGAGGTTCAACCAAACGGAATGCGTTTAGAATCATAGCCGAGGAATCTTTGCAAGAGAAATTAAATTGGAACAATTAACAATTTAAAAATCAAGGTGAGTAAATCTCACACATTTTTGGATTACTAGCTTAGATTTTAAATAGTTAAAATTTATTATTGGTGATTGGTGGAATTTATAAATTATTATCAGATGGATGTTATGTTATATATAGTAGTATATATTAGTAGTTGGATATATTTCCGCCTATTGGAGCAGATGAGACCCTACGGTCCTGCATAATAGCGGACGATCCTATATTACCACGATATCCTGTCTCGAAGCGGGAATGGTATTTTATGTTATTTAACATTTGTCGATGCAGGGAAATAGGTTGGAGGGATCCAATTCCTCAAATATATTGATTATTTTTCATATATAGTGATATATGATGTGTGTGGACAACCTGTGATAGATTACGTTGTGGTTTGAATTATTGGATGCTATAATGGCACTGACCTAAAATTTTGGTTTTCTAATTATCATAAATATTATTTTTCAAATCTGAAGAAATTAAAAAGGAATTTTGGATATAAAAATATTTATATCGAAATGTGGATTATTTTGAAGAAATTGGTTTAATTAAAACAATAATTGATTTTGGGTTGTAATTAACTATTTGAGGAAAAAAATTAAATAGAGATTTTAAAATAGTTTATATAGAGGGCGTTAAACAATGGGTTTTAAAACGATATTCTATAAAATATGGAAAAGAATTTAAAATCGATATTTAAAATAGATTTGAAAAATTAATGGAATACATACAAATGGACTTATAAAAAGGAATTTTACAAATGAGATTATATTTGTAAACAAGTAAAACTCAAATGAGTTTATAAAATTTATAAACAATGTATATAAATAAGGGAAATGATATTAGTTGATAAATTAGAAATATAATTTCAAAGTGTGAATTAAAATCGAGATATGGAAATACGATTTTGGAAAAAGATAGTGGATTCTATGGTCCGGGAATTGGAATGAAATCGACGTGTTATGAATCGTGAGGAATTTATAAATTGCATTAGTTATTGGGATTAAAAAATATATTTTTATTAATGAGTTGAGTTTTGTTTTCAAGAGAAAATTTTATTATTTAAACTATGTAATTTAAAGCAGATAGTATTGAAATACTTCGAAAGTGATTATTTTTCAAATATCTAATATTAACTGAAATAAATTCTAATTTTAGAATAAGTTGTGTAAATCAATTAATTTATTTAAAAATGAATTTGAAATAAGTTGTCGATGTTTATTTAAGTGTTTGAATATTTTAAATAATTATTTAAACATGTTTTAGAAATATATTATTATTCTTTAAAATACTTACTATATATATATATGTGTGTATATATATATATATATATATATAGTTTTGAAATAGTTGAAATTTATTTATAAATCCTCTCAAGATTTGTAAACAGGATTATTCATTAGATGAGATTTTATAAGAGATCCTAGAGAGGAATTCAGGAAACTTAAGAAAATTTCTTAATCGTTGAAATGATTGGACTTCGAAAAATGAATTAGAATTCATAAAGGAAGTTAGAAATTAGTAGATAGAATTATAGACAAGTGTAATTGATTTTGGAAATATTAAAGAAAATTAATTAATGAATTTCGAGGACTTATATAATCCGTTATAAATGAATTAAGGGATTTACAAGTCAATTGTAAAGGATTTTGAGAAATAGGAAATAAATGAAATATTTTCCTAAGTATTGGGAATGGAATGGTTTTAGAGGAAAAATAGACCTATAAATATTTCCTAAGTATTGAACTGGAAGGATTTGAAATATTTTAACTATGAGATTATTATTATAGAAGCATTTTCAAGTGTTGAATTACAGATGGAATTAGAAGAAAATATTTCAATGAGATGGTGTGAAATTATCCTATTATGGATATAATATTTGAATTTTTTCTCGAATATTTAAATATCAAAAGAGGTTTGGATATATATCTTTTGTTTGCACCAAAATTGGTCACAAACACCCAACTGCCGATGAAAGCATCCGTTCATAATTAGATAGCAAGTTTATAGAGAATAAAATATGAAGAACGCTCAGAAAATTAAAAGGAAAGCAATAGAAACACACGATTTATAGTAGTTCGGCTACCTCAGACCTACGTCCACTTTGAAGGGTTGCTATTTTATTGATTATCACTTGCTGGTTACAAGAGGTTACAACAGTACAATAATAGTATAGAAGTGATTCCGACAGAATGTCAACTTGGAGAATCCAAAAGTCCATTTTCTGTAGGTCCAGCGTCACTATTTAAAGGCGTAGGCAGCAAATATCTCGCTCAGATCTCGGAAGACTTCTCATCTCACGTGGGCGGGTCCACAGGATCGATTTCAGGTGATTTCGACTCGATCCAGGAGCGATATGTATTGAGTTCGTATCGATGCATAAATTGTCCTTTGGGGCTGAAATTTGTCAGGTACATTCTTGAGGCTGTACGCATGCTCCTTTGAAAATTTGGTGGCATTTGGACTTGTAGATCTTGCGATATAATCGATGCAAGTTTGGATTTTCAAGGTTCTTTCGAATTCGCATCGCTTCTATTCATATCGATTTTAGGCAAGTGATGACCAATGACGTGGCGCTATCTTTTAAGATCGATCCACATTTCATGATAAGTGACCGAGTCATCCATCTCTGCACTTGTCCTTCGTATCGCTCTCATTCATGTGCTTCGTACCCTTGCCATTCTTGTCCATTGATATGGCTTCGTTCGTATCTGTTAATTGCTATGTTGTTCGTATCAACATATGAGATCATTTCACATCGATAGGCTCTACCCCAATTTGTATCGATATAGACATCGACTTCGTATCGATGAATTTTAGGTGTTGCCTCATACGATGATCGATACGAGCTGTGCATTAGTGAAAGCAATATGAAATATCACTAATTGATGGATACGAACCGGAGTAGATGTGATGGATAAGAAGTGGCGCTCTCTTGATGGATACGAACCAGCGCTCTCTTGATGGATACGAACCGGGTGTGTTTCACTTGAGACTATATGGATACGAGTTTGCATGAATATGAATGAGCTTTCCTGGATGGATTCGAATGGAACCGATACGAAGGAGGTGGTCTGATGGATAAGAACGAGAGCATTGCTTGATTTGCATCGATCATATCTTGAGCATACGAACTCCGATTGACTTGAAATTTGAAATATGGCCTTTCATAGTCATGTTCATCATTCCTAATCAATCCCGTCTTGATTGGAGCTCAGTCAGTTTTGAAGTTATCGATCGTAGCCTTGTTTCCAATCGATCTCTAATACTGTTTTCCATCCTTTTTAGCCTATTTGTTGATATGCCGATCTTGACCATAAGATGGGATAACATTTGCCCTCCAAAACATGCCTTGTGGTAAGAAGGTGTGTTTTGGATAGCTCTAAATCCAACATCCAAATTCCATATTCCATCCATAGCCATACCATCTAATTCATAACCCCATCTATTACCAAGCCATCCTATCCAAGTGTCATAGCCATATCTAAGTCACTGCTCCGAGTCGATGTCCAATTCAAAGCTCGGTAAGAAAATCCTTAGCTAATTCGATAGCTATCCAAACTCGTCAACTGAATCGTACTCCGTCAATATCCCATAACCAAGTCTATAACCTTTCTGGGTTGATATCCAAACCCAGGACCACTTTGGGCCCTTTTCCAAATCCAGGACCTCTCTGGGTCCATTTACCACAAGCCGAAATCGAAATCCATGACCTCTCCGGGTTGCGTTTCCTGTTTTGACCCCGACTCTCCGGCCAAGGGCTTTTATGTCCTTCGACCTCGGCTCTCCGACCGAGGACTTTATATTCTCAAGCCTCGGCTCTCCGGTCAAGGAATTTTATATTCTCCAGCCTCGGATCTTCGGCCTCGACTCTCCGGCCAAGGACTTTTATATTCTCCAGCCTCGGCTCTCCGGCCAAGGACTTTTATATTCTGTTCGAGTCCATTCCATCGCTCTCCGACGAAGGGACTCGTAACTTACAATCATTGCCCATCTCTCCGATCGGGACCGTAATCGCGAGACCTGTATTATTTTATTACATCATTGAAAATCCAATCATTCAAAATAAAAGTTATTACAGCCAGGAAAAACAAATAAATGTCCGTACATCCAAGGGAGAAGCCAATGTTTTCAGAAAAACGAAAAGAAAAACAGGATTTCATAGACTCGAACAACACGGTTTATCATCAACGTAGAGCATGCCTGGGGACCATCCTCGATCTCGTACATGTGTAAGTGAATTAATCGTATTACTCAGAGTTCTATTACTTATTTAAAGTCATAAATCCATTTAGTTGATAACAAGCTGGTGATGCCTATATCCAGTGCCATCCTCATTCGAGGTGGGCGGTGGAAGCTTCTGTTCCACTACCATAGCTCGATTCCTTACATATTGTTGTAGGTGACCATTCTTTACATACTCCTCGACGATATCCTTCAAATGCCTCTAGTCGTTCGTGTTGTGCCTATCCAGCTCATGGAATAGGCAATGCTTTTCCGATGTCCACTTGTATTTAGAAGGTTCCCTTCTCGCTGGCCTTCGATACTGGAGACGCCCGCGAGTATCCAAGTAAATCCTTTTCAAAGTCTCAGTAAAATACATATAGAAAGTAAACTTTGAATTCCTCCATGGCCTTTTTGAAGTGTTACCGTTATCATTCATTTTCCTTTTTCTTTTATCACCCTTATTTGGATCCTCTCTGGGTGGACCTCTACCCCTTATCGCATAAGCTTCAGCTTCTCTCCCTTCTCTCTTAGGCTGCATATCTTCCTGCCTTAGAAACCTTTCTGCTTCATGGTAGAACTAACCGAGATCCATCGGTCAGTCCCGCTTCAACGATATCTTGAAATTTGAATTATCTGCAACTCTTGAAACTGCCACCATCAAAACCATCGAGGTATCAGGTCGATCCACCGAAGCCACTGTCGCATTGAATCTGGTTAAGAAATCCCTAAGCGACTCTCCTTTCCATTGTTTCATCGATGTCAAAGTCATCACATTCTTGGGTCGAAATATATGGACCCGAAACTGCCTTATAAACCTTTCGATCAGCTCCGTCCATGCGCCAATAGATCCACTCTCCAACTGTCTGAATCATAATGCTGCTATATCCATCAAATACAAAGGGAAACATCACGCCATGACCTCTTTCGATGCCCCCAATACCTCCATATGCCTCATGTACCTCGTTAAATGAACAACATGATTTATTCTCCTGTCATACATCTCCAGTGTTGGTAGTTTGAAATCTGACGGGTTCCTAGCTTGCCTGATCATTGGAGTAAAGGGGCTCCTATTCACATCCTCCGAGTCTCTATTCACCAATCCGTCTCTCATGGATCACCTAACCATCTTTGCCAATCTATCACTGTAGCCAAGCCGTAGTTCTTGTTCGTTGCCTCCAATCTACCCCCGAGTTCACGAGGGATTCTTGGAATCTGCTTTTCTGGACGAGCATCCATTCCTCTATCAATGCCGTGTTGCACAGCTCCACCTGATACTCTGTCCGGGATTGGATTAACATGCTTCGGGTGAGTGCCCCATACTTTTGGTACGGTTCTTGATGGTCCTGCTCTATTTTGAATTCTAATAGGTCCGTGCTCCCGATCCCTATCTCCAACATCTCCTGCAGTTGCATTTCCTTGATTCTGCACTTCAACTTGTCCAACTTGTCGAAATAGGTTTTGCATCATCTCCTCTTGTCTCTTTAGAATCGTTTCCATCTTATCTTTGGTGATGAAGATCGAGGCCTGATTTGCTTCCGAGAAAGCCTCCTGACTTCCTTCAGCTGACTCTCATTTCAATCCTTTGTCTTCTTGTCCACTGCCTCGCCCTGGCTTTCCAAATCCAAGTCCTTAAGCTTTCAAATTCAAAATCCAAGCTTTAGAATCATTGATTGTTAGCCTTCTCAATGAAAGCACCAAAATCTTTGCTCCAAAATTGGTCACAAACACCCAATTGCCGATGAAAGCACCCGTTCACAATCACAGATCACAGATAGCAAGTTTATAGAGAATAAAATATGAAGAATTCTCAGAAAATTAAAAGGAAAGCAATAGAAACACACGATTTATAGTGATTTGGCTATCTCCATCCTACTTCCACTTTGAAGAGTTGCTATTTTATTTATTATCACTCGTTGGTTAGAAGAGATTACAACAGTAGTATATAAGTGATTTCGGCAAAATGTCAGCGTATAGAAGCCAAAAGTCCATTTTCTATAGGTCTAGGGTCATTATTTATAGGCACAGGTAGTAAATATCTCTCCCGGATCTTAGAAGACTTCTTCTCTCATGTGGGCGGGCCCACGAGATCTATTTCCGGTGATTTCGATCAATCCGAAAGCGATACGAATTGAGTTCATATTGATCCACAAATTGTCCTTTAGGACTGAAATTTGTCAGGTACATTCTTTAGGGTGTACGCAAGCTCCTATGAAAATTTGGTGGCATTTGGGCTTGTAGATCATGAGATATGAGCGATGTAAGTTTTGATTTTCAAGGTGCTGTCGAATTCACATCCCTTCTATACGTATCGCTTTTAGGCACGTGATGACCATTGATGTAGTGCTATCTTTGAGGATCGATCCACATTTCATGTCGAGTAACCGATTCATCCATCTCTATGTGTCTCCTTTGTATTTCTCTCATTCTAGTGCTTCATACACATGTCGTTCGTGTCCATTTATATGGCTTCGTTCGTATCGTCAATTACTATGTCGTTCGTATCGATATTTGAGATCATTTCGCATCGATAGCCTCTACCCCAATTTGTAACGATATAGACATTGACTTCGTATTGATACCTTTTAGATGTTGCCTCGTATAGTGATCCATACGAGCCATGCATTAGTGGAAGCAATACGAAATGTCACTAATTGATGGGTACAAACCGGAGTAGATGTGATGGATACGAAGTGGTGTGTCTTCCATGGATACGAGCTAGCGCTCTCTTGATGGATACGAACCTGATGTGTTTCACTTGAGACTTTATGGATACAAATTTGCATGGATACGAATGAGGTTTCGTAGATGGATTTGAATGGAATCGATACGAAGGAGTTTGTCTGATGGATACGAGTGAGAGCATTGCTTAATTTGCATCGATCATATCTTGAGCATACGAACTCCAATTGACTTGAAATTTGAAACGTAGCCCTTCCTAGCCTTGCGCATCATTCCCTATCGTTCCCGTCTTGGTTGCAGCCTGGTCAAGTTTTGACGGTATCGATCATAGGACTGTTTCCAGTCGATTTCTAATACTGATTTCCATTCTTTTTAACCTATTTGTTGATATCCCGGCCTTGACCAAAAGGCGGGATAACATTTTTGTAAAGATATTTTGAAATAAATATTTTGAAAGATTTATAATAGTGTTTACTTTTGTATGAAATTTGATAGTTAAATAATTGACTATCAAATTTGGCCAAATTTGTTAATCGTTTTGAAGAGATCGGTATCGAATTTGATTATCCAAAAACCACTTCGATTCGATTTGTACGTTATTAATTGGAATTCGTGAAGATAATGAATACTATGATTCAGGAAATTCGGTTTGTTCAAACCCAGAACAACTTGTATGAATGAATGCTATCAACACATAGTCATTGGAGGGAAATGAGCATTCTAAGTATAAACTCTTTGAAAGGTAATCATAGCCGCAAGCCTTATCAACCGAAAATGACTACTACATGGGAGATGCAACCGGGCTAAGTGGGTCACAACTAATTAGGGTATGTTATCAGCTTTCTAAATACCCTCATATATATTGTATTATAATTATGGATATGGTTGTACATGGAAAAGAGAGTGCTCGATTAGGGTGGGAACACCCAGGATGATAACATATTCGGTACTATTCAGGTTAGAAGGAGTCCGGTCTTGTGTTGACAGGGGATCCAGGCGAGGTTCTTGGTACATTTTTCTAGAGGTGTACTGAGTGGGCGGTAACCCAATAGTCCAGTCATTGTATATAATCCAATCTCGATTACGAGCCTTTACGGTTCTGATCGTAGAGCCTAGTATGTTGGAATTTAAGTAATGTAATTTTTTTGGCTATTTTAATAAGTATTTGTACTTAGACACTATTGTAATATCACTGGATTTTCTATAAAAGTGTTTTGGTTAACGTAAGGTAAAAACCCGTCACGTTTATGTGGGACATGGTCTTATGAGATACCTTTGTTTTTCAAAGGATTTTGACAACAATAATATTTCAAATTGAGTGTGTTTTCTCACGTTGGTTTTCCAGACTGACTCAAGTGCTATTTTATTATAATGGTCGGGTCGGATGGAGAATTACAGATTCAGGTTAGGATGCTATGGAGCTCAGGAGACGAGATGGAAGGTTTCAGGCGTATAACACGTACTTGGTTATTTCCGCTATGTGTGTTATGTATGTTAGGACAAGTTATTATGACTGTCAAAATTTATTGTTGACTATTGTACTCTGATGATTGTAGGTATATTATAGTTACAGTTTCTTTGTATAAAGATCTGTTATATATATATATATACACATATATATATATATATAATATATTTTTCTGCTGTGATTGTGAGATTTTGTGTTATTTTTTTTTCTTCTGTCATTTTCTTCTTCACCCCTGATGATCTGGCATTTCTGGCAGTTGATTGTTCGACATGCTATACAGTGAACGTATTGATGTTGATTTTTGAAGGTCGAAAATCCCAGGCCATTACAAAGGTTTCACATCATGATTACCCTTCGATAATTCTGAACAATCCTTCTTGATATGGCCGAAATTATTGCAGCCAAAGCACTACTTTTCCTCACTCTTGTAGTTCTTGATGAGATTTCCTTTCTTTCCTCGGTTGAATCAAGTTAGCTCCAGTTTGCTCTTTTTTTGACCATCTTTATTTTGTAGTTGTTTATTTCCCTTATTGTTCCATCGTTGCTTCCTCTATTGCCTGTAACGACCCAGTATTTTCAACCATTCGCATCCGCACATATCGGACTTGAATTGTTCAAAATACCGCGTTGTAAATAAAATTTGGCAAATCTCAAAATATACAGTAAATAATTAATCACAGAATCACAGACACAGAATCAGAATACTCGCACCGGAATTTAAAATACTTAGTGGTTCATGAAGCCACTATAAATAGTCTCAATCAAATAAAAATTACATAGTCTTTAATCCAAATATAGTTTTAAATCATCAGTAGAACAATCCAAATGTCCACTAGTATTGATTTCAAAAATTTAGATAAAGAACTGGGAAGGAAGTTTGCCAGCAGCTTGAAAGTGATCTACAGAAATCATAGCTCCGGGATGAAACTGAACTGCAACTCAGGCTGACCCGAGCGTAACATAAAACATAAACACTCGAGTCAGGACATACATACTTATATAGTGTAAGCTAATTCAAGTGTACTGTAATATAGAGCAAGTAACTTAAAGGATGCTTGGGACCGCCCATCCTCTAAGGATCCGTTAAACTATTTACTATGTAGTAATACTTCGCTATTATAATAGTGTCTATTATTAAAATAAACTTACTTTTAAATAGCGTTAAAGCTTTACATTTTCCACCTTAACACATAATATATTACCATAGTCTATACAGTACCGTAATCTCCCCCGGAATGGGCGTCGTCAGAGGGCACTCCATAGGTATGGTACAAAACCAAAATCGTATAAGGCTCGCTATGGTAGGTGACACGGCACAACTAGGTAATGCCAGGGTAGATATACCAATTACGCATCCGGACCGATGGAAACGCATAGCCGCAGCTACCGCCCACCTCGAACAACACTCCTAAATCAAAGGTGCGCACCAAACAATCACAAAAGTAATAGGATGGCATACGAAGAAGTGCGTCCGATCAGAGGTGCTACCTCATTAATCCGTCAATCGCTCCTGTTTTAGCCACCTTATGCCAACTCACGGGAGTCGGGTCCACGTATTTACCTTAAAGGAAACGTCACCACCATCCTACTTCATTCTGGAATCTCCACCGCGTACACGGTTGTTAAAGTGGTTTTGGGTATCGACAGAGAGTATGCCAGACATCCGATCCCGGTCTCTTTAACAACCAAACGTTATTATAACCCGTTGTTACAACTTTTAAAAATGGTATTTATACTTTTCAAATTGAAATATCCTTTTAAACATCATTTATTTAAACATCAGTCATTCTATAAAAATACCATTTGCTTTCAACTCACATTTAAAAGTTAAATCCTTCCATTAAAACTATTTAAAGTCAATTCCTTATTTTTATAAATTACATATTAAATTTCAAAATTTCAACCTTTCCCCAAAGATTATTTCCATAACTTTTATTTAAAACAATCAAAATTCAGTTTCCGTATCACTTATGAAATGCTACCTAAAGTCTATAGGTTAAAACAGTTCATTTATAAAGACAACATTTAAATGTTGTAATAGATTATTAATCTTAAATTTTAGTTTTACATTCCAAGATATAACTTATTAATTTACTTAAATAAAATCTCACTTATAACAACAATTCGGAATTTCCAAAATAAGTTATATTCCAAAATTTTACTTAAACATTTATTTATTTAACATTTTGACTTATTTAAAAATCTTTATAAATTTATAAAAATTCTTTAAATACATTTATCCCAGAATATTATAAACTTTCCATTTAAATTATTTTAAAATATTTCAGAAAAATATTATATAAACCACGGGTCTGTATATAGTTTTCTAGCCTAGGTCAAGTGATACGGATATATATCATTTCAATCCGCAATTTACGAAAAACCCGGGTTTTATCATTTCAAACCCGCAATCCCAAGTTAAATATTTAAATTTAAACAATTAAATAAATAAATGAATAAATAATTATCGTGCAGGCCTATCATTTCAGCCTATAACGATCTCAAATTTACAGGGAAACTTGCAGTGATGATTTAACAGTAAATAAGCATTAAATAATATAACTGCAATAATATAAAATAAATAAACAACTGATGATGTGTCAATTTATAATGGGATTTAACATCATACGTTATATCACAGACAGATAAAATTTAATAAAATAAATTACAATTACACTTGTGATAAATTCATAGATATATAGGTATGTTTGTCTGGTGAGAAATACTCACCTTAGAGCTGCAGAAAATTTGATTCAAACGATTGTATCACTTGATAAAGAAACGTACAAACGGCACGATTAGATTTCCGCGGATGCAACGTCTTGATTCAAATCTAGAACAAGATCCAAATAAAACCAAACGCGCGATTTAAATTTACGGTCAAAGAAAAATTTAAATAAACGAAATTGAGACGGGATTATAAAAAGATAAATGGACCAACTTTGCTCGACTACTCCCCACACCCGACTTGATTTTAACTAATAGGTGGCGTTCATTCAAATTTCTCAAGCACTCCTTCTTCCTTTCCCTTTTCAATCTCACGTACTAACTTCTATTTGTTTTTTTTTCCTTTTCCTTTTTTTTTTGGTGTGGCACGACCGCTACTATCTTAACCCGAAAGCATGTGCACCTACCCACTTACGTCCTGGCCCATGCATGCATACTTCCACTTTCTCTTTTTCACCTACAGACCCACCCACGCGTTTGTAATATATACCTAGACACACTCAAATATCAGTTGATCCTCTCTTCACTGAAATGAATCTAATCACTCAAACAAAACAACCTTCACCTATTGTCCAATATAATATCTAAAGCAAACTGAGTTATATTTTACTAGTCTGGAGACAAATATGATTGGTCTAAGCTGAATTTAAATGTCACGGTCCTAGCCTACATAAGCTTGAATGGATGCTCTAATGATAATTACAAAACAGTGTGATTGCTTCGCACACAACAAATATATTACGAAACATTTCCAGGGTTTTTTTTTTCCTTTTTCACACTTGCTTTACTAACATGACTCGCACATGAAGGTCCCATGGCCACAACTACAGGGACGCATGCATTTTTTTATAGAATGCAAAAGAAGGATACTAAGCTTGACTTCCTACAACAATCTGACATACATGGCAAAATAGATCCGAGGGAGAAAAAGAGATGTGGTAAGGACATGTGGTGGAGCAGCCGAGTATTTAGATTGATCAGATGAACATACGATAGAAAAGCAAAAAAATAAAAATAAATAAATAAATAAAAGGAAGAAGAAAGAGAGTAAACTTCCATTACCTGAAGGAGCTTGCAAGCAAGAAAAAGAAGGTTGAAGAGCTGATGCTATGCGTATGAATAATTGTATGGGCTTATATATATAGGCAGGGGGTGCGTGATTTAAGGTGAACAATATAGGAAGGAAATAAATTTAGATTAACTTGCACGGTGGCTTGGATTTACACAAAGAAACAGACAGAAATATTAGGCACATTTGTACACGTTTCTTTTCTCCTTAATTTTTTTTTTGGAAATAATTACGTTGATTAAAGAGAAGAAACGGTAAAGTTTTTATTTGGCAAAGAGTTTTATGACAAATTTAAACAGATATTGAATGCGTTGATAAATTTTTGGCAAAGATAAAATTTTGATTTGAACGTGTAAAAGAAGGAAGCTGCATGATTTTCCTTTGATTTTTCAGAAATCTCGTTCTGCAGGTGAGGAAATAAATTTCTTTCATTGATTGCAAACGTTTCCAGTGGCAAGCGTTTTATTTTGTAAATGCATTCTTACGTGCACGAATTTAGGAAGAGGAAAAACAAAATATCTAGGAAATATTTGCTCTTGCTTTAAATAAAAAGTAAATGTGACTAGGGTGGAGAAACAGCAAGAATTTATTGCTGAAAATGGTAAAAGGAAATCACAGATTATATACCTATTAACCAAATGAAGTTGTACATGGATTTGAAATTTTTATAATCAGCATTGATTTATAAAGAAACGGCAAAGTTTTACTAGACAAAGATTTATACCAAATTTAAAGCAAATTGAATGCATTGATTTTTATTATCAATACGTTTTTCTATATACGTTATTTATACCATTAAATATCGTACCCTCTTAAATGCGAAATTATCAGTTTATTAATATGCTATAAATTCTTAACATTTATTACTAAATTAAAAAGATAAAACTTTGGTTACATCTCTCTCTCTGATTCTTATTACCATTAAAAGGCGATTTATTATCCAAATGGACCAAATATTACAAATTTTTAAAGCAAGCATATAATCCAATTTTTTTATTATTAAAATTCCAATTAGAGTTATCCTTAAACAAAGTGAAACTTTCATTTATTATTTAGCATTTTGGAAATGATTTGATCAAATTAAAATATATATAAATTGGGAAGTAAATTTTAATGGAAAGAGAAAAATAAACGTAAGAAATATGGGTAAAGAGAAAAACGCATATGAAATAGGCAAGCAGATAGGAGAATGGATATTGCGCATGACTGAGATTTAGGAGAAAATTGTGTTTTGAAAAATGCAACAAATAAATTTTGTTGAATGGAAAAAATCTATGGAAATCAAATTTTTAAAGCAATGCGTTGAATTTAGAGGCAACATACTTGATTTGAACGCTAGAATATTCCTTCCCTCTAAAAACACATGCCACTGATAAATTTACTCATTTACACTAAGGTCATATTTTTAAGAATGTGTACCATAGCCATAATATTTTATGCCCAAAATATACCGAAATAACGGATTAAAATTCTATACGTTTTCTTAAATATTTATACGGTATTTATTCCCTAAATTTACGCGCCCTTTAAACGCGTAATTACCCAGTTCATTTATACACTATAAAAATTTAAAATTTACTACTTAAATGGAATAAAATTTGTTTACATTTTTTTTTCTTCTGATCTATTTACCATTGACAAAGAAATGTATTATTCAAAATATTACTTAACTTTAAAAGGTAGATAATCCATTTTATAGCTAAGGTAAAAATTATTGTGTTATTTTAACAGTCCAGAAAAATAGAAAATTGGCGAACGTTTATAAAATTGAACAAAGAAAAGTGTTGATTCTTAGAGTAAAGAAACATAAAAGAATATCTGATTTGAATGTTTTTGAAAAATCAATGGGTTTTATTTATTAAATATGTGGAGTCACGGAAAGAAAATTTATTCATTTCCCACTTAAAATGCATGTATACTGATTTATTCGATTATTTATATCCAAGGTAATAAATTTAGACGCGTGAAAAACCGATGCAAAACACGCGCCCAGTTTCATAATAAAAGTGACGCTTTTTAAATTTACGCGTTCTCTTATGTAGTAAATATACGTTAAAAATATTCCATCAATAATACGCATTTTAAACGCGTAATTAAATAGTTTATTTATACATTAATTTTTTTTCAAATCTTATTTCTTAATCAAACCTTGATTTTGCTAGAAATTAAGTTATTTACCATCTTTGACAAAAACCCAAATTTCCAATTAAAGTTAATTCTTAACCACGTCAAAATTTCAGAGATCTTATTATTTAATTAAAAATTTGGTCAATTGTTTTTTTTTATAATCACTTTAAAATTTAGATTTTTATATAATAAACCCCAAAGTTTTAAAAATACAAGTGAAAAATACTTGTTAAAAATTTGGGCTGTTACACTCTCCCTCACTCATAACTTTTCGTCCTCGAAAAGGAAGAAGGTTGGGGAATAGAAACAACCTGAAAGAAAACTAAATTGAAACTTAAATTAGAATCATTAATCTAAACAATAAAAATTCAATTTTAAATTAATAATTGATTTCATCTATTTATACTTAAAATTTTAACATTTATTTATTTACATATTTACTTGTATAATATCCCTATACTTATAAAATCATTTTTTTTATCCAAATTTTACACAAGGTATTATAACATTCTAATTTAAGAATGTTTAATTTTAATCCAAATTTGAAATGGTAATTTAACTTAATTGTTAAAGCAAATTTACCATTTCCCAAAATAAACTAAATTCCCCATTTAGTTTCTTATTTATTCCAAACTATAATTAAATTTATTTCTCTCAATATATTTTTCTCATCTATGTCAAATATGTTTACACTTATTACAACTGTTTAAATTTATTCTTAGTTCCTTAACATCATTTTATATTGAAAATTATTCCATTACCCTTTTATTTTATTTACCTCTGTTAATCTTTTTATAACTAGAATTTAAGTGTATAACATTTATTATAACCACTCAAATTTTATTTATAAATCTTTTTATATTGTATATTATCCAATTACATTGTTAACTTCTGAAAATCAAGGTAGGTTATATTGAAATGAAATTGAGTATTATACAAATAAAACTTTCAAATTCAATTATCTCAAGTTGGAATCATTTATTCAAAATTTTTTTTTGAAATTATTCCTCGAGATAAAATTTAAGAATTGAATTTCTACTTCCTTCAACCCAAATAAATATATGTACATAATATGTCAAATCAAATTTAAATCATATATCTATATATTATAAATCAAGTCATATTTTAGAGATTCAAATCAATTAAATTCTCAAGGTAACACTGTAGCCAGACTACAGAATGGTCTTTTTACTTCGAAACTCGAAAATGAATGTCGATGATGTTGCTGTCATCACCGAAATTATTTCCTAGCGACAAGGAGAAGAGCACTGATTTTTAAACCTTTAAAATTCTTTGGAAACAAATTTTTATTCGAAAATAATTTAAATAATATCTCCCTTTAAAATTTTAAACACAAGGTTTGAAACCATCGAAAATTGAATTCTCAAGTTCTGGTTTTAAATTCATTTCTGTTTCCAAATTAACTCATAACCATTTGTTTATATTCAATTATTTATATTAGACAAAACACATGGTCTATAAAACCATAAATAAAATCAAAACTATTATCTCTTGACAACTAGTTAAATTAATTATAAAATTCTGAAAATTATACTTATATATAATATTAGATTTTTCCCAAATATAGGAATAAATTTTTCAAAACAAGGATAGAGATTCAAATTTGATGGATTCAAATCAAAGAGAATTTTGATTTAAAGATAAATTGGAATCAGAAGATCCGATAATTAAATTACAGAACAAGGAACTAGATAAGTTTATATAAATCGCGGGCAACCTTAACCTGGTCAACCGTGACTTAAAGAGTCAGATCGAATGTAGATTTACCATTCGATCCGAAGAGATAGAGTTCGGAATAACCAAAGATAGTAGCATCTAAACCGAGGTTAAATATAAATCTCTGGTGAATCAATGCTAATTGTAAAGGAGTTTCACCCCTTTATTAGAATATTGGCGAGACCGCCAATTCACTATAAAGATCATCCGAAATGGAGTTATGGGATACTCCAGAAATCGAAAGAAGATGAATAGTGAGGGACACGAATGAACTTTGGAACCGCAGGGAACGTTTCAAAATTCAAAGGAAATCGAGTCAAAAGGAAGAGATTCAAACTCGAATGAAAGTGATTCTGTAAATCAAATTTACCATACATTCTAAGTTTTTCCTAGAGCCAAAGCTCTGATACCAAATGTAACGGCCCAGTATTTTCAACCATTCGCATCCGCACAAGTCGGACTTGAATTGTTCAAAATACCGCGTTGTAAATAAAATTTGGCAAATCTCAAAATATACAGTAAATAATTAATCACAGAATCACAGACATAGAATCAGAATACTCGCAGCGGAATTTAAAATACTTAGTGGCTCATGAAGCCACTATAAATAGTCTCAATCAAATAAAAATTACATAGTCTTTAATCCAAATATAGTTTTAAATCATCAGTAGAACAATCCAAATGTCCACTAGTCTTGATTTCAAAAATTTAGATAAAAAACTGGGAAGGAAGTTTGCCAGCAGCTTGAAAGTGATCTACAGAAATCCTAGCTCCGGGATGAAACTGAACTGCAACCCAGGCTGACCCGAGCGTAACATAAAACATAAACACTTGAGTCAGGACATACATACTTATATAGTGTAAGCTAATTCAAGTGTACTGTAATATAGAGCAAGTAACTTAAAGGATGCTTGGGACCGCCCATCCTCTAAGGATCCGTTAAACTATTTACTATGTTGTAATACTTCGCTATTATAATAGTGTCTATTAGTAAAATAAACTTACTTTTAAATAGCGTTAAGGCTTTACATTTTCCACCTTAACACATAATATATTCCCATAGTCTATACAGTACCGTAATCTCTCCCAGAATGGGCGTCGTCAGAGGGCACTCCATAGGTATGGTACAAAACCAAAATCGTATAAGGCTCGCTATGGTAGGTGACACGGCACAACTAGGCAATGCCAGGGTAGATATACCAATTACGCATCCGGACCGATGGAAACGCATAGCCGCAGCTACCGCCCACCTCGAACAACACTCCTAAATCAAAGGTGCACACCAAACAATCACAAAAGTAATAGGATGGCATACGAAGAAGTGCGCCCGATCAGGGGTGCTACCTCATTAATCCGTCAATCGCTCATGTTTTAGCCACCTTATGCCAACTCACGGGAGTCGGGTTCACGTATTTACCTTAAAGGAAACGTCACCACCATCCTACTTCATTCTGAAATCTCCACCGCGTACACGGTTGTTAAAGTGGTTTTCGGTATCGACAGAGAGTATGCCAGACATCCGATCCCGGTCTCTTTAACAACCAAACGTTATTATAACCCGTGGTTACAACTTTTAAAAATGGTATTTATACTTTTCAAATTGAAATATCCTTTTAAACATCATTTATTTAAACATCAGTCATTCTATAAAAATACCATTTAAATCTATTTAATTTATTTAGGAATTTATTGCCTTTCAACTCACATTTAAAAGTTAAATCCTTCCATTAAAACTATTTAAAGTCAATTCCTTATTTTTATAAATTACATATTAAATTTCAAAATTTCAACCTTTTCCCAAAGATTATTTCCATAACTTTTATTTAAAACAATCAAAATTCAGTTTCCGTATCACTTATGAAATGCTACCTAAAGTCTATAGGTTAAAACAGTTCATTTATAAAGACAGCATTTAAATGTTGTAATAGATTATTAATCTTAAATTTTAGTTTTACATTCCAAGATATAACTTATTAATTTACTTAAATAAAATCTCACTTATAACAACAATTCAGAATTTCCAAAATAAGTTATATTCCAAAATTTTACTTAAACATTTATTTATTTAACATTTTGACTTATTTAAAAATCTTTATAAATTTATAAAAATTCTTTAAATACATTTATCCCAGAATATTATAAACTTTCCATTTAAATTATTTTAAAATATTTCAGAAAAATATTATATAAACCACGGGTCTGTATATAGTTTTCTAGCCTAGGTCAAGTGATACGGATATATATCATTTCAATCCGCAATTTACAAAAAACCCGGGTTCTATCATTTCAAACCCGCAATCCCAAGTTAAATATTTAAATTTAAACAATTAAATAAATAAATAAATAAATAATTATCGTGCAGGCCTATCATTTCAGCCTATAACGATCTCAAATTTACAGGGAAACTTGCAGTGATGATTTAACAGTAAATAAGTATTAAATAGTATAACTGCAATAATATAAAATAAATAAACAACTGATGATGTGTCAATTTATAATGGGGTTTAACATCATACGTTATATCACAGACAGATAAAATTTAATAAAATAAATTACAATTACACTTGTGATAAATTCACAGATATATAGGTATGTTTGTCTGGTGAGAAATACTCACCTTAGAGCTGCAGAAAATTTGATTCAAACGATTGTATCACTTGATAAAGAAACGTACAAACGGCACGATTAGATTTCCGCGGATGCAACGTCTTGATTCAAATCTAGAACAAGATCCAAATAAAACCAAACGTGCGACTTAAATTTACGGTCAAAGAAAAATTTAAATAAACGAAATTGAGACGGGATTATAAAAAGATAAATGGACCAACTTTGCTCGACTACTCCCCACACCCGACTTGATTTTAACTAATAGGTGGCGTTCATTCAAATTTCTCAAGCACTCCTTCTTCCTTTCCCTTTTCAATCTCACGTACTAACTTCTATTTGTTTTTTTTCCTTTTCCTTTTTTTTTTGGTTTGGCACGACCACTACTATCTTAACCCGAAAGCATGTACACCTACCCACTTACGTCCTGGCCCATGCATGCATACTTCCACTTTCTCTTTTTCACCTACAGACCCACCCCCGCGTTTGTAATATATACCTAGACACACTCAAATATCAGTTGATCCTCTCTTCACTGAAGTGAATCTAATCACTCAAACAAAACAACCTTCACCTATTGTCCAATATAATATCTAAAGCAAACTGAGTTATATTTTACTAGTCTGGAGACAAATATGATTGGTCTAAGCTGAATTTAAGTGTCACGGTCCTAGCCTACATAAGCTTGAATGGATGCTCTAATGTTAATTACAAAACCGTGTGATTGCTTCGCACACAACAAATATATTACGAAACATTTCCAATTTTTTTTTTTTCTATTTCACACTTGCTTTGCTAACATGACTCACGCATGAAGGTCCCATGGCCACAACTCCAGGGACACATGCATTTTTCTATAGAATGCAAAAGAAGAATACTAAGCTTGACTTCCTACAACAATCTGACATACATGGCAAAATAGATCCGAGGGGGAAAAAGAGATGTGGCAAGGACATGTGGTGGAGCAGCCGAGTATTTAGATTGATCAGATGAACATACGATAGAAAAGCAAAAAAATAAAAATAAATAAATAAATAGAAGGAAGAAGAAAGAGAGTAAACTTCCATTACCTGAAGGAGCTTGCAAGCAAGAAAAAGAAGGTTGAAGAGCTGATGCTATGCGTATGAATAATTGTATGGGCTTATATATATAGGCGGGGGTGCGTGATTTATGGTGAACAATATAGGAAGGAAATAAATTTAGATTAACTTGCACGGTGGCTTGGATTTACACAAAGAAACAGACAGGAATATTAGGCACATTTGTACACGTTTCTTTTCTCCTTAATTTTTTTTTTTGGAAATAATTACGTTGATTAAAGAGAAGAAACGGTAAAGTTTTTATTTGGCAAAGATTTTTATGACAAATTTAAACAGATATTGAATGCGTTGATAAATTTTTGGCAAAGATAAAATTTTGATTTGAACGTGTAAAAGAAGGAAGCTGCTTGATTTTCCTTTGATTTTTCAGAAATCTCGTTCTACAGGTGAGGAAATAAATTTCTTTCATTGATTGCAAACGTTTCCAGTGGCAAGCGTTTTATTTTGTAAATGCATTCTTACGTGCACGAATTTAGGAAGAGGAAAAACAAAATATCTAGGAAATATTTGCTCTTGCTTTAAATAAGAAGTAAATGCGACTGGGGTGGAGAAACAGCAAGAATTTATTGCTGAGAATGATAAAAGAAAATCACAGATTATATACCTATTAACCAAATGAAGTTGTGCATGGATTTGAAATTTTTATAATCAGCATTGATTTATAAAGAAACGGCAAAGTTTTACTAGACAAAGATTTATACCAAATTTAAAGCAAATTGAATGCGTTGATTTTTATTATCAATACGTTTTCCTATATACGTTATTTATACCATTAAATATCGTACCCTCTTAAATGCAAAATTATCAGTTTATTAATATGCTATAAATTCTTAACATTTATTACTAAATTAAAAAGATAAAACTTTGGTTACATCTCTCTCTCTGATTCTTATTACCATTAAAAGGCGATTTATTATCTAAATGGACCAAATATTACAAATTTTTAAAGCAAGCATATAATCCAATTTTTTTTTTAATTAAAATTCCAATTAGAGTTATCCTTAAACAAAGTGAAACTTTCATTTATTATTTAACATTTTGGAAATGATTTGATCAAATTAAAATATATATAAATTGGGAAGTAAATTTTACTGAAAAGAGAAAAATAAACGTAAGAAATATGGGTAAAGAGAAAAACGCATATGAAATAGGCAAGCAGATAGGAGAATGGATACTGCGCATGACTGAGATTTAGGAGAAAATTGTGTTTTGAAAAATGCAACAAATAAATTTTGTTGAATGGAAAAAATCTATGGAAATCAAAATTTTAAAGCAATGCGTTGAATTTAGAGGCAACATACTTGATTTGAACGCTAGAATATTCCTTCGCTCTAAAAACACATGCCACTGATAAATTTACTCATTTACACTAAGGTCATATTTTTAAGAATGTGTACCATAGCCATAATATTTTATGCCCAAAATATACCGAAATAACGGATTAAAATTCTATACGTTTTCTTAAATATATATACGGTATTTATTCCCTAAATTTACGCGCCCTTTAAACGCGTAATTACCCAGTTCGTTTATACACTATAAAAATTTAAAATTTACTACTTAAATGGAATAAAATTTGTTTACATTTTTTCTTCTTCTGATCTATTTACCATTGACAAAGAAATGTATTATTCAAAATATTACTTAACTTTAAAAGGTAGATAATCCATTTTATAGCTAAGGTAAAAATTATTGTGTTGTTTTAACAGTCCAGAAAAATAGAAAATTGGCGGACGTTTATAAAATTGAACAAAGAAAAGTGTTGATTCTTAGAGTAAAGAAACGGAAAAGAATATTTGATTTGAACGTTATTGAAAAATCAATGGGTTTTATTTATTAAATATGTGGAGTCAACGGAAAGAAAATTTATTCCTTTCCCACTTAAAATGCATGTATACTGATTTATTTGATTATTTATATACAAGGTAATAAATTTAGACGCGTGAAAAACCGATGCAAAACACACGCCCAGTTTCATAATAAAAGTGACGCTTTTTAAATTTACGCGTTCTCTTATGTAGTAAATATACGTTAAAAATATTCCATCAATAACACGCATTTTAAACGCGTAATTAAATAGTTTATTTATACACTAAATTTTTTTCAAATCTTATTTCTTAATCAAAACTTGATTTTGCTAGAAATTAAGTTATTTACCATCTTTGACAAAAACCCAAATTTCCAATTAAAGTTAATTCTTAACCACGTCAAAATTTCAGAGATCTTATTATTTAATTAAAAATTTGGTCAATTGTTTTTTTTTATAATCACTTTAAAATTTAGATTTTTATATAATAAACCCCAAAGTTTTAAAAATACAAGTGAAAAATACTTGTTAAAAATTTGGACTATTACATTGCCCTTTTCCTACTTTCGATTTTGCTTCCTTCTCAGAAATAATAACTAGCTTTGGCCTTAGGCACAAGTTCTTGATAGAGTTAGAGTTATGCCCTAGGGCAAAATATGTAATTTAATACATATATCTAACTCGATAATCGATCTTGTTCATAATAAAGGTGTTTGATTTCTATAATATACTTCTTTATATTATGATATAATTAATAAGTAATTAATTTAAAGTACATTAAATAGAAAATCCTTAAGATATGTTATGTTATAGTAATTATAATGTGTTGTGATCATGAGAAATTTATCACATTAAAATAAAATATTATTTTAAATATTCTTGGTCAAGATGTTTCGGGAAAGGTTATCGATTCATCCTTTAAGATTAGTTTACGTGACACTCTCCAATGTTCCACAATCTATTACTCATAGCTACTGGAGACACAAAGTGGTACGTAGAGATAATTATTAGATAACTATGAAATGATTTACTTTAGAGTTTTCCTATTGGTTAATTATAACTAAGGTCAAATAGGAGATTTCAAAGTGACGACGTGACACTGTTCTCTTAACTTGAGAATACATTAAAATTTGAATATGGATATTCCACTTTGATTATAGTGAAATCATGGCATGGAGATCCATCGAGTGACTGTAGTTAGGTCTAGGTTGAAGCTCTAGGAGTGAAACACTATTCATTAGAGAATTCATCTTCTTGGTTAAATAAGGTTTCACGGTCAACTATATTCAACTCAAAATCAAATTCTCCTGCCAACACAGTAAGGTTAATAATAAATGTTATTAATAAACCTTGGACTTTGTGTTTGGGCTAACCGAGTTGAATGTGAATGATTACGGAGTTTTGACCAAACCAAATTCTATAAGTCCTAAAGTGATATGGTTTTGACAAAGAGAATTGATGTAAATAATCATCACTACAAGGTACCACTTAAAATAGTAAAATTAAATTTTACAGAAAAGTTGCACAAGCAATAAATTCAGTCAAACTATCACACCACTATCTAAGGTGACGCGTGGACATCAATATTTGAATTATTCAATATTAATCGCCGACTAACTTCACACCTTTAAGTCCCATAACCATTATGATGAATTCTCTGAAAAAAACACGATTTAATTAATTTATGAAATGTTGTTGTAACATTCGCCTTTTGACACGATTTAAACAGACACACGTGCCGATTCAAACCATACGCAAGGGCAGATTGTTATGGGATAAATAAGAATACAGAGAAAGAAAAAAACTAAACAGAATCTCACAACGGAAGGATAAAATATAATAATAAATATACAGTTCATAAATCTGTTTACAAAACCTTTGATTTTATTTATACCATACATATCAGAGCACACATACCATATAACAATGCAGCGGAACAATATGAGTGTGGTACAATAATATAAATAATAGTAATACGAATCTTCGTCTTCGTCCTCCAGAGCTAAAACTTCAATCCTGAAACGCTCGGACTGACCCGAGCGAATTGAAAAGACAAAACACTCGAGTCAGAACTAAAAGATCTTATGTGAGTTAAATTTTTAGAAATAAATATGAGTGCAGTAACTCAAGAGATGCTCGGGATTTACATCTCCTAAGGATCCGTTAAACTATTTACTATGTAGTATATTTCGCTATTATAATAGTGCCTAATTCTAAAATATACTTACTTTTAAATAGCGTTAAGGCTTTACATTTTCCACCTTAACACGTAAAATGCCAATAGTCTATACAGTACCGTAATACCTCCTGATCGGGAGGCTACCAGAGGATACTCCATAGGTACGACACAAATAGAAACTCGTAGTAAAGGCTCGGTATGGTAGGTGACACGGCACAACTAGGCAATGCCAGGGTAGATATACCAATTGCTATCCGGGCTGATGGAAACGCGCAGCGCGCAGCTACCGCCCACCTCGAACAAACTCCCCCAAAATCAAAAAAAATAAAGTGGCCACTGAATCAATCTAAAGTCAAAGTATAGTATCGAAGAGGAGTGTCCGATCAGAGGTATGACCTCATTGGTCCGAGAATCACTCCTGTTTTAGCCACCTTATGCCAACTCACGGGAGTCGGGTCTACGTATTTACCTTACAGGAACCGCCGCCACCAACCTACTTCATTCTGGAATCTCCACCGCCTACATGGTTAGTCAAAGTGGTTTTCGGTATCGACAGAGAGTATGTCCATATCCGATCCCGGTCTCTTTGCCAACCAATCGTTATTATAACACCGCGGTCATTTAAAAATAATTATACTTTTAAAACCAAAATAAAATATCCATTTAAAACCCATATAAAAACGATATCATTTTTATTCTTAAAACCCCAAATCAATACGATATCATTTTATTTTCCAATATATATTATTTCCAAAATCATAGGGTTTCCAAAGAAAAATATTTAGAAATCAAAATTCTTGAATATAATATTTCCAACTTATACTACCTTGAAAAAAACATAGCTTTGAAATAAATTTCCATCTCTTAAATGGTTAAATATTTAACTACTTTTATAAAACAAAATAGCTTCTTTAGATTTCACAAATCAATTCTAAATATCGATTTAAACTTCCAAATGTCATTTCAATTCTTATGGTTAAAAACATTAAATATTTCACCATTTCAAAAACAAACTTATTTGACAAACCCATATGTATCAAATCCAATTACTTATTATTTAGACTTGAAATGTTTACTTATTGAATTCAATATAATTTAAGTAAACCTTTAACTTCACATAACTGGAAAAATTTTCAATTTATTTAACTTGATATATTCATTTAAAACAACCTGATACTCATTTAAATCACTTTACACAAAATCAAGTTATAAATCATATCCTTTTTAAAAATTTAACTTTTATTTAAATTCCAATTTAACTTAATATTCAACTTCCAATTTTATTCTCATTTAAGTCAATAGAACTACCAGAAATTAAATTTTAATTAAATGCTTAATCATATTTGATCTTAAAATCAAACTTCGGTTTATACTTCAAATCAATTTTTATACAAAGCCTAAAACCGAAAAATTTCTATATATATATATATATATATATATAGCTCTTATTAATGATCAAATCAAAACCCATAAACCATATATATGTATAGCTTTACAAAACCATAGTAAAACATTTCCAAAAATAATTTTATATATTTACCGCGGTGCCTGTATAAAATTTTCTATCCTATGGTCAAGTGATACGGATGTTTATCATTTCAATCCGCAATTTAAAATAAAAAATATGCGGTTGTATATCATTTCAAATCGCAATCCCGAATGAAATGAAAATGCATGATGACTTGCAGTTTATACAATTTAAATATAGCATCCATTCATCCAAATATCAATCATCAACCATTATTTGCAATCATCGTCCAATTTAAACAGTCATCGATATAGAGCATATAAATTATACAGGTAATAAATAACAGTTTATATTCAATAATAAATTTAATAACTGTTAACTAGCAGTTTATATGCAAAATAAATTCTAACTGTAAATTTATATGCAATAATTAAAATAATAAACAGTTAAATAAATACAAATGCGAATTAACTGAGAAGATGAATAAAACATGCCAAACAAATCATATATAAATTTCTACTCATATCTAAAAATCAATTTAACAAACATAAAATATTTTAGAAGTTATGAGTGGGTTAAAACACTCACCCTTTGAATTTAAATTGAATTTAAATCCAATTTAAACCCAAAATTTCGCAGTCTCCAAATTCATCCAAACCAGCGTCAACAGATCTGAAATTTCAATACGATCCTAACAAAAATAATCTCGCGTGAATCGGACACGGTATGTGAAAATTACACAAGTTAAACGTTAAAGAAATTGTATTGAAAATCAAATAAACTAAAATAAATAATACCTCTCTTCGAGAACTATGACATATAAATTTTTCTGGAATTTTTAGAGGAGTTTGAATTTTTATTTATATTTTGGACTGTAATTGGATCTAGAATTTTGCAGCCATTGGAAAAGAAGAAGTTGAAGAAAAAAACACACAGAGAAATGAAGATAGATGGAGGCTAGGGTTTACACAGCCTATTTATAGACAAAGTGAAAACGAATAGGTAGGCACGAATTATAAACGCGCAAAACGGTTGTTGGCCCACCATAATATTTCATACTAATTGGATACGTTATGGATTAGTAAATAAATAAATTTCTTCCTCAAACATTTACATTGAATTTTAAACGTATTTACAAATATAAATTTAGACGCTTTATTTACGTTTCAATATAATTTCATTAGATTTCAAATTCATAAATAATTTCCATTTTTAACTAAATTTCAAATTACCGTATAATTATCTTAGATTCTTATTCATTCCCAATAGATTTAACTATTGTAAATCGACTAAGTTTACATACTAGAAAATCCACATTCCTATGTATATACAGTTTTGAATTCCATACTATAAATATTTTATTAACATTTCGCAAATACATAAATTGGTATTGCACTGTTACTTAAATAAATAGCCTATACCAATCACTAATTAAATGAGTTACCAAATTTTGGATTGGTTAATAATTATTAATTATTGCTTCATTTCTTAATTATACACTTGCATGGGTTATGCTTGTCTAATTATATTCCCATATTAATTAATGTTTCCAACAAACAATAACCTTTCCTTAGTCCCACCCTTTTTACCAAATATTTCCCTGCAAATAATTCATTTTCCCATACATACTTCCATTTACACCTAAACTTGTTATACCTCTTTATTTTCTCAAACAAATTACAATGATTAAACAAATTTAAATGAAAATTTGAGTTGATAGATACATAGATTCAAATGTTTACTTTATTTCAATATCTACTAAACATTGGAATTATAACATAGACTCCAAAATAAAATCCTCCACTCTAGTCATACAAGTCTTATTGAAATAAAATGTATCTACCCTATTTTTAGGTCTTGGTTCCTAATATCCACCCGTTTTGACTTAATTTAAAATAGCGTACAAATTACATTACCTTTAATTGCAATAAATCCTATCATTGCCATTTATATTCCAAATGAATAAATTATTAATAGGTTAATTGAATCAGATTTACAACTCAACTTTAAATATTTGCAAATTTTGTCAGTTTGGATTACTTGGTAAATTTAGAATCCCTTAAACAACTTCCTACATAAATTTATTATAGAATAATTCAAAAATAATGTACAATTCCAATTTATGCAGCGATTACAACTTAAATTTCAAGGAATTTATTTATTTAGGTTTAAATCCTATTATTCACTAAAATTGTCATCCCATGTATACAATCCACATTGGTTTGTATTTATTCCATTTACGTCTTTAGTCATAGCGTAAATTTCTCATTAATACACATTAAAGTCCACTAAATTTCAACTGCCTCTTAATTTCCATTTATAAGTCTTAACACCCTAAATTTGACCACTTCTAACATGGTATTACTTCTCATATTAAATGTAACTTTTATTTAGTGTATTAACATTTATTTCTATTTAAATTTCATCAACCAAATTAAACATGTAACTTATAACTATTTCTTACAATCCAAATTATTACACCCATTGTCATATTCTGAATGGAGCCAGCATTTAATTACACAATTTATCTAAATTACATTAGGACAATATTTAATTCTCTCTGATAATATTAAATCCCCAATTTATTAAATGGAATCAATATATCTTTCTTTATATACTGTACGTCTAAATATCTTAATTATCAAATTTCAACTTATCCCTCAACCCCCAAATAACGTTATCAACAATCTTCAGATTATAATTAATACTAACCTTTATTTCATCTTATAGAATCAACTATCTTTATTGACAAATTAACATACCTTACTGCACAACTTAAGAAAATTAATTGCAAATATGATCTCACATTAGACTTCATAAATTATCAGTTGAAATCTACATAAAACCATTTATTTAATTAAAACCTTGCTATTATACATATTGACTCTTTACATGGAATTAGATTACATTCCTTAATTTCATTAAAACTTTATTTCTCACCTAAATCGAAAAATAGTAAATTTCAATTACTATAGAAATTTTATTTAAGATGAATTTGAATCCCAATCAATTGTTATTGCATTCCTTATTACATTAAATTACATTCAGTTTACACATTTTAGAATTAAATTCAAATTACCTACAAATCTTATTTCATTCATAAATGCCATCATTTACCACATTATTGCATGGTTTCATTTAATTATATTCATGCTATTGATGTTTTTATTAAACTTGCATACATACTTCCGTTATTATTTAATCAATTATTAAACATTATGACCAAATCATCTAACAAAATTGTATAATTTTCCATTTATTAACATTCAGTTACTATTCAACTGTTTAATTCATTAGATAAATCAAATAATTACGCTTGCTTTTCTCATTTGATTTTATAACCTAATATACCATTCATATTAAACCTATTTCATTCAATTCATACAAATTCGGCTAGATTAACTTTACTGTCTAGATTTTCATGCAGTTACTTTTAATAAATCGAATATTGCATTGGATAATTTTACTGCTTACCTTTCATATATAAAAAAAATTTCAAAGTGTACGCTCTCACTACTACCTTTATTAGGATTTATTCCCTATACTAATATTTAGTTTTATTTACCCTTTATATTTCATCTCTTTTTAAATTAAATTACAAAATCTTAATTAAATTAATCAACTTAAATTGTCGAAATTTATGGGTCGTTACATTCTCTCCCACTCAAAACTTTTCGTCCCCGAAAAGGAAAAAGAAGGGAAAAGAAGGATTTAGAATCTACATATCTTATTCAAAACATTACCTTATAAACAATTAAATTTACAGTATTTGTTAATTTTCTTAAAATATACAAATTTACAACATTATCTTTTTATACTTAGATTTATTAGAGTTTGGAGAACATTTCAAAATATTTCCAAGTCCAAAATTTAAATATCTAAGTAGTTCCAATCACTAATCATCCAAATTAATACAACAACCATCAATTTCCTCGAACAGCATACATACAATTACAAAACAACCATACAATCACACAAATCAAATAGTTGTTTGGGTTCAAACTTGAAATTGTACGGAATGAAAAATAACTATCAAGTGCATCATTTACTCAACAGTCTTAGATGGAATAAATTATTTATTCATCCAACAATTTCAAATTTCCTTACCCAACCAAACATAAATCAAACAATAACCATTCAACCCAACAATCAATTTAACTTATTATAAATCTTTATTTCACTTTAGTTGTTTGATTTCCTTTCTTTCATTAATTAGTGATTACCTCATTTATTTTCATTTATTACTTACAATATTCATCTTCCATTTTAAATGTCATGTAAGTTTCTTTTTATTGCATTCCATTTATGTATTTCTAAATTTTATTTATTTATTTCTCACAGTTTCATTTATTATAGAATTTCATTCTATTTACTTAAGTTTTAAAATCATCTAATTATAATACTTACCTTTAATTATGGTAAAATTTAAATTTACAACTTAAGTTTATAACAATAAATTCCCATTTATAACAGCAAATTCATTGAATACTTTCATTATCTCAAGCTTTACTTGTAAGATTTCCCCCTTACATTTTCTTACTAATACTGTAACTTTTATTATACGGCAAGTTATATATATGCTTTAAGAATGTAAGTGAAAATTTATACAAGTTTCTTCTCAATTCCTTTTATTTTTTTAGTGGTTCATTAATTATATATTCGTTTTATAAGTTACAATTTCAACTTACTTTTACTTTCATTCATTTATTTAATGCTAATATTTAATAATAGTAACATTTTAATTACACCTAATTTGTAACCTTATAACATCAATTCTAATAAATAAAGAATTTCCTTTATCCATTTACTAAGGTTTACAACCGTTTATTTACAATACTTCTCTTCCTATTGTATTTTTTTTTTACTTAAAGGTTCAAATTTGCTACACATAATTGTACTATTAATAAATCTGGAACTTAAGAACCAAATACCGGGTTAAAGTTTAAATCATTTAAAATAATAGATAGATATCTACACTTAACATATATATCCAATTATAATTAAAACGATAAAATTTTCTTAACAATTCTGCAGTAAATTACTACAGTGGCCTTCCCACTTTGAAACTCGAAAATGAATGTCGATGATGCGTGCATTCATCACCGAAATTATTTTCCAACGACAGAGAGGAAAGTACAAAACTTATTTTCTCCAAAAATCTTCTTTAAAACAATTTTTCTTAAATTATATTAAATATTCATATCAGAAAATACTTATAACAATTATATTCCAAAAATTTTACGAAAAATTCCAAAACCCCGGATCTTAAGTTCTAAATTTCCAAATTTCATTTATCTTATTTTTAAATCTTATTTCTATCATTATTCAAAACCTTCATTACCTAACAACCAATCTATTACAACCAAATATATATATTATTTTGAAAAATTATTTTATAGAGAATATAATAGGTAAAATGATTTCATTCACAAATATTATGTCGGTCTGTCCTATTAAGTGTTTAGAAACCCCTATTGATGTCACAGCGTCCCATGAACCAACCAGAGTTTATAAATACAAAACGGAACAGATTAACACAATATTAAAACCTTTTTATAACACTAACAAATACGCTCTCTCATATATATACACTCAGTGACTCCCATAGGGTATTACTACCCTATTAGTAAAGTGTAACGACCTGTAAATTTCAACAATTTAAGTTGATTAATTTAATTAAGATTTTGTAATTTAATTTAAAAAGAGATGAAATATAAAGGGTAAATAAAACTAAATATTAGTATAGGGAATAAATCCTAATAAAGGCAGTAGTGAGAGCGTACACTTTGAAATTTTTTATATATGAAAGGTAAGCAGTAAAATTATCCAATGCAATATTCGATTTATTAAAAGTAAGTGCATGAAAATCTAGACAGTAAAGTTAATCTAGCTGAATTTGTATGAATTGAATGAATTAGGTTTAATATGAATGGTATATTAGGTTATAAAATCAAATGAGAAAAGCAAGCGTAATTATTTGATTTATCTAATGAATTAAACATGTTCAATAGTAACTGAATGTTAATAAATGGAAAATTATACAATTTTGTTAGATGATTTGGTCATAATGTTTAATAATTGATTAAATAATAACGGAAGTATGTATGCAAGTTTAATAGAAACATGAATAGCATGAATATAATTAAATGAAACCATGCAATAATGTGGTAAATGATGGCATTTATGAATGAAATCAGATTTGTAGGTAATTTGAATTTAATTCTAAAATGTGTAAACTGAATGTAATTTAATGTAATAAGGAAAGCAATAACAAATTGATTGGGATTCAAATTCATCTTAAATAAAATTTCTATAGTAACTGAAATTTACTATTTTGCGATTTAGGTGAGAAATAAAGTTTTAATGAAATTAAGGAATGTAATCTAATTCCATGTAAAGAGTCAATATGTATAATAGCAAGGTTTTAGTTAAATAAATGGTTTTATGTAGATTTCAACTGATAATTTATAAAGTCTAATGTGAGATCATATTTGCAATTAATTTTCTTAAGTTGTGCAGTAAGGTAGGTTAATTTGTCAATAAAGATAGTTGATTCTATAAGATGAAATAAAGGTTAGTATTAATTATAATATGAAGATTGTTGATAACGTTATTTGGGGGTTGAGGGATAAGTTGAAATTTGATAATTAAGATATTTAGACGTACAGTATATAAAGGAAGATATATTGATTCCATTTAATAAATTGGGGATTTGATATTATCAAAGTGAATTAAATATTGTCCTAATGTAATTTAGATAAATTGTGTAATTAAATGCTGGCTCCATTCAGAATATGACAATGGGTGTAATAATTTGGATTGTAAGAAATAGTTATAAGTTACATGTTTAATTTGGTTGATGAAATTTAAATAGAAATAAATGTTAATACACTAAATAAAAGTTACATTTAATATGAGAAGTAATACCATGTTAGAAGTGGTCAAATTTAGGGTGTTAAGACTTATAAATGGAAATTAAGAGGCAGTTGAAATTTAGTGGACTTTAATATGTATTAATGAGAAATTTACGCTATGACTAAAGACGTAAATGGAATAAATACAAACCAATGTGGATTGTATACATGAGATGACAATTTTAGTGAATAATAGGATTTAAACCTAAATAAATAAATTCCTTGAAATTTAAGTTGTAATCGCTGCATAAATTGGAATTGTACGTTAATTTTAAATTATTCTATAATAAATTTATGTAGGAAGTTGTTTAAGGGATTCTAAATTTACCAAGTAATCCAAACTGACAAAATTTGCAAATATTTAAAGTTGAGTTGTAAATCTGATTCAATTAACCTATTAATAATTTATTCATTTGGAATATAAATGGCAATGATAGGATTTATTGCAATTAAAGGTAATGTAATTTGTACGCTATTTTAAATTAAGTCAAAACGGGTGGATATTAGGAACCAAGAACTAAAAATAGGGTAGATACATTTTATTTCAATAAGACTTGTATGACTAGAGTGGAGGATTTTATTTTGGAGTCTATGTTATAATTTCAAAGTTTAGTAGATATTGAAATAAAGTAAACATTTGAATCTATGAATCTATCAACTCAAATTTTCATTTAAATTTGTTTAATCATTGTAATTTGTTTGAGAAAATAAAGAGGTATAATAAGTTTAGGTGTAAATGGAAGTATGTATGGGAAAATGAATTATTTGCAGGGAAATATTTGGTAAAAAGGGTGGGACTAAGGAAAGGCTATTGTTTGTTGGAAACATTAATTAATATGGGAATATAATTAGACAAGCATAACCCATGCAAGTGTATAATTAAGAAATGAAGCAATAATTAATAATTATTAACCAATCCAAAATTTGGTAACCCATTTAATTAGTGATTGGTATAGGCTATTTATTTAAGTAACAGTGCAATACCAATTTATGTATTTGCGAAATGTTAACAAGATATTTATAGTATGGAATTCAAAACTATATATACATAGGAATGTGGATTTTATAATATGTAAACTTAGTCAATTTACAATAGTTAAATCTATTGGGAATGCATAAGAATCTAAGATAATTATTACGGTATTAGTTAAAAATGGAAATTATTTATGAATTTGAAATTTAATGAAATTATATTGAAACTTAAATAAAGCGTCTAAATTTATATTTGTAAATACGTTTAAAATTCAATGTAAATGTTTGAGGAAGAAATTTATTTATTTACTAATCCGTAACGTATCCAATTAATATGAAATATTCTGGCAGGCCAACAACCGTTTTGCGCGTTTATAATTCGTGCCTACCTATTCGTTTTCACTTTGTCTATAAATAGGCTGTGTAAACCCTAGCCTCCATCTGTCTTCATTTCTCTGTGTGTTCTTTTCTTCAACTTCTTTTCCAATGGCTGTAAAATTCTAGATCCAATTACAGTCCAAAATATAAATAAAAATTCAAACTTCTCTAAAAATTCCAGAAAAATTTATATGTCATAGTTCTCAGAGAGAGGTATTCTTTATTTTAGTTTATTTGATTTTCAATACAATTTCTTTAACGTTTAACTTGTGTAATTTTCACATACCGTGTCCGAGTCACGCGAGATTATTTTTGTTAGGATCGTATTGAAATTTCAGATCTGTTGACGCTGGTTTGGATGAATTTGGAGACTGTGAAATTTTGGGTTCAAATTGGATTTAAATCCAATTTAAATTCAAAAGGTGAGTGTTTTGACCCACTCACAACTTTTAAATTATTTTATGTTTGTTAAATTGATTTTTAAATTTATATATGATTTGTTTGGCATGTTTTATTCATCTTCTCAGTTAATTCGCATTTTTATTTATTTAACTGTTTATTATTTTACTTATTGCATATAAATTTACAGTTAGAATTTATTTTGCATATAAACTGCTAGTTAACAGTTATTAAATTTATTATTGAATATAAACTGTTATTTATCACCTGTATAATTTATATGCTCTATATCGATGACTGTTTAAATTGGACGATGATTGCAAATAATGGTTGATGATTGATATTTGGATGAATGGATGCTATATTTATATTGTATAAACTGCAAGTCATCATGCATTTTCATTTCATTCGGGATTGCGGTTTGAAATGATATACAACCGCATTTTTTTTATTTTAAATTGCGGATTGAAATGATAAACATCCGTGTCACTTGACCATAGGATAGAAAATTTTATACAGGCACCGCGGTAAATATATATAATTATTTTTGGAAATGTTTTACTATGATTTTTTAAAGCTATACATATATATATGGTTTATGGGTTTTGATTTGATCATTAATAAAAGCTATATATATATATAGAAATTTTCCGGTTTTAGACTTTGTATAAAAATTGATTTGAAGTATAAACCGAAGTTTGATTTTAAGATCAAATACGATTAAGCATTTAATTAAAATTTAATTTCTGGTAGTTCTATTGACTTAAATGAGAATAAAATTGGAAGTTTAATATTAAGTTAAATCGGAATTTAAATAAAAGTTAAATTTTTAAAGGATATGATTTATAACTTGATTTTGTGTAAAGTGATTTAAATGAGTATCAGGTTGTTTTAAATGAATATATCAAGTTAAATAAATTGAAATTTTTTCCAGTTATGTGAAGTTAAAGGTTTACTTAAATTATATTGAATTCAATAAGTAAACATTTCAAGTCTAAATAATAAGTAATTGGATTTGATACATATGGGTTTGTCAAATAAGTTTGTTTTTGAAATGGTGAAATATTTAAAGCTTTTAACCATAAGAATTGAAATGGTATTTGGAAGTTTAAATCGATATTTAGATTTGATTTGTGAAATCTAAAGAAGCTATTTTGTTTTATAAAAGTAGTTAAATATTTAACCATTTAAGAGATGGAAATTTGTTTCAAAGCTATGTTTTTTTCAAGGTAGTATAATTTGGAAATATTATATTCCAGAGTTTTGATTTCTAAAAAATTTACTTTGGAAACCCTATGATTTTGGAAATAATATATATTGGAAAATAAAATGATATCGTATTGATTTGGGGTTTTAAGAATAAAAATGATATCGTTTTTATATGGGTTTTAAATGGATATTTTATTTTGGTTTTAAAAGTATAATTATTTTTAAATGACCGCGGTGTTATAATAACGATTGGTTGGCAAAGAGACCGGGATCGGATATGGACATACTCTCTGTCGATACCGAAAACCACTTTGACTAACCGTGTACGCGGTGGAGATTCCAGAATGAAGTAGGTTGGTGGCGGCGTTTCCTGTAAGGTAAATACGTGGACCCGACTCCCGTGAGTTGGCATAAGGTGGCTAAAACAGGAGTGATTCTCGGGCCAATGAGGTCATACCTCTGATCGGACACTCCTCTTCGATACTATACTTTGACTTTGGATTGATTCAGTGGCCACTTTATTTTTATTTTTGATTTTAGGGGAGTTTGTTCGAGGTGGGCGGTAGCTGCGCGCTGCGCGTTTCCATCAGCCCGGATAGCAATTGGTATATCTACCCTGACATTGCCCAGTTGTGCCGTGTCACCTACCATACCGAGCCTTTACTACGAGTTTCTATTTGTGTCGTACCTATGGAGTATCCTCTGGTAGCCTCCCGATCAGGAGGTATTACGGTACTGTATAGACTATTGGCATTTTACGTGTTAAGGTGGAAAATGTAAAGCCTTAACGCTATTTGAAAGTAAGTTTATTTTACAATTAGGCACTATTATAATAGTGAAATATACTACATAGTAAATAGTTTAACGGATCCTTAGGAGATGTAAATCCCGAGCATTTCTTGAGTTACTGCACTCATATTTATTTCTAAAAATTTAACTCACATAAGATCTTTTAGTTCTGACTCGAGTGTTTTGTCTTTTCAATTCTCTCGGGTTAGTGCGAGCGTTTCAGGATCGAAGTTTTAGCTCTGGAGGACGAAGACGAAGATTCGTATTACTATTATTTATATTATTGTACCACACTCATATTGTTCCGCTGCATTGTTATATGGTATGTGTACTCTGATATGTACGGTATAAATAAAATCAAAGGTTTTGTAAACAGATTTGTGAAATGTATATTTATTATTATATTTTATCCTTCCGCTGTGAGATTCTGTTTAGTTTTCTTTCTCTGTATTCTTATTTATCCCATAACAATCCGCCCTTACGTATGGTTTGAATCAGCACGTGTGTCTGTTTAAATCGTGCGAAAAGGCGGATGTTACTGTTGGTATCAGAGCTTTGGTTTAGCGATAAACCTTAGCTTTGTGGGGTTTGACTCTTTACTAATAGTGTAGTAATACCCTACGGGAGTCACTGAGTGTATATATATGAGAGAGCGTATTTGTTAGTGTTATAAAAAGGTTTTAATATTGTGTTAATCTGTTCCATTTTGTATTTATAAACTATGTAACAACCCAATTTTTTTTAACAAGTATTTTTCACTTGTATATAAAAAAAAAACTTTGGGGTTTATTTAAAGTGATTAAAAAGAAAAAAAAACAATTGACCAAATTTTTAATTAAATAATAAGATCTCTGAAATTTTGACATGGTTAAGAATTAACTTTAATTTGGTAATTTGGGTTTTTGTCGAGGATGGTAAATAACTTAATTTCTAGCCAAATCAAGTTTTAATTAAGAAAACATTAATAGCTTAGGTGGTTAAGACATCTGGGCTATTCACAACAGGTCACGAGTTCGAGTCTCAGCATGGTCAGAATTTCGAATTTTTTTTTGTATATAAATGAACTGGGTAATTACGTGTTAAAAAGGGCGCGTAAATTTAGGGAATAAATACCGTATATATATATATATATATATATATAAGATTATATATAAGAAAACGTATAGAATTTTAATCCGTTATTTTTCTCTTTCCAGTAAAATTTACTTCTCAATTTATATGCATATATAATTTGATTTAAATCATTTCCTTAAAATACTAAATATGGAATTTTAATAAAAGGAATTTTGTGTATATATATATAATATGTTAAAACCAATTAAGTTTGTTAAGTAATAATTTTGAAGAATTTAGTATATTAATGAACTGTTGGATTTCGCGTTTAAAGGACGCGTAAAATTTATGGTATAAGTAACGTAATAAACGTATAAATTTAAAACGTTATTTTTATATAAATCTTGGGCGTTTTGTATTGCGTCAGTTTGGCGTATTTTAAAAATCATATTTCAACATCTATACGAATTAAAATATCAGTCAGTAGTTTTATAGCAAATGTTACTTTTTCCATATAACTTTAAAACATATTTTAGTGTTGCCTTGTATGTTCTGACTATTTAGTTGAAATTTAACCTTGCCTATCTTTTCAAATTCTCACATACCCATTATATCTCTCTGGTTCCTATAATCACGCAAATCTTATTTGCCTATCTATTTCAAATAAATATATAAAAAAAAGAAACGTGATGTCGTTTCTTCAATCTACAATCAAATCTCTTGCCTAAATATCATCTTGATGGTCTGCATTCAAAATCATGCCACTATTAAATGGTATCAAATGTTGAAATCAAATTTTCATAAATTGGCAGTATAAATTCACGCAGACTTATCCGTTCAAGCTAAAGAAACTGGAAAGAAATCACAATCTTTTATCACTTGCCTCCTTATATTCGTTTCCTTTATCAATTTATCTCTTACGTTTTCTGGTCTACAATATAATTTCAAACCTGCCTACTATATATATCTCTCTGCAAATTTGTTCTTGCCAATATCTTTTATCAAGGGGAAACATAAATCGCGCAGTCTTATCCATTCAACAAAAAGAAATCTTGCAACCAATCTGGTAACTGATCAAGCAATTTTTGTAAACATTATTTCGTTGCTTATTCAGTGCAAAGCAAATTATAATTGCTTACTGTTATCCACTTTAATCAACGCATGCATTTATCACAATTTTCGTGTAACGTTCAAACATGAAGAAACTGGAAATAAATCTCTCTGCCTTCCTTTGTTTTAATACGAAATTTATTGCTTCTCAATCAAGATATGTTGCCACTTTATAAATTTTTCCCCTGCCGTGACCACTTTAAAACCTGAAGCTCATTTATATATACCAGTTATTCCAAATACCTTTGCATCTCCTATAGCTTGTATTATCTCCTTCTTGCGTACAGAGCTTCAAATCAGGTAATGGGTTTTTCTTTGTCTTTTTCTTTTCTTCTTCCAGTTTTACTTTCTTCTTCTTGTTGTTCTCTGTTTCCCTTTTGCCTTGCTCGGCTACTTCTCCACCACGTCACGTCCCTCTAAGTTTTCATAACCGAGCTTATATCCCGAACAAGCCCATGGTTAATATATTATAATATTTTTCTAAAAATTATTAAGTATTTTTGAAATAAAATTTATGTAATTCAACTAAAAATTTGACTTAAGGCTTTAAAATTTTAAAGGTGTTTTGTTTTTTTTAAGTTAAATTTTTGTAAGTTAATAATTGGTTTTAAAGTGAATTTAAAGATTTTATTTACGATAAATGACATAATAATTAAATTTGATTTAATATGGAGTTGAAATCTAACCTAGAAATTTTAATAAAAGTTATTTCCGAAAATGGATATGTTTGGTATAATAAATAATGTACTTTAAATTGATAAAATGAAAGACGATTGAAATGGAACATTTTGGAATAACTTTTATTTAACTTGAATCATAGTTGAATTGATGTCTAAATGAATAAAGTTGTGAAGAAAATTTAGTGTATATTAACTATAAAAGGATTTTTTTTTTATGGAATGGATGTGTTTGTAAGTAAATAATTGAAAATGTTGTTTTCAAATGAAAAGGTGAAATTTCAATTTATGACTTAACTTGAAAATTTGAAATTGGGTTTTAAATAAAATTGTTAAGTTAAGTAAATAAATGAGAATTTAGTTTTATTTAGGAAGTGGGTATTTTTAAATTAAGTGTAAAGTTATTTGGAAAAATATATATACAAGTTAAGTAAAATTGGAAAATTTTGACTTACAAATGATTCATAGTAAATTTGGATATTTTATTTATAAAATTTATTTTATTTAATCATAAGATAAATGGTATCCAAATGAACATTTTTCTGAAGTAGGAATATGATTTTTAAAGTTAAGAATGGTTAAAAATTTAAATTTTAATGTTTCTGAATTCGACAATGTTTTGAAATTGAAGTGGCAGAGACGTGTTGTAATTAAGAAACAGAGAGAGTTTGCATTGAAGAATAGTTTAGGCAGAGACGCAAGTTTGTGTAAATACATATTTTTCAAAACTAGATAAGTTAGGGTATGCCGGTGGAAAAATAATAATAATAATAATAATAATAATAATAAAATGTATAATAATAATAAATAGTATTGCCAAGCCTATGAAGTTGGGGTCGGGATGTGGGGTAAGGCAGTCGAGTAAAAGCTGAACCAAAATTTCTTTTATTCTATTCATTCCAGTTGTTTCGAAAATTTTGCTTTGACCGTAATTTTAAAAGTCGCGTATTTGGTATTTGGATCTTATTTTAGATTTGAATCAAGGCGTGGCATCCGCGGAAACCTAATCGTGCCATTTGTACGATCCTTTATCAAGTGGTAAAATCGTTTGAATCTGATTATCTGCAGTTTAAGGTGAGTATTTCTCACCAGACAAACATACCTATATTTATGTGAATTATCGCAAAGGTATTTGTAAATTATTTATTAAATGTCATCTGTCTGTAATATAACGTATGATGTTAAACCCCATTTTAAATTGACACCTCATCAGTTGTTTATCTGTTGTAATATAGTTGCAGTTATATTATTTAATGCTTATTTACTGTTAAACCATCACTGCAAGTTCCCTGTAAATTGAGATCGTTATAGGCTGAAATGATAGGCCTATACGATAATTATTTATTCATTTATTTATTTAATTGTTTAATTTTAAATATTTAACTTGGTATTGCGGGTTTGAAATGATAGAACCCGGGGTTTTTGTAAATTGCGGATTGAAATGATATATATCCATATCACTTGACCTAGGCTAGAAAACTATATACAGACCCGTGGTTTATATAATATTTTTATGAAATGTTTTAAAAAATATTTTTAAATAGAAAGTTTATAATTTTCTGGTTTAAATGTATTTGAAGGATTTTTTTTTTATTTATAATGATTTTTGAATGAGTCAAATGTTAAATAAATGAATGTTTATGTAAAATTTTGGAGTATAACTTATTTTGGAAAATTATGAATTTTTGTTAAAGGTGAGATTTTAGTTAAGTAAAATAATTGATATTAAGTTTTATTTTGGGAATTTAAAACTTAATGGTTAAGTTAATAAGTTACAGCACTTAAATGCTGTCTTTTGTAAATAGACTGTTTTAACCTATAACTTTAGGTAGCATTTTATAAATGCTATGCAAACTGAATTTTGATTGTTTTAATAAAATTTATGGAAATAATCTTTGAAAAAAAAGCTTAAATTTTGGAATATAATATGAATAAATAAGAATAAGGAATTGACTTTAAATGGTTTTAAATGGAAGAATTTAACTTTTAAATGTGAGTTGAAAGGCAATTAATTCCTAAATAAATTGAATAGATTTAAATGGTATTTTATATTAAATGAAATGACTGATGTTTAAATAAATGATGTTTGAAAGGATATTATGATATTGAAATGTATTTGAAATTTATTTTGATTTTTAAAGTATAAATACCATTTTTTTTAAAGTTGTAACCACGGGTTATAATAACGCTTGGTTGTTAAAGAGACCGGGATCGGATGTCTGGCATACTCTCTGTCGATACCGAAAACCACTTTGACAACCGTGTACGCGGTGGAGATTACAGAATGAAGTAGGATGGTGGTGACGTTTTTCTTTAAGGTAAATACGTGGACCCGACTCCCGTGAGTTGGCATAAGGTGGCTAAAACAGGAGCGATTCTTGGATTAATGAGGTAGCACCTCTGATCGGACGCACTTCTTCGTATGCCATTCTATTACTCTTGTGATTGTTTTGGTGCGCACCTTTGATTTGGGAGTGTTGTTCGAGGTGGGCGGCAGCTCGCGCTGCGCGTTTCCATCGGTCCGGATAGCAATTGGTATATCTACCCTGGCATTGCCTAGTTGTGCCGTGTCACCTACCATAGCGAGCCTTGTACGAGTTTGGTTTTCTCCCGTAGCCCATGTGATATCCTCTGGTGGCTTCCCGATCAGGAGGGACTATGATATTGGATGGACTACTGGGACTATTACGTGTTAAGGTGGAAAATGTAAAGCCTTAATGCTATTTAAAAGTAAGTTTATTTTAATATAGACACTATTATAATAGCGAAAATATTACTACATAGTAAATAGTTTAACGGATCCTTAGAGGGTGGGCGGTCCCAAGCATCCTTTAAGTTACTTGCTCTATATTACAGTACACTTGAATTAGCTTACACTATATAAGTATGTATGTCCTGACTCGAGTGTTTATGTTTTATTTTACGCTCGAGTCAGCCTGAGTTGCAGTTCAGTCATCATCCCGGAGCTAGGACTTCTGTAGATCCTTTCAAGTTGCTGGCTTCTTTCTGTCCGTTATCTTATTTATGAAATCAAGACCTTGGGATTTTTGGATTTCCTATTTGATGATTTAAACTATATTTGGGATGGAAGACTTTGTAATTTGTATTTGTTGAGACTATTTATAGTGGCTTCATGAACCACTAAGTATTTTTAAATTCCGCTGCAAGTATTCTGATTCCGTATCTGTGATTCTGTGATTTATTTACTGCATATTCTGAGTTTTGCCAAAAATTTATTTACGACGCGGTATTTTGAACAATTCAAGTCCGACATGTGCGGATGCGAATGGTTGAAAATATCGGGTCGTTACAGTTGGTATCAGAGCTTTGGCTCTAGGCAAAACTTAGAATGTATGGTAAATTTGATTTACAGAATCACTTTCATTCGAGCTTGAATCTCTTCCTTTTGATTCGATTTCCTTTGAATTTTGGAACGTTCCTGGCGGTTCGGAAGTTCATTCGTGTCCCTCACTATTCATTTTCTTTCGATTCTGGAGTATCCCATAACTCCATTTCGGATGATCTTTATAGTGAATTGGCGGTCTCGCCAATATTCTAATAAAGGGGTGAAACTCCTTTACAATTAGCATGGATTCACCAGAGATTTATATTTAACCTCGGTTTTGATGCTAGTATCTTTGGTTATTCTGAACTCTATTTCTTCAGATCGAATGTAGATTTACCCTAGAAAATCCACATCGATCTTATTCTTTAAGTCACGGTTGACCCGGTTAAGGTTGCCCGTGATTTATATAAACTTATCTGGTTCCTTGTTCTGTTATGTAACCGTCGGATCTTCTGATTCCAATTTATCTTTAAATCAAAATTCTCTTTGATTTGAATCCATCAAATTTGAATCTCTATCCTTGTTTTGAAAAAATTTATTCCTATATTTTGGAAAAATCTAATATTATATATAAGTATAATTTTCAGAATTTAACTAGTTGTTTAGAGATAATAGTGTTTGATTTTATTTATGGTTTTGTAAACCATTGGTTTTGTCTTATATAAATAATTGAACTATAAAACATGGTTATAAATTTATTTGGAAACAGAAATGAATTTAAAACAAGAATTAGAGAATTTAATTTCTGATAGTTTCAAACCTTGTGTTTAAAGTCTTAAAAGGATATATTATTATTTAAATTATTTTCGAATATAAATTTGTTTCCAAAGAATTTTTAAAGTTTTAAAAATTAGTTCTCTTCTCTTTGTCGCTGGAAAATAATTTCGGTGATGACTACAGCATCATCGACATTCATTTTCGAGTATCGAAGTAAAGGGACCACGTTGTAGTTTTGCTTCAAAAATTTAATTGATTTGAATTTCTAAATATGACTTAATTTATAATATATATAGATATATGATTTAAATTTGATTTGACATATGCTATATGTATGTATTTATTTATCTCTAAAGGGTTTGAAGTTAATTGGAAATTTAATTCATAAATTTATGTTAAAAGGTGATTCTAATGATAAAATAAAGTCAAATTTGGAATGAATATTTAAACTTGAATAATATAGTTGGAAAATTTTTACTTGTATAATTGCATGCCAATATAACTTACCTAAATCATTCAAAAATTAACTATGTAATTGGATAATGTATAATATAAAAGGATTTTATAAATAAAAATTTGAGTGGTTATAATAAATGTTATACACTTAAAGTTTCAGTTACAACAAGACAAATAGAGGTAAATAGAAATAAAATAATAATTGAATAATATACAATATCAAATGGTGTTAAAGGAAATTTAGAAATAATTGGAATAGTTATATTAAATATAATCTACTTAATATGTGCGATAAGATATAGTATGTAGAATATATTTAATAATAATCTGGAATAAAGAAGAATTAAATTTGTTGAATAAAAGATGATTATTATAAATGACTATACAAATTTCTGATTTTAGAAAATAATTGGATAATAAGATAATTAATTTGGAAATAGTTAAGATTGATTTAACTTCTGTAAAAATCAAATGAATTAAATCAATTATTGAATATTAATTAATTTAAACTGAATTTATATGGTTTAGATATTGAGAAAAATATTTGACATAGATGAGAAAAATATTGAGAGAAATAAATTTAATTATAGTTTGGAATAAAGAAGAAACTAAATGGGAAATTTAGTTTATTTTGGGAAATGGTAAATTTACTTTAAAAATTAAGTTAAATTATCATTTCAAATTTGGACTAAAATTAAACATTTTAAATTAGAATGTTATAATACCTTGTGTAAAATTTGGATTAAAAAAAAAAATGAATGATTTTTTTTTTTTAGTGTAGGGATATTATACAAGTAAATATGTAAACAAATAAATGTTAGAATTTTAAGTATAAATAGATGAAATCAATGATTAATTTAAAATTGAATTTTTATTGTTTAGATTAATGATTCTAATTTAAGTTTCAATTTAGTTTTCTTTCAGGTTGTTTCTATTCCCATACCTTCTTCCTTTTCGAGGACGAAAAGTTCTGAGTGGGGGAGAGTGTAACAACCCAATTTTTTTTAACAAGTATTTTTCACTTGTATAAAAAAAAACTTTGAGGTTTATTTAAAGTGATTAAAAAGAAGAAAAAAAACAATTGACCAAATTTTTAATTAAATAATAAGATCTCTGAAATTTTGACATGGTTAAGAATTAACTTTAATTTGGTAATTTGGGTTTTTGTCGAGGATGGTAAATAACTTAATTTCTAGCCAAATCAAGTTTTAATTAAGAAAACATTAATAGCTTAGGTGGTTAAGACATCTGGGCTATTCATGACAGGTCACGAGTTCGAGTCTTAGCATGGTCAGAATTTTTAATTTTTTTTTGTATATAAATGAACTGGGTAATTACGTGTTAAAAAGGGCACGTAAATTTAGGGAATAAATACCGTATATATATATAAGATTATATATAAGAAAACGTATAGAATTTTAATCCGTTATTTTTCTCTTTCCAGTAAAATTTACTTCCCAATTTACATACATATATAATTTGATTTAAATCATTTCCTTAAAATACTAAATATGGAATTTTAATAAAAGGAATTTTGTGTATATATATATATATAATATGTTAAAACCAATTAAGTTTGTTAAGTAATAATTTTGAAGAATTTAGTGTATTAATGAACTGTTGGATTTCGCGTTTAAAGGACGCGTAAAATTTATGGTATAAGTAACGTAATAAACGTATAAATTTAAAACGTTATTTTTATATAAATCTTGGGTGTTTTGTATTGCGTCAGTTTGGCGTATTTTAAAAATCATATTTCAACATCTATACGAATTAAAATATCAATCAGTAGTTTTATAGCAAATGTTACTTTTTCCATATAACTTTAAAACATATTTTAGTGTTGCCTTGTATGTTCTGACTATTTAGTTGAAATTTAACCTTGCCTATCTTTTCAAATTCTCGCATACCCATTATATCTCTCTGGTTCCTATAATCACGCAAATCTTATTTGCCTATCTATTTCAAATAAATATATAAAAAAAGAAACGTGATGCCGTTTCTTCAATCTACAATTAAATCTCTTGCCTAAATATCATCTTGATGGTCTGCATTCAAAATCACGCCACTATTAAATGGTATCAAACGTTGAAATCAAATTTTCATAAATTGGCAGTATAAATTCACGCAGACTTATCCGTTCGAGCTAAAGAAACTGGAAAGAAATCACAATCTTTTATCACTTGCCTCCTTATATTTGTTTCCTTTATCAATTTATCTCTTATGTTTTCTGGTCTACAATATAATTTCAAACCTGCCTACTATATATATCTCCCTGCAAATTTGTTCTTGCCAATATCTTTTATCAAGGGGAAACATAAATCACGCAGTCTTATCCATTCAACAAAAAGAAATCTTGCAACCAATCTGGTAACTGATCAAGCAATTTTTGTAAACATTATTTCGTTGCCTATTCAGTGCAAAGCAAATTATAATTGCTTACTGTTATCCACTTTAATCAACGCATGCATTTATCACAATTTTCGTGTAACGTTCAAACATGAAGAAACTGGAAATAAATCTCTCTGCCTTCCTTTGTTTTAATACGAAATTTATTGCTTCTCAATCAAGATATGTTGCCACTTTATAAATTTTTCCCCTGCCGTGACCACTTTAAAACCTGAAGCTCATTTATATATACCAGCTATTCCAAATACCTTTGCATCTCCTATAGCTTGTATTATCTCCTTCTTGCGTACAGAGCTTCAAATCAGGTAATGGGTTTTTCTTTGTCTTTTTCTTTTCTTCTTCCAGTTTTACTTTCTTCTTCTTGTTGTTCTCTGTTTCCCTTTTGCCTTGCTCGGTTACTTCTCCACCACGTCACGTCCCTCTAAGTTTTCATAACCGAGCTTATATCCCGAACAAGCCCATGGTTAATATATTATAATATTTTTCTAAAAATTATTAAGTATTTTTGAAATAAAATTTATGTAATTCAACTAAAAATTTGACTTAAGGCTTTAAAATTTTAAAGGTGTTTTGTTTTTTTAAGTTAAATTTTTGTAAGTTAATAATTGGTTTTAAAGTGAATTTAAAGATTTTATTTACGATAAATGACATAATAATTAAATTTGATTTAATATGGAGTTGAAATCTAACCTAGAAATTTTAATAAAAGTTATTTCCGAAAATGGATATATTTGGTATAATAAATAATGTACTTTAAATTGATAAAATGAAAGACGATTGAAATGGAACATTTTGGAATAACTTTTATTTAACTTGAATCATAGTTGAATTGATGTCTAAATGAATAAAGTTGTGAAGAAAATTTAGTGTATATTAACTATAAAAGGAATTTTTTTTTATGGAACGGATGTGTTTGTAAGTATATAATTGAAAATGTTGTTTTCAAATGAAAAGGTGAAATTTCAATTTATGACTTAACTTGAAAATTTGAAATTGGGTTTTAAATAAAATTATTAAGTTAAGTAAATAAATGAGAATTTAGTTTTATTTAGGAAGTGGGTATTTTTAAATTAAGTGTAAAGTTATTTGGAAAAATATATATACAAGTTAAGTAAAATTGGGAAATTCTGACTTACAAATGATTCATAGTAAATTTAGATATTTTATTTATAAAATTTATTTTATTTAATCATAAGATAAATGGTATCCAAGTGAACATTTTTCTGAAGTAGGAATATGATTTTTAAAGTTAAGAATGGTTAAAAATTTAAATTTTAATGTTTCTGAATTCGACAATGTTTTGAAATTGAAGTGGCAGAGACGTGTTGTAATTAAGAAACAGAGAGAGTTTGCATTGAAGAATAGTTTAGGCAGAGACGCAAGTTTGTGTAAATACATATTTTTCAAAACTAGATAAGTTAGGGTATGCCGGTGGAAAAAATAATAATAATAATAATAAAATGTATAATAATAATAAATAGTATTGCCAAGCCTATGAAGTTGGGGTCGGGATGTGGGGTAAGGCAGTCGAGCAAAAGCTGAACCAAAATTTCTTTTATTCTATTCGTTCCAGTTGTTTCGAAAATTTTGCTTTGACCGTAATTTTAAAAGTCGCGTATTTGGTATTTGGATCTTATTTTAGATTTGAATCAAGGCGTGGCATCCGCGGAAACCTAATCGTGCCATTTGTACGATCCTTTATCAAGTGGTAAAATCGTTTGAATCTGATTATCTGCAGTTTAAGGTGAGTATTTCTCACCAGACAAACATACCTATATTTATGTGAATTATCGCAAAGGTATTTGTAAATTATTTATTAAATGTCATCTGTCTGTAATATAACGTATGATGTTAAACCCCATTTTAAATTGACACCTCATCAGTTGTTTATCTGTTGTAATATAGTTGCAGTTATATTATTTAATGCTTATTTACTGTTAAACCATCACTGCAAGTTCCCTGTAAATTGAGATCGTTATAGGCTGAAATGATAAGCCTATACGATAATTATTTATTCATTTATTTATTTAATTGTTTAATTTTAAATATTTAACTTGGGATTGCGGGTTTGAAATGATAGAAGCCGGGGTTTTTGTAAATTGCGGATTGAAATGATATATATCCGTATCACTTGACCTAGGCTAGAAAACTATATACAGACCCGTGGTTTATATAATATTTTTATGAAATGTTTTAAAAAATATTTTTAAATAGAAAGTTTATAATTTTCTGGTTTAAATGTATTTGAAGGATTTTATTTTTTTTATTTTTTTATAATGATTTTTGAATGAGTCAAATGTTAAATAAATGAATGTTTATGTAAAATTTTGGAGTATAACTTATTTTGGAAAATTATGAATTTTTGTTAAAGGTGAGATTTTAGTTAAGTAAAATAATTGATATTAAGTTTTATTTTGGGAATTTAAAACTTAATGGTTAAGTTAATAAGTTACAGCACTTAAATGCTGTCTTTTGTAAATAGACTGTTTTAACCTATAACTTTAGGTAGCATTTTATAAGTGATATGGAAACTGAATTTTGATTGTTTTAATAAAATTTATGGAAATAATCTTTGAAAAAAAAGCTTAAATTTTGGAATATAATATGAATAAATAAGAATAAGGAATTGACTTTAAATGGTTTTAAATGGAAGAATTTAACTTTTAAATGTGAGTTGAAAGGCAATTAATTCCTAAATAAATTGAATAGATTTAAATGGTATTTTATATTAAATGAAATGACTGATGTTTAAATAAATGATGTTTGAAAGGATATTATGATATTGAAATGTATTTGAAATTTATTTTGATTTTTAAAGTATAAATACCATTTTTTTTAAAGTTGTAACCACGGGTTATAATAACGCTTGGTTGTTAAAGAGACCGGGATCGGATGTCTGGCATACTCTCTGTCGATACCGAAAACCACTTTGACAACCGTGTACGCGGTGGAGATTCCAGAATGAAGTAGGATGGTGGTGACGTTTTCCTTTAAGGTAAATACGTGGACCCGACTCCCGTGAGTTGGCATAAGGTGGCTAAAACAGGAGCGATTCTCGGATTAATGAGGTAGCACCTCTGATCGGACGCACTTCTTCGTATGCCATTCTATTACTCTTGTGATTGTTTTGGTGCGCACCTTTGATTTGGGAGTGTTGTTCGAGGTGGGCGGCAGCTGCGCGCTGCGCGTTTCCATCGGTCCGGATAGCAATTGGTATATCTACCCTGGCATTGCCTAGTTGTGCCGTGTCACCTACCATAGCGAGCCTTGTACGAGTTTGGTTTTCTCCCGTAGCCCGTGTGATATCCTCTGGTGGCTTCCCGATCAGGAGGGACTATTATATTGGATGGACTACTGGGACTATTACGTGTTAAGGTGGAAAATGTAAAGCCTTAATGCTATTTAAAAGTAAGTTTATTTTAATATAGACACTATTATAATAGCGAAAATATTACTACATAGTAAATAGTTTAACGGATCCTTAGAGGGTAGGTGGTCCCAAGCATCCTTTGAGTTACTTGCTCTATATTACAGTACACTTGAATTAGCTTACACTATATAAGTATGTATGTCCTGAATCGAGTGTTTATGTTTTATTTTACGCTCGGGTCAGCCTGAGTTGCAGTTCAGTCATCATCCCGGAGCTAGGACTTCTGTAGATCCTTTCAAGTTGCTGGCTTCTTTCTGTCCGTTATCTTATTTATGAAATCAAGACCTTGGGATTTTTGGATTTCCTATTTGATGATTTAAACTATATTTGGGATGGAAGACTTTGTAATTTGTATTTGTTGAGACTATTTATAGTGGCTTCATGAACCACTAAGTATTTTTAAATTCCGCTGCGAGTATTCTGATTCCGTGTCTGTGATTCTGTGATTTATTTACTGCATATTCTGAGTTTTGCTAAAAAATTATTTACGATGCGGTATTTTGAACAATTCAAGTCCGACATGTGCGGATGCGAATGGTTGAAAATATCGGGTCGTTACACTCTGGTTGGTGCATGGGACGCTGTGACATCAATAGGGATTTCTAAACACTTAATAGGACAGACCGACATAATATTTGTGAATGAAATAATTTTACCTATTATATTTTCTTTAAAATAATTTTTCAAAAATAATATATATATTTGGTTGTAATAGATTGGTTGTTAGGTAATGAAGGTTTTGAATAATGATAGAAATAAGATTTAAAAATAAGATAAATGAAATTTGGAAATTTAGGACTTAAGATCCGGGGTTTTGGAATTTTTCGTAAAATTTTTGGAATATAATTGTTATAAGTATTTTCTGATATGAATATTTAATATAATTTAAGAGAAATTGTTTTAAAGAAGATTTTTGGAGAAAATAAGTTTTGTACTTTCCTCTCTGTCGCTGGAAAATAATTTCGGTGATGAGTGCACGCATCATCGACATTCATTTTCGAGTTTCGAAGTGGGAAGGCCACTGTAGTAATTTACTGCAGAATTGTTAAGAAAACTTTATCGTTTTAATTATAATTGGATATATATGTTAAGTGTAGATATCTATCTATTATTTTAAATGATTTAAAATTTAACCCGGTATTTGGTTCTTAAGTTCCAGATTTATTAATAGTACAATTAAGTGTAGCAAATTTGAACCTTTAAGTTAAAAAAAATGAATAAAGGAAATAAACGGTTGTAAACCTTAGCAAATGGATAAAGGAAATTCTTTATTTATTAGAATTGATGTTATAAGGTTACAAATTAGGTGTAATTAAAATGTTACTATTATTAAATATTAGCATTAAATAAATGAATGAAAGTAAAAGTAAGTTGAAATTATAACTTATAAAACGAATATATAATTAATGAACCACTAAAAAAAATAAAAGGAATTGAGAAGAAACTTGTATAAATTTTCACTTACATTCTTAAAGCATATATATAACTTGCCATATAATAAAAGTTACAGTGTTAGTAAGAAAATGTAAGGGGGAAATCTTACATGTATAGCTTGAAATAATGAAAGTATTCAATGAATTTGCTGTTATAAATGGGAATTTATTGTTATAAACTTAAGTTGTAAATTCAAATTTTACCATAATTAAAGGTAAGTATTATAATTAGATGATTTTAAAACTTAAGTAAATAGAATGAAATTCTATAATAAATGAAACTGTGAGAAATAAATAAATAAAATTTAGAAATACATAAATGGAATGCAATAAAAAGAAACTTACATGACATTTAAAATGGAAGATGAATATTGTAAGTAATAAATGAAAATAAACGAGGTAATCACTCATTAATGAAAGAAAGGAAATCAAACAACTAAAGTATGAAATAAAGATTTATAATAAGTTAAATTGATTGTTGGGTTGAATGGTTATTGTTTGATTTATGTTTGGTTGGGTAAGGAAATTTGAAATTGTTGGATGAATAAATAATTTATTCCATCTAAGACTGTTGAGTAAATGATGCACTTGATAGTTATTTTTCATTCCGTACAATTTCAAGTTTGAACCCAAACAACTATTTGATTTGTGTGATTGTATGGTTGTTTTGTAACTATATGTATGATGTTCGAGGAAATTGATGGTTGTTTTATTAATTTGGATGATTAATGATTGGAACTACTAAGATATTTAAATTTTGGACTTAGAAATATTTTGAAATGTTCTCCAAACTCTAATAAATTTAAGTATAAAAAGATAATGTTGTAAATTTGTATATTTTAAGAAAAGTAACAGATACTGTAAATTTAATTGTTTATAAGGTAATGTTTAAAATAAGATATGTAGATTCTAAATCCTTCTTTTCCCTTCTTTTTCCTTTTCGGGGACGAAAAGTTTTGAGTGGGGGAGAATGTAACGACCCGTAAATTTCGACAATTTAAGTTGATTAATTTAATTAAGATTTTGTAATTTAATTTAAAAAGGGATGAAATATAAAGGGTAAATAAAACTAAATATTAGTATAGGGAATAAATCCTAATAAAGGTAGTAGTGAGAGCGTACACTTTGAAATTTTTTATATATGAAAGGTAAGCAGTAAAATTATCCAATGCAATATTCGATTTATTAAAAGTAACTGCATGAAAATCTAGATAGTAAAGTTAATCTAGCTGAATTTGTATGAATTGAATGAAATTGGTTTACTATGAATGGTATATTAGGTTACAAAATCAAATGAGAAAAGCAAGCGTAATTATTTGATTTATCTAATGAATTAAACATGTTGAATAGTAACTGAATGTTAATAAATGGAAAATTATACAATTTTGTTAGATGATTTGGTCATAATGTTTAATAATAACGGAAGTATGTATGCAAGTTTAATAGAAACATGAATAGCATGAATATAATTAAATGAAACCATGCAATAATGTGGTAAATGATGGCATTTATGAATGAAATCAGGTTTGTAGGTAATTTGAATTTAATTCTAAAATGTGTAAACTGAATGTAATTTAACGTAATAAGGAGTGCAATAACAAATTGATTGGGATTCAAATTCATCTTAAATAAAATTTCTATAGTAATTGAAATTTACTATTTTGCGATTTAGGTGAGAAATAAAGTTTTAATGAAATTAAGGAATGTAATCTAATTCCATGTAAAGAGTCAATATGTATAATAGCAAGGTTTTAATTAAATAAATGGTTTTATGTAGATTTCAACTGATAATTTATGAAGTCTAATGTGAGATCATATTTGCAATTAATTTTCTTAAGTTGTGCAGTAAGGTATGTTAATTTGTCAATAAAGATAGTTGATTCTATAAGATGAAATAAAGGTTAGTATTAATTATAATATGAAGATTGTTGATAACGTTATTTGGGGGTTGAGGGATAAGTTGAAATTTGATAATTAAGATATTTATACATACAGTATATAAAGGAAGATATATTGATTCCATTTAATAAATTGGGGATTTAATATTATCAAAGAGAATTAAATATTGTCCTAATGTAATTTAGATAAATTGTGTAATTAAATGCTGGCTCCATTCAGAATATGACAATGGGTGTAATAATTTGGATTGTAAGAAATAGTTATAAGTTACATGTTTAATTTGGTTGATGAAATTTAAATAGAAATAAATGTTAATACACTAAATAAAAGTTACGTTTAATATGAGAAGTAATACCATGTTAGAAGTGGTCAAATTTAGCGTGTTAAGACTTATAAATGGAAATTAAGAGGCAGTTGAAATTTAGTGGACTTTAATGTGTATTAATGAGAAATTTACGCTATGACTAAAGAGGTAAATGGAATAAATACAAACCAATGTGGATTGTATACATGGGATGACAATTTTAGTGAATAATAGGATTTAAACCTAAATAAATAAATTCCTTGAAATTTAAGTTGTAATCGCTGCATAAATTGGAATTGTACGTTAATTTTGAATTATTCTATAATAAATTTATGTAGGAAGTTGTTTAAGGGATTCTAAATTTACCAAGTAATCCAAACTGACAAAATTTGCAAATATTTAAAGTTGAGTTGTAAATCTGATTCAATTAACCTATTAATAATTTATTCATTTGGAATTTAAATGGCAATGATAGGATTTATTGCAATTAAAGGTAATGTAATTTGTACGCTATTTTAAATTAAGTCAAAACGGGTGGATATTAGGAACCAAGACCTAAAAATAGGGTAGATACATTTTATTTCAATAAGACTTGTATGACTAGAGTGGAGGATTTTATTTTGGAGTCTATGTTATAATTTCAAAGTTTAGAAGATATTGAAATAAAGTAAACATTTGAATCTATGAATCTATCAACTCAAATTTTCATTAAAATTTTTTTAATCATTGTAATTTGTTTGAGAAAATAAAGAGGTATAATAAGTTTAGTTGTAAATGGAAGTATGTATGGAAAAATGAATTATTTGCAGGGAAATATTTGGTAAAAAGGGTGGGACTAAGGAAAGGCTATTGTTTGTTGGAAACATTAATTAATATGGGAATATAATTAGACAAGCATAACCCATGCAAGTGTATAATTAAGAAATGAAGCAATAATTAATAATTATTAACCAATCAAAAATTTGGTAACCCATTTAATTAGTGATTGGTATAGGCTATTTATTTAAGTAACAGTGCAATACCAATTTATGTATTTGCGAAATGTTAATAAGATATTTATAGTATGGAATTGAAAACTATATATACATAGGAATGTGGATTTTATAGTAAGTAAACTTAGTCGATTTACAATAGTTAAATCTATTGGGAATGAATAAGAATCTAAGATAATTATTACGGTATTAGTTAAAAATGGAAATTATTTATGAATTTGAAATTTAATGAAATTATATTGAAACTTAAATAAAGCGTCTAAATTTATATTTGTAAATACGTTTAAAATTCAATGTAAATGTTTGAGGAAGAAATTTATTTATTTACTAACCCGTAACGTATCCAATTAATATGAAATATTCTGGTGGGCCAACAACCGTTTTGCGCGTTTATAATTCGTGCCTACCTATTCGTTTTCACTTTGTCTATAAATAGGCTGTGTAAACCCTAGCCTCTATCTATCTTCATTTCTCTGTGTGTTCTTTTCTTCAACTTCTTCTTTTCCAATGGCTGCAAAATTCTAGATCCAATTACAGTCCAAAATATAAATAAAAATTCAAACTCCTCTAAAAATTCCAGAAAAATTTATATGTCATAGTTCTCGAAGAGAGATATTCTTTATTTTAGTTTATTTGATTTTCAATACAATTTCTTTAACGTTTAAATTGTGTAATTTTCACATACCGTGTCCGATTCACGCGAGATTATTTTTGTTAGGATCGTATTGAAATTTCAGATCTGTTGACGCTGGTTTGGATGAATTTGGAGACTGCGAAATTTTGGGTTTAAATTGGATTTAAATCCAATTTAAATTCAAAAGGTGAGTGTTTTGACCCACTCACAACTTCTAAATTATTTTATGTTTGTTAAATTGATTTTTAAATTTATATATGATTTATTTGGCATGTTTTATTCATCTTCTCAGTTAATTCGCATTTTTATTTATTTAACTGTTTATTATTTTAATTATTGCATATAAATTTACGGTTAGAATTTATTTTGCATATAAACTGCTAGTTAACAGTTATTAAATTTATTATTGAATATAAACTGTTATTTATCACCTGTATAATTTATATGCTCTATATCGATGACTGTTTAAATTGGACGATGATTGCAAATAATGGTTGATGATTGATATTTGGATGAATGGATGCTATATTTATATTGTATAAACTGCAAGTCATCATGCATTTTCATTTCATTCGGTTTGCGGTTTGAAATGATAAACAACCGCATTTTTTTATTTTAAATTGCGGATTGAAATGATAAACATCCGTGTCACTTGACCATATGATAGAAAATTTATACAGGCACCGTGGTAAATATATAAAATTATATTTGGAAATGTTTTACTATGGTTTTGTAAAGCTATACATATATATATGGTTTATGGGTTTTGATTTGATCATTAATAAAAGCTATATATATATATATATATATATATATAGAAATTTTTCGGTTTTAGGCTTTGTATAAAAATTGATTTGAAGTATAAACCGAAGTCTGATTTTAAGATCAAATACGATTAAGCATTTAATTAAAATTTAATTTCTGGTAGTTCTATTGACTTAAATGAGAATAAAATTGGAAGTTGAATATTAAGTTAAATTGGAATTTAAATAAAAGTTAAATTTTTAAAGGATATGATTTATAACTTGATTTTGTGTAAAGTGATTTAAACGAGTATCAGGTTGTTTTAAATGAATATATCAAGTTAAATAAATTGAAAAAATTTCCAGTTATGTGAAATTAAAGGTTTACTTAAATTATATTGAATTCAATAAGTAAACATTTCAAGTCTAAATAATAAGTAATTGGATTTGATACATATGGGTTTGTCAAATAAGTTTGTTTTTGAAATGGTGAAATGTTTAAAGCTTTTAACCATAAGAATTGAAATGGTATTTGGAAGTTTAAATCGATATTTAGATTTGATTTGTGAAATCTAAAGAAGCTATTTTGTTTTATAAAAGTAGTTAAATATTTAACCATTTAAGAGATGGAAATTTGTTTCAAAGCTATCTTTTTTTCAAGGTAGTATAATTTGGAAATATTATATTCCAGAGTTTTGATTTCTAAAAATTTTACTTTGGAAACCCTATGATTTTGGAAATAATATATATTGGAAAATAAAATGATATCGTATTGATTTGGGGTTTTAAGAATAAAAATGATATCATTTTTATATGGGTTTTAAATGGATATCTTATTTTGGTTTTAAAAGTATAATTATTTTTTAAATGACCGCGGTGTTATAATAACGATTGGTTGGCAAAGAGACCGGGATCGGATATGGACATACTCTCTGTCGATACCGAAAACCACTTTGACTAACCGTGTACGCGGTGGAGATTCCAGAATGAAGTAGGTTGGTGGCGGCGTTTCCTGTAAGGTAAATACGTGGACCCGACTCCCGTGAGTTGGCATAAGGTGGCTAAAACAGGAGTGATTCTTGGGCCAATGAGGTCATACCTCTGATCGGACACTCCTCTTCGATACTATACTTTGACTTTGGATTGATTCAGTGGCCACTTTATTTTTTTTGATTTTAGGGGAGTTTGTTCGAGGTGGGCGGTAGCTGCGCACTGCGCGTTTCCATCAGCCCGGATAGCAATTGGTATATCTACCCTGACATTGCCTAGTTGTGCCGTGTCACCCACCATACCGAGCCTTTACTACGAGTTTCTATTTGGTACAACCGCATTTTTTTTTATTTTAAATTGCGGATTGAAATGATAAACGTCCGTAGACCATAGGATAGAAAATTTTATACAGGCACCGCGGTAAATATATAAAATTATTTTTGGAAATGTTTTACTATGGTTTTGTAAAGCTATACATATATATATATGGTTTATGGGTTTTTATTTGATCATTAATAAGAGCTATATATATATATAGAAATTTTCCGGTTTTAGGCTTTGTATAAAAATTGAGTTGAAGTATAAACCGAAGTTTGATTTTAAGATCAAATACGATTAAGCATTTAATTAAAATTTAATTTCTGGTAGTTCTATTGACTTAAATGAGAATAAAATTGGAAGTTGAATATTAAGTTAAATCGGAATTTAAATAAAAGTTAAATTTTTAAAAAGGATATGATTTATAACTTGATTTTGTGTAAAGTGATTTAAATGAGTATCAGGTTGTTTTAAATGAATATATCAAGTTAAATAAATTGAAAATTTTTCCAGTTATGTGAAGTTAAAGGTTTACTTAAATTATATTGAATTCAATAAGTAAACATTTCAAGTCTAAATAATAAGTAATTGGATTTGATACATATGGGTTTGTCAAATAAGTTTTTTTTGAAATGGTGAAATATTTAATGTTTTTAACCATAAGAATTGAAATGGTATTTGGAAGTTTAAATCGATATATAGGATTGATTTGTGAAATCTAAAGAAGCTATTTATATTCCCATATTAATTAATGTTTCCAACAAACAAATAACCAATGCTTGTCTAATTATATTCCCATATTAATTAATGTTTCTAACAAACAATAACCTTTCCTTAGTCCCACCCTTTTTACCAAATATTTCCCTGCAAATAATTCATTTTCCCATACATACTTCCATTTACACCTAAACTTATTATACCTCTTTATTTTCTCAAACAAATTACAATGATTAAACAAATTTAAATGAAAATTTGAGTTGATAGATTCATAGATTCAAATGTTTACTTTATTTCAATATCTACTAAACTTTGAAATTATAACATAGACTCCAAAATAAAATCCTCCACTCTAGTCATACAAGTCTTATTGAAATAAAATGTATCTACCCTATTTTTAGGTCTTGGTTCCTAATATCCACCCGTTTTGACTTAATTTAAAATAGCGTACAAATTACATTACCTTTAATTGCAATAAATCCTATCATTGCCATTTATATTCCAAATGAATAAATTATTAATAGGCTAATTGAATCAGATTTACAACTCAACTTTAAATATTTGCAAATTTTGTCAGTTTGGATTACTTGGTAAATTTAGAATCCCTTAAACAACTTCCTACATAAATTTATTATAGAATAATTCAAAAATAAAGTACAATTCCAATTTATGCAGCGATTACAACTTAAATTTCAAGGAATTTATTTATTTAGGTTTAAATCCTATTATTCACTAAAATTGTCATCCCATGTATACAATCCACATTGGTTTGTATTTATTCCATTTACGTCTTTAGTCATAGCGTAAATTTCTCATTAATACACATTAAAGTCCACTAAATTTCAACTGCCTCTTAATTTCCATTTATAAGTCTTAACACCCTAAATTTGACCACTTCTAACATGGTATTACTTCTCATATTAAATGTAACTTTTATTTAGTGTATTAACATTTATTTCTATTTAAATTTCATCAACCAAATTAAACATGTAACTTATAACTATTTCTTACAATCCAAATTATTACACCCATTGTCATATTCTGAATGGAGCCAGCATTTAATTACACAATTTATCTAAATTACATTAGGACAATATTTAATTCTCTTTGATAATATTAAATCCCCAATTTATTAAATGGAATCAATATATCTTTCTTTATATACTGTACGTCTAAATATCTTAATTATCAAATTTCAACTTATCCCTCAACCCCCAAATAACGTTATCAACAATCTTCATATTATAATTAATACTAACCTTTATTTCATCTTATAGAATCAACTATCTTTATTGACAAATTAACCTACCTTACTGCACAACTTAAGAAAATTAATTGCAAATATGATCTCACATTAGACTTCATAAATTATCAGTTGAAATCTACATAAAACCATTTATTTAATTAAAACCTTGCTATTATACATATTGACTCTTTACATGGAATTAGATTACATTCCTTAATTTCATTAAAACTTTATTTCTCACCTAAATCGCAAAATAGTAAATTTCAATTACTATAGAAATTTTATTTAAGATGAATTTGAATCCCAATCAATTGTTATTGCACTCCTTATTACATTAAATTACATTCAGTTTACACATTTTAGAATTAAATTCAAATTACCTACAAATCTTATTTCATTCATAAATGCCATCATTTACCACATTATTGCATGGTTTCATTTAATTATATTCATGCTATTCATGTTTCTATTAAACTTGCATACATACTTCCGTTATTATTTAATCAATTATTAAACATTATGACCAAGTCATCTAACAAAATTGTATAATTTTCCATTTATTAACATTCAGTTACTATTCAACATGTTTAATTCATTAGATAAATCAAATAATTACGCTTGCTTTTCTCATTTGATTTTATAACCTAATATACCATTCATATTAAACCTATTTCATTCAATTCATACAAATTCAGCTAGATTAACTTTACTGTCTAGATTTTCATGCAGTTAATTTTAATAAATCGAATATTGCATTGGATAATTTTACTGCTTACCTTTGATATATAAATTTTTTTTCAAAGTGTACGCTCTCACTACTACCTTTATTAGGATTTATTCCCTATACTAATATTTAGTTTTATTTACCCTTTATATTTCATCTCTTTTTAAATTAAATTACAAAATCTTAATTAAATTAATCAATTTAAATTGTCGAAATTTACGGGTCGTTACAGTTGTAAGTTAATTAAAATAATTAATTTTTTGAAAAATATTAATTATTATTTAATTTATTTGATGCTTTGGATTTGTTTGCAATTATTTGGATGCATTTATAAAAATCATGTTTATGCATCAATATACGGTATTGGTGATTTTAAACGGGTTTAAATGAAAGATAATTGCATGAAAGGATTTGGAAATTTTCTGCCATTTTATGATGGGTATTTTTGTTCAAATATATGAAGAGAGATGGATAGATTGAGACATAAAATTATGGAATTGAGTAAGGAGGTGTTAATTAAAAAAAATGAAAGATTTCTTTCTTTTAATAAAAACAAACCCACCAATTCATTTTCGACAGACATTCGTTTTTGATCACTTTTCTCCTCTCCGCCTAACCTTCCATGGAAGAAAATAAAGTAAGCATTTTCAAAATTTACCAATTTCAAATCAAATGCAAACTTTAAATATAATAAACTAAGCGGTTCATCTTTCTCTTGAAAGCTAGTTTAGATCTCGGAGATCTAAAGGAAATCTTCAAGATGCAAATCATAGGCTATCTCTTCATGTAATCTTTTAATATTATTATCATTTATATTTACATCATTTGATTATGTAGATGATATTTTATATATGTTATGTAATGACCCCACCGCTATACCCAGTTTCGCAAAGAATATTACAAGTAATGTTGTTTGCTAATCCGAAGAATACGGCTTATTAAGGTGATCGAATGTGAACATATCTTTATACTAACACCGATACGTCATTGATACCTTTTTACTTAATTTTTGAACTGACATTTGAAGTGTACAGTACTAATACAATGCAATAGACACATTGATTTCTTAGAATTAGGATGATATATCATATAAACATCATTCACAAATCACAGCGGAATAATAAACATTTATACTTATACAAATTATGAGTCTACAAAATGAAATATTAGACTCAATTATATACAAGTTTACAATTCTATAATCTTAGTCATACATTTAATATATAAAGTCCAAATTTCCTAAATGTGATAAGCTAAAAACCCAATGTTTATCTCCTTGCTTGCCCAACCATACAAAAGTCAACCAGTCCTATAACCTGAAAAGTCTTGGTCTGACCTAAGAAAAATAACACTCGGATCAGACTGTCTTTAAATATCCAATAGGGTGAGAACAAAATATAACACAAGAACAAATAATATACAGGTAATACAAATGTCTAAGAAATAACAAGTCATGGGATAATGTTAACTTATAATTCATCACAAGACATAGGTTTATACATTTATGTCACAAACATAAGTAGTCACTAAAACATAGGACAAAAAACAACATCTCTAAACACACAAATATCAATGATTAACTCATAATAGGGTTATAAGTTTAAGTCACAAACATGAACTAATCGCTAAACACAAAATAACAGAATTAACTTAACTTAACATCCGTTACAAGACACAAGAACATACATATTTATTTATTTCACGAACATCGAAAAATTATAGAATGAAATCTCCAGAATCCACGAGATCTTACTCAAAACGATTATATTGATCGTACACAGAACCATGGCAAACAAATAAACATTTTAGCACCATACGAACCAATCTAACCGAGGATAATACACAGAATGGAAACACAGAATGATCTCAAGGGTAGCAGCTATGACCAAATCTTTTAGGTTTATTTTATATTATTACATTAGAAAAGAAATCTAGGAGTAACTTCTTAAGGATCCAGCAGCCACTTGCCGTATACCAAAAGAGAGTAAACTATAAAGTGCCAAATACTACCACCTTCAGTATTCACTAGAACTTAACCAATACGTCCCATAACGTATGGTGAAATCCAAGTATTTACTAAAAGCTAATGAATATCACTTATTATGGATACCACTAGAAAACCTGAACTACATTCTCTTAAGAATCTAGCAACTACTTGTCGCATACCACAAGAGAATACAAATCCAAAGTGTTATTTACTTCCCTATAGTGACCACATGAATTTAACCAAAGTATCCAATACTACCCGGTGAAATTCACGTATTCGCTAATGGTTAGTAAATTCCACTCAATAATTTTATTCAATGAGTTGTACCATATTCGACGAAGAGTAATTCAAAAGCATTTAAACCAATCGATAACACTAAGTCGATTATTAGTACTCCCCACATTATAGAACGAAGGCTCTCAAAACATTATTTGATTTATCACTTACTAAAATATTTCGTTAATCCAAAATTACCAAAAGCACTTATTTTATAAAACCAATTATTTCCATATTCCAAAGCATAGTTTGAAGTCCATTTATTTTATAAAACAACAATTATTCCTCTTTCAAACTCTTATTGAAATATAATCATGTCTTAAGAAATAAAATGAGTTTATATTTTCCACAACATATACATTAAAATCCATAAAATATTTTCTAATACGTAACATTTGTTTTTAAATATAATTGGAAAGTCAAGCTAAGTGGCTTGGTACATGAAAATAAAAGCAATACATATTTCAAAAGCAAGTCAAGTTAAAATGAGAGAAGGTGCTTATAAATTTCCAAACATATATACTTATTTGGTAAAATATGTATAGGAAAGTTTTAACAAAAGTCATGCCGGTGTAGTTGTCAAATCAAACCATGATCATGAATGAATGTACATACTAGCTCAAGTTCTAACATATATATAAGTGAAAAGACAAGGCTGCTATTTTAAAAGCAAAAAGGTGTCAGGCCCTTAAAATAAACATGTATAAGTAATGGATAGCAAGCTATATAATATACAAAACATGGACAGCACACATCCCTATTTTATTCACATAGCAAAGTGACTTTACACCAAAGAGAAATGACAAAACAAAATATAAAAAAAGAAGTTTACAAAACACTTCCCATGTCAGGACGCAAGCAATAGATGTAGCAATAAGATGAGTGCCCACTTTTAATTCATAAAATAGAACTGTAAGCAAGTGAATTAAGTAAAACAAAGCTAAGTTAGGCATTAGCCATAGATTGACAAAGCTAAAACACTTAAGCAGCAGACAAGTTAAGTGACAACTTTTCAATTCCCAAAACAAATAAGGATCGGACACATTTTATTTGGCATATGCATCATTATCTATAGCTACACTTAGTTAAAAGCTAACCTGACACTTATCTCTGTTTACAAACTAAGTCACTTTGCATATTTTAAATCTAAATTTATAAACATAAGTATATGTGTTTTTAAACTAAGGTTAAATCCATTTTTAACAAAGTGTAATATGTTTTGATGTCTGGTTATCAACATGAATAATTTTGAACTCATATGTGTGTGTGTGCATGCATGTATATATTTACATATACTATTTAACAATTTGAATAAGTGAAAATGAAAAAGACTATAACATAATCCATCAATAGTTTAACACATAACCGACAAGGAGAAGAGGAGAAAATAAAATGACCCATTAACCCAAAAATGCAAAGATCAACCATGTTAGCAAATCCTATAATCGAGTGTAACGACCCACTATTTTGTACCATTCAAATTCGACAATAAATAAAACATGTCAAGCTTGAATAGTTCAAAACAATAGATTGTAAATAAATTAGGAGCAAATGAAATCAAATCACAGAATCACAGACACAGAATCAGAATACTCGCAGCGGAATTTAAAATACTTAGTGGTTCATGAAGCCACTATAAAAATCTCAACCAAATAAAATTTACATAGTTTTAAATCACCAATACAGTTTAAAACTTCAATAGTAATCCAAATATTCCAAAGTCTCGATTACATAAATAAGATATAGACTGAAAGATTTTGCCGGCAGCTCGGAAGATCTATAGGATGTCCTAGCTCCGGGAAGAAAGCTGAAACTGCAACTCAGGCGGACCCGAGCGTAAAATAAAACATAAACACTCGAGTCAGGACATACATACTTATATAGTGTAAGCTAATTCAAGTGTACTGTAATAAGGAGCAAGTAACTTAAAGGATGCTTGGGACCGCCCATCCTCTAAGGATCCGTTAAACTATTTACTATATAGTAATACTTCGCTATTATAATAGTGTCTATATTAAAATAAACATACTTTTAAATAGCATTAAGGCTTTACATTTTCCACCTTAACACGTAATAGTCCCAGTAGTCCATCCAATATCATAGTCCCTCCTGATCGGGAAGCCACCAGAGGATATCACACGGGCTACGGGAGAAAACCAAACTCGTACAAGGCTCGCTATGGTAGGTGACACGGCACAACTAGGCAATGCCAGGGTAGATATACCAATTGCTATCCAGACCGATGGAAACGCGCAGCGCGCAGCTGCCGGCCACCTCGAACAACACTCCCAAATCAAAGGTGCGCACCAAAACAATCACAAAAGTAATAGAATGGCATACGAAGAAGTGCGTCCGATCAGAGGTGCTACCTCATTAATCCGAGAATCGCTCTTGTTTTAGCCACCTTAGGCCAACTCACGGGAGTCGGGTCCACGTATTTACCTCAAAGAAAACGTCATCACCATCCTACTTCATTCTGGAATCTCCACCGCGTACACGGTTGGTAAAGTGGTTTTCGGTATCGACAGAGAGTATGCCAGATATCCGATCCCGGTCTCTTTAACAACCAAACGTTATTATAACCCGTGGTTACAACTTTAAAAATGGTATTTACTTTATAAATCAAAATATATTTCCAATTCTACAATATCAAAATATTGTTTTTAAACATTGGTCATTTTAATATACCATTTAAATCTATTCAATTTATTTAGGAATTAAATTTTCTTTTCTCACCTTTTAAAATTAAATTCTTCCATAAAACCCATTCAAAAAAAATCAATTCCTTATTTTATTAATTACATATTAAATTCCAAATTTTAATCCCCTTTTCCCAAAGATTATTTCCACAAATTGATTAAAAATATCAAATTTCAGTTTCTATAGCACTTATGACATGCTACCTAAAGTTACAGGTTAAAACAGTCCAATTTTAAAAGACAGCATTTAAATGCTGTAATAGATTAATAACTTAACAATTTAGTTTTAAATTCCAATTATAACTTATTATCAATAATTTTGTTAACTGAATTCTTACTTTTACCAAAACCCAGAATTTCCAAAATAAGTTATATTCCAAAATTTTATTCAAACATTTATTTATTTATTTAACATTTTTAACTCATTCAAAATCATTATAAATAAAATCCTTTACATACATTTAAATCGGAATATTATAAAACTTCCAAAATAAATTTAAAATATTTCTGAAAAATACTATAGAAACCACGGGTCCGTACATAGTTTTCTAGCCTAGGTCAAGTGATACGGATTTATATCATTTCAATCCGCAATTTACAAAAACCCCGGGTTCTATCATTTCAAACCCGCAATCCCAAGTTAAATATTTAAAATTAAACAATTAAATAAATAAATGAATAAATAATTATCGTACAGACCTATCATTTCAGCCTATAACGATCTCAATTTACAGGGAACTCGCAGTGATGATTTAACAGTAAATAAGCATTAAATAATATAACTGCAACTATATTACAACAGATAAACAACTGATGATGTGTCAATTTAAAATGGGGTTTAACATCATACGTTATATTACAGACAGATGACATTTAATAAATAATTTACAAATACACTTGCGATAATTCACAGAAATATAGGTATGTTTGTCTGGTGAGAAATACTCACCTTAAAGCTGCAGCGGACCTAAATCAAACACGGTATCTACCTCGAAAAATGGAAAGCATGATTAAACTTCGGCGAATGCAACGGCTTGCCTCAAATCTTGAACAAAATCAACGAATAACAAATTACGCGAATTAAATTTACGGTCAAAGCAAAAATTAAATAAAATGAATTTGGGCCGGGATTATAACAGATAATTGAACTAAACTTTGCTCGACCTACTACCTCCCACTACCCGACTCAACGCAACCCAGGCTCGGCCTATTTCAAACTGAATCTTTATGCGAGTTTTAAGCAGTGGATACAAGACCCATACGATGAGACAAAATGCAAAGGTGGTGCATCTCCTTATAGGCCGTGATACTATTTTGTATAGGTGGTCATTCCACTAGCACGTACGAGATCCATACATTCCACATGCATTACTTCCTTATCTCCTCACTTTTTTTTTCCGAAAGGACGCATGCAGTATGCATGCCTCCTCAGAGACTAATGACCCGAAACATGCAGTAGACAAGAGAAAAAAAAAATGCTCGGCCCTCTATCCTATTATTACTCCATGATCCAGCACCTCGTCCTACCCACATTCTAAACGCACACGAGTCATCAATCCACTTATCCTAATCAACATTGGGTTGGCCAAAAAAAAGAAAAAAAAAGAAAATGGGGTGATCTGCTCGTGGAGGAAAACTGTGTGCACAAGGCCTGTGTATGCTTTGTGCATGGGTTTCCTTATTGGCCGCCACTACTAGGAGATGCATCAATGTCAGGGAGGTTAGCAACTGGAGTGAGAGGCGGTTGTGTACTGGAGGGGAGAATAAGGTGTAGGCCAAGCATTCGAGTGGGGCAGTGGAGTAACCGATCACAGTATTGGCCGATGGAAGAGTATAAAGTGAACAAAGCAAAAATAAAAATATAAAAGGAGGAAGAAACAGAGACAAATGGCCATACCTGAAGCTTTGTATGCAACAGCCAGAGAAAAATGCAAATGGAAAAACTTTAAGGTGTGGTGAACTTTGTGATGTGGATCTCTGGTTTATATATAAACGAGTTGCGAGATCTATGGAAACGGCAAATGAGATCAGAGAATAAATGGATACGAAGATGTGATTGAAAAAAAAATAAAGTAGCTTGCGAGATTTCAGGGGAAAAGAACGGCAAGGCAAGTGGAAATTCGAAATCTCCGTGCGTTGATAAAAGAGGGATGAACGAATTTCATGGTGAAGCAACGACAAGTAAATCTTTTTTCAATTTTCAAAACATAAAAGGAAATTTATATTTTACTAAAATGGATGCGTGCTTATCTTTTATAGTGGTAGTGAAAACAATTTGAACTGGTCCCAAATTTCGTGCTTTATAAAATAGAAGGAGGAGCGCGATTAATGTGGATCAGGCTTGCGTGAAGATGAGCAGAGAGATATATTGGGTATGTATATAAGAAAAACGGCAGATGATAATAGATTTGTCCACTTTTTCTTCATTTAGAGGTTGCGTGATTTTTATTGTCAGTTATACGAAAATTTATTGCAACGTTATATACTTTTTTTTTCCAATTAAAAGTTGCGTGCTATAAGATTTTATTTAGGCTAAATGATGTATAAGCAGAGATGATTTTTGAAATCTGGGTAAGCCATAAATGCAGACAAGAATAGAACGACAGCTAGGGGATTGAAATTTATTTGTGGAAGATTTTAAATCAGATTTCTATAAAGAGGTAAGAATTTGAATTAGCAAAGATTTTGGAATTGAAAAGTTTTATACCCAGTTTTAAAACCAATGAAGGCTGTGGAAAAAGTAACGTTTTGCTATAAACTACTAACTTATATTTTAATCCATATAGATATTGAAAAAATGATTTTTAAAATACGCCAAACCGACGCAATCCAATATACCCAAAATTTATACAAAATAACGTCTTTAAATTTATACGTTTTTACGTTACTTATGCCTTAAATTTTTACGCGCCCTTTAAACGCGAAATCTAACAGTTCATTAGATACACTAAATTCTTCAAAGTTATTACTTAACTAAACTTTTATTGGTCTACATTCTCCATATTATATATATATACAAAATTCATTTTATTAAAATTCCAATGGAGTTGTCCTTTAACAAAGTTACAATTTCAAAACTTCCAGTTTATAATTAGACTTTTGGGAAATGATTTAATCAAATTAATAGATATTTTTAAAAATAAATTTCAAGATTTAATAAATAAAAGAAATAAATTGCTAGAAAAATTAGGGCTGTTACACTCTCCCCCACTCAGAACTTTTCGTCCTCGAAAAGGAACGAAAGAAAGAAAACAAAGGAAGATAAGACAGTAAAGCAAAGTACCTTAAACGAATAGTTCCGGATTCGAAGCACGAATGCTCTCCTCCGTCTCCCATATGCAATCTCGCTCATCGGGGCTCCATTGCACTTTAACCAATCGGACAGATTTTCTTCTTAGCTGTTTCATACCTCGATCGACGATACGAAGCGGCTTTCTTTCAATGGTTAGATCAGGCTCAATGTCCAGACCATCAAGAGCAGTAGGCTGGATGATAAGAGATGGATCGTGAAGACAGCGACGAAGGTGGGATACATGAAACACATTGTGTATTCCAGCAAATTTCTCGGGTAGATCCAGTCGATAAGCAAGAGATCCAATCCTCTCCAAGATACGGAATGGACCGATGAACCTAGGGGCGAGCTTTCCTCTACGCCCAAACCGAACCACATTTCTTAAAGGGGAAACCTTTAGAAAAACCAAATCACCAACATCAAATTCCAAGCTCCTTCTACACCGATCAGCATACTTCTTCTGTCTATCCTGAGCAATCTTTAACCTTCTCTTAATCTCCTCCACTTTCTCCGAAGCTTCCAAAATCATTTCGGGCCCAAGAACTAAGCAGTTACCGGATTCAATCCAACAAGAAGGAGATCTACATGGTCTCCCGTATAGAGCAGCAAATGGGGACATCTTAAGACTAGCCTGATAACTATTGTTATAGGTGAATTCCACAAGATGGAGATGATCTTCCCAAGATCCTCCATAATCCAAGATGCAAGCACGAAGAAGATCCTCAAGAATCTGATTTACCCTTTCAGTTTGACCGTCAGTTTGTGGGTGGTAAGCGGTGCTCAGGTTCAAATGAGTACCCAAGGATTCTTGGAACGCTTTCCAAAACTGACTAGTGAAAATAGGGTCTCGATCGCAAACAACGCTAAGGGGAACGCCATGGAGGCGAACAATCTCCCTCATATAAATTTCGGATAAGCTCGAAGCTGTACGGGTAGACCTGACTGGAATAAAATGAGCGGACTTAGTCAGTCTATCCACAATAACCCAGATGCTTTCATTTCCCCTCCTAGATCTCGGCAAACCATCGATAAAATCCATAGAAACTTGCTCCCACTTCCAATTTGGAATCTCCAGAGGCTGCAACAAACCCGGTGCCTTCTGATGATCCGCCTTGACTTGCTGACAAGTCGCACACCTACTCAAAAAGATAGAGATATTGCGCTTCATACCTCTCCACCAATAGAGTTTCTTCAAATCCTGATACATCTTTGCCACACCCGGATGAATGGAAAGTCGGGACTGATGATGTTCCCGAAGTAACTCCTGCCTCAGACCATCAACATTCGGGACACAAATTCGATTATTTATCCTTAAAACCCCTCTACCATCAATCCGAGCTCCACTACCATCAGAACTACTACTACCTCTGCTCCGGACATTCTCCTTAATCAATCTGATGATCCTATCCTCATCTTGCTTAGCTACGATACGGTCCACCAGAGGAGAAGAAACAATAAGCTGGCATAACAAAGACTTCTTCCTACTCAACGCGTCCGCCACAACATTTGCTTTCCCGGGAGTATAGTTGATGTCGAGATCATAAGAAGCAAGAAACTCGAGCCACCGCACTTGTCTCTGATTTAAATCCTTCTGGGTAAAGATATATTTCAGAGACTGATGATCGGTGAAGATATCAAACTTAGCTCCTAAGAGATGATGTCTCCAAAGCTTTAAAGCAAAAACAACAGCCAGTAATTCTAAATCGTGAGCAGCATAATTAGCTTCATGGGTCTTCAGTTGACGACTAGCATAGGCAATTACTTTCCCATCTTGCATTAGTACTGCTCCCAAACCCTCTCGACAAGCATCGGTAAATACCGTCAATCTTCCGATTTCATTTGGTACAGTAAGCACTGGTGCGGAGGTGAGCTTATCCTTTAACTCTTGGAATGCAGCTTTACACTTATTGCTCCATATAAACTTAGCATTCTTTCGAGTTAGAGTAGTCAGAGGTGCCGAAATCCGAGCAAAGTTTTCAATGAACCTTCGGTAGTAACCGGCAAGGCCTAGAAAACTGCGAATATCAGTAGGAGTCTTAGGTTCTTCCCAATCTTTGATTGCAGCGATCTTGACTGGATCAACAGAAACTCCTTCACTAGAGACAATATGTCCGAGGAATCGGACTTCTTCTTCCCAGAAACGACATTTAGAGAACTTAGCCTTTAATTGGTGATTTCGGAGAGTCCCTAAAACATACTTCAAGTGCGACTCATGCTCATCCCTTGTTTTGGAGAAGACAAGGATGTCATCAATAAAGACAAGAACAAATTTATTGAGCACATCGCGAAAGACACGGTTCATCAAGTCGACGAAGAAGGTAGGAGCATTAGTCAAGCCAAAAGGCATAACTAGCCATTCGAAGAAACCATTCTCAGTACGGAAAGCAGTTTTGGGTATGCTCTCCTCGGCAACTCTGAGTTGGTGAAAACCTGTGGCTAGATCAAGCTGAGAGAAAACAGTCGCTCCATAGAGTTGATCGAACATATCATTTATGCGAGGCATGGGTATCTATTCTTCGTTGTAAGTTTGTTCAGCTCCCTGTAATCGACACACATCCGGAGGGAACCATCAGACTTTGAGACGAAAACTACGGCTGCTCCCCATTCTGAGAAGCTAGGTCTGATCAGTCCTTTAGAGGATAAGTCTTGGATCTGCTTTCTTAATTCGATCTTCTCCCGTGGTGCCATTCTTCTGGGTGGAAGAACTACCGGTCGAGCTCCAGGAATGAGATCGATACGGAAATCAATTTCCCGCTTCGGAGGTAGAGATATGACCTCACCAAATACGTCGGGAAATAGTTTGGCTACAGGGGTCGAATGGATATTATCCGGGAAAGTGTCGAGAGAATAGATGAAACTACCAGCAAACTCTTGAGGCAAATTACACTGGATTTCTAATGGATTTCCCAAAACATCTTTAAGGGAAACAGTGCGAGAACTACAAGAGATATATGCGTCATGCCTATCTAACCAATCACCTCCAAGCAAAAAATCGAAAGCGTCAAACCCCAAAACATAGAAGTCACCCGTGAAGCACTGCTGGAAATGGAGGAGCTTCACATCCTTACAAACTTTACTAAGGTTCGCAGGACCACCGATGGGGTTTGAAACACATAAAGGTACAGAAGAAAATTCAGGAGAAAGGAGATGCTCAAATTTATTACAGAGATCCGTCGAGATGAAACTATGGGAAGCTCCGGTATCGAATAAAACCCGGACAGGAGATTTAAACAAAGTAAAAGAACCTTGAAATGTACCTTGGGAATCGCTAGGAGCGGGCGTAGGTGCAGGTGCCGGCGGTGGAACTGGAGAGGATGCAGAAGTAACAGCGAAAATTCCTGATGCCTTGCCCTTCTTCTGAGTAGGACAGTCTCTTTTGAAATGTCCCGGCTGAAGGCAAATGTGGCAAAGGTCTCGCCTAGCCGATTGAGCGGGAGGTGGAATCGCAGCACCCAAGGTAGGACAGCTATTCGCGTAGTGTCCCTTTTGGTCGCATCGGTAGCAAGTAATGGTAGATAGATCCACAGGCGGCCTCTGGGATGATGAAGATGATGATCCAAGCCCTGGAGTCCTATTCCTCTGATGACGGTAGAAGTTGGACATCCTTTTCTTAGAATTTCCAGAAGACTGAGACGGTGCAGATTGGGCAGCTGGAGTGGCCTTAGAGGTAGGGTTCTCATAACGGAGAGCCATATCCATCAAAGCAGTGAACGTCCCATGCACATGTGTAATAAGTCGATCGTAAAACTCGGGGCGAGCACCAGCGATAAATTTCTCGTTCTTCTTAAGTGGGGTATCTATCAAATTCAGGCCGTATTGGGAGAGCTCATTAAACTTTCTCTCGTATTCCGTGAATGACATATCGCCTTGCTTCAGATCCATAAAGTCTCGGTAGAGCTGAGACTTGCCCGCTTCGGGCATCCATTTGACCAGAAAGGCCTCCCTAAAGCACGATAAGAGATATAAGATAGATTCAAAAATGGGAAATTTGAATCCGAATTTGGACAACCGAAGAGATACCTAAATTGCTCCCAAGTGAGGTCAGCCTCATTTGTGTGAGCAGTAATAGATAGCCACCAATTTAAAGCGGCTCCCTTCATCTGCCAGGCCGCCAATTGCCTCTGCTGGGCATTTGTGATTTCGAGACAGGAGAAGATTCTCTCCAAGTCTCTCAACCATTGCTGAGCTTCTATTATGGATTCGGAACCCGTGAACTTAGTGCCACCAAGCTCGGTATAATCTTTGCATAGCTTAGTAAATCTAACAGGGGCAGCAGGTGGAGGAGCCGGGGCAGCAGCTCGTCCCCTACCTCTATCATTTCCTCTATTCATCCTAAAAAAATCAAGAATGAATTTAAGGGGAGAGGAAAAAATATTAATGTCAAGATATTCTAGGATAAGATAAAGTTTAACTTGGACAAGCATTTAACAAAGGCTCTAATTAAGATGGAGAAAAAGAAAATAGTCGGAAAATTTAACCTTAAAACAGGAAGTTTTTATATCAAAATATTTCTTTGAAAAACTTTTTTTTTTAAAATCATTTTATACTTTAAAATACGTTCTCTCACAAGGAAAGGATTCTGGAATTTGACTTCACCCATTCTAGGGTATTGCTACCCTATCTCTAATGATTTTTTGCTCCTTAGTCTATGGTTAAACCTGGCTCTGATACCAACTGTAACGACCCGCTATTTTGTACCATTCAAATTCGACAATAAATAAAACATGTCAAGCTTGAATAGTTCAAAATAATAGATTGTAAATAAATTAGGAGCAAATGAAATCAAATCACAGAATCACAGACACAGAATCAGAATACTCGCAGCAGAATTTAAAATACTTAGTGGTTCATGAAGCCACTATAAAAATCTCAACCAAATAAAATTTACATAGTTTTAAATCACCAATACAGTTTAAAACTTCAATAGTAATCCAAATATTCCAAAGTCTCGATTACATAAATAAGATATAGACTGAAAGATTTTGCCGGTAGCTCGGAAGATCTATAGGATGTCCTAGCTCCGGGAAGAAAGCTGAAACTGCAACTCAGGCTGACCCGAGCGTAAAATAAAACATAAACACTCGAGTCAGGACATACATACTTATATAGTGTAAGCTAATTCAAGTGTACTGTAATAAGGAGCAAGTAACTTAAAGGATGCTTGGGACCGCCCATCCTCTAAGGATCCGTTAAACTATTTACTATATAGTAATACTTCGCTATTATAATAGTGTCTATATTAAAATAAACATACTTTTAAATAGCATTAAGGCTTTACATTTTCCACCTTAACACGTAATAGTCCCAGTAGTCCATCCAATATCATAGTCCCTCCTGATCGGGAAGCCACCAGAGGATATCACACGGGCTACGGGAGAAAACCAAACTCGTACAAGGCTCGCTATGGTAGGTGACACGGCACAACTAGGCAATGCCAGGGTAGATATACCAATTGCTATCCGGACCGATGGAAACGCGCAGCGCGCAGCTGCCGGCCACCTCGAACAACACTGCCAAATCAAAGGTGCGCACCAAAACAATCACAAAAGTAATAGAATGGCATACGAAGAAGTGCGTCCGATCAAAGGTGCTACCTCATTAATCCGAGAATCGCTCCTGTTTTAGCCACCTTAGGCCAACTCACGGGAGTCGGGTCCATGTATTTACCTCAAAGAAAACGTCATCACCATCCTACTTCATTCTGGAATCTCCACCGCATACACGGTTGGTAAAGTGGTTTTCGGTATCGACAGAGAGTATGCCAGATATCCGATCCCGGTCTCTTTAACAACCAAACGTTATTATAACCCGTGGTTACAACTTTAAAAATGGTATTTACTTTATAAATCAAAATATATTTCCAATACTACAATATCAAAATATTGTTTTTAAACATTGGTCATTTTAATATACCATTTAAATCTATTCAATTTATTTAGGAATTAAAGTTTCTTTTCTCACCTTTTAAAATTAAATTCTTCCATAAAACCCATTCAAAAAAAAATCAATTCCTTATTTTATTAATTACATATTAAATTCCAAATTTTAATCCCCTTTTCCCAAAGATTATTTCCACAAATTGATTAAAAATATCAAATTTCAGTTTCTATAGCACTTATGAAATGCTACCTAAAGTTACAGGTTAAAACAGTCCAATTTTAAAAGACAGCATTTAAATGCTGTAATAGATTAATAACTTAACAATTTAGTTTTAAATTCCAATTATAACTTATTATCAATTATTTTCTTAACTGAATTCTTACTTTTACCAAAACCCAGAATTTCCAAAATAAGTTATATTCCAAAATTTTATTCAAACATTTATTTATTTATTTAACATTTTTAACTCATTCAAAATCATTATAAATAAAATCCTTTACATACATTTAAATCGGAATATTATAAAACTTCCAAAATAAATTTAAAATATTTCTGAAAAATACTATAGAAACCACGGGTCTGTATATAGTTTTCTAGCCTAGGTCAAGTGATACGGATTTATATCATTTCAATCCGCAATTTACAAAAACCCCGGGTTCTATCATTTCAAACCTGCAATCCTAAGTTAAATATTTAAAATTAAACAATTAAATAAATAAATGAATAAATAATTATCGTACAGGCCTATCATTTCAGCCTATAGCGATCTCAATTTACAGGGAACTTGCAGTGATGATTTAACAGTAAATAAGCATTAAATAATATGACTTCAACTATATTACAACAGATAAACAACTGATGAGGTGTCAATTTAAAATGGGGTTTAACATCATACGTTATATTACAGACAGATGACATTTAATAAATAATTTACAAATACACTTGCGATAATTCACAGAAATATAGGTATGTTTGTCTGGTGAGAAATACTCACCTTAAAGCTGCAGCGGACCTAAATCTAACACGGTATCTACCTCGAAAAACGGAAAACACGATTAAACTTTGGCGAATGCAATGCCTTGCCTCAAATCTTGAACAAAATCAACGAATAACAAATTACGCGAATTAAATTTACGGTCAAAGCAAAAATTAAATAAAATGAATTTGGGCCGGGATTATAACAGATAATTGAACTAAACTTTGCTCGACCTACTACCTCCCACTACCCGACTCAAAGCAACCCAGGCTCGGCCTATTTCAAACTGAATCTTTATGCGAGTTTTAAGCAGTGGATACAAGACACATACGATGAGACAAAATGCAAAGGTGGTGCATCTCCTTATAGGCCGTGATACTATTTTGTACAGGTGGTCATTCCACTAGCACGTACGAGATCCATACATTCCACATGCATTACTTCCTTATCTCCTCACTTTTTTTTCTTTTCCGAAAGGACGCATGCAGTATGCATGCCTCCTCAGAGACTAATGACCCGAAACATGCAGTAGACAAGAGAAAAAAAAATGCTCGGCCCTCTATCCTATTATTACTCCGTGATCCAGCACCTCGTCCTACCCACATTCTAAACGCACACGAGTCATCAAGCCACTTATCCTAATCAACAATGGGTTGGCCAAAAAAAAGAAAAAAAAAGAAAATGGGGTGATCTGCTCGTGGAGGAAAACTGTGTGCACAAGGCCTGTGTATGCTTTGTGCATGGGTTTCCTTATTGGCCGCCACTACTAGGAGATGCATCACAGGGAGGTTAGCAACTGGAGTGAGAGGCGGTTGTGTACTGGAGGGGAGAATAAGGTGTAGGCCAAGCATTCGAGTGGGGCAGTGGAGTAACCGATCACAGTATTGGCTGATGGAAGAGTATAAAGTGAACAAAGCAAAAAGAAAAATATAAAAGGAGGAAGAAACAGAGACAAATGGCCATACCTGAAGCTTTGTATGCAACAGCCAGAGAAAAATGCAAATGGAAAAACTTTGAGGTGTGGTGAACTTTGTGATGTGGATCTCTGGTTTATATATAAACGAGTTGCGAGATTTATGGAAACGGCAAATGAGATCAGAGAATAAATGGATACGAAGATGTGATTGAAAAATAAATAAAGTAGCTTGCGAGATTTCAGGGGAAAAGAACGGCAAGGCAAGTGGAAATTCGAAATCTCCGTGCGTTGATAAAAGAGGGATGAACGAATTTCATGGTGAAGCAACGGCAAGTAAATCTTTTTTCAATTTTTAAAACGTAAAAGGAAATTTATATTTTACTAAAAAGGATGCGTGCTTATCTTTTATAGTGGTAGTGAAAACAATTTGAACTGGTCCTAAATTTCGTGCTTTATAAAATAGAAGGAGGAGCGTGATTAATGTGGATCAGGCTTGCATGAAGATGAGCAGAGAGATATATTGGGTATGTATATAAGAAAAACGGCAGATGATAATAGATTTGTCCACTTTTTCTTCATTTAGAGGTTGCGTGATTTTTATTGTCAGTTATACGAAAATTTATTGCAACGTTATATACTTTTTTTTTCCAATTAAAAGTTGCGTGCTATAAGATTTTATTTAGGCTAAATGATGTATAAGCAGAGATGATTTTTGAAATCTGGGTAAGCCATAAATGCAGACAAGAATAGAACGGCAGCTAGGGGATTGAAATTTATTTGTAGAAGATTTTAAATCAGATTTCTATAAAGAGGTAAGAATTTGAATTAGCAAAGATTTTGGAATTGAAAAGTTTTATACCCAGTTTTAAAACCAATGAAGGCTGTGGAAAAAGTAACGTTTTGCTATAGACTACTAACTGATATTTTAATCCATGTAGATATTGAAAAAATGATTTTTAAAATACGCCAAACCGATGCAATCCAATATACCCAAAATTTATACAAAATAACGTCTTTAAATTTATACGTTTTTACGTTACTTATGCCTTAAATTTTTACGCGCCCTTTAAACGCGAAATCTAACAGTTCATTAGATACACTAAATTCTTCAAAGTTATTACTTAACTAAACTTTTATTGGTCTACATTCTCCATATTATATATATATATACAAAATTCATTTTATTAAAATTCCAATGGAGTTGTCCTTTAACAAAGTTACAATTTCAAAACTTCCAGTTTATAATTAGACTTTTAGGAAATGATTTAATCAAATTAATAGATATTTTTAAAAATAAATTTCAAGATTTAATAGATAAAAGAAATAAATTGCTAGAAAAATTAGGGCTGTTACATTGAGTTTTGGTTCCAGGCTTACTAACCGGTGCACTGGTGTATCACCACCCATGCACCAGTGTTGCTAATACCTGGAGCCCGATGAGGTCCAGGTTGCATCTAAATCGACAGAGTGATTATCTCAGGCGAAGGAACTCAAGTTAACTTCACGGAAGTAGATGGCATAACATGTGAACATATTTTGATAAGCAATTATCAATTGACATATTGATTTTATGAAATTTAACTAGAAAGCATATTCAAATACTAAGCTTAGGCTCCTAATCAAACAAAGATTCAAATCAGTAATTACTAATTCAATCATACAAAATACAACATGAATTAATCATAAACAAACATTTGGATTTAGAGAGTAGTTGGGTGAGGGTTACTCACCTGAATCATCACTAACGTGAATGAAATCGCTTCCCAAACCCTAGATTCCCCATGTTTTTTGTAGCCTTGCTCGAGGTAGCACTTTGTCCTTCTCCATGTAGCTGCCTTAACTCTCGACAGCCCTCTGTAGTCCTAAGTCTTACGCCTCCTTGCTTTAAATGAGATACCATTACCTTGATTAGCTAGGTTTTTATTTTCTTTAGTTTTTCCCCTTTCTCTAATATCGAATTGAAGTTTGCAAAAGAAGAAACGTGAATGATTTTGTTTACAGGAAGTTTTCGGGTAGATAGGCTAAGGTTAAATTTAGAAATGGTGGTATACTAATGGGCTTGTTATTACTAAGAGCCTAGTAAAATAAATAAATTCAAACACTTAGATTTTGTTTATTTCTACACCAATTTAATTAATTCAACAAACCAAGGCTAAGTCATTTATTTAGCCCTTTTAAACCTTTTATTAATGCTTAAGAATATGAAACAAAAATCCGAATGTTAAAAGTCTATTTTACAAATTCACATGTTATTGTTATTATCCTTTTTAATCAAAATCTTTATTTAGAATAAATATTATCCCATTATATATGATAATCAAAATAAATCCAGTTTGACAAATCAAACTTATTTTCTTACAAATAATTTATTTCAATTATCAAATGCTAAGAATTGATAATCAACCAATTATTCAAAACAAATTTTAATTTCACAATTTATATTACAAAATCCCAATAAATATTAATTAACTGTAGTTAATTAGGTAATTAACAACAAAGTTGTTACATGTTATAAAAAATTTATATGTGCATGTATTGCTTGATTCAATTTATATATTCAAATTGTTTAAATAAAAAATAAATTAAACCTGATAGCAATTTTTTATAATACAAGTTGAATTAATTAGTTTTTGAGATTAATATTTTATTATCAATTGAATTCGTTTTAAAAGTGTTCATTTAAAACAATGGTTATAAAAGTTGAAATTTAAGGTTTAATTTAATAAACAGTTATATAAATTTGGAATAATTTTCTTAAATAAGTGTTCTAATTCAATTTTTAAAATAGATCTATGAAATAATCTTTATAATACCAACTAAATTTGTTTTAAAAGTATTCATTTAAAATAATGATTATAAAGGTTAAAGGTCAAATTTAACAAGCTATATGTAGTTTAACAATTTATATAAACTAATTTTTAAATTTAAATTTTAATATAGATTTTGATTAAAAATGTAGATTTAATTTTGAATCCTTTTATATTTCAAATGTTAATTTTATTTTTCAAAACACATAAACTTTGTCATGATTAGTTTGAATATGTATAAGGGTTTAAATGTTTAAACATTGATTTTTAGTGGCATTGAGTGAATGAGTAAAAAAGGAGAAAAGTCCCCCACCTTTTCCTCTCTTCAAAAGCCTGCTGTAACATCCTGTTCTGGAGTTAAATAAAATAAATGCATTAAAATGGATTTTGGAAATTTAGTTAAATATTTTATTGAATTTAATTCAATGATTTGAATATTATTTGACAATAAAATGAGATTTTTGATTAAAAATTCAAATCTAAAATTTGAACCGTGTTTTAATTCCAAAAGTTGTCTGAAAATTTATTTCGACAAAATAAATAATATTTATGAAATTTCAAAATTGTTTTGGAAAATAAAATAATTATTTTATAATTATTGAAAATTTAAAATTAATATTTTAATAAAATAAAAATCGTTATAAATATAATTTTTTTTGATAAAATGCCTTGTGTGAATTTTTAAACGGATGTAAAAGATTGATTAAAAGGAAATTTGATTAATAGATGGTTAGGGGTTCAAATTTATTTAAATATTTAAATTATTTCATTAGTGGACCAAAATTTTCAGCCCATGTTACATCCTTAACACTTAAGCCACCTTCAAGCTTATCACGTTCCTTCTTTTGTTTTAAAGCCTAACACTAACCTCTTTTATTCATAAATCAAAATCGCATAGTAAAAAAATTGAAAAAAGAAAGTAGATAAATTTAATCATGCTACCGCGATGAGATGGAGGCGATGTCAATTGGTGTCGGTTGGTGCTGACGTGGGTCCGAAGGAGTACAACAATGGCGAGGGTTTATAGGTGGCCGCATGTGCATTAGGAGGGCGATGCTATGGCAGAGGTACCGATGAAAGTTACATGGAATGAGAGTACAGCGTCGGCGAGCATTGCGATAACTTCAGGCTGTTGATGGCGTAGCTACATAGCGAGGTAAGGAGGGGCAACATTGATTTGAGTAAGTAGTGGTGCCGATTTTAATGGTAGTGGCACAAATTTGGGCAATATGCATGCAAACTTCACGCTATATTAGTGGTAAGTGTATTTTTATTTTTAGTGAGTGAAATCTTCTCTCTTTAACTAAAATTATATCAATAATTTATTCAAGATGAAATTACCTGATATAAGCGAGTTAACTTAATCGATTTTAATTTATATACAGTATAACCCTAATTCAATTTTTTGGCTAGTGCAATTCAAGTTACTTGTATGGAGTTAATCGATCTATCCGTTAGTTTATATGATTGCAAATTGATGAAGTTGATTTATATTTTGATCAAAATGAAAGAATATGGCTTGGCAGCCTTGATTACTATTTGGAGATAATTAAAGGTTGAATCTTTTGATCGATGATTGGTTGAATTGAATTATATGTGATTGATGGAAATTATCCTTTTGATTGTTGATTGAAAAATAAATAAATAGTACATAATATATAAGTATATTGCGTTAATTGATTCTAACAAACATTTAAATCTAGTATGGTGTTTAAAAGAATTTTATTTTGAAATATATTCAAATATATTTTTGAAAGAGGTTAATATTAATTTTTTTTGAATTTATACAATGAAGGAAGATTTTATATTAAAATTATTTGAAAAAAAAATTTGATTCTTACTGGAAAGATTTTCATATAAAATGATTTCTCACTATTTTGATGTGAACAGAATTTGAATATGAGCTTGGATTATTTTCAAGTGGAAAATAATGGAATTTCAAAATTGAAATTAAAATCCTTGACGAATATTTATATTTAAATTTTGAAGTAGAAACGATTTTATGAAATGAAGTTGATAATTTGAATTTGAATTTAAACCTTAAATGATGAATGGTTTTAACCTTAAAAATTAATTATTTCCATATAAGATTAAGAGAATTATTCAAGATAATATTAGAAATATTTTTCAGTTGAATTTGAAATTCATTTTATGTACCATTATTTGTATTTTATATTGATTCGAATATCAAATAGTACTAAACGATACTTGGTTGAATTTTAAAATGGTTTTAGCAAGATTTATAAGAAGATAAACCAAGTATATATCTGTTTATGTATTTTGAAAAGCATGAGTATTTATTATACAAAATATGATATATTTGTTTAAAATTAGGTGAGTAATATTTTTTTTTGATTTTGGTATTAAGTGTTAATATTTCACCCGTAACTTAATAGAATATTCATGATAAAATAATTGAATGAAAACTTTCTAGATTTGGACTTGAATTGATAGATTGAATAATATGACTGAATTGGGTGATTTTAAATACTTATTTGAATTATAAAAATGAAAGTATATAATTTATGATATGCATTTTCACCTACGTTATACAGGCAAGTTTATTATATCCCTTACTATTGATTTGAATGGATGAATTACCATGTTTGAATTAAAGTGCTTTGAATGCATAATTGTTGATATTATTAGATGCACGCACACGACATTACTTGATTAAAATGGAAATAACATCATTTTAGGAATAATAATGTTTTGGGTAGCCAAATTTTTTAAAAGATAAATTTTACATTTAATGAGAATGGTACGAGGTATTGACTACTAAACTGCTAGAATCCATCCTAACAGACCGATTTGAGGATCACAACCTGGATCATGATGATCTTTGTCCCTTATTATAAAGTTAATGATCTGTTGCATAGAAAAAATAATGAAAAGTAAGATATTGGAGATGTGGTGCCATAGTAGCTAGCACCTCAAGATGGAATTGGGCAGGTGAATACAATACATAAAATGTAAACGTCTTCAGAAGCCAGAAGGGCAATGCAACAAGGGATCATATAAAGTGCACTTACAATTGGTCGAAAGCAGCGGGTGAAAAAGACCGTACAGGCTTATTAGGGAAATTAATCTATGTAAGAGGTGAATCTAGAAGGGTTACCAATGAGTATTCCTGTTGCAAACTCAAGGAAGAGAGTTAAGATATGACTCTCTATAGATATATCGACCTCATAAATTATATAAACATTGCTTAGATATGCTGGTGAAAGAGACCGTATTATGGTAAATAATGACTATGTACAACTGTTATTTGTTTAGATATGCGGTTGAAAAAGACCGTATTATGGTAAAGAGTAAAATTAGACTACGAAGATCTAAAAATAGTGTAATTGAATTTAAACTAAAAGCACCTCATATAATATGAATAGATTGTGATACCTCGGTTGATCAGAGTTGCGGCTATGAGTCATAGTGATTGGAGACATGACACTTAGTTAAAACTTTTTCACTAAAATGCGAGCAGGATATTGTTTGGTGTGAGTGACAGCGTTTGATTGATATGTCATGTAGGGCTAGACATTTTTTCCTTATTATCACTTACCAACTATTACTTACCGCTACTAACTAAAACGGTACCGAACCACATGAAAATACACAGTATGGTAATGGTAATTAACTACTAAATGCGGTAATTATTGTAACAACCACATATCTTGATATATATATATATATATATATACTTGTGTGTGTATAAATACACACACACAAACACACACACACATATATATTATAACATCACATTTAATGTGTAATGATATAATAGAAAATCTATTAAAATACTATTAGGATATCATATTGAATGCAATTCTTATCATGTATTTTTATAAATAATAAGATTTAGTAAAATATTTTTAGCTTCTTGCACAACTTTACTTATATACTTGACTACATAAAATAAAATTGATAAATCAACATATAATAACAAATCTTAATATTTTCTCTTTTAACATGAAATATTATAAACAAATAGATATCATACTTGTAAACGGTAAAAGTTTATTACCGACCACTTTGGTTAGTAATGTTATAGTTTTTCTGTTACCATATAGATTGGGTAATGGTTTTGAATATGAATTTTTGAAATCGACCCGAATCCGGCCCCAAATGTCACGTATTTATACCCGATACCACACTTATATATTATTGTTAAGCATTATTATACTCATAACTAGATTTTCAAATGTAAAACCCCGTAAAATGAACAGTAATTAATTAAAAAAATTTAATAAATAATTAGTAAGGCTAAAAAATGATATTTGGGCAGACGTTGGAATTTAACCACGGAACTTGCACCATTGCATTCATGGAAATTTTGTAAGCAACTTTCATATATAAAGGTTCGCGGTCGGAGTTCAAATGAGGACGTTATCTGTGTTTGAAGTTTTCGGACAAAAAATAATTTAAAAGGAATTAAAGGAGACAGATAATAAACAAACATGTGGACTCTACCTATCGACCCTCTCCTTGGGTCGGTCGATCGCCTATAAGGGAGCGATCGACTAGGTAAAGTAATGGAGGCTAGGGTTGAACCTCAGCCTAATGACCCGGATTTAATAAATATTAATTGCATTGGATAAAACTGATACTGGCTCCTATAAATACAAGCACAACCCCCCACTTTTCTTCTCATATTTTCTGATCAAAGCAGAGGAGCTCTTCCATTTTACCTTCTCCGCCTAAAATCATGAAAATACTGTGTGTGTGTGTGTGTGTGTGTCGTAGAAGGGAGGAAAATGAAAAAAAAGGAGAGCAGGAGTGCATCAATTTTGTAAAAAGGTAAATTCTATAATTATAAATCTATATTCCACTTAATTCGGATCTCCTCTATGATGTGTAATTCTAATTGGGGTGTGTGTGTGTGTCTATATATATATATATATATATATATATATATATATGTATGTATGTATATATATATATATCTTATTATACCTATTTTGGGATGGAAAGGAAGAAGAAGTCAATTAAAGGAATGGATTTGGATTTAGGAGATTAAGAAAGCTAAGAAGGTGAGTGGAAAATTATTTGATTTATATATAATACTAAAATTTATATCGTTGAAATTTATTTAATTGTTATGCATATGAAAGATCTATTGAATTCTAATCTTAAAATGAATGTATTTAATTGAAATCTCACCTATATAGTCTGTAAGTCATGTTATTGATAACATTGTGAATTTTTTCTATATTTATGCTAACTAGGTTGTAAATTGTCTAATATTCATTTGAATTGCCCTAATTTGATATGGAATGTAAACTTCTATGTTTTAATCAATTGAGAGCATGGAGGGTACAATTTAGTTATATCTATTTCCGTGTAAATTTCCATAAATTACTTAACTCTATATGTATTAAAAGTGTGTCCTTTGGGATAATAAGGAATCTACCAAAATGAAAGAGACATGCAAAGTACAGATGTTTCTCCATAATTTGTACTGTCTATTTCGATAAAATAAAAGAGACGATTCTTTGTAATTTCAAATAGAGAAAAAAGTCCCAACTTCAGGTAATTCATGGAAAGTTGTAACGACAATCCTCTTTGGGAATGATAGCTTTAATATAATAAGCGTGAAAATGAATGTTCTTTACACAATGTATACATAAGTGTATGTTCTAAAATTCCTTAGCGTAGGAATTAATGAGTTAATATATGTATGTATGTATGTATGTATGTATGAATGTATGTATGTATGGTATAACCGCGCCTACCAATTAAAAATAAAAATATACATAGGGTAACGAATAAGAATAATAAATAAATATATGTTGGTACTCATGTTAGTTATAGTTTGGACGACTAAATATTAATAACGTAGCAAATCATAGGATTAGGAGGTTGCAAAGGAAAAGAGGTAATAACTCAAAAATATATTAACAATGATTGCAAACATTAGTCGGCAATAAATGTGTAGTTAATAGGGAGTTACAAAAATTAAATGGGGACATAAATACATTTAATAGGATTGATTAAAGAATTTATTATGACATTTATGGGAATACATGATAGGCATAATACGTTGGATTTGAAATGAATGAATGAATCTCACTAGTAATTGTCTAGTTTGAATAATAACAACCATTAATTAAGGATAATTAATTGGAGGAAAATAAATGAATGGCATTTATGGGACATAATAAAGAAATGAAGAATATATGCAATAAGTGTATAAGATAGGAATAATTCGCAGTGAGTAAGTAAACTAATACTAATAAATAAACTTAGGAAGGTACTATAATCTCCATAGCGGAAACTATATGACCTCAATAATATGTTTTGGACGAGCGTAAATTAGTGGGCATAGTTTTTACAACCCGGATTTTCCATCATTTGATTTTAAATATTTATATGGTTTTTAAATATTGGATTTGAATATAATATGAATAAAAATGATTGCCAACGTTGTTTTAAATCCTATTTGAATTAGAATAGAATTAGTCAACTTTTAAAAATTGAAAGAAAATCGATTTCGCAGAAATTGGGAATTTTAATATTTAATTAACGTGTAAAAATAGCCATTTTTGACATTGTCTCGGATTTTGATGAAACCAGTTTCATTGGATCCGTAATAGTGAGTTATTATAGAATTTCAAATTTCATGTCAATCGGACTTACAGTTTGGTCATGCGAAGATGAAATGCATAGAAATATATTTAAGTAGAATTAACTAAAATAATTCAATCAGAAAACCTATATTTCAAATACAATGGAATTGGCTTCCGATATATATTCCATTGTGTTTGGAACCGGAATAAAACATTATAAACGCCAGGCGACACGCTTCGTTTGGAGTTCGGAATTATTGCGCTTGAATAGTAATTTATAGTTGCCTATAAATAAAGGACCCTAGATTTCATTTCTGGAGAAACCCTAATCCTAATTGGAGAAGCCACCGTTTATAACTTTAATGGTCAAAATCGCATGAAACTTCTTCCCACGATCTCTTCAAATCAATCAACAATAAGGGAAAACTTCCTAAATGAAAGTCGTAGAGCATGAGCAGATATACACATTCAACGGTGGATCTGGGATATAACGACATGAGGCGGTGGCAAATCGCCAGGAACAGCGTGACATTCGAGCTTGATTTTCTCAACCTAGGGTTGACCAAAGGTGATGAGGCTTTGGGCGATGGTGTAACATGGGGTGGCATTTCGTGTAGAAGTGGTCAATCGAACTCTGGTTCGTCGAGGAGGACCAACGTTGAAAATTCTCGCGCGATGATTGGTGTCTTATTGTCTTGGGTTAATTGAATGTGGAAGAAGTGAAAGTGTAGGCGCCCTGGATCTGATATTGGGGGGTACGTGAGGCCTAGATGTGTTAAGCTAATAATATAATTTTTTTAATGTTTTTGTAAATTAAATTATACAAAAATTCATTCAATTTTATAAAAGCGATATCTCATTCAAACGAGGTCAAAAACGAACGAAACAAGTTGCATTAGGTTCATATTCACGAATATTACATGATGGGGCAAGATTGGGATATATTCAAGCTAGTAAAATTTTTGGTTAAATTCGAAAGCCTTCAGAACTAGAACGCGAAAGAGACAACTGAAATCAAGGTGAGTAAATCTCACTCATTTTGGATGAGTGGTTATATTTTAAAATAGTGAAAATTATTTATTGGTTGATTGGTTGAATGGATAAGTCATTATCAGTTGAATATTATATTGTGTGTGTATATATATATTAGTATATTTATTACTAGTTGGATAAATTTCCCACTGTTGGAGTGGATGGGACACTATGCACTCCGCATAATAGCGGATGACCATATGTTACGGTGATATCTCGCCTTGAAGCAGGATTGGTATTTTATGTTATATAACATCCATGGATGCAGGGAAATAGGTTGGAGGGATCCAACCGGATTCCACAAAAATATATTGATTTATTTCATATATAGTGACATATGATGTGATTGAATAATCTGCTATGGATTATTGTGTGATTTGACTTATTGGATGTTATAGTAGCATTGGCCCAAATTTTGGTATTTTAAATACCATAAATAATATTTTTGAATTTTAAAAAGAAATTCAAGGTGATTTTTGGAAAGAAAAATATTTATATGGAAATTGGGATACTGGATAAGAAATGGGATTGGATTAAATAAAAGATTTGATTTGGAATTCACTTAAATATTTTGTAAAGTGGTTCAGATAAATATTTTTAAAATTAAATTATACAAGGAATTTGGAATGACGGATTTTAATAATATGTCGTAAAATTATAAATGGAAGTTGAAATTGAGTTTTGAATAGAATTGCAATTATAACTAGATTTATTGCGAAATAGATTTCCATATGGAATTTTAAATGGAAATCGATTTACAAATGAATTTTATTAATATAAATTAGTTACAAAATGGAAGTGAGTTTATAAATTTATAAACAATGTTATAGATAAAGTGAAATGATTATCATTTGATAAATTGGGAATATAAATTCATAGTGTGAATTTAAAATGAAATATGGAAACCAGTTTAGAAAGAAATAGTGAGTTCTATTTTAGAATTTGGAAAAATTGGAAATGTAAATTTTGTGATAAATCAAAAAATTTATATGTATAAAATCGGATATGTTTATTTTAAAAATAGTATATTCCAAGGGGTAAAATTTGTTTTTCCAAAGGATTTTTATTTATTAAACTATGTAGTTTAAAAACTATTATTTAGATTAAAATATTTCGGAATGTTAGTTATTCAAATATTTAAATTTGTTGAAATAAATTCTAAGTTTATAAACAAGCTTGTAAATCGATTAGTATTATTTATAAATGAATTGGAAATTAGTAATCATTACTTATTTAAAAGAGGTTTTGATAATTTAAATAATTACTTAAATGTGTTTGAAAATTTATTATTATTCTTTAAAATATTTATTTTACAAATATTGAATTTTGGAAATTGGTTGAAGTTTATAAATGTTTTCGAGATTTGTAAATCTGGGTTTATTTTATGAATGAGATTTTATAAGATAAATCTTATAATGGAATTTTGAAGACTTAAGAAAATTTCCAAAATGTTAGGTATGGGAACTTCGAAAATGAATTTGAATTCATAAAAGTTATATACTATTAATCAATATTATAAATAAGTAAAATAGATTTTTGGAAATTGTAAATAAAACTAATAAATTTTGAAGTTTTATGAGAAAAGTGATGAAAATGTTTCGAAGTATGGATATTAGAAAAGATTTAGAAAAATGGACTTATAATATTTTCTAAGTATGTGAATGTAGGTTTTGGAAATGCTGTAACGACGAAATGATTTATATGAAAATATTTTTTCTAAGTCTTATAAATTGAATTTCGAAATATTTCTGTGTTGAAATGGTTGAAGGATATCCTGTTATGGATAAGTATTTGAAATTTATTTCAAATGTTGGAATACTAAAAGTGATTAGAATATATATCTATAAAAAGATATTTGAAATGAATGTTTTGAAAAGATTTAATAAGATATGGGCCTAGTGTCTATTTATGTGTGTAATTTAATAGTTAAATAACTAACTACCAAATTTGGCCAATCATTTCGATGAGACCGAAATCAGATTTAATTATCCAAAAACTATTGAATCCATTTGTGCGTTATGAATTCTAATATCGTGAAGATAATGAAGATAGTGGTTTTGGAAATTCGGTATGTTCAAATCCAGGACAACTTGTATGAATGAATGCTATCATTGCATCGTTGCCTGGAGGTAGTGTTAGCATTCTAAGTATGAATTATATTCTTTAGGTAAACGTAGCCACAAGACTCATTAGCCATGAAATGACAAAAACAGGGCATGCAACAAGGTCAAGTGGGTCGCTCCCATTAGAGTATGATCATCACTTATCTAGAATGTACATTTACCATCATCGCTATCTTTCATATGTATGCGTTTCGAGGCCCATTAGTGGTGATCATATTCGGTACTAGTAGTCAAGTGTTAGGCAGTCTTGTGTGGCAGGGGTACAAGATGTTCTTGTCAGACCCTGGCACATTTTATCTAGAGATGCGCCATCAGAAGGTAGCTCCTTACCTTGTCATAGTATGGAATCCATTGTCCAATAAGCATTGTACAGTTTTATATGTGCCTAACTATGTTGAAACGTGAGATGCAAGCATTTCAGGTATTTTATATTTATATTATATAGACACTATTATAATATCAAATGATTTTGATATAAATTTTTTTGGTTATTGTAAGGTAAAAACCCATCGTATTTATGTGTGGCGTAGTCTTAGGAGATACCTTTGTTTTCAAAAGGATTTTGATAACGGTAATAATTCAAATTGAGCGTGTTTTCTTATGCTAGGTTTCCAAACTAACTCAGATATTATTTTAGTATAATGCTCGGGTCAGACCAAGTATTGCAGATCCAAGTTAGGATGCTATGTAGCTCAGGAGATGAGATGGAGATTTTAGGCGTATTACACGTACTTAGTTATCTCCGCTATGTATGTCATGCTGTATATTCAGCACTTTTGAGGATAAGTTATTATGATAGTCCAGATTGATTTATCGATTGTTGTACTCTGATAATGGTATGTATAGTAACATTTATAGTACTTTTTATATAAAGATCTGTTATTATTTATTATATATTTTTCCGCTGTGATTGTGAGATTCTATGTTATTATTTATGTTTTCTTCTATCCCTTTTTCTTCTTCACCCCTAGCAATCGGTATTTCCAGCACTTGAATATTCGGCATGCTATACAGTGAACATATTGATGTCGATTTCGAGGGTCTAAAATCTCCTGCTCACTAAAATAGACTAATATTTTGGTTTAGGATATTTGGCTTTGTTTAGAACGGGTTGGAATGCGAGGTCTGTAGAGTTACATCATAGAAATCTTCCCTTCACCTAGAGGCTATTAGCAATTGTGTATACATACTACTGATGTGGGACAACTCCAACTTTAGGACCTTTGGGGAAGGGATATATGTTCATTTATAGGTATGGGAAAATATACCAATGGTTCGCCTCAGATTTGAAGTATTAAATGACTCGATACCTTTAGGGATGTCAAGGGGTTTATTTCGAGGTGGAAAATATAAAATTGTCGTTGGGTCTGCTTCCTCCCTATATAGGAAGTTTTAAACAATCTACGACGATGCTCTATAAGGAAATGGGGTCTGCTTCACTTCTAACAAGAGGTATTAAGTAACCAGAATGAGAATTTTCCATGACTTATACAAAGTAAGTCTAAACCAGATTTCGGTTGTGGGATGTTAGCAGGCCGTGTCAATATTTTTTGTAAACTGGTATTTAGTAGTAGGCCTGACATAGATGCTTTGACTCTAGTGGTCCCGAGAAGTCATTAGCAAAGTCTTGGGTTATGCCCTGACGAATTTCGCTTTCTATTGTGTAGAGTCCATACAGGATACACAAAGACCTTAAAATTTATTTGTTTATTTATCGAAGGTGAGCTAGTTAGGCCTTAGATAAGTCTTTGAGATGCGTTAATAATACGGTTAGTTAAATTATAAAGTTGTATATGGGAGTCATCAACTTTGTAGCTAGGACCAATTGCTAGCGATTATGTTATGGAGGGCTCACTTCGAGGTTAGGGTATTAAAGGGCAGTTAGATCAGCCTCCTCCCTATTTAAAAAGTATTAAGTGGCTGGGTTTCTTTTTAGGTGGTGCAACATGCACACACACACACACAGATATATATATATATATAACTATATATATAGTTATACCTCGGAGAAGGTTGTATATATCGTATGCACATATGGAATTAAATAGATAAGCCATAAATAGTAGACATAACACTTAAATAGATATCAATTGGCATAAAATAGTGTTATAGGTGAAGTATGTAATTTTCCAATTACCAAAGCATTGTTCTGACCCCCTCATTTTTACAACCCACAGGATATATTTTTGAAGGACATGCTACTTTGAGCAAGTCGGAAATGGTAAATGGAAAAGTCTTCTCATTCATGCTCGGGACTAATAAGGAAACTATATATTCAAGAAATAATATTGATTTCAAGATAGTAACCTTAGTCGGTATATATGTACTATTATATTTTACTATTCAATCGTGAGTTCGCTCTTTGATATACCTATGTTTATTACAAGTTACCAACACTAACGATTCGTATCCAAATGAACTTAGGTTTCTATTTAGGCCAAATTTGGGTCCATTATGGTGTGTGTCATTGCATTTGATATCGAGCTTAGGTTAGTCGATCATAGGAATTAGGATACACCGATTGAATGTATTTGTAATTTTATCTTAATTATATACATTATATGCCAACTCTATGAATTTTGACTATAGATTTAGCCGCGACCATATTATAAAGAGATGGATGATGCAACTATGAGTCGAAACAGTAAATATAGTTAAATTTATGTGCCTACACTGATTACTCTATGGGGTAGAGGACCTACCATAAGGCGTGGGCCGAGAAGAGCATGAGCACGTCATATAGTAGGATTTTGGAAGCTGGATGGTATTTGACTCCTTTGTTAGGCCTATTTGCCATATAATTATGGATTTTTTTGGGACTGTTGATTGATGATGTATATTTCAACCAAACGGATGGGAAATAAGAACCAATATGCACTACAACAGATTTACCTTTTAACAGCGCACGAAAAACACTATTATAGATTTTCATAGCGTTATTGATGACGCTATATAACGACATGTTATAATAGCCCTGACAGATCTTATAGCACGATGTTATACGCTATTGAAAAGAATATTTTATAGCACTTATTCAGCACTATTGAATCCTTTTGATAGCGTTTTATCTATATCGACTTTCATAGCGTTTTTTTCATGCAATTTTATTTAACTACTAAAACTCTCAATTTTTAATTTATAGCGTTACATATTTGTCATAGCATGGACTAAACGCTATAAAATTTATTTTCCATAGCGTTTGCCTTTATTATAGCTCTTTTTCTGTGCTATTATATTATTTCCTATAGCGCTTTTATTTGTTTCTATAGCGTTTTACTTTCGGTTTCCGTAGCACCTTTTTTGCGCTATTAATTTTATTATTATGATGTACTTTCTATAGCATCCTACAAAAGCTATCTTTCATCTTATCTGAATCGCTTCATTTCAGTAGTAATCAGAATACAAAACTACATTTCTAAAACCAAAAATCAAAAGCCAAAAATGTAATAGCAAAATAATATACTACCAAAGCATATTTGATTGCAAATGACAAAATATATATGATCTTACATAGTTGATAATGAATACATAAGTTTAGAGTACATAATTTCAAAACAAAACATTACATGAAAAAACAATATCCCTTGGTCTTCCGCTTGTCAGCTCATGCACATCAAAGCTGCAAAGAGTAATCACTAGTAATTTGAAGCACCAACGCAAAAAATTTGAAGCAGCTAGCATTCCTGCATCAAACCACTTCCTGCAATGAAATGAAGAAAAATTAAAATAAACATTTGATGGTATTGTTCATATATACTAGTATTCTACTATCATGCTTCAAAAACTTATATGGAGGGAATAAAAATCTAGCAAACAATAACAATGATACCAAGAACAACAATCTCAAAATTATCCTTGTGCCCATTGCTGTTGAATCAAATTTTTAGATACAACATCACCAATACAACAAACACACTTCACTGACCACTTGTGCACACCTCCCTGACCACTACAACAACCACCATCTCACTGTGCCTTCTCTAAGCTTGTGCACACCTCCCTGACCACTTGTGCACATCATCACATACCCATCATCTACAACCTGCTTGCTCCCTAACCCATGCATTTCCAAACAAAACCTCATTGCCCCCATCAATCTACAGTTCACCGTTAACACTCCATCACCATACCTCTATAAACTTCTCGATTGTTGCCCATAGTCACTCCACATCTTCAACCTCTACTTGCACTTCACATCTTCAATTTACTTCACATCTCATATTCATCTTCAATCACAACACGCTTCAACTTCATCCCTACCTTAAACTGCGACAACACCCTATATCAGCTCCACATTCAGTCACACGTCAAAACTGCCTTATTTGTTGTTGCAGTTCAAAACCAACAACACAAGCATCACTACATACATACAAACCCATCAACATACAAACTCACACTTCAAACTGTTCACTACTGTGCTGTTGCCACTCGACACTGTGCACTGTGTGCACATATTATTCCCTGTTCAAAAAAAAAACAACATCCAATCCATCAAAACATCAATACACTGCTCAATTGCCTACCCCATATCTGCCTCTGTTCAACTCCGACTTCCCCACGTTCACTGCTGCACATCATACTCATCACTGCATTCCTTTCCCACAAAGTTCCCCATCCAGCCAATAAAACAGTTCTCTCAACATTGCAACTATCAAATTCCTTCAACCATCACTGCCAAAACCATCTATGCACTTCAATTCAACACTTCATACCATACTGCCACCACTAGCCTACAAATTCACCTCTCAAACAACCACTGTCAACCAAACATCATCACACCTCACTGACCACATTTACAACACCATCATAATTATCACAATTACACTTATCAAACTTTTCACATACCCCTGCAAAACTTCTGCCAACAAAACAAACTGTCATCTTACTACTTCCCCTGCACACCACTACCACTAACCAATATACTTCCCTTCATCACCCTAAAACCATCCATTCATCTCCTTCAAACAGCTCCATCACAACTTGCAGACCCATCACAGTGCAAAAACACAAGACTCCCTACTACAACTTGCCTTACCACTTAACAATCCTTCCACAGCATTCACTACTTTAAATTCTACACTGCCACTGCCTATAGAGCTACTTCTCTGTGCACATCACTCCATTACTGCCTGCACCTCCATCCCACACTTACTGACAAACTTCATCTACTGCTACATCCAACAACACTTTGCATCTTTTCAAGCTTCCCTCAATCAAATACCAACATCAAGTTTCCCTTCCATCCACTGCACTACACCTTCCTGTCACTTACCTCTCCACAAAATCACCACCAAAACAGTTACACATCCATCCATACTACCACCCCTATGCATTTCTGTGCATCAAAAAACTGCCACTTCCATCACCGAATAACCACTTGCCTGCTACTGCACCTTCCTCTGCCAATACAAACTTTGTCACCAAATAACCAAAATGCTGTGCAAATCACAGCCATACCCCAATGCCTGTCGGTATTGCTGTTTGTATACTAAAATTTCATATGAACCATGAATTTGATAACCAAGTATGCATTCATTTTCAACCTAATTAAACAGTAATAAAATATGCTTACTATAAGTTGATTCCGTTACAAGATTCGTCGTAGGCCAAGCTATTGTAGAGCCAACGGCATCTTCAATGCATTCAAACTCGGTAGTAGGTCTCCACAAACGTGCGGTTGGAACTTTTGCAACATCAATCCAAACTCTAGCTGCACCCTCTCCCAATGGAACAAAATGGACCGTAATGTTTGGATCAGTTGAAGCTACGCATCCCTCGGCAACAATATTTCCCGTTCCAAAAACATCAATCAACTTACATTTATTCGATGCAGAATTTGCAACCTACCAAGTAACATAAATAATTGTTTTCAACTATAAATTATATGAAGTATTTGAAACATATTACCTCACGAACAAACTTGAACTATTTATTTGAACAATAAATAATATATTACCATAGGAGTTGATACACGGTTTGTCGAAGGACTGAAAGATGCTTCGGTGTTTGCTTTATCAATGACTACTTTAGATTCTGGCCAAGCTACTTTGCTACCAACCGCTTCTTTGACATATCTCATATTAGCAGTTGGCTTCCATAAAAATGCCTTCCCTTTTTTGGGATTGTCTATCAACACTAGCTTGGCGGATGGTCCAAGAGGAATGCCATTAACAAGTTGTTTTGGATCACTATGACATATTCGTCCTTCCGCAACTAATTCTTCACTTCCCAACCAATCAAAAAGCTTGCATTTGTTATCTTCGCTTCCACTCTACAAAAAATATATTCATACTCATATATGCCATATCAAGCTCTACTCTATATTTCCAGTCTCATTTGCTAAGGTACAGCTACCACTAAAACTAGAGAAAAATAAGAAGAAATTAAATTAAAATGTTACCACATTGTCTTCTTTCTCTTGTTCAATCGTGCGTACAACTACTCTATCAGCTGGCTATGCTACTATCATGTCCTTAGCTTCTCCAACACGTGTCATAGTAGCTGCAGTCCTCCACAAATAAGCATCCGTTATCCTTGGAAATTCTATCAAAATTTTCATAGCATTTGGTCCTAAAGGAATTTGATGTACAAGCTCATTCAAATCACTTGATAAGACTCTTCCTTCAGCAACTATTTCATCACACCCATTACAATCCAATAAATCACATTTTTCATGTATTTTCTCCGAAATACCCTACGATTAATTAAAAACCAAGTAATCATTGAATTATATATAAAAAAAAATGTTGCAATGTAATTCAATGTTACCATTTTACATGTGCCTTCAACAATTCGATTTTCTTTACCCTGGTAAACCAATAAATAAGTTAGCATTTTATCACTAAATTATAATAAAAACCATAATTCGGGGGCAAGCATGCTGCTTGGAGTTAAACACATATCATTGTTTTTTTCTTACTTGACAAAACTGACATGTACTTTGAAATCTCCATATGCTAAATTGTTCTCATTGTTGTTAGCGGTATATATATAAGTATAGATTCAAGTGTATATTTCTTAGTTGAAAAGATAACATGACTTACTGAAAAGATAACTCTCACCAAGTTAAAACAAATAAAAAGAATATACCTGATTCTTCACTAGCATGTGAATCATCTGCTTTAATTCCATAATTGTATTCTGGCATTCAGTTAGTTTCTTATCATTAGCCCTTGATAAAATAAACTTCGTGAGAGTCATTCCTCTTCCCATTGCTCTTAGTCGCCCAGGTTTGTCTTGTCCTAGCACTTGTGCAAGAGCATCGTTACTTGGTGAGCTAGATTGTGATTCACTTTCACAACTTTTTATCTTCTCCTGTAATACGAGTGTCAATTTATACTAATAGCCTTACTGACATATATAATGACTTCCTTTGTAAAAAGTTTTTTGAGGTTCGATAATGCTTTTTAAAATCCTAATAGCCTATATTCTCAGTCAACTATTACTTGGTATTACTACACTAATTATATGTGAGGAATTTCATACCAGTTTTTTTTGCTTATTATTAACAAGTACCAGTGAACGATGCATTCTTCCCTCACAAGTAATTGCATGAAGCAAAAGCAACTAAAAATATACATAGAACTATCGTTTTTTATATTATTTTATTCTTTATTCAAAATGATGAATTTTAACTTCCAAGGAACAAGAACTTGTGTGGTCTGCCGACCAAGTTACAATGTCAACATTAAAAGCCTGCATCCGCATTACAATGCTTAAAGTGATCCATGAGTTGTTTTTGCTCTCAGATTGTTGTTATTAGTTCATTTTTGGTAGAATACAACCAGAAAAAGGTTAAGTTGATGCTGCATCTGAAGTATTGGACACTAGTATATACTATAATCTAGTTAAGTTCCAAAAAATTAAAATATAACAAAAAATAAAAGCTACGATCAATTTATATTGCATTAATTTGATGAAAGATGATTTACAAAGTAGAACAGATGAGGACAGAAACAGTTTTATGTAAAAGGGTGGACTTTGAATCTTGGAACTCATGAACTCTAGCAACAACTTAATCAAGCCTTGCCATTACAATGACCATAAGATTTTAAGGCAGTTCATATCCTGTTAAATAAAGATAAAAACTAGTTTTATCTGTTCATATAATACTTGATGAAAATAAGGCTTCTGCCCGAATAATTTGATGTGAGCATAATAAATTTGTCTAGTGTACATCAATCACAAGCATGTATTTCGAACAAAAATGCATGTTTTACAGAAATCATACATAATCACAATCATGTAAATCAACCATCAAAAGCGGATGCCCTTTCACTTCTTGAATTAAAGAGGCTCGGCGGTAAGAATATTTTAAGCTTGAAATGGAAGAAAGTTGCTTTTCATCTAAAAAATGAAAACTAAAAGCTAGCCAAAAATTATAAAAATAGCTAGCTTTCTGCATTCACATAATACACGATGAATACTCATACAATGAACACTCAAATTGCATTGCCCATGTAAGAAATTTTTATTGATTCATGTACTAGCAATCCCAGGGTGAATTCAAGCAATTCTTTTCAGATTTCAATATTGGCATTGCTTCTGCTATAACTATATGGCCATAGACATAGCAGTGTTTACACACTGGCATGTACACATCGGTTCCACTAATAAGTTCTGCTTTTATTCACTCAGTTTTTCTCAATTTAAAGTGTGCAAAATTGACCACAATGAGCTGTCAGCTTGTCTAAAGGAACTATATTAATAACATAACCGAAACCTCACGTGCAAAAAATCTAATTTCATATTATTTAGCAGTTTCCATGTGAACACAATAAAAGATATTGTTAAGTATATACTATTCGTGTAGGTTCCAAACTATTCGTGTAGGTTCCAAAATATATCAATAAGTATCAAAAGGCCTTACAATAACATCTGCAACAGTTGTATTCACCGGTTCACCGTTTTTTCGAGTGCGAGATTTAATCCAAACTCGAGCTCTAGAGATGGAAGATGGATCTTCACTCTGCTCTTTCTGCATTAAAACGAAGACTAATTTATTAGTGAGATATCTTTAACATTGATAAAAAAAGAAAGAACGAAGAAGTCTAAGTCGTATAATTTTGAATCCAAAATAATTTCTCACCATTTCTTCAGTTAATCGAGCCATTCCTTTGCGGCTGCATGTGTGTGGGAATTGCTTCCGTCTTATGGCTTTGTATTTCTCACTTTGTGTCTACAATAAAATGTGATTATTGTTAATCAATAATAAGGATCTGATTAATGATTAAATATAATTTTTTACCTTAAAGGCTGGACTTGTTTTCAACTTAACAAAATCTCTCCACTCCTTCATACTGTCGATGTTGTCTGGTTTTAACTGAAGCATTTCTTCTTTGGTTTTTGCTTTTCCTAACTCCCTAACGAATCTGCTTTTCGAGGCCCTCCAAATAGTTCCCATTTGACGAAATATAGACACTTTTTGCCAGTCTTCGTCTAATTTAAATCTAGCCTAATATCAGTATGAAAATATTCAGTATTGCATAAACTGATTGTAAATATAAACTGATTGCATAAACTGATTGTAAATATATTCAGTATTGTAAATATAATAAATTGCTTAAACTGATTGTAAAGTGCCTACTGCTGTGATTTATGAAAAATGAAAGCAAGATAGTTATGTACATACAAATTGCAACTTTTTTGGTCACAGCAAAATAATTCAGGTAACACACAAACACATGGACATCAGCAAGACAATACATCGAAACATTAAAAATATTCAGCAAAATAATTTCTTCTTTGTCTATTTTAATTGTTCAAAGTACAAATATTCAGTATTCATGATTTATGATTCATGAATTCAAACTGTTTCGATTTATTTTTCCAACTGAGTTTATAGTCCAAGAAATATAGTAGAACTTGTTACTATTGACAGTATTAGAAGTCATATGGTATTCCCACAAAACAGTCAAGTGTACAAAAGATTAGTCAAAAAAAACAGTCAAGTGTAAGATAAAATTTACAAAATCATTGTCTCATACCTTAATGGATTCCCACAAAACAATTTTTCTATCATCATCGAGTAGCCTCCAATCATCAAGTGTAAACGGAACAACCCCTCGGACTAGCGGTCCTAAATTTGAAGATAAACTAACTGATCCAGGTCCTATTGGCTCTGCCGTCGAATTAAATTCTACTTCAACTCTACTCATAGCATCTGAAGGAAGCCTTTTCATTTTTGTTGGACCTCTAGTAGTTCTTTTCCCGCTTGGATTTGCATTTTCATGAACTGGTCCATCATCTTCCAATGAAGCTTCATAATTTTCGCCAATTTGCATTGCATTGTCTTCAGGTGCTTGCACGTTGTCCTCAAGTGCTTTAGCTACTGTTTCATCTTCCATCACATTCAAATGGCTACGGTCGATAAGCTCTTCCCTGACTGTAGACTGATTTAACGCAGCTTTTGGTACCTCAGTTTCTTTTTGTTTGACGTTTCCTCTCTTCCTCTTTGCCATTATTCTACAAATAAAAATAAATAAAGAGTTAAGTTGATGTAATAGTATTAGAAGCAACATACTGTATACATAATATTTACAGAGAGTAATAGTGCTTAGGGCTGCACTCAATCTTAGAGCTGCACTCAATCGATATTAGACAACTCAACTCATATAAACCTAACTCAACCTTACTTAATTTGTTATGGATATTTGTTATAGACTGTAACTCTAACTATATATCTATCGGATGTAATGTTAAATTTAATCCAATAATTTTTTAACCTGGTTCAAACTTTAGTGAGAATAACCTATTTTTAATTTTTGAGCACACGTCAAACATAGATTGTTGACTATGAAAACATAAAATGCCCACTAATTACATAAGTTACTGATCCATTATGATTTATTTTTAATGGTAATAGGATTTAAACTAGTGGATGATGAGTTAACAGCCACAAAGCCTCGTCTGCTTTTAATAGAGGCATAACACCAAAAAACCCAAAAAATACAAGTCATGCAAGATTATCAGTCATCACATTAACAGTCTTTGTTCCATATGGTTCGCTATTTATGTCACATCGCATTAACTTCTGTAGTAGCACTAGAATTATTCTGTCAGCAAACATCGACAGACTATAAAAGTGAAAAAGGGAAAAAAAAATTAGAGTACTGAATGGATCGAATCACTTGAAAAAATAGGCAAGCATGCTACAAAATTTCACAATAGACAACTGAAAATCACAAAGCACAATTACAGGAGAGGTTACATTATATAATCTAATATTCAATTTCCCTTTTCAAAATATACTAATTAATGCATTTAATGTCTATTAATTTTTGGATTATGATATAGCATAATTAATCCTGATATATTATTCAAATGTGCTGTTACTTCTGTATATTTATCTATTATGATTCAGATGGTTAAGATCTAACATATGCATATTACCGAATGGCATCTTGTGCTAATTATTACTGATCCTATAAATGAATTAACAAACCTTGTTTTAACTACTCAAATATGCCTTCGCAATCCTCTCTAACATAGCTAACATCGTCATTAGAATCATCAACATCCATATCGATTTCTTTGTAATCTTCCCCAACATAGTTAACTTCATCAACCGATTCATTTGTCTCTAACTCATGAAAGCCTCTTGGTAGTGTCTTCATTACCACATACCAATTAGAGTCATCATTGTCTTTTAAATAAACAACTTGTTTTGCTTGAGATGCAAGAATATATGGATCTTTTGAAAATGAAGCTTGATTTTGATGTAAATTTACAAGAGTGAATCCATCTTCAACCTTTACACCGTTTCCGACATTTGCCCAATGACATTTAAAAATGGGAACATAAAACACATGATAATCTAAAAAAAAATATCGGTCAATATCCCATAGTAAGTAACTACGTCAACCACTTGAGATATATCTTTTGCACTAGCTCTACACATGGTAGTGGCATCATAAGTAACCCCACTATTTTGAGTTTCTCTGTCAATGTCTTTTGTGTGAAAACGTTGCCCATTGATGATATATCCCTTATAGGACAAGACGCCATTCTTTGGACCGTATGCAATCCATTTTAACAATTTATCATGATCTTCTGAGCTAATAGGTATCTGTAAAAAATATTTAATATATATGTCACAATGTTCTGAAACCAATGTTAGTTTATTATAAAATTTAACCAACCTTATTTTTAATTCAATCGGCAAAGTTATCTGTATGTCTTTTCCAAAGTAAGGTTGCGCTTCTTCCTATACGTTTGTCTGAATCTTGCAACTCCTTCAAATGCAAACTGAAAAAGAAAAAGTTGTGTCGACTTATACTTGCAATTAAGTACATCAAAACAATATAGACATACTATAAAATTCACTTACTCTAAAAATGGTTCAACCATTTCCATATTCATTAACACGGCCAAATGAGCATTTATTTTCTCATTAAAAGATAATGTAATTGTCTTAGACGCAGAAATTGGACGTCCTTCAAGTATTATAGAATTTTCGTAGTCCTCATTTCGAACACCTTTCTCTTCTATATGTCCTGTTTTTTTAAAAAAATCACCAAAATATCTCATATATTCTTCAGCAAGATAGGATTCAGCAATACACCCCTCAGGTCGTGCGGGATTTCTTACATAATCTTTAAGTGTTTTCATATATCTTTCAAAAGGATACATCCAACGAAAATGAACCGGCCCACACAACCGTGCTTCTCTTCCAAGATGAATTGTCAAATATATCATTATATCAAAAAAAGAGGGAGGAAAATATCTTTCAAGTTCACATAATATTATAATAATCTCATCATCAAGTTGTTGCAGATTTTCTCTATCAAGCACGCGTTGACATATTTTATTAAAGAATGAACATAAACGAACTATTGCTTCCCTTGGTTTCCTTGGCAATAGTCCTCTTATTGCAGCTGGCAACAACTGTTGCATTAGAACGTGGTAATCGTGAGATTTTAAACCACTAACATTGTAATCCTCCAATGAAATGCAATTTTTCAAATTTGAACAATAACCATCAGGTCCCTTGAAATCATACAACCTATTGCATAAGGTTTTTTTCTCATAATTTGATAATGTATATGGAGCCGACGGAAGATATGTTTTTTTTCCGCGAGGTTGTGCATAAAGTCCATGTCGAATTCCCAAATCCTCTAGATCTTTTCTCGAGTTAATTCCATCTTTTGACTTTTTATCATGCAGTATCGTGCCCAAAATGCTTTCACCGACATTTTTCTCTACATGCATCACGTCTAAGTTATGACGTAAGGGAAGCTCCTGAAAAACCAAGAGTGTAATACTTCAACGATATAATATTTTAATGTTAATCAAGTGTAAAATAATAAAACTTCACACTAACCTCCCAATATGGCAAATCGAAGAATATTGATCTTTTTTTCCATCTTGATAGCTCCATTTTCATAGGATCATTAGCTTCGGTTTCTCTATTATGGCAACTCTTCCTTTTCTTCATTTGTCTCTTTTTATTTTGCTTGCTTTTCTTCCCTTTTTTATTGTTTTTTTCATCTTTAATTTCTTTTCCAAAATTATTTGGAAAGTCTTTTAAAATATTAGAGATGGTCCTTCCAGTTAAAATTCTAGGCCTGCTTCCATTCTCTACAGTATTATCAAACCAAACCTTTTGTTTTCTCATTTGATTAGAAGGATGTAAGAATCTTCTATGATCCATATAAACAGTCTTCCGGCTATGATTCAGCCACCGATGGTGAGTATTCACGCCGCATGATGGACATGCTTTTTTACCTTTTACGCAACATCCGGCGAGATTTCCATAAGCTGGAAAATCATTTATCGTCCATAACAAAACTGCTTTCAGATTAAAAGCTATTTTAGCAAATGCATCAAAAACTTCAACTCCATTATTCCACAAATGATGCAAATATTCTACCAATGGCGCCAAATAAACATCAATATCGTTCCCCGGTTGCTTTGGACCAGGAATTAGCAATGTTAACATAATATTCTCCTTCTTCATACACAACAAAGGCGAGAGATTATATTTTACAAGCATTATTAGCCAACAACTATATTTAGAATTTAACATAGAAAATGGATTAAAACCATCAGTAGCAAGACCAAGTCTGAGATTACGTGGATCCATTGAAAATGATTCCCATTTCTCATCCACTACATTCCACGTTATAGAATTCACCGGATGGCGCATTTTTCCATCGTTACTTTTGTTATTAAAATGCCATCTTAAATCTTCTGCCATTGTTTGCGATCTAAACATTCTTCTAAATCTTGGAACTATTGGAAAATATCGCAATACTTTTACCGGGATCCCTTGCATAACCTCTCTTGTACGTTGATTAGTCTTCCATCTCGAAAATCCACATTTTGGACAACTATCCAAATCATTATACTCTTTTCTAAAAAGACAACAATCATTCTCACAGGCATGAATTTTCTCAAAACCCATATCGAAAATTTTAAGAAATTTCTTCACTTCATATATGGTTTTAGGAAGTACATTATCCTTTGGTAACAACGACTGCTGCACGATTAGAAGCTTATCAAAACCATTATCAGATAACCCAGTCTCACATTTAAAGTTATATAAGGCAATAATGGCAGATAACTTTGTTTGATCTGGACAATCAGGATATAATGGGGTTTCCGCATCTTCTAAATTTTTTAATAAATCATATTCTCGTCTCTGCACATTATCCTCATCGTTATCATTAGTAAAAAAAGAATGATTGATGAAATCTTCATCTTCGTAGCGAATGCCTTTGAATAAATCATATGCACCATCCAACTTAATTTTTTTTCCCTGTGTCTATTTGCTCGCCGTGATTGTACCATCTACCTCTTTTATATGTAGGATCCATTCCCCTTATAATCAAATGCTCGACAATGGTGACTCCAAATTGGTGAGTGAGGTTTCGACAATCCATGCAAGGGCATAACATTTTTTCCATATTTTCTAAACTTTTCTTTGCAAAATTCACAAAATTCCAAGCCCCTTGTTCGTACTCACTACTAGTTCTGCAATTGCAAAATTAACAAAAAATACATATATCTTTTCAAAATCAAAACATATCTTTGCTCACAGTCACTGGTAGTTTACCTGTGTAGATGCACCCAATCCTTATCCATCTTGAGATGCGATACTACTTAAGCAAGCAAATTTCTAAAACTTAAAACAATATTTAGTTAGTTGTGTTTTGCTGGATACAATCATACTAGAAATATGATTCAATGATATAGCCCTATGTCAATGATATAGCGTATTTGGCAATATTGACCTAGTAAATAAGTTCACTCAACTTTCAGTTGCAGCTTTAAACCACTCTTCTAGTGACCATGCCCCTATAGTCCTAAAATTCGTAAATGACACAAAAGGAAGGGAGAACAAACCTTTTGAATTCAATAATTCTAGGACCAATCAACAAGATTACCGAGAAGTAGTTTCGAGAGGCATTAACATCAGAAGTAGAGATGACCCTATTTTAGTTTTATATCCAAGTTGAAATGCATTAAAGCTAGTCTTAAAACTTGAAATATGGAAAAAAACTAGTTTAAGACAGATGTATGAGAGGATTGGGGAATGTATTAATTCTTTGTATGCCCAGATTATCACTAATCCTCATGATGAAGTTTTGTTAGAAAATTACAGGAAAAATCTGAATCTTTTACAGGTTCTAATGCATTCAGAAGAAATTGAAAACAAGTACAAAGAAAAAACAAAATGGTTAACCCAAAATGAGCAACATACAAGGTTTTTTCACGTAATGATGTCTTCAAAAGGAAACATAATGCATATACATATCCTTATTAATGAGAACGGTCAACCCATTACCTAACCACTAAAGTTGAAAGAGAAAGAAACTAAATATAACACCTAGCTATACAATTCAGATTGCAATGCCACTCGATTTGATAGTATTATTCGTAAAAGGGTTTCTTACTGAAAATGTAAAAGCAAAACTGATTCAAATAATCAGCTTAGAGGAACCGGAGCTCAAAATTTCGGATAGACAACAACAGTTGTTGGGGATTGATGATTTCAATATTAAATTCTACAAACATCATTGCGATCAAATCAAGGAGGAACTCCTACATGCCATGAACAATGCATTTCTAAAGGGAAGTTTAATAAAGAAATGAATCACACTTTTATTACACTTGCCCTAAAATCACATAAGGTTAGTAATATAAATGACCATAGGCTTATATCTTACTGCAATGTGTTATATAAAATACCGTCAAACATAATTTGCAACAGGATAAAGATCCCAATAAATGATCTTATTTCACATAATCAAAATGATTTTATTCCAGGTATCAGCATCTCTGAAGGCTCACTGCTGGCATTTTAGATGCAAGGAGCTTTAATAGGAAAACTTGCAAAACCCTAAATGATACTGAAAGTTGAGTGATTCAATGATATAGCCCTATGATTCAAATTTGTAGCGACATATCATAAACTTAAAGTATATATTTATTGTAAAACTGCAATAACATCATGTTTTACTAGCAAGAATACTAGAAGAAACAGTAAATGAAATTCTATAAGCAAGTAAATTCACAAAAGAAATCTTCTCTAAATTCACAAAACCAAACACAAAATCATTCAATGTTCCAAAAACTCCAGACTCCATCAAAAGGAAAAACCAGTAAATGAAATTCAGTAAATGAAACCAGTAAATGTTCCAAAACTCCAGACTCCATCAAAATGTCAATACCAGCAAGAATGCTAGAAGAAACAGTAAATGAAATTCTACAAGCAAGTAAATTCACAAAAGAAATCACCTCTAAATTCCCTAAACCAAACACAAAATCATTCAATGTTCCAAAAACTCCAGACTCCATCAAAAGGAAAAACCTTACTACGGAAAAACCGAACTAGTAGCAAGCAGAGTGAAAGAAAAGCATAGCAAAAACCGAACCACAAACTCAGAAACAACAAGAAGCTCACCGCACATTGCACGTGCAAGAGCACGCATCGCTCTCAAATCAAACTCCCGTATACAAAGAAGAGAAAGCATTACTGTACATAGAGTTTCTCCGAAGAACAAACCTTGGGTATTGGCGTTAATCGATGTGGAATCAATGACAGTTGCCAGAGGAATGACGTGGAAATCGATGTGAATCCAACTGGATGAAGCGAAATCGATGTCGTAATAGTTGCTGAAGCGAAATCGATGTCGTAATACTTGAGAATTTTGGTCGACAGGGAAAGGGAAGAGGAAAGTGAAACGAAGGGAATTGGATTTTACGCGGCTTTTTTTTTTACTAAGTTAGAAAAGATGCCGCGCACCTTGTTCTTTTCCCCGCTTTTGTTAAAAAAGGTAGGGTAATATAGCGGCGTGTTGTTTCCATAGCTCGTTTTGTAGTTATATTTTTTTAACTTAAATCGTTTTATACAGCACTTTAATTACAAGGCTATCATATAATGCTATATAAACCCTATTTTCTTGTAGTGATGTTGCAAGCATCCGGAAGTAAGATGTGAAAGAGGATTAAGCAAGTTCCCATAAGAAGGTATGCATTAATCACTACAAGAGGATGGCCAAATTTTTTATACATATATTCTTAATAAGAAGAGGTTAAGAGTAAATGGAAATGTAGAAAACCCAAAAGACAGGATAATTAAAGTCCATTTCTGAGTCTGACCCCATGTGAAAGAATATGATAAAAAGATATTGAAAATTCCTTGAAACATTTTGAATGGTTTTTCAAGGATTTATTTTAGTAAAAGGAAACTATCATTGAAAATTATTGTTACTAAAAAGGAAGAAAATTCGAAAATTTTAAATTAAGGAGCTATTTAGAGAATCTTGATGAAGTTTAAAACTGGTTGGGTCAAAAAAATTGATTTAAAGATTTTTGATAGAGAGGTTTTTCATTTTTGAAATAAACGGAAAGAGAGTGTATGTTTGGCTCAATGATTTTTCCTATTTTTGTAAATTAGAAGTTCCTTTTTAAATTCTTTCTAAGTGGTGGATAATGGAAATAGCACTTATTGAAATGGGGTGAAGAGAATAGAAATTTAAGAATGTCCGATAATGAAGATAGGACGAATATTCCTGTATAAGGAAAATATGGAGAAAAACAACTGAAATAGATTTACACATCTCTCTTTTCATGTTAATGAAGAAAAGCCTATTGACTGAAGTAGTAAATGAACACACTATTATGAGTCAGTGGAGAAAACAATAAAAGAGAAAAAGAGGTATGTAATAAAGCCCCTTGAAGGCAATTTGGGCAGGAGAAATTTTAATAGTAGCAATATCAAGAAATTTAAATAGGAACGTCGTTAGGAATTTGTGCTAAAATAATGTTAATAGTTAGGAAAGATGTAGGAAACCAGAGGCAAAGTGTAGGAAAAATGGATAATTTCCGTAAATATATGTATTAATTGCGCATATCTTTTAAAAGCCACATTATATGCTTGGAATCTTCATTAAGGTTGGAAGCGAATATAGCATAAGTAGTGGAAAAATAAAAGAATGTAAGTTATCTTTATCTACTCCAAATTTCATTATTTAAAGTTATAAAAGATGTTTTTGAAAAATGTTTTGGTTTGACGATTGAGTTTCTAAATGCAAATAAATGCTTTCATTTTAAAATCCTATTTTAAAGAAGCAAGTCTCTGTTGTAGAAAGTCCTTAAGAAAGGAAAGTTGGGTAGGACGAGAAATTTGCGTTGCTCCTTTTGGAAACTAAGCAATTTTTTAATTTAATAAAATGGTTTTTAAATTTATATTTTCAAAGGTAAATTTTTTGGATTAAGTACTTCATGACTTTAAAGTTCTAATTTTATAAAGAATGGTGAAAACCAAACCAATTTATTATGTATTAGATAGAGATGACTGCCTTTATAAGACAGGATAAAGATTAAGGCTATTTTGCTATGAATGCTCGTAGTGTAGCAATGGGAAATCTTCGAAGAATATAAGTAATATCGGTTTGAACCTAGGAATGTTTTATTAGACATGTGTGGAATACATAAGAAGAAACCACAAAGGAACGAGAAATTATGGTAACTCGTGATTTTTCAGTTTTCAAATTCTAATATTTAATTGTAACAACTCTGAATTTTAAGAGGAAATTAATCAAAGTTTGTGATAATTAAGAAATATAATATGATTTATTTAATTATTTTTGTGCTAAAAATGAGAATACATGTAGTTTCTAAAAAGAATTTCGTGTGTTCAACTTTCACAAGCCCAAAATTCATTAAGGCCTTACCGAGAGCTATTAACTTTAGAATTTTCCCTTGGCAACTTAAATACACTTTATTGTGGTTGATAGCTTCTCTTGAAAGCTTTGATTTGATAGTGTTGCTAGGAAGATTTGATGGCTTTTATCGAAAGTTTTGATGGCTCCTCTTGGAAGCTTTGGTAGCTTCCCTTGGATGCTTTTATATCTTCTCTTGGAAGCTTTGTTTTATCTATACACAGACATACACACACACACAGAGATATATATATATACATATACATACATATACATATATATACGTACACATATATATAGTTCATTAGAAGAGGAGGTGTAAACAATTTCTCAAGTTCAAACAATCTCTAGAAAACACTCCTACTTATTCGGCTATGTCTTTTAAACTACTCATCCAAATCAAGTGATTCTTATTTTCTTGGAAACATACCTCAATAAGAAATAATTCTTTTTTAGACCACTTTGCAATATTTAGAGTGGATGGTTATCAGAGACCGCTTGAAAGTGAAGTTATATTCTGACCCTGATTTTATTTCTAGAAATACATACCCTCAGTTTTTAAGCCATGATTTTCGAATTACTTATCCAAATTCAATGATTCATTTTTTGTTGGAAAGGTGATTCAAAAAGAAATTTTTTATTTATATCACATTCTATAACTTGAAAGTTATCCTTGTCAAAATCGGGTTGCAAGACAAAAAAAATTTTGGTCGAAGTTTCACAGGCAAAATATATGCATTAGCTTAGGAAAATCATATCACATACAAAAATGATTCAATCAACCTTAAATCTTTAAAACTACCATTATTTAATCCTCTATCCACGTCCAACAAGTAGTGTGGAACTTCTAAGGAATAATTTGGAGGAATGGATGTAAACAGTACGACCGTGAGCATGAGAGAGAAAGGTGGAGGTTGTCTTGGATGCTTTACTTTTGGTGATGATAGGATGGTTCCAAGATTCTTGCTTTTTCTTAGGAGGGCTTGGCCATTGATTTTAGGCCTTGGCTTGATGTTGATGAGATCTTTATAATTTATTTGAGTTATATAATGTCATATATGCAAGTTTAATTCAGGTATAATAAATTTAACACATTAAAAGCTAAGTTTGAAACTCCTTGCTCTTAAAAGTAAATTGGTTACTCTAAATTAATTACTATCACCTGTATTCCTTTTATAATAAGTGGCATGGGCTAAACTTAGCATATAAATGCTTGGTCAAATGATGTGTGAAGTTAAAGAAGTGTATAAATATTCAATAGAAGGAAGCGTTGGCTACCATTCGTTGTTGTGTTTATTTCATTGATTGATTGTTGATATGTGCCTTGCCATTTTTATGAGCAATTTTTTTTTTAAGACATAGGTTGGGTAGAAATAATTGTGAGCATTTAATAGCCAACACCTTATGATTGGAATTTCATAATTTAACTATAAGGCGTTTAACAATAACGTTTGATTATGGTAGATGATATTTACGTATGAATTAAGAATGAACAACTTGTGATTAGAACCCCATAATTTGACTATAAGACATTCGAATATAATAGTGATTAAGGAATTAATTATAATAAAAGTAACTCGTTATAATATTAAAAAGATATATATATATCTTCGACTGAAATGTTTTCTAAATAAATATATAGATATTTTTGGAAATAAATATTTATAAAAGCGCTTTCCCATTTTTTGAATATAAAAGATTTTTTAGGAATAAACAATGGTAGATCAAAGGAGATTTGAAAAGCTATTATTTCAAAAACTTAAATCCTGAAGAAAAAGTGTGATTTAATACCAAAGATGTATATATTGTTTTTTCTAAAGGATTTGAAATGAAACACCGAATTTAGTTTAAAGTGATTATTTTGAAAAGGATTACATTTTGAAAATAATAAAGTTAATTAGATTTAGTAAATCTAGATGCAAGGGTTAAGTCTAAGTGAGTAGATTTGGAAGCTACATTTGCGTATAAGTCTACAACTGGACAACTCTGATAAAAGAGACAGCGATAGCGATTCCTGCAAACTAAATAAACATGTCAATGCAAAATAAAATTGTATGCAGGAAAGATCTATTAACACAAGATAAATAGCAAACTATAAATAGGAAAATGTTATATTAATATTGAGGATGCATCACTACCTAGTAGAATAAATGATTACTCAAATAAGTTGTACTAATAAATTTGTCTCCTATATATTTAGCTGAGTTTTGTATATTTATCAAATAATATTTTGTTAAAAGTATAGTTGTTATTTGTTAGTTTTAAAATAGATGGGTTTTTTTGATGATTTTGACTAGTCCGAAAACTTGGGTCATTACACCTAATATCAGAGTTTTAGGTTAGGTGCCTAAGTGAAATAAATAATGCTAGAAATTTTAAATAAAACTATCTTAATTTGATAAATAAAATGGATAGGATAAGGCATCATGCCTCTGACTAGGGTTGTGGGTAATATTATTTTTGGCCTGTTTAACTTTATTTTAGTGTTTATACTAATAACAATAACGTACTGATCCGTTATCGAGCATCGCATAGAGAGGCCTAATGAAATTTTAAGTATATATGTATAAAATATATATCTATGTTCATACATTCATGTACATTTTTTTAGTTTACAAAACTAATGGTATATATATTTGTGTTTATGAACATGTAGTGTAGGTCATAAAGTAATAAAAAAAGGAACATTCTTATGGATAAAATGATAAGTGTAAATAAGCTAATTTATTGTCTAAATTATACCTATGTATACATTTGTCATATTAAGAAGTAGCTTGAAAAGAAAGGAATGAAGTGACTTGTGAAGGAAAGAACGAAGTAGCTTGAAATGGATGAAATAAAGTGGCTTAAGTGGAAAGGAAAATAGTGGCTTGTTGAGGAAGGAACTAAATGGCTTAGGATGAAAGAAGTGTCCTTGTTGCAAATAAGATCGTCAAGTGTTCTAAGTGAAAAAAAATATTGCACTCATAGATAATGGGGCATTCTTTCCAATTGAGAAGAGCGAAGACACGCAAAGCAAAGTAAAATAAGAAGGATTAAAGGAAGTGAATTAATGACTATGTTCATAGAAAATTAAGGTGAGAAAAGCTATTTAAATTCATGTATTTATGTCATCCCATAATGTGATAATTTGATTGTTTATCATTTATAATATTGGTTCGAAATTGTTAGAACACTTCTTACTAATTCATCCATAGCTTTTGCAAACCTAATCGGAGTTCAGATTTCTTTAATGTTATGGAAAGTTAACTCAAAGAACTACAACTTTCATGTTATGCCTTTCCCAAATTAGGACATGTAAATAGTTGAAATCAAGGTGCAAAGCTGATTTTATACCCATGCCGAAATGATTAGGAGGACAAAAAAAGCCTTGTATTATACCGACCATAACTTTTGATTCCATGAATGAATTTTATTAAATTTATCTTGTTGGAAGGTTAGTTTAATTATCTACAACCTTTATTTTATATGTTTTTTTATTTTGAATGTCTACTGCCTCAAAAACCTATTGCAAAATGACCTATGTTTTGGACATAGTCTATAATTTAAATTTTGTCACCTTCCACTGCAAACACCATAACTTTTGACTCGTATATTATTTTTGAGATTCACCAAATAATTCGAAAAAGATAATTTTTTTGGTAAAACTTTCATACTTACTACCTCCTAAATGATTTCCTAAGTTAAAAGGTTGGGTTTTTCAAAAAATTTGCTATTTATGTTGTAAAATGATTTACAAAGTATAAAAATATTTTTAAGAGAATATTTTGCTCATACCTATGAAAGAGTTTTTATGCATCATTTTATCAATAATGATGGTTACCATCAGATGATGGATGTACGGTATAATACAATAGATCTTGGACAGTGCACTGTTACTTTATGATACATATTGGTATTGCAACAAATATAGTACGTTCTTACTTGGTGTTCAAACGCTGCTATTGCTCGATGGAACATATCAGTACTATAATAAGTAGAGTATGTAAGATAATAGATCTTGGATAGTGCACTATTACTCAATGATACATATTGGTACTGCAACAAGTATAGTAATTCCTTACTTGGTGTCCAGACGCCGACCAACACTATTACTCTATGGTACATATCGATACTGCAACAAGTAGAGTACATCCTTACTTGGTGTTCGGACGCTGGCCGCAATAGGATAAAATATCTAAGAATCTAATCGAAAATAAGTGTACGATTTAGATCCATGTGAAGGAGATAGGATGTCGATATGGATTGGGGTGAATATGATTTTGGCTTTTGGCATAAGAATAGAACTATGTCAGGCCTGACCTTGTAATAGGTACATTTGCAGTTGCATTGGTACTGTGACCCAGTCTGCTTTCCATTTATATTTTCTTTTGTATTTTTTTTTTTACATAATCAGCTTGCAGGACAGGTGGATGTCGAACCAAAATTGGGAAAGAATAAGCAGGAAATACCTCTATGAGTATTCTCATGATATTATATTACAAGATGATTAGAATGCATTACTTTAATCAATAACCATACATCATTCTAATTTTTACTTATATTAGTGACAATGTAACGACCCCGATTTTTCGACATTGGATTTGGAATAATTAAATGGTTTTAAATATTAAAACTGAATTATAGATTGATTTAAAATATAAAAGTTTGGGTTCTATTTGATAAAATGGATTCAGAATTTAAATACACAATTTTTTTGAATAATTTAATTATTAAAGTTTATAATTGAATATTTTGTAAATTGTTGTAACTTGAGTTTAAACTTGATAAAAATAATTTAAAGGGCTTGTTAAATTTATATTTATAATACTGAAGACAAGGCAACTTTTAAAATTGAATTTGGAAATAATCTGTTTAGTTTTAAAAATATATCGTTTAAGTTGACATTTAAAATAGCCTTTCGAGACACGGTCTCGGAATTCGATGAAACCAGTTCCATTGGATCCGTAATATTGTATTATTGTCGGACTTCAAATTTCGTAACGTTTGGAGTTGTCATGTAGTTGTATAGTTTGTAAACGCACTGAAATCTATATCAAAAATTCAACATAAGTTGGGTCCAAAAAGCTATCTTTTCCATAGGATCGTATTAGGACTCGAAATCTTTTCCATTGCGATCGAAATAGGGGTATAACATTATAAACGTTTTGCGGCACGCATCGATAGAATGTCAAGAGTTTAAGCTATGAATTCAAGACAATTTAAATTTAAATATAATATATACTTTATTTGACTGGTCAATAAACTTCACATCAGATTTTTTTCACCTTTCCAAATCACTATGATTTTGTTTATCCATACACATTAGTCCAAAATCACACGCTACCTTACCTTCTTCAAAACGCAACTGTTCTGTTTAAATCACATACCTTATCTCATTCCTTTCACCCTTTTACGTTCATATTCAGCTAAGCAAAACCGATCCTCAGATAAAATCATGCGCTCGTCCCCAAATTCGAAATCCCTTTTCTTTTTTTAATTGATTCATTCGTTCATTAAAAATAGTGGAGTAAAAGATTTTGGGTGCGATTTCAAATCGTGTCAAACTTTGCGAGTCGAGGGGAGGTCACAAGCTTGTATGCGAGCTGGGTGGTCAGGTATCATGCGCATATGGAGGGTATAGGCGATCATGAAGGCACGAGAGTTGGGGTCATGTGCGAATCGCCTGGCCCTTGGGGACTCGGTGGGCAGAGCGATGGAGTTAGGGTTTTGCGGTGATGGAGGCGGCTTTGTCGAGGGGCGGTGGTGCGCGTAGGCTGTAGATGGCACATTGATTTGGAGCAGCTCCGAGTTCGTTCCCCCAACGTGGACAACAGACCGTGCTCGATCAAGTAAGGTATATATTTGCAGTTTACTTTTTTTTTCAGTTTAATATTAATACATGTAAAAATATATATACAGAAAAAAATGTTAGTAAGGCATATATGCCAATTATTCTTCAATTTACAGATTTCTATATGTATATGTATATATAGACAGTAAAGTAAATTACTGTTGTTAGTTACTGAAATAGAAAACAAAATTTCAAATAAATACACACACACACACATATATATAAATACACACACATATTTTAATATTTATAGGAATGCGGAAAATTATTTTATATGGATAAAGTTTGGAAAAAATAGGAATTTTAAAATGTTGTAGAGTTATAAAGATTAGATTTTCAAAATGTATATAGGTTATCTTTTTATATATGTAGTTTCAAAGAAAGTAAAATAAATATGCATGTATTCATTTACTAGTTTATTTTAAAATAATGTGTTATGGAGATTAATTCGTTAAATTAACTTGTTCAATTATTTTAGTTACTAAAAAATAATTTATTAAACAAAAATTAGTTTAAACTAAATTATTAGCTAATTAAATTATTAAATGAAAATTAATTATTCAATTATTGCAAATATTAATAAATCATATAATGTTTACACAAGGTCAAAAATCATGAAACAAGCTGAGATGGAAGTGGGTGGCAAAACAAAAATAAAGGCGAGATTTTCTCACTCATTTGGATTACCTTGTTTAAAATTAAATGTTAAATTTAAATCATCGTATGCCTGACTTGATTGATAAATTTATAATTTATCTGTTGGATGTTATTTATACATAATGATATGTATATTGGAGTGATTAATATTCCCGTATTATATAGCGGATGAGACCATACGCGTCCCGCATAATAGCGGGTGATCCTATATACCGCGATATCCCCCTCGAAGTGGGATTGGTATTTTATTTATTGGATAACATCTATGGATGTAGGGAAAAATGTTGGAGGGATCCAACTGGATTCCTCAAAAATATTTATTGTTTTTATATATATCTTGATATATGATATGATGGATAAATGGATATAGATCATGTGTGAATTGAATTAGAAAATGTTAAATAGCATGGAAACTGAATTTGACATTTTTAAATCATAAATAATTAAATCGAAGAAATTTAAAAGGAAATTTGAAAGAAATTCTTTATAAATAAAATTTGATTTATTCTAAAGGGAATTAAGTAGAATAAAAAAATATTAACTAAATGGGGTTATACTTAACTATTTGAATTAGTTTAAGTAAAGAGTTGAAATTAAAATTATATATTAAGAGCTTAAAGAGATATTGGAATAAATAAATAGATTTTAATAAAATGGAATTTTATTAAGGGTTAAATTATAACATGGATTTATAAATATAATTTGTTTTTATAAGTAGAAGAAAAGCTCAAAGGAGTCTATAAATTTATAAACAGGGTTTATAAATAGGAGGGAAAGATATCAGTAGATATGTGGAAAATATAAGTTGATGGTGCGAACTTATATCGGGAGATGGAAATTGCTTTTGATAATGGAATATATTTCAAATAAGGGAAATGGTGATAAATTTGGATATAGCGGTAGGATACGAATCAAGAGGAATTTCTGAATCGAATTGGTGAATATTGGATTTTCTAAAAATAGACTTTCGTTAGGTAAATTGAAATTGTTTAAAAGGATTTTTTAATATCTACTATACTATATAATTTTAAACTATTATTTGAATTTAGAATGTTCTAAAAGTTAGTTATTATAATACTAAATATTTATTGAAATATGTTCTGATTTTATAATCATCTTTGTAAATTCAATTATAAAATTCTCTCCGGATGGGAAGCAAAGTTTAATAAAAACAGATAAGGTTTTAGAAGAAAGATCTTATAGCGGATTATCAGAACTTAAATAAACTTCCAAGTATAAGTTAAGTAAACTTTGGAAGGTGACAAGGGAAGTAGAAGTGAAACTGGAATTTTAAATAAGCGTAAATGGCTTGAAAATATTAAAAGAGATTGACTAAGGAATTCTGGGATTTATAGAATTCATGTGGAACGAGTTGGAATTTAAAAGTTAAGTTTTAATGATTTTTAGAAAGAAATAGGAAACAAAAGCGAATATTTTCCAAGTGTTGAGTAACTAGTGAAGTGGGAAAAATATTCTAAGTATTTGGCAAAAGTTGGAATTTGTTCCGTAAGAATAAAAAGAGATTTGGAAACTATTCAAAATGTGAAGTATGAAAATAATATCTTGTGAAGATATTTTTGAGATAAATAATTCATGAAATTATTTAAGGCATAATGGTTGCTTGTGAATGTTATATGATAGTTAAATAACCGACTATCAATATCGGCCAATACGTCGATCATTTCGAAGAGACCGGGATCGGATTTGCTTATTTACAACATGATAGGGGCTTCTCGCTTCTTGTTTGGTAGCGAGCAGGAGACTCTTACCCCTACATGTCCCCAGTGGGCGTGCTGTGGATGTCGAGAGGCTGGTCATAAAAGCAAATTCAAGGTACCACTGCATGCCACGTTGAGGCTGGGATGGTTGAAAAGCCTAATGGTCACCGCTGCTACGGCCATTACTGTGGTATCTGAGCTGAAGGTTAAGCGAGAACCTTGGCTCTGGTGTGGATTACTTATTAGAGATAGTGTCAATAGTACTCTAGATTGATTTTGAGTGTATTAATAGATATGAGCGTGTATTTGTTAGTGAATATAATGTTAGGAATTGGAGATAGTGGTTTTGATGACAACAGCATTTGTTACTTATTTTATTATAACTTATGTACTAACACTATTATCGATATATATATATATATATGAATGTTTTTATGCAGGATATATATAAGGTAGGTACTGATTATTAAAGACTGTATAGCGTAAAGATCAAGAATAAAGAAATCGAGTTTGAAGACTCATGATATCAAGATCAGGATTTCAAGATATGTGTCTAGTTTTTGTTAAAACTTCATAATAGCATGGAAATCTTCATTCCAAATTTCATTTGAGATGGAACTCATTTCTACCTTCTTAGTGGCTTACAAACCCAGGACAAGTAGCTTACAAACCTACGAAAAGTGGCTTACAAACCCACAAACATCCGGGTTTTGAACAAGTTCTCGAGTCCTGATGTGACGAGATATTCTGCAGGAAGAAGCTTGCAAAACTATTTCAAATTGATTTTCAAAACTGCTTTTCAAAATATATTAGCATTAAAATTATCTTTTCAAATGATTTTCAAAAAGATGTTTTAGCCTTAAAATCTTATTTGTTTTTTTTAAAATAAACACTTGTTTTAAACTTCATTTTCAAAAACAAATTTTATATTGTTTTTACATAGGGACGTCGACATCATGGGATACCACATGTCGACTAGGTGGCCGTTGAATTCAAAAGTTTTAATTTTCAAAAGAAGTGTCTATTCGTTTAAATCTCTTTATGAATGGTTATGACCGTTGGTGCTTTATAAATAGGCTTCACAAACAAATTTTTTAACTAACTAATTTCATATTTTCTTCACTTCTTCTTCTCCACAAATCTATATTCTATAATTTTCATATTTCCAAGAACGTGCCAAAGTTCTGTCGAATTTTTAAGTGAATCAAATTAGAATCTCATTCTTTTTTGATTCTCTGCTCTGTAACGTCCCGTCTTTTCGCACAATTTACACATGCCGATTCAATCCATACGGAAGGGCGGATTGTTATGGGGTAAATAAGAAAAATAAGAAAGAAATAAAAGAAAACAGAATCTCGCAGCGGAAGGATAAAATATAATAATAAAATATACAGTTTATAAATCTATTTACAAAACATTCATATAATACTTATCAGAGTTACACATACCAACAACAATGCAGCGGAACAGTGTGTAGTGCACTAGTATAAATAATAATAATATACATCTTCGTCTTCGTCCTCTAGAGCTAAATCTTCAAATCCTGTAACGCTCGGACTGACCCGAGCGAATTGAAAAGACAAAACACTCGAGTCAGAACTAAAAGATCTTATGTAAGTTAAATTAACAGAAATAAATATAAGTGCAGTAACTCAAGAGAAGCTCGGGATTTACATCTCCTAAGGATCCGTTAAACTATTTACTATATAGTATATTGCATTACTATAATAGTGTCTATTTGTAAAATAAACTTACTTTTTAATAGCGTTAAGGGGTCACCCATATAGCCCTTAACACAAATAATGCCAATAGTCCATACGGTACCGTAATACCTCCTGATCGGAGGCTACCAGAGGATACTCCATAGGTACGACACAAATAGAAACTTGTAGTAAAGGCGCGGTAGGGTAGGTGACACGGCACAACTAGGCAATGCCAGGGTAGATATACCAATTACGCTTCCGGACCGATGGAAACGCGCAGCGCGCAGCTGCCGCCCACCTCGAAGAGACTCCCCACATCAAAGAAATCAAAAATGAAGGTGGCCACCGAATCAATCCAAAATCAGAGTATAGTATCGAAGGGAAGTGTCCGATCAGAGGTGCTACCTCATTAACCCGTCAATCGCTCTTGTTTTAGCCACCTTATGCCAACTCACGGGAGTTGGGTCCACGTATTTACCTTACAGAAAACGTCGCCGCCAACCTATTTCATTCTAGAATCTCCACCGCGTACACGGTTAGTCAAAGTGGTTTTCGGTATCGACAGAGAGTATGTCCATATCCGATCCCGGTCTCTTTGCCAACCAATCGTTATTATAACACCGTGGTTATTTAAAAAAATTATACTTTTAAAACCATAATAAAATGTCCATTTAAAACCCATATAAACCCGATATCATTTATTCTTAAAACCCCAAATCAATACGATATCATTTATTTTCCAATATATATTCTTTCCAAAATCATAGGGTTTCCAAAGTAAAATATTTAGAAATCAAAACTCTTGAATATAATATTTCCAAATTATACTACCTTGAAAACATAGCTTTGAAACAAAATTTCCATCTCTTAAATGGTTAAATATTAAATTACTTTTATAAACAAAATAGCTTCTTTAGATTTCACAAATCAATTTCAAATATCGATTTAAACTTCCAAATACCATTTCAATTCTTATGTTTCAAGGCTTTAAATATTTCACCATTTCAAACAGACTCATTTGACAATTCCATATATATATCAAATTCAGTTACTTATTATTTAGACTTGAAATGTTTGCTTAATGAATTCAATATAATTTAAGAAAACCTTTGACTTCATATAACTGGATCATCTTTCAATTTATTATATATTCATTTAATCAACCTGATATTCATTAAAATCACTTTACACAAAAATCAAGTTATAAAAATCATATCCTTTAAAAATTCTAATTTTTATTAAATTTCAATTTAACTTAATATTCATCTTCCAAATCTATTCTCATTTAAGTCATAAAACTCCAGAAATTAAATTTTAAATAAATGTTTAATCTTATTTGATCTTAAAATCAAACTTTATTTAAAATTCAAATCAAATTTATACAAAGCTTAAAAACCGGAAATTACTATATATATATAATAGCCTTTATCAATAACCAAATCAATATCTCATGAACCATATATATATAACTTTACAAAACCATAGAAAAACATTTCAAAAATAATTTTATATATTTACCGCGGTGCCTGTATATAATTTTCTATCCTATGGTCAAGTGATACGGATGTTTATCATTTCAATCCGCAATTTAAAATGAAAAAAAAAATTGCGGTTATATATCATTTCAAACCGCAATCCCGAATGAATGAAATGCATAGCAACTTGCGATTAATAAAATTAATCATCCATTCATCCATCAAATCATACATCCATTTATCACAGTCATCATCCAATTTCAAACAATCATCAATACATAACAGGTGATAAATAATGGTATCAATTATCAGTTTATACTCAAAATAAATTTAATAACTGTTAATTGGCAGTTTATATGAAAAAATAAACGTAAATTTAACTGGCAGTTAATATGAAATAAAAATTTAACATAACTATGACTGGCAGTTAATATGCAATTAAATAAATTCTAACTGTCAAATTTATATGCAATAAATAAATAAATTTACAGTTATATTAAATAAATGCGTATAAACAGAAATAGTGAATAAAACATGCCAAACAGTCATAAAAAATTTCTACCCATGTCTAAAATTAATTTAACAAACACAAGAAATTTTAGAAATTGTGAGTAGGTTAAAACACTTACCTTTTGAATTTAAATCAAATTAAAAATCTGATTTAAATCCAAAAATTCGACGATCTCCAAATCTGTCCAAACCAGTGTCAAAAGATCTGGAATTTTATTACGATCCTAACAAAAAAAATCTTGCGTGAAACGGAGTTCGTAGGAGAAAGTTATACACATTAATGGTGATTGAAATTTCAAAAAAAAAAAGAATAGAAATAAAAAAACACCTTCAAGCGCCACGTCATCCCCCTTTCTTTCCCTCTCTCCCTCGTGCGTTTTGCTTCCAGATTTTTCTGAGAAGTTTGAATTTTAGCTTTTGATTTGGTTAGGAATTTTTATTTGGATCTAAGCTTTGTTTGTCTACCATTGAGGAGGAGAAGGAGCTGATGAAATTTTACGCGCAGACAAATGAGAATAGGCGGAAGATAGGGTTTAGCGGGGTATTTATAGATGAAGTTGGAATAGACAGATGGATCCGAATTTAAATGAATTCACAATTTGTCAAATTTATATTCCAATAATCCATTTATTTGATTTTTAGATCTTATTATGAATAAATGGTCAACTTACCATTCCTATCACTGATTGCAATTAACTTCAAATTTATTAACCAAACCTCCATATCAAATAAAGATTTATTGCAAAAATTTTAGTGTTTACCTTTAACTAAAGTAAATTCAATAAATTATAAAATCTTATTTCAAATGAAATTTTATACCATTCGTATTCAATTCTCTTTATTAAATCAATCATCATCTTATGTATATATTTAACATTAGTATATATCAATTTACCCCAATTAAATAAAATTTTATTCCCAAATTGATTTACAGCCTAATATAACATTTGAATTTTATTTCCAATTCATAAATTACCACTTTAACTAAATTTTACGTTTCCCTTTTAATTTACATTTTCACTTTACGTTACTACATTAATTATCCTTAAAGTAACGTCTATTATTAATAGCAATATTATAATTACTTACCATTTTATTTCATAAATTAATCCATTTCATCTAAATTCTTATCTATGTAATATTTCAACATTTAATTTCATCAAATGTAATTGTTTTCCAATACGTTAATAACTTTATTTCCAAGTCTTATATTACAACAAACTATCCAATACGAAAGTCTTAACATTGTTACAAATACTACTTTAATTAACATTAACACAATACTCAATTAAAAATTATTGTAACTGATTTCAAAATTGTAAATTAACAAGCTACCAAAATAGGCAACATACAATAATCGTACTCTAACCTTTAGTCACATTAATACGCTTTTATTTCTCAAAATCAAAGTTCCCATTTAACTAAATCTCCATAAATGAATTTGACATTATCTTCAAAAAGTACTTTATATTAACATTAACGTAAAAATTTATTTATATCTATTGCAATTGATTTAGTACTATTTTCTCAATATTTAAAATGATTTAACAAATTTTAAATGTCAATTTATTCAAGATTAAATCAATATAAATATTCAATTCCATAAAATCCAAAACTGTTGATAAATTTCCAAAACTTCCTTTTTTATTGAATCAACCTATATTTATTCCTTTCAATAATCTCAAATATAAGGGTTTACCCTTTGGATTAAAAATTATCACATAAATATCCTATTTCAACGTAATTCTTAATTTAACATAATAAATAAAATTTGATTTCATTTATCTCAATAAGTCCTACTATTATAAATTAACCAATTGACTCACTATTCAAATTCACCTTCTATAATTCAAAATTTTTCTATCACCTTGATTTACTTAACTTTATATTTCCTTAGACAAATCTCTATCTCAAATCTTAAATGTAAGTCATTCTACTAATTATACTACTTAATATTTTCTTAAAATAATCTTTCTATAATCCAATTTATTAAATAAGTTACCAATTAGATCCAATTTCAACCTTGCACATAAGTTTAGGTTATAATTAACTTATAACGTATACTTCCCTAGTTATTTCTTTATATACTCCCCATATTAATTCCACAATTAACCATTATTATTAGAATAACGTTTATAATAAATACAATCCTATAATTTACTCAACACTTAATTATTTCTTTTTCCATTAGGGTAACATTCCTTTGTCTGATTATTACTTACTACACATTCTAATTCCATTAACAAGGAAGCAGGTAAATTATGATATATGCTACAAATTTTCAATTTATTACTATTCATTATTATTAACCTAAATTCAGCATTACTTACCTCGCATTAACCTTATTACTTAAAATCCTTATCCAATTGAAATAAATACTCTAAATAAATACATTTACTTCTTTCGTTATTTTATTAGTTACAATTAAGGCACACCTAATTATCTTTATAGGTAAATGAGTGAATTTACTAGTATCCCACTATTACAACCTTTAATATACTTGTATATGGTTATTTTACCCTTTTATAATCCCTTTATAAATATATGCACATCTACAAATTAAGATTCTAAATCCAATTTCTTATTCCATCTAGGTTCCATTTCTTCACTTTATGAATAACTAGCATTTCCTATTCATTTGTTACATCTACTTATGTTCACTTTATGAATAGTTTTGATATTCCATTTATTACTAACTTTAATTATTCCAATTTATTATCTACATACAATTTGAATCTATTTTCAAATTTTCACCTTTTTAATAATTAACACCTTCCAATAATAAATAAAAAGGATTGTACTAAATAAAATTTTATTTTCATTAATGAATTCAATCCTTGCCTTTATTTACTTATTTCTAACTTTATATCCAATTGCAACAATTTCCACTATTACACTTAATTGCAATAAACATTCAATTTGTAAATTTCAATTAACCTAGATACATCTAATTTCAACATTCTTTTTCAAATAAATAAATAAGATTTCCGTTTCTTTCTAAAAAAATAAATAAAATAAAATAAAAATCCTATTAATATAATTCATTTTAAGCATCGAATTTACACGGGTCGTTACACTCTCTCCCACTCAAAACTTTTCGTCCCCGAAAAGGAAAGGAAGGGAAAAGAAGAATTAAATAACAATACATCTTATTGAAAATATTAACTCATAAACAATAACTTACTAAATTTATTACCTTAAATAAAATATACCCATTTTATAATCATAATATCTTTTTATACTTAAATTACTAAAGTTCGGAAAACATTTTTAAAATATTCTAAGTCTAAAATTTTACGGAGAATTTTGGCAGAGTCTCCTTTGTACGGAGAGGCTCGGGAAAAAATATAATATCAAAGTATTACAATATAATATGTATCCCTACACGGAAAAATGTATAAAATAGCGCTATAAACCGTAATTCTAAACGTACCTATTTGTCGTGCAATTTACGCTTAATTTATGGAACCAAAAGCAGTAACAATTGCTTCCATAACCTGTATTTCACTAATAAAATCCAAAGAGGTAACAATTTATATAAAATGAAATATTTAAGTGGTTTCAATCACTATCAACAAATCAATACAACAACCAACAATTTCAACCAACAGCATATATAACAAATACAAACAACCATTCAATCAAACAAACAAATAGTTGTTCGGGTTCAAAACTTTTAAGTTATACGGAATGAAGAATAAACCATCAAGTGCATCATTTACTCAATAGTCTTAGATTAAACCCAATGGATTATTCATCCATCCCAACAAGATTAAAGTTCCCTTACCCAACAACTCCAAACCACGACAAACAACAATTTAAATCAACAAATCAAATTAACTTATTATAAATTTTATTTCATACATTAGTTGTTTGATTCTTTTCATTCATATAACAGTTTATCTTTTATTTTCATTTATTTCGTTCAATTTTATTTCCATTTTATTTCTTTCAATTATATTCAGAAATAACTCTACCCTATTTCTTAAATTTACAATTTCTCTTTATTATATTACATTCATTTATTTTCACTTTAATTACTTAAGTTTATAATCGTTTATTTACCATACTTACCTTTAATTATATTTACTTGGTAAAATTTCAATTATAACTTAAGTTTAGAACATCAAATTCTCATTTAACAGCGATTTCATTGAATACTTCGTTACCTACCTTTACTTGTACAATTTTCATTACATTTCCTATTAAACATTTCAACTTTTAATATTTGGTAAGTTATATATGTTATTTAAGAGTATAATTGAAAGTTATACAAGTTTGTTCTATTTCCTTAAATTAAATTAAAGTTCAATAATGGTAATCTTTATTTCATAATTTACAAATTTCCAATTTCATTTAATACCATTTTTACTTTACTTAAAGGTTCAAATTTGCTACACTTAATTGTCCTATTAATTAACTGGAACCTAAGAACCAAATACCGGGTTTAATTTTAAATCATTTAAAATAATAGATAGATATCTACGCTTAACATATATATCCAATTATAATTAAAACGATAAAATTTCTTAACGATTCTGCAGTTAATTACTACAGTAGCCTTCCCACTTCGAAACTCGAAAATGAATGTCGATGATGCATGCACTCATCACCGAAACTATTTTCCAGCGACAGAGAGGAAAGTACAAAACTTATTTTCTCCAAAAATCTTCTTTAAAACAATTTCTTTTAAATTATATTAAATATTTATATCAGAAAATACTTATAACAATATTATTATATTCCAAATCATTTGAAAGAAGTTTTCAAAAACCCCGAAACTTAAGTTCTAAATTCCCAAATTACATTTATTTATTTTTAATCTTATTTACCTATTATTTATAAATTTTATTCCTAAACCAATATATTGCAATCAAATATAGATATCATTTGAAAATTTTATTTTATATATAGAAAATATAATAGGCAAAATTATTTCATTCACCTATATTAAAAACAAATATTATGTCGGTCTGTCCTATTAAGTGTTTAGAAATTCCTATTGATGTCACAGCGTCCCATGCACCAACCAGAATTTATAAATACAAAACGGAACAGATCAACACAATATTAAAACCTTTTTATAACACTAACAAATACGCTCTCTCATATATAAACACTCAGCGACTCCCATAGGGTATTACTACCCTGTTAGTAAAGAGTCAAACCACCACAAAGCTAAGGTTTATCGCTAAACCAAAGCTCTGATACCAACTGTAACGTCCCGCCTTTTCGCACGATTTACACATGCCGATTCAATCCATACAGAAGGGCGGATTGTTATGGGGTAAATAAGAAAAATAAGAAAGAAATAAAAGAAAACAGAATCTCGCAGCGGAAGGATAAAATATAATAATAAAATATACAGTTTATAAATATGTTTACAAAACATTCATATAATACATATCAGAGTTACACATACCAACAACAATGCAGCGGAACAGTGTGTAGTGCACTAGTATAAATAATAATAATATACATCTTCGTCTTCGTCCTCTAGAGTTAAATCTTCAAATCCTGAAACGCTCGGACTGACCCGAGCGAATTGAAAAGACAAAACACTCGAGTCAGAACTAAAAGATCTTATGTAAGTTAAATTAACAGAAATAAATATGAGTGCAGTAACTCAAGAGATGCTCGGGATTTACATCTCCTAAGGATCCGTTAAACTATTTACTATATAGTATATTGCGCTATTATAATAGTGTCTATTTGTAAAATAAACTTACTTTTTAATAGCGTTAACGGGTTACCCATATAGCCCTTAACACAAATAATGCCAATATTCTATACAGTACCGTAATACCTCCTGATCGGAGGCTACCAGAGGATACTCCATAGGTACGACACAAATAGAAACTCGTAGTAAAGGCGCGGTAGGGTAGGTGACACGGCACAACTAGGCAATGCCAGGGTAGATATACCAATTACGCTTCGCGCAGCTGCCGCCCACCTCGAACAAACTCCCCACATCAAAGAAATCAAAAATGAAGGTTGGCACCGAATCAATCCAAAATCAGAGTATAGTATCGAAGGAAAGTGTCCGATCAGAGGTGCTACCTCATTAACCCGTCAATCGCTCCTGTTTTAGCCACCTTATGCCAACTCACGGGAGTTGGGTCCACGTATTTATCTTACAGGAAACGTCGCCACCAATCTACTTCATTCTGGAATCTCCACCGCATACAGGGTTAGTCAAAGTTGTTTTCGGTATCGACAGAGAGTATGTCCATATCCGATCCCAGTCTCTTTGCCAACCAATCGTTATTATAACACCGCGGTTATTTAAAAAAATTATACTTTTAAAACCATAATAAAATGTCCATTTAAAACCCATATAAACCCGATATCATTTATTCTTAAAACCCCAAATCAATACGATATCATTTATTTTCCAATATATATTCTTTCCAAAATCATAGGGTTTCCAAAGTAAAATATTTAGAAATCAAAACTCTTGAATATAATATTTCCAAATTATACTACCTTGAAAACATAGCTTTGAAACAAAATTTCCATCTCTTAAATGGTTAAATATTAAATTACTTTTATAAACAAAATAGCTTCTTTAGATTCCACAAATCAATTTCAAATATCGATTTAAACTTCCAAATACCATTTCAATTCTTATGTTTCAAGGCTTTAAATATTTCACCATTTCAAACAGACTCATTTGACAATTCCATATATATATCAAATTCAGTTACTTATTATTTAGACTTGAAATGTTTGCTTAATGAATTCAATATAATTTAAGAAAACCTTTGACTTCATATAACTGGATCATCTTTCAATTTATTATATATTCATTTAATCAACCTGATATTCATTAAAATCACTTTACACAAAAATCAAGTTATAAAAATCATATCCTTTAAAAATTCTAATTTTTATTAAATTTCAATTTAACTTAATATTCATCTTCCAAATCTATTCTCATTTAAGTCATAAAACTCCAGAAATTAAATTTTAAATAAATGTTTAATTTTATTTGATCTTAAAATCAAACTTTATTTAAAATTCAAATCAAATTTATACAAAGCTTAAAAACCGGAAATTACTATATATGTATAATAGCCTTTATCAATAACCAAATCAATATCTCATGAACCATATATATATAACTTTACAAAACCATAGAAAAACATTTCAAAAATAATTTTATATATTTACCGCGGTGCCTGTATATAATTTTCTATCCTATGGTCAAGTGATACGGATGTTTATCATTTCAATCCGCAATTTAAAATGAAAAAAAAAATGTGGTTATATATCATTTCAAACCGCAATCCCGAATGAATGAAATGCATAGCAACTTGCGATTAATAAAATTAATCATCCATGCATCCATCAAATAAAACATCCATTTATCACAGTCATCATCCAATTTCAAACAATCATCAATACATAACAGGTGATAAACAATGGTATCAATTATCAGTTTATACTCAAAATAAATTTAATAACCGTTAATTGGCAGTTTATATGCAAAAATAAACGCAAATTTAACTGGCAGTTAATATGAAATAAAAATTTAACATAACTATGACTGGCAGTTAATATGCAATTAAATAAATTCTAACTGTCAAATTTATATGCAATAAATAAATAAATTTACAGTTATATTAAATAAATGCGTTTAAACAGAAATAGTGAATAAAACATGCCAAACAGTCATAAAAAATTTCTACCCATATCTAAAATTAATTTAACAAACACAAGAAATTTTAGAAATTGTGAGTGGGTTAAAACACTCACATTTTGAATTTAAATCGAATTAAAAATCCGATTTAAATCCAAAAATTCGACGATCTCCAAATCTGTACAAACCAGTGTCAAAAAATCTGGAATTTTATTACGATCCTAACAAAAAAAATCTTGCATGAAACGGAGTTCGTATGAGAAAGTTATACACATTAATGGTGATTGAAATTTCAAAAAAAAAAGAATAGAAATAAAAGAACACCTTCAAGCGCCACGTCATCCCCTTTTCTTTCCCTCTCTCCCTCATGCGTTTTGCTTCCAGATTTTTCTGAGAAGTTTGAATTTTAGCTTTTGATTTGGTTTGGAATTTTTATTTGGATCTAAGCTTTGTTTGTCTACCATTGAGGAGGAGAAGGAGCTGATGAAATTTTACGCGCAGACAAATGAGAATAGGCGGAGGCTAGGGTTTAGCGGGGTATTTATAGATGAAGTTGGAATAGACAGATGGATCCGAATTTAAATGAATTTACAATTTGTCAAATTTATATTCCAATAATCCATTTATTTGATTTTTAGATCTTATTATGAATAAATGGTCAACTTACCATTCCTATCATTTCTGATTGCAATTAGCTTCAAATTTATTAACCAAACCTCCATATCAAATAAAGATTTATTGCAAAAATTTTAGTGTTTACCTTTAATTAAAGTAAATTCAATAAATTATAAAATCTTATTTCAAATGAAATTTTATACCATTCGTATTCAATTCTCTTTATTAAATCAATCACCATCTTATGTATATATTTAACATTAGTATATATCAATTTACCCCAATTAAATAAAATTTTATTCCCAAATTAATTTACAGCCTAATATAACATTTGAATTTTATTCCCAATTCATAAATTACTACCTTAACTAAATTTTACGTTTCCCTTTTAATTTACATTTTCACCTTACGTTACTACATTAATTATCCTTAAAGTAACGTCTATTATTAATAACAATATTATAATTACTTACCATTTTATTTCATAAATTAATCCATTTCATCTAAATTCTTATCTATGTAATATTTCAACATTTAATTTCATCAAATGTAATTGTTTTCCAATACATTAATAACTTTATTTCCAAGTCTTATATTACAACAAACTATCCAATACGAAAGTCTTAACATTGTTACAAATACTACTTTAAATAACATTAATGCAATACTCAATTAAAAATTATTGTAACTGATTTCGAAATTGTAAATTAACAAGCTACCAAAATAGGCAACATACAATAATCGTACTCTAACCTTTAGTCACATTAATACGCTTTTATTTCTCAAAATCAAAGTTCCCATTTAACTAAATCTCCATAAATGAATTTGACGTTATCTTCAAAAAGTACTTTATATTAATATTAACGTAAAAATTTATTTATATCTATTGCAATTGATTTAGTACTATTTTCTCAATATTTAAAATGATTTAACAAATTTTAAATGTCAATTTATTCAAGATTAAATCAATATAAATATTCAATTCCATAAAATCCAAAACTGTTGATAAATTTCCAAAACTTCCTTTTTTATTGAATCAACCTATATTTATTCCTTTCATTAATCTCAAATATAAGGGTTTACCCTTTGGATTAAAAATTATCACATAAATATCCTATTTCAACGTAATTCTTAATTTAACATAATAAATAAAATTTGATTTCATTTATCTCAATAAGTCCTACTATTATAAATTAACCAATTGACTCACTATTCAAATTCACCTTCTATAATTCAAAATTTTTCTATCACCTTGATTTACTTAACTTTATATTTCCTTAGACAAATCTCTATCTCAAATCTTAAATGTAAGTCATTCTACTAATTATAATACTTAATATTTTCTTAAAATAATCTTTCTATAATCCAATTTATTAAATAAGTTACCAATTAGATCCAATTTCAACCTTGCACATAAGTTTAGGTTATAATTAACTTATAACGTATACTTCCCTAGTTATTTCTTTATATACTCCCCATATTAATTCCACAATTAACCATTATTATTAGAATAACGTTTATAATAAATACAATCCTATAATTTACTCAACACTTAATTATTTCTTTTTCCATTAGGGTAACATTCCTTTGTCTGATTATTACTTACTACACATTCTAATTCCATTAACAAGGAAGCAGGTAAATTATGATATATGCTACAAATTTTCAATTTATTACTATTCATTATTATTAACCTAAATTCAGCATTACTTACCTCGCATTAACCTTATTACTTAAAATCCTTATCCAATTGAAATTAATACTCTAAATAAATACATTTACTTCTTTCGTTATTTTATTAGTTACAATTAAGGCACACCTAATTATCTTTATAGGTAAATGAGTGAATTTACTAGTATCCTACTATTACAACCTTTAATATACTTGTATATGGTTATTTTACCCTTTTATAATCCCTTTATAAATATATGCACATCTACAAATTAAGATTCTAAATCTAATTTCTTATTCCATCTAGGTTCCATTTCTTCACTTTATGAATAACTAGCATTTCCTATTCATTTGTTACATCTACTTATATTCACTTTATGAATAGTTTTGATATTCCATTTATTACTAACTTTAATTATTCCAATTTATTATCTACATACAATTTGAATCTATTTTCAAATTTTCACCTTTTTAATAATTAACACCTTCCAACAATAAATAAAAAGGATTGTACTAAATAATTTTTTTTTTCATTAATGAATTCAATCTTTGCCTTTATTTACTTATTTCTAACCTTATATCCAATTGCAACTATTTCCACTATTACACTTAATTGCAATAAACATTCAATTTGTAAATTTCAATTAACCTAGATACATCTAATTTCAACATTCTCTTTCATATAAATAAATAAGATTTTCGTTTCTTTCTAAAAAAAATCCTATTAATATAATTCATTTTAAGCATCGAATTTACACGGGTCGTTACATGCTCTCTCTCTCTCTCTCTCAAAGATCAAAGTGCTATTCAAAGTTATAGGATCAATTTGTAATCAAATGTTTATCGAGTCTCTCTATAAGGTGTGGTTGTGCCTGGAAATCAATTAGGTAATCTTATGGCCCATAAATCAAGTGAGTTTGCCCCGGACTCATGAGACAGGAGGGTACCTCAAGGCCTTTACAAATTAAGTAATGTAATCTCGACATTTGTATAATAAAAATCTTTATAAGGTGGTTTGCCTTGCTACAGGATTGGATGTAGGGTAACTCCAAACCAGTATAAAATCCGGTATGTTCTGCATCTATGTTTGATTATGTGATTGTTCTGTGATCAAGTTCTGCATTTGTTTATATCATAATTTCAAAATTAGTTCATATAAGTCTTAGAATCCATTAAACACTATTCACCCCCCTCTAATGTTAAATTAGCCTTAAGATCCTTAATCAGCACTCTCTTTTATATAATTTTTTTTAATATTTCATTGACTCATTGGTTGAGTGGTACATAAATTCTTGTCGAGTAGGGGGACGCTGTTATTCCGATAAGAATTTTTAAACACTTGAATGCGATAAACTGACACAATATTGTTTGAAGCAGGTAAATGAAATAATTTTACCCGAATTATACTTTCAAGTAAAAGGAATAATTTTCTAAATTTTTTATGGTATGATAGGAGTACTTGGATGATAATATTATAACCAAAATAAGATTTTTGATAGTTTATATAACCAATAGACATTGTATAAATATGGATTATACAATTGATTAAAAACCAGAGTTTAAGAAATTAAATCTCGGATTTTTTTGATTGTTTTTCAATGTAATTGGGGATAAATAATAAAATTATTATTTAGGGATGTTTTTGAATAGAAAATGGTTTTAAATGGATTTTGAAGATGTTGTAGCACTGAAATCGCTTCGGTCACTGGAAAATAATTTAGATGATGATCGCGACATCATCGGTGTTCATTTTCAAGTTCTTAGTGATGGAATGATACTATGGTAGCTATTTTGAATTGTTTTGAGGAAAAACGAGTTTGTTTTTGAAATTCTAGAGGGAATTGGGTTTGGATAAAAACCATTAGTAGGTTAAGTTTTAAAATGTACGATTTGGGATGCTTGTGATTTCGGAATGATTCGAAATAAATACCACGTGTTTAAAAATTCTGAAACTCTTATATAAATAATCCATAAATCATCAAAAGATAAGTTATAAACTTAAAAATGGTGACTGATTTTGAAAAAAAAATATGGGAGTTGATTTTAAAATTAATAAAAAGTGGAAAAGTTAAAATGAAATTTAACTTAGATTAAGTTGGAGAAATTAAATTGTTGAAGTATAGTTTGATTGTGGTTTGATTGAAATGAAATTGAATTGAGTTGTAGATAATATTGAATGAATTAAATTCTTACCTAAACAAATTCAAAAGAATGGAATCAAATTTAATGCAAGCTAAGTTAAGTAACAATTGAATTCGAATAAATAGGCTTCGATAGCTTATCAAAGAATTGAAATGCATGAAGTAAAAGTATACATGGCTAAGTAAAGGTGTTGTTTTGAGTTAAAAAAATTAAATGTGAAGTATGATCGATTATAAATAGATGGAAAAGTGGAAAATGCAAGTGTGTGACTTATAAAAATTTAAAGAGTAAGACAAGAAACCCAAAATAAAATGTGTTTGACATTTGGAAAATTAAAGAAAATCCAAACTTGAATTATAAAATAAAGTTGAACTCAAGAAAATTAAATAAAGTGATTTTGAAAATAAATATTGATTTAAAAATTGAAAGTGAACTATTTAGATAGTAAAATATTTAATTGAATAGGTTAATGAAGTTTAACAACGTTAAATAAAATTGGATTGATAATTAAAAATGAACTTCTGAGATAAAGCTTGGGTTATAAATAGAATTCGACATATATTATAAATGAATAAAATATGATTGAAGTATTGTCGAATGAAATGGAATTGGATTAAAATAAAAATGGTTTGAGTTGCAAACAAATCCAATTCAAGTATAAATGAATTAAATATGACCTTGTTATCATTTAAATAAATTTGGGAATGAATTGAGAATATGAATTAAAATTTGAAATGGAATGAATAAATGGATTAATTGAATTAATTAGAAAATGGATGGGATTTGATTCAATAAAAGTCAAATCAGAGCTAAATTGGAATTGGGTTATCAGAAAACCAACTTAAGTTATGAGGCGTATTAATTTGAAGTAAAATGGCTTAAGTTAATAGAAGCCTGGTTTCGAGTAAAAGTGTGAAGCGGCCGTTAAAATTAAATAGCATGGAATGTTGTCTAAGCTTAATAAAATGGTTTTGAATGGAACCTATTTGTATATGAAATAAAACGAGTTGAAAATGGATTAGGAATAAATTAGAAATGAAATGGAATCAATATAAATTGAGTTGGAATCAATTTAAAGGAGTTATAAGCTTAAGTGATTGTTTATTTGAATGCATATGAATTCGGTTGTTAATATTGAATTGAATGTAAGTAAGTGAGATGTAAATCATTTAATTGAATAAAAATGATATGTGATTTGGTTGAGAGCAACTAAAATTAGTGTCAGAATCTTATAATTTCTTATATATATTGTTTAGTATGTATTGCTTGTGTGAACCATATGTTTAGCTATTGGAAATAAGTGAAATGTTATTAGATTTAACATATATAGTGCTTACATGTTTAAATTGAGTAAGTATAGGTATTGGGAGGCCGTTTGGCTGGATTTTGGTTATGCTAATTGGTAAATATATAAGCCACTTGCTTAAAATGCTAAATAGAGGTACGCCTATGCGATAAAAGAAATAAAAATATGAAATATTGTTGTATTTTTGTTTTTCCAAACATGTGGGTCGATGTATATATATTTATCTCTCTTGTCAAATTGGAAAAGATCCTCCGTACAAAGGAGGCTTTACCAAAAAAATTCGAAAATTTTGAGAGTTAGAAAAATTTTAGAAAATTTCTGTTAACGAAAAAGTTGATATACAAATTGTAATGAAAATGTAGGATTCGAACTAAAAGTTGAAAGAAAATTTTTTTTGGTCGAAATTAAAGGATTATAAAAAATAAAGTGAACATTGAGTTTTCACTAAGTGGGTTTTAGTAAGTAAATGGGTTTGGGCATTCTTCTGCCTTAGTAATTTTGGCGACGAAATTATTTTAAGAAGGAAGGAATGCAACAAACCGAATTTTTCAATGTTGGATTTGGAATATTTAACTGGTTTAAAATTTTAAAACTGAATTATAGATTGATTTTAAATATGAAAGTTTGAGTTCTATTTGATAAAATGGATTTCGAATCCAAATACAGCAATTTGTTGAATAAATTAATTATTAAAGTTTATAATTGAATATTTGGTAAATTGTTGTGTCTTGAGTTTAAGATCGATAATTTTTTTTAAAGGGCTTGTAAAAGTTATATTAATAATACTGAAGACAAGGCAACTTTTAAAATTGAATTTGGAAATGATCGGTTTAGTTTTAAAAATATATCGTTAAGTTGAGTTTAAAAATAGCCCTTTGAGAAACGGTCTTGGAATTCTACGAAACTAGTTCCATTGGATCCGTAATATTGTATTATTATGGGATTTCAAATTTCGTAATATTTGGAGTTGTCGTGTATCCGTACGGTATGTAAACGCGTTGAAATCTATATCGAAAATTCAATATAAGTTGGATCCAAAAAGATATCTTCTTCATACCATCGAATTGGGACTCAAAACCTTTTTCATTATGATCGAATAGGAGTATAACATTACAAACACTCAGCAGCACATCTCGATAGGATGTCATGATTTTAAGCTATGAATTCAAGATGTTTTAAATTTAAATTTAAATACAATATTTACTTTATTTGACTATTCAAATAAACTTCACAGCAGATTTTATTTTCACCTTTTCAAATCATTCTGCTTTTGTTTATCCATGCACGCTAGTCCAAAATCACATGCTACCTTACCTTCTTCATTATGCAGCCGTTCTGTTTAAATCACATAACTTATCTCTTTCCTTTCATCCTTTCACGAATTCATATTCAGCTAAGCAAAACCGTTCCTCAAATAAAATCATGCTTTCGTCCCCAAATTTGAAATCCCTTTTCTTATTTCAATTCAATTCATTCATTCATTAAAAAAATGGTGGAAATGGTTTTGGGTGCAATTTTAAATCGCATCAAACTTCGCGATCGAGGGGAGGTCGCAAGCTTGTACGTGATCTGGGTGGTCAGGTATCGTGCACGTATGGAGGGTTTAGGCAATCATAAAGGCACGAGATTTGGGACCTGGCCATTAGGGACTTGGAGTGCAGAGCGGCGGCGCTAGGGGTTCGTGGTGATGGAGGCGGCTTTGTCGAGGGGTGGTGGTGCGCATAGGCTGTAGAGGGCACAGTGATTTAGAGCAGCGTCGAGTTCATTCCCCTGAGGCGGACAACAGATCGCGCTCGATCGGGTGAGGTATATATTTGCTGTTTATATTTTTTTCAATTTAATATTATATATGTGTAAATATATATACATAAAAAAATGTCAGTGAGGCATATATGCCAATTATTCTTCAATTTATAAATTTATATATATATACACACTAAAGTAAATTACTGTTGTTATTTTCTGGAACAGAAAACAAACTTTTAAATAAAAATATACATACACACATATATATACATACATATTTTAATATTTATAGGAAAGAAGAAAATTATTATATATGGATAAAGTTTGGAAAAAAATAGGAATTTTAAAATGCTGTAGAGTTATAAAGATTAGATTTTTAAAATGTATATATGGTATTCTTTTATATATGTAGTTTCAAAGAAAAGTAAAATAAATATGCATATATTCATCTACTAGTTTATTTTAAAATAATGTGTTATAGAGATTAATTTGTTAAATTAACTTGTTCAATTATTTTAGTTACTAAAAAATAACTTATTGAAGGAAAATTAGTTTAAACTAAATTATTAGCTAATTAAATTATTAAATGAAATTAATTATTGGATTATTTCAAATATTAATAAACCATATAATGTTTACAAAAGGCCAAAAATCATAAAACAAGCCGAGATGGAAGTGGGTGGCAAAACAAAAATAAAGGTGAGATTTTTTTACTCATTTGGATTATCTTGTTTAAAATTAAATGTTAAATTTTAATCATTGGATGCTTGACTTAATTGATAAATTTATAATTTATCTGTTGGATGTTATTTATATATAGTGATATATATATATATATTGGAGTGATTGATATTCCCGTATTACATAGCGAATGAGACCCTATGCGCCCCACATAATAGCGGATGACCCTGTATACCGCGATATCCCCCTCGAAGTGGGATTGGTATCTTATTTGTTGGCTAACATCTATCGATGCAGGAAAAACAGATTAGAGGGATCCAACTGGATTCCTCAAAAATATACATTTTTTCATATATGCGTTGATATATGAAATGATGGATAAATTAATATGGATCATGTGTGAATTAAATTGGAAAATGTTAAGTAGCATGGAAATTGAATTTGACATTTTTAAATCATAAATAATTAAATCAAAAAAATTTAAAAGGAAATTTGAAAGAAATTATTTATATAGGAAACTTGATTTATTCTAAAGGGAATTAAGTAGAATAAAAATATATTAACTAAATGGGGTTATACTTAACTATTTGAATTGGTTTAAGTAAAGACTTGAAATTAAAATGATATATTAAGGGCTTGAAGAGATATTGGAATCGATAAATAGATTTGAATAAAATGGAATTTTATTAGGGGATAAATTATAACATGGATTTATAAATATAATTTGTTTTCATAAATAGAAGAAAAGCTCAAAGGAGTCTATAAATTATAAACGGGGTTTATAAATAAGAGGGAAAGATATCAGTGGATATGTGGAAAATATAGGTTGATGGTGTGAACTTGTATCGGGAGATGGAAATTGTTTTGAATAATGGAATATATTTCAAATAAGGGAAATGGTGATTAATTTGGATATAGCTGGTGGGATACGAATCAAGAAGAATTTATGAATCGAATCGGTGAATATTGGATTTTCTAAAAATATACTTTTGTTGGGTAAATTGAAATTGTTTAAAAGGAACTTTTAAAATCTACTATATTATTTAAATTTTAAACTATTATTTGAATTTAGAATGTTCCAAAATTTAATTATTATAACAGTAAATATTTGTTGAAATAAGTTCTAATTTTATAATCAGTTTTGTAAATTCAATTATAAAATCTTCTCGGGATGGGAAGTAAAGTCTAATAAAAACAGATAAGATTTTAGAAGAAAGAACTTATAGCAGGTTATACTTAAATAAACTTCCAAGTATAAGTTAAGTAAACTTCGAAAGGTGAAATAAAATTCACAAGGGAAGTAGAAGTGAAACTGGAATTTTAAATAAGCGTAAATGGCTTGAAAATATTAAAGGAAATAGACTAAGGAATTCTGGGGTTGATAGAATTCATGTGGAATGAGTTGGAATTTACAAATTAAGTTGCAAATGATTTTCGAGAAAGAAATAGAAAATAAAATGAATATTTTCCAAGTGTTGAGTAACTAATGAAGTGGGAAAAATATTCTAAGTATTTGGCAAAAGTTGGAATTTGTTCCGTAAGAATAAAAAGAGATTTGAAAACTATTTTCAAAATGTAAAGTATGAAAATAATATCTTGTGAAGATATTTTTGAGATAAATAACTTGTGAAATTATTAAGGCCTAGTTGTTGCTTGTGAATGTTATATGATAGTTAAATAATCGACCATCAATATTGGTCAATGCGCTGATCGTTTCGAAGAGACCAAGATCGGATTTAATTATCCGAAAACCATTTCGACCCGGCTTGAAAGTTTGCGAATGAAGACCATGAAAAGATGATGATTTGGTTTGTCCAGACCCAGGGATACTTGTATGGACGAATGCTATCAGAACATCGTTAGGAGGATGATGAGCATTCTAAGTGAATGAATTCTCAAAAGGTAATGCATAGCCTCAAGCCTCATCAACTGGGAATCGCTAAAACAGAGGAGGTGCAGGAAGGCTAAGTAGGTAGCACCCAATTAGGGTAAGGTCATCCCTGTCTAGATGTCTCTTTTTATTCGGCTGTGTGGGCAGTCGCTGATCCCAACCGTGGGGTGATCTTATTCGAACTATCCAGTAAGGGGTAGCTTCGGTCTTGTGTTGCAGGGGATCGAGAGTGGTCCTCGGTACTCTGATCTAGGCCAGCTACTGTGATGGGCGGCATCCCTGTAGCCTTCCATTATATGGAATCCAATCTTCAATAAATGCCCATACGGTTTTGATTATGCCCAACTATTGCTGGAACGTGAGATGCAAGCGTTTCAGCTAGATTATATTTTACTTTCTATAGACACTATTATAATATCAAACGGATTTGATAAAAATGTTTTGGTTATCGTAAGGTAAAAACCCATCATATTTATTTGTGGCTTGGTCTTACGAGATACCTTTGCTTTCAAAGGATTTTCAAAAATATAATAATCCAATTGAGTGTGATTTCTCACGCTGGTTTTCCAGACTGACTTGGATGTTGTTTTATTATAATTCTTGGGTTAGACCGAGTTGAATAGATTAAGGATAGGATGCTATGGAGCTCAGGAGACGAGATGAATGGCGAGACATATCATCATACTTGGTTATTGTTTCAACTATGTAAGGACAAGTATAAGCTGTCCAAAGTGATGGATGATTGTTGTGCTCTGATAATTGTATGTATATATGACAGTACAGTTTTCTTTGTATTTAAAACTATTGTTATGTATTATATTTTATTCCGCTAGATTATGAGATTCTGATGTTGTTTTATCTTCTTTTTCTACCTCTTTCTTCTTCTTTTACCCTAGTTATTCGCTTTTTCATACACTTTGGGTTGAACGAGGAAGAATTATTACCAACTCAAGGGGTACGGAATTGCGGGTAGCTACAGACTATATTAATCCTATCACATCCCAACCGATTACTTTATAAGTATTGCTTTATCTTGTTAATATATAATGCGATTGTTGGGTAGTTAATTGATGGTTTCTATTGACGCTCTTAGTTTTCGATGCTTCAAATAATGGTTGAAGTCGAGTTCTCTCATGTATGATTGAAATTTTCTCCGTTATTTCCTTTACCGGGCCGAGAAGTTCGCTGTCTCTAACTTCTGCCCAACATACTAATGAACGACAAGGTCTTCTTTACAGAGCTTCATATGAGGCCATACCAATACTCGCACGATAACTGTTGTTATATGCAAATTCTATTTAACGGAGATGAAGATCAAATGTGTGAAATGCCACCAACTTTTTCAAGAAGCTCACTTAACATTCTGACTTACCTACGTTTTATGAAATCGAGAAAGATCCGATAACTTATAACACCAGCTTTCCCCCATAATCTATCTCAATGTCGAGTCCTCACCTACATAGCTACCCATAGCGAACCCTCTGTGCATGCTCATCCTATGTAGATTCCATCCCTCAACGTATCACCAAGTTGTCTCAAATCATATAATAATCAAGTATACCTTAAATTTAAATGTTGGACTCCAATTTAATAAAAAAATATGGTAATACATTTAAGCTAAACTGCACATAGATACACATCATTACTATATTTGGCTTTCAATTCATTTTTCACTCCATGAAATTTTGAGGACAAAATTCTTTTATGGGGGAAAGAATGTAACAACGTGTAATTTTTGAGTTTTCAAATCTGAATATTTAATTATAACAACCTTGAATTTTGAGTGGCAATTATTAAAAGTTTGTGATAGTTAAGAAATACAATATGATTCTGCTTGATTATTTCTGTGCTAAAAATGTGAATATATATATTTTATGAAAAGAATTTCATGCACCCAACTTATTTCCCAAGCCCAATATTCATTAAGGCCTTATCTAGGCTTATTAACTCTAGAATTTTCATTGGCTACTTAAATACACTTTATGATGGTTGGTAGCTTCTCTTGGAAGCTTTGATTTAATACCATTGGTGAGTGCTAACCCAAAAAATGGATCAACATCCTAAATTGAGTGTGAAAGCACCAACCCTATTCTTTCAGAGTAATAATGTAGAAAATTAATGTAAAAGAGCATAAATAGAAAGAAAAAAGGAGATTATTATAGTGGTTCGACTGTTAATGAAGCCTACGTCCACTTTATAGTTTTTATTATTGACTGATTGTTGTTATAAAGTTGATCGAATTACAAAGTTTTTGAATATCCCCAGTTAGATCAAGTCCCCAATGTTAGGGTTCACTAGAGAATCACAGTAAACCCTTTGGAAGACTGTTGTGAGGAAGGAGAAGAGTGAAGAAAGCTTTCTGTAGGATTTCAGAAACCAGTCCGAAAGATCCTTTTTATGTTGTAGATAGGAGATAATTTATAGAGGTTGGAGAGTTACTGGACTAAGCCCGTTCGCCAGACACTTACAGATGATGACGGGAAGGAACAATGAAAGTTCTGATGCAACCCTAGCCAAAAAAATGGATCACTAGCAATCCATGATCTATGGATCGCTAGCGATCTATAGAATATGCTCATAGGCGAGCCAATTCCTTAGCACTTCCCTTTGCTCTGTTCCATTTGAGCTGTAGTGATCGAATGATAATATATGGATCGATGGCGATCCATAGTGTATGGATCGCTAGCGATCCATAGTGTATGGATCGCTAGCGATCCATTCACTTAGTCTATTTTTGGACTTTGGTGTCTGAGTGCCTTTGTCATCTTGAGTCGATGTTGTTCACATAATCTTGTTGCTCGTCACATTGTTTTGATGATGGTTTACTTGCTAGCTGTATTTAGCTCCTGATTAGGATGGACAGATGCATGTCTCTTAATTTAACCAACTCAGAATCTTGTCAAACTCAGCTCGTGCTTCTAGAATATGTGTTGGATCATAACGCAAGAGAATCGGTTGACCCCTGAGATAACCTAATGTGTGGCTAGCTATCCATAAGCCATGGATCACCAACAATCCATGTCCTTAGTGGACTTTCTCATTCTTTTTCCTACCTTCCTTTGGCTTGTTACTCTAGTTCTTTTGGTTGACTTTTAGGCTATTCCAACTCAACCAAGTTGTTTCGACTTCTCTTAGATCCTGCTGGATTAAAAACCCAGATAACATTTGTCCCCCAGAGTGCGTCTTCATTGAAGACAAGGCGTGCTCTAGAAGTAATCACTTTTTAGACTTTGCTTGTTAAATTTCAAGTAGTCGTGTTAGAGTTACATGAATTTGAATTTGACTAGACTATCTCTTGCTATGTTTTGTCCTGGATCGCCATTTCTTATCACAGAAGATGGAACTTGACTCTATAACTTTCCAACATGCTCAAAGTGGCATATTAATGTCGCTGGGTAAAATTGGAAAAAAATACAACTTTATGGATCGCTAGCGACCTAACTACTTAGCAATTTTTTGGCTTGTTTTCTTTTCCTATTTAAACTTTCGAGCCGACCTTCCTCATTCCTATTCCATGACCTAAGACTTCGTCTTCCTCCAGCAATTAGAGAATCCTTCAACAATTTGATCTAAGCATCCAGCAATTCGACCGATCAATCCCCACATTCATCCAACCTTCCAGTGCCATCGTCAACTTCCTAGACTTGCCACCATAGTTTCACCATAGTTTCCACTCCTCTTTTCCCACTGTCAACCAGACTCTAAGTTAGCTCGCTGCCTTAGATCGCCGCCGATCCATCTCTTAGCTCGTTGACTTGCATAGGTCGCCATCGATCCACTGTTTAGGTTGCTAGATCGAGAACTTCAACCTTCCTTGCCTCTTGATTACTGATTCAAGGTGAGTTTGCTAATCATGAAGTTGGTTTGTCATTTTGGTGACGAATTTGTGTTTGTGGTGTTAGTCGCGAAGGGTCCGAGTCGATTGCGGCTTAATGGAGGAAGATAGTAAATCAAGTCTTGAATTCCTCACGAGATGATATTCGGTCCTTGCCCCGGTGCTTGACATGTTTTGCTGTCTTCATCCATTGAGCCAGAATTGACTTATGCTAGGTCCCATAGATGATATCGCATGACACATTGTGAATTGGTTTTGTCATCTTGAAGGATTCAGATTGATTTTGCTATCTTTTGCATGCACGTTGTACCTATGCTGAAAGGGACTTTCTGCATCTTTTCGGACAACAGATTCCTTATTGATCGTTGATTAATAACAGGATAAGTGTAGGGGAAGTAATTTCAGAATGAAAGTGATACGGGAAGTCCTTTTTCCTCTCAACTACGAGCGTACAATCTACACGTGATAGAGCATTTGTAGTTTTTAGGACACTGAGCCTACCACCAATAGATAATACACTATACTTGCCCTTGTACATACTTGAAGTCTAACATATCGGTGTAAATCGATATTTCTTTGGAATTTAAGTATGGTGCAAGGAATCCTTATTTTAAAGTAGAATTACATGACCGTTTCAGACGTAAGTTTTGTTGTTTAGAATGAAGTGCCCATCTTCTTGCTGTAAGTCTAGAAGAGGAAGTCTTGCACTTTCGGAGACTGAGTCATCTTCTATTGCCCTTTCTCTTTCCACTTCATAGGCTGAGTATGGCGAGTTAGTTCCAGTCGGTCCGATCATGGATTGAACTCCTTTTAACTTTAGAGTTCTTCTCAATACGCCAGAGAGAGCTTCCTTTGTGATATTTGCTAAAGTCTTCCATAATATCTGCCTGCAACATAGCATCCCGGAGGAAGATGTGCGCCTCCTAGAGAAGGATGAATTTGCTCATATTCTGCCCTTGGGGTATATCGCTTGTCATCGGTATATGTGCTTGAATGGAGCTATGCCCCCTTTCAACGATTTCTTAAGAGAGAGCCTTTTGAATTTAGGAATCGCTCAATTTTAGATTCACCCCAAGGGATACGCCATCTTAACCTGCCTGCACGTCCTTTTCATGCGAATATTTAACCGTGACCCGAGCTTTGACGAGTTGAGATACTTTATTTAATTCAAAAGAAGAGATGAGTGTCCTTCCTTGGTTGTGATCGAAGTCCATAGGAATCATAAGAATGTATTGCAACTGCAAAGCAACTTGTCCCAATTCAAGACTCAATACTTCTTTGTCAGATGTCCTGAGGGGTTCAACTGTCTTTGGACAACGGGCAGGGGAGGGGTGTGGGAACTTACTTTCTCATTAAGTTCCAATGTGTCACTATGGGATTTCTAATAAGTTGAATACTTCTTACAGTTATTCTGAGGTCGAACATGGACTTATCTCTCGAAGGAACTTTCCGAGCCCTGAAGGCTATCAATGTTGGAAAAGATATGTTAAAGTCTTATTAATAGACGAAAACTTGCTTCGATTTGGATTATTGCATCTAGGGAGATCCATATTTCCAGTTGAGGCCCGTCGCCTTCTCGATCCAGGGTATGCACGTGATCCACCTCCTCATCTTACTGTTCCAAAGAGGGCATTTCAAGATCGGGAGGGCCCGTCCGACTAGTCGGTTGAAGAGACTCACGAGGGAAAAGATACCGCAACCAAGGTCAGTTCCCCGGCTAGAATTCTCCCGATTGTAGAAGAAGTGGAAGAAGAGTTTAATCAAAGGGAAGGAAAGGCCGCAATAGACACAAAAAAGGAGGAGGTTGAGATTGTGAGCAATAGCGATGAGTCCTCCTCCAGTGACGATGATGATTTCTGTGCAAAATCTGACGATGCAGATTCTTAATCATGCAATGAGACTTCAAGAATGAGTCCCGTTGTTTCATGCTCACCTCCTCTAGACTTAAGTGGTAAAGATGGTGCTCTAGACGTGAGATGACGTCGAGATTCCCTGATCGAAGATGCAGGCGTAGATTTCGGAGATTTATTACGTCGATTTTGACACGCTCATAGGGGAAGACTTCAAATTTGAGGAGATGCCTCCTCGTTCGGGCCATGTTGCACCTGAAGTTAGTCTGATTCCTTCCACGATGCCTGCTTGATCAGGTTTGTAACATCATTTTAGGATCTCCATCCAAAAACATTACACGTTTCATGTGACGATCCTGATTCGTCCTTCGAAAATCGACACCCAAATACATCACCCTTATTTGAATGCCGCAGATTCAAACGTTGAGTCTGGTTTGCCAGAGCTTATAACATTAGACGATACAACATAGGGAAACATAATGAATAACTTTATTGACACATAACATTTTATACAACAATGATACAAATGGAATGATTAACGCTATCAGAGATAGATACCGCAACAGAAAAACTAAAGCAACAGTAAAAGTAGAAAACAATATCTTCAATGCTAAAACTCCAAACCAAAAGCTCGAACCACCATCAAGCTTAAGTGAAGTAAATTCGATGCACAATGCGATTTCCAAAATCCAAAGACTGAATGCTATCAAATCTACATCAACTATCCGACTTTCTAAAAACCTGACTCTAGGCTGTCCGTGTGGAAAATTATAGGCACCCAGAGTTTAGAAACGGAACAATAAATTCCGAGTCATCCACGGGACTGGTGTAAGCAAACAAAGACATTTTTTATCTTGAAAAAACAAATAAGAGGAAATAAAAGAAATTCGCTGTGCTTTTGGAAAATGAAACTACCATAAGGCCTCTCTGCACACACACAATGCAAGCGCACGCTTGGAGGAGATTTCTCCTTATGGTAGTCAAACATGCTTGATACGCAAAATCCTTTTTGATATTAATATTAGTGCATAGTGCAGAAAACATTTCGAAAGTGTAATATTAATCTTAGCCAGCATAGGTACCATTATATTATGCCTTCTATAGATACCACCTGAGGTGGCAGGTTATACAACTACAATCGTAAAGAGCTCGTATTGGGTGATTGGATTTCCAACAATGGCTAGGCTACGGAACTTCTTCACCGAATGGGTATGCCTTTGGATGGATGCCCTGAGAACCTAACCGGTTCTCTGCCAATATAAGGCCTATTTACCTCTGTAACCAGGTAACTACGGATACGAATATGCCATCCCTCGGTCGTCACCGACCTTTATCTCAGGCCTCGACACCAACAAATTCCAAAAATCACATAAGTTATATATTTGGGCTCCATACCATGATATCACTTTTTATCCAGAAGGAAATTCATATACCCTAAAGGGTGCGACGCTCATAACCATGCCGCAGTCTTCCTGTTTCGACCATTTTCAGGTTGTGAGGTTCGACGAAGTCTCGTCCATAAAGCTATGCTTCTAAAAAAAGCCATGCTTTGATCAATAAATGATCAGCAGCACTCAGTATTCCACATTACCAAATTAGGAATACATCACTAGTAAATATCAACTACATAACCTCTGATCTCGTACATCTTACAGAAGGGTGTTAAACTAAGAGAATAAATTCTCCGCCACCAAACAGAAATGTATTTTATAGAAACCAGCTTTACATCTCAAAGTGCAACATCAGACATACATCCATACAAGTCCATTTTGGGTCTAAATGGAACCAAAGGCACTTTAAAGAAGCCCTTATAAATCCGGATAATCCTAATCACGATCGGGCTCCCCATCACATATGGAGATCTCTATACCGGAGCAATTCAGTGTAGAGTCATTCGACAGGTAATCCTTTTGTTCTCAAAAATACCCGATCTTCACCACCATCTTCAAACGTTATCCAATTCGTCGTATCATTATTCGGAATGGGTTTTATGACATAAAGTCCTCTTCCGTCTAAACCGAATAATGAGCACTTATTTTTAAAAAATATGGATATATTGTGATTTAAGTTAAGTCACAACCTTTAGCCCAAAACCATTCCTTTTGAATGGTTTAAACAAATTTTCAATTCGAATCTTTTTTAAACAAAAGATTCACCATTTAAGATCCTTTCCAATTTGAAACAATGTTCACCAAATCTTGAACAAGATTTATTCATAGTTTTCAAAACTATTTTCAATTTGATTCACCCATAACTTGAAATCCTTTCAACAAAACTAGAATTTATATGAAATCCATTGTCATTTGAAAACAAATGCTTTTCATTTTGGGAAAATCCGATTATATCTACTCAAGTTATACCCTTTCAAAGTAAAATCAAAAAATCAGCAAACTGTGGCATACCCGACAAGTTCTATTTGAATTAAATTCAAACTTCCAAAATGATTTATCCAACATACTTCAAAATGGTTTAAAATCCATATATGTGTGTGTATATATATATATATATATATATATATATTGTATAACTTGTAACCTTTCAAACCATAATTTCCAAAATAATTCCAAAACTTAAACTAGATTTATTATATTCAAACTAAATTACAATTTCAAACTTCCTTTCCAAAAGCTTTTAAAATTTAACTCAATTTCACTTCCAAACCATTTGGATTCAAAATTCCACTTTTAAAACCATTTCATCATTTTAAATAAAATATTATTAAATTTAAATATTTGTCGCTTAACAGATTTCCTCGTGAAATCCATATTTGTGTGTGTGTGGTGTAGTCCATGGGTTTTAGACACAACAATAAATTATAACAACCATCATCAATTCAAGCACAACAATATCAACAAGCGGTATAATCTTATAATGCTTACATTTCATTCACATAAGAAAAAAAAATCATCACAGATAAATAAATCACAGTTCACAGCACAATCCACACAATTCATATCACAGAACATCACACATCAGGAATATCAATCAATCCAAGCATTCAATAGAATCCAATCATCCATAAGTAAGATCAATTCATTACCTGATTATAATTAATTTAAACCAGATTAATTACTTATGAATAAATTACAAATCCTGGTTAATTAATATTAGTTAATTACAAGCCATTGGCTATTGTTTTAATTAATTAATGAAATTATTAATCATCTTTAGTTATCCAACATAACCAATTATCCATAATTAATTAATTAATTATCCTTAGTTAATCGAATAAATCAATTAACCTTAAGTTAATTATATTAATTAATTAACCCTCAATTATTAATTAGCTCTTTTATTCCAATTTATCTTTTAATTGCTTAAATTAAGTAATTATCCTTCAATCACTTGATTAATCAACCTTTAATTATTAATTAATTATCCTTAATTACTTTCACTTAGTAATTGACCTTTAAGTAATTAATTGCCTTTAATTAATTACACTAATTGACTTTTAATTAATCAATTATCCTTTATTTAATTTCATTAAGTAATTATCCTTTTATTGAATCACATTTAGTAATTATCTATTAATTATTCACCTTAATTAATGATATTAAGTAATTATTCTTTAATTACATGTATTAATTAATCAACCTTTAATTACAAATTAATTAATCTTTAATTATTACTTCATTATAATTAAGTGATTATCATTAAATTACAAATTAATGATATTTTAATCTTAAGATAACCCATTTATCTTAATTAGTTACATAATCATCATTAATTAACTTTAATTTAAATATCCTGTGAAAATTAAATTTATTTTTAACATATGAAATAACTTAAAATCCTTAAGTTAATTAAACCATTATAATTTAAATATATTTTAAATAAACTTGAGAATTTATTTAAAATAAAGAATTAAAACACTTGAACTTAATTAATTAAAAAATATTTTAAAACTTTAACTAATTAACAAAACAGGTATAAAACATTTAATTAAGAAAGTGTTTTAAAATTTAATTAAATTTAAAATTTGAAAAACTTGTTTAATTTTAAAAATCAAAAACTATTTTTAACACTACCCCGTAATGACTTCGGGTTCTCACCCGAGCCAGATGCCAATTCCTTGAGTCCATCCCCAAGAAATCCTTCTTCTTCTTTATTTTAAAACTTTGTTTTAATTTTTAATTTTTAATTTTTTTAAAAACCTGTTAACACGTTCATGTGAACAAACCCGAGAAACACCTCGAGCCAACTACCCAAATTCCCGAGTCCTTCTTCAAGCCAGTGATCAACTGACATGCAACTGGACTCATAGACATGCATGGTCGCGTCTGTTAACTCTGGCCATCACCGCAATCACCTCCACGTTACCGACTACCCATGCAAGCATCACTGACCACCCAGAAACCTGAAACGACGATGATTTCAAAATCTAGCAAGTCGACTACCTACTGGAACCAATTTGATCGCCCATAAATGCCTCGCTCTATCGCCTCAGGCCACCAAGACCTCGAAATTTTGGTCAGAGCTCCGTCTACTTCCTATGTTTCGATTGCCACTGGTGCGATCAACTCCGACTTACTGACGACGCTTCAACATTCAGATAACCGACCTCAACCAAAACATGGGTTTAAACCCTAAACCCTTGTCACGCCATCTCCTTCGTGAATTATAAATTCATCGAACATTTTTCTCATGATCCCCGACGACCAAGCATGCTCCAGCTTCGATCACAAGATCCACCTCCTCCCCGATCGCCTGAATTTTATGAAACTAACTATTTCGTTCATCTTATGATTTCTCACTCGATAACGAACTAAAAATCTTGAATTTTATTTTAAAAATCATGGTTTTTCAAGTCAACCCGATGATATAAGTGAATCAATAAATTATGAGATTCGATTTTAACACATATTTGAATTTTTTCACTATATATTTAGTTTTCCAGATGAAATCAAGCTAATTCTTCTCAAAAATATTTTTAAGACCTAGATCATGATGGTACAAGCAAGCATTGTTTAGATCTTAAAGCCTAACATGGAGTAGTGAAGAAGAATTTGATTTTTAGAACAGGTTGAATCCTGTAAAACTTATAACAAAGATACATATGTCTATTTCCAAACATGCACAGCGACATCCATATATATATACATACATATTTATATACATACAACATTTATAACTTTACTTCAAGCATAATTTCAAACAACAAGTCATAAACCAGATTTCAAAAAAAAAGTTTACTCGCCTGTATTATACAGAAAGGCCAGAGCTTTTACTTTTGAAAAACATGGGATATGTTTGAATCCGGGAAATCTTGATTTTACTTGGATCTGGAAGTTGTATTTGATCTGGAACTTGTTGAATTTGCTATTTTCTTTGTTTTTTAGGCTTTCAGGCTTTTAAGATTTGTTGTTTGAATTTGATGTTTGCGTTTTGTTTTCTTTGCTTTTGATCAGGTTTTACTGGTTATGAATTTCATTTCCTGGTTTTGATTTTTGATCTGGTTTGTTTGTTTTGAGTTTTATTTCCAGGTTTTGAATATATGAAAGAAAGATGAGAAAGAATATAGTTATATATATAACTTATTTATTCTCTTTCTTTATTAATTTTGAAATGAAAAGAAATTTCAAAATGTGTGACACTTGTATTTTCAAACTAACACTTGTTAATTCATGGTACGCATGAGTTACAAATGTTTAAATGCAAATATTTTATCTTAGAAATGTCATTTTGCTTTATAAGGGTTTGCACTTGTAAATTACGTGTATAAATAATAATTTTTATATAATATATATATTAGTTTATATTTAGTTATATATATATATATATTTATATTCTATTTCCAATTTTAATAAATACTTTTCCTTTTATAAATATTTATAACTTTAAAGAAACTGATTTTAAAATTTAATGGCACATCAATAAATAAACGCATATGTAGATTATATACATATAAGTCTTTAAATATAGATTTTTAACTTTAAGTAGCTTTTTCGAAGAATTATTATATCAATTTCTAATTATCATTTTCAAATCACAGTGTATATATATTCATATTATAATTTACAAAACAAATTTTTACTGATTTTAAATTATAGAGTTTTCAAATTCAATTTATTTTCTAAAATATTTATTTTTGAGTTTCAAATTCAAAATTCAATTTAAAATCAATTTTTATACATATATATAAATAAACAACATATTTTTTAAAATTTCAAATTACAATCTATTTATATAAATAAACAAGCACATATCTTATTTAATTTGAAAAATTCAAATTAATTCATAATTTAATCCAAAATTTGATAATAATTACCAATTTCAATTTATCTTAAAACCGGGATTGTTACAGATTCGCCCCCCTTAAAAAAAATTTCGTCCTCGAAATTTGCTAGATAGGAAGACAAACAAAGAATAGATGAACACATAAAAAAAATAGAGAGATGGTTTTACCAGATCAAACCCAAATATTTATTCTGCATTTGGCTTACCAAATCAGAATATCATCAATAAATACGCAATCAACTTATTCAATACTTTACGAAATACTCGGTTTATCAATTCTACGAAATATGCAGGGGTATTAGTTAGTCCGAAGGATAACTAACCATTCGTAGAATATATCTGGACCCCAAAGTATAGACAAATGGATACAATCCAATTTGGCTTCATTTTAATTAACTAATTTATTCCAATTAATATTTCCAATTTATTAAAGTTAAAAATGGAATGTTCATAGAAAACTGATGATAAGAATACAAATTAGGAACTTTCAAAACTTCTTCTTGGAGCTGCCAGGAAACCATCAAAGAATTGATATTAGATGATGAGAAAAAGAGATTGAGGAAAATTTGTTTCCTTATTGTCATAGGGTATCGACCATTTATAGTGGTACTCTCCCTATCCTCTATCTCGTCTCCTTCTTGCACTCATACTCACCATCAGTGAATAGTAAGAGAATTGGCCGAGGCATACGGACAAGATATCTTAGCGATACTCATTACAGGGCATTATTTCCCTATCTCTAATGAGTCACCTAATGTGTTATACTCCTGAGCTAAAGTTCTTACTCAACCTCTAGCTTTGATACCACTTATGATGACCTTGTCTCGACCTTCGAAAATTGACACCCAAATACATCACCCACATTCGAGTGCCGCGGATTCAAATGTTCCGTCTGGTTCTCCGGAGCTTATAACAACATTAGATGATACAACATAGCGGAAACAGAATGAATAACTTTATTGATACACAACATTTGATACAACAATGATACAAATGAAATAATCAATACTATTAGAGATAGATACAATAGCGGAAATAATAAAGCGATAGCAGCAGCAGAAAACAATATCTTCAATGCCAAAACTCCAAACCAAAAGCTCGAATCACCATCAAGCGAAGTGAAAAAAATTCAGTGCACAATGCGATTGCCAAAATCCAAAGACTAAATGCTATCGAATAAACATCTACTATCCGACTATCTGAAAACCATAATTCTAGGCTGCCCGTGTGGAAAATTGTGGCACCCAGAATTTAGAAAGGGAACAATAAACTCCAGGTTAGTCATAGGACTGGTGTGAGCAAAAAAAAACATTTTTTATCTTGAACAAAACAAACAAAAGGAAATAAAAGAAATTCGCTATGCTTTTTGGAAAATGAAACTACCATAAGGCCTTCCCGTACACACACAATGCAAGCGCACACTTGGAGGAGATTTCTCCTTATGATAGTCAAACATGCTTGATACGCAAAATCCTTTTTGATATTATTATTAGTGCATAGTGCAGAAAACATTTCGAAAGTATAATATTAATCTTAGCCAGCATAGGTACCATTATATCATGCCTGCTATAGCTAACATCTGAGTGGCTGGTTATACGACTGCAATCGTAAAGGGATCGCATTGGGTGATTGGATTTCCAACAATGGCCAGGCTAAGGAACTTCCTCACCGAATGGGTACGCCTCTGGAGGGACGCCCTGAGAACCTAACCGGCTCTCTGCCAACACAAGGTCGGGTTACCTCTGTAACTAGGTAACTACTAACATGAGTATGCCATCCCTCGGCCGCCACCTACCTTTATCCAAGGCCTCGACACCCACAAATTTCAACAACCACATAAGTTAAATATCTGGGCTCCATACCATGATATCACTTTTTATCAGAAGGAAATGCACATACCCTAAAGGGCGTGACCCTCATAACCTTGCCGTATTCTTCCTGTTTCGACCATTTTCGAGTTGTGAGGTTCGACGAAGTCTCGTCCAGAAAGCTATGCTTTTCACAAAATCCATGCGTTGATCAACAAATGATCAGTAACACTTAGTATGCCACATTACCAAATTGAGAATATATCAGTAGTAAATATCAACTACATAACCTCTGAGCTCGTACGTCTCAGAGAAGGGTGTTAAGCTAAGAGAATAAATTCTCCGCCACCAAACAAAAATGTATTAGATAGAAACCGGGTTTACATCTCAAAGTGTAACGTTAGACATACGTCCATAAAAGTCCATTTTGGGTCTGAATGGAACAGAAGGCACTTCAAAGAAGCCCTTGCAAATCCGGATAATCCCAATCACGATCGGACTCCCCATTACATACGGAGATCTCTATACCGGAGCAATTCAGTGCAGAGTCATTCGACAGGTAATCCTTTCGTTCTCGAAAATACCCGGTCTTCACCACCGTCTTCAAATGCTATCCAATTCATCATATCATTATTCAGAATGGGTTTTATGACATAAAGTCCTCTCTCGGCTAAACCGAATAATGAGCGCTTATTTTTAAAACATATGGATATATTGGGATCTTAGTTAAGTCACAACCTTTAGCCCAAAACCATTCCTTTTGAATGGTTTAAACAAATTTCCACTTTTAATCTTTGTAAACAAAAGATTCACCCTTTAAGATCCTTTCCAATTTGAAACAATGTTCACCAATGCTTTAACAAGATTTATTCATAGTTTTCAAAACTATTTTCAATTTGATTCACCCATAACTTGAAATCCTTTCAGCAAAACTGGAAGTTATTTGATAGCCATTATCATTTGAAAACAAATGCTTTTCATTTCAAAAAAATCTGATTATATTTACTCAAGTTATAGCCTTTCAAAGTAAAATCAGAAAATCAATGAACTGCCGCATACCCGACAAGTTCTATTTGAATTACATTCAAACTCCCAAAGCGATTTATCCAACATACTTCAAAATGGTTTAAAATCCATATATATATATATATATATATATATATATATCGTATAACTTGTATACCCCTTTCAAAGCATAATTTCCAAAATAATTTCAAAACTTAAACAAGATATATTATATGTAAATTTCAATTTCAAACATCCTTTCCAAAAGTTTTTCAAATTTAACTCAATTTCACTTCCAAACCATTTGGATATAAAATTCCACTTTTAAAACCGTTCGTCATTTTGAATAGAATAATATTAAATTTAAGTATCTGTGACTTAACCAATTTCCTCATGAAATCCATATTTGTGTGTGTGGCGTAGTCCAGGGGTTTTACACGCAAGAATAAAATATCACAACCACCATCAATTCAAGCACAACAATATCGATAAGTGGTATAATCTTATAACGCTTACCTTTCATTCACACACACACACACACATATATATATATATCACAGATAAATAAATCGTAGTTCACAGCACAATCCACACAATTCATATCAAAGAACATCACACATCAGGGATATCAATCAATCCAAGCATTCAATAGAATCCAATCATCCACAAGTAAGATCAATCTATTACCTGATTATAATTAATTTAAACTAGATTAATTACTTATGAATAAATTATAAATCTTGGTTAGTTAACATTAATTAATTACAAACCATTGGTTATTATTTTAATTAATTAATGAAATTAATTAATCATCCTTAATTATCTAACTCAATCAATTATCCATAATTAATTAATTAATTATCCTTAATTAATCACATAAATTAATTAACCTTAAGTTAATTATATTAATTAATTAACCCTCAATTATTAATTAACTATTTTATTCCAAATTATCTTTTAATTACTTACATTAAGTAATTAACCTTCAATCACTTGATTAATCAACCTTTAATTATTAATTAATTATCCTTAATTACTTTCATTTAGTAATTAACCTTTAAGTAATTAATTACCTTTAATTAATTACACTAACTGAATTTTAATTAATCAATTATTCTTTATTTAATTTCATTAAGTAATTATCCTTTTATCGAATCTCATCTAGTAATTATCTATTAATTACTCACATTAATTAATGATATTAAGTAATTATTCTTTAATTACGTGTATAAATTAATCAACCTTTAATTAAAAATTAATTAATCTTTAATTATTACTTAATTAATCTTTAATTAAGTAATTATCATTAAATTACAAATTAATGATCTTTTAATCTTAAGATAACCCATTTATCTTAATTAATTACATAATCATCATTAATTACTTTTATTTAAATAACCTTTGAAAATTAAATTTATTTTTAACATATGAATTAACTTAAAATTCTTAAGTTAATTAAAACCATCATCATTTAAATATATTTAAAATAAACTTGAGAATGTATTTAAAATAAAGAATTAAAACACTTGAACTTAATTAATTAAGAAAATATATTTTAAAACTTTAACTAATTAACAAAACTAGTATAAAACATTTAATTAAGAAAGTGTTTTAAAATTTGATTAAATTTGAAATTTGAAAAAAAAATTAATTTTAAAAATCAAAAATTGTTTTTAACACAACCCTGAAATCACTTCGGGTTCTCACCCGAGCCAAATGCTAATTCCCTCGAGTCCATCCCGAGAAAGCCTCCTTCTTCTTTATTTTAAAACTTTGTTTTAATTTTAATTTTTTTAGAAACCTATTAACACGTTTATGCGAACAAACCCGAGAAACACCCCTGGCCAACTACCCAAATTCCCAAATTCTTCTTCAAGCCTGTGATCAATAGACATGCAATTGGACACGTGCACGTGCACGGTCGCATCGGTCACCTCTGGCCACCACCGCGATCACCTCCACGTCGCTGACTACCCACGCAAGCATCACGACCACCCAGAAACATGAAACGATGTCGATTTCAAAATCTAGCAACTCGACTTCCTACTGGAACCAAATTGATCACCCACAAACGCCTCGCTCTATCGCCTCAGGCCACCAGAAGCCTCGAAATTCTGGTCAGTGCTCCGCCTACTTCTTATGTTTCGATTGCCGTCGGTGCGATCAACTCTGATTTACTGACAACAATGCTGCAATCAGATAACCGACCTCGACTAAAACATGGGTTTAAACCCTAAACCCTTGCCATGCCATCGCCTCAGTGAATTATAAATTCATTGAACATTTTTCTGATGATCCCCGACCACCAAGCATGCTCCAGCTTCGATCACAGATCCACCTCCTCCCCGATCGCTAGAATTTGATGAAACTAACTAGTTCATCTTATGATTTCTCACTCGATAACGAACTAAAATTCTTGAATTTTATTTTAAAAATCATGGTTTTTCAAGTCGAACCCGATGTTATAGGTGAAACATTGAATTATGTGATTCGATTTTAACATATATTTGAAGTTTTCACCGTATATTTAATTTTCCATAGGTTGTGACCCATAAACCCGATGTTATAAGTTGAGATGATCGCCCGGCTCTAGGATCAAGTTGCATACCTTGGCACCTATAAAGTTCATGCCGAAGTTAAGAATGCCGCTATTACGATAGATTATTTGGAGCTTCAGAAGGCCTTCGAGAGAAAGATGAGAAGATAGATGAGACCATCTTTAACTTTTTTGCCAACTTCCTGCTGCACCAGGGGAGTCTTAGTTACTTAGGCCCTAAATTTTCATGCACTCTCGTTGTGGTTTGGAAGGAAATCCTGACCCATTTCCACGATCGTGGGGATGCTTATACCAAGCGAGAGCCAGAGAATGCCTATCGCAATGAAGAATCAAAGAAGGCATTGCTAGAAGGCCGGGAGATTTTATGGATTGAAAGAGAGAAGGAAGCCGCCGATGCTGCCACAGCGACAACTGCAGAAGCATTGTTGGAGCATTTTATTTCTGGTACCGACGACCCATCAAGACATCCTCGCGATCCGCCAATAAGTTCTGGGATTAAGCTTCCCCTCGGATTGTGGAACCATCGAAGCAGGGTGAAGGTGGTGAATACGAGGTTGACATTCTTTGTCACTCTTCTAGTGCAGGTAATCTACTTGTTTCTCCTGAGTTTGAGAACATTCAACTCATGCCACAAGAGCGGGACGAATTTAATGCTTTCATTTTTTGTAGGTCCATCTTCCTTATCTACCAATCTGCTAGTTTTCTTGGCGCCTGGGTCTATTGCTATCTCTACCACTTTCATACTCATTTCTATATCTGTTCCAATTGCCGTGTCCGTGTCTAGCTCACAGCCAGGGCCGGAATCTGAGATGATCGCCGTGCATGGTTTGGATGATCCTTCCGTATCTTTGGTGGGTGATTTCATGATGACCAAAGTTTGGGAGCAAGAAATTAGACTTAGCAGCCACATGAATCTCAAGAACAACTGGTTGCTATTAAAAAAGAGAAAATTAAATCGATAAAGGCTTCTAAGAGCTCTCGTAGATCTTAAAAGTGCAAAACAAAAGGTGAGCCTTCTAACAAAGTTACAGAGTAGGAAGAGGACATCAATACCAAGGCGATCGTTGACATCACTGGCAACGACACCACTCCTAAGGTGAAGCAAAAACTTCAAACAAAACGCGGGAAAGGGAGTGGTGGAAAGAGGCGATGAGAAGCTTGGGTAGTTGCTGATCTGGTTTTGATTCATTTTGCATTGTTTTGTTCAAGTGTAGAGTCTTCACATAATATGTTTGTTGTGCTTGGATGGCGTCTGTACTTTTCCTTTTGTTGGTCGGTATGATGTGGGTTCGTCCGTCATATTTTGACCTTGTAGAGAAGAAAGTTATAAGTAATACATTGTTGATATTTTGACTGTATCTTTGCTTATCTGCTCATATATGTTCTATGCACTTATGTCTATTTTGTTTAATTCCATTTAACTTTATCTTGTCCTTTGACCACTGCAAAAATTCTTTGATTGGAGTAAAAAAACTTGTGAAATTTTTGTTTTTAAGCATTTTTATCTATGTATCGATGTATGCCCCCCGTTCATAGAGTAGTTTTCTTCAAACACCTTACAAAAGACCAGTAACTTATGTTTTTATGCGACTCTAGAAAGTATGAATCATATTCTTGTTTAAAATGTGCATAAAAACATAAACTTATTGCAGAACGTACAGTTTTGAGATTAACATGAACTATTAGAAAATTCAGAAGCATACAGTTACAAGATTAACATAATGAATAATCTTTGCAAAATTTTGAAAGTTAAACCACTTGTCACTCCTCGGATATGCACTTTATTGCTTAGGGTGTGCACATCATATGAGTTAACTATTGTCAGTTAAATGTTATCCATGTAAATATTACAGTTCATCATGGGGTGTCAGCATTTTGGAGTTTCCTGCTAGTTCGTAGCACTCCGATTTTGTAGGAATCGCGCCCGTTACTCCCGATAATGGGAGTGGGTTGATCTTGGCAGTTCCGATACTTAAAAATGTGCGATATGTTATGGGATGCACGACTTTTGATACTTCTCAATGTTGCCAATCTTCGGGCAATGTGAGGATTTTATGTTTTAATAGCGTGATTCCAGGGCTAGGAGAGTTGGTGTGCGGCTTATCTAATGCGCGACTTTTTATGCTTCTCAATATTGCCTATCTACGAGCAATGTGAGGAGTTTATGTTTTAAGAGCGTGATTTCACGGATCTGAGAGTTGGTGTATGGCTTAGGGACGTGCAGCTTTTAAGAGTGTGTGGTTTACGAAATTCGTTGCTTATGAGATCGATACAACCCATCGATCCGGAATGGTTTGGAACTTCTTGGCGTTGCAATCTTTGGATAACGTGAGGAGTTTGTTTCTCGAAAGCGTTGTTCTACGGCGTAATAAGTCATGCATGGTGGAGTGCGCGATTTACCGGATTCGCATAATAGTTTAGGCCTTCCAGATGCTGGAGGAAGGATACTAGTTCTTAGAAGGTATGGATCGAGTTTTCCCATCAATCCGACGATTTGACTTTGCTGGAACGCGATTTCGTCAGTTCTAAAAGATATTGGTTTTTGGATTGGGTAACCATGGCTTGGAAGATCCACCCATAATTCTAAAAGATGTGCACAGCCAAACAGAAAAAGTTGCCATGGTGGAGAGTCTATAGCCAACCGCATAGAGATAGTTATGAAGAAAGAGCTTATTGGAGTTCGGGGCGAGAATCTCAGTTTTTGTTCTAAACTTCCATTAGAGAATTGGTCTTCAACTGGCATTCTAAGAGGAAAAGGTACTTGTCACCAAGGGTGGTAAAGGAGGAGTTGGGGAGAAGTAAGTTAGTATTATGCTTCTATTTCATTTGTTGCGCTAGCTAGGTCGTTAAGTACGTAGTTGTCAGAGTGCCAGAATTTTTGATCGAACATAATAAAATCGTGGTATGATTAGCCTCGGCCTTCCTTATGGCTATTTAAGTGTGTGCGGTGCCCCTATACCACAAGGCTATTAGCACGCTTGAACCATATCCAGGTTCTCTCCACAACTCATCTAGTTGCCCTTAGTCCAATGGGTGTAGTTCTTTCGGATTCTAAGTCTCGGCTTGATTCGAGCCAGCCTCTAATTAACCAAAAGGTCGGTTTAGTTTGAGAGACGTTGAAGCTCTGGGGTTTAGCACTGTTTATTTCATCGATCGTTGGAAGTGATTCCATTAGTTATGGGGAATGATTGATATGATTATTGATTTGTGGCCCCGGAGTGTGATTTCGTTGACTTCGGAGGGCTTTGTGTGATATCCCAGAATTTCAAGGAATTAAAAATGAGATAATCCACTTATTAAATTAATTAATATTGGTAAAATTGTTATTTTCAAATATAAATAACAATAATTAATAGTGTAAAGCTTTTAAATATAAATATAAATATAAATGGATTTTTAAAATGAAATAATTATTTTCAAATTTAATTGGTATTGTTTTATAAATAGATTTTAAAATAGATTTTTAAAGAAAAAGCTATTTATTTTAAATTTAATTTGTGTTTGTTTAAAGTTAATATATATTGGAATTTATATTAAATTTGATTTCAAATTGAATTTGAATTTTGATTTTAATTTTAATTTAAATGAATATATATATCTTGACATTATTTTCGATATAAAATATATGAATGAATTTCTATTTAAAATAAGTTTGTTTTCTTTAAAATGAATTTATTTTTATTAATTAAGAAAGTGTTTATTAAATAGTAAATAAATACAAAAGGTATATATTTACATTTAAAAATGAATTAAATATATTTTATATGATTTTATTTAAAATATAATTGGTTTATATTTTATTTTCTTTAAAGATTTTTTTATGTATAAATTTAGAAAAGAATTTATTTATTTACAAATGTATTTATTAATTAAGAGAAATTAGTATAAAAGCTTTAATATCATTTTTAAAATTAAATAAAAATGAAATAATACAAGTGTGACTCTTAAAAACCATGTTAAAAACACATGTAAGTAAATTAACAATGGTAGTGACAAGTCTTAGCATTTGTACACATGTGTCAAGATTTATTTTTGTTTTTCTTTAATTCTAAAACAAATCCTAATTCACATTTATAAACCCACCTCTCCTCTCTTTTATTTCTTTTCTCATTTCAAAAGAAACTCAACCATGTTCAACTCTTCACAAACCTGAAAATTATTTTTTCCAAAACCAGAAATTCATGAATAAATCTAAAACCATCAGTCAAATCCACCAAAAAAATCATATTCAAACAAATGCAACCTTGTAAACTGTTTGCTCCGCAAACCAAAATCCACCTCTATCCAAATCTTTTTCAAATCAAAAGACCTGAAAGTGTTAGCCCGAAACCTTTTTTTTCAAGCCTGTATGCAAAGATCTTCAAATGCAAACCTGTAAATTCCTCAAACTCAAGGATCAAAACCAGCGAGCCAAGCCTGAAGCCATTTTCAAAACTATAAGCAATGCAAGCCTGTAATCATTCAAATGAAAATCAGCTCAAGCCTGTAGCAGATTTTTAAATGAAACTTGAAAGTACATGGTCAAGAAATCCTCTCAAGCAACATCATCAAGTTTCCAATGGATTGGTCATAGCAGTAACCATAGTCTTTCTGTTTCAAAGTGTTTTCTTCAGCAATGAGCTTCAACTTGCAGTAATCAAAAGCCTTCAAGTTTTCAAATTCAAGAAATCAAGCCTCTGCTCTTTAATCAGTGAGTAAACTTTTAAATTAAAAGCTTAAGTAAATTATAGCGTGTTTCTTGTGAAAATTTCTGTGATAATTGATGCTGGTTGGAGAATATTTATGTGGTTTTTCTGTATGGAAGTTGAAGTATGTGATTAAGATATAGGCATGCATGTTCTGTTCCTCCCTGTTTTTGATATAGGGTTTAAATTTTAAACAAAATTCCAGTTCATTTTATATGATCATTGTTAAACCTTGTCTTGAAACAAATTAGTTGAATTTTAACTTAAGCTAAGATTTAAAAATATGTACAATTGTTTTAAATTTAAAAATGTGCTCAAATCTGGAAATACAGTAGTAAATCATAAAACTTGATAAAACCAAATATTGAATTTTATTGATTCAAGTTTTATCTTGAATTATCATTGGAAATCAGGATTTTTAAAACAAAAATCAAGATTTTTAGTAGGTGGATGGAAGAGCATTTTAGTGTTGACTGGAAAGTGGTTTTGGGAAAGTTTCTGGTGGCCAGAGAATTTATGGTGGTCGAGATCTTGGCTAAAGATAGGTGAAGGATTGATGAGGCTAGGAAAAAAGGTTGGAGGCAGTAAAGATCGCCATGGCGTCGACGGCGAACAAATCTAGTTTTAAACCCTAGAATTTGGTCAAGCTGGAAATTTGACCACTTATTTTTCTATGATGCATCGAGTTCAAAGGAACCTTGGGAATGGGATCGTGGAGGACTGGCGAAGACATGTCTAATGTCACAGTAGCTCTGGTGGTCGGAGGTAGGCGTTCGGGGCTGTCTCTGGTGATGTTTTGGGGTTCCAGCTTCAACCACCATACTCAATTTTGATTTGAGACTTGTGAATGTGTTTGGATGATCGGGCATTGGTGCATGGGAGATGGTCGTGATGTCGGAGGCTACGGCAGCGGTCAACGTCGTCGAAGTGGGTTGTACAGGTGCACAAGGGAGTTTGGGTATCTGTGTTTGGGATTGGGATTTTGAATCGGAGAAAAGATCGAGTATTTGGGGAAGGGGCTCGAGTTTGAACTCGAGTAAAATTGAGTTGTTAAAGAGCCTCAGGTTTATAAACTTGAAAATTTAATCTAATTTTCTAAATTGGGTAGAAAAAGTGATTAACTTGGGGATTGGCCCGAGTGGCCTTCGGGTAAACCCGAAGCAACAGATTGAACGGTTTTTCCAATGTTTTAAAAATCAAATTGTTTTAGAAATTTAAATTTAAATCTAGTTTAAAGCTTTCATATTTAAACTTAACATTTTCTAATTATTCCTTTAACTATTAGTTAAGAAGTTTTGAAAATTCGATTGATTTAAATTTTGTGAAATTTAAAGTGATTTTAAAACATTAATTTAAAATGAAAGTTTAAGATTTTTATAAAGGAAAGTTTTAAAATACAAATTGTAATTAGTTTTTAGACTTCTTCTTGATAATTTCTAAATTATTTAAGGAAGTTAAGTTTCGTTAACTTTAAATTATCAAGTTAAATGGTTATCTTATTCCAAATCTTAATTAAATGATTTAATTAAGTAAAGATAATTATAATGTTAAAATGATTTAAAAATGTTAATGGTAAATAAGGTATTTATAAGATAATGTTTTATCTGAAGATAATTAAGGATCTAATGTCTTGAGATTAATTAAGTTAATTAAGAAATTAAGTATAATTAGTTAATTTAATTAATTAACTATAAAGGATTAATTAAGTAACTAATTTAGAGTAATTAATTGGTTTAATTAATAATTAATTAAGGATTATTAATTAATCAATTAAAGGTTAATTAATTACAATTAAGGACTATTAATTAAAGATTGTTAATTAATGATTAGAGATTAATTAATTGAGTAATTAAGAATGAATTAATCAAGTAATTAAGATTTGATTAATTTTGTAATTAGAGAGTTATTAATTAAGTAATTAAAGGTTACTTAATTAATAATTAAGAAGTACTTAATTTGTAATTAAGTTTTATTAATTAGTAATTAGTTTTTATTAACTAATACTTAAAGGATGATTAATCAAAGGTAATTAAGGATTCATCAAAGGATAATTAAGGATTAATCAAAGGTAATTAAGGATTAATCAAAGGGTAACTAAGGATTTATTAATTGATAATTATGGATTAATTAATTTGTAATTAAGGTTGTTAATTATTAATTAAGTTTTATTAATTAATAATTAAGAGATAATTAATTAGTTAATTGAAGATTAATTAATTAATTATGAAAGTAATTATGGATTAATAAATTTGTATTAAGAGATATTGATTAATAATTAAGGTTATTAATTAATAGTTAATGGATAATTAATCAGTTAATCAAAGGTTAATTAATTGATTATAAAAGTAATTAAGGATTGATTACTTTGTATTGAAGGAGATTAATTAATCATCAAGGTTTATTAATTGATAATTATAGGATAATTAATTTATGATAGAGATTAGTTAATTGATTGATAAGGTAATCAAGGAGTGATTAATTAATTAAAAGTTTGTAATTAATTAATGATTGTTTGAGCATGATTAGGAGATTAATTCTTAAGTAATTAATTTAATTTAAGATAACTAAATTAATTATTACATGAATTAATAATTCCTTCTTATGTATGATTGTTGGTGTATGATATCTATTAAATGATATCTATTGGATGGTATCTATTGGATGATATCTATTGGATGATATGTCATGATATTCTGTGATAGCATATTGGTTATATCAATGATAAATGTGTGATATTTATCTATGTTAAATGCTGTGTGAATTCAATATATATTGAATTGAATTGAATAAAATTGTTTAAACTCTTTAAACAACTTGTCCTTTAAGATGCGTTTGGATTTCGATGAGACCAGGATTGGGTATCAAATTTGATTATCTGAAAACCATATCGATCTAAGTTAAACGATAAGTTGTGAAATCAAGAGAAGATCCAGTTGAAGACTCGAAGTGTAAGAACTATTTGTCGTTAAAAATCTAAGGGTGATTCCAAAATGAGTATATCAGAAATAGTGCTTTCAGTTTCGAGACGGAGTTTTAGAGTGCAAGGGTTATCATCGTTAACTATGAGGGAGATTCCAAAATGAGTGTAATGAGATAATGCCTTCGGTTTCGTTCAAACCCGGAACGAACTTGTACGGATTGAATGCTTTCAGAACATTGTCAGGTGGACGATGAGCATTCTAAGATAGATGTGTTCTATAAAGGTATTCGCAGCCTCAAGCCTCATCAACCGGGAATGGCTAAAACAGGGGAGGTGCAGTAAGGCTAAGTGAGTCGCGCTCAAGTAGGACGAGATTTACCCCTGTCTAGATGTCCCTTTTATTCGCTGTGTGGGCAGTTGGTCTGCAGCCAACTACGGGGTTGTCTTGTTCGGGACTGTTCAGTAAGGAATGGTTCCGGCCTTGTGTTGCAAGGGGTCGGGAGTGATCCTCGGTACGTTGATCTAGGCCACGTACTGTGACGGGTGGTACCACAGTAGCTCTGCCATTATATGGAAATCCAATCTCCGATAAGCGCCTCGGATTTTATTTTATACCTATGCATGCTAGAATTTAATAAATGTAACAATTTCGGCTATTTCCTAGTTTATTTGAAAAGCCTAGACCCTATTACAATATCACTGGATTTCCTATCAAATGTTTTGGTTAGCGTAAGGTAAAAACTTACCCATGTTTATGTGTGCGAAGTCTTACGTGATACCTTTTGTTTTCAAAGGTTTTCAAAAGTTAAGCAAGTTTAAACCGTTAACTCACACTAGACCCGTATCTGACCCGGAGTTTATTTCTGTTTTTCTTAAACTCTTGGGTACTCAAGTTTTTATGAGTAGCGAAGTGATCAGGTTTTGGCTTGATGAATATTGGATAGCATGGAGCAGGAGTCCAAACATAGCTATATCTATATTTCCACTGTGTTGAAGTCTTATCCGTTGTATTGTAATGTAATGCATTAGACAGATCTTTATAAATGTATAATGTGAATGTTGTTGTAATCTGTGTAACTCTGATGTAAATGTCTATGTAATAACTATTTGATATATTATATTTTGTTCCGATTCCGCTGTGGGATTCTGATTTTGATGAGTTCTTTCTTCTTCTATTCTATTTCCACCTCTTTATTTCTTATTGATGATGCGCCTTTCTGTGGAATGAAAGGCGGGTCGTCACAGTTGGTATCAGAGCGTAGGTTGAGATAATACCTAGGCTCTGGAGTAGTGTCTATCTTAAGAGCGTATTTGTAATTTTTATATAATTATATATCTATCTAAATTTGTTGGGCATCTTTTCGGATTTCCAACATGAGTTCTAGAGAAGTTTTATCTTCCTCTTTGTTTGGTTGACCATCCTATCCTTCTATCTAATCCTCTAAGCGGAGCAGTTGAGTTAGATAAGGTCTATATAGGCTTAAGGTTTTCTTATCTCCCCCATAGTTTTCTTGTGACCCATCGGTATTGGATCTCGAAGGGTTTGATCATATTCTGGATATGGATTGGATGGATAGTATAAGATTGTTTCTTCGGAGGCTGAGTTGGGAAGAATCGCAAAAGTGACTTGCGGTGATTTCGGAGTTTGTTTGAGTCATCTATTACATGGAAGCAAGGCATCTCCAGAAGGCATAGAGTCCATCGAAGTGGTCAGAGATTCTCCGAATGTTTCCGAGGTAGTGGAAGGTTTGCCTTCATCAAGAGATAGAGTTGGTGTAGCTGACCTAAGACTTCTTTGAGGAGGCCTTTTGTTCCTAGTAAGGGTATTTCTGTAGATCTAGCCAGGGTAACTACTATTTAGGAGTGGAAGCAACCACAGTTTTTCTGATTTTGACAGGATTCTACAGGAAGTTTATCAGGTCTATTTTAAGATTTCTTCGCACTCAACCAAGTTGACTCGGAAAGGAGTAAAGTGGACCCGACAATGAAGAGGCTCTCTTAGATATGAAGGCAAGGCTAACTAGTGTGCCTGTCCTAGCTATTCTTGATGGTAAGAGTAAGTTTGAGGTCTATATGGACGTTGTGTGTGCCAGAAGTGGATGGATTGAGTTAAGGATGGTCAGAGTTCCAGTTTTGGGATTGATGGCCAAGTTTGATGAGGGATGTAGCTGCTTTCATCAATGGATGTGCGATCTGTTAGCAAGTGAAGGTGATCAGCAGAAGACCGCAAGTTTGTTGCAGCCTTTGAAGTTCCAAAGTGAAGTGAGAAGTGATTTCTTTGGATTTCATCAAAGGTTTACCAAGGACCAAAGAGGGAAATGGAGGAATATGGGTGATTGTAGACCGGTTAACCTAGAATGCCCATTTATTTCCGGTCAAGGCAACCCGTACTACATCATCTTTGGCTGAGTTTTTCTTGAAGGAGTTTGTCCAACTGCTTGGTGTTTCTGTCAGTATTGTTAGCAACCGTGATCCTATCTTCTCCAGTAGATTTTGGGAGGCTTCGTGATCAGCTTTGGGTTCGAATTTGAATTTGAGTTCAGCCTATCATTTCCAGATCGACGGTCAAACGGAAGGGATGAATAGAATTTTTGAGGTAGTGTTTTGGACTTTGATGGATTTTTGGTAGGACCATCTATATTGAATGGAATTCTTGTTTAGTTAGCAGGCAAGTATCTAGTTGGCACCCTATGAAATTTTGTATGGAAGATCTGGAAGATTTCCATTCTATTAGGTAGAGTCGAGAGATTGTCTGGTTCTTATCCAGTTTCGATCCGAGAGCATCTGTGAAGGTGGAGCTTATATAGAAGAGTTTGTGAGCAATGCAGGATCGTCAGAAGGATATGCAGATAGGAGACAAGGACAATTGGATTTTGAGATTGGAGGATTTAGTCTTTGTCAAAGTTTCCCTATTTAAAGGAATTATCGAATTTGGAAAGACGGGAAATTTGCTCCAAGATGTATTGGTCTGTTCCAAATGCTCGAGGGCTTTAGTGTTGTGGATTACAGGATTGAATTGCCAGTTTGGATGGCTGGAATTCATGTTGTTTTTCTTGTATCTCATCTGAGGAAATACGTGAATGATCCATCTTAGTTGGGATCTGCAGTTCAGAAGGATCTGGTAGTTGAGCTGGTTTTCAGTGTGGTCTGATATCTGGTTCAGATATTATGGATCGGAGTAAATGGAAGCTCTGGATCATAGTGGTTTAGCTAGTTAAGGTTCTGTGGAGCTAGGATTTCAAAGTTTGTCTTGGGAAACTCTAGATAGCTTTAAAAAGGCTTATCCGGATTTGTGTCCAGATAGCTAGTGATGTTTGTTTGAATAAATTGTTTGTTCGAATAAACTGTTTGTATGAATGAAATAGTTTGTTTGGTTGATAATGTATGTTTGATATGTATGCTTGGATTGTTGAAATGAAATAAAAGTTTTTGGATTATCTTTATTTTAAATTTCGGGGACGAAATTCTTTTAAGGAGGGAGGAATGTAATATCCCGGAATTTCAAGGAATTTAAAATGTGATAATCTACTTATTAAATTAATTAAAATTGGTAAAATTTTATTTTCAAAGATAAATAACAATAATTAACAGTGTGATGTTTTTAAATATAGCTATAAATGGATTTTTAAAATGAAATAATTATTTTCAAATTAATTGGTATTGTTTTATAAATAGATTTTCAAAGAAAAGCTATTTATTTAAAATTAATTTGTGTTTGTTTAAAATTAATATATATTGGAATCGCTATTAAATTTGATTTCATATTGAATTTGAATTTAGATTTAAATTTGAATTTAAATGAATATACATCTTGAAATTATTTTGGATATAAAATATATGAATGAGTTCCTATTTAAAATAAGATTGTTTTATTTAAAAATAATTTATTTTTATTAATTAAGAAAGTGTTTATTAAATAGTAAATAAATAAAAAAGGTATATATTTACATTTAAAAATGAATTAAATATATTTTATATGATTTTATTTAAATTGTAATTGGTTTATACTTTATTTTCTTTAAAGATTTTATTTATATATAAATTTAGAAACACATTTATTTATTTACAAATGTAATTATTAATTAAGAGAAATTAGTATAAAAGCTTTTAATATCATTTTAAAATTAAATAAAAATGAAATAACACAAGTGTAACTCTTAAAAACCATGTTAAAAACCTATGTAAGTAAATTAACAGTAGTAGTGACAAGTGTTAGTAATTGTACACATGTGTCAAGATTTATTTTTATTTTTCTTAAATTATAAAATAAATCCAAATTCACATTTATAAACTCACCTCTCCTCTCTTTTATTTATTTTCACATTTCAAAAGAAACTCAACCATGTTCAACTCTTCACAAACCTAAAAACTATTTTTTCCAAATCCAGAAATTCATGAATCAAATCTGAAACCATTACTCAAATCCACCACAAAAATCATATTCAAACAAATGCAACCCTGTAAACTGTTTCCTCCTCAAACCAAAATCCACCTCTGTTCAAATCTTTTTCAAATCAAAAGACCTAAAAGTGTTAGCCTGAAACCATTTTTTTTCAAGTGTGTAAGCAGAGATCTTCAACGCAAACCTGTAAATTCCCCAAACTCAAGAATCAAAACCAGTGAGCCAAGCCTGAAGCCATTTTCAAAATTGTAAGCAATGCAAGCCTGTAATCATTCAAATGCAAATCAGCTCAAGACTGTAGCAGATTTTTAAATGCAACCTGAAAGTACATGGTCAAGCAATCCTCGCAAGCAACATTATCAAGTTTCAAGTGTGTTAATAATAGCAGTAACCAAAGTCTTTCTGTTTCAAAATGTTTTCTTCAGCAATAAGCTTCAACTTGTAGGAATCAAAAGCCTTCCAGTTTTCAAATTTTAGAAATCAGGCCACTGCTCATTAATCAGTGAGTAAAATTTTAAATTAAAAGCTTAAGTAAATTATAGCTTGTTGCTTGTGAAAATTTCTGTGATAATTAATGCTGGCTGGTGAATATTTATGTGGTTTTTTTGTATGAAAGTTGAAGTATGTGATTAAGATATAGGCATGCATGTTCTGTTCCTCCCTGTTTTTGATATAGGGTTTAAATTGTAAAAAAAATTCCAGTTCTTTTTATATGATCATTGTTAAACCTTATCTTCAAACAAATTAGTTGAGTTTTAACTTAAGTAAGATTTCAAAATATGTACAATTGTTTTAAATTTAAAAATGTGCTAAAATCTGGAAATACAGTAGTAAATCATAAAACTTGATAAAACCAAATATTGAATTTTATTGATTCAAGTTTATATCTTGAATCATCATTGGAAATCAGGATTTTTAAAACAAAAATCAAGATTTTTTAGTAGTTCGATGAAAGAGCATTTCAGTGTTGATTGGAAAGTGGTTTTGGGGAAGTTTCTGGTGGCCAGAGAATTTTTGGTGGTTGGAATCTTGGCTGAAGATAGGTGAAGGACCAATGAGGCTAGGAAGCATGGTTGGAGGCAGTAAAGATCGTCGTGGCATCGACGGGAAAGATATCTAGTTTTAAACCCTAGAATTTGGTCGAACTAGAAATTTGATCACTTCTTTTTCTCTGATGCATCGAGTTCAATGGAACCTTGGCAATGGGATCGTGGAGGACTGACGAAGACATGACTGAAGTCACAGTAGCTCTGGTGGTTAGAGGAAGGTGTTCGGGGCAGTTTCTGGTGATGTCTTCAACCACCGTACTCGATTTTAATTTGAGACTTGTGAATGTGTTCGGATGATCGGGCATTGGTGCAAGGGAGATGGCCGTGATGTCGGAGGCTACGGCAGCGGTCAACTTCGTCGAAGTGGGTTGTGCTGGTGCACAAGGTAGTTTGGGTATCTGTGTTTGGGATTGGGATTTTGACTTAAAGAAAAGATCGAGTATTTGGGGAAGAGACTCGAGTTTGAACTCGAGTAAAATTGAGGTGTTAAAGAGCTTCAGGTTTATAAACTTGAAAATTTAATCTAAGTTTTTAAATTGGGTAGAAAAGTGATTAACTCGAGGATAGGCCCGAGTGGCCTTCGGGTAAAACCCGAAGCAACTGATTGAACGGTTTTTAAAATGTTTTAAAAATTGAATTGTTTTTGAAATTTAAATTTAAATCTAGTTTAAAGCTTTCTTGTTTAAACTTACCTTTTTCTAATCATTCCTTTAACTATTAATTAAGAAGTTTTGAAAATTTGATTGATTTAAATTTTATGAAATTTAAAGTTATTTTAAAACATTAAATTAAAATGAAAGTTTAAGATTTTTATAAAGGCAAGTTTTAAAATACAAATTGTAATTAGTTTTGAAACTTCTACTTGATAATGTTTAAGTTATTTAAGGGAGTTAAGTTTCATTAACTTTAAATTATCAAGTTAAATGGTTATCTTATTTCAAATCTTAATTAAATGATTTAATTAAGTAAAGGTAATTATAATGTTAAAATGTTTTAAAAATGTTAACGGTAATTAAGGTATTTATAAGATAATATTTTATCTTAAGATAATTAAGGATCTATTGTCTTGAGATTAATTAATTTAATTAAGAAATTAAGTATAATTAGTTAATTTAATTAATTAACTATGAAGGATTAATTAAGTAATTAATTTAGAGTAATTAATTGGTTTAAATAATAATTAATTAAGGATTATTAATTAATCAATTAAAGGTTACTTAATTACAATTAAGGATTATTAATTAAAGATTGTTAATTAATGATTAGAGATTAATTAATTGAGTAATTAAGAATGAATTAATCAAGTAATTAAGATTTGATTAATTTTGTAATTAGAGAGTTACTTAATTAATAATTAAGAAGTACTTAATTTGTAATTAAGTTTTATTAATTAGTAATTAGGTTTTATTAATTAATACTTAAAGGATGATTAATCAAAGGTAATTAAGGATTCATCAAAGGATAATTAAGGATTAATCAAAGGTAATTAAGGATTAATCAAAGGGTAATTAAGGATTTATTAATTGATAATTATGGATTAATTAATTTGCAATTTAGGTTGTTAATTAATAATTAAGGTTTATTAATTAATAATTAAGAGATAATTAGCTAGTTAATTAAAGATTAATTAATTAATTATGAAAGTAATTATGGATTAATGAATTTTTATTAAGAGATGTCAATTAATAATTAAGGTTATTAAATGATAGTTAATGGATAATTAATCGGTTAATTATGTTAGGGATGCGGATTAAGGATCTTAAGGCAGAAATAACACTAGAGGGGGGTGAATAGTGTTTTAAAGAATATATGAACTATATGACTAAATTAAAACTTTCAACACAAATCGAAACAGAATTCTAACACAGAATGATCACAGAACATATAACAAATGCAAATAGTAAAGTAAAGCAAGTAAAAGGAAAGAACACACCGGATTTTATACTGGTTCGGAATCCTCCTACATCCAGTCCTGCACCAAGGCGATATCCTTGTACAGATTTTTATAAGCCAATATCCAAATTACAACCCTCAATTTCTAAGGCCTTGAGGAACCCTCCTATCTCCGAGTCTGGGGTAAACTCTCTTGATTTTCGAGACACAAGATCACCCAAATACTTTCTAATAACAATCCTTTTGAAATGATGGACTCTATGGACTTTTTGAATACAAATTGATCCTATAACTCTGAATAGCACTTTGATCTTTAGTAGAGTGATGGAGAATCAAATAGAGAGAGTATCTAAATGATTTCCTATTGAGAATTTGGCAGAATGATGGAATGATATTAAAAATATGAAGTTTTATGGATATGGAATGGTGGAGAAGAAAGAGTGAAGAAAATAAGAAAGTAGTTGTTAAAAAAATTCGTTTTTGAAGCCTTTATATAGATGAACAACAGTCATAACCATTGGCTAAAGGTTTTCGAGCGAATGGAAACTTCTTTTGAAAATTGAATTTTGAATCCAACTGTCACCATGTCGACATGGGGTATCCCCTTATGTCGACATCCCTTAGTTCAAAATTATAGAGATGTTGTTTTGTAAAGACAATTGAATTTAAAACAAGTTGAAACTTCTATGAAGCAAAGTAAAGTGTTTAAACAATATTTTGAGATAGAGAATGAATATAAAACATTATTTTAAATATATTTATATATAATTGATATAGACCGTCAATTATATAAGTAATATTTAAAATCAGAATAAGTTTTGATGTTTTAAAATAGAAGTTTTTAAAATCAGAATAGAGGAATATTTCAAGGCTAAAACAAAGTTTGAAAATATTTTTGAAAACATGATTTTGAAAGCTAAAACATTTTGAAAACAGATTTAAAAACATTTTGAAAAATCTATTCAAACTGAAATTGCAAGAACCTTCCTACAGAGCTCCTCCACAGGACTCGAGAACTTATACAAAGTAGTTTAAATGATTTTGATTTTCGTGGGTTTGTAAGCCACTTGTCGTAGGTTTGTAAGCTACTTGTCGTGGGTTTGTAAGCCACTGGTTTCGATAGAAATTGGGTTCCATCCCAAAAGAAAATTGGAAGAAAGATGAGAGTGCTATTATGAAGTTTTAACAAAATACTAGACACTTATCTTGAGATCTTGAAATCTTGATTCTCTAGAGTTTTGAATCTTGAATCTCTAATCTTCATCTTGATGCTTGAGTCTTTATACTGATCAGTCTTCGATGATTCCTACGTATACTTCCTATATACATACATACATACATACATATATATATATATATATGGAAATGTTAGTATATATTTTATAAAGTAAAGTATAATAACTATATAAGGTTGTTGTTATCAAAACATCATCAACTCAGTTCCTAACAATCTCCCCCTTTTTGATGATGACAACCTTTATTTATAAAATATTCTTACCATACCATAACTCTCCATAACTCCCCCTTACTCCGTGACTTCTTCTTAAAACTACAACTCCCCTTTATTCCATGACTCCCCCTTACACCAAGCACATATATTTTTATAACTTTCTCCCCCTTTGACATCAGCAAAAAGGAATAAAAGATTTACCTGTTCTAAGATAATCAAGTATATATATAGAATAAAAGTGTAAAGTGAACGTGTAAGTGATCAAGTGTGTGAGCATATATATAAGTGTAACTTGACAATCAAATCAATATCATACGTAGCAAACCAATCATTTATAGTATATGAAGTTATATACAAACCAAATCCAAATCAAACTTAAGTAAACAATTCAATCAGATCCTAATCAAATCTAAATCAAATCAAATCAAACAAACAAACATACATACATAATGATCAGACATTCCTTGGGACTTCCACCCATCCATCTTCTCCAAAGATAGGATCAGTTTTGATAACATCCCAATTATCTTTGTCGAGAGTGACCGGTGGATTTGCTTCGGGTTTGTCTTTGCTAAGGCTTGAGATCATCCAACGAAGTGCGTCGAAGTGTCTCTCTTGCTCTTTGATCATCTGCATTTGGCTTAATTCTAAGTGCCTTTGATTTCTAAGTATAAAAGAGAGAATATTCTTGAAAGAAGTAAGAGTTTCTTCAAGATTTTCACTTAAATTCTTAATTGGAGAAGCCATAATTTAAGAAATAAGTTGAAGTATGAGAGGAAATGAATAGAAATGGAGGTAGAGAAGTTTTTCTGGAAGAAATAGGTATTTATAGGAGTTATTGGCCGTTCAAAATGAATTGTCACTTGGTAGTTACAAGAATTTGAAGTTAGAAATTGTAACTACTTTCTGACTGTTATATGTCGACATGGGGGGATGGGGCATGTCGACATGGTCTAGACAGAATGACCAAGTTGAGTTATTTTTTATTTCTAAGTTTATTTTTATACTAGTGGACCTATATAAACTTAAAATAAATAACTATCAGAGATATATAAAGCTGGAAAATAGAGAATAAGATAGCATTACTTATATTAGTTAGCATTACATAATATTAACCAAAAAAATAGAAAATACGAAGATAGATAAACGATAGCTAGAGAGATAATGGCTAGGATTAGTTTGATGAAGATGATGATGAGGACAAGCCAAGTTTCATGCCTATCTTCCCAAAGAACTTGTCGATCTTGGTAGAGATTTTATCCATTTTCTTGCTAATAGATCTCTTAAGAACCTTTTGGTTTTGAGCAAGTATCTTTTGGTTCTTGAGTATGGTTTTGTTGGACGGATTGGCGGGTGTATGTGGATACTCTATACTTTCCAAAGAGGTTTCTTCATCTTCCTCTTCTTCTTCAATTTCCATTCCTTCCCCTTCTTCTTCCTCTTCTTCTCCCTCTTCTTCCATATCTTCATGAGCAAGTCTCTCTTCCTTTTCGGTAAGTGTTTCATACGGTTGAAACATAAGTGGGATTTTCATAAGGGAAATGTTTCCATGATTGAACACTTTCGTACTTACAAACTCTTCCTTTTTAACATCCACACTAAAATAATTGAAAATCCGAGTAAGATAAATTCCATGATAAAGAGTGTTTTCTCCCATTGTAAAATTTTTGGGTCTTAACCCATCCAAAATAGTTTGTGCCCAATTAATATCATATTTTCCAAATATAGCAAAAAGAGCTTTACACACTTTTGAGGTGGGATTATTGTAGTTTTCCGACCTTGGAATAACGGTGTGTTGAATAAGAAGGTTGACAATTCTTGCTTTTGGGCGGAAAAAGCGATTCTTAAAATCCATGTGGTCATCGCTTTCAAAAATGTGATGAAAAGTCTCTCGATCGGTTTCATTGATTTGAAATTGCGAGAGAATCATACCAGTAGATTTGCAACCCAAAATAGTACCCAAAATATCGGAATCCAAAACAATAAGTGTTCCTTTAACACTACTCCAAATTTGATTTTCATTTCCATTATAAAATTCACGGTTTAGGTTTGCATAAAACATTTTGACAAGGTTTGGATAACAAACGAAATCATTTTGCTTGTTATCAATCAAGATAAGAATGGAGTTTTCTTCAAAAAGTTGATCGATTTCATAAGAAGGAAAATCATCAAAAATAGCAAATTTTCCCGTATTGACTTTACCATAGTTTACATAACTTATGTAAGCTTTGATAGCCTCCGGGTCATTAAAAAGATCATTTTTGATGGATTTGGTCAGCCTCATAGTTGATGGGGTACTTGAGGAAGCCATTGATGAGTGTTTGAGAGGAGTAGAAGATAATGAAGAAAGTTTGAATTATGAGAATAAAGTGAAAAGAGATGATAAGAGAAGTATATTAAATAGATTCTCTAAAGTCATGTTCTCTGGTCAAGAGGTATCTTTTCAGAATTTTGAAGTAAGTGAAAAGGTGGAGGGAAATTCAAAAGTTTGAATTCAAATTTTGAAATCAAATTTCTGAGAGACCTGTCGACATGGGGTATCCTAGCATGTCGACATGTGACTGTTGAATTTGAAAAGAGGTGTCTTTTTCTAAAATCTAAGAAATTCCTAAAATCTTAAGAAAACTAATCTATATTCTATATCTATACATAATTCCAGCAATAATATTAAATATAATAATATTAAAATATTTTAATATTTAAAATATTATTAAAATAATATTATTTTGAATTTAAAAATTCAAATTTCAAAGGGTGATTTTGAATTTAAAAATTCAAGAAATTGCAAACAAAATCAAAACAAGCAAGTATCCAATAAAATCAAAATAAATGTGTACCTATTTTTAGATCCAAACTCCGATCGGCTTCCGATTCGAGAATAGCAGTGAAGCACAGATTTGAATTTTCAGTTTTCTTCTCGTCATCACTGGATGAATCTGAATCGTCAAGAGTTGCTGCATATGCCTTCTTTCTTTTCCTTAGTTGCTCGTTGTTTGGTTGAAATGTCTGTTTATCTGGATATGGACAATCTATCTTGTAGTGCCCCATTTTGTTGCAGTTGTTGCATCTATCACCATTGTTGTTGTTGTTGTGATTGTTGTTGTTCTCCGAAGTATTTCTGGAATTCCTTTGATCATTTCTTTTAAAGTTATTCATCTTTCTATACTTCCGAAACTTTCTGAAATTTCTGGTCATGAAAGCAATTTCTTCATCACCATCTTGTTCTGAATCTCCAGTTGTTGCTTTGAATGCAATCGATTTCTTTTCCGTTGCCTTAGATTCTTTTCTCCCCTGTAGTTGAACTTCATAAGACATTGGATTACCGATTAACTCTTCGATCTTCATTTGACTAACATCATTTGCCTCTTCAATAGTAAGTGTCCTTTGATCCCATTCTAGAGTGAGTGAATTGAGTATCTTTCTGACTTGATCTTCTTCTGAGAAACCCTTTCCGAAAGAATCAATGAATGTACAATATCTTGAAATCGACAACACATGTCGGAAATGGACTCATTTTCATGCATTTTAAACAATTGAAACTGGTTAGTTAATATGGAAATTTTAGTCTGTTTAACTTTGCTTGTTCCTTCATGAGTTACTTGCAAAGTTTTTCAGATTTCAAATGCAGACTTACAAACAGAGACTCTATTAAACTCATTCCTATCTAGTGAACAAAATAGTATATTCATAGCCTTAGAATTGTTTTGTGCAACTGTCTTCTGCTCAGTAGTCCACTGGGAAAAATTAGTAGTTGGTTCAACATATTCAATTTGTGTCATATTCCAAGTATCTAAACTTATGGATTGTAAATAAATTTTCATCCTACATGCCCAATATGCATAATTACTGCCATTAAAAAGTGGTGGTCTGACAGTAGACTGACCTTCTACAAATGAACTAGTGTTAGTGCTTGTGTTGACAGAAGTAGTGGTGACAGGAGTGACATTATAAGTGTGTTGTGCCATTCAAACTTTTCAAAATTTCAGATTATGAAAATAATGAAAACCATTGCTCTGATACCAATTGTTAGGGATGCGGATTAAGGATCTTAAGGCAGAAATAACACTAGAGGGGGGTGAATAGTGTTTTAAAGAATATATGAACTATATGACTAAATTAAAACTTTCAACACAAATCTAAATAGAATTCTAACACAGAATGATCACAGAACATATAACAAATGCAAATAGTAAAGTAAAGCAAGTAAAAGGAAAGAACACACCGGATTTTATACTGGTTCGGAATCCTCCTACATCCAGTCCTGCACCAAGGCAATATCCTTGTACAGATTTTTATAAGCCAATATCCAAATTACAACCCTCAATTTCTAAGGCCTTGACGAACCCTCCTATCTCCGAGTCTGGGGTAAACTCTTTTTATTTTCGGGACACAAGATCACCCAAATACTTTCTAATAACAATCCTTTTGAATGGATAGACTCTATGGACTTTTTGAATACAAATTGATCATATAACTCTGAATAGCACTTTGATCTTTAGTAGAGTGATGGAGAATCAAATAGTAAATGATTTCCTATTGAGAATTTGGCAGAATGATGGCACGATATTGAAAATATGAAGTTTTATGGATATGGAATGGTGGAGAAGAAAGAGTGAAGAAAATAAGAAAGTAGTTGTTAAAAAAAATTCGTTTTGGAAGCCTTTATATAGATGCACAACAGTCATAACCATTGCCGAAAGGTTTTCTAACGAATGGACACTTCTTTTGAAAATTGGATTTTGAATCCAACTGTCACCATGTCGACATGGGGTATCCCCTTATGTCGACATCCCTTAGTTCAAAATTATAGAGATTTTGTTTTGTAAAGACAATTCAATTTAAAACAAGTTGAAACTTCTCTGAAGCAAAGTAAAGTGTTTAAACAATATTTTGAGATAGAGAATAAATATAAAACATTATTTTAAATATATATATATATATATATATAATTGATATAGACAGTCAATTATATAAGTAATATTTAAAATCAGAATAAGTTTTGATGTTTTAAAAATAGAAGTTTTTAAAATCAGAATAGAGAAATATTTCAAGGCTAAAACAAAGTTTGAAAATATTTTTGAAAACATGATTTTGAAAGCTAAAACATTTTGAAAACAGATTTAAAAACATTTTGAAAAATCTATTCAAATTGAAATTGCAAGAACCTTCATACAGAGCTCCTCCATAGGACTCGAGAACTTGTACAAAGTAGTTTAAATGATTTTGATTTTCGTGGGTTTGTAAGCCACTTGTCTTAGGTTTGTAAGCTGCTTGTCGTGGGTTTGTAAGCCACTTGTTTCGATATAAATTGGGTTCCATCCCAAAAGAAAATTGGAAGAAAGATGAGAGTGCTATTATGAAGTTTTAACAAAATAATAGACACTTATCTTGAGATCTTGAAATCTTGATTCTCTAGGGTCTTGAATCTTGAATCTCTAATCTTCATCTTGATGCTTGAGTCTTTATACTGATCAGTCTTCGATGATACCTGCATATACTTCCTATATATATATATATGGAAATGTTAGTATATATTTTATAAAGTAAAGTATAACTATATAAGGTTGTTGTCATCAAAACATCATCAACTCGGTTCCTAACAAATTAAAGGTTAATTAATTGATTGTAGAGGTAATTAAGGGTTGATTACTTTGTATTAAAGGAGATTAATTAATAATTAAGGTTTATTAATTGATAATTAAAGGATAATTAATCTGTGATAGAGATTAATTAATTGGTTGATAAGGTAATCAAGGAGTGATTAATTAATTAAAAGTTTGTAATTAATTAATGATTGTTGAGCAGGATTAGGAGATTAATTCTTAAGTAATTAATTTAATTTAAGGTAATTAAATTAATTATAACATGAATTAATAATTCCTGATTATGGATGATTGTTTGTGTAGGATATCTATTGGATGATATGTTGTGATATTCTATGATATGATATTGGATATATCAATGATAAATGTGTGATATTTATCCATGTTAAATGCTGTGTGAATTCAATATATATTGGATTGAATTGAATAAAATTGTTTAAACTCTTTAAGCAACTTGGCCTTTAAGATACGTTTGGATTTCGATGAGACCGGGATCAGGTATCAAATTTGATTATTCGAAAACCACATCGATCAAAGTTAAACGTTAGGTCGTGAATTCAAGAGAAGATCAAGTTGAAGACTCGAAGTGTAAGAACTATTTGTCCTTAAAACTCTAAGGGTGATTCCAATACGAGTATAATGGAAATAGTGCTTTCAGGTTCGAGATGGAGTTTCAGAGTGCAAGGGTTATCGTCGTTAACTCTAAGGGTGATTCCAAAATGAGTGTAACGAGATAATGCCTTCGGTTTCGTTCGAACCCAGAACGAACTTGTATGGATTGAATGCTTTCAGAACATCGTCAGGTGGACGATGAGCATTCTAAGATAGATGTGTTCTATAAAGCTAATCGCAGCCACAAGCCTCATCAACCAGGAATGGCTAAAACAAGGGAGGTGCAACAAGGCTAAGTGAGTCGCGCTCAAGTAGGACAAGATTTACCCCTATCTAGATGTCCCTTTTATTCGGTTGTGTGGGCAGTTGGTCTGTAGCCAACTGCGGGGTTGTCTTGTTCGGGACTGTTCGGTTAAGAATGGCTCCGGCCTTGTGTTGCAGGGGGTCGGGAGTGATCCTCGGTACGTTGATCTAGGCCACGTACTGTAACGGGTGATACACCAGTAGACCTGCCATTGTATGGAAATCCAATCTTCAATAAGCCCCCTTGGATTTGATTGTATACCTATGTATGCTGGAATTTAGTAAATGTAATTTTTTTTGGATATTTTCTAGTTTATTTGAAAACCCTAGACCCTATTATAATATCACTGGTTTTCCTATCAAATGTATTGTTAGCGTAAGGTAAAAACATACCCTTGTTTATGTGTGGGAAGTCTTACGTGATACCTTTTGTTTCCAAAGGTTTTCAAAAGTTAAGCAACTTTAAACCGTTTATTCACACCAGACCCATGTCTGACCAGAGTTTATTTATGTTTTTCTTAAACTCATGGGTACTCAAATTTTTATGAGTGGCCAAGTGATCAGGTTTTAGCTTGACAAATATTGGATAGCATGGAGCAGGAGTCCAAACGTAGCTATATCTATATTTCCGCTATGTAGAAGTCTTAGTCTGTTGTATTGGAATGTAATGGATTAGGCAGATCTTTATAACTGTCTAATGTGAATGTTGTTGTAATCTATGTAACTCCGATGTAAATGACTATGTAATACCTATTTGATATATTATATTTTGTTCCATTCCGCTGTGAGATTCTGATTTTGTTGAGTTCTTTCTACTTTCTTTTCTATTTTCACCTTTTTCTTTCTTATTGATGATGCATCTTTCTATGGAATGAAAGGCGGGTCGTCACACTCTAGGTCAGATGACTGCTGATCTTCCAATTCACCTTTGTGGATATTAGGGTTGTATATAAATTTTGCCAACCTACCGGTTCTCCTTCATGATGCTTTAGTTCGTGAAAGACCTTCCCGTTTGTGAAGGGTTTTTTGGATCAGATGACCGCTGATCTACCGGTTTACCTTCACGATGCTTTAGTTCATGAAAGACCTTCACGTTCATGAAGAGTTTTTTGGATCAGATGACCATTGATCTACTAGTTTACCTTCACGGTGTTTTAATTCATGAAAGACCTTTATGTTTGCGAAGGGTTTTTTGGATCAGACGACCGTTGGTCTACCAGTTCGCCTTCACGATGCTTTAGTTTGTGAAATACCTTTACGTTCGTGAAGGTTTTTTGGATCAGATGACCGCTGATCTATCGGTTCACCCTCACGATGCTTTAGTTCATTTTTTTGTTTGAGAGAACGGGTGTGTAGCGTGAAGCTACACAGCCGATTAGCATAATATCATATAAATAAAGGTCGACCAACAAGCCTGGTCGGTGGCCAAAAAAAACTTGATTAGAGCATATAGTTGCAGTTCGCTGATTGATAACAAAAAGTAATAATTCAGCATTAGTACATTAAACATAACTTCACACAAAAACCTAAAATGGGACACAACATCTAACTGCCTTCGTGTGTTGCTGAGGAAGCACTGCTAACAGACTCATCAAAAGGGGATCGAGCTGCAGGTAGATGAAATCTGAATGGTGCAGAGGAAGACGCCCCTGTCCAATATGCAAAAATATAAGAAATTTTATTACATAAACCGATGGCAGAACTGGATGGTTTGTCGAAAATGATGGCATTCCTTTCCTTCCAAACAACCCAGCTGAAGATAGCCAGGAGCGAATCCAGAAGACAGTTCCGAAATCCATATTGCCAGTATTCAAAAAAATCATTTATCAAGTGAATTTGACTGAGATTGTGAGCACAAACCGAAACCCAAATATGGAAGGAGATGTTGCATTCAAAGAAGAGATGGTGAATAGATTCAGTTTCTGATTTACATAGGACACAGATCTGATCAGACGTGATATTCAAACGCATAAGCCGGTCTTTAGTGTTAATGTGTCTATGAATGAGGCACCATTGAAAAAATCTGATACATGGAGGGACGTGACATTTCCAGACCCGAGCGAAGGTGAATAGGCGACCAGGATGATTAAGGAATGAGTAAAACTGAGAGACAGAGAAACCATGAATGGGCGAAAGAGACCAGGTGTGACAATCATTTGACAGAGGATCAAGCGGGATAGATTGAAGCAATCGCAGGACAGAAAGAAGTTCCTCAAGGATATCAAGGGAAAATAGAGATGATGCTTTAGTTCATGAAAGACCTTCACGTTCGTGAAGGGTTTTTTGGATCAGATGACCGCTGATTTACCGGTTCGCCTTCATGACGCTTTAGTTCGTGAAAGACCTTCACGTTTATGAAGTGTTTTTTAGATCAGATGACCGTTGCCTCCATGACACTTTAGTTCGTGATGCACCATCACGTTCGTGAAGAATTTTTATGGTCGGATGTCCGATAACCTGACGGCCCTAGAATGATAATTTATGGATTTTGATAGGAATTTTGGTCAGATGTTCGACTACCAGACAGCCTTGGAGCTCTAATTCATCAACTTCAAGAAGAGTTTTGGGCCATGTGTCCGACAGCCCAATGGTATAAAAGAAATGATTTAATGACTTCAAGAAGAATTTTTAGGATTCATCTTGTAGGAACACAATTTTATCGATTCCTGGAGATCAAGGTGTTGGATCTGTTAGTTCAACGATCCTTTAGACAAAGACTGCCCTATAAGGTTGCATTCCGAATTTCAAAGCATTTGGAGTTTGCATGTTCGAGTTATGGGCAAAAGAAGATGGATCAGCATTGATAGATTGGTGGTATTTTACTTGGAGTCTGACCCGAGAAAATTATCGTTTTCTTGGAGTCGTTTCCATGTATGCTTGGGGAAAATCCTAGTTTTACCCCAGTCTGATATTGGGCTAGAGTTTCCCAGGTTTACTTCGAGTTAAATGGATGATTACTGGAGTTTGACTTCGAGTCAGGACTTCCAGAATCCACTACGAGTCAAATAGGCAATTACACGAGTTCTACTTTGAGTCAACCTTGAAGTGAGTTTTTTAACAACTATTTTGATGATTTTTGATGATTTTTGATGACGGCCATTCATGATTCGACGATGGGAGCTCCATGATGGGATTGGAAGCTGGTTAGCTTGGAGTGTTAACATTTTCTTCCGTCATGATTCTTGGAGCTCCGCCCATTGTTTCCTTTTGCTTTTGCCTTCTATTTCTTCCATTCAAGCCAAGAACAAAAGAATGCCCTTGCTTTGTAGCATCCACAGCATCAGGCACTATTCGTTGAGTAGTTAGTGATTGGAGCTAAGAGAGGATCTATCATTTCCATAAGGGGCTTTTGACCATTTGTCATTTTATGGTAAATTTCATTAACCATCTTTTTCAATTCTCCCTTAGTCACAACTTCATGCTATTTGGAGGATCTTGGAGCCTGATCTCCAGAGTTGGCTCCTAACAGCAGGTTGTTAGGTTTGTTGACTTCAATTTGCTGAGGGTTTGTTTATTCTCCAGCAATGGTAGATCCTATGGATTTTCCAAAGTGATTTCTCTTTCTTCCTATTCCATTGATTCTCAATGGCAAATCTTCTAAGCAGAGATTAAGGATCTAACTTCTAAACCTATCTGATCCAAAGTAGATAGCAAGATCTAAGCCTGATTTGGGTTCTCAATGAAAGCACCAAACTATTAACTCAAAAAATGGATCAACACCCTGGATTGAGTGTGAAAGCACCACCTTGTTCCTACTGAGAAATAATAGAGAAAATAAATGTAAAAGAGCAAAAATAGAAACATGACAAGAAAATTTTTATAGTGCTTCGGCTGTTAATGAAGCCTACGTCCACTTTATAGTTTTTATTATTGACTGATTGCTATTACAAAGTTGATCGGATTACGAAGTTCCCCAAATAGATCAAGTCCCCAATGTTAGAGTTCACTGGAGAATCACAGTAAACCTTTTGGAAGACCGTTGTGAGGAAGGAGAAGAGTGAGGATAACTTTCTACAGAGTTTCAGCAACCAGGCCGGAAGATCCTATTTATGTTGCAGATAGGAGAATATTTATAGATGTTGGAGAGTTACTGGGCCAAGCCCGTTTGCCAGACGCTTGTAGATGATCATAGGAAGGAATAGTGGAAGTTCTGATGCCACCCTAGCCAAAAGCATGCATCGATAACGATCCATATAATATGTTCATAGGCAAGCTGATTCCTTAGCACTTCCCTTTTCTCTATTCCATTTGAGCCGCAATTCAATGGTGATGTATGGATCGCTGGCGATCCATAGTGTATGGATCGCTGATGATCCATACACTTAGCCTATTTTTGGACTTTGGCTTCTAGAGTGCCTTTATCGTCTTGTGTCTATGTTGTTCACGTAATCTTGTTACCCGCTGCCTTGTTTTGATGACGGTTTACTTGCTAGCTGTACTTAGCTGCTGATTGGGCTAGACGAATGCATGTCTCTTGATTTAACCAACTAGAAATCTTGTTAAACTCAACCCCAGCTTCTAGAATATATATTGGATCAAGATGCAAGAGAATCGATTGACCCTTGAGCTAAGGCCATGGATCACCAGTGATCCATAGGCCATGGATCGCTAGTGATCCATGTCCTTGGTGGATTTTCTCGCTCTTTTTTCCTAGCTTTCTTTGGCTTGTTACTCCAGTTCTTTTAGTTGACATTTTGGCTATTCTGACTCGACCAAGTTGTTTTGACTTCTCTTAGATGTCGTTGGGTTAAAAACCCAAATAACAATGGGAGACTTTGATAACTTCCCTTAGCTAGTGATCCATGTCCTTGGTGGATTTTCTTGTTCTTTTTTCCTAGCTTTCTTTGGCTTGTTACTCTAGTTCTTTTAGTTTACTTTTGGGCTATTCTAACTCGACAAGTTTTTTTGACTTCTCTTAGATGCCGTTGGGTTAAAAACCCAAATAACACTGAGAAACTTTGATTGGCTTTTATTGGAAATTTTGTTGGCCTTTCTTGGAAGCTTTGATAACGTCCCTTGGAAGCTTTTATAGCTTCTCTTGGAAGCTTTGTTTTTTCTATATATATACATACATACATACATATATATATATATATATATGGAGTTCATTTGAAGAGAGGAGGCATAGCCAATTTATCAAGTTCAAACAATCTCTAGAAAACACTCATAGTTAATCGGCCATATCTTTTAAACGACTCATACAAATCAAGTGATTATTTTTTTGGAAACATATCTCAATAGGGAAGAACTTTTATTTAGACCACTTTGCAAGATTCAAAGTGGATGATTACCAAAAATCGCTTGAAAGTAAAGTTGATTTCTAGCCTAAAATTTATTTCTAGAAATACATACCATCGGTTTTTAAGCCATAACTTTCGAATTACTTTGGAAAGGCGATTCGAAATGAAACAATTTTCATTTGTATCACATTCTCTAATTCGAAAGTTATGCTTGTCAAAATTGGGTTGCAAAATAAATCATTTTCTGCTCGAAGTTTTGAAGGAAGAATATATACCTGAACTAGCAAAAAACATATCAAATCTAAAAATGATCCAGTCAACCTCAAATCATTGGTAAAACTACCCTGGTTTAATCCTCTTTCCATATCCAACAAGTGGTATGACATTTCCTAGGATTAATTTGGAGGAATGGAGGCAAGAAATAGTACGGCCTTGAGCATGAGAGAGAAAGGTGGGGTTTGTTTTGGATGCTTTGCTTTTGGTAAAGGTGGGAAGGTTCTAGGGTTCTTGCTTTGGCTTGGGAGGGCTTGGCCATGGATTTTTTGACTTGGCTAGATGTTGGTGAGACCTTTACAGTTTATTTGAATTATATAATGCCATATATGTAAGTTTAATGTAAGTATAGTAAACTTAGCACATCGAAACTTAAGTTTGAAACCCTTGGCTCTTAAAATTAAATAAGTAACTTTAAATTAATTACTATCATTTGTATACCTTTTATAATAAGTGGCATGGGCTACACTAAGTGTATGAATGCTTGGTTGAATAATGTGTGAAGTTAGAGTAGTGTTTATAAATATTCGATGGCAGGAATTATTGATTACCATTCATTGTTGTGTTTATTTCACTGATTGATTGTTTGATATGTGCCTAGCCACTTTTATGAGCGATTATTTATTCAAGGCATTGGTTAGGTAGAAATAATTGTGATCATTTAACAACCAACACCTTATGATTGAAATTTGATAATGTGACTATAAGGTGTTTAACAGTAACATTTGATTATGGTAGATGATATTTACATATGAGTAAAGAACGAACAACTTGTGATTAGAATCCCACAATTTGACGATAAGATGTTTGAATATGATTAAGGAATCAATCATAATAAAAGTAGTTTATTATATATTAATAAGATGTGTATATATATCTTCAATGAAATGTTTTCTAAAGAAATATATACATATTTTGAAAATAAATATTTATAAAAGTGCTTTCTCTGTATTTTGAATATAAAAGATATTTTCGGAATAAACATTGGTTCAAAATGTTTTGGATCAAATAAGATTTGAAAAGCTATTATTTCAAAAACTTAGATCTTGAAGAAAATATGTGATTTGATACCAAGGATGTATATATTATTATTTCAAAAGGATTTGAAATGAACTGGGAATTTAGTTCAAAGATATTATTTTTGAAAAGGATTATATTTTGAAAATAATAAAATTAATTAGACTTAAGAAATCTAAATGGAAGGGTTAAGTTTAAAAGGGTAGATTTGGAAGCTACGTTTTCATACTACATGCTTCGTTTTTAGGGAATTGCATTTATGACTGTGCATCTTATGCTCTTTGTGTACTATTTGTGATAGGGGAACTATATTCGCTTGATCCTGTATCTAATTGGCTACCCAATTAGATAAGCGTATGTAGGCAGTCAGAAGTGGTATTGATGCGACCCTAATAATAATATAACATTTTTATGTTTATTGTTTGCTATTTATCTTATGTCGATAGACCATTCATACGTATCATTTTATTTTGCATTGACATGTTAATTTAGTTTGCAAGAATGGCTATTTCTGTAACGACTCGAAATTTTCGACCTCGAGAATTCGACATTAATACGATCGCTGTAGAAATTCCGAGCCATCGAATGCCGGAAATCCCAGATTGTTAGGGTAAAGAAGAAAAGAGGTAGAAGAAGAAACAGAAACAAAACACAGAATCTTACATTCTCAGCGGATCAAAATATAATATCAAATAGCATTATACAAGAAAAGGCTGTAATTGTCAATTTATAACAATATATCAGAGTTCATCAATACTGGATAGTTGTAACATCTTATCCCAGAATACAAACAATATAACTTCAATACACAGCAGAATAAACTCTGTATGTTCCTGCCATCCAGCTCTCCTCCTGGGCTCCAGAACATCCTAACCAAAAATCTGTAATACTTGGTCTGACCCAAGCATTACATTAAAGTAATACCCGAGTCAGGCTGGAAACCAGCATGTGTAAAGCCATATAATTTGAAACACTAAGTTGTAAAACTTATTTTCAAACCAAGGTAACTCGTATCTCACTATGAGTTCTTAACATGTTATAGTCAATCATTTATTACAAAACAATATTTGAGAACTGTTACTCGGTACAAATAGTCATATTACTTAAATATTCCATTCCAGCCTATTTGATTCTAAATCAAATTTATAAAGATTTATTGTCGATTACTAATCGAAGTAGTTTCGGTATTTGCTTATACCCGATCCTGGTCTCTTTGAATCCAATACCATCCTTAATCCAAGTTGTTTAGGTAAATACAATTCAATTTTAAACACAGGATGTCATCTTATAATTCATCATCGATATATAACTCGCATTATCATAGTTTAACCCAAAACATATCATATCACAAAACATCACAAATTATGAGACTAGAGATAGTAGTCCAAACGTTTAATACAATTTGATCATCCATAAGCATGATTAAATCAGTCCATTCCTAATTAATTTAATTAACACAAAATAAATTAATTACCTTTGTTAATCCTGCTTAATTATTATTAATTAATTACAAACCATTTTATTATTATTTTAGTTAACTAATGAAATTAATTAATCATCCTTTAATTATTCACATTAATTAATTATCCCTTAATTACTTATTAATTAATTATCCTTTAATTAATCAGCTTAATTAACGATCCTTTAATAAATCACATTCATTAATTATCTTTTAATTTAATTAATCAATTTTCCTAACATAAAATTATTTCAAACCAAATCAAATTATTTCAAACCAAATCAAATTATTTCCAAATCACATTTGAATTTAAAATTTAAGTTGAAACTTGTTTGAGAAAACTTGATAAATACTTTACTTTTGAAAACTTGTTTATATATTTTGTTTTGAAGCTTGTTAACTATCTTATATTTTTAAACTTGTTAACTAAATTTGCTTATGCCTTTAAACCTTGGTTCATACTTTCTTTTTAGTTTTAAATCCTGATTAGTTTTTTTGAAAAACTTGGTTAATACATTTACATTTGTTTAAAAATTGTTAACACCCTGGTTTGAAACTTATTCAATTTCTTTTATTTTTAACACCAGGTCAAAGGAACCCAAGCCAAGACCAATTTCCCCCGAACAATCACTCGAGCACTCCATCCTTTACTCCACTTGATGAACCTCACGAATGACTCGAGAACGACATCGATTCCAGACCATAACTTTCCCGATCCTCTTTATCTTCTGCTTCCTCCATTACAAAACTAAAATCCATACATGTCAGAATTCACGTGCACATGCACATATGGTCGGAGCATCACCGACCATTGCCGCTACCTCCGACAAGTCGACATCGACAAACAAGATCACCGCTAGAACCCAGAAACTCGCTATCACCGTCCATATTGAAATCGACATTCAGCCATACCTGAAACGATGACACTATCACCAAGCCTCTCGCTCCTCCCATCTCCGATCATCTGAAACCTTGCTACCGCATCCGGACCCTCGCCTTGCTCCCCTCTTTCATTTCCCTTACCACCGATCGGTTTTCATGTGACAACGACGCCGCATTGACCTTGAATCCAACATCGACCCAGAACAAAGCTTAAACTCTAGATCAACCTTAACCCCCTACCATGATCCCCTACATCCTCGAACTATTTTTCCTTGATGTGCCATGGTCTAAGGCTTCTCCACGCAAACAGTTCACCTCGAAATCCATCGAGCCACTGGAATTTGGCTACTCACCTAATTCCGATCAACATACAATTCCCCCTCAAACTCTAACTTACAAATTACAAAACCCATACCAAAAATCCCAATTTTCCCAATCGAATCCAACCATATAAGTGAAACATAAAACCATGATGAACGAAATTTCTAATATATCTTGTTTTTACAGCAATTTCTTCCTTTTGAAATAGTTACCAAGTATATTCATCTGGAATTATTTTTTAAAATAATATAACATTCATGCAGTCATTTTCCTTTTAATGATCATACCCTGAAAAGAATTAGAGCAAAAGAATTTGATTTTTTTTAAACTTGTTTAGCCTGTTGAAAATTAACAGAGGCAAGTACATTCATTTACTCAGACATGCACTGACATATACATAGAAAAAAAGGAAATAAAACTCATTTCTACATCCATGCAACATTTCAACATCTTTACTTTAATTATTTATTCACATGGAAAAATAGATTAAGATTAAAAAAATGAGTTATTTACTCACCTTTAAAATGTTGAAAGGAGAAGTAGCTTGAGATTGAAAACTGACATTTGCTTTTGATTTTGAATTTGGAATAGCAGCTTAAAGTTTTGAGATTGCTAGAGATCATCCCTTTACTTGCTTTAGTTGAGTTGCATCCAAATTAAATCTTTGCTTTAGTTTTGAAACTCGAGATGGTTGTTTGGTTTTCCCTTTTATAATTTTTTTCCCTAGTTTTGGTTTCTTTAGTTTTGATTTGAAAATTATAAGATAGAAAAGAAAAGAGAGAGTAGAGGTGTATATATATATAGCCAAGTTATATTTATTTAAAAATGAAAAGAAAATAATAAAAAATGTGACACTTGTTAAATTACCCTACACTTGTTAATTACACGTAATGATTAGCTTACATTTGTAATTTTGCATGAATTTATGGTTTAATATGTTTTTATACAATTTTTACATTATATTTTCAATTAGTTTTTATATTTATATATGTTTTATGTGTTTATATTTATAATCTTCCTTTTTCTTAATATTTATATAATCTTTAAAGAAAACAAATTATACACTAATAAGTAATCGTATATACAAATACTAGTTTTAAAATATAGAGTTTCAAATCCTATTTATTTTTATTAATCTATGTTCATATCTTTATATACAAATCATAATTAGTACATGCATATATTTAAAAAGAAAGCATAATAAACTCTTTGGTTAAATCTTATTTTAACTATCATACTTTAATTAATAAATATTTATCTTTAGGATTTTTTTAAAATATATAAAATTTAACTTGAAATAGCTTTTGAAAATTATTATATTAAATCCAAAACAAAACCTCCCGATTGTAATATATATATATATATATATATATTACATTGTATTCTAATTATAATATATATACACTTATAATTTTCAATATTATAAGGTTTGCATATATATATATATATATATATATATAATATAAGACTTATCATTTCCAATATTTCTAATTCAACATTTATTATAGTTTCAAATCCATTTATATATCCAGATATTTTAGTTATCAGAATTTTATTTGTTCAACTAGTAAAAATCAGCATCTCAATAGTAAAAACCAGTTAATTATCCGATTATCAGATATCCACAAATCCGGGATCACATTCCTCCCCCTTTAAATCTTTACATCAAAAGGAAAGAAGCCAGAATTTTAATACAGTGCTTATTATTGGTTAAATTACTTGTTGAACATTTTAACTATAATGTGACTCCCCACCTCTATACCCACGCTAGCCAAGAGGAGATAATGCCGTCAACTAGCACGAAGAATAAGGCTGTTGAGGAGCGACCATCCATGTAATTGCTTTATGCGAGCATCGATATGTCAAATAGTACAACATGCACTTCATTTCAAGAGGAAATGCGACATACCGATACAAACTCAAAGCTACTACACAGAGGCTATATGACCTTCGAAAACAAATATAGAAATAAGCATAACGCAAATCAGTCACAGACATCCATATCACAAAGGCGGAAACATATATGAATATAACATATAGAAGTGTACATTAGAGTTTTGGTCAAACAAGATCCACAATATCACAAAAGAATAGGTATACAATAAGGAGTCGCTATTTCGAATGTATAACAACAAAAATACTACTAAGCTAAGTAGTTAGACAAAAGTCAGATGATGGCCTCAAATAAGGAGTCAAGCAGGAGCGCCTGAAACATCTCGATCTGACCCAAGTATTAATTAATAAGAAAATATTAAATAGATCAGTCGAGCTATAAATATCTGATAAAATGAGATAAGATAAGAGATATGACAAAAATGTATGATAACAACAATGCCATAATATGCAAGAATATATTTAACAACATCAAAAATCATATAATACCTCAAGAAATCTCAAAGCACTAGAAAGAATGTCATACTCTTTATTTTATTCACCAAACCACAAATATTGACAAACATATCAATGCCAATTCGCAAAAGTTGGTGAAACACAAATTCTAGAAAATTATAAGTTAAAATCCAAAAATCACAAAAAGAGGGAGGCCTATCACAAAACGGGAGAATAAAAACTCACCAACACGTGCATCACAAACAGAACGCTTTTCCATGGTCGCTAACCATCAAATTTGAGCCGAAGCTCCACAAAACGACCCGAAAACCTTTGAGCCGAAGCTCCACAAAACGTCCCAAAGACCTTTGAGCCGAAGCACAACAAAATGGTCCGAAGACCTTTGAGCCGAAGCTCCAAAAAACAGTCGAAAGTCCTTTGTGTCGAAGTTCCACAAAACGATCCAAAGACCATGGATCGCTACTCCACAAAATTGAGCCGAAACTCCACCAAAGGATCTTCATAGATCCACAGGTGTAAATTATACTAAGCTGGTAAATAAATGAGTTGGCTTCATGTCCCATAACCACTGGCTTAACGTAATTATTTACGTACAAATTGTAGACTTCCACTCGAAAATAAGTGTAAATTACACTAAGCTAGTAAATATATGAATTTAGCTTCATGTCCCACAACCACTGGCTTAACTTAAATATTTACAAACAGATTGTAGATTTCCACTCAAAAGTTGTTACAAGAGTTCAATCGAACAAGTCCAAGAACTAACCGACAAAGTAAAGACAAGCGTTTCATACCACTTGTTTTGCAAAGCCGTTAATTAGATTTCTCATATGAATGAGGTAAAGATTTGTATATACTAATAGGTCGGAAAACGGTTTTATAAATGAGCTTGATATTGAAAATAGTGTTGAAATCATTTTGATGAAAGAGTTTGATGTTTATTACTAGTATAGAAATCTTTGTATTTTAAAGTGAAAACCACAAAAATGATTGTAAAAACAACCAATCGTCAAAAAATTCACATACGAAGATGTGAATCAAATCCATATAAATCGATACCGAATCCATCAAATTGGATATTCTCAAAAATCTCAAAGAAGAAGTCATCAAAGTCGACAATAAATGGTAACAACAAATCAGATCAACATGAATCGATCAAAATTGGAAACCCACACAAAAACTGCCTAAAATAGGCAAAAATGCAATTTCCAAGATTCAGTCGACTGGACTCTGAGGTCAGTCGACTGACTCAATTCCTTGAAACTCTCTATTTCCAGGCTCATTCGACTGAACACATAGTTCAGTCAACTGACCCAGGGACTAGGAATTTTCTATCCCCTGGTTCAGTCGACTGACCTCCTGGTCCAGTCGACTGAACCTGCTTCTAAAGCATTTTCGTCTTCTGGTTCAGTCGACTGACCTCCTATTCCAGTCGACTGAACCTGCTTCTGAAGCATATTCAGCCTAGCCCCCAAGTGGGGTAAAATCATAACAATTTCCAATCGAATGAGCAATGGGCGCTAGGGATTTATGCCAATCGGCAACCCAGCCCTATAGGCTCTTTGATGCATCACCAAAAACATGTTCAAACGTCAAAGATAGGATTTTTAAAGATTTGACTTCAAATCACCAAAAATTGGAATATTCATAAAACTAATTCAATCCAAAGCAAATGAACAAGAATAGGTTTTAGGAATTCATACCTAACAGTATAGAAAGTTATAGACATAGACTTGAGTTCAAAAACTCACCTTTTACCCAAAAACAATGAAGGAGAAGCTTGAAAACAAAGGAAGATCAACCACTCTTCAATTTCAACTCTAAAAGCTCCAATCGAAGATCAGAAGAAAATATTTCCTAAGTTAGGTTATAGGAAATTTATAAAACTGGAGAGAGAGATTGAGATGGAGAAGAAGAAGAGGATGCTTACCTAAGCTTCTCTATGATTTTGGAGCTAGAACTTGAATTTGCAAAGGAAACTAGGGCTTAGGATTTTAGTTTTCAATCTCTTCCCCCATTTTTACTAAAGCTTGAAGTGTTAGGAAAATAATATAATGAAGCAATAGGAGAGGGGGTAGAGTTAGGATATAAGATGATTTGGGTTAGTGGGCTGAAACCAAAACCCAAACCTAAAGCACTAAGTGAAAATGTCAAAATTCAAGTCAACTCCAAATATATCGATGTTTATACTAAAAAGGTCGCAAATGCCATTTTGAACTCAATAGGAGTGGTCTTGAGTCCTAATTCGGCTGTTTGCAAAAGCTAGCTTTTCGGGCTTTAAACCGACTAACGATGCTATATTTAAATAAAATATTTAAATATACAATCGTAAAATATGCGGGTTGTTACCGACTTCCCTCCTTAAAGAAATTGCGTCCTCGCAATACTTAAGAAGAAAATAAAGAGTAACAACCATAGATGCATGTCAACACAAAAGAAAATTTTGAAGTAAGAAGTTCACCCTAAAGAGCGTGAGAGAGTAAGTCCAGATATGTTCGCTCATAAGTCAAATTAGGCAAAACTTCGATTTCTTCTACAATACTGGGCTCAAGGATAGATTTAGAATCTCGAAGGCATTTTCGTAATTGAGAGACGTGAAATATGTCATGAATAACAGAAAATTGAGCCGGTAATAAAATATGATAAGGCACGAAACCAATGCTTTCGGTGATGAGTAATGGACCAATATATCGAGGCGCTAACTTTTCCGATCGGCTGAAACGCACAACATCCTTCATAGGTGAAACACAAATAAACACCAAATCTCCCACAGAAAATTCTAATTTCCTTCTTCGATTATCGGCATTGGATTTTTGTCTACTTTGAGCTTCTTTCATCCTATGGCGAATAAGGTCGACCTTTTCTGTGGAGTCATGAATAAAATCTGGACCTAAAACCAGCTTTTCATCGGTCTCAAGCCAACAAGAAGGAGATCGGCATAGCCTTCCATAGAATGCCTCGAAAGGTGCCATACCAATACTAGATTGGAAGCTATTATTATATGAAAACTCAACAAGAGAAATATGATCTTCCCAACTTCCACCAAAATCAAGAACACATGCACGACGAAGATCTTCAAGAGTTTGATTCACACGCTCGATTTGTCCATCGGACTGAGGATGATAAGCGGTGCTAAAACTAAGCTTCATTCCCAAAGATTTTTGAAGACTCTTCCAAAATCCAATAGTAAACAATGGTTCACGATCACTAACAATAGAAGTAGGAACTCCACGCAATTTAATAATTTATTTAACATAGAGTTTGGCCAAAAGAGGTACGGTCCGATTAGACCGAATGTGAATAAAATGGACGGATTTTGTAAGTTGATCCTCAATCACCCATAAACTGTCATGGCCTAAACGAGAATAGGGAAGTCCATCAAGAAGTCTATGGAGACTCGATCCCACTTCCAAATTGGAATGTCCAAGGTTGTAATAACCCACCGGGCCTTTGATGCTTGGCCTTAACAAGTTGGCAAGTCATGCAACGCTTAATGAAGTTAACAATATAAGATTTCATTCCATCCCAATAATAAAGTCGCTTCATATCCACGTACATTTTACTACTACCGGGATGAATGGTAAATTTAGAACAAATGAGAATCTTCTAAAATGTCTTTACGAAGATTACTAATGTTTGGCACGGTAAGTCTACCAAATTTTCGAATGCTGCCATGAGCATCGATATCAAAGTCTTTCAAACCTTTAATATTAATTTTATCCCTACAACTTTGGCTAAGAAGAGCCCATTCGGGATCTAGCTTTTGAGCTTCAAGAACGCTGTCTAAAAGATAAGGGTGAGCCTCAAGTCAACATAGAACAAGAGATGAACATAAATCGAATTCACGATCTCGAATCTCGCCAGTGGACAAAATCCCGAGATCATTCCATTCAGATGTCATCACAGAAACAACCGCTTGTTGCATGCTTACGACTAAGGGCATCGGCAATGCGATTTCTCTTTCCAGAGTACAGAGAACATCAAGATCAAAAGATACAAGGAACTTGAGCCAACGTTGTTGATGCAAATTAAGTTCCTTTTTTGAGAAAATAAATACTCCAACGATTTATGATCAGTGTAGAGAATGAATTTCTCTCCCAAAAACAATGATGCCAATTCTAAAAGCGAAAACAATAGCCACGAACAATATTTCATGAGTGGCATACCTAGTCTCATAGGCTCTAATTGCATGGAAGCATAAGTGGTAGAACATTATCTTTCACAAGAGAACGACACCCAAACCATACAACCAACATCGATACAAACAATAAAGTCTAGGTTCCCTTCAGGAATCATAAGAATAGGAGTATAGGAAAAGAGTTCTTTTAATTGATTTCCCGAAAAAAAAAGACTCTCAAAATTACAATTAACTTTATGTAATCATCTTTCTAGAAAAAATTTCTTATTACAAGTCATTTTATTATGTCCGATTGTCTCATCACAGCGTTTAGGAGATTCCTATCGACAACGTAGATCAAGTGCATCGACCAGAATTCTTAAAGCACTGAATGGGAAAAACAACACAAAATCATCTTCTATATGATAAAAATATCTCTTAAAAACTTTACGAACATTCTTTGCTCGTTTTAAAACAAAAAATCCAATTATACTTATAAATGTATCTTATAAAAAAGATTCGCAAATTTCAAAGTGTTGTTTTCATCCAAAATCAATGAATACAAGGATGATCTCATTGAAATATTCATAGAATACTCGATTCATAAGATGGATGAAATAAGCTGGATGGTTCGTCAACCAAATGGCATAACAAGCCATTCATAAGAATCATAATGAGTGCGGATTGCGGTTAGTGGAACGCTATTGTCCACCACTCATAGCTAATGAGGGTGGCAAAGTCGAAGTAAAAAGACCTTAGTACCACTCAATAGATTTGCTTAGGTAATAATCCTAAGACAAGCTCAAAGATACCGGAAAATATCACAAACTACTTGAATGGGGAAAATAACATCTTCCTCAACAAGTAGGTCTAGAGAATAAAATGATGCCATCAAATTAGAATTGAAATCATCGAAGAAAATAGAAATCTGATAACAGATTGAGGATGTCGAAGATAGATAGTCCACACAGGACATAGGATATGGCTTCATAATGATTAAGCTAATCCTTTCACAAAAATTAATTCTGAATCCTAAGTAATGCATAACATGCAAATCGGCCGAAAAGAATAATCACACAAAAAAATCTCGATATCTTTTCAAAGCAAACTGAGCGTTCTGGATCCACTATACGGATTTGCAATTCTCAGTGAAATCATCAAGCCCAAAATATTCAAAGGAAAAGAATCGACAAGTTCTTTTGATATAAAAATAATGAGATGAACCCATATCAACAAGAATTCGAATAGGATAATCAAGAAACAAATGTCATCAAGGACTGAATGAGAAATACCTTGACCAAGAGAAGTGCTACTAGGCACTTGCACAATATTTAGCTTTCCCTCCCTCTTTCTTGAAAGTTTGGGACATGTAGATAAATGATGACCCGAATCTTTGCAATAGCGGTAATAAAGGGGTTTTGGGAACTTAATTACATAATGGTCCTTAGAACCAAAATTATAGCATTGTCCTCGACTAGAGGTAGGAGTCTTCGCTACGGGAGTTTCTTGTTCCCCTTTCTTCTTGCTTTGAAGTATGGGGCATGCAGAAATATGATGAGCTGAATTTTTGCAATAGTGACAAGAAATAGGCTTTGGACACCTATTTACATAGTGGTCCTTAGAATTACAATTGTAGCATTCTCCACGATTAGGGATCTTTGCTACCGAAGTTGCCTACTTCCCATTCTTCTTGGGATTAGGGCTTTTGAACTTAATATGCCTCTTCTTGTTGTTATTGAGGCTCTTTTTGGAACCTGCAACATCACTATTACTTCCTTTATCGACCTCTTCTAGTCGTCGAGTGATATCTACAAGCTGATCGAAAGGAACTTCTAGTTATAGAGGTAAAACCTTTTAAGGGTCCTTGCTCAAGGCACAGATAAACCTTTAATTCTTTACAAGATCCAAAAGCTGTTGGGAAGACATGAATACGCCATCTAGAGAAGGACTACTGGATTGACCAGCACTAGGACTGCCAGAACTAACCATCCCTTCTTCTTTAAGAAAGAAAGAAAGAAGAGGAAAAAGTTATTCTCATAATGAATATCAAACAAACATGATTGATTAAACAAGGCATCACAAAGAAAATTGGATAGAACGGGTCCAATGACTCGAATTAAATCCTAAGGCACGACTCCAAAGAAGGAATTAGGACGATAACCCTTGCTAGATTATTCTACAGTGTTTCGAAGTTTGGCTCTGATACCAAGCTGTGACGCCCCACCTCTATACTCACGCTAGCCAAGAACACTACGAGGTAATGCCATCAACTAGCATGAAGAATAAGGCTGTTGAGGAGGGACCATCCGTGTAATTGCTTCGTGCGAGCACCGATATGTCAGATAGTATAACATGCATTTCATTTCAAGAGGAAATCCGACAAACCGATACAAACTCAAAGCTACTATATAGAGGCATATGATCTTCGAAAACAAATATAGAAATAAGCATATCACAAATCAGTCACAGACATCCATATCACAAAGGCGGAAATAGATGTTAATATAACACATAGAAGTGTACATCAGAGTAGTAATCAAATAAGATCCACAATATCACACTGGAATAGGTATACATCAAGGAGTCTCTATCTCGAATGTATAGCAACAAAAATACTACTAAGCTAAGTAGTCAGACAAAAGTCAGATGATGGCCTCAGATAACGAGTCAAGCAGAAGCACTGAAGCATCTCGGTCTGACCCGAGTGTTATTTAATAAGAAAGTAATAAACGAATTAGTCTAGCTATAAATATCAGATAAAATGAGATAAGATAACAGATATGGCAAAAATGTATGATGAAAATAATGCCATGCTGTGGCAAGAATATATTTAACAACAAAAAAAATCATACAATACCTCAAGAAATCTCAAAACACTAAAAAGAATGTCATACTCTTTATTTTATTTGCCAAACCACAAATATTGACGAACATATTAATGCCAATTCACAAAATTTGGTGAAACACAAATTCTAGAAAATCATTAATTAGAAATCCAGAAATCACAAAAGAGGGAAGGCCAATCACAAAATGGGAGAATAAAAACTCACCAACACGTGCATCACAAACGGAACGCTATTCCATTGTCGCTAACCATCAAATTTGAACCGAAGCTCCACAAAACGACCCGAAGACCTTTGAGCCGAAGCTCCACAAAATGATCCGAAGACCTTTGAGCCGAAGCTCCACAAAATGGTCTGAAGACCATGGGTCCGTACCCCACAAAATTGAGCTGAAACTCCACCAAAGGATCTTCATAAATCAAGAAGTGTAAATTACACTAAGCTGGTAAATAAATGAGTTAGGCTTCATGTCCCATAACCACTGGCTTAACTTAATTATTTATGAACAAATTGTAGACTTCCGCTCGAAAATAAGTGTAAATTATACTAAGCTAGTAAATATACGAGTTTAGCTTTATTTCCCATAACCACTAGCTTAACATAAATATTTACGAACAGATTGTAGATTTCCACTTGAAAGTTGTCACAAGAGTTCAATCAAACAAGTCCAAGAATTAACCGAAAAAGTAAACGCAAGCGTTTCATACCACTTGTTTTGCAAAGCCGTTTAATCAGATTTCTCATACGAATGAGGTAAAGGTTTGTATATACTAATATGTTGGAAAATGGTTTTAAACGAGCTTGATATTGAAAATAGTGTTGAAATCGTTTTGATGAAAGAGTTTTTATATTTACTACTAGTATAGAAACCTTTGTATTTTAAAATGACAAACCACAAAAATGATTGTAAAAACAACCAATCATCAAAAAATTCACATACGAAGACGTGAATCAAATCCATATAAATCGATACCGAATCCATCGAATTTGATATTCTCAAAAATCTCTAAGAGAAGTCATCAAAGTCGATAATAAATGATAACAACAAATCGGATAAATATGAATCGATCAAAATGGGAAACCCACACAAAAACTGCCTAAAATAGGCAAAAATGCAATTCCACAGATTCAGTCGACTGGACTCTGAAGTCAGTCGACTGACTCAATGTTTGGAAACTCTTTATTTCTAGGCTCAGTCGACTGAACTCAGAGTTCACTCGACTAACATAGGGACCAGGAATTTTCTGTCCCCTGGTTCAGTCGATTGACCTCCTGGTCTAGTCGACTGAACCAGCTTCTAAAGCATTTTCTTCTGGTTCAGTCGACTGACCTCCTGGTCCAGTCGACTTAACCTGCTTTTGAAGCATATTCTGCCTAGCCCCCAAGTACGGAAAAATCATAACAATTTGCAATCGAACGAGCAATGGACGCTTGGGATTTATACCAATCAGCAACCCAGCCCTATAGGCTCTTCGATGCATCACCAAAAACATGTTCAAACATGAAAGATAGGATTTTTAAAGATTTGATTTCAAAACACCAAAAATTGGAATATTCATAAAACCAATTCAATCCAAAGAAAATGAACAAGAATAGGTGTTAGGAATTAATACCTAACAACAAAGAAAGTTATAGACATAGATGTGAGTTCAAAAACTCACCAGAAACAATGAAGGAGAAGCTTGAAAACAAAGGAAGATCAACTACTCTTCAATTTCAACTCTAAAAGCTCCAATATAAGATCATAAGCAAATATTTCCTAAGTTAGGTTATAGGAAATTTCTGAAATTGAGAGAATTGATATGGAGAAGAAGAAGAGGATGCTTACCTAAGCTTCTCTATGATTTTGGAGCTAGAACTTGAATTTGCAAAGTAAACTAGGGCTTAGGATTTTAGTTTTCAATATCTTCTCCTATTTTTACTAAAGCTTGAAGTGTTAGAAAAATAATAGAATGACGCTAGAGGAGAGGGGGTGGAGTTAGGATATAAGATGAGTTGGATTAGTGGGCTGAAACCCAAACCCAAACCCAATGCCCTAAGTGAAAATGTCAAAATTCTACTCAACTCCAAACACATCGATGTTTATACTCAAAAAGGCCGCAAATGCCATTTTGAACTCAATGCGAGTGTTCTCGAGTCCTAATTAGGCTATTTGCAAAATGTAGCTTTTCGAACTTTATTCCGACTAAGGATGCTGTATTTAAATAAAATATTTAAATATATAATCGTAAAATATGTGGGTTGTTACATATAAACTCTTTTTATTATAAAAATTTTAAAACACTTTGAAATCTACATAATATTGCCAAAATGGCTTTTATAAAAATATTTTTTTATAACTCGATGTCTCAACAAGTCCGTCCTCATTCTCACAGAATTTCGGTCATACGTTGATCAGGCGTAGGATTGAAAATCTATAAGTACTTAGCAGATCCGTTTTCAACACCGAGTGAATATAGTTAGAAAATATTTTGGTGAGAATATGAAACACATTTTAAAAATGTAAAAACATTTTTGGTGAGAATGCTCTGGAAATCATCACCCCTTCCATGGTCGTAGTTAACCCGATGATTACGCCACCATCACAGCAAAACCATAAATAACTGTAGGTACTCCGCGCTCCTTGATTATACCATGGAACCCGCCTCAGATCGCAGCTACACCCAGGTTTTACGTCGCATCATAGCAAAATCCCATGTAACTGTAGGCATCAGCGCCCTCGAATTTCCCTGCCAAATGAAACTTCACCACTCCTACATAGGTCGCAGCCGACATCAGTCGAGCCCAATGTAGCATGTAGGCACTCACTACCACACAATTTTTGCTATGTCTTCATAGATCGCAGTCTACCGATGTTACGTCACTCTGTCGGCAAAATCAAACGTAGAACGTCGGCAATCACTATCACACGACTTCCGCTATGGTCCGCAGTAGATCGTAATGACATCGTGTCACACTATCTTCACATCATAACTGAAATGTCTCTGTAGACATCAGCACCCTTGACTTTCACTACCCACACACAATCCTTTGGAACTTCAGTATGTCCGGACTTCCTCCCAAGATCAAATTTAGAGCTCCCCTAGGGCTCAAGGCAGAACCACCCTGTGGATCTCCTATGAAGTTCATTTCAGGGGAGCGCCTTTTTCCCCAGAGCCAATCTCAAAACATTTTATACTATACACATATAGCATCTTTCAAATTATACTCTTTATGATTCACATAAAAAATCTCCTTTACAAAAAATAGATATCTCAAATCGATAGTTCCAAACTTGGCTTTCCAAATTCCCAAAATTGATTTTCCCAAAAATCAAAAGCCTTTCCGAAACCCATAGGTTCCAAAACCTTTTTCCAAAATCATTCTCATAAAATCATATATATATATATGTGTGTGTGTAATCTTGAAAAGTCTTGGATCACTTCATACTTATATAAATTCCCTTTTATATTTCAAATCTTTTCAGAAATCTTTTCTTTTGGATTTAGATTCAGCAAGGGGGAGTTTATCATATGTAATAAATATATATAACTTTAGTTAAGCCAATTTAAATATTCAAGTTTGATTTCCTTTATAAAGTTATTTACCTATCTCTTACTTTTTATAAAGTGAATTTCAATTATAAAGATATCCAACTTTCACTTTATTCATATATGTTTCTCAAAATATATTTTTCTATTCAAAAATCATTTTCATCTCTTTAAAAATTTCAGTATCTATTACATTTAAGCACGTACGATGTACATATACCATCCGTACACAATATCAAATTTGATCGCTCACTCGATCACAAAATTTCTTCCGAACTAGTATCGTCCACCCGACTTTCTAGTGCGGACTCAGATCTGGTTCTCGATCAAAAATTGTCATTCTCCTTGCATAGCCATAAGTATGATAGAGAGCTTTCAGAATCAATCAAAAATCCATATCCAGGGTTCGCTGTCGAAAATCGAGTGAAAAATCCTAATTCGGATCGATATACTCTCTAGAAATTCTGTGTTCGAATCTAGATCAAATCATTATGTGAATAGAATAATATACATAAATCCTATATAGTTATCTTCATTGATTATTAGCTAAATTGATTCTCTTTTATTCACCTTCATTTTGGTTGTATTCACTCGTTCACAATTGTCTTAATTTCCATTTGGGCTATCACTTCAATTATAAATAGTTTGCACTCTGACCACTTGAAGTTAGAAAATAGCTTGAAAAGTTTAAAATAGATAAGTAGTTGTAAAATAGTTATTAGTTATAAATATCAGTAAAATAGTTAAGTAATTATAAAATAGTTTTAAAGTAGTTGAATAGTTGCAGAATAGTTGAATAGTTGCAAAAATAGTTGTAAAACAGTAATTAGTTTGTAAACAGATGTAAAATAGTAATTAGTTTCAAAAGAGTTGTAAAATAAGTATAAGATAGTTTGGGTTTCAAAAAGAAAGGTTATATAGTAGATAACTAGAAAAATAGATTTAAAACAGTTTATAATAAAAAAAAATATTTGAAAATAGTTTCAGAGTCAAACTGATTCAATTTCCTAATCTCCAATTCCAATCAGTTTTCCAACCTATAAAATTGATTCAATTCCAATTCAAGTTGAATTAACTTCAATTCCTATCCCAAATTCAAATCAATTTCCATTTGAATTAAACTTATTCAACTACAAGCTCACTTTCAAATTAATTCTAATAAAATTCAATTTGAACTAATTTCAATTCCAATCTCAATTTTAAACCATCTCGAATTATATGAATTCGAGTTAAATTTTTAAATGTTGATTTAATCCTTTAAATCAAATCAACCTTAACTTTTAATTTAACAAACTAAGTTTTAAACAATTAATTTTGAGTCCAAATTTCAAATATTCATTTTAAATTACCTTTACTTAACTTATTTCAAGGTTTAAGTAGGAATTCAAAAAAAATTAAACAATTTAATCTTCAGAATCCAATTTTATTACCCAGCTCTTAACAATTTTAGATTGCAAGTTCATTTTTGACATTTAAATTTTAAGTTCAAAGTGATTCCATTACCATATGTTCAAACTTTATTTCTTAAAAACTAAATATTCAAATAGTTTCAAATTAAAAAATTTGTTCCCATTTATTTTGAGCAATGGATATATATTATCTCGATCCACTTCTTTAATTCAATTAAAATAATCCAATTTTCAATTTCATAGGTTATTAATATCAATAGGATGGTATTAGGATAAGCCAAGGTAAATAAACATCCAAATTATCCAAACACCAATCAATAACATCCATTACCAATTTCCTGATCTCAAATTTGTTTTGAGATCACACATAACTCCCATTCAAACCAACCATTTAACTTTCCTAAGTTAAATCTCAATTTCATCTTGAAATTTCTGATTCAGGTTGTTTGTTCTGAACTTATTTAACTTCCCCTAAATTAAATGTAATTCACTCAATCTAGTTAACCTTATTCAATTTGAATTCTCCATTTCAAATTTTAAACTTCTTATCAATATCCTTTCCCATTTATAAGTTCAAAAGCTTATCACATTTCAAGGAAAATTCAAAACTCAACACCTAGTGTTTACTTCAATCAACTTTGATCTTATGTATATCCCACATATATACATATTTATTTCATTTGCACTTCAAGTCATACTTTAGATTTTAAACCATTCTTGGTTTTTAATTTCAAAAAAAATTCCTTTTAAAATTTTAAAACAACTCTTGTTTTTAAAGTAAAATTCCTACAATAAAAAATATTATTCATAATATCTTTTAATACTTTGAAACAAACCCAATTTTTCTGGACTTAGATTCAAAATTTCACAAATATAAATCCTTTTTCAATTTATAAGCCATACTTATCTAAGCTGTTATTTCCTTAAAACATTTCACTTTTCTTTATCATTAATTATTATTAGAAAACAATATCCATTATTAGACACAACAACCATTTTATGATAATAACCAAGATTATCATATCTGGAGTCCAATTCACTGCATATTATCTCATAATTTGTTGGAAAACAAAATTAGGGTAACTTATTTCAGCATTCTGAAAACATTTCTACATATTTCAGGATTTTATTATCTGGTTTGAATCCATTTCTAGCTTATGTTACTGTTCATATTATCCAATTCCTATTTGGAATATATATACATTACCACTTAATTTCTCAATATTACATTTAATTCCAATAATCATCAACAATTACTTTAATATATATAATAATTAAAAAAACCATTACTTTATATCAAAATATAAGTTTATATAAAACTAATTTTAAAAGCATTTTTAAAAACTTTATATAAGAAAATAACAAATACGCTCTCATATATAATACACTCAACTCATTCTAGGGTACTACTGAACCTATCCTTAATGAGTAACCCATCAGAGCCAAGGTTCTCGCTTAACCTTGTGCTTTGACACCAAGATGTAATGACCCGTAATTTTGGACCTCGAGAATTCGAAATTAATGCGTTTACTGTAGAAATGTCGAGCAATCGAACACCGGAATTCCCAGATTGTTAGGGTAAAGAAGAAAAGAGGTAGAAGAAGAAGCATACAAAACACAGAATCTCACATTCATAGTAGACCAAAATATAATATCAAATAATAGCATTTATATAAGAAAAAGCTGTAATTGTCAATTTACAACAATATATCATAGTTCATCAATACTGGACAGCTGTAAAATCTTGTCCCAGAATACAAACAATATAACTTCAATACACAGTAGAATAAACTCCATACGTTCTTGCCATCCAGCTCTCCTCCTAGGATCCAGAACGTCCTAACCTGAAAATCTCTAATACTCGATATGACCCGAGCATTACATTAAAGTAATACCCGAGTCAGGCTGGGAACCAGCGTGAGTAAACCCATATAATTTGAAATACTAAGTTATAAAACTTATTTGTAAACCAGGGTAACTCGTATCTAACTACGAGTTCTTAACATGTTATAGTCAATCATTTATTACAAAACAATATTTAGAACTGTTACTCAGTTCAAATAGACATATTACTTAAATATTCCATTCCAGCCTATTTGACTCTAAATTCAAATTTATAAAGATTTATTGTCGATTACTAATCGAAGTGGTTTCGGTATTTGCTGATACCCGACCCTGGTCTCTTTGAATCCAATACCATCCTTAATTCAAGTTGTTTAGGTAAATACAATTCAATTTTAAACACAGGATGTCATCATGAAATTCATCATCGATTATAACCCACATTATCACATTTTAACCCAAAACATATCATATCACAGAACATCACAAATTATCAAACTAGAGATATTAGTCCAAACATTCAATATAATTTGATCATCCATAAGCATGATTAAGTCAGTCCATTTCTAATTAATTTAATTAACACAAAATAAATTAATTACCTTCATTAATCCAGCTTAATTATTATTTATTAATTAAAAACCATTTTATTATTATTTTAATTAACCAATGAAATTAATTAATCATCCTTTAATTATTCACATTAATTAATTGTCCCTTAATTACTTATTAATTAATTATCCTTTAATTAATCACATTAATTAATGATCCTTTAATAAATCACATTCATTAATTATCTTTTAATTTAATTAATTAATTTTCCTAATATAAAATTATTTCAAAGCAAATCAAATTATTTCCAAAACACATTTGAATTTAAAATTTAAGTTGAAACTTGTTTGAGAAAACTTGATAAATACTTTACATTTGAAAACTTGTTTATATATTTTATTTTGAAGCTTGTTAACTATCTTATACTTTTAAACTTGTTAACTAAATTTGCTTATGCCTTTAAACCATGGTTCATGCTTTCTTTTTAGTTTTAAACCCTGGTTAATATTTCTTGAAAAACTTGGTTAATACACTTACGTTTCTTTAAAACTTGTTAACACCCTAGTTTGAAACTTATTCAATTTCTTTTATTTTTAACACCAGGTCGAAGGAACACGAGCCAAGACCAATTTCCCCTAAACAATCACTTGAGCACTCCATCCTTTACTTCACTCGATGAACCTCACGAGTAACTAGAGAACGATATCGAGTCCAGACCATAACTTTCCCGATCCTCTTCATCTTCTCCTTCCTCCATTACAAAACTAAAATCCAGACATGTCAGAATTCACGTGCATGTGCACATATGGTCGGAACGTCTCCGACCATTGCCGCTACCTCTGGCAAGTCGACATCGACAAACCAGATAGCCACTAGAACCCAGAAACTCGATATCACCGTACAGATCGAAATCGACATCTCATTCATACCTGAAACGGTGACACTATCACCAAACCTCTCGCTCCGCCCATCTCCGATCATTTGAAACCTTACCACCGCGTTCAGACCCTCACCTTGCTCCCCTCTTTCATTTTCCCCACCACTGATCAAGTACGACGTGATGACGATGCTGCATTGACATCGAATCCAACATCGATCCAGACCAAAGCTTAAACCCTAGATCAACCTTAACCCGACACCACAATCCCCTATACGTCCTTGAATTATTTTGCCTTGATGCGCCATGGTCTAAGGCTCCTCCGCGCCAAACAGTTCACCTGAAATCCATCGAGCCATTGGAATTTGGCTACTCACCCAATTCCGATAAACATACAATTCCCCTTCAAATTCTAATTTATAAATTACAAAACTCATACCAAAAATCCCAATTTTCCCAATCGAATCCAACAATATAAGTGAAACATAAAACCATGATGAACGAAATTTCTGATATATCTTATTTTTACTGCAATTTCTTCCTTTCGAAATAATTACTAAGTATATTTATCAGGAACTATTATTAAAAATAATATAACATTCATGTAGTCATTTTCCTTTTAATAATCATACCCTGAACAGAATTAGAGTAAGAGAATTTGATTTCTTTTTTAAAAAACTTGTTTAGCCGGTTGAAAATTAACAAAGGCAAGTACATTCATTTATTCGGACATGCACAGACATATACATAAAAGAAAAAAAACTCATTTCTACATCCATGCAAACATTTCAACATCTTTATTTTAATTATTTATTCATGTGCAAAAATAGATTAAGCTTAAAAAATGATAAGTTTACTCACCTTTAAAATGTTGAACAGAGAAGTAGCTTGAGATTGAAAACTGGCATTTGCTTTTGATTTTGAATTTGAAATAGCAGCTTGAAGTTTTGAGATTGCTGCAGATCTCTCCTTACGTGCTTTAGTTGAGTTGCATCCAAATTAAATCTTTGGTTTAGTTTTGAAACTTGAGATAGTTGCTTGGTTTTCCCTTTTATGATTTTTTCCCTAGTTTTGGTTTCTTTAGTTTTGATTTGAAAAATGTAAGATAGAAAAGAAAAGAGAGAGTAGAGGTAGATATATATATATATATAGCCAAGTTATACTTATTTAAATTGACAAGAAAATAATAAAAAAATGTGACACTTGTTAAATTAGCTTACACTTGTTAATTGCATGTAACGATTGGCTTAAATTTGTAATTTTGCATGAATTTATGGTTTAATATGTTTTTATACAATTTTTATATTGTATTTCAATTAGTTTTTATATTTATATATGTTTATATTTAAACTCTTCCTTTTTCTTAATATTTATATAATCTTTAAAGAAAACATATTATACACTAATAAGTAATCATATATACAAGTACTAGTTTTAAAATATAGAGTTTTAAATCCCATTTATTTTATTAATCTATGTTTATATCTTTATATACAAATCATAATTAGTACACGCATATTTAAAAAGAAAGCATAATAAACACTTTTGTTAAATCACATTTTAACTATTATACTTTAATTAATAAATATTTATCTTTTTAAAATATGTAAAATTTAATTTGAAATAACTTTTGAAAATTATTATATGAAATCCAAAACATAACCTCCTAATTATAATATAAATATATATATATATATATATTACATTGTATTCTAATTATAATATATACACACACTTATAATTTTTCAATATTATAAGGTTTGCATAAATATATATATATATATATATATACATATATATATTTAATCATAAGATTTATTTTTTCGAGAGATTTCTAATTCAACTTTTGTTATAGTTTCAAATCCATTTATATATCCTGATATTTTAGTTATCAGAATTTTATTTGTTCAACCAGTAACATTAACATCTCAATAGTAAAAACCAGTTAATTGTCCAATTATGAGATATTCAGAAATCCGGTTATCACAATCATTGTCTCTCTCATCAAAGTGGTACAGTGGTAGATTTATTGTATTTGAGTTCCTTTGTATTAAAGAACACCTGGTTGAATAAATGATTACTCTGATAAGTTGCATAAATAAAATTGTATCCAATACATTTAGTTGAGTGTGATATAATTATCAAATAATATTGTGTTGAAATGGTAGTTGTCATTTGATAGTTCTAAAATGGGTGGGTTTTTTGACGATTTTGACTGGTCCGAAAATCCAGGCCGTTACAGGAATGGTATCAAAGTACAGTAGTGTGACCGTTAGAGCTTACTCGCATAAAAGGTCAAAAATAACGAAAATAAATACTGAAATTTGAGAATACTATCAAGAGATTTTGATTGAAAGAAGACACTAATATGATTGGAGAAGTGGGTAATGAGATGGTGAACACACATAGAGAATGTTGGTTGACTCAAGGTTAAAGAAGGCAACATAGCTAGTAGGAAATTTATTCCACTAAGCTAATTTTATAACGGGTAATTCTCAATGTGCAGTTTATATTTCCTACCCACTACAGCGCTGGAATGCAAAATTTATCACATAATCGGGTGTAATAATTAAATTAACAGATGGACCTTATTTGTTAGAAGCCAAGGAGGTAAGTTAAGACATGTGGATTATAGTAGAATGATATACTAGAAATGTCCATCTTAATTAAATAAAAAGTTATAGGGCCACAACATCAATGATACCAGTTGATGTTGAAGGGCAGTTTCCAGCAACTGTTTCTTTTAGGATATTTGCATTATGATCACTAGTTGTCTCCTATTGGATATTGAAAAAAAAATACGATATGATATGAGATGTATATTCCTATTTTACTTGTGTTTATTCATAAGATGAGCTTTGGCCATTATATATATTGGGAATAGTGTAAATAAGGAGATCTCATAAGGACGCTTAACTAGCAATGAATGTAATTAAGGTTGGAAGTTACAAAATAAATTAGGAAATTAATTAAAATAGAAATTAATTAGGATTTTGGGAGAAATAAATTTGACAAGCAAAGGACGGGAAGTGTTGTTGTGAAACAATGGGTCACTATCCCTTTGCCTTAAATGGTCATATCTATAAATATGCATGCGTGTTGTTTGTTATTTTGGAGTAAACAGAAAGGTTTTCAAATTCCAAGATTTACTACGCAATGCCTGTAGGATCGATTTCACCCTAGAGGGGGGGTGAATAGGGTGATGCTGTTAATTATAAAAATTAATTGCGGAAGCTTATAAAATTATTTCAACACAAATATATTAAAATAATAGCAGCATAGATAATAGCAGAATAAAAGCAGAAATAGAACGACACAGAATTTACCCTGCTTCGGCAAAACCTTACCTACGTGTTGCCCCTAGGGTTTCTACTAGAAATTAAGTAGTCACACGCTTACACATGTAAACTCGCGACACCCGCTACTGACTAACCTAATTCTACGCTCAAAACCCTACCACAACTCAGTAACTGAGTTGCGAATTTTCAAACTACGCCATGTAGTTTGTCCCCTGGTCACACGACTAGTAATTACAACCGTTTAAAAAGAAATTAAAAATTAAAAACAATTAAAATTAAAACCCTAATTTTTAAACTAAATGCCTTATATAATTATAAACTCAAAACAACAAAAAGGCCGGCCCTTTTTTTCTTTTATATTTTTTTGGCCCGTTCCTTTGTGTTTGTGATAATGGCAGTCTCGTTTCTCGTTCATTCCTCTTCCTTCAAAAATTAAGGCTTCTGTGAAATTCGAAGAAGCCGACATTAAATGCTCAAAATAGATGATTCAGTGTTCCTTTTTTGTCAATCGATGGTCTCTTTTATTTACTTCGACTGCTTCGAATTTGATCGAGTTCGAGAAGGCTTCGGTATGCAATTTTATGCTTTTGTTCTTTAATATTTTTCGTACTTGAACTCGATGGATTTGAAAGCCGATGATGAATGGGTTTATGTAGGATTCGAATTCTTATTTCCTCGTTCGTATACATTTGTTTGAATTCATCAATTGATTTATCTCGGCCATTTGATGTTGCTTGGATGTTGATGATTTCTCTGACTTTGTCAATTTCGTATAATTTGTTGATGGCTTGTTCATCACGGCTTTGAATTGCTTTCGTGACCACCACGGCTTCGAATTGTTTGGACTTTTGACTTCGGTTTGAATTTTTCTGTGTAACTCGAATTCGGCCAGTGACTTTGGAAATGATTGACTTCGACCATTGCTTTGATATTGAACTGCAGTTGTTTACATGTTAATTACGGCTTTGATTTATATTTTTTCCTATCTTGTTGCATATCATTATTTGAAACTGCTATCTGATGCTTTGTTCAAAACCGCTGTAACATTTGAATCTCTGACTTTTTTTAAATTGACTTTAAAAAATTGTCTTTGACTTATTCCACTTGGATTTGTGTTCGCACTGCATATATATGTGCTAGTTGTTGTGCACATTGTTCATTGTCCTGTGCTATTTGTAGTTGTATTTGGTTGCTCATGTATATTCCACTGTACATCACTTCATATGGCTTTGCATATTTGTACATGTCTTCGATTATGGTGTATGCATATAGTTCTAGCCTTTGTATATTTGTTTGCACTGCTTCTCAGTTTTATATGTTGGTGACTGGTCTTTGCTTGAATTGATTTGTTGTTCCATGGTTTCGGCTTTGATTGAGTTCTTCGTGGTTTGCTATTTGAAGTAGAGGCCAGTTACAGTTTAATATTGATCTTGCGGCTTTGTTTATCATGTAGTTTACTGTATTGGTTCGTGTCTGTAGTTTGTAGTTGCTGATATGTTGGTTCGGTCTTGTACTTGTAGTCTGTTTCATTGAGTTTGAACATCCATTGTAGCTTGTTTGTGTTATAACTGTATATTGAAGTCTTCTTGCTTCACTTTGGTATTTGTAGTTTCACTTCATATATTTTGGTATTGCATATGACCTTGTGCATGCTTGTGACGAGTTGCACTGTAGTTTCTCCGACCAGTCTTGTTGTATATGATTGCATCTTTGAATCTGGTTAGCTTGTCACTATGTTGCACTTGTTTTGGTACAACTGCCCTTGTGCACTTGTGTTGTTTGGATCTGGCCATTGGTTTACTTCTTTGTATTGCTGTTAGCTTTGGGTTTCACTGACAACTCATGTACATGCTGAGTCTCGTGACATTGTCTGATATGCATTTGCTTGATGGTCTGAATGGACTGTCTAATCTTTCACTTGAGGCTGTATGTAGCTGTCTTGACCACTTGATTGCATTTCGATTTATTTTTCGAATTACACTTGAGTTGAATCCAGCTTGTAGCTCGGATTTGACCTTGTGCTGAAAGTTGTGACATTATTTTATCGCACTAGAGTTGAACCCGGCGTTTTGGGTTTGACCTGTGCTCACCTGTCCCTGTAATTCTATCAAGTGTATATATTAGTGTGCACGGCCTTGTGGCATATACAGTGATACACTGTGTATGTCACAAGCTGTTCATGTATGATGAATTGAAAATTAAATGGTGACGAACAACCCAAATAACTGAGGCAAATATTATTTTCAAAATCCACATTTTGTTTTACACTGCAAAAATATTTCCTTTTCAATTTTACTGCATCAATATTTATTTTTGCAGATTGCTCAGATGCTGGATTCAATTTAGAATGAAGTTGAAGATAAAATACGAGTTGAGTGATTCAGTGATATGTAGTGAGGTCAAATGTAAATGTGAATCGTGATGTAATCAAAGTTGTACCGTAATTGAAATTGTATATATAGTGAGAGCTTGAAATTTGTACTATTCAAAGATTGTAATAAATATTTGTTTGAATAAAATTTCTGTTTGAATTTAAATTCTGTGTTATTTATTTTTATTCAACAAATACTTGTTTAATCTAATAAAACAGTACATTAACAAATACATTTAAAGCATTATATATATATATATGTTTATTATCATCAAACAAAAATCATATAATCGCATATTCAACAATCACCCCCTTTTGATGATAACAAACATATATTTAAGATTTTGAATATGTTAAATGTATTTGATCATTGATATACTCTAATTGCTCCCCCTATTTAAATGCCTCCTCTCTACACAAAGCTTTCCCTACAAATATGCATACAATTAAAAATATGCAAATGAGTCTAGATGTAAATGGAAAATATTTGACCTTTGCTTCATTTTATTTGACAAAATCTTAACTTTTCTCTCCCCATTTTGTTATCAGCAAAAGAGTATTAATGTTAGAGAAAAAGGAGATAAAGTGATCGATATTAATCCAACATTAAAACTCAATTGAATATAAATATTAAATTTCAATAAAAAATTAAACAAAAATCATAAATACTTTGTTAAGCGCATATTCCACTTTTAGAATGATGGGAATGATGTCATCATATAAAACCATACAGTTGTGTCTATTTGTGGTATATTTATATCAGGAATTTGAATATCTACCAATCATGCATAACCGTTAGGACTTTTAAATAAGATTAGTAGTATTCTAATTTTATTTAAAAAATGAATTCATGTATCTTCTAATCACACATAACCGTGAGGACTTTTAAATGGGATTAACATCAACTTGTTTAATTTAAAACTCAATTTTGATATGCGTTCCGTACATACATAACCGTAAGGACTTTTAAATGAGCATGGAAGCACATAACATATTCCAAGTAATTCACCCATGGATAACCATAAGTGCTTTTAAATGAGAGTGAATACTTTGGATTTTATTTTATTGTTATTTTATCTACTATATATTATTTTTATTAAAAGAAAATGTAAAATGAAAAACGAATGATTCCTGTTTAAAGTACCACATATTGACAAACTATATTGAATTTTGATGAGTGATGGTTGTTAGAAATATGATAGAAATAGATATGGTCATGGAATTTTTACCAACAAAAAGTTTTATAACTCTTGTTTAAATTTCTATAGAAATTTACTAATTATACCGTCTCGAGTCATAATATATGATAAATATCAACACTGATCACTTTTTCAATCACTATTTATCTTTTCGATAATTATTAGGGAGTCAGATTAGTCAAAATAGTCATTTAAAATCAAATTCAAAAATAATTGTAAAATCAATTTTTCAAAATGACTGATCTGAAAACATGGTCAAAAATGATTTTCTAGAAGGGGTTATATGAGAAAAATTTCTGCTATTTGAAAATTATTTGAATTGAAAAATATGCAGATATTTTCTTTGAAAAACGATGCAATTACTAAATTTCTCAACAAAAATCACATTCAGCTAGTAATTTTTCTATCAACTAGATTTCCAGTGTAATCTGCATCTGAATTTCTCTTTCACTCAAAATTATTAATTGAATTTGATAGACCAGAACATGAAGTGTGCAAAAAAATATCTCAAAATCAATTTTAACAGCTTTTTAAATGACATTCTCTTGAATTTGAATTGAAGCCATGTAAATAACCAAAAACCGTGAATATAGAGTTAGCCATATTATAACCAAATGTATTATTATCCAACAAAACACTATTATTAATCCAAACTAATATATATGAGTAATTCAAAGACTCTACAGATTTTTATAGTGTTCTTGGCATAAGAATATAATTGGCCAACAATTTTGAATAAGTCAGAATCAAAACCATCATTATTTTATCATCGCATTATTGGCTGATTTACCTCAAATTACGGTGCAGATTATCACATTTAAAATATCGTTCAAATAAATATACCATTACTTATTTTACCTTTACGATATTTTTCGCTGATGTCCATTGTGATTCGGTCACCTTTGTACTAGGCTAAGGAACTTTGCTTTGTCGTTGTGTCCTTGGAACAGCCAGAATCCAAGTAACACTATTGTTATTCCTTAGCCTGCCACCACACCTACACGATGAAAGATTTTTTGTGACCTATTTGTTTTTATAGGTCCATGATTGGTAGTGGCAAAATTTTTAGAAAAATAATTTTGTGGAGACCCAAAACTATTTATATATGTTCCCTTCGGCACCCAGATTTGTTTAACTTTGAGAGATTTTAATTTGTGCCTTTTGGAACCCAAATTGGTATAGTTTTCACGTATTTGGGTCTATACCAACAATTGTTTTGATTGTGTCCAAATTTTCTACAAATTGTGCACATTGAGTTGACTTGATTAATTTCATTTCTAACATTTTCAGATTGATTATATCCAAGTCCTTGTCTAACTGTATTAACAGTTTGCTTCCCTAATAGCATATTCAACGATTTTTTACTTTTGGAAAATTTATCTAAGGTCGTTGATAATTGTTGGACTTGTGCTTTGAGAGATTCATTTTCGTTTAATAATTGTGTGCACTTTTTAATAGAGTTCTCTCTCCTAGTATTTTCACTTTCCTTTAAAATCAGAATTTCATTTTCAAGCGATTTTATTTTAATTTCTGATTTTTTAGTTTCTTCTTCAAATGTTGGACACATATCACACTTAGGGATCCTATTTTGTGTTTTTAATTAATTGGTGAAGTTGTTTATTTAATTCTATCAAAATATCTTTTTGTGATTCAAGTTTAGCATACTTCTCCCTGAGTCGTTCAAAATAGCCATTTACTTCGTGGAAATATATAAGTAATTCTGAGTGAGTGAGTTTTGATTCCCCGCTTGGCTTGTCATCATCGCTATCCGTTATATTACCTCGTAGGCACAGATCTGCTTTCCCACTCTTACTCCTAGTGCTTTTATTATCATCATCACTTTTATTCCATGTGGCTGTAGAATTTCTCCTTTTTAATTTCTTTTCTTGGCCGTGTTGACTTTGAGGATAATCGGGCTTGATTTGACCGGGTTTATTGCACTTGTGACAAATGTTCCCGTGTTCGTCTGAGTTGTTTAGTGCTTTGATTATTCTGCTTTTCAATTGTTGAATTGGAGCTGGATTTCCATATTCGTGGTTCCACTTTTTGAATCTCTTATTAGTAGCGTCAGCTCTGCTGCTTCATCATTGTCATCCTCATCACTATTGTTTTCTACCATTCCTGTTAAGCTCATTTCTTTAACTGAGTCGATTGAGGATGATTTCTCATTGTTGTTGACTTTCACACCATATATTGCATCAAAAGCATTTCAGATTTCCTGTGCATTTTCACAATGAGAGATAAAGTTAAAATTATCTTGATTAATATGAAAATATAATATATGCATAGCAAGAGCATTAATCGAGATAATTTTCTTGTCGGTTATATCACACCCATTTTCAATAATATTCCAACATTTAATGTTAACAGATTTCAAATAAAATTCCATTTTTAATTTCCAATTCAAACAAATCTGTTCCATCAAAAACAGGAGGAATAATATTGGAACGACCCTCAGCAAAAGTAGCCATTTTAAAAATTCAAATTTTTAAAACAAAAACGGCTTTTGCACCTAGCTCTGATACCACTTGTAGGATCGATTTCACCCTAAGGGGGGTGAATGGGGTGATGTTGTTAATTATAAAAGTTAATTGTGGAAGCTTATAAAATTATTTTAACACAAATATATCAAAATAATAGCAGCACAGATAATAGCAAAATAAAAGCAGAAATAGAACGACACAGAATTTACCCAGTTTTGGCAAAACCCTGCCTACATGCTGCCCCTAAGGTTTCTACTAGAAATTAAGTAGTCACACGCTTACACACGTAAACTCACGACACACGGTACTGACTAACCTAACTCTATGCTCAAAACCCTACCAAAACTCAGCCACTGAGTTGCGAATTCTTAAACTACGCCACATAGTTTGTCCCCTAGTCACACGACTAGTAATTACAACCGTTTAAAAAGAAATTACAAATTAAAAACAATTAAAATTGAAACCCTAATTTTTAAACTAAATGCCTTATATAATTATAAACTCAAAACGATAAAAAGGCCGGCCCCATTTTTCTTTTATATTTTTTTGGCCCGTTCCTTTGTGTTTGTGATAATGGCTGTCTCGTTTCTCGTTCATTCCTCTTCCTTCAAAAATTAGGACTCTATGAAATTTGAAGAAGCCGACTTTAAATGCTTGATTGAATAGACGATTCGGCGTTCCTTTTCTGTCAATCGATGGTCTCTTTTATTTACTTCGACTGCTTCGAATTTGATCGAGTTCGAGAAGGCTTCGGTATGTAATTTTATGCTTTTGTTCTTTAATATTTTTCGTACTTGAACTCGATGGATTTGAAAGCCGATGATGAATGGGTTTATATAGGATTCAAATTCTTATTTCTTCTTTCGTATACATTTGTTTGAATTCGTCAGTTGATTTATCTCGGCCATTCGATGTTGCTTGGATGTTGATGATTTCTCTGACTTTGTCAATTTCGTATAATTTGTTGATGGCTTGTTCATCACGGCTTCGAATTGCTTTCGTGACCACCACAGCTCTGAATTGTTTGGACTTTTGACTTCGGTTTGAATTTTTCTCTGTAACTTGAATTCGGCCAGTGACTTTGGAAATGATTGACTTCGACCATTGATTTGATATTGAACTGCAGTTGTTTACTTGTTAATTATGGCTTTGATTTGTATTTTGTCCCAACTTGTTGTATATCATTATTTTGAAACTACTATCTGATGCTTTGTTCAAAACTGTTATTACATTTGAATCTCTGACATTTTTAAAATTGACTTTAAAAAATTGTCTTTGACTTGTTCCACTTGGATTTGCGTTCGCACTGCATAAATATGTGCTAGTTGCTGTGCGCATTGTTCATTGTCCTGTGCCATTTGTAGTTGTATTTGGCTGCTCATGTATATTCCACTGTACATCACTTCATATGGCTTTGCATATTTGTACATGTCTTCGATTATGGTGTATGCATATAGTTCTTGCCTTTGTATATTTGTTTGCACCGCTTCTCAGTTTTATATGTTGGTGACAGGTCTTTGCTTGAATTGATTTGTTATTCCATGGTTTCGGCTTTGATTGAGTTCATCGTGGTTTGCTATTTGACGTAGAGGCCAGTTGCAGTTTAATATTGGCCTTGTAGCTTTGTTTATCATGTAGTTTACTGTATTGGTTCGTGTCTGCAGTTTCTAGTTGCTGATATGTTGGTTCGGTCTTGTACCTGTAGTCTGTTTCATTGAGTTTGAACATCCATTGTAGCTTGTTTGTGTTATAACTGTATATTGAAGTCTTCTTGCTTCACTTTGGTATTTGTAGTTTCACTTCATATATTTTGATATTGCATATGACCTTGTGCATGCTTGTGACGAGTTGCACTGTGGTTTCTCCAACCAATCTTGTTGTACATGATTGCATCTGGTTAGCTTGTCACCGTGTTGCACTTGTTTTCGTACAACTGCCCTTATGCACTTGTGTTGTTTAGATCTGGCCATTGGTTGACTTCTTTGTATTGTGTTAGCTTTGGGTTTCACTGACAACTCATGTACATGCTGAGTCTCAAGACATTGTCTGATATGCATTTGCTTTATGGTCTGAATGGACTGTCTAATCTTTCACTTGAGACTGTATGCAGCTGTCTTGACCACTTGATTGCATTTGGATTTGTTTTTCGAATTACACTTGTGTTGAATCTAGCTTGTAGCTTGGATTTGACCTTGTGCTGAAAGTTGTGACATTATTTTATCACACTTGAGTTGAACCCGGTGTTTTGGGTTTGACCTGTGCTCACCTGTCCCTGTAATTCTATCAAGTGTATATATTGGTGTGCACGGCCTTGTGGCATATACAGTGATACACTGTGTATGTCACAAGCTATTCGTGTATGATGAATTGAAAATTAAACGATGACGAACAACTCAAATAACTAAGGCAAATATTATTTTCAAAATCCACATTTTGTTTTATACTGCAAAAATATTTCCTTTTCAATTTTACTGTGTCAATATTTATTTTTGCAAATTGCTCAATTGTTGGATTCAATTTGGAATGAAGTTGAAGATAAAATACGAGTTGGGTGATTGAGTGATATGTAGTGAGGTCAAATGTAAATGTGAATCGTGATGTAATCAAAGTTGTACTGTAATTGAAATTGTTTATATATAGTGAGAGCTTGAAATTTGTACTATTCAAAGATTGTAATAAATATTTGTTTGCATAAAATTTCAGTTTGCATTCAAATTCTGTGTTGTTTATTTTTATTTAGCAAACATTTATTTAATCTAATAAAATAGTACATTAACAAATACATTTAAATGAATATATATATATATATATATATATATATATATGTTTATTATCATCAAACAAAAATCATATAATCGCATATTCAACATTGCCAGGCTTGATTGGGTGTATTAACTCATTGACTAAATCTCGATTATGTAAAGATATTGGTTGATTTGTTTTAAAAGACATAAAGGCAAATGCTTTGAAAAATTATGTTTAAATGCTTTTGAAAATTTGCGTTCAAAAGCTTTTGGAAAAAACTATGTTCAAATGCTTTGGAAAATTTCAATTTTGAAACTATTTGGCAATTTGATGAAATGGGGAAAAAAATTGGATGGAAAATGGGAAAATTTCTAGTTTTCATATACCACATCCTTAGCGTAGGGTGGCTTGATGTGTCTGTGAATATGAATTTCACCGTTCAATATTGGTGACAGTATACGAAACATAGATAATAACAAGGAAAAAAGTTGTTTGCTCTTTGAAATTTCTATTTTCATATCTTGTTGATATTACAGAAAACCTTTTTATATATAATTCCCTTTTAAAATCCGAAAATAAACCTTCTTATGCAAATTTTACTTGGAAAATTTGGAAATTTTTAGGGCTAAAAAGATGGTTCCAAAGTACAATAGAATTGGTATCCAAAAGAAAGGTGGAAATATAAAGCTCCTAATCTAAATTCCATTTCTGGCATAAGAGTACAGGTTTATAAAACAAAATTTTGAATGTTATAAATGGTGTGTTAGGTATTGGATGGTACGGAGTGTATGCAAATAGGGTGAACCATACTCCTATTCGTTGGAGTATGGAAATTGTTGTGTGAAAACAACAAATTTGGTTTTTGAAAACTTACATACATATAGAACTGTCGGTTTATATAGGTTGTTTGCATCATATTTTCAAAGTTATTTTAAAAGATTGCATTCATATAGGAGGTGCCGGTTAAGAATTATTCAACATACATATCATAATTGATGTGATACACCATGCACTTTTACACAACTGGCTACAAGATTGGTTGAATACTAATTGGTTAGATGTAACTAATTAATTTTTTTAATAAGGATCAAAAATGGAATTTGAGAAAACGTCAGAATTTAACCATGAAATTTGCACCACTCCATTCATGTCGATTTTCTAAGCAACTTTCATATATATATATATATATATATATATATTTGCAATCGGAGTTCAAACAAAGAAGTTTTTAGCGTTTGAATTTTTCAGATCGAGAATAATTAAAATGGAATTAAATGAAATAAATAATAAATAAATGCATGGACCCCACCGATCGATCCTCTCCTTTAGCCGGTCAACCGCTAGTGGTCGACCGTTTATAAGGCAACGGTCTATCAGTTAAAGTGACGGCGGCTAGGATTGAACCTCGTCCTAGTGACCAGGATTTAATTATTATTAATTGAATAGATAGAATTTTCCTCTCATATTTTCTAATCAGAGCAATAGAGCTCTGCAATTTTTCCTTCCCCGCTATTTCTCGCTAACTACTTTTGGAAGTGAATGGCAGCACAACTGGATCTTATTTTTGGATTCATCATTGGATAGTTCATAACTCTGCACCTAGCTCTCGAGGATGTTCATTCATAATCTTACAACTCTCTTCTCTGAGATTTTGCATGTTCATGGCCTTGGCTCTGGCATTAATGTCATTATTGATAAGAGGGACTAGTGGTTCTTCCTTTGGTCAGTAGCTTAGACCTATCTATTTAACTCCTGTTTTTTCCTTCTTTGTTGTTGCATTAGCTGATTTGGAGCCTATTTCAATCACTTGTTCTTTAACTGGTTTGAGTAATAATAGTGGATAGCATAGTTAAAACGTCGTCTATCTTGGCTGTAAACCAATGAAGGGCGTAAAATAATATAGAAGAACAGAAAGAGTGAATCAATTCTGCGAAAAAGGTAAACTCTATAACTATAGTGCTATACTCAACTTAATTCAATTCTCCTTTCAGATCTATAATTCTAATGGGTATATATATACCTTGTTGTGAATATTTTTGGGATGAAAAGGAATAAGGTACCAAAGGATGGATTCATATTTGGGAGATTTGGAAAGCTAGGAAGGTAAGTGGAAAATTATATGATTTATGCATAATATTGAAATTTATATCATTGACTTTATTTACTTATTGTGCCTTGAAAGATCTGTTAAATTGTAGGCTTAAAATGAATGCATTTATTGAAATCTTGCTTGCATATTCTGTAAGTTATGAAATTAGAATGAATGGCATACACCCTAATCTAAAATTTTGGAAATCAGTCCGTAAATTTTTTAAAGTAGGATGTTGATAAGATTGTGAAGTTTATTCCAGATTTATGTTAATTGGGTTTCAAATTGCCTAGTATTCATTTGCATTGCCCTAATTTAACCTGGAATGTAAATTTCTATGTTTTAATTTATTAAGAGCTTTAAGGGTACAATTTAGTTGTATTTATTTTCATGTAAATTTACATAAATTACTTAACTCTATAAGTATAAAAACTGCATTGTTTGAGATAATAAGGAATCTATCAAAGTGAAAGAGATGTTCAAATGTTTCCCCATAGTTTGCACTATCTATTTGAATAAAATAAAAAAGAGATAACTGTTTGAACAATAAATGGAACAAACACCTAAAATATTGTATAGAGAATAAAAGTGAAGAAAATAAATGAAAATGAGCAAGAAAAGAACACAACATTTATAGTGGTTCAGCTAATCTTGGCCTACGTCTACCTAGTAATTCAATTGCTTAGATCACTGGATTACAAGCAATTGTTCTTATGGGTCGATATAAATTCGTGAGTGATTATAGGAAACTGGAGTACAGAGAGTAAGAAGCCTAAAATCTCGCTCCTATGATCTCTACCTCATTTTCCATGCCGTAGACTACTTCTCCAAAAAATAGGTGGACACTTCATGAATATTCATGGATCGGTACTGATCCGTTATAATTTCTTCACTTGGATAGTTTTTTACCCTTTCATCTTGGCTCGATTGATGGTTAGCTTCATGATTCCAAACTTGTTTGCATCGTTGTTTACATGTTTTGAGTCTAAATGATGGATCGGTAGAGAAGTAGAGTTGCTTATTCAAATGCTAGAATTGCATGGTATCGACAAAACAACACTTGAAATAGGCTTTTGGGTCATGTAGAGTGGATAATAGGAAGTGGAGTTGGATCATCTCAAGCTATAAGGATCAGTACTGATCCATGGGTTGGATCGGCACCGATCCAACCATTGGTTGGTTTTTCGTAGTTCATTACTTTCATTAATTTCATCTTCTACCCTTAGCTCTATTTGTACTTGGTTTATGGACTCTTAATCTATCTCTTTGGGTTTCTTGCCTTGATAGTTTCCAAGTTCGATTCATTTAGTTTATCCGAATATTGCCTGGTCAAAAGACTGGATAACACTTACCTCCTAAAGTACAACTTGTTTCAAACATGATATGCTTTGATTCAAGAAAAATCGAGAATGCTGTGAAGGACTTCACTTTTTAAAGTGAATGGCCGTTGTCCTTCCTATGGATTTATTTTATGAAAAGTTATGTCTAACAATTCATCATGACGTTTTATAATCGTCTGGCATAATAAATCTAGAGTGCACTCTCATGATTTTCTATTTAAAACTCTATAATTTTGAACTGATTCCTTTCATGAAAATTCCAAGTTGGAATTTGATTTTATTTGACTATAATCGTCGGGATTGGATACGTACATGCACTTATATCCAGGTGCACGTCCTTGTTGAATCCCAAGTTTATGAACATACTTATATAGGCATGTATTGTTCAAGCATCATAGGTCTTTCCCTTCCCCTTTTTTTGAAAAGTAAGACTCGGTACTGATCTAGCTCCTTGGATCGGTACCAACCTAGGCTTAGGAGAAAATCTCCTATTTTATTTGCTTGGAAAATCGGGCCTTGGGTTTATAAAGCCCATTCTCATTTACCTTCATCCTCACTTGTTACTTGGTACCAATCCAAAAGCTTAAGCTCTACCATTGAAACTCCTTTTCACCCAAATCAAGCTCCACCTTCGATCGACCCTAAGATTTCCACTACCTGACATCCGCCTAAGCCTTATACCACTCGACTTACCTTGGTTGTGCCTAGTTCACCGATCCAAACCTAAATCGTTCTCAAGCAACCGATTCCATCCAGCTCCCTGAATCCTATACTTGAATTCTTCCTTTTCTGAATTAGGTAGGTAGATACATTAGACTTGGACGTGGATGGATGTCACGCTATCGAGGGCCGTAGTTTGGGAATGTAAGAGAATGGAAAAAAATGGATGAATCCCATCCAAGGGATTGGATCGGTGTAGATCCCACCCTTGGTGGGATTTTGATCTTCAAACTTGTCTTGTTAGTCAAACTTGCACTATGCCCAATATCTTCTCCTAAACTATAAAGCATTTTCAATGCTAGGTCATCAATGAGAAGTACATTGTGATGGTCAGCGATGACGGTCACTTTGGGAAATATCCAGGTTGAAGATGAATTTTATATAATGTCGAAAATTTGCACTCCATGACACCGCACTAGGTTTCACTTTAGCACGGAGGGTATAGTTTATAATTAATTTGATGTTGATTATCTGTTGAGTATTTATAGAAATGGAGTACAGACGTTCCAAGCATCTTGCTACTCAGGCTGTAGGTCCATCTACTTCCATATATGTCGAATCTAATATCAAGTCGAGCTCGACTACGACTCTAATTGCATAACAAACTACAACACAATCCATACCTCCAGTTGAAAATCCACAAGTGGATCAGCCTAATCCAAAGGTTCTTCAAATGCCTGTAGAAGGCCTTGAAGTAGAAATAGATGATGCTCCAAACAATATCAAGGATGACCTTATTCTAAATGATCATGTTGATTCCATTGTTTCAAAGATAGAAGAATGGTCGCTTTGGAGGATATATGAGAAAAATGGGATTCCATTTGAGGACGTACCAGTCCCCTCTCATCACCAGAGAGCACATGAGAGGGCTATACTACTTGCAATATGTGTGTGTGTGTGTGTGTGCGCGCGCCAGGCGAAATGTGTTTCACCATTCAACTAATTTATTCGTCGAGTCCTAAAATTCATGAGGTTAGCTCTGATGCAACTACATTCAAACGGCTATGCATTCCTTCATGGCACGTATATTGTCTTTGATCAACATTGTCACCAACTGCGCGTTGACGAGGATATTTACTATATATATATAATATAGTTTCAAGAGCCGAAAAGTAAGTTCTTCTCTTATCTATCTAGAACTGGCCAGGAGCTATCTAGTCATTACTAGCACATGGAATAAGTTGAGCTATTTTAAGAGTGAACGGTTCTATGTCCACCGTCCACCTGGATTTGTGCGACAATGGCTATCTAGATGTAAGTCATACTTCATTTGTTCATGTGGATTCGCCTTGTGATTTTATAAGATTAACTCGTATTATTTCTATCATTTAGAGATTCCGACAAGATCCAGCGGCGTGGCTCTTGTAGATGCCGTCAGAGTTCTTTTGGCACTTCTAGAGGAGGATAGAGATATTGGAGTTCTTCTCTTCAATGTGAGTCTCCTAGATCATAATTTACTATATGTGGTTCGTAGAACTGGTCCAGTCCAAACTACTTTTGACAATGATAGTGATGACTATGACGATAATAACTAGCCTGTAGATGGCAATGTAAATCCTGATGTGCCTCTAGTCCTATGTCCAGGGGTTGAAGTTGAAAGAGAGAAATAATATGCCAAAGAAAGTGAAATCATAGGTGAATGTGGCGAAACTGGTCACGACGATGCTAATGTAGGCCATGAGTCTTTGACTAAACAAACCAACGATGACCACTAGCTGCTTCAAAGAATAGGCTAGCTGTGAAGATTTTCAAAGCATGGACTTCTACACAACCTCCTTAGTCATAACTGTGGAGAAAAAAGCCTAGAGGATCTCGACTCTCCCCTTCGCTTTGATGGTGACATCTTTCCTACTACTGTGGGAGAGATTGCCACATGAGCATAGCTTTAGAACATGGTCCGTCTAGGCGGCGTTACGACACTCGCACACACATGCACACTACATTGTACTTGACTCGCATCCACTCTATTTGAAAGTAATTTGTTCTTCTTTCATATGTAGGACCCATATAGAGGAAGAAGTATATATTTCAATCCTTGGAGGAAAACTTATCCCGACCACATAGGCATCGTCCTAGCACTACCATCGAGTAGTGGTTTGGATCCTGAATCTAGCATCGATCTAGCTGTGATAGGGGTTTTCGGGAGAGTAGCCTTTATGATCCCGAATTATTCGTCATGGGACTCTGCTTTCGAACACTGTTCCAGGTTTAAATCACTTCAGCCCAGAGGATTAGATAGGCATTCTGACCACCGCGATGACCTGTCACCAATCGACGCTTCCCGTGAACCCCCTCCAGCTTCCATTCCAATGTAGCATTTGAGACCATTCCATTCTAGTAGATCTTCTGACCTCTGCACTATAAGTTCTAAGATTAGACTGGCAAGAAACGGATCGAATCTTCGGTCGTCATAGCAGAGCAATAGCTTGCCGTTAATGCTCGAATGGCTGAATTAAGAAAATAGTTTCCAAATGTATGCTTTGATGAACTTATGTTTGTGCTCAATCCAAAGAACATTTCGTCAGGGGTAAAGGAAATGATGGTCGCTTATGTATCAAATGCTTATGATCAATATAATGAATGAAAGTGGATAACCACGAAGATCTCTACAGTCTGGAGGTAAAGGTAGCTTGAAATCGAAAATCTAAAACTTTTAGAGGTGCAAGATAAAAGGATCATCACTCATCTAGATGTCGAAGTTGAAACTTAAGAAAATCAGAACCTGAAGGCAAGAAAAGGGCCGAGGATGCTACCAAGGCACAAGAAGATGAGAGGACCAAGAATTATGATGCGATGGAGATTGCACACCGTTAGAATCATGACTTAGTGCTAGAAAGAGATGCCTTGACCACAAAAGAAAGTGAGCTATCATCTAAGCTTTAGAGAGAAACAAAGGAAAAGAATGATGCTCTCCATGAAGCTCATGGGTATTGTGAAGGGCAAGTTATCGCTCGTAAGGATAGGGATAAGTTGGTTGAATTCTCTAAAGACATGGATGTGCTTGTCAAGAGGGAGTTTAAAGCTAGAGAGAAGCAGATGATGGAGAAGTTTGAACCAATGCTCAACAAGCACAATGCCAACGTACTCAAGTTCCGCAACTTAGAATGGTTCGACCATGATTACACAGAGTTCTAGCCCTTGCTTGGGAACAAGTCATTGAGATAGAAAGGGAATTCCTGATAAGTGGCAAGGTGGATCTGAATACCACGAGAAGGAAATCTTAGTAGTAGATGAGCCTAAGGTGCTAAAAGAGGGTCAGCTTATTCTCTATTTGGAGCTAGTGGATATAATGTAGAAAGACTTAGGAAAAATCTCTAAATCATTGCCCTATGATGCGACTACTGGGGACACCTCCGGACCCAAAATCACTCATGGTTCATCTTCGGTGCCAAGATATAGTCGAGATTTACCCCAAATGCAAAAGTCCCACCATCTTTTCTCCCATCCTGGAAGGGAATTCTAGTGGAAATCCGGCCTCTATGCAACCCCAAATTAGAGGCATCTAATTGACTTCACTAGTATTTCAAAGAGTCCATATGTTGTCGATTGACATCACTAATCTCTATTTTAATATCTCTCAAGTTTTAGGTAAGCCCCAGGTCTCCCCGCTTCCCGATAAAGGTCTCCGGTCAGGAAAACAAGCTTCTACAGTAAAATCGGTGACCGTAACTACTTCAACAATGATGCCGAGTATCCTGATTGGTGAGACTCCTAAGCCAGGCAAGCGTGTGATAGATGCTTTGCAAGATGAAGGGATCGGCGAGATTTAGGGAACTCAAACTGATGATGATGTTGTTATCACTAGCTCCTCCAAGCCCTAGCGGGGTCCCACCATAAGTATGCTTGAGCAAGAACTTTTCCTAGCCAAAGAGGCTAAGCTAGAGAAGATAGAGACCTTTCCTCCTCCTCTACCCATAACTCTAAGTGGTCAAACTGTCTTTGTTTATGTCATTCATCCTCTGCCCGAGAGCAACCAAAGCGTGCCTGTTGGATCACCGTAAATTACTCCAAAGGTTCAGGAAGAGGTGGGAGGAAAGCTGATTAAGTTACACCACCTTTTGGGAGGAGGTGAAAAAGTCCAAGAACAAGAAGTATAAAAAGTGATTGTTAGTTTGTTTATTTTCGTTGTATAGTTAGTCACTTTCTAGGTCTTCGATTTTTATTTTTTCGGTCGGTGTTGTGTGGATTTGGCCTCCGCTTTTGCTTTCCAACTTGGATGTAAATAGAACTTGTACCTTTTCCTCCAAGTATTATTTTAACTGTGAACAATAAATACTTTTTTTTGCCACATCTTTGTATAAATTTGTCCAAGTACTTAACAAAATGTGCTTTCCAATATATGTACTCATGATCCATCTCTTTTCATGATTATAATTGGACTAAGTTATTAGCATTTTTGTCATTCTAGCGAACGTAAAGCAATAGTTGCCAAACTCTCGGCATTGGTTAGGGTAAACTGCTTAGTATAGATATAATGATCCAACTTTTTGATTCTCGAATGTCGATACTAAATACATCCCTGGTATTTGTGTGCTGAGCAACCAAGTGCTGGAAAGATAGAAAGTTAGGGTAAAAAAAGAATAGAATGGGAAAGGAAAAACACAACATCAGAATCTCATAATAGAACGATAATATACAATGTCAAGGGAATAGTACGAAGGATTTCTTTGAGTATAGAAATTTTAAAGTTACTAAAACCTAATACTATCATTAGCCTGGACGGGCAGAAATTTTAAAGTTACTAAAACCTAATACTATCATTAGCCTGGATGGTTATAACTGCCCGTCCTCATAATGTTGATAAATCAAATAGTAAGGCAGCAGATATAAGAATACCACAAATGGTAATTATCTAGCTCTTCTCTATATGCTCCAAGCGTCCAAAGCTAAATCTAGAAACATATACAGGGCTGACCTGAGCATTAGAAGAAAGTAACACCCAGTTCAATCTGGTAAAGTAGTGTGAGAAAATCAACAAATATGCAACAAGTAAAAGTAAACTTTAATACTGTATGGATTCCCAAAACAGTTTTCCCTAAAGAAACCACCAATTCATTAAGCTTAACATATAGTGATATGATAGATAATGTCTAGAGGGTTGTATACAAATCATATCAAATAGTTGTTGAGTGAATGCCAAAATAATAAAAGGTATACAATCAATATCTCTAGGCGTGTCCGCCTAGTGGATTTTCCATGGAGTTCTCTCGGATCGAGCTGAATCTAAACTCCTACATAAGGATCAAAGATATCCTTCCAAGCAACGTACATCCCTTAAGAATGTACTATAGGAAATGCATAACTGGTTGTGGTTCCGAATCCATCACTCCTACATGCATGTGCATAAATAATACTAGATGGAATCGCCTACACCCTTGGGATTGCTAAAATTCTATATTCCTTTTGGCTATGCATCCCATCTCTAGTTTTGGTCATTTTTGATGTCAAGGCTACGTTCGGCATCTCTCACTCAGGTCTTCATCACTCAAACAGAACACACCGCAAATAGATTCACACATCTTGAACAGATTGCAAATCCCTACATGGATTCGAGCATCCCGAACAGATCTCGAACCTCCACATAGGTTCCCCACATAATGAAAATCTAATGTATCGTATACTATCTAACTTGTGTATAATATGAAAGTATATATATATACACACATACATATATATATATACATATATATATACATACATACATACATATATATATATATATATATATATATGAACGCAACAGTAGATAATAAACAGTAAAATATGAAAAGTGTGAAAACCAAAGTTTTTGTACTGGTTCGGACCTCCCATCCTACATCTAGTCCTAAAGATCCTCTATGGTATTTCCTTTAAAAAAAACTACACTCCCTTTGTCCGGAGGAATAGGCTTAATACAAAAGTAACTTTGGCAACCTTGTGTTCCAATAACACAGGTTTTGACTTACAGTACAAGTCTTCCTTTGATCTCCTTTGAGTATATGAATATGATTGCTTTGAGTTGTAGGAAGTGAATTTAACCAAAAGATTATAATGGACTGAGAGTATGCAAACAGTGTTTATGCAAGAGAATGCTTATAAATCAAGAGAGTATATGATAGATCAAAGCAAGTTAAGTTAGTTCTCAATCAATATGTTATTTATAGAGTTACATAGGTGCAGATGAAGAGTTGGTGCTCTTTGAAGGAAACTTTTCATTTTATTGGCTAGTTTAAAAAATAAATGTCTTTTTCTCTGTGACTATTTTATTTTTTAACCCAAAACTTGTCACATACGTCTGTGAGTATACCTTAGACGTTTGTGAGGTGAAAATGCGTTTTTCTACGTGTTTGTGATGTATATAAAGTTGTATATCATATGTACTCAAGAAGACCTTAACAATAGTTTTATCTAAGTGTGACGACCCTGACTCGACCTTCGGAAATCGGCACCGAATACAATACTTGTATTTAAATGTCGCAGATCCAAACATCGAATCTGGTTCACCGGAGCCTATAACACAATTAAGTATAACAACACAGTGGAAGAAAGAGAAATGAATATCATATACAATTCTAAATGAATATAATATCTAATGATATAACAATGATACAATAAGAATCAATATCAGAGATACAAGATAATGCTACAGCAGAATAACAAATGAACTAACAGCGGAAAACAAAAACTCCAAACCAGCAACAGAAACTCTAACTCCAAAGGCACCAATCCAGAAATAACTCGAACCACCATCACATTGCACCAAGACAAGCAAGTCTCGCCTGGTGAATCCAAAGACTCCAATATCCAAGATCTCCAAAGAATACCAAAGAGAAAGCTGAAAGCTACTGAATTCGATATCTATATCTACTATCTGAAAAACCCAACTCTAGACTGCCCGTGTAGAAAATTGTGGGCACCCAGAGTTTAGGAAAGGAACAATAAACTCCAGGTCAGTCATGGGACTGGTATGAGCAAACAAAATCAGTTGGCCTTTTAAAAACAAACAAAGAAGTTAAAGTTTGAAATACGCAATGCTTTTAAGAAAATGAAACTACCATAAGGCCTCCCGCCACATACACAATGCAAACGCAGACTTGGAGGAGACTTCTCCTTATGATAGTCAAATATGCTTGATACACGGAAAATTTCTTTGATATTGTTATTATAATTGCATGGTGTAGAAAATCATTTCGAAAATACAATATTAATCTTAGCCAGCATAGGTACCATTATATTATGCCAGCTATAGCTACCATGTTAGATGGAAGGTTCTACAACTAAAACCGTACAAGGCGCGTATTGTTTCTTTGGATTTCCAACAAATGGTCAGGCCAAGGAACTTCCCATTGCCACATGGGTACGCCTCTGGAGAGACGCCCCGAGAACCTAACCGGATCTCTGCCAACACAAGGTCGGGTTACCTCTGTAACTAGGTAACTACTACACGAGTATGCCACTCCCCGGTCGTAACCGACCTTTATCCCGGGATTCGCCAACAACCACAAAGTAATAAATTTGCAGCAACCACATAGGTTAAGTATCTGGACTCCATACCATGATACCACCTCTATCCAGAAGGAAATGAACATACCCTCAGGGGGCGCAACCCCCAAATAACCTTGTCGCATTCTTCCTGTTTCGACCATTCTGGGTTCGGAAGTTCGACGAAGTCTCGTCCACAAAGCTACGCTTTTCACAAAAGCCATGCTTTGATCAAAAATTGATCAGCAGCACTTCGTATGCCACATTACCAAATTGGGAATGTATCACTGGTAACCACCAACTACATAACCTCTGAGCTCGTACGTCTCAGAGAAGGGTGTTAAGATAAGAGAATAAATCTCCGCCACCAAACAGAAATGTATTTGATAGAAACCGGTTTTACATCTCAAGGGGTAACGTCAGACACACAATCCATACAAGTCTGTTCCGGGTTTGAACAGAACCGAAGGCACTTCCAAAGAAGCCCTTGCAAATCCGGATAATTTCTAATCACGTCCGGACTTCCCATCACAATAGGTGCTCGAATCTCTATACCGAGGATCAGCCGATGCAGAGACATTCGATAAGAAACCCTTTCGTTTTCGAAAGTATCCGGTCTTCACCATCGGTCTTCAATTGCTATCCATATACGTCGTATCACTATTCGGAATGGGTTATATGATACAAAGGTCCTCTCCCGGCTAAACCGAATAGTGAGCGCAATATTTAAAAACATATGGATATAGGATCCCAATTAAGTCACAACTTAAAATCCAAATATTTCATTCAAATGGTTGAACAAATTACCATTTACAAAAAAAAAATTAAATCAAAAAGGTTCATTTTCAAAAACCCTCAATGGTTTAAACAATTCCCACATTTAAATCTTTTAAACAAAAGATTCACTTTAAAACCCGTCTCAATTTAAAGCAAGGTTTACCAATCTTTTAAACAAAGATTCATTCAAAGCTTTTCAAAACAATTCCATTTTCAAGTTGGATTAACTTATCCGGACTTTAAATTTAAGACTCATTTCATAACTTTGAAAACAATTCCCGATTCAATCTTTTATATATAAAAGATACACCGTTTAAAATCTTCTTTAATTTCAAATTAGGGTTCAACTATCTTTTACAAAATTCAATTATAGCTTTCAAAGCCATTCCATTTCCAATTTGAAATCATAATTTTGGAAATTCCTTACGAATTTGAAATTCATTACTCATGTGAAAGCTTTTATCCTTTGAAAACAAATAGTTTTACTTCGGAAAAACCCGATCTCATTTATACAAGTCAAAATCTTTGGCATTAATTTAAGTTCCCATAATAATACTTTAAAAATGGTTTAAAACCCATATAAGCTTGTATAATCCCTTTTTAAATCATAAATACTAAATATAGAATTCAATTTCAAATTTTGAATCCAAATTTTAATCAAATTTGAAAACTAAATTAAGTTATTCAAAATATAACTTTTATACTTGAAAATTCCTTTTCAAAAGACTTTTCAAATTCAACCCAAATTCATTTCCAAAATTATTTGAATTTAAAAATTCAAATTCAAAACTATTGTAAAAAACTGTGACTTAACCGATTTCCACGTGCAGTGTGGTCCAGGGGTTTACATACAATAGTGCAACAACAATCATCACATCACAGATTCAAACACAGAATATCGATAAGAGATATAATCTATAACGCTTATCTTCATTTACAGATTCATAGATAAAATAATTTTATCAATCACAAAGATCCACTATTACAATTCGATGTGGGTTTCGGATAACCAACTGGAATCCGACTCCCTGTCGCATCGAAATTCAAATGTCGTTTTACGGGCAAAGGGGCTTCAATATATATATGTGTATATATATATATATACACAGAAACAATCACAAATATTACAATTCAGCACCAACCAATTCATATCTCATAGCACTACAATTTCATATCAAATATATCAATCCATTATACGTCATTCAATAACAATCAACATTTTTTATTAAGGTAAATAAAACATGCAGATTCTTTTTTTTTATTACTCATATAATTACTTTCATTAGCAATCTTTAATCAATGATTAATTATTATTAACTAAAATTGATTAAGTCTTAATCACTTTCATTTATTAATCATTTCTTTAATTAATTATCTTGATTAATTTTTCCCTTAATTGTAATTAATTAAACCTTAATTACTAACATAAGTAATTATCTTCTAATTACTTCCATTAGATGATTACTCCCTTAATTAATTACCTTAATAAGAATTAATCCCATCATTAAATAATCCTTAATTAATTAATTACTCTTTAATTAATTAACTTCAATCAATTATATTAATTAACCCTTTAATTAATAACATTAAGTGGTTAACCCTTAATCACTTCACTTAATTACTTTCATAAGCAATTTTTCACTAATTACTTTCACAAATTTAATTGATCAATAATCCTTAATTAATTACTTTGATAATTGATTACATTTTTAATTAATTACATTTAGTAATTAATATGAAATTAATCACATCCATTAATTAATTAATCACATTAATGAATTAACTAAATTAATGAAGTAATTAACCCTTTTTAAACAACTAATAACAATTATTATTATTTTTCTTAATTAACATTTAAAATCTTCTTTAAACTTTGAAATCAATTTATTACAAATTTGAAAATTAATTAAATTCTAACACTTGTTTTATATTAATGACTTAATTTAAAGTATTAATTGGATTCCAAAACTTGGCTAAGTATTTACTTAATTTGTTAACTGGTAATGGAGGCTTGACTTAAAATTATCATTTATTAATTAATCATCACAACTTGACTTTGTTTTTAAAAAAAATTAACTTACTATTATTATTCGCGGGTTTGGGAAACAATCCGAGCAAGATTCAATTTACTTGAGTAAACACTCGAGTCTTTTCCTCTTTTTCCAGAGCCCTCTCCCCTCATGCTCGTTCTTCTCTTCCCCTATTGTTTTTCTTTCTCTTTTTTTCCCAGCTAAGTTTAAATAAACTGCAGAACTCGCACAATTTCATTCACACACCCTAGCAACACCACGTCTTCTTCGAGGCAAATCTATTCTTACCCGAGCAACTCACAACCCCAAAACCCACTGACGTGTACACGACCCACCGTGTACGTGCACTCACCCACGGTGATGCTTCGGCACCAGAGTCGATCACCAACAAGTCGGCCCTCACCTTCTCTTGCGAACGCCACAACTCGATACTCAAATCGATCACGAAAGCAAAAATTGACAATTCGAGCTCCGGACGAAAAACATCTCGACCATCAATCACCTCGTCCATGCAACGTCGACACCCATATGCCACCAAACTTCACCTGTAACACCGCCGCAACCCAAGCTCTCGATTTCCCCACGATCGATCTGCTCCGACGACTCCACGGTGGTGAGACCACCATTTTTCCATCCACGATAAATTCGAACGTTAAACCCTAATTTGGCTTCGCCCAATCACCATGATGAAAAAAAATTGTTGAACATTTTTATGATGATTCATAGCTTCCAAACATTCTTCCTCCTCAATCGCGATCTTCATTTTTACTCTGATTATCAAGCATTATCGAAAATGCATAATTCATTCATTTGAAAAAATTCACATGATTTGCTTATTGAAAAATTACGAAACTTTCATGTAAATTCGTCATTAACAAATTCGAATACGACTATGAAGTTCAAACATAAATTTATGATGATTGAATTCTGAGCATTTTACTGATTTCACTGTATTTCCTATGCTTCCTACATAATTACTTAATATAATCACTTGAGGTTAATTTTAGAATTTGAATTGATCAACACAAACAAATTTTGTTTAGAATTCAAAATCCAACATGGATTACATTGAGTGGTATAGAATTTTTCAACAGATTCTTGAACTTATCAGATATTCTCAGAGGCAAGCTCTGCCTATTTTTCCCAAACATGCAGATATATATATGTATCACAGGTAAATACTTTTAATTATTTTCCATAACAATACTCAAACAATTATCATAACTAGTAAACTATCACCATCACAGATATCAAGGAATTTGGTTCACAAATGAGTTTTTCTCACATAAGAGGTTTGAGGCAGAAACAAAGAACAGAGAAGGTTGCAAACTGAATTGTTTGACTAAACTTGATTTCAATTCTTACTGTAATTTTTTTTCCAGAATATTTTCTTAATATTTTTGTTTAAATCTAATTTAAAAAGGGATGTTATATACCAACAAACATTTTGTATTCATAGATCAGTGTTTAAACAACTTTTAAAAACATAAAAACACCAGTATTACTCTTTTGTTTTTCAGATTTTCCCATATGCAAACAACATTCAATCTTTAATCACATGCACATATAGATAGATATGGATTCAAAGTTTACTCACAACATTTCAATGTATCAGCAAAATTAGGCTTCAAAGAGGAAGTTGCTCACAGTGTTTTGACAGAGCAGAGAGGAATTTGATTGTTGTTGGACAGAAACAGTATTTTCTTTTCTTTGATCTGCAGAAGTTTATTAACATAAACTTTGTTTTAAATTTCCTATTGCATTTGTTATATACTTTATTAATAACAAACAAAAAAATGATTCACTTACAGTTATTTATTTATTTATTTATTCCAGGTTTGAGAAATAATTTTTTTCTTTTTGAATTGAATTAGGTCTTCCTGCAGTTTTGAAAACCAGAAGTAGAATTTATCTTGGATCTTTAAATTTTCCTGCAATTGATTGACTTTATTGCTTAATTTCTTAATTTACTGACTTACAGCATAAAAATTCAAATCTTTTTAAATGAATTTCACTTAACTTTGTTCCAGAGATTCTTGAATTACTCTGGCAAAAAAAAACTGCAGCTTTGATTATGATCTGCAATTCCAGTTTTGTTGAAGATTTGGTTTTCAAGCTTGATAATGTTTCTTGTTTCCAGGTCTTGGCTTTGCAAGTTTGAATCAGGTTGATCCAGATTCGTTTTGAGGAGTGTTTGAAATTCTGATTTGTTTTGAGGAGATTTTAGGTTTTGGCTTTGTTACAGGTTTTGATTTACATTTTGTTTTTAATCGAATCTGTTCTCTCCAGATTTTGAAGACTTTTGTTTTTTTTTATAAAATTCTTTACTAAAGAAAGTAGTTATATTTCCACTTGTTCCATATGTTTACACTTGGTGTACATTTGTTTATCATATGAACACTTGTGAAAGATTTTCAAATTTTTGTTTAAGTCCCTAATGTAAATTATTTTGTTAATGTTTGTTTTCAAACCTTCTTTTATTTTAATTTACAAATTGTGTTTTAATCCTTGCATAATTTTAATTTATAAAACATGTTTATCTATTTATGTATTAGTCATACTTATACATATTAAAGTAAAAAAAATGGTTTGAGACTATACGTTACTAATAAATATTTATAAGTTAGTAAATACAATTTTCATTTTCAATACATTTATATTTTATTACACTCATATATATATATATATATATATATATATATATATATAAATTTAGTTCAAACAAATTTTAAAAGGTATATAAACTCTTAATTTTAATTCTTATTAAATTTCTAATTAGCAAATACATTTACAAATTTATAAATGCTTTCTAAATTTATATAAATAAAATCTTTAAAGAAAATAGAATATAAACCAACCATGTTTTAAATAAAAATCATACATAATATTTTAAACTCATTTTTTTAAAATTCTAATTTAAAAACTTTTTTCCATTTATTTTATTAAATAAATTCTTTTCCAAATTTCTTTAAATTCCAAATCAAATCCTATTAATAATCTAAAATCTTTTATTTATTCTGAGAATCTTCTGATTTATTCATAATTAAAATTCACAATTTAAATTTTAGAATTAAATTAATTGCCAATTTAAACTTGGCTAAAATTCAGGAATGTTACAGATTCCCCCCTTAAGGAAATTCCGTCCTCAAAATTTGTAAGGGAGACGACGAAAGAATATAGAGAGACAGAGATATGAATCACCAGATCAAATTGAATATCTATTCTGCATTTGGCTTTCCAAATCAGAATATCAATAATGGATAAAAGAACGAATCAAGATACTCGAGTCACCAGAACTACTGAATATACAGGGGTATTGGTTAGTTCAAAAGATAACTAACCATTCGTAGTATATATCTGGACCCAAAAGAATAAACAGATATAAGGATGCAATCCCAAAATTTTTAGTTTAAATAACCAAAATATACTTATCAACCATAGTAATCAAAGCAAACAATTCATCCAAACAAACAATTCTAACCCATCTGGAGTTTGTGTCCCTTGCAAATATATCAAAGCTTTTTCCTGGATCTACCAGGAATCATCAAAGAATTGAAGAGATGAATCAAAGGAGATTGATAGAGAAAGATTGTTTCCGCTATTGCAGGATATCGACCAATTGTAGTCGTACCCCTGTCCCTTATCTCGTCCTCTACTTGCACTCATATTCACTATCAGTGGATAGTAAGAGAATTTACCGAGGCATTCAAACAGATATCTTAGGGATATACTCATTCTAGGATATACTTCACCCTATCTCAAATGAGCTGCTTAATGTGTTATAATCCTGAGCTAAAGTTGCAACCTTCAGCTCTGATACCAAATGTGACGACCCTGACTCGACCTTCGAAAATCGGCACCAAATACAACACTCGTATTTAAATGCTGCAGATCCAAACGTCGAATCTGGTTCGCCGGAGCTTATAACACAATTAAGTATAACAACACAGCGGAAGAAAAAGAAATGAATATCATATACAGTTCTTAAAGAATATAATATCTAATGATATAACAATGATACAATAAGAATCAATATCAGAGATACAAGATAATGCTGCAGCGGAATAACAAATGAACTAACAGCGGAAAACAAAAACTCCAAAACAGCAATAGAAACTCTAACTCCAAAGGCACCAATCCAGAAATAACTCGAACCACCATCGCATTGCACCAAGACAAGCAAGTCTCGTCCGGTGAATCTAAGGACTCCAATATCCAAGATCTCCAAAGAATACCAAAGAGAAAGCTGAAAGCTACTGAATTCGATATCTATATATACTATCTGAAAAATCCAACTCTAGACTGCCCGTGTAGAAAATTGTGGACACCCAGAGTTTAGGAAAGGAACAATAAACTCCGGGTTAGTCATGGGACTGGTATGAGCAAACAAAAACCGTTGGTCTTTTAAAAACAAACAAAGAAGTTAAAGTTTGAAATCCGCAATGCTTTTAAGAAAATGAAACTACCATAAGGCCTCCCGCCACATACACAATGCAAACGCAGACTTGGAGGAGATTTCTTCTTATGATAGTCAAATATGCTTGATACACGGAAAATTTCTTTGATATTATTATTATAATTGCACGGTGTAGAAAATCATTTCGAAAATACAATATTAATCTTAGCCAGCATAGGTACCATTATATTATGCCAGCTATAGCTACCATGTTAGATGGCAGGTTCTACAACTAAAACCGTACAAGGCACGTATTGTTTCTTTGGATTTCCAACAAATGGTCAGGCCAAGGAACTTTCCATTGCCACATGGGTATGCCTCTGGAGGGACGCCCTGAGAACCTGTGACAGCCCGCAAATCCGTACCCCTTGAGTCAACACTATTCTACATCAATTAACTCAAGCGGTACAGAAATACGAACCATTAGGGTTAAAGAAGAAGAGATAGAAGAAGAAGAAACTAAACAATATCAGAATCTCACAGTCGCAGTGGAACAAACTATAATAGTAAGTATAGATCTTTACACAAAATGAAACTATATCTGTTTTATACATCATATCATCAGAGTATCTCATATACCAATATTTAGCAATCAGACAATCCCATACAATCATAGCAGCGGATATATATATATAAATACGAGTAATACGTCTCGGACTCCAGCTTCGCTCCTACTCCATAGCATCCTGTCCTGCACAAATAATACTCGGTCTGACCCGAGCATTATAAAGAAATAACACCCGAGTCAGTCTGGAATACCAGCTGGTACTAATGCACCCAAATTGATTATTAAAGTTTCAAAAATTCTTTGAAAACAAAAGCATCTCGTAAGACCACGCTACAAATAAACATGTCGGGTTTTTACCTTACGATAGCTAAAACACTTTTTATAAAAATCCTCTGATATTATAATAGGGTCTATTTACAAATACTTATAAAATAGCCGAAATTGTTACATTCATTAAATTCCAGCTACTAGCCACAAAGTGGGTAATACAAACAAAACTCGTCAAGGCTCGTAGGGAGAATGGATTTCCAACAATGACTAGGCACTGGGGTACCACCTATCACAATACGGGGCCTAGATCACCGTACCGTGGACCACGCCCGATCCCTGCAACACAAGGCTGGACCCATCCCTTACTGGACAGTTCCGAATAAGATCACCCCGCGGTTGTGATCAACAACCGCACCACTAAGCCGAATAAAAAGGGACATTTAGACAGGGATGACCTTACTCTCAAGTGGGGGCTACCCACGAAGCCTTGCTGTATATCCCCTGATTTTCAGTCATTCCCATTTGATGAGGCTTGAGGCTAAGCGTTACCTTTTAGAACGTTTCACTTAGAATGCCCATCGCCCACCTGACGATGTTCCGAAAGCATTTGTCCATACAAGTCCATCCCGGGTTCGAACGGAACCGAAGGCACTACTCCTACTACATCCATTTTGGAAATATCCTCAGGATTAGTAGCGACTGGCCCTTGCACTTCACTGATCCATCTTCGACCACGAACACGTTTTTCCACGAAACGTACAAACCGAATCGAAGTGGTTTTCGAGAAATAAATCTCGATCCCGGTCTCTTCGAAATGATCAACGCATTTGTCCAATATTGATAGTCGGTGATTTGACTATCAATTAATATTCACAACATCCATCACACAATAAATAATTTCCGCATTATTTATTTTCCTCTAATATCTTTAAAAGATATATTTCCAAATTTTCAAAACTCATTTGAAAACAATTACCCAAAGTTCTTCCTTTACAAGGTATATCCTTTACCATTTAATCCCATTGGAAATAACCAAGTTCAAAACAATTTAGATTGAAAACAATTAAAACACTTCTTCTGAATTATACTTTAAAATATGTAAGTTACTACTATATATTACTCAAAAATATAATTCCAAAATATTTAAAGTAAAACTATTTATTTAGATATAAACTTGATTTTTAATAAAGGTTAAAATAAACCAAATTTAAAAGTAGAGTTTGAAAAGATAATATTAGCTTTTACCAATAACTTAAACAATAACTTTAAAACAAATTTATCAATTTCTTCTTTAAAATAATAATTTCTTAAAATACTCTTTAAACAAATTTAAGCTTTAACCCATATTCCAATAAAATCTGTTTAAAACTCTAACTGAGTTTTCCAGGGAAACACACCCCCATTCGACATTTCCCGTCTCATAAATCCAGCCGATTTATTTTAATTCACTTTATGTTAATAACATAAATTCCCAATTCCATGCTTAAACATAACTTCTTTCGAAGTTCAAACACTTTTTTTTTCATTTTCGAAAATTCATTTTAATGTATTGGTTTAAAACATTTTTAAATAAAACATTTGGAGAATTCTTCAATGAAAAACCATATTACGAATTACTCAAATAAAATATCAATGGAGAAAACTGCATTTCAAAATATTCTATTTACATTTAAAACTGTAAATTTTATATTTGGAAACTTCGTTGCAACATATTTTAATTTCCCGGGAAACACTATTCATTATTAAAATAACCCCTCGTTATTTAAAACAATTTATAATTTCTTATAAAATTTCTCACCAGAAAGCCACTCTTCCACCTTTATCCACTGATAAATTTCCCACTTTATTTATAGTTACAAATTTACCAATTTCATCCTTCATCCAAACCAAATTCCAAATTTGATTCCTTTAAATTCTTATTTAACAATTTTTTTTATTTCTTTTTAAAAACCCAATTAAATCTATTTATAATTAAATCCTGGATTTGCAATTTCTCCAACAATAGCATAGTACAATTTAATTTCGGGGTTATCAATCACAATATATAAACAGATTGCATCATCAATTATAAAGATGATTACTATATTGTGAGGAACCCAGTTGGATCCCTCCAACCTGTTTTCCCTGCATCCACAAATATTAGCACATCACATATATAAATATTCATTTCAGACCGATACAACATTTATATTCGACCAATCACACGGACATTTATTTTAATCGGCTAACATTCCAGATGTGAGTGAGATTAACTCACCTTGAGTTTCGGCAAGCGTTCGAAATTTTAAATTAAACTGAATCGTTCGATTTAATCTTAAATTTTCACTGGCCTCGATCATCTCCAAACTTGCGCTGCGATTCCGGCGCTACCAAAATCGTCGAAATCTGATAACGTATGATCAAGTTACGGATTTTTAAAGTTTGAATACTAAATTTAAAACAAATTTCTTATCTATTATTTAATTTTAATTTTACCAAGCAAGATCTGGCCACACGTCTACAGAAAATCACGGCCGCTCCCACTGCTTCTTCTACAACATTCGACGTCCCCAGGAACAAAAGAAACCCATCACTGTCGTGATTAGGGTTTCATATCGCGGCTACTTCGACACACTAACGTTCGATCAGGAACCACCACTGCAAAGCTCACCACTCTCTCTCCCTTCGGCCGAAGTCTTGATGAACTCGAGCTCCCCAAGGTCACACGATTTGCGTGTGAACGGGCCGCGTTCGAACTCCCCTAACCGCCCATCCATTTTGCCATATTCCATCACACCCGTTTACTTCGAAGATCTCGAAGTCCCCTTCGATTCTCCAGTAGAAAGTTTCTTGAATAGATGCAAGGATTGAGAGAAAATTGAGGAGGAATGAGGGACGTTTTCGGCCATGAAATATAATAGAGGGGGCGGCTGCTAAAGAACTAGGGTTTCGGCCCCAATTATAAATATATATAAACGTTTATTAATATTATTTTAATATTAAATCCATTATAAAGTAACTTTTACAAACGAACTCCAAATCTCACGTGCCTCTAGGCGTTTCTAGGGTTTTTCTGCATTGCGGACACAATGGAACATGTTTCGTAAGCTAATTCGATCATACGTGCGAGTTACGGAATTTAACGATCAATTTTAAATTAAATCGATTAAAGTATTTTCTAAGCGTTTTAAGCTGCCGAGGTCAAACGACAACTCTGATTGCTACGAAAATTGAAATCCGATAATAACTAACTATTACGGATCCAATGGAACTGGTTTCATCGAATTCCAAGACTGTGCCCCGGAAGGCTATCTTAACTCGTCGATTAAATCAAGTGATTTTCACAATCGTCGAAATCACTTAAAATTTCACTTTTAAAATTTTATTAACTCTATTATAACTCGTATAAAATTTATATTCACATTAAAAATCATTCTGATTCATTTCGAACCAAAATTTGATTACTTGCATTATTATATTATTAAATTCCATTATTAAATTAATATAAAATCCCAAATTTAATCTATTGACTTTTAATTTCATCCAATGGCCCAATATTAAAATTCAAACCCAATTAGACCTAAAATAAACTTTAGAATCAAACCTTATATCTATTTACACTCAGAACTACCAATTATCCCAATTCTAATATTAAATTAGTATTATTCAAATTTCCAATTATATTCTCATATTGGAAATTTAATCAATTCTATTAACTTAATCAAAATCTTTTATTTCAAAATTCAAATTATAATCCCTATTCAACATTTAAAATGAATTAAATGTCCAAATCTAGCGACCCAAAATTCCAGGTCGTTACAGAACCTAACCGGATCTTTGCCAACACAAGGTCGGGTTACCTCTGTAACTAGGTAACTACTACACGAGTATGCCACTCCACGGTCGTAACCGACCTTTTTCCCGGGATTCGCCAACAACCACAAAGTAATAAATTTGCAGCAACCACATAGGTTAAGTATCTGGGCTTCATACCATGATACCACCTCTATCCAAAAGGAAATGAACATACCCTTAGGGGGCGCTACCCCCAAATAACCTTGCTGCATTCTTCCTGTTTCGACTATTCCGGGTTCTGAAGTTCGACGAAGCCTCATCCACAAAGCTACGCTTTTCACAAAAGCCATGCTTTGATCAACAATTGATCAGCAGCACTTCATATGCCACATTACCAAATTGGGAATGTATCACTGGTAACCATCAACTACATAACCTCTGAGCTCGTACGTCTCAGAGAAGGGTGTTAAGCTAAGAGAATAAATCTCCGCCACTAAACAGAAATGTTTTTGATAGAAACCGGTTTTACGTCTCAAGGTGTAACGTCAGACACACGATCCATACAAGTCTGTTCCGGGTTCGAACAGAACCGAAGGCACTTCCAAAGAAGCCCTTGCAAATCCGGATAATTTCTAATCACGTCCGGACTTCCCATCACAATAGGTGCTCGAATCTCTATACCGGGGACCAGCCGATGCAGAGACATTCGACAAGAAACCCTTTCGTTTTCGAAAGTATCCGGTCTTCACCACCGGTCTTCAATTGCTATCCATATACGTCGTATCACTATTCGGAATGGGTTATATGACACAAAGGTCCTCTCCCGGCTAAACCGAATAGGGAGCGCAATATTTAAAAACATATGGATATAGGATCCCAGTTAAGTCACAACTTAAAATCCAAATCTTTCATTCAAATGGTTGAACAAATTACCATTTACAATTTTTTTTTAAAATCAAAAAGGTTCATTTTCAAAATCCCTCAATGGTTTAAACAATTCCCAATCTTATAAACAAAAGATTCGCTTTAAAACCCGTCTCAATTTAAAGCAAGGTTTACCGATCTTTTAAACAAAGATTCATTCAAAGCTTTTCAAAACAATTCCATTTTCAAGTTGGATTAACTTATCCGGACTTTAAATTTAAGACTCATTTCATAACTTTCAAAACAGCTCCCGATTCAATCTTTTATATATAAAAGATACACCGTTTATAATCTTCTTTAATTTCAAATCAGGGTTCAACTATCTTTTACAAAATTCAATTATAGCTTTCAAAGCCATTCCATTTCCAATTTGAAACCACAATTTTGGAAATTCCTTACGAATTTGAAATTCATTACTCATGTGAAAGCTTTTATCCTTTGAAAACAAACAGTTTTACTTCGGAAATACCCGATCTCATTTATACAAGTCAAAATCTTTAGGATTAATTTAAATTCCCATAATAATACTTTAAAAATGGTTCAAAACCCATATAAGCTTGTATAATCCCTTTTTAAATCATAAATACTAAATATAGAATTCAATTTCAAATTTTGAATCCAACTTTTAATCAAATTTGAAAACTAAATTAAGTTATTCAAAACATAACTTTTATACTTGAAAATTCCTTTTCAAGAGACTTTTCAAATTCAACCCAAATTCATTTCCAAAATTATTTGAATTTAAAAATTCAAATTCAAAACTATATTAAAAATCTGTGACTTAACTGATTTCCACGTGCAATCCATATTTGTGTGTGTATATGTGTGGTCCAGGGGTTTACATACAATAGTGCAACAACAATCATCACATTACAGATTCAACATCTCGACCATCAATCACCTCGTCCATGCAACGCCGACACCCATATGCCACCAAACTTCACCTGTAACACCGCCGCAACCCAAGCTTTCGATTTCCCTACGATCGATCTACTCCGGCGACTCCACGGTGGCGCGACCACCATTTTTCCGTCCACGATAAATTCGAACGTTGAACCCTAATTTGGCTTCGCCCAATCACCATGATGAAAAAAAATTATTGAACATTTTTATGATGATTCATAGCTTCCAAACATTCTTCCTCCTCAATCGCGATCTTCATTTTTACTCTGATTGTCAGGCATTATCGAAAATGCGTAATTCATTCATTTGAAAAAATTCACATGATTTACTCATTGAAAAATTACGAAACTTTCATGTAAATTCGTCATTAACAAATTCGAATACGACTATGAAGTTCAAACATAAATTTATGATGATTGAATTCTGAGCATTTTACTGATTTCACTGTATTTCCTATGCTTCCTACATAATTACTTAATATAATCACTTGAGGTTAATTCTAAAATTTGAGATTGATCAACAGAAACAAATTTTGTTTAGAATTCAAAATCCAACATGGATTACTTTGAGTGGTATTGAATTTTTCAACAGATTCTTGAACTTATCAGATATACTCAGAGGCAAGCTCTGCCTATGTTTCCCAAACATGCAGACATATATATGTATCACATGTAAATACTTTTAATTATTTTCCATAACAATACTCAAACATTGATCATAACTAGTAAACTATCACCATCACAGATATCAAGGAATTTGGTTCACAAATGAGTTTTTCTCACATGAGAGGTTTGAGGCAGAGACAAAGAACAAAGAAGGTTGCAAACTGAATTGTTTGACTAGAACTTGATTTCAATTCTTACTGTAATTTTTTTTCCAGAATATTTTCTTAATATTTTTGTTTAAATCTTATTTAAAAGGGGATGTAATATACCAACAAACATTTTGTATTCATAGATCAGTGTTTAAATAATTTTTAAAAACATAAAAACAACAGTATTACTCTTCTGTTTTTCAGATTTTCCCACATGCAAACAACATTCAATCTTTAATCACATGCACACATAGATAGATATGGATTCAAAGTTTACTCACAACATTTCAATGTATCGGCAAAATTAGGCTTCAAAGAGGAAGTTGCTCACAGTGTTTTGACAGAGCAGAGAGGAATTTGATTGTTGTTGGACAGAAACAGGTATTTTCTTTTCTTTGATCTGCAGAAGTTTATTAACATAAACTTCGTTTTAAATTTCCTATTGCATTTGTTACATACTTTATTAACAACAAACAAAAAAATGATTCACTTACAGTTATTTATTTATTCCAGGTTTGAGAAATAATTTTTTTCTTTTTGAATTGAATTAGGTCTTCCTGCAGTTTTGAAAACCAAAAGTAGAATTTATCTTGGATCTTCAAATTTACCTGCAATTGATTGACTTTATTGCTTAGTTTCTTAATTTACTAACTTACAACATAAAAATTCAAATCTTTTTAAAAGAATTTCACTTAGCTTTGTTCCAGAGATTCTTGCATTACTCTGGCCAAAAAAAACTACAGCTTTGATTATGATCTGCAATTCCAGTTTTGTTGAAGATTTGGTTTTCAAGCTTGATAATCTTTCTTGTTTCCAGGTCTTGGCTTTGCAAGTTTCAATCAGGTTGATTCAGATTCGTTTTGAGGAGTGTTTGAAATTTTGATTTGTTTTGAGGAGATTTCAGGTTTTGGCTTTGTTTCAGATTTTGATTTACATTTTGTTTTTAATCGAATCTGTTCTCTCCAGATTTTGAAGACTTTTGTTTTTTTTTATATAAAATTCTTTACTAAAGAAAGTAGCTATATTGCCACTTGTTCCATATGTTTACACTTGGTTTACATTTGTTTATCATATGAACACTTGTGAAAGATTTTCATATTTGTGTTTAAGTCCCTAATGTAAATTATTTTGTTAATGTTTGTTTTCAAACCTTCTTTTATTTTAATTTACAAATTGTGTTTCAATCCTTGCATAATTTTAATTTATAAAACATGTTTATCTATTTATGTATTAGTCATACTTATACATATTAAAGTAAAAAAAATGGTTTGAGATTATACATTACTAGTAAATATTTATAAGTTAGTAAATACAATTTTCATTTCAATACATTTATATTTTCTTACCCTCATATATATATATATATATATATATATATATATATATATATATTTAGTTCAAACAAATTTTAAAAGGTATATAAACTCTTAATTTTAATTCTTATTAAATTTCTAATTAGCAAATACATTTATAAATTTATAAATGCTTTCTATATTTATATAAATAAAATCTTTAAAGAAAATAGAATATAAACCAACAATGTTTTAAATAAAAATCATACATAAAATTCTAAACTCACTTTTTTCAAAATTCTAATTTAAAAACTTTTTTCCATTTATTCTATTAAATAAATTCTTTTCCAAATTTCTTTAAATTCCAAATCAAATCCTATTAATAATCTAAAATCTTTTATTTATTCTGAGAATCTTCTGATTTATTCACAATTTAAATTCACAATTTAAATTTTAGAATTAAATTAATTGCCAATTTAAACTTGGCTAAAATTCAGGAATGTTACACTAAGACTCTTTTACAATAGAATAACCTTTAGTGTGGTCAATGAATCTTCGTCTCTTTTTGAGTCTTAGTATCTTCGATAATCTTCGATCACGATGTCTGCTTGTAGTATATACCTGCAATTTTGATAAAGTCTGTATGTGTATATATATACATGCATATATATATATATATATATATATATATATATATGATTTAATAGTTGTTATCATTGGAACATAAGTTGGAGGTTCTAACAATCTCCCCATTTTTGATGATGACAACTATATAATCACAAGTCAACCATTTATCCATATAATTAGATATCAACAATAGACGTATTATTATGTTTAACTATGTTTTGTCTCCCCTTATGTATATGCTTCTCCCCATATGTATATGCGTAGATTTATCCCCCTTTGTCATTATCAAAAATGGAGGGAAACAAAAAAATGATATATAATATTACCATCAAATATTGAATAACCAAAGCATGTAATCATCAAATAGTAATGTTCAACACAAAATGAAAGACAGAAGTTGTAATAACAAACAAGCATAAGAGTTATGAAATAACATAAAATATAGTCTAATTATATTGATTGTGCAAATAAGATAATCCTCCATAATTCTCATAATATTCCTAGTAGGATGATGGATGTTGATCATACGAGCCTGGTCACTACGTCTGGTCATTGTACTCCTCATCCTCTTGAATAGAAAGACCTTGAAATGCCATGTATGCTTATTAAAAATGTGGAGTGTCATACATGTACATCTCATTACTGTCTTCTTCCTCTTCCTCAAGTTGTATAGGTGTCTTCCCTCGAGCATTTTGGTCGTGTGATGTACCTACGTGAGAGGGTTATGTGTGACAGACTAGTATTTGTGCCCGAGGTGGAGGTGTTAGGGAAGGTGAGGATAATGATCTAGAGGAAGAGCAACCACAGACCTTGTGTGTTACTTTCCCTAAAGTGGAGACCATTTTGTTCAATGTCTTCTCCATCTATGTTATTCTAGTGGAGAAAGAATGTTCTAATCCTGTCATCTTTCTATTTAATGCTCTATGATTTTCCATGATTATTCTTTGATTTTTGATGACCAAATTAGAAATAGATTCATCTGGCATTGGTTCAAGACGAGCTTCTTGTACCTTGGAATCGAAAAAATATCCGACATGATGACGGGATGAAGGTGGTTGTCAGGAAGTATGACAGTAGGTTTGTCGAGGAGCGCTAGGTGGAGGAGGCTCATGGTGTTCTTCTTCTTGATGCTATTGAGTCCGTGGACTGAAAGGAATAATACAAGGAGGGCTTTTTGGAAGATGCACGTGGACCACTACCTTTTGTGGGAAGTTCTTCGTATTGTGATACATAAGAAGGAACGTTGAGATTTTGCAGGATGCGCATGATACGAGGATGCTGCAACCGAAATACTTTAATTTGGTCATGAATAAATTTTTCCTAATTAACCCATTGTTGAGCAAATATGGCATATAAAAGCTCTATGATTATTGGGATAAAAAAATTCGTGACTACCTAGGTGAGGAATAATGGTATTAATTATCATACCATTTAAAAAGTCTAGCACAAGGTTGAAGATAGATAAATTTCTATTGTGGCATATTATCCTCCCATATTTGATGTGTAATTTCATCCTTAGGTAATAGAATATTATCCAATATGTCGGTTAGATCAATCCCTTTATAGAAATAACCCAAAATTCTACCAAGAGTATTAAATCTATTTTAACTACTTTTCTATACAAAGTATACCATAACCAACCCTTTTCTTCTCAGGATTCCAAATCTCTGAACTACATAAATTGGAGTAGAAGAGATAAGTAGTAAGGAGGTCAATGGTTACCTTATTAGCATCGTAGCTAATCAAATTGCAACAGCCGGCATCTGTTGTAATTCTAAGAATTTAATATTCCATAATGTTTGCAAGGATGTAAAAAGGTCCGGAGTGAATCTTCTTTTGGGTAAGAGACTTAAACCATCTAATTGTGTTGGGATTATTTCGAAGCCATTGGGTAATATGGGTTTGTGTAAACAGTGCTTGAGCGGAAGAAGCTGATTGGCCTTGTTTTGGCTTTTTGGAGATGGAAATATTTTTGGGAGCCACTGATTTGAAAATTTGGGAGTTTTGCGAACTAGGGTTTTAGAATTTAAAAGTTGGACTGAAGTAAATGATAAAACAAGAGGCGTAAATTTCTTTATGTAAGGCTGCTTACTGAGTCTTGATAGACGTCTATCAATAGGACACAAACGTCTGTAGCTTCAGTAATATTTAGGCTGAAAGATTGGACATAACCCTATGTTGGATCAATAGATGTCGGTGGTTGAAAGAATTTTAAACAGAGAGTTCTCACAGATGTCTATTATGTATCCACAGACGCCTATGGTTATAGGGAAACTTTTCCCAAAAGTCCCGACAGACATCTATGGTCTAGTCACGGACGTCTGTGATATGCACATTTCTAATATAGAGAAAATTTTCAATACTAATGAAGACAATTTATTAAAATACATTAACCAGAATACATATCAACCATTAATAAATGAATATACAATATATATATATATAGTTAGTGTTTATCATAGAAATTAGAATTATTGTTCTGTTGAATATCCTACGAATGTGGTTCAACTTTCGTATCGTCAAGTAATGGCTTGAGTGGAGACCAACTTGGACGAGCTGGGGAGTCAATCCAAGGTTGATTTGAGGGTTCCGGTTTGCATAGGTTTCTCGAAGTAATGTTGTATGCTTTGTAGGAGTTTCTCGTAATCATGGAGACTTTTGATGTATGCAAGCTTCTGTTGGTGAATGACTACAGATTGTGAGAAATACACTTTTCGAGAAAATTTAAATGGTATCCTTGACGATGTTGCTCGTAATACATTTCATGTTGAATGCCGATTATCTCTTGTTGATAGGATGTACCTCATCTACTTTGTCGGAAAGAGATGACGATTTCATATCAATTGAATGTTTAGCTTTCTTTCCTTTTGGAGAGAAGCCAGTATGGTATGTTGTTGAAGCAATAATGTTTAGAGAAGGAGATGATATAGGAGCGGTTTTTGTTGGAGATACATAAGTGTTGTTAGATGATGGGGTTTGTAGTCAATAGCTGAATAGATGGAGTCGTGATCGGAAGACATCATTTTATTTGCTTTTAGAAAATTTATCCATGTTTATTTATTTTTAAGTAATACATGACTGAATTAATAAGATAAAATATTGTTATATTTAGAAAATAAATTGACACAATTGAGTTAAATCATAGGATTTTAAATGGTGGTTATTTAATTACTTATTTTAAATGGTTGTTATTGAAAACAATTTATGTCGTAGTAAGTAATTCAAAATTATAAAATTAATTTTTAGTTGAATTTTTATATAAGCTAGCATGGACTTAAGTGAACTATACATTATAACTTTAGTTAATCAAATCAGTGTACGAACAAATTCCTAGATCCCGTCTTAACTTAATAAAGGTTTCTTCACTTAATGCTCTGTAAAAATATCCACTATTTGATTTTTGATATTTACAAATTCTTGAGTTATTATTTCTATTTCAACATTATCTCTCAAAAAACGGTGACGAATATTTACATGTTTTGTCAAAGAATGATTTATTGGATTTTTAGATAAATTTATAACACTAGTATTATCTCAATATATTGGAGTTTTTTAAATTAATTTTCCAAAGTCTGTAAGTGTTTAGTGCATGTATATTACTTGAGCGCAAGCTAAGGCAGTAGAAATATATTCGGCTTCACATGTTGAAAGAGAAACACAATTTCGCTTTTTACTAGACCATGAAACTAATGATTGACCAATAAAGTGACATGCGCCACTTATACTTTTTCTATCTGATTTACATCCACCAAAATCGGCATCACATAAGATACAAATTCAAACGTACTGCCTTTTGGATAAAATAAGCAATAAACTTTAGTGTTGGTAAAATATCATAAAATTCATTTAACTGCACATAGATGTGATTCATTAGGTTGTGCTTGAAATCTTACACATAAAAAATGCTCAATATAATATCTGGTGTACTAGTGGTTAAGTATAGTAAGGATCCTATCATGCTTCGATTTTATTTTTTGATCAAACTCTTTTCCGTGTTCATCTTTGACTAGATGAGTAGTAGTACACATTGGAGTGGGTTTACTTGAAGTATTTTCCATTCCAAAACATTTTAATAGTTCTTTACCGTATTTTTCTTAATTTATAAAAATTCCATTGTTTAATTATTTTATTTGTAATCCTAAAAAGAAATTTAATTCACCCATATGAGACATTTCAAATTTGTTTAGCAAAAATTTTAAACATTTCAAATGTATCACTTTTATGTTTTAAAAATAGTTTCCAAGTATATCTTGAAAAATCGTCTACAATTACAAAGACATATTTATTATGATTATTGAACGTACTTGAGTTGGACGAAATAAGTCCAAACGAAGTAATTCAAGAGGTTGTTTAGTAGAGATTTTTTTTAAGATTTAAACGAGCTTTTCTTTAATTTTCGAAGTTGACAGGCATTGCATAGATTTTTAACTTTGAAATTTATTTTCGGTAATCCTCTTGCCAAATTGTTTTTCGCTAATTTGATTATATATTTGAAATTTATGTGACAATTTTTTTTTGCCATATCCATTAATCATCATGATTTGTAGTTAAACATAAACCATTATTGCGATTATTATTCATGTTTAGAATATAAATATTTCAATTTCTTAGTCAAAAATTAAAGTTTCAATTTGATCTAAGATATTGCATTTATCCTTTTCAAAATCGATTCTAAATCCCTTATCGCATAATTGGCTTATACTAAGTAAATTATGTTTTAAATTTTTAACTAACAAAACATTTGAAAAATAGAAGAGGTAGATGTACCAACACTAGTGGCGTTTCCAATTCCAATAACGTATCCTTTGGGTTTATCCCCAAAAGTGACCATGCAATTGTCCATATAAGCGATATTTGATAGCATGTATGCATTTTCCATCATATGTTTGGAATATCCACTATCGAGTATCCATTTCTCCTTTTTTTGGGTACCTACAAAATAATAAAAAGTTTTAATTGGTACTCATATCCTTTTTAGGGCCCTATGGGTTAGTAGGAGAAGTTAACTATACCCATAAGGGTTTGGAACCTTTAGAAATGTAATTTTCAGTATGAACTATTTCTTTTAGATACATATCTATGTGTTTTTGTCTAATCAATTTGTTATTTATTTTAGGAATCCATATCTTAATCATTTTTGTTTCCTTATTCTCATATTTAAGTTTTTATTTTTCTAAGATTTGTATATAATGTACTATACTTCTTTAAACTTTGATTAGAGATTAGATTATTTCTAGAATGTTTATGATTATTTTTGTTAATCCTAAACCATTCCTATTTCCTAATGGTTTTGAAAACTTTATCAAATTATCTAGATTTTGATTTCCTTTATTAAATTTTGAAACATTATTAGTAATTTTAACTAATTTATTTTTGAGATTAAAAATTTCTATATTAGCCGATTCAAAATTTTGTTTTAATTCATATTTTTATTTTTCATGTTTATGATTTTATACTTTGTTATTCTCTATATCATGTTTTAGAGTAGCACTATGAGATGATAATTCTTTGATTATTATTGTGCTAATTCTAATTCTTCTTTTAAAATACTTTTTCTCATCTTTTAACGGTTCCAATTTCTAATTCAACTCTGTTTAATTTTCCTGTGTTTTCTTTATTTAATTCTCTATATTGTTCATCTAATTTCATACTATTTTTAAGAAGTTCTTCATATGTTAATTCATGACGTACTTCGTCTGTGTTAGCCATGAAGCAAACATTTGCTTGTTCTAAACCATTATCACTATCAAATGAAGATGAAGAGTTGGAGTCGTTCCAAGTTACTTGAAATGCTCTTCTCTTTTTCTTAAAATTTTCGAATTTGTTTTTCTTTTTATCACTGTTGAGTAGTGGGCATTCTTTCTTTATATGGCCCAATTTGTCACATCCAAAGCATTTTATTGATGTTTGATTTTAGAAATTAATACTGCTGCTATTTTGAAATTTCATCATCCTTTTGAACTTCTTGAATTTTTTGTAATTTCTAGCGATCAAAACAATCTCATCTTCTTCCAAGTTGGCGTTGTCGTTGTTTGCTTGAAATGAGATGTTTTTGCTTTCTTGATTTTGTTCTTTTCTTGCCTATAAATTATCTTCGTATGACATTAGATTTCCTATTAACTCTTCGAATGTGAGTTGGGAAAGATTGTTAGCTTTTTCGATTGCTAAAACTTTTCTTTCCCATTCATATGTCAGAGAGTTCAAAATTCGTGTACTAAATCAAATCAGTGAATTTAACTCCTAGTGGCATAAGATCGTGTTGTATAGTTTGAATCTAGCATACATGTCAATAATTTACTCATTTTATTTCATCTTAAAATATGAAAATTGATTTTGTAGAATAGAAATTTTTTTTTGCTTGACTTTATTTGTGCTTTTATAAGTAATTCGTAAAGTACGCCATATATCAATGCATAACATGACTCAAGAAAGATCATTTTTATCGGGTGAACAAAATAAAACATTCATAGATTTGGCATTGTTAGACGCCTCTGCTTTTTGTACATCATTTCACATCCTATATCAATGTTAGGTGCTTCATATTTATTTTGAGTTGCTAACCAAATTTCTAGACTATTAGCTTCCATAAAAATACGCATACGTACAGACCAGTAAGCATAATTAGATCCAGTGAATAGTGCAGGACATGTAGTGGATTGACCTTCTTGAAATGTACTTGCCATATTAAATATGTTTCAATTACATGTTATTGTAAATTGTAATAACGGTGCTCTGATACCAATTAAAAGTCTAGTGGATCGTATACTATATAACTTGTGTATAATATGCAAGAATACATATATATATATATATATATATATTAATGCAACAATAGATAATAAATACTAGAATATGAGATTTTATACTGGTTCGGACCTCCTATGATCTCATTTGAGTATACGAATATGATTTCTTTGAGATGTAGGAAGAGAATTTCACCAAAAGATCATAATGGATTGAGAGTATATAAACAACATATATGCAAGAGAATGCTTAGAAATCAAGAGAGTATATGATATATCAAAGAAATTTAAGTTAGTTCTCAATCAAGATGCTATTTGTAGAGTTAGAGAGGTGTAGATGAAGAGTTGTTGCTCTTTGAAGAAAACTTTTCGTTTTAATGGTTGCAACTCTTCTTAAAAGATGTTTTCCTTTGGTTTCAAAAAAAAATGTATTTTCAAATATGATAGTTTGCCTTGAAAGACGTCTTGGTATAATGACAGACATGTGTAACTATTTTATTTTTTAACCTAAAACTTATCACAGATGTCAGTGAGTATACCTTAGATGTTTGTGACTATACCTCAGATGTTTGTGAAGTGAAAATGCAGTTTCTACATATTTTTGATGTATATAAAGTTGTAAATGCATATATACTCAAGGAGACCCTAATAGTATTTTACCTTGGACTCTTTTACAATAGAATAACCTTTAGTTTGGTCAATGAATCTTCGTCTCCCTTTGAGTCTTAATATCTTTGATCACGGTGTCAGCTTGTAGTATATACCATCAATTTTGATAAACTCTATATATGTATATAATTGTATAGTTATTATCATTGAAACATAAGTTGGAGGTTCTAACACCTAAGTCCTTTGACGAATGATAGTGTTGCCCTCTCTCTTCGAATACTCCTTAACATAGATTGTCCTGCACGATAGCATTGTTTGAAATGCTAATGCTGAACTCTCCCTTGGACTTAACCTTAGGATTGACAATTCGACTCTATAACATTTCACTTCACAACCGCTCCTAAAACATAGGACTCATATGCTAGTTTTGATGTGGAATTCGATAAATAAAAACATATCGATCTCGGTCTCTCCAAACTAATTCAATGAATTTCCGGCTAACTCAATTCAGGTTCTTTCAAAAGTAAGTGAAAGCTAGAGACATTTCATAACATGATCCACCCCGAGGATTCTCATCGATATTAAATCGTGAAGCCTTTTTATAACTTCTTAAGTCATAGTTGGCTAATTTTGATAATGCACTAATCGATTATAGAGTCAAAAACAATTGCTTATACAAATTTTGATTTGTACGCTTAACTCATTTTGGATATTCCAACTCAACTATTCCTTGTCCAATAATGAAGCCAGGTATGTTAGAGAACACTGGTTGCATCAAAGCCTTGGCTAGACACTTCATTCTTGAATCCCACAAATAGATAAGTCAACCTCGTCGGCTTTTAGTGTTAAGTATAATATTAATGATTTCCATAAATAAGAAGAAATCAACACGATTAACACATTTTCGACATTTTCCAACTTATTATTCCTTGATCAAGAGGGAATCCCGGTAGGTTAAAGCTTTATTGCTTTGTCTCTACTCGTCATCAATCTTAACTCTCACAAATAGATAAGTCTTACTTCACGATTTTAGTGTTAAGCATAGTTAATTACTTTTCAAACAAGTAATTAAACAATTAACCATAGCCACTAAGCAATTCTTAAGCCTTTCTAAAAACATTTGTATACACTTTTAAAATACTTGAAAGTACTTATATTAGGTTTTAAAACATTTATCCAAAATATTACTTGAAAATAACAATTTTTAATTTTCCTTAAAAGTTGAAAACTACATGTTTTCTATATATTCTAACAAAATATCCCTTCTTAAAAAATTACAACTAATTCTTAAAAATTCATAAATATCTCAAACAAATTTTGAAATACTCTAGTATGAGTTAGTAAACACTTGTAACAGGAATAAAATGATAAATTTAAATAGCTTTTCAAACCTTTTAAAGTCCAAAATCAAGGCTAAACAAGGCAGTTTTGTACAAGTGAAGTTTTGGCCACTTTTCGAGATGTTACTTAACTTTTTACTACTCAGGCTTTTAATAAAACAAAAATATATACAAGGCATTATAAATATGATGAGAAAATATTAAGAATATCTCTATATAGTTCTATACCAATCACCAAAACAAAAGTAAATCACAACTACATCTATAGCAGCTATCGCTATAAGTGCACTTCCAAATCTGAGTCATATTCAAATCTATGTTCAACTACAACCTATGTGCTTTGTTCAAGTTCTTTTAACATGTCATACAAGTCCGTTTAAGTCCATTCCAAGTTTGTTCAAGTCCATATACATGGATTACATATGTCACTTACATTAAAGTAAGAATTCAAACCAATGTTTTAACATAAGTTAACAATAATTCAATCAACATAAACACAATCAGTCACAAACATATATATGTTATATTTTCCATTCAAAATTAGGTGTTAACCCACCTTTAATTTAACAAATAACCAAGTCCAAGAACTCAAGTCCAAACCCAAGCTAGCAACCTTCTTTCCTTTCTTTTATTCCTTGCTTTTGCCCTCCTCCCCTCACTTATAGTTCACGGCCTTCCTATTATGTTGAGTGTGGCTTTTATTATTAAATTTTTGGCATAGTGTAAGGAGTTCTAATATTGTACTAAACCTTGTGGAAAAGTTTGAAGTGATTTGGAGTTGATTTGCAACAATTTTCTTTAGAACATAGGAGATGAAGAAGATGAAGAAGCCATTGATTTTCAACTCTAAGCTTTATAAATATTTTGTGAATGACAACTAAGGGTATGGCCCTCCTTATGTAGGCTTAGGGTTATTGTTGCCTAAGCTCTCACTCACCCCCTAAGCTATGGAAACTTCACTTCTCATCACTTCTCCTTTAAGTCAGTTCTCCTTTGTGCTAATTACCACTATACCCATCTCATGATTATATCTCTTACCCTTAGAAGCTTCTAGAACATCCAAGATTTATGAAGAGGAGAGTGCATTAATTAGTTGCTAATGTGTTTATTTGATCGTTAGTCAAGTGCATAAGAGTTCGAACAACTTATATTAATCGAAAAGCAGTTTACCGATAAACCAATTTTCAGTTACATTATCAATTTTTCATCGAAGAATATATTTTTGTAAACAAATTTCAAAAAAATAATTCATATCATTATTCATTAATTAAATGATGATAAACTAGATTATAAAATCATATTTATAGCACTTAAATATTTTCAAAATGTTTAGATATTCGAAGACGAAGTTTTCGAATTTCCGAGTCGCTACATCCTCCACCACTTAGAACATTTCATCCTCGAAATACAAATAAGAATGATAATCAAAGAAGATAGACGAAACAAGATACATATATAGAGTATTGATGAAACTATATACAAAATAAACTACAACTGAATGCATGTTAAGCAACTCCACCTCAAGCGGTGAGTACAATACAAAAGATAAAGATACTAAGATAAGAAGGAACTCTAAGTCTATAAACAACTCTAGATAGATCTTCTTTAAACTGCCCACCGTCTTCTTGTTACCACCACAAGCATCTTTCCCTATGACACTTCTAACCTTAACAAAAGAATAAGCACACAAACACTCAAATAGTATTCACAATGTTAGCAACCAATGCTCATGGTTTGCTTAGGTTCAAAACTCTCCTATCGTCCAAGGATGATAAACAATCTACTAGGCATACCTTACGTTCAACAGCCTCAACTCACTACTTAGACGATTATTCATGCTACCTCATGATAAATCAAAGGGCAATTCCTCAAATTCTTTAGAAGTCAATATAACCTATAATGCAAAAGTACTAAAGCCCGTACGATGTATGTATATCATCCGTACATAATATTCGATTTGATCACTTGCTCGATCACAAAGATTTAGGTTCCCAACTAGTATAGATCATTGGAATTCTCCAATGCGGATTGGTACCTTTATTAGAAACATCTATTCTTCTAGCATAGCCATATACTATGATAGAAAACATCAGGACCATATAACGAACCCACATCAAGTGTTCGTTGTTAAGAATAAAGTGAAAAATCCTTGTTCGGAGCGGTACAAACAACCTCAAAAACATGCACTTGAATACTTATTAAAGAATAGTGATGCGAGTGAAAAGATCTATATATAAATTACATATTTATTCTATTGGTTTCTTAGCTATACCAATATCTTTTTAATCAATTTCATTTATACAAATAGTATGTCATTTAATACTAAATTATTTATAAATCATTTCATAAAACAAAACTTCAAGTTTATACACCTTCTATAATTTAAGTTCATACTCATATAATACTTTATTACATCCTAAGAGTATATATAAATCAAATTGGTTTTACTTAACAAGGATGATCTATAATTTAAAATTGTTTCAACTTACCACCTTCTCAATTCAAATGTTATTGTTAACCCACCTTTTGTCAAGGCAGTATACATGCGGATTTAACCCAACAGACTTCACAATTATTGAGTGCAAAGTGATGATTGTGCGGTCCGGTAGTCAACCATAGATAATAATACCAAACTAGGATTAAATGTAGTCGGTAGATAAATGATGCAGGATAGTATAAATATAGGACATAGTTTGGATCGGTTTGTTTAGTTGGTTCGGGAAGTTTTGGTCATGGGTTCAACATGTTTTAATAATAAGGGATCGGTTAGGCATACTTCATGAAGTAGGGGTTCGGTATAGGTAAAATCTGAGGGGTCGATATGATCGCATAGGTAGTGGATCGGTATGCTTATGTGGTCCATCAAATGGAAAGGATCGATGTACTATGGATTAGCATAAGAGGGCTTAGTGTAATATGGATCGGCATAGGGAGGATTAGTACAGAAAGGCTAGGTATGGCACGAATTAGAATAGACGGGATTGGTGTAATATGGGTCAGCAATGGTTAGATTAGCATAGCATGGATTGACATAGCTGGGTAAAGTCATAGGGATCTACAAAGATGATATTACATGAGGGACCGGCATGACTGGTTACTCCAGGGGTCGGAAACGATGTTATAGGAGGGATCGGTATATCTACTGGGGGAAGGATGGATCAGTACATCTTCATGGATTAGGGAGGTTTAGCATACTTTCACGTAGAAGGATGGTTCGACATATCTTCATGGAGGAGATGGATCGGTGCGACATAATGGAAGAAGAAGGGATTGGCAGTTTTCAAGAAAGGATCAGGGTTGGCATGCAACCCTTGGGAGGGATCGGTAGAAAGGAGTATCCAAGCAGCACTAAATCAAAGATCGATTAGTAACTCAAGCTCCTTCGATCCAAATGACATGAAACTTGGAGATTTGACATACTTTATCATAGGGAATCTATTATAGGAGTCGCGACCCAAGAATCAACCAAGGAAGGGATCAGTACCGACCCATCTCCATGGGGATTTGGGCCTAGCAACCACTATGGTGGGCCCATATGTACAAGGAGGCCATGTTGCTATAGTTTCACCTATAAATACAGCAGGCAAGGCTTTAGAAAAAAGAACTACTTCATTTTCCATTCCTCTTCATCTTCTTCCTAAAGGATGCTCTGCCATTTTTCTTCTAGAATTATGGAATGTATGTGTATTCAAATTTTAGTATATAAAAAATGATTATTCTGGAGTGGACGTAGGCCGAAGTCAGTCGAACCACTATAAATCTTGTCTCTTTTACTTGCTTTCATTTTAATTTGTTATTCTTTATATCGTATTCTCTACATCATATATTATCTGTGATCTGTAACTGGGTATTGGTACTTTCACGTATAGTTGGGTGTTCGTGACTAATTTTGGCACACATATAAACTCAACTTCATATTTTCAAAAACACTTAACTACAAGGTCTATAACAATCCGTAAGTTCCCGACTATCCAAAATAACCAAAAATTCCATTCATTTTAACAAAGAAAACTACCATATAATATATCATATCATGATGCACATACCATACTTTCCTAATGCATAAGCTACATATGTCCATGAAATAACTTAACAGGAGAACTTTTAGGACCAAACACCAGTTTTTGTTTCAAATCATTTTGAAATAATATATACATATAAGTTTTGTATATCAAATCATACCTTTGGAATTTAAATCAAAAATCCATTTTATGAAAATAACTTTGTAGCATCCCATAGTTAGAAACCCAAAAACAAATGTCGGTGATGCTATAGTCACCATCAAAAATATTTTCAAGCAATAGAAGTGAGTTCGGTACATCTAAACCATACTGTTGGTACTTAACCAAAATCATTTCGAAGTGGTATCAAATACTTTGCATAATAATACTAAGTGTAATGACTTCAGTATCCTAAACCAATTTCCCAAATATTTACTTTCAAATGATACTATTATTACTTTCGCCAAATTCTCGAAAACCACTTTCAAAGACGCCGAGATTTAAGTTGTCAAATTCATTATTTAAATCCTTTTCGTTTATAAACCATATTTTACAAACCATACTTTATTTAAAATAACTTACTTATATCAAATTCTTTTCATAAATATTTATTTTCAAAATATTCTAACTTTCCCTTTGGTTTATAGTAAACATCTTTTACTAAATTTTAAATTCTAACCCAATATTATCACGGAAAGCCTTATTGTTGAACCATGAAACTTAATTCACAAGGTGTTCATTTTAATGAGACCAAAATTACCGTCTAACCACCTCATGATGTACAAAGGTAAAGCTGCTCATAAACTGGTTGAACATAAATAACCAACAAACAATAGTTAAAATTTCTAACATGCTGAGCATGACTAAACAATCAAGGTTACAAGATATTAAACTATAAGAAGAAATAATATCAAACAAAACACGAATAGGTAAATCATAAATAGATAGTATTACCTCAGGAGTCTACTATCCCTTCTCAACTGTAGAAATAGAGAGAACCCCGGGCTACTCCCACTCTTAAGCGTAGGACAATCTCTAGTAAACTGGCCAAGCTGATGGCAAAGGTAACAATATTTTAGTGCAAACTGTGCCTAAAGCTTCAAAAACTTCTCAGACGGTGCTTTCACTATCTATGCTCTAGCCACCTTCCCTTCTTTCCCCAATATATATGTCACATCCCTATCTAGAGGCCCAAACCTAAGTGCTAAAGATGTTATAGTCATCTGTAGTATTAGTTTCCAACGACTAAATACGGCTATGTTAATGGTATCTATAATATCGAAAGCACTTGAATATGGAACGAACACAGATTTCAAAATAACTTTCATCGTTACATTTCAAAAAACAGATGTTCCATATTCAACTTACATGATTCCAAATACATTCCAAGGCATAGATAAAATATACTTATTAGAAAATATGCCAAAATCAGTATATGAAGATACCCCTTCGGATGATCGGAGTCATATCGTTATAATAGAATTAATACAAACATAGCGGAAATTCAACAAAACATAAAACAAGAAGTGCAACTCCTAAATAGCTATATGTTTTCCTCCTGCATGCCTTTGGTAGCCTTAATCGATCCTACTAAATCTGAAAAGACCTTAACCCCTCAGCCTACTCAAATCAATTTTGAGCACCCGAGAGTTTATGGGGAAAACATAAACTTCTAGTCGGACATAAAGCTTTGGTGTGAATAATATATACATCTCGGTTTAATAAGTTAAGTGAGACCATGCCACTTAGCGGAATAGGTTTCCCTCACTAACATCCTTTTAAACATATCTTTAAAAAATCTTTGTCCTGCAACCAAAACTGGTTAAATACTGTAGAGCATCATTATGTAAAAATGCATAAATATCATGTAATAATGAACTACATGTTCAAACACATAAGTTTTGTTTGACTAACTTTTAACCATTGGCTGACTCAGGCCTATATAAACCAAATCTGTCTAACACATGTTAGACACTCCTCTACCATATGGTCTGTCCTTAACTATCTGTTAAATACTTTGCTTATGACGGTCTGTCCGTAGCTTAATCATCTCTCAAGTCTTCTTGATCCTAAAGGTTTTTCAACCTCACCAATAGCCTATTTGTATACTAACATATATTTCCTTCGGTGTGTAATCATAATTTTAGTCTACATGTGACCAAGCCCTACACAGTGGAATTTTGGACAATAATTAGCTGGGGCAAATAGCTAATGTATAGGGGTGATCATATACCAGTCCCATTTGGAATTCAAATATCTAAGTCATTTTCACTTAGCGATCCTCTCCCATAATTTTCCTTGAAAACATTGTCAAAATGGTTTAAAACCTTTAAATCAAACTTACACAAGAAATAATATATTCATTATGCTTACTCAAAATCATATTGCCATGTTATTATATATATATATATATATATATATATATATTACTCAAACTTTAGTTGATGAAAACATTTAACCATTTGAAAGTACCTCTTTCTAATCTTTTGAAAGTATCTCTTCCAAAAATAAGCAAAGCCCTTTAATTGTCTAGGCCAAGTGGCCAGAACGTTACCTTTCAAAACCTTTCGAAACCATACTTTAAGGCTTTCAAAACCATTGAACTCAAACCTTTCGTAACCATTGAACTCAAAACTTTCAAAACCATTGAACTCAAACCTTTTAAAACCATTGAACTAAAACCTTTCGAAAGCAATAAAACTTCAGACATCCTACTTTAAAAACACTTTAAAACATTGCCTTATAAAACCTTTGGAAAACCTTCCATTTTAAAACCCTTTGAAACCACACAGAAAACAAAAACCTTTCGAAGACTTACTGGGTTCAATTTATAATATGTGGAAAATCTTCTTTTAAAACCTTTCAACTTCATTGGAAGCAACCTTTTGACTTTGTCGAAAGCTTTAAAACGCATCAATTAAAACAATAGGCCTCTGCCTTTAAAACAACTCCTTCAAAAGCTTGGGTTATACTTCCATTAGAAAAAAAGGCAAAACATCTAAGTCAAAAACTTTCTTTCGAAAGCATGGAGAAGTTGTTGGTTTTAAAAACAAGGAAACCTTTCATCTTTGTCAAAAGCAACAACTTTGAAAGGTTGTAAAGCGGCAATAACCATTTGACTTTGTCGAAAGGTTTAAACCTTTATTTTTATCATTTGACCTAGCCGAAAGCAACCTAATCGAAAGTTCTTATTCAAAAGCAAAGCAGGCAATTCTTTTGTCTTATAAAACAGACATACTTCAACCTCTTTGGCAATTAACCTTTTGACTAAGTACCCTTCGACTTTGTCCACTTCATTAAGTACCAAGAAACTTGATACCGTATGCATTGGTTTGACCTTATTGAAAGCTTTGATACCCTTCAACCTCGTCGGAAGGTCTGGGTCAGAATGTTTGATGCCGTAAAAGGACGAAACATGCTAAAAGTGTGTTTTTTGTTTTTAACTTAAAAATATAACTTTTCAACTACATGTCTTTGTTTTTCAAGTTATTATTTGTTAACAAATATTCTTTAGAAAAGTGCTGCCATTAATTTCAGAAATAAATAATGATTTTATTTTATAAAATGCCCCTTCTCCTTAATTAAATATATAAAACATTTAAGTCTCATACTTTAAATAATTTTATATATTCATCAAAACACATAGAAAAATCTGGAAAAAATTCTAGAAAATCTATTTTAATATGTTTTCCAACATATAAAAATGTCAAACCCAAATAATAATTATTTTAGCAGCAAATAATTTAAAACCCTTAACGTAATAAAATCTCAACCCATTAATCTTCACATTATTTTATTTAAGTTAACTAACTAAATATCCTAAATAATGTTATGAAAATATGGGGTATTACGGACTCCCCACCTTAAAGAATTTTGTCCTTGAAATTACGATAAGGTACACCCGAAAAAATCAAAGGTAAAACATACCATCTAACAACTCTGGATAAGCATCTCTAATCCTACTCTCAGTCTCCCAAGTACAGTCCCTAGCATCGTCACTCCACTGAACCTTTACTAACCTAACTGTCTTGATCCTCAACTTCTTCTCATCTCTAGCAACAATCTGAATTGGTTTTCTAATTATAGTCAAGTCCAGCTCTATTACTAAATCCTCTGACATTGTAGGTTTTATAGTAGTCTTTGGGTCTCTAACACATTTTCTAAGATGAGATATATGGAATACATCATGGACTCTTACCAAACCACTTGGTAAATGTACTCTATAAGCGAGTTTCTCGATCCTCTCTACAATATGGAAAGGTTTAATGAATCTAAGTGCTAATTTTCCTGACTTTCGGAATCTAATCACATCCTTCATCGGTGAAACCTTAATAAACACATAGTCTCCGAAAGAGAATCCCAAATCTTCCCTTCTTCTATCAGCATAACTTTTCTGCTTAGACTAAGATTTCTTCATCCTAGCTCGGATCAACTCAGTCTTCTCTACAACTTCTTTCACCAAATCCGGACCAAGAACCAATCTATCACCGATCTATAACGTACATATAGGAGATTTGCATGAACTTTCATATAAGGCTTCAAATGGAGCCATCCCAATACTAGCTTGATGCTATTATTATACGAGAACTCGACTAAATGGAGATGGTCTTCCCATGATCCCCTGAAATCCAATACACAAGCTCTTAACAAATCCTCCAAGACTTTGTTAACTCTTTCCATTTTCCCATCAGTCCGTGGAGGGTAAGTGGTACTCATGTTGAGCTTGGTTCCTAAAGCTTCTTGTAGACTCCTCCAGAACTCGCAAGTAAACAAAGAATCTCTATCATTGACGATACTACTAGGAATCCTATGTAGTCTATCCACATTCTTCATAAATAACTTTGCTAAAATAAGTGGTATCCTAGTTGACTTTACTGGAAGAAATGGGCACTCTTAGCCAGTCTATCCACTATTACACATATGCTTTCATTCCTCTACTAGATCTTGGCAACCCATCATGAAAATCCATGGAGATAGAATCTCACTTCCACAATGAAACTTCCAACGGTTGAAGCAACCCACTTGGCTTCTGGTGTTCAGCCTTTGCCTGTTGGCAATTCAAGCACTGCTTAACTCACAAACCAATGTCCTATTTCATACATTCCTAGAAGAAACTTCTTTTCATATTCTGATGCATCTTCGTTCCTTCTGGATGGATAGTGAACTTCGAACAATTACACTCATCCAAAACTTCTTTCCTTATTCCTCCTACATTCGAAACACACAACCTTCCTTTCTTTCTTAACCACCCTTTCTGATTAAGACTGAAATCCTTCAAGTCATCTTCTCTGTTCCTTCCCTTAGCCTTTTGATCCGTTCAACCAAAATTAGATCCTTCTCATGATTAGAAGTTATCTTCTAAATCATTACAGGTCAAACTTCTAAATAAGACAATACAACATTTCCTGCACTAGAACCTAGCTCGCATCTATACTGCACTCTACAACCTAAAAATGCTTCCAAATCTTTCCACTTAGCAATCATAGCCAATACTGCATTCTGATGTTACCTGCTAAATGCATCCACTACCTTATTTCCTTTTCATATGTGTACTCAATTCCAAATCATAAGCAGCAAGAAAATTCAACCATATCTACTGTCTCATGTTCAGCTCCTTCTAAGAGAACAAGTACTTCAACGACTTATGATCTGCATAAAGCTCAAATCGCTTTCCAAAAAGTAATGCCTCCACACATTCAAAGCAAATATAACAATAGCTAACTCCAAATCATGCATAGGATACCTAACTTCATGTGGTCTAAGCTGTCTAGAAGCATAAGCAATCACTTTACCTCTTTGCATCAACACAGCTCCCAATCCAGTTCCATACGCATCAGTATAAACAACTAAATCTTGATTCTCCTCCGAAACCACTAACACCGGTGCATCGGTCAATAAGTGTTTTAAGCTCTAGAATGCTTCCTCATGCTTATAAGTCCATATAAACTTCACACCTTTTGGCGTATGCTTAGTCATTAGTGCAGCTATCCACAAACAATCCTTTATAAACCTTCAATAATATCCAGCCAATCCGAGAAAACTCTTTACCTCAATCACCATCTCGAGTCTCTTCCAAATATTTACCACATCGATCTTAGTTGGATCTATGGACAACCCTTTTTTTAAAACTACATGACTAAGGAACTTCACTTCCTTCTTTCAAAAATGACACTTCGAAAACTTAGCCTTCAGCTGATGCTCCCTTAGTTTCTCAAGCACAACTCTAAGGTGAACTTCATGCTCCTTTTCATCCTTAAATTATGTCAAAATATCATCTATGAAAACCAACACAAATCTATCCAAGTTCTCTTGGAAAATTCGGCTCATTAAATCCACAAAGAATGTTGGCGCATTAGTTAGTCTGAATAACATAACTAGCCATTCATACGATCCATACCTTGTTCTAAATGCTGTCAAAAGAATACTATCCTCTGCCACTCTAAGCTGATGAAATCCGGTTGCCAAATCCAGCTGAGATAATACTTTAGCTCCACTTAACTGATCGAAAAAATAGTCAATTCTCGGCAATGGATATCGGTTCTTTATCGTTTTCTCATTCAACTTACGATAACCGACATATAGCCTCAACGATCCATCTAACTTCTTAGCAAACACCACGACAGCTCCTCAAGGAGAACTACTTAGTTGGATAAAATTCTCGCCTTCCAAATCCACCAACCACACCTTCAACTCTCTCATCTCAGTGGGTGTCATCCTGCTTGGCAGCTTACTCACCAGTTCTGCTTCAGGCACCAAATCGATTTGAAACTCAATGGCTATTTCGGGGGCAGTCCAACTACCATCTCAAACACATCCACAAATTCTCTAACCACAAAGACTCGATGCAACTCATCCTCCAACTACATGATACCCTAATAAATCATTCGCTTTACAACTAGGGTTCTCTACAGTATAAACTATCCAATCACTACAATCTGAATGACTAAGTGATATTTTCCTATCATGGAAAAATATCCTATCATCATATTTACTTAACCAATCCATCCCTAGGATAAACCCAAACCTCATAAAATCAAATACATGCAAACTGTAATTAAATGTATAACCTAGCAAATCAAACTCTAAATGGTCACACCTCATCCCAAGTGCGCATACCCTCATATCAGATTTGCAACTCTTAAGGAAGTAACTAAATATAAGGGTTGTAGGTTAAGCTTATCTACCAAACATTGAGAAATAAAAGAATGCGATGCACCAGTATCAAACAGAACGCTAACAGACATACCATGAATATGTAGCGAGCCTCCAAGAACAACCTTCCCTTTCTCTTGCACAACTAGCCTTGAAGTTGCGGGCTTCAATGCATAAACTTGCCGTTTTCCATCTCTAGTAGGCTCCTTGCATTAGTTCTTACAATGGTCGATCTGGTCGCAATTAAAACATTTGACATTCTTCTTCCCAATAGAATCTTTCCCTTTTTCCTTTTCCGGTCTGACACTCACGAGCATAGTGTCCTTTCTTATCACATTTATTACAAACCACCTTAGGTTTTCCTTTTTTTCTATGCTCCTCCCTTCTGAGCATTCTTCTTATGGAAAAACTTCCTCTTCTGGCCTTGTCCCACCTGGACCTTCTTCATTTTCTTCCTCAAACAAGCTAGCACCTCTTCCTACCTATGTGCCATTTCTACCATTATATCACTATGACCTCTTAGGTGTGGAAAGGTAGCACTTATCAAATCCGGCCTCAAGTCTGTTATAAACTTCTCATTCATCCTGATCACCAAAGCATACCCGTACCGGGCAAACTCTTCAAATTTTCTTGCATATTCTAGAATGGACATCTCTCCTTGCTCCAGTTCAGCGAACTTCCAAACCAATGCCAATTGCACCATCACAGACATAAACCTTTCTTGAAACCTTCTCTTAAACTCTGCCCAAGTCATGGTTTCCTCATCAACACCAACTACAACAGTATTCCACCAAAATAGAGCAGCTGTCTAAAGCTGTCTTGAAGCTAATCTCCTATTTCCCCGTCATTCAATCCTAAGTTAGCAAAAATCCTCTCGTAATGCAATGGCTAGTTTTCAACGTGAATCGCATATTCAATTTCAATGAACGGCTTCCCTCCAAGCCCGATATAGTATCTGCTCAACTTAGCATGCTGGTTTACCATCGGAGGTTCCTGAACTCCACCTCCAGTAGCATTTCCTTCGATAACTCCTGCTGCAATTCCAGCTTGCATCATGTTTACAAAGATCTATACATGGCTCCCATGTCCAGTTGGGGAACCCCAGCACCAATGTTTACAACTTGAGCCTGACCTGGCCTTTCCTAACATCTGGTCGGGAGTTACCATTAGTGGTGATGCTCTCTCCTCTAAGATTAAATATGCCTCTTCTTCCTTCCATGTCTGCATTCAAGCCTCGTGAGATACAAATGAATAGTCTAACTAAGATAGGAGCCTAGAGATATAACGTATACTTATATATAGCAAATACAAGTACGTTACTATAGCGTTATCCCATAACCCGGTCTTAACTCTAATTACTAAGGATTACATTTTCAAAAACCATTTTTAGTTAAAGTATTTCATAAACTATGCTCTGATACCAAGCTGCAACATCCCCTATCTAGAGGCCCAAAACTAAGCGCTACAGATGTTGCAGTCATATATAGTATTAGCTTCGAACGGCTAAATATGGTTATCTTAATGGTATCTATGAAATAAAACATAGATTTCAAAACAACTTTCATTATTACATTTCAAAATCAGGTGTTCCATGTTCAACTTATATAATCCATATACTTTCCTGGGCACAATTAAATTATACTTATTACAAAATATGCCAAGGGCGATATATGAAGATACCCCCTTGGATGATCATAGTCATATAGTCATAATAGACTTAATACAAATATAGTGGAAACTCAACAAATCACAAAACAAGAATTGCAACTCCTAAATAGCAATCCATTTTACCTTTTGCATGCCTTCGGTAGCCTTATTTGTCATCCTACTAACCTGAAAAGACCTTAACCCCTCAGCCTACTCAAATCAATTTTGAACACCCGAGAGTTTAAGGGGAAAATATAAACAACGAGTCAGACATGAAGCCTAATATGAATAATACTATACATCCCGGTTTAATTCATTAGGTGAGACCACGCCACTTAGCGGAATGGGTTTTCCCTCACTAACATCCTTTTGAAACATATCTTTGTAAAACCTTTTTTCTACAACCAAAACTGGTTAAATACTGTAAAGCATCATTATGTAAACATATATAAATATAAGGTAATAATGAACTATCTGTACAAACACATAAGTTCTGTTTGGCTAATTTTCAACCTTTGGATAACTCGGGCTTACCAAACAATTTAAACAAAATTTAACACTTGTTAGACACCCCTCTTTTGGATGTCTATCCTTAACTGTCTATTAAATACTTCAATTCTGGATGGTCTATCCCTATCTTAGTAATCTCCCAGGTCTTCCTGATCCTAATGGTTTTTCGGGCTTACAAATAACCTAGTCTACCCATGACCAAGTCCTACATACCGGAATTTCGAATAATAATTAGCTGGGCTAATAACTAATGTATAGGGGGTGATCCTATACCAATCTCATCTGGTATTCTAATATCCGAGTCATTTTCACTTAGCGATCCCCTCCTATGATTTTCCTTGAAAATTTTTTCAAAATGATTTAAAACCTTCAAATCAAACTTACACAAGGAAATTATATGTTCTTTATGCTTTACACAAAATCATATTTCCATGTTATATGTGTGTGTGTGTGTGTGTGTGTGTTCTTTACTCAAACTTTAGTTGATGGAAACACTTGACCATTTAAAAGTACCTCTTTATAATCTTTTGAAAGCATCTCTTTAAAAAATAAGTAAAACCCTTTAATTGTATAGGCCAAGAGTCCAAGAGACCAAAACCTTACCTTTCGAAACCTTTCAAAACCATACTTCAAACCATTCGAAACCTTTAAACTAAAACCATTCGAAACCATTGAACTTAAACCTTTTGAAACCATTGAACTAAAGCCTCTTGAAAGCAATGAAACTTTAGAAATCCTACTTTAAAAACACTTTAAAACATTGCCTTAGAAAACCTTTGGAAAACCTTCCATTAAAAACCTTCTGAAACCATTCAGAAAACAAAAATATTCCAAAAACTTACTAGGTTCAATTTATAACATGTAGAAAATCTTCTTTTAAAACCTTTCTACTTCATTGGAAGCAACCTTTCGACTCTGTCGAAAGCTCTGCTTCGAAAGCTCTGCTTCGAAAGCTTTAAAACGTATCATTTAAAAAAAATAGGCCTCTTCCTTTAAAAAAACTCCTTTTAAAGCTTGGGTTATATTTCCATTAGAAAAACAAGGTAAAGCATCTAAGTCGAAAGCTTTCTTTCGGAAGCATGGAGAAGCGACTGGTTTTAATAACATGTAAACTTTTCGTCTTTATCGAAAGCAAAACTTCGAAAGGTTGTAAAGCGGTAGCAACCTTTCGACTTTGTCGAAAGGTTTAAAACCTTTGTTTTTTATTATTTGACCTAACCGAAAGCAACCAAGTCGAAAGCTCTTACTCGAAGCAAAGCAGACAATTCTTTTGTCTTATAAAACGAACATACTTCAACCTCTTTAGCAACTAACCTTTCGATCAAGTTCCCTTTGACCTTGTCCAATTCATTATGTACCAAGCAACCTGATTCCATATGCATTGATTTGACTTTGTCGAAAGCTTTGATACCCTTCGACCTTGTCGAAAGGTCTCGGTTGGAAGGTTTAATGCTGTAAAAGGCCGAAACATGCTAAAAGTATGTTTTTCTTGTTTTTAATTTAAAAAGATAACTTTTCAACTAACCTGCCTTTGTTTCCCAAATTCTTATTGGTTAACAAATATTTTCAGAAAAGTATTTCCATTAATTTTTGAATTAAATAATGATTTTATTTTGTAAAATGCCCATTCTCCTTAATTAAATATATAAAACATTTAAGCCTCATTCCTTAAATAATTTTATATATCCATCAAAACACTTAGGAAAAATCTACAAAATTTGAAAAAAATCTATTTTAATATGCTTTCCAACATAAAATAATTTCAAACCTAAATAATTATTATTTTAGCCGTAAATAATATATAACCTAATAAATCATTTTCTTCACTAGAAAATTTATATAAAATCCACATTAATTCCGAAAATTATAAGAATTGGAACCTATCTCTAAAATATCATTTCTAACTTATATTTAAATTTTGAAAGCATTTGGATGTCATTTAATAGGGTTTTTGTATCAAACATATCATAAAAACTAACATGAACATATATAATTCATCAACAAGCATATATATAACTTTAATCATCAAAAACATGGCATACACTTTCAAAATCATTTCGGATCTAATCTTGAAACTGAAATCTATAATAAAATGGGATGAATTAATTATTCATCTTAGCTTTGAGATTAAGAAGTTAGAGATTTGATGTTGAATAAGTTGATTAACTTCTTCTCTTGAATTCTAGCTTTATCTTCTCTTGAGAATAACAATGGTGGACTCTTCTTTGGTGTCAAGGTAATAGCTATGAATAGTCACCGACTCCCAAGAAAAGGTAGAAGAAAAGGACCTATTATGGGACATACAATGCATTACGGACGTATGATCATTACGCTTCAACCGGGTTATTCTATTCCACCTTTTATAGAGAAAAGAAAGAAACAGAAAGAGAGGGATTTGAACCCTCGGTAAAAAAAAATCCTACATAGCAGTTCCAGTGCTACGCCTTTAACCACTCGGCCATCTTTCCTATATAATCCTATTATTGACCAGAAACCGAGTGAATAGTGAGTCCATAGGAATAGATGTTTGTTTGAATAAAATGAAGTGAACGTGAGTTTCATTTCCTAAGGGTTTAGGGTATAAGCCTATCCTATTTTCCATATTGCCCTTACTTATTTCCTAACATATTAGTTTTTGTTTTTTCATTTGGTTTATGTTTAACATGGCACGGCTACCCTTAGATTAATCAAATCTCAACCAATAAATCTTCATATTGTTTTATTTAATTTAACTAATTAAATATCCTAAATAAGGTTATGAAAATAAGGGATGTTACATTATAACTCCAAGCAAAGTATCTATTTTGCCTATATTTACGGCAAACCACACTCCAAATATCTCTCGGTGGCTAAAACTTCCGCTTGTTGTCCCCAACTAATGTAGAAATGTAAAGCTTTCAAACCTCAAAGCCATATTTACCAATCCAACAAAAGATCCCATGACGTTATTAGTCATTATTGAGCTAAAAAGTGGACCAACACCTGGTTTAGATTTGAAAGCACCAATTCCATATTCATAGAGCAATATAATAGATCACAGAAAGTAGAAAAAGAAAAGCAATAAAGGAAAAGTGACAGAAGATTTTTATAATGGTTCGATTGTTAACTAAGCCTACGTCCACTTTATATTTTTATTATATGCTGACTATTATTACAAATATTGTTTGATTACAAGGCTTTAGCTAATCCTAAGTTGGATTAGAACTCCAGAGTTAGAATCCACCGGAGAATCACCCTTTTATTCCTTCTAAGATTGTTGCTTGGAAGATTGGAGGTAAAGAAGAGTTCCAGCCCAGCTTCAGTAGTTAGTTTTCAAAACCTCTTTTATGTTGCAGGAGGCAAGCTATTTAGAGGTTGGAGGGCTCCTAGGCAAGGCCCATCATTTTCAGGTCTCAGGTGAGGTGCAGGCGACCCGAAATGACTCAATGGTCGAAAATTGATGTACTCCATGGGTCGCCTATCTCCAAGAAATACGAGAAACTTACAACATGAATTCCTCGAAGTCGCCTATCTCTAGGTAATGTAAGAAAATTGAATCTGGGGCTTCTTGGAATTTCTAATCTTCGGGCAATTTGAGAAACTTGCATCAAGAGTTCCTCGACGTTGCCTATCTCTGGACGATGCAAGAAACTTGCATCTGAGGCTCTTCGGCATTGCCTATCTCCAGGCAACGTAAGGAGCTTGCATCATGTGTTCCTTGGCGTTGCCTATCTCTAGGCAATGCAGGAAATATGAATCTGGGGGTTCTCAGAGTTGCCTTTCTCCAGACGATGCAAGAAGCTTGCATCATAAGCTCCTCGATGTCGCCTATCTCCGGGCGATGCGAAAAACTTGAATCTGGGGCTTCTAGGAGTTTCTATCTTCGGGTAATGGGAGAAGCTTGCATCATGAGTTCCTCGATGTCGCCTATCTCCAAGCGGTGCGAGAAATTTGAATGTAGGCTTCTCGGAGTTGCCTATCTCCGGGCAATGCAAGAAGCTTGCGTCATGAGTTCCTCGACGTCGCCTATCTCTAAGCGATGCGAGAAACTTGAATATGAGGCTTCTCGGAGTTGCATATTTTCGGGAAATGCGAGAAGCTTTCATCATGAGTTCCTCGACGTCTCCTATCTCCAAGCGACGTGAGAAACATAAATTTGGGGCTTCTTGGAATTGCCTAACTCTGGGCAATGCGAGAAACTTGCATCACGAGTTCCTCGATGTCACTTATCTCCGGGCGATGCGAGAAACTTGAATCTGGAATTTTTCGCATCACCTATTTCTAGGCAAAGCGAAAGACTTTAAACTTGTGGCTCTCTTGATGCAGCTGAGATAACATCATTTTTTAGAGGGCCATGATCGGGTACCGCTAATTCGAGGTTCGAGTCGGTTTGCCCCCGCCGGATCGTCGGATCATTATTATGCACACAATTTAAATGACTCAAAAAGAAAACTTTATTAAGAAAAACATGGAGGATGCTTTACCTATTTATGGCACCACCGACATTCCTTTAATGTCTTATTTGCTAAAAATTAGAATAATACATAAAGTTTCTTTTAAACGAAATATCGGCACAGCGATTCGCTATTCCATGCTTTGGGAATGCTATCCCATCGACCATCGTCAGCTTGGACGTCCCATCTCCAAGTTTTTGATGAATGGCAAATGATCCTTCCCAATTCGGCCTGAAGGCTCCTGGAACCGGGTAAACTCATTTGAGCACAAGATCGCCTATTTTGAAGGTTTGACTGTAAAGTTTGGAGTTGAAATATTGTGCAACCCTTTTCTGGTAGACGGCGATCCTTAGTTCTGCTTTCTCTCTCTTTTCATAGACTATGTCAAGTGATTTGAGTAGGAGTTGCTAGTTTTGTTTTTGGTTGAAATTCATCCTTCGGTAAGACGGGGCTTCTAGTTCGATAGGGATCATTGCCTCTAAACCATACACTAATGTGAATGGAGTGTGGTCGATGGCAGCTCTGTGTGTTGTTCTGTAAGCCCATAGTGCGAGTGAAAGCTCATCAACCCAGTTTCCCTTTGCTTTTGTCAATCGTTGTTTGATGGTGGACTTAATGAGCTTATTTTTTGCCTCCATTTGCCCATTTTTCTATGGGTGAGCCACTGTAGAAAGGCTTTTCTCAACTTGAAAGCGCTTGTAGAAGTCTTTAAACTCGACACTTCTGAACTATGTTCCATTATCAATGATGATTTTTTGTGGCACGCAAACATGTAAATGATATTTTTAGTAAAAAATTTAATAATTTTCTTTGTAGTTATAGTGGCCAGTGGTTCCACTTCGGCCCACATTGTGAAATAATCTACAGCCACTATTGCATATTTGGCTTCTCCTTTTGTAATCGGAAGGGCACCATTCAGATCGATGCCCCATATCGTAAATGGCCATGGGCTAACCATTTATATTAACTATATTGGTGGGGTTCTCTTAATCTTGCTGAGTCACTGACAGCGATCACATCTCCTGGCATGATACGCAGCATCATGATTTACTGTTGGTCAGAAGTACCCATACCGAAGAACTTTCTTGCTAGCATATGCATGCCAATGTGATCTCTGCACTTACCTTCATGCACTTCTTCCAGGATTCGGTCCGCTCCATCTTTGGTCACACACCTGAGAAGAGAGGTCGAGAATCCTTCAATAGAGTATTCCATCCTGTATCATGAACCGCGGCTTCTTCCTGAGTAATTTTTTTCGCTAGTTTTGGTCTGCCAGAAGATAATCTTTAATTGGTGTCCTCCACGTGTCCGGTTCCACAGTGGTCTCGAGAATCCATTCTATGTACATTCGTTAATGCTTGGAAAGGTTAAGGTTTTGGTTGGGATGACTCCCGACGACTGTGCTTCTCCGAAGCTTGCCAACTTGGACAGAAAGTCTGCCTTGGTGTTTTGCTCCCGTGGTGTATGGGTTATGGTGTGGTGCTCGATGTCGCTCAGTAGCTTTTGCACTTTAGAGAGATATGGAGCCAAATTTTTGCTGCATTTTGGTGCTCTCTTTTCACTTGACACACAACCAGCTGAGAGGCACTATATATATGAACTGACGTTATTTTAAGTTCCTTCACAACTTTCATCCCTGCAATAAGTGCCTCATACTCCATCTCGTTCCTTGTAGCAGGGAATTCCAGTCATAGAGCGTAAGTAATGACCCGCCCTTCGAGGGTTTCAAGGACTACCCCTACGCCTAAGTAGGAGTTGTTCGATGCTCCATCAACAAAAAGCTTCCATTGCGTGTCTACTTGCGACTGAACCTCCTCTTCATTGTCCCTTATTGTGAATTCAGCTATGAAATCGATCAATGCTTTCTCCTTGATTGCCTTCTTTGGGTGGCAAGTAAAATCATATTTACTCAATTCAATGTTCCACTTAAGTAATCGCTCGAATGTCTCAGGCTGTATAAAACTTGTTTCAATGGTTGGTTAGTGAGCCCTTTGATTGAATGAGCCTGAAAATACGGTCGCAATTTTCGAGAAGCGATCAAAAGGCAATAGGCAGACTTTTCTAATCTCAGGTAATTCTTTTCGGCTCTGGTGAAACGTTTTGCTAAATATAGTACACGGGTCGTTGGATCCTTGCTTCTTCCCATACAAGAGTTGCGCTCAACACATGCGGGGAAATTACTAAGTAAATGAATAAGTCTTCTCCATCGACTAGTTTTGATAAGACCAGAAGAGTTTCCATGTGTCATAGTAGTCCCTCGAAGGCTGTTTGACAAGCCTCGCTCCACTCAAAGTTCTTCTTTCCCTTCTTCAATGAGGCGAAGAATGGTATACATTTGACTGTAGCTTTCGAGATAAAACAGCTTAGTGTTGCGACTTTTACATTCAAACTTTGAAGTTCACTCTATTCCTTAGGGGCTTGGGCTTCTCATAATGCTATTATTTGCTCGGCATTTGCTTCAATGCCCCGGACACTCATTATGAATCCCAAGAATTTCTCGGAAGCCACCTTGAAATGAAATTTGAGTGGGTTAAGCTTCATTCCGTATTTATGGAGTATCTCAAACATCCCCACAAGATTATTTAGGTGCATAGTGACTACTCGGGATTTAACTAACATGTCGTCCACATAAACTTCATAATTTTCCTGATCTGGTTCTTAAACATTGTATTCACTAGTCTTTGGTATGTGGCTCCAGCATTCTTTAGACCAAACCACATTACTTTATAGCAGTATAATCCTAGGTTAGTGATGAAAATGATATTTTCTTGATCTGGTTGTGCATTAGGATCTGGTCATAGCCTGAGTGCACATCCATAAATGACAAAAATTCGTGTCTCGCTATTCCATCCACTAGTTGATCAGTTCTGTGGAGTGGAAAGCTATCATTCGGACAAGCTTTGTAGAGGTCTGAAAAGTCAATGTAGGTTCGCCATTTTCCGTTAGATTTCTTGACTAATACAGGATTCGATACCCACTCGAGGTAGGTTGCATCGCAGATGAAACCGTTGGCCATTAGCTTATCCATCTCTTATCTTAATGCCTTGGACCGTTCAGGGCCCAAATTACACCTTTTTTCTTTACTGGAGTGAATTTGGAGTCAATGTTAAGGGCATGAAAGTAATCTTGGGTGATACTCGGCCCATATCGGCATGCGTCTAGGCAAATACATCTAAGTTGGCTCGAAGAAATTTGGTTAACTCTGATTGCACCTTGTTTCCAAGATGCGATCCAATTCTCAGGACCCGCATGGGGTCATCCAAACTTACTGGGACAAAAACCATTAGTTCAGCCGATGCCGCCCGATCCTCCCTCGAGCTCTTCTTCCTAGGGTCCAAACCCTTATCGAATCGATTATGGTCCCCAAGCCAGGGTGGTTCTGTAATTGCTATTCAGAGGGTTCTCGAATGTGGAGAACTTTCCCTACATCCATTCCCTTCTCCCTTCTTTTAGATTCACATATTACTGCAATATAACACTCTCTTGCCATGCTTTGATCTCCCTTTACAATCTCGACTCCGTGCTCAGTAGGGAATTTAAGGGTGAGGCACTACTAAGCTAGTGCTATCTTGAAGTCGGCTAAAGCAAGACTTTCCAAAAATGCATTATATGCTAAAATCTCGTCTACATCACAAAATTCCGAAGGAGGGTGATGCGTCGTTCCCCCTTTTCGAGTTCAACAAGTAGGTCAATGGTCCCTGCCGGCTGCTTAGGTTACCCGGTAAATCCCTGGATCTTTTTTTGGCACACGGATACACTTCTCATACCTATCTTCATCTGATGAAAGTATGCTTGAAAAGTATATTAACCGAGCTTCCACTATCAACCAATACTCGACGAACAACCATGGGTCTGATTCCCCCTGTTATCACCATTGGATCAAGAGTTGGTTCCTCAATTCCTTAGGTATCACGGTCGTGAAATATTATATAATTGCTTAGAACTTTCCGCTGCTTGACCGGAGTTTCACCATCGATTGTCAAACATGACCCTCTCAAGGTATGCTTTAACAAACTTATGTATCTCTCCATCTCCCCCTATCTCCTTTGTGCAAAATGCGATCCACCAGATATATTTTCGGTAACGAGCCTTTCATCAATTCGTTTCGACCCTTGGTCGCCAATTCTAGCCTGATTTCCTTGCTCTTTAGGCGGTTGAGGGACTATAGCCTGTCATGGGTTTCATGGCCTTTTTACATATTGTTGAAGCTTGTTGTCATGGATTAGTCCTTTAATGAGGTCCTTGAGGTGGCAGCATTCATTTATGTTGCGTCCGAGTGTCTCGTGGAAGCAGCAAAATTTCACAGAATGCTTCTGTTGTTCCATTGCCTCCTTCTTGAGGGGTTTCCTGTACTCTTCTGTTTCTTGCGTTGTGAGATAGACATTTCTGGGGTGTCATTCAGGAGGGTATAATCTCCTAGTCCAAACTCTCTAAACCTTTTGTTGCGGTCACCACCATTTTTCTTGTCAAAGTTTTGATTTTCTCTCTTCTAGTTTCCATTCTTCCCTGTGGCTCTCTGACTATTCCCGAGATTGCATGAATTCTAATCAGATGTCATGCCATTCTGCTTGGTGTTCGTTTGTTGCATTCCAACAACCTTTCTTTCCAGCACATATACCTCTTCTAACCTCAAGTATTGGCTTGCCTTGTGGTTTAACCGTTTTCTATTGGTGGGCTGCTTTATCTTAATTCATTTTTTGAACTCCGTTTCTAGATGAATAGCGCATACCAGAGCCATAAAAACCTTGTCCTTATTAGGATTACTCACTTCCATTAACGTCATGTTAAATCTATTCATGAATGATCTCAATGACTCGTTGCATCCTTGAACTAGTCCTTATAGAGACATGACGTCCTTCGATTGGGCGATATGAAGTCCGAACTATTCAAGGAACTTTGTGGTAAGTTGGTCAAAAGTAGCGATAGATTTTGGAGGAAGTCTAGTGAACCAAATGGACGCAACACCTTCTAGGAATATGGATAAACATCGGCAGCGTATAGTTTCCAGTGCATTTTCTCTGTTCATGTAGCAAATATATTTGTATACTGGGGTTTCAGATCTTTAGTCACATCATAGAAGGGAATAATTGGCATTGTAAACTTGTCTGGAAATCTTTCATTCAGGAATTCGTCGGTAAAAGGGGGCCGACTTAGGGCAGATCCCCACTCATCGTCTTTTTTGATTTTTACTCTCATCCATTAGTTGCTTGAACATGTCTTCTATATATGCCTTTGATTCCTGGTGGTCGTAGGGGCGGCAGTCAGTCAGTACGCTAAGTGTTTGGTTTAGCAAATGGTCCAGGCATGTAGGCTGATGCCTAGGCTCTCCTGTCTTCGGGAGGACCATTTCCGCGGGACCTCATTGCCTCGCATTTGGCCTAACTAAGGCAGTTTGGATGTTTTTAATGTTTTTAAATGCATTGGCATCTTCCCCTACATGATCACCCTGATCTCTTCCTTCTGAATCAGAGAGGTTCAAGGCTACATCCTCAAGTAGAGTTTTAGCCCCCTGATCCAAATTCAGATTTGGTTATCTCGGGTCAAGTGGAGTACTTTCATTCTCTTCCAAGTTTTGCCTAGATGTCATCTTTCACAACGGTTGTTTTTCATTTCTCCTGTATAAACCGAAAACAGTGGAGTTTTCTCTTTTCATGGCAGTAGCCGGTTATGGGATTGTTCTCTTAATGGGATTTGACTGAAGAGTTATCAAGGCATTGAGTTTTTCCATTAGAGCCTTTTGACTCCCTTCCATTCTTTGGTTGATTTCCTCAGCCATCTTATTCAACTCATCTCTGGTAATAACCCTATGCTGACTAGAGGATCTTGGCGCTTATTTCCCTAAGCTAGCAGAATTTACTTCAGCATGTTAGATACAAACTCCTTTTGTGGCTATTGCTGCCCTATGAGTCTTCCTGAGGAAGTTCTTTTCTTTCCGGGGGCCATTTAACCTTGTAAGATAGCTAGATCTTTAAGCAAAGAACCTAAATTTTGGATCTATGCAATCCAAAGTATATAGCTAAATCTAGAATCTGGGTCAAAAGTGGTGATCTAACTTCTGGACTTGTGCAATCCAAAGTAAATAGCTAGATCTGGACCATGGGTCATAGTTTCTTGGTGAAAGCACCAAAATGTTGATCCAAAAAGTGGACCAACACCCTGGTTTAGATTTGAAAGAACCAGCTCTGTATTCACAGAGCAATATGACATATCACGGAAGTAGAAAAAGAAAAGAAATAAAGGAAAAGAGACAGAAGATTTTTACAGTGGTTCGGCTGATAACTAAGCCTACATCTATTTTATATTTTTATTATGAGATGACTGCTATTACAAAGGTTGTTTGATAACAAGGCTTTAGCTAATCATAAGTTGAATTGGATCTCCAGAGTTAGAATCCATCGGAGAATCATGGTGTACTCCTTCTAAGATTGTTGCGTGAAAGGTTGGAGGTGAAGAAGAGTTCCAACCCAACTTTAGCAGTCAGTTTTCAGAACCCCATTTATGTTGCAGGAGGCAAGCCATTTATAGAGGTTGGAGGCCTCCTGGGCTAGGCCCATCATTTTTAGTTCTCAAGTGAGGTGCAAGCGACCCGAGATGACTCGGTGGTCGAAAATTAATGAACTCAATGGGTCGCTGGCGAGCCATGGATCATTGGCGACCCATAAACTTAATCGATTTTCATCCGCTGAACTCCTCTTCCTTTGGTCATATTTCGTAGTTCGTTTGTTTGTAGTCTTCAAGGATTACATTAGCTGTTATCGTTAAGGCCACAGAGGTCGATCCTGGAGTCTTACATTGGAGATGTCTTCTTATGTATTTGTCATTGTAGTCATATGCTGATGGCAAGTCGCTGGCTGTTTATTCTTAAACACTTGTTGGATTGCAAGGATGCTTGTCTTTTGGCTTCATTGACTCCAATCATTGCCTTAGCCGTATTGCTCAACTCTCATCGCACTCTAATCATTGCTTCTCTAGTTAGACTTTGAACCATCTATCTAGCTCAAGGTTGTCTTGTCCTCTGTTGGCATCTGCTGGGTTAAAAACCCAGATAACAGTCATATCCTGTTGGAATAATGGCTCATACCCGCAATGAACATTTCGTTCTTCTTCAGCGGTGTATCAAATAATTCTAACCTGGCAGAGACAATGTGATGAACTAGTTCTTATACTTCGCCACGGTTATGGCCCTTGCTTTAGATCCAAGAAATCTTAAATAACTAAGTCTTTCTGGCTTTCAAAACAAACTTCATCTCAAACCCATCTTTAAATTAGGCCCAAGAGAAGTCATTCGCTTAGACTTCTGTAGTGATAGAACTTCACCAATCCATGGCTGCATCCATCAGATGTCATGATGCTAACCTACACTTTGTTGCGTCACCTAGCTCCATATCTTTGAATATTTGGTCACACGGTCTGAGCCAAGACTAGACTTCTATAATAGTCTCCATGCCATTAAACCTCTTACCCTTCAGCCTCTCATAATCGTGGTAGAGCAAAGAAAAACTCATCCAATGCCTAATCTACATGACCTCTTCCACAATATCCACTCTAGGTTCGACGACCATAGTAGCATTCCTTGATGCTCGATTTCCACCATTTGTGATGCTACTACCTTAACCACCTCTTCCTCTACCTGCATAAGCATTGACGACTCTAGTAATCATGATTCTTACTACTAATCAAAGAAAAACTACTTTTAGGACACGAAAGGATAAAGTTATTTTCCTAAAGAATAATTTTAAATTTTATTTTTCAAAATATTGATACACTTTTATATGTATAATGCACTCAACTGATTCTAGGGCGTCGCTTACCCTATCTCTAATGAGCCATACCCAACCAAAGCCATGGTTTTCACTCAACTTTGAGCTCTGATACCAAATGAAACGACTTTACTTTTTGACCCTCGAATATTGATACTAAATACATCCATGGTATTCGTATGTCAAGCACTAACGTTAGAAAGATATAAAGTTAAGGTAAAATACTAAAAAAACAAGAAAGGAAGAATACAACAGCGGAATCTCATAATGGATTGGTAATATATAATATCAAAGGAATAATACAAATGGTTACTCTGAGTACATAATTTTACAGTTACTAGAACCTAAGTACTATCATCAACCTAGATAGTTATAATTGTCTGTCCTCACAATGGTGATATATCAAATAGCAAGGCAGCATAAATAAGAATACTACAAAAATAATCAACTAGTTCTTCTCTATAAGCTCCAAGAATCCAAAGCTAAATCTGCAAAGTACTCGGGGTTGACTCGAGCAATATAAGAAAATAACCCTTGGATTAATCTATGAACCAACATTAGAAAATTAAGAAATATGCAACAAGTAATACTAACCATTGAGACAATAAGGATTGCTATAATGGTTTTCCCCTCAAAGAAACAAACCATTCATTACGTTTAACATATAGTGATATGATAGATAATGTCTAGAGTGTAGTGCATAAATCATATCAAATAGCTACTGTGTGAATGTTACAACGATAATAGGTATACAATCAATAAGGCTAAGGAACGTTCGCATAGTGGATTTTCCATAGAGATCTCCTCCGATCGAGCCGAATCCAAATTCCTGCACAAGGATCATAGATATTCTTTCCAACGACGTACATCTCTAGGGAATGTACTATAGAAAATCCACAACTGGCCCATGCTCAGACAATTGTAGTTTCAAATGCATCGCTCCAAGCAAGCATGTATGTAAGTGATATTAGATGGAGTCGTCTGCACCCTTAGGGTTGCTAAAATTCTATGTTCCCTTTGGCTATGCATCCTATCTCTGGTTTTAGCCATTTCCGATGTCGAGGTTACACTCGGCATATCTCACTTGAGTCTTCATCACTCGAACAGAACATGAATCCCCAAATGGATTCCCATGTCTTGAACAGATTATGAATCACTACATGGATTCAAGCATCCCGAACAGATCCTGAACCTCCGTATAGTTTCCTCGCATAAGTCCTTCAATGAATGCCAACACTGCCCTCTCTCTTGGAATACTTCTCAAGATAGACAGTCGCACATGATATCATTATTTGAAATGTTAACGTTGACCTCCTGCTTGGACATAACCTTAGGAATGGCAGTTCAACTCTATAGCATTTCACTTCACTACCGCTTCCAAAACATAGAACTCGTACATGAGTTTTGAAGTAGCATTCGATAAGTAAAACACTTACCGTCTCGGTATCTGCAAAACTAATTCGATGAATTTGTGGCTAACTTAATTCCGGTTCTCTCAAAAGTAAGCGACTGATAGAGACGTCTTAAATCAATGTTCCTCCCTAAGGGTTCTCATTAATATGAAATCACAAAGCCTTTCAATAACATCTTAAGTCATATTTGGTCAAGTTTGATAATCGACTAATCAATCATCTAGTCAAAAACAATTGCTTATACAAACCAACATTCGTATGATTAACTTGTTTCTGACATTACAACTCAACTATTCCTCATCCAAAAGTGAAGCCAGGTAAGTTAGAGCATTGGTTTCATTTATGCTTTGCCTAAATACTTCATTCTTGAATCTTACAAATAAATAAGTCTACCTCGTCAGTTTTTTGTGTTAAACATAGTATTAATGATTCCATAAACAAAAAGAAATCAACATGATTAATACATTTCCAACATTTTCTAACTTATCATTCCTCAATCAAGAGGGAAGCCTAGTAGGTTAGATCTCAATTGCTTCATCCCTACTTGACATCAATCTCTACTCTCACAAATAGATAAGCCTTACTTTGTCAGATTTTAGTGTTAACCATAGTTAATTGCTTTTCAAACAAGTAATTAAACCATTAACCATTTAACCACTAAGAAATTCTTAACCTATTTATGAATACAGTTGTATGTACTTTTGAAATACTTGAAAGTACTCATAATCTGTTTCAAAACAATTATCCAAAATATTACTTGAAAATAACAAATTACAATTTTCCTTAAAACTTGAAACGACATGTTTTCTTTACATTTTAACAAAATTTCCTTCTTTATAAATTCACATTTAGTTCTTAAAATTCATAAATATCTCAGACTAGTTTTGAAATACTCTAGTATGATTTAATAAACACTTGTAAAAAGAATGAAACTAAATACTTAAATTTAAACATCCTTTCAAAGGTTTTAAAGTCCAAAATCAAGGCTTAATGGGGGCAGTTTTGTACAAGTGAAGTTTGGGCCACTTTTCGAGATGTTACTTACTATTTTACTATTCAAGCTTTTAATACCATAAACATATATATAAGGTATTATAAATATGACAAGAAACCCCTAAGATCTCCATCTATAGTAATCGCTAAAAACAAGGCAATTCACAACAGCATCTATAGCGACTATCGTTATAAGTGCACTTTCAAACACGAGTCATATTTGAACCTATATTTAACTGAAACTTATGTGCTTTGCTCAAGGCCTTATCACAAGTCATACATGTCTATTCAAGTCCATTCCAAGCTTGTTCAAGTCTGTATACATGGATCATATATGTCACTTACTTTTAAAGTCAGAATTCAAACTAATGTTTTAAGGTAAGTTAATAACAATTAAATCAACATAAACACAATCAAACATTAACATATATGTATTATATTTTCCATTTAAAGTGAGGTGTTAACTCAACTTTAACCTAACAAATGACCCTATCCAAGAATCCACGTCCAAACCCAAGTTAGCAACCTCCTTTACTTTCCTCTCTTCCTTGCTTTTTCTTCCTTCCTTCTCTTATAGCTCACGGCCTTCCTATGTAGGGTGAGTGTGGCTTTGCTTCTTCAAACTTTGGCATGGTGGATGTTGTACTAATATTTACTAAGCCTTATGGCAAAGTTTGAAGTGATTTGGAGTTGATGTGCAACAATTTTCTTTATAACATAAGGGATGAAGAAGATGAAGAAGCCATTGATTTTCAACTCTAAGCTTTGTAAATTTATTATTGATGATAAATAAGGGTATGCCGCTTCTTATATAGGCGTAGGAATGGTGTTGCCTAAGCTCTTGCTCACCCTCCTATGTGTCATGAAAGCTTCACCTCCCATCACTTTTCTTTTATGTTAATTACCATTATACCCCTCTCATGATAATTTCTCTTATCCTTTAGAAGCTTCTAGAACATTCCAACATTTATGAAGAGGAGAGTGCGTTAATTAATTGCTTATATTCATTTGATTATTAGTCAAGTGCACAAGATTTCAGACAACTTATATCGATCAAAAAGCTGTTCACCGTTAAATTGATCAGTCACGTTATCGATTTTCCATAGAAGAATATATTCTTGTAAATAAATTTCAAAAACAATTTTCTTATCATTATTCATTAACTAAATAATGTTAAAAGGGTTGTAAAATCATATTTATAACACCTAACTATATTTCAAAAAATCCAATATTCGAAAACAAAGTGTTCGAATTTTCGAATTCCAACAATAGCGATCTAGGCATCCTTTCCTAGGATGGTAACATTCGATCGCACAAAGCTTCAGGTTCTACTTCAAACTACCTACTTAAGTTCGTAGTTTGCACATCCTCATCTAGGATGTTTACCTTCAATCACATATAACTCTGGGCATTGATTAAAGTTTATACGAAAGATCCAACCATACGTCGGTCATGGATCTTTCATCTTACCTATTCTGGTAAAGATGTTGGCGATTGAATGTTCATGTAACATCCATTCCGAATTATACTTCTACCCTCGCATCAAGTGTAAGAGTTAGTTGGTGGACGGTTAAATCATGTCCTATTTGGTTTATACTCCTGCCCCCATGTCAAAGACAAGAGTTAGTCGATGGACAGTCAAATCACGTCCTATTTCATTTATATTCATGTCCCCACATCAAGGACAAGAGTTAGTCGAAAGACGTTCAAATCACATCCTATTTAATTTATACTCCTGCCCCACATTAAGGGCAAGAGTTAGTTGGCATCCTTCTCTAGGCTCCCAGAATGGTTAAACTCCAAGGATCCGATCATGGAACATAGAAGTTTGGTTGGCACCTAACTTCGGGTGCCTACGTACCTGCATTATACACATGCAGATTCATTCAAGTCGGTCATACTTCACAACTCTTAAGCTATGTAAAGATAGAGACATGGCTCAAGAGAGCCATTTCATTTTTTGAATATGGAAAATGGCAGGTTCTTTCTTATTACATAGCTTTATAAATTTATTTCTAAGCAAAATAGCGTCATAAGTGCTCGCTATTCCATGCCATTGGGAGTGAGAACCCATCAACCGTTGCTGGCTTGGAAGTGCCATCTCCAAGTTTTTGCTCTACTGCATACGGACCTTCCTATGTCAAACTCAAGTTTCCAGGGTCTGGGAAGATTCGATTGAGAACCAGGTGACCAATCTCAAAGGTTTGATTCCTAACCTTGGCATTGTAATATCGGAAGATTCAGTTTCGGTGTGCAGCTGCTCTTAAGTAAGCTTTATCACACTTCTCATCGATCATGTCAAGATACTCCAAAAGGCATTTTTCATTCATCCATGGATTATAGTGAATCACTCAATGAGAAGGTACTTCCAGGTTAACTAGAATCATAGCCTTTGATCCGTAGGCTAAGGCGAATGGAGAATGGCTAGTCATTGACTTATGGATCGTCCAATAAGCCCAAAGTGCTAATGGAAGTTCATAACCCACTTGCCTTTAGCCTTTTCGAATTTCTCCTTGAGAACAGAATTGATAATATTGTTGATAGCTTCAACCTATCCGTTTTCTTAGGGGTATACTACCGTAGCAAATCTTTTTTCTATTCAATGTCGGTGGAAAAAACTCTTAAACTTGGTACTGTCGAATTGGATCCCGTTATCTGTAATGATTGCTTGTCGAACTCCAAAACTATAGATGATATTCTGAACCATGAATTTGACTACTTTCTTTATGGTAATAGTGGTTAATGGCTCCGTCTCAGCCCATTTGGTGAAGTAATCGATTGCAATGATGGCGTACTTCGCACCACCTTTAGATATCGATAATACACCGACAATATCAATTACCCAGACCATAAATGGCTTGGGACTAACCATTTATGTAATTTCCATCGGTGGGGCTCTCGGAAACTTAGCAAACATCTTGCACTTTTCACACTTTCTAGTGTAATCAGCCGCGTCTCGATTGACAGTTGGCCAGAAGTACTCATAGTGGATAATCTTCCTAGCTAGGGTTTCCCCCTAGCATGTTCACCCCAGGCCCCTTCATGCAGTTCTCTCAGGATTTGTTTGGCCTGGTCATTGGCAATACATCATACCGGTAGAACAAAGAATCCTTTCTTGCAAAGTGCTTCTTCCTGAAAGATGTATCCCGAAACTTGACGAAGGAGCTTTCATCATTCTCTCTTTCTATATGGAAGGATTCCCCTATGCAAATAATTCTTTATAGGAGTCATCCATGACTCGTTCTCATGCTCGACCTCTAAGATCCTATCAATATCCATATGGTCAATGCTCAAAGTCGAAAATACCTCCATCGGAACCAGGCCTATGAGCTGTGCATCTCCTAAACTAGCCAACTTGGCCAGTGAGTCGGCCTTCGTATTTTCCTCTTTGGGAATATGCACTATTGTGTAATATTCAATATCACCGAGCGGCTCAAGGGTTCGGTTTAGATAAGGAGCTAGGCTCAATACTTTTGCTTGAAACTCCTTCTTGAGTTGACACACCACCAGTTAAGAATCACAAAAGATGTGTTAAGCTCTAACTCCTGGTTCCTTGGCAATTTTGAGTCCCGCAATCAAAGCTTCGTATTCCGCTTCATTGTTTGCTGCAGGAAAGTTGAGTCTCAAGGCATATCAGATTGAATGTTCCTTGGGAGTGACAAGTATAACTCCAGCACCAGAACATCATTCATTTGATGCACCATCCGTGTACATATTCCACCTAGCATTTTTCTCACCACTGTTTTTCGAAGTATCATCTAGTGCAGTGAATGCAGCTATGAAATCTGTTAAATCGTGACCCTAGATAGTGCTTCGAGGGTGATAGATTATATCGTATTAGCTCAATTCATTATTCCATTTCAATGGCCTTCAGAAGTCTTAGGTCATCGCAAGACTTGTCGCAAAGGCTGGTCGGTAAGAACTTTCATCGGATAAGCTTGAAAGTAGGGGCGGAGCTTCCTTGAAGTGACCAAAAGGCAATATGCAAGTTTTCCAGCTTTGGATATTTTCTTTCTATTCCTGTCAACCGTTTATTGATGTAACAGACCAGCCATTGGATGCAGGATTCCTCTCGAACGAGTGTAGCGCTTAACGCATGCACTGACACTGCCAGATATATACACAAGTCTGTGTCATCCACTAGCTACGAAAGAATGGCAGCGCTCACCAAGTAATTAACCAGAGCTTGGAGTGCATCTTTACACTCTTATATCCAAGAAAAGTTCATTTTTCCCTTCTTAATCAAGACAAAGAAAGAGATGCATTTTTCGATGGCTCCAGAGATGAATCGACTTAGGACGGCGACCTTCCTATTCAAGTTCTGGACCACTTCGATCTTCTTCGAGGCCTCGATGTTTCTCAAGGCTTAGATCATTTTCGGATTAGCTTCGATCCTACAGGAGTTCGTAATAATGCCTAAGAATTTTCATGATGCAACGTTGAATGAACACTTCAAAGGGTTTAGCTTCACCCCTATTTCCTAAGAATGCCGAACATCTTAACCAAATCATCAATGTGGTGTCTCGATCGTCGTGACTTCACGAGCACTTCATCCACAAAGTCTTCCATCGAGCATCCGATTGGTCCTAAACATCTTGTTAACTAACCTTTCATAAGTCGCTCCAGCATTCTTTAGTCCAAATGGTATGACCAATTAGTAATACGGCCCCAGATAGGTAAAAAAGCTGGCGTGTTCCTGGTCTAAGACGTTCACTGAAATCTGATTCTATTAGGAGTACGCATCCATCAATGATAGTAGTTCGTATCCGGCTATTGAAAATCCACTCAATGATCAATCATCGGGAGCAGGAAGCTGTCTTTCTAGCACGTAAGCCTTATTCAGATCAAAATACTCAATGCATATCCTACACTTCCCATTTGACCTTTTCACTAAGATCAAATTTGATACCTATTCCAGTTATATGGCATCACGGATGAAGCCATTGCCCTTCAGCTTCTCCACTTCTTCTTTGACTGTAGTGGATCTCCCCGGACCCAAGTTGCGGTGCTTCTGTTCTATAGGAATGCATTTGGGATTTATGTTCAATGCATGCTCGCTATCTCCGATAAGATCCCCCACATGTCAGAGTGCATCCAGGCGAACACATCTAGGTTCTTCCAGAGAAAACTAACCAAATCCTTCGTCATTCTTACACCAATCTGTGATCCGACCTTTAGGACCCATGTCGGGTCATCCTGACGACAAAAACGTTGACCATTAACTCCACAAGAGCCGCCTATGTTGCCCAAGCCAAGAATCAGCCGGTGGTTGCTATGCATCCAAAGTCTTGATGCAGAGAGTCTCCTCTACACCTTTTCCTTCCTCTTTTCTCCTCGCCTCCTTTAGCTCAAGGATATAACATTCATGGCCCAACCTATGATCTCCCTGGACTGTACCCATACCATTTTCTGTAGGAATCTTTATTGTAAGAACCAAGGAGCTATAGTCTCTCTAAACTCAACCAGGGTCGACTAGGCTAAAAAATGCATTGTAAGTAGAGTAAATATCTAACACCATAAAAGGCATAACCCATAGTCACCTACGATTGCACACTCCAAGTACCACAGGTAGTTCCACATATCTAATTGGCTCTGTAGCCATCCCATTAAATCCTAATATCTGAGATTTATATGGTTTTATGTCTTTTCCTTCAGAAGCATCCAGTTGTATGCTTTTTTGATTAGAATGTTGACCGAACTCCCACAGTCAACCAGCACCTTTCGTACTGTAGCAGGGCCAATAGTGGGTTTATAACCAATGCATCGATCGTCGAGGCTTTCATCCCAACAGCGCCTCTATTTCGAAAAACAATATCGTTGGTTATAGTTCTAAAATATTTTGCCGAAGCTCCATCTTCTATAGCGAAGTGGCTTTCATTTTTTGTATGCTTCAAAGCACTGACGTACCTATCCATCTCATTTAAACTTTTATCGGTTGGATGTGGTCCATCGATATTTGTATTAATAACTAAATACTTTTCATGCCATATAGGCTCCTCAGCACTAGGACAGACTTACCCCCAATGGGATGTCATACCAAAGGGGGTTAGAGTTTCCTTACCTGCCATCATATGCAGTTTTCACAAATTGTAGCAATTTCTTCTTTTGAATCAGCTCCTCAATCATATTGTGCAAGTTCCTACATTCATTTGTATAATGACCGTGGCTCTCATGAAACCTGCAGAACTTTCCATATCTCTTCTCCTTCCTAGTCAACTCCCTTGGGACCGGCTGTGCTGCTCAGTGGCTTGAGTTTCCAGATAGATATTCTCAATTGAGTTATTCAACTCAGTATAATTATCATACATAGGAATCCTTGGATGATTCCAATTTTCGAACTTTTAATTTTTGGCCCTATTGTCATTCTATTTCTAACCACCACTCTTATTGCCAACGTTTACATCCATATTCTTAGTACTCCTTCAGGACTTTTTTACTGTAATATTGCTCTTTATCACTTCAGCTAAACTCCCAGCCGCACATCTTCAAGGACGATTGTGTGCCTCCTCCAAACGTAGAAACTGAGTTATCCTTCCTGCAGTAAATATCCATCGTCGACGGGGGTTTCATTTCCAACGACCTCCCAAAGCCATTCACTGGATGAATCCCCCTGATCAATGCCAATGGAACTATGTCATCGTTGGGATTTGTTACTTCCTTCATAGCTGTATGGAACAAGTTCAAGAAATCTTTTAACGACTATCAAATTCAACGACAAACTTCAAAAACCATTAATACTTATATGGGGAACTCCGAAAATAATTACATTCTCAAAGAGAACCAAAGGCTTTCTTTTCAATGACAAAGAAGCCATTGATATTTATATGGAGTATGCTACTTTCGGAAAGGTTTTTCCTAGAAGATTTGCAAATTGATGATTTTTCCTCTTATGGTCTTTAAGAACTTTGCCTTCAAAATGAAATTTTTGGTTTAGTTGACTCTACTTAAAATGATTTTGTGTGTTATCCAGATTTGGTGAAAATGTTTTATGTGAATTTGAATGAAAAAATTTCAACGAGAAGAGGAACAAATTTGAAATAGTTTAAATGGCACTCAAATTGTTTTAAATTATGAACTTTTGGTCATATACTTAGTTGCAAATCTAGTGGAATTGACCTCTCCACTTTTCAAATTGATGAACAAAATCGTGAACTCTTTCATGACATTTTCGAAAGTGATGATGAATTTGATTTTAAACACAAAAATCTTCAACCAAAATCAAGAATTATGAGTCACAATTCACAATAAAATATCACTTCGAGGACGGGTAATTACAATAACCCAACTCAAAAAGTTTTTAAAGCTCTTTTCACCATTTATGGAAACTATGACATCAATTGAGCACAAGCCATCTTCAATGACTTTGTTCAAAAGAATATTTCTAGACATGAGAACAGATCCTAAAATGATGTGTATCTTACTTGGATTTCATATATTTTGGTGCTGATTTAAGAGGAGAGTCAATTAAACCTTGAAAAGTTTTGACAAGGCACATATTCCCCTTATGCACATTCCACCATATTTCGAACCATATGAAACTCTTGTTGAAAAAGAAGAAATATTTGCATGACAAGAGGAGTAAGAAATACAACAATAAGAAGAGAAAGATGATGATAAAATGGATGTAGAAGAGAAAGAAGAGGAGGAGGTAATAGATACATCTTTAGAAAGGTTCGACAAATCATCTCATCCTTCCAACAAAGAGATTCTAATGAACCAAGAGAAGCTTCTTAAATACCAAAGAAGCTTAAACTTTCCTTTAGTAGGAAATTCACTTCCCCCTCCCTCTCAATGTGGAAAAATACTTTAGGAAAATTATTCGCAAGCTTAGTGGAAATTTTTCATCATCATCTAGTTTTTTTCCTGGTGATGTCTAGCTTTTATTTTGGTGTATTATTCTAGTTTGATTCATATTACGTATTTTCCTTTTGTGCTATGTACCATCTATATCTTTCTAAGCTCATATAGTTGTTTCCTGGTGATGTCTAGCTTTTATTTTGGTGTATTATTCTAGTTTGATTCATATTATGTATTTTTCTTTTGTGCTATGTACCATTTTTACTTATTAGTGAAAAATTGTTCTTGCTATCACTTATTGTTCTAATATTCTCTGTAAATCATTAAAATAGATTAAAATTAAAATAAAAAATATAATAATAACATAAGATTTGCATTTTTAGTTATTAGTTAACATATATACTTTTTATGTGTCAACATATGTTAGCCATTTAACGAAAATTGAAATTTAAAAATAAAATAACTATCATCTATTCAAAGCTTCTAAATGACTTTTCACTTCTATATAAGCCTATTTCTTCCAGAAAAATTTACTCATCATTTTATTCTCTATTCTCTTTCATTATCAAACATTTTTTAACAAAAATGTCTTCTCCACAACAAAATTATATGAAAACCTTGAACAAACACTTCAATCTTTCAAGGATATCCTTACCTTTATCTTCAGTAATCGAAGGCATTTAGAGTTAAGTCAAATGCAGATGATCAAAGAGCAAGAAAAGCATTTCGATACCCTTCAATGGTTGATTTCTCCCTTAATCAAAGATGATCAAACAAACAACCTAGAATGCTCTATCAACAAGGATAATAAAGATTGGGATACCATCAAAGCAAATCTAATCTTTGGGTTCGACGGTTGGGTTTAAATTCCAAGGAATGCCTGGTTATTCGGTCTATTTCTAAATTATAAATACATATAAATATATAATGTATTAATAATTCTAGATTTGGATTTGTTTGGATTGATTAGTATTCTTAGGTTTTGATTTGATTTGGTGTGTTTAATATGTTTACTTCGATTGATAATTTGATATGTATTGTTTGACTTTATTAAATAAAGATTTTCTTTTCTAATTTATTTAAAGCCTCCATATATTAATTACATCATGTTTAAAATGCTTCGACTATTTTAATGCTTAATTATTGATTTTGACTCTATAGTTTAAGTATTTTATTTAGCGGGAGTTTATTTTTCACCCATTTTTGTTGAAGAAAGAAGGGAGAAAAGTATAAAATATACACATGCATATATTTAGAAGAAGTTATGTAACTCGGGAGTTATATCACATTTTATGTACAGGAATATTTACCGGTTGTCATCATCAAAAAGGGGGAGATTTTTAATACCTCAATTATTGGTTTTGTGACAACAAACATAAGCATCCATATACAATCATACAAAATATGGATAGTAATGTTTTCCCAAGTTATTTATTATATAGTGCAGAATATTACACAGGTGTTGAATTGAAGACTGTACATTTTAAAGCTCAAAAGATAGACACTAAGACTCACGAGTACAAAGATCACGATATGAAGATCCTAAGATTATAATTTAATGTGTAGAATCACAGCCAATATTGTTAAAATCCATGATAGAAATCTTTGATCTTTGCCTCTTTTTTCTATCATTTATATTTTTAAAACTAAATAAATTTTCAAAATATATTTATAAATATTTTATAAAAGGTTTTCAAAGTTTAAAATGTCTATAATCTATGTTCATACTATTTTATAAAGTATCAAATTAATTTACTATGTATAGGATTCTCAAAACATTTTAAAGAAACAAGTTTTCAAAATATACATGCATATATCGACATATATGCAGATAGTATGTCAACATACATGCCGCCAATTGGTTTTTCAAATTATGAAATGAAATGTCTATTTCTCATAACTTTTCACGAACTGACACATCTGTCGATTTACAATATAAAGGGGAATTCATACTAACTTTTTGACAACCAATTACTCATTTTCTTCCCTTCCCTTACTCACTTGAAAACTCCATTGAAAATATATTCTATTCTCTTCAAAATCACTTAGAATCAGTTCATACTTCATTATATTGATTCAATTCTACTTTTTTAGTACTTTGGAAACATCTCATTCTTAATTCAAAGATCAAAGCGATGTCCAAGAGGCTATAGGATCCACTGTATAAAAGGTCAAGAAATTGTCTTTTTTAAAATTATTAACTCTATTTGTATTTGCTTGGGGGTGCTTATAACTCATTCAAATCAAGTGAGTGTGCTTAGTAACCCAGAAATTTAGTAAGCGTGTTTTTAGCCCATTCAAATCAAGTGAGCCTACCTTGATCCTAGAAATTCAGGTGGGTGTGCCTTGTAGCCTCAAAATTAAGATTGTATTTGGGTTTGCCTTTTGCGAGGTTAAAGATTGGCACTTGAAAAAAAATTGTACAAGCAATTATACGGGAGTGGATGTATAAGAAATCCGAACCAGTGTAAAATCCCCGGTGTCATCTCCCTAACCCTCTACTTTACTTTTACTTTTATTTTTATCTATGATTGCATTTGTGATTGATTGTTAGTATATTTCTATATTAATAATCTATAATTTAATATTAATCTTAAAAGAAATTTAAAAAGGTTTACAAAGTTAGAAAACACTATTCATCTCCCTCTACTGTTTAATTAAACTTAAGATCCATAGGTCCGCAACCCAAGGGCACGAATCGGTTTGCATTAAAAACAGGTGCCAATTTCACATGCATATAGTAGTACGAATGTAATAAGTGATAAAATTTATACCTAATAAAAGAAATATAAGGAATTTTAAAACAAATTTATAGAGAGAAAGAAAAATAAAAAATATAAAGGTTGTTGGAAAATAAGATACAAGGTTTTAATAGTGATTCGACTGTTAGTGAAGCATACATTCACTTCTTTTATTTCTTTGTTGATTACAATACATATTCATATTTTTATCAACATTCTTAAGTGGAACTTCAAGTATATTTGAGGATATAAAAATAATAATGGAGATCTCTCAAGAATAAAAGCTTCATATTGTAAATTAGTGGAATAAAGAAAATGTGTGTCAAATCCCTCTTCCCTTCATATGCTTGGCTATTTATAGGATTTCCAATTATTGATGAAGTTGAAAATTCATATTTATTTTTAAATGTAGAGTGTTTGGTTCCAAAATAAGCATTTGAACATGGTCAAATTCGATTAAGTTGGCGACTAATTTCAGCACCTTAATGATGTTGAGGTCGAAGTGAAATGCCTTTAGGCAAGAGGTCAAACCTGAATGTTTAGAGATTGTAGCAGTTGAATTTGAGTTGTTGTGCCTAACATTGAAACTAGCTTTGGGTTGAGAACATAAGAACTTTAGGTTAAGCATTGTGTTCAAGTGCTAGAGCATGCTTCCAGTCAAGTTTAGGGTATACCCAAGTTGAGCTCGAGCAGTCTAAAATTAAATTGAGCTTGAAACATGGAGTGGCCTATGTAAGGTCTTAATGGACCATGGTGGACCTAAGTGGAGTTTTTCGACTGGTTTGGTTTAAATTAGAATTCCTTGGCTTGGTGGGTGAATGAAATGAACTTGAGTGATTGTGCTTCGAAATTGACTTTGTATAGGATTTTTTGTGCAACTCGGGCTTGCCCGGGGAAACATCAAGGTTGGATAAAATTTCTTTTTATCATGATTTCAAGCGTCCTTGAATATCATCTTGAACTAAACTTTAAGAGAAAAATATCTTATCATTGTATATGTCTTCAAAGCAGTTTATGGAAGTTTTTTACTTGATTTTTGTTGATGTAAAAATTAAGTATATCACTACCTTACCATAATAGAATAATGCACATTTTTGTTTGAAGCAAACTACATTCCTTTCATAACTCCTCGGTTTCTCTTATTGACTCATTATTTTTTATGCTCCATATTTTAGTGCTTCGTTAACACTTTTCAATATTCTCATCAAATTATAAAGTGGATAAGCGGTGTGCACAAACTTCCAAGGATTCTTTATTACTTCGTTCTACTTATCATTGAGGTTCTAATCATTTATGAATTTGAGTGATATAGTGGAGTACATTCTTCTTATAGTTCAATCTTAACAAGGATTGGTATATGTTTACTACTTCCTAAAGTGGAGAAAATGCTTTGCACTTTCTAAAAGTATTTAGCTAATTTATGTATACCGAAGCTCCATCTATCTTACTAAAATTGCTTTTCCTGTCCTCCATGAGGACTAAAATCTAAAAAATGGAAATTTAGTTAATATAAAGTATAAAGTTATAAAGTTATCAATCTCTTTTAGATAACTAACTAGAAATGAATTTTCAATTGAATTTTCACTTTCCATCCTAATGGAGTTACAGTCACCTATCAGCTCTCACTTAAACAGTCAAATATGTATGCATAAAAAAAAGAAAACATCAACATAGCACCTCCCACATTGGATATATTGATGATAATACATTGATCACATAGGCCTATAACATTGTCATTTCTAAATACCATTATAAACCATTATTATTCTACATTTAGTATAAACATGCGCATTACTAATGAAATCCCATTCATTGTCAAACTTAACTTTTAACATGTTTATTTCCTTAGCCTTTAATTTTTCTCCAAAAATCCAACAACTAAAATTTTGATGTTTGTTTATATATGACACAACACTAGTTAGTTAACTTGTCTTATGCAAAGCCTTAACATTCCATATTATTGTTGATATTTACTTTGTCTTACTTTACTGTGCGACAAAATACTCACATCACCGATCTCCTTATTTACTACTTTTACATTATTTTGCTTCTTTTTCTAGTAGCACATCACATTCATGATTTTTTTAATAATTTTTGACTCCATATATGTTTATAATTTTTATTCTTCTATAGGCTTAGAAAGGTTTATAGGTCTTTTGGATGGCTTGTATCTTGTTAGTTTCCCAAAGTGGGTGTAATTTTGATAGTTACTTCTTACTGTTTTGCTCCCTTTCATAGATAAGAGGTTGAAACATTAGAATTAATTCCTTCTCTCTTAATACTCTTCATTGCATATTGGTTATGGAGGATGTGGCATTGTCTCTACATTCTTGTTTTTAGTTTTGTTTATGCATTTTCGAATTTTATTTGAAATGAACTTACTTTTCATTAATGGAAGTTTAGGAACCTAATCCTCAAGGAACACTTAATTTGATGATGATTTGGTGTTAACATTACCCTATGTTTTAGATTTATAGAGATTGGAGATGGTTCTTATTCTTCTAGTCCCTTTCCTAGAATGGTTGAAGCATTAGAGTGACCATCAATTACTTCAAATTGTTTCCCTACTTTATGAAATGACACTTCTAAGAATGCAGCTATAACCCCTTATCCCTTTATAATGTTTGCACATTTTCACCAATGTTTCCAATAGTAAATTTTATTTTAATTTAACACATCTTGATTGTCTCTTCAACCATTCTGAGTGCTTTTTTGTTATCAGTTTCTTATGAAACTATTCCTTTCTTATTGATCAATTTTTTTCATTTATGTTCTGGTTATTAATTTCAAAATACAATTCACTTTACTCACCAGTTCCATAAAGAAATTTTCACCACACTTTACCTTTACCCATGCCTCATCAATCTCATTCAGCTCAGGATCAACTTATCAAACTACCATTTGACTAGCCTGTCCTTTTCCTTCAAGTATATTTTGTCTCATTCATCTTTTATACATATTTTTCTCATAGATCGCTTCTTTAAGTTAAATTCGGAACTTTTCTAACATTTTCCTTACCTTCGACGATACTCGACTCCCCTTTCTTAACATTCAATGTTACATGCATTTGTTCCTACTTTACTTTGCTATTACCATGTCTCATGAACACCTTTCCTTCTTCATTAGCAAAAAATGAACTACCACTTCCAGTTTTCCTATATCATAATTCACCATTTCCCTTTCCACCCGATCACTACAAATCTTATCCAATTAATCACCTTCTCCTATCTAATCTCTTTCACCATCCATAGATATTCATAGTTATTTGGTATTTTGAGAAAGGATATCTATATATCGTAAAGATTAGTGCAGGTAATGTTATCCATATGATAGGATATAATTTATTCATGACTATCGAGGTCACCAGTAGGCTATGCACTTATAGTTATTTAGAATGATTACAAATTGACTCATCAAAAATCTTCTATAGATTATTGTATCTAAGTCAAATAAAAGACATCAAATAATGATCTATAATAGTCCTTTGGATTGAGAGCACTGTGAATCTAATGTGTGGAAGCCTTACATTGACTATGGTAACAATGTAATATGGATTTATGTTATGTAACGACCTTTCATTCGTAACACCCGTAAACCATGCATAAAAGCATCTAGATTCCACAAGTATTGTAACGATCTATATATTACGTATCGGAGAATCATATAAATATTTCTATTTTATTTGTATAAGGTCGTATGGTTCTATAATTTTGGCATTTGACTCTAAGGGACATTTTACACACCTTTGATTTTTTCGAACTTCTATGTGACCATTTTGACCCTGAGAACTTTGTTTAAGGTATAACTTTTGATAGGAGTCAAATTAGGATCTCAAACCAGTTCCATTACTCTAGGACAATTGTTTCCCTTTCCAAATGGTTATAATAGAAAATTGAACTTACGGTTAGGAAGTTATGCCTATTTTAAGTTTTAAAAGCTGTAGGCCAGAATTAGTGTGTAATTAATTAAGCCCATTAGGAAGCCCACTATTCTAATTAGAGAACCACTATAAATAGAGGGCTAGAGAGTCAAATTAAAACCGTTTCCTCTCATTCCAAATCAGGTCTAGACCCTAGTTAGCCCTAGATCCATCCTAATTCATCCAAATTTCTCTCTAAATCAAAGTAGATTATTAATTAATTATTATATCGTCAATTAGAAGATAGAGATCATTTATTTACTTAATTTGGAGTGCTTTACTTCGTTGTTCGGATTAGATCTACATAGAAATAGATTGAATTTGGTAACTGGTGAGTGGTTTATGCCTTCTCGCTATACTATGCAAGTTTATAGGGTAGAATTGTAAAATTTAACATGTTTTAAATTGATTTTTGACCATAAAACATTTTCCAACTCAAATTACAAATTAATCTATGCATATGATATAGAATGATTAGAAATCACCTTTTTTTTGTTCATATATTCATGTTGTATGTAGAACTATGTTAGAGATTGACTTGTTTATCTTATTTCTATGGGTTATGTTTAAATGAATGACATTGCTTGTTGTTTATGTTTGTAAGATGTGATTTGATGTTGTCTGTTAGTGTGTTGGATGTTTAGAAAGGTAAATTGGACAATTTAGAAAATTGGAGGCAAAGGTCATCGGAATTGGACGAAATTTGAAAGGCAGGTTTTGGAGCATGGAGAGAGTCAATGGTTCAAGTCGCGTCTTCAATTTCTTTAAGTGAACACGATGGCATCAAAATGTTTAAATCGGTATTATGGGTTGACGATTTTGCTAAGGCCAAGGGCAAGGCTAATGGAGGTTGCACAAGGTGGTGTATTGGTGATTAGCTAAGTAATGGTGGCTATGGAGACTTGTTTCTAAAACGTAGAGTTGAGTGCTTTGAATAGAAGACTTGTTCCTATGATGACCTGTTTTGGGTTAATTGGTCGAGGTCAAAGCATCTAGGCCTGGAGTACTAGAAGCAAGGAAGAAGTGGAAGAAAACTTGGCCACTACTTGGCTAAGTAGAGAGACGACACCAACATGAGAGAGGTTGGTACCGACTTGATAGGTTATGTTAAATGAGGAACTCTTAGGGACTAGAGTTGAGGTTCTATAGATCATGTTAGAGGTGTTGGCTCATTCACATCAGGGTTGGATGCAATGTAACAACATGATGAAAAGCTAGAATCTACGGATGTTGACTTGTATTGGGAGTAGGTTCTAAAGATGGCGACTCGGTAATAAAAGAGCCATAGGATTAGGGAATGTGGAAGGGTTCCTCATGAAAAATGGAAACTGGATTGGGCAAGAAAGGCACAGATGGTGCAAAGTGGGGCTCAAGTCGATGTATCTGCTAAGGAACCGTTGATGCTTGGAGTATTTTCTTGTATACTCGAAGCAGGGGTTTGTAAGTCGGGACGCCTATGGATTGGTAGTGAGGATCTGAATATCCTAGACCAGTGGCTTTGGGTCTAGTATCTAGATTTAGAGCTACATATACATATTAAGCTTTAGTTTACGTGATATGAGAGTATATAGTGAATTGGGATTTCCATTAGTCAGTGGTAGTAAAGTGGCCATACGAGTTATCATAAGTTTAGAGCACAGGGATAGGTGATGGTTAATCTTGTTTGGTTAATGTTGTGGTTGCATTTGGTTATTTTCCTTTAGTGGGCTATCACTTGGAGATATCATTGGGATAGGTACTAGAGATAGGGATATTTAGACATCCACTATGGTATTCTTTATTGTACCTTTATGCTACAGTAGAATAGCATATTATACTGTTATGTGCTAACTCTTTGGTTGTAGGAGTAGATCAGGTATGGTTCGTGTACTCTTGTTCCTTACCATATTTACTTGTATAGTATTTTAAGGTTTATTTACCGCTTACACCAGGCTGTTTTTTGACTTAAGATTTTATACTTTGCTTCATATTATCTCGGATACTCTTAAATGAGTAGAGTAGATAGCTGGTCTAGGTGACGCAGTAGCTGGATGGAGCTATCTCGTATTATATACATATATGAAGTCTATGCTTATTTCGTTGTGCAGCATTAGAGAGCCTTAGCAATGACTGCTTAATATTTGTATTTAAGTCAGATATTAACTTTGTTTTCGTTGTATAAACTCTACTATTGATGTATAACTCTATGGATATTATACTCTGATGATAATTTATTCATGTCGTTGTTATTATCTCTTCTGTTATATATGTGATATTATATTTTGTCCATGCGCTATGAAATATGTGACAGTTTATAAGCTACATTTGTCCATTCTAAACCTTGATGATCATTGTATATCGGCCAGGCACGAATGTAGAGCACTATTTATAATCAACTAGTTTGGTGATATAAGGGGATCATCTCATTTGGCATCATTGCGAGGTTACATGATTAATCTTAGTTAGTACCAAGATCCAGTAGAGATTCGGAAGTAGTTATCATCCTAGACTAGATCTAAAGTGTGTAATATGAGAGTGCGTACTTGTTATATATTTTTATTTTAAAAACTATATAGTAATATATTATATAATATAAGTTGCATGAACATGAGCATCATAGATATAGTTTTCTTCATGAGGGACTGATCACCCTTGTTACAGATAAGAATTAGCTGGCATATAAGGAATACTATGAGATCTTCTTTGAAGAGGAAGCAGGATCAGGAGCTGCTATGCTTGATTTTCAAGTCATTTTCAATGATCTGGTGGAAATGGTGATGAGGAATGCTCTAAGTCGGGTGGTTAAAGGAGGTGCTCTAGTGCAAGGGCCTAGGGCTGATTTTGCTAAATTAAGCAAGGATTACTCTACCCCTGGAGGAAAGTCATTTCATGGAATAGAATCAACCATAGAAGCACAAGATTGGTTGTATACTCGTGAGTGCATCTTCGATGATATAGAGGTGGAGGATGCTAGGAAAAGAAAGTTAGCTTCCAGGCAGCTTTAGGACCGAGTAATTAATTAGTGGAATGTCATTACTATTGTTACTCCAGAAGACCAACTTTCTTGGGATCAGCTTAAGATGAGGTTTGGAGAGAAGTTCATTTCAGTTGCTCAAAAGTTGGCATTATGCAGGAAGTTCTATGACCTCAAGCAAGGAGAGATGATGGTTTCTGAATATATGCTAGAATTTGATGCTTTTTCTAAGTATGGGATGTCATTCATTGACACTCCCTTGAGGGAGAGTGAGAAGTTCAACATAGGATTGGATGTCTACCTAGGGAGAAGCTCGAGAACCATATTAATGAGCTGTTTCAAAATCTGGTACAAAAGGCTGAGAATTGGTACCGCTAAGACTACTATTGTTGTTTCTATTGAGAAAAAGGAGCCAAAGCCGCAATAAGGCGGTGAAGGCAAGAAGAAGTGAATTAGAAAGAGAAAGCGGTCCCATGGAAAGGGTGGTAAGAATAAGGGTAAACGGGAACCTATTTGCCACGGATGCAAGGAGAAATTTCACTTAATTAAGGATTGCAAAGCAAATGCTAAGTAAAAATGCTACAACTACGATAAGCCAGTGCATTTGAAGAAATATTATCCAAAAATGATGAAGGATAAGCAGATAGTGAAGGCATATGCTTCGGATGCAGTCCCGACCTCGTTGAGTGCTCCCTCAGCGAAGGAGAAGGGGAAAGGAGTCGTCATTCAAGGTAGGTATGCTTTCTATTGGTGATGTTCATGTTTGAGTTTTGTTTGATACCGGTGTTTCACATTCATTCATATGCAATGACCTAGTAGACTAATTAAGATTGAGACCAAAGATAGTAGACTGGCCCTTGATCGTGATGAACCCTATTGGAGGCTCGACTAGCTTGTTCATGGTTTGCAGCAATATATTTTATTGAGTTATGGATGCTCTTTTGTTTTTGATTGCTTTGTTTTGAATTTTGTCCGGTTTGGGATTATCTTGGGAATTGATTGGCTAAAAAATTATATGGCTATAGTAGATGGGAAAACGGTAGTGATTATCTGCCTACCAGTGGATGAGGTGATGGTTAGATTCCTATATTCGCTTGAGGTTCCACATGAAGGGTTGTCATCTATGTCAATTGCTAAAGATTATCTAGATGTCTTTAAAGAAGTGACTAGATAGTTACCACATAGAGACATTGAGTTTTAGATTGACTTGGTGTAGGAAAACAGATTATAGTTATGCCTTTAAGGCATATAGCACTCAAAGAGTAGAAGGAATTGAAGGTGCAAGTGAATGACCTAGAGTTGGCATGGAAGGAATTATCTAACTTATGACTTAGAGTTGGCGGCGATTGTTTTTGCTTTGAAAATGTGGATACACTATTTTTGGAAGAGAAGTTTGAGCTATTTACGGATCACAAATCCTTCAAATACCTTTTATCTCAGAAGGATCTCAACCTTTGTCAACAACGGTGAATGGAGTTCTTAGGCTCTTGTGAATTTGGTATTTCATATACACCAAAAATGGGAATGCAGTCGCCGATGCATTGAGTATAAGGCATGCAAACGTGAGAGCAATGTACTTGGAATGGAAGTAGATAGAGTACATTAATAGATATGATTTCAGACCTCATTGCAAGTTGGAACCACAGATGTGAGTTTCTTGGTTAGACCTTCTCTTGTTAAAAGGATCGATGTTAGTCATAAGCGAGATGCTAAATTGGCGGAGATCATAGCGAAGATGGTAGAAGGTGTAGAATTTGAAGACATGAAGCAATACAAAGTCGACGGAGAGGGTTAGCTTCGTAAGGATGGAAGAACATTTGTTCCTAATGTTGATGGGTTACGAGATGAAGTGTTATGAGAATGTCACCATTCCATGTTGACTATTCATCCCGGTGGTAAGAAGATTTACCGAGATATGAAGTGAACCTATTATTAGGAAGGCATGAAGAGGGATGTTGGGGAATTCATCTCGAAGTGTGTGCACTACAGTTGGTAAAGCAGAGCAGAAGAAACCTAATGGACTGTTGAAAACGCTAGAAATTCCTGAGTAGAAATAGAAACAAGTATCGATGGATTTTATAGATGGACTACCAAGGACTTAAGCTGGGTATGATGACCTTTAGGTTACAGTAGATCGGTTGACCAAGAGTACGAGGTTTATACCCATCAAGTCAGGTAGAATGGCATCAAAACTGGCGAAGTTGTATGTAAAGTGGCTAGTATGATTTCATGTTGTGCCGAAGAGCACTATGAGCGACGGAGACCCGTTGTTCACTAATGGCTTTTGGAAGAGCTTACAAGAGGTGATAAGGACAGAGCTGCATCTTCGTATAGCTTATCACCTGCAAATGGATGGGCAGACCGAGAAAGTAAATCATATATTGGACGATCTCTTGCAAGCATGCATTATAGACTTTGGTGGATCATGGGATGATCATTTGCATTTGATGTAGTTTGCATACAACAACAGTTATCAGTCAAGTATTGGAATGGCTCAGTATGAAGCATTGTATGGAAGACCGTGTAATGCTCCTTCATATTGGTGGGAAGCGAGCGAGAGATCGATACTTGGAGCAGATATGATTATAAAGACATCAAAGAAGATTGGGATCATTCGATAGTGAATAAAAGCTACCTAGGATTGACAGAAAAACTATGCGAATAAAAGAAGAAGGTATTTGGAATTTTCTGTCGGAGATATGGTACTTGTGTAGGTTTTTCCTCTAAAGAATGTATTTTGATTTGGAAGAAAGAAGAAGTTGGCATCAAAGTTCATAGGTCCTTTTCTGATAATCGAGAGGATTTGAAAGCTAGCATATATGGTCGACTTACATAAGAAGATGGCGGGTATGCACAATGCTTTTTATGTCTCTTATATTCAGAAGTTTGTGCACGACCCAAACATGACGATAACACTAGATCAACTAGAAGATGTTGAGGTAGAATCAAAAGTTTCTATACCTCGTAAGCTAGTTTGTATTATTGGGTAGCTTAGAAGAATGACGGTGTAACTAGTTAAGGTACAATGGAGCGAAAGTGATGATGATTGTATGTGGGGGATAGAGAAGAGCATGAGGACTAAGTGTTCGAAGCTCTTTGAATGGTTAGACCCAACGTTTATCGTATATACTTTCACCATTGTATATTATATTAGAAAGGTTACTATTCTGCATTATAGGATGGATCACTTATACTATTGATGATTGCTTGTTCGATTTGTGTGATGGCTATTTATGATTGGTTGGCATGAGGGATAACTATGGCTGCTTAAACTTTGGCTTGTTTTTTGGATTTCAGAGATGAAATTCCTAAAGGGAGAGAGAATGTAACGAACCATATTTTATATGCCAAATGACCGTAGTATATTTCTATTTTATTAGTCTAAGGTCGTGTGGTTCTATAATTTAGAGATATGACTCCTGGGGACATTTTACACACCTATAATTTTTCTCGAATTTCTATATGGCAGTTTTGACCCTAAAAACTTTGTTTGAACTATTACTTTTGATAGGAGTCCAATAAGGGCATCAAACCAGTTCCATTACTTTAGAATGATGGTTTTCCTTTCCTAAAATAGTCATAATAGAAAAATGGACTTATGGTTAGGAAGTTATGCATATTTTAAGCTTTAGAAGCTGTTGACCAGAATTAGTGTGTAATTAACTAAGCCCATTAGTGAGCCCATTATTTTAATTGGAGAACCATTATAAATAGAGGGCTAGAGAGTCAAATTAAATAAATTCCCTCTCATTCCAAATCTGTCTAAAACCTAATTATCCCTAAATCCATCCTAATTTATCCAAATTTATCTCAAAATCAAACTAGATTATTGTTTAGTGCTTAGATCATTTATTAAAAGATAAAGGTCATCAATTTTCTTGATTTGGAGTGCTTTACTTTGCTGTCCGGATTAAATCTACACACAAATTGATTGAATTTGGTAATTGAGTGGTTTATGCCTTCCCACTATACTATTCATGTTTATACGGTAGAATTATAGGATTTAACATGTTTCAAATTTATTTTTGGCCGTAAACCTTTTCTATATCTAATTACATGTTAATCCATGCATATGATATAAATTGATTAGAAATTATCTTTCTTTATGTTCATATGGATGTTATAGTTTCTATAGAGTGATGGTGAATCTCGTTTGATTGATGCTATGGTTGCTTTTGGTTGTTTTCCTTTTGTGGGCTATTACTTTGGGATATCATTAGGAGTAGCTACTGGAGATAGGAATATTTGGACATCCACTATGGTATTTTGTATAGTACCTTTATGATATAGCACAGTAGCATATTTTACTATTCTATGCTAACTCTTTGGTTACAAGAATAGGTCAGGTATGTTTTGTGTACTCTTATTCCTTACCATATTTACCTATATAGTATATTGAGATTTGTTTACCGCCTACACTGAATTGTTGTCTAGCTCAAGGTTTTATGCTTTTATTCTTATTATCTCAAGTACTCTTAAATGAATGGAGTAGCTAACAGGTTCAGGTGACGTATTAACTATTCGAAGGATAAGCCGGATGGAACTGTCCCATATTGTATACATATATGGAGTCTATGCTTATTACGATGTGCCGCATTAGGGAGCCTTAGCACTGACTGCTTACTTTTTGTATTTGAGACAATTTTTGAGTTGTTTCTAACGACCCTAATTTTGATTAACATTATTTATGACATTTAATTAGTTAAATTAAATGAAATAATGTAAAGGGTTAAGGGACTGAGATTTGTATATTTTAAAGGGTAGCCATGCCTAGTTAACCAATGAAATAAATGAAATTAAAATGAAATAATAAGGTAAATTAGATAAGGGAAAAGTAGGAATAAGCCATATTCTGATACCCTAAACCCTCATGCATATTCATTTCACACGTTCATAAACAAAATCAAAACATAAGAGAGGCCGACCACCATTAAGGGAAAAGAAGATAAGCAAGAATCTAAAATAAGGAAGCTTAATCAAATTCATCCAAGATCAAATCTCAACTCCTTAATCACAAGCTAAAGGTGAATAATAGGTTACATCTCATGTTTTTTTATTTTCAGTTTAGATTGAGGTCCAAATTATTTAGCAAATGTTTTGCCATGTTTTGATTGTTAAATGGATATATATGCATGTTGATGATTTATGCTATTTCATATGATTTTATGGTAAGTTTTAATGTGAAAACCCTATTAAATGACATCCTAATGCTTTGCGATATTAGTATAAGGTCAGAAATAATATTTTAGAGACGGGTTTCAAATTCCATAATTTTCTAAATTAATGTGGATTTATTATAAATTTTCTAGTGAAGAAAATGGCTAATCGGGTTTAAAATTAATTACGGCTATTTTATATAAGCTTTGGGTCAGAAATTTAAATATGTTAGAAAACATATTAGAAATGGTTTAAGGAATTTTTTGTAGAATTTTTCTAAGTGTTTTAATAAGTATATAAAATTATTTAAGGTCGGGGACTTAAATGTTTTATATGTTTAAAATGAGAAGTGGCAATTTGCAAATGTTTTAAATTACTTATTCCTGAAATTGGAAGCACTTTCAGAGAGGATTTTACAAAAGAAATTGGCAACCTATCATATGTTGACAAACAAAGCAGCTTAGTTGAAAAGAAATTACTTTATAAAGTTAAAAATTGGTTTTATAAGACTTTGTTGTTTCACCACTTTCGGCACCTACCTTTCGACTTCATCCTTCTACCTCCACCTTAGTCGAAACCAATATACAAAGACTTGGTATGTAGTGGATTGGAGATAGGCAAAAGGTGTAGAGTCTAAATATAGGTTCCAAAGGGGTCGAAATTTTGTTTTGTTTTTAAAAGGAAATGTGCCTGCTTTGCTTTCGAAAAGAATGCCTTTGAATAAGATAGCTTTCGACTAGGTCAAATGATTTTATAGAATGGTTTCGAAAGAGGTTGCGCCTTTGTTTTTAGAAAATGCTTTCGAAGGGGTCGAAACCCCTTGCTATCACATCCTACCTTTCGAAGCAATATTGAAAGGGTCCTTTGTTTTAAAATCTGGTCGCTTCTCCATTGCTTTCGAAGGGATTGATTACGACACCATCCACTTCTTTACTTAGAAAATTGCTTTCGAAAGAGTTGCTTTCGACATAGTTGTTTTAAGACCCTTTATTCTATTCAAAGATAAACCCAATGGTTTCAAAAGGAATGGTTTTAAATGGTTTTGAAAGGTTGTTTCATATGTTTTTACTTGAACCCAATGCTTTTGAAAGGTTTGATTTATATAAAGGACTTAATGCTTTCAAAAGGCATAAGATAAAGGCTTTGAAGGGGTGGTTACCTAATGTTTTCGAAAGGTTTTAAATGGAAGATTTCCAATGTTTTTGAAATGCATGTTTAAAGTGTTTGGAAAAAAAGACGTCTAAGGTTTTAAAAAGTTTTCGAAAGAGATGTTTTCAATGTTTTCGAAAGGTCTATGGAAAATAGTTTCAAAAGGTATGTTTTGGCCTTTCGGCCTAAGGTTATAAAGTAATGTAGTTTACTTGTAAAGGGATGCTTTCAATCATTTCGAAAGGGGTACTTTCAATGGTTTCGAAAGGGGTTTTTTCAAAGGTTTCGAAAGGGATTGTTTAAAGGTTTAAACAGAGGTTTCAAAAGTTTTCATCAACATTGTTTTGTGTAAAGTATATATAACATGGCAAAGTGATTTGAGTAAAGCATAGAATATATTTTCCTCGTTTAAGTATGATTTAAAGGGTTAATTCAATTTTGAAAAAAATGTTTTCAAGGAAAATTTAATGGGGTAGTCGAACCTAAGTAAATGACTCAGATATTAAAATAGCAGATGGGACTAGTATGGGGTCATGCCCTATAATTTAGCTAGTAGCCCCTAGCTAATATAAGTCCAAAATTCTAGTGTGTAGGGCTTTGTCATGGGTAAGAATAAAATGATGTTGCACACAGAAAGGAATATACCGAGTAGAGATAGGTTATTGGTGAGCCTGCAAAACCATTAGGATCAGTTGACATTCGGAGAAGTAAGTTAGGGATAGGCCGTCCAAAAGAGAATCTAACAGAAGTTAGATTATTTGTTTATTTTATCTGGTGGCCCCAAGGTTAGTAGTTAGCCAAACAAAACTATAGTGTTCGGACAAATGGTCCATTTACTTGATTTATATGCATATATGGCATTGCTATGATTGTTTTAACCAGTTTGGTTGCAGGATTTTGATTTGCAAAAATGAGTTTTTAAAAGGATATTAGTGAGGGGAAACCCATTCCGCTAAGCGGCGTGGTCTCACTTAATATCAAATAACTAGGATGTATAGTATTATTCACAGCAGGCTTTATATCTGACTCGAAGTTTATGTTTTCCCCTTAAACTCTCGGGTGCTTAAAATATGATTTGAGTAGGTTGAGAGTTGAGGATTTAAATGTTTTAGTAGGTGGACGAATAAAGCTTCCGAAGACGTGTAAAAGGCATGGATAGCTATTTAAGAGTTTATATTTTATTTCCGCTATGATGTATTAAGACAGTTTAGTCAATTTAGTACTCTGATCATCCAATGGGGCATCTTCATACGTCGCTCTTGGCGTATTTTATAATAATTATATTTGATCAAAACTTGGGATAATTTTGGGATTATGTAATGGAATATGAAACATGTTTTGAAATGTAACTAGTAAAGATGTGGTTTTTGAAATCTATGATTTTTGTTTCATATTCATGTGCTTCTGATACTATGGATACCATTAACATTAGCATATTTTGTCACCGGAAGTTAATTCGATAGATGACCATAGATGACTATAGCATCTATAGCGCTTAGCTTCGAGCCTCAAGGTAAGGGACGTTATACCGTTGTATAAACTCTATTATTATAACTCTGTGGATATTACACTTTAATGATGATTTTTCACATTGCTATTGTTGTCTCTTCTATTATACATGTGATATTATATTTTGTCCACGCGCTATAAGATATACGCTAGGTTATATGCTGCATTTGTTCATTCTAAACCTTGATGATCATTCTATATTGGTCAGGCACAAATGCAACACACTATTTACACTCTACTGGTGGCGATGTTATAGTGCGGTCATTACAAGTATCATGGATTATAGTACCTTAAGGGTAGAATTTTGAAACAACAACATAGATCATATCTACCACATATGCATACATACTAAATGTCATAGCGGAAGGAATGAATATAATACCAACCTAAATATATGATAGAATAAATGCATTTCATATCAAAGGGACATAGTATTCAATATCATAATAAAACTTACAAATGATACTTTAAATCTTACATACATATATCTCAAAATGGATATAATTGAACTAGTCAATATCCCCAAAATACTAGATAGATATAATAGGTATGGCTCACTAATTCGCCTTCAACTAGCAGTATTCCCATCTCTAGGTCATCCTACTCAAAGAATATATAAAAAAGAGACAACAAAGAGCGGGTCAAAGATATAGTCTGGTGAAAAGGAAATTTCACTAATCTGCATAATTACTAATACACTACTAATCATGTACAATATTAAATGGCAACCTATGAGGTAATGAAACTATACCACAACCTACATCTTCGCATGCATCCAACATTTCTATTATAATGCTATGAAATATGTGAAAATTCTATCATATACTAATCATTATGGCACCAAAACATGACTCATCCATCACACTAGAGTAATGGTCTCGAGTCCCGTGGTAAGGCCAAAGACCCTCTAAGTATGGTCACAAACGCCACTACTATAATACTTTACCACACCTATAATCATATCAAATCCAATATGATGTACACATATCTAACTGTTACAGTTTATTTTACAAGTGGACTTAGGACAAGTAACTCGAGGCCAATAACCCTTGCTATGAAGTAGCCCGATGTTTCCGCCTTTACGACTAAGATAGAATGTCTTCTATCCCTAAATCGAATCCATCTAACATGAGCAATCAAGACAACTATAAAACATTCTAAAATGGTCTATAAACATCAAATCTCAAAGCCATAACTAAGGGATATAGACTTACCTTATATACATGACATCATATGGAATCATATATCACAATACCATAGTCGTTCCATCTCAAAGCTGTTAGATGACTCCATGAAACAACTAAATGATCAAAATGCTTGTCGGACCATCATTGTAGTCGCTACATCATCCAAAACCAACTGCAGGTTTACTGATCCATGGTGTACCATCCTTGAACTAATTATTTTTCTCTGCGATCACTATGGACCTTATGATTATCACATGGGTCCTAGAGACAAACTAAAATTATTTTAACAATAAGTTCCAAAACATAAAACTAAATTGTCCACCCTATAGTAATTTAAACATCTTACCATGGAAGTCATACATCAAACTTAAACTTCATACATTTGGTTAATAAATCCAAATGTTTGAAACCCCAGATTTACACATGAACAATGCAAGATAAGATCCTTAGGATTCCGACGTCTGAATTTATGATTTAGATATATGAATGGCTATTGCAGATGGGTTTTAACCTGGATGAGAGAACATCCCTTAATGGAAGTTCTTCCCACCTTTTCTCATTTGTCTTTCTTTCTCCTATCTTCGACCTTCGAGTTCGTGTTGCCAAGACACTCTGCACTAACATCTCACCACTTGGGTACAACTCTTGTTATAAGTCGCTTAACATTTGGATGAGAACTACTTTATACTCGAATAACGACTTTGAGGTAGTAAACCATTTCAATCACCATTTGAGTTCATATACTCGATTATCATTCCAACCTTAACATTTCATTCAATAATATCATTTACCAATGTCCTGAATCACCCCTTAATCATTCTGTTAACTTTAAACCAACAATAATAAGATAACACAAATCAATGTATCAACATTTAATATCAAGCTTTTCAACCCATTCATTTTATAATTAAACTCTTATCAAATGTTCGTTAATAAAAAATTCTCATCTCTAAACTCCCAATTCAAATTCATTTATCAAGCTCTAGCCAACATTGGATATTTAAAATGATTTCAAGCATATTTAGTGATCATAGATTATAAAGAGTAAATCCAACTCACCATATATGTAGAAATCCAAACTCCAAAAAACCCTACTTTGAAGCCTATTAATTTCCTCAATATAACTTTAGTGTTGTTCAAAATGCTAACTTGAAGGGGCAAATTTGTAGAAAATCTCTTAATTGAATTAAAATATTCAATTTGAAATTTTTAGTAAAGAATTGCAAGAGTGGCGATAATTTTGGAGTGGAAACCCTTGCTTCATTCTTTAAGAATATGAAGAAGAAGGGGAATGAGTTGAATGAAAACTGAAGGCTTCCTTTTAGAGTTATAAAGCAATTCCGATCAAATCACAACTTTGCTCCTAGCTTCTCCTTTCTTCTCTTTTATCAATCTTATCTAATTCTATCAAACTATGTATGTTTTCCATATGAAACAATATTATAAAAGAAGTGGAATAAACCTTGAGTCTTAGGTCTTTGATCTTTGAAAATTCATCTTTTAGGTCATTAATTCGATTAAATCGTTTAATTCAATTAACATAATTTTTATCTTTATTTACTAAGCGTAAAAACATATGTTATTACATTCTCCTCCTAGAAAGATTTCACCTACAAAATCATAAAGAGCGGAATAATGTGTCCAATCTAACCCCCATGCACAACATGACTAACACTTAGCATCATAATATCAAAATTAAAAACTCAATCATAGCAACAAAAAACTATTTACATACCAGCATGAAAATCTATTCAACCATACTGTAAAAAATTCATATAAACTAGATGGAATCAGATTAGTTCAGACGATGGTATTCTACGACTAACGATGATTGTCGAGAATGGTCCCAAACTGCAATAACTTCAAAAGGGAGTTGTTAGAACAGTTTCAAGATGTGCTATACTAGGGATGACGTGTGCAAAGGGATCATTGATACTTGGAGGTTTCGAAGTGTACTCATGAAGAAGGGGTATGTGAGGATTCTCACTTGAGTTACGAGGATGCCCCAAATCACACGATATTTCGATCCATTTTACTTTGGGCTACCTAGGGGGTGCAGTCTAGTACTTGGTCTACTATATGGTATGGATTCGAGTAATGAGAAACTAGGATTTTGAGTTGTCCTTGACTATATGGGAGGTCATTCGAGTATCGTACCAAGTGAGTAAATGTGAGGATGGATGATGGATGTTATGTTTGCTTTAGTTGTTATCCCCCTAAGGATGTCACACGACATAGATATCATCGGTGTAGATATCTAAACACCCACTAGTACTTTTATATATAGTACACCCATGATGAACATGATATAGCATATTTCTTATGTTATGTGCTAACTCTGTGGATGCATGGACAGGTCGGGTATGATTTTCCACACCATTTTCCCTAGTATATTGACTTTATAGTTTTTGAGATTTTCTACCACTCACATCAGACTGTTGTCAGACTTAGGATTTTATTCTTTGCTTCCTATTATTTCAAGTACTCGTAAATGAGTTGATTGGGGATATTGGGTTTGGTGAGCACGTGGAGCTAGACAGGTGGAGAGCAAAAGGCTATTTTCTCATTTAGGAATATCGAGTTTACTTCCTATTATTCCTATTATTGCTTATTATTCCACTATGGAGCTTACTAGTTCTATTATCTATTTAGAGATGGTTATTTTTTTTTTGAGTTTATGATTAGTTGTGTAAACTCTATCACTTGCGTTGTATAGCTTCGTGTATTCTGATTTCAAGGGTTCATTCAGTTATCACTGTCTTGTCTGTTTTATATTTATGATGATTATTATATTTTATTTAATGCACTGTGAGATATATGATAGGTTCTGTGATGTTTATTTACTTTATTACAATCCTTGATAATTGTTCTACATCGATCGGGCACCATTACAATAGAGTCTACTATAGGTTATTACATTATTGGGTGCTTGTGGTATAGGGTGGTCATCACATTTGGTATTAGAGCTTAGGTTGCAGTTTAACCTAAGGGTACCATGATCCAATACAGATAAGTAGGAGTCTTCACCATAGACTTGATCGAGAATGTATATAACTACGAGAGCACATATTTGTTATATATTTTGATTTTCAAAACTATATATTGGTATATATACAATATAAGTTGCATTGCACACATGAGTGCTACTTAAGAAGAATTCCCTATAAAGAGACTAACTGTCCTTATTACGGACTAAAGGATGAGTCGTTAAACAAGGAATACTGCTAGGAACTCTATCTCTAGAGTTGTAGAAGAGGCTGGCTCAGGAGCTGCTAATTCTGACCTGTAGATAATGTTCAATACTATGATCCAGAACATGCTGTAAATATGCTCAAATAGCCACTTTGAATGTTGCTATTGATGGTGGTGCTCCGATGTAGATGCCTAAAGCCGATTTTGCTAAGTTGAACAAAGATTTTGCTAGTCTTGGAGGTAAATAATTCCAAGGAACGGATCTGACGATGGAAGTGCAGGACTGGCTTGACAACAACAAAAGGATCTTCGTTGACTTAGAGCCGAATGATGCTATGAAAAGATGATTGGCTTTCCAATATCTTCAATGGTAAGAAAATAGTGAAATGCAATGAGGGCTGCTACTCCTAAGGATTGGTTTACTTAGGACCAGTTCAAAGCCAGATACAAAGAGAAATTTATTCCATCAGCGTAGAGTTTTGTAATATTCCGTAAGTTCGTGGATCCAAAGCAAGGGGATATGATTGTCTTTGAGTATGTTGTTAAGTTCGATGCCCTATCAAAATACGAGATGTCTTTCATGTACGCTTCAATAAAAAGAATGAAAATATTATTATTGGCTTAGACAACTACTTGGGAGAACGAACTGTAGACCAGATTGATAAGACTTTTGAGATATTATTCGAGAAGGCCTTGATGCATGGGAGCCTATATCTGAAACCGAAGACTATTGTTCCTAAAAAACCCAAAGCCGTAATCGAGTGGGGGAAGCAAGAAGAAGTGGAATAACAACAACAAGAGGAATCAGTTTCAAAACAAAGTTAGCCAATAGAATAATGTCAACCAGGTACTAACTTGCTACAACCATGGAGAACATGGTCACTTTATTAAATAGTGCAAAGCTATAGGGAGAAAGTGCTATAAATGCAATAAGGTTGGGAATATCAAGAGGACTACATGGAGTTTCCTAAGCAGAAATGGATGGTGAAAGCGTATGCTTTCAATGTTGTCCGGACTTTGTCGAGTGCTCTATCGGTGAAAGAGAAGGGAGAAGCATTGTTATTCAAGGTATGCTTTCCATTTGTGATGTTCCCAGTGTTTTGATTGATACTGGGGTTTCACATTCCTTCATATCTAATTACTTGGTAGATAAATGAGGATTGGAATATGAAATTACTGCATGTTAGAGGCACCACTAGCCTTGTATGGCTTTTCGTAGTTTTGTCGTACCAGCCATTGATGTTCTTTTGATTCTGGTTTCTTTTTTTTAAGTTTTATGGCAATTAGTATTATTTTGGGTATGGGATGGCTTTATAGGTATGGAGTGATGGTGGATTATGATAAGTTATTGGTGGCAATAAGGGTAGATGATGGTTGGACGATAGTGTTAGGCTGCCTATTAGACGATGAGGTGATGATTTACTTTCTATATTCACTCGATATAACATATGATGATGTATCATCAATGCCTACTGCTAGGTAGTATTTGGAAATATTTAAGGAGGTGACCAGACTTCTCAAGACAGAGAGATCGAGTTTTGCATTGATTCAGTCAAAGACGTTGAACCAATAGTGATAACTTTGAGGAGGATGGTACTAAGAGAGCAACGAGAGCTCAAGGTGCAAGTGAATAAACTATTGCGAAAAGGATTCATTCACAGGAGTATTTTTGAGTGGGGAACACCTATACTATTTGCTATGAAGGCAGATGGTTCCCTTAAACTGTGTGTCGACTACTTTGAAACAAAAATGACATAAATTCCCAAAAGATTTAGTAGAGAATAAAACATGAAGAGGATTAAATAAAAATGAGTAAGAAAGAACATAACAATTTATAGTGGTTCAACAAGTCAAGGCCTATGTCCACTTAATTATTTTATTGCTTATATTCTGACTTGGAGGCAGAAGTTCTTAAGAGGTGGTACAACTCCGACGGGGATTACAAGAAATTAGAGCAAAAAGAGAAAGAACCCAAAAAAGATCTTGAAATATGAGCCCTACCCTTCTATTTATAGTGGATGGGAGCCTAAAATCTCATACGTAAGATCTCCACCTCGTCTTCCATGCTTTAGACTATTTCTCCCCCAAAGTTGGATGCTACCTCATCAACTTATATGGGCCAGTACAACTCCAAGGCTTGCGTTGGTACCAATTTGAAAAATGGCCAAACAAGCCATCTTGAACCATTTGATTTGACTCATCTCGTAGTTAGTTTCACGATTCCATAGTTGTTTGCACCAATGTTAGCTTGCTTTGAGTCCAAATGACGGATCTATGGAAAAATAAAGTCCTGAATCAAGTGTTTATGGAGATCGATGGAGAATTGCATTGGATCAACAAAGCAACACTTGGGATAGGCATCGAGCATCGAGTAGGTTGTGTAGGCAAAAAATGGGACCCACCGGTGGAGGGAATTTGGATCGGTATCGACCCATAGAGTGGGTTAGTACCGATCCACCACTTTGGTGGATCGATGATTCTTTTGGCTTGAGTTGGTTCACATTAGCCTTGTGACTCTATTTATGTTTAGCTTCTAGACATTAGGGCTATCACTTTTGGCTTCCTGCCTTGATAACACCAAGTTCGTTCCGTCTACTTTTTCTGAATATTGCTTGGTCAAATGGTTGGATAACACTTGCCCCCCCCCCAAAGTACATCTCATTTCAAATGTGATGTTATTTGAATCAAAACAAGTAGAGATTGCTATTAAGGACCCTACCTATGCATTGAATGGTCGTTATTCTCCATGCAAATCAATTCCGTGAAAAATTATGTCCATAGTTATCCGTTACGATGCTCGACAAGCATCCGATAATATAAATTCGGAGAATGTCATGATTCGTGTTTTCAGGGGTCAGCTAAATAAATTTGTGCTTGTGTTCATCGATGATAAGAGAAATACAAGACACATTTCAGGATCGTACATGAGGTGTTGAGAAAGCAATGATTGAAAGCTAAGTTTTCTATGTATCACTTCTGGAGGGGAGAAGTGTGATTCTTTGGTCATGTTGTTTCTAAGCAAGGCATTGTTGTAGATCCTACAAAAGTTGCAGCAATTCAAGGCTGTACTAGCCCCAAAAATGTTACGGATGTGAAGGGTTTCTTATGATTAACTGGATATTATAGACGATTCATTCAGGACTTCTCTAAAGTACCTACACCATTGACTCGGTTGATGAAAAAGAATCAGACCTTTATTTGGGATGCGGGACGTGAACATGCATTTGTGAGTCTGAAATAGAAGTTGATAAGTGCACTAGTATTGACCATTTCGAGTGGGAATGAAGAGATGACGGTATACACTGATGTTGTAATACCAGATTGGGTGCGGTATCGAAGTAGAGAGGAAAAGCAGTTAAGTATATTAATCGACAAATGAAGCCATATAAGAAAAAGTTACTCGACCCATGATTTAGAGTTAGAAGCGATCGTGTTTGTGCTGAAGATTTGGAGGTAGTATCTTTTAGGAGACGGGTTCGTGTTGTTTAGTGACTACAAATCATTACAGTCCTATCTTCACAGCGGGATCTTAATCTTTGCCAGAAGCGATGGTTAGATTTCCTAACCACCTGCGACTTTGATATTGCGTGTACACCAGGGAAAGGATATGCATTTCTAAATGCATTAAGTAAGAGAGATGCCAACTTACGAGCTATGTTCCTAGAGTGGATGCAGTTAGAGTATATGGATGGTTATGATTTCTGACCAAAATGCGAGCTAAAGCTAGAGATAATAGCAAGCGTGACTATTAGGCCTACTCTGATTCAGTGGATCTATATTGGTGAGAGTCATGATGCCAGATTAGTTGAGATTATTGCTAATATCGAAGGCAAAGTAGAGTTTGAAGAGATGAGATAATAAAAACTTGACCAAGAAGGTTGGAAAAGTAAGGATGGGAGATTGTGTGTTCCTGATGTTGATGGGTTGAGGGATGAGGTGCTACGAGAGTGCCATCATTTGGGATTGACTATCTAATCCAAGCGCTAGTAAGATGTACCGTGACAGGAAGCAAACCTATTATCGGAAAGGGATGAATAAAGACATTGGGACCATCATCTCAAAGTGCATGAACTTCCAGTTTGTTAAGGCATAATAGAAAAAACCTAGTGGATTGATGCAATTACTAGAAGTTCCTGAGTGAAATTGGGAATAGGTGTCGATGGACTTCATCGATGGACTACCGAGCACTGGAGTAGTGCATGAAAACACTTGGGTCATAGTTGATCGATTGACCAAGAATGCCAGATTTATATCCGTCAAGTCAAGTAGAACAACAGCCAAACTGGCTAAATTTATGTGAAATGGACAGTAACATTCCATTGTGTATCAAAGTGCATTGTGAGTAACCGAGACTTGTTGTTCACTAGTAGGTTTTGAGAGAGCTTACAAGAGGCTTTGGGAATAGAGTTGCATCTGAAAACAGCTTATCACCCTTAAATTGATAACCAAACTAAGAGAGTGAATAGTATCTTAGAAGATATCTTGCAAGTTTGTATACTCGACTTTGTTGGCTTGTGTGATGATTTACATCTTATTGAATTCGTTTACAACAATAGTTATCAGTCTAGCATTGGTATGGCACCATTCAAGGCACTATATGATCGACCATGCAACGCTTCATCATGTTGGTGGGAAGCACTTCTACTTAGGTCAGATATGATTAGAGAAACCTCAAAGAAGATCAAGATCCTTTCTCACTGCTCAAGAGAAGCAGAAGAGATATGCTGATAAGAGACGTAGAGACCTAGAGTTCTCTATCAGTGATATGGCATTCATGAATATCTCTCCATTAAAAGTTGTAGTTCAGTTCAGTAGCAAAGGGAAGTTGGCATCAAGATTCGTAAGTCATTTTCCAATACTAGAGAGGATTCGGAACTTTACTTACAAAGTCGACTTACCTCAGAGAATGGCGGTCGTGCATAATGTGTTCCATGTTTCTCACTTATGGAAGTTTGTGCATGAGTAATACGTAATTATCATACCGGATCAACTGAATGATATCGAGATTGTACTAGAAGCTTCGATATCTCATGGGCCTATTCATATCATTGGACATGATATGAAGCAGCTTAGTAAGAAGACGTTGAAGTTAGTGAAGGTTCAGTAAAATGAAAAAAAAAGTGATTGCACTTGGAAGATCAAGGACAACATGAAGATAGCTTATTTAGATCTGTTTACTTGGTTAAACTTTCTGATTATCACTTTTACTTTCACTTATGATATCATGAAGTAATATATAGTGTAGTATCCTGCATGTTATGGTAGGTTTGGATATTACCTTTTAAATTTGTTGTTGTATATGCATGTTTGATATATAATGGTTGCCTATGCTCATATATGGTTGTGTGGCATTCAGGATAACCTTATTGATTTAGTTTAGAATTTCGAGGATGAAATTCCTAAAGGGGGAGAATGTAACAACCCATATTTTACATATCAAATAATCGTAAAATATTAATATTATATATATGTATAGGGTTGTATGATTCTTTAATTTTAGAAAATTACTAGTAGAGACATTTCCATCCTTGGAATTTTTATCAGATGATTTTGACCCTAAAAATCATAAATAGCCTATAGATTTTGACAAGAATAGAATTGGGGTTTAAGTCCACTTCCATTAGATCAGGATGATGGTTTCTCAGTGGTTATAATAAGACAACAGACTTGCTATTTTAGAGTTATTGTTGTTCGAAGTTTTGTTCGATTTTTGAATAGCTCTCTGGATAATTAAGGAGATCAATGGCTAAGCCCAAGGCCTATTTCGAGATTAGCATCCAAAGGGAGCTGATGGGACTTCTCCTTGCCATTTCAATATTCCTAAAATAATTAGAGAAGCCACCACTAACATTCTATAACCATAAACCTCTCTAAACCTTCCTCTAATTAGCCAAATCTTGTCATTAGAAGGATATTAGCTAGATTAGCACTTGGATTGGGGGGATTCGCTATTGGAGGCATCTTAGAGCTGCTGTTCATCTTGGGATTAGAGCTCTTTTGGATTGATTTGAATTCTTGGTGAGTGGGTAGGGCCTCTGACTTACTAATTAGTTAATATACACCGTAAAATGATGTTTTGAAATGATCTTTGGATCCTAAAACGTGTTTCAAACCTTAACTAATCATACATGTTAATCTCAAATGATTTTACGAAGTTTAGTAAATTTGTATTCTTGTGGATCTCCCTTGTTCTTATAGTTATTCTCTGTTTCTATCTTTAGATTTAGGAATTAAATTGATGTGTATTAATGTTTGTGTACTTGATTATAGTTTAGTGGTTAATTACTTAAATGTATGATGCTTATTTAGTTGAAAAGGCCAATCGAATGCCGATTTAAAGCTAGGTACAAAGTCTTGGATCATTAATGATACAAGAATTTGACTTCATCCAAATTTGATGTGAATGGTGTGGGGCCACAAGAAAGACCTCACAAGGCTACACTTCAAGTTTTAAGTCGTTTGGGGTTAGTTTATATGAATTATAGGCAAATGAAGTTGGATTGACAATGGAGTGTGAGGGGTTGGATCGGTGGTGATTACTTCGAGTTCTGGAGGCCCTTGCTTCAAGTCACATGGAGGAGTGCTTTGGGTCTTTCGCATATTTGCTTGGAGTTTAACTTGGAGAGCCATAAATATATTAAGTGTTAGATCAGTGTTCTTGGATCGATGAAGGTTGGATAAGTGATGGGGATGGATCGGAAGCATCATGGATTAATGGTGAAGCTTGGATCAGTGGTGGCCATGGATAAATGGGGTTTATGGATCAATGCTGAGACATGGATCGGTGGGAGTTCGGATTGATGAAGGAGTCTGTAGCAGTGGTGGCCTTGGATCGATGGCATTATGGATCGGTAATGGGGGGATTAGAGCTACTTGTAGTCTAGCCTAAGGAATTTGCCCATTTGCTTCAGGCTTGACCTGAGGATTTTTTGAGGTTGTTATGCTTCGTATCTACCTTTGCTTTCTTCGAGTTCGACTTAGGAATTTTGTGTGTCCAACCCAAGCCAGTTCAATGCCGACCATGGAGGCCGATTGAAAAACTCAATACGACTTTTTTCGCTCAATTTTTGATATTTCCTTTATCTTGCCATTTTAGAATGTTTCCCAAGCCCTTGAGTCTTTTCTTTATCCTTTGCTTATCCAGTTGGATCATTTAAGTCTGTTCGAATTGTGGAAAATTTGACCATAATAGAAAGTGCAATGACGATGGGATGGTTGTAATTTGGGACACAAAATAAGGGACTGTCAGTCAGGTTGAAGGAACCGTTGGAGGAAGATTACAGGACAAACAGTGATATTCTATGACTAAAGATGATTGTCAAGAATCATCGCAAACCGCAATGATTTTAGACGGTAGTTTTAAGAACAGTTGTAGGACGTTCTCTACTATGAATTTCTTATGCAGAGGGAACATTGATATTCAGTGGTTTGAAGTGTACTCATGAAGAAGGGGTATGTTGGGATGCTCACTTGGATTTATGGGGATGCACTAGATCAAACGATGTTTCAATCCATTTTACCTTATGCTATCTGTGGCAGTGCAGGCTAGTTCCTAGCCTACAGAATGTCATGGATTCGAGCATTGAGAATTCGAGACATTGAGTAGTCCTTGCCTATATATGGAGGTCATATGAGTATCATTTATCCAATGCCCTGAGTGAGTGAATGTGAGGATGAATGATGGATATTATGTTTGCTTTGGTTGCTTATTAACCTAAGGATGTCATACGACGTAGGTATTGAGATGCTAATTAGTACTTTGATGTATTGTACACCTATGATGACCATGATATAGTGCATTGTATATCCTGTGTTATGTGCTAACTTTATGGATGCAAGGACATGTCAGGTATGATTTTCCATACCATTTGGCCTAGTATATTGACTTTATAGTATTTGATATTTTTTTGTCGCTCACACTAGACTGTTATCTAACTTAGGATTTTATGTTTTGCTTCCTATTATTCAAGGTACTCTTAGACGACTAGAGTTGGGATGTCTGGTGAGCATGTAGAGTTGGACAGTAGAGTGTAGAAGGCTACATTCTTAAATATTACTATATTTAGTTGTTATTGCATATTAGTCAGCTATATAGTACTTTGGAGATTATTAGTGCTATTATCTATTTAGAGATGGTTACTTATTTGATTTTATTATCATTTGTATAAAATCCATCACTTGCGCTATATATCCATATAGATTCATGTACTCTAATTTTTGTTGTTTATTCAGTTACTATTATCTCACTCGTTTTATATTATATTTTATTTGATGCACTCTGAGTTATACGACAAGTTTTGTGAAGTTTATTTACTTCATTTCAACCCCTGATGATCGTCCTACATCATTTGGATATCGTTATAAAGCACTCTACTACAGTTATTACATTCTTGGATGCCGGTGGTGGAGGGCGGTAGTCACAAGCTATTTCCTTTTCGGATCACTTATTACTTATCCTTGAATTATATGTACGAACTCAACTTTAAGTCTCCTACCAATTCCCTAACGGAGGCCAGGATTTATTATTTTTTGTGTAGGTTGAATGGGAGAGGGCAGGGCTATTAATAGCTACCATAAGATCAAATATCCTCCACTTATTTCTTAATACTCATCGACCAAGTGTAATGCTCCCTTAAACTCCCTTTGTCTGACCAACCATACATAGTCTAGGATTCTAGACTTCGGGCCTAATTAGTACCATATGTACTAATTGTTAAACTAATATTTAAACCCACATATTTAAATAAATCAATATACAATAATTATATATTATTTAAATTAATTTTAAGGCCTCCAGTAAATAACTAAAATATCATAAAAATGTAATATAATATTTTCATTAATTTTATTATTATTAATAACACACACACATACACACACAATATATATATATATATATTTTGAATTGGTTAAACTTAAAAATTGGCTAATGTTACTCCCTATTTTTATGGAATAAGGGAAAATAGTAAGGCCAAAGAAGGAGCTAAAAATTTTTAAGTGACCAAAGAGATGCTATCGCATGACTAAGATTGAAAGCAATGGCAAGCCTAAGGAAGGGCCATTGCATGTCTGCGATCGGATAATATCGCAAGCCTAAGGAAGGGTTATTTCATGTCTATATTCGGAAGCTATCACATATCTAAGATAGAGAAGGGTTATCGTATATTTAAGATTGGAAATTATCACATGTCTAAGATTGGACGCTATCACTATCTAAGATACGGAAGGGATATTGCATATCTAAAATTGGAAAACAGCCAGATGTCTAAGATAGAGAAGGGCTATCACATATCTACGATAAAGAGTTATCCCATGTCTAAAATTAGAGAATCATCGAATGCCTAGATTGACTAGCTACCACATGTCTAGAGTGAAAGAGTAATTACATGACTAAAGTTTAAGAGCTATCACACTTATAGGCTAAAGTGATATTGCATGTCTAAGCTGAAGTGCTACTTGAAAGACAAAGTGTTTCCCCACATCTGAGAAAAGCTATCGAACCTCTAAAATATGCTGGAATCATCCATGTGTTAGCTTCCTATAAACCCAACTATGCCACATCAAGTTGGAAAGAAGGAAAGAGGAACTTGCACCACATGTCATTTCGATAATGTGCCATGTCATCATTTCCTTAAAAGATGTCAATCATCCAAGGTGTTATCCACTATGAATTAGGAATAGAACAATGTAATTTTCCTTTAAATAGCCATGTACCCCCTTACTTAAGAAGGGGCGTGTTCCTGAGTTCTCTTCTTCCTCATTTTCATTATGTAATCTAAGCATAAATAAAGAACTCAACTTGGGACTTTATTGGCCATTAGGTCAAATTCAAATTGAACATTTATGACAAAAGACTTTCTTATTTGCATACCTTTCCAAGAAACAACTCTGTTGCCTAAGTAATCTAAGACACTCTTGCATAAATATTTGAGTTTGGTCAAATCTAGGCCTAACATTTTGGTGCTTCCACTAAGAAAGCTACCAAAAATTTCCTTTAGAAATTTAATAATCCCGCTCTGCTATATCGAATAAAGATGGCAAGGACAATGAAATTAAATGTCCAAGAGCAAGAGTTAGTGCACAATACAAACCTTGGGGAAGATATAACACTAAACTTTAATATGGACAACGATGAAGTAAGACAAGCTTATGTTCCCGTAGTATGAGTAAATGAATGTGTAATGATTAAGGAAATGTAGAAAAAGTTTAAAACAATGCGTAAACTAGTTGAGATGCTTGTCTCACAAAAATCTTCAAGAATGAAAGTGACAACATATGATGGGAAAGAAGTAGAACCTCTCGCATGGGGATAATAATGTTTCCTTTTTGGAAAATAGAATGGGAAAGAGCACCTTTGAACCCAAGGATAAAGGAGTAGATGATGTTGTTAAGTAATCAGGAACCCATCAAAGATCATTTCGTAACCCAAAGAAAGGAATTGAGATAAATAACTAATCAACTCAAAAGCTAACCATGGAACTTGTGAACTTTCATAAATCTCCAATGGTACAATGTGAAAGTTCTATCTTCAAAGGGGAATACAAATTGAGTAGGAAAGATTATAAGAATGATATGACCTACCTATAGGATTTGGCACTGAATGAGTCCAAGGACATGATGGATCTAAAAGGGAAGAGAACTATGGATCCAGAAGTAAATAATAACTTTAGGGAAGCTCCATTTATGGAGGAAATATTGGAAGCCTCATTGCCTTCACATGCTAAGATTCCTTCTATAAGGTATGATGGGTTCACTGACATTAGCGATCATCTTCTAGCCTTTGAAAGCCAAATGGACATTTATAATGCTCCTAGAGTGGTCAGATCTGGCTATTCTCTACAACCATTTTGGAGGCTAGAGTAAATAGTACCGATGCTACCGAGATAAGAGAATTTACACATGGAGATAGTTTCTTATGAGTTCTCTTAATTTTGTACTTCGAAAGAGCCCACAATAGACGCAAATGTGCAAGCCAATATTAAGCAGCAACCTAGGAAATTCTTGAGGAAATATTTGAGAAGATTTAATGTTGAGGCCAATAGAGATGAAAAATTAAGTGATGGATAAAACTTATGTCCTTCAAATCTGCCTGATTAAGAATACTCCATTATGGAAGGGCTTATACATCCATGTTTGTACAAATCTGCAAGATTTCTATTTTTAATCTGCATGGATTAATATTTTGATCAAAAAATAAAATTACAATAGAAAGGGAGAGAGGGTGAAAGGATCATGTTTTCAATCCCAGATAAGAAGGTAAAGTCAAATGAAGCTTAAAAGGAGAACTTTCTCTTTAACTCAACCTATTTTGTATCCCTATTTTGTCTATAGAAATGAGATGGAATACCCTACACCATTGATAGCTAGGATCCACCAAATAAGTTAGGAGATTTTTATGCATTCTAATATGCCAATGGGCACAAAACAAATAATTATAATGCTCTATTAGAGTTAATTCAAAACATGATTAAAAGGGTGGCATTGAAAGAGTTAGGGAAAAAGGACCAGAACTTTTAGTAGTCAAATGTTGATGAAATTCCATTAGAAAACAGTGCTAATGTTCTAGAAAATGAGCCCAAGGGAAAATCCTATGCAATAAATCACGTTGATGTAATCCATATTGGGTGGCATATTACAGGAGCTAGCAATGGGCAAGGAATGGTTATACCAAGGAGGTGAAGGGTGTAATTTACTCTGTGGGGGAGGAAGCAGTAATAAAAGCTTATAAAAGTGACATGCCAATACCGGACTTGGTAATAACTCTTAGAGATTTAAAGGGGATGGAACCCCCACAATGACGCTTTGAGATTAATGCAAATTGGTTGTCAATAGTTTCTAAAATCTTTGTGGATACTAGGATCTTTTTCCTTTGATCGGATGGATATACCCAAAGGGAAACTTAAGCCGGGCTTAAAACCAATTTTTGGGTTTAATATTAAGCGATCTAATCCTATGGAACAAATCAAGCTATATGTTAAAGTAGAGAATCCTCCATCCATAATGACCTTTGAAACACTTTTTTATCATAGACCAACCATCCTACTATAGTGCATTATTTAGGAGGCTCACGCTAGTAGATACGGATACATTTATCTTCTTAAAGCATCTAGTTCTAAAATTCCTTACTAAAGCTGGTTGGGGTACCATAAGAGGTGAGAAATTTTGTGTTAAAGGTACGCATTTTAGTACCTTAGGATAATTGAATAAAGAGGACAATTCATCTTATTATTCTGTGTTAAATGAACAAGAACAATTTAAAATTTTAAATCCCTTGGACATCCATCACCAAAAATTGATGCCTATGGTAAGAAAACCAAATTTTCCGTTTAATTAGTGAAATGGCTTGTGCAAGAGAGGTAATAAGCAAAAAAGAATACAAAGTATAGTGAAATGGCTAAAACAAACTCAAAAATGGGCCAAGAAGGAGAGCTAGAAGTAAACATCCTTGAAAGTGATTCCAAAGACAGTGAAGGAGATGTTAAGTCTGTAGAAGTTAATGTAGACCCCATGAACTAATTAGAATGAATGTAACGACCCGAAATTTCGGATACTTCATATTTAAATATTTGAATTATTTAAATATTCAAAACATTGATTAAATATTATTAAATTGATTAAATAACCTTCTTAACCCCTTTTTAACTCATAACCAGTGGTAGTAAACTTGTTTTAGAAAAATGTTCACAAAAATATATAATTTGAAGAAATAATGATAATGTGACTGAAAATCATTTTATCGATAAACAGCCTTTTACTCATCGGAAGTCGTTCAGAATTTTTATATATACATTTATTTGCTTAGGAGAATATTAATATGAAATAAAAATATATTTACATTAATAATTTATGATGTCATGGGTGATGATATGCGAAGATATTTTGAAAATGAGCTTTTAAGGATAGACTTAAGTGTTAAGTAACAGATAATAAGGTGTAAAGTTAAAGGAGCAAGCAAGGCACATAGGGGGTACTTGGCCATATAAAAGAGAGGGGAAGATGGGTTAAACACTTCATAATTCAATAAAGCTTCAAATGTATTAAAAATTAGAAAATGGTAGAAGTGGATTAGCACTAATCCACTTTGTTCTTCACTAAAGTTACTCTAATTAGTTCAAATCTTCTCCAAACTCCACCAAACTTTCGCTAACACCTTAGAAAGCTTGGATATAAAGTCAAAAGTGATGATAGGGGGTTTCACGTGAAGGCCGTGAGCATTGATGATGAAAGGGAGCTTGGCTTTGTGGTTTTGGTGCTAAAGGTTGGATCTTTATGTATTTGAAGATGGTAGAAAGTGGTTCTTTGTTCTTGGATGTTTTTACATGGTTTATTCACGGTTTTGGTGAGTTTATTCATCATGGAATGATTACATAATGTGTTATATATGTTGTGTGCTTGAAATGTAAAGTTAAAGTGACATTAACTAAGTAAAGTTATAAACTTTGAACCCCTCTTGCTTTAGAAAACAAATAACAACTTTATATTGGATAACATCTCTTCTATTATCCCCTAAAACATGTGGCATGGCATTGACTTAATGTTTAAATGGTTTATGGCTTGTGTGTTGAATCAAAGTATGTTTGAAAGTGTTTGAAGCGAGAATAGTTGTTATAAGTGCACTTCGATATCCCTTAACTTTAACTTATGTAAAATGAAGATTTATGAACTTAACTTTGGTTAATTTTATTTAGCTATTCTCTACACATATTTTAGTGAATGGGACAGTAAAGTAATGGTTTGGAAAGTTATAGAAATTGTGAATCAAAGTTGTGAAAGTTAGAAGCGAAAAGGCTACTATAGATGCACTTTGAAAATGCCTTCTGATCGGCCATTTTCAATTTTGACTTTGAGAGACATCCTAGGGTTTCATTATATACTTAATAAGCATTACATATTTGCTTATTACTGAAATCAAAGTTCAAAAGATTTTAGAACTGGTCAAAAAAGTGGCTAAAGTTAGAGCAAAAAGGTGATAATAAATACACTTTGTAAATATACCTTGTTTTCGAAAAAATTTATAAATAAATTAATAGATTTCTGATGTGCACATAAATGTGCATATATTTACATCCATATTTGATATATTCTTATTAAATAAATGATCATATTAGGTGTTTCAACATGTTTAAACCAAAATGCAAATTATTTTCAAATCGTCATATATTCATCTTCATATATGAACAAAATGATCGTTTTTGTGCATATATTAATTTGAGAAAATTTACTTGGGCATTTTTATATTATTTTAGTAGGAATTTATATTTAAATGAAAAAGGTTTTCATGGAAAATACGCACGCACAAGTGAATACAAGCGAATAAAGATGGAAATAATTCATTGCATGACAACTTGAAGGACCTCACCTACCCACATACCATGATGTACAATTAGAATCTAATGCATATGCTAATAGAGTTTAAAGCTACATGCACATTTAAGTGGAGGATTAACACAGCTAATGATTACTTGGTGGCCACACTACCTCAAGGGTAGTTTGGGTAGTTCTCAAAAAATGAATTAGGGTTTCAAAACAAATATGAATACCCCATATGTTCATGTTATTAGCTCTCTCTTCTTCTTGATCTCTTAGCCTCCATTTAGTTTAGAGGCTCACAAATAAATCAAAATTCTTTTTTTTTTCTGGCTACTTAGACATTTTACATTCATGTAATTCTCTTTTTTATGCAATGTTAATTAATGTTCTCTTCTACGTACATGCTTTGTTTTTTCTTATGTTAGTAGCTTAGTTTCATTTCTTATACAAGTAGAATAGCTTTTATTTCTTTTTATTTAGCTCACTTTTTTATTAGCCTGTATTTTCCTCTTTTTTGTTTCATGTTGCAATATACATTTGTTGATATGATTACAAATATGAGAGGCTAAAGCCCTTCAATTTAAGGGTAATGAAGCTCTCTGATTAAGTAGATTCAACATAATTTGTTCATTTTGATCTCTTTTTGTGCTAAATGGAAATGATAGAATGTGGTAAATATTTTCTTATTTAGTTTTGAATTTGATAGCCTATATTGTTGACATCAAATAATTTATGCTTTAACAAACGTAAACATAAATTACATCTTCATCTACATAAGATTATGATAATGAAGTGAATGTTTAAATTAAAATTTGATGGTCTATATTTCTAATCAATAGCAAATAGGTCATGCTTAAAATTGATTTTATTTTCAGCTTCATTGTCATTTTCAAAAGAGTTAGCAAGTGGTTTAATGGGTGTGTTATAGTTTGGTGGTTTATATTGAGCTAATTAATAGCATAAATATGTCATACTTATGATAAACACATCAATTAAACTCACTAATGATCAAAAAAAAAGATCATACTTTCATGTTGGGTTGATTTATATGATCAAGAGAGTGGATTTATCTCTAAATTGTCTTCCACTCTCATATTTTTATCACTTTCAATTTTTGTTAGTTTTTACATTTTTTTAAGCTTCAAACACTCTTAAATCTTAGTTAATTTGATTGAATAGAAATTTAAAAACTAAACGATTATCTACGGATCGACCCGTACTCATCACGTACTAAAATTGTGCGTCGCGCGCTTGCGATTATTTTTAATTTAAATCCGATCGATTATTTTCTAACTTGATAGAGATTTAGCCGGTTCGAACAAGTTTTTGACGCTGTTTCCGAGAAATAGTCTTGATTTTATTTTCTATTCTTCGAATTAGTTTGTTTGATTTTATTATGTGTGTATTTTGTGTGTTTGTTTGCATCTAAAAAAATTATTTTGTTTGTTGTTTGATTCTTTTTTTGCATTTTGTTTGTGTGTTGTTGTTTTCTAATGTTTTGTTCATTTGCATTGCATATTCTAAAAAAAAGATACAATTTGTAATTTTTTTTATTCCATTTCATTTTCAAATACATTCTCCATTTACAATTTACAATCTTTTTAAAAAAAAACACTTTTACATTGCACTGTTTTCTGTTTGCATTTCCTTGTTCTCTGAATTTTGTTTGCAAGGCCACTTAATCTACTACATCCTCTATCAACTTACTGCTACTACCACCTCTGCAAACATCCTCCAACCATCAATTACTCACTGACCATTCATCTACCCCCGACCATCATTGCCTGATCAACCAGACATCAACATTCACGACCACAGCCTCTCCTGCAACAATTACCCATCAGTGCCACCACACTTCATTCAACACATTTACAGACAAACCACCCACCACAATCCATCACTTCCTCAATATCTAACTGATTAACCATCATACAACGTTCTCCGCACTCATCACATTCTCCAATGACTTCACTTCATCATTTTCACCTCACAACCCACAGCCATCCTCCAACATCAAGTCTTCACCTACTTCATCTACCCAATACTTACTCTCAAACAACCCAAATTTGCAAACTTCTCCATCATACAACTGTGCAAAATCACCAGCTGCTCCTTCAGTTCGACTTATGTCGCTACACTTCAACATCTGTCAGTCAACTTCCATCACCAACCCATGTACACATCACCATATACACATTCATATATACCTGACAGTCACTACCCTGTCCATATACTTCAACACCACTTCTGACAAACTTGCCAATACATACAATCTGACATACACCACCTCTGTCCCCTTCAGCAACAAACTTATCCAGGACTGCTGTTTCATTCACATCATCTCAACTTCGACATCACCTCTGCCCACTGTTGCAGTGTCCTTCTACCACTACCCCAATTCCATAACATCATCATCAACCAACATACAACATCCCTTTAACTACATCTCCATTCTCATACAACAATTACACTCCTATCTCCAGCCATTCAAACGGCCCTGCACAGTATCAAACTGCTGCACACTTTTCCCACAGCGACAAACTACTACCTAACTGCACAACTGCCCCTCTTCCCGTTCAACCAAACTGTGCACTTCAACAGTGAACAACTGCAAATCTTCCTGACCCAAACACAGTCCAACCCCCTACCATAACTCCCCTGACCAGTCCATGACCTGCTATCACCTCCTCCACCAACAAGTCCATCAGCCACAACATTTGCTTTACTGCCTACACTCTCATTCCCACATCATCACATTGCCAGCAACAGTTTAAACCTTCCCACCATCTGGCCATATCCACTTCTATCTCCATAAATATACCACTGCGTTTTACATTAAAGAGCCGCCTATTCAACCTCTTCAAGCCAACCACTGCCATCATAAAAAAACAAAAAAATTAAACCGAAAATTAAACTCCAACCTCTACAACTTGACTGCGACCTTCACCCAAACCCAAATCGTCCTGAACCAAAGTTCACCATCTCCATCACATAACTACCTGACCATCAGCACCTATTCCAATCGCGACACCTCCCGTCACATGTCAAGATCCACGAATCGTCCCCTCGATCTCGAGACCTAATATCTCGGCATGAACCCGAAACATTCATCGCAGTGGAAGTTGAAATTTGAGGGGAATTCGAGTGGAATTTCGACTGGAAATTTCTTTTTAGAAGTTTAATTTAAGATTGGATTTTGATTCCGTAATTGAGTAATTTCTTTTGCAAGTGTTAATTTGGGTTTATAATCGCATAAGCAGGTGTTAATTTGGGTTGAGAAGTAATTGGGCCGGTGGGTGTACATTTTTTTTTTTCGTCTTGTTTCTTTTACAAGGTGTTTAGTTTAAATTGTTTTCTTCCATTTTTGATTTTCCATCTTATTCAAATATATATATATATATATATATATATATATATATATCCTATTTCTTTCATTCGTCTTCGTTTTGATTATATTAAAAAAAACACTTTGCAAATGGTTTAAAAAAATTTGCTTTCATTTTCATTTGGGAAAATTATAAAAATTACCTTGCTTTTATTTTCGTTCTATTTAAAAAAATTGAAAAAGGTTTCAATGTATGTATTTGTTTTAACTTCAGTTTGTTTTTTTCCTCTTGTTTGATGTTGTTCTCATTTGTTTTGTTTAGTTTTAGTTTTCCTTCCATTATAATTTTTTATATATATATTTTGTTTGAAATTTCAGGTTGCCAAAAGGAGAAAATCGCAAGGAAAAGAAGTGCTTGCTTAAAAAAAATTTTGCATGCTTGTTATAAAAAAATGCCGCTTTAAAATAAATTGTTAATAAATTCTGCACGCTCTGGTCGTGTCCTTAGCCCTTGTTTTATTTGCTTTACATTGTTGATAACTAGCATTTTAGAGAAAAAAATCTAACCGTAGTTGCATTGTTAACATAAGTTTAATTTGCATTGCATTTCATCCTATAATTTTGAGTAATAATAACAGTTAGACATCGTTAACGCTTAATTGTATATTGACAAGTTGTCCTCTGTCAAACAATTTAATTTTCTTGGTGTCTAGGCTATGGCAGAGCATTAACAATTTATAAATATTATGGTGATTCATAACTATTATACTGAATTGTTTCTCTGAAGGTACTTAAACCTTCGGCTGCATTGCTATGGTGATTCGTGGTGCAACGATAAATCCTGTCCGTTACTGGCTGAGAACTATCTAGTTGGATTAAGACAGTGTGATTATACAATTTTTGGTTAGGAGCTATTTAGGATAAATAATTTGTAATTAAACCCTTACATTCATTTAATCGCATTAGTTCATGCATATTTAAAAAATATTCAAAATCAAAAACTAAAAATAATTGTACATATTTCTTAATTTGGTTTTTCTTTTTTCCAACTTTTTGAAAATTTTCAATCCAAATTAAAAATTCAAAATTCAAAAAAATCCTTTTCAAAAACAAAAATCTAAAGAAAATTAAAAATCTTTTCAAAAACAAAAAAAATGAAAATCTAAAAACAAAACAAAAATCAAATTTCCCTTTTGAAAAAAAAATCTTTTTGGTAAATATCTTTCCTTTATAAAAAAATTCAAAAAAAAATAAAGAAAGAAAAAACTTTTGAAAACGTCTCAATTTCCCTATTTACAAGAATTTTACAATAGTTGTGAAAATCAATATAATCCATATAGTTTCACATCAAACTCATATGGATATTTTAATGACAAACTTTTGTACAAACAATTCGAATTTTGTGCAAAATTTTAAAAATGACGACCAACCCTCAAATCTCGAAAATAACATTGAAATGATTATGTCTTTACTTGAACTCTCAACACAATAAAATCAAAGGATAATGAGTTTTGTAGTTCATATCTATGCGATAACTCAAATCAAGAATTTCAAAATAACCAAAATTAGAATTCACTTCAAAATTCAAATGATTTCTATTATAACTCATGCCAATACAACTTCGAACTCCAAAACGAATTTTAAAATAGAAATGTGAATCACTTTTCAAATAATTTTAGCAATGAGAATAATCTCAACTATGGTTCAATGGACAATTTTCATGCTCAATAAGTTCAAATTGAAAATTTTCAAATTAATAATTATAAATTTGACTTTGTTGAGAAAATGAATGAAATTCATAAAGATCACATGGATTAGTTGTTTGAAACATATATGAAACAATGTGAGAAACAAAATCAAATCCCAATGTGTGACAAATCAAATAATTATCCATCTTTTACCACAACTGACGATTTTCAAATAACAAATTTTGAAATTGGAAATGACAATCTGAATGAAGTTGTTGAAAAAAGGGTAATTGAATTGGATTTCAATTCTTTTGAAGGTGAGAAACTTGATTTAAAATTCGATCTTCCTTTTCCCGATTTTGAAAATTTGAACACAAATTTGAATTTTGAACTTGATATATGCAATGAAGTTGTTGATAATCTAACAAAAGAAGTCGAATTTAATGAACATGATTTTTTTGGGACTTTTCGAAGACGAGTTATCGAATTTCGAAGGGGAAGTTTTAAATCACCATTTTGATTTTGAAATCAATAAATCTAAAGAAAAAAATTCAATGATAAGTTTGAATTTCAATTTAGTGAAAATAAACTTAAATTTCAACCAATCGTTTTATCTACCTCAAAAATCATCGAAAATAAAAAAACTCATAAGATTTTTAATAAAACGACATTCATTTTCCTAATTCAACATTCAACTTAGAAATCTTTTATGGTTTGGTTTTCTGAGCTTAATCTGTGTCTTTCAAACGTGACGAGACAAATGAATTGGTCTTTGGAAGTCCGTTTCATTTATTCTTTAACAGTATATTTTCTAATGTCTTGTAAATAACAATCTTTTCATTTTCATGTAAATATTTTATCTTTCTTATTTCACTTGGGTTGATGTGATATCCCGGAATTTCAAACCGAATTTAAATATGATAATCTATATAATAAATTAATTTGAATTGATAAATTTGTTATTTTATTCAACAGCTAATAAATGAGTGGTAGAAATAAATTTATTTTAATTAAAAACTAATACATATATAAGGAATTGAATGTGTTAAAATTTTATTCATACCAAATTTGATTTTGAATTGGATTTTTAGAATTCAATTTGTGTTTGAATTGATATATTAAAAGATTTAAACTATGTTAAATTTTATTCTAAATTTTACTTTGGATTTTAAGAAATATTCTCATGACTTTAATTATGTTATAATATTGGTTTTATATTCATTATTTAAAGGAAATTGATTTTTTTTAGGAATTTAAAATATAAACTTATATAAGAAAAATCAATTTAAGAAAACATTTAATTTCTTTTTGCATGAGATAAACACAAGTTAACATTTAAACCTATTAATAAAACATGTGTTTGAAATTTAAGCCTTTTTGTGACAAGTGTCATACTGTAGGTTTTATTTTCTTTAAACTTTATAAAACATATTTTTAAAAAAGACATTCTCATTTTTATTAAACAAGAAATTTTACATTCTCCATTTTCAAAAATCTGAACTTCATCAAGCTCTACATCTTCAACCAAATTTAAATCAAATATTCAAGCTTCTCTTCAAAGCAAAGTTTGCAGTAAATTGCAGTAAAGAAACCTGCAAATCTTAGCTCCTGAATCTTCAAAGAAATTTCTGAACAAAACTCAGTTTTATCACTTATTAATTCAAGATTTAAAGCATTTCAAGGATAAGCAACAAATTCAAGAAAAGTGGGAAAAGAAGATCTGCAGTTCATATTTTTCCTGCAGTTTAAATTTTCGACACTAACAGGTGAGTAAATTCTTAAATCAAAACTTTAAGTATAAAATTGTTGTATGTTGAATATTAACTCTGAATGCTTGCATGTCTTTTATTCTGTGAAGTATTTATTTTCAAGTTGAAAATCTTGCTGTGCATGTTTAAATATATAAATTGTACCTCTCTGTAAATTCAAGAACAGAGCAAATTACTGAAACAAAACTTCAAATTTAAATCTAGCAAAGTGATAGTGAGTTTGTATTTCAAGTGTGGAGTTTAATTTAATTATGATTTAAGTGTTAAAATATATATATATATGCAGGTAAAACTGTTTAAACTGCAGAAAGCAAGGAACGCAGAAAAATAAAAATAATGATATCATGTAAATTTTGTTGAATTTTGAATGAATCAAATATATATGCTGAATCTATAATGCATGTTATGAATTTTAAAATTGAAATTGGAATTTTTAACATACAAATGAATTTGAATTTTTAAATTTACTGAATTTGGGACTTTTGTCAAATTCATAAGATTGGGTTGATTTTAAGTTTTGAAATTCAAACAGAAGCTGCGTTAGATGTTGTATAACACTAGAAAAATAGTGATTGATTTTATTTTGCAACATGGAATTGGGAATTTGGGTTTGTAGGGTTTTGAGTACTGTGTTTTTGAGCTTGAAGATTTTGATCGCGTGAAGCATAGTGGTGATCGAGTATCTCGGGGTTTGGGGTAGAGGTGAGTTAGGGTGTTGCGCACGTATGGCCGAAGTTTGGTGGCGCAGGGTGGTCGACTTTGCCATGGGTGATGATTTGTTCCTGACGACTGCAGTTCAACATTGGGTTCGAACCAACCAAATTTCGCTTGAGGCCGAATTGAGGGATTCTGGGATTGGATTCTGGGTCGAAGATCGTAGTGGGGTTTGCGCGTATGGTCGGCGGCGGTGATGGGGGTGCCGGAGCACTGTGCAGGTGCACGAGGCAGTGCGTGTGTCAGGGAAGTTTTCGTGTGCGTGGGTTTGCAGCTCGAAGCGCCTCTCGCGTTTGGGTCGTGTTGATCGCGTTTGTGCTCGAGTGTGTGAGTGTGTGTGCTTTTGCTCGTGAGTTTAGTTTGGGTTCAGGATAGTTGAGGAAGATAGGGAAAGGAGATGGAGCTGGATTGTGTTAGTTTGGGTTTTTGGGCCGGGCTTTAAACATGTTAATGAAATTAAGTTTAAGTTTATTTGAAATTTCAATTTTGTTTTAAGTTTAAAGTTTAACACCTTATATTATCTCTATTTGGTTAAGTATCAAATATTTATTTATTTCAAAAAGTAATTCACATCTTATTATTTGAAGTTTGAAATGGTTTTACTTTTTTAAATCTAACATTTTCTAAAGTAATTAGTTTTAATAAATTGGATACTTAAATATGTAAGAGTTTTTTTGTTTTAAGATGAATGAACATTGATTTGTTTTGAAGTTAATTAGATTTTGAAAATTTAAGTTTACTTAAATTAATTAGTAATTAGTGATGGAGATAATTAATTAATTTTGGTTAATTAAATTATTAAGCTTTAATTATTTAATTATGAATTAATTAATAGGTAATTAAGGATTAAATTAAATGACAATTAATAGGTAATTAATTAATTTATTAACTAACTTAAGGTTAATTCATAAGTGATTAATAATTGATTAATGATTAATAAATTAGTGATTAAGAAGTTAATTAAATTGATTAAGATTAATTAATTAAGTAATTAAACATTAATTAATTTATAATTAATTGTAAATTAATTAAGGGTTAAGATTTAATTAATTAAATAATTAAGGTTAATTAATGAATAATTAATTATGTAATTAAGAGAAATTAATTTGTAAAATAATTAAGAATTAATTGAGGTAATTAAGAATTAATTAAGGTTAATTAATTTCAAACTAAGGGTTAATTAATAACCAATTAAGGAATGGTTAATTTTTAATCAAAGTTTAATTAATAAATAATTATAGTAATTAATTGATAATTAAATAAAGATTATTAATTAATTAAGTAGTAATTAATTAATAATAATAAGATGATTAAGAGGTGATTAATTAATTAAATGATTGTGATTAATTAATTAATGTTTGGTTAAGCAAGATTAAGTGATAAATTCTTAAGTAATTAATTTAATTTAAATTAATTATGATATGAATTAAGTAGTGCTTGCTTGTGGATGATTGTTTGAATTGATATCTGAATATGGTTGATATTTGTTGAATGATAGTTGAGTTATATTCTGTAATGAGATGATGTATATCTATGATAGATATTGGTTATTATCTGTTGATAATGTTGTGTGATGCTATGTTTAAATCTGAATTGAACTGTTTAAACCTTTTAAAACAACTTGGACCTAAAAGACACGCTTTGGATTTCGATGAGACCGGGATCGGGTTTCCATATTTGGATATCCGAAAACCACATCGATTCCAAATAACGTTAGGTCGTGAATCTTATGTGAAGAGTGAAGACTCGAGGTGTAAGGGCTATACGTCAGTATAACTCTATGGGTGATTCCGTAATGAGTTTGATGGAATAGTACTTATAGATTCGAGATGGTGAATCAAAGTGCAAGGGTTATCGTCATTAACTATGAGGTTGATTCCAAAATGAGTGTAACGAGATAATGCCTTCGGTTTCGTTCGAACCCGGAACGAACTTGTATGGATTGAATGCTTTCAGATCATCGTCAGGTGGAATATGAGCATTCTAAGAGCTGTGTTCTTTATAAAGGTAATCGTAACCTCACGCCTCATCAACCGGGAATGGCTAAAACAGGGGAGGTGCAGCAAGGCTTCGTGGGTAGCCCCCACTTGAGAGTGAGATTTACCCCTGTCTAGAAGTCCCTTATTATATATTCGGCTGTGTGGGCAGTCGTTGGCCACAACTGCGGGGTTGTCTTGTTCGAAACTGTCCAGTAAGGGATGGGTCCGGCCTTGTGTTACAGGGGATCGGGAGTGATCCTCGGTACGGTGATCTAGGCCCCGTACTGTGACGGGCGGTACCACAGTAGCCCTGCCATTGATGGAAACCCATTTTTCCTACGAAGCCCTATGGTTTTGATTGTATTACCCACTTTCGTGGCTAGTAGCTGGAATTTAATGAATGTAACAATTTCGGCTATTTTTTATTTATTTGAAAACCCTAGACCCTATTATAATATCACTGAATTTCCTATCAAATGTTTTGGTTAGCGTAAGGTAAAAACTTACCCGTGTTTATTTATGGGAAGTCTTACGTGATACCTTTTGTTTCAAAAGATTTTAAAGTTAAACAACTTTAACTGATTTACTCACACCAGACCCATGTCTGACCCGGAGTTTATTTTGTTTTTCATAAACTCTTGGGTACTCAAATTTTTATGAGTAGCCAAGTGATTAGGTTTGGATTAGCATATGTTTTGGAAGCTCGAGCTGGAGTTCAGACGTACTATCTATCTATAATCGTTGTAGTAGTATTTTGGTGTTATGTTTTGAGTTGTATGGGTTGGGAAAACTCTTATGAATGGCTGATGTAATGGAGTAGTATTATTTTGTGAACTCTGATATGTAAATTATGTAAGGGATATATGTAATATTATATTTTGTTCGTTTCCGCTGTGAAATTCTGATGATTGTTGTTTCTTTTATTTCTATCTTTCTATTTCTATCTCTTTCTTTTCTTATTGATGATACGTTTTTCTGTGGAATGAAAGATGGGTCGTCACAGTTGGTATCAGAGCAATGGTTGAGAAACACCTAGGCTCTGAAGTAGTATCTATCTTGAGAGTGCGTATTTGTAATTTTCTTATATAACTATATCCCTATCTAAATTGATTGGTTACCTGTTCAGGTAGCCAATATGAGTTCAAGGGGCCGAAGGGGTAGAGTTGTTGGTAGTGGATCAACTAGAAACAGAAGAGAGCAGACTAATGATGAGACTGTTAATCCAGTTACGTCTTCAGCCAGTTTTGCTGCCTTATGCAAGGACTTTGTTCATCTTGGAGGGAAACCATTTCAAGGATCAGAAACTATTATAGAAGTTCAAGCATGGATTCGCTCGTGTGAGAAGATTTTTAAGAGCATGAGGTTATCAGATGAGCAGAAGAGAATAATGGCTGCATGGCAATTACAAGGTGGTGCTGCGGTATGGTGGAATTCAGCGACTGCTAATATCTCGGAGGATGGTATGTATTGGGAAGAATTTAAGGAGATGTTTGAGGAAAAGTATATGCCTGCTGCAGGAAGAACTCGTCTTTATCAAGACTTTCTGAACTTGAAACAAGGAAATATGTCTATAGCTGAATACGAGATTAAATTCAACGAGTTATCTTGCTACGGTCCAGGACTTATAGACACACCTCTTAAGAAGAACGAGATGTTTGTCCAAGGGTTGATGCCCGAGTATCATGAGAGAATGACTGCCCATCTGAAAGGGTCTTTTGTGGAGCTTATCGATATGGCATTAAGGTATGAAGATTTGATGAAGAAAAGGTCAGTGGCTCAAGTTGCTGCATCAGGAGGGAATTCTTCTAACCCGAATAAAAGGAAATTCAATCCTAACTGGAAGAAGCAAAACAAGAAGAAGTCTGGGAACAATAATGGACCCCGAAAGTGTTATAATTGTCAACAAGAAGACCATCTGGCCAACAAGTGTCCCAGCAAAGGATCTCAGTAGCAGTATAGTGGACCAGGGTCAGCCTTAGTTCAGAAGTCTCTTTGCTTTAACTTTCACCAACCGGGACACATGATTAGAGACTGTCCGCTCCTTCATAAGGTTCAACAGAACAAAGTATTTTCTTTGGAAGGCGCACCATCAAACTCATCGAAGGGCAAGGGAGTTTTAGAAGGTACTTTACTTTTAAATGGAAAGTATATTAAAGTCTTATTTGATTCTGGTGCTTCTTTAAGTTTTATTTCCCTGTGAACTGTAGAGAATTTCTTAATCACTCCTAGTATCGTAGACAATCCCATTTGTGTATCAAATCCTATAGGAGGGGTAACCAAATTGGATAGGATTTGTAAAAATTTGAGAATCTCCTATCTATCCCATAGTTTTTCCTATGATCCTTATGTATTGGATTTTCAAGGTTTCGACCTTATATTGGGAATGGATTGGCTTGACAAATATAAGGCTATTTTAAATTGTGATGAAAGAACAGTTTCGTTGGAAACTGATCTGGATAGGATTGCCAGAGTAATGTGTGATCACTCTGGAATCCACTTGAGTAGTCTTTTGCATGGAGTGGAGACTTCTCAAGAGGAGGTTGTAGATATTGAAATAGTCCAGGATTTCTCAGACATATTTGAGGAAGTTAAGTGTTTGCCTCCGCATCGGGAAATAGAGTTCCGTGTAGATTTGGTTCCTGGAGCAGTACCTGTAATTCAACCGAGTAGGAGGATGGCTCCAAGGGAGAGGGAGGAATTGGTGAAGAAAACTCAAGATTTGTTGGAGAAGGGTTTGATTAGACCAAGTTTTTTCTGTTGGGGTTCTGCTGCAGTTTTTGTCACCAAGTCGGATGGGTCGCTAAGGTTCTGTGTAGACTACCGTGAATTGAAAAAGGTGACCATTCGGAATAAGTATCCTCTTTCTCGCATTGATGATCTCTTCGACCAGCTTCATGGTGCATCTGTCTTTTCTCAATTAGATCTAGCATCAGGTTTCCATCAGTTAAGGGTAGCTGAAGACAGTATTCCCTTGACTGCATTTAGGGGACCTAATTGTTTCTATGAGTGGTTGGTTATGCCTTTCGGGTTAACCAACGCTCCTGCTTATTTTGTAGATCTAATGAACCGAGTCTTTAGGGATGTTCTGAATAAGTTTGTTTTGGTATTCATCGATGATATTTTGGTTTATTCTAAATCGGAAGAAGAGCACAAGCAGCACCTGAGAATAGTTTTGGAAACTCTGAGAAGGCATGTGCTGAAGGCGAAGTTCTCTAAGTGTCATTTTTGGAAATCTGAAGTAAAATTTTTGGGCCACATTGTTTCTGGTGAGGGAATCTCTGTAGATCCAGCTAAAGTTGAGACTATTCTGGAATGGAAGCAACCTCGGACTCCTACAGAAGTTCGCAGTTTTCTTGGATTGGCCGGTTACTACAGGAAGTTCATTAAGGATTATTCTAAGATCTCTTCTCATCTAACAAAGCTGACAAGGAAGGGAGCTAAATTCAAGTGGACACGGGAGTGTGAGGAAGCTTTCCAGAAACTGAAGGCAAAGTTGACAAGCGCTCCTGTATTGGCTATTCCTGATGGTAAGAGCAAGTTTGAAGTGTATACTGATGCCTGTATTGTTGGATTGGGAGCTGTGCTTATGCAGAATGGTAGGGTTATTGCGTATGCGAGTCGGCAATTGAAGCCACATGAGAGGAACTACGCTACGCATGATCTAGAGCTGTTGGCTATTGTTTTTGCTTTAAAGATATGGAGGCACTATCTTTTAGGAGAAAAGTTTGAGTTATTCACGGACAAACCGTTGAAATATCTTTTCTATCAGAAAGATCTTAATCTAAGATAGCAGCGATGGGTTGAGTTCTTGGCATCATACGATTTGGATATTCTGTATATTCCAGGGAAGGCGAACGTCGTGGCAGATGCTCTTAGCAGAAATGCGGTTCTTTCCCTTTTGGAAGTGGTTCCATCTCTTCTGGAAAGGATTTCGAGCAAGCAGGAATTTGATAGTAAGTTAAGAGGAATTATCAGAAGAGTTAGGAAGGGGCAGTGTCCTAGTTTTGAGATTGATGATCAAGGAACGCTAAGGATTAACGGAAGGATCTGTGTTCCGTATGATTGGGATCTGCGTCAGGAAGTATTGTCAGAAAGTCATCGCTCCAGATTGAATATCCATCCAGGAATCTCGAAGATGTACAAGGATATGAAGAGAGTTTTCTGGTGACCGGGCATGAAGAGGGATGTAGTCAGATTTGTCAATAATTGTGCTATCTGCCAGCAAGTGAAAGGAGATCAGCAGAAGCCAGCCGGTTTGTTACAACCTTTGGAGGTCCCGACATGGAAATGGGAAATGATTTCGATGGACTTCATCGACGGTCTGCCTAGAACAAAGAAGGGTAATGAAGGAATATGGGTAATTGTGGATCGTCTTACCAAGAGCGCCCATTTTATACCAATTAAAGCAACCCGTACTGCAGTTTCTTTGGCTGAAATTTTCTTGAAGGAGATTGTGAGATTGCATGGCATTCCAGTCAGCATTGTAAGTGATTGAGATCCGATTTTCACCAGCAAATTCTGGGAAGCATTGCAATCATCTTTGGAGACTAATTTGAGATTGAGTACAGCATATCATCCACAAACAGATCGACAAACAGAAAGGCTTAACCGAATTCTAGAAGATATGCTGAGAGCCTGTGTATTAGATTTTGGAGGATCGTGGGAGGATCATCTACATCTGGTAGAGTTCTCATATAATAACAGTTACCAAGCAAGTATCAAGATGGCTCCTTATGAAGCATTATATGGAAGACCGTGTAGATCTCCAGCTTGTTGGATAGAGTCGAAGGATCGTATTGTGCTTGGACCAGATTGATCCGTGAAGCATTTGCTAAAGTCGAGCTAAACAAGAAAAGGACGAGAGCTGCTCAGGATCGACAAAAGAAATATGCTGATAAGAGACGAAGACAATTGGAGTTCGAGATTGGTGATTTAGTCTTTGTCAAAGTTTCCCCTATTAAAGGAGCTGTGAGATTCGGGAAGACAGGGAAACTCGCTTCGAGATACATTGGTCCGTTCCGAGTTATCGAGAGGATTGGTGCTGTTGCATACAGGATTGATTTGCCAGTCCGGATGGCTGGAATTCACAATGTTTTCCACGTATCACATCTACGGAAATATGTGCACGATCCATCTCTTATTGTGGAGCCGCTGTGCAGGAAGAATTGGAGGTTGAGCCGGACTTGTCAGTTGTCCGACATCCTGTTCGAATTATTGATCAAGATGAGAGGCAACTCAGAAGCAAAATAGTGAAGCTTGTTAAAGTCCAGGGGAGTGAGGATCCCAGAGATTGTACCTGGGAGACTCTGGATAGCTTTAGGAAGGCTTATCCGGATATGTGTCCGGATAGCTAGTGGTGTTTGTATTGGATGTATGTTTGTTTGTATGTTTTGTTTGATGGTTGCTTATGTATGGATGTTATGTATGTTTGAAGTGTTGAATAAAATGAAATTTTGGATTATCTTTTGTTTAAATTTCGGGGACGAAATTCTTTTAAGAGGGGAGGATTGTGATATCCCGGAATTTCAAACCGAATTTAAATATGATAATCTATATAATAAATTAATTTGAATTGATAAATTTGTTATTTTATTCAACAGCTAATAAATGAGTGGTAGAAATAAATTTATTTTAATTAAAAACTAATACATATATAAGGAATTGAATGTGTTAAAATTTTATTCATACCAAATTTGATTTTGAATTGGATTTTTAGAACTCAATTTGTGTTTGAATTGATATATTAAAAGATTTAAACTATGTTAAATTTTATTCTAAATTTTACTTTGGATTTTAAGAAATATTCTCATGATTTTAATTATGTTATAACATTGGTTTTATATTCATTATTTAAAGGAAATTGATTTTTTTTTTAGGAATTTAAAATATAAACTTATATAAGAAAAATCAATTTAAGAAAACATTTAATTTCTTTTTGCATGAGATAAACACATGTTAACATTTAAACCTATTAATAAAACATGTGTTTGAAATTTAAGCCTTTTTGTGACAAGTGTCATAATGTAGGTTTTATTTTCTTTAAACTTTATAAAACATATTTTTAAAAAAGACATTCTCATTTTTATTAAACAAGAAATTTTACATTCTCCATTTTCAAAAATCTGAACTTCATCAAGCTCTACATCTTCAACCAAATTTAAATCAAATATTCAAGCTTCTCTTCAAAGCAAAGTTTGCAGTAAATTGCAGTAAAGAAACCTGCAAATCTTAGCTCCTGAATCTTCAAAGAAATTTCTGAACAAAACTCAGTTTTATCACTTATTAATTCAAGATTTAAAGCATTTCAAGGATAAGCAACAAATTCAAGAAAAGTGGGAAAAGAAGATCTGCAGTTCATATTTTTCCTGCAGTTTAAATTTTCGACACTAACAGGTGAGTAAATTCTTAAATCAAAACTTTAAGTATAAAATTGTTGTATGTCGAATATTAACTCTGAATGCTTGCATGTCTTTTATTCTGTGAAGTATTTATTTTCAAGTTGAAAATCTTGCTGTGCATATTTAAATATATAAATTGTACCTCTCTGTAAATTCAAGAACAGAGCAAATTACTGAAACAAAACTTCAAATTTAAATCTAGCAAAGTGATAGTGAGTTTGTATTTCAAGTGTGGAGTTTAATTTAATTATGATTTAAGTGTTAAAATATATATATATATGCAGGTAAAACTGTTTAAACTGCAGAAAGCAAGGAACGCAGAAAAATAAAAATAATGATATCATGTAAATTTTGTTGAATTTTGAATGAATCAAATATATATGCTGAATCTATAATGCATGTTATGAATTTTAAAATTGAAATTGGAATTTTTAACATACAAATGAATTTGAATTTTTAAATTTACTGAATTTGGGACTTTTGTCAAATTCATAAGATTGGGTTGATTTTAAGTTTTGAAATTCAAACAGAAGCTGCGTTAGATGTTGTATAACACTAGAAAAATAGTGATTGATTTTATTTTGCAACATGGAATTGGGAATTTGGGTTTGTAGGGTTTTGAGTACTGTGTTTTTGAGCTTGAAGATTTTGATCGCGTGAAGCATAGTGGTGATCGAGTATCTCGGGGTTTGAGGTAGAGGTGAGTTAGGGTGTTGCGCACGTATGGCCGAAGTTTGGTGGCGCAGGGTGGTCGACTTTGCCGTGGGTGATGATTTGTTCCTGACGACTGCAGTTCAACATTGGGTTCGAACCAACCAAATTTCGCTTGAGGCCGAATTGAGGGATTCTGGGATTGGATTCTGGGTCGAAGATCGTAGTGGGGTTTGCGCGTATGGTCGACGGCGGTGATGGGGGTGCCGGAGCACTGTGCAGGTGCACGAGGCAGTGCGTGTGTCAGGGAAGTTTTCGTGTGCGTGGGTTTGCAGCTCGAAGCGCCTCTCGCGTTTGGGTCGTGTTGATCGCGTTTGTGCTCGAGTGTGTGAGTGTGTGTGCTTTTGCTCGTGAGTTTAGTTTGGGTTCAGGATAGTTGAGGAAGATAGGGAAAGGAGATGGAGCTGGATTGTGTTAGTTTGGGTTTTTGGGCCGGGCTTTAAACATGTTAATGAAATTAAGTTTAAGTTTATTTGAAATTTCAATTTTGTTTTAAGTTTAAAGTTTAACACCTTATATTATCTCTATTTGGTTAAGTATCAAATATTTATTTATTTCAAAAAGTAATTCACATCTTATTATTTGAAGTTTGAAATGGTTTTACATTTTTAAATCTAACATTTTCTAAAGTAATTAGTTTTAATAAATTGGATACTTAAATATGTAAGAGTTTTTTTGTTTTAAGATGAATGAACATTGATTTGTTTTGAAGTTAATTAGATTTTGAAAATTTAAGTTTACTTAAATTAATTAGTAATTAGTGATGGAGATAATTAATTAATTTTGGTTAATTAAATTATTAAGCTTTAATTATTTAATTATGAATTAATTAATAGGTAATTAAGGATTAAATTAAATGACAATTAATAGGTAATTAATTAATTTATTAACTAACTTAAGGTTAATTCATAAGTGATTAATAATTGATTAATGATTAATAAATTAGTGATTAAGAAGTTAATTAAATTGATTAAGAGTTAATTAATTAAGTAATTAAACATTAATTAATTTATAATTAATTGTAAATTAATTAAGGGTTAAGATTTAATTAATTAAATAACTAAGGTTAATTAATGAATAATTAATTATGTAATTAAGAGAAATTAATTTGTAAAATAATTAAGAATTAATTGAGGTAATTAAGAATTAATTAAGGTTAATTAATTTCAAATTAAGGGTTAATTAATAACCAATTAAGGAATGGTTAATTTTTAATCAAAGTTTAATTAATAAATAATTATAGTAATTAATTAATAATTAAATAAAGATTATTAATTAATTAAGTAGTAATTAATTAATAATAATAAGATGATTAAGAGGTGATTAATTAATTAAATGATTGTGATTAATTAATTAATGTTTGGTTAAGCAAGATTAAGTGATAAATTCTTAAGTAATTAATTTAATTTAAATTAATTATGATATGAATTAAGTAGTGCTTGCTTGTGGATGATTGTTTGAATTGATATCTGAATATGGTTGATATTTGTTGAATGATAGTTGAGTTATATTCTGTAATGAGATGATGTATATCTATGATAGATATTGGTTATTATCTGTTGATAATGTTGTGTGATGCTATGTTTAAATCTGAATTGAACTGTTTAAACCTTTTAAAACAACTTGGACCTAAAAGACACGCTTTGGATTTCGATGAGACCGGGATCGGGTTTCCATATTTGGATATCCGAAAACCACATCGATTCCAAATAACGTTAGGTCGTGAATCTTATGTGAAGAGTGAAGACTCGAGGTGTAAGGGCTATACGTCAGTATAACTCTGTGGGTGATTCCGTAATGAGTTTGATGGAATAGTACTTATAGATTCGAGATGGTGAATCAAAGTGCAAGGGTTATCGTCATTAACTATGAGGTTGATTCCAAAATGAGTGTAACGAGATAATGCCTTCGGTTTCGTTCGAACCCGGAACGAACTTGTATGGATTGAATGCTTTCAGATCATCATCAGGTGGAATATGAGCATTCTAAGAGCTGTGTTCTTTATAAAGGTAATCGTAACCTCGCGCCTCATCAACCGGGAATGGCTAAAACAGGGGAGGTGCAGCAAGGCTTCGTGGGTAGCCCCCACTTGAGAGTGAGATTTACCCCTGTCTAGAAGTCCCTTATTATATATTCGGCTGTGTGGGCAGTCGTTGGCCACAACTACGGGGTTGTCTTGTTCGGAACTGTCCAGTAAGGGATGGGTCCGGCCTTGTGTTACAGGGGATTGGGAGTGATCCTCGGTACGGTGATCTAGGCCCCGTACTGTGACGGGCGGTACCACAGTAGCCCTGCCATTGATGGAAACCCATTTTTCCTACGAAGCCCTATGGTTTTGATTGTATTACCCACTTTCGTGGCTAGTAGCTGGAATTTAATGAATGTAACAATTTCGGCTATTTTTTATTTATTTGAAAACCCTAGACCCTATTATAATATCACTGAATTTCCTATCAAATGTTTTGGTTAGCGTAAGGTAAAAACTTACCCGTGTTTATTTATGGGAAGTCTTACGTGATACCTTTTGTTTCAAAAGATTTTAAAGTTAAACAACTTTAACTGATTTACTCACACCAGACCCATGTCTGACCCGGAGTTTATTTTGTTTTTCATAAACTCTTGGGTACTCAAATTTTTATGAGTAGCCAAGTGATTAGGTTTGGATTAGCATATGTTTTGGAAGCTCGAGCTGGAGTTCAGACGTACTATCTATCTATAATCGTTGTAGTAGTATTTTGGTGTTATGTTTTGAGTTGTATGGGTTGGGAAAACTCTTATGAATGGCTAATGTAATGGAGTAGTATTATTTTGTGAACTCTGATATGTAAATTATGTAAGGGATATATGTAATATTATATTTTGTTCGTTTCCGCTGTGAAATTCTGATGATTGTTGTTTCTTTTCTTTCTATCTTTCTATTTCTATCTCTTTCTTTTCTTATTGATGATACGTTTTTCTGTGGAATGAAAGACGGGTCGTCACAGTTGACTATGGGGACACTATCAAAATCAAGTGCAGGGGAAGTCTCATCTTCATTTTCTTTATTTTTCATAGTTTATTTTTTGCATGTTCTTTCTAAAAAAAATTTCAAAAAAACAAAAAACAAAAAGAAAGTTCTTTTTAGCATTTTGATTTATTTTTAAAGAAGCATTATATGATAAGCATAAGATTTTGGTTATTAAATTGAAATTTTTGAAAAATTATTTGTCTTAAAAAAAATAAAAAAATACAACTAACGATGGTTTAACTAGTATATAGGAAGATTCCCGGTGATAATTATGAAGTATATCCTAATTGAAAATCTTTGTTTAAAAAGTGGTTAATTTAAAGTAAATGATATAACATTTTTTATCTTCTAAGTTAAATAGTGCTAAGATGATTTTGCAAACCTCTCTCTTCGAAAAACAAAAAAATATGACAATTTTTTTTGTATATATGTATATATTTTAATAAATACTTAGAGTTATGTATTCACACGCAATTGTGTTCACTTACCATGTTATGTTCCCTTCTCACGTAAACCCAAAAGCCAATGCACTATCGGCATAACTGGCCTCAGTTTATCTAAGTTAGGTGTATGTATATAAAAAATTCTTTCACCTAATAATGCCTACAGTCGAGAGGTGTTCACACTAGTGTGTTTACTCGCCACGCTCTGTATTCTCCTCACGTAAGCCCGAAAGGCAGTGCATGGGTAATATATCTGGCTTCAGTTTTCTGAGTTAGGCATATGTAAATATTGTTAATATCAGCAGCATTTTTAAATAAAGAGAGAGTAAGCAATTGAAATCCAAACGCTATTTTTACTTATTAAATTTGACTTGTTATTCAAAAGAAATGAAAATACCACTTTGATAAACTTTGAAAATCAACTAAGGATCCATTTCATAGTTGTACATGTTATCAACCGAAACAACTAGCCAAACTAGAGTCTATTTGTGACGATAACTTAGTTTTTGTTGGAAATTTTGATGAGTAAAAGGACTTAAATTTTTTGATAATGACCAGAATTTATATTTAACTTATTTTTGTCAATTTAAAGGTAAAAAATTCATTTTGTAAATATTTTCAAAATTTACATCCATATCTTTGTAAATAAATCTTGCATTTAGGAATTTTTCACTTTGCATTTGGATTCTGTGGGTAGTATCTGCTGAAAATCCTCAAAAGACAACACTCGTCCTACTAGGAACACCTATAGGTTTAACGGCTTGTTGCATACACTCAATGCAATCGTGCTCCACGAAAACGCATTTATTTTAGTTTTTCTTTATTCGAGGACGAATAAAAAAAATAAGTGTGGGGGTATTTGATGTGCACGTAAATGTGCATATTTTTACTTTCATATTTAATCTATTTTTATCAAATAAATGATCTTATTGGGTGTTTTGACATGTTTAAATGAAAATTCAAATTATTTTCAAATTGCCGTATATTTATCTACATATAGGAGTAGAATAGTCATTTTTGTGCATATATTAATTTGAGAAAATTTACTTGGGCATTTTTATATTATTTTGTAGGAATTTGGATTCAAATGGAAGAGGTTTTCATGAAAAATATGCATGCACAAGAGAATACAAGCAAATGAAGATGGAAATAATTCATTTTATGACAACATGGAGGACCACAACTACCCACTTACCAGATGTACAATTAGAAGCTAATGCATATGCTAATAGAGTTTAAAGCTACGTGCACATTTAAGTAGAGGATTAACACATGCTAATGATTACTTTACGGCCACACTACCTCAAAGATAGTTTGGGTAGTTCTCGAAAATTGGATTAGGGTTTCAAAACATGTATAAATACCTCGTATGTTCATGTAATTAGCTCTCTCTTCCTCTTAGTTTCTTAGCCTCCATTGAGACTCACAAATAAATCAAAATTCTCTTTTCTTTTTCATGGCTACTTAGTCATTTTACCTTTATGTAATTTTTTTTTTGCAATGTTAATTAATGTTCTCTTCTACTTACATGCTTTCTTTCTTCTTACGAGCATATAAGCACGTCTAGATGGGCCTGCGTCTAATCACAATATGCATGTATTAATTCAAAAATGCACTTTGTAGCATTTTATAAAGCAAGGAAAAAGTTTTATTTATAGACATAGTAGACACTTCATTAATGAATATGTATCCAAATTCATAATTAATTAGATATATTATATTCAATAAATGAAGTGTTGCTGTCATTTGGAAACAGGAAAGATTATGGACATAGCAACTCCATGAAATTACTATCATGCAGTTAGCAAAGAGTACCATTGATGCCAAAAATGATTTCAATGTTTTTCTTTTTGCATGTATTTTATTACATAATACAATTTCTTTCTTTGCATAGTCTCAATTTTGCATGTCCTTCGGCTAAACCCTATGCAATGGAATTGCGAATCTGACCAACCATGGGCTAAGCAATTAGATGATAGAGCGCGATCCTACCTAAGTCTCCACCCTTAAATCTTAAATTTGGTTTTTAAAATGTCAATGAGTCGTGTTTTTTGATTAGTTCGGGCATCCTAACACAATTTCGATCTTCAGGATCACCCGGATGCAATTCTACTCACTCGGGAGTTTAAGTATGACCATACTCACTACTGAAAATCAACTTTTTGTTTAAGTAAAATTTAACCCCAAAATGGAGTAAAATCTTCCAAGTTTTTTAAAAAAGTCACCCCTCACTTTTTAAAACCATAGGCTACCGTTCCTTAAAATTTTACCTAGTTTTCACATGTTAAAATATAAGCCGTCGTGCATTAAAAATTTACTCAGTTATTGCGCGTTAAAATATAGTCCGCCGCATGCTGAAAATTTACTCAGTTTTCGCATGTTAAAATATAAGCCGTCGCTTACTAATAATTTACTCAGTTATCGCGCGTTAAAATATAGATCGTCGCATGTTAAAAATTTACAAAGCCATCGTGCATTAAAAATATAGGTCGTTGCCTTTAAAAAAGGGCCAGAGCCTTCATTTTAAATTTACAGGGATCGTCGAGTATTATTTGATTAAATATTTTGCGAGAAAAATATTCTTTCATGACTTACTTAGAGTACTAAGAGATGCCATGAGTTTTATTTGACGATAACACCAATGACAATATTCATTAAAAGCATTATCAATATTATTATGGACATACGTTTTTTTAAAAAAGGATCAATGATTCATGAATCATGGCTTTTCTCTAAAAAAGAAGTTTACACATCGTATATGCACTTGATAGCTAAATGCATTATGATAACTCTACAAATATAATTGAACGTTATAATAAACAACACATATATTGTATTAGTACAAGGAAAAATAGAACAGCCATTCAGAACAACAATAACAGAAGAACTAAAACACCATGTTTTGAAGTCAACATAAGATAAAAAGTAGGGCTATATTACATAGGAGAACTGGAAAACAATTATTCATGGAGACTTTTTTCACCACTGTGCATCACATACATTTTTTCGTCAAAAATGAGACTTGTAAGAAAATCCTCATACTTAACTTGTATATCTTTTGTCAATGGGCTTATAAGCATATCAACTTGAAAGCCATAAATCGTTATACTGATCCTGTGGATCTGCTGCTTCCTTATTGTTGAAGCCAAATACAATCGGTATTTTAAAAGAATTTTTTAAAAAAAAGTTGCTACTTTCACTTTTCTTTAATAGCCGTTGACTTCAAATTTTGTTGTTTGGAAGCCTAAATGCATTCCTACACAGAAAGAAAAATTATTCATTGTAAATAAAATGTAAGTACCTGCTTCTCTAACTATATTTTATAGTGGTGCAAGTGATTTCATATTTTAGCTGCTCATTAACATTATTCTACCACATCACATGTATTGACCCAAAACTCAAACTGTGCATCTACTTTTATCCTCGATACAACACCTAATCTTTTCATCGTATGATTGATCCATGTTAATTGCTAATGAGTTCAAGTATACTTAGCCAAGTTATCTCATCAAATCGGGAAGTAACATATTAATCGTTAAGTAGTACGGTTGAATGTAGCGCTAATTATGCAAGACCTCATTTAATCATCTCAAGCTCTAAAAAAACACAATTCAGCTTATTTTTTAAATAACTGCCAGGAAGATTTCTCCTTTCCTCATGCCAAAACAATGAAGCTTGTTGACTGCTCTAATAAGAATGAGTTAAAGGAGATGAAATCATGAAAGGCAATTCAGTAACTTTCTATGTTACTTGTATATTTATTACATTGTTTATCATTTTCCACTAATATTGTCCCTTAATTTTTTGAGTTGTATCCTACAATATCTTAAGTCTTCACACTAAAAAAGTTGAAGTTGTATTTTGAATAACTAAGAGATTAAATTTGTTTGCTTTTTCTAAGAAAAATCAATGTATTTGTTCGATTATCAAATTTAACCTAGTAGCATAATTAGGAGAATGGGAAATGACCGATATTAGTGTACCAAAGCTGATAATGAACTTTTTGGCATTTCCAAAATGGAGACTGGGGTCCTTGTATTTTCTTCAAACTTAATTGAAAGAAGGTTGATCCACTTGTAGCTGTACCCTTTAGACGGAGCAGCACCATCACGGATCTTCTATTTTGGTTAGCCATTTAAACTCACTCTGCTATCAAACCTGAGCTAGCCTCAAACTTGGAAGATTATGATCCCCTTTGACCTTTGACTCAACAAAGGGTTTAGACCCATCAATTGAAGCTTGCCCACTAACCTCTTTTGCTGCAATGGAATGAAAAAGTTTTGATTGTTTTTGGCGGCGCAAGACGAAATAAACTCTATAATGAAATCATTATGCACTTGTAAGATTATATAGTTTTATAGTGTAGTTACTTTATTTAACACCATTCATAATCTTTACTAAATATATCATAATTTATACCAGAAAAATTAGCAAAAGATTATTTTAGAAAAGAAAAATCTTAAACATCCTGATTGCAAATTCAAACCGAGCCCAGCCCAATCCTCTTATTTTTTTCATGAGTCAATTTAGCCTCATAATTGTTGTCTACCTTATACATGAGACTAACAACTTAATCGTTTAGAGTGCACAACAACACCAACTCTTAGTTTTAATTATACAAAGCATCATAGGAATTTCTTAGATGGACAAATTTTAGGATCGGTATTCCATTAATTACATATGGGCCAAATTTCAAATCAAGCATAATCCATCCAAATAATAAAATCATAATATAGGCTGTAACATTATATAATAAATCAAAATACAAAAATAAAATATAATAAAACAAAAATCATAGGAGCAGTAGTAGCACAATAAACACTTGTACACAATATCAGCGCCTGTATTAACTGCCAGTGCTTACATCATCACCACTGTTATAGGATTGTTGGCATAGATTATGGGATCGAATTTCGTAATTCGTAGAGAAGGAAGATCGGTGTTGAGGAAGGCTGTCGTGGATTCTATCTCGTCGGTGAGATCGAATTTGAGGATGAAAGGAATTAAGGATGAATGAAATTTGGTATTTTGAGGATGAATCTATGAATGAACACAAATAGGGTTTAGGAAGGGAGAATGGGAACAGGAGGAACAAACGTGTTGGGAGGTACATCGATTGAACATGGACATGAAAATGTAAGGGTATTTTTGTCATTTCAAAAGGACACGGTTGAAATTTAGCTCATGAAATTCTCATTATTAGTCGTAAAGATGTTAGTATCTTAGTTTCATTTCTTATGCAAGTAGAATAGCTTTTATTTCTTTTTATTTAGCTCTCTTTTTCACTAGCTTGCATATTCCTCTTCTTTTTGTTTCATGTTGCAATCCACATTTGTTGATATGATAACAAATATGAGAGGCTAAACTCTTTCAATTTAGGGGTAATGAAGCTCTCTAATTATGTAGATTCAACATAATTTTGTTCATTTTGATCTCTTTTTATACTTAATGGAAATGATAGAATGTGGTAAATATTTTGTTGTTTAGCTGTAAATTTGATAGCCTATATTATTGACACAAAATAGACTATGTTTAAATAAACACAAACACAAATTACATCTTCATCTACGTATGATTATGTTAATGAAGTGAATGTTTAGATAAAAATTTGATGGTCTATATTTCTAATCAATAGTTAATAGGTCAGGCTTTCAACTTCGTTCTAATTTTCAAGAGAGTTAGCAAGTGGTTTAATGAGTGTGTTATAGTTTGATAGTTTATATTGGGCTAATTAATAGCACAAATATGTCATACTTATGATAAACACATCAATTAAACTCACTAATAACCAAAAAGGAGAGATCATAATTTCATGTTGTATTGATTTATATGACCTAGAGAGTGGATTTATCTCCAAATTGCCTTCTACTCTCATATTTTTATCGCTTTTAATTTTTGTTAGTTTTTACATTTTTTTAAGCTTCAATCATTATCAAATCTTAGTTAATTTGATTGAATATAAATTAAAATCTAAACAATTCTCTACGGATCGACCCGTACTCGCCACATACTAAAATTGTATGTCATGCACTTGTGGTTATTTTTAATTTAAATTTGATCGACTATTTTCTACCTCGATAGACATTTAGCCGGTTCGAACAATTTCCTTAGTGTTTCCTTTCTATGGATTTTTAGTACTGTAAGATAGTACTTACTGTAAAAAATTTAAGTCATAAATCATTTGTTTGAGTGGTTAAAAGTGGCCACAAAGTTCATGCTTTTCTATGTTATTATGTATCAAGGACTTTTAACAGTATTTATAAGTGTTGTAGTAAGTTGCTTATGGATTTAAGTGCTTAAAAATGGTATTTAAATTTGATATTTTTTCCTAATCTTCTCAGGGATGATTTCTAATATATTTTGCAATATTTTAAAGTTGGTTTTAAGTTTAAATATATTTCTAATATTTAATTACTAATTTTGGAAGTAAAGGAGTTTTAAACTATAAAACATGTTTTTATTTATTTTCATCAAGTATAAACTAGTTATTTTTAAGTAATATTTTAAATATATATTTAAAACCTATTTATAAGAATTTTTGAAATATGTATATATATAAGTTAAAAAATTATAATTAACCATGCTTAACATTAAAAGCCGATGAAGTAGGCTTATCTATCCGTGAGTGTTAAGATTGATGTCCGTGTATGGGTAGAAGCAATAGTGCTCTAACCTATAGGTTTCCCTCTTAACCAAGATATAGGTAAGTTGAGAATGTCAGAAATGTATTAATCGTGTTATTTATGAAAGTCATTAGTACTATACCTAACACTAAAAGCCGAAGAGGTAGACTTATCTATCTAGGAGATTCAAGAATGAAGTGTCTAGGCAAGGTTTTGATATGCAAGCAGTGGTATAACTTACCTGGCTTCACTCTTGAACAAGGGATATTGTAAGTTGGAATGTCGAAAATGTGTCAAGTATTTGAATCTTGATTTCTATAAGCGAATATTTTTAACAGGATAGTCGATTAGTCGACTATCGAACTTAACCTAATACTAACTTAGATCTTTAGAAGAATGTATTTAAAGATAATATAAGTATGGAATGGTTTTGGGTTTGTTGTGACAATGAGTTAATAACATTTGTTTTTAACCCTTTCTGACTATACTTATGAATGTAAATAGATCTTTAAAAGAATGTCTTAAAGATAAACATAAGTGAAATGGTTTTGCATTTGTAGTGGCAATGTTTTAAGTAACATTTGTCTTAAACCTTAATGAATTTGTGAAAGTACTCAGATCTTTAAAATAGACATTTTGAATGAAATTATAAGTATGGAATCTTTTGAAAAAAGATAGAAATAGTGAAGATTTAAAGTAAGAAATCTTGTTAATAATTTGTGAATATACTTATACCATTTGAGATAAGCATGTGAATACTTTACTTATACCATTCGAGATAAGTATATGAATACTTTTAAAGTATAAGAGAGTACAAATGAATAGTAGTGATTGATAAATGAAATTTTATTAGGTAAAAGAAGTTTTACTAATAAAGAGGTTTTAATTAATAAAAAGTATTAACTAATAAAAAGGGGACTAGAAGTCGCTTATGTGACTTAATTGTGCTTTGTGTGACAAGATCGTGCATTGTGCGTTTACTCGATTATGGAAAGTATTCAGTCATGTACTTAGCACTAAAAGTTCAGAAACGCGATAAGTATACGAGACTTAGTTTCCATATGAAATTGTTCTCGTTATTCTTGAATATGACGAAATTTGTCGATTCTATCTTGAAGAGGCTATGATTGGTAAGTGTTTTACTTACCGAAAACCTCTTCAAGACCGAGATATATGATCTATCTCTTGGAGTGGAGTAGTCTGAGATGTTGGAATCCATGTGTGGTTTCAAGATGTAGGAATCCATTTAGGGATTTGTGTGCTATTTGAGTGAGGAAGACTCATGTGAGAGATGCCAAATGTGACCTCGACATTGGAAATGGCAAAAAAAAAAAGAGTAGGCCTCATAGCCTGTGGTTTAGCTAACCGATGGCAGATATTATCGCCCATATCTAGAATATGGTTAACGATGTTGCGCACGAGATGTGAAGATATGTGGGACCTCGTTTCCAACCATGAACCAGCTATATTTCTCCTAATTAGTAGGTTTTATCTAGAGATGTACGACGCTTGAAGGTAGTTTATGACCCTTGTGCAAGAGATTGGATTCTTCTTGACCTGGGGATCTCCGCGAAAAATCCATATGCGAACATTCCTTAGTGATCTTGATTGTACCCTCAATATTGTTATGGTGTGATTAATGTAAGCCTCAACGACTATTTTCTTATTTATATTCTTCACCCTAGACATTATCTATTATATCACCTTATATACTTATTAGATGAGTAGTCTTTTGAGGGGATAACCGTTATGGAATTCCGTGTGGTCTCAAAATTAATATTATATGTTGATCGCATTTTTCTCGAGTATCTCATACCAAATTTATGTCTAATGCATTATTTTTGTTTTTCCTAAATTCCTTGTGTGCTCTTCAAGTAGTCTGAGAAAGACGTGTTTTTGTTGATGTTCTTTAGAGCTTGAGAACATGAGCTAGATGGTTTACCTACCATAGTATTCTTATTACCGTCGCATTACTATATTGTAAATATCAGTGTTTGTATGGACAGGGCGTTATAACTTTCTAGGCCGCTGATAGTATTTAGGATTGAAACTTTTAAATGTTATGTATCTTAGAGTGACAGCTTGTACTATCTTTTGATATTATATGTTATTTTTCCGCTGTGAAATTTTGATATTGTGTTCGTTCTTTCTTGTTATGTTTCCGTTTCATTTTATTTCACCCTAACAATTTTCATTCCAGCACTTGGGTTTTCGGCATGTGAATACCATGGATGTATTAATGTCAACATTTAAGGATCAAAAAGGCTGGTTGTTACAACTGGTATCAGAGCTGAAGGTTAAGCGGGAGCCTTGGCTTTGGTTGGGTATGACTCATTAAAAGATAGGGTAATAGAATGCCCTAGCATGGGTTTAGTGTATTATACATATGAAAGCGTATTTGTAATTGATATAAACGTATAACATAATGGTAATTTCAACTATGACAATTAATGACCTTATATAGGGCAACTTATATAAGTATAAGTTGAAGTGTAGTTTAACTAATGTAGGGATTAATGATGTTCAATCATTATCCCTTATTAATTAGTTTAGCCGTGCTAGGCTAGTTTTTAAGCATTGCTATCCTTTATAGAACTGTTTGACATATTCGATCGGTTTATGAGCATTATTATCATTTGTAGAGTTAATTGCTTAATGTTGATCAGGAATTTTACGAGCATATATTGTTATCGTTTGTTGATTGAGTTGTTGTGCTCAACCAGTTTATGAACAGTTTTACCTTTCTACTTCTAGGTTGGGTAGACAGTAATTGTAGATACATTGAAACAAACACCTTATGAATTATGTTTCATAGGTTGACTGTAAGACGTTCAACGAAAGTGTTGGATTAAAGGTTAACTTTAGTAAAATATGTTTACTATAACTAAAGGAAAGATAAGTTATTTTGGGAATAAACATTTGTTAAAGGATTTTATATAAGAAAGTGATTTTATATAAGTATGGTTTATAAAATATGGTTTCTAAATGGAAAGGATTTAAGCTGATATTTTAAGAACTTAAATTTTGATTAAGTTATACTATAGATCATGGTACTTAGATTTACAAATTATTTGATACCATTTTGAAATGATTTTGATTAAGTCCAAAAGGTATGATTTGGATGTACTAAACTCACTTCTGTCGCTTGAAAATAATTCCGGTGATGATTGCAGCATCATCGATGTTTATTTTCAAGTTTCAAAGTGGGGGATGCTACAAGGTTGTTTTGGTAAAATAGATTTAAATTTAATCTCAAAAGTATGATTTGATATTCAAAAGATATATGTACATATTATTATTTCAATTGATTTGAAATAAACCTTGGTGTTTTGTTCTAAAGTATTTTTTTTAAAGGAAATTTGATATGAACTTTCGGTGTAGAAAAGTTCTATATGTATACTATGTTAGAGACCCAAATGGTAGTGGCATAGCTCGGAATAAATGATGAAACTATTTTATATTTTCCCTTTTGGGTAAAGTATGTTTAATAAATAAGTGAATTTTGTTAAGTTATTTTATGAACGCATGTATCCTATCATTAGGACCGTATGGTATGTGCATCATGTACGATATACTGTTTGATAGTTTTCGTTTACTAAAATGAAATGGATTTTTGGCGATTTTGGATAGTCGGAAACTTCCAAATCATTATAGAACCTGGAGTTAAGTGTTTTTGAAATTATAAAGTTGCGTTTATATAACATTTTAATGGAAATGGTAGTAAGTTAAACAAGTTTTAAATTATTGAACATAATTGTTAAGTAAAACAAATTTGATGTTTGGTATATACTCTTAGGATATAGTGATGTATTATACAAGTATAGACTTAAGTTATAAAATGTTGATAAAATTGAAGTTATGTTTTTATAAAATGATTCATAAATGATTTTAGTATTGAGTGATATACTATTAGGATAAATGGATGTAGTTAAAAGGATATTGGTATAGTTAAGAAACTAATAGGATAAATATGTAAGTTGTACGTAGATCATTTTATTCGTATGACATTTCTCAATCTAGGATTCAAGTACAAGATTTCAAGGTGGTTCACACCGGCCAGAGTTTGATTTTTTCACTCTATTCTTGACGGCGGACACTTGACATGAATTCTTGATATGATCCCAAGTTTTCTATCATAGTATATGGCTGTGTAAGGAGAATGAAGGTTTCTACTCAATGAACTTGATCAGAGTCGCACTAAAGAGGTCAAGTGGTCTATACTAATTTGAAAGTGAAATTATGTATTAAGCAAGTGATCAGATTTGATATTGTGTATGGATGGTCCATGTACATCGTAGGGACTTTTGTATGTGTGCATACTATGTTTTGTTGGCTTATGGAGAGTTTAAGTGATAACTCTTCGATTTTTTATGAGTTAGCATGGATAATCGACTAAGTAATAACATGAGGCTATTGAGCATAAGATACGCTCAGTAGATTGTTTACCGTACTTGTGCGATAAGAGGATTTTTGGACTTGAGAAAACCGTGAGCTATGTTTGCTAGTAATTTTGAATACTATTAAGTATTGCAATGTGATTGTTTCCCTTTTGTTGCTCAAGATGAAATTTCGAGGATAAAATATTCTTAGTGGGGGAGAATATAACAACCCGGAATTTTGGACACTTTGCATTTAAATATCTGAATCATTTTAATACTTAAATCTTGATTTAGATGCTATTAAGTTGATTTACTAACCTTTTTAACCCTCTTTTAAATCATAATTAATGATGGTAAACTTGTTTAACAAAAATGTTTACAAAAATATACACTTTGAAGAAATATCGATAGTGTGACCGAAAATAATTTTATTGATAAACAGCTTTTTACTCATCAGAAGTAGTTCAAACTTTTTCTACATACACTTATTTTCTTAGAGAACATTAATATGAAATAAAAATAATTTTCCATTTATGAAAAATAAAATAGTTGATGATGTCATGGGTGATGTCATAGGAAGATATTTTGAAAATAAGCTTTTAAGGAAATTCTTAAGTATTAGGTAAAAGATAAAAAGGTGGAAAGTTAAAGGAGCATGTAAGGCACATCGGAGGGTTCTTGTCCATGTAAAGGAGAGGGTATATTGTTTAAACACTTCATAATTTATAAAGCTTCAAATGTAATAAAAACTTGAAAATGATGGATGTGAATTAGCACTAATCCGCTTTGTTCTTCAGTATACCCTCACTAATTAGTTCAAATATTCTTCAAACTCCACAAAATTTCATCAATACCTTAGAACACCTTAAGAAGTTTGGATCAAAAGTTTAAAGTGGAAGAAGTGAAGGAGAGAAGGGGTTTCATATGGAGGTCGTAAGCATTGATGATGAAGGGGAGCTTGGCTTTGTGGTTTTGGTGCTAAAGGTTGGATCTTTATGTGTTTGAACTTGAAGATGGTAGGAAGTGGTTCTTTGTTATTGGACATTTTTGTATAGCTGATTGACGGGTTTGGTGAGTTTACTCACCATGGAATATTACACAATGTGTTATATACGTTGTGTATTTGAAGTACAAATTTAAAGTGACATTAACTAAGTAAAGTTATAAACTTTGGACCGCTCTTGCTTATGAAAGCAAATGACAACTTTATATTGTACAACATCACTTCTATTACCCTCTTAAACATGTGGTGTGACATTGAATTGATTTTTAAATGGTAGTTAGGCTTGTGTGTTGAATTGAAGTATGTTTGAAAGTGTTTGAAGCGAGAATAGTTGCTATAAGTGCACTTCAATTTCCTTTAACTATAACTTGTGTATATGGAAGATTTATGAACTTAAATTAGGATAATTTAATTTAGCTGTTTGATACACATATTTCGGTATATGAGATAGTAAATAAATGGTTTGGAAAGTTATATAATGTGTTAATCAAGGCTGTGAAAGTTAGAAGCAAAAAGGTTGCTATATATACTCTTTGAAAATGCCTTGTGTTCGACGATTTTCAAAGCTAACGTTGAGAGACATCCTAGGAGTTTCTTTAGATTTTTAATAAGTATTATATGTCTACTTATTATTGGAAAAAGGTGAAATTTTAAAAGATTATAGAACTGTTCAAACAAAGTGGCTAAAGTTAGAGCAAAAACGATGGTTATATATACACTTTGTAAATATACCTTGTTTTTGGGAATTTTTATAAATAAACCGAAGGATATCATTAGTTTTTTTTCCTTTTTTTGAGTACCCTAAGGGTAGTACTTACTGTAAAAGATTTAAGTCTAAAATCATTTGTTTGAGCGGTTAAAACTGGTTATAAAGTTCAAGCTTTTCTGTGTTATTATTTAACAAGGACTTTTAACGACATTTATAAATACTGTAGTAAGTTGCTAAAGGATTTAAGTGCTTAAAATGATATTTAAATTTGATGTCTTTTTACTAATATTTTTAGGTATGTTTTCTAACATATTTTGCAATATTTTAAAGTTGGTTTGAAGCTTAAATATTTTTTAATATTTATTTATGAATTTTGCAAGAAAAGTGGTTTTAAATTGTAAAATATGTTTTTATTTATTTCATCAAATTATCAATTAGTTATTTTCAAGTAATATTTTACAGAGATATTTAAAACCTATTTATAATTATTTTTAAAGTATTTGCAATATATGTAAGTTTCAAAAAAAGTAATTATCTATGCTTAGCACTAAAAGCCAACGAAGTAGGCTTATTTCTTTATGAGCGTTAAGATTGATGTTTGAGTAGGGATAAAAGCAACAGTGCTTTAACCCATCAAATTTCCTCTTGATAGAGGAATAGGTAATTTGAGAATGTCGGAAACGTGTTAATCGTGTCGATTTCTTACTCGTCTATTAAAGTCATTAATACTATACTTAACATTAAAAGCCGACGAGTTAGACTTATCTATATGTGAGATTCAAAAATGATGTATCTAGATAAGGCTTCGGTATGCAATCGGTGCTCTAACATACCTAGCTCCACTCTTGAATGAGGGATATCATAAGTTGGAAGGTCGAAAACATGTTAAGTATACGAATCTTGATTTCTATAAGCGATAATTTTTAACTGGATAGTCAATTAGTCGACTATCGAACTTAACCCCATATTTACTTAAACCTTTAAAAGAATGTTTTTAAAGATAATTGTCCCATCACCTACGACAGGATATTATCACTCCATATCTAGAGTATGCTTATCGATGTTGCGTGGGGGAGGTGAAGATATATAGGATCATGTTTTCGACCATAGGCTAGCTATGTTTCTCCCAATTGGTATATTTTATCTAGAGGCATATGAAGCTCAAAGGTAGTTTCTGACCCTTGTGCAGGAGATTACTTTTGGCTTGACCAGAGAGATCTTTGCGAAACTTCATATGCGAACATTCCTTAGCGATTTTGATTGTACTATTAATATTGTTATGGTAAGATTAATGTAAAAATCAATAAATATTTTCTATTTTATATTATTCACCCTAGACATTATCTATTATATCACCTTATGTACTTATTAATGAGTAGTTTTTTTGAGGAGATAGCTGTTATGGCATTTTGTACAGACTCAAAAGTACAATTATATGTTGATCGCATATTTTTTGAGTTTCTCATGCAAGACTTATGTCTGACGTGTGGTTTTTGTTTTTCTTAAATTCCTTATGTGCTCTTTCGAGTAGTCTGAGAAAGTCATGTTTTCGTTGATGTTCTTTGGAGCTTGAGAAGAGTAGTTGGATGGTTCACCTACCATAGCATTCTTATTACCGCTGCATCACTATATTGTAAATATCAGCATTTATGAGCACAAGCTATTATAATTGTCTAGACCGATGATAATATTTAAATTTGTAACTTTGAAAATGTTATGTGTCTTAAAATGATAGTTTGTACTATCTTTTGATATTATATGTTATCGGTCCGCTATAAGATTCTCGTATTGTGTTCCTTCTTTCTTGTTCTATTTCATTTTCATTTTATTTTGCCCTAACAATCTGTCTTTCCAGCACTTGTGTGTTGGACACATGAATACCATGAATGTATTGGTATCGAAAATTAAGGGCGTAAAGGCGGGTTGTTATAATGAAGATAAGAAAGGAATTATATACTGATACGACGGAAAAACTTATTACGTTCCTTCAATCCAACAAAGGTGTCTTTGCTTGGACCTATGCGAATATAGTCAAAATTAACCTGGCAATAATGCGCCATGCACCAATATAGATCCAAGTTTTATTCTTGTGAGGCAAAAGAAAAGATAATTTGATAAAGCTCGGTCGGTCTCGCTACAGGAGGAAGTGGAAAGGTTTTTATAAAATAGGTTTATTTGAGAACCATATTAGCCTAAGTAGCAAACCTAGTGCTATTTGAAAATTCTAATGGGGATGGAGGACATGTGTTAATTATACATATTTGAACAATGCTTGTCCAAAGAATTGTTATTTGGCTCTAAGGATTGATCTGTCGGTAGACGCAACTAGCAGGCATAAGGTATTATCTTTCATAGATAAATATTCAGTATACAAACGGATCCCGATGTTCAAACCTGATGAGAGCATACTAGTTTTGGTAACCGACTAGGGAAACATACCGAAATGATGCCACTTTGAGGGAAAAATGCAAGGCCCACTTATGGTAGGTTAGTAGAATGTTTAAAACCCAAATTGAGAAAAGCATGGAAGTCTACGTGGACATCATTTTAGTTAAGTCGAAAGTGGAAATTGATAACATAGAGGACTTGAGTGAAATGTTAGAAATATTGTGAAAATTTAATATGAAGCTAAATTCGCAAATGTGATCCTTTGAAATCCAATTAGAGAGAGCAAGTATGCGAGGAATAGAAGCTAACACTTATAAAACAAAAGCAATTAGAGACATGGCAGAACCCAAAACAAGCAAGGATGTAATGAGTTTAAATGGATGGATAATTGCACTTAATCAATTCATATCAAAAGCAACCGAAAAATGTGTCCCATTTTTTGATGCGATAAAAAGCGTACGACTTTCAAATGAACGAAAAAATACTGAAAATCCTTCCAAGAATTGAAGGACCATCTTGAAAGACCCCTTATACTTTCTAGTCCAATAGAAGGTGAGGATTTTATATTATTCATGGCAGTATTAGAACACGCCATAAGCTAGATCCCAATTAAAAGGGGAATGGAACCCAATTACCTGCGTATTACACTAATAAAAGACTAAAAAATTACAGAAATGAGATATCCTGTGATGGAGAATTTAGCTTATTATTTGGTGCAAACAACTCGAAAGCTGAGATCTAATTTCAAATCACATTCTATCAAAGTTTTGACTAATTCCCACTAAATCAAGTGTTTAGCAAGCCAGAAACATTTGGAACTAATAAAATGTGGATTGGAATCAAGCCAATATGACATAACCTTATTACCCTATGTGGAAATAAGAGGGAAATTTTATAACTGAATGCACAAGATTAATCGAGGAACAACTGGAAAGAAAAGAAGGATTGAACCAAATTGTTAACTATTCATAGATGGAGTTTCAAAAGAGCAAGAAGTTAAGGCATGATATGTGGTATTTACTCCAAATGGACACTAATTGCATTATGCAATGAAATTAAGATTTTTGCTACCACTAATGTCGGTGAATATGTATCCATAATAACAGGCTTAACTATAGCACAACAATTGAAAATCCACAGAAATGATATATTTAGATATTACAATTGATGGTGAATCAGTTAAACAAGGTTAATTAAACAAAGGATGCTTGGTTGTCTTAATACATGAAAAAGCTCATGAGATATTGGCTCAGTCCAAGGATTTCTCAATTCATCGGGAACCAAGTGAAAACAACACTCAAGTAGATTCATTAATTAAGTTAGTAAGTTCATGAGGTGTACTTGATGCAAAAATTGTACTTATGGGTTTCCAAAAGATTCCCGGTATAACTCCAAAGGAAGAAGAATTAAACAAAGAAATCTTAGTAGTAACACACTCATAAGCTCAATAGTAGTAAGATGATGAGTAAAAGTCCAAGGATGACAACAATCAAGAGATGATTTGCGAATGGATAGATATGAATGCATATGAAAATATTCAAGATGATCAATGTAGAAACAGTTGGATGACACCAATAATCGAATATTTGGAAAGAGGAACATTATCAAGGGATAGGAATGAAACAGAGAAAATAAGATATCAAGTGTTGTCTTATATCTTATATCATGATGGATGTAATAGTATATAAAAATGGGTATTTGGTCCCATATATTCAATGCTTAACGTCGAAAAAGGGGATGAAATTGCTAAGTTAAGGCCATGAAGAATTCTACGGAGATCACTCTAATATGATAAAACTATCAAAGAAAGTAATGAGATAAGGGTACTATTGTCCTCGAATAAGCAACGACACTCTAGCTTATGTGAAGAGATATGCTAGATGCTAATGGTTCTCAAGAATCCCTCAATTACCTCTAGGTAAGTTGATGCCCATGAACAGTGTCTTGCCTTTTGATGTATGGAGAATTGACTTGATTGAACCCTAACCCATTTCAAAAGGAGTAGCATAATTCACAGTTGTAGCTATTAGTATTTTACTAAGTGGGTAGAAGCTAAAGCATCGCCTAACATAACTACAAATGAGGTTCTAAAATTCGTTAGAGTATTATAACTCGATCTAGACTACTAAACAAAATCTTTTATGACACAAAACCTAGTTCAAAAGTAAGGAGCAACTTGATTTTGTGAAAAAATGGGATAATAAAGAGTTTTCCTCGATATCTCACCCAAATTACAATAGGGCAGCGGAAAATGGAAATAGAACCATTAAGAACGTCCTTAAGAAATAGTTAAATCAAGCTAAAGGAAATTAAATGAAAAAACTTTTCCTTGTCTCGTGGTCTTATAGAACCCTGGCAAAATAAATAACCGAGCATACGTCATATTCCTTAACAAACGGGTTCAAGGTCATAGTGCCAATAAAGGTTGAAATTGCATCACGTCGAAGAATTGCATATGCAAATGGGCCTGACCAAGAGTTAAAAAAGGAATCTGGTGACTTAATCAATGAATTAAGAGATGAAACTACCTTACAAAGGGTAGAGCACCACCAAAGAATCTTTAGCTATTATAGCTCAAGAGTAATAGAAAGGGAATTCCAAAAAGGAGATATGGTACTCGGAAGAGTAATGGAAAATATTAAAAATCCAGAAATGGACCTTTGAGACCAAACTGGGAATGGCCCCTAGTTATCCACGTAGTTATACCTAAAGAAGCTTATCGATTAAGCAAACGTCGTAGCACAAACATGGAATGTTGAACACTAGAGACCATACTTCACATCGTTGGACAAATAGGGAAAACATAATGTATAATAGTCCAATTCTGGACCCAACATATAAAGAGGAGTTTTAGAATGAGAGAAATTCCTTGATATAAGAAGAAATCCTCACGAAATCAATTATTAAAAAGGTATTTTTCAAAATCAGGTTTTGAAAAATCAATTTCCAAATAAAACAACAAACTTTTTCTAGGGATACCAATTGGAGGTCCGGACGAAAAATTTACAAAAATAATTTCTAACAAAGGCCAATTTTCAACAAAGGATTTTCCTTGGTTTAGTAATTAAGAACCCTATTAAGGGACCATCCACACAAAAAGTTATTCATGCATTCAGTGAGTATAAATAACGAGGAGACCTATAGTTTAAGATGCACTATGCTTAATAAACCTTTCGACCTTAAGAGATCGATGAGATTTTTTGAGCAAAGTCACAACTTACACCGTGCGGTGTTAAAAGTCCTCGAACAAGTTCCAAGGCACCTAATAATAGAGTTGGGAAGCCCTTTGCATCGTGTTCTAAGGCAACCTTTTGATGTCCAGCAAAGGGCACTAAAAATGGTCCACAAAATCCTTTGGCCTAGCCACTCACACCTGGTCGAAGCAACCATCCAAGAAAAAGAGCATGGATGACAAACACTCTACGAGATTCAAAGTATCATCAAGACTATCCACTTAGACGCTGACCAATTGGAACTGATAAGAAAGAACATGCGGATAAAGGATTGACCACCTTAACTAAGAAAAAACATGAGAATTAAATAACGAGTTGAATCAAGATATGAGAAACGTATGGATTACCCATAAATAAGTGCCAGTTTAGGAAAAATCATTTTAAGAAAAACCTTAGACCATATTAACCAAGATCAGAGGGAAACATATGCTATATTTGAAAAACAAAGAATTTGCCCTTAAAGGGCACTCATTATTTTATTTTGTGAATTTGTAGGGTCAATAGGTATTCAAACTAAAGAAAGAGAACGACTATAAGAATTTTGTGAATTTGTAGGGTCAATGGGATAACGCAATAGTCATGTATGTTGTTAGGTCTGAACCTCATTACCCTTTCTTTAAAGCTTATATACATAGCGTATGGAAGCCTTCAAGCGAATTCTCTATTTATTCTAAAGAAAATGAGTTATTATTAAATTTAAAAAATAAAGAAGATTGTGAAAAAGTGTTGAAAGGCGGTCTGTACATTTATAATAAAAAACTAATAACGATGAAACGATGGACATTACAAATGTAACTATATAAGGAACTATTACACACAATTCCTATTAGATCCGTCTACCAGGTTTGCCACTAGAGTATTGGACGAAAGAGTGCATTAGCCGTATTGCTTCTATCCTAGGTAACATAATTAAATTGGACAAGTTTACGGAAGGAATTATTAAATAGCTTATGCTAGAGTCCTTGTGGAAGTATCAAGCTTGTTTCGGTATCCTAAACAAATACAAATAATAAATGAGCATTATAGTCTGTTGACGCAAGATGTTGAAAACGAGTGGAAGCCCCTAAATGCACAAATTGCAGTACTTTTGGTCATTCAGATAATATCTGCCAATTCACAAAAGTTTGGATACCAAATCCTACATCTGCTAATAACCCTAACAGAAAAGAGTTGGATATAGACAATGATAGGCAGACAGAAGATATTCCAGAACATCACACCTCATTTAAAAATGCTCAACAGGCTAACAATACGAATTCTGAGCAATTCTGACCAGATAAGCTTAAGTCAAACAATCTTCAGGATAACTTAGAACAAAATTTAAGAAAAGATGCAATTCAGATCAATCAGCAAAATCATACGAACAGAGTACTAGTTCAGAGTCCTATTTATACATTGAAATTGTAATTGAAGGTGACAATGCAAGTGCCATGGAGGATTCTGAAGAACAATCTGTAACACCAAATTTTGATTAGCATTCCACACCCCGATATGCTACCAGATCTAAATCAGTTAGGAAAATCAGAACAGACGAAGCTCCCTTCGAGTTTAAAGCGTCAATAGCTTCAAATGTTATTGATAATCCTACATGGAATTGTATGGTTAATCAAATAAAAGAAAAGAAAAAAAATCTAAGAAACCGAAGAAAACAGAGGCCACTACTTCCCTTGATTCAAGTAGTAACCCCCTTCAAATATCTAACGAGTTTCTTTCTTGGGACTTGTAGAAAATAAACTAATAACCAATGGATGAACAAGTTCTCAAAGTTTGGGGTACATTTTGGTAATGACTCTCTTAGTGATCATACCCCTATTCATGTCAACTTTAACCCCACTGATTCAGTAAATGCTAGAATTCCATTCAGGTGCCTTAATTCTTGGTGTTTGAATGCAGAGCATCAAGAGATTGTTCAGCAAGCACTTAACACCAATGTGCATGGTAATCCCTTATTTACTCTTCTTAGTAAACTGAAAGCTACTAAATCAGCACTTAGAACATGGCAAAAGTCAAAAAGCAACAGTCAAGTCTTATGTGACCAGCTGAGAAACAATGCAAATGATATTTATGAAAAGATGGTCAACAATCCTCTTGATGAAAATATAGTCAAGGAATATGAACAAACAATTAAACATCTTTCCAACCTAATGAGGAAAATCGCAATAGATAATACCCAAAGAATGAAGCTCAAATTGTTGACTCTAGGAGACAAAACCTCTAAAAATTTCATAGCAAAATGTATCTTAGATTCTAATGGCAATCTTCTATCAGCATCAGAAAAAATTGCTCATGAAGTAATAAATTATTTTTCAAACTTATTCAGTGCGGGAGAGGCTAGAAATCAGTTTCCACACATCACATGTAAAAAAATTCTTCCAGCAAATGCAAGAGAAAACTTAAATAAACCTTTTCAATTAGAAGAAATCAAGGAAGTACTCTTTCGGATTGAAGATAACAGCACTCCAGGTCCAAATGGCATGAATTTAAAATTTGTTGAACTATATTGGAAGCAGTAAAAATGGAGTTATGGGAATCAATACTGGGTATTCAAGGAACGGGTAAAATTATTAAAGAAATCAAGCATACTTTTATATATTTGATTCCCAAAAAAACTAATCGTGAACTAATCAATGATTGTAGACCAACTCTCTATGCAATGTTACTTATAAAATTCTTGCAACTATTATATGTAACAGGATGAAAAAGTAAAGGCATAAACTAATTTCAGTTAATCAGAATGCTTTTATCCTAGGAAGATTGATAACTATTATATGTAACAGGATGAATGTTTTAACATGAATAATCTCCCTTTTGTGAACTCCACATATTTAAACAAATATAGTTTACAACATCCTACGGTTTGAGACTCCACCTTTTTTCTCTTCTGTTTCTTTCTTCTTCTACAAAAATGAAGAATGAAAGAACATGTAAGGTAGAAGAAAAAGAAAGAAGAAAGAAGAGGACAAGAGAGAAAAGAAAAATATATTACATTAGTTACATTTTCTTGATGCTATTGCAATGGATATTAGCCATTAATTTGAATAATATAGTCATTAATATGCCATGAACAGTAATTAAGTATCTGATTCTGCAGGAATGATAAATTATGGATTTTCTCATGTTAAAAATAGAAGTAAAATTGATATTTATGCGAAATATCATCAGAAAAGCGGCTTGAAGATTATATTAAAAGTAAAGCCAGTAAATTGTGCTTGACATATCAGTACAAACCTGTTGCTAACAAGCTTTTTTTTAAACAGAACAAAAACACAAAACATCTTATAGATGCACGATATGAAGCAATAATACAAGGACCATAAAGGAAAATCACCAACATAGTGATCAAACAAGGAGAAATTATTAAATTTAAGCCTCAAACAAGACGATCATAGCGACACAATGGACAGGTTAGTCTCTGATTCAGCCACGTCTTAACACAGTGATAATGAAACTCATGCAGGCACGGCGTTCTAACAACAGTATCTTCCTTCTTCATCGCAGACAAACAAATTGAACAATCTTCATTATCACGGTCACAGAGATCATGAATTCTTCTTTCTAGCTTTGAAATAGATACATCAATGTGAACTCCAGAGCCGTTAAATCTCATAAATGCTTGACGGGATATGTTAAAAATGCAGTCTTTAAAGAGGTCTACGAAACCAGGATTAGAAATTCGTGTGATAGACGTCATCGTTTTCACCAAAGCTTGGAGATGGGAAGCATGGAGATAGGGCAATTGACCGGAACGGAAGGACGAATTTACCCTGATTGGTTTCTGCACGGAAACCAGATTCTGGCCTAAAGAAGCGCGGCAAGCAAACCCTGAAGCGGTGATGGAGAAGGAAGCAACTCCGATCGAGTTTGGGGAAGTTGATCGAGCTGCGTTCATTGTGAATTGGATGTCACCATATCGGAGTGAAGCCTCCATTAGTTCAGTCGGTAGAACTAAGAAAGCAGCGTGATTAAGAACAAGTAGGTTTAGATTTTGAGATGGATGATCAAGCGTTCAGATCTTAATATATAGAATGCCGCCAGCCATCTAAACTTTCCTGTTTTAAGTCAAAGGCTACTTTGTTTTATTTTTGGAAAGAGGACAACGGCTATTTTAGATAAATGGAAAGGCTCATCCTCTATTTTAAGTTTGGAAAGTTTCATTCAAGTAGGAAGGTTTTAAATGCATCCATCTTATTGTTACGATTGCTTTCCACCGTCGTCCATAAAATAAAAACAATGAGCAAATCCAAGAACATCTCCCGCTTTAACATGCTTAATTTATAGGATAACTGCCTTTCTACAACCACTAACATTTTAATAATCCGTGAATTTACACTCAGTTTTTGCAATATCCTAATATGTAATTGAAACTGTAAAAATAATGATAAATATTAATTTGAAACTTGTTTCTTTTCTTCTCTAAATTTTCACATGCTAAAAGATTAGCCAATAATAATCAAATTCTTAATAGAAATTAACTCACCTAGATTATGCCTAATAACAATAGCTTTCAAAAGGTATTATAAAGAAACTCATTTTGGGGCTTATTCATTTTCGAATTTGAATCAATGCAGGTGTGTTATTGGAAGCAATCTAATTTATAGGTCGGATCAAATACCCATAAATTATGTTATTTGTTTTCATGTTATTTTCAATTTCTATATGTGTATATCTTTGAATATATTGACACTAGAGCTATTTTGATTAATATAGATGATTGCAGTAAATAAGCGATGATTAGAATGAACTAGTTCTAGTCCCATGCTATGTGCACGAATGTTTTGATATTTGTTTCATGTACTCGGGAAACTAATTGATAGTCTAGTTTTTCTATTAAAATTTATTGTTCATACATCAAAACACTAAATAAATATCTTTTAAAATTTCAATCAAGATTAATTTGGTTAGAAAGTATTATTATTCTAAACTTTATGGTATAATTTTGGGATTATCGGTCCATTTTTATGAAATGATTTTGACAAAGACACTACTAGAACTACAATATATAGCCACGACAGGGTTTCAACGACCGCCAACGAGAATTTTCAACGGCTACCAACGGCTCGTTATTTTTTAACAAGCCGTTGGCAGCCGTTGGTAACCATTGTAAAAATGTCGTTTACGACCGTTGGAAGCCGTTGGAATTATTCGTGTAAACCTGCAGCCAAGCCGATACAGCAATTCATTCATCTCTTCCTTCCCAAAATCATCCATATCCATCTCCATCTTCCTCCACTCCTCCTCTTTTCTTGCTCCCAGCCTCCTCACGCAACCGGCAGCCACTCCGACGCCATCAATCAACACCAGCAGTCTCTCTCCATCCAACTACATCTCCAAAATCAGATTTTGCCTAAAACCCTAAAAATTTAAATTTTGCTAATTTTGTGTTTAATTTGCTGTTATAGTTGTATCTAATGGCCTATTGATTGTTTATTATACCAAATTAAGTGCTAATTACAATTATTACCATCCAAATGTCTGTGTATATATATTATGCACATATACACATGTGTTGATAATTTAGTGTAAATGCACATTTGAGTTAGCGTTAGATTAGTTAGGATTGATTTAATTATTTTGTGTATCTTTTGTATAATATTAGGCAAACATGAATTAGTCGAATATTTTACGAACATGAATTATATCTTTTACAAAATATATTAGCATTAGATAAGTATATAATTTAGTATACATATTGCACACAAATTATATATTTTGCGAAATAGTAAAAGTCATATAATTTACTATATATTTAATAAAATAGTAGAATATAAATAAAATAATGCATAATATGCTTTATTTTATATATTTAATAAAACGATAACGTATAAACAAAATTTACACCGCTTAGTGAATTTTTGGCTCCGTCTGACAAATGCTGTATATGATCGTTGTATGAATATTCGTTTTTATTGCAAAACGGATATTCATATTCATCTGATACAATATTTATTGAATTTGTCCCTGTATTGGACAAGTTACAAACACTATAAAGTAATTATGTTTCGTAAATCATATCATTATAAACGGTTCATAAAATTTCGACGGCATTTCCTTTTCGTTCCTTGTATACATGCATATGTGTACGATACAAGGAACACGCGGGAAGCGCTGCCGAAATTTTGAAAAATCGTTTATAATGATATGATTTAAGAAATGTAATTACTATTGTGTTTGTAATGGGAAGTAGGATGACCGACCATCACAAAAGGTAAAAATGTGAACAAAATATCAAGGAATATAACTTTGTATATAAGAGAAAATGGATTATAAAAAACAGTAAAATCTAAATGTGTTTATCGAATTTGATTAATAATTTTTTTAACTATTGATCATAGGTTTTACAGTAGGGAAAATGGTCAATTATTTTATTGATCGGAGCTGGATGTATCAAAGAAGAGAAATGTGAGGCTCAATCAGTATACATTTTCTTAACGGGGTAAATGTGTTTGTCAAATTTGCTTTAAGTAATATTGGAAACGACGTAGAAATTCGTTGTCCATGTAGTAGGTGCAAATTATCGAAGCATTTAGTACCGAATATGGTTAGGATTCATTTGCGCCGATATGATTTTGTAACCAATTATTTGGTGTGGGATCATCATGTAGAAATTATAACACGTAACGAAGAACAGTCAATAGAGGTCATTGGTAATGAAGTTAATACGACGAATCTCATAGAACATATAGTTGAAGATGCAGCACGATCAATGTTCCCTACTGTTGAAATTAATAACGACGATGTTAATGTCGAAGAGGAACCAAATGTTGGAGCGAAAAAATATATGATTTATTGGATGCTGCAAAGAAACCTCTTTGGAATGGATGTACTAGCAGCACTCAATTTTCGGCAACTGCAGAGTACATTGCAATGAAATCAAAGTACAACCTCACAGAAGCCGGATTTATGGCTGTTGTACAAGCTGCTAAATGCCATATGCCATTGGATAATTTAATGTGCGAAAATTATTATGAAGTGAAAAAACTTATGTCATCTTTCGATTTGCCGTATCTAAAAATTGACACATGTCTAAATGATTGCATGTTGTTTTGGAAAGATGATGTCAGTCTTCGGAATTGTAAAATATGTAATCAAGAATGATACAAACCAAGAAAAAAAAGGAAAAAGAAGTTCCATACAAGCGTATGCATTATTTACCTATCACTCCTAGACTTCAAAAGTTATATGCATCATCTGTAACAGCGCATCATATGAGATGGCACAGTGTAAAAACACCTGAAGAAGGTATGTTAACACACCCATCTGATGGAGAAGCATAGAAGTATTTTGATAAGAAATATCCCGATTTCGCAGCGGAGAGCCGTAACGTTAGACTAGGTTTGTACACTGATGGATTTTCACCGTTTTCTCAGTTTGATTCTAAATATTCATCTTGGCCTATAATCATTACACCTTACAATCTACCTCCATGGATGTGTATGCAAACTCCATATATGTTTCTCACAATTGTCGTCCCTGGCCCTGATGATCCGACATAAGGTATCGATGTTTACTTACAACTGCTAATCGAAGAGTTGAAAACATTGTGGTATGAAGGAGTTGAAACATGCGACGTATCAAAATTTTTTTTCCAGATGTTCACTTCTTTGTTATGGACTATTAGCGATTTTCCTGCATATGCAATGCTTTCGGGTTGGAGTACGTCTGATTGTTTTGCTTGTCCTTTATGTATGGACGAAACACGAGCATTTTCTTTACGGCATGGGAAGAAACTTTCATAGTTTGATTGTCATCGATGTTTTCTCCATATTAATCATACTTTTAGAAGAGACAAAAAAAACTTCATAGCTAATAGACATGAGACTTTACAACCACCAACGATTTGATCAAGTGAAGATATGTATGAACTTGTAAAAGATTATCCAAAGATACAAGAAACTGGCCAGCAAACAGAAATCCAAGGTAAATTGATGTTTCATAATTGGTGCAAACAGAGTATATTCTGGGAGTTGCCTTATTGAAAAAATCCTTTAATCTGTCATAACATTGACGTGATGCATAATGAGAAAAAACGTATTCAATAATGTGTTTAATACATTTTTGAATGTTAAGGCCAAAACTAAGGACGATCTGAAATCAAGCCGTGATATAGAATAAATATGTAATCGTCCTGAGCTTCATATGAAGCCAAATGACACTAAAATACCCAAAGCATGTTATGAACTAGATAACAACCAAGTTAAAGTACTTTTAAAATGGGTGGAAGGATTGCGATTTCCTGATGGAATTTCATCTAATCTTCGTAGATGTGTCGACTATAAGAACGAAAGACTGAGTGGGATGTAAAGCCATGATTGTCATGTAATGATGCAAAATTTGTTACTCGTCGCTTTCAAAGAATTGTTGCCCGTAAAAGTTTGGAAGGTTATAACATAACTTAGTTTATTTTATAAGGAGATTTGTTCAACTATGTTAAAAGTTGACTGTCTTCGTAAACTTGAGATAGAAATTCCTATACTGCTCTGCAAACTGAAGAAAATATTTCCTCCAGGTTTTTTCAATGTAATGGAGCATTTACCTGTTCATCTTCCATTTGAAGCACGTTTTCGAGGTCCTGTGCAATATGGATGGATGTATATATTCGAGAGGTATGTTATTAATACTGAGTATGTAAATGTTAATTTAACTATAAATAAAAATCAATATTGATATAAAGTATTTTTTATTAGGTACTTAAATCATTTAAAGAAAAAAGTGAGACAAAAAGCTCGAGTTGAAGGTTCGATTTGCAAATCATATATCGAAGAAGAAGCATCGTTCTTTCTCTCTCACTATTTCAGTAATCATGTGAATTTATCATTTCAAAGTGTTGCACATAATGATGAGGCCGTTGAACAAGATTCTTGTTCTGAAGTAATGTCATCTATTTTTAAACAACATGGTCGACATGCTGGAAAATGTGTAGAAGTATAGTTAGATGATAGAGATTACCATATAACACACACATATATTCTTCTTAATTGTCCAGAAGTTGCACCATTTATTAGGTAATTATCAGATTCCAAGTTTTGATAAATTTAATTTAATACGGCATGTGTAAATTAATAATAAAACAATGTATTATGTTTTTGTTTGCTGTGTTTATGAATCACAAAATCCAAACGGAGATTTAAGCAAAAATTTCGCTACTTGGTTTTAGAACTACGTTTGTGATCCTACAAATAATGTGGTCGATGAAGGATTAAAACTTTTGGCGTTGGGGCCGAAAAGGAAAGTTAAAACGTATCCAATATTTTTCGCTAATGGATATAAATTCAACACCAAAGAATATGGCGCTGAAAAATTAACAAATAATACCAGTGTATTTGTTAAAGACAGTAATGATCATAATAATCATATACATTTTATAGCATGTTAATCCAGATTTTGCAATTGACATATTTTATTAGACCAGCAGAGGAATTTTTTTTGTTTAGATGCAACTGGTTCAGCAATATTCCAGGTTCTGGTATTAACGTGCATCCAAATTATAATCTTATAGAAATAAAACATACCTCCCATTATCAGCAGTACGATCCTTTGATACTAGCCAAACAAGCCCTACAAGTTTATTACGCCCCTTATCCATCTCTAAAAAGAGACAAAGCGGATTGGTCTGCGGTTTTTAAAACCAAGGCGAGATTTACATTCAATGGAAAGAATAGTCCAGAAGAACAAGCCTATCAAGCAGATATTGAGAAAAATGTTGAAATCATAATTACAGATGATCAAACTGATTTTGGACGATTAAATGGTGAGAAAAATGTATTAGTCGAAGAATTTGAGAGTGTAGTGGAAACGATATAGAACACGAGGCCGAGTCTGAATCAGAAAACGACGAGGACTGAGTAATATCCGGTAATATGTACAATTATTCACACACACACATCACATATCATCATCATCATTACATGCACTACCAATTAAAAATGACTTTATTACATGCATCACATATCATCATCATTTTATCTATGTCTATAATTAAAAATGAAACTTTCAACAGGTATCATGTCAGGCTCCAGACGTCGTAGCTCTTCTCGCTCAGCCGGCGAGAGTAGTGGTGAGCCTCCGGCTCGACCACTTGTATATTTGCAGCCAAAGGCTGATGGAGCGTAAATATCAAAATTAAAATGATAACAATATAAATTTATTCATACATATATATACTTGTCTAAAGCTTTGTTTTTATTTGACACAGGGGATTTGATTTGGATCCCTCAGGGGTTGCTTGGCATTTCCAAGCAATCATATATGAGCAGGATGACAGATTGCTGGCAGAAGTGGAGTAAGATCCCTGACCAAGTCAGGGAGACCATCTAGCGGGATTTTTTGGTGAGTTTATACCACTTTACTATATGAATAAGTATAAATGAACAATTAGTAATATTTTCTCTTTGTACAGGGTCAAGTGGACTTGGCGGAGCCCGATGTCGCCATGGTTCAGCGCCACTGGAATTCAAAGGTCGCCAAAAATTACAGAAGGTAATGTAAGCTCTTAAAAAATTAGGGAAGAAACCGAACTAGATGGGCGCTTCCGTATGGGATTCTTGGATGAGTTGGTGGGAGACCGACGAGTTCAAGGTAAATCTATCAAATATATACTTAATTATTTCGCAATTAGTAAATATAATATTCAATTTAAATTACAGGTGGAGTCGGAGAGGAACTCTGCCAATAGAAGTAGGAATCCTGTAACGCATCATGGCGGATCCAAGTCTTTTCAGCATCACCGTGAGGACTTGGTAAATTTATCAATTACGAATCTGAAGTGTTATTACATTTTGTATATTAATCAGTTCAGTAATTAGCTATGAAAAATTAAAATATATAAATTATTTATTGCAGGAAAGATCGCTTGGATGTCCCGTGTCTATGATGGTGGTATTTACCTGCACCCACGCATCAATACAAGCAGACAATGCTGGCAATGTTACATATCAGTGGGATGATGATGATAAGGCGATGGCTGCATATATATGCATATTTTAAATCTTATTTTATTAATATCGATAAGTTTAAATCCTATTCTACTAATTTTAACCTGTAATTGTTTTTTATTTTAGGCAAAGTTTCAAGAGGCAGTGGCAGAGCTACTTTCAGAATCGGATCGCGATGAGTTGACGGTAGAGGAGCAAGATTATATTTTCGACGTTATTATGGATCCGACGCAGCGGAATAGGCGTTATGGCTATGAAAACCAAGCGGTAATCTTATAAACATTGCAATATTATATTTAATAAATTAACCTATAGATACACTATACATACGATGATTTCTACCTGAGTTAAATCTAACATATACGTGATTTATAAATATTAGATAAGTAAGAAAGAAAAAACATACAAAGATATGTGATGAAAATAGATGAACCAAAAAAATATAAGAATACTTTTAACACATATATGTTGTATTAAAAAGAATCCATTTCCTTGGTATATATTCCAAGAAAAGGGTTCGCTATTTTACATTAGGAACCAAAAACATGAACCAAAAAAAATAGTAGTAGTATTAACAATAATAAATGGAACTAAAAAGAACACACTAATGGAGGTCTCATATGACAAAGTTAAAGGGAAACTCATGCTTTATACCCCTGCTATTTATGAAAATAGATGAAATCTCCATATTTCTTTGCATGTCGTAAATTAAATCCCTAAAATTTACAATAATGAAATCGCTCTCAAATTCATAACAATAAAAAAATTAATAATCTAAAATATAAATGCAAATTAAAAAAATCAAATTAATTTCACTGGTGACAATTAAAATTGCTTGTAATATTAAAATATAAGGTAAAATCCAAATTTATAATATTTTAACATCTAGTATGTTTACATTATATAATTTCATGAAATGTATTATTGTTGCTAATATAATATCCAAACTATTTTACCAAAAACAACAAAATTTAAAATTATTCTATACCTTAGACTCTTATAATGCAATGAACCAAAGTAGTGACGGGTTTAGGTTGCGATATAAAAATGCAATGTACAATAAAAGTAATTAAAATTGCACAAAAGAACAATCTACGTTTGATACGTTATTTTAATTGAACAATGTAAGACATTATTCTAGAAATAAATAAATTCAAAAAAATTCCAATAGTTCGAATCAAGTTTGTATAGCTCTAACACATTCCATTTTTATTTTTCATTCAAAACGGAAACAAGTGGAAATGGATTAAAAATTTAATTAATTCATTGTAAAGTGGAGAAAAATCTGGTATTTTGGCATCATATACCAAATTGATATTGAAAAGGTAATATTTTTTATCATTTATCATCCTGCACCATTATCATTTAATAAAATATGCATTTCCTTATGGTATATGCATTGCTTAAGATCACGTCATTTACGTTTCTATATTTTAAAATATGCATTGCTTAAGAAAATGATTATAATACAAATGTGAACATCTCACATTCTATTTGCAGGTTCGGACAGCTCAAAAGGCTTGTGACAAAGCTGAAATAAAAGAGCTTAGAGCCATGGTTGAGCAGCTGCAAGAGCAGGACCGTCTTCGCGCTATACAAATGGAGCAGCTAAATCAACGTTTAGCGGAGTACGCACAGAGGCATGGTTCCTTCCCTTCATCGTCTAGTGCTTTCGAAGGTGATGATGATGCTTGAGAGGTATGATGATTATTGTCTTTGTGGTTGGTTATTGTATATCTTGACTTTGAGGTGGCGAGGATTGTGTTTGATGGTTATTGTATATATATTGACTTTGAGATAGTGAGGTTTAAGTGTTTGCATTTTATATATTGACTTGAATATGAAGTTGGAGTTAGTGTTGGTGAGGGTTTTGTTGTTTATGTACATATTGACATGGAGTTTAGTTTGAAAATGTAATGTTTGATGTTGATTTTTGGTTGTTTATATTGTTTGTGGTATAATGTGTTGGATATGTGATATATATGTGAAATGGAGTGAAAATGGAATGGAAATGGATATATATTGATTGTGTGTGGCTGGAGATGAATGGCTTGATGTTATAAAAAAATTTCACCCAGATTAGCAAAGGCTACCAACGGCTACCAACGACTCTTTGGTCATTCTAAACCAACGGCTTCCATCGGTTAAATTTCGTTCGAAGCCGTTAAAAAAGCCATTGGAATAGCCCCGTTGCTTTCGTTGAAAGCCGTTGGAAAGCCTGAATGCTATTCCGACGGCTTTTCCAATGGCTCCCAACGGCCGCCAACGGCTGGAAGCCGTTGGAATAGCCGGTTTCTCTTGTAGTGAGAGTGGTGATTCTTTTAGAGAAAATGATTTGTTTTCATGAATTTCAAATTGTTTGGAGTTTAATTTCAGTTATTTTCAAAAAATTGATTCCCTTAAAATGTTTGATTTTGAGAAATTTAGAACTTTTTTCAAACAATAGATAACATTAACATATTTGACGGCTTCAAGAAACTTAAATTACTTGAAAATTGATTTACTTTTAGATATACTTTAGTTTTCAGTTGAAATTTAGAACTTAATTGAGACTAATTGGTTTTACTTCTATTCTTTTCAATTTATATATATAAACATGAATTTCAAAGTTCGTTGATTATTTTTAACAATCGTCTATCCTTGTTGATTTCTTAATAAAATATAAACCAAATGATAAATCAATTTCCGAAATTCTTCAAAAAAAGATAAAAATATAAATAAAATTTTTCTATACCTATATATTTATGGTAAACTTTGGATCTTCCAATTTGGGTTATATTTTTTCTTTTAAAAGATTCTTGATTTGAAAAGTAGATGTTACTATAATAATCTGAGTTCTATCAAAATGAAGCACTCTTTTGAAAATGCATAATTTCTTTAAAGCAATTTGAGCATTTTTGAATGGGGTTTCTTTTTTCTTAAAATATTTGTTTTCATTTTTTTTGTTTAACACATTTGAATTTTATCACTTGTCAAGAAAATGCTTTCCTCCAAATAATGGAATTTTTTGTTACTTTAAACACATTCAAATTTTAGGTGATCATACTACATTTTCAATAGGAATAAGAAGGTTCTACATAGAAATGAATTATAGTAAGAATTAATAATTTATAAATTGTTATCCATAAGTACTATTTTGCGCATTCATGCCCATAACTCTATTTTAACTAGCAGCTTTAAAACTTTGACAATCTAGTATTAATTTAAATATTTCATTCACAACACTACTAGAAAATGCTTAAAAAGCCACAGGGAAGGACGATGGCTCCCGACGTCTTATTTCCGTCGGCTACAAACGGTCGCCGGAAAATCGCGAATAACAGGCTCCAACCGAGCCTTTCTTCCTCATTTCAGCATACCTTAATCTTAATTTCTAAAATTCCAAATTCCCTCCCCAAGCCTCCAATCACTAATTCCGTGTTTTTGCATCCTCCCTGGCTTCGAATTCAACCTCTCTTGTTTTCTAGCTTAGGTATACTCTCTTATTTTCGTGAAAAAATCAATTTTTATCCTATTTATAGATTTGCATAAGATGATAAATTAGGGCTAAATGGTGATTGAAATTGTTTCCAATAGTGTGATAATAGTTTCTAGCATTTCATGGTATACCTATTTCATCTTTTATCGTGAAATTGTGAAAAACATGTATAATTTGTGGTTGTTCGTGTATATATAAATTGTTGTGTGTGCGTTGATTCTACGATTGTATATGTGTGTAGTGCTGCTAGCATTGTATTGTGTTAGTTGGAATGAATGAACGGGTTAGGAGTATTATATTGTGCACGTATTGACTAATGCAAAAAATAAGCATGAGTCTAAATTATAACTGTGTGTATTTAAAAATGACAAAAATGTTATATCAGCCTTAAGTTGATGTAATACGTCGAATAAATGTGTTAAATTAAAATATATTTTTGCAACCGTGAACACTTAGTAAAACTATATTTTTCGTAAAATGCTCATATTTAACAACCCTTAGAGAGTTTTTTGCCCCGTCTGATGAGTGTTGTACATGATCGTTGTATAAATAGTTGTTTTTTTTCAAAAAATGATCATTTATATTCATCTGGCACAATGTTTGTTGGATTTGTCCCTATATTGGACAAGTTATAAATACAGTAAGTATTTACATTTTGTATACTACTTCGTGTCAAACGGTTCATAAAATTTCGGCCTAACTTTTCTTTTATGTTTCCTACATACATGCATTTGTGTACAATGCAGGGAACAAAAGGGAAATGTTGCCGAAATTTTGTTGAATCGTTTGAGACGAAGTAATATACGAAATGTAAATGCTTACTGTATTTGTAATGGGAAGTAGGATGTCTGACCATTGGAAATACTTGAAAATAAAATGTGTCGTATTTGAAAATATTTCTAATTTGTGAAATAGTGCTTTAAATTCAAATATTATAAGACCATGAAAATAATCTTTTTCGAATTTGTATTCTTGAAAATAAATATTAAATTTTGAACTTGTGACTCATTTTCTCAAATAGGAAAAATGATTGATTATTTTGTTGATCGAAGGAGATGGATGTACCAAAGAAAAGGATTGAGAGGCTCAACAAAAGAAGATTTTTATAATGGTATAATCTTGTTTGTTGAATACGCTTTAAGTAATAACGGAAACGATCCAGAAATTCGTTGTCCGTGTAGTAGGTGTAGACATTTGAAGTATTTGTTACCAGATATTATGAAAGTTCATTTGTGCCAAAACGGTTTCGTACCCGAGTATTATGTTTGGGATCGGCATGAAGAAGTTGTAGCTAATACTTGTGTAGAGTCTGAAAGTGTCGTTAACGAAGTAGTTACGACGATCCATATAGAAAATATGGCCGAAGATGCAACACGATCAATGTTTCCTATGGTTGAAGTTGACGACAATGATGGAAATGTTGAAGAACCAAATATTGCAGCAAAATTGTTTATGATTTACTAGATGCTGCTAAGAAACATATTTGGGATGGTTGTAAAAGCGGCACTCAACTGTCAGTAATCGCATAATACATTGAGATGAAGTCAAAATACAATATCACTGAAGCTGGGTTTACGGCTGTTGTACAAGCTGCAAAAAGACATATGCCGGCCGATAATCTAATGTGTGAAAATCACTATGAATTTAAAAAACTTATGTCGGCTTTTGGTTTACCTGATCAGAAAATAGATACATGTTTAAAACGCTGCATGTTGTTTTGGAAAGAAGACGCAAACCTTAGAAATTGAAAAATTTGTAATCAGGAGAGATACAAACCTAGAAAAAAGAACAGGAAGGAAGTTCCGTACAAACGTATGCATTACTTACCGATCACTCCAAGGCTTCAAAGATTATATGCATCTTCTATAACTGCATCTAATATGAGATGACATAGTGTGAGAAAGGAGAAAGAGGGTACGCTGACACATCCGACCGATGGAGAAGCATGGAAGCATTTCGATAAAACATATCCAAATTTTACAGCGGAGAGTCGAAATGTTAGATTAGGATTATGTATGGATGGTTTTTCGCCATTTTCTCAATTTGGTTCAAAATATTCATCCTGGCCCATTATCGTCACACCTTATAATTTACCTTCATGGATGTTTATGAAAACGCAATATATGTTTCTTACTATTGTCGTTCTTGGACCCGACGATCAGACACAAGGAATCGATATATATTTACAACCGTTGATTGAGGAGTTAAAAATACTATGGAACGAAGGAGTAGAAACATACGATGTGTCCGAGAAGAAATTTTTTCGTATATTTGCTTCTTTATTGTGGACTATAAGTGATTTTCCTGCCTATGCAATGCTTTCAGGATGGAGTACTACCGGTCGTCTAGCATGTCATTATTGCACGGATGAAACATGAGCATTTTCTTTACCTCATGGTAAGAAAATTTCATGGTTTGACTGTTATCGATATTTTCCCCATGTAAATCATCCCTTCAGAGGAGACAAGAAAAACTTTTTAGCTAATAGAGTAGAAACTAGACAACCACCAACGATATGGTCAAGCGAAAACATATATGAACTTGTTAGAGACTATCCCAAGATATATGAAACTGGAGTGCAAACAGAAATTGAAGGCAAATCGATTGTTCATAACTGGTGCAAACAAAGTATTTTTTAAGAGTTGCCATATTGGAAACATCTTCTGTTTCGTCATAATATAGACGTGATGCACAATGAAAAAAAGTATTTGATAATGTTTTTAACACAATTGTGAATGTGAAAGGGAAGACGAAGGATGATTTGAAATCAAGACGTGATATAGAAGAATTATGCAAACATCCTGAGCTTCATATGAAACCAAATGACAGTAAAAAAACCCAAAGCATGTTACGAATTGGATAACAATCAAGTTAAAATTGTGTTAAAATGGGTGGAAGGGTTAAGATTTCCTGATGGGATATCATCAAATCTTCGTAGATGTGTTGACTTTAAGAATGGTAGATTGAACGGAATGAAGAGCCACGACTGTCATGTAATGATGAAAAATTTATTACCTGTTATGTTCAAAGAACTACTGCTATTAAAAGTTCGGAAGGTAGTAACGGAGCTTAGTATGTTTTACAAAGGGCTTTGTTCGACTACTCTAAAAGTGCAACGTTTACGTAAACTTGAAGTAGATATTCCTATATTACTCTGCAAATTAGAGAAAATATTTCCGTCAGGTTTTTTTAATGTAATGGAACATTTACCGGTTCATCTCCCATCTGAAGCACGATTTCGAGGTCATGTCCAATATGGATGGATGTATCCATTTGAGAGGTATGTAATATGTTATTACGTAATTTAATTTCATTTGAAAGATGAAGTTAATGTAAACTAATTTTGCATAGATATCAAAATCATCTGGAAAAAAAAGTGAGGCAAAAAGCACGAGTTGAAGGTTCGATAAGTAAATCTTACATCAAAGAAGAAGCTTCATTCTTTTTCTCTCACTATTTCAGCGACCATATGAATAAATTTGAAAGTGTTCCTCGTAATGATGAAGACGACGAACAAGAGTCCTCTTAAGCAATGTTATCTATTTTTAGACAACATGGTCGGCCTTCTGGAAAATGTACAGAAATATGGCTAGACGATAGAGATCTTCATGTAGCACACACTTATATTCTTCTAAATTGTGCCAAGGTTGCACCGTTTGTTAAGTAATCTGCAATAATAATTTTTTTAATTCTTTTCTATAATGCATGCACGTGTATAACCTAATGTAATGATTTGTTTATATATACAGTGTTTATGAACGTGAACATCCGAATGGAGATCTTAGTAAAGAATTTTCCGATTGGTTTTCAAATTACGTTCATGAGCCGAGAAATTGTGTTTTTGACGAAGGGTTGAAATGTCTTGCGATGGGACCAAAAAGAGTGGTCAAGTCATATCCAATATATTTCGTCAATGGATATAAATTTAACACCAAAGAATATGGTGCAGAAAAATTAATGAATAATACCGGTGTATTTGTTAAAGGTAGCGACGATCCAGAAAATCACATAAATGATTTTTATGGTGTTCTAACATAAATTTTGCAACTGACATATTTCTCACGACCCATGGAGGAGGTGTTTCTATTTAGATGTAATTGGTTTAGCAATGTTTCGGGTTCTGGAATTAATGTGCACAAGGATTATATTCTTATCGAAATAAAGCATACATCACACTATCACAAGTATGATCCTTTTGTAATAGCCAAATAAGCATTGCAAGTGTATTACGCTCCTTATCCGTCTCTGAAAAGAGATAAAGCAGATTGGTCTGCAGTTTTTAAAATAAAGGCCAGATTTACATTCGATGGGAAGAATATTCTAGACGAACAAGCTTATCAGGCAGATCTTGAGGAAAATAATGAAATAATAATTTCAGACGATCATATAGATTTTGTTCCTTTGATCGATGAATCAAATGTTTTGCTAGAAGCGTTTGACGGTGCAGAGGAAAATATCATAGAAACGAGACCGAATCTGAATCAGAAGACGATGATGATTGATAAAAATCCGAATTTTATTTTTTTGCAGTTGATGTAACTATGTTGAATTCTTGATGTATTATGAAATTGATGTAACTATGAAACCAAATCTATACGTTTACCATTGTTTACATGTTTTATGTCATTTTCATTTATCATTTATTTAGCAATTATTATTAAAAATGCAATGTAATCTGCGTATTGTCGGAACATAAGACCCATTATGAATCAGGTATAACACAACTCCATTTCTATTTCCATTTCAGTCATTAATTTAGCAGTTTATACTGTTGATGTATTTATTTACGTATGAAATATATTTCATTATCATGTTACTATTCTGTTTTGAAATGATGTGTATATATATCATAGGTTTACGTAACATCGTCTGGAGGTAGGAGCTCTTCCCGATCAGAAGGCGATGGTAGTGGTCCATCTGAAGTGCCACAACATCCTGTCGTTTGTTTAGTACTTGGGGGAGAGCTGATCTTCCAGTTCTACTGGGGCAGAGTATATTAATTAGGCGTAGGTATCTCCTGAGACCCAACTAAATTTTATTCGGCATCTTATTTTTTTTGTATACGTACGTACTTATCTGTATCATATTTAAAAACAGAGGGTTCGACCTACTTCCCTCGAAGGTCGTGTTGGATGTTTCTAGAGCGTCTTACCGGAGTAGGATGAGTGCTTGTTGGCCGAAGTGGGATAACATCCCTCCCCACATATTAGAGTGTATATGGAAAGATGTCCTAGTAAGTATATTTTTCTATTTTTCCATTTTTAATTCATTTTTTTCATTTTTTTACTGCTTATCGTTTACAATTTAATAATCTTTTTGCTTTTTGTCGTGAAACACAGGCTGAGATTGACATTCAAACGGATGATATGCAGTTGGCACGGGAATATTGGATGAAGAAGATGCGCAAAATAGGGACTCGATATCCGAAATAAAGAAATCAGGTAAGAGACCATGTTGGATGGGGGAGAGCGTATGGCAAGCATGGTTGTGATACTGTGAAACTGACACAGCGAAGGCAAGGATACTAATTTTTTTTGAATTATTTGACTGGTAGTAAATATCAAAAAAATACATGATTGATAAATAATGTATCAACTTTTGAATGTACAGGCAGAGTAGGAAAGAAACTCTACAAAAAGAAATAAAAATCCCGTCACTCATCGCAGAGGATCGAAATCATTTCAGCAGTATCGGCAGGAGTTGGTAAATTTACTGAATGCATTTTTTAAATAGTTTATGCTATATAATTTTAAATGTACAATAATTGTCTATAAAAATCAATTTCAGGAAGCTGAGGCGCATGGTCCCGTGGGCTATATGGACATGTTCACTCGTACGCATGCTGTCGAGCATGTAAATCCGGACGGGATAGTTTTGTATACATGGCACGACGATAAATCCAGCAAGAGCCATGTAAGCATATTTTATTTTATGCAGTATTAGTAATAATTGTTCTCCTTGTTAAAATATAATGAAATAAGATATGATGATATTAATGTATTAATGCAGGAAAAGTTTATGGAGCAGCGCCAGAAACTCCTTGCTGATACGGGTCGAGATCTGCTGACAACGGATGAGGAGGATGCTATTTTTGAGTCAGTTATGAATCCATCGGAGCATGATAGATGATATGGATTTGGCAATCAAGTGGTGAGTAAATAATATATTGGTAATCAAGGAATAATTTCAAATTTATTGCTCTCATCATTCTCTATAGTTAATTTACTTATGCTAAAATGTTCGAAAGTTATATTAATTCAAAATATAAATCAACAATCTTGTCACTATAGTTCTTTGGTGTTACCACAATCTAAAATATTATCAACATGCACAACACTTACATAAACATCATAAACTAAATTAAATAACATTATCACATTACTAATCATTCAAATACCTGCACATACACTTAGTCAGATCACACGGCTAACTTAAACATTTATTACAGGCCAGCAGTCAGAGACGGGTTAGGCAGACTAGAGCTCAGATCGATCTACCAGAGATCGAAGATTTGAGGGCTAGAGTGGCGCAGTTGGAGGAGCAGAACCGTCGGCAGGCCATAGAGACAACACAGTTGTTAGACCAGCGTATCGTCGAGTACATGCAGCAGTATGGTGGCCGCTTCCCTTCCTCTACTGGCTCAAGTTTGGGCGGAGATTGACTGATTGCTTCGGTCGGTAAGTTTTTTCTGCTTTGTACGATTTGGTAGATGGTGGAGGTACTTGTTGGTTTTGTATACTATGTTATGCTACACTTAAAATTATGTGGATGTTGGGGATGTTGTGGACGTACGTATTGATAGAACATTTGGTGTTGTGGATATTATTATGTATTGTACATTAGTTTGGGTGATGATGATTTGTATTGACTTAGTTTTATATTTTTTTGTTTGGTGATTTGTGTATAGTTTGGTTTTTGATTTTTGATTGGAATATTATATATTGGATTATGCAGTATTCGTGGGATAGTGTTTGTATGAGAAACGTGGATGGAAGGCTGTATTGCTGCAGAAATTAAAAAAGTTTCAGCAGATTTCCGACGGCTCCCGACGGCCTGTAGGTATCATATATCCGACGGCTCCCGACGGCGCCCAACGGCTTTCGGGTCATTTTTACCGTCGGAATATGTCGAAAGCCGTCGGAAATACGGACGGCGAGGTGTCGAAGCCATCCGAAATATTGCTCTCCGACGCCATGATTTCCGACGGCATTTTCCGATGGCTTCCGACGGCCGCCAACGGTTTTCAGCCGTCGGAAAATGGCTTTCCCCTTGTAGTGGAATACATTACTTAATAAAATGATATTCGGTCCATGGGTGCGGCGCAGTGCAAAGGAGGCTTGAGTTCTGGTAAAAAGACTCAAGTTCGATTCCTACCATGCACTTTCCTATCCTATATAAATTTACCTGAAAGTACGGGGAATTGGATCAGCGGACAGCTTTACTATATCCTCCCAGGAGTTTACTGACCCAACAGGTTCTCATGGTTTTTCAAAAAAAATGATATTCGCAAAAAAAACCTCATATCAATCAACAACATTACAAAGAGGAGAACATGTGTATCACCATCACACATAAAAATATGAAGAAAGAAAGCTTCATTAAAATGGTATGTAAAGGAGAAGAAAAAACGGTTATATGTTAAACCTAGGTTTTATAGTTTAAGTATATGGACATTAAGAGGTTAATCTATAATAAAACATGCTAAAAGTACCTATTAATTTTAAATGGATCTACAATGAATAATAAATATGTCTTTATTTTATAAGTTGGTTGCTCGGCGTTATCGTCTCTACAATCATGCATATAGTCTCATTACATATGTAAATAAGAAGCTTATAATATACAACATATGGCATGCGTGGACTTTTCCAGTAGTAATTATTGATTTGATCTACACTGTAATAGTCAGAAAACATTGAAAACAAAAATAAACAATATAGGAGCAGCGTGTTTTGCCTTTAATAAGTTTAATTCACAACAAATGAGGTACCTCATTCTCATTTGCAGACCCAAAGTATTGAGAAATCCATAAAATAAATACGTAGTGCCTGCTTTATTCCTGTAATTATGCATTTGTTATATATATCAAAGTCAAGAATGCTATTTATATATTAAGATTTTAAATTTTGTATTCATATGATTTGTAACGTTTACTGCTCAATCAAGGGATTGTATAATTTCTTACACTGAATCGTATGCATTTCATTGTTATGCTTCACACAAAAGCAAAATTTTTAAAAGCAACAATGCAGAAACAAAGGTATACCAAATCAGAATGTGTAGGAAGTTTCTTAAAAGGGAAAAATGAAAAGAAATAACAATTTTTTTAAACCTACATCTTGCGTAACTAGAGGTGGAATACTTTTTCCCCTAATTCCAAATAATCTATAGCTTGCATCAGGTAATTGTTGTTTATAAAATTGTTTTTCAATGCTATCATTGATTAAAGGGGAATTTAATTTTTATTATTTAATTTGGCTTCAAGTATGGACTGGAGTAGTAAATTTACTACTAGCCACTAAGATTCTACTTAGAGACTGCGATCTAATTGTCTCTATTCGAATTTTTTTAATATTGTGTAATAGAGATCACAATGTTTGTAGTTGTAAAAATGTGTTTTTTGCCAAACGTTACTCGTCTAATCAAAAGCCTTAGATGATTAAAACGTGTAATAGGTTGAAACTTTGAATGGGAAGAAAAAATATTTTTGGAAAAGTGTGATTATGTTTATTGAAATTGAATCTAAATGTCCATAAACATGTGTACATTTCAACATGTTTAATATATAATATACAATACATAGTAATCAATTCGTTTTATGTAATAGTTATAACTTCACTATATGGATCATTTTGGCAATTATAAGTCATATTATTATTATTATTATTATTATTTTTTCCTTGTTTTTTTTGTCTTTAAACGGTTCCTTAAAGTTGACCTATTAAACAACCAATGTCTATCTTACATGTGATACATGCATCACCTAAGCACGATGGACATGGAAACTTCTCTACATTTGCAACGTGTAGGTAATTATAACTTGTATCCTTATTTCCCCACATTGAATACTTCTTTATAATAACTTATTAAATATTACAAAATACATAATATATGTGATATGGGAATACCCTGTAAATGATGGACATGCATATTTGGAACGATTAAGTAGAATCATAAATTAGAAATAAAATATTGGTAAATTTGTTTAGAAAGCTGTATTCATATCCTATTTTCTTTAAACCGTGCTTACATGTTTAATGCAATACATTAACTGGAAATATTTATACTATATATTGCTTGCATCATCTAAGAGGCACAATTGTGCCAAATTATAAACTACAGCATTGTATGCCAGTATATTTAAAACGAATGTTGTATCATGAAAATTTAAAAATGATGAGTCGAATGGTGTATGAATGAATATGAATTTTGATTAAGTTAATTTGTTTTTGTGATGACTCACTGTTCAATGCTAGAATGAGAGGGAGCCCTTTCGACAATATTTTCTTGATGCATGTCATGTTCAAATTCATAAGATTGGAAGCTTTAAATGTTTTCTACTATAGCAGTCATCAATATAAAAGAGTATTCATGATTTGCTGTCGGCCAATTTCTTAATAGAAGAAGAAAAAGGAAATTTCTTATCATAGAGAAAAGTCAATACATTTGTGAATTTAACTGCTAAAGGTCTTCAAGCAAATCAAATAGAATTTAACTTCTTAATAAATAAACGTTGGATTGAAGATGAATAATATTGGTGTTATCAGTTGCAAAAATGATGTGAAGATGTACTTGTAGAAACTATGGTAATATAAAACAAATCTTCATCAAACAAAATCTAAAAAGCTTTGCTAAATTACAAGTTGACGTAAACTAAAACTAAACTTTTTGGAGGACATTTCTTATTAAAAGGAAAGTGACGTTGCTAATTTTGAAAGAAGGTTACAAAATCCTAACCCTAGAAAGAAATATATTGATTTGGGTTGTTCTCAAAGATTCTTTTAGTGAAACGAAGGCAATAATTGATTGGATTTTCGTATTGCATGAATAAATGAATTCAGTTTCATTGGATTTGGATTATGGTGAGAAACGAAACTTGGAGAAAAAACAAATGAGAGTTAAAAAGAATGGTACCAGGATTAGAATAAATGAACGGGTGTGCATAGCATATGGATTAGAATCAAGGACATAAATGCAAATTTTACTCAACATCAAGGAAAAGTCGTTATACGAGGTGAGAATGAATAAGAAGTAAGAATTTTAAAAATTGAATATTCAGCTTCTTATATAATAGAATGGATAAGAACGATTATTCTATATGTTTGGATTTTAAAACATAGAATGTAATAATAATGTTTTCTATGCTGTAATAATAAATAAATTTAACTACAGTAAAATGTTTGTAATCGATTTATGATAATTTTTAATTTTGAAAAAAAATAGTTTACTTAATCAAAGTCCATTTGATAAAATTTTTGTTTTAATAAGTTGAACTAATCAATAAATTATATTTTAAATAAATATTGAATCGATTAAAATATTTTAAAGTGTAAATAATTTTCAAATGGTTGAAATAGTTAAAATAAATTTTACTTACTCTAATACAAGACATAATTAAACAGTGATAAACAAGTATTGAATTGAAAAAAATTGTGCAGTCTATCGAAATATACATGGTAGATCATAATATATATCATATTGAATTGAATCGAAAATATATATTTATAAATAAATGATAAGATGTAATTAGATGTAAATAAGGTGATTTAACTTGTAACTAAATGTAACTAAAAAAGACAAAATGAAACTTTAATTTCTTAGGGCTTAGTTGAAAAAAAAGATATACTTATTCAATATAATTATTTTTATCCCCCTCTCCTTATCTTCATTTTCCTCATTTCTTTGCCTAGCCTAAAATCCGTTCCCCCTTTTCCACTTTAAATCCTTGATCCCAAATCTTGATGCATAGAAAAAAATTACCGCATGATGTAACGAGTAGTGGGAAATGAAGAGGGGGAAGAGGAAACTACGGCATCTCGCAATAGGATGGAAACCATGACGTCGGCATTGTCTAGCAAGTGAAGTGCACGTCTGGTGGCGTTTGGCTATGTGAATAAAAGGGAAAGCGTTGGCGTGGAGGAGTCTATTCTATTATAGGAGGCTTTGCTTGCGTGTGAGGGATGAATAACAACAACTATCCATGGGCATGTCATTGCGGGTAGTGCTTTAGGTCGAGGATGGAGTTTAGACTATTTGCATTTGCGCTAGAGCTTAGAATAGCTGCTGATTTGGGAATTCCTAGAATTGATTCGGCGAGTTATTACTTAACTCACATTTATGTTCTAGTATCAACTTTACTTGGCATGCCTTGGTTTCTTTCTGAGATGAATTTTTGGTTGTAATGATTGAGTTGGTTGAATATAGTTACATTCCTTTGTGTAAACCAAGTCATGATGAATTTGAGTTGATTTTCATCATTTGTTTACCAATTAATGAACTATAGCGATAGATATCACATGTATGTTGATATATGACTTGAATTTGGGTTGGAAATTATTTAGAATGGGTGAGTTTTGGTTGAAATAATTTTGGGGACATCAATAAAAGGATTATTGAAATACATTATTTTTGAAATAGAGATTTTGGAGTTTTATTATATAAAATAATTTTATAAAACATAAGTTTAACTCAGAATTATTTTTGAAATTGAAATTATGGTAAGTGTACATAAGTTGCTTTTTGAATAGAAATTTTATTTCTCTATGTTATGAAAATATATAAAGAATTTTTATAAAAAGGGATTAATTTGTTTTATATATATAAACATTTTTTCAAGTCATTAATTTATTTTGTGAAATTTGAATAAATGGAAGTTCGTAAAATAATATTTTGAAATAATAATAGGCTAAATGAGATGTAATTATTGTATGGAAAATTATTAAGGATATTTTTTTTCATTTTGTCAGGTATAATTATAAATAATTTATTTTGTAATCAACTATTTTCAAATAAAAGGGAAATTGATTTAAATCCCTTAGAAATGTTTATAAAAATATTTGGGTTGAATAATTATGGAAAGGGAAATTTTAGAATTTAGTTATACAAGTGAATTATATATGAATTATATATATATTAGTGTTAAATAGTTGGGAGATTTCTGTAAAAAGTGAATTAGAATCTAATAAACTATCATTCCAAGCTGGTTAAAAAGGGATTAAAAGACAAATAAGGAAATTTGAATATTTCTCTATAAAGTAAAATTTTATAAGTTAATATTTTAATATAAATATTCTGAAGACCTTATAAAAGAAAAGTGGAGTTTAACAGATTATTTACTAGGCCTATCAATGGTACGGGTTTCGGCCCGAGCCCGCCCTATTTATGCGGGTACAGGTTTTGTCTTTTACTATCCAAGCCCGACTCAGACCTGATCAGGATAGGGTACGGTTTTATCAAAATCCAGCCCGGTTAGGCCCGACCCGATTATTATTTTTTCGTCATATCAAACCATGAGTGTGTATGTTATTTATTTACCATTTTATTTATTTACATGTAGATGTTTTTGTATACTTTTGTTATGAGCTTGACTACATCACCTTTCAATTTATATGTTAACTTTGTTTGTATACAAATTTTACCACAGTTGCAGTTTTAAAATATGATTTTAACATAAATATTCTGAGTTAGGTATATAGTTATTACCCAGCAGGTTAAAAAGCCTGACGGACTGGGCTCGGATATTGGGTTGAAATACCCTGCGGGTTCGGGCTGAGCTTGGGTTTTAATTATTGTAATTGGACCAGGGTCCGGGTTTTATAATACCCAGACCGAACCCTGCCCATTGACAGACTTATTACTTACCATAGGTGTTTTAAATGGTTTTGAAAATAAACCAGGATTTTATATAATGATTTCGAAATTAAATTTATGAGTTTTGGAAATATTTTTGGATTGCGAAGATACTTTGAATTTGATGTTTTTAAGGTATTTGGAGATTACAAACTTCTTTATAGTATTTCCATAGTATTAAAGTAGAAATTATAAATAAACGGATTTTAGTGGTTTTAAAATAAGGAATTTTTGGAATTAAATGGGATTTTGAGAGAGCTCTAGTTTTAATATTGAGATTTAAAAGTTTAGTTCTGTATAATGAGAATTCTAATAAACGGATCAGTAATACCGAGTGATATGGGGCATTCGATAGTATTTTTTGCTTATTCCTTTGATTCGTTGTGTAGAATATCGTATGTTTGTATTAAATGTATTTTATAATAAAACTAGTTTTGAATCAATAATTGACTAGATGGATGCTTTAGAGTGTTATACTTGTATGTGAATAGATGCAACGACGTGTAAAAAGATATTGTGATATTTTATCACATTTGTTTTAATGCATATCCTCTCTTTTAAATGGATAAAGACCTAAAATGATTATAGAGATGGGAATGACAACCATATGGGGTTAACCGTGAGTGAGGATTACATGAGTAAAATAAAAATATGATGGCTATTACATTAGATACCAAACGTGCTTTTCCATCCTTGCTGACCGATTTTAGGGTAGCATGCCTCGAGTCATGGTCCCCAATATCATAGGTCAAATCATCTTTTGCACGGGCACAACGATAAGGTTCAACAAAAAATTTACAAGGATGACGAAGTTAGGATTGCAAACGAGGTGATGATTAGTTGTGCAGCAAATAGACTGTGGGAGAACGCTTATATTCTTGAGTAGAGGTAGTGAATACCTCAAGCAAAGGACTCAGCTTTTGGTAATAGGTTAATGTGTAACCTAGGATGAACGTAGCAACTAAGGTGATTGATAACTAAAATTACCCAAATTCCTTAATAAACATGTAATTACTAATAAAGGCATAGGTATGAAACTCAGTTGATTAAAGTTTCCATTGTAAAATAGGACATTACATAGGTGTTAAAATATTATATAAGAACGATGATGGTTACTTCCTATGTTATGTGATCATTTTGAAAAAAAGGAAAAAATTATTATTTAAACATACCCGATACACATTATGGTATATGTATATTTCTTTATCTTTTCCATCGGTTTGGATTTTTTTACTACGCCATGAATGTGTTATATCTCTCATCATCTTCCTATATTGTTTAAGCATTCACATTTTAATCTAGACATAGTCTGACTCATTGATTATTTATATAATATTTGGGTCGGTCCAAGACTTTTTAGGTACATGGTCATTAGCCTTTCTTTGGATATTGGGCTATTTGAGGAGATAATTTTTAGACCTATGTACACATTCTGGAGTCTATAATATGTATATGTATTCTTTAGTTAACTTTATATGTGTGTATGATGATGGCTGGGACTTATACTACACAAGACTAATATTTATGTATATTTCATTATGTGTGAGGTACTTCATTTTTGTAGACCCACATTTTTTTGTATATGTTATGATATTATAATTCGCACTATAAAATATGACTTTGTATTTCTCTCATTATATCATGTATTATTTTGTCCTAGAAAACCCACATGTTTATTGCTTTGTGCCGATGTCGATTACATTTATATTGTGTATTATATAGGGTAAGAGTACGTACCGATGTTAACCGAACAGAATATTCACATGCGGTCGCTCCTAACAAGCCTCATTTTCTATATTACCAAACAGTATTACTTTGTAATACTCATTTGTAGTATGGGTATAAAGGTGGGACATTTTACTAACTAGAATCACATGTAGTAAATGAGAATTTTTTTTCTATGCTTACTTGATTCATGTTGGTATGTGTCCATTATGTGCATATATGTGTTGTAATAGGAAATTCGAGATTTTTTCATTGATAGATCGATGTTGCCGGTTGTCGAATGATTCTATGCAAAATCAGGTCAAATGCTTTGAAGATCGTCGTTGAAATGTAGGTTAAAGGATTTTGTTAGTTAAGGATGGGTCGGTTAGCCCATAACAAAGCTTGTAACACCCTCATTTCTATACCCATACTACCAAAGAGTATTGCTAAGTAATACTACCGCGTAATACAAAGAATGAAGCGACATAGGGGACACACACGAATATTCCCTTAGACCAATACCGATACGTATTTCAATTATCGATATTACTTACCATATTCGTACTTTGTCTCAGTACAAAGTAAAAAACATGTGTGCCTCTAGGATGAACAATACACAGTTATAGATACTAAATATCAATCAGAGAACACAGAGTCAGAATGCAATAGATAAAATATAATACATATCACATAATACAATACATAAGTCCATGGGCTATAAAATGAAAGTCTTTAGCCTAACACATCATGTATCGTCAACTACTACATAATAAATACAATAATAAGGCTGCAAAAATGTATATAGAATGTATCATCCTATAACTCTTAATAGCCTCCCATAAGTCCATACCAAGATCCATCAACCATGAGTACCTGCGTTAAAGGTCTCTCGGATTGACTCAAGTGTTACAAAGAACACACGGGACAAACTATATCTATTTATAATGTCAAATAATATAATGACATGGGAACATCCATAATAGAATGAGAAAATCATATAAGGTAGAATAAAATGTGAGATAGCCTATCAAATCTAAACAAAATCCAGTCCCACAAAAATCATAAAGATATATAATCATAATCCAAATCTCAAACAATACACAAAGGCTATCTCTATAATATCAAATCATTAAAAGTATGGATATAATGTGGACTGACTACACTTTAGATACGCAACCCCCAGCATAGCCAACTCATTGGATAATGAATAACTGATGACAATCCATAATACATATAACCCCAAACCAGAAAGGGAGACAAATAGCACACAACAAGCTTCAGGAACCCAGAGTCTACTAGCTCCCGCTGATGGTCGAATCTGTTACTACAGTCTTAGTTACCTCGAAGGACATCGTGACTCACATCCATCTATGACTCATCTTCGCGTGGCCTCGATCATGTCTATGCGATTTCCTTTATGGTGATAGACTATTGTCCTAGGTGATAGCTATATAAAAAAGAGGTGTCACAGATCTGGGTCGCGACCCCACGATCAGGCCGCTAAAGTGGCTACTAGCCAATCTATTTCACTCCCAAACCAAAAAGGGAGCTGGACAATAATGGTCAACATATAATACTCATACCCCAACACACACACACACACACAAGCACAGATATATATATATATATATATATATATATATATATATATATATATATATATATAGCTCTAGACATAGACCGACACACGATTATATATATAAGTCAACATTACTATAGTGTATTACAGCCCTAATCCTGGCCGACACGCGACTCCACCTACTTGCCAACCCATGGCTCTAAGACACTCAATGTAACAAATTATAATAAACCATTTTTCTGACCATCGAAATTCAGTACTCAATACATCCACGGTATTCAAATATCAAGCATCTAAGTGCCGGAATAGGGTAAAAAGAAAAGTAAAAAGAAAACGAACTAGGAAAACAGGATCTCATAATGGAAGGACAACATATAATATAAAGACAGTAAAAGCCGTCACTCTAAAATACATGGTATGTCAGAATTAGAAACAAACCTCATCAATCTGGATAGTTATAACTTATTGGTCTTACAATTGATGATGGATATATATAATATTACAACGGAAAATAAAAATACTATAGTAGGTGAACATCCAGCTCTACTCCATGTCCCACCAAGGATAACCTGGAAAAATACTCGGCCTCTCCCGAGCATTATAATAAAATAACACTTGGATCAGTCTGGAAAAATAGCGTGAGAAAACTAAAGTAGCATGGTGAATATATAATAATTCTATGAGAGCATGCCACAAGGCACGGAATGGGTTTTTACCTCACAAGAACAACATCCATGGATGAAATAATGGAAACAAATCAAAATGAAATCAGTCTGGAAAGAATGGAAACAAATAACTAAACATTGAGAAGAGCTTCAGGAAGTTCTCGATGTAATTAAGAAAATGATTAAAAGATTTGAACCAAATAAGGAAAAGGAAATTTTCCATCAATGACTAGGAGGGTGCACCCCCTCACCGAAAATGTACCTCCAGAAATATACTTGATAACTACGATAGCTCTTGGAAACTTCCAAGCTGAACCCCACCAACCTTACTAAGTATCCAAGTATTTCACATCTTAATGCGCATATAATTGAAAGCAATCTAGAGTAGATGTGATAATACCCTAATGGGAGTAACCTTACATAGCTTAGCCCCCACTTGCTCTTTTTTCTAGTCATTTCTGACAAAGGATATTAATGCTCAAATAAGCAACAAATCATCTTAAATTGATGAAACTAAAAAAGATGGCAGAGTCGATAGCCAGTAAATCAACCATCGGGAATAGTAAAATGGTCGTATGTGAAAATTAAATCTCTTAAAACATTTGATTCATGCTTGTGCTTTATTTTCACATCATAAATATTTGTAAAACACTTTTAAAAACACTCTTTAAAAATATTCTTGTTAAAGATCAAGTTTATATTTCTAAGTGTATTAAAATGAAGATTCAAATCAATTGTCATTAAAATATTATTTACTATAAACCCAGAAACAATTTACACTTAGCTTTATTTTCAAACATTATTTTTAAATGATTTTCTCATTTATAAACTATCATCTAATAATTTCATAGAGCATTTGTTATCTTTGAAGATAATAAATCAATTAAAATGCTTTTATAAATTTAAAACAATGTTAATTATCCTGAAAGATAATTGATATAATTCTTTTATAGATTAAAACCACATTAATTATCCCAAGAGACAGTTAATCAAATTTGTAACTCGTTTAATGAATCAATTAATTAACTTTAAACGCCTTTATTAAATCAGTTAATTAACCGTAATCATTTTTATTAAATCAGTTAATTAACTTTAAAATGGTTTTATTAAATAAGTTAATTAACTTTAAACATCATTAATAAATTTATTAATCAACTTTGTTATAGTTAAATAATAATTAAGAATACATTTAAACAACCAATTTTTTCAAATACTTATACAATCCTTATAAACCCGTATGAAAAAAATTTCAAAATATTTCAGGTAAATAACCTTTATAAATTTAATCAATATTAATTATTCTGAAAGATAATTAAATCCATATTATAATCTTTTATAAATTTGAAATGACATTAATTATCTTGCATGATAATTAATCAAATTTATTGTCTCGTTATAAATTTAAAACAACGTTATTATGCTGAATGATATTAGTTAAATTTATAATTCCTTTTATAAATTTTAATCACCACTTATCCTCTATTTTCAAAATTCTCAAAATACTTGAAAATAAAGTTTAAACAACTTTCAAAGTGCAAAAATGTGACCAAACATTTATTTTGTAAAAATATAAGTAAAAGTTCAACGACACATAGGTTTAAGGCTATGATATTTCATACAGTATGTCACAATTATTTCAACCAAATATCACTATAAACAATATAATAATATAAGTAAGATTAATATAACAGTATATAGTAATAGTGAGAAACCCCTTAGGGTCTCTCTACAAAAGTCCTCTGCAAAACAATGGTTATTTATTCAATCTACTTTTCAAGCCGGAATTCAAATCCAAATAAATAATCAAACAATAATAACAAACATATTATTATTAACAATTAGAAATCAATAGCTAACGTATCATTTATTAATTAATCCACATTTTAATTAACTTCAAAGATAATCCTTTTATTTTGCAAGCATAGAAGGGTGATTAATTCTGCTCGATAGATGTCCAACATAATCCACTTGATTTAATTATTGTATAACAATGTTTTATTCTACTAAATTGATATCACAAATGTTGAATGTAATTATTTTATCATTAATTTATACTTCATAAAACTATCAACTATCATCCAAGCATTCAGCAATAATTTATAGCAACATAAATATCTTAGTTCTTTTAGAGGTGAGTAAACTCATAGAAATTCCAATTGACACTTTCGCATTTCATTTTTATCTAAAATCTAGCAAAGTTCAATTTTGGATCAAAATTCCACAAGCTTCAAATTCAATGAATCCAACTATAATGCGTACATAATGTCGATACAAGTCCAAGAAAAAGACCACGTTTCAATCCAACCTCGTATGCAATAGTTATTCAGTTTGTAAATTTTAAATCAATTAAGTCAATTAATTCATTACCTAACTTAATTGAATATTTAATTACCCAATTAAACACCCTTCTTTCAAATATATCGTGCATATACATAAATCATTACACACCAAATCTGTTGTACACATACACAAGGACACGAAGCTACACTCCACTAAATTTTGATCTGTCTATTCTGTTGAACTCTTCATTACGCGAGCTTCGTGATGCACCCTTCAAAGACAAGCTAGACAGCCTTGACCAAGTCATGACCTAAGTATCACTATCTTGCCCTCAAAATATCGCATGCCTCCCTATTGGACCGCCACTTACCAAACATCGGGAAAGGTGCTCCTCGAGATGAGAAAAATAATGGCACACTCCGTCAAGCCAATCCTCGCTCCTGCTACCTCAAACCCTAACTAATGGCCATGATGTTGAGCAACTCCAATCGCAACCGCACAAAACAAAACTAATATGGATTTGTAGATTTAGTCCACTCAAGTTCAAAGATCCTTGTTTTACAATTTTTCATGGAATAAAAGTTTTGATTTTTATTTTTGGATGTTGCTTCCATTTTTTTAATTTACTGTAAAATGAAAATATAAAGGAGAGAAGGGAAAAGGAGAAGTCCGAATTTTTAAATTGATGGAAGTGTTGAGTTTGTGTCTATTTTGTAGTTCCCAACATCTTTTTGCATAGAATTCCGCTCGAGCACGAATGGGGCATGACAAAACAAAAATATGATCATGCACAAAAATATGACACGATCCCAAAATAACAAGAAAATATGGTGGTTATCTGATTCTGTAAAATTTCAGAAATACCATCGTTTGTCGAAAATTACATCCAATAAAAATTTAAATATTTTCCAAATTATTTTTTTTGCAAAAATCATATGAATTCATTTAGAAATACGTCAGTAAAAATCAACCTGATTTATTAACAATTGATTTTATTGTTATTTGTTCGAACTATTTATTATTATAAATAATTTACAAAATGTGTCACCATTATTATTTATTAATTTAAAGGAGTTAAATACAGTTTTCAAATCCATTTTAATTAATATTTAATTCAAGTATTTTTATTTCACTATAAGTTATTAGACATTAAAAACCAATTATTTAAATATTTAAAATTAATTAAATACTCAAAATCAAACTGATAAAATGCTGGGATATTACATTCTCCCCCTTAAAAGAATTTTGTACCCGAAATTCTCAACGGAAGAAAATATACTCAAACCCTTGAGGTTTAAAAACTATTAATTACAATGAGTTATTAAACCTTTAGATTACTTTATGTTACATAAAATTTCGACAGCACCTTTTTTGTGCGGCTAGATATGGAAAAACTACAACTCGCCATAACTAGCCCAAATCAACAAAGGAAATAAAAACAAAGTAGCATTATCGCAGATTATGTGTTCCTCTCATTATGGATTTGAGTGACATGGTATTAGCCGAGCCTAATCATTCTAAGATGACCAATCATCCTGGGGGAGATAAAATGTACCGTGACATAAAGAGAATCTTTTATTGGCCTAGTATGAGGAGGCATGTGGCAGAGTATGTGGCTAGATGTATAACTTGCCAAAGGGTAAAGGCGGAGTAGAAGAAGCCGGGAGGATCATTGTAGCCATTGGACTATAATGAAAGTGAGAGAGTATTTTTTATGGATTTCATTAATGGATTACCTAGGAGTAAGGGAGAAAATGGGAGTAATTGAGTCATAGTAGATCGACTGACCCAATATGCTCATTTTGTTCCGGTTAGGAGTATGAGGACTATTGCGTCTTTGGCAACACTATACGTGAGGGAGATAGTCAGGTTACATGGAGTTCCTTCTAGCGACTGAGATCCTCTTTTCACTTGCAAATTTTGGAGGAGTCTTTGAAAGGCATTAAGCATTGAGTTAAGTTCGAATACCACTTTCCACCTGCAGATGGATCGACAGAAGGAAAGGGTGAAACGGGTATTGAAGGACATACTTTGGACGTCTATCTTAGATCTCAGAGGCTCTTGGGAGGATCATTTGTTGCTAGTGGAGTTTACTTATAATAACACCTATCATATAAGTATTAGGATGATACCATTTAAGGCATTGTATGGAAGGCCTTGTAGATCGCTAACTTATTAGTGGGATACTACAGATAGGATTATTCTTGAATTGGATATGTCAAGGATGACACTAGAGAAGGTAGACTTGATCTGTAGAAGGATGAAGACCAAACATGATAGACAGAAGTCTTACGCTAACAGTAGACGCCTAGAGTTGGACTTCGCGTGGGTGACATGGTTTTTGTGAAGGCATCAACGCTTATGCATATCATGAGATTTGATGGTTCGAGAAAGTTAGCATCTGAGTTTGTAGGGCCTTTTTTGATCACCGGTAGAGTAAGGAAGTTACCTTATAGAGTGAAGCTTCTTGAGAAGTTAGTGGTAGTACATGACATTTTCCATGTAGCGCACTTTGCAAAAGTGTCTACGTGATACGACAACCGCAGTCGAGCCGAGTCAATTAGAGGAGATGGAAGCAGAAAGGGAGTCTTTTTCATTGTGCACACTCTTATCCTTGAGCGTGGTAAAAAGTGACTCCACAATAAATTTATCAATCTTTTTAAGGCTCAGTAGTGAGAGAATCCAACGGAGAGTACATGGGCGACTAAGGGGAAGATCCGAGCTATCCATCTTGAACTCTTTTCTCGTACGTTTCTATTTTAGTTAAATAAGTATAAACTACTTAAGCATTTAGATTCTAGCTTGGCATACCCCATAGGTAGGGACGATTAGATGCAAGGATTAATTGTGAACATGACTTTAGAACATGTTTCGGACGATGGATGTTAATGGATACTTCGCACACTCAGGCAAATATATTCTCGAGTTAGCATACACTCACACCATCATTTTGTAATGGCCAGTAATTTTTGATAGTTAAAAATATTAAATTAAATAAGATTTTGAAGTTTAATGTTGAGGAAAATAAAAATTTATGACTTATTAATGAGGAAAATAATTAGAATTTGATTTGATAATGTTGAATGTTATTGACAACTATTTTAATACAACCGCAATCAATTGAAATAATTGTAAAGTTCATTTGGTTAAATCAGTAAATAAGAAATAAAATAATTATTCGAATCAGTTGTTGAAATTCAAAGAGAAATTAAATATTACAGTTCATATGGTTAAGATGATAATTGTAAAATATGAATGTAATAAAATGTAAACTAATGTTAATTACATTCATAATGTAATAATTGATTCAATAATAAGAGTATTAGTCGAAATAAAAGAATTACATTGGATTTAAAATATAATTAACTGGAATTTTATTGTAATTGCAATTGAACTCTGAAATTAATATAATATTTATATAGTAGATTTAACATGGACATTTTGTTTTAATAGGTTATTAATTTCATGTAATCAAGAATGACAAAAATTGTTAACTTTTAAATTTGAATTTGAAAAGTGATTAAACCTGTTTAATGATAAATTATTTAATTAACGTGAAAATTAGCCATTTTGACCACTCTCTTGGATTTCGATGAAACTAGTTTCATCGGATTTGCAGCAGTGAATTATTGTAGGATTTCAAGTTTCATAGCAATCAAACTTGTCGTTTGATCGTGCGAGCTCGAAATGCATAGAAATCGATTAATGGAATTTAGATATATAATCTGATTTTGAAAGCTAACTTCAGGGTACAATGGAATTAGGGTTTGAGACTTGTTCCATTAAGTTTAGAAATATCGAAAACCTCACTTCCGATGTATAGAATGTCATGGTCTCGTTCAAGGTTGGAAATGAGCTTTTTGGGCTCGTGTGACCATTTGAGCCCAATTGAATCGTATGCTATGAATATATGTTTATCCTAGCCTATTATATTATCTCAAACCCTAGTAGCCTTTTATCTCTATTCTCTTTTTCTATACGTACAATTCTATCTCTTCTGTCCATCTCAATGGCAGACATTCCCTAATCCTAATTTCAATTTCAAAATCAACTGAAATATCAAACTCTCCAAAATATATCAAATTATATATTGTTTCAAAGATCTCGATGAATCAAGTTAATGCGTGGAATTCGTTTTTCATAACAGTGCTCGGATCAATCAAAAATCGCGGTCAAAGGTGCTAAATCGCGAAACCGTAAGCACCAATTTAGGGCTTTTCGATTCAGGCGTTAATCGAAGGAGTTGGAATATGGGTATTGAAGAGATGGTTGCACGGAGTCGATTGGTGGTGGTTAGAGGTCATGTAGTGGCTGGGGGCAGCCGGGATTTTGGTTTTAGGGTTTGAAAAACCCTAGCTAGCGATGGCGGCCAGCGCGAAAGGGGGGACTAGAACTAGGTCGTGGCATGGGGCGGTCGAAGCGGAGCAGCCTGATGTAATCGTGGTGTGTGCAGGTGGCCTGTGATGGCGTTGAAGTTTGATCAAAGGGGCGAATGTTCATGGGTTTCATGCGTGGACGCGACTGTAGGGTTGAGGCAGAGAGAGGTGACGTGTTCTTACTTTATTAATCAATTAATTATTATGTATTGAATCTCAAATGTTCTAACTTGAATAACTTTTGCGTACGAGCTCTGATTGATGCGCAGTTTTCTTTGTTGGATTCGTATCGAAATTCCAGATGATACGAAGCTGGTTTGGTTGCATTCTGAGACTATTAAAATTTAGGCCTTTATTTGTATTTTAAATTGACGAAAAATCAAAAGTGAGTGTTTTTAACCTACTCGCAAATACTAGACCTTCTTATTTTTGTTCAAATAAATCTATGAGGTGATTAGAAATTTACTAATTGTTGTTTAGTATTTTAAATTGTCATTTAAATTTAATTTGAATTTATACTGAATTAAATTGACATATAAATTAATATTGAATTTAAAATTTGTAAGTTAAATACCTGATAATGATGACTAGTTAATTGTTGTGATTTATTGGTTGATTTGATTTGAATGAAGATTGTGATGGATGTTTAATTGTTGACATTTTGGATGATTCGATGTTATGTTTATTTTATATGTTGTTATCACACTGCAAGTTCCTTTAGCCATTGTTAGGAAAATCACTATGGGTTGAAATAATACATACCCGAATGATCTTATAGATTAAGGAAAATCTTTAAGGGCTGAAATGATAAACCCGAGCGATTTTATGGATTTGCAAAAATGTGATTCGGAATACGGGTTGAATGATATATATCCGAAAATTTAAATTATTGCGGGTTAAAATGATACATATTCGCATCACTTGACCATAGGATAGAAAATTATATACGAACACCGTTGGTCGATTTTTAAATTATTTTCCAAAATTATAAAGTATGTTTGATTTAATAAATTTGATTTTTAAATTTAACTTAATGGTTTATTTAAACTTATATTTGGAAAATGAATTATTTTATATGTTTTGAAGTTTTAAATTATAAGCTAACATATGGTTTTAAATGTATATTTTAACTTATTATTTTATTTAGTTTTAGATATATAATATAAACAATTTAAATTTAATTTGATAAGATGAAAGTCTATAGTATGGTGGATCGATTATATAAATGACAAGTATATGACTAATTTAAAATATAGTGTAACAATAGTAAAGTATGTAAATAATATTAACCACACCAAGGATTTTATACTAGTTCGAACCTCCCATCCTACGTCCAGTCTCGAAGCTCCTCTTCAAAATTTCCTTTCACCGAATAACCCTCACTTCGCCCAAAGGAATATGTTTACAATAGCAGAGTTTATTTTTCAAGATTGTGTTCTCTATTACATGGATTTTGACTATATAGTACAATTGAACTTCCTATATCTCTTGAATGATTGAATACGGTATTTTTCGAGAGAGTATGGAAGTGTATGATCTCAGATTTGTAGATTTGACAGCAAGTGGATGATTAGAACAGGAGATGATCAAGATAGAGAGTCGAGTGAATTAGTTAAAGTGCTTTGATCCTTCTTGATCCTCGTTTATATAGTTGTAGAAGGTTGCTTCTAATAGTTACATCTCTTCCCTTCCAGTCTAGAGTCGTCACTGTTCACTAGCGAAGAGTTGTGGAGGAGAGATGGAGTTGTATCTCTTCGGAGATGATAGTTGCAATTTGAATTATCTGCCCGGAGCCCAGTTTCAAACGTCTGAATGGTGTTTTCATACGTCTGAGAACCTATTGTTAGTTTTGTTCATCTTCAACATTCAGATGTCTGAAGTTCTGCATTCAGACGTCTAAACCTGTTAAGTGATGTTCTCCTGGGTTTATTCTTAAGTGTATCTCTCTTCGATCTTCGTGCAACTTTGTAGATGAATCTCTTCAGTGCTTTAGTCATCGTCTTGTCACAGTTGTGTTTTGTTTTGCTTTGAATTTGTATCTGTATAGTTGTATGATATATATATATATATATATGATTTTCATTGTATATTAGTCATCGTCGAAATCGTAAACTAAGGGTTCTAACATTCTCCCCCCTTTTGATGATGACAACTATGTAATGTACTGAGATAACAATTACAGAAAGGTTCTTCCCCTAAATATAATCTCCTCCTATAGATGTGCATATTTTTTTCCCCTTTGTCATTATCAAAAATAATCGGAGAATTATAAAAATAATGCAAAACCAAGTATGATGTACATACATGATTATATCACTAACAAAAAGGTTATGGTTACATCATTAAGCACATCAAAAAGAGGAATATTGATAGTATCTTACCAGAACTTTGATAAGGGAGTTAATTACAACAAAATTTTTACCTTATGAAGTCAAGGTAGATCATCACGAGAGGAGACTAATTTCCTTTTCCCCTTATCGCCGGTTTTTGACGACGTATGAGGAGATTGAGAAGTTGTAGACCAGTCAGAAGAAGGTTGACGGACCTGTTGAAGTGCATGATTAAATTTGGAAACCACTGAAACAAGAGAGTCTTCAAATTTGGAAAGCCTTATGGACAACGTGAGATCAAACTTTGCTATTTGTTTACCAAGGATAATTTGATTTCTTGATAGGAGCACTTGGTTTTGTAAGGTAAAGTGAACAATATTCTCATTAGCACGATGCTGAGTTCGTGCTTCCAAAATCTACATATCAGAGTGATATTCAAATGAGGAAGGAGGAGGTGGAGATGGTTGCCTTAGTAGTTCAACATCACCTTCTTCTTGTTGTTGAGGAGGAGGTTGATTTTGTGCATTTTTTCATTCTAGAAAAGTTATAGAAGATGGTGGTTCCTCCGGCAAATGCATAAGATTGAAAAATTTTGTTCCACTATATTTGATAGGTAACTCCTCAAAAGCAGAAATGTACGATGGGATGTTAAGTGCTTTGAGAATTCACATAATATAAGCCGGGTAAATGATTGTATGGCGAGATCTATTCCAAAAGCCTTTTAGTTCATCGAAAATGAACTGAGCCCAATTGATCTTGGTTCGACCAAATAGTGCATATATTGCTTTGTGTTCAAGATCAGTAATTTGTTCATGGCTACATAATCGAGGGATAATGGTATTTATAAGCATTTGGGTAAGGAGCCTAGCACATAGCCTAAGGAATTTGGATGAAAATTGAGGCATTCGATTTTCTCATAATTGACGAGTGATAGTATCACGAGATTTGAATCGCATGTCCTGCATTTCAGATAAATTTTGATCCTTATAAGAGCACTCTAGGAATCATCCAATTATAGTGGGGGTTAACTTGATTGTTGTCCCATAGACACTCGTCCATAACCAATCTTCATCATTCTCAGTAGTCCATACCAATGGACCATCCAGATTAGCATAAAAAAGATATATAGCTAGTTGATCGATAGAAACATCGTTGGCATTAAAAGAGATAAGGGTTTTCAATTCACCTTGCTCACATATGTCGTCCATATCATATGAAGGAAACTTGATTAGGCTATAGAAAGGTCCTAGATGCGTCTTGTTAATCTTCAAGTCGTTAAACCGCCGTATTTTACAAAAGTTTGTTCTTTAATTGGTTTTGTAAAGATATCGACTATTTGATTTCAGTGTTAACATATCCTAGAGTTATAGTTCTTTTTTCGACATTATCTCTTAAGAAATGATGTCTTATATCTATATGTTTAGTTCTACAGTGATTTACTGGATTTTTAGATAGATTGATTGCGCTAGTGTTATCCCAATAAATCGAGGATTTTTCAATTATTTTTCCAAAATCTTTTAGGTTTGTTGCATATAAATTACTTGTGCACACGCTAATGCCGCTGAAATATGTTCGACTTCACAAGTGGATAGAGAAACACAATTTTGTTTTTTACTAAACTATGAGACGAGAGATTGTTCGATGAAACGACATGTTCCACTAGTACTTTTTCTATCCGTTTTACATCCTCCAAAATCCGCATCGCTATATTATACAAGTTCGAAGGAAGATCTTTTTGGATAGAATAGTCCATAGTTTTTCGTCTTTGATAAATATCTAAAAATACGTTTATGGGCTCTTTGATGAGATTCTTTTGGTTTTGCTTGAAAATGTGCGCAAAGACAAACACTCATCATTATATCGGGTCGACTTGCGGTTAAATATGATAACAAACCAATCGTACTCCTATATAATTTTTCTTTAAAATCTTTTCCGTTTTCATCTTTATCAAGATGAACTGTAGTACACATAGAAGTAGGTTTACTAGATGTTTTATCCATACCAAAACGTTTTAATAGTTCATTGCAATATTTTTCTTGATGTATAAAGATACCATTTTCTACTTGCTTTATTTGTAATGCTAAAAAGAAATTTAATTCTCCCATGTGTGGCATTTCAAATTCATTTTTCATTATATTAGAAAATTTTACACATAAATTTTCATTAGTTGATCCAAATATGATATCACCGACATAAATTTGAATAACTAAAATATCATTATTTTCTCTTTTAATAAATAAATTCGTGTTAGTTTTACCAATTTGAAATCCTGATGAGATTAACTGAGTTTTAATCCTATCATACCATGCTTTAGGGGCTTGTTTTGACCCATATAATGCTTTATTTAATTTAAAAACATGATTTGGAAATTTTTCATGTTCAAGTAATGGTGGTTGTTCAACATAAACAATTTCTTTGATAAAACCATTCAAAAATGCACTTTTGACATCCATTTGATACAATTTAAAATTGTTATGAACAACAAAAGTGAGTAGAGTTCGTATGCGTCTAATATACATACAGGTGCAAAAGTTTCATTGTGATCGATTCCTTCTTCTTGATTATACCCCTGTGCTACTAAACGTGCTTTATTTCGAACTATATTTCTGGTTTCATCGGCTTTATTTTTAAATACCCATTTAGTTCCAATGACGGATTAATCTTTCGGTCTTGGAAAGAGTTCCCAAACATTATTTCGTTCGAACTAATTTATTTCTTCTTGCATAGCTAACATCCAAATATTGTCTTTAGAAGCTTCTTTATAGTTCTTTGATTCAAAATTTGAAATGAATATGACATGACTTATTTGATTAAGTTGATTTCGAGTTACTCTACAATTTAGATCTCCAATAATGTTATCTATAGGACGATTCTTTAAAATCCTAGGAGGTGAAACTAGAGTACTTTTTTAATCAATAGCTTCATTATTATTGTGAGGTGTGTTAGAAGAATCATTTGGATGTATTTCTTTTTCGTCATTAGTTTGTGTAGTTACAAAATTTTCATCAAAAGAAGCATGTAAACTTTCTTCTATATAATATTTATCCTTTTGTTATAAATTCTATAAGCTTTGTTACGATCCAAATAGCCAACAAATATTCCTTCATCGGCCTTAGGATCAAACTTTCCTAGATTGTCTTTAGTATTTAATATGAAACATTTTGATCCAAATGTTCTAAAATATGATACTTGAGGTTTCTTACCAAAAAATATTTCATAAAGAGTGTTTTTTGTCATTAGTCGTTGTGTCACTCAATTCAAAACATAACAGCCGTGGCAATAGCTTCAGCCCAAAAATGTTTTGGTAGATTACTACTGTTTAATATTGTTCTTGCACATTCTTGTAATGTTCGATTTTTCCGTTCAAGTACACCGTTTTGTTGTGGTGCATGTGGAATTGAAAAATTATGATTAATTCCCTTTTTATTGCAAAAAATTATAAAAAGTTCATTTTCGAATTCTCCTCCGTGATCACTACGAATATTTTTAATTTTCAAATTCATTTGATTTTTAATTCTTTTTGCAAAAATTTTAAACATACCAAAAGTGTCACTTTTATGTTTTAAAAACAAAGTCCATGTATATCTTGAAAAATCATCAACAATTACAAAAACATGCTTGTTATGATTTATTGATCTTACTTGAGTAGGACCAAATAAATCTAAATCAACAATTCTAATAGTTGTTTTGTTGAAATATTATTTTTAGATTTAAAAGAACTCCTTTTTAATTTTCCAATTTGACATGCATCACACAAATTGTCTACTTTATAATTTATTTTTGGTAAACCTCTAACTAGTTTATGTTTTGATAATTTATTTATAAATTTGAAATTCATGTGACAAAATCGTTTGTGCCATAGCCATGGATCATCAAGTTTAGCAATCAAGCATAAATCGGAATTTTGTTTTATATTCATATTCAAAATATAAATATTTTTACTTCAAAATCCTTCAAATAATAATAAAAATTATTGTCAAATATATTGCATCGATTTTTCTTGAAATTTATTTGAAAACCTTTATCACATAATTTACCAATGCTAAGTAAATTATGTTTTAAATTTTCTACTAATAAAACATTAGAAATAAAAGGAGAGTTAGAAATACCGATGTTTATGACTTCTCCAAATCCGATGACATATCCTTTTGAGTTGTCTGCAAGGTTACGGTGCCTCCATCGATAAATTTTATGTTTGAGAGCATCCTGGCATTCCCGGTCATGTGTTTTGAGCAGCCACTATCGAGTATCCATTTCTCCTCGCTTTTATTTTTGGGTACCTACAAAACAAAAATTATTCAATTGGTACCAACTTCTTTAAGTAGGGTCCTAAATGTTAGAAGGGGAGGGTAGCCATATCCAAGTGGGTTTGGGTCCTTCAAAAACAAAATTATTATTAAATACTACAGCTTGATAAAAAACTATCAATATGTTTTTATCTAATTAACTTATTACTAGGTTTTGGTACCCAAATTTTTATATTTTTAGATTTTACATCTTTACTTAACTTTGGTGTCTTTTTGAAACTTTGATACAAGATACTTTGCTTCATAGTATTACCTTTTTTCTTTTGTGAATTCTTTTCAAATCCATTTCGATTACCAGAAGGTTTTGAAATTTTAATTAAATTATCAAGATCTTGTTTTCCTTTGTTAAACTTTGAAAAATTGTCGGTATTTTTTTCTAGTTTATCCTTTAATTCACAAATTTCAGTTTTTGAAAGTTTTGTACTACTTTTTAGTTCAATATTTTCCTTAATCAAATTATTATTCTCAAGTTTTAACCTATCTTTTTCACTAAGTTGTGTATCATATTCGATAGACTTTTTACACTTTTCTTGTGAAATCTCCAATTCTTCTTCGAAAATAACTTTTTCATCCTTTAGTAATCCAATTTCTAGTTATATTCGATTTATTTTAGCTAGGTGTTCTTTATTCAATTTTTTGATTTGTCTAAACTTATCATTAAGTTCCATACTTAATTCTAATAGTTCATTATAGCTAAGTTTAGGACATACCTCATCAGTGTTAGCCATAAAACATACATTAACTTGTTCTCTATCGCTATCACTATCACTATCAGAAGATGACGATGAATCAGAATCGTCCCAAGTGACTTTAAAAGCTCTTTTCTTCTTAAATTTCTCAAATTTGTTCTTTTTCTCATTGTTGCGTTTAGGACAATCCTTCTTCATGTGTCCGTATTGATCACATTCATAGCACTTGATTTGAGATAGATTTATTGTACTGCACTTCCCTTCTTTTTGGAATTTGGTCATCTTTCTAAATTTCTTGAATTTTTTGTAATTCTTGGCAATGAAAACTATCTCTTCTTCATCCAAATCTGAATCATCATTCCTTGCTTGAAATGTTATGTTCTTCTTTTCAACATTTTGTTCTTTTCTTGCCTATAAGTTAGCTTCAAAGGACATTAAATTTCCTATCAACTCTTCAACCTTGAGAGTAGAAAGATCATTAGCTTCTTCAATAGCTAATACCTTCCTTTCCCAATCCGATGTTAAAGAGTTGAGTATTCGAGAAACTAAATCAAAATCAGTAAACTTAACTCCTAATGCCATAAGATAATGTTGAATAGTTTGAAATCTAAAATCCATGTCAACAATAGTTTCGTTTTGCTTCATTTTGAATGAGGAGAATTGATTTTGCAAAATTGAAATCTGAGTTTGTTTGACTTTTGTTGTACCTTCATGTGTAATTTGTAAGGTACGCCAAATGTCAAACGTAGTGGTACATAACATGACATACGAAAATTCATTTTTATCTAGAGAGGAAACTAAAATATTCATAGCTTTAGCATTGTTTGAGGCTAAGGTTTTTTGTGCATTGGTCCATGTGCTCATAGCAGTGTCAGGTGCTTCATATTTATTTTGTGTAGGAGACCATATTTCTAGACCATTGGCTTCCATAAAAATACGCATACGGGTTGACCAATATGCATAGTTGGAGCCATTAAACAATGGGGGACGTACGGTAGGTTGACCTTCTTGAAAGATACTTGCCATATTAGTGATTCAAAACTTGATACAATGCTTTTGATCAAACCAAGCTCTGGTACCAATTGAAAGTCTATAGTATGGTGGATCGATTATAAAAATGACAAGTATATGACTAATTTAAACTATAGTATAACAGTAGTAAAGTATGTAAATAATAATAATCACACCAGGGATTTTATGCTGGTTCGGATCTCCCGTCCTACGTCTAGTCCCGAAGCTCCTTTTTGGAATTTCCTTTCACCAAATAACCCTCAGTTCACTTGGAGGAACAGGTTTACAGTAGCAGAGTCTCTTTTTCAAGAATGTGTTCTCTCTTACACAGATTTTAACTATATAGTACAATTGAACTTCCTATATCTCTTGAATGATTGAATACAATATTGTTCGAGAGAGTACAGAAGTGTATGATCTTAGATTTGCAGATTTGATAGCAAGTGATTATTAGAATAAGAGATGATCAAGATAGAGAGTCAAGTGAATTAGTTAAAGTGCTTTGATCCTTCTTGATTCTCGTTTATATAGTTGTAGAAGGTTGCTTCTAGTAGTTACATCTCTTCCCTTTCATCCTAGAGTCGTCACTGTTCACTGGTGAAGAGTAGTAGAGGATAGATGGAGTTGTGTCTCTTCGTAGATGACAGTTGCAATTTGAATTATCTGCCCTGAACCTAGTTTCAGACGTCTGAATGGTGTTTTCAGACGTCTGAGAACCTATTATTATTTTTGTTCATCTTCTACGTTCAAACGTTTGAAGTTCTGCATTCAGACGTCTGAACCTATTAAGTGATGTTCTCCTGGGTTTATTCTTGAATGTATCTCTCTTCGATCTTTGTGCAACTTTATAGATGAATCACTTCAGTGCTTTAGTCATCGTCTTGTCATAGTAGTGGTTTGTCTTGCTTTGGATTTGTATCTGTATAGTTGTATGATATATATATATGATTTCCAATGTATAGTTGTCATCGTCGGAATCGTAAACTAAGAGTTCTAACATAAGATATTTAATATTATTTTAAAGCATATATTTTTAAATTTAATTTAATATAATTAATATTTAACTTAATATAATTAATTTTTGTTTAATTTAATATAGTTACCTTAGTTTTAATTTAGTCTAATAAATATTGATTTTTATACAATAACTTTGATAAACAAAAATTTAATTTAATAAACTAAGATTCAATTTCATGAAATATATAACATAACTTTAAAATTTTATTTAATAACTTAATTTAATATAATTAATATATATTTTATAACAACTTTAATAAATCAAATAAGGAAAGAGGAAATAAGATTAAATTGTAAATTTAATCAAATTTAATGGAATAAAATCCAATAAGATTATTAAATCTATTTTTATGGAATTTTCAAAGATATGAACTCGAAATTGACAAAATTTAAATTTATTGGAAATTGTAGTTAAATGTTCGGGACTAAAATATAATTGAAGTTAAATATTTTGGTATTGATTGAATTTGTAACTTGGGACTTTATTGAAATGATTTATATAAAATAACCAGGGTGTGAAATAAGCGTTTGGTTGTTAAAGAGATCAAGATCAGATATTGTCATACTCTCTGCCAATACCGAAACCACTTTAACAACTATGCATATGGTGGAGAATCCAGGACGAAGTAGGATGGTTTGGCTAACGCTACTGGAATGCAGTAAGAGAACGATGATGGATAGCCTTGACTTTCAAGTCATAATTAAAATGACTAAAACAGGGCCACGCCGGGCCAAGTAGGGTCATTCCCCCTATCGAGCATGCTTCTTCGAAACCATATCTATTACTTTGTGATTTGATTTGATGGCCACCCTTTAATTTGATTTTTGGAGTGTGTCTCGAGGTGGGCGATAGTAGTTGCTATGCGTTACAACCAGTCCGGATCCGCAAAATGGTAGTATCCTACCTTGGGAATTGCCTCGTGTGTATTGTCATATTTATCCTGATCATGCCGACTACGACTTTGGTTTGTATCATACTTATGGAGTGCTCCCTGAGTAAACCACCGGTTTGGTGGAGCTTACGGTATCTGTATAGACTATGGTATTTATATAACAATGTGTTAAGGGGGATATGGGTAACGCCTTAATGCCATTTTAATAGTTTACTTCGCTGTAGACATAAGCGTATTGTATTATATATGTAGATAGTTTAATGGATCCTTAGGAAACGGAATCCCAAACATCTCTTAAGTTATTACACGCACGTTAGACAGTGGATAGGTGATGTAAAATCCCATAAACATTTCCGAAGCTGTTACACTCATATTTACTTATTTTGATTTAACTTGCATAAGATCTTTTGGTTCTGACTCGAATGTTTTGTCTTTTCATTACACTCGGGTCAACCTAAGCATTTCGGTGTCGAAGACATTATTTCTGAAGGACAAAGACAGAGTTTAGTATTGCACTATCAGTATTATTCCACTGCACCACGTTGTTCCGCTACATTATTTATTTATTCGTGCTGTATGTATAACTCTGATTTGTATTGTAGAAGTGTAATCAAATGTTATTTGTAAAACAGCTTAATGAACTGTTTATCTGATTATTGTACTTTGTCATTTCGCTGTGAATGGTTTGAGTTGACATGTGTGGTTTATTGTCGATTTAAACCATCCAAAAAGGTTGGCCGTTACACACTTGTTTTAGTTTTCTGAGTTATATGAATATGGTTGTTGCATGACCACTCATCTCTTTCAACGAAGGGTTTGGGTAAGCCAAACGGTCCGAATTTGATAATATTGGATCGAACGGTTGTGGTTGCTTTCTACCCTTGTAAATAAGATTATAACCATAAATCCTAACTCATCCGTAATAAGCAGTACGTCCAAACCATGTCCAAATCTCTATTTCCTATAAAATAAATTTCTCAAATCAAAATTTCTTCAAAACCAGACTAAAATTAAAATCAAGGGATTGAAGAAGAAATTAAATTAAACCAAGGGGAGTTCAAACAGGGACAATTCCGCATATTAAGGAAGGGATAGCTTTATAGAGGTGAGTAGGTTCATGATTAGTACTATGATTTACATGTAATTAACTTTGTTATAACCTATTTTAGCTAGAATCATTGTAATTTAAATTACAAACATTTGGGAATTTCACAGCTATTATAACACCTATGAATACGATCCCTTTCTTTTAATCTGAATCCAGTTAATGTAAATCTGTTGGATAAGAATTGATTCAAGTTGAATACACCCTTTTTGTAAAATGAAATATGAATTGATATAACCATGTTGATGCTAAACCTAAATTAAGTTGATTTACAGAAATCGAATATGAAGTTTTTTGATTATGAATTGTAGTTTTACAACATTGGGTTAGCTACAATTAAAAGTTTACTTTATTTAAAAGTTGTAATTAATAGAGAAGAGGACAGACAAGTTAAACCGATAAAAAAATAAAACAACTACAACAGGTCGATAGCTTTACTAGAGCCGATCGACTACTGCAGTACCAACGGTCGCCCTTTACCAAATTTAGGGCATAGCTTGAATCTTGACCTAAAGCCCAAAGTTGTAAGTTAATTTTTTAAAATATTATATATATATATGGATTTTAATATAGGTAGGGGAACTAACTCCCTAGGTTTGCAATGCTTAGACTTTACGGGATTGGATAGATGTGTACACGTGCGATGAGGCCTAAACCCTATTTATTTAGTAGGGTCGATATTCGACTGGGGCGATTCTATCGCAAAATGCACTCACGGAGGTTTTATAGTATAACCACAACACTGATGATGATGCCTGGAGAAATGTGTGGTCTGACACTAACGGGAGTTCCTTGGTTTGCACGGAGGTGCCAACATGATACTATGTTGTTGATGGATACTCACATGGTGTGATAAGAGGCATTACATTACCGTTGAGAAGTGGACATGGATGTAGCAACCTTGAGATGTCTTTAGTGCGAGTCGGCATTGTGAGCTTCTCTTCAATGCGTAAATACGATATGTGTAAGCATAATTTAGGAAATGTAGTCCCAAGATTGATATTATAGGTAACCTTATATTAGAATAGTTCCAGTAGCTACCGACCCATAGTTTTTTTGAGGTTTGATTAGTTGTTCAACCCTATGTATAAGCCTCCACAAGATGTCAGTGTAAGTATGTTCAAAACTATACCCCTTAGATAAATGAATGTAATACAGACACAAGTAGGCCACCATAAGTCACATAGAGTATGAATGAAGTCAATTGCATGTGATCGCTATGCATTAATGATGTAACTCATTCACTAGACTTTTTCCTAACCCACTCCTTTCCTTTCTTTTCCCCTCCACCATAGGAGGATAGTGCAACATGTAATAGACCTATAGATTAGTACGTGGAGAGAAGAGCCTGGCATTGGAGTTGCTATTTATTTTCCAACTGTAACAACCCTGAATTTAAATTTTACTTAAAAAATAAACAATAATTTAAATTGAAGATTTAACCAGAAAATACAATTTTCAAGTACTGAAATATGAACAAATTTGGATTTGTATTCTTTTATGAAAAATGATAAATTCTTTAAGAATTAAAATTCTAAATTTAGTATTGAGAAATCTAAGATATGGAATTAATATTTTTGAATTTATAAATAAATATAATTTATAAGAAAAACTAGAGATTTTATTTTGTTAAATATCCTAATTATTATTAAAGAGGGGTTAAGAATATGTAAACTATGAGTAATCAAATTTTAAAAAGATATATGAGGATTTTTGTTGTTAAATTATTCAATTATTTATAAGAAGAATTCAAGAAATGACTATTTTGTAAATAATCAATTTAAAGCGTATGTAAAAATTTGACTTAAAGAATTGTGTCAAAGTTTATGACTTGATTCCATTAAAAGAAGATAAATTGGAGAACTGATCAGTAGTTATTATTAGAGAATACACTTTAAATTGGTTGAAAGCTTTGATTGAAAATGAATTTGAAAAGAAAAAGATTTAAAAGAATGAAATAAAAACCTTTCTTTTCTAATTGATCTGTACAACAACCCAAAGCCTATTTAAAACTTAATAAAAGAGAAGAATCTCCCCTTCTCAAAATTCAGTACATACAAGCGTAGAGTACAGAAAAGGAACTCTAGTATTCTCCTTCTCAAACCCTAAAGAAAAATCCAACATTTTAGTTCAAGTAAAATTTAAGAAAAAATAAAAGAAATTAAAGGTAATGTAATTAGACCCTTATACACCTTTTAGACTAATTGATTTTAGTTTTTACTTTGTTTTGATTCTTCTTTTCTTCTTTTTTGGTTGAGGCATTCTCTAGGGTTTTACTGAAATTGTAAAAGCAAGGTAGGATTTAGTGTTAACAAGCTTTCATAAGGAATCATGGTGAGTAATCCTCGCTACTTTCTTTAAATTGACTACATACTTGTATAATTAGCTTATAATGATGATTTTAGTAGTGATTTGAGTTTGAATTGTTGTGATTAAGAAGCATTGTCCGCTGAAATCATGTCCTGGTTGAATCAGAAAACTAGATGTTATTGTTTGATTTTTTGATACATGGTGGTACTGCTATGGATGTTTTCTACTTGTGGATATGCTTTCTGATCCTAAAAATAAAGTACCAATGTTAGAAATTGATGAAGTGTCAATCAAGGTGGTTTCCTAGTGCTGAATAGCTCTAAGAATTATTGATACCGGTCGACCGGTGGTTGACCACCGATGGATCGGTGGTCGATACCTGGAGCTAATCGGCTCCAGATAAAACATCGTTGGTTATCTATTGTCTTCATTTTCTTTTGTTGTTTTCTAAAATTTTTGACGATTTATCTACATCATATTCTTGTAGAATTTCGATTTATAATTTATTAAAAATAATGCATATACATTTTGATATCAATTTAGGTTATAACTTATTATATTAATGAACAAAAATATATATAGTCGAGTAATGAAAGGTTTATAGATTTAAAAGAAATTTTTTAAAATATATTAAAAGGCATTTCGTATGTTTGAAAAGTCAAAACATGTGCTTTGTAAACAATTACTTCTCTTTAAATAATATATTGAGTTTGGCCTTCGGGCCATTTATTCCTTCTATGGGTTTTCTAATGACTTTTGAATTATTACTTTCAAGCAAATTATTCTTTCTATGAAACAAAGAATTTAATTAAATAGTTTAGCGAGGAAATAAAGCTGGATTCTACAAAGAAGTCTATACATGAATGCAAAATTTAAAAAATAATTTCTCATTTTTATGAAAAATAATCATAACATCTGTATTCAAAACATTAATCAATAGAACAAATTAATTTTCAATACAAATATAAATGATTTTACATATAGTATAATATTATAAAGATGGTTTCCAATCGAAATTAGTTTTTTTTCAAAACAACAAAAGGGAAAAAAGGATTTGGATAACTTGGGCATATGCAAATCTGTTATAGAATATTCACATCAAAACAGCAAAGAGAACATTTATAGAATTAACAAGAAGAAAGAAGGTCTAAATCATATAAATAATAATGAACATAATTAGAAAAGAGACGGAGGGAAAAAGTAGATCTAAACTAAATTAATATATTTGATATGCTTTCAACATAAATGAAAATCAAATGGGTTTGTATTACCTGTTGCAAGAGGAACCATTTAAACATAAAATAAATCATATGGAATCCAAACATATGAACTATCATAAATAAATTATCCTTGGGATGTTACTAAAAATCACATATTGAATAATGAATCCAAAGCTCCTAGATTGTTGAATCAACCTCTAGATATTGCAAAAATCAAGAGGCATAAACCTTCTTTGATGAATTAATTTAGTTTGTACTCGGTTTTAGAATTTTTAGCCATACCATCATGGAAAATTTGGCCATTGCTTGCTACGAGGAAGAGAGAAAATTTTGTCATGAGAAAATAATAATGAATGAATGAGAAAGAATATGTTTTAAAGGAATCATCAAAACCTTTCAATTCCCTCCTTTAAAACCTCTCCTATTTAATTCCCAATTAAATCTCATCATATCATCTTTCCATCCACTATGTATAGCTGGTTATAGAATGAGGTATAGTGGGCCTCAATAGTTTCTAAATCCATTCAGCATTTGTTCCATTTAAATTTATTTTAAATATTCTATCAATATCGTATATTGATACGCATGTTTATAAATTTTAGGCATGCGTTTTATTAAATACTAATGATATTCAAATATCAAATAAAATTTAATAGTTAATATTTCACACTTATTAATTAATTTACGGTGATTATAAATTAATTAAATCATGTGGTTTATTTAGATTATTCATTATTCTGATTGTACGACTAAAAGGTATAAATTCAGTTAGCGACTAATATCGAACAATTCAAAATTAATGTTTACACATTGTCTTAGCTAGTGGTGTGATTGTTTTATTGAATTTGTCGCTTACACATCTTTTGATAATATCCAATTACATTTAGTATAGATGGATCTAGTACTAACGATTATTTAACCTATTATTTTCGTCAATACTATATCAGATTAGGACCTATGGAATTTGGTTATGATTAGAATTCCTATATTGTCCACATTCATCTTAGTTAGTCCATAATTAAATTCCTTGGTTAAATATTAACATTTAATACTAACTATGCTACCTTGGCCAGAGATTTTGACTTTTAGTTGACTATAGTTGATCGTGATACTAATCTTATATAACTAAGGAGAAGGATTCTCTACTGAATAGTGTTTCACTTTCAATGCTTCAACTCAGAACCAACTATAGTTATTCAATGGACAACATGGTGCTATTTAACTATAATCAAAGGGAATGTCCACATTAAAGTTCCACAGTATTATCAAATTGGGAGAACTATGTAACATCATCACTTTGAGATTATCTATTTTACTTTAGTTATATCCAATAGAAAACTCTCAAGTGAGTCATTCGACAGTTATCTAATAACTATCAGTATGTATCCCTATGAATCCCCAGCAGCCATTAGTAATACACTGTATAACATTTGGAGACCTAAGCTAATCATTCCAGATCAAAATAGGAAGAAAGAAATCAAATTGCAATCTATTTCCAACTTTCTGTGTTTAAAGGCTCTTCTCTGTTTTTATAAACTGAAGGTAATATCTTTTTAAAAATTTGAGTAACAGTTTGTTAAGTAATTAAGAAAATAAATCAGAAACTAAGAAAATTCAAACAATTAGTTGCAGGGAAAAATAAAATCAAGTATCAAGTTAAAAGCAAAAGTTGCTCTCTGTTTATTTCAGGGAAATTCATGTGAGTAGACATACAACCTTAAAATTTGAAAATCTGTGGATGGATTCATGAATAATTTTGTGTTTGTTGTATATTTTTAAATTATTGGTTCTGGATATATAGATGTTGTACTGTGTAGTTTAACTAGCCTGTTCTTTCTGTTTTTGGTTTTTGAGCAAAGTAAAAGAAAAAAATCAAATAAACCTTCATATAAACCCTTTTAGCTTAGGATTTTTAAACAAAATAGGGTTGTTTAAACTTGAGTCACAGTTTAAAATTTTGTTTTAAGCTTGAAATGAAAATTTTGACACTGTAACCTAAATATTACGGTAAAAACAAAATTTTATGAAGAATTCAAGTATTTTACATCATTGATTTGATTTTATAATTTGAATGAACATATGAAAATAGGATTTTTAAAATAATAATGATGATTTTTAGTTGAGTATTTCAAGGGCAGTTCGAATTTGAACAAAATCAGCACTTTGATCATTTTCTAGTGATCGAATCAACATTGATGCCAAGATTTTGGTTGAAGCAGGTTTGATCATCGTCGAGTTCTGGAAAATTGTCAAAAATTTTTTTTACTGCACGAATTGTTTAGACGAGTTCGATTTAGGGTTAACACTCGAGTTTTGAACGTGCCCAGTGGAGAGATGATTTCATCACCTCGGAGGCACCGAGTCGCACGTGATGTTGGAGGAGGGTAGCGCGGAGCACGGACGTGCAGTGGTCGAAGTTATGGCGTCGTTGGTGGTCGAGGATGCCGAGGCAAGCAATTGAAGGTCGGTAATGAAGTTCCAGGATTCGAACGAAATGCTAAATTTTGATTCTATATGTTTGTCTTTGAATTTAACTTCGATTTCGAGTGCTGCAATGATTTGCGACTTGCCGAAGAATTTGGAGCTCGCCGCAGTGGCGGCGCGACGTTGTGCACGTGCACGACATCGTCTTTGTGTCAGCAAGATCGAGCCTGGGGAGAGAATCGAGAGAACGTTCGAGTAAAAAGGGGTTCGACTCGGGTTTCTCTCTCGCGTTCTAATGGTATTGATCCTGTAATGGTTAAGTTTTTTACTTAGTTTTAAAAAAAAGAACAGGAAGAAGAAGAGAGCATGGGGAAGAATGGAGGATGGCTCGGGGAATAGTGGAAATATACTCGAGTGTGACTTTGTGAAACCTGGGTTTTACTCGGGTTGCCTTAAAAATGGGTTAAGCCCAAATTATTAAAGTTTATAATGTTAAACTGAACAATGTTGACTATTTTTAAGTCGAGAATTTGTTTAAATTATCGACTAAGTAAGTGTGTATATATATATATATATATATCAATGCTTCATAAAACCTTAATTAGTATTTAAATTAAGTAATTAATTTAAGTTAAATATTGAAGTTAATTAACATTAAAACTTTCGGTGTAACAATAAATTGATTTTTAAAGTGTAAAGAAGATTCTTAAATGGTAATTAAAGTAAATAATTTTTATTAATAGTTTTGAAGAGAAACTAAGAATGATTTATAATTTGTAATTAGAATTTATTAATAAACAATTAAGTATTCGAATTAATGTGTAATTGAGAATTTGTTAATTAGATTAATTAAGTTAATAAATTAAAATTGGAAGTTAATTAAAATAACAAATTAAGAAACAATTAATCAAGTTAATCAAGATTTAATTAATTTATCCAAATTTAATCATTGATTTTAAACATCACTACAAATAATTGTGTGGTGAATTTATTTAAACCACAATGGAAAACAATTAACTACTACCATGCACTAGATTGATATTTCTGTTCTGATTGCGATACTATGTGATGTAGATTGCTATGTACTACACTATGTTTGTGTTTGTTCTGTATTGATGTGAAAACCCTGCTGCCCGTAAAACGACATTTACACTTCGATGCGACAGGGAATCAGATTTCAGTTAGTTATCCGAAACCCACATCGAACCTATGAATTTTTGTGAACGACATATCCACATGTTTTTAAAAATTGCACTCACTATTCGGTTTAGCCGGGAGAGGACCTTTGTGTCATATAAACCATTCCAAATAAGTAATACGACGATATGGATGAGCATTGAAGACGGTGGTGAAGACCGGACGTCTTCGAGAACGATAGGATAACCCGTCGAATGACTCTGCACTGAGTTGCTCTGGTATAGAGTTCTCCATATGTGATGGGGGATCTGATCGGGATTGTGGACGGCCGGATTGTAAGGACTTCTTCGGATGTGCCTTCGGTTTTGTTCGAACCCAAAACAGACTTGTATGGATTTTATGTCTAACATTACATTTGAGATATAAAGCATATTTCTTTCAAATACATTTCTGTTGGTGGCAGAGAATTTATTCTCTTAGCTTAACACCCTTCTCTGAGATGTACGAGCTCAGAGGTTATGTAGTTGAAGGTTATCAGTAATATATTCCCAACTTGGTAATGTGGCATGCTGAGTGCTGCTGATCTTTTTTTGATCAAAGCATGGCTTTTGTGAAAAGCGTAGCTTTATGGATGAGACTTCGTCGAACCTCACAACCCGATAATGGTCGAAACAGGAAAGATGCAGAAAGGTAATTAGGGGTAGCGCCCTTTAGGGTATGTGCGTTTCCTTCTGGATAGAAGCGGTATCATGATATGGAGCCCAGATACTTAACTTATGTGGATATCACAAACATATATATATATAAATATATAAATATATATATCACTTTGTGATTGTTGCTGGGGCCCCGAATAAAGGTTGGTTACAACCGAGGGATGGCATACTCGTGTTAGTAGTTACTTAGTTCAGAGGTAACCCGACCTTGTGTTGGCAGAGATCCGGTTAGGTTCTCGGGTCGTTCCTCCAGAGGCGTACCCATGTGGCCTAGGAAGTTCCTTAGCCTGACTATTTGTTGGAAATCCAAAGAAACAATACGAGCCCTGTACGGTTTTAGTTGTATAACCTGCCATGCAGCGTGGTGGTAACCTGCCACAAAACATGGTAGCTATAGTAGGCATACAATAATGGTTGTATGCGGGATAAGATTAATATTATACCTTCGAAACGCTTCCTACACTATGCACTAATAATAATATCAAAGAATTTTTCTCGTATCAAGCATGTTTGACTATCATAAGACGAAATCTCCTCCAATTCTGCGATTGCATTGTGTGTGTGGCGGGAGGTCTTATGGTAGTTTCATTTTTAAAAGCATACCGAAATTCTTTTGTAAATCTAGTTTCTTTAAAAGCAACTGTTTTTGTTTACTCATACCAGTCTCATGACTGACCTGGAGTTTATTGTTTCTTTTCTAAACTCTGGGTACCCATAATTTCCACATGGACAGCCTAGCAGCAGGTTTCCGTGTTCCGGAGTTAGCAGTATTTTGGAGCTCTTATCTTGGAGATATTCTGGAAGCTTTTGGGGAGCTTGGGTGTTTAGTCTTTGGGAGTTCGTCATCACTTCATTCCTTTGAAGACTTTTTGGATATATGATTACTGTTGTATTATTTTGAGGTTTATTTGGTGTTGAGGTGTATGTATTAAGTACTCTGATGTAGATATGGATATTATGATGTTGTATCTCTGATGTATGCATGATATTCATTCTGTTTCGCTGTTTTATATTCATCTGATGTTGTTATAAGCTCCAACCAAACTGAAATTTGACGTTCGAATCTTCGGCAGTCGAATACAAATGAGGTATTTGATGTCGACTTTTGAACGATGAATTTTGGGTCCTGATATAAATGTATACCATAGGGTAATTTCAACTATGACAATTAATGACCTTATATAAGGCAACTTATATAAGTATAAGTTGAAGTATAGTTTAATTAATGTAGGGATTAATGATGTTCAATCGTTATACCTCATTAATTAGTTTATCCGTGCTAGGCCAGTTTTTAAGCATTGCTATCCTTTATAGAATTGTTTGACATATTCGATCGGTTTATGAGCATTATTATCATTTGTAGAGTTAATTGCTTAATGTTGCTCAGGAAGTTTACGAGCATTGTTATCATTTGTTGATTGAGTTGGTGTGCTCAATCAGTTTATGAACAGTTTTACCTTTCAACTTCATGGGTTAGGTAGACAATAATTGTAGATACATTGAAACAATCACCTTGTGAATTAAGTTTCATAGATTGACTGTAAGACGTTCGGCGAAAGTGTTGGGTTAAAGGTTAAGCTTAGTAAAATATGTTTACTATAACTAAAGAAAAGATAAGTTATTTTAGGAATAAACATTTTTTAAAGGATTTTATATAAGAAAGTGATTTTATATAAGTATGGTTTATAAATTGAAAGGATTTAAGCTGATATTTTAAGAACTTAGATTTTGATTAAGTCATACTCTAGATCATGGTGCTTAGATTTAGAAATTATTGTATACCATTTTGAAATGATTTTGATTAAGTCCAAAAGGTGTGATTTAGATGTACTAAACTCACTTTTGTCGCTTAAAAATAATTCTGGTGATTACTGCAACATCATCGACATTTATTTTTAGGTTTTAAAGTGAAGGATGCTACGAGGTTGTTTTGGTAAAACAGATTTTGATTTAATACCGAAAGTATGATTTGATATACAAAAGATATATGTATATATTATTATTTCAATTCTTTTGAAATAAAACCTGGTGTTTAGTTCTAAAGTATTTTCTTTAAAAGAAATTTGATATGAACTTTTTGGTGTAGAAAAGTTTTATATGTATACTATGTTAGAGACCCAAGTGGTAATGGCATAGTCCAGAATAAATGATGAAACTATTTTATGTTTTCTCTTTTGGGTAAACTATGTTTAATAAATAAGTGAACTTCGTTAAGTTATTTTATGAACGCATATATTCTATCATTAGGACTGTATGGTATATGCATCATGTACGATATGCTGTTTGATAGTTTTCAATTACTAAAATGAAATGGGATTTTTGGCCATTTTGGTTAGTCATAAACTTCCAAATCATTATAGAACTTGGAGTAAAGTGTTTTGAAAATATAAAGTTGAATGTATATAACACTTTAATGGAAATGGTAGTGAGTTAAACAAGTTTCAAAATATTGAACATAACTGTCGAGTAAAAAAAAATTGATGTTTGGTATATACTCTTAGGATATAGTGAGGTATTATACAAGTATGAACTTAAGTTATAAAATGTTGATAAAATTGAAGTTATGTTTTTATAAAATGATTCATAAATGATTTTAGTATTGTGTGATATACTATTAGGGTAAATGGATGTGGTTAAAAGGATATTGGTATAGTTAAGAAACTAATAGGATAATACATAAGTTGTACGTAGATCATTTTATTCGTACGACATTTCTCAATCTAGGATTCAAGTACATGATTTCAAGGTGGTTCACATTGGTCTAAGTTAGGATTTTTCAGTATATTCTTAACGGTGGACACTTGATATGAATTCTTGATATAATCCCAAGTTTTCTATCATAGTATATGACTATGTAAGGAGAATGGAGGTTTCTAATCAATGAACTTGATCAGAGTCGCATTAAAGAGGTCAAGTGATCTATACTAATTTGGAAGTGAAATTATAAATTGAGCAAGTGATCAGATTTGATATTATGTATGGATGGTCCATGTACATATTAGGGTTTTTTTCTATGTGTGCATACTATGTTTTTTTGGCTTATGGAGAGTTTAAGTGATAACTCTTTGAATTTTATGGGGTATCATGGATAATCGACTAAGTACTAATATGAGGTTATTGAGCATAAGATGCGTTCTGTAGATTGTTTACCGTCCTTATGTGATAAGAGATTTTTGGACTTGAGAAAACCGTGAGCTATGTTTTCTAGTAATTTTGAATACTATTAAATATAGCAATATGTTGTTTACCTTTTTTTGCACATGATGAAATTTCAAGGATGAAATATTCTTAGTGGGGGAGAATGTAACAAGCCTTTATAACCCTATTTGCTAACCTTTATAACCCTATTTTAAATCTTGAATTAAATGATACTAAATTGATTTGCTAACCTTTATAACCCTATTTTAAATCATAATTAATGATGGTAAACTTGTTTAAGAAAAATATTTACAAAAATATACACTTTGAAGAAATATCGATAATGTGACCGAAAATAATTTTATCAGTAAACAGCTTTTTACTCTTCATAAGTTGTTCAAAATTTTTCTACATACACTTATTTTCTTAGAGAACATTAATATGAAATAAAAATAATTTTCCATTTATGAAAAATAAAATAGTTGATGATGTCATAGGTGATGTCATAGGAAGCTATTTCAAAAACGAGCTTTTAAGGAAATTCTTAAGTGTTAGGTAAAAGATAATAAGGTGTAAAATTAAAGGAGCATGTAAGGCACATGGGAAGGTTCTTGGCCATGTAAAGGAGAGGGGTATATTGGTTAAACACTTCATAATTCATTAAAGCTTCAGATGTAATAAAAACTTGAAAATGGTGGATGTGAATTAGCACGAATCCGCTTTGTTCTTCAATAGTCACTCATTAATTAGTTCAAATATTCTTTAAACTCCATCAAAATTTCATCAATACCTTAGAATACCTTAATAAGTTTGGATCTAAAGTCTAAAGTGGAAGAAGTGACGGAGAGAGGGGGTTTCATGTGGAGGTCGTAAGCATTGATGATGAAGGGGAGCTTGGCTTTGTGGTTTTGGTGCTAAAGGTTGATCTTTATGTATTTGAAGATGGTAGGAAGTGGTTCTTTATTCTTGGATGTTTTTTCATAGTTGATTAACATGTTTGGTGAGTTTACTCACCATGGAATATTACACAATGTGTTATATACGTTTTTTGTTTGAAGTATAAAGTTAAAAAAACATTAACTAAGTAAAGTTATAAACTTTGGACCCCTCTTGCTTATGAAAGCAAATGACAACTTTATATTGTATAACATCACTTCCCTCTTAAACATGTGGCATGGTATTGTATTGATTTTTAAATTGTAGTTTGGCTTGTGTGTTGAATTACAGTATGTTTGAAAGTGTTTGAAGCGAGAATATTCGCTATAAGTGCACTTCGATATCCTTTAACTTTAACTTGTGTATATGGAGGATTTATGAACTTAAATTAGGATAATTAGGATAATTTAAAGTTGTTCTATAAATATATTTGGGTGTATGGGACAATAATAAATGGTTTGTAAAGTTATAGAATGTGTTAATCAAGGTTGTGAAAGTTAGAAGCAAAAGGTTGCTATACATACACTTTGAAAATGCCTTGTGTTCGACGATTTTTAAAGCTAATGTTGAGAGACATCCTGGGAGTTTCTTTAGATTTTCAGTAAGTACTATATGTCTACTTATTATTGGAAAAAGGGTGAAATTTTAAAAGATTATAGAACTGGTCAAACAAAGTGGCTAAAGTTAGAGCAAAAACGGTGGTTATAAATACACTTTGTAAATATACCTTGTTTTCGGGAATTTTTATAAATAAACCGAAAGATATCATTAGGGGTATTTTTCCTTTTTTTTAAGTACCCTAAGGTACCGTAAAAAATTTAAGTTTAAAATCATTTGTTTGAGTGGTTAAAACTGGTAATAAAATTCAAGCATTTCTATGTTATTATTTAACAAGGGCTTTTAACGGCATTTATAAATGCTGTAGTATGTTGCTAATGGATTTAAGTGCTTAAAATGGTATTTAAATTAGATATTTTTAACTTATATTTTTAGGTATGTTTTCTAACATATTTTGCAATATTTTAAAATTGGTTTGAAGCTTAAATATTTTTTAATATTTATTTATGAATTTTGCAAGAAAAGTGGCTTTAAATTATAAAATATGTTTTTATTTATTTCATCAAATTGCAAATTAGTTATTTTCAAGTAATATTTTATAGAGATATTTAAAACCTATTTATAAGTATTTTTAAAGTATTACAATATATGTAAGTTTCAATAAAAGTAATTACCAATGCTTAGCAATAAAAGCCGACGAAGTAGGCTTATTTATTTAAGAGTGTTAAGATTGATGTTCGAGTAGGGATAAAAGTAATAGTGCTCTAACCCATCAACTTTCCTCTTGATAGAGGAATAGGTAAGTTGATAATTTCAAAAACGTGTTAATCGTGTTGATTTCTTACTCGTGTATGAAAGTCATTAATACTATACTTAACACTAAAAGCCGACGAGTAGATTTATCTATATATGAGATTAAAAAATGATGTGTTTAGACAAGGCTTCGATATGCAATCAGTGCTCTAACTTAACTAGCTTCACTCTTGAACGAGGGATATCATAAGTTGGAATGTCGGAGACATGTTTAGTATACGAATCTTGATTTCTATAAGCCGTAATTTTTAACTAGATAGTCAATTAGTCGACTATCAAACTTAACCCAACATTTACTTAAAACATTAAAAGAATGTTTTTAAAGATAATATAAGTATGGAATAGTTTTGGTTTTGTTATGAAAATGTGTTAATAACAATCTTCTTTAACCCTTTTTTATTATACTTATGAATATAAATAGATCTTTAAAAGAATATTTTAAAGAAAAACATAAGAAAATTGGTTTTGGGTTTGTAGTGGCAATGTTTTAAGTAACATTAGTTGTAAAACTTTTGAATGGCTTTGTGAAAGTACTTAGATCTTTAAAATGGATATTTTGAAGGAAGTTATAAGTTGGAAACTTTTGGATAAAGATAGAAAAGGTAAAGGTTTGAAGTAAGAAATCTTGTTAATGATTTATGAATATACTTGTATTTGAGATGAGTATATGAATTTTTTTTGAAGTATTGAAAGTGTACATGTCACGACCCAAAATTCATCGTTCAAAAGTCGACATCAAATAACTCACTTGTATTCAACTGCCGTAGATTCGAACGTCAAATTTCAGTTCGGATGGAGCTTATAACAACAGAAGATGAATATAAAACAACGGAACAAAATGACTGTCATGCATATAACACAAATACAGCAGTATAATTTCTAATACTACCTCAGAGTATTTTTAATACATACACCATAACTCCAAATACAACATCATAATAATACAACAGTGATCACATATCCAAAAAGTCTTCAAATGAAAGAAGTGATAACGAACTCCCAAAAGCTAAACACCTGAGATCTCCAAAAGCTTCCAAGATATCTCCAAAGCGAAAGCTCCAAAATACTGCTTACTCCAGAGTACGAAAAACCTGCTACTAGGCTGCCCGAGTAAAAATTATGGGCACCCCGAGTTTAGGAAAGAAACAATAAACTCCAGGTCAGTCATGGGACTGGTATGAGTAAACAAAAACAGTTGCTTTTAAAGAAACTAGATGTTTAAAGAATTCTGGTATGCTTTTAAAAATGGAACTACCATAAGACCTCATGCCACACTCGCAATGCAATCACAGAATTGGAGGAGATTTCTTCTTATGATAGTGAAATATGCTTGGTAGGGGAAAATTTCTTTGATATTATTACTAGTGCATAGTGTAGAAAGCATTCGAAAATAAAATATTAATCTTAGCCAGCATAGGTACCATTATATTATGCCTACTATAGCTACCATATTAGATGGCAGGTTCTACAACTAAAACCGTACAGGGTTTCGTATTGGGAATTGGATTTCCAACAATGGTCAGGCTAAGGAACTTCCTGGGCCACAAGGGTACGCCTCTAGAAGGACGCCCCGAGAACCTAACCGGCTCTCTGCCAACACAAGGCCGGGTTACCCCTAATTGGGTAACTACTGACACGAGTATGCCATCCCCCGGTTGTAACCAACCTTTATCTGAGGCCCCAGCAACAAATCACAAAGTAATATATATATATATATATATATATATATCTGCGATATCCACATAAGTTAAGCATCTGGGCTCCACACCATGATACCACTTCTATCCAGAAGGAAATGCACATACCCTAAGGGGCGCTACCCCAAATAACCTTGCTGCATCTTTTCTGTTTCGATCATTTTGGGGTGTGAGGTTCGACGAAGTCTCATCCACAATGCTACGCTTTTCACAAAAGCCACGCTTTGATCAGCAAATGATCAGCAGCACTCAGCATGCCACATTACCAAGTTGGGAATATATTGCTGAAAACCTTCAACTACATAACCTTTGAGCTCGTACGTCTCAGAGAAGGGTGTTAAGCTAAGAGAATAAATTCTCCGCCACCAACAGAAATGTATTTGAAAGAAATCTTCTTTATATCACAAATGTAATGTCAGACATACAATCCATACAAGTCTGTTCTGGGTTCGAACAGAACCGAAGGCACTTCTGAAGAAGTCCTTGCAATCCGGGCATCCACAATCCCGATCGGACTTCCCATCACTTAGGGAATCTCTATACCGTAGTTATTCGGTGCAGAGACAATCGATAGGTCATCCTATCGTTCTCGCAAATACCCGGTCTTCACCACCGGTCTCCAAATGCTCATCCATTTCGTCATATTACTTATTCGGAATGGGTTATATGACACAAAGGTCTTCTCTCGGCTAAACCGAATAGTGAGTGTCAATTTTAAAAACATGTGGATATGTCGTTCATAAAAATTCATAGGTTCGATGTGGATTTCGAATAACTATCCGAAATCCGACTCCCTGTCGCATCGAAATTCAAATGCCGTTTTACGGGCCAATGGGTTTTCACAAATCACACAACAGTAATACCAATATCACAACTTAGCTCAAAGCATTCAATATTTCATAGCATCACATCACATAACAGGAATATCAATCCTACATACAATATTTAGGGACAATCAAAGAATCTTCAAATAAGATGAATAAATCATGTGGTTTAAATGAAAAACTCGTGCTTGCTTCGAGTTTTCATCAAAATCAACCCAAGTGCCCCTGTTTTGACTAAAAAAAATTTCTAAGTATTCAAACCCGATGCACCCATATTTTACTCGAGTGAATACTCGAGCCACAACATGAAAATCCTGAAGCCTCCTTCGAGTCAATACCCTTCTCCCCCAAAACTCACCACTGACACAAAAATTGTGCCGTTCACGTGCACATCGCCGCGCCGCCGTTCTGGCGAGCATCGCGACCTCCGGCAAGTCGCAATCTATCCACATACTCGAACCCAAAGTTCGATTCGACCAAAAAATTCGAAATCAAAAATTCATCATTTTGTCGAACTGTAACTCGAAAATCCACCAGCCTAAGCGCCTCGTCCTCCTCTCACAGATCACGAGAAAATTCGTGACCTCAGCCATATCATGTCAATACACCAAGCCATCGTCTCCCTCGATCTCAAGCAACTCGATCGCTCCCAGGTGATGAAATCACCCCATTCCCAAACACTGCAAAACCCAGGGTTTAAACCCTAAATCGAACTCGCGCTTCTAATCCACGCAATGGAAAATTTTTCTCACATTTTTCCCGAAATCAGGTATGGTTAAACTTGCTTCAATTCAAGTTTTAACAATTAAAATTGAATCAGTCATCCTAAATTTGTAAAAATGTAGTTTTTATTCAAATACGAACTGCTCACAAAATACCCATTTAAAAATCTTCATTTTTGGTTTAAAAATCATGATTTTCAGTGAGGATTCAAACTATGAAGTTGAATTTACCTTTCATGACAATCAAATTTACCAAAGAATTATTTGATTTCCTATAAACAAAGTTCCAGTGAGGATAATTTACTACATATTTAATTAAGCTTTGCAAAAATCTTGTTTAAGGATTAAACATCTTGATTTATTTAAAAATCAAAGCTTGTCAATGATTAACAGCAAATGAATTTTAGTTTTGAAACAAATATACACCCTGTATAAATCTGCAGAGAAACACGGAACATATTCAAACCCAAGCATATACAGACTATATTATCACTTAATTTTTTTGAAATGTTTCTAAATTAACTTAAAGCTTTAAAGTGTCGTTTACTCACCTCGATTCCAGAAATAAACAGAGAACTACTTTGTGTTTAAAGCTGTAGTTTCTGATCTTCCTCTTTTCCCTTTTTCTTTCTTAAGTAATTTGTTTTCAAATTTGAATATAAAGTGGTGTTTTTATTCTGTTCTTTTCTAAGATTTGTCGAACGAATGAAATAAAGCAACATGCATGAATATAAATAAAAGAGAGGGTTTGTACAGGCTGAGGTATAGTACTGAAATTTTAATATTGTAATTTGGGTATGGGCTGATGTGATCTTGTTCATAATGGAGAGTAAATGGCATTTAATGAAAGCATGTGATGTAATGCTTCCTTGTATGAAAGTATTTAATGAAAGAAAATATGCTGGCTTTATTTTATATAGAGGCTTGTACAAATTGGCTTTGTCCTGACTTAGTAGCTTCTCATATTATTATTTTTTCTTAAGAACTAAGTCTTGTTTTTTTGTTTGCAGGTTCTTATAATCTATGTTTCATGCTTGCAAATTTACAAAAATCTTATTTTTTTTATTGTTTATATTTTCTACACACTTATGTTTTCTTGTTTATAAAAATTTCATACATTTATGTATGTCATATGTCATTTTATAACTATATAAATTTTTATTACAAACATACATTCTTTTTCTAAAATATATTTCAATTTAAAGTTTAACCATTAACATGTAATTTATCAAATATGTTTTATTTTATTATTTAAACAAATTCTCATTTATAATATGTTATTTTGTTTATTTATTATTTAATAAAATTACAAAAAAATTTATTCATTATTTATTTGAAACTTAAACTATCAATTATTTATTTCCATATAACTTTATAATATTAATATTAACAATATTTTTATTTCTCTTGAAATTTCTCAATTTGAATCTTAAAAGTTCAAATAATTTATCAAATTTTAAATTCAAAATTTTGGGATGTTACAATATCCCCTCCTTAAGAAAAACCTCGAAATTGAAAGGGAGAGAAACGCAAACAAAGAATATACGAATTCAGAAAAATAAGGAAATGACTTACCAGTTTAAGCCGAGATGTCTACTCTGCAATTGGGATATGATTTCTTCATATTATCTTCAGTCTCCCAAGTACAGTCCTTTGGATCACCACTCCATTGAACATTGACCAGTTTCACAACTTTGTTCCTCAATCGCTTCTCATGACGATCTACAATTTTTATCGTCTCTCTCTTTACTGCCAAATTGGGAATGATCTCAAGATCCTGCTGGCAGCTTCTTTAATAATACTATCTGGGTCATGCACATACTTTCGAAGATTAGAAATGTGGAACACATCATCACGCCAGACAACCGGCTGGGTAGCTGCACTCGATATGCTAGAGGATCAATCCTTTCCAGAATAGGAAAAGGACCAATATAATGCGGTGCTAGCTTTCCAGTTTTCTCGAATCTCAATACACCCTGCATCGGAGACACTTTCAAAAATACAGAATCTCCAACTTGAAATTCCAAATATCTTCTTCGACGGTCATAATAGTTTTTCTGACGACTTTGAGCAGTTATTAATTTCTTTCGAATAAAATCAACCTTCTCCATGGCTTCTTTAATCATGTCTGGTCCAAGGACGAGTCTATCGCCTGATTTGATCCAGCATACGGGTGATCGACACGGACAACCATATAAAGCTTCGAAAGGAGCCATTTCTATACTGGCCTGATAACTGTTATTATATGAGAATTCGACCAGATGTAAATGGTCCTCCCAAGAATCACCAAAATCGAGGATGCATGTACGCAAAAGGTCTTCTAGAATTCGGTTAACCCTCTCAGTTTGCCCATCAGATTATGGGTGATAAGCAGTACTGAAATTTAATTTCGTCCCCAAAGCGGCTTGGAATGCATCCCAAAATATACTAGTGAAGATTGGATCACGATCACTCACTATACTGCTGGGAGTACCATGGAGATGAACAATTTCCTTTATATATAGCCCTGCTAAGCTTCCTGCAGTGCGAGTGGATTTCACTGGAATAAAGTGAGCAGTTTTGGTTAGACGGTCCACTATAACCCAAATTGCTTCATTTCCCTTCTTGGTTCGTGGGAATCCGTCGATGAAATCCATCGATACTTGATCCCATTTCCATTTTGGTACTTTTAAAGGTTGAAGTAAACCGGCCACTTTCTTTTGATCGCTTTTGATTTGTTGACAAGTAGCACAGCGACTCACATATATCGATATGTCCCTTTTCATTGTCTTCCATCAGAAAGTTCTTTTAATATCTCGATACATTTTATTAACTCCTGGATGGATACTGGGTTTTGATTTGTGACATTCATCTAACACTTCACACTTCAAATCAGGGATATCTGGCACACATAACCTGCCTTTCAGCCTAATAACTCCACTATGATTGGTTTCAAAACTAGTATCTTCGCCTCGAAGAATTTTCCCATAAATATCTCGAAGAAATTTGTCTTCTTTTTGCTTACTGGCGATTTTCTCAATGAGGGTAGGAGTGACAACAAGATGAGCAAGAATAGCGTGCTTTCTACTCAAGGCGTCTGCAACTACATTGGCCTTTCCTGGTGTATACAGAATATCTAGTTCATAAGATGCCAGAAATTCCAACCAACGTTGTTGTCGCAGATTCAGATCTTTCTGGGTAAAGATATATTTCAAGGATTTATGGTCGGTGAATAATTCAAATTTTTCACCTAAAACAAAGAGAGTTTATTAAGTATATTTATTTAGTTAATTTCGTAAATTTTTAAGAAAGCTGAAAAGATTCTTACCCAGAAGATAGTGTCGCCAGATTTTTAAAGCGAAAACAACAGCCAAAAGTTCCAAATCATGTGTTGGGTAGTTTCTCTCGTGCGGACGTAATTGTCTACTTGCGTAGGCAACTACCTTTCCATTCTGCATTAATACTGCACCTACCCCATCACCACACGCGTCAGTATAGACAGATAAGCCTTGGTTCCCATTAATGATAGCGAGAACAGGAGCAGTAGTCAATCTCTTTTTCAATTCCTGGAAAGCTTCATCAAATTTTGGAGTCCAATCAAATTTAGCATTCTTCATTATTAGCTTAGTCAATGGGCTAACCAAATTAGAAAAATTATGTACAAACTTTCTATATTGTCCCGCTAAACCCAGAAAACTTCGAACTTCTCTAGGAGTAGTGGGTTGCTTCCAGTGCAGAATTGCAGAAATCTTGCTTGGATCAACAGAAATTCCTTCTTCATTAACAATATGACCGAGAAATCTGACTTTTTTGACCCAAAAGTGACACTTAGAAAATTTAGCGAATAAGATATTCCTCTTTAACATCTCCAAAACAATTCTGAGATGTTCAGCATGCTCCTCTTCAGTTTTGGAGTAAATCAAGATATCATCAATAAATACAAGGACAAATTTGTTCAATACTTCTCGAAACACTCGGGTCATTAAATCCACGAAGTACACGGGAGCGTTGGTCAGTCCGAAAGGCATAACTAACCACTTGTAGAACATGTCAGGACCCCTACAGGCAGTTAAATGAACACAATCCTCGGCTATTCGCAGCTGATGGAATCCCTGAGCTAAATCCATCTTAGAAAAGAATCGAGCGCCATGAAGTTGATCGAATAGATCATCAATCCTAGGTAGAGGGATTTTTTTTTTGAGAGTTTGTTTATTGAGATCGTGGTAATCCACACACAATCTTAAAGATCCGTCCGATTTAGCCACAAATACGATAGCTGAACCCCATTCGGAAACACTAGGCGAATCAATCCTTTCTTTAGCAAATCTCGAGTTTGATTGACTAATTCAATTCTTTTCCTAGGTGCCATCCTGCGACTTGCGTGAACAACAGGACGGGCATTGGGTACTAAGTCAATTCGGAAATTTATTTCTCTGTGTGGAGGTAAGGATTTTACTTCTTCAAATACGTCAGAAAATTCCCAAACAATAGGTATAGACTGCAAACTAGGTTCAGGATATCCCAAAGTATGCATCAATTTATCTCTCTTTGGACTCGGATCCTCACAAGAGATTTCAGTAAAATTTCCAAGACATGTTTTGACTAAAACTGTACGATTATTACAATCCAATTTAGCTTCGTATTTCGATAACCAGTTCATTCCGAGCAAGATTTCAAATTCATTAAATTCGAGGACATAAAGGTTGATTGGAAATTGATAGCAAGCATATGAAATAGGAACTTTCTTACAATACAAAAAGATTTGCGGGACCTCCAACTGGATTTTTCACGCAAATAGGGTCGTCAACAAATTCAGTTTTAAGTTCTAATTCACTTACGGTTTGTTGGGAGATAAAGCTATGTGAAGCTCCCGTGTCAAATAAAACTCTAACAGTTCTATCATAAATAGTAAGGTTACCTTCCAGAACACCTTTTCCTTTATCTGCTTTTGAAGTTGAAGGGTCTTTCTTTATCACATAAACATTTGCCACCTGTGCTTGTTTCATTACCGGGCAATCTTTAATAAAATGTCCAGGCTTGTGACAATTATAGCATTCCTTAGCTCTTTGATCATTCCTCACAGGTTGTTCCTTCTTAACTTGCTTCTTCGATGTGACGATCCGGAATTTCTAACAATTTAAATATGAATAGTTAATTGATTCTTAAAATATTTAAAGGTTAATTTTAACTTGAATTCAAGATATCAATATTTACTTGATAATTAAATCATTGAATTATATAGTTTAAATATTTAATTTAATAATTGGAAATTGGGTAAATTGTTGAATCTGAAATCTCTAAGCCTGTTTAATTAATTTGAAGGCTTATAAAATCTATAATGATGATATTGAGGATAATAGAATAGTTGAAATTTAGATTTAAAGGTAATTTGTTCAATTTTAATAATATATCGTTTACATTGGAATTTAAAAATAGCCTTCCGAGGCACAGTCTCGGAATTTGACGAAACCAGTTCCGTTGGATCCGTAATAGTTAGTTATTATCGGGTTTCAAGTTTCGTAATGTTTGAGGTTGTTGTGGGAGCGTACGACATGTGAACGCGCTAAAATTTTTAAAGAAATATTTTGAACGCTTATTTATTTATATACGTATTGACCAAGTCAACTTGGGTTCCTTCTCGAGTACGCGTGCTTTCTTCCTTTTATCACGCAATTGTTCTTTCTCCCTTAAAAAAAAATCAAATCACCTCGTCCTTACCTTCTGAAGGAAGCCAAAGCTTTCGTTATTTTAATTGAACCCTGCTCCTTCTTTTAGAAGGCATTCTGAAGTTTCACCTCTAACAAAATGGCCGACCGATCTATAGTTTCGTTCAAAAAAAAAGGGAGATTTGAACTAGGGTTTGCGATCGTTCCTTTTCAGAACATCACGGCCTCAGGTTGATGAACGAAGATTGGGTGGAATTGAGTGAGTTGGCGCACGACGTGGGGTCGAGGCCGTAGTCAGGATGGGGAGTTACGCCTTCGAGTGCACGCGTGGTGGTGAAAGAGGGATGCTGACATCGTCATAGTCGGCTTGGGGTTTCACATCGCGGCGGTAGGAGATGGTGAGTGAATTAGGGTTTCGCGAGTACTTTCGAGGCAGTGTCGTGTTGAAGGCGGTGGCTCGGCGATTTGAAGCTCGCGTATTGGGGCCGCGTCGTATCCTTGGGTTTCACGCGGTGTCTTTGTGGTTTCGATGGCTGCTACGTGGATGAACGATGACCTCGTGGTGCGGCAGGTTGCTAGTGATTCAAGGAGACAGTAGGTATAGCTTTTATTTTTCTTATTTATTTATTTATCTAATTTATATATGTTTATAACAGAGAAAAAAATATGTAGCTTCAAGAATATTAAGAAGATTTACTAGTTAGGATTAATTCTAAGTTAATCAAATTTATTGACAATTGATAATTCAATTTGTTGAATATAAATAACTTGTATAAATATTTATACAAGGTCAAAACGTGGATAAACCAAGTCGAGAATGAAGTGGATTGCAAATTCAGGAATCAAAGGTGAGTAAATCTCACTATGTTGGATTTTTTATTTAAATTTAAAATGGTTAAATTTTAATAATTGGTTGGATGAATAAATTGATTGGATTTGCTGTTGAAGATGATGTGACTTTGTTTTGATTTGATCTCGAGTCAATTTGGGTTGACTCGAAGTATTCGGGTTTCTAAATTATTTTAGATTTAATGTTATAAACAAGAGAATGTTGTTGAGGGCTTAATAAATTCTGGTTCATAAATTTGAAGTGTAATTAAAATAAATAATTAATTAGTTCAATTAATTAATAATTTGGGTTAATTAATTTAGTAATTAAAGGTTTGGAATTAATTAATTATGGTTTAAGTTAATAAATGAAGTTTAATTAATTCAGAATAGTCATTGGATGGTTTGATGAATAATTACTTAATTAAAATAAAATATAATTACATTGTGTAATTTATTAAGAGATTAATTAAGACGACTAATTAAGAGGAAATTGATTTATTTAAAGGAGTAAATAAATAGATGGTTAATTTAAAGGTTGAGATAAATCAAGAATGATTAATATTTGTGGTGTAATTAATGATTGATTGTTGAATGAAATTAGTTTAGATTAGGATTAATTAAATTATACTTGAAAATCGTTAATTTATAAAATCAATGACATAAATAAAGATTGACTAATTAAGATTGATTAATCATTAACGAGTGACTTATGTGAAGTTAATATAAGTAATGAAAGATTAATGTAACTAAAAAAGTTAATTTGTTCATGAAGTAATTAAGATTACTTATCGTTTAGTTCAAGATAAGAAATATGGTGTAGTTACTTAAAGATAGTTGTTTAAATGAAATTGAAGGATAATTAATCCAAGTTGATTAACGCTGATGAATGTTGAAGGGATAATTGAATTATTAGATTTGAAATTAATTAATTAATTATCAAGTAAAGAAAACTAAGTGATTGGGAATTGAAATTCAATTAGAATCAATTGAATTAATTTGGAAGGGATCAAATTTGATTATGGATGATTGAATGTCATTGGATGATTTAAATGGGTTAATATTTCTGATAAGTAATGTTGTGTATTTCATTTGAATAACTTGGGTTAAGATAGCATGGGTTTCGAAGAGACTGGGTCGGGTATTAAGAAATATCCGAAACCCTTTCGATTTTTATAAATTGATTTGTGAAACCTATAGGCAGGAATGAAATGATGTAAGTGAATAGGATTAATTTATCTAAGTTTGATACTTAGAAATTTATATGTGAAAAAAGGTCGTCTATAGCGAGATATGAATTGGATAAATTGATATATGTTATCCCGGGTTTTTAAAAGTTGTTTTCTTTGGTATTCCATGTTAGTTGGGTTTACTCACGCTGGTTTCCAGCTTGACCCAGGTGTTACTTTGGTGTAATGCTCGGGTCAGACCGAGTATTACAGATTTTCAGGTTAGGACGTTCTGGAGCTCAGGAGGCGAGCTGGATGGCAATATCGTATAGAGTATTTCCGTTATATTTATATTATTGTTAATCTGAGACATGATAATTGTAAATATTCAATGACTGTATATAATGTGAAACTCTGATGTAATATTAAATGTAATCGACAGATATAGTATTCTTTTGTAAACTGTCATTAATTATTATATTTTATCCGCTGCGAATGTGAGATGTTTGGTGTTTCTGTTCTTCTTCTTCTTCTATCTCTTTCTTCTTTTCTTAACTATCTGGAATTTTCGGCTTCGAAAGTTTCGGGTCTTTACATTCGGGTTTTTGCTGCTGTTTGAATAATGGCTCTTCTCTTGGCAATTGTAACAAGTTATGTTCCTAGCCGAATTTCCTTGACTGCTCTTCTTATTCTTGTCTTGTTGTGGCCTCTTGCCCCCAAACTTCCTTTTCTTCCAATTCTGATTATTTGAATTTCCTCCTTCCCTTGGAATCTCCTGCATATCCAATGTGGCATACCTATATCCCATATCAATATGATCAGAAAAAGATTCTTTGATGTGTGCTGTCATCCTTTCGTGATACTTCTGGTTCATCCCGCGGATAAACCTTTCATTTTTCTTAAGAGGCGTGTTGTTCCGGACCAAAACGGGATAGTCCGTTGAACTTATTTAAGTACTCCTCAAACGACAAGCTTTCTTGCTTTAAATCCAAAAATTCTTGATACATTCTTGAAATTCCTGCCGATGGCATATAACGCTTTTCAAACACCTCCTCAAATCTATTCCAAGTAAACTATTCCTCTGGTTCATCTATAATGACTGTTTCCCACCAGGCTGAGGCTTCTTCTTGGAGTTGCCAAGAAGCTATAAGTCTCATTTGCTCGTCTTGCAGATTTAGCCCTTTAAAAAATTTCTCACATGATCTTACCCATGCTTGAGCCTCAACAATTGCTCCTTGCCGGGAATGGTTTGCCACCAATCTTTGAGAAATTTTTATACAAATCAGCCAGATTCGGCTGTTGCTGGATATCTATTGCTGCTACAACTGTTGGGGGATCTTGATTCGGTGCTACGGCATTCCCTTGACCCCTAGCTCTTCCTCTCCTTCCGCTCATTCTTACTATCTGTACTTAGTAAGAAAAACTGATTTAAATATACGGACGAGATATCTCAAGGAATATCAGCAGTAAAAAGAAATGAACTAAGAAAATTTAGAGTTTCGGTCTTGGTTATACTCATTCTAGGGCATACTTCACCCTATCTCTAATGAGCCATCTAATGTGTTATACTCCGTAGCTAAAGTTCTTACTCAACCTTCAGCTTTGATACCAATTTGCCATGACCCAAAATTCATCGTTCAAAAGTTGACATCAAATACCTCACTTGTATTCAACTGCCGGAGATTCGAACGTCAAATTTCAGTTCGGATGGAGCTTATAACAACAGCAGATGAATATAAAACAGCAGAACAGAATGACTATCATGCATATAACATAGATACAACAGTATAATATCCAATACTACCTCAGAGTATTTTTAATACATACACCATAACTCCAAATACAACATCATAATAATACAACAGTGATCATATATCCAAAAAGTCTTCAAATGAAAGAAGTGATAACGAACTCCCAAAAGCTAAACACCTGAAATCTCCAAAAGATCCTAAGATATCTCCAAAGCGAAAGCTCCAAAATACTGCTTACTCCAGAGTACGGAAAACCTGCTACTAGGCTGCCCGAGTAAAAATTATGGGCACCCAGAGTTTAGAAAAGAAACAATAAACTCTAGGTCAGTCATGGGACTGGTATGAGTAAACAAAAACAGTTGCTTTTAAAGAAACTAGATTTATAAAGAATTCCGGTATGCTTTTAAAAATGGAACTACCATCAGACCTCCTGCCACACACATAATGCAATCGTAGAATTGGAGGAGATTTCTTCTTATGATAGTCAAATATGCTTGGTACGAGAAAATTTCTTTGATATTATTACTAGTGCATAGTGTAGAAAGCATTTCGAAAATAAAATATTAATCTTTGCCAGCATAGGTACCATTATATTATGCCTACTATAGGTACCATATTAGATGGCAGGTTCTACAACTAAAACCGTACAGGGTTTCGTATTGGGAATTGGATTTCCAATAATGGTCAGGCTAAGGAACTTCCTGGGCCACATGGGTACACCTCTGGAAGGACGCCCCGAGAACCTAACCAGATCTCTGCCAACACAAGGCCGGGTTATCCCTAACTGGGTAACTACTGACACGAGTATGTCATCCCTCGATTGTACCAACCTTTATCCGGGGACCCAGCAACAAATCACAAAGTAATATATATATATATATATATATATATATATATATCTGCGATATCCACATAAGTTAAGTATCTCGGCTCCATGCCATGATACCACTTCTATCCAGAAGGAAATGCACATACCCTTAGGGGCGCTACCACCAATAACCATGCTGCATCTTTCCTATTTCGACCATTTCGGGGTGTGAGGTTCGATGAAGTCTCGTCCACAAAGCTACGCTTTTCAGAAAAGCCATGTTTTGATCAACAAATGATCAGCAGCACTCAGCATGCCACATTACCAAGTTGGGAATATATTGCTGATAACCTTCAACTACATAACCTCTGAGCTCGTACATCTCAAAGAAGGGTATTAAGCTAAGAGAATAAATTCTCCGCCACCAATAGAAATGTATTTGAAAAAATCTGCTTTATATTTCAAATGTAATGTCAGACATACAATCCATACAAGTCTGTTCTGGGTTCGAACAGAACCGAAGGCACTTCCGAAGAAGTCCTTGCAATCCGGGCGTCCACAATCCTGATCGGACTTCCCATCACTTAGGGAATCTCTATATCGTAGCTACTCGGTGCAGAGACAATCGATAGGTCATCCTATCATTCTCGCAAATACCCGGTCTTCACCACCGGTCTCCAAATGCTCATCCATTTCGTCATATTACTTATTCGGAATGGGTTATATGACACAAAGGTCTTCTCCCGGCTAAACCGAATAGTGAGTGTCAATTTTAAAAACATATGGATATGTCGTTCACAAAAATTCATAGGTTCGATGTGGGTTTCGGATAACTATCCAAAATCCAACTCCCTGTCGCATCGAAATTCAAATGCCGTTTTACGGGCCAATGGGTTTTCACAAATCACACAACAGTAATACCAATATCACAGCTTAGCTCAAAGCATTCAATATTTCATAGCATCACATCACATAACAGGAATATCAATCCTACACACAATATTTAGGGACAATCAAAGCATCTTCAAATAAGATGAATAAATCATGTGGTTTAAATTTATTTATTACATAGTTACTTTCATTAGAAATCTTAAATCAACGATCAATTACAGTTGATTAGATCTTAATCATTTTCATAAATTAATCACTTCTTAATAAATTATCTTAATAAATTTCAAATTTATTTATCTTAATCATAAATTAATCTAAACTTTAATTATCAATTTATTTAGACTTTAATATTAATTAATTTACTAAGATTATTTCTTAAGAGGTTATATTAACGAATCATTAATCGTTTAAGTAAACCAAAAGATAATCGAATTGCTTTGATTATCTTTTTAAACTGTGTTTAATAAATTTCCTTTATCACATTTTAAAGGTTAAGATTTAGTTTTAAACAACACTTTACTTTAATTTTCTTTTAAATTACATTATTTATTTAATATAATAATATTATATTAAACTAAATAAACTAAAATTAATTTCAAACATTCCACTTAAGTCTTAAATCAGCTTAAAATTTCAATTCAAATCATTGTTTGAACATATTTTAAAAGTGTCTTAAAGATTTGAAAAATTTTAAAGTAAAAAAAAACTGATTATTTATTCATCACGAGACCTGCTTCTGGTCACGCACGAAGAAAACTCGTGCTTGCTTCGAGTTTTCATCAAAATCAACCCGAGTGCCCCAGTTTTAACTAAAAAAAAATTCTAAGTATTCAAACCCGATGCACCCATATTTTACTCGAGTGAATAGTTGAGCCACAACATGAAAATCCCGAAGCCTCCTTCGAGTCAATACCCTTCTCCTCCAAAACTCACCACTGACACAAAATTTGTGCCGTGCACATGCCCATCGTCGCACCGCCGTTCTGGCGAGCATCGCGACCTTCGGCAAGTCGCAATCTATCCACGTACTCGAACCCAAAGTTCGATTCGACCCAGAAAATTCGAAATCAAAAATTCATCATTTTGTCGAACTGTAATTCGAAAACCCACCACCCTAAATGCCTCGTCCTCCTCTCACAGATCACCAGAAAATTCGCGACCTCGTCCATATCACGTCAATACACCAAGCCATCATCTCCCTCGATCTCAAGCAACTCGATCGCTCCTAGGTGATGAAATCACCCCTCTCCCAACCACTGCAAAACCCAGGGTTTAAACCCTAAATCGAACTCGTGCTCCTAACCCACACAATGGAAAAAATTTCTCACATTTTTCTCGAAATCAGGTATGGTTAAACTTGCTTCAATTTAAGTTTCAATAATTAAAATTGATTCAGTCATCCTAAATTTGTAAAAATGTAGTTTTTATTCAAATACGAACTGCTCACAAAATACCCATTTAAAGATCTTCATATTTGGTTTAAAAATCATGATTTTCAATGAGGATTCAAACTATGAAGTTGAATTTACCTTTCATGACAATCAAATTTATCAAAGAATTATTTGATTTCCTGTAAAAAAAGTTCCAGTGGGGATAATTTACTACATATCTAAATAAGCTTTGCAAAAATCTTGTTCGAGGATTAAACATCTTGATTTATTTAAATATCAAAGCTTGTCAATGATTAACAGCAAATGAATTTTAGTTTTGAAACAAATATACACCCTGTATAAATCTGCAGAGAAACACAGAACATATTCAAACCCAAGCATATACAAACTATATTATCACTGATTTTTTTTGAAATGTTTCTAAATTAACTTAAAGCTTTAAAGTGTAGTTTACTCATCTCGATTCCAGAAATAAACAGAGAACTACTTTGTGTTTGAAGCTGCAGTTTCTGATCTTCCTCTTTTCCCTTTTTCTTTCTTCAGTAATTTGTTTTCAAATTTGAATATAAAGTGATGTTTCTTTTTTTTCTGTTCTTTTCAAAGATTTATTGAACGAATGAATAAAGCAACATGCATGAATATAAATAAAAGAGAGGGTTTGTACAGGCTGAGGTATACTACTGAATTTTTAATATTGTAATTTAGGTATGGGCTGATGTGATCTTGTTCATCTGGAGAGTAAATGGCATTTAAGAAAGCGTGTAATGTAATGCTTCCTTGTATGAAAGCATTTAATGAAAGAAAATATAAAGGCTTTATTTTATATAGAGGTCTGTATAAATTGGCTTTGTCCTGACTTAGTAGCTTCTCATATATATTTTTTCTTAAGAACTAAGTCTTGTTTTTTTTTTGGTTTGCAGGCTCTTATAATCTATGTTTCATGCTTACAAATTTACAGAAATCATTTTTTTTCTTGTTTATATTTTCTACACACTTATGTTTTCTTGTTTATAAAAATTTCATACACTTATTTATGTCATATGTCATTTTATAACTGTATAAATTTTTATTACAAACATACATTCTTTTTTTAAATTCTATTTCAATTTAAAGTTTAACCATTAACATGTAATTTATCAAATATATTTTATTTTATTATTTAAACAAATTCTCATTTATAATATGTTCTTTTCTTTATTTATTATTTAATACAATTTCTTGTTTGTTACAAAAAAATTTATTCATTATTTATTTAAAACTTAAACTATCAATTGTTTATTTCCATATAACTTTATAATATTAATATTATCAATATTTTTATTTCTCTTGAAATTTCTCAATTTGAATCTTAAAAGTTCAAATAATTTATCGAAATTTAAATTCAAAATTTTGGGATGTTATAGTACAAATGAATGGTAGTGATTGATAAAAGGAGTATTATTAGATAAAAGAAAGTTTTATTAATAAATGAGGTTTTAATTAATAAAAAATATTAATTAAATAAAAATGGGATTAAAAGTCGCTTATGTGACATAACTGTGCTTTGTGTGACTTGATCGTGCATTGTATGTTTATTTGAGAACAATATTAGCCTATGTGGTTAGTAAACCTACTGCTATTTGAAAATTCTAATGGGTATGGAGGACATGTGTTAATTATACATATTTAAACAATGATTGTCCAAATAATTGTTATTTGCCTCTAAGGATTGACCGTCGGCAAACGTAGATAGCGGGCATAAGGTGTTATCTTTCATGGATAAATATTCAGGATACAAACAGATCCCGATGTTCAAACCTAATGAGAGCATATTAGTTTTGTAACTGACTAGGGAAACATACCGAAGTGATGCCACTTGGAGTGAAAAATGCAAGGCCCACTTACCGATGGTAGGTTAATAGAATGTTTAAAAACCAAATTGAGAAAAGCATGGAAGTCTACATAGACAACATGTTAGTTAAGTCGAAAGTGGAAATTGATAACATAGAGGACTTGAGTGAAATGTTAGAAATATTGTGAAAATTTAATATGAAGCTAAATTCACAAACGTGATTTTTTGAAATCCAATAAGAGAAATACCTTGGATATATAGCAGGTGTACGAGAATAGAAGCTAACACTTATCAAGTAAAAGCAATTAGAGACATGGAAGAACCCAAAACAAGTAAGGACGTAATGAGTTTAAATGGATGGATAGTTGCACTTAATCAATTCATATCAAAAGAAACTGACAAATGTATCCTATTTTTTGATGTGATAAAAAGCGTAGGACTTTCGAATGAACGAAAAAAAATACTAAAAATCCTTCCAAGAATTGAAGGACCGTCTTGAAAGACCACTGATATATTCTAGTCCAATAGAAGGCGAGGAATTTATATTATTCATGGTAGTATTAGAACACGCCATAAGCTAAATCCCAGTAAGAAGGGAGAATGGAACCTTATTAATTGCGTATTACACTAATAAAAGACTAAAAGATACAGAAATGAGATATCCTTTGATGGAGAATTTAGCTTATCGTTTGGTGCAAACAACTCGAAAGCTGAGATCTAATTTCAAACCACATTCTATCAAAGTTTTGACTAATTCCTACTAAATCAAGTGTTCAGCAAGCCAGAAACATTTGGAACTAATAAAGTGTGGAATGGAATCAAGCCAATATGACATAACCTTATTCCCTATATGGAAATAAAAGGGAAATTTTATAAATGAGTGCACAAGATTAATCGAGGGGCAACTGGAAAGAAAAGGAGGATTGAACCAAATTGTTAATTATTCATAGACGGAGTTTCAAACAAGCAAGAAGTTAAGGCATTATATGTGGTATTTACTCCAGATAGACACTAATTGCATTATGCAATGAAATTAGGATTTTGGCTGCCAATAATGTCGGTGAATATGTATCCATATTAACAGGCTTAACTATAGCACAACAATTGAAAATCCATAGAAAGGATATATTTATATATTATAATTGATGGTGAATCAGTTAAACAAGGTTAATTAAACAAAGGATGCATGATTGTCTCAATACATGAAGAAGTTCATGAGATATTGGCTCAATTCAAGGATTTCTCAATTCATCGGGTACCTAGAGAAAACAACACTCAGATAGATTCATTAGTTAAGTTGGCAAGTTCACGAAATGTACTTGATGTAAAAGTTGTGCTTGTGGGTTTCCAAAAGATTCCCAGTATAACTCCAAATGAAGAAGAATTAAACAAAGAAATCTTAGTAGTAACACACTCACAAGCTCAATAGTAGTAAGATCATGAGTAAAAGTCCAAGGATGACAACAATCAAGAGATGATTTGCGAATGGATAGATATGAATGCATATTCAAATATTCAAGATGATCAATATAGAAACAATTCGATGACACCGATAATCGAATATTTGGAAAGAGGAACATTATCAAAGGATAGGAATGAAACAGAGAAAATAAGATATCAAGTGTCGTCTTATATCTTATGTCATGATGGATGTAATAGTATATAAAAATGGGTATTCGGTTCCATATCTTCAATGCTTAACGTCAAAATAGGAGATGAAATTGCTAAGTTAATGCCATGAAGGATTCTGCGGAGATCACTAAAACTAGCAAAAAAAGTAATGAGATAAGGGTACTATTGTCCTCGAATAAGAAAAGACACTCTAGCTTATGTGAAGAGATATGATCGATGCTAATGGTTCTTAAGAATCCCTCGATTACCTCTAGGTAAGTTGATGCCCGTGAACAGTGTCTTGCCTATTGATGTATGGAGAATTGACTTGATCGAACCTTAACCCATCTCAAAGGGAGTAGCATAATTCACAGTTGTAGCAAATGTTATTTTACTAAGTGGGTAGAAGCTGAAGCATTGCCTATCATAACTGCAAATGAGGTTCCAAAATTCATTATCAAGAATATTGTAACTCGATCTAGACTACTAAAGAAAATCTTTTATGACACAGAACCTAGTTCGAAAGTAAGGAGTAACTTGATTTTGTGAAAAAATGGGATAATAAAGATTTTTCCTCGATATCTCACCCAAATTCCAATAGAGCAGTGGAAAATGGAAATAGAACCATTAAGAATGTCCTAAAGAAATAGTTAATTCAAGCCAATGGAAATTGAATGAAAAACCTTTTCCTTGTCTCATGGTCTTATAGAACCCTGGCAAAAAAAAGCAACCGAGCATACGTCATATTCCTTAACATATGGGTTCGAGGACATAGTGCCAATAAAGGTTGAAATCGCATCACATCTAAGAATTGCATACGCATATGGGCCTGACCAAGAGTTAAAAAAGGAATCTGGAGACTTAATCAATGAACTAAGAGATGAAACTACCTTATAAAGGGCTGAGCTCCTCTAGAGAATCTCTAGCTATTATAGATCAAGAGTAAGAGAAAAGGCAATCCAAAAAATAGATATGGTACTCGGAAGAGTAATGAAAAATATTAAAAATCTAGAAATGGACCTTTGAGACCAAACTGGGAATGGCCTCTAGTTATCCACGTAGTTATACCTAAAAAAGCTTATTGATTGAGCAAACTAAATGGAAATGTCGTAGCAGAAACATGGAATATTGAACATTTGAGATCATACTTCACATCCTTGGACAAATAGGGAAAAGATAATGAATAATAGACCAATTTTGGACCCAACAAATAAAGAGGAGTTTTAGAATGAGAGAAATCCCCTGATATAAGAAGAAATCGTCACAAAATCTATTGAAAAGGTATTTTCCAAAATCAGGTTTTGAAAAATCAATTTCCAAAGAAAACAACAAACTTTTTCTTGGGATACCAATTGGAGGTTAGGACGAGAGGAAATTTACAAAATAATTTCTAACAAAGGCTAATTTTCAAAAAAGGATTTTCCTTGGTTTAGTAACTAAGAACTCTACTAAGGGACCATCCACACAAAAAGTTATTCATGCATCCAGTGAGTATAAATAACGAGGAGACCTATAGTTTAAGATGTACTATGCTTAATAAACCTTTTGACCTTAAGAGATCGATAATGATTTTATGAGCAAAGTCACACCTTATGCCGTGCGGTGTTAAAAGTCCTTGAGCAAGTTCCAAGGCACCTGACAATAGAGTTGGGAAGCCCTTTGCATCGTGTTCTAAGGCAACCTTTTGATGTCCAACAAAGGGCACTAAAAATGGTCCATAAAATCCTTTGACCTAGCCACTCACGCCTGGTCGAAGCAACCATCCAAGAAAAAGAGCATGGATGACAAACACTCCGCGAGATTCAAAGTATCATCAAGACCATCAAGTTAGAGGCCGACCAATTAGAACTGATAAGAAAGAACATGCGGATAAAGGATTCACCACCTTAACTAAGAAAAAGCATGAGAATTGAATAACGAGTTGAATCAAGATATGAGAAACTTATGGATTACCCATAAGTGCCACTTTAGGAAAAATCATTTTAAGAAAAACCTTAGACCATATTAATCAAGATCAGAGGCAAACATGAGCTATATATGAAAAACAAAGAATTTACCCCAAAAAGGGCGGTCATTATTTTATTTTGTGAATTTGTAGGATCAATGGGTATTCAAACTTAAGAAAAAGAACGACTATAATAATTTTGTGAATTTGTAGGGTCAATCGGATAATGCAATAGTCATATACATTGTCAGTTCTGAACCTCATTACCCTTTCTTCAAAGCTTATATGTGAAAAATGTGGATTACGGATCTTGAGGCTAGGATTAACACTAGAGGGGGAGGGTGAATAGTGTTAATAAAGAATTACTAAATCTTTTAAGTTTATGTTAATTTAGACACCGACGTATGCAATATACAGACACATATGTGATCACAGAAACAAATACAAATGCAGAAATAAAATAAAAGCAGTAAAGGAAAGAACACTGGATTTTATACTGGTTCGGAGTTACCCTACATCCAGTCCTGCAACACAAGTACGGATTTCCTTTCAAAAGCAATTGTACAATTACACCCTCGGTTTCAAGGCTACGAGGTACACCCTCCAGAATTTCTATCCTCTGCCACAAGTTTACCTAATTGATTTACCAAGGCTACAATCACACCTTTTCTCTCTTGATTGATTTCCAAGGCTACAATCACACCTTTTCTTGCTTAATAGATTACAAAGAAGTCTATAACTCTGAATTGCACTGAGAACCTTATAGAGATAGTGATATAGAATCAAACTAGAAGTAATCGAGTTCGATTTAATATTGATTTCAGCAGAGTAATGGTAAGAATATGTATTAAGAAATGTGGAAGAAGAAGAAGAGGAGTGAAAAACCAGAAAATATGATGTAAAATTCGTTGAAACTAACCCCTATTTATAGAAGAACAATAGCCATGTCCATTCATGAAGAGTTATGGCGAATAGACACTTCTTTAGAAATTTAAATTTTGAACTCAGCTGACACCATGTCGACATGGGGTACTTGGGCATGTCGACATCCTAAAGGATTTTTTGGTGTTTTGATTTTCTTTGAAAATAACTTTTATTTTATATTAAAACTATTTTAAACTTTATAAATATACTTGACTATAGTTAAAATTCATAAGTAAATATAGAGAATAATATATATAGAATTTAACTATAATTTCATATTTAAATCTAAGTATAAATATTTAAAAGTTAAATATATTATATTAAAAGATAGTTTAAAATCAGGAGTAATTTGACTTTGAAATTAAAGATAATTTTGAGGCTAAAATTATTTAAAATTAGGATAGGGGGTTTTGTTTAAAAGGAAAATTTTGAAAAACATTTTGAAAATAGGATATAATTTTGAAAAATCATTTTGAATAAAAAGTTAGCGGATACAAAACAATGTTCCACTAGATTTTTCGTAGGTTCCATCCTACTTAGGGTTCCATACCTTTAACAGGCTTGAAGTGGATTCCATTCCACGAATAAATTGGATTTTAAGATGTCAATGCTTTTCTATGAGGTTAACAAAATTCCTAGTAAAAATACTCAACTTTGAAATCTTGAACTATTGATAATCTTGATACTCATGAGTCTTCTATCTCGATATCTTGAATCTTTATACTGTACATTCTTCATTCTTGGTATCTGCATGGTTAAATCATGCATATACATATATATCTAAACTTATAATGTCAGTATTTATATTTTATAATCTATTCTAAGGTTGTTGTCACCAAAACCATCATCTCACGGACTAACAATCTCCCCCCTTTTGATGATGACAACCTTTGTTTATAAAATATTATTTCTATCCTAATAACTCCCCCTAAAACTATCCTAATGACTCTCCCTAAAACTAATAACTCCCCCTTAATTAATGCCTAACTACCCTATTTTATATTTCTCCCCCTATGTCATCAACAAAAAAACTCACTCCAAACTATATAACTTCCCCTGAAACTAACACTCTATGACATGTGATTATAATGATAGTGTTATCATAAGTAATCATCACTTAAATCTAATACTAAAACATAGTCCAAAACTATTAACTATCCTAACTAAGAATTCACGATAGTACTTATAATTAAAACTCATATAAGAACACGAGTTATTTATTACGTATGAAGTTGTATATACATGAGCGTTTAGAAAACATAAAGAAACTCAAACAACAATGGAGAAGAAAGAAAAGAAACTATTGTGTGTTTTTAAACATAGGAGATCTATGAATCGAACAGTTTGGATAGTGGAAACGGAAATTTCCACGTTGTTCGACAAGATTCCCATTCTTGTCAAAACACACTTCTCTAACACACACAACTTGGTCATTATCCTCCTCGTGCGCTTCTTCCATGGGTTCTTATTCTTCTTCTTCGCTAGCCTCTTGTTCTTGATTCAGTGAAGAGTTTTCATCAACCAAGATAGGGTTGGCCTGGTTATCCATTAGGAATTTTTGCAAATTCCTAAGAATCTTGCCTTGCCTCTCTTGTTCCTTTGCCATACGAAGTTGAGTCACTTGAATTTCAGTCATCATCTGAAGTTCATCCTTCAGAGAATCCTCTATTTTAGTCACATGAGCGAGAGTAGTATGTTGAAATAGAGCAGACGTAGGAGAGGGGAATGAAAAGGTTGATTTTATGTTTGATTTGGAAGAGGAGGCCATTGATTATTTGATTTCATAGAGAAGAACAGAGAGATAACAGAAAGGATGAATAAAATTTCGAAAATGTGAAGAATATATAACCAATTATTTTGAATTTTGGTGGGAAAATTTTCAAAATTTAAAAACGTTGCATGTCGACATGGGTATATGGGGGATGTTGACATGGTCCATTTTATTTTTACTATTTGATTTTAATATTAATTATTAACTATACTTGTTATTTATATTTTATATTTCAGTTATAGAATAAATACCTAATTCTCTTCTTAATTTAGTAAAAATTGATTCATTTAAGGGTTTTGTTAAAATATCAGCAATTTGATTTTCAGAATTGATATAATCGAGAGTAACTACTTCCTTACTTATATTACCTCTGAGAAAATGATGTCTGATATCAATATGTTTAGTTCGATCATGTTGAGTAGTATTTTTGGATAAATTTATCGCACTCGTATTGTCACAATAAATTGGTGATTTTGAAAATTTTAAACCAAAATATTTTAAGGTTTGTTGCATATATATTACTTGAGAACAAGCCAAAGCAGCAGAAATATACTCTGCTTCAGTTGTTGATAAAGAAACTGTGTTTTGCTTTTTACTAAGCCAAGAAACCAGAGAATGCCCCAAAAAGTGACAAGTCACACTTGTACTTTTTCGGTCTGATTTACAACCAGCATAGTCAGCATCACAGTAAGATATTAAGTTAAAAAGAATCATTTGTAGGGTAGAATAAACCATAATCAGATGTGTGTTTAACATATCTTATGATTCGTTTTACGGCTTTTAAGTGGGTCTCTTTAGCTTGGGATTGATATCTAGCACAGAGACAAACACTATGCATGATATCAGGTCTACTGGCAGTAATATAGAGTAGTGACCCGATCATTCCTCTATATAGTTTTTGATCTACATCTCTAGAGAGATCTTCTTTACTAAGGTACTCATTGATTGCCATGGGAGTGGGTTTTCCACTCGCAGTAGTCAAACCAAATTTACTAATTAGGTCTTTAGCATATTTTTCTTGACTAATAAAGATAACATTATCTAATTATTTTATTTGTATAATTCACCGATATGACTCATCCCAAACTCTTTTGTCATTATTTCAGAAAATTCTTTATTCATTTCAAAATTAGTTGAACCAAAGATGATATCATCTACATAAACTTGTACTAGTTGAATATCATTTTTATTTCTTTTAATAAATAGAGTATTATCTACTTTACCAATTTCAAAATTAGATTGCAATAAATAAGATCTTAGTCTATCATATCAGGCTCTAGGAGCTTGTTTTAGACCATATAATGCTTTCTTAAGTTTGTAAACATGATTTGGTAATTTATCATTTTCAAAAAGTGGTGGTTCTTCAACATATACTTCTTCTTTTACAAGTACATTTAAAAAGGCACTTTTAACATCCATTTGAAATAATTTGAAATTATTATGATTTGCGAAAGCAAGTAGAATCCTAATGGCTTCTAATCTTGCTACGGAAGCAAAGGTTTCATCAAAATCTATTCCTTTTTCTTGACAATAACCTTGAGCGTTATTTCTAACTACCTCTCCTTGTTCATTCATTTTATTTTTATAAACTCATTTAGTTCCAATTGTAGTTTTATTGTCTAGTCTAGGAACAAGTTCCCAAACATCATTTCTAGTAAATTGATTTAATTCTTCTTGCATAGCCAAAATCTATGAATCATCAGTTGATGCTTCTTTTGGATTTTTGGGTTCAATAGTTGACATAAAAGGTACATTACTCATTTGACTTAGTTGATTTCTAGTTTTAACAACAGATTGCACATCTCCCAGTATATTTTCTATAGGATGATCTTTTAAAAGTGTTGTCCTTTTATTAGGATGATTAATTTCATTATTAGTTTCAATTGATTCTTGACTTTGAGTGATTAAATCCTCTTCATCGTTTGTATCTTCAAAAAATTTAAAATTTTCATCAAATGAAACATGCATTGTTTCTTCAATGGAATTAGTTTTTAAATTAAACACTCTGTACGCTTTACTTCTATTAGAATATCCGATAAAGATACCTTTGTCGGATTTAGGATCAAATTTATCAAAATTATCTTTTGTATTTAAAATAAAGCATTTACTTCCAAAAATTCTGAAATAAGTTACCTTAGGTTTCTTTGAACAAAGAAGTTCATAAGATGTCTTATCAGTTAGAGGTCTAATTGAAATTCTATTTAAAATATAACAAGCGATGGCAACTGCTTCTGCCCAAAAATTCTTTGATAAATTACTATCTATAAGCATAGTTCTTGCACACTCTTCAATCGTCCTATTTTTACGTTCTACTACTCCATTTTGTTGTGGAGTTCTTGGAAATGAAAATTTGTGAGTTATTCCCTTTTTATTGCAGAATTCCTCAAACTTTTCATTTTCAAATTCACCACCGTGATCACTTCGAATAGTTATAATTTTTAGAGAAAATTGATTTTGAATTCTTTTTGAAAATGTCTTAAAACATTCAAAAGTATCACTTTTGTGTTTCAAAAATATTGTCCATGTAAATCTAGAATAATCATCTACAATTACAAAAACATATTTACTATGATTTATTGAAAGAATTTGAGATGGACCAAATAAATCAAGATGAAGTAATTCAATAGGTTTTGAAGTTGAAATCATATCTTTTAACTTGAAGGAACTTTTTCTAAGTTTTCCTAATTGACAAGCATCACATAAACTATCTACTTTAAAATTCATTTTAGCGAGACCTCCTACTAGATCATGTTTTGACAGTCTAGGTAAGAGTTTGAAATTCAAATGCCAAAATCTCTTATGCCAAATCCAAGGGTCACTTGTATTTGCCAACTGACACAAGTTATCATTTGAAACTTTCATACTAAGAATATAAATATTCTTTTTCCTGACCCCCTCAAATATAATGGTTGAATTATAATTTTCAATGTGACATTTATCCTTTTCAAATTTAATTTTATATCCTTTATCACACAGTTGACTTATACTTAGCAGATTATGTTTCAGATTCTTAACTAGCAAAACATTGGTAATAGTAGGAGTTTCAGAATTACCGACTTTGCCGATTCCAATCACATATCCTTTTGAATTGTCTCCAAAGTTAACCAGTCCTCTGTCTTTGTATATTATATCATTCAGTATATCTGGATTGCCAGTCATGTGTCTAGAACATCCACTATCAAGTATCCATTTGTTCTTTCTGATCTGCACAATTTGTCCGTTGTGGATTGATTCCTCAACACCTATTAAGCATGATTCCTGCACATCAAACAATCTTGGTAGACAACTTGAATTTGAATATTGATTATATGCAGACTCAAGAAACAATGATGGTTTGAATACTTCTAAACTAGTATTAACAAATATAGCCATTTTAAAAAAAAAAATCAAAAATCAGATTATGAAACTTTGAAAACCTTGCTCCGATACCAATTGTGAGAAATGCGGATTACGAATCTTAAGGCTAGGATTAACACTAGAGGGGGGGGTGAATAGTATTAATAAAGAATTACTAAATCTTTTAAGTTTATGTTAATTTAGACACCGTTGTATGCAATATACAGACACAGATATGATCATAGAAACAAACACAGATGCGTAAATAAAATAAAAGCAGTAAAGGAAAGAACACACCGGATTTTATACTGGTTCGGAGGTACTCTACATCCAGTCCCGCAACACAAGTACGGATTTCCTTTCAAAAGCAATTGTACAATTACACCATTAGTTTCAAGGCTACGAGGTACACCCTCTAGAATTTCTATACTCTGGGTGGAGATACTTGATTTCCGGGCCACAAGTTTACCCACTTGATTTACCAAGGCTACAATCACACTTTTTCTCTCTTGACTGATTTCCAAGGTTACAATCATACCTTTTCTCGCTTAATAGATTACAAAGAATTCTATAACTCTGAATAGCACTGAGAACGTTGTAGAGATAGTGATAAAGAATCAAACTAGAAGTAATTGAGTTCGTTTTAATGTTGATTTTGACAGAGTAATGGTAAGAATATGTATTAAGAAATGTGGAAGAAGAAGAGGAGTGAAAAACCAGAAAATTTGATGTAAAATTCGTTGAAACTAATCACTATTTATAAAAGAACAACGCCATGTCCATTCATTAAGAGTTATGGCGAATAGATACTTCTTTTGAAATTTAAATTTTGAACTCAACTGACACCATGTCGACATGGGGTACTTGGGCATATCGACATCCCAAAGGATTTTTTGGTGGTTTGATTTTCTTTGAAAATAACTTTTATTTTATATTAAAACTATTTTAAACTTTATAAATATACTTGACTATAGTTAAAATTCATAAGTAAATATAGAGAATAATATATATGGAATTTAACTATAATTTTATATCTAAATCTAAGTATTTAAAAGTTAAATATATTATATTAAAAGATAGTTTAAAATCAGGAGTAATTTGACTTTGAAATTAAAGATAATTTTGAGGCTAAAATTAATTAAAATTAGGATAGAGGGTTGTGAATCTTTTAAAAGGAAAGTTTTGAAAAACATTTTGAAAACATGATATAATTTTGAAAAATCATTTTGAATAAAAAGTTAGTGGATACAAAACAATGTTCCACTAGATTTTTCGTAGGTTCCATCCTACTTAGGGTTTCATCCCTTTAACAGGCTCGAAGTGGATTCCATTCCACGAATAAATTGGATTTTAAGATGTCAGTGCTTATCCGTGAGTTTTAACAAAATCCCTAATAAAAATACTTAACCTTGAAATCTTGAACTCTTGATAATATTGATACTCGTGAGTCTTCTATCTCGATATCTTGAATCTCTATACTGTACAGTCTTCATTCTTGGTACCTGCATGGTTAAATCCTACATATACATATATACCTAAATTAATATTTATATTTTACAATCTATTCTAAGGTTGTTGTCATTAAAACCATCATCACACGGACTAACATTATATACATAGCGTATGGCCTTCAAGCGAACTCTCTATTTATTTTAAAGAAAATGGGTTTTATATTATCAAATTTAAAAAGAAAGAAGATTGTGAAAAGGTGTTAAAAAGGCAGTCCATACATATATAATAAAAAACTAATAACGATGAAACGATGGACATTACAAATGTAACTATATAAGAAACTATTACACACAATTCCTATTAGATCCGTCTACCAGGTTTGCCACTAGAGTATTGGACGAAAGAGTGCATTAGCCGTATTGCTTCTATCCTAGGTAACATAATTAAATTGGACAAGTTTACGGAAGGAATTATTAAATAGCTTATGCTAGAGTCCTTGTGGAAGTATCAAGCTTGTTTCGGTATCCTAAACAAATACAAATAATAAATGAGCATTATAGTCTGTTGACGCAAGATGTTGAATACGAGTGGAAGCCCTTAAATGCACAAATTGCAATACTTTTGGTCATTCAGATAATATCTGCCAATTCACAAAAGTTTGGATACCAAATCCTACATCTACTAATAACCCTAACAGAAAAGAGATGGATATAGACAATGATAGGCAGACAGAAGATATTCCAGAACATCACACCTCATTTAAAATTGCTCAACAGGCTAACAATACGAATTCTGAGCAATTCTGACCAGATAAGCTTAAGTCAAACAATCTTCAGGATAACTTAGAACAAAATTTAAGAAAAGATGCAATTCAGATCAATCAGCAAAATCATAAGAACAGAGTACTAGTTCAGAGTCCTATTTATACATTGAAATCGTAATTGAAGGTGACAATGCAAGTGCCATGGAGGATTCTGAAGAACAATCTGTAACACCAAATTTTGATTAGCATTCCACACCCCGATATGCTACCAGATCTAAATCAGTTAGGAAAATCAGAACAGACGAAGCTCCCTTCGAGTTTAAAGCGTCAATAGCTTCAAATGTTATTGATAATCCTACATGGAATTGTATGGTTAATCAAATAAAAGAAAAGAAAAAAAATCTAAGAAACCGAAGAAAACAGAGGCCACTACTTCCCTTGATTCAAGTAGTAAACCCCTTCAAATATCTAACGAGTTTCTTTCTTGGGACTTGTAGAAAATAAACTAATAACCAATGGATGAACAAGTTCTCAAAGTTTGGGGTACATTTTGGTAATGACTCTCTTAGTGATCATACCCCTATTCATGTCAACTTTAACCCCACTGATTCAGTAAATGCTAGAATTCCATTCAGGTGCCTTAATTCTTGGTGTTTGAATGCAGAGCATCAAGAGATTGTTCAGCAAGCACTTAACACCAATGTGCATGGTAATCCCTTATTTACTCTTCTTAGTAAACTGAAAGCTACTAAATCAGCACTTAGAACATGGCAAAAGTCAAAAAGCAACAGTCAAGTCTTATGTGACCAGCTGAGAAACAATGCAAATGATATTTATGAAAAGATGGTCAACAATCCTCTTGATGAAAATATAGTCAAGGAATATGAACAAACAATTAAACATCTTTCCAACCTAATGAGGAAAATCGCAATAGATAATACCCAAAGAATGAAGCTCAAATTGTTGACTCTAGGAGACAAAACCTCTAAAAATTTCATAGCAAAATGTATCTTAGATTCTAATGGCAATCTTCTATCAGCATCAGAAAAAATTGCTCATGAAGTAATAAATTATTTTTCAAACTTATTCAGTGTGGGAGAGGCTAGAAATCAGTTTCCACACATCACATGTAAAAAAATTCTTCCAGCAAATGCAAGAGAAAACTTAAATAAACCTTTTCAATTAGAAGAAATCAAGGAAGTACTCTTTCGGATTGAAGATAACAGCACTCCAGGTCCAAATGGCATGAATTTAAAATTTGTTGAACTACATTGGAAGCAGTAAAAATGGAGTTATGGGAATCAATACTGGGTATTCAAGGAACGGGTAAAATTATTAAAGAAATCAAGCATACTTTTATATATTTGATTCCCAAAAAAACTAATCGTGAACTAATCAATGATTGTAGACCAACTCTCTATGCAATGTTACTTATAAAATTCTTGCAACTATTATATGTAACAGGATGAAAAAGTAAAGGCATAAACTAATTTCAGTTAATCAGAATGCTTTTATCCTAGGAAGATTGATAACTATTATATGTAACAGGATGAATGTTTTAACATGAATAATCTCCCTTTTGTGAACTCTACATATTTAAACAAATATAGTTTACAACATCCTACGGTTTGAGACTCCACCTTTTTTCTCTTCTCTTTCTTTCTTCTTCTACAAAAATGAAGAATGAAAGAAGATGTAAGGTAGAAGAAAAAGAAAGAAGAAAGAAGAGGACAAGAGAGAAAAGAAAAAAATATTACATTAGTTACATTTTCTTGATGCTATTGCAATGGATATTAGCAATGAATTTGAATAATATAGTCATTAATATGCCATGAACAGTAATTAAGTATCTGATTCTGCAGGAATGATAAATTATGGATTTTCTCATGTTATAAATAGAAGTAAAATTGATATTTATGCGAAATATCATCAGAAAAGCGGCTTGAAGATTATATTAAAAGTAAAGCCAGTAAATTGTGCTTGACATATCAGTACAAACCTGTTGCTAACAAGCTTTTTTTTAAACAGAACAAAAACACAAAACATCTTATAGATGCACGATCTGAAGCAATAATACAAGGACCATAAAGGAAAATCACCAACATAGTGATCAAACAAGGAGAAATTATTAAATTTAAGCCTCAAACAAGACGATCATAGCGACACAATGGACAGGTTAGTCTCTGATTCAGCCACGTCTTAACACAGTGATAATGAAACTCATGCAGGCACGGCGTTCTAACAACAGTATCTTCCTTCTTCATCGCAGACAAACAAATTGAACAATCTTCATTATCACGGTCACAGAGATCATGAATTCTTCTTTCTAGCTTTGAAATAGATACATCAATGTGAACTCCAGAGCCGTTAAATCTCATAAATGCTTGACGGGATATGTTAAAAATGCAGTCTTTAAAGAGGTCTACGAAACCAGGATTAGAAATTCGTGTGATAGACGTCATCGTTTTCACCAAAGCTTGGAGATGGGAAGCATGGAGATAGGGCAATTGACCGGAACGGAAGGACGAATTTACCCTGATTGGTTTCTGCACGGAAACCAGATTCTGGCCTAAAGAAGCGCGGCAAGCAAACCCTGAAGCGGTGATGGAGAAGGAAGCAACTCCGATCGAGTTTGGGGAAGTTGATCGAGCTGCGTTCATTGTGAATTGGATGTCACCATATCGGAGTGAAGCCTCCATTAGTTCAGTCGGTAGAATTAAGAAAGCAGCGTGATTAAGAACAAGTAGGTTTAGATTTTGAGATGGATGATCAAGCGTTCAGATCTTAATATATAGAATGCCGCCAGCCATCTAAACTTTCCTGTTTTAAGTCAAAGGCTACTTTGTTTTATTTTGGGAAAGAGGACAACGGCTATTTTAGATAAATGGAAAGGCTCATCCTCTATTTTAAGTTTGGAAAGTTTCATTCAAGTAGGAAGGTTTTAAATGCATCCATCTTATTGTTACGATTGCTTTTCACCGTCGTCCATAAAATAAAAACAATGAGCAAATCCAAGAACATCTCCCGCTTTAATATGCTTAATTTATAGGATAAATGCCTTTCTACAACCACTAACATTTTAATAATCCGTGAATTTACACTCAGTTTTTGCAATATCCTGATATGTAATTGAAACTGTAAAAATAATGATAAATATTAATTTGAAACTTGTTTCTTTTCTTCTCTAAATTTTCACATGCTAAAAGATTAGCCAATAATAACCAAATTCTTAATAGAAATTAACTCACCTAGATTATGCCTAATAACAATAGCTTTCAAAAGGTATTATAAAGAAACTCATTTTGGGGCTTATTCATTTTCGAATTTGAATCAATGCAGGTGTGTTATTGGAAGCAATCTAATTTATAGGTCGGATCAAATACCCATAAATTATGTTATTTGTTTTCATGTTATTTTCAATTTCTATATGTGTATATCTTTGAATATATTGACACTAGAGCTATTTTTGATTAATATAGATGATTGCAGTAAATAAGCGACGATTAGAATGAACTAGTTCTAGTCCCGTGCTATGTGCACGAATGTTTTGATATTTGTTTCATGTACTCGGGAAACTAATTGATAGTCTAGTTTTTCTATTAAAATTTATTGTTCATACATCAAAACACTAAATAAATATCTTTTAAAATTTCAATCAAGATTAATTTGGTTAGAGAGTATTATTATTCTAAACTTTATGGTATAATTTTGGGATTATCGGTCCATTTTTATGAAATGATTTTGACAAAGACACTACTAGAACTACAATATATAGCCACGACAGGGTTTCAACGGCCGCCAACGAGAATTTCCAACGGCTACCAACGGCTCGTTATTTTTTAACAAGCCGTTGGCAGCCGTTGGTAACCATTGTAAAAATGTCGTTTACGACCGTTGGAAGCCGTTGGAATTATTCGTGTAAACCTGCAGCCAAGCCGATACAGCAATTCATTCATCTCTTCCTTCCCAAAACCATCCAAATCCATCTCCATCTTCCTCCACTCCTCCTCTTTTCTTGCTCCCAGCCTCCTTACGCAACCGGCAGCCACTCCGACGCCATCAATCAACACCAGCAGTCTCTCTCCATCCAACTACATCTCCAAAATCAGATTTTGCCTAAAACCCTAAAATTTTAAATTTTGCTAATTTTGTGTTTAATTTGCTGTTATAGTTGTATCTAATGGCCTATTGATTGTTTATTATACCAATTAAGTGCTAATTACAATTATTACCATCCAAATGTCTGTGTATATATATTATGCACATATATACATGTGTTGATAATTTAGTGTAAATGCACATTTGAGTTAGCGTTAGATTAGTTAGGATTGATTTAAATTATTTTGTGTATCTTTTGTATAATATTAGGCAAACATGAATTAGTCGAATATTTTACGAACATGAATTATATCTTTTACAAAATATATTAGCATTAGATAAGTATATAATTTAGTATACATATTGCACACAAATTATGTATTTTGCGAAATAGTAAAAGCCATATAATTTACTATATATTTAATAAAATAGTAGAATATAAATAAAATAATGCATAATATGGTTTATTTTATATATTTAATAAAACGATAACGTATAAACAAAATTTACACCCCTTAGTGAATTTTTGGCTCCGTCTGACAAATGCTGTATATGATCATTGTATGAATATTCGTTTTTATTGCAAAACGGATATTCATATTCATCTGATACAATATTTATTGAATTTGTCCCTGTATTGGACAAGTTACAAACACTATAAAGTAATTATGTTTCGTAAATCATATCATTATAAACGGTTCATAAAATTTCGACGGCATTTCCTTTTCGTTCCTTGTATACATGCATATGTGTACGATACAAGGAACACGGGGGAAGCGCTGCCGAAATTTTAAAAAATCGTTTATAATGATATGATTTAAGAAATGTAATTACTATTGTGTTTGTAATGGGAAGTAGGATGACCGACCATCACAAAAGGTAAAAATGTGAACAAAATATCAAGAAATATAACTTTGTATATAAGAGAAAATGGATTATAAAAAACAGTAAAATCTAAATGTGTTTATCGAATTTGATTAATAATTTTTTTACTATTGATCATAGGTTTTACAGTAGGGAAAATGGTCAATTATTTTATTGATCGGAGCTGGATGTATCAAAGAAGAGAAATGTGAGGCTCAATAAGTATACATTTTCTTAACGGGGTAAATGTGTTTGTCAAATTTGCTTTAAGTAATATTGGAAACGACGTAGAAATTCGTTGTCCATGTAGTAGGTGCAAATTATCGAAGCATTTAGTACCGAATATGGTTAGGATTCATTTGCGCCGATATGATTTTGTAACCAATTATTTGGTGTGGGATCATCATGTAGAAATTATAACACGTAACGAAGAACAGTCAATAGAGGTCATTAGTAATGAAGTTAATACGACGAATCTCATAGAATATATGGTTGAAAATACAGCACGATCAATGTTCCCTACTGTTGAAATTAATAATGACGATGTTAATGTCGAAGTGGAACCAAATGTTGGAGCCAAAAAAATATATGATTTATTGGATACTGCAAAGAAACCTCTTTGGAATGGATGTACTAGCAGCACTCAATTTTCGGCAACTGTAGAGTACATTGCAATGAAATCAAAGTACAACCTCACAGAAGCCGGATTTACGGCTGTTGTACAAGCTGCTAAATGCCATATGCCATTGGATAATTTAATGTGCGAAAATTATTATGAAGTGAAAAAACTTATGTCATCTTTCGATTTGCCGTATCTAAAAATTGACACATGTCTAAATGGTTGCATGTTGTTTTGGAAAGATGATGTCAGTCTTCGGAATTGTAAAATATGTAATCAAGAATGATACAAACCAAGAAAAAAAAGGAAAAAGAAGTTCCATACAAGCGTATGCATTATTTACCTATCACTCCTAGACTTCAAAGGTTATATGCATCATCTGTAACAGCGCATCATATGAGATGGCACAGTGTAAGAACACCTGAAGAAGGTATGTTAACACACCCATCTGATGGAGAAGCATAGAAGTATTTTGATAAGAAATATCCCGATTTCGCAGCGGAGAGCCGTAACGTTAGACTAGGTTTGTACACTGATGGATTTTCACCGTTTTCTCAGTTTGATTCTAAATATTCATCTTGGCCTATAATCATTACACCTTACAATCTACCTCCATGGATGTGTATGCAAACTCCATATATGTTTCTCACAATTGTCGTCCCTGGCCCTGATGATCCGACATAAGGTATCGATGTTTACTTACAACTGCTAATCAAAGAGTTGAAAACATTGTGGTATGAAGGAGTTGAAACATGCGACGTATCAAATTTCTTTTTCCAGATGTTCACTTCTTTGTTATGGACTATTAGCGATTTTCCTGCATATGCAATGCTTTCGGGTTGGAGTACGTCCGATTGTTTTGCTTGTCCTTTATGTATGGAAGAAACACGAGTATTTTCTTTACGGCATGGGAAGAAACTTTCATGGTTTGATTGTCATCGATGTTTTCTCCATATTAATCATACTTTTAGAAGAGACCAAAAAAACTTCATAGCTAATAGACATGAGACTTTACAACCACCAACGATTTGATCAAGTGAAGATATATATGAACTTGTAAAAGATTATCCAAAGATAGAAGAAACTGGCCAGCAAACTGAAATCCAAGGTAAATTGATGTTTCATAATTGGTGCAAACAGAGTCTGGGAGTTGCCTTATTGAAAAAATCCTTTAATCTGTCATAACATTGACGTGATGCATAATGAGAAAAAACGTATTCAATAATGTGTTTAATACATTTTTGAATGTTAAGGCCAAAACTAAGGAAGATCTGAAATCAAGACGTGATATAGAATAAATATGTAATCGTCCTGAGCTTCATATGAAGCCAAATGACACTAAAATACCCAAAGCATGTTATGAACTAGATAACAACCAAGTTAAAGTACTTTTAAAATGGGTGGAAGGATTGCGATTTCCTGATGGAATTTCATCTAATCTTCGTAGATGTGTCGACTATAAGAACGAAAGACTGAGTGGGATGAAAAGCCATGATTGTCATGTAATGATGCAAAATTTGTTACCCGTCGCTTTCAAAGAATTGTTGCCCGTAAAAGTTTGGAAGGTTATAACATAACTTAGTTTATTTTATAAGGAGATTTGTTCAACTATGTTAAAAGTTGACCGTCTTCGTAAACTTGAGATAGAAATTCCTATACTGCTCTGCAAACTGAAGAAAATATTTCCTCTAGGTTTTTTCAATGTAATGGAGCATTTACCTGTTCATCTTCCATTTGAAGCACGTTTTCAAGGTCCTGTGCAATATGGATGGATGTATATATTCGAGAGGTATGTTATTAATACTGAGTATGTAAATGTTAATTTAACTATAAATAAAAATCAATATTGATATGAAGTATTTTTTATTAGGTACTTAAATCATTTAAAGAAAAAAGTGAGACAAAAAGCTCGAGTTGAAGGTTCGATTTGCAAATCATATATCGAAGAAGAAGCATCGTTCTTTCTCTCTCACTATTTCAGTAATCATGTGAATTTATCATTTCAAAGTGTTGCACATAATGATGAGGCCATTGAACAAGATTCTTCTTCTGAAGTAATGTTATCTATTTTTAAACAACATGGTCGACATGCTGGAAAATGTGTAGAAGTATAGTTAGATGATAGAGATTACCATATAACACACACATATATTCTTCTTAATTGTCCGGAAGTTGCACCATTTATTAGGTAATTATCAGATTTCAAGTTTTGATAAATTTAATTTAATACTGCATGTGTAAATTAATAATAAAACAATGTATTATGTTTTTGTTTGCTGTGTTTATGAATCACAAAATCCAAACGGAGATTTAAGCAAAAATTTCGCTACTTGGTTTTAGAACTACGTTTGTGATCCTACAAATAATGTGGTCGATGAAGGATAAAACTTTTGGCGTTGGGGCCGAAAAGGAAAGTTAAAACGTATCCAATATTTTTCGTTAATGGATATAAATTCAACACCAAAGAATATGGCGCTGAAAAATTAACAAATAATACCAGTGTATTTGTTAAAGACAGTAATGATCATAATAATCATATACATTTTATAGCATGTTAATCCAGATTTTGCAATTGACATATTTTATAAGACCAGCAAAGGAATTTTTTTTGTTTAGATGCAACTGGTTCAGCAATATTCCAGGTTCTGGTATTAACGTGCATCCAAACTATAATCTTATAGAAATAAAACATACCTCCCATTATCAGCAGTACGATCCTTTGATACTAGCCAAACAAGCCCTACAAGTTTATTACGCCCCTTATCCATCTCTAAAAAGAGACAAAGCGGATTGGTCTGCGGTTTTTAAAACCAAGGCGAGATTTACATTCAATGGAAAGAATAGTCCAGAAGAACAAGCCTATCAAGCAGATATTGAGAAAAATGTTGAAATCATAATTACAGATGATCAAACTGATTTTGGACGATTAAATGATGAGAAAAATGTATTAGTCGAAGAATTTGAGAGTGTAGTGGAAACGATATAGAACACGAGGCCGAGTCTGAATCAGAAAACGACGAGGACTGAGTAATATCCGGTAATATTTACAATTATTCACACACACACATCACATACCATCATCATCATTACATGCACTACCAATTAAAAATGACTTTATTACATGCATCACATATCATCATCATTTTATCTATGTCTATAATTAAAAATGAAACTTTCAACAGGTATCATGTCAGGCTCCAGACGTCGTAGCTCTTCTCGCTCAGCCGGCGAGAGTAGTGGTGAGCCTCCGGCTCGAACACTTGTATATTTGCAGCCAAAGGCTGATGGAGCGTAAATATCAAAATTAAAATGATAACAATATAAATTTATTCATACATATATATACTTGTCTAAAGCTTTGTTTTTATTTAACACAGGGGATTTGATTTGGATCCCTCAGGGGTTGCTTGGCATTTCCAAGCAATCATATATGAGCAGGACGACAGATTGCTGGCAGAAGTGGAGTAAGATCCCTGACCAAGTCAGGGAGACCATCTAGCGGGATTTTCTGGTGAGTTTATACCACTTTACTATATGAATAAGTATAAATGAACAATTAGTAATATTTTCTCTTTGTACAGGGGCAAGTGGACTTGGCGGAGCCCGATGTCGCCATGGTTCAGCGCCACTGGAATTCAAAGGTCGCCAAAAATTACAGAAGGTAATGTAAGCTCTTAAAAAATTAGGGAAGAAAGCGAACTAGATGGGCGCTTCCGTATGGGATTCTTGGATGAGTTGGTGGGAGACCGACGAGTTCAAGGTAAACCTATCAAATATATACTTAATTATTTCGCAATTAGTAAATATAATATTCAATTTAAATTACAGGTGGAGTCGGAGAGGAACTCTGCCAATAGAAGTAGGAATCCTGTAACGCATCATGGCGGATCCAAGTCTTTTCAGCATCACCGTGAGGACTTGGTAAATTTATCAATTACGAATCTGAAGTGTTATTACATTTTGTATATTAATCAGTTCAGTAATTAGCTATGAAAAATTAAAATATATAAATTATTTATTGCAGGAAAGATCGCTTGGATGTCCCATGTCTATGATGGTGGTATTTACCTGCACCCACGCATCAAGACAAGCAGACAATGCTGGCAATGTTACATATCAGTGGGATGATGATGATAAGGCGATGGCTGCATATATATGCATATTTTAAATCTTATTTTATTAATATCGATAAGTTTAAATCCTATTCTACTAATTTTAACCTGTAATTGTTTTTTATTTTAGGCAAAGTTTCAAGAGGCAGGGGCAGAGCTACTTTCAGAATCGGATCGCGATGAGTTGACGGTAGAGGAGCAAGATTATATTTTCGACGTTATTATGGATCCGACGCAACGGAATAGGCGTTATGGCTATGGAAACCAAGCGGTAATCTTATAAACATTGCAATATTATATTTAATAAATTAACCTATAGATATACTATACATACGATGATTTCTACCTGAGTTAAATCTAACATATACGTGATTTATAAATATTAGATAAGTAAGAAAGAAAAAACATACAAAGATATGTGATGAAAATAGATGAACCAAAAAAAATATAAGAATACTTTTAACACATATATGTTGTATTAAAAAGAATCCATTTCCTTGTGGTATATATTCCAAGAAAAGGGTTCGCTATTTTACATTAGGAACCAAAAACATGAACCAAAAAAAATAGTAGTAGTATTAACAATAATAAATGGAACTAAAAAGAACACACTAATGGAGGTCTCATATGAAAAAGTTAAAGGGAAACTCATGCTTTATACCCCTGCTATTTATGAAAATAGATGAAATCTCCATATTTCTTTGCATGTCGTAAATTAAATCCCTAAAATTTACAATAATGAAATCGCTCTCAAATTCATAACAATAAAAAAATTAATAATCTAAAATATAAATGCAAATTAAAAAAATCAAATTAATTTCACTGGTGACAATTAAAATTGCTTGTAATATTAAAATATAAGGTAAAATCCAAATTTATAATATTTTTAACATCTAGTATGTTTACATTATATAATTTCATGAAATGTATTATTGTTGCTAATATAATATCCAAACTATTTTACCAAAAACAACAAAATTTAAAATTATTCTATACCTTAGACTCTTATAATGCAATGAACCAAAGTAGTGACGAGTTTAGGTTGCGATATAAAAATGCAATGTACAATAAAAGTAATTAAAATTGCATAAAAGAACAATCTACGTTTGATACGTTATTTTAATTGAACAATGTAAGACATTATTCTAGAAATAAATAAATTCAAAAAAATTCCAATAGTTCGAATCAAGTTTGTATAGCTCTAACACATTCCATTTTTATTTTTCATTCAAAACGGAAACACGTGGAAATGGATTAAAAATTTAATTCATTCATTGTAAAGTGGAGAAAAATCTGGTATTTTGGCATCATATACCAAAAATGATATTGAAAAGGTAATATTTTTTATCATTTATCATCCTGCACCATTATCATTTAATAAAATATGCATTTCCTTATGGTATATGCATTGCTTAAGATTACGTCATTTACGTTTCTATATTTTAAAATATGCATTGCTTAAGAAAATGATTATAATACAAATGTGAACATCTCACATTCTATTTGCAGGTTCGGACAGCTCAAAAGGCGTGTGACAAAGCTGAAATAAAAGAGCTTAGAGCCATGGTTGAGCAGCTGCAAGAGCAGGACCGTCTTCGCGCTATACAAATGGAGCAGCTAAATCAACGTTTAGCGGAGTACGCACAGAGGCATGGTTCCTTCCCTTCATCGTCTAGTGCTTTCGAAGGTGATGATGATGCTTGAGAGGTATGATGATTATTGTCTTTGTGGTTGGTTATTGTATATCTTGACTTTGAGGTGGCGAGGATTGTGTTTGATGGTTATTGTATATATATTGACTTTGAGATAGTGAGGTTTAAGTGTTTGCATTTTATATATTGACTTGAATATGAAGTTGGAGTTAGTGTTGGTGGGGGTTTTGTTGTTTATGTACATATTGACATGGAGTTTAGTTTGAAAATGTAATGTTTGATGTTGATTTTTGGTTGTGTATATTGTTTGTGGTATAATGTGTTGGATATGTGATATATATGTGAAATGGAGTGAAAATGGAATGGAAATGGATATATATTGATTGTGTGTGGCTGGAAATGAATGGCTTGATGTTATAAAAAAATTTCACCCAGATTAGCAAAGGCTACCAACGGCTACCAACGACTCTTTGGTCATTCTAAACCAACGGCTTCCATCGGTTAAATTTCGTTCGAAACCGTTAAAAAAATCCATTGGAATAGCCCCGTTGCTTTCGTTGGAAGCCGTTGGAAAGCGTGAATGCTATTCCGACGACTTTTCCAATGGCTCCCAACGGCCGCCAACGGCTGGAAGCCGTTGGAATAGCCGGTTTCTCTTGTAGTGAGAGTGGTGATTCTTTTAGAGAAAATGATTTGTTTTCATGAATTTCAAATTGTTTGGAGTTTAATTTCAGTTATTTTCAAAAAATTGATTCCCTTAAAATGTTTGATTTTGAGAAATTTAGAACTTTTTTCAAACAATAGATAACATTAACATATTTGACGGCTTCAAGAAACTTAAATTACTTGAAAATTGATTTACTTTTAGATATACTTTAGTTTTCAGTTGAAATTTAGAACTTAATTGAGACTAATTGGTTTTACTTCTATTCTTTTCAATTTATATATATAAACATGAATTTCAAAGTTCGTTGACTATTTTTAACAATCGTCTATCCTTGTTGATTTCTTAATAAAATATAAACCAAATGATAAATCAATTTCCGAAATTCTTCGAAAAAAGATGAAAATATATATAAAATTTTTCTATACCTATATATTTATGGTAAACTTTGGATCTTCCAATTTGGGTTATATTTTTTCTTTTAAAAGATTCTTGATTTGAAAAGTAGATGTTACTATAATAATCTGAGTTCTATCAAAATGAAGCACTCTTTTGAAAATGCATAATTTCTTTAAAGCAATTTGAGCATTTTTGAATGGGGTTTCTTTTTTCTTAAAATATTTGTTTTCATTTTTTTTGTTTAACACATTTGAATTTTATCACTTGTCAAGAAAATGCTTTCCTCCAAATATTGGAATTTTTTGTTACTTTAAACACATTCAAATTTTAGGTGATCATACTACATTTTCAATAGGAATAAGAAGGTTCTACATACCAATGAATTATAGTAAGAATTAATAATTTATAAATTGTTATCCATAAATACTATTTTGCGCAGTCATGCCCATAACTCTATTTTAACTAGCAGCTTTAAAACTTTGGCAATCTAGTATTAATTTAAATATTTCATTCACAACACTACTAGAAAATGCTTAAAAAGCCACAGGGAAGAACGACGGCTCCCGACGTCTTATTTCCGTCGGCTACAAACGGTCGCTGGAAAATCGCGAATAACAGGCTCCAGCCGAGCCTTTCTTCCTCATTTCAGCATACCTTAATCTTAATTTCTAAAATCCCAAATTCCCTCCCCAAGCCTCCAATCACTAATTCCGTGTTTTTGCATCCTCCCTGGCTTCGAATTCAACCTCTCTTGTTTTCTAGCTTAGGTATACTCTCTTATTTTCGTGAAAAAATCAATTTTTATCCTATTTATAGATTTGCATAAGATGATAAATTAGGGCTAAATGGTGATTGAAATTGTTTCCAATAGTGTGATAATAGTTTCTAGCATTCCATGGTATACCTATTTCATCTTTTATCGTGAAATTGTGAAAAACATGTATAATTTGTGGTTGTTCGTGTATATATAAATTGTTGTGTGTGCGTTGATTCTACGATTGTATATGTGTGTAGTGCTGCTAGCATTGTATTGTGTTAGTTGGAATGAATGAACGAGCTAGGAGTATTATATTGCGCACGTATTGACTAATGCAAAAAATAAGCATGAGTCTAAATTATAACTGTGTATTTAAAAATGACAAAAATGTTACATCGGCCTTAAGTTGATGTAATACGTCGAATAAATGTGTTAAATTAAAATATATTTTTGCAACCGTGAACACTTAGTAAAACTATATTTTTCGTAAAATGCTCATATTTAACAACCCTTAGAGAGTTTTTGGCCCCGTCTGATGAGTGTTGTACATGATCGTTGTATAAATAGTTGTTTTTTTTTCAAAAAACGATCATTTATATTCATCTGGCACAATGTTTGTTGGATTTGTCCCTATATTGGACAAGTTATAAATACAGTAAGTATTTACATTTTGTATACTACTTCGTGTCAAACGGATCATAAAATTTCGGCCTAACTTTTCTTTTATGTTTCCTACGTACATGCATTTGTGTACAATGCAGGGAACAAAAGGGAAATGCTGCCGAAATTTTGTTGAATCGTTTGAGACGAAGTAATATACGAAATGTAAATGCTTACTGTATTTGTAATGGGATGTAGGATGTCTGACCATTGGAAATACTTGAAAATAAAATGTGTCGTATTTGAAAATATTTTTAATTTGTGAAATAGTGCTTTAAATTCAAATATTATAAGACCATGAAAATAATCTTTTTCGAATTTGTATTCTTGAAAATAAATATTAAATTTTGAACTTGTGACTCATTTTCTCAAATAGAAAAAATGATTGATTATTTTGTTGATCGAAGGAGATGGATGTACCAAAGAAAAGGATTGAGAGGCTCAATAAAAGAAGATTTTTATAAGTATAATCTTATTTGTTGAATTCGCTTTAAGTAATAACGGAAACGATCCAGAAATTCGTTGTCCGTGTAGTAGGTGTAGACATTTGAAGTATTTGTTACCAGATATTATGAAAGTTCATTTGTGCCAAAACGGTTTCGTACCCGAGTATTATGTTTGGGATCGGCATGAAGAAGTTGTAGCTAATACTTGTGTAGAGTCTGAAAGTGTCGTTAACGAAGTAGTTACGACGACCCATATAGAAAATATGGCCAAAGATGCAGCACGATCAATGTTTCCTATGGTTGAAGTTGACGACAATGATGGAAATGTTGAAGAACCAAATATTGCAGCAAAATTGTTTATGATTTACTAGATGCTGCTAAGAAACCTATTTGGGATGGTTGTAAAAGCGGCACTCAACTGTCAGTAATCGCATAATACATTGAGATGAAGTCAAAATACAATATCGCTGAAGCTGGGTTTACGGCTGTTGTACAAGCTGCAAAAAGACATATGCCGGCCGATAATCTAATGTGTGAAAATCACTATGAATTTAAAAAACTTATGTCGGCTTTTGGTTTACCTGATCAGAAAATAGATACACGTTTAAAACGCTGCATGTTGTTTTGGAAAGAAGACGCAAACCTTAGAAATTGTAAAATTTGTAATCAGGAGAGATACAAACCTAGAAAAAAGAACGGGAAGGAAGTTCCGTACAAACGTATGCATTACTTACCGATCACTCCAAGGCTTCAAAGATTATATGCATCTTCTATAACTGCATCTAATATGAGATGGCATAGTGTGAGAAAGGAGAAAGAGGGTACGCTGACACATCCGGCCGATGGAGAAGCATGGAAGCATTTCGATAAAACATATCCAAATTTTACAGCGGAGAGTCGAAATGTTAGATTAGGATTATGTACGGATGGTTTTTCGCCATTTTCTCAATTTGGTTCAAAATATTCATCCTGGCCCATTATCGTCACACCTTATAATTTACCTTCATGGATGTTTATGAAAACGCAATATATGTTTCTTACTATTGTCGTTCTTGGACCCGACGATCAGACACAAGGAATCGATATATATTTACAACCGTTGATTGAGGAGTTAAAAATATTATGGAACGAAGGAGTAGAAACATACGATGTGTCCGAGAAGAAAATTTTTCGTATATTTGCTTCTTTATTGTGGACTATAAGTGATTTTCCTGCCTATGCAATGCTTTCAGGATGGAGTACTACCGGTCGTCTAGCATGTCATTATTGCACGGATGAAACATGAGCATTTTCTTTACCTCATGGTAAGAAAATTTCATGGTTTGACTGTTATCGATATTTTCCCCATGTAAATCATCCCTTTAGAGGAGACAAGAAAATTTTTTTAGCTAATAGAGTAGAAACTAGACAACCACCAACGATATGGTCAAGCGAAAACATATATGAACTTGTTAGAGACTATCCCAAGATATATGAAACTGGAGTGCAAACAGAAATTGAAGGCAAATCGATTGTTCATAACTGGTGCAAACAAAGTATTTTTTGAGAGTTGCCATATTGGAAACATCTTCTGTTTCGTCATAATATAGACGTGATGCACAATGAAAAAAAGTATTTGATAATGTTTTTAACACAATTGTGAATGTGAAAGGGAAGACGAAGGATGATTTGAAATCAAGACATGATATAGAAGAATTATGCAAACATCCTGAGCTTCATATAAAACCAAATGACAGTAAAAAAAACCAAAGCATGTTACGAATTAGATAATAATCAAGTTAAAATTGTGTTAAAATGGGTGGAAGGGTTAAGATTTCCTGATGGGATATCATCAAATCTTCGTAGATGTGTTGATTTTAAGAATGGTAGATTGAACGGAATGAAGAGCCACGACTGTCACGTAATGATGAAAAATTTATTACATGTTATGTTCAAAGAACTACTGCTATTAAAAGTTCGGAAGGTAGTAACGGAGCTTAGTATGTTTTACAAAGGGCTTTGTTCGACTACTTTAAAAGTGCAACGTTTACGTAAACTTGAAGTAGATCTCCCATCTGAAGCACGATTTCGAGGTCATGTCCAATATGGATGGATGTATCCATTTGAGAGGTATGTAATATGTTATTACGTAATTTAATTTCATTTGAAAGATGAAGTTAATGTAAACTAATTTTGCATAGATATCAAAATCATCTGGAAAAAAAAGTGAGGCAAAAAGCACGAGTTGAAGGTTCGATATGTAAATCTTACATCAAAGAAGAAGCTTCATTCTTTTTCTCTCACTATTTCAGCGACCATATGAATAAATTTGAAAGTGTTCCTCGTAATGACGAAGAGGACGAACAAGAGTCCTCTTAAGCAATGTTATCTATTTTTAGACAACATGGTCGGCCTTCTGGAAAATGTGCAGAAATATGGCTAGACGATAGAGATCTTCATGTAGCACACACTTATATTCTTCTAAATTGTGCCAAGGTTGCACCGTTTGTTAGGTAATCTGCAATAATAATTTTTTTTAATTCTTTTCTATAATGCATGCGCGTGTATAACCTAATGTAATGATTTGTTTATATATACAGTGTTTATGAACGTGAACATCCGAATGGAGATCTCAGTAAAGAATTTTCCGATTGGTTTTCAAATTACGTTCATGAGCCGAGAAATTGTGTTTTTGACGAAGGGTTGAAATGTCTTGCGATGGGACCAAAAAGCGTGGTCAAGTCATATCCAATATATTTCGTCAATGGATATAAATTTAACACCAAAGAATACGGTGCAGAAAAATTAATGAATAATACTGGTGTATTTGTTAAAGGTAGCGACGATCCAGAAAATCACATAAATGATTTTTATGGTGTTCTAACATAAATTTTGCAACTGACATATTTCTCACGACCCATGGAGGAGGTGTTTCTATTTAGATGTAATTGGTTTAGCAATGTTTCGGGTTCTGGAATTAAAGTGCACAAGGATTATATTCTTATCGAAATAAAGCATACATCACACTATCACAAGTATGATCCTTTTGTAATAGCCAAATAAGCATTGCAAGTGTATTACGCTCCTTATCCGTCTCTGAAAAGAGATAAAGCAGATTGGTCTGCAGTTTTTAAAATAAAGGCCAGATTTACATTCGATGGGAAGAATATTCTAGACGAACAAGCTTATCAGGCAGACCTTGAGGAAAATAACGAAATAATAATTACAGACGATCATATAGATTTTGTTCCTTTGATCGATGAATCAAATGTTTTGCTAGAAGCGTTTGACGGTGCAGAGGAAAATATCATAGAAACGAGACCGAATCTGAATCAGAAGACGATGATGATTGATAAAAATCCGAATTTTATTTTTTTGCAGTTGATGTAACTATGTTGAATTCTTGATGTATTATGAAATTGATGTAACTATGAAACCAAATCTATACGTTTACCATTGTTTACATGTTTTATGTCATTTTCATTTATCATTTATTTAGCAATTATTATTAAAAATGCAATGTAATCTGCGTATTGTCGGAACATAAGACCCATTATGAATCAGGTATAACACAACTCCATTTCTATTTCCATTTCAGTCATTAATTTAGCAGTTTATACTGTTGATGTATTTATTTACGTATGAAATATATTTCATTATCATGTTACTATTCTGTTTTGAAATGATGTGTATATATATCATAGGTTTACGTAACATCGTCTGGAGGTAGGAGCTCTTCCCGATCAGAAGGCGATGGTAGTGGTCCATCTGAAGTGCCACAACATCCTGTCGTTTGTTTAGTACCTGGGGGAGAGCTGATCTTCCAGTTCTACTGGGGCAGAGTATATTAATTAGGCGTAGGTATCTCCTGAGACCCAACTAAATTTTATTCGGCATCTTATTTTTTTTGTATACGTACGTACTTATCTGTATCATATTTAAAAACAGAGGGTTCGACCTACTTCCCTCGAAGGTCGTGTTGGATGTTTCTAGAGCGTCTTACCGGAGTAGGATGAGTGCTTGTTGGCCGAAGTGGGATAACATCCCTCCCCACATATTAGAGTGTATTTGGAAAGATGTCCTAGTAAGTATATTTTTCTATTTTTCATTTTTAATTAATTTTTGTCATTTTTTTACTGCTTATCGTTTACAGTTTAATAATCTTTTTGCTTTTTGTCGTGAAACACAGGCTGAGATAGACATTCAAACGGATGATATGCAGTTGGCACGGGAATATTGGATGAAGAAGATGCGCAAAATAGGGACTCGATATCCGAAATAAAGAAATCAGGTAAGAGACCATGTTGGATGGGGGAGAGCGTATGGCAAGCATGGTTGTGATACTATGAAACTGACACAGCGAAGGCAAGGATACTAATTTTTTTTGAATTATTTGACTGGTAGTAAATATCAAAAAAATACATGATCGATAAATAATGTATCAACTTTTGAATGTACAGGCAGAGTAGGAAAGAAACTCTACAAAAAGAAATAAAAATCCCATCACTCATCGCGGAGGATCGAAATCATTTCAGCAGTATCGGCAGGAGTTGGTAAATTTACTGAATGCATTTTTTAAATAGTTTATGCTATATAATTTTAAATGTACAATAATTGTCTATAAAAATCAATTTCAGGAAGCTGAGGCGCATGGTCCCGTGGGCTATATGGACATGTTCACTCGTACGCATGCTGTCGAGCATGTAAATCCGGACGGGATAGTTTTTTATACATGGCACGACGATAAATCCAGCAAGAGCCATGTAAGCATATTTTATTTTATGCAGTATTAGTAATAATTGTTCTCCTTGTTAAAATATAATGAAATAAGATATGATGATATTAATGTATTAATGCAGGAAAAGTTTATGGAGCAGCGCCAGAAACTCCTTGCTGATACGGGTCGAGATCTGCTGACAACGGATGAGGAGGATGCTATTTTTGAGTCAGTTATGAATCCATCGGAGCATGATAGACGATATGGATTTGGCAATCAAGTGGTAAGTAAATAATATATTGGTAATCAAGGAATAATTTCAAATTTATTGCTCTCATCATTCTCTATAGTTAATTTACTTATGCTAAAATGTTCGAAAGTTATATTAATTCAAAATATAAATCAACAATCTTGTCACTATAGTTCTTTGGTGTTACCACAATCTAAAATATTATCAACATGCACAACACTTACATAAACATCATAAACTAAATTAAATAACATTATCACATTACTAATCATTCAAATACCTACACATACACTTAGTCAGATCACACAGCTAACTTAAATATTTATTACAGGCCAGCAGTCAGAGACGGGTTAGGCAGACTAGAGCTCAGATCGATCTAGCAGAGATCGAAAATTTGAGGGCTAGAGTGGCGCAGTTGGAGGAGCAGAACCGTCGGTAGGCCATAGAGACAATACAGTTGCTAGACCAGCGTATCGTCGAGTACATGCAGCAGTATGGTGGCCGCTTCCCTTCCTCTACTGGCTCAAGTTCGGGCAGAGATTGATTGATTGCTTCGGTCGGTAAGTTTTTTCTGCTTTGTACGATTTGGTAGATGGTGGAGGTACTTGTTGGTTTTGTATACTATGTTATGCTACACTTAAAATTATGTGGATGTTGGGGATGTTGTGGACGTACGTATTGATAGAACATTTGGTGTTGTGGATATTATTATGTATTGTACATTAGTTTGGGTGATGATGATTTGTATTGACTTAGTTTTATATTTTTTTGTTTGGTGATTTGTGTATAGTTTGGTTTTTGATTTTTGATTGGAATATTATATATTGGATTATGCAGTATTCGTGGGATAGTGTTTGTATGAGAAACGTGGATGGAAGGCTGTATTGCTGCAGAAATTAAAAAAGTTTCAGCAGATTTCCGACGGCTCCCGACGGCCTGTAGGTATCATATATCCGACGGCTCCCGACGGCGCCCAACGGCTTTCGGGTCATTTTTACCGTCGGAATATGTCGGAAGCCGTCGGAAATACGGACGGCGAGGTTCGTCGAAGCCGTCCGAAATATTGCTCTCCGACGCCGTGATTTCCGACGGCATTTTCCGATGGCTTCCGACGGCCGCCAACGGTTTTCAGCCGTTGGAAAATGGCTTTCCCCTTGTAGTGGAATACATTACTTAATAAAATGATATTCGGTCCATGGGTGCGGCGCAGTGCAAAGGAGGCTTGAGTTCTGGTGAAAAGACTCAAGTTCGATTCCTACCATGCACTTTCCTATCCTATATAAATTTACCTGAAAGTACGGGGAATTGGATCAGCGGACAGCTTTACTATATCCTTCCAGGAGTTTACTGACCCAACAGGTTCTCATGGTTTTTCAAAAAAAATGATATTCGCAAAAAAAACCTCATATCAATCAACAACATTACAAAGAGGAGAACATGTGTATCACCATCACACATAAAAATATGAAGAAAGAAAGCTTCATTAAAATGGTATGTAAAGGAGAAGAAAAAACGGTTATATGTTAAACCTAGGTTTTATAGTTTAAGTATATGGACATTAAGAGGTTAATCTATAATAAAACATGCTAAAAGTACCTATTAATTTTAAATGGATCTACAATGAATAAAAAATATGTCTTTATTTTATAAGTTGGTTGCTCGGCGTTATCGTCTCTACAATCATGCATATAGTAAATAAGAAGCTTATAATATACAACATATGGCATGCGTGGACTTTTCCAGTAGTAATTATTGATTTGATCTACACTGTAATAGTTAGAAAACATTGAAAACAAAAATAAACAATGTAGGAGAAGCGTGTTTTGCCTTTAATAAGTTTAATTCACAACAAATGAGGTACCTTATTCTTATTTGCAGACCCAAAGTATTGAGAAATCCATAAAATAAATACGTAGTGCCTGCTTTGTTCCTGTAATTATGCATTTGTTATATATATCAAAGTCAAGAATGCTATTTATATATTAAGATTTTAAATTTTGTATTCATATGATTTGTAACGTTTATTGCTCAATCAAGGGATTGTATAATTTCTTACAATGAATCGTATGCATTTCATTGTTATGCTTCACACAAAAGCAAAATTTTTAAAAGCAACAATGTAGAAACAAAGGTATACCAAATCAGAATGTGTAGGAAGTTTCTTAAAAGGGAAAAATGAAAAGAAATAACAATTTTTTTAAACCTACATCTTGCGTAACTAGAGGTGGAATACTTTTTCCCCTAATTCCAAATAATCTATAGCTTGCATCAGGTAATTGTTGTTTATAAAATTGTTTTTCAATGCTACCATTGATTAAAGGGGAATTTAATTTTTATTATTTAATTTGGCTTCAAGTATGGACTGGAGTAGTAAATTTACAACTAGCCACTAAGATTCTACTTAGAGACTGCGATCTAATTGTCTCTATTCGAATTTTTTTAATATTGTGTAATAGAGATCACAATGTTTGTAGTTGTAAAAATGTGTTTTTTGCCAAACGTTACTCGTCTAATCAAAAGCCTTAGATGATTAAAACATGTAATAGGTTGAAACTTTGAATGGGAAGAAAAAATATTTTTGGAAAAGTGTGATTATGTTTATTGAAATTGAATCTAAATGTCCATAAACATGTGTACATTTCAACATGTTTAATATATAATATACAATACATAGTAATCAATTCGTTTTATGTAATAGTTATAACTTCACTATATGGATCATTTTGGCAATTATAAGTCATATTATTATTATTATTTCCTTGTTTTTTTTTGTCTTTAAACGGTTCCTTAAAGTTGACCTATTAAACAACCAATGTATATCTTACATGTGATACATGCATCACCTAAGCACGATGGACATGGAAACTTCTCTACATTTGCAACGTGCAGGTAATTATAACTTGTATCCTTATTTCCCCACATTGAATACTTCTTTATAATAACTTATTAAATATTACAAAATACATAATATATGTGATATGGGAATACCCTGTAAATGATGGACATGCATATTTGGAACGATTAAGTAGAATCATAAATTAGAAATAAAATATTGGTAAATTTGTTTAGAAAGCTGTATTCATATCCTATTTTCTTTAAACCGTGCTTACATGTTTAATGCAATACATTAACTGGAAATATTTATACTATATATTGCTTGCATCATCTAAGAGGCACAATTGTGCCAAATTATAAACTACAGCATTGTATGCCAGTATATTTAAAACGAATGTTGTATCACGAAAATTTAAAAATGATGAGTCGAATGGTGTATGAATGAATATGAATTTTGATTAAGTTAATTTATTTTTGTGATGACTTATTGTTCAATGCTAGAATGAGAGGGAGCCCTTTCGACAATATTTTCTTGTTGCATGTCATGTTCAAATTCATAAGATTGGAAGCTTCAAATGTTTTCTACTATAGCAGTCATCAATATAAAAGAGTATTCATGATTTGCCGTCGGCCAATTTCTTAATAGAAGAAGAAAAAGGAAATTTCTTATCATAGAGAAAAGTCAATACATTTGTGAATTTAACCGCTAAAGGTCTTCAAGCAAATCAAATAGAATTTAACTTCTTAATAAATAAACGTTGGATTGAAGATGAATAATATTGGTGTTATTAGTTGCAGAAATGATGTGAAGATGTACTTGTAGAAACTATGGTAATATAAAACAAATCTTCATCAAACAAAATCTAAAAAGCTTTGCTAAATTACAAGTTGACGTAAACTAAAACTAAACTTTTTGGAGGACATTTCTTATTAAAAGGAAAGTGACGTTGCTAATTTTGAAAGAAGGTTACAAAATCCTAACCCTAGAAAGAAATATATTGATTTGGGTTGTTCTCAAAGATTCTTTTAGTGAAACGAAGGCAATAATTGATTGGATTTTCGTATTGCATGAATAAATGAATTCAGTTTCATTGGATTTGGATTATGGTGAGAAACGAAACTTGGAGAAAAAACAAATGAGAGTTAAAAAGAATGGTACCAGGATTAGAATAAATGAACGGGTGTGCATAGCATATGGATTAGAATCAAGGACATAAATGCAAATTTTACTCAACATCAAGGAAAAGTCGTTATACGAGGTGAGAATGAATAAGAAGGAAGAAAATTGAATATTCAGCTTCTTATATAATAGAATGGATAAGAACGATTATTCTATATGTTTGGATTTTAAAACATAGAATGTAATAATAATGTTTTCTATGCTGTAATGATAAATAAATTTAACTACAGTAAAATGTTTGTAATCGATTTATGATAATTTTTAATTTTGAAAAAAAATAGTTTACTTAATCAAAGTCCATTTGATAAAAATTTTGTTTTAATAAGTTGAACTAATCAATAAATTATATTTTAAAGAAATATTGAATCGATTAAAATATTTTAAAGTGTAAATAATTTTCAAATGGTTGAAATAGTTAAAATAAATTTTACTTACTCTAATACAAGACATAATTAAACAGTGATAAACAAGTATTGAATTGAAAAAAATTGTGCAGTCTATCGAAATATACATGGTAGATCATAATATATATCATATTGAATTGAATCGAAAATATATATTTATAAATAAATGATAAGATGTAATTAGATGTAAATAAGGTGATTTAACTTGTAACTAAATGTAACTAAAAAAGCCAAAATGAAACTTTAATTTCTTAGGGCTTAGTTGAAAAAAAAGATATACTTATTCAATATAATTATTTTTATCCCCCTCTCCTTATCTTCATTTTCCTCATTTCTTTGCCTAGCCTAAAATCCGTTCCCCCTTTTCCACTTTAAATCCTTGATCCCAAATCTTGATGCATAGAAAAAAATTGCCGCATGATGTAACGAGTAGTGGGAAATGAAGAGGGGGAAGAGGAAACTACGGCATCTCGCAATAGGATGGAAACCATGACGTCGGCATTGTCTAGCAAGTGAAGTGCACGTCTGGTGGCGTTTGGCTATGTGAATAAAAGGGAAAGCGTTGGCGTGGAGGAGTCTATTCTGTTGTAGGAGGCTTTTCTTGCGTGTGAGGGATGAATAACAACAACTATCCATGGGCATGTCATTGGGGGTAGTGCTTTAGGTCGAGGATGGAGTTTAGACTATTTGCATTTGCGCTAGAGCTTAGAATAGCTGCTGATTTGGGAATTCCTAGAATTGATTCGGCGAGTTATTGCTTAACTCACATTTATGTTCTAGTATCAATTTTACTTGGCATGCCTTGGTTTCTTTCTGAGATGAATTTTTGGTTGTAATGATTGAGTTGGTTGAATATAGTTACATTCCTTTGTGTAAACCAAGTCATGATGAATTTGAGTTGATTTGCATCATTTGTTTACCAATTAATGAACTATAGCGATAGATATCACATGTATGTTGATATATGACTTGAATTTGGGTTGGAAATTATTTAGAATGGGTGAGTTTTGGTTGAAATAATTTTGGGGACATCAATAAAAGGATTATTGAAATACATTATTTTTGAAATGGAGATTTTGGAGTTTTATTATATAAAATAATTTTATAAAACATAAGTTTAACTCAGAATTATTTTTGAAATTGAAATTATGGTAAGTGTACATAAGTTGCTTTTTGAATAGAAATTTTATTTCTCTATGTTATGAAAATATATGAAGAATTTTTATAAAAAGGGATTAATTTGTTTTATATATATAAACATTTTTTCAAGTCATTAATTTATTTTGTGAAATTTGAATAAATGGAAGTTCGTAAAATAATATTTTGAAATAATAATAGGCTAAATGAGATTTAATTATTGTATGGAAAATTATTAAGGATATTTTTTTTCATTTTTTCAGGTATAATTATAAATAATTTATTTTGTAATCAACTATTTTCAAATAAAAGGGAAATTGATTTAAATCCCTTAGAAATGTTTATAAAAATATTTGGGTTGAATAATTATGGAAAGGGAAATTTTAGAATTTAGTTATACAAGTGAATTATATATGAATTATATATATATTTGTGTTAAATAGTTGGGAGATTTTTGTAAAAAGTGAATTATAATCTAATAAACTATCATTCCAAGCTGGTTAAAAAGGGATTAGAAGACAAATAAGGAAATTTGAATATTTCTCTATAAAGTAAAATTTTATAAGTTAATATTTTAATATAAATATTCTGAAGACCTTATAAAAGAAAAGTGGAGTTTAACAGATTATTTACTAGGCCTATCAATGGTACGGGTTTCGGCCCGAGCCCGCCCTATTTATGCGGGTACAGGTTTTGTCTTTTACTATCCAAGCCCGACTCAGACCTGATCAGGATAGGGTACGGTTTTATCAAAATCCAGCCCGGTTAGGCCCGACCCGACTATTATTTTTTCGTCATATCAAACCATGAGTGTGTATGTTATTTATTTACCATTTTATTTATTTACATGTAGATGTTTTTGTATACTTTTGTTATGAGCTTGACTACATCACCTTTCAATTTATATGTTAACTTTGTTTGTATACAAATTTTACCAAAGTTGCAGTTTTAAAATATGATTTTAACATAAATATTCTGAGTTAGGTATATAGTTATTACCCAGCAGGTTAAAAAGCCTGACGGACCGGGCTCGGATATTGGGTTGAAATACCCTGAGGGTTCGGGCTGAGCTTGGGTTTTAATTATTGTAATTGGACCAGGGTCCGGGTTTTATAATACCCAGACCGAACCCTGCCCATTGACAGACTTATTACTTACCATAGGTGTTTTAAATGGTTTTGAAAATAAACCAGGATTTTATATAATAATTTCGAAATTAAATTTATGAGTTTTGGAAATATTTTTGGATTGCGAAGATACTTTGAATTTGATGTTTTTAAGGTATTTGGAGATTACAAACTTCTTTATAGTATTTCCATAGTATTAAAGTAGAAATTATAAATAAACGGATTTTAGTGGTTTTAAAATAAGGAATTTTTGGAATTAAATGGGATTTTGAGAGAGCTCTAGTTTTAATATTGAGATTTAAAAGTTTAGTTCTGTATAATGAGAATTCTAATAAACGGATCAGTAATACCGAGTATTATGGGGCATTCGATAGTATTTTTTTATTATTCCTTTGATTCGTTGTGTAGAATGTCGTATGTTTGTATTAAATGTATTTTATAATAAAACTAGTTTTGAATCAATAATTGACTAGATGGATGCTTTAGAGTGTTATACTTGTATGTGAATAGATGCAACGACGTGCAAAAAGATATTGTGATATTTTATCACATTTGTTTTAATGCATATCCTCTCTTTTAAATGGATAAAGACCTAAAATGATTATAGAGATGGGAATGACAACCATATGGGGTTAACCGTGAGTGAGGATTACATGAGTAAAATAAAAATATGACGGCTATTACATTAGATACCAAACGTGCTTTTCCATCCTTGCTGACCAATTTTAGGGTAGCATGCCTCGAGTCATGGTCCCCAATATCATAGGTCAAATCGTCTTTTGCACGGACACAACGATAAGGTTCAACAAAAAATTTACAAGGATGACGAAGTTAGGATTGCAAACGAGGTGATGATTAGTTGTGCAGCAAATAGACTGTGGGAGAACGCTTATATTCTTGAGTAGAGGTAGTGAATACCTCAAGCAAAGGACTCAGCTTTTGGTAATAGGTTAATGTGTAACCTAGGATGAACGTAGCAACTAAGGTGATTGATAACTAAAATTACCCGAATTCCTTAATAAACATGTAATTACTAATAAAGGCATAGGTATGAAACTCAGTTGATTAAAGTTTCCATTGTAAAATAGGACATTACATAGGTGTTAAAATATTATATAAGAACGATGATGGTTACTTCCTATGTTATGTGATCATTTTGAAAAAAAGGAAAAAATTATTATTTAAACATACCCGATACACATTATGGTATATGTATATTTCTTTATCTTTTCCATCGGTTTGGATTTTTTTTACTACGCCATGAATGTGTTATATCTCTCATCATCTTCCTATATTATTTAAGCATTCACATTTTAATCTAGACATAGTCTGACTCATTGATTATTTATATAATATTTGATTCGGTCCAATACTTTTTAGGTACATGGTCATTAGCCTTTCTTTGGATATTGTGCTATTTGAGGAGATAACTTTTAGACCTATGTACACATTCTGGAGTCTATAATATGTATATGTATTCTTTAGTTAACTTTATATGTGTGTATGATGATGGCTGGGACTTATACTACACAAGACTAATATTGATGTATATTTCATTATGTGTGAGGTACTTCATTTTTGTAGACCCACATTTTTTTGTATTTGTTATGATATTATAATTCGCACTATAAAATATGACTTTGTATTTCTCTCATTATATCATGTATTATTTTGTCCTAGAAAACCCACATGTTTATTGCTTTGTGCCTATGTCGATTACATTTATATTGTGTATTATATAGGGTAAGAGTACGTACCGATGTTAACCGAACAGAATATTCACATGCGGTCACTCCTAACAAGCCTCATTTTCTATATTACCAAACAGTATTACTTTGTAATACTCATTTGTAGTATGGGTATAAAGGTGGGACATTTTACTAACTAGAATCACATGTAGTAAATGAGAATTTTTTTCTATGCTTACTTGATTCATGTTGGTATGTGTCCATTATGTGCATATATGTGTTGTAATAGGAAATTCGAGATTTTTTCATTGATAGATCGATGTTGCCGGTTGTCGAATGATTCTATGCAAAATCAGGTCAAATGCTTTGAAGATCGTCGTTGAAATGTAGGTTAAAGGATTTTGTTAGTTAAGGATGGGTCGGTTAGCCCATAACAAAGCTTGTAACACCCTCATTTCTATACCCATACTACCAAAGAGTATTGCTAAGTAATACTACCGAGTAATACAAAGAATGAAGCGATATAGGGCACACACACGAATATTCCCTTAGACTAATACCGATACGTATTTCAATTATCGATATTACTTACCATATTCGTACTTTGTCTCAGTACAAAGTAAAAAAACATGTGTGCCTCTAGGATGAACAATACACAATTATAGATACTAAATATCAATCAGAGAACACAGAGTCAGAATGCAATAGATAAAATATAATACATATCACATAATACAATACATAAGTCCATGGGCTATAAAATGAAAGTCTTTAGCCTAACACATCATGTATCATCAACTACTACATAATAAATACAATAATAAGGCTGCAAAAATGTATATAGAATGTATCATCCTATAACTCTTAATAGCCTCCCATAAGTCCATACCAAGATCCATCAACCATGAGTACCTGCGTTAAAGGTCTCTCGGATTGACTCAAGTGTTACAAAGAACACACGGGACAAACTATATCTATTTATAATGTCAAATAATATAATGACATGGGAACATCCATAATAGAATGATAAAATCATATAAGGTAGAATAAAATGTGAGATAGCCTATCAAATCTAAACAAAATCCAGTCCCACAAAAATCATAAAGATATATAATCATAATCCAAATCTCAAACAATACACAAAGGCTATCTCTATAATATCAAATCATTAAAAGTATGGATATAATGTGGACTGACTACACTTTAGATACGCAAACCGCAGTATAGCCAACTCATTGGATAATGAATAACTGATGACAATCCATAATACATATAACCCCAAACCAGAAAGGGAGACAAATAGCACACAACAAGCTTCAGGAACCCAGAGTCTACTAGCTCCCGCTGATGATCGAATCTGTTACTACAGTCTTAGTTACCTCGAAGGACATCGTGACTCACATCCATCTATGACTCATCTTCGCGTGGCCTCGATCATGTCTATGCGATTTCCTTTATGGTGATAGACTATTGGCCTAGGTGATAGCTATATAAAAAAGAGGTGTCACAGATCTGGGTCGCGACCCCACGATCAGGCCGCTAAAGTGGCTACTAGCCAATCTGTTTCACTCCCAAACCAAAAAGGGAGCTGGACAATAATGGTCAACATATTATACTCATACCCCAACACACACACACACAAAAACACAGATATATATATATATATATATATATATATATATATATATATATACACAGCTCTAGACATAGACCGACACACGATTATATATATAAGTCAACATTACTATAGTGTATTACAGCCCTAATCCTGGCCGACACGCGACTCCACCTACTTGCCAACCCATGGCTCTAAGATACTCAATGTAACAAATTATAATAAACCGTTTTTCTGACCATCGAAATTCAGTACTCAATACATCCACGGTATTCAAATGTCAAGCATCTAAGTGCCGGAATAGTGTAAAAAGAAAAGTAAAAAGAAAACGAACTAGGAAAATAGGATCTCATAATGGAAGGACAACATATAATATAAAGACAGTAAAAGCCGTCACTCTAAAATACATGGTATGTCAGAATTAGAAACAAACCTCATCAATCTGGATAGTTATAACTTATTGGTCTTACAATTGATGATGGATATATATAATATTACAACGGAAAATAAAAATACTATAGTAGGTGAACATCCAGCTCTACTCCATGTCCCACCAAGGATAACCTGGAAAAATACTCGGCCTCTCCCGAGCATTATAATAAAATAACACTTGGATCAGTCTGGAAAAATAGCGTGAGAAAACTAAAGTAGCATGGTGAATATATAATAATTCTGTGAGAGCATGCCACAAGGCACGGAATGGGTTTTTACCTCACAAGAACAACATCCATGGATGAAATAATGGAAATAAATCAGAATGAAATCAGTCTGGAAAGAATGGAAACAAATAACTAAACATTGAGAAGAGCTTCAGGAAGTTCTCGATGTAATTAAGAAAATGATTAAAAGATTTGAACCAAATAAGGAAAAGGAAATTTTCCATCAATGACTAGGAGGGTGCACCCCCTCACCGAAAATGTACCTCCAGATATATACTTGATAACTACGATAGCTCTTGGAAACTTCCAAGCTGAACCCCACCAACCTTACTGAGTATCCAAGTATTTCACATCTTAATGCGCATATAATTGAAAGCAATCTAGAGTAGATGTGATAATACCCTAATGAGAGTAACCTTACATAGCTTAGCCCCCACTTGCTCTTTTTTTTAGTCATTTCTGACAAAGGATATTAATGCTCAAATAAGCAACAAATCATCTTAAATTGATGAAACTAAAAAAGATGGCAGAGTCGATAGCCAGTAAATCAACCATCGGGAATAGTAAAATGGTCGTATGTGAAAATTAAATCTCTTAAAACATTTGATTCATGCTTGTGCTTTATTTTCACATCATAAATATTTGTAAAACACTTTTAAAAACACTCTTTAAAAATATTCTTGTTAAAGATCAAGTTTATATTTCTAAGTGTATTAAAATGAAGAGTCAAATCAATTGTCATTAAAATATTATTTACTATAAACCCAGAAATAATTTACACTTAGCTTTATTTTCAAACATTATTTTTAAATGATTTTCTCATTTATAAACTATCATCTAATAATTTCATAGAGCATTTGTTATCTTTGAAGATAATAAATCAATTAAAATGCTTTTATAAATTTAAAACAATGTTAATTATCCTGAAAGATAATTGATATAATTCTTTTATAGATTAAAACCACATTAATTATCCCAAGAGACAGTTAATCAAATTTGTAACTCGTTTAATGAATCAATTAATTAACTTTAAACGCCTTTATTAAATCAGTTAATTAACCGTAATCATTTTTATTAAATCAGTTAATTAACTTTAAAATGGTTTTATTAAATAAGTTAATTAACTTTAAACATCATTAATAAATTTATTAATCAACTTTGTTATAGTTAAATAATAATTAAGAATACATTTAAACCACCAATTTTTTCAAATACTTATACAATCCTTATAAACCCATATGAAAAAAATTTCAAAATATTTCAGGTAAATAACCTTTATAAATTTAATCAATATTAATTATTCTGAAAGATAATTAAATCCATATTATAATCTTTTATAAATTTGAAATGACATTAATTATCTTGAATGATAATTAATCAAATTTATTGTCTCGTTATAAATTTAAAACAACGTTACTATGCTGAATGATATTAGTTAAATTTATAATTCCTTTTATAAATTTTAATCACCACTTATCCTCTATTTTCAAAATTCTCAAAATACTTGAAAATAAAGTTTAAACAACTTTCAAAGTGCAAAAATGTGACCAAACATTTATTTTGTAAAAATATAAGTAAAAGTTCAACGACACATAGGTTTAAGGCTATGATATTTCATACAGTATGTCACAATTATTTCAACCAAATATCACTATAAACAAATAATAATATAAGTAAGATTAATATAACAGTATATAGTAATAGTGAGAAACCCCTTAGGGTCTCTCTACAAAAGTCCTCTGCAAAACAATGGTTATTTATTCAATCTACTTTTCAAGCCGGAATTCAAATCCAAATAAATAATCAAACAATAATAACAAACATATTATTATTAACAATTAGAAATCAATAGCTAACGTACCATTTATTAATTAATCCACATTTTAATTAACTTCAAAGATAATCCTTTTATTTTGCAAGCATAGAAGGGTGATTAATTCTGCTCGATAGATGTCCAACATAATCCACTTGATTTAATTATTGTATAAAAATGTTTTATTCTACTAAATTGATATCACAAATGTTGAATGTAATTATTTTATCATTAATTTATACTTCATGAAACTATCAACTATCATCCAAGCATTCAGCAATAATTTATAGCAACATAAATATCTTAGTTCTTTTAGAGGTGAGTAAACTCATAGAAATTCCAATTGACACTTTCGCATTTCATTTTTATCTAAAATTTAGCAAAGTTCAATTTTGGATCAAAATTCCACAAGCTTCAAATTCAATGAATCCAACTATAATGCGTACATAATGTCGATACAAGTCCAAGAAAAAGACCACGTTTCAATCCGACCTTGTATGCAATAGTTATTCAGTTTGTAAATTTTAAATCAATTAAGTCAATTAATTCATTACCTAACTTAATTGAATATTTAATTACCCAATTAAACACCCTTCTTTCAAATATATCGTGCATATACATAAATCATTACACACCAAATCTGTTGTACACATACATAAGGACACGAAGCTACACTCCACTAAATTTTGATCTGTCTATTCCGTTGAACTCTTCATTACGCGAGCTTCGTGATGCACCCTTCAATGACAAGCTAGACAGCCTTGACCAAGTCATGACCTAAGTATCACTATCTTACCCTCAAAATGTCGCACGCCTCCCTATTGGACCGCCACTTACCAAACATCGAGAAAGGTGCTCCTCGAGATGAGAAAAATAATGGCACACTCCGTCAAGCCAATCCTCGCTCCTACTACCTCAAAACCTAACTAATGGCCATGACGTTGAGCAACTCCAATCGCAACCGCACAAAACAAAACTAATATGGATTTGTAGATTTAGTCCATTCAAGTTCAAAGATCCTTGTTTTACAATTTTTCATGGAATAAAAGTTTTGATTTTTATTTTTGGATGTTGCTTCCATTTTTTTAATTTACTGTAAAATGAAAATATAAAGGAGAGAGGGGAAAAGGAGAAGTCCGAATTTTTAAATTGATGGAAGTGTTGAGTTTGTGTCTATTTTGTAGTTCCCAACATCTTTTTGCATAGAATTCCGCTCGAGTACGAATGGGGCATGACAAAACAAAAATATGATCATGCACAAAAATATGACACGATCCCAAAATAACAAGAAAATATGGTGGTTATCTGATTCTGTAAAATTTCAGAAATACCATTGTTTGTCGAAAATTACATCCAACAAAAATTTAAATATTTTCCAAATTATTTTTTTTGCAAAAATCATATGAATTCATTTAGAAATACGTCAGTAAAAATCAACCTGATTTATTAACAATTGATTTTATTGTTATTTGTTCGAACTATTTATTATTATAAATAATTTACAAAATGTGTCACCATTATTATTTATTAATTTAAAGGAGTTAAATACAGTTTTCAAATCCATTTTAATTAATATTTAATTCAAGTATTTTTATTTCACTATAAGTTATTAGACATTAAAAACCAATTATTTAAATATTTAAAATTAATTAAATACTCAAAATCAAACTGATAAAATGCTGGGATATTACATTCTCCCCCTTAAAAGAATTTTGTACCCGAAATTATCAACGGAAGAAAATATACTCAAACCCTTGAGGTTTAAAAACTATTAATTACAATGAGTTATTAAACCTTTAGATTACTTTATGTTACATAAAATTTCGACAGCACCTTTTTTGTGCGGCTAGGTATGGAAAAACTACAACTCACCATAACTAGCCCAAATCAACAAAGGAAATAAAAACAAAGTAGCATTATCGTAGATTATGTGTTCCTCTCATTATGGATTTGAGTGACATGGTATTAGCCGAGCCTAATCATTCTAAGATGACCAATCATCCTGGGGGAGATAAAATGTACCGTGACATAAAGAGAATCTTTTATTGGCCTAGTATGAGGAGGCATGTGGCAGAGTATGTGGCTAGATGTATAACTTGCCAAAGGGTAAAGGCGGAGTAGAAGAAGCCAGGAGGATCATTGTAGCCATTGGACTATAATGAAAGTGAGAGAGTAATTTTTATGGATTTCATTAATGGATTACCCAGGAGTAAGGGAGAAAATGGGAGTAATTGAGTCATAGTAGATCGACTGACCCAATATGCTCATTTTGTTCCGGTTAGGAGTATGAGGACTATTGCGTCTTTGGCAACACTATACGTGAGGGAGATAGTCAGGTTACATGGAGTTCCTTCTAGCGACTGAGATCCTCTTTTCACTTGCAAATTTTGGAGGAGTCTTTGAAAGGCATTAAGCATTGAGTTAAGTTCGAATACCACTTTCCACCTGCAGATGGATCGACAGAAGGAAAGGGTGAAACGGGTATTGAAGGACATACTTTGGACGTCTATCTTAGATCTCAGAGGCTCTTGGGAGGATCATTTGTTGCTAGTGGAGTTTACTTATAATAACACCTATCATTTGAGTATTAGGATGATACCATTTAAGGCATTGTATGGAAGGCCTTGTAGATCGCTAACTTATTAGTGGGATACTACAGATAGGATTATTCTTGAATCGGATATGTCAAGGATGACACTAGAGAAGGTAGACTTGATCTGTAGAAGGATGAAGACCAAACATGATAGACAGAAGTCTTACGCTAACAGTAGACGCCTAGAGTTGGACTTCGCAGTGGGTGACATGGTTTTTGTGAAGGCATCAACGCTTATGCATATCATGAGATTTGATGGTTCGAGAAAGTTAGCATCTGAGTTTGTAGGGCCTTTTTTGATCACCGGTAGAGTAAGGAAGTTACCTTATAGAGTGAAGCTTCTCGAGAAGTTAGTGGTAGTACATGACATTTTCCATGTATCGCACTTTGCGAAAGTGTCTACGTGATACGACAACCGCAGTCGAGCCGAGTCAATTAGAGGAGATGGAAGCAGAAAGGGAGTCTTTTTCATTGTGCACCCACTCTTATCCTTGAGCGTGGTAAAAAGTGACTCCACAATAAAGTTATCAATCTTTTTAAGGCTCAGTAGTGAGAGAATCCAACGGAGAGTACATGGGCGACTAAGGGGAAGATCCGAGCTATCCATCTTGAACTCTTTTCTCGTACGTTTCTATATTAGTTAAATAAGTATAAACTACTTAAGCATTTAGATTCTAGCTTGGCATACCCCATAGGTAGGGACGATTAGATGCAAGGATTAATTGTGAACATGACTTTAGAACATGTTTCGGACGATGGATGTTAATGGATATATTTATTAAGTTGATCTTCGCACACTCAGGCAAATATATTCTCGAGTTAGCATACACTCACACCATCATTTTGTAATGGCCAGTAATTTTTGATAGTTAAAAATATTAAATTAAATAAGATTTTGAAGTTTAATGTTGAGGAAAATAAAATTTTATGACTTATTAATGAGGAAAATAATTAGAATTTGATTTGATAATGTTGAATGTTATTGACAACTATTTTAATACAACCGCAATCAATTGAAATAATTGTAAAATTCATTTGGTTAAATCAGTAAATAAGAAATAAAATAATTATTCGAATCAGTTGTTGAAATTCAAAGAGAAATTAAATATTACAGTTCATATGGTTAAGATGATAATTGTAAAATATGAATGTAATAAAATGTAAACTAATTTTAATTACATTCATAATGTAATAATTGATTCAATAATAAGAGTATTAGTCGAAATAAAAGAATTACATTGGATTTAAAATATAATTAACTGGAATTTTATTGTAATTGCAATTGAACTCTGAAATTAATATAATATTTAAATAGTAGATTTAACATGGACATTTTGTTTTAATAGGTTATTAATTTCATGTAATCAAGAATGATAAAAATTGTTAACTTTTAAATTTGAATTTGAAAAGTGATTAAACCTGTTTAATGATAAATTATTTAATTAACGTGAAAATTAGCCATTTTGACCACTCTCTTGGATTTCGATGAAACTAGTTTCATCGGATTTGCAGCAGTGAATTATTGTAGGATTTCAAGTTTCATAGCGATCAAACTTGTCGTTTGATCGTGCGAGCTCGAAATGCATAAAAATCGATTAATGGAATTTAGATATATAATCTGATTTTGAAAGCTAACTTCAGGGTACAATGGAATTAGGGTTTGAGACTTGTTCCATTAAGTTTAGAAATATCGAAAACCTCACTTCCGATGTATAGAATGTCATGGTCTAGTTCAAGGTTGGAAATGAGCTTTTTGGGCTCGTGTGACCATTTGAGCCCAATTGAATCGTATGCTATGAATATATGTTTATCCTAGCCTATTATATTATCTCAAACCCTAGTAGCCTTTTATGTCTATTCTCTTTTTCTATACGTACAATTCTATCTCTTCTGTCCATTTCAATGGCAGACATTCCCTAATCCTAATTTCAATTTCAAAATCAACTGAAATATCAAACTCTCCAAAATATATCAAATTATATATTGTTTCAAAGATCTCAACGAATCAAGTTAATGCGTGGAATTCGTTTTTCATAACAGTGCTTGGATCAATCAAAAATCGCGGTCAAAGGTGCTAAATCGCGAAACCGTAAGCACCAATTTAGGGCTTTTCGATTCAGGCGTTAATCGAAGGAGTTGGAATATGGGTATTGAAGAGATGGTTGCACGGAGTCGATTGGTGGTGGTTAGAGGTCATGTAGTGGCTGGGAGCAGCCGGGATTTTGGTTTTAGGGTTTGAAAAACCCTAGCTAGCGATGGCGGCCGGCGCGAAAGGGGGGACTAGAATTAGGTCGTGGCATGGGGCGGTCGAAGCGGAGCAGCCTGATGTAATCGTGGTGTGTGCAGGTGGCCTGTGATGGCGTTGAAGTTTGATCAAAGGGGCGAATGTTCATGGGTTTCATGCGTGGACGCGACTGTAGGGTTGAGGCAGAGAGAGGTGACGTGTTCTTATTTTATTAATCAATTAATTATTATGTATTGAATCTCAAATGTTCTAACTCGAATAACTTTTGCGTACGAGCTCTGATTGATGCGCAGTTTCCTCTGTTGGATTCGTATCGAAATTCCAGATGATACGAAGCTGGTTTGGTTGCATTCTGAGACTATTAAAATTTAGGCCTTTATTTGTATTTTAAATTGACGAAAAATCAAAAGTGAGTGTTTTTAACCTACTCACAAATACTAGACCTTCTTATTTTTGTTCAAATAAATCTATGAGGTGATTAGAAATTTACTAATTGTTGTTTAGTATTTTAAATTGTCATTTAAATTTAATTTGAATTTATATTGAATTAAATTGACATATAAATTAATATTGAATTTAAAATTTGTAAGTTAAATACCTGATAATGATGACTAGTTAATTGTTGTGATTTATTGGTTGATTTGATTTGAATGAAGATTGTGATGGATGTTTAATTGTTGACATTTTGGATGATTCGATGTTATGTTTATTTTATATGTTGTTATCACACTGCAAGTTCCTTTAGCCATTGTTAGGAAAATCACTATGGGTTGAAATGATACGTACCCGAATGATCTTATAGATTAAGGAAAATTTTTAAGGGCTGAAATGATAAACCCGAGCGATTTTATGGATTTGCAAAAATGTGATTCGGAATACGGGTTGAATGATATATATCCGAAAATTTAAATTATTGCGGGTTAAAATGATACATATTCGCATCACTTGACCATAGGATAGAAAATTATATACGAACACCGTTGGTCGATTTTTAAATTATTTTCCAAAATTATAAAGTATGTTTGATTTAATAAATTTGATTTTTAAATTTAACTTAATGGTTTATTTAAACTTATATTTGGAAAATGAATTATTTTATATGTTTTGAAGTTTTAAATTATAAGCTAACATATGGTTTTAAATGTATATTTTCACTTATTATTTTATTTAGTTTTAGATATATAATATAAACAATTTAAATTTAATTTGATAAGATGAAAGTCTATAGTATGGTGGATCGATTATATAAATGACAAGTATATGACTAATTTAAACTATAGTGTAAAAATAGTAAAGTATGTAAATAATATTAACCACACCAAGGATTTTATACTAGTTCGAACCTCCCATCCTACGTCCAGTCTCGAAGCTCCTCTTCAAAATTTCCTTTCACCGAATAACCCTCACTTCGCCCAAAGGAATATGTTTACAATAGCAGAGTTTCTTTTTCAAGATTGTGTTCTCTATTACATGGATTTTGACTATATAGTACAATTGAACTTCCTATATCTCTTGAATGATTGAATACGGTATTTTTTGAGAGAGTATGGAAGTGTATGATCTCAGATTTGCAGATTTGACAGCAAGTGGATGATTAGAACAGGAGATGATCAAGATAGAGAGTCGAGTGAATTAGTTAAAGTGCTTTGATCCTTCTTGATCCTCGTTTATATAGTTGTAGAAGGTTGCTTCTAATAGTTACATCTCTTCCCTTCCAGTCTAGAGTCGTCACTGTTCACTAGCGAAGAGTTGTGGAGGAGAGATGGAGTTGTATCTCTTCGGAGATGATAGTTGCAATTTGAATTATCTGCCCGGAGCCCAGTTTCAAACGTCTGAATGGTGTTTTCATACGTCTGAGAACCTATTGTTAGTTTTGTTCATCTTCAACATTCAGATGTATGAAGTTCTGCATTCAGACGTCTAAACCTGTTAAGTGATGTTCTCCTGGGTTTATTCTTAAGTGTATCTCTCTTCGATCTTCGTGCAACTTTGTAGATGAATCTCTTCAGTGCTTTAGTCATCGTCTTGTCACAGTTGTGTTTTGTTTTGCTTTGAATTTGTATCTGTATAGTTGTATGATATATATATATATATATATATATATGATTTTCATTGTATATTTGTCATCGTCGAAATCGTAAACTAAGGGTTCTAACATTCTCCCCCCTTTTGATGATGACAACTATGTAAAGTACTGAGATAACAATTACAGAAAGGTTCTTCCCCTAAATATAATCTCCTCCTATAGATGTGCATATTTTTTTCCCCTTTGTCATTATCAAAAATAATCGGAGAATTATAAAAATAATGCAAAACCAAGTATGATGTACATACATGATTATATCACTAACAAAAAGGTTATGGTTACATCATTAAGCACATCAAAAAGAGGAATATTGATAGTATCTTACCAGAACTTTGATAAGGGAGTTAATTACAACAAAATTTTTACCTTATGAAGTCAAGGTAGATCATCACGAGAGGAGACTAATTTCCCTTTCCCCTTATCGCCGGTTTTTGACGACGTATGAGGAGATTGAGAAGTTGTAGACCAGTCAGAAGAAGGTTGACGGACTTGTTGAAGTGCATGATTAAATTTGGAAACCACTGAAACAAGAGAGTCTTCAAATTTGGAAAGCCTTATGGACAACGTGAGATCAAACTTTGCTATTTGTTTACTAAGGATAATTTGATTTCTTGATAGGAGCACTTGGTTTTGTAAGGTAAAGTGAACAATATTCTCATTAGCACGATGCTGAGTTCGTGCTTCCAAAATCTACATATCAGAGTGATATTCAAACGAGGAAGGAGGAGGTGGAGATGGTTGCCTTAGTAGTTCAACATCACCTTCTTCTTGTTGTTGAGGAGGAGGTTGATTTTGTGCATTTTTTAATTCTAGAAAAGTTATAGAAGATGGTGGTTCCTCCGGGAAATGCATAAGATTGAAAAATTTTGTTCCACTATATTTGATAGGTAACACCTCAAAAGCAGAAATGTACGATGGGATGTTAAGTGCTTTGAGAATTCACATAATATAAGCCGGGTAAATGATTGTATGGCGAGATCTATTCCAAAAGCCTTTTAGTTCATCGAAAATGAACTGAGCCCAATTGATCTTGGTTCGACCAAATAGTGCATATATTGCTTTGTGTTCAAGATCAGTAATTTGTTCATGGCTACATAATCGAGGGATAATGGTATTTATAAGCATTTGGGTAAGGAGCCTAGCACATAGCCTAAGGAATTTGGATGAAAATTGAGGCATTCGATTTTCTCATAATTGACGAGTGATAGTATCACGAGATTTGAATCGCATGTCCTGCATTTCAGATAAATTTTGATCCTTATAAGAGCACTCTAGGAATCATCCAATTATAGTGGGGGTTAACTTGATTGTTGTCCCATAGACACTCGTCCATAACCAATCTTCATCATTCTCAGTAGTCCATACCAATGGACCATCCAGATTAGCATAAAAAAGATATATAGCTAGTTGATCGATAGAAACATCGTTGGCATTAAAAGAGATAAGGGTTTTCAATTCACCTTGCTCACATATGTCGTCCATATCATATGAAGGAAACTTGATTAGGCTATAGAAAGGTCCTAGATGCGTCTTGTTAATCTTCAAGTCGTTAAACCGCCGTATTTTACAAAAGTTTGTTCGTTTATTGGTTTTGTAAAGATATCGACTATTTGATTTCAGTGTTAACATATCCTAGAGTTATAGTTCTTTTTTCGACATTATCTCTTAAGAAATGATGTCTTATATCTATATGTTTAGTTCTACAGTGATTTACTAGATTTTTAGATAGATTGATTGCGCTAGTGTTATCCCAATAAATCGAGGATTTTTCAATTATTTTTCCAAAATCTTTTAGGTTTGTTGCATATAAATTACTTGTGCACACGCTAATGTCGCTGAAATATGTTCGACTTCATAAGTGGATAGAGAAACACAATTTTGTTTTTTACTAAACTATGAGACGAGAGATTGTTCGATGAAACGACATGTTCCACTAGTACTTTTTCTATCCGTTTTACATCCTCCAAAATCCGCATCGCTATATGATACAAGTTCGAAGGAAGAACTTTTTGGATAGAATAGTCCATAGTTTTTCGTCTTTGATAAATATCTAAAAATACGTTTATGGGCTCTTTGATGAGATTCTTTTGGTTTTGCTTGAAAATGTGCGCAAAGACAAACACTCATCATTATATCGGGTCGACTTGCGATTAAATATGATAACAAACCAATCATACTCCTATATAATTTTTCTTTAAAATCTTTTCCGTTTTCATCTTTATCAAGATGAACTGTAGTACACATAGAAGTAGGTTTACTAGATGTTTTATCCATACCAAAACGTTTTAATAGTTCATTGCAATATTTTTCTTGATGTATAAAGATACCATTTTCTACTTGCTTTATTTGTAATGCTAAAAAGAAATTTAATTCTCCCATGTGTGGCATTTCAAATTCATTTTTCATTATATTAGAAAATTTTACACACAAATTTTCATTAGTTGATCCAAATATGATATCACCGACATAAATTTGAATAACTAAAATATCATTATTTTCACTTTTAATAAATAAATTCGTGTTAGTTTTACCAATTTGAAATCCTGATGAGATTAATTGAGTTTTAATCCTATCATACCATGCTTTAGGGGCTTGTTTTGACCCATATAATGCTTTATTTAATTTAAAAACATGATTTGGAAATTTTTCATGTTCAAGTAATGGTGGTTGTTCAACATAAACATTTTCTTTGATAAAACCATTCAAAAATGCACTTTTGACATCCATTTGATACAATTTAAAATTGTTATGAACAACAAAAGTGAGTAGAGTTCGTATGCGTCTAATATACACACAGGTGCAAAAGTTTCATTGTAATCGATTCCTTCTTCTTGATTATACCCCTGTGCTACTAAACGTGCTTTATTTCGAACTATATTTCTGGTTTCATCGGCTTTATTTTTAAATACCCATTTAGTTCCAATGACGGATTAATCTTTCGGTCTTGGAAAGAGTTCCCAAACATTATTTCGTTCGAACTAATTTATTTCTTCTTGCATAGCTAACATCCAAATATTGTCTTTAGAAGCTTCTTTATAGTTCTTTGATTCAAAATTTGAAATGAATATGACATGACTTATTTGATTAAGTTGATTTCGAGTTACTCTACAATTTAGATCTCCAATAATGTTATCTATAGGACGATTCTTTAAAATCCTAGGAGGTGAAACTAGAGTACTATTTTGATCAATAGCTTCATTATTATTGTGAGGTGTGTTAGAAGAATCATTTGGATGTATTTCTTTTTCGTCATTAGTTTGTGTAGTTACAAAATTTTCATCAAAAGAAGCATGTAAACTTTCTTCTATATAATATTTATCCTTTTGTTATAAATTCTATAAGCTTTGTTACGATCCAAATAGCCAACAAATATTCCTTCATCGGCCTTAGGATCAAACTTTCCTAGATTGTCTTTAGTATTTAATATGAAACATTTTGATCCAAATGTTCTAAAATATGATACTTGAGGTTTCTTACCAAAAAATATTTCATAAAGAGTGTTTTTTGTCATTAGTCGTTGTGTCACTCTATTCAAAACATAACAGCCGTGGCAATAGCTTCAGCCCAAAAATGTTTTGGTAGATTACTACTGTTTAATATTGTTCTTGCACATTCTTGTAATGTTCGATTTTTCCGTTCAAGTACACCGTTTTGTTGTGGTGCATGTGGAATTGAAAAATTATGATTAATTCCCTTTTTATTGCAAAAAATTATAAAAAGTTCATTTTCGAATTCTCCTCCGTGATCACTACGAATATTTTTAATTTTCAAATTCATTTGATTTTTAATTCTTTTTGCAAAAATTTTAAACATACCAAAAGTGCACTTTTATGTTTTAAAAACAAAGTCCATGTATATCTTGAAAAATCATCAACAATTACAAAAACATGCTTGTTATGATTTATTGATCTTGCTTGAGTAGTACCAAATAAATCTAAATCAACAATTCTAATAGTTGTTTTGTTGAAATATTATTTTTAGATTTAAAAGAACTCCTTTTTAATTTTCCAATTTGACATGCATCACACAAATTGTCTACTTTATAATTTATTTTTGGTAAACCTCTAACTAGTTTATGTTTTGATAATTTATTTATAAATTTGAAATTCATGTGACAAAATCGTTTGTGCCATAGCCATGGATCATCAAGTTTAGCAATCAAGCATAAATCGGAATTTTGTTTTATATTCATATTCAAAATATAAATATTTTTACTTCAAAATCCTTCAAATAATAATAAAAATTATTGTCAAATATATTGCATCGATTTTTCTTGAAATTTATTTGAAAACCTTTATCACATAATTTACTAATGCTAAGTAAATTATGTTTTAAATTTTCTACTAATAAAACATTAGAAATAAAAGGAGAGTTAGAAATACCGATGTTTATGACTTCTCCAAATCCGATGACATATCCTTTTGAGTTGTCTGCAAAGGTTACGGTGCCTCCATCGATAAATTTTATGTTTGAGAGCATCCTGGCATTCCCGGTCATGTGTTTTGAGCAGCCACTATCGAGTATCCATTTCTCCTCGCTTTTATTTTTGGGTACCTACAAAACAAAAATTATTCAATTGGTACCAACTTCTTTTATTAGGGTCCTAAATGTTAGAAGGGGAGGGTAGCCATATCCAAGTGGGTTTGGGTCCTTCAAAAACAAAATTATTATTAAATACTACAGCTTGATAAAAAACTATCAATATGTTTTTATCTAATTAACTTATTACTAGGTTTTGGTACCCAAATTTTTATATTTTTAGATTTTACATCTTTACTTAACTTTGGTGTCTTTTTGAAACTTTGATACAAGATACTTTGCTTCATAGTATTACCTTTTTTCTTTTGTGAATTCTTTTCAAATCCATTTCGATTACCATAAGGTTTTGAAATTTTAATTAAATTATCAAGATCTTGTTTTCCTTTGTTAAACTTTGAAACATTGTTGGTATTTTTTTCTAGTTTATCCTTTAATTCACAAATTTCAGTTTTTGAAAGTTTTGTACTACTTTTTAGTTCAATATTTTCCTTAATCAAATTATTATTCTCAAGTTTTAACCTATCTTTTTCACTAAGTTGTGTATCATGTTCGATAGACTTTTTACACTTTTCTTGTGAAATCTCCAATTCTTCTTCGAAAATAACTTTTTCATCCTTTAGTAATCCAATTTCTAGTTATATTCGATTTATTTTGGCTAGGTGTTCTTTATTCAATTTTTTGATTTGTCTAAACTTATCATCAAGTTCCATACTTAATTCTAGTAGTTCATTATAGCTAAGTTTAGGACATACCTCATCAGTGTTAGCCATAAAACATACATTAACTTGTTCTCTATCGCTGTCACTATCACTATCAGAAGATGACGATGAATCAGAATCGTCCCAAGTGACTTTAAAAGCTCTTTTCTTCTTAAATTTCTCAAATTTGTTCTTTTTCTCATTGTTGCGTTTAGGACAATCCTTCTTCATGTGTCCGTATTGATCACATTCATAGCACTTGATTTGAGATAGATTTATTGTACTGCACTTCCCTTCTTTTTGGAATTTGGTCATCTTTCTAAATTTCTTGAATTTGTTGTAATTCTTGGCAATGAAAACTATCTCTTCTTCATCCAAATCTGAGTCATCGTTCCTTGCTTGAAATGTTATGTTCTTCTTTTCAACATTTTGTTCTTTTCTTGCCTATAAGTTAGCTTCATAGGACATTAAATTTCCTATCAACTCTTCAACCTTGAGAGTAGAAAGATCATTAGCTTCTTCAATAGCTAATACCTTCCTTTCCCAATCCGATGTTAAAGAGTTGAGTATTCGAGAAACTAAATCAAAATCAGTAAACTTAACTCCTAATGCCATAAGATAATGTTGAATAGTTTGAAATCTAAAATCCATGTCAACAATAGTTTCGTTTTGCTTCATTTTGAATGAGGAGAATTGATTTTGCAAAATTGAAATCTGAGTTTGTTTGACTTTTGTTGTACCTTCATGTGTAATTTGTAAGGTACGCCAAATGTCAAACGTAGTGGTACATAACATGACATACGAAAATTCATTTTTGTCTAGAGAGGAAACTAAAACATTCATAGCTTTAGCATTGTTTGAGGCTAAGGTTTTTTGTGCATTGGTCCATGTGCTCATAGCTGTGTCAGGTGCTTCATATTTATTTTGTGTAGGAGACCATATTTCTAGACCATTGGCTTCCATAAAAATACGCATACGGGTTGACCAATATGCATAGTTGGAGCCATTAAACAATGGGGGACGTACGGTAGATTGACCTTCTTGAAAGATACTTGCCATATTAGTGATTCAAAACTTGATACAATGCTTTTGATCAAACCAAGCTCTGATACCAATTGAAAGTCTATAGTATGGTGGATCGATTATAAAAATGACAAGTATATGACTAATTTAAACTATAGTATAACAATAGTAAAGTATGTAAATAATAATAATCACACCAGGGATTTTATGTTGGTTCGGATCTCCCGTCCTACGTCTAGTCCCGAAGCTCCTTTTTGGAATTTCCTTTCACCAAATAACCCTCAGTTCACTTGGAGGAACAGGTTTACAGTAGCAGAGTCTCTTTTTCAAGAATGTGTTCTCTCTTACACAGATTTTCACTATATAGTACAATTGAACTTCCTATATCTCTTGAATGATTGAATACAATATTGTTCGAGAGAGTACGGAAGTGTATGATCTTAGATTTGCAGATTTGATAGCAAGTGATTATTAGAATAAGAGATGATCAGGATAGAGAGTCAAGTGAATTAGTTAAAGTGCTTTGATCCTTCTTGATTCTCGTTTATATAGTTGTAGAAGGTTGCTTCTAGTAGTTACATCTCTTCCCTTTCATCCTAGAGTCGTCACTGTTCACTGGTGAAGAGTAGTAGAGGATAGATGGAGTTGTGTCTCTTCGTAGATGACAGTTGCAATTTGAATTATCTGCCCTGAGCCTAGTTTCAGACGTCTGAATGGTGTTTTCAGACGTCTGAGAACCTATTATTATTTTTGTTCATCTTCTACGTTCAAACGTTTGAAGTTCTGCATTCAGACATCTGAACCTATTAAGTGATGTTCTCCTGGGTTTATTCTTGAATGTATCTCTCTTCGATCTTTGTGCAACTTTATAGATGAATCACTTCAGTGCTTTAGTCATCGTCTTGTCATAGTAGTGGTTTGTCTTGCTTTGGATTTGTATCTGTATAGTTGTATGATATATATATATGATTTCCAATGTATAGTTGTCATCGTCGGAATCGTAAACTAAGAGTTCTAACATAAGATATTTAATATTATTTTAAAGCATATATTTTTAAATTTAATTTAATATAATTAATATTTAACTTAATATAATTAATTTTTGTTTAATTTAATAGAGTTACCTTAGTTTTAATTTAGTCTAATAAATATTGATTTTTATACAATAACTTTGATAAACAAAAATTTAATTTAATAAACTAAGATTCAATTTCATGAAATATATAACATAATTTTAAAATTTTATTTAATAACTTAATTTAATATAATTAATATATATTTTATAACAACTTTAATAAATCAAATAAGGAAAGAGGAAATAAGATTAAATTGTAAATTTAATCAAATTTAATGGAATAAAATCCAATAAGATTATTAAATCTATTTTTATGGAATTTTCAAAGATATGAACTCGAAATTGACAAAATTTAAATTTATTGGAAATTGTAGTTAAATGTTCGGGACTAAAATATAATTGAAGTTAAATATTTTGGTATTGATTGAATTTGTAACTTGGGACTTTATTGAAATGATTTATATAAAATAACCAGGGTGTGAAATAAGCGTTTGGTTGTTAAAGAGATCAAGATCAGATATTGTCATACTCTCTGCCAATACCGAAACCACTTTAACAACTATGCACATGGTGGAGAATCCAGGATGAAGTAGGATGGTTTGGCTAACGCTACTGGAATGCAGTAAGAGAACGATGATGGATAGCCTTGACTTTCAAGTCATAATTAAAATGACTAAAACAGGGCCACGCCGGGCCAAGTAGGGTCATTCCCCCTATCGAGCATGCTTCTTCGAAACCATATCTATTACTTTGTGATTTGATTTGATGGCCACCCTTTAATTTGATTTTTGGAGTGTGTCTCGAGGTGGGCGATAGTAGTTGCTATGCGTTACAACCAGTCCGGATCCGCAAAATGGTAGTATCCTACCTTGGGAATTGCCTCGTGTGCATTGTCATATTTATCCTGATCGTGCCGACTACGACTTTGGTTTGTATCATACTTATGGAGTGCTCCCTGAGTAAACCACCGGTTTGGTGGAGCTTACGGTATCTGTATAGACTATGGTATTTATATAACAATGTGTTAAGGGGGATATGGGTAACGCCTTAATGCCATTTTAATAGTTTACTTCGCTGTAGACATAAGCGTATTGTATTATATATGTAGATAGTTTAATGGATCCTTAGGAAACGGAATCCCAAACATCTCTTAAGTTATTACACGCACGTTAGACAGTGGATAGGTGATGTAAAATCCCATAAACATTTCCGAAGCTGTTACACTCATATTTACTTATTTTGATTTAACTTGCATAAGATCTTTTGGTTCTGACTCGAATGTTTTGTCTTTTCATTACACTCGGGTCAACCTAAGCATTTCGGTGTCGAAGACATTATTTCTGAAGGACAAGATAGAGTTTAGTATTGCACTATCAGTATTATTCCACTGCACCACGTTGTTCCGCTACATTATTTATTTATTCATGTTGTATGTATAACTCTGATTTGTATTGTAGAAGTGTAATCAAATGTTATTTGTAAAACAGCTTCATGAACTGTTTATCTGATTATTGTACTTTGCCATTTCGCTGTGAATGGTTTGAGTTGACATGTGTGGTTTATTGTCGATTTAAACCATCCAAAAAGGTTGGCCGTTACACATTTGTTTTAGTTTTCCGAGTTATATGAATATGGTTGTTGCATGACCACTCATCTCTTTCAATGAAGGGTTTGGGTAAGCCAAACGGTCCGAATTTGATAATATTGGATCGAACGGTTGTGGTTGCTTTCTACCCTTGTAAATAAGATTATAACCATAAATCCTAACTCATCCGTAATAAGCAGTACGTCCAAACCATGTCCAAATCTCTATTTCCTATAAAATAAATTTCTCAAATCAAAATTTCTTCAAAACCAGACTAAAATTAAAATCAAGGGATTGAAGAATAAATTAAATTAAACCAAGGGGAGTTCAAACAGGGACAATTCCGCATATTAAGGAAGGGATAGCTTTATAGAGGTGAGTAGGTTCATGATTAGTAATATGATTTACATGTAATTAACTTTGTTATAACCTATTTTAGCTAGAATCATTGTAATTTAAATTACAAACATTTGGGAATTTCACAGCTATTATAACACCTATGAATACGATCCCTTTCTTTTAATCTGAATCCAGTTAATGTAAATCTGTTGGATAAGAATTGATTCAAGTTGAATACACCCTTTTTGTAAAATGAAATATGAATTGATATAACCATGTTGATGCTAAACCTAAATTAAGTTGATTTACAGAAATCGAATATGAAGTTTTTTGATTATGAATTGTAGTTTTACAACATTGGGTTAGCTACAATTAAAAGTTTACTTTATTTAAAAGTTGTAATTAATAGAGGAGAAGACAGACAAGTTAAACCGATAAAAAAATAAAACAACTACGACAGGTCGATAGCTTTACTAGAGCCGATCGACTACTGCAGTACCAACGGTCGGCCTTTACCAAATTTAGGGCATAGCTTGAATCTTGACCTAAAGCCCAAAGTTGTAAGTTAATTTTTTAAAATATTATATATATATATATATATATGGATTTTAATATAGGTAGGGGAACTAACTCCCTAGGTTTGCAATGCTTAGACGTTACAGGATTGGATAGATGTGTACACGTGCGATGAGGCCTAAACCCTATTTATTTAGTAGGGTCGATATTCGACTGGGGCGATTCTATCGCAAAATGCACTCACGGAGGTTTTATAGTATAACCACAACACTGATGATGATGCCTGGAGAAATGTGTGGTCTGACACTAACGGGAGTTCCTTGGTTTTCACGGAGGTGCCAACATGATACTATGTTGTTGATGGATACTCACATGGTGTGATAAGAGGCATTACATTACCGTTGAGAAGTGGACATGGATGTAGCGACCTTGAGATGTCTTTAGTGCGAGTCGGCATTGTGAGCTTCTCTTCAATGCGTAAATACGATATGTGTAAGCATAATTTAGGAAATGTAGTCCCAAGATTGATATTATAGGTAACCTTATATTGGAATAGTTCCAGTAGCTACCGACCCATAGTTTTTTTGAGGTTTGATTAGTTGTTCAACCCTATGTATAAGCCTCCAGAAGATGTCAGTGTAAGTATGTTCAAAACTATACCCCTTAGATAAATGAATGTAATACAGACACAAGTAGGCCACCATAAGTCACATAGAGTATGAATGAAGTCAATTGCATGTGATCGCTATGCATTAATGATGTAACTCATTCACTAGACTTTTTCCTAACCCACTCCTTTCCTTTCTTTTCCCCTCCACCATAGGAGGATAGTGCAGCATGTAATAAACCTATAGATTAGTACGTGGAGAGAAGAGCCTGGCATTGGAGTTGCTATTTATTTTCCAACTGTAACAACCCTGAATTTAAATTTTACTTAAAAAATAAACAATAATTTAAATTGAAGATTTAACCAGAAAATACAATTTTCAAGTACTGAAATATGAACAAATTTGGATTTGTATTCTTTTATGAAAAATGATAAATTCTTTAAGAATTAAAATTCTAAATTTAGTATTGAGAAATCTAAGATATGGAATTAATATTTTTGAATTTATAAATAAATATAATTTATAAGAAAAACTAGAGATTTTATTTTGTTAAATATCCTAATTGTTATTAAAGAGGGGTTAAGAATATGTAAACTATGAGTAATCAAATTTTAAAAAGATATATGGGGATTTTTTTTGTTAAATTATTCAATTATTTATAAGAAGAATTCAAGAAATGACTATTTTGTAAATAATCAATTTAAAGCGTATGTAAAAATTTGACTTAAAGAATTGTGTCAAAGTTTATGACTTGATTCCATTAAAAGAAGATAAATTAGAGAACTGATCAGTAGTTATTATTAGAGAATACACTTTAAATTGGTTGAAAGCTTTGATTGAAAATGAATTTGAAAAGAAAAAGATTTAAAAGAATGAAATAAAAACCTTTCTTTTCTAATTGATTTGTACAACAACCCAAAGCCTATTTAAAACTTAATAAAAGAGAAGAATCTCCCCTTCTCAAAATTCAGTACATACAAGCGTAGAGTACAGAAAAGGAACTCTAGTATTCTCCTTCTCAAACCCTAAAGAAAAATCCAACATTTTAGTTCTAGTAAAATTTAAGAAAAAATAAAAGAAATTAAAGGTAATGTAATTAGACCCTTATACACCTTTTAGACTAATTGATTTTAGTTTTTACTTTGTTTTGATTCTTCTTTTCTTCTTTTTTGGTTGAGGCATTCTCTAGGGTTTTACTGAAATTGTAAAAGCAAGGTAGGATTTAGTGTTAACAAGCTTTCATAAGGAATCATGGTGAGTAATCCTCACTACTTTCTTTAAATTGACCACATACTTGTATAATTAGCTTATAATGATGATTTTAGTAGTGATTTGAGTTTGAATTGTTGTGATTAAGAAGCATTGTCCGCTGAAATCATGTCCTGGTTGAATCAGAAAACTAGATGTTATTATTTGATTTTTTGATACATGGTGGTACTGCTATGGATGTTTTCTACTTGTGGATATGCTTTCTGATCCTAAAAATAAAGTACCAATGTTAGAAATTGATGAAGTGTCAATCAAGGTGGTTTCCTAGTGCTGAATAGCTCTAAGAATTATTGATACCGGTCGACCGGTGGTTGACCACCGATGGATCGGTGGTCGATACCTGGAGCTAATCGGCTCCAGATAAAACATCGTTGGTTATCTATTGTCTTCATTTTCTTTTGTTGCTTTCTAAAATTTTTGACGATTTATCTGCATCATATTCTTGTAGAATTTCGATTTATAATTTATTAAAAATAATGCATATACATTTTGATATCAATTTAGGTTATAACTTATTATATTAATGAATAAAAGTATATATAGTCGAGTAATGAAAGGTTTATGGATTTAAAATTTTTTTTTTAAAATATATTAAAAGGCATTTCGTATGTTTGAAAAGTCAAAACATGTGCTTTGTAAACTTTTACTTCTCTTTAAATAATATATTGAGTTTGGCCTTCGGGCCATTTATTCCTTCTATGGGTTTTCTAATGACTTTTGAATTATTACTTTCAAGCAAATTATTCTTTCTATGAAACAAAGAATTTAATTAAATAGTTTAGCGAGGAAATAAAGCTGGATTCTACAAAGAAGTCTATACATGAATGCAAAATTTAAAAAATAATTTCTCATTTTTATGAAAAATAATCATAACATCTGTATTCAAAACATTAATCAATAAAACAAATTAATTTTCAATACAAATATAAATGATTTTACATATAGTATAATATTATAAAGATGGTTTCCAATCGAAATTAGTTTTTTTTCAAAACAACAAAAGGGAAAAAAGGATTTGGATAACTTGGGCATATGCAAATCTGTTATAGAATATTCACATCAAAACAGCAAAGAGAACATTTATAGAATTAACAAGAAGAAAGAAGGTCTAAATCATATAAATAATAATGAACATAATTAGAAAAGAGACGAAGGGAAAAAGTAGATCTAAACTAAATTAATATATTTGATATGCTTTCCACATAAATGAAAATCAAATGGGTTTGTATTACCTGTTGCAAGAGGAACCATTTAAACATAAAATAAATCATATGGAATCCAAACATATGAACTATCATAAATAAATTATCCTTGGGATGTTACTAAAAATCACATATTGAATAATGAATCCAAAGCTCCTAGATTGTTGAATCAACCTCTAGATATTGCAAAAATCAAGAGGCATAAACCTTCTTTGATGAATTAATTTAGTTTGTATTCGGTTTTAGAATTTTTAGCCATACCATCATGGAAAATTTGGCCATTGCTTGCTAGGAGGAAGAGAGAAAATTTTGTCATGAGAAAATAATAATGAATGAATGAGAAAGAATATGTTTTAAAGGAATCATCAAAACCTTTCAATTACCTCCTTTAAAACCTCTCCTATTTAATTCCCAATTAAATCTCATCATATCATCTTTCCATCCACTACGTATAGCTGGTTATAGAATGAGGTATAGTGGGCCTCAATAGTTTCTAAATCCATTCAGCATTTGTTCCATTTAAATTTATTTTAAATATTCTATCAATATCGTATAATACGCATGTTTATAACTTTTAGGCATGCGTTTTATTAAATACTAATGATATTCAAATATCAAATAAAATTTAATAGTTAATATTTCACACTTATTAATTAATTTACGGTGATTATAAATTAATTAAATCATGTGGTTTATTTAGATTATTCATTATTCTGATTGTACGACTAAAAGGTATAAATTCAGTTAGCGACTAATATCGAACAATTCAAAATTAATGTTTACACATTGTCTTAGCTAGTGGTGTGATTGTTTGATTGAATTTGTCGCTTACATATCTTTTGATAATATCCAATTACATTTAGTATAGATGGATCTAGTACTAACGATTATTTAACCAATTATTTTCGACAATACTATATCAGATTAGGACCTATGGAATTTGGTTATGATTAGAATTCCTATATTGTCCACATTCATCTTGGTTAGTCCATAATTAAAGTCCTTGGTTAAATATTAACATTTAATACTAACTATGCTACCTTGGCCAAAGATTTTGACTTTTAGTTGACTATAGTTGATCGTGATACTAATCTTATATAACTAAGGAGAAGAATTCTCTACTGAATAGTGTTTCACTTTCAATGCTTCAACTCAGACCCAACTATAGTTATTCAATGGACAACATGATACATTTTAACTATAATCAAAGGGAATGTCCACATTAAAGTTCCACAGTATTATCAAATTGGGAGAACTATGTAACATCATCACTTTGAGATTATCTATTTTACTTTAGTTATATCCAATAGAAAACTCTCAAGTGAGTCATTCGACAGTTATCTAATAACTATCAGTATGTATCCCTATGATTCCCCAGCAGCCATTAGTAATACACTGTATAACATTTGGAGACCTAAGCTAATCATTCCAGATCAAAATAGGAAGAAAGAAATCAAATTGCAATCTATTTCCAACTTTCTATGTTTAAAGGCTCTTCTCTGTTTTTATAAACTGAAGGTAATATCTTTTTAAAAATTTGAGTAACAGTTTGTTAAGTAATTAAGAAAATAAATCAGAAACTAAGAAAATTCAAACAATTAGTTGCAGGGAAAAATAAAATCAAGTATCAAGTTAAAAGCAAAAGTTGCTCTCTGTTTATTTCAAGGAAATTCATGTGAGTAGATCACATACAACCGTAAAATTTGAAAATCTGTGGATGGATTCATGAATAATTTTGTGTTTGTTGTATATTTTTAAATTATTGGTTCTGGATATATAGATGTTGTACTGTGTAGTTTAACTAGCCTGTTCTTTCTGTTTTTGGTTTCAGAGCAAAGTAAAATAAAAAAAATCAAATAAACCTTCATATAAACCCTTTTAGCTTAGGATTTTTAAACAAAATAGGGTTGTTTAAACTTGAGTCACAGTTTAAAATTTTGTTTTAAGCTTGAAATGAAAATTTTGACACTGTAACCTAAATATTACGGTAAAAACAAAATTTTATGAAGAATTCAAGTATTTTACATCATTGATTTGATTTTATAATTTGAATGAACATATGAAAATAGGATTTTTAAAATAATAGTGATGATTTTTAGTTGAGTATTTCAAGGGCATTTCGAATTTGAACAAAATCAGCACTTTGATCATTTTCTAGTGATCGAATCAACATTGATGCCAAGATTTTGGTTGAAGCAGGTTTGATCATCGTCGAGTTCTGGAAAATTGTCAAAATTTTTTTTACTGCACGAATTGTTTAGACGAGTTCGATTTAGGGTTAACACTCGAGTTTTGAACGTGCTCAGTGGAGAGATGATTTCATCACCTCGGAGGCACCGAGTCGCACGTGATGTTGGAGGAGGGTAGCGCGGAGCACGGACGTGCAGTGGTCGAAGTTATGGCGTCGCTGGTGGTCGAGGATGCTGAGGCGAAGCAATTGAAGGTCGGTAATGAAGTTCCAGGATTCGAACAAAATGCTAAATTTTGATTCTATATGTTTGTCTTTGAATTTAACTTCGATTTCGAGTGCTGCAATGATTTGCGACTTGCCGAAGAATTTGGAGCTCGCCGCAGTGGCGGCGCGACGTTGTGCATGTGCACGACATCGTCTTTGTGTCAGCAAGATCGAGCCTGGGGAGAGAATCGAGAGAACGTTCGAGTAAAAAGGGGTTCGACTCGGGTTTCTCTCTCGCGTTCTAATGGTATTGATCCTGTAATGGTTAAGTTTTTTACTTAGTTTTAAAAAAAAAGAACAGGAAGAAGAAGAGAGCACGGGGAAGAAAGGAGGATGGCTCGGGGAATAGTGGAAATATACTCGAGTGTGACTTTGTGAAACCTGGGTTTTACTCGGGTTGCCTTAAAAATGGGTTAAGCCCAAATTATTAAAGTTTATAATGTTAAATTGAACAATGTTGACTATTTTTAAGTCGAGAATTTGTTTAAATTATCGACTAAGTAAGTGTGTGTGTGTATATATATATATATATATATATATATATATCAATGCTTCATAAAACCTTAATTAGTATTTAAATTAAGTAATTAATTTAAGTTAAATATTGAAGTTAATTAACATTAAAACTTTCGTGTAACAATAAATTGATTTTTAAAGTGTAAAGAAGATTCTTAAATGGTAATTAAAGTAAATAATTTTTATTAATTGTTTTGAAAAGAAACTAAGAATGATTTATAATTTGTAATTAGAATTTATTAATAAACAATTAAGTATTCGAATTAATGTGTAATTGAGAATTTGTTAATTAGATTAATTAAGTTAATAAATTAAAATTGGCAGTTAATTAAAATAACAAATTAAGAAACAATTAATCAAGTTAATCAAGATTTAATTAATTTATCCAAATTTAATCATTGATTTTAAACATCACTACAAATAATTGTGTGGTGAATTTATTTAAACCACATTGGAAAACAATTAACTACTACCATGCACGAGATTGATATTTCTGTTCTGATTGCGATACTATGTGATGTAGATTGCTATGTACTACACTATGTTTGTGTTTGTTCTGTATTGATGTGAAAACCCTACTGCCCGTAAAACGACATTTACACTTCGATGCGACAGGGAATCGGATTTCAGTTAGTTATCCGAAACCCACATCGAACCTATGAATTTTTGTGAACGACATATCCACATGTTTTTAAAAATTGCACTCACTATTCGGTTTAGCCGGGAGAGGACCTTTGTGTCATATAAACCATTCCAAATAAGTAATACGACGATATGGATGAGCATTGAAGACGGTGGTGAAGACCGGACGTCTTCGAGAACGATAGGATAACCCGTCGAATGACTCTGCACTGAGTTGCTCCGGTATAGAGTTCTCCATATTGATGGGGGATCTGATTGGGATTGTGGACGCCCGGATTGTAAGGACTTCTTCGGATGTGCCTTCGGTTTTGTTCGAACCCAAAACAGACTTGTATGGATTTTATGTCTAACATTACATTTGAGATATAAAGCATATTTCTTTCAAATACATTTCTGTTGGTGGCAGAGAATTTATTCTCTTAGCTTAACACCCTTCTCTGAGATGTACGAGCTCGGAGGTTATGTAGTTGAAGGTTATCAGTAATATATTCCTAACTTGGTAATGTGGCATGCTGAGTGCTGCTGATCTTTTTTTGATCAAAGCATGGCTTTTGTGAAAAGCGTAGCTTTATGGATGAGACTTCGTCGAACCTCACAACCCGATAATGGTCGAAACAGGAAAGATGCATAAAGGTTATTAGGGGTAGCGCCCTTTAGGGTATGTGCGTTTCCTTTTGGATAGAAGCGGTATCATGATATGGAGCCCAGATACTTAACTTATGTGGATATCACAAACATATATATATATATATATATATATATATATATATATTACTTTGTGATTGTTGCTGGGGCCCCGAATAAAGGTTGGTTACAACCGAGGGATGGCATACTCGTGTTAGTAGTTACTTAGTTCAGAGGTAACCCGACCTTGTGTTGGCAGAGATCCGGTTAGGTTCTCGGGTCGTTCCTCCAGAGGCGTACCCATGTGGCCTAGGAAGTTCCTTAGCCTGACTATTTGTTGGAAATCCAAAGAAACAATACGAGCCCTGTACGGTTTTAGTTGTATAACCTGCCATGCAGCGTGGTGGTAACTTGCCACAAAACATGGTAGCTATAGTAGGCATACAATAATGGTTGTATGCGGGCTTAGATTAATATTATACCTTCGAAACTCTTCCTACACTATGCACTAATAATAATATCAAAGAATTTTTCTCGTATCAAGCATGTTTGACTATCATAAGACGAAATCTCCTCCAATTCTGCGATTGCATTGTGTGTGTGGCGGGAGGTCTTATGGTAGTTTCATTTTTAAAAGCATACCGAAATTCTTTTGTAAATCTAGTTTCTTTAAAAGCAACTGTTTTTGTTTACTCATACCAGTCTCATGACTGATCTGGAGTTTATTGTTTCTTTTCTAACTCTGGGTACCCATAATTTCCACATGGACAGCCTAGCAGCAGGTTTCCGTGTTCCGGAGTTAGCAGTATTTTGGAGCTCTTATCTTGGAGATATTCTGGAAGCTTTTGGGGAGCTCGGGTGTTTAGTCTTTGGGAGTTCGTCATCACTTCATTCCTTTGAAGACTTTTTGGATATATGATTACTGTTGTATTATTTTGAGGTTTATTTGGTGTTGAGGTGTATGTATTAAATACTCAGATGTAGATATGGATATTATGATGTTGTATCTCTGATGTATGCATGATATTCATTTTGTTTCGCTGTTTTATATTCATCTGATGTTGTTATAAGCTCCATCCAAACTGAAATTTGACGTTCGAATCTTCGGCAGTCGAATACAAATGAGGTATTTGATGTCGACTTTTGAACGATGAATTTTGGGTCCTGATATAAATGTATACCGTAGGGTAATTTCAACTATGACAATTAATAACCTTATATAAGGCAACTTATATAAGTATAAGTTGAAGTATAGTTTAATTAATGTAGGGATTAATGATGTTCAATCGTTATACCTCATTAATTAGTTTAGCCGTGCTAGGCCAGTTTTTAAGCATTGCTATCCTTTATAGAATTGTTTGACATATTCGATCGGTTTATGAGCATTATTGTCATTTGTAGAGTTAATTGCTTAATGTTGCTGAGGAAGTTTACGAGCATTATTATCATTTGTTGATTGAGTTGGTGTGCTCAATCAGTTTATGAACAGATTTACCTTTCAACTTCATGGGTTAGGTAGACAATAATTGTAGATACATTGAAACAATCACCTTGTGAATTAAGTTTCATAGATTGACTGTAAGACGTTCGGCGAAAGTGTTGGGTTAAAGGTTAAGCTTAGTAAAATATGTTTACTATAACTAAAGAAAAGATAAGTTATTTTAGGAATAAACATTTTTTAAAGGATTTTATATAAGAAAGTGATTTTATATAAGTATGGTTTATAAATTGAAAGGATTTAAGCTGATATTTTAAGAACTTAGATTTTGATTAAGTCATACTCTAGATCATGGTGCTTAGATTTAGAAATTATTGTATACCATTTTGAAATGATTTTGATTAAGTCCAAAAGGTGTGATTTAGATGTACTAAACTCACTTTTGTCGCTTAAAAATAATTCTGGTGATTACTGCAACATCATCGACATTTATTTTTAGGTTTTAAAGTGAAGGATGCTACGAGGTTGTTTTGGTAAAACAGATTTTGATTTAATCCCGAAAGTATGATTTGATATACAAAAGATATATGTATATATTATTATTTCAATTTTTTTGAAATAAAACCTGGTGTTTAGTTCTAAAGTATTTTCTTTAAAAGAAATTTGATATGAACTTTTTGGTGTAGAAAAGTTTTATATGTATACTATGTTAGAGACCCAAGTGGTAATGGCATAGTCCAGAATAAATGATGAAACTATTTTATGTTTTCTCTTTTGGGTAAACTATGTTTAATAAATAAGTGAACTTCGTTAAGTTATTTTATGAACGCATATATTCTATCATTAGGACTGTATGGTATGTGCATCATGTACGATATGCTGTTTGATAGTTTTCAATTACTAAAATGAAATGGAATTTTTGGCCATTTTGGTTAGTCATAAACTTCCAAATCATTATAGAACTTGGAGTAAAGTGTTTTGAAAATATAAAGTTGAATGTATATAACACTTTAATGGAAATGGTAGTGAGTTAAACAAGTTTCAAAATATTGAACATAACTGTCGAGTAAAAAAAAATTGATGTTTGGTATATACTCTTAGGATATAGTGAGGTATTATACAAGTATGAACTTAAGTTATAAAATGTTGATAAAATTGAAGTTATGTTTTTATAAAATGATTCATAAATGATTTTAGTATTGTGTGATATACTATTAGGGTAAATGGATGTGGTTAAAAGGATATTGGTATAGTTAAGAAACTAATAGGATAATACATAAGTTGTACGTAGATCATTTTATTCGTACGACATTTCTCAATCTAGGATTCAAGTACATGATTTCAAGGTGGTTCACATTGGTCTAAGTTAGGATTTTTCAGTATATTCTTAACGGTGGACACTTGATATGAATTCTTGATATAATCCCAAGTTTTCTATCATAGTATATGACTATGTAAGGAGAATGGAGGTTTCTAATCAATGAACTTGATCAGAGTCGCATTAAAGAGGTCAAGTGATCTATACTAATTTGGAAGTGAAATTATAAATTGAGCAAGTGATCAGATTTGATATTATGTATGGATGGTCCATGTACATATTAGGGTTTTTTCTATGTGTGCATACTATGTTTTTTTGGCTTATGGAGAGTTTAAGTGATAACTCTTTGAATTTTATGGGGTATCATGGATAATCGACTAAGTACTAATATGAGGTTATTGAGCATAAGATGCGTTCAGTAGATTGTTTACCGTCCTTGTGTGATAAGAGATTTTTGGACTTGAGAAAACCGTGAGCTATGTTTTCTAGTAATTTTGAATACTATTAAATATAGCAATATGTTGTTTACCTTTTTTTGCACATGATGAAATTTCAAGGATGAAATATTCTTAGTGGGGGAGAATGTAACAAGCCTTTATAACCCTATTTGCTAACCTTTATAACCCTATTTTAAATCTTGAATTAAATGATACTAAATTGATTTGCTAACCTTTATAACCCTATTTTAAATCATAATTAATGATGGTAAACTTGTTTAAGAAAAATATTTACAAAAATATACACTTTGAAGAAATATCGATAATGTGACCGAAAATAATTTTATCAGTAAACAGCTTTTTACTCTTCATAAGTTGTTCAAAATTTTTCTACATACACTTATTTTCTTAGAGAACATTAATATGAAATAAAAATAATTTTCCATTTATGAAAAATAAAATAGTTGATGATGTCATAGGTGATGTCATAGGAAGCTATTTCAAAAACGAGCTTTTAAGGAAATTCTTAAGTGTTAGGTAAAAGATAATAAGGTGTAAAATTAAAGGAGCATGTAAGGCACATGGGAAGGTTCTTGGTCATGTAAAGGAGAGGGGTATATTGGTTAAACACTTCATAATTCATTAAAGCTTCAGATGTAATAAAAACTTGAAAATGGTGGATGTGAATTAGCACGAATCCGCTTTGTTCTTCAGTAGTCACTCATTAATTAGTTCAAATATTCTTTAAACTCCACCAAAATTTCATCAATACCTTAGAATACCTTAATAAGTTTGGATCTAAAGTCTAAAGTGGAAGAAGTGAAGGAGAGAGGGGGTTTCATGTGGAGGTCGTAAGCATTGATGATGAAGGGGAGCTTGGCTTTGTGGTTTTGGTGCTAAAGGTTGGATCTTTATGTATTTGAAGATGGTAGGAAGTGGTTCTTTATTCTTGGATGTTTTTTCATAGTTGATTAACATGTTTGGTGAGTTTACTCACCATGGAATATTACACAATGTGTTATATACGTTTTTTGTTTGAAGTATAAAGTTAAAAAAACATTAACTAAGTAAAGTTATAAACTTTGGACCCCTCTTGCTTATGAAAGCAAATGACAACTTTATATTGTATAACGTCACTTCCCTCTTAAACATGTGGCGTGGTATTGTATTGATTTTTAAATTGTAGTTTGGCTTGTGTGTTGAATTACAGTATGTTTGAAAGTGTTTGAAGCGAGAATATTCGCTATAAGTGCACTTCGATATCCTTTAACTTTAACTTGTGTATATGGAAGATTTATGAACTTAAATTAGGATAATTAGGATAATTTAATTTAGTTGTTCTATACACATATTTAGGTGTATGGGACAATAATAAATGGTTTGTAAAGTTATAGAATGTGTTAATCAAGGTTGTGAAAGTTAGAAGCAAAAGGTTGCTATACATACACTTTGAAAATGCCTTGTGTTCGACGATTTTCAAAGCTAATGTTGAGAGACATCCTAGGAGTTTCTTTAGATTTTCAGTAAGTACTATATGTCTACTTATTATTGGAAAAAGGGTGAAATTTTAAAATATTATAGAACTGGTCAAACAAAGTGGCTAAAGTTAGAGCAAAAACGGTGGTTATAAATACACTTTGTAAATATACCTTGTTTTTGGGAATTTTTATAAATAAACCGAAAGATATCATTCGGGGTATTTTTCCTTTTTTTTAAGTACCCTAAGGTACCGTAAAAAATTTAAGTTTAAAATCATTTGTTTGAGTGGTTAAAACTGGTAATAAAGTTCAAGCATTTCTATGTTATTATTTAACAAGGGCTTTTAACGGCATTTATAAATGCTGTAGTATGTTGCTAATGGATTTAAGTGCTTAAAATGGTATTTAAATTAGATATTTTTAACTTATATTTTTAGGTATGTTTTCTAACATATTTTGCAATATTTTAAAATTGGTTTGAAGCTTAAATATTTTTTAATATTTATTTATGAATTTTGCAAGAAAAGTGGCTTTAAATTATAAAATATGTTTTTATTTATTTCATCAAATTGCAAATTAGTTATTTTCAAGTAATATTTTATAGAGATATTTAAAACCTATTTATAAGTATTTTTAAAGTATTACAATATATGTAAGTTTCAATAAAAGTAATTACCAATGCTTAGCAATAAAAGCCGACGAAGTAGGCTTATTTATTTAAGAGTGTTAAGATTGATGTTCGAGTAGGGATAAAAGTAATAGTGCTCTAACCCATCAACTTTCCTCTTGATAGAGGAATAGGTAAGTTGAGAATTTCAAAAACGTGTTAATCGTGTTGATTTCTTACTCGTGTATGAAAGTCATTAATACTATACTTAACACTAAAAGCCGACGAGTAGATTTATCTATATGTGAGATTCAAAAATGATGGGTTTAGACAAGGCTTCGATATGCAATCAGTGCTCTAACTTAACTAGCTTCACTCTTGAACGAGGGATATCATAAGTTGGAATGTCGGAGACATGTTTAGTATACGAATCTTGATTTCTATAAGCCGTAATTTTTAACTAGATAGTCAATTAGTCGACTATCAAACTTAACCCAATATTTACTTAAAACATTAAAAGAATGTTTTTAAAGATAATATAAGTATGGAATAGTTTTGGTTTTGTTATGAAAATGTGTTAATAACATTCTTCTTTAACCCTTTTTTATTATACTTATGAATATAAATAGATCTTTAAAAGAATATTTTAAAGAAAAACATAAGAAAATTGGTTTTGGGTTTGTAGTGGCAATGTTTTAAGTAACATTAGTTGTAAAACTTTTGAATGGCTTTGTTAAAGTACTTAGATCTTTAAAATGGATATTTTGAAGGAAGTTATAAGTTGGAAACTTTTGGATAAAGATAGAAAAGGTAAAGGTTTAAAGTAAGAAATCTTGTTAATGATTTATGAATATACTTGTATTTGAGATGAGTATATGAATTTTTTTTGAAGTATTGAAAGTGTACATGTCATGACCCAAAATTCATCCTTCAAAAGTCGACATCAAATAACTCACTTGTATTCAACTGCCGTAGATTCGAACGTCAAATTTCAGTACGGATGGAGCTTATAACAACAGCAGATGAATATAAAACAACGGAACAAAATGACTGTCATGCATATAACACAAATACAGCAGTATAATATCTAATACTACCTCAGAGTATTTTTAATACATACACCATAACTCCAAATACAACATCATAATAATACAACAGTGATCACATATCCAAAAAGTCTTCAAATGAAAGAAGTGATAACGAACTCCCAAAAGCTAAACACCTGAGATCTCCAAAAGCTTCCAAGATATCTCCAAAGCGAAAGCTCCAAAACACTGCTTACTCCAGAGTACGAAAAACCTGCTACTAGGATGCCCGAGTAAAAATTATGGGCACCCCGAGTTTAGGAAAGAAACAATAAACTCCAGGTCAGTCATGGGACTGGTATGAGTAAACAAAAACAGTTGCTTTTAAAGAAACTAGATTTTTAAAGAATTCTGGTATGCTTTTAAAAATGAAACTACCACAAGACCTCATGCCACACACGCAATGCAATCACAGAATTGGAGGAGATTTCTTCTTATGATAGTGAAATATGCTTGGTAGGGGAAAATTTCTTTGATATTATTACTAGTGCATAGTGTAGAAAGCATTCGAAAATAAAATATTAATCTTAGCCAGCATAAGTACCATTATATTATGCCTACTATAGCTACCATATTAGATGGCAGGTTCTACAACTAAAACCGTACAGGGTTTCGTATTGGGAATTGGATTTCCAACAATGGTCAGGCTAAGGAACTTCCTGGGCCACAAGGGTACGCCTCTAGAAGGACGCCCCGAGAACCTAACCGGCTCTCTGCCAACACAAGGCCGGGTTACCCCTAATTGGGTAACTACTGACACGAGTATGCCATCCTCCGGTTGTAACCAACCTTTATCTGAGGTCCCAGCAACAAATCACAAATAATATATATATATATATATCTGCGATATCCACATAAGTTAAGCATCTGGGCTCCACACCATGATACCACTTCTATCCAAAAGGAAATGCACATACCCTAAGGGGCGCTACCCCAAATAAGCTTGCTGCATCTTTTCTGTTTCGATCATTTTGGGGTGTGAGGTTCGACGAAGTCTCATCCACAATGCTACGCTTTTCACAAAAGCCACGCTTTGATCAACAAATGATCAGCATCACTCAGCATGCCACATTACCAAGTTGGGAATATATTGCTGATAACCTTCAACTACATAACCTTTGTGCTCGTACGTCTCAGAGAAGGGTGTTAAGCTAAGAGAATAAATTCTCCGCCACCAAAAGAAATGTATTTGAAAGAAATCTGCTTTATATCACAAATGTAATGTCAGACATACAATCCATACAAGTCTGTTCTGGGTTCGAATAGAACCGAAGGCACTTCCGAAGAAGTCCTTGCAATCCGGGCGTCCACAATCCCGATCGGACTTCCCATCACTTAGGGAATCTCTATACCGTAGCTACTCGGTGCAGAGACAATCGATAGGTCATCCTATCGTTCTCGCAAATACCCGGTCTTCACCACCGGTCTCCAAATGCTCATCCATTTCGTCATACTACTTATTCGGAATGGGTTATATGACACAAAGGTCTTCTCTCGGCTAAACCGAATAGTGAGTGTCAATTTTAAAAACATGTGGATATGTCATTCATAAAAATTCATAGGTTCGATGTGGATTCCGAATAACTATCCAAAATCCGACTCCCTGTCGCATCGAAATTCAAATGCCGTTTTACGGGCCAATGGGTTTTCACAAATCACACAACAGTAATACCAATATCACAGCTTAGCTCAAAGCATTCAATATTTCATAGCATCACATCACATAACAGGAATATCAATCCTACACACAATATTTAGGGACAATCAAAGCATCTTCAAATAAGATGAATAAATCATGTGGTTTAAATTTATTTATTACATAGTTACTTTCATTAGAAATCTTAAATCAATGATCAATTATAGTTGATTAGATCTTAATCATTTTCATAAATTAATCACTTCTTAATAAATTATCTTAATAAATTTCAAATTTATTTATCTTAATTATAAATTAATCTAAATCTTAATTATCAATTTATTTAGACTTTAATATTAATTAATTTACTAAGATTATTTCTTAAGAGGTTATATTAACGAATCATTAATTGTTTAAGTAAACCAAAAGATAATCGAATTGCTTTGATTATCTTTTTAAACTGTGTTTAATAAATTTCCTTTATCACATTTTAAAGGTTAAGATTTAGTTTTAAAAAACACTTTACTTTAATTTTCCTTTAAATTGCATTATTTGTTTAATATAAATAAACTTTATAACAATATTATATTAAACTAAATAAACCAAAATTAATTTCAAACATTCCACTTAAGTCTTAAATCAGCTTAAAATTCAATTCAAATCATTGTTTGAACATATTTTAAAAGTGTCTTAAAGATTTGAAAAAATTTAAAGTAAAAAAAAACTGTTTATTTATTCGTCACGAGACCTGCTTCTGGTCACGCACGAGAAAAACTCGTGCTTGCTTCGAGTTTTCATCAAAATCAACCCAAGTGCCCCTGTTTTAACTAAAAAAAATTTCTAAGTATTCAAACCCGATGCACCCATATTTTACTCGAGTGAATACTCGAGCCACAACATGAAAATCCTGAAGCCTCCTTCGAGTCAATACCCTTCTCCCCCAAAACTCACCACTGACACAAAAATTGTGCCGTGCACGTGCACATCGCCGCGCCGCCGTTCTGGCGAGCATCGCGACCTCCGGCAAGTCGCAATCTATCCACATACTCGAACCCAAAGTTCGATTCGACCAAAAAATTCGAAATCAAAAATTCATCATTTTGTCGAACTGTAACTCGAAAATCCACCAGCCTAAGCGCCTCGTCCTCCTCTCACAGATCACGAGAAAATTCGTGACCTCGGCCATATCATGTCAATACACCAAGCCATCGTCTCCCTCGATCTCAAGCAACTCGATCGCTCCCAGGTGATGAAATCACCCCATTCCCAAACACTGCAAAACCCAGGGTTTAAACCCTAAATCGAACTCGCGCTTCTAATCCACGCAATGGAAAAATTTTCTCACATTTTTCCCGAAATCAGGTATGGTTAAACTTGCTTCAATTCAAGTTTTAACAATTAAAATTGAATCAGTCATCCTAAATTTGTAAAAATGTAGTTTTTATTCAAATACGAACTGCTCACAAAATACCCATTTAAAAATCTTCATTTTTGGTTTAAAAATCATGATTTTCAGTGAGGATTCAAACTATGAAGTTGAATTTACCTTTCATGACAATCAAATTTACCAAAGAATTATTTGATTTCCTGTAAACGAAGTTCCAGTGGGGATAATTTACTACATATTTAAATAAGCTTTGCAAAAATCTTATTTGAGGATTAAACATCTTGATTTATTTAAAAATCAAAGCTTGTCAATGATTAACAGCAAATGAATTTTAGTTTTGAAACAAATATACACCCTGTATAAATCTGCAGAGAAACACGGAACATATTCAAACCCAAGCATATACAAACTATATTATCACTGAATTTTTTTGAAATGTTTCTAAATTAACTTAAAGCTTTAAAGTGTCATTTACTCACCTCGATTCCAGAAATAAACAGAGAACTACTTTGTGTTTAAAGCTGTAGTTTCTGATCTTCCTCTTTTCCCTTTTTCTTTCTTAAGTAATTTGTTTTCAAATTTGAATATAAAGTGGTGTTTTTTTTTCTGTTCTTTTCTAAGATTTGTCGAACGAATGAAATAAAGCAACATGCATGAATATAAATAAAAGAGAGGGTTTGTACAGGCTGAGGTATAGTACTGAATTTTTAATATTGTAATTTGGGTATGGGCTGATGTGATCTTGTTCATAATGGAGAGTAAATGGCATTTAATGAAAGCATGTGATGTAATGCTTCCTTAAAGTATTTAATGAAAGAAAATATGCTGGCTTTATTTTATATAGAGGCTTGTACAAATTGGCTTTGTCCTGACTTAGTAGCTTCTCATATTATTATTTTTTCTTAAGAACTAAGTCTTGTTTTTTGGTTTGCAGGTTCTTATAATCTATGTTTCATGCTTGCAAATTTACAAAAATCTTATTTTTTTTATTGTTTATATTTTCTACACACTTATGTTTTCTTGTTTATAAAAATTTCATACATTTATGTATGTCATATGTCATTTTATAACTATATAAATTTTTATTACAAACATACATTCTTTTTCTAAAATATATTTCAATTTAAAGTTTAACCATTAACATGTAATTTATCAAATATGTTTTATTTTATTATTTAAACAAATTCTCATTTATAATATGTTATTTTCTTTATTTATTATTTAATAAAATTACAAAAAAAATTATTCATTATTTATTTAAAACTTAAACTATCAATTATTTATTTCCATATAACTTTATAATATTAATATTAACAATATTTTTATTTCTCTTGAAATTTCTCAATTTGAATCTTAAAAGTTCAAATAATTTATCAAATTTTAAATTCAAAATTTTGGGATGTTACAATATCCCCTCCTTAAGAAAATTTCGTCCTCGAAATTGAAAGGGAGAGAAACCCAAACAAAGAATATACGAATTCAGAAAAATAAGGAAATGACTTACTAGTTTAAGCCGAGATGTCTACTCTGCAATTGGGATATGATTTCTTCATATTATCTTCAGTCTCCCAAGTACAGTCCTTTGGATCACCACTCCATTGAACATTAACCAGTTTCACAACTTTGTTCCTCAATCGCTTCTCATGACGATCTACAATTTTTATCGGCTCTCTCTTTACTGCCAAATTGGGAATGATCTCAAGATCCTGCTGGCAGCTTCTTCAATAATACTATCTGGGTCATGCACATACTTCCGAAGATTAGAAATGTGGAACACATCATCACGCCAGACAACCGGCTGGGTAGCTGCACTCGATATGCTAGAGGATCAATCCTTTCCAGAATAGGAAAAGGACCAATATAACGCGGTGCTAGCTTTCCAGTTTTCTCGAATCTCAATACACCCTGCATCGGAGACACTTTCAGAAATACAGAATCTCCAACTTGAAATTCCAAATATCTTCTTCGACGGTCATAATAGTTTTTCTGACGACTTTGAGCAGTTATTAATTTCTTTCGAATAAAATCAACCTTCTCCATGGCTTCTTTAATCATGTCTGGTCCAAGGACGAGTCTATCGCCTGATTTGATCCAGCATACGGGTGATCGACATGGACAACCATATAAAGCTTCGAAAAGAGCCATTTCTATACTGGCCTGATAACTGTTATTATATGAGAATTCGACCAGATGTAAATGGTCCTCCCAAGAATCACCAAAATCGAGGATGCATGTACGCAAAAGGTCTTCTAGAATTCGGTTAACCCTCTCAGTTTGCCCATCAGATTATGGGTGATAAGCAGTACTGAAATTTAATTTCGTCCCCAAAGCGGCTTGGAATGCATCCCAAAATATACTAGTGAAGATTGGATCACGATCACTCACTATACTGCTGGGAGTACCATGGAGATGAACAATTTCCTTTATATATAGCCCTGCTAAGCTTCCTGCAGTGCGAGTGGATTTCACTGGAATAAAGTGAGCAGTTTTGGTTAGACGGTCCACTATAACCCAAATTGCTTCATTTCCCTTCTTGGTTCGTGGGAATCCGTCGATGAAATCCATCGATACTTGATCCCATTTCCATTTCGGTACTTTCAAAGGTTGAAATAAACCGGCCACTTTCTTTTGATCGCTTTTGATTTGTTGACAAGTAGCACAGCGACTCACATATATCGATATGTCCCTTTTCATTGTCTTCCATCAGAAAGTTCTTTTAATATCTCGATACATTTTATTAACTCCTGGATGGATACTGGGTTTTGATTTGTGACATTCATCTAACACTTCACACTTCAAATCAGGGATATCTGGCACACATAACCTGCCTTTCAGCCTAATAACTCCACTATGATTGGTTTCAAAACTAGTATCTTCGCCTCGAAGAATTTTCCCATAAATATCTCGAAGAAATTTGTCTTCTTTTTGCTTACTGGCGATTTTCTCAATGAGGGTAGGAGTGACAACAAGATGAGCAAGAATAGCGTGCTTTCTACTCAAGGCGTCTGCAACTACATTGGCCTTTCCTGGCGTATACAGAATATCTAGTTCATAAGATGCCAGAAATTCCAACCAACGTTGTTGTCGCAGATTCAGATCTTTCTGGGTAAAGATATATTTCAAGGATTTATGGTCGGTGAATAATTCAAAATTTTCACCTAAAACAAAAAGAGTTTATTAAGTATATTTATTTAGTTAATTTCGTAAATTTTTAAGAAAGCTGAAAAGATTCTTACCCAGAAGATAGTGTCGCCAGAATTTTAAAGCGAAAACAACAGCCAAAAGTTCCAAATCATGTGTTGGGTAGTTTCTCTCGTGCGGACGTAATTGTCTACTTGCGTAGGCAACTACCTTTCCATTCTGCATTAATACTGCACCTACCCCATCACCACACGCGTCAGTATAGACAGATAAGCCTTGGTTCCCATTAATGATAGCGAGAAAAGGAGCAGTAGTCAATCTCTTTTTCAATTCCTGGAAAGCTTCATCAAATTTTGGAGTCCAATCAAATTTAGCATTCTTCATTGTTAGCTTAGTCAATGGGCTAACCAACTTAGAAAAATTATGTACAAACTTTCTATAATATCCCGCTAAACCCAGAAAACTTCGAACTTCTCTAGGAGTAGTGGGTTGCTTCCAGTCCAGAATTGTAGAAATCTTGCTTGGATCAACAGAAATTCCTTCTTCATTAACAATATGACCGAGAAATCTGACTTCTTTGACCCAAAAGTGACACTTAGAAAATTTAGCGAATAAGATATTCCTCTTTAACATCTCCAAAACAATTCTGAGATGTTCAGCATGCTCCTCTTCAGTTTTGGAGTAAATCAAGATATCATCAATAAATACAAGGACAAATTTGTTCAATACTTCTCGAAACACTCGGGTCATTAAATCCATGAAGTACACGGGAGCGTTGGTCAGTCCGAAAGGCATAACTAACCACTCGTAGAACATGTCAGGACCCCTAAAGGCTGTTAAATGAACACAATCCTTGGCTATTCGCAGCTGATGGAATCCCTGAGCTAAATCCATCTTAGAAAAGAATCGAGCGCCATGAAGTTGATCGAATAGATCATCAATCCTAGGTAGAGGGAATTTGTTTTTGAGAGTTTGTTTATTGAGATCGTGGTAATCCACACACAATCTCAAAGATCCGTCCGATTTAGCCACAAATACGATAGCTGAACCCCATTCGCAAACACTAGGGCGAATCAATCCTTTCTTTAGCAAATCTCGAGTTTGATTGACTAATTCAATTCTTTTCCTAGGTGCCATCCTGCAACTTGCGTGAACAACAGGACGGGCATTGAGTACTAAGTCAATTCGGAAATTTATTTCTCTGTGTGGAGGTAAGGATTTTACTTCTTCAAATACGTCAGAAAATTCCCAAACAACAGGTATAGACTGCAAACTAGGTTCAGGATATCCCAAAGTATGCATCAATTTATCTCTCTTTGGACTCGGATCCTCACAAGAGATTTCAGTAAAATTTCCAAGACATGTTTTGACTAAAACTGTCCGATTATTACAATCCAATTTAGCTTCGTATTTCGATAACCAGTTCATTCCGAGTAAGATTTCAAATTCATTAAATTCGAGGACATAAAGGTTGATTGGAAATTGATAGCAAGCATATGAAATAGGAACTTTCTTACAATACAAAAAAGATTTGCGGGACCTCCAACTGGATTTTTCACGCAAATAGGGTCGTCAACAAATTCAGTTTTAAGTTCTAATTCACTTACGGTTTGTTGGGAGATAAAGCTATGTGAAGCTCCCGTGTCAAATAAAACTCTAACAGTTCTATCATAAATAGTAAGGTTACCTTCCAGAACACCTTTTCCTTTATCTTCTTTCGAAGTTGAAGGGTCTTTCTTTATCACATAAACATTTGCCGCCTGTGCTTGTTTCATTACCGGGCAATCTTTAATAAAATGTCCAGGCTTGTGACAATTATAGCATTCCTTAGCTCTTTGATCATTCCTCACAGGTTGTTCCTTCTTAACTTGCTTCTTCGGTGTGACGATCCGGAATTTCTAACAATTTAAATATGAATAGTTAATTGATTCTTAAAATATTTAAAGGTTAATTTTAACTTGAATTCAAGATATCAATATTTACTTGATAATTAAATCATTGAATTATATAGTTTAAATATTTAATTTAATAATTGAAAACTGGGTAAATTGTTGAATCTGAAATCTCTAAGCTTGTTTAATTAATTTGAAGGCTTATAAAATCTATAATGGTGATATTGAGGATAATAGAATAGTTGAAAATTAGATTTAAAGGTAATTTGTTCAATTTTAATAATATATCGTTTAAATTGGAATTTAAAAATAGCCTTCCGAGGCACAGTCTCGGAATTTGACGAAACCAGTTCCGTTGGATCCGTAATAGTTAGTTATTATCGGGTTTAAAGTTTCATAATGTTTGAGGTTGTTGTGGGAGCGTACGACATGTGAACGCGCTAAAATTTTTAAAGAAATATTTTGAACGCTTATTTATTTATATACGTATTGACCAAGTCAACTTGGGTTCCTTCTCGAATACGCGTGCTTTCTTCCTTTTATCACGCAATTGTTCTTTCTCCCTTAAAAAAAAATCAAATCACCTCGTCCTTACCTTCTGAAGGAAGCCAAAGCTTTCGTTATTTTAATTGAACCCTGCTCCTTCTTTTAGAAGGCATTCTGAAGTTTCACCTTTAACAAAATGGCCGACCGATCTATAGCTTCGTTCAAAAAGAAAAAAGAGGGAGATTTGAACTAGGGTTTGCGATCGTTCCTTTTCAGAACATCACGGCCTCAGGTTGATGAATGAAGATTGGGTGGAATTGAGTGAGTTGGCGCACGACGTGGGGTCGAGGCCGTAGTCAGGATGGGGAGTTACGCCTTCGAGTGCACGCGTGGTGGTGAAAGAGGGATGCTGACATCGTCATAGTCGGCTTGGGGTTTCACATTGCGGCTGTAGGAGATGGTGAGTGAATTAGGGTTTCGCGAGTACTTTCGAGGCAGTGTCGTGTTGAAGGCGGTGGCTCGGCGATTTGAAGCTCGCGTATTGGGGCCGCGTCGTATCCTTGGGTTTCACGCGGTGTCTTTGTGGTTTCGATGGCTGCTACGTGGATGAACGATGACCTCGTGGTGCGGCAGGTTGCTAGTGATTCAAGGAGACAGTAGGTATAGCTTTTATTTTTCTTATTTATTTATTTATCTAATTTATATATGTTTATAACAGAGAAAAAAATATGTAGCTTCAAGAATATTAAGAAGATTTACTAGTTAGGATTAATTCTAAGTTAATCAAATTTATTGACAATTGATAATTCAATTTGTTGAATATAAATAACTTGTATAAATATTTATACAAGGTCAAAACGTGGATAAACCAAGTCGAGAATGAAGTGGATTGCAAATTCAGGAATCAAAGGTGAGTAAATCTCACTATGTTGGATTTTTTATTTAAATTTAAAATGGTTAAATTTTAATAATTGGTTGGATGAATAAATTGATTGGATTTGCTGTTGAAGATGATGTGACTTTGTTTTGATTTGATCTCGAGTCAATTTGGGTTGACTCGAAGTATTCGGGTTTCTAAATTATTTTAGATTTAATGTTATAAACAAGAGAATGTTGTTGAGGGCTTAATAAATTCTGGTTCATAAATTTGAAGTGTAATTAAAATAAATAATTAATTAGTTCAATTAATTAATAATTTGGGTTAATTAATTTAGTAATTAAAGGTTTGGAATTAATTAATTATGGTTTAAGTTAATAAATGAAGTTTAATTAATTCAGAATAGTCATTGGATGGTTTGATGAATAATTACTTAATTAAAATAAAATATAATTACATTGTGTAATTTATTAAGAGATTAATTAAGACGACTAATTAAGAGGAAATTGATTTATTTAAAGGAGTAAATAAATAGATGGTTAATTTAAAGGTTGAGATAAATCAAGAATGATTAATATTTGTGGTGTAATTAATGATTGATTGTTGAATGAAATTAGTTTAGATTAGGATTAATTAAATTATACTTGAAAATCGTTAATTTATAAAATCAATGACATAAATAAAGATTGACTAATTATGATTGATTAATCATTAATGAGTGACTTATGTGAAGTTAATATAAGTAATGAAAGATTAATGTAAATACAACAGTTAATTTGTTCATGAAGTAATTAAGATTACTTATCGTTTAGTTCAAGATAAGAAATATGGTGTAGTTACTTAAAGATAGTTGTTTAAATGAAATTGAAGGATAATTAATCCAAGTTGATTAACGCTGATGAATGTTGAAGGGATAATTGAATTATTAGATTTGAAATTAATTAATTAATTATCAAGTAAAGAAAACTAAGCGATTGGGAATTGAAATTCAATTAGAATCAATTGAATTAATTTGGAAGGGACCAAATTTGATTATGGATGATTGAATGTCATTGGATGATTTAAATGGGTTAATATTTCTGATAAGTAATGTTGTGTATTTCATTTGAATAACTTGGGCTAAGATAGCATGGGTTTCGAAGAGACTGGGTCGGGTATTAAGAAATATCCGAAACCCCTTCGATTTTTATAAATTGATTTGTGAAACCTATAGGCAGGAATGAAATGATGTAAGTGAATTGGATTAATTTATCTAAGTTTGATACCTAGAAATTTATATGTGAAAAAAGGTCGTCTATAGCGAGATATGAATTGGATAAATTGATATATGTTATCCCGGGTTTTTAAAAGTTTTTTTCTTTCGTATTCCATGTTAGTTGGGTTTACTCACGCTGGTTTCCAGCCTGACCCGGGTGTTACTTTGGTGTAATGCTCGGGTCAGACCGAGTATTACAGATTTTCAGGTTAGGACGTTCTGGAGCTCAGTAGGCGAGTTGGATGGCAATATCGTATAGAGTATTTCCGCTGTATTTATATTATTGTTAATCTGAGACATGATAATTGTAAATATTCAGTGACTATATATAATGTGAAACTCTGATGTAATATTAAATGTAATCGACAAATATAGTATTCTTTTGTAAACTGTCATTAATTATTATATTTTATCCGCTGCGAATGTGAGATGTTTGGTGTTTCTGTTCTTCTTCTTCTTCCGTCTCTTTCTTCTTTTCTTAACTATCTGGAATTTTCAGCTTCAAAAATTTCGGGTCGTTACATTTGGTATCAGAGCTGAAAGGTTAAGCGAGAACCTTGGCTCTGGTGGGGATTACTCATTTAATAGAGTCCGAAGTACTCTAGAATACGTTGAGTGTGTGTGTGTGTGTGTGTGTGTGTGTGTGTGTGTGTCTATATATATATATATATATATATATATATATATATATATATGAGAGCGTACTTGTTATTTGCTTATAAAGATTTTAAATGATTTTATATAAAATATATATTTTGATATATAAAATAATATTTTCTTCTAATAAATATTAAGTTGATTGGTTGTTAATTATTGAAATTTAAAATTTAGAAGTAATATAATACAACTAAACTGAAGTCTTGAAGTGGAATTAATTTAAGTAGAAATAGAAATACAACCAAATTAAAATTGATTAAAAATGAAATTCTAAATCTGGTCCCGGAATTTGAAAATTTTGTTTCAAAGTAATGAAAAATAATGAATAAGTATATTTGGATAACTGGGACTTATTGAAAACAATGGTTTGTTTGGAATTTGATTTGGATTTTAAACCAAGTGTGGTTTAAAATTATAAAACATGGCTGAAAGGGCCAAGAGATAAATATGTATATATGTATGGATATACATGATATCAAAGATAATTTGAAATAAACTCTAAGTGGTTGAGTTTTGATTTTTCCCTAAGTGTGATGTAAAAACCTAAAGTGATATAAGTTTGAACTTATAAGAGGGAAAGAATTTTGAAATTTGAAGTGGGAATTCGAATTGAGTAAGGTTGATTGGATTAAGTAAATTGGAATTTAACTTTGGGAAGTTAAATAAGTGTAGAAAAGCAACCAGAATTGGAAATTTCGAGATGAAATTGGAATTTAACTTGGAAGGTTAAATGGTTGATTTGAATTGGAATTTGTGTGATCTCGAAAGGGTTTGAGATCTAAAAATTTAAATGGATGGACGTTTTAAAATAAATTGGATGATATCCTCCTATTGTAAATAAAAATCTTTAAATTGAGAATGGAATTGTATAAATAAAATAAAATAAGTTTGAATAATTGAATTGTAAAATAAACTTGTCTAAGAACTAGCTTCAAACTGGAAAATTAAATCTAATAATAAATTAAAATTTTAAAATAAAATTGTATTGAACCTTGAAATACATAAGTAAAAATAGTTTAAAATGAGAATTTTAAGAAATTGGGCTCAGAAATTAAAATGATTAAACACTTTGATTTAAAGGTTAATTTGGTTTAAAGAGTTAAACCAACCTTTGAGAATTTAACTCGAATTTCTATAATTCGAGATAGTTTAAATTCAAGATTTAATTGAATTAGTTTAAAATTGAATTTGGTTTGAAGAATTGGATTGGATTAAATTGAAGTGATTTGGATTCTGAAATTAAATTGATAATAATTCAAATTGATTGGAGTAGTATGAAATTATAATTAAAATTGAACAGGATTTAAAAATCAACTAGAATTTGATTCAAATTGGGGAAGGAATCAAGATTGATTCAACTTGAATTGGGGATTAATCAAGTCCAATGGAATTTGGAGTTATTTGAATTGGAATTGGGTCAATTTAAATGAAAATTTAAATTGAATTGTTGGAGAGGTGAACAGTTGGCTCTTGACTATTTTCAATATAAATTGTTTTGATATAAACTTATTTTTCTAAGCTATTAAATATATACAACCTTTCTTTCTTAAAGCCAAATTATTTTATATACTTATTTTACGATTATTTTTGGGGCTATTTAACCACTTTTCAACTGTTAACTAAACTAATTACTATTTTTCAACTATTTCACAAACTAATTCTATTTTACAACTATTTTGCAATTATGTACAAATTTTGAAACTATTCAACTATTTCCTAACTATTTTACAGTTAGTTACCTATTTTATAGCTATTTTGCAAACTAATAATTATTTTTCCACTACTTATTTATTTTTAGAATTTTCAAGCTATTTTTTTAATATAAACTGGTCGTAGTTCAAACTGTTATTAATTTAAATACCCAACTGAGATAAGAATTGAAGTATAAAAGGGTTTTATACAGGTTTGAAATGATCCAAAGTTTTAACAATTATATATATTTGTATATATATAAAGGATCTTATGAGGATTTTGGAGAAGGTTTTGAGAACCTTTGGATTTGGAAAGGCTTTTGATTTTTGGATAAAATCAATATTGGAATTTGGAAAGCCTGGTTTGAGAATTTATCGATTTTGGGATAATCGATTTTGTGTAAAGGAGCCTTGTATGAGATCATACTAGGTATATGATTTAGAGATACTATATATGTATAGTATAAAATGTTTTGATGATGGATCAGGGGAAAAAGGCGCTCCCTTGAAATGAACTTCTCAGGAGTGCCACCGGGTGGTGCTGCCTTGAACCCCAAGGGAGGATTCTAAAGTTGGTCCTGTGAGGAGTCCGGACAAAACTAGTTCCTGAGGATTATTGGGTAGCGTAAGTCGATGGCGTTGATGCCTACAGAGGTATTTGGGTTATGTTGTGATGACATTGTAACTCGATGTCGTTGCGATCTACTATGAGGACCATAGCGAAAATCGTGTGGAGGATGAATGTCAACGGTCTACACTTGATTTTGCCAGGAAGGCAACGCAACATCGGTAGACTGCGATCTATGATCAAGTGGAGTGGAGAAGTTTCATTTTTGGCAGCGAAATTCGATGGCACTGATGCCTACAGTTATATGGGTTTTTACTGTGATGGCTACGTAACCCCAGTTATAGCTGCGATCTGTTGTGGGTTCCATGGTGTAATCGTGGGGCGCGAAGGCCTACAGTTACCTGTGGATTTTGTCGGGACGGCAACGTAACCATCGGGTTAACTGCGACCATGGATGGGGGTGATGATTTCCAGAGCATTCTCACCAAAGATATATCCTCTATTTCAAAATACTTTCAATTTTTCAATAGATTATTTTCCAAATATTTTCACTGGGTGTTGAAAACGGGTTTACCAAGTACTTATAGATTTTCAGTCCTACGCCTGATCAACGTATGGCTGAATTTCTGTGAGAACGAGTATGGACCGGTTGAAACATCGAGTTATAAGAAGTATTTTTATAAAGGGCTATTTTATTTAGTATGATGTGAATTTAAAAGCATTTCTAAAATTTTTAAATAAAGATGTTGGAATTTTGGAAAATTGAGGGAAACCCAAACTGAAATTTTAAAATAAAATTGAAACTCGGGAATTTTAATGAAGTGATTTTGTAATTAAAATCGAATATTGATTTAGAAGTTGGAAATAAGCTAATTGGTTAAATAATTATTTGCTGGGTATATTAATAAAATTTGACTTGGGGAAATAAAATAAATGGTAAGTTAATAATGGAATTTGACAATGAATTCAAATGGTAAATGGAATTCGACTTGGATTTGATAATGAAATAAATATGAGGAGATGTTGTAAAATAAAAATAAAATAGAGTTGGATTGAAAATGAGATGGTTTGAATTACAAATAAAATTCAAGTGTAATTTGAATAATATTTAATGAAATTTGTAAGTAAATTGGATATAATGGAAGAGGATTGTAATAGAAATGGTTTGAGTTGCAAATAAAATCCAGATGAGTAGAAATAGTTCGAGAATGGCTTTGTGTTAATAAAATAAACTCGTTACTGAATTAAGTAAATAAATGAAATTTTTTAAATGGGTTAATTGAGATAAATAATAAATGGATGAAGTCTGATAGAATAAGAAATTAAACCAAAGTTGTGATTTGAATTGGATTATCAGACTGAACTTAAATTCGGTGGCATATTAATTTGAAGTGCAAATGAGTTAAGTTGTGCTTGAATATTATTTTGATAAGAGAAGGTGAATTTGAAATTAAAATTTAAAATTGATGGGCTAACTAAATTTAATGGAAGTTGATTAGATGAGAATCAAATAGAAGTAAACTTAAGTTGAAGTCGGAATAAAATTAAAGTAAATTAACTTAAGTTTAAAATTTATGGAAGCTTGGCTTCGAATAAGAGTGGAAACTCATTAAATAAAAGCTTGGATTAAATTAATTTGGGAATGGTTAGTAGTATACAAGAATGAAATGTGTCGAGCTAAATGAATGGTTGGAGAATAAATTAGAAATGAAATAGAATTAAATATAAAATGAGTTGAAAATTAATTTAAAGTAGTTATAAACTGAAATAGATACTCTATTAAACGAATATCGTCGAAATTGAATGAAAATGGTTGTCGTTCGACGTAAATAAAAGTAATTAAAATGCTATGAATCAATAGAGATTAAATAAATTTGATTCTGAATCATTTGAAGTGAATATGAGCTTGTTCGGATTAAAAACCAATTGGATGTAAGAAATTAAGTTGCAAACCATCAAAATTGAATAAAATGGTTTATGAATTGGTTGAAAGCACTTGTATTAGCTTTAAACATTATATAAATCGCTTATGCATAGAATTTGGTGCTTGTTGTTTATGTATTGCATATGTTTAGCTATTGAAAGTAAGTGGAATGCTAATAAATTCTCTATATATGGCACTTACATATTTAAATTGAGTAAGTACAGGTACATGAAGGCCGTTTGGCTGGATTTTGATTGCGCTATTTGCTAAAATTAATAAGCCGCATGCTTAAAATGCTAAATAAGGTATGCCTACGCAATAAAAATAGGAAATATGAACTGTTTTTGCTTTTTCCGACCGGGTGGGTCGATGTATATATATTTATATCTCTTGTCAAATTGCAAAAACTCCTCCGTACAAGGGAGACTCTGCCAAAATTTTCCGAAAATTTTAGGAGTTAGAATTTTTTTGAAAATAAAATAAAATTAGTTAACGACAAAACAATTTCAAATTGGGAATTAAAGTAAACTAGTAAATGAAACTAATATGAATCAGATATACATAAAAGATTAAATTCAACATTCAAAATTTAAAGTAAATTGAATTCGTATAGAAGTGGGGAAAACTAGTTTGAATAGAAATGGATATGGAAACCTATATAAGAGAATGTATAAAATGATTTGTAAGTTACGATTGAATATGGTTGCTAAACAAGATATGCAGGTATTAAAAAGGGAAAAGAAAGTTGGATTTGATTCCAAAAGATAAATGTGAGTTGCCCGACAAAAATGTATGTATTTTAAATTCTCTATGAATTGGATTGGGTTTTTGATCTAGCCACTTGGCTTTCTGTTTTCTTTTTGGAATTTGGGAGCCCGTAGAGGCCTTTTGTAGTAGTACCGAGCTAGCCGCGCAAAGGAGACGCTGACAAAAATTTTCGGGAATTTAGAGAGTTAGAAAATGTTGATAATTCAAAATTTTGGCTTTAAATGGAAATTTAGATGATTGGGCAAAAGGGTATCGTTTGAAACTATAGAAGGTTTTGGGAAATAGGCTGAAGTAATAATAGAACTTTAATAAAGAATATATTGTGACAAGTTGGTAAGGCTGTTGAATTGTGGGTTTTGGGAAAAAGTAAACGGGTATTGGTCCATTCTTCCTAACTAGTAATTTCGGGGACGAAATTCTTTTAAGGGGGGAGGAATGTGACGACCCGGAATTTCTAACAATTTAAATTTGAATAGTTAATTGATTATTAAAATATTTAAAGGTTAATTTTAACTTGAATTCAAGATATCAATATTTACTTGATAATTAAATCATTGAATTATATAGTTTAAATATTTAATTTAATAATTGGAAATTGGGTAAATTGTTGAATCTGAAATTTCTAAGCCTGTTTAATTAATTTGAAGGCTTATAAAATCTATAATGATGATACTGAGGATAATAGAATAATTGAAATTTAGATTTAAAGGTAATTTGTTCAATTTTAATAATATATCGTTTAAACTGGAATTTAAAAATAGCCTTCCGAGGCACAGTCTCGGAATTTGACGAAACTAGTTCCATTGGATCCGTAATAGTTAGTTATTATCGGGTTTCAAGTTTCGTAGTGTTTGAGGTTGTTGTGGGAGCGTACGACATGTGAACGCGCTAAAATTTTTAACGAAATATTTTGAACGCTTATTTATTTATATACGTATTGACCAAGTCAACTTGGGTTCCTTCTCGAATACGCGTGCTTTCTTCCTTTTATCACGCAATTGTTCTTTCTCTCTTAAAAAAAAATCAAATCACCTCGTCCTTACCTTCTGAAGGAAGCCAAAGCTTTCGTTATTTTAATTGAACCCTGCTCCTTCTTTTAGAAGGCATTCTGAAGTTTCACCTCTAACAAAATGGACGACCGATCTATAGCTTTGTTCAAAAAAAAGTGGGGAGATTTGAACTAGGGTTTGCGATCTTTCCTTTTCAGAACATCGCGGCCCCAGGTTGATGAACGAAGATTGGGTGGAATTGAGTGAGTTCGCGCACGATGTGGGGTCGAGGCCGTAGTCAGGATGGGAAGTTACGCCTTCGAGTGCGCGCGTGGTGGTGAAAGAGGGATGCTGACATCGTCGTAGTCGGCTTAGGGTTTCACATCGCGGCGGCAGGAGATGGTGAGCGAATTAGGGTTTCGCGAGTACTTTCGAGGCAGTGTCGTGTTGAAGGCGGTGGCTCGGCGATTTGAAGCTCGCGTATCGGGGCCGCGTCGTATCCTTGGGTTTCACGCGGTGACTTTGTGGTTTCGATGGCTGCTGCGTGGATGAACGATGGCCTTGTGGTGCGGCAGGTTGCTAGTGATTCGAGGAGACAATAGGTATAGCTTTAATTTTTCTTATTTATTTATTTACCTAATTTATATATGTTTATAACAGTGAAAAAAATATGTAGCTTCAAGAATATTAAGAAGATTTACTAGTTAGGATTAATTCTAAGTTAATCAAATTTATTGACAATTGATAGTTCAATTTGTTCAATATAAATAACCTGTATAAATATTTATACAAGGTCAAAACGTGGATAACCCAAGTCGAGAATGAAGTGGATTGCAAATTCAGGAATCAAAGGTGAGTAAATCTCACTATGTTGGATTTTTTATTTAAATTTAAAATGGTTAAATTTTAATAATTGGCTGGATGAATAAATTGATTGGATTTGCTGTTGAAGGTGATGTGACTTTGTTTTGATTTGATCTCGAGTCAATTTGGGTTGACTCGAAGTATTCGGGTTTTAAAATTGTTTTAGATTTAATGTTATAAACAAGAGAATGTTGTTGAGGGCTTAATAAATTCTAGTTCATAAATTTGAAGTGTAATTATTATAAATAATTAATTAGTTCAATTAATTAATAATTTAGGTTAATTAATTTAGTAATTAAAGGTTTGGAATTAATTAATTATGGTTTAAGTTAATAAATGAAGTTTAATTAATTCAGAATAGTCATTGGATGGTTTGATGAATAATTACTTAATTAAAATAAAATATAATTACATTGTGTAATTTATTAAGAGATTAATTAAGACGACTAATTAAGAGGAAACTGATTTATTTAAAGGAGTAAATAAATAGATGGTTAATTTAAAGGTTGAGATAAATCAAGAATGATTAATATTTGTGGTGTAATTAATGATTGATTATTGAATGAAATTAGTTTAGATTAGGATTAATTAAATTATACTTGAAAATCCTTAATTTATAAAATCAATGACATAAATAAAGATTGACTAATTAAGATTGATTAATCATTAATGAGTGACTTATGTGAAGTTAATATAAGTAATGAAAGATTAATGTAACTAAAACAGTTAATTTGTTCATGAAGTAATTAAGATTACTTATCGTTTAGTTCAGGATAAGAAATATGGTGTAGTTACTTAAAGATAGTTGTTTAAATGAAATTGAAGGATAATTAATCCAAGTTGATTAACGCTGATGAATGTTGAAGGGATAATTGAATTATTAGATTTGAAATTAATTAATTAATTATCAAGTAAAGAAAACTAAGTGATTGGGAATTGAAATTCAATTAGAATCAATTGAATTAATTTGGAAGGGATCAAATTTAATTATGGATGATTGAATGTCATTGGATGATTTAAATGGGTTAATATTTCTGATAAGTAATGTTGTGTATTTCATTTGAATAACTTGGGTTAAGATAGCATGGGTTTCGAAGAGACTGGGTCGGGTATTAAGAAATATCCGAAACCCTTTCGATTTTTATAAATTGATTTGTGAAACCTATAGGCAGGAATGAAATGATGTAAGTGAATTGGATTAATTTATCTAAGTTTGATACTTAGAAATTTATATGTGAAAAAAGGTCGTCTATAGCGAGATATGAATTGGATAAATTGATATATGTTATCCCGAGTTTTTAAAAGTTGTTTTCTTTGGTATTCCTTGTTAGTTGGGTTTACTCACGCTGGTTTCCAACTTGACCCGGGTGTTACTTTGGTGTAATGCTCGGGTCAGACCGAGTATTACAGATTTTCAGGTTAGGACGTTCTGGAGCTCAGGAGGCGAGCTGGATGGCAATATCGTATAGAGTATTTCCGTTATATTTATATTATTGTTAATCTGAGACATGATAATTGTAAATATTCAATGACTGTATATAATGTGAAACTCTGATGTAATATTAAATGTAATCGACAGATATAGTATTCTTTTGTAAACTGTCATTAATTATTATATTTTATCCGCTGCGAATGTGAGATGTTTGGTGTTTCTATTCTTCTTCTTCTATCTCTTTCTTCTTTTCTTAACTATCTGGAATTTTCGGCTTCGAAAATTTCGGGTCTTTGCATTCGGGTTTTTGCTGCTGTTTGAATAATGGCTCTTCCCTTGGCAATTGTAACAAGTTATGTTCCTAGCCGAATTTCCTTGACTGCTCTTCTTATTCTTGTCTTGTTGTGGCCTCTTGCCCCCAAACTTCCTTTTCTTCCAATTCTGATTATTTGAATTTCCTCCTTCCCTTGGAATCTCCTGCATATCCAATGTGGCATACCTATATCCCATATCAATAAGATCAGAAAAAGATTCTTTGATGTGTGTTGTCATCCTTTCGTGATACTTCTGGTTCATCCCGCGGATAAACCTTTCATTTTTCTTAAGAGGCGTGTTGTTCCGGACCAAAACGGGATAGTTCGTTGAACTTATTTAAGTACTCCTCAAACGACAAGCTTTCTTGCTTTAAATCCAAAAATTCTTGATACATTCTTGAAATTCCTGCCGACGGCATATAACGCTTTTCAAACACCTCCTTAAATCTATTCCAAGTATACTATTCCTCTGGTTCATCTATAATGACTGTTTCCCACCAGGCTGAGGCTTCTTCTTGGAGTTGTCAAGAAGCTATAAGTCTCATCTGCTCGTCTTGCAGATTTAGCCCTTTAAAAAATTTCTCACATGATCTTACCCATGCTTGAGCCTCAACAATTGCTCCTTGCCGGGAATGGTTTGCCACCAATCTTTGAGAAATTTTTATACAAATCAGCCAGATTCGGCTGTTGCTGGATATCTATTGCTGCTACAACTGTTGGGGGATCTTGATTCGGTGCTACGGCATTCCCTTGACCCCTAGCTCTTCCTCTCCTTCCGCTCATTCTTACTATCTGTACTTAGTAAGAAAAATTGATTTAAATATACGGACGAGATATCTCAAGGAATATCAGCAGTAAAAAGAAATGAACTAAGAAAATTTAGAGTTTCGGTCTTGGTTATACTCATTCTAGGGCATACTTCACCCTATCTCTAATGAGCCATCTAATGTGTTATACTCCGTAGCTAAAGTTCTTACTCAACCTTCAGCTTTGATACCAATTTGTCATGACCCAAAATTCATCGTTCAAAAGTTGACATCAAATACCTCACTTGTATTCAACTACCGGAGATTCGAACGTCAAATTTCAGTTCGGATGGAGCTTATAACAACAGCAGATGAATATAAAACAGCAGAACAGAATGACTATCATGCATATAAGATAGATACAACAGTATAATATCCAATACTACCTCAGAGTATTTTTAATACATACACCATAACTCCAAATACAACATCATAATAATACAGCAGTGATCATATATCCAAAAAGTCTTCAAATGAAAGAAGTGATAACGAACTCCCAAAAGCTAAACACCTAAAATCTCCAAAAGCTCCTAAGATATCTCCAAAGCGAAAGCTCCAAAATACTGCTTACTCCAGAGTACGGAAAACCTGCTACTAGGCTGCCCGAGTAAAAATTATGGGCACCCAGAGTTTAGAAAAGAAACAATAAACTCTAGGTCAGTCATGGGACTGGTATGAGTAAACAAAAACAGTTGCTTTTAAAGAAACTAGATTTATAAAGAATTCCGGTATGCTTTTAAAAATGGAACTACCATCAGACCTCCTGCCACACACATAATGCAATCGTAGAATTGGAGGAGATTTCTTCTTATGATAGTCAAATATGCTTGGTACGGGAAAATTTCTTTGATATTATTACTAGTGCATAGTGTAGAAAGCATTTCGAAAATAAAATATTAATCTTTGCCAGCATAGGTACCATTATATTATGCCTACTATAGCTACCATATTAGATGGCAGGTTCTACAACTAAAACCGTACAGGGTTTCGTATTAGGAATTGGATTTTCAATAATGGTCAGGCTAAGGAACTTCCTGGGCCACATGGGTACGCCTCTGGAAGGACGCCCCGAGAACCTAACCAGATCTCTGCCAACACAAGGCCGGGTTATCCCTAACTGGGTAACTACTGACACGAGTATGTCATCCCTCGATTGTACCAACCTTTATCCGGGGCCCCAGCAACAAATCACAAAGTAATATATATATATATATATATATATATATATATATATATATATATATATCTGCGATATCCACATAAGTTAAGTATCTTGGCTCCATGCCATGATACCACTTCTATCCAGAAGGAAATGCACATACCCTTAGGGGCGCTACCACCAATAACCATGCTGCATCTTTCCTATTTCGACCATTTCGGGGTGTGAGGTTCGATGAAGTCTCGTCCACAAAGCTACGCTTTTCAGAAAAGCCATGTTTTGATCAACAAATGATCAGCAGCACTCAGCATGCCACATTACCAAGTTGGGAATATATTGCTGATAACCTTCAACTACATAACCTCTAAGCTCATACATCTCAAAGAAGGGTATTAAGCCAAGAGAATAAATTCTCCGCCACCAATAGAAATGTATTTGAAAAAATCTGCTTTATATCTCAAATGTAATGTCAGACATACAATCCATACAAGTCTGTTCTGGGTTCGAACAGAACCGAAGGCACTTTCGAAGAAGTCCTTGCAATCCGGCCGTCCACAATCCCGATCGGACTTCCCATCACTTAGGGAATCTCTATATCGTAGCTACTCGGTGCAGAGACAATCGATAGGTCATCCTATCGTTCTCGCAAATACCCGGTCTTCACCACCGGTCTCCAAATGCTCATCCATTTCGTCATATTACTTATTCGGAATGGGTTATATGACACAAAGGTCTTCTCCCGGCTAAACCGAATAGTGAGTGTCAATTTTAAAAACATATGGATATGTCGTTCACAAAAATTCATAGGTTTGATGTGGGTTTCGGATAACTATCCGAAATCCGACTCCCTGTCGCATCAAAATTCAAATGCCGTTTTACGGGCCAATGGGTTTTCACAAATCACACAACAGTAATACCAATATCACAGCTTAGCTCAAAGCATTCAATATTTCATAGCATCACATCACATAACAGGAATATCAATCCTACACACAATATTTAGGGACAATCAAAGCATCTTCAAATAAGATGAATAAATCATGTGGTTTAAATTTATTTATTACATAGTTACTTTCATTAGAAATCTTAAATCAACGATCAATTACAGTTGATTAGATCTTAATCATTTTCATAAATTAATCACTTCTTAATAAATTATCTTAATAAATTTCAAATTTATTTATCTTAATCATAAATTAATCTAAATCTTAATTATCAATTTATTTAGACTTTAATATTAATTAATTTACTAAGATTATTTCTTAAGAGGTTATATTAACGAATCATTAATCGTTTAAGTAAACCAAAAGATAATCGAATTGCTTTGATTATCTTTTTAAACCGTGTTTAATAAATTTCCTTTATCACATTTTAAAGGTTAAGATTTAGTTTTAAACAACACTTTACTTTAATTTTCTTTTAAATTACATTATTTATTTAATATAACAATATTATATTAAACTAAATAAACTAAAATTAATTTCAAACATTCCACTTAAGTCTTAAATCAGCTTAAAATTTCAATTCAAATCATTGTTTGAACATATTTTAAAAGTGTCTTAAAGATTTGAAAATTTTTAAAGTAAAAAAAACTGTTTATTTATTCGTCACGAGACCTGCTTCTGGTCACGCACGAAGAAAACTCGTGCTTGCTTCGAGTTTTCATCAAAATCAACTCGAGTGGCCCTGTTTTAACTAAAAAAAAATTCTAAGTATTCAAACCCGATGCACCCATATTTTACTCGAGTGAATACTTGAGCCACAACATGAAAATCCCGAAGCCTCCTTCGAGTCAATACCCTTCTCCTCCAAAACTCACCACTGACACAAAATTTGTGCCGTGCACATGCCCATCGTCGCACCGCCGTTCTGGCGAGCATCGCGACCTTCGGCAAGTCGCAATCTATCCACGTACTCGAACCCAAAGTTCGATTCGACCCAGAAAATTCGAAATCAAAAATTCATCATTTTGTCGAACTGTAATTCGAAAACCCACCACCCTAAATGCCTCGTCCTCCTCTCACAGATCACCAGAAAATTCGCGACCTCGTCCATATCACGTCAATACACCAAGCCATCATCTCCCTCGATCTCAAGCAACTCGATCGCTACTACGTGATGAAATCACCCTTCTCCCAACCACTGCAAAACCCAGGGTTTAAACCCTAAATCGAACTCATGCTCCTAACCCACACAATGGAAAAAATTTCTCACATTTTTCTCGAAATCAGGTATGGTTAAACTTGCTTCAATTTAAGTTTCAATAATTAAAATTGATTCAGTCATCCTAAATTTGTAAAAATGTAGTTTTTATTCAAATACGAACTGCTCACAAAATACCCATTTAAAGATCTTCATATTTGGTTTAAAAATCATGATTTTCAATGAGGATTCAAACTATGAAGTTGAATTTACCTTTCATGACAATCAAATTTATCAAAGAATTATTTGATTTCCTGTAAACAAAGTTCCAGTGGGGATAATTTACTGCATATTTAAATAAGCTTTGCAAAAATCTTGTTTGAGGATTAAACATCTTGATTTATTTAAAAATCAAAGCTTGTCAATGATTAACAGCAAATGAATTTTAGTTTTGAAACAAATATACACCCTGTATAAATCTATAGAGAAACACAGAACATATTCAAACCCAAGCATATACAAACTATATTATCACTGATTTTTTTTGAAATGTTTCTAAATTAACTTAAAGGTTTAAAGTGTAGTTTACTCATCTCGATTCCAGAAATAAACAGAGAACTACTTTGTGTTTGAAGCTGCAGTTTCTGATCTTCCTCTTTTCCCTTTTTCTTTCTTCAGTAATTTGTTTTCAAATTTGAATATAAAGTGATGTTTCTTTTTTTTCTGTTCTTTTCAAAGATTTATTGAACGAATGAAATAAAGCAACATGCATGAATATAAATAAAAGAGAGGGTTTGTACAGGCTGAGGTATACTACTGAATTTTTAATATTGTAATTTAGGTATGGGCTGATGTGATCTTATTCATCTGGAGAGTAAATGGCATTTAAGAAAGCATGTAATGTAATGCTTCCTTGTATGAAAGCATTTAATGAAAGAAAATATGAAGGCTTTATTTTATATAGAGGCCTGTATAAATTGGCTTTGTCCTGACTTAGTAGCTTCTCATATATTTTTTTTCTTAAGAACTAAGTCTTGTTTTTTTTGTTTGCAGGCTCTTATAATCTATGTTTCATGCTTACAAATTTACAGAAATCATTTTTTTTCTTGTTTATATTCTCTACACACTTATGTTTTCTTGTTTATAAAAATTTCATACACTTATTTATGTCATATGTCATTTTATAACTGTATAAATTTTTATTACAAACATACATTCTTTTTTTAAATTCTGTTTCAATTTAAAGTTTAACCATTAACATGTAATTTATCAAATATATTTTATTTTATTATTTAAACAAATTCTCATTTATAATATGTTCTTTTCTTTATTTATTATTTAATACAATTTCTTGTTTGTTACAAAAAAATTTTATTCATTATTTATTTAAAACTTAAACTATCAATTGTTTATTTCCATATAACTTTATAATATTAATATTATCAATATTTTTATTTCTCTTGAAATTTCTCAATTTGAATCTTAAAAGTTCAAATAATTTATCGAATTTTAAATTCAAAATTTTGGGATGTTATAGTACAAATGAATGGTAGTGATTGATAAAAGGAGTATTATTAGATAAAAGAAAGTTTTATTAATAAATGAGGTTTTAATTAATAAAAAATATTAATTAAATAAAAATGGGATTAAAAGTCGCTTATGTGACATAACTGTGCTTTGTGTGACTTGATCGTGCATTGTATGTTTACTTCTTTATGGAAAGTATTTAGTCGTGTACTTATCACTAAAAGTTCAGAAACATTTGTGGTTTCTAGACCTGTTTGAGATATTGGAATCCATGTATGGTTCAAGATATAGGAATCGATTTAGAGATTCGTGCTCTGTTCGAGTGATGAAGACTCATGTGAGAGATGCCAAACATGACCTCGACACTGGAAATGACAGAAAACAAAGTAAGCCTTATATCCTGTGGTTTAGCTCACCCACGACAGGATATTATCACTTCATCTAGAGTATGCTTATCGATGTTGCGTGGGGGAGGTGATGATATATAGGATCATGTTTTCGACCATCGTCTAGCTATGTTTCTCCCAATTGGTATATTTTATCTAGAGGTATATGACACTCAAAGGTAGTTTCTGACCATCGTGCAGGAGATTGCTTTTGGCTTGACCAGAGAGATCTTTGCGGAAATTCCATATGCGAACATTACTTAGCGATTTTGATTGTACCCTCAATATTGTAAGAGTAAGATTAATGTAACCATCAATAAATATTTTCTATTTTATATTCTTCACCCTAAACATTATCTATTATATCACCTTATGTACTTATTAATGAGTAGTTCTTTTGAGGAGATAGCTGTTATGATATTCCGTACAGACTCAAAAGTACTACTATATGTTGATCGCATATTTTTTGAGTTTCTCATGCAAGAGTTATGTCTGACATGTGGTTTTTATTTTTCTTAAATTCCTCATATGCTCTTTCAAGTAGTCTGAGAAAGTTAGGTTTTCGTTGATGTTCTTTGGAGCTTGTGAATAAGAGTTGGATGATTCACCTACCATAGCATTCTTATTATCGCTGCATCATTATATTGTAAATATCAGCATTTATGAGGATAGGCTATTATAATTATCTAGACCGATGATAATAATTAAAATTGTAACTTGAAAATGCTATGTGTCTTAAAAAGATAGTTTGTACTATCTTTTGATATTATATGTTATCGGTCTGCTGTAAGATTCTGATATTGTGTTCCTTCTTTCTTGTTCTATTTCGTTTTCATTTTATTTTTCCCTAACAATCTGTCTTTCTGGCACTTGTGTGTTCGACATATGAATACCATAGATGTATTGGTATCAACATTTGAGGGTGGTAAAGGTGGGTTGTTATAATGAAGATAAGAATGGAAATATATATCGATATGACGGAAAGACTTATTACGTTCCTTCAATCCAGCAAAGGTGTCTTTGCTTGGACCTATGCGAATATAGTCAAAATTAACCTGGCAATAATGCACCATGCACCAATATAGATCCAAGCTTTACTCTTGTGAGGCAAAAGAAAAGATAATTTGATAAATCTTGGTTGGTCTTGCTACAGGAGGAAATGGAAAGGTTTTTATAAAATAGGTTTATTTGAGAACAATATTAGCCTATGTGGTTAGTAAACCTAGTGCTATTTGAAAATTCTAATAGGTATGGAGGACATGTGTTAATTATACATATTTAAACAATGCTTGTCCAAATAATTGTTATTTGCCTCTAAGGATTGACTGTCGGTAGACGTAGATAGCGGGCATAAGGTGTTATCTTTCATGGATAAATATTCAGGATACAAACGGATCCCGATGTTCAAACCTAATGAGAGCATATTAGTTTTGTAACTGACTAGGGAAACATATCGAAGTGATGCCACTTGGAGTGAAAAATGCAAGGCCCACTTACCGATGGTAGGTTAATAGAATGTTTAAAAACCAAATTGAGAAAAGCATGGAAATCTACATAGACAACATGTTAGTTAAGTCGAAAGTGGAAATTGATAACATAGAGGACTTGAGTGAAATGTTAGAAATATTTTGAAAATTTAATATGAAGCTAAATTCACAAACGTGATTTTTTGAAATCCAATAAGAGAAATACCTTGGATATATAGCAAGTGTACGAGAATAGAAGCTAACACTTATCAAATAAAAGCAATTAGAGACATGGAAGAACCCAAAACAAGTAAGGACGTAATGAGTTTAAATGGATGGATAGTTGCACTTAATCAATTCATATCAAAAGAAACTGACAAATGTATCCTATTTTTTGATGTGATAAAAAGCGTAGGACTTTCGAATGAACGAAAAAAATACTAAAAATCCTTCCAAGAATTGAAGGACCGTCTTGAAAGACCACTGATATATTCTAGTCCAATAGAAGGCGAGGAATTTATATTATTCATGGTAGTATTAGAACACGCCATAAGCTAAATCCCAGTAAGAAGGGAGAATGGAACCTTATTAATTGCGTATTACACTAATAAAAGACTAAAAGATACAGAAATGAGATATCCTTTGATGGAGAATTTAGCTTATCGTTTGGTGCAAACAACTCGAAAGCTGAGATCTAATTTCAAACCACATTCTATCAAAGTTTTGACTAATTCCTACTAAATCAAGTGTTCAGCAAGCCAGAAACATTTGGAACTAATAAAGTGTGGAATGGAATCAAGCCAATATGACATAACCTTATTCCCTATATGGAAATAAAAGGGAAATTTTATAAATGAGCGCACAAGATTAATCGAGGGGCAACTGGAAAGAAAAGGAGGATTGAACCAAATTGTTAATTATTCATAGACGGAGTTTCAAACAAGCAAGAAGTTAAGGCATTATATGTGGTATTTACTCCAGATAGACACTAATTGCATTATGCAATGAAATTAGGATTTTGGCTGCCAATAATGTCGGTGAATATGTATCCATATTAACAGGCTTAACTATAGCACAACAATTGAAAATCCATAGAAACGATATATTTATATATTATAATTGATGGTGAATCAGTTAAACAAGGTTAATTAAACAAAGGATGCATGATTGTCTCAATACATGAAGAAGTTCATGAGATATTGGCTCAATTCAAGGATTTCTCAATTTATCGGGTACCTAGAGAAAACAACACTCAGATAGATTCATTAGTTAAGTTGGCAAGTTCACGAGGTGTACTTGATGTAAAAGTTGTACTTGTGGGTTTCCAAAAGATTCCCAGTATAACTCCAAATGAAGAAGAATTAAACAAAGAAATCTTAGTAGTAACACACTCACAAGCTCAATAGTAGTAAGATCATGAGTAAAAGTCCAAGGATGACAACAATCAAGAGATGATTTGCGAATGGATAGATATGAATGCATATTCAAATATTCAAGATGATCAATATAGAAACAATTCGATGACACCGATAATCGGATATTTGGAAAGAGGAACATTATCAAAGGATAGGAATGAAACAGAGAAAATAAGATATCAAGTGTCGTCTTATATCTTATGTCATGATGGATGTAATAGTATATAAAAATGGGTATTCGGTTCCATATCTTCAATGCTTAACGTCAAAATAGGGGATGAAATTGCTAAGTTAATGCCATGAAGGATTCTGCGGAGATCACTAAAACTAGCAAAAAAAGTAATGAGATAAGGGTACTATTGTCCTCGAATAAGAAAAGACACTCTAGCTTATGTGAAGAGATATGATCGATGCTAATGGTTCTTAAGAATCCCTCAATTACCTCTAGGTAAGTTGATGCCCGTGAACAGTGTCTTGCCTATTGATGTATGGAGAATTGACTTGATCGAACCTTAACCCATCTCAAAGGGAGTAGCATAATTCACAGTTGTAGCAAATGTTATTTTACTAAGTGGGTAGAAGCTGAAGCATTGCCTATCATAACTGCAAATGAGGTTCCAAAATTCATTATCAAGAATATTGTAACTTGATCTAGACTACTAAGCAAAATCTTTTATGACACAGAACCTAGTTCGAAAGTAAGGAGTAACTTGATTTTGTGAAAAAATAGGATAATAAAGATTTTTCCTCGATATCTCACCCAAATTCCAATAGAGCAGTGGAAAATGGAAATAGAACCATTAAGAATGTCCTTAAGAAATAGTTAATTCAAGCCAATGGAAATTGAATGAAAAACCTTTTCCTTGTCTCATGGTATTATAGAACCCTGGCAAAAAAAAGCAACCGAGCATACGTCATATTCCTTAACATATGGGTTCGAGGACATAGTGCCAATAAAGGTTGAAATCGCATCACATCTAAGAATTGCATACGCATATGGGCCTGATCAAGAGTTAAAAAAGGAATCTGGAGACCTAATCAATGAACTAAGAGATGAAACTACCTTATAAAGGGCTGAGCTCCTCTAGAGAATCTCTAGCTATTATAGATCAAGAGTAAGAGAAAAGGCAATCCAAAAAATAGATATGGTACTCGGAAGAGTAATGAAAAATATTAAAAATCAAGAAATGGACCTTTGAGACCAAACTGGGAATGGCCTCTAGTTATCCACGTAGTTATACCTCCACGTAGTTATACCTAAAAAAGCTTATTGATTGAGCAAACTAAATGGAAATGTCGTAGCACAAACATGGAATATTGAACATTTGAGATCATACTTCACATCCTTGGACAAATAGGGAAAAGATAATGAATAATAGACCAATTTTGGACCCAACAAATAAAGAGGAGTTTTAGAATGAGAGAAATCCCCTGATATAAGAAGAAATCGTCACAAAATGTATTGAAAAGGTATTTTCCAAAATCAGGTTTTGAAAAATCAATTTCCAAAGAAAACAACAAACTTTTTCTTAGGATACCAATTGGAGGTTAGGACGAGAGGAAATTTACAAAATAATTTGTAACAAAGGCTAATTTTCAAAAAAGGATTTTCCTTGGTTTAGTAACTAAGAACTCTACTAAGGGACCATCCACACAAAAAGTTATTCATGCATCCAGTGAGTATAAATAACGAGGAGACCTATAGTTTAAGATGTACTATGCTTAATAAACCTTTTGTCCTTAAGAGATCGATAATGATTTTATGAGCAAAGTCACACCTTATGTCGTGCGGTGTTAAAAGTCCGTGAGCAAGTTCCAAGGCACCTGACAATAGAGTTGGGAAGCCCTTTGCATCGTGTTCTAAGGCAACCTTTTGATGTCCAACAAAGGGCACTAAAAATGGTCCATAAAATCCTTTGACCTAGCCACTCACGCCTGGTCGAAGCAACCATCCAAGAAAAAGAGCATGGATGACAAACACTCCGCGAGATTCAAAGTATCATCAAGACCATCAAGTTAGAGGCCGACCAATTAGAACTGATAAGAAAGAACATGCGGATAAAGGATTCACCACCTTAACTAAGAAAAATCATGAGAATTAAATAACGAGTTGAATCAAGATATGAGAAACTTATGGATTACCCATAAGTGCCACTTTAGGAAAAATCATTTTAAGAAAAACCTTAGACCATATTAATCAAGATCAGAGGCAAACATGAGCTATATATGAAAAACAAAGAATTTACCCCAAAAAGGGCTGTCATTATTTTATTTTGTGAATTTGTAGGATCAATGGGTATTCAAACTTAAGAAAAAGAACGGCTATAATAATTTTGTGAATTTGTAGGGTCAATGGGATAATGCAATAGTCATATACATTGTCAGTTCTGAACCTCATTACCCTTTCTTCAAAGCTTATATGTGAAAAATGCGGATTACGGATCTTGAGGCTAGGATTAACACTAGAGGGGGAGGGTGAATAGTGTTAATAAAGAATTACTAAATATTTTAAGTTTATGTTAATTTAGACACCGACGTATGCAATATACAGACACATATGTGATCACAGAAACAAATACAGATGCAGAAATAAAATAAAAGCAGTAAAGGAAAGAACACCGGATTTTATACTGGTTCGGAGTTACCCTACATCCAGTCCTGCAACACAAGTACAGATTTCCTTTCAAAAGCAATTGTACAATTACACCCTCGGTTTCAAGGCTACGAGGTACACCCTCCAGAATTTCTATCCTCTGCCACAAGTTTACCTAATTGATTTACCAAGGCTACAATCACACCTTTTCTCTCTTGATTGATTTCCAAGGCTACAATCACACCTTTTCTTGCTTAATAGATTACAAAGAAGTCTATAACTCTGAATTGCACTGAGAACCTTGTAGAGATAGTGATTTAGAATCAAATTAGAAGTAATCGAGTTCGATTTAATATTGATTTCAGCAGAGTAATGGTAAGAATATGTATTAAGAAATGTGGAAGAAGAAGAAGAAGAGGAGTGAAAAACCAGAAAATATGATGTAAAATTTGTTGAAACTAACCCCTATTTATAGAAGAACAACAGCCATGTCCATTCATGAAGAGTTATGGCGAATAGACACTTCTTTAGAAATTTAAATTTTGAACTCAGCTGACACCATGTCGACATGGGGTACTTGGGCATGTCGACATCCTAAAGGATTTTTTGGTGTTTTGATTTTCTTTGAAAATAACTTTTATTTTATATTAAAACCATTTTAAACTTTATAAATATACTTGACTATAGTTAAAATTCATAAGTAAATATAGAGAATAATATATATAGAATTTAACTATAATTTCATATTTAAATCTAAGTATAAATATTTAAAAGTTAAATATATTATATTAAAAGATAGTTTAAAATCAGGAGTAATTTGACTTTGAAATTAAAGATAATTTTGAGGCTTATTTAAAATTAGGATAGGGGGTTTTGAATCTTTTAAAAGGAAAATTTTGAAAAACATTTTGAAAATAGGATATAATTTTGAAAAATCATTTTGAATAAAAAGTTAGCGGATACAAAACAATGTTCCACTAGATTTTTCGTAGGTTCCATCCTACTTAGGGTTCCATCCCTTTAACAGGCTTGAAGTGGATTCCATTCCACGAATAAATTGGATTTTAAGATGTCAATGCTTTTCTATGAGGTTTAACAAAATTCCTAATAAAAATACTCAACCTTGAAATCTTGAACTATTGATAATCTTGATACTCATGAGTCTTCTATCTCGATATCTTGAATCTTTATACTGTACATTCTTCATTCTTGGTATCTGCATGGTTAAATCATGCATATACATATATATCTAAACTTATAATGTTAGTATTTATATTTTATAATCTATTCTAAGGTTGTTGTCACCAAAACCATCATCTCACGGACTAACAATCTCCCCCTTTTTGATGATGACAACCTTTGTTTATAAAATATTATTTCTATCCTAATAACTCCCCCTAAAACTATCCTAATGACTCTCCCTAAGACTAATAACTCCCCCTTAATTAATGCCTAACTACCCTATTTTATATTTCTCCCCCTTTGTCATCAACAAAAAAACTCACTCCAAACTATATAACTTCCCCTGAAACTAACACTCTATGACATGTGATTATAATGATAGTGTTATCATAAGTAATCATCACTTAAATCTAATACTAAAACATAGTCCTAAACTATTAACTATCCTAACTAAGAATTCACGATAGTACTTATAATTAAAACTCATATAAGAACACGAGTTATTTATTACGTATGAAGTTGTATATACATGAGCGTTTAGAAAACATAAAGAAACTCAAACAACAATGGAGAAGAAAGAAAAGAAACTATTGTGTGTTTTTAAACATAGGAGATCTATGAATCGAACAGTTTGGATAGTGGAAACAAAAATTTCTACGTTGTTCGACAAGATTCCCATTCTTGTCAAAACACACTTCTCTAACACACACAACTTGGTCATTATCCTCCTCGTGCGCTTCTTCCATGGGTTCTTCTTCTTCTTCTTCGCTAGCCTCTTGTTCTTGATTCAGTGAAGAGTCTTCATCAACCAAGATAGGGTTGGCCTGGTTATCCATTAGGAATTTTTGCAAATTCCTAAGAATCTTGCCTTGCCTCTCTTGTTCCTTTGCCATACGAAGTTGAGTCACTTGAATTTCAGTCATCATCTGAAGTGCATCCTTCAGAGAGTCCTCTATTTTAGTCACATGAGCGAGAGTTGTACGTTGAAATAGAGCAGACGTAGGAGAGGGGAATGAAAAGGTTGATTTTATGTTTGATTTGGAAGAGGAGGCCATTGATTATTTGATTTCATAGAGAAGAACAGAGAGATAACAGAAAGGATGAATAAAATTTCGAAAATGTGAAGAATATATAACCAATTATTTTGAATTTTGGTGGAAAATTTTCAAAATTTAAAAACGTTGCATGTCGACATGGGTATATGGGGGATGTTGACATGGTCCATTTTATTTTTACTATTTGATTTTAATATTAATTATTAACTATACTTGTTATTTATATTTTATATTTCAGTTATAGAATAAATACCTAATTCTCTTCTTAATTTAGTAAAAATTGATTCATTTAAGGGTTTTGTTAAAATATCAGCAATTTGATTTTCAGAATTGATATAATCGAGAGTAACTACTTCCTTACTTATATTATCTCTGAGAAAATGATGTCTGATATCAATATGTTTAGTTCGATCATGTTGAGTAGTATTTTTGGATAAATTTATCGCACTCGTATTGTCACAATAAATTGGTGATTTTGAAAATTTTAAACCAAAATATTTTAAGGTTTGTTGCATATATATTACTTGAGAACAAGCCAAAGCAGCAGAAATATACTCTGCTTCAGTTGTTGATAAAGAAACTGTGTTTTGCTTTTTACTAAGCCAAGAAACCATAGAATTCCCCAAAAAGTGACAAGTCACACTTGTACTTTTTCGGTCTGATTTACAACCAGCATAGTCAGCATCACAGTAAGATATTAAGTTAAAAAGAATCATTTGTAGGGTAGAATAAACCATAATCAGATGTGTGTTTAACATATCTTATGATTCGTTTTACGGCTTTTAAGTGGGTCTCTTTAGGTTGGGATTGATATCTAGCACAGAGACAAACACTATGCATGATATCAGGTCTACTGGCAGTAATATAGAGTAGTGACCCGATCATTCCTCTATATAGTTTTTGATCTACATCTCTAGAGAGATCTTCTTTACTAAGGTACTCATTGATTGCCATGGGAGTGGGTTTTCCACTCGCAGTAGTCAAACCAAATTTACTAATTAGGTCTTTAGCATATTTTTCTTGACTAATAAAGATAACATTATCTAATTGTTTTATTTGTATAATTCACCGATATGACTCATCCCAAACTCTTTTGTCATTATTTCAGAAAATTCTTTATTCATTTCAAAATTAGTTGAACCAAAGATGATATCATCTACGTAAACTTGTACTAGTTGAATATCATTTTTATTTCTTTTAATAAATAGAGTTTATCTACTTTACCAATTTCAAAATTAGATTGCAATAAATAAGATCTTAGTCTATCATATCAGGCTCTAGGAGATTGTTTTAGACCATATAATGCTTTCTTAAGTTTGTAAACATGATTTGGTAATTTATCATTTTCAAAAAGTGGTGGTTCTTCAACATATACTTCTTCTTTTACAAATACATTTAAAAAAGCACTTTTAACATCCATTTGAAATAATTTGAAATTATTATGATTTGCGAAAGCAAGTAGAATCCTAATGGCTTCTAATCTTGCTACGGAAGCAAAGGTTTCATCAAAATCTATTCCTTCTTCTTGACAATAACCTTGAGCGTTACTTCTAACTACCTCTCCTTGTTCATTCATTTTATTTTTATAAACTCATTTAGTTCCAATTGTAGTTTTATTGTCTAGTCTAGGAACAAGTTCCCAAACATCATTTCTAGTAAATTGATTTAATTCTTCTTGCATAGCCAAAATCTATGAATCATCAGTTGATGCTTCTTTTGGATTTTTGGGTTCAATAGTTGACATAAAAGCTACATTACTCATTTGACTTAGTTGATTTCTAGTTTTAACAACAGATTGCACATCTCCCAGTATATTTTCTATAGGATGATCTTTTAAAAGTGTTGTACTTTTATTAGGATGATTAATTTCATTATTAGTTTCAATTGATTCTTGACTTTGAGTGATTAAATCCTCTTCATCGTTTGTATCTTCAAAAATTTTAAAATTTTCATCAAATGAAACATGCATTGTTTCTTCAATGGAATTAGTTTTTAAATTAAACACTCTGTACGCTTTACTTCTATTTGAATATCCGATAAAGATACCTTTGTCGGATTTAGGATCAAATTTATCAAAATTATCTTTTGTATTTAAAATAAAGCATTTACTTCCAAAAATTCTGAAATAAGTTACCTTAGGTTTCTTTGAACAAAGAAGTTCATAAGATGTCTTATCAGTTAGAAGTCTAATTGAAATTCTATTTAAAATATAACAGGCGGTGGCAACTGCTTCTGCCCAAAAATTCTTTGATAAATTACTATCTATAAGCATAGTTCTTGCTCACTCTTCAATTGTCCTATTTTTACGTTCTACTACTCCATTTTGTTGTGGAGTTCTTGGAAATGAAAAATTGTGAGTTATTCCCTTTTTATTGCAGAATTCCTCAAACTTTTCATTTTCAAATTCACCACCGTGATCACTTCGAATAGTTATAATTTTTAGAGAAAATTGATTTTGAATTCTTTTTGAAAATGTCTTAAAACATTCAAAAGTATCACTTTTGTGTTTCAAAAATATTGTCCATGTAAATCTAGAATAATCATATACAATTACAAAAACATATTTACTATGATTTATTGAAAGAATTTGAGATGGATCAAATAAATCAAGATGAAGTAATTCAAGAGGTTTTGAAGTTGAAATCATATCTTTTAACTTGAAGGAACTTTTTCTAAGTTTTCCTAATTGACAAGCATCACATAAACTATCTACTTTAAAATTCATTTTAGCGAGACCTCCTACTAGATCATGTTTTGACAGTCTAGATAAGAGTTTGAAATTCAAATGCCAAAATCTCTTATGCCAAATCCAAGGGTCACTTGTATTTGCCAACTGACACAAGTTATCATTTGAAACTTTCATACTAAGAATATAAATATTCTTTTTCCTGACCCCCTCAAATATAATGGTTGAATTATAATTTTCAATGTGACATTTATCCTTTCCAAATTTAATTTCATATCCTTTATCACACAGTTGACTTATACTTAGCAGATTATGTTTCAGATTCTTAACTAGCAAAACATTGGTAATAGTAGGAGTTTCAGAATTACCGACTTTGCCGATTCCAATCACATATCCTTATGAATTGTCTCCAAAGTTAACCAGTCCTCTATCTTTGTATATTATATCATTCAGTATATCTGGATTGCCAGTCATGTGTCTAGAACATCCACTATCAAGTATCCATTTGTTCTTTCTGATCTGCACAATTTGTCCGTTGTGGATTGATTCCTCAACACCCATTAAGCATGATTCCTGCACATCAAACAATCTTGGTAGACAACTTGAATTTGAATATTGATTATATGCAGACTCAAGAAACAATGATGGTTTGAATACTTCTAAACTAGTATTAACAAATATAGCCATTTTAAAAAAAAAATTCAAAAATCAGATTATGAAACTTTGAAAAGCTTGCTCCGATACCAATTGTGAGAAATGCGGATTACGGATCTTAAGGCTAGGATTAACACTAGAGGGGGGGTGAATAGTATTAATAAAGAATTACTAAATCTTTTAAGTTTATGTTAATTTAGACACCGTTGTATGCAATATACAGACACAGGTATGATCATAGAAACAAACACAGATGCATAAATAAAATAAAGGCAGTAAAGGAAAGAACACACCGGATTTTATACTGGTTCGGAGGTACTCTACATCCAGTCCCGCAACACAAGTACGGATTTCCTTTCAAAAGCAATTGTACAATTACATCATTATTTTCAAGGCTACGAGGTACACCCTCTAGAATTTCTATACTCTGGGTGGAGATACTTGATTTCCGGGCCACAAGTTTACCCACTTGATTTACCAAGGCTACAATCACACTTTTTCTCTCTTGACTGATTTTCAAGGCTACAATCACACCTTTTCTCGCTTAATAGATTACAAAGAATTCTATAACTCTGAATAGCACAGAAAACGTTGTAGAGATAGTGATAAAGAATCAAACTAGAAGTAATTGAGTTCGTTTTAATGTTGATTTCGGCAGAGTAATGGTAAGAATATGTATTAAGAAATGTGGAAGAAGAAGAGGAGTGAAAAACCAGAAAATTTGATGTAAAATTCGTTGAAACTAATCACTATTTATAAAAGGACAACGCCATGTCCATTCATGAAGAGTTATGGCGAATAGACACTTCTTTTGAAATTTAAATTTTGAACTCAACTGACACCATGTCGATATGGGGTACTTGGGCATATCGACATCCCAAAGAATTTTTTGGTGGTTTGATTTTCTTTGAAAATAACTTTTATTTTATATTAAAACTATTTTAAACTTTATAGATATACTTGACTATAGTTAAAATTCATAAGTAAATATAGAGAATAATATATATAGAATTTAACTATAATTTTATATTTAAATCTAAGTATTTAAAAGTTAAATATATTATATTAAAAGATAGTTTAAAATCAGGAGTAATTTGACTTTGAAATTAAAGATAATTTTGAGGCTAAAATTAATTAAAATTAGGATAGAGGGTTTTGAATCTTTTAAAAGGAAAGTTTTGAAAAACATTTTGAAAACATGATATAATTTTGAAAAATCATTTTGAATAAAAAGTTAGTGGATACAAAATAATGTTCCACTAGATTTTTCGTAGGTTTCATCCTACTTAGGGTTTCATCCCTTTAACAGGCTCGAAGTGGATTCCATTCCACGAATAAATTGGATTTTAAGATGTCAGTGCTTATCCGTGAGTTTTAACAAAATTCCTAATAAAAATACTTAACCTTGAAATCTTGAACTCTTGATAATATTGATACTCGTGAGTCTTCTATCTCGATATCTTGAATCTCTATACTGTACAGTCTTCATTCTTGGTACCTGCATGGTTAAATCCTACATATACATATATACCTAAATTAATATTTATATTTTACAATCTATTCTAAGGTTGTTGTCATTAAAACCATCATCACACGGACTAACATTATATACATAGCGTATGGCCTTCAAGCGAACTCTCTATTTATTTTAAAGAAAATGGGTTTTATATTATCAAATTTAAAAAGAAAGAAGATTGTGAAAAGGTGTTAAAAAGGCAGTCCATACATATATAATAAAAAACTAATAACGATGAAACGATGGACATTACAAATGTAACTATATAAGAAACTATTACACACAATTCCTATTAGATCCGTCTACCAGGTTTGCCACTAGAGTATTGGACGAAAGAGTGCATTAGCCGTATTGCTTCTATCCTAGGTAACATAATTAAATTGGACAAGTTTACGGAAGGAATTATTAAATAGCTTATGCTAGAGTCCTTGTGGAAGTATCAAGCTTGTTTCGGTATCCTAAACAAATACAAATAATAAATGAGCATTATAGTCTGTTGACGCAAGATGTTGAATACGAGTGGAAGCCCTTAAATGCACAAATTGCAATACTTTTGGTCATTCAGATAATATCTGCCAATTCACAAAAGTTTGGATACCAAATCCTACATCTACTAATAACCCTAACAGAAAAGAGATGGATATAGACAATGATAGGCAGACAGAAGATATTCCAGAACATCACACCTCATTTAAAAATGCTCAACAGGCTAACAATACGAATTCTGAGCAATTCTGACCAGATAAGCTTAAGTCAAACAATCTTCAGGATAACTTAGAACAAAATTTAAGAAAAGATGCAATTCAGATCAATCAGCAAAATCATACGAACAGAGTACTAGTTCAGAGTCCTATTTATACATTGAAATTGTAATTGAAGGTGACAATGCAAGTGCCATGGAGGATTCTGAAGAACAATCTGTAACACCAAATTATGATTAGCATTCCACACCCCGATATGCTACCAGATCTAAATCAGTTAGGAAAATCAGAACAGACGAAGCTCCCTTCGAGTTTAAAGCGTCAATAGCTTCAAATGTTATTGATAATCCTACATGGAATTGTATGGTTAATCAAATAAAAGAAAAGAAAAAAATCTAAGAAACCGAAGAAAACAGAGGCCACTACTTCCCTTGATTCAAGTAGTAACCCCCTTCAAATATCTAACGAGTTTCTTTCTTGGGACTTGTAGAAAATAAACTAATAACCAATGGATGAACAAGTTCTCAAAGTTTGGGGTACATTTTGGTAATGACTCTCTTAGTGATCATACCCCTATTCATGTCAACTTTAACCCCACTGATTCAGTAAATGCTAGAATTCCATTCAGGTGCCTTAATTCTTGGTGTTTGAATGCAGAGCATCAAGAGATTGTTCAGCAAGCACTTAACACCAATGTGCATGGTAATCCCTTATTTACTCTTCTTAGTAAACTGAAAGCTACTAAATCAGCACTTAGAACATGGCAAAAGTCAAAAAGCAACAGTCAAGTCTTATGTGACCAGCTGAGAAACAATGCAAATGATATTTATGAAAAGATGGTCAACAATCCTCTTGATGAAAATATAGTCAAGGAATATGAACAAACAATTAAACATCTTTCCAACCTAATGAGGAAAATCGCAATAGATAATACCCAAAGAATGAAGCTCAAATTGTTGACTCTAGGAGACAAAACCTCTAAAAATTTCATAGCAAAATGTATCTTAGATTCTAATGGCAATCTTCTATCAGCATCAGAAAAAATTGCTCATGAAGTAATAAATTATTTTTCAAACTTATTCAGTGCGGGAGAGGCTAGAAATCAGTTTCCACACATCACATGTAAAAAAATTCTTCCAGCAAATGCAAGAGAAAACTTAAATAAACCTTTTCAATTAGAAGAAATCAAGGAAGTACTCTTTCGGATTGAAGATAACAGCACTCCAGGTCCAAATGGCATGAATTTAAAATTTGTTGAACTACATTGGAAGCAGTAAAAATGGAGTTATGGGAATCAATACTGGGTATTCAAGGAACGGGTAAAATTATTAAAGAAATCAAGCATACTTTTATATATTTGATTCCCAAAAAAACTAATCGTGAACTAATCAATGATTGTAGACCAACTCTCTATGCAATGTTACTTATAAAATTCTTGCAACTATTATATGTAACAGGATGAAAAAGTAAAGGCATAAACTAATTTCAGTTAATCAGAATGCTTTTATCCTAGGAAGATTGATAACTATTATATGTAACAGGATGAATGTTTTAACATGAATAATCTCCCTTTTGTGAACTCTACATATTTAAACAAATATAGTTTACAACATCCTACGGTTTGAGACTCCACCTTTTTTCTCTTCTGTTTCTTTCTTCTTCTACAAAAATGAAGAATGAAAGAAGATGTAAGGTAGAAGAAAAAGAAAGAAGAAAGAAGAGGACAAGAGAGAAAAGAAAAATATATTACATTAGTTACATTTTCTTGATGCTATTGCAATGGATATTAGCCATGAATTTGAATAATATAGTCATTAATATGCCATGAACAGTAATTAAATATCTGATTCTGCAGGAATGATAAATTATGGATTTTCTCATGTTAAAAATAGAAGTAAAATTGATATTTATGCGAAATATCATCAGAAAAGCGGCTTGAAGATTATATTAAAAGTAAAGCCAGTAAATTGTGCTTGACATATCAGTACAAACCTGTTGCTAACAAGCTTTTTTTTAAACAGAACAAAAACACAAAACATCTTATAGATGCACGATATGAAGCAATAATACAAGGACCATAAAGGAAAATCACCAACATAGTGATCAAACAAGGAGAAATTATTAAATTTAAGCCTCAAACAAGACGATCATAGCGACACAATGGACAGGTTAGTCTCTGATTCAGCCACGTCTTAACACAGTGATAATGAAACTCATGCAGGCACGGCGTTCTAACAACAGTATCTTCCTTCTTCATCGCAGACAAACAAATTGAACAATCTTCATTATCACGGTCACAGAGATCATGAATTCTTCTTTCTAGCTTTGAAATAGATACATCAATGTGAACTCCAGAGCCGTTAAATCTCATAAATGCTTGACGGGATATGTTAAAAATGCAGTCTTTAAAGAGGTCTACGAAACCAGGATTAGAAATTCGTGTGATAGACGTCATCGTTTTCACCAAAGCTTGGAGATGGGAAGCATGGAGATAGGGCAATTGACCGGAACGGAAGGACGAATTTACCCTGATTGGTTTCTGCACGGAAACCAGATTCTGGCCTAAAGAAGCGCGGCAAGCAAACCCTGAAGCGGTGATGGAGAAGGAAGCAACTCCGATCGAGTTTGGGGAAGTTGATCGAGCTGCGTTCATTGTGAATTGGATGTCACCATATCGGAGTGAAGCCTCCATTAGTTCAGTCGGTAGAACTAAGAAAGCAGCGTGATTAAGAACAAGTAGGTTTAGATTTTGAGATGGATGATCAAGCGTTCAGATCTTAATATATAGAATGCCGCCAGCCATCTAAACTTTCCTGTTTTAAGTCAAAGGCTACTTTGTTTTATTTTTGGAAAGAGGACAACGGCTATTTTAGATAAATGGAAAGGCTCATCCTCTATTTTAAGTTTGGAAAGTTTCATTCAAGTAGGAAGGTTTTAAATGCATCCATCTTATTGTTACGATTGCTTTCCACCGTCGTCCATAAAATAAAAACAATGAGCAAATCCAAGAACATCTCCCGCTTTAACATGCTTAATTTATAGGATAACTGCCTTTCTACAACCGCTAACATTTTAATAATCCGTGAATTTACACTCAGTTTTTGCAATATCCTAATATGTAATTGAAACTGTAAAAATAATGATAAATATTAATTTGAAACTTGTTTCTTTTCTTCTCTAAATTTTCACATGCTAAAAGATTAGCCAATAATAATCAAATTCTTAATAGAAATTAACTCACCTAGATTATGCCTAATAACAATAGCTTTCAAAAGGTATTATAAAGAAACTCATTTTGGGGCTTATTCATTTTCGAATTTGAATCAATGCAGGTGTGTTATTGGAAGCAATCTAATTTATAGGTCGGATCAAATACCCATAAATTATGTTATTTGTTTTCATGTTATTTTCAATTTCTATATGTGTATATCTTTGAATATATTGACACTAGAGCTATTTTGATTAATATAGATGATTGCATTAAATAAGCGCCGATTAGAATGAACTCGGGAAACTAATTGATAGTCTAGTTTTTCTATTAAAATTTATTGTTCATACATCAAAACACAAAATAGATATCTTTTAAAATTTCAATCAAGATTAATTTGGTTAGAAAGTATTATTATTCTAAACTTTATGGTATAATTTGGGATTATCGGTCCATTTTTATGAAATGATTTTGATAAAGACACTACTAGAACTACAATATATAGCCACGACAGGGTTCCAACGGCCGCCAACGAGAATTTCCAACGGCTACCAACGGCTCGTTATTTTTTAACAAGCCGTTGGTAGCCGTTGGTAACCATTATAAAAATGTCGTTTACGGCCGTTGGAAGCCGTTGAAATTATTCGTGTACAGCAATTCATTCGTCTCTTTCTTCCCAAAACCACCAAAATCCATCTCCATCTTCCTCCACTCCTCCTCTTTTCTTGCTCACAGCCTCCTCACGCAACCGGCAGCCACTCTGACGCCATCAATCAACACCAGCGGTCTCTATCCATCCAACTACATCTCCAAAATCAGATTTTGCCTAAAACCCTAAAATTTTAAATTTTGTTAATTTTGTGTTTAATTTGCTGTTATAGTTGTATCTAATGACCTATTGATTGTTTATTATACCAAATTAAGTGCTAATTACAATTATTACCATCCAAATGTCTGTGTATATATATTATGTACATATATACATATGTTGATAATTTAGTGTAAATGCACATTTGAGTTAGCGTTAGATTAGTTAGGATTGATTTAAATTATTTTGTGTATGTTTTGTAAAATATTAGGTAAACATGAATTAGTCGAATATTTTACGAACATAAATTATATCTTTTACAAAATATATTAGCATTAGATAAGTATATAATTTAGTATATATATTACACACAAATGATATATTTTGCGAAATAGTAAAAGTCATATAATTTACTATATATTTAATAAAATAGTAGAATATAAATAAAATAATGCATAATATGCTTTATTTTATATATTTAATAAAACAATAACATATAAACAAACTTTACATCCCTTAGTGAATTTTTGGCCCCGTCTGACAAATGTTGTATATGATCGTTGTATGAATATTCGTTTTTATTGCAAAACGGATATTCATATTCATCTGATATAATATTTATTGAATTTGTCCCTGTATTAGACAAGTTACAAACACTATAAAGTAATTATGTTTCGTAAATCATATCATTATAAACGGTTCATAAAATTTCGACGGCATTTCCTTTTCGTTCCTTGTATACATGCATATGTGTACGATACAAGGAACACGGGGGAAGCGTTGTCGAAATTTTGGAAAATCGTTTATAATGATATGATTTAAAAAATGTAATTACTATTGTGTTTGTAATGAGAAGTAGGATGACCGACCATCACAAAAGGTAAAAATGTGAACAAAATATCAAGAAATATAACTTTGTATATAAGCAAAAATGGATTATAAAAAACAGTAAAATCTAAATGTGTTTATCGAATTTGATTAATAATTTTTTTACTATTGATCATAGGTTTTACAGTAGGGAAAATGGTCAATTATTTTATTGATCGGAGCTGGATGTATCAAAGAAGAGAAATGTGAGGCTCAATAAGTATACATTTTCTTAACGGGGTAAATGTGTTTGTCAAATTTGCTTTAACTAATATTGGAAACGACGTAGAAATTTGTTGTCCATGTAGTAGGTGCAAATTATCGAAGCATTTAGTACCGAATATGGTTAGGATTCATTTGCGCCGATATGATTTTGTAACCAATTATTTGGTGTGGGATCGTCATGGAGAAATTATAACACGTAACGAAGAACAGTCAATAGAGGTCATTAGTAATGAAGTTAGTACGACGAATCTCATAGAACATATGGATGAAGATGCAACATGATCAATGTTCTCTACTGTTGAAATTAATAACGACGATGTTAATGTTGAAGAGGAACCAAATGTTGGAGCGAAAAAAATATATGATTTATTGGATGCTGCAAAGAAACCTCTTTGGAATGGATGTACTAGCAGCACTCAATTTTCGGCAACTGCAGAGTACATTGCAATGAAATCAAAGTACAACCTCACAGAAGTCGGATTTACGGCTGTTGTACAAGCTCCTAAATGTCATATGCCACCGGATAATTTAATGTGCGAAAATTATTATGAAGTGAAAAAACTTATGTCATCTTTCGATTTGCCGTATCTAAAAATTGACACATGTCTAAATGGTTGCATGTTGTTTTGGAAAGATGATGCCAGTCTTCGGAATTGTAAAATATGTAATCAAGAATGATACAAACCAAGGAAAAAAAAGGAAAAAGAAGTTCCATACAAGCGTATGCATTATTTACCTATCACTCCTAGACTTCAAAGGTTATATGCATCATCTGTAACAGCGCATCATATGAGATGGCACAGTGTAAGAACACCTGAAGAAGGTATGTTAACACACCCATCTGATGGAGAAGCATGGAAGTATTTTGATAAGAAATATCTCGATTTCGCAGCGGAGAGCGGTAACGTTAGACTAGGTTTGTACACTGATGGATTTTCACCGTTTTATCAGTTTGATTCTAAATATTCATCTTGGCCTATAATCATTACACCTTACAATCTACCTCCATGGATGTGTGTGAAAACTCCATATATGTTTCTCACAATTGTCGTCCCTGGCCCTGATGATCCGACATAAGGTATCGATGTTTACTTACAACTGCTAATCGAAGAGTTGAAAACATTGTGGTATGAAGGAGTTGAAACATGCGATGTATCGAAATTTTTTTTCTAGATGTTCACTTATTTGTTATGGACTATTAGCGATTTTCCTGCATATGCAATGCTTTCGGGTTGGAGTACGTCCGATCGTTTTGCTTGTCCTTTGTGTATGGAAGAAACACGAGCATTTTCTTTACGGCATGGGAAGAAACTTTCATGGTTTGATCGTCATCGATGTTTTCTCCATATTAATCATACTTTTAGAAGAGACAAAAAAAACTTCATAGCTAATAGACATGAGACTTTACAACCACCAACGATTTGATCAAGTAAAGATATATATGAACTTGTAAAAGATTATCCAAAGATATAAGAAACCGGCCAGCAAACTGAAATCCAAGGTAAATTGATGTTTCATAATTGGCGCAAGCAGAGTATATTCTGGGAGTTGCTTTATTGAAAAAAATCCTTTAATCTGTCATAACATTGACGTGATGCATAACGAGAAAAAACGTATTCAATAATGTGTTTAATGCATTTTTGAATGTTAAGGCCAAAACTAAGGACGATCTGAAATCAAGACGTGATATAGATTAAATAGGTAATCGTCCTGAGCTTCATATGAAGCCAAATGACACTAAAATACCCAAAGCATGTTATGAACTAGATAACAACCAAGTTCAAGTACTGTTAAAATGGGTGGAAGGATTACGATTTCCTGATGGAATTTCATCTAATCTTCGTAGATGTGTCGACTATAAGAACGAAAGACTGAGTGGGATGAAAAGCCATGATTGTCATGTAATGATGCAAAATTTGTTACCCGTCGCTTTCAAAGAATTGTTGCCCGTAAAAGTTTGGAAGGTTATAACAGTTATTAGTTTATTTTATAAGGAGCATTGTTCAACTATGTTAAAAGTTGACCGTCTTCGTAAACTTGAGATAGAAATTCCTATACTGCTCTGCAAACTGAAGAAAATATTTCCTCCAGGTTTTTTCAATGTAATGGAGCATTTACCTGTTCATCTTCCATTTGAAGCACGTTTTCGAGGTCCTGTGCAATATGGATGGATGTATCTATTTGAGAGGTATGTTATTAATACTGAGTATGTAAATGTTAATTTAACTATAAATAAAAATCAATATTGATATGAAGTATTTTTTATTAGGTACTTAAATCATTTAAAGAAAAAAGTGAGACAAAAAGCTCGAGTTGAAGGTTCGATTTGCAAATCATATATCGAAGAAGCATCGTTCTTTCTCTCTCACTATTTCAGTGATCATGTGAATTTATCATTTCAAAGTGTTGCACATAATGATGAGGCCGTTGAACAAGATTCTTCTTCTGAAGTAATGTTATCTATTTTTAAACAACATGGTCGACATGCTGGAAAATGTGTAGAAGTATAGTTAGATGATAGAGATTACCATATAGCACACACATATATTCTTCTTAATTGTCCAGAAGTTGCACCATTTATTAGGTAATTATCAGATTCCGAGTTTTGATAAATTTAATTTAATACTGCATGTGTAAATTAATAATAAAACAATGTATTATGTTTTTGTTTGCAGTGTTTATGAATCACAAAATCCAAACGGAGATTTAAGCAAAAATTTCGCTACTTGGTTTTAGAACTACGTTTGTGATCCTACAAATAATGTGGTCGATGAAGGATTAAAACGTTTGGCGTTGGGACCGAAAAGGAAAGTTAAAACGTATCCAATATTTTTCGTTAATGGATATAAATTCAACACCAAAGAATATGGCGCTGAAAAATTAACAAATAATACCAGTGTATTTGTTAAAGACAATAATGATCATAATAATCATATACATTTTATAGCGTGTTAATCCAGATTTTGCAATTGACATATTTTATAAGACCAGCAGAGGAAGTTTTTTTGTTTAGATGCAACTGGTTCAGCAATGTTCCAGGTTATGGTATTAACGTGCATCCAAATTATAAGCTTATAGAAATAAAACATACCTCCCATTATCAGCAGTACGATCCTTTGATACTAGCCAAACAAGCCCTACAAGTTTATTACGCCCCTTATCCATCTCTAAAAAGAGACAAAGCGGATTGGTCTGCGGTTTTTAAAACCAAGGCGAGATTTACATTCAATGGAAAGAATATTCCAGAAGAACAAGCCTATCAAGCAAATATTGAGAAAAATGTTGAAATCACAATTACAGACGATCAAACTGATTTTGGACGATCAAACGATGAGAAAAATGTATTAGTCGAAGAATTTGAGAGTGTAGTGGAAAACGATATAGAACACGAGGCCGAGTCTGAATCAGAAAACGACGAGGACTGAGTAATATCCGGTAATATTTACAATTATTCACACACACACACATCACATATCATCATCATCATTACATGCACTACCAATTAAAAATGACTTTATTACATGCATCACATATCATCATCATTTTATCTATGTCTATAATTAAAAATGAAACTTTCAACAGGTATCATGTTAGGCTCCAGACGTCGTAGCTCTTCTCGCTCGGCCGACGAGAGTAGTGGTGAGCCTCCGGCTCGACCACTTGTATATTTGCAGCCAAAGGCTGATGGAGCGTAAATATCAAAATTAAAATGATAACAATATAAATTTATTCATACATATATATACTTGTCTAAAGCTTTGTTTTTATTTAACACAGGGGATTTGATTTGGATCCCTCAGGGGTTGTGCTTGGCATTTTCAAGCAATCATATATGAGCAGGATGACAGATTGCTGGCAGAAGTGGAGTAAGATCCCTGACCAAGTCAAGGAGACCATCTAGCGGGATTTTCCGGTGAGTTTATACCACTTTACTATATGAATAAGTATAAATGAACATTTAGTAATATTTTCTCTTTGTACAGGGGCAAGTGGACTTGGCGGAGCCCGATGTCGCCATGGTTCAGCGCCACTGGAATTCAAAGGTCGCCAAAAATTACAGGAAGGTAATGTAAGCTCTTAAAAAATTAGGGAAGAAACCGAACTGGATGGGCGCTTCCGTATGGGATTCTTGGATGAGTTGGTGGGAGACCGACGAGTTCAAGATAAATCTATCAAATATATACTTAATTATTTCGCAATTAGTAAATATAATATTCAATTTAAATTGCAGGTGGAGTCGGAGAGGAACTCTTCCAATAGAAGTAGGAATCCTGTAACGCATCATGGCGGATCCAAGTCTTTTCAGCATCACCGTGAGGACTTGGTAAATTTATCAATTACGAATCTGAAGCGTTATTACATTTTGTATATTAATCAGTTCAATAATTAGCTATGAAAAATTAAAATATATAAATTATTTATTGCAGGAAAGATCGCTTGGATGTCCCGTGTCTATGATGGTGGTATTTACCTGCACCCACGCATCAAGACAAGCAGACAATGCTGGCAATATTACATATCAGTGGGATGATGATGATAAGGCGATGGCTGCATATGTATGCATATTTTAAATCTTATTTTATTAAAATCGATAAGTTTAAATCCTATTCTACTAATTTTAACCTGTAATTGTTTTTTATTTTAGGCAAAGTTTCAAGAGGCAGGGGCAGAGCTACTTTCAGAATCGGATCGCGATGAGTTGACGGTAGAGGAGCAAGATTATATTTTCGACGTTATTATGGATCCGACGCAGCGGAATATGCGCTATGGCTATGGAAACCAAGCGGTAATCTTATAAACATTGCAATATTATATTTAATAAATTAACCTATAGATACACTATACATACGATGATTTCTACCTGAGTTAAATCTAACATATACGTGATTTATAAATATTAGATAAGTAAAAAAGAAAAAATATACAAAGACATGTGATGAAAATGGATGAACCAAAAAAAATATAAGAATACTTTTGACACATATATGTTGTATTAAAAAGAATCCACTTCCTTGTGGTATATATTCCAAGAAAAGGGTTCGCTATTTTACATTAGGAACCAAAAACATGAACTAAAAAAAATAGTAGTAGTATTAACAATAATAAATGGAACTAAAAAGAACACTAATGGAGGTCTTATATGACAAAGTTAAAGGGAAACTCATGCTTTATACCCCTGCTATTTATGAAAATAGATGAAATCTCCATATTTCTTTGCATCTCGTAAATTAAATCCCTAAAATTTACAATAATGAAATCGCTCTCAAATTCATAACAGTAAAAAATTAATAATCTAAAATATAAATGCAAATTAAAAAAATCAAATTAATTTCACTGGTGACAATTCAAATTGCTTGTAATATTAAAATATAAGGTAAAATCCAAATTTATAATATTTTTAATATCTAGTATATTTACATTATATAATTTCATGAAATGTATTATTGTTGCTAATATAATATCCAAACTATTTTACCAAAAACAACAAAATTTAAAATCATTCTATACCTTAGACTCTAATAATGCAATGAGCCAAAGTAGTGATGGGTTTAGGTTGCGATATAAAAATGCAATGTACAATAAAAGTAATTAAAATTGAACAAAAGAATAATCTACGTTTGATACGTTATTTTAATTGAACAATGTAAGACATTATTGTAGAAATAAATAAATTCAAAAAAATTCCAATAGTTCGAATCAAGTTTGTATAGCTCTAACACATTCCATTTTTATTTTTCATTCAAAACGGAAACAAGTGGAAATGGATTAAGAATTTAATTAATTCATTGTAAAGTAGAGAAAAATCTGGTATTTTGGCATCATATACCAAAATTGATATTGAAAAGGTAATATTTTTTATCGTTTATCATCCTGCACCATTATCATTTAATAAAATATGCATTTTCTTATGGTATATGCATTGCTTAAGATCACGTCATTTACGTTTTTATATTTTAAAATATGCATTGCTTAAGAAAATGATTATAATACAAATGTGAACATCTCACATTCTATTTGCAGGTTCGGACAGCTCAAAAGGCGTGTGACAAAGCTGAAATAAAAGGGTTTAGAGCCATGGTTGAGCAGCTGCAAGAGAAGGACCGTCTTCGCGCTATACAAATCGAGCAGCTAAATCAACGTTTAGCGGAGTACGCACAGAGACATGGTTCCTTCCCTTCATCGTCTGGTGCTTTCGAAGGTGATGATGACGCTTGAGAGGTATGATGATTATTGTCTTTGTGGTTAGTTATTGTATATCTTGACTTTGAGGTGGCGATGATTGTGTTTGATGGTTATTGTATATATATTGACTTTGAGATAGTGAGGTTTAAGTGTTTGCATTTTATCTATTGACTTGAATATGAAGTTGGAGTTAGTGTTGGTGAGGGTTTTGTTGTTTATGTATATATTGACATGGAGTTTAGTTTGAAAATGTAATGTTTGATGTTGATTTTTGGTTGTTTATATTGTTTGTGGTATAATGTGTTAGATATGTGATATATATGTGAAATGGAGTGAAAATGGAATGGAAATGGATATACATTGATTGTGTGTGGCTGGAAGATGAATGGCTTGCTGTTATAAAAAAAATTTCACCCAGATTAGCAAAGGCTACCAACGGCTACCAACGACTCTTTGGTCATTCTAAACCAACGGCTTCCATCGGTTAAATTTTATTTGAAGCCGTTGAAAAATCCATTGGAATAGCCCCGTTGCTTTCGTTGGAAGCCGTTGGAAAGCGAGAATGCTATTCCGACGGCTTTTCCAATGGCTCCCAATGGCCGCCAACGGCAGGAAGCCGTTGGAATAGCCGGTTTCTCTTGTAGTGAGAGTGGTGATTCTTTTAGAGAAAATGATTTGTTTTCATGAATTTCAAATTGTTTGGAGTTTAATTTCAGTTATTTTCAAAAAATTGATTCCCTTAAAATGTTTGATTTTGAGAAATTTAGAACTTTTTTCAAACAATAGATAACATTAACATATTTGACGGCTTCAAGAAACTTAAATTACTTGAAAATTGATTTACTTTTAGATATACTTTAGTTTTCAGTTGAAATTTAGAACTTAATTGAGACTAATTGGTTTTACTTCTATTCTTTTCAATTTATATATATAAACATGAATTTCAAAGTTCGTTGACTATTTTTAACAACCGTCTATCCTTGTTGATTTCTTAATAAAATATAAACCAAATGATAGATCAATTACCGAAATTATTCGAAAAAAGATGAAAATAAAAATAAAAATTTTCTGTATCTATCCATTTATGGTAAACATTGGATCTTCCAATTTGGGTTATATTTTTTCTTTTAAAAGATTCTTGATTTGAAAAGTAGATGTTACTATAATAATCTGAGTTCTATCAAAATGAAGCACTCTTCTGAAAATGCATAATTTCTTTAAACCAATTTGAGCATTTTTGAATGGGGTTTTTTTTTTCTTAAAATATTTGTTTTCATTTTTTTTGTTTAACACATTTGAATTTTATCACTTGTCAAGAAAATGCTTTCCTTCAAATAATGGATTTTTTATTACTTTAAACACATTCCAATTTTAGGTGAGCATACTACATTTTCAATAGGAATAAGAAGGTTCTACATAGCAATGAATTATAGTAAGAATTAATAATTTATAACATTGTTATCCATAAATACTATTTTGCGCATTCATGCCCATAACTCTATTTTAACTAGCAGCTTTAAAACTTTGGCAATCTAGTATTAATTTAAATATTTCATTCACAACACTACTAGAAAATGCTTAAAAAGCCACATGGAAGGACGACGGCTCCCGATGTCTTATTTCCGACGGCTTTCAACGGTCGCCGGAAAATCACGAATAACAGGCTCCAACCGAACCTTTCTTCCTCATTTCAGCATACCTTAATCTTAATTTCTAAAATCCCAAATTCTCTCTCCAAGCCTCCAATCACTAATTCCATGTTTTTGCATCCTCTCTGGCTTCGAATTCAACCTCTCTTGTTTTATAGCTTAGGTATACTCTCTTATTTTCGCAAAAAATTCAATTTTTACCCTATTTATAGATTTGCGTAAGATGATAAATTAGGGCTAAATGGTGATTGAAATTGTTTCCAATAGTGTGATAATAGTTTCTAGCATTCCATGGTATACTTATTTCATCTTTTATCGTGAAATTGTGAAAAACATGTACAATTTGTGGTTGTTCGTGTATATGTAAATTGTTGTGTGTGCGTTGATTCTACGATTGTATATGTGTGTAGTGCTGCTAGCATTGTATTGTGTTAGTTGGAATGAATGAACGGGCTAGGAGTATTATATTGCGCACGTATTGACTAATGCAAAAAATAAGCATGAGTCTAAATTATAATTGTGTGTATTTAAAAATGACAAAAATGTTACATCAGCCTTAAGTTGATGTAATACGTCGAATAAATGTGTGAAATTAAAATATATTTTTGCATCCGTGAACAGTTAGTAAAACTATATTTTTCGTAAAATGCTCATATTTAACAACCCTTAGAGAGTTTTTGGCCCCGTCTGATGAGTGTTGTACATGATCGTTATATAAATAGTTGTTTTTTTTTTCAAAAAACGATCATTTATATTCATCTGGTACAATGTTTGTTGGATTTGTCCCGGTATTGGACAAGTTATAAATACAGTAAGTATTTACATTTTGTATACTACTTCGTGTCAAACAGTTCATAAAATTTCGGCCTAACTTTTCTTTTATGTTTCCTGCGTACATGCGTTTGTGTACAATGCAGGGAACAAAAGGGAAATGCTGCCGAAATTTTGTTGAATCGTTTGAGACGAAGTAATATACGAAATGTAAATGCTTACTGTGTTTGTAATGGGAAGTAGGATGTTTGACCATTGGAAATACTTGAAAATAAAATGTGTCGTATTTGAAAATATTTTTAATTTGTGAAATAGTGCTTTAAATTCAAATATTATAAGACCATGAAAATAATCTTTTTCGAATTTGTATTCTTGAAAATAAATATTAAATTTTGAGCTTGTGACTCATTTTCTCAAATAGGAAAAATGATTGATTATTTTGTTGATCGAAGGAGATGGATGTACCAAAGAAAAGGATTGAGAGGCTCAATAAAAGAAGATTTTTATAATGGTATAATCTTGTTTGTTGAATTCGCTTTAAGTAATAACGGAAACGATCCAGAAATTCGTTGTCCGTGTAGTAGGTGTAGACATTTGAAGTATATGTTACTAAATATTATGAAAGTTCATTTGTGCCAAAACAGTTTCGTACCCGAGTATTATGTTTGGGATCGGCATGAAGAAGTTGTAGCTAATACTTGTGTAGAGTCTGAAAGTGTCGTTAACGAAGTAGTTACGACGATCCATATAGAAAATATGGTCGAAGATGCAGCATGATCAATGTTTCCGATGGTTGAAGTTGACGACAATGATGGAAATGTTGAAGTATTGCAGCAATTTTTTTTATGATTTACTAGATGCTGCTAAGAAACCTATTTGGGATGGTTGTAAAAGCGGCACTCAACTGTCAGTAATCGCATAATACATTGCGATGAAGTCAAAATACAACATCGCTGAAGCTGGGTTTACGGCTGTTGTACAAGCTGCAAAAAGACATATGCCGGCCGATAATCTAATGTGTGAAAATCACTATGAATTTAAAAAACTTATGTCGGCTTTTGGTTTACCTGATCAGAAAATAGATACATGTTTAAAAGGCTGCATGTTATTTTGGAAAGAAGACACAAACCTTAGAAATTGTAAAATTTGTAATCAGGAGAGATACAAACCTAGAAAAAAGAACGGGAAGGAAGTTCCGTACAAACGTATGCATTACTTACCGATCACTCCAAGGCTTCAAAGATTATATGCATCTTCTATAACTGCATCTAATATGAGATGGCATAGTGTGAGAAAGGAGAAAGAGGGTACGCTGACACATCCGGCCGATGGAAAAGCATGGAAGCATTTCAACAAAACGTATCCAAATTTTGCAGCGGAGAGTCGAAATGTTAGATTAGGATTATGTACGGATGGTTTTTCGCCATTTTCTCAATTTGGTTCAAAATATTCATCCTGGCTCATTATCGTCACACCTTATAATTTACCTTCATGGATGTTTATGAAAATGCAATATATGTTTCTTACTATCGTCGTTCTTGGACCCGATGATCAGACACAAGGAATCGATATATATTTACAACCATTGATTGAGGAGTTAAAAATACTATGGAACGAAGGAGTAGAAACATATGATGTGTCCAAGAAGAAAAATTTTCGTATATTTGCTTCTTTGTTGTGGACTATAAGTGATTTTCTTGCCTATGCAATACTTTCAGGATGGAGTACTACCGGTCGTCTAGCATGTCAATATTGCACGGATGAAACATGAGCATTTTCTTTACCTCATGGTAAGAAAATTTCATGGTTTGACTGTTATCGATATTTTCCCCATGTAAATCATCCCTTCAGAGGAGACAAGAAAAACTTTTTAGCTAATAGAGTAGAAACTAGACAACCACCAACGATATGGTCAAGCGAAAACATATGTGAACTTGTTAGAGACTATCCCAATATATATGAAACTGGAGTGCAAACAGAAATTGAAGGCAAATCGATTGTTCATAACTGGTGCAAACAAAGTATTTTTTGAGAGTTGCCATATTGGAAACATCTTCTGTTTCGTCATAATGTAGACGTGATGCACAATGAGAAAAAGTATTTGATAATGTTTTTAACACAATTTTGAATGTGAAAGGGAAGACGAATGATGATTTAAAATCAAGACGCGATATAGAAGAATTATGCAAACATCCCGAGCTTCATATGAAACCAAATGACAGTAAAAAACCCAAAGCATGTTACGAATTAGATAATAATCAAGTTAAAATTGTGTTAAAATGGTGGAAGGGTTAAGATTTCCTGATGGGATATCATCAAATCTTCGTAGATGTGTTGACTTTAAGAATGGTAGATTGAACGGATTGAAGAGCCACGACTGTCACGTAATGATGAAAAATTTATTACCCGTTATGTTCAAAGAACTACTGCCATTAAAAGTTTGGAAGGTAGTAACGGAGCTTAGTATGTTTTACAAAGGGCATTGTTCGACCACTTTAAAAGTGCAACGTTTACTTAAACTTGAAGTAGATTATCCTATATTACTCTGCAAATTAGAGAAAAATTTTCCGTCAGGTTTTTTTTAATGTAATGGAACATTTACCGGTTCATCTCCCATCTGAAGCACGATTTCGAGGTCATGTCCAATATGGATGGATGTATCCATTTGAGAGGTATGTAGTATGTTATTACGTAATTTAATTTCATTTGAAAGATGAAGTTAATGTAAACTAATTTTGCATAGATATCAAAATCATCTGGAAAAAAAGTAAGGCAAAAAGCACGAGTTGAAGGTTCGATATGTAAATCTTACATCGAAGAAGAAGCTTCATTCTTTTTCTCTCACTATTTCAGTGACCATATGAATAAATTTGAAAGTGTTCCTCGTAATGACGAAGATGACGAACAAGAGTCCTCTTAAGCAATGTTATCTATTTTTAGACAACATGGTCAGGCTTTTGGAAAATGTGCAGAAATATGGCTAGACGATAGAGATCTTCATGTAGCACACACTTATATTCTTCTAAATTGTGCCAAGGTTGCACCGTTTGTTAGGTAATCTGAAATAATAATTTTTTTTATTCTTTTCTATAATGCATGCGCGTGTATAACCTAATGTAATGATTTGTTTATATATACAGTGTTTATGAACATGAACATCCGAATGGAGATCTCAGTAAAGAATTTTCCGGTTGGTTTTCAAATTACGTTCATGAGCCGAGAAATTGTGTTTTTGACGAAGGGTTGAAACGTCTTGCGATGGGACCAAAAAGAATGGTTAAGTCATATCCAATATATTTCGTCAATGGATATAAATTTAACACCAAAGAATATGGTGCAGAAAAATTAACGAATAATACTGGTGTATTTGTTAAAGGTAGCGACGATCTAGAAAATTACATAAATGATTTTTATGGCGTTCTAACATAAATTTTGCAACTGACATATTTCTCACGACCCGTGGAGGAGGTGTTTCTATTTAGATGTAATTGGTTTAGCAATGATTCGGGTTCTGGAAATAGTGTGCACAAGGATTATATTCTTATCGAAATAAAGCATACATCGCACTATCACAAGTACGATCCTTTTGTAATAGCCAAATAAGCATTGCAAGTGTATTATGCTCCTTATCCGTCTCTGAAAAGAGATAAAGCAGATTGGTCTGCAGTTTTTAAAATAAAGGCCAGATTTACATTCGATGGGAAGAATATTCTAGACGAACAAGCTTATCAGGCAGATCTTGAGGAAAATAACGTAATAATAATTACAGACGATCATATAGATTTTGGTCCTTTGATCGATGAATCAAATGTTTTGCTAGAAGCATTTGACGATGCAGAGGAAAATATCATAGAAACGAGACCGAATCTGAATCAGAAGACGATGATGATTGATAAAAATCCGAATTTGATTTTTTTGCAGTTGATGTAACTATGTCGAATTCTTGATGTATTATGAAATTGAAGTAACTATGGAACCAAATCTGTACGTTTACCATTGTTTACATGTTTTATGTCATTTTCATTTATCATTTATTTAGCAATTATTATTAAAAATGCAATGTAATCTGTGTATCGTCGGAACATAAGACCCATTATGAATCAGGTATAACACAACTCCATTTCTATTTCCATTTCAGTCATTAATTTAGCAGTTTATACTGTTGACGTATTTATTTACGTATGAAATATATTTCATTATCATGTTACTATTCTGTTTTGAAATGATGTGTATATATATCATAGATTTACGTAACATCGTCTGGAGGTAGGAGCTCTTCCCGATCAGAAGGCGATGGTAGTGGTCCATCGGAAGTGCCACAACATCCTGTCATTTGTTTAGTACCTGGGGGAGAGCTGATCTTCCAGTTCTACTAGGGCAGAGTATATTAATTGGGTGTAGGTATCTCCTGAGACCCAACTAAATTTTGTTCGGCATCTTATTTTTTTTGTATACGTACGTACTTATCTGTATCATATTTAAAAACAGAGGGTTCGACCTACTTCCCTCGAAGGTCGTGTTGGTGTTTCTAGAGCGTCTTACCGGAGTAGGATGAGTGCTTGTTGGCCGAAGTGGGATAACATCCCTCCCCACATATTAGAGTGTATTTGGAAAGATGTCCTAGTAAGTATATTTTTCTATTTTTCATTTTTAATTCATTTTTGTCATTTTTTTACTGCTTATCGTTTACAGTTTAATAATCTTTTTGCTTTTTGTCGTGAAACACAGGCTGAGATAGACATTCAAATGGATGATATGCAGTTGGCAGGGGAATTTGGATGAAGAAGATGCGCAAAAACTATAGGGACTCGATATCCGAAATAAATAAATCAGGTAAGAGACCATGTTGGATGGGGGAGAGCATATGACAAGCATGGTTGTGATACTGTGAAACTGACACAGCGAAGGCAAGGATACTAATTTTTTTTTGGATTATTTGACTGGTAGTAAATATCAAAAAAATACATGATCGATAAATAATGTATCGACTTTTGAATGTACAGGCAGAGTAGGAAAGAAACTCTGTAAAAAGAAATAAAAATCCCGTCACTCATCGCAGAGGATCGAAGTCATTTCAGCAGTACCGGCAGGAGTTGGTAAATTTACTGAATGCATTTTTTAAATAGTTTATGCTATATAATTTTAAATGTACAATAATTGTCTATAAAAATCAATTTCAGGAAGCTGAGGCGCATGGTCCCGTGGGCTATATGGACATGTTCACTCGTACGCATGCTGTCGAGCATGTAAATCCGGACTGGATAGTTTTGTACACATGGCACGACGATAAATCCAGCAAGAGCCATGTAAGCATATTTCATTTTATGCAGTATTAGTAATAATTGTTCTACTTTTTAAAATATAATGAAATAAGATATGATGATATTAATGTATTAATGCAGGAAAAGTTTACGGAGCAGCGCCAGAAACTCCTTGCTGATATGGATCGAGATCTGCTGACAACGGATGAGGAGGATGCTATTTTTGAGTCAGTTATGAATCCATCGGAGCATGACAGACGATATGGATTTGGCAATCAAGTGGTAAGTAAATAATATAATGGTAATCAAGGAGTAATTTCAAATTTATTGCTCTCATCATTCTCTATAGTTAATTTACTTATGCTAAAATGTTCAAAAGTTATATTAATTCAAAATATAAATCAACAATCTTGTCACTATAGTTCTTTGGTGTTACCATAATCTAAAATATTATCAACATGCACATACATTTACATAAACATCATAAACTAAGTTAAATAACATTATCACACTGCTAATTATTCAAATACCTGCACATACACTTAGTCAGATCACACAGCTAACTTAAATATTTATTACAGGCCAGCAGTCAGAGACGGGTTAGGCAGACTAGAGCTCAGATCGATCTAGCAGAGATCGAAGATTTGAGGGCTAGAGCGGCGCAGTTGGAGGAGCAGAACCGTCGGCAGACCATAGAGACGACATAGTTGCTAGACCAGCGTATCGTCGAGTACATGCAGCAGTATGGTGGCTGCTTCCCTTCCTCTACTGGCTCAGGTTCGGGAGGAGATTGATTGATTGCTTTGGTCGGTAAGTTTTTTTTCTGCTTTGTACGATTTGGTAGATGGTAGAGGTACTTGTTGGTTTTGTGTACTATGTTATGCTACACTTAAAATTATGTGGATGTTGGGGATGTTGTAGACGTATGTATTGATAGAACATTTGGTGTTGTGGATATTATTATGTATTGTACATTAGTTTGGGTGATGATGATTTGTATTGACTTAGTTTTATAATTTTTTGTTTGGTGATTTGTGTTTAGTTTGGTTTTTGATTTTTGATTGGAATATTATATATTGGATTCTGCAGTATTCGTGGGATAGTGTTTGTATGAGAAACGTGGATGGAAGGCTGTATTGCTGCAGAAATTAAAAAAGTTTCAGTAGATTTGCGACGGCTCCCGACGGCCTGCAGGTATCATATAACCGACGGCTCCCGATGGCGCCCAACGGCTTTCGAGTCATTTTTACTGTCGGAATATGTCGGAAGCCGTCGGAAATACGGACGACGAGGTTCGTCGAAGCCGTCGGAAATACTGCTCTCCAACGTCGTGATTTCCGACGGCATTTTCCGATGGCTTTCGATGGCTTCCGACGGCCGCCGACGGTTTTCAGCCGTCGGAAAATGGCTTTCCCCTTGTAGTGGAATACATTACTTAATAAAATGATATTCGGTCCATGGGTGCGGTGCAGTGCAAAGGAGGCTTGAGTTCTGGTAAAAAGACTCAAGTTCGATTCCTACCATGCACTTTCCTATCCTATATAAATTTACCTGAAAGTACGGGGAATTGGATCAGCGGACAACTTTACTATATCCTCCTCAGCAGTTTACCGACCCAACAGGTTCTCCTGGTTTTTCAGAAAAAATGATATTCGCAAAAAAAAAACTCATATCAATCAGCAACATTACAAAGAGGAGAACATGTGTATCACCATCAATACCAAGCACATAAAAATATGAAGAAAGAAAGCTTCATTAAAATGGTATGTAAAGGAGAAGAAAAAACGGTTATATGTTAAACCTAGGTTTTATAGTTTAAGCATATGGACATTAAGAGGTTAATCTATAATAAAACATGCTAAAAGTACCTATTAATTTTAAATGGCTCTACAATGAATAAAAAATATGTCTTTATTTTATAAGTTGGTTGCTCGGCGTTATCATCTCTACAATCATGCATACAGCCTCATTACATATGTAAATAAGAAGCTTATAATATACAACATATGGCATGCGTGGACTTTTCCAGTAGTAATTATTGATTTGATCTACACTGTAATAGTCAGAAAACATTGAAAAAAAAATAAACAATATAGGAGCAGCGTGTTTTGCCTTTAATAAGTTTAATTCACAACAAATGAGGTACCTCATTCTTATTTGCAGACCCAAAGTATTGAGAAGTCCATAAAATAAATACGTAGTGCCTGCTTTATTCCTGTTATTATGCATTTGTTATATATATCAAAGTCAAGAATGCTATTTATATATTAAGATTTTAAATTTTGTATTCATATGATTTGTAACGTTTATTGCTCAATCAGGGGATTGTATAATTTCTTACAATGAATCGTACGCATTTCATTGTTATGCTTCACACAAAAGCAAAAATTTTAAAAGCAACAATGTAGAAACGAAGGTATACCAAATCAGAATGTGTAGGAATTTTCTTAAAAGGGAAAAATGAAAAGAAATAACAATTTTTTTAAACCTACATCTTGCGTAACTAGAGGTGGAATACTTTTTCCCCTAATTCCAAATAATCTATAGCTTGCATCAGGTAATTGTTGTTTATAAAATTGTTTTTCAATGCTATCATTGATTAAAGGGGAATTTAATTTTTAATATTTAATTTGGCTTGAAGTATGGACCGGGGTAGTAAATTTACTACTAGCCACTAAGATTCTACTTAGAGACTGCGATCTAATTGTCTCTATTCGAATTTTTTTTAATACTGTGTAATAGAGATCACAATTTTTGTAGTTGTAAAAATGTGTTTTTTGCCAAATGTTACTCGTCTAATCAAAAGCCTTAGATGATTAAAACGTGTAATAGGTTGAAACTTTGAATGGGAAGAAAAAATATTTTTGGAAAAGTGTGATTATGTTTATTGAAATTGAATCTAAATGTCCATAAACATGTGTACATTTCAACATGTTTAATATATAATATACAATACATAGTAATCAATTCGTTTTATGTAATAGTTATAACTTCACTATATGGATCATTTTGGCAATTATAAGTCATATTATTATTTTTTGTTTTTTTCCTTGTTTTTTTGTCTTTAAACGGTTCCTTAATGTTGACCTATTAAACAATCAATGTCTATCTTACATGTGATACATGCGTCACCTAAGCATGATGGACATGGAAACTTCTCTACATTTGCAACGTAATTATAACTTGTATCCTCATTTCCCCACATTGAATACTTCTCTATAATAACTTATTAAATATTACAAAATACATAATATATGTGATATGGGAATACCCTGTAAATGATGGACATGCATATTTGGAATGATTAAGTAGAATCATAAATTAGAAATAAAATATTGGTAAATTTGTTTAGAAAGCTGTATTCATATCCTCTTTTCTTTAAACCATGCTTACATGTTTAATGCAATACATTAACTGGAAATATTTATACTATATATTGCTTGCATCGTCTAAGAGGCACAACTGTGCCAAATTATAAACTACAGCATTGTATGCCAATATATTTAAAACGAATGTTGTATCATGAAAATTTAAAAATAATGAGTCGAATGGTGTATGAATGAATATGAATTTTGATTAAGTTAATTTATTTTTGTGATGACTCACTGTTCAATGCTAGAATGAGAGGGAGCCCTTTCGACAATATTTTCTTGTTGCATGTCATGTTCAAATTCATAAGATTGGAAGCTTCAAATGTTTTCTACTATAGTAGTCGTCAATATGAAAGAGTATTCATGATTTGCTGTCGGCCAACTTCTTAATAGAAGAAGAAAAAGGAAATTTCTTATCATAGAGAAAAGTCAATACATTTGTGAATTTAACTGCTAAAGGTCTTCAAGCAAATCAAATAGAATTTAACTTCTTAATAAATGAACGTTGGATTGAAGATGAATAATATTGGTGTTATCAGTTGCAGAAATGATATGAAGATGTACTTGTAGAAGCTATGGTAATATAAAACAAATCTTCATCAAACAGAATCTAAAAAGCTTTGCTAAATTACAAGTTGACGTAAACTAAAACTAAACTTTTTGGAGGACATTTCTTATTAAAAGGAAAGTGACGTTGCTAATTTTGAAGGAAGGTTACAAAATCCTAACCCTAGAAAGAAATATATTGATTTGGGTTGTTCTCAAAGATTCTTTTAGTGAAACGAAGGCAATAATTGATTGGATTTCATATTGCATGAATAAATGAATTCAGTTTCATTGGATTTGGATTATGGTGAGAAACGAAACTTGGAGAAAAAATAAATGAGAGTTAAAAAGGATGGTACCAGGATTAGAATAAATGAATGGGTGTGCATAGCATATGGATTAGAATCAATGACATAAATGCAAATTTTACTCAACATCAAGGAAAAGTCGTTATACGAGGTGAGAATGAATAAGAAGGAAGAATTTTAAAAATTGAATATTCAGCTTCTTATATAATAGAATGGATAAGAACGATTATTCTATATGTTTGGATTTTAAAACATAGAATGTAATAATCATGTTTTCTATGTTGTAATGATAAATAAATTTAAATACAGTAAAATGTTTGTAATCGATTTATGATAATTTTTAATTTTGAAAAAAATAGTTTACTTAATCGAAGTCCATTTGATAAAAATTTTGTTTTAATAAGTTGAACTAATCAATAAATTATATTTTAAAGAAATATTGAATCGATTAAAATATTTTAAAGTGTAAATAATTTTCAAATGGTTGAAATAGTTAAAATAAATTTTACTTACTTTAATACAAGACATAATTAAACAGTGATAAACAAGTATTGAATGGAAAAAGATTATGCAGTCTATCGAAATATACATGGTATATCATAATATATATCATATTGAATTGAATCGAAAATATATATTTATAAATAAATGATAAGATGTAATTAGATGTAAATAAGGTGATTTAACTTGTAACTAAATGTAACTAAAAAGCCAAAATGAAACTTTAATTGCTTAGGGCTTAGTTGAAAAAAAAAGATATACTTATTCAATATAATTATTTTTATCCCCCTCTCCTTATCTTCATTTTCCTCATTTCTTTGCCTAGCCCAAAATCCGTTCCCCCTTTTCCACTTTAAATCCTTGATCCCAAATCTTGATGCATAGAAAAAAATTACCGCATGATGTACCGAGTAGTGGGCAATGAAGAGGGGGAAGAGGAAACTACGGCAGATCGCAATAGGATGGAAACCATGACGTCGGCATTGTCTAGCAAGTGAAGTGCACGTCTGGTGGCGTTTGGGCTATGTGAATAAAAGGGAAAGCGTTGGTGTGGAGGAGTCTATTCTGTTGTAGGAGGCTTTGCGTGCGTGTGAGGGATGAATAGAAATAACTATCCATGGGCATGTCATTGGGCGTAGTGCTTTAGGTCGAGGATGGAGTTTAGACTATTGGCATTTGCGCTAGAGCTTAGAATAGCTGCTGATTTGGGAATTCCTAGAATCGATTCGGCGAGTTACTGCTTAACTCGCATTTATGTTCTAGTATCAATTTTACTTGGCATGCCTTGGTTTCTTTCTGAGATGAATTTTTGGTTGTAATGATTGAGTTGCTTGAATATAGTTACATTCCTTTGTGTAAACCAAGTCATGATGAATTTGAGTTGATTTTCATCATTTGTTTACCAATTAATGAACTATAGCGATAGATATCACATGTATGTTGATATATGACTTGAATTTGGGTTGGAAATTATTTAGAATGGGTGAGTTTTGGTTGAAATATTTTTAGGGACATTAATAAAAGGATTATTGAAATACATTATTTTTGAAATGGAGATTTTGGAGTTTTATTATATAAAATAATTTTATAAAACATAAGTTTAACTTAGAATTATTTTTGAAATTGAAATTATGGTAAGTGTACATAAGTTGCTTTTTGAATAGAAATTTTATTTCTATATGTTATGAAAATATATGAAGAATTTTTATAAAAAGGGATTATATATATATATATAAACATTTTTTCAAGTCATTAATTTATTTTGTGAAATTTGAATAAATGGAAGTTCGTAAAATAATATGTTGAAATAATAGTAGGCTAAATGAGATTTAATTATTGTATGGAAAATTATTAAGGATATTTTTTTTCATTTTGTCAGGTATGATTATAAATAATTTATTTTGTAATCAACTATTTTCAAATAAAAGGGAAATTGATTTAAATCCCTTAGAAATGTTTATAAAAATATTTGGGTTGAATATTGCTCTAGAAAGTAAAATTTTACAAGTTAATATTTTAATATAAATATTCTGAAGACCTTATAAAAGAAAAGTGGAGTTTAACAGATTATTTACTAGGCCAGTTAATGGTACAGGTTTCGGCCCGAGCCCGCCCTATTTATGCGGGTACAGGTTTTGTCTTTTACTATCCAAGCCCGACTCAGGCTTGATCAGGGTAGGGTACGGTTTTATCAAAATCCGGCCCGGTTAGGCCCGACCCGACTATTATTTTTTCGTCATATCAAACCATGAGTGTGTATATTATTTATTTACCATTTTATTTATTTACATGTAGATGTTTTTGTATACTTTTGTTATGAGCTTGACTACATCACCTTTCAATTTATATGTTAACTTTGTTTGTATACAAATTTTACCAAAGTTGTAGTTTTAAAATATGATTTTAACATAAATATTCTAAGTTAGGTATATAGTTATTACCCAGCAGGTTAAAAAGCCTAACGGACCGGGCTCGGATATTGGGTTGAAATACTCTACGGGTTCAGGTCGGGCTTGGGTTTTAATTATTGTAACTGGACCAGGGTCCGGGTTTTATAATACCCAGACCGAACCCTGCCCATTGACAGACTTATTACTTACCATAGGTGTTTTAAATGGTTTTGAAAATAAACCAGAATTTTATATAATGATTTTGAAATTAAATTTATGAGTTTTGGAAATATTTTTGGATTGCGAAGATACTTTGAATTTGATGTTTTTAAGGTATTTGGAGATTACAAACTTCTTTATAGTATTTCCATAGTATTAAAGTAGAAATTATAAATAATCGGATTTTAGTGGTTTTAAAATAAGGAATTTTTGGAAGTAAATGGGATTTTGAGAGAGCTCTAGTTTTAATATTGAGATTTAAAAGTTTAGTTCTGTATAATGAGAATTCTAATAAACGGATCAGTAATACCGAGTGATATGGGGCATTCGATAGTATTTTTTTGATTATTCCTTTGATTCATTGTGTAGAATATCGTATGCTTGTATTAAATGTATTTTATAATAAAACTAGTTTTGAATCAATAATTGACTAGATGGATGCTTTGGAGTGTTATACTTGTATGTGAATAGATGCAACGACATGTAAAAAGATATTGTGATATTTTATCACATTTGTTTTAATGCATATCCTCTCTTTTAAATGGATAAAGACCTAAAATGATTATAGAGATGGGAATGACAACCATATGGGGTTAACCGTGAGTGAGGATTACATGAGTAAAATAAAAATATGATGGCTATTACATTAGATACCAAACGTGCTTTTCCATCCTTGCTGACCGATTTTAGGGTAGCATGCCTCGAGTCATGGTCCCCAATATCATAGGTCAAATCGTCTTTTGCACGGGCACAACGATAAGGTTCAACAAAAAATTTACAAGGATGACAAAGTGAGGATTGCAAACGAAGTGATGATTAGTTGTGCAGCAAATAGACTGTGGGAGAACGCTTATATTCTTGAGTAGAGGTAGTGAATACCTCAAGCAAAGGACTCAACTTTTGGTAATAGGTTAATGTGTAACCTAGGATGAACGTAGCAACTAAGGTGATTGATAACTAAAATTACCCGAATTCCTTAATAAACATGTAATTACTAATAAAGGCATAGGTATGAAACTCAGTTGATTAAAGTTTCCATTGTAAAATAGGACATTACATAGGTGTTAAAATATTATATAAGAACGATGATGGTTACTTCCTATGTTATGTGATCATTTTGAAAAAAAGGAAAAAACTATTATTTAAACATACCCGATACACAGTATGGTATATGTATATTTCTTTATCTTTTCCATCGATTTGGATTTTTTTTACTACGCCATGAATGTGTTATATCTCTCATCATCTTCCTATATTGTTTAAGCATTCACATTTTAATCTAGACATAGTCTGACTCGTTGATTATTTATATAATATTTGGGTCGGTCCAAGACTTTTTAGGTACATGGTCATTAGCCTATCTTTGGATATTGGGTTATTTGAGGAGATAATTTTTAGACCTATGTATACATTCTGGAGTCTATAATATGTATATGTATTCTTTAGTTAACTTTATATGTGTGTATGATGATGGCTGGGACTTATACTACACAAGACTAATATTGATGTATATTTCAATATGTGTGAGGTACTTCGTTTTTCTAGACCCACATTTTTTTGTATTTGTTATGATATTATAATTCGCACTATAAAATATGACTTTGTATTTCTCTCATTATATCATGTATTATTTTGTCCTAGAAAACCCACATGTTTATTGCTTTGTGCCGATGTCGATTACATTTATATTGTGTATTATATGGGGTAAGAGTACGTACCGATGTTAACCGAACATAATATTCACGTGCGGTCGCTCCTAACAAGCCTCATTTTCTATATTACCAAACAGTATTACTTTGTAATACTCATTTGTAGTATGGGTATAAAGGTGGGACATTTTACTAACTAGAATCACATGTAGTAAATGAGAATTTTTTTCTATGCTTACTCGATTCATGTTGGTATGTGTCCATTATGTGCATATATGTGTTGTAATAGGAAATTCGAGATTTTTTCATTGATAGGTCGATGATGCCGGTTGTCGAATGATTCTACGCAAAATCAGGTCAAATGCTTTGAAGATCGTCGTTGAAATGTAGGTTAAAGGATTTGTTAGTTAAGGATGGGTCGGTTAGCCCATAACAAAGCTTGTAACTCCCTCATTTCTATACCCATACTACCAAAGAGTATTGCTAAGTAATACTACCGAGTAATACAAAGAATGAAGCGATATAGGGCACACACGCGAATATTCCCTTAGACCAATACCGATACGTATTTCAATTATCGATATTACTTACCATATTCGTACTTTGTCTCAATACAAAGTAAAAAAACATGTGTGCCTCTAGGATGAACAATACACAGTTATAAATAATAAATATCAATCAGAGAACACAGAGTCAGAATGCAGTAGATAAAATATAATACATATCATATAATACAATACATAAGTCCATGGGCTATAAAATGAAAGTCTTTAGCCTAACACATCATGCATCATCAACTACAACATAATAGATACAATAATAAGGCTGCAAAAATGTATATAGAATGTATCATCCTATAACTCTTAATAGCCTCCCATAAGTCCATACCAAGATCCATCAACCATGTGTACCTGCATTAAAGGTCTCTCGGATTGACTCAAGTGTTACAAAGAACACACGGGACAAACTATATCTATTTATAATGTCAAATAATATAATGACATGGGAACATCCATAATAGAATGAGAAAATCATATAAGGTAGAATAAAATGTGAGATAGCCTATCAAATCAAAACAAAATCCAGTCCCACAAAAATCATACAGATATATAATCATAATCCAAAACTCAAACAATACACAAAGGCTATCTCTATAATATCAAATCATTAAAAGTATGGATATAATGTGGACTAACTACACTTTAGATACGCAACCTCCAGTATAGCCAACTCATTGGATAATGAATAACTGATGACAATCCATAATACGTATAACCCCAAACCAGAAAGGGAGACAAATAGCACACAACAAGCTTCAGGAACCCAGAGTCAACTAGCTCCCGCTGATGGTCGAATCTGTTTCTACAGTCATAGTTATCTCGAAGGACATCGTGACTCACATCCATCTATGACTCATCTTCGCATGGACTCGATAATGTGTATGCGATTTCCTTTATCGTGATAGACTATTGGCCTAGGTGATAGCTATATAAGAAAGAGGTGTCACAGATCTGGGTTGCGACCCCACGATCAGTCCGCTAAAGTGGCTACTAGCTAATCTGTTTCACTCCCAAACCAAAAAGGGAGCTGGACAATAATGGTCAACATATAATACTCATACCCCAACACACACACACACATATATATACAGCTCTAGACATAGACCGACACACGATTATATATATAAGTCAACATTACTATAGTGTATTACAACTCTAATACTGGCCGACACGCGACTCCACCTACTTGCCAACCCATGGCTCTAAGATACTCAATGTAACAAATTGTAATAAACCGTTTTTCTGACCATCGAAATTTAGTACTCAATACATCCACGGTATTCAAATGTCAAGCATCTAAGTGCCGGAATAGGGTAAAAAGAAAAATAAAAAGAAAACGAACTAGGAAAACAGGATCTCATAATGGAACAACAACATATAATATAACAAAGACAGTAAAAGCCGTCACTCTAAAATACATGGTATGTCAGAATTAGAAACAAATCTCATCAATCTGGATAGTTATAACTTATTGGTCTTACAATTGATGATGGATATATATAATATTACAACGGAAATTAAAAATACTACAGTAGGTGAACATCCAGCTCTACTCCATGTCCCACCAAGGATAACCTAGAAAAATACTCGGCCTCTCCCGAGCATTATAATAAAATAACACTTGGATCAGTCTGGAAAAATAGCGTGAGAAAACTAAAGTAGTATGGTGAATATATAATAATTCTGTGAGAGCACGCCACTAGGAACAGAATGGGTTTTTACCTCACAAGAACAACATCCATGGATGAAATAATGGAAACAAATCAGAATGAAATCAGTCTGGAAAGAATGGAAACAAATAACTAAACATTGAGAAGAGCTTCAGGAAGTTCTCGATGTAATTAAGAAAATGATTAAAAGATTGAACCAAATAAGGAAAAGGAAATTTTCCATCAATGACTAGGAGGGTGCACCCCCTCACAGAAAATGTACCTCCAGAAATATACTTGAGAACTACGATAGCTCTCGGAAACTTCCAAGCTGAACCCCACCAACCTTACTGAGTATCCAAGTATTTCACATCTTAATGCGCATATAATTGAAAGCAATCTAGAGTAGATGTGATAATGCCCTAATGGGAGTAACCTTACATAGCTTAGCCCCCACTTGCTCTTTTTTTTAGTCATTTCTGACAAAGGATATTAATGCTCAAATAAGAAACAAACCATCTTAAATTGATGAAACTAAAAAAGATGGCAGAGTCGATAGCCAGTAAATCCACCATCGGGAATAGTAAAATGGTCGTATGTGAAAATTAAATATCTTAAAACATTTGATTCATGCTTGTGCTTTATTTTCACATCATAAATATTTGTAAAACACTTTTAAAAACACTCTTTAAAAATATTCTTGTTAAAGATCAAGTTTATATTTCTAAGTGTATTAAAATGAAGAGTCAAATCAATTGTCATTAAAATATTATTTACTATAAACCCAGAAACAATTTACACTTAGCTTTATTTTCAAACATTCTTTTTAAATGATTTTCTCATTTATAAACTATCATCTAATAATTTCATACAGCATTTGTTATCTTTGAAGATAATAAATCAATTAAAATGCTTTTATAAATTTAAAACAATGTTAATTATCCTAAAAGATAATTGATATAATTCTTTTATAGATTAAAACCACATTAATTATCCCAAGAGACAGTTAATCAAATTTGTAACTCGTTTAATGAATCAATTAATTAACTTTAAACGCCTTTATTAAATCAGTTAATTAACTGTAATCATTTTTATTAAATCAGTTAATTAACTTTAAAATAGTTTTATTAAATAAGTTAATTAACTTTAAAAATCATTAATAAATTTATTAATCAACTTTGTTATAGTTAAATAATAATTAAGAATACATTTAAACCACCAATTTTTTCAAATACTTATACAATCCTTATAAACCCATACGAAAAAAATTTCAAAATATTTCAGGTAAATAACCTTTATAAATTTAATCAATATTACTTATTTTGAAAGATAATTAAATCCAATTTATAATCTTTTATAAATTTGAAATGACATTAATTATCTTGAATGATAATTAATCAAATTTATTGTCTCGTTATAAATTTAAAACAACGTTATTATGTCGAATGATATTAATTAAATTTATAATTCCTTTTATAAATTTTAATCACCACTTATCCTTTATTTTCAAAATTCTCAAAATACTTGAAAATAAAGTTTAAACAACTTTCAAAGGGCAAAAATGTGACCAAACATTTATTTTGTAAAAATATAAGTAAAAGTTCAATGACACATAGGTTTAAGGCTATGATATTTCATACAGTATGTCACAATTATTTCAACCAAATATCACTATAAACAATATAATAATATAAGTAAGATTAATATAACAGTATATTAGTGATGGTGAGAAACCCCTTAGGGTCTCTCTACAAAAGTCCTCTACAAAACAATGGTTATCTATGCAATCTACTTTTCAAGCCGGAATTCAAATCCAAACAAATAATCAAACAATAATAACAAACGTATTATTATTAACAATTAGAAATCAATAGCTAACGTATCATTTATTAATTAATCCACACTTTAATTAACTTCAAAGATAATTCTTTTATTTTGCAAGCATAGAAGGGTGCTCGATAGATGTCCAACATAATCCACTTGATTTAATTATTGTATAACAGTGTTTTATTCTACTAAATTGATATCACAAATGTTGAATGCAATTATTTTATCATTAATTTATACTTCATAAAACTATCAACTATCATCCAAGCATTCAGCAATAATTTATAGCAACATAAATATCTTAGTTCTTTTAAAGGTGAGTAAACTCATAGAAATTCCAATTGACACTTTCGCATTTCATTTTTATCTAAAATCTAGCAAAGTTCGATTTTGGATCAAAATTCCACAAGATTCAAATTCAATGAATCCAACTATAATGCGTACATAATGTCGATACAAGTCCAAGAAAAATACCACGTTTCAATCCGGCCTCGTATGCAATAGTTATTCAGTTTGTAAATTTTAAATCAATTAAGTCAATTAATTCATTAGCTAACTTAAATGAATATTTAATTACCCAATTAAACACCCTTCTTACAAATATATCGTGCATGTACATAAATCATTACACACCAAATCTGTTGTACACATACGCAAGGACACAGAGCTACACTCCACTAAATTTTGATCTGTCTATTCCGTTGAACTCTTCATTACGCGAGCTTCGTGATGCACCCTTCAAAGACAAGCTAGACAGCCTTGACCAAGTCATGACCTAAGTATCACTATCTTGCCCTCAAAATGTCGCACGCCTCCCTATTGGACTGCCACTTACCAAACATCGGGAAAGGTGCTCCTCGAGATGAGAAAAATAATGGCACACTCCGTCTAGCCAATCCTCGCTCCTACTACCTCAAACCCTAGCTAATGGCCATGATGTTGAGCAACTCCAATCGCAACCGCACAAAACAAAACTAATATGGATTTGTAGATTTAGTCCATTCAAGTTCAAAGATCCTTGTTTTACAATTTTTCATGGAATAAAAGTTTTGATTTTTATTTTTGGATGTTGCTTCCATTTTTTTAATTTACTGTAAAATGAAAATATAAAGGAGAGAGGGGAAAAGGAGAAGTCCGAATTTTTAAATTGATGGAAGTGTTGAGTTTGTGTCTATTTTGTAGTTCCCAACATCTTTTTGCATAGAATTCCGTTCGAGTACGAATGGGCATGACAAAACAAAAATATGATCATGCACAAAAATATGACACAATCCCAAAATAATAAGAAAATATGGTGGTTATCTGATTCTGTAAAATTTCAAAAATACCATTGTTTGTCGAAAATTACATCCAACAAAAATTTAAATATTTTCCAAATTATTTTTTTGCAAAAATCATATGAATTCATTTAGAAATACGTCAGTAAAAATCAACCTGATTTATTAACAATTGATTTTATTGTTATTTGTTCGAACTATTTATTATTATAAATAATTTACAAAATGTGTCACCATTATTATTTATTAATTTAAAGGAGTTAAATACAGTTGTCAAATCCATTTTAATTAATATTTGATTCACGTATTTATATTTAACTATAAGTTATTAGACATTAAAAACCAATTATTTAAATATTTAAAATTAATTAAATACTCAAAATCAAACTGATAAAATGCTGGGATATTACATTTTCCCCCTTAAAAGAATTTTGTTCCCGAAATTCTCAACGGAAGAAAATATACTCAAACCCTTGAGGTTTAAAAACTATTAATTAAAATGAGTTATTAAACCTTTAGATTACTTTATGTTACACAAAATTTTGACAGCACCTTTTTTGTGCGGCTAGGTATGGAAAGACTACAACTCGCCATAACTAGCCCAAATCAACAAAGGAAATAAAAACAAAGTAGCATTATCGTAGATTATGTGTTCCTCTCATTATGGATTTGAGTGACATGGTATTAGCCGAGCCTAATCATTCTAAGATGACCAATCATCCTGGGGGAGATAAAATGTACCGTGACATAAAGAGAATCTTTTATTGGCCTAGTATGAGGAGGCATGTGGCAGAGTATGTGGCTAGATGTATAACTTGCCAAAGGGTAAAGGCGGAGTAGAAGGAGCCGGGAGGATCATTGTAGCCATTGGATATTCAACAATGAAAGTGAGAGAGTATTTTTTATGGATTTCATTAATGTTTTACCTAGGAGTAAGGGAGAAAATGGGAGTAATTGAGTCATAGTAGATCGACTGACCCAATACGCTCATTTTGTTCCGGTTAGGAGTATGAGGACTATTACGTCTTTGGCAACACTATACGTGAGGGAGATAATCAGGTTACATGGAGTTCCTTCTAGCGATTGAGATCCACTTTTCACTTGCAAATTTTGGAGGAGTCTTTGAAAGGCATTAAGCATTGAGTTAAGTTCGAATACCACTTTCCACCTGCAGATGGATCGACATAAGGAAAGGGTGAAACGGGTATTGAAGGACATACTTTGGACGTCTATCTTAGATCTCAGAGGCTCTTGGGAGGATCATTTGTTGCTAGTGGAGTTTACTTATAATAACATCTATCATATGAGTATTAGGATGATACCATTTAAGGCATTGTATGGAAGGCCTTGTAGATCGCTGACTTATTAGTGGGATACTACATATAGGATTATTCTTGAATTGGATATGTCAAGGATGACACTAGAGAAGGTAGACTTGATCTGTAGAAGGATGAAGACCAAACATGATAGACAGAAGTCTTACGCTAACAGTAGACGCCTAGAGTTGGACTTCGCAGTGGGTGACATGGTTTTTGTGAAGGCATCAACGCTTATGCATATCATGAGATTTGATGGTTCGAGAAAGTTAGCATTTGAGTTTGTAGGGCCTTTTTTGATCACCGGTAGAGTAAGGAAGTTACCTTATAGAGTGAAGCTTCTTGAGAAGTTAGTGGTAGTACATGACATTTTCCATGTATCGCACTTGCGAAAGTGTCTACGTGATACGACAACCGCAGTCGAGCCGAGTCAATTAGAGGAGATGGAAGCAGAAAGGGAGTCTTGTTCATTGTGCACCCACTCTTATCCTTGAGCGTGGTATAAAATGATTCCACAATAAAGTTATCAATCTTGTTAAGGCTCAGTAGTGAGAGAATCCAACGGTGAGTACATGGGAGACTAAGGTGAACATCCAAGCTATCCATCTTGAACTCTTTTCTCATACGTTTCTATTTTAGTTAAATAAGTATAAACTACTTAAGCATTTAGATTCTAGCTTGGCATACCCCATAGGTAGGGACGATTAGATGCAAGGATTAATTGTGAACATGACTTTAGAACATGTTTCGGACGATGGATGTTAATGGATATATTTATTAAGTTGATCTTTGCACACTCAGGCGAATATATTCTCGAGTTAGCATACACTCACACCATCATTTTGTAATGGCCAGTAATTTTTGATAGTTAAAAATATTAAATTAATAAGATTTTGAAGTTTAATGTTGAGGAAAATAAAATTTTATGACTTATTAATGAGGAAAATAATTAGAATTTGATTTGATAATGTTGAATGTTATTGACAACTATTTTAATACAACCGCAATCAATTGAAATAATTGTAAAGTTCATTTGGTTAAATCAGTAAATAAGAAATAAAATAATTATTCGAATCAGTTGTTGAAATTTAAAGAGAAATTAAATATTACAGTTAATATGGTTAAGATGATAATTGTAAAATATGAATGTAATAAAATGTAAATTAATGTTAATTACATTCATAATGTAATAATTGATTCAATAATAAGAGTATTATTCGAAATAAAAGAATTACATTGGATTTAAAGTATAAATTCCATCAAATTTTATTGTAATTGCAATTGAACTCTGAAATTAATATAATATTTAAATAGTAGATTTAACATGGACATTTTGTTTTAATAGGTTATTAATTTCTATGTAATCAAGAATGATAAAAATTGTTAACTTTTAAATTTGAATTTGAAAAGTGATTAAACCTGTTTAATGATAAATTATTTAATTAACGTGAAAATTAGCCATTTTGACCACTCTCTTGGATTTCGATGAAACTAGTTTCATCGGATTTGCAGCAGTGAATTATTGTAGGATTTCAAGTTTCATAGCGATCAAACTTGTCGTTTGATCGTGCGAGCTCGAAATGCATAGAAATCGATTAATGGAATTTAGATATATATAATCTGATTTTGAAATCTAACTTCAAGGTACAATGGAATTAGGGTTTGAGACTTGTTCCATTAAGTTTAGAAATATCGAAAACCTCACTTCCGATGTATAGAATGTCATGGTCTCGTTCAAGGTTGGAAATGAGCTTTTTAGGCTTGTGTGACCATTTGAGCCCAATTGAATCGTATGCCATGAATATATGTTTATCCTAGCCTATTATATTATCTCAAACCCTAGTAGCCTTTTATCTCTATTCTATTTTTCTATACGTACAATTCTATCTCTTCTGTCCATCTCAATGGCAAACATTCCCTAATCCTAATTTCAATTTCAAAATCAACTGAAATATCAAACTCTCCAAAATATATCAAATTATATATTGTTTCAAAGATCTTGACGAATCAAGTTAATGCATGGAACTCGTTTTTCATAACAGTGCTCGGATCAATCAAAAATCACGGTCAAAGGTGCTAAATCGCGAAACCCTAAGCACCAATTTAGGGCTCTTCGATTCAGGCGTTAATCGAAGGAGTTGGAATATGGGTATTGAAGAGATGGTTGCATGGAGTCGATTGGTGGTGGTTAAAGGTCATGTAGTAGCTGGGGGCAGCCGGGATTTTGGTTTTAGGGTTTGAAAAACCCTAGCTAGCGATGGCGGCCGGCGCGAAAGGGGGGACTAGAACTAGGTCGTGGCATGGGGCGGTCGAAGCGGAGCAGCCTGATGTGATCATGGTGTGTGCAGGTGGCCTGTGATGGCATTGAAGTTTGATCAAAGGAGCGGATGTTCATGGGTTTCATGCATGGACGCGACTGTAGGGTTGAGGCAGAGAGAGGTGACGTGTTCTTATTTTATTAATCAATTAATTATTATGTATTGAATTTCAAATGTTCTAACTCGAATAACTTTTACGTACGAGCTCTGATTGATGCGCAGTTTCCTCTGTTGGATTTGTATCGAAATTCCAGACGATACAAAGCTGGTTTGGTTACATTCTGAGACTATTAAAATTTAGGCCTTTATTTGTATTTTAAATTGACGAAAAGTCAAAAGTGAGTGTTTTAACCTACTCACAAATACCAGACCTTCTTATTTTTGTTCAAATAAATCTATGAGGTTATTAGAAATTTACTAATTATTGTTTAGTATTTTAAATTGTCATTTAAATTTAATTTGAATTTATATTGAATTAAATTGACATATAAATTAATATTGAATTTAAAATTTGTAAGTTAAATACCTGATAATGATAACCAGTTAATTGTTGTGATTTATTGGTTGATTTGATTTGAATGATGATTGTGATGGATGTTTAATTGTTGACATTTTGGATGATTCGATGTTATGTTTATTTTATATGTTGTTATCACACTGCAAGTTCCTTTAGCCATTGTTAGGAAAATCACTATGGGTTGAAATGATACATACCCGAATGATCTTATAGATTAAGGAAAATCTTTATGGGTTGAAATGATAAACCCGAGCGATTTTATGGATTTGCAAAAATGTGATTCGGAATAAGGGTTGAATGATATATATCCGAAAATTTAAATTATTGCGGGTTGAAATGATACATATTCGCATCACTTGACCATAAGATAGAAAATTATATACGAACACCGTTGGTCGATTTTTAAATTATTTTCCAAAATTATAAAGTATGTTTGATTTAATAAATTTGATTTTTAAATTTAACTTAATGGTTTATTTAAACTTATATTTGGAAAATGAATTATTTTATATGTTTTGAAGTTTTAAATTATAAGCTAACATATGGTTTTAAATGTATATTTTAACTTATTATTTTATTTAGTTTTAGATATATAATATAAACAATTTAAATTTAATTTGACAAGATGAAAGTCTATAGTATGGTGGATCGATTATATAAATGACAAGTATATGACTAATTTAAACTATAGTGCAACAATAGTAAAGTATGTAAATAATATTAACCACATCAAGGATTTTATACTAGTTCGAACCTCTCATCCTACGTCCAGTCTCGAAGCTCCTCTTCAAAATTTCCTTTCACCAAATAACCCTCACTTCGCCCAAAGGAATATGTTTACAATAGGAGAGTTTCTTTTTCAAGATTGTGTTCTCTATTACATGGATTTTGACTATATAGTACAATCGAACTTCCTATACCTCTTGAATGATTGAATACGGTATTTTTCGAGAGAGTATGGAAGTGTATGATCTCAGATTTGCAGATTTGACAGCAAGTGGATGATTAGAACAAGAGATGATCAAGATAGAGAGTCGAGTGAACTAGTTAAAGTGCTTTGATCCTTCTTGATCCTCGTTTATATAGTTGTAGAAGGTTTCTTCTAGTAGTTACATATCTTCCCTTTCAGTCTAGAGTCATCACTGTTCACTAGCGAAGAGTTGTGGAGGAGAGATGGAGTTGTATCTCTTCGGAGATGATAGTTGCAATTTGAATTATTTGCCCGGAGCCCAGTTTCAGACGTCTGAATGGTGTTTTCATACGTCTAAGAACCTATTGTTAGTTTTGTTCATCTTATACATTTAGATGCCTGAAGTTCTGCATTCAGACGTCTAAACCTGTTAAGTGATGTTCTCCTAGGTTTATTCTTGAGTGTATCTCTCTTCGATCTTCGTGCAACTTTGTAGATGAATCTCTTCAGTGCTTTAGTCATCGTCTTGTCACAGTTGTGTTTTGTTTTGCTTTGAATTTGTATCTGTATAGTTGTATGATATATATATATATATATATATGATTTTCATTGTATAGTTGTCATCGTCGAAATCGTAAACTAAGGGTTCTAACATTCTCCCCCTTTTTGATGATGACAACTATGTAATGTACTGAGATAACAATTGCAGAAAGGTTCTTCCCTTAAATATAGTCTCCTCCTATAGATGCATATTTTCCCCTTTGTCATTATAAAAAATAATCGAAGAATTATAAAAATAATGCAAAACCAAGTATGATGTACATACATGAATATATCACTAACAAAAAGGTTATGGTTACATCATTAAGCACATCAAAAAGAGGAATATTGATAGTATCTTACCAGAACTTTGATAAGGGAGTTAATTACAACTAAATTTTTACCTTATGAAGTCAAGGTAGCTCATCACGAGAGGAGACTAATTTCCCTTTCCCCTTATCGCCGGTTTTTGACGACGTATGAGGAGATTGAGAAGTTGTAGACCAGTCAGAAGAAGGTTGACGGACTTGTTGAAGTGCATGATTAAATTTGGAAACCACTGCAACAAGAGAGTCTTCAAATTTGGAAAGCCTTATGAACAACATGAGATCAAACTTTGCTATTTGTTTACTAAGGATAATTTGATTTCTTGATAGGAGCACTTGGTTTTATAAGGTAAAGTGAGCAATATTCTCATTAGCACGATGCCGAGTTCGTGCTTCCAAAATCTCCATATCAGAGTGATATTCAAACGAGGAAGGAGGAGGTGGAGATGGTTGCCTTAGTAGTTCAACATCACCTTCTTGTTGTTGTTGAGGAGGAGGTTGATTTTGTGCATTTTTCCATTCTAGAAAAGTTATAGAAGATGGTGGTTCCTTCGGCAAATGCATAAGATTGAAAATTTTGTTCCACTATATTTGATAGGTAACTCCTAAAAAGCAGAAATGTACGATGGGATGTTAAGTGCTTTGAGAATTCACTTAATATAAGCTGGGTAAATGGTTGTATGGCGAGATCTATTCCAAAAGCCTTTTAGTTCATCGAAAATGAACTGAGCCCAATTGATCTTGGTTCGACCAAATAGTATTGCTTTGTGTTCAAGATCAGTAATTTGTTCATGGCTACATAATCGAGGGATAATGGTATTTATAAGCATTTGGGTAAGGAGCCTAGCACATAGCCTAAGGAATTTGGATGAAAATTGAGGCATTCGATTTTCTCATAATTGACGGGTGATAGTATCACGAGATTTGAATCGCATGTCCTCCATTTCAGATAAATTTTGATCCGTAGAAGAGCACTCTAGGAATCATCCAATTATAGTGGGGGTTAACTTGATTGTTGTCCCATAGACACTCGTCCATAACCAATCTTCATCATTCTCAGTAGTCCATACCAATGGACCATCCAGATTAGCATAAAAAAGATATATAGCTAGTTGATCGATAGAAATATCATTGGCATTAAAAGAGATAAGGGTTTTCAATTCACCTTGCTCACATATGTCGTCCATATCATATGAAGGAAACTTGATTAGGCTATAGAAAGGTCCTAGATGCGTCTTGTTAATCTTCAAGTCGTTAAACCGTCGTATTTTACAAAAGTTTGTTCGTTTAATGGTTTTGTAAAAATATCGACTATTTGATTTCAGTGTTAACATATCCTAGATTTATAGTTCTTTTTTCGACATTATCTCTTAAGAAATGATGTCTTATATCTATATGTTTAGTTCTACAGTGATTTACTGGATTTTTAGATAGATTGATTGCGCTATGTTATCCCAATAAATCGAAGATTTTTCAATTATTTTTCCAAAATATTTTAGGTTTGTTGCATGTAAATTACTTTTGCACATCATAATGCCGCTGAAATATATTCGGCTTCACAAGTGGATAGAGAAACACAATTTTGTTTTTTACTAAACTATGAGACGAGAGATTGTTCGATGAAACGACATGTTCCACTAGTACTTTTTCTATCCGTTTTACATCCTCCAAAATCTGCATCGCTATATGATACAAGTTCGAAGGAAGATCTTTTTGGATAGAATAGTCCATAGTTTTTCGTGTTTGATAAATATCTCAAAATACGTTTATGGGCTCTTTGATGAGATTCTTTTGGTTTTGCTTGAAAATGTGCGCAAAGACAAACACTCATCATTATATCGGGTCGACTTGCGGTTAAATATGATAACAAACCAATCGTACTCCTATATAATTTTTCTTTAAAATCTTTTCCGTTTTCATCTTTATCAAGATGAACTGTACTACACATAGGAGTAGGTTTACTAGATGTTTTATCCATACCAAAAGTTTTAATAGTTCATTGCAATATTTTTCTTGATGTATAAAGATACCATTTTCTAGTTGCTTTATTTGTAATGCTAAAAAGAAATTTAATTCTCCCATGTGTGGCATTTCAAATTCATTTTTCATTATATTAGAAAATTTTACACATAAATTTTTATTAGTTGATCCAAATATGATATCACCGACATAAATTTGAATAACTAAAATATCACTATTTTCTCTTTTAATAAATAAATTCGTGTTAGTTTTACAAATTTGAAATCCTGATGAGATTAATGAGTTTTAAGCCTATCATACCATGCTTTAGGGGCTTGTTTGACCCATGTAATGCTTTATTTAATTTAGAAACGTGATTTGGAAATTTTTCATGTTCAAGTAATGGTGGTTGTTTAACATGAATATTTCCTTTGATAAAACCATTCAAAAATGCACTTTTGACATCCATCTGATATAATTTAAAATTGTTATGAACAATAAAAGTGAGTAGAGTTCGTATGCTTCTAATATAGATACGGGTGCAAAAGTTTCATTGTAATCGATTCCTTCTTCTTGATTATACCCCTGTGCTACTAAACGTGCTTTATTTCGAACTATATTTCTGGTTTCATCGGCTTTATTTTTAAATACCCATTTAGTTCCAATGACGGATTGATCTTCCGGTCTTGGAAAGAGTTCCCAAACATTATTTTGTTCGAACTAATTTATTTCTTCTTGCATAGCTAAAATCCAAATATTGTCTTTAGAAGCTTCTTTATAGTTCTTTGATTCAAAATTTGAAATGAATATGACATAACTTATTTGATTAAGTTGATTTCGAGTTACTCTACAATTTAGATCTCCAATAATGTTATCTATAGGACGATTCTTTAAAATCCTAGGAGGTGAAACTAGAGTACTATTTTGATCAATAGCTTCATTATTATTGTGAGGTGTGTTAGAAGAATCATTTGGATGTATTTCTTTTTCGTCATTAGTTTGTGTAGTTACAAAATTTTCATCAAAAGAAGCATGTAAACTTTCTTCTATATAATATTTATCCTTTTGTTATAAATTCTATAAGCTTTGTTACGATCCAAATAGCCAACAAATATTCCTTCATCGGCCTTAGGATCAAACTTTCCTAGATTGTCTTTAGTATTTAATATGAAACATTTAGATCCAAATGTTCTAAAATATGATACTTTAGGTTTCTTACCAAAAAATATTTCATAAAGAGTGTTTTTTGTCATTGGTCATTGTGTCACTCTATTCAAAACATAACAGCCGTGGCAATAGCTTCAGCCCAAAAATGTTTTGGTAGATTACTACTGTTTAATATTGTTCTTGCACATTCTTGTAATGTTCAATTTTTCCGCTCAAGTACACCGTTTTGTTGTGGTGCATGTGGAATTGAAAAATTATGATTAATTCCCTTTTTATTGCAAAAATTTGTAAAAAGTTCATTTTCGAATTCTCCTCCGTGATCACTACGAATATTTTTAATTTTCAAATTCATTTGATTTTTAATTCTTTTTGCAAAAATTTTAAACATACCAAAAATGTCACTTTTATGTTTTAAAAACAAAGTCCATGTATATCTTGAAAAATCATCAACAATTACAAAAACATGCTTGTTATGATTTATTGATCTTACTTGAGTAGGACCAAATAAATCTAAATCAACAATTCTAATGGTTGTTTTGTTGAAATATTATTTTTAGATTTAAAAGAACTCCTTTTTAATTTTCCAATTTGACATGCATCACACAAATTGTCTATTTTATAATTTATTTTTGGTAAACCTCTAACTAGTTTATGTTTTGATAATTTATTTATAAATTTGAAATTCACATGACAAAATCGTTTGTGCCATAGCCATGGATCATCAAGTTTAGCAATCAAGCATAAATCGGAATTTTGTTTTATATTCATATTCAAAATATAAATATTTTTACTTCAAAATCCTTCAAATAAAAAAAAATTATTGTCAAATATATTGCATTGATTTTTCTCGAAATTTATTTGAAAACCTTTATCACATAATTTACTAATGCTAAGTAAATTATGTTTTAAATTTTCTACTAATAAAACATTAGAAATAATAGGAGAGTTAGAAATACCGATGTTTATGACTTCTCCAATTCCGATGACATATCCTTTTGAGTTGTCTGCAAAGGTTACGTAGCCTCCATCGATAAATTTTATGTTTGAGAGCATCTTGGCATTCCCGGTCATGTGTTTGAGCAGCCACTATCGAGTATCCATTTCTCCTTGCTTTTATTTTTGGGTACCTACAAAACAAAAATTATTCAATTGGTACCAACTTCTTTTATTAGGGTCCTAAATGTTAGAAGGGGAGGGTAGCCATATCCAAGTGGGTTTGGGTCCTTCAAAAACAAAATTATTATTAAATACTACAGCTTGATAAAAAACTATCAATATGTTTTTATCTAATTAACTTATTACTAGGTTTTGGTACCCAAATTTTTATATTTTTAGATTTTTACATCTTTACTTAACTTTGGTATCTTTTTGAAACTTTGATACAAGATACTTTGCTTCATAGTATTACCTTTTTTCTTTTGTGAATTCTTTTCAAATCCTAATCCATTTCAATTACCAGAAGGTTTTGAAATTTTAATTAAATTATCAAGATCTTGTTTTCCTTTGTTAAACTTTCAAACATTGTTAGTAATTTTTTCTAGTTTATCCATTAATTCACAAATTTCAGTTTTTGAAATTTCTGTACTACTTTTTATTTCAATATTTTCCTTAATCAAATTATTATTCTCAAGTTTTAACCTATCTTTTTCACTAAGTTGTGTATCATCTTCGATAGACTTTTTACACTTTTCTTGTGAAATCTCCAATTCTTCTTCTAAAATAACCTTTTCATCCTTTAATAATCCAATTTCTAGTTATATTCGATTTATTTTGGCTAGGTGTTCTTTATTCAATTTTTTGATTTGTCTAAACTTATCATCAAGTTCCATACTTAATTCTAATAGTTCATTATAGCTAAGTTCAGGACATACCTCATCAGTGTTAGCCATAAAACATACATTAACTTGTTCTCTATCGCTATCACTATCACTATCAGAAGACGACGATGAATCAGAATCGTCCCAAGTGACTTTAAAAGCTCTTTTCTTCTTAAATTTCTCAAATTTGTTCTTTTTCTCATTGTTGCGTTTAGGACAATCCTTCTTCATGTGTCCGTATTGATCACATTCATAGCACTTGATTTGAGATAGATTTATTGTACTGCACTTCCCTTCTTTTTGGAATTTGGTCATCTTTCTAAATTTCTTGAATTTGTTGTAATTCTTGGCAATGAAAACTATCTCTTCTTCATCCAAATCTGAGTCATCATTCCTTCCTTGAAATGTTATGTTCTTCTTTTCAACATTTTGTTCTTTTCTTGCCTATAAGTTAGCTTCATAGGACATTAAATTTCCTATCAACTCTTCAACCTTGAGAGTAGAAAGATCATTAGCTTCTTCAATAGCTAATACCTTCCTTTCCCAATCCGATGTTAAAGAGTTGAGTATTCGAGAAACTAAATCAAAATCAGTAAACTTAACTCCTAATGCCATAAGATAATGTTGAATAGTTTGAAATCTAAAATCCATGTCAACAATAGTTTCGTTTTGCTTCATTTTGAACGAGGAGAATTGATTTTGCAAAATTGAAATATGAGTTTGTTTGACTTTTGTTGTACCTTCGTGTAATTTGTAAGGTACGCCAAATGTCAAACGTAGTGGTACATAACATGACATATGAAAATTCATTTTTATCTAGAGAGAAAAATAAAACATTCATAGCTTTAGCATTGTTTGAGGCTAAGGTTTTTTGTGCATTGGTCCATGTGCTCATAGCAGTGTCAGATGCTTCATATTTATTTTGTGTAGGAGACCATATTTCTAGACCATTGGCTTCCATAAAAATACGCATACGGGTTGACCAATATGCATAGTTGGAGCCATTAAACAATGGGGGACGTACGGTAGGTTGACCTTCTTGAAAGATACTTGCCATATTAGTGATTCAAAACTTGTTACAGTGCTTTTGATCAAACCAAGCTCTGATACCAATTGAAAGTCTATAGTATGGTGGATCGATTATACAAATGACAAGTATATGACTAATTTAAACTACAGTATAACAATAGTAAAGTACGTAAATAATAATAATCACACCAGGGATTTTATGCTGGTTCGGATCTCCCGTCCTACGTCTAGTCCCGAAGCTCCTTTTTGGAATTTCCTTTCACCAAATAACCCTCAGTTCACCTGGAGGAACAGGTTTACAGTAGGAGAGTCTCTTTTTCAAGAATGTGTTCTCTCTTACACAGATTTTCACTATATAGTACAATTGAACTTCCTATATCTCTTGAATGATTGAATACAATATTGTTCGAGAGAGTACGGAAGTGTATGATCTTAGATTTGCAGATTTGATAGCAAGTGATAATTAGAATAAGAGATGATCAAGATAGAGTGTCAAGTGAATTAGTTAAAGTGCTTTGATCCTTCTTGATTCTTGTTTATATAGTTGTAGAAGGTTGCTTCTAGTAGTTACATCTCTTCTCTTTCAGCCTAGAGTCGTCACTGTTCACTGGTGAAGAGTAGTAGAGGAGAGATGGAGTTGTGTCTCTTCGTAGATGGTAGTTGCAATTTGAATTATCTGCCCTGAGCCTAGTTTCAGACGTTTGAATGGTGTTTTCAGACATCTGGGAACCTATTATTATTTTTGTTCATCTTCTACGTTCAAACATTTGAAGTTCTGCATTCAGACGTCTGAACCTATTAAGTGATGTTATCCTGGGTTTATTCTTGAATGTATCTCTCTTAGATCTTTGTGCAACTTTATAGATGAATCACTTCAGTGCTTTAGTCATCGTCTTGTCATAGTAGTGGTTTGTCTTGCTTTGGATTTGTATCTGTATAGTTGTATGATATATATATATATATATATATATATATATATATATATATATGATTTCCAATGTATAGTTGTCATCATCGAAATCGTAAACTAAGAGTTCTAACATAAGATATTTAATATTGTTTTAAAGCATATATTTTTAAATTTAATTTAATATAATTAATATTTAACTTAATATAATTAATTTTTGTTTAATTTAATAGAGTTACTTTAGTTTTAATTTAGTCTAATAAATATTGATTTTTATACAATAACTTTGATAAACAAAAATTTAATTTAATAAAATAAGATTCAATTTCATGAAATATATAACATAACTTTAAAGTTTTATTTAATAACTTAATTTAATATAATTAATATATATTTTATAACAACTTTAATAAATAAAATAAGGAAAGAGGAAATAAGATTAAATTGTAAATTTAATCAAATTTAATGGAATAAAATCCAATAAGATTATTAAATCTATTTTTATGGAATTTTCAAAGATATGAACTCGAAATTGACAAAATTTAAATTTATTGGAAATTGTAGTTAAATGTTCCAGACTAAAATATAATTGAAGTTAAATATTTTGGTATTGATTGAATTTGTAACTTGGGACTTTATTGAAATGATTCATATAAAATAACCAGGGTGTGAAATAAGCGTTTGGTTGTTAAAGAGATCAAGATCAGATATTGTCATACTCTCTGCCAATACCGAAACCACTTTAACAACTATGCACATGGTGGAGAATCCAGGACGAAGTAGGATGGTTTGGCTAACGCTACTGGAATGAAGTAAGAGAACGATGATGGATAGCCTTGACTTTCGAGTCATAATTAAAATGACTAAAACAAGGCCACGCCGGGCCAAGTAGGGTCATTCCCCCTGTCAAGCATGCTTCTTCGAAACCATATCTATTACTTTGTGATTTGATTTGATGGCCACCCTTTAATTTGATTTTTGGAGTGTGTCTCGAGGTGGGCGATAGTAGTTGCTCTGCATTACAACCAGTCTGGATCCGCAAAATGGTAGTATCCTACCCTGAGAATTGCCTCGTGTGCATTGTCATATTTATCCTGAACGTGCCGACTACGACTTTGGTTTGTATCATACTTATGGAGTGCTCCCTGAGTAAACCACCGGTTTGGTGGAGCTTACGGTATTTGTATAGACTATGGTATTTATATAACAATGTGTTAAGGGGGATATGGGTAACGCCTAATGCCATTTTAATAGTTTACTTCGCTGTAGACATATTATAATAGCGTATTGTATTATATATGTAGATAGTTTAATGGATCCTTAGGAAATGGAATCCTAAACATCTCTTAAGTTATTACACGCACGTTAGACAGTGGATAGGAGATGTAAAAATCCCATAAACATTTCCGAAGCTGTTACACTCATATTTACTTATTTTGATTTAACTTGCATAAGATCTTTTGGTTCTGACTCGAGTGTTTTGTCTTTTCATTACACTCGGGTCAACCTAAGCATTTCGGTGTCGAAGACGTTATTTCTGAAGGACAAAGACAGAGTTTAGTATTGCATTATCAGTATTATTCCACTGCATCACGTTGTTCCGCTACATTATTTATTTATTCGTGTTGTATGTATAACTCTGATTTGTATTGTAGAAGTGTAATCAAATGTTATTTGTAAAACAGCTTCATGAACTGTTTATCTGATTATTGTACTTTGCCATTTCGCTGTGAATGGTTTGAGTTGACACGTGTGGTTTATTGTCGATTTAAACCATCCAAAAAGGTTGGCCGTTACACACTTGTTTTAGTTTTCCGAGTTATATGAATATGGTTGTTGCATGACCACTCATCTCTTTCAACGAAGGGTTTGGGTAAGCCAAACGGTCTGAATTTGATAATATTGGATCGAACGGTTGTGGTTGCTTTCTACCCTTGTAAATAAGATTATAACCATAAATCCTAACTCATCCGTAATAAGCAGTACGTCCAAACCATGTCCAAATCTCTATTTCCTATAAAATAAATTTCTCAAATCAAAATTTCTTCAAAACCAGACTAAAATTAAAATCAAGGGATTGAAGAAGAAATTAAATTAAACCAAGGGGAGTTCAAACAGGGACAATCCCGCATATTAAGGAAGGGATAGCTTTATAGAGGTGAGTAGGTTCATGATTAGTAATATGATTTACATGTAATTAACTTTGTTATAACCTATTTTAGCTAGAATCATTGTAATTTAAATTACAAACATTTGGGAATTTCACAGCTATTATAACACCTATGAATACGATCCCTTTCTTTTAATCTAAATCCAGTTAATGTAAATCTGTTGGATAAGAATTGATTCAAGTTGAATACACCTTTTTGTAAAATGAAATATGAATTGATATAACCATGTTGATGCTAAACCTAAATTAAGTTGATTTACAGAAATCGAATATGAAGTTTTTTGATTATGAATTGTAGTTTTACAACATTGGGTTAGCTACAACTAAAAGTTTACTTTATTTAAAAGTTGTAATTAATAGAGAAGAGGACAGACAAGTTAAACCGATAAAAAAATAAAACAACTACGACAGGTCGATAGCTTTACTAGAGCTGATCGACTACTGCAGTACCAACGGTCGGCCTTTACCAAATTTAGGGCATAGCCTGAATCTCGACCTAAAGCCCAAAGTTGTAAGTTAATTTTTTTTAAATATTATATATATATGGATTTTAATATAGGTAGGGGAACTAACTCCCTAGGTCTACAATGCTTAGGCGTTACGGGATTGGATAGATGTGTACGCGTGCGATGAGGCCTAAACCCTATTTATTTAGTAGGGTCGATATTCGACTGGGCCGATTCTATCGCAAAATGCACTCACAGGAGGTTTTATAGTATAACCACAACACTGATGATGATGCCTGGAGAAATGTGTGGTCTGACACTAACGGGAGTTCCTTGGTTTGCATGGAGGTGCCAACATGATACTATGTTGTTGATGGATACTCACATGGTGTGATAAGAGGCATTACATTACCGTTGAGAAGTGGACATGGATGTAGCGATCTTGAGATGTCTTTAGTGCGAGTCGGCATTGTGAGCTTCTCTTTAATGCGTAAATACGATATGTGCAAGCATAATTTAGGAAATGTAGTCCCAAGATTGATATTATAGGTAACTTTATATTGGAATAGTTCCAGTAGCTACCGACCCATAGTTGTTTTGAGGTTTGATTAGTTGTTCAACCCTACGTATAAGCCTCCACAAGATGTCAGTGTAAGTATGTGCAAAACTATACCCCTTAGATAAATGAATGTAATATAGACACAAGTAGGCCACCATAAGTCACATAGAGTATGAATGAAGTCAACTGCATGTGATCGCTATGTATTAATGATGTAACTCATTCACTAGACTTTTTCCTAACCCACTCCTTTCCTTTCTTTTCCCCTCCACCATAGGAGGATAGTGCAACATGTAATAGACCTATAGATTAGTACGTGGAGAGAAGACCCTGGCATTGGAGTTGCTATTTATTTTCCATTACTGTAACAACCTTGAATTTAAATTTTACTTAAAAAAATAAACAATAATTTAAATTGAAGATTTAACCAGAAAATAAAATTTTCAAGTACTGAAATATGAACAAATTTAGATTTGTATTCTTTTATGAAAAATGATAAATTCTTTAAGAATTAAAATTCTAAATTTAGTATTGAGAAATCTAAGATATGGAATTAATATTTTTGAATTTATAAATAAATATAATTTATAAGAAAAACTAGAGATTTTATTTTGTTAAATATCCTAATTGTTATTAAAGAGGGGTTAAGAAGTATGTAAACTATGAGTAATCAAATTTTAAAAAGATATATGGGGATTTTTTTGTTAAATTATTCAATTATTTATAAGAAGAATTCAAGAAATGACTATTTTGTAAATAACCAATTTAAAGCGTATGTAAAAATTTGACTTAAAGAGTTGTGTCAAAGTTTATGACTTGATACCATTAAAAGAAGATAAATGGGAGAACTGATCAGTAGTTATTATTAGAGAATACACTTTAAATTGGTTGAAAGCTTTGATTGAAAATGAATTTGAAAAGAAAACGATTTAAAAGAATGAAATAAAAACCTTTATTTTCTAATTGATTTGTACAACAACCCAAAGCCTATTTAAAACTTAATAAAAGAGAAGAATCTCCCCTTCTCAAAATTCAGTACATACAAGCGTAGAGTACAGAAAAGGAACTCTAGTATTCTCCTTCTCAAACTCTAAAGAAAAATCCAACATTTTAGTTCAAGTAAAATTTAAGAAAAAATAAAAGAAATTAAAGGTAATGTAATTAGACCCTTATACACCTTTTAGACTAATTTATTTTAGTTTTTACTTTGTTTTGATTCTTCTTTTCTTCTTTTTTGGTTGAGGCATTCTCTAGGGATTTACTGAAATTGTAAAAGCAAGGTAGGATTTAGTGTTAACAAGCTTTCATAAGGAATCATGGTGAGTAATCCTCACTACTTTCTTTATATTGACTACATACTTGTATAATTAGCTTATAATGATGATTTTAGTAGTGATTTGAGTTTGAATTGTTGTGATTAAGAAGCATTGTCCGCTGAAATCATGTCCTGGCTGAATCAGAAAACTAGATGTTATTGTTTGATTTTTTGATACATGGTGGTATTGCTATGGATGTTTTCTGCTTGTGGATATGCTTTCTGATCCTAAAAATAAAGTACCAATGTTAGAAACTAATGAAGTGTCAATCAAGGTGGTTTCCTAGTGCCGAATAGCTCTAAGAATTATTGATATAGGTCGACCGGTGGTTGACCACCGATGGATCGGTGGTCGATACCTGGAGCTAATCGGCTCCAGATAAAACATCGTTGGTTATCTATTTTCTTCATTTTCTTTTGTTGCTTTCTAAATTTTTTGAAGATTTATCTGCATCATATTCTTGTAGAATTTCCATTTATAATTTGTTAAAAATAATGCATAAACATTTTGATATCAATTTAGGTTATAACTTATTATATTAATAAACAAAAGTATATATATTCGAGTAATGAAAGGTTTATAGATTTAAAAGATTTTTTTTTAAAATATATTAAAAGGCATTCCGTATGTTTGAAAAGTCAAAACCTGTGCTTTGTAAACAATTACTTCTCTTTAAATAATATATTGAGTTTGGCCTTTGGGCCATTTATTCCTTCTATGGGGTTTTCTAATGACTTTTGAATTATTACTTTCAAGCAAATTATTCTTTCTATGAAACAAAGAATTTAATTAAATAGTTTAGCGAGGAAATAAAGCTGGATTCTACAAAGAAGTCCATACATGAATGCAAAATTTAAATAATAATTTCTCATTTTTATGAAAAATAATCATAACATCTGTATTCAAAACATTAATCAATAAAACAAATTAATTTTCAATACAAATATAAATGATTTTACATATAGTATAATATTATAAAGATGGTTTCCAATCGAAATTAGTTTTTTTTTCAAAACAACAAAAGGGAAAAAAGGATTTGGATAACTTGGGCATATGCAAATCTGTTATAGAATATTCACATCAAAACAGCAAAGAGAACATTTATAGAATTAACAAGAAGAAAGAAGGTATAAATCATATAAATAATAATGAACATAATTAGAAAAGAGACGAAGGGAAAAAGTAGATCTAAACTAAATTAATATATTTGATATGCTTTCAACATAAATGAAAATCAAATGGGTTTGTATTACCTGTTGCAAGAGGAACCATTTAAACATAAAATATATCATATGGAATCCAAACATATGAACTATCATAAATAAATTATCCTTGGGATGTTACTAAAAATCACATATTGAATAATGAATCCAAAGCTCCTAGATTGTTGAATCAACCTCTAGATATTGTAAAAATCAAGAGGCATAAACCTTCTTTGATGAATTAATTTAGTTTGTATTCGTTTTTAAAATTTTTAGCCATACCATCATGGAAAATTTGGCCGTTGCTTGCTAGGAGGAAGAGAGAAAATTTTGTCATGAGAGAATAATAATGAATGAATGAGAAAGAATATGTTTTAAAGGAATCATCAAAACCTTTCAATTCCCTCCTTTAAAACCTCTCCTATTTAATTCCCAATTAAATCTCATCATATCTTCTTTCCGTCCACTATGTATAACTGGTTATAGAATGAGGTATAGTGGGCCTCAATAGTTTCTAAATCCATTCAGCATTTGTTCCATTTAAATTTATTTTAAATATTCTATCAATATCGTATATTGATACGCATGTTTATAACTTTTAGGCATGCATTTTATTAAATACTAATGATATTCAAATATCAAATAAAATTTAATAGTTAATATTTCACACTTATTAATTAATTTACAACGATTATAAATTAATTAAATCATGTGGTTTATTTAGATTATTCATTATTCTGATTGTACGACTAAAAGGTATAAATTCAGTAAGCGACTAATATAGAACAATTCGAAATTAATGTTTACACATTGTCTTAGCTAGTGGTGTGATAGTTTGATTGAATTTGTCGCTTACACATCTTTTGATAATATCCAATTACATTTAGTATAGATGGATCTAGTACTAACGATTATTTAACCAATTATTTTCATCAATACTATATCAGATTAGGACCTATGGAATTTGGTTATGATTAGAATTCCTATATTGTCCACATTCATCTTGGTTAGTCCATAATTAAAGTCCTTGAAATATTAACATTTAATACTAACTATGCTACCTTGGCCAGAGATTTTTACTTTTAGTTGACTATAGTTGATCGTGATACTAATCTTATATAACTAAGGAGAAGAATTCTCTACTGAATGGTGTTTCACTTTCAATGCTTCAACTCAGACACAACTATAGTTATTCGATGGACAACATGATACTATTTAACTATAATCAAAGGGAATATCCACATTAACGTTCCACGGTATTATCAAATTGGGAGAACTATGTAACATCATCACTTTGAGATTATCTATTTTACTTTAGTTATATCCAATAGAAAACTCTCAAGTGAGTCGTTCGACAGTTATCTAATAACTATCAGTACGTATCCCTATGATTCCCCAACAGCCATTAGTAATACACTGTATAACATTTGGAGACCTAAGCTAATCATTCCGATCAAAATAGGAAGAAAGAAATCAAATTGCAGTCTATTTCCAACTTTCTGTGTTTAAAGGCTCTTCTCTGTTTTTATAAACTGAAGGTAATATGTTTTTAAAAATTTGAGTAACAGTTTGTTAAGTAATTAAGAAAATAAATCAGAAGCTAAGAAAATTCAAACAATTAGTTGCAGGGAAAAATAAAAATCAAGTATCAAGTTAAAAGCAAAAGTCGCTCTCTGTTTATTTCAGGGAAATTCAGGTGAGTAGACATACAACCTTAAAATTTTAAAATCTGTGGATGGATTCATGAATAATTTTGTGTCTGTTGTATATTTTTAAATTATTGGTTCTGGATATATAGATGTTGTACTGTGTAGTTTAGCAAGCCTGTTCTTTCTGTTTTTGGTTTCAGAGCAAAGTAAAAGAAAAAAATCAAATAAACCTTCATATAAACCATTTCAGCTTAGGATTTTTAAACAAAATAGGGTTGTTTAAACTTGAATCACAGTTTAAAATTTTGTTTTAAGCTTGAAATGAAAATTTTGACTCTATAACCAAATATTACAGTAAAAACAAAATTTTATGAAGAATTCATGTATTTTACATCATTGATTTGATTTTATAATTTGAATGAACATATGAAAATAGGATTTTTAAAATAATAGTGATGATTTTTAGTTGAGTATTTCAAGGGCAGTTCGAATTTGAACAAAATCAGCACTCTGATCATTTTCTAGTGATCGAATCAACATTAATGCTAAGATTTTGGTTGAAGCAGGTTTGATCATCGTCGAGTTCTGGAAAATTGTCAAAAAAATTTTACTGCACGAATTTTTTAGACAAGTTCGATTTAGGGTTAACACTCGAGTTTTGAACGTGCTCAGTGGAGAGATGATTTCATCACCTCGGAGGCACCGAGTCGCACGTGATGTTGGAGGAGGGTAGCGCGGAGCATGGACGTGCAGTGGTCGAAGTTATGGCGTCGCTGGTGGTCGAGGATGCCGAGGCGAAGCAATTGATGGTTGGTAATGAAGTTCCAGGATTCGAACGAAATGCTAAATTTTGATTCTATATGTTTGGCTTTGAATTTAACTTCGATTTCGAGTGCTGCAATGATTTGCGACTTTCCGAAGAATTTGGAGCTCGCCGTAGCGGCGGCGCGACGTTGTGCACGTGCACGACGTCGTCTTTGTGTCAGCAAGATCGAGCCTGGGGAGAGAATCGAGAGAACGTTCGAGTAAAAAGGGGTTCGACTCGGGTTTCTCTCCCGCGTTCTAATGGTATTGATCCTGTAGTGGTTAAGTTTTTAACTTAGTTTTAAAAAAAAGAACAGGAAGAAGAAGAGAGCACGGGGAAGAAAGGAGGATGGCTCGGGGAATAGTGGAAATAAACTCGATTGTGACTTGGTGAAACCTGGGTTTTACTCGGGTTATTTTAAAAATGGGTTAAGCCCAAATTATTAAAGTTTATAATGTTAAATTGAACAATGTTGACTATTTTTAAGTTGAGAATTTGTTTAAATTATCGACTAAGTAAGTATATATATATATATATATAGATATATATCAATGCTTTATAAAACCTTAATTAGTATTTAAATTAAGCAATTAATTTAAGTTAAATATTGAAGTTAATTAACATTAAAACTTTCGGTGTAACAATAAATTGATTTTTAAAGTGTAAAGAAGATTCTTAAATGGTAATTAAAGTAAATAATTTTTATTAATAATTTTGAAAAGAAATTAAGAATGATTTATAATTTGTAATTAAAATTTATTAATAAACAATTAATTATTCGTATTAATGTGTAATTGAGAATTTGTTAATTAGATAAATTAGGTTAATAAATTAAAATTGGCAGTTAATTAAAATAACAAATTAAGAAACAATTAATCAAGTTAATCAAGATTTAATTAATTTATCCAAATTTAATCATTGATTTTAAACATCACTACAAATAATTGTGTGGTGAATTTATTTAAACCACATTGGAAAATAATTAACTACTACCATGCACTAGATTGATATTTCTGTTCTGATTGCGATACTATGTGATGTAGATTGCCATGTACTACACTGTGTTTGTGTTTGTTCTGTATTGATGTGAAAACCCTGCTGCCCGTAAAATGACATTTACACTTCGATGCGACAGGGAATCAGATTTCAGTTAGTTATCCGAAACCCACATCGAACCTATGAATTTTTGTGAACGACATATCCACATGTTTTTAAAAATTGCGCTCACTATTCGATTTAGCCGGGAGAGGACCTTTGTGTCATATAAACCATTCCAAATAAGTAATACGACGATATGGATGAAAATTGAAGATGGTGGTGAAGACCGGACGTCTTCGAGAACGATAGGATAACCTGTTGAATGACTCTGCACTGAGTTGCTCCGGTATAGAGTTCTCCATATGTGATGGGGGATCTGATCGGGATTGTGGACGCCCGAATTGCAAGGACTTCTTCGGAAGTGCCTTCGGTTTTGTTCGAACCCAAAACAGACTTGTATGGATTGTATGTCTAACATTACATTTGAGATATAAAGTAGATTTCTTTCAAATACATTTCTATTGGTGGCAGAGAATTTATTCTCTTAGCTTAACACCCTTCTCTGAGATGTACGAGCTCAGAGGTTATGTAGTTGAAGGTTATTAGTAATATATTCCTAACTTGGTAATGTGGCATGCTGAGTGCTGCTGATCTTTTGTTGATCAAAGCATGGCTTTTGTGAAAAGCGTAGATTTTTGGACAAGACTTCGTCGAACCTCACAACCCGATAATCGTCAAAACAGGAAAGATGCAGCAAGGTTATTAGGGGTAGCGCCCTTTAGGGAATGTGCATTTCCTTCTGGATAGAAATGGTATCATGATATGGAGCCCAGATACTTAACTTATGTGGATATCGCAAACATATATATATATATATATATATATATATATATATATATTACTTTGTGATTGTTGCTGGGGCCCCGAATAAAGGTTGGTTACAATCGGAGGATGGCATACTCGTGTTAGTAGTTACTTAGTTCTGAGGTAAACGGCCTTGTGTTGGCCGAGATCCGGTTAGGTTCTCGGGTCGTTCCTCCAGAGGCGTACCCATGTGGCCTAGGAAGTTCCTTAGCCTGACTATTTGTTGAAAATCCAAAGAAACAATACGAGCCCTGTACGGTTTTAGTTATATAACCTGCCATGCAGCGTGGCGGTACCCTGCCACAAAACATGGTAGCTATAGTAGGCATACAATAATGGTCGTATGAGGGCTAAGATTAATAATATACCTTCGAAACGCTTCCTACACTATGCACTAATAATAATATCAAAGAATTTTTCTCGTATCAAGCATGTTTGACTATCATAAGAAGAAATCTCCTCCAATTTTACGATTGCATTGTGTGTGTGGCGGGAGGTCTTATGGTAGTTTCATTTTTAAAAGCATACCGAAATTCTTTTGTAAATCTAGTTTCTTTAAAAGCAACTGTTTTTGTTTACTCATACCAGTCTCATGACTGAACTAGAGTTTATTGTTTCTTTTCTAAACTCTGAGTGCCCATAATTTCCACATGGGCAGCCTAGCAGCAGGTTTCCGTGTTCTGGAGTTAGCAGTGTTTTGGAGCTCTTATCTTGGAGATATTCTGGAAGCTTTTGGGGAGCTCAGGTGTTTAGTCTTTGGGAGTTCGTCATCACTTCATTCCTTTGAAGACTTTTTGGATATATGATTACTGTTGTATTATTTTGAGGTTTATTTGGTGTTGAGGTGTATGTATTAAATACTCTGATGTAGATATGGATATTATGATGTTGTATCTCTGCTGTATGCATGATATTCATTCTGTTCCGCTGTTTTATATTCATCTGATGTTGTTATAGCTCCATCCAAACTGAAATTTGACGTTCGAATCTCCGGCAGTTGAATACAAATGAGGTATTTGATGTCAACTTTTGAACGATGAATTTTGAGTCCTGATATAAATGTATACCATAGGGTAATTTCAACTATGACAATTAATGACCTTATATAAGGCAACTTATATAAGTATAAGTTGAAGTATAGTTTAATTAATGTTGGGATTAATGATGTTCAATCGTTATACCTCATTAATTAGTTTAGTCGTGCTAGGCCAGTTTTTAAGCATTGCTATCCTTTATAGAATTGTTTGACATATTCGATCGGTTTATGAGCATTATTATCATTTGTAGAGTTAATTGCTTAATGTTGCTCAGGAAGTCTACGAGCATTGTTATCATTTGTTGATTGAGTTGGTACGCTCAATCAGTTTATGAGCAGTTTTACCTTTCTACATCATGAGTTAGGTAGACAATAATTGTAGATACATTGAAACAATCACCTTGTGAATTAAGTTTCATAGATTGACTGTAAGACGTTCGACGAAAGTGTTGGGTTAAAGGTTAAGCTTAGTAAAATATGTTTACTATAACAAAAGAAAAGATAAGTTATTTTAGCAATAAACATTTTTTAAAGGATTTTATATAAGAAAGTGATTTTATATAAGTATGGTTTATAAATTGAAAGGATTTAAGCTGATATTTTAAGAACTTAGATTTTGATTAAGTCATACTCTAGATCATGGTGCTTAGATTTAGAAATTATTGTATACCATTTTGAAATGATTTTGATTAAGTCCAAAAGGTGTGATTTAGATGTACTAAACTCACTTTTGTCGCTTAAAAATAATTCTGGTGATGACTGCAACATCATCGACGTTTATTTTTAGGTTTTAAAGTGAAGGATGCTACGAGGTTGTTTTGGTAAAACAGATTTTGATTTAATCCCGAAAGTATGATTTGATATACAAAAGATATATGTATATATTATTATTTCAATTGGTTTGAAATAAAACCTGGTGTTTACTCCTAAAGTATTTTCTTTAAAAGAAATTTGATATGAACTTTTTGGTGTATAAAAGTTTTATATGTATACTATGTTAGAGACCCAAGTGGTAATGGCATAGTCCGGAATAAATGATGAAACTATTTTATGTTTTCTCTTTTGCGTAAACTATGTTTATAAATAAGTGAACTTCGTTAAGTTATTTTATGAACGCATGTATTCTATCATTAGGACTGTACGGTATGTGCATCATGTACGATATGCTGTTTGATAGTTTTCAATTACTAAAATGGAATGGGATTTTTGGCGATTTTGGTTAGTCATAAACTTCCAAATCATTATAGAACCTGGAGTAAAGTGTTTTGAAAATATAAAGTTGAATGTATATAGCACTTTAATGGAAATGGTAGTAAGTTAAACAAGTTTCAAACTATTGAACATAACTGTCGAGTAAAAAAAAATTGATGTTTGGTATATACTCTTAGGATATAGTGAGGTATTATACAAGTATGAACTTAAGTTATAAAATGTTGATAAAATTGAAGTTACGTTTTTATAAAATGATTCATAAATGATTTTAGTATTGAGTGATATACTATTAGGGTAAATGGATGTGGTTAAAAGGATATTGGTATAGTTAAGAAACTAATAGGATAATATGTAAGTTGTACGTAGATCATTTTATTCGTACGACATTTCTCAATCTAGGATTCAAGTACATGATTTCAAGATGGTTCACACTGGTCTAAGTTAGGATTTTTCAGTCTATTCTTAACGGCGTACACTTGATATGAATTCTTGATATAATCCCAAGTTTTCTATCATAGTATATGGCTATGTAAGGAGAATGGAGGTTTCTAATCAATAAACTTGATCAGAGTCGCATTAAAGAGGTCAAGTGATCTATACTAATTTGGAAGTGAAATTATAAATTGAGCAAGTGATCAGATTTGATATTATGTATGGATGGTCCATGTACATCGTAGACGTTTTTCTATGTGTGCATACTATGTTTTTTTGGCTTATGGAGAGTTTAAGTGATAACTCTTTGATTTTTATGGGGTAGCATGGATAATCGACTAAGTACTAATATGAGGTTATTGAGCGTAAGATGCGTTCAGTAGATTGTTTATCGTCCTTGTGTGATAAGAGATTTTTGGACTTGAGAAAACCGTGAGCTATGTTTGCTAGTAATTTTGAATACTATTAAATATAGAAATATGTTGTTTACCTTTTTTTACGCATGATGAAATTTCAAGGATGAAATATTCTTAGTGGGGGAGAATGTAACAAGCCGGAATTTTAGACACTTTGTATTTAAATATTTAAATTATTTCAATACTTAAATCTTGAATTAAATGCTATTAAATTGATTTTCTAACCTTTATAACCCTATTTTAAGTCATAATTAATGATGGTAAACTTGTTTAAGAAAAATATTTACAAAAATATATACTTTGAAGAAATATCGATAATGTGACCGAAAATAATTTTATCAGTAAACAGCTTTTTACTCTTTAGAAGTTGTTTAAAATTTTTCTACATACACTTATTTTCTTAGAGAACATTAATATGAAATAAAAATAATTTTCCATTTATGAAAAATAAAATAGTTGATGATGTCATAGGTGATGTCATAGGAAGCTATTTCAAAAACGGGCTTTTAAGGAAATTCTTAAGTGTTAGGTAAAAGATAATAAGGTGTAAAATTAAAGGAGCATGTAAGGCACATGGGAGGGTTCTTGGCCATGTAAAGGAGAGGGGTATATTGGTTAAACACTTCATAATTCATTAAAGCTTCAAATGTAATAAAAACTTGAAAATGGTGGATGTGAATTAGCACGAATCCGCTTTGTTCTTCAATAGTCTCTCATTAATTAGTTCAAATATTCTTTAAACTCCACCAAAATTTCATCAATACCTTAGAATACCTTAAGAAGTTTGGATCTAAAGTCTAAAGTGGAAGAAGTGAAGGAGAGAGGGGGTTTCATGTGGAGGTCGTAAGCATTGATGATGAAGGGGAGCTTGGCTTTGTGATTTTGGTGCTAAAGGATGGATCTTTATGTATTTGAAGATGGTAGGAAGTGGTTCTTTATTCTTAGATGTTTTTTCATAGTTGATTAACAGGTTTGGTGAGTTTACTCACCATGGAATATTACACAATGTGTTATATACGTTTTGTGTTTGAAGTATAAAGTTAAAAAAACATTAACTAAGTAAAGTTATAAACTTTGAACCCCTCTTGCTTATGAAAGCAAATGACAACTTTATATTGTATAACATCACTTCCCTCTTAAACATGTGGCGTGGTATTGTATTGATTTTAAATTGTAGTTTGTCTTGTGTGTTGAATTAAAGTATGTTTGAAAGTGTTTGAAGCGAGAATATTCGCTATAAGTGCACTTCGATATCCTTTAACTTTAACTTGTGTGTATGGAAGATTTATGAACTTAAATTAGGATAATTAGGATAATTTAATTTAGTTGTTCTATACACATATTTAGATGTATGGGAAAATAATAAATGGTTTGGAAAGTAACAGAATGTGTTAATCAAGGCTGTGAAAGTTAGAAGCAAAAAGGTTGCTATATATACACTTTGAAAATGCCTTGTGTTCGACGATTTCAAAGCTAACGTTGAGAGACATCCTAGGAGTTTTTTTTAGATTTTTAGTAAGTATTACATGTCTACTTATTATTGGAAAAAGGGTGAAATTTTAAAAGATTATAGAACTGGTCAAACAAAGTGGCTAAAGTTAGAGCAAAAATGGTGGTTATAAATACACTTTGTAAATATACCTTGTTTTCGGGAATTTTTATAAATAAACCGAAAGATGTTATTAGGGGTATTTTTCCTTTTTTTTAAGTACTCTAAGGGTACTGTAAAAAATTTAAGTTTAAAATCATTTGTTTGAGTGGTTAAAACTGGTAATAAAGTTCAAGCATTTCTATGTTATTATTTAACAAGGGCTTTTAACGGCATTTATAAATGTTGTAGTATGTTGCTAATGGATTTAAGTGCTTATAATGGTATTTAAATTAGATATTTTTAACTAATATTTTTGGGTATGCTTTCTAACATATTTTGCAATATTTTAAAATTGGTTTGAAGCTTAAATATTTTTTAATATTTATTTATGAATTTTGCAAGAAAAGTGGCTTTAAATTATAAAATATGTTTTTATTTTTTTCATCAAATTGCAAATTAGTTATTTTCGAGTAATATTTTATAGAGATATTTAAAACCTATTTATAAGAATTTTTAAAGTATTACAATATATGTAAGTTTCAATAAAAGTAATTACCAATGCTTAGCAATAAAAGCCGACGAAGTAGGCTTATTTATTTAAGAGTGTTAAGATTGATGTTCGAGTAGGGATAAAAGTAATAGTGCTCTAACCCATCAACTTTCCTCTTGATAGAGGAATAGGTAAGTTGAGAATTTCAAAAACGTGTTAATCGTGTTGATTCCTTACTCGTGTATGAAAGTCATTAATACTATACTTAACACTAAAAGCCGACGAGTAGACTTATCTATATGTGAGATTCAAAAATGATGTGTCTAGACAAGGCTTCGATATGCAATCAGTGCTCTAACTTACCTAGCTCCACTCTTGAACGAGGGATATCATAAGTTGGAATGTCGGAGACATGATTAGTATACAAATCTTGATTTCTATAAACCGTAATTTTTAACTAGATAGTCAATTAGTCGACTATCAAACTTAGCCCAATATTTACTTAAAACATTAAAAGAATGTTTTTAAAGATAATATAAGTATGGAATAGTTTTGGTTTTGTTATGAAAATGTGTTAATAACATTCTTCTTTAACCCTTTTTTATTATACTTATGAATATAAACAAATCTTTAAAAGAATATTTTAAAGATAAATATAAGAAAAATGGTTTTGGGTTTGTAGTGACAATGTTTTAAGTAACATTAGTTGTAAAACTTTTGAATGGCTTTGTGAAAGCACTTATATCTTTAAAATGGATATTTTGAAGGAAGTTATAAGTTGGAAACTTTTGGATAAAGATAGAAAAGGTAAAGGTTTAAAGTAAGAAATCTTGTTAATGATTTATGAATATACTTGTATTTGAGATGAGTATATGAATTTTTTTTGAAGTATTGAAATAGTACATGTCACGACCCAAAATTCATCGTTCAAAAGTCGACATCAAATACCTCACTTGTATTCAACTGCCGGAGATTCGAACGTCAAATTTCAGTTCGAATGGAGCTTATAACAACAGCAGATGAATATAAAACAGCGGAACAAAATGAATGTCATGCATATAACACAAATACAACATTATAATATCCAGTACTACCTCAGAGTATTTTTAATACATACACCATAACTCCAAATACAACATCATAATAATACAACAGTGATCACATATCCAAAAAGACTTCAAATGAAAGAAGTGATTACGAACTCCCAAAAGCTAAACACCTGAGATCTCTAAAAGCTCCCAAAATATCTCCAAAGCGAAAGCTCCAAAATACTGCTTACTCCAGAGTACGAAAAACCTGCTACTAGGCTGCCCGAGTAAAAATTATGGGCACCCCGAGTTTAGGAAAGAAACAATAAACTCCAGGTTAGTCATGGGACTGGTATGAGTAAACAAAAACAGTTGCTTTTAAAGAAACTAGATTTATAAAGAATTCTGGTATGCTTTTAAAAATGGAACTACCATAAGACCTCATGCCCCACACGCAATGCAATCACAGAGTTGGAGGAGATTTCTTCTTATGATAGTGAAATATGCTTGGTAGGGGAAAATTTCTTTGATATTATTACTAGTGCATAGTGTAGAAAGCATTCGAAAATAAAATATAAATCTTAGCCAGCATAGGTACCATTATATTATGCCTACTATAGCTACCATATTATATGGCAGGTTCTACAACTAAAACCGTACAGGGTTTCGTATTGGGAATTGGATGTCCAACAATGGTCAGGCTAAGGAACTTCCTGGGCCACATGGATACGCCTCTGGAAGGACGCCCCGAGAACCTAACCGGCTCTCTGCCAACACAAGGCCGGGTTACCCCTAATTGGGTAACTACTGACACGAGTATGCCATCCCCCGGTTGTAACCAACCTTTATCCGGGGCCCTAGCAACAAATCACAAAGTAATATATATATATATATATATATATATATATATATATATATATATATATATATATATATATATATATCCGCGATATCCATATAAGTTAAGCATCTGGGCTCCATACCATGATACCACTTCTATCCAGAAGGAAATGCACATACCCTAAGAGGCGCTACCCCCAATAACCTTGCCGCATCTTTCCTGTTTCGATCATTCCAGGGTGTGAGGTTCGACGAAGTCTCATCCACAAAGCCACGCTTTTCACAAAAGCCACGCTTTGATCAACAAATGATCAGCAGCACTCAGCATGCCACATTACCAAGTTGGGAATATATTGCTGAAAACCTTCAACTACATAACCTCTGAGCTCGTACGTCTCAGAGAAGAGTGTTAAGCTAAGAGAATAAATTCTCCGCCACCAACAGAAATGTATTTGAAAGAAATCTGCTTTATATCTCAAATGTAATGTCAAACATAAAATCCATACAAGTCTGTTCTGGGTTCAAACAGAACCAAAGGCACTTCCGAAGAAGTCCTTGCAACCCGGGCGTCCACAATCCCGATCGGACTTCCCATCACTTAGAGAATCTCTATACCGTAGCTACTCGGTGCAGAGACAATCGATAGGTCATCCTATCGTTCTCGCAAATACCCGGTCTTCACCACCGGTCTCCAAATGCTCATCCATTTCGTCATATTACTTATTCGTAATGGGTTATATGACACTAAGGTCTTCTCCCGGCTAAACCGAATAGTGAGTGTCAATTTTAAAAACATGTGGATATGTCGTTCACAAAAATTCATAGGTTCGATGTGGGTTTCGGATAACTATCCGAAATTCGACTCCCTGTCGCATCGAAATTCAAATGCCGTTTTACGGGCCAATGAGTTTTCACAAATCACACAGCAGTAATACCAATATCACAGCTTAGCTCAAAGCATTCAATATTTCATAACATCACATCACATAACAGGAATATCAATCCTACATACAATATTTAGGGACAATCAAAGAATCTTCAAATAAGATGAATAAATCATGTGGTTTAAATTTATTTATTACATAGTTACTTTCATTAGAAATCTTAAATCAATGACCAATTACAGTTGATTAGATCTTAATCATTTTCATAAATTAATCACTTCTTAATAAATTATCTTAATAAATTTCAAATTTATTTATCTTAATTATAAATTAATATAAATCTTAATTATCAATTTATTTAGACTTTAATATTAATTAATTTACTAAGATTATTTCTTAAGAGGTTATATTAACGAATCATTAATCGTTTAAGTAAACCAAAAGATAATCGAATTGCTTTGATTATCTTTTTAAACCGTGTTTAATAAATTTCCTTTATCACATTTTAAAGGTTAAGATTTAGTTTTAAACAACACTTTACTTTAATTTTCTTTTAAATTACATAATTTATTTAATATAAATAACCTTTATAACAATATTATATTAAACTAAATAAACTAAAATTAATTTCAAACATTCCACTTAAGTCTTAAATCAGCTTAAAATTTCAATTCAAATCATTGTTTGAACATATTTTAAAAGTGTCTTAAAGATTTGAAAAAATTTTAAAGTAAAAAAAACCGTTTATTTATTCGTCACGAGACCTGCTTCTGGTCACGCACGACAAAAACTCGTGCTTGCTTCGAGTTTTCATCAAAATCAACCCGAGTGCCCCTGTTTTAACTAAATTTTTTTTTCTAAGTATTCAAACCCGATGCACCCATATTTTACTCGAGTGAATACTCGAGCCACAACATGAAAATCCCGAAGCCTCCTTCGAGTCAATACCCTTCTCCCCCAAAACTCACCACTGACACAAAAATTGTGCCATGCACATGCACATCGCCGCGCCGCAGTTCTGGCGAGCATCGCGACCTCCGGCAAGTCGCAATCTATCCACATACTCGAACCCAAAGTTTGATTCGACCCAGAAAATTCGAAATCAAAAATTCATCATTTTGTCGAACTGTAACTCGAAAATCCACCAGCCTAAATGCCTCGTCCTCCTCTCACAGATCACGAGAAAATTCTTGACCCCGGCCATATCATGTTAATACACCAAGCCATCATCTCCCTCGATCTCAAGCAACTCGATCGCTCCTAGGTGATGAAATCACCCCTTTCCCAAACACTGCAAAACCCAGGGTTTAAACCCTAAATCGAACTCGCGATCCTAATCCACGCAATGGAAAAAATTTCTCACATTTTTCCCGAAATCAGGTATGGTTAAACTTGCTTCAATTCAAGTTTTAACAATTAAAATTGAATCAGTCATCCTAAATTTGTAAAAATGTAGTTTTTATTCAAATACGAACTGCTCACAAAATACCCATTTAAAAATCTTCATTTTTGGTTTAAAAATCTTGATTTTCAGTGAGGATTCAAACTATGAAGTTGAATTTACCTTTCATGACAATCAAATTTATCAAAGAATTATTTGATTTCCTGTAAACAAAGTTCCAGTGGGGATAATTTACTACATATTTAAATAAGCTTTGGAAAAATCTTGTTTCAGGATTAAACATCTTGATTTATTTAAAAATCAAAGCTTGTCAATGATTAACAGCAAATGAATTTTAGTTTTGAAACAAATATACACCCTGTATAAATCTGCAAAGAAACACGGAACATATTCAAACCCAAGCATATACAAACTATATTATCACTGAATTTTTTTGAAATGTTTCTAAATTAACTTTAAGCTTTAAAGTGTAGTTTACTCACCTCGATTCCAGAAATAAACAGAGAACTACTTTGTGTTTAAAGCTGTAGTTTCTGATTCCTCTTTTCCCTTTTTCTTTCTTCAGTAATTTGTTTTCAAATTTGAATATAAAGTGATGTTTTTTTTATGTTCTTTTCTAAGATTTGTCGAACGAATGAAATAAAGCAACATGCATGAATATAAATAAAAGAGAGGGTTTGTACAGGCTGAGGTATAGTACTGAATTTTTAATATTGTAATTTGGGTATGGGCTGATGTGATCTTGTTCATAATGGAGAGTAAATGACATTAAATGAAAGCATGTAATGTAATGCTTCCTTGCATGAAAGCATTTAGTGAAAGAAAATATGCAGGCTTTATTTTATATAGAAGCTTGTACAAATTGGTTTTGTCCTGACTTAGTAGCTTCTCATATTATTATTTTTTCTTAAGAACTAAGTCTTGTGTTTTTTTGTTTGCAGGCTCTTATAATCTATGTTTCATGCTTGCAAATTTACAAAAATCTTATTTTTTTTATTGTTTATATTTTCTACACACTTATGTTTTCTTGTTTATAAAAATTTCATACATTTATGTATGTCATATGTCATTTTATAACTATATAAATTTTTATTACAAACATACATTCTTTTTCTAAAATATATTTCAATTTAAAGTTTAACCATTAACATGTAGTTTATCAAATATGTTTTATTTTATTATTTAAACAAATTCTCATTTATATTATGTTCTTTTCTTTATTTATTATTTAATACAATTACAAAAAAAATTATTCATTATTTATTTAAAACTTAAACTATCAATTATTTATTTCCATATAACTTTATAATATTAACATTAACAATATTTTTATTTCTCTTGAAATTTCTCAATTTGAATCTTAAAAGTTCAAATAATTTATCGAATTTTAAATTCAAAATTTTGGGATGTTACAATATCCCCTCCTTAAGAAAATTTCGTCCTCGAAATTGAAAGAGAGAGAAACGCAAACAAAGAATATACGAATTCAGAAAAATAAGGAAATGGCTTACCAGTTTAAGCCGAGATGTCTACTTTGCAATTGGGATATGATTTCTTCATATTATCTTCAGTCTCCCAAGTACAGTCCTTTGGATCACCACTCCATTGAACATTGACCAGTTTCACAACTTTGTTCCTCAATCGCTTCTCATCACGATCTACAATTTTTATTGGCTCTCTCTTTACTGCCAAATTGGGAATGATCTCAAGATCCTGCTAAGAAGCTTCTTCAATAATACTATCTGGGTCATGCACATACTTCCGAAGATTAGAAATGTGGAACACATCATGCACGCCAGACAACCGGCTGGGTAGCTGCACTCGATATGCTAGAGGACCAATCCTTTCCAGAATAGGAAAAGGACCAATATAACGCGGTGCTAGCTTTCCAGTTTTCCCGAATCTCAATGCACCCTGCATCGGAGACACTTTTAGAAATATAGAATCTCCAACTTGAAATTCCAAATATCTTCTTCGGCGGTCATAATAGCTTTTCTGACGACTTTGAGCAGTTATTAATTTCTTTCGAATAAAATCAACCTTCTCCGTGGCTTCTTTAATCATGTTTGGCCCAAGGACGAGTCTATCATCTGATTCGATCCAGCATACGGGTGATCAACACAGACGACCATATAAAGCTTCGAAAGGAGCCATTTCTATCTGGCCTGATAACTGTTATTATATGAGAATTCGACCAGATGTAAATGGTCCTCCCAAGAATCACCAAAATCGAGGATGCATGTACGCAAAATGTCTTCTAGAATTCGGTTAACCCTCTCGGTTTGCCCATCAGATTATGGGTGATAAGCAGTACTGAAATTTAATTTCGTCCCCAAAGCGGCTTGGAATGCATCCCAAAATCTGCTAGTGAAGATTGGATCACAATCACTCACTATACTGCTAGGAGTACCATGGAGATGAACAATTTCCTTTATATATAGCCCTGCTAAGCTTGCTGTAGTCCAAGTGGATTTCACTGGAATAAAGTGAGCAGTTTTGTTTAGACGGTCCACTATAATCCAAATTGCTTCATTTCCCTTCTTGGTTCGTGGCAATCCGTCGATGAAATCCATCGATACCTGATCCCATTTCCATTTTGGTACTTTTAAAGGTTGAAGTAAACCGGCCACTTTCTTTTGATCGCTTTTGATTTGTTGACAAGTAGCATAGCGACTCACATATATCGATATGTCCCTTTTCATTGTCTTCCATCAGAAAGTTCTTTTAATATCTCGATACATTTTATTAACTCCTGGATGGATACTGAGTTTTGATTTGTGACATTCATCTAACACTTCACGCTTCAAATCAGGGATATCTGGCACACATAACCTGCCTTTCAGCCTAATAACTCCACTATGATTGGTTTCAAAACTAGTATCTTCGCCTCGAATAATTTTCCCATAATAAATATCTCGAAGAAATTTGTCTTCTTTTTGCTTACTGGCGATTTTCTCAATGAGGGTAGGAGTGACAACAAGATGAGAAAGAATAGCGTGCTTTCTACTCAAGGCGTCTGCAACTACATTGGCCTTTCCTGGCGTATACAGAATATCTAGGTCATAAGATGCCAGAAATTCCAACCAACGTTGTTGTCGCAGATTCAAATCTTTCTGGGTAAAGATATATTTCAAGGATTTGTGGTCGATGAATAATTCAAATTTTTCACCTAAAACAAAGAGAGTTTATTAAGTATATTTATTTAGTTAATTTCGTAAATTTTTAAGAAAGCTGAAAAGATTCTTACCAAGAAGATAGTGTCGCCAGATTTTTAAAGCGAAAACAACAGCCAAAAGTTCCAAATCATGTGTTGGGTAGTTTCTCTCGTGCGGACGTATTTGTCTACTTGCGTAGGCAACTACCTTCCCATTCTGCATTAATACAGCACCTACCCCATCACCACACGCGTCAGTATAGACAGATAAGCCTTGGTTCCCATTAATGATAGCGAGAACAGGAGCAGTAGTCAATCTCTTTTTCAATTCCTGGAAAGCTTCATCAAATTTTGGAGTCCAATCGAATTTAGCATTCTTCGTTGTTAGCTTAGTCAATGGGCTAGCCAACTTAGAAAAATTCTGTACAAACTTTCTATAATATCCCGCTAAACCCAGAAAACTTCGAACTTCTCTAGGAGTAGTGGGTTGCTTCCACTCCAGAATTGCAGAAATCTTGCTTGGATCAACAGAAGTTCCTTCTTCATTAACAATATGACCGAGAAATCTGACTTTTTTGACCCAAAAGTGACACTTAGAAAATTTAGCGAATAAGATATTCCTCCTTAATATCTCCAAAACAATTCTGAGATGTTCAGCATGCTCCTCTTCAGTTTTGGAGTAAATCAAGATATCATCAATAAATACAAGGACAAATTTGTTCAATACTTCTCGAAACACTCGGGTCATTAAATCCACGAAGTATGCGGGAGCGTTGGTCAGTCCGAAAAGCATAACTAACCACTCGTAGAACATGTCAGGACCCCTAAAGGAAGTTAAATAAACACAATTCTCGGCTATTCGCAGCTGATGGAATCCCTGAGCTAAATCCATCTTAGAAAAGAATCGAGCGCCATGAAGTTGATCGAATAGATCATCAATCCTAGGTAGAGGGAATTTGTTTTTGAGAGTTTGTTTATTGAGATCGTGGTAATCTACACACAATCTCAAAGATCCGTCCGATTTAGCCACAAATACGATAGCTGAACCCCATTCGGAAACACTAGGGCGAATCAATCCTTTCTTTAGCAAATCTCGAGTTTGATTGACTAATTCAATTCTTTCCCTAGGTGCCATCCAGCGACTTGCGTGAACAACAGGACGGACATTGGGTACTAAGTCAATTCGGAAATTTATTTCTCCGTGTGGAGGTAAGGATTTTACTTCTTCAAATACGTCAGAAAATTCCCAAACAACAGGTATAGACTGCAAACTAGGTTCAGGATATCCCAAAGTATACATCAATTTATCTCTCTTTGGACTCGGATCCTCACAAGAGATTTCAATAAAATTTCCAAGGCATGTTTTGACTAAAACTGTCCAATTATTACAATCCAATTTAGCTTCGTATTTCGATAACCAGTTCATTCCGAGTAAGATTTCAAATTCATTAAATTCGAGGACATAAAGGTTGATTCGAAACTGATAGCAAGCATATGAAATAGGAACTTTCTTACAATACAAACAAAGATTTGCGGGACCTCCAACTGGATTTTTCACGCAAATAGGGTCGTCAACAAATTCAGTTTTAAGTTCTAATTCACTTACGGTTTGTTGGGAGATAAAGCTATGTGAAGCTCCCATGTCAAATAAAACTCTAACAGTTCTATCATAAATAGTAAGGTTACCTTCCAGAACACCTTTTCCTTTATCTGCTTTCGAAGTTGAAGGGTATTTCTTTATCGCATAAACATTTGCCACCTGTGCTTGTTTCATTACCGGGCAATCTTTAATAAAATGTCCAGGCTTGTGACAATTATAGCATTCCTTAGCTCTTTGATCATTCCTCACAGGTTGTTCCTTCTTAAATTGCTTTTTCAGGTTTTTGCAGCTATTTGAATAATGGCCCTTCTCTTGGCAATTGTAACAAGTTATGTTCCTAGCCGAATTTCCTTGATTGCTCTTCTTATTCTTGTCTTGTTGTGGCCTCTTGCCCCCGAACTTCATTTTCTTCCAATTCTGATTATTTGAATTTCCTCCTTCCCTTGGAATCTCCTGCATATCCAATGTGGCATACCCATATACCATATCAATAAGATCATAAAACGATTCTTTGACGTGTGTTGTCATCCTTTCGTGATACTTCTGGTACATTCCACGGATAAACCTTTCATTTTTCTTAAGAGGCGTGTTGTTCTGGACTAAAACGGGATAGTTCGTTGAACTTATTTAAGTACTCCTCAAACGACAAGCTTTCTTGCTTTAAATCCAAAAATTCTTGATACATTCTTGAAATTCCTGCCGACGGCATATAACGCTTTTCAAACACCTCCTTAAATCGATTCCAAGTAAAATATTCCTCTGGTTCATCTATAATGACTGTTTCCCACCAGGCTGAGGCTTCTTCTTGGAGTTGCCAAGAAGCTATAAGTCTCATCTGCTCGTCTTGCAGATTTAGCCTTTTAAAAAAATTCTCAGATGATCTTACCCATGCTTGAGCCTCAATAATTGACTCCTTGCCGGGAACGGTTTGCCACCAAGCTTTGAGAAATTTTTATACAAATCAACAAGATTCGGCTGCTACTGGATATCTATTGCTGCTACAACTATTGGGGGATCTTGATTCGGTGCTGCAGCATTCCCTTGACCCCTAGCTCTTCCTCTCCTTCCGCTCATTCTTACTATCTGTACTTAGTAAGAAAAATTGATTTAAATATACGGACGAGATATCTCAAGGAATATCAGCAGTAAAAAGAAATGAACTAAGAAAATTTAGAGTTTCAGTCTTGGTTATACTCATTCTAGGGCATACTTCACCCTATCTCTAATGAGCCATCTAATGTGTTATACTCCGTAGCTAAAGTTCTTACTCAACCTTCAGCTTTGATACCAATTTGTCATGACCCAAAATTCATCGTTCAAAAGTTGACTTTAAATACCTCACTTGTATTCAACTGCCGGAGATTCGAACGTCAAATTTCAGTTTGGATGGAGCTTATAACAACAGCAGATGAATATAAAACAGCAGAACAGAATGACTATCATGCATATAACACAAATACAACAGTATAATATCCAATACTACCTCAGAGTATTTTTAATACATACACCATAACTCCAAATACAACATCATAATAATACAACAGTGATCATATATCCAAAAAGTCTTCAAATGAAAGAAGTGATAACGAACTCCCAAAAGCTAAACACCTGAAATCTCCAAAAGCTCCTAAGATATCTCCAAAGCGAAAGCTCCAAAATACTGCTTACTCCAGAGTACGGAAAACCGTCTACTAGGCTGCCCGAGTAAAAATTATGGGCACCTAGAGTTTAGAAAAGAAACAATAAACTCCAGGTCAGTCATGGGACTGGTATGAGTAAACAAAAACAGTTGCTTTTAAAGAAACTATATTTATAAAGAATTCCGGTATGCTTTTAAAAATGGAACTACCATAAGACCACCTGCCACACACACAATGCAATCGTAGAATTGGAGGAGATTTCTTCTTGTGATAGTCAAATATGCTTGGTATAGGAACTTTTTTTTGATATTATTACTAGTGCATAGTGTAGAAAGCATTTCGAAAATAAAATTTTAATCTTTGCCAGCATAGGTACCATTATATTATGTCTACTATAGCTACCATATTAGATGGCAGGTTCTACAACTAAAACCGTATAGGGTTTCGTATTGGGAATTGGATTTTCAATAATGGTCAGGCTAAGGAACTTTCTGGGCTACATGGGTACGCCTCTGAAAGGATGTCCCGAGAACCTAACCAGATCTCTGCCAACACAAGGCCGGGTTATCCCTAACTGGGTAACTACCGACACGAGTATGTCATCCCCCGGTTGTAACCAACCTTTATCCGGGGCCCCAGTAACAAATCAAAAGGTAATATATATATATATATATATATATATATATATATATATATATATATATATATACACCTGCGATATCCACATAAGTTAAGTATCTGGGCTCCATGCCATGATACCACTTCTATCCAGAAGGAAATGCACATACCCTTAGGGGCGCTACCCCCAATAACCATGCTGCATCTTTCCTATTTCGACCATTTCGGGGTGTGAGGTTCGATGAAGTCTCGTCCACAAAACTATGCTTTTCAGAAAAGACATGTTTTGATCAACAAATGATCAGCAGCACTCAGCATGCCACATTACCAAGTTGGGAATATATTGCTGATAACCTTCAACTACATAACCTCTGAGCTTGTACGTCTCAAAGAAGGGTGTTAAGCTAAGAGAATAAATTCTCCGCCACCAAGAGAAATGTATTTGAAAGAAATCTGCTTTATATCTCAAATGTAATGTCAGACATACAATCCATACAAGTCCGTCCTGAGTTCGAACAGAACCGAAGGCACTTCCGAAGAAGTCCTTGCAATCCGGGCATCCACAATCCCGATCGGACTTCCCATCACTTAGGGAATCTCTATACCGTAGCTACTAGGTGCAGAGACAATCGATAGGTCATCCTATCATTCTTGCAAATACCCGGTCTTCACCACCGGTCTCCAAATGCTCATCCATTTCGTCATATTACTTATTCGCAATGGGTTATATGACACAAAGGTCTTCTCCCGGCTAAACCGAATAGTGAGTGTCAATTTTAAAAACATATGGATATGTCGTTCACAAAAATTCATAGATTCGATGTGGGTTTCGGATAACTATCCGAAATCCGACTCCCGGTCGCATCGAAATTCAAATGCCGTTTTACGGGCCAATGGGTTTTCACAAATCACACAGCAGTAATACCAATATCACAGCTTAGCTCAAAGCATTCAATATTTCATAGCATCACATCACATAACAGAATATCAATCCTACACACAATATTTAGGGACAATCAAAGCATCCTCAAATAAGATGAATAAATCATGTGGTTTAAATTTATTTATTACATAGTTACTTTCATTAGAAATCTTAAATCAATGATCAATTACAGTTGATTAGATCTTAATCATTTTCATAAATTAATCACTTCTTGATAAATTATCTTAATAAATTTCAAATTTATTTATCTTAACCATAAATTAATCTAAATCTTAATTATCAATTTATTTAGACTTTAATATTAATTAATTTACTAAGATTATTTCTTAAGAGGTCATATTAACGAATCATTAATCGTTTAAGTAAACCAAAAGACAATCGAATTGCTTTGATTATCATTTTAAACTGTGTTTAATAAATTTCCTTTATCACATTTTAAAGGTTAAGATTTAGTTTTAAACAACACTTTACTTTAATTTTCTTTTAAATTACATTATTTATTTAATATAATAATATTATATTAAACTAAATAAACTAAAATTAATTTCAAACATTCCACTTAAGTCTTAAATCAGCTTAAAATTTCAATTCAAATCATTGTTTGAACATATTTTAAAAGTGTCTTAAAGATTTGAAATATTTTAAAGTAAAATAAAAACTGTTTATTTATTCGTCACGAGACCTGCTTCTGGTCACGCACGAGAAAAAATCATGCTTGCTTCGAGTTTTCATCAAAATCAACCCGAGTGCCCCTGTTTTAACTAAATTTTTTTTTCTAAGTATTCAAACCCAATGCACCCATATTTTACTCGAGTGAATACTCGAGCCACAACATGAAAATCCCGAAGCCTCCTTTGATTCAACACCCTTCTCCCACAAAACTCACCACTGACACAAAAATTGTGCTGTGCACATGCCCATCGTCGCGCCGCCGTTCTGGCGAGCATCGCGACCTTCGGCAAGTCGCAATCTATCCACATACTCGAACCCAAAGTTCGATTCGACCCAGAAAATTCGAAATCAAAAATTCATCATTTTGTCGAATTGTAACTCCAAAACCCACCACCCTAAACGCCTCGTCCTCCCCTCACAGATCACCAGAAAATTCGCGACCTCGGCCATATCATATCAATACACCAAGCCATCATCTCCCTCGATCTCAAGCAACTCGATCGCTCCTAGGTGATGAAATCACCCCTTTCCCAACCACTGCAAAACCCAGGGTTTAAACCCTAAATCGAACTCACGCTTCTAACCCACACAATGGAAAATTTTTCTCACATTTTTCTCGAAATCAGGTATAGTTAAACTTGCTTCAATTCAAGTTTCAACAATTAAAATTGATTCAGTCATCCTAAATTTGTAAAAATGTAGTTTTTATTCAAATACGAACTGCTCACAAAATACCCATTTAAAAATCTTCATTTTTGGTTTATAAATCATGATTTTCAATGAGGATTCAAACTATGAAGTTGAATTTACCTTTCATGACAATCAAATTTATCAAAGAATTATTTGATTTCCTATAAACAAAGTTCCAGTGGGGATAATTTACTACATATTTAAATAAGCTTTGGAAAAATCTTGTTTGAGGAATAAACTTCTTGATTTATTTAAAAATCAAAGATTGTCAATGATTAACAGCAAATGAATTTTAGTTTTGAAACAAATATACACCCTGTATAAATCTGCAGAGAAACACAGAACATATTCAAACCCAAGCATATACAAACTATATTATCACTGAATTATTTTGAAATGTTTCTAAATTAACTTAAAGCTTTAAAGTGTAGTTTACTCACCTCGATTCCAGAAATAAACAGAGAACTACTTTGTGTTTAAAGCTGCAGTTTCTGATCTTCCTCTTTTCCCTTTTTCTTTCTTCAGTAATTTGTTTTCAAATTTGAATATAAAGTGATGTTTCTTTTTTTCTGTTCTTTTATAAGATTTATTGAACGAATGAAATAAAGCAACATGCATGAATATAAATAAAAGAGAGGATTTGTACAGGCTGAGGTATACTACTGAATTTTTAATATTGTAATTTGGGTATGTGCTGATGTGATCTTGTTCATGCTGGAGAGTAAATGGCATTTAATGAAAGCATGTAATGTAATGCTTCCTTGTATGAAAGCATTTAATGAAAGAAAATATAAAGGCTTTATTTTATATAGAGGCTTGTATAAATTGGCTTTGTCCTGACTTAGTAGCTTCTCATATATTTTTTCTCTTAAGAACTAAGTCTTGTTTTTTTTTGTTTGCAGGCTCTTATAATCTATGTTTCATGCTTACAAATTTACAGAAATCATTTTTTTCTTGTTTATATTTTCTACACACTTATGTTTTCTTGTTTATAAAAATTTCATACACTTATTTATGTCATATGTCATTTTATAACTATATAAATATTTATTACAAACATACATTCTTTTTTTAAATTCTATTTCAATTTAAAGTTTAACCATTAACATGTAATTTATCAAATATATTTTATTTTATTATTTAAACAAATTCTCATTTATAATATGTTCTTTTCTTTATTTATTATTTAATACAATTTCTTGTTTGTTACAAAATTTTTTTATTCATTATTTATTTAAAACTTAAACTATCAATTATTTATTTCCATATAACTTTATAATATTAATATTATCAATATTTTTATTTCTCTTGAAATTTCTCAATTTGAATCTTAAAAGTTCAAATAATTTATCGAATTTTAAATTCAAGATTTTGGGATGTTACAGTACAAATGAATGGTAGTGATTGATAAAAGGAATATTATTAGATAAAAGAAAGTTTTATTAATAAAAGAGGTTATAATTAATAAAAAATATTAATTAAATAAAAATGGGATTAAAAGTCGCTTATGTGACATAACTGTGCTTTGTGTGACTTGATCGTGCTTTATATGTTTACTTCTTTATGGAAAGTATTTAGTCGTGTACTTATCACTAAAAGTTCAGAAACATGTGTGGTTTCTAGACCTGTTTGAGATATTGGAATCCATGTATGGTTCAAGATATAGGAATCCATTTGGAGATTCGTGTTCTGTTCGAGTGATGAAGACTGATGTGAGAGAAGCCAAACGTGACCTCGACACTAGAAATGACAGAAAACAAAGTAAGCCTTATATCCTGTGGTTTAGCTCACCCACGATAGGATATTATCACTCCATCTAGAGTATGCTTATCGATGTTGCGTGGGGGAGGTGATGATATATAGGATCATGTTTTCGACCATGGTCTAGCTATGTTTCTCCCAATTGGTATATTTTATCTAGAGGTATATGACGCTCAAAGGTAGTTTCTGACCCTTGTGCAGGAGATTGCTTTTGGCTTGACCAGAGAGATCTTTGCGGAAATTCCATATGCGAACATCACTTAGCGATTTTGATTGTACCCTCAATATTGTAAGAGTAAGATTAATGTAACCATCAATATATATTTTCTATTTTATATTCTTCACCCTAGACATTATCTATTATATCACCTTATGTACTTATTAATGAGTAGTTCTTTTGAGGAGATAGATGTTATGATATTCCGTACAGACTCAAAAGTACTACTATATGTTGATCGCATATTTTTTGAGTTTCTCATGCAAGAGTTATGTCTGACATGTGGTTTTTATTTTTCTTAAATTCCTCATATGCTCTTTCAAGTAGTCTGAGAAAGTTAGGTTTTCGTTGATGTTCTTTGGAGCTTGTGAATAAGAGTTGGATGATTCACCTACCATAGCATTCTTATTATCGCTGCATCACTATATTGTAAATATCAGCATTTATGAGGATAGGCTGTTATAATTATCTAGGCCGATGATAATAATTAAAATTGTAACTTGAAAATGCTATGTGTCTTAAAAAGATAGTTTGTACTATCTTTTGATATTATATGTTATCGGTCTGCTGTAAGATTCTGATATTGTGTTCCTTCTTTCTTGTTATATTTCGTTTTCTTTTTATTTTGCCCTAACAATCTGTCTTTCTGGCACTTGTGTGTTCGACATATGAATACCATAGATGTATTGGTATCAACATTTGAGGGTGGTAAAGGTGGGTTGTTATAATGAAGATAAGAATGGAAATATATACCGATATGACGGAAAGACTTATTACGTTCCTTCAATCCAACAAAGGTGTCTTTGCTTGGACCTATGCGAATATAGTCAAAATTAACCTGGTAATAATGCACCATGCACCAATATAGATCCAAGCTTTACTCTTGTGAGGCAAAAGAAAAGATAATTTGATAAAGCTTGGTTGGTCTTGCTGCAGGAGGAAATGGAAAGGTTTTTATAAAATATGTTTATTTGAGAACAATATTAGCCTATGTGGTTAGTAAACCTAGTGCTATTTGAAAATTCTAATGGGTATGGAGGACATGTGTTAATTATACATATTTAAACAATGATTGTCCAAATAATTGTTATTTGCCTCTAAGGATTGACCGTCGGCAAACGTAAACAACGGGCATAAGGTGTTATCTTTCATGGATAAATATTCAGGATACAAACGGATCCCGATGTTCAAACCTAATGAGAGCATATTAGTTTTGTAACTGACTAGGGAAACATACCGAAGTGATGCCACTTGGAGTGAAAAATGCAAGGCCCACTTACCGATGGTAGGTTAATAGAATGTTTAAAAACCAAATTGAGAAAAGCATGGAAGTCTACATAGACAACATGTTAGTTAAGTCGAAAGTGGAAATTGATAACATAGAGGACTTGAGTGAAATGTTAGAAATATTGTGAAAATTTAATATGAAGCTAAATTCACAAACGTGATTTTTTGAAATCCAATAAGAGAAATACCTTGGATATATAGCAAGTGTACGAGAATAGAAGCTAACACTTATCAAATAAAAGCAATTAGAGACATGGAAGAACCCAAAACAAGTAAGGACGTAATGAGTTTAAATGGATGGATAGTTGCACTTAATCAATTCATATCAAAAGAAACTGACAAATGTATCCTATTTTTTGATGTGATAAAAAGCGTAGGACTTTCGAATGAACGAAAAAAAATACTAAAAATCCTTCCATGAATTGAAGGACCGTCTTGAAAGACCCCTGATATATTCTAGTCCAGTAGAAGGCGAGGAATTTATATTATTCATGGTAGTATTCGAACACGCCATAAGCTAAATCCCAGTAAGAAGGGAGAATGGAACCCTATTAATTGCGTATTACACTAATAAAAGAATAAAAGATACAGAAATGAGATATCCTGTGATGGAGAATTTAGCTTATCGTTTGGTGCAAACAACTCGAAAGCTGAGATCTAATTTCAAACCACATTCTATCAAAGTTTTGACTAATTCCTACTAAATCAAGTGTTCAGCAAGCCAGAAACATTTGGAACTAATAAAGTGTGGAATGGAATCAAGCCAATATGACATAACCTTATTCCCTATGTGGAAATAAAAGGGAAATTTTATAAATGAGTGAACAAGATTAATCGAGGAGCAACTGGAAAGAAAAGGAGGATTGAACCAAATTGTTAATTATTCATAGACGGAGTTTCAAACAAGCAAGAAGTTAAGGCATTATATGTGATATTTACTCCAGATAGACACTAATTGCATTATGCAATGAAATTAGGATTTTTGCTACCAATAATGTCGGTGAATATGTATCCATATTAATATGCTTAACTATAGCACAACAATTGAAAATCCATAGAAACGATATATTTATATATTATAATTGATGGTGAATTGGTTAAACAAGGTTAATTAAACAAAGGATGCATGATTGTCTCAATACATGAAGAAGTTCATGAGATATTGGCTCAATTCAAGGATTTCTCAATTCATCGGATACCTAGAGAAAACAACACTCAGATAGATTCATTAGTTAAGTTGGCAAGTTCACGAGGTGTACTTGATGTAAAAGTTGTACTTGTGGGTTTCCAAAAGATTCCCAGTATAACTCCAAAGGAAGAAGAATTAAACAAAGAAATCTTAGTAGTAACACACTCACAAGCTCAATAGTAGTAAGATCATGAGTAAAAGTCCAAGGATGACAACAATCAAGAGATCATTTGCGAATAGATAGATATGAATGCATATTCAAATATTCAAGACGATCAATATAGAAACAATTCGATGACACCGACAATCGAATATTTGGAAAGAGGAACATTATCAAAGGATAGGAATGAAACAGAGAAAATAAGATATCAAGTGTCGTCTTATATCTTATGTCATGATGGATGTAATAATATATAAAAATGGGTATTCGGTTCCATATCTTCAATGCTTAACGTCAAAATAGGGGATGAAATTGCTAAGTTAACGCCATGAAGGATTCTGTGGAGATCACTAAAACTAGCAAAAAAAGTAATGAGATAAGGGTACTATTGTCCTCGAATAAGAAAAGACACTCTAGCTTATGTGAAGAGATATGATCGATGCTAGTGGTTCTTAAGAATCCCTCGATTACCTCTAGGTAAGTTGATGCCCGTGAACAGTGTCTTGCCTATTGATGTATGGAGAATTGACTTGATCGAACCTTAACCCATCTCAAAGGGAGTAGCATAATTCACAGTTGTAGCAAATGTTATTTTACTACGTGGGTAGAAGCTGAAGCATTGCCTATCATAACTGCAAATGAGGTTCCAAAATTCATTATCAAGAATATTGTAACTCGATCTAGACTACTAAACAAAATCTTTTATGACACAGAACCTAGTTCAAAAGTAAGGAGTAACTTGATTTTGTGAAAAAATGGGATAATAAAGATTTTTCCTCGATATCTCACCCAAATTCCAATAGAGCAATGGAAAATGGAAATAGAACCATTAGAATGTCCTTAAGAAATAGTTAATTCAAGCCAATGGAAATTGAATGAAAAACCTTTTCCTTGTCTCATGGTCTTATAGAACCCTGGCAAAAAAAAGCAACCGAGCATACGTCATATTCCTTAACATATGGGTTCGAGGACATAGTGCCAATAAAGGTTGAAATCGCATCACATCTAAGAATTGCATACGCATATGGGCCTGACCAAGAATTAAAAAAGGAATCTAGAGACTTAATCAATGAACTAAGAGATGAAACTACCTTATAAAGGGCTGAGCTCCTCTAGAGAATCTTTAGCTATTATAGATCAAGAGTAAGAGAAAAGGCAATCCAAAAAATAGATATGGTACTCGAAAGAGTAATGAAAAATATTAAAAATCCAGAAATGGACCTTTGAGACCAAACTGGGAATGGCCCCTAGTTATCCACGTAGTTATACCTAAAAAAGCTTATTGATTAAGCAAACTAAATGGAAATGTTGTAGCAAAAACATGGAATATTGAACATTTGAGATCATACTTCACATCCTTGGACAAATAGGGAAAAGATAATGAATAATAGACCAATTTTGGACCCAACAAATAAAGAGGAGTTTTAGAATGAGAGAAATCCCCTGATATAAGAAGAAATCGTCACAAAATCTATTGAAAAGGTATTTTCCAAAATCAGGTTTTGAAAAATCAATTTCCAAATAAAACAACAAACTTTTTCTTGGGATACCAATTGGAGGTCAGGACGAGAGGAAATTTACAAAATAATTTCTAACAAAGGCTAATTTTCAAAAAGGATTTTCCTTGGTTTAGTAACTAAGAACTCTACTAAGGGACCATCCACACAAAAAGTTATTCATGCATCCAGTGAGTGTAAATAACGAGGAGACCTATAGTTTAAGATGTACTATGCTTAATAAACCTTTTGACCTTAAGAGATCGATAATGATTTTATGAGCAAAGTCACACCTTATGCCGTGCGGTGTTAAAAGTCCTTGAGAAAGTTCCAAGGCACCTGACAATAGAGTTGGGAAGCCCTTTGCATCGTGTTCTAAGGCAACCTTTTGATGTCCAACAAAGGGCACTAAAAATGGTCCATAAAATCCTTTGACCTAGCCACTCGCGCCTGGTCGAAGCAACCATCCAAGAAAAAGAGCATGTATGACAAACACTCCGCGAGATTCAAAGTATCATCAAGACCATCAAGTTAGAGGCCGACTAATTAGAACTGACAAGAAAGAACATGCGGATAAAGGATTCACCACCTTAACTAAGAAAAAGCATGAGAATTAAATAACGAGTTGAATCAAGATATGAGAAACTTATGGATTACCCATAAGTGCCACTTTAGGAAAAATCATTTTAAGAAAAACCTAAGACCATATTAATCAAGATCAGAGGCAAACATGAGCTATATATGAAAAACAAAGAATTTACCCCAAAAAGGGCGGTCATTATTTTATTTTGTGAATTTGTAGGATCAATGGGTATTCAAACTTTAGAAAAAGAACGACTATAATAATTTTGTGAATTTGTAGGGTCAATGGGATAATGCAATAGTCATATACGTTGTCAGTTCTGAACCTCATTACCCTTTCTTCAAAGCTTATATGTGAGAAATGCGGATTACGGATCTTGAGGCTAGGATTAACACTAGAGGGGGAGGGTGAATAGTGTTAATAAAGAATTACTAAATCTTTTAAGTTTATGTTAATTTAGACACCGATGTATGCAATATACAGACACAGATATGATCACAGAAACAAACACAGATGCAGAAATAAAATAAAAGCAGTAAAGGAAAGAACACACCGGATTTTATACTAGTTCGGAGTTACCCTACATCCAGTCCCGCAACACAAGTACGGATTTCCTTTCAAAAGCAATTGTACAATTACACCCTCGGTTTCAAGGCTACGAGGTACACCCTCCAGAATTTCTAGCATCTGCCACAAGTTTACCTAATTGATTTACCAAGGCTACAATCACACCTTTTCTCTCTTGATTGATTTCCAAGGCTACAATCACACCTTTTCTCGCTTAATAGATTACAAAGAAGTCTATAACTCTGAACAGCATTGAGAACCTTGTAGAGATAGTGATAGAGAATCAAACTAGAAGTAATCGAGTTCGATTTAATATTGATTTCGGTAGAGTAATGGAAAGCATATGTATTAAGAAATGTGGAAGAAGAAGAAGAGGAGTGAAAAACCAGAAAATCTGATGTAAAATTCATTGAAATTAACCCCTATTTGTAGAAGAACAACAGCCATGTCCATTCATGAAGAGTTATGGCGAATAGACACTTCTTTAGAAATTTAAATTTTGAACTCAGCTGACACCATGTCGACATGGGGTAATTGGACATGTCGACATCCCCAAGGATTTTTTGGTGTTTTGATTTTCTTTGAAAATAACTTTTATTTTATATTAAAACTATTTTAAACTCTATAAATATACTTGACTATAGTTAAAATTCATAAGTAAATATAGAGAATAATATATATAGAATCTAACTATAATTTCATATTTAAATCTAAGAATAAATATTTAAAAGTTAAATATATTATATTAAAAGATAGTTTAAAATCAGGAGTAATTTGACTTTGAAATTAAAGATAATTTTGAGGCTAAAATTATTTAAAATTAGGATTAGAGCGTTTTGAATCTTTTAAAAGAAAAATTTTGAAAAACATTTTGAAAATAGGATATAATTTTGAAAAATCATTTTGAATAAAAAGTTAGCGGATACAAAACAATGTTCCACTAGATTTTTCGTAGGTTCCATCCTACTTAGGGTTCCATCCCTTTAACAGGCTTGAAGTGGATTCCATTACACGAATAAATTGGATTTTAAGATGCCAATGCTTTTCTACGAGGTTTAACAAAATTCCTAATAAAAATACTTAACCTTGAAATCTTGAACTATTGATAATCTTGATACTCATGAGTCTTCTATCTCGATATCTTGAATCTTTATACCGTACATTCTTCATTCTTGGTACCTGCATGGTTAAATAATGCATATACATATATATCTAAACTTATAATGTCAGTATTTATATTTTATAATCTATTCTAAGGTTGTTGTCATCAAAACCATCATCTCACGGACTAACAATCTTCCCCTTTTTGATGATGACAACCTTTGTTTATAAAATATTATTTCTATCCTAATAACTCCCCCTAAAACTATCCTAATAACTCTCCCTAAAACTAATAACTCCCCTTTAATTAATGCCTAACTACCCTATTTTATATTTCCCCCCTTGTCATCAACAAAAAAACTCACTCCAAACTATATAACTCCCCCTAAAACTAACACTCTATGACATGTGATTATAATGATAGTGTTATCATAAGTAATCATCACTTAAATCTAATACTAAAACATAGTCCTAAACTATTAACTATCCTAACTAAGAATACACGACAGTACTTATAATTAAAACTCATATAAGAACACGAGTTATTTATTACGTATGAAGTTGTATATACATGAGCGTTTAGAAAACATAAAGAAACACAAACAACAATGGAGAAGAAAGAAAAGAAACTATTGTGTGTTTTTAAACATAGAAGATCTATGAATCGAACAGTTTGGATAGTGGAAACAGAAATTTCCACGTTGTTCGACAAGATTCTCATTCTTGTCAAAACACACTTCTCCAACACACACAACTTGGTCATCATCCTCCTCGTGCGCTTCTTCCATGGGTTCTTCTTCTTCTTCTTCTTCGCTGGCCTCTTGTTCTTGATTGAGTGAAGGGTCTTCATCAATCAAGATAGGGTTGGCCTGGTTATCCATTAGGAATTTTTGCAAATTCCTAAGAATCTTGCCTTGCCTCTCTTGTTCCTTTGCCATACGAAGTTGAGTCACTTGAATTTCAGTCGTCATCTGAAGTGCATCCTTCAGGAGTCCTCTATTTTAGTCAGATGAGCGAGAGCAGTACGTTGAAATAGAGCAGACGTAGGAGAAGGAATTGAAAGGTTGATTTTATGTTTGATTTGGAAGAGGAGGCAATTGATTATTTGATTTCAGAGAGAAGAACAGAGAGATAACGGAAAGGATGAATAAAATTTCGAAAATGTGAAGAATATATAACCAATTATTTTGAATTTTGGTGGGAAAAATTTCAAAATTTAAAAACGTTGCATGTCGACATGGGTATATGAGGGATGTTGACATGGTCCATTTTATTTTTACCATTTGATTTTAATATTAATTATTAACTATACTTGTTATTTATATTTTATATTTCAGTTATAGAATAAATACTTAATTCTCTTCTTAATTTAGTAAAAATTGATTCATTTAAGGGTTTTGTTAAAATATCAGCAATTTGATTTTCAGAATTGATATGATCGAGAGTAACTACTTCCTTACTTATATTATCTCTGAGAAAATGATGTCTGATATCAATATGTTTAGTTCGAGCATGTTGAGTAGTATTTTTGGATAAATTTATCGCACCCGTATTGTCACAATAAATTGGTGATTTTGAAAATTTTAAACCAAAATATTTTAAGGTTTGTTGCATATATATTACTTGAGAACAAGCCAAAGCAGCAGAAATATACTCTGCTTCAGTTGTTGATAAAGAAACTGTGTTTTGCTTTTTACTAAGCCAAGAAACCAGAGAATGCCCCAAAAAGTGACAAGTCCCACTTGTACTTTTTCGGTCTGATTTACAACCAGCATAGTCAGCATCACAGTAAGATATTAAGTTAAAAGAATCATTTGTAGGGTAGAATAAACCATAATCAGATGTGTGTTTAACATATCTTATGATTCGTTTTACGGCTTTTAAGTGGGTCTCTTTAGGTTGGGATTGATATCTAGCACAGAGACAAACACTATGCATGATATCAGGTCTACTGGCAGTAATATAGAGTAGTGACCCAATCATTCCTCTATATAGTTTTTGATCTACATCTCTAGAGAGATCTACTTTACTAAGGTACTCATTGATTGCCATGGGAGTGGTTTTTCCACTCGCAGTAGTCAAACCAAATTTACTAATTAGGTCTTTAGCATATTTTTCTTGACTAATAAAGATATCATTATCTAATTGTTTTATTTGTATAATTCACCCATATGACTCATCCCAAACTCTTTTGTCATTATTTCAGAAAATTCTATATTCATTTCAAAATTAGTTGAACCAAAAATGATATCATCTACGTAAACTTGTACTAGTTGAATATCATTTTTATTTCATTTAATAAATAGAGTATTATCTACTTTACCAATTTCAAAATTAGATTGCAATAAATAAGATCTTAGTCTATCATATCAGGCTCTAGGAGCTTGTTTTAGACCATATAATGCTTTCTTAAGTTTGTAAACATGATTTGGTAATTTATCATTTTCAAAAAAGTGGTGGTTGTTCAACATATACTTCTTCTTTTACAAATCCATTTAAAAAGGCACTTTTAACATCCATTTGAAATGATTTGAAATTATTATGATTTGCGAAAGCAAGTAGAATACTAATGGCTTCTAATCTTGCTACGGAAGCAAAGGTTTCATCAAAATCTATTCCTTCTTCTTGACAATAACCTTGAGCGACTAATCGAGCTTTATTTCTAACTACCTCTCCTTGTTCATTCATTTTATTTTTATAAACTCATTTAGTTCCAATTATAGTTTTATTTTCTGGTTTAGGAACAAGTTCCCAATCATCATTTCTAGTAAATTGATTTAATTCTTCTTGCATAGCCAAAATCTATGAATCATCAGTTGATGTTTCTTTTGGATTTTTGGGTACAATAGTTGATATAAAAGCTACATTACTCATTTGACTTAGTTGATTTCTAGTTTTAACAACAGATTGCACATCTCCCAGTATATTTTCTATAGGATGATCTTTTAAAAGTTTTGTCCTTTTATTAGGATGATTAATTTCATTATTAGTTTCAATTGATTCTTGATTTTGAGTGATTAAATCCTTTTCATCATTTGTATCTTCAAAAATTTTAAAATTTTCATCAAATGAAACATGCATTGTTTCTTCAATGGAATTAGTTTTTAAATTAAATACTCTGTACGCTTTACTTCTATTAGAATATCCGTTAAAGATACCTTTGTCGGATTTAGGATCAAAATTATCAAAATTATCTTTTGTATTTAAAATAAAGCATTTACTTCCAAAAATTCTGAAATAAGATACCTTAGGTTTCTTTGAACAAAGAAGTTCATAAGATGTCTTATCAGTTAGAGGTCTAATTGAAATTCTATTTAAAATATAACAGGCGGTGGCAACTACTTCTGCCCAAAAATTCTTTGGTAAATTACTATCTGTAAGCATAGTTCTCGCACACTCTTGAATCGTCCTATTTTTACGTTCTACTACTCCGTTTTGTTGTTGAGTTCTTGGAAATGAAAAATTGTGAGTTATTCCCTTTTTATTGCAGAATTCCTCAAACTTTTCATTTTCAAATTCACCACCGTGATCACTTCAAATAGTTATAATTTTTAGAAAAAATTGATTTTGAATTCTTTTTGAAAATGTCGTAAAACATTCAAAAGTATCACTTTTGTGTTTCAAAAATATTGTCCATGTAAATCTAGAATAATCATCTACAATTACAAAAACATATTTACTATGATTTATTGAAAGAATTTGAGATGGACCAAATAAATCAAGATGAAGTAATTCAAGAGGTTTTGAAGTTGAAATCATATCTTTTAACTTGAAGGAACTTTTTCTAAGTTTTCCTAATTGACAAGCATCACATAAACTATCTACTTTAAAATTCATTTTAGGGAGACCTCCTACTAGATCATGTTTTGACAGTCTAGATAAGAGTTTGAAATTCAAATGCCAAAATCTCTTATGCCAAATCCAAGGGTCACTTGTATTTGCCAACAGACACAGGTTATCATTTGAAACTTTCATACTAAGAATATAAATATTCTTTTTCCTGACCCCCTCAAATATAATGGTTGAATTATAATTTTCAATGTGACATTTATCCTTTTCAAATTTAATTTTATATCCTTTATCACACAGTTGACTTATACTTAGCAGATTATGTTTCAGATTCTTAACTAGCAAAACATTAGTAATAGTAGGAGTTTCACCGACTTTGCCGATGCCAATCACATATCCTTTTGAATTGTCTCCAAAGTTAACCAGTCCTCTGTCTTTGTATATTATATCATTCAGTATACCTGGATTGCCAGTCATGTGTCTAGAACAACCATTATCAAGTATCCATTTGTTCTTTCTGATCTGCACAATTTGTCCATTGTGGATTGATTCCTCAACACCCATGAAGCATGATTCCTGCACATCAAACAATCTTGGTAGACAACTTGAATTTGAATATTGATTATATGCAGACTCAAGAAACAATGATGGTTTGAATACTTCTAAACTAGTATTAACAAATATAGCCATTTTAAAAACTTTTTCAAAAATCAGATTATGAAACTTTGAAAACCTTGCTCCGATACCAATTGTGAGAAATGCAGATTACAGATCTTAAGGCTAGGATTAACACTAGAGGGGGGGTGAATAGTGTTAATAAAGAATTACTAAATCTTATAAGTTTATGTTAATTTAGACACCGATATATGCAATATACAGACACAGATATGATCATAGAAACAAACAAAGATGCAGAAATAAAATAAAAGCAGTAAAGGAAAGAACACACCGGATTTTATACTGGCTCGGAGTTACCCTACATCCAATCCCGCAACACAAGTACGGATTTCCTTTCAAAAGCAATTGTACAATTACACCATCAGTTTCAAGGCTACGAGGTACACCCTCTAGAATTTCTATTCTCTGGGTGGAGATACTTGATTTTCGGGCCACAAATTTACCCACTTGATTTACCAAGGCTACAATCACACTTTTTCTCTCTTGATTGATTTCCAAGGCTACAATCACACCTTTTCTCGCTTAATAGATTACAAAGAATTCTATAACTCTGAATAGCACTGAGAACGTTGTAGAGATAGTGATAGAGAATCAAATTAGAAGTAATCGAGTTCGTTTCAATGTTGATTTCGGCAGAGTAATGGTAAGAATATGTATTAAGAAATGTGGAAGAAGAAGAGGAGTGAAAAACCAGAAAATTTGATGTAAAATTCGTTGAAACTAATACCTATTTATAAAAGAACAACGCCATGTCCATTCATGAAGAGTTATGGCGAATAGACACTTCTTTTGAAATTTAAATTTTGAACTCAACTGACACCTTGTCGACATGGGGTACTTGGGCATATCGACATCCCAAAGGATTTTTTGGTGGTTTGATTTTGTTTGAAAATAACTTTTATTTTATATTAAAACTATTTTAAACTTTATAAATATACTTTACTATAGTTAAATTCATAAGTAAATATAGAGAATAATATATATAGAATTTAACTATAATTTTATATTTAAATCTAAGTATTTAAAAGTTAAATATATTATATTAAAAGATAGTTTAAAATTAGGAGTAATTTGACTTTGAAATTAAAGATAATTTTGAGGCTAAAATTATTTAAAATTAGGATAGAGGGTTTCGAATCTTTTAAAAGGAAAGTTTTGAAAAACATTTTGAAAACATGATATAATTTTGAAAAATCATTTTGAATAAAAAGTTAGTAGATACAAAACAATGCTCCACTAGATTTTTCGTAGGTTTCATCCTACTTAGGGTTTCATCCCTTTAACAGGCTCGAAGTGGATTCCATTCCACGAATAAATTGGATTTTAAGATGCCAGTTCTTTTCTGTGAGTTTTAACAAAATTCCTAATAAAAATACTTAACCTTGAAATCTTGAACTCTTGATAATCTTGATACTCGTGAGTCTTCTATCTCGATATCTTGAATCTCTATACTGTACAGTCTTCATTCTTGGTACCTGCATGGTTAAATCCTACATATACATATATACCTAAACTTATATTTATATTTTACAATCTATTCTAAGGTTGTTGTCATTAAAACCATCATCTCACGGACTAACATTATATACATGGGGTATGGCCTTCAAGCGAACTCTCTATTTATTTTAAAGAAAATGGGTTTTATATTATTAAATTTAAAAAGAAAGAAGACTGTGAAAAGGTGTTAAAAGGCAGTCCATACATATATAATAAAAAACTAATAATGATGAAACGATGGACATTACAAATGCAATTGTATAAGGAACTATTACACAATTCTTGTTAGATCCGTCTACCAGGTTTGCCACTAGAGTATTGGATGAAAGAGAGCATTAGCTGTATTGCTTCTATCCTAGGTAACACGATTAAATTGGACAAGTTTACGGAAGAAATTATTAAAATAGCTTATGCTAGAGTCCTTGTGGAAGTATCAAGCTTGTTTCGGTAACCTAAACAAATACAAATAATAAATGAGCATTATAGTCTGTTGACGCAAGATGTTGAATACGAGTGGAAGCGCCTAAATGCACAAATTGCAATACTTTTGGTCATTCAGATAATATCTGCCAATTCACAAAAGTTTGGGTACCAAATCCTACATCTACTAATAACCCTAACAGAAAAGAGATGGATATAGACAATGATATGCAGACAGAAGATATTCCAGAACATCACACCTCATCTAAAAATGCTCAACAGGCTAACAATACGAATTCTGAGCAATTCTGATCAGATAAGCTTAAGTCAAACAATCTTCAGGATAACTTAGAACAAAATTTAAGAAAAGATGCAATTCAGATCAATCAGCAAAATCATACGAACAGAGTACTAGTTCAGAGTCCAATTTATACAGTCTAATTATGTACAATCAATACCAAATAAGAAGAGCAAAAACACATATCAGTTTGAAATTCAATCGGAGACGGTCATAAGCAATGATACTATAAACATTGAAATTGTAATTGAAGGTGACAATGCAAGTGCCATGGAGGATTCTGAAGAACAATCTGTCACACCAAATTTTGATTAGCATTCCACACCCCGATATGCTACCAGATCTAAATCAGTTAGGAAAATCAGAACAGACGAAGCTCCCTTCGAGTTTAAAGCGTCAATAGCTTCAAATGTTATTGATAATCCTACATGGAATTGTATGGTTAATCAAATAAAAGAAAAGAAATCTAAGAAACCGAAGAAAATAGAGGCCACTACTTCCCTTGATTCAAGTAGTAATCCCCTTCAAATATCTAATGAGTTTCTTATTTGGAACATTAGGGGTGTGAACTCCCTTTCTAAGCAACTAGAAATATTACAGCTTATTAAGAGTGGTAGACTTTCTTTCTTTGGACTTGTAGAAAATAAACTATTAGCTAGTAGCATTGAACAGTTCACGTTAAAACTCAAGAACAGATGAAAATTCACTCATAACACCGAATCTATAAATAAGAGTAGAATTATTATCATTCAGGACTCAATTTGTTGTTCTTCTATCATTTTACCGATCAATTAATTTCATGCATTTTTCATAATTCTAATGGTCTCATCTTGATATGTACCGTGGTTTATGCTCATAATTCATTGGATATTGGAATGAATTTATGGCGATATTTAACTAATCAAGCTAGTCAATTTAATCTTTCGTGGGTCATGTTAGGTGATTTTAATTCTATTTTATCCAGTCATGCTAGGGTCAATCAGGGTATATTTAACTCTTTAGGGGACACAGATTTTATGAATTGCATTAGTGTAGCAAATCTTCTTAAACCTGAATTTATAGGAAATTACTTTACTTGGAGAGGTGGTTTTAACTTTTCAATTCATAGTAAAATCGATATAGTTTTTACTAATAACCAATGGATGAACAAGTTCTCAAAGTTTGGGGTACATTTTGGTAATCACTCTCTTAGTGATCATACCCCTATTCATGTCAAGTTTAACCCCACTGATTCAGTAAATGCTAGATTTCCATTCAGGTGCCCTAATTCTTGGTGTTTGAATGCAGAGCATCAAGAGATTGTTCAGCAAGCACTTAACACCAATGTGCATGGTAATCCCTTATTTACTCTTCTTAGTAAACTGAAAGCTACTAAATCAACACTTAGAACATGACAAAAGTCAAACAGCAACAGTCAAGTCTTATGTGACCAGCTGAGAAGCAATGCAAATGATATTTATGAAAAGATGGTCAACAATCCTCTTGATGAAAATATAGTCAAGGAATATGAACAAACAATTAAACATCTTTCCAACCTAATGAGGAAAATGTATCTTAGATTCTAATGGCAATCTTATATCAGCATCAGAAAAAATTGCTCATGAAGTAATAAATTATTTTTCAAACTTATTCAGTCGGGAGAGGCTAGAAAATTTCCACGCATCACATGTAAAAAAGTTCTTTCAGCTAATGCAAGAGAAAACTTAACTAAACCTTTTCAGTTAGAAGAAATCAAGGAAGTACTCTTTCAGATTGAAGATAACAGCACTCCAGGTCCAAATGGCATGAATTGAAAATTTGCTAAACTACATTGGAAGCAGTTAAAAATGGAGTTATGGGAATCAATACTGGGTATTCAAGGAACGGGTAAAATTATTAAAGAAATCAAGCATACTTTTATACATTTGATTCCCAAAAAAACTAATTGTGAAGTAATCAATGATTGTAGACCAACTCTCTATGCAGTGTTAATTATAAAATTCTTGCAACCATCATATGTAACAGGATGAAAAAGTAAAGGCATAAACTAATTTCAGTTATTTAGAATGCTTTTATCCTTAATAGAAAAAGTAAAGGCGCCTATGAGATGGTAGGAGTCTTTAATAGAAAGAATACAAAATATTTATGCCCGAAAATTGATTTACATAAAGCCTATAATAGGATTAACTGGGAATTTATTCATCATATGTTGTTATGTATGGGATTTCCCTATAAGTTGGCCAATTTAATCTATGAATGCATTTCCACTCCTTCCTTTTCAGTGCTGGTTAATGGTTCACCTTATGGTTTATTTGACAACTATAGAGGATTAAGGCAAGGGGACCCCTATCCCCTTACTTGTTTTCTATTACCATAGAATATCTCACTATTTTACTTGATATGGAATATTTGACTGACAATATAATTCCAATATATCAAGTTGACCATGTAATTGCCATCTATTATATGCTGATGACATATTAATTATGTCAAAAGCAACAATCAATAGTGCAATTTCTATTTCCAGAGTAATGCAGGAAATTCATAAGTATGTAGGTCTACTGATGAATGAAAATAAATCAAGCTTTTTTTTTTAGTAAAGGTGTCTTAAATAAGTAGAATATAATTGATGTCACCGAAGTCAAATATAGTAATTTACCCATAATTTACTTGGGGATCCCTCTCTCTTATAACAAACTAAAGGCTAGGGATTTTGCCCCTCTAATTGAAAAAATTAACAAAAATTTCACTCACTGCATCGGTTAACAACTTAAACATAAGTGGAAGGTGTGAACTTATAAAAGCTGTTATATTTCTAGATGAATCAATCATGGATGCAGTTCAGCCAAGTGCCATTAAACATTATTAACAAGATAAATTCTATTGTGCAAACTTTTTATGGAAATCCAAATCACATAAGATGGCATGGGATTATGTCTTTAAAACAAAGGATGATGCTAGATATATGAAGATTAAATGAGGTGGCTAAGGCAATTTCTATCAAATTAGTTTGGAAATATCTACAAGGTGATAGTTTATGGGCTAAATGGCTAAAAAACATGTATGGCAAAAATAGGAATTTCTAGACCATTCAGTTAGATAATAATGCATCTAATTCTTAGAAATCTCTCCTTAAAGCTAGAAACAGATGCAAAGGATTAATGGACAAAAAAAAAGCAATGGTGAAGATACACACTTGTGGTTCAACCCCTGGTTAAATGACTCTTCTATGATAGATAAATTGTGGTGGAATTACATAACAATGCGGGCTGGCCCCAACAACAAAATCTCCTTCCTCCTAAATGACAATTAATGGAGTGTAAACTTCGGTTGTTTGCCTAACCATATCAGTTAGGCCATCAAAAATATTAAAGTTCATCAGCAGGTAGATAAAGATTTCTGGCATTAGATTCCTAAGGAAAATGGTGAATTTTGTTTCAAAATCAGCTCGAGATGAGGTTAGATGCAAATTTGTTGAATACAATTGGTGCAAAATGATTTGAGACAAAAAATGTGCATTCAAAATGTCATTATGTGCCTTGTTAGCTCATTTGAATAAGTTAAAAACTAAAGACAAGGTCAGCAGATGGTATGATTCTATAGACCAAACATGTAATCTCTGTAATCAACATCACGATGATAGAGATCATCTATTCAACTGCCAGTACTCTAAATTCCTTTGGGATAACATCAAAAGGAAACGTGACATAAAGGGAATCAATAACGATGACATCAATTGAATTTCGACCTCTTAGCCAACCAAAATCATGATACTTCAATTTACAAGCATTTAGTTTGTGTTTTAATCAGAACGCTAATCTGGCACGTTTGGTGTGAAAGAAATTCGAGACTATTCAGTAACATTCAAACACCAACATAAATCTTATCTATTTTGATAATGCAAGATTGCAAAAATATATTATTAGAAGAAAAAATCACTAAGTCGGAAATAAAAGGTAAAGAAGTTGTCTTTGCGGAATTCGGTATCAAAATTAACCCAAATTCTAGAATGGAGAGTTTGCTTCCTGCCTCGATTTGATCCAGCTCCTCTATCGCCTCAATTGATCAGTGCCTGAAGTTCTCTCCTAACATCTGCCTTTTAATTTGATAATTGGGAGTTCCTCTAACCTTGAAGCTATTTTTCCTGCATTATCTTGAGAAAGTATGGTGAGCTTATGCATTAACTTACAAAATTTATTGATTAATCATTTTGCTTTGGTGAGAGGTTTTGACTTTGAGTTGATTACCAATTACGCTGATACTACAACGAAGGAGACAAATCCTCTCATGTATAGTATTTTTCTTCATAAGTTCAACGTGTAACCAACCATGATCGTAACATGACTATGATGTAGAGCATAGTCAAAGTACAGTAATGTTAGTTGAGATCAACAGCGCTCTCAAGTCTGAAGACTACTGCACGTCGTCAATCAAATGTTTAGTATTTGGACAGAGCTATTTTAAAACAAGGGAGCACAAAAATTGTAACAACAAACTGGACGTACCTTACTCTCATTTTCTTCCATTCCTTTAATTTACTCTTATTGTTTCTTCTCTAAAATAAAATCAAATCAAATATACCAACATCATCACAATCAAACACAAGAGATGAATCGGCTTCACCAATTGTGAAAGCACATAATCTATGGCGTAATAAATGCAACAGAACTATCGCACCATTCCAACTGGTGGAAGGTGCAAACTTGAAAATTCATAAATATATTTGACCAAAAAAAAAGTAACAAATAATTGAGAGAACAAAATGTTGGTTGTAATTCTGGATTTTGAGAAGTGGCACAATAACCTTAGTAATCAAATTTATAGAGATCGTTACAAGATACATCGATGATGCTTTACTTAAGATTTTATTTGACATCTCCGCTAGTGCAAACGAGCGGGTGCTCAGAGTTGCAACATATTGACTTCCAAGATACAACGTAGCCAATAATCAATTGTTATTGCAGTACTGAAATTGATGCAAACCATCGTATGAATGACTGCATTGACAAGAGTTTAAAAAAGACGAAATCAGAGCAGTGGAAGAGAAAGAATGAGAGAGCTTGGGATTTTTCTGAGTAGATTTACGGAAGAGGAGGCTATCATTATATAGGCTGAGTTAGGCTCCAAGTGAGATGGGCTTGTAAACATGTGTCAAACCGTTCTATTTAAATAAAAGTTATGTCCAAAATTTTAGCCGGATCCAAACCCAACTCGATCGACTGAAAAAGCTACACATGTGTTAACATGAACAATCTCCCTTTTGTGAACTCTATATATTTAAACAAATATTGTTTACAATATCCTACGGTTTGAGCCTCCACCTTTTTTCTCCTCTTTCTTTCTTCTTCTGGAAAAAATGAAGGAAAGAAGATGAAAGGTAGAAGAGAAAGAAGAAGAAGAGGACAAGAGAGAAAAGAAAAAATATTACATTAGTTACATTTTCTTGATGCTATTGCAATGGATATTACCCATGAATTATGAATAATATAGTCATTAATATGCTATGAACAGTAATTATCTGATTATGCAGGAATGCAAAATTATGGATTTTCTCATGTTAAAAATAGAAGTAAAATTGATATTTATGCGAAATATCATCAGAAAAGCGGCTTGAAGATTATTTTAAAAGTAAAGCCAGTAAATTGTGCTTGACATATCAGTACAAACCTGTTGCTAACAAGCTTTTTTTTTTTAAATAGAGCAAAAACACAAAACATCTTATAGATGCACGATCTGAAGCAAAAATACAAGGAACATAAAGGAAAATCATCAACATAGTGATCAAACAGCGAGAAATTATTAAATTTAAGCCTCAAACAAGACGATCATAGCGACACAATGGACAGGTTAGTCTCTGATTCAGCCACGTCTTAACACAGTGATAATGAAACTCATGCAAGCACGGCGTTCTAACAACAGTATCTTCCTTCTTCATCGCAGACAGACAAATTGAACAATCTTCATTATCACCGCCACAGAGATCATGAATTCTTCTTTCCAGCTTTGAAACAGCTATATCAATGTGAACTCCAGAGCCGTTAAATCTCATAATTGCTTGACGGGATATGTTAAAAATGCAGTCTTTAAAGAGGTCTACGAAACCAGGATTAGAAATTTGTGTGATAGACGTCATCATTTTCACCAAAGCTTGGAGATGGGAAGCATGGAGATAGGGCAATTGACCGGAACGGAAAGACGAATTTACCCTGATTGGTTTCTGCACGGAAACCAGATTCTGGCCTAAAGAAGCGCGACAAGCAAACCCTGAAGCGGTGATGGAGAAGGAAGCAACTCCGATCGAGTTTGGGGAAGTTGATCGAGTTGCGTTCATTGTGAATTGGATGTCACCATATCGGTGTGAAGCCTCCATTAGTTCAGTCGGTAGAATTAAGAAAGCAGCGTGATTAAGAACAACAAGTAGGTTTAGATTTTGAGATGGATGATCAAGCGTTCAGATCTTAAAATATAGAATGCCGCCAGCCATCTAAACATTTCCTGTTTTAAGTCATAGGCTATTTTGTTTTATTTTTGGAAAGAGGACAACGGCTATTTTAGATAAATGGAAAGGCTCATCCTCTATTTTCAGTTAGGAAAGTTTTTTTTTCAAGTAGGAAGGTTTTAAATGCATCCATCTTATTGTTATGATTGCTTTTCACGGTCGTCCATAAAATAAAAACAATGATCAAATCCAAGAACATCTCCCGCTTTAATATGCTTAATTTATAGGATAACTGTCTTTCTACAACTACTAACGCTATAATAATCCGTGAATTTACACTCAGTGTTTGCAATGTTCTGATAAGTAATTGAAACTGTAAAAATAATGACAAATATTAATTTGAAACTTGTTTCTTTTCTTCTCTAAATTTTCACATGCTAAAAGATTAACCAATAATAATCAAAATTCTTAATAGAAGTCAAGTAAAATCACCTAGATTATGCCTAATAACAATAGCTTTCAAAAGGTATTATAAAGAAACCCATTTTGGGGCTTATTCATTTTCGAATTTGAATCAACGCAGGTATGTTATTGGAAGCAATCTAATTTATAGGTTGGATCAAATACCCATAAATTATGTTATTTGTTTTCATGTTATTTTTAATTTCTATATGTGTATATCTTTGAATATATTGACACTAGAGCTATTTTGATTAATATAGATGATTGTAGTAAATAAGCGACGATTAGAATGAACTAGTTCTAGTCCATGCTACGCGCACGATGTTTTGATATTTGTTTCATGTACTCAGGAAACCAATTGATAGTCTAGTTTTTCTATTAAAATTTATAGTTCATACATCAAAACACTAAATAAATATCTTTTAAAATTTCAATCAAGATTGATTTGGTTAGAAAGTATTATTATTCTAAATTTTATGGTATAATTTTGGGATTATCGGTCCCTTTTTATGAAATGATTTTGACAAAGACACTACTAGAACTACAGTATATAGCCACGACAGGGTTTCAACGGCCGCCAACGGGAATTTCCAATGGCTATCAACGGCTTGTTATTTTTTAACAAGCCGTTGGTAATCATTGTAAAAATGCCGTTTGCGGCCGTTGGAAGCCGTTGGAATTATTCGTGTAAACCTGCAGCCAAGCCGATACAGCAATTCATTCGTCTCTTCCTCCCCAAAACCACCCAAATCCATCTCCATCTTCCTCCACTCCTCTTTTCTTGCTCCCAGCCTCCCCACGCAATCGACAGCCACTCCAACGCCATCAATCAACACCAACGGTCTCTCTTCATCCAACAACATATGTTGATATAGTTGTACCATATGTTGATATGACAATCAAACCCTAAAATTTTAAATTTTGTTAATTTTGGGTCTAATTTTTTGTTATAGTTGTATCTAATGACCTATTGATTGTTTATTATACCAAACTAAGTGCTAATTACAATTATTACCATCCAAATGTCCAAATTGTTTGCGTATATATATTATGCATATATATACATATGTTGATAATTTGTTGCAAATGCTCATTTGAGTTAGTGTTAGATTAGTTAGGATTGATTTAAATTATTTTGTGTATGTTTTATAAAATATTAGGTAAACATGAATTAGTCGAATATTTTACGAACATGAATTATATCTTTTATAAAATATATTAGCATTAGATAAGTATATAATTTAGTATATATATACACACAAATTATATATTTTGCGAAATAGTAAAAGTTAAATAATTTACTATAATTTACTATATATTTAATAAATAGTAGAATATAAATAAAATAATGCATAATATGCTTTATTTTATATATTTAATAAAATGATAACATATAAACAAACTTTACATCCCTTAGTGAATTTTTGGCCCTGTCTGACAAGTGTTGTATATGATCGTTGTATGAATATTCGTTTTTATTGCAAAACGGATATTCATATTCATTTCATATAATATTTATTGAATTTGTCCCTGTATTGGACAAGTTACAAACACTATAAAGTAATTACGTTTCGTAAATCGTATCATTATAAATGGTTCACAAAATTTTGACGGTATTTCCTTTTTGTTCCTTGTATACATACATATGTGTACGATACAAGGAACATGGGGGAAGTGCTGCCGTAATTTTGAAAAATCGTTTATAATGATATGATTTAAGAAATGTAATTACTATTGTGTTTGTAATGGAAAGTATGATGACCGACCATCACAAAAGGTACAAAAATATGAACAAAATATCAAGTAATATAACTTTGTATATAAACGAAAATGGATTATAAAAAACAGTAAAATCTAAATGTGTTTATCGAATTTGATTAATAATTTTTTTACTATTGATCACATGTTTTACAGCATGAAAAATGGTTAATTATTTTGTTGATTGGAGCTAGATGTATCAAAGAAAAGAAATGTGAGGCTCAATAAGTAAACATTTTCTTAACGGGGTAAATATTTTGTCGAATTTGCTTTAAGTAATATTGAAAATGACGTAGAAATTCATTGTCCATGTAGTAGGTGCAAATTATTGAAGCATTTAGTACCGAATAGGGTTAGGATTCATTTGCGCCAATATGGTTTCGTAACCAATTATTTGGTGTGGGATCGTCATGGAGAAATTATAACACGTAACGAAGAACAGTCAATAGTGGTCATTAGTGATGAAGTTAGTACGACGAATCTCATAGAACATATGGTTGAAGATGCAGCACGATCAATGTTCCCTACTGTTGAAATTAAAAACGACGATGTTAATGTCGAAGAGGAATCAAATGTTGGAGCGAAAAATATATATGATTTAATGGATGTTGCAAAGAAACCTCTTTGGAATGGAAGTACTAGTGGCACTCAATTATCGGTAACAGCAGAGTACATTGCAATGGAATCAAAGTACAACCTCACAGAAGCCGGATTTACGGCTGTTGTAAAAGCTGCTAAATGACATATGCCATCAAATAATTTAATGTGCGAAAATTATTATGAAGTGAAAATACTTATGTCATCTTTCGGTTTGCCATATCAAAAAATTGATAAATGTCTAAATGGTTGCATGTTGTTTTGGAAAGATGATGTCAGTCTTCGGAATTGTAAAATATGTAATCAAGAAAGATACAAACCAAGGAAAAAGGGAAAAGAAGTTCCATACAAGCGTATGCATTATTTACCTATCATTCCTAGACTTTAAAGGTTATATGCATCATCTGTAACAATGTATCATATGAGATGGCGCAGTGTGAGAACACCTGAAGAAGGTACGTTAACACACCCATCTGATGGAGAAGCATGGAAGTATTTTGATAAGAAATATCCCGACTTCGCACCGGAGAGCCGTAACGTTAGACTTGGTTTGTGTACTGATGGATTTTCACCGTTTTCCCAGTTTGGTTCTAAATATTCATCTTAGCATATAATCAATACACCTTACAATCTACCTCCGTGGATGTGTATGAAAACTCCATATATGTTTCTCACAATTGTCGTCCCTGGCCCTGATGATCTGACACAGGGTATTGATGTTTACTTACAACTGCTAATCGAAGAGTTGAAAACATTGTGGTATGAAGGAGTTGAAACATGCGACATATCGAAATTTTTCTCTCCAGATGTTCACTTCTTTGTTATGCACTATTAGCGATTTTCCTGCATATGCAATGCTTTCGGGTTGGAGTACGTCCGATGTTTTGCTTGTACTTTGTGTATGGAAGAACCATGAGCATTTTCTTTACGACATGGGAAGAAAATTTCATGGTTTCATAATGGTGCAAACAGAGTATATTCTGGGAGTTGCCTTATTGAAAAATCTCTTAATCTGTCATAACATTGACGTGATGCATAACGAGAAAAACGTATTCGATAATATGTTTAATACATTTTTGAATGTTAAGGGCAAAACTAAGGACGATATGAAATCAAGACGTGATATAGAAGAAATATGTAATCGTCCTGAGCTTCATATGAAGCCAAGTGACACTAAAAAACCCAAAGCATGTTATGAACTAGATAACATCCAAGTCAAAGCACTATTAAAATGGGTGGAAGGATTACGATTTCCTGATAGAATTTCATCTAATCTTCGTAGATGTGTCGACTATGAGAACGGAAGACTGGGTGGGATGAAAAGCCATGATTGTCATATAATGATGCAAAATTTGTTACCCGTCGCTTTCAAAGAATTGTTGCCCGTAAAGTTTTGAAGGTTATAACAGAACTTAGTTTATTTTATAAGGAGCTTTGTTCAACTATGTTAAAAGTTGACCGTCTTCGTAAACTTGAGGTAGAAATTCCTATACTGCTCTGCAAACTGAAGTAAATATTTCCTTCAGGTTTTTTCAACGCAATGGAGCATTTACCTGTTCATCTTCCATTTGAAGCACGAGGTCTTGTGCAATATGGATGGATGTATCCATTCGAGAGGTATGTTATTGATACTGAATATGTAAATGTTAATTTAACTATAAATAAAAATCAATATTAATATGAAGTATTTTTTATTAGGTACTTATATCATTTAAAGAAAAAAGTGAGACAAAAAGCTCGAATTGAAGGTTCGATTTGCAAATCATATATCGAAGAAGAAGCATCGTTCTTTCTCTCTCACTATTTTGAATGATCGTATGAATTTATCATTTCAAAGTGTTGCACATAATGATGAGGCCGTTGAACAAGATTCTTCTTCTGAAGCAATGTTATCTATTTTTAAACAACATGGTTGACATGTTGGAAAATGTGTAGAAGTATAGTTAGATGATAGAGATTACCATATAGCACACACATACATTCTTCTTAATTGTACAGAAGTTGCACCATTTATTAGTTAATTATCAGATTACAAGTTTTGATAAATTTAATTTAATACTGCATGTGTAAATTAATAATAAAGTAATGTATTATGTTTTTGTTTGCAGTCTTTATGAATCACAAAATCCAAACGACGATTTAAGCAAAAATTTCGCTACTTGGTTTTCGAACTACGTTTGGGATCCTACAAATAGTGTGGTCGATGAAGGATTAAAACATTTGGCATTGGGACCGAAAATGAAAGTTAAAACATATCCAATATTTTTCGTTAATGGATATAAATTCAATACCAAAGAATACGGCGCTGAAAATTAACAAACAATACTGGTGTATTTGTTAAAGGCAGTGATGATCATAATAATCATATACATGATTTTTATAGCATGTTAATCCAGATTTTGCAATTGACATATTTTATAAGACCCGCAAAGGAAGTTTTTTCTGTTTAGATGCAACTGGTTCAGTAATGTTCCAGGTTATGGTATTAACGTGCGTCCAAATTATAATCTTATAGAAATAAAACATATCTCCCGTTATCAGCAGTACGATCCTTTTGTACTAGCCAAACAAGCCTTACAAGTATATTAAGCCTCTTATCCATCTCTAAAAAAAGATAAAGCAGATTGGTCTGCGGTTTTTAAAACCAAGGCGAGATTTACATTCAATGGAAAGAATATTCCAGAAGAACACGCCTATCAAGCAGATATCGAGGAAAATGCTGAAATCACAATTACATATGATCAAATCGATTTTGGACAATTAAATGATGATAAAAATATATTAGTCGAAGCATTTGAGAGTGTAGTGGAAAACGATATAGAAACGAGACCGAGTCTGAATCGAAAAACGACGAGGACTGAGTAATATCCGGTAATTTTTACAATTATTCACGCACACGCATCACATATCATCATCATCATTACATGCACTACCAATTAAAAATGACTTTATTACATGCACCACATATCATCATTTTATCTATGTCTATAATTAAAAATGAAACTTTCAACAGGTATCATGTCAGGCTCCAGACGTCGTAGCTCTTCTCACTCGGCCGACGAGAGTAGTGGTGAGCCTCCGGCTCGACCACTTGTATATTTGCAGCCGAAGGCTGATGGAGCGTAAATATCAAAATTAAAATGATAATAATATAAATTTGTTCATACATATATATACTTGTCTAAAGCTTTGTTTTGTATTTAACACAGGGGATTTTATTTGGATCCCTCAGGAGTTGTGCTTGGCATTTCCAAGCAATCATATATGAGCAGGATGACAGATTGTTGGCGTAAGTGGAGTAAGATCCCTGACCAAGTAAGGGAGGCCATCTAGCGGGATTTTCTGGTGAGTTTATACCACTTTACTATATGAACCATAAGTACAAATGAAAAATTAGTAATATTTTCTCTTTGTACATGGGAAAGTGGACTTGGCAGAGATCGATGTCGCCATGGCTCAGCGCCACTGGAATTCGAAGGTCGCCAAAAATTACAGGAATGTAATGTCAGCTCTTAAAAAATTGGGGAAGAAACCGAACTGGATGGGCGCTTCCGTATGGGATTCTTGGATGAGTTGGTGGGAGACCGACGAGTTCAAGGTAAATCTACCACATATATACTTAATTATTTCGCAGTTAGTAAATATAATATTCAATTTAAATTGCAGGTGGAGTCAGAGAGGAACACTGCCAATAGAAGTAGGAATCCTGTAACGCATTGTGGCGGATCCAAGTCTTTTCAGCATCACCGTGAGGACTTGGTAAATTTATCAATTACGAATCTGAAGCATTATTACATTTTGTATATTAATCAGTTCAGTAATTAGCTATGAAAAATTAAAATATATAAATTATTTATTGCAGGAAAGTTCGCTTGGATGTCCCGTGTCTCTGATGGAGGTATTTACCCGCACCCACGCATCAAGACAAGCAAACAATGCTGACAATATTACATATCAGTGGGATGATGAAGATAAGGCGACGGCTGCATATGTATGCATAATTTAAATCTTATTTTATTAATATCGATAAGTTTAAATCCTATTCTACTAATTTTAACCTGTAATTGTTTTTTATTTTAGGCACGGGCAGAGCTGCTTTCAGAATCAAATCGCGATGAGTTGACGGTAGAGGAGCAAGATTATATTTTCAATGCTATTATGGATACGACGCAGCGGAATAGGCGCCATGGTTATGGAAACCAAGCGGTAATCTTATAAACATTGCAATATTATATTTAATAAATTAACCTATAGATACACTATACATATGATGATTTCTACCTAGAGTTAAATCTAACATATACGTCATTTATAAATATTAGATAAGTAAAAAAGAAAAAATATACAAATATATGTGATGAAAATGGATGAACCAAAAAATATAAGAGTACTTTTAACACCTATATATTGTATTAAAAAGAATCCATTTCCTTGTGGTATATATTCCAAGAAAAGGGTTCGCTATTTTACATTAGGAACCAAAAACATGAACCAAAGAAAAATAGTAGTAGTATTAACAATAATAAATGGAACTAAAAAGAACACACTAATGGAGGTCTTATATGACAAAGTTAAAGGGAAACTTATGCTTTATACCCCTGTTATTTATGAAAATAGATGAAATCTCCATATCTCTTTGCATGTCATAAATTAAATCCCTAAAATTTACAATAATGAAATCGCCCTCAAATTCATAACAACAAAAAATCAATAATCTAAATTATAAATGCAAATTAAAAAAAAATCAAATTAATTTCACTGGTGACGATTCAAATTGCTTGTAATTTTAAAATATAAGGTACAATCCAAATTTGTAATATTTTTAATATCTAGTATGTTTATATTATATAATTTCATGAAATGTATTACTGTTGCTAATATAATATCCAAACTATTTTACCAAAAACAACAAAATTTAAAATCATTCTATACCTTAGACTCTAATAATGCAATGAACCAAAGTAGTGACGGGTTTAGGTTGCGATATAAAAATGCAATGTACAATAAAAGTAATTAAAATTGCACAAAAGAACAATCTACGTTTGATACGTTATTTTAATTGAACAATGTAAGACATTATTGTAGAAATAAATAAATTCAAAAAGGTTCCAATAGTTCGAATCAAGTTTGTATGGCTCTAACACATTCCAATTTTATTTTTCATTCAAAACAGAAATAAGTGGAAATGGATTAAGAATTTAATTAATTCATTGTAAAGTAGAGAAAAATATGGTATTTTGGCATCATATACCAAAATTGATATTGAAAAGGTAATATTTTTTATCGTTTATCATCCTGCACCATTATCATTTAATAAAATATGCATTTCCTTGTGGTATATGCATTGCTTAAGATCACGTCATTTACGTTTCTATATTTTAAAATAAGCATTGCTTAAGAAAATGATTATAATACAAATATGAACATCTCACATTCTATTTGCAAGTTCGGGCAGCTCAAAAGGCGTGTGACAAGGCTGAAATAAAAGAGCTTAGAGTCATGGTTGAGCAGCTGCAAGAGCAGGACCGTCTTCGCGCTATACAAATGGAGCAGCTAAATCAACGTTTAGCGGAGTACGCGCAGAGGCATGGTTCCTTTTGCTTCGTCGTCTGGTGCTTCCGAAGGTGATGATAATGCTTGAGAGGTATGATGATTATTGTCTTTGTGGTTGGTTATTATATATATTGACTTTGAGGTAGCGAGGATTGTGTTTGATGGTTATTATGTATATATTGACTTTGAGATAGTGAGGTTTAAGTGTTTGCATTTTATATATTGACTTGAATATGGAGTTGGAGTTGGTGTTGGTGAGGGTTTTGCTGTTTATGTACATATTAACATGGAGTTTAGTTTGAAAATATAATGTTTGATGTTGATTTTTGGTTGTTTATATTGTTTGCGGTATAATGTGTTGGATATGTGATATATATGTGAAATAGAGTGGAAATGGAATGGAAATAGAATGGAAATGGATATATATTGATTGTGTGTGGCTGGAAGATGAATGACTTGCTGTTAAAAAAAAATTCACCCAGATTAGCAACGTCTACCAATGGCTACCAACGACTCTTTGGTCATTCTAAACCAACGGCTTCCAATGGCTTCCATCGGTTAAATGCCGTTTCAAGCCGTTAGAAAAGCCGTTGGAATAGCCTCGTTGCTTTCGTTGGAAGCCGTTGGAAAGCGTGAATGCTATTCCAACAGCTTTTCCAATGGCTCCAAACGGCCGCCAACGGCTGGGAGCCGTTGGAATAGCCGGTTTCTCTTGTAGTGAGAGTGGTGATTCTTTTAGAGAAAATGATTTGTTTTCATGAATTTCAAATTGTTTTGAGTTTAATTTCAGTTATTTTCAAAAAATTGATTCCCTTAAAATGTTTGATTTTGAGAAATTTAGAACTTTTTTCAAACAATAGATAACATTAACATATTTGACGGCTTCAAGAAACTTAAATTACTTGAAAATTGATTTACTTTTAGATATACTTTAGTTTTCCATTGAAATTTATAACTTATTTGAGACTAAGTGGTTTTACTTCTATTCTTTTCAATTTATATATGTAAACATGAATTTCAAAGTTCATTGACTATTTTTAACAATCATATATCCTTGTTGATTTCTTAATAAAATATAAACCAAATGATAAATCAATTTCTAAAATTCTTTGAAAAAAGATGAAAATATAAATAAATTTTTTCTATACCTATATATTTATGGTAAACTTTGGATCTTCCAATTTGGGTTATATTTTTTCTTTGAAAAGATTCTTGATTTGGAAAGTAGATGCTACTATAATAATCTGAGTTCTACCAAAATGAAGCACTCTTTTGAAAATGCTTAATTTCTTTAAAGCAATTTGAGCATTTTTGAATGGGGTTTCTTTTTTCTTAAAATATTTGTTTTCATTTTTTTTGTTTAACACGTTTGAATTTAATCACTTGTCAAGGAAATGCTTTCCTTCAAATAATGGAATTTTTTATTACTTTAAACACATTCAAATTTTAGGTGATCATACTACATTTTCAATAGGAATAAGATGGTTCTACGTAGCAAGGAATTATAGCAAGAATTAACAATTTATAATATTGTTATCCATAAATACTATTTTGCGCATTCATGCCCATAACTCTATTTTAACTAGCAGCTTTAAAACTTTGGCAATCTAGTATTAGTTTAAATATTTCATTCATAACACCACTAGAAAATTCTTAAAAAGCGACAGGGAAGGACGACGGCTCCCGACGGCTTATTTCCGACGACTTCTAACAGTCCGTCGGCGACCGTCGGAAGCCGTCGAAAAATCGCGAATTATAGGCTCCAGCTGAGCCTTTCTTCCTCATTTCAGCATACCCTAATCTTAATTTCTAAAATCCCAAATTCCATCCCCAAGCCTCCAATCACTAATTCCGTGTTTTTGCATCCTCCTCGGTTTTGAATTCAACGTCTCTTGCTTTCTAGCTTAGGTATAATCTCTTATTTTCGCGAAAAATTCAGTTTTTGCCCTATTTATAGATTTGCATAAGATGATAAATTATGGCTAAATGGTGATTGAAATTATTTTCAATAGTGTGATGATAGTTTCTACAATTCCATGGTATACCTATTTCATCTTTTATCGTGAAATTGTGAAAAACATGTATAATTTATGGTTGTTCGTGTATATGTAAATCTTGTGTGTGCGTTGATTCTACGATTGTATATGTGTGTAGTGCTGCTAGCATTGTATTGTGTTAGTTGAAATGAATGAACGAGCTAGGAGTATTATATTGCGTACATATTGACTAATGCAACAAAAAAAATGAATGAGTCTAAATTATAATTGTGTGTATTTAAAAATGACAAAAATATTACATCAGCCTTAAGTTGATGTAATACGTCGAATAAATGTGTTAAATTAAAATATATTTTTGTAACTGTGAACAGTTAGTAAAACTATATTTTTTCATAAAATGCGCACATTTAACGTCCCTTAGAGAGTTTTTGGCCCCATCTGACGAGTGTTGTACATGATCGTTATAAAAATAGTCGTTTTTTCAAAAAAAGACCATTTATATTCATCTGGTACAATGTTTGTTGGATTTGTCCCTATATTGGACAAGTTATGAACACAGTAAGTATTTACATTTTGTATACTACTTCGTCTCAAACGGTTCATAAAATTTCGGCCTAACCTTTCTTTTTTGTTTCCTACGTACATGCATTTGTGTACAATGCAGGGAACAAAAGGGAAATGGTGTCGAAATTTTGTTGAATCGTTTGAAACGAAGTAATATACGAAATGTAAATGCTTACTGTGTTTGTAATGGGAAGTAGGATGTCTGGCCATTGGAAATATTTAAAAATAAAACGTGTCATATTTGAAAATATTTTTAATGCATGAAATAGTGCTTTAAATTCAAATATTATACGACCATGAAAATAATCTTTTTCGAATTTGTATTCTTTAAAATAAATATTAAATTTTGAACTTGTGACTCATTTTCTCAAATAGGAAAAATGATTGATTATTTTGTTGATCGGAGGAGATGGATGTACCAAAGAAAAGGATTGAGAGGCTCAATGAAAGAAGATTTTTATAATGGTATAAATGTGTTTGTTGAATTTGCTTTAAGTAATAACGGAAACAATCCAAAAATTCATTGTTCGTGTAGTAGGTGTAGACATTTGAAGTATTTGTTACCAGATATTATAAAAGTTCAATTGTGCCAAAACGGTTTTGTACCTGAGTATTATGTTTGGGATCGGCATGAAGAAGTTGTAGCTAATACTTGTGTAGAGTCTGAAAGTGTCGTTAACGAAGTAGTTACGACGACCCATATAGAAAATATGGTCGAATATGCAACACGATCAATGTTTCCTATGGTTGAAGTTGACGACAATGATGGAAATGTTGAAGAACCAAATATTGCGGCAAATTTTTTTATGATTTACTAGATGCTGCTGAGAAACCTATTTGGTATGGTTGTAAAAGCAACACTTAGCTGTCAGTAATCGCAGAATACATTGCGATGAAGTCAAAATACAACATTGCTGAGCTGGGTTTACGGCTGCTGTACAAGCTGCAAAAGGACATATGCCGACCGATAATCTAATGTGTGAAAATCACTATGAAGTTAAAAAACTTATGTCGGCTTTTGGTTTACCTTATCAGAAAATAGATACATGTTTAAAAGGCTGCATGTTGTTTTGGAAAGAAGACGCAAACCCTAGAAATTGTAAAATTTGTAATTAGGAGAGATACAAACCTAGAAAAAAGAAGGTGAAGGAAGTTCCGTACAAACGTATGCATTACTTACCGATCACTCCAAGGCTTCAAAGATTATATGCATCTTCTATAACTGCATCTAATATGAGATGGCATAGTGTGAGAAAGGAGTAAGAGGGTACGCTGACACATCCGGCCGATGGAGAAGCATGGAAGCATTTTAATAAAATGTATTCAAATTTTGCAGCGGAGAGTCAAAATGTTAGATTAGGATTATGTACGGATGGTTTTTCGCCATTTTCTCAATTTGGTTCTAAATATTCATCCTAGCCCATTATCGTCACATCGTATAATTTTACCTTCATGAATGTGTATGAAAACGCAATATATGTTTCTTACTATTGTCGTTCTTGGACCCGATGATCGAACACAAGGAATCGATGTATATTTACAACCGTTGATTGAGGAGTTAAAAATACCGTTGAACGAAGGAGTAGAGACATACGATGTATCCAAGAAGAAATTTTTTCGTATATTTGCTTCTTTGTTGTGGACTATAAGTGATTTTCCTGTCTATGCAATGCTTTCAGGATGGAGTACTGCCGGTCGTCTAGCATGTCAATATTGCACGGATGAAACATGAGCATTTTCTTTACCTCATGGTAAGAAAATTTCATGGTTTGACTGTTATCGATATTTTCTCCATGTAAATCATCCCTTCAGAGGAGACAAAAAATTTTTTTAGCTAATAGAGTTGAAACTAGACAACCACCAACGATATGGTCAAGCGAAAACATATATGAACTTGTTGGAGACTATCCCAAGATATATGAAACTGGAGTGCAAACAAAAATTGAAGGTAAATCGATTGTTCATAACTGGTGCAAACAAAGTATTTTTTGGGAGTTGCCATATTGGAAACATCTTCTCCTTCGTCATAATGTAGACGTGATGCACAATGAGAAAAAGTATTTGATAATGTTTTAACATAATTTTGAATGTGAAAGGGAAGACGAAGGATGATTTGAAATCGAAACGCGATATAGAAGAATTATGCAAACGTCCTGAGCTTCATATGAAACCAAATGACAGTAAAAAAAACCCAAAGCATGTTACGAATTAGATAATAATCAAGTTAAAATTGTGTTAAAATGGGTGGAAGGGTTAAGATTTCCTGATGGGATATCATCAAATCTTCGTAGATGTGTTGACTTTAAAAATGGTAGAATGAGAGGGAGTCCTTTCGACAATATTTTCTTGTTGCATGTCATGTTCAAATTCATAAGATTGAAAGCTTCAAATGTTTTCTACTATAGTAGCCATCAATACGAAAGAGTATTCATGATTTGCCGTCGGCCAACTTCTTAATAGAAGAAGAAAAAGGAAATTTCTTATCATAGAGAAAAGTCAATACATTTGTGAATTTAACTGCTAAAAGTCTTCAAGCAAATCAAATAGAATTTAACTTCTTAATAAATAAACGTTGGATTGAAGATGAATAATATTTGTGTTATTAGTTGCAGAAATGATATGCAGATGTACTTGTAGAAACTATGGTAATATAAAACAAATCTTCATCAAACAGAATCTAAAAAGCTTTTCTAAATTACAAGTTGACATAAACTAAAACTAAACTTTTTGGAGGACATTTCTTATTAAAAGGAAAGTGACGTTGCTAATTTTGAAAGAAGGTTACAAAATCCTAACCCTAGAAAGAAATATATTGATTTGGGTTGTTGTCAAAGATTCTTTTAGTGAAACGAAGGCAATAATTGATTGGATTTTCGTATTGCATGAATAAATGAACTCAGTTTCATTGGATTTGGATCATGGTGAGAAACGGAACTTGGAGAAAAAATAAATGAGAGTTAAAAAGAATGGTACCTAGGATTAGAATAAATGAAGGGGTGTGCATAGCATATGGATTAGAATCAAGGACATAAATGCAAATTTTACTCAACATCAAGGAAAAGTCGGTATATGAGGTAAGAATGAATAAGAAGGGAGAATTTTAAAAATTGAATATTCAGCTTCTTATATAATAGAATGGATAAGAACGATTATTCTATATGCTTGGATTTTAAAACATAGAATGTAATAATCATGTTTTCTATGCTGTAATGATAAATAAATTTAATTACAGTAAAATGTTTGCAATCGATTTATGATAATTTTTAATTTTGAAAAAAAATTGTTTACTTAATCAAAGTCCATTTGATAAAAATTTTGTTTTAATAAGTTGAACTAATCAATAAATTATATTTTAAAGAAATATTGAATCGATTAAAATATTTTAAAGTGTAAATAATTTTCAAATGGTTGAAATAGTTGAAAGAAATTTTACTTACGCTAATACAAGACATAATTAAATAGTGATAAACATGTACTGAATTGAAAAAAATTGTGCAATCTATCGAAATATACGTTGTAGATCATAATATATATCATATTGAATTGAATCGAAAATATATATTTATAAATAAATGATAAGATGTAATTAGTGTAAATAAGGTGATTTAACTTGTAACTAAAAGTAACTAAAAAAGCCAAATTGAAACTTTAATTGCTTAGGGCTTAGTTGAAAAAAAGATATACTTATTCAAAATAATCGTTTTTATCCCCCTCTCCTTATCTTCATTTTCCTTATTTTTTTGCCCACCCCAAAATCTGTTCCCCCTTTTCGACTTTAAATCCTTGATCCCAAATCTTGATGCATAGAAAAAAATTAACGCATGATGTAACAAGTAGTGGGCAATGAAGAGGGGGGAAGAGGAAACTACGGCAGCTCGCAATAGGATGGAAACCATGACGTCGGCATTGTCTAGCAAGTGAAGTGCATGTCTGGTGGCGTTTGGGCTATGTGAATATAAGGGAAAGCGATGGCGTGGAGGAGTCTATTCTATTGCAGGAGGCTTAGCGTGCGTGTGAGGGATGAATAGCAACAACTATCCATGGGCATGTCATTGGGGGTAGTGCTTTAGGTCGAGGATGGAGTTTAGACTATTGGCATTTGCGCTAGAGCTTAGAATAGCTGCTGATTTGGGAATTCCTAGAATTGATTCGGCAAGTTATTGCTTAACTCGCATTTATGTTCTAGTATCAATTTTACTTGCATGCTTTGGTTTCTTTTTGAGATGAATTTTTAGTTGTAATGATTGAGTTGGTTGAATATAGTTACATTCCTTTGTGTAAACCAAGTCATGATGAATTTGAGTTGATTTTCATCATTTGTTTACCAATTAATGAACTATAGCGATATATATCACATGTATGTTGCTATATGACTTGAATTTGGGTTGGACATTATTTAGAATGGGTGAGTTTTGATTGAAATACTTTTGGGGACATCAATAAAAGGATTACTGAAATTCATTATTTTTGAAATGGAGATTTTGGAGTTTTATTATATAAAATAATTTTATAAAACAGAAGTTTAACTTAGAATTATTTTTGAAATTGAAATTATGGTAATTGTACATAAGTTGGTTTTTGAATAGAACTTTTATTTCTCTATGTTATGAAAATATATGAAGAATTGTTATAAAAAGGGATTAATTTTTTTATATATATAAACATTTTTTCAAGTCATTAGTTTATTTTGTGAAATTTGAATAAATGGGAAGTTCGTAAAATAATATTTTGAAATAATAATAAGCTATGGAAAGTTATTAAGGATTTCTTTTCATTTTGTCAGGTATAATTATAAATAATTTATTTTGTAATCAACTATTTTCAAATAAAAGGGAAATTGATATAAATCCCTTAGAAATGTTTATAAAAATATTTGGGTTGAATAATTTTGGAAAGGGAAATTTTAGAATTTAGTTATACAAGTGAATGATATATGAATTATATATATTAGTGTTAAATAGTTCGAAGATTTTTGTAAAAAGTGACTTATAATCTAATAGACTATCATTCTAAACTGGTTAAAAAGGGATTAGAAGACAAATAAGGAATTTTGAATATTGCTCTAGAAAGTAAAATTTTATAAGTTGATATTTTAATATAAATATTCTGAAGACCTTATAAAAAGAAAAGTGGAGTTTAATAGATTATTTACTAGGCCTGTCAATGCTACGGGTTTTGGCCCAAGCCCAGCCCGATCCCGCCCTATTTATGCGGATACATGTTTTTTCTTTTACTATCCAAGCCCGACTCAGGCATGATCAGGGTGGGGTACGGTTTTATCAAAATCCGGCCCGGTTAGGCCCGACCCGACTATTATTTTTTCGTCATATCAAACCATGAATGTGTATGTTATTTATTTACCATTTTATTTGTTTACGTGTAGATGTTTTCGTATACTTTTGTTATGAGCTTGACTACATCACCTTCCAATTTATATGTTAACTTTGTTTGTATACAAATTTTACCAAAGTTGCAGTTTTAAAATATGATTTTAACATAAACATTCTGAGTTAGGTATATATATTACCCAGCGGGCTTAAAAAGCCCGGCGGACCGGGCTCGTATATTGGGTTGAAATACCCTACGGGTTCGGGCCGGGCTCGAGTTTTAATTATTGTAATTGGACCATGGCCCGGGTTTCATAATACCCAGACCAAACCCTGCCCATTGACGGGCTTATTATTTACCATAGGTGTTTTAAATGGTTTTAAAATAAACCAGGATTTTATATAATGATTTCGAAATTAAATTTATGAGTTTTGGAAATATTTTGGATTGTGAAGATACTTTGAATTTGATTTTTTTAAGGTATTTGGAGATTACAAACTTCTTTATAGTATTTCCATAGTATCAATGTAGAAACTACAAATAAACGGATTTTAGCGGTTTTAAAATAAGGAGATTTTTGGAATTAAATGGGATTTTGACAGAGCTCTAGTTTTAATATTGAGATTTAAAAGTTTAGTTTTGTATAATGAGAATTTCAAATAAGCGGGTTAGTAATACCGAGTGATATGGGGCATTCGATAGTATTTTTCTGATTATTCCTTTGATTCGTTGTGTAGAATATCGTATGCTTGTATTAAATGTATTTTATAATAAAACCAGTAGTGAATCAATAATTGACTAGATGGATGCTTTGGAGTGTTATACTTATATGTGAATACATGCAAGGACGTGTAGAAAGATATTGTGATATTTTATCACATTTTTTTAAATGCGTATCCTCTCTTTTAAATGGGTAAAGACCTAAAATGATTATAGAGATGGGAATGACAACCATATGGGGTTAACCATGAGTGAGGATTACATGAGTAAAATAAAAATATGATGGCTATTACATTAGATACCAAACGTGCTTTTCCATTCCTGCTGACCGATTTTAGGGTAGCATGCCTCGAGTCATGGTTCCCAATATCATAGGTCAAATCGTCTCTTGCATAGGCACAACGAAAAGGTTCAACAAAAATTTTACAAGGATGATGAAGTGAGGATTGCCAACGAGGTGATGATTAGTTGTGCAGCAAATAGACTGTGGGAGAACGCTTATATTCTTGAGTAAAGGTAGTGAATACCTCAAGCAAAGAGCTCAGCTTTTGGTAATAGGTTAATGTGTAACCTAGGATGAACGTAGCAACTAAGGCGATTGATAACTAAAATTACCCGAGTTCCTTAATAAACGTGTAATTACTAATAAAGGCATAGGTATGAAACTCAATTGATTAAAGTTTCCATTGTAAAATAGGACATTACATAGGTGTTAAAATATTATATAAGAACGATGATTTCCTATGTTATGTGATCATTTTGAAAAAAAGGAAAAAATTATTATTTAAACATACCCGATACACAGTATGGTATATGTATATTTCTTTATCTTTTCCATCGGTTTGGATTTTCTTACTACGCCATGAATGTGTTATATCTCTCATCATCTTCCTATATATTGTTTAAGCATTCACATTTTAATCTAGACATAGTCTGACTCATTGATTATTTATATAATATTTGGGTCGGTCCAAAACTTTTAAGGTACATGGTCATTAGCCTTTCTTTGGATATTGGGCTATTTGAGGAGATAATTTTAAGACCTATGCATACATTTTGGAGTCTATAATATGTATATGTATTCTTTAATTAACTTTGTATGTGTGTATGATGATGGCTGGGACTTATACTACACAAGACTAATATTGATCAATATTTCATTATGTGTGAGGTACTTCGTTTTTGTAGACCCTTTGTATTTGTTATGATAATATAATTCGCACTATAAAATATGACTTTGTACTCATTATATCATGTATTACACATGTTTATTGCTTTGTGCCGATGTCGATTACATTTATATTGTGTATTATATAGGGTAAGAGTACATACCGATGTTAACCGAATAGAATATTCATGTGAGATTGCTCCTAACAAGCCTCATTTTCTATATTACCAAACAGTATTACTTTGTAATACTCATTTGTAGTATGGGTATAGAGGTGGGACATTTTACTAACTAGAATCACATGTAGTAAATGAGAATTTTTTCTATGCTTACTTGATTCATGTTGGCAAGTGTCTATTATGATCATATATGTGTTGTAATAGGAAATTTGAGATTTTTTCATTGATAGATCGATGATGCCGGTCGTCGAATGATTCTATGCAAAATCAGGTCAAATGCTTTGAAGATCATCGTTGAAATGTAGGTTAAAGGATTTTGTTAGTTAAGGATGGGTCGGTTAGCCCATAATAAAGCTTGTAAAGCCCTCATTTCTATACCCATACTACCAAAGAGTATTGCTAAGTAATACTACCGAGTAATACAAAGAATGAAGCGATATAGGGAACACACATGAATATTCCCTTAGACCAATACCGATATGTATTTCAATTATCGATATTACTTACCATATTCGTACTTTGTCTCAGTACAAAGTAAAAAAACATGTGTGCCTCTAGGATGAACAATACACAATTATAGATAATAAATATCAATTAGAGAACACAAAGTCAGCATGCAGTAGATAAAATATAATACATGTCACATAATACAATACATAAGTCCATGAGCTATAAAATGAAAGTCTTTACCCTAACACATCATGTATCATCAACTACTACATAATAGATATAATAATAAGGCTGCAAAAATGTATATAGAATGTATCATCCTATAACTCTTAACAGCCTCCCATAAGTCCATACCAAGATCCATCAACCACGAGTACCTGCATTAAAGGTCTCTCGAATTGACTCGAATGTTACAAAGAACACACGAGACAAACTATATCTATTTATAATGTCAAATAATATAATGACATGGGAACATCCATAATAGAATGAGAAAATCATATAAGGTAGAATAAAATGTGAGATAGCCAATCAAATCTAAACAAAATCCAGTCTCACATAAATCATAATCATAATCCAAAACTCAAACAATACATAAAGGCTATCTCTATAATATTAAATCATTAAAAGTATGGATATAATGCGGACAGACTACACTTTAGATACGCAACCTCCAGTATAGCCAACTCATTGGATAATGAATAACTGATGACAATCCACAACACATATTACCCCAAACCAGAAAGGGAGACAAATTGCACACATCAAGCTTCAGGAACCCAGAGTCTACTAGCTCCCGCTGATAGTCGAATCTGTTTCTATAGTCTTAGTTACCTCGAAGGACATCATGACTCACATCCATCTATGACTCATCTTCGCGTGGCCTCGATCATGTCTATGCGATTTCCCTTATGGTGATAGACTATTGGCCTAGGTGATACAAGGGCATTTGCACATACCAGTAACATTTAGCTATATAAGAAAGTGGTGTCACAGATCTGGGTCGTGACCCCACGATCAGGCCGCTTAAGTGGATACTAGCCAATCTGTTTCACTCCCAAACCAAAAAGGGAGCTGGACAATAATGGTCAACATATAATACTCATACCCCAACAAACACACACACACACACACACACACACACATATATATACAGCTCTAGACATAGACCGACACACGGTTATATATAAGTCAACATTATTATCGTGTATTACAGCCCTAATCCTGGCCGACACGCGACTCCACCTACTTGCCAACCCATGGCTCTAAGATACTCAATGTAACAAATCGTAATAAACCATTTTTCTGACCATCGAAAGTCAGTACTCAATACATCCACGGTATTCAAATGTCAAGCATCTAAGTGTCAGAATAGGGTAAAAAGAAAGATAAAAAGAAAACGAATTGGAAAACAAGATCTCATAATGGAATGACAACATATAATACAACAAAGACAGTAAAAGCCGTCACTCTAAAATACATGGTATGTCAAAATTAGAAAAAAACCTCATCAATCTGGATATTTATAACTTATTGGTCTTATAATTAATGATGGATATATATAATATTACAACGGAAAATAAAAATACTACAGTAGGTGAACATCCAGCTCTACTTCATGTCACACCAAGGATAACCTGGAAAAATACTCGGCCTCTCCCGAGCATTATAATAAAATAACACTTGGATCAGTCTGGAAATATAGCATGAGAAAACTAAAGTAGTGTGTTGAATATATAATTATTCTGTGAGAGCACGCCACTAGGCATGGAATGGGTTTTTACCTCATAAGAACAACATCCATGGATGAAATGATGGAAACAAATCAGAACGAATTAAGGCTTGAAAGAATGGAAACAAATAACTAAACATTGAGAAGAGCTTCAGGAAGTTCTCTATGTAATTAAGAAAATGATTCAAAGATTTGAACCGAATAAGTAAAAGGAAATTTTCCATCAATGACTAGGAGGGTGCACCCCCTCACCGAAAGTGTACCTCCAGAAATATACTTGAGAACTATGATAGCTCTCGGAAACCTCCAAGCTGGATCCCACCAATCTTACCGAGTATCAAAGTATTTCACATCTTAATGCACATATAATTAAAACCAATCTAGAGTAGATGTGATAATACCCTAATGGGAGTAACCTTACATAGCTTAGCCCCCACTTGATCTTTTGTTTTAGTCATTTCCGACAAAGGATATTAATGCTCAAATAAGCAAAAAATCATCTTAATTGATGAAACTAAAAAAGATGGCAAAATTGATAGCCTGTAAATCAACCACCGAGAATAGTAAAATGGTCGTATGTGAAAATTAGATCTCTTAAAACATTTGATTCATGCTTGTGCTTTATTTTCACATTACAAATATTTGTAAAACACTTTTAAAAACACTCTTTAAAAATATTCTTGTTAAAGATCAAGTTTATATTTCTAAGTGTATTAAAATAAAGAGTCAAATCAAATGTCATTAAAATATTATTTACTATAAACCCAGAAACAATTTACACTTAGCTTTATTTTCAAACATTCTTTTAAATGATTTTCTCATTTATAAACTATCATTTAATAATTTCATACATCATTTGTCATCTTTGAAGATAATAAATCAATTAAAATGCTTTTATAAATTTAAAACAATGTTAACCATCCTGAAAGATAATTGATATAATTCTTTTATAGATTTAAAACCACATTAATTATCCCAAGGGACAGTTAATCAAATTTGTAACTCCTTTAATGAATCAATTAGTTAACTTTAAACGCCTTTATTAATTCAGTTAATTAACTGTAATCATTTTTATTAAATCAGTTAATTAACTTTAAAATAGTTTTATTAAATAAGTTAATTAACTTTAAACATCATTAATAAATTTATTAATCAACTTTGTTATAGTTAAATAATAATTAAATAATACATTTAAACCACCAATTTTTTCGAATACTTATACAATCCTTATAAACCCATATGAAAAAAATTTCAAAATATTTCAGGTAAATAACCTTTACAAATTTAATCAATATTAGTTATTCTGAAAGATAATTAAATCCAATTTATAATCTTTTATAAATTTGAAATGACATTAATTATCTTGAATGATAATTAATCAAATTTATTGTCTCGTTATAAATTTAAAACAACGTTATTATGACGAATGACAATTAATTAAATTTATAATTCCTTTTATAAATTTTATTTTAATCACCACTTATCCTTTATTTTCAAAATTCTCAAAATAGTTGAAAATAAAGTTTCAAAAACTTTCAAAGTGCAAAAATGTGACCAAACATTTATTTTGTAGAAATATAAGTTAAAGTTCAACGACACATAGGTTTAAGGGTATGATATTTCATACAGTATGTCACAATTATTTCAACCAAATATCACTATAAACAATATAATAATATAAGTAAGATTAATATAACAGTATATTAGTAATGGTGAGAAACCCCTTAGGGTCTCTCTACAAAAGTCCCCTGCAAAACAATGGTTATTTATGCAATCTACTTTTCAAGCCGGAATACAAATCCAAATAAATAATCAAACAATAATAACAAACATACTATTATTAATAATAAGAAATCAATAGCTAACGTATCATTTATTAATTAATCCATATTTTAATTAACTTCAAAGATAATCCTTCTATTTTGCAAGCGTAAAACGGTGATTAATTCTGCTCGATAGATGTCCAACATAATCCACTTGATTTAATTATTGTATAACAGTGTTTTATTCTACTAAATTGATATCACAAACGTTGAACGCAATTAAATTAAATCACTAAAATTTTATCATTAATTTATACTTCATAAAACTATCAACTATCATCCAAGCATTCAGCAATAATTTATAGCAACATAAATATCTTAGTTCTTTTAGAGGTGAGTAAACTCATAGAAATTCCAATTGACACTTTCGCATTACATTTTGATCTAAAATCTAGCAAAGTTCGACTTTGGCTTAAAATTCCACAAGCTTCAAATTCAATGAATCCAACTATAATGCGTACATAACGTCGACACAAGTCCAAGCAAAAGACCACGTTACAATCCGACCTCGTATGCAATAGTTATTCAGTTTGTAAATTTTAAATCAATTAAGTCAACTAATTCATTAGCTAACTTAATTAAATATTTAATTGCCCAATTAAACACCCTTCTTTCGAATAAATCGTGCATGTACATGAATCATTACACACCAAATCTGTTGTACACATACATAAGGATACGGAGCTACACTCCACTAAACTTTGATCTGTCAATTCCGTTGAACTCTTCATTACGCAAGCTTCGTGATGCACCCCTAAAAGACAAGCTAGACAACCTTGACCAAGTCATGACCTAAGTATGACTATCGTGCCTTAAAAATGTCGCACGCCTCCCTATTGGATTGCCACTCACCAAACGTCGGGACAAGGTGCTCCTCGAGATGAGAAAAATAATGGCACACTCCGTCCAGCCAATCCTCGCTCCTACTACCTCAAACCCTAGCTAATGGCCATGATGTTGAGTAACTCCAATCGCAACCGCACAAAACAAAACTAATATGGATTTGTAGATTTAGTCCATTCAAGTTCAAAGATCCTTGTTTTACAATTTTTCATGGAGTAAAAGTTTTGATTTTTATTTTTGGATGTTGCTTCCCTTTTTTTAGTTCACTGTAAAATGAAAATATAAAGGAGGGAGGGGAAAAGGACAAGTCCGAATTTTTAAATTGATGGAAGTGTTGAGTTTGTGTCTATTTTTTAGTTCCCAACATCTTTTTACATAGAATACGGTTCGAGTACGAATGGGGAATGACAAACAAAAATATGATCATGTACAAAAATATGACACGATCCCAAAACAACAAGAAAATATGTTGGTTATCTGATTCTGTAAAATTTCAAAAATATCATCGTTTGTTGAAAATTACATCAAACAAAAATTTAAATATTTTCCAAATTAATTTTTTTGCAAAAATCGTATAAATTCATTTAGAAATACGTCAGTGAAAATCAAGCTGATTTATTAACAATTGAATTTATTGTTATTTGTTCGAACTATTTATTATTCTAAATAATTTACAAAATATGTCACCATTATTATTTATTAATTTAAAGGAGTTAAATACGGTTGTCAAATCCATTTTAATTAATATTTAAGTCAAGTATTTGTATTTAACTATAAGATAATAGACATTAAAAACCAATTATTTAAATATTTAAAATTAATTAAATACTCAAAATCAAAACGAAAAATGGTGGGATATTACATTCTCCCCCTTAAAAGAATTTTGTTCCCGAAATTCTCAAAGGAAGAAAATATACTCAAACCCTTGAGGTTTAAAAACTATTAATTAAAATGAGTTATTAAACCTTTAGAGTACTTTATGTTACATAAAATTTCGACAGTACCTTTTTGTGCGGCTAGGTATGGAAAAACTACAACTCGCCACAACTAGCCCAAATCAACAAAGGAAATAAAAATAAAGTAGATTATCGTAGATTATGTGTTCCTCTCATTATGGATTTGAGTGACATGGTACTAGCCGAGCCTAATCATTCTAAGATGACCAATCATCCTGGGGGAGATAAAATGTACCGTGACATAAAGAGAATCTTTACTGGCCTAGTATGAGGAGGCATGTGGCAGAGTATGTGGCTATATGTATAACTTGCCAAATGGTAAAGGCAGAGTAGAAGAAGTCGGGAGGATCATCGTAGCCATTGGATATTCTATAGTGAAAGTGAGAGAGTATTTTTATGGATTTTATTAATGGATTACCTAGGAGTAAGGGAGAAAATGAGAGTAATTGAGTCATAGTAGACCGACTGACCAAATACGCTCATTTTGTTCCGGTTAGGAGTATGAGGACTATTGCGTCTTTGGCGACACTATACGTAAGAGAGATAGTCAGGTTACATGGAGTTCCTTCTAGCATTGTTAGCGACTGAGATCCACTTTTCAGTTGCAAATTTTGGAGGAGTCTTTCGAAGGCATTAAGCATTATTTAAGTTCGAATACCACTTTCCACCTGCAATGGATCGGCAGAGGAAAAGGGTGAAATGGGTGTTGAAGGACATACTTTGGATGTCTATCTTAGATCTCAGAGGCTCTTGGGAGGATCATTTGTCGCTAGTGGAGTTTACTTATAATAACACCTATCATATAAGTATTAGGATGATACCGTTTAAAGGCATTGTATGAAAGGCCTTGTAGATCAATAACTTATTAGTAGGATACTACAGATAGGATTATTCTTGAATCGGATATGTCAAGGAAGACATTAGAGAAGGTAGACTTGATATGTAGAAGGATGAAGACCAAACATGATAGGCAGAGGTCCTACGCTAACAGTAGATGCCTAGAGTTGGACTTCACAGTGGGTGACATGGTTTTTGTGAAGGTATCAACGCTTATGCGTATCATGAGATTTGATGGTTCCGGAAAGTTAGCATCGGAGTTTGTAGGGCCTTTTTTGATCACCGGTAGAGTAAGGAAGTTACCTTATAGAGTGAAGCTTATTGAGAAGTTAGTAGTAGTACATGACATTTTCCATGTATCGCACTTGCGAAAGTGTCTACGTGATACGACAACCGCAGTCGAGCCAAGTCAATTAGAGGAGATGGAAGCAGAAAGGGAGTCACTTGTTCATTGTCCACCCAGTCTTATCCTTGAGCGTGGTAAAAAGTGACTCCGCAATAAAGTTATCAATCTTGTTAAGGCTCAGTAGTGAGAGAATCCAATGGAGAATACATGGGAGACTAAGGGGAAGATCCAAGCTATCCATCTTGAACTCTTTTCTCGTACGTTTCTTTTTTAGTTAAATAAGTATAAACAACTTAAGCATTTAGATTCTAGCTTGGCATACCCTATAGGTAGGGACGATTAGATGCTAGGATTAATTGCGAACATGACTTTAGAACATGTTTCGGACGACGGATGTTAATGGATATATTTATTAAGTTGATCTTTGCACACTTAGGCAAATATATTCTCGAGTTAGCATACACTCACACCATCACTTTGTAATGGCCAGTAATTTTCGATAGTTAAAAATATTAAATTAAATAAGATTTTGAAGTTTAATGTTGAGGGAAATTAAAATTTATGATTTATTAATGAGGAAAATAATTAGAATTTGATTTGATAATGTTTTTTGAATGTTATTGACAACTATTTTAGTACAACCATAATCAATTAAAATAATTGTAAAGTTAATTTGGTCAAATCAGTAAATAAGGAATAAAATAATTATTCGAATCAGTTGTTGAAATTTAAAGAGAAATTAAATATTACAGTTAATATGGATAAGAAGATAATTGTAAAATATGAATGTAATAAAATGTAAACTAATGTTAATTACATTCATAATGTAATAATTGATTCAATAATAAGAGTATTAGTCGAAATAAAAGAATTAGATTGGATTTGAAATATAGTTAACTGGAATTTTATTATAATTGTAATTGAACTCTGAAATTAATGTAATATTTAAATAGTAGATTTAACATGGACATTTTTTTTAATAAGTTATTAATTTCTATGTAATCAAGAATGATGAAAATTGTTAACTTTTAAATTTGAATTTGAAAAGCGATTAAACCTGTTTAATGATAAATTATTTAATTAACGTGAAAATTAGCCATTTTGACCACTCTCTCGGATTTCGATGAAACTAGTTTCATTGGATTTGCAACAGTGAATTATTGTGGGATTTCAAGTTTCATAGTGATCAAACTTGCCGTTTGATCGTGCGAGCTCGAAACGTATAGAAATCGATTAATGGAATTTAGATTTATATATTTTGATTTTGAAAGCTAACTTTTAGGTATAATTGAATTAGGGTTTGAGACTTATTCCATTGAGTTTAGAAATATCGAAAACCTCACTTCCGATGTATAGAATGTCGTGGTTTCGTTCAAGGTTGGAAATGAGCTTTTTGGGCTTGTGTGACCATTTGGGCCCAATTGAATCGTATGCTATGAATATATGTTTGTCCTAGCATATTCTATTATCTCAAACCCTAGTAGCCTTTTATCTCTATTCTATTTTTCTATATGTACAATTCTATCTCTTCTGTCCATCTCAATGGCAGACATTCCCTAATCCTAATTTCAATTTCAAAATCAACTGAAGTATCAAACACTCCAAAATATATCAAATTATATATTGTTTCAAAGATCTCGACGAAACAAGTTAATGTGTGGAATTTGTTTTTCATAACAGTGATCGGTTCAATCAAAAATCGCAGTCAAAGGTGCTAAATCGCGAAACCCTAAGCACCAATTCAGGGCTTTTTGATTCAGGCGTTAGTCGGAAGAGTTGGAATATGGGTATTGAAGAGATAGTTGCACGGAGTCGATTGGTGGTGGTTAGAGGTCATGTAGTGGCTTGGGGTAGCCGGAATTTTGGTTTTAGGGTTTGAAAAACCCTAGCTAGCGATGGCGACCGACGCGAAAGGGGGGACTAGAACTGGGTCGTGGCATGGGGCGATCGAAGCAGAGCAGCCTGAGGTGATCGAGGTGTGTGAAAGTGTCCTATGATGGCGCTGAAGTTTGATCAAAGGGGCGGATGTTCATGGGTTTCATGCGTGGACACGACTGTAGGGTTGAGGCAGAGAGAGGTGACGTGTTCTTATTTTATTAATCGAATAATTATTATGTATTGAATTTCAATTGTTCTAACTCGAATAACTTTTGCATACGAGCTCTGATTGATGCGCAGTTTGCTCTATTGTATTCGTATTGAAATTCCAGACGATATGAAGCTGGTTTGGTTGCATTTTGAGACTATTCAAATTTAGGCCTTTATTTGTATTTTAAATTGAAGAAAAATCAAAAGTGAGTGTTTTAACCTACTCACAAATACTAGACCTTCTTATTTTTGTTCAAATAAATCTATGAGGTGATTAGAAATTAACCGATTGTTGTTTAGTATTTTAAGTTTTCATTGAAATTTAATTTGAATTTATATTGAATTAAATTGACATATAAATTAATATTGAATTCAAAATTTGTAAGTTAAATACCTGATAATGATAACCAGTTAATTGTTGTGATTTATTGGTTGATTTGAATGATGATTGTGATGGATGTTTAATTGTCGACATTTTGGATTATTCGATGTTATGTTTATTTTATATGTTGTTATCACAATGCAGGTTCCCTTAGCCGCTGTTAGGAAAATCACTATGAGATACATATCCGAATGATCTTATAGATTAGGGAAAATCGTTAAGGGTTGAAATGATAAAGTTACGCTATTTTATGGATTTGCAAAAATGTGATTCGGAATACGGGTTGAATGATATATATCCGAAAATTTAAATTATTGCGGGTTGAAATGATACATATCCGCATCACATGACCATAGGGTAGAAAATTATATACGAACACCGTCGGTCGATTTTTAAATTATTTTCCAAAATTATAAAGTATGTTTGATTTAATAAATTTAATTTTTAAATTTAACTTAGTGGTTTATTTAAACTTATATTTGGAAAATGAATTATTTTATATGTTTTGAAGTTTTAAATTATAAGCTAACATATGGTTTTAAATGTATATTTTAACTTATAATTATTTAGTTTAGATATATAATATAAGTAATTTAAATTTAATTTGATAAGGTGAAAGTCTATAGTATAGTGGATCGGTTATACAAATGACAAGTATATGATTAATTTAAACTATAGTGTAACGATAGTAAAGTATGTAAATAATAATAATCGCACCAAGGATTTTATACTAGTTCGAACCTCCCATCTTACGTCCAGTCCCGAAGCTCCTCTTCAGAATTTCCTTTCACCAAATAACCCTCACTTCACCCGGAGGAACATGTTTACAATAGCAGAGTTTCTTTTTCAGGAATGTGTTCTCTATTACATGGATTTTGACTATATAGTATAATTGAATTTCCTATATCTCTTGAATGATTGAATACAATATTTTTCGAGAGAGTATGGAAGTGTATGATCTTAGATTTGTAGACTTGATAGCAAGTGGATGATTAGAACAAGAGATGATCAGAATAGAGAGTCGAGTGAATTAGTTAAAGTGCTTCGATCCTTCTTGATCCTCGTTTCTATAGTTTTAGATGGTTGCTTCTAGTAGTTACATCTCTTCCCTTTCAGTCTAGAGTCGTCACTGTTCACTAGTGAAGAGTTGTAGAGGAGAGATGGAGTTGTGTCTCTTCGGAGGTGACAGTCGCAATTTGAATTATCTGCCCGGAGTCCAGTTTCAGACATCTCAATGGTCTTTTCATACATCTGAGAACCTATTATTATTTTTGTTCATCTTCTACGTTCAGACGTCTGAAGTTCTACATTCAGACGTCTGAACATGTTAAGTGATTTCTCCTAGGTTTATTCTTGAGTGTATCTCTCTTTGATCTTCGTGCAACTTTGTAGATGAATCTCTATAGTGCTTTAGTCATCGTCTTCTCATAGTTGTGTTTTTTTTGCTTTGAATTTGTAACTATATAGTTGTATGATATATATATATATGATTTTCATTTTATATATAGTTGTCATCATCAAAATCGTAAACTAAGGGTTCTAACATTCTCCCCCTTTTGATGATGACAACTATATAATGTACTGAGATAACAATTACAGAAAGGTTACCCCCCTAAATATGATCTCCTCCTATAGATGCGCATATTTTTTCCCCTTTGTCATTATCAAAAATAATCGAAGAATTATAAAAATAATGCAGAACCAAGTATGATGTACATACATAATTATATCACTAATAAAAAGGTTATGATTACATCATTAAGCACATCAAAAAAGGAATATTGATAGTATCTTACCAGAACTTTGATAAGGGAGTTAATTACAACTAAATATTTACCTTATGAAGTCAAGGTAGCTCATCACAAGAGGAGTCTAATTTCCCTTTCCCTTTGTCGTCGGTTTTTGACGATGTATGAGGAGATTGAGAAGATGTAGACCAGTTAGAAGAAGGTTGACGGACTTGTTGAAGTGCATGATTAAATTTGGAAACCACTGAAACAAGAGAGTCTTCAAATTTGGAAAGACTTGTGGACAACATGAGATCAAACTTTGCTATTTGTTTACTAAGGATAATTTGATTTCTTGATAGGAACATTTGGTTTTGTAAGGTAAAGTGAGCAATATTCTCATTAGCATGATGCTGAGTTCGTGCTTCCAAAATCTCCATATCGGAGTGATATTCAAACAAGGAAGGAGGAGGTGGAGATGGTTGCCTTGGTAGTTCAACATAACCTTCTTCTTGTTGTTGTTGAGGAGGAGGAGGAGGTTGATTTTGTGCATTTTTCCATTCTAGAAAAGTTATAGAAGATGGTGGTTCCTCCGGAAAATGCATAAGATTGAAAAATTTTGTTCCACTATATTTGATAGGTAACTCCTCAAAAGCAGAAATATACGATGGGATGCTAAGTGCTTTGAGAATTCACATAATATAAGCTGGGTAAATGATTGTATAGCGAGATCTATTCCAAAAGCCTTTTAGTTCATCGAAAATGAACTGATCCCAATTGATCTTGGTTCAACCAAATAGTGCATATAGTGCTTTGTGTTCAAGATCAGTAATTTGTTCATGGCTACCTAATTGAGGGATAATGGTATTTATAAGCATTTGAGTAAGGAGCCTAGCACGAGGCCTAAGGGATTTGGATGAAAATTGAGGTATTCGATTTTCCCATAATTGACGAGTGATAGTATCATGAGGTTTGAATTGCATGTCCTCCATTTCAAATAAATTTTGATCCGTATAAGAGCACTCTAGGAATCGTCCAATTATAGTGGGGGTTAACTTGATTGTTGTCCAATAGACACTCGTCCATAACCAATCTTAATCATTCTCAGTTGTCCATACCAATGGACCATCCAGATTAGCGTAAAAAAGATAAATAGCTAGTTGATCGATAGAAACATCATTGGCATTAAAAGAGATATGGGTTTTCGATTCACCTTGCTCACATATGTCATCCATATCATATGAAGGAAACTTGATTAGGCTATAGAAAGGTCCTAGATGCATCTTGTTAATCTTCAAGTCGTTAAACCGTCGTATTTTACAAAAGTTTGTTCGTTTCATGGTTTTGTAAAGATATCGACTATTTGATTTTCAGTGTTAACATATTCTAGAGTTATAGTTCTATTTTCGACATTATCTCTTAAGAAATGATGTCTTATATCTATATGTTTAGTTCTAGAGTGATTTACTGGATTTTTAGATAGATTGATTGCGCTAGTGTTATACCAATAAATCAAGGATTTTTCAATTATTTTTCCAAAATCTTTTAAGGTTTGTTGCATGTAAATTACTTGTGCACATGCTAATGCCGCTGAAATATATTCGGCTTCACAAGTGGATAGAGAAACACAATTTTGTTTTTTTACTAAACTATGAGACGAGAGATTGTTTGATGAAACAACATGTTCCACCAGTACTTTTTCTATCCGTTTAACATCCTCCAAAATCCGCATCGCTATATGATACAAGTTCGAAGGAAGATCCTTTTGGATATAATAGTCCATAGTTTTTCGTAAATACATTTTTGGGCTCTTTGATGAGATTCTTTTGGTTTTGCTTGAAAATGTGCGCAAAGACAAACACTCATCATTATATCGGGTCGACTTGCGGTTAAGTATGATAACAAACCAATCATACTCCTATATAATTTTTCTTCAAAATCTTTTCCGCTTTCATCTTTATCAAGATGAACCGTAGTACACACAGGAGTAGGTTTACTAGATGTTTTATCCATACCGAAACGTTTTAATAGTCATTGCAATATTTTTCTTGATGTATAAAGATACCATTTTCTAGTTGCTTTATTTGTAATCCTAAAAAGAAATTAAATTCTCCCATGTGTGACATTTCAAATTCATTTTTCATTATATTAGAAAATTTTACACATAAATTTTCATTAGTTGATCCAAATATGATATCACTGACATAAATTTGAATAACTAGAATATCATTATTTTCTCTTTTAATAAATAAATTCGTGTCAGTTTTACCAATTTGAAATCCTGATGAGATTAAATGAGTTTTAAGCCTATCATACCATGCTTTAGGGGCTTGTTTTGACCCATATAATGCTTTATTTAATTTAAAAACATGATTTGGAAATTTTTCATGTTCAAATAATGGTGGTTGTTCAACATAAACATTTTCTTTGATAAAACCATTCAAAAATGCACTTTTGACATCCATTTGATATAATTTAAAATTGTTATGAACAACAAAAGTGAGTGTATCTCTCTTCAATCTTTGTGCAACTTTGTAGATTAATCTCTTCAGTGCTTTAGTCATCATCTTGTCATAGTAGTGGTTTGTCTTGCTTTGGATTCGTATCTGTATAGTTGTCTGATATGTGTGTGTGTGTGTGTGTGTGTGTGTGTGTGTGTATGATTTCCAATGTATAGTTGTCATAATCGGAATCGTGAACCAAGAGTTCTAACATAAGACATTTAATATAGTTTTAAAGCATATATTTTTAAATTTAATTTAATATAATTAATATTTAACTTAATATAATTAATTTTGGATTAATTTAATAGAATTACTTTAGTTTTAATTTAGTATAATAAATATTGATTTTTATAGAATAACTTTGATAAACAAAAATTTAATTTAATAAAATAAGATTCAATTTCATGAAATATATAACATAACTTTAAAGTTTTATTTAATAATTTAATTTAATATAATTAATATATATTTTATAACAACTTTAATAAATAAAATAAGGAAAGAGGAAATAATATTAAATTGTAAGTTTAATCAAATTTAATGGAATAAAATCCGATAAGATTGTTAAATCTATTTTTATGGAATTTTCGAAGATATGAACTCGAAATTGACAAAATTTAAATTTATTGGAAATTGTAGTTAAATGTTCAGGACTAAAATATAATTGAAGTTAAATATTTTGGTATTGATTGAATTTGTAACTTGGGACTTTATTGAAATGATTTATATAAAATAACCACGGTGTGAAATAAGCATTTGGTTGTTAAAGAGATCAAGATCGGAATTGTCATACTCTCTGCCAATACCGAAACCACTTTAACAACTATGCACATGGTAGAGAATCCAGGACAAAGTAGGATGGCTTGGCTAACGCTACTGGAATGAAGTAAGAGAACGATGATGGATAGCCTTGACTTTCGAGTCATAATTAAAATGACTAAAATAGGAACCATGCCAGGCCAAGTAGGGTCGTTCCCCCTATCGAGCATGCTTCTTCAAAACCATATCTATTACTTTGTGATTTGATTTGATGGACACCCTTTAATTTGATTTTTGGAGTGTGTCTCGAGGTGGGCGATAGTAGTTGCTATGTGTTACCACCAGTCCGGATCCGCAAAATGGTAGTATCCTACCCTGGGAATTGCCTCATGTGCATTGTCGTATTTATCCTGATCGTGCCTACTACGACTTTGGTTTGTATCGTACCTATAGAGTACTCCCTGAGTAACCACCGGTTTGGTGGAGCTTACGGTATCTGTATAGACTACGGTATTTATATAACAATGTGTTAAGGGGGATATGTGTAATGCCTTTATGCCATTTTAATTGTTTACATCGCTGTAGACATATTATAATAGTGTATTGTATTATATATGTAGATAGTTTAATGGATCCTTAGGAGATGGAATCCCAAACATCTCTTAAGTTATTACATGCACGTTAGATAGTGGATAGGAGATGTAAAATCCCATAAACATCTCTGAAGCTGTTACACTCATATTTACTATTTTGATTTAACTTGCATAAGATCTTTTGGTTCTGACTTGAGTGTTTTGTCTTTTCATTACACTCGGGTCAACCTCAGGATTTCGGTGTCGAAGACGCTATTTATGAAGGACAAAGACAGAGTTTAGTATTCCATTATCAGTATTATTCCACTGCATCACGTTGTTCCGCTACATTATTTATTTATTCGTGTTGTATGTATAACTCTGATTTGTATTGTAGAAGTGTAATCAAATGTTATTTGTAAAATAGCTTGATGAACTGTTTATCTGATTATTGTACTTTGTCATTTCGCTGTGAATGGTTTGAGTTGACATGTATGGTTTATTGTCGATTTAAACCATCCAAAAAGGTGGGCCGTTACACACTTGTTTTAGTTTTTCGAGTTATGTGAATATGGTTGTTGCATGACCACTTATCTCTTTCAACGAAGGGTTTGGGTAAGCCAAATGGTCCGAATTTGATAATATTGGATCGAACAGTTGTGGTTCTTTCTACCCTTGTAAATAAGATTGTAACCTTAAATCCTAACTCATCTATAATAAGTAGTACGTCCAAACCATGTCCAAATCTCTATTTCCTATAAAATAAATTTCTCAAATCAAAACATCAAAACCAGACTAAAATTAAAATCAAGAGATTGAAGAAGAAGAAATTAAATTAAACCAAGGGGAGTCCAAGAAGGGACAATTCCGCATATTAAGGAAGGGATAGCTTTATAGAGGTGAGTAGGTTCATGATTAGTAATATGATTTACATGTAATTTAATTTGTTATACCCTATTTTAGCTAGAATCGTTGTAATTTAAATTACAAACATTTAGGAATTTCACAGCTACTATAACACCTATGAATATGATCCCTTTCTTTTAATCTAAATCCAGTTAATGTAAATCTGTTGGATAAGAATTGATTCAAGTTGAATACACCCTTTTTGTAAAATTAAATATGAATTGATATAACCATGTTGATGCTAAACCTAAATTAAATTGATTTACAGAAATCAAATATGAAATTTTTTGATTATGAATTGTAGTTTTACAACATTGGGTTAGCTACAATTAAAAGTTTACTTTATTTAAAAGTTATAATTAATAGAGAAGAGGACAGACAAGTTAAGCCGATAAAAAAATAAAACAACTACGACAGGTCGATAGCTTTACTATAGCCGATCGACTACTCCAGTACCAACGGTCGACCTTTACCAAATTTAGGGCGTGGCTTGAATCTCGACCTAATTCCCAAAGTTGTAAGTTTATTTTTTTAGTATTATATATATATATATATATATATATATGGATTTTAATATAGGTAGGGGAACTAACTCCCTAGGTTTGCAATGCTTAGACGTTACGGGATTGGATAGATGTGTACGCATGCGATGAGGCCTAAACCCTATTTATTTAGTAGGGTCGATATTCGACTGGGGCGATTCTATCGCAAAATGCACTCACAAGAGGTTCTACAGTATAACCACAACACTAGCGATGATGCATGGAGAAATGTGTGGTCTGACACTAACGAGAGTTCCTTGGTTTGCACGGAGGTGCCAACATGATACTGTGTTGTTGATGGATCCTCACATGGCATGATAAGAGGCATTACATTACCGTTGAGAAGTGGACAAGGATGTAGCGATCTTGAGATGTCTTTAGTGCGAGTTGGCATTGTGATCTTCTCTTCAATGCGTAAATACGATACGTGTAAGCATAATTTAGGAAATGTAGTCTCAAGGTTGATATTGTAGGTAACCTTATATTGGAATAGTTCCAGTAGCTACCGATCCATAGTTGTTTTGAGGTTTGATTAGTTGTTCAAGCCTACGTATAAGCCTCCACAAGATGTCAGTGTAAGTGTGTTCAAAACTATACCCCTTAGATAAATGAAATTTGTAATACAGACACAAGTAGGCCACCATAAGTCACATAGAGTATGAATGAAGTCAATTGCATGTGATCGCTATGTATTAATGATGTAACTCATTCACTAGACTTTTCCTTAACCCACTCCTTTCCTTTCTTTTCCCCTCCACCATAGGAGGATAGTGCAACATGTAATAGACCTATAGATTAGTACGTGGAGAGAAGAGCCTGACGTTGGAATTGCTATTTATTTTCCATTACTGTAACAACCTTGAATTTAAATTTTACTTAAAAAAATAAACAATAATTTAAATTGGAGATTTAACTAGAAAATAAAATTTTCAAGTACTGAAATATGAACAAATTTAGATTTGTATTCTTTTATGAAAAATGATAAATTCTTTAAGAATTAAAATTCTAAATTTAGTGTTGAGAAATCTAAGATATGGAATTAATATTTTCGAATTTATAAATAAATCTAATTTATAAGAAAAGCTAGAAAACTCTAAAAGGTTAATCTGAAAATGGCGGATGAAATAACGGCGAACGAAATAACGGCAGAAGAGGCAGACAGGGATGCAACTGATAGACCAAATAAACCTATCACCGTGGTTAACATAGCGGACGACACGGGGTGAACAGAGGTTTGTTACAAGAGAAAGCTAAATACAGATCAGAAGAAGATCCCTAGGGCTACATCTTATGCGGGACCCACAAAAAGAAATCTCTTGCAGACCAGACCAAATCTCAACAAGATCTCAACAGATCTACCTAAGGCGGGGCCTATAATCAGGAGTGGTGTTAAATTGTGGGCGGATGCTATTTCTGGAACTACGTACATAGATGGGGGTATAAGTAAATTTGAATCCTTGAAAGATGATGAAGGAGATTACGCTGATCTAGATGATGAGGTTTTTGATAATGCAAAAAACATGTGGGGCACCTCTTTATACATGCATGTGGCAGGTAAGAAGCCTTATTGCATTCACCTAAATGCGTTTATCAAAAGAGAATGGGAACCTACTGGTAGATGGGATATATTCCCATGTGAAAATGGGTTTTATCTTATTAAATTCAGTTCTGAAGCAGACTGTAATAAAGTTTTGGAGGGGGGTCCCTGGTTTATAGACAGTAAACTTATTTTCACAAAACGATGGGAACCAAATCTAAGACTTGAAAGAGATATGTTAGAATCACATCCTGTTTGGGTAAGAATGAAAAATTTAGATTTATCTCTATGGAATGCTCGTGGAATTAATAAAATTGCTAGTCTAATTGGTAATCCCCTGGATATGGATGATAATACAAGACATGTCAGAAAGTTGAAATATGCAAGAGTCCTTGTCGAAATAAAAGCAAGTGATAATATTAAAAGACAGGTGAGAGCTAAGGATAGAAATGGCAATATATACATTCATGAGATTGAGTATGAACACATACCACCAATATGTAGCAACTGCAAGTGTTTTGGTCATTCGTTAAAACAGTGTGAAACTGTGTCACCCCCCATAAAGCGAGTATGGAGGCAAAAAATAACTACAGATCAAAACTTACAACAAAACACGACGCAGGATGTAACAGGAGAAGCACATATACAAGACATGATTACAGACCAAGGGGGTAATAATAATCCATCCGAGGATACATTGGAGGAGGCAGGCCATTCAATGGCTAAAGAGGAGGAGGATAATGCAGTGCTCCATAGCTTGAAAGAGGCCACAGCGATGAGTTCATCTGCATTGTCAGAAGATGAGGAAGATATTAGCAATGTGGAACTATATAAAACGGAGTCAGATACTGAATCTGAAGGAGAAAACAAAAACAAATACACTAAGTCTAATATGAAATATGCAAATCAGTTCAAAGGAAAAGAATTAAAAGACAAGGTGATTCCAATACGCGAGGTGTCTCCTATGAAATTGAGGAGTTGACCTCCCACTCCGAAATGTCTATAATCAGTTGGAATGTGAGAGGTCTGAACAATGATACTAGACGTTTAGACCTCTTAAATATTAGGAGAAAGTACTCTCCTACCATCTTAAGCATACTGGAAAACAAATTTACAGATGAAAATATATTAATTTTCATGGAATCATTGGGGCAGGAATGGGATTATAAACACAACACTAAAGCAGGAGACAAATGTAGAATTCTTCTCCTCTGAAATAAAAAAGTATGGGATGTTAACTTGTTGAACAAAGATGAACAACGATTAACTGTGCAAGTTAATAACCTTGGAGGATTTAAATTTTCATTAAGTTCTGTTTATGCAAGCAATTTAGCATCTCAACGTACACAACTTTGGAAAGTAATCACAGAAAACAACAAATTGATCAAAGAACCTTGGGTAGTCATGGGAGATTTCAATTCCATTCTAAGAGCAGAGGAAAAAAGGGAGGACTTACTGTCAGAGTTTCCCAATTGGAAGAATTCAATAATTGGATTATTGGAGCTGGATTGCTTGAGCCCATCCATTATGGCCTGAAATACACATGGAGAAGTGGAGAATGTAAGAAAATATCATGCAAGTTAGATAGAGCCCTAGTTAATGTAGCATGTATAAATAAATTATCTAAAATCACTGTCAATGTCCTACCCCCTTCAACTAGTGATCACTGTCCCATTCTTATAAATCTAGTTGAAAAGAATTTGTCCGTGAAAGGTAAGCCTTTTAGATACTGTAACCAGTGGCATGAAATAGAAGGCTACACAGAAGCAATTCAAATAAAAAATATTATTCGGGAAGAGGGCACACAATGTTTTAAACTTGTTCAGACTCTTAAAAAGGCCAAGGCAAATCTTAAAGAGTGGAACAAGAGAAGGAAAAAAGAAGGAGACCAGGTTAGCAATTTACAAAAACAATGTGAAGATCTCCTATCAGTTATTGATAATGTTGTGTCTACAGATGAAACATGGAGACAATACTATCATATGCAAAGTAAACTAAAAGAGACACTAAGAATAAAAGCTATCGAACTCAAGCAAAAGGCTAAAGAAAAATGGTTGACTGAAGGGGATGAATGTCCAAAATGTTTCTACACAAAAATGGCTGTCAAAAATAATATCAATAACATCTTTCAACTGCTGGATCAGGAAGGAAATCCATCCAAAAGTATTCCAGACACAGAAGAAGAAGCAGTCAAATTTTATTCTGACATGTTTAATGGGGAAGTTAGTAATGACTTACCAGAAATTCATTGTAGAAGGGTGATAAATGCTAAGGGGAGAAGGCTCCTGTCCAAAAGTATTACCATGAAAGAGGTTTGGGAGGCCCTGCATTCCATACATGCTGATTCCAGTCCAAGGCCGGATGGACTGGGCTCCAAATTCTTCTTGATACATTGGAAAGACCTGAAAGTAGACATTACAATAGCAATGCAGGATATTTTCCAAAGTGGCAAATTTATAAAAGAAATTAACCGCACATTTATTTGCCTAATTCCTAAGAAGGATAATCCAACTAAAATTAAAGATTACCGACCTATTGCTTGTTGCAATGTGGTTTAAAAAATTCTAAGCAAGATTCTATGCAACAGAATGAAGGTCATATTACCTGATCTTATATCAGAATGTCAAAGTGCGTTCATCAAAGGAAGAAGTATTTCTGAAAACTCACTGATGGCACATGAATTGATAAGAAACTTCAAAAAACCAGGTGCAGATAAATTCTGTCTAAAGGTGGATCTTCATAAAGCATATGATAAAATAAATAGAAAATTCATTATACATATGCTACAAGCTATGGGTTTTCCTTCTAAATTCATAAACATAGTCAAAGAATGTATCACTACACCAACCTTCTCAATCCTGATAAATGGCGTACCAAAAGGTTTTATAGGGTCCAACAGAGGCATCAGACAGGGTGACCCTCTCTCCCCCTATTTGTTTGCAATAGCCATGGAATTTTTCTCACTTCAGATGGAGATGGCTACATATAAAAAACTCATTCATCCTATCTACAATTTCCAACCAATAGTGACCCACTTACTCTACGCAGATGATTTACTCATATGTATCAAATCCAGTCAAACATCAGCTAGAACTGTCAGGGAAATCTTCTGCAAACTAGAGAGATTTTCAGAACTTAAACTGAATAAGCAAAAAAATAAATGCTATTTTAATAAAACATGCAAAAGCAGATATGAAGTCTTGGAGTATTTGAATGTGAAAGAAGGTACACTCCCTGTAAAATACCTAGGTGTTCCTCTATCATCCAATAAGATAATTGACAGAGAATGCACAGTCTTAATCACTTCGATAAGAGATAGGTTACAAGGATGGAGCTCCAGACTCCTATCACTAGCAGGCAGAATAGAATTGGTAAATACAGTTATTCACTCTAAAGTTAACTTCTGGCAACAAACATTTCAACTACCTGATGCATCAATACAGAAAATAGAAAAAGTCTGTGCAGACTTCATATGGAAAGGTGGATTACATAAGATCAAATATGAGGACTTGTGTAGACCTAAGCAAGAAGGGGGAGTGGGACATAGAAGACTGAAAGACATGAGGCTGGTCTACACCTTGAAACAAGCATGGAGAATAATTAAAGGAGAAGGATTGTGGGGAAATTGGATGAGGAAGAGATATATTAGGGGAAATTTCTGGAGTATGCAAATTGATAACAATGCCTCTTCTGTCTGGAAAGCAATTATGAAAGTTCGAAAAACACTAGCTTCGTGCTGTACAAAGGAGATTGCCACAGGAAGAGACATGAATCTCTGGAACAATCCTTGGATTTTTGGTGAATCCTTGATTGACATCCTAGGGCTTAACACATACTCAGATTATGGTGGTCTAGATAAGTATGTGGCAGATGCAATCAACAATAATGAATGGAACTGCTCGATGTTACCAGTGAATCAAGGGATTACGGAAAAAATACAATATATGCCGATTTTTAGTGGACGAGAACATGACCTTTGGGTATGGAAGCATACTGGAAATGAATTCAACACTAAGTCAGCTTGGAATGAGATTCGACACAAAGATAATAAAGTGGAATGGTGCAAAATCATTTGGAGTTGAGCTAATTGCCCGAAAATTGCCTTAGCTACATACAAAGCAGTGCTCAAAAGACTACCCACAAGAGATCGACTTTCAAAATGGGGGATCACAGATGAAAAGAAATGCGTTTTATGCGAATGAGAGGAAGAAACCAATGAACATCTTTTTTTACTTGTAATTACTCAGCTGAGATTTTGAAAGCATGTAAACTAGCAATAAATTTAACAACGCAAAGTAAAACACTAGCTGATGAAATAAATCACCTGGTTCACAGAAGGAATAGCAAAGACATGGAATCCAAACTAAGTAGCATTGCCATTACTGTGGCGGTTTGGAGTGTGTGGAAGGAGAGAAATCGACGAATATACCAAAACAAACAAAGGAAAATTCCAGAAGTTAGTAAGATAGCTGTAAACGACATGAAATTGGTCCAAAATCGTATTCAAAACCTCACCTTTCAGGGACGAGATGAAGTTCGAACTGAAGTAACGGATCTGACCTGTCCATTGATAGGAAACCCAAGTACAAGCTACTCTTGCTGTTGGCCGCCACAAAGAAGATGAAGAACGAGATAGCTGTCGGTCTTGTTTTTATTTTTGGTAAATTTGAGTTCGAATGTACTTAACCAAATATATTTAGTTCTAACTTGTATGTATTACTGGGCCATTATTGGACCATAACCGTAGGCTGAAATGCCTTAATAAAGATCTTACCAATTTCCAAAAAAAATATATAAGAAAAACTAGAGATTTTATTTTGTTAAATATACTAATTATTATTAAAGAGGGGTTAAGAAGTGTGTAAATTATGAGTAATCAAATTTTAAAAAGATATATGGGGATTTTTTTATTACATTATCCAATTATTTATAAGAAGAATTCAAGAAATGACTATTCAGTAAATAATCAATTTAAAGTGTATGTAAAAATTTGACTTAAAGAGTTGTATCAAAGTTTATGACTTGATACCATTAAAAGGAGATAAATTATAGAACTAATCAGTAGTTATTATTAGAGAATGCACTTTAAATTGGTTGAAAGCTTTGATTGAAAATGAATTTGAAAAGAAAAAGATTTAAAAGAATGAATAAAAACCTTTCTTTTCTAATTGATTTGTATAACAACCCAAAGCCTATTTAAATCTTAATAAAAGAGAAGAATCTCCCCTTCTCAAAATTCAGTACGTACAAGCGTAGAGTACAGAAAAGGAACTCTAGTATTATCCTTCTCAAACCCTAAAGAAAAATCCAACATTTTAGTTCAAGTAAAATTTAAGAAAAAATAAAAGAAATTGAAGGTAATGTAATTAGACCCTTATACACCTTTTAGACTAACTGATTTTAGTTCTTACTTGTTTTGGTTCTTATTTTCTTCTTTTTTGGTTGAGGCATTCTCTAGGGTTTTACTAAAATTGTAAAAGCAAGGTAGGATTTAGTGTTAACAAGCTTTCACAAGGAATCATGGTGAGTAATCCTCACTACTTTCTTTATATTGACTACATACTTGTATAATTAGCTTATAATGATAATTTTAGTAGTGATCTGAGTTTGAATTGTTGTGATTAAGAAGCATTGTCTGCTGAAATCATGTCCTGGTTGAATTAGAAAACTAGATGTTATTGTTTGATTTTTTGACACATGGTGGTATTGCTATGGATGTTTTCTGCTTGTGGATATGCTTTCTGATCCTAAAAATAAAGTACCAATGTTAGAAATTGATGAAGTGTCAATCAAGGTGGTTTCCTAGTGCCGAATAGCTCTAAGATTTATTGATACCGGTTGACCGGTGACTGCCCACCTATGGATCGGTGGTCGATACCTGGAGCTAATCGGCTCCAGGTAAAACATCGTTGGTTATCTATTTTCTTCATTTTCTTTTGTTGCTTTCTACGATTTTTAAAGATTTATCTGCATCATATTTTTATTTATTAAAAATAATGCATATACATTTTGATATCAATTTAGGTTATAACTTATTATATCAATGAACAAAAGTATATATAGTCGAGTAATGAAAGGTTTATAGATTTAAAAGAAAAAATTTAAAATATATTAAAAGGCATTCCATATGTTTGAAAAGTCAAAACCTATGCTTTATAAATAATTACTTCTCTTTGAATAATATATTAAGTTTGGCCTTCGGCCATTTATTCCTTTTATGGGATTTTCTAATGACTTTTGAATTATTACTGTCAAGAAAATTATTCTTTCTATGAAACAAAGAATTTAATTAAATAGTTTAGCGGTAATGATTGGTACGAGACATTCAATATCACGTTATTGCTAAAGTATATGACTTGTTGAGTAGAATACTTAAGTGAGTGGAATTTATTAACTTACAATAAATACTCCAGCAACCACGTATGGTATGGTACACATGGTGTTACTCTAGTGATTACTATTAAGAGTAGGTAACACTTTTGATTAAATAGTATCTTGGGAAGCATGCTATTCCTATAGTTCTCCATATTCATTAGTGCACTCTTTTGCTTGACCTTGTAGGCTAGTAATCATCCCAGTGGCTAACAATGGTGATCGAACCCTGAGTCGTGGTATCTTTGTTAGCTATTAGCTCAACACCATAAAAGCAGCAGTCGGCGCTATGGGCACATCTTGTGTAATGACGTTGGTATATTATGCTTGTAGGATTAATGGTGTTGGTCCTTCTGAAACTCCTGAAGCATGTGGTATCGGTCTCCTATTGGAATGAACCAACTCACAATAAGAATTCCCTTGTAGTCAAGATTTCTATAGGATTACTTATTTTACCCGACTTGCTATGTGCATGTCTTTTCTTGTTGACATGCTTTCATGCGACGTTGTGTATTTTATCTTGGGCTTGTTGTCAGTCAGTTTTATGCCTTTGCGGGATTGACTCGTTTTCATGCGATAAATGATGTGCTCAATAATGACTTTCTATCATGCGATTATTTGGTTATTTGAGATGATTGCCGATGATGGGCACGATATGACTTTGTGATATGGCGATTATGTATCAGTTGTTTACTTGATGAGATCTTTATATACTTATATAGTGTTTACTATATCGTTGAGTTATTTGCATGCATATTATATCCAATTTTATAAAGTGATAGTCCGAGCAGATTATTTTATAATACTCAGATCAGACCGAGACTTGACAGGTATAGGGATTCAGTGAGATTGGATGTTGGGCTAGCTTTTGGAGATAGATAGTTCTACATGTATGTATGTATGTGTGTATCATTTTTTCTATTCTTGTGTTTATATCATATGACTTCTGTGTGAAATATAGTAACTCTTGATATACATTCTTTTAGTACTCGTCCATTACTCAATTTTATGTATGTATTATGTGCGTCTAGTACTTCCATTTTGTAGACTCACTTTATGAATGTATTTTTGTGACCGTATTGATTTTTTCACTGTGATCTATGATTCTGTGTTGTCTGAAATGATTTATGTAACAACCCGCAAATCCATACCCTTTGAATTGACAATAAACTACACATGTCCCACCCAAAAAACACAGACTGAAGGAAAGTCAGGAGAAAGAAAAGAAGAGAAAAGAAGAGACAAAAGAGAGAAGATAGAACCGAACAGAACAATATTGAATCACATATTGCAGCAGAAAACATGTAATATCATACCAATGATCTTTACAAAACAAAAACTGTATATATATGCATCAATCAGAGTTCAATAATTAACCAATAGTTATCAGAGTGAACAGTTATAATAAGCTGTCTTCATAATTGCTGATAATATAAACAACTAAGCACATTGGATAGTCAATAATCAAAACAGATACACGTATACGTAAATGAAGCTCTCTAGCTCTCCTACCGAAGCTCCAAAAGCACCAAATCTAAACATGCAAATATACTCGGTCTGACCCGAGCATTGAAAGGGAAGAACGTCCGGATCAGTCTAGTAAACCAACGTAAGAAACACACTGAATTGAATTTATTAAATTATCAAACTTTTTCTTTATCAGAACAAAAGTATCTCGTAAGACAAGTCCACACATAAACACAGACATGTTTTTACCTTACAATAACTAAAACCTTTCATATCAAATCATCCGATATTATACTAGTGTCTAGTATACAAATGTGACAACCCTGGTTACGGAGATTACCTGTAAATATTAAATTATAACGGTAGTTACGATTTAATATTGTGAACTAAAATAAAATTTTAAATTGTTCATTTAGAATAAACAATAGATTTTTTGAAATAAAATGAGAAAATAAAGTTTGGAACTTTATTTTATTTTGTTCGAGTTAATAATGAATGAAAAATGGTTTTTATTTTGGAGAAAATGCAATAATTTTATTAATTATCGCTAATTACTTCTTTTAATAATTTTTAAAGGAAGAATTTGATTTTTAAAGATTGTTCATTCAAACAAAAGGATGGAATTTGATGTAAAAATGAGTTTTGGTTATGAAATTAAGTTTAAAATGCTTTGTCATATTTTTCTAAACAAGAAAAATATTTTAGTTGAATTTTTGGAGTTAAAATATGGAGTTATGCATTTATTAGTGTAAAATTGTGTATTTATGTAAAATAAGGGTTTTAATAATAAAAATGTTTTTGAAACTAAAATTAAACTTTTTACATGATGCAAAATATTTTTTTATGTATACAAGTTTACATATTTTATTTGTGTAGAAACTTGAAAGAAAATGCATTGTTTTATTATAACATAGCGTAAAAATGTGCATATTGATTTGGGTGTGAATTGAAACCTTAGGCTAATTAATTTATTCTCTATTTGAGTCCAAAAGCCCATTAGCCTATAACCAGAAGACAAAGAAATGAGAAAATATTTCCTGTACGTACATAAAACTATTCTCATCTTCTTCTTCTAGCCGTAAACAAAAGATAGAAACCTTATTCAATCTATGGCCTTCAATCCCTTAATTTCTTCATGGATTTATTGTTTCAATCAATTAAAAGCTAATTTCAAGCAGGTACTCTACTTCAAATCAAAGAGAATTCATCAAATTTCAATTTTGTTTTTGGGTTGTCTGTTAATTACTTGTTCTTCTTCTTTGCATGTTCTATTTCTATGCTTTCTATTGCCAAAAGCCTTCATCTTACTTCAGTTTGGCCAAATTTATTTATGTTAATCTCCATGGATTGTAAGGTGAGTATCAAAACTCACATATTCTAGCTTTAATTGAGATTTTAAGGTAAGAAATCTCAGATTTTTGTTGTTGTTGCATGTTTAATCATAAATTGCTGTCAGTAAATTGTGTATATCTCTTTCGTTTTACATCGGAATTCGATTTTTTTTGAAGTTTTGGAAACCCTGAAAAGTATGTGACAAATTTCACGTTGAACACTTTCGAAAATTTTGAGCATAGAGGTTCGAAAATCCAAATACAAACTCGCTGCTCTGTCACTGTAAAATTGTGACTTTCTGTGCTAAGTGTTGTTGGTAATTTAAGCATATATTTTCCGTTTGATGTCCGAATTTGAGGATTTTTGATGTTCCTGAAAGCTTAGATTATATGCTATAATTTTCATGATTTGAGTTTTTTCTAATTTTGATGTTTACACGGTCGACAGTTCATTCTAATATCGCTGTCCCGAAACTAAAACGACAGCTGTAGTGAACTTCATATCTGAAATTTGTTTTGGCTATATCTTTCATGTTTCTTATCCAAATTTAATAATTTAAGATGTTACGGAAAGCTATACTTTGTGCTAGAAGTTTCATGTTTTGAGTTTGTTGAAATTTATAAGTTATCTTGGTCAAAACTATATTTGTTTGCTGCTGTCTCGAGAGCAAAACGACAACAATAACAATCATTGAACTGAGAATTGTATTGGCTTATATTCGCTCTCATTCTTGTTCGATTTTGATGTTGTTTTTGAGATGTTTTGAGAGCTATGATGCCTATCAATAGGCTAGCTATATGTAGAGAATTTGAAACCCAAATTTAAAAGAATTTGAATTGACTGTGGGTTAAATTTGAATTGAATTCATATTGAATTCGAGTTATCGGCCTTGAGTAATCTTTCTTGTTTTTCATTGTTTTCGAGCACGGTTTTCACTAAATCATTTTGAAGTGATTTTTTTGAAATAAATGGAAATTTTGAATTATTATTAAATAGTATTTTTAAAATTCATTATTTTCTTTCTAATATAAAAATCTATTTATTTCCTATAATAAAGGAATTTCAAATACTGGTTTTATTAATCATTTCGAGAAAAGTTTTAAAAGCTTGTTTTCCCTATTAAACTATTTTAAATGTAAATATACACTTTTGCACTATTCGAATGTATGAGAAAGAGAATTAAACAATTTAGTAAAACATGTGGTATGGGACATGTGCGTTTACTATTTTGGTTAATTCCGGACTTGCACGATCGAAACTATCTGGGTTATGATTTCTTAGTTACTTAGCCAATTTATGGCGAGTTTTTGAGATTATAATTCCTTTATTTAGGAATTTTCTAGGAAGGCCAATATTTGGAGAGTTTTATGGGTTGAGATTTCTACTTTGAGATTTATGGTATGAAGGGCCATCATGATGTTTTCACTTTTGGATGAGACGAGACGAGTTACGATGCCATTTAATACTTGTCGATAAGATGAGACAAGTATGGTGTCTCTTTATCACTCGCCAATGAGATAAAGCGAGATATGATTTTCTGAGTTTTATGATGTTCCTAGTGTGGCATCGACTAGCGGTTAGTAAACTATTAAGTGCGAACGTGTGGTATGGGACACACGTTAACACTTTTAGGGTTCCTATCCGTGAGTTTGTGACACACGTATGATGTTTACCAAACAGAACTGCTTTGAGAGGTGTTAGCGACATAGTCATGAGGATAAACTGCTTTGGGAGGTGTTAGCGACCTTGTTAGGGCTGACAAAATAGCTTGGAGAGGTGTCAGCGACCTATTCATGAGGATGAACTGCTTTGAGAGGTGTTAGCGACCTTGTCACAAGCTTCGGCCGTCTGAGTTTAGCACGTGCAGCATTGCTTCGGCGTTGCACTCGGGGATTTGGCCAATCCGGGTTTTTTTGGGTTTTCTTTTTTATTGTGATTTCACCATTTTAAGATGTTTTATTACATCAATAGCCTAGTGCCGTATAAGATGTTATATATGTAATGATTTCATTTATGACGTTTTGAACTATTATTGAGTTCCTTGAGCCATGAGTTTGGATGATTTCATGAATTTGTAGGATATTCTAGGTTTTTTCCATTTTGGCGAGTTGAGATTGAGATTTTTATACATTTATACCAATGAGATGAGGTATAATTTAATTTGGAGATTCCTCTATATTTGAGTTTTGGATCATCCTATTTGAGAATCTTTTATATTTGCCATTTTAGCGAGAGTTTGCATTGATGTTTCTCCTTTAGAAGAGATATGGTTCATGGAAACCATGTAGACTTTTTGGGATGTCGCTGATGATATGAGGCAAATATTTATATTATTTGAGTATTATTATTGAATTTACCTCTTTTAAGGTCTTTGTACACTTAATTGACCTTAGTTCACTTAAGTCATGGGTTGTATTCTTTATGTTGCCTTTTCTCATTCGAAAAGAATTATCACCTTGTGTCTTATGCTTTATATTATCGTCTATCCCCATTAACTGATTGTTTTAGCTAGACTGGCCTGTGTATTTTGTACTCGGGTCAGACCGAGTTGTTTCAGGTTAGCTATCAGTTATGTGACTTAGCTTTGATGCATCTGCTTGGATATAAGCCTAGTACTATTGTGTAATTTATATTTCTTTCCGCTTGACTCTAATATGTATTTGATTAGATGTATATAGTTTGGTCTCCGTACCACTTTTGTGTATCAGTTTGTATCATGCTAGGATGTATCTGCGTATATGTATTTATATGTATGATGATTACTGTTCTGTGATGTGATATGCATTATGTTATTATATTTTGTTCTGATAGATCCATTAGCCACCTATAGTTTTGTACTAAGCATTTATTGGATATGTCGATCCACTTAAAATAGAAAAAAAAATATAGATCATTTATCGACGTATTCAGTAGATGTTTAAGGCAAGATTATAGATGGTCGCTCCTAACCAGCCCTATTCTTCGCATTTATAGACAGAATTACCCTGTAATTCTCTTTATTAATGTGGGTCTCGGGATGGGGCGTCACAGCTTGGTATCAGAGCTGAGTTCAGAACAAAATATGACAAACACAGAACAGAAGCACATATGACGATACATCCAAGTATAGTACAAGTGTTACAAATTCCTTAATCTTTGGTCCTTGGTTTTTATTTATATCTTTTGAAGTAGATCATTTGGGATATGTCTAGGAATATATTTCATTCCGTGGTATTTCCAAATTGAATTGATGGTACCTTATCTTATGAGTAATCCATTTGGATTATTCTATTTGAGTCATCTTTGCTACGGGTGCTTGACACTCATCCGTATTGGAGGAATTTGTTGATGCTTTTTGTTGGTTCTTGTCGTTTTCTTCTTTGAGGATTGGAAATCCTATTGAGGGGATCCACAATATTTGGGTGAGATGTTTGGGAATTTTGTGATTGTTCCTTTTAGCTTTTTTTTTTGTGCGTATTGGCACGCTATTTTCTATCTAGATTTTCTATCTTGAGTTTGGAATGATTTGAGATGGAGTGACTTGCATATTATCAAGTCACATTCTAAGATTTAGAGGATACTATATTTTAGTATCCTAATTTAGCCGATTTGTTTCTCTTGTTCTTTGGAATGCTAGTAATCATTCGGAAGTATTTGTATTCACTCCTTAGTTTTGAGATAATAATGATATATCTCAAGCTTCAGTCATTTTGGCTCTGTTGATTTCTGTGAGTCTGTTTTGGGTAGACACCCAATCGGGAAATTGAATATTGTGTTCACTTCATTCTCGGTTCTTAGCCTTTCGGTCATCCTCCCACGAGGATGTCCACTAGGGAAATGAGGTGATTCATTGAATTTATTTGATATTGTCATTCTTGCCTCATTTTGAGATATCCTCTTTGGATGCTCAATTGTTATTATACTTTGTGAAATTACTTCACTCAAAGTAATGATATGTTATTAGTGTTCTTCTGCTCATTCGAGAAGATATCTTAATCTTACTCTTATATCTCGTTAATCTCTTTATTTTTTAATCCATTAAGTGGCGCTAGGGTCATTCCTTGGCTTGACCCTACACCAATTTTCATGATCTACGAGTTGCAAAGGATAGCGTTCCTCTTATCGCATTGCATACTCATATGGTTCTTGTGAGTGGTTCGTTATACCATTTGGAATAACAAACGCTCCAGTCTATTCCATCAGTTTGGTGAATCGAGTATTCTAGGAATACCTTGATGGGTTCTTCTTGTGTTTTTTATTTATTTTGAGTGTAAGTTGTAACTGAGTTTTTTAAATTTTCATATTGAAGATATTTTTTTTAAATGAAATTGGATTTTTGAGAAAAACAAAGTATATTTTGAGTATTATATTTGAGGTATTTCTTTTTAAAGAAATTGAATTTGTGTGTTGGGTTGTCCATCTAGTGATTTAAGAATTCTGATCGATGTGTTTGGCCAACGTTATCGATAGAAATTTCCTAAACGTCATGATGAGACAATCAGACATGGAAATTTGAGTTTTAATATAAATTAAGTGGAGAATAAATTAAAATGGTTTGATAATTAATTTTATTTGGATGACATATGCAGCCATGGATCCATAGCGGGTTGGATGAGTGGTGAGGCAGTTTTGATCATTTGGTTAACTCTGCAGCCAATCGATAGGGTTATTTATTACAAAACTATGGCGAGGCATTGCCATTATGATAATTGAAATTTTACGAAATGGTATACAGTTATGTTTTGTTATTGAAATGATGTACTTGAGATGAGATAATACTTTGTTTGGAAAGTATTTTTTTGTTGAATATTTTAAAATGAATCTTCAAAGCTAGTTGTTGAAAAAAAAACTTGCTTTTGTAAAGTGATAAAGGTGTTTCCAATTAGAGAATTGTTTCTTTTAAAAGATGATTACATAGAGTTGATCATAATTTTGTATGTCTTAGCTTTTCAGGAAAAAGAAGATCATTTAATAAATGATTTAGCAAAGATCTTGTTTGAAAATGTAGTTTAAAATTAAAATGGTTTGGGGAAAAATTTTAAATTTTAAATTGATTTGAAAGCTGAAATTTCATTTAGAAAAGTGTTGTACTAAAATAGTGATAACTAGAGATTTTTAACTCCAATGAGCTCAAACCTTTGGCAAATGAAAGAGCTTTCAGTAAGGTATAAAGTTTCTTTTTACCACATTTAAAGATTTTGCTCTTTGCTGCGTGTAAAATAAGTTTGAATGTTGATAGGCAGTTCTGCCCTATTACAAAATTCTCTCAAATTAAGCTGAAAGTAAATTTAACATAACTTTCAAACCATAAATCCGATTTTGATGATCTTTATATTGTTGGAAATCATAGACTGAGTAGAACAACTTTTATTTTATAAACTTCTTCAGATTTTGCGTTTTGCTAGGTCAAAACAGGTCTTCTTTATAGAAGGTCTGGAATGAAATTGATTTATTTTCCCTTAATAGTTAAGTGTAGCACTTCTTATTTATGAGCATGAACTAATATCATCTATTTGAGTTAAGTACATGTGAAAAAGGATGGTTGGACTATATTTTGAGCCTAAAAGATTATATATAAGAGTATGCCAAATGGCTTTAAAATGCTAAAAAGAAAGGTATGTTTTGGGATTAAATTTTTTAAGTGTTAAATGTTGATATATATTGTGTTTCCGACCCAACGGTCGATGTATATTATATAAATCATTTTTGCAATATTGTAAACGGCCCTCCGTACAAAGGAGACTTCGTCGAATTTTTCCAAAAAAGTTAACAGTTAGAAAATTTTGAGAAATGAATTTGAATTTTTTTTTTGGGGTTTTGAGTAGTTTTTTTATCTCCTAAATGAGCTGTGTAAGACTTAAAGTCCATAATAGTAATGAATGGGCAAGGGAGATAGCTATTTGTAAATATCCATCGATGAAGGGTCTAATTATATGTACTTTTCAAGTCTTGTTTGAAATTATTTTGAAGTTGATTACTAATGTGGAAAAATATGTGTTACAAATTAAATATATTTATGGAAGAGTTGAGAATAAATAACTAAAATTTTATTTACTCCGAATATAGAGTAATGAGTTTAAATTTAAATTCGGTAAATTTTCAAGTATTAAAAATTGAGATTATGACTATAAAGATAATGAGTTTTGAAACTCTAAGAATTTTTGGCTATAAATTAATAAATATATAAATATTTATATTTTGGTTCCTTTTATTTATCTTGCCTTAGTGCAATTGTCTAACGACTTGCATTTATGCGGTCATCCGATTTTGGTGACATTCGAATGACCATCTCTCGTCGAATTTTCTTACCTCTATTGTCATCAAGCTAAAATCAGTGTGGCTCTTTCCATAGTGATACACAGAAAGTCATGTCAATAATGATCTTGTTGATTGGAGTCTGAGATAAAATGACACTAAAATCCGGACTCTATTCGAGAAGCTTCTGAGAAATCAATCTCACTTGATCGCTCTTTTGTGTTGCATTCAAATTTTTGTTCTTGTTTCGAAGGTAAGACGCCTTCGAAATCATAATGTATTGCTCGAAGAAATTCAATGATCTACCAATCCCAGTTATTATACTTGGGAAATCATAGAATTTATTGATCAATTTTATCTTCGACTTCTATCATCTTGAGTTGAGTGAGAAATTTTAATCTCGTGTTGGTCTACCCTTCTTTTGATTGATGAAGTAGATGAGTTGAATATAAACACTTCTCTAGAAATTGCGAGGACGCAATTTTGCTCTGGGGGCGAGTCTGTAACAACCCTGGTTATGGAGATTACCTGTAAATATTAAATTATAACGGTAGTTACGATTTAATATTGTGAGCTAAATAAAATTTTAAATTGTTCATTTAGAATAAACAATGGATTTTTTGAAATAAAATGAGAAAATAAAGTTTGGAACTTTATTTTATTTTGTTTGAGTTAATAATGAATGGAAAATGGTTTTTACTTGGAGAAAATGCAATAATTTTATTAATTATTGCTAATTACTTCTTTTAATAATTTTTAAAGGAAGTATTTGATTTTTAAATATTGTTCATTCAAACGAAAGCATGGAATTTGATTTAAAATGAGTTTTGATTGTGAAATTAAGTTTAAAATGCTTTGTCATATTTTTCTAAACAAGAAAATTATTTTAGTTGAATTTTTGGAGTTAAAACATGGAGTTATGCATTTATTAGTGTAAAATTGTGTATTTATGTAAAATAAGGGTTTTAATAATAAAAATGTTTTTAAAATTAAAATTAAACTTTTTACATGATGTAAAATATTTTTTTTATGTATATAAGTTTGCATATTTTATTTGTGTAGAAACTTGAAAGAAAATGCATTGTTTTATTATAACATGTGTAAAAATGTGCATATTGATTTGGATGTGAATTAAAACCTTAGGCTAATTAATTTATTCTCTATTTGAGTCCAAAAGCCCATTAGCCTACAACCAGAAGACAAAGAAATGAGAAAATATTTCCTGTACGTACAGAAAACTGTTCTCATCTTCTTCTTCTAGCCGTAAACAAAAGATAGAAACCCTATTCAATCTATGGCCTTCAATCCCTTAATTTCTTCATGGATTTATTGTTTCAATCAATTAAAAGCTAATTTCAAGCAGGTAATCTACTTCAAATCAAAGGGAATTCATCAAATTTCAATTTTGTTTTTGGGTTGTCTGTTAATTACTTGTTCTTCTTCTTTGCATGTTCTATTTCTAAGTTTTCTACTGCCAAAAGCCTTCATCTTACTTTAGTTTGGCCAAATTTATTTATGTTAATCTCCATGGATTTCAAGGTGGGTATCAAAACTCACATATTCTAGCTTTAATTCAGATTTTAATGTAAGAAATCTCAAATTTTTCTTGTTGTTGCATGTTTAATCATAAATCGCTGTCAGTAAATTGTGTATATCTCTTTCGTTTTACATCGGAATTCAATTTTTTTTGAAGCTCTGGAAAGCCTGAAAAGTGTGTTACAACTTTCATGTTGAAAACTTGCGAAAATTTTGAGCATAGAGGGTCGATGAACCCAATACAAACTCGTTGCTCTGTCACTGTAAAATTGTGACTTTCTGTGCTAAGTGCTGTTGGTAATTTAAGCATATCTTTTTCGATTGATGTCCGAATTTGACGATTTTTGATGCACCTGAAAGCTTAGATTATATGCTACAATTTTTATGTTTTGAGTTTTTTCTAATTTTGATGTTTACATGGTCGACAGTTCATTCTAATATCGCTGTCCCGAAACTAAAACGACAGCTGTAGTGAACTTCATATCTGAAATTTGTTTTGGCTATATCTTTCATGTTTCTTATCCAAATTTAATAATTTGAGATGTTCCTGAAAACTTATACTTTGTTCTAGAAGTTTCACGTTTTGATTTTTTTGAAATTTATAAGTTATCTTGGTCAAAACTATATTTGTTTGTTGCTGTCTCGAGAGCAAAACGACAGCAATAACAATCATTGAACTGAGAATTGTATTGGCTTATATTCGCTCTCATTCCTGTTCGATTTTGATGTTGTTTTTGAGATGTTTTGAGAGCTATGATGCCTATCAATAGGCTAGCTATATGTAGAGAATTTGAAACCCAAATTTAAAAGAATTTGAATTGACTGTGGGTTAAATTTGAATTGAATTCATATTGAATTCAAGTTATCGGTCTTGAGTAATCATTCTTGTTTTTCATTGTTTTCGAGCACGGTTTTCACTAAATCATTTTGAAGTGATTTTTTTGAAATAAATGGAAATTTTGAATTATTATTATATAGTATTTTTAAATTTTTTTTTCTTTCTAATATAAAAATCTATTTATTTCCTATAATAAAGGAATTTCAAATACTAGTTTTATTAATCATTTCGAGAAAAGTTTTAAAAGCTTGTTTTCCCTATTAAACTATTTTAAATGTAAATATACACTTTTGCACTATTCGAATGTATGAGAAAGAGAATTAAACGATTTAGTAAAACACGTGGTATGAGACATGTGCGTTTACTATTTCGGTTAATTCCGGACTTGCACGATCGAAACTATCCGGGTTATGATTTCTTAGTTACTTAGCCAATTTATGGCGAGTTTTTGAGATTATAATTCCTATATTTAGGAATTTTCTAGGAAGGCCAATATTTGGCGAGTTTTATGGGTTGAGATTTCTACTTTGAGATTTATGGTTTATGAAGAACCGTCATGATGTTTTCACTTTTGGATGAGACGAGATGAGTTACGATGCCATTTAATACTTGTCGATGAGATAAGACAAGTATGGTGTCTCTTTATCACTCGCCAATGAGATAAGGCGAGATATGATTTTCTGAGTTTTATGATGTTCCTAGTGTGGCATCGACTAGCGGTTGTAAACCATTAAGTGCAAACGTGTGGTATGGGACACACGTTAACACTTTTAGGGTTCCTATCCGTGAGTTTGTGACACATTCACGATGTTTACCAAACAGAACTGTGAGGTGTTAGCGACATAGTCATGAGGATAAACTGCTTTGGGAGGTGTTAGCGACCTTGTTCGGGCTGACAAAATAGCTTGGAGAGGTGTAAGCGACCTATTCATGAGGATGAACTGCTTTGAGAGGTGTTAGCGACCTTGTCACAAGCTTCGGCCGTCTGAGTTTAGCACGTGCAACATTGCTTCGGCATTGCACTTGGGGATTTGGCCAATCCGGGTTTTTTGGGTTTTCTTTTTTATTGTAATTTCACTATTTTAAGATGTTTTATTACTCAATAGCCTAGTGCTATATAAGATGTTATATATGTGGTGATTTCATTTATGACGTTTTGAACTATTATTGAGTTCCTTGAGCCATGAGTTTGGATGATTTCATGAATTTATAGGATATTCTAGGTTTTTTCCATTTTGGCGAGTTGAGATTGAGATTTTTATACATTTATACCAATGAGATGAGGTATAATTGAATTTGGAGATTTCTCTACATTTGAGTTTTGGATCATCCTATTTGAGAATGTTTTATATTTGCCATTTTAGCGAGAGTTTGCATTGATGTTTCTCCTTTAGAGGAGATATTGTTCATGGAAACCATTTTGGGATGTGGTGATGATATGAGGCGAATATTTATATTATTTGAGTATTATTATTGAATTTACCTCTTTTGAGGTCTTTGTACACTTAATTGACCTTAGTTCACTTAAGTCATGGGTTGTATTCTTTCTGTTGCCTTTTCTCATTCGAAAAGAATTATCACTTTGTGTCTTATGCTTTATATTATCGTCTGTCCTCATTAATTGATTGTTTTAGCTAGATTGACCTGTGTATTTTGTACTCGGGTCAGACCGAGTTGTTTCAGGTTAGCTATCAGTTATGGGACTTAGCTTTGATGCATCTGCTTGGATATAAGCCTAGTACTATTGTGTAATTTATATTTCTTTCCGCTTGACTCTAATATGTATTTGATTAGATGTATATAGTTTGGTCTCCGTACCACTTTTGTGTATCAGTTGTACCATGCTGGGATGTATTTGCGTATATGTATTTATATGTATGATGATTACTGTTCTGTGATGTGATATGCATTATGTTATTATATTTTGTTCTGAAAGATCCATTAGCCACATATAGTTTTGTATTAAGCATTTATTGGATATGTCGATCCACTTGAAATAGAAAAAAAATATAGAGCATTTATCGACGTATTCAGTAGATGTTTAAGGCAAGATTATAGATGGTCGCTCCTAACCAGCCCTATTCTCCGCATTAACAGACAGAATTATCCTGTAATTCTCTTTATTAATGTGGGTCTCGGGGTGGGGCGTCACAACAAATAATATTAATTATAGCCGAAATTGTTGCATTGATTAAATTCCAGCATATAGCCCAAAATGGGTAATACAATCAAAATGGCAGGTTACGTAGTGAAGTTTGGATTTCCATACTAATGACCAGGTAAAGGGACTACCTTCCGGCAGTACATCTCTCGAGGAATGTAGCGAGGACCAACACAAAGGATCCTCTACCAACACAAGGCCGGTCCACCTCTATAACTACATGGTACCGAATATATCATTCTTCGATCGTTACCGACCTTTAATGTGGGACCTCAATGCATACAAACCACAATAATCAGAAACATGACGTCATAGCGTGTAAAGATATATCAAGAAGAGGATGATCATACCCTACTTGGGAGCGACCCACTTAACCTTGCCGCATCTAATCTGTTTCGGTCATTTCCAGTTGATGAGGCCTGAGGTAACGATTACCTTTCACAAATCACATATCACATCACTTTGAATGTCACATGGCCATTTCCGTTGACTACTAATTGCCTTCCACAAAAATACAACCCTTAAGCTTGTATGTCTCAAGGAGGGTGTTAAGCTAAGAGAAGTTGCCTTCTCCGCCGCCACTGATGTACATTTGTAAAAACCAATGTACATAATCTTTAGAAATGCAATGTCAGACAAACATCCATACAAGTTGTCCATAAACAGGATAAACTGAGGGTACTTTCCTTCCACATCGTGTCGGGAAATCCCTAGGATTAGTAGCGAATAGTCCTCGCATCGGATATTCTATAATGAAGAGACCACTGCTACTATATGTATATTGGGATTTTAACCCCAAACGGTCAACTAGCAGTCCCCTACTATGAAAATCTAGAATATCAGTATCATCACAAGCAACCTATACAATTGTCGCTTATACGTTGGTCCGAAGTGGTTTTTGGATAAACCGATCCCAATCTCTTCGCATCAACAACGCAAAAGCGTTTCTCAACCTCACACAGAAACTAAGTCTCATATACTTTTCACGTCTCTAATTTTCAACTTGCTATCCTTTGGGCTAAGAAGGAAGCTCGATAGATTGGAGTAATACTCCGCACTATACGAATCAACATCCTCAATGTAAATGATAATCAAGCCTACACAAAAGGCTACGCACTAAGTGTACGACTAAATAGTTCCCACGTCAAGTCGAGGAACTAAAATGGCCAAATTTGATAGTCGGTTATTTAAATATCAATGCAAACAAACAAATATTCAGCACCATAACAATCACTGGGCCCTTTTAATTAATCTTTTATTAACTAAATCACTTACTAAATATTCACTTCAAATTATCTTTAAAAAGATATACTCTCAAACCGTTTCAACTTTCTATATTGGAAAACATTTACATATACTTATTTAATAATAAGTAATTCACAATCTCTTTATTTTCAACACTTGGAAAATATTACATATACTTAAATCACGATTAAGTATATATTTTATTCTTTAAGAAAAACATTCTCTTTACACACATTTATTTGGGTTAAAACGAATGTTGCATAAAACATCGTTACGACAACCCAAAATCACTAGTATATTGAATCGAAAATAAGATAGATATATAAATCCCATATACTATATAAAACATTTTCTTTCGAAAATCATTGATTATAACAACAGTGTTATAGTCCATCATTTTCTTATTTCTCGAAACGTCTGTTTCAAAAATGAATGTTGAAATCTATGTATTTGATACTTAACACATTTTAAAACACCTTCAAATCATTTAAATCTATTTAAAATATCATTTACTGTCCATAATCGTGAAGACGGTTCATTTACCAAATTCAATACTTCTATATATTTATTAAAGGATAATCCACTATCGAAAATCGTGGACATAATTCTCTAACCACATTCATTACTATTGCATATTTAATTAAAGGATTATCCACTGTCCAAAATAGTGGATGAAATTCCTTTAATATACTTCTGTATTTAACTTATCAAATTCAATCGATTTTAGATTTATAAAAACAATGTTTAAAAATACTATTTATATTTTATAAAAACTTCAATTTAAAAAATTCCTTTATTTACCAATTCTATTTATATCCCATTTACATGCCAAAATCAAATTTATAAGATAATTACTTATAAATTTCTTTATTTAAAAAATCATTTCCTTTATAACTTCATCAATTTATAAATCTATAAACCTTATTTACTTTTAAGATTCAACTATCACTTCATTTTACACGTACAAAACTTCTTTACAATTTCGTCCCTTCAATTTGTAAAAATTCAGTTTTATAAATCTTATATACATACCATTTGTAATAGATTAAAAAAATCTCCATATATACAATTTTACTATATAGTTAACTTCACATTTCTAAAATCATATTTTGACTATATTTCACCAAAATCATAATTTTTATAACATAAAAGTTATCACATTTATTTGTTTAAAATAAATTCTTCCTATATAACAATTCAAAGTATATATTTTCAAATCACTTTAAAATCTTTTTAATGTGGAAATCATCACTTTAACATTTTTAAAATTCCAAAAATAGGCCCAATGCTGCAACAACACTAAATACATCAATTACGGTATCCAAAACATTATATATCACATGATATCTGCATATATCAAAATATTTGTGAATAAATCAATACTGTTGAGGAATCTAGTTGGATCCCTCCAACCTACCATCTACAACAAATATGCATATTATAAAATTTGTACAATGTCCGCTTTGAGGCAGACGCATGTACAAAGTGTCATCTGCTCATACATCGGAATGTATAGGGTCTCATCTGCTCCAATAGGCAGAAATATCTCCAAATACCAATCAATATATAGATAATGTATCATATATCATCCAAACAATCATCAATCATCATATAATAAATTTATTCTCACTAATATAAAAATATCAATGAGTCAGAAAGAGTGAGTTATACTCACGTTGCTTCTAATAGCAGTTGCAGTGTTTTATTCTGAATAAAATTAAACAGCCGTTTATTTTACCCAAAATTTACACTAGCTCTAATCAACTCCAAACCAGCTCTACAATATAGTGCTCATCAATATGGACCCGATGTAATTCGTCTCATCAAAAAAGGGCCTCGTATGAAGAAGTTATACATTTTTAAAGTTTGTACGAATTTTAAATAATATAATTTACAAATTTATTTTTAATTTCAAATCCTAGAATCATCGTGGACGTTCATTTTACTTGATGAGAATCTCGGCCGTGCTTTTCTTTTTCCCTCCCCTTCTTCGTTCGTTTCAGTCGAACAAAACAACCCATAGCCGCTGTTCTCCTTAGAATTTTTTCCACCTCCACGATCAATTTTAGGTCAATCAACCACCATCACAGGGTAGCGCTACACGAGCTTCACCAACATCTTGAATGATGTGGCACTCGGCCTCCCCATGCTATCGAGATTCGTGCTTGAACGTCGGACCTTCACGATCAAATCGCCGTCGATCGACTCAATAAAAATCGATCATAGCCATTGAAATTGTCTCTTCATCCTCTACAATTTTTAGTTGATGATTTTAACTAATTATTGATGGATCGATCAGAATTTGAGGGAGAAGATGACAAGTTTTTACCCGTAGAAATTAATGGTGGCAACTGTGAAACCCTAGCTAGGGCTTGAGTGAAAAAACAAAGTTACAAAATCCTTTTAAAGAAATTTGCTACACTATTCACTCGAATTTTTTCCGAACTCTAATCGAAGCATGCCGCCTGATGTTTATAATGTTTTACCCCTATTTCAAACACAATGGAATATATATCGAGAGCCAATTCAATCGTATTTCAAAGATACGTTTTCGAATTGACTATTTTAAACTAAAAATTCACTTCAACAAATTTCTAAGCATTTTAGCTTGCCACGGACAAACCGTAAATCCGATTGACACGAAATTTGAAATCCTACAATAATAAAATATTACAGATCCAATGGAACTGGTTTCATCGAAATCCAGGAATGTTTGAAAATGGATATTTTTATATGTTAATTAAATATTAAAATATTCAATTTCTATAAATTAACTTTTAATTCAGTTTTAAGTTTTCTTTCACTATTCTAACTCAAATATGATTTAATTCAACTTTATAAATTATTTTCATTATTATTAGATTCAAATTCCAATTACTTCAGCAATTTCAAATATTAAATCAACAATTTAATTATCCAATTAAATCGAGATATTCAAAATATAATTCATTCATCTTATAAAATTAACTCAATGAATATTTAAAATAATTTAAATATACGAATTTCAAATGACTGAAATTCTGGGTCATTATAATTTACATATACTATTATGTTATGAAATAGCCAATGTGTTTATTGCTTTGTGTTGATACCGTACACGTCTTTTATAATGTATAAGGTAAAGTAAAACGTGTTGGTGTTAGCCTAAAGGAATATTCATGGATGATCGCTCCTACACAGCCTTATTCTCAGTATTACTCGACAATATAACTTGGAATATATTTTTTTCTAATATGGTATAAAGGTGGGGTGTAAAATTTACTCTCCATGTAAATATTAATCGTACTTATTATTTATTAGACTATATGATGTATTCTGTGTACTCTAGATTCTGATTATGTATGTTTTGAGACTGTATTTTGTAGAATATTTTTCTAAGATAACTATTTTTCTATATTTATATTTTAATGCCTTCCATTGCAAGATCTAAAAATGTTGAATGTCTTAGACTTTGTCCTTATATTCTTAGTCCCTGTAATGTTTAAAAACCCAATAGCCTGTATTTCTTGGCACCGACGCAAGTCCAAAAGTCACCCTAGGCTTTGGATCGGTGTGTCAGGAGGTGCGTGTTGTCATAGCAGGGAGATTGCGGTGTTAAAGAAAATGTTAATGTATTTAACCAGTTAGCAAAATATGGCCTAGCTCTCATTAATTCACTAATAAATATGGCAACAAAATTTGCTAAAGTATCGAACAAGTCTTTGAGAATATAGCTTTGAGTCGTGTACCCAAAGGAGCTACTTTAGGGAGCTTCGTAGAGATGGCGTTGCTGAATTAAATTGCTACAAAAGAGCCTGAAAAGGTAGAATGAAAGTTGCTTCAAAAGAATAATGCAAGTGTGAAGTAGGTAGAGAAGCTCAAGGCAAAGCAAAGAAACCGGGATTTAAATACAGAAGTTGCAATATGAAGGGGTAGTTAAGAACTCCAGAGTGAATATCTTGAAGTTCAATTTTGACTACAACCAGCCGAGCATACGAAGTAAGAGTGTCCAACCTTGCTTAGTGCTACTACTAAGATATTTCCAACTTATGCACTTGTTGTCGTTCCTAGCTCAAGTGCATCTCCAGCTATTGATAAGGGAAAGAAAGGCATCTTCGAAGGTGTGTAAACTCTTTCTAATTATCTATTCGCACTTTATTTGACATATGAGAATCTCACTCACTTGTTTCAAGTAAGTTAGTAGATGAATTATATATTGAGTCTAGTATATTAACTGACCCTATTATAGTATTGAATCCCATCAGGGGATCAATCCATTTATCCATAATTTATCAGGGTCGAAGTTATATATATTGGGTATGGATTTTGATTGCCATGCATTTATATTGGGATTTTTTTGTTTTCATTTACTTTGAGGATGGACTGGATGTCTACGCATGAGGCATTATTAAATTGTGATAGAAGGATTATTTTCTTTATATTTTTGAATGAACCATGTTAGTCGAAAGTGGGTTAAATGAGTAAATTTCATAAAAAACTTACATTTTGATTTTAGTTGAATCAATGAAGCCTAAATGGATTTTAAATCCAATCTAAAACATTTTAAATAAATCATTAATTTTATTTAATATGTTAAAAAAATGTTTCTTTGGGTTTAATTTTAAATGTTTGAGTGTACCAAATGCACCCTTGTATGTAACATTTACTCGTTAAAATTAATATAGAGAATGAAACCTTTCGTTTCTTTCACTAAATATTTTAAAATAAATTAAGGGAATATTTTTAAATAATTGGAGAGAGAAACATTTCATTTCTCTTACTTTGATTAAATTGATTAATTTACTAAACATCATTAATTTACAATTTATACACATCATAGATTGTGAGTATATCCAAATATAATATAGTGTATATTGTGAAAGTGCAATAGATAAGAAGTGTACATAGTTAAAGTAACTATATATAAGTGTAGTAATTTACACTGCAATGGACTTATTTCACCTTTAAATATGCCTTTCCTATTCATGGTTTTGAATTAAGCACATATGTAATAAAAAATGTAAAATAATTTGCATATATATATATATATGTATGTATGTATGTATGTATGTATGTATATTAAATTTGGTAAAATTATATAACTTGAAATCTTAAATTAACATTAGTGAATTAATTTTCTACTAGGGAAAGTTATAAAATCAAGAATTACATTAATGCATAGAATACATCTTATAAATTTGAATTGGGGTAGCACAAATATGTTCCATATACATAAATAGCATGTGATGTTTTAGAACTTAAATTAACTTATTTATGTAACATCTAATTATATATGTGTGTGTGTGTACGCGCGTGTGCGTGTGCATGCATATGCGCGTGCGTGTGTGCGTGCATATGCACGCATGCATGCGTATATGCATGTGTGTATAAATTTGTTAAAGCTTAGGATACCAAATTCTTAAACAAACATTTAACATAGAAGAGAAACAATAGATATAGAATGTTCCACAATACTTTGAATTTAGAGAGGAAATAAAGCTGGATTCTACAAAGAAGTCCATACATGAATACAAAATTAAAAAAAATAATTTCTCATTTTTATGAAAAATAATCATAATATCTGTATTCAAAACATCAATCAATAAAAATAATTAATTTTCAATACAAATATAAATGATTTTACATATAATATAATATTATAAAGACGGTTTCCAATCGAAATTAGTTTTTTTCAAAACAACAAAAGGGAAAAAAAGGATTTGGATAACTTGGGCATATGCAAATCTATTATAGAATATTCACATCAAAACAACATAGAGAACATTTATAGAATTAACAAGAAAAAAGAAGGTCTAAATCATATAAATAATAATGAACATAATTAGAAAAGAGACGAAGGGCAAAAGTAGATCTGAACTAAATTAATATATTTGATATGCTTTCAACATAAATGAAAATCAATGGGGTTTATATCACCTGTTGCAAGAGGAACCATTTAAACATAAAATAAATCATATGGAATCCAAATATATGAACTATCATAAATAAATTATCCTTGGGATGTTACTAAAAGTCACATATTGAATAATGAATCCAAAGCTCCTAGATTGTTGAATCAACCTCTAGATATTGTAAAGATCAAGAGGCATAATCCTTCTTTGATGAATTAATTTAGTTTGTATTCGGTTTTAGAATTTTTAGCCATACCACCATGGAAAATTTGGCAATTGCTTTCTAGGAGGAAGAGAGAAAATTTTGTCATGAGAGAATAATAATGAATGAATGAGTGAGAATATGTTTTAAAGGAATCATTAAAACCTTTCAATTCCCTCCTTCAAAACCTCTCCTATTTAATTCCCAATCAAATCTCATCATATCATCTTTCCATCCACTATGTATAGTTGGTTATAGAATGAGGTATAATGGGCCTCAATAGTTTCTAAATCCATTCAACATTTGTTCCATTTAAATTTATTTTAAATATTCTATTAATATCGTATATTGATACGCATGTTTATAACTTTTAGGCATGCGTTTTATTAAATACTAATGATATTCAAATATCAAATAAAATTTAATAGTTAATATTTCACACTTATTAATTAATGTACAGCGATTATAAATTAATTAAATCATGTGGTTTATTTAGATTATTCATCATTTTGATTGTACGACTAAAAGGTATAAATTCAGTTAGCGAATAATATCGAACAATTCGAATATTAATGTTTACACATTGTCTTAGCTAGTGGTGTGATAGTTTGATTGAATTTTTCGCTTACACATCTTTTGATAATATCCAATTACATTTAGTATAGACGGATCTAGTACTAACGGTTATTTAACCAATTATTTTCGTCAATACTATATCAGATTAGGACCTATGGAATTTGGTTATGATTAGAATTCCTATACTGTCCACATTCATCTTGGTTAGTCCATAATTAAAGTCCTTGATTAAATATTAACATTTAATACTAACTATGCTACCTTGGCCACAGATTTTGACTTTTAGTTGACTATAGTTGATTGTGATACTAATCTTATATAACTAAGGAGAAGAATTCTCTACTGAATAGTGTTTCACTTTCAATGCTTCAACTCAGATCCAACTATAGTTATTCAATGGACAACATGATACTATTTAACTATAATCAAAGGGAATGTCCACATTAAAGTTCCACAGTATTATCAAATTGGGATAACTGTGTAACATCATCACTTTGAGATTATCTATTTTACTTTAGCTATATCCAATAGAAAACTCTCAAGTGAGTCATTCGACAGTTATCCAATAACTATCAGTATGTATCCCCATGGTTCCCCAGCAGCCATTAGTAATACACTGTATAACATTTGGAGAGCGTTACACACTCTATTCCCAATGGATGTATCAATATCCCATCTCGAAACATCTTGACTAGGAATATTTAAAATAATATGTTATTTTTAATGTGATAAATTTCTCATGATTACAACATATTGTAATTACTATCACATAATATATCATTTGAGGATGTCTATTTAATATACTTAAAATTAATTACTCAGTTAACTTTATTACAAAATAACAATATTTAATAGAAAAAAAACACTTTTATTCTTAAAAAAGATTTGTTATTGAGTTAGATATACGTAATTAATTACATAGTTTCCCCTAGGGCATATCCTAACCTAATCAATCTCTCACTTGCACTTAGGATTAAATATAAAGTCTTATTCTAACTTCTTCAATTGATTTTCACAAAAACTAATCGGGCCAGTCCCATAGTAAATGGATATGCTATTCTATTTTAATCATCCGCTCTATCAATTAACATTCTTCGACACTGATAAAGTTCCTTTATCATGTTGAACTATTCGTATCATGTCTCTTTACTTCTAGTGAGCTCTAGGTCCTTCTACGAATTGTATCACAACATTATTATCATATAACGATGTCACAAGACTCTTAATATTTGGAACTACCCTTAAATTTATTATAAATTTTTGTATCATTTATACTTCTTTTATTGCAGCGCTTATTCAAGGTGATGTACTTAACCTTTGATTGAATCAACCACTACTTACTATTTGGAATATTTCCAACTTAAAATTTTTAACTTAAGGTTGAACATGAACTTAGCATCGACACGCTATACTCGATATTACTTACGAAGTTCAAGTCTGCACACTCCTTCGTAAGGAATTCATTATTTGTATAAATAATTCTTTAGTATTTCGTAAATACTCAAGAACATTCACAATTTTCATATAGTAATCTTAATTTGAATTTGATACTTGCTCTATGTATTAAATAAATGAGTAAAGTATGGAATTGTAGATGATAGAACATGTATAACAATTCCTATTGCTTAATTCATAAGGAAGATATCTTACATGTTCCACATTAAACAATTTATATAATCTCTATGTATATCATTTGAGACATTCCTATGCTCTTTTATGCTGATTATAAAAGGCGTCATTTTCAAATCCAATGTCAAGTATTAAACAAGCAAAGTAAAATGATTCAACATGAGTGCATCGTTATCAATCACAATTTTTTTTATACTTATGATTTTTGAAATATTTTAGCACCTTATAATATTCTTTCTTACAGACATATGCTTCCTTTGCATTTTGACTGAAAATCAAACTATTTGATTTTTTTTCTTCTGTTGAAGTACTTTCTTAACTCTGATGCTTATCGGATAATGCTTTTGTATCATTTCTTGGATCATTGCCAATTAACCCACAAAATCAAAATCGCTCCTATTGACTTTGAGGTACTTTGGTTAGCAAGTGCAAGCAACATATTTTAAGTCACTTATTTAGAATTTCTTTGTAAACATACATATACCAAAACTCAAAATCATATCGAGTGATATGTGAGTAAAGTCCTAAGTAACTTAACTACATTGGATAATGAATTTGTTATGTTAATTTCAACAATTGAAATTTACAATGTTATTCTATCAATCGTAGTTTACCATATTCCAACTGCATTGGTCTTCTTATCGGAGAGACTATTGTGGTCGACGGATCATATCCCTTCAGGTACAACTATCAAAATCATATTTTGATAATGTGCTTGGAAACCATTCGGGATTTGCGCATCGTGCCATATAGTAAAGTCAATACTCTTAATGGCTTATTAAAGACGAGGAAGTCCTTTTCTTAACAGTAATAAATTAATAATTTCTCTTAGATGTTCAAGATTTATTATTAGACATTCTAACGTGTCATTTCTATTTGGTTCACTTCATTTCATTCCATCCTTCGTTATTTGTTTTATATTTGGATTGTATCTAAATCCATTTTACTACCAATAATTTCGTAAAAAAATTCCTTTATCATGAAGTTGGCATTTCTTGAAACAACAATTGTTTTTCAACACAACAAAGTAAGCATTCATAAACATTTTTTGAGTTTTATATATATATATATATATATATATATATATATATATATATGCTTACGTATGTATGTATGCATGCATAAAACTGATTTGAATTTTAAGGCTACAGAACTTATGTTCATAACATTAATTAGTCGATCAATATTGATTGGTCCCAAACTCATTTGGACGGGACCACACCTGTGCAGTTAAAGCCTTGCTGAAGCCCCACAAAATCCCCGCTATAGTGCATATTGCTCTTCGACCATTATGCTCTTTCAATGTAGCACTATTAAATAGTAGATCTACTTTAAGCCCTGCTATTTTCTAGTACACTTGCTAAATCAAGGATTTTTAGCACCCGCTTTAGAAATATTAATATACAAATATTGATTTGAATAGTTCCTTTTTAAACCAAAACAACAAAGTTAGGACAAAGACACAATTTTGAGGCATGAGTGCTCAATGCACCAAATCTAGTTGGCATAATCATGATATTCTTTGATTTTCCAATATAAGATTAAACAACGTTTCTTTTTCCTACACAAATGATGTGAGAATGAGAATAAAATAATTTTAAATATTTGATTTTATATCCAATAAGGCATTTGCAACTCCGTTAATTTTTACTATATCACCGCTGTATTTTTTGTAGCTCTGCTGCTATAGAACTATTTGTTAGTCCTTGAGATGTTAGTTTTGATGAAAACAACCTTAGAATAGATTATAAAATATAATACTAACAATATAAGTTTAGATATATATGTATATGCAGGATTTAACCATGTAGGTACCAAGAATGAAGACTGTACAATATAGAGATTCAAGATAACGAGATTGAAGACTTATGAGTATCAAGATTATCAAGAGCTCAAGAGTTCAAGTAATTTATCTTTTAATTAGAAATTTTGTTAAAACTCCTAGAAAAGCATTGGCATCTTAAAATCCAATTTATTCGTGGAATGGAATCCACTTCGAGCCTGTTAAAGGGATGGAACCCTAAGTAGGATGGAATCTACGAAAATTCTAGCGGAACATTGTTTTGTATCCGCTAATTTTTATTCAAAATGATTTTTACAAAATTATATCTTGTTTTCAAAATGTTTTCAAAACCTTCCTTTTAAAAGCATCAAAAACATCTATCCTGATTTCAAAATACTTTTAGCCTCAAAATAATCTTTAATTTCAAAATCAAATTATCCGTGGTTTTTAATAATACATTTAATTTTTATACTTAGATATAAATATAAAATTATAGTAAAATTTTGTGTATATTATTCTATATATTTACTTATGTATTTTAACTATATTCAAGTATATTTATAAAGTTTAAAATTGTTTTAATATATGATAGAAGTTATTTTCAAAGAAAATCAAATCACCAAAATATCCTTTGGGATGTCGACATTCCCATGTATAAGTTAAATTTAACTTTTAAAACTGAATTTTGAGGTGATTTGTAGAAATTGAATATTTTAATATTTAATTATCGACTGAAAAATAGCCAATTTTTGAACAGTCTCAGAGTTGAACGAAACCAGTTCCATTGGGTCCGGAATATTGAATTATTGTCGGATTTCAAATTTCGTATTTTTCGGAATTGTTGTGTGGACACACGGTGAGGAAACACATAGAAATTTTAGAACGAATTCGATTTAAATATAAAATTTAAATTGGTCAATATCAGCCATTGTCATTTCAAAGCCACCCTATGCTGTTCAAGCAGACCTACCCTCTGTTAATCACGTACGTTTGTCCCCTTCGTCTCCTTTTATTACGCGAGCAATTCAGAAGGAATAATGGCCGCTTTCGTTCATTTTTAAAATCAAAGCCGAGATAATCTTCTTCAAAATTGAATTTGAATAGAAAAAGAAAAATGGCCGATGGAAACAAAAAAATCGACTTCCTATTCCCTCGATAAAAAAGGCAGTCGTCTCCCTCCTCTGCCTTAAAGTCAAACCACGAGTCCCCTTCTATTCCCTCCTTCCTTTTTGAAATCAGATGGAGACGAGATCGAGCTCGTGATTTCGGGTTGCGGCGGCGACTAGGCGAGGTCGCGGCATGGCAACAGCAGGCGGCGGCAGCGGCGAGAGCATGTGGGGTTCGAGTGAAGATCAGTGGGTCGTGGCGTTGGGTGTGGTGGCTGCGGCATGACCAGGGTTTCGCGTGTGGCAGCGCGATGTGATGTTGAGCATCACGCGGGGGGCGGCGCGACCGTGAGAGGAAACTCGATTTAGGGCTTGTCGCGGTCGAGCTTTGCAGTGGAGGAGGGACGATGTGATAGGATGTTGCGATTCCTCGAGCAAGTGGAAAGAGGCTAGAATTTCGATCTGTGTTCGACAGTGTTCTGTAAGGTAATTTATTTATTTTCTGATTTACTCAATTTGAAAATACATACAAACAGATTGAAGGAAAAAAAAAAGAGTTTGTTATTTGCCGAAGAAATATATGTACACTTATACCCGTGAAACTTAAAAATGTATAAATGACCGGAAAGTATATATATAAAAAAAACTTTGAAAATATAGGAATTACTGTTTGAGAAAAATTTATAATATAAGTATATTATATACACATGTTTTCGTTTACTGGATTATTTTAAAGAAATGAATTAGGGTGATGAACTTATTTAATTAACTTAACTAATTGTTTAGTTATTAAAGGATTTATTTTTAAGTAAAAGTTATTCATTTAAAATAAATTAATAATAAATTAAATAGCAACAGATTGTTCGAATATTAATAAATTGCAAAAATTGTGTATACAAGGTCTAAAATGATGAGATCAAGCCGGAATTGGAAATGGATTGCAATTAAAAAGCTAAGGTGAGAACTTCTCACTCAAAAAGGGTTATTTAAATTTTTAATAGTTATATTTAAAATTTGCTGATTGATTGATTGTTTGCCTGATTGTGATATTAGATATTTTAGGATATGTCTATATATATAGCAATATATATATATATATATATATATATATATATATATATATATATTGGCATATGTATATATTGCAGTTGATTGATTTCCCGCATTGTATGGCGGATGAGACCCTATTGCGCCACCTATTAAGCGGATATAATATTTTATAAAATCCCATATACCGCGATATTCCACCTTGAAGTGGAATTGGTATTGTGCTAATGTCTGTGGATGCAGGGAAACAGGTTGGAGGGATCCAACTGGATTCCTTGCAAATATTTATTTGTTTATAAATATTGTGTTGATTGTTAACTATCATATCGATATATGATGTTTATTCCCGTGATTGACCATTTGATGCTGTTGTATCATCGGATTCATTTGTAAAGTTAAAAATAACGATTTTGAATTTAAAAAGGGTTTTTAAAGTATTTTCCAAAGTATACGTTTTATTAAACTTTTGGATTGATTCATTTTAAAATAAATGAACATATAAAATTTTATGTTATAAGAATTAATATTTTTATGAAATATAACAGAAAGGTAATTTTTAAAATGCATAGATTTTTATAAAATAGTTAAATTGGGATTTTGGATAAATTTTATTATCGGTTTATATAAAAGATTTTATAAGTCTTATAAAATCTTTTATATAAACCGATAATAAAATTTATCCAAAATCCCAATTTAACTATTTTATAAAAATCTATGCATTTTAAAAATTACCTTTCTGTTATATTTCATAAAAATATTAATTCTTATAACATAAAATTTTATACGTTCATTTATTTTAAAATGAATCAATCCAAAAGTTTAATAAAACGTATACTTTGGAAAATCACTTTAAAAACCCTTTTTAAATTCAAAATCGTTATTTTTAACTTTACAAATGAATCCGATGATACAACAGCATCAAATGGTCAATCACGGGAATAAACATCATATATCGATATGATAGTTAACAATCAACACAATTTTTATAAACAAATAAATATTTGCGAGGAATCCAGTTGGATCCCTCCAACCTGTTTCCCTGCATCCACAGACATTAGCACAATACCAATTCCACTTCAAGGTGGAATATCGCGGTATATGGGATTTTATAAAATATTATATCCGCTTAATAGGCGGCGCAATAGGGTCTCATCTGCTATACAATGCGGGAAATCAATCAACCGCAATATATACATATGCCAATATATATATTGCTATATATATAGATATATCCTAAAATATCTAATATCACAATCAGGCAAACAATCAATCAATCAGCAAATTTTAAATATAACTATTAAAAATTTAAATAACCCTTTTTGAGTGAGAAGTTCTCACCTTAGCTTTTTAATTGCAATCCATTTCCAATTCCGGCTTGATCTCGTCATTTTAGACCTTGTATACACAATTTTTGCAATTTATTAATATTCGAACAATCTGTTGCTATTTAATTTATTATTAATTTATTTTAAATAAATAACTTTTACTTAAAAATAAATCCTTTAATAACTAAACAATTAGTTAAGTTAATTAAATAAGTTCATCACCCTAATTCATTTCTTTAAAATAATCCAGTAAACGAAAACATGTGTATATAATATACTTATATTATAAATTTTTCTCAAACAGTAATTCCTATATTTTCAAAGTTTTTTTTATATATATATATATACTTTCCGGTCATTTATACATTTTTAAGTTTCACGGGTATAAGTGTATATATATTTCTTCGGCAAATAACAAACTCTTTTTTTTTCCTTCAATCTGTTTGTATGTATTTTCAAATTGAGTAAATCAGAAAATAAAAAAATTACCTTACAGAACACTGTCGAACACAGATCGAAATTCTAGCCTCTTTCCACTTTCTCGAGGAATCGCAACATCCTATCCACATCGTCCCTCCTCCACTGCAAAGCTCGACCGCGACAAGCCCTAAATCGAGTTTCCTCTCACGGTCGAGCCGCCCCCGCGTGATGCTCAACATCACATCGCGCTGCCACACGCGAAACCCTGGTCATGCCGCAGCCACCACACCCAACGCCACGACCCACTGATCTTCACTCGAACCCCACATGCTCTCGCCGCTGCCGCCGCCTGCTGTTGCCATGCCGCGACCTCGCCTAGTCGCCGCCGCAACCCGAAATCACGAGCTCGATCTCGTCTCCATCTGATTTCAAAAAGGAAAGAGGGAATAGAAGGGGACTCGTGGTTTGACTTTAAGGCAGAGGAGGGAGACGACTGCCATTTTTATCGAGGGAATAGGAAGTCGATTTTTTTGTTTCCATCGGCCATTTTTCTTTTTCTATTCGAATTCAATTTTGAAGAAGATTATCTCGGCTTTGATTTTAAAAATGAATGAAAGCGGCCATTATTCCTTCTGAATTGCTCGCGTAATAAAAGGAGACGAACGGGACAAACGTACGTGATTAACAGAGGGTAGGTCTGCTTGAACAGCATAGGGTGGCTTTGAAATGACAATGGCTGATATTGACCAATTTAAATTTTATATTTAAATCGAATTCGTTCTAAAATTTCTATGTGTTTCCTCACCGTGTGTCCACACAACAATTCCGAAAAATATGATATTTGAAATCCGTCAATAATTCAATATTCCGGACCCAATGGAACTGGTTTCGTTCAACTCTGAGACTGTTCAAAAATTGGCTATTTTTCAGTCGATAATTAAATATTAAAATATTCAATTTCTACAAATCATCTCAAAATTCAGTTTTAAAAGTTATAAAACATTTCTATAACTTTAATATGATATTACAAAATTTTCCAAATCATTTTCAATCTTATTTAACCCAAAATTAAATTATTTCTGGAATTTCACTATTATATTATCGATTTAATTGACCAATTAAATCCAAATATTCGATAAATAAATTGTTCGACTTAAAAATTCCACTTAGTGATATTCAAAATTAATTAAATATCCAAATTTAAATTATCAAAACTTCTGGGTCGTTACAAGCTCTTTCCAAGACAATCAATTTGATATATGTTTTGATATATTTAGAGTTACGTTTGTGAAATAAAAGCGTTATAGTGTTTAAATAGCATACGTAGTTGTTTTGGGCCAAATTAGATGCATAGCACACAACCCCATCCGACGGCTATATATTTGAGGTTATGAAATCCTAGCCCTCACTTCTATATTCATTTTCCTCTCTAATTGTTGAAATTTCTTAATCATTTGCTAATGACAGATGATTATCTTTAACTACGAATGACTTAAAAATAAAAGCGCCCAAACCCCTATAAATTATATATCATTGGAAGCTATCGATAAATGGAGTCGACGGGTGGGGTCTATTTTTCGAGATGGTGCTTGGATTAAATAAATTGCTAAACAATTCTTAGCCATTCAATGAAGGATTTGTGACCGATGGTGAAATGGAGGTATCAACACAATTGGAGTGTACACTTTTGTAGAGGAAGATGACTAGAGTTCATTAATAGTGGTCGATCATCCAAATAGCGACTTGATTGGTCGGAGTTTGGAGATTTGTGACCGAAATTTCATCATGTCAAAGGCACATTGGCAGCGTTATAGGCGGGGAGAGGGGAGGGGGGAGGGTGGGTGCGAGGATGGGGTTAGATGTGGCGACGACAGTGTGGGGAGCTTGGCCATGGCCTCAGATCAGTGATTTGACTCTTAAAGGGCAACAACTTAGGCATGAAGTTGGTGGCTGAAGTAGGTTGCGTGATGGTGGAGGTATTATAGCTTGCGTTAGGGTTTTGGAAATGTGAGGAAAAATTACAAATTATTCACTGCATTTTAATTAATTAACATTTTAATTATACATCTTCTAATAAGCATATCTTTCACATACGAACTATGATTCATGTTTGGTTTCTTCTATTAGACTTGTATTGGGATTTTAGACAAATTGGCGCTAGTTTGCTAGGTTTGGAGATCATTGGAAAAAACACATTGGTATGGTTTAATTAATTTAGCAGTTGAATTTAAATTATTAAATAGATATTTGTTGATGGAAAATTATAATTATTTGGATACTTTGAACATTTTGGATATGTTGAGCCTTGGCTTGATAGTTTATTGCTGATTATTGTATTATTGGATTTTAAATCATAATTAATTGTGGATTTAAAATATGGCTATCATTCACTAAAATAAAATAAGTGAAATTATGTAATAAGGATACAATAAGATAAATAAATGATTATTGTGATTATTAATTATTTCTATGTGATGTTTGTAGACAACGGTGTTTGAATAAAATAAAATAAAACGAAATTAACTAGTGAAATTCAAGAAGGTTATTATTTATGAATTTCTTGGTAAATCCATAAATAATAATAAAGAGTATATTTTAAACTTAATTGGAAATTTTTATTATTATTTTTCAACAAAGTGAGATTTTATAATAAATAATACGAATTTTGTGAAAATTACACAATTTTGAAATAAATGGAAATGAACTGAATTTGGAGTATATTAAAAAGATTTAATACGAATATTGTTACTATGGTGTAAAATAATAATATTATTGATTTGAAAGGTAATTTTACGAAAATGCTATTTTTGATATTAAATACTTTATTTGAGATATGAAGTAAGAAGATTATAATTAAAGTATTTTGAAGTATAGTATCATTTTGGAAAGAATTATTATTGTCTTATGATAAATAAGAAGTTGCTTTTATAGTAAAATATAATAGAATAATTTTATACCTGAGAGAAAAACCATAGTCGTAAGTATGATGTTTTGAATGGAAGCAATGTGATTAACGGTTAATTTATTTATTACATATTTTGTTTTACGACAATGGGATCACATATGTTTTACCCATTATTATAATGAGTTAATATGTAGTTAATTATGATTATTTGAGATGGATGTTGTATTATTAATATTGATTGGATTAGTACATGTTTGATGATATTGATGGTTGTGTTGTAGCTGCGGAGTAACTAGTACACATTGGATGATTTATAGTTACATTGATGGTGTAATATTATAGTTGAAAACCAATAATGTATGTTAGTACATTTTTTTTGTGATTTTCTTATTTTATGGACTAGGCTTGTTAATGAATATTGTTGGCGTTTGATGAATGCGTGTTATTATTATTGAGATTACATCAAGTCGTATTATTTTTTGCTTCTACTAATTGCATTAGTTACGATGGTTGTAATGATTGCATTAGTGGTATTGATTCCATTGGTTGTGATGGTTGCAATGATTGCATGGATGTTATGGTTGCAATGTACTGAAAAGTATTTGGATGTAGGAGAACGGCAGAAGATAGAATTACGTGGGCTTAATCCCTCAAAAGTGGTACGTAGATAGCTTTTTCTATATAAAAGCCATCAGATCCCTTAGGTTGGACCTATGCAGTAAAAGCCCTACTAAAACCCCACAAAACGCCCATGATAGCACATAATGCTCTTCAACTGCTACGTTATTTTAATTTAGTGTTATTAAACAATAGATTCATTGTAAGCCCCACAGTTGTGGGCAATTTCGTCCGCTATAGTCAATGCATAAGAGAGCCTTGGAATGGACTAAATAAAGGTGACTAGGAGTGCATGTCCCAAGACAAGGGAAGCTAGCCAAAGAAGGAAGCTCGGTAGAGGAAGGAAATAGTTGGCTTCTCCTCCCCTATTTTGTGGCCTTAGCACGAAACAAAGAATTCTGTTTCTTTACCTAGGGTATCGAATAGAGAATCCTATTCGATACCCTAGCCACCGAAAAAGAATTTCTATTTGGTGGTTAGGAACCCACCGAGCTAAGAAACCCTAGATCCCACCGAACCTATGTAAAGTACTCACATAGGATCAAGCAAATACTAGACATACCGAGCCACATGCCTTGATGGAATACCGAACCAAGCCTAGGGAGTCCACCAAAATAAAGGAGGGTGAGCCAAAATGAAAGACATACGAACTTAGCCAATAACCGGTCCACATGTATTTTGGCCGAAACAACACCTACCGAACTGAGCTTTTAGCCAGACCGAGCATTGTATATATATAGAAGGAAATCTACATACATTTAGAAATAATCGAACATATTTCAAATTCCTAGGAATATTTCCTTTAGGCGAGATATACAAGGAAATATCCTAATTAATGACATCGCCTTTTGACCTCTATAAATGCTCAAGCATTTGACATTCAAATGACAACTTTAGGGATCTAAAAGACGCTGAGCTACATAATCAATTACATAGAGCATCCAAATTATAACTTTTTGCTATAAATCATTGTACATTTCATCAATTACTTATAATATCAAAGGTATAAGAGAAAGGAATAAAAACAAACAGTCGATGTAAGCCCATTTTTGTTGAACCACTATAACTCTGGTGTACTTTACTTTTTTGCTTTATATTATTGATTTAGTCAACTGTGAAAATTAGATTGGAGGTGTTTTATGCAAACATTTTTGGTGCTTTCACCTAGAAAAGAAAAGCATCTTCAATATGCTTCTTAAATCTAAGAGAAGGATCATTGGTACTAGTAGGGGTATCAACTGTGATACTATAGAATAGGATAACCATTCTTCCAATACTCCTGCTCCAGACAAGATCACTAGAGGCGACTTAGATAGAGTTGTGATGAATCTCGATTGCGCTTAACTGCCTAGCAGCAAGCCATTGTGGATCAAATCATGAAACGCTTAAGGTAGATGCGATCAATCGCGCACAATATTGTAACTAGATAGGGGACCCTGTCTCAGGGGCCCAGAGAACAGAGGAGGTCGCACTCCAGTGGTGAATCAGATCAAGAGAATGATGGAACAGGATGAGCTAATATTGAGGAAGCAGGTCACACTGGGGTTCAACCGCACGCCGCACCCTAGGACTGGCTCGGAACTGAGAAAAACAGTGGAGGCAACGAACCAGGGTTGGCCACTACTGAATCTCTCCGACCTAGGTAGCACTTTTCAGTGTTGATAGAGGAAATGATTGAAGGAAGGTGAGCCCATCACTGTGAACGATCCCGAAGCAAGGAACAAAGCCTGGTTCACAAGATGAGCCATCACAGGAGGTATGAAAGGAGCCTCCTACCTTAGCAGGGGAAGTCAGCCCAGCTTCGCTCATGCCCTAAATCGATGGACTGTATGGCATGATTATGAGGCACGTTTTCTATAGAGATAGGGACGGCTTAGAATCCCAGGAGCTTTAATTTGCATGCTATGGAACCTTACCAAGGCTTGACTAATCCTACATGCAACGATATATGCGACATAGGCTAATGAGCGGGGCAACCGAAGTTGTATGCAAGTGTTTCCCCCTTTCCTTATCGAATTTAATGACTATATGATTCTGCCGTCATCCCCACGGTACAATTAACTCATGGAAAATGTAGAAGGAAAAGTTCATCAGTTGATTTCGAGTTCATATAGAGCAACCCAAGAACCGTATTCTTTATTGGATGTGAAAAAAAGGAAGGACAAGACTCTATGGCACTACCTAACCTATTTCGATGTTGTGGCTACTAGAATTCAGAATGCAGATGAAGGATTAACTCTTATGGCCTTATGCGGTGGTGTTCACCTAGACATGAAGATGGCTTTGAGATTGACCAAGGAGAAGCTAACTGTAACAACGTGTACTTTAAGTAGTAATTAATTGTAAGTAATAATAGTAATTCAATCAAATAAATTGGAATTTAGATATTATTGGATAAATTGGTTTTGTAACTGTTTAACGAAAGGCTTTAAATTATCAAAATAAAATAATTAAATTTAAACAAGTTAAAAAATATACATACAAATAATATTTTATAAAAGTGATGTGTTTGTCATATATTATTGACTGATGGAAAAGTAATTTTGGATAAAGATTTGCAATTTTTTAAATTGAATTAAATTTAGTTTTAAAAAGCAAAAAAGAAATGAAAATACAAGCTCATCCATCTTCATATTTAAAAAACCTAAGCCCAAGTTTTATAATCTAAATCCATTTTCCATATTTCTTCATTTTGAGAGCCTTCTTCCTTCAGTAAATAATAACGCATCAATTATTGAAGTATTGATCACTTCTTGAAGCAAGAAAACTAAAAAACTTCACCACTTAGAAAATTAAAAACAAATTTAACGAATCACCTAAAATTACCAAATTTAAATACAAGCTTCTTGAGATTGGTGAGCATCTTTGGAGTGAAGCCATTGGGGAGTGACGCTATGATTAAGTGCATGCGTGAGTTAGGGTATGGAAACAAAGAAGAGGAAAACACTATTGTCAGGGGAGTAAAACACTCACCAATCTATGTCTAATATGCTTTGATCTTTGAATCTTCTCTTCTATGCTTGAATCTGTTTTCTATGCTTGATTATATCTCGTTAAAACAATGAAAAAAAAAATAAGATAGAGGCATGGCCTGGAGCAATTAAGCTCCAGGAAAGCTCTAACCGGTCGACTAGTTAGACCATCTTGCGTGCCTCCAGATGCACGTGGGTGTGTGTTGCTCGATGGTTGAAGGTTTGCGTGCCTGCGTTGGTACGTGTAGAAGGGTTAACAAGTGTGTATGCGTGCATTTTAGGGAAATATGTTAATTTGCATGTCAGTTTATATATATACATATACATACATACATACATATATAGACACACACACGGGATTTACATATGTGAATTTAAATATGAAAAAGTTAATATATCCTTTTCACTGCCGATATTCTTATTTCAAGTGACTGATTTTGTATTGCTATGAGTTTCTATATCTCGACCTTATTAGCTCAATTATTTTGTTGTGTAAGGCTATTTCTATTTCTTATTTTGTTCAAACCTGCTAAACCAATGAAAAGTATATCTATATAATTTTGAATCATTAAATACGAGTTTGTTAAATTTTGTTGTCTGTACAAACCTATACACTTGTAAGCTTTAATAATTTGTACTACAAATATATGTATCTATATTTACCGTTAAGGTAAACCAGATTAAATATTTACTTAAAAATTTATTATGTATATTTATTTGTTAGATAATATATATAATTAAGAATGTAAATATATATTTAATAATTAATAAAGTGATTTTCATTATGCTATTTATTTAAAAGGGGGTTTTGGAATTCAGTTTATAGAAGTGAGAAACTTTAGCATGTATATATTCAAATTTAGAGAATATGTTTATATATTTGATTTGAATATTTGAATTAATTTGGATGTTTAATGACTATTTATAAATAGTACTTAATTCTAGAAAGTTATTATTCTTAAGAGAGATGTTTTCTTTAAGATCTATTTTGGGTTATGAAATGAAAGGAAAGGATATTCTAATTCTATTTGTAAATATTGAATTATTGTTTAATTTTATAAAAGATTAAAACAATTATTATATATAACATAGAGTGTATTTATTTTAGTTTAATTAATTGTTTTTTAATTCTAGAATATATACATACACATACACATACATAGACATATATATAATTTATTATCCACTCCTAAGATTTAATTTTGTTATATAAAATTATATGTTGTGAATGTTTCATTATTGTGTATTGATTTTTTTTTACATTTGAATAATCTTTTTTTGTATTAATTTCTTATTTCTTATTTCTTAAATTTTGTATATTGATTCCATGATATGAGTGATTCACCATTGGTATTGATTTGGTTGATGATTTTAATATGATATGGCGATGACATCCTTTCTGTTTGATTTTGTTGATATTTATTCTACGTGACAAGAAATTAGAATAAATGGTTTGATGATACCATTTGGTATGAGACTTTCAGTAATACTTTTTTAGTTATTCTTTGCCCTCATTATATAGAATAAAGAAGGTCGAGTATGGTGTATAAGCACTGAATAAATGGACTAGTAACATACGGTGGTATGTGATGCCATTGTTTTATTTATTCGGTTATTCTTTTTCTCATGAGTGATACTCAATACGGGGATATGTTGTGTGTGACTTGCTGCAGTGAGCATATATGGAGGCTAGTTGTTAGCCACATATTGTATATATTCTGTTCTGTTTACCTTTGTCTAGCTCCCTTTATGGTTTGAGAGTAAACCAGATTGGCCTGTTTCCACCGACAACCAGATTGTGGTGTGACGCCCCAAATCCACGACACTATTGTATTTTATATTCTATATGCATCACAAGGTTTAAATTACGTGACATGTAGAGTAGGTACCCTATAGCCCCTTTGTGCCACTTTTTCCAGCAGTTTGTTACTTAGAGGGGCAAATCAGGGTCGTGACCAAGGCTATGGGTTAACGAGCCATTAGTGGATATGATCACGATGTCTGTCGAGGTAATTAAGGATGTAGGAATAGATCCAATAGCATAACATATGGCATAGTAGACCCTGGGTTCCTAGAGCAGGCATACGACCATCAGTCTCCGGTCTCGTTTCAATTCGTGTGACTAATGTTGTAGGAACAGATCCGACTACATAACATATGACATAGTAGACCCTGTGTTCCTGGAGCAGTCATATGACCATCAGTCTCCTATCAGATTTCTATTTGTGTAGATAGGCATATATGAGATGATATTATAGCTAAGACCATGTCCAGAGTATAGTCAACCCTGTATCCTTCTTTGGTAGATGGCTTACTTGCTTGTTGATTATATATGGGCATTATTACGAGTTGGCATAGATCTTACTTATTGATTTTAGTTATTTCATGATGGCATTTTATAATATGGGATTAAGAGATATTTGGGTATTGCTTTATGCTAGACCAGTATACTTATTGGTATCTCACTTATTGGTGTTTCATGGATTTAGATGGTGGTTTATGAATATGTATGATTTACCCATTTGTGTTGGTTACATGATTTCTGATTTGATTTATTTCTAAATGGGTGATGACATCTTTTGATTTCAAATTTGATTATTTTATATGGATTTGAGGTATTTGGAAGATGTAATGCCATTAGGATTATTCTACACACACACACACACACACACACACACACATACATACATACTTTGACATGTCGTTCGGTGTTTTGAGTATCTTTGATAGTGATACCTTATTATTTTTCCTTACTATAATGTATCACCTTACTTATGATGCTTGATTAGACATAGTCTGACCCGTATGTTATTTTATAATACTCAGATCAATCTGAGACATTTCAGGTACAGGAACGACGTGATCATCAATATTTCAATATGCTTAAAGAAGACTACTATAGAAATGTTATTTGATATTTATATGACATTGTTTTATTGTATATATTAGACATTAAGATGTATATTGACTATTTTCTTCTATTATATTGAGAGTGTATAGTTGAGATGTTTGTACCATTGTAGTATTATTGTATTATATTATATGTTATTGTTGCGTTTGACTCTGTGTTCTCTATGATATTGTATATTATGTATTGTTCTATCCTAGAGGCACACTTGTCTATTTCTTTGTACCGATATTATGTACTTACAGGTTGATAATACCTCAGATTTGATTTTGATGACAATAACTATATAAATATTACTACTAACATATATCCAAGTTATGCAGTTCTTTTAAATATATTATGGGGACATTACAGAGATAAACAAGAACTCAGTGGAAGAAAATAAATTATATATGGAGATTAATCAAAGCAACTAAAAGAACAAAACAGAATGAAGAAGAAATGCAAATATTGAAAGGATTAAAGCATTTAAAGTGATGAGTAGTTGGTTAATTATTAGAATCTTTTTTAAAGGCCTCATGATAAGTATACTTGAAGATCACCAACCATTGAACTCAACCGAATCAGAAAAATCTACAAATATGAGGTACTTTTGAAATCTAAAAATATGCAGCACTTATTGGTGTTGCCATTCCTTTTTTAACATTATATGTCGACATATTCTCTACATGTATGTCGATGTACATTCTGTTTTCCAGATTTTCAAAATTCAATTAAAGAACATTTCCCGCCTCCTTTTCAATAAAAGACATGTCTATTCAACCACTATATAAAGGCCCTGGAAAATAAATTTTTAACACATCTTTCTCTTCTCACTCTTTCATATCCAGACATTTATATGAGAAACTCATTGCATATTTTTCCGTTCTCTTAGAAAATCCATGTTATTTCAATCCAATTCTTCAAGGATTTATAAACCACACAATGTCAGAGAGTTTGTACATACATTCATACCATTCTCTCTTGATTTCATCCTATATCTCAAACAATTCAAAAACATATTGCCACTAGATATCTATAAGATCATTTTACTGAATATGCAAGAATATATATCAAAGATACAATTACTTACCATGCTCTATTGTTGTTTGTATAAAGAAGAAGGTGCTCTTGTAGTCCGTGAAATCACGATTGTAAAGGTGTTCTTGCCACCCGTGTTAAGCAAGTGGTGATAGTGAACTTCTTACAGTGTAGTACAAGACTGGATATATGATTGATCGATCCGAACCAGTATAAAAGTTCCTAGTGTTATTTACTTTATTGCATTTTACTTACTTACTTGTTTTGTGATTATTGATTTTTATTTGCAATATGAGTAGATAGAATTTTAAATTCATAAGCAGGTTTTAAATATTTAAAATACACACTTTACCACTTCTAATGTTTAAATAGCCTTAAGATCCATTCTGCATTGTGTTTTAGACAACCCTTTTTCCTATATAGGTATTGTTTTAATATGTACCAGTGTTAGTCCAAGGGAATATTCACGTGTGTACCTTATATGGCCTTATTCTCAATATTATCTGACAGTAATACTCTATAATATTCTTAGATAGTATGGGTACAGAGGTGGATGTCATAGAATGGTCTGAGAGTAGGTTTAGAATAACACATTATATATTAGAGACATGAGCCCAGACCTTAGATGAGACTTAGAGTCCCTAACCCTGGGATTGTTAGGTAATTTTCTACAATATAAGATAGTATATTATATATAGGATGATTACTCGGGCGTAATCATCAGGGGATGTATTTTATATTTTGAAACTAAATTGTTACTTTCTCCTTTTCTATTAAGCGTTTGGTACAAAGTAGTTGGCGTAGTGAGGACGAAAGGAGTTAGTCCAACCCATTGTATTTTTATTCATATTTTTGGGTTGTTTGATATTGCATGGTAATGTTTGATTTATAAGTTGAGTTTTGATTTATTTTTATCAGAGCGTGCAACAGAATTATTCGCTTTCGCTGAGTATCTTTATTTAGTCTCCTATTTTATTGATAATTTGAAGTTGAAGTAATTGAATTTGATTTTGGTATTTGTTTATAATTATCAAAGCTATGACATGAATTTAATTGTGTAGTGCATATTTATTATAAATAAATACAAATAGTGTTTATTTATTATTATAACTTGCTTTTGAAATAGTTTGTTGAGCAATATACATATAGATATATGTGTTTTAAAGACTGTTTGAAGATGTTATAAAAAATAATAAGTGTTTGGTGAAAGCAAAGCTTTATCGTATATAAATATTGGTTATTATTATCATAAAATGATTAATAGCAAAATGAATGTATTAGATATAAATCATTTGAAAAATATATACTATAAGTAAAGTATTAAATGGGATTTGGAAACTATTTTATAAAAATTAGTATAGTTGATAATTTGTGAAATATACTAATAGATATTTTTAAAAATGAAAATTGTGTTAACTTGTCTCTTAAGTGTATTAAGGATTTCGGTCGATGCAGATGCACATGTATTCGATAGAAATTCTTAAATGCTAAAAGGAGACATTTGGACACGATGATTTAGAAAGATATAAACACTTTATGGAAGATTAAAATATTTTGGAATATAGTTGAATGTTTTAAATGGAAATTGAAGCAAAGTAGATTATTTTGGTAAAGTGATATTTAAGTTTTATATTTGTAAGGGAATTAGAAACCGCAGTTTATATTTATTGCCTTGGCAAAGGGTTGATAAAGGATATTTAATATAATAGTATGTATTTTTTATGATAGTTGTAGCCACTGGATATTGGTGCACGATTGTGATCACTGGCAAGGCAGTATTGATTATGTGGTCAATATTGCAGCCAGTTGATATCAATAATCACTCTAATACATAGCGAGATAATGTCACTTAGTTTTATAGTAACTGAGAATTTGCGAACATAAGTGAATATATTCGATAATATTTTTATAGATATGATGTGTAAATGTTATAGAGTTTTGAGATTTTAAGATGTGGATATCTATATGCATATATATAATTTAAAGATTTATTTTGTATGAGTTAATTAAATTTAGAATTATTTTGATAAGTATTATAGAATTATTTTGGAAATGTTATGTTTTTGAAAAAAATTGAAACTTCCCTTCAAGTATCAATCTAAAAGTGTTAAATAATTGTACAAATTTATGAAAAGAGTTTGCAAAGTAGAGTTTAAAAACAAAATTTATATAATAAGATGTTAGGAATTAAATAATATACTGTAAAATATTTTATTAAATAAAGAAAGGAGATTTTAGCAGAAAATTGTTGATGGAATTTTTGGAACTTGTTACAATATTTTAAATCTTTTAAAAATAGTTTAATGGAAAACATGAATTATGGAGTTTGAACTAGTATAAAATGAATTTTGGAAAAAATATATGTAATATATATGACAATTGAAAAGAAATTTATTTAAACGAAAGATTTTGAGATTTCATAAAGCACTTTCTCTGTGAATAAATGTTTTGATATTAAAAATAAAGTTAAAATAATATAATCGACTTAGTATAATTGATTTGTTATAGATTCTTCATTATGGAAAATTGCGAGGACATGATTTCGTTAAATGGGGAGTCTATAACAACCTAGATTTTAAGTAGTAATTAATTAAAGATAATAATAGTAATTTAATCAAATAAATTGGAATTTGGAGATAAGTGGAACAATTTGTTTTGGAATTGTTTAACAAATGGATTTAAATTGTGACAAATAAGATAATTGTATTATGTAAGTTAAATATATATATATATATAGGTATTATTTTATAAAAGTGATGCATTTTTCATATATTATTAACTTGATGGAAAAGTAATTTTAAATATATATTTATAATTATCTAAACTGAATTGAATTTGGTTTTAAAAAGCAAAAAGGAAACGAATAATATAAATTCGTCTCTCTTCATATTTAAAAAACCCAACCCATGTTTTATAGTCTAAGTCCATTTTCCAAATTTCACCATTTTGAAAAGCCTTATTCCTTCAATAAATAATCATGCACCAATTCTTGATGTATCGATCACTTCTTGAAGCAAGAAAACTAAAAACTTTCACCACTTAGAAAATTAAAAACAAATTTAATAAATCACCTAAAATTATCAAATTTAAACACAAGCTTATTAAGACCGTTGAGCATCTTTGGAGCAAAGCAATGGTGAAGCAACGCTATGATTAATGTGTATATGAGGGTATAGAAGCAGAGAAGAGGAAAATGCAATTGTCAGGAGAATAAAATACTCACCAATCTATGTCTAATATGCTTTGATCCTTGAATATTTTCTTTTATGCTTGAATTTGTTACAGGCGCTTGCTTATATCTCATTCGCACATGAAAAAACTAAGAGGGAGGCATGGCCTGGAGCAGTTAAGCTCTAGGCAAGCTCTGACCAGTCAATCGGTCATTGATGACTGACGGATCGGTCAGGCCGTCTTGCGTGACTCCAAATGCATATGGGTGTGTGTTGCTCGTTGGTAAAGGTTTGTGTGCCAATGTTGCCATGTGCAAGTGGGTTGTCAAGTGTGTGCATGTGCATTTCAGAGACATATGTTAATGTGCATGTCAGTTTATATATATATATATATATATATATATATATATATATATATATATATATATATATATATATATATATATATATGGGATTGCATATGTGAATTTACAAGCGAAAATTTTAAGATATCATTTTCCCTGTTGATATTCTTATTTCAAGTGATCGATTTAGTATTGCTATGAGTTTCCATATCGCAATCTCATTAATTAAATAATCTTATTATGTAAGGCTGCTACTACTTAATATTTTGTTCAAACCTGTTAAACCAATGAAAAGTATATCTATATAAGTTTAAATCATTAAATATGAGTTTGTTAAATTTTGTGGTCTGTACAATCCTATATACTTGTAAGCTTTAATAATTTGTACTTAGAATGTACGTATATATACACCTTTAAGGTAAACTAAATTAAATATTTACTTAAAACTATATATATATATATATTTAAATAATATATATACATTTAAAAATGTAAATATGCGTTTGACAATTAATAAAGTAATTTTCATTATACTGTTTATTTAAAGAGGGTTTCGGTTTTCATTTTATAGATTTGAGAAACTTTAGTATATATATTATTCAAATTAGAAAATATATTTATATATTTGGTTTGGATATATTAAATTTATTTGGATGTTTAATGACTACTTATAAGTAGTATTTAATTGTAGATAGTCATGGAATTATTTTAAGCGAGTTGTTTTATTTACCACTCTATTTTGGGTTATGAAATGAAAGGAATTTCTAATGTTGTTTGTAAATATTGAATTATCATTTAATTTAATAAAAGATTAAGAAATTTATTATATATAACATAAAGTATGTTATATTTTTGTTTAATTAACTATTTGTTTAATTCTAAATCGCATACATACATACATACATATATATATATATATATATATATATATATATGTATTATTTATTATCAACTCCTATGTATTTATTTTGTTATACAAAAATTTATGCTGTGAATTATTCATTATAATGCATTGATTTCTTTATCTATATTTGAATAATCTATTTTTATATTACTTTCTGATTTCTAATTTCTTATCTTCTGTATATTGATTCCATGATATGAGTGATTCACCGTTGATATTGATTTGGTTGATGATTTTAATATGATATGGTGATGACATCCTTTCTGTTTGATATATTGATATTTATTCTATGTGACAAGAAATTAGAATAAACAGTTCAGTGATACCATCCGATATGCGACTTTTGGTAACACTTTTTCAGTTATTCTTTGGACTTGTTATACAAAATAAAGAAGGGAGAGTGTGATGTATGAGCATTGGATAAACAGAACAGTAACGTGCTGTGGTATGGGACATCGTTGTGTTATTTGTTCGGTTATTCTTTTGCTCGTGAGTGACACTCAATATAGGGGTATGTTGTGTGTGACTTATTGCGATGAGCATATATGGAGGCTACTTATTAGCCACATATTGTATATATTCTATGTGTAAGTCTACCTTTGTTTAGCTCCCTTTTGGTTCGGGAGTAAACCAGATTGGCCAGTTTCCACCATGGCGGCCTGATCTTGGGGTCGCGCCTCAGATCCATGACATCGTTATTGTATTCTATATTCGATGTGCCTCACGAGGTTTTGGTTTGATGATCCGTAGGGTTAGTGAAAGAAATGTGGATTACAGATCTTAAGGCTAGGATTAACACTTGAGGGGGGTGAATAGAGTTTATAAAGAATTGCTAAATCTTTTTGAATTTATGTTGAATTAAACACGGATGTATGCAATATACAGACACATATATGATCACAGAAACAAACATAAATGCAAAAATAAAGTAAAAGCAATAAAGGAAAGAACACACCTGATTTTATACTGGTTCGGAGTTACCCTACATCCAGTCCCGCAACACAAGTACAGATTTCCTTTCAAAAGCAATTGTACAATCACACCCTCGATTTCAAGGCTATGAGGTACACCCTCCAGAATCACAATCCTCTGGGTAGAGATACTTGCTTTCCGGACCACAAGTTTACCTAATTGATTTACCAAGGCTACAACACACCTTATCTCGCTTGATTGATTTTCAAGGCCATAATCACACCTTTTCTCACTTAGTAAATTACAAAGAAGCCTATAACTCTAAATAGCACTGAGAACCTTGTTGAGATAGTGATAGAGAATCAAACTAGAAAAGATCGAGTTCGATTCAATGTTGATTTCGGCAGAGTAATGGTAAGAATATGTATTAAGAAATGTGGAAGAAGAAGAGGAGTGAAAAACCAGAAAATCTGATATTAAATTCGTTGAAACTAACCCCTATTTATAAAGAACAACGGCTATGTCCATTCGTGAAGAGTTATGGCGAATAGACACTTCTTTTGAAATTTAAATTTTGAACTCAACTGACACCATGTCGACATGGTCACCATAGGCATGTCGACATCCCAAAGCAATCTTTGATGATTTGATTTTCTTTGAAAATAACCTTTATCTTATATTAAAACTATTTTAAACTTTACTAATTTACTTGACTATAGTTAAAATACATAAGTAAATATAGAGAATAATTACATAAAATTTAACTATAATTTTATATTTAAATCTTAAGTTCAAATATTTAAAAGTTAAATATATTATTTTAAAAGATAGTTTAAAATCAGGAGTAATTTGACTTTGAAATTAAAGATAATTTTGAGGCTAAAATTATTTAAAATCAGGATAGAGGGTTTTGAATCTTTTAAAAGGAAAGTTTTGAAATCATTTTGAAAACAAGATAATTTTGTAAAATCATTTGAATTAAAATTAGTGGATGCAAAAAAATGTTCCACTAGATTTTTCGTAGGTTCCATCCTACTTAGGGTTCCATCCCTTCAACAGGCTTGAAGTGGATTCCATTCCATGAATAAATTGGATTTTAAGATGCCAGTGCTTTTCTACGAGTTTTAACAAAATTTCTAATTAAAGAATAAATTACTTCAATTCTTGAACTCTTGATAATCTTGATATCTTGAATCTCTACACTGTACAGTCTTCATTCTTGGTACCTGCATGATTAAATTCTACATACTAAACTTATAATGTTAGTGTTTATATTTTATAATCTATTCTAAGGTTATTGTCATCAAAACCATCATCTCACGGACTAACAATCTCCCCCTTTTTGATGATGACAACCTTTGTTTATAAAATATTTATTTCTATCTTAATAACTCCCCCTAAAACTAATAACTCCCCCTTAATCTATGCCTAATTACCCTATTTTATATTTCTCCCCATTTGTCATCAACAAAAACTAACTCTCCCTCATTCTTGGACTAGAGTACCTGCAGTAATAAACTATACAATGGAATATATAATAGATAGATTAAGAAATAATTATCCTTATGAACATGATAACTAATCAAGAATTATATACATTTCAATGTATATATATGTACATGTTTTATGTAGCAACCATCAAACCAATTTAAGAAATCAATCCACACCGAGTATCAATCCAAACCAAATCAAATTAATTCAAACAAAGCAAATAAATAAAAATCAAACGTTACGCAGAACTTCCACCCATCCTTCTTCTCTAAAGATTGGATCTGCCTTAATAGCATCCCAATTATCATTATCGTTGGTGAGAGGGACTGGAGGATGTGCTTCGTTATCATCCTTGTGTAGGGAGGAAATCATCCATCGTATTGCATCGAAATGCCTTTCTTGCTCCTTGATTATCTGATTGGACTCAATCTAAGTGTCACTGGTTACGAAGAATGAACGAGAGAATACTCTGGAACGATTTAAGAGTTTCTTCAAGATTTTCGGATAAATTGTGAATTGGATTAGCCATAATTGAATTGGTGAAAGAAATGAAGAACTAGAAGATAGGAAATAATTTTCAGTGAAGAATTCTGGAAGAAATAGGTATATATAGGTGTAGAAATTCGTTTGAAATGAATAAACATATGGTTGTTATTCAAATTTCAAATTGAAAATGAATTGTCATTTCTGAGTAGTACGTGTCGACATGGTCATAGGGGGTATGTCGACATGGGTTAGTGAAAAAAATGACTATTTAGATTTTGTGAATAATTGTGTGTGTGTATATATTTATATAATATACTAACATTTATTCTGGAGATAAGATAAGCTAGATAACAGAAGGAAAATTTCATTTCATTGCATACTAAGATGATACAATGATTAAACATACGAAACTACATGAACTCTCGAATTAAAACAAGCTAAAACACATACAACAAGATACGAAAAGATAAAACTAGTTAGAGGATGATGATGATGAAGAAAGTTCAAGTTTCTTGCTGACTTTGGAAATGAACTTGTTCATCTTGGATGAAATTTTGTCTAACTTCTTATTAACGGATCGTTTAAGATTCCATTGATTCTCAACAACCATCTTTTGGTTTTTGAGAAGGGTTTTGGTGGATGGATTAGGAGGATAGTCAGTGTTTTCCAAAGAGGTTTCACCTTCTTCTTCTTCTTCAATTTCCGTTTCATCCCCTTCTTCTTTTTCTTCTTCTTTCATTTCCTCATGAGCCAAACGCTCTTCCTTTTCGACGAGGGTCTCATAAGGTTGAAAAACAAATGGAATTTTCATAAGCGAAATGTTGGAATGATTGAAAACTTTTCTAGAAACAAATTCTTCGCCTTTGAAATCAACTCCAACATAGTTAAAGATCCGAGTGAGATAAATTCAATAATATAAAGTATTCTCACCCATTTCAAGATTTTTAGGACGAAGTTCATCCAAAATAACTTGCGCCCAATTTATGTCATAATTTCCAAAAATAGCAAAAAGAGTTTGCAAACTTTTGAAGTAGGATTGTTAAAATTCCCCGATCTTGGGGTCAAAGTATGTTGTAAACGAAGATTGACAATTCTTACCTTTGGTCGAAAATTTTGATTTTTGAATTCAAAATTATCATTCCCTTCGAAAATGTGATGAAATGTCTCGCGATCATTTTCATCGATTTTAAAATTAGAAAGATCCATTTCCGTACACTTGCAATTGAGAATGGTACCCAAAAAATCACAATTCAAAACAATTCTAGTGCCTTTGACACTACTCCAAATTTCATCCGCATTTCCATGATAAAATCCATGGTTTAAATTAGCATAGAAATTTTTGACAAGATTTGGATAGCAAACAAAATCATTTTGAGAAGCATCAATAAGACTAAGAACTCCATTGTTTGTAAAAAGAGAATCAAGTTCATAAGAAGAGAAATCTTGAAAAATAGCAAACTTTCCAGGATGGACTTTGGCATAATTAGAATAATTGATGTATGCTTTTATTGCCTCCGGATCATTGAATAGTTTCTCTTTTATTTTTCTGGAAATTCTCATGGTGGAGGGGTTGCTTGAAGAAGCCATTAAAGTAGAGAGTAGAGAGCTTGATGTTTTGAAGAGAGAGTTTGAATTTGAAAATGAGAGTGAAAAGATATGATAAAAAATAGTGAATAAATAGATACTCAAAGGACATATTCTATTGTCAAAAGGTAACTTTTCAGAGAATTGAATCAAGTGAAAAGGTGGAGAGAAATTCGAACATGTGAATTCAAATTTTAAAATTTAAATTTTGCTACCCATGTCGACATCATGGTAGGGACTATGTGACATGTGCCGGTGAATTTTGATAATTTATTTTTCCAAAGTTCTATAAAATATATATATAAATATACTTATTATTTTAATGTCTATATATATATATCTAAAATATTTATAGTATATTTCAGAAAATTATAATATTAAATAATAATAATAATAATAATAATAATAATAATATAATAAAAATAATAATAAAATAATAAGATAAGAATAAAAAATAAAAAAATAAATATTGAAATTCAAACAACACACCAATTCAAAATCAATCAATCAAGCAATCAAACAACTAATTTTAAGCAAGCAATTTCAACCAATTGTATTGTAAACGTGTACCTTTTTCTGAGTCCGTTTCTTTGAATTCATCAGAGTCGTGAACAGCTGTGAAACACAAATTCGAATTATCTGTCTTCTGATCATCATCACTTGAGGACGAGTCTGAGTCATCTAGAGTAGCAATAAATGCACTCTTCTGTTTCTTTGCTGGATCATTGTTCATAGGATAATTTTGTCTATCTGGATACAGACAGTCTCTTTTGAAATGGCTTGGTTCATCACAGTTGTAACATTTGACATTATTTGGCACTACATTCTGATTTATAGAGTTCTTATATTTGTTCCTCTTGAGATTATTCATCTTTCTGTATTTCAGGAATTTCCTAAAATTTCTGGTCATAAAGGCTATCTCTTCATCATTATCGATGTTTGAGTCCTATCCATCGGTCAATGCATTGAATGCTATTGATTTCTTTTCAGATGCTTTGTTTTCTCTTCTCCTGATCATTTGAACTTCATACGACATTAGATTTCCAATTAATTCTTTTATCTTTAAAGTACTGATGTCATTTGCCTCTTCGATAGCAAGTGTCTTTTGATCCCATTCTGGAGTAAGATAATTTAAAATCTTTCTGACTTGATATTCTTCAGAAAATTGCTTTCCCAAAGAAATTAGAGAATGCACAATATCTTGAAATCTACTATACATATCTGAAATAGGCTCATTAGGGTTCATTTTAAATAATTGAAACTGATTTGTGAGCATGGAAATTTTGGTCTGTTTAACTTTGCTTGTTCCTTCGTGAGTAACTTGCAAAGTTTTCCAGATTTCATATGCAGACTTACAAACTGACACTCTATTGAATTTATTTCTATCTAGTGAACAAAACAAAATATTCATGTCCTTAGAATTATTTTGTGCAATAGTATTTTGCTCAGCAGCCCACTGTGCAAAATCAGTTGTGGGTTCAAAATATTCAGTTTGTGTAATATTCCAAGTGCCTAATCCTATGATTGTAAGTATATTTTCATCCTACATGCCCAACATGCATAGTTACTACCATTAAAAAGTGGTGGTCTTACAGTAGATTGACCATCCACAAATGAACTAGTGACAGGAATACTAGTGTTAGTAACAGTACCAGTGTTGATAGCCATTTTGAAAACTTTTCAAAAATCAGATTATGAAACTTTGAAAACCTTACTTTGATACCAATTAAAAGAAATGCGGATTACGGATCTTAAGGCTAGGATTAACACTAGTGGAGGGGGGCGAATAGTGTTTATAAAGACTTACTAAATCCTTTTGAATTTATGCTGAATTGAACACGGATGTATGCAATATACAGACACAGATATGATCACAGAAACGAATACAAATGCAGAAATAAAGTAAAAGCAATAAAGGAAAAAACACACCGAATTTTATACTGGTTCGGAGTACCTTACATCCAGTCCCGCAACACAAGTACGAATTTCCTTTCAAAAGCAATTGTACAATTACACCCTCGATTTCAAGGCTACGAGGTACGCCCTCCAGAATCACAATCCTCTGGGTAGAGATACTTGATTTCCGGGCGACAAGTTTACCCAATTGATTTACCAAGGCTACAATCACACCTTATCTCGCTTGATTGATTTTCAAGGCCACAATCACACCTTTTCTCACTTAATAGATTACAAAGAAGCCTATAACTCTGAATAGCACTGAGAACCTTGTTGAGATAGTGATAGAGAATCAAACTAGAAAAGATTGAGTTTGATTCAATGTTGATTTTGGCAGAGTAATGGTAAGAATATGTATTAAGAAATGTGGAAGAAGAAGAGGAGTGAAAAACCAGAAAATCTTATATTAAATTCGTTGAAACTAACCCCTGTTTATAGAAGAACAACAACCATGTCCATTCGTGAAGAGTTATGGCGAATAGACACTTCTTTTGAAATTTAAATTTTGAACTCAACTGACACCATGTCGACATGATCACCATAGGCATGTCGACATCCCAAAGCAATTTTTGATGATTTGATTTTCTTTGAAAATAACCTTTATCTTATATTGAAACTATTTTAAACTTTTCTAATATACTTGACTATAGTTAAAATACATAAGTAAATATAGAGAATATTATATATATAATTTAACTATAATTTTATATTTAAATCTTAAGTATAAATATTTAAAAGTTAAATATATTATTTTAAAAGATAGTTTAAAATCAGGAGTAATTTGACTTTGAATAAAGATAATTTTGAGGCTAAAATTATTTAAAATCAGGATAGAGCGTTTTGAATCTTTTAAAAGGAAAGTTTTGAAATCATTTTGAAAACAAGATAATTTTGTAAAATCATTTGAATTAAAATTAATGGATACAAAACAATGTTCCGCTATATTTTTCGTAGGTTCCATCCTACTTAGGGTTCCATCCCTTTAACAGGTTCGAAGTGGATTCCATTCCACGAATAAATTGGATTTTAAGATGCCAGTACTTTTCTATGAGTTTTAAAAAATTCTAATTAAAGAATAAATTACTTCAATTCTTGAACTCTTGATAATCTTGATATCTTGAATCTCTATACTGTACGGTCTTCATTCTTGGTACCTGCATGATTAAATCCTGCTAACATATTTATCTAAAATTATAATATTAGTATTTATATTTTATAATCTATTCTAAGGTTGTTGTCATCAAAACCATCATCTCACGGACTAACAGTTAGTGCTCTACAGCCCCTTTGTGTCACTTAGGCCATAGGTCTATTACTTATAGGAGCTAAGAAAGGCCGTCACAGAGGCTATGCATTGACAAGCCATTGGTGGATATGAGTCATGATGTCCATCAAGGTTACAAAGGTTGTAGAAATAGATCTGGCTACATAACAAAAGGCATAGTATAACACGGGTTCCTGGAAAGGGCATACGACCATTAGTCTCCCGTTTGGTTTTGGTTTGTACAAACCAATGTTGTAGGAACAAATCCAACAACATAGCGTATGAAGTAATAACCCTGGGTTCTTGGAGCGGACATATGGCCATCAGTCTTCTATCGAATTTCAGTTCATAGGTGGTAAATAGGCATATATAAGATAAGATTATACCTAAGCCCGTGTCTATAGTATAGTTAACCCTGCAATCTTCTTTGGTGGACATCTTACTTATTGTTGATTATATTCGGGCATTGTTATGAGCTGGCTCAGATCTTACTTATTGATTTTAATGATATGATGATGGTATTTTTAATACGAGACTAAATGATATTTGGGTATTGCTTTATGCCAGGTCGATATACTTTGTATTATGTCACTTAGTAATGTTTTAAGAATTTAGTCGATAGTTTCTGAATTTGTACGATTCAACCATTTGTGTTGATTATGAGATTTCTGATTTAGTGGATTTTCAAATGGGTGATGACATCTTTAGATGTCAGATCTGATTATTTTATATGGATTTGAGATAATTGGGAGAGGTAATGCCTTGAGGATTATTATATATATATACACATATTTTAATATGTCATCTGCTGTTTTGAGTATCTTTGATGGTGATATCATATTATTTTTCCTTATTATACTATATCACCTTACTTATGATCCTTGACTAGAAACAGTCTGACCCATATGTTATTTTATAATACTAAGGCAAGTCAAGAATATTTTAGGTACAGGGCCAACACAACCAGTATTTATTTTATTAGGATTAGAGGAGACCACTATAAGACATTTGTATGATACTTAAATGCCATTGTCTAACTGTACGTGTGACGATCCACAAATCCGTACCCATTGAATCGACAATAAACCACACATTTCTAACCCAAAAAGCACAGACTGATGGAAAGTCAAGATAAAGAAAAAAAGAGGGAAAAAGAGAATTCCATCACTTTATAATTCCATCACTTTGATTTATAAAAATTCAATTTTATAAATCTTATATATGAAACATTTATAATAATTTCAAAAACTCAATTTAAACTATTTACAAAATGGTTAACTCCATGTTTCAAAAAATCATATTTTGTTTCCATTTAAATAAACTAATTTTTTTAATAATTTACAAAACATCTATTTTCAAAATCACTTGAAAATCCATTTTAATTTGATATCATCACTTTAATATCTTTAAAATTCCAAAATATGGCCCAGTGCTACAACAGCACTAATACATCAATTACAGCATCCAAAACATCATATATCATATGATAACAGCATATATATATATATATATATATATATATATATATATATATATCGATATCTATAAATAAACAAATACTGGTGAGAAATCCAGTTGGATCCCTCTAACCTGTCACTTGCAACAAATATACATATTAGAATATGTGTACAATGTCTGCTTCGAGGCAGACACACGTACAAAGGGTTATCCGCTCATACACGGGAACACATAGGGTCTTATCTGCTCCAATAGGCAGGAATACATCCAAATGCCAATAAATATATATATAATGTATCATATATCATCCAAACAATCATCAATCAACGCAAAATAAAATTTATTCTCACACATATAAAAAATATCAACGAGTCAGAAAGAGTGAGTTGTACTCACTTTGGTTCCAATAGTCATTGTAGTGTTTTATTCCGAATAAAATTAAATGAGCGTTTAATTTTACCCAAAATGTACACTAGCTCTAATCAACTCCAAACCAGCTCTAAACTGTAGTGCTTGTCAATAAGAACCAAATGCAACTTGTTTTGTCAAAAATGGACCTCGTATGAAGAAGTTATAGCATTATAAAGGTTACACGAATTTATATATATATTATTTACAAATTTTTATTTTTAAACCTTAGTTTCTTCATAGCCATTCATTCCATCAACCCTAAATCAGGGCCGCATACCCTTCTTCCTCATCCAGGCATGTACATGTTTGAAGAAACACACTCGTCCGCCACCAAACCCTAGATCGTCATGACCCTGTCGTCCACATCCACGGCGATCGGCCACCGCCATTTGAACGCGCGTGCTCCACTCCACCCTCGGCGACATCCACTAGAAGCTCATTCACCTATATGTGTGGCAAACATGCTTGAACGATCGGTCTATCCCCTCAAATTGACGTTGATTGAACGACTTATAACTAATCACTGCCGTTGGATATCAAGATCTTGATATGCTCTTCATCTTTGTAGTTGAGTTTTTTTCATATAGATTGATGGATTGGAAGAGATCAAGGGGGAAACGAGGTGAATTTATGGCCATCTAACATTAGTGGCAGCTAGGACTAGATGCATTAGGGTTTTGTGAAAATTATAAAAAAGTTTGGCCTTATATAGAAAATTTCGTGACACTATTCATCCGAAATTCTCTCGAACTACGAACGAACATGCCACCTGGCGTTTATAATGTTTTACCCAAATTTCGAACACAATGGTATATATATCGGGAGCCAATTCGATCGTATTTGGAAGATAGGTTTTCGAATCGACATATTTAAATTTAAACTTTACTTAAACAAATTTCTATGCGTTTTATCTTCCCCTGGACAAACCATAAATCCGATTGACACGAAATTTGAAATACTATAATAATATAACATTACAGATCCAATGAAACTAGTTTTGTCGAAATCTAAGACTGTGTGAAAAATTACTTTTTACACGTTAATTAAATATTAAAATATTCAATTTCTATAAATTATATTCAACTTTAAAAGTTTACCAACATCATTCTAATTCAAATAGAATTAAAAAAAACTTTATAAATCATTTTCATTCATATTAAATTCAATTTCCAATTATTTACACAATTTTAAATATTAAATTAACAATTTAATTATCCAATTAAATATCTATATTTCAAATATAGGTAATTCAGCTTATAAAATTAGCTTTTGAATATTTAAAATCAATTAAATATTCCAATTTCAAATGACTAAAATTTTGGATCGTTGCATTCTCCCATACTTAAAAGAATTTCGTCCTCGAAATTATGAAGTAAGAAAAATCTATAAAATCTATTAATTATTCAAAACAAATCTTTCAAACTAGATATCAAATTCATTTAAACTTTTTAAATTTTACCAAAATCCATTAGTTAAACTTCATATAAAACCTTTACTAAGTTTTCAAATCCATACTTAGTTATCTTTTCAAAACCAACTAACATCGTTTAACTTTTAACTCAGTTCAAAATTTTCTAACGCCTTAAATTTTCAAAAAAAATTCGCCGTAGTCTCCTTTGCGCGGTTCAATCGTAGTAGGATCACAACATATATATATATATATATATATATATATATATATATCACGAATATACATCTTATCTTCGAGGATGAGGCATCCGGTAGGGGAAAAAAATACAAGTATGATATGTAATCCGAGATATGTCCCTTATATATTATTAGTGAGCATATACGGCTAATGTAGCGCGAGCGAGCTCCAAATGCGAAGAATACGCCATCCGCACCTACTAAACACTCAACAAACAATGACAACACATATCTGGAAAGTAATATCAATATACAACATATACCAATACAACAACTATATATGCCAATATAGCAAATGCAACCAAAAGCAACAAATCCAACCATCAAACAACTATCATCCAACTAACATCCAACAAATCAATTTCTATCCAAAAAATCCATAACCATTTTTATTTTATTTCCTTACATTCAATTTCTTTAACACTTTTACCTTCAATTGGTTTAATATGTAATTGATTTTCATTCAATTATTCAATTTCTAGTTTCATTAGCTTTTAATGAATTAACACCTACATTCGTTATTCCTTATCAATTCATTTACATTCGATTGATAATTCATTTTAATAGTTGAATTTCATAATATAACTTCAAGTTCATATTCATTTTATTAATCCAATTTAATATCAAATTCAACATCACTTAAGTTACGTTTCATTTTATTCTCACTTGCATTTACTTTCACTATAAAACTTAAGTTCACTTCTACTTTAATTCAAATTCTATTTTATTTAATTTTTTTTACAAGTCAGATTTCATCACTATTCAAATTTAGATTTTGTTTTGCTTAACAAAATTGTTTAACCATTTTAACAATTAGTTTTACTTACATTTCCCATTTTCTAAGTTATACAACTTACTTATTATTTAAACTCCCAAACTCATATTACATAATCACTTACCACTTAAGTTTAATTTCCATTTCAATAATTTATCTAATCTAGTTCAATTCTAATTCAATTTATTTAACCTTCCTTTAGTTTTCAAATCAAATATCTATTATGCTAACTCAAATTTATTTCAACTTTACCAAAGTTAAATTTATTATTTCATATTATAAGTCCAAACTTGTTTTACTTATATTTAATAATTTTGACTTGGATTTTAAATTCAAATTTGTTTATCAAAACAAAACTTACATTTTCAATTTACTATTGATAGAAAATCCATCACATAGAAACTCGAAAATGATACTGATGATACAGCAGTCATCACCCTTATTATTTTCCAGCAATAGTAGTGAATTCAGTGCTTTATATTCTTTTAAAAATCCTTTTATTCATAAATCATATTTATAAATATTTACTTATATAATTTCACTCGTTCACTTTACTCATATAAGATTCATTCCAAATTATTTATCTTATTTAGATTTATAATAATATAATCTTTTTAACTTTGAAAAATACTGTCAGAATTAATAGATTTCAAATTCTCAAATTCATAGTTTAAATTCATTTTCATTTACAACTCTCATTTATAAATATATTCATATTGTTGAGACTCGGTTTTGATTCATGACACAAAGCTATCACTACGACATACAGATTCAACGATTGCTACGACAAAAAGAGAATATATGTAACAACCCAGGAATTTCTCACCAATTTGTAATCATCGTCATTTCGATTAATAGTGATAGTTATTGCTGTTGGAATTTTAAAATCGGGTTGAATTCTTTTATAAAAGTTATTAAAGGGTTTATCGGGCTTTAATATAAACTTGTCCCATATTTCTTTTGTTTGGTGCTGTGAAGTTTTCGAGTTATAACCGTTCCCCTTTTAATTTTTTCATGCATTCGTAACCTAATTCACGAAAAACATCGAGCGAAGAAAAATAATGGCGGCCTCCTCTTCGTCATTCAAAGATTAGGGCTTTTCAAAATTGAAGATGCCGACGTTGATGGTTTCGAACGTCTTCATGAGGACCATGGCTTCGACTCTTCCCCTACTCGAACACGCTGCTCGCTCTCGTCTTCGTTCGCCTTCAAAATTAGGGCTTCTGGGAATCGAAGGCGTCAACTTCACTTGTTTTGTCGATCGAAGATTCCTCTTTGCTCAGGGCCACTTCAATTTGGCGACTAAGGTGAGTAATTTATATTACTCACATCTAATTCGAAATAGTTTGACTTCATCTGCTTAATTTGTTTTCGTTGTTTCGGCCATGATTTGATTTTGTTCGTTGTTGATACTTTTCTGCCTTGAGTTGATTTTGGGGCTGTTGATTTTAATTATGGCTTGACTTGTTCGACTCTTTGTTTTACTTGGATTCGGATTTGAGCATTTTTCTATTGTCTTTGGTAAATGAAGATTTACTTTGCTTTGTTTTCACTTTTTCAGTGACATTGATATCTCTTGGTCCCTGTGAGCTTCGGCTCTGACCATCTCTGTGCTCTCCCCTTACCTGTTGCACTTACAGTAGGTTGATATTAGGCAGTTGTATCCCTTGTGTTGTTTGCTGTACATGTGAAATTGGTGCATTGTTTCAAGTTGCATTACTGGACACTTGAGTTTCATTGTGCATTGGGCATATCACTTTTACCACCTTAATTATTCAGTTGTATTTGTATTTCATCTGCTACCTTGACCATTTGAGACAGCTTGCCTACCTATTTCATGTAGTCTTTGGCTTCACTGATCACTTTTGTACTATGCAGTCATGTGTAGTTGTGTCACTTGATGTTGTACTTGCATTACCCACTGCATAGTATATTGGTTCATCTCCTTGTAGTTCCCATTACACTGTATATTTATCGTGACAATGGTTCATTTGTTTGCATTGACTTCTTGTATCTTTTGAGGTGGCTGTACACTGGGATTTCATTGACTTGCATTTAGGTGTTTGCACTGTCTAGTATTTTGTATGAAGAAGCAACATATTGCCTTTTTGCTTCGGCACTGTCTGATGTAGCTGCACTTTGCATTCATATGTTTAGACTACCCAGTTTTTACAAGTACATTTCATATACTTGTAGCCATTCACTTAAAAACAGTTGCATTCCTCTGGTTCATTTCATGTTTGAACCATTGCTCTATGACCTTGTGGTGGATGCAATTCAGTTGCAGTCTGCCCTCGTACTTGTGTGTGTGGTGCCATACCCTTAGTGCCCTCACCCTCCTCCTATTTTTGTAGTTGTCCCACTGCTTTGTGTTTTGGATGCTGCAGTTGAATTGAGTCACTGACTTGACCTTTTGCATTTGGTTTATGGGTTGGTGTCTTTTGTACTGTCCACTGTCTTTTGTTCACGAAACTGATGCCTTGCATTGATGCATGGTATTCGTTTGCATTTGGCCACTGTATTTCACTTTGACATTATTTCAATTAAAGCTACTCTGTGTCTTTTCTGTTGTGTGCTGTGGTGCCATATCATTGGTGCTCTCACCTTCATTCGGCTGTGTCTTCATGTTTTACACAGCCTTGTGCACTTGCTCATTTGAGTTATACTGCTTCTCGTTCCACCTCTGATTCATTTTGCCATGTGCAGTTTGTTATGTACATTCATTTGTGTACATATTTTACATTCATTTGGTGGAAGTTTTGAAATATTGCCACTTGCTTAGTGTATTAGTTTGCACTGTGAATTCTTGTGTATTGGCCTTTGTGCCTGGTTGCTATTTCTGTATATGCTGTTGTGGCGAGGCAGTGTACGCATGCGTGCACTGCAGCCACACGTATCGACATTTTGAATTGATATTTGAACCTTCATTGATTTTGGTTCATTGATCTTTTGTGTACATCATCACGGTAGTCGCAAGGCAGTGCACGCAAGCGTGAACTGCAGCCACACGGTATTGATTTTATTGATATTCTATTTTGTTTTTATTTATTGATCTTTTGCATATTCCATATGCTGTAGTGGCGAGGCAGTGCACGCGTGCGTGTACTGCAGCTCTACTCGAATTAATATTTCAAATTGATATTTCAATGGTTTGAACTGTTTTGTTTATTCAATTCAATATTCTGAATTGTATTCTGATTTGGTTTAATTTGCTGATTTGTTGTTTAACACTGTTACGTGTTATATTTATCGTTATCCGACTTTATTTAAGGATCGGATAGACGAGATTTATTGCGACTGTCGTCTATTCATTATTTAATTATTATTGCTTCTATGCATTAATAACTGAGTTTGAATTAGACTGACCCGTGCATTATTTTCTTTTGAATTTAATACTCGGGTCAGACCCGAGTTATTTCAGGTTGTAGATATCTTGCTTTAGGTTGCTGTTTGAGCTATGAAGACTTTTCTTATCTTTTGGGAGTTGTCGTGTCATAGTATAGGTTGATATGTATTCATGTATATTAGTCGATAATGTACTTGCATATATAACTTCCAGAGTCGACTGTTGTAGTTGTACCATATGTATTGTGTCAAATGTATTGTGACTGAAATCAGTTATATATATATATATATATATATATATATATATATATATATATGAGACCTTTTGTTTTAACTGTGTTCCGCATTTATATTGTCTGTGTTATTATTATATTTACCGTCCTAAACTATTATGAACCATCGTAGTTCGTTTTATACTGGAATTGGGGTATGTTGATGCGAGTAAATAAATTAGAGATTAAAAATGAAAGAGTATAAATATCACTCCTATCGAGATAACCAATACTAGTGTAAGGCCTAACTACTGATGGCCGCTCCTCGACAGCCTTATTCTCCACGCTAGTTGACAACACTATACCGTAGTGTTCTTGGCTAGCGTGGGTATAGAGGTGGGGCGCCACAGCTTGGTATCAGAGCCTGGGGATTAGGACAAATATAAAACATAACTTAGATGGAACATGTGTTACAACTAATTGTCGATGTTTTATCTCTCATCTTTGCCTATGATTATCTTTGATTGTTAGGTATGAATTCCTAACGTTTATTCATGTGCATTTGACTTTGTTTTCGTGAAATTGCTAGTTTCTCGATTTCCAAGACTCTGACTTTGTTTGCCGTTGAATTCTTTGATGAGGATGTTGGTTCGTTTTGTACTCGACTGTGGCCAATAATTATTGACTTCAGCATTGACTTGATTTTTATTTTTGTTGAAGTCATTTATGCATTTATGCTCGTTTTGCTTTGTTTTTCCAATTGTTAATCAATTCTTCTTTTCCGATTAGTTGTGATAACTTCTATTTCTGGAATTTTTGAGTATTTCTACTTTGACGGATTTGGAATCGAATTCTTTGGATTATATTCACGTCTTCGAATGTGAATTTTAGTGAATTGATTTGGTTTCCAAATTTAATCGATTCTTGTTAATTCCCCGATTTGCTGCTATCATTTATTAGCAACTTTGATGACATTTTGTTCGGGATTTTTGTGAACATACTTTTTGAAGGATTCAGTATCGATTTCTTTGGATTCTATTCACATATTCGTTTGTGAATTCTTGTGATTGATTGTTTCTACAATCATTTTTGAGATTGTCACTTTAAAAATATAAAGGTTTTTTATACTAGCAGTAAATATCAAAACCCTTTTCTCCAAACGATTTCAAAACTATTTTACTACAAAGCTCTTTTCCTAAACCATTTTCCAATCTACTAGTATATACAAACCTTTACCTCACTCGTATGAGAAATCTAATCAAACGACTTCGTTAAACGAGTGGTATGAAACGCTTGCGTTTACTTCGCCGGTTAATTCTTGGACTTAATCGATTGAATCTTTTGTGACAATTTTCTAGTGAAGATCTATAGTTTGTTCGCAAATATTTGAGTTAAGAAAGTGGTCATGGGACATGAGGCTAAAATTTTATATTTACTAGCTTAGTGTAATTGACACTTCTTGTTGATCATGACGATCATTTTATGATTTAGACTAGCAATTGTGCGATGTCTCTTTGTTGCGAGGTTAGGCTAGACACCGTTTTTGTGATTCCATTCACACATACCTCTTTGCTTTTTGGTTAGCCTAGACACCATTTGTGTGATTCCACTCACACATATCTTTTTGCTTTCTAGTTAGGCTAGACACCATTTGTGTGATTCCATTCACACATACCTTTTTGCTTTTTGGTTAGCCTAGACACCATTTGTGTGATTCCATATACACATATCTTTTTGCTTTCTGGTTAGGCTAGACACCACTAGTGTGATTCCATTCACACATACCTTTTTGCTTTTTGGTTAGCCTAGACACCATTTGTGTGATTCCATTCACACATATCGTTTTGCTTTCTGGTTAGGCTAGACACCACTTGTGTGATTCCATTCACACATACCTTTTTGCTTTTTGGTTAGCCTAGACACCATTTGTGTGATTCCATTCACACATATCTTTTTGCTTTCTGGTTAGGCTAGACACCACTTGTGTGATTCCATTCACACATACCTTTTTGCTTTTTGGTTAGCCTAGACACCATTTGTGTGATTCCATTCACACATATCTTTTCGCTTTCTGGTTAGGCTAGACACCACTTGTGTGATTCCATTCACACATACCTTTTTGCTTTTTGGTTAGCCTAGACACCATTTGTGTGATTCCATTCACACATATCTTTTTGCTTTATGGTTAGGCTAGACACCATTTGTGTGATTCCATTCACACATACCTTTTTGCTTTTTGTTTAGCTTAGACATCCTTTGTGCGATTCCACTCACACATAACTTTTTGTTGCGAGGTTAGGCTAGACACCATTTGTGTGATTCCATTAACACATACCTTTTTGCTTTTTGGTGAGCTTAGACTTCATCTGGGTGATTCCGACTCATCCATATGGGGTAGCTCCCCACGGTCTTCGGACCATTCGCGTGTCAAAATTTAAATGGTTGGCCACCATGAGATAGCGTCTCGTTTTGCATTACATGTGTTGGTGAGTTTTCATGCTCACGTGTAGGTGAGTTTTCATGCTCACGTGTAGGTGAGTTTTCATGTTCCCGTTCTCGCTTTGCGTTACACGTGTTGGTGAGTTTTCATGCTCACGTGTAGGTGAGTTTTCATACTCCCATTTGAGTTTTCATACTCCCCTTTGGGTTTTCATACTCCCATTTGAGTTTTCATACTCTCATTTTGTGATTTCTGGATTTCTTGTGTAGACTTCTAGAATTTATGTTTTCTGGATTTCTTGTGATGATTTCTAGAATTTGTGCTTCACCATTTTTCTTGATTTCTATAGATAAGTTTTATCAATTTTTGTGCATTGGTGAATTAGTGTGTCATTGACTTGTTATGAATACAAGTTTAGGGTATGATATCCCTTCTATCTTTGAGAAGATTCTTGTGACATTTTTGATGAATGAAAATTCATTGGTATTGTATTTTGATGCCAACTATTTTGTTGAGATTTTGATGTATTAACTTCAGTAACCGTCAATTTTAAAATGGATTTCCAAGCAGTTATCCCGCAATGCTGATTTTGATGTCCGTTTTTACGGTATTTAGAGAACGTGCTATCTCTTGTGCTTCTAAATCATTTATACCTATTGAGACTAGATATGCCACTCATGATCTAGTGCTCGTGGCTATTGATTTCTCTTTTAAAAATTTGGCATCATTACTTTCGGGTGAGAAATTGTTCTCTACCCTGATCATAAATTTTGGGAATATTTATTTTCTCATAAGGAACTTAATGTCCGTCAACCGCGTTGGCTCGAGTTCCTTATATCTTATGATCTTGATATTCTTTGTATTCTCCCGGAAAGGGGAAATCGTGTTGCCAATGCACTTAATCAAAGGCAACAAGTGGTTGTTTCTTTGATGATGTCCGAATGGAATCATCTTTTTACCAAGTTCATCGGACGTTTTGATGTATTTCATTTTATTGAGCTTCGTCTCATTTCCTTTGTGGACTAGCGTCTGATGTTCTTTTATGGTTATCGGTTCATCGGATATACCGTTATTGTATTACGCCGTTGTTCCGAATTATTCGTGTTTCACCTATGAAAGGTGTTGTACGTTTCGGTCGATCGGGAAAGTTAGCACCACGATATGTTGGTTCATTCCCCATCACCGAACATATTGGTCCCGTGGCTTATCGCCTCTTATTACCGGCTCAATTTTCTACTATCCATGACGTTTTCACGCGTCTTCCTTCTACGGAAATGCCTTTGAGATTTTCGATTTTTATTCTTGAGCCCAGTGTTATTGAAGAAATGGAAGTTTTTCCTATTTGACTTTTGAGCAACCTCCTATTCACATCATTGCTTCGGGGGTGTAGCACCTTCGAAATAAAGATGTTTTTCTTGCGAAAGTTCAATGGTTCTCAAATCCTAAGGATTGCACTTAGGGATCCTGAGAATTCATCGAGCAAACACGTTCAGGCTTACTCTTTCAAGCTCTTTATGGTGAACTTCCCATTTCAAATTTCTTCATCTTGTGATGATGTTCTTTATGGTTGTTACCATTTGTTCATTTATTCCTTATGATTGCGAGGACACAATTTCTTTAAGGAGGGGAGTCTGTAACAACCCAGGAATTTCTCACCAATTTGTAATCATCGTCATTTTGATTAATGGTGATAGTTATTGCTGTTGGAATTTTAAAATCGGGTTGAAATTCTTTTATAAAAGTTATTAAAGGGTTTATCGGGCTTTAATATAAACTTGTCCCATATTTCTTTTGTTTGGTGCTGTGAAGTTTTTGAGTTATAACCGTTCCCCTTTTCATTTTTTCGTTCATTCGAAACCTAATTCACGAACAACATCGAGCGAAGAAAAATAATGGCGGCCTCCTCTTCGTCATTCAAAGATTAGGGATTTTCAAAATTGAAGATGCCGACGTTGATGGTTTCGAACGTATTCGTGAGGACCATGGCTTCGATGCTTCCCCTATTCGAACACGCTGCTCGCTCTCGTCTTCGTTCGCCTCCAAAATTAGTGCTTCTAGGAATCGAAGGCGTCAACTTCACTTGCTTTGTCGATCGAAGATTCCTCTTTGCTCAGGGCCACTTCAATTTGGTGACTAAGGTGAGTAATTTATATTACTCACATCTAATTCAAAATAGTTTGACTTCGTCTGCTTAATTTGTTTTCATTGTTTCTGCCATGATTTGATTTTGTTCGTTGTTGATACTTTTCTGCCTTGAGTTGATTTTGGGGCTGTTGATTTTAATTATGGCTTGACTTGTTCGAATCTTTGTTTTGACTTGGATTCGGCTTTGAGCATTTTTCTGTTGTCTTTGGTAAATGAAGATTTACTTTGCTTTGTTTTCACTTTGTCACTGACTTTGATATCTCTTGGTCCCTGTGAGCTTCGGCTCTGACCATCTCTGTGCTCACCCCTTACCTGTCGCACTTGCAGTAGGTTGATATTAGGCAGTTGTATCCCTTGTGTTGTTTGTTGTACATGTGAAATTGGTGCATTGTTTCAAGTTGCATTACTGGACACTTGAGTTTCATTGTGCATTGGGCATATCACTTTTACCACCTTAATTATTCAGTTGTATTTGTATTTCATCTGCTACCTTGACCATTTGAGACAGCTTGCCTACCTATTTCATGTAGTCTTTGGCTTCACTGATCACTTTTGTACTATGCAGTCATGTGTAGTTGTGTCACTTGATGTTGTACTTGCATTACCCACTGCATAGTATATTGGTTCATCTCCTTGTAGTTTCCATTACACTGTATATTTATCGTGACAATGGTTCATTTGTCTGCATTGACTTCATGTAGCTTTTGAGGTGGCTGCACACTGGGATTTCATTGACTTGCATTTAGGTGTTTGCACTGTCCAGTATTTTGTATGAAGAAGCAACATATTGCCTTTTTGCTTCGGCACTGTCTGATGTGGCTGCACTTTGCATTCATATGTTTACACTACCCAGTTTTTACAAGTACATTTCATATACTTGTAGCCATTCACTTGAAAACAGTTGCATTCCTCTGGTTCATTTCATGTTTGAACCATTGCTCTGTGACCTTGTGGTGGATGCAATTCAGTTGCAGTCTGCCCTTGTGCTTGTGTGTGTGGTGCCATACCCTTGGTGCCCTCACCCTCCTCCTATTTTTGTAGTTGTCCCACTGCTTTGTGTTTTGGATGCTGCAGTTGAATTGAGTCACTGACTTGACCTTTTGCATTTGGTTTATGGGTTGGTGTCTTTTGTATTGTCCACTGTCTTTGTTCACGAAACTGATGCATTGCATTGATGCATGGTATTCGTTTGCATTTGGCCACTGTATTTCACTTTGACATTATTTCAATTAAAGCCGCTCTGCTGTGGTGCCATATCATTGGTGCTCTCACCTTCATTCGGCTGTGTCTTCATGTTGTACACAGCCTTGTGCACTTGCTCATTTGAGTTATACTGCTTCTCGTTGCACCTCTGATTCATTTTGCCATGTGCAGTTTGTTATGTACATTCATTTGTGTACATATTTTACATTCATTTAGTGGAAGTTTTAAACTGCTGCCACTTGCTTAGTGTATTAGTTTGCACTGTGAATTCTTTTGTATTGGCCTTTGTGCCTTGTTGCTATTTCTGTATATGCTGTTGTGGCGAGGCAGTGTACGCATGCGTGCACTGCAGCCACACAGTATCGACATTTTGAATTGATATTTGAACCTTCATTGATTTTGGTTCGTTGATCTTTTGTGTACATCATCACAGTAGTGGAAAGGCAGTACACGCAAGCGTGAACTGCAGCCACACGGTATTGATTTTATTGATATTCTATTTTGTTTTTATTTATTGATCTTTTGCATATTCCATATGCTGTAGTGGCGAGGCAGTGCACGCGTGCGTGTACTGCAGCTCTACTCGAATTAATATTTTAAATTGATATTTCAATGGTTTGAACTGTTTTGTTTATTCAATTCAATATTCTGAATTGTATTCTGATTTGGTTTAATTTGCTAATTTGTTGTTTAACACTGTTACGTGTTATATTTATCGTTATCCGATTTCTTTATTTAAGGATCGGATAGACGAGATTTATTGTGACTGTCGTCTATTCATTATTTAATTATTATTGCTTCTATGCATTAATAACTGAGTTTGAATTAGACTGACCCGTGCATTATTTTCTTTTGAATTTAATACTTGGGTCAGACCCGAGTTATTTCAGGTTGTAGATATCTTGCTTTGGATTGCTGTTTGAGCTACGAAGACTTTTCCTATCTTTTGGGAGTTGTCATGTCATAGTATAGGTTGATATGTATTCATGTATATTAGTCGATAATGTACTTGTATATATAACTTCTAGAGTCGACTGTTGTAGTTGTATCATATTTATTGTGCCAAATGTATTGTGACCGAAATCAGTTATATATGTATGAGATCTTTTGTTTTAACTGTGTTCCGCATTTATATTATCTGTGTTATTATTATATTTACCGTCCTAAACTATTATGAACCATCGTAGTTTGTTTTATACTGGAATTGGGGTATGTCGATGGGAGTAAATAAATCAGAGATTAAAAATGAAAGAATATATATACCACTCCTATCGAGATTACCAATACTAGTGTAAGGCCTAACTACTGATGGCCGCTCCTCAAAAGCCTTATTCTCCATGCTAGTTGACAGCACTACACCGTAGTGTTCTTGGCTAGTGTGGGTATAGAGATGGGGCGTCACAGCTTGGTATCAGAGCCTGGGGTTTAGGACAAATGAAACAAAATTAGTTGCACAATTAGATGGGTCAAGCAGAATCGAAACAATGAGCGAATTAAGAAGAAGCGAGACAATGTTAAACTTGCACGATTTACAAGTGATGGTACAACCGAATCAAGGAAAACAAAACTTACAGCATAGGTCCAAAGTGTTAAATCGAAATGCCTATGGGTGATTCATGATGGACTTTCATCTGAGAAAGTGGCCTATGTCGTTGGCGATGAGATACAAGATGTGGTTTCAGGTTCACGTGTGGAGTTGAGGAAGAAATAGGGTCACGGGTGTGAAATTGATGATTTTTTATTCCCTTTAGGTTGCTGACAACCATGCTAATTGGCTGTTACCCAGTAAGTTAGTAAATAAAAGGTTTGAGGAAATTATTGGAAGGCCAAGAATGAAAAGAAGTATTTCCCTATTTGAAATAAATAAAGAACCCATTTGCAAAAAAAAAAAAAATTGTCTAGCCTGGAAATTGGTACATTCTAAAAGATATCGGAGGCTCGATGTGAATATGTGATGTAGTTAAAGATGTCAAACTCTCAATCTTTTAATACAACTATTATGAAAATGGTAGTCGCTATCAAAGCTCAAAAAATGGTTGGGCTTCTAACGTAGTTGGTATTTTAGTGCTACCATTTGGTTTATAAATTTATGTGATATAAATCTACTGGTTGAAAATTTGACTTCAGTTGATGTTTTTTTCGAATATCAACTTTAATGTGCACAAAAATGATGTTGATGTAACAAGCTCCGTGTAAGCTTCTAAAGAAAATTTAAAGAAATAACAAAAATGATCGCTACGCTGATTTTATTATCTTTGTATTGTAGTAGCTACACTATAAAAATATGGTTCAACGATCAAATGCAGGTCTACTTGGACGTGCATATACACTAGTATATATTATCAAAGTTTTCTTTAAAATCATATAATATATATATATATATATATATATATTAAAAACCTGTGAAAACCGTGCAAATTGCACAGAAACCTCCATGTCAGTCGACTGACCTGGTAGTCAGTCGACTGGCCTGTAAATTTCTACGCAACATGTACAGGTGCACAAATAAACAAATAAACATTTGAATATCCAATCGACTGACCCAGAGGTTCAGTTGACTGAATTTCTACAACAGCAATTTTCTAAAAAGACACGACTATTTGTGAAGAGTTACGAACCTCTACGAAAAGATTTGGTCGCAACACTTCAATCGAAACTCTTCATTAACAGTCGCTGCTTTTTAACATCTATAAATACATACTCTAACTTGATTCCAAATCATCAAATTTTCTTATCATTCTTATCTAACTCTCTTGAATCTACTTGCAACTATACTTTCAATTATTCTGCATTAAAGCAATATTACACCTTTCTATTCTTCATAAACTTCAAATATATATATATATGTGTGTGTGTGTATTTATAGTCGAGGAGAAGATTACAGGAAGGGTGTACTACAAGTGACAAATCCGTGTTATTAGAATATATAAAGCAAAACAATCTTTTGTATTTGTTGAAGTCCTGCTCTGCTACTCAGGCGTGTGAAGTCCTCTTCGGCTGCTAAGGCCAAATCCCGTTCTACCACTCAGATCCTTGTTTGGCTGCTCAAGGGTTAAGTGAGGGTTATTGTTTTAGTGAAATTCCAGAAGGGGTCAGGAACTGGACGTAGGATTGAGCTCTGAACCTATATAAAAATTCCTGGTGTCATTTTTATTATACTGCTTTTATATTCCACACTATTTACTGTATTGCTATCATCACTATACTCTGTATTATCATATATCCATATTACACGATCCATAGCTCACTTTCATTTGGTATCATAGCTTGGAATTCTATGGATCGTCATAACATCATAGAATAATGACTAGTCGAAATACAACAGGCAAAATCCCATTCAAAGCCACCAGTGAAGACTATAAAAAGGTACTTTCTGATTTACAAATTTCAGTAAAAGATTATAACGAATTAGTTAGTATAAGAAATAAGATTTCAAAGCTTAATTTTATTATTTTAGAAAAGATGAAATCTGTTGAACTTGAAAATGAGAAATTGAAAAATGGGAAGTTAAATTTAAAAAATCAACTTGGTGTTTTAAAAAATGAACAAAACACCATATTTGAAAAAGAGAGAGAAAAATTTTCAAAAGAAATTATGGATTTGAAAAGACATAAATGATTTATTACAGTCATTTTAGATAATTAAGAATCTCGAATTTTTCTTCTCAAAAATGAGAATTGTACGTTAAAATGGAGAATTCTGAATTAAATAAGCAAATTGATATTTTGAAAAACAGTAATATTTCTTTTGAAATAAGAATTGGGACTTTAAAGCTAATTTGACAAACTTAACACTGAAGTCACAAAATTTAATAAAGGTCAAAATGATTTAAACACGATTTTATCTAGTTCGAGACCGTTACATGATAAAAGTGGTTTAGGATATAATAAAACTAATCATAGAAATAGCACTAGATACGCTTTCATGTACGGTAAATATGTTAGTGCTAGTACTAGATTACAAGTAAAGTCTAAATCCAATTTTTATAGAAATTCAAATACTGCTATGACCAATAATGTTTATAATTTCTTTAGAAGTACATCATTGACGGGAAATATGAATAAAAATTATCTAAGTATTTAGGTTCCTGTTAATTGGAAAAATAGAGAAAAATACATTGATGATTATTTTGATATGGTAGTTAATAATGAAAATTATATTTTTAAAGGTTCAACCGCACCCAAATGGGTATGGTTTCTTAAAAATTAGAAAATTATAAGAACCTTGGGTATCGCTTCTTTAAATATTAATTTTTTCTAATACCTTACATTATATGTAGTAGTTATTTGCTCTATATTGCTCGTGTTCTTTATTCCTTTTTGTCGATGACAAAGTGGAAAAAATTATCACTAACATTAAGAGTGCAGGATATATATCACCAAAGATTCAAGGGGAGTAAGTATTCATATTATATTATATATAGTCGAAATCTATATCTATTTACAGGTTGTCATCAATCAAAAAGAGGGAGAATGTTGAGACTCAGTTTTGATTCATGACATAAAACTATCACTACGACATACAGATTTGACGACCACTACGATAAAAAGAGAATATATACTACATGGAGACAAGACATCAAAACCGGTGCATCAATTATATTATTTTGTTTTTGAGTCTTAGGTTCATTTTGATAAAATCTCTCCTCGTATAACATATATATTTGCTTATACATAATCTTAATGATTTATACATATAAGCATAGAAAAAATATATATATAATCAAAGTTTTCTTTAAAATCATATATATAAATATATATGTTAAAAACCTATGAAAACTGTGCAAATTGCATAGAAATCACCAGGTCAGTCGACTGACCTGGTAAGTCAGTCGATTGACCTGTAAATTTCTGTGCAACATGCACAGGTGCACAAATAAACAAATAAACGTTTGAATATCCAGTCGACTGACCCAGTGATTCAGTGGACTGAATTTCTACAGTAGCTATTTTCTGAAAAGACACGACTATTTGTGAAGAATTACGAACCTCTATGAAAAGATTTGGACGCAACACTTCAATCGAAACTCTTCATCAACAATCACTTCTTTTTAACATCTATAAATACATACTCTAACTTGATTCCAAATCACCGAATTTTCTTATCATTCTTATCTAACTCTCTTGAATCTACTTGCAATTATACTTTCAATTATTCTGCATTAAAGCAATATGATATCTTTTATTCTTCATAAACTTCAAATATATATATATATATATATATATATTTATACTCGAGGAGAAGATTATAGGAAGGGTGTACTACAAGTGATAAATCCGTGTTATTAGAATACACAAAGTCAAAAAAATCTTTTGTATTTGTTGAAGTACTGTTCTGCTTCTCAGGCATGTGAAGTCCTCTTCGGCTGCTGAGACGAAATCTTGTTCTGCTGCTCAGGTTCTTGTTCGGCTGCTCAAAGGTTATATAGACCTTTTCCTCCGGGTTAAGTGAGGGTTATTGTTTTAGTGAAATTCCAGAAGGAGTCCAGGACTAGACATAGGACTGAGCTCCGAGCCAGTATAAAAATTCTTGGTATCATTTTTATCATACTGCTTTTATATTCTGCACTATTTACTGTTGCTATTATCACTATACTCTGTATTATCATATATCCATATTACACGATCCATAGCTCACTTTCACATATAGTCTCATTTCTTATATATAAGATTATTTCACAATTGTAAATCATTTTAATTATAGTTCCATACTTTAATTCATTTGCTTATATAATTTATTCTTTTTCAATTTTTGTTTTTATTTAGATTATTCAAACAACTTTTATTAACTTATACATATTTACATTTTCAAAACCAAACTACCAATTTATATACACTTCAATAATTTCTGAAAAAATGGTTTCTTTTATATACATAGAACATGGTCAAGGTAAATTATTTTATTTATCCAATTTAAAAATAATACTATGTCGAATTTTCTCATTTAATATCTAGAAATCCCTATCGATAACATGGCGTCCCACTTACCGACCAGAAGTCATAAATAACTCAACAGATAAGCAAACACAATATAAAACATTTTTACTATCACTAAAAAATAGAACTCATATATATAATACACTCAAACTCAATCTAGGGTGCTACTGCCCCTATATATATGGAGTACACATTAAAACCTAGAAATATACAAAATCTAAGCTCTGATGCCAACTGTGACGACCCGCAAATCACCCTTTGAATCGACAATAAACCACGCTTGTCTAACCAAAAAGCACAGATTGATGAAAAGTCAAGAGAAAGAAAAAAAAGAGAAGAAGAGAAGAGAAGAAAGAGAGAAGAGAGAACAAAGCAGAACAATCCATAATCTCACATTGCAGCGGAATAACATATAATATCATATCAGTGATTTTACAAAATAGAAACTATGTATGCATACATCAATCAGAGTTCAACAATCAATCACTAATCATCAACCTGGAGAGTTATAATAACCTGTCCCCACAATCGTCGACAATATACAACAACAATCAATGCGAAAAGAGGATAATCAAAATAGATATGTGCGTACAAAAATGAAGATCCCTAGCTCACCTGTTGAAGCTCCAAAAGCACCAAATCTTAACTTGTAAATATACTCGGTCTGACCCAAGCATTAAAAAGGAAGAACGTCTGGATCAGTCTGTAAACCAGCATGAGAAACACACTAACTGAATTTATTAAATTACCAAAACCTTTCCTTTCAAAAAAGGTTTCTTATAAGACTGAGTCACAAATAAATACCGACAAGGTTTTTACCTTATGATAACCAAAACATCTCATATCAAATTCTCTTATATTATAATAGTGTCTATTGCACAAAAATAATATTAAAATAGCTGAAATTGTTACATTATTAAATTCCAGCATACACTTGTAATACAAGGCTTTCTATAATAGAAAATGACAGGCACGTATTGGATTTTGGATTTCCATACAAATGACTAGGTAAAGGGACTACATTTCTGAACCACCTCTAGAGGGATGTACCTAGGGAGCAGATACTGCCCGCCTAACCCAACACAAGACCGACATACCCATACCAGGATAGTACCGAATATGTCATCATTCCGGTCATTACCAACCTTTAATTCATGGCCATGAACATACACTACAAAAATCAGATACACGACGTCATAGCACGTAAAGATATATCTAGAAGAGTGATGAAATCTCCTAATTGGGAGCGACCCACTTAGCCATACTGCTTATATCCCTGTTTCAGTCATTTACTAAGGAGTGTGGCTAAAGAGGTATCGATTACCTTCACATATCACATATCACAAATCCTATAACTTTCAATGCCACATTGCCATTTCCGTTGACTACTAATTGCCTTCCACAAAAATACAACCATTGAGCTCATATGTCTCAAGAAGGGTGTTAAGCTAAAAGAAGTTGCCTTCTCCACCACCAATGATGTATGTTTGTAAAAACTAATGTATGTAATCTTGGAAAAGCAATGTCGGACACTTTCCCATACGAGTTATCCTGGAACATTACAAACCGTAGGTACTTTCCTACCACATCCTGTGGAGAGATCCCTAGGATTAGTAGCAAACAGTCCTTGCATTGGATATTTCATAATGAAAAGACCGTTGCTACTATATGTATATTGGGGTTTTAACCCCAAATGATCAACATGCAATCCTTCACTATGAAATTCCTAAATATCAGTATCATTGACCCACCCGTACAATCGTCGTATAAATGTTGGTTCAAAGTGGTTTCCAGATATATTTGATCTCAGTCTCATCGCACCAACAACGCAAAAACATTTCTCAACCTTACATAGAAACTAAGTATTATAGACTTATCACGTCTCCAACTTTCAACTTGCTATCCTTCGGCCGAAAAGGAAGCTCGATAGACTAAAGTAATACTCTACACTATGTGAATCAACATCCTCAACACAAATGATAATCAAGCCTACATAGAAGGCTACATACTAAGTATACGACTAAATAGTTCCCACATCAAGTCGAGGTACTAAAATGGCCAAATTTGGTAGTCGTTTATTTAACTATCAAAGCAATAAACAAATATCTAACACCATAAGCAATCGCTAGGCCCTTTTATTAATTAAAACATATGCCAAATATTCACTTCAAATTATCTTTAAAAACATATATTCTCAAAACCATTTCAATATTTCTCAATTGGAAAACATTTCCATATACTTATTTAATAATAAGTAAATCACAATTCTCTTTATTTTCAACACATAGAAAATATTATATGTACTTAAATAATGATTAAGTATATATCTCATTCTTTAAGGAAACATTCTCTTAAACATATTTATTCGGGTCAAAACGAATGTTGTGCAAAAAATCATTACGAAAATCCAAAACTATTAGTATAGCGATTCAATAATTAGATATATAAATCTCATATACTATACAAAACATCTCCTTTTGAAATCATTTACTATAACAACAGTGTTATAGTCCATGCTCTCTGTACTTCTCGAAATCATCTATTTCAACAATGAATGTTGAAATATATAGTTTCGATACCTAACACACTTTAAAACATCTTCAAATCATTTAGCTCCATTTAAAAATATCACTTTCCAAAAATATCCATTTAATTTAAAATATTATTCACTTCCAAAATCGTGAATATATCTTCTTTACCAATTTCATTACTTCTACATATTTATTAAAGGATTATCCATTGTCGAAAATCATGGATGAAGTTCCTTTAATAAGCTTCCATATTTAACTTATCAAAATAAGTTGATTTCGAATTTATAAAACCAAGTTTATAAATTCACATTTATATTTTATAAAAACTTCCATTTATAGTATTCTTTTATCAAAAAAAATCTCATTTATATGCTAAAATCCAATTATAAGTTAATTACTTATAATTCTCTTTATTTGCAAAATCCGTTCTTTTTATAACATCACAGTTTCATAAATCTGTTAATCTCATTTACTTATAAAATCTAATTATAACTTCATTTTAACATTTACAAAACTCCTTTATAGTTCCATTACCTAGATTTATAAAAATTCAATTTTATAAATCCAATATATAAACCATTTATAATAATGTCAAAATCTCAATTTAAACTATCTACAAAATAGTTAACTCCATATTTCGAAAATCATATTTTGTTTCTATTTAAATAAACTTATCTTTTTAATAATTTACAAAACATCTGTTTTTAAAGTCACTTGAAAATCCTTTTTAATTTGAAATCATCACTTTAATATTTTTAAAATTTCAAAATATGGCCCAGTGCTACAACAGCACTAAATACATCAATCACATCATCCAAAATATCATATATCATATGATAACTGTGTGTGTATATATATATATCGATATCTGTAAATAAAACCAATAATGGTGAGGAATCCAGTTGGATCCCTCCAACCTGTCACATGCAACAAATATACATATTAGAATAAGTGTACAATGTCCGATTTGAGGCAGATGCACGTGCAAAGGGTCATCCACTCATACAAGGGAATGTATATGATCTATTTGCTCCAATAGGCAGAAATATTTCCAAATACCAATCAATATATATAATATATCATTCAAAAAATCATCATCAACACAAAAAAAATATTATTCTCACTTATATAACAAATATCAGTGAGTTAGAAAGAGTTGTACTCACTTTGGTTCCGTTGCATTGTTTTATTCCCAAAAAAATTAAAAAGAGCGTTTAATCTTACCTAAAATTTACACTAGCTCCAAACAACTCCAATTCAGCTCTAAAATGTAGTGCTCATCAATACATATCCAACGTAACTTGTTTCATCAGAAACGGACCTCGTATGAAGAAGTTATAGCATTTTAAAGATTACACGAATTTATATATACATATTATCCACAAAGTTTAATTTTTATTTTTAAACCTTAGTTGCATTATAGGTTTTATTCCATCAACTCTAAATCAGGGCCGCATGCCCTTCTTCCTCGTCCAGGCATATACACGTTCGAAGAAACCAACTCGGGTGCAACCAAACATTAGATCGGCGCGACCCCTTCGTCCACATCCATGACGATCAGCCACTACCATTTGAATGTATGTGCTCCGCTCCACCCTCAGCCACGTCCACGAGAAGCTCGATCACCTATATGCATGGCAAATTGTGCATGAACGGCCAGTCTATCCCCTCGAATTTCCGTTGATCGAACGATTTATAGCCGATCGCAGCCGTTGGATATAAAGATCTTAATATGCTCTTCATCTTTGCAGTTGAGTGTTTTTCGTATGGAATGATAGATTGGAAGAGATCGAGAGGGAAACGAGGTGAATTTCTAGCCATCGAACGTTAATGGCGGCCAGCCCGAGATGCATTAGGGTTTTGTAAAAATTATAAAAAAGTTTGGCCTTATATAGAAAATTTCGCGACACTATTCATCCGAAATTTTTTCTAGCTCCAAACGAAGCATGCCTCCTGGTGTTTATAATGTTTTATCCCTATTCCAAACACAATAGAATATATATCGGGAGTTAATTCGACCGTATTTAGTAGATAATTTTTTGAATCGACTTACTTAAATTTAAAATTTACTTAAACAAATTTCTATGTGTTTTAGCTTCCCCCAAACAAACCGTAAATCCGATTGATACGAAATTTGAGATCCTACAATGATAGAATATTACGGATCTAATGAAACTAGTTTCGTCAAAATCCAAGATTGTGTGAAAAATAACTATTTTTACACGTTAATTAAATATTAAAATATTCAATTTCTATAAATTAACTTTAAGTCAATTTTAAAAGTTTATCAACATCATTCTAATTCAAATAGAATTTTGAAACAACTTCGTAAATCATTTTTATTCACATTCAATTCAATTTCCGATTATTTACGCAATTTCAAATATTAAATTAACAATTTAGTTATCCAATTGGATCACTATATTTCAAATATATGTTATTCTACTTATAAAATTAGCTTCTGAATATTTAAAATCAATTAAATATCCCAATTTCAAATGACTAAAATTCTGGATCATTACATTGTACATATTAAACATTGAGATGTATATTGACTATTGTCTTATATTATATTGAGATGGTATAGTTGAGATATTTGTATCTATAGTATTATATTATTATATTATATGTTATCGTTGTGTTTACTCTTGTATTCTCTATATGATATTGTATATTATGCATTATTCTATCCCGGAGGCACTCATGTCTATTTCTTTGTACAGATGCTATGTACATAGAGGTAATTTATATATTCATCATTTAATACGTATCAGTGTTAGTCTAATGGAATATTCATGTGTGTAACCCATATAGCCTTATTCTGCACATTATCTAATAATATATTTGTAATTCTCTTAGATAGTACGGGTATGAAGGTGGGGTGTCACACCGGCTACTCTTTAGGATTTCTTCTATGAAGTTGCAATGTATATGCAATTGAAGGACACTACAGCAAGGCAGCAGACTGGAACGATTTCCAAATCGTCAGATGCTTCAATAGTTTGAATGCCATGGTCAGGAACGATGAAAGCAGTGGTATAGAGAAAAAGAAAAATAATAACCCTGGCAATTCCAGTGGAAAGAAAGAAAATTGAAGGCGAATCAAGCCTGGCACGAGATTTTACACCTATACGTACTTGAATGATACTATAGAAAACATCTACTTTGCCACTCAAGCAGAGCTTAATTATAGCATGCCTGCTTTGAAGAAAGAAATATAGGTTGAAAGAAACTCGAGGAAGTACTACATGTTCCATGAGTCCCATGGACATAACACCAATGAATGTCGCCATTTACAATACTTAGTTGAAGAATACATCAGGAAGAAGAAGCCAGAGTGGTATATCAGAGCCTAGAGGCACTCCCACTCCTGAGAACTTGTTAGGAAATTGAGACGATGAATCTAGTGCTAACCACGGAAAACATAGGAGGCTTCTAATCAATACTATAATAGGGGATTTCTTAAGGTAGACAGGAGCTGGAGTGAGATGGATAGGTGAGCAATGTCTTTAAAAAACGGAAATGACAACGTATGCACAGTAGGTGAGGAACAAAGAGTTAAGACTCCACGACAGGAGTAGGAGGTGATAGCTTTTGATGACAATGACATACAAGGAAAGTAGTACCTGCATAAGGATCCAATGGAGATTACGGACATGTTTAGTCCAGTATAAGTACATATAATTTTGATAGATAATGGAAGTTTAGTGAACATTTTGTTCAAAGATGCGTTCGACAAGATGGGGTTGTCCTTGGAAGATGTTACACCTTGTAACTAATAACTACATAATTTTAAAGGGAGAAGACACTATGCCCCTTAGGATGATTTTTTTGTTGAGATAGGAACCTATCCCTGATCAACCATGCAAAAGAAAACTTTCATACTTGTAGATGGATTCTTAGCTTACAACGCCTTTCCAGCCTTATATGGTTTTCATATAATAGTGGCCCCATGGTGTTTGACGATGAAGTTCCCAATGGCCAATGACATAGGAGTGGTGGAAGGAAACCAAGACACTGCTAGGGAATGTTATGTGGCAGAGCTTCATGAGAACAAACAGAGAGAGAAGGGAAAGGGCATAGAAGTTACATTTTATGCCAAAAACTCCCTCAAATAGCAATTAAAGGAAGGCTCCACTCTCGAATTTACAAGTGGTCCTCATAATGAGCTTGACCCGAGAGATGGAGGAGAGGGGGCTGCAGCAGAGCCCGAAGAGGCTATGGATTTTGTGGAAGTTGATGATATTGATCCTAAGAAATCTAGGATAACTGGATCCACCCTGGAATGGGATCTGAAGTTACAATTGATTGGTTTTCTACATGGTAACCAAGATGTGTTTGCTTGGTTCCATGCAAACATATGCAGGTTTGTCAATTGCCTGTCACGTCCTCAACATCGATTTAAGAAAATCTCCTGTGAAGCAGAAGAAAAGGAGTATTGGCCTAGAAAAACCAGCGATAATGAAGGAAGAAATGGTTACCGTAATGGAAAAATTCATTCGAGAACCATTGTACCCAAAATGGATAGCGAACCCAGTCCTTGTTAAAAAGTCAAATTAAAGATGGCAGACTTGTATAGACTTTTCTAACTTGAACAACACATGTCTCAAGACTGCTTTCCGCTCTTGAGCATTGATCAGTTAGTAAATGGAACCATTGGGCATTGGTTTCTGTGCTTTATGGATGCTTCCTCCTAGTATAACCAAATCGAAATGCATGTCCCTGACTAGGAGCACAATGGTTTTATCATCAACTTAGGGCTCTGCTGCTACAAGGTTATGCCATTTGGGCTTAAAATTGTGGCAGTGACATACCAGCATTTGGTAAACAAAATATTCGCCTAACAAATAAGCAAAAACATAGAGGCATACGTTGACGACATGTTGGTGAAGTCAAAGAGGGCTGAAGACTACATCTTGCACTTGGACGAAATATTTCAAATTCTATGGAACTGCGAGATGAAGCTAAACCTATTGAAATGTTCTTTTAAAGTGGCATATGGAAAGTTCTTTGGTTTCATCGTGCATGCAATAAGGATAAAGGCTAACATAGAACTGGTCCAGGCACTATGAGACATCAAAATTCCTAAAATTCGAAAGGAAATGTAGAGTTTAAGTGGGAAGATATCAGCTTTGACTAGGTTCATAACCAAAGCTATAGACAAGTGCATCCAGTTCTTTAAAGCACTTAAAAAGGATAAAGGCAAGTCTATGTGGACTAATGAATATCTGTCTACATTGTTAAATCTACTAGAACACTTGCAAAAGCCAACGGTCTTGCCTGCACCAGTTAAGGGGTAAAATCTTTACATTTACTTAGCAGTGTCACATAATGCTTCGAGCACAGATTTAGTCAGGGAGGAAGACCGACTATAACATCATGTATCCTACATAAGCAAAATCTTCATCGAGCCAGAGTCAAGGTATCCTAAGCTGGAGAAGTTGTCATACGTTGATTGCATCTGAAAAATGAGGCATTACTTCCAGCCACACCTTATCTATGTGCTCACGGACTAGACCCTCATGCAGGTTTTGCATAGCCAAGACACTTTAGGAAGGCTTTCCAAGTGGAGTATCGAGTTGAGTTAGTATGAGATAACCTATCACCAGCCGACTGCAAACAAGGGGCAAGCGCTAGTGGATTTTTTTGTTGAATTTACTATTCAAGACAATGAAGTAAAGCCCTAGGAGGAGGAAGCCCTTAAGTGGTGAGTGTATGTTGATGGAGCATCTAATGATCTCAATTCTAATATCTGGATAGTATTTCTGGACCCTGAAGGAAGGAAGTCGAGTTATGCGATTAGAATGAGATACAAATTAAAAACAATGAAGTGAAGTATAAGGCTTTGATGGCCGAATTGGAGTTAGCAAAAGAGCTAGGAATCGGGTCATTGCGTGTTCATAATGACTCTTAGTTGGTGGTGAATCAAGTGCCTGGTGAATTCCGGGCCAAAGGAGAATGCTTAAAATCTTATTTGGAAGAGGTGAAGGACTTGCTTACTAATGGAGCGCCACATGATTAAGCATGTTTCGCAAGAACATATTCAAGATGCAGACGAGTTGGAAATTTCAAAAGATGAGTCTCTGTTAGGACTAGTACCTATTATGACCCTACGTAGACCCAATTTCGAGAAAATGAATGTGGTTGCAACTGCTGGGGGCAAGGAGCCTAAATGACCCTGTTGGTAAGGTATTTGAGTGAAGTAATACTGTCTGACAGCTGGAATGATGCTAGGAAGATCGTGCGGAAGGCACCCTACTTCGTTATCCAAAATGGATTGTTGTATCGAAGAGGATATTTGAACCTGTTGCTAAGATGTGTCGCTGGGCAGGAGGCCAAATAGGTACCAGAAGACATAAATCAAGGGAGCCGCGGAGACTATACAGGAGGCAGATTTTGACAAAGAAGGTGTTGCGACATGGATACTTCTAACTGACCTTGAATCATGATGCAATGGAGTATGCAAAGGGGTCAGATAAAAGCCTAGGGTTCACTAAGATTCCTAAGCTACCCTAACTGAACTAACTCACATGGCCAGCTCTTGACCCTTCGCGGTCTGAGGAATAGACCTGATCGAGGAGCTTCCAATGGCGTGAGGCAGAGCTAGGTACACCATAGTGGCAGTTGACTACTTTACTAAGTGGTTGGAAGCGAAGTCCCTTGCAAAAATGTGGACGGCTAAGGTCCTAAACTTCTAAATCAAAAATGTGATATGTAGGTATGGAGTTCCCCTTTGGATTATCTCAGATAATGGATTGCAATTCGATAGTGAGGAGTTCGCTGACTTCTACCTGCAACATGGGATAAAGAAGATTTTTTGAGCTATAACATGCCCACAAGCTAACGAGTAGGTAGAAGTGGTCAACAAGGTTTTGTAAACTCTGATAAAAAGCGGTTGAAGAAAGTACAAAGAGAATGAGTGGATGAGCTTCCTCAGCATTATGGGCCTTTCATACTTCTTCCAAAACAACAATAGGTCATACTCCTTTATCGTTGGCTTATGTGTCGGATGTAATGTTACCGGTAAAGACGGCAATATCATCACACCGGAGGATTTACTATGACCCAAGCAAGAACGAGGAGTTGCTGAACATGTCACTCGTTGCGAGAAAGCCGCTCTAAAGGCAGAAGCACACAAGCGACGAATAGCCGCCCAATACAATGCTAAGGTCAAACACCGTTAACTAAAGGAAGGAGACTTGGTGCTTAAATGAATTTTCCCCAAATCGAGGACATTGAACCTAGTCTAAGAAGGACCGTATGTTATTATAACTACCTAAAATTTTGGTTATTAGATTTTAAATGTTTAATTAATTTTAAATATTTAAAATAATTGAATTTTGGAGTTTAATAGTTTATCATTCAAATATAGGGTATATATAAATATTTGAACTGTGGATTAAATGATAACTAAAGGGATTCAATAATTTTATTTAGCTACATTTAACCAATAAGTAATATTGGTAAGTTCAATTTGTAAATTTATTTACGAATATAAATAGGTTGGATAAATATCGATAATTAAATACTTAAATCTGTGAAATTAGCCTTCCAGGGCATAGTCCCGGATTTCGACGATATCTGTTTTATTAGATCCGTAATATCGAATTATAATACGCCGCTAAATTTCATGACGTTCTGATGAATCGTTTGGCCGTGGGATATCGAAATACATTCAAATTAATAGCGAAAATATAATATAATAACTCGGTCCAGAAACCAATCTTCTACATATGATTGAATTAGGTCTCAAAACAAGTTCCATTGTATTCGAAATAAGGGTAAAACATTATGAACGCCAGGTAGCACGCCTCGTTTGGAGTTCGACAATTTCGAGTATATTTTGCTAAATAATTTAATATTAAAATAATATTTATATGCACATACCCAGCATTTTATAGCCCACACACCCATCATTTCATAGCCCACACATCCATCCATTTGCGGCCGATAAACATTTTAGCGGCTCAAGAAACTTTTTTTATGAGAAAAGGTAACATCATCATTTTGTTTTTATTTTATTTATTTATTTTATTTGGTTATAAAATCAAGTATATCCAAGGCAAAACCATATTTTTTTCTTTCCCATATGCTTCATTCACGCTTACAGTAAGTTGTAGAATGTTCATATCGTTGAAAATCAATATATAAAAATTTACTCAATTAAAAATCATGAAACCTGTTTTTAAAATCCTAATTCGACGAGATCTTCCTCCTGGTATGCTTTTCGGGAGGTGCGGACTTGGTATGGGTAGAGCAGCAGTACTTGGACGTGAGGATAATTAGTAACGAACCAAAACCCCGACTCCTTCTCCTCTTCCTCTTTTTCAAATTGAAAACCGAAATCATTTTCGAGAAAAAAGTAATTTAGGCGAAGTCGCGTAGCCGAAGGGGAAAGCTATGGCACGAGGCACGATGGGATTCAGCGATTCGGTGAGGTTGTTAATAGCCGTGACCTAGCACGCGTATGATCGTTGCGTGACAGAGCAGTAAGGTTTAGGCCTAGGAAGAGGAGGAGGCACGCGAGTTGCTGCTATGGCACGTAGGGTGGAAGCGGAGCTGGGTGGGTCCAGGGATCGAACATGCTCATCAACAGAGACGTGATTGTGCTCCTGTACGTGCTATCTGGGTTGTCAAACGTGGGAAGAAGGTAGGCGATCTGTAGGTGTTTGCGATTTGAGAAAGAATCACATAGGTAATTTAATTCATTTTATTTCGTAATACATAGTTTTAAACCTTTAATTTAAAATCGTAGGTTATTATTTCACTTGCCAAAATTTAACGGTGAAGGAAACTATTGTTTTTGTTATTTACAGTAAAAGAAAAATATATAAATTTGAATATATCCATATAAAAGTACATATACACATATTAAACTTACTTGTAATTTTAGATAACGTATTAGGGAGATTAATTGTAACTTAAAATTTATTTATTTAGGAAAAACTAGTTTAATTAAAATAATTAGTTGATTAAAAGTTATTTAAACGATAATTGATCATTCGACTAGTTCAAATGTTAGTAAAACATATAATGTTTGTACAAGGTTCAAAAGCGTGAAGGAAATAGCCGGTTTGGGTCGGATTGCAAAACAAAAATCTTGGGTGAGTTAATCTCACCCACATCTGGATTACCATAATAAATTTTAAATAGTTAAAATTCATTGTTGATTGATTTGTGGAATTGATTGAAAATTTCCAGTTGATGTGATATTATAGTAGTATATTTATATTGGTGTGATTGATATTCCCGCATTACATAGCGGATGAGACCATATGCGCCCGCATAATAGCAGACGACCCTTTATACCGCGATATCCCCCTCGAAGTGGGATTGGTTTTTTTATATTATGCTAACATCTGTAGATGCAGGGAAACGGGTTGGAGAGATCCAACTGGATTCCTCGAAAGTATTGAAATTTATTTTCATATTTTGTGATATGATTGATTATCTGTGATAGATTATATTAGAAATTGAAGTTATTAAATGCTATGGTTTGGCTAGATATATTTTGGAATTTTAAGATGTCAAAATAATAAAGATTGAATTTTCAAAGAGAAATAAAAGAGAGAATTCTAAGTAAAAGAATTAAAGTAAATTTGGATAAATTAAAGGAATGAATTTGTAAAAGAATAAAAAGTTTTGATTTAAAATCCTATAAAATTAATTCCGAGTATGTGAAAAAAGGGAGATTTTAAATAAATGGAAATAAAAGGGTTTTGAGGACTTAAATGATATGGTTTTAAAGATAAAAAGGACTTATTTTTAAATTCAGGATCTAAATGGGATGGGAAAAATAAAAGGAGAATTTTGGAATAAAGCATGAAATTTATATTTCAGATTTAAATAAGGTTTTAAATCATAATAAATGAGTAAAAATGAAATTAATGGATTTTGGAATAAATTTGGATAAATTAAGAAATAAATTTTAAAGGGAATTTAATTCAGGAAATTGACGTGAAAATCGATTAAGTATTTTGGAAATAGTGATTAAAAGAGAATGCGATTATGGAATTTATAAACAGGGTTTATAAATAAAGTGAAATAAATATCAGTGGATATTTGAGATTTTAAATTCACGGTGGGAATTTATTAAGGAACGAGTAAATCATTTTAAAAATAAAAAGTAGTTTCATTTTTAAAAAGTATGGAATTTTTTTTTACGGGATTGAGACGTAAATTAAAGTGGAAATAAATCGAAAAGGATTTATAAATGATTAGATGGACTATATTGGAATGAAAAGTGTATTTTCCTGAAAAGCAAGTATAATTTCAAAGGAGATTTTTAAGTATAAATTAGAAGTTTTAAAAGTGGTTTTGGAAGGATGTTTTATAAAAATTATTAGTTAGTTGTTTTGAAATTGTTAAAGTAAATATTTATTTAAGTTAATTGTAGTAGTAATTATTTTTAAAGGTTAAATTTGTATTTTGATGTAAAGGATAACCATTATACCTTATATAATAGTTTCATTTAAAAGTAGTTTTTGACTAAAGTTTACTTGGAAAATTATTGTAGAATTTCTTAACTATTATTTTGAATATAGTGATTTAAGTAGTTTCATTTTAAATGCTTTAAGTGTATATTTTTTGATAAAGCGATTTAGTTTATGTGAAAACTAAATTTGATAAGACTTGGTTCTTTTCAGCAGAAATAAAATATTTGGCTTGTGAATGTTATTTGATAGATAAAGAACCGAATATCAATATTGGCCAATGCGCTGATCTTTTCGAAGAGACCGGGATCGGATTTAATTATCTGAAAACCACTTCGATCCGGTTTGAACATAGTGAATGAAGACTATGAAAATCATGAAGACGGTGATTCAGTTTGTCCAAACCCTGGGCAACTTATATGGATGAATGCTATCAGACCATCGTCATTGGAGGACGGTGAGCATTCTAAGTAAATGAGATCTTTAAAAAGGTAATGCTTAGCCTCCAGCCCCATCAACCGGCAATAGCTAAAACATGGGAGGTGCAGCAAGGCTAAGTGGGTAGCACCCAATTAGGGTAAGTTCATCCCTGTCTAGAGTCCTTTTTCATCTCGGCATAGTGGGCGATAGTTGATCCCAACCGTAGGGTGATCTTATTCGAACTATCCAGTAAGGGGTAGCTTGAGTCTTGTGTTGCAAGGGTTTGGGAGTGGTCCTCGGTACTCTGATCTAGGCCAGGTACTTTGACGGGTGGTACCCCAGCAGCCTTACCATTGTATGGAATCCAATCTCCAATAAGCGCCCGTACAGTTTTGGTTACACCCAACCATGCTGAAACGTGAGATGCAAGCACTTCAGCTAGGTTCTATTGTACTTTCTATAGACATTAGTAAAATATCAGACGGATTTGATAAAAATAAATGTTTTATTTATCGTAAGGTAAAAACCCAGCATTTTTATTTGTGGCGTGGTCTTACGAGATATCTTTGACTTCAAAGGGTTTTGAAAACTTTAATAATTCAATTGAGTGTGTTTTCTCATGCTGATTTTCCAGATTGACTCTGTGACCACCCGGAATTTTTAAGCATTTGAAATTGGAATATTTAATTGATTTTAAATATTTAAAAGTTAATTTTTTAACTTGAATTCCAAATATCACTATTTTTTTGATAATTAAATTAATGAATTAAATAATTTGAAGTTGGGTAAAATGTTGAATCTAGAGTTTAGGGCCTGTTAAAAATAATTTGAAGGCTTGTAAAATTTATATTGATAACACTGAAGATAATAGAAGTGTTAAAATTGAATCTAATAGTGATTTGTTTAGTTTTGAAAATATATCGTTTAAATTGAATTAAATAACCTTCCAAGACAGTCTCGGAATTCGACGAAGCCAGTTCCATTAGATCCATAATAGTGCATTATTATCGGATTGCAAATTTCATAGCGTTTGGAGTTGTTGTGTGAGCGTGCGATAAGTAAACGCGTTGAAATTTATATCGAAAGTTCAATATAATAACTGGTCTAAAAGCTATCTTCTCAATACAATCGAATTAGGACTCGAAACCTTTTCCATTGAGTTTGTAATAGGCGTATAACATTATAAACACCTAGTGGCACGCCTCGATAGGAGTTCATGATTTTAGGCTACGTAAGTCAAGATAATTTGTATTCAAAATTGAACTTAAAGTAATATATATTTATAATCTGGTTAACCAGCTAAAATAATTTCACATCACTGCTTTTCCCCTTCACTTCAGCATGCAGCCTTCCTTTCAAAATCATGTTTCCCTTTTTTAGAACATCACGCAATCTTCCTCTGCAAAATTTTAAAACGCAGTCAATAAATCAAAGCCAGCCGAAAACAAAAATGGAAAACACGCATCAATTCAAAGCCAGAGAGAAAGAAGGTAATGAACGAAATTGAAGAAAATAATATAAATGGTCGCCTTCTTTTAGAAACAAATTCTAATGAAATCTTTCCCTTTCCTCATTATCAAAACGCGTTCCCTATTTCCATTTCCTTATTCAATTAAAATCGATTCAGAGCAAATCGAAAATCTTACCAAAAAAAGAGGAATGGCGAGCTCGAGTTCGTCGCGGCAGCTAGGGATAGCTACGTTTCTCGGGTATAGCTTCAATTCAAGAATCCTGGGCTTCGTCAATCACGACGAAGAGCTCGCGCGCGATAGTGTCATTCGTGGGAGTGAGTCGTAGCTCGATGTTCTAGGAGTTAGAGCGGCGTCGGTCGAAGACCGAAGTTGGGGTTTGGTCGCGTAGATGTGGGGTTCGCGTGGGATTGAAGCTGTCGCGAGATTTGGTCGAGAAGGTAAAGGGGAGTTTGGGTTGAGCTCGATGGCAGGGGCATGTGTGCGTGGTCTTCAGGAAATCTGTGGGCAGCGATTTTTGAGGGTTGCTGATCGTTTTGCCTGGAACGATTTGATAAGGGATAAGTTGAATCCTTAATTTAATTCAACGTATAAAAACACTTATACATTTTATTTAAATATATATAGGTAACGAGAAAAATAAAACTTAAAAAATAAATTAAGAGCAGTTCTGTTTTAATATAGGCATATGAGTTTGAAGGAAAATTTTATAGTACTATAAAGTTATATATAAACCTATCTTTGTAAAAATATGCATGCATTTGCACAGACTAAGTTATTCTAAATTGATGAATTTTGGTGATTAACTCATTTAATAAACCTATTTAATTACTTTTGTCACTAAAAATATTTTATTGTAAGGAATTTGTTTGAAAATAAATTATTAGTCTAAATCCAAATTTTCAATTAAATTAAATAATAAATGGTGATAAATTGTTTGATTTATTCATATGTTAATAAATCATAAATTGGTTTGTACAAGGCTAAAAAAATCGTGGAACCATGTCGAATTTGTGATGGAGGGCAATCTTAGGTCAAAGGTGAGTTAATCTCACCCATCTGGTTTAATTTAAATTTAAATGGTTAAATTTAAATAATTGGTTGAATGGTTGAGTTGATTTGATGTGCTATATTATAGTATATAATACATATTGGAATGATTGATTTTCCACATTTTTATAGCGGATGAGACCTATGCGCCGCATAATAGCGGATGATATTATATTTAATCCCCTATACCGCGATATTCCACCTCAAAGTGGAATTGGTATTTTATGTTGTGCTAACATCTTTGGATGCAGGGAAACATCTTGGAGGGATCCAACTGGATTCCTAAAAATTATTTATATTGTTAAACATTGTCTGTTATGAATATTCGATATTCTGTGATGAATATTATTGGTAATTGGAATATTGAATGCTATGGTTTACTTGAATATTTCGGTACACTAAGTTATTAAAATATATAAATTGGATTTTTGGAAAGACAATAAAAGAGTGGAGTTTTAAGTAAAATAATTATAGCGAATTTGAATAAATTAAGAATGAATTGAAAAGAAATGGAAGTGATATTAAAATGCTAATAAATAATTTCGAGCATGGGAAAAAAAGGGATTTTGAATAAACAGAAATCAATGAATTGTAAACTTAAGTGATATCATTTAAAGGAATAAAGAATTATTTTAAAAGTCAAGGTTTAAATTTATTTAAAAGGATAATAAAGGAATTTTTGGAAATCTAGAATTGGTATTTTTCAGTTAAAAGGTTTTGAAACATAAGTAAGAAATAAAAATTTGAAGTTGATGGGTTTTGGAATAAATTGAGTAAGCGAAGACATTTATTTCAAAATGAAGTAAATCGAGAATTAACTTGGAAATTGTTCTAAGTGTTTTGGAATCGAAATTTTAAAGGAAGTTGAGTATATAAAACTTATAAACTTGGTTTATAAAGGTAAAGCAATATATCAGTAGATGTTTGGAAGAATAATTTCACGATGGAAATTCATTAAGGAACGGGTAAATTTGATTAAGAATAAATAGTGATTTATTTTTAAAGAATGTGAAGAGAAGTATATTTCCCTGGATAGCCAAGTACGTTTTCAAAGTAAATTTTTAAATGTAAGATAAAAGTTTTAATGTTGTTTTAAAAAGCATGTTTTAGAAAATTTATTATTTCTAAATGTTGAAATTCTAAAGTAAGTATTTTCCAAATCTATTGTCATTGTAATTATTTAAAAGGGAACTTAGTATTTTGTTTTAAAGGAGTAAATCTAGTTTTATATTTTTATTAAATAGCCTTATTTCAGATATTCTTAAAGTATTATTTTTAATTAAGTATTAAAGTAGTTTTTCTAAATTTAAATTTTAAAGTATATTTTACAATAGAGTGCTTTTAAATTATTTTAAAAATTTGAAGTTTTGTGCTTGGTGATTTCAGTGGAAATAGAAAATATTTGAGAAAGTTTATTCGGTAAAAGGAAGGTAATTTAAAATTGATTTCAAAAGGGTTGAAAGTGGAAATATATCTTGCGAAGATATTTTGAGAATAATAAATAATTTGGAGAAATTATTTATGTTGATGGATGTTATGAACATTAATTGATAGTTAAATCACCGACTATCAATATTGGCCAATGCGCTGATCGTTTCGAAGAGACCGAGATCGAGATTTATTTCTCGAAAAAACACTTCGATCCGGTTTGTACATTTTCGTGGAAAAACGAGTTTGGATTTGAAGAAGGAGTAGTGAAGTGCGAGGGCTAGTCGCTACTAATCCTGAGGATATTTCCAAAATGGATGTAGTAGGAATAGTGCATTCGTTTCCGTTCGAACCCGGGACGGACTTGTATGGATGATGCTTTCAGAACATCGTCAGGTGGACGATGAGCATTCTAAGGGATATGTTCTATAAAGGTAACACTTAGCGTCAAGCCTCATCAACCGGGAATGACTGAAAATCAGGGGTTATGCAGCAAGGCTAGGTGGGTAGCACCCATTCAGTGTGAGGTCATCCCTGCCTAGATGTCCCTTTTTATTTTGGCTTAGTGGTGCGGTTGCTGATCACAACCGTGGGGTGATCTCACTCGGGATTATCCAGTAAGGGGTAATCCCGGTCTTGTGTTGCAGGGGGTCGGGTGTGATTGTCGGTACAGTGATCTAGGCCACGTACCGTGACAGGTAGTACCCCAGTGCCTAGTCATTAGTTGGAAATCCATTCTCCCTACGCGCCTTTTACGAGTTTTGATTGTATTACCCACGACTGTGGCTTGTAGCTGAAATTTAATGAATGTAACAATTTCGGCTATTTTAATAAGTATTTGTATATCAGAGGATTTCAATAAAAAGTGTTTTAGCTATCATAAGGTAAAAACCCGACATGTTTATTTGTGGCGTGGTCTTACGAGATGCTTTTATTTTCAAAGGATTTTTGAAAATTTAATAATCAATTTAAGTGTAATTGCTCACGCTGGTATTCCAAACTGACTCGGGTGTTATTTAACTGTAATGCTCAGGTCAGACCGAGTATTATATGATACATGATATGATGTTGTGGAGCTCGGGAGACGAGCTGGATGACGATACGTACTTCCGTACTTGTTTTATATATTCCGCTGTGTTGATTAGCTGTGTACTTAGTTGTATGAGGGCAGGTTATGATTACTTCCCAATTGTGTGTTATGTGATTGATGTACTCTGATGATGTAATGTATAAACAGATATATATTTGTTTTTGTGTAAAGATCATTTATTATCTATTATATTTTATTCCACGGCGATGGTTAGATTCTGATATTGTTTTCTATTTTCTTCTTCTACCTCTTCTTCTTTAACCCAAATCGTTCGTATTTCTGTACGTCTTGAGTTGATTGATGTAGAATAGTGTCGACTCAAGGGTACGAATTTGCGGGTCGTTACACTCGGGTTTTATTTTATTATAACCCTCGAGTCAGACCGAGTATTATAGATACATGATAGGATGCTATGGAGCTCAGGAGATGAGTTGGATGATGAGGCGTATTTCTATAGATTTATATTTCCACTGTATATGGACAAGTTGCTAAACTGTCCAGATTTGATGTAGTGTTTGTGTACTCTGATGATTGTAAGTATTAAACAGTTACAAATTCTTTTGTATAAAAATCTGTTGTTATATATTATATTTTGTTTCGCTGCGATTATGAGATTTTGTTATGTTGTTTTCTATTTCTTCTTCCACCTCTTTCTTCTTTAGCCCTAATGATTCATATTTTCATCCAATTTGAGTTGAACTGATGAAGAATATTGTCGACTCAAAGGGGTAGGGATTTGTGGGCCATTACAGTAATATCAAAGCTGAAAGTTAAGCGAGAACCTTGGCTTTGGTGGGGATTACTCATTAGAGATAGGGTCAATAGTGGCCTAGAATGAGTTTGAGTGTATTAATAGATATGAGCACGTATTTATTAATGAATATAAAATCGTTTTATATTATGTTGATAGGTTTGTTAAGTTGCATATGGATTCTAGTCAATACGAGTAATTAACGTTATTGATAGAGATCTCTAACACTTGTACGGAACAATTCGACACGATAGTGTTTTAAATAGGGTAAATGAAATAATTTTACCCAAATTATTTTTATCTATGAAAGAAATAATTTTCCGTAAATTATTATAAGTATACATGGTTGCTCGGTTGTTAGGAAATGATAATATTAGACTATTATCATTATTGTGTGGAAATCGAATAAGAAATTGAAATTATAATCAAAAGTTAAGGAAATAAATTCATATAATATGATGGAATTTGAAAATGTGAACCATAAATGTGATTATAAATGTGATTTATAAATAAAATGGGATAAAATTCCAGAGGAATATTTAAATATAGATTGAAGGGATTTGAAATTTGAAATTTTGGAAAAAAAAATTAATTTCCTTTGGGTTTGAAAATGATTTTCAAGGGCTTTGGAGGAATAATTGTGATATTATCCAGAAATATTTTTGAATTGGATATGAAATTTGGTAGGATTTGGAATTAAACATATTTAAAAATGTTTTAAAGAGTAAAAGCACCGAACTTACTTCGGTCGTTGGAAAATAATTCTGATGATGATCGCGACATCATCGGTGTTCTCGTGTTTCTAGGAGAGGAATTGCTACCTAAATGTTGTGAATGTTGAAGTTTTGGTTTGGTAAAACTACTTTGATTTTGAAATACAAAAGGAACAATTGGATATACCAAAGGATTTTGGATACAATTAATTTCAAAATGATTTCAAAAATACTTAACTGGTTGTTTAAAGACTCTGGAGTTGGTATAAAATTGTTTATGAAATAAAATTGAGTTTGGAAACTTATAAAATTTGAAGTTTGTTGGAATAAAATTTAACTTGAAGGAGAGTTAAACTAAAGTAAGTGAGAAAACGAGATAAGTTAGAAAGTAAGCCAACTAAATGAAGTAAATTAAAGAGATTGGTAAATGGAGTATAAACATGTTGGTTCAAAAATGTGTATAAAATATCAATAAGTTTGAAGATTTATAAGATATGAACTAAAGTAAAAAAATCAACTTGAGTTGAGTAAGAAAAGTGTACTTGAGAGATTAAGCCTGAGTAGGCCAATAGGAAATAATTGTTGAATAAAATTTATTAATTTGGAATAAATTTGTGAATGAACAAATGAATTTACATTTGTAAGTAAATGAAATTAAGATTGAATATTGGGATTTAAATTGAATTATGTTAAATAAAGTGAAATCGTAGAATTTGTTTGAAGGAGCTAAAAGAAGTAAAAGTTTGGAAATAAACTTTTTATTGAGATTTGAAATTAAATTTGAAAATCAAGTGACTAATTAAAATTAGTAAGTTGAACAGATTTGAAATTGAATTTGATTGGAAACGAATTAGTGGATGGAACTAATTATAATAATTAGGAACGTAAATATGGGTTGAGATGTGGTTAATAGAATTCAATATTTAAAGTTTGAAGATAAATTGAGTTTAGTTTGAAAGTGGAGATTTAAAATTTGAATAGAATGGATAAAAACTTTGGTGATGAAGTGGAAATCAATCTAAGAACGTTGTATAAAATGTTGTAATAGATTTAAGGAAGGTTAATGGTAAATTCTTAAGTAAAATTGATATTGGGAAGACATATTAAGTTATTATTCGAACGGGGGTTAAGTAAAGTTGTGAAATGGGATAATTGTGAATAGGTGTATGGAAATCAAAATAAATGTGAATAAAAAGAGAACTGATATAGCTAATAATCAAGTGATATGAATATGTAGGACGTACATATATTATTTTATTCGCATGGCTATTTGATCCAGATTCGAGCATAAAATTTCGAGATAATTATATCGATCCGAGTTGATATTTTTCACTCGATTTTCGACAGCGAACCCTGGATATGGATTTTTGATTGATTCTGGAAATTCTCTATCATAATATATGACTATGCAAGGAGGATGATGGTTTCTGATCGAGGAACCAGATCTGAGTCTGCACTAGAGAGTCGGGTGGACGATACTAGGTCGGAAGTGAAATTGTGTGATCAAGTGAGCGATCGGATTTGGTACTGCGTACGGATGATATATGTACATCGTACGGCTTAAGTAAAGCAAATATTGAAACTTTGTAAAAGAAGTGAATAAAATGATTTTGAATTCTGCGATTGGATATTATTGCTAAGTATGGTACAGGCATTTCAAAGCAAAAGAAAATGGATGTTTTTATTTCAGGAGATAAATTTGAATTGCCCGACAAAATGTATGTATTTAAAATTGTAGTAGGAAATTTGATGATTTTTTGATCTAGCCACTTGGCTTTTGTTTTCTTTTGAAATTTGGGGCTCGTAGAGGCGTTTTGTAGTAGTTACAATCTAGCGGCGCAAAGGGGATGCTGGCAAAAATTTTCATAAATTTAAGGAGTTTGAAGATTTTTGAGGAAATTTTAGTAATTTAAAATTTGGTTTTAAATTACAATTTGCATTTGAGTAAATAATATTGGTTGGAAGCTATAGATTTTTTTGATAAGTTAGTAAGGGTGATAATGTGTCTTTAATGAAATGATTGTTTTGGGGAGTTGTTAAAAACTGTTTGGCTTTGGGAAAATAATTAACGGGTTGTGGACCATTCTTCTTAACTAGCAATTTCAGGGACGAAATTCTTATAAGGGGGAGGAATGTAACGACCCAGAATTTTGGACATTTGAAATTGGAATATTTAATTGATTTATATTTAAAAGTTAATTTTCAACTTGAATTTCAAATATCACCATTTATTTTATAATTAAATTGTTGAATTAAACAATTGGAAATTGGGTAAAATATTGAATCTGGAGTTTCAAGCTTGCTAAAAATAATTTGAAGATGTATAAAATTTATATTGATGATACTGAAGATAATAGAAGTTTTAAATTTGAATTTAAAAGTGTTTTGTTCAGTTTTGAAAAATATATTGTTTAAATTGATATTTGAAAATAGCCTTCCGAGGCACAGTCTTGGAATTCGATGAAACCTGTTCCATCGTAGCATTTGGAGTTATCGTGTGGCCGTATGGTATGTAAACGCATTGAAATTTATATCGAAAATTTAATATAATAACCGGGGTCCAAAACGCTATCTTCTCCATACGATCGAATTAGGACTTGGAACCTTTTCCGTTGCGTTCGAAATAGTGGTATAACATTATTAATGCCTGGCGGCACACCTCGATAGGATGTCAAGATTTTAAGCTACGAATTCAGTTCGATTTAAAATTTAAATTTAAATATAATACACATATATTGTTTGACCAGTCAAGATACTTCACATCAGCTGTAATTTTATACACTTCATGTTACTATAGCAGGGCATCTTCCTCTCGCAACCTTCCACCTCAATTCAAATCACGAGCCATTTCTTTCAGTCGATTTCAGAACATAAAATAAAAATAAAATCCTGAGCCATCTTCCTTTATATATCGCTTATCCTTTCCATCTTTTTCCTCCTCAAATCAGAGCCTCTTCGAAGAAGAAAACGGCCGAACTCAGGAAGATAATTAGTAACGAACCAAAACCCCGACTCCTTCTCCTCTTCCTCGTTTTCAAATTGAAAATTGAAATCGTTTTCGAAAAATAAAGTAATTTAGGCGAAATCACGTAGCCGAGGGGAAAGCTAAGGCACGGAGTGCGATGGGATTCAGCGATTCGGTGAGGGTGTTAATAGCGGCGACCTAGCACGCGTATGAGCATCGTGTGACGGAATAGTAGGGTTTAGGCCTGGGAAGAGGAGAAGGCACGCGAGTTTCTGCTATGGCACGTAGGGTGGAAGCGGAGCTGGGTGGGTCCAGGGATCGAATAGGCTCATCAGCAGAGACACGGTTGTGCTCCTAGATGTGTTGTTTGGGTTGTTGAACGTAAGGAGGAAGGTGGGCGGTCCACAAGTGTTTGCGAATTGAGGAAGAATCACATAGGTAATTTAATTCATTTTATTTTTTAATATGTAGTTTCAAACCTTTAGTTTAAAATCGTAGGTTATTATTTCACTTTCTAAAAATTTAACAGTAAAGGAAACTACTATTTTTGTTATTTACAGTAAAAGAAAAATATATAAAAATGCATATATCTATATAAAAATATGTATACACTTATTAAACCTACTTGTTATTTTAAAATAATGTATTAGGGAGATTAACTTATTTTATTATTTTTATAACTTAAAATTTATTTATTTAGGAAAAATTAGTTTAAATAAAATAATTAGTTGATTAAAAGTTATTTAAACGATAATTGATCATTCGATTAGTTCTAATGTTAATAAAACATATAATGTTTGTAGAAGGTTCAAAATCGTGAAGGAAGTAGCTGGTTTAGTTTGGATTGCAAAACAAAAATCAAAGGTGAGTAAATCTCACTCACATCTGGATTACCATAATAAATTTTAAATGGTTAAAATTTATTATTGATTGATTTGTGGAATTGATTGAAAATTTTCAATTGATGTGATATTATAGTAGTATATATATATATATATATATATATATATATATATATATATATATATATTGGAGGGACTGATATTTCCGCATTATATAGCGGATGAGACCTTATGCGCTCGCACAATAACAGATGACCCTTTATACCGCGATATCCCCCACGAAATGGGATTGGTATTTTTATATTGTGCTAACATCCTTGGATGCAGGGAAATAGGTTGGAGGCATCCAACTGGATTTCTCGAAAATACTGAAATTTATTTTCACAGTTTGTGATATAATTGATTATCTGTGATAGATTATATTGGAAATTGAAGTTATTCAATGCTATGGTTCAGTTGGATATATTTTGGAATTTTAAGATGTGAAAATAATAAAGATTGGATTTTCAAAGGGAAATAAAAGAGAGAATTCTAAGTAAAAGAATTATAGTAAATTTGGATAAATTAAAGGAATGAATTTGGAAAAGAACAAAAAGTTTTGTTTCAAAATCCTATTAAATAAATTCCGAGCATGTAAATAAAAGGAGACTTTAAATAAATGGAAATAAGGGTTTTGAGGACTTAAGTGATATGGTTTGAAAGATAAAAAAGACTTATTTTAAAATTCAGGATTTAAAAAGGATGGGAAAAATAAAAGGAGAATTTCGAAATAAAGTATGAAATTTATATTTCAGATTTAAATAAGGTTTTAAATCATAATAATGGAGTAAAACTGGAATTAATGGATTTTGGAACAAATTTGGATAAATCAAGAAATAAATTTTAAAGGGAATTTAATTTAGAAAATTGATGTGAAAATCGATTAAGTGTTTTGGAAATAGTGATTAAAAGAGAATGAGATTATGGAATTTATAAACGAGGTTTATAAATAAACTGAAATAAATATCAGTGGATATTTAAGATTTTAAATTGACGGTGGGAATTCATTAAGGAATGAGCAAATCGTTTTAAAATAAAAGAGTAGTTTTATTTTTAAAAAGTACGGGAAAGAAGATTTACGGGATTGAGATGTAAATTAAAGAGGAAATAAATCGAGAAGGATTTATAAATGATTAGATGGGCTATATTGGAACGAAAAGTGTATTTTCTTGAAAAGCCAAGTATAATTTCAAAGGAGATTTTTTAAGTATAAATTGGATGTTTTAAAAATGGTTTTGGAAGGATGTTTTAGAAAAATTATTATTTAGTTATTTTAAAATTGTTAAAGTAAATATTTATTTAAGTTAATTATAACAGTAATTATTTTTAATGGTTAAATTAGTATTTTGATGTAAAGGATAACCATTAAATATTTATACCTAATGTAATCGTTTTATTTTAAAATTATTTTTTGGCAAATGTTTACTTGGGAAATTATTATATAATTTCATAACTATTATTTTGAATAGAGTGATTTAAGTAGTTTTATTTAAATGTTTTATGTGTATATTTTTGGATAAAGCAATTTAGTTTATGTGAAAACTATTTGATAGGACTCAATGCTTTTCAGTGGAAATAAAATATTTGGCTTGTGAATGTTATTTGATAGTTAAATAACCAACTATCAATATTAGCCAATTCGCTGATCGTTTCGAAGAGACCGGGATCCGATTTAATTATCTAAAAAACCACTCCGATCCGATTTGAACGTAGCGAATGAAGACCGTGAAGATAATGAAGACGGTGTTTCGGTTTGTCCAGACCCAGGGCAACTTGTATGGATGAATGCTATCAGACCATCGTCATTGGAGCACGTGAGCATTCTAAGTAAATGAGACCTTTAAAAAGGTAAAGCTTAGCCTCAAGCCTCATCAACAGGGAATGGATAAAACAAGGGAGGTGCAGCAAGGCTAAGTGGGTAGCACCCAATTAGGGAAAGGTCATCCCTGTCCAAAGTCCCTTTTAAATCTCGGCTTAATGGGCGGTTGCTGATCCAAACCGCGGGGTGACCTTATTCAGACTATCCAGTAGAGGGAAGCTCCGGTCTTGTGTTGCAGGGGATTGGGAGTGGTCCTCGGTACTCTGATCTAGGCCAGGTACTGTGATGGGCGGTACCCCAGCAGCCCTGTCATTGTATGGAATCCAATCTCCAATAAGCGCCCGTAATGTTTTAATTGTGCCCAACTATGCTGAAACGTGAGATGCAAGCATTTTAGCTAGATTCTATTTTACTTTCTATAGGCACTAGTATAATATCAGACGGATTTGGTAAAAAATGTTTTGGTTATCGTAAGGTAAAAACCCAACATGTTTATTTGTGGCGTGGTCTTACAAGATACCTTTGACTTCAAAGGGTTTTGAAAAGTCTAATAATTCAATTGAGTGTGTTTTCTCATGATGATTTTCCAGACTGACTCGGGTGTTATTTTATTATAATGCTCGGGTCCGACCGAGTATTACAGATACATGATAGGATGTTGTGGAGCTCAGGAGACAAGCTGAATGACGAGGCGTATTTTCGTAGATTTATATTTCCACTGTATAGGGACACGTTGCTAAACTGTCCAAATTTGATGTAGTTTTTGTGTACTCTGATGATTGTAAGTATTAAACAGTTATAGATTCTTTTGTATAAAAATCTATAGTTATATATCGTATTTTGTTCCACTGTGATTATGAGATTATGTTATGTTTTTTTCTATTTCTTCTTCAGCCTCTTTCTTCTTTAACCCTAAGGATTCGTATTTTCGTCCAATTTGAGTTGAACTGATGGAGAATATTGTCGATTCAAAGGGGTACGGATTCAGGGTCCATAATAATTAATTTATTTGGTTTTATAATTCAAATGTGATCATTTTAATTAGTTAATAACAATTAGGAAATTACTTTCAAATTTTGTTTACAAATATATGTATATTTATTTATAAGTGAGAATGTGACCAGCAATCGGTTTCCCGATTATCAATGGTTTAACAAACAAAAGTCATTCAAAGGTTGTTACAACCTTATTTACATATCATGCACACATATATAACATATATATAAACACTTTAACTTACACATAAACATGTACAATACACACACACATATATAAAAGAAATATATAAGATATTTCTTAATTTCTTAAGCCTTAAGCAAATTCAAAGTCAATCAAGGACAAAGAAGTACACACACACAAATGGACATGTACGCAGATGCACCCATGTGAAGGTCTCTTTGATCGAACCTAGGAAGGAAAGGAGGGGTGTGTGTCAAGGGCAAAATGGTAATTACATCGACAGATTTTTGTTCCAAAATTTTTCCTATAAATACCCGTACACTTTCGCAAATTTTTACACCATAGTCTTATTCTCTTCTCCTTCACTTTCAAGTTCTTTCATGGCTCTATAGGCTTAGGAAAATAATGAAGAAAATTTATTCAAAAAGATATTAAATTAGTATAATATACATATATTATCAAATCCACTTCAAACCAAGGCAAAAATCCTCCCCTACCTCTCTAATACCCACGGCCACCACTCTCTAAAGCCAAGGCCGAGCCCACCAGCAAGAAAACCCAGGGCTGTGAGCATCCAAGGCCAAGGACAAGCCCATGCAGGGTCAAGGAGTTCGATTTCATGGAGTTTTATTTCGTGATAGCGATGCTATAACCGATTTTAAATTAGCTCGAGGGAAAATGAAGGTGGGAAATCTCCTAAAATATAGTTATATATATTATTGTATGATATATATGTTTGGATATGAATGTTGATAATGACTGTTTAATATGGTTGTTGAATATATATATATATATATATATATATATATATATATATATGCAATTCATGTTAATACGCGTCGATAAGCATAAAGGAAATCACTTTCCTTTATTGAATGAAATGGTGTATATGGAATGTTTAGACCTCTTAAAAATTGTTTAATATGGTTTAGAAATATTTTATAAACATTTAATAATGTTTTGAAAAAATTTAAATGAATATTGAAAATTGAGTCAAAATTGACGCGTCGCGTAACGGTAATTCGCCATATCGTGGCGTAAAAGTCAAATGAATAAATAGAATGGAATATAGCTCAGAATTCTTCGAGATGAGAATTTTATGAACTATTATATCCATAGTTTTCAAACAGTGAAAAAAAAATCGAGATTTCGATAAGTAGATTTTGAAATGATTTCTATGGATTCTTCTCACTTAATACAAGTTTTGAATTAACATCCTAGATGACAGTTATCCCACCTTTTAGCAAGGCCGAAATATCAATAAATTTACTAAAAATCAATGGTTACTCATCCTAAATATCGATTATACGTCACAGGTTCGCTATGGAAATCAATGAATTTTTTCTGAGTTCGGATTGAGCTATTGACAAGACATGACAAGCAAAGCTGTGGAACCCAACGTCTCAAATTTCAAGTCAATCAGAGTTCATATGCTCAAGATATGATCGATACAAACTAAGGAAAATCGACACTTTCTTATCGTTTTAGTTCGTATCCATCAGATGTCTATTGTTCGTGTCCATCGCGTAAGCCCAATGTTCATGTTCACCAAGTTCGAATCCATCAGTCTACCTCGTGTTCGTGCTACTTCGTATCCATCGAGGACAGACCCAGTTTGTATCGATCACAGGTAAGCTTAGTTTGTATCCATCCACTCTATAGACCTCCTTTATATCCATCCAGTTCATTTTGTTCGAATCGATAGCATCTGTGAGCCTTTGTACCCGTCGTAGTCCTTATTTGTATCCATCATGGTCCATGTTCATATCCATCAGAAAACCCCTTAAGCGAAGTCACTTCGTATCGGTTGTATCTGCAACGATCGATACGAAGTACACCATCAATTATCGATATGAATAAGGGCTGAAATGGATGGATGCGAAGTACACCATCAATTATCGATACGAACATGTCCAAAATCGATCTATACGAATGAGTCTTCGATATTGGATATGAATAAGGAAGCATTCAACACGATAGGAAAAGTGGATCAATCCAAGAAGTTAGCGCCACGTCGACTTGCAAGCATGTTCCCAAAGAGCGATACAAATAGATCGATATGAATAGCATCGATGCGAATTCAGCAACATGCGAATACTGCAAGCTTGCATCGATAATATCCCATAATTCATAGGTCCAAATGCTATAAAATTTTCACAGAAGCTTAAGTACAAGCTACGGAGTGTTCATGCCGAATTTCGACTCCATTGGAAAAAATCTTCATCGATACGAATTACATTCGTATCGATCATGGATCGAGTCGAACCATCTGGGATCGATCGCGTGGGCCCACTCACGTGCCAGAAGAGGTCTCCTGAAGTTTAAGCGAGATATTTGTATGGAGCGCCTATAAATAGCACGCTTGAGCCTATAGGAAAGGGACTTTTGGATCCCGCGACGTCTAGACTCTGCGAAAATCACGATTGCACTCGAACTCCATTGTTATACTCGAAAATTATTGCTATAATTCACTGTAACCAGCAAGCACATTAATAAAAGATTATTCTTTGAAGTGGACGTATGCTGAAGATAGACGAACCACAATAACCTTATGTTTCTGTTTGTTATTTTTCAATGGTTGTTCTATACTTTGTCTGGATTTGAGATTTGTATTAGAATACCGCTGATCTGCAATCATACACTGGTGCTTTCATGATATTTGGGGTTTTTGACCAATTTTTGTGCAAACACTTTGGTGCTTTCACTGAGAACTCCTAACTCAGGGATTTTACCGCTTAGATATTGGATATGAAAGCTTGAATAATTCAGATTCGAAAGACGATGATGCGACAATCAACAAGAAGGCAGAGAGGAGAAAGGAGCCAACATTGGGGAAGTCAAGAGGCCTCCTTTGGAGCTGGAGAAGGACAAACTTCGATCTACATCACTAAGGACGAGATGGAGGCTACGATGATTCAATTTATGAAAGATTATTGAAGAGCCAACAAGAAGTAATGCAAAGCTTCTTTGAGCAGATGAGAGCAGCAAAAGCACAGAACCTTGGACCGACTACAGTTACAGCAAACACAGGACAAGGAACTAGAGTCATAGAGACCAAAAGAGGTCAGATTCAAGATCAGAATGAAGAATGTGAAGGTAATCAACAAGGACCTGGGGCGGACTCTCAGGATCTGGCATTGGAAGACCCATAAATGGAACTCAGCAGGCTAGAGCCAACGCCAACATGAATGAGCCACATGAAGAATATTACCCAAAATACCCTTCGAGACATAGGGGGCAGAATATAAACATGATAAGGGGACAACCCCTAAATGGAGACGAAAGAATGGCTAGACTAGTGCGACGGATTATGAGGGGAGGGTTACCAAGCGGAGGCTTAGAAGAGGTTAGTCTGTATCATTCACTCCGAATATCAGAAATGCGAGGAACCTTCCAAAGTTCAAGTTACCCATGTTGGAACCTTATGATGGAAAGTCAGACCCGACCATGCATATTACTAGATATATCAGGCATATGGAAGTGCTGGGGGAATCCGAGGAAGCGATGGCACGATCTTTTCCTCTATATTTAGTAGATTTGGCTGTGCTTAGGTTCAGGCAGCTGGAGAATGGATGAATTAGAACGTGGGGCGAGCTAGTGGAATGCTTTATAAGGCATTTTATGGTCCATGTGACATGACCCAAAAGTGTGATGACCTTAGCATCTATAAAGCAGGTGACGGGAGAGTCCATAAAACATCTTCTATTATGATTCAATGCAACCGTGGCTTCAGTAGATCGCCCGAATCCATCGATGATTTTGATGGCGACGGTAGCAGGACTTGCAGAAGGCATAGAGTTCAAGGATTCACTGGCAAGAGACCCGCCACAAGACCTTTGGGAGTTTTACCATGAAGCTGAAAGATTCATTCAGCTAGAAGATTCACGCGCCGAGAGACGAGAAACAAACGCTATGCAATGTGAAGGAACTACCAAAGAACAATCCGGAGCAGACAAAGGGAAGCGAAAGCAGGATGACATATATGATGGCCCTAATAAACAGAAGAAATTCCAAGAACCCAGATTCAAACAATACATGGACTTGACGGCAAACCTCGAATGGATTTACACGAAGACTCAGGGGTAGCTCCCTATCGAAAAGTACCTAGGAGAGATCCCATAGAATGGGAACGTAGAAGTGGAAAGTACTGCCTATACCATGAGATGGAAGGGCATACTACGGATGAATGTCGCCATATGAAGGATGAGGTGGAAGAGCATATCAGAATTGGTAGATTGCCACATTACACGAGAGATCGGACAGCGGCCGTAGGACCTGAGCAACTACCGCTTCCACCTAACAGAACAAATCCTGGATCGGGATCACGACTCGTCATCAATTGATCATGATGACAAGGGCCGAGTTCGGGACTTGAACTTTGGTCGATTACATAAACTCCATAGATTTGATTTCAAAATATAATGACTATTCCACTTTCACATGTATGGGAACCCAAGAGATCCCAAACATGCGCTGAGATGGTAATAGAGAGCTATGCCCGAAGAGGCAGTATCTAGATTTTTCATTTTTTGTGATTGAGCATTCAGGATTTGAATTTAATAAATGAACTTGAATTTCACAAAATAAATCTTTGACCATAGGGTTAAAGGATGAATATTGAAAGTCAACTTGACATTGATTATTTTATGACCCTACCTAGAGAGGCAAGGTCCGGAGTGCAAGAAGCGAGTTGCTTCGCCGAAGAGCGACATGATCGACTCACTTAACGTCGTTCCCTATTCACCAGAGAGCGATTGGATCGGTATTCGATAGGAGCCCGAAGTAGCTATGATCGACCTAGGATTTAGGCCATGAAATCACTTAATGTTTAGGAACACTGAAGCGGAGTGCAGGGGGTGTTGCCGCTTCGCCAGAGAGCAACATGATCGGCTCACTCGACATTGTTTCCCCTTTCACCGAAGAGTAATATGATGGGATCCAACAAGGGCCTGGAGGGACTATGATCGATCTAGAAAGACCAAGACATCGCTATATGCCCTCGCTGGGGCCAGAGTGCAAGGGATAGAAAGCAACGCCGGAGTGCAACAGGATCTTTTTATTCGATCGTTAAGTTTGGAATAGAATTGGCAAGGGTCCGAAGTGACCATCGATAGTTCGGAGAGGCTGTAGAATTAGATTCTTGACTTCCACAGGTAGAAATGGACATAGGTTCAGCTTCGAACAACCATAAGCTTGATCAACGATGTTGTAGCTGTGAATAAAACATGAACTCACAGCATTCGATTTAAAGCCATTCAAAACACGCCTTTTACCAAAGCCATGTTTTAGGGGGCAAAGTGTTATCCCACCTTTTAGCAAGGCTGAGATATGAAGGAATTAACTAAAAATCAATGGTTACTCATCCCAAATATCGATTATACGTCACAGGTTCGCTATGGAAATCGATGAATTTTGTCCAAGTACGGATCGAGCTACAATTGACAAGACATGACAAGCAAAGCTGTGAAAGACAACGTTTCAAATTTCAAGTCAATCGGAGTTCATATGCTCAAGATATAATCGATGCAAATTAAGGAAAATCGACACTTTCGTATCGCTTTATTTTGTATCCATCAGATGTCTGTTGTTCATACCATGACATAAGCCCAATGTTCATGTCCACCAAGTTCGAATCCATCAACCAACCTCATGTTCGTGCTACTTCGTATCCATCGAGGACTGACCCGGTTCGTATCGATCACAGGTAAGCTTAGTTTGTATCCGTCCACTCTGCAGACCTCCTTCATATCCATCTAGTTCATGTTTGTTCGAATCGATAGCATCTGTGAGTCTTTGTACATATCATAGTCCTTATTCGTATCCATCATGGTCCATGTTCATATCCATCAAAAACCCCTCAAGCAAAGTCAGTTCGTATCGGTTGTATCTATAACGATCGATACGAAGTACACCATCACTTATCGATACAAACAAGGGCTAAAATGGATGGATGCGAAGTACACCTTAAATTATCGATACAAACAGGGCCAAAATCGATCGATACGAACAAGGCTTCGATATTGGATATGAATAAGGAAGCATTCAACGCGACACGAAAAGTGGATCAATCCAAGAAGTTAGTACCACGTCGACTTGAAAGCACGTGCCCAAAGAGCAATACGAATAGCATCGATGCGAATTCAGAAGCATTCGAATAACACAAGCTTGCATCGATCATATCTCATAATCCATAGGTGCAAATGCTATGAAATTTTCACAGGAGCTTACGTACAAGCTAAGGAGTGTTCATGCCAAATTTCGACTCCATTGGACAAAACCTTTATCGGTACGAATTACATTCGTGTCGATCACGGATCGAGTTGAAACCGCTTGGGATAGATCGCGTGGGTCACCCACGTGCCAGAAGAGGTCTCCCGAAGTTTGAGTGAGTTATTTGCATGGAGCACCTATAAATAGCACCCTAGAGCCAACAAAAAGGGGACTTTTGGATCTCGCGACGTCCAGACTCTACCAAAATCACGGTTGCACTCGAACTCCATTGTTGTACTCGAAAATTACTATTATAATTCACTATAACCAACAAGCACATCAATAAAAGATTATCCTTTGAAGTGGACGTAGGCCGGAGATAGCCGAACCACTATAAACCTTGTGTTTCTGTTTGTTATTTTTCAATGGTTGTTCTATGTCTGGATTTGAGATTTGTATTAGTATACTGCTGATCTGCATTCATACACTGGTGCTTTCACCATATTCGGGGTTTGTGACCAACTTTGGTGCAAACAATTACATGGTTTCGACTCAATCAAAATTTTGATTTTGAATTAAGAAATCTTTGTTAAGATTGAAATAAATAATTTTCCAAAGAGAGATTTATTGATTCTGTATACACCGAAAAGAAATGTTTTAAAGATATATATCTCTTGAAGATATTTTTGGTAAAATGAAAGTAATCAATGAAAATAATAAATCCTTATTTACTTAACATTTCTTTTATCGATGATTGTTTAAAGGAATCGAGGTCGGATTTGGGTGATTCCTATCCGAAGACCACTTCGAACCAATTTACGTGTTCAAAAATAAAAGATGTGGGATGATATGATTTGGAAGATGGAACGAGGGACCCTCGTTGGAAATTTCCCATATCATATTTATGAGACCATAGTCCTTCATTTCAGATCTTCAATGCAAGGACTCCTTGCTACAAAACCTAGGGGTAACCCTTGACAGGATGTGGTAGGAGAGTTCCTTCGGTTTGTCTTGCTACTGGATAACTAGTGTCAGACATTGCATTTCTAATTAGATAAATTGATCTCTATGAATGTGTCATCTGTTCGATGGCGTAGAAGGCAACTTCTCTTTGCTTAACACCCTTTCCTGAGATATACGAGCTCAAGAGTTATACGTTTGTAGAAATCAGTTGTGTGATCATGGCATGGCGATGTGGCATTCCAAGTGGAATGTTCTATGTGAAAGGTAATCGCTACCTCAGGCCTTATCAACTGGTAATGGCTTAAATGGGGTACGCCTTAAGGAAATGTGATTCACAACTATTAGAGTATGATCATCACCTTTCTTGATCACTCTTTATATGTCGAGTATGTGGTGTATGCTATGGATCCCCGGATAAGTCAGTAACGACCGTGGTGATGTCATATCCGGTTTCTATCTAGGCCATGTATGAATGCCAAATATGGATTGATCGGTCTTACCAGATGCAGAGGATTGTTTATGTATCCTTAGTACATTCCTCTAAAGATGTACTGTATTGAAGGTTGTCCCTTAGCTGTCATTGTATGGAAATCCATTCTCCAATAAATGCCTTCTGACTTAGTTATAAACCTATTATGCTGTCAAATTTAACCAATATAAAAATTTCGGCTAAGATTCATAAGTTTATTTAAAAAGTATTTTCAAAGAATGTAATTAAAGATAATATTTCCAAATTTTGCATAACAAATGTTTTGGTTATTATAAGGTAAAAACCCGTTCCGTGTTTAAGTGCAGCATTGTCTTATGAGATATCTTTGTTTTCAAAATGCATATATTGAGTTTCTCACACCAGTCCCATGACTGACCTGGAGTTTATTTCCCATTTTTCCTTAAAACTATGGCTGCCCTAATTTTTCCAGCAGCATAGTAGTCAAGTTTAGTTAGAAGAAGTCTGGATAGAGCTTGAACCATGGAGTTAGAAGATTCTTTTGAAGATTGTTATCAGTTACTACCACACTTATGTATCATTATACTCCGCATTTGTAAGGACGGATAGTTATAACTGTCCATGTTTAACTCTTACAATTGTATACAAAATTTCCGCTGTAAGGATTATATGTTGAAATAAAATATGTTGTTCAAATCGTGTGAGATTCTATTCTGTCTTTTCTTTCTTACCCTTAAACGATCGAGTTTCCAACACTAGGATTTGTGATATGTGAATACCGAGGATGTATTAGTGTCAATTTTTGAGGGTCGAAAATCCCATTCATCATAAATTGGATGCATGGGGTAGTGACCTTTTAATTGTTTCCATTGTTGAAATTGCTCATACCATTAACAATTAAGAAAATGTCATCGCTTGTTCGTTTATGTTTACATGTTAATCCATGTTATGGTTATTGAATCAATTTCTTCTACTTATCTTACGTTGTTTGTGTTTTTTTCTTTTATTATGGTTGATTGAATTATTTGCTTGACTGCTTATTGCTTGACTACTTATTGCTTGCTTACTTGATTTGTTGCTATTTGTTTGGTTGTTCAGTTTGTAAATGTTTTATAAATGAAAGAAAAAAAAATTGTTTTAAAAGGAGATAGAAGTTTTGAATTTGGTAACTATTTTTCTCATAAAATGTATTGAATAGTCTTCACTAGCAGGTCCCTTTTTGCATATTGGGTAAGTCATTCCGATCATCAAATAGAGGAATCACTAGAAGAGGATTTATTAGTCATATTTTTGGAAGGAATTTGAAGATTGGAATGAGATGGCTCTATGACTTATAATGATTACCCATAGGGGTGGGTTCTAGGAAGGATGACCATGGATGGAATGTTGAATGCATCTATCGTGGGAAGAAAGTTAGTGTTCCAAAGGGCGGGTTCAATGAGGAGAGCTCATGAGTGGGGTTATGACTATGTTTCACTATGGATGTAAAGTGTGCAGTGGGATCATTAAAACTCGAAGGTTCCGATGTGCACTCGTCAACAAAGGTAATGTGAGGGCACCCACTTGAACCATGATGGATCTTGATCTCCATGACTGACGATCTTTATCCTAGATCAACCATGACGGTCTTTCTAGTTCCTGCCCCTTTAGGTAGCATGGATGCGAGCAAGGAAATCAAACGATGAAGAGTACTTATACATCCTAAACTATAATACTCTAATGATGGTGAGTATTTGTATCGACCCGCAAATCTGTACCCCTTGAGTCAACACTATTCAAAAACAATCAACTCAAGTTGTACAGAAATACGAACCATTTTGGGTTAAAGAAAAAGAGGTAGAAGAAGAAAACAGAAAACAACAGCAGAATCTAACCATCGCAGCGGAATAAAATATAATAGATAATAAATAATTTTACTCAATTCAAATATATCTGTTTACATATTACATCATCAGAGTACATCAATCACAGCTCACATCAATAACATACAACTGGATACACAGCTACTCAACGCAGCGGAATATAAATATATAAACAAATACGGGAGTACGTATCGTCATCCAGCTCGTCTCCTGAGCTCCGCAGCATCTCCCGTATCCTATAATACTCGGTCTGACCCGAGCATTACAGTTAAATAACACCCGAGTCAGTCTGGATTACCAGTGTGAGAAAATCACACCCAATTGATTATTAAAGTTTCAAAAATCTTTTGAAAACAAAAGCATCTCGTAAGACCACGCCACAAATAAACATGTCGGGTTTTTACCTTACGATAGCTAAAACAATTTTTATACAAATCCTCTGATATTATAATAGGGTCTATATACAAATACTTATAAAATAGCCGAAACTGTTACATGATTAAATTCCAGCTACTAGCCACAAAGTGGGTAATACAAACAAAACTCGTACAAGGCACGTAGGGAGAATGGATTTCCAACTAATGACTAAGCACTGGGGTACCACCTGTCACAGTACGGGGCCTAGATCACCGTACCGAGGACCACTCTCGATCCCTACAACACAAGGCCGGACCCATCCCTTACTGGACAGTTTCGAATAAGATCATCCCGCGGTTGGGATCAGCAACCGCACCACTAAGCCGAAATAAAAGGGACATCTAGACAGGAATGACCTTACTCTCAAGTGGGGGCTACCCCACGAAGCCTTGCTGCATATCCCCTGATTTTCAGTCATTCCCGGTTGATGAGGCTTGAGGCTAAGCGTTACCTTTAGAACGTATCCCTTAGAATGCCCATCATCCACCTGACGATGTTTCGCAAGCATTCATCAATACAAGTCCGTCCCGGGTTCGAACGGAACCGAAGGCACTACTCCACGAAACGTACAAACCGGATCGATGTGGTTATCGAGAAATAAATCTCGATCCCGGTCTCTTCAAAACGATCAACGCATTTGGCCAATATTGATTGTCGGTTATTTAACTATCAATTTATATTCACAAACAACCATCAACCAATAATTTTCCAAATTATTTATTAATCCCAAAAATATCTTCACAAGATATATTTCTATTTTCTATCCTTTGAAAACAGTTTCCAAACTATCATTCTTTTCCAGAATAAGCTTTCCCAAATATTTTCTATCTCCACTGAAATTACCTAGCACAAAACTAGATTTTAAAAATAATTTTAAAACACTTTACTTTGAAATATATACTTTTAAAACATTTAAATTAAAAGTACTTCAATAATTTTTTAAAAATACATACTATATGAATATTTGAAAATAAAATTACTTAATAAATATAAAACTAGGTTTTCACTTTTACAGACAAAACACCAAATCACTTTTTAAATAATTACTGCTATAATAAATTAAAAGGAAATACTTACTTTAGACTTTAAATATTAGAAATAATAAAATTTTCAAACATACCCTTTTGAAATGATTTTAAAACTATTAACTTATATTTAAAAATTTGCTTTGAAAACGTACTTGGATATCCAGGGAGAATTCCAACTTCAATCACTTAAATCAATTTTCAAAAGTGATTCCCAGTTTATTCCATTTGAAATAAATATCTTTACTTTCTTAATTCATTTTAAAATTCACTAATTATGGACTTTATTACTATTATTATTCCCCTTTGATTTTAAATCTTTTTAACTGAAATATACGAATTTTAGCTTTTCCCCAATTTCTTCTTTATTCTTTTCAATAATTTAAATCTTTAATTTAAAATAAAAGCTTTGTTCTATTAATTATTAACACTGAAGTTTAAAATTCATTAACTTTCTGTTTATTCAAATTTCCTTTCTATACTCAAGATTTATTTATTAGAATTAAAGTTACTTTATTTCTTTTCCAATTAGTTTTTAAATTTATTCAAATTTTTATAATTATTTTACTTAGAAATTCACTTCCTTTATTTTTTTTCTTTCCAAAAATCCAATTTATATATTTTTAGTAATTCATCCTATCCAATAATTTCTAATCAAACCATGGCATTCAATATTTCAATATAATCCATCATAGAATATCAAATAATCACAACCAAGAGTATTAAATAATTTTAAATAAATGTTGAGGGGTCCAGTTGGATCCCTCCAACCTGTTTTCCCTGCATCCACAAACGTTAGCACAACATAAATATCAATCCCAAATATACCATACTGTAGCACATCAACCAATTCAACCATTCAAATAATTATTTAAATTTAATCATTTAAATTTAAATTTAACTAAGTGAGATTAACTCACCTTTTATTTGTTTGCAGTCCACTTCAATTCTGTCTTGGTTTTCCCGGTTTATAACCCTGTATAAACATTTATAAAGTTTATTAATATTTGAATAAACCGAACAATTTATTTCCACTTAGTTAACTAATTATTTAATTTATACGATTTTCCTTTAAACCATTTAGTAACTGAAATATTTAAATATGTTAATAAAACAAGTTAATCACTAAATCCATTGTTTAAAAATAAATTAGCAACTTTAAAATAAGTATATGTATATTAATTTATTGTTCTGAAACTATATATACTTTAAAAATTTCATTATATATTGATCAAAATCTGATTTCCTATAAATTCTTCAATCATTTAAAATTCATATATTTTATTATTAGTTTTCCAAACCCTGTCTAAAAATAAATAAGTTTTATTAGATGAGTTAACTACCCAGTACATCATTTTTTAAAAAACTAACAGCAAATTGGGATGGGCAAATGAATTTATACTTTGAAACTACATTAACCTATATTTACTAATTTTAAATTGAAAATCAACAAAACGATATGTTGCCTTCCTGTTAATAGCAAAGAAAATTTTCTTTTCTGCTTTACTGACCTAGACGTGTAAACATCTTCTTCTTTTTTTCTTTTTTAAACACTTCCTTTTTAATTTAAAATACAATTTGAGTTAAAAGAACAGAACAGAGCGCCATAACCACTAGCCAAACCTCCTCCTCTCGAGACCACGACAATTCCCAGCCTCCCTTTTGCTCAACGATGTCGCTATAGACGGTCACCGCAGTCCCCATACCTCTACTGGCCTCACAAACACCAAATGCCCCACATCGAACTTCGCCTTCCTGTAGCCCCACGCGAGCCATCACCAACAAGTTCGAGCTAAAACGGCAATGTGAATCGATCGACCTCCTCCCCTTCTCACCAAGAGCTTCCACAGTCACGAGATTCGCCTCCTCCAGATTCGCCACCGAAGCTCGTTGTTCGAGATTTGCGACCACGTCGCCGTCGCGACCTTCGATTCCAACACGAACGACGCCCCTTCATTCAAAGCTCGCGACTCGAGTTGAAAAGGGAAAAAAATATTACTTGAGGGCTTTGATTTGTAGATTGATTTTAGAGAGAGGGTAATTTCGGCCATGTTTTCTTCGAACGAGATAATTTATTTTTATTTTTATCTTGGTTTGGAAATCGAACAAAAGGGAAAGAGATGAAGAGCAAGGAAGTCTCGGCCATGGACTTCTTCGAGCTCTCGATTTTGAACTGAGGAAATAAGAAAGGGTCTCGTGATTTTAAAAGAAGATGGGGAGACAAGAGAAGACAAGACGCGATGTTTTCAGAGTATATGGTGGCTTGTCTGAGATAATAGTTCGGCTTGGTTGAAACTAGGGTTGCAGATGATTTGATTTTTTTCTATTTTTTTTTTGATTTATAATTTATATATCGAATTTTCGATATAAATATCAACGCGTTTATATATCATACTCTCACATAACAACTCCAAACACTATGAAAATTGAAATCCGATAATAGTACAATATTACGGATCCAATGGAACTGATTTCGTCGAATTCCGAGATTGTGCCTCGGAAGGCTATTTTAAATTCAATTTAAACGATATAAAATTTCAAAACCGAACAAACCGCTGCTAATTTAAATTTTACAGCTTCTATTATCCTCTGTATTATCAATATAAATTTTACAAGCCTTCAAATTATTTTTAGCAGGCTTAAAATTCCAGATTCCATATTTCACTCAACTTTTATTTGTTTAATTCAATAATATAATTATCAAATAATTAGTGATATTTGAATTTAAGTTATATTTAACTTTTAAATATTTAAAAAATCAATTAAATATCCCAATTTAAAATGCTCAAAATTCCGGGTCGTCATAGTATTCATTTATCTCATAATGGCAGTCATTTGAAAGGGACCATATGACGTGGGTCTGAGGATCGAGGATTGATGCAATAACAGTATGAGAAGATGGCCAAAATAATTTGAGGATTTAAACATGACAAAACTTATAGTCATGATTTGGTGCATATTATTTTGAGGATGTAGCCATGAGGGAGTACATGGATTGTTTTGGAACATGTAAGAATAAGGAGGTACACCAATTATTTTGAGAATGAGACTATGAGAAAGTTCCGACCACTTTAAAGATACATAATAGGATGGATATGTAGTCAGCATAGGGGTAAACACATACATGTTATTTATTGATATGGTGATGTAGTGATTGCACTTTTTTAAATGTATGCACTTTATATTTTTTATAAGCTATGCTGATTATTAGTTATATGTCTTCACTTACTTATGCATGCATGTCTGCATCAACCTCCGGTTTGTTGTGAACTTTAGTTATAGTCAATTAATTTTGAATTATTGAGGTGCACGATGTTAGTTGATCTATGATTGATATTATTCCACACTTTGTTGATAGGTTTTTGATTTTATGTACTATATTTTGGACTGAATGATGAGGAAGCGCATGTGTTACTTTAATATGTATATGTGGAAAATTAAATTCATTGTTGTAAAATAATTGGTTTATGTTGATTGATGAATTTCCCTATTTTTTATGATCAAACAAATAATGATGACTTGTTGCTTTGGCATAGGGTTGTATTTGAGAAATTGCGAGGGCACAATTCTTTTAAGGGGGAAGAATGTAAAGACCCACAAATTCAACAATGAGTATGTTAAATTAATTAAAAATGAAGTTCTAATAAATAAGTAAATAGGACCATGATGAATATTTTGGACATGTTGAGCATTGGTTGATTGTTTATTGCTGATTGTTGTATTATTGGATTTTTAATTATAGCTAATTGTGGATTTAAAATATCATTATTATTCATTAAGATAGTATAAGTGAAATTATGTAATTAGCCTAAAAATAAGATAAATAAATGATTAATGTGATTATCTATAGTTTTTGTGTGATATTTGTAAATAAAAGTTTTTGAATAAAATAAAAAGAAATTGACTGGAGAAATTTAATAAGGTTGTTACTTATGAATTTCCATAGAAATTCACACATAATAATGAAGAATATATTTTAAACTTAATTGGAAATTATTATTATTATTATTCAACAAAGTGTGGTTTTATAAATAGTAATAATATGGTTTTTATGAAAATTACAATGTTTTGAAACAAACGAAATGAACCGGATTTGGAGTATATTAAAGAGATTTAATATGAATATTATTAATTTGGAGTAAAAGAATAATATAGTTGATTTGAAAGGTAATTTTATGAAATTACTATTTTTGATATTAAATACTATGTTTGGAGAGATTTGAAGTAATAAGATTATAGCTAAAGTATTTTGAGGTATATTACCATTTTTGGAATAATTATTAATATTCTTATAATAAATAAGAAGGTGTTATAATATATGTTTATTATGAAGTGAATATGCTTGTACATTGTTTTGTTTAGTCCTACATCATGGGATTAGTTCAGTCCTTACTTCTAAAGCCTTTATATAAAGTAGGCATGTAATGTAAATAGAGACCAATCTCTGAATGAATAAAATGTCACCATTCTTTTCCTCTAATGGCTTCTGCTCTTATTTATTTATAGCATATTCTTATTTGTTTATAACACGTTATCCGCACGATCTCTAAACAAAAGGAAAATTTCAGATCTGATTATAAATCTTCAAAGCGGTAAGCCATTTTTGATCTGATTACTCAAATCTTTCTGATCTCGTTCTATTAATTTTATTTATTTTAGATCTCATTTTATTATTGATCTAATTATTCAGATATGAATCTATTTGCATATTTTATTTTATTTTTGTCCATGTATTTTAGATCTCGTTTTGTTGTAGATCTAATTTTTCAAATTTCGTTATATATATATATATATATATATATATATAATCTCATAGATCTTTCTCTATTAATCTTATCATTTTAGATCTCATTCCATTATTTGGTTAAAAAAGGGTTTTCATTTTGAACTTTTTTGTTGTTTGGATTTTTAGTTTGAATGAGAACTATAGAAATGATTTTGGCTTATGATTTATATTTTCAGAAGAAATATTTCGTTGTTTCTTAGAGAAACAAATATAAGGATAATACGTATCTGGAAGATCGTATTAATTTTATATAAAAGAATAGAGACCTGAAGTTCTCAAATCAAAATTATACATATAAGTTTATATTCCAAAAAAAAGGATTATATATCGAAACTCAAATATATAAATTTGTTATGTGAAGCTTTGAATTATTAGAAAAGCTAATTCAGATTATGTAAATTCCAATTGAAACCAAACCTGAAGTTTGATAATGAAAATAAAGTTGTACCATGTAGGATCTAAAGTACTAAACAAAGACTTTATTTAAAGTAAAATTGGAATCAGAAGTTCTAAAAATATTTGCCAATGGTATTAACTAATAAACCAAATAAATATATAGAAACTTGTTCACTCCAGAAGTAGTGATAATAATATATTAAAAAAAAGTCTCCAGAAGAGATTTGCCGATATATTTGGTGCTTTTACTAAACCAAATAAATACGTAGAAACATATCTACTCTACTACTCTCTTTCTTTTTAATTAAAAATAATGTATTTTAATAGAAAGTTTATTTTTTAATTTTTTTCTCCTTCTTCCATGCATCCAATCGCCTTTCAAAAGGTAAAATATAATAGATCAAATATAATAGATCTGAAATAATCTTAAATCCCTAAATTTATGAAATAACTTGTGTTGATTTGAAGATTTACATGTTTGTTTTGATATATTTGGTAAAGAATAATGAAGTTAGTTTTCTTATGAAAATAATAATAATTTGGATCTGAGATGTTATGAACTATGAATGATATGGATAGATTTGCGATAATAATTCTGTTTATTTAGAAATTCAGATTACTGGAAAATAAAATTTCACTTTAAGATATTCATTTTAATTTTATTATTGAGTAATATTGAACCTAGATTTGAGATAAAATTATGTTACTTTAAGTACTTTTGTTCAATTGGTTCATATATATTTATAATGAAATTATTTTGTTGTGACAGTAGTTATATCCTAGACCATGTAAAGGTTAATTGTAGTTAATTTTATCATAAATGAATTAATTGCAAGTGTTATGGTAATAAATTAAATTATTTATTATCATAAATGCATTAAATGCATTGATTATTGTAAATTAAATGACATTGTTTGTTTGTGTTTGGAATAAGAATAGACATATGGTTTATTATATGGTGTATTTATTTTGGCAAACAATGCTCGATGTAAGGAAAGAAATAAGTTTGAGCAACAACCTAAAGTTGTGCAACGATTTTTTTGTCCAACCAGAAGTTGTATAACTCAAAGTCCAAGACTTGAAGTCTTGAATTATGAAAAGATTTCCTGATAAACTTTACAAGCTCCAATTCTTGTCAGTATTTTTTTTATTTGTCAAAATGTACAAGTCTTGAATTAAGAATAGACTTTTATTTTGTAACAATATGGTACAAAAAAAAAGAAGTTTACACAGAATTTGAGAACCTGAAGTTCATAACAAATTAATGAACTTAAAGTTCATGAATTAGAAGCCCGAAGCTCTATTGAAATTACGTAAAATGATAAGGTTGTACTTCCTGAAGAAGTTAAAGAAAATTAATAAATAATCATATGAGAAAATGATGCTGCATTCAAGAGATTACAAAAATCTCCAAATGAGTTATACCTTACCTTATATCTTTACATTTACATTATATTAACCAAATATCCTGAAGATATTATGTTATATAATATTTCAAATATCACTGGATGTGTGTGTATTAATCTATTGAAAAGGTGTTTTAGAGATTTATTTATATTTATATTGCAAAATCTAACATCCTAGAAGAGATGTTATAAGAATTTTATTTTTGTTACATTGCAATTCCTTATAAGGAAACATTATATCCCCTGAAGGAATAACCATATAATTTTTTTTGAAGCAATAACAATAATTTTTCAAAAAAAGGATATTGTATGCCAATATTACACTCCAGAAGTAGTGGTTTCATCCCTTACATCTTACTTTCATTTGGTGAATCTAATTTTGTTACTGTATTTAAAGTTTGATATGCCATTTCAAAGACAGTTACAACAAAAATCTCTAGCAGAGATATTTTATGCCACTGTAAAAGTAGTAATTATGTAATTTATATAAAAGAAATATTGTATATTGATATGGCATTCAAATAGTGCATATATATATCTCTAGAAGAGAAAGTTCACTCCAGTAGTGGCGATACTAATATATCTCTAGAAGAGATTTATAAATTTGAAAATGATAACATATCTCTAGAAGAGATTTGTTTATATATTTGGTAATTTTATTAAACCGAATAAATGCATAGAAATTTGATATTTGGGATATAATTAAGGAATAAAACTTAACAACTTTAAGTTGTGTGTATATTTTATTCGAACCAGAAGTTCGATATGGTTCCAACCATTTATTTTGAACATTATCATGCAGTTTTGACGGATTCACATTGACATTGATCTATAAATAGAAATCAATAGTTTGAATCCTTGCAATATTTTGTTTTAAAAATCACTAATTCAAAAGAGAAAGAATATACAAAATTATAATATATATGCAATACGTGGACGCACATATATATCCATATATGTAAATATTTAGCTAACAACATGTAGTTTGTCATGAGCTCATCATATAGATTATGTATGGATATTATTTAGTGATTTAAAATTCAATCCACAGAAATGTTGAATGACCTGAATTCATGTATGTATTCAAATGATCTACGTAATAAGTAAATTCCTCCAGTTCTCTAGATCAATGAATGAGAACAAACTCTAATAAGCAATATCAATTGAATGCATCTTATTAACTTATACAAGGATCATCCTCCTATAACTGATATACATATAATATATTTACTAGTAGTAATGTGATAATGGATCAAAATGAGAATCCAAAGAGGATTATAATTTAATGTGACAATTGTCATCATTAAGGGGGAGGATAAAGGAATACAAGTTCATTTTGATCATCAGTGTTAAATATTTGTTAAAATATACAATGCTACAAAATATTATCAATATTATCCTTAGTAGACTTTCTCCAATATAGATTTGAATCCCTAAAGGATCAAAATTTGAAAACCACATCTTAAATATGGTTCAAAAGTCAGTTCAAAATATTTTTGAAGTGAGTAACAAAGATGCCAAATAAAGGAGGTGAGTGTTCTTGAAGAAACTTAAGGGTGCTTCGAAAGAGATCCATGACATGATTGTCAAATAATCCTAAAAGTGGGTTAGGTACCTAAAATATGATAATTAAAGAGATCTCAATAAATCATGCATAGAACTAACAAATTATCGATGATAAATTTGTAAACAATAAAGCGCTTATGTTTATAAATAGATTAAAAATCTTGAATTAAGGGAAAACATGACTGGCCATCATGAATCCTTTAATAGTAGAGAAATATGGACATGTTGTCCGCAAAGTACCGAAAGTACTTGAAATGCTTAATATCCCCCAAAGGCATAAATGTGGTTTAAAATCATATTAAATAATGAAAGAATACAAATTCCTGAAGAATATAAATAGCTTTCATTATTATAAAGAATGCAAAGAACAATGAGAGTAGATTTCAACCTACTTTTAAGTATTGTTGTAATGAAAATCTTGATATAATTCTTGATGAGTAGATTACTTCCTATTTTAAGTATCGTTGTAATGAAACTCTTAATATCCATTGAAGCGATAGTTGCATTGTGCAAATACTTATTAAAGTATACAAATTTTTGAAGAATATATATAACTTTTGTAGTTATAAAGAATGAAAAAGACATGAAGTGTAGATTACAAATTTCTTCTAAGTATTGTTGTAATGAAAATCTTGATACATCAAGATGAGTAGATTACTTCCTGCTTTCTAGTAATGTTGTAATGAAATTTTTAATATTCATGAAAGATGTATAGTTGCAATGCGCAAAACTAATTTGAAGCACAAAAATGAAAGCACAGAAGTGTTTTTCATAAAAGTAGCATACAAATGCATAAAATGCAAACCATATTTGAAGAAACAATCTTAGAAAATTTGATTGTATCGAAGGAAACTATTAATAAATTGTATTATTAATAAGACACATATTTATGGATCCAGAAGTATCTATAACCAATTTAAGTTATTGAAAGATGAATACGAATTCAGAGGAAACTTTAAATCAGGGGGAGCATCCATAAATATTTTATAATGCAGTCTTTTTTCTTAACTAAGATTTTTCCCACTGGGTTTTTATTAGTAAGGTTTTAATGAGGCACTATCTTGATCCAGAAGTATCAACTCCCTAGTAATATTTGAAATAAGCTATAATGTACTCTTTTTCCTTATTTAAGATTTTTCCCACTGGGTTTTTCTTATTAAGGTTTTAATGAGGCATTATCTTGATCTAGAAGAATCAAACGTCTTTTCAAGAAATAACATCTCAAATATGTTATTTAAGTTAAATTATATTTTTATCCTTGACTAAGGTTTTTTCCATCGGGTTTTCCTTTGTAAGGCTTTTACTGAAGTATTAAATTTGATCTAGAAGTATCAAACTCTATCTGATGCAGTAAATTATTGAAATATGAAATACTATATTGTACTCTTTTTCCTTCACTAAGATTTTTCCCATAGGGTTTTACTTAGTAAGGTTTTAATGAGGCATTAGTTTGATCCAGAAGTATCAAGCTTTATTAAAAGAAATAAGAAAATAAATATGTCATTGTACTCTTTTTCCTTCACTAAGATTTTTCCCATTGGGTTTTTCTTAGTAAGGTTTTAATGAGACATTATTTTGATCCTGAAGTATCAAACTCTTATAAGGAATATCATTTTTAGTATGATATTTATGATTTCACAAGTTGCACTCTTTTCCTCGTTCAAGGTTTTTTCCCACTGGGTTTTTCTAATAGAGGTTTTTAATGAGGCAACAGACAATATATATATCGACTGAATCGATAAATGCAAGCAAGATAATAATGAGGGGGATCAATCATCATACACGTTTCGAAACAGAAATTTCCAAATTATCCGAGCATTCAAGATTTTGAAGACGCATATTCAAGGGGGAGTGTTTAATATATGTTTATTATGAAGTGAATATGCTTGTACATTGTTTTGTTTAGTCCCACATCGTGGGATAAGTTCAGTCCTTACTTCTAAAGCCTTTATATAAAGTAGGCATGTAATGTAAATAGAGACCAATCTCTGAATGAATAAAATGTCATCATTCTTTTCCTCTAATGGCTTCTGCTCTTATTTCTTTATAACATATTCTTATTTGTTTATAACAGAAGGTTATTTTATAATAAACAATAATAGAATAATTCTATACTTAAGAGAAAAATAGTAGTCGTAAATATGATGTTTTGAATGGATGGAGTATGTGATTAGTAGTTGATTTTATCTATTATGTATGTTGTTTTACAACGATGGGATTGAATTAAAGATGTATTATTACTACTAGTTGATATGTAGTTAATTATGGTTATTTGATGTTGGATTTCATGTTACTAATATTGATTGGATTAGTACATGTTTGATGATATTGATGGTTCTGTTACTATTGTGGAGTGATTAGTACACATGGACGATTTATACTTACATTGTTAGTGTATTATTATAGTTGATAATTAATAATGTATGTAAGTATATTTATATTGTGATTTTCTTATTATATAGATTGGGGTTTTCACTAGATGTTGCTGGTGTTTTGATGGTTGCATTTATCATTGTTGACATTACCCCATACGTTGATTTGTTGGAATGGATGAGCAGTAGTATTATTTTCTGCCTCTACTAATTGAATTAGTTGTAATGGTTGCATTAGTTGTATTGACTGCATTGGTTGTAATGGTTCCAATGGTTGCATTGACGATATAGTTGCAATATACTAACAAGTATTTGGATGTAGGAGAAGAGCATGAAATAAAATCATGTGGGCTTGATCCCTCGAAAGGGGTACATATACAGCCATTTTCTATACAGAAATCACTGAATCCCATAGGTTGGGCTGAGGTGTGTAAAAATTGGCACAGTCCAAAACATAGTTGAAACCATTTTTTTTAACGTATATATCTACACGGGTGCAGAGTTACAGATAGGAGCATAGAGGGAATGGAAAGCGTATAGTTAATTTGGTATATTATTTTGTACCGTTGTTACATTACTTATAAGTTAGTAATAATCGATGTATTTGAAATGTAAACTGATGTGATGATGTGAAGAAACTGTATAATTGAGATAATATTTATTTATACTGATGTTTGATTCCGCTATGAGGCTCTCCCTCTAATTTACCATTTTAGAATTCTAAATTTTATCTACACATGGCCCACTACTTTTAATATCTGAAATTAGTCGTAAGCGTATTTTGTCCTCGTCAATAATTGATTTTAGATTTTATAAAGAGTGGATCTTCACACTATCATTTAAAGAATTATATATCAAAATGGCGGCGTAATCAATAAATCCAAAATTAATTGTTAAAACTTTAGATACTTCTGTATTATTCAACCAATGCAACAAATACCATTATTCTATTAGATTTATTTCATAGTGAATATTCAAAATATCCTTGACAAAATAAAACTACATTTATTTTCAGTCAACAGTGAAAACATTTATTATTTCACAAATAATATTTGACATATTTACGAATTTTTTTCCATAACTTGAAACATTTTTTAAAAGGCACGACATGCTCCCGCTATTTTTTTATTGTTATAATAGCATATGAAATATGAAACTTCACTTAACTATTTCTTATGGGCTATTTATATATTATAACTTGTTTAAGTCGAGAGTTTTTGATCAAATATCTTAAACATGCATAAATGACCTTTATGTAAAATAATTTTCTATATTATACCGCAATTGGAATAGAAGTCACATTTCCCATTTCATATTAAGTATCTTTTAGTATTTTATACAGTTTTCATTTTCGATTTCCCTTTATGAAGCAGAGGCGGCTACTCTGCCTTCGTCTCAATAGCGCCTAAGTTACATCCACTTTCGTACAATAAGTTTCCTTTCCAAAATGGTTGAACCATTCAAAGGATAATCTTATTGTAATCAATCGTATTGAATACACGACTTTACATTGTGGTTTATTTGTTTAATTCCAATGTATTAAATTCATTGAAGTTTCATATATTATGAACCATGACTGTTCACCATATAATATTTATACATGATTGAATATATGGACCAAATATCCATATTCTTGTATTTCTTAAGTGTTTCAAACTCATAAAAGACCATGCATAGTCTCAAACAAATAAAATCTTAAGCGACTGAGGCATACATGTTTCAATGGCTTTGTAAATTGCCTCTTGCATAGGTCTTGAAGCGACAACATGCCAAAAGATTTAAGGTAAGCATATTTTGTATTTCTATATCAATCCTTTATTTAGTTCGTTTTATCAACTTTATTGGTTATAAAAATTTATCGATGTAGATTATTTTAACTTTATATAGCATATGTTTTTAAAATATTAGAAAGGTTAAATACTACTGTTTCATTTTTCTAATAAGGCTTATACTAGATTTTTATGTTTCTTAAAACCCTAAGAAAAACATAGAAACCTTTCGATTTCTCCAGTAGGTATTAGTACTCGCTTGCGATGGAATTCTGACTTTAAGGAAGTTCAATGAACCAATAGCCTACAAGCGATGGATAACACTTTATCGGTTGTATCATATATAACTCAAAATCTGTAGTGCTTGACCTTATCTCATATAGATCTTAAGATCAACAAACCAAAAGAGATTATTTACCCATACCAACCTTTTCCCAACAGCCTAAGTATAATGCATGTACGTTGAGGAAGATCAATAATTATGTGCATGTATCTTGCCCCGTCTAGTTAATTTATTAATAATACTACATACGACAACCCTAGCTTGAGAAAGATCAATAAGTAAAAGTATGCAAGTAATCTATTAATATATAAATGATAGAGGATAATTATATTAAAGATTCATAATCTTTAACACACATACACATTTTACGTTATATTGATTTAGGGAATGGTGTATTATTTGAAATACCTTTGCGATTCAAGTGTCAGACATATTAGAAATCGTGATATATGTAGAATACATATGTATTTGTTCATTAAATCTAATTTTGGATTCTCTCCACTTCCACTTAATTTTGTACATATATGGTTATGTAAGTATGAATTTATTTATAACTTTTATAATTTAGTTTACTTATATAATATATGCACGTATCTTATTAATTAAATATTATTTAATTAATTCTAATTTAATTCTTATTAATTAAATCATATTTATTTTATTTAATCAACTATTTAATTTACATTTAGTTAATCAAATTTAAATTTCAACTATTGAATTTTAAATCATTTTAAATTTAAATTATACATCCTTAACAATTTAAAGATAAAGATAGACTATAACATTTATAGTAATTATGTACATATATTATTATACATGTGTACAATTTATTAATTAACTTTGAATTAAAAAATTTACTAAAACAAAATTCTAATAAAAAATGATATTAATTAAATTCAAAATTTTATCACCATTCACCTTAGACGCTTCAAGATGAATATACACATATCATTACGCATGTTATAATTTAAGTAGTTAACCTTTTTTAATTAATTAATTATTTATTCATTTAATCCAATAAAAAAATAATATGAACATTTTTAATTTTAATTTGTCGCCATTCAAAACAAATTTTGAAAAGTTTATAACATGTCATATTTTAAACTTAACTTTTAAATTCGTAATTATATTTTAATTTTCAAAATATATTTTGAAAATTTAGCCCAAGGCCTAAACCAATTTAGGTTTCTACATTAAGGATAAACTTTGGGTTTGCTTCATCCTTCGGGCTGGACCAATAGCCAAATAGGACATAGTATTTGATTACACAAACTCGGTCCTTCGATAGTACTTTTCCAGACACCTTACTAAATAGGTAGGATTTAATCAGTTAGATCTAACATTGTTAATTTAGACCGCATAAACTATTTGGCTCTAATATTGATCAGTTGGAAGCAGATTAAATGGGCGAATTTAAAAAAAAATCCATTTTGATCTTAGTTGAGACTATGCAGCCTAAATGGATTTTAGATCCAATCAAAAATATTTTAAATGAGACCTTAATTTTATTTGATACATTATAAAATGTTTTTTATTTAAATTTAAGTTTGTGAGTATATCGCACACAACATGTGTGTAAAATTTACTAGTTAAAGTTAATTTAGAGAAGAAAACCTTTTTCTTCTCTCTCTACAACTTATGCAATTAATTGAGGGAATATTTTACTGTAATAGGAGAGAGAAACCTTTCTTTTCTCTCTCTTTAATTAAATTGATTGACTTATTAAATATCATTAAAAAAGCAATTTATACAAGCATTAAATTATGAGTATTTCCAAATATAATATACTTTGTACTGTGAAAGTGAAACAGATAAGAAATGTACATAGTTAATGCAATCACATGTAGGTATTGGGATTTACACAACAAACCCATTTCTCACTTACATATGCCTTTTTGTCCAAGATTCTGAACTAAAAACAAAAAATTAAAAAATGTACAATAGTTTGCATATATACATATACATATACATATACATATACATATACATATACATATACATATACATATACATATACATATACATATACATACATACATACATACATACATACATACATATATATATATAATATTTGGTAAACTTGTGTAATTTGAAATCTAAATTAACACTAATGAATTAATTTTCTATTAGAACATTTGAAACCAGAATTATATTACTACATAGAATCCATATTACTAATTTGAATTAGGAAAACATATATGTTTCCATTTACATAAAATAGAATATGATGTTTTAGATCTTGAATTAACTTATTTATGTAAACGTCTAATTTAATATATATATATATATGTGTGTGTGTGTGTGTGTGTGTGTGCGTAGATTGGTTACAACTTAAAGGTAGCAATACTGATACAAACATTTAATTTAAACAGAAACGATAGTTATGAAATTTTACATGATACTTTAAATTTAGAAAGGAAATAAAGATGTTGGATTTTACACAAAAGTCCATATATGAATACAAAATTACAAAAATAATTTCTCTATTTTTTATGGAAAAAATACTCAAAATATTTTTATTAAAACATCAATCAATGTAACAAAAGAAACTAATTTTCAATACAAATGTAAGTGATTGTGTATATAATATAATATTATAAAAATGGTTTCCAATCGATAGTTTTTTTTAAACAACAAAAGAAAACATAATAAGGATTTGGATAACTTGGGCATATATAAATCCACGATAGAATATTCACATCAAAACAACACAGAGAACAATTACAGAATTAACCAAGAAAAAGTAGGTCTAAATCATATCAATAGTAATGAATATATTCAGAAAAAAGATAGAAGGACAAAAGTAGATCTGAATTAAATAAACATATTTGACATATTTTGAATATGGATGAACAAAAAAAGGGTTTGAATTACTTGTTGCAAGATGAACCATTATAACGCTAAATAAATCATATGGAATCCAAACATATGAATAATCATAAGTAAATTAAATTAGATATTTTCTTTAGGAAGTTACCAAAAATCACACATTGAATGATGTCAATAGCTCCTAGATCGTTGAATCAATCTCCAGATCTTGCAAAGATCAACATGTATAAACCCTCTTTAATAAATTGATTTCATTTTGGAATTTTTTAGCCCTATACCACCATGAAAAATTTGTCCATTTCTTGCTAGAAGGAAGACAGAAAGTTTTGTTAGGAGAGAATAATAATGAATGAATGAGAGAGAATAAGTTTTAGAGGAAATATCAAAACCTTTCAGTTCTCTCATTTAAAACCTTTCCTATTTAATTTCCAATTAAAACTCATCAAATCATCTCCAAATCCACCTTATACAGAAAACTATAGAATCAGGTGTAGTGGGCATTAAAAAATATCAAATCCATTTAGCATTTGTTCCATTTCAATCTAATTTTCGATCAATATAATATACCAATACGCACCTCTATAATGTTTATACATGCATTTTATTAAATACTAATGGTATTCAAACATCAAATTACCAGTTAATGCTTCATAATATCAGTTAATTTACAATGATTATAAACAATTAAATCATGTGGTCTATTCGGATTATACGTTATTTTGATTGTGCGACTCAAAGTTTAAATTTAGTTAGTGATTAAAATCGAACAATTCGAATATTAACGTTTACATGTCACCTTAGCTAGTGGCGAGACATTTTGGAAGAATTTTTAGCCTACACATCTTTTAGTAATTGTTATCCCGCCCTTTGCATAAGGCTGGAATATCAACAAGTTGGTCGAAAAAGGATGGATATAGGGATTAGAAATTGATTGGAAACATGGTTGTGATCGATGTCGTCTAAATTTGCCCGAGCTCAAATCAAGATGGGATCGATTGGGAATGATGATCAGGGCTAGGAGAGGATACGTTTCAAATTTCAGGTCAAACGGAGTTCATATTCTCGAGATATGGGTGGGTTAAAGCACGTGAAAGGTGGTTCGTATCGATACATTTCGTATCAATCGACTGGCAGCACTTTGAAGCGATGTTGTTCGTATCGATCCATATGGGTATGAACAGTGCATTCATATCGATTAGATAGGAAGGCCAGATGGATTTCGACTTGATGACAGTGGAACCAGATTGGTAGGCAGGCGTGCGATGGTTTGTTCGACTCGATCATTTTGAATCGATCAGGATGGAGACAGGCGGTGTGCTTCGTATCGACGTCTTCGTATCCATCAGGCAAGGCCTCACTCATATCCATCAGTTAAGGATTTTTTCGTATCCATCCTAAAATCTAGTTTTGTACTCGTATGTTGGCCCTTCGTGCGTTTTTCGTATCGACCGATGATGCCTCCTATACATTATTTCATATCGACCAAATAGATTGATACGAAACACACTCCTGGAATCGATACGAAAAGGGTTGTAGTGATGCGAGCAGTTGGGTGCGAACGCAAAGTTGCAAAATTATGGACACGAATGAACGCAAAGTATGGATGCGAGCTAAGATTGTCCATGATTCTAGGGAAGAAGCATTCAATTTGGCACGAAGTTAGGATCAAGCCTGGTAAATAAAGCCACATCAGCAGATAGGCGCCTGCCTTAGATCGATGCGAAGAAAATGGATGCGAAGGCATCGATACGAAACATTCCATGTCAGAAAGCCCACTTTGTATCGATTGTATCTCACAATCCATAAGTCCAAATGCTATGAAATTTTCACGGGAGCTTGCATACAAGCTAAAGAATGTTCCCACCAAGTTTTGACTCGATTGGACGAATTATTAATCGATGTGAAGTTGGATCGTATCGGTCACGGATCGAGTCAAAACTTCGCATGATCGATTGCGTGGGTCTACTCACGTGCCAGAATAAGTCTCCCGAAGTTTGAGAGAGATATCAGCCTCCTACACGTATAAATAGACCCCTAGAGCCTATAGAAAAAGGGATCTTTTGAGCGATCGGACGTCCAGACTCTGCCGGAAACACTTTTGCACTATTAATCTACTATTGTACTCGAATTTCTTCATTATAATCAATTGTAACCAGCAAGGAAAGTCAATAAAAGATTAACATTTGGAGCGGACATAGGCCAAAGATAGCGGAACCACTATAAATCTTGTGTTTCTGTTCATTATTTTCCAATTGTTTCATCTGGATCTGAGATTTGTGTTTGAATATTGTTGATTTGTATTTGTATATTGGTGTTTTCACGATCTTCGGGGTTTGTGACAAATTTTGGCACGACACTTTGGTGCTTTCACTGAGAGCAACTAGCACCCTCTATAATGGATTTGGAGTTCAGATTTGAAGGCTTAAGGGTCCAGATCTAGAGAATTATGATAAGGAAATCGAGTAGAAGACAGAGGACAGAGAGAAGTCAACATGAAGGAAGCCAGGAGGCTTCATCAGGAGCCAACCAGACTTTAGCTTTCATCACTCGAGACGAAATGGAAATGATGATAGGAGCGATGCATGAAGAATTCTTGAAAAAGCAAGAGGAGATGATGGAGAACCTGCTCATACAGGTTGGACAAACAGGGACAGTCGAAGCTTCAAGAGTTCAGATCCATGAGGCTGGAGTAGAATGACAAAACAGACAATCGAATGGAGTAGTTCAATAAGGCATAGCCCCTAATCAGCATGCACCTGCTAATCTGGATGGACCCAGGCTCGGGGGCACACCACCGGATAACGATGGACCAGTTCATAGAGAAACTCTAGCTGACACCGCACAATAGGATGTTGGAAGGAATGTAAGAGCGTGGGATGAAGGGTATGTACCAGAATTCCCTCGGGGACTCGGGGGGCAACCCCTGACAGAGGATGCTGGATTGACTGAGATTATCAGACGAACTATGCGTGGAGAATTGACAAATAGAGATCTGGAAGGGGTAAACAGGAGTCCATTTACTCATGAAATCAGGATAGCTCGGAATCCACCAGAGTTCAAGCTACCTAATGTGGAGATGCACAATGACAAGGCTGATCCAACTGATTACTTGGTGAGGTATACAAGACACACGGAGGTGCTAGGGGCATCGGAGGAGGTTATGGCCCGATGTTTCCCTTTATGCTTGATGGACATAGCTGCTATGTGGTTCAGGCAGCTGGAAGAGGGATCTATCAGGACGTGGAAAGAACTGGTGGACAGGTTTCTGAAGAAATTTCGGGTTCATATTAAAAAACCAAAAATGTGACGATGCTAACGTCATTAAAGAAAAGGATGGAGCTGAAAGCTTTCCTAACTCGGTTCAATGCGGCGGTTGCTTCAGCGGATCGGCTGGATCCATCAATGGTTTTAATGGCAGCAGTATCAGGGGTTAGAGATAATTCTGATTTCAAAGTATCTCTAATACGGGACCCGCCAACGGATCTTGGGGAATTCTTTCATGAAGCCGAGAGACTCCTTCGGTAAGAAGATGCATGTACAGATTTAAGGTTAAAGGAGGCGAACGCGACTGAGGATGGAGGACCATCCAGCAGAGGTTTGGATAAAGATAAGTGTAGAGGAAAAAGAAAACTTGATTTTGATTCAGAAAAAGCTAGGAAGTGATGGAGAGAGCCAAAATTCTCTACCTACATAGGGTTGAATGAGACATTGGAGCAGAAATTCATGGAGACCTGGAATCGCCTTCCCCACCGAAGGCCAGCTAGGAGGGAGCCTTACGAACTTGAAAGTGCATCAGGAAGGCACTATCTCTTTCACAATTTGGACGGGCATGATACTTATAGTTGCAGGCATTTAAAGGACATAATTGAGGAGCATGTAAAGAATGGACAGTTATGACAATATGTCAGGGCTCGAAATGCAACGGTGGAGCAGGAGCAACCACCGTCAACCTCGAACAATGATAGAGCAAGGCCTAGGAATGATGGTCGATTGGTTATCAATTGACTTGGATAGTATGAAATAAGCAGCAAACTACAAGTCATACGACCAAGTCATTTACTCATGTACGGGGACAGAGATGGCCCCTAGGCATGCTCTGAATGATGATAAACCGCGACGCTATGGTTTGTGAAATTTGTTTTTTGTTTTTGGATTGGACTCTCGTTTTTTTAGTTTGCTTTTGGAGTTTGGTTTGAACTCCTGATTCTATTAGTTTTCTGGTTTGGACTTCTGTTTAGATGATTGTTTTCATGTTTGGATGTTGGTTTTGATTTCGGATGTGGATTTTTGGTTTTCTGATTTGATTTGGATTTTGGATTGGATTTTCATTGGATTTTTATTTGGCTTTCTGGTAAACGGCCGTCGGGTATGGATTGTACCTGGCAAGGGTTAAGTCTCTTCGCCCGAACGTGGCAAATTGGCTTATTCAAGTTGATGAGTCTAGACTATACTCAACAAGGTTCTGGAGAGACCAGGATTTGGCCTAGGACTTAGGCCCTATATTATCGGTTACTATTTCAAGTCGTCGGGTATGGACTATACTCGGCAAGGGTCCGGGGCGACCAGGATTCGGCTTAGGACTTAAGCCACGACATTACTCAATGTCCAAGGACACTAGACCACGGTCGTCAGGTATGGATTGCACTTGGCAAGAACCAAGAGAGGTTATGGATTTGGATATCGACCCGGAGAGGTTATGGATTCGGTTATTGGTTGTTGGATAAGGATGGATTAGGACTCGGTTATCGAGTTCAGATAGATATGGAATTGGTTAAGGCTTTGGCTACTGCATTTGGAATTGGGCATCGACTCGGAGAAGTTAAGAACGATGCGCTCTGGTGATATGGCTATAAGCGGAATATGGACTTCAGATATTAGATTCGAAACTATTCAAAACACACCTTTTTATCACAAGTCATGCTTTGAGGGGAAATGTTATCCCACCATTTGGTCGAGGCTGGAATATCAACAAGTTAGTTGGAAAAGGACGAATGTTGGGATTAGAAATTGAATGGAAATAAGGTTGTGAACGATGTCTTCTAAATTTGGTCGATTCCAATCAAAACGGGATTGACTGGTAATGATGATCAGGCTAGATGAAGCTATGTTTCAAATTTCAGGTCAGTCGGAGTTCGTATGCTCGAGATATGGGAGGGTTAAAGCACATGAAAGGTGGTTCGTATCGATACATTTCATATCGATCGGTTGGCAGCACTTCGAATTAATGTTCTTCGTATTGATCCACATGGGTACGAACAGTGCATTCGTATCGATCATATAGGAAGGCCAGATGGATTTTGACTCGATGACAGTGGACCTAGACTGGTTGGCAGGCTTGCGATGGTTTGTTCCACTCGATCAGTTTTGATCGATCAGGATGGAGATAGGCGGTGTGCTTCGTATCCATCAGGTAAGGCCTCACTTGTATCCATCAGGTAAGGCTTCGTTCGTATCCATCCTAAAGTCTAGTTTCGTACCCGTCTATTGGCCCTTCGGGCATTTTTCGTATCGATCGACGATGCCTCCTATATCATATTTCATATCAATCAAACAGATCAATACGAAATACACTCCTAGAATCGATACGAAATGTGTTGTGGTGATGCGAGCAGTTGGGTACAAACGCAAAGTTGCAAAATTATGGAGACGAACAAAAACAAAGTATGGATGCGAGCGAGGAATGTCAACGATTCCAGGGAAGAAGCATTCAACTTGGAATGAAGTTAGGATCAAGCCCGGTAAAAATAGCGCCACGTCAACAGATAGGCACGTGCCTTAGATCGATGCGAAGATGGATGCGAAGGCATCGATACGAAAACGTTCCATGTCAGAAAGCCCAATTCGTATCGATTATATCTCACAATCCACAAGTCCAAATGCTATGTAATTTTCACGGAGCTTGCGTACAAGATAACAAATGTTCCCACCAAATTTTGACTCGATTGGGCAAATTCTTGATCGAAACGAAGTTGGATCGTATCGGTCATGGATCGAGTCAAAACTTTGCGAGATCGATCGCGTGGGTCCACTCAGGTGCCAGAATAAGTCTCTTGAAGTTTGAGCGAGATATCAACCTCCTACACCTATAAATAAAGCCCCAGAGCCTACAAAAAAGGGGAACTTTTTGGCGATCGGACGTCCAGACTCTGCCGGAAACACTTTTGCACTATTAATCTACTATTGTACTCGAATTTCTTCATTATAATCGTTGTAATAGACTGTAACCAGCAAGGAAAGTCAATAAAAGATTAACATTTGGAGTGGATGTAGGCCGGAGATAGCCGAACCACTATAAATCTTGTGTTTCTGTTCATTATTTTCCAATTGTTTCATCTAGATTTGAGATTTGTGTTCGGATATTGTTGATTTTTATTCGTTTATTGGTGCTTTCACGATCTTCGTGGTTTGTGACCAATTTCGACGCAAACAGTAATATCTAATTGTATATATTATAAGTGATATGCAGTACTAACGATTATTTAACCAATTCTTTTCATCACTACTATATCACATCAGGAATTATGGAATTTGGTTTGGCCAAAATTCCTATATCGTCCATATTTAACTTGGTTAATCACTAAGCAAAGTCCTTGATTCAATAATGACATTTAATATTAACCGAGCTACCCTAGCCAAAAAATTTGACTTTGAGTTGACTACAGTTGACCATGATACTAACCCCATATAACCAAGGAAAATAATTCTCCATTGAATAGTGTTTCGTTTTCAATGCTTCAACTTATACCCAACTATAGTCGCTCAATGGACGCCATGCCACTATTTAACTATAATAAAAATAGCGTGTCTGCATTGAAGTTTCGTAGTACTCTCAGGTCGAGGGAACTGTATAACATTATCATTTCAAGATTCTCTGTTTGACCTTAGTTATATCCAATAGAAAACTATCGAGTGAGTTATTTGATAGTTATTCAATAACTATCAGTACGTAACCCCTTGGTGCCCTCGACAACCATAAGTAATACACTACCCAACACTTCTAGAGCGTTACACACTTTAGTCACAATGGATATATCGGTATGCCATCTTCAAACATTTTGACTATGAATACTTAAAATAATATGTAACTTTTAATGTGATAAATTTCTCATGATTACGAAACATTGTAATTACTATCATATAATATCAATTTAGGATTTTCTATTTAATATACATTAAATTAATTATATTACAATACGATAAGTATGTAATAGAATGAAAACAACTTTTATTTTTGACAAGATTGGCTATCAAGTCAGATATATTTAAAAAATTACATAATTGCCCCTATGGCATATCCCTAACCTTATTAATCTCTCACTTGCACTTGGGTTCAATTATAGAATCTTATTCGAACTTCTTCAATCGATTTTCATAAAAACTAACCAGGTCAGTCCCATAGTGAATGGGTATGATATTCTGTTTTAGTTATCCACCCTGTCAATCAACAATATTCAACGTTGATAAACTTCTTTTATCATGTGAAACAATTCGAAGTATGTCTCTAAATTTCTAGTGAGTTCTATATCCTCTTACGAATTGTATCATGACATCATCATTATATAATAATATGATGGGACTCTCAATATTTGAAATCACCCTAGTGAAACATCCCACCTCTATATCCTATACTATCAAAGAGTATTACTTGGTAATATTGTCTTGTAATACATAGAATGAAGAAATATTAGGCTTGCGCACATAAATATTTCCTTGGGCTAATACTAGTACATATTTCAAAATCAAATAAATAACTAACATATATGAACATGGTATCCGTATAAAGCAATAAACACGTGCGTCTCCGGGACAGAATAATACGTAGTATATAATAAATGACGGAGAATACGGAGTAAATATCACATCGATAATATATGATATAAAGTATACAAGGTATACAGAACACAGATATGCATACATGAGACTATACAATAAAAGATGATAAAGTACAATGCTGAATACTAGGCTCCTTTATGCCTAGAAAGAACAAGCTGGACTCATCGTCCCTAAACTTGAAATGTCTCTGACTGCCCCTAGTATTACATAAATAACTCATGGGTCAGACTATGTCTAAATGTAGTGGTCAATATACATATATAACTAAGTATAGGCATGGTATAAGAATATGATGAACAACATTAAAATAATTCAAGACACTAACCATCACAACACCATGTAATAAAGATGTCGTCGCCCATACAAATACCATATCAAATCAGGAATCTAAGAATCAATATCAAAAGAGTTGAATCATCCATATCAAAATAATCATCAAAGTCTAAAAAACATCAATACATGAGATATCATCAAGTTTCATCAAGCTAGCACATAGCAATGCCCAACTATATCTCTCAATCTCAAATAATAAAATATCAACATTAATCGGTACGGTGCTACAGGACACAGGCTTTTATCTTTTATGGATGCCTTTTGTAACCAAATTGCTATGTAGATCCAAAACCAAGACCATGCTAGCTTTATTACATATTTGGGCTTATGCTGCTGCAAGGTCATGCCCTTTAGACCTAAAAAAGTCGGAGTAGCATATCAACGTTTGGTCAATAAGATGTCTGCTAACTTTATTGGAAAAACAATGAAGGTATATATGGATGATATGCTTGTAAAGTCTAGAAGGGCAAGGGATCAAATAGACCATATAGATGAAATGTTCTAGGTACTCTAAGAATTTAAATGAAGCTGAATCCTTTGAAATATTCATTTAGAGTTTCCATTGGGAAGTTCCTCGGCTTCATCATACAAGCCAGAGGAATAGAAATTAACCTGAGGCACATCTAAGCATTCAAAGACAATAAGATCCCAAAAACACGAAGGGAAATGCAAAGTTTAAATGTAAAGGTAGTGGTACTAACTAGATTCATATCAAAGGAAACCGATAAGTGTGTCTCGTTCTTCGAGGCATTAAAAAAAGAGAAAGGTAAGTTTATATGGACAAATGAATACTTGGATGAATTTTTGAATCTGCTAAAACATCTGCAAACCTACTTGTCCTTTTCATGCCGTTAGAAGGAGAATATTTGTATCTACACTTCATAATGTGGGCATATGCCTTAAGCGTGACATTGGTACAAGAGTAAGGTAGGGTGCATCGTCTGGTGTATTACATAAGCAAGCATTTTACCGGATCGTAATCTAGATACTCTAAGTTGGAGAAACTAGCTTATTGTAGATGACAGCATCCAAGATACTAAGTCATTACTTTCAATCTCACCTAGGGTGCTGACAGATCAACCACTGAGGCATGTCTTATACTGACAGGATACATCGGGCAGATTGCTAAAGTGGAATATTGAGCTAAGCTAGTATGAAATCACCTGCCATCCCTTAAAGAATAGGTCTTAGTAGACTTTATTGTTGAATTCACCACAAAAGATGTTGAAGTTGGACCTTGGGAGGAAGAAGCTCTTAGGTGGGAGGGTTTATGGATGGAGCTTCAAATGAACATGATTGTAGGGAAGGAGCAGTGTCAGTTACATTTGAAGGGCGGAAATTATGCTATACCTTGAAATTAGAATTTAGAGCAACAGATAATAAGGCAGAATACGAGGTATTGACAGTATAACCGAAAATAGAAAAGAAGCTGGAGCTTATATGGTTATGTGTGAATAGTGACTCCCAACTAGTAGTAAATGAAATGTTGGTGGAATTTCAGGCTAAAGAAGAGTGTCTAGAATCATATTTGAAGAAGGTAAAAGCTTTGCTTAAAGAGTTAGAATTCTATGCAATCAAGTACATTTCAAGGGAGGAGAATCAAGATGCAGATGATTGGCAAAATTAGAAAGCTTGGGAGATGGACCGCCCCTTGGAATGGTTCTGGTAATGACTCTACTGGGTCAGAGCTTCAAGAAGGTAATATCATTGCAACATTTGATGGAGAGATAACTTAGATGAACCCAATAGTCGAATATTTGTCTGATGAATCTTGCCAGCTAGCCAAAATGAGGCCAGAAGGTATTGCGAAAAGGTCCCAATTTACGATACAAGATGGTATCTTGTACCAAAGAGGATTCCCTAACCCGTTGTTAAGATGTGTTGCTAGAGGAGAAGCTCAAGAAGTGTTGGATAACGTACACCATGGCAGTTGTAGAGACCAAGCTGGGGGAAACCTTAGAAAAAAAGGTGTTGTGATATAGATACTTTAATAAAATTGAACCATGATGTGGTGGAATAAGCATAAAGATGTGACAAATACCAAAGTTTGTAAAAATCCCAAGGTTACCTCCGACTGAACGAATGCACATAGTCAGCCCTTGGCCTTTTATTGTTTGGAGGATTGATCTGATTGGAGAACTCCCTATGGCTAGAGGTGAAGCTAAGTATACAATAGCAGTGATAGAATACTTCACTAAGTGGGTCGAGGAAGAACCACTTAATAAGGTATCTTTCCCCATGGTTATCAACTTTCTGGGAAGAAGTGTCAGATGATGGTATGGAGTTCCACTTTAGATCATCTTAGACAATGGATTACAGTTCAATAGTGACGGATTCGCCTACTTTTGTCAACAACTTGGAATCAAGTAAAGCTTTTCTACAGTGGCACATCAACAAAAGGCTGGACAAGAAGAAATAGTCAACAAGGTTCTTAAAACTCTTATTAAGTAGAGTTTGGAAAAGGCAAAGGGGGCATGGTGGACGAACTCCCATTGGCACTTTGGGCTTATTACACCTCCTACAAAACTGCAACGAGACATACTCCTTTCACTTTGTTTTATGAGTCAATGGCCATGCCCTTTATCGAGAACTTAATTCTATTTCATAGACGGATTCATTACGACCTAAATGAAAACGAGGACTTAAAGAATATGTATTTGGACCTAATTGATTAGAAGCATGATGAAGTTGCCCTGAAGGCCGGAACACATAGATGGAAGATAGCTAAATAGTTCGATTTAAAGGTCAAGCACCTCCCTATCAAGGAAGGAGATTCGATCTTAAAGTGACTCTTCCCTAAACTAGGGGCACATGATCTTATCGGGGAAGGATAGTATGTCGTCAATAAAGATTTAGGCAATGGAGCATGCATTCTCACCATGGTGGATAAGGCCATAAATAGAAAGCCTGGAATGTACAAAACCTTCATTGTTATTTATGTAGTTTCTGTAGTTTTTAACTAGATTTTGTTATTCATAACAGCCATTTGAAATAATTATTAATAAATATGCATTTCACAAAATCCTTTTATGTTGGATTTTTCATTTTTCTTTCCATGGATTATTATAACTAATAGGATTATGGAATGAGGCATAGTTAATTGCATCAATTTCCCAACCTCCATCGGTGCGTTGTAAAATCAAGGCTAGCGTTCGAATTTTCATAATCATTAGAATAACTTCCTACCCATATTGATTAAATTTTCCATAGCCTCGTGGTTAGGATCTCTATATGATTAAAGGCATACTACATTGAATCATCGTGAATATCGCCAGCGATAAACCTTGGCCGACAATGGTGGATTAGACTTGCCTGCGGTTAGGACATGATTGACGACTGGGTAGTTCACTATTGAAAATTAGGCTGACAAAACCTTGGTCGATACTAGGAGATCAGACATACCAATAATCAGGACATGACTACCGACTTGGTAGTTCACCGTTGACGGTCGACCAGAAAACCTTGGGCAGCAATAGTGGGCCAAGACTTACCCATGGTTCAGATATGACCGCCGACTGGGTAGTTTACTGTTGATGATCTATCCGAAAACCTTGGTCGACAATGGTGGACTAGACTTACCCACAGTCAAGACATGACTGCCAATCGAGTAATTCACCATTGATGATCGGCCCACAAACTTGGGACAATAGAAGTGATTATACCCATCCGCGCTCATAAAGTGACTATCAACCAGGTAATTCACTGTTGACAATCGGTTCCTGGAGCTTTAATTTGATCAAAACATGGGACCAATGATTGGAGTATGCTTGTTCCAATTCCAAAGGAAAAATCTCTATTTCCTAGCTACACTGTGACTGATCCTGCATGAGTACTGTGTATATCATCATGGGAAAGAGCCAAAGGAGACAACAAAAACCCAGAAGCGTAACACTACAAGAGTTGTTTTCCCGTCCAAGATCATCAGCGATTGACCCTAAGTGCGCCTGATAATAAGAAAAGAATTATAACATGTAGATTCATGAGCAGTGACACAATACGAGCCAACACATTATGATAATAAAATTTGGTAAAGTATAATGGCAAAATTTAAAGCCCATATAAGATGTATATACGTCGGAATAAATAGGCATATATATAAAATATATAATAACATGAAGTGACAAAAGCATCAACCGTAAAAAGTGTCGATATCCAACATATTCACAATACAACCAAGTATCAAATTAAGAAAGTCACAAACATCATGACTAATGTGCACATGTGCTTACTAGAGATACCAAAATTAGGTATAGCCCTTATATTATCAATGCATAAAGGCCGACTTTCGCCTCAAGATCTAGATTTAGACGGTTACGGTTTCTCCTTATCTTTTTGAGCTTTGGACTATGCAGCGACGCTGAGTTCATCTTTTTCTTTCTTGATAAATCCATGATCCTCAGCTGCCTTAAGCTTGACTCTAGCCGCATCTTCATGTTACTTGGCCATTTTTCTTGCCCTAAGGACATCGTCCTTAGACCCCTAGTTGTAGCCTACGATCTCTATGTCTATGTTATCATTCAAGGAGGTAATCATTTCCAAGAGTTCTTCTCTTATAACCAGTTTAAAAGGACCCGAGGGTATGGGCATCGATTTGAAAGCAGTCGAGTGCACCATAGCTCTAGTTGGATCTTCCATGGTCCAATCACCTACATGAGTATCAAATACCGCTGACCCCAATGGGCTCGTAGTAGTTGGGTAATGGCACAAGGACTATAAAGTATAATCTAATCTCCTTTGTGAATGGGGGGAGCACTATCTACAGAGTGACTTGCAGTGCTAACATCTAAAGAAACATGAAAGATAATTAGGGGAATGTCATGCATGTGAGCATAGAGGAGCAGTTTTGAAATGTGACCTTAGTTCTTGGCGATGGAAGTGGAGCCTCCCTTTTTCTTTTCTTGTTCTTCCTTTCCTCTTCTTCAACGGCGACTAAGTTGAGATAACCTTAACGGATAGCCTCCCTCTCTACTTCCCAAAATCAACGATGGATGATATGCAACCCCTTTCTTGTACACTCGCCTCTTTTCCCCCCTCATCAGCTTCTTAGGGATGGACATCAGGATTTCTGGATAATTATTCATCCATTTCAAATTCGCTTCCATATTGATCTGGAAGTATACCTTATCAAGGAGATCTTGTACTTAGTCAAGCTATCTACTTAGCTTCTATTTTTCATTTACAAAAGTTTTCTTGGTGATTGCCTAGCATTTTTTCTCTACGATGTCAACCTTAAGAGAAAATTTACCTGCCTCCACACCTCAACAATCTAATGGATCTCGTCTCGATTACCCTCCACTATCATAATCTTGGCCTTTATTGTAACGACCCTAGATTTTGGCCATATTATTTTTATAAATATTTAATCTGATTAAATAAAAAGTAAACATATCATTTTAAAATGATTATGACTTGTGTAATAATTGCCATTTGTTTATTTAAATTTGTATTTTTGAAAGGAAATTGATTTGAAAATTCGAAATAAATCTCTTAAAAATATTTACAATAAAAATTTATCTTATATAATTGAATTAAAATACTTTACTTTGTTTACATTTGGTAAATATACATATGGATGATAACGTTTAAATTAAAATATAATTCTAGCAAATAAAATATAAATGTAAAATATAAGTCAAACTTATGTATATAATTTAAATAAAATTCAAATAGAAATAAGTATAAGTATAAAATATAAGTATAAAATATAAGTAAACCATATTGAATATAACTTAAATATTGATAGTCAAAGTATAAAATAAAAATGTAAATACAAACAAGGAATAAGTGAAATACAAACATATGTTATACATGGGAAAAGCTAGAAGATAACAAAACAAACATTTTTATACAAAACAAATCTTCATACACAAACCAAAAACCTACCTGCTAATTGTACGTTTTCAAACAAGTATCGATCTACAGTAAACATAATGATAATTATGTAAACATATTAAGCAACAAAACATTTAATTGCCATCTGCTCAAGCCCAAAATTTGTGATTTCAAAATATTTACCAAATCCTTTCATTTGCAGTAATGAAAATCTGTTCATATCAAAACAAAATAAAGAAAATAGCTGACCGGTAAAACCTTCCCTTATACACCTGTTTTCTCTTATATATGTATGCATCTTCTTTTTAGTTCATTGAGTAACTCTTAAAACAAGAAAAATAGGAAGCAAACTCAATTCAAAACTGCAGTTCAAAACAAAATTCAGGACAGATTCAAAGATAGTATCGACTACAGGTTTCAAAAGAAAACAAGAAGCGTTCTTTGTTCAGAGATTTTGTAGGTGAGTAAACATAAATTTTGAAAGTTTTAAGTTAATTAAAAACAGTTTAAACTTCGTTGATAATCTGGTTTGTGTATGCTTCAGTTTACATATGATTATGTGATGCTCTGTGCTTCTCTGTAATTGATACAGGTTGCATATTTTGTGCAAAAACTCAAATTATTCTTATTTAAATCATTGTTAAGCTTTGTTTTCTCAACAAAACAAGATGTTAAACTTAATTTGAGATTTTTAATGGTTGATTTGACCATCTTTACAAAGTATATCACTGTAATATTGCTATGTAGGTAATCAAGTGATAGTTGATAAAATTCGATTGTTGTAAAATATTAATTCAAGTTTGTAACTTGAATACTTACTGAAACTTATGATTTTTAAAACGAAAATGCAGATTTTTAGATTTGTATTTAAAGAGCGGTTTGTATATAAACAAAGATTACATTTTTGCAAATTTCTGGTTATCGATCCAATTTAAAATGTTGAAACTTGAATTGAAGCTAGTATGAACATCATTTATCTTGGGAAAATTATTAGATAATTTTTCCATTACATATATTATTGGGTTGAATCCATTTTAGGGTTTTATTTCAAGTTTTTGAACATGTTAGTAACGAGACGAGTTCGTCGCCTACACGTGATCAAATGTCACGAGGTTCTAGAGGGTGGAAGCTTGTCGTGTTGTCGTGGTGTGGTTGAATTTTAGGCATCTCCAATGGAGTGAGGGGCGGCGGCGAGGTGATCATGTTGATTGGACTGAGTTCTGCATTTCGGTCGAACTATTGTATTTCGATTCGAAATTTCTGTAGGCAATTCGAACTTGGATTTCGAGTATGTGAGTGATTTGCGATATGCCTGAGGCGTTGGTGTTCGTCGGAGCTGGGTGGCACTGCCGTGCACGTGTATAGCGCGGGGAGTTGTGTCAGTGTCGTGGTGGTTATCTGACTCGAGTCGTGCTCGAGTAAATATGGTCGAAGCTTCGGAGTTTTGATCGAGTGCGTGAGTATGAACCTGATGCTTTAATTTATAACTTAGTTTAAACTTAAAACTTACTGGAACAAATAAATTAGAAAAAAGAGGGAGAAGAAGAAGTTGTGTACAGGGAAGACTCGGGGGAATGGGTGATTAACTCGAAGTGTAACTCGAGTAAAACGCAGAAGAGTCTCGGGTTTGCTTCCTTTCAGAACTGCAAATAAAATAAGTAAAAAGAAATATGGTTAAGTAATTTGTGTTCCAGCAGGGTTTTAAGCATTGAAAACTAAACAAGTGTTTAACAAGTTAAGTTAAACTCAAATACAAGTTAATTATTTTAGTTTATGCGTAACCATGTTTAACAGTTAGTTAATATTTTAATTAAGTAATTAATTTAAGTTAAGTACTAAATTAATTAACAATTAAGTTGTGTAGTTAATAATAAATTGATTTTCAAGTTTAAAAAGACTTTTAAATGTTAATTAAGATGAATAATTAATATTAAGTAATTAATTTGGAAAGTAATTAAGAATAAATAAATTATAATTGTAATTAGAGATTGAATAAATTAATGATTAAGTGATAATTGATTGTAATTAACGACTCAAGTTAATTAATGAATGATTAATAGTTAATTAATTAAGGAATTTAATTAAGAATGAATAATTGATTAACTAAGTAATTAGTAATTAATAAATGGGTAATTAAGTTTTATTAAGCTTATTAATTAATGATTAAAGGTAATCAATTAAATAATTAAAACTTAATAATTAGTTAAGAAATGATTAACTAATTAAATGGTTTGAAATGGAATAAGTAATTAATTGATAATTAATGATTAATTAAAAATGATTAAGAGATTAACTCTCAAGTAAATGATTTAAATTAAATTAATTACAATAAGACTCAAAGATGATTACTTATGGATTGTTATGTATGTAGAATATCTGATTTGTGATATTTATTTGGTAATATTCTATGATGTTCTATGATATGCTCTTGATATATCTATGATGATTGTGTATGATTAGTCTGTGATAAATGTCACATAAATTCAAAGTATTGAATTTAAACTGTTTAAATTAAATAAACAACTTGGCCTTTAAAATGGCGTTTAGATTTCGATGAGACCGGGATCGGGTGTCATTTATGATTATCCGAAAACCACATCGATCCAAATTAAACGTTAGATCATGACATTTCAAGTGGAGATCGAGATGGTGTTTTCAGAATGCAAGGGTTATTGTCGTTGACTCTGAGGGTGATTCCAAAATGAGTGTAACGAGATAATGTCTTCGGTTTCGTTCGAACCCAGAACGAACTTGTATGGATTGAATGCTTTCGACACATCGTCAGGTGGACGATGAGCACTCTAAGAGATATGTTCTGTAAAGGTAATCGCAGCCTCAAGCCTCATCAACTGGGAACGGCTAAAACAGGGGATGTGCAGCAAGGTTAGGTGGGTCATGCCCAAGCAGGACGAGATATACCCATGTCTAGGTGTCCCTTTTTATTTCGGCAGTGTGGGCGGTTGCTAGCTACAACCGTGGGGTTATCTTGTTCGGGACTGTTCAGTAAGGAATGGTTCCGACCTTGTGTAGCAGGGGAAATAGGGTGGCTCTTCGGTACGGTATCTAGGCCCCGTACTGTGACGGACGGTACCCTAGTACCCCTGCCATTGTCGGAAATCCATTTTCCCTACGAGACCCTACGGTTTTGATTTGTATTACCCACTCTTGTGGCTAGTAGCTAGAATTTAATGAATGTAACAATTTCAGCTATTTTCTATTTACTTGATGACCCTAGACACTATGATAATATCATTGGATTTTCTATAAAATGTTTTGGTTAGCATAAGGTAAAACTTACCCGTATTTATGTGTGGGGAGTCTTGTGGGAAATGCGGATTACGGATCTTAAGGCTAAGGTTAATATTAGAGGAGGGGTGAATAGTGTTAACAAAGAATTACTAAATCTTTTTAACTTATGTTAATTTAGACACAAAAGTATGTAATATACAGATATGATCACAGAAACAATCACAGATGTAGAAATAAAAGAAAAGCGGTAAAGGAAAGAACACACCGAATTTTATACAAGTTCAGAGTTACCCTACATCCAGTCCTGCAACACAAGTACGGATTTCCTTTCAAAAGCAATTGTACAATTACACCCTCTGTTTCAAGGCTACGAGGTACACCCTCTAGAATTTCGATCCTCTGGGTAGAGATACTTGATTTCCAGGCCATAAGTTTACCCAATTGATTTACCAAGGCTACAAGCACACCTTTTCCCTTTTGATTGATTTCCAATGCTACAATCACACCTTTTCTCACTTAATAGATTACAAAGAAGTCTATAACTCTGAATAACACTGATAATCTTGTAGTGATAGTGATAGAGAATCAAACTAGAAGTAATCGAGTATGATTCAATATTGATTTCGGCAGAGTAATGATAAGAATATGTATTAAGAAATGAGGAAGAAGAGGAGGAGTGAAAACCAGAAAATTATGATCGAAAATTCGTTGAAACTGACCCATATTTATAGAAGAACAACAGCCATGACCATTCATGAAGAGTTATGGCGAATAGACACTTCTTTTGAAATTTGAATTTTTGAATCAAACTGTCGCCATGTCGACATGGTCATGCTAGGCATGTCGACATCCCAAAAGATTTTTTGGTGTTTTTGATTTTCTTTGAAAATAACTATTATCTTATATAAAAACTACTTTAAACTTTATAAATATACTTGACTATGGTTAAAATTCATAAGTAAATATAAAGTATAATATATATAGATTTTAACTATAATTTTATATTTAAATCTAAATATAAATATTTAAAAGTTAAACATATTATTTAAAAAGATAGTTTAAAATCAGGAGTAATTTGACTTTGAAAATAAAGATGTTTTTGAGGCTAAAATTATTTAAAATCAGGATTGAGGGTTTTGAATCTTTTAAAAGGAAAGTCTTGAAAACATTTTGAAAATATGATATAATTTTGAAAAATCATTTTGAATAGAAGTTAGCGGATACAAAACATTGTTCCACTAGATTTTTCGTAGGTTCCATCCTACTTAAGGTTCCATCCCTTTAACGGGCTCGAAGTGGATTTCCATTCCGCATATAAATTGGATTTTAAGATGTCAGTGCTTTTCTACGAGTTTTAACAAAAATTCCTAATAATAATAAAAAGTACTTATCCTTGAAATCTTGAACTCTTGATAGTCTCGATACTCATGAGTCGTCTATCTTGATATTTTATCTTGATATTTTGAATCTCTGTACTGTACAGTCTTCATTCTTAGTGCATGCATGGTTAAATCCTGCATATACGTATATATCTAAACTTATAATGTTAGTATTTATATTTTATAATCTATTCTAAGGTTGTTGTCATCAAAACCATCATCTCACGGACTAACATTCTCCCCCTTTTTGATGATGACAACCTTTGTTTATAAAATATTATTTCTACCATAATAACTCCCCCTTAATCTATACCTAACTATCCTATTTTATATTTCTCCCCTTTTGTCATCAACAAAAACTTTATCTAAACTAGATAACTCCAAACTATATAACTCCCCCTAAAACTATTACCTTATGACATGTGATTATAATGATAGTGTTATCACAAATAATCAACACTTAGGTCTAATACTAAAACATAGTCCTAAACTACTAACTATCCTAACTAAGAATTCACAATAATACTTATAATAAAAACACATATAAGAACACGAGTTATTTATTACGTATATGGTTGCATTTATATTTGCGTTTGGAAAACATAAAAACACAAACAACAACGGAAGGAAAGAGAAGAAACTAATGTGTGTTTCTGAACATAGGAGATCTATGAATCGAACAGTTTGGATAGTGGAAACAAAAATTTCCACGTTGTTCGACAAGATTCCCATTTTTGTCAAAAACACTTCTACAACACACACTACTTGGTCGTCATTCTCCTCGTGTGCTTCTTCCATGGGTTCTTCTTCTTCTTCTTCATCGCTGGCCTCTTGTTCTTGATTGAGTGAAGAGTCTTCATCGATCAAGATAGGGTTGGCCTAGTTGTTCATCAGGAATTTTTGCAAATTCCTAAGAATCTTGCCTTGCCTTTCCTGTTCCTTTTCCATACGAAGTTGAATTACTTGAATTTCAGTTAACATCTGAAGTACATCAATTATAGACTCCTCTAATTTCGTTACACGAGCAAGAGTAGTGCATTGGAATGGACCAGAAGTAGGAGAGGGAAATGAGAAAGTTGATTTTATGTTTGATTTTAAGGATGAAGCCATGATTTTATTTATTTCAAATGAGACAATGAAGAGAAAATAGAGAGAATGAATGAAAATTCGAAATTGAGAAGAATATATAACTAAATTTTTGAATTTTGGTGCGAAAATTTTTAAAAAAAATCAAAAACGTTATATGTCGACATGTATACCTAGGGGATGTCGACGTGGTCTTTTTTTTTAAAATTTAACTCTTTGATTTATTTTGATACCAATTGTTAATTATACTTGTTATTTATATTTTATATTTCAGTTATAGGACAAATTCCTAATTCTCTTCTTAATTTAGTAAATATTGATTCATTTAAAGGTTTTGTTAAGATATCAGCAATTTGATTTTTAGATTTGATATAATTGAGAGTAACTACTTCCTTGCTTATATTGTCTCTGAGAAAAAGATGTCTGATATCAATATGTTTAGTTCGAGCATGTTGAGTAGTATTTTTGGATAAATTTATCGCATTCGTATTGTCACAATAAATTGGAGATTTTGAGAAATTTAAACCAAAATCTTTTAAGGTTTGTTGCATATATATTACTTGAGAACGAGCCAAAGCAGCAGAAATATACTCTGCTTCAACTGTTGATAAAGAAACTGTGTTTTGCTTCTTACTAAGCCAAGAAATCAGAGAATGCCCCAAAAAGTGACAAGTCCTACTTGTACTTTTTCCGTCTGATTTACATCCAGCATAGTCAGCAACACAGTAAGATATTAAGTCAAAAGAATCATTTTTGGGATAGAATAAACCATAATCAGACGTGTGTTTAACATATCTTATGATTCGTTTCACGGCTTTTAAGTGAGTCTCTTTAGGTTGGGATTGATATCTAGCACAGAGACAGACATTATGCATGATATCAAGTCTACTAGCAGTAATATAGAGTAATGAGCCAATCATTCCTCTATATAATTTTTGATCCACATCTTTCGAGAGATCTTCTTTACTAAGGTACTCATTGGTTTCCATGGGAGTGGGTTTTCCACTTGCAGTGGTCAAACCAAATTTACTAATTAGGTCTTTAGCATATTTTTCTTGACTAATAAAGATACCATTATCTAATTGTTTTATTTATAATCCTAAAAAGAAATTTAATTCACCTATATGACTCATCTCAAATTCTTTTTTCATTATTTCAGAAAATTCTTTATTCATTTCAAAATTAGTTGAACCAAAAATGATATCATCTACGTAAACTTGTACTAATTGAATATCATTTTTATTTCTTTTAATAAAAAGAGTATTATCTACTTTACCAATTTCAAAATTAGATTGCAATAAATAAGATTTTAGTCTATCATACCAGGCTCTAGGAGCTTTCTTTAGACCATATAGTGCTTTTTTAAGTTTGTAAACATGCTTTGGTAATTTATCATTTTCAAAAAGTGGTGGTTGTTCGACATATACTTCTTCTTTTACAAATCCATTTAAAAAGGCGCTTTTAACATCCATTTTAAATAATTTGAAATTATTATGATTTGCGAAAGCAAGTAGAATCCTAATGGCTTCTAATCTTGCTATGGGAGCAAAGGTTTCACCAAAATCTATTCCTTCTTCTTGACAATAACCTTGAGCGACTAAACGAGATTTATTTCTAACTACCTCTCCTTGTTCATTCATTTTGTTTTTATAAACCCATTACTTCCAATTATAGTTTTATTTTCTGGTCTAGGAACAAGTTCCCAAACGTCATTTCTAGTAAATTGATTTAATTCTTCTTGCATAGCCAAAATCCGTGAATCATCAGTTGATGCTTCTATTGGATTTTTGGGTTCAATAGTTGATATAAAAGCTACATTACTCATTTGACTTAGTTGATTTCTAGTTTTAACAACAGATTGCATATCTCCCAGTATATTTTCTACAAGGTGATCTTTTAAAAGTTTTGTCCTTTTATTAGGATGATCAATTTCATTATTAGTTTCAATAGGTTCTTGATTTTGAGTGATTAAATCCTCTTCATCATTTGTATCTTCAATTTTTTTGAAATTTTCATCAAATGAAACATGTATTGTTTCTTCAATGGTATTAGTTTTTAAATTAAACACTATGTACGCTTTACTTCTATTAGAATATCCGATAAAGATACCTTTGTCAGATTTAGGATCAAATTTATCTAAATTATCTTTTGTATTTAAAATAAAGCATTTGCTTCCAAAAATTCTGAAATAAGATACCTTAGGTTTCTTTGAATAAAGAAGTTCATAAGATGTCTTATCAGTTAGAGGTTTAATTAAAGTTCTATTCAAAATATAACAAGCAGTAGCAACTGCTTCTGCCCAAAAATTCTTTGGTAAATTACTATCTATAAGCATAGTTCTTGCACACTCTTGAATCATCCTATTTTTACGTTCTACTACTCCGTTTTGTTGTGGAGTTCTCGGAAATGAAAAATTGTGAGTTATTCCCTTTTTATTGCAGAATTCCTCAAACCTTTCATTTTCAAATTCACCACCGTGATCACTTCGAATAGTTATAATTTTTAGAGAAAATTGATTTTGAATTCTTTTTGAGAATGTCTTAAAACATTCAAAAGTATCACTTTTATGTTTCAAAAATATTGTCCATGTAAATCTAGAATAATCATCTACAATTATAAAGACATATCTACTATGATTATTGATAAAATTTGAGATGGACCAAATAAATCGAGATGAAGTAATTCAAGAGGTTTTGAAGTTGAAATCATATCTTTTAACTTAAAAGAATTTTTTCTTAGTTTTCCTAATTGACAAGCATCACATAAACTACCTACTTTAAAATTCATTTTAGAGTGACCACTTACTAGATCATGTTTTGATAGTCTAGATAGGAGTTTGAAATTCAAATGCCCTAATCTCTTGTGCCAAATCCAAGGGTCACTTGTATTTGCCAACAGACACAGGTTATCATTTGAAACTTTCATACTAAAAATATATATATTCTTTTTCCTTACTCCCTCAAATATAATGGTTGAATTATTATCTTCAATGTGACATTTATCTCTTTCAAATTTAATTTTATAACCTTTATCACATAGTTGACTTATAGTTAGCAGATTATGTTTCAGATTCTTAACTAGCAAAACGTTAGTAATAGTAGGAGTTTCAGAATTACCGACTTTGCCGATGCCAATCACATATCTTTTTGAATTGTCTCCAAAGTTAACCAATCCTCCGTCTTTGTATATTATATCATTCAGTATATCTGGATTGCCAGTCATGTGTCTAGAACATCCACTGTCAAGTATCCATTTGTTCTTTCTGATCTGTACAATTTGTCCGTTGTGGATTGATTCCTCAACACCCATAAAGCATGATTCCTTCACATCAAACAATTTTGATAGATAACTTGAATTTTAATATTGATTATATGCAGACTTATGGAACAATGATGATTTGAATACTTCTAAATTAGTATTACGAATATAGCCATTTTAAAAACTTTTCAAAAATCAGATTATGAAACTTTGAAAACCTTGCTCTGATACCAATTGTGAGAAATGCGGGTTACGGATCTTAAGGCTAAGGTTAACGCTAAAGGGGGGTGAATAGTGTTAACAAAGAATTACTAAATCTTTTTAACTTATGTTAATTTGGACACAAAAGTATGTAATATACAGACACAGATATGATCACAGAAACAATCACAGATGCAGAAATAAAATAAAAGCAGTAAAGGAAAGAACACACCGGATTTTATACTGGTTAAGAGTTACCCTACATCCAGTCCTGCAACACAAGTACGGATTTCCTTTCAAAAGCAATTGCACAATTACACCCTCGGTTTCAAGGCTACGAGGTACACCCTCCAAAATTTCGATCCTCTGGGTAGAGATACTTGATATTCAGGCCACAAGTTTACCCAATTGATTTACCAAGGCTACAATCACACCTTTTCCCTTTTGATTGATTTCCAAGGCTACAATCACACCTTTTCTCACTTAATAGATTACAAAGAAGTCTATAACTCTGAATAGCATTGAGAATCTTGTAGAGATAGTGATAGAGAATCAAAATAGAAGTAATCGAGTATGATTCAATGTTGATTTCGGCAGAGTAATGATAAGAATATGTATTAAGAAATGAGGAAGAAGAAGAGGAGTGAAAACCAGAAAATTATGATTGAAAATTCGTTGAAACTGACCCCTATTTATGAAGAACAACAACCATGACCATTCATGAAGAGTTATGGCGAATAGACACTTCTTTTGAAATTTGAATTTTTGAATCAAACTATCACCATGTCGACATGATCATGCTAGGCATGCCGACATCCCAAAGGATTTTTTGGAGTTTTGATTTTCTTTGAAAATAACCTTTTTCTTATATAAAAACTATTTTAAACTTTATAAATATACTTGACTATAGTTAAAATTCATAAGTAAATATAAAGAATAATATATATAGATTTTAACTATAATTTTATATTTAAATCTAAGTATAAATATTTAAAAGTTAAACATATTATTTAAAAAGATAGTTTAAAATCAGGAGTAATTTGACTTTGAAAATAAAGATGTTTTTGAGGCTAAAATTATTTAAAATCAGGATCAAGGGTTTTGAATCTTTTAAAAGGAAAGTTTTGAAAACATTTTGGAAACATGATATAATTTTGAAAAATCATTTTGAATAAAAGTTAGCGGATACAAAACAATGTTCCACCAGATTTTTCGTAGGATCCATCCTACTTAGGGTTCCATCCCTTTAACGGGCTCGAAGTGGATTCCATTCCACGAATAAATTGGATTTTAAGATGCCAGTGCTTTTCTACTAGTTTTAACAAAAATTCCTAATAATAATAAAAAATACTTATCCTTGAAATCTTGAACTCTTGATAGTCTCGATACTCACGAGTCTTCTATCTTGATATTTTATCTTGATATCTTGAATCTCTATACTGTACAGTCTTCATTATTAGTACCTGCATGGTTAAATCCTGCATATACATATATATCTAAACTTATAATGTTAGTATTTATATTTTATAATCTATTCTGAGGTTGTTGTCATCAAAACCATCACCTCACGGACTAACAAGTCTTACGTGATACCTTTATTTTCAAATGTTTTTTTTAAAGTTAAATAATTTTTACCGTTTACTCATATCAGACCCATGTCTGACCCGGAGTTTATATTTTGTTTTTCATAAACTCTTGGGTACTCAAATTTTTATGAGCAGCCAAGTGATATGTTTGGATTTTGGTTTCGGGAGGAGCTTGGAGCAGGAGTTCCAAACGTATGTATATATCTATCTAGTTCCGCTGTGTCAATTAGTTAGTATATGCTGTATTTTGGATATATGTATTTGACAGATGTATATATGACTGTCAAATGTATGATGTTGTATAACTCTGATATATGTAAAACTATGTAATAGTTATGTGATTTATTATATTTTGTTCCATTTCTGCTGTGAGATACTAATGTTGTTATTCTTTCTTTCGATTCTTTTCTATTTCTACCCCTTTCTTTTCTAATTGATGATACGTCTTTCTGGGAATAGAAGGGCGGGTCATCACAGGTGTTATCAGAGCGCTAGGTTGAGTGAATACCTAGGCTCTTGAGTGATTTCTTTCTTGAGAGAGCGTATTTGTAATTTTGATATATATATATATATATATATATATATATATATATATACATATATATTTCTACCTATTTGTTGGGTTACCTGTTCGGGTTTTCCAATATAGGTTATAAAGGAAGATAGAGTAGTGGTGTGTGTAATACGACTACAAATGGTTGGAGTTTGAATGATTGAGGTTGGAAGTGTATCTGTCGAGACTGTAGACCTATTACCGTCTCGAGTAAGCTTTGGGTGGTGTAAGAATTTCATGGATCTCTGAAGGAAATCTGTTAAGGTTTGGAATTTATCTTTGAAGTGTAAGTTTGGATGAGCTAGAGTTTGGATCTGTTGATTGGATAGAAGCAAGTCATGATATCTTGATACCTCAGGATGTAGTAGCTGTGTGATGAGACACAGTGACTATGGATGTCTCCGAAGATGTTTCTTTGGAAACAAGTTAAGGAAGTATGTCTACTTCGGTGTTGTGGCTAAGCTCAGTAGGGTGTTTTCATTTGGTTCGAGGTCCGAGTTTCTCGAAGAGCTTTGGATAGGAAGTCTTTGGCATCTGAGTCAGCAGTGTAGCTCAGAGTGTTCGATGTGCCGTCGAGAGATTTCCCGGTTAGCAGTTTTCCTTGAGGTAATTTCAGAAGTAGCATAGTGGATCCATTTCTTCGATGGATTGGATCGATTAGTATAAGGCTGTTCTGAATTGTGATGAGAGAACAGTTTCGTTGGAAACTGATTAAGGTAGGATTGCTAGAATGTCGTGTGATAATTCTGGAATTCACTTGAGTAGTCTTTTGCAAGGAATTGAGACTTCTCAAGGGAAGGTTGAAGATATCGATGTGGTCCAAGATTTTTCCCTGATGTATTTGAGGAAGTCAAGTGTTTGCCTCCGCATCGAGAAATAGAGTTTCATAGTGATTTGATTCCAGGAGTGGTGCTGGTGATTCAGTCTAGTAGGAGGATGGCTCCTAGGGAGAGAGGAGTTAGTTAAGCAGACTCAGGATCTTTTGGAGAAGGGGTTGATTAGGCCTAGTTTTTCTTGTTGGGGTTCTGCTGCTGTGTTTGTTACTAAGCCGGATGGATCACTAAGGTTCTTCATTGATCTGATGAACCGAGTTTTTCGGGATGTATTGAATAAGTTTGTTCTGGTGTTCATCGTTGATATCCTGGTCTAAGTCAGAAGAAGAGCACAGGCAGCATTTGAGGATAGTGTTGGAGACATTGTGGAGACATGTTTTGAAGGTGAAGTTCTGCAAGTGCCATTTTTGGAAATCAGAAGTCAAATTTTTAGGGCACATTGTCTCTGGTGAATGTATCTCTATAGACCCAGCGAAGGTGGAGACTATTCTGGAACGGAAGCAACCGAAGTCATCGACGGAAGTTCGTATTTTCTGGGTTTAGCTGGCTACTACAGGAATTTATCAAGGATTATTCCGAGATTTCTTCACATTTGACTAAGTTAACAAGGAATGCGGCTAAGTTTAAATGGATTTCCCAGTGTGAAGAAGCTTTTCAAGAATTGAAGACGAGGCTAACCAGTGCACCAGTGCTTGCTATTCCAGATGGGAAAAGAAAATTTAAGGTTTATACTGATGCCTGTATAGTTGGTCTGGGAGCACTTTTGATGCAGAACTGAAAAGTGATTGCGTATACGAGTCGGCAATTAAAGCCACATGGAAGGAACTACGCTACGCACGATCTTGAATTGTTTGCCATTGTTTTTTCTTTGAAGATCTGGAGACACTATCTCTTGGGAGAGAAGTTTGAATTATTCATAGATCACAAACCGTTGAAGGATCTTAATCTGAGGCAGCAGCGTTAGGTCGAGTTTCTGGCATCCTATGATTTGGATATACTGTATACCTCGAGAAAGGTGGATATTGTGGCTGATGTTCTTAGCAGGAATGTAGTTTTGTATCTTTGGAAGTTGTTCCATCTCTCCAGGACAGAATCATTAGTAAGCAAATAGGGGATAGATCTTTTGAGGAGCCGATTCTTGGAACTAAGGATGGTCGCTATTCTGATTTCAAGGGGACGATCAAGGTATTTTAAGGATTTATGGTCATTTGTGTGTGCCTAATATAGATAGATTGAGGTAAGAAGTCTTAGCTGAGTGTCATAGCTCCAGACTGAATATTCACCCAAGAATTTATAAGATGTATAATGATATGAGAATAATTTTCTGATGGCCGAGCATGAAGAGGGATGTAGCTGCTTTCGTCAATAGTTGTGCTATCTGTCAGCAGGTGAAAGGAGATCAACAGAAGTCAGCCGGTTTGTTGCGGCCTTTGGAAATCCCAGAATGGAAATGGGAGATGATTTCGATGGATTTCGTCGACGGTTTGCCTAGAACCGAGAAAGAAAACGATGGAATATGGGTTATTATGGATCGTTTAACTAAGAGTGCTCATTTTATACCAGTTAAGGCAACTCGTATTGAAATTTCTCTAGCAGAGATTTTCTTAAGGGAGATAGTCGGATTGCATGGTGTTTCTGTTAGCATAGTAAGTGATCGTGATCCTATCTTTCACGAGCAAATTTTGGGGAGGCTCTACAATCAGCTATGTGTAACGACCCCACTTCCTACGCCCAGGAAGTAGTATCGTTTTTAAGAAAGAAAAGGGTGAGAAAATAGAAAAGATAGAGAAGAAAGAACAACAACATCAGAATCTCACAGCGGAACAAATAAAATATAATAATCACATAAGTATTTACATAACATATATAACATCAATCAGAGTTATACATATAATACATCACATACTAGACAGTTATAGACACCTGTCTAGTTATACAACACAATACACGATACATCACAGAGATACCACACAACGGAACTATATATATATATATATATATCTACAGCGCTGAAGCCTCCTGCTCCATTGCTCCTCCAGAATTCGTCAAAGCTAACCTGAATCCCTTGGCTACCCGTAAAAATTTGGGTACCCGAGAGTTTATGAAAAACAAAGATAAACTTCGGGTCAGACATGGGTCTGGTATGAGTAACAGGTTAAAGTTGCTTAATTTTGAAAATCCTTTGAAAACAAAAGGTATCACATAAGACTTCCCACACATAAACATGGAAAAGTTTTTAACTTACGCGAACCAAAACATTTAATAGGAAATCCAGTGATATTATAATAGGTCTAGGGTTTTCAAGTAAATAGAAACTAGCCGAAATTGTTACATCTATTAAATTCCAGCTACTAGCCACAAAAGTGGGTAATACAATCAAAACCGTAGGCACTTATTGGATTTTGGATTCCATACAATGGCAGGGCTACTGGGGTACCGTCCGTCATAGTACGTGGCCTAGATCAACGTACCGAGGATCACTCCCGACCCCCTGCAACACATGGCCGGAACCATTCCTTACTGAACAGTCCCGAACAAGATAAACCCCGCAGTTGGCTGCAGACCAACTGCCCACACAGCCGAATAAAAAGGGACATCTAGACAGGGGAATATCCTTGTCCTGCTTGGGCATGACCCACCTAACCTTGCTGCACCTCCCCTGTTTTAGCCATTCCCTGTTGATGAGGCTTGAGGTTACGATTACCTTTATAGAACATATTTCTTAGAATGCTCATCGTCCGCCTGACGATGGTGTTGAAAGCATTCAATCCATACAAGTTCGTTCCGGGTTCGAACGAAACCGAAGGCATCATCTCGTTACACTCATTTTGGAATCACCCTCTGAGTTAACGACGATAACCCTTTCATTCTGAATCTTCATCTTCACTTCAGATTCACGACCTATCGTTAATTTGGAAACGATGTGGTTTTCGGATATTCCAAATAAGAAAAACCGATCCCGGTCTCATAGAAATCCAAAACGTGTCTTTTAAGGCCAAGTTGTCTATTTAGTCTTAACAGTCAATTCAATATTATCAATATGCACAGATAGATAATTCACATCTCATAATAGATAATCATATCATCATCATAAACAGATAACTAATATCATCATCCAAACAGATAATTAAATATTATCATACTTAAAACATACATCCATATCACATAGACATTATCCATCTCATTACTGAGATCACAATCAAACAATGAAATATCAATATCATCCATCACCAATGATTTATGAATCACAAGCTATAACTAATTTAAAATGAATTAAATTAATTACTTCCATTTTAATTAATTTAAAATAAATTAAATTAATTACTCATTCCATAAATCCTACTCTCACCATCATTAATTAACTGTAAATTAAATTAATTAATCATTCTCTAATTACAAAAAGTAATTTAGTCTTTAATTAATTTCTCAAATGAATTATTCTAAATTATTCATAACAGTTAACATTTAATTACTTTCTTATTAATTATTCCTTAATTAACAATTCTTAATTACATCTTTAATTATATTAATTAATGATCACCAATTTATATTAATTACTGTATTTAATTTAATTATATTATGTGATTAATCTTTATTTAAACACAATTATTAATCACCCTTGATTAATAATAAACCAGTAATTAACTACCCTTAATTACTTATTAATCATCCCATGATTAATTATTTCCATAAATTAATCCTTTTATTAATTACAAAAGAAATTACTCAAATTACTCTACTTACAAATTATCTTGTATGAATTTCATCAAGCAATTATCATCCAATTACTTTCCTAAGTAATTATACTTCATTAATTACACAAAGTAATTTCACATACCAAATCATCAAATGATTTCTTAAATTAATTAATATTAATTTACTTAATTTAAATCTTATTATCCATTACTTATATATTCAAATTAATCATCTTTGCTTTAAATATCTTTTGTAACATTCCAATAATTTCCTTAATCTATTTACAGAAATTAAACTTGAATAAATCCATTAATCAATTACATTTATATTGATTTATTACCATTTAATTATCTTGTTGATTTATTATTCTCAAATAAATAAATCTCTAATCCCATCATTAATTATATTATATTTGTTAATTATATTAAGAATACAAATCTTCAAATCACAAATATTAATCCTCTTGATTAATATATACAGTAATTAATCATTCATAATTAATTACTTCTCAATAACACTCTTAATTAATCCCCTGATTAATTTCAAGTAATTATATTCCAATTACTTCCATTAACAACATCATCCAGTAATTTACTTCCAGTAATTATCCATCAGTTACTTCTCTAAGTAATTTAATTCCAAAATATTAGTTAATTAAACTAAATTAATTAACTCAAATCAATTTACACCATTAATAAGTAATTAATTTCTAATCACTCTTCAAATAAATAATTTACATTTAAACTATTACAATTATTATTATTGTATTAATTAATCCAATTAATTTATTAAAAATCAATTACATTAATTAATTATAAATAATATTGTTAATGATCTTCATTATCACTTATTTAATTATTTTTCTAAAATAATTAACTTGTATTAATCATCATTAATTATAAGTTTGATTAACCATAAAAATTTATTAATTTAAGTAAATATCTAATTTATGGTTCTTAATCACATATTAGTTAATTGATTCATTAATTAACTTTAATTACTACCTTTAAACTCATACTTACTAAATTAATTAATATCTATCATTAATTATTCTTACTTAATTAACTTAAAGATTAATGCATATAAAATTCTAAAATTTCATGAATTAAAGTAAAATTCCAATATGTTTAAAACATTTATTTTAAATTACTTTCTAAATAAAACCAATTTATTCTTAATAAAGGTTTAAAACTAATTTATATTTTTTTACAACCCTTTGTAAACTCACATGTTCAATTTCACTTAAAACTTATGTGAATAAATTTAAATTATAAAACTTTATTTTATTTCCAAATCTAGAATTTCAAATCCAAACTCTGGATTCCAATTTTTGGAGTTAACTTGTCTAAAACTCTTCTTAACAAATTTAGATTTCATTTTGAAATTCAACACCTTGAATACACTTAAGCATTAAGCACTTTTAAGTTATTAAAATAATTTAAATTTTGAAAACTTTATTATTTCCAACCACATTTCAAATCTAACTTAAATTCATGTTTTTAAACTTGTTTAAAACTGGGTTTGACTTTGTTTAAATTTAAAGCAAAAATTCAAGACTGTTTTAAAAAAAAACTGTTACAGGTTTTAAATGAAAACACTGAACAATCACTACCCGTGCAACCCCCCTGCATTTCTTCGAGTAATAAACAAAGTTCCCTCGAGAAAAACCCGTAGCTTGCTTTGAGTTTCTCAGGCGCGCAAAAACAAATAAAAGGAATACAAAACCTGGAACATAACTACACCTCCCCTTCCAAACCTGTCACTGCCACGTGCACGATGCTCCCACCACCAGAGGCCACCAAACTCCGGCTACCACTTCGACTATCTCTCCTCTACCTCCCCTCAAAATGGCGTGGCACTCGGTCACCTACACTAGCCGCGGTGATAAAAATTTTAACACAGTAAAATTTTAGGTTTAAAAACTTTAAACTCATGCCGATGCTTCCACAACCCTTTGCACCGCCATCCCCTATTTTTCCAAGCTCCACGGCAGCCTCCTCCACCCCTTGTCAGAGGCTCGACCCCCCAGATCAACTCAACAGTCCACGGCCACTCAAAATGCCTAAAATAGATGAACTCAAACTGCACCTCACCCCCTCCACTAAAAATCACCATATTCATTTTAAAAATCATAATTTGATTTAACTATTCGATTTATGTATCTGAATTGACAAAACAAGATATTCAAATTTTTGATGTTATTGAAATGCTCAGTTCTATTTTCCCTTTTTCTGTTTCCAGAGTCATACAATTATTACTTTGGTTTAATTGAAATCTTAAACTAATATAGAAATGAAACTTACAGATTTCCTTTAAATCTTAAAGCTAAACAAGGATTTATTTAAAGAATTTGAATTTAAAAGAACAAAACTGGAAACAGAGAATATACTAAGTTTAAATACGTGCACACAATCATACTTCAAGAATTCAGAAATATAAACACACAACCATACCCTATAATACAATATTTATCACTGCAATAACTTCAACTAATTTATACTTTTAATTCCTTAAAAAAAATGAGTTACTCACAGCAAATAGAAAACACAGCAAGTTTATAAGGAAACAGTTTGATTTTACAGGCCTGAGATATGCATAATTTCATCTCACCAATATCCAGAGAAAAAATGAATATATAAATGTTCACACAATTTATTTAAGCACTCAAATATTGGCATGTATCAGAATTTAAAACTTAAGTAATTCTTAAAAGTGTTACTCACTAATTTGCAGAGAAGAACAGTTGCTCCTTGATTAAGCAACAGGCTTGAAATTTTCAGGTTGAACTCCCCTTTGATTCTCTGTTGAATTGAATTTTGGTTGTTATTTAAGTGATGTTTGGATTAGTTTGAAATGAAGTATATTTTACTTTTTAATCAGTTTGAATTGAATAAGGTGAGACTGCTTTATAGAAAGAAAGAAAACAGGGTTATAATTATGTTTCATAAAACTGTAACAATATAGCATACAAATCTTGTATTGTACAGATTTTTACCAGAGATATTTGTTAATGGTGGCTGATATGAATACAATTGTGTGCTAAAAAGATTTTTACATTAATGATTTTTGTTTGTTTGCTTAAGGATATATAATACTGTCTTCCTTAACAAGCTTTATATATACAGTTGTTTAATTTCTGTCTTTATTTTGTTTGTATAACATGTATATTCTTATTACTGCCATTTACTTCTAGATATTATCCTTTTGTTCTTAATGCTTTAAACATATTATATATGCTGCAGTTTGCTCATGTTGGTTTACAAATTTGAAAATTCTTTTGTTTCCAGTTTTAATTGTTGACTTATTATTATATTTGAAATGTATGTGACTTGTTATTTCTTTTGTTTGCTGTTTGAAAACTAATTGAACTTTATAGTTGTTATATTATTGTAATTTAACTAATGTACTAACTTATATTTCTTTTCCAATTTATCTTGTAGTCTTGTATTTTTATATGTACATTTTTATGTTATTTATTTTATAAAAACACATTTATCACTTAGACATGGTATATAAATTAAATTATCTTTTTATTATAAACTACATATTTTATAATATATGTTAATGTATTGTTTGACAAAATTATATTAAAACTCAAATATATTTTTAAATTCATATTTTAATCGAGTTATACTAAAAAGAAAATAAAACAAATCTTTTTGTTAAAAATTCTAAATTTAAACTTAAGTTAAAATAAGTTTCAATCTATTTAAGCATTTACTTATGTATTTAAAATCACATATTTATTTATTTAGCTTTGAAAAGTTTATATTAAATAAATCATAATTTCTAATTCACTAAAATATATATTAGGATTTAAAAAAAAATTATTAGTTGAACTTTAAAACTAAATCTCATCTATTTGCAATGTATACAAACATATACATTTATAAATAGAAAACAGACCATTAATTTTAACAGATAAAATTTACCAATTAGATATTTATTAAAAGAAAAGTATCAATTCAGATCTAATTAACAAAAATATATCAAATCAATTTAATATTTAATGCAGATTATTAAATTGATATTGCTAGAAAATTCCGGGTCGTCACACTATGGGAACGAGTTTGAGATTGAGTACAGCCTATCATCCTCAGACAGATGGACAGACGGAGAGGCTTAATCGTATTCTAGAAGATTTGCTGCAAGCTTATGTTTTGGATTTTGGTGAGTCTTGGGAAGACCATCTTCATCTAGTGGAATTCTCCTATAATAACTGTAACGCCCCACCCCGAGACCCACATTAACAAAGAGCATTACTGGGTAATACTGTCTGCTAATGTAGAGAATAGGGCTGGATAGGAGCGACCATCTATAGCCATGTCTTAAATATCTATTGAATACGTCGACAATGCCATCTAATTTTTTTTTTGATTCAAGTGGATCGACATATCCAATAAATACTTAATACAAAGCCATAGGTGGCTATAGGATCTATTGGAACAAAATACAATAACTCAAATGTAAAACACATCACAGAACAGCAGATAATCTCATAGATACACACATACACAGATACATCACAAAGTATTCAAAATGATACATCACATATGTGGTATGACGACCACAATACAAACATGAGTCAAAAGAATATACATATTAGAGTAGCAAAACAAAACGGACTACACAAAAAGCTATAACTAAAAGAGCTAGCAGAATAGTCCATGCAGAAGCAGAATAGGCTAAGTCCAAAAGTACCTAACCTGAAACACCTCGGTCTGACCCGAGTATAAAATACATGGGTCAGTCTAGCTAAACGAATCAGTAAAAGGTGATAGTAGAATAATAGAGCATAAGAGCATAGTGATATTCTTCTTAAACAAGAAGAAACCATAAGAAAGCTAACTATGGTTATATGGAGGATACAGAACATGTATGGCATATATGGTTATATGAAGTGATCAAACACTATTACTTCAATACGCATAAAACACAAAATCTCATGAATCGCTAAAATGTAGCATGCCTCATATCATCGGCAATCATAAATCAATAAGAATGGTTTAGGAAATAGTAAAATGTAAACTCCTAAAAGAGTAATTCCCAAACCCGCCATATCGGCAACTCCAAGAAAAACATAAGCAAAAGCTATCTCGACATAAGCCATAAGGCAAATGTCGACAAAGAGATAAAAATCTCATACAACGCCAAAAGGCAAATCTCATAAATAGCGCCAATAGGCAATCTCAATATATATACGCCAAAAGGCAAATTTCAACACGCCAGTGTAGGCAATGAAAATCTCAAAAGAACTCCAAAGATTCCAAAAATCCCAAAGTAATCGCCACCGAATGGTTCAAAGGACCGATTCCAAAATGACGATACACAAGGGTAAAAATCATCTCAAAAAGGTTTTGCACGTGCAATTTTTGCCGAGTACTGTTTCATATAATAGGTACCTCGCCCAAAGGCAAACGTCAAAAGACAAATACGCTGCAATGGCAAATACGCCGCAATGGCAAACGTCCGAAAACAAATACGCCGCAATGGCAAACGTCCGAAGACAAATACGCCGCAATGGCAAATGACCCGAAGGTCCAGTACTGGCACGCCAACAGGCAAATGTGTCACAAACTCTCGGAAAGGAACCCGAAAAGTGTTAACGTGTGTCCCATACCACCCGTTTGCACTAAACAGTTTACTAACCGCTAGTAAATTTCACACTCAAAGCAGTAAAAGGTTCACCTCGTATCATCGGTAAACTAGACCCGTAGGCCAAAACGATCAAACGAATAGATTAGGAATTAACTGAAAAGATAAACGCACGTGTTCATAGCACGCGTTTTATCCAATCATTTAATTATCCTCTCTCTTCGATCGAAGTGCAAAATTGTGTGTTTTATATAGAAATTAAATTGAAGAAAACAAGTTTTAGGAACGCTTCAAAATCGCTTTAGAAATTGCATTTGAAATTCTCCTATTATGGAGTAACTAATTTAATACTTAAAAATAATATTAAATAATAATTTGAAAAGTCAATTTGCTTGAAAAACACTTTTTAATGCTTTATAAAACCCGTGTACGAAATCTAGAGAAAAATCTCAAAGAAATCGGGAAATATCAGAAAAAGCTGAAAATTATTCTAAGTATAAAAACCCGGTGAAAACAGGCTGCGAATCTAAGTTCGACAGCAGGTTTGGACCTGCAAACCGAGTCCAAATGATATGAAATTTGTTAGGAATGTAGATCAACACTCCTACTTCAATCTGAAAAAAGAATCATGCAAATCTGATTTAAAACGAATGGTTTTATGCTGTCACAAACATGGACTCAGACCATGTTTGTAACAGTTCAATTAGGATGTGCCCAGGCTTAAAAATCAACTCTGGGTTCAACTTTCAAGCATAAAACCGAGGATCAAATTACATCGGATTGTGCTCAAAAATTTTAATCACGTATAAGGGAACAACATCTTTTAAACAAAAAAAGATTCATGCAATTTGGATAAAATATGAGAAAGTTATGATGTCTTGAAATTGAACCCAGACAGTGTTTTCACTGTAAAAATCTAGGCAAAAACATGGTCCAGGTCAATGTTTAGCAGCATATTTTTATAAGCCTTCTATGTCTAAATGACCTGAAATTTGGGTCAATGTTTAGCAGCATATTTTTATAAGCCTTCTATGTCTAAATGACCTGAAATTTGGAACGAATGTAGTAGAAAACACCATCTTTCAAACAAAAAAAGATACACGCAATTTGAGTTAGAAACGAAAATGTTATGCCATCGCAAACATGTACTCAGACCATGTTTGCAGCAACCCAGCAAACAAAATATGCACAGAAAATTTCCAGGCTGTGCATTGATTTTGCACTGCAGTTTTCAGGCATCAAACGAATATGTTTTGCAATGAAATTTGACATGCATATACTACAACATACAGGCTATCAACTGAAAAAAAAATACGGCAGCATTTCGTTGCCGAAATTGGAAGAAAATGATGTGCAAAGAGACATACCAACTCAGATTTCACAAAATCAAAACATGAACATGAAATCATTGTATTGAAGCTATTTTGGGTTAGATTTTTGGCATTTTGAAGCTTTTGCTTCAGCTAGCAATTGTGAGCAGCAACTCACCTCAAAAATAGTAGAGCAACAAGAGCTAATTGGAGAGAAGATGCAAACTTTGGCTTTGAGAAAGCTTCAACAACCTAAAATAAGAGTTTATACAAACATGCAAGGGCAAAACTTCAATAATTTTGAAACCTAATTCACAAATCTGAGATTTTTGATGAAATCGCAAGTTTGGAGTTTGATTACCTTATCACTCTAAATTGAAAGAGATTGTTTTTTATTGTATTTAATTGAAGAAATTCACTTGGATTTTGAATTTGATGGAGTGGGTTCTATGTTCTATTCACTGGAGGAAGAAGGAGAGGAGAGTAGCAATGTACGTACATTTTAATTTTTATTTTCTCACTTCCTTAATCAGGCTAAGGAACACTAATGGGCTAATGGACCCAAAAATAAAAGAAAATAAAAAGGCTAAGGCTAATTAATTCACACTTAACTAACATACGAACTTATGTACACATACACCATACAAAAATGCATTTTCTTCATATTTACACATAAGAAAAATATGAAAACTTGTATACATAAAAAATAAACCATTTTCTATCATATAAAAAGATTAATTTTTATTTTTAAATATTTTTTATTATTAAATTCATTTATTTAACAAAAATGCACTATTTACTCAAATAAATGAACAAAACCTTGTTTTCAGCTCCAAAATTCCACAAAATTTATTTTATCACTTAGAAAAATATTTCAAACCATTTCAAAACATTATTTATAATTAAAACTCATTTTTAAATCAATTTCCACCTTTTTATTTGATTAACCAACCTTTAAAAATCAAACACTTCCTTTAAAAATTATTAAAAGAAGTGATTGGCAATAATTAATAAAATTATTGCAATTTCTATAAATACAAATTAGTTTCCATTCATTATTAACCCAAACAATAAAATAAAGTTCCAAACTTTATTTTCTCATTTTAATTTTCCAAAATCCATTGTTTATTCCAAATAAACAATTTAATTTCTCCAAATTTAATTTAATTCACAATATTAAATTATAGTTATCATTATAATTCAATATTGAAAGGTAATCTCCAAACCAGGGTTGTTACAATAACAGTTACCAAGCGAGTATCAGGATGGCTCCTTATGAAGTTTTATATGGAAGACCGTGTAGATCCCCATCCTATTGGATCGATTCGAAAGATCATCCGGTGCTTGGATTAGATTTGATTCGTGAAGCTTTTGCTATAGTTGAGCTTATCAAGAAAAGGATGAGAGTTGCTCAGGACCGTCAGAAGAAGTACGCGGCTAAGAGAAGGCGTCAATTGGAATTTGAGATTGGTGATTTAGTTTTTGTCAAAGTTTCCCCGATTAAAGGAGCTGATAGATTCAGAAAGACAGGAAAACTTGCCCCGAGATATATTGGTCCATTTCGGATATTGGAAAGGATTGGTGAGGTAGCTCACAGAGTTGAATTGCCAGAACAGATGTTTGGAATTCATAATGCATTCCATGTATCCCATCTAAGGAAGTTTGTTCACGATTCATCATTAGTTGTAGGATCAGTAGTTCAGGAAAATTTGGAAGTTGAGCCAAATTTGATTGTGATCAGGAATCCAGTTTAGATTGCTGATCAAGACGAGAGGCAAATCAGGAGTAAGGTAGTGAAGCATGTCAAAGTGCAGTGGAACGAGGATCCCAGAGAATGCACTTGGGAAACTCTGGATAGTTTTAGGAAAGCTTATCCGGATTTGTGTTCGAAAGCTAATAATGTTGTTAGGATATATTGTTTGGTTGTTTGCTAATGTACGAATGATATGTATGTTTAAATGTTTGGTACAAAAGCTTTTGAATTATCTTTATTTTAAATTTCGGGGACGAAATTCTTTTAAGGGGGGAGGAATGTAACGACCCTGGATTTTGGCCCTATTATTTTAATAAATATTTAATCTGATTAAATAAAAAGTAACTTATCATTTTAAAATGATTATGGCTTGTGGAATAATTGCCATTTGTTTATATAAATTTGTATTTTTGAATGGAAATTGATTTGAAAATTTGAAATAAATCTCTTAAAAATATTTACAATAAAAATTTATCTTATATAATTGAATTAAAATACTTTGCATTGTTTACATTTGGTAAATATACATATAGATGATAATGTTTAAATTAAAATCTAATTCTAGTAATATAAAATATAAATGTAAAATATAAGTCAAACTTATGTATATAATTTAAATAAAATACAAATAGAAATAAATATAAGTATAAACTATAAGTAAACCATATTGAATATAACTTAAATACTAATAGTCAAAGTATAAAATACAAATGTAAATACAAACAAGGAATAAGTGAAATACAAACATATGATGTACATGGGAAAATCTAGAAGATAACAAAACAAACATTTTTATACAAAACAAATCTTCATATACAAGCCAAAAACCTACCTGCTAAGTGTATGTTTTCAAACAAATATCTATCTACAGCAAACATAATGATAATTATGTAAACATATTAAGCAACAAAACATTTAATTGCCATCTGCTCAAGCCTAAAATTTGTCATTCCAAAATATTTAGCAAATCCTTTCATTTGCAGTAATGAAAACCTGTTCATATCAAAACAAAATAAAGAAAATAGCTGACCAGTAGAACCTTCTCTTATTCTCTTATATAGTATGCATCTTCTTTTTAGTTTCTTCAGTAACTCATAAAACAAGAAAAAAAAGGAAGCTAACTCAATTCAAAACTGCAGTTCAAAACAAAATTCAAGACATATTCAAAGATAGTATCAACTACAGGTTTCAAAAGAAAACAAGAAGTGTTCTTTGTTCAGAGATTTTGTAAGTGAGTAAACATACATTTTTAAAGTTTTAATTTAATTAAAAATGGTTTAAACTTCATTGATAATCTGGTTTGTGTATGCTTCAATTTTCATATGATTGTGTGATGCTCTGTGCTTCTCAGTAATTGATATAGGTTGCATATTTTGTGCAAAAACTTAAATTATTCTTATTTAAATCATTGTTAAGCTTTGTTTTCTCAACAAAACAAGATGTTAAACTTAAATTAAGATTTTTAAAGGTTGATTAGACCATCTTTGTAAAGTATATTACTGTAATATTACTATGCAGGTGATCAAGTGATAGTTGATAAAATTTGATTGTTGTAAATTATTAATTCAAGTTTATAACTTGAATACTTACTGAAATTTATGATTTTTAAAACGAAAATGAAGATTTTTAGGTTTGTATTTAAAGAGCAGTTTGTATATAAACAAAGAATACATTTTTGCAAATTTCTGGCTATCGATCCAATTTAAAATGTTAAAACTTGAATTGAAGCTAGTATGAACATCATTTTCGTGAGAAAATTATCAGATAATTTTTCCATTGCATATATTGTTGGGTCGAACCCATTTTAGGGTTTTATTTCAAGTTTTTGAACATGTCAGTAACGAGACGAGTTCGTCGCCTACACGTGATCGAGTCTCACGAGGTTATGAAAGGTGGAAGTTTGTCGTGTTGTCGTGGTGTGTTTGAATTTTAGGCGTCTCCGTGGAGTGAGGGGTGGTGGCGAGGTGATCATGTTGATTGGATTGAGTTCTGCATTTCGGTCGAACTGTTGTATTTCGGTTTGAAATTTCTGTAGGCAATTCCAACTTGGATTTCGAGTATGTGAGTGATTTGTGATGTGCCTGAGGCTTTGGTGTTTGCCGGAGCTAGGTGGCGCTGCCATGCACGTGTACGGCATGGTGAGTTGTGTCAGTGTCATGGTGGTCATCTGACTCGAGTCGTGCTCGAGTAAATATGGTGGAAGCTTCAGGGTTTTGATCGAGTGCGTGAGTAGGAACCTGATGCTTTAATTTATAACTTAGTTTAAACTTAAAACATACTGGAATAAATAAATGAAAAAAAAAGAGGGAGAAGAAGAAGTTGTGTACAAGGAAGACGCGGGGGAATGGGTGATTAACTCGAAGTGTAACTCGAGTAAAACGCAGGAGAGTCTCGGGTTTGCTTCCTTTCATAAGTGCAAATAATAAAATAAAATAAAGAAATATGGTTAAGTAATTTGTGTTCCAGCAGGGTTTTAAGCATTGAAAACTAAACAAGTGTTTAACAAGTTAAGTTAAAACTTAAATACAAGTTAATTATTTTAGTTTATGCGTAACCATGTTTAACACTTAGTTAATATTTTAATTAAGTAATTAATTTAAGTTAAGTACTAAATTAATTAACAATTAAGTTATGTAGTTAATAATAAATTAATTTTCAAGTTTAAAGAAGACTTTAAATGTTAATTAAGATGAATAATTAATATTTAAGTAATTAATTTGGAAAGTAATTAAGAATAATTAAATTATAATTATAGTTAGAGATTGGATAAATTAATGATTAAGTGATAATAGATTGTAATTAACTACTCAAGTTAATTAATGAATGACTAATAGTTAATTAATTAAGGAATTTAATTAAGAATGAATAATTGATTAACTAAGTAATTAGTAATTAATAAATGGGTAATTAATTTTTATTAAGGTTATTAATTAATGATTAAAGGTAATTAATTAAATAATTAAGACTTAATAATTAATTAAGAAATGATTAATTAATTAAATGGTTTGAAATGGAATAAGTAATTAATTGATAATTAATGATTAATTTAACAGGATTAAGAGATTAATTCTCAAGAAATTGATTTAAACTAAATTAATTATAATAAGACTCAAAGATGATTGCTTATGGATTGTTGCGTATGTAGAATATCTGATTTGTGATATTTATTTGGTAATATTCTGTGATGTTCTATGATATGCTCTTGATATGTCTTTGATGATTGTGTATGATTCATCTGTGATAAATGTTATATAAATTCAAAGTGTTGAATTTAAACTGTTTAAATTAAATAAACAACTTGGCCTTTAAAATGGCGTTTGGATTTCGATGAGACTGGGATCGGGTGTCATTTATGATTATCCGAAAACTACATCGATCCAAATTAAACGTTAGGTCGTGACATCACAAGCGGAGATCGAAATGGTGATTTCAGAATGCAAGGGTTATTGTCGTTAACTCTGAGGGTGATTCCAAAATGGGTGTAACGAGATAATGCCTTCGGTTTCGTTCGAACCCGGAACGAACTTGTATGGATTGACTGCTTTCAGCACATCGTCAGACGGACGATGAGCATTCTAAGAGATATGTTCTGTAAAGGTAATCGCAGCCTCAAGCCTCATCAACCGGGAATGGCTAAAACAGGGAATGTGCAGCAAGGTTAGGTGGGTCATGCCCAAGCAGGACAAGATATACCCCTGTCTAGACGTCAGTTTTTATTTCGGATGTGTGGGCGGTTGCTAGCTACAACCGTGGGGTTATCTTGTTCGGGACTGTTCAATAAGGAATGGTTCCGGCCTTGTGTTGCAGGGGAGTTAGGGTGGCTCCTCGGTATGGTGATCTAGGCCCCGTACTGTGACGGGCGGTACCCCAGTAGCCCTGTCATTGTTGGAAATCCATTTTCCCTACGAGACCTTACGGTTTTGATTTGTATTACCCACATTTATGGCAAGTAGCCAGAATTTAAAGAATGTAACAATTTTGGCTATTTTCTATTTACTTGAAAACCCTAGACACTATGATAATATCACTGGATTTTCTATAAAATGTTTTGGTTAGCGTAAGGTAAAAACTTACCCGTATTTATGTGTGGGGAGTCTTACGTGATACCTTTATTTTCAAATGTTTTTTTTAAAGTTAAACAATTTTAACCGTTTACTCATACCAGACCCATGTATGACCCGGAGTTTATATTTTGTTTTTCATAACTCTTGGGTACTTAAATTTTTATGAGTAGCCAAGTGATAGGTTTGGATTTTGGTTTCTGGAGGAGCTTGGAGTAGGAGTTCCAGACGTATGTATACATCTATCTAGTTCTGCTGTATCAGTCAGTTAGTATATGTTGTATTTTGGATGTATGTATTTGACAGATGTATATATGACTATCAAATGTATGATGTTGTATAACTCTGATTTATGTAGAACTATGTAATAGTTATGTGATGTATTATATTTTGTTCCGTTTCCGCTGTGAGATTCTGACGTTGTTATTCTTTCTTTCTATTCTTTTCTATTTCTACCCCTTTCTTTTCTAATTGATGATACGTCTTTCTGGAAATAGAAGGGCGGGTTGTCACATTTATGTCCTTCGCTGTTTTCTTTTACATAGTCATGGTAGTTTATTAAGTCTTATAAATCTCGATGTCCCTAGAGGTGTACTTGTATCTCAATGCTTTGTGTTCATCAGCATTCTTTTTCTTTCAACCTCTTCCAAATGGGATTGTATTAGTTTTTCTAACTCCTCAACATAGGCCCTCTTTAAAGTGTTTGTCATTTCCCTATATTCCTTATCTTTCTAATGGATCTCTTTCCGGAGGTGAATTATATTCACATTCTTAGCCATAATTTGCAGGCCAATTTCATCTTCAGCCTTCACCGCCTTAGCATGGAATATGGGCAGAGCCTTTGTACCACTAAGCCCCTCTTCAAAAAATTGATCACATTGTCAAATGAGGAGGAAGGAGTGCTAGCTAGTAATCGGGCTAAGGGGTTCTTAGGCGTGTAACCCTTTTTAAATTCATCATAATTAAGACCATTGGGGTTGGTAATCATAGTGGCCCTCCTCTTTTCTTTCTTCCCTACATGAAGTTGGTAACCACTCCAGATGTAAAAGTCAGCTAGGTCACTTTGACACTTTCCCTCTTAACCTTTCCTCTTGTGTTACTTGGAAGATTCAGATCCCAATAGTGTAAATGGATATCCTTGGAAACTTTTGAGGAGGATGTGTCCAAGATCTTGATTTTCTAGGGAAACGTGGTCTTTTCTACGAGCCACCCCTATAATCCTGGTTGGTTGGATTCCTAAATGGGCATTTGGAAACTTTCTACCCTATCTTGAACTCCGTGTCCTGCTGCCGTACATACTGACTTAGGACAAAGGAGGAGGCTGCCTTCTTAATTTTCTTTGGGTACTCTTCCCAACACATCTGCTTAAATTTGGATTGGAGCTTAATCCTTCTAGAGCTCATATTTCCCGCATGGAAAATAAAATTGGGGTGTTAAAATCATTCCATCACAAACAAAATTTACTAGTGCATAGAGATGAAGTCATGTGTATAGTAAAGTGCATGGAACATAATGATGGACCCTTGGGTTCTCGAAGACGTCTAACTATTGTTGAATTTTAACTAATGATGTGAAATTCCATAACAACCTACATCTTAATGGGCCTGAGTTTTGACTAAATTGAAACCCAAGTCCATTAGGGTACGGATCAATGGTTTTGATAACCTCTAACAAACACAGGTATATCAATGTGATCAATATAAACTCACAGCGAAACAGAAAATTTATAATAAAACATGCATACTGACTAAAGTTATTATCATGGAATCTATTCCTTGGATGTCTAATTGTCTTGTCAGTGCTGAGCATGAATAAGAAGACTTCTCCATCTACCGTTCCTATCCTGTCAGCAAAGGAAGTTATAAGTAAATTTCAATTTTTTTACCATATTTGATCTTTATTGGGCCTATGAAGTCTAGTATATTTAGAACATTTTTATATATTGTTTAAATTAAATATTTTATTTTATTTAAATTTATAAATTATAAATTATTTAGTTTAATTTAATTTATGTCTTTATATATTTATATATGTGTATCATATACACATACATATGTATGCGCGCATGTGTAACATATTAACACGTGCATCTTATAAAATGCCCTTGTATAGATGTTGGGATTTTCATCTCAACGAACATGTTAGCTCATCCAATATGCAAAGTACATATTTTCCAAATATATGTATGTGTATATATATAAAATTATTTATGTGTATGTATATATATATACACAAAATTATATATATATATATATATATATATATATACAATTATTTACGTGTGTGTGTGTCTATGTATTAAGTTTTGTTCAAATAATTTTATATAAGTATATATGTGTGTGTGTATTTATATATACATATAATTATATGAATAAAATATTAATATTATAATAGCGTATTATATAATTTATTTATCTAAATATAAATAAATTGTTTATAAATGTTAAAAATATTTTTTATTTTATAAAACCATGAGTAATGCATATATACATATCAATAAATATTTTAACTTTTTTAAATATATACACACACACAAATAAATATATGTGTAATGAAATATATATAATAAAATGCTCAAAATAATTTTTTAGACATAAAGTCCAAGCCTTGCGCACAACTCGGTAAAAAAAAAATTTAAATTCTAACATATATTTTAATTAAATATCCATTCGAAAATTAAAAATATTAATTAAAAATAATTTTGAAACTTTATTTTCAAATTTTAAGTTTTAAAATCCTAAATGATATTTATTACTTTTAAAAAAAAGTCCACTATTTTTTAGTTTAAAATAATTTTAAAATGATATTTCTTTTTCGACTGAAAATCATATATTAATTTAATTTTCTTAAATGTTTTTATTTTTCCAAGAGTTTCTCTACTGTTAGTATTATTTTATGAAATATAAAATATAATTTTCATTAAATATTTGAATTAATATAATTTATTTATGTATTAATATGATTTAAATAATATTAAATAGTAATAAAATATTTATAAAAAGTATTTTGTCATTGCCAAAAATTGTCGTAGCTTTATTCTATACATATAAAATTATATAGTTATTATTTATTAAAATATGATATTGTTATTAATTATAAACTATATATATATATATGTAATTAAATAATATACATTAATTTAATAAAATATAAAAATTATTTAAATAATTCAAAGTCGTGCTGACCTGATGTAAATTTAAAATCTTGTCACATATTTGTATGTATGTATATGTATACGTATGTGCATTCAACCAAATAACAATGTGATAATGTTAATTGCATATCAGAATCGTCATCTAACTAAAAATATATATAACATATACATATATAATAAACATTATAATTGAGAATTAATAATTATATTTTTCTTAAAAACATAACTTAATCCCAATGCCTTAAAATTCACCTTGAAAGGATGATTTCAGCCTCTTAAAGCTATTTTCTATTCAACAGAGAGCTAGTTTTTGAACCGTTGACCATCTATTATCGGATAATGATCGAATTTGAATTGATTTGAGCTTGATTCGGCCAGCGCCTTTAATCTTAGCCATCTAAGAACAAGCCATTCTGACCTAATTTGAGCTACCCATTCCACATAGTTGCGACCGAAAATACTACCCCTATGACGGACCTTAAATCCATTTAAGCTCAAATAAAATATTATAAGTAAATCAAATTTAATTGTTTATCAATATCGTATGTCGATTGATATATTTATAATTATTATAAATATAATATTTATTCATTAAATAAAATTCCATAATTAATATTTCATAAGTATTGATTAATTTAATCCATTTATAATGTTATAAATTAAATAAATCGTTTGATCAAAAGAGAATTCAACGTTTTAGTTGTTTGACCCATTAGGTGCAAATTTAGTCAGCAATTAATATCGAACTATTCGAATATTAATGTTCACATGTCACTTGTAGATAGTGTGACATTTTCACCAAATTTATCACTAATTTGGTTTCGGTAAAAATCCAATTATACTTTATTAAGCATTACCTAATTTATTACTTTTATTCTACACCAATTCTCTTCGTCAAAACTATATCACTTTGAACTTATGGAATTTGGTAATGGTAAAAATTCCAAAATTGTTCATATTCAACTTTATAGTCAAAATTTAAAATTCTTGGTTCAATAATAACAATTATTATTAACCGAAATGCTTTGGCCAGATATTTTGACTTTGAGTTGACTTGAGCTGACTGTGATACTAACCTCATATAACCGAGGAGACGAATCCTCTCTTGAATAGTGCTTCACTTCCAACACTTCCACTTTACCCAACTATAGTCACTCGATGGATGATGTGCCATGATTTGACTATAATCAAAGTGGAGCTTTTGTATTGAAGATTAATAGTATTCTCAAGTCGAGAGAACTGAGTAAATTAGTAACATCGATATTTTCGGTTTAACCTTAGTTATATTAACCAATAGAAAACTATCAAATGAGTCATTCCATTGTTATCAAATAACCATCAATACGTAACCCCTTGGTACCCCCAGCAGCCATGAGTAATATGGTACTCAAGTGTTTGGAGAGCATTATGTACTCTAGTCCTAACGGATGTATTGATGTCAATTCTCGATACATCTTGACTAGGAATATTTAAAATAGTATATTTGTTTTCATTATAATAAATTACTCACTGTCACAACACTTTGTATCCACTATCATAAAATGTACCATTTATGGATTTTTTATTATTGAATATACTTTTAATAAAATTAATTAATTAATATAACACATTACGTCAAGTATATAATAGCAAGAAAATATCTTTTATTTCGAACAAGATTGGTTTTCAATTTGGACATATGTAACAAATTATATAATTGCCTCTAGAGCATACCCCTAATTGTATCAAGAATAATGTTCGGCGATTGGAAAATTACATACTTTACCTATATCATTAATTTATGTCGATTAAGTTCAATTTAAGTGTTATATCTATTACTTACGACTAATCTGTTAAGTCCTATGTGTGCGTATGATATGCCTAACCTCCTCCATGGTATAACCATACATATATGACTATTTCATATATATCTAAATGATGCACTACCCAAAAACTCTAGCCACTTAATATTTTTTAAATAGGGAGGAAGCAGACCCAATGGCGATTGAATGCCTCAATCCTCGAAGCGGGCCGTCTACAATGTAAACGCTAGCCAATTGGTCCTAGCTACAAAAATTGATGACCCGTATATATGGCTTTATAATTTAAAATTTAACTACAATTCTAATAAAGCATCTGAGATACTCATCTAAGGGTTAACTAGGCCACCTCCAATAAAAAATTTTTGTATAACCTTCTGCTTTGAGGTCCGTCCATCTCCCATACTGGTTTTACACTAGTATAAAGAGAAATCCACATAACGCAAGTCTTTGCTACTGCTCACTAAGGCCGCCGATGGTCATAGCTTATACACCAGTCCTACTATAAAATATTGGTCGAAAAATACTGACATAACCCATCGACCTTCTCAGCTAACATCCTGTTTAGACTAATCTAATGTAAGTCAAGAAAAATACCACTTTTTGTTACTTAATACCTTTTATTAGAAATGAAGCAGACCTCATTTCCTTGAAGGTACGAGGTCATTTAATACTTCAAATTCGAGGTGAACCCTTGGTATTTTCCCCCACCTCTTCACGACACATATCCCTTCCCTACGGATCTTATAGTTGGAGATGTCTCATATCATTAGTAAGTATACACAACTAGTGGTAGCCTCTAGGTGAAGAAAAGACTTCTATTTTGTTAATCTATCCTCCTTGCATACTAACCCTTTAAAACAAACCAAACAACCAAAGCATAAGTGTTGGGCCAGGCCCATTAATGCACGCTAATACTAAACTTATATTTAGAGCTATATAATTTTCTACTATGAAAATTATATTTCCTTCTACGTATATTTAATAGTATTGATACTTAATTCTTCGCTACGTCATTATTCCTATTTTATATGCTTCGGCTTTTGTTTCATCATTTCCTACTTATGTCTAATAAATGTCAATTGTCTGTAACAATTAATCATTATTGTCAAAATTGGACAATCTCCAATGATATTTATTTACCTGTTTCAAAATCTACCTATTATTCCTATTTAATTTCCACATAAATATCATATTAAATTCTCTAATCAGTCCTCATTTAATTCCTTTACGTTTATTAACTACAAATTTATTACCATTTAATTTTTTAGTTATTGTCCATAAACGTTGGACTCACTACTCCTTTCTTTTTCAACCTACTAGTCCTACAATTACTATGTTGTTAATAACTAATGTGAATATCATCATAAATTATGCTATATTTATATAGTATTTTTAATCAGTAAACATGGCGATATGTGTGTGTGCATGCGCATTCATATTTCTAACTATTAGTTCCTAAAATAGAACAATCCTTTCTATGTTTTAATTTATAAGAGCTACCCTTTAAAAAAGAATTACTATTATAGCTTTCTATAAATTAATTAAAAGTTAGGCCTTATTTCATTTGAAATTGCAAAGAGCTATTTCTCTTTTTTATTGAAATATATATTGTAAATTACGGAGAATAATTTCTGTACTTTTCACATCTCTTTCCTTTTTGGTATATTCCGTTTTAATTCCAATGATGCACTTTCATACATATTTTTGGACTTGGATAATTAATGGAAATTACATGGAAATATGTATAATTAAGTGATACCCCACTCCATATAAATTAGAATATAGTAATTTACATTCCAAATCAACTAGGACAACCTAATTTACAATCCAATTATAAATCTTGAGTAAACTTTACAACTCTATAAATATTTTTCAATAATAAATGTTTGGGACTGAATTCAAATTTCCAGATTAATTTTTGCATACTATTCCTATTCCAATTACCTATTTTAAAGAATATGTAGGCAATATCCTATATGTTTGTTTTAAGTTGACAACACATTAGATCCTATATAGGCATAACAATTAAATAAAAATTCAACGAGATAAATTTCAATATTATAAATAAATTAATAATTTCCCAGTCACCTCCTAAGCTTTCCAAATCTCTCAGATTTGAATCCATTCCTTTACTTGACTCTTTTTCCATTCTAACCCAAAAAATATGTATGACAAGGTATATACATACTATTAGTATTATAGATCTAAGAAGAGATTTGGAGTTAAGGGGAATACAGATTTATAAGCATAAAATCTTACCTTTTCTTTTGCAGCGTTGATTCACTTCTTCACTTCTTCTCTTTTATTTTCCGTCCTTCTCTGATTTTTGTGTGTGTGTGTATACATATATAATATGTAACGTTTGCGATTTTTCGTTGCCGAAAAACCGAATAGTTATGGGTTTAAGAAAAAGAAAAGAAGAAAAGAGAAGGAAAGAAAAGAAGATAAAAAAAATTTTAAAATAGAAGAAAAAGAGAATAGAGAACATAGAACGGAAAAGAAGAAAACAACAGAATCACATCAGAATCTCACAATTCGCAGCGGAACAACATATAATAATAAACGAATAATCTTTAAACAAAGAACTATATTAGTTATTACATTACATTACATTTCATTACATCATATCATCAGAGTGTACAACAATAACAACAACAACAGTGCAGCGGAAAAAGAAATACTATATAAGTAATACGCCATGCCATCCAGCTTGCCTCCAGCAACTCCAGAATATCCAGAATATCCTGATAAACCTTAACTCTTGACTGCCCGTGTGGAAATTGGTGGGCACCCAGAGTTTAGGAAGGAAAACAATAAACTCCAAGTCAGTCATGTGACTGGTGTGAGAACTCAAAACAGTTTATTTATCTTTAAAATCAAAATAGAGGAATATTTTTATTTCAGTTCGCAATGCTTTTAAAAATGAGACTACCATAAGGCCTCCCGCACACACACACATGCAAACGAGAATCGGAGGAGATTTCTCCTTATGATAGTCAAAGATGCTTGATACGCATTTAAAATAACATTTGATATTATTACTAGTGCATAGTGTAGAAGAAATTCATTTCGAAAGTAGAATATAAATCTTAGCCAACATACGACCATTATCGTATGCCTACTATAGCTACCATCCAAACAGTGTTGCGACACCATAAGTGAATGATAGGTTCTACAACTAAATCCGTACAAGATTCGTATTGGGAATTGGATTTCCAACAAATGGTCAGGCCAAGGAACTTCCCATTGCCACATGAGAATGCCTCTGGAAAGACATCCCCGAGAACCAAACCGGAACTCTGCCAACACAAGGCCGGGTTACCCCTAACTGGGTAACTACTGACACGAGCACGCCATTCCCCGATCGTAAACGACCTTTCTCACGGGATCCCGAAAACCAACAACCACAAAGTAATAAATTCGTAGTAACCACATAGGTTAAATATCTGGGCTCCATACCATGATACCACCTCTATCCAGAAGGAAATGTACATACCCTAAAGGGTGCTACCCCTCATAACCTTGCCGCATCTTTCCTGTTTTGACCATTTCCGGGGTGTGAGGTTCGACGAAGTCACGTCCACAAAAACATACTTTATACAAAAGCCATGCTTTGGGTCAACAAATGATCAACACAATGATCACCAAGATAGACGATCAAATAAATGATCCTATCACAATAATCAACACAATGATCATTTACAGCAACACTCAGCATGTCACATTACCAAATTGGGAATATATCGCTGATAACTTCAACTATATAACCTCTGAGCTCGTACGTCTCAGAGAAGGGTGTTAAGCTAAAAGAATAAATTCTCCGCCACCAACAGAAATATATTTGAAAGAAATCGGCTTTATATCTCAATTTGTAATGTCAGACATACAATCCATACAAGTCTGTTCCGGGCTCGAACAAAACTGAAGGCACTTCTTACGAAGCCCTTGCAATCCGGGTATTCACAATCCCGATCGAATTTCCCATCACTTAAGGAATCTCTATACCAGGAGCTACCCAGTGCAGAAACAATCGATAGGTCATCCTATCGCTTTTGCAAATACTCGGTCTTCAACACCGATCTTCAAATGCAATTCACAACGACGTATCACATATTCAGAATGGGTTATACGACCCCATGGTCCTTTCCCAGTTAACCCGAATAGTGAGCGCTTATTCAAAAATAAGTGTAGCATTCACATTCAAACAAATCACATCAAATACCCATTCAAAGGGAAATATTGATAGTCGGTTATTGAACTATCAATTGATATGCATACATCACCAGTTTCCAAATAATTTTCCAAATTATTTATTTCACAAAATATCTTTACAAGATATATAATTTTCACACTTCAAAAATAAATCAATATTTATTTTTAAACCAATTCTACTTTCTTACATTCCAAAGTATTCATGAATATACGACTTCAATTCGATTTATAATATTCATTTTCAATTTATCTTCAAAAAGATAAATTCTCTAATATTCACTTTATATTGGAAAAACATTTCCATACTTATTTATTCATAAGTAATTCACAAATTTTATTTATTTTCAACACTTAGAAAATATTCAATATACTTAAATCGAGATTAAGTATATATTTCATTCTTTAAGGAAATCATTCTCATAAACATATTTATTTGGGCCAAAACGAATGTTACGTAAAACATCGTTACGACAACCCAAAATCACTAGTATAGGGATTCGAAATTAAAATAGATATATAAATCCCAATACTATACAAAACATTTCCTTTCGGAAATCATTTACTATAACAACAGTGTTATAGTCCACCATTTCCTTTTATTTCTCGAAAACGTCTATCTCAACAATCAATGTTGAAATCTATGGTTTCGAATCTCAACACATTTAAAACATCATTAGATCGTTTTAATTCTGTTTAAAATATCACGTTCTAAACAATCTCTTTAACATACTATTCACTATTCAAAAACGTGAATATACTATGTTAACTAATTTCATCAATTCTATTCTTTTTAATTTAAAGGGTTATTCACTATTCAAAAATGTGAATATAACTCCATAAATAAATTATAACAATTTACTTATCAAAATAAGTTGTTTGCGAATTTATAAAACAACGTTTATAAACTCCATTTCTATTTATTTTATAACAACTTTCTTTTATAAATTCCTTTGTTAACCTATTCCAGTTTATAACTCAATTATGAACTAAAAGTTCAGATTATAAGTTAAATGCTTATAAAACGATTATTTTACAAAATCGTTCTTTTTAACTTCCCAAAGTATAAATCTTATAACTTATAAGATTCATTCATTTATCCAAAATCATTATTTTAATAACTTAATAAATTTTATAACCTACTGCTTATAAAATTCCATTTATAACTTCACCGTATAAAATTCTATAAATTCCATTCAATTATGAAATTCATTTTCACTTCATTCAAACACTTATAAAAACTCGTTTTATAATGTCCATATTTCAATTTATAAATATCTATTTATAAATCTCTTAATATAAATCAATTTATATTATTCTTTTTAAACGTCTTTAAATTCCTTTAAAAACTTCTTCCTTTTGATTCATAAAAAAAAAATTTAAATTTTATAAATCCTATATTTCAACTTTTCATAATAAATTCAAAAATTCCGATTTAACTATTTTATAAAATCATTAGCATCATATTCTCAAAAATCAGTTTTTAACTATATTTCTCAAAAATCATAATTTTTATAACTTTAAAAATTATAACGTTTATTTATTTAAAATGAATCAATTCCAAAAATATAGTATATTTTCAAAAATCACTTTAAAATCATTTTAAAATCCCAAAATCTGGGTCCAATGATGCTACACACCAAATAGCCAATCACGACAACGACGATATCATATATCGATATGATAATCAATCAAATATCAAAATATCTGAAATCAAATAAAAACTGTTGAGGAATCCAGTTGGATCCCTCCAACCTGTTTTCCTACATCCAAAAACATTAGCACAATACCAGTTTCGCTCCAGTACGAAATTATCGCGGTATATGTTCTTATTAAATATTATCCGCTTAATAACGGCGCAATAGGGTCTCATCCACTAAAAAAATACGGGAAATCAATAACTCCAATATATACATATGCCAATATATATATATTGCTATTATATATAATACCAATTTCACTGTTTATGAAATATTCGCGGTATATGTTTTTAATAAATAACATCCGCTTACTAACGACGTATAATGTCTATTTTAACAATCAATAGATATCAATCAACATTCAAACATGCATCCAAATATTTTAAATCTAACTATTTAAAATAAAATCGAAACTGATTCGATTGAGTGAGAAATTCTCACCTTGGTTTTAATTTCCGTTTTAGCTTTTATTTCGAATAAAATTAAACGCGCGTTTAATTTTACCCAAAATTCTCACTAACTCCAATCGACTCCAAACCAACTCCATCACGTAGTGCTCGACGATACGATTCCAACGCTTCTTATTTCGCGCGTTTTCGACCTCGTATGAAAAAGTTATGTATTTTACAAGTTTATACACGATTTATATAACATTTTATAACATAAATTTAAAATTTATAACCTAACTCAACTACAGCCGTGAGTTTCAAATCCAACGCCTCACGTTCATCTCCCCCAACCTCTCGTTCATCACGCACAACCCCTGAAGCAAGCCGAACCCATACACTTATACTAGGGTTTAATTTTTCAACATCAATACTCGATGAAAATCGATCAAACCACCGCCATCTCGAAGCACTCAATGCAAGCTACCCACGGCCTCAAGCACTTGGAGCTCGGCCCCCCATTGCTTCTCGAATTTCGTGCGCAAGTATGGCCGAACGCACCCCTGTAGCTCCTCCTCTGGTGCCCCATTTTACATCACAGCCGTTGAATACGTCGAGCTCAAGGAGATCTACAATCTTCTAGTTGGAAGCTTCATCTAATTGCTGATGGATTGGAAGAAATCGAGGGGGAAAGGGAAGAGTTTTCTGGCCGTTGAATAGGGAGGTGGCGGCTACGTTAAAATTAGGGTTTTGATATTTTTTTTTTTATTTATGAAGGGTGTGGGTGTGTATTTATAGAGAAAACCGAAACACCATTCATTCCGGAAATTCCGAACTCCGATTTACGCGCCGTAACCAGCGTTTCTAAGGTTTACCCCGCATTCCGAACACAATGGAACAGGTTTCGGAAGCTAATTCGGAAGTATGTGCGAGTTATGGCTATAAACGCTCAATTTAAATTAAACCGATTTAAGCGATTTTCTAGGCGTTTTAATTCATACCGGACAAACGGTAAATCCAATTGACACGAAATTTGAAACCTTACAATAATATCACATTACGGATCCGATGAAACTGGTTTCGTCGAAATCCGAGACTTTTTGAAAAAAGGCTATTTTAACTCGCCAAATTAAAATTAAAAATAAATCGATGCGTTTCGAGCTGCCACGATCAAACGATAGCTCCGATTGACACGAAATTTGAAATCCGGTAATAACTAACTATTACGGATCTAATGGAACTAGTTTCGTTCAATTCTGAGACTGTTCAAAAATTGACTATTTTCACTAGTCGATTTTAAATATTAAAATATTCAATTTTCACAAATTAACTCTTAATTCGATTTTAAAAGTTGTAAAATATCGTTCTAACTTCCATATGATAAAATAAAATTTTACAAATCATTTTCAATCATATTTAACCCAATTTTCAATTATTTCCATAATTTAACGTATTAAATTATCGATTTAATTATTCAATTAATTCAATAATTCAAATAAAAATTTATTTGACTTATAAATTCACTTATTAATATTTAAAATTAATTAAATATTCAAATTTTAATTTCTAAAAATTCTGGGTCGTTACATAATATTTTATAATTTCTAGAAATAGTGGAGAAGAGAAAATGCTAGAGCTTCGTTACTTGGATCAGAAAAGATGAGAAGAGAAGTAAGTGGTTAGGTCTGCACTTATAGGTGCTCAAATCCACTGTAATCATTAGAATAAAATAATTAAATCTAGGCCATTTGGCTAAGGTTCAAACCCTAGCCACCACTATAAAACCGGTCAATCGCTCCCCTATAAGCGGTTGATTGGCCCAAGGAGAAGGTCGATCAGTGGGGTCCAACATTAACTATAATTTAATTCCTATTTTCGTTTTTTAACTATTTGTGCTCTAAAACATCAAATGCTGAAAAATTCTTCATTTGAACTTTGATCGCTAATCTCCACATATGAAAGTTGCTTAGAAAATTATCACACACATAATGATGCAAGTTTCTTGGAAAAATTCTGGCTTTGCTCCAATTCCATTTTTGGAGCCTTATTAATTATCATTAATTTTACGGGGTGTTATATTTTCCACCCTTAAAAGAATTTCATCCTCGAAAATCCCTAAGGGTTGAATATTATGACATAGCACACAGCCAATCTAAGTTATTCAACCAATTAGTGTACAACCAATTTTGTAGCCAAAGGTGTACAAGTGCATGATGTATCACAACATATAGACATGCATGCAGAATGATTCCAAGTCGGTGCCTCCTGTATGAATGCATTCTTTTACAAACATTCTAAAAATATGTTGCAAATAACCTAGATATGCTAGCAGTTCTATATGTATGCGAGTTTTCGAAAATCAAATATCTGATTTCAAACAATAATTTCCATACTCCTACTAGTATAAGTATGATTCAACCAATTTGCATCCAATCTCTACCTTTCAAAACCAAACACATAATTTCTCATATCCAAAATTTTTGAAAATCACATTTTTCTAAATCTATAATCCTATGTTGAAAAAGGAATTTCGATGGAAAATTTTACATTTTCACCCTTCTTTTCGATACTTATTTCATTGTATCTTGAAAATTTTCTTTTACCCTCAAAACATTTCCAACTTTTCAAAGTACAATTCACATAAGGAGGTCTATTTTTGGAAGTTAAAATGCTATTATCCTAAGCATAAGTTTTGTTTCACTACCAACAAGGTACGAAAATAGAAATTCCAAGGCTAAAACAGCATTTTCCCTTATTAATATCTATGTATAGTATATTATCACCCTTATAGGATAGTAAAAATTTATACTCCCTGACACGTCAAGCCACCCTACGTTAAGCATATGACACTAGAAAATTGAAAATTTTCCATTTTCCATTTTCCATCAAAAATCGTTTTACTTTTCAAATCATACTTGCAAAATAGTTTGAAAAATCAAATTCCCAAAAGCATTTAAACACCATTTTTCCAAAAAGCATTTGTACAAAAAATTTCAAAACATTTTCCACTCCATCCTTAACGAAATCAGCCACGTTATAACATAATCGAGACTCAGTCAATGAGTTAATGCATATAGTTAACCCTACCATTATGCAGTTAATCTTACATTTGGAGAACCTTTTCTTTTATTCTAAAACAACAAACTACCTTCAAGCATATTTATGAATTTTAGCTTTCATAGGGATAGTGACCTGGTATTTCACAACAACCTTTCCTTATCCTTCATTCGCTAAAATTTAATTTTCCAAAAATTCTAAAGTTCTAGGATCTAAGTATTCTTAATTTTTAGTTGCTAAATTATTTCTTCATTTATTCATAAACTTCAAGTCTTACCTACAGTTATCACTAGTTAAGTGTCCTTATGAGATTTCCTTATTTACACTGTTTTCGAATAATTTACATAATAGCCAAAGCTCTTCGAAATTATCAATGTAGTAATAAAAGAAGAACATATTTCATAGCAATCGTATGCTTTTCCAATAACCAAAAAGAGACAACTAGCAATTATAAACAAAAAACCTTAATAAATTTTTGCCTGAAGTTGTTATTCATCATCAACGGGTGTTAATGATGTTGTGGCCCTAACACTCCTTATTAAATTAAGATGGATATTTCTAATACGTCATTCGACTATAATCCACATGTTTTACCTTACCTCCTTGGCTCATAATAAATGAAGTCCATTCACTACTTCAATCATTACACCCGACTATGCGATAAATTGTTCATTCCCATATCGAAGTAGATAAGAAATATAAACTACGCACATGTGAATAACTTAACAGAAAATTAGTTTGGTGGAATAACTTTCCTACCACCTATCTTGCCCTCTTAAACCTTGAGTCAACCAACACCCTTTATGTTTGTTTTCCATCTCATTACTCTCTTTTCCAAACATATTACTATCTTCTTCAAATCAAGATCTCTTGACAGTTTCCTCAAACATTAGTATTTACTTCCTCTATATCCTTGATCCTTCATAAGGGTATACCCCAGGACTCGCAAAATTGTACTTTGATACCATTTACCATTCCTTCGAGGGTTTATCTCATGGCTTCCACTCATCTCTAATAAAAAAATCCTAAATTCATACCAACATTGCTTATATTTAACCCGGATTCCTTATTGCTACCCTACGAGCATTCATGGCTATTTTATTCATAACCCAAACCTTTACCCCATCTTATTTAGACTGTGATATGTAATGGCCCTAATTTTAACTAACATTATTTAAACATTTAATTAGATAAATTAAATAAGATAATGTAAATGGTTAAGGGATTGAGATTTGAATAATATAAGGTAGCCATGCCTAATTAATCTATAAGCCAAAGAGAAATAGAATGAAATAGAAAAGAGGATTAAGGGAAAAATAGGAATAAGTTATATTCTTATAACCCAAAGCCATTCCATTTTCATTTACATCATTCACAAATAAAAATTAAACTTAAGCTTGGTCGACCACCGTTAGAGGAAGATAAGGGGAAGATAAGCAGGAATGAAAGGAAGAAGCTTAATCAAATCAATTCAAGAGCAAATCTCAAACTCTTTAACAACAAGCTAAGGTAAATAATAGTCCTCACATCTCATTTTTATGGTTTCAATTTATAGATAAGATTCGAATGTATTGCAAATAAAATGCCATGTTTTGATTATTTAAATGAATATATCAAAAGTGATTTATGGGAATTTTTGGAGAATTTTCCTAAGTATTTCGGTAAGGATATAAAATTATTTAAGGTTTGGGACTTAAATATTTTATGTATTTTTAAAAAGGAGAACGAGCTAATTTGTTAAATGTTTTTAATTTGTTAATAACTGAATTCGGCAGCACTTTTAGAAAAAGATTTTGTAAAAGTATTGACAACCAAATATATGTTGACAAACAAGGCAAGTTATCTGGAAAGAAATTACTTTAAAAGGTTTATAATAAGTTTTGCAAGAAATTACTGCTTCGCCGCTTATAGCAGCTACCTATTGACCCTGTATAGCCGCTTCCAACCAGGTCGAAACCAATACACATGGCATCAATGCCTTTGTACATAGTGGATTGGAGATAGGCGAATGATATAAAGTCAAAACATTCATTCGAAGGGGTAGAAGTAACTCTTTTAAACTTAGAATTATTTTGGTTACAAATAAGGCTTTCGAAGGAATTAGCTTTCGACATGGTTGAATATGCCTTTGTTTTAGAAAAAGGGCTTTCAAAAGAGGTTGTCACATTTTGTTTTCAATTAAAGCTTTCGAAAGGGTCAAAACCCCTGCTGCCGCATTTAACCTTTCGAATCAATTCTTTCGAAAGGGTGCTTTCGCCTTTAAACTTGCAAGCTGCTTCTCCATGCTTTCGAAGAGGATGGTTTTGAAGCCATCCACTTTCTTTTACTTAGAAATAATGCTTTCGAAAGAGATGGTTTTTCCCTAGTTCTTTTATGACCCTTTGATATATTGAAAGTTAAACCCAAAGGTTTCGAAAGGAATGATTTTAAATAGTTTCGAAACTATGATCCACATACTTTTACTTAAATCCAATGATTTTGAAAGGTTTGTTTGACGTAAAGGACTTTAATGCCTTCGAAAGGTGTCTAATGAAGGTTCCAAAGGGGCGGACCCTTAATGTTTTCGAAGGGTTGACCTTTGGTGTTTGAATGTAAGGTTTTTAATGTTTTCGAAAGGCAAGTTTGAAATGTTTTCAAAAGTGGATGTCTAAGGTTTTATAATGCTTTCATATGGACATTTTCAATGATTTTAAAAGGTCTATTATAAATGATTTCGAAAGGTGTGTTTTCGCCTTTCGGCCTAGTGTACAAGGTAAAGTAGTTAACTGGTTTTAAAAGCGGTATCTTCAAAGGTTTCGAAAGAGATTGTTTAAAGCTTTCAAACAAGGGTTTCAAAGGTTTTCATCAACAATGTTTTGTGTAAAGCATATATCATGAAAAAGATATATGAGTAAAGCAAAAGGTATATTTTCCTTGTTTAAGTATAATTTAAAGGATTAAATCAATTTGAAAGATGTTTTCGAGGAAAATTTGATAGGTAGCTAACCCTAAGTAAATGACTCAGATATTTGAATACTAGATAGGACTTGTATAGGGTAGCGTCCAATACATTAGCTACAGCACCAAGCTAATTTGGTCCAAAATTCTAATGTGTAGGGCTTAGTCACAGGTAAGACTTAAAGGATGTTAAACACAATAAGAAATATAACGCGAAGGAGGATAGGTTATTGGTGAGCCCGTACATCCATTAGGATCAGTTGACCCTGGAAGAAGTAAGATAAGGATAGGCCATCTAAAAGTGTGTCCAATGGATGCTAGATTTTATTTTGTCTGGTAGGCCCGAGTTAGCCATTGGTTAGTAGTTAGCCAAACAAAACTACAGTGTTCAGACCGATAGTCCATTTATTACCTGATTTATGAGCATATATAATATTGTTATTGTTGTTTTAATCAGTTTGATTGAGGGATTCTGATTTGCAAAAAGTTATGTTTTAGAGGGATATTAGTGAGGAGAAACCCGTTCCGCTAAGTGGCTTGGTCTCACTTAATAACAGTACACCGAGATGTAATAGTAGTACACTAAGCTTTATGTCTGACTTGAAGTTTATGTTTTTCCCCTTAAACTCTCGGGTGCTCAAAATATGATTTGAGTAGATTGAGAGTTGAGGTTTTACAGGTTTAGTAGGTCGGACGAATAAGCTTCCGAAGGTAAAGCTAGCTATATAGGAGCTATTTAAATATGTTTCCACTATGTTGTATTAAGACCGATTGACTATTTCGTACTCTAACCGTCCAAGGGGGCATCTCCATATGTCGGATTTGGCGTAATTTGTAATAATTATATTTGATCAAAACCCAAGAATCGATTATAGGATTATGTAATTGAATGTGAAATATTGATTTGAAATGTAATCAGAAAAGTTGTTTTAATCCGTGCTGATTTTATTTCATATTCAAGTGCTTCTGATATTATGGATACTATTAACATTACCGTATTTTATCACTGGAAGTTAATATTATGGATGACTGCAGCATTTGTAGCGCTTAGCTTCGAGCCTCAAGATAGGGGATGTTACATGATCCCTACCTACTCCATATATTAAAAAAAATAGTACTTCACAATCATGAAGTACTTGATCTAAAACTTTTACCTTTAAAGATATAAATTTAGAAACCTTTTTATTAAATTGAAAAGCTGCTTTGTTTCAAAAAAGGAACCATGAAAAATTTTCCTTTTCTAACCAACTTTAGTTTTTTAAGGACTTTCTACAATAGAGATTTACTTTTTTTAACTCAAAATTTTCAAAAACTTTAAGTATCATACTAAACCACTTTTTATTCAAAAACATCTTCTATAACTTTAAATATTGAGCTGTGGAGTAGATAAGGATAATTTCCATTCTATTATTTTACTACTATTCATGTTATTTCAGCTTTCACGTGTAATGGAGATTATAATAGTGTATAGGGGGGACTTTTAAAAGATACGTGCAATTGCTGTATCTATCTGGGCATCTATTTAAAATATATGCGCAATTACTACATATCTATGGAATTTATTCATTCTTCCTATACTATTCCCATTGCATTTCTTCTATATTATTTTTTAACTACATTATTAATCCTACTTTATGTAAATTACAAATGTTATTTATATCTAAATTTTCCAATATTGCTATTAATATTTTTCCTGCCTAAATTGCTTGTACTTTGGCTATTATTCTTTGTATTCCTTATGGGAATAATCTTCAATCGTAGTTATTGGGCATTTTTACTCTTTTGTTCTTTTTACTCCATTTCAATCAAGTACGATTTCTATTTATCCACCCGTTATAGAAAGAATTTTAAAAACCTTCAATCTTATAAAAATTGGAAAAATCATCGAGCCAAACATACGTTCTATTTTTCGTTCATTTCAAAAACGAAAACTCTTTTTACCAAAAACCATTAAATCGACAACTTTTGACTCGACCAACTATAAATTAGGAATTTCAAAATTTACTTACTTTTTCAAAACAACAACTACTCAATACATCCTTTGGAAAACCTATTTTAAATGTTTCAAGGAATTTTCAAAAAAAATCAAATTACTGCACATGGAGTTAGACATAGAAATGGACTATAATCATCCTTCCTTTTGGACTTTCCTTCTTCTTGCCCTTCTTAACTCTTCTTCGTCAAAAATCTGACTATCTTCTAGTGTTGACTAACGTACACCTTCTTGTGGGAACTTCCTCTATTCCTTCTTCTCACCTTAATTTTGGATGCTTACAACATATAGTTTCTTACTTCCCATTTGTCTGGATGAAATGTACATCTCCAATCTACATTAAAGCCCACAATCAAAAGGCAGCTTAAGCCCAACAAAGGAGTCAAGTACCATCTACACTTTGAGATTTTTATATATGTCATGCTCATGCTCTTCTAATTCAATGCCTTATGGTATAGCTAACACTCGATGGGGTAATCGGAGTAGGTGAATAAATTTAACTCTATTTATTGGCCCAACTCAAGTTGCCTCACCCATCCTTTTGGAATATGGTTCCAACTACTTCTATAGTTGAAATTCATAGAGTTTTTGCGTATAATATGTAACTATAGCTAAAAATAGAAATTTGTGCTCTTAGCATATCATAATTCCTATGATCGACTAACCTAAGATCCGATACCATATGTAACAACATGCACCTTAATGGTTTCAAATTTTGACTAAATCGAAAACTAAGTCCATTAGATTATGGACCATTGGTGTTGGTGACCTGCAATAAACACAAGTATATCATAGTGCGCTCAATATAAACTCACAGCGGAATAGAAAAATATAGTAGAACATACATACCGACTAAGGCTACTATCTTAGAATCGATATTGTTCCTTGGATGTCTAATTGCTTTGTCAACGCCGAGCATGAATTAGAAGACTTCTCCATTTACCGTTCCATCTAGTCCCAGTATCTGGTTCCTCTAAATATATCATGTGGCTAGTAATGATGCGGGTCAAAACAACATTATAGTGTTGGAAAAAATTACATACTTTACCCATACCATTAATTTATGCCAATTGATTTTCATTTAAGTATTATGTCTATTACTTATGGCTAATACATTAAGTTCTATATGTGCATAAGACACGCCTAACCTCCTCTAGGGTATAACTATATATATATATATATATATATATATATATATATATATAAACGATGCACTACCCAAAAACCCAGCCACTTAATACTTCTTAAATATGGAGGAGGAAAACCCAATAGCCATTTGATACCTTGATCCCTGAAGCAGTCCCTCCACGATGTAAATGCCAGTCATCAGTCCTAACTATAGAGACCAAAGATCCTTATATATTGCTTCATAATTATAATTTAATCGTCGTTCTACTAACGCATCTCAAAAATTCATCTAAGACGACCAACTCTAGTAAACAAATTTCATATGACCTTTTACTTTGAGGTCTGTGCGTCTTCCATACAGATTCTACACTGGTAGAAAGCAAAATCCATCAAGGCATAATCCAAGTCTTTACCGCCACTTGCTCACCTCTGGTGACCATACCCTATGTGCCAACCCTTCTACAAAATACTGGTCCTAAAGTACTGGCATAGCCCATCGGCCTTCCTCGACTGACATCCTATTTTAACTAACTTAATGTAAGTCAAGGAAAATGCCCTTTTCAGTTACCTAATACCTCTTATTAGAAATGAAGCCGACCCTATTTCCTCGGAAGTACTAGGCCATTTAATACTCGAATCCAAAGTGAACCCTTGGTATATTTTCCCCTACTTACTCACAAAAGATATCCATTCTCCATGGGTCCTACAGTTGGAAATGTCTCATATCAGAAGTAAGTATATACAACTGTCGATAGCCTCTAGGTGAAATGCAGAATTCTATTATATAACTCTACATACATTGCATCCAAACCCACTAAACTAAACCAAACACTCAAAGCCTAAGTGTTGGGCTATTCACACTCATTCTAAACGTATAATTGAAGCTGTATAATTTCCTACTATGAAAATTATATTGTCTTCTACGTATATTTAATAGTATTGATACTTACTTGTTCGCTACGTAATTATTTCTCTTTTATATACCTAGGCTTTGGTTTCCTTGTTTCCTTCTTGTGTCTAATAAATGTCAATTGTCCATAATAGTTGGTCATTAATGCCAAAATTGTCAATCTTTAATCATATTTATCTATCCGATTCGAAATCCACTTATTATGCCAACTTAATTTCCCCATAGATTCCATATTAAACTCTCTAATTAATCATCATCTAATTCCTTTAACTCTCTATCAACTACAAATTTATTATCCATTAAATTTGTAGTTATTTATCCATTAAATTTGTAGTTTTTGTCCATAAATTTTGAAAGTACGATTCCTTCCCTTTTCAACCTCCTAGTCTTATGATTACTATGCTATTAACTTGTATAAATTTATATTGTATTTTTAATCAGTAAGTGTGGATATACGTGTGTGTGCATGCGTATTCTTATTTCTAGTTATTAATTCCTAAACTAGAACATTCTTTTCCATGTTTTAATTTATTAGAGCTACCCTTCCAAAAAGGGATACCGCTATAGCTTTCCATAAATTAACCAAAAGTGAAGCCCTATTTTGTTCGAAATTACAAGGAGTTATTTCTCTTCTTTTATTGAAATAGACAATGTAAATTATGGAGAATAATATCTATACTTTACATGTCTCTTTCTTTTTGGTATATTCCTTATTAATTCAAACGATTCACTTTTATACATAATTTTGAAATTGGATAATTTATGGAAATTATATGAAAGATAGATTTAATTAAATTATACCCCACTCGAAGTAAATTCAAATATATAAATTCACATTCGGACTCAACTAGGACAACCTAATTTACAAATCAATTATGAATTTTGAATAAACATTGCAAATTTACAAATATTCTACAATATTAAATATTAGAGACTGAATTCAAATTTCCAGATTAGTTCATACATACTATTCCTGTTCCAGTTACCTATTTTATTGAATATGCAGGTGATAATCCTATATGTTTGTTTTATCTCATCAGATCTTATATAGACATAATAATTAAATAAAATTTAATGATATTAATTTTAGTATTAAATAAATTATATAATTTCTCAGTCACCGTTTAAGCTTTCGAAATCTCCTAAATTTGAATCCACTTCATTACTCGACTCCTTATCCATTCTAACCCAAAAAGAATATGTATAACCAGGCATATACATACTATTAGAATTACGTATCTGAGAAGAAATTTGAGGTTAAGGGAAATATTGATATATAATTATAGAATCTTACCATTTTCTTTCGTAACGTTGATTCGCTTCTTCTCTTCTTCTCTTTTGTTTTCCACCATTCTTTAATTTTTTCATGTGTACATATAATATTTTATAATTTCTAGAAATAGTGGAGAAGGGTAAATGTTAAATCTTCACTACTTGGATCTGAACATATAAGAGGAGAACTGAGGTGTTAGGCCTATATTTATAGGCGCTTGAATCAACCATAATCATTAGATTAAAATAATTAATTCTAGACCATTTGGACAAGGCTCAAACCCTAGCCGCCACCATAAGATCGGTTGACCGCTCCTCTATAGGCTCGGCTGCTCCCTTATGATCGGTTGGTAGGTCTAAGAAGGGGTTCGACCGATGGGATCCATCATTAATTATAATTTAATATATATATTTTTTTCTATTTGTTTTCTCTTAAAAAATGTCAAACATAGATAACTTCTTTGTTTGAGCTCTGATCACGAAACTCCAAATATGAAAGTTGCTCAGAAAATCGTTATGAACACAATGGTGCAAGTTTCATTACTAAATTTTGATGTTTGCTCAAATTCCCTTTTTGAAGCCTTATTAATATTTATTAATTGTCATTAGTTTTACGGTGTGTTACAAATCCCCACAAAAAATGCTCAACTCTCGGTCTTGTAAATAGTCTAAAACCATGATATCTCCGAGGACAGAGTCCCTTTTGCTCTCTGATTCGAAGATCTCGTGTAGTGCCTCCACAATGTCTAGGTTAGTCAGCGATTCAAGCCTAATCGTACTAGTGGAACAATGTTCATTCTGGTCAGAGATGGTGGCCTTGCTATTTTTAAGTGGTGATTTCTTTTGCCCAGCACATGTACCTTCAGCACCATCATCTTCCCACTCTAAGAGGGACTTTAATCAACCGAGTTAGTGGGTTCGTGTAATACCATGAAAATTCAGTAAATATTATAATTAGATATTAATAATATAATAATGCGAAATAATTGAATTTAATGTGAACAAAATTAATATTAAATAAGGATGGGTAAAACGATCATTTTTCTAATTTTGGAATTTGATGACGAAACTGATGCATTTGTGACCATATTAATTTTTCGATTCCTGCGGTATTTTGGTTTGCCTCGTGTGGAGTCTGCATAAAGGAGTTGGAAACTGTGTCAAACTGATTGCCAAAACATCATATTTAAATTTTAAAACAACTATTATTTCCCTCGTTCCATTTAAAATAGAAGCCATGCACCTTTTATATTTTTTTGAAAACCGATGCTCGTTCTCTCTTTCTTCTTCATCCTCTTTGCAAATAAGCATTCAAACCATCATATCTTCCTCAATCTTAACGAAATTATACAAAATCAATGACATTATGAAGCTAATGGTAAGGGCTTTGTAATAACCAGTATTTTATGTACCGGAGGATCGTAAAATATTATTATTTAATTCATATAAGGTCGTATGACTATAAATTTTTAGAAAAAAGCTCTTAGGGACATTTTCCACTTCTACGGTTTTTATCGAACCTCTATATGAACATATTAACCCCAAAAATCTTGTATGGACTATAAATTTTGATTAATGCTTAGTTAGAGTCTGAAATCACTTCCATTGTCACAGGATGATGGTTTCCCATTCTGTAGAGTGATCACAATAGTAAAACGGACTTAACTTTTGAAAGTTATGATTCTTTTAAGTTCTGGCTACTGTTGGCCTGCATTAGTGGGTAATTAACTAAGCCTGTAGTTACCCATAAATGAATTTCGAGAATTATGCTAAGGAGATGTTGTAGGGACCGATCTAAATTATTTCCCATCTTCCTCCAAATAGTTCTAAATTTCCATTAACCATTATTTCATCAAAAAGCATTCCTTTTTCCTATTAAATCTAGCTAAATCAATAATTTGAAGGGTAATTGGTAAAGTGATTAGTATATCTATCATATTGGTGCTTGCAAATTCAGATTCTTGGCTGTTCATCTTGGATTCAAGAATAAAAGTAGTAATTTAGGAATTAAGTGTGAGTTGTTCCTGGCCTCTCACTATCCCAAGCATGTTAATTTAGTTAAATTAGATGTTTTTAATATGATTTTGTCTTAAAAACATTTTCTCACTTTAATCACACCTTACACATATTTATGGATGAAATGTAAAAGATTTAAATTGATTTTTAAATGTTTTTGCAACCCCTTTTGATTTTATTGACATATTAGTGCAAAAGTGAGATCTAGGATAGAATTTGTATAATTGCCATATTTTATTGACTTATTTATAGGATGGATGTTTTTGGATGACATTTCATGTTTATATGTTGTGCTTTGAGGTGGTTTGCTAGTACTTTTACGTAATTAGGAAAGTGGTTGTCGAATTGAGAAAATCGAAGGAAAAGATGGTCGGAATTGGAGTGAACTTGGAGGAGGGGCTATAGAGCATGAGAGGAGCCCATGGTTCAAGTCGCATCAACTTGGGTGAAGGAATTCTACTAAGTGTGAATCACAATTCTAGTCAGTGTATGGGGTTGCTTTAGGCTACGGTAGGAGAAACTTCAAGGCAAGCTAAGACAAGGCAAGGACGGACCCGAGGAGAAGAATATCCAAAATTTAGCTAAGTATAGACTTGGAACGAGCAATTCTACTTAGTACCGATCTATTTTTTCTAGCTATGGGAAAGTGTTATGGACATGGGAGCTCAGGAGAAAAGGAGCAATGGAATTACCTAGTCGGAATTGGCTAAGTATAGGACTCGGTACTGAGCACTTCTACTCGGTACCGACATGAATTTTCGAGAGCGGAGAGGTTGAAACTTCTAGGATGGGAAGTATAGGCTCTACAGATCATGTTGGAGATGCTTATTTGTTAACTTGGGAGTTGATGGAGATGTTGTAACACAATGATAGATTCAAGACTTCGATGATGGCAACTCGATGGTAATGGAGTTAAGTTCCAACGATTGCGGCTCGACGTTAAAAGGAGTCCTGAAAATGATTATCCACAAAGGGCGGTTTCTTGGAAGAATGACCCATAGATAGAATGTTGAGTGGTTTTATCGTGGAAAGAAGGAATGTGGAATGGTTCCTTGAGGATAATTTAAACTGGATAGAGCAAGGAAAGGGCTCAGATACGCATGCTAAAGGACCATTGATACTCAGATTTTTTTCTGATATACTCAGAAGTAGGGGTATTGTGAGGATGCTCGTGTGTACTTTATTTAGCTACCTCGGATCGGTGGAATGGATTCGTATACCCTAAACTAATGGAATGGGTTTAGTATCAACATCATGCTGAAGAAAAGCACATTAAAATCTACATGTAACATCCCGGAATTTTTAACAATATCGATTAAATAATCTGTATTAAAAATTAAATTGATACTGATATTTTGTTAATAATAATTCAAATAGATTTAATAATCTTCTTCAATAATTATTTAATTGGTTATCTTTATCTTTTAAAAATAATAAATTGGTTTCTATTTACAATATAAATATATGGCTTATATTTTAAATAGGTTAGCATTGTTTTAATTTTAATAAATAAAACATTTTTTTCTAATTCTAATATTTTTAGTAATTTTGAAAATTTGTTTTTATTTAATATTAGCTTTTCAAAGTTAAATGAATAAATCTTGGTTTAAACTTAATAAGTGAATCATGATTTTAAAAAAATTCTAATATATACATTTTAATTTGGAAAACTTTGATTTAAAATAAATATAAAGTTTTTAAAACTATTTAATAAATAAGTATATGATTTTAAATTTGATAAGAAAAATATTAAATGTTTAAAATAATTTGGCTTGAGTTTTAAATTTAGAATGAATTAACAAAAAGTTTTATGGCTTAATAAGATAGATAATTTATTAATAAAAGAATAATTTCTTTTATAATTATTTTCTTTTAATAATAAGTCATTTTTAAAAATAATATTAATAGTGTATTGTTTTATAAATAGATTTTGAACAAAATTTGCAATTGTTATTTTAAATTAAATTTATATTTATAAGTTGATTTTTAAATAATTGACTTTGAATTCAATTTGAATTTAAATTCCAAAGTATAAATCTTAATTGTTTTAATTTCCATATGTATAAGCTTTATTTATAAGTGCAAATTGTTTTTAGTTCTTTTATAAGTTTATATACATATTTAAATATTAAGTAACAAATTAAAATTTAGCTTAATACATATGTTAACTTGTAAATCAAATGCAAATTACTTTTAAATAAAAGGACAAGTGTTATAAGATAAGCATTCAAAGTGACAAATGTTGAAATTTTTACAAGCGGCCTCTTTCAAATCTATTTTTCTTTTATTTAATAAAATCTGAAAATTTACTTATATAAATGAACATTTTTCACTCTTGTTTTCTTTTTTTCTCATTTCCTAAATCAAAAGAATCTTCAACTTGCTTATTCCTCAAATCTAAAACCCATTTTCAGATTCAAAATTTAATGTTCAAACCAAAAATCAGTTTACAATTTCAGATCAAAACTCCTCATATCAAAGACCAAATTCCTGCAAACAAGTTTTCAGTTTAAAAATGCAGTTCATTCTCCTATAATTCATATCAAATCTAAAACTTGTTCAATGCAAAATAAAACCCTGCATGTTCAAATCTGAACATCCTCAAAAAGATCAAAATAAAACCTGCATATTCAACTCCTCAATTCAAATTCTGTTCTACCCCATTTTGTTTTCTTTCCCTGCAATCTTGAAGCCTGCCTGCACCTGCTATTTTCACAAAAAGCAAGTTCAAAAGAAAAGTTTGCAAACCCAAGTTTTAAAATTCAAATGCAAGTTGGATCTGGGAATCAAGTCACTTGCAGATGTTTTCAGCAACTCCATTCAAAGCTTTTCAAATATCAGGTTCTGCTTTCTTCTAAACGGTGAGTAACTTAAAAACCTTAAAATATAAATTAGGTTGCATGCTTAATGGGTTAAATATAAATAAGTAATTGATTGTGAATATAGGTGAAATTGGATGTGGATATAGATTGTGTGCAGTAGTGTATGTGTAGTATGCTCTGTTTTGTACTAGGCTTAAGATTTCTATATAATTTATAAATCAAAATTTTTTGATTTACCTTAGATTAAGATTTAAATATTTATGTAAGTCAAAATTTAGCCGGTAGTCTCTGCAAAATATAGAAACCTCTGTGCATATCAGATTAAACCAATACTCAAACCTTTAAATTTGTAAATTCAGCATTATAAAATGAAAACATTAGCTGAAATATGATTTTTAAACCAAGAATCATAATTTTTAGAGAAGAGTTGAAGGCTCAGTTTTGTGATGAACTGGGAAAGGAAATATTTGGTTTTCTGGTGATCTTTGTAACTGTAAGGTACGGGTTCTTCCAGGTGAGGGAGGAGTGTGAGGAGATGCCGAAAAAATTATTTATTGGTGTTGAAGACCATCGGGGTAGTTGCAGTTTTGAGATTTCATTTTAAACCCTAGTTTAAGGTGGTTTAAAAAATCAAACTTTTTGATCTGGACAATGGACCGAGTGCTTTGACATTTTGGGAATGGGTAGTATAAGTGTAGTTGAAGCCATGGCCGAAGTCGCGGACCTGCTGATGGTCGGTGTGGCGAGCAAGTAACGTTGATAGGTTTTGAAGAAAACTGATTTTGCTGTTTCCAGGTTTAGAGATAGTACTCGTTTTTGATTTGAGGAAGTTTAGTGGTTTTTGGAGGTTCGTGATGTTGTCAGGGAATGATTGCCGATGGGAAGAGGCGTTGGTGAATGGCCGGTGATGGCCGGAGCCATGGTGCACGTGCACCGTGCAGTTGAAGTCCAGGTGAATGTGTTAGTTGAGTGTAGATTTTGAATTCGGGATTGAAATCGAGTTATTTGATTTTTGACCCGAAGCAAAGGAGGAAATTACTCGAAGAATGTATTGGGAAGTCTCGGTTTGATCTGTTTGTTACAGGTTTTCAAAAACCTGTAACTCTGTGTTTTTAAAAAAAATAAAAAAATAAAAAAAACCTGCAGCTTTTGTGTTTATAAAATTTGTAAACTCTGGAACTTTTAAATGTAAAGAAAAGTTTAATTCAAGTTTTGAATTTTGTTTGAATTCAAGTTAATTTAAAAATCCCAGTTTAAATAAAATGAAGTTCAAAAAGAAAATTGAACTTAAGTTACTACTTTATTTTGGTGAAAGTAGTTTGATCTTTTTAAAAAAATGAAGTTTTGTTAAAATTTAAGAAAGATTTGAAATTCAATTTAAAATTTGGAAATTTAAAAATGAATTTCAGTTTTTAAAAATTTAAAGAAGGTTTAAATTTGAAAAAAAATTAAATGAAATATAAATTGAAGTTATTGAAAGATTAAAAGTTATAAATTGTTTAAACTTTGATAAGTTTAAATTATTTTAATTTAAACTCATATTTAAAATGAAATTTGAAATTAATTTCAAAGGTACTTTGTTTCAAATAAAATTTGTGTTTTATACATAATTTAGAAATGTTTTATCTTAAAATTAAGTTAAGAATTAATGTTTGAAATTAATTTATAAAAAAGGTAATTAAGAAATAATTAATTAATTAATTTAATTAATTATTAAGGTTTAATGGATATTGATTAAAGGTTAATCAATTTGAAACTAAAGATCATTAATTAGGCTTTTTTATTAATGAATTAATGAATCATTAGTTAAATAATTAAGTTTTAATCAAGGGATTAATTAATGGGCAATTATAGTTAATTTAATTTGTGATTAATCTAAGTTAATTACTTAATAAAAATAATTAGAGAATGGTTAATGAAGGTCATTAACCATGATTATTTAATAATTAATTAATGTGGTTAATTTTCTATAGATTAATTAGATTAATTAATTTAATAATAATCATGTGTGAATGGTTTAAGTATAATTACTTAATGAAGTAATTAAGGAATTAATTATTTATGGTAATTAATTGAGTTAAATGTGATTGTTTAATTTAATTAATTAAGTTTAATTAATTTTAAACACAGGATGTTTTAATGATAATTACTTAATGTAATAAATGGATTGGGAAATTACTTGGTGAAGTAAATGATTAAATTACAAGTTGTAACTAACTAAAGATGTATATGAATGAAGTAATTTGGAATGTAATTACTTAGTAATTAATCAAGGGATTAATTAAGAAATTAATTAAGGGATAATTAATTTGGTTTAATAAAGTAATTAAGTTAGTTAATTACCGAATGTAATTAATCTGGGATGATTTATAATTATGAGTTAATTACTTAAGGTAATTAATTTAAGAGGATAATTAATTAAGTATAATTAAAGATCATTAATTATTATAATTAATGATGTAATTAAAGATGATTAATTATGATTAATTAATCAATAATAAATAATTAAAGGCAATTAATTAATGTAATTAATTAAGGATTAAGGTAATTAATTATAGTTAATTAATTAGTTGAAGTAATTAAATGTTAATTACTGTTTGGTTGAGAATAATTAATTTGTGAAATTAATTAAGGATAATTACATGAATGTAATTAAGAGTAATTAATCAAGGGTGATTAATTAAGGTGATTAATAATGAATGATTAATTGATTTTAATCAATTAAATGGTTGAGTAAGCAAGATTTATATTGATGAAGTAATTAATTTAATTTATTTTAAATTAATTAAAGATAAAGTAATTAATTTAATTCATTTTAAAGTAATTAGAGATAGAGATAGTTAATTTAATTCATTTTAAATTAATTATATTGTGATGAGTAAATAATTGCTTATGTATGAATAGATGACATTGATTGCCTTGGATGCTTTGTGATCCCAGAAATAAGTAATATTGTGTGGTATGAATGCTTGGTTGCATTGTGATGATAATATAGATTATTTATTGTGATGATGATATGGATTACCTATTTTGATATGGATCGTCTGTTTATGTGATAATGTGGATTATCAATTGTGATTTGTGAGTTATCTATCTGTATATAGATACTGTATTGAATTGTTTTAAACTTTAAAACAACTTGGACCTAAAAGACACTCTTTGGATTTTGATGAGACCGGGATAGGGTGTCCATATTTGGATATCCAAAAACCACATCGATTCCAATTAAACGTTAGGTCGTGAATCAAAGTGGAGCTTTGTGAAGATTTGAGGTGTAAGGACTATACGTCGGTATAACTCTGGGGGTGATTCGGTGATGAGTTTGACGGAACTAGTTCTTATAGGTTCAAGATGGTGGTTAAGAGTGCAAGGGTTATCTTCGTTACCTCTGAGGGTGATTCCAAAATAAGTGTAACGAGATAATGCCTTCGGTTTCGTTCGAACCCAGAACGAACTTGTATGGATTGAATGCTTTTAGAACATCGTCAGGTGGACGATGAGCATTCTAAGTGATGTGCTCACTAAAGGCAATCGTGGCCTCAAGCCTCATCAACCGGGAATGGCTAAAACAAGGGAGGTGCAGCAAGGCTTCGTGGGTAGCCCCCACTTGAGAGTGATATTTACCCCTGTCTAGAGGTCTCTTTTATTTCGGCTGTGTGGACGGTTGTGAGCTCTAACCGTCGGAGTTGTCTTGTTCGGAACTGCTCAGTAAGGAATGGTTCCGGCCTTGTGTTGCAGGGGAGTTAGGGTGGCTCCTCGGTACGTTGATCTAGGCCACGTACTGTGACGGGCGGTACCCAGTAGCCCTGCCATTGTATGGAATCCAAAATCCAAAAGTGCCAACGGTTCTGATTGTATTACCCACTTTTGTGGCTAGTAGCTGGAATTTAATCATGTAACAATTTTGGCTATTTCATATTTATTTGAAAACCCTAGACCCTATTATAATATCACTGAATTTCCTATCAACTGTTTTGGTTAGCGTAAAGTAAAAACTTTTCCATGTTTATGTGTGGGAAGTCTTACTGATACCTTTCTTTTTCAAAAGTTTTGAAAAGTTAAGCAACCTAAACCTGTTACTCACACCAGACCCATGTCTGACCTGGAGTTTATTCTGTTTTTCTTAAACTCTTGGTACTCAAATTTTTACGAGTAGCCAAGGGATTCAGGTTAGCTTTGACGATGTGTGGAGGAGCAATGAAGCATGAGGCTTCTGTGTCTAGATATATAGTTTTCCGCTGTGTAGTTTTCTCTGAGTTGTTTCTTGTACTGTATTGAGTTGTATAACTAGACAGATGTTTATAACTGTCTAGTATGTAATGTATATCTGTGTTACTCTGATAGTAATTGTAAACTATGTAATGTTTATGTTATTAATACAATTTATTCGTTCCGCTGTTTAGATTCTGATGTTGTTTCTTTCTTCTCTTCTTTCTTTTCCCTTTCCTATCGCTTTCTTTCTTAAAAATGATGCAGTTTTCTGTGGTATGAAAGTCGGGTCGTTTCACTTGGTATCAGAGCATTAGGTTGAGTGAATACCTAGGCTCTGCAGTGGCGTCTTTCTTGAGAGAGCGTATTTGTAATTTTAAATATATATATATATATATATATATATATATATATTTCTACCTATCTGTTGGGTTACCTGTTCAGGTTTTCCAATATAAGTTATAAAGGTAGAAAGGGCAGTAGTGTGTGTAACACGACTACCATTGGTCGGAGTTTGAATGTTGAGGTTGGAAGTGTATTTGTCGAGACTGTAGATCTAATACCATCTCGAGTAATCTTTGTAGCTTGATGTAAGGATTTCATTGATCTCTGAAGGAAACCTGTTAAGGTTTGGAGTTCATTTCTGAAGATTGATGAGTAGAATTTGGATCCGTTGATTGAGCAGAAGCGAGTGATGATTTTTTGGATACTTCAGGAAGTAGTAGCTGCGTGATGAGATGCAGTGACTATGGATATTCCCGAAGATGATTTCTTTGGAACAAGTTAAGGAAGTGATTCTGCTTCAGTGTTGTGGCTGTGTTCAGCTTGTGTTTCTGTTGATTTGAGGTCCGAGTTTCTCGAAGAGCTTGGAATAGGAATTCTTTGGCATCTGTGTCAGCAGTGAAGCTCGGAGTGTTCTGTGTTGGTAGGAGATCTTTTGGCTTAGCAGTTTTTTGAAATGGTGTTCAGAGGCGGCAGAGTGGACCCGTTTCTTCGATGGATTGACGGGATAAGTGTAAGCTGTTCTATTGGTAAGGGTAGAACAGTTTTTTTCATTGGAATTAGTCTGAGTTGATCGCAAAAGTGACTTGCGATTATTTGTGTGATCTCTTGGGTTATCTGAGTTTTTCTGGATGTCTTCAGAGAAGCCAGAGTTTTGTCCGCATCTGGAGATTGAGTTTTCTTATCGTCTAGGATTCCAGGAATGGTACCGGTGGTTCAACTTTACAGAAGAATGGTTCCAAGGAGATTGAGTGGTGTAGCAGCTCAGAGTTTTGGGGAAATTTCTGAGTTTCTTATGGATTTGTTGAACCATATTTTCTGGGATGTATTGTCCATTTTATGCTCATGTTCTTCTTCAGCATCCTCTTCTACTTCGGATCAGAGTTGAGCAGCGGAAGCAGTTGGGAAGTGTATCTGCTTTTCTTTTCCTGGACAGGAGAAGTGAGTGTAGTCTGCTGATATTGAGGAGTAGAGTTTGTGTTTCTTGATTCTGGTTGATCTTGAGGAGATCATTTTGCTGAGTTGATTGGTCCTGTTTGTTTCTAGAGGCATCAGCAAGGAATGAGCTGATCAGTAAGGTTGTAGACAGCCCAGGATCGTCTGAAGAGTTTTTTGGATTTAGGACGGAGGAATTTGGATTGTGAAGTCGGAGATTTGATTTGGATAAGTTTTCTCCGATCATAAAGGAGCTATAAGGTTGGGTAAGGCTGGAAAGCTAGCTCTGAAGTGTTTTGGATCTTTTCTACGACCTTGAAGGTTAAGTGATTGATCGACAGGATGGAATTGCCAGTTTGGATAACTGGGATTCGATGAGTTTCACGTATCTCTGAGTGAGTACGTGTATGCCCTATATCTGGTTGTGGAACCAGCAGTTTGGGAGATTTAGGTAGTTGAGTCAGACTTGTCTATAGTCTGATATCTTGTCTAGTGTTATAAATATAGAGGAATAGGAGCTTTGTAGCTTCATAGTATTGATTGTTTGGATTCTCTAGAGCGAGTATCCCGGTATGTATATATATATACTTGGGGAAAATCGATGAAATTTTATTCAGAATTTTGTCTGGATAATTAGATTTATTTGATTGGATAAATTGGTTGCTATGGTTGTTAGCATATGTTTGATATATACTTGTGTTTCAAAATTAAAATTTAATGAGATTATTAAATTACCTTTGTTTTAAATTTCGAGGACGAAATTCTTTTAAGGGGGAAGGATTGTAATATCCCGGAATTTTTTACAATATCAATTTAATAATCCGTATTAAAAATTAAATTAATATTGATATTTTGTTAATAATAATTCAAATAGATTTAATAATCTTCTTCAACAATTATTTAATTGGTTATTTTTATCTTTTAAAAATAATAAAGTGGTTTCTATTTACAATATAAATATATGGTTTATATTTTAAATAGGTTAGCATTGTTTCAAATTTAATAAATAAAACATATTTTTCTAATTCTAATATTTGTAGTAATTTTGAAAATTTGTTTTTATTTAATATTAGCTTTTCAAAGTTAAATGAATAAATCTTGGTTTAAACTTAATAAGTGAATCATGATTAAAAAAATTCTAATATATACATTTTAATTTGGAAAATTTTGATTTAAAATAAATATTAAGTTTTTAAAACTATTTAATAAATAAATATATGATTTTAAATTTGACAAGAAAAATATTAAATGCTTAAAATAATTTGGCTTGAGTTTTAAATTTGTAATGAATTAACAAAAAGTTTTATGGCTTAATAAGATAGATAATTTATTAATAAAAGAATAATTTCTTTTATAATTATTTTCTTTTAATAATAAGTCATTTTTAAAAATAATATTAGTAGTGTATTGTTTTACAAATAGATTTTGAATAAAATTTGCAATTGTTATTTTAAATTAAATTTATAACTTGATTTTTAAATAATTGACTTTGAATTTAATTTGAATTTAATTTCCAAAGTATAAATTTTAATTGTTTTAATTTCCATATGTATAAGCTTTATTTATAAGTACAAATTGTTTTTAGTTCTTTTATAAGTTTATGTACATATTTAAATATTAAATAACAAATTAAAATTTAGCTTAATACATATGTTAACTTGTAAATCAAATGCAAATTACTTTTAAATAAAAGGACAAGTGTTATAAGATAAGCATTCAAAGTGACAAATGTTGAAATTTTTACAAGTGGCCTCTTTCAAATCTATTTTTCTTTTATTTAATAAAATCTGAAAATTTACTTATATAAATGAACATTTTTCACTCTTGTTTTCTTTTTTTCTCATTTCCTAAATCAAAAGAATCTTTAACTTGCTTATTCCTCAGATTTGAAACCCATTTTCAGATTCAAAATTTAATGTTCAAACCCAAAATCAGTTTACAATTTCAAATCAAAACTCCTCATATCAAAGACCCAATTCCTGCAAACAAGTTTTCAGTTTAAAAATGCAGTTCATTCTCCTATAATTCATATCAAATCTAAAACCTGTTCAATGCAAAGTAAAACCCTGCATGTTCAAATCTGAACATCCTCAAAAAGATCAAAATAAAACCTTCATATTCAACTCCTCAATTCAAATTCTGTTCTACCCCATTTTGTTTTCTTTCCCTGCAATCTTGAAGCCCGCACCTGCTATTTTCACAAAAAGCAAGTTCAAAAGAAAAGTCTGCAAACCCAAGTTTTAAAATTCAAATGCAAGTTGGATCTGGGAATCAAGTCACTTGCAGATGTTTTCAGCAACTCCATTCAAAGCTTTTCAAATATCAGGTTCTGCTTTCTTCTAAACGGTGAGTAACTTAAAAACCTTAAAATATAAATTAGGTTGCATGCTTAATGGGTTAAATATAAATAAGTAATTGATTGTGAATATAGGTGAAATTGGATGTGGATATAGATTGTGTGCAGTAGTGTATGTGTAGTATGCTCTGTTTTGTACTAGGCTTAAGATTTCTATTTAAAATTTCTATTCTTTTAATTAGTTGCAGATTGTATTAAATTTATAAATCAAAATTTTTTGATTTACCTTAGATTAAGATTTAAATATTTATGCAAGTCAAAATTTAGCCTGTAGTCTTTGTAAAATATAGAAACCTCTGTGCTTGTTAGAATAAACCAATACTCAAACCTTTAAATTTGTAAATTCAGCATTATAAAATGAAAACATCAGCTGAAGTATGATTTTTAAACCAAGAATCATAATTTTTAGAGAAGAGTTGAAGGCTCAGTTTTGTGATGAACTGGGAAAGGAAATATTTGGTTTTCCGGTGATCGTTGTAACTGGAAGGTACGGGGTTCTTCCAGGTGAGGGAGGAGTGTGAGGAGATGCTGGAAAAATTATTTGTTGATGTTGAAGACCATCGGGGTAGTTGCAGTTTTGAGATTTCATTTTAAACCCTAGTTTAAGGTGGTTTAAGGAATCAAACTTTTTGATCTGGATAATGGATCGAGTGCTTTGATATTTTGGGAATGGGTGGTATGAGTGTAGTTGAAGCCATGGCTGAAGTCGCGAACCTGCTGATGGTCGGAGTGGCGAGCAAGTAACGTTGACAGGTTTTGAAGAAAACCTGATTTTGCTGTTTCCAAGTTTAGAGATAGTACTCGTTTTTGATTTGAGAAAGTGTAGTGGTTTTTGGAGAGTCGCAATGTTGTCAGTGAATGATTGCTGATGGGTAGAGGCGTTGGTGAATGGCCGGTGATGGCCGGAGCCACGGTGCACGTGCACCGTGCAGTTGAAGTCCAGGTGAGTGTGTTAGTTGAGTGTAGATTTTGAACTTGGGATTGAACTCGAGTTATTCGAGTTTTGACCCGAAGCAAAGGAGGAAATTACTCAAAGAATGTATTGGGAAGTCTCGGTTTAATTTGTTTGTTTCAGGTTTTCAAAAACCTGTAACTCTGTGTTTTTAAAAAAAATTAAAAAAAATCTGCAGCTTTTGTGTTCATAAAATTTGTAAACTCTGGAACTTTTAAATGTAAAGAAAAGTTTAAATCAAGTTTAAATTCAAGTTTTGAATTTTTTTTGAATTCAAGTTAATTTAAAAATCCCAGTTTAAATAAATTGAAGTTTAAAAAGAAAATTGAACTTAAGCTACTAATTTATTTTGGTGAAAGTAGTTTGATCTTTTTTAAAAAATGAAGTTTTGTCAAAATTTGAGAAAGATTTGAAATTCAATTTAAAATCTGGAAATTTAAAAATGAATTTCAGTTTTTAAAAATTTAAAGAAGGTTTAAATTTGAAAAAAAAAATTAAACCAAATATAAATTGAAGTTATTGAAAGATTAAAAGTTATAAATTGTTTAAACTTTGATAAGTTTAAATTATTTTCATTTTAAACTTGTATTTAAAATGAAATTTGAAATTAATTTCAAAGGTACTTTGTTTCAAATAAAATTTGTGTTTTAAACATAATTTAGAAATGTTTTATCTTAAAATTAAGTTAAGAATTAATGTTTGAAATTAATTTATAAAAAAGGTAAATAAGAAATAATTAATTTATTTATTTAATTAATTATTAAGTTTTAATGGATATTGATTAAAGGTTAATCAATTTGAAACTAAAGTCCATTAATTAGATTTTTTTAATTAATGAATTAATGAATTATTTATTAAATAATTAAGTTTTAATCAAGGGATTAATTAATGGATAATTATAGTTAATTTGATTTGTGATTAATCTAAGTTAATTACTTAATAAACACAATTAGAGAATGGTCAATGAAGGTCATTAACCATGATTATTTAATAATTAATTAATGTGTTTAATTTTCTATAAATTAATTAGATTAATTAATTTAATAATAATCACGTGTGATTGGTTTAGGTATAATTACTTAATGAAGTAATTAAGGAATTAATTATTTATGGTAATTAATTGAGTTAAATGTGATAGTTTAATTTAATTAATTAAGTTTAATTAACTTTAAACACATGATGTTTTAATGATAATTACTTAATGTAATAAATGGATTGGGAAATTACTTGGTGAAGTAATTAATTAAATTACAGGTTGTAATTAATTGAAGATGTATATGAATGAAGTAATTTGGAATGAAATTACTTAGTAATTAATCGAGGGATTAATTAAGAAATTAATTAAGGGATAATTAATTTGGTTTAATAAAGTAAATAAGTTAGTTAATTACTGAATGTAATTAATCTAGGATGATTTATAATTTTGAGTTAATTACTTAAGGTAATTAATTTAAGAGGATAATTAATTAAGTGTAATTAAAGATCATTAAGTATTATAATTAATGATGTAATTAAAGATGATTAATTATGATTAATTAATCAATAATAAATAATTAAAGGTAATTAATTAATGTAATTAATTAAGGATTAAGGTTATTAATTATAGTTTAATTATTTGAAGTAATTAAATGTTAATTACTGTCTGATTGAGAATAATTAATTTGTGAAATTAATTAAGGATAATTACATGAATGTAATTAAGAGTAATTAATCAAGGGTGATTAATTAAGGTGATTAATAATGAATGATTAATTGATTTTAATCAATTAAATGGTTGAGTAAGCAAGATTTATATTGATGAAGTAATTAATTTAATTTATTTTAAATTAATTAAAGATAGAGATAGTAGTTTAGTTCATTTTAAGTTAATTATATTTTGATGATTAAATCATTGCTTATGTATGAATGGATGACATTGATTGCCTTGGATGCTTTGTGATCTCAGAAATAAGTAATATTGTGTGGTATGAATGCTTGGTTGCATTGTGACGATAATATAGATTATTTATTGTGATGATGATATGGATTACCTATTTTGATATGGATCATCTGTTTATGTGATAATGTGGACTATTAATTGTGATTTCTGTGTTATCTATCTGTATATAGATACTGTATTGAATTGTTTTAAACTTTAGAATAACTTGGACCTAAAAGACATGCTTTGGATTTCGATGAGACCGGGATCGAGTTTCCATATTTGGATATCCGAAAACCACATCGATTCCAATTAAACGTTAGGTCATGAATCAAAGTGGAGCTTTGTGAAGACTCGAGGTGTAAGGACTATATGTAAGTATAACTCTAGGGGTGATTCCATGATGAGTTTGACGGAACTAGTTCTTATGGGTTCGAGGTGGTGGTTCAGAGTGCAAGGGTAATAATAGTTAACTCTGAGGTTGATTCTAAAATGAGTGTAACGATATAATGCCTTCGGTTTCGTTCGAACCCGGAACGAACTTATATGGTTTTAATGCTTTCAGAACAACGTCAGGTGGACGATGAGCATCTAAGTGATGTGTTCACTAAAGGCAATCGTAGCCTCAAGCCTAATCAACCGGGAATGGCTAAAACATGGGAGGTGCAGCAATGCTTCGTGGGTAGCCCCCACTTGAGAGTGAGATTTACCCCTGTCTAGAGGTCCCTTTTATTTCGGTTGTGTGGACAGTTGTGAGCTCCAACCGTCGGGGTTGTCTTATCCGAAACTACTCAGTAACGAATGGTTCCGACCTTGAGTTGCAGGGGAGTTAGGGTGGCTCCGCGGTACGTCGATCTAGTCCACGTATTGTGACGGGCGGTACCCCAGTAGCTCTGCCATTGTATGGAATCCAAAATCCAATAAGTGCCAACGGTTCTGATTGTATTACCCACTTTTGTGGCTAGTAGCTGGAATTTAATCATGTAACAATTTCGGCTATTTCATATTTATTTTAAAACCCTAGACCCTATTATAATATCACTGAATTTCCTATCAAATGTTTTGGTTAGCGTAAGGTAAAAACTTTTCCTTGTTTATGTGTGGGAAGTCTTATGTGATACCTTTCTTTTTCAAAAGGTTTTTGAAAAGTTAAGCAACCTTAACCTGTTACTCACACCAGACCCATGTCTGACCCGGAGTTTATTCTATTTTCTTAAACTCTTGGGTACTCAAATTTTTACGAGTAGCCAAGGGATTCAGGTTAGCTTTAACGAAGTGTGGAGGAGCAATGAAGCAAGAGGCTTCTGCGTGTAGATATATAGTTTTCCGCTGTGTAGTTTTCTCTGAGTTGTTTCTTGTACTGTATTGAGTTGTATAACTAGACAGATGTTTATAACTGTCTAGTATGTAATGTATGTCTGTGTAACTCTGATAGTAATTGTAAACTATGTAATGTTTATGTTATTAATATAATTTATTCGTTCCGCTGTTTAGATTCTGATGTTGTTTCTTTATTCTCTTCTTTCTTTTATTTTTCCTATCCCTTTCTTTCTTAAAAATGATGCGATTTTCTGTGGTATGAAAGTCGGGTCGTTTCACTTGGTATCAGAGCATTATGTTGAGTGAATACCTAGGCTCTGTAGTGGCGTCTTTCTTGAGAGAGCGTATTTGTAATTTTAAATATATATATATATATATTTCTACCTATCTGTTGGGTTACCTGTTCAGGTTTTCCAATATAAGTTATAAAGGTAGAGGGGCAGTAGTGTGTGTAACACGACTACCATTGGTCGGAGTTTGAATGTTGAGGTTGGAAGTGTATTTGTCGAGACTGTAGATCTAATACCGTCTCGAGTAATCTTTGCAGCTTGATGTAAGGATTTCATTGATCTCTGAAGGAAACCTATTAAGGTTCAGAGTTCATTTCTGAAGATTGATGAGTAGAATTTGGATCTGTTGATTGAGCAGAAGCGAGTGATGATATTTTGGATACCTCAGGAAGTAGTAGCTGCGTGATGAGATGCAGTGACTATGGATGTTCCCGAAGATGATTTCTTTGGAACAAGTTAAGAAAGTGAGTCTGCTTTAGTGTTGTGGCTGTGTTCAGCTTGTGTTTCTGTTGATTTGAGGTCCGAGTTTCTCGAAGAGTTTGGAATAGGAATTCTTTGGCATCTGTGTCAGCAGTGAAGCTCGGAGTGTTCTGTGTTGGCTAGAGATCTTCTGGCTTAGCAGTTTTCTGAAATGGTGTTCAGAAGCAGCAGAGTGGACCCGTTTCTTCGATGGATTGACGGGATAAGTGTAAGTTGTTCTGTTGGTATGGGTAGAACAGTTTTTTTCATTGGAATTAGTCTGAGTTGATCGCAAAAGTGACTTGCGATTGTTTGAGTGATCTCTTGGGTTATCTGAGTTTTTCTGGATGTCTTCAGAGAAGCCAGAGTTTTGTCCGCATTTGGAGATTGAGTTTTCTTATCGTCTAGGATTCCAGAAGTGGTACCGGTGGTTCAACTTTACAGAAGAATGGTTCCAAGGAGATTGAGTGGTGTAGCAGCTCAGAGTTTTGGGGAAATTTCTGTGTTTCTTATGGATTTGTTGAACCATATTTTCTGGGATGTATTGTCCATTTTATGCTCATGTTCTTCTTCAGCATCCTCTTCTACTTCGGATCAGAGTTGAGCAGCGGAAGCAGTTGGGAAGTGTATCTGCTTTTCTTTTCCTGGACAGGAGAAGTGAGTGTAGTCTGCTGATATTGAGGAGTAGAGTTTGTGTTTCTTGATTCTGGTTGATCTTGAGGAGATCATTTTGCTGAGTTGATTGGTCCTGTTTGTTTCTAGAGGCATCAGCAAGGAATGAGCTGATCAGTAAGGTTGTAGACAGCCCAGGATCGTCTGAAGAGTTTTTTGGATTTAGGACGGAGGAATTTGGATTGTGAAGTCGGAGATTTGATTTGGATAAGTTTTCTCCGATCATAAAGGAGCTATAAGGTTGGGTAAGGCTGGAAAGCTAGCTCTGAAGTGTTTTGGATCTTTTCTACGACCTTGAAGGTTAAGTGATTGATCGACAGGATGGAATTGCCAGTTTGGATAACTGGGATTCGATGAGTTTCACGTATCTCTGAGTGAGTACGTGTATGATCTATCTCTGGTTGTGGAACCAGCAGTTTGGGAGTTTTGGGTAGTTGAGTCAGACTTGTCTGTAGTCTGATATCTTGTCTAGTGTTATAGATATAGATGAATAGGAGCTTTGTAGCTTCATAGTATTGATTGTTTGGATTCTCTAGAGTGAGTATCCCGGTGTGTGTATATATATATATTTATATATATATATATATATATACTTGGGGAAACTCGATGAAATTTTATCCTGAATTTTGTCTGGATAATTAGATTTGTTTGATTGGATAAATTGGTTACTATGGTTGTTAGCATATGTTTGATATTTGCTTGTGTTTTAAAATTAAAATTTAATGAGATTATTAAATCAACTTTGTTTTAAATTTCGAGGACGAAATTCTTTTAAGGGGGAAGGATTGTAACATCCCAGAATTTTTAACAATATCAATTTAATAATCCGTATTAAAAATTAAATTGATATTGATATTTTGTTAATAATAATTCAAATAGATTTAATAACTTTCTTCAATAATTATGTAATTGGTTATTTTTATCTTTTAAAAATGATAAATTGGTTTCTATTTATAATATAAATATATGGTTTATATTTTAAATAGGTTGGCATTATTTTAATTTTAATAAATAAAACATATTTTTCTAATTCTAATATTTGTAGTAATTTTGAAAATTTGTTTTTATTTAATATTAGCTTTTCAAAGTTAAATGAATAAATCTTGGTTTAAACTTAATAAGTGAATCATGATTAAAAAAAAATTCTAATATATACATTTTAATTTGGAAAATTTTGATTTAAAATAAATATTAAGTTTTTAAAACTATTTAATAAATAAATATATGATTTTAAATTTGACAAGAAAAATATTAAATGCTTAAAATAATTTGGCTTGAGTTTTAAATTTGTAATGAATTAACAAAAAGTTTTATGACTTAATAAGATAGATAATTTATTAATAAAAGAATAATTTCTTTTATAATTATTTTCTTTTAATAATAAGTCATTTTTAAAAATAATATTAGTAGTGTATTGTTTTACAAATAGATTTTGAATAAAATTTGCAATTGTTATTTTAAATTAAATTTATAACTTGATTTTTAAATAATTGACTTTGAATTTAATTTGAATTTAATTTCCAAAGTATAAATTTTAATTGTTTTAATTTCCATATGTATAAGCTTTATTTATAAGTACAAATTGTTTTTAGTTCTTTTATAAGTTTATGTACATATTTAAATATTAAATAACAAATTAAAATTTAGCTTAATACATATGTTAACTTGTAAATCAAATGCAAATTACTTTTAAATAAAAGGACAAGTGTTATAAGATAAGCATTCAAAGTGACAAATGTTGAAATTTTTACAAGTGGCCTCTTTCAAATCTATTTTTCTTTTATTTAATAAAATCTGAAAATTTACTTATATAAATGAACATTTTTCACTCTTGTTTTCTTTTTTTCTCATTTCCTAAATCAAAAGAATCTTTAACTTGCTTATTCCTCAGATTTGAAACCCATTTTCAGATTCAAAATTTAATGTTCAAACCCAAAATCAGTTTACAATTTCAAATCAAAACTCCTCATATCAAAGACCCAATTCCTGCAAACAAGTTTTCAGTTTAAAAATGCAGTTCATTCTCCTATAATTCATATCAAATCTAAAACCTGTTCAATGCAAAGTAAAACCCTGCATGTTCAAATCTGAACATCCTCAAAAAGATCAAAATAAAACCTTCATATTCAACTCCTCAATTCAAATTCTGTTCTACCCCATTTTGTTTTCTTTCCCTGCAATCTTGAAGCCCGCACCTGCTATTTTCACAAAAAGCAAGTTCAAAAGAAAAGTCTGCAAACCCAAGTTTTAAAATTCAAATGCAAGTTGGATCTGGGAATCAAGTCACTTGCAGATGTTTTCAGCAACTCCATTCAAAGCTTTTCAAATATCAGGTTCTGCTTTCTTCTAAACGGTGAGTAACTTAAAAACCTTAAAATATAAATTAGGTTGCATGCTTAATGGGTTAAATATAAATAAGTAATTGATTGTGAATATAGGTGAAATTGGATGTGGATATAGATTGTGTGCAGTAGTGTATGTGTAGTATGCTCTGTTTTGTACTAGGCTTAAGATTTCTATTTAAAATTTCTATTCTTTTAATTAGTTGCAGATTGTATTAAATTTATAAATCAAAATTTTTTGATTTACCTTAGATTAAGATTTAAATATTTATGCAAGTCAAAATTTAGCCTGTAGTCTTTGTAAAATATAGAAACCTCTGTGCTTGTTAGAATAAACCAATACTCAAACCTTTAAATTTGTAAATTCAGCATTATAAAATGAAAACATCAGCTGAAGTATGATTTTTAAACCAAGAATCATAATTTTTAGAGAAGAGTTGAAGGCTCAGTTTTGTGATGAACTGGGAAAGGAAATATTTGGTTTTCCGGTGATCGTTGTAACTGGAAGGTACGGGGTTCTTCCAGGTGAGGGAGGAGTGTGAGGAGATGCTGGAAAAATTATTTGTTGATGTTGAAGACCATCGGGGTAGTTGCAGTTTTGAGATTTCATTTTAAACCCTAGTTTAAGGTGGTTTAAGGAATCAAACTTTTTGATCTGGATAATGGATCGAGTGCTTTGATATTTTGGGAATGGGTGGTATGAGTGTAGTTGAAGCCATGGCCGAAGTCGCGGACCTGCTGATGGTCGGAGTGGCGAGCAAGTAACGTTGACAGGTTTTGAAGAAAACCTGATTTTGCTGTTTTCAGGTTTAGAGATAGTACTCGTTTTTGATTTGAGGAAGTGTAGTGGTTTTTGGAGAGTCAAGATGTTGTCAGGGAATGATTGCTGATGGGTAGAGGCGTTGGTGAATGGCCGGTGATGGCCGAAGCCACGGTGCACGTGCACTGTGCAGTTGAAGTCCAGGCGAGTGTGTTGGTTGAGTGTAGATTTTGAACTCGGGATTGAACTCGAGTTATTCGAGTTTTGACCCGAAGCAAAGGAGGAAATTACTCGAAGAATGTATTGGGAATTCTCGGTTTGATCTGTTTGTTTCAGGTTTTCAAAAACCTATAACTCTGTGTTTTTTTTAAAAAAAATAAAAAAAAACCTACAGCTTTTGTGTTTATAAAATTTGTAAACTCTGGAACTTTTAAATGTAAAGAAAAGTTTAAATCAAGTTTAAATTCAAGTTTTGAATTTTTTTTGAATTCAAGTTAATTTAAAAATCCCAGTTTAAATAAAATGAAGTTTAAAAAGAAAATTGAACTTAAGTTACTACTTTATTTTGGTGAAAGTAGTTTGATATTTTTAAAAAAAATAAAGTTTTGTTACAATTTGAGAAAGATTTAAAATTCAAATTAAAATCTGGAAATTTAAAAATGAATTTCAGTTTACAAAAATTTAAAGAAGGTTTAAATTTGAAAAAAATTTAAACCAAATATAAATTGAAGTTATTGAAAGATTAAAAGTTATAAATTGTTTAAACTTTGATAAGTTTAAATTATTTTCATTTTAAACTTGTATTTAAAATGAAATTTGAAATTAATTTCAAAGGTACTTTGTTTCAAATAAAATTTGTGTTTTAAACATAATTTAGAAATGTTTTATCTTAAAATTAAGTTAAGAATTAATGTTTGAAATTAATTTATAAAAAAGGTAATTAAGAAATGATTAATTAATTTATTTAATTAATTATTAAGGTTTAATGGATATTGATTAAAGGTTAATCAATTTGAAACTAAAGATCATTAATTAGATTTTTTTTATTAATGAATTAATGAATTATTAATTAAATAATTAAGTTTTAATCAAGGGATTAATTAATGTATAATTATAGTTAATTTAATTTGTGATTAATCTAAGTTAATTACTTAGTAAACACAATTCGAGAATGGTTAATGAAGGTCATTAACCAGGATTATATAATAATTAATTAATGTGGTTAATTTTCTATAAATTAATTAGATTAATTAATTTAATAATAATCATGTGTCAATGGTTTAAGTATAATTACTTAATGAAGTAATTAAGGAATTAATTATTTATGGTAATTAATTGAGTTAAATGTGGTTGTTTAATTTAATTAATTAAGTTTAATTAATTTTAAACACATAATGTTTTAATGATAATGACTTAATGTAATAAATGGATTGGGAAATTACTTGGTGAAGTAATTCATTAAATTACAGGTTGTAATTAATTGAAGATGTATATGAATGAAGTAATTTAGAATGTAATTACTTAGCAATTAATCAATGGATTAATTAAGAAATTAATTAAGGGATAATTAATTTGGTTTAATAAAGTAATTAAGTTAGTTAATTACTGAATGTAATTAATCTGGGATGATTTATAATTATGAGTTAATTGCTTAAGGTAATTAATTTAAGAGGATAATTAATTAAGTATAATTAAAGATCATTAATTATTATAATTAATGATGTAATTAAAGACGATTAATTATGATTAATTAATCAATAGTAAATAATTAAAGGTAATTAATTAATGTAATTAATTAAGGATTAAGGTAATTAATTATAGTTAATTAATTAATTAAAGTAATCAATGTTAATTACTGTTTGGTTGAGAATAATTAATTTGTGAAATTAATTAAGGATAATTACATGAATGTAACTAAGAGTAATTAATCAAGGGTAATTAATTAAGGTGATTAATAATGAATGATTAATTGATTTTAATCAATTAAATAGTTGAGTAAGCAAGATTTATATTGATGAAGTAATTAATTTAATTTATTTTAAATTAATTAAAGATAAAGTAATTAATTTAATTCATTTTAAATTAATTAGAGATAGAGATAGTTCATTTAATTCATTTTAAATTAATTATATTGTGATGAGTAAATCATTGCTTATGTATGAATGGATGACATTGATTGCCTTGGATGCTTTGTGATCTCAGAAATAAGTAATATTATGTGGTATGAATGCTTGGTTGCATTGTGATGATAATATAGATTATCTATTGTGATGATGATATGGATTACCTATTTTGATATGGATCATCTGTTTATGTGATAATGTGGATTATCAATTGTGATTTGTGAGTTATCAATCTGTATATAGATAGTTTATTGAATTGTTTTAAACTTTAAAACAACTTGGACCTAAAAGACACGCTTTGGATTTCGATGAGACCGGGATCGGGTTTCCATATTTGGATATCCGTAAACCACATCGATTCCAATTAAACGTTAGGTCGTGAATCAAAGTGGAGCTCTGTGAAGACTCGAGGTGTAAGGACTATACGTCAGTATAACTCTGGGGGTGATTCCGTGATGAGTTTGACAGAACTAGCTCTTATAGGTTCGAGACGGTGGTTCAGAGTGCAAGGGTTATTGTCGTTAACTCTGAGGGTGATTCCAAAATGAGTGTAATGAGATAATGCCTTAGGTTTCGTTCGAACCCGGAACGAACTTGTATGGATTGAATGCTTTCAGAACATCGTCAGGTGGACGATGAGCATTCTAAGTGATGTGTTCACTAAAGGTGATTGTAGCCTCAAGTCTCATCAACCGGGAATGGCTAAAACAGGGGAGGTGCAGCAAGGCTTCGTGTGTAGCCCCCACTTGAGAGTGAGATTTACCGCTGTCTAGAGGTCCCTTTTATTTCGGCTGTGTGGACGGTTGTGAGCTCCAACCGTCGGGGTTGTCTTGTTCGGAACTATTCAATAAGGAATGGTTCCGGCCTTGTGTTGCAGGGGAGTTAGGGTGGCTTCTCAGTACGTTGATCTAAGCCACGTACTGTGACGGGCAGTACCCCAGTAGCCATGCCATCGTATGGAATCCAAAATCCAATAAGTGCCAACGGTTCTGATTGTATTACCCACTTTTTTGGCTAGTAGCTGGAATTTAATCATGTAACAATTTAGGCTATTTCATATTTATTTGAAAACCCTAGACCCTATTATAATATCACTGAATTTCCTATTAAATTTTTTGGTTAGCGTAAGGTAAAAACTTTTCCATGTTTATGTGTGGGAAGTCCTACGTGATACCTTTCTTTTTCAAAAGGTTTTTGAAAAGTTAAGAAACCATAACCTGTTACTCACACCAGACCCATGTCTAACCCGGAGTTTATTCTGTTTTTCTTAAACTCTTGGGTGCTCAAATTTTTACGAGTAGCCAAGGGATTCGGGTTAGCTTTGACGAAGTATGGAGGAGCAATGAAGCAGGAGGCTTCTGCGTGTAGATATATAGTTTTCCGCTGTGTAGTTTTCTCTGAGTTATTTCTTGTACTATATTGAGTTGTATAACTAGACAGATGTTTATAACTGTCTAGTATGTAATGTATATCTGTGTAACTCTGATAGTAATTGTAAACTATGTAATGTTTATGTTATTAATATAATTTATTCGTTCCGCTGTTTAGATTCTGATGTTGTATCTTTCTTCTCTTCTTTCTTTTCTCTTTCCTATCCCTTTCTTTCTTAAAAATGATGTGATTTTCTATGGTATGAAAGTCGGGTCGTTTCACTAGTATTTAGCCACTAATCCCTGGTAAGGGAATAGTAATATGAGTAATCATATGTCTATAGCATGTTGAACGATAGTGTTAATTATTTGATGGATGCTATGTTTATTTTGATTGTTTTGTTCCATAGTCTATCACTCTAGGGATGTCACTTGAGATAGTTATTTAAGAATAAGAATACCTAGACACGTGTCATTGTATTTAGGTAGTAGTATACCTTTATGAAGTTTGTAGAGTAGTATTTTTTTCATTATGTGCTACCTTTTTGGTTGTAGTGACATGTCAGGTATGGTTCATATATCCTTGTTCCTTACCATATCAACTTATATAATATTTTTAGATTCATTTATAGCTCACACCAGATGGTTATTTGACTCGAGGTTTTATGCTTTTCTCCTTATTTTCTCAAGTACTCATAAATGAGTAGACTAGGTAGTAGGTCTAGGTATATGCTGTAGTAGTGCAGAGGATGAGCAGGATGGAGCTTTCTCATATTATGTATAGATATTATTCTTATTTCACCATGCAACAATCTGGAACCTAGGCGGTGCTTACTTTACTATTATGAGACAATTTATTTGAGTTTATCTCCATTTTTATAAAATTTATTGCTATGATGTATAACTGTGTGGTTCTACGCTCTAATGTTTGGTTCACTTAGTTAGTATCCTCTCCTATTTTATTTCCGTGATGATTATTATATTTTATTCGATATGCTATGAGATATTTGATAGGTTCTGTGATTAGTTTTCTTTTATTCTTCACAACCGTCCTACATCGGCGGGAATCACAACAGTACACTATTTAATTATATTATGTGTCAGTGGTGTAGGACGGTCGTCACATTTGGTATTAGATCTCTAAGTTACACATGTAACCTAAGTTAATACCAGCGTCTAGTAGAGATCGGCAAGGAGTTATCACACTGACTTAGAATGAGAGTGAGAGAGAGTTTGTATAATAAAATGGCAACTGTTAAGGAAAATGAAAACCCTAACGATTGCGAAAAACTTATTCCGATAGAAGATGATGAAATTAATGATATGAGAGGCAAGAAGTAGAAATAGGAAAGATACTAAAACTAGGGTTACGGCCACACCGTATAACATGTCGCTTTTTCAGGGTGTTGGGTCCTAACATTAATTTAAATTGTGAAGTCGCATATGGGTTGAGGCTACAGCTAGAAATACATGCATTAATGGTGGGGTCGAATGATATGACAAAGCAAATGACGATGAAGGAGAATTCGCAGATCTTGATTATTTAGTTTTTGATGATGTAACCAAGATGTAGAATAACTCTACATATATATATATATATATATATACATACATGGCTAGTAAGAGACCATATATATGTTCACTTAAATGCTTATACTAAACGTGAATGGAAACCAATTGGATCTTAGGATTATTTGCTCGTGAGAATGTGTTTTATTTGATTAAATTTGCTAATGAAAAAGATTGTAATAATGTTCTAAATGATGGCCCTTGGATCATGGATAGCAAGTTGATGTTTATCAAAAAATGGGAACTAAATTTGAGATTAAAAAGGGATATGCTTAAATCACATCCGATCAAGGTACGATGTTAAATTTAGACCTATCATTATTGAATGCTAAAGGAATTAATAAGATAGCTAGTTTGATTGGGGCCCCTCTATCTATGGATGATTATATAAGAAATGTTAAGAGGTTAAAGTATGTTAGAGTCTTCATTGATATTAAGGCTTGTGATGAACATGAAAAGAAAATTGGAGCAAAGGATAAGTAGGGTAATGTTTGCATTTAAGACATTGAGTATGAATTTATACCTCCAGTTTGCAAATAATGTAATTATCTGGTCACTCTAATGCGCTATGTTCCATTATTGTTCCACTTGTTAAATAAATTTGGAGGAAAAAACTCACAAACGTTAGGTAGTAGTCTTTCAGACAATAATTTATGTACACCCCAAGCTGATCAAGCTAACAAAAACAAGTCCTCTTCAATAGAGGACTTGGAAACCACTGGTAACACTACAAGCCAAAAAAATACATATACACAGTCAGATCATACTACAAATAAGGCTATAATCCAGGAAAAGAAGGATGAATTTGCACATGTGGTAGGAAAAGCTGATGCAATGCTGGACCATGCTGAGTCATTTGAGGATACCTAAGGAGTGACAGTTGACCTGAGCCTTATTAAAGAGGATAGTGAGTAGTTCCCTGAAGCAGTAACAGATTTTAACAATGTGAATATAGAATTAATTAATGCAGAGGAAGAGGAAGTATAGTTGAATAGTCCTAAATCATATTCCAAAGCCAATTAGAATTATTACAAGAAATTCAACAAGGTAGAAAAATAAAACAAGGCAAGTAATTCACAATGGACTTCTCATAGAAAATTGAGGAGTAGTTCCTTTAATTCCAAATGTCTATAATCAGTTGGAATTTGACAGGTCTAAATAGTGATACCCGCAAATTATACTTCTATATTCTTTGAAGGACATATATGCCTTCTATAATGGGTATATTAGAGAACAAGTTTAATGATCATAATCTTAATTTCTTTTCAGTAACTATGGGTGATGATCGGGAATTCATCCATAATAGTTATGTTAGTGGTAAAGGTAGAATACTACTTATATGGAATAAGGTTGCTTGGAAAGTACAAGTTATTGATAAGGATGATCAACAAATTTAGCGAATGCTCAAAATTCTGGAGGAATGATATTATGCTTAACATGTAGGTATGCTAGTAACTTGGCTAGTCATGGGAGACTTTAATGTTGTACTTAGCGCAGAAGAGAAGAAAAGAGGTATTACATTGAAGGTTTCCTAGCTTGCAGAATTCAATAGCTGCGTAGTTGCCATAGGATTGCTGGAGCCGGCCCATTCTACACTAAAATACACGTGAAGAAGTGGTGAGTGTAAGAAAATTTCATGTAATTTAGACTATGTCCTTATCAATTTAAAGTGCATAAATTTATTCTCAAGTATCATGGTCAGTATTCTACCAAACTCCTCTAGTGGTCATAGTCCTTTACACATTTTCTTAACCGAACAATCTACCTCTGAGACAGGTATGCTTTTTCGATATGCTAATGATTGACAAATATAGAGTGGCTATAATGAAGTTGTAAATTTTGATCTCTACTTGCAAGTAGAGGGCTATCAATTTTATAAACTCATTTATATGCTCAAATTTGTTAAACAAAGAATAAAAGAGTGGAAAAGATGTAGACCCAAAGAAAATGATAATATTAATCAACTACGAAAGTTATGTGAAAGTTATCTAATTGGATAAATGATATTCTAAACAATAGTGGGGTTTGACAAGCTTATTATGAAGCCTAAAATCAACCCAAAGACGCCTTGAAAACCAAAGTAGCGGGAATAAAACTAAATTCTAAAGAGAAGTGGATCACCGAGGGGGATGAGCACACAATATTCTTTTATACAAAGATGTCATTTAGGAAAAACACTAATTACAATCTACAATGCCTGAACTAAAAAGGAATGGTGTTAAATGATAGACACAAGGTGGAATAGGAAGCTATAGCTTATTATTATGATCTTTATAATGGCATGTGTGATACTTACATGGTATTAAATGTAGGAGGCTCGTGAATTCCAATGGTAGACGTACATTGTGCAGAAGGGTATTCGAAGCTAAAATATGGGAAGCTTTGGCCTCGATACACGGGAACTCTAGTCCCAAACTGGATAGTTTGGGATCCTCCTTCTTTAAGAAGCATTTGGATCACCTAAAACATCACATACTGTCAGCAATTCTGGAATCTATAACATTCCTCATTTTGAGGCCCAAAACTATGCACTACATATGCTGCAGTCATCCATAGTATTAATTTTTGGTGATAAAATAGGGCTACATTAAGCATTTTGATAATACCAAAAAAAACATGAACATGAATAAAATTTAAACATGATTTTATAACAAATTTTCACATTTCATTTCACATATGACATTTCATATTCATTACATAATCTCATTCGCAAGCCCATGTTTACAGAAATTATAATTATTACAAAAACTCCACGTGTGACATTTGAAGATGCCCCCTTGATTGATTAGAATATAACATTTGGCAATTATATAACTTGCCATTACTTCCATGCAGATAAAACCAAACAACAGAACAAATTAGATAGGTAATCCTAAATAGCTAGATTGCCTCCTACACATCTTTGAAAGCTTATTGGTCTAATTGGAAACCTGAAAATCCTTACTCCCGACTTACTCAAATAAGCACCTGAGAGTTTAAGGGGGAAAATAAAAACTTTATATCAGACAACGGTCTAGTGTGAATAATAACCTACCATTTCGAACCAATTAGATATCTAGTAAGGCCATACCGTTGAACGAGGTTTATCTTCATTAGTACCTTAACCAAAATTTATTAACCATAAACTATGCTTCTGCATTCACCATGGTTAGAATATTAAAGATTCTTTGTATTTATAACATATATTGGATTATCCATCCCAATATATTAGACTACCCATCTAAATTTCTATTTACTAACCATCTTATACTTGTGCGGACTACCCATCTCACTTATAATTACTTGGATTACCCATCCCCCTACCACATGGACTACCCATCACAATGGTTTCATTGTCAAAATTATATGGACTCTATACCTCACATATAGACATTTTTATGGATTATCTATCCCATCCCCTATGGATTACCTATTACATATAGTTTCATCTATTTAAAATGATGTGGAGTATCCATCACACACCCCACAGTTTTCCTAGGACGACTATGAACCGTTAATTAACTATCTGAAGACTATCCATCTCCGATATCATGTGGACTATCCATCTCACATTCCATGGTTTTCTAGGATAAAAATAAACCCATCATTTAATAATTCGTGTTACCCACAAGTTTAACCTATGTCTATTGGTGTCCCCAATGAGATATTTCCCCTTAAAGTTATAATATCTCAAATAGCTAAAATAACATACATTGGTACACCCGAATGGTCTATGTTGAACTTATTAAAAATATACATTGGTATCCCTAAGGTTTAAAGTAAAAATCATAAAACATCGCTCGCCACCACTAAATATTTAATATACATCAATGTCGACGTCAATAATAATGTCGACAAAAAAGGCTTAAGACTCTCCGCCTTTAATAAGATAACATACAGTACACATGACATTAAAACATTGCCGACCTCTATCCAAGTTCGAAGACAAAACTTAAATTCTTTGATGTATAAAAATTTCATGTCGAAAGTGATGTTTTTGACTTACATATCCTATAGGTAACCCGTCTACTTAAAATAAACTTCGTTTAACCCAAAAACAATGCAACAAGTTTAACCAGCCTTCATTGGTGCCATTGAATAAATGTGGCATTGATATCGTGCAGCATCACTGCCAAAGAAATGCCAAAGGAACCTTGCCGAATTTGATGAATAGAGGCATCAAGATTAGTGACATCATTCTAAAACTTTATACTTAGTTTAGTCTAGCTATTGTGCTGCCAAACTATAGGGTCAACACCAAAAAAGGCGGTAGTAAGAATGTGGTGATGATATGCAACAAGATACGTGACATTAAGGTTTAAACATTTAGAAGATTCACAGCACAAATGATTCCAGAATTTACGTATACTACTCTACCTGTAACAACCCGCCCATCAATGGGTCCGAATTTCGACTAAGTCGAAGCAAAAGTCCATTAAGGTATACATTGGTTATTTTGGTAACCTATAATAAACACAAGCATATCAGAGATCGATTAATATAAAGGTATAGCAGAATTGAAAATTAAAATAGAACATACATACTGACTAAGGCTACTACCTTGAAATGAATATTATTCCTTAGGTGTCTAATTGCCTCATTGATGCCAAGTATGAATAATAGGACTTCTCCATCTACCATTCCTATCTTGTCTTTTCAAATATATCGTGCGGGTTATAATAAGGAGGGGGTTATAACAACATTTTGGTGATTGAAAAAATCATATATTTCACTGATACCGTAGTCTATGCCGAATGATTGTCATCTAAGTGTTATGTATAGTAATTACTATTAATATGTTTAATCTTATGTGCATGAACGATATACCTAACCTAACCTTCTCCAAGGTATAATTATAAACGTTAATTACCTAAACCCCGACCACTTAATACTTCTTTAATAGGGAGGAGGCAGACCCAATGGCCATCTAATACCTCAATTCCTAAGTGGGCCCTCCTTAACGCAAATGCTAGTTAATTAGTTCTAGCTACAATAACTGATGACCCTTATGTGCGGCTCTATAAATTAAAGGATCTCAAAGACTCATCTAAGGTTCAACTAGCCCACCTTTGATAAATTTTTTTTAACCATCTACTTTGAGGTCTATGCATCTCCTATATGAATTCTACACTAGTGGGAAATGAAATCCATTAAGGTATAATCCAAGTCTTTGCTACCGCTCACTCGAGATCATTGGTAATTAGAGCCTTTATGGAAGACCTACAACTAAACACTGGTACAAAATACTGACATAGCCTACCGACCTTCCATAGTTGACATCCCATTTAGACTAACCTAAATAAGTCAAGGGAAAATGCCCCTTTCGGTTACTTGATACCTCTTATTAGAAATGAAGCAGACCTCATTTTCTTAAAAATACTGAGCTATTTAATACCTCTAATCTGAGGTGAACACTTAGTATATTTTTCCCTCACCTATACACAACGCATATCCCTTCTTTATGGGTCCTACAGTTGAAGTATTCTCACATCAGTAGTACGTATACACAACTGCTTGTAGCCTCTAGGTGAAAGGCAGACTTATGTTATATAACTCTATTGATCTTACATCTTAACCCATTAAACCAAACCTATCAACCAAAGCCTAAGTGTTGGGATAGGGTCACTAATTCGTGCTCATTCTATATGTATATTCGAAGACATACAATTTCCTACTATGAAAATTATATTGCCTTTTACGTATATTTAACAGTATTAATACTTATTTGTTCGCGCCGTAATTTTTCCTATTTTATACACTTAGGCTTTGATTTACTCGTTTCCTTCTTTGTCTAATAAATGTCTATTTCCATAATAATTGGTCATTAATGTCCAAATTGGACAATCTCTAGTAATATTTATTTATCCATTTCAAAACCCACTTATTATGCCTATATATTTTCCATATAAATGCCACCTAAAATTCTCTGATCAGTACTCATTTAATTCTTTTAATTCTCTATTAACTACTAATTTATTGCCCGTTAAATTTGTAGTTATTTTCCATAAATTTTGGAATTAGCATTCCTTCCATTTTCAACCTTCTAATCGTATAATTACTATGCCATTAATAATTAGTATGAATACCATCATAAATTACACTACATATATATAATTTTTGTTATCCCGCCTTTTGGCAAGGTCGAGATATCAAGGAACTGACTGGGAACCAGGGATCACTCTCCTCGGATATCGAGTACATACAGGTTCACTATGGATATCGATGAATTTTGTCCGAGTCCGGATCAGGCTACAATTGACAAGACACGACAAGAAAAGCTAACGAAGCTAAACGTTTCAAATTTCAAGTCAATCCAAGTCCTTATGCTCAAGTTATGATCGATGCAAGTTGGAAGAGATAACCCTGTTTTCGCATCCATCACTAAACCTCAGTTTGCTTCATGTCCATTTGTAGACCACAATTCTAATCGATCGGGTTCGTATCCATCCACAAGCCTTAGTTTGTACCGATCAATTTCGTATCCATCAACAGGTAGTGCGCTTCATATCGATCGTTCAATTACTAATTCGTATCCATCGAGGAGGCACTTGATCGAATCCACCAGATAACCTTGGTTTATATCCATCAGTTGACCTCACTTCGTATCCATCACAAATATCGCTTGTTCATATCTATCGAATGGAGACAACTTCCATCCATACGAACTACGCCGCCTCCATCAATACAAAGTGGGCGCGCTGCAAATCGATACAAAGCATACATTATTGGTAGACTCGAGCTATGCAACGGCCTTCGATACGAATAAGGCAAAATTTAAGGGAAGGCTCGGTCAACTCGGAGTAAAAGGGGGATCGATGCAAGGAGTGCACGCTACATCACTGCATGATCACGTGCAACCATCGATTTGAAGGGATCAATTCGAAACCATCGACACGAACAAGACTGCATGCCGAAAAGCCCTAATTCGTATCAATCATAACTCGAGATCCACAAGTCCAAATGATATGAAATTTTTACAGGAGATTACGTAAAAGCTAAAGAATGTTCTCACCAAGTTTCGACTCCATTGGACACAATCTTGATCGATACGAATTGAGTTCATATCGATCACAGATCGAGTCGAAACTTCACATTATCTATCGCGTGGGCCCACTCACGTGCCAGAAGGAGTCTCCCGAAGTTTGAGCGAAATATTAGCCTCTTACGCCTATAAATAGAGCCCCAGGGCCTACAGAAGAGGGGTCTTTGAATTCTCAAGCGCTCAGACTCTGCTGGATTGAACTTTGCATCATATTACTGCTGCTGTACTCGAATTTCAAGTTGTAATTCACTGTTGTTCGCTAGAATCAAGTGAATTCATCGAGGAAGAATCAACAAAGTCATAGAAACTTCATAGTGGACGTAGGCAACACGCCGAACCACTCTAAATCGCTTGTGTCTGTGCATTTATTTATCAATTTTTAGAGTTTTTGTTAGATAAACCACCTTTTAATTTATATTCTTCATTTTTATCTCTTCAAAAACTTGCGAAGAGTGTTGTGCCCATTTTTGGTACAAACACTTTGGTGCTTTCACTGAGAGAACCCAAATTTTCTCCTGCTCCTTGGATCTACCTTCGATACCGGATTGCAAAAATCTAAGAGGAAGATCCAGATCTCTCTCCGGAATTTTTCCAAGCTATTCAGATTTGCAAAAAATCTAGGAAAGGACTTCATCTCTCATAATGGTGAGCACAAGGACCACCTCCAATACTGCTGATCAGGAAAGCCGGGATAGATAGAATCCCGCGCAACTGCCTCCATCCAACCAAAACACTACCGGACCCTCAAATCCATCAGGCCCGGTCACGAGGCAAGAATTTCAGATGCTGCTCCAAGAATTGATCCAGAGTCGGCAGTAATTAACTAAACAGCTGCGCGCTAATGCTGAGTTGACCAACTAGCTAAACCGCCAAAGGCGTAGAAGATCTAAAAGGGATCATGCCTCCAATTCCCCCACAGAAAGCTCTGCCCCCTCCGATTACCATCACAGATCCAACCGCCCCCGGCTCGACGGGAGCTACACATAGGCTACCGGACATTAACCTGCGATGACCGTTGGGCAGCTGAGAGTCGGCCTATCAGCTAGTTTCTATACTGGACCCTCCTCTCGGGGAGGTAAAGTTCCGCACTATACCACGGATAAATGCACCACAACCGCCGCTGCAGAACCAAGGGTTAATGCCCGGAACAGCCCGGTCCAAACCAACATCAGAATGGACGTACTTCTAAACTGTACGTCCCTGAAGACTATGAGCCAAGGAGACAAGACGTGGACCGTCGATAGCGCCCGGTCCAGCCTCGCATTGTGGAGCCCGACCCCACCTTGGCTCAACATGCACCAAATGTTTAGATGTCGGAAATTTCGACTATGATATGGCAAATGATCCGTGAAAGACAAGGTCTTACTAATGACGACTGGGGAATCTTTCGGAGTCATACCCCTTTCACGGATGACATACTTTATGCCAAACCTCCTCGGCGATTCAGAATGCCCGCTCTGCCAGTTTATGAAGGGAATTCAGATCCAAATCAGCACATCCTGAAGTATGAATGGCTGATGAATGCTGTAAGAACCGATGACGCAGTAAAGTGTCGTAGCTTTTCCATCTCTTTGGAGGGCATTCCTACCATGTGGTTTACACGATTACCATCCCGATCCATTTCTTGCTTCAACCAAATGGCCACCAAGTTCGTGGAACAGTTTCGAATGCATGTGGCAAGGCCGAAAGATGTTAATACTCTCTCCAGCGTCACACAAGCTCCCGAAGAAACACTTAGACGCCACTTGGAGAGATTTCATGCTACATGTGCGGAAATAAGTAATCCCAACAACAATTCTATTCTGATGGCATTAACAAAGGGGATTGATCCTGATTCCGAGTTTGAAAATTGGCTAGCTGGAAAACCACCCGCATTATTGGACCGTTTCTACTCCAACGCTGCTCAATTCTTGAGGCGGGAGGACGCGAAACAGTCTAGGAAGAAGGATGATGTGGGACCCAGCATGGAAGGCATACAAAGTAATGTTGTAGTGAAACAGTCCGGTGAGAGTTTAGGAAAGGTTCAATTGAACTTACAGAACAAGCAAACTCAGCCAAGAAGTAATGATAGTTAGAATAAGAAGTGAGATCAAAATCAAGGCCCACGACGTAGGGCTCCAATGTTTGATAATTACACCCCCTGAATACATTGTTAGAGAACGTGTATTTGCAGACCTGTAATGCCATGCAATACAAGAAGCCTGCTCCGAAGCCATCATCGGAGAGGAAGATTCAGACGAGAAAGTTCTATAGGTTTCATGGAAGCTATGGCCACAATACAAGTGAGTGTCGTTGTTTACAGGACCTCATTGAGAAATTGATCAGGGAGAGAAAGATAGAACAGTTCGTGCGGGTGCTGCAGTCTGGAGGTGCGGGGCCGTCAAATCAAAATCGTGAACAGAATCAGGAAAGGCAAGAGGAACCCGCTCGTACAGGTGGGAGGTTAGTTATAAACAAAGTAAGTGGTGGTCCTCATCCAGCAGACCAAAGCTAGAGGGAAATGGAGTCGTATGCCAGCTCTATCAGGTATGCAGACTTCGAGTGTTGTAGTAATTCTTATGACGGGGCTCCAGCCTAGCAACAAAGAACGATGACTGATGACATTGTATTCAGAAACCGGGATGCTGATAAGGCCGAACCCCAACTATCGACCCACTAGTCATATCTTCCCAGGTAGGTCCTGCTTGGATGAAGAGGATCCTGGTTGATAGTGGGAGCTCTGTAAATATTTTGTTTAAGCGAGCTTACGACTTGATGAAAATGGAAGCCAAGGATTTGAAACCTCGTCAATCTCGAATCCACGGCTTCAATGAAAGTGCAACTATACCCACTGGAGTGATGGAACTGCCGGTGGAGTTGGGGGTTGGAGAATGCCGGAGAGTTTGGAATTTACAGTTTGTTGTTCTAGACATTGATTCTTCATATAATGCTTTTTTGGGCCGACCGGCCCTTGCTGAACTCAGGGCATCCATTGCCCCGTGGTATTTGACATTGAAATTCCCCACCGATCGTGGGGTCGGAGTAGTTCAAGGAGATCAGGCTTCTGGGAGAGCCTGTTATGTTACTGAGCTGTGAGAGGTGCAGTGAAGGGAGAAAGGAAAGGGCATAGAGGAATCTCTCTGCATCAATTTTGCTGACAATTGACAATTGGTGCCTGGGCCCAGGCCCGGGCACCCCAACCAATTCCAAAGGGATCTTGACCCAAGAGACACTGAAAGCAAGGATGAATCCAAAGAGAGTCAAGCTTCCCCGCCTGAGCTGCAATCGATGGTCTAATTAATGATGATGATTCAAGAATGCTAAAGATTGGGTCTCAGTTGAGCCGACAGATGCAATAGGAATTGGTTGAATTTCTTCGAGCGAATCTCGATGTGTTTCGCCTGGACGCACTCTGATATGTGTGGGATCTCGTCAGACATCTCGAGCCACACCCTGAATATTGATCCATGGTGTATCCCGGTCAAACAGAAAAGGCGTGGTATGGATCCAGAGAGATCTGCTGCCTTTAAAGAAGAAGTCGATAAGCTGAAAACAAATGGGTTCATTCGAGATGCTTTATACCTGGAATGGGTATCCAATTCCGTACATGTTCGAAAGCCGAACGGGAAATGGAGGACATGTGTAGATTATTCTGACCTGAACAAAGCTTGCCCGAAGGACAGTTTTCCACTTCCCTGGATTGATCAGCTTGTAGATTCAACTACTGGACACGAATTTTTATCTTTTATGGATGCTTATTCTGGTTACAATCAAAATACCCATGCATTTACTGACCAAGAACATACCAGCTTCGTGGTCGATCTAGAACTCTACTGCTACAGAGTCATGCCTTTTTAGCTCAAGAATGCCGGAGCAACGTATCAACGCCTTGTCAACCGGATGTTCGCCAACCAGATCGGAAAGACCGTGAAGGTATATGTAGATGAGATGCTGGTAAATTCGCGATTCTCCACTGATCATATCAAAGATTTGGAATCAATGTTCAACATTCTTCGAGAATACAAGATGAAACTCAATCCGCTGAAGTGTCATTTTGGAGTCGCATCTGGAAAGTTCCTTGGGTTCATCGTCAACGCTCAAGGAATAGAAGTAATTCCCAAAAAGATCTGGGCAATCAGAAACTTACAAATCCGAGAACCATAATGCAGGTCCAGAGCCTCAACGGGAAGGTAGCGGCATTGAGCAGGTTCATTTCAAAGTCCACCGACAAATGCATCCCCTCCTTCGATCTGATCCGAAAAGGAAAGCGAAACTTTGAATGGACTACTGAATGTGAAGATGCATTCAAAGCATTGATTCAACACCTCTCACGCCACCAATTTTGTCGAATCCTATCAACCACGAGCAGTTATATCTTTACCTGGCGGTATCAGAGAACGCAATCAGTGCTGCTTTAGTTCGAGAAGAAGACCGAGTGCAGAAACTGGTCTACTATGTTAGCAAACGGCAAACCGGAGCATTGAGAAATTATCCGAAGGTGGAGAAATTGGCTTACTGCCTAGTCATTGCCTCAAGGAAGCCCCGTCCTTATTTCCAAGCTCATCCTATTACTGTGTACACCGATCAGCCGTTACGATAGGTCCTTACGCGGCCTGAGACGTCTGGTAGGTTACTTATGTGGAACATTGAACTGAGTCAGTTCGATATCACATATACTCCAAGGAGAGCCATTCAAGGACAAGTCCTAGCAGATTTCATAGCTGAATTTACCGTTCCAGAGGACTTTCCCGAAACCAGTAAATCTTCCAAATACATCTGGAAGCTGCATATCGATGGTGCATCCAATGATCGATGCTCGAGTGCTGGAGTAGTACTTGAAACGCCCAAAGGACGATCCACATGCTGGAGTAGTACTTGAAATTCAATGTATTGCCCATTAAATTTGTAGTTATTTTCCATAAATTTTGGAATTAGCATTCCTTCTATTTTCAACCTTCTAGTCCTATAATTATTATGCCAATAATAATTAGTATGAATACCGTCATAAATTATGCTACGTATATATAATATTTGTTATCCCGCCTTTTGGCAAGGCCGAGATATCAAGGAACTGATTGGGAACCAGGGATCACTCGTCCCGGATATCGAGTACGCACAGGTTCGCTATGGATATCGATGAATTTTGTCCGAGTCCAGATCAGGCTACAATTGACAAGACACGACAAGAAAAGCTTACAAAGCAAAACGTTCCAAATTTCAAGTCAATCCGAGTCTGTATGCTCAAGTTATGATCGATGCAAGTTGGAGGATATAACCCTGTTTACGCATCCATCACTAAACCTCAGTTCGAATCGGTCGCGTTCGCATCGATCAAACGACACTATTTCGTATCCATCAGTAGAACACAATTCGAATCGCTCAGGTTCGTATCCATCCACAAGCCTTCGTTCATATCGATTGATTTCGTATCCATCAACAGGTAGTGTGTTTCGTATCGGTCATTCAATGACTAATTCATATCCATCGAGGAGGCACTTGATCGAATCCACCAGATAGCCTTGGTTCGTGTCCATCAGTTGACCTCACTTCGTATTCGTCACAAATATCGCTTGTTCGTATCGATCGAATGGAGACAACTTCCATCGATACGAAATATGCCGCCTCCATCGATACGAAGTGGTCACGCTGTAAATCGATAGGAAGCATATGTTATTGGTGGATTCGAGCTATGCAACAACCTTCAATACAAATAAGGAGAAATTTAAGGGAAGGCTCGGTCAACTCAGAGTGAAAGGTGGATTGATGCGAGGAGTGCACGCCACATCACCACATGATCACGTGCAACCATCAATTCGAAGGGATCGATTCGAAACCATCGACTCCAACAAGACTGCATGCCGAAAAGCCCTAATTCGTATTGTTCATAACTCGTCCATAAGTCCAAATGATATGAAATTTTTACAGAAGATTACGTACAAGCTAAAGAATGCTCCCACCAAGTTTCGAGTCCATTGGACACAATCTTGATCGATACGAATTGAGATTGTATCGATCACAGATCGAGTCGAAACTTCACGTGATCGACCGCGTAGGCCCACTCACGTGCCAGAGGGAGTCTCTCGAAGTTTGAGTAAAATATCAGCCTCCTACGCCTATAAATAGAGCCCCAAGGCCTACAGAAGAGGGATCTTTGGATTCTCAAGCGCCCTGCTAGATTGAACTTTGCATCCTATTACTGCTATTGTACTCGAATTTCAAGTTGTAATTCACTTTTGTTCAATATAATCAAGTGTACTCATCGAGAAAGAATCAATAAAGTCATAGAAACTTCATAGTGGATGTAGGCAACACGCCGGATCACTCTAAATCGCTTGTGTTTGTGCATTTATTTGTTAATTTTTGTAGTTTTTGTTAGATAAACCACCTTTTAATTTATATTCTTCATTTTTATCTCTTCGAAATCTTTCGAAGAGTATTGTGCCCGTTTTTGTTACAAACAATTTTATTCTTAATCATTAAGCATAATTATATGTATATATAAATATGTGTGTGTGTATGTGTTTCCTATTTCTAAATATTAATTCCTAAACTAGAACATTCCATTCCACATTTTAATTTATCAAAGTTATCCTTCCAAAAGGTTATCATTATAACATTCCATGCATTATAAACAAAATGAGATTTTTACTCCGTTTGAAATTACAAGGAATTATTTCTTTCTTTTATTGAAATAGATAATGAAACCATGAAGATGAATATCCATACGTTACATATCTTTTTCATTTTTGGTATATTCCTTTTTAACTCAAACATCATACTTTTATATTGTAATAACCCTACTTTCTACATCATAAAATAAACAAATTGAATTAAAATAACATTACTAAATTCGATATTTGTTAATTATTATTTTTTGAAAGTTAGATTTGTTTAATTGAAGGCTATTTAATAAAATATTTATTTTAATAAATTGAATTTAATTAATAGATTCTTTCGGATAATATTTTAAATAAAATAAAATATTTAACTAACTTCAAAATATTTTTAAAGTGTAAATTGGTTTAAACTGGATTGAAATATATTTGTAAACAAATGTTAAGGATCAAAAATTTTAATTGAATGGAAAGAAAATAAATTAAACCCTGAATTGAATTGAAATAGAGCCGAATAACAAATCCAAGCCCACAGAAACACCACCCCCACTTCTCTTTTATAATTCAAGTTGTATCCTGTCAAAACCAACCCAAATCCACCAAAATATCCCAAACCATAATCCCCAAATCAGTAGAGCGCGACCTATTAAAAAATCAACAGAATCGCGATGCTCATAGCCCAGAACAACGTCAATATCAGGAGGACCATGATTGGAGACGATGACGACACTTGACCTGGTGGTGCCTAGAGGTGGTGCGTGACTTAGATGCATGAATTTTTGGCTTTATTTTATGGAGAGAGTGACGGGGGGAGCTACGATGGCCAACGATGTGATTGCAACAGGAGATGGGGGTTATTCAGATGTGGTTAGAGCAGTGTGGGTTGCGTGCGCACGGAAGTTGGAGGTTCAAGTTTGTTTTTTGTAGCAGCAAGGGCGGTGGTTATTGCTGTAGTCATGGACAATGAAAGCAATAAGGTTTCACTAGGTATTTTGGTGAGTTTTACACTCATATATCTATATTTATATCCACTTGCATCTTATACGTATATGTCTATCTTGATTAGATTACATTGGTTGATTAAATTGGATGTGAATTGTTTGATTGAGATGTTTATTCGGGATATTGGATTGATTATTATGACATTGGTTGTGATTTTGTGTTTGATATTGGGATTTTGTGCATGTGGATTATCCAAAATGCAGAGGAAATGTTGTCTGATTGCATTTTGATAGGTATATTTTACATCTCTTAGGACTATTCAGTTGAGAGTATTTCCTATCATTAGAACTGTTGGTCGAGATGAACCTGATGTTTTGACTGTGTGTGCATTTAGGGATGATCAGAATTCGATGTAATTCGATTTGGGTCGAGCAATAAAATTTATATTGATGATTTATTGTTGGTTTTGCAGTAATTTGCTCCATAATTTACACTTTAGATGACGTATAGGTTTTCCTGTTTTTAAAATATTTTTAAAAGTTTTGTAAAACAATTTTTGGCCTTTTAAAAAAAAGATTGAAGGATATTTTTAAATAAATAAAAGCGGTTGGAAAATAAAATGATCTATTGGAAACTGTCTGGGTATAAAATTTATATAAAAATGGAAAGAGAGAATTTTTAAGAATATTAAAATGAAAGGAATCTTTATAAGAATATTTAAAGGTTTTTAATAATATTTTCCAAAAGTGAATTTCTTTTGTAAAGTGAATATCTAATAGAAAGGATTAAAAGGAAATTTCAAAAGTGGATTTTTTATAATAAAATCTATTTACAGAGTTTTAAATTACATTCCCCTTTTTATATGTTTATTATTTTGGAATTATTTTATTTTATTTTATTTGGTAAAAAGGATTCAAGAAATATTTTCGAAAAGGGATTTTTAATATACAATCTATTTTGATGATATATTAAATTGTGAAATACTTAATGGATTTAAGAGTTATAATTTCTTTTCGTATATGGTTTGAATTGAAATGATTCATATTGATGATTTTGTGATTTAATTCTATGTAGTGAGGATATTGAATAAATAGATTAGTAGTACCGAGTGATATGGGATGCTAGTGATATTTTTTCAGTTATTCTATTAACTCATATTATAGAATAATTGTTGATTTGATGAGTATAGTTTACTAGCTTCTAGTAAATGTTTGAGTAATACCGAGTGGTATAGGACACTCAAGTAATACTTGTTCAATTACTACTAGTGAGCATATGTCACTTATGTTTTGGTGATGAGGTAGGTATTTATGATATCGTCTAGAGGTGACTTCTTAGAGCTTAGTATTCAAGAGTTATATTACTCCTCAAGGGCTACAAGTTGGAGATATGTTGGGATTTATAAAATTTTCCTCTTAGGACTAACTTGCTGAGTTATTTTATTATTTATTCTTTGGGATAGTAGTTGAGGAATTGGTATGTATTATGCTCTCATTAGGACATATGGAGTCGAGAGTACTTATTATTACCACTCCCATTAGGACTCATTTCTTCGAGAGTGTATTTCATTGCATCCTCTAAGGGCTAACTAGTTGAGGATTTGTTATGTTGATATGCTTTCACCAAGACTCATATAGTTGAGAGCAGTTATTGTCACTCTCATTAGGACTCCTAAAGTCAAGAGTATAGGTTATCTCTCTCATTGGGACTTATATAGTTGAGAGGAATAATTGGAAATCTATGTCATAGGGTTCACACCACTATGGAGACCACTTGAATTTGACCCACCCGATAGGCTAGTTATCCATCCGAGCAGCCCTGATTGCTGGATCGTGCCCTAGATCTGTGTTGTCACTAGTGAGTTTGTAGGTTTTGAGAGTTATTTCTCTCATTAGAGCCATTACTCCGATGCCACTTAAGGACCAACAATTCGTTACCAAAGGCAAGTAGGAGTCATGATCAATGCTCGACGTAGTCTGACAATGTGTCTATGACATGTGATGGATATAAGTGTCATAATTTTGGGAGCAACATAGGACTATAGGAAATGGGTCATAGTCATTAGCGTTTCCTAGAGCAGTGCTACGGTACATCAGTCTCCCATCTGGATGACTTAGGTAGATCCATTATAATTGAGATTTATCATATTATCACCTCATTAGAGACAATGACCATATGACATTAAAGACTAACCACATGTTAGTTTGTCATTTGAGTTACCCTAACTTAAGATAGCTATGTGTTGTTTATTTATGACATTAGAGACTTGTTGTGAGGTTGTCTATCATTCTCTTATAAGAGCTTGTGGCTGAAAGTTCTCCTCTTTGTATAATTTGTTGTTTTATCTCCTAGGACCATTTAGTCGAGAGTTTCACCTCTTTGAGGACTGGGGTTGAGATATATGATTTTATACATTGACTATTTGATCAATTTTGATATTTATTGAGTTTGAGTTTCTTGATTTCTCCAAGGACCTAACAGTCTGAAGTTACACTTCCATTGGGATTGTAGGTCGAGTGATTATTTCGATATTGCTTTTGATATTTCGTATTGATTCTGTTTTATTTAGGATTTGGATTTCATGCTATCTCATAGGAATAAAGGTCAGGAGTATCTAATTTCATCGCGACTATAATTCTGGATAGTATTCTTCGATATTGCTTTTTGTATTTGGTTTGGAGTTTGTTTTATTTGGGTTCCATATTTCCTGATTTATCTTTTATGGCTTAGCAGTCGAAGTTATTACTTTCATTAAGGCCGTTAGTCAAGATTTGACGTTATGATTGATTATATAGGATTATGCCCTTTTTAATTATATTTTTATGGCTTGACAGTCAGAAGTCTTCACTTCCATTAGGATTGCAATTCAAGTCAGATATTTTAGGCGGTGACCCTTGGATTAGTTTTGATTCGGGATACGTTCCTTTATTGTTGTTTTTATGGATACATTGTGTAAATATTCATATTATTTTGGACTTCGATGGATTTAAATTTAGCACTTGATTGATAAATGATGTGATTCTTGCTTATATGTATTCCTTGGGTGATATTTAGGAATGTGTGGCATGGTATATTATTATGGTGTTTATGATGGATGTTACTTTGAGTCGTATTCGTACTTTTCTTTTCAATACATGCTTATTGTTATGTTCTCACATTGGATTTTGATATAGTTTGACCCAATTATTGCTTATATAATACTCTGGCCAATCCGAGACTTTTTAGGTACAGGGACATTAACTATTTGGATGACCGAGTTTTAGAGGAGACGGTACATATTATTTATATTGTATTCTGGGATGAGTATGTATGTATGTATATATATGTATATGTATATGTATATATATATATATATATGTTCTAGTGGGTGTCTCCTTGTATTTATTTTGATGAGATGGCCAAGAATTGTGTACAATGTGTTAACCCGAAAAATGGATCAACACCCTGGTTGAGTGTGAAAGCACCATCCCTATTCTTACAAAGTAATAATATGAAGAATAAATGTAAAAAGAGAAGAAAAAATATTAAAAAACAAGAAGATTTTTATAGTGGTTTGGCTGTTAATGAAGCCTACGTCCACTTTATAACTTTCTATTAACTGGATGTTATTAAAAAGTTGAATCTGATTACAATATGATTGAATCTACTAAGTTAGATCAAGTCGTAAGTATAAGAGTTTGCTGGAGAATCACAGTGAACTCCTATATGACTATTGTGTGGGAGGAGAAGAGTGAAGAATAATCTCTGCAAGTTCCAACATCCAGTCTAGAAGATCCTGTTTATGTTGTAGGTTGGATTGTATATATAGGGATTGGAGTACTATTGGGCTAGGTTGCCATGCCAGAAACTTACTTTTGGAAATACAAAGGTGCACTGAGAATCAGAGCCTACCGAGTCAATTTAATGGATCGCTGGCAATCCATAGGCGATGGATCGCTAGTGATCCATAGTTTTTGGGTAGTTGACGATTCAACTGCTTTGGATGCTGTCCTTCATTCTTACCTTTAAACCTCATGGCAATCTAGCACAATCATATGGATCGCTAGCGGTCCATAGTGCATGGGTCACTAGCAATCCATGTATTAGTGGATTTTTGGACTCGGTCTTTTGAATTGCATTTGTTGTCTCTAGCGATCCATTACCTTAGCATGTTTTTTCTTTCTTTTACTATAATTTTTCTTAGTTGGTTCTTCTGGTCTTTTTGGTTGGCTCTTAAGTTGCTCTGACTCAACGAAGCTGTTCCAACTTCCTTTTAATTCTGTTGGGTTAAAAAATCGAATAACATTTTCCCCCCAGAGTTTGCTTTCGTTGAAAATAGGGCATGCTCTGGAAGTTCCTGCTTCTGGGTTCCCACTTGGTGAGGTTTGAGTGATCGTGCTAAGGTCGTCATGCGAATTTGGCTTTGGTTATTTATTGAACATGGGTCATCATTTTGAATTCTAATGCGATGATTTATTCCAAAATCGGATATAGTGGATGATTCAATCGTATTTCTTTTCCCATTTTTGTAAGTTAGTGATCCTGAAAAGAAAAGCTTCTCATCTTGCTTTGGACATCGGCTCCTTTACTGATCATTGATCGATAATGGTAAGTGTGGAAAATATAATTTCAAAAGACAATATGGATTATTTTGAAATGTAAGCAAGCTATTTATACTATATTATTTATTTGAAGTATTAGGGATACTGGACTCTTCTTATGTAGATAACACAGTACATCTACCCCGGTCAATGCTTAGAACCCGACTGGTCAACATACACTGACTTCCGTTGGATCCGGACGTTGATTATATGAAGATATTATTTAAAGTAAAACATACCCGATAGGGTCGAATGACAAGTTTTATTGTTGAAATTGACTTTCTAGTCATTTAATCTTAGTCTGGTGGAGGGACTTCCACCGCTCTAGAAGCTGGGTCCTTCGCAACTTAGGCTTCGCTTATTATTCCTGTAATATTGGGATGATTGATTACAGTTAAATTACAAGGCACGGCTGCTCTTGTAGAGTTGTAGTTGAAGTTCAATCAGGCATAGTTTCAATCTTCGAAAACTAATGCATGACTTGTTCAATTGTGATTATCATTCCTTTTCATTTTTGGAATTAAACATGCGCACCAGCCTCTATCTCTGGGGACTATTGGTTTAATCGCTCGATTCCGAGCATTACTTTTTCTCAATGTTTCACCTATTGTGTTCATGTGCAGCATACTCGTTTACTGTAATTCTATACATGTAAGTAATACTTACGGCCATTTTGACATATTCTATTTCATAGCTTTGTTCAGAACTATGAGGTTGCTTGGTCTAGACAGTTCTATAGCTAATCCCAACTTATGCTCAATTAAGTTTATTCCAACAAAGTGTTAGTGTATCTTCCCTATTCCATAGAGCATACTTCTCTTAATACTAGTTCTATATGTTTTTGGGAGACTAGGTCTCATGGGTAATACGTTCGATTACCCCAGTTTGATTGACACAATAGCTCATATATCCAGGAACTAGGGACTTTGATGCTTGATTCCAAGCTCTGTTTTTTTCAACGGTGTCTGTTTCCTGACTGTAATTGAATTCCTCTAAGAGTACATCATCATCCAATGTCATTTTGAGTACATGTGCTACAATGACATATTGTCATTATCTTTTGCTAGAGTGGATTCTTTCAAGTCTAGTATTGTGACCCTAATCATGTATCAGTTTCTATATCCAGAAACTCATGCACGGATGACTCAACTCTATGGATTTTTCCTTGATGTCATGAATCTTTAAATAGCATGAGATTCCATAAGGTAAGCTGATGATTCAATCAAACTCTTGCTTCTATTTTCGAAAGCCGATGTATCGATAGTTCATTCTAGGGATTTCTTCTTAGCATCGCCAAACTTCGGCTAATGGCATATTCCAGCAAGTTGGAACCAAATGATCTAGTTAGACCTTAAGCAGGTCATCGATATTTTTCGTCATTGCCAACCTACGAGCGACGGTTGATTTCTGAACATTAAATCCTGCATTTCCTTTGTTGGCGATTTGTTTCCATTATGCTCTGTTTTGCGATACAGAACTATTACCTAATCAACCTCGTAGCTTTTTGTGTTTGGACTTTACAACATTTTTTTCGTCAAGTATCTATACGTCTATCCCTACTTGAGGGACGAACGTCGGTATTTGGGCAATTATAAGAGATGGAAAGGTTTGGGAAAAATGATTCAATTACCCCTGTTTTGGCTCTCAATCCTATTCTAAGATTGAGGAAGTACAATGGTTTTAGTTCCGACCATCCATGATTATCCCTACATGTCCTTAGTTGTGCATTCTTTGCTTGATTGTTGTATTCATGGAAGTTTTGTTTATACGCCATTTCTTATCTTTGGGGATTGATAACCCAGCTGCTTGGTTCCTAGCAACATTTGCTCGAGGCTCCCTATCTTTTGGTTGTATCTAAATTCATTTTATGTTAAATTCATAGAATTCGATTGTGTACCAGCTTTCTTTCCTAGAAATAAGCGCACGAGCAATTCAATCCTAGGATTTCCCTTCCATGTTGCTTTTTTCCTATATAGTGGCTGATTCTTGTGATGAAAGATCAAACCACCCGGCTGACCTATGAAATGTTATGTCTTTCTATTATTGCATATCTTTGGTCAACGGTAGTTTTCTGAGACAAAGGTAAAATCTCAGTTGAGGAATAACTTCTGTCTCCGAAAGCTAGTGCATTGATGGTTTACTATAGTGAGTGTTTCTCATCAAACCTGTAGATTAAAGTTTTTCTGGTGTTGCCGAGGCAATACCGGTCCATGGTGAATAGAAAATTTACCAGCATTGTCGGGGTAATGCTGGTACTTAGGAGATGAGAAAAGGCCTTAGCGTTGCCAGGGCAACACCGACAGTCGGGAGGTTGGGACCGATTTTCCTTGCCGATCCGACAATGCTTTTAATCCAAGTGGGCACTGGTTTCGAACTTCGGAAACTTGCACTTCGATGATTGGATTATGGAAGTCTTTTCTTGGTGATGCCTATCTTCTGGCAATGTTAAAGTCGTGTTGGTTAGGATTGAATCATTCACCTGATCCATTATAGTTGAGTAGATCCCTTTCAACTTAATGTGGCTGTATTTTTCAACATTGCTTAACTTCAGGATACGCCATGTTCTGGAATGATGGGAGGCATTTTCATTGCATAGCCTTGTTTATCACCATCAAGTGTTACTCTTGGAAATTCAGGGTTGTTTCTTAACCAATTCCATGGTTATTCTTATTCACGAAAAATCGAATTTCCTCCAACCGGTTTTTGTTACAATTAGACTTCTATCTGCAGAACCCTTCATTTCTATGTGTCAAATTCCAGGATCTTATATAAAATTAGAAATTATGGAGCGAGTCATCACATTGCCTCCGGTATGACCATGCTCATTACTGTCTTGATCACCGACCGGTATAGTTCGGTAGTGTTTGTCTTGAATCTGTAACACTTAATCTTGCTTGTTTTAGGCCATATGCTTTATGTTGGGCTGATAGCATTATTGTGGATATTAACCTTTTCCTTTTGTTCCAATTTTCGAGAATCATTGGTTTAGTTGCATGATTTCGAGCATTCTCTCCTTGCGATTGTCTATCTTCGGACAACAGCTAGTTTTCTACAAGTTGGGATTTGAGACCTCAGTCGAGCACCTGCTTTTGTCTTTGAAAACTTGTGCATTGATATTTGATTCTGGAAATGCCTTCCGTCATCGTCTAGTCCTGGACGATGGTAAGATCCTCCTTTTCTTGCAAATTAGAGTGACTTTCTATCATGACCAAGTGTTAATGTGTTATGTGACCCTTAGTCCACAGGGTTGATTATTCTAAACAACTGATGTGAAAATTGATGTTTTGAGTGGCTCCTCGAATGCCCCAGTCAAAGGTACATTGCAGCTCCTACCTTTGGGAACTCATGACTTGGATGTCTTTAATTTAGATATTTTGTACATTAACTTTAGTCCAAGATCATAATTCTTTTTCAATTTCTTGGTTTGTGAACTTTGCGGCACTACCGAAGCAATGTCGGTTTTTCGGGCAGCAAGAGTTGATCCCTATTAATCCTGCAATAGACAAGTTTCCTGGTGTTGTCGCCCAACATCGATACTTAGAAAATTTTAACAGTTTGCTAATGATGTTGGAGAAACATCAAGCTATGCTTGCATGGCTTATGAAATGCGTGGCTTTTAAGAGTGCGTGGCTTACAAAGCATGTGGCTTACTAAATGTGTGGCTTTTGAGAGTGCGAGGCTTACTAAATGTGCGGTTTGAGAGTGCATGGCTTACAAAATGCGCAGCTTTTGAGAGTGTGCGGCTTACGAAATGCGTGGCTTTTGAGAGCGCCAGGCTTACAAAATGCATGGTTTTTGAGAGTGCACTGCTTACGAAATTCGTAGCCTATGGAATCGATACGACCTGGCGATCCGAAATGGTTTGGACTTCTTGACATTTCCAATCTTCGGTTAACGTGAATAGTTGATGCTTCGAGTGTGTGGTTCCATGGCGCAAGAAGTGATGCACGGCAAAGTGTGCGGCTTATGGGATGCGCATAATGGTTTAGGCCTTCCTGGCTGGAGGAGCAATACCAGTTCTTAGATGGTAAGGATCGAGTTTTCCCATCAATCCGAGGATTTGACTTCGCTAGAACGTGATTTCGTCAGTTCCAAGAGACTTTTTTGAAATGGGTATAACCGTTGCTTGGATGATCCTCCCGTATTTCGGGAAGATGTGCACGATCAAACAGATAAGGTTGCCATAGCGTAGAGATCTATGGCTGATCGCATTAAGATGGTTACGAAGAGAGAGCGTATGGGAGTTTGAGGCAAGAAGTAAGCAAGTATTATGCTTCTATTTCGTTTTTTGAGCTAGCTAGTTCGTTAAGTCCGCAGTTGTCAGAATGCCAGAATTTTTGATTAGGCATAATAGAACTATGGTATGATTAGTCGGCCTTCCTTATGGCTATTCAAGTATGTGTGGTGCCCCTCATGCGATAGGGCTGTTGGCGCACTTGAACTGTAACTAGGGTCTCTCCATAACTCATCAGGTTGTTCCTAGTCCAATGGTTGTGGTTCTCTCGATTTTTAAGTCTTGGCTTGATTCAAGTCAGCCTTTGATTAACCACAAGGTCGGTTCAGTTTTGGCTTAGTTCCTTTGAGCGACTTTAAAGCTCTAGAGTTCGGCACAATTTGTTTCATCGGAGCATGACTTCGTTGACTTCAGAGGGCTCTAGATCAGATGACTGTTGATCATCTAGTTCACCTTCATGGATAACAGTCGTACATAAATTTTCCTAATCTACCAGTTCGCCTTCACGATGCTTTAGTTCGTGAAAGACCTTCTCGTTCGCAAAGGGTTCTAAGGATTTGATGATCATTGATCTACTAGTTTACCTTCACGATGCTTTAGTTCATGAAAGATCTTCATGATTGCAAAGGTTTTTTTGGATCAGATGACCGCTGATCTACTAGTTCTCCTTCACAACGCTTTAGTTCGTGAAAGATCTACATGTTTGCAAAGGGTTTTTCGAACCAGATGACGGATGATCTACCGGTCGCCTTCACGATGCTTTAGTTCATGAAAGACCTTCATGTTCGTGAAGGGTTTTTTGAATCAGATGACTGCTGAGTACGGTTCACCTTCACGATGTTTGTAAAAGACCTCCACGTTTGTGAAGGCTTTCTTGGATCGAATGACTGCCGATCTACCGGTTCGCCTTCACGATGTTTTAGTTTGTGAAGGAGTTTTTTTGGTCGGATATTAGGTGATCAAACGGCCTTGGAATGATAATTTATCTATTCCAAGAGGAATTTTGGTCGAATGTCCGACGACCAGACATCCTTGAAGTGGTAATTTATTAACTCTAAGAAGAGTTTTGGTTCGTGTGTCTGATGGCCTGGAAGTCTTAAAGTAATGATTCATCAACTTTAAAAGAAATTTTGATCGGATGTCCAACAACTAGATGGCCTTGGAACGATAATTCATCGACTCCAAGAAGAGTTATGGGTCTCATGTTCGATGGCCTAAAGATATTAAAGCAATGATTCAATGACTTCAAGAGGAATTTTTGGGATTCATCCCACGGGAGCACAATTTTATTGTTTCCTAGAGACTAAATGGTTGGATATGTTTGTTCAACGATCCTTTGTAAAAGACTTCTCGACGCTACCTGAGCAACGGAGGTTCTCATAAAGGGGATCGACATGACTCGTTGAGGGCATATAAGCATTTCTTTCGCCGTGCTGTCTACAATACCCCTAGTGTCCTAGTATGGCTCATTTGAAAAAGGAATGCAGACAAGGATGGATGAGAATGCATTATTTTAGGTTACTACCTCATTCCTTAGTTGCTAGTTAGCCAGTGTTATTTGATAAGCATCCTTTCGTCTGATTTCGTCAGTTAGCTGGCGTGCTTTTCTACTGGGACTTAGTAGCCTTGCTTCGGCGGAAGGTCTCTGGGGTCCTGTAGCACCGTTTGGTATGTTCTTTGGTAAATTACCATTTTTGCCTTCTTCCAATTGCACTACTTCTAGTCTTTAGAACCAGTTTTTCCTTTCTATAGAATTCTTCCAAGGTAGTAGGTTGTTTCATCCTTTAATGATTCCTAAGGGCCTTGTAGTAGACTGCATCCGTCACCCTCGCTTTGTCCATATGCTAGTCATACTCTTTTTTGGATATTTTGCATGTTGAACGGCTTCAGTTAATGGGTTTCGATTGGGGAAGATGCTCTAATTGTTGTCGGATCGGTCCATTTTCAAGTTACGACTGTTTATAATGCTTGAGAATGATATATGCATGATTTTTTATGCTAGAATGATTGGAAATGCCGATTGAATGACAAATCACTTATGATGGGGTCATGGAATAGTGACGATCCTAAAAAAAATATCAAACCAGGTAAGATCGGTCTGAGTGATAAAGAAGGCCCCTAACGGTTGCATTCCAAATTTTAAGGTACTTGGAGTTTTCTTGTTCGAGTTATGGGCAAAAGAAGATGGATCAACATTGATGGATAAGTGGTATTTTACTTGGAGTCCGACATGAGAAAATTTTCCATTTGCTTAGAGTCAGCACATGGTTCCCTTGGAGTCATAGAATTTGAAGTGCTAGATTAGTGGCAAACGTTGCTTGAAGCCATTTGCATGTTTACTTGGAGAAAATCTTTCTTTTTCTCGAGTCTCATTTCGGGCCAGAATTTCCTAGTTTTACTTCTAGTCAAATGGGTGATTATCCGAGTTTGACTTTGAGTCAGGACTTCCAGAATCTACTTTGAGTCAAATAGGAAATTACCCATGTTCGACTTCGAGTCAACCCAAAAGTGAGTTTTTCAATGACCATTTTGATGATTTTTGATAATTTTCGATGACGACCATTCGTGATATGACGATGGAAGCTCCATGATGGGATTGGAATATGGTCAGTTGGGAGTGGTCACAATATACCATAGGAGCTTGGCCTTGTAATCAATCGGGGTTTGTATCATATCTTCTTGGTTCGTCTGCCTCTAAGAGTACCGTTTGAGTAGTAGTTCCACGTCCATTGCTTAGCAATGTGCCATGGCATGGGTCTTAGAGCTTCTTCTTGAGTTTTTCACATTGACATTTTCATCCAATTTTTCTTCCTCAAATAGTTTTTCATCTTCAAAGCTAGTGAGAGCCATTGTTATATCCCCCCGTGGGGTTTTCACTACTAAGTTCAGGTTTGTAGTAGGTGCTTTTATAGTGGGTGGGGTTTTACATTTTCTTTCATCATGATTCTTAGAGCTCCGCCCATTGCTTCTTTTAGCTTTATCCTTTTGTTTCTTCCATGCAAGCCAGAGGCAGAAGAATGCTCTTGCTTCAACCATAGCTTCAGGCACCGTTTTGGCAGTAATTAATCATTGGAGCGTTAAGAGCGCATCTATCTTTTCCATAAGAGCCTTTTGACCGTTTGCTATTTTATGGTAATTTCATCAGACATCTTGTTTAATTCTTCCTTAATCACAACTTGATCGGATGTGGAGGATCCTGGAACCCGAGCTCCAAAGTTGGCTCCTAACAGCAGGTTGTTGGGGTTGTTGACTTCAATTTGCTAAGGGTTTGTTTCTTCTCCAGCAATGGTATCTCCTATGGATCTTCCGAAGGTAGTTCTCTTTCTTCCCAGTGCCATTGGTTCTCAACAGAAAATATTCTAAGCAGAGATTGAGATCTAACTTTTGAACCTATCTGATCCAAAGTAGATAGGTAGATCTAAGCCCGAGTTCAATTCTCAGTGAAAGCAACAAAATGTTAACCCATAAAATGGATCAACATCCTAGATTGAGTGTGAAAGCACCAGCCTTGTTCTTCTAGAGCAATAATACAGAGAATAAATGTAAAAAGAGAAGAAATAGTAAAAAGACAAGAAGAATTTTATAGTGGTTCGGCTGTTAATGAAGCCCACATCCACTTTATAACTTTCTATTAACTGTCTGCTTTTACAAGTTGAATCAGATTACAATATGATTGAATCTTCTAAGTTAGATCAAATCACAAGTACGATTGTTCAATGGAGAATCACAGTGAACCCCTATATGACTATTGTATGGGAGGAAAAGAGTGAAGAATAATCTCTGTAGAGTTTCGATAGCCAATCCAGAAGATCCTGTTTATGTTGCAGGTAGGATTGTACTTACAAGGATTGGAGAGCTATTGGGCTATGTTGCCATGCTAGAAGCTTGCCTTTGGAAGTACAAAGGTGCACTGAGAGTTTCATCGCCAACCAAGTCAATTTGATGGATCGCTAGTGATCCACGGGCGATAGATTGCAGTGATCTATAGTTTTTGGGTCGCTGACGATTCAACTGCTTGGAATGTTGTCCTTCATTCTTTCCTTTAAACTTCATGGCAATCTAGAACACTCATATGGATCGCTAGCGATCCATGCACCACTAGCGATCCATGGTGCATGGATCGCTAGAAATCCATGTACTTGGTGGATTTTTGAATTCCATCTTTTGAATTGCTTTTGTTGTCTCATGTTGGTGTTTTCCATGTAAATTCATAGCTTGTTGCCTTGTTTTGATGATGATCCATACATTGGTTGCATTGGACTGCTGATTGAATTAGACGAGTGCTCACTTCTCGATCCAAACAGTTTGGTACTCCATCAAACAAAGTAATCATTCCTAGAATAGCTATTGGATCACGATGCAAGAGGATTGGGGGGAACTACGAGCGAACCTTATGGAACGCTAGCGATCCATAAGAGATGGATTGCTAGCAATCGATCACCTTAGCATGTTTTTACTTCATTTTACTCTAATTTTTATTAGTTGGTTCTTCAAGTCCTTTTGGTTGGCTCTTAAGTTGCTCTGACTTGACGAAGTTTTTTTGATTTCCTTTGAACTCAATTGGGTTAAAATTTCAATAGCATAGTGAAATTTGACTTGGTATTTATTGTCTTATTGAGAAAGACATCAGTTGGTATTAGTTTGTATACATTATATTTTTTTGCTACGATTTGTGACTCTGTGTTTACACACACACACACATTGTTATGTCCTGTAACCCTATGTGTTTATTGCTTTGTGCCGATACCAAAAACGTATGGATGTTTTATTTGAGATTTTTAATAAGTACTGGTGTTAGCCCAAGGGAATATTCACACATATTGCTCCTAACAAACCTCATTTTTTGTATTACCAGATAAGATTACATAGTAGTTCTCTTTGGTAGGTAATTTATGAAAATTATATAGAGATAGATACAACTAAATACACCCCACTTCCAATAAATTATAAACATAGAAATTGCTTTCCAAGTCAACTAGGGAAACCTAATTTACAACCCAATTATATATCTAGAACAGTCTCTACAACTTTACAAATATTTTTCAATAATAATTATTTTGAACTAATTTCAAATTTTCAGATTAGGTTGTACATATTATTCTTATTCCAATTACCTATTTTATAGAATATGAAGGCAATAGTCTTATATGTTTTTTTAGCCTACAACTTATCAAATCTTATAAAAGCACAGTAATTAATCAAAAATTCAATGAGATAAAATTCGATGTTACAAATAAATTATATAATTTCCCACTCACCTTTATAGATTTCCAAATCTTCCAAATCTGAATCCATTCCTTTATTTGACTTCTTTTCCATTATAAGTCAAAGAAAATGTATAACCAAGTATATTCATACTACTAGAATTACATATCTGAGAAGAGATTTGGGGTAAGAGGAATATAGATTTATAATAATTGAAATTAACTTTTTCTTTACAAAAGTTGATTCGCTTCTTCTCTGCATCTCTTTTATTTTCTTCCCTTCTCTAATTTGTGTGTGTACACACACACCCACATATATATACATATAATTTTATAATCTCTAGAAATTGTGGAGAAGAGAAAATGACAGAGCTTCGCTGTTTTGATCAGAAAATATGATAAGAGAAGCGAGTGGTTTGGCCTGTATTTATAGGTGCTCGAATCAACCGACCCAAGTAAGTGCCACGTTTATTATAATTTATTTCATTTTCCATTTTTAATTATTTTGGCTTTGAAAACTTCAAATGCTAATAACTTTTTCGTTAAAGCTTCTATCGCAGAAATCCAAACATGAAAGTTGCTCAGAAAATCACCATGAACATAATGGTACAATTTTCGTGGTCCACTTTTATCATTTGGTCAAATTCCATTCTTGGAGCCTTATCAATTGTCACTAATTTTACGGGGTGTAACATCTCCCCCTAAAAGAACTTCATCCCCAAAATTCCCCAAGGGTTCAATCATGTAATGTAAGGCATAAACAATCTAATTTTTTCAATCAATTAGTGTACAACCAATTTTGCAATCAAATGCGTACAAGCGCATGGTGTATCACAACATATATGAACTGCATGGAGAATAATTCTAATTTGGTGCCTCCTATATGAATAAATTCTTTTAAAAAACATTTTGAAAATATGATGCAAACAACCTAGATATACTAGAAGTTCTATACGTACACAAGTTTTCAGAAATCAAGAAACATTTTTCACATAAAAATTTCCATACTCCTGCAAGTAGAAGTGTGGTATAACCAATTTTGCATCTAATCCCTACCATTTAAAACCAAGAATACAATTTCCAACATCCAAAATTTTTGAAGATCCTGTTATTATGAATTCATACTGCTATCCTGCGAAAGAAATTTAGAGGGAAAATTTTACAATTCCACCGTTCATTTGGACACTTATTCCATTATACCTTGGACCTGCTGCCCCCAAAACTTATCCAGGTACAATATACATAAAAGAGTTTATTTTTGAATGTTAAAACGTAACTATCCTAAGCGTAATATTTTTTTTACTATCAACTAGGTATGGAAATAGAAATTCAAAAGCTAAAATAACCTTTTTCCTTATTATTATTATCTATGTTTAGTATACTATCACCCTTGTCGGATAGTAAAATTTATATTCACTAACATGTATTACCCTACGTTAAGCATATGGTAATGGAAAATTGAAAAAAAATTCATTTTCCATCAAAACCCTTTTCCTATTCCAATCAATCTTGCAAAATAGTTTGAAAAATCAAATTTCCAAAAGCATTTAAACATCGTTTTTCTTTCCAGAGGCATTTGGGAAAAATTTGTAAAAAAAATTTAACCTAACTTCTCAAAGGCATTTAAACAATTTTTTTTAAAAGCATTTGGATAAAAACTTTCCAAAACATTTGCCTTTTCATTCTTAAAACAAATCAGGCCATGTCTTAACAAAATAGGGACTCGGTCTATGTGTTAATGTATATGATTGACCATAATATTTGCAGTTAATCTTAGATTTGGAGAACCTTTTATTATTCTTAAAAATAAACTACCTACAAGCATATCTACAAATTTTAGCTTTTAAGATATAGGGATAGGGACCCGTGATTTCGCAACAACCTTTACCAATCCTCCGCTAGCTAAAATTTATTTTGTTCAAAATCCTAAAGTTTTTGGGATAAAAACATTTTTAATTTCTAGTTGCTAATTTAGTTTCCTAATTTATTTTATAAACATCTAGTCTTAACTACATTTATCGTTAGTTACGTGTCCTTATGAGATCTCCTTATTTACGTTATTTTCTAATATATTTATAAAGTGGTCAAAACTCGTCTGAACCATCAACTTAGTAACATAACGAGAACATACCTCATATCATATCATATGCTTTTTAATAACCTAAGGGAGGCAACTTGCAGTTATAACCCAAAATTCCCAAAAGAAAATTTAGCTGGAAGTTGCCATTCATCATTAACTGTTGTTAATGATGTTGTAGCCCCAACACTCCTTACTAAATTAAGACGAACATTTCTAGTATGTTATTCAAATATGACTTAAGTTTCCCCCTTGGCTTCTAACAAATAAAGTTTATCCATTACTTCAATCCTTCTACCTAATTATGGGACAGATTGTGCATTCCTATACTTCATTGTGTAAGAAATATAAACTGTGAACATTTAAAATAACTCTTCGAAAAATTAGCTTGGTGGAATAATTTTCCTACCACCATTCTTGCCTTCTTCAACCTTGAGTTAATCAACACCCTTTATGTTTGTTTGTCATCTAGTACTCTCTTCTCTAACCATACTGCTATCTTTTATTGATCATAATCCCTTGAACATATCCTCAAACTTTGGTATTTACTTTCTTTGTCCTTAATCATTCATGCGATTATACCCTAAGACTTGCAAAAGTATACTTTAATATCATTTTCCATTTCTTTGGGGTTCTTCTTATAGCTTCCACGCATCTCTAATAAAATAATCCTAGGTTCATTTCAACATTCCTTATACCCAATGGGGATTCCTTGTTTCTACCCTACGAGCATCTATAGCAATTGTATTCACAGCTTAAACCTTTACCCCGTCTTATCTACGCTGTCATTCCTATCTACTCCATATCAAAAATTGGTTTGGTCTCTCTCCATTGTTTATAAAAATAAAACTCCACGATCATAAAGTACTTAATTAAAAACTTATATCTTTGAACATATAAACCTAGGAACCTTTTTCAAAAAAGCTTGGGTATCCAAAGGGCCCATGAAAAATTTCTTTTCAAAAACTTTTTATAACAAAGATTTTCTTCTTTTAAAAGTGTGATTTATAAACTCAAAACATCCATCACATTTAAACCTCATTGTCATACCAAACTCTGTTTTTCAAAAAATATTTTCTATAACTATTAAATAATGAAAAATGGATTATACAAGGATAACTTCTGTCCTATTATTTTCTTACTACTCATGCTATTTCTATTTCCACCTTTGATGGAGATTATAATAGCATGTGAGGAGGACTTCTAAATGATATGTGCGGTTACTGCATATATCTAAGCATCTATCCAAAATAATTGCGCAATTGCTACATATCTGTGAAATTATTCATTATTCCTATCCTATTCCTATTACCTCTATCCTATATAATTTCTATTAGATTACTAATCCTATTTTTATAAATTCCTAATGTCATTTCTATCTAAATTTTTAATACTACTACTGTTAAAATTTCTTCTACCCAAATTCCTTTCAAGTGGCTTTCACTTCTCTAATAATATATTCCTCCTATCTTAGCTATCGAACATTCTTACACTTATATTTTCTTTACCCCATTTTGATCAAGTACCATTTCCGTTTATCCACCCCTTGGAGGAAGAATTTTAGAAACCTTTTAAACATACAAAAATAGAAAAAATCATCAAGCCAAACCTACACTCTATTTTCTATTCATTTTAAAATTGAAAATTCCCTTTTTACAAAAACCTTGAAATCAAAATACTTTCGACTCTACCAATTTTAAACTAAGAATTTCGAGTTTTACGTGCTTTTAAAAACTACACATACTCAATAAATTATTTGAAAAACCCATTCGAAATGTTTCAAGGAATTTCCAAAATCTTTGTTAAATTCTTCCAGACGGGGTTGGACATAGAAATGAACTTTAATCGTCTATTTTTTTGGACTTCCTTTTTTCTACTCCTTCATAACTGTTCTACGTCAAAAATCTGACTATCTTAATTGTGGTGATCAATGTAAACCTTCTTGTGAAAACTCTCTCCACTCCTATTATACCATAATTCCGGATGCTTATGACATATAGTTTCTTACTACCCATTTGTCTGGATAAAAGATGGATCTTCAATTGCCAAATGCATTAAAAACTACAATCAAAAGGCAACCTTGGCCCAAGAAATGAGTCAAGTATCATCTTGCTTCCGAGGTCCTTCTACATGTTGTGCTCATGCTCTTCATGGTCAAATTCTTACGATACAACCTCCGCCCTGTGGGGCTGTCGAGGTAGGAGTATAAACTTAATTTTATTTAATGACTTAACTCATAGTTGCCTTGTCCAACCTTTTAAAATATGGTCGCAACCACTTCTATATTGGAATTCATAGACATTGGCATATGATATATTTAATTATAGGTCAAAACACAAATATGTACTCCCGACGTATCCTAATTCCGATGATCGACTAACCTAGCTCTGTACTAAATGTAATAATTGGCACCTTAATGGACTTGGATTTTGAATAAATCAAAACCAAAGTCCATTAGAGTACGACCTTTAGGGTATGGATCGTTGCTTTTTTTAATCTGTAATAAACACAAGCATATCAGAGCGAGATTAATATATCATAGTGGAATTGATAAATATAATAGAATATACGTATTAACCGAGGCTATTACCTTAGAATTAATATTATTCATTGGGTGTCTAATCGCCTCGTCGACGGCGTGCATGAATAAGAAGACTTCTCCATCTACCATTCCCATCTTGCTTTAGTATCCGGGCTCTTTAAATTAAACATGCCGATTGTAATGAGGAGGGGGTCAAAGAAATGTTCTAGTGATTGGAAAAATTGCATATTTTATCTATACCATTAACCTATGCTGATTGATTTCCATGTAAGTGTTATGCCTAGCAATTAATACTAATCTGTTTAATCTTATATGCATATACGATATAATAACATAACCTTCTCCAAGGTATAACCATAAATATTCACTACCCAAACCTCGACTACTTAATACTTCTTTAATAGGGAGGAGGCAGACCCAAAGGCCATTTGATACCTCAATCCCCTAAGCAGGCTCTCTGTAACGCAAATGCTAGTCAATCGATTCTACCTACAATAACTGATGACCCCTATATACGGCTCTATAATTTATAATTTAATTGGTGTACTGCTAACGCATCTAAAAGACTCTCTAAGGGTTAACTAGCCCACCTCCAATAATCGAATTTTTATCTAACCATCTACTTTAAGGTTTATGCACCTCCTATACGGATTCTACACTTATAGAAATCAAAATTTGTCAGGGAATAACCCAAGTCTTTGCTGCCGCTTGCTCGGAACTGTTGGTAGACATAGCCTATATGCCAGACCTGCTACTAAATATCGATACAAAATACTGACATACCTCGCTGACCTTCCATAACTGACATCCGGTTTAGACAAACCTAAGTAAGTCAAGGAAAAATACTCATTTCGGTTACTTAATACCTCTTATTGGAAATGAAGCGGACTCTATTTTATTAAAAGTACTGCGCCATTTAATACTTTAGACCTGAGGTGAACCCTCGATATATTTTTCCCTTACCTATCTGCAACGCATATCCCTTCCCCATGGATTCTGCAATTGGATCTCACATCAGTAGTAAGTATACACAATGTTGTAGCCTCTAGTTGATGGGTAGACTTCTATTATGTAACTCTTGTATCCCAACCCACTAAACCAAATATATCACCCAAAGCCCAAGTGTTGGGCTAGTCCCACCAATTCATGCTCGTTCTAAACCTATAATTGAAGTTATACAATTTTCTACTATGAAAATTATATTGCCTTCTACGTATATTTAATAGTATTAACACTTACTGGTTCACTACGAAATTATTCCTATTTTATGTGCTTAGGCTTTGGTTTCCTCATTTTATTCTTATGTCCAATAAATATCCATTATCCGCAATAATTGTTCATTAATTTCCAAATTAGATAATATCTAATAATATTTATGTATCCATTTCAAAATCCACTTATTACATACATTCATTTTTCCATGCCATATTAAATTCTCTAATCAAGACCCATTTAATTCTTTTAACTCCCTATTAACTACAAATTTATTCCCCATTAAATTTGTAGTTATCATCAAAATTTTGGAATTACTATTCCTTCCATTTTCAACATCCTAGTCCTGTAATTATTAAGCTATTAGTAACTAATACGAATACAGAGGTAAATTATGCTACGTATGTGTGTGTGTGTATATATATTCTTTATCGCTAAGCATGGTAATACGCAAATATGTTTTTCTATTTTAATCTACTAATTCCTAAACTAGAATATTCCTTTCCACGTTATTAATCTTTTAGAGCTATTCTTCCAAAAAATATTAGCGTTATAACTTTCCATAAATTATCTTAAAATAAGACTTTTTCTCTATTTGAAATTACAAGGAATTATCTCTTTTCTTCTATTGAAATAGACAGTGCAAATTATGAAGAAGAATATCCATACTTTACACATCTCTTTCCTTTTTGGTATATTCCTCGGTAATTCAAATGATGCACTTTTATACATTTGTGGAATTAGATAATTTATAGAAAACACATGGAAATAGATACAATTAAATTACACCTAACTTCAAATAAATTAAAAAAATTGGAATTACATTCCAAGCCAACTAGAGCAGCCTAATTTACAATCCAATTATAGATCCGATATAAATTCTAAACTTTACAAATATTTTTCACTAATAATTATTTGGGACTAATTTTAAATTTTTAGATTATGTTGTATATACTATTCTTATTCCAGTTACCTATTTTATAGAATATGTAGGCGATAATCCTATATGTTTGTTTTAAGCTACAACTCATCCAACATTATACAAGCATAATAATTATATAAAAATTCAACGAGAAAATTTTCAATGTTGTAAAAAAATTATATAATTTTCCACTCATCTTTCTATCTTTCCAAATCTCCTAAATATGAATCCATTACTTTACTTGACTCATTTTCCATTCTAGCCCAAAATAATATGTATAACAAGATATATACATACTATTATAATTATAGATCTGAGAAGAGATTTGGGGTTAAGGGGATAGTTTATAATAGTTGGAATTACCTTTTCCTTTGCAACATTGATTCTCTTCTTCTCTTCTTCTCTTTTGCTTTCTACCTTTCTCCAATTTGTGTGTGTGTGTGTGTGTGTATATATATAATAATTTATAATTTTTAGAAATAATCGAGAAGGGAAAATGGAAGAGCTTCGCTGATCAGAAAATATGAGAAGAGAAGTGAGGAGTTAGGGTTGTATTTATAGGCACTCTAATCAAATGTAACCATTAGATTAAAATAATTAAATCCGACTTGTTTAGCCATGGTTCAAACCTTAGCCGCCACCCATTGACCGGTTTACCGCCTCCTAAAAGCAGTTGACTACTACCGGTCGACTGGCCCAAGTAAGGGGTCAACCATGGGGCTTCGCTTTTATTATAATTTATTTCCTTTTTCGTTTTAATTATTTTCGCTCTGAAAACTTCAAACCCTATTAACTTTTCTATTTGTGCACCAATCATAAAACTCCAGATATGAATTTGTTTAGAAAATCTCAACGAACTCAATGGTGCAAGTTTCATGGCCAAATTCCATCATATTCTCAAATTCCATTCTTAGAATCTTATTAATTATTGTTAATTTTACGGAGTGTTACACGACCGATCATGATAACTGGTGCAATGTTGGCCTATTTTTTGGGTGAGGTTGAACCTAGACCCATATGGGACTATATAAAGTAATGTTTACCAATTTGAGTCTTGTTCCTCTTATTTTTGGAGGCTATTAAAGATGCAGGTGATGGTGTTTTGAATTGGGATAAATGTGTGTAATGACTGATCATTGGTTGAAATGGATGTGTATGTTGTTATGATTTGGAAAAATTATGTGATGACGGACGTGAATATGAACGAACTTATGGCACTGGTAGGCTGCCAAGGATATGGATACCAAACTATGACACAACTGAGTTTCTAGGTAGTGCACTGCTCTCCTGAAGGCTTCGACAGACCAGTGTGAAGGATGTATGGTAAGCAACCCTATATGCTTTGGGCGGTCCAGAGCATGATTCCAGTTAGTATGAGTACAACTAGCGATCGTGTAGCGCATGAGGAGGGTCTATGGAAGTGATTTTTATATGACATTGACATCATGACGACAACATGCGATCCTTTAGCAGACGAAGCAGGTCAGGGTAGGTGAATCCACACAAGTGTGGTATGATATGACTAGATGTATATGGTAGTTAGGTATGGCATGACCAATAAGATGTATGGGAGCATTATACTAATATTTTCATAGCATATGTAGATTATAATATAGCTCATTCATAAGACTTATGTCTATCCCCCTTCTATTTTTGCTCTTTATTTATATATCTAGGTTGATAGGGTTTGGAGATTAGATGACGAGGGAGACAGGGATTCATTTGCATATACTGTATATGAGTAAATAAGTTTTATAGCCTAGATTTGATTATGTATATGGATTAGGTTTGATTTATATTGTACAGACATGTGTATTTAATAGTTAGGCATGTTATGGTGATGTGATATGATTATTGTTATATTATATTTTTCCACTGTAAGACTCTGAAAGTTACCAGTCAGATCTGTGTTTGTTTATGGTCTAAATTTTACAAGTGGATTATGGCGACTGGTTCTTGCTATCGTTCTCAATCATTCACTTCTTCTCTCTATCACCCTCTGTTGCAAGCAAATTCAATTGCTAGAGATCCAGAATCGTTTAAACAACGTTCTTTTGCCCAAGTGGTCAAAGGCCAACCGTCCTTTTTTCCTTATCGTGTTCTGAAGCCTCAGGTTTCTGCTAAAAGATGGATCGATTCTCGCTCCAACAAATTTTATTGCTTTAGATGTGGCGATAGAAACCATTTCGCGTCTCAGTGTCGTGATCCCATCAGGTGCTTCCAGTGTGGCAATTTTGGTCATAAAAGCTTCAATTGTTCGTTAAGATCTTCGGTTTCTTCTGTGTTCTTGGTAGAAAATGGTTTTCAATTCGTGTTGAAGATTATGCTTTTGAAAGCGATTTTGTTAGATCACTTATGGCATTATCGCTCTGAAGGTCTTAACTACCTGGAAAATCTGCTTCTTCACTTTAATGTTGTTAACGCGCCGAATATTGGTAAAGGCTATAAGGCTAGATTTGGTGACCCTGATCTTTATTTTGGAAATATCGATTCTTCATCGGTCTCTTCCTTTTCTTATGACCATTTAAAGGAGCATGGTTTCTTGTCTGTTCTAAAGTTCATTTATTTAAGAGGAATCTTAATAAATAATCTATGGATTAAGCAATCAGAAGGTTTATTGTTTTTGGATGATCTTTTAAATCATTTTAACAATGTGAATTCGCCTAACATAGATAAGGGCTATCAAGAATTTTATGGTGTCAAAGTGCACTCTGCTGCAAATTCTTTTTCTTCTGTTAGTTTGAATGTAGACGAAGGTGCTTTTCTCGATTCTTTTAGGAGCGAAGAATCTATTTCTTTGGATCCTATTTTGTTGGACCCAGATGTTGTTCATTGTATGCCCAAGTCAGTGAATGAGGTTTGCCTTTCTGATTCGGTTAGCGATTTCACCATTCCAAAGTTTAAAAAAGGTTTTCTCTGCCCTCTTAAATTGGATTCTTTTAAGATTCCTATCTCCAACATGTTTGATTGCCTTGATTCTGTATTAGCTTCAGAAAGCTCGTTATTGTCTGATGTCAGTGATGTTGTAACATCTTGTCCTCCTGCTGATATTTTTGATTCTTATTCAACGGTTTGCTATGCTTCTTCCTGCTATTTTTCTTGTGATCTATATTTCTTCTTACCTGAGTATGGCTTTAGTTCCCACAATGTTGTTGATAGCTGCTATAAGTTTGATGATTCTGACAGTAGACAGATTGACTTGGATTTCGATTTACCTATGGGTACTGGTTCACTGTTAAATGTTGATTTCTTCGACTTTTGTTTTTGGTCAGATGAAACTTCTAATAGGGTTGTTGATCCTAATTCTACTGAAGTTGCTGATATTTATGATATTGCTGATATTGATGATATTTCTGTGCTGAGACAATCTAAGTTTTTTCAAGATTGGTACTTAAATACAGTATTGCTTCTAGATGTTGAGAAGGATTAGGTGGTTGAAAAACATTTGGAACTTGATGTTTTAGTGGCGGATAGGATTGATGTGCCTGTTGTGCATGATACACTTGATTTTTGGATCAGGTTGATTTTTTGGGTGATCTGGATAGAAAGGTGTTGTTGGATGATGTTTATGCTCCTATTGTTTCTTCGAATTTGGGTAATCAATTGATGGTTAGTTGCCTCTATGATAATTTGGTTCCTATCTCTAGTGATTTTGGTGAAGTCACAGAATCTTCCTCTGTTGTTTATTTGGATGGGCTTGTGAATCAGTTAGTGGATTTTAAGGATCCTGTTGTTTCTCTAGATTCTGGTGATTTAGTTAGTGTTGCTGGACGTAGTTTGTCTGGCCAGTCTGAGACTGGTGGTGTTTCTCCACCTTCTCTTCCTTCTTCGAGGAGAGGTAGACATAGAAAATTTTCAGCTTCTAGTGGGTTGGTGCGTCGTAGTGTCAGGATTCGTGGCAGTTGTTGTCAGCCATTGGGTGAGTTTCCTGGTTCGAACACCGTGAACGGTGTCTCGGAATCAGGCTCAGGTACGCATTTTGATTTGGTTAGTTCTTATTCGTCTTATGCTCTTGGTGATTTATCAGCTTCAGATTTCAGTCAGTTAGCTAGTAGCTCTGCTTTTATTTTCTCTGACTTAGAGTTAGATCGTGAGTTTATTAAAAATAAGGAATTTGATAGGTCTAGATCTATGGGCTTATGAGAGTCATTAGTTGGAACATTAGAGGTTTGAATGACCTCAATAAATGTGATAAAGTTAAAATCTTTTTTAAAGACCTTTCTATTGATATTTCTCTTTTACAAGAGACTAAAATTGAATGTCCCGACTTTCGTTTTTTAGAAGATTAGGTGGCTTTCGTCTTAGTAAATGGATTTTTCTTCCTTCGGTGGGCTTTTCGGGGGGTTTAATGATTGGTTGGAGAGATAACCTCCTTAAATTAATGCAGTGTATTCAAAAGCAACACTCTTTACATATTATTTTAATTAATTTAGCCGACAATTCTTTTTTAAATATTTCTAATGTTTATGGGCCTAACTCTAAAATAGATAGACGTATTCTCTGGAATGAATGCCTCGAATTTAGATCCTTTGCCCCCGGGTCTTGGATTTTGGGGGGTGATTTTAATGTTACTCGTTTTATTGGGGAGCGTTCTCCCCGGGAAGGTGATTATTCGGCTATGGAGCAATTCGATCAATTTATTATTCATTCTAATTTGATCGAAATTCCTCTATCCAAAAGAGCTTTTACTTGGAGCAATAATAGGAATTCTCCCTCTTTTGCTCTATTAGATAGATTTTTCATTAGCGATGAAATTGAGGATAAATTTCCTATCTGTAGAATGTCAAGTTTACCTTATACCCTTTTTGATCATTGTCCCATTATCCTTTCTTGTGATAGTCATAGAATTTTTAGTAGAGCCTTTAAATTTGAAAAAATGTGGCTGCTAGAATCTGGTTTTTCTAATTTAATCTTCAATAAATGGTCTTCTATGAGTTTTAATAGTGTAAAGTTTAGTGACAATTCAGCTAAAGCTTTTGTGCTCAAGCTTAGAAAACTCATATTTTTTCTTAAAAAACGGAATAAAAACGTTTTTGGTAATATTAAAATTAAAAAAGATAGTATTCTTAATGAGTTGCTTAAACTAAATAAGATTGAAGAATCTAGACATTTAAGTTTAGGTGAGAGAAATGTTCTTAATAACTTAAAAGATGATCTTAATTCTATTCTTGAAAAAGAGGAAGTTATGTGGAAACAGAGATCAAATTTTCATTGGATTAATGAAGGTGACAATAATACCATATTTTTTCATAATATAGCTAATAGTAGAAAATATAGTAATACAATTAATTCCATTTTAGTTAATAATGTGGAATTAGTTGATCAACGTGACCTTAACAATGCTTTTACTGAATATTATAAAGATATCTTTGGCAATAAAATTAAGCATAGAGTTAATGTTAGATGGAATGATCTTTATCCATCCGTCTATAACATTAATCTCTCTGATTTAGATGTTCCTTTTACTGAAGAGGAAATCCGAAAAGCCATTTTTGATTTACCAGGAGATAAATCTCCGGGCCCGAATGGATTTCCTATTTTCTTTTATCAATCTTTTTGGGAGGTTTCAAAATTAGACTTAATTTGTATGTTTAATGAATTTTATAATGGTAATCTCCAATTAGGTTGTTTTAATTTTGCTAACGTTATTTTATTACATAAAAAAGTTGGTGCTAATACTTTAAAAGACTTTAGACCCATTTCTTTGATTAATTGCTCTGTTAAAATTATTTTCAAAGTTTTAGCTAATAGACTTAGTTTAAAAATGAATGATCTTATTGACTGTTCTCAATCAGCTTTCATTAAAGGAAGAAATATTACTGATGGTGTAGCAGTTGTTCAAGAATATATTAATTTTTGTTGTAAAAATAATATAGCTTTTGCTATTTTTAAATTTGATTTTGCTAAAGCCTTTGATTCGGTTGATTGGGATTTTCTCATTGATATTTTCCTTGCCAGAGTCTTTAGTAATAGATGGATTAATTGGATCATTACCTTGCTTAAAACGGGTAACTTTAGTATTATGGTTAATGGTGTTTTAGGTAATAAAATTCAATCCAAGAGAGGTTTAAGGAAAGGGGATCCTTTATCCCCCCATTTGTTTAATTTAGCGGCTGATGTCTTTTCTAAGATTATTAAGAATGCTGCTAGCAATAATCTTTTGGATTTGGTAATGATATTTCTAGTTTTGGTTTGTCTGTACTTCAATTTGCTGATGATACTTTGCTTTTTTCCTCACATCTTCCTAGTCATATTATTGCTCTCAAGTTTATTCTTTATTGTTTTGAACTTTTATCAGGTTTAAAAATAAACTTTGATAAAAGTTCTGTTTTAGTTTTAAATGATTTTGATAATGTAGAAAATTTAGTTGCTAATACTTTAAATTGTAAAACTATGAGTTTTCCTTTCGACTATCTTGGTTTTGTTATCAGACCTTCAAAACTTAAGCATGATGATTAGTTAATAATCATTGATAAAGTTAAATATAAGATTTCTAATTGGAATGGGAGATTCTTATCTAGAGCTGGTAGAATGATTTTGATTAATTCTGTTCTATCAGCTCTCCCTATCTATTGGATGTCTATGCACCTTTTTCCAGACTGGGTGATAGATAAAATTGATAAAATTAGAAGGGATTTCCTTTGGAGTGGTGGTAATCCTAATAATAACATTAAATGTTTAGTTAATTGGAATATTGTTTGTAAGTCTAAAAAAGAGGGTGGTTTAGGAGTCATTAATTTACATAATATGAACTTGTCTCTTCTTGGTAAATGGTTATGGAAATTCAGAGATACTAGTGATAATGCCATTTGGAAGGAGACTATTTCTAAATTTTACTATAATGGTAGTTATAATCTCTATCATATTAGTCCTTCAATTTATAGTAAATTATCTTATTTTTGGAAATCCGTCTTAAAATGTAGTGATGTTTTCAAATTAGGTATAAATATTATTGTTCATTCTGGTAATAATACTTCTTTTTGGCACGATAGTTGGATTTCCTCTACTCCTCTTAAGTATGAGTTCAAAGATTTATACGATATCTGTAACTTTAAATTTGCGTTTATTTATGATGTTTTTAACTCTGAAAGTGACCCTCCTTGGATTTTCAATTTTAATAGTATTTTAGTAGGCCCTACCCTTAGACATCTTTATTTGCTTTATGCTAAACTAAACCTGTATAACATTGACAATGATAATGACCAAATTAGTTGGGAGTGGGATAAGGGTAAGAAATATTCTTCTAATTCCTTTTACAAATTTATTAACTTTTCGAGGGTTTCTGCCAATAGTTTTAAATTTATTTGGAAGTCAAATGCTCCTCCAAAATCAAAGATTCATACGTGGCTCATCATTCATGGTAAATTAAACACTATTGAATTTTTAAAAAAGAAAAATATTAATATTGATAATAATTGTTATTTTTGCAACACATTTTCTGAAGATATTAATCATATTTATTATGAATGTTTGGATACTCATTTTATTCTTTTAAAGACCCTTAATATTTTTGAGTTTAATATTAGTTCTAGAGTTTCTGATTGTTTCTTCTATTTGAACTCCTTTAGATTTAGGTTCAATAAGAATTATAGATACTTGCTTGATTCTTTATTCACCATTTCTTGTTGGTACATTTGGTTTGAAAGAAATCAAAGGATTTTTAATAATAAAAATCAACATTATAATAGTTTGATAATTTTAATTTCAAATTTCTGTTTAAATTGGATTTCTAATCCCAAATATAAATTAGCCAAAAATAATTGCTTTAAGGATTACTTTAATAAGGTTAGAAATAATATTAACATATTCAAACTTAATATCAATAATTTTGCTTCTAATAATACTTATATTAATCCCTTTTCTGATTTAAATAATGTTCATATGTTGCATCATGATTCTCTTACTATTTTTGGCCCATAATTTAGTTTCTTGTATTGTTTTTTCTTTTTTTCTTATATTTTCTCATTCTTAGAATTGTTTGTTTTTGGCTCTAGATTATTCTTGCTTTAATTTTCTCTTTGGTTTTTATTCTCACATATATCTGATTTAAATTCTATCTATATACATATATGTGATTCATTCTAACTTGATTTCCTAGTTTTGTTACAGGTTTGGTTTAGATAGGTTGTTGGTTTTTCTCTTGACTGGTTTGCAGGTTTGCTAGCAACTTTTATCAGGTTGGCAGGATAGCTTTTCTCTGGATTTCGGATTGCGTCTGGCATTTCTTTTGTTTACTCCAGGTCTTCAGTGTGGAGTTTTTCTTTTTGGTCCACCTTTTGGAGTCCTTCTCTGTGGATCATCTGAGGCATTTTCATTGAGTTTAGTGCTTTAGTATTTCGGATTTTGATACCTCTAACACCCTATTATTAGGCGGTGGCCTTGCCGGAGCTCGTGCTGGAGCGAGGCATTTTCATTGAGTTTAGTGCTTTAGTATTTCGGATTTTGATACCTCTAACACCCTATTATTAGGCGGTGGCCTTGCCGGAGCTCGGTATTAGGGTGTAATGGGTGGTGGCTTTGCCGGAGCTCATTTGAGGGGTATCTTTTTCTTTATTTTTTAGTTTTATAGTTGTGCCACCTACCAGGCATGTTGGCAGCTCCTTCTTTTTTGTTATATATATAGCGCTCCGTGTGTGCTCTCCTCTTTTATTAGAGGATCGCACATTTTTCTCAAAAAGATCTGTGTTTGTTTATTTTTATCTTACCCCAATAACTTATCCTTTTCGTTTATCGAGGTGTTGACGTCCATTTAGGCATTGAACCAGGGAGTCAAAATAGCAGGTTGTTACAATTAGAGATAGTGGATGGGCCTTAGAATCCTCCACTTCAATATCCGCTCCAGTCGGAGTGTCGGATTAGATTAGTGTCAAACTAGGTTGAGGAAGGGGCCTAAACCACGTGTTCTCCTCTTGTCTCTCCAGCCTTAGATGTTTTTTCCTTCCCAATTCTTTTACGCCTCTAGATTAGGGGATCTCTAGCTTTCCTAATCGAGCGACCCTCGGTCGGTAACCGTTATCATCTAAGAGATTCATCTATTACTAGATGAAGAATCTCCTTTGCTCCGTCGGGATCTTTTTTAGTTATCGAGCATCTCCTCAAGATCATTACTGGTGGTGGCCTTTATAACACCTAAATAAGTAGTCGAGAGATTGATCAACACAAAACCTAGGGGTAAAAGGAACATAAGATAACAACCAAGATATACATATATTCTCCATTGATGAAAACAGGAAGAATCGCCCCTGACGAAGTGACGAAGAAGTACTCCAATTTGAACATGCTTTATTTGGAATATGATTCCCTTTAGGCTTGAACTTGCTACCTACTCAAGATAAAAGAAAGGGGTGCCCTCAGCTTTGTTGGAACTATGCCATCTTACAGCGAAAGAAATGAGAGAATTCAAAATTTTCACCATTTTAGATCTATATTAAGCCTGTGAAGTCTATGTTTAGAACTGTTCTATCCTCTTTTAAATAAAATCAATATTTTATTTTACTTCATAATTATACGAGTTTTAAGTTTAATTCAAATAAATATTTAATTTGATGAATGTATTAAATACATTCATGTGTTTGAATGATAAGGATAACATATGAGCAGCACATAAAAGTACGTAAGTAAACATGCAAAAGTTCTGAGATGGAAACCTTCCATTTCTTTCTCTTAATACAAATAATTAATTAGGGGAAGATGGAGCCATAAATGTAGATAGAAACTTTTCGTTTCTCTCTCACTCTTTAATTAGGTTAATTAATAAATTAATGACATTTCCAACTTAATTCACACAAGCTTTGACGTCTAAAATTTTGACTATTAATATGTGTGTGTGTGTGTGTGTGTTATTCTTACATATATATACATAAACATATATATTAAAATTAAGATTAACCAGTTTATACACCATGAAATCAAAGCTTAAAACAATATCTATTTTGATAAGATTTTGGAACTAAATTAATGGTTACAAACATAAATATATTTTATTAACTTAAGATCAAAGGGACATGCAATTATATGTATGTGTTTGAAAATCATGTTTAGTAAAATAAAATCCTGCCTTAACAAAATGGTTAAAAGGAGCATATGACATATTGCATAAAAGTTCACATATAATAATCAATAAAATTCTTTTTCTTAAATGTATTGTGATGAAAAGATTTATATCCAAATCAGCAACCCTACAAAACTTATAATCATGTTTCTAAATTGTTTCAAATAAATAATATGTGTATTTCGTTCATGTTTATACTTTATGTTACAAGCAATAAAAAAATTAGGTAATTCAACATTAGACTTCAATCAAATTGATAACCTTTCCTTTTTAATCAACTTATAAATTTCAAGTCTACCTAAAATTTTAATTTTCAAAATTATTTCAAAATGACTAAACTTTATGTTCATAAATTATTTCAAAATGTTATTCATAAAAGAGTTTTTATATGAAAAATTGGACAACACAGGCATGTATAAATTGTGATAATGAAAATTAGATCTAATCAAATACGTAACATAATTAACCAGACAAAAGAGGGATAGATCCATAATAATTATCATTGGTTATATGTTAATAATAATGAATGTAAACAAGATGATTTTAATCATATTAACTTGATGAGGATAAACGATTCCAGGGAACAAAAAATAAATTCAAACATTGTCAAAATACGTACAAATGAATGAACAGAATATGTGAAGAATAGAAACAAGTAATCATCATGAAATAGGATATAAATGAAGCAGGAGTTCACCTTTTATAAAGAGCTAAGAGAAACACCTCAATTTGATATTCCTACTCAAATTTCAAGTAGATCATCATCCTGCTTTGCAAGAGACGGATGAACTACTTTTTTTAATTTGATGTTTGCATTTTGTATTAGATTTGACGAAATTTTTGAAAATATTTATCTAATTTTCAACCACGAAAGGTTAGGAAGAGAGAAGAGAAATATGAATGAGAAATAATGAAAATTATTTGTAGAAACAAATTAATAGGTACGTTTTGGTTAAAAGAATGAAACGTTTTCCATTCTTTTAAGTAAACTTCCCTAATCAATTCCCTTATTTTTCTCTCTCCCCCTATTCTTCCCTTTTTATATCATATGGCTGAAATTATTTGCCATTAAATGGTACACAATCACAAATATTTTTATGCAAATATACAAATATCATATATCGATGCTTGCAAGTATAACTTTTATATATGCATTCAAATAATTCCAAATAACTCTCAAACATCAAATAAAATAAATAATAATTAATATTTCTCAAATATTAATTAATTTAACTAACTTAAAACATTTTGTAAATTAATTAAATCATGTGGTTTTTTGAAGAATTCCCAAATATGGTTGTTTGACTCAAAGGTGTAAATTCAATCAACAACTAATGTTGAATAATTCAAACATTAACGTTCACAAGTCATCTTTGCTAGTGGTGTGACATTTTGGCTGAATATACCGCTTACACATCTTTACGGGTAAAAATCCAATTTTACATATTTTAAGCATTACCCAGTAGTGACATTTAATTTTCTTCATCAAAACTACGTCACTTTGGACCAATGGAAACTGGTAATGGTAAAAATTCTAATAACGTCCATATTCAGCTTTATAGTCCAAACATAAAGTACTTGGTTCAATAATAACAATTATTATTAACTGAAATGCTCTAGCTAGAGACATTGACTTTAAGATGACTCCATTTGACGATGATACTAGCCTCGTATAACAGAGGAGATGAATCCTCTCTTGAATACTGTTTCACTTCCATTACTTCCACTTGACCCAACTATAGACATTCAATGGATTATGTGCCATGATTTAACTATAATCAAAGTAAAGAATCCACGTTGAAGATCAATAGTTTTCTCAACTAGACATAACTGTGTAAATTAGTCATATTGGTATTTTCCACTTGACCTTAATTATATTAACTAACAAAAAACTATCATGCGAGTCATCCAATTATTATCCAATAACTATCAGAACATAGTCCGCGGGTGCGGCGCAGTGGAAAGGAGACTTGAGTTCTGGTAAAAAGACCCAAGTTTGATTCCTACCATGCGCTTCCCTATCCTACATAAATTTACCCGGGGGTATGGGGACTTGGATCAGCGGACGGCTTTACTATACCCTCCTCAGGAGTTTACCAGCCCGTTGGGTTCTCCTGGGTTTTCAAAAAAAAAACTATCAGAACATAACCCCTTGGTGCCTCCGACAGCCAACAGTAACACATTGCCTAACATTTGGAGATCATTACATACTCTAGTCTTAATGGATGTATCGATATCCAGTCTCGATACCTTTTACCTAAATATACTTTTAATCAAATCAATTAATTAATTTAACACATTATATCAAGTATATAATAGAAAGAAAACACCTTTTATTTTGAACAAAATTGGTTATCAAGTTAGATATATGTAATAAATTACATAATTTCCCCTAGGGCATACCCCTTAGTCTATCAATCTTCCACTTGCATTTAGGGTCATTTATGAAATCTTATTCCAACGTCTCCAATTGGTTTCCTCAAAATCGATTAGGTTGGTCCCTTAGTCAACGGGCATGCTGTTATGTTTCAATTATCTACTCTGCCAATCAATCTCTCCGACGGTGATAAACTGTCTTATCAGTGGAACAATTTGGAGTATGTCTTCCAACTTCTAGTGTGCTCTATGTTCTGTTATGAATCACGACACTCTTATCACATAAAAGTATTATAGGATTCTCAATGTTTGGAGTCACCCTTGGCTCGGTCATAAATTTGTGTATTTATATATTAATATACATTTTTTTATTGCAGTGTTATTAAAGGCAACGTACTTAGCCTTCTACATTAAATTGACCATAGTCTTTCATTTAGAACATTTGCAACTTAAATATTCTTAACTTGAATTTATTATAGTCATATTATACTCAATTTCACTTATGAAAACTTGAGTCCCAAAACTCCTTCACAAGGAGTTTGTTGTTTCTGTAAACAATTTTATAATACTTCATAAACACACAAGAAAACCTCAAACAACCATTTATTGATATCAATTTGTATTTGATATTTGCTTCATGTATCAAATGTACAAACAAATCATGATACTATAGACAACATGACATATATGATATTTTTTATTGTCGAAGTATAAGAAATCATCTTACACGCTTCATATTAAAAGTTTAATAAGTTGTCCTTGCATATTGTTTGGGACATTCCCTATACCTTTTATACTTACTATAAAAGACATCATTTACAAATTCAACGTCCAGCATTAAAAAACCTAAGGTTGATTTTAAAATAAGTGCATCGTTAAAATCAATAATGTGTTGTTTACTTATAGTCCAAAAATATCAATATATCTTTGAATGTTCTTTCTTATAAGTACACGATTCCATAGCATTTTTGATTGATAATCAAACTATTTGATATTTTATCGAAAATTCTGTTCAATTTTGATGCTTTTTTGAATGATACTTTCGTATCCATTCTCGATTATATCGAAAAAATCACAAACCCAATATCGCTCCCTCTAACATCGAGATACTTTAGTTGTTATATGCAAACAGTCTAGTCTAAATCATTATTTAGAATTCCCTGTTTCTACATGTATGTATCAAATCACCAAGTCTACCTAAGCAATAATTTTTTAAGTAAATCCAAATTAATTTGAGCATGTTAAATAACGAATTTATTATGCTTTTCGATATTTGAATTTACAAGATTATTTTTATCAACGTTGCTCATAAAATTCCAAATTTACGAGATTATTTACAATATTTTCGGATTTTTGCTTCATATCATATCACAGAGTTGGTGCTTTTAATTGTTTAATTAACAACTGAGGATTATCTATTCTCTGTATTGGTAAGAAACTCATAGTTTCTCTCAATGTGTGAGAATACATATTAGACACTCTAATGCGATAAGTTCGTATAGGTTAGGTTAATTTCATTACATCCCACGTCATCAATTTTATCATTGGATCATATCCAAATCCATTTTAATACTAATAATTTCCATAAGAAATTCCTTTACTATGAAGTTGATATTTCTTGAAATAAAGGTTATTTCTAAGTGCGTCCGAATAGGAGTTCATAATTTTTTTATGAATTTCCTTATATATATAAAATTGATTTGGATTTAATTTGCAAAACTTATGTTCAAAACATATCATATAAGATCCACATGAATGGTTATTATGTATGGTCTTTTGACTCGCACAATCTGCCAACTACTTGGCTTAGGATATTTTAGGGTTTCTTGTAAACCCTTATCTTGTATTATTTTGCAAACCATTCTTTAGATGAAATTAATTTTAACCTTGTGTACTACTCTTAAGTACATAACCTTATAGAAAGAAGTTAATCTCATCTTCATTCACAATTAATCATACTTAGTTCAATAAAGTTCGATTACTCCTTATTGATACATCATTATGTATTATAGGAAGGAGTGACTTTTAAGATTGAATCTTTATTCAATTTTAGGTATGCTTGGAACTTTTCTTATATACTCATCTATTTGACCAAATCGAATCATCTTATTTTACTTCGTGTTATTTTATTTACTTTTATTTTATATTCTATGATCTTATCATAGACGTACTACATGTATATCAAATACATATATCCACGTCGTGATAAATCGTCAATGAATATAACCAAGTACGTGAAACAAATTTGGTATTTATTGACTTGCGATTGCATACATCAATATATATTAATTCGAAGAGTTCATTAACTCTTATGATGCTCCTATTAAATTGGTGCATAGCCCTTAATTGTTTGAGATATAGTTAACTAGTATCAAATGATTCAATATCATATAATAATATTTATTCCTCAAAATTACGGCTTCGTCTATAATTCCTAAATAATTATAATTTTTTAAATACTTCTGTATTTTCTGATGCATCGCTTTTGTTATGAAAACAAATACCATATTTAGTTTTATTTCATTACAAATATTCATATTATTCACATTGAAATATAATTACATCTATTTTTCAGTTGGCACTAAAAATTAGTCATTATTTCATAAATAACGATCGGTATGTTTTATGAAAATAATCATCTTAACTTGATGCAATGATAAATGTTGTACATGATGCTTTGCTATTTCAACCATTCCTTGTAATAGTGTACTAAATTCGAAGGTCCGTTATTCATTTAATATAGATTATTTATTTCATGTACAGCAATTAGTTTACAACGAAGAGTTCTTTGTTCAAATATCTTATACCCAAAGAAATAAATCTTATAGAAAACAATTATTTACATGAAAATTCATTTTGGAATAGAAATCATATTTCTTTTTCCAATGTTAAGTATCAACCACTATTATAAGAATTCTTGTTTTTGATGTTTCTTTATAAAGCAGAAGTGACCATACACTCTCTTTATCCCAACTATACCTAAAATCACACCTACTCTTGTACATTCGTTTTTCTTTCTAAATGGTCAAACCATTCAAAAGAATACCCTTCATTACATCATCTTAACAAACTCTTTACAAAAGTGAATTTGATCATCCTAAATATTTAAGGATATCAAATATGTTAGACTTCACGTAAACTTATAAAACTGATATTTCAAAGATTGAGTTCTTATATTTATAATGTAGTTTTGGTCGTGTCACATTTAACACAACACGATCTTTATTATAATCAATCAAATTGAATACTCGATCTCATAGTACAGTTTATTAATTTTCTTCGAATGAACCAATTTCATCGAAGTACATTATGAATAGTGTAACATCCCAGAATTTCATCACTTTTTATTTTGAATATTTAGTTAATTTCAAATATTTAAATAATTGGGTTTTAATGAGTCATTAACTTGAGTTCAAATATAGTGATTATTTTGATATTTGAATCATGAATTAAATATCATTTAAATGGATTTAATAGCCTTATTAAATTGCTTTTAATTAATAAATAATAATGGTGAATTCATTTTGCAAATTCATTTGCAATAAAAAATAGTTCGAATAAATAATAATAAAATCAATTATCAATAAAACAACTTGATTTTATTATAATATTTTTAATTAAATTTATTGGATTTTCTTCCATAATTTTTAAATTGAAAAATATTTAAATTATCGTTTGACATATGTTACAGAAAACGACGGAATTTTTAAAATTTCACAGAATAAAATATTATGTGTATTTTATTATCGATTTGTAATCATGTCGCATTTTGGTGCAAAATCGTATTTTTATTTCTGATGTTCGTGGTCCGAACACGAACGACATAGTGTGTAGAGGAGTACTGCAATTACTTTTTAAAATTGTTTAAAAGAAAATCAAAACTCAAAGGTTTAATAAAAATCTTAGGATGTGATACCTAAGTGGGAATATTGGTTAACTTTCAAAGTTTGTTTAACTTAAGAATTTGTTTATTTTATGTGAAAAGGGGTGTGTTTGGTTGTTTATAAATTGAGTAAAAGAAAAATGTAACACTTAGCCTTCCCGTTTCTCTTTGTTTTGACATGCTCTTTCCCTCTTCTTATGTTTTTCCTGAAACCAAAAAACTTAATTTGCCTTAAAGTTTAAAAATCAAAATCAAATCTAATTCTCAAAGGAAAACTACAAATCTTAAATCTTTGAGTTTTTATAGTCTTTGGCTTTGATTCTACACCCATTTTAGCTTGTGGTAGTGTATTGGGAACTTGTCAGTTTTAGGGTTGACCTAGGGTTGGGTTTCATCATAGTTTGAGGAAGCTATAAGCTGTGACAAGAGTGGATTTGGATATGTGGTGTCTAGGAGATCCGATGGCATCAAAATGGAGGTGAATGATGGCTTATGGAGGAATGCGACAATCTATTTATCGTATATTATGCCATCAGGTAAAGTTCTAAGGGAGTGTATGGAGCTTGTGTAGATAAGAACGATGGCGAAGGCGATTGGTGTTTCGTTGAGATATATGGGTTGAATCATTGATTGAAGTATTAGCCATGGATAACAATGTGTAGGGCATGCATGAATTCATGGTGTGGAGGAGATGGAATAATTTGTGATTAGGGTAATGAATATTTAAATAATAATTAGTTGAATTTAATTATTTAATTTAAATCGAAGACTTATGAAATTAAAATCTTTCTCGTAAGAGGTTGAATTTGAATGAGTCAGTTGTGTTAGGCTTATATGAACTATAACTTCACGCTAAAATTGGTTTAGTCGACTTTGGAGCAAGATGAATTTTGGGCTAAAATCGAATGCCGACCAAACTATAATGCGAAAGCGTCCGTTAGAATATTCGTGAGTTTACTCACCTCTGAATAAGTTATATAATATCTGTGTTACTATAGATTATTATTGAATGCTTGATTATAATTTAAATTGTTGTTTGATTGTTTGTTTGGATTTAAGTTCCTGCTTGATTGTCTTGCAGGGAACAAAAGCAAAAGGAAAGCTGAAGTGTACGTAGTGAGTAGGTCATCGGCGGAACACTTTAAAATACATATTCATATGTGTGTTTGTAGAGGATTTTTGTAGAGAGACCCTAAGGGGGTTTTCACCATTATATATTTACTTATATTCTTATGTGCTTATATTGGCGTTTGGTTGAAATATTTATGACATACTGGTTGATTATGTAAGTGTCTTTACAGCGATTATCGCTATACCATTGCTTATGAAATATCATCTCCTTAATCCTTATAGTGTGTGAAACTTGAGCTTGTATTCTCACAAAATAAATGTTCAGCCTTATTTTTCCACTTGGGAAGTTGTTGTTTTTTCAAATATTTTAATTTTTTTGAAAATAAACGGTAAATATTGATTTAAAATTTATAGGAGTTGTAAATTTATTTAATTATCTTTGGAATAGTTAGCACTGTTTTAAAATTTATAAAGAGATTAAAAATTTGATTAATGTAATTTAAATTTATAAAAGATTATAAATTGAATTTAATTATTTGTTGGGATATATAAAGTTGTTTTAAACTTATAAAGGTTATTTACCTTAAATATTTTGTAGATTCTTTCCAAATGAGTTTATAAGGATTGTTTAAGTATTTTGAAAATAACTGGAGGTTTTGATATATATTTTAATTATTATTTGATTACAATAAATTTAATTAATAAATTTATTAACGATGTTTAAATTAATTAATTGAATTAACAAAAACGGTTTAAAGGTTAATTAACAGAGTTAATAAAAGTGTTTTTAATTTAATTAACTGATTTAATAAAGGTTTTAAAGTTAATTAATCATTTTAGCAAATGATGTGCAAATTTAATTAATTGGTATAAATAAAGATGTTTCAAATTAATTATCTAATTTAATAAAGGTATTTAAAGATAATTTCTTTATTTATTAAAGGAGTTATAAAGTTGATTGATTCTCTTTCGGGATAATTAATATGGTTTTTGATTTATAAAAGTATTTTAATTGATTAATTGCCTTTCAAAATAATAAATGCTGTCTAAAATTTATAAATAATAATTTATAAACAAGAAAATCATTAAAAAGGTATATTTTTGAAGATTGTCTTTAAAAGTGTTCTATAAATGTTTATGATTTGAAAACCAAGCATAAGTTTGGCTTTTAGAAGTTCAAAAGTTTGATCTGGTTATGAAAAGGGTAGGAAATTTAACTTCCGTAAATGGTATCGCTAGTCCTAGTACTAAACATCGAGGTATGGAAATGCATTTCTATCTCGAAGGTTAAAATTGATGTCAAGTTGATGCCTAGAAGTAACACTATCTTAACTTACCTGACTACATTTTAACCGAGGGATAATGCAAGTTTGAAACCAATGACTAGTGATAAGGATACAAGATTTAATTTCCATATACGATCATTTTGATTTTTCTCGATAATTGATTTATCGACTATGGATTCGATTTTCTTCTTTGTATATCGTCAGTTTAAGAGGATTTTTTACTCGTTTGAGCGTTGATATCCTTTGTCGAAAATGACTAAAACCAAAGCACGAGTGGGGGCCAAGCTATGTGGGGTTTCTCCCATTAGGGTATTTTCATATCTACTTTAGATTGGTTTCGGTGGTATGCATGAAGATGTGAAATACTCGAATTCTCGGTAAAAGTTGGCGGGGTCTGGCTTAGAGGTTTTCTAGAGAAATCGTAGCTCTCAAGTACATTTCTAGAGGTATACTTTCGGTAAGGGGGGTACACCCTCCTAGTCATTGTTAGAAAACTTCATTTTCCTTGTTATCGATTCAAATCTTTGAATTGTTTTCTTAATCGCATCGAGAATTGACTAGACTTCTTCTTGATGTTTAATTCTATGTCCATTCTTTAAGTATGGACTTTGATCTTGTTAATGATCATTCTTTCTTGACTGGATTGTTGTTCTGATTTGTATCTCATTTCTTCATCTATGGCTGTTATTCTTGTGAGGTTAAAACCTATTTTGTGTTTAGCGGCACGGCCTCATAGAATTAATATATGTTCATCATATTACATGAGTTTTCTCATGCTGGTATTTCCAGACTGTTCTAGGTATTATTTTATTACAATGTTCGGGTCAGATCGAGTATTTTTCCAAGTTGTCGTTGGTGGGACATGAAGCTTATGGAGCAGAGTTGGATGTTCACATGTTGTAGTATTTTATTTCCACTGCATTATTATATATATATATATATATATATATATATATATATACTCATCAGCAATTGTAAAGTCCGGAATTTATAACAGTCCAGGTTGATGAGGTTTTCTCACTCTACCATGTATTTTAGAGTGCAAAATTTTATGCCTGGGTTATATTATATGTTGTCGTTCCATTGTGAGATTCTGTTTCTCATGTTCATTTTCTTTTTCTTTTTATTTTCACCCTTATATTCTTCCTTTCCAGCGAATGGATGTTCAGCATAGGAATACCATGGATGTATTTGGTGCCGACTTTCAATAGTTGAAAAGGTGGGTCATTAAAAACAATGACCATTCACTATATAACACTTATATGTGATCGTATTTGGATCAGATATCCATATAATTTTATTGCTTTTGAGTTCGGAGCTCATAGAATGCAATACACATGATTGACTAAATAAACACGTAAGCGACAAAACTACAAACGCATTAAGCAGTTGTAAAATCAGGCGCTTGCATGGATGGTGAAACACTAACATGCAGTAAGCGTTTATTAGTAAGTATATATATATTCCTACTTGTCAATCCTCAATTCAGATTCAATTTTATATATTAATTGATGAACATTTTATCAATCATATTAAATGCACAAACTTATCATTATAGATTATTAACATTATATAACACATGTTCTTACAATGCTAGAAAGGTTAAATGTTATCATTTCATTTTTCTAATAAGGCTCCCAGTTGTCTTTTATGTTTCACTAAACCTTAAGTGAAACATAGAAGTCTTTGACTTCACTAGGATGTTAGGACTCATATGCCTTAGGATTCTGACATTGAGAAAATCCCAACAAATCATAAGCCCACATACGATAGATAACCCCTTATCGGTTGTATCTCATACAACTCCCAACCTATGGTTCCTTGTCCTAATCTCACCTTTACTTGATGAAAGTTCAACAAGTAAAGTGGGACTATTCACTCGGACCTATTATTTTACGACAACCTATGCATAATAAACATATCTTAAGGAATGCTCAACAAAAACATGTTGTTATCTTACCTCGTATATTCAATATATCAATAGTAATACACATAGCATCCCTAACTTGAGGAAAACTTAACAACTAAAGAGTATGCAAGTAATCTTTTAATAAATAAATGATAGAGGACAACTTATATTAAAGATTCATTATCTTCAATATATTATATTAAGTGATATCAACTTATGGATAATGTATTTCTTATGAAATATCCTCGTGATTCAAGTGTTAGATACATCAGAACTCACAGTATACGTACATATATGTATGTATTTATTCCTTAAGCCTATTTAGGGTGCCTTTAAAGTTCCACTTTGGTTTATACATTTATATTATATAGGTTTTATTATTACATAAATTTTATATTTTAATCAACTTATATAATTGTCTTATGTGTAGCCTTATATTAATTAAATCTTATTTAATTAATTTTAATCAATTAATAAGATAATTAATTTATATTATCTTATTATAAAATTTATATTATCTTAATATAAAATTTATATTAAATATTTACTATACACTATAACCTATGTAGTATAATACATATATGTGTACTAGTATTTAATTAATTAATTTGTTCAATTAATTAACCTTTAATTAATTAATTTAATTAAACAATTTTAATTAAATTATATTAATTTCAGAAATTTATCTTATATACGTACATGTATACTCATGTTATCTTAAACACCTTAAAATAACATAACATATATCAATATTTATAACGCATGTATGTAAGTATAATTAATTAACCTATTTAATTAATTCACTTTATTAATCTTATTAATAAATTTTAAATTTTGAAATTAGTATTTAAATATTTTCAAACATTTTGAAAAATCATTATCATTTCAAACATTTTGAAAACATATGTTGTATAATAACTTTTATAATAAACATGCTTTATTTTAAATTTAACTTTTAAATTTAAAATATTTTGTTTTGATTTTCAAAACAATTTTTAAAAATTGGCCCAAGGCTCAATTCAAATTGGGCCTTTTTTATTAGGGGCAACCTTTAGACCCACTTCACCTTTTAGGCTAGGTTAGTAACCAAGTAGGACATGGTACTTGATTACTCAATTCTAATCCTAGGCATTACCTTTCTAGACACTATACTAAGTGGTCAAGCTTAATTGGTTAGCTTTAACATGATTAACTTTGATCGCATAGACTATTAGACTTGATACCATTTTTGGAACTATGGCAGCTCGTAGTGGAAGAAATGGACGAATTTCAAGAAAATTAATAGTTTAGATCTATATTGGCCCTATGAAGTCTAAATATGCTTAGAACTTTTCTAAGTTTCTTTAAAATAAAATCAATATTTCATTTTATTTCATAAATAAAGGAGTTTTAAATTTGATTTAAATAAATATGTAATTTGATGAATGTATCAAATACATTCATGTGTTTGAATAATAAGGACATCGGATGAGCAGCACAAGTTTAGGGAATGAAACCTTTTATTTCTTTCTCTTAACACAAATAATTAAATAAGGGAAGATAGAGCCATGAATGTAGAGGGGAAACCTTTCATTTCTCTCTCTTTAATTAGGTTAATTGACAAATTAATGACATTTCCTACTTTAATCTACACAAGTTTTTGATGCCAAAAATTTTAACTAATGAAAAATATACATATTTATGTGAGTCTTACATACACACACTCACGTATGTATATACATACATACATGTGTATGTGTGTGTATATTAAAATTAAGATTAGCTGGTTTATACACTATGAAATCAAGCTTAAAACAATATCCAATTTGATAAAATTTAGAACTAAACTAATGGTTACAAAAAAGAATATTTTTTACTAACTTTAAGTCAAAGAGACATGCAATTATATATGTGTATATGCGAAAGTTATGTTTAGTAAAATAAAATACTACCTTAACAAAATGGTTAAAAGGGGCATGTGATATTTTGTATAAAAATTCACTTATAATAATATATAAAATTCTTTTCCTTAAGCGTACAACGATTAAAATATTTGTCCAAATAAACAACCATACAAAACTTATAATCATGTTCCAAAATTTTCTTAAATAAATAATATATGTATTTTGTTCAAGTTTGTATTTTATGAAAGAAGTAATAAAAAATATATTAGGTAATTCAGCATTAGAGTTCAATCAATTTGCCAACCTTTCCTTTTTTAGTCAACTTATGAATTTCAAGTTTACCTAAATTTTTAATGTAAACAACATAAAATATTATTTTAAAATGACTTAAATTTGTGTAAACAAATTACTTAAAAATGTTTTTAAAAAAGAGTTTTTATACGAAAGAGTTGAACAACACAGGCATGTATAAACTATGATAATGAGAAAAAGATCTAATCAAATATGTAACATAATAACCAAACAAAATAGGGATAAATCTATAATAATTGTCATTGGTGACATATGAATAACAAAGAATGTAAACAAGATGATTGTAATCATATTAACGTGATGATGATAAAGATGGTTCTTGGGAATAAACAAAATATTCAAACATTATCCAAATACATACAAATGAATGAATGGAATAGGTGAAGAATTGATACATGTAATCATGATGAAATAATATATAAATAAAGCAGAAGTTCACCTTTAAGATTAAGCCAAGAGAAACAACTTGATTTAAGATTTCTTCTCAGGTCTCAAGGAGATCATTACCCAGCTTTGCAAGAGAAGGATAAACCATTAATTATTTATTTATGTGATGTTTGCATTTTGTATTGGATTTGATGAAATTTTAGAAATATTTATTTGATTTTCAACCATGAAAGGTTAGGAGGAGAGAGAGAAATATGAATCAGAAAGAATGAAAATTGTCTGTAAAAAACAAATTAGTGGATATGTTTTAATTGAAAGAATGAAACATTTTTCGTTCTTTTAAGTAAAACTTCCCCAATCAATTCCCTTAATTTTTACTCTCTCTCTATTCTTCCATTTTCATATAGTATGGCTGAAATTATTTGCCATTAAATGGTACACAATTTCCATAAATCTTTTCATGCAAATTCACAGGTGTCATATATTGATGCTTGCAAATATAACTTATATATGCATTCAAATAATTCCAAATAACTCTTAAACATAAAATAAAATTAATAATAACGAATACTTCTCAAATATTAGTTAATTTAACTAACTTACAACATTCTGTGAATTAATTAAATCATATGGTTTTTTGAAGAATTCACAAATACAGTTGTGTGACTCAAAGGTGTAAATTCAGTCAGCAATTAATGTTAAACAATTCAAAAATTAACGTTCGTATGTTGCCTTAGCTACTGCTGCAACACTTTGGTGGAATCTATCGCTTACATATCTTTACTGGTAAAATTCAATTTTACTTATTTAAGCATTACCCAGTTGTAATATTTATTTACACTATTTCATTTTGTCAAAACTACATCACTTTGGACTTATGGAATTTGGTAATGGTTAGAATTCCAATATCGTCCATATTCAACTTTATCGTCCAGGCACAAAGTCCTTGTGTAACAACCCGCATATTTGTTGATTTTTATATTTAAATATTTTATTTAAATATTTTATCGATGCTAGAAATTTAGTCCGAAAAGCTACTTTTTACATACGGTGAATTAGGACTCGGGACCACTTCCATTGAGTTTAAAATGCCGTTTGCGACCTTTTCGAGTATAAGCTTCGATATGTTTGGAGAAAGTAGAATTTTTCTACTTTTCACTTGGGCTTTGGGTTTAGGTTGGGTTCAGCCTAATGTTCTAACTTAATACCCCAAACTGAAACCCCCCTCTTCATTCACTCCCTCTTCCTCGGATTTCAGTTCTAAAGAGATTAATGGTGGAAGAGAATGGGAAATAGAAATCCAAAACCCTAGTTTCCATTTGCAAATCAATTTCTAGCTCCAAACTCAAGAAGAACCCATTGGTAAGCTTCTCTTCTTCTTCTCCAACTCTTTCTCTCTTTGATTTCAGAAAATTCCTAAACCTAATTTGGGAAATGTTTCTCTTTTTAGCTTAGAATCAAGCATCTTGAGTTTAATTTGAAGAGTGGTTGATTCTCCTTTGCTTTCAAGCTTCTTTTTCCAACAGCTTGGGTTCAAAGGTGAGATTTTTATCTCACATCTATGCTTATATTTATCTTCGATTGTTAGGTATGAATTCCTAACACTTATTCGTGTGCATTTGCTTTTGGTTTGGAATGGTTTTGTGAATATTCCAATTTTGGTGTTTTGAAAGCCAAATTCTTAAAAACCATAGCTTTGATGTTCAAATGTGTTTTTGGTGATGCAACAAGGAGCTCATAGGGCCGGGTAGTCGATTGGCATAAATCCTTAGTGCCGATGCTCGTAAGGTTGCAATTTGGTAGTGATTGGCCATTGTATTCAATGGGCTAGGAAGGGACTGGGAACAGGTTCGGCCGACCGAGCCCTGTGCCCGTTCGACCCACCTGCTACTATGGTGCATAGGCACCTTTCTGTCTCTGGTCCGGTCGACTGGCTACAGGGCTCAGCCGACTGACCTGCTTCCCGAGACTATTTTGGAACAGGGTCCGGTCGACCGAGCTCTGTAGCCGGCCGACCGACCTGGTGCATTTTTGCCTATTTCGCCTAGTTGCTTGAATTTCCAACTTTAATCGATTCGCGTTGTTTCCTATTTGTTGTTATCATTTATTATGACTTTGATGACTCCTTTTTAGGGATTTTTGAATATCCCTTTCGATGGATTCTTTATCGGTTTCGTTGGATTTTTATTCGCATCTTCATATGTTAATTTTCGTGATTGATGGTTCCTACAATCTTCTTTGTGATTTGTCACTTTAAAAATATAAAGATTTTCTATACTAGTAGTAAATATCAAAACTCTTCCTTCAAATGATTTCAACACTATTTTATAACAAAGCTCGTTCTCTCAAACTGATTTCCAATCTATTAGTATATACAAACCTTTACCTCACTCGTATGGGAAATCTAATTAAACGACTTGGTAAAACGAGTGGTATGAAACGCTCGCGTTTACTTCGTCGCTTAATTCTTGGACTTGTTCGATTGAATCTCTTGTGACAATTTTCTAGTGGAAATCTACAATTTGTTCGTAAATATTTAAGTTAAGCTAGTGGTTATGGGACATGAAGCTAAGCTCATATATTTACTAGCTTGCTGTAATTGACACTTCTTGATGATCATGACGATCATTTTTTGTGATTTAGACTAGCAATGTGCGATGTCTCTTTGTCTGCGAGGGAGACTAAACCCCGTTTTGTGGAGTTTCGACTCCAATTAATGGGGTAGCGCCCCATGATCTTCGGGCCGTTCGTGTGTCAAAAATTAATGGCTAGCTACCATGAGATAGCGTCTCATTCGTGTGATACATATGTTGGTGAGTTTTCATGCTCCCGTTCGTGTGATAGGCCTCCCCCCTATTTTGTGTGATTTCTGGATTTCGTGTGTCGAATTCTGGAATTTTCTTCTTCACCTATTTTTGTGATTTCTATTGATATGATTTATCAATTTTTGTGCATGGGTAAGATCGTGTGTCATTGACTGGATTTCTTAAGATGATTTCTGGAATTTATGCTTCACCAATTTTCGTGATTTCCATTGATAAGTTTTATCAATATGTGTGCATTGGTGAATTCGTGTGTCATTGAATTTTGTGATTGACATTGATATAATTGTCGATAATTATGGTTTGGTGAACGAAATAAGGAGTATGACATTTCCTTTGATTCTTGTGTAGATTTGGTGATATTGATTAATCTCTTGTTGATTTTCAATTACTTATATATATCACAGTTTGGCATTGTGATTATTATGCGTTCAGTCATATCTCTTATTCTATATCGTTTCATCTGATATTTATAGTTAGACTGATCCGTTTATTATTTTCTTATTAAATAGTACTCGGGTCAGACCGAGATGTTACAGGTGCTTCAGCTTGACTTCTCACTTGGGATTGATTTCTCTGACTTTTGGTTAACTACTTAGATTGGTAGTTTTTGGATTGTATACAAATGAGATATAGACTCCATAATGTATACTTATTCTTTTGTGTAGTTCTTGTAACTATTCTTTTGTGTTATTGCGGATCTTTTTAGACCGCTACTCTGTTTTACACTTTCATGTGTTAGTTATTCATTCACATCTTCTTCCGCCTTTGTGATGTGAATTATCTGTGACTGATTTATGTTTTGCTTATTTCTATATTTGTTTCTAGAGGATTTATATAGCCACTGTGTAGTAGTTTTGAGTTTGTATCGGTATGTCGGATTTCCTCTCTTGAAATAAAATGCATGTTGTACTATCTGACATATCGGTGCTCGCACAAAGAAATTACATGGATGGTCGCTCCTCAACAGCCTTATTCTCCGTGCTAGTTGACAGCATTACACCGTAGTGTTCTTGGCTAGCGTGGGTATAGAGGTGGGGCGTCACAGCTTGGTATCAGAGCCAAACTTCGGAACAATATGGAATATTATAACAAGGATCATCGTCCTAAGTCCATCTTAGGAGTCGTGCTTTAGGATTTAATTCGAGTCTTCGTACCGATTCATCCTATTTTCCTTATGATTCCTTGTTTATCTATCAAGATTGCTTGATATTCAATTTGGTGAATAACCTTTTTCTTCTTCTTCTTTCTTTCTAAAGGAAGAGAAATGTCTAGACCAGGCCACCCCAGAGCCATGCCATCTAGCACTCCACCCCAGGATGGAGTTTTTATGACTGCTCAACAACTTCTTGATTTAGTGACGAATGCTCAAGCAGCTGGAGCTAACCCGGAACCTACTCACCCAAAGTCGGGATTTGCACGCTTGTGCAGCGATTACACTAATTTGGGTGGGGAGCCATTCAAAGGTTCCGAAACTATTATTGAAGTACAGGCTTGGCTAAGGTCATGCGATCGAATCTTTTCTCGCATGAATCTTATTGACCTTCACCGAGTTCAGGTGGCCTCTAGTATGCTCCGAGAAAGAGCATTGGACTGGTACGAACTTCTTATTTCTGAGATTAATGAAGCGGATCTCACCTGGGAGCAATTCCGGGAATGCTTCGAGTTGAAATTTGTAACAGAAGAAGAGAAAGTGACATTGGCTCGACGATTTATAGACCTTGTTCAAGGTGATTCTTCCGTGACTGATTATGTCGCCTCCTTCGAGTCGCTTTCTAAATACGGGGTTGAATACATCAACACCCCTTTAAAGAAGAACCAGAGGTTCGTCTATGGCTTAAACAAAAATCTCAAGAAGCCATTACTTCTAAAATTAGAAGTTTCTTTCGACCAACTCATTGATATCGCTCTTCGTCTTGAAGAGGCGGATAGGGAGAATGATGTTGAAGTGGTGGGTTCCAAACCAAACTTCAACAACAAGAAGAGGCCAAACAAATTCAAAGGCCCCTATCCCAATAAGAAAGGGAGGCAAGAAACTCCTGTTGAAAAGACCTTTTCCTCTACTCAAGGGAAATGCTATAATTGTGGTCGAAAGACCATTTTGCGAACAAGGGTTCAAAGCCTCGTACTTGTCGCTATTGCAAGAGCCCGGACCATTTTATGCATGTATGTCCCAAACTTCAAAATAGGAAGGAGGGAAAGCTTAATGTTGCTCAAGCCCCTGGCAACACATCTCGTGGCCAAGGTATTTCTCATTCTATTCCGGATGGAATTATTTTATTTCATGATCATCCTATTTGAGTTCTTTTTGATACGGGTGCGTCCCATTCTTTTATATCAAAAGAACTTGTTGATACTTTTTTTTGGATGTTTTGTGTTTAATGACTTCTTTGAGAATTGCGAATCCGGTTGGTGGATCCGCGACAATCAGTTTATTGTGTAAAGATGTCGAGATTATTTTGTGTGATTTTTCTTTCCGAGCCAATTTGCATGTCATGCGTTATTTAGGCTTTGGAATGATTTTGGGAATGGATTGGCTTAACCTTTATGAAGCTCATATCCTATGTCCTGAGCGGACTATTCATCTTCGACATCCTCAATCTGTTAAGCAGATTTATATTAATCTTAAAGGTTCGGATTCCAGCTTGGTTGCATCTTTATATTCTTTAAATCCTCGTGATGACGATGATGATGATGAGGGTGATATTATTTCTCTTATTCACGTCGTTCGTGAATTTTCCGACATATTCGAGCCCGTTTTAGGATTACCACCTAAGCGAGCAATTGAGTTCAGAATTAATCTCATTCCTGGAGTTCAACCTATCACTCGCCCTCCTTATCGTATGTCCAATAAAGAAAACGAGGAGATGCGTAAACAATTATCCGAATTGGAGACGAAGCAATTTATTCGCTCTAGTTCCTCGCCTTGGGGAGCTTCAGCTATTTTTGTGAAGAAATCCGATGGAACACTTAGGCTTTGCGTTGACTACCGCAAGCTTAATGATCTTACTATCAAAAATAAATATCCTTTACCTCGGATTGATGATCTATTCGGTCAACTTAGTGGTGCTAGAGTCTTTTCACAATTAGACATAGCTACTGGATTTCATCGGCTTCGTATTGCAGAGGATAGCATTCCTTTGACATCGTTCTGTACTCGTTATGGATCTTATCAATGGCTTGTTATGCCATTTGGTCTAACGAATGCTCCGGCTTATTTCGTTGACCTTATGAATCGAGTTTTCAAAGATTTTCTTGACTGGTTTGTTCTCATTTTTATTGATGATATTCTTATGTATTCTAAAACCGAGGAGGAGCATGAAAAACATCTTCGGATTGTGTTGGAAACTCTTAGGAGTAATCAATTAAAGCAAAATTTTCTAAATGCCATTTTTGGCAATCTCGTGTGAAGTTTCTCGGTCATATTATTTCCGAATCCGGAATTTCCGTGGATCCTTCAAAGATCGAAGCGATTCAAGATTGGAAGAGACCGGAGTATGTGACGGAGATTCGTAGTTTTCTTGGATTGGCGGGTTATTACCGCCGTTTTATCAAAGACTTTTCTAAGATTGTCGTGCCTCTCACTAGCTTAACGAAGAAAGGTGTTAAATACATTTGGTCGGGCAAATGTGAAACTTCTTTTCAGAAATTAAAAGAACTCCTTTCTGATGCTCCTATTCTTGTTAGTCCTGAGGGGAATCAAGGTTTCGTTGTTTATACCGATGCTAGTCGCGTTGGTTTGGGTGCCGTTCTTATGCAAAAAGAACGTGTTGTTGCTTATCGCGGCTATTGTTTTTGCTCTTCAGATTTGGCGTCATTATCTTTTAGGAGAGAAATTTTTTCTTTATACCGATCATAAGTCCTTGAAGTATTTATTCTCTCAAAAGGAACTTAATTTGCGTCAACAACGTTGGCTCGAGTTCCTTGCTCCTTATGATCTTGATATTCTTTATACCCCCGGTAAGGGTAATCGTGTCGCCGATGCTCTTAGCCGTAAACAACAATCTGTTGTTTCTATGATGATATCCGAATGGAACGATCTCGAGATTTTATCCACTTGCGAAATTCGAGACCGTGTTTCCGATTTATGTTCATCTCTTGTTTTATGTAGCCTTGAGGCTCATCCTTCTCTTTTAGACCGCATTCTTGAAGCACAAAGGCTAGATCCCGAATTGGCTCTTCTTGGCCAAAATATTAAGGGTAAGATTGATATTGAAGGTTTGAAAGACTTTGATATTGATTCTCGTGGTGGCATTCGAAAATTTGGTAGACTTATCATACCAAATATTGGTAATCTTCGTAAAGATACTTTAGAAGATTCCCATCGTTCTAAATTTACCATTCATCCCGGTAGTAGTAAAATGTACGTGGATATGGAGCGACTTTATTATTGGGAGGGAATGAAACTTGACATCGCTAACTTCGTTAAGCGTTGCATGACTTGCCAACTCGTTAAGGCCGAGCATCAAAGGCCCGATGGGTTATTGCAACCTTTAGAAATTCCAATTTGGAAGTGGGATCAAATTTCCATGGATTTTATTGATGGCCTTCCCCGTTCTCGTTCGGGTCATGATAGCTTATGGGTGATTGTTGATAGACTTACTAAATCCGCCCATTTTATTCCCGTTCGGTCTAACCGAACTGTACCTCTTTTGGCCAAACTTTTTATCAAAGAGATTGTTAAATTACATGGAGTTCCTACTTCTATAGTTAGTGATCGTGATCCATTGTTTACTAGTGGATTTTGTAAGAGTCTTCAAAAAGCTTTAGGAACGAAGCTTAATTTTAGCACCGCTTATCATCCCGAGTCCGATGGACAAACCGAGCGTGTGAATCAAACTCTTGAAGATCTTCTTCATGCTTGTGTTCTTGATTTTGGTGGAAGTTGGGAAGATCATATTTCACTTGTTGAATTTTCCTATAATAATAGCTTCCAATCTAGTATTGGTATGGCACCTTCGAGGCACTCTATGGAAGGCCATGCCGATCTCCTTCTTGTTGGCTTGAGGCCGGTGAGAAGCTGATTTTAGGTCCAGACTTTATTCGTGATTCCACAGAGAAAATTGAACTTATGCGTCATAGGATGAAAGAAGCCCAGGGTAGACAAAAATCCTATGCCGATAACCGGAGAAGGAAGTTAGAATTTTCTATGGGAGATCTTGTGTTCATTCGTGTGTCACCTATGAAGGGTGTTGTACGTTTCAGTCGATCGGGAAAGTTGGCGCCTCGATATATTGGGCCATTTCCTATCACTGAACGTATTGGTTCCATGGCTTATCGCCTTTTATTACCGGCTCAAATTTCTGCTATCCATGACGTGTTTCACGTTTCTCAACTTCGGAAGTGTCTTCGAGATTCCGATTCTATTCTTGAGCCCGGTGTTGTGGAAGAGATTGAAGTTTCACCGAATTTAACTTATGAGCAGCATCCTGTTCGAATTATTGCTTCGGAGGTCAAACGTCTTCGAAATAAAGATGTTCCGCTTGTGAAAGTTCAATGGTCTTCAAATCCTAAGAATTGTCCTTGGGAATCTAGAGAGTTCATCAAGCGAACACATCCGGACTTACTTTCTTGTGCTCTTTGAGGTGAACTTCTTATTTCAAACTTATTTTGTGTTGAATATGCTTTTATGGTTGTTACTATATATCTTCTTCTTAAATATTGCGAGGACGCAATTTCTTTAAGGAGGGTTCTTTAAGGAGGGGAGTCTGTAACAACCCGCATATTTGTTGATTTTTATATTTAAATATTTTATTTAAATATTTTATCGATACTCGGAATTTAGTCCGAAAAGCTACTTTTTGCATACGGTCGAATTAGGACTCGGGACCACTCCCATTGAGTTTAAAATGCCGTTTGCGACCTTTTCGAGTATAAGCTTCGATATGTTTGGAGAAAGTAGAATTTTGCTACTTTTCACTTGGGCTTTGGGTTTAGGTTGGGTTCAGCCCAATGTTCTAACTTAATACCCCAAACTGAAACCCCCCTCTTCATTCACTCCCTCTTCCTCTAATTTCAGTTCTAAAGAGATTAATGGTGGAAGAGAATGGAAAATAGAAATCCAAAACCCTAGTTTCCATTTGCAAATCAATTTCTAGCTCCAAACTCAAGAAGAACCTATTAGTAAGCTTCTCTTCTTCTTCTCCAACTCTTTCTCTCTTTGATTTCAGAAAATTCCTAAACCTAATTTGGGAAATGTTTCTCTTTTTAGCTTAGAATCAAGCTTCTTGAGTTGAATTTGAAGAGTGGTTGATTCTCCTTTGCTTTCAGGCTTCTTTTTCCAACTGCTTGGGTTCAAAGGTGAGATTTTTATCTCACATCTATGCTTATATTTATCTTCGATTGTTAGGTATGAATTCCTAACACTTATTCGTGTGCATTTGCTTTTGGTTTGGAATGGTTTTGTGAATATTCCAATTTTGGTGTTTTGAAAGCCAAATTCTTAAAAACCATAGCTTTGATGTTCAAATGTGTTTTTGGTGATGCAACAAGGAGCTCATAGGGCCGGGTAGTCGATTGGCATAAATCCTTAGTGCCGATGCTCGTACGGTTGCAATTTGGTAGTGATTGGCCATTGTATTCAATGGGCTAGGAAGGGATTGGGAACAGGTTCGGCCGACCGAGCCCAGTGGCCGGTCGACCGACCTGCTACTATGGTGCATAGGCACCTTTCTGTCTCTGGTCCGGTCGACTGGCTACAGGGCTCAGCCGACCGACCTGCTTCCCGAGACTATTTTGGAACAGGGTCCGGTCGACCGAGCTCTGTAGCCGACCGACCGACCTGGTGCATTTTTGCCTATTTCGCCTAGTTGCTTGAATTTCCAACTTTAATCGATTCGCGTTGTTTCCTATTTGTTGTTATCATTTACTATGACTTTGATGACTCCTTTTTAGGGATTTTTGAATATCCCTTTCGATGGATTCTTTATCGGTTTCGTTGGATTTTTATTCACATCTTCATATGTGAATTTTCGTGACTGATTGTTCCTACAATCTTCTTTGTGATTTGTCACTTTAAAAATATAAAGGTTTTCTATACTAGTAGTAAATATCAAAACTCTTCCTTCAAATGATTTCAACACTATTTTATAACAAAGCTCGTTCTCTCAAACTGATTTCCAATCTATTAGTATATACAAACCTCTACCTCACTCGTATGAGAAATCTAATTAAACGACTTGGTAAAACGAGTGGTATGAAACGCTCGCGTTTACTTCGTCGGTTAATTCTTGGACTTGTTCGATTGAATCTCTTGTGACAATTTTCTAGTGGAAATCTACAATTTGTTCGTAAATATTTAAGTTAAGCTAGTGGTTATGGGACATGAAGCTAAGCTCATATATTTACTAGCTTGCTGTAATTGACACTTCTTGATGATCATGACGATCATTTTTTGTGATTTAGACTAGCAATGTGTGATGTCTCTTTGTCTGCGAGGGAGACTAAACCCTGTTTTGTGGAGTTTCGACTCCAATTGATGGGGTAGCGCCCCATGGTCTTCGGGCCATTCGTGTGTCAAAAATTAATGGCTAGCTACCATGAGATAGCGTCTCGTTCGTGTGATACATATGTTGGTGAGTTTTCATGCTCCCGTTCGTGTGATAGGCCTCCCCCCTATTTTGTGTGATTTCTGGATTTCGTGTGTCGAATTCTAGAATTTTCTTCTTCACCTATTTTTGTGATTTCTATTGATATGATTTATCAATTTTTGTGCATGGGTGAGATCGTGTGTCATTGACTGGATTTCTTGAGATGATTTCTGGAATTTATGCTTCACCAATTTTTGTGATTTCCATTGATAAGTTTTATCAATATGTGTGCATTGGTGAATTCGTGTGTCATTGAATTTTGTGATTGACATTGATATAATCGTCAATAATTATGGTTTGGTGGACGAAATAAGGAGTATGACATTTCCTTTGATTCTTGTGTAGATTTGGTGATATTGATTAATCTCTTGTTGATTTTCAATTACTTATATGTATCACAGTTTGGCATTGTGATTATTATGTGTTCAGTCATATCTCTTATTTTATATCGTTTCATCTGATATTTATAGTTAGATTGATCCGTTTATTATTTTCTTATTAAATAATACTCGGGTCAGACCGAGATGTTACAGGTGCTTCAGCTTGACTTCTTACTTGGGATTGATTTCTCTGACTTTTGGTTAACTACTTAGATTGGTAGTTTTTGGATTGTATACAAATGAGATATAGACTCCATAATGTATACTTATTCTTTTGTATAGTTCTTATAACTATTCTTTTGTGTTATTGCGGATCTTTTTAGACCGCTACTCTGATTTACACTTTCATGTGTTAGTTATTCATTCACATCTTCTTCCGCATTTGTGATGTGAATTATCTGTGACTGATTTATGTTATGCTTATTTCTATATTTGTTTCCGGAGGATTTATATAGCCACTGTATAGTAGTTTTGAGTTTGTATCGGTATGTCGGATTTCCTCCCTTGAAATTAAATGCATGTTGTACTATATGACATATCGGTGCTCGCACAAAGAAATTACATGGATGGTCGCTCCTCAACAGCCTTATTCTCCATGCTAGTTGACAGCATTACACCGTAGTGTTCTTGGCTAGCGTGGGTATAGAGGTGGGGCGTCACACCTTGGTTCGATAATAACAATTATTATTAACCGAAATGCTCTGGCTAGATATTTGACTTTGAGTTGATATCAGTCGACCGTAATACTAATCTCATATAACGAGGGAGACGAATCCTCTCTTAATTAGTATTTCACTTCCAATGCTTCCACTCGACCCAAATAAAGTCGTTCGATGGACGTCGAGCCACGATTAACAATAATCAATGCAGAGCTTCCACATTGAAGAACAGTAGTATTCTCGAGTCAAACAATGTAGTGAGATATTAAAAATAGATAAGTAAATAGCGGAAAGAGATTCAAGTTAATTCTACTGAGTATTTGGTTTAGTGGTTATACTACGAGAAACATATTATCCCAAAAGTCTAAGTCCTTCATTTGGTAAACAAGATTGTCGAGCCAATGTGTGAGACCCACCAGAGAACCTAATTACCAAAATAAAACTACAAAGGTAAGGGTGTTGAGATATCAACAACAGATAGTAATCTAGACAATACTAGTTACTAAATAAAGGTCAATTCTACCCCATGGTTCGGTAATCTGAAACAATAAACACAAAAATCAAGCAAATTGCACTGTAGACTCAAACTATACCCTAGTTTCATATCCTACTAAAATTAGCAAACGAGACTGTAGAAATATTGTTATGGCCTAAGATAACCTAACGTGCCTTTTTACCCTCAATCTTTTCTGTTTGGTGGTCAAGCCATAACCAAACCCTAGAATTCATAGAATCACAAGACATAAATTTTATGACACCCTATCCTATTTACACTCAAGATATGTAAACCTAAAAACCTCGCTTAAACCCAATTCGTGTATAGTGACAAAAACCTTAAAGATTTTACTATCGAACTCAAGCAGTAAAGAATCCAAATCGACAAGTACGAGTTTATACCTTGTTAGGTTACAGAGATGATGAAGAAAAACCAAAGTTTTAGTGATTTGAATTGGATCTGGGCATTGAATAAGGGGAGACGAATGACCTTGATTTTTTGAAAGTTCCACTGGAATGAAGCTGTGAGAGATGAAGAGTCATGGCACTTATATGGTCAAAAATATGGTTCAATATCGGACATAAAATAATCGAACTAACTAGGCTTGAACAAAGTACATTGCCTAGTAGTAAGAACCGAAAGACTTCTTTGCACAATGAGAACATCACTAGCTAGTTCAAATCAAATAAGATACAGAGAAGATAAAAAGAGTAAATTTGAAGAAATGATGATGATCCTTACCTAAGGATGTAAAATAAAGCACACTTTGCATACTACAAAGCCTGCTTTATAGGGAAAATGTAATTGATGTTCCTATCCATGGAATGGTGAACACAAAGAGTTGATGCAAGTAATGGGAATAGCTAAAATACCAATGAGATAAAGGCCACAACTTGACCAAGTACCCATCCAGGAAGGAAAGGAGATTATGAAGTGGCACGAGAAGAAGCAAGGAAGGAAACAAAAAGCACAAATGCCTTCTTTGCCTGATGGGATTGTGGGAAAATGGGTTGTCTATAACACAATGCAAAATGAATCTTAAGGCTATTTATACACTAGAAGCCATGAACTGTGTATTTCAACTGTTTGGAACTTATGAATTTTAAACTATCTACTCAAACTGAAAACAGAAACAAATAATCAAAGAATAAGTAAGTACTAAAGTAATGTAGTAAAGTAAATAACATCAGGGATTTTTATACTGGTTTGGATTGACCAACCTACATCTAGTCCTATACTAGACCATATAGAATTTCACTATCACAACTTGCATGGGTGGTAAGAATACCTTTACAATCTTGATTTCGCGGGTTAAAAGATCCACCCTCTTGATTAATCAAGCTACAAGATCACCCTCTTGATTTCACAGGACAAAAAATGCCTTCTTCTCTTTACAACAGCAGTCGAGTATAGAGAGTAGTTTTATCTTCAATACAAATTCCCGCAGATTTAGTACAATGACCATATAGACCTCTAATAGCAATATATCTTTGATTCTTAAAGGAATAGGATGAAATCAATGAGAGAATGCTATGAATTCGAGTATAAATTCTCTGATATTATGTAGTTTGCAAATCCTTAAATAAGTGGAGTAAAAGAGTATTGATTTGCAAAAGGAGTAGAAAAATATGTGATAGATCTTTCTTATAAATGTAAGGATATGAAAGAGTATGAGAAAGAAGAGAAAGTTGTTGTGAAATTTCGTTTTCCACAACCCTTTAAATAGTGGTTGGAGAGACATGACTATTGGTGAAGAGGTGGGGGGGGGGGGAATTCCTTCATTTAAATATTAAAAAACTGAAAAATGGCTAGCATATCAACATACATTGGGAGCCTATTTCGACATATATGTGTTTCAAAAATAGGAACTCCAAATTTTATTTTGCAGATCTTTAGATTTCAAAGTACCTCATATTTGTGGATATTTTGTGATTTGGTTGAGGTCAATGGTTGATAATCTTCAAGTATAAACGCCATGGGTCTTTAACAAAGATTGTAAGATTCATCACTTTAAATACCTTTATTATTAGAGCGTTCTTCTTCAGTCAGTTTTGTTCTTCTATTTGCTTCCACTAAGTTCTTTTTTATCTCTGTAAAAAGTCTCCATAATATCTAAAAGTATTGCACAGCTAGGTGATATTTTAGTAGTGATATTTATATGGTTGTTCATCAAAATCAATACTTTGGGTATTAACAATCCCTTTTTTAGATAATGACAACCGTATATATATCTGAGAGAAAAAAATATAATATTTTTATATTTTACTCCTACTAACTTTGTGAACACCCCTTATCATTTTCCTCGGTATATATATACATATTCTCCCCTTTGTCATTAACAAAAAGGGCGAAGAAGAATCACTTAAGAACAACTAGATAATATATATATAAAGTTTGTATATAGAGATATACATAAAGATAACTTATGAGGGGAATAAAATTAATACAAAGCATGAAGCAAAGTGGAGTTTTAGAATTACTTACATTGTCGGTGCTAATAACATATCCTTTTGAATTATATCCAAAGTTCATAATCTCAACATATTTGTATATGTTGTTGCTTGATGCCTATGGATTTCTTGTCATATGCTTTGAACATTTGTAGTCCATAATCCATTGTTTAGTACCTAAAAAATATAAGATATTTGCACCGACACCCTATTTTATTTTGGGGCCCACTGGGTTAAGTTTTGGAAAGCCAAAACCATGAAGAGTTTGAATGCCCTTTCAAAATACATCATCGGATAAATTAGCTTTATTAATAAAATTATCAACATATTTTTCTTTCTCATTATTATCCAACCTTCTAGGAACCCACAAATTAATGAACTAATTTATTGGTTTAAACTTTAATTTTTTAAATTTGGTTTGAACTTGGTACCATTAACAAATTTAGTACTTTGAGCACTATTTTTCTTTGATATAAGCCTAGGGGAATATCCAAGTCTATGTTTACTATTGGTGGGTTTAGATGCAGACAATAATTTTTTTAGATTATCCTTCTTTTTGTTAAATTTATCAACATCATTTTTTATTTTATCAAAATTCTTATTACAGTTAAGAATAACACTGTCTGAAGATGTTATTTTTCATTTAGATCAGGGATTTCTAACTTCATTGAAAGATTTTCCAATTTTAAGGTTCATTTTTACTTTTTACTTTTTCACACTTTAATGTTTTAAATCATTTCCATCATTAAGTCTTTTAATTTCATAATCTAGAAATTTTTTTCTTCGGTTAACATTTTGTTAAACATTTTTAATCTATTTATTTATGCTAAACTAATCCTATACTCTTTTCCTAGCATTTTATAATCCTGTACTCTTTTCTTAGTATTTTATTTCCCTTATATATATCATTTAAAACAATCTAAATTTCTTTATTAATATTCCCTACCTGATCATCATTGGTCATATAGCACATGTTGGCATTTTCAATTTTTGTATTATTAACGCTTGATGATGTATCTGAATCATCCCATGCTGCATTAAAAGCATGTTTCCTCTTCATATTGAAAGTGTTTGAAGATGTGATGTTCCGAAAATTTAGGCAATATTTATTTAATAATCTCCATTTATAATTATTTTAAGATGTGTAATATCGATTTAATAATTTAATTTAACATGATTTATCTCTAATTGTTTAATTTGATTAATGTTATCTTTTCAAAATCTATAATGATAATAATTTAATTTGGAAATTTTATTCTTTTCAAAATTAAAAATATTTAAATGATAAAATTTATCTTTCTAAGCTAATTAAAAAGATTTTCTATTTATAATGTATATATATGTGTACATTGTAAAGAGGGAGTTTGATTTTAATTTAAATTAATAAGAAATGTTTTAAATTTTATATTTATATATATGTATGTATGTATGTATATTGTAAATTGGAAAACTTGATTAGATTTAATATAGAAACTTTTCAATAGCTTATTTTAAAAATATATCAATGAATTAAGCGTAGTTTATAATTAATAAAAATAATTTGTATATGGAAACATTGAAGGCTATTTGAAAGAAACATGAGAACATGTTAAAATAGATAAGGAATTAATTTAATATTAAGATTCAACACTTGTAAATTATAATTAAATTTTTTAATAAGGAGATAAACACAAATTTTTTTGTTTTTACATTTGTAAAACATTTAAACTATGCAAATAACGCTTGGAGTCATTTTAATAATCTAAGTAACATGTGGCATTGCCTAATTAAATTTTGAAAACATTTATTAAAAATAGATAAGAGAAACTTGGCAGTCCATTTTGGTTCAAACCCTTTTTCCTCTTCTAATAAAAAAAAGAATTTCAAAGCCATGTTCATGTGTATACAAACCTGAATTTCATCTTTAAAAACCAGAAAATGATCATGAATCAAAACTTGAAAACTATTCCTCAAAACAATTCCTCAAACAAATCAGAAAATTCCTCAAACTCAAGAATGAAAAACTGGAAGGCTGTAAACTCATTTGTTTTTCTTTTCAAATCTGATTAGCAAGCCTGTAGCCATCTTTCAAAACTAAGATTTCAAATACTAATAGAACCATGAACCTAAGAAAGGAAAATCATCAGAAATATAATCTAACTACCAGTGCAAACCTGATCAAGCAAAGCAAGGGTTAAAACTTCAAACAAGAAAATCCAAATTCAATTCAAAGATCGACTTTGGGAATTCAAATAAGATACAGCAGATTTCAGAGAAAAAAAAGAAGGGAAGCTGACCTCTGTTTTAAAATGACAGGTGAGTAAAACATTCCTTTAATAACTTAAACTTGTTTGGATCATGATGTATGTGATAGATTGTAGATGTAATATTGTGAATCAGTTTTGCATGGATGAATTAAGATGTTTATATGTATATAAATATGAAGAAACAATTAGTAATGAAACAGGAATTAAAAGACTAATCATCAAGCTGTAAAGGAAGAAAATCAAATCAGGAAATATAATATATATATAAAAAAGAGGTTTGTGAACTTTTAACTGTTAGAAAATTTATCATTTTACTTGTGCATGTGATAAATTTAAGTAGCAAAATGATTTATATGGATGTATAGATGTATTTTGCTTGAAATTATAGTTGGATCACTGAAAGATCCTCTGCATGCCTATATATATACACAGCCCTGTTCTTAGTTATAGACCAAATTAGATTTTTAAAAAAAATCATTTTCTTCCTTTCCAATCCTTTACCGGCTATGTTCATTAAAAAGAAAATGATTGTTTGAATGTTATATTATTTATAAAAATAGTTCCAAAGAATTTTGTTAAGCATTTCTCGGTGAAAAATGAATTTTATAGTAAAACAAAATTTTTACTGAAAATTCTGCCATCATCATTATAGGTTTCGTTTATATGGTTGGATTAGTCTTAGAAAATGATGATTTATGATAACAAAATCACAATTTTTAAGCTTGTAAATTGTGTGGAATTGGGAGTTGAACGGTTTTGGGTATTTATCAATTTTTCGATGATCAGATTGGTTAGAGGTGTCGAGCTTGTTGCTAAAGCAGGCTTGTAGGTGGAGGAACTCGGCAAATTTTGCTGGAGAGATACTTGCTGGCTATGGTAGCGCGGCAAGGGAAAGGTAGGGTTAAAAGCCTGTTAAAGTTGAGGTGATTCGTCATTTAACTACAGCGTCAATGGGGTGTCGAGTGGGCTCGGAGGAGATGTAGAGGGAAGGTGGAAGCGTGGCGAAGGTTTAAGCGAAATTTCATGTTTTTCGGTGATCGAAAGAGATGGCAGGGCTGATTTGCCTGATTGAATTGGTTCCAGGAGGGTGATGATCTGCTCGATTTTGGGTATTGACGATTTCACCGGAATTGGGAGGTCGGAAACACTTGCATGGATCATTGTCGTCTGTGGGTGTCTCGGCAAAGGTCGGAGTTAGTCAGACCTGGTGGTGCACGTGCACGCGTTGGAGTGTGTGTCTGAGTGGTTCTATGATGTTGGGGAAGATGGAGTTATCCAAGGGCGAACTCGAGACTGACTCGAAGTTGTGTTTGTCACGAAGGCTTGGGTTTAGCTATGGTCTGTAACAAGTTTAATTCTTAGACGATAATATAAATCAAGCTTTAAAAAGATTGACAAAAGGGGATAAGTTTTCAACAGGAAACCAAGTTCCAAACAAAGCATTGGAAGTTTTTAAACAATTTTTTTTCCTCAAAGTTAAAATGATTTTAAATTGTTTGTTAGAATCTTTTTAGTAGGGTATTTCTTTAGTGATTTAAATAATGTTATTAAATAAAGTATGATTTACTTAATGTATTAAAGATAGATAATTGATTAATGTAATCAGTTAAGTAAATTAATTAATTAACTAGTAATTAGTTTGTGTTAATCAAATTTAAAGGAAAATTATTAACACGATTATTCAATTAAGTTAGTAATTAAAAGATGATTAATTTATTAATCACTTAATGTAATTAATTAATGATAATTACTTAATAAAAGAATTAAAGAATAATTACTTAACGTCGTTAATTAAGGAAGATAATTAATGGGTAATTACTAATGGTAATTTATTTAATGATAGATTATTAATGGAAGTAATTAAGGATTAACTAAAACTTTGTATAATTAAATAAAGGATTTGATTAATTAAGGAAATTAATTAAGGATTAGTCAATCAATGAATGTGATTAATTAAAGGATAATCAATGTAAGTGATTATCGAATAATTTATTTGAGTAGTTAATTAAGAATAAATGTAATTAATGTGAATAAGTGAAGGTTAATCAAATTGTGTAATTAATTTAAGACTAATTACTGGATGAAATTAGAGAGGATAATTAGTGGATGATTAATTAATGTTTTGTAATTAATTATTGTTAAATAAGCAAGATTAAATAATGACTAAAGTAATTAATTTAATTAAATTAGTAATGGGTGACTAATTAATCTTGCTTATAAATGATTGATTGATATTTCTGATATGAAATGTTTGTGATATGTTATGTTTTTGACTTAAACAGTGATTATGTGATTATCTGTCGATGACGAATTGCTGTATAGAAAGTGTCACCTTGTATTTAAAGGTTGAATTGTGTCCACTTGAATAACGTGGGTTAAGATGACATTGGAATCGAAGAGACCGGAGTCGGATATTAGTAAATACCCGAAACCAATTCGATTTGTAATCTATAATAATTCCGTTCAGATTTGATATGTGAAATCTATAGACTGGAATGGAACTATTTAAGTAAACTGGACCAATTAATCTAAGTTTGGTACATAGAAATTAATGTGTGAAATAAAGTATTGTCTATACCAAACTTGTGAAGTTGTAAATTAATCCTAGTTACCCCGGGTTTTATGTAAGCTTTATGCTGTTGTATTGCATGTTAGATGGGTTTACTCACGCTTCCAGCCTGACCCGGGTGTTACTTTGATGTAATGCTCGGGTCAGACCGAGTATTACAAATTTTCAGGTAAGGACGTTCTGGAGCTCAGGAGGCAAGCTGGGTGGCAGGAACGTATGAAGAGATTCCGCTGTGATACATAGTTGTATATCTGGAACATGATGTTTTAAACTGTTTAGTGTTTGTGTAAATGTTGTAACTCTGATATATTAAAGTGTAATTTGACAAGTACAGCTTTCCTTTGTATAACTGTTATTTTATGTGATATTATATTTTGATCCGCTGCGAAAATGTGAGAATCTGTGTTCTTTTCTGTTTTCTTCTTCTTTCTCTTTTCTTCTTTTCCTAACTATCTGGAATTTTCGGGATTGAAATTTCCGGGTCGTTACATTTGGTATCAGAGTAGAAAGGTTAAGCGAGAACCTTGGCTCTAGTGGGTTTACTCATTAAGGATAGGGTCGATGGTACCCCAGAATGAGTTGAGTATATATATGAGAGAGCGTACTTGTTACTTTCTTATATAAAGATTTTAAATGATTTTATATAAGAATATATTTTGATATATAAAGCAATATTTCTTTCTAATAAATATTAAGGTAATTGGTTGTTAAATTTTTGGGATTAAATTAAGTGGTATTAGAAATACAACCAAACTGAAATTAAATAAAGATAAGTTTGAAATGGATTCAAACTGAAATTGAAATCTTAAATTAGAAAAGTGTTTCAGAATAAGATAATAATGAATGGCTTTAGATATGATAATCTTGGATATTATCCTAAATGATAGTTGTGTATTAATGAGCAAGAAAAATGAAATATTCTAAAGAATTAAACATTTATGTAAAGTATGACTTATAAATTGAAATTGAAAATACCTAAATTGTGGAATTTTAAATCTAGGTCCATAAATTTGAAAGGTTGTTTCAAAGTGCTAAAAGAATAACTAAGTATTATTTGAATAAAAGAGACTTGTTGTAAATAATGAGTTGTTTGAAGATTAGACTTGAATTTAAAACCAAAGGTGGTTTAAAATTTTAAAACATGGCTGGGAGGGCCAAGAAATAAATATGTATACATGTATGGATATACATGATATCAAGGATAATTTGAAATAAACTCTAAATATTGAGTTTTAAATTTGGAATAAGATATGATACCCAAAGTGATAAGTTTTTGAACTTAATAAGTGGGAAAATTATTTATGAAAAGTTCAAAATTTAAGATGAAAGTTCAAACTGGGTAAGGTTGACTGGATTAAGTGAACTGAGTTTAACTTTGGAAAGGTTAAATAAGTTGGAATGATCAACCTAATTTGAAAATTTCAAGATGAAATTAAGATTTAACTTGGGAAGTTGAATGGTTGATTTGAATTAGGAATGGTTGATTTGAATTAGGAAATTTGAGTGATCTCAAAATGGGTATGAGATCCAAAAATTGAAAATGGATGGATGTTTTAAAATAATTTGAATGATACCATTCCGTTGTTATTAATAATCTTTAAGCTGAAATTGGATTTGATAAATGAAGAAATGGACTGTAGTAATATATCTATTATTGAGATAAAAAGAAAATTTAACTTTAGTTTGAAAATAGAGAAATGGAATCACTTTAGACTTGAGATTTGGGTGTTTAAAATAGAATTTCAACTGAAATTGTTGGAAATTGGTTTTAAGGTTGAATTTGGTTAATAAATTAGTTTTTGAAAGATTAAATTGATTTAAAATGAAATTTAACTCGAATTTATATAATTCGAGATGGTTTAAACTTGAAATTTGAATTGAAATTAGTTCAAATTGAATTTGATTTGAATAAATTGAAATTGTGATTGAAGACGTATAAGTATAACATTCAAATGGGAATTTTGAATTGGATTAATTTGAAAACGGTTTGAAATTGAAGTGGGTTCAATTTGAAATTAGTCCGAATTGATTTGAATAATTTGGAATTGTAATTAAAGTTGAATAGTTTTAAATTCAAATGGAATTTGAATTGAATTTGGGAGGAAATCAAGAATAATTCAACTTGATTTGGAAATGGAGTTTGAAATTGGGATTAATTCAAACTGGAGTTGAAATGAATTGAAATTGGAACTAGTTCAATTGAAATTTATTTGAACTAGTAGAATTTGAGATCAAGATTGAATAAAGTTAAATTTGGAAAGAAACTGAGGTTAATTCAACCTGAATTGGGGTTGAATCAATTTTAATGGAAATTGAAGTTATTTAAAATTGGAATTGGGTCAATTTAAACGGAAGTGGAAATTTAAATTGAATTAATGATAATGAAGATTGGGAAGTGAGCAGTTTTGACTCTGGACTATTTTTAATATAAATTGTTTTAATATAAACCTATTTTTCCAAGCTATTCATTATATATACAACCTTTCTTTTAAAAGCCAAACTATCTTATACTTGTTTTACAATTATTTTTCAAACTTTTTAACGATTTTCCAACTGTTTTATAATATAATTACTATATTCCAACTATTTTACAAAACTAATTATTATCTTACTATTATTTTGCAATTATCTAAAATTTCTATAATTATTTTAACTATTTTCTAACTATTTTATACCTATTTTACAAACTAGTAATTATTTTCCAACTACTTATCTATTTTTAAATTTTTTTAAGCTATTTGCTAAATAAACTGGTCGGAGTTCAAACTGTTATTGGTTAAATACCCAATCAAGATAAGAATAGAGGTGATAATCCAAATGGATTGAAGCAATTGTAAGTGATTGAAAATCAAAGTGAATGTGAATAGAAATGGAATTGATTTAGCTAATAACCAATAAAGATAAATACGTAAGGTGTACGTATGTTATTCTATTCGCATAATGATTTGATCCAGATTCGAGCACAAAATTTCAATATAGTATGTCGACCCGAGTTGGGATTTTTCACTCGATTTCTGACGGCGAACCTGGATATGGGTTGTTGATTGGTTCTGGATACTCTTTATCATAGTTATGACTATGCAAGGAGAATGATGGTTTCTGATCAAGAAACCAGATCTATGTCCGCATTAGGAAGTCGAGTGGACGATACTAGTTCGGAAGTGAAATTGTCTTGTCGAGTAAGCGATCAGATTGGTATAGCATACGGATGATATGTGTACATCGTACGGATTTGAATGAAAATGTTATTGAAAGGAGTAATCAAATTTGAATATTTGATTTTGAGTAAACAAAGTTAAATATTTTTGTTTTATAAAATGAAACTCCCCTAGTTGAATCTATTGCTGGAAGAAAAGGATTTTTTGAAAGCTTGAAGTATAAAAAGAATTTTATACAAGCTTGAAATGATACAAAGTTTTAAAAATTATATTTATATATATAAAGGATCTTATGAGGATTTTGGAAAAGGTTTTGGGAATCGTTGGATTTGTAAAGGCTTTTGATTTTTGGGTAAAATCAATATTGAAATTTGGAAAGCCTAGTTTGAGTATTATCGATTTTGGAATAATTGATTTTGTGTAAAGAAGCTTTGTATGAGATCATACTAGGTGTATGATTTGAAGATCCTATATGTGTATAGTATAAAATGTTTTGATGATGACTTTGGGAAAAAAGGGCGCTCCTTTGAAATGAACTTCTCAGGGGTGCCACCGGGTGGTGCTGTCTTGAGCCCCGGGGGGTTCTAAAGTTGATCCTGTGAGGAGTCCGGACAAAACTAGTTCCTGGGGATTATGAGTAGAGTATACCATAGTGAAAGTCGTGTGTGCCGCTGAGAACCAACAGTCTGCGTTTGATTTTATATTGGTAGACTGTGACCTATGGTAACATAGCGAAAGTCATGTGTGCCGTCGAGAGCTAACAGTCTACGTTTGATTTTATATCGGTAGACTGCGACCTATGTAGGAGTGGAGAAGTTTCATTTCGACAGCGAAAATCAGAGGCCATAGAGAGAATGCAGTTACATGGACTTTTGCTATGATGGCAACGTAACCCTGAAATATAACTGCGATCTGTCGTGGGTTCCATGGCGCAATCGAGAGGCCACGGAGAGCCTGTAGTTACATGGACTTTTGCTGCGATGGCAACGTATCCCAGGATGTAACTGCGACCATGGATGGCGGTGATGATTTCCATAGCATTCTCACCAAAGATATTCTATCTATTTTTAAAAATGTTTTCTATATTTTCAATAAAATTATTTCTAAAGTATTTTCACTGGGTGTTGAAAATGGGTCTGCTAAGTACTTATAGATTTTCAGTCCTATGCCTGATCAACGTATGACCGAACTTCTGTGAGAACAAAGACGGACTAGTTGAAACATCGAGTCATAAAATGATATTTTTATAAAACTATTTTGAAAATACTATATAGATTTTAAAGGTGTTTTAAAAAGGATCAAAGAAAAATTTATCTGACTTAAAGCATTTTAATAAATTCTGGCTTCGTTCCTTTTCGAGCACGAAAAGATTCAAAGGGGGAAGGAATGTGATGTTCTAGAAATTTAGGCAATATTTGTTTAATAATCTCCATTTATAATTATTTTAAGATGTGTAATATCGATTTAATAATCTAATTTAACAGGATTTATCTCTAATTGTTTAATTTGATAAATGCTATCTTTTCAAAATCTATAATGATAATAATTTAATTTGGAAATTTTATTCTTTTCAAAATTAAAAATATTTAAATGATAAAATTTATCTTTCTAAGCTAATTAAAAAGATTTTCTATTTATAATGTGTGTATATATATGTGTGTGTGTATACATTGTAAATAGGGAGTTTGATTTTAATTTAAATTAATAAGAAATGTTTTCAAATTTTATATTATATATATATGTATGTATGTATGTATATTGTAAATTGGAAAACTTGATTAGATTTAATATAGAAACTTTTCAATAGCTTATTTTAAAAATATATCAATGAATTAAGCATAGTTTATAATTAATAAAAATAATTTGTATATGGAAACATTGAAGGCTATTTGAAAGAAACATGAGAACATGTTAAAATAGATAAGGAATTAATTTAATAATGAGATTCAACACTTGTAAATTATAATTAAATTTTTTAATCAGGAGATAAACACAATTTTTCTTGTTTTTACATTTGTAAAACATTTAAACTATGCAAATAACACTTGGAGTCATTTTAATAATCTAAGTAACATGTGGCATTGCTTAATTAAATTTTGAAAACATTTATTAAAAATAGATAAGAGAAACTTGGCAGTCCATTTTGGTTCAAACCCTTTTTCCTCTTCTAATAAAAAAAGAATTTCAAAGCCATGTTCATGTGTATACAAACCTGAACTTCATCTTTAAAAACCAGAAAATGATCAAGAATCAAAACTTGAAAACTATTCCTCAAAACAATTCCTCAAACAAACCAGAAAATTCCTCAAACTCAAGAATGAAAAACTGGAAGCCTGTAAACTCATTTTTTTTCTTTTCAAATCTGATTAGCAAGCCTGTAGCCATCTTTCAAAACTAAGATTTCAAATACTAATAGAACCATGAACCCGAGAAAGGAAAATAATCAGAAATATAATCTAACTGCCATTGCAAACCTGATCAAGCAAAGCAAGGGTTAAAGCTTCAAACAAGAAAATCCAAATTCAATTCAAAGATCGACTTTGGGAATTCAAATAAGATACATCAGATTTCAGAGAAAAGAAAGAAGGGAAGCTAACCTATGTTTTAAAATGACAGGTGAGTAAAACGTTCCTTTAATAACTTAAACTTGTTTGGATCATGATGTATGTGATAGATTGTTGATGTAATATTGTGAATCAGTTTTGCATGGATGAATTAAGTTGTTTATATGCATATAAATATGAAGAAACAGTGGGTAATGAAATAGGAATTAAAAGACTAATCATCAAGCTGTACAGGAAGAAAATCAGGAAATAGAATATAAAAAAAAGAGGTTTGTGAACTTTTAACTATTAGAAAATTTATCATTTTACTTGTGCATGTGATAAATTTAAGTAGCAAAATGATTTATATGGATGTATAGATGTATTTTGCTTGAAATTATAGCTGGATCACCGAAAGATCCTCTTCATGCCTATATATATACACAACCCTGTTCTTAGTTATAGACCAAATCAGATTTTAAAAAAAAAATCATTTTCTTCCTTTCCAATCCTTTACTGGCTATGTTCATTAAAAAAATGATTGTTTGAATGTTATATTATTTATAAAAATAGTTCCAAAGAATTTTCTTAAGCATTTCTCGGTGGAAAATGAATTTTATAGTAAAACAAAAATTTTACCGAAAATTCAGCCATCATCATTATAGGTTTCGTTTATATGGTTGGATTAGTCTTAGAAAATGATGATTTATGATAACAAAATCACAATTTTTAAGCTTGTAAATTGTGTGGAATTGGGAGTTGAACGGTTTTGGGTATTTATCAATTTTCCGATGATCAGATTGGCTGGAGGTGTCGAGCTTGTTGCTAAAGCAGGCTTGTAGGTGGAGGAACTCGGCAAATTTTGCTGGAGAGATGATTGTTGGATGGTGGCACAGCAAGGGAAAGGTAGGGTTAAAAGCCTGTTAAAGTTGAGGTGATTCGTCATTTAACTGCAGCGCCAAGGGGGTGTCGAGTGGGCTCGGAGGAGATGTAGAGGGAAGGTGGAAGCGTGGCGAAGGTTTAAGCGAAATTTCATGTTTTTCGATGATCGGAAGAGATGGCAGGGATGATTTGCCTGGTTGAATTTGGTTCTAGGAGGGTGATGATCTGCTCGATTTTGGGTATTGACGATTTCATCGGAATTGGGAGGTCGGAAACACTTGCATGGATCATTGTCGTCTGTGGGTGTCTCGACAAAGGTCGGAGTTAGTCAGACCTGGTGGTGCACGTGCACGCGTTGGAGTGTGTGTCTGAGTGGTTCTATGATGTTGGGGAAGATGGAGTTACCCAGGGGCGAACTCGAGACTGACTCGAAATTGTGTTTGTCACGAAGGCTTGGGTTTAGTTTTGGTCTGTAACAAGTTTAATACTTAGACGATAATATAAATCAAGCTTTAAAAGATAGACAAAAGGGGATAAGTTTTCAACAGGAAACCAAGTTCCAAACAAAGCATTGGAAGTTTTTAAACAAATTTTTTTTCTTTTCAAAGTTAAAATGATTTTGAATTGTTTGTTAGAATCTTTTTAGTAGGGTAATTCTTTGGTGATTTAAATAATGTTATTAAGTAAAGTATGATTTTCTTAATGTATTAAGGATAGATAATTGATTAATGTAATCAGTTAAGTAAATTAATTAGTTAGTAATTAGTTTGTGTAAATCAAATTTAAAGGAAAATTATTAACATGATTATTCAATTAAGTTAGTAATTAAAATATGATTAATTTATTAATCACTTAATGGAATTAATTAATGATAATTACTTAATGAAAGAATTAAAGAATAATTACTTAACGTCGTTAATTAAGGAAGGTAATTAATGGGTAATTACTAATGGTAATTTAATTAATGATAGATTCTTAATGGAAGTAATTAAGGATTAATTACTTTGTATAATTAAATAAACGATTTGATTAATTAAGGAAATTAATTAAGGATTAGTCAATCAATGAATGTGATTGATTAAAGGATAATCAATGTAAATGATTATCGAATAATTTATTTGAGTAATTAATTAAGAATAAATGTAATTAATGTGAATAAGTGAAGGTTAATTAAATTGTGTAATTAATTTAAGATTAATTACTGGATGAAATTAGAGAGGATAATTAGGGGATGATTACTTAATGTTTTGTAATTAATTATTGTTAAATAAGCAAGATTAAATAATGAATAAAGTAATTAATTTAATTTAATTAGTAATGGGTGACTAATTAATCTTGCTTATAAATGATGGATTGATATTTCTGATATGAAATGTTTGTGATATGTTATGTTTGTCTTGAACAGTGATTATGTGATTATCTGTCGATGACGAATTGCTGTATAGAAAATGTCACCTTGTATTTAAAGGTTGAATTGCGTTCACTTGAATAACATGGGTTAAGATGACATTGGAATCGAAGAGACCGGAGTCGGATATTAGTAAATACCCGAAACCAATTCGATTTGTAATCTATAATAATTCCGTTCAAATTTGATATGTGAAATCTATAGAATGGAATGGAATGATTTACGTAAACTGGACCAATGAATCTAAGTTTGGTACTTAGAAATTAATGTGTGAAATAAAGTATTGTCTATACCAAACTTGTGAAGTTGTAAATTAATCCTAGTTACCCCGGGTTTTATGTAAGCTTTATGCTGTTGTATTCCATGTTAGATGGGTTTACTCACGCTGGTTTCCTACCTGACCCGGGTGTTACTTTGATGTAATGCTCGGGTCAGATCGAGTATTACAGATTTTTAGGTAAGGATGTTCTGAAGCTCAGGAGGCAAGCTGGGTGGCAGGTACGTATGGAGAGATTCCGCTGTGATACATAGTTGTATATCTGGAACATGATGTTTTAAACTGTTTAGTGTTTGTGTAAATGTTGTAACTCTGATATATTAAAGTGTAATTTGACAAGTACAGCTTTCCTTTGTATAACTGTTATTTTATGTGATATTATATTTTGATCAGCTGCGAACGTGAGGATTTGTGTTCTTTTCTCTTTTCTTCTTCTTTCTCTTTTCTTTTTTTCCTAACTATCTGGGATTTTCGGGATCGAATTTTCGGGTCGTTACAGAAGAGTACTTTGATTTCTTCAGATTTGGACAATCTCTTTTCAAATTACCGGCTTTATTGCATTTTAAACACTTAACAACATTTCCATTTTTGGAATTATAGTTATTAGTTTTCCGAAGTTTGTTCATCTTCTTATATTTCAAGATTTCTTGTAGGTCGTGAAATAGATTTCATCATCCTCATCTGGTTCATGATTATTGTTTATAGCATTGAGTGCTAATGATTTCTTCTCATTTGCTTGATTTTCTTTTCTAACCTACAACTTTACTTCATAGGACATTAAATTACAAATTAGCTCTTTTATTTTCATAGTTCTAATATCTTAGCTTCATTACTTTCCAGAGTCTTACGATCCCATTCAAAACAAAGTGAATTCAGGATCTGTCTGACTTGGTCCTCTTCAATAACAATTATTTTGATGATATTAATGCATGTAATATATCCTGAAATCTTGAATACATATCAAAAATAGATCCATTTTGCATCATTCTAAACAGTGAAAATTAATTAGTTAACATGGATATCTTATCTATTAAACTTTACTAGTACCTTCGTATGTGACTTGCAGTGTTCTCTACATTTCATATGCACTTTTACAAATAGACACTCTGTAAAATCATTTTTATCCAAGGCATAGAATAAAATATTCAAAGCCTTTTAATGTTGAGTGCTTGTGTCTTTTGATGGGTGGCATTGTGCATAGTTCATTTGGATTTCAGTGTACTCAGTTTGGGTAATATTCCAAATATCTAAACCGTTAGATTAGAAATAAATTTTCATCCTACAAGCCTAATAAGCATAATTACTACCATTAAATAGTAAGGGTACAGTAGTAGATTATCATTCTACACAAGTGTTAAAAAAAGTGTTGCTAGTGTTATTAGTCGTTTATACTTTTCAATAATCAAGGGATGAATTTTTAGAATCGGCGGCTTCGATACCAAATGTAGGAAAATGGGTGTCTATAATATAATGCGAAACGGATCCTAAGACAATGTATACATTAGAGGCAGTGAAGTGTTTATTTCAATTATTTAAAACTCCCTTATGAATTTAAAACTTTATATACTCAAATTGCAAACAGAAACAAAATAATCATGAATAAGTAAGCAATAAAGTAAAATGTGGTAAAGTAAATAACACCAGGGATTTTTATACCCAGTCCTACACTAAACCATATAGAACTTCACTACCACCACTTGCTTTCCACGGGTGTTAGGAACACCTTTACATTCTTGATTCACGGGTTACAAGATGCACCCTCTTGGTTTATCGGGCTACAAGATCTCCCACTTGATTTCACAGACTATAAGAACAGCTTCTTCTCTTTACAATCAACAGTAGAGTATGGAGAGTAGTTGTATCTTCAATATAAATTCTCACAGATTCAGTACAATGATCCTATAGATCTCCAATAGCAATATATCTTTCAATTCTTTTAGGAAGGGGATGAATTAGAGAGAGAATGATATAATTCAAGTACAAGTTCTCTAATATTAGATGGTTTGTAAATCCTTGAAGAATTGGGGTGAAAGAGTACGGAATTGCAAACAGAGTGGAAGAATATGTTATAGACCTTTTTGACAAATGTATGGACATGAAGGAGTATGAGAATGAGAAGATTGTGAAATTTTGTTTTCCAGAGCCTTTTAAATAGTGGTTGGAGAGACAAGTCTATTGGTGAAGAGATGGTGGGAAAATCCCATTATTTTAATTTCAAAGGAACTAAAAAACGGCAAGTATGTCGACATACATGGGGAGCATATGTCGATATACATTTGTTTCAAAAATAGGAACTCAAATAAAGCATTGTAGACTTTCAGATTTCAAAATACCTCATATTTGTAGGTATTTTATGATTTGATTTAAGGTCAATGGTTAAAGATCTTCAAGTATAATTTTCATGGGGACTTTAAAAAGATTCTACGATTAATAACTTCAAATACCTCCATCGTTAAAGCATTCTGCTTCAATAAGTTTTGTTTTTCCATTTGCTCTGATCAATCTTCACATATATAATTCATTTGCTTCCACTGAGTTCTTTCTTATCTCTGTAATATGTCTCCATAATATATCTGAAAGTACTGCTAACTCAAAGATATGTTAGTAGTGATATTCAAATGGTTATTCATCAAAATCTATACTTAGGGTGTTAACGATCCCCCCTTTTTTAAAGATGACAACCATATATATATTTGAGAGATAAAATATAATATTTTTATATCTGACTCCCACTAACTCTATGAACTCTCCTTATCATTTTACCTAGTATATTTATACATATTCTCCCCTTTTGTCATCAACAAAAAGGGTGAAAAAGAATCGCTTAAATACAACTAGACAATATGCGTAGATTTTGTATATAGAGACATAGATAAATGTATATAAATAGAACTTATGAGGAGAATCGAAATCAATTCAAAGCATGTGATAAAACATTTAAAATAAAAGGAGTTTTAGAATTACCGACTTTGTCAATGCAAATACTATATCATTTTGAATTATATCAAAAGTACACAATCTCAATGTCATTGAATACAATGTCGCTCGGTATCAATGTATTTCTTGTCATATGTTTTGAAAATTGGCTATTCGGTATCCATTGTTTAGTACCTAAAGAATATCAAATATGTGCACTAGTACCCTATTTTGTTTTTGTAGTCAATGGTGTTAAGATTTGAGAAACCTAACCCATGAAGAGTTTGAATGCCCTTTCAAAAAAATAATCATAAGATAAATTTTCATTTATTAATAAAATTACCAGTATATATATTTTTCTCATTCTCATCCAACCTTTTAGGAGCCCATAATCATAGAACAAGTAAGTAATAAAGAAAAATGTGATAAGGGAAATAACACCAGAAAACTTTTATACTAGTTCGGATTGACCAATCCTACATCTATTCCTATACTAGACCGTACAGAATTTCACTATCACTGCTTGCTTTCCACGGGTGACAAGAACATCTTTACACTCTTGATTTTAGGGGCTACAAGATGCACACTCTTGTTTTTACAGACTACAAGGTCACCTTCTTCTCCTTCAAATCAACAGTGGAGTATTGAGAGTTGTGGTATCTTTAATGCTAATTCTCCCAGATTCAATACAAGGATCCTATAGACCTCTAAGTGCAATATTTCTTTAAATTCTTTACGGAATAGGATGAAATCAGATAGAGAATGATATGAATCGCAGACAAATTCTCCGATATTGTGTGGTTTGTAAATCCCTGAAGAATTGGATGAAAGGATTTCGATTTGCAAAGAGAGTGGAAGAATATGTGATAGATCTCTCACAAATGTCGAGATTTGCAAATCCTTCTCTTTGTTAAATTTATCACCACCAATTTTCATTTTTTCCAAAATCCTAACAGTTAAAAATAACATTGTCCATAGATGTTATTTGTCATTTAGATTAGAGATTTCTGCGTTCATTAAAAGATTTTCTGATTTTATGGATTCATTTTCACTTTTCACGTTTCCAAAACTTTCAATTTTTAAATCCTTTCCATCATTAAGTCTTTCAATTTCATCTTGTAAACATTGTTTTTCTTCGATTAATATTTGGTTAAATATCTTTAATCTATATATTTCTACTGAACTAATCTTGTACTCTTTTCTAAGAATTTTATATTCCTTATACATATCGTTTAAAACATTCAAAATTCTTCAATAGAATTCCAAACCTGATCATCATTTTTCTTGAAGCACATGTTAGCATTTTTAGTTTTTGAATTACCATCACCCGGTGATGTATCTGAATCATCCTATGGTGCATTGATAGCCTATTTCCTCTTCTTATTGAAAGTGTTTGAAGAGTACTTTGATCTCTACAGGTTTGGACAATCTCTTTACAAATGGCCAGCTTTATCGCGTTCGAAACACTTAAAACATTTCCCTTTTTATAATTATAGTTGTTAGTTTTTCGAAGTTTTTATGTTCCTATATTTTAAAATTTTATTGAAAGTCATTAAATCGATTTCCTTATCATCATCATCATCTGATTCATGATTGTGATTTGTAGCATCGAGTGCCAGTAATTTCTTCTCATTTGCTTGATTTTCTTTTCTTGCATATAGCTATAAATCATAGGACATTGGATTACTAATTAAATCTTTTATTTTTCATAGTACTAATATCATTTGCTTCTTCGATTTTCAGAGTTTTTTGATCTCATTCAATAGAAAGTGAATTTTAGATTTTTCTGACTTGGTCGTGTTTAGTAATATTCTTTCCTAAGGATATTAGTTCATGTAATATTTCCTAAATCTAGAATACATATCAGAAATGCAGACGTTTTTTTCATTCTAAACAGTTGAAACTAATTAGTTGACATGGATATCTTTGTCTATTTTACTTTGCTAGCGTCTTCATGTGTGACTTGTAGTGTTCTCCACATTGCATATGCACTATTACAAATAGACACTGTTAAACTCATTTTTATCCAAGCCAAAGAATAAATATTCGGAGCCTTTGATTTATTGAATGCCTGTGTCTTTTGATGGGTGGTCCATCGTGCATAGTTCATTTAGGGCTCGGTCTACTCTGTTTGGGTAATATTCCAAATATCTAAACCATTAGACTGAAAATAAATTTTCATCCTACAAGGCCGATAAGTATAATTACTACCATTAAATAGTGGGGGTCTAGTAGTAGATTGTCTTCTACGAAAGTGTTAAATAAAGTGTTACTTGTGTTATTAGCCATTAATACTTTTCAAAAATCAAGTCATGAAGTCTTGAAAACCAGTAGCTCTGATACTAAATGTGAGAAAATGGTTTATCTATAATGCAAATTGGTGTGGATCTTAAGGTTATTTATATAGTAGAGTCGATGAAGTGTGTATTTCAATTATTTAAAACTTATTAATGAATTTAAGATTATATCTGCTCAAATTGCAAATAGAAACAAATAATTATAGAATAAGCAAATAATAAAGTAAAATGCAGTTAAGTAGATAACGTTAAGGATATTTTTACTAGTTTGGATTGACTAATCCTAAATCCAGTTGTGTACTAGACCGTACATAATTTCAATATCACCATTTGCTTTCCATAGGTGGCAAATACACGTTTACAATCTTAATTTCACGGTCTACAAAATGTACTCTCTTGATTTTTTGGGCAATAAGATCATAATCTTGATTTCACAGACTACAAAAATACCTTCTTCCCTTTATAATCAACAGTAGAGTATGGAGAGTAATTGTATCTTCAATATAGATTCTCGCAGATTCAGTATGAAGGTCCTATAGACCTCCAATAGCAATATGTCTTTGAATCCTTTTAGGAATATGATTAAATTGGAGAGAGAATGATATGAATTAAAGTATAAATTCACTGTTATCTCGTGGTTTTCAAATTCTTGAAGACTTGGAGTGAAATAGTATGGATTTGCAAAGAGTGTGGAAGAATATGTGATAGATCTTTCTCATAAATGTGTGGATATGGAAGAGTATGAGAAAGAAGAGAAAGTAGTTTTGAAATTTTGTTTTCTAAAGCCCTTTAAATAGTGGTTAAAGAGAAATGTCAATCAGTGAAGGGGTGGCGGGAAAATCCCTTCATTTGGATTTAAAAAAACTGAAAAACGGCTAGTATGTCGACATACATGAGGAGCGTATGTCGACATATGCGTGTTTCAAAAATTAAACTCCAATAAAGTGTTGTGGATTTTCAGATCTTAAGTACCTTCTATTTGTGGACATTTTATGATTCGGTTTAAGTCAATGGTTGATGATCTTTGAATATAATTTCCATCGGGTCTTTAATAAAGATTCCAAGATTCATCACCTCAAATACCTTTACTCATTACAAATTATTCTTCGGTCTGTGTTGTTCTTCTGTTTGCTCTAATTAACCTTTACATATAATTTGCTTCCACTGAGTTCTTTTTTATGTCTGTAAAATGTCACCATAATATATCTCGAAGAAATGTTAATAGGAATATTTATATGGTTGTTCATCAAAATCAATACTTAGGGTATTAACCGAGACCACTGCCAAATAAAATTTAACGTCTGATATTACCACTACCGGAAAAGATTCTTGTCCAGTAGTATATCTACCGAATAGGAATTCGTTTGGCAATGTAATCATCAAATAAGATTCCTTGTCTGATAATGCTACTATGTAATGGGAATTCTTGTTCCATAGCCAAAATACCAGACCTACGTTATCGAAGGATAAAGAAGACCAGGAACTAGATTATGCTTGCCTGCCGACTAGGTTACAACTAAACCTTCCTTTTCTTTTTCTACCGAACCAAACCAAGCAACATATATAAGAAAATTCTAGATTCAACCTTTTATACACGATAATTTTGGATCGTATCTTTTGTATATGGAATGAATAAGGAAACTGCCTATTTTGTCGACCTATCCTCCATATATCTTTACCCCTGTAAGTTTCCAAGCTTCCGACAACAATAGCAAACAATTGCAGAGAGAAATAATCAGTTGAACCAGGCTAGCTGATATAATTTTTAGGAAAATTTCTCTTTAAATCATTGTTTCTTGTATTTGAATCATTATATAACAGTTTTGTAATGGGAATAATGAAAATGGACAATGGATGTTGGCATGTTTTGGCCGAACTGCTATAAATTCTTGTGCACTTTACTTCATTGCATGTTCTTTCCTATTTGTAGTTTTCTCTCTTGAAAACTTTTAAATTACGTATAAATATATGTGCCATACATTCATCATACACAGTTCTACAAGAAATCGATTGGAGATGTTTGCCTATTTTTTGAGAAAATGTTGATTATTGATTAAATTTAAGTATATTTACTAGAAAATCTTTAATGAATTGTTATGTGATAGTAATTACAATGTGTTTAAATAATGAGATATTTATTGTAGTAAAATAATATATTGGTTTAAATATTTCTAGTCAAGATGTTTTGAGATGGGTTATCGATACATTCATTGAGACTGGAGTATGTAATGTTTCCCAAGCATTGGGTGATGTATTAATCATGGTTGTTATGGCGCAAAAGGATTTCATACTGATAGTTGTTGGACAGCTATGGAATGACCCACTCGATAGTTTTCTATTGGTTAATATAACTAAGGCTAAATGAAAAATCTCGACAAGACGATACTACACGGTCTCTCGATTTGAAAATGCCATTGGACTTCAATGTGGATACTCCTATTTGAATATAGTTAAGTCACAACATGATGTTCATCGAACAATTATAGTTCGGTTTGAGTTAAAGCATTGAAAGTGAAATACTATTCAATAGAAAACTCATTTTCTCAGTTATACGAGGTTGGTACCATGATCAACTATAGTAAATTAAAAGTCAAAGACTATGTCTAGAGCAGTTCCGTTAATAGTAATTATTACTATTGAACCAAAGATTTTATATTTTAGGTATTCGTGTTGGATGTGGACTTACTAGAATTTTGACTAAAATTAAAATCCATAAGTCCTAAAGTGATATGGTTTTGATGAAGAGAATTAGTGGGAAAACTGTTAGTACTTGGTAACATTTAAAATAGTGAAAGTGGATTTTATCAGAAAATGCATAGGTGATAAATTTAGCCAAACTGATATACCACTAGCTAAGTTGGCATATAAATGTTAATATTTGAATTATTCAATATTAATCGCTGACTGAATTTACACCTTCGAGTAGCGCAACCACAATGTTGAACGCTCATATATTATTTAATATTTATGAAATATTAGTTATTAAATGTTTTTGATTTATTTGGTTTGGTATCTAATAAAGTATGTATATAAAAGCTACATATATACACACATACGTAGTGATTTACGGTATCGATAAACAATTTAAATTAGATTTAGAATTAATAAATATTAATTGGATTTGGAAATTTATATGGGTCGTTCCAAAAGACCCATATATGGTCGGCTACACTAGTGGAGGGAGTGGCAATATTTGTTTGAAATATTTGGATTTGAATTGGTAAAAAAAAGAGGTAAACAAGGAGATCTGGATCTCATGCTTTCACTCCTTCGAGTTGCATGTATAAACTACATATCCTCTCTCATATATTTTTTACCTTTAGCCTCTATCCCTAACTCTCTTGGACAAAAATCACAACGGATCTCTCCCTTTATTTCCAACTCAAATTTGAAACAAATAAATTTACTTTAATTACTGCTATTCTCTCTAGTCGGTTGCAATTTCTAGACGAGTAAGATTAGGTCCCAAAAGAGTTCATTCAACATTCAAGGTGCTAATCCTAGGCACCACATTCTGGTAAGTTCTATACTACTTCCTATATGTATATTCATTTATATCTATATGCATGTGTAGATTAGATATCTATATTATAACACACACACACACATATATATATATATATATTTGATGTTAGATTTACATAAATATACACAAACATTTAAATTAAATTAATTTTTTATGTATTCATATAATAAATACATAAATTTCATTTGGGCAATTATAGAAAAAATACAAAAATTAGAATGTTTGTAAATAATTTTTAAATTGAAATTTAAAACTTGAAATTAGCATACATACATAACATACAAACTAATCTATTATTTCGTATTCATATATATACATATACATATTAAAAAAATTATATGTATATATAAATATATATTTAAAATAAATTTGGAATATAAAAAATTATAAATATATTACAAACCATTTAAAATTATTATTTATTGAAAAATTCTTTGAATACAAATCTGTATGGCTTAATATTCAAATTTGTTTTAACAAATCCATATGGATCTGTTTAGTAATAATAATAAATTAATTTTAAAAAACAAATCCGCATAGATTTGCACTTAACAAAAAAATTGCACATCGGCCGAGTTGGAAAAAATTAATTTTTTTAATATCAACATATATATATATATATAATTACTAATTGATAGTTTATATATAAATTTTAAAATTAAATATAAAATGTTTTAAATGTTTACATAAAAAATATGTATGCATGTATGTATTTAAACTTATCTTCATTTGAAATTTGAATTTTAAACTTAAAATGGATTTTTTCCTTAGATCTAAATCTTGCTTTAAATTTGAATATGACTTAGGATATTTTAGACATTAATTTAAATCTATTGAATTAGTCTTTTTATATAAACAATATATGTGTATACCTTTTATATACACACACATATGTATATAAGTGTGTATATATATAATAAATAAATTATGAACTACAAATATGTATATAAAGGGACAAACCTATCATTTGTGGTGTAAATCTCAGCACTTCGATGTCGAATATTGAATGTGCACTTTTTACATATTTTTGTATTTGATAAACATATGCAATATATATTGTATAAATCAAATCAAATCTTTTAAATGAACAAATAAATAAATTTATTTAAAATTATCTAGATTAGATCTAAAATAGTTTAGAATTCATAGGCCCAATAAGATATAAAATGGAATAAAATTTTAAATTCATCCATTTACCTTGCTATGAAATGACCCAATTCCTTCAATGGTATTAGAGCCTAACAGATTGTGCGGTCTAAATTAGAAGTATTATGGCTAACTTATTAAAGTTTGCCCACTTAGTAGGTTGTCTAGAAAGGCAGTCTTAAAGGTTGGGTTTGGGTAATCAAGTGTCTGATTTACTTGGCTACTAGCTTAGCTCGAAAGAAGAAGTAAACCCAAAATATATCTCTAATTTAAAGGCTTGAATTGATTTTGGGCCTTAGGCTAATTTTCAAATCTATTTTGAGATTATAATAATATTTTAAATTTAAATGGTTTTGTTTAAAATATGTAAAACAATTTTCTAAATATTATTAAATATTTTACAAATTTTTTTTAAAAATAATTAACTTCTTTCAAAGGCTATAATAATGATTAATTGATGAGTTCTCTCATCCGAATATAAATAATAACTTATTTTATTCAATATAATAATAATAACTAATTGAATTAATTAAATAAACAATTAACTGAATTTTGATTAATTTAATTAAAAACATATATAATAATATATGTAAATTTATCTTAAAATGTTTAATGTAATTAATAAATAATTTTCAAAATTAATTAATTTAATTAAATAAAAATTAATTGAATAGATTAATTAAATTTTAATTAGTAAATAAAATAATATACATGTATTATGATATATGTGTATTGCTATAAATGTTATAGTTATGTATTCAATTTTAAAATAATTAAAATGAATTAAATTAAATTAATTAAAATGTTACTAATTAATTATTTTAACTAATTAAATAATATTAAATTAATAACATTAATATAAAATTATACATAAGAATATTATAAAAATTAAATAAAATAATAAATTGAAATACATGAATAAACTTATATAATATGGACGTATAATAAAAGGTGGAACTGTAGTAAGTCCAAATTAGATTTAAGGAATAAATACTTACGTATCATACGTATACCATGATTTCAAATGTGTCTAACACTTGAATTAGGAGGATATTTTATAATAAAAACATTATTTCATAATTTGATACCCCACACATACACATATATATTAAAGATTATGAAGCATTAATTGTTGTCCTTTATCATTTATATATTAATAGATTACTTGCATGCTCTTTAGTTTTTTATATTCCTCAAGCTAAATATGTTATGTGTAGTACTTTTCATATATGGAATAGGCGAGGTAAGGTATATGCACGTATCTATTAATATTCCTCAAGTTACATGCATTTGTACTTAGGTCGCCGTGAAATGGTAGGTGCGAGCGAATAATCTCTTTCGATTTGTTGATATTCCTCAAAGTCGAAAAGAGATTTGGAGAAAGACCGCCAGTTTGAAGTATACACGATACAACTGATAAGGTGTTATCATCACATGCAGCCTTATAATTTATTGATATTCCTTAAAATCAAAATCTTAAGGCATGCATATCCTAACACCAACTAGAGAAGTTAAAAGACATTTACATTTCTCTTAAGGCTTTGAGAAATATAAAAGTTTACTGGAAGCTTATTAATAAAATGAATATAATGTTTAATCTTGCTAATTTTATAAGAATATTTTCTATGAATTTAATGTCCTAATCTACTTTTGAAAATGACAACTCACTGGTCCTAACAACATAGATCGACTAGAATAATGAAAATAGCACTTATATACGAATGCTTATGATCGTTAATAACTGAACCTCCAGAAGTAAGACTTGCTGACAATGCGGATCTTGAACTAATAATTATGTATAAAAATGTGTTGAGGATCTAAAAATCATCCAAGCTTATGTGTTTTTTACATTTGACAAACTATTGCAAAGACATCAGAAAAACATGTACGTCTGTCAAATCTTCAACAGCCTTACAGTGTTGTTTATAGGGTAATCTTGTTCTGCAAATTACGGGATTACTAAGAAATTGTTCAATATGAAAATATCGAAAGGAATGAATGTGCATGAGCATGTCTTAACTGTGAAGAACTATATTAATAGACTTTCTCAATGGATGTCATGATAAGTAACAAGGTGCAAGTGGACTTGACCTTAGGGTTTCTTTCTCCCTAGTTTGTTGTTCATATTGAACTATTACATGACCATTTGAATGTACAGCACATGGAGCTGCTCAGTATGTTGAGATCAGCTAAGTCTTCATCTAAGGATCAAGGTGTGTTGCTCGTATTAAAAGGGGAGGCATCCTTTTCAAATGGTTCGAAGAAAAGAAAATCAGTTAATAAGAAGAATAAAACGAGTGCTCCAAATGACAAGGGTGAGTGTCATTACTATCACAAGATAGGGCACTGGAAATGGAATTGTCTGGATTACCTAAGGATTGTCAAATAGAAGAAATAAAATGGTTCAATCTCTCTTACAAGAATATTTATGATTCAAAATTGTTTTGCAATCAACAAATTATATCAGATTTTAGATACTGGATTTAGAACTCATATTTGTAATTTGTTATAGGACTTTGGAATAGGCGCAATATGGAAAAAGGTGAGATGAGACCTCAAGTTGCCAATGGATCTTTAGCCGATGCAACTATAGTTGGAGACTATCACTTGGATTTACCTTATGGATTTGATTTAATTTTGAATAATTGCCATTTAACTTAATTTATGGAATAATTTATGTGTCTAGATTGTATGAGACTAAATATTTTTTTTATAATGATGATAATGTTATGAACAATATGTTCGATGGGAAACAAAATTCACAATGGCATTTATGTGTTAATTCTAATCATGTATGTGTCGTAAATAATTCTTCTAATGTTGACATTATTAATTATTATCTATGGGATTGTAGACCAGGTCATATAAATAAGGAATGACTACAGAAAAATGAAAACTGAAGGTTTTCTACCATCATTTGATTTTGAATCATTTGGTACGTATGAGCCGCGTTTTAAAGAAAAATGACCAAGTACCCCTTTAATGCAAGCAATGATAGGGTTAATGAACTCTTGGATCTTGTATATACAGATGTATATGGTCTAAAGTTTAAAAGATAATGCTTTTTATTTCGTAACCTTTACCAATGATTTCTCAAGAGTAGGATATGCGTTTATGAAGAACAAATCTGATGTCAGGGAGAAATTTAAGGAGTATAAGAACAAGGTTGAAAATCAGATAAACCATAAGATTAAAATACTTTTTTCTGATCGAGGAAGCGAGTATGTTGGACAAGAGCTCCAGCAATACTAAAAAGATAATCGAATTATCTCTCAAGTTACTGCACCCTACATTCCATAGCAAAATGGTTTTTCGAATAGAAGGAATCGAGCCCTATTATATACGGTTCATTCTATGATCACTAAGCCGAGTTAACTCTTTCCAGTCAAAGATATGCACCAGAAACCACAACATATATGAATTTAATACCTATAAAATCCGTGCCTAAGATACCATACGAGATGTGCATTGGAAGAAATCCTACCTCAAGCATTTGAAGGTATAAGGTTTTCCAGCCTATATTAAGAATATTGGCACCAATAAACTTGAGGAAAGATCGGCCTTGTATAATCTTGTAGGGTATCCTAAGAATTCTATGAGATATTTTTTATATAACACCGGTGAACAAAATGCTATTGTTACTCGCCATACTATCTTTTTAGAAAATGAATTTCCGTTAAAAGGATTTAACGATAAAGTTGTGGAATTGATGAGATCCAAAAACTTAACACAGAGGATGAGCTAGTGGGAGAACCAAATTCACCAGTATAGGAAAATAAAAAAAAAACCTATTAGAAGGACTAATAGGAATCTTGCGTACGAGAGAGATACTGCAATTTTCTTGTAGATGGCAAAAAAACAGGACCGCGTCTTAGAAGACGACACTCTCTCTCATTCCAACAAGCATTATAGAGTGAAGAATCTGCATTTTAGCTTGGAGCTATGAAATCTGAAATGGATTCCATGTATGAAAATAAAGTATGGACTTTGACTGATACCTGAAGGAATAAAACCCATCAGCTGCAAATGGATTTTTAAAGGAAAGGTGTATTCATACAAATTAGTGGATCTATAAAACTCAACTAGTTGCGAAAGGGTTTCATCAAATTCAAGGTGTTGATTATTCATTTTCTTCTATAGCAATGCTTAAGTCCATTCGGATAATGCTAACCATTTCCCCATTCGATGACTATGAGATATGGCAATTGGATATGAAAATGACATTCCTAAATGGTGATTTAGAAGAGATGTCTAAATGTCAAAGCCCAAGGGTTTCAAGGCCAGTAGGAGTGATGGAATGGCATGCAAGTTGCTAAGATCCATTTATATCTTAAACAATTATCATGTAGTTGGAATAAGTGTTTCAATAAAGTAATCAAAATGTTTGGTTTTTATCAGAACATAGAGGAAATATACGTATATCAACAAGGAAGTAATATAAGTATTTTTAGTTTTATATGTCGATGATTTGTTACTGATTGGCAAAGATATTGCATTGTCGTAATCGGTAAAATCGTGGTTATCCAAGAAATTCTAGATAAAGAATTTGAGAGAAGCAGCTGTTACGACTCGCTTTTTTAATCCTCAAAGTCAACATTAACACATCCACGGTATTCATGTGCTGAGCATCCAAGCGCTGAAAAGACAGATTTTAGGTGTATAAGAAAGTAAAGCAAGAATAGAATCTCACAACATGACGTGTAAAATATGGTATACAACAACTCTTTACAAAGAAACATAAATATATATACAATCATCGGAGTACTAATATATCATTAGTCTAGATAGTTATAACAATCTATCCTTATAAATTGCTGATAAATACAAACAAAAATCAAGAACAATAAACTATAGTACCATATAACGTATGTGAGTATGTCTTGGAGAATCTAGCTCATTATTTGAAAGCTCCAAAAGCATCTAGCTAAATCTAAAGACTATGCTTAGGTTGACCCGAGCATTATAAGAAAATAACTCCCGGATCACTCAGGTAAACCAGCGTAAGAAAACTCAATCAAATCATATTGATTTTCATATTTATAAAACCTTTTTAAAAACAAAGGTATCTTGTAAGACTACAACACATATAAACACGGACGGGTTTTTACCTTACGATAGCCAAAGCATTTCTATATAAAATCCTCTGATATTATTATAATATGTAGGGATTAAAATAAATTATGAATATAACCAAAATTGTTACATTGTTAAATTTCAAAAAAATAGGTACACATCAAGTCTGAAGGCTCATATTGGAAAATGGATACCAACAGTGGCAAGGTAAGGGACTTCCTTTCGAGCGATATATCTCTAGATAAAATGTACCATGAGGGTTACCATCGCAATTGCCCCTTTACCAACACAGGACCGGCCTACCCCTTAGTAGATAGTACCAAATATTTCATCACCCATGTTGTTTCCAATCATTATAGAGAGCTCTTATGCACAACCATTTCCATAATATGATTGTAACGACCGTTTTTCTTGAATCGAAAGACAAGCCATTAAAAGTAGAAGAAAACGAAAGATAAGAAGAAACTAAATAATCATAGAATCTCACCATGAATCAGTACAACATCAATAGATAACATAGGATAATACTTTGTCATTCCTATAATAATAATACATTAGAGTCATTACAATACATTTTCGACTAGACAGTTATACTGCCTGCCCATCACAAAATACATAGATCATACATAAGCAAAGCGAAAATAAATATAATAAGCTACGGTGAAGCCACCTACTCCATCTCCTACAAAATGCTTCCGTAAGAAACCTAAATCACTTGGCTACTCTTAAAAATTTGAGTACCCAAGAGTTTAAGGAAAAGAAAATAAAACTCTAGGTCAGACATGGCTCTGGTATGAGTAAACTCAAATAACTTAACTCTTACTTTATAAAACACTTTGAAATCTAAGGTATCTCGTAAGACGACGCTGCACATAAACACGGACGATTTTACCTTATGATAACCAAAACACTTTATATAGAAATCCAATGATATTATCTAATGCTTAGGTTTTTCAAATAAATAGTTCACATAGCCGAAATTGTTACATTAATTAAATTCCAGCATAATAGGTATACAACTAAAACCGAAGGCACTTACCGGAAAATGGATTCCACACAATGACTGAGCTATTGGGGAATTGCCCGTCACAGTACATTTCTAGATAAAATAACACCGAGGACCTCGTCTAGAACCCTTCCCAAAATAAGATAGGCCTACCCCTCGTGGGATAGTATCGAATAAGATCACCCCTTGGTTGGGATCAGCAGCCGTATCGAAGCATATATAAGTTGATAGCAGCGACTCTAGATAGGGATAACCTTACCCAAATAGGAGTGACGTACTTATCCTTGTTGCATCTCCCCTGTTTTAGTCATTCCCGGTTGATGAGGCTTGAAGCTACGTTTACCTTTATTATATCATTGCCACTCAGAATACTAATATTGCCTTCCACATGTTGACACAATATCATCACTCATCCATACAAGTCATTCAGGAGATGAGCGAACTGAAGGCACTATCTCTAATACATCCGTTTTGGAATCACCCTCAGGGACAGTAGAAAATATCCCTTACACTTCAAAGTCTTTATCTTGGACCTTGCCTTTACTATTTCCAATTCGAACGTTTGTGTTGGTTCGAAGTGGTTTTCGGATAACAGCTAATATCCAACCCTAGTCTCTCCAAACCAATCTTAGATAATTTTGAAGGGTTACGTTATTTATAACAGACTATCCCACTATCAAGGTGTGAAGATTTACATATGAACATACATAGATTATCATGACCCCTTATCAAAATTAACCCCTTTGTAATCATCATGTTTTCGAAGTGTGGTATTTGTAATGAGTACAAGTCTACTTACTTTCAATAAAGCACACAATTGTTTTATTACAACAACTTTAATTCATTTGACTAATTAATTGCATGGACAAGAGATCCTTGGTTTTAAAACAATTCATTTAAATAAGAAAATTAGTTAAAAATAAATAACCGATAGGGTTTATAAAGAATCCTTAAAAACAAATTAACTTTAACTAAACAAAAGTTTAAACTTGATTAACCTTAATTAATCTTAGTTAAATCAGAATTAAATTATTAATAATCCAATAGTTATTTATAATTAAACCCTAGTTATACTTTAACTAATTAACATTTATTAAAGAAGTTAAACCTTTATTAAGTGGATAATTAACCTTTAATTAAATAATTAACTCAAATTAAATAATTAATTAAAATAAATAACATGGTTAAATAAAAATTAATTTTTCTTTCATCTTAACTAATCATTAATTAAAACTTACTCAATTAAAAATAATTTACTTAGTTAATAATTTCTTAAGCTCTAATTATTTAACCTAATTACTTAATTAATTAATAATTACCCAAATTTATTTAAAGTAAATAAATAAACTATTAAATAATTAAAAACATAAACTTTTGATTTACTTAATTAATTCAAAATAAGTTTTCAAAAACAATCCAGAAGAAAACACTTAAAACTTAAAATCGTGAAATTTTCCGAGCTGCATCCATAGCGACTATCGCTATGAACGCAGTTCGCTAGAATTGACTTCTAGGTGAAATCTTCATTTTAACTCTAGTTACTACATCTTTAAAAAAACAAATGAGAAAGTTTTGAAAAGTTAGAAAAAGGTAAAAATTTGGAAAAAATATTTTCAAAAATCCAAAGCTAGAAAATAGCTTTCTTTTTAAAATCGGATCTCAAGTCCTTTGCGACTTTTCAATGTGCAAACTTCACAACATTTACATCATATACATATGGTTTTGTTTTCATAAACATAATACCATAATATCATAACTAATATCACATGTCCATATCCTTATACATATCCAAACATATCAACCAATCACCAAATCCAAGCTTAAACATTACATATCATCATATATCATAAATACAACATGATAATTCAACATGACAATCACCATATTTTCACAACATATAGTCCATAAAAATCAAGTTAAATTCTTTTTCAAAATCCAAAGTTTTACTCATCGAAAGTTTTTCTAAATCAAGGCAACTTTTGTCAAAACTTGAAGACATTTTAGAAACTTTGCGAAAATGGAACTTTTGGTTGCTCGAACACTTAGATAGGCTCGGCCAAGAGGACTTTGGGCTTGCCTAGGCTAATTGGGAATGGCCATAGGGTGTTTAGGCTCGACCATCATGGTTTTTGGGTGGATGAGCTTGAGTTTTTGGAAGAGGAGGTGTTGAAACCGATTGGATCAATCAAAAGTGATTCTTCTGAATTACGCCTTACACAAAACAAAAGGCCAATTTCTATTTTCAGACCAATAGCTTTTTGAAACTTCTTTCTTCTTTTCATTCGCCCTTGTCTGGTTTGTAGAAATGATTTTGTGAATTAAGGAAAGGTTTTTTTAGCCAAAAGAAGTTGTCTTTTTTCACTTTGGAAATTATAAAGAGGAAGTCATAGCTAGTTTTCTCAAGCTCTTAGGATTTAGAAATTAAGAAGGAGGTTTGTAAAATGAAAAACATGAAGAATAAGGGGTATATATAGGCTTAGGATTTTATTATAAAAATATATAAGAGTTTATATTAAAATATATGTATGCATGCACACCATAATCCCTCCTTTCCCTCCAAAATCGTTCACACTACCTTTCCCTCTTGCTTTCCACTATTCACACCATGTCATGTGTACTATGTTGATAAAGAAGCACTTTATACATATATTTTCTCTTTTTAAATATCTTATTTTATATACACACATACACTTAAGGGGTTTGAAATGTGTGCATATGTGTTTAACATAGTGCAGTAACCTTTAAAACAACCTTTAACCAGTGAAGAATCGATGTTACAAAAAATAACTTCCGGTCATATTTCTATTTCTCTATGAACTATATATATTGGTAAAAAAAATTGAAAATGATTTTATCTTCATTAATTATTATTTAAAATAGTTTTATTTAATTATAAAAATCCATTTATTGGTTATTCAAAATATAATTAAATATTTATTTGAATAGCGATTAAATTTAGGGTTGATACGTTAGAAGAATTTCGTCCCAAAATTAGAAATCAATGAGATAATTCAAACTATGCAAAAAGCCAAATATTAATATCATAAACATATACAAAAACATACACTAGCATCCATAGAAATCAAACATACACTATAGATACAACCTACGTCTAGCTATCGTAACATCAACTCGAGATAGGCTTCTCTCATACAATCCACCGTCTCCCTAGTGCAGTCTCTAGGATCCTCGCTCTATTGAATCTTAACAAGCTGCACCACCTTGTTGTGCAACCTCTTTTCATCTTGATCCACAACACAAGCTGGATGTTTAACAACTGTCAGGTCCGATTATATTTTCAATTCCTCTTGAACTGATGTCTCCACAATTACAGATGGGTCATAAATTTTTTTTCTCAAATGAGATATGTGGAACACATTATGTACACCAGCTAATCTTTCTGGCAACTCGCCCTTACAAGCAAGCAATCCGATCCTCTCAGGAATACAGAAAGGATCAACATACCTTGGAGCTAACTTTCTAGCTTTTCCAAATTCAACAGCTCCACTTATTGGTGAAATCTTTACAAACACAAAATCTCTAATCATAAGTTCCAAATCCCTTCGCCTCTTATTCGCATAACTAATTTGATGATCTTAAGCCTCCCACATCCTTTTCTTAATCATTGCAATTTTCTTTGTAGCCTCTCGGATCATGTCCGGTCCAAGAACTAATCTATCTCCCGTCTCAACCTAACATGCTGGTGACTTGCATGGTCTTCCATATAAGGCTGCATACGGTGCCATCCCAATGCTTCCTTGGAAGCTATTGTTATAGGAGAACTCAACTAAATGCAAATGATCCTCGCATGATCCACCAAAATCTAGAATATAGGCCCTCAAGAGATCTTCTAGATACTGATTCACCTGCTCCGTCTGCTCATCTGTTTGGGGTGATATGCCGTGCTTGAGCTCAACCTTGTTCAAAAGGTTGTTTGCAATGCTTCCAAAAATTGACTAGTAAAAATAGGGTCTCGATCACTTATAATACTCAAAGGAACTCCATGCAACCTGACTATCCCCCTCATAAAAATTTCAGCTAAAGAAGCAGCGGTCCTTGTTGGTTTCACCGAAATAAAATGCATGCTCTTTATTAACCAATCCACGATAACCCACACTCCTTCATTTCCTTTTTTGGTTCTGGGTAAACCATCGATAAAATCCATTGATACCATTTCCCATTTTCAATTAGGAATCTCCAAAGGTTCCAATAATCTGACTGTCTTCTGATGATCACCTTTTATTTGTTGACAGCACGAAAACCTGCTAACAAAGATAGAGATATCTCTCTTCATTCCCTTCCACCAAAACATTTGCTTCATGTCCCTTGCATCTTTGAGACACCTGGATGGTACTCAACTTTGAACGATGGCACTCTGACAAAGCTTCCTGCCTAAGACCGATGACATTCGACACACAGATACATCCATTCATCCTTAAAAATCCTAGGTTATCAATCTCAATACTTGTACACTGCCTCTCTTCAACCTTTTTGATGATCGCCATGAAGCTTCTGTCCTCTCGTTGCTTGCCCGCTATTCTTTCTAGGAGAGTCAGGGTAACCTTCAAAAGAGTCAAAACAGCATTCCTGCTCAAGGCATCTACCACCACATTTGCCTTCCCTGGCGTATATAGAATATCTAAGTCATAAGCCACTAGAAACTCTAACCATCTTTGTTGCCTCGGGTTTAGATTCTTCTGAGTAAAAAGATACTTTAAGGATTTATGATCCGTGAAGAGCTTAAAATTTTCGCCTAGTTAAAGAAAAAAAACTTACTCCCGAAATCTCTAAAGACTAGAAAGAAACTAAAAGGAATAAAGAATCCTTACCCAGTAAGTAGTGCCTCCACATTTTCAATGCAAAGACAAAAGCTAGAAACTCCAAGTAATGTGTAGCATAGTTCTTCTCATGAGGCTTTAACTGTCTGCTTGCATACATAATCACCCTACCATGCTGCATTCCATATGCATCTGTGCAAACCATGAATCCACTATTTCCATCTCGAATAGGCAAAACTGGTGCACTGGTCAATCTCTTCTTCAATTCCAGAAATGCCTCTTCACACTTAAGGGTCTATATAAATTTCTCCTCCTTCTTAGTCAGCTTAGTCAAATGGGAGGACATCTTAGAGTAATCCTGAATAAACCTTCTATAGTATCTAGCCAATCCTAAAAATCTATGAACCTCGGTAAGAGCCTGCGGTTGCTTCCATTCTCGAACAGCTTTCACTTTCACTAGATCCACTGAAATACCATCTTCTGTCACAATATGTCCTAAGAATCTTACTTCTGACATCCAAAAATAGCAATTAGAAAATTTCTCCTTCAAGACATGTCTCCTCAATGTCTCCATCACCACTTCCAAATGATATTTGTGCTCCTCCTTAGATTTGGAGTAGATAAGGATGTCATCGATGAAAACTAACACAAACTTATTAAGAACATCTCAGAAAACATGGTTCATGAGATCTACCAAATATACTGGTGCATTGGTTAGCCCAGAAAATAACCAACCACTCAATGAAACAGTCAGGGCCTCTAAAAGCAGTTAAGGATATACTATCTTCAGCTCCCCTCGATTGATGGAATCCAATAGGTAGATCCATCTGAGAAAATACCGTAGCTCTATGAAGTTGATCGAAAGGATCATTGATATGGGGTAAGGGATATTTGTTCCTAACGGTCAGCTTATTCAACTACCTATGGTCCACGCATTACCTTAAAAATCCATCAAACTTTGCCGCAAACACCACAGCAGATCCCGAATTCAAACGGTTAGGTCTAATCAATCCTCTCCTCAATATGTACTGGGTTTGACTTACTAACTCCTCCCTCTCCCATGGAGCCATCCTTCGCTTAGGTTGAACCATCGACCTTGCACCATGGACCAAATCAATGCGAAACTCAATCTCATGGTGTGGAGGTAAACTTTTGACTTCTTTGAAAACATAGGGAAAATTCTTAACAATTTCAATAGACCCTAAACTCTCCTGGGCTGCTTCAAGGACATACAAGAAACTACACATATTAATACCGGGTTCCTTACAGGGTACTTAAGTAATCATTCCCAAATTGGTTAGTAATGATACGGTTTTTTCATTACAGTCTAAAATAGCTCCATATTTCAATAATCAATCCATACCAAGAACAATGTCAAATCCCTTAAAGTTTAAGACATACTGGTCGAAAGAAAAGTGATGAGAAAGGTAGGAAATTGGCACATCTTCACAAATCATATTCAAATGGGTTACACCACCTATGGGGTTAGAGACACACATGGGGTTTTCTACAATACTAGGAATAAGATGAAATTTTCCTACTGATTCACAAGAGATAAAACTATGGGAGGCACCAGTATCAAATAATGCTCGAACAAAAATAACATTAACCAGTAAGGTACCTTCAAGGAAGCCCTTTCCCTTCACATCCATAGAAGTAGATGGCACATCCTTGATGGTGTACACCTTGGAATGCTGCACCTTCTTCACGAGTTGGGAGTCCTTTACCATATGCCCAGGATGATGGCAATTAGAACAAAGAGACTTTTGGACCATTGGAGAGATAGATCCATCGTGTTGTTACTGCTTTGGAATATCACGATTCGGAAGAACCTAGCAATATGTCCTTTCTTCTTACAAATATAACAACCGCTATCCTTAGGCTTGCCTCCTTAACCTTCTCCCTGCTTACCTTTTCCTTGCTTCTTCCAATTTGGATTGAAATTCCTTTTATTTGAACTGTTTTCACTTGTATTTCAACTAGGCTCTACTGGAGTAGACTTCTTCTTTTCCAAGGTTTCATACCTCAGAGCCATATCAACTAGATCCACAAAAGCATCTTTAACATAAGCAGTCATATTCTCATGGTATTATTCCTTCGTGACAAACATCTTATTCTTCTTTAATAGGGTGTCGATCAATTCTGGTCCAAAATGAGATAGCTCATTGAACTTTGTCTCATAATCTGCTACTGGTAGATCCCCCTGTTTCAAATCCACAAAGTTGCGGTACATCTGGGTCCTTCCTTCTATCGGCAAGAATTGGTCCTCAAAAACTTCTTTAAATCTGGCCTAAGAGAATTCTTCCTTGGAAACATTTGTGGTAAGGGAGTCCCACCATGCAGCTGCTTCTTCTTCTAGTTGCCATGTTGCTAAAAATCTCTTCTTCTCGTCGGATAAACCAAGATCTTTAAAAATCTTTTCGTACGATCACAACCAAGATTGCATTTCCATGATAGACTTAGTCCCCTTAAATGGTTTCCCTTCGAGTTAGTGTAATCCTTGCATAAGGTTGTGGAATTCACTCTTAGTTGCTTTGGCGCTGCCTCTTTAGTAATCCGAACTCCTCCAAGATTTGGAGTTCGACCATTTGTAGTTGTAGTCCTACCTTCTCCCCAACCTCGTCTGCCTTTGTTACTCATGTCTTAGACCTGGCATAGTAAGATAATTCTTAGAATACTTGGACGAGATAAATCTTGACAAAAAGGTACTAATCAAACCTATCAAGCTAATCTATCAATCAAGGATATATATATATATATACACACACACGAAAATTACAAATAGGACTCTTGAAGTTGACCTTAACCAAAAGCCTAAGTGTTCGTAACCTAGGCTCTGATACCAAAGTGTAACAGCCGCCTTTCTTGAACCAAAAGACGAACCATTAAGGGTAAAAGAAAAGGAAAGATAAGAAGAATACTAAAAAATCATATAATCTCACCACGAATCTGAACAACATATAATAGATAACATAGGATATTACATGGTCATTGCTATAGTTATAATACATCAGAGTCATTAAATACAATTTCAATTGGACAGTTATAATGCCTTCCCATCACAAAATACATAGATCATACATAAACATAGCGAAAATAAATAATAAGCTATGTGAAGCCACCTGCTCCAGCTCCTTTAAAATGCTTCCGTAAGAAACCTAGATCACTTGGCTACTCTTACAAATTTGAGTACCTAAGCGTTTTAGGAAAAGAAAATAAAATCCAGGTCAGACATGGTTTTGGTGTGCGTAAACTGAAACAACTTAATTCTTACTTTATAAAACACTTTGAAATCAATGGTATCTCATAAGATCATGTCGCACAAAAACAAGGACCGGTTTTTACCTTAGGTTAACCAAAACTCTTTATATAGAAATCCAGTGATATTGTTATAGTGCCTAGGGTTTTCAAATAAATAGTTCACATGGTCGAAATTGTTACATTAATTAAATTCCAGCATAATATGTATACAACTAAGACCGAAGGCACTTATCGGAAAATGGATTCCATAAAATTATCGGGCTACTGGGTATGGCCTACCACGGTGCATCTGTAGATATAATAACACCGAGGACCTTTCCAGGATCCCTTTCCAACACAAGATCGAACTACCCCTTGTTGGATAGTACCGAATAAGATCATCCCTCGGTAAGGATCAGCAACCGTACCGAAGAGTACATAAGTTGATAGTAGGTACCCTGATAGGGGTAACCTTACCCTAATGGGAGCGACCCACTTAGCATCGATGCATCTCCCCTGTTTTAGTCATCCTCGATTGATAAGGCATGAGGCTACGTTTACCTTTATTATAGAATTTCCACTTGGAATGCTAACATTTCCTTCCATATGTTGACACAATGTCAGCACTCATCCATACAAGTCATTCGACAGATGAACGAACCGGCATTATCTCCACTACACCGTTTCAAAACCACCCTCAGGGTTAGTAGCAAAATCCCTTGCACTTCAAAGTCTTTATCTTGGACCTTGCCTTTACTATTTCCAATTCAAACGTTCGCATTGGTTCGAAGTGGTTTTCAAATAACAATTAATATATGATCTCGGTCTCTCCAAACCAACCTTCGATGATTTTAAAGGGTCAAGTTATTTATAGTGGACTATCCCACTATTAGGGTGTGAACATTTAAATATGAACATACATTCCATATGCTTAGGTTATCATGACCAGCTTACCTAAATTAACCCCTTGTACTCATCATGTTCTCGAAGTGCGGTATTTGTGATGAGTACAAGTCGGCTTACTTCCAATAAAACGCATCATCGTTTTATTACAACAACCTTAATGCATTTAGCTACTTAATAGCATGGACAAGAGATCCTTGGTTTTAAAACAATTCACTTAAACCAAAAAATTAGTTAAAAATAAATAACCGATAGGGTTTGTAAAGAGTCCTTAAAAACAAACAAACTTTAACTAAATCATAAGTTTAAACTCAGTTAAACCTTAATTAATCTTAATTAAATAAAAATTAAATCATTAATAATCCAAATTTTGTTTATAATAAACCCTAATTATACTTTAGTTAATTAACATTTATTTAAGAAATTAAACCCTCATTAAGTGGATAATTAACCTTTAACTAATTAATAATTAATTAGATAATTAACTCTAATTAAATAATTAATTAAAATAAATTTCTTGATTAAATAAAAATTAAGTTTCTTTTTATCTTAATCAATCATTTTTTAAAACCTACTTAATTAAAAATAATTTACTAAGTTAATAATTTCTTAAACTTTAATTATTTTACCTAATTACTTAATTAATTAATTAATAATTACCCAAATTAATTTAAATTAAATACATAAATTATTAAATAATTAACAGCTTAAACTTTTGACTTACTTAATTAATTCAAAATGAGTTTTCAAAAAAATCCAAAAGAAAACACTTAAAACTTGAAGTTGTGAAAATTTTCGAACTGCATAGAAAGCGACTATCGCTATGAATGCAGTTCGCTAGAATTGATTTCTAGGTGAAATCTTCAATTTAACTCTAGCTATTTAATCTTTGAAAACACAATTGGGAAGGTTTTGAAAACTTAAAATAATGGTAAGAACTTGGAAAAAATATTTTCAAAAATCCAAAGCTAGAAAATAGCTTTCATTTTCAAATCGGATCTCAAGTCCTTTGCAACTTTTCAAGGTGCAAACTTCACAACATTTACATCATATATACATGGTTTTTCCTACATAAACATATTACCATAATATCATATCTAATTTCACATGTCCATGTCTATATACATATCCAAACATATCAACATATCGACCAATCACCAAATCCAAGTTCAAGCATAACATATCATCGTATGTCATCAATACAACATGATAATTCAACATAACAATCACCATATTTTCACAAAATATAGTCCATAAAAATAAAATTAATTTCTTTTTCAAAAACCAAAGTTTCACTCACCAATTTTTTTCTAAATTAAGGCAACTTTTGTCGGAACTCAAAGACACTTTAGAAACTTTGTGAAAATGGAACTTTTGGTTACTCGAACACCTAAATAGGCTCGGCCAAGGGGAATTAGGGCTCGGCCTAGGCTAATTAGGCACGACCATGGGGTGTTTGGGCTCAGCCATCATGGTTTTGAGGTAGATGAGCTTGTGTTTTTGGAAGAGGAGGTGTTGAATGGTTTATAGAAATTATTTTGTGAATTAAGGAAGGGTTTTTTAGCAAAAAGAAGTTTTTTTTTTCTTACTTTGGAATTTATAAAAAGGAAGCCATGGCTGGTTTTATCAAGCTCTTAGGACTTAGAAATGAAGAAGGAGGTTTGTAAGATGAATATAGGCTTAGGATTTTATTATAAAAATATATAAATGTTTATATTAAAATATATGTATGCATGCACACCATGCTCCCTCCTTTCCCTCCAAAACCGTTCACACTACCTTCCCCTCATGCTTTCCACTATCCACCATGTCATGTGTACTTATGCTGAAAAAGAAGCACTTTATACATATATTTCCCTTTTTAAATATCTTCTTATACACACACACACAAAAACATACATATATATGTATGTATGCATGTATATAGACACACACACTTAAGAAGAAACCTATACATGAATATATGTGTACATGTACACATGTTCAAAGGGTTTATAATGTGTGCATATGTAATTAAAATAGTTCTATAACCTTTAAAACACCTTTTAACCAATGAAAAATCAATATCTCGAAAAATAACTTCCGGCCACATTTTTCTATTTCTCTATGAACTATATATATTGCTAAACAAATTTTGAAAATGATTTTATCTTTATTAATTATTATTTATAATAGTTTTATTTATTAATAAAAATCCATTTATTAATTATTTAAAATATAATTAAATATTTATTTAAATAGCAATTAAATTCTAGATCGTTACAATGATAATTTAGAAATGACATACCTTAATAGGAGCGGGCCACATAGCCCTATTGCATCTACCATGTTTTATCCATTTCCTAGGTTGTGAGTCTTGAGGCAATGCTTTTACCTTTTATCTAACCAAACCATCTTAGAATGCTAACACTTCCCTCTAGGCAGAAATGCAATGCCAGCATTCAACTATACAATTTATTATGGGATCGAACAAACATTCAACATTTACTATCATCCTCTTTAGATTCACCCTCAAGGAGAATAGTATAGCTCCATAGCATACTTCATAACGATCCATCATAACATTATTACTTTAGAGTGGTTAGGATAAATCTGGAAACCAATGTCTCCAAACAAAGTGTTAATTCCAAGATGACTCAATTTCGATTCTTTAGAAGTATGCAACGTGTATTCCAGTTCACACCGAGGAATTCGAATACGCACAACATACTTCCTAAGTTAAAATAGGTCAAGAATTGATAATCGGTTATTTAACTAGCAAATAATAACAAATCCAATCAAAGGTTTATTTTCATAGGGAAACCAACACTTGTAAAGCGTACAACCATTCACTAACCTCTATAATTAATCATTTCATTAATTAAAAATTTCTTTGTAAATATTTGTATCAAAATAATTTTACAAAGATTTATTCACACATCCTTTCAACATTTGGAAAAAAATATCCATATTCTTATTTCAACGGTATAAATATTTTCGTATAACATTACACTTTCAAAACTTAGAAAATGTATTCATATATTGATCTTAAAGGTATAAGTATATTCAAAAAACACTGAGAAAGATTTCCTTTGAAACTAACCTTTTGATTTCCTAGAATATTTTTATTTAAAGGGATTTTGAACTACACTATTTTACACCGACCCTTTTATTTGTCTTTTCTAAATGATTTAAAAATGTTTCAAAGTTGTTAACTGTTTCTTAAAAAAGATTTAAAGTTTTTGGACTATTCTTTAATATTGTTTTAAAAGTTGATTACTTCTATTTAATATTTTTTGAAGATAATAATTATTATTTATTAATAATGGTTTGGAAGTTATTTATTACAATAAGGTTTTGAAGGATAACTATTAATTATTTTGTTAAAAATGTTAAAATTATTAATTATATGATTATATAGTAATGGTTTAAAGTATGACTATTATTTCATTAAAGATGTTTTAAGTAATTTAGTACTTTTTAAGTGATTGCAAAAATTCATTTTGTTGTTAATGAAGTTTAAAGATAAATAAAATAAAGGATGTTTTATATAATAACTTATTTATTTAAAGGTGTTTTAAATAATTGTTTTTATTATCAAAGAAACTTTAATAATTAAGATTTATTGAAGGAGTTTGATTTTAAATAAGGAAAATTTATGAAAAGAGTTTTATAAATTGAAAAGAGATCTTGAAAATTTAATAAAAGAGTTTATAAAGGAAAATGTAGTTTTGGATTTATGAAGGATTTTTATAAAGGTTTTATAAATTTTTTTCTTTATTAGGGATTTTTATAAAGGAATTTAGAAGGGATTTTTATAAATGATTTTTATGAAGGAGTTCGTAAAAGGGAAATATTTTTATAAATTGTTTTGAAGATTTATAAAAGTAGTTTTATAAATGGTTTTTAAGATTCATAAAAGAGTATTATAAATGTTTTTGAAAATTTATAAAAAGAGTTTTATAAATGGCTTTAGTGATTTATAAAATAGTTAATAAATGGTTTTAGATATTTATAAAAGGATTTTATAAGTGATTTTAGAATTATATAAAAAGTCTTTCTCAAAATCAGAAACCAATTTCAAGCCAAAACGGTACAAATAGTATTTCACAGTACTAAAAATTGATGCCAATAGCCACCAAAGCACTTAACAGATGTTATTATTGATTTTTATCACTATAAGAGTTATGTTTGAATATATAACAATGTTGTATCCAATAAGCAAAAAATCAGGTTTGATATTCAATAATTCATATAAGAGGAATATTACTGAAAATAAATCAACAATAGAGAGGAATCATGTTGGATCGCCCTATAAATTTCATGTTCTTCATATAAATTCCTTTCAAATGGTTTCATATATTGACTGCTTTTAAAAGCGATAATTCATTAAAACCAAATAATCAACCAATAAAACATCCAAGCATACAACTAATAATTTTTATCTACTATAAAACATTATTGATTTACCAAAAAGGTGAGTTAAACTCATGGAAGTTCCAGTCAAAGCATTCTAGTTCCATCTAAAATCGAACAGCTTTCGATTTTAGTTAAAATTTATACAAGCTCCAGATTCCATGAATCCAATTCCTAGGTGTATCTATCATTTCTACGAGTGGAACGTAACTAACCACATTCGGTTTGGAGCTTCCTAATTATCATCCTTCCAAATCACGCTAACACCAAGGCCACGAAAACAAACACCAATCATTACGAACTGTCATCGCCACTTCAGCTCTCTGATTGTCGCCACTATTCTGTCACTGCTACCCCTGACCAACGACGGCTTCAACTCCAACAGCCATGCCTTCTAACGCTGCCCTAAATCCCCTTGCCAAACCCAAAACGCGATTACATTCAATTGCCTACAATCACCACCACCAGCCACTATCAGGCATCGCATTTCAACTATGATACCCCGCGACCTAGGCAAACCCCACGAGAGTAGCCATACCGCACATCGTCGCTCCGCGATGGAAAATGAACATGAAAACCGAATGTCGATCTTCTACGGATTGTCGTCACCATGCCTCCATCTAGGACGATCCAACCGTCCAATGTCAACATCTCTAGAATCAGTAGGGAAGTTGCATTTGGTCTCAAGCATTATAGACATTCCTATTTGTATGTCAAACCCTATAGGAGATACAACCCATTTGAGTACGATTTACGAAGGTGTGCAAGTTTCTTTCTTGATTGTCACTTTTCTTATGACCTGTATGTCCAAGATTTTAATAGTTTTGATATTATTCTTGGCATGGATTGGCTAGCAGAGCATGGAGCAATCTTAGATTGTGTGCGAAGAAATATATTTTTAAAGACTAAGATTGGGGAGTTTGTCGAAGTATCTTGTTGGGATCCTGCCATACGTTTGTATAGTTTCTTGTATACTCTTTAATCATCCTAGAGGAAGTTGAGTTCTATAGAAGTTGTTAAGAATTTTCCCAACGTGTTTAAGGAAGAAAATGGTTTACCCCTTCACTAAGAGATAGATTTCTGTATTGATTTAGTCCCTGGTGCAAGACTTGTAATTCAGCCTAAGCATAGGATGGCTCCTAGAGAGAGGGATGAGTTAGTTAACCAAACTAGTGACTATTAAGGAGAGGATTGATTAGGCCGAGCCAATCAAGTTGGGGATCAGTTGTAGTTTTTGTAGCTAAGTCGAATGGATATTTGAGACTATGTGTGGATTATATAGAGTTAAATAAAATAACCATTAGGAATAAATACCTTTACCCCATACCGATGACTTATTTCACCAACAACATGGTGCTCGAGTTTTCTCTTAAATGGACCTAGCTATTGGATCTCCCAATTGAGGGTTGCCAAGGATAGTATACCCTTGATAAAATTTCGAGGGTCTGACATTTTTTACGAGTGGTTTTTTAGGCCTTTCGGGCTAACCAGTGCGTCCACATATTTCGTGGACCTTGTGAATTGTGTCTTCAAAGATGTTCTTAATAAGTTCATGTTAGTCTTTATCGACGGCATTCATATCTATAACAAGTGAAAGGAAGAGCATAGACATCATTTGGAAGTGGTGTCGGAGACATGCTCTGAAGGCAAAGTTTTTAAGTACCACTTTAGTCTAAAGTAAGAGCTTAGGACATATTGTGTTGGGAGACGGCATTTCTATCGTTCCAGCGAAGGTAGCAGTAGTTCAACAATGGAAGCAACCGCAGACTCCTACGGAAGTTCATAGTTTCTTAGGCTTGGCAGGGTACTTTAGGAAGTTCGTCTAAGGTTATTCAAAGATTTCTTCTCATTTGACTAAAATAACAAAGAAGGGTGATAAATTTGTGTGGACTCCCAAATGTGAGGAAGCATTTATGGAATTAAAGAAAAGATTGACCAATGCTCTTCTTTTAGCTGTTCGGATGGAAGTGGAGGGTTTATGTTGTATATCGATGCTCATAGAGTGGGACTAGGCGTAGTTCTGATGCAACATGAAAGGGTGAATGCGTATGCCAACAGGCAATTGAAATCGCATAAGAAGAACTATGCAACGTGTGATTTGAAGCTATTAGTAGTAATTTTGCATTGAAAATGTGAAGGCGTTACTTTTTGAGTAAAGATCCTTCTATCTCTTGATTTATTTCTTTATCTTTAAGGATCTAGAGAGTAAGGTTCCCTTATTTAAATAGGTGAAAATTTTGATCTTTTCACAGACCACAAGTCCTTGAAATATCTTTTTCCTCAAAAGGACCTAAACTTGTGGTAGCAAAGGTGGTTAGGTTTCTAGCAACCTATGATCTGGATATTAATTATATGCCAAGAAAAGCAAATGTGGCGGCGTTGCTTTGTGCAGGAATGCAGCTTTAGCTCTCTTGGAGGCTACTCCGACCCTATAGAAAAGAATGGCGAGAAATCAAAGGAAGGATAATATTTTGGAAGAGTAATTCAGGGAGTTGAAGAGGGGTGGTGTTTCGATTTTGAGATGGATGATCGAGGTGTTTTGAGGTGAATGAAAGATTGTGCATTCCAGGTGTGGATGGACTGAGGTAGGAAGTTCTGATTGAATGCCACAAATCTAAGCTGAGTATCCGGCCTAGAGTTTACAAAATGTACACCGATATAAAAAGAACATTTTGGTGGCCCAAAATGAAGAAGGATATCTCTATCATTGTCGGCAGGTAAAGGGTGACCACTAAAAGATTGCTGAATTATTTCAAACTTTGGAGATCCCAAATTGGAAATGGGAATGGGTTTCTATGGATTCTATCGATGGGTTTCCTCGATCAAGGAAAGGAAATGAAGGAGTATGTGTTGTTGTGGATCGGCTGACTAAGAGTGCTCGCTTTATTCCAGTCAAGCCAACAAGGACTACAGCTTCACTAGCAGAGATTTATATGAGGGAGTCGTTCATCTACATGGATTTTCAGTGAGCATAGTAAGTGGCTGAGATCTTATCTTTACAAGAAAATTCTGGGAAGCATTGCAGGCTCCATTAGCAACGAAGATAAGTTTGAGTACGACCCATCACCCTCAAACCAATGGTAAAACTGAGAAGGTGAACCACATTTTGGAGGACTTATTAAGAGCGTGCATCTTGGATTTTGGAGGGTCTTGGGAGGATCATCTACACTTGGTGGAGTTTTCCTACAACAATAATTACCAAGCTAGCATTGGCATGGCGCCCTATGAAGCCCTGTATGGACGGTCGTGCAAATCACCAACATGTTGGTTGGAGATTGAAAATCGTCTAAGTGCTTTGTAACGACCCGATTTCCGACGCCCGAAAGTCGACATCGATACGTCCACTGTATCCAATGCCACACAGTCGAATGCCGAAAAGCCGAACCGTTAGGGTTTAAGAAGAAGAAGATAGAAGAAGAAAATAGAACAATAACAGAATCTCACATATCATAGCGGAACAAATATAATAGATAAATGAATATCTTTAAAACAAAGAACTATATCAGTTGTTACATTACATCACATTACATTATCAGAGTGTTACAACAACAAACAGCGGAAAAGAATATAACATATACTAGTGATACGCTTCGCCATCCAGCTTGCTCCTGATCTCCACAACATCTCTTTTTCGACTTCGCTCCAGAATAATGATGACCTGGCTCTAGGCTACCTGTGTGGAAAAATTGTGGGCACTCAGAGTTTAGAAAGGAAATAATAAACTCCAGGTCAGTCATGGGACTGGTATGAGATCTTAAAAACAGTTATTTTCATAAAGAAAAGAAAAGAAATCGGCTATGCTTTTTGAAAAATGAAACTACCATAAGGCCTCCTGCCACACACACACAATGCAAATGTAGAATTGGAGGAGATTTCTCCTTATGATAATCAAACATGCTTGATACGCAAAATCCTTTGATATTATTATTATAAGTGCATAGTGCAGAAAACATTTCGAAAGTATAGTATTAATCCTAGCCGACATACAACCATTATTGTATGCCTACTATAGCTACCATGTTCAATAGCAGGTTACCATCATATTCCATGGCAGGTTATACAACTAAAACCGTGCAGGGCGCGTATTGTTTCTTTGGATTTTCAACAAATGGTCAGGCTAAGGAACTTCCTATTGCCACATGGGTACGCCTCTGGAGGAATGTCCCAAGAACTTAACCAGTTCTCTGCCAACACAAGGCCGATTTACCTCTGTAACTAGGTAACTACTACACGAGTATGTCATCTCAAGGTCGTTTGCGACCTTTATCCGAGGATCTTCGATCACAAAGCAACAACCACAAAGAGTAATAGATTTGCAGCAACCACATAGGTTAAATATCTGGGCTCCATACCATGATACCACCCTTTTCCAGAAGGAAATGACTACCCAAAAGGGCACGACCCTCATAACCTTGACGTATCTTTCATGTTTCGACCATTTTCGGAGTGGGAGGTTCGACGAAGTCTCCTCCACAAAGTCATGCTTTGATCAACAAATGATCAACAGCACTTCGTATGCCACATTGCCAGTTTGGGAATATATCACTAGTAACCATCAACTACATAACCTCTGAGCTCGTACATCTCAGAGAAGGGTGTTAAGCGAAGAGAATAAATTCTCCGCCACCAACATAATGTATTTGATAGAAACCAGGTTTACATCTCAAAGTGTAATGTCAAACACACATCCATAAAAGTCGGTTCCGGGATCGAATGGAACTGAAGGCACTTCAAAAGAAGCCCTTGCAAATCCGGATATTCACTAATTACGTCCGGAATCCCCATCACAAAGAGTTATAAAATCTCTATACCGGAGCAACCCGATGCAGAGGCATTCGACAAGTAATCCTTTCATTTTCGAAAATACGCGGTCTTCAACACCGTCTTCAAATGCAATTTCATTTCGTCATATCATTATTCAGAATGGGTTTTATGACACAAGGTCCTCCCCCGGCTAATCCGAATAATGAGCGCTTATTTTTAAAATAAGTGTTGCATTCAGATTTCAGACAAATCACAACAACCACTTGGAATTCGACTCCCGGTCGCATCGAAATTCTAATGCCATTTAAAGGTCAATATTGATAGTCGGTTATTTAACTATTAATCAATATTCACAACAACCATTATCAAACAATATTCAAAACAATCACCATCAAACAATATTCACAACAATCACCAAGATTTAAATAATTTTTCCAAATTATTTATTTTCAAAATATCTTTGCAAGATAGAATTTTAACACTTCAACCATTCAAAAACAAATTTCAATTCACTTTTCACCTTTCAAACCTTTGAAAACAATTTTCAAATTACTTTTCACTTTTCAAACCTTTGAAAACAGATTTCAAATTACTTTTCACTTTTTAAACCTTTGAAAACAAATTTCAAGTCATTTTCCTCACGTGGAATAAATTTCCAAATATTCATTTAATTCCGCTGAAAGTCTACCGAGTACAAATATTTTAAAATACTTATTTTAAATATTAGCTATGAAATCTTTATACCAATATATTACATAAAAATTCAAATCCAAACTAATTTTTAAATAAAATTAATAGATATGGTATAACTACTTAAATATCCATTTTCTAAATCAAATATCAATTTAGTCTTTAAAATAATGCCTTCTATAATTAATTAAATAAATCTTTACTTTAGAGGTTTAAAACAATCCCAAAAATAATTTCTCCAACAATATTCTTCCAAATCAATTTCTAGAACTTTTAATTTATACTTCAAAAGCTACTTTAAAATATACTCGGCTTTCCAGGGAAGAATTCTCTTTCCATTTATATCAATTAATAAATCTTCTTGATTTATTTTAATTTACATTCCAAATCTATAAATTTCTTTTCACACCTAAAAATAAACTGATATTTATCTTTTAAACAAATTTCCCTTCCCTTTTTGAATTCCCATTGTGAATTCAAATTCCCACTGATATATGATTTTTGAATCGGTTTTAAAAAAAGTCATTTACAAACACCAAATCGATTTCTAAATTGATTTCTAAATTTATTTCAATCACCAAATCAAATTCCAAATTGATTTTCTAAATTTATTTCAATCAACAAATCAATTTTCATATCGATTTCCCAAAGGTTCATTTTTAAACACCAAATTAATTTTCAAATTAATTTCTAAAATCTTTCCAAACACCAAATTAAATTCTAAATTTAATTTTCAAAATTCATTTCCCTTAAACCCCTTTATCTCTTTCATACTATTTATGACCCGTATCTTAAATAAATTCTTCAACCTTTGAATAACATTACCTGAAATTTATTTATTAAACTTTAATTTTTCCATATTTTAGAATTTGTTCAATAACTTTTCAAAAATAAAACTCTATCTATTTAAATTTCTTCTGTTAAATTTATCGCATTCAAAAATAAATTTTTATTAAAAAATTTCTACTTAAAATTTCAAAAATCCAATTTTATCTATTTCTGGAATCCTACGATACCAAAAATATATTCGGCTAAATTATAGCCTTCAACGATTTAAATCACAATACATTCACAAACAGATTTTAAACAGATTAACACACAAATTATTGAAACAAATTCAATCATTTGAGGAATCCAGTTGGATCCCTCCAACCTGTTCCCCTGCATCCACAGATGTTAGCACAACAATTAAATACCCATTCCACTTCGAGGTGGAATATCGCGGTATACGGGATTTATATAATATCATTCGCTATTATGCGGCCCATAGGGTCTCATATGTTATATAATGTAGGAAATCAACAACTCCAAATAAATATGTAATACCAATTCCACTTCGAGGTGGAATATCGCGGTATATGGGTTTAATATAATATCATCCGCTATTATGCGGCGCATAGGGTCTAAACTAATGTAACTGATAATAAATTAATCATCCAAGCACACAGTCAATCAATTTTAAATTTAACTATTTAAAATTAAGTCAGAAAAACTTGAATGTGTGAGAAGATCTCACCTTTGCTCCTTTATTTTGCAATCCGTTTCCAATTCGAACTTGTTTTCTTCATTGTATTAGACCTTGTATAAACAATTTTTTTATACAATTTATTAATATTCGAATAAATCGAACAATCACTTACCAAATTTAGTAAATTTAAATAGGTATACAAATCTTTATTTATGTATAATATTCTATATATATTAAAATCCAACTTTTATAAATTCTTTGGACAATTTTAAAACCCCTATATTTTCTTTTAAAATCCATCCTAAGTATATTTACTGTTTCCAGCTTTTATATATTCAAATAGACACCTTTTTATTTTTGAAACAAAACTTTAGCTAATTGTTAAAACTTTAAAGCAGATTTTTCTCATTACATATATGTACAGAAATTTGGTTTAAAAATCATTTTCTTTGCCTGTATATAAAACTTCTAACTTGTATATAAATTTAAACCAAAATCCCAAAATAGCAATATACCTCACTGCTCGTCGACCTCGAGCTAGTGAACACTATCGGCCTCCCCACTATCGCGTGACCCAGCACTCGAACGCCCAAAAGTCATCTTCTCGACCTCGTGATTTACCACCAGTCGAACTTCAGCGACTTTGAATCACAAACCTAGCCAAACCGCTGTCAAGACCAGTTCATTGCCGCGCCACCATGTTTCTAATGCCATTGCCATTCATGTTGCCACCCAAACCCAAGAGCTTCTAACTGTGCCACCATCGCGCGCGCGAGCGTGCGTTAACCCCTTCTCCCTCACCCGATTCGCGAACTATTCGCGACCCCCCTAGTCGTTTGATTCTTGAATTTTCGGTCGCCCCTTCCTGCTTTGAATCGAACGAAGCCTCTCTTACTTTTTTTCGAGTTCGAGTGAAGAAAAACGTGACAGCCTTTTTTTTTTTTTTTGTTGGGCTGAGTTTTCGGCCATTTTCTTTTGATTTTTGAACTGAGGAAGTAAGAAAGAAGGTTGCGTGATTTAAACGATAAAAGGAGACAGGATCGGTTACTAGGGTGGCTTATTTCAGAGGAGGTCGACCGAGATAAAAGGCTGATGGGAAAGAAAAGTAGCTTACGGGATGAAATTTCGGCTGTTGACTAGAGTATATAAATTTATATTAAATCGATTAATTATTGTCTAGGCGTTTATATCTCGTACGATCACGATGACTCCGAAAGCTACGAAATTTGAAATCCGATAATAATTCAATATTACAGATCCAATGGAACTAGTTTCGTCGAATTCCGAGACTGTGCCTTGGAAGGCTATTTTTAAATATCGATTTAAACGATAAATTTTCAAACCTGATTAAAGCATTTTCAAATCCAACTCTGAAGCTTCCATTATCTTCAGTGTTGCCAATATAAATTTTCTAAGCCATCAAATTATTTTTAATCAGCTTAAAAATAGAAAATTCAATATTTTATCCAATTCAATAAATTAGTTTCAATAATTTAATTGCCAAATTCATTCTGATATCTGAAATTCAAGTCAGACTATCTTTCAAACATTTAAAAATCGCTCAAATATTTCAATTTCTAGTGTTCAAAATTCTGGGTCGTCACATCCTTCCCCCTTTAAAAGAATTTCGTCCCGAAATTACTAATTAAGAAGAATGATCCTTAACCCATTTATCATTTTGCCAAAACCAAACGGTTTCAACTTTCCAAAACAAATCTTTCTATTAGAGATCCATTATCATTTCAACTAACTTTCCAAAATATTTCATGGTTCCCAAACAACATTGTTTGCCTAACAATTCAAATTCAAATTTAAATTTAAATTTCAAATTTTCAAAATTTCTCAAATTTTTTCTAACTCCCTAAATTTTCGAAAAATTTCGTCAGCGTCTCCTTTGCGCGGCTAGCTCGGTATGACTACAAAAATGGCACCACGGCCCCCAGATTTCAAAAAGAAAACAAAAGGCCAAGTGGCTAGACATGAAAATCATCAAATTTCATATAGAAATTTAAATACATATCTTTTGTCGGGCAATTCAAATTTATCTTCGAAAATCAAATCCCAATTCCTTTGTCTTTAACACACCTGTATATCCTGATATCCATATTGTCCAATTTCAACACTCAAAAATCATTTTTGCACATTCCTTTACAAAAGTTTGAATATTTACCTCTTATACCATTTTTACTTCACTATCGAAGTTATATATCCATTTTCATTCAACTTTACATTTTCAATTTCATTTGAATTTGATTTACACTTTCAATTCTATTTGGATTTAGTTTAACTTCTAAATATTAAATTTTTATCAACTATCTTTAATTCACAACTGATTCAAATCACTACTTTAAATTAGTTTTATTTACTAATTCATTACAAATTCCAATTCATTTTATCTCAAACCATTTCTCTATTTCACCTTTATTATCATTAGTTCACTTCGAACTAATTCCACAACTTCATTTCATTTCACACAATTCAAATTGGTTTCCAATATTCAGTTTCAATTCCAGTTTTTATTCTTTTGTCTATTCCCAAACACAATTCAATTTCAATTCACCATTTTGGCTTACATCCACTTGTATTTAAACTGGATTTCAAATTCCATATGAACTTAATTTATCTTTCATTTATAAATATTGAATTCAATTCATTTCAAACCATATTAACTTGTCATTTCTTCAATTAATTTCACTTACTAATTTTAGTTTAATACTTCACTTTGTTTATCGCAAATCAAATTCAATTCCAATTCCAGTTCTATTTACTTACAAATTTGAAATGAATTTCAACGTTCAATTTCACTTTCATTTAATTTCAATTATAAATTTATTTATTCATTCACAACTTTATTTTCCATCTTATAAAATTTTATTCCATCACTATTTTTTATAAGATTCCAGAGTCTTTTCAACAATTCAAAACCATTTTTGAAATCAATTCAAATTATCCCTTTAAATTTCTAAAACCAAACCCAGTTTGCAAACAACTTTCATTCAAACTCACTTGGCAGTAATTCGTCTCTTGCAAACTCGAAAATGAATATCGATGATGCTGCCGTCATCACCGAAGTTATTTTCCAGCGGCCTAAAAGAGTTTAGAGCTTTCATCCCTTCAAAATACTTTTCCAAAACCTTTGAAAATCATCTTCAAAATCAAAAGGGATTTAAACTTTCCAAATCTCCAAAATTTTCAAATTCTTTTCAAAACATTTCCAAATACTTTTCCGGAATTCCGTTTCAAATTACAAATCACATTTACAATTTATATTCTCAAATTCCATTTGTATGTGAATCTATTTCTTAATTTTGGAATTACGATTTCAATTTCCTATTCAAATGATAATAATATTATCACTTCCTAACAATCAAGCAACCATATACTATAATAATTAACAAAGATTATTTCCTTTATCTACGAAAATAGTTTTTGGAAAAATTATTTCATTCACCCTATTTTAAAACAATACCGTGTCGAATTGTTCTATACGAGTGTTTAGAGATCCCTATCGATAAAGTTGTACAAACTATACCAACTAGAATCCATATACCATTCAGCAAACCAATCATCACAATATAAAACAATTTCATATTCACTAACAAATACGCACTCATATATATTAATACACTCAAACTCATTCGATAGTACTACTGACTCTATCTCTAATGAGTAACACCCAACAGAGCCAAGGTTATCGCTTAACCAATTTCTCTGATATCACAATGTAACGGTCTAGGCTTTTCAACCATCGACATCGGCCAATCTCGACTGGTAGGCTTTTCAACCATCCCAGCCCCGCCGTGGCATACACTGGTACCCTGCCCTTGCTTTTACGGCCAGCCTTTCGACTGTCACGCCTTACGGCTAACCAACCCCTTAAAGAGGATGTGTAGGGGTAAGAGTCTCCTGCTCGCCACCAAATAAAAAGAGAGAACCCCTCATCACATGTCACAAAGATAAGCAAGGTCCGTCATGGGACTGGTATGAGATCTCAAAAACAATTATTTTCACAAAGAAAAGGAAAAGAAATCCGCTATACTTTTTGGAAAATGAAACTACCATAAGGCCTCCCGCCACACACATAATGCAAATGCAGAATTGGAGGAGATTTCTCCTTATGATAGTCAAACATGCTTGATACGAAAAATCTTTGATATCATTATTATTAGTGCATAGTGCATAAAACATTTCGAAAGTATAATATTAATCTTAGCCAGCATACAACCATTATTGTATGCCTACTATAGCTACCATGTCCAATAGCAGGTTACCGCCACATACCATGGCAGGTTATACAACAAAAACCGTACAGGGCGTGTCTTTTTTCTTTGGTTTTCCAACAAATGGTCGGGCTAAGGAACTTCCTATTGCCACATGGGTACGCCTCTGCAGGGACGTCTCGAGAACTTAACCAGTTCTTTACCAACACAAGGCCAGGTTATCTTTGTAACTAGGTAACTACTACACGAGTATGTCATCCCCCGGTCATTTGCGACCTTTATCCGAGGTTCCTCAACCAAAAAGCAACAACCACAAAGAGTAATAGATTTGCAGCAACTACAAAGGTTAAATATCTGGGCTCCATACCATGATACCACCCTTTTCCAAAAGGAAATGACATACCGTAATGGGCGCGACCCTCATAACCTTGCCGCGTCTTTCCTGTTTCGACCATTTTCGGGGTGTGAGGTCCGATGAAGTCTCGTCCACAAAGCTAGACTTTTCACAAAGTCATGCTTTGATCAACAAATGATCAGCAGCACTTCATATGCCACATTACCAGTTTGGGAATATATCACTACTAACCATCAACTACATCTCTAAGCTCGTACGTCTTAGAGAAGAGTGTTAAGCTAAGAGAATAAATTCTACGCCACCAACAGAAATGTATTTGATAGAAACCAGCTTTGCATTTCAAAGTGTAATGTCAAACACACTTCCATACAAGTCCATTCCGGGATTAAACGGAACCGAAGGCACTTTAAAAGAAGCCCTTACAAATCCGGATATTCACTAATCACGTCCGGAATCCCCATCACAAAAAGTGATAAAATCTCTATACCGGAGCAATCCGATGCAGAGACATTCGACAGGTAATCCTTCCGTTTTCGAAAATACTCGGTCTTCAACACCGTCTTCAAATGCAATTCCATTTCGTCATATCATTATTCGGAATGGGTTTTATGACACAAGGTCCTCTCCCGGCAAATCCGAATAATGAGCGCTTATTTTTAAAATAAGTGTTACATTCAGATTTCAAACAAATCACAACAAATTTCCACTTTGATCTTTTAAATAACAGATCCATCATAATCACAAAGGTTCGATGTGGTTTTCAAATATCCACTTGGAATCCGACTCCCGGTCGCATCGAAATTCTAATGTCATTTAAAGGTCAATATTAATAGTCGGTTATTTAACTATCAATCAATATTCACAAGAATCACTATCAAACAATATTCAAAACAATCACCATCAAACAATATTCGCAACAATCACCCAGATTTAAATAATTTTCCTAAGTTATTTATTTTCAAAATATCTTCGCAAGATATAATTTTAACACTTCAACCATTCGAAAACAAATTTCAAGTAACTTTTCACCTTTCAAACCTTTGAAAACAATTTTCAAATTACTTTTCACTTTTCAAACCTTTGTAAACAAATTTCAAGTCATTTTCCACACATTGAATAAATTTCCAAATATTCATTTAATTCCGTTGAAAGTCTGCCGAGTCCAAATATTTTAAATATTAGCTATGAAATCTTTATACCAACATCTTATATAAAACTTCAAATCCAAACTAATTTTTAAATAAAATTAATAGACAGGGTATAACTACTTAAATATCCATTTTATAAATCAAATATCAATTTAGTCTTTAAAATAATCTCTTTTATAATTAATTAAATAAATCTTTACTTTAGAGGTTTAAAACAATCCCAAAAATAATTTCTCCAATAATATTCTTCCAAATCAATTTCTAGAACTTTTAATTTATACTTCAAAAGCTACTTTAAAATATACTCAACTTTCCAGCGAAGAATTCTCTTTCCATTTATATCAATTAATAAATCTTCTCGATTAATTTTAATTTACATTCTAAATCTGTAAATTTCTTTTCACACCTAAAAATAAACCGATATTTATCTTTTAAACTAATTTCCCTTCCCTTTTTGAATTCCCATTGTGAATTCAAATTCCCAAATATTCACTAATATATGATTTTTGAATCGATTTTAAAAAAATCATTTACAAACAAAAAATCATTTTCTAAATTGATTTCTAAATTTATTTCAATCACCAAATAAAATTCCAAATTGATTTTCTAAATTTATTTCAATCAAAAAATCAATTTTCATATCAATTTCCCAAAGGTTTATTTTCAAACACCAAATTAATTTTCAAATTAATTTCTAAAATCGTTTAAAACACCAAATTAAATTCTAAATTTAATTTTCAAAATTCATTTCCTTTTAGAAATAAACCCCTTTATCTCTTTCATACTATTTATAACCCATATCCCGAAATCTACTTATTAAACTTTTTTTCCATATTTTGGAATTTGTTCACTAACTTTTGAAAAATAAAACTTTATCTATTTAAATTTCTTCTTTTAAATTTATCCCGTTCAAAAATAATTTTTTATTATAAACTTTCTACTTAAAATTTCAAAAATCCAATTTTATCTATTTCTAGTATCCTATGATACCAAAAATATGTTTGGCTAAATTATAGCCTTCAATGATTTAAATCACAATACATTCACACACAGTTTTTAAACAGATTAACACACAAATTATTGAAACAAATTCAATCATTTGAGGAATTCAGTTAGATCCCTCCAACGTATTTCCCTGCATCCACAGACGTTAGCACAACAATTAAATACTCATTCCACTTCGAGGTGGAATAACGTGGTATATAGGATTTATATAATATCATTCGCTATTATGCGGCGCATAGGGTCTCATCCGCTATATAATGTGGGAAATCAACAAGTCCAAATACATATGTAATACCCATTCCAATTCGAGGTAGAAAATCGCGGTATATGGGTTTAATATAATATCACCCGCTATTATGCGGCGCATAGGGTCTAAACTAATATAACTGATAATAAATTAATCAGCACACAGTCAACCAATTTTAAATTTAACTATTTAAAATTAAGTCAGAAAAACTTGAATGTGTGAGAAGATCTCACCTTTGCTCCTTTATTTTGCAATCCATTTCCAATTCCAACTTGTTTTCTTCATTATATTAGACCTTGTATAAACAATTTTTTTATACAATTTATTAATATTCGAATAAATCGAACAATCACTCACCAAATTTAGTAAATTTAAATAGGTATACAAATCTTTATTTGTGGATAATATTCTATAGATTTTAAAATCCAACTTTTATAAATTCTTCGGACAATTTTAAACCCCTATATTTTCTTTTAAAATCCATCCTAAGTATATTTACCGTTTCCAGCTTTAATATATTCAAATAGGCACCTTCTTATTTTTGAAACAAAACTTTAGCTAACTATTAAAACTATAAAGAAGATTTTTCTTATTATATATGTGTATAGAAATTTGGTTTAAAAATCATTTTCTCTGCCTGTATATAAAACTTACAACTTGTATATAAATTTAAACCAAAATAGCAATATACCTCACTGCTCGTCGAACTCGAGCTAGCGAACCCTATCGGCCTCCCCACTCTCGCGCGACCCAGCACTCCAATGCCCAAAAGTCATCGCCTCGACCTCGCAAGCTACCACAAGTCGAACTTCAGCGACTTTGAATCACAAACCTAGCCCAAACCGCTGTCGAGACCAGTTCGTTGCTGTGCCACCGTGTTTCTAATGCCATCGGGATTCCTGTTGCCACCCAAACCCTAGAGCTTCTAACTGCGCCTCCATCGCGCGCGCGAGTGTGCGTTGATCCCCTCTCCCTCACGCGATTCGCGAACTATTCGCGACCCCCTGGTCGTTTTATTCTTGAATTTTCGGTCGCTCCCTTCCTTCTTGAATCGAATAAATCCCCCTTTACTTTTTTCTCGATTTCAAGTGAAGAAAAACGCGACAGCCATTTTTTTCGATTTTTGTTAGGCTGAGTTTTCGGCCATTTTCTTTTGATTTTTGAACTGAGGAAGTAAGAAAGGAGGTTGCGTGATTTAAACGAGAAAAGGAAACAGGATTGATTACTAGGGTGGCTTATTTCAGAGGAGGTCGGCCGAGATAAAAGGCTGATGGGAAAGAAAAGCAGCTGATGGGATGAAATTTCGGCTGTTGACTAGAGTATATAAATTTATATTAAATCGATTAATTATTGTCTAGGCATTTATATCTCGTATGTTCACACGATAACTCCAAAAGCTACGAAATTTGAAATCCAATAATAATTCAATATTACGGATCCAATGGAACTAGTTTTGTCGAATTCCGAGAGTGTGCCTCAGAAGGCTATTTATAAATATCGATTTAAACGATAAATTTTCAAACTTGATTAAAGCATTTTCAAATCCGATTCTGAAGCTTCCATTATCTTCAGTGTTGTCAATATAAATTTTCTAAGCCATCAAATTATTTTTAACAAGCTTAAAAACAGAAAATTCAATATTTTATCCAACTTCAATAAATTAATTTCAATAATTTAATTGCCAAATTCATTCTGATATCTGAAGTTCAAGTAAGACTATCTTTCAAACATTTAAAAATCACTTAAATATTTCAATTTCTAGTGTTCAAAATTCTGGGTCGTCACATGCTTGATCCGGATACGATTCGAGAGGCGATGGAGAAAGTTCCAATAATCAAGAAAAGGATGAAATAGGCCTAGGATTGGCCGAAGAGTTATGCAGATAAGATGCGGAGGGATTTGGAGTTAGCAGTTGAAGATTTTGTATTTATCAAGGTTTCGCCAATTAGAGGAACTGTTAGATTTGCGAAAGTGTGGGAAGCTAGCACCGAGGTATGTTGAACCATTCCGTATCTTTTAGAGGATTGAGCCACTTTCTTATAGAATTGAGTTGGCAGAGAGGTTGTCGTGTGTTCATAATGTGTTCCATGTGTCACATCTAAGGAAGTATGTGCATGACCCATCATTGATTATGGAGCTGTCTAAGTAGGAGGATTTGGAGGTAGAACCGAACTTGATGGTAATTAGGCATCCAGTTCATGTTGTGGATCGTGATGATAAGAGATTATACTTGGGAGATGGAGTAAAGTGTGAGGGAAATTTATCCGGTATTGTTTCTAGAATAGTTGTTTGTTTGATTGTATGGCATATATAGGCACTGTTGTGATAGGTTTGCTTAGTGTATGCTTTTGCATGGGTTCATGATATGGATATATATGCCATTTGTGTTAGTTGAGTTATCTTCTTATATTCCATTTTCGAGGATGAAATTCTTTTAAGGGGAGGAGAATGTAACGACCTGAAATTTAATCACTAAATATGGATATTTCAATATAATATTCAATATTTAAGATGTGAATTTTTAACACAAGACCCTTTCTAAGTAATAACTTGTGATGGTGAAAAGATTTTTATATTTTTTTTACCAAAATATTTATTTCAAAAGAAATTAGAAATGTGACCGAAAACCTTTTTGAAAATTTTAAATTTTTCACCATTAAAAAGTTTTTAAAATATTGTGAACACTTTAGTTAATATATTTAAACATTTTAAATAATTTAAACATGATTATAAAATAAAATGAAGATTTATATCATAAATGTACCTACGTAAGATGATGTGACCATTTTCAATTTAAAAATCGAATTTAAATAAATGAACTTGTGAAACATCGCTTCGTTACTTATCCTAAGTACACATTTGGTTAATACATGTTGGATAAAAGGGAGAACCCTTGGCTTTTTCATGTGAACCTTTGGAAAGGAGAAAGTGGTGAGGTGACATCAAACTAGTGGAGGGAAAGTTTACTTTAGGGTAGGAAGGTAATTTCACTTCATTCTTTTCTATAAAAACAAATCTCATTTTTCTCTCTCCTTCCATTCTCATTTTTCAAAAACTTTTCAAAAATTGTTATCATTTTAAAAGCTTGTAAACTCACTTTAATGGCTTCCTTCAATCCAAAACCATCTTTTTTTTTCCTTTTTAAACTCTTAAAATAGCTTTAAAATGCTTTCTTTCTTCCTCTCTTACCTTCTCTTAGCCAAACAAGCCCATATCTACCTCTCACCATCCTTGGTCGTGCCCAATATTCCATAGGGTGAGCCCAACTTCTTCTGCTTAAGTCCAAAAATCATATTTTTATGAATGATCTTCAAAGTTTAGGCCTATTTGAAAGTTTGAAAGGATTTTGGTGAGTAAACACTTTATTTTCTGGAAAGATTATACCTTTATGTATTGTATTGTTTATTATGTATTATATTGGTGGCTTGGTTGTAGATCCATATTGTTTTGGATGTATATGTGCGGTACTATTTGTGATTAGAATTAGACTTGTGAATCGAAGTCTAAAATGACGTGTTTTAGTGTAAAAATGTGATCTTTGGCTATGTTGTAAAAAATGTAAGCATGGTTTAAAATCATGGATGCGTAGAGGTATACCTTATACGTTAATAAGTTATTATGTTTAAGAGACTTGACATCCCGTCAAAGTAAAAATCATGTTTACTAGTTTTAGATTTACAAAAATATTTTTAAAACTCTAACTTTGTTTTAAAATTAAAAACATTTTACTTATGTTTTAAAATGAGTATGAGTTTGTAGTTAAGTTTTGAAAAAGTTTAACTTAGAAGCTAGATCTAAGTTCTGCATCCATAGCGATAGTCGCTATGGATGCAATTTGGGAAATGTTATTATTTCTAAACTAAAAGATGTTTTCCTTTTAAAATGTTTGAAAGCTTTGCAAAAACTTTAACTAAGTACCAAAGTTCATCATTTTGTAATTAAAAATGAGTTTAATAATTAATTAATAATTATTAATTAATAAGTAATTAAGTTAAGTAATTAGTATTACTTCATTATTTAAGTAGTTAATTCTGGTTAATTAATTAAAAGAGTTTTAATTAATAATCAACTAACTTAAGGGTTAATTAAGAATTAAATTATATTTAATTAATTATGACCTAAATAGATGTAATTAATAAGTAATTGCTAATTAGGCAGGGTTTAATTAATTAATCTAATCAGATTTAGTTAAGATTTTAATTTAGGATTAATTCAGTTTTAAAGTAGAGTTAATTAATATTTAATTAGAATAAATTAATGATTTAATAGGTAAATAAGTTAAGTTTCTACATATTATTTTATAAAGGTTAGTTTTAAACTCAATTAATTATTTTTAGCCAGCTCTCTTTTATGATCAAATTTATTTTGAACTAAGGGATCTCTTGTTTGTGCCATTAAATAGCCAATGAAACAAGAGTAGTTATAATAAAATGTTGACATGTTTTACTGAAAGTAAGTCATCTTGTGTTTATCACAAATGCCGAGTTTCGAAAACGTGATGAATACAAGGGAGTTAATTTTGATAAGATGGTTATGCTCACTTACGTATATGGAAGATATTTCCATATGCAAAACTTAACACCCAGATAGTGGAGTTGTCCACTATTGATAACTTGACCTTTAAATTTTTTATCGAATGTTGGTTTGGACAGACCTGGATCGGATAATAGTTGTTATCGGCATTCGATTTGGTAACACCTGAAGGGAAAACTCCAAAGACGAAGACCATTAGAGTGCAAGGCTACTTGCTACTAACCCTAATTGTGATCAATAATGGTGTAGTAGAAGTGGTGCTTTCGGTTCGTTCATCTCCTGAACAACTTGTATGGATGAATGATAACTTTGCGTTGCCTAGAAAGCAGTGTTAGCTAAGGATGCTAATTTTTAGAAGGTAAAACGTAGCCTCAAGCCTCACAACCTAGTAATGACTAAAACATGAGAGATGCAACAAGGCTATATGGGTCGCACCCATTTGGGTATGGTCATCCCTTAGCTAGAGCGAGTCTATTTTACTCGTGTATGCTTTGGACCAAATAAGGCTATTGATCATAACCCAGAGTGTTCATATTCGGTACTATCCAATAAGGGGTAGGCCAGTCCTGTGTAGCAGGAATGCAAGATGTTCTTGTCAACCTCATTACATTTTATCTAGATATGTACAATGACGGGCGGTGCCCCGGTAGCCTAGTCATTACGTAATGACATAAAATTTTTAGTTATTTGAAACTGTTTATTTAATTGATTTTAAATAATTAAAATCAAAATTTTATAGATTTAATAACTCGAATTTTAAATATAATGATTTGTTGGATAATTTAATTACTGGATTAATAATTGGAAATTGGTTAAAACATTGTATCTTGAGTTTAAGCTTGATAAAAATAATTTAACGGCTTATTAAGTTTATATTAATATGAATGAAGGTGAACAACATTTAAATTGAACTTAAAAGTGATTTGTTCGATTTTAAAAATGACTCGGTTAAACTAACAAGTGAAAATAGCAATCTGGGGCACAGTCTCGGATTTTGACGAAACTAATTCCATTGGATCGGTAATAGTGTACTATTATTAGATTTCAAATATCCTAGCGTTTGAGATTATCGTTTGATCGGATGAGATAGAAACATGTTGAAATTAATATTGAAAATTTAATATAACATAATTAGGTCTAAAAAGTTATCTTCTCCATATGATCGAATTAGGACTCGAGACCTTTTCCATTGCATCCGAAATAGGGGTATAACATTATAAACTCCTAGTGGCACGCCTCAATAGGTGTTCAAAATTTTGAGTTACCATAAGCTTAGACATTTTGAATTAATTAATATATATTAACTAGTCAACCCCTCACATCAGTTTCTTATCTTTCATTCAAGCCAACCTAGATTTGATCTGACATATCCCTTCTTTTATATGTATCCCTCTCTTATTCATTTTAAACTCATAGCCAAGCACAATTAAAAGGAAAAAAAGAAATCAAACATTAAAAATCTCCATCTCTTAATTCACTCAACTAAAAATCATCAAACTAGTTTTAAAAATCATCATTGTTGAAGTCTTCAATGATGTTTTAGGCATCTCGACAGTGTAGACGTGAGAAGCTTTTGCTAGGGTTAGTGGTTTTCGGTGGTATGATCGTCGATGGATGGATTGAAGGTTGGTTTCGGGTCTATGGTGGAGTTTAGCACCTCGGAGCACAATTTGGTGATGTGCGATCACCTATGGTGGGAGGCGATGTTGTGTGTCCTGAGGCGATGTCCAGCAGTTGTATTTCGTTTGAGGAGCTCGAGTCGAGTGTTGTAGGTATGGACAGGGCGAGCTCGAAGGGAGAATCACGATGGAGAAGGCGGAATCGAGCTTGGTGGAGCAAATCTCCATGTCATGATTCTCATGCACAGTCATAACAATTTGTTCCTGTGCATGCACATTTGGGAAGAAGGAGAAATGAGGGGATATGACTGTAAATTTATATGTGATGTTTTGGTTTTAATTAAAAATCATGATAACTTCTAACATATATATCTCTTTCACAAGAGGTCGAAATTAGACGAAACTTTTTGCGTTGCGATCATGGTGATGAGAGCTTCGAAATGAAACTAGTTTAGATGGATTTAGGGACAGTCGAAACTTGGGCTAAAATCGGGCATCGTCCAGTTTTAGTTCCAAAACGGAATGTCTCGACGACAACAGGAGATAAAGTGGGTAAATCTCACTCATTTGGATTGCTGGTTTAATTTTATAATTAATCATTGGATGATGGGATGAATAGATAAATTATATTATCTCTTGGATGTTATGTTATATATATATATATATATATATATATATATATATATATATATATATTAGTAGTTGGATATGTGTCCGCCTATTGGAGTGATGAGAACCTATGCGCCCCGCATAATAGCAGATGACCGTATGTTACTGCGATATCCTGCCTCAAAGCAGGATTGGTATTTTATGTTACCTAATATCTGCGGTTGCAGGAAAACAGATTAAAGGGATCCAACTGGATTCCTAGAAAATGTTGAATTTAATTTCATATATGGTGATATATGACATGTTTAAATAATATGTGATAGATTATAGTGTGATTTGAATTTATTTGATGTTATGGTAGCACTAGCCTAGATTTTGGTATTTTAAAAATAACATAAATGTATATTTTGAATTTGAAAGGAAATTTAAAAGGTATTTTGGAATTAAATATTTATATAGAGTTTTGGATTAGGTAAAAGAAATTGATTGGGTAAAATAAATGGTTTGATTTTAAATTTGTACTTAACTATTTCGCGATATTGTAAATAGAGATTTTGGAATAATGTATATGAAGGATTTTAAATAATAATTCTTAAGTGGTACTTGTTTAAATATAAAAGGTTTTAAAAATTACGATTTTTAATAGATTAGGAGAATAGAAGGGAATTTGGAAATAACTATAAAATTGGTTATACTAGATCTTAGACCAGATTTCTAAAATACGAAATGGAAGTAGAATCGAGATTTGGTTGGTTATGGAATATAGTTTGAGTTATTTAAGAAATTGATTTATAAATGAAATTGAATTTAGAAATCGATTTATAATGGATTTAAGTAATGTGATTCCTTTGTAAACTATAAATGAGACTATGAGATTTATAAACAATGTTTATAAATAAAGTGAAAGGATTATCATTTTATAAGATGTAGATATACACGGTAAGAATTTATAATGAGATGGATAAATCGGTTTAAAAAGAAATGATAGGTTTTTCTTTTTTTTTAAATGTGAAAAAGGGATTGATGAAATTGGGAACGTAAATTGATGGGTGATAAATCGAGAGAGATTTATAAATATTAGATTGGTTATATTGGAATTGAAAAATATATCTTTATCGAGAAATTGAGTTTGTTTAAAAAGGAGGATTTTTAAATGTTAAACTATGTAATTTAGATATGTTTTAGCATAAAAATATTTTAGAAAGTTAGTTATTTAAATAGTTTTAAATTGTCAAAATGAATTATAAGTATTATAAACAAGTCTTGTGAATCGATTAGAATTTTATTAGTAAGTCAGAATTAATTATTGTTTCAAAGTCATGTAATTATTTTAATTGTTTAAAAGTATAATTAATTATTAAATAAAGTTTTTGGAAAGTAATAATTTACTTTCATGGCGAAAATCGAAGGCGGAGATTGTCTGTAGTTAAGTTTGGATTTTTCTAGGATAGAGACGTAATCATTGAGCTGTGAATCCATGGTTGATATCGCACGGTGCTTTCCATATTTATCTTTAAAAGTTTTCAAATATTTTTGAAGGGAATGGTTTGTGAATATATTTATTCCGGTGAGATAAGCCTATACCTTTTGATAAAGAGAGTTAATTTGTCAAAATTTATATTAAAGAAGGCTTAGTGATTTCAGTGGGAAATGAAAACTTTGGTTGAATGATTGTTTATTTGATAGTTAAATAATCGACTATGCAATCTGGACCCAAAACATAACTTTGGATATATCTATTGGAAACACGGGAATTATATGTTACAGTTACCGTCGAAGGTGCTATACTGTATGTATAAACTCGTTTCGTTCTTCTAGGACGATGATAAGGAAATCTGTCCACTAATGGTTAGGAGGTGATCTCCAATCATATTTTCGTATATTTATTTCCTAAAGAACCGGGGTTGTGTTTACCAAAAATATCGAACGCTATTTCGAAAAGACAGGGATCGAAAAAGTTATCTGAAAGCCACTTCGACCTAATAAATACGTTTTCGAAGTGAAGACAAGAGCTTGGAACCGAAGATGGATCATTGAAGTTCAAAGGCTAACCGCTACTAATCCTGAGGACGATTCCAAAATGGATGTAGTAACAATAGTGCCTTCGTTTTCGTTCAGACCCAGAATGGACTTGTATGGATGAATGCTATCAGTACACTGCCATTAGAGGACAATGAGCATTCCATGTATAAATTCCTTAAAAAGATAATCGTAGCCTCATGCCTCATCAACCGGAATGAATGAAAATCAAAGGAGATGTAGCCAGGATAAGTGGGTCGCACCCAATTATGGTATGTTATCACCTTTCTAGATACCCTCAGACATAATATAAATTATGGATACTTTGGTGCAGGGAAAAATAGTTGTGACGCCCCACCTCTATACTCACAATATCAAAAACATTGCGGGGTAGTGCCGTCGACTAGCATGAAGAATAAGGCTGTTGAGATTAACATCTGAGCGTTTTCCTAGACGTCTGAGCTGAAACTTAGGGCAAAATTTTCCTAGGCCATTAATGGCCAAATCAACTCGGATGTGATCGAATGTGTGATGGTGGCTAGGGATTTATGCCAAACGACAACCCAGCCCTATAGGCTCTTCAATACACTTCAAACAACATCTCTAAACATCCATAGTAGGATTTTTCATAGATTTTGACTTCAAAATAACAAAATTGGAAAATTCACCAAACTAATTCAATTCACAAGCAATTGAATATGAAATAGATGTTAGGAATTCATACCTAACAACGATGAAAGCTATAGACATTGATGTGAGTTTAAGAACTCACCTTTAAACTCAAAACAAGGAATGAGAAGCTCTAAAATAAGAAAAGATCAAATCTACTTCAATCAACTCTAGAAGCTCCAATCTATAATCATATGAAAATATTTCCTAAGTTAGGTTATTGGAAATTATGAAAATTGGAGAGTGATTAAGATGGGGAAGATGAAGAGGATGCTTACTTAAGCTTCTCTTTGATTTTAGAACTAGAACTTGAATTTCCTAAGAACTAGGGCTTAGGTTTGATTTCTTCTCTTTTCCCCCATTTTTCCCTTAGGGCTTGAGTTTTAGGAATTTAGGAAATGGAATGAATGAATGAAGGGGAGTGGAGTGGGAGTTATTAGGTAAAAGCTTTGGGTTCTCTTGTTGGGTTAGTTCGGTAGAACACAACCCAAAGTCCAACTGAAAATACCAAAATCATAATCAACTCCAAACATATCGATTTTTATACTCAAACAAGTTGTATCGTTTTAAACTCGATGAAAGTGGTCTCAAGTCCAGATTTGACTGTTTACAAAAAGTAACATTTTGGACTTTAAATTAAATCAATGATGCTATATTTAAATAAAATATTTAAATATGAAATCATAAAATATGCGGGTTGTTACAAACTCCCTCCTTAAAGAAATTGCATCCTCGCAATACTTAAGAATAAAATAAAGAGTAACAACCACTCTAAGGCATATCAACACAAAAGAAAAATATAAAGTGAGAAGCTCACCTTAAGGAGCACGAGAGAGTAAGTCCGGGTGTGTTCGCTCGATGAATTTTCTAGATTCTCAAGAACAATCCTTAGAATTTGCGGACCATTGAACTTTCATAAGCGGAACATCTTTATTACGAAGGCATTTAACCTCTGTAGCAATGATACGAATAGGATGTTGCTCATAAGTCAAATTAGGTGAAACTTCAATTTCTCAATAACACTAGGCTCAAAAATAGAATCAGAATCTCAAAGGCATTTCCATAGTTGAGAGATGTAGAATATGTCATGAATAAAAGAAAATTGAGCCGTTAATAAAAGATGATAAACCATGGTACCAATGCTTTCGGCGATGGAAAACGGACCAATATATCGAGATGCTAATTTTCCTGATCGACTGAATCGTACAACACCCTTCATAGGTGAAACACGAATAAATACCAAATCTTCCACTGAAAATTCTAATTTCTTACTTCGGTTATCGACATAGGATTTTTGTTTACTTTGAGCTCCTCTCATCCTATGACGAATAAGGTCAATCTTTTCTATGGAATCACGAATAAAACCTGGACTTAAAACTAGCTTCTCACCGGCTCTAAGCCAACACGAAGGAGATTGGCATGGCCTTCCATAGAGTGCCTCAAAAGGTGCCATACAAATACTAGATTGGAAGCTGTTATTATAATAAAACTCTACAAGTGAAATATTATCTTTCCAACTTCCACCAAAATCAAGAACAAATGCATGAAGATGATCTTTGAGAGTTCGATTCACACGCTCGGTTTATCCATCGGATTGAGGATGATAAGCAGTGCTAAATTAAGCTTTATTCCTAAAGCTTTTTGAAGACTTTTCCAAAAACCACTAGTAAATAATGGATCACGATCGCTTATAATAGAAGTAGGAACTCCATGCAATTTAACAGTTTCTTTAACATAGAGTTTGGCCAAAAGAGGTACGGTCCGGTTGGACCGAATGGTGAGAAAATGGGCGGATTTTGTAAGTATATCTACTATCAGCCATAAACTGTCATGACCCCAACGAGAATGGGGAAGACCGTCAATAAAGTCCGTGGAGACTTGATCCTACTTCCAAACTGGAATGTCCAAAGGTTGCAACAATCCACCGGGCCTTTAATGCTTGGCCTTTACTAGTTGGCAAGTGATGCAACGCTTAATAAAGTTAGAAATGTCAGATTTTATTCCACCCTAATAATTAAATCGCTTCATGTTCGCATACATTTTACTACTACCAGGATGAATGGTAAATTTAGAATGACGAGAATCTTCTAAAATGTCTTTAAGAAGATCACTAATATTAGGCACAATAAGTCTACCAAATTTTCGAATGCCTCTATGAGCATTAATTTCAAACTCTTTCAAACCATCAACCTTATTTTTATCCCTACAACTTTGGCTAAGAAGAGCCAATTCGAGATCTTGCTTTTGAGCTTTAACGATGAGGTCTAAAAGGGATGGATAAGCCTTAAGGCTACATAAAACAGGAGATGAACATGAATTGGATTCACGGTCTCGAATCTCACAAGTGGACAAAGTCTCGAGATCATTCCATTCGGATATCATCATGGAAACAACCGCTTTTTTCTTATGACTAAGGATATCGGCAACACGATTTCCCTTTCCGAGAGTATGGAGAATATCAGGATCATAAGATACAAGGAATTTGAGCCAACGTTATTGATGCAAATTAAGTTCCTTTTAAGAAAACAAATACTTCAAAGGTTTATGATCGGTGTAAGGAGCAAATTTCTCTTCTAAAAGATAATGACGCCGCCAAATTCTAAGAGCGAAAACAATGGCCACGAGCTCTGGATCATGAGTGGAATATCTAGTCTCAGTAGGCTTTAATTGATAGAAGCATAAGCGATTGTTCCCTTTGCATGAGAATGGCTCCCAAACCAACACGACTAGTATCGGTATAAACAATTAGTCTTGATTCCCTCGGGGATCACAAGAACAGGAGCATCGGAGAGGAGTTCTTTTAATTTTTGAAAAGCAGCTTCACATTTTTTTGACCAAATGTACTTAACTCCCTTCTTTGTCAAACTAGTAAGAGGTACGAAAATTTTAGAGAAGTATTTTATGAACCGACTGTAATGGCCCGCCAATCAAAGAAAGCTACGAATTTTTTGTCACACTCTCCGATCTCTTCCAATTTTGAATCGCCTTAATCTTTGAAGGATCTATGAAAATTCCGGATTCAGAAATAATATGTCTTAAAAATTTCACACGGTGTTGCTAAAAGTGGCACTTAGAATATTTTACTTCCAACTGATTGCTCCTAAGAGTTTTCAACACTATCTGATGATATTTTTCATACTCTCCCTTAGTTATAGAATAAATCAGAATATCATCTATAAGGATGATAACAAATCGATCGAGGAAGTCTTTGAAAATTTGGTTCATAAGATCAACGAAATAAGCTGGAGCATTCGTTAAACCAAATGGCAAACAAGCCATTCATAAGATCCATAACGAGTACGGAACGATGTCAAAGGAATACTATCCTCTACAATACGAAGCTGATGAAAGCCGGTCTTTAAGTCTAACTGTGAAAAGACTCTAGCACGCTAAGTCGATCGAATAGATCTTTAATCCGAGGTAAGGGATATTTATTCTTAGTGGTGAGATCATTAAGCTTTATGTAGTCAATGCAAATCCTAAGTGTACCATCGGATTACTTTACAAAGATAGCCGAAGCTCCCTAAGGAGAGGAACTAGAACGAATAAACTGTTTCACTTCCATATCGGATAATTGTTTATGCATCTCCTCATTTTCCTTATTGTACATACGATAAGGACGACGAGTGATAGGTAGAGCTCTAGGGATAATATTAAATCTGGACTCAATCTCTCACATAGGTGGTAATCCTAAAACAGGCCCAAATATATCGGGAAATTCACGAACAACATGAATAAGGGAAATAATGTCTTCCTCGTCATCATTATCGTCATCATGTGGAGTTAGAGAATATAAGGATGCTACCGAATTATTGGAATCTGAATCTTTAAGGACAATAGAAATCTACTTAACAGATTGAGGATGTAGAAGATGGATAATCCTCTCGGGACATAGGATGTGGGCTTCATAATGTTTAAGCCAATCCATTCCCAAAATCATTTTGAAACCTAAGTAGCACATAACATGCAAATCGGCTCGGAAAGCATAATCACATAAAATAATCTCGACATCTTTACAAAATAAACAGAGTGTTGCAGATCTACCAACCGGATTCGCAATTCTCAATGAAGTCATCAAGCCCATAACATTTAAAGACAAAGTATCAACAAGTTCTTTTGATATAAAAGAGTGAGATGCACCCCATATCAAAAAGAACTCGAATAAGATGATCATGAAACATTATAATGCCATCAAGGCCAGAATGAGAAATACCTTGACCAAGAGAAGTGTTACTGGGGGAATTGCACAACATTCAGCTTTCCCTCTTTCTTGCTTTGAAGTCTGGGACATGAAGATATAAGATGACCCAAACTTTTTCATTAGCGACAATAAAGAGGTTTCGGATGCCTATTTGCAAAATGGTCCTTATAACCATAATTGTAGCATTCCCCACGACTAGAGGTAGGAGTCTTTGCTGTCGAAGTTGCTTGCTTCCCTTTCTTGTTAGGATAAGGTCTAAACTTATTATCATGATGCCTCTACTTATTGTTGTTGTAGTTCTTCTTGGCACTCACAATTTCAACATCACTTTCTTTATCGGCCTCTTCAATCCCAAGAGCGGTATCTACAAGCTGATCGAAAGGAACTTCTAATTTCATAAGTAAAGCCGTTTTGAGATTCTTATTCAACCCGTAGATAACCCTCTGATTTTTTTTCAACGGAGTATTAGTATACCCGACCCCATATTTAGAGAGGGATTCAAAAGATGCGACATAATCTATCATAGAAGATCCACCTTGAACAAGGTCAATAAAGCATTGAGCTAAAGTTACCTTTTCATCTTCTGGCACAAACTTTAACTCGAACCTTTTCCAAAATTGCTCCGAAGTAAGATCCGCTTCAATAATTCCAGAAACCAAAAGCCCATACCAATCTAATGCTCTCTCCTGGAGCATGTTAGAAGCCACTTGGACTCGATATAGATCCACATGATTCATGCGAGAAAAGATGCGATCGTTTGTTCTTAGCCAAGCTTGAACTTTTATAACGCTTTCATAACCCCTAAATGGCCTTCCACCCAAATTGGTATAATCACTGCACAAGCATGCGAACCCAGATTTAGGATGAGTAGGCTCAGGAATGGGTCCAACAACTTAGGCATTCTTTACAAAATCCAAAAGCTATTGGGCAGACATGAATACGCCATCCTGAGGAGAAGCACTGGATTGATTAGCGCTAAGCTGGCCAGGTCTAACCATTTCTCTTCTTTAAGAAAGAAAGAAAGAAGAGGAAAAAAGTTATTCTCAAAATGAATATCAAACAAACTTGATTGATAAAGCAAGGCATCATAAAAGGAAAAAGGATAGAACGGGTCCTAAGATAGGATTCGAATTAAATCCTAAGACACGATTCCTAAGGGAGACTTAGGACAATGATCCTTGCTAGATTATTTTACATTGTTCCTAAGTTTGGCTTTGATACCAAGCTTTGATGAGCCACCTTTATACTTACACTAGCCAAGAACACTACTGGGTAATGTCATCGACTAGCATGAAGAATAAGGCTGTTGAGGAGCGACCATCTGTGTAATTGTTTTGTGTGAGTACCAATATGTCAGAGAGTATGTCATGCATTTCATTTCAAGTGGAAAACTGACATATCAATACAAACTCAAAGCTACTACACAGTGGCTATGTGGTCTTTGGAAACAAATATAAAATAAGCATAACATAAATCAATCACAGATATTCATATTACTAAGGCGGAAACAAATATGAATATAACACATAGAAGTGAAAATCAAAGTAGCGGTCATACAAGATCCACTACATCACAAAAGAATAGGTACAAGTACTAGACAAAAGAATGTGTATACATTAAGAAGTCTCTATCTCGAATGTATAAAAAACAAAAATTACTAAGCTAAAGTGGTTAGTTAAAAGTCAAAAGCTAGTCTCTGCTAAGAAGTCAAGTGGAAGCTCCTAAAACACCTTGGTCTGACCCGAGTATTATTTAAGAAGAAGAAAAATAAACGGATTAGTTTATCTATAATTATCATGTAAGATGAGGTAGGATAAGAAATATGACAAATATATATATGATAACAACAAAAATCATACAATGTCTCAAATTTTCTCAAACACCAAAAAGAATGTTATATTCTTTATTTTTATTCACCAAATCATAAATATTGATAGTGCTTATCAATGAAAATCATAAAAATTGGTGAAACACAAATTCTATAAATTAATAATTAGAATCCAGAAAACAGAAAGCGGGAGGCCTATCACAAACGGGAGAATGAAAACTCACCAACACGTATATCACAAATGGGTTGTTATCCCATGGGTTGCTAACCCATCGACCCGATGCAACGACGTAGTATAACGGTACGCTCGAGGAACCTGAAATTCAAATAAGCCAGAACAACGATGTGTACAACGGTACGCCCGATGAACCGAACTCCATAAATCTATTAAAAGACCATGGGTTGCTAGCCCATAAAAAGAGACGAAGCTCCATAGAAAGAGATATAGTCCGCCACGTGGAAAAAGAGACATCGCACATCGCTAGTCTAAACCTCAAAATGATCATCATAGATCAATAACTGTAAATTACACCAAGCTAATAAATAAATGAGTTTAGCTTCATGTCCCATAACCATTGGCTTAACTTAAATATTTACGAACCAATTGTAGATTTCCACTCGAAAATTGTCACAAGATTTCAATCGAACAAGTCTAAGAATTAAGCATCAAAGTAAAAGCAAGTGTTTCATACCACTTGTTTTGCTAAGTCATTTAATTGGATTTCTCATACGAATGAGCTAAAGGTTTGTATATACTAATAGTTTGGAAAACGGTTTTAAAACGAGTTTTGTATTAAAAATAGTGTTGAAATTGTTTTTGTGAAAGAGTTTGAGTATTTACTACTAGTGTAGAAACCTTTATATTTTAAAGTGACAAATCATAGAAACGATTGTAAATACAATCTATCACCAAAAATTCACATTCAACGACGTGAATCAAACCCACGAAAATCGATATCAAATCCATTAAATGGATATTTCCAAAAATCCAAAAAAGCAGTCATCAAATTCAATAATAAATGACAATAACTGCTAGATCTTCAAAAATCGACTAAAATGGAAACCCACATAAAAATAGGCAACTTGGATGATTTTAACAGCGCCAGACTTCTGGTGTTTTCCCAAACGTCTGATTTGAAGGTCTGGAAATTTTTTCCACATTGCTATGATGTTTGGGAATAACCTCGGACGTTTGAACTGAGAGTCTGGAATTTTTATTCCTATGCCTCGGATGTCTGAGCATTTTCCCAAACGTCTGAGCTGAAGCTCAGAACAAAATTTGTCTAAGCCATTGATGTCAAAATCAACTCGGATGCGATCGAATGAGTGATGGTGGATAGAGATTTATGCCAAACGATAACCCAGCCCTATAGGCTCTTTAATACACTCCAAAAAACATGTCCAAACATCCATAGTAGGATTTTTCATAGATTTTGACTTCAAAATGACAAAATTGGAAAATTCACCAAACCAATTCGATTCAAAAGCAATTGAACATGAAATAGATGTAAGGAATTCATACCTAACAGTAACAAAAGCTATAGACATTGATGTGAGTTCAAGAACTCACCTTTTAACTCAAGAACAAGGAATGAGAAGCTCTAAAAGAAGAAAGATCAACTCCACTTCAATCACAATTCTAGAAGCTCCAATCTATGATCATATGCAAATATTTCCTAAGTTAGGTTATAGAAAATTATGAAAATTGAAGAGGGATTGAGATGGAGAAGATGAAGAGGATGCTTACTGTGAAGACTCAAAAAATTTGAACATTTGAAAATGAAATATTTAATTGATTTTAAATATTGGAAGTTATTTTAAATTTGAATTTCAAATATAATTATGTATTTGGCGATTAAATTATTGAATTTAATTTGTCAAAGTTGGGTAAAAATTTGAATCTTCAGTTTTAAGCTGATTAAAAATATTTCAAAGGCTTAGGAAATTTATATTGATGATACTGAAGATAATGGAAACATCAGAATTGAATTTGAAAGTGATTTATTTAGTTTTGAATTTATGTCATTTAAAATCGATATTTAAAAATAGCCTACTGAGACATAGTCTCGGAATTCGACGAAACCAGTTCCATTGGATCCGTAATATTGTATTTTTATCGGATTTCAATTTTTGTAATATTTGGAGTGATTGTTTGGCCGTACGATAAGCAAACGCATTGAAAATTAAATCGAAAATTCAATATAATAGCTGGGTCCAAAAAGCTATCTTCTCTATACGATAGAATTTAGACTCAGAACCTTTTCCATTGCCTTCGAAATAGGCTTATAACATTATAAATGCCTAGCGGCACGCCTCAATTGGAGGTCGAAATTTTGAGTTGCGTAATTCGAAACGATTTAAATTTAACTTTAATATATATGTGTATATATATATATAAATGAATACTACAGCTAACAAACACGTATAGAAATTTTATTCACGTGTTCCTTTTTCCATGAGAAATTTCAACATGCATTCATCTTCAACAACAACAAAATAGCCGAGATTTCTTTCTGCAATTCAAATCAAAACCAAACAAAACCATATCTTCGTTGCCCTTCTTCTTTTCTCATTCCGAAATCTAAAACATGTCGAAGATAATGGCTGCCTCTTTCTTTTTCTTTCCCAAAAAATCGAATTTAAGAAATTACTTCAGAAAAAAATAAATAAAGGGAAATCACAAATTCTTTCCTTCCTTCCAATCGAAGCTACTCATTCCATCCCTTCTCTCACTCATCTAATTCGATCGAAATCGATCAATTTGCCTTAGAACCCTAGATTTTTCAACTCAAGTTTGTTGCAGATGGGTAAGAGCAAGAGGAGTGATAATGGCAATGTAGATAATCACTGTCCATCTACTGTCTTCGTCTCTAACCTTTCCTATTCATTCAGAAAAATCGAGCAGCTTGAAGAATTGTTTAGTGTGGTTGGGCCAGTCAAACGGTGCTTCGTGGTCTATGGTAAAGATTTAGAATTAACTCGTGGATTTGGCTTTGTACGGTTTGCTTCTGTGGATGATGCTAAGCGATTCATCTGTCTATATAAGCCATGACTATGGAAAGCCAGTAACAAAACATTCTCAACCAGAGGGTTGCTCGAACAGTAGTATTTGGTGAACTTCATTCTTCTGAGATGGCATATAAAGTATTTCGACGTGCCGTTGAGACTTATTTGGAATAATGACATACTTAGACAAGTATTGTCGGTAGAAGTAGAGAAGTAGACTTCATCTTCCCAGCTGGTAACTACAGCTTGTACTTCAATCTGGGTAGAGGCATTCATAGATAATTCGAAGATAAGGATGCTGCCGAGACACATCTTGATTTTCAGCTTGGGTGGTACTTGGATCCTTTATTCCATGGAGATTATCCAGCTTCTATGTGAGAGAGATTAGGGGATAACCTAATAAAATTTTCTGAAAAGTATATGTAATTGTTTTTATTCTTCATCTTTTCAACTTAAATTTAATAATGTAATATGGAAATAAATTTGTCTAATAAATTTATTTATAAAAGGGATTAGTTTAAAATCAAAATTGTTAGCACTACAAGAAAAAGTATTTTTAGTTGCATTTATCCATGGCGTTTATTATAAAGTGCAATTAAAAAGTTATTTAAATGCTGCCAATATTTTACAGAATAGTATTTATCTTAAGTCTAACCGATGGAGGTAACAAAAATTTAAGGCGGGACTTAATTTTTTTCGTGGCCGCACAAAACCTCTTCCACCCTCTTTTATTTTCATTTACCGCTTAATATTTATTTTACTTTCCCTCTAAAATAAGCATCCCTAAATCATAAATCCAAATTCATTGGTTGTTCCTCCGTCCGTCGACTGCCACCCGTGAATGCTTCTCCCTTCGCTATTAATTCCTCTCTTTGTCTCGATGTAATTTTTATTTGATTTCGTTTTCAATACGATTTGTGCGTCCATGATGAATCTTGTAACTTATTTTTTTCTTACAACCAACTGTGATGATACAGAAATCTCTCTTCATCCGTTTGCCAGGCAAGAAGTGTACTTTCCGTTGTAAAGCTTCCAGATCCATCGCCAAGAAGATTCAGCTTTCGAGTCTACTGTACCAGATAAGTTTGAAATTTATTTCCATGTTTAGTAACCCGCATGAGTGACAGCAGTGTAATGGAACTAACATTCTTTCTTAAATTCATGTATCACTTCTTCGCTGTTGACCTTATCAATAATTTGTCTTGTTCTTTGTAGTACTCAAGTTTAGGCATCAATCATGTGAATGTTAGAGGACCTGTGATACCCAATACAAAGAGAATTGAAGCCTCGGTTCAATATATTCACTGAACTGGCCAAACAAGGTCAAATAAATTCTTTCTTACTTGGGGTGGAGAAAGAATGATCAATGATTTGACTGCTAGAGAGTTGGTTAGCCTCCGAGAAGAAGCTATTAGTGTTTGATTGAAGGAGAGCTTGTATGTTACTTAATTCCCATTTCTCTTTAATTATGTTATTTCATATTAAAATAACTTGGTTTGTTTCGTTGTAACATAATTAAATTCTTGAATTTCAATTATGTATCGTCTCAAGATTTTCAAGCATAATATATTGTATCAAGTGTGAACTTAGATGAGATAAGTGTATTTGGGTGTGCACCTCGGATTAGTGTCTCGGATGTTAAAATACATCTTAAAACTACCTCTTAGTAACTCATAGGTCAAAAGTTGATATTTTTCTTCAATTGTTATTATCTCAAAATATAAAAAAAAGAATGGTAACCTGCTTGTTTTATATAAAAAGACGGTTGAATTGATGCACTAGAAAGAGAAATTAATTTTTATTTTCTGAAAAAGAGCGGTATCTTGATTAATTTGGTAGTGATCAAAATATTCCTCTCATCTTAACAGTGATAAAAGAAAAAAAAAGTATGAAATCATATATGGTGTGAAATATCCAGATAGAAATTGGAGATAAGTTTAGTGGTACTTTGTAAATCCACACTGACATGAGCTTGCTAAAGCTTTTTATAGGTACCAAAAGCTTAGTTGCACCACGAACCCATATGAAGCCCATCTACCAGGAACCGTATATCCTAATTTAAGCAAGCTGCAACCCTGTGTGTAGTTGAACCTGATCATTAGCAAATGAAGTTTGTTAAACATAATTTCACAGTTGCTATATGAACTAGCAAACAAAAGGTTCTCGGTACTTGAGACAGTTTATCTGATTACTAATCTCATTCCAACAAGCTAATAATATCTTGCTTCTTCATGACATCAAGATAAAGCTAATTCAACCGGTATTAGCGCAAAGTTTATGGTTTGCTTGTTCCGTATATGGTTTCATGATTCATCGTTTATTTGTTCAACGGAAGTAATCATGGTTTATGATGTTTACATTATGTTATTTTCAATCTTTAAAATAGAGATTATTATAGGGATTAACCAAAGATAGCCTTGAAAATGTACAACTGATATTGGTGATACTTGTTAATGGGTAATCCAACTAATAACCACACAAATTTGCCATGATATGTGATTTTCTTTTTTGTTATCTTGAAAATATATACGACGTGCTAAAACTTCATATCTGAGTACTTAGAACCGATCAATTTTAAATAAAAACATTCATGCGTTACAAAAAATAGCTGAAAATTCCAAATTGCAGATAAATATAAATTATTAAAGTTTATTGTTTATAGACATTCTTGTAATGGAAAGTTAATATACGCCATGCATCAAGTTAATGCTGTGATACAGAAAGTGGTATAGTTTTATTTCAGAGTTTCTATTTACAAAAAGTACATTGCCTTGATCATAGGAAACCAAAGTAGGGTACATCACACTGTAAACGCATTTGGTTAGGGGTGTTCTTCTAGTTTGGGATGGTAGGAGTTAGGGTTTAATTGTCTGGATTTATCGAGACTTTTAGCTATCAAGTCAGTATTACTTTATAGTTGCTATGTACATGTTTTGGTTGACAGAATGCTGGAATTAGTTGCATATATTTGAAGTAATTTCTAAAGTCTTTTGATATGATCAAACGTTGTTCAATAACTCATAGGTCAGCAGGTGACATTGCGGCATCTTCCGGCGGTGATTACATGCGACAAGCTTTGGATTACTTCCTTGTAGAAGTGTTCATAATTCATGCTGAAGAAGGTAAAGTGTAGAACTGGTGGTAAGATATTTAATGTTGAAATTGCAGAAGTTTTGATTTTCTGAAGGTAAGGCAAGTGAATGTTGATGATATGTAGTTAACAGGCTCTGCATTGGGTCACTACTGAATTTGGCAGTCATGTAAGTCGCACATCTGTAGTCATTTGACTAGATAAACTGACCTTTGTGAATAGATAAAGTTATACACGCATTTTAATTTACAGTACAGAAGAGCGAAACAAAATTAACCGATGAAGCATGTGTTGTGTTGATGTAATTTTTCATAAACAGAGAATTAAGCAGGTGTAAGAAGATATGGAAGCAACATTATATTGCCTAGCGGATTGAGAGATCAATGGAGTAGAGGAAGGTAAGCCATTCAAATTTCACTTGTCAAATTTTTATTATCATCTTAGATATTAATACATTGATTTCATGTAGTGTGCTAAGTAACATATCCTCCAGCATCATAGCCTTGGTCACTAAAAAAGGCAAGTCTACCTAAATTTTCAATTCTTTATTATATGATTACTTGAAGTTTGTTACACGTCTCACTTAGCAAATAAAAGTTTACTTGGACCATCTTAATATTCGTCAAACACGACGGTATATTGGTATGACATAGTTGATGCAATGGTGCTATGAAAATATGGCCAGTAAATTCAATTTTAATAATTATCTGAAATTAAGTCATACATATATTATCTTTTCAGATATGAATATCTAATTATAAAATAATTACAAAGTGAATATTTGGTAACATGATTATTATTGTTTACAGGTAGATAAACGTTTGTGAAGAATTCAAGCAGTAGCACTGGTTTTTGGTATGGTAGCAGCACATGTATGTAGTTAGGTTGATTAAAACTGTTATGAAACTATTATGAAACTAGTATGTATGGTAGCAACACTACTTTAGCTGCATGTACTATTATAAAACTGTTTATGGTAGTTTGGTTGTGTAAACGTATGGTTAACCTTTTGTCTTGACACTAATGTTATGATATAGTGGGGATTATGTAATTGCTTTTGTTTGTGTTATTGTGGTTCATTGAATGTGTTATTTTTGAATATGTATGTGTTTATATATTACATTATTGTATAAGTTTTGAAGTACTTGAATTGAAGGTGAAATCATATGTAGTCGTGGAACAGCAGGCAATAAAATCTAAATATACGGTGGCGGAGAAAAAACGCCACCAAAAATATTTTTTATAGCATTTAAAAAGCGCTACAGAATCAGCAATAATAGTAACTCAGATAATCTCCGTGGAGTTCAAAAAACGCTGCAAAAAATAATAATAAGTGCAACAACAAAAATAAGATAGTAAACGGCAGCTTTTCGATGGCGTTTCTTAAATGTTGTAAAAAAGATCTTTAGTAACGTTTAAAAAACGCTACCAAAAATTCATTTATAGTGGCGTTAAAATAAATGCAACAAAAAATCATGGATTTTTAGTCGCATGTTTTCTAGCGGCGTTTATCAAAACGCCACCAAAACTTTTTGTAGCATTTATTGAGCGCCACTAAAAATCAAATTTCTTGTAGTATAGTTAATTAAATTTATTAGAAGGAAAATTAATTTAAAATCAAAATCATTAGTTTAAATTAAAATTATTAAATGGGAAATTAATTGTTTGATCATTTCGAATATTAATAAATTGTAAAATTATTTATACAAGGCCAAGAACTGTGAAGGAAACAATTTGCATTGAATGGATTGCAAAATAAAAAGCAAAGGTGAGATCTTCTCACTAAAATTTAAATAATTGGAATTTCAGTTATTGATTGACTGTTGGATTGGTAGTATATATATTAGTAGTGTATATATATTTATATATTTGCAGATTTCCTGCATTATATAGTGTATGAGACCCTGTGCGCCGCATAATAGCGGATGATATTATTTAATCCCATATACCACGATATTCCACCTCGAAGTGGAATTGGTACTTAATTGTTATGCTAACATCTGTGCATGTAGGGAAATAGGTTGGAGGGATCCAACTGGATTCCTCAAATATTTGAATTTGTTTCAATGTTGCGTGTTGATTTATTTACAATCTTCGCATGATTATATTTGCAATTGAAATCGTTGAAGGCTATGGCTTAGCCGAATATATTTTTGGTATCATAGGATACCAGAAATATAAAACTGGATTTTTGGAAATTAAAGTACAAAACTTTAAGTAAATTCATTTTAAAGAATTGGGTGAATCTAAAAGAAGGAATTTAAAAGTATAAAAGTTGATTTTTGAAATCTTTTCGAATTAATTCCAAAATATGGGAAAAGTTTTTAATAAATGGATTTCGAGTAATATTATCCAAAAGTTAAAGAATTTATTTAAAATACGGATTTTAAATAGTTTGGAAGACATAAAGGAATTTATTTTAAAAGGAAACAAATTTAGAAATCAAATTTGGAATTTAATTTGGTGTTTGAAATGATTTTGGAAATCAATTTAGAATTTGATTTGGTGTTGAAATAAATATTTGAAAATCATATACTAGTGCATATTTAAAAATTCACTATAGGAATTTATAAAGGAAAGGGAAATTTGTCTCAAAAATAAATATTGGTTTATTTTTAAAAAAGTGTGGAAAGGAATTTACTGATTTGGAATGTAAATTTGAAATAAATCAAGAAGGATCTATTGATTGATTCAAATGAACCATTTTAGAATGGAAGGTGTACTTACCCTAGAAAGCCGAGTATGTTTTCGATATAGCTTATAAATATAAATTGAAGTTTTAAGAATGGTTTTAAGGAAAGAATGTTTTGGAGAAATTATTTTCTTAAGTTATTTTGCAAGTCTTTAAAGAAAAGATTTATTTAATTAATTATAGAAGTGATTCTTTAAAGATTTTAATTGATATTTGATTTAGAAAATGGTTATTTAAATAGTTATACCCTATCTACTAATTTTATTTTAAAAATTAGTTTGGACTTGAAGTTTTATATGAGATATTGATATCATGTTTTCACAACAAATATTAAAATAAGTGTTTAGAAATAGTTTTTATTCTAAATGTTTCCAATTACATTTTGGACAAGTGATTTAAATTTATTTTAAAGCAATTGAACTCGGCAAAATTTTCAGAGAAATAAATGATATTGGAAATCTATTCCACGTAAGGAAAGTGATTTGAAATTCGTTTTCAAAAGTGTTGAAGTGTTGAAATTATATCTTGCAAAGATATTTTGAAAATAAATAATTGGGAAAAAATTATTTAAATCTTGGTGACTGTTGTGAATATCGTTTGATAGTTAAACAACCGACTATCAATATTGGCCTTTAAATGGAAATTGAATTCCGATGCGATCGGGGGTCGGATTCCAAATGGATATTCGAAAACCACATCGAATCTTTGTGACGGATCTTTTGTTTAAAAGATCACAGTGGAAACTTGTTATGATTTATTTGAAATCTGAATGTAACACTTATTTTAAAAAAATAAGCGCTAATTATTCGGATTAGCCTGGAGAGGACTTTGTGTCGAAAACCCATTTCGAATAATGATATGACGAAATGAGATTGCATTTGAAGATGGTGTTGAAGACCAGGTATTTTCGAAAACGAAAGGATTATCTATCGAATGTCTCTACACCGAATGGCCTCGGTATAGAGATTTGATCACTCCGGTGATGGGGATTCCGGACGTGATTAATGAATATCTAGATTGCAAGGACTTCTTTGAAGTGCCTTCGGTTCCGTTCGAACCCGAAACAGACTTGTATGGATGTATACCTGACGTTACTTTTTGAGATGTAAAGCTGGTTTCTATCAAATATATTTCTGTTGGTGGCGGAGAATTTATTCTCTTAGCTTAACACGCTTTTCTGAGACGTACGAGCTTAGAGATTATATAGTTGATGGTTACTAGTGATATATTTCCAATTTGGTAATGTGGCATACGAAGTGCTGCTGATCATGTGTTGATTGAAGCATGGCTTTTGTGTAAAGAGTAGCTTTGTGGACGAGACCCCGTCGTACCTCACAACCTGAAAATGGTCGAAACAGGAAGGATGCAGCAAGACAAATTTGGGGATAGCGCCCTATGGGTATGTCCATTTCTTTCTGGAAAAAGGTGGTATCATGGTAGGCTCCGCCTAGATACTTAACTTATGTGGCTACTGCAAATTTATTTCTTTGTGGTTGTTGCTATGTGGTTGAGGATCCTCGGATAAAGGTCGGTAATGACCGAGGATGGCATACTCGTGGTAGTTGCCTAGTTACAGCTGTATTATAGCGTGAAGTAACTCGGCCTTGTGTTGGCAGAGAGCTGGTTAAGTTCTCGAGGCGTACCCACGTGGCATTGGAAGTTCCTTAGCCTGACCATTTGTTGGAAATCCAAAGAAACAATATGCGCCTTGTACAGTTTTAGTTGCATAACCTGCAATGGAATGTGGCGTTGAACATGGTAGCTATAGTAGGCATAGTACGAAATGTCTACTCTGGCTAAGATTAATGTTATACTTTTGAAATGTTTTCCACGCTATGCACTAATGATAATATTAAAAAGAATTTTGTGTATCAAGCGTGTTTGACTGTCATAAGGAGAAATATCCTCCAATTCTGCGTTCGCATTGTGTGTGTGGCGGTAGGCCTTATGGTAGTTTCAATTTCCAAAAGCATAGCGGATTTCTTTTCTTTATGAAAATAACTGTTTTTTAGATCTCACACCAGTCTCATGACTAACCTGGAGTTTATTGTTCCCTTTCTTAACTCAAGGCGTCCATAATTTTCCACATGGGCAGCCTAGAGTCAGGTTATCATTATTCTGGAGCGAAGTCGGGAAAGTATGTTGTGGAAATCTAGAGTTCAAGCTGGATGGCGAGGCGTATCGCTTGTATATGATATATTCTTTTACGCTTTTTGTTGTTGTAACACTCTGATGATGTATGTAAAAACTGATATAGATCTTTGTTTTAAATATTATTCATTTATCTATTATATATTGTTCCGCTGTGAAATGTGAGATTCTGTTATTGTTTCTGTTTCTTCTTCTGTCTTCTTCTTTAACCCTAACGGTTCGGTTTTCTGGCATACGATCGTTCGGCATTTGATATAGTGGGCGTATTGATGTCGACTTTTGGACGTCGAAAAATTGGGTCGTTTTAGAGTGGTATCGGACCAGTTGGTTAAGCGACAACCTTGGCTCTGGTGGTGATTACTCATTAGAGATAGAGTCGGTAGTACTCCAGAATGAGTTTGAGTGTATTAATAGATATGAGCGCGTATTTGTTAGTGAATATAAATTTGTTTTATATTGTGTTGATTGGTTTGTTGAATGGTATATGGATTCTGGTCAATACGAATAATTAACGTTATTGATAGGGATCTCTAAACACTTGTACAGAACAATTTGACATGATATTGTTTTAAATAGGGTAAATGAAATAATTTTACCCAAATTATTTTTGTATGTAAAAGGAGTCATTTCTCGTAAATTATTATAGTATATGGTTGATTGTTTGTTAGAAAGTGATAATATTAAATTATTATCATTGTTGAATAAGAAATTGAAAACATAACCAAAAGTTAAGAAATAAATTCATATACAAATGAGATTTGTAGATATAAATTGTAAATGTGATTTATAATTTGAAATAGAATTCCAAAGAAATATTTGAAAGAATTAGAAAGGATTTGAAAATTTTGAAATTTGGAAAAGATTAAACTCCCTTGGAGTTTGGAAATGATTTTTCAAAGGTTTAGGAAAAATGTTTTGGAGGGATAAAAGCACAAACCTCTTTTCGGTCGCCGGAAAATAACTTCGATGATGACTGCAGCATCATCGATGTTCATTTTCGAGTTTCCAGGAGAGAAATTGCTATCGAATTATTTTAAAAGGAATTTGTTTGGAAAACTGGTTTTGGGTTTTGGAAATTCAAAATATAATTTGAATTGATTTCAAAAATGATTTTGAAATGTTGGAAAGACTCTGGAATCTGATAAAAATAGTTATGGAATAAAATTTATTAAGATGGAAAATAAAATTGTGAATGAATAAATGAATTTACAATTGCAAGTAAATGAAAGGGAATTGAATGTTGAAATTCATTTCAAATTTGTAAGTAAATAGAACTGGAATTGGAATTGAATTTGATTTGTGATAAACAAAGAGAAGTATTGAAATAAAATTGGTAAGTGAAACTAATTGAAGGAATGACAAATTTAAATATGGTTTAAACTGAATTGAATTCGTATGGCATTAGAGACCCAGTTTAAATATAAGTAGATATTACCGAAGCGGTGAACTGAAAATAAATATAAGAAGTTATGTAAAATATTTATTGGACTTAAGAAACAAAGAATTTTCTTAAGTAAAATTTGGAGTTAAGAAAATATTTTAAGTTAATGATTGAATAAAGATTAAACTGGAAATTGTGAAATGGTAACTGTGAATAAGTGAATGAAAATAATCCATGTGAATAAAAGAAAAAGTAAATTGACATTGCCAATAATCAATTGGAATTAATACGTAGGATGTACGTATATTACTTTATTCGCATAATAATTTGATCCAGAATTCAAGCACAGAATTTCGAGATGGTTATATCCATCCGAATTAGTTTTTCACTCGATTTTCGAGGGCGTATCTAGATATGGATTTTTAGTTGATTCTGGAAATTCTCTATCATAGTTTACGGCTATGCAAGGAGAATGACGGTTTCGGATCAAGAAACCAGATCTGAGTCCGCACTAGGAAGTCAAGCGGACGATACTAGTTCAGAAGTGAAATTGTGTGATCGAATGAGCGATCGAATGTGATATTATGTATGAATGATGTATATATATCGTATGGACTTGAATAAAAATAAATATTCAAACTTTCATAAAGAAATGTGCAAAATGATTTTTAATGTTGTAATTGGATATTATAGCTAGTAAGATATACAGGTGATTTAAATGCAAAGGGAATTGGATTTTTGATTTCGAAGATAATTTAAATTGCTTGTCAAAAGGTATGTATTTAAATTTCAGTACGAAATTTGACGACTTTCTTGTCTAGCCGCTTGGCTTTTCCTTTTTTAAATCTTAGAGCCCGTGGTGCCATTTTGTAGTCATGCCGAGCTACCCGCGCAAAAGAGACGCTGGCGAAAATTTTCGATAATTTAGGGAGTTTGAAAAATTTTGAGAAAATTTTGAAATTTTAAAATTTGAATTTAAATTTTGATTGTGGAATAAATGATGTTGTTTGGAAACTACGAAAGATTTTAGGAAAGTTAGTTGAAATGATGGTCTTTAATAAAAAGATTTGTTTTGGCAAGTTGATAAAACTATTTGGTTTTTGGAAAAAATAAACGGGTTAAGGATCGTTCTTTTTAACTAGTAATTTCGAGATGAAATTCTTTTAAGGGGTGAAGAATGTGACGATCCAGAAATTTTAAACATTTGAAAATAAAATATTTAATTGATTTTAAATATTGGAAGTTATTTTAAACTTGAATTTCAAATATAACTATGAATTTGGCGATTAAATTATTGAATTTAGTTTATTGAAGTTGGGTAAAAATTTGAATCTCCAGTTTTAAGCTGATTAAAAATATTTCAAAGGCTTAGGAAATTTATATTGATGATACTGAAGATAATGGAAGCATCAGAATTGAATTTCAAAGTGATTTATTCAGTTTTAAATTTATATCATTTAGAATCGATATTTAAAAATAGCCTTCCAAGACACAGTTTCGGAATTCAACGAAACCAGTTCCATTGGATCTGTAATATTGTATTATTATCGGATTTCAATTTTTGTAATATTTGGAGTGATCGTTTGGCCGTACGATAAGCAAACGCGTTGAAAATTAAATCGAAAATTCAATATAATAGCTGGGTTCAAAAGGCTATCTTCTCCATGCGATCGAATTTGGACTCGGAACCTTTTCTATTGCGTTCGAAATAGGCGTATAACATCATAAACGCCTTGCGGCACGCCTCGATTGGAGGTCGAAATTTTGAGTTGCTTAATCCAAAACGATTTAAATTTAACTTTAAATAAATATATATATATTTAAAAATGAGTACTGTAGCTAACAAACACGTATAGAAATTTTATCCACGTGTTCCTTTTTCCCTGAGAAATTTCAATACGCGTTCATCTTCAATAAAAAAATAACAGCCGAGAATGGAACTCAAATCAAAACCAAACGAAACCATATCTTCGTTATCCTTCTTCTTTTCTCCTTCCAAAATTTAAAACATGTCGAAGATAATGGCTGCCTCTTTCTTTTTCTTTCCCAAAAAAAATCGAATTCAAGAAATCAATTCAGAAGAAAAAAAAAATGAAGGGAAATCGCAAATTCTTTCCTTCCTTCGGATCGAAGCTACTCATTCCATCCCTTCTCTCTCTCGTCTGATTCGATCGAAATCAATCAATTTGCCTCGGAACCTTAGATTTTTCTACTCAAGTTTGCTGCAGATGGGTAAGAGGAAAAGGATTGATAATGGCGATGTAGATAATCACTGTCCATCTACTGTCTTTGTCTCTAACCTTTCCTATTCATTCAAAAAAATCGAGCGGCTTGAAGAACTGTTTAGCGTGGTTGGGCCAGTCAAACGGTGCTTCATGGTCAGTGACAAAGATTCAGAATTAACTCGTGGATTTGGGTTTGTACGATTTGCTTCTCTGGATGATGCTAAGCGATCCATCTATCTATATAAGCCATGACTATGGAAAGCCAGTAACAAAACATTCTCAACCAGAGGGTTGCTCGAACAGTAGTATTTGATGAACTTCATTCTTTTGGGATGGTAGATGAAGTATTTCGATGTGCTGCTGGGGCTTATTTGGAACAATGGCATACTTGCACAAGTATTGTCTGTAGAAGTAGAGAAGTAGACTTCATCTTCCTAGCTGGTAACTACAGCTTGTACTTCAATCTGGGTAGATGTTGAACGGGTAGAGGCTTTCACAGATAATTGGAAGATAAGGTTGCTGCCAAGACAAGTCTTGATTTTCAGCTTGGCTGGTACTTGGATCCTTTATTCCACGGAGATTATCCAGCTTCTATGCGAGAGAGATTAGGGGATAACCTACTAAAAGTTTCTGAGAGGTATATGTAATTGTTTTTGTTCTTCATCTTTTCAACTTAAATTTAATAATGTATTTTGGATATAAATTTGTCTAATAAATTTATTTATAAAAGGGATTAGTTTAAAAACAAAATTATTAGTTAATTAAATTTATTAGAAGGAAGATTAATTTAAAATTACAATCATTAGTTTAAATTAAAATTATTAAATGGAAATTAATTGTTCGATCATTTCAAACATTAATAAATTGTAAAATTGTTTATACAAGGTCAAGAATGGTGAAGGAAACAATCTGCAATGGAATGGATTGCAAAATAAAAACAAAGGTGAGATCTTCTCACTCAAATTTAAATTATTGGAATTTCAGTTATTGATTGACTATTGGATGTGGTAGTGTGTGTGTGTCTATATATATATATATATATATATATATATATATATATATATATATATTTGGAGTGAATGATTTTTCGCATTATACAGCGGATGAGACGTTATGCACCGCATAATAGCGGATGATACTATTTAATCCCATATACCACGATATTCCACCTCGAAGTGAAATTGGTATTTAATTGTTTTGCTAACATCTATGGATGCAGGGAAACAAGTTGGAGTGATCCAACTGGATTCCTCAAATATTTGAATTTGTTTCAATGTTTTTTGTTGATTTATTTATAATCTGTATATGATTATATTTGTGATTGAAATCGTTGAAGGCAATGGCATAGCTGAACATATTTTTGGTATCGTAGGATAGAAGAAATATAAAATTGGATTTTTGGAAATTAAAGTAGAAAACGTTAAGTAAATTCATTTTAAAGAATTAGGTGAATTTAAAAGTATAAAAGTTGATTTTTGAAATCTTATCGAATTAATTCCAAAACGTGGGAAAAGTTTTTAATAAATGGATTTCGAGTAATATTATTCAAAAGTTGAAGAATTTATTTAAAATACGGATTTTAAATAATTTGAAAGAGATAAAGGAATTTAATTTAAAAGGAAATGAATTCAGAAATCAAATTTGGAATCTAATTTGGTGTTTGAAATGATTTTGAAAATCAATTTGGAATTTGATTTGGTGTTGAAATAAATATTTGGAAATCGATTTGAAAATCGTATACCAATGCAAATTTGGAAATTCACTATGGGAATTTATAAAGGAAAGGCAAATTTGTTTCAAAAATAAATATTGGTTTATTTTAAAAAAAAATTGGAAAGGAATTTACGAATTTGGAATGTAAATTTGAAATAAATCAAGAAGGATTTATTGATTGATTTAAATGTACCATTTTAGAATGGAAGGCGTATTTTTCCTGGAAAGCGAGTATGTTTTCAATATAGCTGATAAATATAAACTGAAGTTTTAAGAATGGTTTTAACGAAAGAATGTTTTAGAGAAATTATTTTCTTAAGTTATTTTGAAAATCTTTAAAGTAAAGATTTATTTAGTTAATTATAGAAGTGATTCTTTAAAGATTTTAATTGATATTTGATTTAGAAAATGGTTATTTAGATAGTTGTACCCTATCTACTAATTTTATGTTAAAAATTAGTTTGGACTTGAAGTTTTATATGAGATATTGGTATAATGTTTTTATAACTAATATTAAAATAAGTGTTTAGAAATAGTTTATATTCTAAATCTTTCCAAGTATATTTTGGATAAGTGATTTAAATTTATTTTAAAGCATTTGAACTTGGCAAAATTTTCAGAGAAAATAAATGATATTGGAAATCTTTTCGGCATAAGAAAAGTGATTTGAAATTCGTTTTCAAAAATGTTGAAGTGTCGAAATTATATCTTGCAAAGATATTTTGAAGATAAATAATTGGGGGAAAATTATTTAAATCTTGGAGATTGTTGTGAAAATCGTTTGATAGTTAAATAACCGACTATCAATATTGGCCTTTAAATGGAAATTGAATTTCGATGCGATTGGGGGTCAGATTGCAAGTGGATATTCGAAAACCACATCGAATCTTTATGATGGATATTTTGTTTAAAAGATCAAAGTGAAAATTTGTTGTGATTTATTTGAAATCTGAATGTAACACTTATTTAAAAAAATAAATGCTCGTTATTCGAATTAGCTGAGAGAGGACTTTGTGTCATAAAACCCATTCCGAATAATTATACGATGAAATGGGATTGCATTTGAAGATGGTGTTGAAAACCGGATATTTTTGAAAACGAAAGGATTACCTGTCGAATGTCTCTACACCGAATGTCCCTGGTATAGAGATTTGATTAACCTTTGTGATGGGGATTCCGAACCTGATTAGTGAATATCCAGATTGCAAGGACTTCTTTGAAGTGCCTTCGGTTTCGTTCGAATCCAGAACGGACTTGTATGGATGTATGTCTGACCTTACACTTTGAGATGTAAAGTTGATTTCTATCAAATACATTTCTGTTAATGGCGGAGAATTTGTTCTCTTAGCTTAACACCCTTCTCTGAGACGTTCGTGCTCAGAGGTTATGTAGTTGATGGTTACTAGTGATATATTCCCAATTTGGTAATGTGGCATACGAAGTGCTGCTGATCATGTGTTGATCGAAGCATGGCTTTTGTGTAAAGCGTAGCTTTGTGGACGAGACCTTGTCGGACCTCACAACTCGAAAATGGTCGAAACAGGAAGGATGCAGCAAGACAAATATAGGGTTAGCGCCCTCAGGGTATGTCCATTTCCTTCTGAAAAAAGGTGGTATCATGGTACGGAGCCCAGATACTTATGTGGTTACTGCAAATTTATTGCTTTGAGGTTGTTGCTGTGTGGTTGAGGATCCTCGTATAAAGGTCGGTAACGACCAAGGATGGCATACTCGTGGTAGTTACCTAGTTGCAACTTTATTACAGCGTGAGGTAACTCGGCCTTGCGTTAGCAGAGAACTGGTTAAGTTCTCGAGGCATCCCTTCAGAGGCGTACCCATGTGGCAAAGGAAGTTCCTTAGCCTGACCATTTATTGGAAATCCAAAGAAACAATACGCCCCCTGTACGGTTTTAATTGTATAACCTGCCATGGAATGTGACGGTAACCTGCTATTGAACATGGTAGCTATATTAGGCATAGTACAAAATGTCTATGCTGGCTAAGATTAGTATTATACTTTCGAAATGTTTCCCACGCTATGCACTAATGATAATATTAAAAAGAATTTTGCGTATCAAGCATGTTTGACTATCATAAGGAGAAATCTCCTCCAATTCTGGATTTGCATTGTGTGTGGCGGAAGGCCTTATGGTAGTTTCATTTTCCAAAAGCATAGTGGGTTTCTTTCCTTTGTGAAAAAAACTATTTTTAAGATCTCACACCAGTCACATGACTGACCTGAAGTTTATTGTTCCCTTTCTAAACTCTGGATGCCCATAATTTTCCACACGGGCAACCTAGAGTCAGGTTATCATTATTCTAAAGCGAAGTCGGGAAAGTATGCTGTGGAAATATGGAGTTCAAGCTGGATGGCGAGGCGTATCACTTGTATATGATATATTCTTTTCCACTGTTTGTTGTTGTAACACTCTGATGATGTATGTAAAAACTGATATAGATCTTTGTTTTAAAGATTATTCATTTATCTATTATATATTGTTTCACTGCAAAATGTGAGATTCTTTTATTGTTTATGTTTCTTCTTTTGTCTTCTTCTTCTTTAACCCTAATGGTTCGGTTTTCCGGCACTCGATCATTCGACATTTGATACAGTGGACGTATTGATGTCGACTTTCGGACGTCGAAAAATTGGGTCATTTCACTTACCTAAACTTCTTTTTGATTTTAGAACTTGAACTTGAATTTCCTAAAAACTAGGGCTTAGGAATTTTGATTTCCCCTCTTTTCTTCCATTTTCCCTTAGGGCTTGAGTGTTAGGAATTTTGGAAATGGAATGAATGAATGAAGACGAGTGGAGTAGGAGTTATTAGGTAAAAGATTTGGGTTCTTTTGTTGGATTAGTGGGCTAGAACACAACCCAATGCCCAATTGAAAACACCAAAATCCTAATCAACTCCAAACATATCGATATTTACACTCAAACAAGTTGTAAACGTCATTTTGAACTCGATGAAAGTGTTCTCAAATCTAGAATCGACTGTTTAGATAAAGTCACATTTCGGGCTTAAATTAAATCAATGACGTTATATTTGAATAAAATATTTAAATATGAAATCGTAAAATATGTGGGTTGTTACAAGAGCTCTCGATAAGGTTGGGAACACCCAGGGTGGCAACATATTCGGTACTATCCAGGTTAGGGATAGGTCGGTCTTGTGTTGTTAGGGATCCCAACAAGGTCTTCGGTACATTTTCCTAGATGTGTACTATGATAGGTGGTACCCTAGTGCCTACTCATTGTACGGAATCCATTTTTCAATACGTGCCTTTACTATTTTGGTTGTAGAGCCTAGTATGCTGGAATTTAATTAGTATGAAAATTTTGACTTTTTGAATAAGTATTTGTACTTAGACACTATTATAATAACAGATGATTTTGATGTAAAATGTTTTGGTTATTGTAAGGTAAAACCCCGTCATGTTTATGTATGGCGTGGTCTTATGAGATACCTTAGTTTTTCAAAGGATTTTTACAACAATAATAATTCAAATTGAGTGTGTTTTTCTCACGCTGGTTTTCCAGACTGACTTGGGTGTTATTTTATTATAATGCTCAGATCAGACCGAGTACTACAGATTCAGGTTAGGATGTTATAGAGCTCAGGAGATGAGCTGGATGACAGAGACGCATCTCCATACTTGGTTTATATTTCTGCTATATGAGGAAAAGTATTATTATTGTCCAGTATTGAGTTGTTAATGTGTGTACTCTGATGATGGTATGTATAAATAACAGCAATAGCTCTTTTTGCATAAAGACATGTCATTATCTATTATATGTTGTTCCACTGCATTTGTGAGATTTTGTGATGTTGTTCTATTTTCTTCTACCTCTTCTTTTTCTTTCCCCTTAACTATCGGGTTTTCTAGTATTCGATTGCTCGACTTGTAATATGGTGGACGTATTAGTGTCATTTTAAAGGGTTAAAATCTCGACCACCACATTTGGTACCAGAGCTGAAGGTTAAGCGAGAACCTTAGCTTTGATAGGGTAACTCGTTAGAGATAGGGAGAGTAGCACACTAGAATGAGTTTGAGTGTATTAATAGATATGAGCGCGTATTTGTTAGTGAATATGAAACTGTTTTATGTGTTGGTTGATCTATTAAGTGGCTTATGGATTATGGTCAATACGAGTAATTAACATATTGATAGGGATCTCAAACACTTGTACAAAGCAATTCGACATGATATTATTTTGAAATAGAGTAAATGAAATAATTACCCAGATTATTTTTATGTATGAAAGAAATAATTTTTCATAAATTTTTATAGTTGCATATGGTGTGCTTGGTTGTTAGGAAATTATAATATTAAACCATTATCATTTGTTTTTATGGTGCTTGAATAAAAGTTGGTATTATAATCAACAGTTAATAAATAATTTCATATAACAAAATGGAATTATGTAAATGTGATTTATAATTAGAAATGAAATGAAATTCCAGATGTATATTTAAATAAGATTGGTTAAAAGGGTTTAAGAGCTAGAGATTTGGGAATTTAAATCCAGTTGGTTTTGAAATGTTTTTCAAGGTCTTGGAAAAATAAAAGTGACATTCTTCTTAAAACCTTACAAACTCTCATATAGTGACATTCTTCTTAAAAATAATAGTGACATTCTTCTTAATAGTGACATCCCAGCCACAAACTTAACAATAATATTCCCCATATGAATCTACATTCTTCTTAAAACCTTACAAACTCTCGTATACCTTCTCTTGTTGAGGTGGCACAACAAGCAGCTAAGCTAAAGCCAAACAAAAAATAGATCTACCAACTAAGAAAATCATGGATCCTCTACTTCAACCTAGCCTACTGAAAACCATATCCTCAAAGCCCTAAGCCAGTTAAGTTATCGAATAAACCAAAGAATGACTATGCTAGGAAAAATCATAACTTAAGCCCAATCTTAAAGTCGTTCCCTCTCTTAAAATTCACCTAAAGCCCATTGCCAAGTGTCTCCAGCCAAGCAAGCTGAAGGGCTGGTTAATACTTAATAAGAATCTCATCAATGAAACGATGAGGATATCTCTAGGAGTGTGAAGGGAACACTAAAGGGAAATGCTAGGCTAACCCGATCATGAAATCGAGAAAACCATATACCGACCATGAATTATTTGGAAAAGCAAAGAAAAAGTCATTACACGAGGAAAAGATGAAGTTAATGCTATAGTTGAGCAGCTTGTAGAAATTTACCAGCAAATAGGAGGTGGACCTTGAAGAGAGTAGGTTGAAACACAATTTGATAAAGAAATTACTGAGATGGACTTCCTAAAAAACTTTAGAGCTCTTGTAATAGATAAGTATAATGGATCTACTAACTCAGACGATCATCTCGACACCTTCGAATACCATATGAACATCCTTAAAATTAATGGTTAGTTAGATTTCCCTACATATATAACTGGAGCTATAGCTAAATGGTTCATAAGATTCAAACATGGAGAAATATACTTATAGTCCCAACCGTCTTTACATTTTATTTGATAACTCAAAGAAGGAAGAGAAGCATCAGTAGATCCTAGTACACTTGCCTATATTGTGTAGAGAGCACTTAGCAATGTTATAGTGATGGAAGATGCAAAAGGCTATAATGAAGATAAAGCAGGGATATATAGGAAAATAACGAAGGTCTCTTTATTGGAGTTAAAATCAAATCTCCAAAGTTATTTTATTCTCATTTCCACATTATTTGTATAGAAATAAGAAATGCTCTTCATCCTTATATAACAAAATCGAACAATATCATGATCCATGCAGTTCAAACTTAGCACTTAGGATTTGAAGTTAGAATTATACCATATATAACGACCTGCCATTTCGAACCCTTCAAATCGACAATCATCCACTCATATCAGACTTGAATTGCTCAAAACAATAGATGGTTAATTTTATATTTGGCAAAACTTAGCATATACAGTAAATAAATCAATCACAAAATCACAGATACATAGTAATATAACAATAAGCAGTGCAACAAATAAATAGTAGTTCATAAAGCTACTACAGAACATAAGAGTCAAAACAAAATACAACAGAAATCCCGAATACATAGAAGTCTCAATACATATGCAAAAGATAAGTCTGAACATAAAACTAGAAATAACTGAAAGCTGGATAGATATAAGATAGACCTTCAAGTAAAGCTCCAAGCTCTAAAGGCGAGTCTCAAATGTTATGACACTCGGTCTGACCCAAGCATAAAGCAAAACACAAAATACTCGAATCACGATTAACATTCTTATGCAAGTAAACCAACTCAAGTGAATTGTCAAAGTGAAATACAATATGACATAAAGGACGTTTGGGATTCTCATCCTTTAAGGATCCATTAAACTATCTACATACATAGTACAATACGCTGCATATATAATGTCTACAGCAAAGTAAAATATTAAAATAGCCTTAAGCTGTTATCCATGTCCCCCTTAACACATTTTTATATATATATTCCCGTAGTTTATACAGTACTGTAATTCCTCCGTAAACTGGAGGCCTACAGAGGGCACTCCATATGTACGGTACAAACCAAACTCATAGAGGGCTCAATAAGGCATGTTACAAGGCACGTGAGGCAATGCCTAGAGTAGGATTCTATTGTTTTGTAGAACCGGGTTGGTGATAACGCATAGCAACTACCACCTTCCACCTCGAGACACACTCCCAAATCAAAGATGCACCCAATCAAATCACAAAGTAATAGAATGGTATCGAAGAAGCATGCTAGATCGGAGGTGCGACCTCACTTGGCCTAGGTATAACTCTAGTTTTAGTCACATCAAGCTAACTCACGGGAGTCCGGGCTGTGTTCATACCTCATATAGACATCACCAAACCTTCCTACTTCGTTTGGGAATCTCCACCATGTGCACAGTTGTTCAAGTGGTTTTCAGTATTCGCAGAAAGTATGAAAATATCCGATCCCGGTCTCTTTAACAACCAAACGCTTATTTCACATCGTGGTCATTTTATATTCCAAACAGTTCATACTTCATATCAAAATATCATATTCATTTAAAAATCAAATCACTTTCAAAATCATGTTCAATTTCGAAATCATATCACTTTCGAAATCATATCACTTTCGAAATCATATCACTTCCGAAATCATATTCACTTTAATTTATAATTTTAAATAATAATTCACTTCCAAAATCATACCCACAAAATAGGTTAAACCATCATATCAAAGTATTCGCATTTAATTCCATTAAATCTAAATCATAACAATTCCAAATTAAACAGTTTAAATATTGAAAATAGTTTATATATTGAAATAGTTATAAAATAAAATAGTTTATATATCTAATATAGGTTGTAGATTAGAGTAGTTTATAAATTAAAATAGTTTATATACTGAAAATAGTTTATATCGAAAATAGTTTCAGATTGCAATTGTTTCTTTCAATTTCACAAATCAATTCAAATAGACTTTAGTTCCAAAAATTCAATTTTAATCAAACTTAGTTCAATAATTTCAATTAAAGGGTTAAATGTTCAATTCAAATTCTCATTAAAACCATTTTAAATTTATATCGATTTCAGATCCATGTTTAAACTACAAATTTAAACCACTTCGAATTCAATAGGTTTCAAATTTAAATATGCAAACATTTATAATAACTCGATTTGATAAATTTCATTTATATTTTAAAATTCAACTTTAATTATTATTTAAATTGGAAAATATTTACTCAATAAATTTTTATAAGTATTTAAATAAAATATCAAAGTACAAATTTAAATCAAAATTAAATATACAAATTCAATTTTTATTTAAATTTAAAATATTCATTGAATCCTCTTTAACCAAAAATCAAGTTATCAAGTTATAAAATCTTATTCTTTGAATCTCAAATTCAATAAGTTTCAAATATCAAGTTGTAAAATCTTATCTCTCAAATCTCAAATTCGGTAAGTTTCAAATCAGTTCTGATTTAAATATAATTGTTAACAAATTAAATTGCGAATCAATTCAATTTATCTTTCCAACCATTATTTATTAAATTTATTACCAAATCTATTTTCAAAATATGAATATAAATTTTAAATAAATATTTCAAATACAATATATATACTTATCCAATTAAATTCTATTAAATTAAATTTTATTATATTAAATATTACTAAATTAAAACTGTTTTTATTAAATCTATATTATTTGTATTAAACTATATTTTGTAAAAATAATAAAATTATAAATATAATCTTAAAACTTACATTTTTCAAAACTTAACTTATAGTTTTAAAACTTCCAAAACATATAATTTAGAATCTAAAATTTTCACATATTAAAATAATATTTATATTGTATTTAAAAATCAATATTTATTAAACCTATATATTTTCCTTTCAAAATTCTTGAAATCATTTAAAATAGACCAACGATGTCCGTATATTGTTTTCTATCCTATGGTCAAGTGATGCAGATATTTATCTTTCCAATTTGCAATTATTTAAATTTACGAGTATATATCATTTCAACCCGTAATCCCAAAATTTTAGAAAAATTAATAAAATCGCTTGGGTTATCATTTCAACTTATAACAATTTTCTCTAATCTATAAAATCATTCGGGTATGTATAACTTCAACCCATAGGGATTTTTTAAGCTATCAGAGAACTTGTAGAGTGAGAACAATAAAATAAGATAATATAGCATGTCAATTACAAGCACATATAATCATAACAATTAAAATTTAATATATATACTAACAGGTTATTGTGTCATGTGTCAACTAACATAGATTAACAATTTTAAATGATAACATATCATATTCAGCAATTAAATAATTAAAAATTCAAATCTAACAACATATTTCAACCATCATTTCATATGAATTAAATTTACTAAATATAAGAATGTTAATCGTGAGTGGTCTCTCACCTTTCGAGGCTAGAGAAATTAGACAACACAACAGGCTATGAATCGAAATCTCGACCTCGACAATCGACCAATCCAAAAGATAATCACCAAAGCAAAGCAAGGTGATCGAACTTGGATTTGATGAAGATACAATATATATATTATATCATTTTCTAAAAATCAAAATTCAATTTAAAACGTATATAAATAAAATCCTTATATTATATATATTTTTAAAAACCTATATGTAATAAAACCCATATTTTTCTAAAATTCCTCAAATAAATATTTAACCACAATATATATATTAAAGTTGTTTTAAAAATCTATTTTAAAAATGTTAACATAAATTTAACTAAACACTTTTAAACATATAGTATATATACTTTTTCCCAAACAAATATTAATTCATGAGCAGAAGAAGGAGAACCAGATATATGCAAACTTGCAGAAGCTTATATATATACTTACTATATATATACATATATTTTTTATATATATACAAAGGAGGAAGCTGCTTGCGTCTTGGCTGAAGGATGATCGGAGCAAAGCTTGGGGAAGTCGTGGAGGATGGGCAGAGGAAGGCTAGACAATGAAGAAGAGGACGTTTACTAGGTGATGATGCGATGTAGGAGTGGTCGACCAAGGAGGAGGCTGTCGAGTTTGGAGTTTGGAAGTGTGGAGGTGGAGTTCGACTAGGAGATAGAGGACTGGGGCTTGGTTAGGATGGTGCTTTGTTGCCAGTTTGGATCGAGGGAAGTGTAGCATAGAGGTTGACAGGTTGAGGGGTTTTCAGGTCTGAGCGAGGTTGTGGGCGACTGGTGTTGGGGTTTCAGGCGGAGTAGTAGGTCATGTGGAAGTGGGTGGCATGGGGTTTTGGCCAGACGTGGGTGATGTGGGTGGAAGGACAGTCGTAAATGGAGCATTGCATGGATGGCAGCCAAGGAAGCCACGGCCAGTCAGGGATTTGAAGGGGAGATGGCTGCTGATCAAGGTGGAGGAAAAAAGTTTAGTGGAGAGATCGGGTGCACTTGGGTCTGGTCATGGAAAGTGTGCCACCAAAGGAGGCAGTTGCTCGGATGCGGGGAGGGAGGACTGCGGCTTTGGTGTGTGCTGCCATGAGGGGTCAATGGGCACTGTCAGGTGGTGTTGGACGTGGTGGAAGGGCTATTATTGGTGAGGGGCGGTAGAAGCGGATGGCTTCGGTGATGGGACAATCTTGCACAAGCAGTTTGGTTTATATGATGATGAATAGGCTCCTTTAATATAACGTGAAAGCTTATAATATTATATATATTTTTCTTTCAATAGTGATGAGAAGAATGGAAGAAAGAAAAAGGAAGAGAGATAATGAACCAAAAGAACCAGCATGTATACCAATGCAATGGGAAAAGCAAAAGTCAAGAGCTGAATTTATGAAAATAACAAAGATAGTGGCCATTTGTTTTCACCCGATGGACAAATGAAAAGACACGAGGAACCCAAAAGGCTCAAATATGGAACCGATATGGCTAATCGTTTTGCCGATTTTTCCACGTACCGGATGCCGAAACACACAGATGAAACACTACGGAGATCAGCAAGATGAGACGAACAAAACTGTATACAGATATGTGTAGTACGATCTTCCTATCAAAATCGATTTTTCGCTACCAAAAATGATGCTAACAAGCCGATAATAAGATAAACGGGGATACAGCAATCCAAATTTGACGAAACGAAATATGACGTCTCATTAAAAATGATTTACAATTTTATTATATAAAAATATTTAGATTTTGAAAATAATTTATTTCATCAAATTAACTGATATTTAAATTTAAAGTTAAAATTCCACAACAGGACTAACTTTTATATTTTCGAATGAAAATCTGGCAATAGCTATGTTTAAATAGATGCATTTCAAATATCAAATTTCCGATGCCAAATTTTATTGTTTATTTTCATAAAAATTTAGTTAATTACGTTATAAAAAATCATTAAAATTCCCCGGTCGTTAAACTCTCTTCCACTCAAAACTTTTCATCCCCAAAAAGGAATGAGATAGGAGAAGGGAAGCAACAGAAAGGAAAGATAGATTCGGAATACATAGTATCGGATTTAACAATTAATTCAAAAACCATATAAATTAACATCCATTTATTATTATCATTCTAATTAACTTGCTTTCAATAAGTTTACATTCCTATCCAATTTATTTGCGTTCACCTTATTTACTTCTCAATTGATTAACATTTATTTACTTAGATAGCATTCTCTTTTTATTATTCAATTTATTTCACTTAACTTATCTTATAACAAAGACTAAGTTCATAAACATTATTTATAACCACATAATTTGTAAATTCCCTTAACAAAATTTCGTTTTTGGCATCTTACTACCGACATTTATATTGTATACTATTCAATTACATTCAAACCTTTCTCAGATAAGTTTTATTAATATTTCTGAGTGTCATTTAGCACTATACAATTTACCTTTTATTTACAATATTTCTATTAAGCAAAAATTTAGTTTGAACATTTTTTATTTACTTAAATTCTGTCATGTATGACCTTCAATTACATCTACACATTAGCATTTTAACTTTTGAGTATTTCAGGTAAGTTAGATATGTTTTTAGAATGCAATTAAGTATTATACTACTTAATTTTAGCCTAGTTCAACTATTCAAATTGTTTCAACTTCATTTCTAATTTTAGATACTCCAATTATTAAAAAATTTGCTTTATTTCAATAATTGAAACCATTACTTAACATAAAAGTCAGAGTTAAATTTCCGGTTGTACTTCAAACCATTTTGAAATAAATATATACATATATATTTTGCATATCAAGTCATACTCAAGAAACTTAAACCAAATCCATTTTCTAAAACAAAAGTTTTGCAAAGCTACTAAGCGGTCTCTCCGCTTTGAGACTCGAAAATGAATGTCGATGATGTTGCAGTCATCATCGAAATTATTTTCCAGCGACAAAATAGGAGAGTACCGACTTACTTCTTTTCGAATTTCTTCTGGAAACAATTTCTACTCGAAAATACTTTCAAATAATATCAATATATATTATTATTTTCAAAAACTTTATAAACCAAATTTTGAAAAGCACCGGAAATTAATTTCTCAAATTCTTAATTTAAATTCATTTCATTAGCAAATCAGATTAATAAACCATATTTATAAAATTTTCAACTCCTTATTACATACAACAAGAGTTAATGGTTTTGGAATGTTAACAAAACAATAAATGATAATCTAGTACTATCATTTCTAACAACCAATTAATTTAACTACCTAATTTCAGAAAATTATACCTTTATATATATAATATAATCATACACAAAATTATTTCATTTACCAAAACAATATTATGCCAGTTTTCTTTGCTCAAGTGTTTTGGAATTCCTATCGATAGCGTTGGCCAGACGAATAGATCGAAACCCAAAGTTCAAACTTAACAACTCAAACAACACGATATAAAACATTTTATATCAATTATAAATATGCTCTAGGATGATTCAAGACTGAATTTTAGAACAAGGATAGAAATTCAAATTTTAGAGGAACCTTAATCCAAGGGAATTCTAACCAAGAAGATAGGCTCGAAAAGAAGATAAGATAATTAAATTACAAAAGAGAAAAGATGGATAGACATACATTAATCGCGGCGACCTTATCCGGGTCAACCGAGACTTAGCATAGACGAGAATATCATCAACGAAAATCAAAAAAAAAACCTTATGAGAACATCATGGAAAATGCAATTCATGAAATTAAAGAAATAGACAGGAGCATTGGTTAATCCGAAGGGCATGACTAACCATTCATAGAAACCATTCATTTGGAAGGAAGGACAACAAGTCGAGCTCCAAGAATAAGACCAATACAGAATTTAATTTCCCACTTAGGAGGAGAGGAGTGACCTCACCAAAACATCGGGATAATCCATGACTATTGATTGGAGTCAAGATCACTAGGCTGAGAATCAAGCAAAGAGATGAACTGCCTGCAAATCCTGAGGAAATCGATATTCGATCGCAAGAGAATTACCTTGGTCATCTACTAGAGAAATGGTTCAGGATTTGCAAAAAATAACAGCATCAAAACCGAGGATGTTGAAATCTTTGGTGAATCAACGCCTGTTGTAATGGAATTTCACCCCTTTACAAATCATGCTAAGGTTGGCAGGACCGTAGATGGGATTAGTCATACATAAAGATGAGGTCGCAAGATGAGCTCAAATTTATTATAGGGATCAATAGAAATAGAGCTATGCGATGCTCCAGTATCAAAAGAATACGAATAGGAAAAGACAAGAATAGATTTTAGAACAAAGATGAAGTTCCAATATTCAAAAGAAATCTAATCAAGGAGGATCCTAACAAAGAATTTCAATCTTAAACGAAGATGATTTTGTAATTAATTTTACTCATTATAGGGTATGACTACCCTATCTCTAATGATTTTTTACTCTATATGCTAAGTTTTGCCAAAACCAAAGCTCTAATACCACATGTAACGGCCTGCCATTTCAAACCCTTCAAATCGAAAATCATCCACGAATGTCAGACTTGAATTTCTCAAAACAATATATTGTTAATTTTATGTTTGGAAAAATTTAGCATATACAGTAAGTAAATCAATCATAGAATCACAGACACAGAGTAATATAACAATAAGTAGCGGAATAGATAAATAGTAGTTTATGAAGCTACTATAGAACATCAGAGTTAAAAAAATACAATAGACATCCCGAATACATAGAAGTCTCAATACATAAGCAAAAGACAAGTTTGAACATAAAATGGAAATAACTAAAAGATGGATAGATATAAGATAGAACTTCAACCAAAGCTCCAAAGGTAAGTCTCAAATGCTATGATACTTAGTCTGACCCAAGCATAAAGCAAAACACAAAACACTTGAGTCAGAATTAACATTCTTATGCAAGTAAATCAACTCAAGTGAAATGTCCAAGTGAAATGCAATATAACTAAAAGGATGTTTAGGATTCCTATCCTTTAAGGATCCGTTAAACCATCTACATATATAGTGCAATACGCTACATATATAGAGTCAACAATAAAGTAAAATTTTAAAATAGCATTAAGGCATTACCTATATCCCCCTTAACATATTTTTATATATATTCCCGTAGTCTATACAATACCGTAATTCCTCCGTAAATTAGAGGGCTATTAAAGGACACTCTATAGGTATGGTACAAACCAAACTCGTAGAAGGCGCGATAAGGCATGTGACAAGGCACTTGAGGCAATGCCCAAGGTAGTATACTACCGTTTTGCAGAACTGGGCTGGTGGTAATGTATAGCAGCTATTACCGCCCACTTCGAGACACACTCCCAAATCAAAGGTGGACCTAATCAAATCACAAGGTAATAGAATGGTATTGAAGAAGCATGCTCGATCGGAGGTGCGACATCACTTGGCCCAGATATAGCTTCTATTTTAGTCACATCAACTGACTTGCGAGAGTCAGGGCCGCATTCATTCCTCATATGGACGTCGCTAAACTATCCTACTTCGTTCTGGAATCTCCACCACGTGCACATTTGTTAAAGTGGTTTTCGGTATTGGCAGAGAGTATGACAATATCTGATCTCGATTTCTTTAATAACCAAACACCTATTTCAGACCGTGGTCATTTTATATTCCAAGCAGTTCATACTTCACATCAAAATATCATAAATATTTCAAAATCAAATCACTTTCCAAATCATATTCACTTTTGAAATCATATTCACTTTCGAAATCATATCACTTTCAAAATCATATCACTTCCGAAATCATATTCATTTTAATATATAATTCACCTTAAATAAAAATTCACTTCCAAATCATTGCCATAAAATAGGCTATACCAACATATCAAACTATTCACATTTAAATCCATTAAATCTAAATCATAATAATTCCAACTTAAACAGTTTAAATATTAAAAATAGTTTATATATTGAAATAGTTATAAATTGAAATAATTTATATATTTAAAATAGGTTATAGATTAAAATAGTTTATATATTAAAATAGTTTATATATATTAGAATTGTTTCTTCCAATTTGACAAATCAATTCAAATCAACTTTAGTTCCAAAAACTCAATTTAAATCAATCTTAGTTCAGCAATTTCGAGCAAAAGGGTTAAAGGTTCAATTCAAATTCTTATTAAAACCATTTTAAATTTATATCAATTTCAAATCCAAGTTTGAACTGCAAATTTAAACCACTTCTAATTTAATAGGTTTCAAATTTTAATATTCAAACATTTACAATGACTATATTTGAAAATTTTCATCTATATTTCAAAATTCAACTTTAATTCTTATTTAAAATTGAAAATATTCACTCGGTCACTTTTTATAAGCATTTAAATAAAATCTCAAATTATAAATTGAAATTAAAATTAAATATACAAATTCAATTTTTAATTAATTTAAAATATTTATTAAATCCTCTTTAACCAAAAATCTATTTATCAAATTATAAGTTCGAAGTCAAATATAATTCTTAACAAATTAAATTACGAAACAATTTCAATTTATCTTGCCACCATTATTTATTAAAGTTATTACCAAATCTATTTTCAAAATATTAACATAAATTTTAAAAAATATATATACTTATCCAATTAAATTCTATTAAATTAAATTTTATTATATTAAATATTAAATCTGATTTTATTAAATCTGTATTATTTATATTACACTGTATTTTATATATTTAAAAATAATAAAATTTTAAGTAAACTCTTAAATTTACATTTTTCAAAACTTAACTTATAATTTTAAAAGTTTCAAAACATATAATTTAAAATCTAAAATTTTCACATATTAAAATAATGTTTATATTATATTTGAAAATCAATATTTATTAAACCCATATCTTTTGTTTTCAAAATTCTGGAAATCATTTAAAAATAAACCAACGGTGTCCGTGTATAATTTTCTATCCTATGCTCAATTGATACAGATATTTATCACGTCAATCCATAATTTTTCAAATTTATAGGTATATATTATTTCAACCCACAATTCCAAAATTTCAAAAAAATCAATAAAATTGTTTAGGTTTATCATTTCAACCCATAACAAATTTCCATAATCTATAAAATCATGTAGGTATGCATCATTTCAACCCATAGGGATTTTCTAAACTATCAGGGAACTTACAGAGTGAGAACAATAAAATAAGATAGCATAACATAACAATTACAAGCATATATAATCATAACAATTAAAGTTTAATATATATACAAACAGGTTATAGTGTCATATGTCAATTAACATAGGTTAACAATTTTAAATGATAACATAACATATTCAGCAATTAAATAACCAACAATTCAAATTTAACAACATATTTCAATCGCCATTTCATGTGAATCAAATTGACTACATATAAGAATGTTAATCGTGAGTGATCGCTCACCTTTTGAGTCTAGAGAAATTAGACAACACAACAGGCTACGAATCGAAATCTCGAGCTCGATAATCGACCAATCCAAACGATAATTACCAAAGCGAAGCAAGGTGACCGAACTTGGATTTAATGAAGATACAATATATATGTTATACCCTTTTTCTAAAAATCATATTAAATTTAAAACACATATTTAAAATAAAATCCTCATATTATATATATTTTTAAAAACCAATATTTATTAAAACCCATATTTTTCTAAAATTCCTCAAATAAAAATATAAACACAACACACACACATATATTAAAGTTGTTTTAAAAATCTATTTTAAAAATATTAACATAAATTTAACTAAACACTTTTAAATACATCATATATATATATACACTTTTTCCTAAACAAGTATTAATTCGCCATCAAAAGAAGGAGAACCAGATATATGCAAACTTACAAAAGCTTATATATATATATACTTACTATATATATATACATATATTTATACATTTATACAAAGGAGGAAGTTGCTTGCGTCTCAGTTGAAGGATGATCGAAGCAAAGCTTGGGGAAGTCACACAGGATGGGCAGAGGAAGGCTAGACAATGAAGAAAAGGATGTTTGCAGGGTGATGATGCGGTGTAGGAGTGATTGACCAAGGAGGAGGCTTTCGAGTTTGGAGTTTTGAAGTGTGGAGCTGGTGTTCGACTAGGAGATGGCGGACTTAAGCTCGGTTAGGGTGGTGCTCCGTTGCTAGTTTGGGCCGGAGAGAAGTGTAGCACGGAGGTTGACATGCTGAAGGGTTTTCGGGTCTGGGCGAGGTTGTGGACGACTGGTGTTGGGGTTTCAGGTGGAGTAGTGGGTCATGCGGCAGTGGACGGCGTGGGGTTTTGGGCAGGCGTGGGTGATGTGGGTGGAAGGGCAGCTGCAAATGGAGCATGGCGTGGGTGGCAGCCAAGGAAACGACGACCGGTCAAGGATCTGAGGGGGAGATAGTTGCTGATTAAGGTGGTGGAGAAAAGTGGAGGGGAGAGATTGGGTGCACTTGTGTCTGGTCGCGGCAAGCATGCCAGCGAAGGAGGCAGTGGCTCAGATGCAGGGAGGGAGGACTGTGGCTCTGGTGTGTGCTACTAGGAGGGGTCGGTGGGCACAGTCAGGTGGTGTTGGACGTGGTGGAAGGGCTGTTATTGGGGAAGGGCGGTTGAAGTGGATGGCTTCGGCGATGGAAGAATCATGCACTAGAAGGTTTGTTTGTAAGATGAACAGGCTCCGTAAATATAACACGAAAGCTTATAATATTATATATTTTTTCTTTCAATACTGTTGAGCAGAATGGAAGAAAGAAAAAAAGGAAGAGAGAGAATGAACCGAATGAACCAACATGTATACCAATGCAATGGGAAAAGCAAAAGTCAAGAGTTAGAATTTATGAAAATAATAAAGAGGGTGGGCATTTGTTTTCAGCCAGATGGACAAATTAAAAGATAGAAGGAACTCAAAAGCTCAAATACGGAACCGATAGAGCTAATTGTTTTGTCGATTTCGCAGTGTACCAGACGCCGAAACACACAGATAAATATATTACGAAGATCAGCATGACGAAACGAATAGAGTGGTACACAGATATGAGTGATATGACCATCCTATCAAAACTTGATTTTTCACTGCCAAAAATGTTGCTAACACACCGAAAATAAGAGAAACGGGGCTAGAGCAGTCAAAATTTGACGAAACGAAATATGACGTCTCACTCAGAAAATGATTTACAATTTTATTATATAAAAATATTTTGATTTCGAAAATATTTTATTTCGTCAAATTAACTAAAATTTAAATATAAAATTCCACAACAGAACTAACTTTCATATTTTTAAATGATAATCTACCAATGGCTATGTTTAAATAGATGCATTTCAAATATCAAATTTTCATTGCCAAATTATATTGTATATTTTCATGAAAAATTTAGTTAATTACGTTATAAAAAATCATTAAAATTCCCTGGTCGTTACACCCTAAATTTATTATTTTTTATCAGAGAACTGGTCGAATTTTACATTTTTATGTTAAATTTACTAAAGCAGGTACTAATAACCATTAATTCAGCGAGCGTGGAGGAAAATAGCGGGGATTTGAGCAGATTAACTATTAAATGATGCTAAATTGAAAATGCACAGCAGTGGAAGTGCGCTAGGCGCTTTAGTGGGCCATTAGAAAGGCTATAGTAGGGTTTTAACTACATTGCACCAAGAAAAAATAGAATTAAACTCTTTGTAGTTTCATCAATTGGTTCAAGTCGGAAGCATAAGGATAAGGGTAACTAGTGAATAGGCCATGTTCATGACTGTGCATTACGGGATTGGGAAAGGTAAGTCGTTCTAGATTAAAAAAAAATACTAGAAACCAATACAGGAGCAAAAGTGCATTCTAGGAATGGGTTGGCAACCATAGTAGAGTAGAAGATACCGAGGAACCTGAAGACATTCAAGGTGCTAGGACTGCACATAATCTAAATGATAGAAAAGAGGGAAAGCACTTATCACCAACCAACAAGAAACTAAGAGAGTTCAACTTTAATTCACGTACTCCACTCACTCCTGGCACAACACCTATCTTTGAAGTCACAAAGTCTGAACTAGACTACAACTTCTCGAACAAGGAGAAGATGCTAAAGAAGAATACGAGGGGGAATACTACCAATTCCAAAGGGAAAATGGACACAACATTGATAATTGCTACATTTTGAAGAATGCGATAAAGTGGCTAATTCAGCAAGGTTACTTATGAAATTTTCAGCACAAACTAGCTTCAACTAGTGCGTAGAAACAATCTCCAGACCACCATGTTAATCAAGCAAGAAACCCTAACATCCTAATGTTGGATCAAATGCATTAGTAGTGGGGCAATAGGATGAATTTAAAAAAAAAATCATTTTATCAATTTTACACTAGGTATTTATTGTGTTACATGAATAATTCGTTAGCACTAAATCATATTTAGTGTATATTTGATAAAAGGGGAGTTCATTCTTTGAATTTAACTTAATTTTATTTTAGTTTAATGTTTTATTTATTAAAATATATATTATAATTTATATCATGATTTAAATTAATTTAACTGTAATTCATAATATTGATTGATTTTATTTTATTCATTGTAGATTCACATTCACATTGTGAATATCGCCATAAGATATAAATAAACTAGTCTAAGACATGCATAGGATTAACAATATAGAGCATGCATATGGCGATTGGAATTTATGGTCACATTGTATAAGATGAGGATATAATATCAGTATTTAACTTTTTGTATGTTTATAGAGAAATACATACATGTGCGTGTGTGTACAAAAGTTTGTTTTCGACTACATTTGTTTCGGCTACATAAAAAGTTAACAAAATACATTTTCAACCGACTAATTTTTCTACTTGTGGATATATACATATGTGCTTAAAAATTTAAAGTTTAAATTTGATTTAATAATATATTTGTATGTTCATTAAAGTTTAAATTTAAACCAAAGCCAAAAAAAATATCTTTTTAAACCCGTGAGAATTGTATACATACATATATACATATAATATAAGATTGAATACATATAAATAATACATAGCATATTATTTTAATGTTTAGAATTTTACACATATTATTAATATATTTTAAAACTAATTTAAATTTCAAATATTTTTTTGGTTGAAAAAATGATGTGTGTGTATATGTGTGACGACCCACAAATCCGTACTCCTTGAGTTGACACTTTTCTTCATCGATCAACTCAAGATGAACGGAAATACGAACCATTTGGGTTAAAGAAGAAGAGGTAGAAGAAGAAAATGGAAAACAAAATCAGAATGTAATCATCGCAGCGGAATAAAATATAATAGATAACAAATGATCTTTACACAAAAACAAATCTGTTTATACATTACATCATCAAAGTATACATAACGCACAACTGGACAGTAATCATAACCTGTCCTCACAATCAGAATACACAGCTAATCAACACAGCGGAATATCTAAAACAAGTACGGAAGTACGTGTCGCCATCCAGCTCCACATTTAATACTCGGTCTGACCCGAGCATTATAGTTAAATAACACAGGAGTCGGTCTGGAATACCAGCGTGAGAAAACCACACTCAAATTGATTATTAAAGTTTAAAAATCCTTTGAAAACAAAAGCAACTCGTAAGACCATGCCACAAATAAACATATCGGGTTTTTACCTTATGATAGCTAAAACACTTTTTATCAAATCCTTTGATATTATAATAGTGTCTATATACAAATACTTATTCAAATATCCGAAATTGTTACACTTATTAAATTCATGCTACTAGCCACAGTCGTGGGTAATACAAACAAAATCGTAAAAGGCACGTAGGGAGAATGGATTTTCAACTAATGACTAGGCACTGGGGTACCACCTGTCACAGTACGTGGCCTAGATCACCGTACCGAGGATTACTCCCAATCCCCTGCAACACAAGACTAGAACTACTCCTTACTGGATAATCCCGAGTAATATCACCCCACGGTTGGGATCAGCAACTGCACCATTAAGCCGAATAAAAATGGACATCTAGACAGGGATGACCTCATCCTAAAGGGCGCTACCCACCTAGCCCTGCTGCATAACCCTGATTTTCAGTCATTCCCGGTTGATGAGGCTTGAGGCTAAGAGTTACCGTTTTAGAATGTTTCACTTAGAATGCTCACCGTCCACCTGACGATGTTCTGAAAGCATTCATGCATACAAGTCCGTCCCGGGTTCGAACGGAACCGAAGGCACTACTCCTACTACATCCATTTTGAAATTACCTCAGGATTAGTAGCGACCAGCCCTTGCACTTCACTGCTCCATATTCGAATCCAAACTCGCCTTCCTCACGAAAACGTACAAACCGGATCGAAGTGGTTTTCAGAAAATAAATCCCGATCCCGGTCTCTTCGAAATGATCAGCGTATTGGCCAATATTGATAGTCGGTTATTTAACTATCAATTAACATTCACAAACAACCATCAAACAATAAATAATTTCACCAAATTATTTATGAATCTCAAAATATCTTCGCAAGATATATTTCCACTTTCAAACCTTTTTGAAAACAGTTTTCAAATCATTTTCCTCTCACGGAATACATTCCCAAATATTTTCTATTTCCACTGAAATCACCAAGTACAACACTTCAGATTTTAAAACAATTTAAATAACCATATTTTTGAATATACTTTATAATATTTAAATTAAAATACTTAAATACTTTATTTAAAAACATACTTTAAGAATATTTAAAATAAAACTACTTTTAAAAAAATATAAAACTAGATTCTTTTCTTTTAAAACATAATTCCAAATCAGCTTTAAATAATTACTACTAAAATGAATTTGAAAAAGACTTACTTTAAAATTCGAACATTTAAAAATAAGAAATTTTCTAAACATGCTTTTAACTTATACGTAAAACTTGCTTTGAAAACGTACTTGGCTATTCAGAGAAATACACTTCTCTTCCACATATTTAAAAAAAATCACTATTTATTTTTAAACTATCCATTCCTTCAATAAATTCCCACCGTGAATTTATTCTTCCAAATATCCACTGATATATTACTTCACTTTTGTAAACCCAGTTTATAAGTTTCAAAGGCACATTCTCCTTTAAATTTCCAATTTCAAACACTTATATCAATTTCCAAATTGATTTCCAATTTACCTTATTTTGAAATAAATTCCCTTACTTACTCATTTATTTCAAAATCCATTAACTTCAAATTTTATTTATTAGTTATGATTTAAATCCTTTTTATCTGGAAATACCAATTTTAGATTTTCCCAAATTCCTTATTTATCTTTTCCAATAATTTAAATCTTAAATCTAAAATAATGCTTTATTTTTTTAAATAATAACACTTAAATTTTAAGTTCATTATCTTCCCGTTTATTCAAAATCCTCTTTTCATACACGGAGTTTATTTATTAAAATTTTAAAATCACTTTATTTCTTTTCCAGTTCATTCTTAAATTTATTCAAACTCTCTATAATTATTTTACTTAAAACTTCACTCCTTTATTTTCTTTCCAAAAATCCAATTTATATATTTTTGGTAACTCAGTATACCCAAATATATTCAATCAATCTGTAGCATCCAACATTCCAATTATCAATATAATTCATCACAGGATATTAAATAATCATAACATAGAATATTAAACAATCTAAATAATTTTGAGGAATCCAGTTGGATCCCTCCAACCTGTTTCCCTGCATCCACAGATGTTAGCACAATACCAATTCCACTTCGAAATGTAATATCGCGGCATATGGCTTTATATAATATCATCCGCAATTATGCGGCGCATAGGATCTCATCCGCTATATAATACGGGAAATCAATCACTCCAATATATACTGTATATTACTATATACATACGATATAGCACATCAAATCAATTCAATCATTCAACCAATTATTTAAATTTAACCATTTAAATTTTAAATATTACCCAGACGAGTGAGATTAACTCACCTTTTATTTTGCTGTTTGCAACCCATTTCCATCTCGACTATTTTTTTTCTTCCGATTTTGAACCTTGCATAAACAATTACACAGATTTATTAATATTTGGATTAATCGAACAATAATTCCTAATACTTTGGTTTTAACTATTAATTTGGTTATAAATAAATTTTCTTTTAAATAAAATATTTGAACTAATTGAAAAAAATAACTTATCATTAAATAACTTAATTAGCTAATGCTTTAATTTTAAATTAATTCCTCTTTAATCATCTCTAAAATAATTAAACAAATAAATCAAACAAATTCATCTCCCTTTTAAAACTATATATATATATATATATATATATATATATATATATAATTTGTAAAAATAATCTATATAGGTTTTTAAATCCAATATTTAGTTTAAATCCTTAAATCTTTCAAATCTATAATAACTTCTGATTAACCTATAAAATTCTAATCACAAAACTTCATATATTTCGCTGTAAAATAATTTATAGATAAAATTGTCGTACCTATCGTTCGATACAGGAAAAATCAAGTAGCCAACAACCCCATATCGCGCACGCATCCCCATTGCGGCCAACATCTCGAGACGCATGTGCCAACAGAAATCGCGATCCTCTACTCAAACCCTAGCTACCGCAGCATGCTATCCATCCATCTCGCGACTCGCCTCCTCCAACCCCGAGCACCGCACTCAACATCGAAGGCTGTCGCGATTCTAGATGCTTGCACCTCACATTGGATTACTTCCGATCGAAGAACGAACGAGCTCGGTCGCCACATCACAGTCGACAGATTACGATGTCGTTAACTCCCCCTTTCGAGCTGAACGAATTGATTGTGAGGATTAAAAATGAAGAAGCCGGCCATTGATTTCATATATTTGATTGAACGAGTTCTTTTTATCTGTGTTCGATTTCGGTTTTGATTCGAAGGGAAGTGAACGTGGTATTTTAATTTTTTAAACGAAGATTTGATTTTGATTTTTGTACCGAAGATAAAGTCGGCCATTTGATTTGATCTGATGGAGGACAAAAAGGAATAACGTGATTTAAAGGTAAATGGTTAGCGTATTTCAAAAGGTAAGAAGATGGATTTGACCAAATATATTTTTTATATCTTATAATTAAACTATCTGACATTACATATCACAAAAGTTTGAACCCCTATGGAGGCATGTCGCTTGGCATTTATAATGTTATATGCCTATTCTGGACGCATTGGAAAAGGTTTCGAATCCTAATTCGATCGTATGGAGAAGATAGCTTTTCAGACCAAGTTATTATATTAAATTTTCGATATAAATTTTAGTGCGTTTATATATCGTACGCTCACACAACAACTCCAAATGTTATGAAAATTGAAATACGATAATAATACAATATTACGGATCCAATGGAGCTGGTTTCGTCGATTTTCGAGACTATGCCTCGGAAGGCTATTTTTAAATATCAATTTAAATGATAAAATTTCAAAACTTAACAAAGCACTTCCAATTTCCATTTAAAAGCTTTTATTATCATCGGCACTATCAATATAAATTTTACAAGCCTTCAAATTATTTTTTAACAGGCTTAAAACTTCAGATTCAACATTTACCCAACTTCAAATTATTTAATTTAATAATTAAATTACCCAATAAATGGTGATATTTGAATTCAAGTTAATTAACTTTTAAACATTTAAAATCAATTAAATTTTCCGATTTCAAAGATCTAAAATTCCGGATCGTCACATTCCTCCCCCCTTAAAAGAATTTCATCCCCGAACTAGTTAGGAAGAATGGTTCAATGCCCGTTTACTTTTTCCCAAAACCAACATTTCCAAATAATTCTCAAAACAATCTTTTATTAAAGACACACTAACCCTTTTTCTAGCTTTCCAAACTTATCCATAAGTCCCAAACAATATTACTTACTTAACAATTCAAATTTGAATTTAAAACCAAAATTTAAATTATCAAAATTTTCTCAAAATTTTCTAACTCTCTAAACTTTCGAAAAATTTCGTCAGCGTCTCATTTGCGCGGCTAGCTCGGTACAAGTACAAAATTCCTCTACGGGCTCCCAAATTCCAAAAGAAAACAAAAGGCCAAGTGGCTAGATCAAAAACCCAATCCAATTTCATACAGAAACTTAAACACATGCCTTTTTGTCGAGCAATTCAAATTTATCTTCTGAAATCAAAACCAATTTTCCGTTCCGTTTATAATACCTGTATATCCTACATAGCAATAATATCCAACCATAGCTTTTAAAATCATTTTATACATTTCCTTACAGAAGTTTTCATAACTGTTTTATTTACATCCGTACGATGCACATATACCATCCGTACACAATATCAAATTCGATTTCTCGCTCGATCACACAATTTCACCTTCGAACTAGTATCGTCCACCCGACTTCCTAGTGCGGACTCAGATCTGGTTTCTTGATTAGAAACCGTCATTCTCCTTGCATAGTCATAACTATGATAGAGAATTTCCAGAATCAATCAAAATCCATATCCAGAGTTAGCCGTCGAAAATCGAGTGAAAAATCCTAACTCGAATCGATATAACTATCTCGAAATTCTATGCTCGAATCTGGATCAAACCACTATGCGAATAAATAATATACGTACATCCTATGTATTTATATCAATTGATTATCAACTATATCAATTCTCTTTTATTCACATTCATCTTATTTCTATTTCCTTGTCAGCGCTTATCATTTCACATATTTTTATTAAATCTTCACTCAAATGCTTATTCAATATATTTTCCCAGCACCTATATTACTTAAGAATTTCATCATTTCTTCTTAAGTTCAATATAAGTATTTTATATGCTTCTTATATTTATTTTCACTCCACCACTTTAGTTAATATCTACTTCTATTCAAATTGGTTCTCCCATTTCCATATGAATTCAATTTACCTTCAACTCTGAATATTGAATTTTATCTTCCATTTATAACTGATTCATATCATTATTTTAAATTAGTTTCATCCAATAATTTATTTCAATTTCCAATTTGAAATCGTTTTGTCGCTAACAAATTTTTTTCCAAAATTTCGGAAAATTTTGACAGAATCTCCTTTGTACGGAGGAGTTTTTGCAATTTGACAAGAGATATAAATATATATACATCGACCCACATGGTCGAAAAAAAAAACAGTTCATATTTCGTATTTTTATTGCGTAGGCGTACTTTATTTAGCATTTTTAAGCAAGCGGCTTATTATTTTAGCAATTTGCGCAACCACAATCCAGCCAAACGGTCATCCGGTACCTGTACTTACTTCATTTAAACATGTAAGTGCCAAAATCATGTAATTTAACAACATTTAACATATTTAACTAGCAAACATACGAGTTTTTATAAGCAATGCAGGTTAAACAACATTTACAAGCCACTTATAGGGTTCTGACATTAATTTTAATTGTTTACAACCAATTTGTATACAACTTCATTCAATTTAAATGGTTTGCAACTCAATTGTTTACATTCAATTCATTTTTAACCCAAACAACTCACATTTATTCATTTCAATTGATTCAAAAATCAATTTTATTTACTTCTATTAATTCATAGAATTTTATTTAATCTCATTTTCGTCAAACGGCAATTATTTCTATGCAAATTCGGCAAAATTTATGTGAATAAATAATCACTTAAGCTTATAATCATTTTAAATTAATTCCAATACAATTTATATTAAACTTTATTCCATACTAACTTATTTACAAACCATTCACTTGCATTTCATTCATTCCGCGTCAGTTTCATTTAAACCTATTCCATTAAGCTTGACAACATTCCATGCCAATATTAACACCCATTTCCCAAATTAATTCAACCCAAACTTTTATTTTGTGACGACCTAAACTCGATGTTTGCTAAACAACATCAAATTCGCATCGCCGGAGCTTATAACAACAATTAGATGAATATAAAACAGCGGAACAGAATCAATATCATAAATATCATCACAGTTACAACATCAACATAATATCCATACTACAACAGAGTATTTAATACATACACCACACTCCAATTACAACATCATGATAATACAACAGTGAACATATATCCAAAAGTTCTCAAATGAGAGAGATGATAACGAACTCCCAAAAGCTAACACCTGAAATCTCCAAAAGCTCCTAAGATATCTCCAAGATAAAAAGCTCCAAAATATTGCTCCTCCAAAATACAGAAACCTGCTACTAGGCTGCCCGTGTGGAAATAATGGGCACCCAGAGTTTAGGAAAGAAAACAATAAACTCCGGATCAGTCATGGGACTGGTGTGAGTAAACAAAAACAGTTGCATTTAAATAAAACAAGATTTTATAAAAGAATTTTCGGAATGCTTTTAAAGATGGAACTACCATAAGACCTCCCGCCACACACACAATGCAAACGCAGAATTGGAGGAGATTTCTTCTTATGATAGTTAAATATGCTTGGTACGAGGAAAGAAATTCTTTGATATTGTTACTAGTTCATAGTGAGGAAAACATTTCAAAAGTAGAATATTAATCTTAGCCAGCATAGACATTTCGAACTATGCCTACTATAGCTACCATGTTTAACATTTCAAAAGTAGAATATTAATCTTAGCCAGCATAGACATTTCGAACTATGCCTACTATAGCTACCATGTTTTGTGGCAGGTTACCGCCACGCTGCATGGCAGGTTCTACAACTAAAACCGTACAGGGTTTCGTATTGTTTCTTTGGATTTCCAACAAATGGTCAGGCCAAGGAACTTCCCATTGCCACATGAGAACGCCTCTGGAAGGACGTCCCCGAGAACCAAACCGGATCTCTGCCAACACAAGGTCGGGTTACCCCTAACTGGGTAACTACTGACACGAGTATGCCATCTCCCGGTCGTAACCAACCTTTAACCGGGGCCCCAGCAACAAATCACAAAGTAATATATATATATATATATATATATATATATCTGCGATATCAACATAAGTTAAGTATCTGGGCTCCATACCATGATACCACTTCTATCTAGAAGGAAATGCACATACCCTAAGGGGTGCTACCCCCAATAACCTTGCCGCATCTTTCCTGTTTCGACCATTTCGGGGTGTGAGGTCCGACGAAGTCTCGTCCATAAAGCCACGCTTTATACAAAAGCTGTGCTTTGGGTCAACAAATGATCATAGAAATGATCACCAAGATAGACGATCAAACAAATGATCCTATCACAAATGATCAACACAATGATCATTTCACAACAACACTCAGCGTGTCACATTACCCAATTGGGAATATATTGCTGATAACCTTCAACTATATAACCTCTAAGCTCGTACGTCTCAGAGAAGGGTGTTAAGCTAAGAGAATAAATTCTCCGCCACCAACAGAAATATATTTGAAAGAAATCTGCTTTATATCTCAATTTATAATGTCAGACATACAATCCATACAAGTCTGTTCCGGGCTCGAACAGAACCGAAGGAACTTCCAAAGAAGTCCTTGCAATCCGGATATCCACAATCCTGATCGGATTCCCCATCACATATGGAGAACTCTATACCGGAGCAACTCGGTGCAGAGTAAATCGACAGGTCATCCTATCGCTCTCGCAAATACCCGGTCTTCAACACCGGTCTTCGATTGCTATCCATAACGTCGAATCACATATTCGAAATGGGTTATATGACACAAAGGTCCTTTCCCGGCTAATTCAAATAGTGAGTGTCAAATTTAAAAACATGTGGATGTCATTCACAAATATTCACAGGTTCGATGTGGGTTTCGGATAACCGAATGAAATCCGATTCCCTGTCGCATCGAAGTTTAAATGCTGTTTTACGGGCAACAGGGTTTTCATATTAATACAGAACGAATCACAATCACAATGCAGTACATGGCAATTTATATAACACAGCATCACAATCGGAACAGAAATATTAATATAGTACACAGCTAGAGTTAATCGTTTTCCAATCAAAGTGAATGGGATTTAATAAATTAACCATATAAATATTATTATTTTTTCTTGATTACTTTAAATCGATGATTTATTATTTATAATTACAATTTAATTAAATCTCAATTGACCATATTAATTTATTATTCCTTAATAAATTATTTTAATGTAACTATCCATTTTGAATCAATCAACTTAAATTATCAAATTAACGATTCTTCATTTACAATTTTAATTTTTAATTGCTTTTATTTATTTATTATTATTAATTACAAAGTAATTATAAATCATAAAAAAATTTAATCATTATTTAATTAACTTCACATTCCATTTACAAACGATCATCATTTTATAGACAATGCTTATAAAAATTGTTTAAACTTAAGTTTTCGACAAATTTCAAACTGAATATGCTGTTTCAGGTGGCCAACCCGAGGCTCCCCCGAGTCACGCTCGAGTTCAAACGCTTCCTGCTTCGAGTTTCAACCCGATGCTACCCGTGTAAATAAAAATTTTCAAAATTTGTTTAAGTCCAAATTTGACGCGACCAACGCTGAAACCCCCCCGAGTCTCCCTTCGAGTTCTGCCCAGTTTTTCCCGAGTCATGCTTCGAGTACAACCCATAAGAAAACCAAACCTGAAATGCTTCAGGAAATCAAAAAATTTAGGTTATCAATTTGTGCACGTATACGTGCACAACGCTGTTGATGATCTTCAGGCATCGCTGCATCGACGAGCAAGTCAATAATCCTCCCTAATCCAACCCCCGATCACCTAATTTCCTTCACCATCTCGAATTCGAAATTTGAGTTCGAGCTCCAAACCTGCAACATACACTGGAACTACCCCCCGTCCCTGTCAACGCCTCGCCACGACGCCTGACGCCGCCAGAAACCCAGCAACTCCGTCCATAGTTCGACAACAGCCCAAGCTATCATTCCTCAAGTCCTCGTGAAGCTCGGTCAACTCAAGAGGGCGCAATCCTCTTTTTGGTAAGCACGTTCAAAACTGTAACTAAAACCCTAATGGGACTTTGAATCCAACTTTCACGCAATAGAAAAATTAATTAATAATTTTCCTGGATTCGTAGGTGTTCAAACATGCTTCCATGCGAATTTCAGTATTTATGATTGATTTGATTTTCAGAAATTCATAAAAGTGCAACTTTTGCTCATAAACCAATTTCTTTGAGAATACCCAACTAAAAATTTAAATTCTTGTTTTAAAATTCCTATCTTGAGGTATATATTCAATAAATATTCTTGAATTCATATTTTACAACAATTTATTTTTATCAATATTAGTGAAGATCTGTAAATCAAAGTTACAGTGGTGATAATCCAATGTACATTTCAATAAACTTGCAAAATCTTGTTTCATGGTTTAACCAACTTGATTATGTGAAAAATCATAGCTTGTTAGTGATTTAAAACAAATAGACTTCAGTTTAAAAACATATGTAATCTATGCTTGAATGACACAGAGCATAACTGGTACATCATCATACTGTAATATGAATAAAAACAGTTATAATGGAAGTTTAAACTGTTTTTAAATAAACTTAATATCCTTTACAAATCATGTTTACTCACTTGTATAATGGATGAGCAGAGACTATAATTGTTTTGCAACTGCAGTTTAAATTTCCCTCTGTTCTTCTTTCTTCAGTAATTTATTTTCAACTTTGAAATATAAGGTGATGATCTTCCTTTCTTTTTAATTTCTATTTTTCTTTGCTATTTTTTTTTTCCTTTCTTTCTTTAATAAAAAGTTTTTTTGAACGAGATGATGCATAGGTTGATATATATAGAAGTACACAAAGTAAGGGAGGTAGGCAAGTTTTAAGCAAAGTACTGAAACATTATTTGCATAGTGGCTTTATACAGGCTTTTGTACTTCACATGCTTTCCTCCTTTCTTCAAGGGAGGTTGAAGAGTAAACATTTAATACAAGCATGTATTTACAGTTGATGTCTTACTTGATGTTACTAGAGTAAATGGCATTAAATGAAGCATTAAATGGAAGCATGTATGCAATGCTCCTTTGCCTCCTTTTATACTTACAGCATAGTGTTGTTTGATTTTTATTTATTTTTTTATAAGTACTAAAACTTGTTTCATAAATTTGTTTTATTTCATATTGAGGCTTGCATACTGTTTTGTTTATTCTTTTATATGTATGTGTTGTTTTGTTTTAAAAAGGTTTGTTTTTCTTATGTCTACTTATTTGTTTACATAGCTAATTGAAAGTGTTTTCTTTTACAGTTTTATATTTCTTCATAAAATTTGTTATCTTAGTTTATTTGTTTATTTTTTTATTCATCTGTTCATATGTTTAATCATTTATTTATTTGTTCATATGATATATTATGATTATGTTATTTAAATTTTATAATTTCATCATATCTTACCTTACAATTTTATTTCCATTAAAATCTCATCTATCACAATTTATTATTTTACTTTGTTAAAAAGAAAAGTTGTTTTTAGTTATTAACATTAAATAACTATGAAATTTTATTTCAATATTTTATTTCTTTTGAATTTCTCAAATTTACATTTTAAAAGTTCCTATAAATTTCCAAATTTTTAAATTCAAAATTTCCGGGATGTTACAATATCCCCTCCTTAAGAAAATTTCGTCCTCGAAATTGAAAGAGAGAGAAACGTAAACAAAGAATAGACGAATTTATAAATAAGGAAATGACTTACAACTTTAAGTCGAGATGTCAATTCTGCAATTGGGATATGATTTCTTCATATTATCTTCGGTCTCCCAAGTACAGTCCTTTGGATCGCCACTCCATTGAACCTTGACCAGCCTCACAATCTTGTTTCTTAATCGCTTCTCATCACGATCAACAATTTTTATCGGTTCCCTTCTAACTGCCAAGTTGGGAGTGATTTCAAGATCCTGCTGAGCAGCTTCTTCAATAATATCATCTGGATTGTGCACATATTTTCGAAGGTTAGAAATATGGAACACATCATGTACGCCAGACAACCAGCTGGGTAACTGCACTCTATATGCTAGAGAACCAATCCTTTCCAGAGTAGGAAAAGGACCAATATAACGCGGTGCCAACTTTCCAGTTTTCCCGAATCTCAATACACCCCGCATCGGAGATACTTTCAGAAATACAGAATCTCCAACTTGAAATTCCAAATTTCTCCTTCGTCGGTCATAATAGCTCTTCTGACGGCTCTGGGCAGTTAATAACTTTTTTCGAATAAAGTCTACCTTCTCAGTGGCTTCCTTTATCATATCCGGTCCAAGAACAAGTCTGTCACCTGATTCGATCCAGCATGTAGGTGATCGACACGGACGACCATATAAAGCTTCGAAAGGAGCCATTTCTATACTGGCCTGATAACTGTTGTTATATGAGAATTCAACCAGATGCAAATGGTCCTCCCAAGAACCACCAAAATCATGAGCACAAGCACGCAGTAGATCTTCTAAAATTCGGTTGACCCTCTCAGTCTGTCCATCAGATTGTGGGTGATAAGCAGTATTGAAATTTAATTTCGTTCCCAATGCGTCTTGGAATGCTTCCCAAAATCTACTAGTGAAGATCGGATCACGATCACTCACTATACTACTGGGAATACCATGGAGGCGAACAATTTCCTTTATATATATACCTGCCAAGCTTGCTGCAGTCCGAGTAGATTTAACTGGAATGAAATGAGCATTTTTAGTTAGACGATCCACAATAACCCAAATCGCTTCATTGCCTTTCTTGGTTCGTGGAAATCCGTCGATGAAATCCATCGATACCTGATCTCGCTTCCATTTCGGTACTTCCAAAGGTTGAAGTAAACCGGCCACTTTCTTTTGGTCGCTCTTGATTTGCTGACAAGTAGCACAGCGACTAACATAAATAGATATGTCTCTCTTCATCGTTTTCCACCAGAATGTTCTTTTAACATCTCGATACATTTTATTGACTCCTGGATGGATGTTGAATTTGGACTTGTGGCGTTCGTCCAATACTTCACGTTTCAGATAAGGGAAGTAAGGGACACAAATTCTGCCCTTCATCCTTGTAACTTCTCTATCATCTATTTCAAAACTAGTGTCTTCACCCTGGCATATTCTTTTATGGATTCCTCGAAGAAACTCATCTTCTTTCTGCTGTCTTGCGATCTTCTCAAGGAGAGTAGGAGTGATGACAAGATATGCAAGAACAGCATGTCTCCTACTTAAAGCATCGGCAAACACATTGACTTTTCCCGGCGTATATTGGATATCTAAGTCGTAAGATGCCAGAAATTCCAACCAACGTTGTTGTCGCAAATTTAGATCCTTCTGGGTGAAAAGATATTTCAAGGATTTATGGTCGGTGAATAATTCGAATTTTTCACCTAAAACAAAAAGAGTTTATTAGGTATATTTCTTTAGTTAAGCTAGTTCATAAATTGTTAGGAAAGCTGAAAAGATTCTTACCCAGAAGATAATGTCGCCATATTTTCAAGCGAAAACAACAGCCAAAAGTTCCAAATCGTGCGTCGGGTAGTTTTTCTCATGCAGACGTAATTGTCTACTCATGTAGGCAACCACCTTTCCATTTTGCATTAATACTGCACCTACCCCTTCACCACATGCATCAGTATAGACAGATAAGCCTTGGTTCCCATTAACAATAGTGAGAACAGGAGCAGTGGTCAATCTCTTTTTCAACTCTTGAAAAACTTCTTTACATTCTGGAGTCCAAATGAACTTTGCATTTTTCATTGTTAACTTAGTCAGCGGACTAGCCAACTTAGAAAATTCTTGAACGAATTTCCGGTAATAGCCTACTAAACCCAAAAAGCTTCGAACTTCTCTTGGAGTAGTGGGTTGTTTCCAATCAAGAATAGCAGAAATTTTGCTAGGATCTACCGAAATTCCTTCTTCATTAACAATATGGCCAAGGAATTTGACTTCATTAACCCAGAAGTGGCATTTGGAAAATTTTGCAAATAGAACATTTCTCCTCAATATTTCCAATACGATTTTAAGATGTTCGGCATGCTCTTCTTTAGTCTTAGAATAGATCAAAATATCATCAATGAATACTAGCACAAATTTATTCAGAACTTCCCGAAACACACGAGTCATAAGATCTACGAAGTATGCTGGAGCATTGGTTAGCCCGAAAGGCATAACTAACCATTCATAGAACATACCAGGACCTCTGAAAGCGGTCAGATGTACACAATCTTCGGCGATTCGTAATTGATGGAATCCTTGGGCTAGATCCATCTTTGAAAAGAAACGAGCGCCATGAAGTTGGTCGAATAGATCATCAATCCTGGGCAATGGAAATTTATTTTTGAGAGTTTGTTTATTTAGATCGCGAAAATCTACACACAATCTCAAAGATCCGTCTGATTTGGCAACAAATACGACGGCTGAACCCCATTCAGAAATACTGGGTCGAATTAATCCTTTTGCTCGTAGCTCATCAGTTTGATGAACCAATTCAATCCTTTCCCTGGGTGCCATCCTGCGACTTGCGTGAACAACAGGACGAGTATTAGGTACAAGATCGATTCGAAATTCTATTTCTCGATGAGAAGGTAAAGATTTCACTTCTTCAAATACGTCGGAAAAATCCCGAACAACAGGTATAGACTGCAAAGTGGGTTCAAGATTTCCCAAAGTACACATCAACCTATCTCTCCTTGGACTTGGATTCTCACAAGAGATTTCAATAAAAATTTCCAAAACTTGTTTTGATTAAAACTGTCCGATTACTACACTCCAATATAGCTTCGTATCTCGATAACCAGTTCATACCAAGTAAGATTTCAAATTCACTAAATTCGAGGACAAAAAGGTTGATGGGAAATTTATAGCTAGCATATGAAATAGGAACTCTCTTACAATATGAACAAAGATTTGCGGGACCTCCAACCGGATTTTTCACGCAAATAAGATCGTTAGCAAATTTAGTTTCAAGTCCTAATTCATTTACGGTTTGTTGGGAGATAAAGCTATGTGAAGCTCCTGTATCAAATAAAACTCTAACAGTTCTATTATTAATAGGAAGGTTACCTTCCAAAACACTTTTCCCTTTATCAGCTTTTGAAGATGAGGGGTCCTTCTTTATCGTGTAAACTTTTGCCACCTGCGCTGGCTTCATCACTGGGCAATTTTTAACTAAATGTCCCGGTTTATGACAATTGTAGCATTCTTTAGCTGGCTTCTTCGGTTTTGGGCAGTCATTTGAATAGTGGCCCTTCTCTTTGCAGTTGTAACAAGTGACATTTTCTGTTGCGCTTCCTTGAATGCTCCTCTTCTTCTCATTGCCTTGCCAAGGTTTCTTGCCTTCGAATTTCCGCTTTTTATAATTCGGACTACCTGAATTACCTTTCTCCACAGTTGCTTCTTGTATATCAAGGGTAGTGTATCTGTACCCCATATCTACTAAATCTGAAAAAGATTCTTTAACATGACCCGTCATTCTTCCATGATATTTCTGGTTCATACCACGGATAAACCTTTCGTTTTTCTTAAGAGGTGTGTTTAGCAATTCCGGGCCAAACCGAGATAGTTCGCTGAATTTATTCAAGTATTCTTCAAACGACAAATTTCCTTGTTTCAAATCCAGAAATTCCTGATACATTCTGGAAACTCCCGCCGATGGCATGTAACGTTTCTCAAACACTTCTTTAAAATGATCCCAAGTAAATTCTTCCTCGGGTTCCTCTACAATGATGGTTTCCCACCAAGCTGAAGCTTCTCCTTGGAGTTGCCAAGAAGCTATAAATCTTTTCTGCTCATCCTGCAGTTTTAGCCCTTTAAAAATCTTTTCACACGATCTTACCCAAGCTTGAGCGTCAATAATTGACTCTTTGCCGATGAACGGTTTGCCACCAAGCTTTTCGAACTTCTTATATAAATCAGCCAAGTCTGGCTGCTGCTGAATTTCTATTACTGCTTCTGCGGCTGGGGGAATTTGATTAGGTGCTGCGGCATTGCCTTGACCCCTAGCTCTTCCTCTGCGTCCACTCATTTTCACTATATGAGATTAGTAAGAAAATTGATTTAGATATGCAGACGAGATATCTTAAGGAATATCAGCAGTAAAAAGAAATAGACTAAGAAAATTTAAAGTTTCAGTCTTGGTTATACTCATTCTAGGGTATACTTCACCCTATCTCTAATGATCCATCTAATGTGTTATACTCCGTAGCTAAAATTCTTACTCAACCAACAACTCTGATACCACTTGTGACGACCTAAACTCGATGTTTGCTAAACAACATCAAATTCGCATCGCCGGAGCTTATAACAACAATTAGATGAATATAAAACAGCGGAACAGAATCAATATCATAAATATCATCACAGTTACAACATCAACATAATATCCATACTACAACAGAGTATTTAATACATACACCACACTCCAATTACAACATCATGATAATACAACAGTGAACATATATCCAAAAGTTCTCAAATGAGAGAGATGATAACGAACTCCCAAAAGCTAACACCTGAAATCTCCAAAAGCTCCTAAGATATCTCCAAGATAAAAAGCTCCAAAATATTGCTCCTCCAAAATACAGAAACCTGCTACTAGGCTGCCCGTGTGGAAATAATGGGCACCCAGAGTTTAGGAAAGAAAACAATAAACTCCGGATCAGTCATGGGACTGGTGTGAGTAAACAAAAACAGTTGCATTTAAATAAAACAAGATTTTATAAAAGAATTTTCGGAATGCTTTTAAAGATGGAACTACCATAAGACCTCCCGCCACACACACAATGCAAACGCAGAATTGGAGGAGATTTCTTCTTATGATAGTTAAATATGCTTGGTACGAGGAAAGAAATTCTTTGATATTGTTACTAGTGCATAGTGAGGAAAACATTTCAAAAGTAGAATATTAATCTTAGCCAGCATAGACATTTCGAACTATGTCTACTATAACTACCATGTTTTGTGGCAGGTTACCGCCACGCTGCATGGCAGGTTCTACAACTAAAACCGTACAGGGTTTCGTATTGTTTCTTTGGATTTCCAACAAATGGTCAGGCCAAGGAACTTCCCATTGCCACATGAGAACGCCTCTGGAAGGACGTCCCCGAGAACCAAACCGGATCTCTGCCAACACAAGGCCGGGTTACCCCTAACTGGGTAACTACTGACACGAGTATGCCATCTCCCGGTCGTAACCAACCTTTAACCGGGGCCCAGCAACAAATCACAAAGTAATATATATATATATATATATATATATATATATATATATATATCTGCGATATCAACATAAGTTAAGTATCTGGGCTCCATACCATGATACCACTTCTATCCAGAAGGAAATGCACATACCGTAAGGGGTGCTACCCCCAATAACCTTGCCGCATCTTTCCTGTTTCGACCATTTCGGGGTGTGAGGTCCGATGAAGTCTCGTCCACAAAGCCACGCTTTATACAAAAGCTGTGCTTTGGGTCAACAAATGATCATAGAAATGATCACCAAGATAGACGATCAAACAAATGATCCTATCACAAATGATCAACACAATGATCATTTCACAGCAACACTCAGCGTGTCACATTACCAAATTGGGAATATATTGCTGATAACCTTCAACTATATAACCTCTGAGCTCGTATGTCTCGGAGAAGGGTGTTAAGCTAAGAGAATAAATTCTCCGCCACCAACAGAAATATATTTGAAAGAAATCTGCTTTATATCTCAATTTGTAATGTCAGACATACAATCAATAAAAGTCTGTTTCGGGCTCGAACAGAACCGAAGGCACTTCCAAAGAAGTCCTTGCAATCCGGATATCCATAATCCTGATCGGATTCCCCATCACATATGGAGAACTCTATACCGGAGCAACTCGGTGCAGAGTAAATCGACAGGTCATCCTATCGCTCTCGCAAATACCCGGTCTTCAACACCGGTCTTCGATTGCTATCCATAACGTCGAATCACATATTCGAAATGGGTTATATGACACAAAGGTCCTTTCCCGGCTAATTCAAATAGTGAGTGTCAAATTTAAAAACATGTGGATGTCATTCACAAATATTCACAGGTTCGATGTGGGTTTCGGATAACCGAATGAAATCCGATTCCCTGTCGCATCGAAGTTTAAATGCCGTTTTACGGGCAACAGGGTTTTCATATTAATAAAGAACGAATCACAATCACAATGCAGTACATGGCAATTTATATAACACAGCATCACAATCGGAACAGAAATATTAATATAGTACACGGCTATAGTTAATCGTTTTCCAATCAAAGTGAATGGGATTTAATAAATTAACCATATAAATATATATTTTTTCTTGATTACTTTAAATCGATGATTTATTATTTATAATTACAATTTAATTAAATATCAATTGACCATATTAATTTTTTATTCCTTAAGAAATTATTTTAATGTAACTATCCATTTTGAATCAATCAACTTAAATTATCAAATTAACGATTCTTCATTTACAATTTTAATTTTTAATTGCTTTTATTTATTTATTATTATTAATTACAAAGTAATTATAAATCATAAAAAATTTAATCATTATTTAATTAACTTCACATTCCATTTACAAACGATCATCATTTTATAAACAATGCTTATAAAAATTGTTTAAACTTAAGTTTTCGACGAATTTCAAACTGAATATGCTGTTTCAGGTGGCCAACCCGAGGCTCCCCCGAGTCACGCTCGAGTTCAAACGCTTCCTGCTTCGAGTTTCAACCCGATGCTACCCGTGTAAATAAAAAATTTCAAAATTTGTTTGAGTCCAAATTTGACACGACCAACCCTAAAACCCCCCCGAGTCTCCCTTCGAGTTCTGCCCAGTTTTCCCCGAGTCATGCTTCGAGTACAACCCATAAGAAAACCAAACCTGAAATGCTTCAGGCAATCAAAAAATTTAGGTTATCAATTTGTGCACGTATACGTGCACAACACCGTTGATGATCTTCAGGCATCGCTGCATCGACGAGCAAGTCAATAATCCTCCCTAATCCAACCCCCGATCACCTAATTTCCTTCACCATCTCGAATTCGAAATTTGAGTTCGAGCTCCAAACCTGCAACATACACTGGAACTACCCCCCGTCCCTGTCAACGCCTCGCCACGACGAATGACGTCGCCAGAAACCCAGCAACTCCGTCCATAGTTCGACAACACCCCAAGCTATCATTCCTCAAGTCCTCGTGAAGCTCGGTCAACTCAAGAGGGCGCAATCCTCTTTTTGCTAAGCACGTTCAAAACTGTAACTAAAACCCTAATGGGACTTTGAATCCAACTTTCACGCAATAGAAAAATTAATTAATAATTTTCCTGGATTCGTAGGTGTTCAAACATGCTTCCATGCGAATTTCAGTATTTATGATTGATTTGATGTTCAGAAATTCATAAAAGTGCAACTTTTGCTCATAAACCAATTTCTCTGAGAATACCCAACTAAAAATTTAAATTCTTGTTTTAAAATTCCTATCTTGAGGTATATATTCAATAAATATTCTTGAATTCATATTTTACAACAATTTATTTTTATCAATATTAGTGAAGATCTGTAAACCAAAGTTACAGTGGTGATAATCCACTGTATATTTCAATAAACTTGCAAAATCTTGTTTCATGGTTTAACCAACTTGATTATGTGAAAAATCATAGCTTGTTAGTGATTTAAAAAAAATAGACTTCAGTTTAAAAACATATGTAATCTATGCTTGAATGACACAGAGCATAACTGGTACATCATCATACTGTAATATGAATAAAAACAGTTATAATGGAAGTTTAAACTGTTTTTAAATAAACTTAATATCCTTTACAAATCATGTTTACTCACTTGTATAATGGATGAGCAGAGACTATAATTGTTTTGCAACTGCAGTTTAAATTTCCCTCTGTTCTTCTTTCTTCAGTAATTTATTTTCAACTTTGAAATATAAGGTGATGATCTTCCTTTCTTTTTAATTTCTATTTTTCTTTGCTATTATTTTTTTTTCCTTTCTTTCTTTCAATAAAAAGTTTTTTTGAACGAGATGATGCATAGGTTGATATATATAGAAGTATACAAAGTAAGGGAGGTAGGCAAGTTTTAAGCAAAGTACTGAAACATTATTTGCATAGTGGCTTTATACAGGCTTTTGTACTTCACATGCTTTTCTCCTTTCTTCAAGGGAGGCTGAAGAGTAAACATTTAATACAAGCATGTATTTACAGTTGATGTCTTACTTGATGTTACTAGAGTAAATGACATTAAATGAAGCATTAAATGGAAGCATGTATGCAATGCTCCTTTGCCTCCTTTTATACTTACAGCATAGTGTTGTTTGATTTTTATTTAGTTTTTTATAAGTACTAAAACTTGTTTCATAAATTTGTTTTATTTCATATTGAGGCTTGCATACTGTTTTATTTATTCTTTTATATGTATGTGTTGTTTTGTTTTAAAAAGGTTTGTTTTTCTTATGTCTACTTATTTGTTTACATGGCTAATTGAAAGTGTTTTCTTTTACAGCTTTATATTTATTCATAAAATTAGTTATCTTAGTTTGTTTGTTTATTTGTTTATTTATTTGTTCATATGTTTAATCATTTATTTATTTGTTCATATGTTAGATTATGATTATGTTATTTAAATTTTATAATTTCATCATATCTTACCTTACAATTTTATTTCCATTAAAAGCTCATCTATCACAATTTATTATTTTACTTTGTTAAAAAGAAAAGTTGTTTTTAGTTATTAACATTAAATAACTATGAAATTTTATTTCAATATTTTATTTCTTTTGAATTTCTCAAATTTACATTTTAAAAGTTCCTATAAATTTCCAAATTTTTAAATTCAAAATTTCCGGGATGTTACATATTTAATGAACTTTCATTCTTACTCGAAGTTGAGCTTCTAATTATTTTTAACTTAAGTTAATTTACTTCAATTTATTCCAACCTCAAAACTTAAGCTCACTTCATTTGCAAATAAAATTCCTTTTTCACTTTAACTTGATTCTCTTTCAATTAAATATCATTTCAATTTACAAATTTATTTGATTAGTTCTTTTGTTTCGTTCATTAAAAATTTTAAATTTCCAAATTCAATTCATTCACGACTCATTTAATTCAATTAGCCATTCTCATAATCCATTTAAACTTTTAATTCCATTCTCAATTCGTTAAAATAATATCCAAGGCCATATATAATTCCTCCATACTCAAATTGAACTTATTGCAACTCAAATCATTCTTATTTTAATCCAATTCCATAACAACTTTAATTCATGTTTAATTCACTTACCGTTCCAAGTTGAATTTCTATTTACAACTCGGGTTTCATTTACAAACCCATCATTAACTCAAATTTCAGCTTTTATTTATCCAACTAGTGTTCCATTTCCATATTAAATAATTAATTATCCAATTGGCTCACTTCCCATTTACAATTCAATATTTGACTTTTATCTTCAAAAAAATCACTTTGCTTAATTTCTTGAGTTCAACCTTTTTTATAATTCAAGCTTTTGGATTTTTTTATATTATTCATTTCTCAAAATCCTTTGCATTTCTAAAATCAACCAAACTTTTGCAAGTAATTTCGATTCAACACAATTTGGTAGCAATTCCTCTCTTGGAAACTCGAAAATGAACATCAATGATGCTGCTGTCATCACCGAAGTTATTTTCTAGCGACCGAAGAGAGTTAAATGCTTTTATCTCTTAAAAAACATTTCAAATATTCTCAATTTCCAAATCTTCCATATTTCAAATTCTATTTTAAAAAAATATTTCCCAAATAATATCACTATTATTTCTCCAGACCTTTGAAAACCATTTCCAAACCCAAAGAATTTAAACTTTTCCCAAAATTTCAAGTTCTAAATTCTTTCAATTCATATTCAAATATTATTCTGAAATCTTATTATAATTTATAAATCACATTACAGCTTACATTTACAAACTTCCTTTGTGTATGAATTTATTCCTTAACTTTAGTTATGATTTCAATTTCTTATTCAATTCCTACACAATAATGATAATAATTTAATATTTTCTTTCTCTAACAACCAAGCAACCATATATAACCATAATAATTTACGAAAAATTATTTCTTTTATATACAAAAATAATGCGGGTAAAATTATTTCATTTACCTTATTTTAAAACAATACCGTGTCGAATTGTTCTATTCAAGTGTTTAGAGATCCCTATCAATAACGTTAATAACTCGTATTGACCAGAATCCATAACCCACTCAACAAACCAATCAACACAATATAAAATCATTTTATATTCACTAATAAATACACACTCATACCTATTAATACACTCAAACTCATTCTAGAGTACTACAGACTCTATTCTATGAGTAATTCCCTCCAGAGCCAAGGTTATCACCAACCTAAGCTCTGATACCAAGTGTGAAGACCCGCAAATCCGTACCCCTTAAGTTGACACTATTCTCCATCAATCAACTCAAGATGAACGGAAATACGAACCATTTGGGTTAAAGAAGAGGAGGTAGAAGAAGAAAATGGAAAACAACATCAGAATCTAACCATCGTGGCGGAATAAAATATAATAGATAATAAATGATCTTTACACAAAAACAAATCTGTTTATACATTACATCATCAGAGTATACATAACACACAACTGGATAGTAATCATGACCTGTCCTCACAATTTGAATACACAGCTAATCAACGCAGCGGAATATCTAAAACAAGTACATCCAGCTCCACAGCATCCTTTCCTGTAATCTATAATACTCGGTCTAACCCAAGCATTATAGTTAAATAACACCCGAGTCAGTCTGGAATACCAGCGTGAGAAAACTACACTCAAATTGATTATTAAAGTTTCAAAATCCTTTGAAAACAAAAGCATCTCATAAGACCACGCCACAAATAAACATGTCGGGTTTTTACCTTACGACAGCTAAAACACTTTTTATCAAATCCTTTGATATTATAATAGTGTCTATATACAAATACTTATTCAAATAGCCAAAATTGTTGCATTTATTAAATTCCAGCTACTAGCCACAGTCGTGGGTAATACAAACAAAACCGTAAAAGGCACGTAGGGAGAATGGATTTCCAACAAATGACAAGATACTGGGGTACCACCTGTCACAGTACGTGGCCTAGATCACCGTATCGAGGATTACTCCCAGTCCCCTGCAACACAAGGCCGGGACTACCCCTTATTGGATAATACCGAGTAAGATCACCCCACGGTTGGGATCAGCAACCGCACCACTAAGCCGAATAAAAAGAGACATCTAGACAGGGATGACCTCACCCTAATGGGCACTACCCACCTAGCCTTGCTGCATAACCCCTGATTTTCAGTCACTCCCGGTTGATGAGGCTTGAGGCTAAGCGTTACCTTTTTAGAATGTTTCACATAGAATGCTCACCGTCCACCCGACGATGTTCTGAAAGCTTCATCCATACAAGTTCGTCCCTGGTTCGAACGGAACCGAAGGCACTACTCCTACTACATCCATTTTGGAATTACCTCAGGATTAGTAGCGACTAGCTCTTGCACTTCACTGCTCCATCTTCGAATCCAAACTCGTCTTCCTCACGAAAACGTACAAACCAGATCGAAGTGGTTTTTAGGAAATAAATCCCGATCTCGGTCTCTTTGAAACGATCAGCGCATTGGCCAATATTGATAGTCGGTTATTTAACTATCAATTAACATTCACAAACAACCATCAAACAATAAATAATTTCACCAAATTATTTATGAATCTCAAAATACCTTCGCAGGATATATTTCCATTTTCAAACCTTTTTGAAAACAGTTTTCAAACCATCTTCCTCTCACGGAATACATTCCAAAATATTTTCTATTTCCACTGAAATCACCAGATTTTAAAACAATTTAAATAACCATATTTTTGAATATACTGTATAATATTTAAATTAAACTATTTAAATACTTCATTTAAAAACATACTTTAAGAATATTTAAAATAAAACTACTTTTAAAAAAAATATAAAACTAGATTCTTTTCTTTTAAAACATAATTCCAAATCACCTTTAAATAATTACTACTAAGATAAATTTGAAAAAGACTTACTTTAAAATTCGAACATTTAAAAATAAGAAATTTTCTAAACATGGTTTAACTTATACATAAAACTTGCTTTGAAAACGTGCTTGGCTATCCAGGGAAGTACACTTCTCTTCCACATCTTTTAAAAAAAATCACTATTTATTTTTAAACAAACTTACCCATTCCTTTAATAAATTCCCACCGTGAATTTATTCTTCCAAATATCCTCTGATATATTACTTCACTTTTATAAACCTAGTTTATGAGTTTCAAAAGCACATTCTCCTTTAAATTTTCAATTTCAAACACTTAAATCAATTTTCAAATTGATTTCCAATTTACCTTACTTTTAAATAAATTCCCTTACTTACTCATTTATTTCAAAATCCATTAACTTCAGATTTTATTTCTTAATTATGATTTAAATCCTTTTTAACTGGAAATACCAATTTCAGATTTCCACATATTCCTTCTTTATCTTTTCCAGTAATTTAAATCTTAAATTTAAAATAAATGCTTTATATTTTTAAATAATAACACTTAAATTTTAAATTCATTATCTTCCCGTTTATTCAAAATCCTCTTTTCATACACGGAATTTATTTATTAAAATTTTTAAATCACTTTACTTCTTTTCCAATTCATTCTTAAATTTATTCAAATTCTCTATAATTATTTTACTTAAAACTTCACTCTTTTATTTTCTTTCCAAAAATCCAATTTATATATTTTTGGTAACTCGGTATACCCAAATATATTCAATCAACCCGTAGCATCCAACATTCCAATTATCAATATACTTTATCACAGGATATCAAATAATCATAACACGGAATATTAAACAATCTAAATAAGTTGAAGGAATCCAGTTGGATCCCTCCAACTGTTTCCCTACATCCACAGATGTTAGCAAAATACCAATTCCACTTCGAGGTGGAATATCGCGATATATGGATTTATATAATATCATCTGCTATTATGCATCGCATAGGGTCTCATCCGCTATATAATGCGGGAAATAAGTCACTCCAATATATACTATATACTACTATATGCGATATAGCACATCAAATCAATTCAATCATTCAACCAATTATTTAAATTTAACCATTTAAATTTTAAATATTACCTAGATGAGTGAGATTAGCTCACCTTTTATTTTGCTGTTTGCAATCCATTTCCATCTCGACTATTTTTTTCTTTCGATTTTGAACCTTGCATAAACAATTACACAGATTTATTAGTATTTGGATTAATCGAACCATTAATTCCTAATACTTTGGTTTTAACTATTAATTTGGTTATAAATAAATTTTCATTTAAATAAAATATTTGAACTTATTGAAAAAAATCGCTTATCATTAAATAACTTAATTAGCTAATGCTTTAGTTTTAAACTTATTCCTCTTTCATCATCTCTAAAATAATCAAACAAATAAATCAAACAAATTTATCTCCTATTTAAAAGTATATATATATATACACAAAATTTGTAAAAATAATATATATAGGTTTTTAAATCTAATATTTAATTTGAATCCTTAAATCTTTCAAATCTATAATAATTTCTATTTAACCTATAAAATTCTCATCACAAAACTTCATATATTTCGCTGTAAAATAATTTATAGATAAAATTGTCGTACCTATCGCTCGATCCAGGAAAAATCAAGTAGCAAACAACCCCATATCGCGCACGCATCCCCATCGCGGCCAACATCTCGAGACGCATGTGCCAACAGAAATCGCGATTCTCTACTCAAACCCTAGCTGCCACAGCGCGCCACCCATCCATCTCGCGACTCGCCTCCTCCAACCCCGAGCACCGCGCTGAACATCGAAGGCTGTCGCGATTCTAGATGCTTGCACCTCACATTGGATTGATTCTGATTAAAGAACGAACGAGCTTGGTCACCACATCACAGTCGAAAGGTTGCGATGCCGTTAACTCCCCTTTCGAGCTGAACGAATTGATTGTGAGGATTAAAAATAAATAAGCCAGCCATTGATTTCATATATTTGATTGAACAGGTTTTTTTTAATCTGTGTTCGATTTCGATTTTGATTCGAAGGGAAGTGAGCATGGTATTTTAATTTTTTAAACGAAGATTTGATTTTAATTTTTGTATCGAAGAGAAACTCGGCCATTCAATTTGCTCTGATGGAGGAGAAAAAGAAATAACGTGATTTAAAGGTAAATGGTTAGCTTATTTTAGAAGGTAAGGAGATGGATTTGACTATATATATTTTTTATATCTTATAATTAAATTATCTGACATTACACGTCATGAAAGTTTGAACCCCTATGAAGGCATGTCACTTGGCGTTTATAATGTTATACGCCTATTCCGGACGCATTGGAAAAGGTTTCGAGTTCTAATTCGATCGTATGGAGAAGATAGCTTTTTGGACCCAGTTATTATATTAAATCTTCGATATAAATTTCAGCGCGTTTATATATCATATGCTCACACAACTCCAAATGCTACGAAAATTTAAATCCGATAATAATACAATATAACGGATCCAATGGAACTGGTTTCGTCGAATTCCGAGACTGTGTCTCGAAAGGCTATTTTTAAATATCAATTTAAACGATAAAATTTCAAAACTTAACAAAGCACTTCCAATTTCAATTTAAAAGCTTTTATTATCTTCAGCACTATCAACATAAATTTTACAAGCCTTCAAATTATTTTTTAACAGGCTTAAAACTCCATATTCAACATTTACCCAACTTCAAATTATTTAATTTAATAATTAAATTACCCAATAAATGGTGATATTTTAATTCAAGTTAAAAATTAACTTTTAAACATTTAAAATCAATTAAATATTCCGATTTCAAACATCCAAAAATTCCGGGTCGTCACAGTATGATTATTTTAAATAAATGTGTACCTCGGATCGATCTATTGTCGACACATTGTGTTGTTATCTATTCCTCCTCGAAATATAGTCCCTTTTTATTTCTAACATGATATGCAAATACCAACTTCAAGGCTTCACCAAGTTTTAATAAGGGCTAGGATTATTTTTTGTGTAATAGAGTGAGAGAAGATGGGGCTAATTATAGTAACATTATATCACAAATATCTCCAGCTTTCCCTCTTATAAATCAAGATCTAATCTAGGTCGAAATTAATTATTCAAACCCCTAACCCTTCATATTTTGGGTTGGCCCATCATATTTTTAGTGAACACCGCTTTTATAGACTCTTCATGATGTTGAGCCTAATTTTTGGCTAAATTAACGCTAGATGGGGGATGAATAGTGTTTAATTGATTATATGAATATTTTAAAATTCTTTAAGATTTTACTTGAAATGATGTAATTAGCAGTCATAGAAACAATCACATAATCAAAGTACAAATAAAAGTAAACGTAATAAAAGTAAAAAGGAAATAATACATCAGGATTTTATACTGGTTCGGAGTTATCCTACATCCAGTCTCGCACAATTTCTTGTACAGATATTTTTTTCAACTAGTAAATGAAATACAATCTCGATTTCAAGGCTACGAGAGACACCCTCCAGAATCTCGACCTCTGGATAGAGTCACTTGATTTTCGGGCTATAAGCATACCCACTAGATTTATGAGCTACTAAGCATACCAAATTGATTTCACAGGCAACGATCACACCTGCTTAGATTTTAGGGATACCAAGCACACCAAGAGTTTATAGACTTAGATCTTTGATCTTGATTACAATGGTTCTTATAACTCTTGAATAGCACTTTGATCTTGGTTTGAGTGAGAGAGATGAGAGAAATCAAAGAGTAGATGAAGAGGAATCAAATTATTAATGACGGAATTTGATTCTGGCTGAATTTCGGTGGAGTTTTGGTAAAAGTTGATTTAGAAATCAAAAGAGTGAAAACAGGATAAAAGAATAAGGAATTAGTTAATAAAAATTCGTTTGGAAGTCTGATATGTATATATAGGAAAACAACAGTCATGTGCATTCGTGAAGAGTTACGACGAAAAGACACTTCCATTCAAGTTTGAATTTTAAAATTTACGGCCACAATGTCAACACATAGGGATAGGATATGTCAATATATCCCTTTGTATTCTAAAAACGCTTTTAAAATATTAATTTGAAAATCCATTACTTTCTAAAATGATTTGATACTTTATAGAATCATTTAAATATAGTTTATACATATTTTAATCAACATATAACTTAATAAAATTTACAAAATAATTTTGAAAGATTTAATAAGAGTATTCAATAATATATAAAAATCAATATAATTATAACTTCTTAAAGTATAAACAAAAATTCAATATTTATATAAACTTAAAAACACTAAGAAAATATCTTTATAAGTATAAGAGATTGAAAATTATTTTGAGAAATATTTTGCAAAGATTATTTTAAAACCAGAATATTTAAAAAATAATTTAAAACAAAACTAGAGAAGACGAGAGAGATAAGGAAAGTGCTATCAAGGTTTTAACATAAATTCTGTGACTCTATAAATTATCTGGAATATCTTGAAATCTTGAACTCTTCATTACTCATGAGTCTTCAATTACCATCATCTTGAATCTACTCTTGACGTCAGCATCTTGAGACGGTATAGTCTTCTTAATCAATACCCGTCTAATATCCTACACTATATATTATATATATCTTGATAAAACATTAGTATTTATATTTTATATAATGTCTTATAGTCGTTATCATCAAAATCAAAACCTAAGGTACTAACAATCTCCTCCTTTTAATGATGACAATTATGTATATAAAATATAATATAACTTTCCCTTAAACTATGCCTAGGTTTTATATATTTCACTTCCTTTGTCATCAACAAAAATAACCACCAAAAACTATAACTCTAACACTAATTCTTACTCTAATTCTAACTCTAACTCCCAGTTAATAAAATATTAAACAATATGTATAAGAATTATATATAATGATGATGAGAAAGATTATATAAAAACAATAAGTGATATGTAAAATTAGATAATCATGAAATAATCATTATCAATCCAAATATTCATTCAATCCAACAAAGTTAATCTCACACACTATTCCAACAATTCCACACAAATCAAACCAATCAAATTCAAACCAAATCAAATATTATTGTTTATATACAATCAAACCTATTTAAACTAGACATTTCGAGGAACTTCAAGCCAACCATCAGCGCCAAAGATTGGATCTGCTTTGATAACATCTCGATCTTCATCATCTTTGTTGATGGTACACTCTGAATTGGTGGTTGGTTCTTCTTTGTTCCTGGTAGAAATCATCCACCGAATTGCATCGAAATGCCATTCTTGCTCCTTGATAATCTGCATTTGACTCAATTCTAAGTTCCTTTGGTTTCTTAGGAAGAAAGTAACAATGTTCTTAAATGATTTCAGAGTTTATATGAGCTTTTCTGTTAGTTTTTTGATAGGAGAAGCCATTGATTTTTACTATAGTTTAGGAATGAAAGGGAGTGAAGATAGAAACTGAAAATAATGATTTTTAGGATTGAATATGTGTATATATATATATATAGCAGTAAGAAGTCGTTCGAAATGAATTGGTGTTTAGTTGTTATTAATTAATAATTTTTAAAAAAGTTTGAAAATTGGCCGTTATATGTCGACATACATGCTTGGCATATGTCGACATATGCACTACAATTTTCAAAACCACTTTATTTTACATTTTCATTGTATTTGTCTTATACTATTATATTTGTATGACTTTCTAAAGATAGCTGACAATGTATAACAGTAAAATACGATTTTTATTGATAATAAGGATGAGTACAAGAAATAAAAGAAAGATACACGAGATTCAACATAAACTAAAACAAGAAAATCTATATATAAAGATAGTTTAAACAAAAGTAGAAAGATATGGATGAAGATGAAGAAGAATAGCTAAGCTTGCGGATGATCTTTCTAAAGAATTTATCCATTTTGTCCATTCCACTAGATTTGCATCTAAGAATATGACCCAAAAGTTCACAATATAAAACAATTTGTATCCCTTTGACACTACTGCAAACTACTTCTTCTCTTCCATCATAAAACTTTCCTTTTAAATTTGCATAAAACATCTTCACGAATTTCGGATAACAAACGAAATCATTTTGAGAATCATTGGTTAAACCAAGAATATTTTTTTGCAAAGAAAGAGTGAAAAAATCATAAGCGGGAAAATCTTCAAAAATAGCAAATCTTTTTGAGAAATACTTTTTCGAAAGATAAATATTCAATATAGGCTTGAATGGCTTCTTGATCATTAAAAAACTATTGTTTTATTTTCTTAGAAAGTCTCATGGTTACCTTAGTATTGGTTGAGGATGCCATTGAAGAGTAGTTTGAAGAGATAAGAGAGTTTATGATTTTTGATTTTGAAAATGAAAGTGAAAAATGAACGGATGGAGACAGGGTAAGTAAATAGAGAATAAAAGGACATGTTCTCCGGTCAATAGACAACTTTTCAGAACATAAGAGTTGGTGAAAAGATGGAGGAAAATTCAAATTTTGAATTTGAATGTGAATTCCAAAATCTGTCTATATATGTCAACATATGTACATGGGCTATGTCGACATATAGGTCGACATTTTCAAAAATTGTTTTTGTTTAACTATATCCTATTTTATTATATATATCCATTTATAGTTATTCTTTTTCAAAAATATATTTTATATTATTATTATATTATTAAATATTTAAAATATTTAAATTTAAAATATAATCACACAATATTCAACCAATATTATTATTAATCTATAGGATAATCCTAACAACCAATAAAACAACAAAAAAATTCATTGAAGAAATTAAAAATTTTGCTATATTAAAAATGTACCTTTTTCTGATCCATTTCACCATTTTTTTCTAAATTATAATTGCTATGAAGCACATGTTAGCAATTTCTTATCCAATTGATTATCACTTGAGGATGTGTCTGAATCGTCCAATGTTGCAGTATAGGCTCTTCTCCATTTCCTAGATGAATCAGTGTTTGGTGTAGTTTTCAGTTTATCATGATGTGGCCAGACTCGTTAAATGCACTGGGTCATTGCAGTTATAACATATAATGCCATTTCTATTTCCACTTCCTCTTTCTGGATTTTTGTTGTCATTCTTTTTTGAAATTGTTCATCTTCCTATATTTTAGAATTTTTTTAGAATTCCTTGTCATGAAAGCAGTTTCTTCATCGTCATCGCTGTATGAATCCAGATTATTTGTCATTGCATTGAAAGCTGTAGATTTCTTCTCTATTACTTTGGTTTCTCTCTTGCCCTGAATTTTTCCTTCAAAAGACATTAAATTGTCAATTAACTGTTTAATATTTAGAGTACTAATGTCATTAGCCACTTCGATTGCAAGAGTCTTTTGATTCCATCTGGAGTAAGTGAATTGAGGATTTTTCTAACTTGATCATCCTCAGAAAAACTTTTACCCGGTGCAATAAATGAGTGTAATATATCTTGAAATCTACTATACATATCAAATATGGACTCGTTTGGACTCATTTTGAATAATTGAAACTGGATTGTTGACATAGAAATTTTGGTCCGTTTAACATTACTTGTGCCTTCATGTGTAATATGCAAAGTTCTCCAAATTTTGAAATGCAGACTTACACATAGATACTCTATTAAATTCATTTCTGTCAAGTGAACAAAATAATATGTTCATGGACTTAGAGTTACTTTGTGCAACTGCTTTTTGGTCAGCAGTCCACTATGCAAAATTAGCCACGGTTCAGTGTACACAGTTTGTGTGATATTCCAAGTGTGTAAACCAATTGACTATAAATAAATTTTCATTCTACATGACCAATATGTGTAATTACTTCCATTAAAAAGCGGTGGTATAGCAGCAGATTTCCTTCGATAAATAAGTTACTAGCAAGTGTATCAACAGTGTTACTAACAGTACTATTACAAGTGTTGGGAGCCATTTAAACTTTTCAAAAATTAGATGATGAATACTTTGAAAACCAATGCTCTGATACCAAATGTGAGTCAGTGGAAAAGAGGATCTTAAGGCTAAACTAACAATGGGGGGGTGAATAGTGTTTAATGGATTATACGAATATTTTTCAAAATTTTTAAGATTTTACTTGAAATGGTATAAGAAACAATCATAGAATCAAAGTACAGATAAAAGTGAATGTAGTAAGCAAAAAGAAAATAATACACCAGGATTTTATACTGGTTTAGAGTTACCCTACATCTTGTCCCATACAATTCCTTGTACGGATTTTTTTTCAACTAGTAAATGCAAATGCAATCTCGATTTCAAAGCTATGTGACGCATCCTCCAGAATACCGACCTCTGGGTAGAGTCACTTGATTTTCGAGCTACAACCACACCCACTAGATTTACGATCTACTAAGCATACCCAATTGACTTTACAGGCAACAATCACACCTACTTAGATTTTAGGAATACCAAGCACACCACAAAGTATAACCGTATGATTTCATAGATTTTACAAACTCAAATCTTCAATCTTGATTACAATTGATCTTATAACTCTTGAATAACACTTTGATCTTGGTTTGAGTAAGAGAGATGAGAGAAATCGATGAGTAGATGAAGGAGAATCAAATTAGTAATGATTGAATTTGATTCTGGTTGAATTTCGACAGCGTTTTGGAAAAAATTGATTTAGAAATCAAGAGAGTGAAAAGAGGAGAGAAGAATAAGAAAGTAATTAATGAAAATTCATTTGGAAGTCTAGTATATATAGGGAAACAACGGCCATGTTTATTACGAGAAAAAGAAACTTCTGTCAAATTCGAATTTTGAATTTTGAATTTTACAGCCACTATGTCGACATATATGGATAGGATAAGTCAACATATCCCTTTGTATTTTGAAAAACAATTTAAAAATATTATTTTTAAAATCCGTTGCTTTGTAAAATAATTGGATACTTTGTAGAATCATTTAAATATAGTTTACACATATTTTAATTAAAATATAACTTAATAAAACTTTATAAAATAATTTTGAAATATTCGATAAGAGTATTCAATAATATATAAAAATCAATATAATTATAGCTTCTTAAAGTACATAAAAGAATTCAATATTTATATAAACTTAAAAACACAAAAATAACATCTTTATAAGTATAAGAGATTGAAAATCATTTTAGAAAATATTTTGAAAAGATTATTTTAAAACTAAAATATTTGAAAAATAATTCAAAACAAAGTTAAAGAAGACGAGAAAGATCAAGAAAGTGCTATCATGGTTTTAACATAATTCTATGACTTTATAACTTATTTGGAATATCTTGAAATCATGAACTCTTCATTAATCATGAGTCTTCGATTATCATCATCTTGAATCTACACTTGATATAAGAAACTTGATATTGCAGGATTGATTTCACCCTAGAGGGGGGGTGAATAGGGTGATACTAATAATTATAAAAATTTAATGCGAAAATATATAAAATGATTGCAACACAGATAGAGCAGAATAATAGCAGCCCAAATAATAGCAGAATAAAAGCAGAAATAGAACAACACAGATTTACCAGCTTCGACAAAACCCCACCTACATGCTGCCCCCAAGGTTTCAACTAGAAATTAAGTAGTCGGACGCTTACACACGTAAACTCGCGACATCCGCTATCGAAAAACCAGACTCTACGCTCAAAACTCTGCCACTGAGTTGCGAATTCTTGAACTACACTATCATTGTTCGTTCCTAGTCACACGACTAGAAATTACAAAAGTTTAAAAGAGACATACAAAATGAAAAGAATTTAAAAATAAAAAGCCCTCGTTTAAAAATATAAGCCCTATAGTAACTAAAGGTGCCGGCCCAATAAGTAAAATAATAAAAATATCCCTCTTCTCCATTTTATTATTGACCCGTATACTTTTGTGAATAATGTCCGTCTTTTGCTCGTTCGTTCCTCTTTAAGAAAATTAAGGCTTTGTAAATAGAGGCGCCGCTTGATATTATTCAATTAAAGTGATGCATACTCTTTGATCTAGCTTGTCAATTGAACCCTTTGCTGATTGTTTCTTACGTCTGCTCCGATTTGTCGAGCATGTATACTTGGTTTAAAATTGGTATGTGACATTCTTTTTTGATTTCGATTGTGCTCAACTTTGATACGGGTTGTTAATTTTGAACTTAAATTGAAACTTGGCTCTGTGATTTTTATTGAACTCGAATGCCTCTATATGCCGATGATGTTAATGGTTTAAATAGAATTCAATTCCCTTAATTATCATTCGAATATATTTATTTGAATTCTTCTATTACTTCTGTTCTGCCTTCGATTTTGCTTGGTTGCTTGTGATTGATCCTGACCGATTCGATTTCGTATATTTGATGTTATGATTGCTTGGTCACCACTGCTTTGATTTTGACTTGTTCGATTCTTTGCTTTGGTCACCACGGCTTTAATTTTTTTTGGAATTTGGTTCCGTTCTTTTCTTTGTTGACTTCGGCCATTTGTGTTAAACTGGACTATGTTCGATTTTTGATATCACCTTGGTCAACCTGGCTTTAATTCAAAGTTTTATATACTGATATTCTATCATTTTTGCTCGCGGTTTTTATTCGAACTGCTACCTGCTTTGTTCGACATGGAACATTTGGTCAGTTGATTATTTTCTATCTCGGCCTTGACTTTGTTATAACTGTTAAATGCTCTGTTACTTGCTGACTTTTCGGCTTGATCAACTTGAATTCACTGCAACTGGTTCTGTGTATACATATAAAAGTATATATGAATATATGTGTGTTTGTGAGTAAAAAAAATGATTTCTTATGTTTATGATCTGGTTGCACTTGATGTTGGTCTTCATGTACATTGATGTCACCTCTGTAGCATTACTAGTTCATCTGTATTCATGATGTCTGCACTTTTTTGCATATAGTCTGTTTGCCTTGAGTACATATGTATATATGATGTTGTGTTCATTTGTTTAGGATTATTTGAAGCTTCATGAATTCACAAATATGTAGTCTACACTTGTTTCATACATATCATTGTCTGGCATATGCTTTTGAATCTGGCTCCATTGTGCTTTCCACTTGAAATCTGTACTGTGTCATCTTGAAGTCTGGTCTAGACATTTCATTACTCTGATCATGTACATGACTTTTGTACTTATCTCTAATGCAATTTTGATATTTTTGTTCATTTTGTTTGGAGTTTCTTTTCCAGTTGCACTTTGATATTGCAATCTGTTCTGTAATCAGTTGTCTAGGCACAACTGTGTTTAACTTGATTTTTGAACTTCTCTACACTCTAGTCTTCATATGGCTTTGAGTCTGTTAGAATTCATGTAGTCTGGTGGCTTCACTTGCATATTGAACTTCTTCCATTTGTGTGTTGTTCATCACTTTTGCATTGTGTCTGGTTAAAATGTGTTTGTTAGTCTGGAGCAGTTCTGAACTACACACACACACACACACACACACACACACACACACACACACACACACATATATATATATATATACGCGTGTGTGTGTGCGCGCGCACGCACTACTGTTATCTTGATATTGCTTTGTTTGCATTGAGTTGACATACACTGACTTGAGCTTTTGTAGGGATCGATTCCCTGTTTACTGGTCTTGTTTTAGAGCTTTACTTGTGCATGTCACTTTTTCATTTTGTTTTCACATGAACTTCATCTTGATTTTTGGAATTGCACCTGAGTTGAATCCAGCTTATAGCTCGGGTTTGACCTGGTGGTCATGTCGTGACTTTATTTGTATTGCACTTGGGTTGAACCTAGCCTCAGCTCAAGTTTGACCTTGTGCTCACATGTCCCTGCAGTTTTATCAAGTGTATATCGGTGTGCACGGCCTTGTGATATGTACAGCGATATACTGTGCAGGTCACAGGTTGTTCGTGTAGACAAACTCAAAATAAATGATGACGAACAACCCAAATATCTGTGGCAAATACTATTTTCAAAATACACATTTTATTTTATAGTGCAAAAATTTTTCCTTTTCAATTTTACTGTGTCAGTGTTTATTTTGCAGATAGTTCAGATGCTAGATACAAATTGGAATACAGTTGAAGATCAAATATGAGTGAACGAGTGATATGTAGTGAGGTTCAAATGTGTGTATAGTGGAAAATGTGATGTAATTAAAATTATAATGTAATTGAAAAACGTGTATACACAGTGAGAGCTCAAATTTGTACTATTCAAAATTGTTATAAAATAGTTGTTTGAATAAAATATTTGTTTGCACTTAAATTCTGTGTTATTTATTTTATTCAGCAGATATTTATGTAATTGTGTGAAAATAAAATAGTATGTTAACAAATACATATAAATGAATATATATATATATATATATATATATATATATATATATATGTTTATTATCATCAAACAAAAAACATATATTAGCATATTCAACAATCTCCCCTTTTTGATGATAACAAACATATATTTAAGATTTTGAATTTATTAAATGTATTTGATCATTCAATTTGCTCCCTCTATTTAAATGCTCCCTCTCTACAACAATTTTCCCTCTTCATATATGCATGAAAAAAATAAAAATATGCAAATAAACAAAAATGCAAATAGAAAATATGAAATTAAATATAAACCTCCCCCTTCATATATGCATGAAAATAAATAAAAATATGCAAATTAACCTAGATGCAAATAGAAAATAAAAATAAAATATTTAACCTTTATTTGCCAAAATCTTAACTTTTCTCTCCCCCTTTTATTATCAGCAAAAGAGTAATAGTGTTAGAAAAATAGAGATAAAGTGATAGACATTAATACAACATTAATACACAATCAAGTATAAATGTTAAATTTCATAAAGAATCAAACAAAAATCATAAATACTCTGTTAGGGGCATATTCCACTTTAGACTGATAGGGATGATGTAAAACCATATAGCCGTGTTTATTTGTGGTATATTTATATCAAGAATTTAAATATCTACTAACCATGCATAACCGTCAAGACTTTTAAATGAGATTAGTTGTATTTCAAAGAAAATGAATTTCAAGCATCTTCTTACCATGCATAGCCATGAGGACTTTTAAATGGAATTAGAATAAACTTATCCATTTAATAATCAATTTTGATATGTATTCCATACATGCATAACCGTGAGGACTTTTAAATGAGCACGAAAGCACATAATTAAAAGTTCTAAGTAATTCATCCATGTATAACCGTAAGGACTTTTAAATGAGAGCGAATACTTTGGATGTTTTTATTGCTAAAAATATAATAAAATGAAAAAAGAATGATTTCCCGTTTAAAATACCACATATTGACATGCTATATTGGATTTTAATGAGTGATGGTCATTAGAAATATGATAGAAATAAAGATGATCATGGAATTTTTATCCAACAAAAGTTATTATAAATCTTGTTTAAATTTTTTAAAGAAATTTACTAGGTATACCGTCTCAAGTTATAATATATGATTAATATCAACACTCGTCTTTTTTTAATCACTATTTACCTTTTCGATAATCAGTGAGGAGTCAGACTAGTTAATGTAATCATTTAAGATCAAATCAAAAAACAATTACAAAATCAACTTTTCTAAAATGACTAATTTGAAACAAGGTCAACAAAAACTATTTTTTTAAAGGGGTTTTATAAGAAAAATGTCTGTTATTGGAAAACTAGTTGAAATGAAAAATATTTAGATATTTTCTTTGAAAATGATGCAATTACAGAATATCTCAACGAATCAGTTTTCGCTAGTAATTTTTCTACCAACTAGATTACCAGCGTAATCTGCGTCCGAATTTTCTTTTGATTCAAGATTATCATTAGTTGGATGTTATAAACCAGATCATGAAGTTGCAACAAATTCCTTAAAATCCTTTCTACAGCTTTAAAAGAAAATTCATTTGAATTTAAATTGAAACCATATAAATAAACAAACAATGAACATAGCGCCAGAATAAGATAAATAAATATATTCACGTATATCTTGAGTAATCATCAGCCAACATTGTTAGTCCAAGCAAATCTATATGAAATTGTTCAAAGATGATTGGTCAACATTTTTAAAATCAAAATCAACATTTATTTCACGTAACTGGCTGATTAAATCAAATTATGATGCAGATTTTCACATTTAATATATCATTCAAGATAAATGTACCGTTACCTATTTTACCTTTACGATGATTTTTTGTTGTTGCCCATTGTGATTCTACCACCTTTATATTAGGATAAGGAACTTTGATTTGTTGCCCGATGCATGCCTGGAATAGCCAGAATCTAGATAACACTGTTGTTGTTACTTAGCCTGCCACCACACCTACACGAGAGAAAAAAATTGCGACCTATTTATTTTCGTAGGTCCACAGTTGTTAGTGGTAAAAGATCTTGAAAAATATGTTTGTGTAGACCCCAAGACTATTTATATTTGTTCCTTTTGGCACCCAGATTTGTTTAAGTTTAAGGGATATTATATTTATGCCTTTTGGAACCCAAATTCGAACGGTTTTTACGTGTTTGGGTCTATACCAACACTTGGTTGTGCACTTGGAATTGACTTGATTAATTTCCCCTCTAATACATTCAGATTGATTATATCCAAGTCCTTGTCTAACAAGATTAACAGTTCGTTTCCCTAATAACATATTCAGTGATTTTTCTCCTTTGTAAATTTTTTCTAAAGTTGTAGACAATTGTTGGACTTGTGTATTGAGAGATTCATTTTCATTCAATAATTGTGTGCACTTATTAATAGAATTTTCTCTCCCCGTGTTTTCACTTTCTTTCAAAATCAGAATTTCATTTTCAAGTGATTTAATTTTAATTTCTAATTTTTTAATTTCTTCTTCGAATGTTGGACACTTTTCATACTTAGAGCACTTGTTTTCATAGTTTTTAACCAATTGATCAAGCTGTTTATTTAAATCTATCAAAATATCTCTTTATGATTCAATTTTAGCGTATCTCTCCTTAATTCTTTTGAAACAGTCATTTACTTTGTGAAAATATATAAGTAATTCTGAATGAGTAAGTTTTGATACCTCGCTTGGCTTCTCATCATCACTGTTAGTTATATCATCTCGAAGGCATAGATCTGCTTTTTTGCTCTCACTACCAGTGCTTTTATCATCTTCAACAGTTTCAACCCAAGTGGCTGCAAAAATTCTCCTTTTCTATTTCTTTCCATGGTTGAATCAATTCTGTGGACAATTGGGCTTGATATGATCGGGTTTGTTGCACTTGTGGCATATGATCTCTTGCTCGTCTGAGATGTCTAGTGCTTTGACTATTCTTCTTTTCAATTGTTGATTTAGAGCTGGATTTCCGTACTAGTGGTTCCACTTTTTGAATCTCTTTATTAATTGCGCCAGCTCGGCTGCTCCATCATCATCACCATCATCATGACTACTTTCCGTTGTTCCTTTAAGAGCTAATGATTTCCTTCGAGTATCACCTCCTTCGCATTCTTCCTTGAATTTTATTTCCAGCTCATAAGTGGTGAGGTATCCGATGAGTTCTTCAACTTTGATTTGTTTCAAATCTTTTGATTCTTGAATGGCTGTAACTTTCGCTTCAAAATTCCGTGGAAGGACTCTGAGGATTTTTCGGACTATTTCCAATTTTGTGTATGGTTTTCCGAAAGCTTTTGATTTGTGTACGATATTGGAAAGTCATACATACATCTCTTTGACATTTTCATCCTTCGCCATCGTGAAGTTCTCGTATTCGCTACTAAGCATGGCAAGGCAAGATTCTTTGACTTGAGATATTCCATCATGAGTCACTTCAAGTGTGTCATATTTCCTGCGTAGTTGGATAATGTGACACGTTTAAATTCAATTTGATCCAATGAATAAATAATAGGATTCATAGCTTTAGCTTTAGCATTTTGTAGTTTATTTTCTAGATCTATCCATTGATCCATCGGTTTTTCAATTTCCTGATTATCTACAACTATAGTTCGTGTCCTATATCATGTCTCAACAATATTCCAAGCATCAATGGTTTTCAGAAAAAAAATTCATTCTATTTTTCCAGTAAGCATATTCACCATTAAACATTGGTGGTCTAACTATGGACTGACCTTCAGCAAAAGCATTATTAAAAGAAGCCATTTAAAATTCAAAATTTTAAAACAAAAATTGGCTTTTGTTCCTAGCTCTAATACCACTTGTAGGATCGATTTCAACCCTAAGACGGGGTGAATAAGGTAAGACTAATAATTATAAAAATTTATGCCGAAATATAAAAAATAATTGCAAAATAGATATAGCAGAATAATAACAGAATAAAAGCAGAAATAGAACAACATAGTTTTACCCAGCTTCGGCAAAACCTTGCCTACGTGCTGCTCCCAAGGTTTCTACTAGAAATTAAGTAGTCAGGCGCTTATACACATAAACTCGCGACACCCGCTACTGACTAACCTAACTCTACGTTTAAAATCCTACCACAACTCAGCCACTAAGTTGCGAATTCTCTAACTACATATAGTAGTTTGTTCCCTAGTCACACGGCTAGAAATTACAAAAGCTAAAAGAGAAATACAAAATTAAAACAATTTAAAAATACAAAGCCCTAGTTTAAAATATAAGCCCAACAGTAACTAAAGATGTCGGCCCAGTAAGTAAAATTAAAATAATATCCCCCTTCTCCTTTTTATTATTGGCCCGTATCCATTTGTGAATAATGTCCGTTTTCTGCTCGTTCGTTCCTCTTTAAGAAAATTAGGGCTTTGGAAATTGAGGCGCCGTTTGATATTATTCAATTGCGGTGATGAATACTCTTTGATGTGGATTGTCAATTGAACCCTTTGTTAATTGTTGCTTGCGGCTGCTTCGATTTGTCGAGAGCGTATAGATGGTTTATAAATTGGTACGTGATATTCCTTTTTGATTTCAATTGTGCTTGACTTTGATTCGAGCTGTTGACTTTGAACTTAAATTGAAACTTGGCTCTGTGATTTTTATAGAACTCGAATGCCTCTATATGCCGATGATGTTAAAGGTTTATATAGGGTTCAGTTCCCTTAATTATCGTTCGAATATATTTATTTGAATTCGTCGGTTACTTTTGTTCTGCCGTTCGATTTTGCTTGGTTGCTTGTGATTTATCCTGACCAATTCAATTTCGTATATTTGCTGTTATGATTGCTTGGTCACCATTGCTTTGATTTTGACTTGTTCGATTCTTTGCCTTGGTCTCCACGGCTTTGATTTGCTTTGGAATTTGGTTCCATTCTTTTCTCTCTTGACTTCGGCCATTTGTGTTAAATTGGACTTTGTTCGATTTTTGATATCACCTTGGTCAACCTGGCTTTGATTCAAAGTTTTATGTACTGTTGTTCTTTCATTTTTGCTTGCAGTCTACCTGCTTTGTTCGACCTGGAACATTTGATCATTTGATTATGATTTTTAAATGCTTTATTACTTGTTGACCTTTTCGGCTTGATTAATTTGAAATTCACTGCAACTGGTTCTGTGCATACATATATAAGTATATATGTATACATGTGTGTTTGTGAGTAAAAAATGATTTCTTATGTTTATGATCTGGCTGCACTTTCTGTTGATCTTCATGTATATTGATGTCACCTTTGCAGCATTGACTTGTTCATTTGTGTTCATATTGTCTGCACTTGTTTGCTTTTAGTCTGGTTGCCTTGAGTACATATGTATATGAGATGTTGTGTTCATTTGTTTGAGATTATTTGAAGCTTCATGAATTCACAACTGTGTAGTCTGCACTTGTTTCTTACATATCACCGTCTGGCATATGTTTTTGAATCTGGTTCCATTGTGCTTTCCACTTGAAATATATTCTGTGTCATCTTGAAGTCTGGTCTGGACATTTCATTACTCTAATCATGTACATGACTTGTGTACTTGTTTCTGGTGTAGTTTTGATATATTTTTCCTTTTTTTTGGAGCTTTTGTTTCCAGTTGCACTTTGATATTGCAGTCTGTTCTGTAATCAGTTATCTAGGCACAACTGTGTTCAACCTGATTTTTGAACTTCTTTGCACTCTGGTCTTCATTTGGATTTGAATCTGTTAAAGTTCATGTAGTCTGGTGGCTTCACTAGCATGTTGAACTGCTTCCATTTGTGTGTTGTTCATCACTATTGCACTGTGTCTGGTTCAAATGTGTTTGTTAGTTTGGAGCAGTTCTGAAATGTATACATATATATGTGTATATGTGCACCACTGTTATCTTGATATTGCTTTGTTTGCATTGAGTTGACATGTACTGACTTGAGCTTTTATAGGGATCGATTCCCAATTTACTGGTCTTGTTTCAGTGCTTTACTTGTGCATGTCACTTTTCATTTTGTTTTCACTTGAACTTCATCTTGGTTTTTGGAATCACAGCTGAGTCGAATCCAGCTTATAGCTCGGGTTTGATCTTGTGCTCATGTTGTGACTTTATTTGTATTGCACTTGAGTGGAACCTAGCCTTTGCTCGGGTTTGACCATGTGCTCACCTGTCCCTGTAGTTTTATCAAGTGCATATCAGTGTGCACGGCCTTGTGTCATGTGCAGTAATACACTATGGATGTCACAAGTTGTTCATGTAGATGAGTTCAAAATAAATGATGATGAACGACCCAAATAACTGAGGCAAATACTGTTTTCAAAATACATATTTTATTTTACACTACAAAAATATTTTTTTTCAATTTTACTGCGTCAGTGTTTATTTTGCAGATAATTCAGATGCTGGATACAAATTGAAATTTAGTTGAAGATCAATTACGAGTGAACGAGTGATATATAATGAGGTGCAAATATATGTATAGTGAAAAATGATATGTAATTGAAATTGTAATGTAATTGAAAAATATGTATATATAATGAGAGCTCAAATTTGTACTATTCAAAATTGTAATAAAATATTTGTTTGAATTTAAATGCTTTGTTATTTATATTATTCGGCAAATATTTATTTAATTATGTGAATAAAATAGTACGTTAACAAATACATTTAAATGAATACATACATACATACATACATATATATATATATATATATATATGTTTGTTAACAAAAATCATATGCCAGCGTATTCAACAGATATTTCAGCATCTTGATACTGTACAGTCGTCTTAATCAATACATGTCTAGTATCCTAGATTATATACTATATATATCTTAATAAAATGTTAGTATCTATGTTTTTTATAATGTCTTATAGTTGTTATCATCAAAACCAAAAACTAAGGTACTAACAGTCTCCCCTTTTTTATGACGACAACTTTGTATATAAAATATAATATAACTCTCCCTTAATCTATGCATATATTTTATATGTTTCTTCCCCTTTGTCATCAACAAAAATAAAACCCACCTAAAACTGCAACTCTAACACTAACTCTTAATCTAATTCTAACTCTAACTCCCTCTAAATAAAATACCGATCGATTTGTATAAGAATTATATATAATGATGATGAGAAAGATTATATAAATACAATAAGTGATGTAAAATTAGACAATCATGAAATAATCATAATCAATCCAAGTATTCATTCAATCCAACAAAGTTAATGTCACACATTATTCAAACAAATCCACACAAATCAAACCGATCAAATTCAAACCAAATCAAGTATTATTATTTATATACAATCAAACCTATTTAAACTAGACATTTCGAGGAACTTCAACCCATCCATTGACGCCAAAGATTGGATCCGCTTTGATAACATCTCAATCTTCATCGTCTTTTCTGATGGTACACTTTGGATTGATGGTCGGTTCTTCTTTGTTCAAGGCAGAAATCATCCACCAAATTACATCAAAATGCCTTTCTTGCTCATTGATCATCTGCATTTGACTCAATTCTAAGTGCCTCTGGTTTCTTAAGATGATAGTAAGAATGTTCTTGAATGATTCAACAGTTTGTTTGAGGTTTTTGGATACGAGAAGCCATTAATTTTTATTAGAGTTTAGAAAAGAAAAGGAATGAAGATAGAAACTAAAAATAATGATTTTCTAGAGTGGGTATGTATATAGGGGTAAAATGTCGTTTGAATTGGCGTTTGGTAGTTAGTAATTTTTTAAAACATGGCCGTTATATGTCGACATACATGCTTGGCATATGTCGACATATGCACTACAATTTTTCAAAACCACTTTATTTTACTTTTGTATTATATTTGGCTTATACTATTATATTTTATGACTTTCTAAAGATAGTTGACAATGTATAACAATAAGAAATGGAATTTTCATTGATAATATGGATGAGTACAAGAAATAAAAGAAAGATACATGAGATCCAACACAAACTAAAACTAGAAAATCTAAATACAAAGATAGTTCAAACAAATAAATAGAAAAATATGGATGAATACGAAGAAGAACAACCAAGCTTGCTGATGACCTTTCCAAAGAATTTATCCAATTTGTTGGAAATTGAAGTAAATATCTTTGAAAATGATTTCTTAAGCTTCCTTTGGTTATGAATGATTTTCTCCTCATTTTTGAGAAAATCTTTGTTGGATGGATTAGGTGGCATATTAATACTTTCCAAAGAAGCATCCTCCTCCTCTTCTTGTTCTTCCTCCTCAACTTCCATTTTCTCCTTCCTCTTCCTCTTCCTCCTCTTCTCTTATTTCTTGCTCCTCTTCCCAAGCCGTCCTTTGTTCCTTTTCCGCAAGTATTTCATAAGGCTCAAAAAAGGATGAAATATGCATAAGTGAAATGTTGACCTTGTCAAATATTTTTTGAGAAATTAGTTCCTCTTTTTTAAGGTCAACACCAAAATAATTAAAAATACGAATAAGATACACATCATGAAATAGTATGTTTTCATGTATAGAAAGATTATTAGGAAAATGTTCATCCAAAATGACTTGAGACCAATTTATGTCGTATTGCCCACAAATGGAGAAAGGAACTTTGAAAACTTTTTTTGCCAAGTTATTATACCTACCCATTCTAGAAGTGATACTTTGTTGCAAAACAATGCTTAAAATTCTTGCTTTTGGACACATGTTTTTGTTTTTTAATTCAAAATCAGCATCACTTTCTAAAATGTCATGAATTACTTCACGATGTTGAAAATCAATTTGAAAAGATGAAAGGCTCATTCCACTAGATTTGCATCCAAAAATGTGACCCAAAAATTTATAATTTAAAACAATTTGTGTTCCTTTGACACCACTCCAAACTACTTCTCTTCCATCATAAAACTTTCCTTTTAAATTTGCATAAAACATCTTTACTAATTTTGGATAACAAATGAAATCATTTTGAGAAGCTTCGATTAAACCAAGAATTTCATTTTGCAAACAAAGATTGAAAAGATCATAAGTAGGAAAGTCTTCAAAAATAACATATCTTCCAAGAAAAATTTGTCCAAAAGATAAATATTCAATATAGGTTTGAATGGCTTCTTGATCATTAAAAAGATATTCTTTTATTTTCAACCTCATGGTTACCTTAGTATTACTTGACGATGCCATTAAAGAGTAGTTTGAAGAGATAAGAGAGTTTATGATTTTTGAATTTGAAAATGAATGTGAAAAATAAATGGATGGAGATAGAGTAAGTAGAGAATCAAAGGACATGTTCTTTGGTCAATAGACAACTTTTCAGAACATGGAAGTTGGTGAAAAGGTGAAAAGAAATTCAAATTTTAAATTTGAATATGAAGTTTAAAAATTTTCTACATATATCGGCATATGTACGTGGGGTATGTCGACATATAAGTCGAAATTTTTAAAAATGATTTTTGTTAAATACATCCTATTTTATTATATATATTATCTATTTATAGTTATTCTATTTTCAAAAAAAAATAATTTTTAATATATTTTATATTATTATTAAAATATATAAAATAATTAAATTTAAAATATAATCACACAATATTCAACCAATATTATTATTAACCTATAGAATATTCTTAACAACCAATATAGTAACCAAATGAAAAAAAAAATCATTCAAGAAATTGATATATTAAAAATGTACCTTTTTCTCATCCATTTCACCATTTTGTTCTAAATTATGGATTGATGTGAAGCACATGGTAGCAATTTCTGTGTCTGATTCATTATCACTTGAGGATGTGTCTGAATCATCTAATGTTGTAGTATACGCTCTTCTCCGTTTTCTGGATGAATCAGTGTTCGGTTTAGTTTTTAATTTATCGGGATATGGGCATACTCATTCTAAATGACCAGGGTCATTGCGGTTATAAAATATATTGTCATTTCCGTTTCCACTTCCGCTTCCTGGATTTTCTTTTGTCATTTCTTTTGAAATTGTTCATCTTCCTATATTTTATAAATTTTCTAAAAAAATTTGTCATGAAAGCAATTTCTTTATCGTCATCACTGTCTGAATCCAGATTATCCGTCATTGCATTAAAAGCTATAGATTTCTTCTCTATTGCTTTGCTTTCTCTCATGCCCTGCATTTGTGCTTCAAAAGACATTAAATTTTCAATTAACTCTTCAATTTTTAAAGCACTAATGTCATTAGCCTCTTCGATTGCAAGAGCCTTTTCATCCCATTCAATAGTAAGTGAACTGAGGTTTCTCTAACTTAATCCTCCTCAAAAAAAAATTTACCTAGTGCAATAAGTGAGTGCACTATATCTTGAAATCTACTATAAATATCAGACATAGACTCATTTGAATAATTGAAACTAGTTTGTTAACATAGAAATTTTGGTTTGTTTAACTTTACTTGTGCCTTCATGTGTAACTTGCAAAGTTCTCTAAATTTCAAATGCAGACTTGCATATAGATACTCTATTAAATTCATTTCTATCTATGAACAAAATAATATATTCATAGCCTTAGAATTACTTTGTGCAACTGCTTTTTGGTCAGCAGTCTACGGTGCAAAATTATGCACGGGTTCACTGTACTCAGTTTATGTGATATTCCAAATGTCTAAATCAATCGACTATAAATAAATTTTCATACTACGTGACCAAAATGTCTAATTACTGCCACTAAAAAGTGGAGGTCTGACAGTAGATTGTCCTTCGACAAATGAGTTACTAACAAATGTATTAACAGTGTTACTAACAGTACTATTACAAGTGTTGAAAGTCATTTAAACTTTTTCAAAAATCAGATGATGAATACTTTGAAAACCAACGCTCTGATACCAAATGTGAGTCAACGGAATAGGGATCTTAAAGCTAAATTAACACTAGATGGGGGATGAATAATGTTTAATTGATTATATGAATATTTTTAAAATTCTTTAAGATTTTACTTGAAATGATGTAATTAGCAAACGCAGAAAAAATCACAGAATCAAAGTATAAATAAAAGTAAATATAGTAAAAGTAAAAAGGAAATAACATGTCAGGATTTTATACTGGTTCGGAGTTACCCTACATCCAGTCCAGCACAATTTCTTGCACGAATTTATTTTCAACTAGTAAATGCAATACAATATCAATTTCAAGATTACGACACACCCCCCAAAATCTCGACATCTGGATAGAGTCACTTGATTTTCAGGCTACAAGCACACCCACTAGATATACGGGCTACTAAGTATACCTAATTGATTTTACAGGTTACAATTACACCAACTTGGATTTTAGGGATACCAAGCACACCAAAAAGTATAAGAGTATGATTTGATAGAGTTTACAGACTCATATCTTTGGCATTGATTATAATTGTTCTTATAACTCTTGAATAGCACTTTGATCTTGGTTTGAGTGAGAGAGATGAGAGAAATCAAAGGGTACATGAAGGAGAATCAGATTAGTAATGATTGAATTTCGATAGAGTTTGGCAAAAATTGATATAGAAATTAAGAGAGTGAAAAGAGGAGAGAAGAAAAAAAGTAGTTAATAAAAATCGTTTGAAAGTCTGGTATATATAGGGAAACACGATCATGTCCATTCACGAAGGAATATGGCAAAAAGACACTTCCATTCAAATTTGAATTTTGAATTTTACGGCCACTATGTCGACATACATGGATACGATATGTCGATTATGATGACATATCCTTTTGTATTTTGAAAAACACTTTAAAAAAATTATTTTGAAAACCCGTTGCTTTCTAAAATAATTTGATACTTTGTAAAATCGTTTAAATATGATTTATACATATTTAATCAAAATATAACTTAATATAACTTTTAAAGTAATTTTGAAAGATTTAATAAGAATATTCAATAATATATAAAAATCAATATAATTATAACCTCTTAAAGTATAAACAAAAATTCAATATTTATATAAACTTAAAAAATACTAAAATAATAACTTTATAAATATAGAAGATTGAAAATTATTTTAAAACCAGAAATTTGAAAAACAATTTAAAACAAAATTAGAGAAAACGAGAGAGATCAGAAAAGTGTTATCAAGATTTTAACATAAATTCTACGACTCTATACCTTATCTGAAATATCTTGAAATTTTGAACTCTTCATTACTCATGAATCTTCAACTGTCATCTTGAATCTACTCTTGATATTGGCGGCTTGATATATCAGAATTTTGATACCGTACAGTCTTCTTAATCAATATTTATCTAATATCCTGCACCATATATTATATACATCTAGATAAATATTAATATCTATATTTTATATAACGTCATAGTTGTTATCATCAAAACCAAAACCTAAGGTACTAACATAATTAACATCATATATCTTAATTAAATAAATATTTTTTTCAGTCCATATGTTTAACTAAATTAATATTATTGAATTAATTTTGAGGCTCAAAATAAATAATTAAAATCCACAGAAAATGTATACAACATTTGTATTGGTTTTTAATATAATATTACAACATTTATAAATTAATTTAAATAAGTTGAATTTGGTAAACAAGAATAACCGGTGCATCATCACATGTGATGATTTCCAATGCACACGTGGATCAAAAATAGCAACCGAAACACACAACACAGTCTGACCGATATACATTATATTTATTGCTTCATTCGTGCGTATATATCACTAAGAAGTACATGTCCCTCACATGAGTTGCTTATGGATTTTGTCCAAATAAATCTTATAATATGTCCTCATATGAAATTTTACTTATGATCGCTCGTAGGAATACCAAATATACGGTAGATAAAGCACGAACGTCTCATACCATTCAGTACAAACTATCTACCACTATACTACGCACCCAAGTTTACAACTTTTACTAGTCTCAAGTATCCATCATATGATACTAATCTAATCAATTGTATATGATAATACACAAACATGTATACATGTATAAGTAAACCATTCACACCTGACACCACACAAGCTCAAAGGTGATCGACTCCAAAATAAGCAATAATTATGATTCAATGCCCCACTAGTAAATTCCAAATTCTTCTATGAGTTGAACATCTCAATCCATGTGTCCATCGAGTTCCAAATACATGCCCGATTGCAACATATAAGTGATTAAGGAATATAGTAAATAAACTAAATAGCATGAGCTAATCAATAATTTTAGCTCCAAAAAAGTGCAATTACAAAACCATGGGAACTTATCTACAATTTCGTTACCATCATTCTCAACCTGGGCATCCACTCTTTGTCACCTTCCACAATTCACCACCGTTGCCATGGCCCAAACAAAAGACTCGACGCTTATTTTCTCCTCCCAAAAATATATTGACAGACTCTAACCTTGACAACTCTAATCAATCAAGCACGAAACACTAATTCCAATGCTGAAATTCTTTGGAGTCCAAACCGTTTTCGCACCGCATCAAACGGTTAATCAAAAATACAAACCACTATGCTAATCTTTCAAACGGTTTGGTTTCGGTCCGGTTTGAATGTAATACGGTTTGGTTTCGGTCCGGTCCGGTTTGAATCCATATTAAATATGAAATTAAAGAATTACTTCCATCAATAATCAATTTACGAAGGCAACTATGTAAAACTTTTACACTTAAAAGTTAAAACACACAACGTTATACTGAAATGAAAGATTAGTTCTTAACTGTATGAATATTTCAATTTGACATTTACCTACAAGTGATATTTTTTTGTTTTGGTAGATTAACCAAACATTAACATTAATCAATGCATAATCATTAAGGAAAATGACTATAACTATAACTTCTTCCTTTGTGACAGTGATTATTATTAATATAATAAAACATACGCTAAAAATAGAATATATATCGTTAGAATCTAAAATAAGATAGGAGCTGCTTATATTTTAATCACAAGATTACCAGTGCAAATTTTTAGTTTGGTCCGGTTTAACATGGTCGGTTCAATCGTTCAAACCGTAACCGAACCGTATCGATCCAGTTTGGGGTATCTGCTTTGATTAGATGATTCGGTGCGGGTTTCCGCACCATTTTTGTGGTCCGGTGTGGACTAGGGGTGGGCATAAACCGCACCGCTATACGGAAACTGTCCGTACCGCAAAAGCGGTGCAGAAACCCGCACTGAATCTTCTAACCAAAGCTGATACCCCAAACCGGACCGACCCGCATCGATACGGTTCGGTTGCGGTTTGAACGATTGAACCAACCATATTAAATCGGACCGAACCGAAAATTTATATTAGTAATCTTATGATAAAAATATGAGAAACTCCTATCGTATTATAGATTCTAATGATGTACATTCTATTTTTAGCGTATGTTGTTATATTAACAATAATCACTGACATAAAGGAAGAAGTTATAGTTTTGGTATAATATTTTTCATCTCATTTTTTTTTGAATAAATGCTAATTATAATATTATTCTAGTCATTTTCCTTAATGATTATGCATTGATTAATGTTGATGTTTGGTTAATCTATCAAAAAAATTCTACTTGTAGGTAAATGTAAAATTGAAATATTCATACAATTAAGAACTAAGTATAACATTGTGTGTTTTAACCTTTAAATGTAAAAGTTTCACTCGGTTGTCTTTGTAAATTGATTGTTGATGGAAGTAATTCTTTTATTTCATATTTAATATGGGTTCAAACCAGACCGGACCGAAACCGAACCGTATTACATTCAAACTGGACCGAAACCGAACCGTTTAAAGGATTCGTATAATAGTTTGTATTTTTGATTAACCGTTTGATGCGGTGCGGAAGCAGTTTGGACTCCAAACCGCATCAAACCGACCCGCGTCCACCACCGGTGCGGACGGTTTCCGTATAGCGGTGTGGTTTATATCCACTCCTAGTTAAAATCCCATCCTCACGTTGTATTTAACAGTGTCACTCTTTCTCCTTTCTAATAACCAATTGTTTGAACACAATCAACAACGACCCTTGTTGCAAATTCAATTGTGGCCTCCACAACAGATTCAGAGATCCACCATCACCGTAGTCCTTAGCAAATTCTGCACCTACATATTCCCATTTCAGTCCCCTCCAATCTCCCTTTAATAAACCCTAAAACCCCTATCACAATGTCAAAGAGACAATTATCCAACAACCAAAGGTCTTACATTCACCGATCTTTGTTATCATTACGCCCATACCATAATAATGATCCAGGTGAGATCCCTTTGGACGCTACTCATCCTCTCTGGCTCGAGATACAAAGGTTTGCATAAAAGTTCATTATTGACGGTCTTCCGTTGGAAAACTTCCCCACTACCAATTCACTTGCATGCAATATCAAACTAAAGCTTAGGACGAGCTTTGCAATAATTTCTAATGGATCAATGATCAATTTTATTAAGGTAGTGGTGGAAATTGGGAAGGAAATAGGAGAGGAAATGGATAAAAATAATAATGCATATGGAAAGGTACAAGAGAGACGGTGTGGGAGTAGAATTATTTTTCGCAACAAATTAACTCTCACATTTGACATTTGTATTAGTTATCCTACTATTATCAATGCATCATCATAGTACATAAATGCACCAAATATATCTTAATTCTACAACGTTATTACATTGTTTGTTGTCCATAACGCATCTAACACAACAGCTGTATTACAAAAGTAATGTATCGCAAAAGTAAATATGGCAATACGATAATCGGTAAAGTTGTCAATTCGCAAGAAGTTGCTTTCACTGAAATAGGTTGATGTGTTATAGAAGAAGAATGCTTAATCTACAAAGTAGTCGATCATCGGAAAATATTTACATTCTTGCTATAATCTATTATATGTACTAGAAAAATATTATGTTTTTTTTTATGTGAAGAGGGATAAAATCATAATATTAAATTTGAATTGATTGTTATTTAGACAAAAGACAACAGATTTTGTAGTCATCTCGAGTAACCTAATTTACGGGATCGACCCTGGCGGCAAATAAATTAAATGCTTTTTACTTTACTTGACCGGCTTGACTAGTTTGAAAACTAGCATAGCTTGTTTAAAAATGGTGAAACAAAAACTTATACGTACATGAAATAGCAGTTAGCTTATTTAGTTGTGTTTACATCTTCTACACGTTGTGCACTATTTGTTTTTTCTAGAATAAAAGTGCTATTTCGTTCAGACATATCATTGTTTTTTATGTTTTGAAAAATCGAATACAAGGCCCTTAAAATTTCAGTTGAGAGTGTCCCATCACGTTCCACTTAAGCTAATGATCTTTGATGTGCACTACTTGTTCTAAGGTATGTTTGTTTGCATTACTCTTACATTGTTTGCTTAAGCTTTAATATCAATAGATTTCATGGAACCTAACACGTCTAATTTGGTCAAACGTGCCACAAAATTCAAATTTTCTCCCAAGCGACGACGGTAGAGATGGCCAAATAGATGTCAGCTTTATGCAAGAACCAAAAAGAATGTATATAGGGGAAACAATAAGACGAATACATGTGACATCTGGTGCAGACGACCGAATAAGGCTTGTATCTGTTCATGGTCCATGCCCCAAAGAGAACAATTGCACTTTATACGACATCTGACCAAATAAACATAGCAATAATTTTGCCAATGATTAAGCTCGGTTTCACTTTTGTGGTTTGAAATTTTTATCGGAACCGTTTTGTAAATTAGTTTTTTCTTGGTGGTTCGGCTTTTATTTAGTTTTTGTTCAACCTTTTTTTTTATTATTGCATTTTGTTTGTCCAAAAAGTAATACAAAATTTAAACAGTATCTTAAGCCTATCGAGGTTAATTTAAACTACTTTGTCTTTGGAAGAAATCTTGAATTCATTTGCTTTGTCGATATCGTGCTAAATTTCTTACATATGACAAATCATGTAGTTGGGAAGAATGATTATTTACATTTGAAGGATAATTATGATGATAAGATGGGTAAGGATGCTAGAATAATTGGTAATGAGTCAGGAAGTTTGTATTAGAAAAATTGCCCTTTATGTACTCTGAAACAATTCTTTCAGGTAAAAAAGAAATATAATAAATACATATGTATATACTTGGAAATGTGAAGTGAGTTATTTTGCTAAAAGTGCTCATTGCTAGATGATCTCTATTGATGTTGTGTTTTAGAAAACTTTATGGATTAGTTATTCTTTGTGGATGTTACCGAATTGTTTCACAAATATCCGTCAAGTTAAATAGAATATACTTTCGTATTATCTTAATTGCTTTAATAATTTTAGAATTTGAAAAAAGCGGCAACTAGTAACTGAACTATAACCAATGCAGTTGTGCATGTTTTACTAAAGTAAATAGAACTTGCATTGAATAAATAGAAATGTATATAGATATTAAGGTTCCATGAAATTGAATGACGTGAATGCTTAAGCAAACAAATTATAAGCAATGAAAACAAACATGTTCTGTTCCTAGAATAGCAAAGTGTGCGAAGTACACACGTGAGAATATACATAAATAGATACATGCACGCAAGTGAAATCGTCAAGTAAAATTGAGATCCGCAAACCCAAATTGAACCGATTCAACAAAAAGAAAAACCTCCCTGAATCCAGAGGGTCTTATGTCGGATCTGAGTGAATAAAAATACTATAAAGATCCGATAAGCATACAAGAATGTATACACACGCATAACGAATGTTATTACCCAAGTGAACCCAAACTAAACCAGACCCCGGTACAAATCAAATCTTGATTTTAAATTGCAGGGTTTAAGCGCAACAAATCTTGACCTTGATTTTAAAAAATATGTATATATAATATATGTACTTAGCTGCGTACAGGTATATGCACCTTCATCTATGTACTTGTGTGTGCAAACAAACGTGGCAAATATAAGTTTTTGCTATGAAATTGTCAAGCATATTTGCATATTTTAGAAGTGTGGACTACATACACCAAACGTCCCTTAAGTTTGGACAAGTTTTATGTGTTTTTGAGACAAAATGGAACGTGGAGCAGATAGGATAATGGATTACTGTTATTGTTATACTCATGAACTAAAAAGGAAAAAAAAATAACTAACGTTGAGAACTTAGATTCCATTAGTTTGCAATTTCGAACCATTGGATTAGGAGTTGTAAATCAAAGTATGTTTAAAATAAACAAAGAATGCATCTGTTTCCAAATATAGCAACTTAGGACACCCTTCAACCATTTTCAACCAAGAATTCCCTCCTTTTAACTCGGTCAATAAAACCAAATTCCCTTATGTTTTCAACTCAAATTTCTCTCATCCACGAATATTACCCTTCCTTCATTTCCTATAAATCTGCACCAACCAATATTAACCTCCAAAACTTACCTCATTTCCCTTAAAAAGCCCTCATTCTCCTTTCTAACCAAAGGTAAAGAGAGTTGAAATAGAAAAAGGAAAAGAAAAAAGAAGAAGGGAAAAAGAAGTTCAAACAGAAAATAAGCACACAAACAAAACATGGGCAAACTTTTGATCACACTCTGCCTTCTTAGCTGTTTAATTAGCATATCTGTTGCATCCAAATTCGTCATCCAAGGCCGAGTCTACTGCGACACATGCCGTGCTGGGTTTGAAACCACCGCCACAGAATACATATCCGGTATTCCCTATTTCTTGTACCCATTATTTCTTTTCTTAAATATCCAAATAAACCAAATGCTGTCTGTAAACTCGATAAAAAGTGGAAGTGGGGTGGAAAAATAAATAGAGAGTAAGGTTGATAAAGTAGATAGAATGGTGAGATTGATTTAACGAAGAATTAAAATCTCCTCTCCTCGGATTATCTGTCCTCCTGCGCCTATTCAACTATTAACCAATGATTTGTTGATCATCGTCATTTCACATGATATAGTGGATCTCATTCCACTTATTAATCGGATGACTATAGTGGGGGGACATGGATAATAGGGGAAGGAGATCTCATCTGTTTGATGAAAATGTATGCACGGATTTACTTTTAAATAATGATCGAGAAACATAACAATGTAGGTGCTAAGGTAAAACTGGAATGCAAGAACTACACAACAGGAGCGATACTCCAAAACGTGGAGGGCGTAACAGACAAAGCAAGTGGAAGCTACAATATCGAGATCATAGACAATCATGACGATCACGATGATGAGATATGCGAGGTTATTTTGGTAGAAAGCCCACGAGCTGACTGCAAGGAGATCAAGAAAGGTAGGGACCGTGCTCGTGTCGTCTTGGCTAAAGATAGTGGCATTAGCTCAGATGTTCGCTACGCCAACTCTCTCGGCTTTCTGATAGACATTCCTAAACCCGAATGTGGTAAATTACTTCAGATGTACGCCTTGTCCGATGACTTGGAGTGAAGTATCAAGCTTGATTGTTTGGGACCCAAAAAACAAACTAAATTTTCTTTCTAAAATAAGTTTCGCTCGAGATTTACGTAACTTATGTATTAATCGTGACATGTTGTTATATCATCCTTATAATAAATGAGTATTTCTTCTTTTCACAAGCCCTTTGATATGTACCAGTGTGCAGCTATGAATTTTATCATAAATACACTCACATTGTTCATTTAATTTTTTGCGGGCTTACTACAAAATTAACATAATTTCTTATCACTATGAAATTCCTCATGTAAACAATTTGAGAGTTATTAAACAAGTTTAACAATGTTTATAAACTCAACCGATCTTACTATTCATTATCAATTTACAAGAATGCATTGCCGCGTTTGTAATACATAGTTTTATTTATGTTATATGACAAGTATAACCGCTATAATACTACTGTTTAATAGCAAGAAAACCCAAGGGGAGAATGATTCACAATAATTTGGAGGGCTCTGGGTTCTAAACATGCTTATAGACATACCTAAAAACAGTTTAGCTGCTGCTAGACAACAAAATGCTGAACTTATAGATATCACCGTGAGGATTTTGTTCTCCAAATCAAAATGTTGGTCTCGTACTTTTTTAAACTCTGATCTGCAAAAGCACAAGATGCATATTAGTGTAATACAAGGAAATACTTGAAAAGTGTATAACTGAAGAAAAATATAAATATATTAATCTAAGTATTTAAGTGAATATTTAGTTTCTACTAAAAATATTTGCCTAGAATCAGTCAGGTAGTCACAATGTGAGAAATAAGCAACACTGCCAAAGGAGACTTGTGCATTTGGTTATGGCTTGTATTTTACCTTTTCTTTTCATATCTAATTAAGTTCAGAGTAAGAACTTTAACACGTGTTCCATAAACATAAACCTGTACGCCACAAATTCTAAGCAAGGCCAGTACAGTACACACCAATCTAACTCAAGAAAAATAAAAACTCTAGGCTAGTAGGTGTTCATAAAACAGTTGCAAATTTTGCATCTTAACTAAAGCCTGAGTCCCTCCACGGGAAAAATATGAACTTCACAAGTATTGTAAACCACCACGAGAAATCTGATTATTTTTCATAGTCCAAACTTCAAAGAGGGAAAGAAGTGGATATAGGTAATGGGAAATTTAGATGGCATTTCAAATTTGTAAATATTACGGATGTGGTGTGAGAACAGTCACATTAAAATTTGACCAAATATAGCGCGAAGGAGAAAATTAGGTTGAAAACATGTATACGTGTTATAGTTAAATGTTGGTAAACTTAATATTGGAGTATAAATTTCTTAAAGCTTCTCAATTGATTCAAAGAAATCTCAAACAAACATACAATAGAAGTTTCAAGGGTAAAAGTATTCAAGAAGAACAATGCTCATGCAAAAATAATTATAAGTTGAAAAGAAATAAGAACAAAACCTGAGATCTTTGTTGTCCTGGACAATTTTTCCCAACTGCAAGGAAACTAACGATTTATGTAACTGGAGTCCTCCGACTGCCATGGCCTGAAAGTATAAAGAAAATGTAGAAGAGAGTATAGGGCCACAGACCAACAATTTAAATGAACAACCACAATGACAAACTTAATTTACTTACCAAATTTTCCTTGCTGCTATGCAGATGCTTAATTTGAGATTTAATTCTCTCCAACATCACACCTTTGTTGGACATATCATCATCAAAATCATTGAATATGTTTGCATATCTACCATTTAATTCTTCCAAGTATTTTTCCATAACGGAGAAATTTAAGTCAAGAGACTGCACCTTTTGCAATAATATTTTTAAAACTGCGTCTCCAGGCATTCTTCCTATTTGTGTTGGTCTCATAACTGTATCTGTTACGCTAACTTTCGCAACCTCCTTTTTAGACTTTGAGTTGTGTAGAGGCAATTCTTCACTTGTTTCCGCAAAAACATCATGGTATCTATGTTCATCTCCATCATCAGATTCTATTTGTGAGGCATGCTCTGAAGTTCGTTCTTGACTCTGGAATTGGTGTCTATTATCTTTATTTTCAAATGAAATCAAGCCCTCTAGCATCCTCTCAACAGCATCGACTCCAAATACCTCAACCACACTCAATGTACAATAGAACTCCGAACCATAATGGTTCAACAAATTGAGTTTTAAATATCTTGCCCACTTTGGCTCTGATACTGATAAATGGAACTTCTGTGTCTGTTTTACATTAAGAGCTGTGAAATTCCCAAGTATATCCCAACTATCAGTTGGATATTCTAAACTACAGTACAATTCAAAATCTTTCAAGTTAGAAGAATAATGTTCAAAGTTTCCAATTACAATTGTATCTACTAATGTTTCTTCTGAAAGTTCTATAATGACAAACTTTTTTTCTGCTGAGCAAGGATTTCGAAGATACTTGTCTTTATCGTTTTCCAAGATATTAGATGCACCTTTAGCCTCCTTATTTGAACCTAAAACTTTAGCACCTTTCTTAGCAGATGCATAATTGTACTCTTTTCCACTAGGTTCTAATCGATGAACAACAGTGCTTGATTGGATAGAGGATGTTTTTCCATTAGCAGCAATAGCTCTGGTTTTGAATTCATCCAAACCAGGTGCAACTCGTGACAATCTGTCATTTTTTGCACGAGTAAATTTTTCTAGATTTATTTCAGAATCGATAGATTCTTGCTCTTCTATAGATGTATTGGAATCGGCTATACTAACCAATTCTTCACTGCTAACTGTCCTATCTATGTGTAAGGGAGCATTCTCAAATGAAGAAGTGATGAGAAAAGATTCATTGAGCTCTTCTCCATATGTGGATTCTATGAGATCTGTAGAATTAGATGAATTTATCAATGCTAGCGGAGCTTCATGCCAGTTACATTCATCAGATCCTGCTTGAAGTTTATCTAAGCACAGACAGAATGGATGTGATATAAGAAACAAAATTCAACCTTTTACTTATATTAAGTTTGTTAATTTATTATTGATGAATAACATGTAGTGACGCATGTTAGTTCATTTTACATAAACCCGTGTAACAATCATAATAAACACTCCAAACGAAAGAATCATACCTGTACTGTCATCCCCATGACTTATCAGAAAATTGAGAAGAAAAACAAGTATCCACAATAATAGGACAGTTGATAAAGACTTCTTATGTGTCAACTGTTTGCTATCCATGCTTCCTTTTCTCTGGAATGAAGATGCCCATGTAACATCCCGTAGAATTAATGGTAATTAATAAATAATTATTAAGGCTCAAAAATGGAATTTGAGCAAATGTCAGAATTTGGTCACGAAACTTATACCATTGTATTTGTGGCGATTTTCTAAGCAACTTTCATATTTCGGAATTTTGTGATTGGAGTTCAAAAGAAGAAGTTATTAGCAGTTGAAATTTTCAAAACTAAAATAATTAAAAAGAAAATAAATAATATTAACGACATGGACCCAACCGATTGAAACCCATCTTGGACTTGTGAGGAAGGTGACGGCTAGGGTTGAAGGAACAGCTGGATTTAATTATTCTAAATCTAACAGATACGATTGATTTGAATGTCTATAAATACCGGTCTAGGCTCACATTATTTTTTCCATATTTCTTTATCAAAGCAGTGGAGCTACGTCATTTCCCTTCTCCACTATTTCTATTGATTAATAAAATATTATATTATATGTATACATAATTGGAGAATGACAAAAAATAAAAGAGAAGAAAAGAATGAGCGAATCAATACTGCGGAAAACGGTTCTTCTTAACTCCAAAACTCTTTTCAGATCTGTAATTCAAATATTATGTATATATCTTGTTTTATACACACACACATACACACAAATTTTTGAATTAGAATGGAAAAATGAGTCAAGTAAAAGGGATGGATTCAGATTTGAAAATTTTGAAAAGCTAGAAAAGTGTGGAAAATTCTATGATTTATTTATCACCTTAATATTTATATGTTTAATTTTATTTAATTATTATGTCTATGCATGATCTGTGGAGTTGTAGGTTTAGGAAGAACATATTCGATTGAAATCACGTCTACGTATTCTGTAAGTTGGGTAATTGAAATAGGAATGTTATTTACACCGTATTCTGATTGAAAATCAATCTCTAAATTTGTTAAAGTAGAATGTTGATAAGATTGCAAGATTTATTCCAGATTTATGATAATTGAATTGTAAATTATTAGTATTAGTTTAGATTGCCCTATTTTGACTTAGATCGTGAATTTCTATGTTCTAATTTATTGAAAGTATTGTGTATACAATTTAGTTATATTTATTTTAACGTAATTTACATAAATTATCAAATTCCACGACTATGTATAAAAAGTACGCCGTTTGAAATAATAAGAAATATACCCAAAAAGAATAAGATGTGCAAAGTACGGATATTCTTCTATATAGTTTGCACCGTCTATCTCAATAAAATAAAAAAGATAATTCTTTGTAATTTCAAACGGAACAAAAGTCTCATTTTTTGATAATTTATGAAAAGTTATAACGGTAATCCATTTTGCAAAGGATAACTCTAATATACTAAAATGTGAAAATAAATGTTTCTTACAGAACGTGTTTTTGAAATTCCTAAACGTAAAAATTTGATGAGTTAGAGTTAGAAATATACACACACGTATAATCACACCTACCGATTAAAAATATAAATATATAGCGTAATATATGACGATATTCGTATTAGTTATAATTAGAACAATTAGTTATGACTAGCATGGTAAATTACAGGAAAATGAGGTATAGATGGAAAATGAGCAGTAACTTCAAAATTAACAGAGCAATAAATATGCAGTTAATATGAAGTTACGAGAATAAATGGAGACATATATGCGTTTAGTGTGACTGGTTAAGAAATTTAATATAGTATTTATAAGAAAATGAAATAGGCATATTATGTTGATTTAGATCGTATAAATAAATGTCATTAGTGATTGTCCATTTAAAACAATAACGATCATGTATCGTGGACAATTGACATTTATAATACATAAAGGAAAATAGAGAATATATATAATAAACATATAAGATAGGAATTGAATACTAGGAGACAGTATACTTTTCATAGTAGGAAATTATACAACCTTAATAACAGGTTTAGGACGAGCGTGAATTAGTGGACCTAGCCTAATATTTAGACCTAGGATAATTGGTTTGGATTAAAATGGGTTGGAATGAGAGATTAGTGTGGCTACACAACAAAAGTTTGCTCTTCATTTAGAGACTACCCGTTGTTGTGTATACTTACTACTGATGGGTCATCTTCAACCATAGAACCTATGGGGAAGGATATATGTTTGTGTATAAGTAGGAAAAATATATCAATGGGTCGCTTCGGGATTAAAGTATTAAATGACTCGGTACCTTTAAGGATGTTAAGGGTTTACTTTAGTGTGGAAGGTATTAATCGTTGGGTCTTCCTCCTCAATATTTAATTAGTCCTAAGTAACATATGACGGCACCTAATGAAAAATGGGGGTTTGTTTCAATTCCAAAATGAGGTATTAATTAGCTAGATTTGACATTTTCCTTGACATACATTAGGTTAGTTTAAATGAGATTCAGTTGTGGGAAGTCGACAGGCTACGTCAGCATTGTTGTTGTATTGGTATTTAGTAGAAGGGCTGACATATAGGCTATGACCAAGGATGACAATGGGATGGGTTAGGGAGGTTTTTTATGTCCCAAACTGCTCCGAGTTTTTTAAACTCCGTCTGGATCCATCCCGTAGATCTGGTGCAGGTCTGGACTTTCGTCTCATACCCGAAACCCATATGGGTAAGGATAGACCCGCTCCGTCCAAGATCCGATGAGGCTTTACAAATTCATTCAAAATTATGTATTAATGTACATATATTTATTTCATTTGTAAGAGAGATTCTCACTTAATAATATAATAAAATAGATATTAATAATATAAGTAAGGTAATAAATGAGATGTGGATAACGGTTAAAAAAACATGCATACGTCATTATATAATTATTAGTGATGCAACTTAATATCTTAAAACTCATATTACTTATTGAATGAAACATTAGAATATTCATGTTATAACTGTTTATGTATAAAAGAATTAACAAATCATTGTTATTGTAAAAAAAAGATTAACAAATCATTGTTATTGTAATAAAATGATTTTATGCGATCTTGGCAGAGCGGATCGGGTTAGTACTGGTCAGCCAAGACCCGACGTGACCCTAGATCCGGAGCTCTTAAGAACAAATCATGGATCTCTCTGTTCAATGACCCCATGGGTGGATCTTGACGGGTCAAAACATGGACGGTCTACTATGTTTAGATCCTAGTCCCGTCCTATTGACATGCTTGACTATGACCACCAACGGTTCTGAGCGGTCGTTAACAAAGACTTAGATTATGCTCTGACGGATTTTGTTTCTTACTAGTGTAGAATCCGTATAGAATAACGCAAAGTCTACATTATTTAGTTAGTTATTTGTTTGTCGAGAATGGACTAGTTAATCCTTAGATAAGTCTTTGAGATGCGTCAGCAATACGGAAATTAAATTATAAAGCGGTATCTAGAAGTCACCGATCTCTATTGCTAAAACCGATTGACTAACGATTATGTTACGGAGGTCCCGCTTCGGGGTTGAGGTATTAAATGGTTGATGAGTCTGTCTTCTCCGTAAGAAGTACTAAGTGATCGGTGTTTTCTTTTTGGATAATGAATATATATATAGTTATATCTCGAAGAAAGTTAGATATATCGTACCATAGATGAAATTACACCGAATAGCCATGAATAATGGACATAACACTTAATAGAAATCAATCGGCATAAATTAGTGTTTGGATGGAGTATGTAATTTTCCAGTCAACAAGACGTTGTTTTGACCCCATCTTAATTGTAACGTACATGATAGATTTAGAGGGACATGCTACTGGGGCAAGATGGGAACTGTGGATAGTGAAGTGTTCTCATTTATGTTCGGCGTTGGCAAGACAATAAGGCACTAAAGGAATAATACTGATTCCAATGTAGTAATTTTGGTCCGCATATATGTTCTATTATATTTTTTTATTCCACTATGAGTTTACGTAGATAGCTCTATGATATACTTATATTTATTACTGGTTACAAAAACCAACGATCCATATCCTAGTGGACTTGGATTTTGATTTAATCGAAATTCGACGTCATTAAAGTGTGGGTTGTTACACTTAGGCTCTTCTTCGCAGAAGAGCTTTACGTGTTGTCTACATTGCTCATCGATCTGATTTACCCATCTACAATACAAGTCAAAACTATTAAAGAACCACTTGTTGCATGTGTTAATATTATTCTCGTATGTTCTTAAGTGTTTCTGTGTGTGTGATACATTGTAAAGAGGGGTCACGACATATTAATTGGTCGATGTGGGATTACTCAACAGAATATTTGAAAACTTTATTATTATTATTATTATTATTATTATTATTATTATTATTATTATTGATCGGCAACAAAGATAAATGTAGCTAAAAATGTGCAAGTTATTAGCTATTTCATGATAGTGCTAAGATTTGTGACTGTAATACAAAATTGTATTTAAAAGATGAAGCAAATATTAAACAAGATAACCAAATTTTGTGTTTTTTGGAATGTTTATCTTCTCTTAAGTGGAAGGTAAATCAACATTTATCCTTTGAAACATTGTGCGTTTAAAAGTGGAAAGAAATCAATTATTGATTAATGAAAATAGTTGATTGTGTCCCTCCGTGATTTATGAAAAGGATGAATGTGTGAACACTAGCCTTCTTGATATACCAACCAATTCATTTGGTATGTACGTTTGTGTAGCAGTGAAAACGTGAACTGATGTGGAAATTATGAGAGCGGAAAATAGGTTCATCTTCGAGATTTCTAATTTTTCCCCTATTCTTCTATTCTTTTTTCTCCAAACGCTGAGAAGCTTTCGCCGTTGAGATCAAAACTCTATTCTCAATCACAGGTTACTGGTTCAACTTGCGGTTTTTTAATATATATTTGATCTTTTTTCGATTGTAAACATTGTTTTGAGAATTACTAAGGATGGTTAGTAGGAAACTGATTGTTTTTAGTTTATGCTTCATTTGAGTATTTGGAAAATTGTATTCACAATTTTTTATCCAAAATTATCTCCTCATGACTTGGTTAATATGAGATCTTAAGACGGACTTATACAACTTGTTTGTCTTTTGTTAGGATTCGTGCAACTAAATCCTACTAGAGAGTAGGGGTTATTATATTAATGATTACCATTACCATTTTGCAAATATCGTTACTATACCATGTTGACTATTAAGTTAAAATTGTTTGCTGTAACGACCCGGAAATTTTAACGATTTTTATAATGTAATTAACTAAATTTTTCATGAAAATAAACAATAAAGTTTTGCAATGAAAATCTGATATTTGAGATACGTCTATTTAAACGTAGGAAGTGTCAGATTTTCATCAGAAAATATGTAAGTTTGTTCAATTGTGAAATTTCAATTTTAAATTTTAAAATCAGTTAATTTGATGGAAACAAAATATTTTCGAAATCTGAAAATTTTTATATAAGAAAAATGTAAATCATTTTTGAGTGAGACGTCGTATTTTGTTTCGTCAAATTTGGACTGCTATAGCTCCGTTTATCTTATTTTCGGCAGTGAATATCGAGTTTCGATAGATAGGTCGTGTTTTTGATATCTGTGTATCATCTTGTTCACCTCATCGCGCCGATCTCCACGGTATATTCACTTATGTATTTCGACGTCCGATACATGACGAAATCTGCAAAACGATTAGCCGTATCGGTTTCGCATTTGGGTCCTTTGGGTTTTCTTTGTCCTTTCATTATCCACCATGTTAAATCAAATAGCCATTTGTTTTTATAATTTGCTAAATTTTCGGTGGTTGGCTTTTACCATTCCCATTGTTTTATATATATAGTGGTATGTTTTTCTCTGCCTCTTTCTCTTTGTTTCTGTTAATACTTTTGGAAAACAAAAAAAATATAATAATATAATATCTACGGCTATATATATATATATTCTCTGAACCTACTACTCCTTTTGTTTGCCTGAAACCATTGTTTGCTCGACCACATTCTTTCCTCCTCTGTCGTTTCCGAACCCAGACTTATCACTCGAGACCCACGCTCTGCCTTCCCTACGTCACTGACCGAATCCCCTGTTAGACCCCACTTTCTCACCGTACAGCCAATCAACCCTTCCACCTTCCCCCTAGCCTTCCACTTGAGCAAACCACAACATGCCACTTCACCCAACTGTGCTCAGCCAACCTTCACCCGCCGCCTCTTCTCCACAGTCGCCTGAAGACGCAGCACCCCACAGCCCTTCCATCACTGCCCCGCCAGTTTTCCACCGCTTCCTCGTGACAGCCACAGTCTGATCGCCTTCCACCCAATTCCATTTGCCAGCATCCCTCGGCCACCGAAGCCAGCCCTCCTCCCCACGGCAAAGCACAAGCCGAGCCTCCCTTCACACCATACGACAGCCATCGAACCCAACCAATAGCCACTTCCGGCCTTGTTCGAGCAACGATAGCCATTATCCCTTCGTGCCAGCCTCCTCCTTTTCACATAAAAAAAATATAATTGTTCGTGTATATATATTTGCTGGTGAAAGCGCTCGTTCCTTCCTTTTGCACTCACCCTGCTCGACCACTTCTCAGCTCGCAGGCAAGCTTTCCCCTTCTCTTCTATTTAAATAAAAAAGGTATATATATTTCACACACACACACATATAGTTTCCATTTATATCAAGCTAGTTTTGATTTGTTTTTCATCAATTTCAAGTTATTGGCTTTGCTTTGTTCGTCAAATTCGTGTTCACCTTGCTTTGCTTTGGAAATGGTCGTTTGGATTTCGATTGTCGAGTTCGTGATTCAAAATCGTAGCTTGTTGTGTTGCCTATTTTCTTTAATCTCGAAAGGTGAGCGATCACTCACGATTAACATTCTTATGTTTAGTAAATTTATTTCACATGAAATGACGATTGAATATATTAATTTGATATGTTGTTATTTAAATTTGTTAACTTATGATAATTGGCACATGATACCATAACCCGTTGTACATATATATTATAATTAAATTGTTTATGATCCATGCTTGTTATTGATATGTATGCCATTTTTTGTTATTATTTTATTGTTCTCACACAGCAAGTTCTCTGTTAGTTTAGAAAATCCCTATGAGTTGAAATGATATATACCCGAATGCTTGTAGACTATGGAAAATCGTTATAGGTTGAAATGATAAACCCAAACGATTTTATTGATTTTGAAATTTTGAAATTGCGGGTTGAAATGATATATACCCATAAATTTAAATTATTGCGAATCGAAATGATAAATATCCGTATCACTTGACCATATGATAGAAAATTATATACGGACATCATTGGTTTATTTTGAAAAATGATTTTCACAGTTTTAAAAGGAAATAGATGGGTTTTAATAAATATTGGTTTTTAAAATATAATACAAAGATATTTTATTTAGATTTTTAAAAAATTTATATGTTTTGAAAATTTTAAATTTATAAGTTAAGTTTGAAAATTTAAAATTATAAAATTTTACTTATAGCTTTTTCATTTTTAAAATATACAATTAAGATTTAAAATAGATTTAATAATAAAATTTATATAATTAAAATTAATAAAAATTAAATATACTTAATATATATATAAAATATGTTTAAAGTTTTTATTTTAATTTATTTTAGTATTTTGAAATAGATTTTGTATTAACTTTTTTATTTTAATTTATTTTAGTATTTTGAAATAGATTTTGTATTAACTTTAATAAAATAAAAGTGGGAAAAATAAATTAAAGTTGATTTGTGATTCAATTTATTTAAGGATTGAATTTAAAAAAAATTGATCTGAGATTTTCAAGATATGGATTTATAACTTGATTTAATTAAAAGTAATTAAGTGAATATTTTCAAAATTAAATATAATTGAAGTTAGAAATTTAATTTTGATTTAAAATTTGTAATTTGAAATTTTATTTAAATATTTATAAAAGTGAATATTTTCAAATTTAAATAAATTGAAGTTAGGTGTTTAATTTTGATTTAAAATTTGTAATTTGACACTTTATTTAAACATTTATAAAAGTGAATATTTTCAAATTTATATAAATTGATGTTGACTATTTAATTTTGATTTAAATTTATAATTTGAGATTTTATTTAAATGTTATTAAAAATGATTTAGTGAATAATTTCAAATTAAAACAAAATTAAAGTTGAATTTTGAAACATAAATGAAATTATCAAATTGAGTTATTGTAAATAAACTTTGAAACCTATTGAATTGGAAGTGGTTTAAATTTATAGTTCAAACCTAGATTTGAAATCGATATAAATTAGAAATGGTTTTAATGAGAATTTCAATTGATTTGTGAAATTAGAAGAAACAATTCTAATTTGAAATTGTTTTCGATATAAACTCTTTTTAATATATAAACTATTTTAATATATATTATTTTAAATTTATAAACAATTTTAAATATATACATATTAATATATAAACTATTTTAATCTATAACATATTTTTAAATATAAACTATTCTTAATGTATAGCTATTCCAATATATAAATTACTTTCAATATTCAAACTGTTTAAGTCGAACTGTTACGATTTTAAGCGAATAATGATTTCGAAAGTGTTGTGATTTTGAAATGAATATGATATTTTAATATGAAGTATGAACTGTCTGAAATGAAAAATGATCACGGTGTGATAAGCGTTAGGTTGTTAATGAGACCGAGAGCGGATATTGTCATACTCTCTATCAATACCAAAACCACTTTAACAACTGTGCACTTGGTGGATAATTCAGAACGAAGTAGGATGGTTTGGTGACGTCTATATGAGATATGAACACAGCCCTGACTTTCACGAGTCAGCTTGATGTGACTAAAACAGGAGCTATACCTGAGCCAAGTGAGGTCGCACCTTCGATCGAGCATGCTTCTTCGATACCATATCTATTACTTTATGATTTGATTGGGTGCACCTTTGAATATGGGAGTGTGTCTCGAGGTGGGTGGTAGTAGCTGCTATTCATTACCACCAGCCCGGTTCTGCAAAACGGTAGTATCCTACCTTAGGCATTGCCTCGCGTGCCTTGTCACATGTCTTATCCCACTCACTACGAGTTTGGTTTGTACCGTACTTACGGAGTGCTCTCTGAGTATCCCACCGATTTGGTGGAGCTTACAGTATCTGTATAGACTACCGGAATATATAAAAATGTGTTAAGGGAATATAAGTAACGCCTTAACGCTATTTTAATAGTTTACTTTACCATAGATATTATTTATGTAACATATTGTATTATGTATGTAGATGGTTTAACGGATCCTTAAATGATGGAAATCCCAAACATCCTTTAAGTTATTTGCATTTCACTTGAGCTGATTTACTTACATAAGAATGTTAATCCTGACTCGAGTGTTTTGTGTTTGCTTTATACTTGGGTCAGCTTGAGTGTCTGTGATTCTGTGATTGAGTTATTTACTGGACATGCTAAGTTTTGCCAAATATAAATTAACAATCTGTTGTTTTGAATAATTCAAGTCTGATATGCGTGGATTATTGTCGATTTGAATGGTTCGAAATAGCGGGTCGTTACATTTGCTGTTACCACCATTTTCATTGGTAAATTAAAAAAGTTTACCATTACCGATTTACTTGTATATCGAAGGCTGTTATACCGATAAACATGTAATTGTTGTACTGATAATGCTAAATTACCATTTGTCTAAAAAAAATCAAAAGCTTGATATATATTTATACATTATAATGATTCTTCATCATATATTCCATTGTGCCACTTAATAAAAGACATCAATGAGAAATAAAAGAAATGCATTTAACATCATTTGAATTAAATTCTTGAACTAAACCTAATCAATTTCTTGTTTCTTAATACTTATGATACAACATATTATGTAAATATCCATGCATTATAAGTGGATTGGTAAACTACCGTTACCGTTGGCTTTGGAAAAAATTACCGTTACCATAACATCTCTACGACAGAGACACAAACACTCCACTTGAAACAGATCCAAATCTGTGGATCATATCCACTATTTTGTTTATGACATGGCCAATGACTTTGCACTTTAAGTGCATGGTTTTTCCTCGTTGGAGGAAAGGGTCTCGGCACTTAAAGTGTGGAGTACTAATGAGTCATGGGAGACCAACACTCCCTCGAAATAAAGCCAAGCATGAATCATTTACACTATCATGGTTTTCGCTTATGACACATTTTAATCATTTTCCTCTGATGAATTTATTGATGCCAGCAAAGTTCCATGCCAATTACATTCATGTCCAAATATACTTAAGCACAATCAAATGGACATGGGAAAAAAAATCGAAATTCAACCTTTTTTTTCAGTGTGTGTAAAATCTATTAAATAATAGTAAATCAGAAGAAATTCAAGCTCTCTTACTAATTGTAGAAGCTTTCTCTATCATCCTTAATTCTCTCTAAATATTTTACTTTTAAAATTTTTAAAATTTATTACTTTTATTCTACTAAACTTCTAATGCCAGATTATAATCAAATATATACTTTTACAATTTTATAATTATTCAAAAATGCCTTCTTATTTCTCTTCTAATATTTTACATTTAAGTACATACATTTATATTTTACTTTTATTCCACTAAACTTCTATAATTAATTACGTAATTCAAAATTTAAACCATTTGATAAACTCAGCTAACGAATATTAGATACGTCTGTGAATCCTAAAATATGAACAATTTTAACAAACTGTTAAAACAAAATTTTCATTTGCATACAACGATATGTAAATCACATAGCATAAATTACAGACACCAACAATAATAACAAATTTATTTTGTAATATGTTTATATCAATGAAGTTATTATGCATTACACTGAAAAATTATATATTTAGCTCTAAACACCTATATTTTAAATTTCCATGGTTACTTACAAACCAATTTTCAATTCTCTCCGAATAATTTTTACCCATATCCATGTATTTAACAAATTATGTCATATTTATTTTAAATCATTCGCATAAATTCAATTTACTAATATTTATTGATTCATCTAATAAATCTTAAAAATATACCGATTAAGTATGTATATAACATTCATATATATATAAGCGAAGATGATAAAATTATTATTTTTATTCATATATAAAGATATATGAATCATGGAACATGAAATGTAAACGCAAAAAATAATATATTTTTAATTTATAATTCATTTATCTCAAAAAAATATCATACGTTGCATTACAAAATATCATTTTTTTACAACTTTTATTTGATAAATTTATGTTTTACAATATGGGTGTGGAAGTATGGATTACTCTAATAAAAATTAGGTTATGTAGACATTCTCATTTTCAACATGACATTAAAACTTACCCAACGCATAACTCAAACTAACGCTATATTTTTTTTTTTGCAAATATTGAAGTTGTAAACATGACACTTCCACAACATCGTGAAATTTATGATTAACTACAAAGTTAATAAAATGTTTACTAATTGAAATCTCAAATACGAATAAAAGTTCATGTGCATACAAGTTGATTGTAAGATGTTCTTCTCAACTACTATTACATACAAAGCTCTTCGCATTGTTTCCTACTTTCTAACATTCGGCTCCATATATTTAATTAGTTAAGTTGGTCATTGATTTACAATATTTAAATATATTCAATTATGTAATATTCGTTATTTTATTATAAATCCTTAAAAATGTATATACAATATCTTATTAATATAAATGGAAAATTCGTTTTTTTATCTATATACATTATAAATACACGTATCACATTGCATCAGCTATTTACATATATAGTAATAGCAAATTATATGTGTGTGTGTGTGTGTGTGTGTGTGTGTGTATATATATTGTGTTTGCTATTACCGAGTTAGGACAATAATTCCGATAAGAATATGTGGTTAGCGACCCTCTATCTTACATATGAGTGTTACATGTCATTTTAAATTATAAATTCCTTTTTTCAATAAATTTATCACATATTACTTTAAAAAAAATTCAATTATTAAATTTTAAAGACTATTTTTTAACAACATTATCGTGTGCAACGCACTAGTTACACTAGTTTATGATTGATGATTAACACATAGCGATCCATGTTGGTTCATTTTACAGAAACAAGAACCATTCAAAATAAAATATGTTAGTGCAGGCTCATTTTCCCCATTGATCTTTTACTTGTATAAACTAGTAAATTTAAGCATAAGATTACTAATTCTGTAAATCACTATAATGAAATGTTGTATTTCATTACAAAGCTAGCAGATTAAAATTTCAGACTCCTTTTGGTAGCGATTTCTTTTTTATATTACTTCAAAGTAGTTTTTAGTTTTTAATTTAAGTTTATTCAAATGAAAAGTAAATAGTATAATGCTTAGAACAGAAAAAAAATTCATAAAACTTTGATGCCAAATATGAAGGTATAAACAAGTTTTAGTTATGTGATTTATTATCTACTGCTAAATTGGAATTTTTTTTTTTTTTTGTCAACCATATAAGTTATACATACTCGGAAGTCCCTACTTTAAAAACAGTGTATAGTTTATTTCTTTTTTTCCCTCTTGTTTGATTCATTTTCTAAGGTTTAATTTTCGAAAAGTTCTTATTCATTGGTTATTCTTTCTCATTCAATTTTCTTTTAAAATTCTCGTTCATTTCATCTCAAATTTTCATTCGTCTTTCATATTTCAATTGTTTTTTAGGTTTTTCGTTTTGCATTCGGGATCTTGCCATAGTTATTTTACTTTATCAGTTGATTAAATCAATTTGGATACTAATTCGAATTGGAGTGTCTCATGTGGAAAATAACATTTGCAAGTTCGCTCGTGGGGATTGGAGGTGTGGTAAATTAACACTTGAAGATGGGAAGTATTGTTCAGTTCATGATAGGAAGTTTAATGATGATGGTATGATAAGATTTTTTTTGTCATTGGTACAAAAATAAATTTTATTTGGTGTTTTATGTCATTTTGAAGCAGATTTCCACCTAATCCGAGCTAAATGACTGTTAAATGCGACAAAAATACCTAAAGAAAATAAGATTCAAACATCATAATGCATACCACATGCACAATGAAAAATAGCCTAAATCAAATCAAAACCAAGCAAAAGCGTATTTAACATATAAACTAATAAAGCAATATCGGTGCATTCCAAAAGAACTCGCCTTCATCCGTTGATTTCTAACACCTCTATCACCACAAGTGAACTTGCAAGTCTTATTTCCATTTGAATCAGTACCCAAATTAATTAAGTCGACTGTTAAAGTAAAATAACATCCCAAATAAAGAGTGAAACCCCCTTAAAACAGTTGAAATATGAAAGACTAACGAAATTTTAGACCAAAGTAGCTAGAATTTTAGAAGAAAAGAACTAAAAAGAAGAAAACTTTCAGAAAATTAAAACCCGATAATATGAATCAAATAAGAGGGGCAAAAGAGTAAAACTATACTCTGATTTTAAAATCAGGGACTTACGATATATATAGTTGTTCCTTCCAGTAATTGTAATTTGTAAGGACGTGAGAGTATTTCTGGAGGCACCATCTATCCTATAAAAGTAAACAATATGACAGCTGCATAGCAAATTAAACAAAGCAATAGTTTTGTTTATAGTTTCCAGCTCAAATCAGTAGTTGATTAGCTTACTGTAGTAAAATACTTCAGCAAACAAAAAATGATGTATGAAACCTACCAAATCCCAAATGATCGTTTTCCTGTAAAATTTCCACAGTTAATCTTTATGAGAATGAAGAATGTAACATAATTTAGAGAAATCGCTTACCTCTCGCAGATCAAAACCACCAAACCTGAGAATAGGCGTTCAAACCGAAATGAAACACTAAATCTGGAATGATTTAGGGATCAAAATTAAACAATTTCATTTTGCCTCCACTAAACATCTGAAACCAAAAATATGAGGACAGTGAAGAAGAAACAAACTACGCTGGCAAGTAAATAGCGTTCGTTGATTCATCAAATACTGTGGTTTGGACCGTCCGATCCGAAATCGTTATTGGGCGGTGGAATACTGAAGTGAGAATTATTTAACTTCGCGGCCACGTAATGGATACTGGCTGGCAAAGTGATGACTTGCATGTGCTGGCATGGATGCGAGTGACTGGATCGTCGGCTTTCAACTGAGAAAGCCACCTCAAGTACCTTTTTCTTGAAATCGAATTACAGCTGCCATGTGGGGTTTGTAGTGGCCGAAGAATATGTTGAATAAGATAGATTATCCTTTCGATCTAGACCATTGGATCTTGTCATAAACGATGAAAATTAGAAGATCTAATGGTTAGAAAAATTTGTGTTATTATTTATGCAAATAGAATTTTATATTTTATACACACATTTAACATTTCTAATTTTTTTTCCCACCCACTAAAAATTTAAACAATAAGATGGCTAATTTATTCCTATGTAAAACTATTTCAAACTGTTGATGTGTTTTTCAATTCTATAATGTGATATAACCGTTTAAAAATGATAAAAAGAATATAATCGAAGAAGACGGTTGTTTGAAGATTATAGTTGTTTCGAAGAAGATGTTTTATCTTATTTGTGCATTTTTTTTCCCTTTCTTGCATTTTTTCTCTCATAATCGTTTGATTTTAGAGTTTTTCCTAAATGAATTATCATGCTAACTAAAAATTGATACAAATCAACTTCCTTGGAATGTTAGAAAACAAGTGTATAATGGACCGGAAATGTTAAAACATATGGTTTACTTTAATATATTGTATAAAATTTAACTTACTAAACAACTGGTTTTGAACTATTGTGTAATTTATTCTCTTCTTGTGGATTGCACTATTGATGAGAAGAAAGAAGAAAAAAATTATGAGTTATACCTTTTTTGCTTTTTACCTATCTTTTTCGTCTTCTTCCTTCCAATGTTGATACTTTTTTTATTTCTGAAATAGTGAAGTAAAACATCATTATATTAAAAAGAGGGATAATTAGTATATTTTGGAGCGGAAAAAAAAAATTACGGAGTGTGGTATTTTTGGTCAAAATAATGGGGTGAGAAAAATGATAAAGGGTTATGAATAGAATTGGCCTACATACATACATACGTGAGAGAGAGAGTAACTGTAAATTTTATTAAATTACTAAGGAAATTCTTTTACTTGTTTATATCATTTAAATTATATAAACATTATCTCTTCTCTCGGGTTATCCTCCGTTTCTTCTTCCAAAAAGACTAGTAGGTGCGGAGTTTAGGGAAAATTCTTATTTGTTATCATCATGTAAAATCCATTTGTATCATTATCAATCTGAGTACATACAAAAATATTAGTACTGAATTTTTTTTAGCTTAAAAAAAGGAGCTTTAGTAAAATATATAATTGCATATCGTATTTTGAAACTGGTACATAATTGAATCTTGAATATAAAGAAAGAAATCGACATCTTTATCGTCTTGTTATTTTATTTTAGTAGGGAAGGATCGACAAATTTGTTCTCCTCTTAAACAAAGGAAAAAGATAAATTATAATAATTAAAAATTCCCCTTCTTTTTTCCATCCTGCTTATTCAAATCAATTCTCCTTTTCATTTTACAATTCCCATTATTGATACTTCACTTGCTTTACAGGATGAAATTACTAACCATCATTCACTTATTTATCCTTCATTTGCTTGGAATAGAAAATTGTTAAATGGATAAACGATTTGGGTGTAAGGAATAGAAGCTAGGATGAAAATTTTAAATTCAAAACTTTGTAAGGGTTTTAACTTGTAATGAATTTTTCATATAAGATTTTACCAATTTTTCCAATACGACATTTCATTTTATTGGGAAATCTTTCCATTGCTTTCCATTAATATGATTTTCAATCTATATACATATAAAATGTTGGTGTTGATTTTTGTTAGAATAAATAACAAAAATTAACTAATAAGATATCCACGTACCTAATTTTATAACTTGGTCAAAACATCTCAAACATTCTTCAAAGGGTCAATTTTATTAGCATACGACTTTTTGCCATTCTCACCCCAATTTTTTATAAAAATACACACCCCATATTTTTCTTTTCCACCCATATTCATTCCCAAAACACCCTTACTACATTTATCTCACTTTTTTCTTTCCTCTTCTCTTCGTACAACAACAAAGAAACTTAGTTTTGCAATCATGGAGAGGGACACCAAATAATTTCTACCCATTGCTATGGTCTACGATAAGGTAAAGATAAAATGTTTGCAACGATCCATCTTTTCAACCCTTAAAAGTCGGCACTAATACATCCACAGTGTTCATGTGCCGAACATCTAAATGCCGGAAAGACAGATTGTTGGGTAAAATAAAAAAAAGGCTTAACAGAATCTCCCATCATGACGAGTAATATATAATATCCAAATGATCTTTACAAAAAGAAAACTTTAATATACATACAACAATATAAGTAACTAACCTATCGTCAGCTTGGACAGTTATAATAGTCCATCCTCACAAATGTTGATTGATACTAACAAGTAATACAAAGGAAAATAAAATATATGAATAGATCTTGGGGGCATCCAATGTAACACTCTCTATCTAGTGGCCCAAAGCTAAGCGTTATAGATGCTGCAATCAGCCATAGTATTAACTTCCGACGAATAAATACGGCTATGTTAATGGTATTCATAATATCAGAAGCAAATGAATATGAAACAAAATCACATATTTAAAAACAATATTTTTCTGATTACATTTCAAGATACATGTTTCACATTCAAATTACATAATCTCATCGCTTTCCCAGTTCGAAAAAAATATAGTTATTACAATATTACGCCAAGAGAGACATATGACGATCCCCCCTTGGTTGACCAGAGTACTATATATATAATACAGCAGGATCATCCAAAATATAACAGCAACTGCTAATTAGCTATCCTTCAGCCACCTGCTCGTCTTTGGAAGCTTTATTCGTCAACCTACTAAAACTTGTAAACCTCAACCCTTAGCCTACTCAAATCAATTTTGAGCACCTGAGAGTTTAAGGAAAATAAACTTCGAGTCAGACATAAAGCCTGGTTATCGACTATCTTTTTCAATTATTAAATACTTTTTAAAACATATCTTTTCCAAATTTTAATCCTACAACCAAAACTAGTTAAATCTACAAAGAAATATCATGTATATGTACAAATCATTTGTCATATCGACTATCTGTCCATACACTGTAGGTTTGTTTAGCTAACTACTAACCCGGTTATCGAATGGACTATCTGTCCAAACACTGTAGTTTTGTTAGCTAACTACTAACCTTGGCTGATTCAGGCCTACCACAAAACATAAAAAGTTTAACAACTGTTAGATACTCCCCTTTTGGACGGTCTACCCTTACTTCTCCAAGTCCATCTGATCCTAATGTTTTGTGGGCTTACCAATAACCTTTTGCTTTTCTGCACATAAATTCCCTTCTGTGTGTAACCATCATTTAAGTCTATTTGACTAAGCCCTACACACTAGAATTTGGACTAAAATTAGCTTGGGCTAAAGCTAATGTACAGGGCGCGACCATATACCAGTCTCATATGGTCTTCTAATCTGAGTCATTTTCTTAAGGTTAACTACCCTTTAAATTTTTCCTTGAAAACCTTTTCAAAATGATTTAAACCATTAAATCATACATATACAAGGAAAATATACTATTTTATTTACTCTAAACTATTTGCCATGTTATATATACTTTACCCAAATAATGCTTATGAAATCATTAAGGATTTTTCCCATCCTTCCAAAATAAGTTAAAGCCCTTTTTAACTTATAAACGTTTTGGCTATATTGCCAAAAAAACTCATTCGAAACCTTTGTTTAAAACCTTTAAACAACCCTTTCGAAACCATTGAAAGAACCCCTTTCGAAACATTTAAAAGTACCCAATTCAATACAAGCAAAACCTTAGGCCAAAGGCCAAAACATTGCTTTCAAAATCATACCTTTTGAAACCATTTATCATTATCCTTTTGAAAGCATTGACAAATATCTCCTTTGAAAGCTTTAAACCTTAGACATCCCCTTTTAAACATTTAAACATTTGCCTTTCGAAACCATGGAAAAAACTTCCCTATTAGACCTTTGAAACCATTGGAAAACCTTCCCTTTTAGACCTTTCGAAACCATTGGAAAACCTTTCCTTTTAGACATTTCGAAACCATTGGAAAACCCTTCCTAAAAACCTTTTAAAAACATTAAAACATCAAGCCTTCGAAAGCATTGGGTTCAATTTATAACATGTGGAAACACCTTTCGAAACCATTTGGGTTATACATCTTATAGAGCAAAAAGGGTCATTAAAACATTTAAGTCTAAAGCATCTCTTTTGAAATCATTCCTAAGTAAAGAAGTGATGGTGTCGAAACCATCCCTTCAAAAGCATTAGAGGAGCGGCTTGGTTTTTAAACTAAGACGACCCTTTTAAAACCAATCTAGGTCGAAAGGTAAAAAGGCAGAAGTCAGGGGTTTCGACCCCTTCGAAAACATTCATTTAAAACAAAAGGAGAAACCCATTCGAAACCATTCCTTTTAAAACCATGTGATTGGTTGAAAGCAAACCAAGTCGAAAGCGCTTCCTTCGAAAGCAAAGCAGACGCATTTTCATTTAAAAGCAAAGTAGCGCTTCGACCCCTTCGGAACCCCTTGTTTCGACTCAATGCCTTCCGCCTTTGTCTAATTCACCATGTACCAGATATCCGATACCATGTGCATTGGTTTCGATGGAGTCGAAGGCGGAAGTAAGGAGTCGGAACTTGGTGCCAAAAGCATTGAAATAGGAAAAAGCATGTAGATTTGACTTTTTAAACTATTTTTTTTGTACCTAACCTCTCTTGTTTGTCAAATTATGATTGGTTGCTCATTTTTCTTTTCTAAAAGTACTGCCAATTTTTAGAAATAAAGATTTGAATTATTTACAAATTACCCCTTCTCCTTTTCATAAATATAGAAAACATTTAAGTCTTATACTGTAAACAATTTTATATATCCATCAAAACACTTAGGAAAATTCTACAAAAATTCCAAAAAATCTCTTTTAATGTGTTTTATAACATAAACAAAATTCAGACCCTAAGCCAATATAATTTGACCATAATTAATTTTTAACCCAAAATAACATTTTCTTCGCTATAAAATTCATATAAAATCCATATAAATTCGAAAAATTCTGAAAATTGAAACACATCTCTAAAATAACATTTTTGATCTACATATAAATTCGCAAGGCATTTCATGTCATTTAATAGGTTTTCTAAATCAATTCTCATCATAAAATGCAGATAAAATAGCCTAAATCATCAACAAGTGTATATATATATGTATGTATATATATATATCCATTTATCAATCCATTTATCATTCAAAAAATGGAAAAATATTTGCAAATACTTTTGGAATTTATCTAAAACTAAAATCAACCAAAAATATGAGATGTAGTCATTATTCACCTTAGCTTTGAGATTAAAGAGATTGAGATTTGAATGGATTTGATTTGATTAAGCTTCTTTCTTAGCTTTTCTTTATCTTTTTCCTCTTGCTCTTGTTAATGGTGGCCAGCCTCAAGTTTAAAATTTTTTACAAATGAAAAATGAACGTGTATGGAATACACAGCAAAGGTTTAGGCTATAAGAATGGCTTCTTTCTTATTTTACCCCTCTTCTATTTCATTTTAACTCTTCTTTGGTTCATTGGTAAAATGGAACGGCTACTCCTTAATTGGAATCAAATCTCAATTCCCTAATAAACATGTTATTTTATTTTATTTAGCTAATTAAATATTCTAAATAATATTACTAAAAATATGGAGTGTTACATCCAGCTTGTCTCCTGAAGCTCCAAGCGTCCATAGTTAAATATGGAAATATAGTTGGGGCTGACCCGAGCATTATAAGAAAATGACACCCAGATCAGTCTGCTAAACCAGTGTGAGAAAATCAAATCATATGGATTATTTTAATGGTATAAAACCTTTTAAAATAAAGGTATCTCGTAAGACCCTACCGCATATAAACACAGATGGGTTTTCACCTTACAATAACCAAACCATTTTTATTAGAAATTCTAATGATATTATAATAATGTCCGGGGTTGAAAATAAATATATAACATAGTGATTACATAATTACATTCAACGACGTATTTAGTATACAACCAAATCCGTAAGGCACGTATTGGAAAATGGATTGCACACAATGACAAGGCTACTCAGTTACCGTCTGCCACAGTACGTTTCTAGAAAAAAAAATATGCTGAGGGCCTCGAATGGACCTTCTGCAAATTAGGACCAGCCTACCCCTTACTGGATAGTACCAAATATATCATCATCGTGATTGTCCTTGGCAAACTGCTTTTATGGCCACTGTATATATATAATCCAAAAATATCGATCTAGATACAAGTGATGACCATACCCTAATGGTAGAGAACCACATAGCCCTAAAGCATATCCCATATTTTAGTCATTACTGGGTGTGAGGCTTGAGGCTACGTTTTACCTTTTTAGCAAACCTATATTGGAATGCTAACACTATCATTCAAGCAATAATGCAATGCCATCATTCGTCCGTACAAGTTGTTCACGATATGAACATACCGAAGGCACTACTTCTACTACATTCTTTTTAGAATCACCCTCAAGATTAGTAGCAAGTAGTCATTACACTTCAAAGAACTCCGTATTCGATTCAATCATCCTCATGATGTCTTCCATTCGAACGCTTATGCTAGTTCGAAGTAGTTTTTAGATAACTTATCTGATCCTGGTCTCTCCAAACTAACAATCAATAGTTTCTGGTTGACTTAATTTCGGTTCTTTCAAAAGTAAGCGAGCGATATAAAAGTCCCAAGAAGATCTCGAATATCCACCCTTAAGGCGAGAGATGTTCGCTGAAATGAGTACTTACAAGGGATCTTAAACTGTATGAACACATAAGGCTTATATATACTTCCTAAATTAAAATTGGTCAAGATTTGATAATCGATTATTTAACTACTAAATAAGCACATAACCAAATCAAATATTTAATTTCATATGAAAACAAAGCATGATTAGCACATAAGCAACCACTAACCTCTTTACTTAATCCTTTCATTAATTAGAATCTCTTTTCAATTATTTGTATTAAAATACCTTTACAAAAGATATATTCACAAACCCTCTCTACTCTTTTCAATACTTGGAAAAGTATTAATATACTTATCACAACTGTATAAGTATACCCACAAAACATATTACTTTTAATACCTAGAAAACGTCTCCATATACTTATATTAATGGTATAATTATATTCACAAATCTTAAGGAAAATTTTCCCTTTCCCCAAAATCATATTTAAATGGGCCAAACAAATGTCATTTAAAAACATTGCTTATTACAAACATAAACTACTTTCCTTTTTGGTGTAAGTAAATGGATTGTATGGAAATTAGACCAAATATACTTACCACCACTTTTCGATTTTAAGTTTGTATTATCCCTCGATTAACAATGAAATCATACAAGTTAAGAAACTATCACTGCCTCGACATAAATTTCTAAATTCTCACAGATATAGACGAGTTTTCCTACCTCAAAATTTGATGTTAAGTATGGAAAGAATGCTTTCCATACCACCATAAACTATAAATATCTTTTATAGAAATCAAATCTCCTGTACTTGTCACGTTTTTGACTCTCACAAATAGAGGATTAATTTCCTCATCGATTTTTAGTGTCAAGTATAAGACTGCTTAATTTTCATAAGTAATCGAATTCATATATGGAAGTAATACTTTATATACCTAACATCAATCTTCGATTTCAAAATTAAACTATCCTTTGGTTAACGATGAAGCCGTTCAACTTGGAGTATTATTACCTCTCAAACCTTGACTCAACAACATTCTTATCTTTCAGGATAAATAGAAGTTTCCCTACCTTGAAGCTAAATTTCAAGTATAAGATTTCATAAATTCTGTATACTATTTATAATAAATGAAGTGTTATAACCCAAACTTCCTTTCCAATTTCTCGAAACCATTTATTATAACAAATATGATATAGTCCATGATCTCCTTTTTTCCTTGAAAAATATTTATTACAATAATAGTGTTGTAACCCATGCTTTCTTCCTCTTTAAGATTCCACTTAACCTTCATAATACACTTTAAAACTTTTATATAAAATCTCGCTTGAAAATCTTTGTTTAAAACCACACTTGATTTGAAAAGAAAAAAAATTCCTTTATATAAAAGTAAACCACTTACATTATTATTTCAAATAGTCTCTTAAATCACTTATAAAAATTTCAAACCTCCTTTAAGACACTTTTAAACAAAGTTTAAACTTCCATTCAAATCATAACTTAAATCCATCACCTTTAAAAGAGAATTCGACTTTGAAAAGTAAAGGAATTTCCTTTAAATAAACCATTTGTTTAAATATCCTAAAATATTTCCTTTAGATCTCAAATCACTTTTAAAATACTTCTAAAATATAGTCTGAAAATTTCATTACTTAAAAAATGTTGCTTCTTTAAAAGAGAACTGTGACTTTGAAAAATAAAGGTATTTCCATTATGAAATTTAGACCTCTCACTTAAGTAACTCATATAAATTCAAAAATATATTTAAAACTTCAAATTCCTTTTAAAATACTTATATAGCTTCTATAAAACACATTTAGAAAGAATTTACAAAATATCTAAGTAGATAACCCTTTTATACTTTACTAAAACAATAGATTTCCAAAATGCATCTATACTGATTATCGTTATATGGACCGTAACTTTTAAAACTTGGTTTTTCAAATCAATAGCTTTTGAACCACATTTCTTTCTATATTTTATACTACTACAAGTATAGAAAACATTTACTTCAAAATATTATAAAAGTTTGAAGTCAATTTAAAATCCATTCTTGAAATTAAAATTTGAAACCAAGTTTTTCCAAAAGAAAATCAAACCATAAGAAATAACTATCCAAATAACTAAAAGGGGCTTAGCGACTACTCTAGCACATAATCAAATGCTTCAAATATTTCTATCTCAAAAGAATTTAACTTTTCAAGATGTATCAGAAGCATTTACATAAACAAGAATATATGTAAACAAAGATCAACATGGCGAGGAACTCCTTAGAGTCCCTCTATAACAAGAGTCCCTTGTAATCATGTCGTATGCACTTCGAAGTGTTTCGTCATGACCTATACACTACGAACACTTCAACTTTCATTCTCTTTAGTTAGTCCCATGTCTATTCCATATGTATCATCCGCTTCCAAGCAGGAACCAATCTAACAAACAATTATAAATAGTACATATAATATTATTATTACATACACATATATATGAGCGAGTAAATAAATTATTACAACAATTATCACAAGCTCACTACTTCTTCAACTACCACAACAAACACCTACACACTAGCATGCACCTTGCATGGCTTGATAAAAACTCAGGATCATTCATGTTGTGCATGGCCATGGGGTGCTATAGGCTTTAGGCAACAAAGTTTGAATCTTTCTGATGGTGGTGGTGTTGGCCATGTAGATCTAAGGTCATATAAGAATTTTGAGGGGTAAAGAGGTATATTTTCAAGGAGTTTTCTTTTATGAATCATTAGTGGAAAGGGAGTGAAGAAGAGTGAAGGAGAAGAGAGCAAAAGTTGGAAATGAAGTAAATGTGGTTCTTTTATAGAATTTGAAAACTGGCAAATGACCTAACAAGCCCTTTTACAAAATGACCACTTTTCCCTCCGCTACCCCTCAAAATTCCGTCCACAGTATGCCCTCCACATTGCCCTAAGTACCTTCCAAGTACTTCCCTTCGTGATGACACGAAAGCACACAAATCCATACAATAAAAGTCCACTTTTTTTATTTAATTTAACCACCTTTAAAAACCTTTTAATGATGATTAGAGTTTATAATTTTCTTTGTTGGCAAATAGGGAATGTTATTTGTTATTTATATGCCCATTTATAAATTAGTGTATGTTCAAATAGTTATAACAACTTTTATTCTATAAAAAGTTGAAAAATCGAAAAACGAATTTCGAGCACATTTTCAATTTTTCTTTGAACTGTTTATTTTTGTAAACAAATATTTAAAATGAGTTTACTATCATTATTAATAATAAAAATGAATTATTTAAGCTTTTAAAATCAATTATTTAAAAATTTAAAATTAATTAAATATTCATAATCAAAGCGATAAAATTTTAGGTCGTTACTTCCTTACCACCTAAAAGAATTTCGACCCTGAAATTTTATCACAAATAACCAATCCAGAAACAAGCCAAAAAAATATCTTAACATTTTTTACTAAGCTCTACAATGTGCATGAATCATCTGTATGCAATATCCGTCCCGATCACTTGCTCGGATACATAAATCTCTCATCCAAACTAGTATAGATCACTTAACTTCTCCATTGCGGAACTCTGATCCGGTTCCATGATCTGATACTTATGTTTTTTCCTTACATGGTCCTAAACTATGATAGAAAACACTCACATCACCCTAAGAATCCATCTCAAGTACTCTCTGTCGATCAATCGAGTGAAAATGCCTAGTTCGGACTGGTGTATATCACCTAGAAATCCTATGTTCGAACTCTGGATGTAGAATGGTCATGCGAATAAAACGATCTAAGTCCAACTTACGGTTTTATCCCTTTAGGATAAATTAATAATTATACTACGCTAATTCTTTTTTACTTCCCAAAATTATTTATGAAACATTTCATAAAATATAACTTAAGTTTTAAACTCGTATAATACCCTACTGCATCTTGAGAGTGTATACAACTATCTTGTTTAATCTTTTACCTTTTAAATTCAAATGTGGACCCAAAATAAATCTGGGTCTTAAAACTGAGTCGACCTTTTTACCCATCTAGTCCGGTAAGTTGCTAGAAAGAGTAGGATGCTGATATCTAAACTCAGTCATAAAGTCTACATTTCCTTAGATATCCTTAAGGTAACGACATTTATTAGTCGGCCTAATAACATTAAATAGTTTATAGAACTTAAATATTAAAACAAAAGACAGCGTTTTTATAACACGAAGTTTATTAAAACCTTCCTATTGAATTTAACCCATTTAAACTTGTTAAATTATTTTCTCTCTAACCAAGAGTGATATAAACCAATATTAAAAATTTTATTTACCAACACACTCTTTTATTAAAATACCTTTTTATTTTGAATCCATTTTCTTTAAGGAAACTTAAGAACTAAATACCTATTTTTTATTTCAAAAACTTTTTAAAATGATACTATATATTTTATTCCATAGAAAATGTGCATATAGACCGAGTAACATCAAAATGATATCAAAGAAATAGGTCCTACTAAGTAGTATCATACATCCCCTTACCAAGAAAAGTAATACTCAAGAGAAGTGTTTACAATCTGAACATATCTCTTGCTCATTTTTACTCATTTTCAAGCCACTTGAACTAATTAACATAAAAATACTTCTTCTCTTTCGAATCCCACTTTATGATAATACCGTATATATTTCTATATAAATAGTTTTAACAAAATATATACTACCACTTGCTTTGGGTTCGTTCAAGTTCGAACTCATTTCGAGCATACAATGATAAAGAGAACAATGTACCGAGTGCACAACAAAGTTCGCTTAAGCAAATATCTGATCGTCGCTTAGAAGATTATTCAGATTATTACGAAATAAATCGAGATGTTTTCCTCGAATTATCCAAAGAAAATGTATTTTTCTTAAAATCTTCTTTGAAAATAATTTTACTTATAAATCCTTCCATGTAATACTATAATTACTTTTTCCAAAAATCATTTGAAATCATTTTCAAAGACACGAGGATTTAAATTCTAAAAAAATCCTCTTCATTTAAAAATATACTTTAGAAACCTAATTTGTAAAATCATCTTTATATAACATCATTCCTTCATGTATCAAAGTAAACTTTATAACAACATTACTATTGAACACCTTATAGTTAAATTATGAAACTTAATTCACAAGGTGTTCGTATTTAGTCTAAATAAAACTAATAAATGCTCATAAATTAGTTGAGTATAACAAGCAACAAATAATAGTTAATGCTCCTAATTGGATGAGCATGACCAATCAAACAATAATTGAATATTATCATTTCCTAACAAACAAACACATCATAAGTAACTATATCAATTTTTTTTGAAAATTATTCTTATATATATAATATAATTCTAGGTAAAATTATATCATTTACTCATTTCAAAAACAATACTATGTCGTTTTGCCTTGTTCAAGTACTTAGAAATCCTTATCGATAACATGGCATTCCATTTATCGACTAGAATTCATAAACCACTCAACGGACCAATTAACATGATATAAAACATTTTTGTAGCATTAATAAATATGCATTCTCATATACACACACATACAGACACTTAAACTCATTCTAGGGAGTCACTTATCCTATCTCTAATGAGTTTACCCTACCGAGACCTAGGTGTTTGCTTAACCTAGGCTCTGATACCAAATGTAACGACCTACCTTTTCGACCCTCAAAAGTCGACACTAATACATCCACGGTACTTACGCTCCTAGAATCTCAGTGTCAGAAAGATTGATAGTTGCGGTGAAAGAAAGAAAATATAAAACAGAATCTCACATCGTGACAAATAATACGTAATATCCAAATGATCTTTACAAAAAGAAAACTTTAATATTCATACAACAATCAAAGTAAACTAACCTATCATCAGCCTAGATAGTTATAACAGCATGTCCTTACAAATGCAGATAGATACAAACAAGTAATGCATTAGAAAAAAATGTGAATAGGTCTTACGGGCATCCAGCTTGTCTCCTGAAGCTCCAAGCATGCATAGCTAAATATGGAAAAATATACTCGGGGATGACCTGAGCATTATAATAACACCTGGATCAGTCTGGTAAACCAGCATGAGAAACTCAAATCATATGGATTATTTTAATATTATAAATCCTTTCAAAATAAAGGTATCCCATAAGACCCAGTTGCATATAAACAGGGATGGGTTTCTACCTTACGATAATTAAACCATTTTATTAGAAAATCCAATGATATTATAATAACATCTTGGGTTGTAAATATATAACATAGCCTGAATGATTACATTAATTACATTAAACAGCATATTTAGTATACGACCAAGTCCGTAAGGCACGTATTAGAAATTGGATTCCAAACAATGACAAGACTACTGGGTACCACTGCCATAGTACATTTTTAGAAAAATGTACCGAGGGCCTCATATGGCCCCTCTGCAAATCAGGACCGACCCACTCCTTACTGGATAGTACCGAATATGTCATCACTCTTGTTGTCCCTAACAATCCATTTCTATGGCCACAACATACATAATCCAAAAATATCGATCTAGATACAAGTGATGACCGTACCCTAATGGTAGAGAACCACATAACCCTGAAGCATATCCCATGTTTTAGTCATTACCCAGTGTGAGGCTTGAGGCTAAATTTTACCTTTTTAGCAACCCATCTTGGAATGCTAACACTGCTTTTTAAGTAACAATGTAATGCCAACATTCATCCATACAAGTTGTTCAGGATATGAATAAACCAAAGTACTACTTCTACTATATCCCTTTTGGAAATCGCCTTTAGGATTAGTAGGAAGTAGCCCTTGCATTTCAATGAACTTCGTCTTCTATCTAATCATCATCAAAATGTCTTCAATTCAGATGCTTATGCCAGTACGAAGTTGTTTTCAAATAACTTATCCGATCTTGGTCTCTTCGAACCAACAATCGATAGTTTCTGGTTGATTCAATTCCGGTTCTTTCAGAAGTAAGCGGACGATATAAGAATCCTAAAAGGATCTCGAGTATCCACCCTTAAAGCAAGAGACGTTTCACTGGAATAAGTACTCCTAAGGAATCACAAACTGTATGAACACATAAGGCCTATATATACTTCCTAAGTCAAAACTAGCCAAGATTTGATAGTCGGTTATTTAACAATCAAATAAGCAAACAACCAAATCGAAGATTTAATTTCATATGGAAACCAAGCATAATTAAGCACATAAGCACCCACTAAGACTCTTTACTTTATCCTTTCTTTAATTAAAATCTCCTTTCAATTATTTGTATTAAAATACATTTACAAAAGATATATTCACAAACCCTCTCTACACTCTTCAATTCTTGGAAAAGTATTAATATACTTATCTCCACTGTATAAGTATACCCATAAAACATTTCACTTCCAATACTTAGAAAACGTCTCCATATACTTATATTAATGGTATAAGTATATACACAAAACTTAATGAATATTTTCCTTTTTTCCCAAAATCATATTTAAATGGGTCCAACAAATGTCGTTTAAAAACATTGCTTATTATAAACCCACACCACTTTCCTTTTTGGTGTAAGTAAATGAATCATATGGAAATTAGGCCAAATATACTTACCAACACCTTTTGATTTTAAACTTGTACTATCCCTCGATTAATAATGAAGTCAGATAAGTTAGAAAACTATCTTTGCCTCGACATACGTTCTTAATTCTCACAGATAGAGACGAGTTTCTCTACCTTAGAATTTGATGTTAAGTATGAAAAGAATGCTTTTTATACCACCATAAATTATAAATATCTTTTATAGAAGCCAAATTTCATACACTTATCATATTTTCGATTCTCACATATAGAGAATCAATTTACTCATCGGTTTTTAGCGCCAAGTATAAGACTGCTTAATTTCCATAAGTAACCAAATTCGTATATGGAAATAATATTTCATATAGTTAACATCAATCTTTGATTTCAAGCTTAAACTATCATTTGGATAACAACGAAGCCATTCATGTTGAGTATTATTACCTCTCAAACCTTGACTCGATAACATTTTTACCTTTCAGGATAGGTAGAAATTTCCCCACCTTGAAGCTAAAGGTCAAGTATACGATTTCATAAATTCCATATACTATTTATAATAGACAAAGTATTATAACCCAAACTTCCTTTCCAATTTTCCAAAACCATTTATGTTATAGTACGTGATCTCCTTTCTTTTCTCGAAGAATATTTATCACAACAATAATGTTATAATCCATGCTTTCTTCCTCTTTAAGGTTCCTCTTAAAACCCTCACAATACACATTAAAACTTCCATATAAAATCTCACTTGAAAATCTTTGTTTAAAGCCACATTTGATTTGATTTGAAAAGATTTTTCCTTTATATAAGAGTGAACCACTTACTTTATTGTTTCAAATACTCCTTTAAATTAGCTATTAAAATTTAACCTCCTATAAAACACTTTTTAATAAAGTTTAAACTTCCATTCAAATCATAACTTAAAGCCATCACCTTTAAAAGAGAATTCGACTTTTGAAAAGTAAAGGAATTTCCTTTAAATAAACCACTTGTTTAAATATCCCAAACTAAATCCTTTAGATCTCAAATCTCTTTTTAAATACTTCTAAAACATAGTCTGAAAACTTCACCACTTAAAAATCGTCGCTTCTTTAAAAGAGAATTTTGACTTTGAAAGGTAAAGGAGTTTTCTTTATAAAATTTAAACCACTCACTTAAATAACTCAATTAATTTTAAAAATATATTTAAAACTTCAAACACCTTTTAAAATACTTACAGAACTTCCATAAAACACATCTGAAAAGAATTTACAAAATATCTAAAGTAGGTAACCTTTTTGTACTTTATTAAAATCATAAATTTTCAAAGTGCATCCATAGTGACTGTCGCTATATAGATCATAACTTTTGAAACTTTTTTTTGTAAATCAGATAGCTTTTAAATTACGTTTCTTTCTATATTTTGTACTACTTTAAATATAGGAAACATTTTACTTCAAAATATTATAAAAGTTTGAGGTCAATTTAAAATCCATTCTTGAAATTAAAATTTGAAACCATGTGTTTTTCAAAAGAAAATCAAACCATGAGAAATGACTTTTCAAATAACGCAAAGAGGCTTAGCGACTACTCTAGCATATCACCAAATGCTACAATTATTTCTATTTCAAAAGATTCAACTTTTCAAGTCATATCACCAGCATTTACGTAAACAAGAATATATGTAAATAAAGATCAACATGGCAAGAAACTCCTTAAAGTCCCTCTACAACAAGATTCCTCTGTAAATCATGTCATGTGCACTTTGAAGTGTTTCGTCGCGACCTATTCGTTACGAACACTTCTACTTTCATTCTCTTTTGCTGGTCCTCTATCTATTCCTTATGTTGCATCCGCTTCCAAGCGAGAACCAATCCAACAAGCAATTATAAAAATTACATACAATATTATTATTACATGCAATTTATACATAAGTATATATATGACTTTAAGGTGAGTATCTCACTTTCGAATGCAATGAAACTTTATCACAAGATCACTATTTCAACTACCACATCAAACACCTCTACACTAGCACATACCTTGCATAGCTTGACCAAAACCCCTGAAATCCTTCATGTTGCACACAACCATGGGGTGTTATAGGTTTTAGGAAACAAAGTTTGAATCTTTGTGATGGTGGTGGTATTGGCTATGTAGATCTAAGGTCATATAAGAATTTTGAGGAGGAAATGAGGTGTTTTTTTAGGAGTTTTCTTTTATGAACCATTAGTGGAAAGATAGTGAAGAAAATGAAGGAGAAGAGAGAAAAAGTTGGAAATGAAGTAAAGATGGAAATGAAGTAAAGGTAGTTCCTTTTATAGAATTTGAAAAATGGCAAATGACTCAGCATGACCTCTTTGCCCTCCACTACCCCTTAAAATTTCAGCCATATTACACCCCCCACATGGCCCTAAGTACCTTTCAAGTACTTCCCTTCATGATGGCATAAAAGCACACAAATCCATGCAACAAAAGTCCACTTTCTTTATTTAGTTTAGGCACTTCTAAAAACCTTTTAATGATGATTAGAGTTTCAAATTTTATTCATTAGAAATAGAGAATTTTATTTGTTATTTGTATGCCCATTTATAAATTATTGCATGTTCAAAAAGTTATAATAACTATCGTTCTATAAAAAGTCGAAAATTCAAAAAACGAATTTATGCCACATTTTCAAATTTTCATTGGACTATTTAATTTTGTAAAAATATATTCAAAATGGGTTATTTAAGTATTTAAAATCAATTATTTAAATATCTAAAATTAGTTAACTATTCGTAATCAAAGCAATGAAATTGTGGATCATTACAAAGTAAGTTAAAGCTTTGTATAGTACTAAAATGATAGAAAACTTATGCAATTTATTTCATTATAGTGGATATAATATCATTCCTCATGCACTTCACGTTATGTTTATTAACATTTCAAGCTAGTATACATAGGCTTGAATGTTATGAAATCCTAGTTACCATGAATAAAACCCCCAGAAAAAACATGTACAGCACAACAACAAAAAAATACACAAATTAAAACAAACTATACCTAAGATTCAATACCATCACCTTCTTCGAAAACATTATTTTCCTTTTCCAATAAAATTTTTTCCTTCAAAGTTTCTACCCTCATGTTCATCCCTTTTTATCAGAAAAAGAAAAAGAGATGAAAAGTTGGAGAATATGGAAAAACCTAATACGTTTTAGTCTAAAAATTATAACGATTACAAAGTCATTTATTTTCAAAAAAAAATTAACGGAGTTAGAAAGGAAAAATGTAATTGTTAATAGAATTGATCTCTCCAAAGAAATCATTGGAATCTTGAATATAATAATCTTTTTCTAATAAAGAAGTAGTTGAAGATAAGAAAATGGATAAAGATTAAGATTGAGATGCATTCTCCTTAAGAAATTTAAAATTAGAGAACTAGATTTTAAAATTATAGTATTTGAGTTGAGGGTCAAAAGATGAAGATACATAGAGTTTAGAGATGAAAAAGAAAGATGACGAACATTGATTTTAAAACAATGATTAAGTAATTTTAGATTGATTATAAAAGGGAAGATTCAAAGTTTGGTCCTTATCTAAACAAATAGATTTACCTAAGATTTTTTTTTCATTCCTTTCATTCATATCAATTTTTCATTTAGCAATTTCCTTTGAAAAAGGCAATCCTCGTTCTCTTTCTTTTCCTACCTTTATAAATTTGTCCATTTTTCAATTGAAAAATCAATGCATATCATTTTCAATGTAAATTTGAGATGATGATTAAGTTAATGGAAATTTAGGTGCAGATTGAGATGAGTCCACCTTTCTCAATTTTTAACTTTTTCTTTAAAGTAGAGAATTAGAGTTTTAGGTTTTCACAATGAAGACAAACAATGATTTTGAAAAATTAGAAAATAAGTGAAAGAAGAGATAAGAAAGATAAATATGAAAAAGTCATTATAGTAGTCCTGGTTATTTTTATAATGGAATTACAATTGATTTGATACTTCACTTAACCATATATTTTATGTGACAAAGTAACTTTTTAAGCTTTCCTTATCCACATTTCTTTATTTAGTAAATTTTACAAAAAAAGTAATCTAGGTTTTTGTGTCAAAAATTACAAAAGTTAATGCAATTAACTATTTCACATGTCAAATAAATCAATGAAACTACTTACTTGAATTGATATAATCTAGTTCGTCCTATAGAAAAGTGATTACAATGATTCGCATAAACAATATACTCCTTCTTTGAGAACTAGGTCCCCTTCTATGATGACATGATAATATATTATTTAAAGCATACATTATCCTTTGTTTCTACCAAGATTGAATGGAGGGTTAGAATTTTTGGAACTTGCATTTTTTAGTAAATTTTACAATATAGTTTAATAGAGATGATATAAGAATGCTTACAAGAATATCTACTGATTGAGATAAAGATGTGAAAGTTTATGTGAAAAGCATATGTATGAATTTTCCTGGAGTGTATGGGTATTTATAGAAAAATGGAAGCAATAACCGTTAGAAATTAATATAGAGATATTATACTGAGAGAAATAAAGAGATAACGAAAATCTTAAATAGTAAGCATGTTATATTAAAATAATAAGAAGACTATCATGTTAATAACAGTTAATGTTTTTTTTTTTTTTTTTTAAATAATAATAAAATTAACCATCACCAAAATGCTATCAACAAGCCTGACAGATAACTCAAAACCAAAACAGAACAGCCGAATCAATCAAACTCCATACATAGTCTAAATAAGCAACAAAAAGCGGATTTAATACAAAATTGAACATATATAAGTTACAATGATATAAGTTGTAATAAACCTATTTAATACATTTTAATGTCAACGAGCACACTTAAACAATTAAAAGAAAAATAATGTATAGAGTTTAATTTTCATACAAGGATCATATGCACGGTTGGATAGATTGCATTTCGATAGTATTATTATAGCAAAAGTTGTTCTTTATTCAAGTAGAGGACTTATTTGATATCTCGGAGGTTCGAACCTATGACCTCTAGAAGTCGAGTCGAGAGCGTCATATCACTACTATTTGAGCTAGCGGCCACGATTGCGTTTCGACGGTTTAAATTAGTAGATCATATTAAGAATGTAAACCTCATGTAGGACCTAAATACTCATAGGTCAATATAACTTTTTGTGTAAATTATGACTTCTTTCAAATCTACACACAAAATTATCAATGTTCTTTATTTTAACCATTTTCTTTTTCAACAACATGCCAATTATCTGCTCCAATATGCAAGCGACCGCAATTTGGTAGATTTAAAAAACTAAATAAAAGGGCAAATAAAATGATTCAAAATACAAAGACAATTATAATGAAGATTTTTCCTATGATTATGAAGAGTATGATGAAGCTCTTATTGAAGTAATGGCAGCTGATTTTTAATGAATTGCTTATAAAACCAGTAATTTGGGTTTTGATTTTAACAACATTACAATAATGCTGCTAACGAGTTTATCCAATTGTTATAGATTTATTAGCATATCAAATAGCATCTAAGTAGAGATTAAATCTAGAAACAAATACAAGTCCAAAAGGCAAAATAAAGAAGAATCAAAGTCATATCAGAGCATTCAAGCATACGAAGTAGAATATGTGCATTCAAGTGATAAAGACGGGATTGGCAAGCCAATTATACTTCATAGAATCAGTAAGAGATGGGTTGAAGAGCTTTAAATAAGTATGTTGCATATTGAGTCCTTATCGAGTCAAGTTAGATATGATTTGTTAAAATCCTACAAACGATCTGCAAATCACACCACACTTTGCCATATGACCCAAAATAACTTCTAGAATGTTGAGAATTTCTAGTATTTTTAGAGCAACAAAATCGATATAAAAGTGCAACATTTAGATGGTGCTTGGAATGGACAAAACAAGCAGTAATCGATCGATCGTTGTCCCTATAATAGGATGACCAGTTGTCACAAATTTGTCTATAACAGGCTACAATATGATTTGTTGTGGCTCTTGCTCCTCCCTCTTCATTCTAGAAGACGTCACCTTTCAATAATGACTTTTGCGAAGAACAAAAACCCTAAAAATACATCTCAAACTACACTATAAAATTCCATAGCCATTCCGCTGGTTTGCATCCAATCGAATCAACCACTCTAGACCATCTCGGCCATTAATTAAAATCAAGGTAGATGATCTCATATTTCTCGCTACCCTTGCTTCTTCATGCATTTAACTCCACATTATGTCCAAAAGATATTTAACTTCTCCTAGCTGCTACACATTTAAGCCAATGTCTTTTGAGGTGTTATAAGAGATATTGTACTCTAATATTGACAAGCCGGTGTATTAGACACAATATAGTTACCAGAGAACTTTGTTGTACTTCAAAAATGTGAAGTCAGTTCTGTTGTTCAGGCAAAATTAATGTTCTGTTTTTTTGTTCAGGCAAAGGTCGAAGCTCAATTATATTATTCATGTAGTTCATATGGATACATGTTCTTTTGGGTTATGTAAGGAGGTTAGTGAAATTTAAAACGAATTTTGGGACTGGGTATAGGACGATGATGTCCGAAGTAGTATAAATCGACAGTGTGATTTACTTTCTGCTGCTTCTACTTCTATGCTTCAATGTTTGATACTTGACCATTTTTGATACAAACTTTAAAGCTATAATCTAACGTTGCAAATATATAGCGCACATCAATCACCGGTTACAACACTATTCCATATTATGCTTCTTATATAAATTGAATGTGGACGGATAGCACTTCAAATAATCATGAAAAAGGTCCATTTTTGGCTGAAGAGTAGTTATTTTAGTCACCTTTGTAATGCATTTACCAATAAGTTTGGTTCAAAATCCACTAATCCATGAATTATTTGTATTTTTATGTATACAATTAGCCGTTGCTACATATCGTGGTAGGTGAAAATTTCAACCAAGCTTGTAGTAAAGTAAACATGCAACGTCCTAATAGTCCATATCTTATCAAAGGGAGTTTAGTGTCGGTAAGCATACAGAATATCGCTTGAACTTATTATTAATGTTGCCATTATTCCATTTGGACTAATTAATGAAAGTCTCCGGCGGTAACATGGCGTTAGAAGTATGAAAATTTAAAGTGAGGATATAATGAGTATACAGTTGTAAATAATCGATGTGACTAAATCATTTTATTACCTCCACATCATAGGTGTTAGAAAATTAAACATTATTTGTACGTATATAACAAATCAAAGAATACCGTAGCCTATGCAATCAAGACTTGAGTAGTAAAAGTGATGCTCTAATTTAGGTTGAGAACGTGGGTATAAACTTAGGTTTTACATATGCTTGTTACTTGAGTTATAATAAGAACTCGACATATTATACTTATATTACAACTGCTAAAGTGGGTGCTTAATATACTCAACGTAATAGGTATAATAGGAAATAACACCTTTTAAATCATATTTCCTATTTAAGAGTGGAAAGTTGTGAAATCATAGTGCTCAAAGGGTGTTAAGTTCACACTCGTTATCTATTGATTTGCAACTAATATTTAGTTCATGCACATGACTTATTTATTGGTATGCTAGTCTTGATGAGAGTACTTGGACGTGATTGTATTTTGAGTATCTTTTCCTTTATTTCACGCACTTATAATAGCAATGGGTTGGTCATTCGACTTTATTGCTAAATGACACAAACAATTTACAATTTGGGCTCACAAAAGGGAAATTTGGCCCATTCTAAAAAACAACACATCAAAATAAATGCTTTACTGAAATAATATGATTCAACTATTATCTCTAGTTCCTTCCTTATTCTCCACCACCTTTCTCTTCTTTTATTTCATGGTCAAATATTCCTCTTTTGTCCAAGGTCAAAAATGAAGTTTTTCTCATTTTTTTGTCTCATCAACTTCTCCTTCGCATCTTCTTCACCATCGATTACATTTTTCTCTGCATATTTGTAACACTAAGATGATTATAAGCTGGTTGGACATACTCCCTTATGCAGTTGAGTTCGGTTGTCTTTTACTACTGAAAAGCACCGTATCTTAATACATCTAGTGGTATATGATTCGATATTCCCTGCTGTAGCTTTATAACCTTTATATGCGAGGTCAGCATATCTTGACTCACTCATATCTAGTATGTTTTCTAACTTAGGTTTATTATCCCTTTATACTTATCATTAAGTTAACATGGTCGTGAAACTTACTGTACTTAGGAAGGAGTTCGGCAACCAACAGTTTATGTTGTTCGCCGACCTTTATTGGATTTGCAAAGTGATTAGTCGATTGAGGCAAACTATTTGTGACAACGCGCATCTTAATAGGCCTTAATTTCGACTAAATCGAAACCAAAGTCCATTAGGGTATGGATCGTTGCTTTTTGATTACCTGTAATAAACATAAGAATATTAGAGTATAATCAATATAAACTCATAGTGGAATAAAATAATAATGGAACATATATGCCGATTAAGGCTACTACCTTGGAATCAATATTATTCCTTAGATATCTAGTCGCTTTGTCAATGATAAGCATGAAAGATAAGATTCCACCATCTACAGTTCTCATCTTACACTAGTATCTTGTCCCTCTAAATCTATCATGTGGGTTGTAATGAGAAGAGAGTCAGAACAACATTTTGGTGACTAGACAATTACCCAATTTACCCATAACTTTGATTTATAACTGTGAGAAATGCGGATTACGGTTCTTAAGGCTAAGATTAATACTAGAGGGGGGGAGGGGTGAATAGTGTTAATCAAGAATTACTAAATCTTTTTAATTTAAATTAATTTAGACACAAAAGTATGCAATATACAGACACATATATGATCACAGAAACAATCACAAATGCAGAAATAAAATAAAAACAGTAAAGGAAAGAACACACTGGATTTTATACTGGTTCGGAATCACCCTACATCCAGTCCCGCAACACAAGTACGGATTTCCTTTCAAAAGAAATTGTACAATTACACCCTCGGTTTCAAGGCTACGAGGTACACCGTCCAAAATTTCGATCCTCTGGGTAGAGATACTTGATTTCCGGGCCACAAGTTTATCCAATTGATTTACCAAGGCTACAATCACACCTTTTCCCTTTTGATTGATTTCCAAGGCTACAATCACACCTTTTCTCGCTTAATAGATTACAAAAAAGTATATAACTCTGAATAGCACTGAGAATCTTGTAGAGTTAGTGACAGAGAATCGAACTAGAAGTAATCGAGTATGATTCAATGTTGATTTCGGCAGAGTAATGATAAGAATATGTATTAAGAAATGAGGACGAAGAAGAGGAGTGAAAATCAGAAAAAAGTGATTAAAAATTCGTAGAAACTGACCCCTATTTATAAAAGAACAACAGCCATGTCCATTCATGAAGAGTTATGGCGAATGGACACTTCTTTTGAAATTTGAATTTTTGAATCAAACCGTCACCATCTCGACATGGTACCCATAGGCATGTCGACATCCTAAAGCATTTTATGATGTTTTGAATTTCTTTGAAAATAACCTTTATCTTATATAAAAACTATTTTAAACTTTATAAATATACTTGACTATAGTTAAAATTCATAAGTAAAAATAAGGAATAATATATATAGATTTTAACTATAATTTTATATAAAAGTTAAATATATTATTTTGAAAATATAGTTTAAAATCAGGAGTAATTTGACTTTGAAAATAAAGATGTTTTTGAGGCTAAAATTATTTAAAATCAGGATTGAGGGTTTTGAGTCTTTTAAAAGGAAAGTTTTGAAAACATTTTGAAAACAAGATAATTTTGTAAAATCTTTTGCATTAAAATTAGTGGATACAAAACAATGTCCCACTAGATTTTCGTAGGTTCCATCATACTTAGGGTTCCATCCCTTTAACGGGCTCGAAGTGGATTTCATTCCACGAATAAATTGGATTTTAAGATGCCAGTTCTTTTCTACGAGTTTTAACAAAAATTCTTAATAATAAAAAATACTTATCCTTGAAATCTTGAACTCTTCATAGTCTCGATACTCATGAGTCTTCTATCTTGATATTTTATCTTGATATCTTAAATCTCTATACTGTACAGTCTTCATTCTTAGTACCTGCAAGGTTAAATCCTGCATATACATACATATCTAAACTTATAATGTTAGTATTAGTATTTTATAATCTATTCTAAGGTTGTTGTCATCAAAACCATCATCTCACGGACTAACAATCTCCCCTTTTCTGATGATGACAACCTTTGTTTATAAAATATTATTTCTATCCTAATAACTCCCCCTAAAACTAACAACTCCCCCTTAATCTATACCTAACTATCCTATTTTATATATTTCCCCCTTTGTCATCAACAAAAAACTTTATCTAAACTAGATAACTCCAAACTATATAACCCCCCCTAAAACTATTACTCTATGACATGTGATTATAATGATAGTGTTATCGTAAATAATCAACACTTAAGTCTAATACTAAAACACAGTCCTAAATTATCAACTATCCTAACTAAGAATTCACAATAATACTCATAATAAAAACACATATAAGAACACGAGTTATTTATTACGTATATGGTTGTATTTACATTTGCGTTTGGAAAACATAAAAACACAAACAACAACGGAAGGAAAGAGTAGAAAATAATATGTGTTTCTGAACATAGGAGATCTATGAATCGAACAGTTTGGATAGTGGAAACAGAAATTTCCACGTTGTTCGACAAGATCCCATTTTTGTCGAAACACACTTTTCCAACACACACTACTTGGTCGTCATCCTCCTCGCGTGCTTCTTCCATGGGTTCTTCTTCTTCTTCATTGCTGGCCTCTTGTTCTTGATTGAGTGAAGAGTCTCCATCGATCAAGATAAGGTTGGCTTGGTTGTCCATTAGGAATTTTTGCAAATTTCTAAGAATCTTGCCTTGCCTTTCCTGTTCCTTTGCCATACGAAGTTGAGTCACTTGAATTTCAGTTAACATCTGAAGTACATTAACCATAGACTCCTCTATTTTCGTTACACGAGCAAGAGTAGTGCATTGGAATAGACCAGAAGTAGGAGAGGGAAATGAGAAAGTTGATTTTATGTTTGATTTTGAGGATGAAGCCATGATTTTTTTATTTCATAAGAGAGAATGAAGAGAAAACAGAGAGAATGAATGAAAAGTCGAAATTGAGAAGAATATATAACTAAATTTTTGAATTTTGGTGGGAAAATTTTTAAAAAATCAAAAACGATATATGTCGACATGTATACCTAAGGGATGTCGACATGGTCGTTTTAAAATTTAACTCTTTGATTTATTTTGATACCAATTGTTAATTATACTTGTTATTTATATTTTATATTTCAGTTATAGAACAAATTCCTAATTCTCTTCTTAATTTAGTAAATATTGATTCATTTAAAGGTTTTGTTAAGATATCAGCAATTTGATTTTCAAGATTGATATAATCGAGAGTAACTACTTCCTTGCTTCTATTATCTCTGAGAAAATGATGTCTGATATCAATATGTTTAGTTCGAGCATGTTGAGTAGTATTTTTGGATAAATTTATCGCACTCGTATTGTCACAATAAATTGGAGATTTTGAGAAATTTAAACCAAAATCTTTTAAGGTTTGTTGCATATATATTACTTGAGAACAAGCCAAAGCAGCAGAAATATACTCTGCTTTAGTTGTTGATAAAGAAACCGTGTTTTGCTTTTTACTAAGCCAAGAAATCAGAGAATACCCCCAAAAAGTGGCAAGTCCCACCTGTACTTTTTCGGTCTGATTTACAACCAGCATAGTCAGCATCACAGTAAGATATTAGTCAAAAGAATCATTTTTAGGGTAGAACAAACCATAATCAGACGTGTGTTTAACATATCTTATGATTCGTTTCACGGCTTTTAAGTGAGTCTCTTTAGGTTGGGATTGATATCTGGCACAGAGACAGACACTATGCATGATATCAGGTCTACTAGCAGTAATATAGAGTAATGAGCCAATCATTCCTCTGTATAATTTTTTATCTACATCTTTCGAGAGATCTTCTTTACTAAGGTACTCATTGGTTGCCATGGGAGTGGGTTTTCCACTCGAAGTGGCCAAACCAAATTTACTAATTAGGTCTTTAGCATACTTTTCTTGACTAATAAAGATACCATTATCTAATTGTTTTATTTGTAATCCTAAAAAGAAATTTAATTCACCCATATGACTCATCTCAAATTCTTTTTTCATTATTTCAGAAAATTCTTTATTCATTTCAAAATTAGTTGAACCAAAAATGATATCATCTACGTAAACTTGTACTAGTTGGATATTATTTTTATTTCTTTTAATAAAAAGAGTATTATCTACTTTACCAATTTCAAAATTAGATTGCAATAAATAAGATCTTAGTCTATCATACTAGGCTCCAGGAGCTTGTTTTAGACCATATAGTGTTTTTTAAGTTTGTAAACATGATTTGGTAATTTATCATTTTCAAAAAGTGGTGGTTGTTCGACATATACTTCTTCTTTTACAAATCCATTTAAAAAGGCGCTTTTAACACCCATTTGAAATAATTTGACATTATTATGATTTGCGAAAGCAAGTAGAATCCTAATGGCTTCTAATCTTGCTACGGGAGCCAATGTTTCATCAAAATCTATTCCTTCTTCTTGACAATAACCTTGAGCAACTAAACGAGCTTTATTTCCACCTCTCCTTGTTCATTCATTTTATTTTTATAAACCCATTTAGTTCCAATTATAGTTTTATTTTCTAGTCTAGGAACAAGTTCCCAAACGTTATTTCTAGTAAATTGATTTAATTCTTCTTGCATAGCCAAAATCCATGAATCATCAGTTGATGCTTCTATTGGATTTTTGGGTTCAATAGTTGATATAAAAGCTACATTACTCATTTGACTTAGTTGATTTCTAGTTTTAACAATAGATTGCATATCTCCCAGTATATTTTCTATAGGGTGATCTTTTAAAAGTTTTGTCCTTTTATTAGGATTATCAATTTCATTATTAGTTTCAATAGGTTCTTGATTTTGAGTGATTAAATCCTCTTCATCATTTGTATCTTCAAAAATTTTGAAATTTTCATCAAATGAAACATGCATTGTTTCTTCAATGGTATTAGTTTTTAAATTAAACACTCTATATGCTTTACTTCTATTAGAATATCCGATTAAGATACCTTTGTCGGATTTAGGATCAAATTTATCTAAATTATCTTTTGTATTTACAATAAAGCATTTACTTCCAAAAATTCTGAAATAAGATACCTTAGGTTTCATTGAATGAATAAGTTCATAAGATGTCTTATCAGTTAGAGCTCTAATGAAATTTCTATTCAAAATATAACAGGCGGTAGCAACTGCTTCTGCCCAAAAATTCTTTGGTAAATTACTATCTGTAAGCATAGTTCTTGCACACTCTTGAATCGTCCTATTTTTATGTTCTACTACTCCGTTTTGTTGTGGAGTTCTCGGAAATGAAAAATTATGAGTTATTCCCTTTTTATTGCAGAATTCCTCAAACAATTCATTTTCAAATTCACCACCGTGATCACTTCGAATAGTTATAATTTTTAGAGAAAATTGATTTTGAATTCTTTTTGAGAATGTCTTAAAACATTCAAAAGTATCACTTTTATGTTTCAAAAATCTTGTCCATGTAAATCTAGAATAATCATCTACAATTACAAAGACATATCTACTATGATTTATTGATAAGATTTGAAATGGAAAAAATAAATCAAGATGAAGCAACTCAAGAGGTTTTGAAGTTGAAATCATATCTTTTAGCTTAAAAGAATTTTTTCTAAGTATTCCCAATTGACAAGCATCACATAAACTATCTACTTTAAAATTCATTTTAGGGAGACCTCTTGCTAGATCATGTTTTGACAGTCTAGATAGGAGTTTGAAATTCAAATGCTCAAATCTCTTGTGCCAAATCCAAGGGTCACTTGTATTTGCCAACAGACACAGGTTATCATTTGAAACTTTCATACTGAGAATATATATATTCTTTTTCCTGACTCCCTCAAATATAATGGTTGAATTATTATCTTCAATGTGACATTTATCTTTTTCAAATTTAATTTTATAACCTTTATCACATAGTTGACTTATACTTAGCAGATTACGTTTCAGATTCTTAACTAGCAAAACATTAGTAATAGTAGGAGTTTCAGAATTACCGACTTTACCGATACCAATCACATATCCTTTTGAATTGTCTCCAAAGTTAACCAATCCTCCGTCTTTGTATATTATATCATTCAGTATATCTGGATTGCCAATCATGTGTTTAGAACATCCACTATCAAGTATCCATTTGTTTTTTCTGATCTGCACAATTTGTCCGTTGTGGATTGATTCCTGAACACCCATAAAGCATGATTCCTGCACATCAAACAATTTTGGTGAATTTGAATATTGATTATATGCAGACTCATGAAACAATGATGAATTGAATACTTCTAAATTAGTATTAACAAATATAGCCATTTTAAAAACTTTTAAAAATCAGATTATGAAACTTTGAAAACCTCGCTCTGATACCAATTATGAGAAATGCGGATTACGGATCTTAAGGCTAAGATTAACACTAGAGGGGGGGTGAATACTGTTAATCAAGAATTACTAATCTTTTTAATTTATATTAATTTAGACACAAAAGTATGCAATATACAGACACAGATATGAACACAGAAACAATCACAGATGTAGAAATAAAATAAAAGCAATAAAAGAAAGAACACACTGGATTTTGTACTGGTTCGGAGTTAACCTACATCCAGTCCCGCAACAAAAGTACGGATTTCCTTTCAAAAGCAATTGTACAATTACGCCCTCGGTTTCAAGGCTATGAGGTACACCGTCCAGAATTTTGATCCTCTAGGTAGAGATACTTGATTTCCGGGCCACAAATTTACCCAATAGATTTACCAAGGCTACAATCACACCTTTTCCCTTTTGATTGATTTCTAAGGCTACAATCACACCTTTTCTCGCTTAATAGATTACAAAGAAGTCTATAACTCTAAATAGCACTGAGAATCTTGTAGAGATAGTGATAGAGAATCAAACTAAAAGTAATCGAGTATGATTCAATGTTGATTTCGGCAAAGTAATGATAAGAATATGTATTAAGAAATGAGGAAGAAGAAGAGGACTGAAAACTAGAAAAAAGTGATTAAAAATTCGTTGAAACTCACCCCTATTTATAAAAGAACAACAACCATGTCCATTCATGAAGAGTTATGGCGAATAGACACTTCTTTTGAAATTTTAATTTTTGAATCAAACTGTCACTATGTCGACATGGTACCCATAGGCATGCGACATCCCAAAGCATTTTATGATGTTTTGAATTTCTTTGAAAATAACCTTTATCTTATATAAAAACTATTTTAAACTTTATAAATATACTTGACTATAGTTAAAATTCATAAGTAAAAATAAGGAATAATATATATAGATTTTAATTATAATTTTATATAAAAGTTAAATATATTATTTTGAAAAGATAGTTTAAAATCAGGAGTAATTTGACTTTGAAAATAAAGATGTTTTTGAGGCTAAAATTATTTAAAATCGGGATCGAAGGTTTTGAGTCTTTTAAAAGGAAAGTTTTGAAAACATTTTGAAAACAAGATAATTTTGTAAAATCTTTTGAATTAAAATTAGTGGATACAAAACAATATCCCACTAGATTTTCGTAGGTTCCATCCTACTTAGGGTTCCATCCCTTTAACGGGCTCGAAGTGGATTCCATTCCACGAATAAATTGGATTTTAAGATGCCAGTGCTTTTCTACGAGTTTTAACAAAAATTCCTAATAATAAAAAGTACTTATCCTTGAAATCTTGAACTCTTGATAGTCTCGATACCCATGAGTCTTCTATCTTGATATTTTATCTTGATATCTTGAATCTCTATACTGTACAGTCTTCATTCTTAGTACCTGCATGGTTAAATCCTGCATATACATATATATCTAAACTTATAATGTTAGTATTTATATTTTATAATCTATTCTAAGGTTGTTGTCATCAAAACCATCATCTCACGGACTAACAATAACGATTTATTTCCATTTAAGTGCCATGTCTATTATTTACGGCTAATCCATTCAACCGTATGTGTGCGTATGATATGTCCAACGTTCCCCGAGGTCTAAATATAACTATATATATATATGTGCCTACACACACACACACACATACACACACACACATATGATGTACTACCCAAAAACCTCGACCACCTAATACTTAGCAAATAGGGAGGATGAATACCCAATGGCTATTTAATACCTCAGCCTGTAGCGGGCCCTTCGTAACGTAATTGCTAGTCAATCGACTCTAGCTACAAAGACCAATGACTCCAAGATACGACTTTATAATATAACTACGGTATTACTAATGTGTCTTAAAGACTTACCTAAAGGTTAACTAGCCAACTTCCAATAAATAAGCAACTAAATAATTGAACATTAAGGTATGTACGTATCCCATATGGATTGTAGACTACTAGGAAGCGAAATCTGTCAAGAATAGCCCTAGCCTTTGCTAACGACCACTCAGGACCGCCGGTGGTCATAGCTAATATGTCAGCTCTACTACTAAATGCCGGTCCAACAGTAATACTGACATAGCTCATCGACCTTCCATAACGAAATCTCATTTAGACTAGCCTAATACAAGTCAAGGAAAATTCCCTCTTTCAGTTACTTAATACCGCTTATTAGGGATGGAGCGGACTCATTTCCCTAAAAGTACTATATTATTTAATACTTCAAATTTCTTGGTATATTTTCTCTACCTATACGCAACCGTATATCCCTTCCCTACGGGTCCTATGGTTGGAGATGTCCCACCTCAATAGTAAGTATACACAATTACCTCTAGGTCAAGGGAAAACTTCTGCTGTGTAACTCTACTGACCTTGCATCCCAACTCACTAAACCAAATCAGCCATCTTAAGTCTACATGTTGGGCTAGACCCATTAATTTGCACTTGTTCTAAACATATAACTAAGGCTGTTTAATTTCACGCTAAGAAAATTATACTACCTTCCAACACTCAATCTATATCTCATATGCTTATATACTATATTCCATAAATGTCAATTATCTGTAATAAATGTTCATTATTATTCTAGTTGCGCCATCTTTAATAATATTTATTTATTCGTTCTAATTCTACCTATTGCGCCAGTTCATTTCCCCATAAACACCACATTAAATCCTTTAACTAGTTCCATTAAACATGTTTATGTCCATATTTAATTCCTGCAACTCCCTATTAACTGCACATTTATTACACTATTAATTTTGAAGTTACCACCTTTTTTCCATCTACACCTCCTAATCCTATAATTTGCTATGCTATTTATAACTAGAAGTACAAATTTAACCAATGCAGATATTGATGTATATAACGCTATACAAACATATAGTTATTTTTAATAGGTTAAGTGCAGTTATACGCGTGTATGTGTTTTCCTATTTCTAATTATTAATTCCTAAATCGGAAATATTATTCTATGTTTTAATTTATCAGAGCTATCCTTCTAAAAAGGATTATCATTACAGCCTTCATTAATTAACTAAAAGTGAGACCTTTGCTTTATTTCAAATTAGAAAGAATTATCTCTTTTCTTTTATTGAAATAGACATTGAAAATTACAGGGAAGAACAACCATACTTTACACATCTCTTTTATTTTTGGTATATTCCTATTTATTTCAATGATGCACTTTTTATACATCTGTGGAATTAGATAATTTATAGAAATTATACGGAAATAGATAAAATTAAATTATACCCTGCTCCTAATAAATTAAAACATAGAAATTCACATTCTAAGTCAAATTAGGGCAATCTAAACTAATATCAACATTTTTCAACCCAACTATAAATCTGAAATAAACTCTACAGCTTTATCAACATTCATTTTTAACAAATTTAGGGACCGATTTTCAAAATTCCAAGATTAGGCTAAAAAAACTATTCTTATTCCAATTACCTCTCTTATAGAATATGTAGGTGATATTCCTATATGTTTGTTTTATGTCTACAACTAATCAGATCCTACAGCCTATATATGGTGTAATGTACTATGCAAGAGCAACTTATAGAGCCTTTTGAGAAATAGTATAGATGAATGGATATGTTTTATTCAAGGCAACCAAATGGAGAAATTATGGTACTTTGGTGTTGTTGTTGATTTTGAAGACTTTTGTAGCTGAAATATGGAAGAAGGAATATTAGGGTTTTTGAAAGAAGGATTTCATCTGCCTAGGTCCTTTGCAATGCAATCTAGAATAAGTACATGCAAGCCTTAAGCGTGCATGGTTTGTTGAGTGGGCATGTTGGTTCTGAGATATAGTACTGACTTGTTTATCTTGGCTTTTTGTCTATTTTTCTTTGTTCTTTGCTTTTTTCCCTTTTTTCCCTTTCTATTCTTAGCGACCATATGTCATTTTTCTTTATGGGATCAAGTTTGTTTAATCCCCTTATTTTATCTTATTAATAAATCTGGAAAGTGCCCAATCAACCCTGTTAGTTTTGCTAAAAAAATAATTAAATAAAATTCAACGATATAAATTTCAATATTATAAATAGAACACATAATTTCTCACTCACCCTTTCAACCCACCCAAATCTCCTAAATCTGAATTCATCCATTTACTTGACCCCTTTTCCTTTCTAATCCAAAAAATACGTATAAAAAGGTAGATACATACTATTAGAATTATAGATCTGAGAAGAGTTTTGGGGTTAAGGGGAATATAGATTTATAATTATGAAATTCACCTTTTTCCACAGTATCGATTCGCTCCTTCTCTTCTTCCCTTTTATTTTCAGTGTTTCTCCAATATATATATATATATATATATATATATATTGTAGGATCGATTTCACCCTAGAGGGGGGGTGAATAGGGTGATAGTATTAATTATAAAAAATTAATTGCGGAAGCTTATAAAATTATTTCAACACAAATATATCAAAATTATAGCAGCACAGATAATAGCAGAATAATAAATGCAGTAATAGAAGGACATAGAATTTACCCAGCTTCGGCAAAACCCTGCCTACGTGCTGCCCCAAGGTTTCTACTAGAAATTAGATAGTCAGACGCTTACACAAGTAAACTCACGACACCCGCTATCGACTAAACCTAACTCTACGCTCAAAACCCTGCCACAACTCAGCCACTAAGTTGCGAATTCTCAAACTACGCCACGTGGTTTGTCCCCTAGTCACACGACTAGAATTTACAACGGTTTAAAAAGAAAATACAAATTAAAAACAATTTTAAAATTAAAATAACCCTAATTAAAAAATAAAGCCCTTATAATTAAAAAAAGCGCCCTTGTAATTAATAGAAGCCGGCCCCTTTTATTCTTTTATCTATATCGGCCTGCTTCCTTGTTTTATGTTAATGGCGGCTTTGTCTTTGCAAATTAGGGCTTCGTCCCTTCGATCCAATTTAGGGTTTTGAAACAGAAGCTGCCGATAGTTGATCGAGCGTATGATTAATTCCGGTCCTCTCTTTGTTGATCGTCTATTTCTTTGAGTTGCTCACTGCTGCTTCTATTTGATCGAGTTTAACGTTTGCTTCGGTATGTAATTTTCCCTTCTTTTTTTTGCTTTTATGATTTTCGTATTCGAACTCGATATCTTTTGCCGATGATGATCTTAGGGTTTTTATATGGGTTCGATCTTTGTACTTTTCGTTCATCTGATTTGTTCAACAATTTCCTTCTGCCGTTCGATATTGTTTTGATGCTGATGATTTCATTGACTAAATCAAATGCGTATAAATTCGTGTTACTTGGTTGACATAGTTTTGAATTGATATCGTGGTCATCAAGTGTTGATTTCCTTTGACTTCGGCCATGTTTTGATTTCGTGTTTGTTCTGGTTGACTTGTTCATTGACATGACTGTGGCAATTTCACTATGACTTCGGTTTTGCTTTGCATTGACCTTGGCCCTGAAAAAATCGATTTGCTATTGCCTGTAAGAATTTGTTCGATATTGATTTCTTTGACTTTGTTAATGGTTCATCTGTGTTCATCCCTGAACATTACTGTTTTGGTTTCTACTGACCTGTATATCATTATCTTCAAACTTGCTATATTCTTAGTGGAATTTTGTTGCAGTGGTTGATGCTTGTCTGGTTAGTTCGTACTTTCACCTGTAGCAGCTTTGTGCATTTTGTTGCGACCTGTACTTGTATACTGCTGTTATTGTTGTACTTGTGTACTTCATATATCCCCTGTGTATTGGTTTCTTCCCTTTGTATACACTTTGATAATCATGTTGTATTATTTTGTTGATAACCCACGGCTTTGACTTGACTCTGCTGCATACATGTATTCCTGTGTTCATGCCTGTATCATGCTCGGCTATGTGGTCTTTGCTTGTTAAGGCTGCTGCTCGTATGCTCTAACCTGATGCATATTGCCTGACCATTCATATATATGTTGAGTCTTGTTTATTTGAGTTTGGTTTATTTTGATTTTTGGTCGAGGTTGCATATATGAGTTTTGCTGAAGTGGTTGAGACTGGTTTGAAATTGCAGTTTGATTATGATGAGTTACTAGCTTGCATTACTTTGAGTATACATTCTGGTCTTGGTGCAGTTGCTATGCCTTTGTGCATCTCACTGTGTTCATTTGAGTTGGGCATTGTTGTATTATGATTTGTACATTGAGTTGAATCCAGCTTAACGCTCGGGTTTGACCTTGTGCTCGTGTCGAGATTTTATTTATATTTGCACCTGAGTTGAACCCGTCCTTTTATTTTGGGTTTGACCTTGTGCTCACCTGTCCCTGTAACATTATCAAGTGTATATCGGTGTGCACGGCCTTGTGGCATGTACAATGATACACTGTGCATGTCACATTGTTCGTGTATGATGAATTCAAATGTAAATGATGACGAACAACCCAAATAACTGAGGCAAATAATATTTTCAAAATCCATATTTTATTTTATATTGCAAAAATATTTCCTTTTCAATTTTGCTGCGTCAATATTTATATTTGCAGATTGCTCGGATGCTGGATTCAATCTGGAATGAAGTTGAAGATAAATACGAGTGTGAGGGATGTGTAGTGAGGTCAACTGTAAATGTAAAATTATGATGTGATTGAATTTGTATCAAAGTTGTATAGTGTATAGTGAGAGCTTGAATTTGTACTGTTCAAAATTGTAATAAATATTCGTTTGAATAAAATTTCTGTTTGAATTCAAATTCTGTGTTATTTATTTTTATTCAGCAAATATTTATTTAATCTATGAAAAATAAAATAGTACATTACCAAATACATTTACACGAATATATATATATATATATATATATGTTTATTATCATCAAACCAAAAATCATATAACCGCATATTCAACACACACACACACACACACACACACACATATATATATATATATATATAATTTCATTTCATAATTAACACAAATATTGAGGAAAGGGAAATGGTAGAGCTCGCTGCTTCTATTAGAAAATATGAGAAGAGAAGTGAGAGATTGGATATGTATTTATAGGCGCTCGAATCAATCATATCTGTAAGATTAAAATAAGTAAATTTGGGTCATTCGACCAAGGTTCAACCCTAATTGCTTCTTCAAGACCGGTCGACTGCTCCCCTATAAGCGGTCGACCACCTAAGGATGAGGCCGACTGTGGGGTTCCACATTTTTTTATTATTTATTTCTTTCTCTCGGTTTTCTATTTTCGTTACGAAAATGTCGAACGCTAATAACTTCTCGTTTGAGCTTCGAGAGCAAAAATCCAAATATGAAAGTCGCTTAAAAATCTCCACGAATGCAATGGTTCAAGTTTCATGGTCAAATTCCGACGTTTATTTAAATTCTATTTTTGTAGCCTTAATAATTAATTATTAATTATTGTAAATTTTACGGAGTATTACATTATCCCCCCTTAAAAGAATTTCGTCCTCGAAATTCCTCAAGGGTTGAATTATGTAACATAGTGCGCAACCATTTTGTACTATCTAACTAATTAGTGCATAACCAATTTTGCAGCCAAACGGGTACAAGTGTGTGGTGTATCACAACATATATGACATGCATGCTAAATAGATCTAAATCGGGGCCTCTTATATGAATGCATTCTTTTAAAAATATTTTGAAAATATTATGCAAACAACCTATATATATATATATGTATGTATATACATACATACAGTTCTACATGTATGCAAGTTTTCAAAAATAAAAATCTTTTTTATATAATAATTTTCACGCTCCTACGAGTAGAAGTATGATTCAACCAATTTTGCATCCAAGCCATACCATCCAATATCTAACACATAATTTAAAACATCTAAAATTCTAAAAATTCATATTTCTAAATCTACACTCTTATGCTGGAAAAGGAATTTAGATGGAAATTTTTACATTTCCACCCTTCTTTTGTATACCTATTCCATTGTGCCTTGGAACATTCTGTTGTACTCTCAAATTTTATCCAATTTTTCAAAGTACAATTCGCATAAGGGGGTTTATTTTTTGGATGCTAAAGCGAAAATATGCTAAATGCAAGTTTCTTTTGTTATCAACAAGATATGTAAATAGAAATTCCAAAGCTAAACCATCTTTTCCCTTCTGTTATTCCCTGTTTTGTATACTTTCACCCTTGATGGACAATAAACTTCACACTTACTAACACGTCGACCCTCTACACTAAGCATGTTTTACTAAAAAATTGGACGTTTTCATTTTTCGTCAAATTTTTTCCCGTTTTCAATCATGTTGCAAAATAGTTTGAAAAATTAAAATTTCAAAAGCATTCAAACACAATTTTCAAAAGCATTTAGACACAACTTTCAAAAGCATTTGGACACAACTTTTTCAAAAGCATTTAAACAAAACTTTCCAAAAGTATTTGGACATAATTTTTTAAAACATTTATTTCTCTATCCTTAAAACAAATCAAGTCACGTCTTAACAAAATTGAGACTTGGTAAATGAGTTAATACATATGATTGACTCTAGCATTGTGCAGTAAATCTTGGATTTGGAGAACCCTTCATTTTTCTTTAAAGATACAAACAACACACAAGCCTATTTATAAATTTTAGCATTTAAGGCATTGGGGTGGTGACCCGTGATTTTAGGAATAATATTTCCTGTCCTTCGTTTGCTAAAATTTATTTTTGGGGCAATCGGTTTAAAAGACAAAAATTTGTATTCTTTTAGCCTCAAGGATACATCCTTCTTATTTTAGCCACAATGACAATCAATCTTCCATAATTAGTCATAAGGAAAAATCATCAAAATTACCAACCACCACTCCTTGCACTGCCACCATCACCTGCACCACTAGCCTCACCGCTGCTCTCAACACCACCACAATCGCCAAAATCTAAAAGTTTGGTAGAAGGTTCGACACTGCTGCTATGTTGTACCAGTTTCCTTTTATTAAATAGAATGATACTAGGTAGTATCATTAATGTCATTATAAGCTAAATTATACATATACTTCTACTTTTTCAATTTAAATTTACTCCTTCATAATCACCATTAATACATATTCTACTATACATAAAGAAAAGGTGCATCACTATTTTTATAAAAATAGAAAAACTGATACTATACGTTATCATTTATATCCACTATTAAAAACTGCTACTATCAAATACGTATAAAAATGCTACTATTAAATGTGTATAAAACTGCTACTATCAAATGTATATTTACTGTCGAAAAACTGCTGCTATCATGTATAAAACTGCTATTATTAAATGTGTATAAAACTGCTATCATCAAATGTGTATAAAACTGCTACTATAAAATGTATATTTACTATAAAAAAAATGCTGCTATCAAATGTGTATAAAATTACTAATATCAAATGCGTATAAAACCGCTATTATAAAACTGCTATTATCAAATGTATATAAAATCGTTACTATCAAAATGTGTATGCGGTGTCATTTATTGCTATTATAAAAAACATAAAGTTCATATAAAAATGCTACTATCAATATATTTATAAAACTTCTATATCAAAATGTGTATACGGTATCATTTACTACTATAAAAAACATAAAATTATAGAAACTGCTACTATAATTCATAAATACTATTAAATGTTATAAACTGCTACTATAATTCATAAATACAATTAAATATGTATAAACTGCTACTACAATTAAAAAGAACCTACAATTCATAAACTGCTACTACAAATATAATAAATGCACACTTCAACTTTAAAATGGTACATTTGTTCAAAAACTGCCACTAAAATTCATAATATGCTACTATAATTCATACTATAATTCATAAATTGCTACTATAATTCATAAATACTATTAAATGTACATAAACAACTACTATAATTCAAAAAATAACTATAATTCATAAACTGCTACTATAAGCATAACAAGTATTAAACAATAAAATAAAATGATACTACAATTGTAATTTCTATTACACATACAACAAAGAATGTTGAACAAAACTGATACCATATAGTATTATTTTATTCTTATTTAACTCAATTAAAAATATTATTACAACTCGTAAAATGCTACTACAAAAATAGCATTGTAGTATGAGATTACACACTCCACTTACAAAATGATATTACAGATCAAAAAAGTATTACTACAAATCAAAAATGTTAAATACTTCAAAACTGCTACTGTAGTTCACAATGATAATACTACACAGTAGCACTACTATAGTTCACAAAGCTGATACTACACATTAGCCACAAAGCTGATACTACACATTAGCGCTGTACTTAAAGCTAAAAAATTGTCCTTCTACTATATTATATTGAAAAGTTTGTCCTTCTAATTAAAAAATTAAGAGCATGTCCTTGAAGCTAAAAAATTGATGAATTTTCTCCTTCGTACTATTTTCCTATTTATTTTTCCAAAATTCTAAGTTTTTGGGATTAAAGTGTTCTAGTTACTAATTTAATTTCCTAATTTATTCTATAAATTTTCGTCTTTAATTATATTTATCTCTAGTTAATTATCCTTATGAGATTTTCTTATTTACACTGTTTCCATATATATATATATATATATATATATGTATATGTATATATATGTGTGTGTGTGTGTATATACAGCGGACAAAGCTAATCCAAAAAATCAACACAGTAATAAGAAAGGAACATATTTCATATCATATCGTAAGCTTTTCCAGTGCATAAAGGGAGACAACCGGATTACAACCCAAATAAACTAAAAGAAACAATTGCTGGAAGTTGCCATCTATCATTAACTTGTGTTAACTATGTTGGGGCCCTATCATTCCTTACTTAGTTAAGATGGATATAACGACCCTGACTCGACCTTCGAAAATCGGCACCGAATACGTCACCCATATTCAAATGCCGCAGATCCAAACGTCAAATCTGGTTCGCCGGAGCTTATAACACATTAAGTATACAACATAGCGGAAGAAATGAATAGTATATATCATATACAACTCCAATGATACAATATCCAAATATACAACAATGATCAATATCAGAGATACAAAAAAAACAGCGAAAATAAAACACAGCTGGATGGTCTCGGCTTTGCAACCATCGACAGCGGAAAGATAACTCTATTAGAATCACCAAAAGAATCCAACTCCATAATGCAACTGCAACTCCATCTCTAGACTAAAGATAGCTCGAACTATCATCACAATACAATAAGCAAACTAGATAACTCCAGAATGAAGCAAATGTGATCGCCAAGATCCAAAGGCTTTAAAGACATTGAATCTACATCTACTATCTGAAAAACCAAACTCTAGACTGCCCGTGTGAAAAATTGTGAGCATCCAGAGTTTAGGAAGGAACAATAAACTCCGGGTCAGTCATGGGACTGGTGTGAGCAAACGAAAACAGTTTATCTTTAAAACAAACAACAAAAGAATTTTCAAACATTGAAATTCGCAATGCTTTTTGGAAAATGAAACTACCATAAGGCCTCCCACCGAACACACCATGCAAACGCAGAATTGGAGGATATTTCTCCTTATGATAGTCAAAAATGCTTGATACGCGAAACCATTTTGATATTATTATTAGTGCATAGTGGAAAACATTTACAAGTATAATATTAATCTTAGCCAACATAGACATTTCGAACTATGCCTACTATAGCTATCATCCAAACAGTGGGGCGCCACCATAAGTAGACGACAAGTTATACAACTAAAACCGTACAAGGCGCGTATTGGAAATTAGATTTTCAACAAATGGTCAGGCCAAGGAACTTTCCATTGCCACATGGGTACGCCTCTAGAGGGTCGCCCCGAGAACCTACCCGGCTCTCTGCTAACACAAGGCCGGTGTACTCCCTTCCCAGGAGTAAAACCTAAGATATGCCACCCTTGGTCGTTTGCGACCTTTATCCGAGGATCCTCAACCACAAAGCAACATCACACAGTAATAAATATACAGTGTCCACATGAGTGGGATCCATACCATGATACCATCCTTTTCCAGAAGGAATGGACATACCCTAGGGGTGCGACCCCTGAAACCTTGTCGCATCCTTCCTGTTTCGACCATTACCGGGTTGTGAGGCTCGATGAGGTCTTGTCCACAAAGCTACACTTTTTCACAAAGTCATGCGTTGATCAACAAATGATCAGCAGCACTTCGTATGCCACATTACCAAATTGGGAATGTATCACTGGTAACCATCAACTACATAACCTCTGAGCTCATATGTCTCAGAGAAGGGTGTTAAGCTAAGAGAATAAATCTCCGCCACCAAACAGAAATGTATTTGATAGAAACTAGCTTTACATATCAAGGTGTAATGTTAGACACACATCCATACAAGTCTGTTCCGGGTTCGAACAAAACCGAAGGCACTTCTGAAGAAGCCCTTGCAAATCCGGATAATCCCTAATCACGTCCGGACTTCCCATCACATATGGAGTCGCTATACTGGGGACCAGTCGGTGCAGAGACATTCGACGAGTTATCCTTTCGCTTTCGAAAATATTTGGTCTTCACCACTGGTCTTCAAATGCTATCCATAACGCGTATCATTATTCGGAACGGGTTATATGACACAAGGTCCTCTCTCGGCTAACCAAATAATGAGCGCAATATTTAAAAACATATGTATATGGGATCTCAGTTAAGTCAAAATTTAAAACCCAAACTTTCTTCTCAAATGGTTTAAAACAAATTACCATTTTCAAATCTTTAAACAAAAATATTCACTTCATAAAGTTCACCCAGATTTCACAAAGATTCATTCACAGCTTTTCAAAACAATTTCCATTTCAATTTGGATTAACTCATTCAATCTTTAAATCAAAGATTTAATAGCTTTCAAACCCGTTTCCAATTCAAATCTTTGATATAAAAGATACACCTTTTAAACTCCTCTACGATTTCCAAACAAGGTTTAATAATCTTTCACAAAGGTTCATTCATAGCTTTCAAAAACAATTCACAATTTTATTTCAAACTTGAAATCTTTTGATACAAATTATAAATCCTTTCTTTATATGAAAACTATTATTATTTGAAAACAACAGCTTTCGTTTTGGAAAATTCGATTACAAATATACAAGTTAAAGCCTTTCATGTATAAAGCTTGGTTTAAATTCAAATTCCCAAAACAATACTTTTTTAAATGGTTTAAAACCCATATAAACACATCTATAACTTGTATAACCTTTTCAAATCATAATTTCCAAACATAGGATTTAATTTCAAATTTTGAATTCAAATCCAAACCAAATTGTTTAAATTTTAAAACTTTATTAAGTTATTCAAAGTAACTTTTTTATCTTTGAAATCCCTTTTCAAAAGCTTTTTTATTTAACCCAAATCCATTTCCCAAAACTATTTGAATTCAAAATTCAATTTAAAAATTATTTTCTAAAATTTGTGACTTAACCAATTTCCTCGTGCAATCCATATTTGTGTGTGTAAGGTGTAGTCCAGGAATTTTACACAATAGTGCAACATCATCAATCATTACAGATTCAAGCACATCAATAATGATAACTGATATTATCCTATAACGCTTATTTTCATTTACAGATTCACAGATAAATGTGTCAAAGATAAAATAAAAAAAAAAATTACACACAGCTCAGCTCAATTCACAAAACAAAATATTACAGTCCAGATATAACAAACAATTTAAGGCATATCGTACAATACAAACAATCCAAGCATTCAATAATCATTTATATGTAGGATTAATTAATTATTCAAATCCTAATTAATTCAGTTTTATTTCCAATCAAATTAATTGCTTATGAATTAATTATCAAATTTTGATTAATTAATTACAAATCATTTGATATTAATTAATGTAATTAATTAACCTTAATTGACAAATGAATGAATCTTTAATCATTAAATAATTAATCCTTAATTATTTAATTATTCTTAAATTAATTACCCTTAATTAATTACATCAATTAATTAATCCTTATATAATTACTATTAATCCATTAATCACTTAATTAGTTACCATTAATTAATTATCCTTAATTATGTACTTAATTATCCTTAATCATCCAAACACTCATAAGTAATTATCTTTTCCTTAATCACTTACTTATCATAATAAAATCTTTAATTAATCATCTTTGTATTTAATTATCATCAACACAAAATTTAACTAAGAAATTTAAATCAATTAATGGTTCAAAAACATTCCTTTTGATTAACTCTTTAACTTCATTCTTAATTTAAAATAATTCAAGAACTAATTTATAAATAGTGATCATGTAATTAAATAAAACTTAATTACTTCTTTATTAAGTTTAAGCTTGAATCAAATCAATTATTGAAAATCTATTAACTTTAAATATATTTTGAAACTTTGTTAAATATTAATTAGAGAAAACTTTTAAAACTTGTTCCTACCTTGTCTTTAAACTTAGAAACATTTGTAAAATCCAATTCCTTTGTTTTAAAATTAGGAACACATTTCTTTTTAAATTTTTAAAGCCTGCTACTTTATCAAAAAAAATACCCGAGTCAAACTATTGAAAATCCCAGGCTTGTCTTCGAGTCCCCATGATCTACCCCATTTCTCTTCTTAAACTTTGCTGAATATTCAAAATCTTAAGTCTGTAAAAAAAAAAATTCGAATCACTTCGCTGTAATGCTCGAGTTAACTCATGATCATACCCGAGCCAAACTAGTAAATCCCCGAGTCAACCGCACAGCCTATTCTTCTTCTCCCTTTCCTTATCACTGACACACACAATCTCGTGTGCACATGTACAGATGAACTCCACCGTTCCGATCATCGCCGAAGCACTCAACATATCCCCGGCAACCTACCCTAACCTCTTGATCGCCCTATTCCGATGAACTCACCAAAGGACCAAATCGAGCCTCTCGAACTAAAAACCGGTACCAAACCCATCAGAAAAATAACCCGACGCCGATGATCCCAACCTCGAGACTCTTCGCCAACCTCACCATAGATTCACCATGACGCGATGCTTCGACCCCATCACGAACGAATGCCTCCGATGATCTATCGAAGCTGCGCGAAGCTTATAAGCTACCTCGACCAAAACGAGTTTTCGGACCCTAGTTTATCGTCTTCTAATCATCTCGGCCAACTAAAAATTTAGTGACCATTTTTCCAGTAACCTACAGCCTGCAAGCGAACTTCACCCCTAAGCTCGACGACAAACCATTATTCGCTCATCGGGATTTGGCAAAAATGCCCATTCCGATCAACTCTAATTATCACGATAATTACTATGTTAAAAATCACGATACTATCTTTAAAATTCATTTTTCACCATTTCAAATTAGGTAGGATAATCAAAACAAAGAATTGAAATGGTTGATTTCTGATCAAATTTGATTTTTCTACTGTGATTTTCCAAGCTTGAATTTATTTCTAGCTAACAAATTCTGAAACCATTTTTAGAATTAACATTTCTGTAACAATCAATTTTTATTTTAAATTCAGAGGTTAATATGGATTATAGATGAAGAGCTTGATTTTTATTTTATTTTTTTAACAAAATTCTGAATCCTGTAACTAACAAAGGCCAACATATTTACATATACTGGCATGTTTGTCTACACAGAGATGTTCATCTATTTTCAGAAAAACAAACATTCATGCCGAACATAATTCAAGTCACCATCACAAGCATATAGAAATCAAGCAGATCGGGTTTTAAAAATAAGGTTTGCTCACCTTGCTTAGGAAGGAACAGAAAGGAACATTGAAATTTTGCCCGGAACTTACAATTTTAAACTGCTCTGGCTTTTGATATGAGATTTTCCAGATTTTGATCTTTGTTTTTGTCATCATTTCCTCATATTGAAAATACTAAAGTTAATTATGGTTTTAATTGCTTCAGATTTTTAAATTTTAATTTTAATTATGGGTTTGCTTGAATTACCTGAGTTGGTCATTCTAGGTTGAAGGCTGAACTTGATTTTAACTGCTTTCAGTTTGAATTGCATGCTTAAACTTGCTTGATTACAGGCTTAATTGCTTGAATACTGAAGCTGATTTTTGTTTTCTTTGAAGCCAAACTTAGTTGCTTTTGATCTTTTCCAGGTTTGAAAAATATGAGATGATTTCTTTTTCTTTTCTGATTTTGAATTAACTTGAGATGATTTTGCTTTTTTTTTTTGATTTATTCTTTTCTTTCCTGGTTTTCAGATTTAAAATCGTTTGGTCTGTAGTTTCAAGCAAGAGAGGATAAGAGAAAGAATTCAAAAGAAGTCTACTTTCTATTTTAAAACATTTTATTAAAATTTAAATTAAAAGTAAAACTTAAATGCCACTTGTATTACTATGTTACACTTGTTATCATATGTTGTTACTTATTAAACATTTGTCACATGTTTCTTAAATTATGTTTAAGTCCTCACTCTAATTAGTTTTACAAATTTGTGTTTTAAACCTTGTTGATAATTTGTTTATAACTTTGCTTTAAACCCCCTTTTTTATTTTAAAGTTTGTGAATCATATCTTAATGTTTTTAACTTATATATATCTATAAATTATAGTTTAAATCTTACTTTATTTTTAATTCACGAAACATGTTTAATCTATTTTATACTTTCATATGTGTTATGTATTAAATTTTACTTTATACTTATTATTTCCAAATAGTAATTCAAAAAATAATATATTAAAATAAAATTTTAACTTTCAAATATCTTTTTAAAAAAAATTACTATGTCGGATTCCAATACAACCTTCAATATATATATATATATATTGCATATGTATATTATAAATTAGAAAACAAATTTCTATAAATTTTGAAATAGAGCTTTTCAAATATATTATTCAAAACATTTATTTTGAAATTTCAAATTCAAAAATCAATGTACAATCAATTTTTATTTATAAATGAATAAACAAATATCTTTTATAAATGTATATTTTATCCCACAATTTCAGTTTAATAATTTAAATTCGCAATTTAATTCCAAATTTCATATCAATTGCCAAATTAATTCTTAATTTTAATCCAAAAATCAAATTAATTTGGACTTAAAATCAAAAATGTTACAGATTCCCCCCTTAAGAAAATTTCGTCCCCGAAATTTGCCAGGGAGATAACCAAGAACAGATAAAAGATAGAGAAATATCTTTTCAGATCAAATTGGATATCTATTCTGCATATGGCTTACCAAATTAGAATATCAATAATAGAAATGAGAAAAAACTCATTCCATATCTCACAAGATAATCGGGTTATTCGGATCTACAAAATATACAAGGCATTAGTTAGTTCGAAGGATAACCAACCATTCGTAGAACATATCGGAACCTGTTTCCTAGAAATTTGACCAGGACACTTAGTACTCGGCATACCCACCATTCGGCTCAACTGGTTCATTCTGATAAAGACTTCGTTCGTTCAAGATAACTCTCGGCATCCACGAGCGATCGGCCAAAGGCATCGTTCGGCTAAAGACTTCGTTTGGTCAAGATAACGCTCGACATCCAGGAGCGATCTGCCAAAGGCAACGTTCGGCTAAAGACTTCATTCGTTCAAGATAACACTTGGCATCCAGGAGCATTCGGCAAAAGGCACCGTTCGGCATACCAAGGACATCCGGCATCTCCGGACGCTTGGCACCTAAAGAACGTTCGACATTGGATAGCGCTCGGTATCAAACACATCGTTCGGTGTACAAAGGACGTTCAGCATTCAAAGATGGATCGGGATTCTCCCCAGCATGGCCGGCTTCGATTGTTGCTCGGTCTACTCTTCCCACACAATAAACGCACTGCTCGGCATGAAGGGGATGGTCCGGCATTTGGCCGTTTGGCCTGTTCGGTTCGGCACACAGAGATTGCACTATTTGGGTTGAGATATTCAGCTTCCAGGCCCACCAGGGAAGTCCAATCCACCTTTGTCTATAAATAGAGAGGCAGGGCAAAGTGAAATGGATCTTTTTCCGAGGACACTGGGGAGACTCTGCCAATTTTTATGCTCTTTTCTTCTTCATTCAAACTTATATTCAAGCGATTGATTTACGATTGTATCTGTACTCAAGTAATGGAGAAAACAATAAAGATTAACCTCAAAGTGGACGTAGGCAATTACGCCGAACCACTATAAATTCGGTGTTCTTGTTCTCTTCATTTAAATTTACACTCTGTTCTCTATTTTAATTTACTTTCTTCATTAATCTCTATACATGATCTTTCTAAGGGTGTTAGTGACCAATTTTGGTGCTAACATTTTAGTGCTTTCACTGAGAATTGAATTCTCAGGCTGTTAGGATCTGCTTTATAACTACTGGATTGCATAAATCCCCTAGAGGAGATCTAAGATCATTGACAAGGCAACTTTTGATTCGATTCAGAGTTATAACCAACAACTCTACCATGGGAAGACCACGAACCAGATCGCTTCCCATAACGCAGATTTCCATGAAACTGCTAGCGTACAACACATTGGACCTAGAAATCAGCAAGCAACAAGAGGCGCAGGGCCCTCCACCCAAAACCAAGCGGAAGTTGTTTCCCGAACTGTGTTCAATGACTTGATAAGAGAACTCGAGGAAAGTAGAAGGCAACTTGCTGAGCAGATTCAAGCCAACACTAACCTCATGATGCAGCTCGCTCAGCAACAGCGCCAGAATGTTGGAGGTAACCCTGCCCCTTATTCTGAATCTGATAGCTCAACCTCAGCTGACGAACCTCTTAGGCGTAGACGCCGTAGGGATGAAGGTGCACAAGCGTTGGGAATGAATCCCGCGAAGAGACCGGGCACCCGAATCTCCAAGACCCAAATCAGGCGGGACACCAGCCCGCATGGTCCCGTGGAACGAAACCCAACCTTCCATCCTCCATACAAACTCCGGACTTAACAGCTATGGTCAGGCAGTTGATGAGAGAAAACCAAGGCTTGACCAATGAAGATTGGGGAGTGTCCAGAAGCCATACCCCCTTTATGGATGGTATCCTGTAGGATGAGTACCCCAAGAAGTTCAGTATGCCGACTATCCCAGCCTACGAAGGGAAGACTGATCCCAGACAGCATGTGATGAGGTACGGATGGATGATGGATTCTGCAAGAGCTAATGATGAAACCACATGTAGGTGCTTCCCAATCACTCTGTCCGGAATCGCCATCATGTGGTTTACTCGACTTCCCCCGCTATCTATATCCAGCTTTGATGAATTGGCAATGAAATTCATAGAGCAGTTTAGGATACACACCACTCGTCCAAAGGATGTGATGTACTTATCAAGCGTAATCCAAGCTCCGGGAGAGTCATTGAAAGCATACTTGTAGAGATTTCATGTTGCTGCTACTGAAGTGAGCAATCCAAACGACCATGCTATTTTGATGGCAGTAATGTGTGGAGTGGATCCAGACTCTGAATTTGGAGATTGGTTGGCGGGAAAGCCCTCAGCCATGCTGGAGCGTTTTTATTCGAAGGCTCATTAATTCATAAGAAGGGAAGAAGCTCGATGGACGGGACGAGACATGGCACCAGGGCCTGCTCAGGAGACTGTGAAAAGTACCGTCGCCATGAAGCAAGCTGGCGATAATTCGGGAAAAGCTCAAGCCAACGTCAAAAACAAGCTTGGACAGTCTAAAGGATCCGAAGGTGGAAATCCCGGGAAGAAAAGAGGGACAGGGAGATGGAAGTCAAGGATCTCGACCTACAATGAATACACCCCGCTCAACACATCACTTGAGAACATCAATTTGTCAACTTGCAACACTTTCCATTATAGAAAACCACGCTCAAAGGAATCAACGGAGGAACAGAAGTGGACTGGGAAGTACTGCCGCTTTCACGAGTCCTATGTGCACAACACAGAGGAGTGCAGGCACCTTCATGATGCTATCGAAAAGTTGATTAGACAGAAGAAGCTGCAGGAGTTCGTCAAAGATCCACAAGACGGAAGACAAGAGACGTCGGACCCTGGACGTGAGCCAGCTCCACGCCAACCAGAACAACAAGCTCGTATTGTAGGTAGATTGGTTATCAACACGATTGCGGGCGGACCTCATCCTGTAGATAAGAATAGGCAGGAGATGGAGCGATATGCTAACTCTTTAAGACATGCGGAATAGAGTGCTATTCGAATGTGGAGGATGGGACTCCTGCAAAACAGCAGCGACGATGGATGATGTTAATCTATTACCCCTCTACAACCCCGCTATATCTCATAGCGGATTTCTACCGCAACGATTTTTCCATATAGCCCCAGAATATAGCCTTTCCGCTTTAATCCCCGCTATTTTCGCTATATCTCGTTATTTCCGCTATTCCCGCTATATCTTTTTTAATAAAATGAATTGAAAATTTGCATTTATACATTATAAAATTATGAAACTAATTTATTTGATTTAATTTTTAATATATTTTCAGAAATGAAAATACCCTAATATTCTACCAAATTCAAATATGTTATATAACAGTTTTTTGTTTATTTAAAGTATATTCGCACATGTTTTTATTTAAAATTATTTATGTATTATTTATAATTCAATTGAATGATAATTTTTCATTTAATTACCATTTATATATTTTTAAAAACATTAAGTATGAGTTTTATGTGCTATTTTAGAGTCATCCGCTATATCCCACTATATCCTCGTTGTATCCCCGCTATGACTTTTTGCACCTCCACCGCTTTGAATCTACCGAGCGCATTAACTGCACAGGATGATATTGTATCCAGGAGCCGAGATGCGGACAAGGTGGAGGCCCCTACCATCGACCCGATGGCCATATCTGTGACAATCAGGCCGGAGTTTGTGAAGAGAATTCTAATTGATTATGGAAGCTCCGTTAACATCATCTTCAACAAGGCATATGACCAAATGAAACTGGAAGCTAAGGATTTGAAACCATCCAATGCCAGAATCCGTGGCTTTAACGGCGCAGCAACGGATGCAGCGGGATATGTGGAGTTACCGATTGAACTGGGGCAAGGCGAGCGTAGGAGGGTGCGAATCCTACCATTCATATTGTTGGACGTTGACTCTCCATATAACGTATTTCTAGGACGTCCAGCCTTGGCAGAATTTAGGGCAGCATTGGCTCCTTGGTGTCTGACATTAAAATTTTCCACAAACAGTGGTGTTGGAGTGGTACACTGCGATCAGGCGACCCGACGTGGCTGCTATGTGCTGAGCTGAGAGAGGCTCAACGTAGAGAGAAAAGAAAGGTTGTGGACTGCTCTGTCCGCATCTGAAATGCTGATGATTGACAAGTAGCGCCCGAGCCCTGGCTCGGGCAACATTCTCAGATCTATAGAAACATAGATCCGAGAGACGGTGATGGGGGACCTAGGGAAACCAATGCAGCACCCGCTGAACTCACAATTAACATCCCAGTTAGCCTGGATGACCGGTCACGAATTCTTAAAATTGGATCACAACTCGACCCTTTGGCCGCTGAGAACCTTACTGATTTCCTTCGAGCGAATCTTGATGTTTCACCTGGACACATTCTGATATATGCGTGATTTCTCCTGCGAGTGCAAGTCATATGTTGAACATAGACCCGAAACATGTACCTGTGAAGCAAAAAAGGAGAGGCATGGACCCGGAGAGGTCTGTAGCCCTCAAAGAGGAGGTGGACAAACTCAAAGCCAACGGGTTCGTCCGCGACGTCCTCTACCCTTAATGGGTATCTAACCCGGTGCTAGTAAAGAAAGCAAACGGAAAATGGAGGACCTGTGTTGATTATTCCGATTTAAACAAAGCATGCCCTAAGGATAGTTTCCCGTTGCCTAGGATTGACCAGCTGGTCGACTCAACTGCCGGACATGAGTTATTATCATTTATGGATGCGTACTCTGGATATAATCAAATCCCAATGCACCTCCTAGACCAAGAACACACCAGTTTTGTCACGAACATGGGATTGTATTGCTATGTAGTAATGCCATTTGGATTGAAGAACGTAGGAGCGACCTATCAATGCCTGGTGATCGAATGTTCAAAGATCATATTGGTAAAACAATGGAAGTCTATGTGTATGACATGCTCCTGAAGTCACGGGAGTCAAACGACCACATCCGAGACTTAGCGGAGATGTTCGACATACTCAGGCATTATGGAATGAAGATCAATCCGTTGAAGTGTTCATTCGGTGTAGCATCAGGAAAGTTTCTGGGATTCATTGTGAATGCCCGGGGAATCGAGGCTAACCCAGAGAAGATTCAGGCTATCCGAGATATACAAGTGCCCAGAACCATAAAACAGGTGCAAAGCTTGAATGGAAAGGTAGCCGCACTGAGCTGATTCATATCCAGGGCCACAGACAAGTGTATTCCTTTCTTCAATGTCATAAAGAAAGGAAAGAGGAATTTCGAGTGGACATCCGACTGTGAGGAAGCATTTCGAGCTCTTGTAAGGCACTTGGAAAGTCCCCCGATATTATCAAAACCAATAGACCACGAAATGTTGTATGTATACTTGGCTGTATCCCAGCACGCTATCAGCACCGCCATGGTTCGTGAGGAAGACCGGGTTCAGAAGCCAGTTTACTATGTTAGTAAATGCTTGACGGGGTCAGAAAGAAATTACCCGAAGATTGAGAAGCTAGCCTATTGCCTGGTGATTGCATCACGCAAGCTTCGTCCATGCTTCCAGGCACACTCAATCAGTGTTTACACTGACCAACCCTTACGGCAAGTACTCCAACGACCAAAAACTTCAGGAAGAATGTTAAAATAGAATATTGAGTTAAGTCAGTTCGACATTACCTATCTGCCGCGAAGAGCCATATAAGGACAGGCACTAGCTGACTTCATTGCTGAATTCACTATGACAGACGAATCAAACAATCACAATGTCATACCTCCCGTTCGACGGAAGATGTACACCGATGGGGCATCTAACGACCGTTGTTCGAGGGTTGGCATAGTTCTTGTAACTCCTGAAAACCGATCAGTTTGCTACGCTTTGAAGCTCAAATTCACAGGGACAAATAATGAAGTCAAATATGAAGCGTTGATCGCCGGGTTAAGACTTATTAAAGAAGTGGGAGTAAAATCGGTCGAGATCTTTAGCGACTCTCAGCTGGTGGTATACCAAGTGCGGGAAGCCTACCAAGCGAGGGGGCAGAGACTTGCCCCATATTTGATCCGAGTCCAGGAGCTGCTAGCGAATCTCGAGTACTATGACATTTCACATGTCCCGCGCGAGCAAAACATAGCAGCCGATTCATAGGCAAAATTCGCAAGCACTGGTGATGCGCAACAGATGAGATTATTTCCTGTTGAGACCCTCCATGCTCCGAGTATAGATATGATGGAGGTAGATTTCGCGTTAGAAACAGAAATCGAGAAGGAATTATGAATGACCCCAATCAGGTAGTACTTACTATTCGAGACCTTACCCGAAGAAAGGAGTGAAAGACGACAAGTCCTCCGTAAGGCTTCCTGTTATGTAATACAGGATGGAAGAATGTATCGAAGGGAATTCTCAACCCCATTACTCTGATGCATTGCCCATGATGAGATAACACGAGTCCTGAAGAAAGTCCATGAGGGAGAGTGCGGTGACCATACTGGGGGCAGACGCTAGCGAAGAAAATCCTCCGTTGTGGATACTACTGGCAAACGGTGAATCGAGATGCTGCAGACTATGTGAGAAGATGTGACAAATGCCAGATATATGCGAAAATTCCGATAGCTCCGCCGACGGAACTCACGTAGATGGTTAGTCCCTAGCCATTTGCAATGTGGGGGATTGACCTAGTTGGTTCTTTACCCTTAGCCAAAGGTGGAGTGAAATATGCAATAGTGGCGGTCAACTACTTTACCAAATGGGAAGAAGCAGAGCCTCTGGCCACAATAACCACCAAGAAGGTTATTAATTTCGTCGTACGAAATATCATATGCCGTTTTGGCCTTCCATGGACCATCGTCACAGACAATGGAACTCAATTCGGGAGCAAGGAGTTCAAAGAATTTTGTCAGAAATATGGCATTGAGAAGAAGTTTGCAGCGGTTGCTCACCCGAAAGCCAACGGACAAGTGGAAGCCATAAACAAGATAATCAAGTCTATATTAAAAAAGCATATGGAAAAGGCGAGAGGCAAGTGGGTGGATGAACTTCCAACGGCGCTTTGGGCCTATAGGACCACCCACAAGACCGCGACTGGCCACACTCCCTTCGCATTGGCATATGGAACGGAAGCTGTCATACCCGTGGAACTTGAAGTTTCATCACATTGGGTAAGTTATTACAACCCCGAGTCAAACCAGAATCTTTTGTTGGAATCGTTGGACTTCATTGACGAAAAACGCGAAGAGGCCAATTTGAGAGCGGCCGCATACAGACATAGAGCCGCCAAATATTATAACAAAAAGGCCCGACCAAGAATTTTTGGTGTGGGAGACTTCGTTTTGAAACGAGTTTTTCCGACCCCATCTCCTATGAATCCCGCTTGGGAGGGCCCATAGGTCATCGAACGGAAGCTTGGAGAAGGAACTTTCAAGCTAGCGATCGTCGATGGTGCGACACTCCCCCGATTAGGGAACAGCGATCACTTGCGGCATTATTATACTTAGTCTATTTCTTTCATGTATTAGTTGCACTTATTTCCAGTATGCTTTTATTTCTAGTTCTTGGCCTGTAATAAGACAATTTACCTTGCTCTCATTAATAAAGGCTTGAAGCCATCTTTTCCATGAATGACTAATGTCTCTACAAATGATGATCCTGTGACAGGAAAATAAAATTATGTTATTCCGGCTAACGTACGAACGCGCATGGACACTTAAAATTTCCAAGTCCTCAGAGTGCGGATTGTAGTACTCTAAGTCCCCGGAGCGCGGACTCGAGTATAAACGACTTAAAATCTCCAAGTCCCCGTAGTGCGGATTGGAGTACTCTAAGTCCCTGGAAAGCGGACTCGAGTATAAACGACTTAAAATCTCCAAGTCCCCGGAGTGCGGACTTGAGTACTCTAAGTTCCCGGAGCATGGACTCGAGTATGAACGACTTAAAAATCTCTAAGTCCCCGGAGTGCGGACTTGAGTACTCTAAGTCCCTAGAGTACGGACTCGAGTATAAATGACTTAAAATCTCCAAGTCCCCGAAGTGCGGGCTGGAGTACTCTAAGTCCCCGGAGCGTGGACTCGAGTATAAACGACTTAAAATCTCCAAGTCTCCGAAGTGCGGAATGGAGTACTCTAAGTCCGCGGAGCGTGGACTCGAGTATAAATGACTTAAAATCTCCAAGTCCCTGGAGTGCGGACTGGAGTACTCTAAATCCCCAGAGCACGGACTCGAGTAAAAACAACTTAAAATCTCCAAGTCCCCGGAGTGCGGACTGGAGTACTCTAAGTCCCCGGAGCACGGACTAGAGTATAACCGACTTAAAAATCTCCAAGTCTCCGGAGTGCGGACTGGAGTACTCTAAGTCTCCGGAGCGCGGACTCGAGTATAAACGACTTGAAATCTCCAAGTTCCCGGAGTGCGGACTGGAGTACTCTAAGTCCCCGGAGCGTGGACTCGAGTGAAATCGACTTAAAATCTCCAAGTCCCCGGAGTGTGGACTGGAGTACTCTAAGTCCCCGGAGCACGGACTCGAGTATAAACGACTTAAAAATTTCCAAGTCCCCAGAGTGCGGACTGGAGTACTCTAAGTCCCCGGAGCATGGATTCGAGTATAAACGACTTTAAATCTCCAAGTCCCCGGAGTGCGGACTCGAGTACTCTAAGTCCCCGGAGCACGGACTCGAGTATAAACGACTAAAAATCTCCAAGTCCCTGGAGTGCGGACTGGAGTACTCTAAGTCCTCGGAGCGCGGACTCGAGTATAAATGACTTAAAATCTCCAAGTCCCCGGAGTGCGGACTGAAGTACTCTAAGTCCCCGGAGTGCGGACTCGAGCATAAACGAATTAAAAATCTCCAAGTCCCCGGAGTGCGGACTGGAGTACTCTAAGTCCCCAGAGCGCGGACTCAAGTATAAACGATTTAAATGACCAGGTCCGCTGAAGACGGACTGGAAATAAATGACTTGAAGTCATCGAGCCTTCAGTGTGCGTATTAGAAATTATTCTAAGTGCTTGGGGCGCGAAAAAAAAAACAGATAGTTCTCAAAGAATTTCCGAGCTATATGAAGATGAACCGAGAGGTCTATTATATTCACAACAGCTTGGATTTGAATCACAATCACAAAGAAAATTGAATGACCAGAGCCATAGAAAGACAGAAAAAACTAAGTTTTGTTCATCAACGATAAGTTTCCATTACAACTCCTTTGAAGATCGGAATCAAAAGTTTATTTACACAAACTAAGAAAACAAAGGTACTTGCCTAATCTAAACTGACTCTCATTGAATGAGAGTAATGATTACTTCTTATGATTCTTTGCCTTCTTCACCTCCGTTGTCTTCTCAAACGACCCCTCTCCTCCGTGTTTACCCTTGGTACCCTTCTTTGATGGAGGAGTGACAGCCGGAGAAGAATGAGGGACGTCCACGGGTTTAGACCTGCCAGGGAGAATGATCTTCAGCGGCTTATTCAAAGGATCGTCGGGGTCCACGAGTAGGCGCATGAGCTGGAGGCACGGCCCCAGATGGACCAGTAATAACTTCTTTCCCTTTCTTTAAGGGGGAACTTTTGCCATATATAGTTTTAACTGCAGACAAGTCCGAAGGCTCGTTTCCCTTGAGATACTCTTTTATAATTGCCCCCTTATCAATCTCTTCGGTATCATGCTCAGTCCTCCTGATTTCTATCAAATCCTCCCATGCCTCGGCTAAAGATTCAAGATAGCTCTCGCCCAAAAAAGTCAAGTCTCGATGCATGAGAATGCGGGCGTTGAATTCAGCGATTAGCGGGTCAAACATGCTTTTGACCTCTTCCCTGCCTTCTTCTCTAGCTGCCACGAGACGCGAGTCAATATCGATGGACGCTATCCTCTTGCCCTCTTCTCGGGCTTCACTCTTTATCGCCTCAACTTTAGAAAGCTTGGCTTCAAGTTTTTCTTTTAAAAGTCGAATGGCAACGATCTTATCACAGTATCGTTGTGTCTTTTCTTGGGCGGCCGCTTTCTCTTCTCTCTCCCTGTTGAGTTGTTCCTCAAGTTCCCTGACTCGGAGGCTGAGTGTGTCCTCTCCTTTTGAACGGAGTCCTTCTCTAGAGCCAAAGCCCCACATCGTTGAACCGCCTCGTCGAGTTCTTTCTTATGAGTCGATTCCAGATGAGTGACGGCCCCTGTAGTGTCCTTGGCGTTCTAATGGGTGGCCTCAAGTTCGGACTTGTAAGTTGCGATTTCTTCGTACTGAACCTTAATGATGTCTTTGTCGTGGATAGCCTCAAGCTTCAGGCGATCGATTTCATGTTGGCGCTTCATGGAGACTTTGGAAAGTTTTTCGGCCAAGTGAACAAACGCGTTGTGTTGAACATAGACGTCGTTTGTACAGGCGATGGCACTCTACTTGATGTGTCCGAGGATAGGATGAATCGCCGGGAGGAATTTCAGGCCGTCGAAGTAGATTCTTGGAAATTTATCTTTAAGCTCGGCCAGGCTCTCCGGTACTGATGGGTCCATTGCAGGAGCGGAAGGAGACGGCTTTGAAAGTTCGGCTCTCCTATGAGAATCTCGGGACTGTCGAGTGGAGGAGGAATCGGAATGTTGGTCCCGGGGAGCATCAGGTGGCGACCTCTTGTGGCCGTGCTTGTCTTTACTTTGCTCTGCGTGAGAAGAGGTATCCTGGTGGTATTTTGGATGATAATAAGTCTTCCTCCGAGATGACGAGTCTCGAGAATGATAGTCTTTATCGTCGTCACTATCCCGTTCTCGACGTCTCCCAGAACCTGAGTCCCGTCCAGAGTGATGAAGAACAGACGAACCACGAAGGAGATCGAATCCATGTGAACGCCCCATACCACCTGCACAGAATTCGAATAACAATGAATTAGCAAAGAGTAGTGTGACGACAAAATTTAAGCGAAAATTGAAGTGCAAGTGTTCGTGTGTGTCCTAGTGTTTCCCCCCGATGGACCAGTTGCTTTACTAACGGGAGTTTTCTCTCCCTGACTCTGGGCTAGAGCGTCCGCATCGCCTCTGATGGGCGAGTGAAGTTGAAATGCTTCCGGGTCGTCAAAGCCGTAATTGAGAAGATCATCCGGAATGGAGAGGTTCGATAGGCCCTTTAAATAACTTTCTACGTGCTGTGAAGAGGCCTCTTTCTCCGTTGGAATAGGCGTAACCTTCAAAGTTCCGCCAACCTTTTCCTTCCTAATTTTGTACGTCAATCCCTTTTTCCTCTGAAGGAGAAGATGACGTTTCGATGTCGCGCACTTCGACTATAGGATCTTGAGCGGGACCCAACTTCTTACCTTGTACTTCGGGTGGTTCATTCTCTTTGATTTCCCCCTCTTCCCGTACATCAGGGGTGCGGCATGATAACGACTCAGCTAATTTTTTCCCCTTACCGGATGTGGGCTTGGGCATGGAGATGCCCTTGGGAAGGCTTACCCGACGACCTTCGGCTAACAGTCCGAACCACGATAGTGACTCATTAGAAATGAGAGTTCGGATGTCTCGTTCCTCGGCGGGAAGAGCTCTAATAGCTTCAATGGCCTCAGAATATCCGCGGCCGTCAGGACGTGGATTGATACCTGAGAAGATGAAACAAGAGTTAGAAAAGGCATAGCCTCGACCAAAAGATGGGTATCTTTCCAAGAAGAAGACTTACTTCCTTCAACCCATCTCCTTGCGAAACTGAAGGGGGAGGGGGCAACACATATAGAACCATTCATGTTTGCACAGGGAAAACTTGCTCCACGCCCCGGTTAAAATTTGACATTTGTGGTGCAGCTCGAGGAACACAAAGGAGGGGCTATCTCTCCGCTTCTTGATCATATAAATATATCTGATATCGCCAGGAGTTGGAGGCCTAGAGTAGACGGTCATGAAGAGTATGTCAGTGTCTAGATGAAGGCGTGACCGTTTGGGTGCAGCTGCGACGGGGGGACGTCGATGTATTGCTGCATGTCCCGAAGAAATAAATTGAATGGTAGCACACTACCAACCCAACACATGAATTTATTGCATGCCGTGTATCCGACTGGGGGCAGGTGCGGCCGATCGTGCCCCGATTGAACCAGCACGCCATCAAAAGGTATCCCGTGAATGGAACATATTCGCTGGAGCGCTACTTCATTGATTTTTAAAGCCTGTGAATCGACAGGGTTGTCCAAGAGAATCGATGCCTCCAGGGCATCGGGGGCTAAGTTATGTGCAGGGGAGGTTGACGGATTTGAGACATATGCGACTTCCTGTCGAAAGGATGGCCCCGGTTTGTCCGAAATCGTGGCGGAGCTGGATTTTTTAGATATCTTCAATAAATAGTGAATTCGGCTAAGCACCTGTGTGAACTATACTTGAAAAATGTTCGACGTTAAAATTAATAACACAAATATTCCCCCCATGTAGTGTGTGAACTAGTGCGATCGTATATAAGTACAGAGAAATTGAAAGTCACAGAGTTAATAATATAAAATTGAGCTTCGAATCATCGCCTTCGAGAACTATCATCGCTGACCGTCTCCAAAAGCCTACCTTATGGTGTTTACTGTTTCAGATTCAGAAATTGTTAGAAGAAGTTATCCGGTTATGTCAATTTGAGTTCAGGTTTATGTCTACTGAAACTAGGAGGTTACTAGTCCAAATCAGTTTGATATACTAGTATGTTGGAGTTTCTGTCCTTGTTTTGTTATGTGATTAGGCAATGCAATTGATCGTTCGGCCTAAGTATGGTTCGGCATTTACGTTCATTCGGCCTAAGTATGGTTCGGCATTTATGTTCATTCGGCCTAAGTATGGTTCGGCATTTATGTTCGTTCGGCCTAAGTATGGTTCGATACTTATGTTTGTTTGGCCTAAGTATGGTTCGGCACTTATGTTTGTTCGGCCAAGCTGTCGTTCGGCCAAACTACCGTTCGGACTAAGTAACGACCGGCCTAAATTTTGCTCGACCAAAGTAACGTTCGGCACCCTTCCTCCGTTCCTCTGTTCCTTTCATTTCTCCCAGTCTCGTTCGGCACGAAGAAACCAAGCCGAACCACAATACATCACCCAACAACTCCCCCACATGTTCATCCCTGGCCAATTCTTCCTTCCTTCCCTCCTCATCAATCACCCTAAAAAAATTCTGATCGAACTTCGATTCCCTATCGGCTACAGTTCCAACTTACGAACTCGAGCCTCGCGTTAAAACCTATTTATTCGGGGAAAGGATTTAGATGGAAGGATCGTTACCTAGCTAGCGAATAAAGACTTGGAGGAATCTGGAGTTAAGAAGCACGGCTCTGGTTAATGCCGAATTGGTCGGGAAGGAAGGTTAAAACACTTTAGAGGCTATTAGCAGGTAAAATTTGTAAGTACGAGATATCGGAGGTTAGGAGTGAAAAGAGAAGAAGGAGGAAGACACTGGCTTTTATAGGGGAGAAGAAGAAGTTGAAGAGACTGTGACCGGTGGAACCGGTCAAGATCACATCATTCGGCTTCGGCATACTTAGTCGCTAGGTGTAACGTGGAGCGTTCGGCCTCGGCTACACTGTTCAGCACACACCTCCACAACTGGTATTCACAAGAAAAGCAACCCCCAAGAGTGATGGGCCAAGGTTCGAGGCGGAGCATGGAGGATACGTAATTCAAAGCGTACTACGTTCGTTCACGTAATACACTTTGGGGGGCAAGTGTTTCTTGGAGATTTGACCGGGCCACTTAGTACTCGGCTACCCACCGTTTGGCTCAACTGGTTCATTCGGCTAAAGACTTCGTTCGGTCAAGATAACGCTCGGCATCCAGGAGCGATCGGCCAAAGGCATCGTTCGGCTAAAGACTTCGTTCGGTCAAGATAACGCTCGGCATCCAGGAGCGATCGGCCAAAGGCATCGTTCGGCTAAAGACTTCGTTCGGTCAAGATAACGCTCGACATCCAGGAGCGTTCGGCCAAAGGCACCATTCGGCATACCAAGGACATCCGACATCTTCGGGCGCTTGGCACCTAAGGAACGTTCGGCATTGGATAGCGCTCGGCATCAAACGCATCGTTCGGCATACAAGGGATGTTCAACATTCAAAGATAACTCAGCATTCTCCCCAGCATGGCCGGCTTCGATTGTTTCTCAGTCTACTCTTCCCACACAACAAAGGCACCGGTCAGCATGAAGGGGATGGTCCGGCATTTGGCCGCTCGGCCTGTTCGGTTCGGCACACAGAGATTGCACTATTTGGGCCGAGATATCAGCTTCCAGGCCCACCAGGGAAGTCCAACCCACCTTTGTCTATAAATAGAGAGGCAGGGCACGGTGAAATGGATCTTTTTCCGAGGACACTGGGGAGACTCTGCCATTTTTTATACTCTTTTCTTCTTCATTCAAACTTGTATTCAAGCGATTGATTTATGGATTATATCTGTACTCAAGTAATGGAGAAAGCAATAAAGATTAACCTCAAAGTCGACGTAGGAAATTACGCCGAACCACTATAAATTCGGTGTTCTTGTTCTCTTCATTTAAATTTATACTCTGTTCTCTATTTTAATTTTCTTTCTACATTAATCTCTCTACACGATCTTTCTAAGGGTGTTAGTGACCAATTTTGGTGCTAATAGAACCCGATAAAACAGATTAATGGATTCAATCTTCCAAATTCTCAAACATTAGATATGGATCCCAAACTCAAGTCGGAATACTCCAAACATATATAATTTGTCTCTCTTCGGACCTTGATACTCACAAGAAATTACAATAGAATTTAGAATTTGGTTATAATCGAAATCGTTTTATCAATACAAATCTTCATATTCAACTTCATATTTAATTTACCAATTTATTTCAATAGAATTTTAAATTCATTGAAGTTAAAAACAAAAAGCTAATTGAAATTTGACGCAGAGAATACGAGATATAAACTTATCTATACGATTCGTAGGGCCATCATCATCAAAGCATCTTCCTCGAGCTTCCACGAAGCAATCAAAGAACTGAATCAAATCAAAGGAGATTGATAGAAAAAAGTTATTTCCGTTTTCGTTTTCAGGGTATTGACCATTTGTAGTGGTACTCTCTGTCCCCTATCTCGTCCCCTTCTTGCACTCATACTTACTAACAGTTAATAGCAAGAGAATTTACAAAGGCCTACAGATGAATATCTTAGGGACACTCATTCTAGGGTATACTTTACCCTATCTCTAATGAGTTACCTAATTTGTTATACTCCTGAGCTAAATTTTCAACCTTCAGCTCTGATACCAAATATAACGACCCTGACTTGACCTTCGAAAATCGGCACCGAATACGTCACCCGTATGCAAATGCCGCAGATCCAAACGTCGAATCTGGTTCGCCGGAGCTTATAACACATTAAGTATACAACACAGCGGAAGAAATGAATAGTATATATCGTATACAACTCCAATGATACAATATCCAAATATACAACAATGATCAATATCAGAGATACAAAAAAACAGCAGAAATAAAACACAGCTGGATGGTCTAGGCTTTGCAACCATCGGCAGCGGAAAGATAACTCCATTAGAATTACCAAAAGATCCAACTCCATATTGAAACCGCAACTCTATCTCCAGACTAAAGATAGCTCGAACTATCATCATAATACAATAAGCAAACTAGATAACTCCAGAATGAAGCAAACGTGATCGCCAAAATCCGAAGGCTTCAAAGATATCGAATCTACATCTACTATCTGACTATCTAAAAACTCAAACTCTAGACTGCCCGTGTGAAAAATTGTAGGCACCCAGAGTTTAGGAAGGAACAATAAACTCCGGGTCAGTCATGGGACTGGTGTGAGCAAACGAAAATAGTTTATCTTTGAAACAAACAACAAAAGAATTTTCAAATATTGAAATCCACAATGCTTTTGGAAAATGAAACTACCATAAGGCCTCCCACCACACACACCATGCAAACGCAGAATTGGAGGAGATTTCTCCTTATGATTGTGAAAAATGCTTGATACACGAAAACCATTTTGATATTATTATTAGTGCATAGTGGAAAATATTTACAAGTATAATAATAATCTTAGCCAGCATAGACATTTCGAACTATGCCTACTATAGCTACCATCCAAACAGTGGGGCGCCATCATAAGTAGATGACAGGTTATACAACTAAAACCGTACAAGGCGCGTATTGGAGATTGGATTTCCAACAAATGGTCAGGCCAAGGAACTTTCCATTGCCACATGGATATGCCTTTGGAGGGACGCCCTGAGAACCTACCCGACTCTCTGCTAACGCAAGGCCGGTGTACTCCCTTCCCGGGAGTAAAACCTAAGATATCCACCCTCGGTTGTTTGCGACCTTTATCCGAGGATCCTCAACCACAAAGCAACATCACATAGTAATAAATATAGAGTGTCCACATGAGTAAGTATCTGGGCTCCATACCATGATACCACCCTTTTCCAGAAGGAAAGGACATACCCTAGGGGTGCGACCCCTGAAACCTTGTCGCATCTTTCCTGTTTCGACCATTACCAGGTTGTGTGGCTCGATGAGGTCTCGTCCACAAAGCTACACTTTTTCACAAAGTCATGTTTTGATCAACAAATGATCAGCAGCACTTCGTATGCCACATTACCAAATGTTGAATGTATCACTAGTAACCATCAACTACATAACCTCTGAGCTCGTACGTCTCAGAGAAGGGTGTTAAGCTAAGAGAATAAATCTCCGCCACCAAACAGAAATGTATTTGATAGAAACCAGCTTTACATATCAAAGTGTAATGTTAGACACACATCCATACAAGTTTGTTCCGGGTTTGAACAGAACCGAAGGCACTTCCAAAGAAGCCCTTGCAAATCCGGGTAATCCCTAATCACGTCTGGACTTCCCATCACATATGGAGCCTCTATACTGGGGACCAATCAGTGCAGAGACATTCGACGAGTTATCCTTTCGCTTTCGAAAATATCCGGTCTTCACCACTGGTCTTCAAATGCTATCCATAACGCTACCATTATTCGGAATGGGTTATATGGCACAAGGTCCTCTCCCGGCTAAACCGAATAATGAGTGCAATATTTAAAAACATATGTATATGGGATCTCAGTTAAGTCACAATTTAAAACCCAAACTTTCTTCTCAAATGGTTTAAAACAAATTACCATTTTCAAGTCTTTAAACAAAAAGATTCACTTCACAAAGTTCACCCAGATTTCACAAATATTCATTCACAGCTTTTCAAAACAATTTCCATTTCAATTTAGATTAACTCATTCAATCTTTAAATCAAAGATTTAATAGCTTTCAAACCCGTTTCCAATTCAAATCTTTGATATAAAAGATACACCTTTTAAACTCCTCTTCGATTTCAAAACAATGTTTAATAATCTTTCACAAAGGTTCATTCATAGCTTTCAAAAACCATTCATAATTTTATTTCAAACTTGAAATCTTTCGATACAAATTAGAAATCCTTTCTTTATATGAAATTTATTATTATTTGAAAACAACAGTTTCCGTTTCGGAAAATCCGATTACAATTATACAAGTTAAAGCCTTTCATGTATAAAGCTTGGTTTAAATTCAAATTCCTAAAACAATACTTTTTTAAATGGTTTAAAACCCATATAAACACATCTATAACTTGTATAACCTTTTTAAATCATAATTTCCAAACATAGGATTTAATTTCAAATTTTGAATTCAAATCCAAACCAAATTATTTAAATTTTAAAACTTTATTAAGTTATTCGAAATAACTTTTTTTATCTTTGAAATCACTTTTCAAAAGCTTTTTATATTTAACCAAAATCCATTTCCCAAAACTATTTGAATTCAAAATTCAATTTTAAAATTATTTTCTAAAATTTGTGACTTAACCGATTTTCTCATGCAATCCATATTTGTGTGTGTAAGGTGTAGTCCAGGAATTTTACACAATAGTGCAACATCATCAATCATTACAGATTCAAGCACATCAATAACGATAAGCGATATAATCCTATAACGCTTATTTTCATTTACAGATTCACAGATAAATGTATCACAGATAAAATATAAAATAAAAAATTACACACAGCTCAATTCACAGAACAAAATATTACTATCCAGATATAACAAACAATTTAAGGCATTTCGTACAATACAAACAATCTAAGCATTCAATAATCATTTATAAGTAGGGTTAATTAATTATTCAAATCCTAATTAATTCAATTCAATTTCCAATTAAATTAATTGCTTATGAATTAATTATCGAATTTTGATTAATTGATTACAAATCATTTAATATTAATTAATGTAATTAACTAACCTTAGTTAACAAATGAATAAATCTTTAACCATTAAATAATTAATCCTTAATTATTTAATTATTCTTAAATTAATTACATCAATTAATTAATCCTTAATTAATTACTATTAATTAAGTAATCACTTAATTAGTTACCATTAATTAATTATCCTTAATTATGTACTTAATTATCATTAATCATCCATAAGTAATTATCTTTTCCTTAATCACTTACTTATCATAATAAAATCTTTAATTAATCATCTTTGTAATTAATTATCATTAACACAAAATTTAACTTAAGAAATCTAAATCAATTAATGGTTCAAAAACATTCCTTTTGATTAACTCTTTAACTTCATTCTTAATTTAAAATAATTCAAGAACTAATTTATAGATAGTGATCATGTAATTAAATAAAACTTAGTTACTTCTTTATTAAGTTTAAGCTTGAATCAAATCAATTATTTAAAATCTCTTAACTTCAAATATATTTTGAAACTTTGTTAAATATTAATTAGAGAAAACTAGTTAGTTCCATATTTTCAAAACTTGTTCCTACCTTGTCTTTAAACTTAGAAACATTTGTAAAATCCAATTCCTTTGTTTTCAAACTTGGTACACATTTCTTTTTAAAATTTTAAAGCCTGCTACTTTATCAAAAAAATTTACCCGAATCAAACTATTGAAAATCCCAGGCTTGTCTTCGAGTCCCCCTGATCTACCCCATTTCTCTTCTTAAACTTTGTTGAATATTCAAAATCTTAAGTCTGTAAAAAAACAAATCGAATCACTTCACTGTAATGCTCGAGTTAACTCATGATTATACCCAAGCCAAACTAGTAAATCCCCGAGTCAACCCCACAGCCTATTCTTCTTCTCCCTTTCCTTATCACTGACACACACAATCTCGTGTGCACATGTACAGATGAACTCCACCGTTTCGATCATCGCCGAAGCACTCAACATATCCCCGGCAACCTACCCTAACCTCCTGATCGCCCAATTCCGATGAACTCACCAGAGAACCAAATCGAGCCTCTCGAACTTAGAACTGGTACCAAACCCCATCAGAAAAATCACCTGACGCCGATGATCCCAACCTCGAGACTCTTCGCCAACCTCGCCATAGATTCACCATGACGCAATGCTTCGACCCCATCACGAACGAATGCCTCCAATGATCTATCGAAGCTGCACGAAGCTTATAAGCTACCTCGACCAAAATGAGTCTTTGAACCCTACTTTGTCGTCGTCTAATTATCTCGGCCAACTAAAAATTTAGTGACCATTTTTCCAGTGACCTACAGCCTGCAAGCGAACTTCACCCTAGAGCTCGACGACAAACCATTATTCGTTCATCGGGATTTGGCAAAAATGCCTATTCCGATCAACTCCAATTATCACGATAATTACTATGTTAAAAATCACGATACTATCTTTGAAATTCATTTTTTAACCATTTCGAATCAGGTAGTATAATCAAAACAAAGAATTGAAATGGTTGATTCCTGATCAAATTTGATTTTCCTACTGTGATTTTCCAAGTTTGAATTTATTTCTAGATAAAAAATTCTAAAACCATTTTTAGAATTAACATTATACTGTAACAATCGATTTTTATTTTAAAATCAGAGGTTAATATGGATTGTAGATGAAGAGCTTGATTTTTATTTTATTTTTTAATAAAATTCTGAATCCTGTAACTAACAGAGGCCAACATATTTACATATACAGGCATGTTTATCTACACACAGATGTTCATCTATTTTCAGAAAAACAAACATTCATGCCAAACATAATTCAAGTCATCATTACAAGCATATAGAAATCGAGCAGATCAGGTTTTAAAAATAAGGTTTGCTCACCTTGCTTAGGATGGAACAGAAAGGAACATTGAAATTTTGCTTGGAACTCGCAATTTTAAACTGCTCTGGCTTTTGATCTGAGATTTTTCAGATTTTGATCTTTGTTTTGGTCATCATTTCCTCAGGTTGAAAATACTAAAGTTAATTATGGTTTTAATTGCTTGAGTTGGTCATTCTAGATTGAAGGCTAAACTTGATTGTCACCGCTTTCAGTTTGAATTGCATGCTTGAACTTGCTTGATTACAGGCTTAACTACTTGAATACTGAAGCTGATTTTTGTTTTGCTTTGAATCCAGACTTGGTTGCTTTTGATCTTTTCCAGGTTTGAAAAATCTGAGATGATTTCTTTTTCTTTTCTGATTTTGAATTAACTTGAGAAGATTTTGCTTTTGTTTTTTTGATTTATTCTTTTCTTTCCTAGTTTTCAGATTTAAAATCGTTTGGTCTGTAGTTTCAAGCAGGAGAGGATAAGAGAAAGAATTCAAAAGAAGTCTAGTTTCTATTTAAACATTTTATTAAAATTTAAATTAAAAGTAAAAATTAAATGCCACTTGTATTACTGTGTTACACTTGTTATCATATGTTGTTACTTATTAAACATTTGTCACATGTTTCTTAAATTATGTCTAAGTCCTCACTCTAATTAATTTTACAAATTTGTGTTTTAAACCTTGTTGATAATTTGTTTATAACTTTGCTTTAAACCCCTTTTTTTATTTTAAAGTTTGTGAATCATCTCTTAATGTTTTTAACTTATATATATTTGTAAATTATATTTTAGATCTTACTTTATTTTTAATTCATGAAACATGTTTAATCTATTTTATACATACATGTTTGTTATGTATTAAATTTTAACTTTATACTTATTATTTCCAAATAGTAATTCAAAAATTAATATATTAAATTAAAATTTTAACTTTCAAATATCTTTTAAAAAAATTTACTATGTGGAATTCCAATACAACTTTCAAAATATATATTACATATGTATATTATAAATTAGAAAACAAATTTCTATAAATTTTGAAATAGAGATTTTCAAATATATTATTCAAAACATTTATTTTTAAATTTCAAATTGAAAAATCAATGTACAATCAATTTTTATTTATAAATGAATAAACAAATATCTTTTATAAATGTATATTTCATCCCCCAATTTCAATTTAATAATTTAAATTCACAATTTAATTCAAAATTTCATATTAATTACCAAATTAATTCTTAATTTTAATCCAAAAATCAAATTAATTACTAAATTAGTTTGGCTTTAAAATCAGGAATGTTACAATGGACATGTCTAGTAAGCCATTCAACTATAATCCACATTTCTTAACTTACCTCCTTGGCTTCCAATAAATAAGGTCCATTCATTACTTTAATTATTATACCCGATTATAGGATAAATTATGTACTCCCCACACAGAAGTGGGTAAGAAATATAAGATATGCACATTTAGAATAACTTATTGGAAAATTTGCTTAGTGAAGTAACTTCTACTGCCTATCTTGCCTTCTTTAACCATGAGTCAGCCAACATCTGTGGATTCGCCATCTCATTACCCTCTTCTCCGACTATACAACAATCTTCTCTCAATCAAAATTTCTTGATGTTATCCTTAAACTTTGGTATATACTTCCCTTATCTTTGATCTTTCATGCGAATATACTATAGGACTCACAAAATTATACTTTGATACCACTCCTCATTCTTTTGAGGGTTCTTCTTATGGCTTCCACATATCTCTAATAAAATATTTGTGGGTTCATACCAATATTTCTTATATTAAACGAGGATTCCTTGTTGCTACCCTATTAGCATTCATAGCTATTTTATTCATAACATCGACCTTTTTCCTTATCTTACCTAGGTAGTCTTCCATATATAGTCCATATCAAAAATTGGTTTGGTTTTCACCATTCTGTATAAAAATAAAACTACTTCATCCAAAACTTTTATCTTTAAAAGAATAAACTTAGAAATCTTTTTATGTATTAAAAAATTTCTTGGTTTCCAAAAAGGAGCCATGAAAAAATTTCCACTTTAAAAACCTTCTATAACAGAGGTTTATTTTTTTTAAAAGTAGGATTTTTAACTAAAAACAATTTTCATGATTGCATCCAAAAACCCAATCGTTATACTAAACCATTTTTCTTGAAAACATCTTCTATAGCTTTTAAAAAAGAATTAAAAACTGGAGTAGACAAGGATAACTTCCATCCTATTATTTTCCTACTATTAATGTCATTTTCGCTTTCAATCATAGCGGAGATTCTAATAGCACATGACGAGGACTTCTAAAAAATATGCACAATTACTGCACATATTATGAAACTACCCATTTTTCCTATCATATTTCTATTGTTTTTCTTCTATATTATTTCTACCTAGATTACTAATCCTATCTAATATAAATTCCTAACGTTATTTCTATTAGAATTTCAAAATATTACTATTATTAAAATTTCTCCTACCTAAATTGTTTTTAGGTGGCTTCTCGTTACATAGCTCTTTTTCTTTATTATTGTTTTTTCCCATTGACTCATTGTACTACGTTCGCCTACTACTTTAGTCATTGAGTTTTTCTAACATGAAAAAGATGTGTTTAAATCTATTCAGTTGTTATTTTATATTTCCTTATTCAGAAATGTTCCTCCCACCTTCATTATTGAGAATTCTTACCCTTTTATTCTCTTTACCCATTTCAATCAAGTGCCATTCCATTTATCCACCATTTGAAAAGAATTTTACAAAGAAACTTCCAAATTTACAAAAATAGGAAAAATCATCAAGCCAAACCTATGCTCAATTCCAAAAATGAAAAATCTCTTTATCAAAAATCTTAAATCCAAAATTTTTGACTCAACTAATTTTAAACTAAGAAATTCAAAATTTCCTTGCTCTTTCAAAATAAATTTCCAATAGATCTTTGCAAAATCCATTCAAATGTTTCAAAGAATTTTATTAAAAAATTCAAATTCTTTCACATTGGTGTTGGACTTAAATGGACTTTAATTACCCTTGCTTTTGGGCTTTCTTCTTCTTACCCACCTTCATAAAAATCCGGTTTATCATCTTGTGGTGGTTAATGTACACCTTCATACAGGAACTTGCTCAATCCTTCTTCACATCTTGCTTTTGGATGCTTGCAACATGCATGCCCTTATCTCTCATATGTCTGGATGAAATGTATGTCTTCAATCGACAATATATCAAAATTCACAATCATAAGGCAGCCTAGGTCCAACAAAGGAGTCAATTACCATCCAGCCTTCGAGATTCTTCTATATGTCATGCTCATGCTCTTCCTGGCCAACGCCTTAAGGTGCAGCCAATGCTCCGTGTGCTAATCGGGGTAGGTGTATAAATTTAACTATGGTTATTAGCCCAACTCATAGTTGCCTCATCCATCCTTTCAAAAATGATCAAAACTACTTTTATAATCAGCATTTATAGAGTTTGGCATATGTGTATAATTACAGGTAAAAAAACCAAATACATTCTCCATTCTCTCATCGTACCCTAATTCCTATGATCGACCAACCTAAGCTTTGATACCAAATGTAATAATCGCACCTTAATAGGCTAGAATTTTGACAAAATTGAGACCCAAGTCCTTTAGGGCACAAATCATTGGTTTTGGTAACATGTAATAAACATAGCATATTAGAAAGTATCAATATAAACTCACAGCAAAATAGAAAAATATAATAGAACACATACACCGACTAAGGTTGCTTGCCATACTCTATTGTTGTTTTTAAAGAGAAAGGTATTATTGCCACCCAAGGGGAGTCAAGAGGAGAGGTTTATATAGCCACCATGGAATTGAAAGATCTATAAGCATATTTGCTACACATGGAAAGCAAGAAATGATAGTGAAAATTCTATATGAGGTACATGTTTAGACGTAGGATTGGATACTCAAACCAATATAAAAACTCCCGATGTCATTACTACTCTTTATTTACTCTTTAATTATAAGTTATGTTTGTGTTTTGATTACTGAGCTTGGTAGATAAACTTTACTTTCACAAGTTAACTTTTAATATTTATATGCACTATACATCTCTCTCTAGTGTATTAGTAGTCTTAAGATCCATTTTGCATTAGTATGTTAGGGTAACTATTGGACCAAAAATTAGGCATAACTTATATGCTCAAGTCAAGAGATTCAATGATACTTTGGAAAGAAGGCTAATTCTTGTCAAGTATGTGAGTCATCATGTAGTGAAATAGTCAATTATGCAATTATGTAAGTCCTTTATCACAAAATCTTAATTAGAATCGACATAAGCAATCATTAAAGTCCTAAACCAAGTTCTTTATCTATGCTGGAATACAAATAAAAATGAGAAAGAAGTACAATTTGGAATTCACCCCTTCTTAGTTAGGGGTACATGTCAATTTATCGGGATTTACACACTTAGATCAATGCGTGGCATCCATAAATTAGGATGGTTGAGATTTTGTTGACATGGTAAGTTGTCAATGTGACATGTGACATAACTTGGTTTTGCTTTCTTTAAGATAATATGCAATAGTTGGACTAACCGGAAGCTACCATGTGGCTAATTGGAATGCTTTTATGCTTGTTTTTAGATGTGTGATAGCATCACTTTTTACGCACTCAATAGCACTATCGCTGACATATGATAGCTTGTTGATCCTTGTCACTCGATAGTTTTGGTCCTTGGCATGTGATATCTTGTCAATCTTTGACAACCGATAGCTTATTAATCGTTGGAACTCGATAGCTTTGTTCCCTGATATGCAGTAGCTTGTCAACCTTTACATTTAATAGCTTGTTAACAATTAATAAATTTGTTCCCTGGTATATGATAGCTTGTTAATGTTTGACACTCAATATCTTGCTAAACTTTGACACTTGATAGCTTGTTAATCTTTAATACTTGATAGTTTATTAATCTTTGACACTTAATAGCTTTGACAGCTTTTCTCCTTTGCATGCAAAATCTCTTTATGTTTTGACACTCAATAGCTTCATATTTCAGCATGTGATGGCATTAGGTTTTAATCTTTGATGGTATCGACTCCTTAAACTTTGATAGCTCTGTTCCTATTCAAAATTTAAAATTTTGGATGCAATATTTATTCCTTTCACTTTGCAAAAAGTATTTTATACTTTAGTATAAACAAAATATGTTTTTTATAGAGGTAGGAGTATGCCTTAGGGAAAATTATGTAATTTGTTACATATATCTAATTTGAGAACCAATCTTGTTGATAGTAAAAGTGTTTGACTTATGTAACATACTTTTTTATATTACGATATAATTAATTAAGTAATCAACTTAAAGTATATTAAATAGGAAATACTTAAATGGTATGTTATGTGATAGTAATTACAGTGGATTGTATTCGTGAGAAATTTATCACATTAAAATAGTATATTATTTTAAATATTCCTAGTCAAGATGTTTCGAGAAAGGATATTGATTCATCCATTGAGACTGAGTACATAATGCTCCCCAAAGTTGCATAGCATATTCTCGTGGCTATTAGAGGCACCAAGGGGTTACATACTGATAGTTATTGGATAACTATGAATGACTCATTCGAGAGTTTTTCGTTGGTTAATATAACTAAGGTCAAATAGAGAATTTCAAAGTGATGATATTACACACTCTCAACTTTAGAATACAATTGAACTTCAAGGTAGATACTCCACTTTGATTATATTTAAATCATGGCATGTCAAGTGAAACACTATTCAATATAAAATTCATCTCCTTAGTAATAATGGGTTAGTATCACAGTCAACTCAAAGCCGAAGGCTCTAGCTAAATTAGTATGGTTGCTAAAAATATTTGTTATTATTGAACTAAGAATTTTGTATTTGGAGTAATCAAATTGAATGTGAATGATATTGGAACTTTTACATAAATTAATATAGTTTTATTGAAGAGAGTTGGTATAAATAATTATTGCTATCAAGTATCGAATTATAGTAGTAAAATTGGATTTAACTAAAAAGATGTGTAAGCGATACATTCAGCCAAAATATCACACCACTAGCTAAGGTGACGTGTGAGTGTTAATATTTGAATTGTTTGATATTAATCGCTAATTGAATTTAACACCTTTGAGTCGCACAGCCGTAATTACCTAAGTCAATGGGTCCGGTTAGGTTCAGGTTCGAGTTGAATTTAAATAGGTTAGGTCAACCCATTTTTTAAATAGGTCAGAAATAGCTCAACCCGAACTTGACCTGATAGGTTGACCAGACCCGACACGTGTAACCCAATTATAAATGGGTCGGGTCAGGTCAGATCGGATCCTAAACGGGTTGAATCAACCCATATAAGGTATAGATGAGTGATAAACAGGTCGTAAATGTGTTATAAATGGGTTCAAATTCGGGTTCACGGGTTTGGTTGGGTTATAATCGGGTCGGGTTAAACCATATTAGTACAAATGGGTCAAATTCAGGTTCTTGGGTCAACTCAAAACCTATCCATTCATAAACGGGTCAAATTCGGGTTGACCCGCCCACTTAAACGGGTCGGGTTAACTTGCTAATTTCTGTGTAATCTTCAGGTCGTCTTGGAAATTAACAACCCTAGCCGTAATGATGTATATTCTGAAAACCCACATGATTGGATTAATTTATAATCATTATAAATTAATTAATAGTTATGCAATATTAATTATTATATTTTATTTGATTTGAGGTTTGAATGTCATTATTATTTAATGAAAGAGTAAATATAAAAGTTATGTATGCGTGTATCGATATGTTATATCGATAAAATATTCAAATTTGGTTTAAAAAAATTAATTACTAAATGGTTTCTGAAATTTTACTGACCCACATACCCCCTATCTTGGTCGACCATACATGAAAATTTTCATTGTTTTCTTTAAAACAAAATTCCTTTCATTCATTATTCTTTTCACACAATCCATTTTACCCTGCTCTCTTTCTCTCTCCTTCGACCAAAAATCCATGGCCTCGAAGCCATAAAAAATTCATAAAATAAAATCAAAATAAATAAAATAAATATAAAGTGGTGCTTAAAATTTTTGCAATTTCTATAGGCGATTCAATCGCATCTAGGAGTTAGTTTATTCAAGGTTTGGTTTTTGGCTTTGTTAAAAGGTAATTTTCTGTCTCTTTTAATACATGTTGCATCATGTTAGAATGATTTAGATTCCCTATCTTTACATCTCATTATGATTATATGTTACATCTTGTTAATTTAGCTTAGATCACATATCTTATTCAATAAATTTATATATGCTTATGTTATCCAATCTTTTGTTCGCTATTATTTTAGAAATTAAAGTTTAATGAAAAAACTAGATTTAGATCCAATTTTTATTAGTTAAAATATTTTATAACATATATTTTATATGCAAATATAAGTGAAACACATACATAATCTATTTGAAATTATCTTATGAAATTGAATGTAGGTTTATATATATATATATATATATATTACTTTGAATGTCGAATACTTCTGGTTGTTATATATGTATGTTTATTTATATTATTTTAATTTAAAATTTATAAAAAGACTTTTGTGAAAAATTATAGATCTAATGTACTTGAATTTCTTCCTAATTCAAAACAAGATTTTAAATCGTGACACATATAAAATTATAAGTTTTACACGTATATATAATATTTTAAATTTAAATATTTTTGTTGTTATTTATATATGTATGTGCATATACATATAGTTTCAATTTAAAAATTAAAAAGGACTTTTGTGTTAATTGCAATTCTAATGTTGAACTCATTCTTATGTCAAAACTAGATTTCAAAATAATTTTAGATTACAAAATGTGTAAAATAGTCAAAATCAATTTTAATGTGTGTATGTATGTAACTATTATTTTATTTATGTATTTTTTAAAACTTTGGTTAATAAAGGTATTCATAAAGAGACAAAGTGTTTATTACGGTGTAAATCCCAACACCTATAAATATACACATTCACTATGTATATTGTTTATATGTTGCACTTGCATTATACACATATGAGTGTATTTGATACGTTCATTAAAGTATATTTTCTTTATGTCAAATGAAACTTTTAAAAAATTAAATAAAATAAGATTTTATTTAAAGGATATTGGATTGGATATAATAAGCCCTTTAGATTTCATAGGCCCAATAGATCTAAATATTATAAAAACATCTATTTCATCCACTTTCGACTGGCTTGATTCCTTAAATGATATCAGAGCCCAATGGTATATGCACTCGAAATTAGCAATATTATGGTTAACTTATTAAAGCCTACATATTTGACAGAGTGTATGTAAAAGTAGTTTCTAAGGTTGGGTTTGGGTAATCAAGTACTCTGCCCTTTCTAGCTTTGGACCTGTTCTAATGATGATGTAAGCCCAAAGGTTATTTGTAATATAAAGTCCCAAATTGATTTCGAGCCATGGGATAATTTTCAAAATTCGATCTAAAAATTTAAAATTATATTTCGAATTGAAAAGTTCAATCTAAAATACAAAATAAATTTTATAAAAGTTTGTTCAAAATTGTTTCAAAAATAAATAAATATTTTTCAAAAATTATTTAGTAATTCAATTAATTGCAAGTAATTAAATATATAATTAATTAAAATAAACACACACACACACACACATATATATTAATGTATATGCATGTGTATGTGTGTATCTTAAATTATTTAAGGTATGTAAAATATTAGTTTTCAAAATTTACCAAGAAATAATTTAATTAAAAATGTTTTATTAAGTGAATATTTATTTCATAAAAAATATTATTATTTTATTTTTTGAAATGGTACTTCATATACAATAATCACTGTGATAACATATCACATGTCAATAAACGTTCGAATTACGCTACGTAAGTTTCGAACTTGTGACCTCTCGCACCAAAGCAGAATCACTTAACCACTAAGACAATGGTGCTTGCCGGTAAACGAATATTATTAACAGTTAATTAATAAATCATTATATGTATATAATAGTATATCTGTATAAAAATATAAATGTTATGGTTAATATTGTTTAAGATGAATAAAATAAAATTTTGAAATTTGAAATAATTTAACTAATTAGTTAATTGAATTAATAGATTTATATATATCTACATAAGAATATTATATAAGTTAATTAAATTATAAACTATTATATATGAATTTAATTTATATGATATGGATGTATAAAACTTAAGTGGATTTGCAAGAAACCGATCTTAGATTTAAAGAACAAATACATGCGTATTGTATGTATACTGTGATTTTAGATGTGTCCGACACTTGAATTACAATGGTATTTTGTAAGAAATATATTGTTCTCTAAATCAATATCACTCAATGTGTGCGTGCCCATTAAAGAAATGAATCATTAATATATTAATTATCCTCTATCATTTATATATATTAATAATTACTTGCATACTCTTTAGCTGTTGAACAAACTCAAGCTAGGAATGTTATGTGGTTTACACCGATAAGGGATTTAAGGTTTACCTCCATGCTTATAAAGCAAATACTAATATACAAAGGTGTAGTTATTTAAAAAGTGGACAGACAACTAAATAGTTAGGAAGGGAATTTTATTATATTATAGTTGTTCTCTTAGCTCGGTATTTTATTGGATGACTCTTTTATAAGACTGTCTTCCAAAAGGAACTTGCCTTGCTTAACACATTTTCACTATAGGCGTTTGGACAAATATCCACTACATATTTATGTTAACTCCATTATTTAATTATTATGTTTATTATTAAGGGTTCATGTTGTACTTATTTAATTAATTTTAGTGAAAGTTGAAGATGAAATATTACTTTATTAAAGAAAGCTAACAGAATATGGTACTAATTCTACTAATAAACATGGAAAACATGGCATACATACATTTATATATAAACAACAATTAAAACAAACAATAGAATATAATAAATTATTACTTGGTATAAACTATATCATGACGCATTAATATAGTTAGACTAAGTAATAATTTACATACATTCTAACATAAGCAATAGTACACAAATAACTAAGCAAGCATAACTATAACATCTAAGAAACGTAATATAGTGGAGTATTTATAGGTTTGATTCATTTGTAAATTAAGTCAATCAATTAACTAGCTTCAAAATTTTAATTAAGTCCCTATTTATTATCCAATCATAATGAATAAATATATTTTAACACAAATATGGAATATCATACTCCACTCACCTCGCTATTGTGAAGTAGCAAATAGGACTTCCAAACATGTTTTTGTTTGCTAAATAGTTCCCTTAGATAATAATGCTTATTATTTGTTTCAAAGTTACAGTATTCTCTTTTCTCCCATTCCCTTATAAAAAAATTCTTCTTTATTTAAAAAGATATAAATTTAATTAATGTGAGGTATTCTTCCATTGCTAGTTATTCTTTCATATGTAAATGACAATTAATTAGAAAAAGGGAAGTCGAAACTTCACTGCATTAGTCGTATCGATGACCATTACTTAAAAATAATGGATTTGTATTGATTATAATTATTTTGCAATAAGTATAAGATTCATTGCCTTATTCACATTATTATTTATTTAATTATTTGATATTTTTATTCCATATTTGCAGCTCAAATTGATTCGGCGATTGTCCAGTCATTAGGGTCAAAGAGCTAATTTTCCCTTATATTCAAATCATAATAATATTAAATACCCAACATCCAAATATTTCAACATTCATGATTCAAACTCAATTCCAATACTAATTTCATTATTGACCAAATCCATTATTTTAGTGGATAGTATTAATTCCAATCAAACATATCCATGAATTCGATATGAATATAAATAATAATCTCATGATAATATAGACAAAAATTATAACTTAATCATTCAATCTCAATTTCATTAAGTTTTCGAGATTTGGGAATTAGGAAAATGGGTATAATGATTAAATTAGAAATTTTTGTAAATTCATACTTTAAATTCTTTAATTTGCTAGAAACTTGTGTATGAATCAATATATATTGATATTATATATTAAATATGTTTTTTATTTGATAAAATGGTGGAAGAATGGAGAATGACGACTGGGAATATTAGGGTTTCAAAATTGTGTGAATGGGTAAGGAGATAAGGTGTTTATTTAGGCACAAAAGCTTGAATATTGGCTTTTTGGTATTCAGGTTCGATTCTATTACTTATTATTACAAAATTCTTTATATAAATTCGGTGAATTATTTTTAAATTTTTAGCATTTCCTTAATAACTTTTCATTACGGATTGGGACTGAGATGAACCAAAAATGAAAATTAACCAAAACAACGAAACGGATGCAATGGTGTAAGTTCATCTTCAAATTTTGTCATCTGTGAAAATTTCATTTTTAGCCTGTTATAAAAAAATTAAATTTGTTCCAAAGTTTCCTGTGTTCAAAATTTCAAAATTTTGGACTTTTATACATGGTCCTCATTGGCCATGAAGCACGTGTCGATATTTCCGGTTTTTGGCTCACTATCATTAATCTATTTGAGTCATCCTTGTTGCATTGAAAGTGCGTTTCCTCTTCTCACCGAACGTATCGTTATTTAAAAAGTACTTCGATCTCTTCATATTACGACAATCTCATTTCTTATGACCAACTTCATTACATTCGAAGCACCTAGCAATATTTTTACTTCTGCAATTATCCATATGGTCCGAAGTTTGTAACTTTTCTATATTTTAATTTTTTTTTTGAAATTCATGGTCATAAAAGAGATTTTCCTCTCGTCATCATCTGATCCATAATTATCATTTTTAGTGTTGAATGCCAGTGACTTTTTTGTCTTTTGCTTGAATTTCCTTTCTATCCTGCAATTGTACTTTATAGGACATAAGGTTCTCTACTGATTCTTCTATTTTCATTGTACTAATATCATAGGCTTCTTCAATGATCAAAGTCTTTTGATTGCATTTGCCAGAGGGTGAATTTAACATATTTCTAACTTGGTCCTCTTCAAAAAAGTCTTTTCCAATGATAGTTGTGCATGCAGAATAACTTGAAATCTAGAATACATGTCAGAAATGGATCCATTTATTTCATATTAATAAGTTGAAATTGGTTTGTCAATATAGATATGTTGGTTTATTTTACTTTACTAGCCTTTATGTGTGACTTGTGGAGGCCTTAAAATTTTATATGTACTTTTATAGATTGACACTCTATTAAATTCACTCATAACTAAGGCATAGAACAAGATATTCATAGATTTTGAATTATTGAGTTCTTTGTGTCTTTTCATCATCGCTCCATTGTGCATAATCTATTTAGGGCTTGGTTATCCAATCTATGTAAAATTCCAAGTTTTGATACCATTTCACCATAAATAAAATTTAATCTACAAGGCCGATAGGCATATTTACTACCATTAAATAGTGGCGGTCTAATAGTAGACTAATTAGCTACAAATGCGTTAAAAAGTGTATTACCAGTATTATTGATCATTTATCCTTTTCAAAATTCGTATTATGAATCTTTCGAAAACCGCGTGCTGTGATATCAGATTGAGTTATGGGAGACCTAAACATACTTATGTGGAATGGATCTTAAGGTTATTAATTCCTAGAGGGGAAAGTGGGAATGGTGTATACTAATTATTTATAAGTTAACCTACAAATTTCAAGTCATCTACCAAGATTAATAATGAAATCACAAATGCAAGTAGTTAATCAAAGAGTAGATATATGAAGTAAAGCAAAAAATACTAAAATAAAGGACAAAAGAAATTTTTATATTGGTTTGGATATCTAATCATACATTCATTATTGTACCCTGCATATAGAATTCCATTATCACTTCCTTGCTTTCCACGGGTGGAAATAACACCTTTACAATCTCCGAATTCCATGGGTGGTAAGATACCTTTCTTTTAGTTTTCTGCAGATGGAATGAATACCTTCCTCTTTACAAACGATAGTATAATATGGAAAGTAGTTGTATCTTCACTACATGTTATTGCTAATTTAGTATAATGATCCTATAGACCTCTAATAACAATATATTTTTGAAATAATTAAAGAATATGATGAGCAAAAAGAAAATGATTGAGAATTCAAGTACAAAGTCCTTGATACCTTGTACAGTTTGCAAATTCTTGAAGAGTGGAAGTGAAAGAGTATGGATGGGCAAAGAGAGTGAATGTATATTAAGTGATCTTTCTTACAAAATTATACAAATGAAAGAGTAAAAAAATTCATTTTCCAGCATCTCTAAATAAAGGATGAAAGGACATGTTATGGAAGAGATAACGCTATTATCCTTTCATTTAAAATTTGAATTTCAAAGTAATTGGCTACTAGTTGACATATTCATGAACAGTGTATCAACATACTCTACTTAATTTTGATGTTCATTATCGAATTTCTTTTTTGTCTTTCGCATTTTAAAACCATACCATATATTTATTTTGAGATGTTAAAGATTCAATATAGATTTGAATGAAAAAGAAATATTAATGTTATTTGCTATGAGGCCATTAACAAAATTTCTAAGGCCCAAACTAACTTACTGAACACTTCAAATATCTATATCGTTGATGCATTTATGTTTCATTCACCTTGAGTCAAATTTTTTCTTTTATTTTCTTTGATCAAACTTTATTTATGTATATATACTCATTTTTCTTACACTAAATTTCTTGTTTATCTATGAAAAAATGTCACTATAACATATATGAAAATTTGCATAACTCAAAGAAATGTTAATAGTAATATTTATATAGTTATTGTCATCAAAATCAGTACTCATGGTATTTAAATAATCCACCCATAAGCTTGATGGCCACTTTTTTTCCTCTGATATAACACATCTTAAACACAGCTTTCCTCGGTATGCTCTCTTGAAAATTGTGATGATCTAGAATTTTTGAATATTTGAAATTGGAATATTTAATTACTTTTAAATATTTAAAAGTCAGTTTCTAACTTGAATTTCAAGTATCGCTATTTATTTGATAATTTAAATATTGAATTTAATAAATTGGAAATTAGACAAATTGTTGAATCTAGAATTCCAGGCTTGTTAAAAATAGTTTAAAGGCTTATAAAATCAATACCGAAGGTAATAGAACTTTAAAAATCGAATTTAAAAAGCAGTTTGTTCAGTTTTAAAAATACATCGTTTAAATTGATACTTAAAAATGGCCTTTCGAGGCGCAAACTCGGAATTCGACGAAATTTTTTTCGTTGGATTCGTAATATTGTATTATTATCAGATTTCAAATTTCAAAGAGTTTGGAGCTGTCGAGTGATCGTACGGTAAGTAAACGCGTTGAAAATTATATCGAAAATTCAATATAATAATTGGGTCCAAAAAGCTATCTTCTTCATACGATCGAATTAGGACTCGAAACCTTTTCCATTGTGTTCAAAATAGGAATATAACATTATAAACGCCTGGCGGCACGCCTTGATAGGGGGTCAAGATTTTGGCTTGCATTTATTGAGACTGTTTAAAATTTGAATTTAATTTGATATATATTTAATCTTTAGGACAAGGTTTTTACGATTAAATATGTTTCCTTTCTTATAGCATGTGTCCCCCTGTCTTTTTAAATCGCGTACAAGTGTTTTCTCTTCGTTCCTTTTAAAAAGAAAAGTAAGAAAATAAAGTATGTCTTCATTAAAAATCAAAAGAAAGAAATCTCGAGCCTATCTCCGTTTCTTATCTGGTTCAAACAATTCCTTTTCAAAATCTATAATCCCTAAACCATAAATCAATTCGTTCCCCTCTCATTTTTTTCCACAAGTTCGAAATCAAAGAAGTTCGATAAAATGGGAGGTCGTCGTTCTTTCTTTTCCTAATCGTTCCATCCCTCTCAATCAAAATCAATTGAATTCAGAATAATGGCGGCCCTCTTCTTATTCAAACACCAGTCGACTCGATGTCGAGAGGTATGGAAATCGAAGGAAGTCTCGTGGCTATGGCAGTGGCGAATGCATGCGCGCCTGGATGGTCTGACAGCATTTGTGGCTTCGCGATTCAAATTAGGACTCGAGCATGTGAGTGTCGTGTGGTGGCTAGGGTTATCGCGATAGTGAGGAGGGAAGCTCAATTTCAAGCACGCGATGTAGGTGAATTGGAATCTGGGTGGCGTGCAAGCTCGAGGCCGCGTTCGAGGACCGCATGGTCGATTTCGGCAGTAGTAGTGGAGCTTGCGTGCCTATTGGCCGTGAAATGGAGCTCAATGGGATGGCATTCGCTGGTAGATGGTCGTGGGTCTTCATGCTTTGTGGGTCGAAGTGAGGTTTATGCTTTTCTTCTTCGATTAAAGAATTCACATATATATATGTATATGTATGTATGTATGTATGTATAAACAGAAAACAATATTCTCAAACCTATATACATATGTGTATATAAAATATTTATTAGGAAGGAAATATTAAGAGTAAAACATATTTACCTTTTATTTAAGAATTTCTGTATAGATGTATACATAAACAGTTTTTTTTTAAAAATTTTTACAGTAAAAAGAAAACTAATATAGAAATTTATATAAAGATTAGATTTTTAATATATGTAGATTATTTCTTATAAGTATATATAAAGTTTCAAATATACATTTACATTTTTTTTTGGCAAGGCCGACGGGGTTGGATGGACCCCGACCATTTTATTGTAGCACCATAGTAACACATACAACAGGGAGCAAAGCTCATAGAAAACAGAGGAAAACAAGGTGCCACAAGCACAGAGGAGAACAAAAACAAAGAAAGAAAACAAATCAAAAACTATAATAAATGAAAGGACAGACATATTCCTAGGTCATAGGAGAAATTGAGCATTCCCAGCGTATGTTTAATCTCATGCATTATCCACAGCTTGACCAGAGCATCAGATTTTGCATTGACGGCGTCGAACACTCTAGCGTTCCGCTCTCTCCAGACTGCTGTGATGAAACTCTTCAACACAGCTCCAAATACTCTCTTACCTTCCTGCTTGCAGCCAGTATTCGCATAAATTTAATTCCACTCGACCTGATTGTCATGCGAAACATCATGTCTACGTAGCTTCGACATCACATTAGTCCACACAAGCTTTATTACAGAACATTCAAAGAACAAATGCTCCACAGTCTCCGCTTGCTCACTGCAGAATGAACAGTATATGTTAACATTCATGCCAAATGATGCGAGTTTAGCTTTAGTTAAGATTGCACGTTTTAGAACTTTCACATCATAAAGTTTTCTCTCAAACTACTATCCTTATTCCACGTACGCTTTCACCATTTACATGTTGGCTGAGAACTGTTCTTCATCAAGAATTCATATGCTTCTCCTATCTTAAATTTTGCCTTTTTAGCACCCCAAACAAGCTCATTAGTAGTAGAATTTAGCGGTGAAAACCTAATAATCAAATTCCATATGTGTTGAATTCTCTGATTGGATGAATTGTACCGAAAACTTTGATTATTATAGACTACATCTCTCACCTTAATTATGGAGTGTATGCCAGATTGCTGAATCTCACCGTGCGTGAGAAGCCTTCTAAGTATCATCCCACTTTGCAGCCAAGGATCATCCCAGAAACAAGTACTGTACAAAGGGTTGGTGTTCAGTTGAATGAGGGGGAGAAAAGTTTCCTTCAACTTGAAAATATTTTGCCATGTCCAGCTTAAGTTTTAAGGCTTAAGCATATTCCATAAACTTCTACCTCTAATCACATTTCTTTTCGACCATTCAGCCCAAAGGCTATCAGAACAATTGAAGAAGGTGTCAACATGCTTCGCAAAGGCCGCCCTATTCCATTGTATCAAGTTAAAAATTCCAAGACCACCCTTGTTCATAGGTCGCTCCACTTTGTTGAATTTTATTGGCGCAATATAACGTCTCGTAGTATTGCCCGTCCAGAGAAATTTCATAAAGGCACTTCTAATCATCTTAATTAGTTTAAAGGGTAGAACAAAAGTTCTAGCCCAGTATACTTGCATCGTAAAGATTACCGACTTTATTAATGTTGCTCTCCCAGCTTGACTAAGCTTCCTAGTAGTCCAGCTATTTAATCTTGCTGTTATCTTCTCATAAAGAGGAAGACATTGGTTAGTTATGATCTTAGATGTTGAGAGAGGCAGCCCCAAGTAAGATACAGAGTTTGTATTAGGAGACAGACCAGTAGCCAGAGAAATTTCAGCAGCTTTTTCCACATTAACACCTGCCATTATAATATCTGATTTTTGGATGTTAATCTTTAATCCGGTCATAGCATAGAACTGATCAAGAATGATCATTATACTCTTGACAGTATCAATGTCTGGAGTATAAAACACCACTAAATCATCAACAAACATTAATGTTGAGATTTGAGGGTCATTGCTTGCATGATGTAGTTTGAAACTTCCATGATTTATTAGTTTGTTTATCAGCCTAGTTAGTAGTTCCATCACCAGAATAAAGACGTAAGTGGATAGCGGATCTCCTTGCCTTATCCCTTGCCTACTACCAAAGAAATCAGTAGTCATACCATTGACGATGACCGAATAATTTGGAATAGAGACACATTCATAAATCCAAGAAAAAAATGAGGCGGGAAATTCATGTATCCCATGATTCGAACGATGCTATCCCATTGTAACATGTCGAATACTTTCATGATATCAAGCTTCATCATTGCTTTCGGGGGGGCATTCTTACGGTTATACCCTTTAAGGAGTTCATGTGAAAGAATGATATGGTCTAATATATTCCTTCCTGGCAAGAAAGCAGCTTGATTATTGGATATAACACTAGGAAGCACATACTTGAGTCTCGTTGCAATAACCTTAGAGATGCATTTGTATATGGTATTACAGCAGGAAATAGGTCGAAAGTCATTCACATGGTGAGCATTTTTGAGTTTGGGGATAAGAGCTATATTGGTGTAGTTATACGACCTGAAGATTTTGGCCTTTTTGAAGAAAAGCATTATTGCATTGCACACATCAGTGGATACAAACGATCAACAAGACATGTAGAACTGAGCGTTCAACCCATCCGGGCCATCGCAGGAGTTACTATTTAGCGAGAAGATGGATTTTTCTATTTCATCAGGGGTCATGTCTTTGCATAGAGAAGCATAATCGTCCTCCGTTATTCTAGGTAGGATATTAGAAGGGATGTCATCAATACTTGGAATGAAATTATTTCTGTTGCCGTACAGGGAAGTGAAATGTTGAACAAAAGCTTCTTGAACTCCAACAGCAGATGTTTGAAGATCACCATTCATATCATTTATAGTTGCTATATTCTCTCTGCGATGCTTATTAGTGAGACTAGCATGGAAGTAGGCAGTGTTTCTATCTCCTTTTTCCTGCCATTTTACTCTAGACTTTTGCCTTATCATTTCACTTTCTTTAGTCAACGCTTCATTGTATTGCTGAGATAGAGCACTCTCAGTAGAAGAGAGGTTAGCATGAATTACATTAGACATCATAGCTGTTTGAACATCAACAAGTTTAGCCTCAATCAAAGTGCTCATTTTATCACCTTTGCCAAAACGATTGAATGACCACTCTCTCAAGACTTTTTTCATCTCTTTAATCTTTTCCTGCAATACAAATAAATGGTTACCATACTTAGTATTACCCCATGAAGATAATGCAGTAGTTTTAAAGTCAGGTTCTAAAACCCATGAGTTAAAAAATTTAAAATTGGATTTTCCTCTCTTGTCTGCTTCATGTAGGTGAATAATTTGAGGAGAGTGGTCCGATAGGAGAGGAGGAGGAAGAAGGCTATAGAGGAGAGGCCATGTGGATAGGGAACTTTGGTTGGAGAAAGAGTGATCGATCCTAGAAAAGGTTCTATTGCCTTGCCTTCTTTTATTATTCCACGAATATTGCATACCAACAGATTTAACCGGAACAAGTTCCGCATGGTTAAGGGTATCTGCAAGAGGTTGAATTTCGTTAAGGGACAGGGGATTCCCTCTGACTCTATCAGAGAGAGAATAACAACAGCTGAAGTCACCAAGTATTAACCACGGATGGGAGGACTTCCTCAGAGCTGGGATGACCGATAAAAGAGAGGCTCTAGCCACTACAGAGTTGAAAGCGTAGACAAAGGAGACATAGAAGGTAGAATTATCAGAGTTATTATGAGCATGGCAATGAATCATTTGGGAAGTGGTGAGGATAAGAGTTAATTGGACATGAAGGGGATTGAAAAGAATTAAAATACTACCGTATGGAGCTTCATTCAGATTATGGATATAGTTCCAATCTGATTTAATATATTCAGTAGCCTTGACAGTCAAAGCTAGATTTAACTTAGTTTCAAGAATTGCTAGAATCGATAACTGATGAGTACTAATAAGCTGTTTGCATTGGTCAAGCTTGATGACGTGGTGACCCCCACGTATATTCCATGCTCCAAGATGCGACATCATTGGAGAGAACGGGCGTTAAGCATTTCTATCTTCATTCTCCTAGTTACTGCCTAAGAAGAGGACAAGTAATCAGGAATTGTAGCTGAAAGTGGTGTAACTTCATTGATAGTTAGGCCATCAACCCTAGAGGAGGGGGCTAGACTAACAAGAGAAAAGAGGGGAGGAGAGGTATGTGGAGAGGTTGGAGGAGAGAGATTAGAAGATGGGGGAGGAGGTTTGTAAGCAGATGGAGGTTTAATGTTGGAGTACGAATGTTGAGGTGAAGATTTGGAAGAATTGACAGCATCTGGGGGAGTAATTTTTGCAGAGTGTTCCTTGTGCGTTTGAGATGTGCATGCAAATTCGTGCATGAATTTGTCATTTTGCATGGCAGCTGCATTACTGAGTTGCGAAGTCTTTTTTTACTCTTCTTATTCTTCTTTCCACTTATGTTAGTACCTTCTACATTTTTACTTACGTTGCTAATTCCACTATCATAACTTCCAATATTGTTTACTTTAGGGCTATCAAGATTATCAACCTTTTCCTGGCTTTGTAGGGAATGAACAGTCTTCACATGTTTCTCAGTTTTGTTGTTTATGTCCTTTTGCTTTAATTGATCTTCTGCATCATTTTCTATTACTACCACTGATTTACCAAGAGCTACATCTCCTTTTCTATCCACATTCAATCTTACATCATGCTTTTCACTTACATTATCCGCCTCATCCAGTTCAAGGAGAACATCATATTTATTAGATAACAAGAGATTATCTTCTATATTCTCATATACAGAAATTGCTTCTATTACGTTTGTTTTAACCTTTTCCACATTACTAGCTAATGCTTGATAATTGGCTGAATCACATTCATCTCCTTTTACATTATTTACTTCATCAGTACTGCAGGGCTCATTTCCCCGCTCAACTATCTCACCCTCCTCAACCTTTTCTTCATTATCAATATGTCCCTTATTAATTCATTCACTTTTTCATCGCTCCTTCCTCTTGTTTGTTTCAAGTAACTATCCTTCACAGAAGTGTCTATTCTCTTCTTTTTCACGGGCTGCCATTTTCTGATACCATGCTTCTGGAAAGGTCTTACCTTTTTATGAACTTGATCGATCTCTATGCTTTCTTCTTTGTCTTCCTTGCCGTCATTATTTCTTATTTGTTTATTGCTCTTTTTGTTACATTTCTCCTTAATATCACAACTTTCAGTTGAATGACCAAATTTTTTGCACGTAATGCATACATCCGGCCTCCATAGGTACTAGACATAGATTTTCTGAAATCCTCCTTCCACTAGCTTAACCATGAATTCATCAACTAGCTCCTTGTATGGCCTTACTTCAATCAAGCATTTTGCGTAGGTCAACCTATCTTGCCTCTTCGTCATTTCATCCATACACAACAATTTTCCCAAATGACTACTAAGCCAGTTAATACCTAGTGGCGACCAGGAAAAAATAGGGAGATTATAAAAGTGAACCCATACTGGAACTGCGGTGACAGAGCCAGTAACATTACTAACTGCTGCATCGTAAAGTTTTATTATGGACAACTTATTATTCATAATAATAGGATCACTCTGAAGAATTTTATTCCTGTCTTCACAATAAGTGAAGTTGAATAAGAAAATGATACCGTCCGACTTAACAGAGACAGAGCCTTTTAAACGCCGAATATTCTTAAGCTTCCGGACAACAGCTGAATATGATAACGGCTTGTCTAAGAAAAAACCAACTATTGTGTCATTCCATATCAGAGCACCAGCTTCAAGCACTGCCGGAGGAGGAACTAATACATCATCTTCATACACAGGAGACGGGTCAACGGGGATGTACTTCCCAGCATTCTTGGGTTTATGCTTGAAAAGAGAAGTCCATTTCCGTTCTCCTTGAGGAGGGAGAGGGGGAACTATGAGCTGAGATGGTGGAGAAGAACAGTGAGGAGGACGAAAAGGGTAAGGGTCAGGTGGGACATGTGGGGGGATGACTGATGGAATAGAGGCAAGGTCAGGAGAATACGAAGGAACAGAAGCGAACTGACGATGGGGAGAAGGTACAGAGGAGGAGAGGGGAGGTACTGGATTGATGGGAGGAGGAATCTAAGGGTTAGAAGAAGATGGAGTTAGGACCGAGTTGACTCTGTGGGAGAGAGGAGGTATGACAGAGTTGACGTTGGGGGAGAGGGAAGGGATGACTGAGTTGACGTTGGGGGAGTGGGGAGGTACAACAGAGTTGACAAAAGGGAAAAGAGGCGGGACTACGGAAGCAGACATGAGAAGTTTTTGTCAGTTTGTATTTACATATTTTAATTTGCTAGTTTATTTTAAAAATAATGATTTTGGTGAGCTATTTGTTTTATTAACCTATTTAATTTATCTAGTAACTAAAAATAATTTATTACAGGAAATTTAGTTTTAAATTTAATTATTAGTTAAATAAATTTATTAAAAAGGAAATTAATTATTCGATGAATATTAATAAATAATATAATGTTGTACAAGGTCTAAAACCATGGTGAAATCAAGTCGAGATTGAAGTGGATGGCAAAACTAAGGTCAAAGGTGAGTTAATCTCACTCATTTGAACAATCATTAAATTTAATAGTTAAATTTAAATGATTATTTGTTTGATTGCTGTTAACGCTAGAATTTGAACGCTAACACCCCGGTGTGTAAAGTGAGATCGTGAAAGCACCACCCGATAACTCGGGAATAGATTATAAGCAGATAATAGTGAAAAAACAGTAAACAACAGCAATTTTATAGTGGTTCGGCTTAAGAGATAGCCTACGTCCACTTTGAATATCTTTATTGACGATTTGATTACAAGTCAATGCAGTTACACTTTGATTACAACACACTTTGAGTTTCAAGTGACTTTGAACAAGTAGCCTAAACTTCAATGTCGATCCGAATCTTTGAACACATGTTTGACATGTTTGATTTCTTCATGAAGTTTCTTGAAGGTGTCGAAGCAGTTTAGGATGCAGCAGAGTAATGGCGCTTGAAATGAATTAGCCAAAAAAAGTCCCTTGAATGTTGGGGGTGGCCATGCATTTATAGGCAAATCTGGATAGAAGTTTTTCGCCCAAGTCCTGAGTCGTGACCGACTTAGGCTAAGCCGTGGCCGAGTCAAGTTGAGTCGTGGCCGGTTTATCTGCTTAAGCCTTTGGTTTCTCAATAGTTCGCTTTCCAGAATTCCAAGTCATGAGTCGCCTACGAGTCAGTTCTTATAGGAACAGGTACTGTGGCAATGGAATATCATTCAATGGCTTTAAGTCGCGGACGAGTCATTTTGAATCATGAGTCGTTAAGTCGTTGACGACTTATCAGGTAGCGGTGCATAGGTAAAGCGACTTAGGGACTTATCTTCTTAGGTCGTCAATCCTCTTAAGTCGTTTCTTATGATGAGTCGTGAGGCTTCCTGAGTCATTAACTCAATGAGTCGGCCTGTATCATGAACCGCTAACCTCCATGAGTCGTTCCATTCCTCTAAGTCGCCTTGAGCCTTAGCTCGTCAGCCAATTGAGTTGCTACCAGCTGAGTCGGTCCTTTCCTTAAGTTGCTTAGACCCCTTGAGTCGTAAATCCAATGAGTCGTTAAAGACCTTAAGTGGATGAGTCGGCCCAAGTTTCATCTCGTTGGAAGAACAGGGTTAACATTTGCCCCTCGAAGTACACGCCTAAGTCGTAGGTCGTGTGCTTCGACTTATCTTAACTCGTGTGCCGACTCAAACTCTACTGCCCAACGTTATAAAAACCTGAGTCGTTCACCTTTTCTTCTCATTCCCTATCCTTTAAACCGTGTCTGCCATTAACGCGCATTCAAGCTTTTAAAAGCGATTTCGACCAAATTCTCCATCGATCATCCCTATCATCATATAGCGTAAGCGATCTCGCTCTCCTTATGATTTTCGATTATCCCTAGCTTATGTGCCCCATCTCCATCTTCGATTTGCCCCTTTGAGCCCTGCGAATTTGGTTGCTCTGGTCGTCAATGGACTTAGGGTTATTTGTTCTGATGGTTTACGATTCGAGGTGGTTTAGTGGTGCGATAGAGCTAGGATTGTTGATTGAGATCTTATTGGGTTAATGGGTTAAAAGTTGGAAGATTAACGGGTTAGGAGTTAGGAGTGAAATGGTTTATGGGTTAGAAGGTAACCTGGTTAGGAGTTAGGTGATTAGTTGGTCAGATTGATTCGAATACTGCTTTTGGTACGACTCGGTCATTTTTGTATGATCCAACAACCATGATCCGTCCCAACATGATCCACGGCCTAAGCCTTGAGTCGTGGCCGAGATACGACTTACGACTCACGGCTTACGACTCACGACTCACGACTTACGACTTACGGCCTAAGCCTTGAGTTGAACCAGAAATTCTCCCTTTTTATACGACTTACGACTTAGGGCACTGCCGACTCAAAATTTTTGAACCATTGACGAGTTAGGACTTGCGTGAATTCTGCTCGAACTTTGGACCATTGCATTAACTTTGAACTGTTGAATTTTATTGCATTCATTCACAGGTTATTTTGACTTGCAGGCTAACAATCTGTTCAATACAACATTCACAGAAAACTGGGACGAATATACTGTCATCGACTGTCCATATCAAATGACAGATTAGTTAATAACAGATAATTAACTTAAACAAATCGTGTGAACGAAGTGCTATCGATTTCAAGTAGAATATTAAAGCAACACTGAAACAGTCAATTGAAACTGACCAGCCTACACTAATATTATGTTTGAATTTTAAATTAACAAGTTCTGAAATTACCATAGTCGATCAATCGTCAACCAATTTAATTCCAGTTATATTTACTTGTTATTTTCATTAGTTCTGCACAACACTTCACACTTTTAGGAAACGTGCACCTTCGCATTTGAACACCCAGTTGCTTGTGTAGAATGACATCTCAACAAGAAGAACCGATGGGCCAGGCTGAAGAGGTCTTCCCAGTAGCCAACTTGTTGGATAACCCTCCAGAGAGAACTCCCACAACTCTGAATCAGCGGGTGTTTAACCAATTGCTCATCCAGTTTGGCATTGCCGAAGCTGATGCCTTACTGCCGGGGCCAAATGACACTGCAGATAGGCCCCCTTCTGGCTTTATTGCTGTCAACCGCCAAATGTGCTTGAGCGGCGCCATACCACCTTTCAATGACTTCCTTCAGCAGTTCCTGCTTCGACTATCTATCTCTCCATTCCAATTGCACCCCAATAGTCATGCCATTCTGATGGGGTTATGTGTGCTATTTAGTAGAGTTCTGGGCCGATTACCGAGCTTTGAGGAAATCTGCTATTTCTGCTCATTCACAAAAATTAAAGATCATCCCTCTATCGTAGTTATAAGGAGTGCTCGAAACCGCAAGCTCATCACCGATCTTCCTGAAAGCGTTCATGGATTTCTAAACCAGTACTTCTTTGTCCGCTGTCCTCCAGGGTTTTATGCCATCTGGAGAGTAGGAAGTAAGATTTTCCTGCTTTTATTTCTCCATTCTTGGGCTTTTCGAAATCTGGGTTGCTAAACGCTAACTTGGCTTCTTTTTTTCCTGTTTTAGCACTTCCTCCTCCCTCTAGAGATCCATGCTATAAACAAATTTTTGAGAGATTGAACGCCGTGGCGGCAGAAGAGAGGAGTATAAAGTTCTTGCTAAATGATGGATTTTTACATCAATATGGGCTTCTTCATTCCTCTCGCTTCACTCAGCTTCGTGAAGTCCCAACTGAAATTCCCGATTCTCGGGCAGAAACCCCTGATGCCCTGGTCTCTACTAAAGAGCACATACAGGGAGGAACCTCTATAGAAACTCCACTAGTGAAGTGTTCAATTCCGAAGGACGTTGCGGGGCCATCTGACAAGTCTGCACTTGCCCCAGTTATCGAAGAGGAAGAAACTCCACGATCTTCCGGAAGATCTGCTGACGAAGGAGTTGAGAAAGCCAGTCCCAAAAAACATGATGGTGATGATGTTTTCGAGGGGTTGAGCGATTTAATTGTGACTTCTCAAGAACTTTTCAAAGATGATGTTTCCAAAACTATCTCTTCTGTAATTGAGGCGACATCTTCTCTACAACAAATGTCAACTCCTTCCACTCAAGTTATTACTACCTCTACTCCACAGAGTGGTCTGTAACTTGATGCGTGTAGTTTACACGTTACACAACACTTAGGATTTTTCAGCACTTCTACGCATTCATCTTCTTATGCTTTTAAAGATTTCTAAAGCTTATTATTTTTATTCCAGATTCTCCAATGGGGCGCAGCAGTTCATACTATGATGATTTCCAGCGCTACGGGAGGCGTAGCTAATATGATTATAGGCGTCACCTCCCCTCTTACAGAGAATCGGATGAAGAGAGGGCCATCAGGAAAGCAGACGAGAGACGAGCATATGAAGAACGTCACCGAAGAGAACAAGAAAGACATGACCCTCCCCACAGAGATGATGATACCCAAAAAAGAAAGACTCACGATGAGAGAGGTAAAGATCACATGGACGATTCTTCTAGCAAGCGGGCTAAACTTACTGAAGAAACAATGCCGACAGTTTCTCAAAATGTTCCTGCTGAATCTCCTGCCCCCGTTCGTTCCGACATTCAAACAATCATCAACCGGCCCGCATACCAAGTTGGGCAAGGTCCTCCCACTCTTCAAAGTCGATTCCCTCAGTGGTGCCTGAGAGGGGTTCGATTTGATCTCGACTTGGTTCCTCTTGACAAATCGGCTATGCTACGAAATCTTGACGCTGTCAGGACCGATATTGAAAGAATGTCGAACTGGCAAAAGCTTGTCGACGAGCTTCAGAGGGTTAACCGAGCCAATCTCGAGGCCATGCTCACAATGGAGAACGATAAGGCTGAGTGGCAGAAGACTCTCGAACAGCATGACGCCGAAATGAGAAGTATTTCTTCCTATAACGAAAAGATGGAAGCGGAAGTAGAAAAGCTTAAGGAAGAATTAGCTACTTCATCTACTTTCCATTCTCAAAAGGAGAGCATGCTTCAGCAACAAGTACGAGATGCGCATGCCAGTCAAAGGGCAGTCGAAGATAAGCTTACACACCAGGAGAAGGTCATAGAAGAATATCGCGCTGAAACTTTACAGCTGCGAGAACAGACCGGCTCTCAAAGCTTGGAGATAGAGATGCTAAAAGCTCGACTTGCTATGGCCGAAAAGGAGCGTGACGAGGCTGTTGCTGGTAAATTCGCGGCCGAAGAGGCCCATCAAGCAACCAAAGCTGACATTAGCTCCACATTATTTGATTTCTATCTGCATAGCATTTTGGGGCGTGGCAGCCTTGCCTTTCTAGGCCCTAAGTATGAAATTACATTAGCTGAAGTTTGGGAGGCAGCACTCGATATGCTAGGTGGTAAAGGTGCTGGCTACGCTGAGACAGCTCTTGAAGAGCATTATCTCGATGATGATGCCCGCGCCGCTCTTGCCAAGGGAAAAGAGCAACTCGCCAGGGTACGGGCCGGAATGGCGGAAGGGGAATGTTCTGAGAAAGAAATACCACCTACCACTTCTGAACGTCCTTTAGTTTCTTCCGAAGTGGACATTACAGGTTCCAGTGCTCATTCGCTGCCTCCTACAAGAACCGGGGTAATCACCCCTACTGATGATGAGGCTTTGGAGGATATCAGGGCTCAGAATTATGAGATTGAATTAACGAAACAAACATCTTCAGGTAATTTTGACATTGGTCCGATTCAGGTGGATCGCTTGCTTACTCCTCAAAAGTTTGATGAGCTTCTCGATTACTTCTTGAATCTCGACAAACCCATATCTCCCTTCTTTCGGGGAGATACTAATATTTTTAATTTCTCTTCTTCTGCAGTTGAAACACCAAGTGCTGTGCAGACTTCACTTCCTCCGGTTATCCCTCCTCCGTCTCTTCAGGTGACTCCTCCTTCTGCTTCACAGTCCGGGTCACAAGAGGAACAGATCGAGGCTCTTCATGGCTTGGATGACCCTATCGCTTCGCAAGAGCAGAAGGACGAGGGACTTGAAGGAGGCGAGATCTCTCCGGAACGGACTCCCTCTGATGACGTAGTTTTGTCCGCTCTTGTTACTCCAGGGAGTGAGTCTTCTTCGAAGAGAAGAAAGAAGCACGGAACATCGAAGAGGAGGGGAAAGAAAATCATCACTACTGAAGAGGAACCGGAAGTTGCACCGGTTGCACCTCTCTCTCCTTCCTCCCTTATGCCTATAGATAGACCTGAAAAACTAATCATTCGGCCAGGCAAAGGGTCCAAAGGTGGTAAGAAGAAGTGAAGAGTCGGACTTTGGGCTTTTTGACTCCTTTTTTGTGTAATGGTCGGATGTTGTGCAGGCACCGGCCCCTGCTTTTTTATTTTGAAACCTGTATCTGCAATTGAATAAAATGATCCTTTATTTGTACAGACTCTTGTTTGAATTTGAGAATGCATTTATTATTCATTTTTGCACAAGTTTACTTATATGATATTGCGGTGAGCTTGTGGTATGTTGTTTGAGCGTACTTTACCGATGTAGCTATACCATTTTGTATGTAACTATACCATGCTGCCCCCATACCATAAGTTTGCTGCAATATTTTATACTTTGAGGGGACTCGCACTCTTATTTTCTGAACAATAATTACTTCATTCTTGAAGAAATTTTTCGTAGAGTACAACTTCCTTCATATAAGTTTTTACGCTTTGTCCTTCGAAGAAATCACTTTCTTCTTTTGCTTAAGTATGCATTTTGTCAAGTGAATTCTTCTATGTGGTAAAGCAGGCCTCTGAAGAGTACTTTAACTTTCTTCCTCTTCTTTTTTTTTTGAGGAATGTTATTTTCTAGAATAGGTAAATCACTCTTCCTTTGAAAGTTAAAGTATGCCCTTGATGAGGATATATATATTATTATTTTTTGAAATAGAAATTTGTACTTCTGAGGAGGGATTTTTCACGTTTCAACACTTGGAAGTTTTATTTCAATCTTGGTGAAACGTGTACCTCCAAAGAATTGTGCCTTCGAAGAAAGCCTTCTCACGTTTCAACACTTGGAAGTTTTATTTCAATCTCGGTGAAACGTGGGCTTCCGAAGAAGTTTTTCTTTTTGATCGTGTCCCCGGGAGGGGGTTGTACCTCTGAGGAGGGATTTTCCACGTTTCAGCACTTGGAAGTTTTATTTCAATCTTGGCAAAACGTGTACCTCCAAAGAGCTGTGCCTTTGAAGAAAGCCTTTCCACGTTTCAACACTTGGAAGTTTTATTTCAATCTCGGTGAAACGTGGGCTTCCAGAAAGGTCTTTATTTTGTTTTGCATTTCAACTTTGGTGAAGTGAAATTCCGAAGAGCGGCTGTTACACTTCAACTCCTGGTGAAATGTGCCTCCGAAGAGGTCTTTATTTTGTTTGCATTTCAACTCTGGTGAAGTGAAATTCCGAAGAGCGGTCGTAACACTTCAACTCCTGGTGAAATGGGCCTCCGAAGAGGGCTTTTATTTTGTTTACATTTCAACTCTGGTGAAGTGAAATTCCAAAGAGCGGTTGTTACACTTCAACTCCTGGTGAAATGTGCCTCCGAAGAGGTCTTTATTTTGTTTGCATTTCAACTCTGGTGAAGTGAAATTCCGAAGAGCGGTCGTAACACTTCAACTCATGGTGAAATGGGCCTCCGAAGAGGGCTTTTATTTTGTTTACATTTCAACTCTGGTGAAGTGAAATTACGAAGAGCGGTTGTTACACTTCAACTCCTGGTGAAATGTGCCTCAAAGAGGGTTTTCATCGCCTGGAAGTTACTCTCTCATGGTTGGAGGGTCATGACTCCTCCAATCTTTTTTGTTGAGTAGAGAACTTTCTTTTTTGTGGCGTATGACCCATTAGAGGTCTTTATCCTCCGAAGAGTTGTGCCTCCGAAGAGAATTTGTGCTGCCGATGATGACTTTGGTTGTTCCTTTGTCCACTTGCTTATGCTTTTTCAGTGATCCTCTTTTTTTTTTTACAAGTGACTCGTTTAATCCAAGGAAATGTACTTCATTGCCAGGCAAGTTCGTGAGAACGAGCATCAGCTTCTTAATTGGATGTTTGTTTGTTCAAACGATCTCAATTTATTAGCAAAGGCCCGTTTCTGTCGAAATCATAGGCTGTTCAATTGAAGTACTTCCTATCTAGGATTTGAATTTGGAGCTTTCGTGACTTGAAATTTGGCGAGAATCACTGGGTCATATTATGTGCAAGTTTCACTTCCATTGTCTGCAAAAATTTAAATCGACATTTCAGCAATACATTCTATGTATTTTTTATATCGAAAATAAAGCAAACATGTAATAATAATAAGGAACACAAGATTTATAGTGGTTCGGCCAGGAAATTGGGCCTACATCCACTTTATATTTTTTCATTATTTACTTGCATCAGTTTTACAATTGCCTTCAATTACAAGAATCATACATTCATAATTCTTTTTACAATATTTCAATAAAATTTTCAAGTAAAGTATGGACGCAAATGATTGCTGTTCCATGCCCTTGGAATTTGATCTCCTTCAACAGTAGTGAGTTTGAATGTGCCGTCAAGAAGCTTCTGACCTATGAAATATGATCCTTCCCAATTTGGCCCAAACACACCTGTCGCTGTCATGATTCTTTTCAGGACTAGGTCTCCAATCTCAAAGTTGCGTTGGCGAACTTTGGAGTTGAAATGTCTGGCTATCCTTTGCTGATGGGCTGCAATTCTGAGATTAGCCTCATCTCTTTTTTCATCAAGGAGATCCAGCGCTTCAAGCTGTAGCTTTTCGTTTTCTGCTTGATTGAAATGGGTTCTCCTATGTGAAGGGACCTCTATTTCTACCGGAATCATTGCCTCCGATCCGTATGCTAATGAAAACGGGGTGTGCCTAGTCGCAGTTTTGTGAGTGGTTCTGTATGCCCATAGTGCCAGTGGTAGCTTATCGACCCAACCACCTTTTGCTCTTTCAAGTTGCTTTTTGATGGTTGACTTAATAATTTTATTCACGGCTTCCACTTGCCCGTTTTCCTATGGATGAGCCACTGCTGAGAAGCTTTTTCGGATTTTGAATCGCTTGCAAAAGTCTTGGAATTCTTCACTTTCAAACTGAGTACCATTGTCTGTAATTATTTTTTGAGGCACACCATATCTGCAAATGATGTTTTTAGTTACAAAACTTATCATCTTCTTTGAGGTGATAGTAGCCAGTGGTTCAGCTTCTGCCCACTTAGTAAAATAATCTACAACAACAATGGCATATTTAATTCCAGATTTGGCAATTGGTAACGGTCCTACAAGGTCTATCCCCCATATTGCAAACGGCCATGGACTGACCATCTGTGTGAGTTCAGTAGAAGGTGCTCTAGGAATTTTGGCGAATCTTTGGCATCTGTCACATTTTCGGGAATACTCTGCTGCATCTCGATTAATTTCTGGCCAAAAATATCCGTATCGGAGAATTTTCTTTGCTAATGTTTGGCCACCTGAATGATCACCACATTCTCCTCCGTGTACCTCTGCTAGGATTTCTTTGGACTCTTCCCCGGATACGCACCGAAGTAATGGCATTGAGAATCCCCGTCTGTATAATCGGCCATCCTGGATTATATATCGAGAGGCTTTTCTCAGTAACTTTTGTCGCTCTTTTGAGTTCCCTGGTAAGGATCCATTGAGCAGATATTCTGTTATCGGAGTCATCCATGATTCTTGCTCTTGAGACATGCTCATGATCCACTCAATGTCCATCTCATCAATGCTAGGAGTCGACAGGACCTCCACCGGAGTTAACCCCAGAAATTGAGCTTCGCCTGTGCTAGAATACTTTGTGAGAGAATCTGCTTTCATGTTTTCTTCTCGAGGAATGTGACTTATCATGTAATGATCGAAATCGCCCAGGAGTTCCCAAGCCTTTGACAAGTAGGCGGGCAGATTCCCCCCTTTTGCTTGGAATTCCTTTTTGACTTGGCATACAATAAGCTGAGAATCACTGAATATCTGTAACGCTCGGATGTTTAATTCTTTAGCAATCCTTAAGCCAGCGATAAGGGCTTCGTATTCTGCTTCATTGTTTGTTGAAGGAAATTCCAATCTTAGCGCATAGCATAATGATCGGCCTTCAGGGGTCTCAAGTACAACTCCAGAACAGTAGTCGTTTCTCGCGCCATCAACATATAACTTCCATTGGATTGTGGAATCGTCGTCCGTTTCCTCCTCACTGTTACCCTTATCTGTGAATTCTACGATGAAATCTACTAAAGCTTGTCCATTGATTGCTTTCCGGGGATGATAAGTGATGTCATACTGACTGAGTTCAATATTCCACTTTAGAAGACGACCCGAAGTCTCAGGGCGAAGCAGGACTTGCTTTAAAGGTTGATCAGTGAGGACTCTGATAGGATGAGCTTGAAAATATTGCCTCAACTTTCTAGATGCAATTATTAGGCAATAGGCGAGTTTTTCCAACTTAGAGTAATTCATCTCTGCCCCAGTGAGTCTTTTGCTGATATAGTAAACTGGATGTTGAATCCTTTTGTCTTCTCGTATCAGCGCTGCACTTAAAGCATGAGATGATACTGCCAAGTATGTAAGAAGATCCTCGCCATCGCCAGGCCTAGAAAGTATTGGAGGTGTTTCCATATGGCGAATCAACTCATCAAAGGCTTTTTGGCATTCGGGAGTCCAATCGAAGTTTTTCTTTCCTTTCTTTAGGGCGTCAAAGAATGGGATGCATTTATCTGTGGCCTTGGAAATGAACCGACTCAAGGCGGCAACTTTTCCATTGAGACTTTGCAATTCCTTCTTTGTTCTAGGAGCTTTGACTTCTTTCAATGCAGTAATTTGAGCTGGGCTGGCCTCAATGCCCCTAGCGCTCATGATGAAACCTAAAAACTTGCCGGATTCCACTCCAAATGAACATTTTAAAGGATTGAGCTTCATTCTGTATTTCCAGAGGACTGCGAACATGTCTGCTAAGTGTTCTATGTGATCCACTGCTTTCTTAGACTTTACTAACATGTCATCGACGTAAACTTCCATAGTCTTGCCCAGTTGCGGTTTGAACATAGTATTAACGAGCCTTTGGTATGTTGCCCCTGCATTCTTCAACCCGAAGGGCATAACTTTATAGCAGTAAAGACCAGTGTCGGTGATAAAGCTCGTATCCTCCCGATCTGGCTCATGCATCATGATCTGGTTATATCCGGAGTAAGCATCCATAAAAGATAACAATTCGTGTCCCGCTGTTCCGTCTACCAGTTGGTCGATTCTGGGTAATGGGAAGCAGTCTTTGGGGCAGGCCTTGTTTAGATCTGAAAAATCGATGCATACTCTCCATTTTCCGTTGGCTTTCTTAACCAGTACTGGATTTGAAACCCAATTCGGATAGGTAGATTCTTTGATAAAATTATTCTCCATGAGCCGATCAACTTCTTCTTTTAATGTCGCCGACCTTTCTGGACCTTGAGTTCTCCGTTTCTGTTTCACGGGTGTAAATTTTGGATCAATATTTAGAGCATGCACTGCAACTTCTGGGGATATTCCGCACATATCGGCATGAGTCCAAGCAAAAACATCCAGATTTGTCTTTAAAAAAGATATTAAGATATTCTGAATTGACACATTAAGTTGTGAACCCACATTCAACACCTTGTTTGGGTCCTTTGGGTCAACAGGTATTGGTATTGTCGTTTCCACTGGTACCACTCTATTTTCCCGTGCACTGACTTTTCTAGGGTCCATCTCTTTCCTTGCTCCGCTGTGCTCGCCAGTGCAGGGTCCGCCCTGTAATTGCTACAAGGCTGGTTCTTTGATGCGGACTGGGGCTGCCGCATTCTTTCCCATTTCTCTTTTTCTAGTTTCTCGTAGCTCTGTCAGATAACACTCTCGCCCAGCATTTTGATCCCCTTTTATAACTCTTACTCCATTGTCTGTAGGGAATTTAATAGTGAGGCACCACGGGGCAAGAACAGCTTTGAACGCTGCCAGAGTTGGACGACCAAGGAAGGCGTTGTAAGCAGAAAATTCGTCGACAATCACAAAAGTTTGCTTGCGGACCATTTTTCTTTCTCCTTCTCCAAGTTCCACAAACAAATCAATGGTCCCTACCGGCTGCTTTGGCTCCCCAGTGAAACCAGCAATTTTCTGCGATGAGGCTTGCACATCAGCCATAGGAATCTTCATTTGGTCGAATGTTTTCTTGAAGAGGATATTGCAGGATGCACCACAATCAATGAGAACTCTTCTGACAATGGCCGGCCCGATCCCAGCCGAGATGACTAAGGGGTCCAAGGTAGGAGCTTCAATACCTGCGGAATCCTTAGCTTTGAATACAATATCATCATCAAGAGTTCTTTGTTGCTTCAAGGGCGTAGCACCTTCCAAAACGAATACATCTTCCTCTGTCGGTACATACTTTAAAGCTCGGGTATACCTTTCCATCTCACCCTAGCTTCTGCCCGCTGGGTGAGGTCCTCCTGTAATGACATTGATAATGGGCCTTCCAGATTCATGCCCTGCAGCCTTCTCAGTCGTCCTAGGCTGATGAGTAGGAGCCTGTTGCCCCTGACTAGATGAAGCAGGATTGTTGCTATTCTTTTTCACTAATTGCTGCAGTTTGTTTTCCCTTAGCAACTCTTCAATCAGATTTTTCAACTGGCGGCATTCGTCGGTTTCGTGACCGGGTTGATTATGGAAGCGGCAGAACTTCCCACTCTGTATAGCCTTTTTCCCGGTCCTTAGAGGAGGAGGTTTAGGAAAGTCAACAGAATCTTTAGTGGCGAGGTAGATACGTTCCGGCGTATCTGATAAAGGAGTATATTCTGATGGCTTGAAGGATCGGGGCTTCTTCAGATTACTCTGCTTCTTCCCGTTGTTATTTTCCCTTTTTTGCCCTACAGATTCATTCTTGCGTGGAACAACAGCGTTATCTTCGGCTTTTTCCAACACTGCCTTTACCGGTACGGGACGGCTTTCTAAGCGTATGAATTCATCTGCTTTTTTATAGAACTTTTCAAGGGAATTTGGTTCCTTCATGTTTAGCCATTTCCCAAACTCGCTCGACTTGTCGATACCCTTCATCAGATAAGTCAATATCATTCGCAGTTCTGCATTGTCCACCTCAGCTAGCGCTATATTAAAGCGGTTTAAGAAAGATTTGATAGTCTCTCCTGGATTCTGCTCCAAACTTGACAGTGACATGATATCCTTGGCTTTTGAGGCGTATAGTCTGAACTGCTCCTTGAACTTCCGGGTTAAGTCAGAAAACTGATCGATAGATCGGACTGGAAGTTTGGTGAACCAAAGCAGAGCTACACCTTCGAGATACACGGGAAAATATCGGCACTTTATTTCATCAGAGGCTCTGGCACCTGTCATGTGCCAATCATACTTGTACAAGAATTCGTTCGGATCACTTGTCCCCTTGTAAGCTGGAATGGTTGGAGGGACAAACTTCCTTGGGAATTCAGCCTTTAAGATTTTCTCAGTAAACGGAGTTTTACTTGGGGTGAAACCCCATTCTTTCTCGTCTTCAACCCTCTGCATACTTTCTTTCATAATTTGTCGGACCATTCCAGAAAGATACTCCTCATCATGTCGAGCTCTAGATCCACCACCCTCTGGAAGCGTTTGTTCAAAGGGGCTAGCAGCCCTTTCAGGAGCATTTCTTTCTTCAGCATCATGAATGTTGCCAGCAAAATTCCTTTCATTACCTGCTGGTTGACGGTTTTCCCCAAGCAAATCGTTCAACCTATTCAGAATTAGAGCATTCTGGGTATTCTGAGCCTCGAATTGTGCATTTTGGGCGTTTATTTGCTGGTTCAGCCCTAAGATTGCAGCATCCAGCTCTGCCTTTGTAACTCCGACAGCTGGAGTGGCTTGATTCGATATGGGGGAAGCGGAGGTTCCCTCTTGAATATTCCCAGATCTGACAGATCTACTTTTCCTTCCAGGAGCCATAATCTCGGATAGGCTTCTGGTTTTCAAGGAAATTCTCTCTACAAACCTCTGTGAAGCAATGATGATAACTCTCCCTGAGTTCAATTCTCAGTGAAAGCACCAAAAATGTTAACGCTAGAATTTGAACGCTAACACCCCGGTGTGTAAAGTGAGATCGTGAAAGCACCACCCGATAACTCGGGAACAGATTATAAGCAGATAATAGTGAAAAAACAGTAAACAACAGCAATTTTATAGTGGTTCGGCTTAAGAGATAGCCTACGTCCACTTTGAATATCTTTATTGACGATTTGATTACAAGTCAATGCAGTTACACTTTGATTACAACACACTTTGAGTTTCAAGTGACTTTGAACAAGTAGCCTAAACTTCAATGTCGATCCGAATCTTTGAACACATGTTTGACATGTTTGATTTCTTCATGAAGTTTCTTGAAGGTGTCGAAGCAGTTTAGGATGCAGCAGAGTAACGACGCTTGAAATGAATTAGCCAAAAAAAGTCCCTTGAATGTTGGGGGTGGCCATGCATTTATAGGCAAATCTGGATAGAAGTTTTTCGCCCAAGTCCTGAGTCGTGACCGACTTAGGCTAAGCCGTGGCCGAGTCAAGTTGAGTCGTAGCCGGTTTATCTGCTTAAGCCTTTGGTTTCTCAATAGTTCGCTTTCCAGAATTCCAAGTCATGAGTCGCCTACGAGTCAGTTCTCATAGGAATAGGTACTGTGGCAATGGAATATCATTCAATGGCTTTAAGTCGCGGACGAGTCATTCTGAATCATGAGTCGTTAAGTCGTTGACGACTTATCAGGTAGCGGTGCATAGGTAAAGCGACTTAGGGACTTATCTTCTTAGGTCGTCAATCCTCTTAAGTCGTTTCTTATGATGAGTCGTGAGGCTTCCTGAGTCGTTAACTCAATGAGTCGGCCTGTATCATGAACCGCTAACCTCCATGAGTCGTTCCATTCCTCTAAGTCGCCTTGAGCCTTAGCTCGTCAGCCAATTGAGTCGCTACCAGCTGAGTCGGTCCTTTCCTTAAGTTGCTTAGACCCCTTGAGTCGTAAATCCAATGAGTCGTTAAAGACCTTAAGTGGATGAGTCGGCCCAAGTTTCATCTCGTTGGAAGAACAGGGTTAACAATTGCATTGATAAGTATTATTAGTGTGGATGTGATAGTATATATAGTAGTATATTTTGGAGTGATTGATTTACCGCATTATATAGCGGATGAGACCCTATGCGCCCCCACATAACAGCGGATGGTCCTTTATACCGCGGTATCGCGCTTGATGTGGGATTGGTATTTTTCTTTGTTGTGCTAACATCTGTGGATGTAGGGAAATAGGTAGGAAGGATCCAATTGGATTCCTCAAAATGTTGAAATTATTTTATATTCAACGATGTGATTTTGTGATAATCTGTGATAATAATATTGTTTATATTGAGAATTGAAATTATTGAATGCTATGGCTTGGTTGAATATATATTGGTATTTGAGAAAATGAAAACAATGTATAAAGCTTGGATTTTAAAACGAAATAAAAAGGGAAATTTTTAAGTAAAATAATAAAGTAAATTTGGGTAAATTAAAGATTGAATTTCGTAAAAAAATATATATAAAAGTTTGATTTTTAAATTCTATTAAATAAATTCTGAGAATGGAAATAAAGATAGAGATTTTAAATAAAAATAGAAGGGTTTTGGAGACTTAAGTGATATTGGCCAAAAATTTAATGGATTGTATTTTCAAGATTTAAAATTTAAATGTTTAGGAGAAATAAAGGGAGAATTTTAAAGTTAAGTATGAAATTAATATTTCAAATTTTAAGTAAGATTTTAAATCAGAAATATGGAAGTGAATTTGGAATTAATGGGTTTTGAAATAAATTAAGCAAGTACAGGAATTTATTTTTAAAATGAAGTAAATTTTGAAAATCGATTTGGAAATTGATTTAGTGTTTGAAACTGTGTTTAAAAAAAAGAATGAGATTAGGGAATTTATAAACGGGGTTTATAAATAAAGTAAAATATTTATCAGAGTATAATTTGGAAGTATAAATTCAGGATGAGAATGTATAAAGAAATGGGTAATTTGTTTTTAAAAATAAATAGTGGTTTTATCTTTAAAGGTGTGGAAGAAAAGTATATTTCCCTGAAAAGCCAAGTACATTTTCAAGTAGATTTTTAAGTATAAGTTAAAAGTTTTTAAAGTTGTTTTTAAAGAATGTTTTTGAGAATTATTATTTAAGTGTTTAAAATTTTAAAGGTAAATATTTATTAAATTAGTTGTAGTAGTAATTATTTTAAAAGGTTAATTGGTATTATGATTTAAAAAGATAATTATTAATATTTATATTTTATAAAGTAGTTTTATTTTAAAGATAGTTTGGCTAAAGTTTTTATTTGAAAAACATGTATAGAATTACGTAACTTTTATTTTAATATCTGTTTTGGCTTAAGTTTTACATGGAAAATTATTATTAAATTTCATAACTAGTATTTTTAGGAAAATGTTTTAAACAATTTTTATTTTAAGTGTTTCAAAATATATATTGGATAAAGTGATCTAAATTTATTTTAAATCTAAGTATTAAGACGGTGATTTCCAATGGAAATAAAACAATTCGATGGGTATTTATTCCGCGTGAAAAGAAGTGATTTGAAAACTATTTTTCAAAGAGTTGACGTGTAGAAAAAAATACCTTGCGAAGATATTTTGAAATAAATAATATGAAAAATTATTTAAATTTGATGATGATTGTTTGTGAATGTTATTTGATAGTTAAATAACCGACTATCAACATTGGCCAATGCGCTGATCGTTTCAAAGAGACCGAAATCGGGATTAATTTTCCAAAAAACACTTCGACCCGGTTTGAACGTTTCGCGAGGAAGACAAGAGCTGAGAGTCGAAGATGGAGCAGCGAAGTGCAAGGCTTAATCGCTACTAATCCCGAGGGTGATTCCAAAATGGATGTAGTAGGAGTTGTGCCTTCGGTTCCATTCAAACCCGTAACGGACTTGTATGGATGAATGCTATCAGAACATCATCAAGAGGTCTATGAGCATTCTAAGTGAATGTGTTCTAAAAAGGTAATGCATAGCCTCGAGCCTCATCAATCGGGAATGGCTAAAATAGGGGAGGTGCACACAAGGCTTAGTGGCTAGAAACCAATTTGGGTAAGGTCATCCCTGTCTAGAGGTCCCTTTTATTCGGCTGTGTGGGCGGTTGCCGATCCCAACCGCGGGGTGATCTTATTCGGACTATCCAGTAAGGGGTAGCTCTGGTCTTGTGATGCAGGGGATTAAGGTGGATCCTCGGTATGGTGATCTAGACCATGTACTGTGACAGACGGTACCCTAGTAGCCCTGCCGTTGATTGAATTCCAGTTTCCCTACGTGCCATTACATTTTGTTTGTAGAACCTAGTATTGCTGGAATTTAATAATGTAACAATTTCAGCTATTTGAATAAGTATTTGTATGTAGACACTATTATAATATCAGAAGATTTTATAAGAAATGTTTTGGATATCGTAAGGTAAAAACCCGGCATGTTTATTTGTGGAGTGGTCTTACGAGATACCTTTGATTTCAAAAGGATTTTGAAACTTAATAATCCAATTGAGTGTGTTTTCTCACGCTGGTTATGCAGACGGACTCGGTTGTTATTTAACTATAATGCTCGGGTCAGACCGAGTATTATAGATACAGGAAAGGATGCTGTGGAGCTCAAGAGACGAACTGGATGGCGAGACGTACCGCACGTATTTGATGAATATTCCGCTGTGTATGATTAACTACATAGTCAGTTCTGTGAGGACAGGTTATGATAACTATCCAGTTGTGTGCTATGAATTTGGTTATACTCTGATGATGTAAAGTTATAAACAGATATAGTTCTTTTTTATTTAAAGATTAGTCATTTATCTATTATATATTGTTCCACTGTGATTGTGAGATTCTGATATTGTCTTCTATTCTTCTTCTTCTTTAGCCCCTAATGGTTAGGGTTTTCGGCATTCGATTGTTCGGCATTAGATATAGTGAAGGTATTGATGTCGATTTTCGAGCGTCAAAAAATCGGGTTGTTACATTGTGGTATCAGAGCTGAAGGTTAAGCGAGAACCTTGGCTCTGGGGGGGGGGGGGGGGTTTACTCATTAAAAATAGAGTTTGTAATACTCTAGAATGAGTTTGAGTGTATTAATAGATATGAGCGCGTATTTGTTAGTGAATATAAAATTGTTTTTATATTATGTTGACTTGTCGGTTGAGTGTTTATGGATTCTGGTCGATATGTGGGACGCCATGTCATCAACAAGGGTTTCTAAACTCTTAAACAAGATAAACCGACACAATATTGTTTTAAAATAGGGTAAATGAAATAATTTTACCCAAATTATTTTTGTATATAAAAGAAATAATTTTTTGAAAATTATTATAGTATATGGTTGCCTAGTTGTTAGGAAGTGATAATATTGAATTATTATCATTGTTGTATGGAAATTGAATAAGAAATTAAGGTAATAACCAAAGGATAAGGAAATAAATTCATTAATAGGATGAAATTTGAAATGTGAATTATAAATGGGATTTTAACTTGAACTTCCAAAGAAATATTCGAATATAGATTTGAAGGTTTTGAAGTTTGAAAATTTAGGAAATTTAATTTCCTTTGAGTTTGAAAATGATTTTCAAATGTTTTGGAGAAATAATGGTTATATTATTTGGAAAATATTTTTGAATTGGATTTGAAATATAGTAGGGTTTGGAATTAAAAATATTTGAAATGTTTTTGAAAAGAATAAAGCACTAAACTCTTTTTGGTCGCTGGAAAATAACTTCGATGATGACTACAGCATCATCGATGTTCATTTTCGAGTTTTCAAGAAAGGAATTGCTGCTTGGAGACTTTAAATTGGAGTTGTTTGCAAAACTGGGTTTGGTTTTGAGATTCAAATAAATAATTGATTTCAAAGGTGATTTTGAAATGTTGGGAATTATTTAATATTCTAAAAGTAAAATGGAAATATTTATGGAATTATAAATGGGTTTGGTAACCTATAAATTTGGAAGCTGTTAGAAAAAATTAACTTGAAGAAGAGTTAAAAAATTTAAGTAAGAAAAAGAAATAAGTTAGAATGTAAGCCAATTAATTGAAGTGAATTAAAAGAAGTTAGCAAATGGAATTTAAATAAGTTGAAAATTTATAGAAGTTTCAAATTTTGAATTAAATCAGAGTGTAATTAAATCTAGTTAAGTAAAAAGGTGAACGTAAAGAAAAGTCTAAGTGAACTAAGTGAAATGATTACTTAAATAAAATACATTAAGGTGGAAATAAATTTGTGAATGAACAAATGAATTTACAATTGCTAGCAAATGAAATTGAAAACTGAATGTTGAAATTCATTTTGAATTTGTAAGTAAATGGAAAATTAGCCAAGCGGACTAAACAAAACAAAGGATTGAAAATAAAATTAGTAAGTAAACTAATTAAATTAAACGGGTAAGCAAACGAATTAAAACTATATATTGAAATGATACTTAGTTTAAATTGTGTTAAGTAAATTTGAATTGTAAAATTTGTTCGAGGGAACTAAAGAAGTAAAAGTCTGGAAATAAACTTTTTATTGAGATTTGGAATTAAATTTGAAAATGAAGTGATAAATAAAATTAGCAAGTTAAACAAATTTGAAATTGAATTTGATTGAAAATAAATTAGTGGATGAAACTAATTACAATAACCAAAAAATAATTATGGCTTGAGATGTGGTTAATAACATTCAATAGTGGAAAATTGGAAGGTAAATTGAATTCAGAATGGAATTGAAAGCTCAAGTGGTAAAGTAAAAATAAATATTAAAGTGTATAGGATATTTATAATAAACTTAAGAAAAAAAGAGGTGAAATTCTTAAGTAAATTTGGTATTGAAAATATACTAAGTAAATATTTGAATGAGGATTCAATAAAGGTGTGTGAAATGATTAATAAACAGAAATCAAAATAAATGTGAATAAAAGAGAATTGATATAGTATTAATCAACTGGGATAAATACATAGGATGTATGCATACCATTTATTCGTATAGCGATTTGATCTAGATTCGAGCACAAAATTTCGAGACAGTAATATCGATCCGAATTGGGATTTTTCACTCGATTTTCGACGGCGAACCCTGGATATGGATTTTTGATCGATTCTAGAAATTCTCTATTATTGTTCTTGCTATGCAAGGAGAATGACGGTTTTTGATCAAGAAATCAGATCCAAGTCTGCACTAGAGAGTCGGGTGGACGATACTAGTTCGGAAGTGAAATTCTGTGATCGAGAGAGTGATCGAATTTGGTATTGCGTACGGATGGTATTGTGCATCATACAGGCTTGAATGAAATAGATAATGAAACTGTTGCAAAAAAATGAATAAAATGATTTTGAACTCTGGGATTGGGTATGATTGCTAAGTAGGATACAGGTTTTTAAAAGTAAGGAAAATTGGTGTTTTGAATTGAGAAGATAAATTGAATTGCCCAACAAAAGGTATTTATTTAAATTTCTATATGAAATTTGATGATTTTTTGGTTTAGCCACTTGGCCTTTTTGTTTTCTTTTGAAATCTGGGGGCCCGTAGAGGCATTTTGTAGTTGTACCGATCTAGCTGCGCAAAGAAGACGCTGGCGAAATTGTTCAAAAATTTAGGGAGTTGGAAAAATTTTAAGAAATTTTGAAAATTTAAATTTTGGTTTTGAATTATAATTTGAAATGATTGAGTCAATAATATGGATTGTAATCTATAGTTGAGTTTGGAAAGTTAGTAAGGGTGACAGTGTGTTTTAAATAAAAGATTGTTTTGGTTGTTGTTGAAAACTGTTTGGCTTTGGAAAGATAATAAATGGGTATCGGACCATTCTTCTTAACTAATAATTTCGGGGACGAAATTCTTTTAAGGTGGAAGGAATGTGACGACCCGGAATTTTTGGAAATTTGAAATTAGAATATTTAATTTATTTTAAATATTTAAAAGTCAGTTTCTAACTTGAATTTCAGGTATCGCTATTTATTTGATAATTTAAATATTGAATTTAATTAACAAATTGGAAATTAGGAAAATTGTTCAATCTAGAGTTCCAGGCTTGTTAAAAATAGTTTAAAGGCTTATAAACTTTTTTATTAACAATACTGAAGGTAATAGAACTTTTAAAATCGTATTTAAAAAACCGTTTGTTCAATTTTAAAATACATCATTTAAATTGATATTTAAAAATAGCCTTCCGAGACGTAGTATCAGAATTTGATGAACCAGCTCCATTGGATCCATAATATTGTATTATTATCGGATTTCAAATTTCGAAGAGTTTGGAGTTGTAAGAGTGATCGTACGGTAAGTAAACGCGCTGAAAACTATATCGAAAATTCAATATAATAATTGGGTCCAAAAAGCTATCTTCTCCATACGATTGAATTAGGACTCGAAACCTTTTCCATTGCGTTCGGAATAGGGATATAACATTATAAACGCCTGACGGCACGCCTCGATAGGGGGTCAAGATTGTGGGTTGCATTTGTCGAGACGATTTAAAATTTGAATTTAATTTGATATATATTTTATATTCAGGATAAGGTTTTAACGATTAAACACGTTTCCTTTCTTATAGCACGTGTCCGCCTTGCCTTTTTAAATCACGTACAAGTGTTTTCTCTTCGTTCCTTTTAAAAAAAAGTGTGTCTTCGTTAAAAATCAAAAGAAATAAATCTCGAGCCTACCTCCATTTATTATCTGGTTCAAACAATTCCTTTTCAAAATCTATAATCCCCAAAATATAAATCAATTCGTTCCCCTTCTCATTTCTTTCCACAAGTTCGAAATCGAAGCAGTTCGATAAAATGGGAGGTCACCGTTCTTTCTTTTCCTAATCGTTCCATCCCTCTCAATCAAAATCAATTGAATTCAAAATAATGGCGGCCTCTTCTTATTCAAGCACCAGTCGATTCGATGTCGAGAGGTACGAAAATCGAAGGAAGGCTCGTGGCTATGGCAGTGGCAACTGCATGCACGCCTGGATGGTCTAATAGCATTTGTGGCTTCGCGATTCAAATTAGGACTCGAGCATGTGAGCGTCGCGTGGTGGCTTGGGATATCGCGATAGTGAGGAGGGAAGCTCGATTTCGAGAACGCGATGGAGGTGAATTAGAATCTGGGTGGCGTGCGAGCTCGAGGTTGCGTTCGAGGATCGCGTGGTCGATCTCGACAGCAGCGGTGGAGCTTGCAAGCCTAGTGGCCATGAAATGGAGCTCGACGCGATGGCATTCGCTGGTGGATGGTCGTGGGTCTTCACGCTCTGTGGGTCGAGGTGAGGTTTATGCTTTTCTTCTTCGATTAAAGAATTTGATGCATATATATATATATATTCTCAAACCTGTATGCATATGTGTATATAAAATATATATTAGGAAGGAAATATTAACGGTAAGGCGTATTTACTTTTTATTTAAGAATTTCTATATAGATGTATACATAAACAGTTTTTTTTAATTTTTTATACAGTAAACAGAAAATTAATATAGGAATTTATATAAAGATTAGATTTTTAATCTATATAGACTATTTCTTATAAGTAAATATAAAGTTTCAAAAATAACATAAGTATACATTTACATATTTTAATTTGCAAGTTTATTTTAAAAATAATGGTTTTGGTGAGCTATTTGTTTTATTAACTTATTTAATTTATCTAGTTACTAAAAATAATTTATTAAAGGAAATTTAGTTTTAAATTTAATTATTAGTTAAATAAATTTATTAAAAAGGAAATTAATTATTCGATGAATATTAATAAATAATATAATGTTGTACAAGGTCTAAAATCATGGTGAAATCAAGTCGAGATTGAAGTGGATGACAAAACTAAGGTCAAAGGTGAGTTAATCTCTCATTTGGATAATCATTTAAATTAATAGTTAAATTTAAATTATTGGTTGTTTGATTGCATTGATAAATATTATCAGTCTGGATGTGATAGTATATATAGTATATTTTGGAGTGATTGATTTCCCGCATTATATAGCGGATGAGACTCTATGCGTCCCGCATAATAGCGGATGACCCTTTATACCGCGATATCCCACCTTGAAGTGGGATTGGTATTTTTAATTGCTGTGCTAACATCTGTGGATGCAGGAAAATAGGTTGGAGGGATCTAACTAGATTCCTCAAAACGTTGAAATTAGTTTATATTCAGCGATGTGATTTATGTGATAATCTGTGATAATTATATTGTTTATATTAAGAATTGAAATTATTGAATGCTATGGCTTGGTTGAATATATATATTGGTATTTGATAAAATGAAAAAAAAAAAGTATAAAGCTAGGACATCAAAAGGAAATAAAAAGGGAAAATTTTAAGTAAAATAATATAGTATATTTGGGTAAATTAAAGATTGAATTTGGGAAAAAATATATATAAAGTTTGATTTTTAAATTAAATAAATTCTGAGTATGGAAATAAAGATAGAGATTTTAAATAAATAAAAATAGAAGGGTTTGGAGAATTAAGTGATATTGGCTAAAAACTTAAAGGGTTTCATTTTCAAAATTTAAGATTTAAATGTTTGGGAGAAACAAAGGGAGAATTTTAAAGTTAAGTATGAAATTAATATTTTAGATTTTAAATAAGATTTTAAATCATAAATATAGAAGTGAATTTGGAATTAATGGGTTTCGAAATAAATTAAGCAAGTACAGGAATTCATTCTTGAATTGGAGTAAATTTTGAAAATCGATTTGGAAATTGATTTAGTGTTTGAAACTATGTTTAAAAAAAGAGAATGAGATTATAGAATTTATAGATGGGGTTTATAAATAAAGTAAAATATTTATCAGATGATAATTTGGAAGTTTAAATTCAGGATGGGAATTTATAAAGGAATGGGTAATTTGTTTTTAAAAATAAACAGTGGTTTATTTTTAAAGGTGTGAAAGAAAAGTGTATTTCCCTGAAAAGCCAAGTACGTTTTCAAGCAGATTTTTAATTATAGGTTAAAAGCTTTTAAAGTTGTTTTTAAAGAATGTTTTTGAGAATTATTATTTAAGTTGTTTAAATTTTAAAGGTAAATATTTATTAAATTAGTTATAGTAGTAATTATTTTAAAAGGTTAATTGGTATTATGATTTAAAAAGATAATTATTAATATTTATATTTTATAAAGTAGTTTTGTTTTAAATATAGTTTGGCTAAAGTTTTTATTTGAAAAACTTGTATTGAATTTCGTAATTTTTATTTTAAAATCTGTTTTGGCTTAAGTTTTACATGGAAAATTATTATTTAATTTCATAACTAGTATTTTTAAGAAAATGTTTTAAACTATTTTTATTTTAAGTGTTTTAAAATATATATATTGGATAAAGTGATTTAACTTTATTTTAAATCTAAGTATCGAGACTTGGTGATTTTCAGTGGAAATAAAACAATTTGGTGGGAATTTATTCCGCGTGAAAAGAAGTGATTTGAAAACTATTTTTCAAAGAGTTGAAGTATAGAAAAAAATAACTTGCGAAGATATTTTGAAATAAATAATTTGAAAAATTATTTAAATCTGATGATTTTTTGTGAATGTTATTTGATAGTTAAATAACCGGCTATCAATATTGGCTAATGCGCTGATCGTTTCGAAGAGACCAGGATGAAGATTAATTTCCCGAAAACCACTTTGATCCGGTTTGAACATTTCGTGAGGAAGACAAGAGCTTGGAGTCGAAGATGGAGCAGTGAAGTGCAATGGCTAATCTCTACTAATCCTGAGGGTGATTCCAAAATGGATGTGGTAGGAATAGTTCTTTCGGTTCCGATCGAGCCCGGAACAGACTTATATGGATGAATGCTATCAGAACATCGTCAGGAGGACGATGAGCATTCTAAGTGAATGTGTTCTAAAAAGATAACGCATAGCCTCGAACCTCATCAACCGAGAATGGCTAAAACAGGGGAGGTGCACAGAAGGCAAAGTGGTTAGCAACCAATTAGGGTAAGGTCATCCCTGTCTAGAGGTCCCTTTTATCCGGCTGTGCGGGCGGTTGTTGATCCCAACCGTAGGGTGATCTTGTGATCTTATTCGGACTATCCAGTAAGGGGTAGCTCTGGTTTTGTGATGTAGGGAATCAGGGTGGATCCTCGGTATAATGATCTAGACCATGTACTGTGACGGGCGGTACCCAGTAGCCCTGTCATCGATGGAAATTCATTCTCCCTATAAGCCTTTATTGTTTTTTTTGTAGAACCTAGTATTACTGGAATTTAATAATGTAACAATTTCAGCTATTTGAATAAGTATTTGTATATAGACACCACTATAATATCAGAGGATTTTATAAGAAATATTTTGGTTATTGTAAGGTAAAAACCCGGCATGTTTATTTGTGGCGTGGTTTTACGAGATACCTTTGATTTCAAAAGTATTTTGAAACTTAATAATCCAATTGAGTGTGTTTTCTCATGTTGGTTATCCAGACTGACTCGGGGGGTTATTAAACTATAATGCTCGGGTCCAACCGAGTATTATAGATACAGAAAAGGATGTTGTGGAACTCAAGAGACGAACTGGATGGCGAGACGTATCACACGTATTTGATGAATATTCCGCTATGTATGATTAACTGCATGGTCAGTTCTGTGAGGACAGATTATGATAACTGTCCAGTTGTGTGCTATGAATTTGGTTATACTTTGATGATGTAATGTTATAAACAGATATAGTTCGTTTTGATTTAAAGATTAGTCGTTTATCTATTATATATTGTTCCGCTACTATTTTGAGATTCTGATATCGTTTTCTATTTCTTCTTCTATCTTCTTCTTCTTTAGCCTCTAATGGTTCGGTTTTCCGGCATTCGATTGTTCGACGTTAGATACAGTGAACGTATTGATGTCGATTTTTGGGCGTCGAAAAATCGGCTCGTTAAAGAAATTAAACATATTGCACCTGACAACCCATAAAATGAGACATGGCTCGAGAATTTTCTACAAGCTTAACCACTCCTTCCCATCCCCATCTTTATGGCCTTCTTTATCCACCATAACCCCAAACCCTGGTACATTTAATCATATCCCACCCACCGTAGCCTTGAATGAAGATGCTATGAAAAGTCGTTCCGCTTTTTAATTTTTGCACTAATCATTGTGAATTTAAAATAATTTTTGCAAGGACGGAATATTCAAGATTTTTGGACAAATCATTGTGAATTTAAAATATTTTTTTATACGAATGGAATATTCAGGATTTTAGCTAACCTATGTATACTATGTAGGATCGAGAAATAAACCATGAGGGTTGAATATGATATTTTGAATTTTTGCGGATAAACAGATAAAGTAAGATGCGGAAATGTAAATGCAAAAAATAAATAACACAAGATATACCCAGTTCGACCTAATACCCACTGCTACCATCAAAACTATTACTAGAGTTAAATATTTAAACGATTACAAACAGTAAACTTGTAGACTCTACTAGCAAATATTCTATCTCTACGCTTAATAACTCTGCCAGAACTCAATACCGTGAGATTGGAATCCTTGAACTACGAAACCATGTAGCTCCAAATTAAATCCTAGAGTTTAAAAAACAAAACAAAAATAACAATCTAAAAGGAATTAGAAAATATAAACTACCCTCTCACATGACAACTCTATTTCATAGATCAGCCTCCTTTATTTCTTTACTTTCCTCAAAGTCACGTTCTCCTCAAAATCGCCTTGTCAAAAAAAATCGACGTCGAACCAACTTTTACTCCAAAATCGAAATCGCACTTGAGAATGATTGTTGCCGAGCTTCGTTCCAGATCTTGACACGATGTCGTTTTACTAAAACAATGCCACCTTAGCTGTGCTTAGGTCGAGATAACAAGCAATGTTGATGCCGTGAATTGGAACCGACCCTAAGTAGTCTCGATGCCTACAGTTGCCGCGATGAGTGTGGACCTGCTACTTTAAAATCGAAATCAATTTGGAGCTCTCGCCTGAGATAAAGTGTTGATGATGCTTGTGTTTGTTGTTGTATAGTTTTGAGTTGTCTCGCTGTCATTTGAAAACAATAGCTAGGGACTGTCATTGCAACCAGCAAGTTCAAAACGATGATTGTTGCTTTAACTGATGGCACTTTGACGAGAATGTGATGATGGTGAGGAGCGGTTGTTAGATAGCATGTGTAATCTAGTTTGGATGCCATCGATTGCTATTAGATTGCCATCAACTTAGAATATTTTTGGAGCCTGGTTGATCAGTAGGGATGAATGGATGAATAGAAATTGATTTGTTGTTGATAGTAAAGTTGTATATGCTATTGATAAACTTGATGTATGAGTAGAATTTTTTATATAGACTCATGGAGGGAAGTGCAAGAACATAAACAAATACGTGTGACATTACATGGAGAAGGATTTGATTTTGAGACTGTTTGTTTCCCTATATAAAAAAATCTATGTATCATGGAAAATAAACTATGTTGTATCTTTTGAAATATATCGTCTGATTGTGTATATGATTCTTCGCTATCAATTTCTATTTATTTTCATTTCTTCGCATATGCTGCCACTGGATGCACACTGATATATTTCCCGATTCAGATTTTCAGCTTATTTCTTTTTCTTTGCATATGCACTCTTTTAATTTACAAAAAAGAAACATTTTCACAACCAAGATTTTATAACAAACATATAAACACTAGACAAACATGTTAAATAAAGCATATGTTTATAATAATCAAACAGAAATCGTCAATTGCACTTTTCTACATGCTCTTTAAGCTAGACTAAAAAGAATAATACAAATTATCAAAATTTGGGCTACTTCTACATTTGGCAATGAAGGCAAAGTCTCCAATAATATTGGAATTCAACTTAATAATGCTCAATAAAACATGCTTAATTCTCCTCTAACTTGAAGTTATCGAACAAGGAACATTACCTTCATGATCAATTAATCAAATCCCTTCTTAACAAGGTTGATATGTTGAAGAAAAAACTTAGTATAGATTTTTATTTTCTTGGTGATAGAAGCACTAGACTGCTCCCTACTTCCCATAAGATTAAGCATGCTAGAGCTTAAAGGAACTAGGTCGGTCTACAATGGGTAAGTTGAATGAATTTCAAAAAAAAAATTCCCTATTTTGATCATAGTGGCCTATAAAGCCTAATGGTTTACGCTAGATCAAATATAATAATTAAATAATTTTATTTAAACATATGTTACATCTGTCAGTTAATTATATTAATTAATTCAATTAAATGTTGTCTGGATGTATCATATATACATTGAATGATATAACAACATAAAAAGTATTAATATGTGTGTGTATATATATATTGGGATTTATATCTATTATATATACATATAAATTATACTTACACATATGACAATTTTATATGAATATCGAGAATATAGATGCCTATGTATAAAACATATGTTTGAATATACATACTACAATATTAATATTTGGTTTGTATGCAGATATTTACCGTACCATATACATAGTTTAGACATATATGTGATATTTTGTTGCCACATTTATATATATATATACATACATAAATAAAATCATGAAAAAAATCTATATAATAAGTTCATATAATTTCAAAATAAGAGAATACTTGATTAGAAGTGAAGATGAAAATAAAGTTTCACATTAAATTTTGATTTAACCAAATCAGAATTAAAAGAAAATGGAATAAGGTGGAAATTTTCTCTTTTATGGATACTAATTACCAATAGGTTTAATACATAGAGAAAATTACAAGCTTAATCAAAACAAAATTTCAGAATTTTTAAAATTACAGATCGAAAAATACACGTTCAATATATAAACTTTATTGTAAAATAGTGTTGTTGTAATTTAATATTATAAACCATGTGTTATTACTGCTTTATTTCACTACAACAAAAGAGGTATATTACAACGGTGGAACACAGTTGTAAAAGATATATTACAACGGTGGAACAACAGTCGTATTTTAAGAAGTTGTAAAAGACTATCAATTTTTTACAACTGTGTTCTTTAGTTGCATATAACCGTTGTGATATTGTATATTACAACTGTTTCTTACCCTTACAAATAACCATTTTACAACTATTGGTAACTCTTGTAGATATGTAACATTTTGTTATGTAGCAGGTATGACAACTGCTTTTGGCAGTTGTAATAGATTCATTTACAACTATTATTTACAGTTGCAATAAATCTTTTTACAACTGCTACCAAGAATTGCAATTCATCTTCCGACAACTGCCATTAACCATAAATTTCACAACATTATATTTAAAACCTATATTTCACTAATAATAACTACGATCGTTAACATTACTTTGAACAACATGAACCATTCACATTTAATAAAAGCTAAAACAATTCAATTTTACACCATTTTTGAATTCATAATTTTATTACAAAAACATCACACATCTGGAAAAAAAACATCCAACTACACACAAAAACATCCAACTACACTGCAACTTCCTTCAAAACTGCCATTCATCTTGAAACATCACACATCTGAAATTTCCAACTACACCTCTCTGACCCAAACTCCACTTTCCTCTGTCACACTCCCAGTCACATTACCCATCTACATTCAAACTCCACCTTCATATGTACATATGCACAACCACCATATCGACTGCACTGATTACCACCCAGCCATCTAACTGCAACTGCTCCTTGACCCATCTCCGTAGCACTTGCACATAACAACCATACTAACCATCTGCATATTTCACCTCTCCATTGCCATCAAGAATCTCCACAAAAACACTACTGCCTTACATTCACCATACAAATAATTGACTTCATTCAACCATTGTTCCATTATAATCACTCCAACTCTGCATATCAACCACCATACTATTCCATTTGCCTCAAACTACCACTGACCCTCAACCATCAACAACTTCACAAAATATTAACTGCCTCATCTCCACATCCACCACTATAACTTCCCACATCACTGTTCTACCTTACCGTCATCACTTCATCTCACACTTCACCATCAACCTATACATTCCCTCTGTTAACTCCAAATCCTCACTGCCGTCAAACCATACAAATGCTTCTCTAGTCACTGCCTTATTTTGTACAAATTATAAAAAATGGATATAGCATGACATAGAGGACAATCACTGTACATTAATAGGCTGACAGTTATTTATTTTGTACAATTTATTAGACATAAATAATAAACATGTTTACCGTGCAAAATAGAACTTTTGATGTGTGTGGATCAACTATTTCTCTTTCTTTAATGTTTGAATAAACTAAACACTGTCCTTAAAATTCTCAAACTCCAACTTTATACTATAATATACGATAAAATTCTCACATTTTGAGCTAAAACAGAAAACTTACTTTGGATTCAACCTTGGTCTTCTTTTTAGCATGTTGTTCTTCAATAGGCATATCGACTTCATCCATGCTAAACTGTCTTTTGTGTTGAGATTGCTGAGTGACTTCTTCACTATACTCAATGGAATCATAAGAGTTATAATAAAGCAGCTTGGTAGTCATCAGTTGGAGCAAAGAAACTAGTAGCATCTACAGTGTTGTTGCTGCTATATTACTCTTGACTCAAATAACACAAGTTCAGATTTGGATCCTATTGAGTACTATAGTAAGCATAATTATTATCTGAACAGACATAATCAGATAGATAATAATCAGATTGCTCATTAAGAAATGGTAAAGGATTAAGAAAAAGAACATTGTTTAGAAGCTACATCTTATCAAGCTTGCTAATGCTAGCAAGCTACACCTTATCAAGCTTGCTACAGCAAGCTCGCTTCTCAAGCTTGCAACGGCAAGTTTAGTAGCAAGCTTGCTACAGCTTACTTCAAAGCATGCTTTTTTGTTGTTGCAAGCTTACAACGGCATGCTTTTAAGCAAACTAAGCTTGCTACTAAGCTTGCTGTTGTAAGCTTGCAACAACAAGCTTACTACAGCTAGCTTAAAAGCAAGCATGCTTATTGTTGCAAGCTTGCAACAACATGCTTTGCAGCAAGCTTGCTACAGACTTGTTACAGCAAGCTTAGAAGCTAGCACGAAATCGCCCGGTTGCTCTAAAAACCTGCTGAATCAAAATAACATATATGCATGTAAGTATATGAAAGATGGGATGTTTTACAGCAATAATAAGATCGATAATGGTTCTTGCATTTACCTGATGAAGAGCAGCAGTACTTTTTAAGCCAATCACCATTAGAGCATATCCTATTATTGATCAGTAGCAGTAAACATATTGATCGGTACAAGTCGAACTGGTGAAGAATCTTGTAAAAGGGACACTTACAAACAAGTAATTAACAATAGTTCCTTAATATGATAATGAGAGAACTTACGGTCAGTAGAACATGGGAATAGTAGTAGTTTACTGCTTGCACTAAGGTGGTAAAACACTTATAAGTCACTATGAAGCATGACCAGCATGTGCAGCTGTAATGTACTACATAATCATGACAAAAGCCCATTTACAAAGTTAAGTGGATGCCAAATGAAGAACTATATACCCATGTGAAATTTGTTTTACTGTTATAACTTACTGTACTAATTAGAAAATTTTGGTCAATCATGTTCAGCTATGCAAACTACGGGTTAGATCAATAATGTAGAATTGTAATTTGTAAATATCCATATTTTGAGATGTAGAAGATGATATCACCGATCTATGAAAGCTTAACCTTCCCACAACCATATTACTAAAGATTAAAGGTAATATTATTAAAAATTAACATGGTGTTTGCTGAAATAAACAAATCATTACCAATCTTATCATGTTTGAAGCATACTATTGAGCTGCTCGGGCTTAAGTTCCCTTCCAGCAGAAAATTGCACATGTATCATTAGCAAGATCCCAATAAGGTAAATTTCAACCTACTCCTTTATACAAACTCCAACAAACATTATTTTTTGCTAAATCAGATAGCTTTAGAGTTCATTGTACCAATTTTAATATAAAGATTAAATTTATCACTTAACCTGAAAACTAAAACAAGTTGCATCATAGCCTTAAGTAAGCTCACTTATTTTACTAACTTGAAATGTTGAAATAGGTGTATAATGCGAACTGAAGCTCACAACTGATATTAAGAACTGAAATTAATATGCCTCATAGCCTGAAGTGTGATTAATTGATGTGTTAAATTGAATTTGCCTTTGAAATTAGTTGATTACAAATGAAGGGTGACTTAGATTAACAATCACCAACCTTATAAACATTTTGAGACCCATAATTCAAAGGCCAGCAACTACGTCGATGCATCAACCATTGCCAGGTACTGCCATAGCTTCTTCCTCATCGTCGCCGTTGAAAACTCTGCACCTATCATTGCTAGTGCAACTTTGTGGATTCCTCGATACGATGCCAGCCTCATGTGCAATCGTATGCGCTTCCTTCAATCGCCAGCAACCCCTCAGCCACCGCTCAAGGACGAGGCCTCTTCCAGTCACCACAACGTGGCTTGAACTCCCCTTGGACGTCGAGCGGCAACGTGTTGTGCTCTATTTTTCTTTTTTTGCCGATAAAATGATTTAGGGATTAAGAGGAATTGTGGTTACAGGCTTTGATTTTTGATTTAGGGATTAGGTTAACAAAGTTATGTGCAGGACACGAATTTAAAATCAGGGTGTACGGAGGGGTTTTTTTGCGTTGGAGCCAAAATTTTCGCTGTGGAGGGATATTTTCGTTGCGGAGGGAAAATTTTGAGATTGAATATAGTTGTTTTGAAAATTGATTAACATGAGAAGATAAATAACTATTGTTTTAATATATATATACATATATATATATATATGGAAAAAATTTGATATGGAGGGAGGTGGATTACTAATTCCATCAACCAACTATTATTTGGAAATTTATTTAATATGACAAGTTTAACATATATAGTAATTGTCTGTTAATTTATTAATTTTGCTGAATTTAAAAAAAAAAAAATGAAACTATTATATAAGTAAAAATTATTTTTTAATTTATCCGTATATATTTTTAACAATTACTAAATTTTATTAAATTTGAAAGATCACATCCGCATCCGATAATTATTCATCCGGTTTTAATTAAAATATAGTAGTTTTTCATGTATTTTAGTGGATACAATGATTGTAATTTGCTATTTAATATAAGTCAAAAATTTAGTATTAATTATTATATAAAATTTATTATTAATTACTAGTATTAATAATGAATTATATTTAAATTATTAGTTTAGTCTTTAATATTTATTTATTAATTATTAATTAATTATTAATTAATTGTTAAAAATAGGTATCTATTACAACTGGCAAAAAAGTAACGTTGTAATAGGCATCTATTCCAACTGGCAAAATAAAAGAGTTGTTGAAAATAAGTTTATTACAACTTTCTTAAAAAAAGAGTTGTAAGAAATCTTTATTACAACTGACATTTTTTAGCAGTTGTAAAATTACAGTTGTAATATGGTCTTTTTGTTGTAGTGTTTTTAATTTTTATTGTTCTTCAAATGCATACTCTCTACATACACTCTATTTGTGATTTATAACTGTGATTTGGTGCTTTCGTCTGGATTTGGGTGTTAGTAACCAATTTTGGCGCTAACATTTTGGTGCTTTCACTGAGAAAGCTGGCATTTAGGGATTTAGAAGCTTGGAGTTTGGATTTAAAGACTTAGGAACTTGGATTCTGAAGACTATGGTAAAGAAATTAATTAGGAAACAGAGGACGGAAAGAAGTCAGCACGAAGGGAGTCAGGAGGCTTCCTTAGGAGCAAATCAGACCTTAGTTTTCATCACCAGGGACGAGATGGAGATGATAATGGGAGCTATGCAAGAAAAATTGATGAAAAACAGGAGGAGATAATGCAGAACCTACTTTGACAGGTTGGACAAGCTAGAGCACAAAGTCAAGGGAATGGACCAACCGCGGTTGCTGGCAATGCAGAACAAGGAACCAGAGATGTAGAAGTTTCTGGAGGTCAAAACCAGAACTAGACTGGAGAGATTGAAGGAAATCAACAAAGGCCTGGGGGCAGACCTTCGGGATTGGATACTGGAAGAGCGGTGAATGAAGCTCAGCGAGCAGGGACTAACGTGAACGTAAATAGCCAACATGAAGAGTACTACCCAGAGTACCCTCAAGGACATGGAGGGAAAGGTGGAGATGCGAACAGGGGACTACCCCCGGATGGAGACGAGCGGATGACTGGATTAATAAGAAGGATTATGAGAGGAGGACTACCGAGCAGGGGCTTGGAGGAATTCAGCCGGAGTCTGTTCACTCCGGATATCAGGAATGCAAGGAACCCTCTAGAATTCAAACTACCAACACTTGAGGCGTATGATGAAAATCAGATCCAACTATGTATGTAACCAGATACATCAGACATATGGAAGTGATGGGGGCATTTGAGGAGGTGATGGCAAGATGTTTCCCTTTATACTTGATGGATTTGGCTACGCTTTGGTTCAGGCAACTGGAGAATGGATTGATCAGGACATGGGGCGAGCTAATGGAAGGCTTTATGAGATAGTTCAGGGTCAACATGACACGACCCAAGAATGTAATGACGCTGGCATCGATGAAGAAGTGATAAGAGAGTCAGTGAGAGGTTTTCTAATGCGATTTAATGCGACTGTGGCCTCGATAGATTGCCTGGATCCATCAATGATTTTGATGGCGGGAGTTCAGGGATTGCGGAAGGCACGAAACTCAAGGATTCATTAGCACGGGATCCACCATAGGATCTTGGAGAGTTCTATCATAAGGTGGAAAGATTCATTCGGTTAGAGGATTTACGTACCGAAAAGCAAGAGATAAACGCCGTGCAAGGTGAAGGAACGTCTGATGAAGGATGAAAACCGGATAAAGGAAAGCATAAGCTGGACGATGGACCTGGTGGTTCAGACAAACGGAGGAGAGGTCGAGAACCCAAATTCATGACGTACACGGAATTAACAGATAATTTAGAATGGATTTACTTGGATACTCGAGGGCAGCTCCCTTATCGAAGACCACCCAGGAGGGATCCCACTGAACGGGAATGCAGGAGCGGGAAGTACTGCCTATTCCATGAGTTGGAAGGGCACTCCATGGATGAATGTCGCCACTTGAAGGATGTGGTGGAGGAACATGTTAGAAGTGGAAGGTTTTCCACACTATGTGAGGAATCAGACAAGAGCAGTAGAGCATGAGCAGCTACCTCTTGGATCAAACAGGAATGACCCTGGAATGGGGTCACGACTCATCATTCGCTGATCGTGATGGGAAGGACCGAGTTTAGGATTTGGATTCTGGTCATCGAATAATATTTTCTGATTTTTCTTTAAAAAAATATACAGCAACTATACCACTTACACATGTAGGGAAACCAGAGTGATCCCCAGGCATGCTCTAAGATGGTAATAGGATGCTTTGCCCGGAGAGGCAGCCCTTAGCTTTTTCTGTTTTTCTTATTGGACTTTTGGACCTTGGATTTGATAAATTGATTTTGGTTTAATGCAAAGAATATCTAACCGGAGATTTATGGGATGTATATTGGAAGTCAGTTGGAAAATAATCGCTTAATGTTCAGGGACACTGAACTTGAGTGCAGGGAGCGATGCCGCTTCGTCGAAGAGCGATAGGATCGGCTCGCTCGTCGTTGTTTCCCCTTCATCGGAGAGTGACAGGATGGGATCCAACAAGAGCTCGAAGAGGCTACAATTGGTCTAGGACTTAGGCCATGGCATCGCTTAATGTTCAAGGATATTGAATCGGTAACGCTGCTTCGCCGGAGAGCGACAGGATCGGCTCATTCAACGATATTTCTCCTTCACCAAAGAGTGAAGGGATGGGATCCAATAAGAGCCCGGAGAAGTTGATATTGGTCCAGGAGGATCAAGATATCACTTAATGTTCAGGACGCTGAATCGTAGTGCAAGGGATAGGTTGCTTCGTCGGAGCACGACAGGATCTGCCTATTCAATCATTAAGTATGGATCGAGCTTAGCAAAGGTCGGGAGAGGCCGTCAATGATCTGGATAGATCGTAGGATTCGATTATTGAATTCTAAGGTGTGAAATGTATTTGGATAGCGGCTTCGAACAACTACAGATTTGGATAAGGACTCGGCGAGGTCTTGGATATGGGTTTTAGGACCCGGTGAGGTCCTAGCTTAGGATTTGGATCCAGTAAGGTCCTCGATTTGGACTAACAGGACCCGAAAAGGTCCCAGACTCAGATAAAATGATCCAGAGAGATCGTTGATTCGGTTAGTTGATTTTGGATGGACGTGGAATTGGATGAAGATTTGGTTACTGGAAAGGAATTGGATATCGACTCAGAATAGTCAAAGATTCGGATAAGGATACGGCAATGACACTTGGATAAAATGGATTGGATTATGAATCGAAAAATATGGCTATGGATAACATATGGACTTCAGATATCAGATTTGAGGCTATTAAAAACACACCTTTCAATAGCAAGGCATGTTTTGGGGGGAAAATGTTAACCCGCCTTTTGGTAAGGCCGTAGTCAGGCGGATTTGACTAAATCGACTACTTGTTTGTCGAGGCTGGAATACGGTGGGTTTGAGTAACCTGGATGGATAGACGGTCAGTCCTAAGGGTTCGGTGTATATGTCTCTACCTAGGTGGTTCGGCAGGTGCTGCTCGGCCAAGGAAGGAAGGTCATGCATGTCTCAGCCTAGTTGGGTTGGCCAAGATAGGACGATCGGGACTGGTTCGGCTTTGGAGTGGTGCGGTACTGGCGGTTCGGCCTCGATGGGATCGGCCTTGGTGGATTGGTTATATGGGATCGACATTGGTGGTTCGGCCTCGAAGGGATCGACAATGGAGTGGGTCGGTCCAAGGAAGTAGGTCGGTAGGATGGTGTGGATCGGTGATTGAAGTGTATCGGTGGTCGAAGGTGGTTCGGCATGTTTCAGATCACCCTGATTCAGCTTCGTGAGTGGGTCGGCATCTCTGAAACGGTCCAAGGGAGTATGTCGACATCATTACAAGATTAGGTAGGCAGCATGAGTGGTTCGGCATCGCGAGTGGGTCAGCATTTCAAGTGGACCGACATGTTGATGTGTCTTGGCAGGATGGAGTGGCATGGCATGATGGTGTGGCTCGGTAGGATGGAGTGGATCGACGTGTTTACTGCTTCGAGTCCTAGCTTCATTTACTTCGACACGCAGGTAGGCATACTTCGGGTCGTTGCCTAGGAAATATCAAGTCGGCATATTCTGATCTCAGGGTCGGTCGTGGTGTTGAGCCTGGATGGGCTATGGTCTTGGTGGCCCCGGACCACTCAGGAAGCCCAGTAACTCAGGTTTTACCTATAAATAGAGCATGCAGGGTTTCAAAAAAAGGATCTTCATTCTATTACCCATCTTCTTCCTTATTAAGGCTACTCTGTCATTTTTGCTTTAAAAACTCTGGATTGTAACTATAATTGATTCTCATATCAATAGAAAGGAAATTTCTAGAGTGGACGTAGGCCGGAGTTAGCCGAACCACTATAAACCCTAAGTAATTACTGCTTTTTTTTAATTTTTATTGTTCTTCACATTCATACTCCCTACATACACTCTATCTATGATCTATAACTGTGATTTGGTGCTTTCATCTGGATTTGGGTGTTAGTGACCAATTTTGGTGCTAACACTAATCTTTGGTCGGCCTACCTGTATCGACCCAAGCTAAAGCTAGCCTCGTGCTAGCCCATCAGGTTGATGACCGACCAGCTTATCCTGAAGTAGCTTCAACAGCCAACTCATCGAATAAGGACAAGCCTAGCCCAATCCAGTCCACACCGGCTTAGCTCTCCAGCGATTGGCTTCCTCATGCGGACCAACACTTAATCTAGCGCTAGTTCAACCCGCTTAATCAATATCACTCAAAGTAAATTGCCAACCAACTCGTTGGACAATATCGGCTTAAGCGTGACCTATCTTTGCCCAGCTTCATCGCAGCCATCTTCGACTACTCCCAAGCATCCCGTCTCATCATCAAATAACCGACCTCAGGGACCTTCTGCCCAAGTAAGGCTACTAAGTCCCAGTAGAAAAGCATCCCAGCTAACTGACAAAATTAGACAAAAGGATGATTATCAAATAACACTCTAGCTAGCAACTAAGGAATGGGGAAGCAACCTAAAGAGATGCCTTCTCATCCATCCTTGTCCACTTTCCTTTTCCAAATGAGCCGTACCGGGACACTAGGGGCATTGCAGACAGCATAGTGAAAGAAATGCTACTAGACCCTCGACAAGTCATGTCGATCCCCCTTTTGAGAACCGGCATTACTCTGGTAGTGTCGAGAAGTCTTATCCAAAGGATCGTCGAACAAACATATCTAGCACCTTAGTCTACAGGAACTGATAAAACTATATTCCGCGAGCTGAACCTGAAAAATTCCTCTTGAAGTCGATGAATCATTGCTTTAAGACCGCCGGGCCGTCGAACACATGACCCAAAACTCCTCTCAAAATCAATAAATTATCATTCCAAGGCTATCTGGTCGTCGGACATCCAACTACAAAAACTCCTTCACGAACTAAAGCATCGTGAAGGCGAACCGATAGATCGACGATCGTCCGATCCAAAATACCCTTCGCGAACGCGAAGGTCTTTCACAAACTAAAGCATCATGAAGGCGAACCGGTAGATCGACGTTCAACCGATCCAAAAAACCTTTCGCGAACGCGAAGGTCTTTCTTGAACTAAAGCATCATGAGGGTGAACTGGTAGATCCACGGTTATCTGATCCAAAAACCTTTTGCGAACGTGAAGGTCTTTCACGAACTAAAGCATCATGAAGGCGAACCTATAGATCAACGGTCATCTGGTCCAAAAAACCCTTCGCGAACTTGATGGTCTTTCACGAACTAAAACGCCATGAAGGAAAACTGTTAGATCAGCGGTCATTTGATCTAAAAAACCCTTCGCGAACACGAAGGTCTTTCACGAACTAAAGCGTCGTTAAGGCGAATCGGTTGATAAGCGGTCATCTGATCCAAAAAACCCTTCGCGAACGTGAAGGTCTTTCACGAACTAAACCATCGTGGCGGTAAACCGATAGATCAGCAGTCATCTGATCCAGAAAACTCTTCGGAAGCATGAAGATTTTTCACGAACTAAAGCATTGTAGAGGTAAACCGATAGATTAGTGGTCATCTGATCCAAAAAACCCTTTGCAAATGTAAAGGTCTTTCACGAACTAAAGCGTCATGAAGGCGAACCGGTAGATCAATGAAATTTATATACGACTGATATCCGCGAAGGTGAACCGAAAGATCAACAATCATCTGATCCAAAAATCCTTAACGAACTAATGCATCACGAAAGTAAGCTAGAAGATCAGCAGTCGTTTGATCCAAAACTCTCTGAAATCAATGAAGTTATGCTCTGAGGCCACAAATTGACAATCATATCAGCCACTCCACAAAATTAATAGAGTCGCCTTCAACGACCAATGAGACAAACAATGCTAAATTCCAACTGACCTTGTGATCAGTCAGAGGTCGACTCGAATCAAGCCAAGATTCAACACCTAGGAGAATCAAGTATCTCAAATCCTAAATACATAAGTCTCTAAAGATAGAGGCTTTCCCATGCTTTAATCATCTAGAAGACACAGTTGCATCTGCTAGACCGCATGCAACCAAACAAGTTGTGGAGAAACCTCGGATATAGTTTAAGCATGCGAACAGCCCTATGGCATGAGGGCCACCACACACACTTGAATAGCTACAAGTAAAGCCAAGACTAATCATACCACTGTTCTATTGCGTCTATCAAAATTCTTGTATTCTGACAACTACGGATTTAACGACTTAGCTAGCGCAACAAATGAAATAGAGGCATAATACTTGCTTACTTCTTTCCAACTCCTCCTTTGCCACCCTTGGTGACCAGATCCTTTTCCTCTTAGACCGTATGCCAGTCGAAGGCCAATTCTTTAAAGGCAATTTGGACCAAAAATTGAAAGTCTTGCCCTGAACTCCCATAAGCTCTTTCTTCATAACCATCTCCACGCGGTCGGCTGTAGATCTCTCCACCATGGCAACCTTGAGATAACCTAGATTTTTGGGCGTCGGATAATTATCTCATTTAACTATTATACTGATTTATAGATTGAACAAATAAATGTGATAATCTCCTTTATAAATTATTTAAAATTGGCAAAATTGTTATTTTCAAACAATAATAATAATATGATGTTTTTAAATATAGATATAAATAGATTTTAAAATAGAATTATTATTTACAAATTTAATTTGTGTTGTTTAATTATATACATATATTTGAGTTGATTTCAAATTGGATTTTAAATTGAAACTGAATTTAATTTGGATTTAAATTTGAAATCTAAAAGATAGTTATTTTAAAAAAATTGGATTTAAAAATATATGTATAAGATTTTTTATTAGTATATAATTTGTTTTATAATACTTTCTTTAAGGAATCTTATTTATATAAATTAAGAAAGGTATTTATTAATTAGGAAATTTAATACAAAAGCTTTATATTAACAAATAAAAAAAATATTTAAAAAATTGCATAATTACACATGTAAGCTAAATAAGTACAATTTAACAAATGTAAATAAAATAATGCATGCAAATGACAAATGTTAAGGAAATTAACAAGTGTCACAAATTTGTTTCTATTTTATTTAATTTTAAATAAATCATAATTAACTCTATATAAATATCTATCTTCTTTCTTTACTTTTTTTTCTATCTTCATTTTCTAAGACCCAAGAATAAAACCTGTAACACAAATCTATAAATATACAGAACAAACCCTGAGAACATTATTCAAATCAGAGAAGTCAAAACCCTGTAACAAATTTCTCAAACCAGAAAATTATCAAATAAGATTTCATCTTCAAAGTACAGTCTATAGCAAGATCAATGCTTGTAAGACATCAATTGCAAACCTAAAATTAATCAAGCAATCATCTACCAGAATCTTCAAGCAACTTCAAAACTAGTAGTAAATCAAAATTAGAGATCAGATTAGATCAAAAACTTCCAGGCTTTGTTTTCTTCAAACACAGATGAGTAAACATTAAAAAGCAAAAAACTTTAGTGCTAATGTATGTGATATATCAGTGTGATGATGATAAGTATATGTTTGCATGAATGTTCAACTTGAATCTGGTTTGGATTATGCTATTTTGAAAGCACGTTTGTATATATGGTCTCTGTTAAATCTCAGGTTCAAGATCAACTTTAAAAATTCCTATCTTCCCAAAAACATCACTGTTAGTCTAGGATCATTAAAAAGAAAATGATAATAACAATGTAATCTTGTTTTTAAAAATAAATTTAGGGGTATATATTTGTTAAACATTCTGGAAATTAAAGATTACAGTTAAAATCTAACATAAGTTGAAAATCAATGTCTACGATTTCATCTTTGGATTATAGAATCTGATTCATATAAATGAATCATGAATTTTGATATGAATTTGGTAATTTTTAAAATGGTTTTTGTCATGAATTAGTGGGATGAATGGATTTTTTTTGTCAAATTCCCGTGAACGACGTTATGGTGAGCGACGAGACCACTACTGGAGGAGGCTGGGGTATAGAGGATCTCGGGAAAAATATGTGAATATTTTTTGATGAACGTAGAGTCGTATGAGGTGACTAGGGTTGGGATACCTGTTTTTGTTTGGGTCGATGTCGAGGTGATCTTGACGACCATGGTGCATCAAGCTCGAACGCGAGGTAGGGAATCGCGACGTCGTGATGTGGTGCTGCTCTGGGAGAAGGGCTGGGGGTTCCAGTCGACGAGATTTTCGGCAATAGAAAATTGTGTCTTTCAGGTTTAAATCATGTTGAGTGCCGTGATGCTTTTTTTCGTTTCAATGGTGGATTCGTCGATCAGGGTGGTCGAGAGGGTCAGAAAGGTCCGTGTCGTCATGTCGAGGGTCGCGGTGATGATCATCGGTGATCGGAACCAGCGTGCATGTGCACGGTGGTCATTTGTGCATCTAGAAGTTTTGAGGGTTTGGGAAGAATAAGTTTGGCGATGTCATTCTCGTGTTCGACTCGAAGATGTTGAGGTGGGGTAGCCTCGTGTGTTGTCTCGGGATTTCTTTGGTTTTTCTCGGAGGTTTTTTTGTTGTGTCTCGGGTCAAATTGTTACCAGGTTTTAATCCTGTGCTGTTTTTTTAAATTGTTAAATGAATTTCAAATTTGAAAGCAAAGTTAAATTTTAAACAAAGTTTTCAAAAGAAATTCCAAGTATAGGCTAACCAGTTTTAATGATGTATGAAATGTTTGAGTTTAGAGCAAGATGTTTAAACAAATTTAAGTTTTAAAAGTGTATATTTTCAAAGTTTAAATTTTGTTTTTAAAATAGTTTGGTTTATATAAATATTATATTAAATAAATCATGTAATTAGTCCATAAATGTTTTCAAATAAAATGTAATTGATGAAATTTAGATGTGATTAAAGCAAAAGGTATATAACTTTAATAAATCAATGGATGATGATTTTGTATAAACCAAATTCAAGCTTTTAATTTAATTTAAATGGTAGGTAAGAGTTTAATGTAGTAAATGGGTTATCTTAATTTAATCAAGTTTTATTAACAAAAGTAATTAAAGTATGATTACTTAATTAACTAAGATGATTAATTTAGGAAATTAAATTAAGATAAATTAATTTGTGTAATTAATTAAGGGTAGTTGATTACTTAATTTAGGATTGGTCTAAGTAATCAAAGGTTAATTAATTAAGGAATAATTAAGTAATGGATGTAATTAGAAGTTAATTACTTAAAATTAAAAGGATTATTAAGGGTAATTGCTTAATGAAGTAATTTAAAGGAATTAATTACTCAAAGTAATTAATTAATTTAATGTGGTTAATTTAAATTAATTAGTATAATTAATTAAAGATAATCACTTGATGATTGGTTAAGTATAATTACTTAATGTAATTAATAAAGTATAATTACTTAGTGTAAGTAATTAATGGGTAATTACTGGATGTAATTAATAAAAGGGAAATTACTTGATGGGAAGTAACTAAAAAATAATTACTTAGTGGAAGTAATTAAGGGTTAATTACTTAGTGTAATTAATTAAAGAATTAATTAATTAAGGAGATTAATTAAAGTTAATTAATGTGAATGGTTAAGGCTAATTTATCTATGTGGTAATTAAAGGTTAATTGTTATAAAATAAAGAGAATAGAAACAATAAAAGGAGAAAACATTTTTATTATTCACCTCAGATAACTTTACAATACAAATGAGCTCTATATTTATAGACTCCAAATCTGTAGAAAATTACAATACTGTCCTTGACCATTTAGCATATTCACCCATATTATAAATATATTATAACACTCCCCCTTGAATATGCGTTTGATAATAATAATAGCCTCATTAAAATCTTATGGCATTATGGGGGTTGATGCTTCTGGATCAATATAATGCCTCATTAAAACCTTACTAACAAAAAACCCAGTGGGAAAAAATATTAGTGAAGGAAAAAGAGTACATTATAGCATATATTTGAATGCCCCCTCTGATTTATAACGCATTATTCAGCTAGTTTGTGAATGCATCCGACGCATACCAATTTTATACACCATCTTCTGAAATGTTGATTTTGGAAGTGCTTTTGTGAATAGATCGGCCGGATTTTCTTGAGACTGGATTTGTTTCACCTCTATTTTATTGTCCTTATGTAGTTCATGCGTGAAGAAAAATTTAGGAGAAATGTGCTTCGTCCTATCACCCTTAATGTAACCTGCTTGAATTTGAGCTACACAAGCTGCATTGTCTTCATAAATAATGGTTGACCCTTCTGTTACTGATTGGAGTTGACAGCTTTTTCGAATATGCTCAATTAGTGATCTTAGCCAAATACATTCTTTACTTGCTTCATGTAGTGCTAGTATTTCAGAGTGATTTGATGATGTTGCCACTAATGTTTGTTTTGTAGATCGCCATGAAATTGCTGCATTGCTGTTATTAAACACATATCCAGTTTGTGATCTTGCTTTATGTGGATCAGAAAGATAACCTGCATCAGCATAGCCAACATTCCAGTGTCTTTTTGTTGGTTCTGAACTGTATCTTGCTAGAATATTTACTGAAAATGCAATATCTGGTCTTGTGCATTGGGCCAAATATAATAATGCACCAATGGCACTAAGATATGGTACTTCTGGACCAAGCACATTTTCATCATCTTCTTTTGGACGGTAAGGGTCCTTTTTAATATCCAAAGATCTGACAACCATAGGCGTACTAAGTGGGTATGCTTTATCCATTTGAAAACATTTCAGAATTTTCTCAATATAGTTTGACTGATGAATTAGTATGCCATCGGTGCTATGCTCGATTTGTAGACCGAGGCAATATTTAGTTTTGCCAAGGTCTTTCATTTCAAATTCTTTCTTTAAGTAATTTATTGTTTCATCAATCTCTTCTGGAGTTCCAATCAAATTTATATCATCAACATAAACTGCTAAAATAGCAAATCCCTTTACCGATTTCTTTATAAAGACACATGGACAAATGAGATTGTTTTCATATCCTTCTTTTACCAAATATTTACTAAGACGGTTATACCACATCCTTCCAGATTGTTTCAATCCATATAGTGATCATCTTAGTCTTAATGAGTACATGGACTTTGATTTTGCTTAAGGCAATTTATATCCATCTGGAATTTTCATGTAAATATTGGTATCTAATTCACCGTAAAGATAAGCTGTCACAACATCCGTTAATCTTATATCGAGTTTTTCAGAAACTACAAGGCTTATTAAATATCGAAATGTTATGACATCCATAACATGGGAGTAAGTTTCCTTAAAGTCAAAACCTGGTCTCTGCAGGAAACCTTGTGCGACAAGTCATGCCTTGTATCTTACGACTTCATTTTTATCATTTCGTTTTCTAACGAATACCCATTTATAACCTACTGGTTTAACATTTTCTGGTGTTTTCTCTATTGGTCCAAATACACCATGTTTTTGAAGTGAATCTAATTCCACTTGGATAGCATCTTTCCATTTTGGCCAATCATGTCTTTTTCGACATTCATTTATGCTATTTGGTTCATTATCGTCATTCTCATTATAGTCATGATTTTCAATTATTTCAGTAGCTACTGCGAATGAGAATATATCATCAATTATTATTTTATTTCGATCCCATATTTCTCCACAGTTTGTATAAAATATTGAGATCTCATTATTATTAGGTACCATTTTATTGTTGGAAGCTTCTTTTATCTCTTCTGGGATAATAGTTCCTTCCGTACTTCTAGGAGAATTGGGATTTTCATTTAAGTGATCCTTTTGATTATCTTTAACCTCTTCAGGAGGTTCCATAATTGATGATTTTTCATTAGACTTTCTTTTTCTAGGCGCTAAGTCTTTTGAACCAATTGGCCTTCCACGTTTTTGTCTCGCTTTAGATTCATTTGCTGCTATATTTACTTTTGATCCTTCAGGGACATCAATTTTTGCTGGTGCATTTGCTGCTGGAATGTGAGATTTAGTTATTTTTGCAGTGTCACTAAATGCATCTGGCAGTTGATTTGCAATATTTTGAATATGCAAGATTCTTTGTATTCATATTGGCATTGTTTGGTACGTGGATCCAAGTGTGACATAGATGGATTATTCCATGATATTTCACGCCGTTCTACTGGAACAGTCTTTCCTCCCCCTAACGGCGGGAAGATTGTCTCATCAAATTTACAGTCTGAAAATCTTGCAGTGAAGACATCACCTGTAAGAGGTTCAAGGTAACGAATTATCGATGGGGAATCAAATCCCACATAAATTCCCAACCGTCGTTGAGGACCCATTTTAGTACGAAGTGGGGGATTAATAGGTATATGCACAGCACAACCAAATTTTCGTAAATGTGAAATATTTGGTTGAGATCCAGTTAAGAGCTCTGATGGTGAAAGTTGATGATAAGCTGTTGGTCTAATTTTAACCAATTTCGATGCGTGCAAAATTGCATGCCCCCAAGCTGAAACGGGTAGTTTTGACTGCATAAGCACTGGTCTTGCAATAAGTTGCAAGCGCTTAATTAATGACTCTGCTAGGCCATTTTGAGTATGAACATGAGCTACTGGATGTTCAATTTCAATTCCCAATGATAGACAATAATCATCAAATATTTGAGAAGTAAATTCTCCAGCATTATCTAGTCGAATTGATTTAATTTAATGACCAGGGAAGTGTGCTCTCAATTTTATTATTTGAGCAAGCAGCTTGGCGAATGCCAAATTTCATTTGGAAAGTAAACATACATGTGACCAACGAGTTGATGCATCAATCAATACCATAAAATATTTGAATGGTCCACATTCAGGGTGGATTGGGCCACATATATCACCTTGAATTCTTTGTAGAAATGTTGGAGATTCCGAAGTGATTTTACTATATGAAGGTCGAGTGATTAATTTTTCTTGTGCATATGGGGCACATAAGTAATCACTTGGTAAATTCAATTGGTTTGATAAATCATGCCCATTTGAATTTTTAGCAATTTTACGCATCATGCTTGATCCAAGATGACCCAAACAATCATGCCAAAGAATCAATGTCTTTGTATTTGTGAGCTTCTGGCTCATGTTTATAAAATGAGATTCGATTATGCTAATTTTCGTGAAATATAATCCAGTCGAAATTATTCCAAATTTTTCTAAAATAAGCTTCTGGCTTTCAATTTTAGAAATAATACAAAGATATTCTTTATTGTCTTCATTTATAGTTTCAATATGATAACCATTCATCCTTATATCCTTAAAGCTTAGCAGATTTCTTTTCGAATTGCTTGAGTATAATGCATTTTGAATGAAGATATGTGTACCATTTGGTAATACTATATGGGCTCTGCCGGACCCTTCAATTATATTTGCAGATCCAGCTATGGTGGAAACTTTAGCTGAAATCTTTTCAGATAATTCAGAGAAAAACTTCTGGTTTTTCAAAATCGTATGAGTAGTTGCATTGTCTAGTAGGCATATATCATCATTCAAGTATTGGTGGTCCATACCTTAAGAATTAAAGACAATACAGTTAGTCAATTATTGACATAATTCTGAACTTAAATAAATAAACAAAGCAAACTATCAATCAAATCAATATTCACCGGTGCACATTATTTCAACTAGTTCTAGAAAAATAAAACATCAAAAATCAAATTCAAACTAACTAACTAAAAAAATACATGGAAAAACCTAACAACAAGCTTCAGGCTACTTTTAGTTGATCAGATCGGTCATATCATTAATCATTGCATTGAGATTTTCATCATTTATGAAATTTCCATCATCATCTTCGAAGAAATCATCTAACTTCAAGTTAGTGTTATCAAACATTCCTTCAGTGTTATTTGTTTCAATATTTTTCGAACGTTGGTATTCTTCAACTGCTTTCTTTGATGATCTACATGTACGTGACCAGTGACCAGATCGTCCACATCTATAGCAAACTTCCTCGTAATGCTTTTTATTTTCTGCAGCTGAATCATTGTTCTTTACAGGCTCAATTTTCTTTTGCTGCTTTTTAAAGTTGGTGGTTTCGTTACCTTTAAAACCACCATAACTGCCTCTGCTGGAGTTATATCCACGTCCACGACCACGTCCTCGACCTCGACCCCTACCTCTTCCAGAGTGGGCAAAATTAGCATTAACTTCAGGTAATGCAGTTGAACCAGTTGGTCTTGAGGAGTGATTTTTTATAAGCAATTCATTATTTTGTTCAGCAATTAGTAAGCATTCTATGAGTTCAGAATGTTTTGTAAAATGACGCTCTCGATATTGCTGCTGCAGGAGTATATTCGAGGCATGAAATGTTGAGAAAGTCTTTTCAAGCATTTGTGCGTCATCCACCTTTTCTCCACATAATTTCAGTTTAGAAGTAATTCTAAACATAGCAGAATTATATTCTCTTACCGATTTGAAATCTTGAAACCTCAGGTTCAACCATTCTTGCCTAGTATTTGGAAGTATGACCGTCTTCTGGTGGTCATAACGCTCCTTCAGGGAGTTCCACAAGTGGAGAGGATCCTTTTCCGTTAAATATTCTATTTTTAGATCATCGTGGATATGACGTCTTAAAAATATTAGAGCCTTTGTTTTGTCCTGCTGGGACATATTATTACCATTTTTAATTGCATTTTCTAAGCATTGAGATTGCAAGTGGATTTCAGCATCCAATATCCATGACAAATAGTTGTCTCCAGATATGTCCAACGCTTTGAATTCAAGTTTAGTGATGTTTGTCATTCTGTGAACTATACATAAAACAAATTGCATAAGATTAAATTTTTTATAGATCATCATAGTTAGAGAGGTTGAAACCACGATCGAATGATCTAAATTAAATTTTCAGACATAATACAATATTGCAATAATTACAAGCTTGCATTGGGCAACTATTATTTTTCTGAAAGGATAATAAATATACCAATACCGCTCTCCAATCTGAAAAAATTTACAAAAGAAATAAATGTAAACTGACATATGATTTGTGATATGTTGATGTACACGCAAAGTAGAGAAAAATCAATGTAAACTGACTGAAAGTTCATCAGTGCAGTGCCTGAGACATTGAATAAAAAGAATTTCAAATAGCAAAACAATTGAAGGTAAAACCAAAGCCGAAGTTAGAAGAATTAAACTATTATAAATTGAATCTCGTCAAATCTACCAATCATGAATAGATAAACACATATAGGTATATACGATGTACTCTGACAGTTTCAACAGCTTCCAAACATTCAAAATTAGCTTTGGAATTAAATTGGAGAACATAGTACCTTATATTCACTATTCAGATTATTAAGTACGTTGTACAAAGGAAAAAAAAATACTCATTGCAAAAAGTCCATGGGTACACTTTCACAGTAGATGCATAATTCATAAAAACAAAAACCATAAGAATTTGAGTATCATGAGACATCACAGTAATTCAATGCACTTATGGTTTGATCAAAAACAACATCTGTCTGAATCTGCTTTAGACATTTTAATACGGCTCCAGTGGAAAAATTGCTTAGAACAAAACTGAATACAAAAAGGGAAATGGGTGGAAACGAGAATGCATTCAATGAAAACTAATCAAATGGCATCAAGAGGAAAATATGAAGATATAAGCTTCGTAAAATACAATGCCAAAATAACATTTAAAAAGAGAGCACGCACATTCTTGTCGCAGAAATTAACCATAACAACAAACCAAAAAAAAAAAGGTAAAACAACTCAAACAACAATTGCACATGATGTTAGCTGCATTAGCTGGTAGAAGAAGTTTGTATAAAAAAAACTAGGTTATAGATTAGGTTAAAATCACCTCGACGGAGAAAAGAAGGGATCCAAAATTTAATTCAAATTAGGCCTGGAAATCGCGCAGATGAATGAAGAGCCAATAAAATAAGGGACCGAGATGATTGGATTTTGCAAAATTTAATTTTGATGTAAAACGCAAGAAGGGGAAATAATGTAAAACGGAATGACGGCACGAATTTTTTTCTTCTTCTGAAACTATGATAGTTCTCCTATCTCGTGATCTATATAAATAAGGGTAAAGGCACTAAATATCTAACTGTAGAATAGGTAGTACCAAAGAATAGGTAGATGAGTACATACTATTAGTCAGTCAGTGTTGTAAAAGTCTTTGCACGTAAATAGATATAGGCGTATAAATTGCTATGTGGCTGACAATAGATTTTAGCAGAACATTTTAAAATCAAAAGTTTAGATTAAAAAAAAAACACTTTAGGCCGCACAAAAGAAATAGTGCATGCTATGCTCGTGCTGATAACGTGTTATAAAATAAAGAGAATAGAAACAATAAAAGGAGAAAACATTTTTATTATTCACCTCAGATAACTTTACAATACAAATGAGCTCTATATTTATAGACTCCAAATCTATAGAAAATTACAATACTGTCCTTGACCATTTAGCATATTCACCCATATTATAAATATATTATAACATTAATTACTTAATGTAATTAAATGATAATTAATCAAGGATGATTAATTAAGATGGATGATTTAAGAATGATTAATTAATTGGGTTGTAATTAATTAATGTTAAGTAAGCAGGGTTTAGGTAATCCAAGTGATTAAAGTTGGTAATTAATTTAATTGGAGGTTAATTAAATTAATTAGGAATTATATATCTATTAAATCTTGCTTATGGATGATTGAATGATATTGATGGCTTGGATTGTTGTTGTCTTTGATGGACGGTTGAGATGTGCTGTGATATGATGGGTTGAACAGTAATATTGTTGGTCATCTATCGATGATGAATTTTTGTATGGTATAATATTCTACTTATAAATTGATTTGTATCCACTTAAATAATTTGGACTAGAAATGATATTGGATTCGAAGAGACCAAGGTCGGGTATCAGTAATACCCAAAACCACTTCGATTAATAAACTAAATTCTTTATAAATTGGTCATGTGAAATTATACATGCTGGAATGGAATGAATTGAGTGACATGGACATTTAACCTGAAAACTGTTGTGTGTGATAAATGATTGACTATAAGAACTCGTAAAGGGTACGAGTTAACCTGATATTCACATGTGACGACCGCCCATGACTCCCGCATGGAAACAAGGGAATAGTGCGCTGAAAGTGTTCCAGGCAGCCATGAGTGACCGTCAAGGGTAAAAATAAACATCGCAGACTCTATCGTAAAACTCACAGCGCATGGATAAAATACAATAGAGAAATATAATACAGTGAAGCTCCCATAGAACAGAATATCATCATCTAATCATAATAGCTTTATACAAACATATGAATCATCCATACATCAAAGCCTCACTACATAACACTCAAACAAATACAGCAACGGAACACCCAGTACATATAATATGAAATAATATGCAAAGCCTCCTGCTCGTCTTCGTCATCATCAGCGTAGATCTCCAAGAACAGCACCTGTCACCTGCTACCTAGTCTGCCCATCCCAACATGGATGAACAGCCCAAGGTAATAAGAGGAGACATAAAACCTTGAGTCAGACAAAGTCTTAGTGAGCAGTAAATCAACTATCAAACATACCAAAAGAGCATAAGGGATAAAAGGAATAGGAACCAAACCATCCCACTCCGCCTCTTTCTACAGTGATAGCCCCCAGACACACATTAAGGAGAAGCAAGCATAACATAGCAAGCAATAATCACTCGAGTCAAGGTCGATGTTTCCCAAATACAAACCCCCAAGGCCTAAACCAAGATCAGATAAGCACCCAGAAAACACCGCTCTTGAGATCGAATGATGATACAATCAAACGTCCAAACATCCATGACTCTGGCTATCACTGTTATCATTGCCTTGATTTCACCGTTAGTTGAACGACCATCTATCAAGGGCCAATGGTAACCCCGGTTCTAGACATAACTCCGCACGTCGTCGCAGCCCGTGCCTAGGAATTTTCGCAACTACCCAGAGTACTAGCACGTCGTCGCAGCCCGTGCTTGGAACGTCGTCGCAGTCCGTTCCAACGTACTCTTGCTTTGAGCATGCTAGAACCTTCAACAACGATGAGATCTCAGCCTCCTAGTCATCCTCCTTGACGACTATTTTCATACTAGCTCAAGCGCCTCTCAAGCTAACCATTATCATCAACCCGGATCGCATCACCGAGTTATCAACATAGCTTCGCACGTCGTCGCAGCCCGAGCTTGGAACGTCATCATGACCCGTCCCATCTCATCATCATACTTTGCCTCCTCGCATCATGGCAAAGTCCATCTCAATACCATACTTTGCCTCCTCGCATTATGGTAAAGTCCATCTCAACATCATCTAATCCATACATATGAGCTTCAACATCCGCTTCATATGCCACAAGCAGCTTTCACCATTCAAGAGCCTTTCCACTTAGCTTTTGAATCATCTTCGACCATCTTGTCTAGATCTAACTATCAATCAACTAACATACACAGCAATCAATCAAATCAATCATTAACTTAAGCAATCAAGTAATCAAATATGGTCTAAGTAGGCATTTATAACTACAATGGCAATTTCGTAAATAAATGAGCATAGATATAACATACATGAATCATGGGTTTCTAGCATAGATCTAACAAATATAAATCATGGGTTTTGTCTCTACAACTTGATGAATGAACTTGCATAAGTAAACATCTTCATAAGTAATGGATCTACACTTGGATCTAAGGAAAATGTATGAAATCACTATCTACAACACTCCAACAAACCACCAATCCAATATACTCCTTTGGGTCCGCGTGAGAGATAACCACCACTCACCAAATCACCCAAACACTTCAAAAACTATCAACTTCAGATCTGGACAGCAAGGATTCAAGCTCGATTTGTTGAAATCTCGCTTGAAATGGTGAAATCTAGCTTCGTCGGATGAAGATCTTCAACTTTGGCTCTTCGATCTTCGATCTTGATCTTCGATCTTGTATAGATGTTAGAACTAGATTGGAGTGGAGAAAAGAAGATGAAGAAATGTTGTAGTCGAGCTCTAAAAATGGCAGCACTTCGTCGCTTCAAAAACCGGTGCCAAAAAGTGAGCCAAACCCCTCTATTTATAGGCTGAAATCACCCTTAGGTCGTAACTCGTAGGTTCGGTTTTAGGTCGTTGCCGACCTAACAAATCTCCGACCTAACTAAGTCGTCTACGACTCATAGAATCCCTACAGCTTACGACCTACCCACTTTATGACCTAACAACCCCAGGGTCACACGAGTTAACACACGGCCGACCTAACTCCTATACGACCTAAGAACCCACCGAGTCAACGACCTACGACTCATCACTAAGTCGTTCATACGACTTAGCACTCAACAGCTTAATATCATCACGAGTTAACAACCTTACGACCTAACTGTGTTACGACTTACGACCTAAAACAAACACGACTCAAGCTGTGACGACTTAACAGCCCTGCGAGTTACGACTTAATTCTAATACGACCTAAGACCCACAGCATCCTAACTAAGGTCTTCTACGACCTAACACACTCACGACTCATCAGGGTTAACAACATACGACTTATCGTTAAGTCGTTCCAAACGACTCACGACCAAAGCACCTTAACCCGCTAACCTTTAGGTCGGTCCAAACCTTAACTCGGTCAAACTCTATAAGTCGGTCATCCTATAGGTCGTTAACTCCACTAACTCGCTCACGACCTAACTCCTCAAGGTCGCTGCAACACTTTAGGTCGTAACCCAATAACTCGTAACTCGTGCACCCTCCTAAGTCGGTTATGACTTAAAACTCCACTATCTCGTTAACTCGTACACGACTCATCTCTTAACCCGTTAACTCCTCTAATCCAACCTAACTTCCACACGGGTCAATTCCTTACGAGTTAAAAACGTACGACTTAAGCTATAGATGCCATAAACAACACTAATGACCTGTAAATTCTACGATTTATCGACACGTAAAATACGGGTCGTTACATTCTCTCCCCCTTAGGAATTTCGCCCCCGAAATTCCAGACAAACAAGAGCAACCGAAACTATTCTACATGCCTACCATCCATAGCAATCAACAAACCATGCATCAATTACTATCCTAGCATGCAGAATTCTAAGATTAGAACAAGTTACAAATTCATGAGATGCCACGACACCTTAGGGCCATACCTTGAAGAGTTCAGGATGAGCTGCCTTCATCCTCTCTTCCTCCTCCCATGTACAGTCGTTAACATCATCACTCCATTGTATCTTGAGTAACGTAATCGTCTTCCTCCTAAGCTGTTTCGTGTCAGTTTCAACAACACGAAGCGGCTTACGAGGTCTCGAAACAACTGGATCAACTTCTAAATCTTCACAGCTATCAGCAGAAACCACCGTATTCGAGTCATGCACATACTTCCGTAGATAAGATACATGAAAAACATTGTGCACACCCGCCATCTTTTCCGGTAACTCCAATCTGTAAGCGAGCTTTCCAATTCGCTCGATAATCGAGAATGGTCCAACAAATCTCGGAGTTAACTTTCCTTTCTTCCCGAATCGAATAACATTCTTCAGAGGAGAAATCTTCACAAAAACCATATCACCTATGTCGAATTCCAAATCCTTACGACGATTATTGGCATAACTTTTCTGACGATCTTGGGCTGCCTTCATTCGTTGCCGAATGATCCCTATACAATCCGAAGTCTGTCGAATCATCTCTGGCCCAAGTATCAGTTTTGCTCCAGTTTCCAACCAACATGTCGGAGAGTTACACGGTCTTCCATACAGTGCTTCATATGGTGCCATACCAATACTTGACTGATAACTGTTATTATATGCAAATTCCACCAAATGAAGGTGATCTTCCCATGATCCTCCGAAATCCAAAACACAGGCTCTGAGAAGATCTTCCAAAACTCGGTTGACTCTCTCAGTCTGACCATCTGTTTGAGGGTGGTAAGCTGTACTCAAACACAACTTAGTTCCCAAAACTTCCTGGAAGCTCCTCCAAAATCCACTTAACATACAACTCAGCCAACTTCGATGCAGTCCTAGTTGATCGAACAGGAATGAACCTTGCACTCTTAGTCAAACGATCTACGATGACCCAAATCCCTTCATTCCCTTCCCTGGTTCTAGGTAGGCCATCGATAAAATCCATCGACACTTGCTCCCACTTCCATGTAGGAACCTCTAATGGCTGAAGTAATCCACTGGGCTTCTTCTGCTCAGCTTTCACCAACTGGCAGTTCATACACCTAGAAATAAAATTTCCAACATCCTTCTTCATGCCTTCCCAATAATAGGTTCTCTTCATATCCCGATACATCTTATTTCCACCTGGATGAATTGTCAACTTCGAGTGATGACTTTCTCTAAGAACTTCATCTCTCAATCCATCTACATCGGGAACAACTAGTCGTCCTTGCTTCCGAAGCCAACCCTCTCGATCGACTTCGAATCCTTTATCCTTTTCTGGGTCCAATCCAGATTCCAAATCTCGGATAATCTTGACAAGCTTATCGTCTCGCTTTTGGCTCTCGCCAATTCTCTCCACCAGAGTAGGCCTTATCGATAAGTTTGCCAACATCTCAGGTTCCAATTCACATCTGGGCCTGAAATCAAATCCAGCCAAATACTCGAGACTCTTCCATTCCGAAAACATGGCTCCCAATCCGGCATGTCTTCGACTCAACGCATCAGCTACTGCGTTACCTTTTCCTGGAGTATAAGCTATACCAAAATCATATGATGCCAAAAACTCTAGCCACCGTTGCTGCCGAAGATTCAAATCCTTTTGGGAGAAAAGATACTTCAACGACTTATGATCCGTAAACAACTCGAATCGAACTCCCAATAGATAATGTCTCCACATCTTCAGAGCAAACACAATCGCCGCCAACTCCAAATCATGAGTCGGGTAATTCCTTTCATGCGGCTTTAGTTGTCGACTTGCATACGCAACAACTCTATCCTTTTGCATTAGCACTGCTCCAAGTCCAGTACCACATGCATCGGTGTAAACCACCATCTCATCATTCCCACTTGGAATAGTCAAAACAGGAGCACTTGTTAGTCGCTCTTTTAGGATTACAAAAGCTTGCTCACATTTATCATCCCATCTGAACACTTGGTTCTTCTTCGTCAATCCTGTTAACGGTGCAGCTATCTTGGAAAAGTCTTTGATAAACCGTCGATAATATCCAGCTAATCCAAGAAAACTTCTCACATCAGATGCATTCTTAGGTCTAACCCAATCCTGGATCGCTGCCACCTTAGCGGGATCAACCGCTATTCCATTTCCAGAGATAACATGGCCTAAGAATCTCACTTCACTCTTCCAGAAGTGACACTTCGAAAACTTAGCCTTCAGCTGATGTTTCCGTAAGATTTCCAAAACAATACGCAAGTGCGTCTTGTGCTCTTCCTCAGTTCTGGAATAAATCAGAATATCATCCACGAACACAAGCACGAACTTATTCAACTGATCTCTGAATACTCTATTCATAAGATCCACAAAATATGCTGGTGCGTTAGTCAATCCAAACGGCATTACCAGCCACTCATAGAAACCGGATGGTGTCCTAAAAGCAGTCTTCGGCACACTATCCTTAGCCACTCTCAACTGGTGAAATCCCGTTGCCAAATCCATCTGAGAAAACACCTTAGCTTCGTGAAGCTGATCAAACAAGTCATCTATTCTCGGCAATGGATACTTGATCTTCTTAGTCACCTTATTCAGCTCACGATAATCCACACACAACCTCAACGATCCATCCGCTTTGGTTGCGAACACAACTGGTGCACCCCATTCGGACACACTACGCCGAATGAATCCTTTCCGTAAAAGGTCATCAACTTGCACCTTCAACTCTTGTTGTTCCCTAGGCGCCATCCGCCTAAGAGGCATCACAACGGGTCTGGCTCCCTCAACTAGATCAATACGAAACTCGATCTCTCTATGCGGCGGTAACCCTTTGACTTCGTCAAAGACATCCTCGAATCCATTCACGATTGGCACCGATGACAGTCCATCCCGTGGAACAACCAGCGAATACATGAAGCTCATGAAGACGCCTTCTTCATGCTTACATCGTATCACAACCTTTCGCCCCTCCACATTCTCGACTGTCACCTCCAATCTCTCACAATCAACCTTTGCCGCATACTTCCTAAGCCAGTCCATACCCAAAATAATTCCGAACCCCGTAAAGTTCAGAACAAAGCAATCACAAACAAACAAGCAATCATGACTCGACACAACTAGACCATGGCATATCATACAAAAACATGACGAACCCCCAACTGGATTTGTCACAACCAATGGCCTATCAACAATATCCGGTTTCAAACCTAACCGGCCTACCAAATCATCACAAACAAAAGAATGAGACGCTCCAGTATCAAACAACACTCTAATTGGAACACCACAAATGGAAAGAGTACCTTGAACCACCACACTCTTCCCCTTCTCTTTAGCAGTAGGAGCTTTTGAAGACGACGGCACAGCTCCCATAGCATAAGCTTGCACAATCTGCCTATCCCTCCTTGGTTCCGGACAATCTTTCCTGAAATGCCCTGGCTTGTCACAGTTGTGGCATTTCGCCGGCGCTTTTGGATTCCTACAATCCTTGGAGAGATGGCCCTTCTGCTGGCAATTATAGCAAGTCATTTCGCCCCTCGGCTTCTTCTGGCCATCCTTACCCTTCTGTTGCTTCCTCTTCTTGTTTCCACTCTTCTGTGGCTTAAACCCTTCCTTGGTTACAGCAACAACAGAACTCTCCCTAGGAAACAAACTCTCATGCCTGAGAGCTTTCTCCACAAGCTTCTCAAACAGATCGTCCAGATGATCCACCAACTGTCTTCCAAGATAAGCATCCAAACCGGTCACAAACTTCTCATTCTTCTGATAGGGAGAATCAATATACGATCTGGCATACTTGGACAAAGCTTCAAACTCAGAAACATACTCAAGAACGGGTCTTCCACCTTGCTTAAGCTCCACAAACTTTTTAAACAAGACAGATTTCTGAGCCGTAGAGATGAACTTAGCTTCAAATCTAACTTGGAATTGCTCCCAAGTAATCTCTTCCTCTGGAGTATCAATGGTGATAGAATTCCACCAATCCGAAGCTCTCCCTTGAAGTTGCCTTGATGCAAGCTTCCTCTTAGTTGCATCCTCAACTCCCAAGTCACCAAAGATCCTTCTACAAGCATCAATCCATCTTTGCACTTCAATGGTTGATTCCGTCCCCAAGAAAACCTTTCCTCCAAGAGAAGTATAGTCCTTACAAAGCTTAGCAAAATCCACTGGCTTTGGAGCTTGAACTTGAATTCCAACATCTACCGCTGACCCTGGAGTTGGTATCCTTCTCATGATCGAAGTCATCACCGCTTTGAACATAGCTCCATAATCAGCAACTCCATCAGCAGCACGACCTTCCCCGGCAGCTGGTCTCCCTCTTCGACTCATCCTTAGTATCTACAAAAAGGACTGATTAGAACACCTTGAGGAACAACTACATAAGGAGTTCAAATCCATCTAAACTACTATATTATATATAGTAATCATCCATCAAAATACAATTACGTCTCTCTTACGTAGTTACGTCAGCGAGCGTTGGCTAAAATCGATTAACCAAAGCTCTGATATCAAATGTGACGACCGCCCATGACTCCCGCACGGAAACAAGGGAATAGTGCGCTGAAAGTGTTCTAGGCAGCCATGAGTGACCGTCAAGGGTAAAAATAAACATCGCAGACTCTATCGTAAAACTCACAGCGCATGGATAAAATACAATAGAGAAATATAATACAGTGAAGCTCCCATAGAACAGAATATCATCATCTAATCATAATAGCTTTATACAAACATATGAATCATCCATACATCAAAGCCTCACTACATAACACTCAAACAAATACAGCAACGGAACACCCAGTACATATAATATGAAATAATATGCAAAGCCTCCTGCTCGTCTTCGTCATCATCAGCGTAGATCTCCAAGAACAGCACCTGTCACCTGCTACCTAGTCTGCCCATCCCAACATGGATGAACAGCCCAAGGTAATAAGAGGAGACATAAAACCTTGAGTCAGACAAAGTCTTAGTGAGCAGTAAATCAACTATCAAACATACCAAAAGAGCATAAGGGATAAAAGGAATAGGAACCAAACCATCCCACTCCGCCTCTTTCTACAGTGATAGCCCCCAGACACACATTAAGGAGAAGCAAGCATAACATAGCAAGCAATAATCACTCGAGTCAAGGTCGATGTTTCCCAAATACAAACCCCCAAGGCCTAAACCAAGATCAGATAAGCACCCAGAAAACACCGCTCTTGAGATCGAATGATGATACAATCAAACGTCCAAACATCCATGACTCTGGCTATCACTGTTATCATTGCCTTGATTTCACCGTTAGTTGAACGACCATCTGTCAAGGGCCAATGGTAACCCCGGTTCTAGACATAACTCCGCACGTCGTCGCAGCCCGTGCCTAGGAATTTTCGCAACTACCCAGAGTACTAGCACGTCGTCGCAGCCCGTGCTTGGAACGTCGTCGCAGTCCGTTCCAACGTACTCTTGCTTTGAGCATGCTAGAACCTTCAACAACGATGAGATCTCAGCCTCCTAGTCATCCTCCTTGACGACTATTTTCATACTAGCTCAAGCGCCTCTCAAGCTAACCATTATCATCAACCCGGATCGCATCACCGAGTTATCAACCTAGCTTCGCACGTCGTCGCAGCCCGTGCTTGGAACGTCATCATGACCCGTCCCATCTCATCATCATACTTTGCCTCCTCGCATCATGGCAAAGTCCATCTCAATACCATACTTTGCCTCCTCGCATTATGGTAAAGTCCATCTCAACATCATCTAATCCATACATATGAGCTTCAACATCCGCTTCATATGCCACAAGTAGCTTTCACCATTCAAGAGCCTTTCCACTTAGCTTTTGAATCATCTTCGACCATCTTGTCTAGATCTAACTATCAATCAACTAACATACATAGCAATCAATCAAATCAATCATTAACTTAAGCAATCAAGTAATCAAATATGGTCTAAGTAGGCATTTATAACTACAATGGCAATTTCGTAAATAAATGAGCATAGATATAACATACATGAATCATGGGTTTCTAGCATAGATCTAACAAATATAAATCATGGGTTTTGTCTCTACAACTTGATGAATGAACTTGCATAAGTAAACATCTTCATAAGTAATGGATCTACACTTGGGTCTAAGGAAAATGTATGAAATCACTATCTACAACACTCCAACAAACCACCAATCCAATATACTCCTTTGGGTCCGCGTGAGAGATAACCACCACTCACCAAATCACCCAAACACTTCAAAAACTATCAACTTCAGATCTGGACAGCAAGGATTCAAGCTCGATTTGTTGAAATCTCGCTTGAAATGGTGAAATCTAGCTTCGTCGGATGAAGATCTTCAACTTTGGCTCTTCGATCTTCGATCTTGATCTTCAATCTTGTATAGATGTTAGAAATAGATTGGAGTGGAGAAAAGAAGATGAAGAAATGTTGTAGTCGAGCTCTAAAAATGGCAGCACTTCGTCGCTTCAAAAACCGGTGCCAAAAAGTGAGCCAAACCCCTCTATTTATAGGCTGAAATCACCCTTAGGTCGTAACTCGTAGGTTCGGTTTTAGGTCGTTGCCGACCTAACAAATCTCCGACCTAACTAAGTCGTCTACGACTCATAGAATCCCTACAGCTTACGACCTACCCACTTCACGACCTAACAACCCCAGGGTCACACGAGTTAACACACGGCCGACCTAACTCCTATACGACCTAAGAACCCACCGAGTCAACGACCTACGACTCATCACTAAGTCGTTCATACGACTTAGCACTCAACAGCTTAATATCATCACGAGTTAACAACCTTACGACCTAACTGTGTTACGACTTACGACCTAAAACAAACACGACTCATGCTGTGACGACTTAACAGCCCTGCGAGTTACGACTTAATTCTAATACGACCTAAGACCCACAGCATCCTAACTAAGGTCGTCTACGACCTAACACACTCACGACTCATCAGGGTTAACAACATACGACTTATCGTTAAGTCGTTCCAAACGACTCACGACCAAAGCACCTTAACCCGCTAACCTTTAGGTCGGTCCAAACCTTAACTCGGTCAAACTCTATAAGTCGGTCATCCTATAGGTCGTTAACTCCACTAACTCGCTCACGACCTAACTCCTCAAGGTCGCTGCAACACTTTAGGTCGTAACCCAATAACTCGTAACTCGTGCACCCTCCTAAGTCGGTTATGACTTAAAACTCCACTATCTCGTTAACTCGTACACGACTCATCTCTTAACCCGTTAACTCCTCTAATCCAACCTAACTTCCACACGGGTCAATTCCTTACGAGTTAAAAACGTACGACTTAAGCTATAGATGCCATAAACAACACTAATGACCTGTAAATTCTACGATTTATCGACACGTAAAATACGGGTCGTTACATCACATATGTTATAGCTTGGTATTTCATATTATATGGGTTTACTCACGCTGGTTTCCAGCCTGACCCGGGTGTTACTATGATGTAATTCTCGGGTCAGACCGAGTATTATTGATTTCCAGGTTAGGACGTTCTGGAGCTCAGGAGGAGAGCTGGATCGTAGGACGTATGGGGTATTCCGCTGTGTATATTATAGTTTGTATTTCTGGGACAGGTTAATTTGAACTGTCCAGTTTTGTGTAATGGCTGTAACTATGATGTATTGAATGTAATTTAACTAATACAGTTTTCCTTTGTATAACTGCTATTATTTGATATTATATTTTGCCGCTGCGAATGTGAGAATCTGTGATTTGTTTCTGTTTCTTCTTCTATCTCTTTCTTCTTTACCCCAACAATCTGGAATTTTCGGGATCGAAAATTCCGGGTCATTACATTTGGAATGAAAGCTGAAGGTTAAGCGAGAACCTTGGCTCTAGTGGGTGTACTCATTAAGGATAGGGTCAGTGGTACCCTAGAATGAGTTGAGTGTGTGTGTGTGCATGTGTGTGTGTGTGTGTGTATGAAAGCGTACTTGTTATTTTCTTATATAAAGGTTTTAAAAATAGTTTTAATGAATGATTTTTATAAAAGCTTATATTTTATATATAAAGCAACAATTGGTTATTGGATATTGAAATTGAATAAGAATTAAGTAATATATATATATATATATCAAAATGGGAATTGAATAAAATGAACTATATAAATAAGATGAATTAGAATTGGTTTAAACTGAATATGGAATGGTTATTGTGTTTAACAATGGGATGTTTGTTTTCTAGTAAACATTGTTAAAACAAAGTGAAAGGTGTTAAGGGAGTAAACATTTAGATAAGAATGACTTGTAAATGGGAAGGGATTTAAATTTTGAAGTTTTGAATTTTAAGCTTAAAACATTTGAAATTGTTTCAAAATGTTAAAAGAAATAATATTTTTCAAAATATTTTTGAATATGATCTTATGTTTTTTTAAAGTAAGAAGTTATTTGAAAGCTTTAAAGGAATTTGTTTTGAACTAAACCAAAGGTGGTTTAAAATTTAAGGATAACTTTGTATGCAAAGGAAATAAATATGTATATATGAGGGATATACATAATATCAAAGATGATTTGAAATAAACTCTAAATGCTGAGTTTTAAATTTTTCCTTCGATGTGATGGGAAAACCAAAGTGATAAGTTTTTGAACTTATAAGTGGGAAGATTATTAGTATAAAGTTTAAAATTTGGAAATAAGAATTCAAATTTGGTAAAGTTGACAGGATTAAATTGAAGCGAATTTAACTTAAGGGAAGTTAAATAAGTTTAGAACAAACAACCTGAATTGAAAATTTCAAGATGAAATTGAAAGTTAACTTGGGAAGTTAAATGGTTGATTTAAAATGGGAGTTATGAGTGATCTCAAAATGGGTTTGAGATCTATAAATTGAAAATGGATGTTGTTAATTGGTGTTTGGATAAATTTGGATGTATATTTATCTGGATATCATTCTATTGTTATGAATAATTTCCGAAACGGAGAATTGGTTTTGAAGTTAAAAATGGATAATAAATTAGAATCTGAAGATTAATTGTTTTTGAATTCTTATTTGAACTTTGAAATAAGTTAAATAAAGATAATTTAAAATGGAATTTTGGAATTTGGACTCAGAATTAAATGGTTTAAAGATTTAAGTGGTTAAATTAAAAATAAAGGTTGATTTGATTTAAAAGTAAGGGTCAATTTGATTTAAGGGATTAAATCAACATTAAAAATTTAACTTGAATTTATATAATTCGAGATGGTTTAAAGTGAAATGGAATTTGAAGTTAGTTCAAATTGAAAATTGATTTGAATGATTTGGAATTCGATTAAAATTGAATAAGTAAATTCAAATGGAAATTGATTTGAATTTAGGAAAGAAATTGAGGTTAATTCAACTTGAATTGGGATTGAATCAATTTAATGGAATGGGAAAGTGATTGGAATGAAGATTGGGTAGTTGTACAGTTTGGCTCTGGACTATTTTCAAAATAATTTGTTTAAATATGAACCTATTTTTTTCCAAGCTATTTACTATATACAACCTTTCTTTTTAAAGCCAAACTATATTATACTTATTTTAAAATTATTTTTGGAACTATTTAACTATTTACAACAGTTTTATAAACTAATTACTATTTTTCAACTACTTTATAACTAATTACTATTTTACAATTATTTTGCAATTATCTAACTATTTTATAACCATTTGACTATTTTATAACTAATTTCCTTTTTTATAGCTATTTTACAACTAATAATTATTTTTCAACTACTTATCTATTTTAAAATTTCCAAGCTATTTTCTAAATTTAAGCTGGATAGAGTTCAAACTGTTTATAATTAAATACCAATTGAGATAGAATTTTAGTGATAATCCAAATGGAAATTGAGGCCACTATGAATAAGTGAATAGAAATCAAAATGAATGTGAATAGAAAAGGGAATTGATTTAGCTAATAATTAATGAAGATAAATACATAGGATATACGTATATTATTCTATTCGCATAACAATTTGATTCAGATTCGAGCACAGAATTTCGAGATAGTACATCGATCCGAGTTGGGATTTTTCCACTAGATTTTTTACGACAAACTTGGATATAGATTTTTGATTGGTTCTGGAAATTCTTTATCATAGTTATGCCTATGCAAGGAGAATAACGGTTTCGGATCAAGAAACCGGATTCGAGTCCGCACTAGGAAGTCGGGTGGACGATACTAGTTCGGAAGTGAAATTATGTGATCGAGTAAGCGATCAGATTGATATAGCGTATGGATGATATGTGTGTATCGTACGGGTTTGAATGAAATTGATATTGAATTTTTTTAGATAAGAACCGTAAATGATTTTTGAAATGGAAAGGAATATTTTGAAAAATGAATGATGAAGTAAAATGGAAATTGGATATTTCTATGATTAGAGGTTTGCTTTATGAAGAAAAGTAATATGGTTAATAACTTTATAAAAGAGTAATCAAATTTGAATACTTGATTGAAATAAACAAGGTTATATATCTTTGTTATATAAGATAATCTCCCCTTGTTGAATCTATTGCCAGAAGAAAAGGATTTTTGAAAGTATTTGAAGTATAAAAGGGAATTTGTACAAATATGAAGCGATCCAAAGATTTTCAAGATTATATATATATATATATATATATATATATAAAGGATCTTATGAGAATGATTTTGGGAAAAAGGTTTTAGAAACTATGGATTTTGGAAAAGCTTTTGATTTTTGGGGAAAAATCAATTTTGGAAATTTGGAAAGCCTAGTTTGAGAATTATCGATTTTGGAATAATCGATTTTGTGAAAAGGAGATTTATATGGGATTCATACTAGGTGTATGATTTGGAAAATACTATATGTGTATAGTATAAAGTGTTTTGAGAATGGCTTTGGGGAAAAAGACGCTCCCTTGAAATGAACTTCTTAGGAGTACCATAGGTTGGTACCGCCTTGAGCCCCAAGGGGGAGGCTCTAAAGTGGATCCTGTGAGGAAGTCCGGATAAACCGAAGTTCCTGAGGACTTTGGGTAGCGAAAGTCGAGGGCACTGATGCCTACAGAGGCATTTGGGTTATGTTGTGACGACATTGTAACTTGATGTCGATGCGATCTACTGTGGACCATAGCGGAAATCGTGTGGAGGTGGGTGTCAACGGTCTATGCTTGATTTTACCGGGATGGCAACGTAACATCGGTAGACTACAATCTATGGTCGAGTGGAGAAGTTTCATTTTTTGACAGCAAAATTCGAGGGCGCTGATGCCTACAATTATATGGACTTTTGTTGTGATGGCAACGTAACCCAGGATGTAGCTGCGATCTGTAGCGGGTTTCATGGTGTAATCGAGGGGCGCGGAGTGCCTACAGTTATCTATGGATTTTGCCAGGATGGCAAGGTAACCATCGGGTTAACTGCGACCATGGAGGGGGTGATGATTTCCAGAGCATTCTCACCAAAGATGTTTCCTCTATTTTCAAAAATGTTTACTATATTTTCATAAAGTTTTCAAAAATGTTTTCCAAGTATTTTCACCAGGTGTTGAAAATAAGCCTGCTAAGTACTTATTGATTTTCATTCCTACGCCTGATCAACGTATGACCGAATTTCTGTGAGAACAAGAACGGACTGGTTGAGACATCGACTTATAAAAAAATATTTTTATAAAACTATTTTATAATGTTATGTGGATTTTTAAAAGTGTTTTAAAATTTATCAAAGAATAATTTATTTGATTTTGGGTATAGAATAAATTCTGGCTCCGTTCCTTTTCGAGGATGAAAAGATTCAAGGGGGGAGGAATGTGATAATCCGGATTTTTAGGCATCAGATAATTGGATAATTATCTGATTTAACTATTATACTGATTTATAGATTGAACAAATAAATGTGATAATCTCCTTTGTAAATTATTTAAAATTGGAAAAATTATTATTTTCAAACAACAATAATAATGTGATGTTTTTAAATATAGTTATAAATAGATTTTAAAATAGAATTATTATTTACAAATTTAATTTGTCTTGTTTAAATATTTACATATATTTGAGTTGATTTCAAATTGGATTTTAAATTGAAATTGAATTTAATTTGGATTTAAATTTGAAATCTAAAAGATAATTATTTCAAAATATTTTGGATTTAAAAATATATGTATAAGATTTTTTATTAGTATATAATTTGTTTTATAATACTATCTTTAAGGAATCTTATTTATAAAAATTAAGAAAGGTATTTATTAATTAGGAACTTTAATACAAAAGCTTTATATTAACAAATAATTTTAAAAGAAATTTGCATAACTACACATGTAAGCTAAATAAGTACCATTTAACAAATGTAAATAAAATAATGCATGCTAATGACAAATGTTAAGGAAATTAACAAGTGTCACGAATTTGTTTTTATTTTCTTTAATTTTAAATAAATCCTAATTAACTATATATAAATATCTATCTTCTTTCTTTACTTTTTTTTCTATCTTCATTTTCTAAAATTCAAGAATAAAACCTGTAACACAAATCTACAAAACAAACCTTGAGAACAATATACAAATTAGAGAAGTCAAAAACCTGTAATAAATTTCTCAAACCAGAAAATTATCAAATAAGATTTCATCTTCAAAATACAATCTGCGGCAAGATCAAAGTTTGTAAGATTGCAACTGCAAACCTGAAATTAATCAAGCAATCATCTACCTGAATCTTCAAGCAACTTCAAAACTAGTAGTAAATAAAAATCAGAGATCGGACTAGATCAAAAACTTCCATGCTTTGTTTTCTTCAAACACAGGTGAGTAAACATTTAAAAGCTAAAAATCTTTGGTGCTAATGTATGTGATATATCAGTGTGATGATGATAAATATATATTTGCATGAATGTTCAACTTGAATCTGGTTTGGATTATGCTATTTTGAAAGCATGTCCGTATATATGGTCTCTGTTAAATCTCAGGTTCAAGATCAACTTTAAAAATTCCTATCTTCCCAAAAACAACACTGTTAGTCTAGGATCATCGAAAAGAAAATGATAATAACAATGTGTTCTTGTTTTTAAAAATAATTTTAGGTGTATATATTTGGTAAACGTTCTAGAAATTGAAGATTACAATTAAAATCTAAAATAAGTTGAAAATCAATGTCTATGATTTCATCTTTAGATTATAGAGCCTGATTCATATAAACGAATCATGAATTTTGATACGAATTTGGTAATTTTTAAAATGGTTTTTGTCGTGAATTAGTGGGATGAACGGATTTTGCTTTTTTGTCAAATTCCGATGAACGACGTTATGGTGAGCGACGAGACCACTGCTGGAGGAGGCTGGGGTATAGAGGATCTTGGGAAAAATATGTGAATATTTTTCTGATGAACATGGAGAGTCGTCTGAGGTGATCTAGGGTTGGGTTACCTATTTTTGTCTGGGTCGATGTCGAGGTGATCTCGATGACCATGGTGCATCAAGATCGAAGCGAGGTAGGGAATCACGACGTTGTGATGTGTTGCTGCTCTTGGAGAAGGGCCGGGGGTTCCAGTCGGCGATAGGAGATTTTGTCGTTCAGGTTTAAATCCTGTTAAGTGTCATGATGCTCGTTTTCATTTCAATGGTGGATTCGCCGATCAGAGTGGTCAAGAGGGTCGGAAAGGTCGGTGCCGTCATGTCGAGGGTTGCGGTGATGATCATCGGTGATCGGAACTAGCGTGAACATGCATGGTGGTCATTTGTGCATTTGGAAGTTTTGTGGGTTTGGGAAGAAGAAGTTTGGCCCGGGTTTTACTCGATGTCATTCTCGTGTTCGACTCGGAGATGTTGAGCGTGTGTTGTCTCGAGATTTCTTTGGTTTTTCTCGGAGGTTTTGTTGTTATGTCTCGGGCCAAATTATTACTAGGTTTTAATCCTGTCAATTTTTTTAAATTGTTCAATGAATTTAAAATTTGAAAGCAAAGTTAAATTTTACACAAAGTTTTCAATAGAAATTCCAAGTATAGGCTAACCAGTTTTAATGATGTATGAAATGTTTGAGTTTAGAGCAAGATGTTTAAACAAATTTAAGTTTTAAAAGTATATGTTTTCAAAGTTTAAATTTTGTTTTAAAAATAATTTGGTTCATACAAATATTAAATTAGGTAAATCATGTAATTAGTCCATAAATGTTTTAAAATAAAATGTAATTGATGAAATTTAGATGTGATTAAAGTGAAAGGTATTTAACTTTGATAAATCAAAGGATGATGATTTTGTATAAACCAAATTCAAGCTTCTAATTTAATTTAAATGGTAGGTAAGAGTTTAATGTAGTAAATGGGTTATCTTAATTTAATCAAGTTTTATTAACAAAAGTAATTAAAGTATAATTACTTAATTAACTAAGATGATTAATTTAGGAAATTAAATTAAGATAAATTAATTTGTGTAATTAATTAAGGGTAGTTGATTACTTAATTTAGGATTGATCTAAGTAATAAAAGGTTAATTAATTAAAGAATAATTAAGTAATGGATGTAATTAGAACTTAATTACTTAATATTAAAAGGATTATTAAGGGTAATTACTTAATGAAGTAATTTAAAGGAATGAATTACTCAATGTAATTAATTAATTTAATGTGGTTAATTTAAGTTAATTAATTAGTTTAATTAATTAAAGATAATCACTTGATGGTTGCTTAAGTATAACTACTTAATGTAATTAATAAAGTATAATTACTTAGTGTAAGTAATTAATGGGTAATTATTGGATGCAATTAATTAAAGGGGAATTACTTGATGGGAAGTAACTAAAGAATAATTACTTAGTGGAAGCAATTAAGGGTTAATTACTTAGTGTAACTAATTAAAGAATTAATTAATTAAGGAGATTAATTAAAAGTTAATTAATGTGAATGGTTAAGGTTAATTTATCTATGTGGTAATTAAAGGTTAATTACTTAATGTAATTAAAGGTTAATTAATCAAGGATGATTAATTAAGATGAATGATTTAAGAATGATTAATTAATTGGGTTGTAATTAATTAATGTTTGGTAAGCAGGGTTAAGGGAATCCGAGTGATTAAAGTTAGTAATTAATTTAATTGGAGATTAATTAAATTAATTAGGAATTATATATCTATTAAATCTTGCTTATGGATGATTGAATGATATTGATTTCTTAGATTGTTGTTGTCTCTAATGGACGATTGAGATGTGCTGTGATATGATGAGTTGAATAGTAATATTGTGGGTCATCTATCGATGATGAATTTTTGTGTGGTATAATATTTTGAATATAAATTGATTTGTATCCACTTAAACAATTTGGATTAGAAATGATATTGGATTCGAAGAGACCGAGGTCGGGTATCAGTAATACCCGAAACCACTTTGATTAGTAAACTAAGTTCTTTATAAATTGGATATGTGAAATTATACAGGCTGGAATGGAATGAATTGAGTAACATGGACATTTAATGTAACGACCCGTAAAATTTTCAATAATTTAATTTGTTAAGTTAATAAGTTTTGGTAATTTAATATGAAAAAAACCTTATTAATTTAAAATTGAACGATGGTAATTAGAACTAATTGGTAACAATTGAAATGAAATTGCAATTTAGTGAAGTAATGAAAATTGGTATACTTGGCTATAAATTAATGTAAGAAAACTAATGCAAACATTTAAATTTATAAAAGGAATAATATGAAATAAATGACTCTTGAATAAAGATTGGGTATATAAGAATGATAATATTTGTTGTCAACAATGAAATCACAAGTGTGAATGTTCAATCATTAATGAGATAATATATGATTAATATAAATTGAAGTAAATCAGTGTTAATTAAGTAATTGTAACATTTGCTTTGTAAACAATAATGAATTCATTAATGTGACTTAAAGTAATAGTAACAGTTGTAAGTTACTATTTAATTGGCCTATTAATTTAGTTGTAACTGTTATATTTGAGTATAAATTTGAATATAAGTAAATAAGGGTTAGTGGTGTATAAATATATGAATTGGTATAATTAATAGTAATTTAATGAATTCAATATTAGGTAGGTAATTATAATAATTAGTTGAATATAATAAACTTAAGTGTAAATTAAAGGGTAATGGTAACGGCTATTATAAGTTGCCTATTTAGTCTATAAAATAATAGGAAATCTTTAATGTTATTAATGAGAATTAATGCAGTAACGGGAGGTGTGAATGTATGAATTAAATAGAAACGTAAATTTTTTACAAAGTAATAAATTGATAAAAGGAATGGAACAAAGTTAAATTAATTAATAGGTTTTAAACCTTAATTAATGTGTACAATTGACAAGATTTCACATTTAGAAATGCAAAATTTAATACAAATTTAAGATGAAAATAGGAGTAGACTAGTGTAATGGAATATAAAACTAATGTAACTAGGTACATAGGGTAATAATGGACCTAGTACAAAGAAGGCAATTAAACCAAATCAAATTTTGGGAAGCAATTTTTATTTAATAGGAATGTAATCTATAATAAAATGGATTATTGTAGGTAAATGAAATTAATTACTATGTAAGTTGGAATTTGGATGAATTGGGAAGTTATTACTGTATTAGTATATAAACCAATGTTAATATTAACCATGAAAGGATAAGTTAATAGTTGATTCAATAACAAAATTGAGAAATAAATATATGGATTTACTGAGGATTTAAACTTTTAATTTTTAAATTAGATAAAATACAGTGTTTACACGCAATGATTTTCTATATTTTATTTTCCGATGTTTGTTTCTCTAATTTTTATTTTCTATTTTATTTGTATAAATTTTAAATATATTTATTTGATTTTTGATTGATTTTATTTTTAATAATAGCTTAGAAATTCAAGAGATATAGGTTGCTTGTTTTGTTTATTTGTTGCCTTTTTCTTTTCCCTTGCCTTTCCATTTGCATAGCCAATTACTTCCCACATTCATAGCTGTGAATTCTTCTCATAATTCACGTACATATTGTACCTCGGACTCCTCTTTTCTTTGCGTGCAAACAAAGAAAAAGAAATAAATACATCATGTTATTTGTTGCCTTTTTATTTCCCAAACAATCCAAACTCCTGCCTTTTATTGCCTAGCCACTTTTTTCTTGCCGTTTCTTTCTTTTAGACGTGTATTTACTAAAACCTAGCCGCCATCTATTTTTTTTTCACGTACAAATTTTCTCATCTCCTCATCTTATTCATTTGCGTGAAGAAAAAAATATACAAGATCTAAAGTCATGGCTTCCTTCTTCTTTCTCCTCCTTTTTTCATTTTGTTTTCTTTGTCTTCCTTCAAGTTAGGCTCGGCCTCCATCTTCTCCTAGCACACCTCTAACAATCATGACCAAGCAACATAAGATGATGGTTGAACCCATATGTGGTGTAGCCAAGCCATTGATTGATTAAGGCAAGTTATGCCACTTTGATTCGTTATTTTCCATTGTTTTAACCTCTATTCTTTTGTACTGAATCATATTCTTATGTATGTAATATTTGTTTGCATACAAGATTTGGATCTGACTCTTCATCCACTCAAGTTTGCACTGTGCTTTGTCATGCTTTTTCGTACTTTGCGGAGTTTGGATTTTAATTTTGAATTTTTCAATTCTAACTTTTAAAAGGTGAGTTATCACTCTAGACTTACATACTTATATTATTGTGAAATGATGACAAGTGAATTGTATGAATTAAAATGCTATGTTCATACATGCCTGTGACATATTTATATGATGTTTAATGCTGTTTGTATAACTGTTAGATCATCTGATATGATATGTTATATTGTACCGTTCATTTTATTTACTGTATCACTACATGTTCCCTATCACTATGGGTTGAAATGATACATACCCGAACGGACTTTAAAATAAGGAAAGATCATTATGGGATGAAATGATAGGCTCGAGTGATTTTATTGATTTTTATTGTATTTATTTTACTTGGGATTGCGGGTATGAAATGATAGAACCTGAATTTTCCTTTAAATTACGGATTGAAATGCTATATATCCGTATCACTTGACCTAGGTTAGAAAATATTATACAGGCCCATGGTTAATATTTTTAAGGTAATATTTTCCTATGAATTTATTAAGTATTTTGAATATTTAGAAAATATGAAATTTTACCTTGAAATTTGATTAAATGTTTTAAAATATAAAGAGATATTGGCTTTCAACAAGTTAAATTTTTATAAGTTGATGATTGGTCAACATTGTAATTTAAAAAAATTTATTTAGTTTTAATGGTAATTTAAAGATCTTTAATTGTGATAAATAACTTAATAATTAAAGTTAATTAATATGGAATTTTAAAGTCTAGCCTGGTAATTGCAATCAATTTTTATTTTATGAAATGAATATGTTTGTAAAATAAATGATGTCCTTTGAATTGATAAAATGAAATACAGTTTTAATTGTACATTTTGTAATAAATGTATTTAGCCTGAAATCATAGTTTAATTGATGCCTAAATGAATAAATTTGCAAAGAAATTGATTATTATATTTACTATGATAAATTACTTTATTTATGAAATGGAAATGTTTGGAAATTTAATAATTATGGTTTAAGTGGAAAAGTGTATTTTCAAAATATGACTTAACTTGATAATTGGAAATTTGGTTTTAATTAAAATTGTTATGTTAAGTATGTAAATGGAATTTAGTCTTGCTTATGAAGTAGGTATTTTAAAATAAAGTGGTAAGTTATTTGTTGAAATAAAAGAAGTAAAATAATGTGTTTTGACTTAATAAATGAATTATAGTTTAATTTGGATATTTATTGATAAAATTTTATTTTATTAAATCATAATTTAAATGATATCCAAACGAATATTTTGAAGTGGGAAATGTGATTTTTATAAGATAAACTGGCTGAAAATTGAAATTTAGTGTAGCTGAAATATACAATGTTTTGGAAAGTTATAATTGAATGAATAGACATGTAAATGCTACAACTTTGAAATGAATATTATTTGACATTGAATTTAAATGGTTAAATGAATCTTGTTTGGAAGATATTAACATTGAATTTAAATGGTCTAAATAAATATTTTCAAAATGTTTGGTTTCAGAGTTGTTATAACTTGAAAGTAATATGACTTTGGAAATGAATTTATTTGAAATTGTATTTAAATAAGAATTGTATTTAAATATATAAATTTGAACTTATTCAAATTGAAGTTTTAAGAATATGAGTTTATAAAGTGGTTTGATTTAAGATGATCTAAAGGAATATTTCAAGTTTAATAAATTGAAGGAAATATTCAGTGATTTGTCATTTGAGTTTTATTTAAATAATATATGGATTCGGTTTGGAATTTAAATGATATATTATATCTTGGTGTTGAAATGGAAATGATACATTGATTTGCTTTGAAATGAAATAATATAGTATTTAGTTTTGAAAATGGATATTATTTTGGAAAGTAATAGTATTTGATTTTAAATGGTTTTGGAATAGAAAAGGTTTTGAAATAAATATCCATAGGCAATAATAACGTTTGGTTGTTAAATAGACCGGGATCGGAAGTTGTCATACTCTCTGCCAACTCCGAAAACCACTTTAACAACCGTGTACGCGGTGGAGATTCCAAAATGAAGTAGGATGGTGGCGACGTCCTATTGAGGTATATACGTGGACCCGGCTCCCGTGAGTTGGCATAAGGTGGCTAAAACAGGAGTGATTCTCAGGCCAATGAGGTAGCTCCTCTGATTGGACACACTCCTTCGATATTATATTCTGACTTTGAGGTTAATTCGTTGGCCACTTTTGATTTTGATTTGGGGGTGTGGCTCGAGGTGGGCGGTAGCTGCGGCTATGGGTTACCACCAGCCCGAATAGTAATTGGTATATCTACCCTGGCATTGCCTAGTTGTGCCGTGTCACCTACCCTAGCGCGCCTTGTACGAGTTTGATTTGTGTCGTGCCTATGGAGTATCCTTTGGTAGCCTCTCGATCAGGAGGTATTACGGTACTGTATAGACTATTGGCACTATTACGTATTAAGGTGAAACATGTAAAGCCTTAATGCTATTTAAATGTAAGTTTATTTTACTATAGACATTATTATAATAGCGAAATATTACTACATGGTAAATAGTTTAATGGATCCTTGGAGGATGGATGGTCCCAAGCATCCTTTTAGTTACTTGTACCTTTTATTATAGTTCACTTGAGTTGGTTTACATTGTATAAGTATGTATGTCCTGACTCGAGTGTTTTGTGTTTTGCTTTACGCTCGGGTCAGACTGAGTGATACAACATTAGAGACTCACCTTCAGAGTTGGAGCTTTACTTGAAGATCCAGCTATCTATTTCATTCCAGTTATCCAGTTGATTCTAGTTATTCAGTTGATTCCAGTATTGTATCAAGCTCTGTACTTGATTTATCATATTGAGACTTCTGTTGTAGCTTGTTTAACTCTGATGTATTTATATAGTAGCTTCATGAACTACTATCTCCTTTGTTCCACTGCATTTTATTACTCTGTGTATGTGATCTGTGATTATTTATTTGCTGTTTATACTGTGTTTTGCCAAATTTAAATTAACAATTCGATATTTTGAGCAATTCAAGTCCGACATGTGCGGATGCGGAATGTTGAAAATATCGGGTCGTCACATTTAACCTGGAAACTGTTGTGTGTGATAAATGATTGACTATAAGAACTCGTAAAGGGTACGAGTTACCCTAATATTCACATATGTTATAGCTTGGTATTTCATATTATATGGGGTTACTCATGTTGGTTTCCAGCCGGATCCGGGTGTTACTTTGATGTAATGCTCGGGTCAGACCGAGTATTACAGATTTCCAGGTTAGGACGTTCTGGAGCTCAGGAGGCGAGCTGGATGGCAGGACGTATGGAGTATTCCGCTATGTATTTTGTTGTTTATATTTCTGGGACAAATTAATTTTAACTGTCCAATTTTGTGTAATGGCTGTAACTCTGATGTATTGAATGTAATTTAACTGATACAGTTTTCCTTTGTATAACTGCTATTATTTGATATTATATTTTGCCGCTGCGAACGTGAGAATCTGTGATTTGTTTCTATGTCTTCTTCTATCTCTTTCTTCTTTACTCTAACAATCCGCAATTTACGGGATCAAAAATTTTAGGTCGTTACACTTGGTATCAAAGCTGAAGGTTAAGCGAGAACCTTGGCTCTGGTGGGTGTACTCATTAAGGATAGGGTCAGTGGTACCCTAGAATGAGTTGAGTGTATATAGATATATGAGAGCGTACTTGTTATTTTCTTATATAAAGGTTTTAAAAATAGTTTTAATGAATTATTTTTATAAAAGCTTATATTTTATATATAAAGCAATAATTGGTTGTTGGATATTGAAATTGAATAAGAATTAAGTTTTATATACATATATATATATATATGTATGTATCAAAATGGGAATTGAATAAAATAAACTATACAAATAAGATGAATTAGAATTGGTTTCAAACCAGAATATGGAATGGTTATTGTATTTAATAATGGGATGTTTGTTTTCTAGTAAACATTGTTAAAGCAAAATGAAAGGTGTTAAGGGAGTAAACATTTAGGTAAGAATGACTTGTAAATGGAAAGGGATTTAAATTTTGAAGTTTTTAATTTTAAGCTTAAAACATTTGAAATTGTTTTCAAAATGTTAAAAGAAATAATATTATTCAGAATATTTTTGAATATGATCTTATTTATTTTAAAGTAAGAAGTTGTTTGAAAGTTTTAAAGGAATTTGTTTTGAATTAAAACCAAAGGTGGTTTAAAATTTAAGGATAACTTGGTATTCAAAGGAAATAAATATGTATATATGAGGGATATACATAATATAAAAGATGATTTGAAATAAACTCTAAGTGCCGAGTTTTAAATTTTTCCTTGGATGTGATGGGAAAACCAAAGTGATAAGTTTTTTAACTTATAAGTGGGAAGATTATTAATATAAAGTTTAAAATTTGGAAATAAGAATTCAAATTTGGTAAAGTTGACAGGATTAAATTGAAGTGAATTTAACTTAAGGAAAGTTAAATAAGTTTAGAACAAACAACCTGAATTGAAAATTTCAAGATGAAATTGAAATTTAATTTGGGAAGTTAAGTGGTAGATTTAAAATGGGAGTTATGAGTGATCTCAAAATGGGTTTGAGATCTGGAAATTGAAAATGGATGCTGTTAATTGGTGTTTGGATAAATTTGGATGTTTATTTATCCTGATATCATTCGATTATTACAAATAATTTATGAAACTGAGAATTGGTTTTGAAGTTAAAAATGGATAATAAATTAGAATCTGAAGATTAATTGTTTTTGAATTCTTATTTGAACTTTGGAATAAGTTAAGTAAAGATAATTTAAAATGGAATTTTGGAATTTGGACTCAGAATTAAATGGTTTAAAGATTTAAGTGGTTAAATTAAAAATAAAGGTTGATTTGACTTAAAAGTAAGGGTTAATTTGATTTAAGGGATTAAATCAACATTAAAAATTTAACTCGAATTTATATAATTTGGGATGGTTTAAAGTGAAATGGAATTTGAAGTTAGTTCAAATTGAAATTTGATTTAAATGATTTGGAATTTTGATTAAAGTTGAATCAGTAAATTCAAATGGAATTTGATTTGAATTTGGGAAAGAAATTGAGGTTAATTCAACTTGAATTGGGATTGAATCAATTTAATGGAATGGGAAAGTGATTGGAATGAAGATTGGGTAGTTGTACAGTTTGGCTCTGGACTATTTTCAAAATAAATTGTTTAAATATAAACCTATTTTTTCCAAGCTATTTACTATATACAACCTTTTTTTTTAAAGCCAAACTATTTTATACTTATTTTACAATTATTTTTAGAACTATTTAACTATTTTACAACTGTTTTATAAGCTAATCACTATTTTTCAACTACTTCATAACTAATTTCTATTTTACAACTATTTTGCAATTATCTAACTATTTTATAACCATTTGACAATTTTATAACTACTTAACTGTTTTACAGCTATTTTACAATTAATACTTATTTTTCAACCACTTATCTATTTTAAAATTTTCAAGCTATTTTCTAAATTTAAGTTGGACAGAGTTCAAATTATTTATAATTAAATAGCAATTGAGATAAGAATTTTAGTGATAATCCAAATGGAAATTTAGGCGACTGTGGATAAGTGAATGGAAATCAAAATGAATGTGAATAGAAAAGGGAATTGATTTAGCTAATAATCAATGAAGATAAATACGTAGGATATACAAATATTATTCTATTCGTATAGCAATTTGATTCAGATTCGAGCACATAATTTCGCGATAGTATATCGATCCGAGTTGGGATTTTTCCACTCGGTTTTTTACGACGAACCTGGATATGGATTTTTGATTAGTTCTAAAAATTCACTATCAAAGTTATGACTATGCAATGAGAATAACAGTTTGTGATCAAGAAACCAGATCTGAGTCCGCACTAGGAAGGCGGGTGGACGATACTATTCGGAAGTAAAATTGTTTGACCGAGTGAGCGATCAGATTGATATAGCATACAGATGATATATGTATATTGTACAGGTTTGAATGAAACTGATATTGAAAATTTGTGGATAAGAACAGTAAATGATTTTTGAAATGGAAAGGAATATTTTGAAAAATGAATGATGAAGTACAATGGAAATAGGATATTTCTATGATTACAGGTTCACTTTATGAAGAAAAGTAATATGGTTAATAACTTTATAAAAGAGTAATCAAATTTAAATATTTGATTTGGAATAAATAAGGTTACATATCTTTGTTATAAAAGATAAATCTTGCCTTGTTGAATCTGTTGCCCGAAAAAAGGATTTTTGAAATTATTTGAAGTATAAAAGGGAATTTATACAAGTATGAAGTGATCCAAAGATTTTCAAGATTATACATATCTATTTATATAAATATATAAAGGATCTTAGGAGAATGATTTTGGGAAAAAGGTTTTGGAACCTATATATTTTGGAAAGGCTTTTGATTTTTGGGAAAAAATCAATTTTGGAAATTTGGAAAGCCTAGTTTGAGAATTATCGATTTTGGAATAATCGATTTTGAGAATAGGAGATTTATATGAGATTCGTACTAGGTGTATGACTTGGAAAATACTATATGTGTATAGTATAAAGTGTTTTGAGAATGACTTTAGGGAAAAACGTGCTCCCATGAAATGAACTTTTTAGGAGTACCATAGGTTGGTACTGCCTTGATCCCCAAGGGGGAGGCTCTAAAGTGGATCCTTTGAGGAAGTCCGGACAAACTGAAGTTCCTGACGATTATTAGGTAGCGAAAGTTGATGGCACTGATGCCTATAGAGGCATTTGGGTTATGTTGTGATGACAGTGTAACTCGATGTCGCTACAATCTACCATGGACCATAGCGGAAATCGTGTGGAGGTGAGTGTCAACGGTCTATGCTTGATTTTGCCAGGATGGCAAGGTAACATCGGTAGACTAGGATCTATGGTCGAGTGGAGAAGTTTCATTTTTTGGAAGCGAAATCCAAGGGCGCTGATGCCTACAATTACATGGACTTTTGCTGTGATGGCAATGTAACCCAGAATGTAGCTGCGATCTGTAGCGGGTTCCATGGTGAAATCGTAGGGCGCGGAGTGCCTACAGTTATCTATGGATTTTGCTGGGATGGCAACGTAACCATCGGATTAACTGCGACCATGGAGGGGTGATGATTTCCAAAGCATTCTCACCAAAGACGTTTCTGCTATTATCAAAAATGTTTACTATAATTTCACAAAGTTTTCGAAAAAAATTTCCAAGTAATTTCACTGGATGTTGAAAATGAGTCTGCTAAGTACTTGTAGATTTTCAGTCCTACGCCCGATTAACATATGGCCGGATTTCTGTGAGAACAAGGACGGACTGGTTGAGACATCAAGTTATAAAAAAAAATTATAAAATTATTTTATAATGTTATGTGGATTTTTAAAAGTGTTTTAAAATTTATCAAAGAATAATTTATTTGATTTTGGGTATATAATAAATTCTGGCTTCCTTTTCGAGGACGAAAAGATTCAAAGGGGGGAGGAATGTGATAAATCAGATTTTTGGGCATCAGACAATTGGATAATTATGTGATTTAACTATTATACTAGTTTATAGATTGAATAAATAAATGTGATAATCTCCTTTATAAATTATTTAAAATGGAAAAATTATTATTTTCAAACAATAATAACAATGTAATATTTTTAAATATAGATATAAATAGATTATAAAGTAGAATTATTATTTAAAAATTTAATTTGTGTTGTTTAAATATAACATATATTTAAGTTGATTTCAAATTGGATTTTAAATTGAAATTGAATTCAATTTGGATTTAAATTTGAAATCTAAAAGATAATTATTTTAAAATATTTTGGATTTAAAAATATATGTATAAGATTTTTTATTAGTATATAATTTATTTTATAATACTTTCTTTAAGGAATCTTATTTATATAAATTAAGAAAGGTATTTATTAATTAGGAAATTTAGTACAAAAGCTTTATATTAACAAATTTAAAAATTTTAAAAAATTGCATAATTACACATGTTTGCTAAATAAGTACAATTCAGCAAATGTAAATAAAATAATGCATGCTAATGACAAATGTTAAGGAAATTAACAAGTGTCACAAATTTGTTTTTATTTTCTTTAATTTTAAATAAATCCTAATTAACTCCTAATTAATTTTAAATAAATCCTAATTAAATCCTAAGGACGTTTTGGAGATCAGTAGGCGAGCTGGATGGCAGAACGTATGGAGTATTTCGTTGTGTATATTATTGTTTGTATTTCTGGGACAAGTTAATTTTAACTGTCCAGTTTTGTGTAATGACTGTAACTCTGATGTATTGAATGTAATTTAACTGATACAGTTTTCCTTTGTATAAATGCTATTATTTGATATTATATTTTACCACTGCGAATGTGAGAATCTGTGATTTTTTTTGTGTTTCTTCTTCTATCTCTTTCTTCTTTACCCTAACAATTTGGAATTTTCAGGATCGAAAATTTCGGGTCATTACAAACTTTATCTGTTTGGTCGTGCACATCTTCCTCAAATAGTGTAGGATCACCCAAGCCATGGTTACCCAATCCAAAAAACATCACCCAAGCCATGGTTACCCAATCCAAAAAACAATTATCTATTAGAATTGATGAAATCGCGTTCCAGCAAAGTCGAATTGTCGGATTGATAGGAAACTCGATCCTTACCTTCTAAGAACTGGTAATGCTTCTCCAACACTGGGAAGGCCCAAACCATTGCACGCGCTCCCATAAGTTGCACATTACTTCCTGAGTTGTGGAGCCACGCATCACTTCTTGAGCTTTGGAACCACGCTCTTGAAGTACGAAGTCCTCACGTTACCCGAAGATTGGCTACATCAAGAAGTTCCAAACTGTTTCGAGTTGATGGGTCGTATCGATCCCATAAGCCACGCACTCTCAAAAGCCGTGCATTTCGTAAGCCAACCATTCTCAAAAGCTGCGCATTTCATAAGCCATGCACACTCAAAAGCCATGCATTTTATAAGCCACGCAATTTCATAAGTCGCACATATGATAAACGCACAAACACTGCTTGATGTTGCTCTGGCATCATCAACGAACCATTAAAATTTTCTAAGTACCGGTGTTGTCCCGACAACATCGGAAAACTTTTATATTGTAGGATTAACTGGATCAACTCTAGCTACCCAAAAGAATCGACATTGCTTCGGTAGTTGTAACGACCCAGAATTTTTAATAATTAAAATTTGAATATTTAATTAATTTTAAATATTAATAAGTGAATTTATAAGTCAAATAAATTTTATTTTGATTTATTGGATTTAATTGGATAATTAAATCGATAATTTAATATGTTAAATTATGAAAATAATTGAATATTGAGTTAAATATGATAGAAAATGATTAGTAAAATTTTATTTTATCATGTTGAAGTTAGAATGATATTTTAGAACTTTTAAAATCGAATTAAAAGTTAATTTGTGAAAATTGAATATTTTAATATTTAATAATCGACTGTAAAATAGCCAATTTTTGAACAGTCTCAGAATTGAACGAAACCAGTTCCATTGGATCCGTAATAGTTAGTTATTACCGGATTTCAATTTTCGTGTCAATCGGAGCTATCGTTTGATCGTGGCAGCTCGAAACGCATCGAATTATTTTTAATTTAAATTTGGCGAGTCAAAATAGCCATTTTTCAAAAAGTCTCGGATTTCGACGAAACCAGTTTCATCGGATCCGTAATGTGATATTATTGTAAGGTTTCAAATTTCAAGTCAATTGGATTTACCGTTTGTCCGGTACAAATTAAAACGCCTAGAAATCGAGTTAAATCGGTTTAATTTAAATTGAACGTTTTCAGCCATAACTCGCACATACTTCCGAATTAGCTTCCGAAACCTGTTCCATTGTGTCCGGAACGCGGGATAAACCCTAGGTACGCTGGTTACGGCGCCTAAATCGGAGTTCGGAATTTCCGGGATGAATAGTGTCGCTCGTTCCTTATAAATAGCCCACCATCTTCATAACTTAGAAAATATTCACAAAACCCTAACCCTAAAAACTAGTAGCCGCCATTTTATCATTCTAAGGCCAGAAATTGCCCAATTTAAACTCTCAATCTCTTCCAATCTACAAAGGATTAGAAGAAACTCTCAACACGAAAGTTATAGAGCACGAAGAGATCTTGAAATCCATACGGATATGATCGGGAATGGAGCAACGATGGCGGAGCAAATGGTGGCCGTTCCCATCAGTTTTTGCACGCCTTTCTAGGCATTTTGTGCAGCCGAGTTTCACCAGGGGGAAGCCGAACATAGCTAAGGTGAGGAGCTTCGTCATGGTGTTGGTATGATCGGGTTTCGTCGAGTATTAATGGCGAATTAATTAACCCTAGTTTGGGATGGAATGGGTTGTGTGCGTGTTTGGTAACCTGGAGCTTGCGTGAACATGATGGAAGAAGGAGTTAACGGTGGAGATGTGGGGGTTGTGTGATCCAAGGGCTAAGATTTGCTTAGGGTATAAATTAATTAAGTTATGTTGAAATTAGTTGATTTAAACTCGAGTAAACTTGTAAAATTCATAACTTTTTCATACGAGGTCGAAAAAATGCAAACTCAGTTGCGTTGGAATCGTATGGACGAGCACTACGCGATGGAGTCGGTTTGGAGTCGTTTGGAGTTAGTGAGAATTTCGGGTAAAATTAAACGCGCGTTTAATTTTATTCGAAATAAAAGCTTAAACGGAAATTAAAACCAAGGTGAGAATTTCTCACTCAATCGAATAGATTTCGATTTTATTTTAAATAGTTAGATTTAAAATATTTGAATGCATGTTTGAATGATGACTGTAAATTATTGATTGTTAAAATAGACATTATGCGCCGTTAGTAAGCGGATGTTATTTAATAAAAACATATACCGCGAATATTTCATAAACAGTGAAATTGGTATTATATATAATATCAATATATATATATTGGCATATGTATATATTGCAGTTGTTGATTTCCCGCATTTTTTTGTTTAGCGGATGAGACCCTATTACGCCGTTATTAAGCGGATAATATTTAATAAGAACATATACCGCGATAATTTCGTACTGGAGCGAAATTGGTATTGTGCTAATGTTTTTGGATGCAGGAAACAGGTTGGAGGGATCCAACTGGATTCCTCAACAGTATTTATTTTATTTCAGATATTTTGATATTTGATGGATTATCATATCGATATATGATATCGTTGTTAGTCGTGATTGACTATTTGGTGTGTAGCATCATTGGACCCAGATTTTGGGATTTTAAAATGATTTTTAAAGTGATTTTTAAAAGTATACTATATTTTTGGAATTGATCCATTATAAATAAATAAACGTTATAATTTTTAAAGTTATAAAAATTATGGTTTTTGTGAAATATAGTAAAAAAGCTGATTTTTAGAAATACGATTAAAAGTTGATTTTTAAGAAATATGAACTAATGATTTTATAAAATAATTTAGATTGGATTTTTGAATATATGATAAAACTTTAAATATAGGATTTATAAAATTTGATTATTTTATAAATCGAAATGATGAAATTATAAAGGAATTTAAAGACGTTTTAGAATAATAATATAAACTGATTTATATTAAGAGATTTATAAATGGATATTTATAAATTGAAATATAGACATTATAAAACGAGTTTTTATAAGTGTTTGAATGTAGTGAAAATGAATTTCCTAAATGAATGAAATTTATGAAATTATAAACTGTGAAGTTATAAATGAAATTTTATAAGCAATAGGTTTATAAAATTTATAAAGTTATCGAAAGAATGAATTTTGGATAAATAAACAATCTTATAAGTTAAGATTAATAATTTGGGAAGTTAAATGAACGATTTTGTAAAATAATCGTTTTATAAGTAATTAACTTATAATATGAACTTGTAGTTATAATTGAGTTATAAACTGGAATAGGTTAATAAAGGAATTTATAAAAAGGGAAGTTTTTATATATAAATAGAAACGGAATTTATAAACGTTGTTTTATAAATCCGCAAATGACTTATTTTGATAAGTTAATTGTTATAACTTAGAGATAGAGTTATATTCACATTTTGAACAGTGAACAATCCTTTAAGTTAAAGTGAATAGAAATGATGAAATTTGTTAACGTAGTTTATTCACGTTTTTGAACAGTGAATAACACGTTAAAGAAATTGTTTAGAATGTGAATGTTTTAAATAGAATTAAAACGATCTAACGATGTTTTAAAATGTGTTGAGATTCGAAACCATAGATTTCAACATTTATTGTTGAAATAGACGTTTTCGAGAAATAAAAGGAAATAGTGGACTATAACACTGTTGTTATAGTAAATGATTTCCGAAAGGAAATGTTTTGTATAGTATTGGGATTTATATATCTATTTTAATTTCGAATCCCTATACTAGTGATTTTGGGTTGTCGTAACGATGTTTTACGTAACATTCGTTTTGGCCCAAGTAGATATGTTTGAGAAAGGATTTTCTTAATAGAATGAAATATATACTTAATTCGATTTAAGTATATTGAATATTTTCTAAGTGTTGAAAATAAAAAGATTTGTGAATTGCATATTTTTAATAAATATGGAAATGTTTTCCAATGTGAAGTGAATATTTAGAATTTATCTTTTTGAGGATAAATTGAAACGAATTATTGAAATTTTATGCACGAATATTTTGAAATATAAATTCATTATGGAATTTATATGTGAAAAGTGAAATTGGTTAAAAATAAATATTGATTTATTTTTGAAGTGTTGAAATTATATATATCTTGTAAAGATATTTTGGAAAATAAATAATTTGGAAAATTATTTGGAATCTGGTGATGTATGCATATCCATTGATAGTTCAATAACCGACTATCAGTATTTCCCTTTAAATGGGTATTTGATGTGAATATGATTGAATTTGAATGCACACTTATTTTTGAATAAGCGCTCACTATTCGGGTTAACCGGGAAAGGACCATGGGGTCGTATAACCCACTCCGAATATGTGATACGTCGTTGTGAATCGCATTTGAAGATCGGTGTTGAAGACCGGATATTTGCGAAAGCGATAGGATGAACTATCGATTGACTCTGCACCGAGTAGCTACGGTATTGAGTTCTCCATATGTGATGGTGAATCTGATCAGGATTGTGAATATCCGGATTGCAAGGACTTCTTTGTAAGTGCCTTCGGTTCTGTTCGATCCCGGAACAGACTTGTATGGATTGTATGTCTGACATTACAATTTGAGATATAAAGCCGATTTCTTTCAAATATATTTCTGTTGGTGGCGGAGAATTTATTCTTTGCTTAACACCCTTCTTTGAGACGTACGAGCTCAAAGGTTATATAGTTGAAGTTATCGGCAATATATCCCATTTTGGTAATGTGACATGCTGAGTGATGCTGAAATGATCATTGTGTTGATTATTTGTGATAGGATCATTTATTTGATCGTCTATCTTAGTGATCATTGTGTTGATCATTTATTGACCCAAAGCATGGCTTTTGTATAAAGTATGTTTTGTGGACGTGAATTCGTCGAGCCTCACATCCCGGAAATGGTCAAAACAGGAAAGATGCGGCAAGGTTATTAGGGGTTGCTGTAGCTCCCCTTAGGGTATGTACATTTCCTTCTGGAAAGGGGTGGTATCATGGTATGGAGCCCAGATACTTACTCATGTTGAAAACACTTTATGATTGTGTGAATTGGATATCGAGCGCTCGGTTGAAAAGGTCCTAAAGGACCGGGGAATGGCGTGCTCGTGTCAGTAGTTACCCAGTTAGGGGTAACCCGGCCTTGTGTTGGCAGAGATCCGGTTTGGTTCTCGGGGATGTCTTTCCAGAGGCATTCTCAGTGGCAATGGGAAGTTCCTTGGCCTGACCATTTGTTGGAAATCCAATTCCCAATACGAAACTTGTACGGTATTAGTTGTAGAACCTGCTATTCACTTATGGTGGTCACCACTGTTTGGATAGTAGCTATAGTAGACATAGTTCGAAATGTCTATGTTGGCTAAGATTTATATTCTACTTTCGAAATGATTTTCTCTACACTATGCACTAGTAATAATATCAAATATTATTTTAAATGCGTATCAAGCATCTTTGACTATCATAAGGAGAAATCTCCTCCGATTCTGCGTTTGCATGTGTGTGTGTGCGGGAGGCCTTATGGTAGTCTCATTTTTTAAAAAGCATTGCGAATTGAAATAAAAATATTCCTCTATTTTGATTTTAAAGTTAAATAAACTGTTTTGAGTTCTCACACCAGTCACATGACTGACTTGGAGTTTATTGTTTTCCTTCCTAAACTCTGGGTGCCCACCAATTTCCACACGGGCAGTTAAGAGTTAGGTTTATCAGGATATTCTGGATATTCAGGAGTTGCTGGAGGCAAGATGGATGGCATGGCATATTATTTATATAGTATTTCTTTTTCCGCTGCACTGTTTGTTGTTGTATGAGGTTGTACACTCTGATGATATGATGTAATGAAATGAAATGTAATGTAATAACTGATATAGTTCTTTGTTTAAAGATTATTCATTTATTATTATATGTTGTTCCGCTGCGAATTGTGAGATTCTGTTGTTGTTCTTTTTGTTTCCTTTCTGTCCGTTCTATTTTCAAATTCTCTTTTTCTATTTTAAAATTCTCTGTTTTCTAAAAAATCGTCTATCTTCTTTTCCCTCTATTTTTCTTTTTCTTTCTTCTTTTTCTCTCTTCTTTCTTTTCTTTTCTTTTTAAAACCCATAACTATTCGGTTTTTCGGCAACGAAAATCCGGGTCGTTACATTTGGTATCAGAGCTCTGATGGTTAAGCGACAACCATGGTTCTGTAGGGTATTAACTCATTAGAGATAGAGTCAGTGGTACTGTAGATTGAGTTTGAGTGTAATAATAGCTATGAGAGCGTATTTGTTAGTGAATATAAAATTGTTTTATATTGTGATGATTGGTTTATTGAGTGGTATATGAACTTTCGTCAGCGTGGTCCGCAAGACTATGCCGAAGGGGTTTCTAAACACTTGAATAGAACAATTCGACATAATATTGTTTTAAATTGGGTAAATGAAATAATTTTACCTTGATTATATTTTATATATAAAGAAATAATTTTTCAAAATTATTAGAGTATATAAGTTGATTGTTAGGTTGTTTGAATAATCTAAATAAAAGAGTAATTGTATAAGCAAATGAATTATAAGAATTGAATTATAATTAAAGTGATTTACAATTGTGAATAAACTTATATATATAAGAAGTGAAACTATATGAATATATTTATGAATATGAGTTGTAAATAAAAATGAATTTAAAGTTAAATGAAAATTTACTTTAGAGTTGGAATCTGAATTTATTTACAAGTGGGAATTTAAGTTATGTAAAACTAAGTGATGTTTAAATGTAAATATAACTTAAGAGTTGTTGTATGGAATTGATTTTGGTATCGAAGTAAATAAATCAAGTAGATTAAAAGAAATATGAACTTAAGTTATGTAAATGAAATTCAACTTTGTAATTGAATTGAATGAATGGTTTGAATGTTAATCAATTGAATGTAATTAAAATTGATATGAAATAATGAATGAAAGTATAAATTCATTGAAATCAAATGTTATTAGAAGTTGAATAAATTGAATGAGAATGAATATAAGCAAAGGAATTTGGTTATAATTAATATACTTTGGTTGTTATATGATTGTTGATGATTGTATGTAATTCATTAAGAATTAATGAAATTAAAAGCTATGAAATTGAATTCAAATTGAAAGTAAATAGATTTGAATAGAATTGAATGTGAATTGGATTTAATTAGTGAATGTTAACTAATTGAATTGAGAATGAATGTTAGTAAATCCAATGTTAATGAATCGAATGTGATTTAAATTGAAAACCAATTCATTATATATGAATGAAAATATGAATGAATATATTGGTTATGAATTTGTTGAATGGTAATTGGATAATGGTTGAATATATATTGCTATTGTTGCATTTGCTATGTGATATATATAGTTGATATGTTACTATATGTTGTATATTGAGATTATTTGCATATGTGCATGTTCTCATGTTGTTTGTTAAGTGTTGAGTAGGTGCGGATCGCGTTGCTTCGCATTTGGAGCTCGCTTTTGCGCTATATTAGCCGTATATGCTTGCTAATAAAATATAAGGTACATATCTCGGATTAAATACCGTACTTTTACACTTTTTCCCTTCGGCATGCCTCATTACTTGATGAGATGTATATTTGTGATATATATACTGTCATTTTTTTTTTTCGGATCGAGCCGCGCAAAGGAGACTATGGCGAATTTTTCCGGAAATTTAAGGCGTTAGAAAAAATTTGAGAAAATTTGGGAAAATTTTGGAAAACTTAACTTTGATTTTGGAATTGAAAGTTAAACAGTATAGTTTGTTTTTGAAAAGATAACTAAGTATGATTTGAAAACTTAGTAAAGAATTGTAAGAAGTTTAACTATGAATTTTGGAAAGTTAATAGATTCTGTAACTTTTCTTACTTGTAATTTCGAGGACGAAATTCTTTTAAGGGGGAAAGATTGTAACGACCCAGAATTTTTAATAATTAAAATTTGAATATTTAATTAATTTTAAATATTAATAAGTGAATTTATAAGTCAAATAAATTTTATTTTGATTTATTGGATTTAATTGGATAATTAAATCGATAATTTAATATGTTAAATTATGAAAATAATTGAATATTGAGTTAAATATGATAGAAAATGATTAGTAAAATTTTATTTTATCATGTTGAAGTTAGAATGATATTTTAGAACTTTTAAAATCGAATTAAAAGTTAATTTGTGAAAATTGAATATTTTAATATTTAATAATCGACTGTAAAATAGCCAATTTTTGAACAGTCTCAGAATTGAACGAAACCAGTTCCATTGGATCCGTAATAGTTAGTTATTACCGGATTTCAATTTTCGTGTCAATCGGAGCTATCGTTTGATCGTGGCAGCTCGAAACGCATCGAATTATTTTTAATTTAAATTTGGCGAGTCAAAATAGCCATTTTTCAAAAAGTCTCGGATTTCGACGAAACTAGTTTCATCGGATCCGTAATGTGATATTATTGTAAGGTTTCAAATTTCAAGTCAATTGGATTTACCGTTTGTCCGGTACAAATTAAAACGCCTAGAAATCGAGTTAAATCGGTTTAATTTAAATTGAACGTTTTCAGCCATAACTCGCACATACTTCCGAATTAGCTTCCGAAACCTGTTCCATTGTGTCCGGAACGCGGGATAAACCCTAAGTACGCTGGTTACGGCGCCTAAATCGGAGTTCGGAATTTCCGGGATGAATAGTGTCGCTCGTTCCTTATAAATAGCCCACCATCTTCATAACTTAGAAAATATTCACAAAACCCTAACCCTAAAAACTAGTAGCCGCCATTTTATCATTCTAAGGCCAGAAATTGCCCAATTTAAACTCTCAATCTCTTCCAATCTACAAAGGATTAGAAGAAACTCTCAACACGAAAGTTATAGAGCACGAAGAGATCTTGAAATCCATACGGATATGATCGGGAATGGAGCAACGATGGCGGAGCAAATGGTGGCCGTTCCCATCAGTTTTCGCACGCCTTTCTAGGCATTTTGTGCAGCCGAGTTTCACCAGGGGGAAGCCGAACATAGCTAAGGTGAGGAGCTTCGTCATGGTGTTGGTATGATCGGGTTTCGTCGAGTATTAATGGCGAATTAATTAACCCTAGTTTGGGATGGAATGGGTTGTGTGCGTGTTTGGTAACCTGGAGCTTGCGTGAACATGATGGAAGAAGGAGTTAACGGTGGAGATGTGGGGGTTGTGTGATCCAAGGGCTAAGATTTGCTTAGGGTATAAATTAATTAAGTTATGTTGAAATTAGTTGATTTAAACTCGAGTAAATTTGTAAAATTCATAACTTTTTCATACGAGGTCGAAAAAATGCAAACTCAGTTGCGTTGGAATCGTATGGATGAGCACTACGCGATGGAGTTGGTTTGGAGTCGTTTGGAGTTAGTGAGAATTTCGGGTAAAATTAAACGCGCGTTTAATTTTATTCGAAATAAAAGCTTAAACGGAAATTAAAACCAAGGTGAGAATTTCTCACTCAATCGAATAGATTTCGATTTTATTTTAAATAGTTAGATTTAAAATATTTGAATGCATGTTTGAATGATGACTGTAAATTATTGATTGTTAAAATAGACATTATGCGCCGTTAGTAAGCGGATGTTATTTAATAAAAACATATACCGCGAATATTTCATAAACAGTGAAATTGGTATTATATATAATATCAATATATATATATTGGCATATGTATATATTGCAGTTGTTAATTTCCCGCATTTTTTTGTTTAGCGGATGAGACCCTATTACGCCGTTATTAAGCGGATAATATTTAATAAGAACATATACCGCGATAATTTCGTACTGGAGCGAAATTGGTATTGTGCTAATGTTTTTGGATGCAGGAAACAGGTTGGAGGGATCCAACTGGATTCCTCAACAGTATTTATTTTATTTCAGATATTTTGATATTTGATGGATTATCATATCGATATATGATATCGTTGTTAGTCGTGATTGACTATTTGGTGTGTAGCATCATTGGACCCAGATTTTGGGATTTTAAAATGATTTTTAAAGTGATTTTTAAAAGTATACTATATTTTTGGAATTGATCCATTATAAATAAATAAACGTTATAATTTTTAAAGTTATAAAAATTATGGTTTTTGTGAAATATAGTAAAAAAGCTGATTTTTAGAAATACGATTAAAAGTTGATTTTTAAGAAATATGAACTAATGATTTTATAAAATAATTTAGATTGGATTTTTGAATATATGATAAAAGTTTAAATATAGGATTTATAAAATTTGATTATTTTATAAATCGAAATGATGAAATTATAAAGGAATTTAAAGACGTTTTAGACTAATAATATAAACTGATTTATATTAAGAGATTTATAAATGGATATTTATAAATTGAAATATAGACATTATAAAACGAGTTTTTATAAGTGTTTGAATGTAGTGAAAATGAATTTCCTAAATGAATGAAATTTATGAAATTATAAACTGTGAAGTTATAAATGAAATTTTATAAGCAATAGGTTTATAAAATTTATAAAGTTATCGAAAGAATGAATTTTGGATAAATAAACAATCTTATAAGTTAAGATTAATAATTTGGGAAGTTAAATGAACGATTTTGTAAAATAATCGTTTTATAAGTAATTAACTTATAATATGAACTTGTAGTTATAATTGAGTTATAAACTGGAATAGGTTAATAAAGGAATTTATAAAAAGGGAAGTTTTTATATATAAATAGAAACGGAATTTATAAACGTTGTTTTATAAATCCGCAAATGACTTATTTTGATAAGTTAATTGTTATAACTTAGAGATAGAGTTATATTCACATTTTGAACAGTGAACAATCCTTTAAGTTAAAGTGAATAGAAATGATGAAATTTGTTAACGTAGTTTATTCACGTTTTTGAACAGTGAATAACACGTTAAAGAAATTGTTTAGAATGTGAATGTTTTAAATAGAATTAAAACGATCTAACGATGTTTTAAAATGTGTTGAGATTCGAAACCATAGATTTCAACATTTATTGTTGAAATAGACGTTTTCGAGAAATAAAAGGAAATAGTGGACTATAACACTGTTGTTATAGTAAATGATTTCCGAAAGGAAATGTTTTGTATAGTATTGGGATTTATATATCTATTTTAATTTCGAATCCCTATACTAGTGATTTTGGGTTGTCGTAACGATGTTTTACGTAACATTCGTTTTGGCCCAAGTAGATATGTTTGAGAAAGGATTTTCTTAATAGAATGAAATATATACTTAATTCGATTTAAGTATATTGAATATTTTCTAAGTGTTGAAAATAAAAAGATTTGTGAATTGCTTATTTTTAATAAATATGGAAATGTTTTCCAATGTGAAGTGAATATTTAGAATTTATCTTTTTGAGGATAAATTGAAACGAATTATTGAAATTTTATGCACGAATATTTTGAAATATAAATTCATTATGGAATTTATATGTGAAAAGTGAAATTGGTTAAAAATAAATATTGATTTATTTTTGAAGTGTTGAAATTATATATATCTTGTAAAGATATTTTGGAAAATAAATAATTTGGAAAATTATTTGGAATCTGGTGATGTATGCATATCCATTGATAGTTCAATAACCGACTATCAGTATTTCCCTTTAAATGGGTATTTGATGTGAATATGATTGAATTTGAATGCACACTTATTTTTGAATAAGCGCTCACTATTCGGGTTAACCGGGAAAGGACCATGGGGTCGTATAACCCACTCCGAATATGTGATACGTCGTTGTGAATCGCATTTGAAGATCGGTGTTGAAGACCGGATATTTGCGAAAGCGATAGGATGAACTATCGATTGACTCTGCACCGAGTAGCTACGGTATTGAGTTCTCCATATGTGATGGTGAATCTGATCAGGATTGTGAATATCCGGATTGCAAGGACTTCTTTGTAAATGCCTTCGGTTCTGTTCGATCCCGGAACAGACTTGTATGGATTGTATGTCTGACATTACAATTTGAGATATAAAGCCGATTTCTTTCAAATATATTTCTGTTGGTGGCGGAGAATTTATTCTTTGCTTAACACCCTTCTTTGAGACGTACGAGCTCAAAGGTTATATAGTTGAAGTTATCAGCAATATATCCCATTTTGGTAATGTGACATGCTGAGTGATGCTGAAATGATCATTGTGTTGATTATTTGTGATAGGATCATTTATTTGATCGTCTATCTTAGTGATCATTGTGTTGATCATTTATTGACCCAAAGCATGGCTTTTGTATAAAGTATGTTTTTGTGGACGTCAATTCGTCGAGCCTCACATCCCGGAAATGGTCAAAACAGGAAAGATGCGGCAAGGTTATTAGGGGTTGCTGTAGCTCCCCGTAGGGTATGTACATTTCCTTCTGGAAAGGGGTGGTATCATGGTATGGAGCCCAGATACTTACTCATGTTGAAAACACTTTATGATTGTGTGAATTGGATATCGAGCGCTCGGTTGAAAAGGTCCTAAAGGACCGGGGAATGGCGTGCTCGTGTCAGTAGTTACCCAGTTAGGGGTAACCCGGCCTTGTGTCGGAAGAGATCCGGTTTGGTTCTCGGGGATGTCTTTCCAGAGGCATTCTCAGTGGCAATGGGAAGTTCCTTGGCCTGACCATTTGTTGGAAATCCAATTCCCAATACGAAACTTGTACGGTATTAGTTGTAGAACCTGCTATTCACTTATGGTGGTCACCACTGTTTGGATAGTAGCTATAGTAGACATAGTTCGAAATGTCTATGTTGGCTAAGATTTATATTCTACTTTCGAAATGATTTTCTCTACACTATGCACTAGTAATAATATCAAATATTATTTTAAATGCGTATCAAGCATCTTTGACTATCATAAGGAGAAATCTCCTCCGATTCTGCGTTTGCATGTGTGTGTGTGCGGGAGGCCTTATGGTAGTCTCATTTTTTAAAAAGCATTGCGAATTGAAATAAAAATATTCCTCTATTTTGATTTTAAAGTTAAATAAACTGTTTTGAGTTCTCACACCAGTCACATGACTGACTTGGAGTTTATTGTTTTCCTTCCTAAACTCTGGGTGCCCACCAATTTCCACACGGGCAGTTAAGAGTTAGGTTTATCAGGATATTCTGGATATTCAGGAGTTGCTGGAGGCAAGATGGATGGCATGGCATATTATTTATATAGTATTTCTTTTTCCGCTGCACTGTTTGTTGTTGTATGAGGTTGTACACTCTGATGATATGATGTAATGAAATGAAATGTAATGTAATAACTGATATAGTTCTTTGTTTAAAGATTATTCATTTATTATTATATGTTGTTCCGCTGCGAATTGTGAGATTCTGTTGTTGTTCTTTTTGTTTCCTTTCTGTCCGTTCTATTTTCAAATTCTCTTTTTCTATTTTAAAATTCTCTGTTTTCTAAAAAATCGTCTATCTTCTTTTCCCTCTATTTTTCTTTTTCTTTCTTCTTTTTCTCTCTTCTTTCTTTTCTTTTCTTTTTAAAACCCATAACTATTCGGTTTTTCGGCAACGAAAATCCGGGTCGTTACATTTGGTATCAGAGCTCTGATGGTTAAGCGACAACCATGGTTCTGTAGGGTATTAACTCATTAGAGATAGAGTCAGTGGTACTCTAGATTGAGTTTGAGTGTAATAATAGCTATGAGAGCGTATTTGTTAGTGAATATAAAATTGTTTTATATTGTGATGATTGGTTTATTGAGTGGTATATGAACTTTCGTCAGCGTGGTCCGCAAGACTATGCCGAAGGGGTTTCTAAACACTTGAATAGAACAATTCGACATAATATTGTTTTAAATTGGGTAAATGAAATAATTTTACCTTGATTATATTTTATATATAAAGAAATAATTTTTCAAAATTATTAGAGTATATAAGTTGATTGTTAGGTTGTTTGAATAATCTAAATAAAAGAGTAATTGTATAAGCAAATGAATTATAAGAATTGAATTATAATTAAAGTGATTTACAATTGTGAATAAACTTATATATATAAGAAGTGAAACTATATGAATATATTTATGAATATGAGTTGTAAATAAAAATGAATTTAAAGTTAAATGAAAATTTACTTTAGAGTTGGAATCTGAATTTATTTACAAGTGGGAATTTAAGTTATGTAAAACTAAGTGATGTTTAAATGTAAATATAACTTAAGAGTTGTTGTATGGAATTGATTTTGGTATCGAAGTAAATAAATCAAGTAGATTAAAAGAAATATGAACTTAAGTTATGTAAATGAAATTCAACTTTGTAATTGAATTGAATGAATGGTTTGAATGTTAATCAATTGAATGTAATTAAAATTGATATGAAATAATGAATGAAAGTATAAATTCATTGAAATCAAATGTTATTAGAAGTTGAATAAATTGAATGAGAATGAATATAAGCAAAGGAATTTGGTTATAATTAATATACTTTGGTTGTTATATGATTGTTGATGATTGTATGTAATTCATTAAGAATTAATGAAATTAAAAGCTATGAAATTGAATTCAAATTGAAAGTAAATAGATTTGAATAGAATTGAATGTGAATTGGATTTAATTAGTGAATGTTAACTAATTGAATTGAGAATGAATGTTAGTAAATCCAATGTTAATGAATCGAATGTGATTTAAATTGAAAACCAATTCATTATATATGAATGAAAATATGAATGAATATATTGGTTATGAATTTGTTGAATGGTAATTGGATGATGGTTGAATATATATTGCTATTGTTGCATTTGCTATGTGATATATATAGTTGATATGTTACTATATGTTGTATATTGAGATTATTTGCATATGTGCATGTTCTCATGTTGTTTGTTAAGTGTTGAGTAGGTGCGGATCGCGTTGCTTCGCATTTGGAGCTCGCTTTTGCGCTATATTAGCCGTATATGCTTGCTAATAAAATATAAGGTACATATCTCGGATTAAATACCGTACTTTTACACTTTTTCCCTTCGGGATGCCTCATTACTTGATGAGATGTATATTTGTGATATATATACTGTCATTTTTTTTTTCGGATCGAGCCGCGCAAAGGAGACTATGGCGAATTTTTCCGGAAATTTAAGGCGTTAGAAAAAATTTGAGAAAATTTGGGAAAATTTTGGAAAACTTAACTTTGATTTTGGAATTCAAAGTTAAACAGTATAGTTTGTTTTTGAAAAGATAACTAAGTATGATTTGAAAACTTAGTAAAGAATTGTAAGAAGTTTAACTATGAATTTTGGAAAGTTAATAGATTCTGTAACTTTTCTTACTTGTAATTTCGAGGACGAAATTCTTTTAAGGGGGAAAGATTGTAACGACCCAGAATTTTTAATAATTAAAATTTAAATATTTAATTAATTTTAAATATTAATAAGTGAATTTATAAGTCAAATAAATTTTATTTTGATTTATTGGATTTAATTGGATAATTAAATCGATAATTTAATATGTTAAATTATGAAAATAATTGAATATTGAGTTAAATATGATAGAAAATGATTAGTAAAATTTTATTTTATCATGTTGAAGTTAGAATGATATTTTAGAACTTTTAAAATCGAATTAAAAGTTAATTTGTGAAAATTGAATATTTTAATATTTAATAATCGACTGTAAAATAGCCAATTTTTGAACAGTCTCAGAATTGAACGAAACCAGTTCCATTGGATCCGTAATAGTTAGTTATTACCGGATTTCAATTTTCGTGTCAATCGGAGCTATCGTTTGATCGTGGCAGCTCGAAACGCATCGAATTATTTTTAATTTAAATTTGGCGAGTCAAAATAGCCATTTTTCAAAAAGTCTCGGATTTCGACGAAACTAGTTTCATCGGATCCGTAATGTGATATTATTGTAAGGTTTCAAATTTCAAGTCAATTGGATTTACCGTTTGTCCGGTACAAATTAAAACGCCTAGAAATCGAGTTAAATCGGTTTAATTTAAATTGAACGTTTTCAGCCATAACTCGCACATACTTCCGAATTAGCTTCCGAAACCTGTTCCATTGTGTCCGGAACGCGGGATAAACCCTAGGTACGCTGGTTACGGCGCCTAAATCGGAGTTCGGAATTTCCGGGATGAATAGTGTCGCTCGTTCCTTATAAATAGCCCACCATCTTCATAACTTAGAAAATATTCACAAAACCCTAACCCTAAAAACTAGTAGCCGCCACTTTATCATTCTAAGGCCAGAAATTGCCCAATTTAAACTCTCAATCTCTTCCAATCTACAAAGGATTAGAAGAAACTCTCAACACGAAAGTTATAGAGCACGAAGAGATCTTGAAATCCATACGGATATGATCGGGAATGGAGCAACGATGGCGGAGCAAATGGTGGCCGTTCCCATCAGTTTTCGCACGCCTTTCTAGGCATTTTGTGCAGCCGAGTTTCACCAGGGGGAAGCCGAACATAGCTAAGGTGAGGAGCTTCGTCATGGTGTTGGTATGATCGGGTTTCGTCGAGTATTAATGGCGAATTAATTAACCCTAGTTTGGGATGGAATGGGTTGTGTGCGTGTTTGGTAACCTGGAGCTTGCGTGAACATGATGGAAGAAGGAGTTAACGGTGGAGATGTGGGGGTTGTGTGATCCAAGGGCTAAGATTTGCTTAGGGTATAAATTAATTAAGTTATGTTGAAATTAGTTGATTTAAACTCGAGTAAACTTGTAAAATTCATAACTTTTTCATACGAGGTCCAAAAAATGCAAACTCAGTTGCGTTGGAATCGTATGGACGAGCACTACGCGATGGAGTTGGTTTGGAGTCGTTTGGAGTTAGTGAGAATTTCGGGTAAAATTAAACGCGCGTTTAATTTTATTCGAAATAAAAGCTTAAACGGAAATTAAAACCAAGGTGAGAATTTCTCACTCAATCGAATAGATTTCGATTTTATTTTAAATAGTTAGATTTAAAATATTTGAATGCATGTTTGAATGATGACTGTAAATTATTGATTGTTAAAATAGACATTATGCGCCGTTAGTAAGCGAATGTTATTTAATAAAAACATATACCGCGAATATTTCATAAACAGTGAAATTGGTATTATATATAATATCAATATATATATATTGGCATATGTATATATTGCAGTTGTTGATTTCCCGCATTTTTTTGTTTAGCGGATGAGACCCTATTACGCCGTTATTAAGCGGATAATATTTAATAAGAACATATACCGCGATAATTTCGTACTGGAGCGAAATTGGTATTGTGCTAATGTTTTTGGATGCAGGAAACAGGTTGGAGGGATCCAACTGGATTCCTCAACAGTATTTATTTTATTTCAGATATTTTGATATTTGATGGATTATCATATCGATATATGATATCGTTGTTAGTCGTGATTGACTATTTGGTGTGTAGCATCATTGGACCCAGATTTTGGGATTTTAAAATGATTTTTAAAGTGATTTTTAAAAGTATACTATATTTTTGGAATTGATCCATTATAAATAAATAAACGTTATAATTTTTAAAGTTATAAAAATTATGGTTTTTGTGAAATATAGTAAAAAAGCTGATTTTTAGAAATACGATTAAAAGTTGATTTTTAAGAAATATGAACTAATGATTTTATAAAATAATTTAGATTGGATTTTTGAATATATGATAAAACTTTAAATATAGGATTTATAAAATTTGATTATTTTATAAATCGAAATGATGAAATTATAAAGGAATTTAAAGACGTTTTAGAATAATAATATAAACTGATTTATATTAAGAGATTTATAAATGGATATTTATAAATTGAAATATAGACATTATAAAACGAGTTTTTATAAGTGTTTGAATGTAGTGAAAATGAATTTCCTAAATGAATGAAATTTATGAAATTATAAACTGTGAAGTTATAAATGAAATTTTATAAGCAATAGGTTTATAAAATTTATAAAGTTATCGAAAGAATGAATTTTGGATAAATAAACAATCTTATAAGTTAAGATTAATAATTTGGGAAGTTAAATGAACGATTTTGTAAAATAATCGTTTTATAAGTAATTAACTTATAATATGAACTTGTAGTTATAATTGAGTTATAAACTGGAATAGGTTAATAAAGGAATTTATAAAAAGGGAAGTTTTTATATATAAATAGAAACGGAATTTATAAACGTTGTTTTATAAATCCGCAAATGACTTATTTTGATAAGTTAATTGTTATAACTTAGAGATAGAGTTATATTCACATTTTGAACAGTGAACAATCCTTTAAGTTAAAGTGAATAGAAATGATGAAATTTGTTAACGTAGTTTATTCACGTTTTTGAACAGTGAATAACACGTTAAAGAAATTGTTTAGAATGTGAATGTTTTAAATAGAATTAAAACGATCTAACGATGTTTTAAAATGTGTTGAGATTCGAAACCATAGATTTCAACATTTATTGTTGAAATAGACGTTTTCGAGAAATAAAAGGAAATAGTGGACTATAACACTGTTGTTATAGTAAATGATTTCCGAAAGGAAATGTTTTGTATAGTATTGGGATTTATATATCTATTTTAATTTCGAATCCCTATACTAGTGATTTTGGGTTGTCGTAACGATGTTTTACGTAACATTCGTTTTGGCCCAAGTAGATATGTTTGAGAAAGGATTTTCTTAATAGAATGAAATATATACTTAATTCGATTTAAGTATATTGAATATTTTCTAAGTGTTGAAAATAAAAAGATTTGTGAATTGCTTATTTTTAATAAATATGGAAATGTTTTCCAATGTGAAGTGAATATTTAGAATTTATCTTTTTGAGGATAAATTGAAACGAATTATTGAAATTTTATGCACGAATATTTTGAAATATAAATTCATTATGGAATTTATATGTGAAAAGTGAAATTGGTTAAAAATAAATATTGATTTATTTTTGAAGTGTTGAAATTATATATATCTTGTAAAGATATTTTGGAAAATAAATAATTTGGAAAATTATTTGGAATCTGGTGATGTATGCATATCCATTGATAGTTCAATAACCGACTATCAGTATTTCCCTTTAAATGGGTATTTGATGTGAATATGATTGAATTTGAATGCACACTTATTTTTGAATAAGCGCTCACTATTCGGGTTAACCGGGAAAGGACCATGGGGTCGTATAACCCACTCCGAATATGTGATACGTCGTTGTGAATCGCATTTGAAGATCGGTGTTGAAGACCGGATATTTGCGAAAGCGATAGGATGAACTATCGATTGACTCTGCACCGAGTAGCTACGGTATTGAGTTCTCCATATGTGATGGTGAATCTGATCAGGATTGTGAATATCCGGATTGCAAGGACTTCTTTGTAAGTGCCTTCGGTTCTGTTCGATCCCGGAACAGACTTGTATGGATTGTATGTCTGACATTACAATTTGAGATATAAAGCCGATTTCTTTCAAATATATTTCTGTTGGTGGCGGAGAATTTATTCTTTGCTTAACACCCTTCTTTGAGACGTACGAGCTCAAAGGTTATATAGTTGAAGTTATCAGCAATATATCCCATTTTGGTAATGTGACATGCTGAGTGATGCTGAAATGATCATTGTGTTGATTATTTGTGATAGGATCATTTATTTGATCGTCTATCTTAGTGATCATTGTGTTGATCATTTATTGACCCAAAGCATGGCTTTTGTATAAAGTATGTTTTTGTGGACGTGAATTCGTCGAGCCTCACATCCCGGAAATGGTCAAAACAGGAAAGATGCGGCAAGGTTATTAGGGGTTGCTGTAGCTCCCCTTAGGGTATGTACATTTCCTTCTGGAAAGGGGTGGTATCATGGTATGGAGCCCAGATACTTACTCATGTTGAAAACACTTTATGATTGTGTGAATTGGATATCGAGCACTCGGTTGAAAAGGTCCTAAAGGACCGGGGAATGGCGTGCTCGTGTCAGTAGTTACCCAGTTAGGGGTAACCCGGCCTTGTGTTGGCAGAGATCCGGTTTGATTCTCGGGGATGTCTTTCCAGAGGCATTCTCAGTGGCAATGGGAAGTTCCTTGGCCTGACCATTTGTTGGAAATCCAATTCCCAATACGAAACTTGTACGGTATTAGTTGTAGAACCTGCTATTCACTTATGGTGGTCACCACTGTTTGGATAGTAGCTATAGTAGACATAGTTCGAAATGTCTATGTTGGCTAAGATTTATATTCTACTTTCGAAATGATTTTCTCTACACTATGCACTAGTAATAATATCAAATATTATTTTAAATGCGTATCAAGCATCTTTGACTATCATAAGGAGAAATCTCCTCCGATTCTGCGTTTGCATGTGTGTGTGTGCGGGAGGCCTTATGGTAGTCTCATTTTTTAAAAAGCATTGCGAATTGAAATAAAAATATTCCTCTATTTTGATTTTAAAGTTAAATAAACTGTTTTGAGTTCTCACACCAGTCACATGACTGACTTGGAGTTTATTGTTTTCCTTCCTAAACTCTGGGTGCCCACCAATTTCCACACGGGCAGTTAAGAGTTAGGTTTATCAGGATATTCTGGATATTCAGGAGTTGCTGGAGGCAAGATGGATGGCATGGCATATTATTTATATAGTATTTCTTTTTCCGCTGCACTGTTTGTTGTTGTATGAGGTTGTACACTCTGATGATATGATGTAATGAAATGAAATGTAATGTAATAACTGATATAGTTCTTTGTTTAAAGATTATTCATTTATTATTATATGTTGTTCCGCTGCGAATTGTGAGATTCTGTTGTTGTTCTTTTTGTTTCCTTTCTGTCCGTTCTATTTTCAAATTCTCTTTTTCTATTTTAAAATTCTCTGTTTTCTAAAAAATCGTCTATCTTCTTTTCCCTCTATTTTTCTTTTTCTTTCTTCTTTTTCTCTCTTCTTTCTTTTCTTTTCTTTTTAAAACCCATAACTATTCGGTTTTTCGGCAACGAAAATCCGGGTCGTTACAGTAGTACCTCAAAGCTCACAAACCAAGAAGTCGACAAAGAATTTTGATTCTTGACCAAAGTAATGTACAAAATGTCAAAGTTCAAGACATCCAAGTCACGGTACCCTAAGATAAGAGTTGCGACGTACCTTTAACTGGGGGCATCCACGGAGCCGCCTAGAACATCAAGTCTTACATCAATTGTTCAGCATAATCAGTCCTATGGGCTGAGAGGTACAGACACATTAACACTTGGTCAGGATGAAAGATCGCTCCAACTTGCAATAAAAGGAGGAACTTACCGTCCTCCAGAGATAGATGACGATGAAAGGCAGTTCCAGAATCAAATCATCAATGCACCATTTTCCAAAGATAGAAGTAGGTGCTCGAATGAGATCTCAAACCCTAACTTGCAAAAAATCAGCTATTATCCGAAGACAGATAACGACAAGGAGAGAACGCTCAAAATCGAGCAGCTAAGCCATTGATTCCCGAGGACTGGAACCAATGAATAAGTTTGATATCCGCAATAATGCTATCAGCCAGCATAACGCATATGGCCTGAAACAAGTTAAGGTTAAGCATCATAAATTCAAGAAAACCTTTACAAGTCCGTGATCAGGATAGAGATGAGCGCGGTCGTACCAGGGGCAATGTGATGACTTGCTCCGCAGCTTCTAATTTTCTATAAGAACCTGAAATTTGGCACTTGGAAATGAAGGGTTCCGCAGGTAGTCATCAGAACATAACAAAAACCGGTTGAAGGAAATTTGATTTTTCATAAATAAGAATAACTATGGAATTGGTTAAGCAACAGCCTTGCATCTCCAAGGGTAACACTTGAGGATTATAAACAAAGCTAGGCAATGGAAATGCCTGGAACTCTTATCCTTTGAGAACACAGCGTATCCCAAAGTTAAGCAACATTGAGAAAATAGCCATATTGGGTTAAAAGGAATCTACTCAACTCTACAGGATCAGATGAATGATTCAATCCTTACCAACATGACTTTAACACTGCCCGAAGACAGGCAACACTAAGAAACTAGTTTACAATCCAATCATCGAAGTGCTAGTTTTCGAAGACCATAACCGGTACCCAACTGGATTAAAAGCACCATCGGGTCGATGGGAAAAATCAATCCCAACCTCTTGAGTGTCAGTGTCGCCCCTGCAACACCGAGGCCTTTTCCCACTTCATAAGAACTAGTGTTGCCCCAGCAATGTCAGGAAACTTTTTACTTCTTAAGTAACAATGCTGCCCCGGCAACATCGGGAAACTTTCTACTTCATAAGTACTGATGTTACCCCGGCAACGTCTGGAAATTTTTTATTTCTTAAGTACCATGTTAGCAACGTTGGGAAACTTTCTATTATATAAGTACCGACGTTGCCCCATTAACGTGGGGAACCTTTCTACTTTATAAGTACCGATGCTGCCCCGGCAACGTCAGAAAACTTTTTATTTCCTACGTACGGTGTTGCCCCGGCAACGTTGAAAAACTTTCTATTCCCTAAGTACCGACATTGCCTCGACAATGCCAAGAAATTTGTTGTTTACTAAGTACCAGTGTTTCCCTGGTAATGGCGAGAAAACTTTAATCTACTGGGTTAGTGAGAAACACTCACCATAGTGAACCATCAATGCACTAACTTCTAGAGATATAAGCCGGTTCTCGATTGAGTTCTACCCTTATTTTCAGAAAATCACTATTCTCCGAAGATAAGCAACGACGGGAAGACTTAACCTTTCATAGGTCAATCAGATGGTTTAACCAGACACCGTAGGAATCAGCCACTACATAGGAACAAAGCAGCATCGAAAGAAAATCCTATGATTGAATTGCTTGTGCGCTAATTTCTAAAGATGAAAGCTGGTGCACAACCGAATTTCCTAAATTTAACTTAGAAAGGATTTAGATATAGCCAAAAGATAGGCAGCCTCGAGGAAATGTTGCTTGGAACCAAGCAGCTAGGTTATCGATTCCCGATGATACGAATTGGCATATGAACAAAACTTATGTGACGACAGCAATCAAGCAAAGTATGCACAACTAAGGACATGTAGGGACAATCATGGAAGGTCAAAACTAAAACCATCAGGCTTCCACAATCCTAGAATGGGATGAGAGCCAGACCAAAGGAAATCGAATCATGTGTCCCAAATCTCTCCATCTCTCACAATCACCCAAATACAAACGTTCGAAATAGCTAGTCCCACGAGCAGAGATAGACGCATAAATACTTGACCAAAAGAAATGTTGTAAAATCCAAATATGAATAACCATGAGGTTGGTTAGATAATGGTTCTATACTGCAAAACAGAGCATTCTGGCAATAAAATCGCCAATAAAGGAAATAAAGGATCTAACGTTCAAAAATCAACCATCGCTCATAGTATGGCAATAACGAGAAAGATCAATGACCTACTCAAGGTCTAACTAGATCATTTGGTTCCAACTCTTAGGAATATGCCATTAACCGAAGTTTGGTAATGCTAAGAAGAGACTCCCAAAACAAAACTATCAATACATCGGCTTTCGAAAATAGAAGCAAAAGCTTGATCGACTGTTTAATCTTACCTTCTGCAATCTTACGTTATCCAAGATCCACAACATCAAGGAAAAATCCAAAAGTTTGAGTCATCCGTACATGAGTTTACGAAGATAGAAACCAACACATGATTAGGATCTCAACGCTGGGCTCGAAAGAATTTACTTTAGCAAAAGATGCCAAAAACGCATCTTTCTAATGCCTACTGACATCATTACAAAAAATTAGATCTTGGGATCAAGCAACAAAGTCCCTAGTTCCCGAAGATAGGAGCTATCGTGTCAATCGAACTGGAGAAATCGAATTTATTGCTTAGGAGAGCTAACCTCCCAAAACGTGTTGGTTCAGTAGTCAAAGTAATCAGCCCTATGGGCTAAGGCATTTACACCAACGCTTTGTCAAACTAGGACGGCTGAGCATGAACTCGACTGAACAGAAACAAGAATAGTCATGAAACTGGCTAGACCAAGTTACCTCATAGTTCTATAAATAGAAATTCTCGAAGCCGAGGAATTAAGCCAATAGTCCTCTAAGACAGAAGCTAGTGTGCAGATAGAATTCCAAAAACCAAAAATGAAAGATATTCATGATCGAATAACTCACGCACTAGTTTCCGATGACTAAAGCTGTGCCTGATCGAACTTCAACTACAACTCTACAAGAGCAGCTGCGGCTTATAATTTAATTGATATATCATCCCAATATAACAGGAATAATAAGCGAAGCCTAAGTTGCGAAGGACCCAGCTTCTGGAGGAGTGGAAGTCACTCCGCCAGAATAAAGATTGGATGACCAAAAAGTCATTTTCAACAACAAAACCTGACATTCAACCCTATTAGGTATGTTTTACTTCAAATAGTATCCTCATATAACCTACGCCCGGAATCCAAGGGAAGTCAGCGTATGTTAACCAGTCACATTTGGAGTGTTGACCGGGGTGAATGCAGTGTGTTATCTAAATGAGAAGAGTCTGGTATCCTGAATACTGCAAACAAATAATCTAGCGTATATAGCTTGCTTACATTTGAAAAGCAATCCATGTCGTCCTTTGAAATTATCTCTTCCACACTTACCCGTTATAGATCAACGATCGATAACGAAGCCGCTATCTAAAGCGACGCGGGAAGCTTTTCTTTCCAGGATCACTTGAATACAGAAAAGGGAAGAGCGATACGATTGAATCACCCACTATATTCGATTTTGGAATAAACTGTCACATCGAAATTCAGAAACATTGACGGGACCTTAACCAAATTCTCGAGAAGAAAAAGCTAAAGACAAAGAGCAAGACTTCGCTCCAGAACGGTGTACAATCGTTCAAGACAAAACTTAACTTCACTGTCGGTCGAATTAAAACTATATAGGACAACTCTAAACCTACATCATGCACCCACTTATCGACCTAAACCCTTGCGTAAATTACGGAGCAAAGGTTGCATCGACAATACCAAGAATTGAAATTCAGATCGAAACCAAAAAACCAATGGCTATCAGAAGTCAGTCAATTGAGAACAACATTTTGAGGTGGACTTTGATGATTCACATCGAAAATTCAATAGTCAAAGCCAAATTTTCATGGTAACCTCGACACCATCAACTAGATTTCACAAAATGAAAACTCAAAAGAAGTTACTTCTAGAGCATGCCTTGTTTTCAACGAAGACATACTTTGAGGGGCAAATGTTATCCGGGTTTTTAATACATCAGAATCTAAAGGAAGTCGAGAGAACTCCATCGAGTCAGAATGGCTTGGAACTCAACCAAAAGGGCTAAAATAACAAGTTGAAGAGTGCCAACGAAAAGAATGGAAAAATACTTTAAGGACATGGATCGCTAGCAATCAATGGCCTATGGATCACTAGCGATCCATGGGTATAGCTCGGAGTTCAACCTGTTTTCTTACATCTTGATCCAATTCATAGTACAAAAGCAACGACTGAGTTTGATGAGGTTCGGAGTTAGCTAAACCGAGAGACAAGCATCTGCCCAGTCTAATTAGTAGTTAAATATAGCTAGCAAGTTAATCATCATCAAACAAAGCGACAAGCAACGAGACTACACAAACAACGTCGACACAAGACAACGAAGAAAGTCCAAAAACATGCTAAGTGTATGGATCGCCAACGATCCATATTTGAATATGGTACATGCATGACCCATGCAGATTGAAGCAAAGAAAGGAGCTAAGTAATTAGCTCGCATTCGAGCTAATTCTACGGATCACTAGCGATCCATCTTTTTGGCTTGGGTCACGAGCTAAGCTCCACCGCATCTTCCTACGCCCATCTACAAACAACTGGCGAATAGGCTTGGCCCAATTGCTCTCCCATCTCTATAAACAACATCCTATCTGCAACATAAAGTGGATCTTCTAGGGACTGGTTATTAAAGCTCTGTTGGAAGCTTTCTTCACTCTTCACCTCTCTCGCAACAATCTCTAACAGGGTTTACTATGATTCTCTATTGGATTCCAACCTTGGAGATTTAATCTAGCTAAGGACAATCAAGAGCTTTTTAATCAAGCACATCTTGTAACAACAATCAGACTATAATAAAAATTATAAAGTGGACGTATGCTTTGTTAACAGCCAAACTACTATATAAATATTCTTGTCTTCTTTCTCTTAATGCATTTTCGATATCCATTGTCTATATTATTGCCCTATGAGAACAGGGCTAGTGCTTTCACACTTGGACCAAGGTGTTGATCCATTTTTTGGGTCAACAATATGTATGTACGTACGTACGTATGTATGTATATATGTATGTATGTATGTATACATATATCAGCATATAAATAATTTAATTAATTAACAATTAGTTAATTATTTATCAAATAAATCATTTATATAATAAACATTTTAATTAAATAATCTAACAAATTTCCAAAAATTTATTCAATTTACCTTAATCAATTTAAGATATATTTTCAACTATAACCTTTATAGTTACATATACATATATCACTACATATATGTGTTGGAACTTGGCTAGCTCGTAGCGGAAATTATGGATGAATTTCAAAATTTTCCCTTATTGGATCTTTATTGAGCCTATAAAGTATAATTTATTTAGAACATTTCTAAATTTATTTAAATAAAATCTCTTATTTTATTTAAATCCATAAATTACGTAGTTTTATTTAATTTATATATTAGTACCTATAAATATACACATATGTATGTGTGTATTATATAACATGATAACTTGTATAAGGAATAACATGTCCGCATATAGATGTTGGGATTTACATCACAACATACATGTTAGCTCAACCGATATATATTGTATGTTGTCCAAATATAAGTATATATATAAGTTTGTTATTTATATAAATATTATAAATCTATATATATAAATATATTAATATTTATGTAAATGTTATATATACATATATATATATATATGTATATTTATAAGTAAATTTTATTTAAATAATTATACGAAGATGAAAATATTTAAACACTTATATATATAACTGAAATATATATACACATATGTAAAATATTAGTAATTTATATATACATGTATAATTATGTATTATTTAATAAATATTAAAATAATATATATATACATAATGTATACAAAGTTTTTTGATATATATATTTATAAACATATTTAATATATATATATATACGTATGTATTATGTATGTATTAATAAAATTAAAAAAGAGTAATTTTTTACTTCTAGATCATATGCACAACACAACAAAATTATATTACATTAAATATATATACTAATTAGTCGAAATACAATAAACATTAATAAAACCATTTTTGAAACGTATATTTTAAAATCTAAAATTTTAAAAAAATCTTGCATGATACTTTGAAGTTTGGAAGAATTTTCCATAATTTTTAATAATTAATTAATTTTGATCATATATTGTAATGATTTTTTAAAAATATAAAAATTGATTATTAAATTCTCAATTTTTGATGGAGAGCTTATTTCATGATAAAAAAAAATTAATATTAATTTTCGAAACATATTTTATTTTATATAAATTGTTTAAATAATATATTGATTTAAATAATAGTAGGTAATAGTAAATAATTATTTAGAATTACTTCACTATTACCAGAAATTATAATTATAGTAAATATTCATGTATAAAATATAAGTTCAATTATTAGCATGATATGATTATATCAAAAAATACAAATCATATAATTATAATTAAATGACATATATATATATTAGTAAAATAATAATTATTTGGCTGTGCATGTCTGATTTATATTTGAAAAAATTGTTTTTTTGATATTTATACATATAACCAATCTATTATGTGACAACATCAATACATATAAGAATCGTCACCTAACTAACTATATAATACTATATGTATGTATAATAAAATAATTTTATGAGGTTATAAGCAGTATAATATAGTAAATACATACCTAAAACAAATGCCTTAAAGCACACCTAGTAATTATGAACTCTCTCAACATTTAAAGCTTTTCGATTCGACAGACTGCTAATCCTTGAGCCGTTGACCTTTGACTATCAGATATTGCTTGTTTTGAATTGATTTGAGTTAGATTTGCTTAAGCTCTCGAGGTATGTGATTGGCCAGCTAGAAGAGATAGTGGGAGCCAAAAGGTCTTCAAACAATTAGGGTTAGAGGTCACTTTATAACGGATGAAAGAGAGAAAGATATGGATCGTATCTCGTACCAATACTCGTTATATCCGAGCCATTCGTTTACAATCCCTCTAGCCTATTTTTAGCTGCCCTTACAGCCTTCATAATAATCAATTATCACCATATCATCATGGGCTAATATCCCATTTAATCCCAAATAAATATTATTAATTTAATTTAATTGCTTATCGATATCATACATCAATCGGTATATTTATAACTATTATAAATATACAAAATTATGACTTAAATCATATTCAAAATTTTATAATTAATATTTCATTGATATTAATTTACTTAATTAATTTATAAAAATTGTAAATTAATTAAATCGTTTCACATGGTAGGTTTGAGGTTCATTTTCCGCCCCCTGCACCATGCCAACCGAAAGGTCTAGCTTACTTGGAATAGTGGTTGTGGCGGACCAGACGTCTATTCCCTAGGTTTACTGTTCAGGAATCGCATGTCGATAGTGATTGAACAGGTTTCTCTAGTTTCCAAAAAAAAAAAAAATCGTTTGATCTAAAGAGAATTCATCATTCTGGTTGTGTGACTCGTCGGCTGTAAATTTGGTCAGCGATTAACATCGAACTATTCGAATGTTAATGTTCACACATCACTGAGTAGGTGGTGTGACATTTTGGCAAAATTTATTGCTTTCTTAGTTTTGGTAAAATCTAATTTTACTTTATTACGTGTTACCCAATTGTGACATTTATTTACACTAATTTTCTTCGTCAAAACTATATCACTTCAGACTTATGGAATTTGGTAATGGTCAAAATTCTAGCATCGCCCATATTCAATCTATAGTCCAAACACAAAGTCCTTGGTTCAATAATAATAATTATTATTAACCGGAATGCTCCGACCAGAGACTTTGACTTTGAGTTGACCGTGATACTAACCCCATATAACTGAGGATACGAATCCTCTTCGAAATGGTGCTTCACTTCCAGTACTTCCACTCGACCCAACTATAGTCACTCGATGGATGTCGTGCCATTATTTAACTATAATTAAGTTGAGCTTTCATATAGAAGATCCACATTATTCTCAAGCCGAGAGAACTTTGTAAATCGGTAACATTGATGTTTTCTACTTTTGACCTTGGTTATACTAGCCAACTGAAACCTATCGAGTGAATCGTTCCATAGTTATCCAATGACTATCAATATGTAACCCTAGGTTCCCCCAGCAATCATGAGTAATACACTGCCCAACATTTAGAGAGCGTTACATACTGTAGTTTCAAGGGATACATCGATGTCTAGTCTCGATGCATGTTGACGAGGAACATTTAAAATGGTATATTTGTTTTCATTGTGATAAATTACTCGCGGTTACAACACTTTATAACTACTATCACAAAACATACCATATATGGATTATCTATTAAATACGCTTTTAATTTAATTAATTAATATAACACATTATATCAAGTATATAATATAAAGAAAACACCTTTATTTCGAACAAGAATGGCCAAAGTTAGATATATGTAATGAATTACATAATTTCCCATAGGGCATGCCATTAACTCTATTAATCTCCTACTTGTACTTGGGGTCAATTTTGGAATCTTATTCTAACTTCTATGATTAGTTTTCTCAAAACCAATTGGGTCATTCCCTCGACAAATGGGTATTATACCACCTTTTAATTATCTACTATGTCAATCAACTCTCTCCGGCGTTGATAAACTATCTTTATTATGTGGAACAAGTCAGAGTATGTCTCTCGACATCCGATGAGCTTTATATTATGTTACGAACTATATCATGACATTATTATCATATAACAATGTTATGCAATTTTCAATATTTGGAATCACCCTCGGCTCAGTTATAAATTTGTGTATTTATTATATACATACATTGTTTTATCGTGGCGCTATTCAAGTCAATATATCCGTTACAATCTCTTCTATTGGAGCATTTCCAACTTTAAAATTCTTAATTTATTATTGACATGTTATACTTAATATCATTTATGACATTTGAGTCCGAGCATTCCTTCATAAGTAGTTCACTATTTCTGTAAATAATTCTCTAGTATTTCAAAAATACATGAGAATATCTCAAACAAGCATTTAGGGACATCAATTTGGATTTGATTTTGCTTCATGTATCAAATAGATAAACAAATTACAATATCATATACAACATAACATGTACGATAATCCTACTGCCAGCGTATAATGAATCCATATTGCTGTTCCATATTAAACATTTTAATATGGTGTCCTTGCATATCATTTTGGGATATTCCCAATATCTTTTGTACTTACTATAAAAGGCATCATTTTTCAAATCCAACATTGTGTATTAAAATAACTAAAAATGTTTTTAACACAAGTACATCGTTAAAAATCAGCAATGCGTTGTTTACTTATGATTTAAAACATCTATATATCTTTTAACTTTGTTCCTTATGAGCATACGCTTCATCTGCATTTTAATTGATAATCAAACTATATGATATTTTTTCAATTTTGATGCTTTTAAAATGATACTTTCTATCATTTCATGGATCATAAAGAAAAACTCACAAACTCAATATCACTCCCACTGACTTTGAAACACTTCGGTTGTTATGTGCAAACAATCTAGTCTAAATCTATATTTACTACTTTCTGTGTCAACATATATATACACCAAAACATTAAGTTATACTAGGCGATAATTTTATGAGTAAAATCCAAACCAACTCGAGCACATTAAATGGTGAATATATTACACTAATTTCAACATTTGAAATGTATATGAGATTATTTTTATCAACATAACTCATTTAATTCCAACAGCATTAGTCTTGCTTATAAAGACATAGTTGCGGCTGATGGATCACATCCCGTTGGTTACGGTTGCCAAAATCATATTTTGATGACGTACTTGAAATTCAGATTTGTACATCATACCATATCATAGAGTAGATACTCTTAATAGTTTAATTAAACAACCGAGGATTGTATATTTTTGACACTGATAAGAAACTCATGTTTTCTCTTCAATATACGAGAATACTCTCTAATGCAATGTGTTCGTTTAGGTTAGTTAAATTCATCTCACCTCATGTAATCAGCTTTATCTTTGGATCGTATCGAATTCCATTTTCTACCAATAATTTCTCTAAGAAATTCCTTCACTATGAATTTGGTATTTCTTGAAACAATAATTGTTCCTCGGTGCGATGGAATATGTACTCATAATATTTTATGAATTTCCTTATATATAAAACTTATATGGTTTTAGTTTAAAAAAACTTATGTTCAAAACATAAATATATCATCCAATGATAGTCCTTCCTAAACTCTTTTTGGGAAGATTCATACAAGATCCCTCATGAACAATTATTACGTGCAGACTTTTTATTTGCACAACCTGCCAACTCCTTGTCTTAAGATATGTTGGGGTTTCTTATACACCATTATCTTGTATGATATTGTAAACTATTATTTAGATGAGATAATATTAACCTTATGTACTACTCTTAAGTACATGACCATATAGAACGAAATTAACTCAACTTCACTCACAATTAATCGTACTTTGTCCCAACAAAGTACAATTACTCCTTATTGATTGATCACTATGTATCATATGGACGTGTGACTTTTGAGATTGAATTTTTATTCATTTTTAAGTGCATTCCAAACTCTTTTCAATATACTCACCCATTCGATCAAATCAAACCATTTCTATTAGATGTTACATTGCTTTATTTTATTGTATATTCTATTTGCTTACCATAGACTTACATATGCTTATCAAATACACATGTCCATGTCTATAATAACTCATCGGGGTATATAACGAAGTATGTGGAACCGTTTTGTTATTAATGGACTTGTAATTGCATACATCAATTGTATCAATTTGAAGAGTTCATCGACTCTCATGATACTCCCACTTAATGGGTGCATAGAATTTAATTGTTAGAGATATAATTTACTAGTATCATATGATTCAAAATCATATAATAAAATTATTTCTCCAAACCACGACTTGGTCTATAATTCCAAAATAATTGTAGACAATTTTAAATACTTCAGCATTTTCAATTGCATCACTTTTGCTGTAAAAAAACCACAGTATAGTTTTATTTCATAACGATTATTCATAATATTCACATTGAAATATAACTGTGTCTATTTTTCAGTCGACGTCGAAAAATAGTCATTATTTCATAAATAATATGAGGTGTGTTTTACGAAAATAATTTTTCATAACTTGATGCAATCAATAAGTGCTATATGACATGCTCCCACTATTTCCACCATTACTGTAGTAGCGTACTAAATTTGGAGGTCATCATTCACTTAATATAGATTATTTATTTCATATACTGCAACTAGTTTATAGTGGGGAGTTCTTTGATCAAATATCTTGAACTCAAAGAAATCACATAGAAAACAATTTTCTATATGAAAATACATTTTGGAATAGAAATCATATTTCTTATTCCAATGTTGAGTATTAATTATTATTATTACAATTCTCATTTCTGATTTTTCTTTATGAAGCAAAAGTGATTATTCACTCTCTTCATTCCAACTATACCTTAAATCATATCTACTATTATACACTCGTTTTTCTTTCTAAATGGTCGCCTTCAAAATAAAACCCTTACTACAACATCATAATGAACTCTTTACAAAGATGCATTTGATCATCCTTAACATTTAAGGACATCAAATACGATGCACCTTATGTAAACCGATCAAACTAGCATTTTGGCAATTGAATTTTTAGATCTTTCTTGTAGCTTAGGGTCTAATGTTACACTTAATATAATATGATCCTTTTGTAGTCAATCAAATTCAATGCTCAATCTCACAGTACTATTTATTGTCTTATTTTGAATGAACCAACTTCATTGAAGTATCATACATTATGAAATGTCAGCATTCTCCATATAAAACTTATATGCAATAGTATATGAATTAAATATCCGTAGTCTTGTATTGCTTTTAGAGTTCAAAATTCACAGAATGCAATACATGGTCCCGACCAAATAAACATGTAAGCGACCAAATTACCAATGTATCTTGTAGTTGTAAAAATAGGTGCTTGCCTGGGTGTTGAAATGTTAACATGCGATGAATATTTATTAGTAAGTATATGTTCTATTTCTATTTGCCAATCTTAAATTCAGTTCATTTGTATATCTTAATTAAAATGCATAAAATTATCAATGTAGATTATTATAAAATTATATAACATATGTTCATACAATATTAGAAAGTTTAAATGTTATCATTTCATTTTTCTAATAAGGCTTCCACAAATCTTCAAGGCAAAACTAGAGGTTAATCTTATAAGGCCCTAAAGTTCAAATTTCCCACCTAACTTAAGATTCAAAATTCCCGCCTCACACCAAATCTTCCCGCCTATAGAATTTGCCCTCACCTTTATTTACGTCAACGGTGCATGCACAAATCATCAAGCCACACGATTAAGGACACACGGAAAGATCGAATGATGGATGTGCAATGTACAATTTAGGAATTAGCAATCCATATGATATCATAGCACTATAAATAAAAGGTAACTGTAGCCAGGAAAGGTGCTTTTGGAACATTCTCTAATTCTATACTAAATATGTTTGTACTCTCTTCTATTGAAAAAGTTTGTACTAGAAATATATAAGCAAAGATTTGGCCCATAGACGTAGGATTCTTTGAAATCTGAACCATGCAAATTTGTGCGTCCTTTACTTTTTCTGCACTAGCATTTTTTTTGTTAGATTTTCTTTGTCTTTGCTTTAATTGAACGTAAATTGGACTTGACATTTTGACAAACAGTTAGAGCACAAAATCATACTTGTGTAAGCATACAACAACATAATACTTTTTTAAGGCAGTTTTAATACTGCTTAAATTTTCTAATTCTTAATTATAGAAGCATTGAACATCGTAATTACTTCAAAACTAAATTGGTGTCATGAGAACGAAAATCCTCATTAACATTTTGGCGCTAGAATGAGGAAAATCCCATAGCAAACCATCATCAAACTACCACCCACTTAATCCCCACAACTTCCTTTAAAACTCAAATCATGTAGCCTAATAACTCCCCTACCCCTCCTCAACAAGAATTTGAACACTTAGCTGCAAAACTAGGAAGTAAACCCTTTGCTTTCTTATCTAAACTTCCCTGTCCACCATTAAAAAAAGTCACCGACCTTATCCTCAACACCCTTTTATGTCTTCGTTGCCCAGATCAACGGAAGGATAGACAACTTTGAGAAGCTAGTTGCTTAAAATCCTACCAGATCATCCAATTACCATAGTTCCACAGATCACTACCAACATCTCCCTGCTGTACAACAAGCGCAAGCAAGGGACAAACACAACACTCTCTTTAATAAGAACGATGATGCTAGACTACTTAGCTTAGGACCAACAGAAATGAATAAGGCCTCAATAAATTCAAACATCAAGGGCAAATCAAGATACAAATGTAGCTCATCGTGTGTAAACAAGAAATATATGAAGATACAAAAGTTGAAAGCCCGTATAGAGCAGTTGGCTACGATATGTGAACAAAGCGATGAGGAGGGAAGGAGGGAAGAGTGTTCATCCCCATTTAGTGAAGTGATAGTTCAGGCCGATTTGCATAATAGCTTCAGGGCACCAAGCATCGAAAAGTATGATGGGTTGTTAAATCCGAACGACCATCTGTGTGCATTTGAATATTATATGAATACCTCAAAGATATGGAAGCTAGCTCACTGTAAATATTCCTTATATATCTTATGAGAGCAGCCTCTAGAGGGTTTCAAATATATTCACTACGAGAAATCCATTCCTAGGTAATGTTTCTATAGACTTCTGCAGATAGTTCCATACGGGAAGAGAAAGCTCCCACTCGTATACCTTATCCTCAGTTAAGCAGTGGGATGATGAAAGCTTGCGCAGCTTCATTAAATGCTTCAAAGAAGAAGCAGTAAGGGTTGGGTCAACAGTGAGGAAGAGTTATTGATGGCAGCCCATTTCAAAATAAGAAGAAATATAGACATGTGGAATAAAAACAACAAAAAACCATGTAGAAGCATGAAAGCCTTCTTCAAAAGAGCACGTAGGTACATATGCATCGAAGAAGCAAAAGCCACTGGAGGAATGTTTACCGAAAGAACTACCCTTGTAAATAATGATAGAAAGCAGGGGTAGAAACATACTACAACCCATCTGCAAAATGACTAAGTTAATTTAACTTTGTGGCAAAAACCCCACTCACTCACTTTTTGGGCTAGATCTATGAAATGATTAGGATGGAATTAGAATATAACATCCTGAATAACGGGATGAAAGATGAGCTGCACAAAGGCAGTGCATATTGCAAGTTTCATCGAGTAAACGAGCACTATATAGATAAATTTCACCATCTGAAGTTCGAAATTAAAAGGCTTATTTAGAAAGCCAATCTAGAAACTTACCAAAAAGACACTCCAATCACTCCTATGTAGAACCGGTCTCCTGACCCTTATGAAAATGTTATGCAAAATCCCCATTCCCTCATCGCTTCCATTTATGGAGGACCCTACCTAATAGGTTGAATTAGAAAGGCATCATAGAATATGTGTAAGAAGCTTGTATTGAACAACGAACTTTGTTCCACATCAAGCAAAAGCCAATGTCGGATGTCAATTTTGCTTTTGCAGACTTGGCTGGGGTCATATTTCCACATTAGGACCCTTAGTGATAACCATACAGATCTCCAACTACACAATAAAGAAAGTATTTATAGATTCAGAAAGCTCTATGAATGTTATCTTCAAAACAACATATGGCAAAAATGGGACTTCCAACTAAGATCTTGAAGCTAAGCTCAGAGCCAATATACGGCTTCAACAATACAACTTCCGTCAATTAGGAATGGCTCGACCTCTTGTCACCATCGAAGATGCACCACTACATAAATCATTTTATGTGAGCATCCTTATTATTGATCAATAGTCTTCGTACAATGCCTTCGTAGGGATACCTATGCTGATAGAGATTGGAGCAGTCATCTCCTAGAAAGATTTGCTTATAAAGTTTCACATCTTCGCAGGAGTTGGAAGTGTGGGGGAGAGAAATTATTAGCTAGGGAGTCATATAATGTAACCTTGAATCCTAGCAATAAAATTGTTTGGAATTATATAGTCGTATCCTCTGATTTATATAAAAATGAAAATAACAAGCCAATTCAAGGAACTACGTTGGAATTAAGTTCCAAGGCAGATACTAAAACATGTCATATCATGATCATGGTATCTACAAGCTAAAAGAGATTATTTGCATATGGTTAGAACAGATGAATATGATTTCATGTTTGCATAGTATCTATCAGATGCTTCATCACTCCAAAAGGGGGAAGTCTCGTCAGAACCCTAAGAAATAAAAGAAAGTGGACCCTAGCATGGGAATAAAATGTAAGGACCTAGAGCCAATATATGATTTGGAGGACATTTAGATAGATCCTTTAGACTCTACCAAAACCGTGAAGATTGGAAAAAATCTAGGTGGAAAACTGCATGCCAAATTAATCAGTTTTCTAAAGAAATCCAATAATGTCTTCACTTGGACCCATTTAGAAATGAAAGGAGTTTATCTTATGGTGATTTATCATGCCCTAAATGTAGAACCTCATGTGCACAAAGTTAGAAAAAATTAGTGTAACCTAGACCAAGAGAGATATAGTGCCTTTCACGAAGAAATTAAGAAGCTAAAGGAAATGGGATTCATTCGAGAAGTGAACTACCCAAAGTGGATAGCAAATTCATTTTGGTGAAAAATCTAATGAAAAATGGAGGACTTGCATAGACTTCATGAATCTCAATAAAGCATACCTAAAAGACAACTTTTCATTACCATAATAGATCGATTAGTTGATGCAATCAGGGACATGAGTTATTGACATTCATGGACCATACTCCAGATATAATCAAATATCCATATTCAAACCAAATAAAGAACACACAAGCTTTGTTACCGATAAAGGGCAATATTGTTATAAGGGATGTCATTCAGATTGAAGAACATGAGGGCAACGTACCAAAGGTTAGTTAACATGATGTTCGAAAACCAAATTGGTAAGAACATTGAAGTTTACGTCGATGACATGTTAGTCAAGTCTAAAACTGCTTTGACCCATGTATGAGATTTAGAAGAAACCTTCACAACCTTAAGGCAATATGAGATGAAGTTGAATCCCTTGAAGTGTACGTTTGCAATCTAGTCAGAAAACTTTATTGGATATATTGTAAGCACCAGAGGAAAATAAGTCAATTCGAAAAAGATTGAAGCTATTAGGAAAATGGAGATCCCAAAAAACCCAAAGACGTAATGAGTTTGAATGGGAAAGTGGTAGCTCTGAGCAGATATTTTTTCAAATGCCATGGACAAATGCATTCTATTCTTCGATTAGGTCAAAAAGGGTAGAAATTTCGAATGGATAAAAGAGTGCAAAGCAGCTTTTAAGGTATTGAATGACCACCTGGCCAACCTTCTCATACTTTCAAAACCGATCTCAAGTGAGGATATATTTGTATACTTAGCTATAACTAACTAGGCTTTAAGTGGAGTAATAGTTCGAGATGAGGCAGATATATAAAAACCAATATATTTCACTAGTAATCACTTTAGGAGAGCTGAATTAAACTATTCTAATAGATAAGCTAGCCTACAATTAACTGCTTATAATCCATATGTTGCGACCATATTTCCAGGTGCACCCCATCAAAGTACTAACAGATAAACTGTAACATTCCCATTTTTAAGCCAAATTTAAATTGGTAATTAATTTAATTTTTGAATTAAATTGTGGATTAATTTCATATTGTTCAAATTAAATAAGATATGTGCCTATTTATTTATATAAATAGATTGTAATTTGAAATTTGAATTTGAAATTTTCCAAAATAAATTATATATGTTGTTTATGTATATATATATATATGTGTGTGTGTATACAAATTGATTTTAAATTGAATTTTGAACTTGAAACTCAAAAAATAAATATCTTATAAAAATAAATTGGATTTAAAAAACTTTATAAACTAATAGAAATTTGTTTTCTAATTTTAATATATATATGTAGTACATATTTTGGAAGTTATGATTTAAATTTAATATATAACTTTCAAAAGCTATTTAAAAATTAAATTCTATATTTTAAGGACTCATATATAAAATAAATATGTGTGTTTATTTGTTAATGTATAATTAGATTTTAAAATCATTATCTTTACAAGGTTATATAAATATTAATAAAGGTAAGGTATGAATATAAATTTAATAACACACACACACACACACATATATAACATAAATATAAAAAGGGTATAAATACATATAAATTACAAGTATAAAATTAATTAATACTTATTAAAACATATTCTCATACAAAATATACAAGTGTAGGTTAATTATGCATACAAAATCACAAGTGTTAGGTTTTTAACATATGGATTAGACAAGTGTGAGTGTTTTAAAATACAATCTAACATTTGTAATAATAATATCATACAAATAATACAAGTGTCATTGTTTGATTTATTTTCGTTTTATTTTTGAAATTTATGAATAAAGAGGAAAACAAGTTATAAATATATCTAACTCCTCTCTTTCTCAATTTTCTTTCAAACATATAAAGAAAAAAAATGATGAAAACCTGAAAACAGTAAAGAATGTTTCAAAATTTGAAAAGCAAAAGTAGATAAAAGCGAACAACAACCTTTGTTAAAAATTTAAAAGCTGAAGTAAAGTTTAAGCAATGGTTTCAAATTTAAGTTACAATTCAATTTCAAGTATAGATCAGATCAGAGAAGAAAACCTGAAGCTTCAGTTTCAAATCAAATACATCAAATTCAAATTCAACAATCAAGCTTTGGTTTCAAATTAGCAAACCAAATTACAAGTTTCAAGTTTCCAGATCAAATATGAATTCCAGTTTTCAAATTACATTTCCAGGTTCTTTGTCTCTCATTTCCAGGTGAGCAAACTCTTAAACCTATATACATTTTGGTTTGCATGTGATCAATATTGATGTATGTTGTGAAATATGTTTGCATGGGTATAAATATGTATGTATATGTATATGTATATGTATATATATATATATATATATATATATATATATGACTGTGTATATGTGTCTGTGTACAGACATATATCTCCGTTTCAAGTTACAAGTTTTAATTTTTTTAATAAAATTCAAAATCTCTTTAACTAATCTCTGATAGACTTTAGTATTTAATAAATTATGTTTTTTTAAACACAAACTAAGATTTAAAAATAGTTTAAAGAACGTTTTGTTTATAAACTATCTGGAAATTAAGAAAGACATTGGAAATTGTAAACATATCAAATTCTCCACCTAAATAATTCATGGGTTTATAATCTATTTTATTATCAAAAATCATGAATTTTGGAAGTTAAATCATAATTTTTAGTTTGGGATCGAGAGAGATATCCGTAGTTGATCGGATTTGGAAGTTTGGGCTATTTCTGGTGATCGGTGAACTCGGGGTGGTTGGGGTCTCTACTGGAGGAGGCCACGGTGGAGTCGAGCTCGGGAAAAATGTCAGGTGGGTTATTGGTCCACCGAGGCGGCGTCGCGGTGATGGTTTAGGGTTAAAACCCAAATTGGTTAGGTCGGGAAACTTGGCCGCTGTGTCACTCTGGAGGATCGGGGTTCATCGGTCATGGGGGGAAAGAAGCGTGGATGGCTGAAGAGGGTGTGGCCAGAATTTCATGAGTTTTGGTGGTCGGCGTCATCGGGACGAGGAGTTTTCAGGTTATGGGTAGTCTCCAGGTTTGACCAAAAGTGCTCGATTTCGAGTTTGGTTTGGTTGTGGAGTCTGGGTGATCTGAATCGATGGTGTAGGTGATCGTCGTTGTGCGGGAGGCCACGACGATGGTCGGAAGTCATTCAGGTGACCGTGTACGTGCACGAATTATCACCTATATCAGCTGAATGTTGAGGTGTTTGAGGAAGAAGAGGCTACTCGAGGATGGTCACGAGAAAACGAAGGTTGGACTCGAAGGAAAGTGAAAACGCGAGTTGCTCGAAGTTGGGCTCGGGAAATATATGGGTTGAGCTCGGGTCTAAAGTTTGAGTATAAAAACAGTTTCAAATCTTTAAAAACAAGATCAAGTTTTACATAATGCAATTTTGTTAAAACCATTTCTATTGTAAATAATAAATGTTTATCTAAGTTTTAAATTAGTTAAAGGTTTTTAAATAAAAAAATTATTTCAAATTAATTAAGTTTAAAGTGGTTTAATATATATAATCTTTATTTTAAAAGGTTATTTTAATAAACTAAATATTGTTATTAGTTTAATAATTAAAAAGATGAAGTGTTTTTAATCCTCAATTTAACTTAAAGGTTTGAGTTATTTGGTTAATGATAATTCATTAGAAAGTTTATTAATAAATTTTAAATGACATTAATTAATTAAGTAAGATAAATAGTTTATCTTTTAGTGAATCAAAGTTTTGAATAATTAAAGAATAATTACTTAATGTCATTAATTAAGGTGAGTAATTGATGGATAATTACTAAATGTGATTTATTAAAAGGATAATTACTTAATGAGATTAATTAAGTATAATTACTTAATTACACTACAACAAATAGCCGTTTTACAACGGGCAATGCCCGTTGTAATATGGGTTTCACAACAGGCATGCGCCCGTTGTATTAGGCCTCGTTGTAATAGGTCTACCGTATTTTACAACGGGCAATGAACGTTGTAATACACCTTTTTACAACGGTCATCGGCCCTTGCAATAGGCTCTATGACAACAATTAAAGTCCGTTGTAAAAGACTATAATACAACTGGTATAGCCCATTGTAATACATGATATTGCAACGGTTTCTGACCGTTGCAAAATAAATGCAAATTTTAACCACCGAGTAGAAACATATTCATATGAAATTTCCAAAGAGCTCCTGCTTTCATGAATGATTAAAAAACAGTACAATTTCATAAATTTTTCAACAAAAATATTAACCAGCCAATTGAAACAGACTCATGCGCAAAATCGCAAAGAGCTAAACAGCACAGAACACCACAACGTTATGACTTGGGATTTCCCATAAACAATGTGAAATAAACAGAAATCAGGCCTATAAAGATTATTTTATGCATATAGAAGCATCCCATTACTTGGCATCGACCAACTCCTTCCTAAATTGCTTGGCATGCTGCTTGCATCGTGTTGGTGAGAGCGGAGTTGACTTCGCTATACTTTTTGGTCTCCAACCCACGGTCTGGGTTCACCTGTAAAATTTTGGTCTTGAGAGCAGCTAGCATTTTTCCGACACGGTCTGCAATTTCTTCAGCTGACGTGATTCTCGAAGAATGAATGTCATACACACCTGGGTCAATACCAGCTCCATAATTTATGGCTTCATAGAATGCAGAAAGGAGCTTCTCCTATGATCTGAAGTTCTTCATTCCAATCACACCAACATCCATGTTGATGATGGAGTGGATGATCTCGTTACAGTTGGAGTAGCTCATATGGGTATAAATCTAAGTAGCATCCTTAATGCCGACACTGGTGATAAGAAAAGAGTGTATGGTCCAGTCGAGATAGAATGCATGATCTAAACTGCAAAGAGGCATCCCCTCTCTGCAAGTCGCTTTGTCAATTTGAATAGCAATAATTCCAACCCCTTCCAAGTCTTCTACTTCTTTCGTGGCTAGAGAATTCTGAAAGCACGCATCAAATCTTGGCTGATCATTTCTGACAAAAGACCATTTGGAGATTGTAACCGGACCACTAAGCATACCCTTCATTGGTCGGGGCCCGGGAGATCATGATATATGCCATTGACGACAGAAACAACCATTGCCTTTGTGCAACTGACATCTTCATTAATAATTAGGGGCTTTACATATCATGACCATACGATTTCACCAACCTGTTAGCAGTAAATGAAAACCCTGATAGCTCACCAAAGTACTCAACTACATCGTTTCTCTAGTTCTCTGTGTACTAATACATCAACATCAAGATCTTCTTGCAATTTCACAACGCTGCCAATTTCCTCTTTGAAGGCCTTAACATACTCTTCTTCAGAGATTCTGAAATACAAGTCGGTTATAATTGCTTAGACTAATGTATAAACATATGCAAGATACATACATATATACATACATAAGTACACACATACGCATACATAAATCAAAAAAGACAGTTATATAATTAAGTGGAGTGCTCATTTGTTTGCCTTGTATTCACGCCGTACTCTCCTGAGTTCGACAGTTTGTAGGAATAAACCAATAGTTGTGGTTGGGAGAACTGGAAGGTTCAATTTCCTTTGTTCTACATCTAATCTAGCACTTACATTTGTAGATCTGCAGTGCTTAGCGCCCTTCAAATCAGCAGTAGCTTTCTAGACTATCGCATTGTTATCTCCAGGAGACGACTTCCTTGAAGCCTGAGTATCAGCATTTGTGCTGCAAAAAAGGCCTGCAATTTATTTAACTAAAAGGTAAGGAGATAGAATTAACCAAATGAATGACTAAGAAAATATAATGGCGAGGAATCATCAGCTACCTCATCTTTACCACCAGCCATTGCTTTGGCAGGACCATTGACATCTACCACCTTTTATAATGCGAATGCCAACTATGATTTGATTTCATCAATCCAATATCAAGTTAACAGCAGTTTTATAGAGTCAGACGCAATGAAACCAAAAAATTAAAATGACAATATGCTCCGTAAACATGAATTTCAACTATGTCCAAAAATTAGTTAGCATACACTAACCATCTACAAAGGTAACACAACGATAGAAATGATATTGTACAATTATTATTATTATTTTTCGATTTAAGTAGGTAGAATATAAGTAAATCATAAAATTACACCGCCATATTCGAATTTAAAAAGGTACATAGAGGTTCTAGAAAAAAAGAACAAATAAACACACAACATAGTAATAACATACAAATGAAAATAATTGTACTGATCTTGCATGCAATGTTTGTCGACTCAATCCCAACATACTATAGTCCAGTCACAATTCTTTCTTCCACTAATATCAGATATAACTGTTTCTTTAATGCGTTTCTTTTATAGCCCATTTGGAAGCAGATTGCATGAACACACATGAAAGATTAGACAAGTAGATTACTACTATAGGTCTGAAAACAAAAATATTCAAAATAATTTCTAATACAAAATATACTACAAAGTAAACAATACCATTACACTGTTGTATGAACGCAATAGGTATTGATGAATTTTAAAAACGAAACGATAGAAATATCAGAACAGAGGTAACATAGATAACATAAATTTTATAAAATACCGACCTTGTGGAGGAAAAAATACCCTCTAATGCTTTCCTATCTCGCAGATCTACCTGACAAACAAATTAATTTAGCAATTAAATCTTTATGCATTATGCTTATTTTCTAATCAAGCAGAAACTGAAATGATGGAAGAAAATGATGTTAATGTTCAGGTTTGTAAACCAATAATATAAAACACACATGATCACATGTTAACGCCAAAAAAAAACATTCTAACAACGTCAAGCGCTTTTTCCCTTTCAAGTTCTGAATGCAAAATTGCAAACGGAGATTGACTTTATTATACAGCTGAAAATTTACTTGACATCTCATCCCCTCTAGCCACAATTTCCCAAGAAACAACATCCCTTATATTCACATTAACCAGCCAAATCCTCATCGCCGCCACCCGCACCCAAGCTTCAAATACCCAAGACCAGACAAATTGAATTTGGGAAATGCGAAACGAGTAAAACAATTTCTAGAGTTAAACTCGAATCAATGGTCGAGAAGAATCAATATCGAAAAAAGGAAAAAATCGCATACTGTTTTTGAAAATCGAACTCGACCCAATTGAGGCCACTGCAGGCAATCACTGATAGAGGTAAATATTCGAAGCATCATCGACAAATTAAAGCGGCGCCACAAAACCCTAATTTATTGAAGAGGAACTAACGAAGAGCAAAGAAGAGGAACGAACGACCGGCTCCTTTATATTGTAAAGTGCGCTTTTAGTTTTATATATTACAACGGGTGTAATATGCATTGTAAAATTGGCACCTTTTACAACGGGCACTTTGTGACCGTTGTAAAGTTGGCATCTATTACAACGGGCCTGAATGGACCGTTGTAATAGCCTTCTATTACAACGGGCAACCAATGCCCGTTGTAAAAAGGGCATTTATATGACATCTTTTACAACGGGCATGAATGGACCGTTATTACAACGGGCAACCAATGCCCGTTGTAAAAAGGACGTTGTAATAGGGTATTTTTGTTGTAGTGTTAATAAGAGATTACTACTTAATGTAATTAAGGGATAACTACTTTGTGTAATTACATTTAAGGATAATTAATTAATTAATGTAAGTAATTAAAGGTAATCAATTACTTAAAGATAATTACTTAATCAAAAATAATTAATTAATGATTTAAAGGTGATTAATCAAGTAATTAAAGGATAATTACCCAATTTAATTAACTTGTGAATTATTAATGTAAGTGATTAGGGATAATCACTTATTGTAATTAATTAAGGATAATTAATTAAAGGGTAATTAATTAAGGACTAATTAATTAATGTAATTAAGGATAACTAATCAAAAGATAATTAAAGGTTAATTATTTAATGATTACAGGTTTATTTATTTATTAATTAAGGTTGATTGATTAATAATTAAAGGTTGATTAATTTATTATTATTAAAGGTTAATTAATGGTTAAATATAATTAATTAAAAAGGTTTGTAATTAATTAATGATTAACCAGGAATAGTAATTTATCCATAAGTAATTAGTCTGGTTTAAATTAATCAGGTGATTAATTGATCTTACTTATGGATGTTTGGATTGTATGGAATGCTTTGAATTGTTTGATATCCCTGATGTATGATGTTCTGTGATATGAATGAGCTGTGAACTGTGATTTATTTATCTGTAATGAATTTACATTTTTATCTATGAATCTGTGAATGAAGATAAGCATTATAGGATTATACCGCTTATCGATATTGTTGTGCATGAATCGATGATGGTTGTGATATATTATTGTTGTGTGTAAAATCCCTGGACTACACCACACACATACAAATATGGATTTCACGAGTAATTGTTTAAGTAACATATATTTTAAATTTAAATATTATTTTAAAATTTGAATTTTGAGTCCAAATGGTTTGGAAGTGAAATTGAGTTAAATTTGAAAAGCTTTTGGAAAGGAAGTTTGAAATTGAAATTTAGTTTGAATAAACTATATCTTGTTAAAGTTTTAAAATTATTTTGGAACTTATGGTTTGAAAGGGTCATATGAGTTATACAATAAATTATTTTGGGAATTTGAATTTAATTCAAATAGAACTTGCCGATGATACGACAGTTCGCTGACTTTCTGGTTTATACCTTTAAAGGCTATAACTTGTGTATATTTGATCAGATTTTTCTAAAACAAAAAACCTTTGTTTTCAAATGATAATTGCCTTTATATAAGGAAAGGATTTCCAGTTGTTATTGAAAAGATTTTCAAGTTATGGGTGATTCAAAATGGAAATAGTTTTGAAAGCTATGAATGAATCTTTGTGAAAGATTGGTAAACCTTGGTTTCAAATTGAAGTGGATTTTAAAAGGTGAATCTATTTTTTAAAAAGACTAAAAGTGGAAATTTATTTAAACCGTTCAAAAGGAAAGGTTTTGGGGATTAAAAAAAATTATGACTTAACTAAGATCCCAATATATCCATATGCTTTTTAAATTAAGCGCTCATTATTCGATTTAGCAGGAGAGGACTTTGTGTCATATAACCCATTCCGAATAATGATACGACGAAATGGATAACATTTGAAGACGGTGGTGAAAACCAGGTATTTTTGAAAGCGAAAGGATTACCTATCGAATGTCTCTGCACCGAATGACCCCGGTATAGAGAATTCGTTATGTGATGGGGAGTCCGGACGTGATTATGGATTATCCGGATTTGCAAGGTCTTCTTTTGAAGTGCCTTCGGTTCCATTCAGACCCAGGATGGACTTGTATGGACGTATGTCTAACAGTACACTTTGAGATGTAAAGCTGGTTTCTATCAAATACATTTCTGTTTAGTGGCGGAGAATTTATTCTCTTAGCTTAACACCCTTCTCTAAGACGTAGGAGCTCAGAGGTTATGTAGTTGATGGTTACTAGTGATACATTCCCAATTTGCTAATGTGGCAAGCTGAGTGCTGCTGATCATTTTTTGATCGAAGCATGGCTTTTGTGAAAAGCGTAGAACCTCGTCGGACCACACACCCCGAAAATGGTCGAAACAGGAAGAATGCAGCAAGGTTATGAGGGTCGCACCCTTTAGGGTATGTACATTTCCTTCTGGATAAAAGTGGTATCATGGTATGGATCCCAGATACTTAACTTATGTAGTTGTTGCAAATATTTTGGTGTTGAGAGCTCTCGGATAAAGGTCGGTGACGACCGGAGGATGGCATAATCATGACAGTTAGTTACCTAGTTACAGAAGTAACCCGGCCTTGTGTCAGCAGAGAGCCTATTAGGTTCTCGAGACGTCCCTCCAGCGGCGTACCTATGTGGTGAGAAAGTTCCTTAGCCTGACCATTTGTTGGAAATCCAATCATCAAATACACACCCTGTACGGTTTTAGTTGTAGAACCTTCCATCTAATATGATAGCTATATTAGGCATACTATAATGGTACGTATGCTGGCTAAGATTAATATTATACTTTCGAAATGTTTTTCTACACTATGCACTAATAAGAATATCAAAAGGTTTTTGCGTATCAAGTATGTTTGACTATCATAAGGAGAAATCTCCTCCAATTGTGCGCTTGCATTGTGTGTGTACGGGGAGACCTTATGGTAGTTTCATTTTCAAAAAAGCATTGCGGATTTCTTTTTACTTCTTTTATTGTTTGTTTTTGTTCAAAAAAACTGTTTTTGTTTGCTCACACCAGTCCCATGACTGACCTGGAGTTTATTGTTCCCTTTCCAAACTCTGGGTGCTCACAATTTTCCACACGGGCAGCCTAGAGTCAGGTTTTCAGATAATCAGATAGTAGATGTAGGTAGCCTTCAGTTTTTGGTACGGGACAGATTTGCTTAAGTTCAGCATGATGATGGTTCTCACTTTCTATTTGGAGTGTAGGAGCTTTGGGCTATGGAGTTGCAGTATTGTCGGATTCTCTCTCTCTCGCTTGGTAGTCCAAGATATCGTCTTTCCGCTGTTGCTGCTTTGTTTTTCTGCTGTGTATCTATCTCTGATATATGTTGATCGTTTCATTTGTATCATTGTCGTATCAAATGTGTTGCATCAATAAATTATTCTTCTGTTTCCGCTGTGTTGTTGTATTTAATGTGTTATAAGCTCCGGCGAACCACACTCAACGTTTGAATCTACAGCATTCGAATACGGGTGAAGTATTTGGGTATCGATTTTCGAAGGTTGAGTCAGGATCATTATAAGTGGTATCAGAGCTAAAGGTTGAGTAAGAACTTTAGCTCAGGAGTATAACACATTAGGTGACTTATTAGAGATAGGGTTACAAATGCCCTAGAATGAGTATATCCCTAAGATATCCTGTCTGTATGCCTCAGTAAATTCTCTTACTATCCACTAATAGTGAGTATGAGTGCAAGAAGAGGACGAGATAGGGGACAGGGAAGTACCACTACAAATGGTTGATACCCTGTAACAACAAGGAACAATCTTTTCCTATCAGTCTCTTTTGATAATCATTCACTCTCCATTCTTTGATGGCTTCGTGGCAACTACAAGAAGAAGCTTTGGTGTGGTGATGTTCCTGCGAATCGTTGTAGATAAGTTCCTATTTCATCAGTTTTCTATAAGCTTTTCGTTTTGACTTTAATAAATTTGAAATTTAAATTAAAATAAATTGATTAACGAAGTATGAAGTTGAATTAAATTGTATCCATTTGTCTATTCTTTGGGATCCCAATTTATTCTATGAATGGTTAGTTGCCCTCCGGACTAACCATTGCCCCTGCATATTTCGTAAATCTGATCATCCGAGTATATTTCGTGAAGTATTGAATGAGATCATTCTCGTATTTATTCATGATATTCCGATTTGGTAAACCAAATATAGAACAAAGATTTCAGCTTGATCTGATGAGTCGATTCTCTATCTTTGTGTGTCCATTTATTCTATGTTGTCTCCCTGTCTATCAAATTTCGAGGATGAAATTTTTTTAAGGGTGGGATCCGTAACATTTCCGTTTTTAAGCCAAATTTAAATTGGTAATTAATTTAATTTTTGAATTAAATTGTTAATTAATTTGATATTTTCCAAATTAAATAACATATGTGCATACTTATTTATATAAATATATTGTAATTTGAAATTTGAATTTGAAAATTTTCAAAATAAAATATATATATATATATATTGTTTATCTATATATATGTATACAAATTGATTTTAAATTGAATTTTTAATTTGAAAATCAAAAAATAAACATCTTATAAAAAATAAATTGGATTTAAAAAACTTTGTAAACTAATAGAAATTTGTTTTCTAATTTTAATATATATATGTATGTAGTATATATTTTGGAAGTTATGATTTAAATTTAATACATAACTTTCAAAAGCTATTTAAAAATTAAATTCTATATTTTAAAGACTCATATATAAAATACATATGTGTGTTTATTTGTTAATGTATAATTAGATTTTAAAATCATTTTCTTTAAAAGGTTATATAAATATTAATAAAGGAAAAGCATGAATATAAATTTAATAACACACATATATATAAAACATAAATACAAAAAGGGTATAAATACATAAAAATTACAAGTATAAAATTAAGTAATACTTATTAAAACATATTCTCATACAAAATGTACAAGTGTAGGTTAATTATGCATACAAAATCACAAGTGTTAGGTTTTTAACATATGAACTGGACAAGTGTGAGTGTTTTAAAATACAATCTAGCATTGGTAATAATATTATCATACAAATAATACAAGTATCATTATTTGATTTATTTTCTTTTTATTTTTGAAATTTATGAATAAAGAGGAAAACAAATTATAAATATATCTAAATCCTCTCTTTCTCAATTTTCTTTCAAACATTCAAAGAAAAAAAATGATGAAAACCTAAAAGCAGTAAACAATGTTTCAAAATTTGAAAAGCAAAACTAGATAAAAGCAAACAACAACCTCTGTTAAAAATCTAAAAGCTGAAGCAAAGTTTAAGCAATGGTTTCAAATTTAAGTTACAATTCAGTTTCAAGTATAGATCAGATCAGAGAATCAAATCTGAAGCTTCAGTTTCAAATCAAATACATCGTATTCAACAATCAAGCTTTGGTTTCAAATTAGCAAACCAAATTACAAGTTTCAAGTTTCCAGATCAAATATAAATTCTAGTTTTCAAATTACATTTCCAGGTTCTCTATCTCTCATTTCTAGGTGAGCAAACTCTTGAACCTATATACATTTTGGTTTGCATGTGATCAATATTGGATGTATGTTGTGAAATATGTTTGCATGGGTATAAATATGTTTGTATGTTTTTATATATATATGACTGTGTATATGTGTCTGTGTACAGACATATATCTCTGTTTCAAGTTATAGGTTTTAAAAAAATTCAAGAAAATTCAAAATCTCTTTAACTAATCTCTGATAGACTTTAGTATTTAAACAAATTATGTTTGTTTAAACATAAACTAAGATTAAAAAATAGTTTAAAGTATGTTTTGTTTATAAACTATCTGGAAATTAAGAAAGACGGTGGAAATTGTAAACATATCAAATTCTCGACTTAAATAATTCACGATTTCAGGTGTATAATCTGTTTTATTATCAAAAATCATGAATTTTAGAAGTTATATCATAATTTTTAGTTTAGGATCGAGAGATATATCTGCAGTTGATCAGATTTGGGAGTTTGGGCTATTTCTGGTGATCGGTAAACTCAGCGTGGTTGGGGTCTCTACTGGAGGAGGCCAGGGTAGAGTCGAGCTCGGGAAAAATGTCAGGTGGGTTATTAGTCCACTGAGGCGGCGTCGCGGTGATGGTTTAGGGTTTAAAACCCAAATTGGTCGAGGTCGGGAAACTTGGCTGCTACGTCATCTCTGGAGGATCGGGGTTCATAGTTCATGGGGGGAAAGAAGCGTGGATGGCTGGAGAGGATGTGGCCGGAGTTTTCATGAGTTCTGGTGGTCGGCGTCATCGGGATGAGGAGTTTTCAGGTGATGGGTAGTCTCCAGGTTTGACCAAAAGTGCTCGATTTCGAATTTGGTTTTGTGGTGGAGTCTGGGTGGTCTGAATCGATGGTGTAGGTGATCATCGTTGCGTCAGAGGCCACGGTGATGGTCGGAAGTCGTTCAGGCGATGGTGCACGTGCACGAATTATCACTTGTACCAGGCGAATATTGAGGTGTTTGAGTAAGAAGAGGCTCTCGGGGATGGTCACGAGAAAATGAAGGTTGGACTCGAAGGAAAGTGAACAAGTGAGTTGCTCGAAGTTGGGCTCGGGAAATATATGGGTTGAGCTCGGGTCTGAAGTTTAAGTGTAAAACAGTTTTAAATCTTTAAAAACAAGATCAAGTTTTACTTAATACAATTTTGTTAAAACCATTTCTTTTGTAAATAATAAATGTTTATCTAAGTTTTAAATTAGTTAAAGGTTTTTAAATAAAAAATTATTGCAAATTAATTAAGTTTAAAGTGACTTAATATATATAATCTTTATTTTAAAAGGTTATTTTAATAAACTTAATATTGTTATGTTTAATAATTAAAAAGATGAATGGTTTTTAATCCTCAATTTAACTTAAAGGTTTAAGTTATTTGGTTAATGATAATTCATTACAAAGTTTATTAGTAAGTTTTAAATAACTATTAATTAATTAAGTAAGATAAATAGTTTATCTTTTAATGAATTAAAGTTTTGAGTAAAGAATAATTACTTAATGTCATTAATTAAGGCGAGTAATTAATGGATAATTACTAAATATGATTTATTAGAAGGATAATTACTTAATGAGATTAATTAAGTATAATTACTTAATTAATAAGAGATTATTACTTAATGTAATTGAGGGATAACTACTTTGTGTAATTAGATTTAAGGATAATTAATTAATTAATGTAAGTAATTGAAGGTAATCAATTACTTAAAGATAATTACTTAATTACAAATAATTAATTAATGATTTAAAGTTGATTAATCAAGTGATTAAAGGATAATTACCCAATTTAATTATTTTATGATTTATTAATATAAGTGATTAGGAATAATCACTTATTGTAATTAATTAATGATAATTAATTAAATGGCAATTAATTAAGGACTAATTAATTAATGTAATCAATGATAATTAAATAATTAATGGTTAATTATTTAATGATTATAAGTTGATTTATTTATTAATTATGGTTGATTGATTAATAATTAAAGGTTGATTAATTTATTATTATTAAAAGGTTAATTAATGATTAAAGATAATTATTTAAAAAGGTTTGTAATTAATTAATGATTAACAGGAATAGTAATTTATTCATAAGTAATTAATCTGGTTTAAATTAATCAGATGATTAATTGATCTTACTTATGGATACTTGGATTGTATGGAATGCTTTGAATTATTTGATATCCCTGATGTGTGATGTTCTGTGATATGATTGAGCCGTGAACTGTGATTTATTTATCTGTAATGAATTTACATATTTATCTGTGAATCTGTGAATGAAGATAAACATTATAGGATTATACCGCTTATCAATATTGTTGTGCTTGAATTGATGATGCTTGTGATATGTTGTTGCTGTGTGTAAAACCCATGGACTACACTACACACAAATATGGATTTCACGAGGAATTGGTTAAGTCATAGATATTTTAAATTTAAATATTATTTTAAAAGTTGAATTTTGAATCCAAATGGTTTGGAAGTGAAATTGAGTTAAATTTGAAAAGCTTTTGGAAAGGAAGTTTGAAATTGAAATTTAGTTTGAATATACAATATCTTGTTAAAGTTTTGAAATTATTTTGGAACTTATAGGTTGAAAGGGTTATATAAGTTGTACAACAAATTGTTTTGGGAATTTGAATTTAATTCAAATAGAACTTGTCGATGATACGGCAGTTCGCTGATTTTCTGGTTTATAACTTTATAGGTTATAACTTGTGAATATTTGATCGGATTTTTCTAAAACGAAAAACCTTTGTTTTCAAATGATAATTGCCTTTATATAAGGAAAGGATTTCCAGTTGTTGTTGAAAAGATTTTTAAGTTATGGGTGAATCAGAATGGAAATAGTTTTGAAAGCTATGAATGAATCTTTGTGAAAGATTGGTAAACCATGGTTTCAAATTGAAGTGGATTTTAAAAGGTGAATCTTTTGTTTAAAAAGAATAAAAATGGAAATTTGTTTAAACCATTCAAAAGGAATGGTTTTGGGGATTAAAAAAAATTATGACTTAACTAAGATCCCAATATATCCATATGCTTTTTAAATTAAGCGCTCATTATTCGATTTTGCAGGGAGAGGACTTTGTGTCATATAACCCATTCTGAATAGTGATACGACGAAATGGATAACATTTAAAGACGGTGGTGAAAACTGGGTATTTTCGAAAGCGAAAGGATTAACTATCGAATGTCTCTGCACCGAATGACCCCGGTATAGAGAATTCCTTATGTGAAGGGGAGTCCGGACGTGATTAGGGAATATCTGGATTTGTAAGGGCTTCTTTTAAAGTGCCTTCGGTTCCATTCAGACCTAGGATGGACTTGTATGGATGTATGTCTGACAGTACACTTTGAGATGTAAAGCTGGTTTCTATCAAATACATTTCTGTTTGGTGGCGGAGAATTTACTCTCTTAGCTTAACACCCTTCTCTGAGACGTAGGAGCTCAGAGGTTATGTAGTTGATGGTTACTAGTGATACATGCCCGATTGGGTAATGTGGCATGCTGAGTGCTGGTGATCATTTGTTGATCTAAGTATGGCTTTTGTGAAAAGCGTAGCTTTGTGGACGAGACCTCGTCGGACCTCACACCCTGGAAATGGTCGAAACAGGAAGAATGCAGCAAGGTTATGAGGGTCGCGCCCTTTAGGGTATGTACATTTCCTTCTGGATAAAAGTGGTATCATGGTATGGAGCCCAGATACTTAACTTATGTGGTTGTTGCAAATTTGTTGGTGTCGAGAGCTCTCGGATAAAGGTCGGTGACGACCGGGGGATGGCATACTCGTGACAGTTAGTTATTTAGTTACAGAGGCAACCCGGCCTTGTATTGGCAGAGAGCCGGTTAGGTTCTCGGGGCGTCCCTCCAGATGCGTATCCATGTGGTGAGGAAGTTCCTTAGCCTGACCATTTGTTGGAAATCTAATCATCCAATACGCGCCCTGCACGGTTTTAGTTGTAGAACATGCCATCTAATATGGTAGCTATAGTAGGCATAATATAATGGTACGTATGTTGGCTAAGATTAATATTATACTTTTGAAATGTTTTTCTGCACTATGCACTAATAATAATATCAAAGGTTTTGGCGTATATAGCATGTTTGACTATCATAAGAAGAAATCCCCTCCAATTGTTTGCTTGCATTGTGTGTGCGGGGAGGCCTTATGGTAGTTTCATTTTCCAAAAAGCATTGCGGATTTCTTTTTACTTCTTTTGTTATTTGTTTTGTTTAGAACAACTGTTTTTGTTTGCTCACACCAGTACCATGACTGGCCTGGAGTTTATTGTTCCCTTTCTAAACTCTGGGTGCCCATAATTTTTCACACGGGCAGCCTAGAGTCAAGTTTTCAGATAATCAGATGGTAGATGTAGATTCGATAGCCTTCAGTCTTTGGTCCAGACCGGATTTGCTTAAGTTCAGCATGATGGTGGTTCTCGCTTTAGATTTAGAGTTTTGGAGCTTTGGGCTATGGGGTTGCAGTATTGTCGGATTCTCTCTCTCTCTCGCTTGGTAGTCCAAGATATCGTCTTTCCACTGCCGCTGCTTTGTTTTTCCACTGTGTATCTATCTCTGATATATGTTGATCGTTTCAATTGTATCAAATGTGTTGTATCAACAAATAATTCTTCTGTTTCCGCTGTGTTGTTGTACTTAATGTGTTATAAGCTTCGACGAACCAAACTCAACGTTTGAATCTGCGGCATTCGAATATGGGTGAATTATTTGGGTGTCGATTTTCGAAGGTTGAGTCAGGATCGTTATATGAAGCACTAAAGCAGATACTGTAGAAACAAAAAACATCAGGTCGCCTTCTAAAATGAGTCATTTAATTACGTCAATATGATATCTCATATGCCCACGCAATGCCATGAAAGGTCAGGCTTTAGCTGATTTCATTATGGAATACACTACCCCAACAATGCAGTTGCGCAGCGAAACAGAGGACCCTCTATATATTTGGAAACTTTAAATAGATGGGGTGTCAAATGAGTAGGGGGCGGGAATAAAATATGTGCTTGTTACCCATAATAAGCAAAGGTATATGGGGCAGTCCAGCTAGAATTCAAAGCAACAAATAACATTGCGAAATATGAAGCACTCATTTTTGGGCTAAAGATGGCATAGGTAATGAAAGTAACTCACATTAAAGTTCGTAGTGATTTATAGCTTGTTGTAAATCAAGTACAGAGAAGTTAGCAATCCAAGGAACCTACTCTTATCAAATATGCGGAATTTCCTAAAAAATTACTAGCCTTGATCGAGCATTTTGACATAGTGCAAATTCCCAGAGTGGAAGATTCTTCTACAGATTCCCTGGACAAGTTGGCGATTACTAAGGTTGTGTAAGAAATGAAAGCAGTTCTCATAGAACACTTGGCTGAACCAAACATTTCTAAAATGCAAGATATTCCGGTGCTAACACAAGCCCAGCGAGTATGGCGCCGGGGGATGCAGATTAAGGAGAAGCAAGTGGGATGCAAAGTAATCACGCCCCACCAACGATAAACCAAGAAGAAACAGAATCATGGATGACTCCCATCAAACTCTTCCTACTAGAAGGAACCATGCCAACAGATAGAAATGCAACAAGAAAAATTAGGTATCAGACTCCTTACTTCACATTTTTCGATGTAACACGTTACAAGAGAGGTTATTCCACTCCTCATTTAAGGTGTGTAAAAAAAGAGGAAGGAGTAAGATTCATGAGAGGAATTCATGAGGTGTACTGCAAAGAACATTTATGGGGGATAAATTTAGCCAACATGATATTAAGACAAGGATAATTCTGGCCAACTATGATAGCCGATGTGCAGAAGTTTGTCCGAAGATGTGATAGGTGCAAGAGATTTACTAGTATCCCGAGGCAGCCATCACATGAACTCATCCCCATAACTAGCCATTAGCCATTTGACATATGGGGATCGACTTGATAGGACCACTTTCGATGTCGAAAGGAGGCTCATGATTTGTAGTAGTGGTCATGAATTACTTCACCAAATGGGTAGAAGCTGAGCCCCTAACAAACATAACTTCTAAGAAGATAGTCACTTTTATTGTCAAAAATATTATCATAGGTTTGGGATCCCTCATAAGATAATCTTTGACAATGGAACATAATTCGATGATATGGATTCTCTAGTCTATGTGAGAAAAATGACATCATCAAAAGTTTCTCCTTGGTGGTCCATTCATAAGCTAATGGACTGGTCAAAGCAACAAATAAAACAATAAATAAGTTACTAAGAAAAGGCTTATGAAGGTTAATGGAAAATTGGTTGAGGAGTTTCCTTTAGTGTTATGGGCATATAGAACATCCACTAAATCCCCCACTGGACATACACCATTTTCCTTAACATGTGGTTAGAAGGCCATGTTATTGGTAAAAGTTGATGTACTATCACAATAACTCCAATCATATGTCACGGAATAGAACTCACACCTAAAAGAAGCCATATTGGACTTCGTACAGAAGAGGATAGATGAGGCGGCAATCAGATCTGCAGTTTACAAACATAGAATGGCTAGAACATATGACTGGAGACTCAAAGAAAGGAAATTCCATAAGGGAGATCTAGTCCTAGGAATAATAATAGCTAACACAAAGAACCTAACAGAAGAAGTGCTTGGACCAAATTGGAAGGAACCTTGCTTATCGCCGATACACACTCGAACGATGCATACTGTCTCTCCAAACCCGATGGGAATTTAATTCTAAGGGCATGGAATCGGACCACCTTCGACCATACTTTGTTTGAGATTTCTTTTCTTGTGGTAAAGTATAATGTATTAAGCTATGATTAAAGAAAATTAATTAATTACTAAATTGGATGTAGAGATATTGGACGGCCCAAGCAAGTGTAAAAATCTGCCTGTTAATTGCATTTTCTTACAAAAAATACATTTTGAGCTATGACTCTATAGTTTAGATTTTCAGCCAAAATATCACTGGACATAGGGATATTAGACTGCCCGAACCAATATAAAAATCATGTGCATGAAATAAAACGTTGTAAACACACAACCTGATTTCGTAGTCAAAACATAAAATATCTATATCCTAAGTGGGACAGATCATGCCAAGCGTAGAATAAAAAGAAAAAATTACATTCAGAAGTGAGAATGGCAATAAAAAAGGGGAAGTTCATACCATAAGAAGAAAAAGGAATCGAATATCATTATAAATTCCTGTTACAAATTATTACACAATGCAAGATACACACACAAAGAAAACTCCTTAGTTAGAATTTGACCCCTCATCTGTTATAAGCTTTCTTCTCTTACGGGAAGAAGGAATAGTTTGAGATTGGAAAATCTTAGTTATAACGACCGAGAATGATGATGCACTCCTACGGTAGAAAGCCTTGGATAATAGTCGCACCAGTCTAAGGATTTCCAAGGTCCCGGTTCCTAAAACATAGTCATATTGATTGTAAAGAAAACTTAGGTCTAACTTCGGTATGAAGTGGTTGAACACATCAACTACGTGCTTTACAGCCAGGCCTGTCAATGGACCATGTTCGTCCGAGTATCTTAAAACCCGGATCCGAGCCCAATTACGGTAATATAAACCCGAGCCCGGTTCGAACCCATAGGGTATTTCAAAATCAATACCCAAGCCCGGTCCATTGGGCTTTTCAAGCTTGCTGGTTAATACCGGTATTCCAACTCATAGTTTCATGTTAAAATAATACTTTATAGTTGTTTTTATGTAAAATTTATATACAAACAATATTAACATAAAACTTGGATGGTGATGTAGCTAAGTTCACAACAAAAGTATGCAAAAACATCTACATGCAAAGAAATAAATGGTAAATAAATAACATAAACACTCATGTTTTGATACAATGGAAAACTAAAAATGAAGTCGGGCCTAAACAGGACCGGTTTTTGATAAAACCGTACCCGATCCTAATAGTAATTGGGTCGGGCATAGGTAGTTAGGGCGAAACCCAAATCCGTATTAAAAGGGTAGGTTCAGACCGGGCTCAGGCCGAACCCGTACCATCGATAGATCTATTCATAGCTTTGCTGACCATAATGGATTTAACTTTCTCTTGCTTATGTTTTTCTGCTTACTCTGATTGTACTGCTATAAGAGCCCCAATCGAAAAAGAACGAGAATGTGAGGAAGTCATATAAAGATATTGCACATGAGGATTAGATTTGAGTATCTGGTCCTCCAACCCATTGATTCGTTCCATAGCAAAATGCCACGCTTGCTCAAAATCATCCAAAATTTCTACTTCAGTCTATTTGGTCTTCGTTGTGAACGGATTGAACAATTTGTAGGCGGTTGAGTGACCCTCAACTTTCACTTCTTTCTTAGAACCTCCCAACCTCTTCTCATAAGCAATCTTCAACTCATCAACCTTCTTTTGATAATAAACTATGATTTCTTTTTTCCACAGAATTGCCACCTCACTATCTATGCCGAGGGGAGCTTTTGGAATCGCACCTGTGGGGGATGGGCTATGAAGGATAATCTCAAAAGACGATTTGCCCTCTTTAGCTATCCGATGAAATACTTGCTCGGATATCTCTTCAGCGGTTTTCTCAGGTTTCTTAATGTCATCTTCATATGTAACTCAACATAACCCCTCTACATTTTTAATAATCTCTCTAGGTCCTTTATCTTCTCCTTTGTAGTATTCAGATCTAAGCATTTCTTAGCCATGCAATCATATTGCCTAACTAAAGATTGTCTAACCTTATGCAATACATTCGTTATGTCCCGGAGTTGCTTTTCCATCCGCCCCCTCTCCAAGTCCAGATTGAAGAGTTTGCCATCGGTGGCTTCAAACCCTCCACCAACATCGTCCTATGCCACGAAGACGATAGCTAGGAATGGGTCCGACATTGATGGAACATTGAGATGCACACTACATAAAGGATAAAACAATTAGTTAAATAAGTAAATGAACACACACCAAAAAAGGCAGTTTTATTAAAATAAACAACATCATACAATATATGCCAAGCGCAACATCATGGCTACCAATGGCTAAATCTATTCCTAAACCATAACAAGTGGGGATGCCCTAAAGGAAGTAGTTCACTCTTTAACAAAGAGTCCCACTTGCACATTTTTAGGTCATATAGTGCATAACTTTCATGAATAACTTTTGTAATCCTAGATAAAAGTTCCTAAGATCCCTTCTTTAGTTGGATAATGGACCTTTCCAGCTCAACTTCTTTCCCATGAACCAAGGCCAACTTTCTTGATAAGTGTTCCGTGGCTTGCTTTTCTAGACTCTTAATATACACTTTTGGGTATCAAAATAGATTATCTTTGTTGGGTGACTTTACTAAAAGAGACTTATCAACATTAACAATCCTTACCTAGAAAGAGGAAGGTATTAGTCCTAGTACATGACTATATCTAACATGAAACACCACATCGACAATACTAACAACACAAGAAGAAATAAAAAAAGAAATACAAAAGCACTTGAATTTCATAATCAGCTACAAAGCCTTAATAAAAAACCACCACAACTACAAACAATAGCATGAATGTATCAGAAATATATTACAAAATTCCTTGAAACCCCAAAGAATGACTAGGAAATAACAAAAATTAGAGTTCAAATATTTACTTTAGTAGAGAGGGATAGATCACAAGCCGGACCAACTTCAGCATCGAGCACATCCTTGGACGCTTCCTCGTTGCTCAAATCATCCAAATCAACTTGAACAATATATGAGGAACCTACCATACTTCACTCTTCGACCCACAACCTACGGTAGTGCTCTTGGGCAGCTTTTACAATTGCACGATTGGTTAGAAATTCAAAGTTCATCTCCAGCTCCGGATTGTCGAGGCACTCTGCAAAGAACTGCCTCTTAACTTGTGCATATATCTGGTAGAGAATTTTGTAGCAGAACTCTAAACATCTTTGATTGTTGAGCCAGTTTCTTCTTAATTGCTCCCCATCATCCTTCACCGTTGCAAAATCACGCTCAGCTCTTGTCATAAGAGCGTCAATCGTCAAATATTTCACTTTAAGCTCACCAATATCCTTTTGTACACCTCTTCCCTTTTACGTTCTAGTTTAATTTCCCCTTTTATCTTTTGAACTTTAGCCAATAAAGTTATCAATGCTGGTTCGGCGGACTCAACTCGTTGATACAGCTCCATGGCTAAGGCATAACCTTGTGCAGAATGAATAAGCGGATAAATAATTGTTCAAAAAAATTATCTTCAAAAATGGAGTCGAAATATTACATGAGATAAACTCCTGTGAAGACTTTGGAAAACTTCGGTAAAAGGAGGCTTTGTAATTGTAAGAAGCAATGAAGAGAAAGGAGCAGATCCCAGGGTCAAAATATCATCCATCATGAATCGTCCCATTTGCTCAACTAAAGTAGAAATGACACTACCCTTTGGAAGAGGCAAGAAACATTGAGAAGCAAGAAGCATATTGAGGGGAGGCACAGTAACAATAGGGATATCAACAGGAGTAAGAGGAAGAATACAACCGTCCATAGATAGCCCATCTCTAACCCCCAACCCTTTTTCTATTGGTTGGTTTCTTGAGTTTGAATGCATCTAAGAGCTCAAACATGTTGCCTACATAATTCAATCAACAAAGCCTTTAAAAACATATATAATGTCAAACAAAAAAAACTTAAAGGAAAGTGACCATTAATCAGGCACATACAGGAACATATACATACGAAAACTCATACACACTAACACTTTCATGTAAATAACAAATATACCACGTGGCGCAAGGGTAACAAAATCATAAGCAAACACTGAACAAGAAAAGTCATGATGTGAGCCTAGGTGGCCATATTCGCTCAGTAACATTTCAATAAAAACATTGGAACCTCTTTGAATATCCTTGTCGAGATTGAGTATGTTGGTCCTACACACTAAAAATGAATCTCACCCCTCATTTAGAAAGTTAGGGAAATAAACTAAAAATTGAAGAGAGAGAAGAGAAAGAATATACAGGTTGGCGTAGCTTAAAAGTAAAAGCAATAATGAAAAACCAAATGATAAAAGGGTGATAACAATACTAGAAGATCTAAACAAAGGATTGAAATTGTCACAATTGGAAATATAGAAAAACTGGTCTGCCTATCTTTGAGTCTTATGAGGAGAAATCGAGAAGATGGATTTTGAAACTTGAACATAAAAGAACCCATTGCAGTCAGCATCAGTATTCTCACAAATCATGTACAAAAATAGCAGCTCACGACATGTAGGAGGGCATTCAGTTGCTCAGCATACAAGATAAAGGTGAACGTGAGCAGATAATAATAAGTGGGAGATGGTTGGATAGGGATAGATTGATGATAGCTAACCATTTCCTAATAATGGGGCGAGGGGAGATATAACCCATTTTGGATATGTTCTAATGTATCAAAACAAATCCTTCTGGGGGCATGTTAATGTGGCCAAAGGAGGTAGGAAACTTAAATACATAATCTCCAAACATGAAATGGTCCAAAATCCCTTATGCTCGGCCTTCTTCATAGATGGTCGAAGTCATTTCAATGAAATAAGTTGATCCATGACTCGAAGTGCTTGGAGGATTGTCTTGAGCCATGAATAACTAAAAGAGAATGAATATTATGGGGGATGTTGTTGGAGTCTATAAAAAAGAAGAAAAAATATGTGTACGTATAAACAAAAAAGGGAATCGACTAATCAATCATGGTCAATTAGTCAAATCAATCCAACCCAAGAATGAATAAAAGAAACAAGTTAATCTAAAATACCAAATCAATCGAAGAACTCTATGGACATTTCCCCGAACACATACAAGATGTGGATACGAATAAAAAAGGGAAAGCATATATAGAGAGAGGATCAAACTTGTGAACGATGTGAGAATTGAAGCAAAGAGCGTTATGAAGAAATAAGGAGAATGGCTGCTATAGTCAGAAATTAGAATTTCTCGAGTGGGAAAAACATAAATGAAAGGGGAAGAAGGAATTTAAACAGTTTTCGATGAGAGAAATTACAACCCTAAAAACTTTAAAGGCATGATAAACAATGATCGTTAGATCATAATAACGACAACCTTAAATACATAAAGAACGAGGAGGATTTGTTGAAATTCGAAATGAATCGTATATAACGATAAAGAAAACACAGCCATCCATAGTGAGACATGAGAGCATTAAATACGATGTGATTTGGTTAGATAATTGATAAAAATGGACGTAAAGACGACAAGTTTGCACTAATACACATAAGCACATATTTGGGAGGCAACATGCAACACCCAATTTTCTCATGTAAACATGTGTAACAACGGTCAACAAAATGAGCATAGATAGAAATGAGTAGCCAAAAGAAGGAAAAAAGGGAATTCGATCATAGTATCACTAAAATGACGAGACTTCACAAAGCTAAACACCTCGAAACCCAACAAACTACATTCAAAAACAACTAGAAGAATACACAGTCTATATGCAATCAACAACGTAATAAGGAAATCAAAGAGAGAAAACATGCTACAATGGTTAAATCGAATCAAAGAAAGACTGTGCAATCACTATAAACAAATTACATTGGTACTACAATAGCATACAGTATGAAGCAAATAAGGAAGTCATCCCTTTAAAAAGCGACCAAGTAAATGTTGCCTATACGTGAAAACAAACTCAAAAGGTTCATCTACGAGCAGAAGACAAAGTCTACGCCAACGCTCTTGAGTGACTACATCATCACCTCCTCCAAGACTGCGCCGACTTCACTAGAATATTGCACCACCATCCAACTAAAGCCTAAATTATCACCCTTTTGATGACTGCACCGCCTTTCACTTAAAAGTCAGCTTCACCATCTTCTCAGAATCGATGTTGCCACCTCATAAATATCTGTATCAACATCTTCCTATGACCAGTGTCGATACTATTCTCAAATCCATGTCATCATCTCCGTGAAGGCTATATACCTTAAATTAAGGAACAATACAAACGGTAAATAAAGATTTCATCACTATGTTTAAGAGGAACTACTCCAACTAAGAACAAACACAGAAGCCATGACGTCATAAGCTAGCGAAGCGTAGTCTTCAAGGCGGAACCAGAGGCAAATCTCCTAAGGACCTAAAATTCATATTTCCCGTGTAATTTCAAATTCAAAATTCTCGTCTTTGACCAAATCTTCCCACCTAAACAATTTGCGCTCCCTTCATCCACATTAGCAATCCATGCACAAATCATCGAGCCACGCGATTAAGGACACATGGAAAGATCGAATGGTGGAAGAACAATGTAAAATTAGGGAATTAGCGATCCACGTGATATCATAGCATTATAAATAGAAGGTTACCGTAGCCAGGAAAGAGACTTTTAGAACATTATCTAAATTCTATACTAAATATATTTGTACTCTCTGCCATTGAAAAAGTTTGTACCAAAAATATGTAAGCAAATATTTGGTTTGTAGACGTCCAATTCTTCAAAATCTGAACTAATAAATTTCTATATCCTTTACTTTTTCTGCACTTACTTATTCATTTTTGCGTTAGATTTTCTTTTTGTCTTTGCCTTAATTGGACGTAAATCGGACTTGATATTTTGACGAACAGTCGGAGTATAACTTCATAATTGTGTAAGCATACAACAACATAATTACTTCTTTTAAGGCAATTTTATTACTACTTAAATTTGTTGATTCTTAATCACCGAAGCATTCAGCACCGTAATTACATTAAAACTAAGTAGGTGTTGTGAGAACAAAAAGTCTCACTAATATGTGCCAAATCAACAAATATGATAATAATAAATAATTTTAATCAATTAATATGCATTATATACATATAATATAATCTATTAACTTATTAAGGTTATTCAAGGCAATCTTCAACAAACTCTCAACAACACATAAACTTATTCAAGGGCATGTTGCATTTGAAAATGACAAGTATGTGCTATGCAATTAGGAGACATAAGATATTAAACGTCTGTTTTTTGACTGCAACTTCATTTCATACATATGGAGTTGGTGCAAACTGAGATTTGAGCTACAAGTAAGTAACAGTTACATGGTGCATAGTGAAATTTATTTTTTTATCCAAAACTTCAAGCATAGAGGCAAACGAAGGGACACGCTCAGACTAGTTACAATGATTGTAGCATCGGACTAATTTTCTATTAAATTTTCCGCGCCTCTCCAAACTCCGATCCAGCCTGCAATCATCTTCCAAATCCAACGCTTACAGTCATAGATCTAATCATATAAAACTATTGCGAATGTTGAATTGGGTGACGGTAAATGGAATCTTTTTGCTTTTTGTGAGGGATGAGGCAGCGTGTTCCGCAAATTATTATGATGTCGTGAACTCCACACGCTATAGGTACTTCAACCTCCAACATATCAAGTGATTTTAAGGTAAATCTCTCTTCTGTATTGTTGGAGAAACAACTCGCAGTCGATTGAGCAAGCAAACCCCACTTAAAATAAAGTATTCTATTCTCCACCGGCTACTTTAGGCTATAAGCACTAAGCCTTTCTTGCTCTGTAGTAGAAATACTTCAATTTGGTCCCTCCTTCCTCATTTTGAAATTGATTCAATACAAACACTAACTTAAAAGTTACATTTTTATTTTTTATCTAATTATGTACGAGTTGGGAACCAGGTGACAGTGCTGTCTGGCTTTTAGAATATCCACTTAAATAAAATAAATGTATAGCCCAAGGTAGTGATGCAGAAAGGAAAACCACAACTTACACAGAAAGAAATCAACTTATGAAAGTGGGTTAAAAGTGAAAGCTTGATTGCATGAACTTGTGTATCTATGACAATGTGTCACTTCTCCAATGGTACCAGATGCCATATCGATTTAAATCGTCATGGACCAATCGCCCACTTGACACCTGTTTTATACTTATCTTCTTTTATTTATTTTATTCACCCATAAAGTTTATTTCCATGAGGCTGGTTGTTCATTTCCATGTTGTGCTGATTCCCAATTCAAACGATATCACTGCATGTTCACAACCTTATCACGTTTCTAGCCAACTTGATGTTTATTGAGATTGTTCTGAAGAGACATCAAAAGGAGTGGCATACTTGTGTTTCGGTCCCTGTTATCGGTGCATTGTATTTGTAGTTTTAATGCAGTGTTTTGTTCTCTGCCTATTGAAAATCTTGTTCTATGACTTATCAAATCCTTTTGTACTATTTTTCAAATGTGAACTGATCTCCAACTCAACAATATCACAACTCAACAATATCAGAAGTAGATATGTTATTCTGGAAATTTGTTGACGATTTGGAGAAAGAATAAGTTTGATCATGATCTTCTTTATAAGTATGGCTTTTAAAAATGAGACAGGTTAAACTGTTTGTTTATTAAGCCACGATTATTCAATAGGAATAATAATCATTAGACAGTTAAAATGCTTTTATTATATATTAACTAATTTATCAAAGATTTGCAAAAACTAACATTGTTCCCCTAAAATAAACATTCAAGTTACATTGTTTTGGACAAATAAATGCATTACTGCATCTATACCCTACTTAAATACCACTATAAACTAATTTATTTTGTTTATAGACAATTTTTGTATATGTTTTTTGGAATTTGAAGTTGACTTGCAGCAATATCCTAAAGAGATATGGATAAGAAATTTGAATAAATTAGCCGTCCTAATAAACACATGTATTGATTATTTTCTACGGATTGTGTGCATGCTTGAGATATTTTTTTCTGCAGTTTAGGGCAGGTCCACCACTAATAAGTTTGTTCATGCGCTCACCAATGTTTTCAACCATTGTATAATTATAATATTGGCAACCTCATTATAGTGTCAAAAGTTATTCTTTTGCTTGACAATAACACATTAAGAAAGCTGATAATCGAGTAATTAAAAACGGTAATTTTACATAATTGATCGTCTTTACTGTTATGAACTTACTACTACAAACGAAGGATTTTTGAATAACTTGAAAGTGATGTATGACAAAAGATCATGCATAATATTCAACTGAAAGCACGCACGTCTGTATCATGTCATTTGACCTCTTAACAGTAGCAGGACATTCTAGAAGAAATAGTCGGGTTTTATCCTACTATTCTTATTCGCTTTAATCATTTATCCCATTTATCTTTATTGAGCATTAGTGCCAAACAGATGCTTGCCATTAGGGACAACCAAAATTTACTATTCCGTCAAATTTACAATTTATCATTGCACGACATATGTCTCCTTTTAAGTATTTTAGTAGTAAAACACAATTATACATCACCTCACTTATTGAAAGCTCTATAAAGTTACTAAAATTTAGATTAACTGTCATTTTCTTAAGGATTGTATTGTGGCAGACCAGCCATTGTGTTGGCCTTACTTTTTATTGTGCATTTTCCACAATACAAACCTGTTTTCACTTTCTGACTCGATTTGCTACTATAAATACCCGAGCTCGCCTTAAAATATTAATGACACACATGAGTTTTTGATATACAGTTTGTTTTTATTTCAATATAAAAATGGAAGTTGAGGCAGGAGAGAATGTTAAAAGAGATAACAATGAATATCTTGATTGGAAGGGAAGGCCATGTAACCCCAACAAGCATGGTGGCATGCGCGCTGCATCTTTTGTTCTTGGTCTCTTGTTTTTTTAATGCTTTTTCACACCATTGCATTTAGCTTATTATGTATCGCATATATTCAAAACATTTTCAGGTCTTGTTATTTATTTTACTTACTTTTCTTGCGGGAAAAGGGTTGCAATTTTAACGTGGTTATGACTAGCCTAGTTTGATGAAGTTTTTCGTTTCTGTAGCATAAAATTAGTTAGTTTAATTTCAGAAAAGTTATGTGATATGAATTTCTACAGGTCTTCAAGCATTTGAGATTATGGCAATTGCAGCTGTTGGCAACAATCTAATAACCTATGTTATTAATGACATGCACTTTCCTCTGTCAAAATCTGCAAACATAGTGACCAACTTTGTTGGAACAATTTTCCTCTTGTCCCTGCTTGGTGGCTTTCTCTCCGATTCTTACCTTGGGTGCTTTAAGACAATGCTAATATTTGGCGCCATTGAGCTCTCTGTATGCACTTTACCTTCTGTAGTCTATTCTTTGTTATCTAAGTTACCGATATCGGGCATATACATACATGGGATCTAGTTTTATATATGGAAAATGTTAGCATATGCCCTAACAACACATGTTAAGGTTTCTAAATTACACAAATAACCCATTTGAATTCCACTAATTTTTTATGATGCAAGGATAAAATATGTATTTTTAATATAAAAGAATTATACTTAAGCATATAATAATCATTCTTAATTTGCCATTAGGAAATACATTAACGTTACCCTTTATTTGTTTTTATTTTATTTTATTTATTTTTTTCTTTTATGTGCATCACAGAAAATGTTATGCTTTGTTTGAAATTAGAATGCTAAAAGACAGGAATACTAATGTTGACCATAAATTTGAGGAATATGTGTGTACCACTGATACCCATAAGGGCTTATATTACAAACTAACAGAGCCAATAATCTTTTTTACCAAAGGGTTCATGTTTTGACAAACTTTGCTAGTCCATGGAGGCTTCTTTGTATATTCGTTCTTAACGTATGTATTGTAGACTTCTCCAGCACAATTCAAATCAGTCGGTATTGCTACAGAAAATAACCAACTATCCTTCTCTTTTCTCCCCAAGCGGAGAACGTGGCTATAAATTATGCTCAAGAAATACATACCTTTTCAGCATTTAGAGATAAAAGCTAAAACCGTTTAAAGATCCAGTAATCTTACAATGGTATCTTCTTCTAACCAGGGTTTTCTGCTATTATCAATTCAAGCACACCTCCCACGGCTAAAACCTCCCAAATGCAACATGTTGATAGAAGGCGATCATTGTATCGAAGCAGATGGCTTCAAAGCCTTTATATTTTTCACGTCCTTATACTTAATAGCACTTGGAAGTGGCTGCCTAAAGCCTAACATCATCTCTCATGGAGCAGATCAGTTTAAAAATGACGACGACCCTAACCAATCAAAGAAGCTCTCAACATACTTCAACACCGCATATTTTAGCTTCTGCTCCGGAGAACTCATTGCACTGACTGTTCTTGTTTGGATTCAAACTCACTCAGGAATGGATGTCGGGTTTGGAGTGTCAATGGGTGTCATGGCTATTGGACTCCTCAGTTTGATGTGTGGCATGGTGTTTTATTGTAACAAGCTTCCTCATGGTACCATTTTCACTTCCATAGCAAGGGTAATACTTCATGCACTTATCTTCCTCCAGTTAGTTAATAATACCCCTACTTCAGTTGTAGATCTCTCTTAAATAGTCTTCACTTTCACTTGCAAGAATCTCACATGCTAAGTAGTAGATTCACCAACTAATCCGAACGTTCAATTATAGACGAAATGGTCCTGATGAATGGAGTTTGCCACATTAGAAATTTTGATTTGAACCCTCAAAAATAAAGAAATTAAATCACCTACTCTGGTTTGTAATCAATGTAGGGAACAGGTGATCTACACCAATAGGTTAGAAGTCACAAGACCTTATGACTAATGGCTTTAAGAAACCTCAAGCATATTAAAAAAAAAACTTAATAAAATGCATCGATGTTGCTAAAATACATCAGAAGTGTTGAACTTATTTGGTGTATACCTGCTCTAGTTTGAACAGGAGCACGTAATTAAAATTTCTAATTCAAAATTTCGTTGATAAATTACTAGACCAAAGTATATTGATTCATTTGACACAATTTTGATTTACAATCAACTCATTTACAGGCTTTGAAGTCTCGGATAACCAATCAAAAGCAAGTAAGCCCATCGCACACCGAAAACTCAAACAGCAAACTTCGGTTCTTGAACAAACCATGCACAGAGCTAGAATCAAAACAAATGAAAAGACTCGTCTACCTAATACCAATATTTGCATGCACCATAATATTCAACACGATCCTGGCTCAACTCCAAACATTTTCGGTTCAACAAGGTCGAGCCATGAACACTCAACTATCAAACTCGTTTCAAATCCCACCTGCTTCTCTTCAGGCCATACCTTACTTAATGCTAATCTTACTAGTCCCATTTTACGAAACTTGCATCGTACCCATAGCTCGAAAAATCACAAAATCAGACTCAGGAATATCTCCACTGAACCGAATTGGCGTTGGACTTTTCACCGTAACATTTTCCATGGTTTCAGCTGCAGTCATAGAAAAAAAGAGAAGAAATCTAGCCACTCAGTCCAATGAGTTGGTCTCTATATTTTGGATCGCACCACAGTTTTTGATATTCGGGTTGTCTGAAATGTTTACAGCAGTGGGACTGATAGAGTTTTTCTACAAGCAGAGTTTAGGCAGTATGCAGTCGTTTTTAACAGCAATGACTTATTGTTCGTACTCTTTCGGGTTTTACTTGAGCTCGATGCTTGTGTCTTTGGTGAACAAGTTGACTTATGTTGATGATGTTAGAGGTGGATGGCTTAGTGATAACGACTTGAATAACGATAGGTTGGATTTGTTCTATTGGATGCTGGCTGGATTAAGCATGCTTAATTTTTTCAATTACCTTTTTTGGTCAAGATGGTATTCTCATGAGCATGAGGAGGTAGAAGAGAAACAGGAGGATGTTGAGAATAGGATGGGTTTATAAGAACTGAATGTTGATATACAATGGCTGTAATCTTAACTATGTTTAAAAAAATGATGTAAGTTCATGTCTAAGTAAGATCTACAATATTGTAGTTGTTGGGAGTGAATACATTGGAGTTTGGGTAGTGTTGTTGGTTAACAGTCATTTTCAATCAGTGTACTGGCGCTAATTAAATTTGTACAGTGATACTTTTCTTTTGTGCTTGATAAATGTGAATTAAGGGTGAAATGTATGCTTTTCTATATTTGTCTCGACAAAAAATAACTGTGGTTTTTATTTCTTTATTTATTAGGTCTATCATGTTCAATTTTGGTGAATTTGTGGTTCAAAACAAATCAATTTTTGAGATGTTTTCAAATATCAGTTTGGGTGTTTTTCGACGATTTTTCTTTAATTTTGAGCACACGTTTTTCTAAATAATTTTGAAATGATTTTTAAGATAAACTGGCGTCTGAACTTTTTGTTATCCATCTCATAGTTCATAAAAAGATAAATTCATTACATAAAGAAGAAGAATTCTAGCGAACCCTATAGTAAAAGACGGTGAATTATGTTAAAAGATGTTATAAAAAGTGTTTTACAAGTATTGGATCAATGTACCGAATCAACACAAAATCTAAACTGCACGATGTATTGATCTAAAATTAAATTAGCGTGGAACAAAATTAAAAAATAGATCCAAAAGAGACTAGTTAAGATATGTAAATGGAAAAGCTGAGTTAGTTGATTCGGCTTTGGTGCAGTATGTCACAAGTTCGAAACTTGCTTTTGAACGTTTATTTGACATGCGATATGTTGTCTCAATGGTTTGTTGTATATAAAGTACCAGTTCAAAAAAAAAGTTAATTCTTGAAATAACCATTGGAACTATCGCATAAGGGTGATAACACCCATTGGAATGATTCAATAGCACCCATCACAAATTGAAGTGATCTTAGAGTGATAACTCCATTCTAAACCCAATAGTTACATCCAGAAAAGTGTCCATCACTAGTTTTGGGTATATCACTAATGGCCTAGGTATGAAGAAACCCAATGATACATGGCTGGAAGCATCAAGGAGCAGTGCGAAGAAGGCGTGCAAGTTAAGGAGGCTAATATTTGATAGCATATAGGTTTGTGGTTGATGAGATCTGGTGATGAAGCGGACTGATAATGACACCAGTGTAACATTTGCTAGGGCAAAGGCCGATGCAACCTAGTGATATTGACACTAAAATGCACATAATGTAATAAAATTAAAGTTGTATTAAGTCGAATCGAGATAACTTTTGGAGCTTAATGAGTTACAGTAACAGTCATTACATACATTGAATAACTATAAAAGCAGTTAAACTACAGCACATTGGAAATATAATCTTCTGTACAGTAGCTTACCTCCTGCACGTCTTCGAAAGCTTACTCGTCTAAACCTGAAAAAATCATACTCTTAGCCTGCTCAATTCCAAATTGAGCACGCGAGAGTTTAGAAGAAAATAAAAAACTTTGGATCAGATAAATTTTTTGGTGTGAATAATATTATACTATCTCGAGCAAAATGTTTGTTCTTAGTGAAACCTCGTTGCTGAGTGGAACGAGTTTTCGCTCACTAACACCCAATCAAACTATATGCAATCCATAACATATCCTGCATCCAAAATGATTTAACACATAATCATAATATAATCATGCAATAATGAGTAAATGAATAGTCTGTCATTCACTAAGGCCAAAGAGTTACACAATCTCAAATTTACCCAATCCCAAAATAGTCGATGACATAGTTTTTACAGGGTCACTACGAAATTATATTATTTTTCCCAAGTCGACTAGAAACCTTTAGTAGTTTTGCAAACTGACCAGAAACCTGTAGTAGTTTTGCACACCGACTAGAAACCTATCCGTCTGACTCATAATCCATAATCGCTCGTCCAACAAGAGTAAATAACATTGGCTTCTGACTAATAGAAGAAAAATATAACCAAACAATCCATAATATCTCGTCTAACGAAAGTAGGTAACCTCGACTTCTATCAAACAGAAGAAAACAATAGTGAGCACACTTATACCACGAGTTCCCTACTTTGCATAAACTAAATTTCGTCTGTTCTTCAGTATAGGCCATACGCAATGGAAATCGTGGACCTGCTAACTGCGAGCTAAGCGGTCGGGCATAGGGAGTAACCCTACGCCGATCTCCACCTTTAGATCTTAAATTTAGTTTTCAAATTGTTAATGAGTCATTTCTTTGATTAGTTCGGGCATCCTAACATAATTTTGATCTTCATGATCATCTAGGTGCAATTATACTCACTGAGAAGTTTAAGTCCGACCATACCCACTAATGCAATAATCCTAACTGGTCATCTGTTCTTCAAATCTTCAAGGTCATAATGTTTGGTGATATTATATATATATATATATATATATATATATATATATATTGAGCATGTCAACCATTTAATATATGCAATAATAATTGGTCAATATATAAAAATGAAAATACAATATATCATCGATTAATTAAATATATGTTCAATATGATATCCACAACTTTATATGCAAATTACTTTTTCAAAGTAATAGTTTTCTCTATAATAACCCATTAAAATGGGTTAAAATATTTTTTCTCAATTTTGAAATCCTATAAAAATACTTAAAAAATTTGAATTTTTGTTTAAGTAAAATTTAGCTCCAGAATAAAGTGAAAATCTTTCAAGTGTTTTAAAATAGCCATCCCCACTTTTTAAAATCATAGGCTATCGCGTCATAAAAATTCATTTATTTTCATGCGTTAAAATATAGATCATTGTCTGCAGAAAATAAGGATTATCGTGTGTCTTAGCCAACAGTAGTCACACATCAACAACCATCTCGTATTTATCGCATAAAAATAAAGGTCATCGCGTTCAAAACAGACCAGAGTCTTCGTGTCCAAATATATATAGTTTTTGCAGTGTCGTCGCGAGTTATGACCTTAGCTATAAATTTCATAGTCTGCTTTTGTTTGTGGCCACGTTGTATTTATATTTCGCCTGCACCATACTTCGTTTGTTTTTTTGTGGCCACGTTGTATTTATATTTCGCTGCATCATACTTCGTTTGATTGTGGCCATGTTGTATTTACATTTTTTTCTTCTTCGTGTACAGGCTTATACTCTTGTAAAAATAGCTTTGCATGGAATGATCTGTCGCTGGACTGAGCTTCAGTATTTTAACGTGAATGACAACTTTTGAATTTCAATTCGGAGATAGGACAAGAAATTACAACCAGGACAAACATGTAAATAAGTTTGAAGCGGCGTCAAGCTTAGGCGGCATTATCGGCGAGGGCGATTGCTGCGAAGGCGCTGGATGCGAGGGTTGTTGGTTCGACGGTAGATAACAATGGCTAGGGTTTCGAAGTAGTTCGATTTAAAGTCATTTGATAATGGAAAATCGATGGCTCTGGTGGTAGGGACGCCACGGTGAAGTGGTATTTAGAAGAAACAATAATTCGAGGAAGAAGAAGAACAAGTCGAGGATGAAGAAGAGCAAGCCACAGAAGAATTAGGGGAGAAGAAGTGGTATCAGCTGTTGGGTATCATTTTTCAAGTTAGTAGGTACCATTTTCGAAAATATTTGTCATTTTTGAGTTTGTGATTTTTGTTGTATAACAAAATTATTATACTGAAATAAATCCACATTTTGAAGCGAGCATTTTTTAATTGTTATTTTGTTTTTTTGCATTCATATTGGTTTGATTGATAATGTATTATTGCGTTGTGTTTAGTGAGTATTGGTTTTCAGGTATTATTTTGTTTTTTCTAACTATCATTTATTAAAATATAATGCAGTGTAGAAGTCTTTTACTGTTTTGTTTGTTTGATTATGTAAAAAAATGAAGTTATTACATAGTAAATAGGATGGTCGTTGAGTTGAGTTAGTGTTTCGTTAATATCAAATACTTAATGAATGTTGTTTGAGTATTAGTTTTACTATTTATTTGAGAATCAGTTTTTAGGTGTCAGTTTTAGGGACAGTAGGTATCATTTTGTAAAAGCTGTTTTTTTTTATATCTAGAGATGAATCGTTGTTGTGCTCGCCATTGTGCGCACCACTTTTGTTGAATGGAATTCATGCTTATGCTAGAGTGGAACCACTCGATCTAACTTGCATCAGAGAATGGAGATGCTTGAGTCAAAGCATCGTTATATGAAATAACGATGCAATTTCATAAGCTTGATAGATGTTAATTATGGATGGTCTATTTGTACTTTAAATATGACGATGAACTAATTTTCCACAAGGTTGATTGTTATGATTGAAATTCTTGTTCAAGAATGAACTGTAAACTTAGATAATAGTGATCGAATTTGATAAATTCAAGAACCTAAGAGATTATGGTGGTTTATTTGAGTATCAGCTGTTAGGTATCAGTTTTTAGTCACCGGTAGCAGTTGTTAGGTATCAGTTTTTAAGTTAAGAGTTATCGGTTGCATGTGATGGTGGCTGGTAGTGTTGGAGGCAGCGTTGAGGCTGGTGGTGCAAGGTGATGGCGGTGGGTGGTGGTGCGACGAACAATGGTTAATAATTTTAACGGTTTGTCCTTAGGACTAATTTTGAAAGAATGTTTGTTCTTATCATTAATTTTGGAAGAATGTTTGTCCTTGTGGCTAAAATATTGAAGTTGTGTTCTTGAGGCTAAAAAAATACAATTTTTTGTTCTTTATACAAAAAACCCAATCTTACAATATATATATAAGAAGTATGGACCCTCAAATCAACAAGAAATAGATACTGATGATGAACTAAAGAATTAATTAGAAGAATCAATGGATAAAATAATATATTCAAAGGAACTTAAAACGGTTCTTAAACCATCTGAAATATATGAATTAGAACAAACTTTAAGATCAACAAACCAAATAAATGAAAATACATTTGTTTACATTGATGACGAAAACAATGTAAGAATAAGAGAAATATATAATCTTGATGATTTCTTAGAAGACACAAGAAATAAATGTAGAAATTCAAGAACATAATACTCTTGAAGATATAATATCAGAGTTCGTTGAATACATGGAATTAGCAGATCATGAGCAAAGTGCTAGTTCAGAAATAACATATCCAAATAGGAACCAAGATCAACCAATGCTATATGACATTGGACAACCTCCTAGAAAAGCAGTTTACCCTTTTAATAATGAAAATAAAAACATAAGAACAACTGGGAAAAGATTACCCAATGAAACATCCTTTTTTTAAAGATAATTCAGTCATATTAAATGTAACAGAATATCATCCACAATTACTAGACACATATCTAGAACAATGGACTGCTGCTATAGCCAGAAACTATACAGCAAGACACACAAATGTTAATTCTGGAGAAGAAATGGCCAGAATTGCAGAAAACTACTTAGGTAATATGGAAAAAGCTATATGGGAAGCCTACAAACTAGAAGAAATAACACATTTAATTGCACAAGACAGCAACATATATAATTTTGCTTATTCCATATATACAATAATAATTGAAAGAGATGTTAACACTGGAATAACCATAAGACAACAAGAGGCACTGAGAGACCTCGAACAAATCCAACTACTAGACTGGAAAAACATAATAAAATTCTTAAAAGAGTTTTTACATTACGCAGCTATTTCAGGAAACTACTATAGTACTGAAGTAGGTAATAGATTATTTTTCAAATTACTAGGAGACTTAGGAAAAGAAATACATAGATTATGGATAAATGATTATCAAAACAAACCAGAAAACCTCCCAAAAGGATATGATAATATAGGCATGAGAATAACACATATAATTTCAGAACTAAAAAAGAAATGTACCTATATACAAATAAAAAGAGAATTAAAACAAAAAAAATATGGATTCTGTGAACAAATATATACACCACAACAATATGGATCTTGAGAAGATATCTAAAAATATATTTCTTGAGAAGATCTAATGCAAGAAAACCATATCTTAACAAAGAAAAACACGTAAGGAAATATAATCCAAGAAAAACATATACAAACACGATTACATGTTTCGCATGTAATGAAAAAGGACATTTGTCATCCTAATGTCCAAAAAACATAACTTATTTACAAGAGAATCAAACTTGGTTGATTCAGTAAAAGAAGACTTAATAGAAATTGCTTCAGATGTTTCAGAAACATCCACCATATATTCTATATTCTTTTAGAAGGATTGGAAGAACAAGAATAAATTAGCTCATCTGATTATGGTTTAATTAATGAGCTAACGGATTTTCAAGAAAATTTAATAAACGAACATTTCCTAAATATGGTAAATAAGGATTTGTGTTCTCATAACTTTAAACATAAAATGGGAACAAATACAACAAAATGTGAATTTTGTCCTTAGTATCCTGCCTTTGACAGAAGATACTAATGTACAGAATGTACAACAGAGATATGTCAAATTTGTGCAAAAAACAAATTTAACATACAACCAACTAAGGAAACCAAACTTATTTATACAGATAAAAATAAGATAAATGAAGACCGAATTAAAGTACCAGAAGAAAGAACAAATAATATTGAAATAGGAATAGAGTAAATAAAAGAAAAAAATTATGACTTTAGATAAAGGGAAGGATGTTAATATTCATGAGGAGTCAACATCATATGAAAACAATAATCATAATAATTTAAATAACATTGACAAACCAATACAAATTCCACTAATGTGTAATTCAGGAAATTTGAAAGAATTGCATGTTCCAACAAAACTAAATATAAAAGGATTAAAAATACAGATATTAGCCTTTATAGACACTGTAGCTACTAGTTCAACTATTTGTTCTAGTCTCATACCTTACAAATATGCAACAAAAGCAGATAAGCCAAAACAAAGTGTCCAATTTGATGGAACCACTAACGTTATTACAAATATTGTTAAATAAATAAACATAAGCTTTATTAATACATGTGGAGAATGGTCTTCCTATTACAACATAAAACAATTATGGATTTTAGAATTACCTAGAAGGAGTAAAACTAATCCTAGGATTAGACTTTTTATTAAATGACAAACGAAGTTTTGCATTTAATTAAGATTATATCCAAATTTCAAAAAAAACTACACTAACCCCAATACTATCAGAGTATGCGCTTGAGAAGCGTGGTAGGAATAGTACAAAAACTAATACCAACACAGAAAAATGCAATTGTCCGATACCAAGCGAGTGCAAAAATTTAAACCATAATGAACAACCTAATGATGAAATTGTACCAATAATCAAAGATTATGATACAAAAGAAAGGGAATAAAAAAAGATAACCAATTAAAAAATCCCCAAAACATAAGTAGAATATTGATAACTACTAATGATATAGACCAAATTATTTCAAAATTAGAAAAACTTGAAATCATAGGTGAAAGACCTCTAGAACATTGGAATAGGAACCCTATACAATATAAATTAGACATAATAAATCCAGACTTAACAATAAAAATAGGATCACCCAAATATGATAATTGGATCATGGATGAAATCAAAATGCACATAAAAATATTAACAGATTTAAATGTTATAAGAAAAAACAGATTCTAGACATAGAACTGTTGCATTCATTGTACAGAAAGAATCAGAAAGAAAAAGAGGCCGATCAAGAATGGTCATGAACTATACTAAACTAAATGATAATACACATGAAGATGGATATTGTATTCCAAACAAAGACGTATTAATAAACAAAATACAAGGAAAAAAAGGGGTTTTCCAAATTCGACTTAAAATCAGGATTCTGGCAAGTAAAAATGCATCCTGAATCAATACCTTGGACTATGTTTACATGCAGCGAAGGACATTACGAATGGCTGGTAATGCCATTTAGATCAAAAATGCACCACAAATATTCCAGAGAAAAACGGATAATATTTTTTGAAATTGCAACAATTATACATGCGTATATATAGATGATATACTTGTGTTTTCAAAAATAAAACAAGAACATATATCACATCTATACGGTATAGTAAAACTAATATAAGCAAATGGATTAATCATATCCAAGAAAAAATAGAACTTTTCAAAAGTACTATAGAATTCCTAGGAACGAAAATAGGAAAAGGACAAATTGAATTACAACCTCACATAAAAAATACTAGAATTGCCAAATAAAATAGAAAATCTAACACAATTACAAGCCTTTCTTGGTCTTGTTAATTATGCTAGGCCATACATAAAAGACTTATCAAAATATACTGGACCATTGTACAACAAAGCAAGTCCTAAATGAAAAAGTGAATTTAATCTCGAAGATACAAAACAAATAGAACAAATAAAAAATTGGTATAAGGATTAAAACCCCTAGCTTTTCCTTTGAGTATAGAATATTTGGTCAGATTATTTAGTCATAGAAACAAATGGATCATCCCTTGGTTGGGAGGAATCTTGATAAACAAATCCAACAAATATGAAGCAAAATCAACAGAAAAAATATGTAGATATGCTTCAGGGACTTACAAAGAAAATGGATACTTGACATCTCTAGATTATGAAATTCTTGAAATAATTTATGTCTTACAGGCATTTAAATTATTCATAATTTCACACAAGGAAATAACAATCAGAACAGACTGTGAAGCCATAGTAAAATATTCAGAAAATAGAAAGGAAAAAGGAATCCTTAATAACAGATGGCTGAAATTCAAAAATGCAATATTTAATTACGGTACAAAAATAAATTGGGAACATATATAAGGAAAGAAAAACTTCCTACCTGACAAATTATCGAGTATGTTCTTAGAACAAAAAAATTAATAGAACATGATTAAATATACAGAGAAGAAGATACAGAAATGACAACACAAAGCCAAGACGGCAGAAAATTTCTCAAAATGTACAAAACCAACAGATTCAAGACAAATGCTCCAATTACAGAAGATCAATGGAATCTATTATACAACATCTGGAACCTAGCTACAGACCCTAAAGAAAATAAATAAAAACTAAGTATTTTGTATACTTTGACAAATGAATTTCAGGACAAATCTAATAAAAAAAAGATACACTCACTATTGCTTGATCAATGGACTGAGTGATGGGATATACTCTACATGGGAAGAACTCATTTCCAAAATAGAAGAAATAAAAAACGATCCAAGATATGGAATCCCAAAATAAAAAGGATACACAAGTTGGGATGCAGCTAAGTCTGCTATAGAAAAACAATTTGGAAATAACTATGTTATTTCTGAAAGTTTCAATCAAATCCTAGACATAACTACAGGAAAATTCATAAAAGAAGATTCATCTCCCAAAGACATACAACTTAGGCCAATGATCACATACAAACAAAAGGCCATGATAGAAAACAAAAGAAAGATGGTTTCTTTGGGCCATGTCCCACAGATAAAAGAAACACAGACCATGATTACAAAACAAAATATTACAAATTTTGTTGATTCCTATGAAAAAGAAAATCAAATGCTTAATCCAAAAGGAAGTTAGTGCTACAGATTAAAAAATCCATATATGATTTCTTTGAAAAAAGCATAGAAGTAAAAATTCCAAGGCTGAAGACAATTTGGAAAGTTATCAGAAACAAGATAATTCCATGCAAAAAAAATAAGAGGATTGCAAAGATTACATAATCGATTGCAGATGCAACATCGTAATATCAACTCCTCTAGTACAAGTAAATTTTCCACAATATAAATATATTGTATAGAAAGATATTATACTTGATCATATTACTCTCATCAATTATGGGTTCATAGAAAAAATATACATAGGAGAATGGACTATGGCAGAATTTCCAAAACCTCTTTCCTCGGTCACAGATTTGTTAGAACCCTTAGTTTACGATTTCGACGATGACAACTATACATGGAAATCATATATATATATATATATCATACAACTGTACAGATACGAATTGAAAGCAAGACAAACCACTACTGTGACAAGAAGATGACTAAAGCACTGAAGAGATTCATCTACAAAGTTGCACGAAGATCGAAGAGAGATACACTCAAGAATAAACCCAGGAGAACATCACCTAACAGGTTCAGACGTCTAAATGCAGAACTTCAGACGTCTGAATGTAGAGGATGAACAAAAATAACAATAGGTTCTCATACATCTAAAAACACCATTCAGACGTCTGAAACTGGGCTCAGGACAGATAATTCAAATTACAAATGTCATCTCCGAAGAGATACAACTCCATCTCTCCTCCACAACTCTTCACTAGTGAACAGTGACGACTCTAAACTGAAAGGGAAGTGATGTAACTACTAGAAGAAACCTTCGACTACTATATAAATGAGAATCAAGAAGGATCAAAGCACTTTAACTAATTCACTCGACTCTCTATCTTGATTATCTCTCGTTCTAATCATCCACTTGCTAGCAAATCTGCAAATCTGAGATCATACACTTCCATACTCTCTCGGGCAATGTTATATTCAATCGTTCAAGAGATACAAGGAGTTCAATTGTACTATAAAGTCAAAATCCGTGTAATAGAGAACACATTCTTGAAAAAGAAACTCTGCTATTGTAAATCTATTCCTTCGGGTGAAGTGAGGGTTATTTGGTGAAAGGAAATTCCGAAGAGGAGCTTCGAGACTGGACGTAGGACGGGAGGTCCGAACCAGTATAAAATCTCAGGTGTGATTATTCTTATTTACATACTTTACTATCGTTACACTATAGTTTAAATTAGTCATATACTTATCATTTGTATAATCGATCCACCATACTATAGACTTTCAATTGGTATCAAAGGCTCGGATTCTAGAGATCGTAATAACATCCTAGAATAAATGGCTACAAAGAGATCTAGTCGAGGCAATAAAAAGAGGAAGAGCAATAAGGAAGAATCAAAGGAGCAAACAAACAAATGCTTCATGGCTAAACTCAGATCACAATCGGTATGTTTAGATTCCTTATATAAAGATCTTCTATTAGCACATGATGAATTATTAAAAGATTGTAAAACTTTAAACAAAGTTAATACAATTGCTTTAGCTAAGTTAAAAAATTGTGAGCAAGAAATTTCCAATTTAAAAGAGGAAAATAAATTTTTGGTAAAACAAACTAAATCTTTTGAAAATACCGTAGAAGAACTTGTTTTACAAAAAGATTTCATAGAAAAAGAAAATGAGCAGTTACAAGATAAAAACAATGCGCTTTTGGAGGAAATCAATGTTTTGCAAAATAAAAAGACATTTTTGGAAAATTCTTTAAATAATTCTAGTTCTTTAATTTTGTCTCCTGAAAAAGAGAGTGAATTTTAATTAAAAAAAATTTAGATTATTTAAAGAATGTGAGATTTTAAAAGTTAATAATAATATTTTTCAAAAAGAAATTTCTGATTCCAAAGAAAATTTTGAAAGGTTAAATACAAAAATCATAAATTTTAACAAAGTTAAAGATATCTTATCTTCCTTAGTCACAAATTCAAATGCTCACAATAATAAAAGCGGTTTAGGCTGTAAACAAGCTAAAAGTAAAAATAGTACAAGATACGCATTCTTGTATACTAATTTTAGTGCTAGTGCTAGTACTAGTAATCAAGATAGTTTTAAAACCAGTTATAGTCATAATAGTACTTTGTTTAGAAATGATAGAAATTATTCTTCAAGTACTAAGCTAATCACTAATAGTATTAAGATATGGATTCCAGCTGATATGATTGATCATGATAAACAATTTTATATTAGAAATTATTATAAGAATGTGATTTCTAATGAAAATTATATTTATAAAGGTTCAACCACACTCAAATGGGTATGGTTTTCAAAAACTTAACCCCAGGAACTAACTTTCCAGTGATGTAAGAGGAGATAACTGACTTACTCCTTTTAAATTTTTTGAAAACAATTTCTATTTGAAAATATTTTAAAAAAATATATTTTCCAAAACTTTAAAACCCAAATTCTGAAAAGCACCGAAAATTTAATTCTCAAATCCTAAATTTAAATTTATTTCATTTGCAAATCAGATTTATAAACCATGTTTATAAAATTTATCTCCTTATAACATACAACAATAGTTAATGGTTTAGGAATGTTGTCAAAATAGTAAATGATAGTCTAGTACTTATCATTTCTAACAACCAATTCATTTAACTATGTAATTTCAGAAAATTATACTTTTATATATAAAATATAATCATACATAAAATTATTTCATTTACCAATTTCAAAAACAATATTGTGTCAGTTTGCTCTGTTCAAGTGTTTTGAAATTCTTATCGATAGCGTTAGTTAGACGAATCGATCCAAAAATAAAATTCACACTTAGCAACTCAAGCAACACAATATAAAACATTTTATATCAATTACAAATATGATCTCTCATAGGATGATTCAAGAATGGATTCTAGAATAAGGATAGAGATTCAAATTTAGAGAAACACTAATGAAAAAGAATTCTAACTAAGAAGATAAGCTCGAAAGGAAGATAAGATAATTAAAGCACAAAAGGGGAAATATGGATAGGCTTATATTAATCACGGTGACCTTAACCGGGTCAACCGAGACTCCATTTTAAGAAACAATGTGCCCAAGGATTCGATCTTCCTCCCTCCAGAAGTGGCATTTATAAATTTTGGCTTTCAACCGATGACTCTTAAGAATTTGGAGAACATAGCTCAAATGAGATTCATGCTCCTTCTCAGACTTAGAAAAGACGAGAATATTATCAAGGAAAACCAAAACAAACTTATTGAGAACATCGCGGAAAATACAATTCATGAGATCGACGAAGAAGGTATGAGCATTGGTTAATTCTAAGGGCATGACTACCCATTTATAGAACCAATTCTCTGTTTGAAAATCTGTCTTGGGAATGCTCTCCTCAGTTACACGAAGCTGGTGAAACTGGTAGCATGATTGAGCTCCAGAAATAAGATCGATGCGGAATTAAATTGCCCTTTTGGGAGGAAGAGTAGTGACTTCACCAAACACATCGAGATAATCCTTGACTATCGGGGTGGAGTCAAGATCATTAAGATGAGCATCAAGCGAAAAAATAAATCTACCTGCAAAATCCGAAGGCAATCGACATTCAATCATTAGAGAACTATCCTGGTCGTCTATAAGAGAAACGGATTGGGCTTTGCAAGAGATAGCAGCATCATAATGCGATAACAACATTATAATGCTTTAACCAATCACCTTCAAGTAAGATACCAAATGCATCAAAACCAAGGACATAGATATCTTCGGTAACTCGACGCCTGTTGTAAAGGAGGTTCACCCTTTACAAATCATACTAAGGTCGGCGGGACCGCCGATGGGATTAGCCACATATAAGGATGAAGTTGCTAATTGGAGTTGCAAGATGTGCTCAAATTTATTACAGAGATCAACAGGAATGAAGCTATGGGATGCTCCAGTATCAAGAGAACACGAACAAGAAAAGTCGAGAGTGGATTTTAGAACAAAGGTAAAGTTCCAAAATTCAAAAGAAATCCTAATCAAAGAGAATTCTAAAAAGATTTCAAACTCGAACGAAGATGATTCTATAATTAATTTTACTCATTCTAGTGTATCACTACCCCATCTCTAATGAGTTTTTACTATATGCTAAGTTTTTCCGAAACCAAAGCTCTGATACCACATGTAACGGTCTGCCATTTCAAACCATTCAAATCGACAATAATCCACACATTTCAGACTTGAATTGCTCAAAACAACAGATTATTAATTTATATTTGGCGAAACTTAGCATACATAGTAAATAAATCAATCACAGACATAGAGTTATATAACAATAAGCAGCGGAAATAGATAAATAGTAGTTCATGAAGCTACTACAGAACATCAGAGTCTGAAACAAATACAATAGAAATCTCAACTACAAAGTAGTCTCAAGTACAAAGTAACTGACAAGTCTGAACATAACAATTGGAAATAACTGAAATAACTGAAAGTAGAATAGATAAAGATTTATCTCCAAGCAAAGCTCCAAGTTCCAAAGGCGAGTCTCAAATGTTGTGACACTCAGTCTGACCCGAGCATAAAGCAAAACACTCGAGTCAGGATTAACATTCTCATGCAAGAAAATCAATTCAAGTGAAATGTCCTAGTGAAATGCAATGTAACTTAAAGGATGTTTGGATTCCATCCTTTAAGGATCCGTTAAACTATCTACATATAATACAACACACTACATAGATAATGTCTATAGTAAAGTAAAATATTAAAATAGTGTTAAGCCGTTACACATGTCACACTTAACACATTTTATATAAATGTCGTAGTCTATATAGTACCGTAATTCCTCCGTAAATTGGAGGGCTATCAGAGGGCACTCCATAGTGAACAACACAAACCAAACTCATAGAGGGCGCGATAAGGCATATGACAAGGCACGCGAGGCAATGCCTAGGGTAGGATACTACCATTTTGCACTTCAGGACTGGTGGTAACGCATAGCAGCTACTACTATCCACCTCGAGACACACTCTCATGTCAAAGGTGCACCCGATCAAATCACAAAGTAATAGATATGGTATCGAAGAAATGTGCCCGATAGGAGGAGCGACCCCACTTGGCTCGGTATAGCTCCTAATTTATCCATATCAAGCTGACTCGAGGGAGTCAAGGCTGCGTTTTACCTCATACAGACATTAGTCAAACCATCCTACTTCATTCTAAAATCTCCACCATGTGCACAGTTGTTAAAGTGATTTTCGGTATTGACAGAGAGTATGAGAATATCCAATCCTGGTCTATTTAACAACCAAACGCTTATTTCACACCCTGGTCTTTTTTTCATTTCAAACAGTTCATACTTCATATCAAAATATCATATTCATTTCAAAATCATATCACTTTCGAAATCATATTCACTTTCAAAATCATATCACTTTCATAATCATATTCATTTTCGAAAATCATAACCACAAAATAGGTTAAACCATCATATCAAAGTGATCACATTTGAATCCATTAAATCTAAATAGTAGCAGTTCCAGCCTAAATAGTTTAAACATTGAAAGTAGTTTATATATTGGAATAGTTATACATTAAAAATAGTTTATATTAAAAAGTAGGTTATAGAAAAAATAGTATATAATAGTTTATAGATTAAAATAGTATCTATATTAAAAATAGTTTGTATGTTAAAAAGAGCTTGTATCGAAAATAATTTCAATCCAATTTCACAAATTAATTTAAATCAACTTTAGTTCCAAAATCAATTTAATTAATATCAGTTCAACAATCAAGTGATACAATTATTTATCATTTCAATCCACAAATAATTTAATATTTACGGGTATATATTATTTCAACCCGCAATCCCAAAATTTCAAAATCTGCAAAATCGCTTAGATTTATTGTTTCAACCTACAACGATTTTCCCTAATCTATAAGATTGTTCGGGTATGTATTATATCAACTCATAGGGCGTTCCTAAACTAATAGCGAACTTGTAGAGTGAAAACAATAAAATAATAATATAATTGACATAGCATATCAGTGGCAAATATGATCATAATTAACCATTTAAATAATATATATATATATATGTATATGTATATATTCAACGGGTCATGGTGTCATATGTCAATTAATAGGTAAATAATTTTAAATATTAACATATCATATTCAATAATTTAATTTCTAATTAATTCAAATTTAATAACATATTTCAATCGCCATTTTATGTGAATTCAATTTACTAAATATAAGAATTCTAATCGTGAATGATTGCTCACCTTTTGTGGCTATGAAAACAATGATGGTGAAAAAAGATATGGACATGCACATAGATCCGGACATGAGCTAGCGGGACAGCGATAAGCTAGACGTTGCAGCGACAAATTCGACAGCATAGAAACAAAGAAAAACTAGCTTTAACTTGGGACTCAAACATAGTACATAATATATATATATATATATATATATATATATATATATATATATATATATATATATATATATATATAACAAACTAAAGCAAAGCAAACCTAAGGTGATTGGCTGCTGCTAGGTTGATTGGACGTGGAAAAGGCGGAGCAACGAAAGAGGGTGCGGCTACGGCAAGTCTGGGTCTGCTGCTGGAATGGATGGCGAGGATGTGGATGGCTGCTTGGCTATCGGCTATGGGTGCTATGGGTTTGGAGATGAATTAGCAGGCTGCTGTTGTGAGGTGGGCTTAGCAGCAAAGCGAATGTGGGGTTTGGGTCTGGTGGCCGGAAGTGGAGGCATTCAAGGTGGAGAGTGTGTTTGGGTCGGGTTGTGGAAAGGCGTGAATCTCAGCAATGAAGAGGATGGACGTGAGCAGGTTGGCATTCAGGTAGGGGGAGGGGGAGGGGGAGGTGGAGGGAAAGGACTGTGGAGTGGATTTGAAAGGAAGGATGAGGCAGACGAAGGTGGAACGGTCGGGGTTTGGATCAGTTGAGCATGGCAAAGCTGTCAGGTGATGGGATGTTGTGGTCTGGTTGAGTGATGGATGAGGTGTCGGGTTATGGATACGGGTAGCGGAGCGGTTGAAGGCAAGGGCGTTTAAGGTGGTCGGAGCGAAGCTGCTAGGCATGTGATGGGAGGATATGGGTCGGGGTGGTTCGGCAAGGGCTGGGTTTGTGAAGGAGGCTGACTTTGGCGTAGGGGGAAGGAAAGCGTGCGGTGTAAGGCTACGTTTGGTGGAAGGGGAGTGAAGAGAAAGGGTGCTCGTGTGTGGCTATTAGTGGGCGATGGCGATCAGTAGCAAATGGAGAAGGGGACGAGGGTGTGTTGCAAACGAAAGAGGGAGGACAAGCAAGCTACAGGGAGATAAACGAAGAAGGAAGAGAGGAAGGTCACAGTATATACATGAGCTTATATGTGAACAATATTATATGATACAAATCTTTCCCAAATGAAACCAGAAAAGAAAGAATAGCAACGAATAGAAAATATATGGACATAGTAGGAATGGAAAAAGCATGAAGATGAAATTTCTTGAAATATTAAAACATACGGCTAATGATTTCTCCCGAGTCAAATGGAAGGACAAACCCAAAAGGCTTCAAAAGGTTACCGATATAGCTAACCGTTTTACTGATTTAGCAACGTACCGCACTTCGAAATGAACAAATGAATATACTATGAAGATCGGCATGATGTGACGAACAAAATGGTACACAGGTATGAGAGACATGACCAACCTATCAAAACTCGATATTCGCTGTAAAAAATGCTACTAAAACACCGAAAATAATATAAACGGGGCTAGAGCAGTCCTAATTTGGCGTAACGAAATATGACTTCTCACTTAGAAAATAGCTAACATTTTCATTATGCAAAAATATTTAGGTTTCAAAAATATTTAATTTCCATCTAATTAACTGATTTTAAATTTTAAATTGAAATTTCACAACAAAACGAACTTACATAATTTCCAATGAAAATCTGCCACTTGCTATGCTTCAATAGACGCATACCAAATATCAAATTTTCATTGTAAATTTTATTTTTTAATTTCAAGAAAAATTTGTTTAATTACTTTATTTAAATCGTTAAAATATATAGGTCGTTACACTAAGGGTCTAACTTCCGTATAGTACATCTCCAAAGAAAATGTATTGAGGCTGCATTAATTTGCACCTCTACTACTCAAGACCTACCTACCGCTCCCTGCATAGTCCGAATATAGTTGTCCCTCGGCTGTCAACGTGAAAATAGTTTCTGTGGCCACAAGCATACATAATCAGAAAATGTCGATCTACATACAAGTGATGATCATACCCTAATATGAGCGTCCTACTTAGCCCTACGACATGTCCCTAATTTGGTCATTACAGATTATGAATTCTGAAGCTACATTTATCTTTTAGCAAATCCGACTTGGAATGATAACACTGCCCTTTAGACAATAATGTAATGTCAGCATTAATCCATACAAGTTGTTCAAGATATAAACAAACCAAAGGCATTATTTCTACTACGTCCATTTTGGAATCACCCTCGAGATTAGTAGCAAGTTGCCCTTGCACTTTAAAGAATCCAATCTTTGATTTCACCATCTTTAAGATGTCTTCAATTCAAACGCTTATACCAGTTCAAAGTGGTTATTGGATAATATATTTGATCCCGTTCTCTCTGAACCTACAACGATAGTTTTAAAACTGGCCAAGATTTGATAGTTGATTATTTAACTATCAAATAACAAGAAATTCAACCAAAGATTTAACCAAGCATGGTGAAGCACAAAGCCACCGCTAAGCCTCTTTAATTTATCCTTTGTTAATTAAAATCATCTTTCATGTATTTGTGTTCAAATGCCTTTTTTAGAAGGTATATTCACAAACCCTTTTTACCCTTTCAATACTTAGAAAAAAATATATCTTTATAAATATCTCAATTGTATAAGTATACCCATAAAACATTTCACTTTCAAAACTTAGAAAATTTTCCGTATACTTACATCAACAATATAAGTATATTCACAAAACACTACATTTACAATACTTAGGAAATGTACCCATATACTTATCTCAATGGTATAAATATATTCATAAGTCTTATGAAATATTTTCATTTTCCACTACCATACTCAATTGGGTTAAAACAAAAGTCATTTAAAACATAGGTAAAAATAAGCCCATAACACTTTCCTTTTGGTGGAAGTAAAATATCACATAGAAACTAGAACAAATATACATATCACGGCTTCCTGATTTCAAACAGTACTATCTCTCGATTAACAATGCAATCGAACAAGTTAGAAAACTATCATTGTCTCGACACACATCTTAATTCTCAAAATAGAGACGAGCTTTCATATCTCAAAATTTAGTGTTAAGTATGAAAAGAATACTTTCCATACCACCACAATTTAAAATGATTATTTATGGAAATCAAATCTCATTCTTTTTATAAAAATTCTTTTACAAATCCCTTTTATAAATTTCCTTTACAAAACTCCTTTCTATTTATAATACTCTTTATATTTACAAACTCCTTTTATAAAAATATTATTATAAAATTCTTTTCTATTTATAAAAGGCCAAATTTATTTATAATTCTTTTGTAAAACTCCAAATTCTTTTATAAAACTCTTTTTTATAAATTTCCAAATATAACTCCCTTTATAAAACTTCATTTATAATCTTACTTATATTTACTAAGCTCTTTTATATAAATCTCATATACTTTCCATAAAGCGATCACTCCATATATCACTATAAATTCAAAAATACGATTTATTTTTTAATTTATCACATTTGCATCATTTCCCTTTTAAAAATATTATTTATGTAAAATTGTTCTTTTATTACAAAGATACCACTTATAAACTATTCTTTTTATTATAAAACACCATTTATAAAACTATTATTTTATTCAATATTTCATAAATATTTCACAAATATTTATTCCAAAATATTCATATTTTATTTTAAACCAAATCACTTTAATATAAAACATATAAATTCCCCTTTGTTTTCCTTTAAACTAAATATTCATTATTATAATAACTTTTCTATAAAGATAACTACTTTCCAAAATAATTCAAAACATTCACATATATACATATATTAGAAAAGAATAATAAAAAGATTAAAGAAAAATAGAGAAGTTCAAAAACCCATTTAAATGTCACAGAAATTTCAAAAGAAGTCGGACTTAAAATCATTTATCGAAATCAAAACCATTCCCATATCAAAACTACAATTAATAGTATTACTACTAGAATTGGTCCGTGCTTCGCACACGGAGTGTTTATATTATTGTAAGCCGAAAGCAAGGGCATTTTTGGAATTTCAAAACGACGCCAAGTAAATTAGTTCAAAAAATTTTCTTTATTAGTAGTAGAGATAATGAGGCCATTAACTACCATAGCACTTAACCAATGCCATTACTGCCTTCATCATCAAAAGGGTTCAACTTTTAACATATACCAATGTCATATCCAATATGGTCAACGATTGATTTTTAGCATTCAACAACTTATATAACTGATATATAAATGGAGTTAAAATCAACAGGTATATAAATGAAATTAAAATCACAACGATGAGAAATCCGGATTACTCTATAAAATTCCCTGTATTTCATTTGAAATGTCAATCACTATTCAAAGCACATATTTAACTAAACCAAGCTGGTAAATCATTTCAACACAAAACAATAATTTTTATCTATTAATTATAGTAATCATTGAGGTGTGAGATAACTTACCAAAATTCCAACGAATGCTTACGTGCACAAGTTAACAATGTTCAATTTTAATCTAAAATTTCACTTGCACCAAACTCAACGAAACTTGTTCCAATACGTAGATAATGTTATTACAAGCGTAATGCAAAAGACCACGTCCCAATTGGACCACGTATGAAAAAGATACCATTTTTATAAGATTTTGAGATATAAAATTATAATCAATTAAACTAATTACTTTCAAATTTTAACTGCCCAAACCAAAACACTGTGACGCCCCACCTCTATACCCACGCTAGCCAAGAACACTACGGAGTAATGCTGTCGACTAGCACAGAGAATAAGGCTGTTGAGGAGCGACCATCTGTATAATTGCTTTGTGCGAGTACCGATATGCCGGATAAAAATATAACTTTTCATCTCAAGAGGAAATCCGACATACCGACACAAACTCAAAGCTACTACACAGTGGCTATAAAGGTCTTCGGAAACAAATATAGAAATAAACATAACACAAATCAGTCACAGATAATTCATATCACAAAGGCGGAAATAAATATGAATATAACACATGAAAGTGTACATCGGAGTAGTGGTCAAACAAGATCCACAATATCAAAAAGAATAGATACAAGTGCTAGACAAAAGAATAAGTATACATCATAGAGTCTGTATCTCAAATGTATACAACAAAAACTACTAAACTAAAGTAGTTAGCCAAAAGTCAGAAGATGGTTCCAGATAGGAAGCCATGAGGGAGCACCTGTAATATCTCAGTCTGACCCGAGTATTATTTAAGAAGAAAATAATAAACGGATCAGTCTAGCTATAAATATCAGATGAAATGATATAGAATAAGAGATATGACTAAACGTATAATAATCACAATGCCAAGCTGTGATAAATAAATAATTGAAAAATCAATAAGAGATTAATCAATATCGCAAAGATCTTCTCAAAGATAAAAAGGAATGTCATACTCCTAATTTCATTCACCAAGCCACAATAAATGACATATATATCAATGCCAATCGTAAAAGTTGGTGAAACATAAATTCCAGAATTCAACACACGAAATCCAGAAATCACAAGAAAAGGATGGCCAAGACATTGATGTAGTGCAAACGGTACATCCAATGAATCACAAAGCAAAGACATTGATGTAGTGCAAACGGTACATCCAATGTATCAAAAGCATATAATTGATGTAGTGCAAACGGTACATCCAATGAATCAAAAGCAAAGACATTGATGTAGTGCAAACGGTACATCCAATGAATCAAAAGCAAAGACATTGATGTAGTGCAAACAGTACATCTAATGTATCAAAAGCATATCATTGATGTAGTGCAAACGGGACATCCAATGAATCAAAAGCAAAGACATTGATGTAGTGCAAACGGTGCATCTAATGTATCAAAAGCATATCATTGATGTAGTGCAAACGGTACATCCAATGAATCAAAAGCAAAGACATTGCACATGCTAGTCTAAAACATAAAATAATCGTCATGATCAAAGAGAAGTGTCAATTACAGTAAGCTAGTAAATATATGAGCTTAGCTTCATGTCTCATAACCACTATCTTAACTTAAATATTTACGAACAAATTGTAGATCTCCACTAAAAAATTGTCACAAGAGTTTCAATCGAACAAGTCCAAGAATTAACCAACGAAATAAATGCAAGCGTTTCATACCACTCGTTTTACTAAGTCATTTAATTAGATTTCTCATACGAGTGAGGTAAAGGCTTGTGTATACCAATAGACTGGAAAACGGTTTAAGAAAATGAGCTTTGTAATAAAATAGTGTTGAAATCATTTGAAGAAAGAGTTTTGATATTTACTACTAGTATAGAAAAACCTTTATATTTTTAAAGTGACAAATCACAAAGAAGATTGTAGGAACAATCAATCACTAAAATTCACATTCGAAGACGTGAATAGAATCCAAAGAAATCGATACCGAATCCATCGAAATGGATATTCCAAGAATTCCCTAAGAAAATAAGTCATCAAAGTCAATAACAAATGATAACAACAAATAGGGAAATAACACAAATCGATTAGAGTTGGAAACTCAGACAACTAGGAAAAATAGGCATAGTTGGCAAATAGCAGCAGGTCGGTCAACCGGACTCCCTGAGTCGGTTGACCGAACCAGGGGTTGGAAGTGCTCGGGCACCAGGTCGGTCGACCGGCCCAGGGCTTCGGTCGGCCGAAGCCTGTAACCCGCACTTCCAAAACAGAGGCAGGAAGTGCTTGGACTACAGGTCGGTCGGCCGGCCCAGGGGCTCGGTCGGCCGAACCTGTTGCCAGCACTCCCATGCCTTATTTCAAATGAGGTGCAAATCTCGATCAAATTGCATTCGCTCGAGCAACGGCGCTAAGGGTTTATGTCAATTGACTACCCGGCCCTATAAGCTCTTCGATGCATAATCAAAACACATTCAAACATCAAAGCTATGATTTTTAAAGATTTGAACCCAAAACACTAAAAATTGGAATATTCACCAAATCAATCCAAACCAAAAGCAATTGCACACGAATAAGTGTTAGGAATTCATACCTAACAATCGAAGATAGTTATAGACTAAGATGTGAGATAATAATCTCACCTTTGAACCCAAAAACAATGAATGAGAAGCTTGAAGACAAGCTAAGATCAATTCCTCTACAATAACAACTCAAGAAGCTTCAGTCTAAGCTTAAAAGAGAAACATTTTCTAAACTAGGTTTAGGAATTTTCTGAAATCAAAGAGAGAATGAGTTGGAGAAGATGAAGAGAAAGCTTACCAATGGGTTCTCTGAGTTTGGAGCTAGAAGATGGATTTGCTAATGGAAACTAGGGCTTAGGATTTCCTAATTCTTTTTCTCTTCTCCCATTTTTGATGAAGCTTAAATGTATTAGGAAATTATAAAGGAATGAAGAGAAGCGGGTTGGAGCTAGGTTGATAAATGGTCTGAAACCCAAACAAAGGCCCTAAGTGAAAAGTAGCAAAATTCCACTATCTCCAAACATATCGAAGTTTATACTCAAAAAGATCGCAATCGTCATTTTGAACTCAATAGGGTGGTCTCGAGTCCCAATTCGACTGTTTGCAGAAAGTAGCTTTTCGGACCAAAATCCGACGAACGATAAAATATTTAAATACAATATTTAAATATACAATTGATAAATATGCGGGTTGTTATAGACTCCCCTCCTTAAAGAAATTGCGTCCTCGCAATACTTAAGAAGAAAATAAGAAGTAACAACCATAGAAGCATATCAACACAAAAGAAAATTTGAAATAGGAAGTTCACCATAAGGAGCATGATAGAGTAAGCATGAACGGAATCGCTCGATGCATTCTCTAGATTCCCAAGAGTAATCCCTAGGATTTATGAACCATTGAACCCTCACAAGAAGAACATCTTTATTCCGAAGGCGCTCAACCCCCGAAGCAATGATGCGAATGGGATGTTGCTCATAAATCAAATCTGGTGAAACTTCAATTTCTACAATATCACCGGCCTCAAGAATAAAAACGGGAATCCCTAAGGCATTTCCGTAGATAGAAGACGTGGAGAACGTCAAGAATAGCAGAAAATTGAGTCGGTGCAACGACGTAATATAATAACAGTACGCCTGAGAAACTAGGAACTCGAATAATTTAGAACATCAGCGTAGTACAAAAACGGTACGCCAGATGATCCAAAGCTTGAATAATTTCGGAACACCGACGTCGTACAAAAACGGTACGTCCAATGAACCGATGAACCAAAACAACGATGTAGTATAATAATGGTACATCCATTGATCCAGATAAGACAGAACATCATGTAGTATAATAACAGTACATCCGATGAACCGAACACCATAAAAGAACATCAGACGCGAGTCCATAAAAGAAACGAGATGAAACTCAATAAAACGAAGTACATCAAAACGTTCGATGAACTTGATAAAAAGATAATTCCATTCAGACAACATCAAAGAATCAAAAACTTGTTGCCTATGGCAAAGTGCATTGGCAACACGGTTTCCCTTTCAGGAATAAAAGAATATTAAGATCATAAGATGCTAGGAACTTGAGTCAACATGAAGTTCCTTATGAGAAAATAAATATTCCAAGGATTTATGATCGAGATGGAGAACAAATTCCTCCCCTAAAAATGATGATGCAAAACTCTAAAAGTAGAAACAATAACCGCGAGCACTAGATCATGAGTGGTATATCTAGTCTCGATAGGCTATAATGATTTAGAAGCACAAGTGATAGCACGTTCTCATTTGCAAGAGAGCGGCATCCAAACCAATACGACTAGTATCGGTACAAATAGCAAAGTCTTGGTTCCCCTTCAGGAATCCCAAGAATAAGAGTATCAAAAGGAAGAGTTCTTTTAAACAATCCTCTTTCCTGAAAAACTAAAACTTTCAAAATTACAGTCATCTTTAAGTAATTATCCTTCTAGATAAATTTATGTTTTACAAGTCAATACATCGTGTTTGATTGTCTCATCAAAGCGTTTAGGAAATTCCTATCGATAACGTTGATCAAGCGCATCGACCAAAATTCTTAAAGCACTCAATGGGCAATACAATCACAAAATCATCTTCTTTATAATAAACAAGTTTCTTAAAAGTTTTACAAATATTCTTTGCTTGTTTTAAGAACAAAAATTCAATTATACTTACAAATAAATCTTAATGAAAAAGATTTGTAAAAATTTTAAATTGCTATTTTCATCCAAAATCAATATATATATAAAAATGATCTCATCGAAATATTCGTAGAATACTCGATTTATAAAATGGATGAAATAAGCTGGATAAACCGAATGACATAATAAGTCATTCATAAAAATCATAACGAGTGCGGAATGCGATAAGTGGAATGCAAACTTACGCAACCCGTAGCTAATGAAAACCGGTGGCAAGGTCGAGCTGAAAAGACCTTAACACTACTCAAAAGATTGCTTAGGTGATAATCCTAAGACAAACTCAAAAATACCGGAAAAGTTTCACAAATTATTTAGATAAGAGAAATAACATTTTTCTCATCTTGAGGGCTTAAAGAATAAAATGATGCCTTCAAAAATTTGAAATCGAAATCTCAAGAAAAAATAGAAATATGCTTAACAGATAGAAAATGTCGAAGATGAATAGTCCACACGGAAAAATAGGATATGGGCTTCACAACGATTAAGCCAATCCTTACAAAAATCAATTCCGAAGCCTAAGTAAAAATCGGCTCGGAAAGAAAAATCACATAAAATAATTTCGACATCAATAGAAAGCAAATTGAGTGTTGCGGATCCACTAATCCGGATTCGCAATTCTCAAGGAAGACATCAAGCCCAAAATTGTTATCAAAGAAAAAGAATCAACAAGTTTTTTTGATATAGAATAGTGAGATGGAACCCATATCAAAAAGAACTCAAATAAGAAGATCACAAAATAAATGTAATCAAGGATTAAATGAGAAATACCTTGACCACGAGAAGTGTTACCAGGAGCTTGCACAATATTCAGCTCTCCCTCTCTCCTGCTTTGAAAAATGGGACATGTAGATATAAGATGACCCGAACTTTTGCAATAACGCAAAAGAGAGGTTTCGGGCACTTAATTACATAATGGTCCGTGGAACGACAATTGTAGCATAGTTTACGACTTGGGGTAGGAGTCTTGGCTACCGAAGTTTCTTGTTCCACCTTCTTCTTGCTTTGAAGTTTGGGGCAGGAAAAAATATGATGACCTGTATTTTTGCAATAGCGACAAAAGAGTGGCTCCGGACACTCCTTTGCATAATGGTCCTTAGAATTACAATTGTAGCATCCTCCATGATTAGGGATTGGAGTCTTTGCTACAAAAGTAGTTTGCTTCACTCTCTTATTGGGGTTAAGGCTCTTGAACGTAATATGCCTCTTCTTGGAAGTCTCAATATCACAAACACTTCCTTTACAAACCTCTCCATGAAGAAGAGTAACATCCACAAGCTGATTGAAAGAAACTTCAAGTTTCAAAGGTAGAACCATTTCGGGGTTCTTACTCAAAGCACAGATAAACTCTTGATTCTTTACAAGATCCAAAAGTTGTTGGGCAGACATAAAAACTCCATCTTGGGGAGTAGCACTAGATTGACCGGCGCTGGGACGGCCAGGTCTAACCATTTCTCTTCTTTAAGAAAGAAAGAAAGAAGAGGAAAAATTTATTCTCAAAATAAATATCAAGCAATCTTGATAGATAAAATAAGGAATCATAAAAGAAAATAGGATAGGACGGTACAAAGACCCGAATAAAATCCTAAAGCACGACTCCTAAGAAAGACTTAGGACGATGATCCTTGTTATAATATTCCATATTGTTCCGAAGTTTGGCTTTGATACCAAGCTGTGACGCCCCACCTCTATACCCACGCTAGCCAAGAACACTACGGAGTAATGCTGTCGACTAACATGAAGAATAAGGCTGTTGAGGAGCGACCATCTGTATAATTGCTTTGTGCGAGTACCGAGATGCCGGATAAAAATATAACTTTTCATCTCAAGAGGAAATCCGACATACCGACACAAACTCAAAGCTACTACACAGTGGCTATAAAGGTCTTCGGAAACAAATATAGAAATAAACATAACACAAATCAGTTACAGATAATTCATATCACAAAGGCGGAAATAAATATGAATATAACACATGAAAGTGTACATCAGAGTAGTGGTCAAACAAGATCCACAATATCAAAAAGAATAGATACAAGTACTAGACAAAAGAATAAGTATACATCATAGAGTCTGTATCTCAAATGTATACAACAAAAACTACTAAACTAAAGTAGTTAGCCAAAAGTCAGAAGATGGTTCCAGATAGGAAGCCATGAGGGAGCACCTGTAATATCTCAGTCTGACCCGAGTATTATTTAAGAAGAAAATAATAAACGGATCAGTCTAGCTATAAATATCAGATGAAATGATATAGAATAAGAGATATGACTAAACGTATAATAATCACAATGCCAAGCTGTGATAAATAAATAATTGAAAAATCAATAAGAGATTAATCAATATCGCAAAGATCTTCTCAAAGATAAAAAGGAATGTCATACTCCTAATTTCATTCACCAAGCCACAATAAATGACATATATATCAATGCCAATCGTAAAAGTTGGTGAAACATAAATTCCAGAATTCAACACACGAAATCCAGAAATCACAAGAAAAGGATGGCCAAGACATTGATGTAGTGCAAACGGTACATCCAATGAATCACAAAGCAAAGACATTGATGTAGTGCAAACGGTACATCTAATGTATCAAAAGCATATAATTGATGTAGTGCAAACGGTACATCCAATGAATCAAAAGCAAAGACATTGATGTAGTGCAAACGGTACATCCAATGAATCAAAAGCAAAGACATTGATGTAGTGCAAACGGTACATCCAATGTATCAAAAGCATATCATTGATGTAGTGCAAACAGGACATCCAATGAACCAAAAGCAAAGACATTGATGTAGAGGTACATCCAACGTATCAAAAGCATATCATTGATGCAGTGCAAACGGTACATCCAATGAATCAAAAGCAAAGACATTGATGTAGTGCAAACGGTACATCCAATGTATCAAAAGCAAAGACATCGCACATGCTAGTCTAAAACATAAAATGATCGTCATGATCAAAGAGAAGTGTCAATTACAGTAAGCTAGTAAATATATGAGCTTAGCTTCATGTCCCATAACCACTAGCTTAACTTAAATATTTACGAACAAATTGTAGATCTCCACTAGAAAATTGTCACAAGAGTTTCAATCGAACAAGTCCAAGAATTAACCGACGAAGTAAATGCAAGCGTTTCATACCACTCGTTTTACTAAGTCGTTTAATTAGATTTCTCATACGAGTGAGGTAAAGGCTTGTGTATACTAATAGATTGGAAAATGGTTTAAGAAAACGAGCTTTGTAATAAAATAGTGTTGAAATCATTTGAAGAAAGAGTTTTGATATTTACTACTATTATAGAAAAATCTTTATATTTTTAAAGTGACAAATCACAAAGAAGATTGTAGGAATAATCAATCACTAAAATTCACATTCGAAGACGTGAATAGAATCCAAAGAAATCGATACCGAATCCATCGAAATGGATATTCCAAGAATTCCCGAAGAAAATAAGTCATCAAAGTCAATAACAAATGATAACAACAAATAGGGAAATAACACAAATCGATTAGAGTTGGAAACTCAGACAACTAGGCAAAATATGAATAGTTGGCAAATAGCAGCAGGTCGATCAACCGGACTCCCTGAGTCGGTTGACCGAACCAGGGGTTGGAAGTGCTCGGGCACCAGGTCGGTCGACTGGCCCAGGGGTTCGGTCGGCCGAAGTCTGTAACCCGCACTTTCAAAACAGAGGCAGGATGTGCCTGGACTATAGGTCGGTCGGCCGGCCCAGGGGCTCGGTCGGCCGAACCTGTTGCCAGCACTCCCATGCCCTATTTCAAATAAGGTACAAATCTCGATCAAATTGCATTCTCTCTAGCAACGGCGCTAAGGGTTTATGCCAATCGACTACCTGGCCCTATAAGCTCTTCGATGCATAATCAAAACACATTCAAACATCAAAGCTATGATTTTTAAAGATTTGAACCCAAAACACTAAAAATTGGAATATTCACAAAATCAATCCAAACCAAAAGTAATTGCACACGAATAAGTGTTAGGAATTCATACCTAACAATCGAAGATAGTTATAGACTAAGATGTGAGATAAAAATCTCACCTTTTAACCCAAAAACAATGAATGAGAAGCTTGAAGACATGCTAAGATCAATTCCTCTTCAATAACAACTCAAGAAGCTTCAATCTAAGCTTAAAAGAGAAACATTTTCTAAACTAGGTTTAGGAATTTTCTGAAATCAAAAAGAGAATGAGTTGGAGAAGATGAAGAGAAAGCTTACCAATGGGTTCTCTGAGTTTGGAGCTAGAAGATGGATTTGCTAATGGAAACTAGGGCTTAGGATTTCCTAATTCTTTTTCTCTTCCCCCATTTTTAATGAAGCTTGAATGTATTAGGAAATTATGAAGGAATGAAGAGAAGAGGGTTGGAGCTAGGTTGATAAATGGGGTTAATGGCTGAAACCCAAACAAAGGCCCTAAGTGAAAAGTAGCAAAATTCCACTCTCTCCAAACATATCGAAGTTTATACTCAAAAAGGCCGCAATCGTCATTTTGAACTCAATGGGGGTGGTCTCGAGTCCCAATTCGACTGTTTGCAAAAAGTAGCTTTTCGGACCAAAATCCGACGAACGATAAAAATATTTAAATAAAATATTTAAATATACAATTGATAAATATGCAGGTTGTTACAGCACCTTCCCCTGAATTCATGCATACTGTGCACAAGCACCACAATTGCCAAACCTTCGTACCCTTTCTCTTACTTAATCCTCAACGAATCAATACACCAATTCTTCCAACATGCTTCTCTTTGCGAGCCGATCTCGTACAAGCCTTTATTTCTACCTCCAACATCCTTATTTAAAAAGAAACCTAGCACATCTCAACCCTCGTCTGTTAATTGTCGTGGCTCTTAATGTCGATTCACACCTCACTAAAATCACACTATTAACTCTTCTTTGCTCGAGAAGCCCGAATCTATCATTGCCAAGCCTTAACCCCACCGAAAACCCAGACAAAGTGAAATGCTAGCTCACCACTCTTCATGTCAAACCCCTCCAGAGCCATTCGCACCCACTCAAACTTTTATAGATTCGCAGATGTCGTCCTCACGAGTTCAAAGATCCTTGTTTCGAAATTTTTGGTGGAGTAATTTGCCGAATTTTGATTTTCGAAGTTACTTTCATTTTTTTTCTTATTTGGGCTTACTATAAAAGGAAAAGATGTGGGAAGGTTAAAAGTAGGAAATGAGGAAAGCTTGTATTGAAAATTCTAAGTGCTTAGCTATGTTTATCTAGTGATTTCCAAGGCGTCGCTACATAGAATTTCGTTTGCGTATGAATCGCGAACGATAAAACAAAGATATGATTATGTAAAAAAATGCAACACGTTTCCATAACAATAATAATATATACCGATTATCTTATTTTGTAAAATTCAAAAATAACATTGTTTGCCAAAAATACGTCAATTGATTTAAATATTTTTCAAATTAAAAATTATGGAAAAATCATATAGATTAAAATAATAATAAATTACAACGAAAATTGAGCCATTTTATTAAAAATTAATTTTCTTACTATTCACTAAATTTGAATCAAATCTGATATTTAAATAAATTTAATATTCCTGTTCAAACCGTTAAAATATTTAGATCGTTACACATTTGAATTTTCCATACATGGGCCCAATTAAGTTTTACTTAGCCTAATATCATTTATTATCCATATGAGTATGCATTTTACATATAATATGAGAGTATGTATATTTGACCTATAATTGATCGCATGCAATAGTTATATGATGAATACTATTGTTTTGTAATATACAGATTTTGAATAATTATTATTTGAATATAGCAAATAAAACATGGTATGAAATCGTATCCCTAATATGATTAAGTGTATTTTGCTTATTGGAAATAGTTCTAGCCAAAGAACTAAAGATAGGCTTAGTCAACTGAAATGTCAGTTTGGTCTAATTAATTAATTGCAAGATAGATATCCTTAGTTTGTTAAGGTTGAACGATAATAAGCGAGCATTGAAATTTGGCCATAACCTCATGTTAGGTTTTCTCCTGATGGTATGACCTTTAAGGAACGAAAATAGAAATTTAAGATGATAGTAATAATGTTGGTATTGGTGGGATGAATAGATGGTGAACTTCACCTTGGATTCATAAAGAGACATTGGAATCGGGATTATATTGATATTAGAAAGTGCTTAAAAGGAACATAATATACAATTTCAAGTCCTTGTAAAAGATTCTCTTTTATAAGTTGTATTTCGTAGAACTTTTGGATATGAAATATCAATTATAAATTCATTGCAATAATTAAAACATAAAGCCTATGGTAAAAGTAATGAAACTTCTCTTTGTCGATGTTGCTATAATGGTAGCAGAAATAGTGGGGGCTCATCATATGAATATTGCTGATGGACATATCTAAGTAAGAATATATATTTTCAAGAATACCATTATTATTTTGTGAAACGATAAATATTTTTGAGATTATCGAAAATAAACATAGTTTATTTATATATGCAATACAATTAATTTGTGAAGATATGTCTTGATGATATTTGTGTTCTTGACTAGGTGATATTTGGCTTAAAATACTATGCAACCATATATATATTAAGTACAAATAATATAGAAATTTTTAATATTTTATTGGTCATTATCTATATTACACTATGTATATGCAAAATATTTTCATATTTTTATGAATTAATCATGAGGAAGCATGTCTCGAGTGATTGATAGCATTGCTCATATTCAGTGGGAATATAACCAAAGTTGATACAACCTTTGTTGATATCATGAAGTATCTTAATGTGTCTCACCCTAAACGAGTTTGGGCGTAAGCAGCCATTATGTTTGGGATAGACCAATAGAGATAATGCATTTTAAATACAAAAGTCAAATCCATTTACTTCATTTTTACTATGAATGTATGAGATACACTTATGTATATTGATACATCAAATCAAATTTATATAGTGTACATAGAAGTAAAATTGAAAATGCAAAAGAACTAAAACAATTCGATATGATCAGATATGGTGAGTGTATTGTGTGTGTGTGTGTATCCAGTAACTACCAAAAAAAATAAGGTTTTATCTCAAATGTTACTCCTCCTTTGTTATATTATGAGGTATAAGGAGTAATCAAATTATGGTTTGATATACTTGAGTAAAGTTGAGTTAAATCTTTCTCAAAGGATATCCATCTATTAGTGGATACATATATTAAACTAGTATTACCTAGAGCCGCATTTACAATTTCACATATGATATGATACATGGAAATTTGCATCTTAAAAGGTTAAGATACAAATTTTCCGACATGCGTGCTACTTAAACTCAACGTTGGGATTTTGTAGAATATAACAGTTTATGATTTTTGTTTGATGATAATAACATATATATATATATTGTATGCGTTTGTCATAGTACCATTAAAAAACCATAGAATGAAATAACAAATCAAAATTTCAGTTAAACAGATATTTTATTCAAAATTTCATTTGAACAAATATTTTATTTCATTTTAGTTTCAAATAGTACACACTTATTGCATAGATTCCACGATATTTTATACTTTCAAATACATTTTTCACTCTCATATACAATAAACTCTCATATAAAATTCACTCACTCACTCACGTTCAAAATAGATTTGATATCTTCTTGCTTCAGGTGTCTTCAATCCAATCATCTACTTACCCTGTCAAATAACAATGTGGTAAAAATCCTAAAAGAAACAAACTAAAATTGCAAAAATAAAATTTGTAATTTAACTCGACATTGCCTCAGGCTACTTGGTATATTCTTTTCATATTTGAAATAAATATCAAAATAAATGTACACGAGCAACATAAGACATGCATAGTGTATCAGTGTGCATGTCATAAGTCCGTGCACATACACAAAATCTACTTGCATCGATTCAAGTGCAGGGGCAAATGCGAGGTCAAGCCAAATTGGCTCAAGTCAAGTGCTTAATGGTTCAACATGCGCATGGTACACAATGGTGTAGCCATTGAGACTCAGGTCAACACAAACATATCAGATTGAAATAAATGTACATGCACAAAGGTAGTAGAAGCAGACACGTATAGACATGTACTAACATGCGTAAAAACAAGCAAGAGTCGACAAAGGTTAGGCAGTACTTCATGCAACAACGCGAACAAATAACACATGCGAGTGCACAGAGGGAAATAAGCATAAAAACATGTACAAGGCAGTTCAACATGTATCAAAGCAATGCAACAAGGCATCGAAAGGAAGAATGGTACGATATAAGTACACAAGCATGTTCAAAATGCTCATAAAACAGCAACGGGGAGAAAATAGAGTAATATACCTTTATACATAATACATGATGTGTGTGTGTGTGTGTGTGTCTATAGTGAAAATCAGTAAAGTAAGGGCATTTCAATCAGCATTGATGATTTAAAACTCAATGCATAGAACATACCATCAAGGAACAGACTATTCATAGCATCACCAACGATGAACAAAATTCCAAAATCATATCAACTACAAAGGAACAAAAACCAGCATCATCAACTACATCGGGGACTTACTTCAGACATGCATGCAATGGTCAATATGAAAGGAAGTGCACACAGGCCCAAATAAAAACAAATGCGAAGGATATCATGGCTAGAGAGTCACCAACAAATGCAATCAGAAACGATTATAGAGGATAGTTTTGGCAACCAAAATTTCTGTATCGAACATCTCAATTAGAAATACAAAGAATAGAGAAGCAATCGAGCATGGGCCAAGAGAACAAAATTTCAGCAGTTGCATTTTTTATTGAACAGTATAAGGTCGAAATCAAAAATTCAACAAGGGTAAAAATATATGTGAATATATTTATTGGAGAACTCAAATAAATATCAAAACTTGAACAAGTCAAGTATTGTGAATCGTTCGATCATAAATCGATGGAAAAAAGAAAAAACAAAGTCTAGTTTGAAGTATTCAAAGCCGAAACCAAATCAGAGTTATACGAATATATGGAATCAAATCACTATAAATAACATATCATCATCATTGGAAAATGGAGTCGAGTTCAAAGTAGCATCATAAATCCAAAGTACAAAATCAGAAATCATACCAAATATCAATTGAAGTAAACTCGACGATGAAGAAGCCGTAAGCCACCAGCATATTGAAAACCAAAATTCAATAAAGAAGTGGTGAAGCGATTCAAAGTTCATTTGGAAACAAGGAATTCAACTTGAGAAGACTTAAGTTGAGATTAAAAGGGAAGAGGCTTGAAAACAAAACTTTGTTTATTTTAAATGGGTTGTGTTCTTAAAATAAGAATAAATTTGATTGGGCCATAGTTATTTGTATTTATGGCTTCTTTTACTTAATTTTATTTTGTTTATATATTTTTTTCAAACTTGAGTTTTTAACTAGGTAGAAACTACCAGGCATAATTCAAGGATTTGCAACTCATGGCTGAGTTTTTGTAAGGTTTTTGTGATGACCCGTCTCCTCGACCCTTAGAAATTGACACTAATACATCCTCGGTGTTTATATGCCGGAAATCCAAATGCCGAAGAGGCAGAATATCATGGGGTAAAAGAAAATAAAGACGGAATAGAATCTTACAAAAATGAAATAAGATATATTATTTTAATATATATATATATATATATATATATATATATATATATATTTGCAACGGAAATTTCAAATACACTTATCAAAGTCTATCTTATAAATCAGCCTGGACAGTTATGAATCTCTGTCCTTATAAATGCTGAATACAATCAGTGAACTAAAGAAGTGGAAATGGAAATGAAAAACTATCTACAGGAACATCTTTAGCTCAAGACATCAAGCTCCATCACAATGCTCTAAGTTAAACCTAACTTGGTTGCTAGAAAAATAGGGCACCTAGAGTTTAAGGGAAAACAAAATAAACTCTGGGTCAATCATAGGACTGGTGTGAGAAACTCAAAATACAAATATTTAAAAACACAGTATTCTGCACATAAACACGAAACAATTTTTTACCTTATAATAACCAAAGTCTTTACTACGCAATATCTAATAATATTTTTTTAATGACATTCTTTTAAAAACACTTTTCATGTAAACTTATAGCTCTTAGCTGAAACTATTACATTGATTAAATTCCATCATAATAGAATCTACAATCAAGTCGAAAGGAACTTATTAGAGAATGGATTTCCATACAATAGCAGGTAAGGAACTACCTTTCGCACAGTACATCTCTAGGGGGATGTACCAAGGATCAATACATTTGAAACCTCTACACTTAACAAGACCGGCCTACCCATATACCCATCTAGTGGAGGATAGAACTGAGTATGACATCTCCTCGGTCATTCTTGACCTATCTGAGAGCTCTCTTAGCATACATAACATACTCCATATATAGAGGGTAATCTAGAAAGGTGATGAACATACCCTAATGGTTGCGAACCATATAGCTTTACGACATGCCCTGTTTAAGCCATTTTCGGATGATGATGCCTAATGCAACGATTACCTTTCACATAGCACATTCCACCTTGAATGCCACATTGCCAATTCCATCACACACTATTGATTTCCACAAATGTACAACCTTTGAGCTTGTACGTCTCAAAGAAAGGTGTTAAATATAAGAGATTACCTCCTATACCACCAAACAGATGTACGTTTGTAAAAATCAATATGCAATGTCAAACGCGATTGTCCATACAAGTTGTCCAGGAATAGGAAAAACCAAAGGAACTCTTCTACTACATTTTGTCGGGAATCACCCCTAGGATTAGTAGCGAGTACCCCTTGCATCGAAGATCAAATAAAGATACTACTGCCATATATATATATGATATGGGAAATTTCCTCTAGGGTTAGTGACAAGTAGCCCTACATTTCATCTTCTAATTTATTATCATTTCATGTCTTTACTTCGAATGCGGAAATAGTTTCATAGTGGTTTTTAGATAGGAATCACCTAAATCCGATCCTGGTTCGTTTGAACAATCATCAATAAAAGATGTTAGGTTTGAGGGTGATTATCATTTCATTGTTAATATCTTTTATCAAATAAAATATGTCTTTTAGAGATATAAATCCTTAAATGTATTATTTTCTAGTATATATGGAATCATTAAACCTTTCTTTAACTTTGGAAATACCAAATCAAAATCATTTCTCATAAATCACATTGTAAAACCTTATTGAGTAAAAAGGGTCGATAGAAATTATACTAATTCCACTCAACATCAAATTCCATAATCAACCTTACCTATCCATCGAATAACAACGAAATCACCTTTAGATTGACATGGATAGTGTGGATTCCCTCAGAATTATTACCAATTATAAGAAAACTACTTCTACATTATCCAAGTTGTATTAAATTTAGAAAAAAATCAAATCTTTATATTCGCCTCATTTCCAACATTTCAACCTTATTTATTCCTCATCTAAGAAAGAGGTCAGGTGAGTCGGGGCACTAGTTACCCATGAACATCTCCTTAGTTTAAGCACCTCACATTGGGATCGCATGAATAAAAAATCCTGTATACTCATTGGCCTTTAGAGCAAAGATTAAATCACGTGATTAGAACAACTTTTCTTTAAATCATTTATTTAAACTCTTTTAAATAATTACAAAACCTCCATTATCATTAAAATACTTAATTATTTATTGAAAACATTTATAAAAGATTTTGGAAAGGATACTTAAGTTTAAACCCGTAGTACGAAAGTTATTAAAAGTGCCGTAAAAAGTGGCGAGAATAGTGCTTTTAAGGCTTATTTGACCAAAACAACTTTTCGATCATTTTGAGATTCATTTTTTTAACTCAAATATCTTTTAAAACATTTTTAAATATTTATAGAATTTATTCCATATTTTTAAAGAATAAAAAAATATCAATTTTAAAGAATTTATCACTTTGGTTATCGAACTACCAAACCGCGACTATTTTGAAAACTTGATTTGGTTATTTTAAAATTCTACAAAATGAAATCTCAATCTTTTTCTTAACTATGATTATAAGAGTTTGAAATTTTTTATTACAAAGAATTCCGACTCCGATTCCATCTATAAATGGATTTAAACTTTTATGGTGTGAAATCGTAAACTGCTATTACGTGATGTGTCTATTTTTGGCTCAACTTTCATAACTTGTCAAAACATTACCAAATTTGGTTTTAGGGTTTATAAATCATTTGTAAACCATTTTAGACCATTTTAAAGAGGTTTTACAATCTTATATACACCATTTCATTTATTAAAGGAAAGTGATTTTCAATGTAATATATATTTTAAATTGTTAAATTTTATATGATTATTGATAAAAATGGTTAGAAATAAAAATTTAATGATTTATTTGTGTAATTTATTTAATATGAACTTGAATAAAATTTTAAAATAACAAATTTCGAAGCTTTAGGCAATAACAAGTATTGAAATGAAATTTTATGTATTGAATGTGTTTATAATCAATATCAAGAATTGAATAGCAAGTGTTGAATCATTTAGATGAAAATAAAATAATTGTTGATAATTAAAATTCATTTAAAATTTATTTATTTATTAATGGAATTTACTGGATAATTAAATCGTTTAAATTTAATATTAGAAATTATTTAAATAATTGAATCTCGAATTTAATATGAATGAAAATGATGTCAAAAGTTGATTTAAATTTTATTTTAATAAGAATGAAAATTATTAACTTTTGATATTGAATTTATAAGCGAATAAATTTATTTTGGAAATGATTTGTTTTAATTAATGGGTAAAAACAGTCTTTTCGGGCATCGTCTCGGATTTTGACGAAACCAGTTTCATCGGATTCGTAAGTGTGAATTATTATATGATTTCAAGTTTCGTAACGATCGGACTAATCGTTTGGCCGTGCGAGCTTGAAACGCGTAGAAATTAATTAAAGAAATTTAATTAAAATAAACCGATTTTTGAAAAGTTATCTTCTGATTGTGATGGAATTGGCTCTTGAGACTAGTTCCATTGTGTTTGAAATAGGGGTATAACATATAGAACATCAGGCGGCATGCTTCGTTTGGAGTTCAAAATTTTCATGTATGAATTGGGTCGGAAATTTATATAATAGGCCACATATATTTTCATTTCGTTAACCCTAACTCATTCCCTTCAGCATCGTTTTCTCTTATATTGAATTAATTGCCGAAATTAGTCGATTTCCTTCCTTGATTTCTCCAAATCCACTCAACGAAATCGACTGCCACCAAAAGGAAAGATGTAGAGCACGGCGAGCTTTACGTTATGTGCGGTCGGATCGTCTTGTTTCATAGCATGGAGGGTAGGATATAGCCGTGTTCGTCGTTGCCATTTTTGGGTTTGCTACTCGATTCTTGAGAGCGAGGCGCTTGGGATGGAGGACCAAGGCTGTAGGCGGGGGGAACGGCTTGGGGTGCGGTCGGCGGTGGCTCAGCTAGGGTGGCGCGCATCGATGTCATGGTCACGAGTTGGGGTCGTAAGTTTTGGCTTAGGGTTGTAGTGTGAGATGGGATGAGTGGTTAAGAGGTAGTTCATTATATTATTATGTTTAGTTTAATTAATTATGTTTTAATCATCGTTATGCTAATATATCCGTAACTTTCTCGTACGAAGTCCGATTTGAGCGAAACGAGTTGCATTGAATTTCGTATCGACGAAGTCTTCGAATGGAATCGAACTGGAATTTATTTGAAGCTGAAATTTTTTTAGTTCAAATAAAGGTGAGTGATTAAACCCGCTCATAAAGACTAAAACATTTATGTTAGTTAAATTGAAATCCTAAAATGATTTATTTTTATTGATTATTGTTTGGTAATTTAACTGATATGGAAATCGACATAGAATTTTATACGTTAGAAATTATTAATTGACAACTAAAATTGGAATTAAAATTGAAATTGCTAGTTCAACTCCTGATTATTGATAATTAGTTAACTGTCATGAATTATTGGCTCATTTGGATGTTGATTGTGATGGATAGCGATTGGTAAATATTTGGATGATTGGATGTTTATTTATTTCATGTATCTCTGTTATTACCCCATATGTTGTTGACATCATATAAACTGTTATTTGAATTATTCGAATAAATATTTCACAAATGCTAATTAATTTAATTTATTTAAAGCCCTTTTTTTAGTATTTATCATGTTTAAATCAAATTTAAACACTCTAAAGATATCATATATCAATATGCGCGTTTATAACTCATTTATACATATGCACTTTACAAATGCTAAGGGCATTCAAACAAATTAAATAAAATCTATTAGTTAATATTTCATAAATACTAATTAATTTAAAATAATTATAAATTAATTAAATCATATGGTGCATTTAGAGCATTCATCATTTCAGTTGTGCGACTCAAAGGTGTAAATTCAATCAGCGATTGATATCGAACTATTCGAATATTAACGTTCATACGTCACTTAGAAGGTGGTGTGACATTTTGGCTCAATTTATCGCTTTCACATCTTTTAGTAAAATCTAATTTTACTTATTATAATCAGTACCAATAGTGACAATTATTTACACCAATTCTCTTCATCAAAACTATATCACTTTTGATTTATGGAATTTGATAATGGTCAAAATTCTAATATCATCCACATTCAACTTTATAGTTCAAACACAAAATCCTCGGTTCAATAATAACAATTATTATTAATCAAACTTCTCTGGCTACATACTTTTAGTTGACTTCAATTAACCATGATACTAACCACATATAATTGAGGAGATGAATCCTCTCTACAATAGTGTTTTACTTTCAATGCGTTCACTCGATGCCATTATAGTTGTTCGATGGACATCGTGCAACAATTTAACTATAATCAAAGCGGGGCTTCCAGATTGAAGTTCAACGGTATCCTCAAATCAGGAGAACTATATAAATTAGTCGCATCGATATTTTCTGTTTGGCCTTAGTTATACTAATCAACAGAAAACTATCAAATGAGTCGTTCCATAGTTATCCAATAACTATCAGCGCTAACCCCTAGGTGCCTCCAGCAGTTATGAGTAATACACTGTCCAACATTTGGAGAGCGTTACGTACTATAATCTCAACGGATACATCGATATTCAGTCTCGATGAATCTTGACTAGGAATATTTAAAATGGTATATTTAATTTTATTATGATAAACTACACATGGTTGCATCACTTTATAAATACTATCATAAAAAAACACCATTTATGGATTTTGCGTTAGATATATTTTAATTAAACATTTAATTATTTATAACACATCATGACAAATATGTAACAGAAAGAAGAAACACCTTTATTTCGAATGAGAATTGGTTTCAGAGTTACTTATTTACAATAAACTACAGAATTTCCCTTAGGGCATACCCTAACTCTACCAATCTCCCACTTGCACTTGGGGCCAATTATGGAATCTCAATCCCATCCCTTCAATCAGTTTCTCAAGAACTGACTGAGCTAGGCCTTTAGCGAATGGATCTGCAATGTTGTCCTTGGTATCTATCCTTTGAATCACAACTTCTTTCTTCTCAATAAATTCTCTAATTATGTGGAACTTTCGAATAATGTGTCGTGACTTCTTGTATCTCTTGGTTCCTTTGCGATTTGTATCGCCGCATTATTGTCACAAAACAATGCCATAAGATTCTTGGTATCGGGAATTACTCCGAGCTCACTCATAAACTTGCTCATCCAAACCGCCTCTTTTTCTGCTTCATTTAAAGCGATGTGGTCAGCATATCGTGGAATCAGCAACTGTTTCTTGCTTTGAACTTTTCCAGCTAACAGCTCCACCATTCAATGTAAATACATAGCCAGACACTGATTTACTATCATCTATATCACGTTGAAAGCTCAAACCTGTATGACCCTTCATAAGGAGTTCTCCATTTCCATTTATGAGGAATAAGTCCTTAGTATTTCTCAAATACTTAAGTATATCTTTTACAACCATTCAATGTTTTTCTCCGGGATTAGGCAGGTATCGGCTTACGCATCTTAATGCATATGCCACATCTGATGTAGCACACAATATAGCATACATTATGGACCCTATGGTTGAAGCATAGGGAATCCTATTCATACGCTCTTTCTCCTCATTGGTATGAGGAGCAACCATTTTAGAAAGGACGATTCCAGATTGCGTTGGAACACTTCTACGCTTGGATTTCTCCATGCTAAACTTTTTTGAGTATGGTGTGTATGTACAGTGATTGGGACAATCCCCACAGCTATCTCTATAGATCTTTATACCAAGTATATAGGCTGCTTCTCTCAAATCTTTCATGGAGAAGTTTTTGGAAAGCCAAGCTTTCACTGATTGCAATAATGAACGGTCATTGCCAATCAATAATAGATCATCGACATAGAGTACTAAGAAATCAATATCATTACCCTATCCTTTCTGTATATGCACAATTCCTCTGTGTTCTGATAAAACCAAATTGTTAGATTACTTTATTAAAACATTTTTTCCAACTCCTTGAAGCTTGTTTGAGTCTATATATGGACTTTAACAACTTGCAAGCTTTGCCTTCACTCCCACTAACCACAAAACCCTCTGGCTACGACATATAAACGGTTTTTCCTAAATCACCACTTAGAAAAGCCGTCTTTACATCCATTTTCCTTATTTTATAGTCATAGAATGCAGCAATGGCTAGAATAATCCAATTTGATTTGAGCATAACTACGAGTGAAAAGGTTTCGTCATAATCAACACCTTGAATTTGACAAAATCCTTCCGCAGCTAGTCTTTCCTTATAAGTCTCAACTTCCCTATCTATATTTATTTTTTTCTTAAAAACCCATTTGCAGCCGATGGGTTTTATCCCTTTTGGATATGTTCGACAAAGTCCAAACTTTTTTTTCGTACATGGGGTCCATTTCGAATTTCATAGCTTCAAGCCAGAGTGTAGAGTCTTTATTTTGCAATGCTTGTTGGAAAGTTGGAGGAGTGTCATCGCCTAAGATACAGTCCTCCTTTTCGCCATCCATAATAAAAACTTAGTATCTCTCCGGTGCAAGATTCCCTACTATACCTTCTAATAGGCTGCATGTTTTCGTATACGGGTGAACTTGTTTCTCCTATTGTTTCGCCTGAGTGTTAGTTTCTTGGATCTCGTCCAAGTCTACAACTTCGCTGTTAATTTCTTCTAACAAAAATTCCTATTCTAAAAGGATAGCATGTTGAGAAACAATGATCTTTCATTCCTCGATATTGTAGAATATATATCCCATCGAGTTTTTGGGATATCCTATAAACTTACATAGTACCGGTCTTGCCTATAGTTTATTTAGACAAATATTCTTACGTATGCCAGACAACCCCATACTTTCAAATATTTGAGCTGGGGTTTCTTGCCAGACCACGTCTTATATGGTGTTTTGGGCACAGACTTAGTGGGCAACAAGCATATATGCTACTGTTTCTAGCGCATATGCCCAAAGGACAGAGGTAATTAAGCCTTACTCATCCTGGAATGAACCATATCTAATAGGGTACGATTCATTCGCTCCGACACACCATTGTGTTGCGGAGTATAGGGTGGAGTAACCTAAGATATAATCCCATTATCTTTTAAGTATTGTTGGAAATCATGTCCAACATACTCACATCCTCGATCTGATCGAATAATTTTAATCTTACATCCCGTTTGATTTTCCACTATATTTTTGTACTCAACAAACTTCACATAGATGTGAATTTGTTCTTCATAATATATATATATATCTATGTATGTATGTATGTATGTATGTATGTATGTATGTATGTATGTATGTATGTATGTGTGTGTGTGTGTCATAGTCTTGAGAAATCATCAGTGAAAGTAACAAAGTAAGAACTATTATCTTTGGTAACTATAGGCATTGGGGCAAATACATCACTATGTATCGGCTCTAAGAGGTTAACTCTTTCATTACTTCCACTGAAGGGTGCTTGGTCATTTTACCTTTGAGACACGACTCACAGGTATCAAATGATTCAAAATCAAGTGACGTAAGAAAACCTTCGGTTTTCAATTTGTGAAGTCGTTTCTCACTAATACGTCTTAGCCTATAGTGCCAAAGATAATTTTCATTTATATTGTTAGAAGATTTATTCACAGAACATACATAATTAGTATTGATCATATAAATGCCATTTTCAAGAACACCGACACAGATCTTATTTCCATTCAAATAAATATTCATAACATTGTTCGAACAATGAAAAACATATCCAGCCTCAGATTATCAAGACACAGCTACAATTCCACAAATAAAGTCTTTCGCAAAATAGTAATTATTTAATATCAATACTACACCAGTTGGAAAAAATAAACGATAATCTCCTACCATCGTTGCATCTACAATAGATCCTTCAATAACTTGGAGGCTCATTTCTCCTTTTGCCACGCGACGCCAGTTCCTAAGCCCTTGTAATGAATTACATATATGAGTTTCATATCTAGTATCTAAAACCCAAGACTTTTATTGATTGGGAAAACAATTTTGAACCATAAAGTACCTGATAGAGAATCAAAACTATTCTGTTTCCTTTCCCTAACAATCTTTTAATACTCATGACAGTTCCTTTTCCAGCGACCTTTCTTGTGGTAGTGGTGACATTTACCGTTGTCATCGGTCTTCTTACTTTTCTTTTTCTTACCATCTCTTTTCCACTTCTTCGAACCTTTCGAAGGTGATGCGTTACCTTTCACAACAAGTACGACACCTTGATACTTAGATGCAGACTCGGGTGACCTCAACATATTGATTCACATTTAATTGGGTCATATTGTAATTCAATATAAACGGTTCATACTGAGAAGTGAGAGAACCAAGGATCAAGTCTACATGCATTTTGTTGCTTATTTCTATGTTTAATTGTGAAAGACTATCAATACAGCCTTTCTTCATTAGAATGTAGTCGTCCACTTTTTGTCCCTTGGTCATTTTGGTGTTGAACAGTTTCTTCGAAAGTTCGTACCTTGAGGAACGGGACTGTTCACCAAAAAGAGCTTTACGACTACTAAAAATACCATGGACAGACATGTTTTGTGTTGCCTTTGCAACATTTTTCTAAGGTGGACAACACAAAAACTTGGGCGATTTCTAGGTCTGATTGCCACTTTAAATAAGCAAGTCATTCTTCAGGGTCTGCATTATTAGCGGGTTCACTTTTAGGTTCACATGTAGCAGAAGTCCAAAGGCACTCTTATGTTAGTGCTATCTTAATTGATCTTAGCCAGTCTGTATAGTTAGGTTCAGTGAACTTGTCGCTTTCAGAAAACAGTTTTGGAGTTGACATTTTCTGCAAGTTTAAGCGGTAGATTATTATGATAAATCATAGTGGATGTTCTTATAATATTAGTAGGGTCAAACTTTACGTTTCATTTTACTAAGCTCCCACTAGTCTTTTCGTTTCTCCAAACCCTAATTTGAAACATGGTAGTCTTTTGACTTCACTAGTAGATGTTAGGACTCATCTATCTTGGAATCCCGACCTTGAGTTTGCTCAACAAATCATAGCTCTACAGACGATGGATAACTCTTTATTGATTGTACCATATGCAACTCCTAACTCTCGGTGCCATGTCCTAATTTTACTACAGCCTTGAGTTTGGTCAACAAATCAAAAGGAAAATTATTCACTCGTACCTACCATATCGTGACGGCCAAAGTGTAGTATATGTACCTTGAGTTTTCACAAAAAATACATATAGTTATCTTACCTCATCTATTTAATATATTAGTAATACTACACATGACATCCCTAGCTTGAGTTTGCTCAACAGCTAAGGAGTATGCAGGTAATTTATTAATATATATATGTGTGTGGTAGAGGACAATATTAAATTTAGTGATATCGACTTATATGAAATAATGTAATTCTTATGATCTACCCTCGTGATTCAAGTGTCAAACACATCTGAAATCACGATATACATACGATTACATATATATTTATTTCTTAAAACTATTATTAGTTTCTTTTAGGTTCCACCTTTAGTTTATATTAATCAAATCATATTTGATTAATTTAATTGATTAACACTTTAATTAATTTGACATTGATATAACATTTATATCCATGAATAATTATACTTTATAACTATTTTAATTAAACTATATTAATTAAATTATATTAATTTTAAACTTCAATTCATACACATACATGTATACTTATATTATTTTAAACAACTTAAACAATATAATATATATCTCGATATATAATACATGCACATGTTCATTAATTAATTAATTAACTTTTTTAATTATTTTGATCCTATTAACCTTTTTAATAAATTTGAAATTTGAAATTAATGTAAATAGGTTTTCAAACACTTTAAAAAATTATGTTATATTATAACTTTTACAATAAACATATTTCATTTTAAATTTAACAATTAAATTTAAAATCCTTAATTTTAATTTTCAAAACAACTTTGGAAATTAGTCCAAGGCCCAATTCGAGTTGGGCCTTTTCTATTAAGGGCAACCTTTGGGCTCACTTCACCTTTCCAGCTAGGCTGGTAACTAGATAAGGCAGGATACTTCATTATCCAATTTCAATCCTAGACATTACCTTTCTAGACACCGTACTAAATAGGCAATGTTAATTAGTTATCCCTAATATGACTAATTTAGACCACATAGGCTATTGGACTCTGATACAATTGTTGGAACTAAGTCAGCCCGCAAGGGAAGAAATGGGTGAATTTCAATTTTTTTTTACCATTTTGGATCTTCATGAGCCTATGAAGTTTAAATGTATATTACATCCAATCTAATAAAACATTAAATAAAGTCTTATTTTATTTAAAGTTGGATAATAGGAAGTTAAGATTAATCTTTTTTAATGTATAGTGCATCAAATATACTCAACAATTGTTTATAAGAGTTAATATAGGGATATGAAACCTTTCATTTTTTTCCCTAAAAATAGGTAATTAATTAAGAGTATAATAAACATTATATGAAGAGAGAAACCTTCCATTTTCTCTTTCTAAGTAAATTGATCGGGTCATTAAATGATATTAATTGGCAATTTATTCATGGCATAAAATGTAACTATTGTCCAAATGTTCTTTACTATAAATTATGTAAGTGCAACAAATCAAATAGTGTTTAGAGGTGATATTTCCTACATATGTGTATTTTATTGTCCGTGGTATTATTTAAAATACGTATACATACATATATTTACATTTATATACAATATACATATAAATAAGATAAAACTAAGTATCACTTTTATAACTCTAAAAGGTCAGCAATTACGAACCTAGTTTCAAAATTGAAAGTTTTTAAGATTAAAAATTGTGATTTTACATAAAATTCAATCATATAAATTCAATTCAAATTTTACATATGTATGTATATGTACACCCGCACATAAATTTGTGCATTTGTACAGACATATATAAAAATCATTGTAAATATGTTTTAAACTCAATACATCTTTATGTTAAAATCTATAATTTAGTATATGTTCCAATATAAAGTAACAACTAAGGCCTAACTTTAATTTTAAAAGAAAATACAAGAGTTTATGATATTTTACAAAAACGTCCAGTTATGTTTATAAAGAAAACCTTTTTTTTATAACTTTAAACAGAAATATGCAAAAACCAAAAGATTGAATTTGAAATATTGAACACAAAACATACTGCAAACTTAAATAAATTGCATATGTTTTCTATTTTAATCAATAATAGAAATATTTAATTAATTAAGATTTAGATCTTAATCAAAAAGTTTTTTTTAAATGACAAACAAGAAACAACATAAAAATCAATAGGACAAATCAGACACATATATATGTATATGTTGCAATGGTTTCAGATCTAAAAAATTCTGCAATATAAAAAATAACTAAATATGAGATCATATATTTTAGATCTAAAAATGACAACATGAATTGGCAAACAATCGAAATTTATCTTAAAACAAATTCAAATTAAAATAATATGGTGAATACATGTAATTAATTAAGATGGAGCAAATGGGATCTAATATATTTGAACAAATAAACAAATACACATATGAGATGAAATAGGAGATGGATCTAAATTACATAAACAAGTAGAATGATGAATATATAAAATTAGAATAATCACCTTGAGATGTTGCCAAGAGAATTCACCTTGAATGATGAATCAAAGGCTCTTAGATTCCATGAATCAATCGCTAAATTTTGCATGAATTAAGAGATTAGAACCACCTTTTGTTATTAATTTTATTTGATACTTTATTTTGGAATTAGAGGTTAGGTAGCCATGAAAAATGGAAATTCTCTGATAGAAGAGAAAGAAGGCTGATTATGACAGGAATAAATCTATCATATAAAAAAATAAAGGGAGACGTGTTTTAAAGGAATGATAGAAACCTTTCCAATTCCTTCCTTAAAACTTTCCCTTATTAATTCCTTTTTAAATGTTAATCAAATCCTCTCTCTCTTCTATATGCATGGCTAGCCATAGATTGTGCCACATGAGCCTTCAAAAATTTCCAAAATCTCATTAGCATCAATCCCATTTAAATCTAATTCAAATGTGCGTGCGTTTATAACTTTTATATGCGCATACCATTGAATGTTAATGTTATTCAAATAAATTAAAATAAAATTTAATAATTAATATTTCATAAGTACTAATTAGTTTAATTTAATTAAAGCCCCCTTTTTTAGTATTTATCATGTTTAAATAAAATTTTAACACTCTAAAGATATCATATATTAATATGCGCATTTATAACTCATATATATATACGCACTTTACTAAATGCCAAGGGCATTCAAACAAATTTAATAAAAATTTAATAATTAATATTTCATAAATATTAATTATTTAATTAATTTACGATAATTATAAATTAATTAAATCATATGGTTCATGTAGAGCATTCATCATTTCGATTGTGCGACTCATGGGTGTAAATTCAATCAGCGATTAATACCGAACTATTCTAATATTAACGTTCACACATTACTTAGCAGGTGGTGTGACATTTTGACTGAATTTACCACTTGCACATCTTTTAATAAAATCGAATTTTACTTATTATAAGCAGTACCCGATAGTGATAATTATTTACACCAATTATCTTCGTCAAAACTATATCACTTTGGATTTATTGAATTTGGTAATGGTCAAAATTTCAATATCATCCACATTCAACTTTAAAGTCCAGGCACAAAATCCTCGGTTCAATAATAACAATTACTTTTAACCAAACTGCTCTGGCCAGGGACTTTAACTTTGAGTTGACTTCAGTTGATCATGATACTAACCTCATATAACTGAGGAAATGAATCCTCTCTTGAATAGTGTTTCACTTCCAATACTTTCAATCGACCCAACTATAATCGTTCGATAGACATTGTGCCATGATTTAACTATAATCAAAGCGGGGCTTTCACATTAAAGGTCAACAGTATCCTCATGTCAAGAGAACTGTGTAAATTAGTCACATTGATATTTTCTGTTTGACCTTAGTTATATAAACCAACAGAAATCTATCAAGTGAGTCATTTCATAGTTATACAATAACTATCAGTGCGTAATCCTTAGGCGCCCCCCAACAGTCATGAGTAATACACTGTCTCGATGGATACATCGATATCCAGTCTCGATGCATCTTGACTAGGAACATTTAAAATGGTGCGTTTAATTTTATTATAATAAATTACTCACGGTTACAACAGTTTGTAACTAATATCACAAAAAACATTCCATTTATGGATGTTTTTTTTGTTAAATATATTTTAACTAAATATTTAATTATTCATAAAACATTATAAAAATTATATAACAGAAAGAAGAAACGCCTTTATTTCGAACGAGAATTGATTTTAGAGTTATTTATTTATAAGGGCATACCCCTAACTCTATCACTATTTGATTAGTTATGTGGAGCTATAGTGTTTTTCCAATTGGATTTAGTGGTAGGTTTCCATCAGTTAAAAGTGGCAGAGGACAGTATTCCGAGATTATTTGGATAGGTTCGTGTTAGTGTTTATAAATGACATTTTGGTATATTTTAAGGATGAAAGGGAGCATTAGGATTATCTTAGAGTAGTGCTTGAGACGCTGAGGTAGCATCAGCCAAAAGCAAAGTTTTCTAGGTGTCATTTTTGAAAGAAAGAGGTTAAGTTTCTTGGTCATGTGGTTTCGGAGAAAGGGTTGTCAGTCGATCCAGATAACATCGAAGCTGTTAATAATTGAAAGAGACCAGAGATGATGACTGAGTTTAGAAGTTTTCTTGGACTTGCTGGCTATTACTGAAGATTCATCAGGGATTTCTCATGGATAACAGAGCCTTTGACTAAGCTAACTAGGAAGGATGTGAAGATTGCCTAGTCCAACAAATATGAGGAAGAATTTCTTAAGATAAAGCATTTTTTGACCAATGCACCTGTATTAGTAGTTCCTGAAGAAAACCAAGGGTTAATGGTGTATACCGATGCATGTGGAACTAGATTGGGAGCTATGTTGATGCAGAAGGGTAAAGTAACCGCCTACGCTTCATTGCAACTTAGACTTCATAAAGTGATATATCCTACTCTTGATTTGAAGTTGGCTGTAGTGATCTTCGCATTGAAGGTTTCGAGGCATTATCTCTTAGGGAGAGGTTTGAGCTATACAAGATCATAAGTCTTTAAGGTACTTGTTCTCTCATAAGGAGCTGAATATGAGACAACAGAGGTGGCTGGAGTTTTTGGCTGCTTATGATTTTGGTATAGAGTATACAGTAGGGAACATAAATAAAGTAGCGGATTCTCTTAGCAGAATACATCAGAATGTGGTGTTAGCTATGTTGGAAAAATGAAAAGATTTGGAAGCTTTGACTACTTGTAGTGTGCAGTTAAGATCGATTGCTAGTTCTAGTTAGAGCACAACCATGTTGTCCTATTTAAAAGTAGGACCGATGTTAACCGAAAGGATTTCTTCTAAGTAGAAGAGGATCTAGTGTTAGCCGAGAGGATTAGAAGGCTTAAGGATGGAACCGAGATCAATGATCTGAAAGATTTCAGTCTTGACCAGAGGGGGTGGTTGAGAAAGAAGGGATGGTTGTGTGTTTCAAATGTTGAGGACTTAAGGAAAGAAGTTCTTGGAGAATGTCATCGGTCTAAGTGTATGATTCATCTTGGAGGGACCAAGATGTATCAAGATATGAAGAGGAGCTTATATTGGGAAGGTATGAAGAGGGATGTTGGCTTGTGGGTTAGGAAGTGTGCAAACTGTCAATAAGTGAAGGCCGAACAACATGGATTGCTTCAACCATTAGAGATTCCAGTTTGGAAATGGTGTTCAATATCAATGGATTTTATAGACAGTTTGCCAAGGTCAAATAGGAGAAATGAAAGTATATGGGTTATTGTGGACATGTTGACCAAGAGTTCTCATTTCATTCTAGTTAAGTCAATCAGGATGACACCTGTTTTAGCTAAGTTGTTCATGAAGAACATAGTTAGACTACATGGGATTCTTAGTAGTATCGTCAGTGACAGAGATGATTTATTTAATAGCAAATTCTAGAAGAGTCTACAGGATGTGTTAGGCACTAAGCTCAAGATAAGTACTGTATATCACCCTTAGACGGATGGGCAGACAAAGAGAGTCAATAAAGTACTCGAGGATTTGTTGAGAGCTTGTGTATTGGACTTTGGTGGATCTTGGAAGGATCACCTACATTCAGTTGAGTTATCCTATAATAATATTTATAAAACTAGTATAGGAATAACACCTTTTGAAGATTTTTACGAATGGCCATGCAAATCACCAGCATGTTGGTTGGAGACTGGAGACAGATTAGTCTTAGGTCAAGATTTGGTTAAGGAGGCGTCTGAGAAGATTGAGTTGATCCAGAAAGGATGAAGGAAGCTCAGTCCAAACCGAAAAGTTACCCAGATAAGAGGCCTAAAGGCCTAGAATTCCAATGGAGATAAGGTTTTCATTAAGGTATCACCGATGAAAGGTGTGGTACGATTTGGAAAGTTAGGAAAGCTGGCACGAGATATGTTGGTCCATTCCAAAATTATAGAGAGGATTGGAAATCTCGCATATAGAGTAGAGTTGCCAAGCAGTATGGTAGTTGTCCATAATGTGTTTCATGTGCCTTATCTTTGCAAGTGTGTACACGATCCAGAGACTATTATTCCTCCGGCAGGATTGGAAGATTTGATAGTATAGCCTAATTTGACTTTTGTTAGACAACCAGTTCAGGTTGTAGCGAGAGATGAGAAAAGATTTAGAAACAAGACAGTCAAGTTGGTGAAAGTTCAGTGGAGTATCAACGAGAAGGACCGTACTTCGAAGGCAAAAGACAAGATTCGAGATACTTATCCTGATCTGCTTTGAGGGTATGTCTATATTAGATTTATATAGATAATTGCTAGCCAGGTAGGCTAGTATGGATGTTAGGAGTCGTTATAGATGATTAGTATTTAGTCCTTACTGAATTTCGAGGACGAAATTCTTTAAGGAGGAGAGCCTTTAACACTCCTAATTTTTAATGACATTATTCAAGAGATTTAATTAGATAAATTAAATAGAATAATGTAAGAAATAGAGTGACAAGGAGATTGAGATTTGAAAATAAAATTAAGGGTCGTGCTTAATTGTTTAAATGGGCTTAAGAATGGTTTGTAGGCTAATTAATTTACACAATGGCATATTGGGAAATAGCTGCACCTTATTACAATAACCCTTATATATCCATAGCTTTTCATCCATTCACGTTTATTCTCATTTTCAAAAAAATTAAAAAGTAAGAAAAGAAGAGCTTAAAGCCATCCATTGCTAGGAGAAGAAAAATTTAAGTAAAGCTCTCAATCCAGTCTTCGTATCCTAATCAAGGTGAATAATAATCTATATCATCTCTATTTCGTTTTTATGATCATTTATTTTCGGGTTTAAGATTATATCCATTTTTATGATGATTGGATGATGATTTGCTTAGATTATAACATGTTAGATTTAAAAAAGATTGTTTAAATACGATTTTACATGGTTTTAAGGGTAAAGCCTATTATAAATATTTCCATATGCCATGATGAATTCATTTGTTATGTAAAACAAGATTTTGGAGTTGGGTTTTAGATTTCATAATTTTTCAAGTTATGGAGAATTTATTATGAATTTTCAAAAGAAAATATAGTTAACTGCATTTAGAAATTTATTTCCGAAATTATATTGAGAATTTGGGTTTGAAATTTAGATATCTTAGATAACATGGTGAATTTCTGTGATTTTTGGGGATTTTCCTAAGTGATTTACTATGAGAATTAAATTATTTTTAAAGAAGGACTTGAATGATTTAATTGTTTTGCTTAATGGAAGGTCTTATTTGTTAAATTAATATTTATTTAGATCTGAAATTATATGGCAGTTATTTTTGTGAAGGATTTGAAAAGTTGTGGTAACCAATCACATATTTACAAGTAGAAATGTTAGTTAGAAAGTATTTGGTTCAATTAGCAATAAATCAGATTTATCCAAAAAGGTGAGTTCTGCCTCTTTTAGAAGCACCTTTCGGCCTTATGCTTCTGCCTCCAATCAACTTCCATAAAGCCAAAACCAATACACAAGGTATCAACATGGGTATATAGTGGATTGGAGAAAGGCGGAAGGCATGGTGTCGAAAGCATTGCTTTCGATGGGATCAAAACCCTTGATTTGTTTTTGAGTGTTAGCGCCTGCCTTTGTTTTACTAATGCTTTCGAAGGAGTCGAAACATATGCTATCAAAGGGAGTTTTCTAAATAGCTTTTGAAGAAGGTCGTCATCATTAATTTTTAAGTATAAGCTTTTGAATGAGTCCCTTGCTTATAAAATAATGCTTTTGAAAATGGTGGTTTCAACCTAGTCGAAGCCCCGCTGCCATTCTTTTGCCTTTCGAGTGTGTTGAAGTCATCCATGCTTTCAAAGGGTAGATTTCGTTTTAAAGATGTAGTAAGCCACTTCCTAAATGCTTTCAAAAGGGTTTAAGTGTTTCGAAGGCAACGGCTTCGAAAGGGGGTATCGATGCTGACCTTCAATATTTTACTTAAACGTTTTAAAGCTTTCTAAAGGACGGTGTCGATGACATCAAACTTTCCCCAAACAATTTTGTATGAAAATTAATGTTTTTGAAAGGGATACTCTCTTATGTATTCACTTTGACCCAAAAGATGTTTTTGAGTAAAACCAATGGTTTTGAAAATGGTACTTTCATTAGTTTCGAAGATATGTTTCTAAAGATTATCGAGTAATGTTTTGATACTTTCGAAAGGTATATTTTGGTTTCTAAAGAGATGATTTAAAGAGCTCTAAAAGGTTTATATGTAATGTTAAAGAAGTTTTCTATGCTTTCGAAGGAGGTTATCCAGGGGTTTCGAAAAGTAATGTTTTAAGGTTTCAAAAGCCTTAGTTTTCAAAAAAAATAACCCAATCTCATTTTAAAGGAAAACCATGGCATAAATAAAGATGTTGAAATAATTTTAAGTATCGAGTTTTTGAAAAAGTTTTTCCTTGATTAATAAGTTAAAGGGATTAGCCAAGTTATTATGTTTGCGTCTTCGTATATGTATATATTCACATCGTAATGGACCAATAACTGTATTTTGGGAAAGGGTACAATAACCAGCTAAGTTGACCCAGTAGTAAATATAAATTAAGTTAACTCCTGAATGAGTATAGTTGCATCCAGAAGGTCAGATAGACCAGAATGTAGGATGTCTAAACATTGAAGTTGTCAAATAGACAGATTCATAGTAAACCCATGAAAACTATGTTAGGGAAAAGTTATTGGCAGAGGCCAAAAGGTTCATAGTAAACCCATGAAATCTATGTATAGAAGGAGTTGTCAGGGAGACAAGTTCATAGTAAATCCATGAAAACAATGATAAGGAAGATTTATTGACAGCGGCCAATAGGTTTGTAGTGAACCCATGAAAACTATATCCGGATTAGGTTATTGACAGATGTCAATAGGTTCCTAGTCAACCTGTGAAAACTAGGATAAGAGGGAAGTTACTAGAGTTACCAATAGATTCAGGAAGAACCCATGAAACAATGAAGTTATTGGCAGGAGCCAATAGGTTCTTAATGATCCCATGAAAACTATGAAATAGGACAGGGAGTCCATAAATTTAAACAGGTTATTAGTAAGCCCATGAAAACTAGGTTAATAGTAACCCTAGAAACTATAACTGAGACAGATAATCAAAAATTAATGGGGATGGGTAATCCAGAGTTGATTTACTTGTTTTACATATCATCATAATATTCTTGAACTGTTACGTTTTAACCATTGTGGATGCAGGAGCACTGTATATGGTTTTATAAAGTTTTAAATGAGATATTAGTGAAGGGAAAACCCGTTCTACTAAGTGGCATGGTGTCGCTATAATGGTTTGAGATGATAGATTATTATTCATACCAGGATTTGTCTGACTCGAATTTTATATTTTTTCCTTAAACTCTCGGATACTCAATTGATTTTGAGTAGTTTGAGAGATGAGGTTTTCAGGTACCTCTTTAGACGAATAAGCTTCCGGAGATGTACAGGAGGCATAATAGCTACTTAGAGTCCTCTTTTATTTTGGTTCCATTGTGCTATTGTTGTAAAGGAAAAGTTACATAGTACACACTTATTACATAGCTTCCACTATATTTTACACTTTCAAAAACAAAATATGCAAGTGCACAGAGGAAACAAGCATAAAGACATGTACAAGGCACTTTAACATGCATTAAAGCAATGCAACAAGGCATCGAAAGGAAGAATGGTATGAAAAAAGTATGCAACCTGGTTCAAAATGCTTATAAAATAAGAGCAATAGGGCAGAAAGTACGGTAATATATATATATACATATATATATGTATGTATGTATGTATGTATGTATGTATGTATGTATGTATGTATGTACAGAGTGAAAATCAGTAAAGTAAGAAGCATTTTAATCAGCATTGATGATTTCAAACTTAGTGCACATAACACACCATCAAGGAACAAATTATACAGAGCATCACCAGCACTGAACAAAACTCCAAACTCATATCAACCATAAGGTAACATAGTCCAACATCATCAACTACGTCAGGGACCGACTTCAAACATACATGCAAAGGTCAAAACGAATGAGAGTGAACACAGGTCTAAATAGAAATAAATACGGAGGATATCATAGCTAGAGATTCAACAACAAATGCAATCAGAAAAAATCATAGAGGTATTTCCAGCAATCAGAATTTCTATACCAAACAGCTCAATTAGAAATACAAAGAAATAGAGAAGTAATCAAGCGTGGACCAGGAGAAAAAATTTCAACAGTTGCATTTTTTATTGAACAGTATACGACCAAAATCATAAATTCAACAAGGTTCAAAATATATTCGAATATATATATATATATATATATATATATATATATATATATATATATATATATATATCAGAGACTTGAACAAGTCAAGTATTGTGAATCGTTCGTTCAGAAATCAACGGAAAAAAGAAAAACAAAAGTCTAGTTTGAAATATTCAAAGCCGAAATCAAATCAGAGTTATATGAAATATATGGAATCAGTTCACTATAAATAGCCCATTATCATCATCGGTAAATGGATCCAAGTTCGAAGCGTTATAATAAACCTAAAACAAAAAATTAGAAATCATACCAAACATCTATTGGAGGAAACTCGACAATGAAGCAGCCATAAGCCACCCGCATATTGAAAATCAAAATTCAATAGAGAAGCGGTGGAGCGATTCAAAATTCATATGGAGATGGCGACTTCAATTTGAGAAGCCCTAATTTGAGATCAAAAGGGCAATAGCTTGAAAATAATACTTGTTTATTTTAAATAGATTGAAAATTAATTTTGTTTGGGATATAGTTATTTGTATTTAGGGTTTCTTTTATTTAATTGTATTTTATTTTTAAAACTTTGTAAAACTCTATTTTTTAACTAGGTACGAACTACAGGGTGTAGTTTGAGAATTCGCAACTCGGGACTGAATTGTGGCAGGGTTTTGAGTTGAGGTTCAAAACAATTTGGTTAGCGAGAGTCGCGAGTTTATAGGGTTAAGCATCGATTGCTTAATTCCTAGCAGAAACCTTGGGGGCAACAATGATAGGTTTTACCGAAGCAGGTTAAAATTGCGTGTTACTTTTTTATTTCTGCATTCACTATGTTATTATCTATGTTGCAATTTTTATTTACTTGTAAATTTAAATAGTGTTTAATACTGAACAATTACATATCACCTTAGGCAGTGGTATGATAGTTTGGCCAAATTCATCACTTACATAAATTTTCAATAATAAAATCATATTTTATATTATCTTGAGAGGTACCAACATTGATGATAATTTATACGCATTCTCTTTGTAAATACGTTCTCACGTGAGGATGTATGGAATTTAGTGTTAGTCAAAATTCCAGTATTATCCACATTCAACATGATTATTTCATAAACAAAGTAATTGGTTCAATAATAGCATTTATTTGTAACGTTCTACTTTGGCCAAAGATTTTTACTTTGAGTTGACTACGGTTGACCATGATAGTAACATCATACAACTGAAGAGATGAATTCTTTTTTGAATAGTTCTTCATTTCTAGTGCTTCAACTCAGACCAAACTATAGTCGCTCAATGGATCACATTGCCACTACTTAACTATATAATCAAAGTGGGGTATTCACATTGAATTTCCATAGTATTCTCAAGTCGAGGTAACTTTATAACATTGTCACATCAAGGTTTTCTATCTGACCTAATTTTATTAACCAATATGAAACTCTTGGATGAGTCATTTCATAATTATTCAATATCTACAGATACATAACTCTTTCGTGCCCACAACAGCCATGGGTAATATACACCAAACAAAAAAAAATACCTTTTTACAACATCAAAAAAAGTTATAACATATGTTTTGCAAATAGGCTAAGTTGTAATAGAGTCGACACATTTCACAACTCTTTCTAGATGTTGGAAAAACGTTGAAATAGAGTCGACTATAATTATTTTTAAATGTTGTAAAAGAGTCAAGTACAACAATTTCTAGATGTTGCAAAATAGATTTTACAATTTTAACCGTTATAGAATTTAAAAATATATCTTTATATTTGCTTAAAACCAGATGAGTTTAAGGAAATTGCATGGCATAATCTCTAAGATCAATAAAATTAATGTACTCATCAGAAGTGTACATTTAAATAATAGCAAGTTTACTTAATACAAGAAGATGTTACAAAATTACACCACTAGAGAACATTCATAGAATCATACACATCAAAACAAGTTAAAATTATACAATATTAAACCCAACTGAACTAATAACATAGCAAAAATATAAAACATGAAACCCATTCTTGTGTAAGCCCCTCATCCTTAAACTCTTCACTGCAAACACCACTCCAGCAACAACATTCCACAGCCAATAGTCACTGCGACTTCGCCCTACCAGCACACACCTGCACATCTAACAGCAATCACACTTGCACCTCAGCTTATATTTTTTACATCTAAACAACACTTTGACCAAACAACGTTCCTAACTACAGGCTAAGAATGTTAAGTAGATAGACTTATTATTAATAAATCTTTTGAACAATTCCTCCAAATCCTTCTAAATTTCTTCAAAATTTTCTTCCAACTCCTTTAATTCACTACCCTCTAGCTTCCAACATTCAATTCTTCCTCATTTACTGACTTTATTAACAACTTTCAATTCTACCCCATTTAGCGACTTTATTAACCTTCCTTTTCAAACTTGCATCAACAAAAAAACCAATATGGAATTAAAAAACAATTAACAACCTCTCTTGCCTTAACCATTACCCTTTCTTCCATAACCAAACCCTGTTCACCTGAAAAAACACTACTTTTAAGATCATTATCACTATAATGCCTCAACATCTTAGAACAATGTTTCATTTGCTTTATCAATATTTCCTCAGAGATAATACATGGTGATTCATCCTTTTTCTATGGTAAAAAAATGAATGCCTTGAATGTGCTCTCATATCAAAGCCATACATTCTCTTAAAGCATTGATCAAGTCGAGAAATTGAATGGAATCATACAATTACTCTTCAACCCAATTTTCATTTCTTCAATGATTAATGAACTTTTTAATCATGTGTTAAGAAAAATAGCTCATCTATAGAGATATACAAACGATATAGTTTTGTTAGTGCGCAACTAACAACATGTGAATTTGCACTACAAACTAAAGTTTGTCATTTCTTATGATTTATGAGGAAATTGTGGATCATCGCAAACTCATCACCACCCAGATCCACCCATTCTCCTGAAATTTGACCTTAGTGAACCCATTCACATAGCCATCATTCTACAAATCCATACTATAATGACAAGGCGAGTTCGATGACTTAGATCTGACGTGAATTTGACGAACCTATTCTCCTCAACATAAAAAGTTAACTCTTATGACGCGAGGAATTGTGGTGGGGGAATTCAGTGAGTTCGGATTTGAACTGACGTGGGTTAGATGTGGTTACAATTTTTGGCAGTGGGTGTTGCACGAAGTAGTGAAGGATTAGTCGGCTTTGGTTGCAGGAGTGATGTTGGTGAAGGAGGAGTTAGGCAATTTGGATCTGATGTTTTTGACAATGGAAGATGCATGTATTTGGATTTGCAGATGTTGATGAAGGAGTCCAATTTGTAGAGTTCGCGTAACAACTCGAAATTTAAGCTATAGTTTTAATTAACGAATTAATTAAATAATAAAATAAGATCGTAAAATTATTAAAATTGAGCGACGAGAGTTGCACCAATGTGTCCGTGTTAATTTTCTAATCATATATAGTTTGTCAAAATCCAAGTTAATATGAAGATGTTACGAAGGAAACAAGAATTAAAAAGAAAATGAAAAAAAATATGGGTCAGGTCGATCCAGACCAAGGTCAGGTCAACCCTAGGGTCGACACCCAAAGGCCTAGATCAACCTATAGGTTGACATGCAGGTCGACCCGCCTATGTATATGGGCATGAAAACATCCAGCTTCGAACGATGGCGTGTTTTTCAATTTTCTTCCAATCTTGTGCATTCGTGCTTCCATCTGACGGTTTCAAGCAAGCCTATGACGTGGCTGCATCAGATTTAATCTTCAAATCCAACGATTTGAGATCCCTAGACTACACTATAAATAAGACTTTAGGCCTAACTATTTTTCTCATTCAGATTGTTTCTATTTGGGTTAATTGCTAGAGGCTGGACCCTAAACAGAAAATATTTCTTAGGAGGAAATCTTTTTGATAAAAATATTCTACGTTCTAGAAGTGGATCAAGGAAGACTAAGGACTAGAGATAAGGACCATAAGTGAGTGTTTAGTAATTATTTTAGATTTTTAAGTAATTTAAAATAATAGGGTTCTCAATAGTTGTAGTTTTTCTGCAATTTTGAGACAGCTTATATATAAGTTATTTACAGTTAATTTTTAAAGTTCTTCTCAGTCTATTTATTCAGCCATTTTTATTTAGCTATTTTGTTCAGTTATTTTTATTTTATTTGCATCTGTTTTAAATTAGAATTTAGCCTGTAAAATGTTAGTTTTTTTAATTCCTTTTTATGCAAATAGAATTTCAAAAAGAGAATAATTCACAAATATGGATTAAATAGAAATAAACGCTAAATTTATAGAAATTAGATGTAAAATCAGAAAAACTGTAATAAAAAGAAGATAGACTGAAATGAGAAAATTTGGGACATTTGCAAGCAAGTTTATAACTTGTAGTTATAACTAAAAAGGCAGAATAGAAGAGCAATTATAACATAGGTTATAATTAAGCAGAAAGAACAATAAAGGCTTATTTTAAAACTTAGATTAAGTCAATCAGCAAATAGAGCAGAAATAACAGAAGAAGCTCATTTTAAAAACTTGCACTAAGTTAATAAGCAAAGATAGAAGCAGGGCTTGTGCCAACATCATTCCCTTTCAGATTAGGACCGATGGTCTCACAACAGATTTGGTGAGGCCGGGCAGGACCTTTCGGACTAGAGCAGATGGTCTCACAATAGTTTGGTGAGGCTGGGACACAGGTTGAATAAGTGGCCAATAGATAGAAGCTTAAATCATTGGATTTGGGTAAGGGGCGCAACTAGATTTTGTTTGTTAAGATTCATATCGGTCGCATTCTCTTCCATACTAGGGATGATGGTTCAATAAAACACTTAGGTGAGACTGGGCAGGACCCTTTCAGACTAGAGCTGATGGTCTCACAACAGATTAGGTGAGGTTGGGCATGCTTATGCTGATTAGGGTAGATAAAAGGTCAAAATAAGGAGCGACAGTTAGTGTGTACCGGCGACGATCGAAGTGCAGCATCAATTAGGGTAGATAAGTCGCTACTACATTCCAAGTGCTAAATAGATATCTTTTACTATAGGGCCCATAGGATGGGACTAGCTCACAGTGGCACAACGGAGGTAGAAGGCCGATCAACGGGTAGAATTAGGATTTCAGCCTAATTAAAATAGGATTAGGATTTCAGCCTAATCAAAGCAGCTCTCTAAGACAAGTGCAAACAATCACAATCAAAGCAAACAACTAAACAGTATTTTATCCCAGTTATATCTATCCTTTATTTCCTTTTATACTAGAACATTTTTAAGTTTATTACCTTTATCTTGCTTAAAATATTAGTAGTTACTTCCACTCACCAGAATTATAATCTGACCTACTCATTTATTTCCCCTTTCCCCCCATAAGCCAGCAGAGGCAAGGACAGTAGATTTAGATTTCTTGGAGATTCAGTTGTAGAGTTTTTCTTCATGTATTCTTCTTCTTTTCAGTTTTATTTCCATTTGGATTTGTATGTATCAGTACATATGAGAGGGATGATTATTTTATCGTACTATGATTTTTTGAGACTGAGATGTATTTTTCATAAGACATGTGTATTCAGTATTTGAGACATGTGATGTTCTTCAGACTTATTTATGAAGTTTTATTTTGAATAATGAGTTACAATTTAAATGTTTCCATAGTTTATATTTATTTGTCTTGTGAATCTTAGTTTCTGTGATGCTTTAGCTATACCTATATACACCATATCTTTTACTATACCCTTTTTGGTATGCTAAGGGGTGTGGGTTGTTTCAGTGTGGTCGCAAGTTCGGGAAGGAGCAAAAATTTTGATCTGAAGGTAATGTAAGGAGCAGGATATTAGTGATATAGGAGTAAATATAAAATTAAGGTGCATAGAGGAAAAAAAAATTGGTTTGGAGCAAAAAATTTCATATTGAGGGGAAACATTTTGAGTTGAATCCAAAATTTTCATTACATGAAACCAAAAGACTTATATATGTTAAAGAAGATAGTTGCAGTAGAAAATCACTATGGAACCAATAATTTGAAACGTACTTTTTATATTTTTCGAATTTTGGAACTTTTTGACATTTTCAATTTTTTTAAATATGAATATTTTATAAAAATATTAATTTATTTAAAATTTTAGTTCTTTTATTTTTGAATTTTATGATAATTTCAAATTTTACCTTTTAAATTTTGTAAATATTTTAATATTTATTTTAAATTATTTAATAATTTAAATTTTTTGAAATATTTAGTAAAAATAATTATCACTTATAGTCATTAAATTCGTAATCATAAATATTACTTCTTAATTACTAAAGATTACTTATTATTCATTAATTATTTAAAATTAATTATTAAATTGTAAATATTAAACTTTTGTCTTAATTATTAATTATTACTTCTTGATTATTAATAGTAATTTTTAATAATTAATTACTAAATAATAAAATATTAATAATTAAATATTATTTTTTATTTATAATTTATCAATTATTGAACATTAAATATTTCTATTAATGATTAATTTTTAATAGAAATTATTTAATATTTATTATTCATTATTAATAAGCGAAAATTAATTATTATTATTTATTAAAAATTTATTATTAATCATTAAAAGTTAAGTATTGATTATAATTTACTATTTATTATTAATTGATTATAATAAATTATTAAACAAATAAATAGTAATTAATTATATATTATATCTAGTAATTACAAATTATTTATTAATAATCATTAATTATATATTATATCTAGTAATTACAAATTATTTATTAATAATCATTAATTATAATAAATTATAAATTATTACCTACATAAGGTGTCATTTTTAAATTATTAATTGTAAATTACCATTTGTAAATAATTAGGTAAGCTTTAATTGTTTTTTATTAATTATAAATGACTACTTATTAATTATTATAATATCGTAAGCAAAAGTAAATATATTTAAAAAAACTAACATTGATTCGGCATTTTCCGGTAGTGAATGTTTCCTAAAAGATTGGTACAACATATGAGTAAAATAACTTGTACAAAAATTTTGTAGTGAATTATTATATACAACATCGGGAAAAGTTGTTAAAAACCACTTCTTTACAACATTTTTGTAATAAAAGTTGTTAAAAGGGTATTATTACAACATTTGCAGAATAACTTATAAAAACAAGGTTTTTACAATGTTCGCTTTAAAAACGTTGTAGAAGGATGTTTTGTAATGTTTTGAAAATAAACGTTGTGAAAAACATTGTGATAATTCCTTTTCTTATAGTGAATACATTGCACAACATTTGAAAACCGTTATGCACTTTGGACTCAATGAATGAATCGGTATCCTTTTCTTAAAACATCTTGACTAGGAATATCTATAAAATGTCATTTAATTCTATGATTTACTCACGATTGCAATTATTTGCAGCTATAATCACATAATATATTATTTAAGGATTTTCTTTCTATATACATCAAATTAATTACTTAATTAATCTTATCATAATATAACAAAGTATATAATGGAAAACAAAACACTGTTACTAGTAACATGATTGAATTTAGAGTTAGATATATGCAACAAATTAAGTAATTTCCGTTAGGGCATACCATTAACTCTTTTAATACCCCGCTTACATTTGGGTCAATTATGAAACCTTAATCTCATTCCCCCGATTAGTTTAGAATTGATTAATCTATTCCCTTAGCGGCAGATCTACTATATATATCACTATCTACTATGTTAGCCAACATCTCCTTCACTAATAATCTACCTTTATCATGTGGAACTTTCAAAGCATGTGTCTAAACATTTTATGAGACCTAGTTTCTTTTACAATCTGTATCACGACATTGTTTTCACAAAAGAATTTCATGGGATTCTCAACCTTTGGAATCACACCTTGTTAGGTTATGAATTTGTGAACTTATATTTATACTACTTTTATTGCAATGCTATTCGAGGCAATATACTTAGCCTTTTAGTTGAACCAACATCCACATTTAGTTTGAAATATTTCCAAATTTAAACTTTTAAACTGTGGTTTAATATGAATTTAGGTTTACATACTGTATTTGATATCGCTTATGAAGTTCGACTCCGGATACTCCTATATGAGGAGTTCGTTTGTAACAACCCGATATTTTTAGCCATTCGCATCCACACATGTCGGTCTTGAATTGCTCAAAATACCGCATTGTAATGAAACTTGGAGCAAATGAAATAAATCGTAGAATCACAGACTCGGAAATATCAAAATACCATAGTAGTTCATGAAGCTACCATAACAAACTTTCAAACAAAATACATAATATCAGTCTGAAAACAAATACAATAGAAACTCCAAATACATAGAAGTTTATTGGTACAAGCTGAAATAGAAAAACTAAAATGAAATAAATAGATAATCTAGATAGGCAAATCTCCAGCGATTCCTAGCTCCAGAAAGAGAAATCCAAAGCTAAGCTGTGAATACTCAGGCTGACCCGAGCGTAAAGCAAAATACAAAACACTCGAGTTAGGACATATATATTTATATCATGTAAAACAACTCAAGTGAACTGTAATAAAGTAAAAGTAACTTAAAGGATGCTTGGGACTGCCCATCCTCTAAGGATCCGTTAAACTATTTACTATGTAGTAATATTGCGCTACTATAAAAATGTCTACGGTAATATTAACTTACTTTAAAATAGCGTTGAAAAGGTTACCATATAGCCCCCAACACGTAATAGTCCCAGTAGTCCATCCAGTATTAGCATATCTCCACAACGGGAGACTACCCTAAATACTCCATGGGCTACGGGAGAAAAACAAACTCGTAATAAGCCTCGATATGGTAGGTGACACGGCACAACTAGGCAATGCTAGGTTGGATATACTAATTACGCTTCCGGGCTGGTGGTAACGCATAGAAGCCACTACCGCCTACCTCGGAACACACTTCCAATCAAAATCGGAGGATGTACATCAAACCAATCACAAGTAAGAGTATAATAACGAAGGAATGTGTCCGATCGGAGGAGCTACCTCACTTGGCCCGTCGATCGCTCCTGTTTTAGCCATCTTAAGCCAACTCACGGGAGTCTGGTCCACATTCATACCTCAAGAGGATCGTCGCCACCATCCTACTTCGTTTTGGAATCTCCACCACATACACAGTTGTTAAAGTGGTTTTCGGTATCGACAGAGAGTATTTCCATATCCGATCCAGCTCTCTTTAACAACCAATCGTTATTATAACCCGTGGTTATAATTTAAAAATCATAGTTTATACTTCAATATAAAGTATCATTTTCAAATTCAAAATCTTTATCAAAATAAAGATCAAATTATTGCCAAACCATTTCAATATATCAAAATATCATATCTTTCAAAACTTCATTATATTCAAATCATTATTTGAGTTCAATCTAAATATTCAAATATAAATACCCTTTTAATTCAAAGATATCATTTATTTATTATTATTTTAAATCACCTTTCAAATAGTTTATATTTAAATCAAGTTAATTCATTTAAACTATTTAAAAGTGAAGTTATTATATTTACAAATCAAGTATTCAATTCCAAAAATTTTAGACAACTCTGAGCTCATTTATTTAGTTAAAAACCATAAACATTGAAAATTTCAACCTTTCACGGTATTTAGAAAAACTGCTGAAAATTATGTCTGAAACCGTTAAATTCAACAAAGACAGTATTCAAACAAACTGCTGTAATAGTTTAGTTCATTTAAAACAGTTTATTCAAAAAAGACAGTATTTAAATAAAACTGCTATAATAGTTCAATTCATTTGAAAACAGTTCATTTCAGCCTACCGCAGCACTTATCAACTGCTGTTGTAGCCCTTTATTTAGTTTCAGTTTTTAGTTATCTTTCTGCTACCACAGCACTTACCAAGTGTTGTAATATCACTTAGTTAAAAATTTAGCCATAGTTCATTTGTATCAACCACAGCACTTACAAAGTGCTGTAATATCATTTACTTCAGATTTTAAGTTAATTTCAGAAACGATAGCATTTCTGAAGTGCTGTTATTTAATTTTCAGATTTTTAATGTAATTCCAGCAACAAATAAACTTTGATTTAACCCTTTAAACATTATAAAAATCATATTTTAACATTCAAAAATGTTCATTAAAATACCTTTAACTTATGATTTTTATAAAGTAATTTTTCCTATAAATAAAATCAATTTTTCAATAATTCACTTAATAAATTCAAGTGTAAAATTTTCTATTCTTGCATTTACTTTACACTTGTAATTAAATTTACCATTTCATAATTTAAATTTAATTTCCATTTTATTTATATAACTTAAATTACATTTTTAAATCAAATTTCACATTTCCAAATTTAAATTATATTTCAAATTACACTTTAAAGTATTCATTTATTTAACCATTTTAAATCATAGAAAAATAAATAACACTTTATAAAAATCATTTTAATTTCAAATTTAAATCAATTTATCATATTTTCTTACTTAACTCAAATTCTACTTATAAACAAAATCATAAATTCCAAAATATACTTATATTTCGAATTCTACTTTAACATTTATTTATTTCACTTATTAATTTGTAGAAAATCACTAATATTTTATAAAAATCATTTTTAATTAAATTTGAATCAAAATATTATAATATTTACATATTCAAAATACTTTAAAATTTTTAGAAAATATATATTAACCACGGGTCTGTATATAATTTTCTAGCCTAGGTCAAGTGATACGGACAATATATCATTTCAATCCGTAATTTGCAAAAAAAATCCGGGTTCTATCATTTCAAACTCGTGGTCCCAAGTAAAATGAAATAAATAAAAATCGCTCAGGCCTATCATTTCAGCACATAATGATTTTTCCCTATTCTAAAGTCCATTCGGGTATGTATCATTTCAACCCATAGCGATTCTATTCTATAGGGAACTTGCAGTGTGATAATCAGATATAAATGATAGTAACATATGGCAGTAACAGATGATATGACAGGCTTATTAACAGGGGTTAACATCATATAAATAATATAACAGGCAGGTATAACATGATAATATAATATGCTACATATTCACTTGCGATCAATTCACTATTATATAAGTAAATATGTCAAGCGTGATTACTCTCTTGTTTCAAGCTGGAGATAGCAAGACAAAGCACACAAACGAATATTGTTTGCGCCAAAATTGGCCACAAACCCCAAATACCGTGAAAGCACCAGTGTATGAATACAAATCAGCAATATTCAAACACAAATCACAGATCTCAGCAAATAACCCAAAAATGTTTGCACAAAAAATGGGCAAACACCTCCAAGTCGTATGATTTAGTTGATTTTATGTTGTTCGTAGTGATTTGGGTGGTTTATGCAAATACGTAAAAAGCAGGGACTAAACTGTAAAAGACACACAGATTTATAGTGGTTCGGCCAGAATGTGCCTACGTCCACTTTATATGTTATTCTCCTTTTCCGATCCAATTACAAGTACAAAGCTTTGATTACAAGTATATCAAAGTTGTTTGAAAGTTCCTTCCAGGCTTGAGCTCTCCAACTTGTCCCCCATTGTTGTACCCCTGCCCCTCTATTTATAGAGTGAGGCTGGGGGCAGGGGTCTTTGATGTATACAGCTGCTGGTGGGCCTGGGCTGATGCAACCTGGCCTGGCAAAGTTGGTTCGGCAACACCTTGGTTCGGTAGTACTTTGGTCCGGTAGTAGAGGAGAGAGGGGTTGGTTCGGTGTGGTTGATTCGGTGATGGTTGGAGCGGCAGATGGTTGGTCCGGCGAGGCCTTGGACCGGTGGAGCTTGGTTCGGTGGGATGGTAGTGCATCTGGTTCGGCATGTAGGGGAGTGGCACCTGGTTCGGCATGTAGTGGAGTGGCATCTGGTTCGGCATGTAGTGGAGTGGCATCTGGTTCGGCATGTAGGGGAGTGGCACCTGGTTCGGCAGTACCTTATTCCTACCTTGCATCGATCATATCTCCTCCATACGAACCCCGATTAACCTGAAATTTGAAACATGGCCCCTCCTAATCCTTATCATCATCTCCAATCAATTTCGTCCCGATCGGAGCTCAACCCCGATATCCAACATTACTTACCAATTTGTTGATATTTCAGTTTTGACCAAAAAATGGGATAACACTTTGCCCCCCCAAAACATGCCTTGTGATAACAAGGCGTGTTTTGAATAGTTCCGAATCCAATATCCAAAGTCCATAGCCATATTTCTAGAGTATATCATCCTTGACTGCTCCGAGTCGATATCCAATTCCAAATCCAATAACCAAAGCTTGAGCCAATTCCATGTCCATCCGAACTCGGCAACCGAATCCCAAACCATCCTTATCCAATAGCCAATAACCGAATCCAGGACCTCTCCGGGTCGATATCCAAATCCATAACCTCTCCGGGCTCTTGCCAAGTGCAATCTACACCCGACGGTCGTGATCCAGTGTCCCTGGATGTTAAGCTAGCCTCATCGTGTTCTTGTCGAGCGTAATCCACACTTGATGATCTTAGTCCAGTGTCCCTGGACGTTGAGCTAACCTCTTTGGGTTCTTGCCATGCGTAATCCACACTTGACGACCTTGGTCCAGTGTCCCTGGACGTTGAGCTAACCTCTCCGGGTTCTTGCCAAGCGTAATCCACACTTGACGACCTTGGTCCAGTGTCCCTGGACGCTGCACAATGCCATGGCTTAAGTCCTAAGCCGAATCCTGGTCTCTCCGGACCCTTGTTGAGCATAGTCCATACTCGACGACCTGAAAATTACAATTGATAATACAGGGCCTAAGTCCTAGGCCGAATCCTGGTCACTCCGGACCCTTGCCGAGCATAGCCCATACTCGACGACCTGAATGAGTCAATTTACCACGTTCGGGCAAAGCGACTCACCCCTTGCCAGGCATAATCCATACCCGACGACCGTTATCAAAAATCAGATAAAAATCCAATCAAAATCCAATCCAAAACCCACATCCAAAATCCAAATCCAGAATCCAAATCCAAAACCAGAAAAACAGAAATCCAAACCAGCATCCAAAACCGAAAACAATCATCCAAAGGAAAATCCAAATCAAAAAGCAAGAAAAACCAGGAGCTCAATCCAAGCTCCAAAACCGAAAACCAAAAAGAAAAGCAGTGCCCAATCCAAGAGCGAAAGATAAATTTCACAAACCATAGCATTGCAGTTTATCATCATTCAGAGCATGCCTAGGGGCTATCTCCGTCCCCGTACATGTGTAAATGACTTGATTGCTTGCCAATGGTTCGCTACTTATTTCATATTAACCTGGTCAATGGATGATCAACCGACCATCATTCCTGGGCCTCCCACCATCGTAGCTTGAGGTAGGCGGCGGTTAATCCTGCCTCGCCGTTGCATTCCGAGGTCCAACATATTGTGGCAGCTATCCATTCCTCACATGCTCCTCAATTATGTCCTTTAAGTGCCTGCAGCTGTTGGTGTCGTGTCCATCCAAATCATGGAAGAGACAGTGCCTTCCTGATGTCCTTTCCCGTTCTGTTGGTTCTCTCCTAGCCGGCCTCCGGTAGTGAAGGCGATTTCGAGTATCCAGGTATATCCGCTCCAGTGTCTCGTTCAATCCTGTGTATGTGGAAAACTTTGGATCCTTCCATTGCTTCCTAGCATTTCCAGAATCATCGTCCAACTTCCTTTTTCCTTTGTCTTTATCCGAACCTTTGCTGGATGGTCCTCCAACCTCAATTGCATTAACCTTTTTCAACTTTAAATCCGTACTCGCATCTTCTTGCCGAAGGAACCTTTCTGCCTCGTGAAAGAATTCGTCAAGATCCCGTGGGGGATCTCGTATCAGAGATACTTTGAAATCCGAGTTCTCCCTGACTCCTGATACTGCTGCCATCAAAACCATCGATGGATCGGGCCGATCCACCGAAGCAACTGCGGCACTGAATCGAGTTAGAAAAGCTCTAAGTGATTCATCCATCCTTTGCTTTACCGATGTCAATGTCATAACGTTCTTCGGTCTCTTGACATGAACCCGAAACTGTCCCAAAAACCTTTCCACCAATTCCCTCCAAGTCCTGATAGATCCTTCTTCCAGGTGCCTAAACCACATCGCAGCTAAGTCCGTTAAGTACAAAGGGAAGCATCGGGCCATCACTTCCTCCGATGCCCCCAGCACCTCCATGTGTCTGGTGTACCTCATCAAGTGATCCGTAGGGTCTGCCTTGCCATCGTATACCTCCACGCTAGGTAGCTTGAACTTAGGTGGATTCTGAGCCATCCTTATTTCCCGAGCAAACGGACTCCTGTTCACTCCTTCCAAGTCTCCGTTGGTCAAACCACCTCGCATAGTCTTCCTGATTATATCTACCAATCCAGCGTTGTCTCTCGAGGGTTTCCCCCGAGGGAATTCCGGTACATACTCTTCATGTGGCTCGCTATCAGCAACGTTGGTTCTAGCCTGTTGAACTCCTTCCAAAGGTCCTCCTGTGTTGGATCCTGCGGGCCTGCCCCCAAGTCCTTGTCGATTGCCTACTGGCTCTGCATCCTGTCCTCCATTGGGTTCCATAACCCTAGCTCCTTGTCCTGCATCCACGGCTGTTGTAGCTGTTCCTAAGTTCTAGGCCCCTGCAGCTCTCATTTGCTCCAAGAAAGTCTGCATCATCTCCTGTTGACTCTTCAACAACCTCTCTTGCAGTGAATTCGTTATGGCTTCCATTTCATCCCGGGTTATGTAGATCGAAGCTGGTACTTCCTCACCTCCGGAGGATGCTTGTTGACTTCCTTCCTGTTGGCTTCTCTTAGCCCTTAGCCTTCTACTGTTTTGCCTAGCCATTGTCTTCCAAATCCAAACTTCTATCCGATGCAGCGGGTGCTAGTCCTTCTCAGTGAAAGCACCAAAGTGTTTGCGCCAAAATTGGCCACAAACCCCAAATACCATGAAAGCACCAGTGTATGAATACAAATCAGCAATATTCAAACACAAATCACAGATCTCAGCAAATAACCCAAAAATGTTTGCACAAAAAATGGGCAAACACCTCCAAGTCGTATGATTTAGTTGATTTTATGTTGTTCGTAGTGATTTGGGTGGTTTATGCAAATACGTAAAAAGCAGGGACTAAACTGTAAAAGACACACAGATTTATAGTGGTTCGGCCAGAATGTGCATACGTCCACTTTATATGTTATTCTCCTTTTCCAATCCGATTACAAGTACAAAGCTTTGATTACAAGTATATCAAAGTTGTTTGAAAGTTTCTTCCAGGCTTGAGCTCTCCAACTTGTCCCCCATTGTTGTACCCCTGCCCCTCTATTTATAGAGTGAGGCTGGGGGCAGGGGTCTTGGATGTATACAGTTGCTGGTGGGCCTGGGCTGATGCAACCTGGCCTGGCAAAGTTGGTTCGGCAACACCTTGGTTCGGTATTACTTTGGTCCGGTAGTAGAGGAGAGAGGGGTTGGTTCGGTGTGGTTGATTCGGTGATGGTTGGAGCGGCAGATGGTTGGTCCGGCGAGGCCTTGGACCGGTGGAGCTTGGTTCGGTGGGATGGTAGTGCATCTGGTTCGGCATGTAGGGGAGTGGCACCTGGTTCGGCATGTAGTGGAGTGGCATCTGGTTCGGCATGTAGTGGAGTGGCATCTGGTTCGGCATGTAGGGGAGTGGCACCTGGTTCAGCAGTACCTTCTTCCTACCTTGCATCGATCATATCTCCTTCATACGAACCCCGATTAACCTGAAATTTGAAACATGGCCTCTCCTAATCCATATCATCATCTCCAATCAATTTCGTCCCGATCGGAGCTCAACCCCGATATCCAACATTCCTTGCCAATTTGTTGATATTTCAGTTTTGACCAAAAATTGGGATAACAAATATCAAAAGCACAATAACACGACTTAAGACTTGAGTGGAGTGGAGAGCCAAGTTTTTATCTTGTGAATAACACATAAACAAGATAATATAAATATAATTTCAACCCAAATATACATATTGAAACAATTTAAAAACGAAAGCAACAATGAACAAATTGATTTGACCAATGCATCAACCTTCACATGCTCGACCTAGGGGTAATGTGTGCTCGACCATAGTGGTGATTTGGGCTAGGTATGGATCCAAATAGGCATGGCTAGCAAGTGATAAAGGAGTGGAAGTTATGACATAGGAATACAAAGTTTTCAAGGCAAATAAGTGGGTTTTTCTGCAAGCTTTGGGGTCAGCCTGTCATGGTTTGGGCTTGGCCATGCAAGGGGGTGGTCAGGTAGGGTGTGGAGTGATAGCCAGAGGTGGTGGAGGATCAGGCGGCGGCGGCTAAGGAGGTGGTCTAGGTGAAAAATGAAGGCTAGATGCATTAAGGGTTCGGCTATGCTAGTTTTCAAGGTGATTTTTCAACATTTGGTGGCGATTGCTTCAAGGGGTGCTCACGGCCTTGCACTGGTCAGAGAGGAGGAAGGTGATGTGGCCATGGATGTGGTGGTGCTGGACGGTGGAGGTGGTGGAGGAGTAAGGCCGATCAAATGCAAGGAAGAGACAAGGCAAATTCAATGGAAAAATCAAATAAAATGATAAGAGAAAAGTGGAAAAGAAAGAGACATTACCAAAGATTTTCTTCAGATCTGAGCATGCATGTACTGTGAAGTGAGAAAGTGATGTTTTCCCGTGAATGAAAAAAAGAAAAGTCACGGCTAATGCTTGAGAAGGGACGGCCCAAAAATTGAAGGGGTGTGAAGATGGAAGGTCAAAGGTTATAAAGGCTAAAGTCTTTTGAAATTTCCTTTTTTATTTATTCAAATAAAACAAAATAAAAACCATGTAAATAAAATAAAATTGAATACAAAATAAAGTAAAAATTAAATGAATAAATTAATTTTAGAAAAATATAAGAAAATAGTTTATTATATGTAAACTAGTATTGAAAATTGAAAACAAAATATAACTAGTTTTGGAAAAATAACAACTACACTAAAAAAATGTTTTAAAAATAACATATATACATAGCATGACATATTACACACATATATAAAAATTATAAAAAGATATGAAAAACAAAAATATTATTTATATAAATTAAAATAAACAATATTGTTAAATAAATCAATTTACACACATATTGTAAAAAGCATAACTTTCACAATATTAATCAGGTTTCAACGAAACGAAAAGTGGTATACTTAGAATTTAATCTATTTTCATAATAAAAGATAAAATTCAAAAATTAAAAAAATTTAAATTTTAAATTTAAAAATCAAAGTTTGACCAGATTGACCAAAAATCCACTTTTCTGGAAAATATTCTATTTATTCATGTTTGGATTTATTATTCTCATAAAAATCAAAATTTATATTTAAAATAAAAATAATTATTCATTTAATAAATAAAGTTTTTAAATCAGGAAATTCAATTTAAAAATATACAATTAAAATAATCACAAAATACAGGCTTGTTACATCGTTGTCCCCTTAACCGTTCTCTAGTATTTCGCAAACATTCTTGAATACTCATAATTACAATTTAGTGATATTAACTTGAATTTTATACTCGCTCAATTGATCAATTACATGAGAAAATAGTGATATAGTAAATAAAGATAATATAGGACAATTTCTATTGCCAATGTATAAGGAGTCCATAACATATGCTCCATATTAAACATTTTAATATGGTGTCTATGTATATCAGTTGGGTCAATCCCAACTTCCATATTTATTGTTTTAGAGATATTTTAGTACCCTTAATATTATTTCTTATAGACGCATGTTTTCTCTATGGTTTGACAAAAAATCAAACTATTTCATTTATTATCAAAATATTTGCTCAACTCTGATGCTTGTTGAATAATATTATCATATCGGTTCTTGAATCTTATCCAATACTTACAAACTCAGTTATCGCTCCCACTAATGTTATGACATATTGGTTTGCATGTGCAATCAATCTATTCTAAATAATTATTAAATATTTCTAATTTAACAAAGATGTACCGAATATCAAAGTAGTATTAGACGATAATTTTGTGAGTCGAATCTAAATTAACTCAAGCATGTTGATTGAAGAATCTGCTATGCTCATTTTAGTAATTGAAATTTACAAGGTTGTTCTCATCAATGTTTCTTACCATATTCCAACTACATCGATCTTCCTTCTGAAGACACCTGCGTTTGATGGATAAAATCTCTTAAGGTACAACTATCAACATCATAGTTTGAAAATGTAGTTGGGATACATTTCAGATTTAAAGCATTGTATTATATAGTAGAGCCTATACTTTTGGTGGCTTATCAATAATGAAGGAAATCATTATTACTAAAAAAATTATTTCCCAACATTGGTAAGAAAATTCTAGTTCCTCTTTAATGTGCGAGAACTCTTATTAGACATTATAATAAGTTGTATATGCTTTTGGCTCGGTTATTGCTTTTCATCTTATGTACCCAGTTTCCATGTTAGAGTGTTTGGATTGCATCCAATACTAACATTACACCGATTCAAATTCGAGTTTATGACATTATGTTCAAAACACAAATTAGTCAACTATTATGGTTAGTCCCAAAGTCCTTCGGGGTGCTTCTTACAAGATGACTCACTATTTGCAATTAAATTTGTCACAAAACACCCAAGAATAGTTTTTGTAGAGAAGCAAGTGAAGAAAAACAAAGTTAAACTGAGTAAATGAATTAACAAGTAGTAGAGAATCAACTATAATCAAAGACACATAAATCAATTATGGTTCGGCTTTGTATGTCTATGTCCACTTTGAAGATTATTCTTATCAATCACTTATAAATCTAATTACAGCAGTATAAAATAATAAATACTTGATTACAATAGAGTCTAGAGTAACAAACAACATAAAAGATCCTAAGAATGACCCATTAGCCTAGTATTTATAGATGAAGATGATCATGTATCTCTCTGAAATCTTGGGTGAAGGATCTTCTAATCCACATGGGCCCACTAGAGGGATTGCTAGGCCCAATTCCAAAGAGGAGGGATCGGTACAGATCCCTTCTTTGGTCGAATTTTGGAGAGCGATCCCTATGGTGGCTTCCTTATGCAAAAAATGTTTAGCCTCCAATTTCCATGTCATTTGGATCATTGGAACTCAAGTTGTTTCTTGATCTTTGATTCAACATGACTTGATTTCTTCCTTTTGTCAATCCCTCCCAAAGGATGTATACTGATCCCTCCAATTTCGTCCTTTTTATGTATGGTCCCTAGGGTCCTTATATCTTGCTCCTTAAATTTCATGTGCTTTGGAGTTGTAAATCTCGAGATATTGATTGTTTTATGCAAGAATGCTCTCGTACATTGACGTATGTCGATCCCTCCCGTTAGAGCCAAACTATATCGATCTCTCCTATGCATTGAACCATATCCCATACTTTGAATATTCTACATTGCGTATCCATCCATTCCATTCAATCCTAACTTCATATTACCATCTATACTCAACTTTTGGGCCCCACAATCATCACTCCGGGGTTGTCGGCCGTCGAAGCTTACTCGTGCAATCATTCCAATATAGCCGGGCTAGAATGTCGGATAACACTTTCCCCCTAAGTATGTCTTTTAATGAACATAACGTGCTTTGAATCATCGAGAAGAGATCCATCTAGCTTCCTGAATGGTTACCATTCCCTTGTCAAATTATTTTCCTAAGGTCTTGAATTTCTCATTGATCATCATGCCGCTTGGGCGATTTCCTTTGTATAAATCCTAGGACATTATTTTTTAATTGATATATAAATCTTGTTCTACGAGAATAATAAGCTTCGACTATCTATTCCACCCTAGAACTTACAGGTTTCTGGTTTTATTTCAATTCCCGTTGACTTTAACAATTGAACTTTCGGTTTATACACGTGCATGCTCATCTACATGTTTTAGTTGTTGGCTCCTGGATGCGTTCGTACACTCATGAGTCGTCGCAAATTTTCATGCATTTTGTATGAACATGCTTATAATAATCTCTATGCCCATATTTATTTGCGTATATACCTATAGCCGATCCCTATCATTCATCATTTTTTGTAATGACCCGAAATTTTCAACCCCGAAAATTCGACACCGATATGTTCACTGTAGAAGTGTTGAGAAATCGAATACCAAAAATTCCAGATTGTTAGGGTAAAGAAGAAAAAGAGGTAGAAGAACAAACAGAAAAACAAAAGCACAAAATCTAACATTCGCAGCGGATCAAAATATAATATAGAAATAACAACATTTACACAAAGAAAGCTATAAATGTCAATTTACAAATAATATCTCATAGTTCAACCATTCACAAATAAATAGGATAGTTATAATAACTTGTTCCCAAAACCAATCTAGACAATCTTTACTTCGCAGTGGAATATAATGAATACGTCCCTGCCATCCAGCTTGCCTCCTGAGCTCCAGAACGTCTAACCTAAAAAGCTGTAATACTCGGTCTGACCCGAGCATTACAATAAAGTAACACCCGAGTCAGGATGGAAACAAGCATGAGTAAACCCATCTAATATGAAATACTTAAGTTATAAAAAGCTTCTTGGAAACCCGGGGCAACTCATACGTCACAACGAGTTCTTATCCTGTTATAGTCTAACACTTATTACACAAATCCATTGATATTTTAAATAATATCCATATACGATTATGTAATTTGAATGGTTTGATTTACTTAAATTTATTCAGTTCTAGCGTATTAGGTTCTATAGTCAAGTCCGTAAAGATTGTAGTAGTTACTAATCAAAGTGGTTCCAGATATTGCTTATGCCGATCCCGGTCTCTTCGAATTAAATAAATTTAAAAGTAAATTGTTTAAGATAAATAATTTATTACTTAGGGTGACAATATTAACTTTGGAAATTTATTTCATATTTTATTTCTAAGTAAGATGCATCCATATTTTAATCCTCATTATTTAACTTGTCGGACCACTTATTACCGTAGGCAAAAATAATTTGAAAACATAGAACTAAGCCAAGGTATCTAGCGTTACTTATATGTATATATAATTATCAAGATGATTTTCCCCTTAGGAATTCATTAGTCTTAACTAGTCGATTTCCTTTATATATGTTTATTTTCAAATCTTGTTTACTTATAATTAAACTTAATTACAAAAACAAATTATTTTACTTTTGAATAATCTGAGAAACCAATCAATAGTTACCATGCATAAATTAACCTAAGTCTAATTAATTCAAAGTTTAAATTGCTTTATTTACATAAATCATTGAACTAATTTAATTACATATTAATACCTAACAAGGATATTAACCACGGTGATTAGGTAACTTCTCAGATCCTATGTATTTTACATACAATTCTTAAAGGTTAATAGCTTTTAAAAGTAAATAGATTTTGGGTAAATAAACTTTTGGGAGTATTAAAAAATTTAAGAAACTGTTAGGCCCGATCGGCCCAAATCAAAATACTAGGCGAATATCCTTACCCTCTCATCTCTTCCCAGTAGTTCCACTTACCACTTTTTTTTCTCAAACACCTGGATGCATGGAAACGTGCACAACCAAACTAGCGTACACATGCACCGAGCACCGTTCGTCCGACCTCACCGTCGATTGTCGCCTCGGATTACCCACCTCCAGACCATTTCGTCCTATCCCTTAAAAACCACGACGAACCCCCAATTCAAATTTTGAACCTCAACCCAAAACCTGGAAACCCCTTCGCCATGTTTGATCGCCTCACCTCGTTGCCTCCGGCCACCATACCTCACCAGCCCGCGCCAAAACATTACAACTTCCTCCCCTTGCCTTTAGCTTCCTACCGAACACTTAACCCCACCCCATGTCCTCGCCATTTGCCTTGGAAACGAGACCACCCGGCATTCCCTTAAACCCTAATCTAGCTTCGTTCGGCCACCAATCATGCTTTTTGAATGTCGTGATATTTTTCATCAGAGCACCACCTTCTACCCCCCCTTCACGCCGAGCATGGTGTCCCCAAATTAGCCGAGTCGCCGGAAATTGGCCAAATCCTATACTAACTCGACAGTTCTTCACTTATACGATACTAAAAATCTTAAAACAATGCTTGAAATTCACGATTTAAAACAACGAACAAGATCATATGACCATCTAGTCACGACATTCGAATTTCGGAAAAATTGGGTTAACTACCTGTAAATTCTATTTTTATCCTTTTATACTTGGTAATAATTTATAAAACAAATTTTTAAATAGTGTATAGTCAAAAACAAGTTTTTTTCCTTCTAATATCACATCCTAAAACTAATTAGGTCGAAGGATACAGATTTTTTTTGAAGTTTTATAGACTAACTATTTCCATAAACATAATAAATATGAACGGAGTTTCCATACATGCCTATACTACATATCTATAAAGCATAGGATATGCAACTGCATGGGATTATGTCAAAATCTCAGAGCTCGGTCAAATGTTCGAGCATATAGGTGCATAGATATAGTTTCAGCAGGCAAAACTTAAAGGTTGTACTCAAGAAATGCTTGAATAGAGCAAGATGCCTTTGAAAAATTGGTGCTCCTGGATTTGTTGATATCTTTCTGTTGAGTTGAGTTGTTTTAATTCCTTTAAGATTGAAATGGTAGAAATGTCTATTGTTTTTTTTTCTTTTTTTTAGCTTGATTTGAATGAATGAAATAGAGAAGACATGGTAGTGGTATATAATAGGAAGTAAGCTACATTCTCTGTGCACAGTAAGCTATGTTCTTTCTATTATTATTTTTCACCTTGGCAATAACTTGATTTCCAAAGATTTTAAACAGACTTGATTTGATTGCATATAAAAAACTTTGATTATGTGTTTGTGATCTAGGATTTGATGTTGCCTTTTTCTTCAATGTTCCCTTTTACTTATGCATATCTTTTCATAATCTACATATACCTTTATCCCACCATATGCACCTTCATTGATATGGATATATGCATCTATTATCAACAATTAAAGTTTCATATGATTTGGTTTGAATGCCAGGCTGCAACTAGGGATGAAAGTGGAGGTAGCTCCTCTTGTACAAGCCTTTACTTTGTTGATTCCTACTTTTTTTTATAAAGGCCGATTTATTGTATGCATTTGATACTATGTTTTCCCAAAGTGTTTACATGCATATATATATTCTTACACATATATTCACATACTACACACAAATGCAAAGAACCCTTTTTACTTTACCTATTTACCACCATATCATATACTTATTCTTATTCATATTTTCCTATACATTGCTTATGTATTCTTGGTCATCATATATATGTGTGTGTGTGTCTATATATATATATATCCACGTTTATGCAATCTTTTACATATATTGTTTCATATGAGCCAACATTACTCGTTTATGTATATCTCATCAACACCATAAATTTATTTATGTATTTATATTTTTGTGCACATGTATTCTACCTTGGATTTTCCATGGTAGAGTTATATATACTTACATATAACTTGTATTTTCTATAAGATTCATTATATTTCCAAAATTCTATAATTCAACACGGCTTTAAAATTAACTTGTATATCCAAATATTTTATACACTATAAATTCATTTATTTGATCTATTAATATTAATATTGCACTAATAAATTAATTAATTTCCCAATAACAGACGTCGGAAAACCCGGGTTGTCACATTCCTCCCCCCTTTGGAACTTTTCAACCTCGAAAAGGAATGCAACCAGAATTTTATTGAAATGTTTATTATTAGTTAAAATACTCTAAAGTGTCAAAACACTTTAAAATCTACGTAATATTAGCAAAATACTTTTATAAAAATACTTTTTTATAACTCAATGTCTAAACAAGTACATCCTTGTCTCACAGAAATTCGGTCATACATTGATCAGGCGTAGGACTGAAAATCTATAAGTACATGGTAAGCCCGTTTTCAACACCCAGTGAAAATACTTGGAAAATATTTTTGTGAAAATATAGAAAACATTTTTGGTAAGAATGCTGTGGAAATCATCACCCCCTTCATGGTCGTAGTTAACCTGATGGTTAAGCTGTCATCCTGTCAAAATCCATAGAAAACTGTACGCGCCCCTCGATTACACCATGGAACCCGCCACAGATCGCAGCTACACCCAGGGTTACGTCGCCATCATGGCAAAAACTCATGTAATTGTAGGGATCAGCGCCCTCGAATTTCGCTGCCAAAAGAAACTTTTCTATACAGACCACATAGATCACAGACTACATTAGTATAATCCCAATGTAGCCTATAGGCACTGACTGCCACACGACTTTCGCTATGTCTTCATAGATCGCAGTCTGCCGATGTTACGTCGCCCTCACGGCAAAATCAAACAAGATCGTAGGCAATCACTGCCCTTCGACTTCCGCTATGGTGCGTAGTAGATCGCAGTGACATCGATTTACACCGTCGTCACAACATAACCCAAATGTCTCTGTAGGCATCGGCGCCCTCAACTTTCGCTACCCCAACACAATCCTCAGGAACTTCAGTTCGTCCGGACTTCCTTACAGGATTAAATTTAGAACACCCTCTTAGGGCTCAAGGCAGAACCATCCCGTGAATCTCCACTAGAAGTTCATTTCAGTGGGAGCGCCTTTTTCCCCACAGCCATCCTCAAAACATTTTATACCATACACATATAGCATCTTTTCAAATTATACTCTTTATGTGTATCACATATAAATCTCCTTTACACAAAATCGTTATCTCAAAATCAATAATTCTCAAACTTGGCTTTCCACATTTCCAAGATTTTTCCCAAAAATCAAAAGCCTTTCAAAATCCATGGGTTCCATAAACCCTTTTTCCCAAAATCATTCTCAAAAAATCATTTACATATATAGATATATATAATCTTGAAAAATCTTGGGATCACTTCATACTTATGTAAATTCCCTTTTTATACTTTAAATATTTTCTAAAATCTTTCCTATGGTTATAGATTTAACGAGGAGAGTTTATCATTTAAACAAATATATATATAACTTTTATTATGCCAAATCAAATATTCAAATTTGATTTCTTTTATAAAGTTACTCGCCACATTTCTTACTTTTTTATAAAATGAATTTCAGTTATAGGATATCCCATTTCCATTCTTATTCATCATACATTTCAAAATATATTTTTCTATTCAAAAAAATATTTTTACACTTCTTTACAAAATTTTCAATATCGATTTCATTCAAGCGCGTACGATGTACATATATCATCCATACGCAATATCAAATTCGATCGCTCACTCGATCACACAATTTCACTTCTAAACTAGTATCAACCACCCGACTTCCTAGTGCGGACTCAGATCTGTTTTTTATTAGAAACCGTCATTCTCCTTACATAGCCCTAACTATGATAGAGATTTTCCAGAATCAATCAAAAATCCATATCCAGGGTTCGCCGTAAAAAATCGAGTGAAAAATTCCAACTTGGATCGATATAATATCTCGAAATTCTGCGCTCGAATCTGGATCAAATCATTATACAAATAGAATAACATACGTACATCCTAGTATTTGTCTTCATTGATTATCAAATAAATCAATTTTCTTTTACTACGCATTCATTTTGAATTCTATTCACTTATTCACAACTGCTTCCATTTCCATTTGGGTTTTCACTTCAATTATGCATTCTGACCAATTTGAATTTAGAAAATAGCTTGAAAAGTTTAAAATAGATAAGTAGTTGTAAAATAGTTATTAGTTTGTAAAACACATGTGAAATAGTAATTTGTTTTCAAAATAGTTGTAAAATAAGTATAAGATAGTTTGGGTTTTAGAAGAAAGGTTGTATAGTAAATAGCTAGAAAAATAGATTTAAACAGTTTATATTAAAATATATTTTTTTGAAAAATAGTCTCAAAGTCAAACTGGTTCAATTTCCCAATTTCTCATTTCAATCTCTTACCAATTTCCACTTCCATTCGATTTCCCATCCCATTAAATTGATTCAATTCCAATTCAATTTGAATTAACTTCAATTCCTTTCCCAAATTCGATACACTTTCCATTTAAATTAACTTATTCAACTTCAGTCACAATTCCTAATTATTTAAATCAAATTCAATTTGAACTAGTTTCAATTCCAATCTCAACTTTAAACCATCTCGAATTATATAAATTCGAGTTAAATTTTCAAGTGTTGATTTAATCTCTTAAATCAAACTAACCCTTAAACTTTTATTCACAACCCAAACCTTTAAACAATTTAATTCTGAGTCCAAATTTCTAATATTTATTTAAATTACCTTTGCTTACTTATTTCAAGGTTCAAGTAAGAGTTCAAAACTTTTTTTTAAATAATTTAAATCTTCGAAATCCAATTTATTGCCCAATTTTAACTTCTAACTTTGAAACCAATTCTTAACAATTTCAATTTGCAAGTTTATTTTTAACACTTAAATCTTAAGTTCAAAGTGATTACATTCCCATAATTTTCTATTTTATTTCTAAAATCAAAATCATTTAAATAATTTCAAATTAAATTTTCATCTCCATTTTATTTCAGTAATGGAATTATATATGTATTATCTCGATCCACTTCTTAATTCAATCAAAATAATTTAATTCTTAGTTTCATAGATTATTAATAACAACAGGATAATATCATGTTAAGTCAAAGTAAAAACATCCAAATTATTTAAAACATTCATCAATAACATCCGTCAATAGCATCCATTTCCAATTTTCAGAACTCAAACTTGTTTTGAGATCACACATAACTCCTATTTCAATTTAACCCATTTAACTTTCCCAGTTAAATCTCAATTTCATCTTGAAATTTCTAATTCAGGTTGTTCATTCTAAACTTATTTAACTTCCCCTAAGTTAAAAACAACTAATTTAATCCAGTCAACCTTGCTCAATTTCGATTCTCCATTTCAAAATTTTAAACTTCTTATCAATATCCTTTCCCACTTATAAGTTCAAAAACTTATTTCTCTTTGGGTTTTAAATCACATTTCAGGGGAGAAAATTCAAAACTCAACACTTAGAGCTTATTTCAAATCATCTTTGATATTATGTATATCCCACATGTACACATATACAAATTTATTTATTTGCACTTCAAGTCATACTTTAAATTTTAAACTATCCTTGGTTTTTAATTCAACCAAATTCCTTTAATTTTTTTAAAACAACTCTTGTTTTTAAGATAATATTCCTATATTAAAAATATTATTTATTATATCTTTTAACACTTTGAAACAATTTAAAATTTCTGAACTTAGATTTTAAACTTCACAAATTAAAATCTTTTCAATGTATAAGTCATACTTATCTATGTTGTTACTTCCTTAAAACATTCCATTTTGCTTTATCATTGTTTATTTTAAAAAGAACCATCCCTTTATTAAGATACAACAAACATTTAAGGATAATAACCAAGATTATCATATCTGGAAACTAAACCATTATATATTATCTTACAATTTGTTGGAAAACAAAAATCAGGGTAACTTAATTTAATGTTCTGTAACTTAATTCAGTGTTCCGAAAACACTTCTACAAATTTCAGGATTTTAATTTCTGGTTTGAATCCATTTCAAGCTTATCTTATTTGTATAGTTTGTATTATCCAATTCCTATTTGGTTATATATATTACCACTTAAATCTTATTAATATATTTAATTTCAAAAACCATCAACCAAATATCTAATATATATGATAATTAGAAAAAGTATTGCTTAATATATTAAAATATAAACTTATATAAAAATCATTCATTTTTAAAATCATTTTAAAATCTTTACATAGGAAAATAACAAGTATGCTCTCATATGTATTCACTCAACCCATTCTTGGGTACTTACTGACCCTTATTCAAATGAGTAACCCCAAAAGAGCCAAGGTTCTAGCTTAACCTTCGCTTTGATACCAACTGTAACGACCTAAAATTTTCGACCCTGAAAATTCGACACTAATACGTTCACTATAGAAGTGCCGAGAAATTGAATGCCGGAAATTCCAGATTGTTAGGGAAAGAAGAAAAAGAGTTAGAAGAAGAAACAGAAAAACAAAACTGCAGAATCTCACATTCGCAGCGGATCAAAATATAATATACAAATAATAGAATTTACCAAAGAAAGCTGTAAATGTCAATTTACAAACAATATCTCAGAGTACAACCATTCACAAATAACTAGGACAGTTATAATAACTTGTTCCAAAACTATTCTAGACAATCTCTACTTCGCAGCGGAATATAATCAATACGTCCCTGCCATCCATCTCGCCTCCTAAGCTCCAGAACGTCTAACCCGAAAAGCTGTAATACTCGGTTTGACCCAAGCATTACAATAAAGTAACACCTGAGTCAGGCTGGAAACCAGCGTGAGTAAACCCATCTAATATGAAATACTTAAGTTATAAAAAGCTTCTTGGAAACCCGAGCAACTCGTACGTCACTACAAGTTCTTATCCTATTATAGTCAAGCACTTAATACACAAATCCATTGATGTTTTTAATAATATCCATATACGATTACTTAATTTAAATGGTCCAATTTACTTAACTTTATTCAATTCCAGCCTATTAGGTTCTATATTCAAATCCATAAAGATCGTAATAGTTACTAATCGAAGTGGTTTCGGATATTGCTTATGTCGATCCCGGTCTCTTCGGATTCAAATAAATTTAAAAGTAAATTGTTTAAGATAAACAATTTATTACTTAGGGTGACAATATTAACTTTGGAAATTTATTTCAGATTTTATTTTTAAGTAAGACGCATCATATTTTAATCCTCATTATTTAACTTGTCTAACCACTTGTTACCGTAGACAAAAATAATTTAAAAAAGTAGAATTAAGCCAAGGTATCGATCGTTGCTTTATATATATATATATATATATATATATATATAATTATCAAGATGATTTTCCCCTTAGGAATTTATTAGTCTTAACTAGCCGATTTCCTTTATATCTATATATTTTCAAATCTTGCTTACTTATAATTAGACTTAATTACAAAACTATTTATTTTACTTTTTAATAAATCTGAGAAACCAATCAATAGTTGTCATATATAAATTAACCTAAGTCTAATTAATTCAAAGTTTAAATTGCTTTATTTACATAAATCATTAAACTAATTTAATTACATATTAATACCTAACAAGGATATTAACCAATGTGATTAGGTAACCTCTCGGATCCTATATATTTTACATACAATTCTTAAAGGTTAATAGTTTTAAAGGAAAATAGATTTTGGGTAAATAAACTTTTGGGAGTATAAATATTTTTTTTTAAGAAACGGTTAGGCCCGATCGGCCCAAATCAAAATACTAGGCAAACATCTTTACCCTCTCATCTCTTCCTAGCAGTTCCAATTACCCCTTTTTTTCTCAAACACTTGGGTGCACGGAAACATGCACAACCAAACTAGCGTACACATGCACCAAGCACCGTTCATCCGACTTCGCCATCGACTGTCGCCTCGCATCACCCACCTCCAGACCATTCCGCCTTGTCCCTTAAAAACCACGACAAACCCCCAATTCAAATTTCAAACCTCAACCCGAAACATGGAAACCCCTTCGCCATGTTTGATCGCCTCGCCTCGTCGCCACCGGCCACCATATCTTACCAGCCCGTGCCAAAACAATTACAACTTCCTCCCCTTTCCTTTTGCTTCCTACCGCACGCTTAACCCCACCCCATGTCCTTCCTATTTGCCTTAGTAACGAGACCACCCGACATTCCCTTAAACCCTAATCTAGTTTCATTCGGCTAACAACCATGCTTTTTGAATGTTGCAATATTTTTCGTGAGAGCACCACCTTCTACCCTCCCTTCACGCCGAGCATGGTGTCCCTAAATTAGCTGAGTCGTCAGAAATTGACCAAATCCCATGCTCCATTCAACTCGACACTCCTTCACTTATACGATACTAAAAATACCAAAAAAAAGGCTTAAAATTCACGATTTTAAGCAACGAACAAGATGTTATTATTCAACCATCCAGTCATGACATTCTAATTTTGGCAAAATTTGGTTAACTACCTGTAAATTCTATTTTTATCCTTTTATACTTGGTAATAATTTATAAAAAAAATTGAACAGTGTATAGTCAAAAACAAGTTTCTTTTTCCTTCTAATATCACATCCTAAAACTAGTAGGTCGAAGAATACAAATTTTTATTTTTTTGAAGTTATAGACTAACAGTTTCCATAAACAAAATTAATATGAACAGAGTGTCCAGACATGCCTATACTACATATCTATAAAGCATAGGATATGTTACTACATGAGTTTATGTCAAAATACCAGAGCTCGATCAAATGTTCAAGAATATAGATGCATAGATATAGTTTCAGCAGGCAAAACTTAAAAGTTATACCCATAGAAATGTTTGAGCAGAGCAAGATGCCTTGAAAAACTGCCGCTCCTGGATTTGTTGATATCTTTCTGTTGATTTGAGTTGTTTTAATTCCTTTAAGATTTAAATGGTAGAAATGTTTATCTGTTTTTTTCCTTTTTTTTAGCTTGGTTCGAATGAATGAAATAGAGAAGACAGGGTAGTGGTATATAATAGGAAGTAGGCTACATTCTCTATGTACAGTAAGCTCTGTTATTTTTATTATTATTTTTTTCACCTTGGAAATAACTTGATTTCAAAAGATTTTAAACAGACTTAATTTGATTGTAGATAAAAAACTTTGATTATGTGTTTGTGATCTAGGATATGATGTTGCCTTTTTCCTTAATGTTCCCTTTTACTTATGCATATCTTTTCATAGTCTACATATACCTTTATCCCCCATATGTACTTCATTGATATGGATATATGTATATATTATCAACAATTAAAGTTGCATATGATTTGGTTCGAATGTCAGGCTACAACAAGGGTTGAAAGTGGAAATAGCTCCTCTTGTACATGCCTTTACTTTGTTGATTCCTACTTTTTTTTATAAAGGCTGATTTATTAAATGAATTTGATGCTATGTTTTCCCAAAGTGTTTGCATGCATATATATTCTTACATATTTATTCACATACTACATAGTATGCAAAGAACCCTTTTTACTTTACCTATTTACCACCATATCATACACTTATTCTTATACATATTTTCCTTTACACTGATTATGTATTCTTTATCATCATATATACATACATACATATATATATATATCCACATTTATGCAAACTTTTATATATATTGTTTCATATGAGCCTACATTCATATACTCGTTTTTGTATATCTCATCAACACCATAAAGTTATGTATGTATTTATATTTTTGTACACATGTATTCTACCTTGGATTTTCCATGGTAGAGTTATATATATTTACATATAACTTATATTTTCTATAAGATTCATTATATTTCCAAAATTCTATAATTCAACGTGGCTTTAAAATTAACTTGTATATCCAGATATTTTAGACTTTAGAAATTCATTTGTTTGATCTATTAATATTAATATTGCAATGATAAATTAGTAAATTTCTCAATAACAGACGTCAGAAAACCCGGGTTGTCACATTTTTTTATCATTTTTCTTTTTTTTAAGCATTTGTAGGGATCCGTATACATTGTGTCAATCCTTCCATTTCTTATATTTACAGGGATCGGTATATCCCTAGCTGATCCCTCTCTCTATATATGCATATGTTCCTATGCATAGGGATTAACATCTTTGTGGCTGATCCCCTCCTTCTTTCTATCTTCTTCTCTCTTTTAAAAAAACATTTGTAGAGATCGGTATAGGTTCAACTAATCCCTCCTCCTTCTTTCAGGTTCACAGTGATCGGCATTTCTCTATCGTTCCATCCCAACTCACACATGTCAACCCCTAGTTCCTATATATAAGCCAGCACTTCATTTTCTTTTCACCCTTGCATGCATTATTTTCCTCCATCATCCTCCAAAGCACCGAACCCTCTCGTTCCTTTATATAAAATGAACTTTCCTGCCCTTCTTCTCCCCTTAACTTCAAATAAAATCTCCTTGTGTTTCAATCCCCTCTCTCAAACCATCTCCCCTATGCCTTTCATCTCGATCACCTTTGAGTTACTCGCCAATTCCTTTAAGATATGTACACGTAGGTGAAATCTCTTGCCTTTTCCTCTTGGTTATATAATGAGATAAGGGATTCTGAAGTTTGGTGTAATAATGAACAACGACCGAATTTGTTTGGAAGAGATGGAATGTTGGATATGGAGGGATTCGGAAGATGAAGGAGGAGGAAAGAGGAAGAAGATAGAATGAAGGAGGGATCAGTGTTGGAGGTTTGGATCTATACCGATCCCTCAGCATAGAGGCTTGATGTTATAGGGTGAAGTAAAGGGACCGATAAGATTAAGGATCGGTAGTCTTTGGTATGAGAGAGGGATCGATGGGATTTGTAGAAGTGAAGGGATCAGTGCGGTTATGCTATGGAAAGGGATTGGCCGAAATGCTTTGGGATAGGGATCGATATAAAGGGTTGGCATATAAGGATCGACTAACATATTTTTTTGAATTTAAAATCTAATCCAAATTGACTTGTATGGACAATTACTATGAATTCACCTCGACGAACTTAAATATATGATGACAATGAACAATAGAACTTGAACATTCACCATTGAACTTAAGATTCAAACAATCAAATCCTTGGAACTTTCAATATGAACTTAAACGTAGCATATGGACTTGAATGATAGATTTCGCACTTTGATATGCCAATAATCTATCCCAAAGCTTTCACAATCGATCAATCTCCTTGCCCGTTGAGACGGTCAGCGATGACGGTCACTCTGGTCAAAATTCAAAATCTCATCATTTAACTTCATTCTCTTACTCAAAGTTATTTATCTCTGTTATACATAACATTACACCGCCCTAGTTCAAACTTAGCATGGAGGGAATAGGAAATTTTTTATAATCTCGATTATCTACTGAGTATAGTTAATATGGAATTCAGATGCTCAAAATGTTTTATCTGCAATGTGTTATAAACTGGCTCCGCAACATAGCGATCTTGAAGCAAAATCGAGCTCCACTACTATATCCGGCAGGCTTTCTCCTAGTCAACAATTGAACAAACAGATGTTTCTAGCCCATAGGTCAACCTTTTTTTAGATGTTTCGATCCTTCTGGTGGAGGATATAAGTCCTGCCCCCGATGTAGTAGAAGAGGCCACTCTCTTGGATAACCAGGTAGATTCTCAAGCCTCTCGAATTGGTGAGGCTGCCCTTTGTAGGCTGTGTTCTATACATGAAATTCCATTCGTAGATGTCCTGGTTCCTTCGATAAAAGACAGGCCTCACTTGCCCCTGGAGGGGTACATAGCGTACAACAAATTTATACGCTAGGCCGAATGCATACCACCCTTCAATTCGTTTATTTGAGAGGTGTTAGGATATCTCAAAGATCGAAACGACATATGATGTTCTTGAAAATAACGTTGATTATTTTCATTGTTATATTCCTGGCTAAAGGTTATGCTTCAGCACATTTGGTGAAGTAATCAACTGCGACGATAGCATAATTTGCACCACTTTAAGGATCGGTAAGGAACAGATAATATCTATGTCCCATATGGTAAATGGCCATGGGTTGACCGTTTGTGTGATTTTCGTCGGTCGAACTCTTGGAACTTTCACATATATCTGGCACTTATCGCATCGTCTTACTTAGTCAATGGCATCTCAATTGACAGTTGGCCAATAATACCAATAATAGAATATTTTCTTTGATAGAGTTTGCCCTCCAGTGTGATCACTACATTACCCTTCATGAACTTCTTTTAGGACACATTTTATCTCATCATGAGTAATGCACTAGAGTAGGGGAACCAAAAAAAAAATTTCTATATATAACTCCTCCTTGCATGACATATCGCGAAAGTTTGCAAAGGATTTTTTGCTTTTCATTCCTTTGATCAAGTAGGACTCCATGTAGCAAATAGTCATCTGATCGGAGTCATCCACGATTCCCTCTTAGACTCCGCTTCTACTGTCTGATCGATCTCAATTTCTATCAGGTTTATACTTCGGGCATTTAATACTTCGACCAGAGCCTAGTCCATCTGTTGTGGGTCATCGATGTTTGCAAACTATGCCAACGAATAAGCCTCTCTGTTTTGATCCCGTGGAATATGCAAAATGTCATAGTACTCAAATTCAGTCAACAACTCTTAGACTTAGGTAAGGTATGGAGCAAGCCATTGTCCTTTAGCTTGATAATCTCCCCTGATTTGGCATACTACCAATGTGAACCATAAAAGATTTCAAGAGAATTTATTCCTAGTTCTCTAGCGAGTTTAAGTCCAGTAATCAGAGCTTCATACTCAGCTTTATTATTTGTCGCTGGGAAATGAAGCTTTAAAGCATAACAGATTGACCGATCTTCAAGAGTTACAAGCACAATTCTAGCTCCAAAACAATGATCATTGGACTCCCCATCAGTATACAATTTCCACCATATGGTAGCGGTTTCACTGCTCTCCGGGGAATCATCCTGCGTAGTGAACTCTGCTATAAAATATATCAGTGCCTGACCTTGGATAGCCCTCCGAGGGAGATAAGTGATATCGAATTGACTAAGCTTGATATTCCACTTGAGTGACCTTCCAGATGTCTCAGATTGTTGTAGGCCATATCGTAATGGTTGGTCGGTGTAAACATTGATTGGGTGTGCCTGGATGTATAGGCGAAGCTTTTGCAATGCAATCAGCAAACAGTATATCGGTTTCTTTATTTTCGGATAGTTTCTTTCAGCTCTCGTCAATTGCTTGTTGACATAATACATCGGCCTCTGGATTCAATCCTCCTCGTGAAGCAATGCAGCATTTATAACATGTGTTGACACGACCAAACAAGTGTACAAATCTTCATGATCCACCGGCTTTGACAAAATGGAGGGTCTCCCCAAATAATTCACCAAAGCTTGAAATGCGTCTTTACAATTTTATATCTATTCGAAGTTTCTTTCCCCTTTCTTAATCAAGTCAAAGAAAGGAATGCATTTGTCGGTAGTTCTGGAAATAAATTGGCTTAAGGCAGCAACTTTTCCATTCAGACTTTATACTTGTTTGATATTCCTTAGCGCTTGGATATTGCAAATAGCCTGAATCTTCTCAGGATCAGCTTATATTCTACAGGCGTTAACAATAAAGTCTAAGAATTTCCCTGATGCAACATCAAAAGAACACTTCAATGAATTAATTTTCATCTTGTAATGTTGGAGGATGTTGAACATTTCAGCTAAGTCTTTTATTTGGTCGCTTGATCATGGTGACTTCATAAGCATATCATCTATATATACTTCCATTATCTTTCCAATCTTATTTTTAAACATCCTGCTGACTAGGCACTATTATGTAGCTCATGCATTCTTTAGTCTAAACGACATTACCATAGTAATATAATCCAAAATCTGTAATGAAACTGGTGTGCTCTTGATCGAGAATGCGCATCGGGGTTTGGTTATATCCTGAGTATGCATCCATGAAAGATAGCAATTCGTGTCGTGGCAACCCGAATTCCAGTGGGTCTGGATTTTTTGCAAAAATGGTAGAATCCGATCTCACTGAAGCTCGAATTGGGTTTCTGGTATCCTACTAATAGGAAAAGACAAGTATATAAGAGCTTAGATAAATATCTCAAAGCAAAACTGACTAAAATATAATAGTAAGTAAATACTCACCAAAATAATAACACTTTCTAAACAAATGTCACAAAACTCGAAAGTCTCTACCATTTACCTAACCTATAGAATGTTATGAGGAGGGGGTCAGAACTAAAGTTCTGGTGAATGGAAAAATTATACGCTTCTAAGCTTAATTCTACATATATTGTTTTATTTCCATTTTCTATTATATTATGTTTATTGGGTTTATACTACTCTCGCCTCCATGCGTGAATCATACCCATCTACTTCCTAGCACATTAAAATCTAATAACTAATATATATGTAGCAATATGTCTAATGACCACATCGGTCCTAGGTACTACGCATAATACCTTACGTATCCTCCTCAAAAAGGACTCCATCATCTTGCTCCTAGAGCGTTCTATGACTACATTTGTAAAAGACAGCTTTGTGAGGCCTACAATACAGATGTTCCATCGTCTTCTATGAAAACGTAAAATTACATCCTCACGATCCTATACTAATGCTCGGACATCCATAATGCACCACCCAATGCGTACCTTGAGGATTATACATACTCGTTCTTTCTACTCCCTGAATCCCACTTAACAAGTTCTACCTTGTACGGAACTCGGTCGGGGATTTTCTATATCTGTAAAGGACTGCCTCATTAGGCTTACAATATAGATATTCTACTTAGTGTGTCTCTTTTCTTATCATGGCTATGGCCTCACGCAGCCACCCCTCAACTAATCGAAAGACCTCTAAAGAGCTAAGTGGTTGTGCCATACTGCAAACAATCTAAACATCCAATTGGTTGTGCCCCTTATCCAATTTCTCGATAGTGAAAGAATCATTGGCCTTATGTTATAACTCCAGTCTTTCCCAAACTTGCTTCTTGGTTTGAGGTTGGCCTGATATTCGCATGCGACTTTCCTTTTGGGTCCTGCCCACTAAAGCCTACTAGCAAGTTAAAGTACGGTGTCATATGAATATCCTACTTCAAACATCAACCCTTTTGACTACCTACAATGGACCTGCCATGCAAAAGTAGTCCATGCATATTCTCTTGATGGAACACCTACAGACCTGCCTCCGGGGGACTGCTTCGTTAGGCCGACCCTAGAGGACCATCCTAGAGCACCCTCACGTCCCGTTGAAGTCTCATACTTCCTCTAGTCCAAAATTCTAAGTTGGACGTTCTTCTTCTGTGATAAAAATCTGTGATGAACTGCTTCATTATTTCTTTGGGCTGCTTTAATCGCATCTTACTCTTTTATTAGACCCTAAGTCTAATCTTTTATTTTGCATTTAGTTTACTTTTCTTTTTTCTGTTGGCTACTTATTTATCATAATCAGCATAAGCCTGTCCCAGCCTCACCTAGCTATTGTGAGATCATAAGTTTCTGATTGAAAGGGAATGCTGTTGGTATAGGCCATGTTTCTATGTTTGCTTATTAACTTAGTGTAAGTTGTAAGCTTCTGTTCTTTCTGTTTGATTATAACCTATGTTATAATTCTACTTGCAATTGTCACTTCTATATTCTTTTATAATCTATATATTATAAATATAATCATAAGTGTCTCTTTTATATTCTAGTATGTTATATTTTATTATGATATTGAATTCTCTTTAATTCTTTTATGTTATACGACAATCTTGTCTCGAGCCTACGTCCGACTATTACAAATTTACTAATCATAAAAACTGCTTTGCTTTTATTCTACTATCTGCGCAGTAAATGCAGATCCAATTACATTACTTCCAGTCTTGTCTAATGATTAACTCGATTTCTTCTTTACTTCCTTTAATTCTTCACTTTATTTTCTTATATTCTAGGAAGCAGCTCTATTTTATTTGGTTGGTTACAAAAACTGTGCTAAAAATCCATTTCCATGTTTTAATACTAAATAATGCTATAAAAAATAATCCATAACTGCAAGATATTTCTCTTATTATTTCTTTACTTTTTAGGTAGTGCAAAATACAGTATTGTCTCTATTTTACACTAATTCCTATTTTCCTTCTTTTTTCTTGCAATTATGTTTATAGTTATCCTTTAAATATTAAACTATGGAAACGTATTCTCTTTTCTAAACTAACCAACTAATCTATCACTAAATTCCCAATCAAGTTATTAAAATTTCCCCTTTTTATTTATTTTTTCCATTTTAGAAAAATTTACTATAAATTTCTATTTTTCTCTTTTTATTTCAGTTTTTCTTATTTTACATCTAATTTCTGTAAATCTATTGTTTTTCTTTTTTAGTCCATATTTGTGAATTCTTCTCTTTAACTATTTTATTCATGTAAAAAGAAATAAAAAGAAGCTAACATTTACAGGATAAATTTCAACTTTAAAATATATGTAAATAACTGTAAATTTCTTACTTTTAGGCTTATGCCTTTCTCTAACTGTCAAGCCTAATATTATTCATATTTCATTAGATTACTATCTTTCTATATAAATAATAATTAAATATAAGCTCTCTTATACAATTTACAGTTTTCAACAGAACTATTTACTGAAATAAATGCCTAATTAAAATATTAAAGGGAATCTAACGATAATATATCATAAACGTAAAAAAAAAATTAAACCCACTCACAAGTCATCATTAGCTTTGCTCCATGGACTTCCTGGATCTCCTTCTAAGGTGTCTAATATTTTTATTAAGAAGATCTTATCCCTTGAAATATTTTCTATTTAGGGTTTAGCCTCAGGCAATGAACCTAATTAGGAAAAAAAAACTGATTATGAGAGAATAGCTAGGCCTAGGGTTCTATTTATAGGGGAGTTTGGGGATCTCAGACCATTGGAGTCTTGGATTGAATCTGAAGCCATCACGTTACAAGGTCGTTTGCAGCCATCAGATGCATCAACGTATGGCTCAGATTGAATAAAAATCAATTTTATTTGGTTCGACACGTACCTGGACGAGATTGCATCCAGGTAGTAACGCAGGTCGACCCTAAGGTCGACCTATGTTCAATTTGGGTCGACTAGCGGTCGACCTGTGGCTTTATGAGTCGTCTTATGGGTCGACCCATATACATACATACATATATATATATATATATTCTATTATCTTGTTCTTTTTGAAACTTCTTCGTTTTGAATTGGATTTTGACAAGTTATATATGGAAATTGAGCAGAAAATCACCACGGACACAATGGTATATGTCTCAAGGCCATATTCTGACAATTTCAAAAATGTTTATTTCACTATTCATCGTTATTCGATTATTTAATTATCGAAAAATGTGGGTGTTACACGTGTCATGCGGTTGAATCCACCAACCGGTCGATCCTCGGAAAGAGAAAATTGTCTTTTGGACATGCCTTATTCAAGTCAGAGTAATTGATGCAAGTTTTTCATTTCCCATTTGCCTTTTTCACAAGTATGGGGTTAGATACCCATTTAGGATGGAGGGCATTGCAGATAAACCTGTTGTCTTTGAGTCTATCCACCTCCTCCTTAAGGGCGACCGATCTCTCAGGATCCATGCCGCATCTTTTTTACATCATCGAGACATGCCTCGTATATTCAATGCATGACTCGTAATAACAGGCGAGGTTCCACACATGTCAAAGTGAGTCCAAGCAAACACGTCTAGATTTTCTTGGAGAAAACCAGCAAGTTCTTTCATCATCAGGGGGCTAATCTATGATCCGATCTTTAGGACACGTGGTGGGTCATCGTGGCTGATTGTGATATCAATCGTCAGCTCAACCGGTGTAGCCTTGGTCTCTTTGAGCTCCTCATCCTCATCTCTCATATCTATATCTCTATAGAACTGACTACGATCCCCGAGCCGAGGCTCAGATGCCAGTTGTCAATCTTCGGTAGCTTGGGTGTGTACATTCTTGTCCACACCCTTACCTTTCTCTTTGCACCGAGCATCCCTCAACTCTGCTACATAACAGGCACATCTAGTCACATGATCACTGTGAATGACTCCAACATCATTATCTATCGGAAACTTCAAAGTTAAACACCATGGGCAAAGGTTACCTAGATTATGTTATGGCCAGTTGACCCAAAAAAATGTTGTAAGGAGAGTTGACATCCAAAACAACAAATGGCAAAATTCACACTTTCCTGCGGTCACCTTCTCCCAACTCTGCAAGTAATTCCACATACCCGATGGCTTCAGTTTTGAAACACCCCATACCTCTTAGTTTACCCAAAAAGGCACACTAAAGGATATGGTGGATTATAGGTATAGCTAAAACATTACAAAGACTAAAATTCGAAAGACAAATAAGTAAAAACAGCGGAAACATTTAAATGGTAACTTATTATTCAAAATAAAACTTCATAAATAAGTCTGAAAAACATCACATGTCTTAAATACCAAATACACATGTCTTATGAAAAATGCACCTCGGTCTTATAAAACCAGAGTATAATAAAAATAATCATTCCTCTCATAAGTACCAGTACATCAAAAGCCAAATGAAAGAAAACTGAAAAGAAGAAGAATACATAAAGAACTCCGGGAATGAATCTCCAAGAAATCTAAATCTACTATCCTTGCCTCTACTGTCCTATGGGGGAAAAGAGGAAAATAGAGGAGTAGGCCAAACTATAAGTCTGGTGAGTGAAAGTAACTACTAGTATTTTCAAGCAAGATAAAGATAATAGACTAGGCAATAGTTCTAGTATAAAAGAAATGTAACGCACGCGGATTTTCGTTGCCGAAAAACCGAATAGTTATGGGTTTTTTTTTAAAAAAGAATTTAAGAAAAGAAAAGAGAAGAAGAGAGAAGATAGAAAATAGAGAGAAAAGAAAATAGAAAAGAGAACAGAAAATTTTTAAAATAGAAGAAAATAGAATATAGAGGAAAAAGAAAAACAGAAGAAAATAGGACGGAATAGAAAACAACAGAACAACAACAGAATCTCACAATTCGCAGCGGAACAACATATAATAATAAATGAATAATCTTTAAACAAAGAACTGTATCAGTTATTACATTTCATCATATTACATTACATCATATCATCAGAGTGTACAACAACAACAAACAGTGCAGCGGAAAAAGAAATGCTATATAACTAGTAATACGCCATGCCATCCAGCTTGCCTCCAGCAACTCCAGAATATCCAGAATATCCTGATAAACCTTAAACTCTTGACTTCCCGTGTGGAAATTGGTGGGCACCCAGAGTTTAGGAAGGAAAACAATAAACTCCGAGCCAGTCATGTGACTGGTGTGAGAACTCAAAACAGTTTATTTATCTTTAAAATCAATAGAGAGATATTTTTATTTCAATTCGCAATGCTTTTAAAAATGAGACTACCATAAGGCCTCCCGCACACACACACAATGCAAACGCAGAATCGGAGGAGATTTCTCCTTATGATAGTCAAAGATGCTTGATACGCATTTAAAATAATATTTGATATTATTACTAGTGCATAGTGTAGGAAATTATTTCGAAAGTAAAGATATAAATCTTAGCCAGCATAGACATTCCGCACTTATGCCTACTATAGCTACTATGTTCAATAGCACGTTACCGCCACATTCCATAGCAGGTTATACAACTAAAACCGTACAAGTTTCGTATTGTTTCTTTGGATTTACAACAAATGGTCAGGCCAAGGAACTTCCCATTGCCACATGGAAACGCCTCTGGCTGGACGTCCCCGAGAACTTAACCAGCTCTCTGCCAACACAAGGCCGGGTTACCTTTATCACTAGGTAACTACTACACGAATATGGCATCCCCCGGTCCCATTGGACCTTTAACCGAGCGCTCGTCACCAACAACACCACACAGTAATAAATATAGTGTATCAACATGAGTAAGTATCTGGGCTCCATACCATGATACCACCCTTTCCAGAAGGAAATGCACATACCCTAAAGGGAGCTACCCCTCATAACCTTGCCGCATCTTTCCTGTTTTGACCATTCCGGGATGTGAGGCTCGACGAAGTCACGTCCACAAAAACATACTTTATACAAAAGCCATGCTTTGGGTCAACAAATGATCAACACAATGATCACAAGGATAGACGATCAAATAAACGATCCTATCACAAATAATCAACACAATGATCATTTCAGCATCACTCAGCATATCACATTACCAAATTGGGAATATATCGCTGATAACATTCAACTATATAACCTCTGAGCTCGTACGTCTCAGAGAAGGGTGTTAAGCTAAAAGAATAAATTCTCCGCCACCAACAGAAATATATTTGAAAGAAATCGGCTTTATATCTCAACTTGTAATGTCAGACATACAATCCATACAAGTCTGTTCCGGGCTCGAGCAAAACCGAAGGCACTTCTTACGAAGCCCTTGCAATCCGGGTATTCACAATCCCGATCGAATTTCCCATCACTTAAGGAATCTCTATACCAGGAGCTACCCAGTGCAGAGACAATCGATAGGTCATCCTATCGCTTTCAAAAATACTCGGTCTTCAACACCGATCCTCAATGCAATTCACAACGACGTATCACATATTCGGAATGGGTTATACGACCCCATGGTCCTTTCCCGGTTAACCCGAATAGTGAGCGCTTATTCAAAAATAAGTGTGGCATTCAAATTCAAACAAATCACATCAAATACCCATTCAAAGGGAAATATTGATAGTCGATTATTGAACTATCAACGGATATGCATACATCACCAGATTCCAAATAATTTTCCAAATTATTTATTTTCCAAAATATCTTTACAAGATATATAATTTCAACACTTCAAAATAAATCAATATTTATTTTTCTAAACCAATCTCACTTTCTTTTATAAATTCCTTAGTGAATTTATATTTCAAAATATCATGCATATACGATTTCAATTATCCATTTCAATTTATCTTTAAAAAGATAAATTCTAATTATTCACTTCATATTGGAAAACATTTCCATACTTATTTATTCATAAGAAATTTTCAATCCATTTATTTTCAACACTTGGAAAATATTCAATATACTTAATCGAGATTAAGTATATATTTCATTCTTTAAGGTAAACATGCTCTTAAACATATTTATTTGGGTCAAAACGAATGTTGCGTAAAACATCGTTACGACGTCCCAAAATCACTAGTATAGGGATTCGAAATTAAAATAGATATATAAATCCCAATACTATACAAAACATTTCCTTTCGGAAATCATTTACTATAACAACAGTGTTATAGTCCATTATTTCCTTTTATTTCTCGAAAACGTCTATTTCAACAATAAATGTTGAAATCTATGGTTTCGAATCTCAGCACAATTAAAACTTCGTTAGATCGTTTTAATTCTATTTCAAATATCACATTCAAAACAATTTCTTTAACATCTTATTCACTATTCAAAAACGTGAAGATACTACGTTAACACATTTCATCATTTCTATTCATTTTAATTCAAAGGATTATTCACTATTCAAAAATGTGAATATAACTCCATTTATAGGTTTCAACAAATTTTCTTGTCAAAATAAGTCATTTGCGAATTTATAAAACAACGTTTATAAATTCCTTTCTATTTATTTATAAAAACTTCCTTTTTATGAATCCTTTTATTAACCTATTCCAGTTTATAACTCAATTATAAACTAAAAGTTCATATTATAAGTTAAGTGCTTATAATCTATTTGTTTGCAAAAATCGTTCCTTTGAACTTCATAATTATAAATCTTATAACCTATAAGATTCAATTATTCACCCAAATCTATTCCTCAATTAACTTCACCAATTTATAAATCTTACTATTTATAAATTTTATTTATAACTTCACAGTTTATAATTCTATAAATTTCATTTATTTATGAAATTCATTTTCACTTCATTCAAACACTTATAAAAACTCGTTTTATAATGTCTATATTTCAATTTATAAATATCCATTTATAAATCACTTAATATAAATCAATTTATATTATTCTTTTAAAACATCTTTAATCTCCTTTATTATTTCACCATTTTGATTTATAAAATAATTAAATTTCATAAATCCTATATTCAAACTCTTTATAATAAATTCAAAATCTCGATTAAACTATTTTATAAAATCATTGATCCATATTTTCTCAAAAATCAGCTTTTAACTATATTTCACAAAATCATAATTTTTATAACTTTAAAAATTATAACGTTTATTTATTTAGAATGGATCAATTCCAAAAATATTTTATATTTTCAAAAATCACTTTATAATCATTTTAAAATCCCAAAATCTGGGTCCAATGATGCTACACACCAAATAGTCAATCACGACTACAACGACATCATATATCGTATATGATAATCCATCAAATATCAAAATATCTGAAAATCTAATAAATACTGTTGAGGAATCCAGTTGGATCCCTCCAACCTGTTTTCCTGCATTCACAAACATTAGCACAATACCAATTTCGCTCCAGTACGAAATTATCGCGGTATATGTTCTTATTAAATATTATCCGCTTAATAACGGCGCAATAGGGTCTCATCCGCTAAAAAATACGGGAAATCAATCAACTGCAATATATACATATGCCAATATATATATATTGATATTATTTATAATACCAATTTCACTGTTTATGAAATATTCGCGGTATATGTTTTTATTAAATAACATCCGCTTACTAACGGCGCATAATGTCTATTTTAACAATCAATAGATATTAATCAACATTCAAACATGCATTCAAATATTTTAAATCTAACTATTTAAAATAAAATCGAAACTGATTCGATTGAGTGAGAAGTTCTCACCTTGATTTTATTTCCGTTTTAGCGATTTATTTCGAATAAAATTAAACGTGCGTTTAATTTTACCCAAAATTCTCACTAACTCCAAACCAACTCCATCGCGTAGTGCTCGTCCATACGATTCCAACGCAACTGAGTTTGCATTTTTTCGACCTCGTATGAAAAAGTTATGAATATTTGAAGGTTGTACACGATTTATATAAACTAATTACAACATTAATTTATAATTAAAACCCTTATCTATTCCTAGCCACAAGATCACACTCCTGCAAATCTAGCCCGTCCATCCCCTTCTTCTTCCTCTCTCGCAAACTACAGGTGATAGCCGTAACTTCCAAACCCAAAGCTCCATATTAGGTTTAAATTTTTCAACCAAATCACTAGCTTCCACCTCGATCAAGTACCACCATTTCGACCCCCTACGCAAGAGCCATGTTCGGCCCCAAAGGCATGAAGCTCGGCCTCACCAGGTGCTTGGAAATGCGTGCGCAACTTTCCACGGTCGGCCTCCCCTAGCTCCCCCTCCGACGCTCCAAACACGATCAACTCCGTATGAAATCAAAGCTCTCTCTATCCTCTACAACTTCTTAGTTGAACACTTCGTGAATCGATTGATGGATTGAGAAATATTAAGAGGAGAAGATTGGAAGTTTTCAGCCCTTGATAATGATGGTGGCGGCTGTAAACATTAGGGTTAGGGCTTGGAATGTTGAAGATAGTGAAGGCCATGGGTTCCTTTTATAGATTTTTGAATAAAAACACTATTCATTCACAATTTTTCAAACTCCGATTTACGCGTCGAAACTGACGTATCTAGGGTTTATCCCGCGTTCCGGACACAATGGAACAGGTTTCGGAAGCTAATTTGGAAGTATGTGCGAGTTATGGCTGTAAACGCTCAATTTAAATTAAACCGATTTAAATCGATTTCTAGGCGTTTTAATTCGTATCGGACAAATGGTAAATCCAATCGACTTGAAATTTGAAACCTTATAATAATATCACATTACGGATCCGATGAAACCGGTTTCGTCGAAATCCGAGACTTTTTGAAAAATGGCTATTTTCACTCGTCAAATTAAAATTAAAAATAAATCGATGCGTTTCGAGCTGCCACGATCAAACGATAACTCCGATTGACACGAAATTTGAAATCCGGTAATAACTAACTATTACGGATCCAATGGAATTGGTTTCGTTCAATTCTGAGACTGTTCAAAAATTGACTATTTTTACTAGTCGATTTAATTATTAAAATATTCAATTTTCACAAATTAACTTTTAATTCGATTTTAAAAGTTCTAAAATATCATTCTAACTTTAATATGATAAAATAAAATTTTACAAATCATTTTCAATCATATTTAACTCAATTTTCAATTATTTCCATAATTTAACGTATTAAATTATCGATTTAATAATCCAATTAAATTCAATAATTCAAATTAAAATTTATTTGACTTATAAATTCACTTATAAATATTTAAAATTAACTAAATATTCAAATTTCAATTAATAAAAATTCTGGGTCGTTACAATCTTCCCCACTTAAAAGAATTTCGTCCTCGAAATTAACAAGTAAGAAAAGTTATAGAATTTATTAATTTTCCAAAATCTATAGTTAAATTTCTTATAATACTTTACTAAGTTTTCAAATCATACTTAGTTATCTTTTCAAAAACAACTACTATAGTTTAACTTTCAATTCCAAAACAAAGTTATGGTTTTCAAAATTTTCCAATTTTTTCAAAATTTTTCTAACGCCTTAAATTTTCGAAAAAATTCGCCATAGTCTCCTTTGCGCGGCTCGATCCGAAAAAAAAATGACAGTATATATATCACAAATATACATCTCATCAAGTAATGAGGCATCCCGAAGGGAAAAAAGTGTAAAAGTATTGTATTTAATCCGAGATATGTACCTTATATTTTTATTAGCAAGCATATACGGCTAATATAGCGCTAAAGCGAGCTCCAAATGCGAAGCAAACGCGATCCGCACCTACTAAACACTCAACAAACAACATGAGAACATGTACATAGACAATAATCTCAATATACAACATATAGCAACATAATAACTATATATGCTAACATAGCAATGCATTCAATAGCAATATATATTCAACCATCAACCAACTACCATTCATAATCAATAATATTCATTCATATTCTCATTAATATTCAATGAAAGGGTTTTCAATTCAAATCACATTTGATTTATTTACATTGGATTTTATCAACATTCATTCTCAATTTTAATTAGTTTGCATTCACTAATTAAATCCAATTCACGTTCAATTCTATTCAAATTTATTTACTTTCAATTTGAATTCAATTAATTTAGCTTTCAATTTCATTAACTACTTAATGAATTACATATAATCAATCAACAATCATATAAAAATCAATGTATATTAATTACAACCAAATTCCTTTGCTTATATTCATTCAATTTGATTTAACACCTTTACTTGTCAATTGGTTTAATTTAATTGATTTCATTCAATTATTCAACTTCCAATAACATTAGACTTTAAAGAATTAACACTTTCATTCATTATTTCATATCAACTTAAATTTACATTTAATTGATTAATCATTCAATCCAATCATTCAATTCAATTACAACAGTTGAATTTCATTTATATAACTCAAGTTCACATTTATCACTTCACTTTATTATTTTACTTTGATCTCTTAAGTTATATTCATATAGTTTCACTTCTTATATATATAAGTTTATTTCACAATTGTAAATCACTTTAATTATAATTTAATTCTTATAATTCATTTTACTTATACAATTATTCTTTTATTTAGATTATTCAAACAACTAAACAATCAACTTACATACACTTTAATAATTCCAAAAAAAATTTATTTCTTTTATATATAAAAATATACTCAAGGCAAAATTATTTCATTTACCCAATTTAAAACAAATATTGTGCCGAATTGTTCTATTCAAGTGTTTATAAACCCCTTCGGCATAGTCTTGCGGACCACGCTGACGAAAGTTCATATGCAACTCAACAAACCAATCATCACAATATAAAACGATTTCATATTCACTAACAAATACGCTCTCATAGCTATTATTACTCTCAAACTCAATCTAGAGTACTGCTGACTCTATCTCTAATGAATTATACCCAACAGAACCATGGTTGTCGCTTAACCATATGCTCTGATACCAAATGTAACGCACGCGGATTTTCGTTGCCGAAAAACCGAATAGTTATGGGTTTTTTTTAAAAAGAATTTAAGAAAAGAAAAGAGAAGAAGAGAGAAGATAGAAAATAGAGAGAAAAGAAAATAGAAAAGAGAACAGAAAATTTTTAAAATAGAAGAAAATAGAATATAGAGGAAAAAGAAAAACAGAAGAAAATAGGACGGAATAGAAAACAACAGAACAACAACAGAATCTCACAATTCGCAGCGGAACAACATATAATAATAAATGAATAATATTTAAACAAAGAACTGTATCAGTTATTACATTTCATCATATTACATTACATCATATCATCAGAGTGTACAACAACAACAAACAGTGCAGCGGAAAAAGAAATGCTATATAACTAGTAATACGCCATGCCATCCAGCTTGCCTCCAGCAACTCCAGAATATCCAGAATATCCTGATAAACCTTAAACTCTTGACTGCCCGTGTGGAAATTGGTGGGCACCCAGAGTTTAGGAAGGAAAACAATAAACTCCGAGTCAGTCATGTGACTAGTGTGAGAACTCAAAACAGTTTATTTATCTTTAAAATCAATAGAGAGATATTTTTATTTCAATTCGCAATGCTTTTAAAAATGAGACTACCATAAGGCCTCCCGCACACACACACAATGCAAACGCAGAATCGGAGGAGATTTCTCCTTATGATAGTCAAAGATGCTTGATACGCATTTAAAATAATATTTGATATTATTACTAGTGCATAGTGTAGGAAATTATTTCGAAAGTAAAGATATAAATCTTAGCCAGCATAGACATTCCGCACTTATGCCTACTATAGCTACTATGTTCAATAGCAGGTTACCACCACATTCCATAGCAGGTTATACAACTAAAACCGTACAAGTTTCGTATTGTTTCTTTGGATTTCCAACAAATGGTCAGGCCAAGGAACTTCCCATTGCCACATGGAAACGCCTCTGGCTGGACGTCCCTGAGAACTTAACCAGCTCTCTGCCAACACAAGGCCGGGTTACCTTTATCACTAGGTAACTACTATACGAATATGGCATCCCCCGGTCCCATTGGACCTTTAACCGAGCGCTCGTCACCAACAACACCACACAGTAATAAATATAGTGTATCAACATAAGTAAGTATCTGGGCTCCATACCATGATACCACCCTTTCCAGAAGGAAATGCACATACCCTAAAGGGAGCTACCCCTCATAACCTTGCCGCATCTTTCCTGTTTTGACCATTCCGGGATGTGAGGCTCGACGAAGTCACGTCCACAAAAACATACTTTATACAAAAGCCATGCTTTGGGTCAACAAATGATCAACACAATGATCACAAGGATAGACGATCAAATAAACGATCCTATCACAAATAATCAACACAATGATCATTTCAGCATCACTCAGCATATCACATTACCAAATTGGGAATATATCGCTGATAACATTCAACTATATAACCTCTGAGCTCGTACGTCTCAGAGAAGGGTGTTAAGCTAAAAGAATAAATTCTCCGCCACCAACAGAAATATATTTGAAAGAAATCGGCTTTATATCTCAACTTGTAATGTCAGACATACAATCCATACAAGTCTGTTCCGGGCTCGAACAAAACCGAAGGCACTTCTTACGAAGCCCTTGCAATCCGGGTATTCACAATCCCGATCGAATTTCCCATCACTTAAGGAATCTCTATACCAGGAGCTACCCAGTGCAGAGACAATCGATAGGTCATCCTATCGCTTTCAAAAATACTCGGTCTTCAACACCGATCCTCAATGCAATTCACAACGACGTATCACATATTCGGAATGGGTTATACGACCCCATGGTCCTTTCCCGGTTAACCCGAATAGTGAGCGCTTATTCAAAAATAAGTGTGGCATTCAAATTCAAACAAATCACATCAAATACCCATTCAAAGGGAAATATTGATAGTCGATTATTGAACTATAAATGGATATGCATACATCACCAGATTCCAAATAATTTTCCAAATTATTTATTTTCCAAAATATCTTTACAAGATATATAATTTCAACACTTCAAAATAAATCAATATTTATTTTTCTAAACCAATCTCACTTTCTTTTATAAATTCCTTAGTGAATTTATATTTCAAAATATCATGCATATACGATTTCAATTATCCATTTCAATTTATCTTTAAAAAGATAAATTCTAATTATTCACTTCATATTGGAAAACATTTCCATACTTATTTATTCATAAGAAATTTTCAATCCATTTATTTTCAACACTTGGAAAATATTCAATATACTTAATTGAGATTAAGTATATTTTTCATTCTTTTAGGTAAACATGCTCTTAAACATATTTATTTGGGTCAAAACGAATGTTGCGTAAAACATCGTTACGACGTCCCAAAATCACTAGTATAGGGATTCGAAATTAAAATAGATATATAAATCCCAATACTATACAAAACATTTCCTTTCGGAAATCATTTACTATAACAACAGTGTTATAGTCCATTATTTCCTTTTATTTCTCGAAAACGTCTATTTCAACAATAAATGTTGAAATCTATGGTTTCGAATCTCAACACAATTAAAACTTCGTTAGATCGTTTTAATTCTATTTCAAATATCACATTCAAAACAATTTCTTTAACATCTTATTCACTATTCAAAAACGTGAAGATACTACGTTAACACATTTCATCATTTCTATTCATTTTAATTCAAAGGATTATTCACTATTCAAAAATGTGAATATAACTCCATTTATAGGTTTCAACAAATTTTCTTGTCAAAATAAGTCATTTGCGAATTTATAAAACAACGTTTATAAATTCCATTCTATTTATTTATAAAAACTTCCTTTTTATGAATCCTTTTATTAACCTATTCCAGTTTATAACTCAATTATAAACTAAAAGTTCATATTATAAGTTAAGTGCTTATAATCTATTTGTTTGCAAAAATCGTTCCTTTGAACTTCATAATTATAAATCTTATAACCTATAAGATTCAATTATTCACCCAAATCTATTCCTCAATTAACTTCACCAATTTATAAATCTTACTATTTATAAATTTTATTTATAACTTCACAGTTTATAATTCTATAAATTTCATTTATTTATGAAATTCATTTTCACTTCATTCAAACACTTATAAAAACTCGTTTTATAATGTCTATATTTCAATTTATAAATATCCATTTATAAATCACTTAATATAAATCAATTTATATTATTCTTTTAAAACATCTTTAATCTCCTTTATTATTTCACCATTTTGATTTATAAAATAATTAAATTTCATAAATCCTATATTCAAACTCTTTATAATAAATTCAAAAATCTCGATTAAACTATTTTATAAAATCATTGATCCATATTTTCTCAAAAATCAGCTTTTAACTATATTTCACAAAATCATAATTTTTATAACTTTAAAAATTATAACGTTTATTTATTTAGAATGGATCAATTCCAAAAATATTTTATATTTTCAAAAATCACTTTATAATCATTTTAAAATCCCAAAATCTGGGTCCAATGATGCTACACACCAAATAGTCAATCACGACTACAACGACATCATATATCGTATATGATAATCCATCAAATATCAAAATATCTGAAAATCTAATAAATACTGTTGAGGAATCCAGTTGGATCCCTCCAACCTGTTTTCCTGCATTCACAAACATTAGCACAATACCAATTTCGCTCCAGTACGAAATTATCGCGGTATATGTTCTTATTAAATATTATCCGCTTAATAACGGCGCAATAGGGTCTCATCCGCTAAAAAATACGGGAAATCAATCAACTGCAATATATACATATGCTAATATATATATATTGATATTATTTATAATACCAATTTCACTGTTTATGAAATATTCGCGGTATATGTTTTTATTAAATAACATCCGCTTACTAACGGCGCATAATGTCTATTTTAACAATCAATAGATATTAATCAACATTCAAACATGCATTCAAATATTTTAAATCTAACTATTTAAAATAAAATTGAAACTGATTTGATTGAGTGAGAAGTTCTCACCTTGATTTTATTTCCGTTTTAGCGATTTATTTCGAATAAAATTAAACGTGCGTTTAATTTTACCCAAAATTCTCACTAACTCCAAACCAACTCCATCGCGTAGTGCTCATCCATACGATTCCAACGCAACTGAGTTTGCATTTTTTCGACCTCGTATGAAAAAGTTATGAATATTTGAAGTTTGTACACGATTTATATAAACTAATTACAACATTAATTTATAATTAAAACCCTTATCTATTCCTAGCCACAAGATCACACTCCTGCAAATCTAGCCCGTCCATCCCCTTCTTCTTCCTCTCTCGCAAACTACAGGTGATAGCCGTAACTTCCAAACCCAAAGCTCCATATTAGGTTTAAATTTTTCAACCAAATCACTAGCTTCCACCTCGATCAAGTACCACCATTTCGACCCCCTACGCAAGAGCCATGTTCGGCCCCAAAGGCATGAAGCTTGGCCTCACCAGGTGCTTGGAAATGCGTGCGCAACTTTCCACGGTCGGCCTCCCCTAGCTCCCCCTCCGACGCTCCAAACACGATCAACTCCGTATGAAATCAAAGCTCTCTCTATCCTCTACAACTTCTTAGTTGAACACTTCGTGAATCGATTGATGGATTGAGAAATATTAAGAGGAGAAGATTGGAAGTTTTCAGCCCTTGATAATGATGGTGGCGGCTGTAAACATTAGGGTTAGGGCTTGGAATATTGAAGATAGTGAAGGCCATGGGTTCCTTTTATAGATTTTTGAATAAAAACACTATTCATTCACAATTTTTCAAACTCCGATTTACGCGCCGAAACTGACGTACCTAGGGTTTATCCCGCGTTCCGGACACAATGGAACAGGTTTCGGAAGCTAATTCGGAAGTATGTGCGAGTTATGGCTGTAAACGCTCAATTTAAATTAAACCGATTTAAATCGATTTCTAGGCGTTTTAATTCGTATCGGACAAACGGTAAATCCAATCGACTTGAAATTTGACACCTTACAATAATATCATATTACGGATCCGATGAAACTGGTTTCGTCGAAATACGAGACTTTTTGAAAAATGGCTATTTTCACTCGTCAAATTAAAATTAAAAATAAATCGATGCGTTTCGAGCTGCCACGATCAAACGATAACTCCGATTGACACGAAATTTGAAATCCGGTAATAACTAACTATTACAGATACAATGGAATTGGTTTCGTTCAATTCTGAGACTGTTCAAAAATTGACTATTTTTACTAGTCGATTTAATTATTAAAATATTCAATTTTCACAAATTAACTTTTAATTCGATTTTAAAAGTTCTAAAATATCGTTCTAACTTTAATATGATAAAATAAAATTTTACAAATCATTTTCAATCATATTTAACTCAATTTTCAATTATTTCCATAATTTAACGTATTAAATTATCGATTTAATAATCCAATTAAATTCAATAATTCAAATTAAAATTTATTTGACTTATAAATTCACTTATAAATATTTAAAATTAACTAAATATTCAAATTTCAATTAATAAAAATTCTGGGTCGTTACAAGAAAAATACAGGAAAGGTAAAACAAGGACAAAACACTGTTTAACTGTTTGTTTTGATTGTGATTGTTTGCACTTGTCTTAGACAGCTGCTCTGATTAGGCTGAAATTCTAATCCTATTTCAATTAGGCTAAAGTCCTAATTCTACCTGTTGATCGGCCTTCTATCTCTGTTGTGCCACTATGAGCTAGTCCCATCCTATGGGTCCCACAGCAAAAGACACTTGTTTAGCGCTTGGAATGCGGAGCGAATTACAACCCTAATCGATGTTGAACGCTCGGTAAGCGTTGGTACAAACTCATTGTCGCCCCCCCTCTTGTGACCTCTTACTCACCCTGTCAGCATAAGCGTGCCCAGTCTCACCTAATCTGTTGTGAGACCATCAGTCCTAGCCTAAGAGGGTCCTGCCCAGCCTTACCTAAGTGTTTTGTGAGACCATCAGTACTAGTCTGAAAAGGAATGATGTTGGTATAGGTCGTAAAAAACAAAATCTAGTTGCACCCCTTACCCAAATTCCTCGATTTAAGCATCTATCTATTGGCCACTTTTTTTACCTTAGTTAGCATGTCCCAGTTTCGTGTAGTTATTGTGAGACCATCAGTCTTAGTCTGAAAGGGTCCTGTCCAGGCTAACCTGATCTGTTGTGAGTCCATCAGTCCTAGTCTAAAAGGGAATGCTGTTAGTACGGGCCCTGCTTCTGTGTTTGCTTATTAACTTAATGTAAGTTTTTAAAATAGGTCTCTTCTATTATTTCTGCTATATTTGCTTATTAACTTAATCTAAGTCTTAAAATAAGCCTTTTGTTATTTCTAATTATAACCTATGTTATAATTTTCTTATTAACTTAGTCAAAGTTTTAAAATAAGTCTTTCTATTCTTTCTGCTTAATTATAACCTACGTTATAATTGTTACTCTTCTATTCTATCTTTTTAGTTATAACCACCAGTTATAAACATGCTTGCAAATGTCTCAAATTTGCCTATTTCAGTCTATCTTCTTTTTATTACAGTTCTTCTTATCTTACATCTAATTTCTGTAAATTTATTGTTTTCTATTTTAATCCAAATTTGAGAATTATTCTCTTTTTAATATTATAATATTTTATTCATGTAAAAAGGAATAAAAGAAACTAAAATTTACATGCTGAATTCTAACGTAAAACAGATGCAAATAACTATAATAACTGAATAAAATTGCTGAATAAAATAACTGAATAAAATAAATTGAAACGAACTTTAAAAACTAGCTGTAAATAACTTATATAAAAATTGTCTCAAAATTGCAGAAAAACTACAAAACTTCAGAACCCTATATTTTAAATTACATAAAAATCTAAAATAATTACTAAACACTCACCTGTGCTCCTTAGCTCTAGTCCTTAGTCTTCCCTTCTAGAGCGTAGAATTTTTTTATCGAAAAGATCTTCTCCTTAGAAAAATATTCAATGTAGGGTCCAACCTCAGGCAATGAACCCAAATTGGAGAAAATCTGAATGAGAAAAATAGCTAGGCCTAGGGCCTTATTTATAGTGTGGTTTAGGGATCTCAGACTATTGGATATGAAGATTAAATCTGGTGCAACTTTGTCATATGCTCGCTTGGAACCGTTGAATGGAAGCACGAACACACAGGATTGGAAGAGAATTGGAAAAACACGTCACGTTTGAACCTGGACAAATTCACGTTTGCATACATGGACGAATCGGCATGTAGGTGGACCTAAGCCTTAGGGCATCGACCTTAGGTTCGACCTGGCTTAGCTTTAGATCGTCCTGACCCTTAGTAATACACTCACACACACACACAGATATATATATATATATATACACATACGTGTGTGTGTGTGTATATATTCTTCATTTCTTGTTTCTTTCGTATCTTCTTTGTTTTAGCTCAGATTTTGACAAAATATATATGGAACTTGATCAAAAAAATCGCCACGAACACAATTGTGTAACTCCCGTAGCTCGATTCCGATAATTTCACAAACTTATTTTATTATTCAACTAATTCGTTAATTAATTATTATAGCTTAAATATCAGGTTGTTACAGTCTTCCCTCCTTAAATAATTTTGTCCCCGAAATCTCCAAGGAAAAAAGAATGAAATAAATGTTTTCATCCAAATTCTACAACCATATACTCAACCACCATCCATTACATCCATTGTCCTTAAGTTTTCTAATGCAATTTACGACATATATATATATATATATATATATATATATATATATATATATATATGCAAAAAGTGTAGTGCTAATGTCCTTAACTAATGCAAAAGATAAAGCGGACTATTGATTCAATCGACCTCCTTTTATGCAATCATGTTTGTGCCATGTATCCAAATGAATGCAAATACCCTAATGGTAACTGATAGTTCTATATGCATGCTACAATAACCATCCAAATGCAACAATCATTTGCTAATCATCCATTTATAGCAACCATGGAAATAAAATAAAAATGCAAATGCACACACATCCATATGCAAACGTTTTAGTGTCCCAGTTAGTCTGATCCCTAAGAGATAATAGTTCCTAGTGTATATATATGTGCCCGTTAGTATCCACTAGCAAACACTTGCAACCACTAGCGTCCATTATACATAACATGTTCTAGTAACAAGTTTAATTTCAGTCCTACCATCCATAGGTTAAATCCTAAGATCTACCGTTTCAAAGGATACTAAAGGAAAGAACCTATCCAAAACTAAAAATGGAAATAGGAAATTCAAAACGTACCATCGAAAAGAAACGGATAAGAGATGCATATTTTCTCTTCACCCTCCCATGTTGCATCTTCAATGCTATCTCCACACTGCACCTTAACCAAAAGGACTTCCTTATTCCTAAGCTTCTTGATATCACGTTCCACGATCTTGGCAGGAATGCGACGGAACGATACTTCTCTCTCCACTTCAACTTTCTCAAGTTGACTAGGTTCCACCACCTCTGCTGAATCATGTAAGCACTTTCTCAAGTGTGAAATATGAAAAACATCATAAAGTCCTGCGATCCTCTCTGGTAACTTTATTCGATACGTCATTTTGCCTACTCTTTCCACAATGGGGAATTGTCCTACGAATCTGGAGCAAGTTTCCCACTTGATCCAAATCTTACTACCTTCCTTAGCAGAAATACCTCAATGAAAACCAAGTCTTCTACCTCAAACTCAGTATCACTTCTCTGCTTATCTACATAGGATTTTTGTCTATCTTGAGCCATCTTCATTCTCCTTCTAATCAAATCAATCTTTTTTGAAGTCTCTCTAACCATGTTGGGACCATGTAGCAATCTTTCTGTGGAATCCAACCAACATGAAGGCGACTTGCACGGTCTTCCATAGAGAGCTTCAAAAGGTGTCATCCCAATGCTAGCTTGAAAACTATTGTTATATAGGAACTCCACTAAAGGAAGATGCTCCTCTCAAGTTCCTCCAAAATCAAGAATGCACATCCTCAAAAAATCCTCAAGAACTCTATTAACTCTCTCCGTTTGGCCATCCTTCTGAAGGTGATAGGCCATACTCAATCTAAGCTGCATCTTTAAAGCCACTTGCAAGATCTTTCAAAACTCACAAGTAAAGATAGGGTCCCTATCGCTCACTATTCTAGAGAGAACTTCATGAAGTCTAACTATCTCACGAACATATTAGGACGACAAATAAGGTGTTGTTCTCTTACACTTGACCGAAATGAAGTGGGCGCTCTTAGTCAAACGATCTACAATCACCCAAATACTGGTATTTCCCTTCCTAGATTGGGGTAGACCATCTATGAAGTCGATCGAAACACTATCCCACTTCCATTTGGATACATCCAATAGTTGAAGCAATCCACCGGGTTTCTACTGCTTTGCCTTAACTCTTTAGCATACAAGACACTTAGCTACAAACTCTGCTACATTCTTCTTCATGCCACTCCAATAAAATACTCTCTTCATATCCCTATACATCTTATCTCCTTCCAGATGAATAGTCATTCGAGAATGGTGTGCTTCTACTAGAACTGCTCTCATCAAATCACTAGTGCGGGGGACACAAAGTCTTCCATCTCTCCTTAGCCACCCTTTACTATTAATGGAATAGCATTGGAGATATCTACAGATCTATCCTCTGCTAATCCTCTCTAGATATCCATAAGCTCTGAATTCTCTCGCTGCCTTGAGCCAATCTGATCTATATGGGTAGGCTTAACCTCAAGTGCTGCTAATAATCTAGGGGTAATGTCCGTAGAGGGCTTAAAATCAAAGGTGGAAACAAACTCTAGTCTTTTCCACTCCACGAACATTGGACTAATAGTTTCTTTCTACCTACTAAATGCATCTGCAACCATGTTTCTTTTACCAGGGGTATAGGCTGTCTCAAAGTCATATGATGCTAAAAACTCCATCCAACGCTGCTGACTCAAGTTTTAAATACTTTTGTGAGAATAGGTACTTCAATTACTTATGGTCAGTGAAAAGCTCGAACCTTTCTCCTAGCAAGTGATGTCTCCAAGATTTGAGCACGAAAACAATAGCAACCAACTCCAAATCATGGGTAGGGTAGTTCTTCTCATGAGTCCTCAACTGTCTACTTCCATAGCATACTACCCTTCCTTCCTACACCAATACTGCCCCAAGACCCGTCCCATATGCATCAGTGTATACTGTAAAAGGCTTAGCTCCATCGGGTAAAATTAACATTGGTGCACTAGTAAGGGTCTTCTTTAGCATCATGAAGGAATCCTCACAATCTACGTCCCACACGAATGTATCATTCTTCTTAGTGAGGCAAGTAAGTGGTGCTGAAATCTTAGCAAAATCTCTAATAAACTTCCTGTAATAGCATGCCAAACCTAGGAAGCTTCTAACTTCAGTAGCTTTCTTGATGGCCTTCCAATCTTGTACCGCTACTACCTTAGCGGGTTCAACAGCTAGACCCTCTCTTGAGACTAATGCCCCAAGAAACATACCTCCTTACGCCAAAAGTGACACTTCGAGAATTTTGCCTTCAACTGATGAACACGAAGTGTACGAAGAACCTACTCAAGATGAATAACATGCTTCTCCATACTCTTGGAAAACTCCAAAATGTCGTCCAAAAATACTACCATGAACTTATTTAGGACATCTCAAAAAACACGGCTCATCAAATCTACAAAATAGGCTGGGGGGTTGGTTAATCCAAATGGCATAACCAACCACTCAAAGAATCCATCAGGTGTCCTAAATGTTGTTTTACCGATGCTATTATCAGCGACCCTAAGCTGATGAAATCCAGTGGCTAAATCAAGCAGAGAAAATACGGAAGAGCCAACCAACTTATCGAAAAGATAGTCTAACCTTACAAGTGGGTAATAGTTCTTCTTCTTGAGCTTATTCAATTCTTTATATTCAACGTAAAGTAGAAGGGAACCATCCACCTTTGTAGCGAAGACGACTATCACACCCCACTCAGATATGCTCCGTCTGATGAAGCCTTTCTCCAATAGCTCACTAATCTGCTTGCTTAACTCTTTTCTCTCCTTAGGAACCATATATCTCACAGGCAATGCCACTAGCTTAGCATTTTCATTCAGATAGATCCTAAACTCCATCTCTCTCTTAAGGGGTAGTCCCCTAATTTCCTCAAAAACATCTGGGAAATATCTAACGACTGAAATCTCTAACTTCCTTAAAGTCGATCTCTCTCTTAGGTAAGTCGACGTACAGGTTTACTTAACCCTTTGGAGGTCAACCTGGCTTAGCTTTCGGTCGACCTGACCCTTAGTAATATATATATATATTTATTTATTTATTTCTTCGCCTCTTATTTCTTTCGTATCTTCTTTGTTTTAGCTCCGAGTTTGACAAACTATATATGGAAATTGATTAGAAAATCGCCACGGACACCATGGAGCAACTCTCGTAGCTCGATTCTAATAATTTCACAAACTTATTTTATTATTCAATTAATTCATTAATTAATTAATATAGCTTAAGTTTTGGGTTGTTGCAAGTTGCATCACTATTAAAACCGTGTATGCCGGCTTTAAGTCCTTAGCTTCCATTTTCATATGATCACAAGCTTTTATGAAAATTATGTTTATCGAATTTCCACAATCAATAGGTATCCTTCTCACCAAAGCGGGGTCGATCTTGGCGGAAATGACTATTGGGTCAATCGTCGGAGCCTCCACCTTATCCGCATCTCTATTTCTAAACACGATATATCTTTCATTACACGTTTCTGTTTGCCGAAGGTCCATCTTCAATATTCGAACAATAGTCCCGCATGCCTAATCGCGCTAGCATAGCGCTCCATCTCTTGTCAACTCTTATCTACTGAGTGTGGTCCTCCGACTATCGTATCTAGCACTAAACTTCAACCAGTTCCTGTAGGATCCTCAGCCTTATGCAATACTTATTCTCGGTAGGGGTCAGATGTCCCATGTCCTCCATCCTGTGAGGTTTTTACAAATTGCTACAATTTGCTTTCTCAGATCAGCTTTTCGATAATGTCTTGGACATGCCTGCATTCATTTGTGCTCTGTCCATAGCACTCATGGAATCGATAATATTTTCTGGGTTGTTTCTGCTTGTCAGTCGATTCTTTTGGAGGCGGCTTCTTGTATTGCATGATATTGCAAGTAGACAAATAGATATTCTCCAAGGACATATTCAATAGTGTGTACGTATCAAACATCGAAATCCTAGGCTTCCCTCTTCCAGAATCCCTATTTCATTCTTGGCCCCTATCTCCGCCTTTCTTTTGCTGATTTAGCTTGTTTTAGACATTCACTTAAAATTTTCATGAACTATCATCAGACTGCTTGACTACAATGTCACTTTGTACTCCCTCTACACTTGGTCCCGCAACATTCATTTTTTGGAGGACCCAACTTCCTTCTTCCTTAAATACTGAGCTGCCTTTGCATAAAATCTCTCCAAGGTTGTGGGCGGGCTTTCTAGCTAGCCAATCACCAAAATCAGACTCTGGATTTATCCCTCTTGTCACAGCCATCAATATCACATGGTCATTCGGGTTATTGATTTCAATAACAGCTGTATGAAATCTCTCCAAATATTCTTTGAACGATTCTCCTGGAGCATGAATCAGGTAGGACAGGGGAATCACATCCTTGGGATGAGTTATGTACATTCGAAACTGCTCCGCCAACTTTGTTGCCAAACCATCAAATTCTGAAATTGATCGTGTGGGTAATCTTGTGAACCACATCGTTGCGATTCCAGAGAGAGTTATGGGAAAGAACCTACACTTGGTTGCATCATCTGCTCATGCAGAATCCATCAGCCAGATCTCATGATATGCTGCCTGGGGTCGATTTTTCCCTTGTAAGCGGCATTGATGGCATGTTGAACCTCCTTGGATACTCCGCATGTAGAACATTATCAGTGAACGGGGTATGGATTCTCAAGATTCCCCAGTCGTTGTCAGTCAAGCCCTGGGTCTCTCTCACTAACTGTCTGACCATTGCTAATATGTCTAACGACTAGATGGTTGGTTCCAAGCAGTGGTTGCGCTCCACGTCACATGAATGGTCTGATCGATGTCTACGTGCCGTTTCATGCCTTCTTAGTTCGCCATCTTCCCGATGTGTATCTTGTAAATTCACTTCATCGTCATTTCGGGGAAGAGCTTGGTCAACATTTAATTGAACTTCAGCATCCAAACCCACCATTGCAGCTCCAACTTGATTCCATAAGGCATGGATGGATTCCCCCTTCTGTTGGAGGCATCGGCACCGATTGATCTAAGTAGATCACATGGTCTACCAGTTGATGCCTCAAAATTTCTACGCGATATTAGTCTGTTCTATGATGCATATGCCCATGATACTTGTTTGATAAGCTAGAACTCTCCGATGCCGAATAAGGAGTGGAGTCTCTCCCAGCTTTCCCCCACTACCGCTGATTGAGTTGGTTCATCAAATTAATATTGGTCTGAATTTTTTGATTTAATTGTCGACGACTCTCTATCAACTCTCTTATTAAATTATGAAATTTAGTTCTTGTAATGGAATCAATGGGATTTTGAACTTCAATCGGTTCAGCATTCACATTCATTGGTTGATTGCTTGAGTCTCCTTACTAGATGCTAGTATTCTCATTTCCTTCCATGTTTTGAGAAGTGGATTTGGTGTTTCTCACCATTATCAATAGCTTTGCTTAGAATTCTATAAATCTAAGTAGTATAAGCAACTTCTTGAAGATAACTAAAGATCTCCTTTGAGGGATTTATCCAATCCAGTAGCAACAAAGTGATCGTAATGAACCGAGAATCAAAATTCTCAGTGAAAGCACCAAAATGTTTCAACTAAATTGACCACAAACACTCAAGAATGATTTTTTCGAAAGAAGTGAAGAAAAACAAAATTAAACTGAGTAAATGAATTAACAAGTAATAGAGAATCAACTATAATCAGAGACTTAGAAATTTATAGTGGTTCGGTGTTATATAACAACGCCCACTTTGAGGATTATTCTTTATTAATCACTTATAAATCTGATTACTGTCACTATATCAAACAACCCATTTTGTAACATTTTTCGCTTTCAATTTACAATGCTAATAACCGTTACAAATTTCTAACGGTTATATCTGTTACAACCATTTACAACGGTTATTGTCGTTAGTAAATATGGTAATTTCGTAAATAATTAAAGCAATGGATAATATTGTAAATTTATCGTCTATCAATCGTTTCTCACTTCTCACGATCTTTTTATTTCTCACGGTCTCACGTTTTGGTGCTCTTCTGTTGTAATCGGGTTTCCTCTGCCACTGCCTCCATCGTCTGCCACCGCCTCCGTCGTTTGCACCGCCTCCGCCGTCTACCACCGCCTTCTCCCTTTGTCGTATCAAATCGATGAAGATGAAGGAAGATCTGGGTTGCGAACTACCAATCTAAGGTTTCGCTTTTTCACCTCCGTCCACTCAGGTATGAACATTTAGGTGGTTGAATCTCAAAATCTACCTTAGACCGTTTATTTGTTGCAGGATAAACCTTTAGGGTGCTATTTCCAATCTGTGAGGTCGAACATATTTTTATTTCTCTTACAATAAATATCCTTTATCCAGTTATAAATGACTGACAGTTTTAGTTCGGGTTCATTTTACTAATTTTGGATTAAATATACCTGCACCTTATCAATATTTTAGCTTATGTTCACTGATAAAACCCTAGCAAAATTGCTAAACTAACTTTTCAAGTCAACTTTGTACTCTCGGGTTAAAATCGATATACACCCTTTTTAGTGCTTTATAAAGTGTAAATTGAATATAATGGCACTAATTGTCTGGGAAGTCTGTGTTTTACTTTTACTTCCTGCACTAATATATCTTGGTTTGTATTTTTCAAGTGTATTAATAAGGATGATTATGCCATTTGTTTGTAAACATGAAGATAATACGGCTTTACTGAGAGTTGCTAAACAATCGAACATTTCGTGGCCTCAGACTTAAATTAGTTAATCTTTTACCCGTTTAGTTTGTTCGCATAGGTGGTTTGATTTATTGAGAGCAAAATCAAATCATGTCGTTTTTTTCCTTTTTCCTTTTACTTAGTTTACAGCTAATGTATTTGTTATATGTAATGAAAACATGGATGTTTAGTTGATGAAATATTCAAGCTGTTCGCTTGGAGTGTGTTTACATTAGTTTGCAGTTTTGATAATAGATTTTATGAGCTCTCACCATTTAGTTAAAACAATAAGGGTGTGTATACATGGCAAAGAGATTATGGAAAAGATACAAAAAGGGATTGGGAATTGGATAAAAATGGGAAACGAATAGTGTGCCTTTGCGTATTCAAATGTATTGCGAAAAAGAAATAAGAAAGAACATATTTTTATGTCTAGTTAAAATATTAAATTCATCAATAAATTAAAAATATTTATGAAATGCAATAAGAATGCATACATAAACTTATTTGAAGCCGCAAATTTTACTATGCAATTTGAGACACATTACGTTGGTAAATCTTCTCTACTTCTTTCTTAAATGCCAGTACAATCATTAATGGATGTGAACTCCTTTTTTTGAAGAATATAGACAGAGCCTTAGGCGTTAGGATATTTATAAGTTAATTAGATGATTCAAAACGAATTGATAATCTCACTGGACTTACAGCTTTCAACAATGGCCTCTATAGCCATATTAGTTTATATACAAAACATGTCAAATTCATAGATTTGATTCATGTGGATCTCGGTTGGGATGAAATTTACTAGTATGTATAATCTATAAATGCAAAATGAATGCTCGGAGCATGTAAAATCAACCATCCCTTTATTGCAAGTTGTAGTTTTACAAGATGTGATGCAAGGTAAGGGTGTACATAACTACATACAACCTTATCTGAATAAAATGCGGTTTTGAAATAGTCAATGTTTTGTTAATATAAATATTGTTCAATCACTTTATGAAGTTGGTTTTATGACCTTGAATTAGCAGAAATTGCTTAGCTTTATTCCTAATTCATTAAAAACTATTTTAGTGATTATATTCAATATTTAGCTTAATGTTCTTTGTAATTTTCCATAAGTTTCAAAAAAAGTTAGTTGTAGCAATTTGGTCTCCCTTACAAAAAAATGTGTGCAACTGTGTGGATTTTCAGTTCGGTTTGCATGTATATATTTTTGTTTCTATAAAATTCTCTGGAGATATAAAAACTAAAAAGCTAATATAAGCCTGAGCTGTTTATAGGTGACTTAAAATAAATAGGTTAATGCAACATTTTCCTGTAGTTTATGTCACAGATTTTGCTACTCGTCCCAGTAAACTCAGTAAATTGTCATATCAGGTTTGGCCCATCTATCGAACCTAGTCAACCCAGTAATTTGTACTGGATTGCGTTGGCCGAGTAGTAAGTGACAGTGAACTATGGATCAGTTTTGGATCAAGACAGTGACAATCAGATCTTATGATTGTCTGTCCATGTAATTTTAGTCCTTTAAAATTAAGAACTGCTAAAATAAATCCTTTCTGATAAGTGTAATTTACTATAAAGGTCTGGTGTCCTAAATCAATTAGTGAACTCGTCTACTTTTAAGAAACTAGTGGGGATTTCATTCCGAGTTGCTAAATGTATGTGTTTGCAATGAGTCTTCATCAGTGCCATTTTGTTGCTAAGTTTAACATTAACCCGTTAAAATTTAATGAAGATTTACATCATGAAAGTAGGGACAAACTTAAAAGCTGCACTACCTTAAGGTATATAAAACCATTATCTAGTTGTCACACTTACAGATATTAGACCATATCAATGTACATCATCAACATGCTTAAAAAATTAGACACGATAAAGCTTGGTGATTAACTTATGACGTTGTATGGTCCTAAAACTGTAATATGAGATCAGTTTGTCTGATAGTGAAAGAAGATGACGATTATGAAGCAAATCATTTATATGAATAGTTGTCAATATCTAAAAATGCAATACGCGCTGCCATGGAATAAATAAACCTTTGTGCTGTTGTGGATGCGGAAGTTTCTTAGAAGATTTCTTTTTTTCATTTCTTTTTACACAAAATAGTCAAAAGTATTATGGCCAGTAAAATTGCATTTTTATATGCCTCTTTTCTTAGTTTTAGAGGATGACCGATAACAAAGTTTATTCCAATAATTGTTTGAAAATGGTACACGAAGTATGGTTGTAATTTTTGTTTGTTCTTCTAATGTGTATTATCTGTTATTTATCATTTTAGATAGAGAAATGATGTCTTTTTACCTAGTGTTTCTTGGCACAAATAATTTGGTTAGAATGACGAATTCAATTGGAGCCATTTTGCTAGGGTCCCACTAAATTCAGTTTTAATGCTGTTTATGCTGGGAAATAGCTGGCTCAAACTCCACATTTCTTCTGTATAGTATTTCCTACACATATAGTACAGTTATTAATGAATCAATTGTACCATGTGACAAGCTAAGACTTAAGAGAAGAATATAACTAGGTAAACGCTAAAAATGAGGATGAGGTACAACTATAGATTTGTAGCAAGTAGGGGAAAATCAATTTAATTTAGTCCATGAGCTCATTTTTTTTGTTCTATGCTGGTGTAAAGCAGCATGTCTAGGTAGCATATAACATTTTTGTGACTCTGCAATGTTTATTAAAGAAGTAACATCAAACAAAGAAGTGAGTAAATTTATCTCACTTTCCCTGAATCATGATGTCCTTGGATGTAAACTTATACTCAAGTATGCTTGGTAAATATGTTTCTTTGAGACCTTAGTTTCTTCTCCTGACTTATATGTAATAATCACACTTTACGAAACTAGGCCAAAATACAGGAGGATTATCAACCTTTAGCTTAGAAATTATGATCCTATGTTTCATACACTTGCATTGGATTTTTATCATTCCTTTACGATTGACAATCAAATCACAACTCTTGTTTTTTTGTTTCTTGCAAATGCGCACCCCCTCCTAGAGCTAAGCTTGCCTAAAATAATTTAATGGACTGTTCTATCCTCTGATTTGAACTACTGATTTCTTTAGGTGCATCATGGTTTACTCAAAACATGCTTCTTGTGCTTACACGATTTTCTGAATTGCATGTTAGGGAAATTAATACTGTTTTTCCTCTTAAATTCATCAATTTACAATTTTAAAAGTATAAAGTATCAACTTCTTCTTATTAGTGCTAATTTTTTGTTCCAGTTTTAAAAAAAATTGTGATGTGTACATCATACTATTAATTCCTACAAACTCATGTTATACATAGGGATCATGCTGGTGGAAATAAGGACGTAAAGAAGTTGATTCCAGGGATCAAGGTATACGGTGGATCAATGGGCAATGTCAAAGGATGCACAAATAAGTTGGAAATGGTGATAAACTCACTTTCGAAGCTTATATCAAAATACTCTCGCTCCATACACCACGGTACACCTTTTCCCTTCAAGAAAATCCATTTTCTTCGTTAACTATGTGTATTACAATATACTTTCACCTTAACTATGTGTAGTATATTATCACTTCTATAGGAGTCAGCGTAACCTTAGTTACTAGGAACGAAATTGAGCAAGTTTAACTATCAATATGTTGAGTTGCATTTGTATAGCTTGTTAGTTATTTGTCCGCATATTAATATCTCTAAACTTATGGATTGTTGACTGGCCTATTTACATTTTTTATCTTGGAAGTATGCTGTTATCATCGAACCTTCATCAAATCTTCGTTAAACTATGACGACCCAGAATTTTTGGTATTCGAATTTGAAAACATTTAAGTGATTTTAAATATTTGGATGATGGTTTAGCTTGAATTTCAAATATAACTATGAATTTAGCAATTTAATTATCAAATTTAATTATGGAAGATTTGGGTAAAATATTAAATCCTCAATTTGATGCTGATTAAAAATAATTTGATGGCTTAGAAAATTTATATTGATAATACTGAGGTTAATGGAAGCTTCAGAATTTGATTTGGAAAAACTTTATTCAGTTTTGAAATTATATGATTTAAATCGATATATAAAAATAGCCTTCCGAGGCAAAGTCTCGGATTTCAACGAAACCAGTTCCATTGGATCCCTAATAGTGTATTATTATTGGATTTCAATTTTCGTAATGTTTGGGTTGTCGTTTGGTCGTACGATAAGCAAACGCGTTGAAAATTAAATCGAAATTTAATTTAGTAGTTGGTTCAAAAAGCTATCTTTTCCATACGATCGAATTTGGACTCGGAACCTTTTCCATCGCGTTCGGAATAGGGGTATAACACTATAAACGCCTAGCGGCACGGCTCGATTGGAGGTTAATTTTTTGAGTTGCGAAATTCGAGACAAGTTAAATTTAAAATTTAAATATAATAAATTTTTCCCAGTCAAAATCCTTCCCATCAGCCACCCTATGAATTGACCCGGCCTATTCCTTCTATAACACGCCATTTCCCATCTTTCGATATCAGCACGAGACAGGAGAAAAATAGATCGTGCTTTCTTTAAATCAAAATCACGTTATTCCTTTCTTCCTCTTTCTCAAACGAGCAGTTCGAATTCGTCATATAAGAAAAATCATGCGAATTTAAATCGTTATTTCCATCTTGGTGGAGGTGGCACAGCGAATGGGAAGGCAAGCGTAGGAAGGTGGCGATGGAATTCGAGCAGTAGATTTTAGAGGAGTCGCAACTTCTCCTGGACGAGCGCGAAGGATATAGGCGGCGTCAGTGAGATTGTAAATCTCATGAGTTTTACGCTCGCATATGCACACGCGTAGGGAGGAGGAAGGGGACGAGGTAGAGGGCGTTGGTTCTCGTGTGATTTAGGGTTGGGTTCATTTAGGATTTCGAGCACGTTGTCTTTGAGCGACTTCTTATGGGTGGTGGAGAAAATTGGAGCACGCGTGCGAGCTCGGTGGTAGTGGATGTTCGCGACTGTCACGAACAGGAGAGGAGGTCGCGTTTTGGTATATCTGGGTGGTCGTGATTTGGTGGATGTGGTCGATGTTAGTAAAGGAGGTGGCCAGACCATTTTTTGGTGAGAACAGGTAAACTTATTTGTATTTTAATTTATGTGTAAAAAAAAATCATATATAAATTTAAGTTAATCTTCAGTTAATTTATTTTGAAGTTTATTAATCCATGCCAACTTCATACGAGGTCCAAAAATCGAAAAATCAGTGGCATTGGACACAAAATTACAAAGGGCATGGAATTAAAATTGGAATGAGTTGCAAACTAAAATCAAGGTCTAATTCTGTGAAGAAATCTAACTGGATTGGAAATGGGTTGCATGCATAATTAAAGGTGAGATCTTCTCACTCAAAATCATAATTAATTTTTTTTTAGTTATTTATTGATGGTTGAATTGTGATAGTTAAATTTAATTGTTGATTGTGTGCTTGGATGATTAATTTATTATTAGTTATATTAGTTAAGACCCTATGCGCCACATAATAGCGGATGCTATTATATATTAAACCCATATGCCGCGATATTCCACCTCGAAGTGGAATTGGTATTATATATGTATTTGGAGTTGTTGATTCCTGCATTATATAGCGGATGAGACCCTATTGTGCCGCATAATAGCGGATGATATTTTATAAATCCCACATACCGCGATATCCCACTTCGAAGTGGAATTGGTATTTAGTTGTTGTGCTAACGTCTGTAGATGCAGGAAAACATGTTGGAGGGATACAACTGGATTCCTCAAATATTGAGTTTGTTTCATATGTTGTGTGTTGATAATTTTTGTGTGATTATATCGTAATTGAAATCATTGTAGGCTAAAATTTAGCCGAATATATTTTTGGTACCGTAAGATACCAGAAATAAATAAAATTAGATTTTTAAATTAAGTAGAAAATCTATAATTAAATCTCATTGAATAAATTCCAAGAAAATGGGAAAGGATTTAATAAAGGAATTTATTTTTTAAAGGCAATAAATTTGTAAATCAAATAGAAAATTGATTTGGTGTTTTAAAATAAATCTTTGAAAAATCAATTTGAAATTTGATTTGGTGTTTAAAATAAAATTTGGAAATCAATTCGAAAATTGAATTGGTGTTGATAGTGGATATTTGGAAGTCCAAGGGAATTTTGTTTTAAAAATAAACATTGTTTTATTTTTAAAGGTGTGAAAAGAAATTTACAGATTCGGAATGTAAATTAAAATAAATTGAGATGCAGCTGCCCTCAAATTAGCCTCTTCACGCTTCTCATATAACAAATCTAAAGATTCGGCAAGTAATATGGCATTCATTTTCAGATCATAATAAGTCACACAATGAGAAGGTACTTCCATCTCGATTGGAACAACAACTTCTGAACCGTAGGAAAGAGAGAATGGTGTGTTGCCGGTCGCGGACTTGTGGGTTGTTCAGTAAGCCTATGGAGCCATAGGAAGTTCATCGACCCACTTTTCCCTGGCCTATTCTAGTCGTTTCTTCAGAATAGACTTTATAACTTTATTCACAGCTTCAACCTATCCATTCACTTAGGGGTGTGCAACTGCGGAGAATTTCTTCTGAATGTGGAATCATTGACAGAAATTCATAAATTCAACACTGTCGAATTGGGTTCCGTTATAAGTGATGATGGTATGTGGGAGACCAAACTGACAGATACTGTTGCGTACTACAAAGTTGATCACTTTATTTGTTATAATTGTAGCAAAGGGTTCAGCTTCCGTCCACTTGGTAAAGTAATCAACTGCGACGATAGCGTACTTCGCACCATCTTTGGCTAGAGGAAGAGAGCCAATAATATCAATACCCCATACTGCAAATGACCATGGACTGACCATCTGAGTTATCTTAGTAGGTGGGGCTCTAGGAATTCGAGCATGCTTCTGACATCCGTCACATTTTCGTGCGTAGTCTGATGCATCGCGACTTACAGTCGGCCAATAGTATCCATATTGGAGCACTTTCTTGGCAAGGGCTTGCCCCTCGGTGTGATCACCACATTCTTCTTCATGTACATCATGCAGTACGTGATTGATTTCATCTTGAGCGATACACCAAAGTAAAGGAACAGAGTATCCTCTTATATACATGACTCCATTCTGAATAGTGAACCGTGAAGCTTTTTGAAGAACTTGTCTCTTTTGATTCTTGCGCTCTAGTAGGATCCCACACTCGAGATAATTTTTAAATGGAGTTATCCATGACTCCTTATCGGGGACAACCTCAAATACCCAATCTGTCTCCGTTTGTTCGATGCTCGGGGAAGATAACGTTTCCACATAAACGAGTCCCGTCTGCTTGTGCTTCATATGTACTAGCTAACTTTGCTAACGAATAGGCTTTCTAGTTGCGCTCTCAAGGTATGCAGTAGATGACATTATAATTGAACTGATTTAATATTTCCTGGACTCGAGCAAGGTAGCAGCCAGTCTTTGGTCCTTGGCCTGGTACTCCCCCCGAACTTGACACACGAAAAATTGCGCATCACGATAAATCTCCACAGCAATGAATTTTAAACCTCTGGCAAGTCCCAATCCGGCAATTAAGGCCTCGTATTCAGCTTCATTGTTGGTCGCGTGAAAATTAGACTTTAGAGTGTAGCATATAGATCGACCTTCGGGAGTTTCAAGTACAACTCCAGCACCTGAGCAACGGTCATTTGATGCACGATCAGTATGTAGCTTCCAGATATATTTGGTAGATTCCCTGGTTTCGGGCAAGTCCTCTGGGATAGTAAATTCAGCTATCAATTCTGCTAAGACTTGTCTTTGAATGATTCTCCTTGGAGTGTAATAATTTCAAACTGACTTAACTCGATATTCCACTTGAGTAGCCTACCAGACGTCTCAGGTCATATGAGGACCTGTCATAACGGCTGGTCGGTATAATCGGTGATAGGATAAGCCTAGAAATATGGACGGAGCTTCCTTGAGGAAATAACAAGACAATAAGCCAACTTCTCTAGCTTTGGTTAATTTCTCTCAGCTCCGATCAGTCATTTGCTAATGTAGTAGACCAGCTTTTGAATTCGATCTTTCTCCCGAATTAGGGTAGCATTGATTGCGTTTTCTGACACCGCCAAGTAAATGTACAATTTCTCGTGAATGATAGGTTTTAACAAGATAGATGGCGTGGAGAGGTATTGAATTAGCGCTCGGAATGCGCCTTCACATTCCGTAGTCCATTCAAAGTTTCGTTTCCCTTTTCTGATTAGATCGAAGAAGGGAATGCATTTGTCAATGGATTTTGAAATGAATCTGTTTAGTGCTGCTACTTTCCCATTGAGTTTCTAGAATTTCTTTATGGTTCACGGAGTCTCAAGATTTCTGATTTCCTAGATCTTTTTGGGATTTGCTTCGATTCCTCGAGTGTTGACGATAAACCCAAGGAATTTTTCGGATGCGACCCCAAAGTGACATTTCAACGGGTTGATTTTCATCCTATATTCTCGGAGGATGTTAAACATTGATTCCAGGTCTCTGATATGATCAGTGGAGAATCGGGACTTCACTAGCATGTCGTCCACCTATACCTCCATGGTTTTTCCGATCTGGTTAGCGAACATTCGATTAAAAATCGTTTGAAAGTTGCCCCTGCGTTCTTGAGTCCGAAAGGCATGACTTTGTTGCAGTAAAGTCCTAGATCGGTTATGAAGCTGGTATGATCCTGGTCGGGTAAGTGCATGGGTACCTAGTTGTAGCCAGAATATGCATCCATGAAGAATAAGAGTCATGTCCAGCCGTTAAATCCACAAGCTGATCGATTAGAGGAAACAGAAAACTGTCTTTGAGGCAAACTTTATTTAAGTCTGAGTAGTTAACACATGTTCTCCGTTTCCCATTTTAGCTTCCAGACAAGTACAGGATTAGACATCCATTTCGAGTAAAGCACTCGAATAAATTGGTTCGATTTAAGCTTATCTACCTCTTCCTTAAGGTAGATAGATCACTCTGGATCCATACCATACCTTTTTTGTTTTACTGGGATGTACCGTGGGTCAATGTTCAACATATGGCTTGCGATGTCCAGGGAGATTCCGCACATGTCAGAATGTGTCTAGGCAAACACGTCGACGTCTGCTCGAAGAAATTCAACCAATTCCTCTCGCATTTATTGGCTTAACTGAGATCCAATCTTTGTCATTTAGAATCGTTGTTGTCATCAATCAGGACATCGATCGTCAGCTCGGCCGCAGAAGCTTGAATTTCTTTACTTTCATCTTCACTTTCGGCATCTCTCGGGTCAAGATCCCTTAGGAATAAGTTGTGGTGCCCGGGCCTAGGCCCAAACATCAATTGTCAATTTTCAACAAAGCGGACACAGAGAGATTCCTTTACGCCCTTTCCTTTTTCCTTTCGCTGTGCCTCTCGTAGCTCAGCGACATAATGGGCTCGTCCAGCAGCCTGATCTCCTTGAACGACTCCAACTCCATGATCGATGGGGAACTTTAGAGTCAAACATCGGGGGGCAATAGCAGCCCTAAATTCAACTAGGGCCGGTCGGTCCAAGAAATCATTTTATGGCGAGTCTATATCTAGCACGACAAATTATAATATCCGAACTCTAGGGCGTTTTCTATTTCCTAATTCCACCGGCCGTTCCACCACTCCAATGGGTATGGTTGCACATTCATTGAAGTCATGAATACGGGACTGACAAGACTTCAAATCTTTAGTTTCTGTTTTCATTTGGTCATAGGCTCGCTTAAACAATATATTCATAGAACTCCCACTATCTACCAAGATCCTCTTCATCCAAGGAGGACCTACTTGAGTTGATATGACAAGTGGATCGATGGTTTGGGCTTCGACCCGGTCGGCATCTCTATTCAGGAAGACGATATCATCTGTCATCATCTTCTATTGCTTGGCCGGAGCCCCATCTTCCAAACTACTACAACATTCGAAGCTTGCATGCCTCGTAAAACTGGCATGCGACTCCATTTCCTTCCTGCTTTGGTATGTTGAATGAGGACCACCACTAATAGTATTTATCACTAATTCTCACCGGTACGAGCGGGTTCCTCCTATCTCGCCTGGTTCGGTACACGATTCTGATTTGATGGGCCCGCACCTCCAGACTGCGACACCCGCACGTCCAGACTGCGGTGCCTGCATAAATTGCTCTAAGTTTCTTTCACGTATCAACTTTTCAATGATATCCTACAAGTGACGGCACTCATTCGTGTTATGGCCGTAGCTTTCGTGGAATCTACATAACTTTCATGTCTGGATCTATCTCTCCGATGATTGTTTCTGGGCAGGTTTCTTGTACCGAATAGTATTACAGGTCTGTAAATACACATTTTCCAGCGACGTATTCAAAGGAGTATAGTTGTCAAACATAGGAGCCCTTCGTCATGGACCACAATTCTGATCCCGCTTCCTATTTTGATTACCATCGCCTTTTTGTTGATTTTTCTTATTCTGTATGTCCAATTGCACTTTTTCGGAACTCTTCCCAGTTTGTTGAACAGAAACATTGCTTGAATTCCTTTTACACTTAGCCTTGCATCATCATTTTTCCTAGACTTTTTCGCATCCTCTCTCCTCAAGAATTGGGCTGCCTTGGAATAGAAATAGACCAATGACGCGGGAGGTTTTCCAGCCAACCAGTTGCCAAACTCAGAATCGGGATCAATCCCCTTAGTCAATGCCATCAGAATAGAGTTATCATTGGGATTTCTAATCTCAGCAAATGCAGCATGAAATCTCTCTGAATAACATCTGAGTGTCTCTTCAGGAGCTTAAATGACAATAGACAAAGTATTAACATCCTTCGGCCTCGTTACATGCATGCCAAGCCGCTTAACAAACTTTGTTGCCAACTGATCAAAACATGAGATAGGTCGAGGTGGTAAATGGGTGAACCACATAGTCGCTATGCCCCCTAGTGAGATCGGAAAACTTTGGCACTTAACTGCATCATCATCTCGCGCAGCATTCATTAACCATTTATACTTTAAAATACATTGATTAGGATCAGAGCTCCTTTCATAAACGGGTAAGGTAGGTATCTTGAATCGTCGAGGTGGTTCAGCATAGACTATCTCATAAGTAAAAGAAGTATGACTCCAGAAGATTCTTCAGTCGTCATTGGTGAGGCCTTGACTTTCTTGGATCATCTGACGGATCACCGTCGGGATATCTGGCATCTAGACATTCTAGGCCTGCTTAGCCAAGGCGTAGTCGGGTTCCACAATGCGAGGATGGACCGGATGTGGTCGACGGTCCATGTCTCGCCTCCTTGGTTCTAATTTCTCTGGAACACAAGGTTTGGGAGTATGTTGGCAACGGTTCAGATCTGTCCGATTTCGAGCATCAACTCCCAATTTACTAGCAGCGGTGGCGGTGCGGTTGTCTGTGACATAATGAGGAACAACACCTCCCTGGGAGGAGGGTCCGGTCTGATAGCCGGTTGACGGGCGAAACCTCGGGTGCCCAATATTCAACGTATGTTGATGTCCAGTAGCATGAGTATAACTTCCGTCCAGTCATGGACGTGTGATCTATGATGGAAATCCGAAGAGGTTGAACTCTCAATGGATGAATAGGAAGCCTGATCCCACCTGGAACTCCTTCGTCGTTGACAGTTCAATTGGTTGCTCAATTGCGCATTAGCGCGGAGTTGTTGAGTGAGCTGTTGGCGGCTCTAAGTCAGTTCTTGCATAAGCAGCTGAAACTGATAGGGCCTTGAGGATCTAATAGTCCGGCAGCATTCTGATCGGCAGGAGATAGCTAAACTGGATTTTGTCTATCCCGTCCTTCTAGATCTGCAGCTGTAGAAGTGGTCCTACTGTTAACCATGATGGATAGCGAAGCTCTTTCCTAGATTTGATGCAAATCTGAATAGAATGGAAGAACTCTAAACTTGAAATCTGTATCTTCTTCTTAGATTTATGCAATCCGATATCGATAGTAGATCCAACAAGTAGGAGAAAAACTGGGTTTTCTCAAGGAAAGCACCAAAGCTTTGTACCAAAATTGGCACAACACTCTTCGGAAGTGTCTAAAGAGATAAAATGAAGAAAATAAATGTAAAAAGAGGATTATCTAACACACTCCAAATAATAATCAGAAAAAAGAGAGGAACACAAAGATTTAGAGTTCGGCGTATGGCCTACGTTCACTATGGAATGGTTGATTTTTATTAACTTTTTTCTATTGGTTACAACAAATTACAACAGTGAATTTCGAGCACAACAGTCAATTTCGAGTACAATGGTGGTTTCCATAGAGTTTGGGCGTTGAAGAGCCAAAAAGTCCCTTTTCTGTGGGTCTTGGACTGCTTTTTATAGGCATAGGCTTAAATATCTCGCTCAAATCTCGAAAAGCCTCTTCTCTCATGTGGGCAGGCCTAGACGATCGATCCCATGACATTTGCATTCGGTCCGTAATCGATATGAACGAATTTCGTAACGATCAATATTTTGTCCAATCGAGTCGCGATCGTTCGCGAACATTCCTGAGGATGTATGCAAGCTCCTATTAAGATTTCATAGCATTTGGACTTGTAGGTTGTGAGTTATGATCGATGCAAGTTTGTATTTTTCGATGGCTGCCGAGTTCACATCGCTTTTTGTTCGCATCACTCTATTCGTATCGCTCATAAGCACGTGGTATTTGATGACGCGGCGCGAACTTTTAGGCTCGATCCACTTTCTATGCCGTACGACCGAGTCATCCATCTTTGCAGGCTCCATTCGTATCGCTCCTATGCAATAGTTTCATATCCATGTCGTTCGCATTGATTAGTAGCCGAATCCTTTCGTATTGATGCTTGGTTACGTATTTCGTGTCCATCCTTTCGCATCCGTCCCTCTATTTGCATCTATCAACCTCATCTTATTTCATATTGATTTATACTTGTCTTCTTCGTATCGCTTATTTTGTTTTGCATGAATGATGCGAAGCTCAATAAATCGACACAAAGCAATGTTATTCGATGGATACGAAAGGAATCGATGTATTTGGATATGAATGGGATGGCCACGAACGAAGTGGACACGATCTTGATAGATACGAACAAGTTCGACTCTGATCGATACGAAGGAGGCTGCTTTTGGATGGATATGAAGTGGAATGTGTATAGGTGGATACGAACTGGTAGATGCTTGATGGATGCGAACGAGGCCTGCAAGGAGATGGATACGACTAGAGCGATACGAAGAAGGTGATCCAATGAATACGAATGAGGACATTGCTTGACTTGCATCGATCATATTTTGAGCATATGAACTCCGATTGACTTGAAATTTAAAATGTTGACTTCCGTGGGTTTTCTCGTCGTGTCATATCAATTGTAGCTTGATCCGGACTCGGAAAAAATCTACCGACATCCATAGTTGACCTACATATAACTGGCATTGGAAAAGAACTGTCTTTAGTTTCCAGTCGATTCCTTGGTGTCATGGCCTTGCCAAAAGGCGGGATAACACTTTCTATTCTAAGTGGTTGAACAATTTAAAAGAAATATTTTACTACAAGATTGTGCTAAACTATGCACAAAAGTGCATTCAGATATCCTTAATATTTTAAGGATATTATATAAATTGCACTGAAGTAAACCAATCAAACTGGCATTTCAGCGATTGAATTCCAAGGTCTTGGTAATTCTTGCTTGATCTCGCTTCTTACACGATAAAATCCTCATTGTATTCAACGCATTACACACATGATTTTACGTTATGGTTTACCTGCTGATTTTAAATTAATCAATTTCATTTAGATCTCATTTATTGTGAACACCACTGCTCACCATTCAACTTTGTATGCAATTGAATATGGATCAAACATTCGTATTCATGCATTGCTTTTGAGCTCAAAAATCATCAAAGATAACATTAGTCTTAAGAAAATGAAAACTTATGTGATTAAGGTACGAATGTATTTAGTAGTTGTATTATTTGGCTCTTGCATGGGTCATGAAGTGATAACATGCCAAAGATTTAATGGTGATTATATTTTATATTTCTATGTCACTCCTTAATTGGTTCACTTGTATATTTTTAATGATAAACATTTTATTAGTTATATTAGTTACATAGTATCGAAGTACATTATTTTAACTTTGTATAGCATGTGTTGGTTAAATGAAATCATTTTATTTTACCAATAAGGTTCTTATTAAATTTTTATATTTCTAAAAACCCTAAAAAAATATAGAAATAATTTGATTTCATTGGTGAGTGCTAGGACTCGCTTACCTTGGGATTCTGACCTTAAGTTTGTATAACAAATCATATGCATGCAAGAGATGGATAATTCTATATTGATTGTATCATATAAATCTTTAAATTGTGGTCTTTACCCTAATTTCGACCTCCAATTTGAGTTTGCTCGACAAATCGAAAGAGATTATACACTCATATCAATCGTTTTGTAATGGCTTAAGTATAATCCACATACCTTGAGTTTGCTCAACAAATACATGCATGTACCTTACCTCATTTAGGAAATATATTAATACTATTATACAAAACATTCCTGGCTTGAGTTTGCTCAACAGCTAGTAAGTATGAAAGTAATCTATTAATTATGGAGGACAACTTTATATATTAGAGATCCATAATCTTTAATATATACATTAAAGTGATATCGATTTAAGAAATAATGTATTTCCTTTGAAATATCCTTATGATTCGAGTATCGAATGTGTTTGAAACCATGGCATAGGTATTTTACATATGTACTTATTCCAAAAATCTATTTAACTTATGTTTATACATGTATAATTGTATAAGTTTAGCTTATTATACTTATTATAATTTAATTTAAATTATATAGTGCATATATTTACCTTATCAGTTAAATCATATTTAATTAATTTTAATCAGTATTAATTAAATCATATTCAATTAATTTTGATTCTTATTAATTAAATCATATATGATTAACTTTCATTTTTATCGATTAAATAATATTTTAATTAATTTTTACTTCTTAATTCAATTAAATTTCATTATATTTAAAATTTTAGAAATTTTATATTGCTCCTTTCAAACAATTTAGGATGAACAATCAACTAGAATATTTATAATTTTTTATTTTTTTCTCCATAAATGGGGAAAACATCAAATCAAACAACAAATATAAATGATAGAGATTTAAGAATTAAAAGAGAAGAACAAAAACAAATTAAGAGTGGTTAGGCTGACATCAATATCCTATTCCACTATTAATTTTCTTCTTGATTATCTTTTGCCTTTTACAAGGAAGGTATAATGACTCAATATTCAAACCGTTCAAGTATTAATTCAATAGAATTTGGATATAAAATTCAGTAAACCGAAAAAGACCCTGCTTCCAATGCATTATGCTTTCTATTTACAGACAACTGTCCACTAAAATTGCCAAAATTTGCTTGTACACATTCTATACTCCATATCCGAAGTTTCAACATGAAGATATGGTCAAAATCGAAGATATTACAAACAAAAAATGATCGATGTGATCGTTATGGAACGATATCGAGTTCTCTACCTATGCCAACAGAAACTTTCTATTGACTTGGTCTTTGTCCTTGATTAGGCCACACAGTCTCATTCCATGACCTAATATGGATCGGTACAAATAAATATGGATCGGTACCGAGTTAATCCTTTGTAACCACTGGAATTTTCAACCCTTGAAATTCGACATTAATACATCCTTATGTCGCAAAGCCAACTACTCGAGAGCCTGATTGTTAAGGGAAGAAGAAAATAAATATAGAACAGAATCTCACACCAATGGAATAACATATATTATTTCAATATATAATCTTTACAACAGAAAATTTTGAATACAATATCAAAGTCTAACCTGAATTCATCCTGGACAGTAATAAACCCTCTGTCCTTACAAATGCTAAAATAAATAAAAACAAATGCAACAGATGTAGGGGATAGTAGAATACGTCCATACGTAGATGAAAATCTCCAGCTCTTCTCTGGAAACTTCAAGCATCTTCAACTAAACCTGAAACTACTTGGATCTAAACCGAGTATTAAAAATACCCGGATCAGGCTTGGTAAACTAGCATGAGATACTAGAAATTTTTAATGCTGATGTAAATCGAAACTTTTGAAAAAAAGGGTATCTCATAAGACCATGCCCACACATAAACACGGACGGGTTTTTTATCTTCTGATAACCAAAATACTTTATACTGAAAAAAATTTGATATTATCTTTAATGACAATGGTTTTGAAAAGATTTATCAAGTAAAATATTAAAATAAAGTATCAATTTCCGGACTAAATCTATGTAATATATTCGGACTAGGCCAAATGGAATATATCTGGATGGAATATATGATACTAAAAGGGTAGCTGAAATATTTGCAAAGCATCACAACAATTTTGGAACTACAATCAAACCGTAAAGCTCATATTGGAATTGTATTTCCAACATGATAGAGAACTAGTGGACTTTTTTTCGATCCACGCATAACACGTAATTTCCACATGGCTTTACACGATTTCCATCAACCTTCGAACGACGCTGCTATACTACTATGGAACAGAGTATTACTCGCTGGCTTTACATGATCTCTGTCAGCTTCCAATACCTACCCATTTTATCATCTTAAGGTAAGAGATAACTTTCGTTCATCATAACTAATAGCCCGAAATATGTCGTGCATACCACATAGTATCCCGTATCATATCTAGGATGTGAGGCTCATGAGGTACACTTAACTTCTACAAAGCCACGCTTTATTTCATAAAAATTTACCCTTTTCATTTCTCACAACAAGTTCCTCTTTGAATGCTATATTGCCATTCCTTCGATCACTATTGACTTTTACAAACATACAACCTCTGAGCTCGTATGTAACGACCCGCGTAAATTCAATGTTTGAAATGAATTAAATTAATAGGATTTTATTTTAAATTTAGAAAGAAATAAAAATCTTATTAATTTATATGAAAGAAAATATTGAAATTTGATGTATCAAAGGTAATTAAAATTTGCAAATTAAATTATATATTGCAATTAATAGTAATAGTGGAAATTGTTGCAAGTATTGAATTTGTCAATGGAATAAAATATTGATTTACGGAAATTGAATATAAACGGAGGTAATAAAGTAATGCAAGAAAATAAATAATGTGATTAGTACAATCCCTTTTATTTGTAAACTATTGTAAGGTGTTAATTAATTGAAATATGAAAATTTGAAAATAGATTCAAAATTTATGTTAGATAAATGAATTGCAATAATTAAAGTTAGTAATTAATAGGTTAAAGGGAATACCAATTTATTCATAAATGAATATAAGTGAATGTAACAAAATAAATAAGAAACGCTAATTATTCATAAGTGATGGTTGATGATATAAACGTTACTAACTATTAATGTAGTAACGTAAGATGTAAATGTATTTTCAACGGAAATGTAACCTTATTTCTAGGTAGAAATTGCAGGTAGATTTATGAAATGGAGTTTATGAGATAAATAGAATTGAATGTTTCGTTAGTATGAGTTTAATGGAATATGGGGTAAATTGATTAAATCAATAAAAGACAATAAATGCAATGATGATGGGTTAGTAATAAAAGTGAATAGGGAAATGATTGTATAGTAAAAATGGAATTCCAACTTGTTGGAATGGAGTAAATACACTTAGTAATAAATTTAGGATAGGAAAATGAAATGGAAATATTGAATTAGTTAATTCGTGTATGTATATATATATATATAGAATGGCGATTTTTGGATTGTAAATAATAAACTTATTAATGGTGATCAAGAGTTGTGACCACAAGTTATTATGAGTGATACATATATATTTAATTCAATTCAATTGATTTGGAAATCATTGCATTAAATATAAATTAAATGTTACGTTGAATAAGTTAAGGTAATAAATGGATAATAACGTAAATGTTCTTCATAGATATGATAATTTGAATCTATTGAAATTTATGGAATTTGAATATAACATTTTACGTTAATTGGAGATAAAGATGGAAATAGGTAATAATTGCATTAATTTGTAAGTAGAAATAAATCGTTAATGAGAACAAGTATTTAAGATTAACCACATATTTAGTATATTAAGTTATAACGGAAAATCAATTGCAATAATTAATAATATATTTATTTCATTAATGATAATGACGTAATATTTGAAATATTAAATAGGATGGAATTCAAATGTATATAACGATAGAAATGTGAAATTCGGGGAGTAGATTCAAAGTTATAAATGAGTTGTTAAAATAATACATAATAAGTGCAAATTGAATGAATCAATGGGAGCATAGATTTAAGTTTAGAAAACGATATTTTGGTTTAATTAAGTATTGCAAAATAAATGAAATTAACGTTTAAATATTTCGTTTATAGAGATTAAACTAAAATTCAAGGATATTAAAATAATAGATTTTGAACCCAACATGGAATCCTTCTACTTAAAATTTTTAGATGGAATAAACATTTGATTATTTAATTGAATAGAGAAAAAGATTTATTTAGTATGTAATTTAATGCTTGTTGAAAACTGTAATTTTGTAAACATGTTTGCTTGACTATAAATAAGGATTACAATGTTCACGTATTTATTTAATTGATTTCATCAATTAGGGTCTGTTTTGAAGTGGAAGATTAAAATTAATTGGAAATAAATTTATTAAAATCTTTCCATTGAAAAAGGAAAAGAAACAAAGTGCAATTAATAAAATTTATGTAAGAATGTTTTCATTATGAATGAACATTATTTGGAAATATAAGAATTGATTTAATATTGTATAAGTTGATCATTTTAGAATATAAGAATGTTTACATTATGAATTGCAAGTAACAAATAAGCATTTTAAGGAAAATAAAAGAATGTTGAGGAAATAAAGTGAACGTTTCCATTTTGAATATAAGGAAGCGGAGAAATTAACACTGCAATGGATAGACTTATCAGCTTTTAATTTACATCTAAATTTGTTTAGATCAATTTGGAAATTAATAAAATTGTGGATATATTTTGAAATGTAAACGAAGCGTCTAGATTTACATTTGTAAATACGTTTAAAATAAAATGTAAATGATAAGGAATTTATTTATTTCCTAAATCCATAACGTGTGTAATTAATATTATTTATCTTTTGGGACCACCTCCGTTTGCACGTCAAAATTCGTGCACACCTATTCTTTTGCGATCTATCTATAAATAGGCGGTGAAACCCTAGCCTCCATCTTCATTCCTCTGTATAGTATCTTCTTCAACTTCTTCTCTTCTTCAATGGCAACAGACAATTTCTAGATCCAGTTTCAATCCAAATAAAAGTCAAAATTCAAACTCCTCTAAAAATTCCAGAAAAATTATATGTTGGAGTTCTCAGAATACGCAATCTACTGGTGGTGTTCGTTTTCCGTTTTGGGTTCGGTCTGGAAACATATTCGCGTGCTCCTGTAGCCAAAGCGCGTGGAAGACGATAGTGACGTGGCGAGTATTTAATTAAGGTTTGTTTTGTTTTATAATTTATTTTGATTTTCAAATCGTTTAAATCGCATAACTTTTTCATACGACCTCGGATTCACGCGAAACTTTTTTTGTTAGGATCGTAATTAAATTCCGGACAGTTTGGAACTAATTTGGACCAATTCGGAGACCGTCGAATTTTTGAGTTTAAATTGAATTTAAATTCGATTTAAATTCAAAAGGTGAGTGTTTTAACCCACTCACAACTTCTAAAAGTTTTTATATTTGTTAAATTTATTTAGATATGAGTAGAAAATTTATTTATGACTGTTTGGCATGTTTTATTCATCATATCTGTTAAATCGCATTTATTTAATATAACTGTTCATTAATTTTTTTTATTGCATATAGATTTACAGTTATAGTTATTTATTTGCATATAAACTGTTAGTTTAATAGTTGTTAAATTTATTTTTGAATATAACTGCCAGTTATTACCTGTTAGATATTATCGAATATATATTGATATGGTTTTGTTATTGGATGATGATTGTGATTTGGATGATGGATGATGATGGATGAATGGATGTTTTATTTTATATCATTAAACTGTAAGTTATCGTGCATTTTTCGTTCCATTCGAGATTGTGGTTTGAAATGATATACAACCGCAAAATTTTATTTTTAAATTGCGGATTGAAATGATATACATCTGTATCACATGACCATAGGATAGAAAAGTATATACAGGCACCATGGTCTATATATATAAAGTATTTTAAAGTGATTTCTATGGTTTGGATGGGATACGGTTTATAAAAATTTTAATTTAGATATTTTATAAATATTATTCTTCTACATATATACATATGAAGTTAAAATTTTTGAATTTAGGCTGCGTATAAATCGGTTAAATAAAAATAGAAAAAATGGAAAAAAGGGATTTGATAATTTATATTATATGTTTAAGTTTGGAAATTTTTAAGGTATGATATTTATAACTGGATTTTTTTCCAAGATAAACTTAAATGAATATTCTAGTATAATTAAATTTAAGAAAATATTAAATTTCTAGAAATTAGAGTTGTATTTATGGATTTTTATGTGAATATTCAAGACTAAATAATAGAACATTTGATTTGTGAAAGAATAAAATTCCAACTTTAGTTTTGAAATATTAATACTCCAAATGGATATATATTTATATATATATATAGGAATTGAAGTGGTTTTGGAACTTGAAAGTGATATTTAAATTATGGTTTAGACTTTAAATAAGGAAATATATTTGTAAAGCCATGGAAATTATTTTTCTTTAAAAAGTAACCTTAAAGTCAAACCATTTATTTTATATACCGTTGAATATCCAAACCATTTAAGTTTTAGAAGTTATGGTTTTAAAGCTATGAATTTCGAAATATTATGTTTGAAAAGTATAACTCAAATGTTGGTTTCGAGGTATTATAAGTTTTGAAGTAGTATGGTTTTGAAAAGAATATATATTGGAAAAATAAAATGATATCGTATTGATTTGGGGTTTTAAGAATAAATGATATCGTATTTATATGGGTTTTAAATGGATATTTTATTTTGGTTTTAAAAGTATAATTTTTTTTTTAAAATGACCGCGGTGTTATAATAACGATTGGTTGGCAAAGAGACCGGGATCGGATATGGACATACTCTCTGTCGATACCGAAAACCACTTTGACTAACCGTGTACGTGGTGGAGATTCCAGAATGAAGTAGGTTGGTGGCGGCGTTTCCTGTAAGGTAAGTACGTGGACCCAACTCCCGTGAGTTAGCATAAGGTGGCTAAAACAGGAGCGATCGACGGGTTAATGAGGTAGCACCTCTGATCGGACACTTCCCTTCGATACTATACTCAGACTTTGGATTTTCGGTGGCCACCTTCACTTTTGATTTCTTTGATGTGGGGAGTTTGTCCGAGGTAGGCGGCAGCTGCGCGTTGCGCGTTTCCATCGGCCCGGAAGCATAATTGGTATATCTACCCTGGCATTGTGTAGTTGTGCCGTGTCACCTACCCTAGCGCGCCTTATACGATTTTGGTTTTGTACCATACCTATGGAGTGCCCTCTGACGACGCCCAGTACGGGGGAATTACGGTACTGTATAGACTATGGGAATATATAACTGTGTTAAGGTGGAAAATGTAAAGCCTTAACGCTATTTAAAAGTAAGTTTATTTTACAAATAGACACTATTATAATAGCGCAATATACTACATAGTAAATAGTTTAACGGATCCTTAGGAGATGTAAATCCTGAGCATCTCTTGAGTTACTGCACTCATATTTATTTCTGTTAATTTAACTCACATAAGATCTTTTAGTTCTGACTCGAGTGTTTTGTCTTTTCAATTCGCTCGGGTCAGTCCGAGCGTTTAAGGATTTGAAGTTTTAGCTCTAGAGGACGAAGACGAAGATTTGTAGTATTACTATTATTATTTATACTAGTGCACTACACACTGTTCCGCTGCATTGTTATTGGTATGTGTAACTCTGATATGTATTATATAAATGTTTGTAAACAGTTTTATAAACTGGATATTTTATTATTATATTTTATCCTTCCGCTGTGAGATTCTATTTTGTTTATTCCTTCTCTGTTTTTCTTATTTACCCCATAACAATCCGCCCTTCCGTATGGTTTGAATTGGCATGTGTGTCGATTTGAAGCGTGCGAAAAGGCGGATGTTACATCGTACATCTCATAGAAGGGTGTTAAGCTAAGAGTAGTTGCCTTCTCCACAACTAAACAGATATATTTTTGTAAAGTCAACATTATGATCTTTGAAATGCAATGTCAAACTTTCGTCCATACAAGTTCATTCTGGAACTGAACAAAACCAAAGGCACTCCTCCTACCACATCCTTTTAGGAATCACCCTTAGGATCAGTAGCGAGTAGTCTTTGTAATCTGAAGATTTCAAAATATGACAGGACCATTTCTATAATAAATATCTCTACATCGAGGTGACTCATAGAATGTCAACAAGCAGTCCTTTCGCTATGAAGATCTCAGTCTTCAATACAACGAAGATTTCAAAATGCAGACACCACTGCCATATTAATATAATGTGGGGTAAACCCTTGAGACTCGTGACAACAATCCCTACATTTTGAAGATCATCGGTCTTCAATAATCATCATCTTCAACATGTCTTCACTTCTGAACGTATATGTTTGAAGTGGTTTTCGGATAGGAATTACCCAAATCCGACTCTAGTTCCTTTGCACCAATCATTAGTTAAAAAAAGGTTAAGTTCATATGTGACTATCAATCATTAATAAATTAAATTCACCTTTCATTCATAAATATTTGAGAGAAACATTTTATTTTAAAAATTTCCATTTATCTTCTTAAAAGCATATGGAATCATTAATTTCATTTATCAAATCCTTTTGGTTAATTAAAACCCCCTTTTGAATCCTGAAATAATTCTAAATCATTTCACTTTTCATTTAGGTAAAACATTTCCAAATTATGTATTTAAATATCATATTTGAAAAAATTATTTTAGAGTATTTGGGGTTTCCCTTCGACATGTTCCGTCCCTCGCCCAAGTATCTTTGGATCTCACAGACGAAACACGTGTACTAGTCGTTTCTGCATACCCCTTTCATTTTTAAAATTGATTTATAAAACTTCCAAATCATTATTTAAAACACTTAATTATTATTTAAAAACCATTTATAAAAAATATGAAAAAGAATGGTTAAGTTTAAAATCATATTTCACAAGTTATTTAAACTGCTATGAAAAGTGCTGCGAAGAAGTGCTACAAACAATGTATTAAAGCTTCTTTGATCAAAACAACATTTTTACTCCATATATGTTCATTTTTCCAACTCAAACTAGTTTTAAAAAAAATTAAATGATTTAAAATATTTATTCCATATTTTTAAATATTTAAAAAATATATATTTATAACATTTTCTACTTTGGCCATCGAGCCGCCAAAGCTCGAGTTTGCTCATAGTTTAAAGTCTACTAAATAAAATCTTGGTTTTCTTTCTTCATTTAAAAAATAATGATATAATAGTTTGGAAAATTCATATCTCGAATAATTCCTAGTTATGTTCCATTTTGTATACTCATTTGAAATCTTCGGCTTGAAATCGCGAACTACCGTTACGTGACACGCCTAATTTTGGCTTGTTTTTCAATTTCTTTTCAAACTTCATGGAAACACTTCTAAATGTTTATAAAACATTTCTAAACGATTTAAATTCCTTTAAACAAGTACTTTTCATATTTTAAACTCATTTTCCATTTTATTCCATATTTGTTTATATTATTATAATATCATTTTCAACCTTTTTAGATATTTTAAAATCATTACGAGGCTAAATAATTTCCATATGATCTTTATATGGATTTACTTCTCATTTACTTAACTATGGTTAATTACTAACCATTTCTCTTATTATTATCAAACCAAGTAATCATCCATATCAATATCCATATATTCAAACAAGTAATCAACCAAGTAATCACACATTTAATCATCCAATATATTTTAAACTTTCAAATCATTATACTTGAAATAATTTAGATATTAATTAGTAAAGTCTTAATACTCACCTTTAACCAAATCATTTCACTTCCTACCAACATTCTTATCCAACAGCACTTCTCTAACTCATCTTCTACTTCATTCCTCTTTGCTTTATGTTCTCGATCTCCTCTTTCGAACTCCAGAAAATTTGGCAAAGCTTTCGCAGTTCTTCAAACTTCCTCCTGTCTTCTTGGAACGAAACATGCGGCACTTCCTTCTCTTTTTCTTGCACCGGAGCTCTCCGACTAACTTCCTTCGCTCTTATATTGGTTAGATCTTGCCTTGGGAGGTTAAAGGAGCTTGGCCTTGGCTTGTGGAGGTGGTGGCTGTGAGTTTAGGAGGTGGAGAAGAGGAGTTTGCACTAGTTTTGGAGAGAAATTGATAACATGTATATGTATATTTACTTTCTTTTTGCTAATATTTTTCTCATTATTTTAAAGAGAGCTTTGAGAGGGAAGAATAAGAGAAACTTGTGTTAGAAAATAATAAGAATGGATGGGTATTTATAGAAAAAATGAAGCGGTAAGTTACCAAATCATCTCTTTACAAAATTACCAAAATATCTTTACTTAACTTTAAAGTACCCTAAATTTTTCAACACTTACCATCATCTTTCACATCTTACTTTATATCTTAGTCACTTAAGGCTTAAGTAAATGTATTTGGATGTAAATGCGGATTAAATAGAAGATTTGTTTAGATTTTTGATGTGATTTGTTTTGATGTTTACTTTTTTATTTTTTTCCTACTTACTTTTCCTAATTATATTCTAGAAGTTTCCTAATAATAATTAATAAAAATAAAGTTGTTTAGTTATTAAAATGTGAAATATATATGTTAAAACATGCTAAAAAAGGTGCAACAATGTTGCGATAACTTATATTGAACAAAACGTTGATTTTCGTTAAAATGTTTTATGGTCACATTTTGACGTTTTTTTTAAATTATTTATTTATGTAAAAAAACTTGAAAATAAGTTTCTTATCATATTTAAATAACTAAAAAAAGTGTATTTGACTTATAAAACCATATTTAATAATATTAAAATTCAATTGTTAAAATATAACATCAATTTGTCAACATGCGACGAAATTTGTCAATCATTATAAAATAAATATATTTATATTTATAAAACATTTACAATCACTTATTATCATTATATAACCGTATAAATAATTACTTATCATTTAAACAATTATCTGACTATATATCTAATTTAATCGAAAACCAACTTTTTGTCAATTTTATGCCGAAACTTCAAAATATCTATTCAATTCTAAAACTAAATTCACCATTCTTATTTATCACATGATTATTTAAGTTTGACAATATTATATTTGAATATTTAAAATTAATTAAATATTTCATTTAAAAGTGGTAAAATTACGGGTCATTACATCCTTGGCCTTATATCTTCCAACCTTCCTATACTTCTTCCACCATCTAGCTTCTTTGAGGAAGCTAAGTATATCCACCCCTATAAAGATTGGTACCGATCCTTATAGCCTTGTCCAATCTTGGTCATTTTCCTTACACTCTACATTCTCAATCTACTTTAGATGAACTTAATAGTCCAGATCTATCGAGATATACTTGGTCCAAATGCAGGGCAGCACTTACTGCACAATGTAATCTTTGTGTTAACAAAGCATGCTTTGGATCGAGACAAACTTAGTGAATTTGAACTCTAACTTACAGATATGCCTCTATCTTTTGAACTATCTTCGTGAAGTGATGCATTGTTTTTAAATCAGCATGTCATCTCAAACAGTTATGGAATCACATTTCTTCAGTAAACATAAGAGTTGAAGTATCCCATTTGGATTCCTTATTCAGTTCTAAGATCTTTGAAAGCTTTTCTTTTTCTTTAGTCAGGTAGGACTTCATCTTTTCCGTAGCTATTATTTTATTCTTTCATTGTAGTTTTTATTTTATTTTTATTGAGTTATAAATGGATTGGTACCTATCCTTAAGGATTGGTACCAATTATTTCTTTTATGTTACAATTTTAGTAACACTTGGGAATTTTTAGTTCAAACTGTATTTTATTCAATTGATTGTTACCTCTGTCTTCCTTATGCTCCTGCAACTTATCTTTTACCACATCGACATTAACGTCGCTACCTAGCTTCTAATTCGACTATATTTCAACCAAATAATAGCATCGATCTAGGCATTGTCTCTATTCACGATCCATTTGAACTTGCAGCCGACCTAATCGAATTTGAACTAGATTCTTCAACCTCGACATCATCTCTTTGCTCCATGTCTAATCCCAGATAAGTCACCGCCGCTGCTTTATAGCCATAAAATTCAAGCCTTGTCATTGATCCTTATTAGATTTTCACGGCTCCCCTTTTTCCTGCATTTTACCATGGTCGAGTTGAACATTGAACTCAAGAAACTTGTGTTATCCGAAGTTGGCTCCAAGTTCTTTCTAGTCTGACCCAAAGCTTCTTTCACTTCACTTACTTGGTGTCCACTTCCTATTTCATAGGTCTTTTCTTCAAGTTCTTCAAGTGGTCGTTTCATTTGATAACTTTCGACAAGTTTTTCATGTGAAAGAAAAGAGGCGATTTACTTTTTTCGAAACTAAGTTTTGGTGGGATGGTTTCAGGAAACGGTCACATCGAATGCATTTCGGTGTATAATGAAATTACATATCAAAACTTTGAATCAAACATCACAATCCCGTCTTGTATAGAAAGCTTTGTGTTGCTCCGAATAATGGTTCTATTGTCACATATTCTATAAATCCGATTAAAATTCGACAAATAGTTTCAATGTTTGATGGAGTTCATTTGTAATAATAAGCGGGCTATCCACACAAAGTGTTTGTGTACACAGTGCCATGGACATAGGGCACACAAGCATAGATTAAATCACACATCATTACCCTTGTCGACATACGGGACACGATTGATCAACGCACATCAACTTCCATTAGATCCTATGAGCTGACTACACGAGGCTTTGTTAAAGCATGAAGATTAAACTTAAATCATACCTGACCATGCTTATGTATCGAGTTTTAAGTAACTTATGGATCATAGACGCTCCTAGCGCCTCTTTGCGATGTGTGTAGGTCCTTCCAACTCAGAATTTACTCCGCCAACTGCATGTTCATCTTTTTTCTTGAAACTTGATTTGATACCCTCCAGGCTTGGGCCTTCTCACAACCAACCTGAGCAATCTTTACAAGTAAATTATTTTGTTGTAGAAGAAGAACCATACATTAGTGTTTCCCCTTAATGTTAACTAAGAGGGTTTTGTAATTCCCGACGATTCCCCAAATTCTCTAGCTTTGACTTAATTACAACGAATGTTAGGAGAATTTGTGACAGCCGTAGAATTCCCGTTGAAGAAACTCTGACACCAGCACATTATGAATAGGCATATGACCCTCCAAAGGATACATAGCATGCAACCATTATATTTGCCTCTTTGGAGGTGTTCCTCCATTTAATCATTCATTTGTCTAGTTCTCCAATTTATGAACCTTTCCCTTGTCTAGCTCCATAAAAATGGGTACTTACATGACTTTCCTCTAGAACTTGGGCAGGGTGCCCACTCTTGAAGAAATTAGATACCTTTATAGTTTCAAGAAACAAAGCGAACATCAATCTCTAACTTATTTGGAGACCACTAAGGGTTGTTGCATCATCATCGGCTTTTATAATAAACTCGGCTATTTTAAGGAAGATAATTTATGCATTTATTGCCCAAGCGGTTCGCCCAGAAATTGTTATAAGGGTGTAAGTTCCACCTTTACTCCTTAGCATAATAGATATCATTTTATTCAATTTATTGACTTCATCGCTCTCCAAATTTAATAAATATTCCATGAAGGCCTTCATACGCTGCTTTGGTGAGTACACTTCAAGCTATGAAATATATTCCGACCGATGAAACAAGAATGAAATTCCTCCTTATCGACCCTTAAATGCGACACTTTTGGCTATTGTACAATGGCCATAGCCTCGGCATCGTTATTTCCACATGTAGGGATGCACAAGAGGCTAAAGCTAAACCCTAGCTCTTGAACATTAACAGGACTCACATGTAGTATAGGACCCCCTATTGATCGATGGGAGGACAAAAGTAAAGACAATAATGACGATGATAATGAAGATGAGGATGGAAAAAATAACAGAGATCTCAGACATGAATCTATTAGAGAGACGAATGAAGATGAAAGGGCTTCACCTTATGCCTCCCGATCAAGAATAAGGATCATATCACTTCGCTTAGTCTCGAAGCCATCGAAATTCCAGTTTGGGAGTCAACTCTGGTCCCTGCTGCTGATGATATTTCCGATGTGCTCAACGACCTTAGGAGCATCCCAAGAACTATCCTAGAATATGAAATAACCAACTTCAATCTCTCGAACATTGATTCTCCAATTTGAACTATGGTCGTCATGCTCGTAACTTCTATGGGAAAAGTAACTCCACTCAGTGGACTGCACGAGCATGGTCCATAGAATCGATCGGACACACCAATACATCACATGACACCTAAATCCACAACACGTTCACTGTGCATGCGTCGTACTTTAACTCGTAAGACTTCGCTCGATTATGTTTCTATTCAGGTACAATTGGACGCTTTGGACTCTTTGGCAAGCTACGTGGCAAGTCAACCAAGCACCTTGGTCGTAAATCTTCTAGCTCTTCGCCTCGTAGATGTGACTCATCAAGAGAGCCTAATTCTCTAAGGCTCCAAAGGAAGGTGGAGAAGGAGAATACAAGGATAAGAGATAATACTGCATGGATCGCGATTTGGATTCTCATGACCGCTCTAGGTTTGCTAGAAGGTCTTGCTCCTCTATTGTGAATGTCTTATTCCTAAATCTATAGACCCACATTCCTCAAGTCGTAATATTCCTACTCCTACCTATAGAGCTTACACTACCCTTGTATCAATACCTTCTCCTATTCAAGCCTTGTCACCTTCCTATAAATCCAGGCATCCTCCCAACCTACTGGCTTTTCGACTTCCAAACCAGCTCAAAAAAGGTCCGACAAAGAGCATGCCCTTACACATGTTTCGATAGTTGTCTCGGCCAAATCTTACTGAGATGCAAAAGGATTTCCCTTAATTGTGCTTTACTGTAGTCATATTTGACTGCAACTGAAAAACGTTCTACGCGAGTTAGATAGTCATACTGAAGCGTGTATTCATGATGTCTTCGAGCAGTATTACATTTAGAAATGGTTGTCTCATGGTATATCTGATATTAAAAAAGCTAACTAGTTGGTCTTCCAACAAAATGAGATTGAAAAAGGATCATCAACAAATTATCGACTTCTATTCCTAAGAAGTTGATCAACTAAAGAAATTTGCTAAGGACATCGAAAATAAACGTTTGGACGATTTAAAGGCCTTCAAGGACATGTATAAACTTCAAGAGGAGAAATTGAAAGATGCCTACCACAAAAGATGCGAGCCAACAAAGGAAAAGGTAGTACTCGAAGCCATTGTCGACATGTAGGCTCCCATGATTGCTAACTTCAATGCCAAAGTTGTGAAGCAGAAGAAGAAAAAGATAAATCCCTTGCCATGGCTAAAGCACACATGACCAAAGTCCTCGACACAAATGAGGAGAAGAAGGCCTTAGAGACTCAATCCGTCGAGGCCGAGAAGAAAGAAGAGGAGCTCAACGTTTAAATCGAGGTCACACCGGTTTGCTTCTACATGAATGTGATTAAGTCTGCCAATCTTAAACTGCTCGATGATAAATACCCCAAAGCACTAGCTCGGGCCTAGGATGAAATTCTTAAATAAGAAAGAGAGCATGTGGGCTAGGTCGATGAAGAAGAGATTAATGCTGACCTTCTTGATGAGGAAGATCTTAAGGACCTAGCCGAGGGGCAGAATTAGCCCACAACGCTTTAACTTCTACCAAAATGCCTGTTGGGGCCCTTCTTGAATCTAGCTTAAAGGATTTGGTAGAGAGCTCTATCCTTATCTTATAAGGACCCCAAGTAGGAAACATGACCACAACCAGTTATGAGGCCGCCATACCTCTTGCACCTAGACCTCTCTTGTCTGATCCTCTCATCCCTTCTTCCAAAGCTATAACATGACACTGGCCTCAGTTCATGGGTCATACATCCCCAAGAATCCCAACCATGTGCCATTAGAGTCAACTCTCAAGTTTACTATTATGTTTCCTTTCATAGAGGAAGGGTGGATTACGGCTCCATTTCAGAACCCATATACATCTCCTAGAGGAATATCATTGGTCTCTCCCATGTTCGAGAAAGATCGAATGATACCTGGTGATGTTTCTAATCTTTTCATTTATATTTCTCAACTTTCAGGTCAGCCTACTATAGTCCCCAATCGGATGTGATCTTTGCCTAGTGCCCTCAAGCTCCAACCGTAAAATCCATCATTATCTCTACACCACTTCTTATTCTGACCTCATTGACCGAATCCACTCTAGGGCCTGACGCTAAAAATATATCTCCATTACACGAAGAATATACAAACAATTTTGAATTTTCCAAGGGCAAGGATGGTGTGACCGTTGCTGATGTTGAGGGTCCTGATGTAAGGCCGTCCATCACAAAGAGGTAATACATCAGCCCGACCACATTAGAAGAAGTCAAGATGTATAAAAACTTGGATGACACTCTGATTCCCCTCTTTACATCCCTTCTAATTTCCCAAATTGATGTTCCAACCTCCACCCTCCTCACGACCGGTACCTACGCCGATACTCCCAAATCCCATACCTTGGGATGAAGATCTCAAGGGCCATCTTTCACCGTCGCAGGATGCCAAGTTTTAAAGAGAAATCCCCCTTCCTCCTTGAAGAGGGAAAGGAAAAGGAAGTCGAAGTGGGGAAAGAACCATTAGGGATAGTTCCTTTTGTTGTCTTTTAACTACGTACATAGGGCACTGCTATGCATGTTCGGCCCTTGCTTTTATAATCGAAAACCTTAGAAGTAATCAAAATCAATTTTCTTTCAACTTTGTCTTATTTACTTATTTTGCATTTCCCTTTACAAGCCCACATGCTTATCTATGTGCAAAAATTATTCCTAATTCAGTTACAGTTATGCTATTTATTCTTATTCTATGATCTGTGCAATACCATGATTTACTATAACTCGGTACATATAAATAAATTTCAACAATTTCTTAGTATTATTTGATTATTTAGTTTCCTTTATTATATGCCAAAATATTTCTCGGGTTTTCTAAACAAAACCGTGCTTCTTTGGCCAACTCTATGGCCAACCCCTTTTATTTTCAATCGGACATATTCTTTTCAACCGTAAATGAAATCATATCCATAAGAGGCTCGGTTTTGTATTGATCTTGTCTTTGGGAGTTGGCTTCTTGGATGATTTCCTCTAGGCATCCATTTTTGACCCTGCTATCTCAGGACATTGATCAAAGACTCTTTATCAAACAACCTAACATATCACATTGGATCGTGAACAAGGTTATGCTAGCAAAAGACTCAACTTTACACTGACCGTTATCTTAGTGAACTTGTGTCTCAATTAATTTTCTCTATATATCCATCTCTGACCCAACCTATCTTATGACATTGGTCAAAAATGCTCCATTGACCGTCTTTTCTTGTCAACGGTTGAGCACGTGTTGTTTGCTAGTAAGTGAGGTCGAACCAGCAGAAAGGATATAATTATACATAGGTCCATATCTCTGTGATCTAATGTCTTAGATGCCTGCCTCTGAGCATCAACCTTGACCTCGCCTATCTACAGGCATTGGTCTAGGATTTGATGTGTACGTGCAATGGTCCGACCAACCCCACTAGATTGTACTATAGCAATCCGATTATGGATTGAAGGAGTTAATCAGTACTTATCTACGTAGATAGACATTTAGCTTTTCAAAACGCAAAATGTCTGTTTTTTCTACTGATCGCGTAGTATAAAGTCAGATTTTAAAAATACTATTTCATTGATTTCAAAAGCCAATTTTATTTGTAAGCGGAAGAATGGAAGACTTTGCCTTATTACATCTCATCCTATCAATCGATGCATCTTATTTGTAAAAAGTAGATCTAAGTAAAATAGCATTGTAGACGTTCGTTGTTCCATGCCCACGAAATTTGGATCCCATCAATAGTCGATTGCTTAAAAGTTCCACTTCAAACTTATATTCAATCACATAAGGACCTTTTCAATTCGGATCAAGTGCCTCCATACCAAGAAAGTCTCATTTTAAAACAAGATCACCTATCTCAAAGGTACGGTTCCTAACTGTGGCATTGAAGTTCATCACTACTCTAGTTTCGGATAATTCTTCTTTTCTCCAGTGAACCATTTGCTAATGTAATATACTGGCCATTAGATTATACTCTCCTCATGCTCCAAGGCTGCACTCTGTGCATTAGTAGACACCATTAGGTAAACAAGAAAATCTTCTCCTTCCAAAGGCTTCGACAATATCGGTGGTCTCTCTATATGGTTTAGCAAATTCTGCAAATCATCCTAGCGTTCCTTTCAAACAAGATTTTATTTCACTTTATTAAAGGCATTAAAGAATGATATGCATTTTTCCATTGCTTGTGAAATAAATCGACTCAACATGGTGACTTTCCCATTCAACCTCTGCATCTCCCTCCTTGTCCTTGGGGTAGTAACCTCTTTCAATTCTTTGAGTTTACAATGAAACAAAAAAATTGCTGGATGCAACTATGAAAGAACATTTAAGAAGAATGAGATTTATTCCATACTTTCAGAGGACATCAAACATTTCTACGAGGTCGTCCATGTGATTCATTAATCGTTGTGACTTCATATGCATGTTATCCACACATACCTCCCTAGTCCATCTTATATGTTCTTTGAAAATTCTAATCACGTGTTGCCGGGAAGTAGCTTCAATATTCTTGGGTTTTAACAGCATAACTTGGTAGTCATACTGCCCCAAACCAGTGATGAAACTCGTGTGCTCCTAACATGCATTACTATCAAATTGTAGTAAGAGTATGCACCCATAAAGGATAGAAGTTCATGTTCAGCTGTTCCATCCACAAGTTGGTCGATCTTAGACAATGGAAAGCTATCTTTTAGGCATGCATTATTTAGGTCCAAATAGTCAATGCATTTCCCCCATTTTCCGTTCGCCTTCTTAACCAACACCAAGTTCAATACCCACTTTGGGTACAATGCATCATGGGTGAAGTCATTTTCCTTCAACTTAACCACTTCTCCATTCAAAGCAGCAGATCACTATGATTCCATACTACGCCTCTTTTGCTTCATAGAAGAGTATCTTGGGTCCACATTCAGTGCATGGCCCACTTTCTCTGGCAAAATTTCATGCATATCAGAATGAACCACATCTTGGTTTTCCTGGAGAAACCCTACCAACTCCTTTCTCAACTTCATGCTAATTTGAGACACGACGTTGAGAACCCCCGTGGGATCATTATCATCGACCAGGATGTTGATCGTTAGCTTTAATGGTGCCTCCCTCCACCCTCTGACTCTTTTCATGGGTCCATGGGTTTGTAGAACTTATTATAGGACCCTAGCCAAGGATAAGCTGTGGTTGATATGCATTAGTGCTCTTGAAACAGAGAGACTTCTTTATATTCTTTCCTTTTTAACCTTGTTTTGCCTCTTTAAGCTCCGCGACATAACATTCTCAACTAGTGTTTTGATTTCCTTGTGTAGCTCCTGCGCCGTTCTTGATGGGGAACTTCATCATTAGACCCTATGGAGAAAGTGCAATTTTGAAGCTACTAAGGGATGGCCAACCCAAGAAAGCATTATAAGCCGAACATCTAGTAACAACAACAAATATATGTACTCGCACTATCTTGCAGTCTTCTTCACCCAATTCAACAGTCAAATCAATATAACCAACAAGCTCCTTGGCATCTCCAATAAATCTTTGAATATGAGATTTACAAGGCTTTAGTTCCTTCCGACCATCCCTCATCCAATCAAAGGTTCTCTTAAACGAAATATTAACCGACCTCCCATAATCAATAAGGACTTGGTGCATTATTATTGGCCCAACCATAGCCATAATCATCATGGGGTCAAGCATCGGCACCCTTATCCTATCAGCATCTCTTTTTTGAAAATGATATCATTATATATCATCCTTTATTGCTTCTCTATAGTTCCATACCCCTATGGCGAGACATGTTTCTTAAGGTACATGCCTCAATGCACTGCCACACCTTTCCATTTCACTCCAGCTCTTTTCTACAGGATGAGTTCCTCTAGAAATGGTGTTAATCACAATCCTTCTCTCAGTCTATCTTGGTCCCTATCCAATGGACTCAACATGATCCCTTTAGGCTATCTTCCCTTGGGGGCCATCATTTACCTGCTTACCAGTTTATAGGTTTTCAACGTACCACTACATCTTTTCTTCCTTACAAATTCTCAATCATATCTCTTAGGTGTCGGTATTTATTGCTATTGTGAACATGAGTTTCATGGAAGCAACAATACTTTCTAGAATTCTTTTCCTATTTAGTAATCACTCAAGGCCAGCTTCTTATAGTTTTCAGTGCCCTATATAACAAGATAGATATTTTCAACAAAATCATGTAGTGAAGTGTAATCTCCCGTCTAGTATATCTAGTGCTTTTCTGGTGTCCTCCTTTTTCCCATCAATGTCTTAGTTTTCCCTTTCACATTATTTTTATTTTTAACGTTTACAACAACGTTTCCAATGTTATCACCGCTCTATCAGATAGCCATATTGCTTTGCGCAACAACATTCGGCCCTTCACGACTGTCTCTAGCCAAACAGGCATCCAAATCTACCTCATCCAAGCGTATAAATTGGGATGCCTTTTTTATAAAATTTCTTTATGGTAGACGGTTGTTTCCTCTTCACCCATCTACTAAAATCAGCCCTTGGGTTAACTCCATTAACCAATGCCATTAAGACTATCTCCTTTCTTGGATTACTCACATAGCAACTGTAGTGTTGAATCTTTTCAAAAAATCTTTCAAAGTCTCTTTGGAAATCTGGTGAACGTTCAACAAAGACATCACATCCTTTGATCGAGCTGTATGGAGTCTAAACTACTCTATGAATCTCCTTACCAACCTATCAAAGGATGATATAGACCTTGGCTTGAGCCGAGTGAAGCACATTATTACAACCCCATCTAGGAATATAGGAAAGCATATATATCTTACATCAACTATAGCATAAGCATTATTCATTTCCCTCCATACTTTAACAGATATTGTCTTGGGTCAGCGGTTGCTTTGTAGAACGGCGCCATCGACATCAAAAAATTCTTCGGATGGTGCTTTTCCAAAACATTTTCATTATATAGGATTCAACTTGGCGATGAACCCAACTCGCCATTACTTCTAAGTTAATTCTCGTTCAACGATCTCTCTACCACATCAACGATGTACTCCTCGCTGGATTAGGTAGTTGGATGGCGAGTGTCAAGAACAACACTGAGTGTTTGACTTTGTAAATGCTCTTAGTTCATTGCTGGATGTATCCTGTCTTTGGAAGAGCCATTTATTTAGTCCCTCTTTGTTTATGCCTTGTTGTACTACGTTCTTTCCCTACTAGTTCTACAACATTCATTTGAACACTACCGACCCGACCAACAGTAGGTTGCACTGCACTAGTGCATGCCTCTTCTTGGATCTCACCTATAGAATCACTTAGGGCCACTCGGCTGGAACGATCGGTGCTCGGTTCTGCGAAACGATCAGCACTGATTGGTACCAATCGTTACAGCACATGGAACTTACATTCCAGGTCCCATCCTTGATGTTCCAGCATCACTCTTCTACATCTTCTTCTTGTCATCTCTCCAATTATAGTCTAGTGAAGATGAACTCTCTTCTTTAAAGATTGAAGATGATGGATCTCTAAGGCTCTTTCTACGCCTTTGAGGTCGCTGGGCATCATAGCAAAACTCCTCTCCATCTTCTCAAAGTTGGAATTTTGGCTCTTCGCCATCTTCTTTTTCATTTTAGCCTCATCCAGTCCTAGTTCACCCTTGTTATTGTCTTCAATACACTTAGGGCTTCTGTAGTAGTTGGTTGATTAGTTTCCTCTCTATGCTGATTCCATCATTCTTCACTTTAATGATGGGTATATAAGTAGTAGATTTACCTATATCCTTTTGATGGGGCCATTCCTTCTTAGATCTAGTGCAAGATTCCTTTGAAATCTAAGTAACTGCGGATCTTCAAACTTGAAACTCTTAGATCTAGCTTTTAAATTCCTCTAATCCAAAGTGAAAGCATAGATCCATCCCTATGACTAATCTCTCTCAGTGAAAGTATAAAAATGTTTGCTCCAAAAAAGGGAGAATACCCAATCAAATAATAAATATAAATGATAGAGATTTAAGAATTAAAAAAGAATACGCAAGAATTTAGAGTGGTTCAGCTAAATTTAGACAAAATTGTCCACTAAAATTACTTGAATTCACTTGCACACGTTCTCTACTCTAGATGTAAAGTTTAGGCATGAAGATCGGATCACAATCGAAGATATCACAAACAAAAAGCGATCGGTACCGATCGTTATGGATTGGTACCAAGTTGTCTACATATGCCAATTGGGATTTTCTTTTGACTTGGTCTTCATCCTTGATTAAGCCACATTGTCGCCCTCTATGATCTAATAAGTATTGGTACCTATCATTGTGGACTAATACCAAGTTACTCCTTAGTTGTAGACTAATACCGAGTTATTCCTTAGTCTTGGATCTTCCAACCTTCCTTTACTTCTTCCACCATCTAGCTTCTTCAAGGAAGTTAAGTATATCTACCCTAAAAAAGGATCAGTACCGATCATAGAAGTTAATTATATCCACGCCAATAAGGATCGGTACCGATCCTGGTAGCCTTGTTTGGACTTTCTCATTTTCTTTAAACTCTTCATTCTCGATCTACTTCACGAGCACTTAATAGTCCAGATCCATCGAGATATCACTTGGCTCAAATTTAGGATAACATTTACATATACACACACATCAATATATGTATGTGTGTGTATATTAACTTTTAATTATTTACCTATTTAATAAAAACTTTTAGGATAAATAACAACTATAACAATTATAGTTGCATATAATACACCAGGTATATATGTTACTAATTAATTAACTCTTAAGTAATAAATAGTTTAAAAGTTTTGAAATTAATTTTGAAATTTCTCAAAAAATTGAATATTTAAAATTTACTTATAGCCGTTATAAAGTTTTAATATATTTTGAAATTAACATTTAAATTTAAAATATATTTAAATATTCAAATCTTTATTTGAAAATAAGCCCAATGCCCAAATAACTATGAGCCTTACATCTAGGCCAACCTTTTGGATTACTCTACCCATTGGGTCTGGCCAGTAGCTAGGGAGGGAAAAGTACTTTTTATTCAACCCCAAGACTAGGCACTACCGTTTTAGATATCCATCATATAGAAATGATTATTAGCTAGTCCCTAATGTTGGCAAGTTAGACTGCATAGGTCATATATGCATTGATATATTGTTGGTCCAGTCTTTTCTTAGCAGTGGGTGAAATGGGTAAATTTAAAAAAAATCCCTAGGTCCTATGTAATCTATTAACAAGCATTAGATCCAATCTAATTATTAAACAAAATCCTATTTTTATTTAAAATCATTTTATATTTTTTAATCGATCACATTAATTAATTTAACTAAATGTTTAACAGAATATATCATGTATACATTCAAAGATATAACAATATAACATAACGAAGTACAAATATGTGTGTAATTATATACACATACACACATGTAGATATTGAGATTTATATATATTGTACATACGTATATATTATACTTACATATGCATATGACAATTTCATATAAATATCAAGAATATATATATGTCTAATTGCATATATGTTTCTAAATATGTTATAATGTGTATGTTGTTTATTATAGATTATAGATATTTATAGTAGCATATATAGTATAGACATATATGTGTGTGTGCATATGCGTATCTATATGCGCACACACACATGTGTAATATCTATATTACCACTTATACGTACACATATATGTAAATGAATCTATATAATAAAATTAGATATCCTCAAAATAAGGGAATGTTTGGTGTATATGTGAAGATGAAAATAAAAATATACATTAGATATGGATCTAATCAAATCAGGATCAAAAAGGAAATAGGAAAAGGAGATATTTTAGTTCATCCCAACTTCCTCTTTTATAAACATCAAATTAATAATAAGTTCAATTTCTACATGGAAAGAATTCTATGCTCATTCATAACTAAAGTATCTAAGCCTAAATATTACAGATCTGATAAGACACATAATCAACATATAAACAAGATTGTTATAAAGTATTACCATAGTTAAATTTTTTGTCCAATAACATGATTGATTTTTAAAACATTCATATATACAAATACACACACATATACGTACGTACATACATATAAACATAACACACATATATATATATATGTATGTATGTACCTTATAATTTAAATTTCAAATTTCAAATACATATATTTGAGTAGACAATAAAACATTATTAATTTGAAAACAAAATTAACTTAACCAAAATATTTAACTTAACATCAGTTTATAATTTTGGATAACATAAAGATGAACATATATAAATATGTACAATTCAATTAACTAAATATCAAATCCCTAATTATAAGTAAATTAAGTTATGAAAATATATGTAAATATTATTATAACAAATCAACTCTATATTAAAAAATAGTTTTAGATTCAATGAACGAAAATAATACACAAAAAATATCGAACATAATATTGGTTTTTTGAATAAACGACAATACACAAAAGGTTTTAGATTGAATTCAATAAGTGGCAATTCACATATACATGAATTTGTCTGGGTTAAATATCATAAATGAATAAAATAAAAACGAATCGAACTGAAAGAGTCTTACTCTTTTAACACCTTGATTTGAATATCGTAAATAGATTCCTTGAGTCGGTTATTCAGACTTTGCAAGAATTGGGTAAACCATCTTATTTTATTTGAATTGCTTTTAGGTGAATAGAAGGAAAAAAATTCGGTTATAAGAGAGAGAGGTAGGTGGCTATAATGGGAGGAAAAAGGAGAAATAATTGAAGAGGAAAGAAATGAAATCATGGGATTTGTTTTAATGGGGAGAATGAAACCTTAACATTTCTCCTTATTAAAATTTCCCTTCTTTAATTTCCATTCAATTGTTAATCATGCCACCTCATCTCCTATCAAGCATGGTCAGTCATTCTCTCCCTTAATTGGAGCAAAGTTTCCAAAAGGCCATCTAGTTAATTATCTCTATTCAAAACTCGTTTAAATGTATACCGATATTGTATATCGACACGTGCATATATGTTATCCAACCTTTTGACCAGACAATATTCAGATAGATTGGACGAATCAGACTTAGAGACTATCAAGGAAAATAACCCGGAGAGATGGCCTAGGAGTCAAAAAACCAAATGTAAACAAAATAATGGAGGTAAATACCAAACCATCCAAAGAGACCATAAGATAGGACCCACCCAAGTGGTGGATCGATACCGGTTCAACTTTCTTCCTCCATACTTGCCTCGGTTTTTCCTACTCACTCTACTTGATGCTATAAGCCTTATTTCAAGTGTTATTTTGTCCCCATGCAATTCTTTATCGATCTCCATGAGCATTCAAAGTTAGCAACCCCATTCTTCCATAAATCCATCATTTGGACTCAGAAATAAGCTAATAATGGTACAAACAAGTTTGGAATCATGAAGCTAACCATGAATTGAGCCTAGACAAGGAGTTCAAGACAACCAATTTAGCTATCTCATGGATTAGTACCGATCCAATCCTATGGATCAATACTAATCCATGCAAACTGCTAAGATGTCCACCTATTTTCTTGAAGAATTGGTCCATGGTTTGAAAACGAGGTAGTGATCATGGGGGGGGGGGGATCTTAGGCTTCCTACCTCTGTAAATATGAGGAAAGAGCTCCTTTTTAAGGATCATTAGGCTCTTGCATTCTCTTACTCTAATTTCTTATAATCATCCATGGATTTATCCGTAAGAAATCCTACTTCTAATCCAATTATCTAAGCAATAAAATCACTAAGTGGATGATTGGCACGTAAATGTGCATATATATACGTCCATATTTTATCTTTTTTATTTAAATAAATATCATATTTGGGCATTTTAACATGTTTAAAACCAAAATTCAATTGTTTTCAAATCATCATATATTAATCTTCATTCAGAGGCAAAATGATCATTTTTGTGTTGTGTCAATTTGAGAATTTTTACTTGGATATTTTTTATGATTTTTATAGGATATTTTGGTGCACATGGAAGAGGGATTCATGAAGATACATGGGTGCACAAAGGAAGGAAAATGAAATAATTCAAGTTCATGATCATGGAGGAGCCCACCCACTTATCTAAATGTACAATTAGAAGCTAATGGACAACTAAGTTTAGGTTAAAGCTTCATGCACATTAAATGATGGATTAATTAGTAGCTAATGGTTACTTGGTGACCACACTTCCTAAAGGGCATTTTAGTAAGCACCCTAAAAATTGAACTAGGGTCTTATGCATATATAAATAGCCATTTTATGTACATGTAAATATCTTCTATTCTCTCATATATTTGCTTAGGAAATTTGCATGTTGTAAACGAAAATGAAAGTGAAATAAAAATGACTTTCCAAGCCTCTTTCTCCTCTCTTTTCTACATGCTTTTTTTTATTGTTCATATTTATTTATATGCTCTCTTTCTTTTTATGTTCGTAGCTTAGATTTACATTCATGCAATTAGTTTAATGTTATTTCATGCAAGTAGTTAATCTCATTTCCTTTGTTTAATTTCCACTTCTCTTTGCTTTGCAATGTTGGAACTTACGTGTGTTGATTTGATAACACAAATGAGTAGCTAAACCTCTTTAATTTATGAGTAATGAAGCTCTCAAATATTATGTAATTTCAATATTTTTATGATTTATGATCTCTTTAGCTCGTGCTTCATGAAAGTGAATTTTGATGTAAGTTTATACAAGTAGGTTTGATAACTTATATTGCTTACGCAAATGAGCTTTTCTTGTTCAACATAAACACAATTTACATCATCATTTAATAATTAATTTTTGATTTTTAAAAGAAAGTAAAAATGAAATCTGATGATCTATATTACTAATTACAATAATAAATAGATTATACTTAAGATAGTTTTTTCTTTGGCTTCATTTTCACGAGAATTGATAAGTGGTTTATTTGTATGGTTTGAGTTATGTTAATTAATAACATAAACAAACCATACTTATGATAAGTACAACAATTATTTCATTTAATATCAAAGCTAGAGATCATAAATTATTTGTTTGTTGATTTACAAATATGAGGGTGGATTTGCCTCTAAATTGTTCTCTAATCTAATAGTTTTTAAAACACATTTTAATTCCAGTTTTAGCTTTATTTTTGTTGTTAACAATTTTCTCTCACTTTGGTCTAGTTTGATTGAATTACATTTTAAATTCTAAAACAATTCCCTATGAATCGACCTGTACTCGTCACGTACTAAAATTGTACGCCGTGCGCTTGTAGTTAAATTTTAAAATAAAATTCACCTATTTTCTAATCCGATAGAAAACTAGTCGTTAAACAAGTTTTTGACGCCGTTGTCGGGGAGTTGTCTTGATTTTGATTTTCTATTCTTCGAATTATTTTCGTTAATTTTTATCGTGTGTTTGTTACGTGTGTTTGTTCGCATTTGTTTGTTTGCATTTCTTGCTTTCTATTTTCATTTTTCATTTGCATTTCAGTCCAAAAAAAATATACACAAACAATTTCAAAACAAAAACAAAAATACTTGATTTCATTTTTTATTTTCATATCATTTGACAATTTGTATTTACATTGCTCCATTCCTCTAAACTGTGCACACAGTGTTGAGACACTTCTCTGTTACATTCCCTCCCCTTCTTCTTCACACAGTGCCTGATACCTTAAGCTCCTCGATATCCTCACCTGTATTCACCATCTCTACACCCCGCTGCAACCCGTTGATTCGTAACTGCTCACTAATTCAAACATCAACTACCTGAACAATCTTGCTTGTGCCTAAGCAACCCCCTGTTGCAACAGACAACCAACCACCCTAACCATATACAGTAACTACCAAACATCACCACTGATACAACTATCTTCATTCACATACTTTCAATTCACCATCACCATAGCTCCACCATAACTACACTATAACTTCAACAAAACCACTGCTTCGACCATACAGTCACTTCTTGCTACCACCACCCAAACACTGTCATATCCTCTGCACCATCAACATCCACTTCAACCTTACCGCCTTTCAACCTGTCATACCATCCACTGCACATTCAAACTTCCATACAAACAACAATATCCCTGCCACTGCCTACATCCTTCACTTGCCCCATTGCAAAACATCATTCATTGACCTAACTGACCATCCCACATTCATCATCTCCACCAACCAATTCCACATACAAACAAATTCACAAACCTCCCTTGCAAAATTCCCTATCAATAAACAAATTCACATCCCTTTACCACTGCATCACATACAACCAACTTCCTTTCAAATTGAAGTTCATTACTCTCTACAGCACCCCACAAGGGCCACAACAGTGGCACTGCTTTGCATCTACCCTGACTTGAAGTTACCTGCTACAAGTTCGTTACCTTCAACTACAAACCATATCCATATCACCACTTCCCGGTTACAACTCCTCCAATCTTGCATACACAGTTCATTACCAAACTTCCCGGTGCAACTCCACCTCTGATCAACCAATCTCCATCAACACACTTCATAACCATCAGTCTCAACCATATCTCACTGCACTTCCTTCCCATACACCTTTCAACTGCCATCATCTACCATTGAACTGTTATTAAACAATAGACCAAACACAGTTCTCCAATACAATTCCAGTTCATCTCCACTTCTGCATACTCCACACAATTCTACAGCAGCAGCACCTTCAACAGAACCAACCAACACCTCACTTCACCTTCCAACATCAATCGGCCCTCCACACAATTGCCTCTCCGAACCATTAATACTTTGAAACCAAGAATCGCGAACCCCACTACCACAAAATCACCCCAAGTTCCATTGCGTCTGCATAGAATTCCTCCAAGCCGAAATCGCCTCAATTGACCACCATTCTCCTCACTCAACCAACTATTCCTCAACCCCAAAATCACCTGCGACCTCCACTGCTAACAAAAAAAATCACATCAATTCCCAAAACCAACAGTGAGCATCGCCTCAACCAGTCACCTCGACTTCGACAACACATCCTTTTGCTCCTCCTCAAACTGTATTCCATCAGCGTCTTCCACCAAGCAACCAGATCCACCGCAATCCTTCACGACTTCTAGAGCATCAACTCAAACCAAAGTCGACACCACAATTCGTGACCCACATCCCCCCCGAACATACGTAGCTTCATCCACCTCGAATTCAAACCACGGCAAGGAAACAATTCGCCAACAATTCGTGTAATTCGATCGATTTTGAAATTCGATTTTTTTTGGGAATTATCATGCTGTAAATTTTGTGTCTATGTATTGGCTATATCAGAGGATTCGTGTTTTTGTAAAAAGAAAGGGAGTGGATCATTTTCTTTTTGGGTAGCGGAATATATTAGTTTGGGCCGGATCTTAACATTTATTTTAACTGTTGGGCTGAGTTTGGTTGTTTTTTGCATTTTCAATTGAGAATTTCAAAAGTTATCTTCCACACCAAAAAAAACAAAAGAAGAAAATATACCATTGTTCCATATTTTTGTTTTCATTTGATTTCTCTTCTTCAAGTATAAATTTATTTGCTTTTGTTTTTCATTTTTGTTTTGTCTTAAAAAAATAATAAGAAAATAAAAAACAATTGTATATATCTTGTTTTTCATCTCAAGTTGCCCAAAGCAGAAAATCAAGAACAGAATTGCTTGCTAATAATCGCTTTGCTAAAAATTCATCGCTTAAAAAAATTGCTAATAATCTGCACGCTCTGGTATCGTGCTTTCATCTCTTGTTTTTAGTTTGATTTGCATTGTTGGTTGCTTGCATTTGCATTTATATATAAAAAAAACTTCCAAAAACAAAAACAAACTTCATTTTAGTTGCATTGTAAATTCATGTTTAATTTTTATTTTGCATTCATCTCATCTTGTTTTCTTTTCTAAGGGCAATACCCCAATTCGCATAAGGTGAGGAATTTCATCACCCTTTCCTTAGTCTACAAATGCATTTCATCGTAGAATTTAACTAATAATAACGGTTAGACATTGGACTTAAGGGTGTCGCAAGCTCATCTAGTGTTTAATTGTATCTTCATAATTGTTTTCTTTGAACAATTTTATTTATTGGTGTCTAGGCTACGTAGAGTAATAACCATTTATAAATATTACGGTGATTCGTAAATATTATAGTAGTTGTTCCTCTAAAGGTACTTAAACCTTCGGCTGCACTATTACGGTGATTCGTGGTGCACCGATAACCCCTTCTCATTACCTGGCTAAGAAATATTTTTGTTGATTTAAGACAAAGTGTGATTATACAATTTTGGGTTAGGAGGTACTAAGGACAGAAACTGTAATTAAGTCCTTTGCATTCATTTAGTTGCACTAGTTCATGCATATTTAAGAAAAAATCCAAAAAAAAAATTGTAAATTTTACTTAACTTTGTTTTTAATCCAAAAAAAAAATCCTTCTTTCCTTTCCTTTGAAAATTTTCAACCAAAATCAAAAATCCAAAAAAACATATAAAATCTTTTCAAAAAGAAAAAATAATTTTAAAAATTCTAAAACAAAAATCAAATTTCCATTTTCTAAAACAAAAACAAAAATTGGTAAATATTTGAAAATTCAAAAACAAAAAATAATTACAAAAATACATATAAAAAATTGAAAAGCCGAATAAAAAAGAATCAATATTCTCTTTTGAAAATAAAAATTACTTGGTAAATGGTTTTCTTTCTTGTAAAAAAATAAAAAACAAAAACAAAAACAATTTTCGCTTCGTTTTTCAAATATTCTTTCATTCACTAAACTCGATTCTAACTTCTTTCTCTTCTCGACTTTCATTTGTGCTTGAGTACTTGGACTCGTGACATAACAACAAATCGTTGGACTCGCGACTCAACAACTAATCATTTAACTCGAACGGACAATCCTCCCGAAATGGCGAACGAGAACGCCCCTCGAACTCTTATGGATAAAATATTTTCTGATAGAGTTTCTATTTCATCTTGCATCACGTTACCCATCCCTATGGGTAATCATTTTGAAATTTACTCAAATCATATTGCCACGCTTTCGAAATTTGGCAATTTCGAGCACGATGACCCGTACATTTTCTTGACTAAATTCGAACAAGTTTGCACAACCATTAAACTCCAACAACTTTTTGATGACGGAATCAAACTTCGATTAATCCCATTTTCTCTTACGAATTACGCTAAAAATGGTTGTACAGCTTACCATCAAACTCGATTAAAACTTAGGAAGAATTTGTAAAAGCTTTCTCAAAAAAATTCTACCCTTTGGAAAAAACGAGTAGCATCCGAAACGAAATTGTAAATTTTCATCAGTTCAAGGGAGAACCGTTTGAAAAATATTTGGAAAGATTCAAAGAGATTTTGATAAAATGTCCACACCATAACTTCGAAAAATGGATGATTTGCCAAATCTTACATGATGGACTCGAAAACAGCTCACGAACCATGCTCGAATCAATGAGCCAAGGAAACTTTCTTGCCCAACATCACGATGATGCTTGGCAATTTCTTGAAAACCTCACTGAAAAGTCGTCGCAATGGGAAGTTCGAACGAGGAATCAATTTACTCATGATCAAGTGCACACTCGATAGGATCTTCTTTTTCTTTGGAAGCAAAGATCGACGCAATGATTAAAAAATTTTGTAGCGTTTTCTCATCGAACCAAATGAACCAAGCTTCCCAAACGATGTGTTATAAATGCAACGATCCTAATCATATAGCCGTTTAGTGTCCAAATTCCACCGAACAAATCAATGCTTTCAATAAAGCCAAAAATGACCCGTTTTCTCCAACGTACAATTCTAGTTGGAGAAATCATCCAAATTTATCATGGAACCAAAACAATCCCAACACAAATACGGTTCGTCCCAATTTTGAAGCATTCCCAAATAATGCTTCGAATCCTCGCTTTCAACCCAACCATTTTCAACCGAACTTTGCAGGCCCATCTCATAATCAACCGCAACAATCAAATTTTCACCTAAATTCTGCTCATCCTCCCTAAGACGATAAACATTTAAGTTCACTTGAGAAAACTCTTGAAACGTTGGCTAAAGAAACTACTTAAAGCCTTCAATCAAACAGCAATTTGCAAAATTTATTGACCTCATATACGCAAAAAACAAACTAATCGATTGCAAAATTGAAATGCAAATAAGTCAAATAGTCACGTCTGTAAGTGAACTCGAACGAGGAACATTCCCAAGCCAACCCCATACAAATCCTAAAAATCAAAATGCAAATTCAAATCAAGCCCATGTTGTTCAAGATAGCAACATCACCCAATTGAATTCTATCACAACTCTACGTTTCGGTAAACAAATCGATAATCAAGTCATTAATCCAAACGATCTACCGAAAACCTCTGTCGACACTTCTAAAACAATGAACGAATCTGAACGGAACGTGGAGCCAAACGTGAATCGAATGCCAATCAAAATTCTTCTTCTTCTACTTGAGTAGATCCGCCTACCGAGTATCGTGTTCCATTTCCACATCGTCTTCGACCCAATAACACTCGAACCAAATGGAAAAGATGTTAGAAATCTTTAAACAAGCAAAGTGAACATCCTGCTTCTTGATATCGTTCAGCAAGTCCCCACTTACGCGAAATTTCTTAAGGGCTTATGCACAGAAAAGCGACACACTCAAGTGCCCAAAAAGCCTTCTTAGCTACCAATTTAAGTGTAATCTTATCCCAATCCATGCCCGTCAAATATAAAGATCCTGCTTGCCCTACGATTTCGGGTACAATTGGAGACAAGACATTTAACAAATGCTTGATAGACTTAGGCGCGAGTTCAACTTGATTCCATACTCCGTGTACGAATAATTAGGCTTAGGTAAGCTCAAACCCACAAAAGTTACGCTTCAATTCGCCGATCATTCCATTAAGAAGCCTATGGGAGAAATCAAGGACGTGCACATTCGTGTAGGGAAATTCATATTCCCCGTTGACTTTATCGTTCTAGAAACACAACCAGTGACAAACCCTGTGAGTCAAATTCCATTGATTTTAGGCCGACCATTCTTAGCCACCTCAAATGCCTTAATCAATTGTCATAACGGTTTGATGAAAATATCTTTTGGAAAAATGATTTTGGATCTTAGTATTTTCAATCTTTAAAGGCAATCGAACAAACGTCGTGACCAAACGTTGGAAGTTAGTGTCATTCACAAAAACTTTGAAACTGAGACACTTGAACGATGAACGCGAAGCCGGGTATGAAAAATTGTTTCGCTAAATTCCCAAAGAGATTGAATACACTCTTCCTCTTAAATCACTTCCAGTTGAATCTGAATCTCAACCCAATTCTTTGATTGAGAAACTCCCAAAGTTGGACCTCAAACCACTTCCCGATCACCTTAACTATGCATACTTAGGTGGCAATGAAACGTTGCCCGTCATAATTTCCGCAACTCTCTCTATTGATCAAGAAACCTCTTTACTCTCTATTCTTTCGAAAAATAGAGAAGAAATTGGATGATCGATCTCTGATATAAAGGGAATTAGCCCTGCTATCGTTCAACACCGCATCCATTTAATCGACGATGCCAAGCCTGTTCGCGACATACATCAAAGGCTTAATCCAAAAATGAAAGATGTGGTGCACGATGAAATAATTAAACTTCTCGACAACAAAATCATTTACCCAATCTCTGATAGTTCATAGGTCATCCCAATTCACGTTGTACCAAAATTTCTAGGCCAACCGTTGTCAAGAACGATTCAAACGAACTTATTCCAACTTGTGCTCAAATTGGTTAGCGTGTTTTCATTGACTATCGAAAACTAAATGCTGCAACACGTAAGGATCACTTCCCTCTTCCATTTATTGACCAAATACTCGAACGTTTTGCTGGTCACGAATCCTACTGCATCCTTGATGGTCTACAACCAAATTCCAATCGCTCTCGAAGATCAAGAGAAAATGACCTTCATGTGTCCACTCAGTGCCTTTGCTTATCGACGTATGACATTCGGACCATGTAACACTCTTGCGACTTTCCAATGATGCATGGTTTGCATCTTTTTCGACATGATTGAATGCTTTCTAGAAGTTTTTATGGATGATTTCTCTATCTTTGGTGATTTTTTTCTCAATGTTTACATCATCTTGAGTTGGTTCTAAATCGATGTAAAGAAAAACATTTGACTTTGAATTGGGAAAAATGCCACTTTACGGTCAAATAAGGCGTAGTCCTTGGACGTATCATCTCAAACAAAGCATTGAGGTAGATAAAGCAAAAATTGACATAATTGCAAACCTATCCATTCCCAAATCTATTAAGGACTTTCGATCATTTCTAGGATACGTTGGCTTTTACCGATGCTTTGTGAAAGACTTTAGCAAAATCACTCGTCCTTTGATGACTCTGCTTAGAAAAGACGTTTCTTTCAATTTTAACTCTGATTGTGTCTTTTCTTTCGAACGTCTTAAGAAGGAACTCATTTCTGCTCCAATCATTTATGCACCCAATTGGGATCTTCCTTTCGAAATAATGTGTGACGCTTCTAATTTTGCGGTTGGTGCTGTCTTAGGACAACACATCAACAAAATCATTCATCTCATTTACTAAGGAGTATGACTTTGATTGACGCTCAACTCAACTACACAACAACCGAAAAAGAGCTTCTAGCTGTCATTTTTGCGCTCAAAAAGTTTCGACCTTACTTGATAGGTTAACCCATTACTATGTACATGGATCACTCTGCGCTTTAATATCTCTTCGCTAAAAAGGATGTAAATCCTGTTCGATTCGTTGGATCCTTTTACTTCAAGAATTTGACCTTACAATTAAAGATAAAAAGGATCCGATAACGTCATAGCCGATCACCTGTCTCGTCTTTCCAATGCACCATCTTCTTTGCCAATCAATGAAAACTTTTCCGATGAGCAACTTCTTTCAATTTCTATCGATCCATGGTACATTGATATAGCAAACTACTTAGTCATGAAAGAAACTCCCTCATCTTGGTCCAAACAGGACAAATGCAAATTCATGTCCCAAGTGAAATATTTCTATTGGAACGATCCATACTTGTTCAAATATTGTCCCTACCAAATCATCCGACGTTGCATTCTAGATAATGAGATCGAGATTGTTCTTTCGTTTTTCCATGATCAAGCGTGCGGTGGACATTTCGGTCCTCGAAAAACTACGGAAAAGGTATTTCAGTGTGGTTTCTATTGGCCTTCTCTTTTCAAAGACTCGTTTGAATTATGTACAATTTTGCGATCGATGTCAAATGCTTGGACACATTTCTCGATGAAATATGATGCCTCTAAACCCCATTCTTACGATCAAAATCTTTGATGTGTGGGGTATCGATTTTATGGGACGTTTTCCAAATTCTTTTGGAAACTTGTATATCCTTCTCACTGTCGATTACGTCTCAAAATGTGTCGAATCTGTTCCTTGCAAAACCAATACCGTAGAATTGTTGTGAAATTTCTTAAAGAAAACATTTTTTCGAGGTTCGGCATACCTCGCACAATAATCAGTGATAACGGGACCCATTTTTGCAATCGATCTTTAGAAACATTAATGAAAAAAATACTCGATAACCCACAAGTTATCCACTCCGTATCACCGTAAAACTTGTGGGCAAGTAGAAGTTTCAAATCAATAAATCAAACAAATTTTGGAGAAAATTGTTAACAAAAATCGAAAAGATTGGTCTCGGAATTGACCGACGCGCTTTTTGCTTACCGTACTGCTTTTAAAACTAACCTTAGGATGTCCCCATTTCATTTAGTTTACGGTAAATCTTGCCATTTACCCATTGAAATCGAACACAAGGCGTTGTGGAAAATAAAGAACTTAAACTTTGATCTTGAAAAAGCTTACGAAAACCAAAATCTACAACTCAACGAACTAGAAGAACTTAGGAATGACCGCGTATGAAAATGAGAAAATTTACAAATAAAGAACAAAAGTTTTTCATGACAAGTCAATCCTAAGGAAAACATTTTTACCTAACCAGAAAGTTCTTTTATATGACTCGAGACTTCATTTATTCCGTTGGAAACTTAAATCGAAATGGACCAGACCATTTGTGGTGCGAACTGTTTTTCCACATGGTGCCGTAGAAATAGAAAACCTTAGGGATGGATCGATTTTCAAAGTTAGTGGTCATTGTTTGAAACCTTTCTTAGAATTGCCAAGTAACCAAAGGGAGGAGCTCATGATCCTTCATGAGCCAAGCTATGTCTAGCAAGAATGTTAACCCTCTTTTGTAAATATGTACATATTTTTCTCCGTTACACTCATTATATCGTGCATTGACTGTGGGGACACTGTCAAAATTAAGTGTGGGTGGGATCTCAATTTCATTTTTCTTAAGTTTCATGGCATTTTTGAATTTTCATTTTTCTTAATCTAAAAAAACAAAATCAAAATTTCTAAATCCCAAAAACATTTTCTTTTTAGCATTTTGATTTATTTTTGAAGAAACAATATAGGATAAGTATAAGTTTTGGTCAATAAATTGAAATTTTTGAAAATTTATTTATCTTAACAAAAATAAAAATGAAGTTTGATTACAAATTACAATGGTTTAACTAGTATATAGGAAGATTCATATGTGTTAATTATGAAGTATGTTCTAATTGAAAATCTTTGTTTTGAAAGAGTGGTAAATTTAAAGTAAAGGATATAACATTTTTATCTTCTATGTTAAATGGTGCTAAGATGATTTTGCAAAACTCTCTTTTCTAAAAGAAAAAAACACAAAAAGTATATAGGTAAAAAAAAAATTCCTTTTTTCCTTATATATGTATATATTTTTAACACCTAAAGTCATGTGTTCGCATTCGTGTGTTCACTCGCCATGCCCTATACCCATCTCATAAGCCCGAAAGGCAGTGCATGATCGGTATATCTGGCCTCAGTTTATCTGAGTTAGCTGTATGCATATAAAAACTCTTTTTAATAATGCCTACATTCGATAAGTATTCACACTTGTATGTTCACTTGCCACGCTCTGTATTCCCCTCACATCAGTCCGCAAGGTAATGCATGGGTAATATATCTGGCCTCATTTTACCTGAGTTAGGTATATGTAAATATTGTTAATATCAATGAAATTATCATGTACTAGAGTCGAAGCAACATTTTAACTTGTTTGACTTAACTTGTTATTGAAAAGAAATGAGAATACCACTTTGACAAACTTGATTTTTGTTATAATAACTTGATTTTTGTTGGAAATTTTGATGAGTAAATGATTTAAATTTTCGTGATAATGATCAAAACTCATATTTAACTTTTTTGTGTCTATTTAAAAGTAAATCTTTCATTTATAATGTAACGACCCGCTATTTTGGACCATTCAAATCGACAATAGAACCGTATATGTCCGACTTGAATAATTCAAAATACCGAATTGTTAATAAAAATTTGGCAAAACTTAAAATATACAGTAAATAAATCAATCACAAATCACAGACACAGAGTAATATAATGCAGCGGAATAGATACAGAAATAGTAGTTCATGAAGCTACTATATACCTCAGAGTTAGAAATAAAATACAACCGAATAATTCAAATGCAGTGAAGTCTCCGATGCCACAGATGACTTCTCTGAACCAATCAACTGGATGACTGAAGGGATAGATAGCTGGATCTTCAAGCAAAGCTCCAACTTCGAAGGTGAGTCTCAAATGCTGTATCACTCAGTCTGACCCGAGCGTAAAGCAAAACACAAAACACTCGAGTCAGGATTAACATTCTTATATCAATAAATTCAACTCAAATGAAATATCAACTCAAATACCATATAACTTAAAGGATGTTTGGGATGTTCATCCTCTAAGGGTCCATAGAACTATCTACGAGGTAGAAATATATACTGTTACCCCGTGGTCATTCACTTAATTTATATTTCGACCCAAATATCAATTTCACTTCAAAAATCATATTCCCAAACTAGTATCCATATGTTAAGTAATGTATACGGTAAAGTATTTTCAACTTCCTTATCTTAACAAATCGTTCACATCAACCTGACCTTCCCATTTTAATTCAAACTCAATTTATCAATTTAAACCTTCCTAAAATAACCACTTTAATTTTTATAAACCTCAAATCTGGATTTTGATATCCCAATTTCCCTTTTTATTTCAATATGTTTCCATACTTTAAGTATTTAACATTTCAACTAAATTTTTCCCAATCTAGTCTTCTAACTACGAATTTCACAATTTAGTTCAACTAAATTTTCACTTAATTCAATTAGTTATCTACATAACAAATTCTACTATCTTGGTTCCAAATACATATCCAAATCTCTAAACCATTTAATTCCACTATAGTTCATAGCTTAAATATAGCAATTTAAGTTTATCAGTTTCATATAGATTCTCGATTTTTACATCATTATTATTCAGTCTCGAATCTTTCCTTATTTGATTCAATATCATTTTAGTGACCTTAAATTACATTTTCTCAATATTCCTTAAATTTTATTAAACGTGAAATACCACATTCGATAAATTTCAAATTGATTTAAATAAATAAATCCTTATCTAAAAACCATTTAAAAATAACCCAAATTTATCTCCCAGTCTTAATTGTTCAATATTATTTCAAAACTATTCGAGATAAAATTTACATAAATTTTTATCAAAATTTATGTATTTAATCAAATCTTGATTAAACTAGATATACTTAACTCTATATTTATCATTACCCCTTATATGTATTTAAGCATTTACATTTAATAAGACCATATGTTTCTTATCATAGGGTTCAAGTGTTACGGATATTATCATTTCTATCCGTACACAAAATGTATACGGGTGAATAGCATTTCAACCCGTAATCCCAAATTTATTTAAATGAAAACCGCTTGAGTCTATCATTTCAACCCATTTCAATTTAAAAATCAAACATAACAAAGGGAACTTGCAGTGTGATGACGGGGATGGTGTCAAAGTAAGTAAACAAACAATAACAACAATCAACAACCATTCAATAACTTAATCAAATAACCCCGAAATAATCGTATTAATTCGCATTGTTACTTGTATAATTATTTCTAGAATCTACACTATCATTTCATGTAGATTACAGATTATTACATTTCAGTTTTTCACTTGTCGTTCCATTTCAATTTCAGTTTAATATTACAACAGTTAATCCAAACTACGTTCAAAGCTTTAAAGTATAACTTATCAATTTCTACGACAATTAATGGGTCAAATAAACTAATCAAATTTACATATGGCGGGGTCAGGTTTAATCAATCAAGGTCCATCGTATATAATCCGTTTTACTTTGTAAACTATACCACCTCAAATCTTACTAGCAAACTAGTTATCACTTAACAATAGTAATTAACATCCAATTTAAACGACAATCAATCAATCAGTCAATTTTCAACCAATCTATATTATTATCACATAAATAATTTAACCGATAATGGTGTCAGGTGTCATAGGTGAAAAGATACAGATGATAGCAGTCGTAACAGTAAAACAACTAACAGCAGCATATTTCAATTGACGTTTCAATTGAAATCAAATTCAATAAATATAAAAGTGTTAATCGTGAGTGATTGCTCACCTTTCAAGGCTAGAGAATATAGAAGGAGACATGGATACGCACACTGATACAGACACTGAAACTAAATTTCAAATCCAAGCAAAGCAAAATCGGCACGAATTCGATCAAAGCTGATTGGCTCGAATTTGATGAAACGGATCAGATCAGAACTGAAACGATGAAGATAAATGGTATAAGCGAACTTTTATAATTCATGCACTGAACAAATCTGATATGCAGACACGACCTAAATACTTAATAACTTAAGGACATATCCTATAAAATGTAAGTCAATGTATATACACAAATACACTTACAGTAACCTAACTTATTATAACATCAACCATATTATATTACTTATTGTTATACCATATATGAACTAACAGCCGATACTCACACATAAACTAACTCTCTTTTTTTTTTTTTTTTTATCGCGAACGTATGCAACATCTGTATAAGCGAAATAAGCCTTTGAAAAACCAATGTAAACTTAGTTTATAAAATATGTATTTATACAAAATACTTACAATTTTAAAAATACTTACATTTTTTAAAAATACTTACATACGTAAATAACATATTTATAAAACAAAACTATATAACAACTTATAAAATAATCCATAAAATTTTGTTATTATAATGCACTGCAAGTCTGTACTCCACCTATATGAACATACTTAAATTATATGCGTACTAACAAAATAGACACAGACTTCTTCAAATGAACACATGCACTGTCCTTTCCTCCATTTTTTTTTTAAAAACTGTGACATATATAAACGGCAAAACAATATATTATAATAAATAAATCACCTTTACTAACCATGCGTATAAACAGACCATACCACTTTTAAAATTTTATATGTGTAAATAAAGTTATATATATATAACTTAACTTATACATCTTAAAACCTATAAATTACGTGAACATCAACATGTATAAAATTTAATCAGAACGAGAATTTACTACAAAAAAAAAATCTATATAAAATACCACTTTAAAAATATAACAGCTGTGCGTATATGTATAATGTATACTTTAAAACTTACATAGACTGCCACTATACCCATAACTACATACAAAACATACTGTACATCTCATAAAGCTCATATACATATACTTTTGTCTATAACTAACATATATATATATATATATCTTTGAAAGAAAAACAATTTGATACTTTAAAATTATTTAAGTAAAATATGCAAACAATTTACTACACAAATATATGCAGACATTCTATACTCATATATATAAGACTAACGTGACCTAAACCCAAACTAATCATATATTATCCTAACTAAGCACGCATACGTTCAAACAATTGCATTTGAAAAATATGCATACAAATACAGGTGGCTACTCACCAGTTGAAGTGGGAGATGCAGTGGTACACGAGGCGGAGGTGAGAGTGCGGAGGTGATGAACGAGAGAGGATAGAGGGATGGAAGGCGGCTGCTGCCTGTTATTTTATGCGTTTCTTGTGTGTGTGTTTTTTTTTATGGAGTAGGAGAAGAACAGATCTGAGAGGCTTCAGGTAAGGGAAAAAATTATGTTTATAGAATGAAGAAAGAAAGTAGGAATGTAGAGATGCTGTGATATTTTTTTTTTTTGGCAGAAGTCTTTAAAATCATGATGGAAGAAAGAAATTAAGGAGAGAAAAGTGCAGCTTAACAAATTATATAAGAAACATAGTGAAACGTACATAAGTAAATGTCCTGTAGTGGTGTAAAGTAACGCACTAAAATTAAGGGATTAGAAACTTGGGAAAGAAGGAAGAATGCAGGTCTAAGCTTTTATAAGTATATTAAAGAAGGAAAAGGCAGAGTAAACGTACCATACCAATAAAGTGAAAAGATGGAATTTGTAACCGTTGCCCATTGATTTAGCAAAACTCATTAAAGCAATTGATAATAGGTGCGCGTTTAAATTTTGAAACGCCAAAAGAAATCAAATGGTAAGGAATTTATATAACAGTACATTATACGTTTTTTTTCACCCCATAAGAAGGCTGAACGCACATCACTTGAAATGGAAAGGCAAAAGTAAAGCGCGATGATTCAGGAAGTAACATAAGGAATAAAATATCAACGGTCAAAAGTTATGATTTAGCTGAAAATTTCAAGTAATAAATTTATTGAGTAGCACGTTTCAATTTGAGCAAGAATAAGTATGAAATGGAAGTAGCAATAGAAAAATGGAAGTGAAACGTATTCACTTTTTGCCTTATATAAAATATTATATAAAGTAGATAAAAGGAAATTTCCACGTTCGAATCATTAAAGCGATAAATATTTGTATCGGCCAACACGTGAATCCAGGAAAAAAAATAAAAATAAAGGTAAGCTATTTATTGTTCTGCAACCGATAAAATTTTGAACAGTAAGAAAATAAAGCAATAGTCACAGTGGAGTCCCTTGATTTTGTGCAAATGAAATTTATTAAAGCAATTGAAATTTAACGATAGAAAAGTCACTGCTATGCACTGATTCAGAAATCAATTCATAGCTTGAATTTAATAGAATTACCAAATAAATAAACTTGCATAAAATTAATTGAAAATTTACCATTTGATATATTTAATTATACGTAATCCAAATAATAAAACTTTATTTTAAAATATTATTATTAAAATTTCTCAAAAATCCAATTTAATACGTCCTAAAACCAATTAAAAATTATTAAAATTTTATGGGTCGTTACATATAATATTTTCAAAAACTCACATTCATCTCTTTGTAAATAAATCTTGCATTTTGTAAATATTTTCATCCTGCATTTAGATTTAGTGGGTAGTATCTGCTGATAACCCTCATGAGACAACACTCGTCCTATTGAGGACACCCAAAGGTTTAACGGCTTATTGCATACGTTCAATGCAATCATGCTCCCTACGGAAATGGATTTATCTTAATTTTCCTTTATTCGAGGACGAATAAAAAGATAAGTGTTGGGGTATTTGATGTGCACGTAAATGTGCACATATATTTGTCCATATTTTATCTCTTTTTATTTAAATAAATATCATATTTGGGCATTTTAACATGTTTATAACCAAAATTAATTTTTTTTTCAAATCATCCTATATTCATTTTCATTCAGGGGCAAAATGGTCAATTTTGTGCATATGTCAATTTGATAATTTTTAGTTGGACAAATTTTATGATTTTTATAGGATATTTTGATGTACATGGAAGAGGGATTCATGAACATATATGCATGCACAGAGGAAGGAAGCGGAAATAATTCAAGCTCACGATCATGGAGGACCCTACCCACTTACCTAAATCATCAATTAGAAGCTAAGGAACAACAAAGTGGAGGATAAAGCTTCATGCACATTAAGTGATGGATTAATTAGCGGCTAATGGTTACTTGGTGGCCACACTTCCTAAAGAGCATTTTAGGAAGCACCCTAAAAATTTAATTAAGGTTTTACGCACATATAAATAGCCCTCTTATGTATGTAAATATCTTTTACTCTCTCATATATTTGCTTAGGAAATTGGCAAGCTGTAAACAAAAATCAAAATGAATTAAAAATGGCTTCCAAGCTCTTTGTCCTCTCTTTTCTACATACTTTTCTTTGTTTTATTGTTAATGTTTATTTCTATACTCTCTTTCTTTTTATGTTCATAGCTTAGATTTACATTCATGCAATTAGTTTGATGTTATTTCATGCAAGTAGTTAATCTCATTTCCTTTGTTTAATTTCTACTTCTCTTTGCTCTCCAATGTTGAAACTTACATGTGTTGATTTGATAACACAGATGAGTAGCTAAACCCTTTCGATTTAGGGGTAATGAAGCTCTCAAATATTATGTAATTTCAACATTTTTATGATTTATGATCTCTTTAACTTATGCTTCATGAAAGTGAATTTTAGTGTAAGTTTATACAAGTGGGTTTGATAGCTTATATTACTAGTTACAATAGTAAATAGATCATACTTAAAATTGCTTTTACTTTGGCTTCATTTTCATGAGAATAGATAACTGGTTTGTTTGTTGTATTATAGTTTGATGGTTTGAGTTATGTTAATTAATAGCACAAATAAAACATAGTTATGATAAATACAACAATTATTTCACTTAATATCAAAGCTAGAGATCATAATTTATTTGTTTGTTGATTTACAAAAATATGAGAGTGGATTTTCCTCTAAATTGTTCTCTAGTCTAATAGTTTTTAAAACACATTTTAATTCTAGTTTTAGCTTCATTTTTGTAGTTAACAATTTCCTCTCACTTTGGTCTGCTTTGATTGAATTGAATTTTAAATTCTAAAACAATTCATAGCGAATCGACCCGTATTCGCTACGTACTAAAATTGTATGCCGTGCGCTTTCGGTTAAATTTAATTTAAAAATTTACGCCTATTCTCTAAACTGATAGAAAGCTAGTCGTTAAATAGTGGACACTGGCCAAGATTATTCAAACCACTATAAACGTTGTGTGTTCTTTCCTTTCTCATTTTAATTTATTTATTTTCACTTTTTATTCTCTACATGATCTTTTGGGTATTTATGCAATTTTTTATTCAAACATTTTTGTGCTTTCGTGAAGAATCATATTCCTAGGCTACTTGGATCCATCATCTACTATTGGATTTCTTAGATTCGAGAGATAGATCCAACCTTTCAACCTTATTGTTCTACTATTCATATTTTCAACAATCTAAGAGAATTTATTTGTCATGGCCCCATCAAGGAAAGAATGTGCTACAACTTCCAAAGCTACTAATGATGCTGAGAACCAAGATGCTCACCATGCGGATGAATTTGCGCAACCAAATAATCTAAGATCTAATATCCAGCTGAAGTCGTGATCAGAGTGGAGATGGATCATATGATCAAGCAGATGGAGGATAGATTCTTGGAGAATCACAATGAGATGAACCGACAGATGCAGTAGAGCTTGAGGCCGCTAAATGAACTAACTCAAAACAGCCCAGAAGGAGTAGGAGGGACTTAGACCATTCGAGTTCAGAATCTGAAATTTCCTCATCATCCGTGCAAGATGGAGGGATAGGAAGCAAAAGAAGTTGCAAAACACGACTGGAACTTCGTATCAAGTAGCAAGACAAACTCGAAGTTTGAGTTTGTGGATCTGTACTGATCCTAGTGGACAAATCGGTATCAATCCAACTAATGTTGGAGCTGGACCTCCCCCTATGGATGGTGTCGTGGATGTGACCACTAGACATGTTAATGATTAGAATCTAGAACATCGAGCTACTCTTAATGATACAACACATGGGAATCAAACATAGGTATCGAGTGCTAGTACCTTAGGTATTGATTTTGATGACAACAACCATATGAGATTATATAAAATATAGATATTAATGTTTTAACAAGTTATATATTGTATATAGTGCAGGATATTAGATAGGTGTTGATTAAGAAGATTGTACAGTAATAAGAGAAGACTCAAGAGGCTGATAAAGAGGCTAATATAGAGATTCAAGAGTTAAAGATTGAAGACTCATAAGTCTGAAGATTCAAGATATCAAGATAAATTGTAGAGTCATAGATTATTTTGTTAAAGCCTTGGTAGGACTTTCTTGATCTCTCTTCATGTTTTTCAAAATGATTTTTAAAATCAATTCTTTGATTTAAATGATTTTCAATAACATGGTTTTCAAAAATGCTTTTTAAGAATCCTGTTTTCAAAATGATTTTTCAAACTTCTTTCAAAATAGCTTTTAAATGATTCCTAACATTTTAATTATTTATCTATAAAATTATTATATTAAGTTTTCAAGTATTTTATATTTTAATATATACTTTTAATTTATTATATAGATTTTGATTATATGTTTTCTAAAGTGGAAATTAGCCACGAGGGCCTCTTTAGCACGTGCAATTAGTTTCTAAGACACATAACTGAAATAATTACTTTTAAGGACAAAATGAAAAATAATTAGTTTCTAAGGCCTAAAAACCTATGAAATTATGTCCTTGAAACTAATTGGACCGCTAATTTTGTTCTTGAAAGTAATTATTCTGCTGACTTTGGCCTTGAAATTAATTTATGTTGATGTGTATCCTAGAAACTAATTAGACTGCAAAGTTTGTCCTTCAAGTGAAATGCCCCTTTTCTAAATGTATATATTATTTAAAGGTATATTTTGACATTCATTAATACTTTGATATATATATATATATATATATATATATATATTCACTTATACTTTATATTATTTTACTTTTCAAAAGAAATTCTTAAATCCTTTATATATTAAAATATTTCAAAATAGTTTTATAAAGATTTCTTAAGTTTTATTATGATTAAAATGTGTATAAGCCATGCTTAAATGATTTTACAAATGTAAATGACCAAATTTCTATACCCTTTGAGTCGGCAATAAACCACACATGTCCAGCCCGAATTGTACGAAAATATGGATCATTATGGGATAGAAAGATAAAGAAGAAAGAGAAGAATCTTACTCGAATGGAATAACATATATTACTGAACAATAATCTTTACAACGGAAAATTATAAAATACATATATCGGAGTCTAACCTAAATTCAGCTTGGATGGTTATAATACATGTCCTTTGAATGCTGAGAAACAACAATCAATGTGCAGTGGAAAGTAGAATACGTCCATACATTGATGAAGATCTTCAACTCTCCTCTAGAAACTCTAAGCATCTTCAGCTAATCCTGAAACTACTCATATCAGACCCGAGTATAAAAATACCCAGATCAGTCTGGCAAACCAACGTGAGAAACACGAATCTAAAATGATAGTGTAATAGATCAAAGATTGGTGGCAAAAACAGTTTTGAAAAGAAAGAGTATCTCATAAGACCATGCCACACATAAACACGAACGGATTTTCACCTTATGATAACTAAAACATTATTATCAAATCATTTGATATTATTTTTCATGACATTCTTTGAAATCACTTTTCAAGTAAACATATTCAAATAGCCGAAATTGTAACCATTATTAAATTCCAGCATACTGGGCTCTACAATCAAAATGGTAGGTACATAGTGGAGAATGGATTTCTAACAAATGACCAGGTAAAGCGACTACCTTTTGGTAGTATATCTCTAGAAGAATGTATCGAGGCCCAACTGATGGTCCTCTACCAAGACAAGACCGACCTACCTCCAAATAGATAGTATCGTATATATCATCATCCCGGCCGTTACCAACCTATCCGAGCGCACTCTAGCAAACACCACATTAAATTAAACCTAAACGTCATAGCAGGTAAAAATATATCTTGAAGGGAATGATCATACCCTAATGGTTGCGAACCACTTAGCCTTGCTGCATCTACCATGTTTTAGCGATTTTCGGGTGTGAGGCCCGAGGTAACAATTACCTTTCATAGAACTTCAACTTTTCACTTTGAATGCCACATTACCATTCCATAATCACACAATTGATTTCTACAAACATATAACTCCTGAGCTCATACGTCTTAGGAAAAGGTGTTAAGCTAAGAGAAGTTGCCTTCTCCGCTACCAAACAGATGATATGTTATAGAGATCGATCAATGTGATTTTAAAATGCAATGTCAGACATTCGTCTATACAAGTTGTCTAGGAATAAGGAAAACCGAAGGTACTCCCCCTAGCACATCCTATTTGGTAATCACCCTTATGATCAGTAGCGATAAGTCCTTGCAAATCGAAGATTTTCATAACAGAACAGTACTGCTAAATATATAATATGGTAAATTTCTCCGAAGGTCTAGTGGTAAGTAGCCCTACTTCATGAATATCCTTGTCTTCAATGGTCTTATCTTCAACATGTTTTACTTTGAAACTTAAATTGGTTCAAAGTGGTTTACGGATAGGAATTACCCAGATCAGAACCCCGGTTGGAAATCCACTTATCGATAAAAATGTGAATATTTGTGTACAGGATTTGTTATGCCTCTTTCCATTTTAACTTTTTACCGATTAATCAAAATCCTTTTAAATTTGAAAATCTTTAAGTCATTTAATTCTGACCAAATAAAATTTTCCTCTTTCGAAATCATGTCTTAACTGGGTCAAAAAATATGTTATTTAGGATATCATTTACTGAAAACCCAAATCATTTATTATTAAGTTGAAAAAGGACATTATTTAAGACATCTTATTTTCAAGTTGTTTATTTAAATTTTTTTAACAAAAATTTCGTATTTTCCATACCATACCCTTTTAATAAGTTGAAAACATGTTATCTAACTTGGTAAATTCAAATTAGTCAGCATTCGAGTTAAATGTATTTGCAAAAATCATATCAATTTATACTCAATCCAAATTTCCATATTTAACAAGTACTATGGACAGAATAATGGTAAAATCACTTTTTTTAATTTTACGTGGATAGTACAATATTCCTCCTCATAACTTAATATAGGGCTTGGCCAGAACATTTCTTATATTACTAAAAACCTTGATTAACTGTTTTTGTTTCGGAAAAAATTAAATATGATCTTTTCATTAAGAGCTTTTGGGTTTCCCTTCGATATGTTCCACCCTTCGCCTAGAAAGAGAAAACAGATCACAGGTAAGTTCAGAGCACTAGTTTCTCCATTTCCAACCTAAGTCACACACCTTGTTTTATCTTTCTAGATTTCACAGACAAGACAAATGTACTAGTCATTTCCGCGTACCCGGTTTGTTATTATATTCAAGGAAATGATTAATATCGTTTAAGTGTTATAAACAATTTCTCTTAACCATTTATTTAAATTCTTATTAAAACATCCAAATCATCTTTAAAATACTAGGTTGTTCATTTAAAGACATTTATAAAGAATTCGGGAAAGAATAGTTAAGTTTAAATCTATATTTCTGAAGTTTACTGAAACTGGTGTAGAAAAATCCTACGAAAAGCACTTTTAAAAGCTTATTTGATTAAAACAACTTTTCTGCCATTCGAAAATCAACATTTGTAACACAAATCTCTTTTAATTTTTTTTAAAATCTTTATCAAATTTATTTCATATTTTTGAACATTTAAAAATTTTCATTTTAAAGAATTTTTCACTTTGGTCATTTAACTGCAATAGCGAGATTTTCCCGAAAACTTGATTTGGATATAACTTAAAATCTACAAGATGAAATCTTGGTTTTTCTTTTCCATTTGAAATTGTGCTTATAAATGTCTGAAAAATACTTATTTCAAATATTTTTGACTTAATTTGCACATTATACATTGATCTAAAGTTACGGATTAAAAATTACAAACTACCACTACGCGACGGGCTCGATTTGACTATTTTGGTAAATTGTTTCAAAACTTATCCGAAACAATTCAAAATTGTTTTAAAACCATATTAAAACTATTTTAACTTATTTAAAACAATATTCTATCATTTAATCATATTTTTAGCTCTTTATCATATATTTGAATATAATATCATTATAATATTCACCTCAAACCTTTCAAAATCATAAGTTATTTACTTTTCCAAATTTTCAACTTAAGAATATTTTTGAAGTTATTAGCTTAAAATCCCAAACATTTACTTCCATTTTTCAAAGTACTTCCAACATTTAGCTTTAACTCTTTGTTTTTAAATCAACTTCTAACTTTTTCGAAACGAATTCTTTTTTATGGTTAATTTGAAAAGAGGCTTAATCATACCATGTACACCATATAGGATTTAAAAAAAATTGGTTTCAAATCAACTATAGATTAATATTTTCAAACATGATTAATAAAATAGTCATAGTCAACTTTAAATAAGATGTCGATAAAATCAACATTTGCAACCATACATTCATCTATATTCAACCATACAACCAATTTCATCCAAGCATTCATATTACTAAATAAATGGTACCAATTTAAACATATCATTGTTAAGATATAAATATGCATATCATAGAAATCAACAAAATAAAATTTCAAAATAAAGGAGCTCACTTTATTTTTCATGTTTCTATATATATATATATATATATATATATATATATATATTACTTCTTAAGTAACCATCAAACTTTACTAATTAACCAACTAAACATCCAAACCATTATTAATAGTCATGTTAACTTATTTAACATCATTTTAAAATCAATTCATAATTTATTTCTTAAATCGACACTCACCTTTAACCGATTCGTTTTACTTCCTACCAACTTTCATTCAACAACACTTCTTCTAACACCTTGTACTCCTATCCAAACATCGTCCAAAACCATCTTCTTTCTTCACAAAACTCACGGTCTAAGGCCTCATCTCCTTCTTCATCCATCATTTCTTCACTTTTTAGGTACTAAATCATGTTTAAATAATATTCTAAGGTCGGCAAAGTTTGGCGGAGTTTGGAGTTGATTTGATATGATTTTAAAAAAGTTAGTAAGGAAGAAGAAGAGAAGAAGAAGCCATTAAAATAGCTTAAAGGAAGATGACAAAGACAATGTTTGTGATAAAATGAGAGGAAACCTTGTGTATTTATAGTAAAAAAAGAAGCGGTAAGTTACCAAATTAACCCCTTACCAAATTACCAAAATATCTTTCCTTAACTTTAAAGTAAACTTACTATTTTCAACACTTACCATCATCCATAACTTCATTACTTTATGTCATTTTTACTTAATACTTAAGGAATGTATTTGGATGGAAAAGTGGATTAAAGTGAAGATTTGCCTTGGTTTTGGTGAGATTCGATGTTTACTTTTTGACTTTTTAAATTACCTTACTTATTTTAGTTAATGACATTCTAGAATTTTCTAATGTTACTTAGTAAAAATAAACTTGATTAGTTGTAGAATGTGTATATATGCATGTTAATACATATTAACAAAGGTGCAACAATGTTGCAATAACTTATATTGAACAAAGCGTTGATTTTCGACAAAACATTTTACGATCACATTTTGACATTTTTGTTAAACTATTTATTTATGTAAACAAAACTTGAAAATATGTTTCTTACCATCTTTAAATAATAATAACAAGTTCATTGAGTTATAAAACCATATTAAATAGTATTAAAATTCCATTACGAAATATGACGTCGGATTGATAAAATACGACGAAGTTAGAATATCTTATAAAACAAGTTTATATATATTCATAAAACTTTTATAAATCAAATTAATATCTTTATATAGCAATTTTAAAAATAATTATTTATCATTAAAACAAAAATTTAACATATATCCAATTTTATCGAAAGCCGACTTTTGTCACTTTTCGACGAAAATCCAAACTTCTTGATTTTGTAATCGAATTCTAAAAATAAGCTTATCATTCTTATTTATCACATAAAACGTGATTATTAATTTTGAAATTTCTACATCTAAATATTTAGAATAAATTAAATATCTCATTTTCAAAGTGTTTAAATTACTGGTCGTTTACATTCTCCCCTCCATAAAAGAATTTCGTCTTCGAAATTAAATCAAACCTAAAATCCAAAAGGGTTTGCCTAAAACATTACTTCATAAACTTAAACCCATAAGATGTACCCAAATCATCCGTATAAAATATTATATTCAGTCTCATATACGAATAAATATATTTTCTTCTAAACTAGTATTGATCCCCCTAGCCTTTCGTGCGGACTCTAATCGGGCTTTTGATCCGAAACCTTTGCTTTCCTTGCATAGTTCTCAAATATGATTTAATAATCAAGCACCCAACCACAAATCCTCATCAATGTTCACCGTCAATAATCAAGTGATAAGTCCTTTCTCGGATCGCTGTGAACACCTCAAAGTTCCGTACTCGAATCTTAGATCAACTTTCATGTGACGTAATGATCTACATACAACTTACGTATTTATTGCTATAGATTTTTTCTATAAAAAATTCTTTTTGTTAATTTCCTTTACCATTTACATTCATTTTTTCCTTAGTATATTTCCTTTGGTACTAATAACATTCAGGAACCCTTCCCTAAAAAATTTATTTAAGTTTATAAACTATACTCATCTAATTTCATTTACTCAAGACATTTCACAATAGTTTATCTTTTACCAAAAGTTTTCTTAAATGTCTTAGCTCTGAGTTAGGTGTGATATGGAAATTTTAGACTATCCAAAATCATTGAAAATCCCATTTTATCGTATCAATTGGTGATCCAAAATTATTTTTGGTTTAAACACTTTTATAAAGATGTTTCTTTGTTACTAATCAATTTATTAATTAATGATTCTCATTATATCTTTAACTGAAGAAAATTTTATAGATCGAGTAACTCCAAAATGATACCAAGGAACTAGGTACTACCAATAGTATCACATATCCCCTTAATAAGAAGGTTAATACTTAAGAGAAGTATTTACCAACCGAACACATCATCTGCCCATTTTTTGTTACTTTCGAACCACTCGAACTAGTTAACCTATGATACTTATTTTCAAATCCTTTATTTGAAATAATACTTTATGTTTTGTTTTAACAAGTTTTTTACTGTTACATTTGTTTACAAAAACCCTATTTATAAATCCATTTCTTAAAATCATCGTAACTTCCTTTTAAACTCTCAAAATACTTTTCCAAAATACCAGGATTTAAATTCTCGAAATTCATATAAAATACCTTTCCACATTTATCTTTTACAAAATTGTTTCTTTGTAAAGCATGCTCATAAATTTGTTTATCTTAAACTTCTTAACCTTAAACCGATATACTATCAAACACTTTTTAGCCAAATCAGGAAACTAAATTCACAAGGTATTTGTTCCTTAAGCTTTTAAATCAAACAACCAATCAATTAGTAATTTAATTGAATATTATCACTCTTTAACAACCAATATTCAATAAATAACTATATCATTTTGAAAATATCTTTTATATCCAAAATATGATTATAGGTAAAATTATTTCATTTGTCGCTTTCTCTCAAAACAAAAATCATTTATATAACAATAACAAATACGTGCTCATATATATCAACCCATTCTAAAGTATCACTTACCCTATATCTAATGAGTTACTCATCCTAGGGTGTTACTAACCCTTTCTCTGATAAGTCTTTACCCCTACCAGGCTCAGATGTTCACTCAACCTACGCTCTGATACCAAATATAAAGGCCTAAATTTTTGTACCCTTTAAGTTGACAATAAACCACACATGTCCAATCCAAACTGAACGAAAATAGGGATCTTTATGGGATAGAAAGGAAAAGAAGAAAGAAGAGAATCTTACTCGGATGGAATAACATATATTTTGAACAATAATTTTTACAGTGGAAAATTTTAAAATACATATATCAGAGTCTAACCTAAATTCAGCTTGGACAGTTATAATACACGTCCTTTCAAATGCTGGAAAACAATAAAAAAATGGAGCGAAAAATAGAATACGTCTATACATTGAAGAAGATCTCTAGCTCTCATTTGGAAACTCTAAGCATCTTCAACTAATACTGAAACTACTCTGGTATGACTTGATATAAAGGTACCCGAATCAGTCTAGAAAACTAGCATGAGAAAAACGAATCTTAAATTACAGTGTTATAGAACATAGATTGGAAATAAAGACTTTTTTGAAAAGAAAGAGCATCTCCTAAGACCACACCACACATAAACATGGATGTGTTTTTACCTTATGATAACTAAAACATTTTTATCAAATCATTTGATATTATTTTTAATGACATTTTTTGAGATCACTTTTCAAGTAAACATATTCAAATAGCCGAAATTGTTACCATTATTAAATTTCAGCATACTAGGCTCTACAATCAAAATGGCAGGTACGTAGCGGAGAATGGATTCCAATAAATAACTAGGCGAAGGGACTATCTTTCGGCAGTACATCTCTAGAGGAATGTACCGAGGCCCAACTAATGGTCCTCTACCAACACAAGACTGGCTTATCTTTAACTAGATAGTATCGAATATGTCATCACTCCGTTCATTACCGACCTATCCGAGCATGCTGTAACAAACACCATATTAATTAAACCCGAACGTCATAGTGGGTAAAAATATATCTAGAAGGGAATGATCATACCCTATGGTTGCGAACCATGTAGCCTTGCTACATCTACCCTATTTTAGCCATTTTTAGGTGTGAGGCCTGAGGTAACGATTAACTTTCATAGAGCATCAACTTTTCACTTTGAATGTCACATTGTCATTTCGTAATCACGCAACTGATTTCTATAAATGTACAACTTTGAGCTCGTACGTTTCAGGAAAAGGTGTTAAGCTATGAGAAGTTTCCTTCTCCGACACTAAACAGATGAAATGCCTATAGAGATCAATTAATATGATTTTAAAATGCAATGTCAGACATTTGTTTATACAATTTGTCTAAGAACATGACAAACTGAAGGTACTCCTCCTACCACGTCCTATCACCCCTAGGATCAACAGGGATTAGTCCTTGCAAATCGAAGATTTTTATAACTGAGCACTATTGCTAAATATATGTTATAGTAAATTTCCCCAAGGGTCTAGTGGAAAGTAGCCCTACATCATGAATATCCTCATCTTTAATGATCTTATCTTCAACATGTTTTACTTTGAAACGTAAATTGGCTCAAAGTGATTTTCTGATAGGAATTACCCAGATCCGACCCAGGTTTCTTTGAAATCCAATTTATCTATATAAATGTGAATATATGTATACAGGATTTGCTACGCCTCTTTTCATTTAAACTTTTTACGGATTAATCAAATCCTTTTAACTTTGGAAATCTTCAAGTCATTTAATTTCTAACGAAATAAATGTTTCGAAAACGTGTCTTAACTAGGTCAAAAACAATGTTATTTATGACAACGTTTACAATAAACCCAAATCATTTAACATTAAGTAGAAGGAAGGACATTATTTAAGACATCTTATTTTCAAAATGTTTATTTAATATTTTTTTTAAATTTCTTATTACCCAAATCATATCCTTTTAATAAGTTAAAACCATGTTATCTAGCTTTGTAAATTCAAATTAGTTAGTATTTGAGTTAAATGGATTCGCAGAAATCATATCAATTTATAGTCCAAATTTCCATATTCAACAAGTATTATAGATATAATAATGGTGAAATCGCTTTTTTTATTTTACGCGGATAGTACAATTTCGTCCTTATAACTTAATACAGAGTTTGGCCAAAACATTCCTTATATTACGAAAAACTTGTTCAACCATTTCTATTTTGGAAAAAATTAAATATAATCTTTTTTATTTAGAGCATCCAGGCTTTCGCTTCAATCTGTTCCACTCCTCACCTAGAAAGAGAAAACATAGGCCATGTAAGTTTAGGGCACTAGTTGCTCCATTTCTAAACTTAGTTACACACCTTTTTTATCTTTCTAGATCTCACAGGCGGAACAAATGTACTAATCATTTCTGCATACTCGGTTTGTTATATATTCAAGGAAATGATTTATATTGTTTAATTATTATAAATAATTTCTATTAACCATTTATATAAATTATTATTAAAACTTCCAAATCATTTTGAAAATACTTAATTGTTTATTTAAAGACATTTATAAAAGATTCGGGAAATAATAGTTAAATTTATATCTATATTTCTAAAGTTTACTGAAACTGATGTAGAAAAGTGCTGCGAAAAGTGCTTTTAAAAGCTTATTTGAATAAAATAACTTTTCTACCATTCGAAAATTAAAATTTGTAACTAAAATCTCTTTTAAAACATTTTAATATATTTATCAAATTTATTTCATATTTTTAAACATTTAAAAATATTCATTTTAAAGATTTTTACACTTTAGTCACTTAACTGCAAAAGCACGATTTTCTTGAAAAATTGATTTGGACATAACTTAAAATCTACAAGATGAAATCTTGTTTCTAATCCATTTGAAAACTATGCTAATAAGGATTTGGAAAAATTTTTATTTCAAAGATTTTTGACTTAATTTGCATTCTTCACATTGATTTAAAGTTACAGATCAAAAATTACGAACTACCGCTACAGGACAGGCTCGATTTTGACCATTTTGGTGAATTGTTCCGGAAATTGTTCAAAACACTTCAAAATTGTTTTAAAACCTTACTAAAACTATTTTAACTCATTTAAAACAATATTCTATCATTCAATCATATTTTTAGGTCTTTATCACATATTTGAATATTATATTATTATAATATTCACTTTAAACCTTTTCAAAACCATTAAGTTATTTACTTCTCCAAATTTTCAACTAAAGAATATTTTTAAAGTTGTTAAGTTTAAAATTCAAAACATTTACTTTTTAATGTGCTTTCAACTTTTAGCTTTAATTCTTTTTCTCAAATCAACTTCGAACCTTTCCCAAACGAATTCTTTTTATAGTTAATTTGAAAAGAGGTTTAACCATACCGTGTACACCATACAGGATTTAAAAGAAATGTAGTTCAAATCAACTACGGATTAACATTTTCAATCACGATTAATAAAATAGTCATAGCCAACTTTAACTAAGATGTCGATAAAATCAACATTTACAACTATACATTCATTTATATTCAATCATACAACCAATTTCATACAAGCATTCATATTACTAACTAAATGGTGTCAATTTAAACATATCATCATAAAATTATAAAATATGAATATCGTAGAAATTAACAAAATAGAATTTCAAAATAAAGGAGCTCACTTTATTTGTCATGTATATGTATGTGTGTGTGTGTGTGTGTGTGTGTATAACTTCTTACTTCTTAAGTAACCATCAAACATTACTAGTTAACCAACTAAACATCCAAATAATTATCAATAGTCACGTTAACTTATTTAACATCATTTTAAAATTAATTCATAATTTATTTCTTAAATATTACTTCATCTTTAACCAATTCGTTTTATTTCCTACCAACATTCATTCAAAAACAACTTCTAACACTTTCTACTCCTATCAAAACATCGTCCAAAACTATCTTTTTCCTTCACCAACTCATGACCATCATCACCACCCATTGCTTACGGCCTAAGGCATTATCTCCCTCTTCTTCCATGATTTCTTTACTTTTCAGGTGCTAAATCATGTTTAAATGATATTTTAAGGTCTTTGTTAAAGTTTGGTGGAGTTTGGAGTTGGTTTGGTATGATTTTTAGAATGTTAGTAAGGAAGAAGAAGAGAAGAAGAAGCCATTACAATAGCTTAAAGGAAGAAGAAGAGAATGTGTGTGATAAAATGAGAGGAAAACTTGTGTATTTATAGGAAAAGAAAGAAGTGGTAAGTTACCAAATTAATCCTTTAACAAATTACAAAAATAGCATTCCTTAACTTTAAAGTAAATTTATTATTTTCAATACTTACCATAACTTCATTATTTACATCATTTTTGCTTAATACTTATGAAATGTATTTGGATGGAAAAGTGGATTAAAATAAAGATTTGCCTTGGTTTTGGTGAGATTTGATTTGATGTTTACTTTTTTTGACTTTTTAAATTACCTTACTTACTTTTACTAATGACATTCTAGAATTTTCTATTGATACTTAGTAAATGTAAACTTGATTCTTTGTAAAATGTGTATGTGTGTGTGTATCTGTGTGTATGCGTGTGTGTTTAAAATATGTTAACAAAGGTGCAACAACGTTTCAGCAACTTATATTGAACAAAACGTTGATTTTTGACAAAACGTTTTACGGTCACATTTTGACATGTTTGTTAAACTATTTATTTATGCAAAAAAAACTTGAAAATAAGTTTATTATCATATTTAAATAATAAAATCAAGTTCATTTGAGTTATAAAACCATATTAATAGTATTAAAATTTCATGACGAAATATGACATCGAATTGACAAAATACGACGTCGTTAGAACATCTTATAAAACAAGTTTATATGTATTTATAAAACTTTTATAAATCAAATTACTATCATTATATAACAATTTTAGAAACGATTATTTATCATTAAAACAAATTTTGAATGTGTATCCAACTTTATCGAAAACCGGCTTATGTCACTTTTCGACGAAAATCCAAACTTCTTGATTTTGTAATCAATTCTAAAAATAAGTTTATTGTTCTTATTTATCACATAAAATATGATTATTAAGTTTGAAATTATATATCTGAATGTTTAAAATAAATTAAATATCTCATTTTGAAAGTGGTAAAATTACAAGTCGTTATAACAAACTATCAAAATATTTTACAAAGCTTAATACTTTTAAAACAATTTTTACAAAGTAATATTTCAAAATACAAAGGTATATTTGACATATCCTTCTTGTATATGTCGACATAAGTTGAGATTTTCAATATTCAAATTTTGAATGAATGTGTCTTTTCATCATATCTTTTTGCGAATGGATATGGCTATTGTTTCACTATAATAAGGGATCTCTCAACGAATTTTAAAAATCTACTTTCTTATTTTTCTCTCCTCCTTCACTCTCTTTATTTCTAAAAATATTCTACTCAAGATCTTCTCAAATTCAATCAAAATCAAATTCAAACTCTATTGATTTGATTCTCTACTATCTACTCTCTAATCTCTCTTACCTCTCTAACTCAGATCAAGGTCAAAGTGATGTTCAAGAGACTATAGGATTATTTATATTCAAGATCAAGAAATTAATTTTGTAAACTCTATCAAATCTTACTCAAATACTCTTGCGAGTGATTGGTGTCCCTAAAATCCAAGTGGGTGTGCTAGTATCCCGTTTGAATCAAGTGGGTGTGCTTGGTGCCCCGTTTGAATCCAATTAGGTGTGATAGTGTCCCGTCCAAATCCAGTGAGTGTACCCATAGCTCGAAAAATCTGGAGAGTGTGTCTCATAGTGTTGAAATCGAGTTGTATAGACTTTGATACTTGAAAAGAAATATGTACAAAAAATTGTATGAAACTGGATGTAAGGTAATTCCAAACCAGTATAAAAATCCTAGGTGATCTCTCCAACTCTTTACATTTTACTTTTACTGCATTTATATATATCTGTGTTTGCATCTATGATTGATGATTCGCATTTTTTAAACTATAATCTTAAAAGAATTCAAAAGGATTCATAATAATTATTAAACACTATTCACCCTCCTTTAGTGACAAATTAGACTTAAGATCCTTACTTTTGCAAACTAACATCAAGATCCTACCCGAGAGCGTTCGTCGGCCCGAACACTCGGAGCGGACCTCGATTATCGCTTTTCAGTCAAACCTGTAGACCCGAAGTACTGGGAAGATATGGTTAGGAGATCTATAAGTGATGTTAACCCACCTTTTGGCAAGGCAACATATAGGTGGATTTAACCCAAACAACTGCACAAAACATAGTATATTCGACGAAAAGATAGCGCAAGATGTTAGAAATATGGTTTTGACAAAGATCTAGTTGCTTCAGGTTGCTTGGAGTCTACTTCGAGCCACCTTCGTGTTTGCTTCGAGTTTTCAAAAGGGCTGCTTCGGGTCAAAAAAGTGTTCACCTTGGGTATTTGAAGAACAAGCTACTTCAAGTCATCACAACACTTGCTTCGAGTCGCTGAGGGGTTTACTTTGGGCCAAGGAGATGGTTGCTTCGGCTCAGAGCATTGAATCGATCGATAACTTGGAATTCACGTCAGTTTGTATCCATCTAACTTTGCCCGCTACTTCGTATCCATCCCCGTCTCATTCGTATCCGTCCCACAAATACCAATTCGTATCCATCCCCATCTCATTCGTATCTATCCTACAAATGCAAATTCGTATCCATCCATCCAAACCTCCCACTTCCAATCGAAGCGACGACGACATATTTCGTATCAATCATTCACTTGATCAATACAAAGAAAATAACCATGCATTGATATGAATAGAAGACTCAGGCATTGACACGAAACCAAACAAAAAACAATGATATCAAGGAATGAGATGTGGATCGATATGAAAAGCTTGGCAACTGATCGATACGAAAGCGAGGATACATGATCGATATGAAGAACGTAGCAACTAATGGATACGAATGAGGAAGCAGTTAACTCGGCATAAAATGTTGATCTCACTTAAATAATTGCTCCACGTCACCATCTTGATCGATACGGGGCTATTGATATGAACATGACAGCCTTCCTACAATGTCAATCTTGGATCGATCATAACTCGAGATCTACAACTCCAAACGCCTTTAAATTTTCACTATAGCTTGCTACCACTAGAAGAATGTTCATGATCATTCCCATTGCAATTGGATCACTTTTGGATCAATATGAAATACCTAAGGATCGATTGGGGATCGGTCCCAAACCACCCCGGATCGATCATATGGGCCCATCCATGTGTAAGAAGGAGTATTTTGAGTTCAAAGTCAGATATTTCCATGCTACGCCTATAAATAGCAGCCCAATGCCTCCACAAAAGGGGATTTTGGGCTCTTCTACGCTATTACTTTGCTGAACTCCATTGTAGCTCAAATACTATCAATTGTACTCTTGTAAATCATTTGAAGATCATCAATAAAAATGTAATTCTTCAAAGTGGACATAGGCTATAACGTCGAACCACCATAAACCTTGCCTTTTTACCGCTTTCCATTTAAATTTTGAGTGTTCTTTACATTTATACTTCTCTACATATTTTTTTTGTGATCAGTGATTATGAATTGGTGCTTTCATCTGCAATTGGATGTTTGTAACCTATTTTGGCACAAACATTTTAATGCTTTCACTGAGAAGGATAGCTTTCAAAGATTCTACAGCTTGGATTTTGGATCTAAATGCTTAAAGACTTGGAATTGGAAATCTATGACGGAGCAATTAATAAGGAGACAGAGAGAAAAAAGGAGTTAGCATGAAGGAAGCCAGAAGGCATCCTCAGGAGCTAATCAGACTTCAGCTTTCATTACCAGATACAAGATGGAGATGATGATGGACGCTATGCAAGAAGGAATGCTGAACCTACTCCAGCAAATTGGGCAAGCTAGAGTGCAAAACCAAGAGAACACAACTGCAGGAAGTGTTGGAAATAGGAATGAGGAGCATGGAGCAACCAAGATTCAGAATAGAGCATCCGAAGCAGCCCCTGAGCTTGGGGCACGACCCGGAAGCATGTTGATCCAATCCCAGGCAGGATACTAGGCAGAACTATGCAACATGGCGTTGATAGAGGAATGGATGCTCGTTCAGGAGATCAAATTCCAGGATTCCCTCGTAAACTCGGGGGGAAACAAGGACTACATCTTGGTGACAGTGACAGATTGGAAAAAAATTTCAGATGAACCATAAGGGGAGGACTAGTAAATAGTGATCTGGAAGATGTGAACATGAGCCCCTTTGCTCCTACAATCAAGCATGGCAGGAATCCATCAGAATTCAAGCTACCAACACTGGCAACGTACGATGGAAGGACATATCCTATCATTCATCTAACAAGATATATGAGGCACATGGAAGTACCGGGGCATTGGAGGAAATCATGGCACTGTGGTTCAGGTAATTAGAAAGCGGTTCGATCGAAACATGGACCGAGTAGATTGAAAAGTTTATGAGGCAGTTCAGAGTTCATATCTCAAGGCCTAAGAATGTAATGAGTCTGACGACACTAAAGTAAAGAACTGGGATTCTTTGAGGAGTTTTCTAATACAATTCAATGCGACAACAGCATTGGTGGATCGACCAGATCCATTTATGGTCTTGATGGCAACTGTATCTAGCATAGCTATCGGAACAGAATTCAAGAATTCATTGACAAGGGATCCACCTGTGGATCTAGGAGAGTTTTACCACAAGGCAGAAAGGTTTCTATGACAAGAGTATACAAATGATCAGAGAGAGAGGAATGAGAGGATGCAAATGCTGAGAGAGAGAGGAAGGAGAAGGAGCTGATGTTTATGCAGTCAAAAAATGGAGATACGCCTGAAAAGGATTCAGGAATGGCTAAAGGGAAACGAAAAGCAGAGGATAGCTATTATGAGCCAATGTGGCCGCGAAAGGAACCAAGATTCACCGCTTATATGAGGTTGAATAAGACTTTGGAATGAATCTATCAAGACATGAGGGGGCAGGTTCCCTACCGGAGGCCAATAAGGAGAGATCCCACCAACAATGAAAGGAAATCAGACAAATACTGCCTATTACATGAGCTAAACAGCCATAGCACAAACGATTGTAGGCACTTGAGGGATGAGATCGAAGGACATATCAGGAATGACATGCTATTGCAGTACGTGAAGAGGTGGACAGCAGTGGTGGAACTGGAACGGCCGTCATCTACATCACATGAGGACGGTTTCAGATCGTGGCATCAACTTGTTATCAACTGATTAGAATAATGACGAATAAGCAGCAAACTCCACATTAACATGGTTAAGTCTCTTACACATGTACGAGATCACAAATGGTCCTTAGGCATGCTCTGAGACGACTATCAACCGCATCAATGTAGATGTTTGCACTTTGACGTCTCTATTTTGCGTTTGTTTTATATTTTTTTCATTTGGGCTTGATTTAAATTGATATTTTTGTTATAAGATTCATTTGAATGAAAATCTGGTATTTATAATTCCATAATGGCCAAGTCACCTACACATGTACGGGATCACGAACGATCCTCTGACGTGCTCTGAAATGGTGATGAACCGCCATAACAAATGATTTAGAAACTCATTCGGACGTGAAATATGACATTAATAATACTAAATCCCCCTAGAGCATACACAATTCGCCACGAACGGCACCCGAACGCAAACGGTCAGAATTCGCCATGAACGGCACCTCGCCTCGAACAGTACCTTGCCATGAACGGCACACGACCATGGATGGTTACTATTCACCATGAACGGCACCCAACCGTGAATGCTCACCATTTGCCTCGAATGGCACCCGACCACGAATGGTCACCATTCACCTCGAACGGCATTCCACCTTGAACAGTCATAACTCGCCTCGAACGACATACAATTTCAAACGATCGCTATTCACAATCATGTAAGATTATCAATCTTTTTACTGTTCATCAATAGGATATAAACATCCAGGTTATGGAATCACAAATCACACATTCCTATCGCAAGGCATGTTTTGGGAAGCAAAGTGTTAACCCGCCTTTTGGCAAGGTAACATACAAGAGGATTTAACCCAAAGAACTGCATAAAACATAGTATAGTCGACGAACAAACATCGCAAGATGTTTGAAATATGGTTTTGAAAAAGATTGAGTTGCTTCAGGTTGCTTGGAGTCTGCTTCGAGCCACCTTCATGTTTGCTTCGAGTTTTCAGAAGGACTGCTTCCGGTCAAAGAAGTGTTCACCTCAGATCTTTGAGGAAATAGCTACTTCGAGTCATCGCAGCACCTACTTCGAGTCGCTAAGGGGTTTACTTAGGGCCAAGGAGATGGTTGCTTCGGGTTAGAGCATTGAATCTATCGATAACCAGGAATTCACATCAGTTTGTATCCCTCTACCTTCGCCCACTACTTCGTATCCATCCACATCTCATTCGCATCCATCCCACAAATACCAATCTGTATCCATCCATCCAAACCTCCCACTTCGTATCGATGCAACGACGACATATTTCGTATCGATCATTCACTTGATCGATGCGAAGAAAATAGCCATGCATCGATACGAATAGAAGGCTCAGCGTTGATACGAAACCAAACAAAAAACATTACTGCCAAGGAACGAGATGTGGATCGATATGAAAGGCTTGGCAACTGATCGATACGAAAGCGAGGATACATGATTGATACGAAGAACATAGCAATCGATGGATACGAATGAGGAAGCAGTCAACTCGGCATAAAATGTGGATCTCACCTAAACAATCGCTCCATGTCACCATCTTAATCGATACGAATCTGATTGACATGGGGCTATCGATAAACGTGACAGCCTACCTACAATGTCAATCTTGGATCGATTATAACTCAAGATCTACAACTCCAAATGCCTTCAAATTTTCAATGTAGCTTACATACACCAGAAGAATGTTTGTGATCAATCCCATTGTAATTGGATCACTTTTGGATCGATACAAAGTACCTAGGGATAGATTGAGGATCGATCCCAAACCACCCCGGATCATCACATGGGCCCTCCCACACGTAAGGAGTATTTCAAGTTCAAAGTTAGATATTTCCATGCTACGCCTATAAATAGTAGCCAATGCCTCCAGAAATGGAGTCTTTTGGTTTTTCTACGCTGTTACTCTGCTGAACTCTATTGTAACTCGGACATTATCAATTGTACTCTTGTAAACCAGTAGAAGATCATCAATAAAATAGCAACTCATCAAAGAGGACGTAGGCTACGACGCCGAACCACTATAAATCTTGTACTTTTTCCTCTTTCCTTTTAAATTTTGAGTGTTCTTCACATTTATATTTCTCTACATATTGACTTTCTGTGATATGTGATTGTGAATTGGTGCTTTCATCTCAATCGGGTTGTGCAAACAAGTGAAAACCAATTCAGAAGCAATGATGAGTGGGGTACTTCTACTAGTCAGAATCCATTTATTAAGAACATTCTGCATATGAAGTATCCATAGAGGTTTGTAATGCCAACGATGCCACTGTATGTTTGGAAAGACAAATCCAAGGCTACACTTAATGAAGCACGAGTGGCATATAGACTCCGCTAGAGCATATAATGCCATGAGATGTGGTTGCTTTCAATTTCTTTGAGGGAGTAGCAACGATGTGGTTCACTCGGCTCCTACCAAGATCCCTATCATCTTTCGCTGAGTTGTGAATTTTTTTGAAGCAATTCCGTTTACACACTTCACGTTCGAAAGATGTGATGTCATTATCAAACATCTTCCAGGGTGTGGGAGAGTCATTAAATGATTTCTTGAACCGGTTCCATACATCTATGACAGAAGTAACAAATCCTAATGATAACATAGTATTAATGGCATGGATTAGTAGGATTCATCCCAAGACCGACTTCGGGAGATGGTTGGAAAGGAAGCCCCCGTCGATGATGGATATTTTCTGTAAGAAGGCTAATCAGTTCCTGCATTTAGGAGGCAAAAATCGTCCCCTAAGAGATGAGGTTGTGAGTTCATTTGAAGTAATACAGAGCAACATTGCTATAAAGCAGTCTCTGAGAATGTGGATGTAAATGTTAGCAACAAGAGCGTTGGTTAGAAGTAGAATGACAATGACGCCAGAAAGCGAATGCCTGACAATAGGAATCCCCCTAAGATTTTTAAGTATGATACTTATTCCAAGTTGACTCAATCGAGAATATCTTTTTGGCAACACAAGGTACTGAGCAATATAAGAAGCCAACTTCGAGGGAGTTGACTAGGAAGGAGAAGAGATCTGGCAAATTTTGTATGTGTCATAAGACACACGGTATAACACCAACAAATACAGACACTTGTGTGATATAATTAAAGACTTGATTTGTATAAAGAAGCTGCAGCAGTTTTTGAAAGGCCCGCAGGATGGCAGGAAAGGAAATTCTAACCCCATTGGGTCGTCTTCCCTATGAGGGCAAGTTGGGCTTAGTGGTGAAGAGCCTAGGCGGCCTGAAAAACATTTGGTGATAAATACAATCATCAGTGGATCGTATTCGGCTGACAAGATCTAGAACAAGATGGATCGATACGTTGGTGCTTTAAAACATGTAGAGAATGAGAGCTAATTTGTTATAGAGGATGGAGCTTTGGCAAAACAATTCAGAACCGTGACAGATGATATTGTTTTACAGAACAAAGCGTTGATGGGGTAGAAGCCTCAATGATTGACCTACTTGTAATTATGGCAATGATTGGCCCTGCAATTGTACGGAAGTTGCTGGTTGACTGTGGGAGTTCGATCAACATTGTATTTAAGAAGGCCTATGACTAGATTCTTCTGGAGGGCAGGGACTTTAAACCGTGTGAATCTTGGATCCAGGGATTTAATAGGACATCTATGGAGCCAGTCGGATATGTGGAATTACCAGTGATGCTTAGTGAGAACGATCACAAGAGAGTGTGGGTCGTGCCTTTTGTGGTGTTGGATATTTACTCTGCTTATAATGCATTTTTGGACCAACCATCATTGGCAAAATTCATAGCTATTATTGCTCCTTAGTGCTTAACAATGATGATTTCTGCAGAGAATGGTATGGGAATTAACAAGGAGATCAAAGGCTTAGTCGCGAGTGTTATGTCGTTGAGCTAAAGGAGGCAAGGTGAAGTGAGAAAGGAAAATGTGTAGAGGGACTCTCTATATCAAGGTTTTGGAAGCATAGCAACTAATGCATGATCCCTAGCTTGGGCACCATAGTTGGTTCCATAAGTATATGGATCTGGGGAAATAGAAGGTGGAAGAGAAGCTCTTGTCGAGGTAACAATCAATGTTTCGGTTGGTCGGGATGACCCGACCTAGGTCCTGAATATCGGATCATAGCTTGGTGTGAGAATGATGAAGGAGCTGGTTATTTTTCTCTATGCAACTTAGTTTTAGTCGCCTACACGTGCTTTGATATGTGTGGGATCTCGTTAGAGATAGCGAACCATGCATTGAACATAAATCCCAAATGCGTTCCTCTGAAACAGAAGCACCGCAGCCTAGGTCCGGTGTAACGACCCCACCGTTACACCTATATTATTAAAGAACATTATAAATAATCTCATCTAATAATACGAAGAATACAGCTTGCTAAAGGTGACCTAATGTGAATATATCTTTAAACTAACACTGACACGTCATACTTGTGGCTTTTCTTAATATCTAGAATAAAATTTGACGTATATAGTCATAGTCTAAAGTACTAAGCACACTAGTTTCTTAGAATCAGAATAGTACAGTATATAAAATATAATTATAGATCGTAGTTGAATAAAATACATCTTAAACAATTACACATTATGAGTGCACAAGTATAAAACCCAACCCGCATAATATACAACTAATGTAACTCACAATCTCAAAAATGAACTTCTCATAAACAAACACAAAATCCTACATGAGATAAACTAAAAGTCAAAATGATTTATTTCCCTGCTAGCCCAACCATCCAAAGGTCTACCTATCTTGTAACCTGAAAAGTGTCGGCCTGGCCCGAGTATTATAAAATAAACGGGTCGACTATCCTTGAATATCCAAAAAGGGTGAGAACAAGATGTAATGCAAGAATAAATGGCATATAAGTAAATCCAAATGTCCAAGGTATAACAAGTCAAGGAATTAATTTAACTCAGAATTTAACTCAAGGCATAGGGTTATATATTTAGGTCACAAACTCAGATTAGTCACTAAACGGAGAATTACAAAATAAAGAAAAATATCTCTAACATGCAGAAACCAATTCCATAATGAACATCCTGATCGTCCATACCAATCTTAATGAGTGTTCATACCATATCAAACAAATGTTGGTATCACTCATACCAATCTGATACCAAGGATCGTCCGTACCATGAAATAGAATCACATCTTATCATAAGGAACGTAACAACCATGACTCAAAGATCCTAGATTATTCATTACTATTATACTTCATGATTGTAAAGAAATCCATAAGTATACCTTTTAAGGGTCTTTTGGCCCCACCGAACACCAAAAGATAGTAAACTCTAAAATGTCAAATACTATCAATTTTATTAATCACAAGAAATTAAACAAAACGTCCTATACTGCCCGGTAAAATTCGAGTATTTACTGGAAGCCAATAAATCTCAATTATTACGGATATCCCGAAAAACCTAAACTATATTTCCTTAAGGATCTATCGGTCTCATCGAATACCGAAAGAGAATATAATCCTAAAGTGTTAAATACTTCCTAGTAGAAATCACAAGAATTTAACCAAGGCATCCCATACTACCTGGTGAAATTTGAGTATTCACTTATGGGATAGTAACTACCACTCAAACATTCTATTCAATGAATTGAAAAATATTTGATGAACCATTAATCATGAGCATTTAAACCAGCTGGTAACACTAAGTCGATTATTAGTGCTACCCATTTTATAGAACTATGGCTCTCAAAATATTTATCTCATAAGAGTTTATAGTGTAGAAATCCAAATATATGTTTTCATACAGGAAATAATTTCTAAATACTTACCATATATTCCATTTAAGCTCACTATATTTATAAGTGCGTGGTTATCTCAAATTCTATAAAGTTATATTTTTCACAGACCATATTTCAAAAACGATATATATATATATAGCAGTTTATTTTATAAAGCCATATTTCTTACTCTTCCAAATCCATTTTGATATTTATAACCATTTTATTTAGAAATAAATTAGGTTTATATTTCCAAAATCCATAACCATTTGTACTAGTAATACTTAATACATATAATTATTTGTTAAAATCATTTATAAAAGGAATTAGATTAATTTAGAAACAAGTTTGAGAATTGTAAATTTAAATAAACTCTCTTTTATAAAATCATATATATAATAGATAGATATAAATATATAATATTCCAAATCTTTGAATTAAAGTGATTCAAAGTCCATAGAGCATAAGAGAATTCACTACAACAAAATCCTAGGTCATCACAAGATTATAGCCATGAATTGGTCCGTACAGTTCTAACTTTATATCATCTTCGACTCTATTTTATAATTTAGCAAATCAATGGAACTCGATGCCAAAAGGACCGCAAACAAACATGCAAAGCACTAGAAACAACAACAAACAAGGCAATAAACGAAGAAGAAACGATGATCCCGAGGGGCTTTACCTATAGCTGAAATAGCTCCAGGCATTTTCCATCGTTGCAGCGATGATGCCCATCTTTCCACTGATGGTGACGTTTTCTAGAGCTATTTCAGCTCCAAAAACCTTCCTGGCCGAGCTTTGCTGATGGTGGGTTGATCCTAAGTCTTGAGTGATTATTCTAAGGTGACTTCAGTGTACATGCATCCATATAAACAAGTATAATTGTCAACTAAATGAGATCTTAAGGCTGAGGTTTCAGCAATTCAGATGTTGAGCCATGTGAAATATAAATTATACAAAAGATTGAGAACCACACAACTATAGATTCATCCAATTCAATCAAGTAGCAAATATACTTTCATTGAGAGATAGTTGTGTGAGGTGAACTCGCATTTTTACTCCTTACAATAGCTTGCTAACTTCAATTTATTCACTACTTTGAATTATACATCAAACCTTATAATTTTGCCTCAATAAAAAAAGAACAAACACAAATCAAAACATAGTATAAACTAAAATCAATTGGACTAATGGGTCAATTAGAACAAGAAAAAGTTACTTTGATTTTCCTAGATTTTCTAGCAATTTATTTCCATTTTGAATTATCGAATTTTCTCCTAGGGTTGAAGAGAAAGTTTGATTTCCTTAGTTTTTTGTTTATTGAGTTTAGAAAAATGAATGTAGTAAATACTGGAGAGGAGGATTTTCTTCAAACTAACAATCAGAATGGGCTTGGGTATGAAATTAAACCCAACAAGAAAATAATAAATTTTATATCTTCTTTCTCAACAATCGTAATTTATTTTGGGACTCATGAATGAATTTATAACTTAATGAGATTTAAAAATCTCCTTTTATTTGATTTCTCACTAATATCTCCATAAACTAAAAAGTCTAATTATTCAAACCATAGCTAGTTAAATAAAATAATTACTTAATTAGAATTTAAACATGAATGGCTTATTTTCTAAAAGAAATCTAAAATTCCCGATTTCCCAATTATTTAAAATTAATCATTCTAAAACAAACTATCTTTTAGAAAAAGAATATAAATAAAAAGTAATGATTTAAATTCTCCAATTTAAATCATTACTTATTATATTTTGTCAACCAAAATATCCAGGTTGTTACAGACTTTCCCCCTAAAGAAATTGCATCCTCGCAATTTCCAATTCAGATATAAGTCTATAAAATATTTTCGAAAGTTCATTATCTAAATCCTTTTTCATCTTTAAATTAGAAACATTTAATTTTTTATGCCAAATTTAACAATCATTACGATCAAGATAACAATCAATTCAACAACGTAGCAAGCATCGAGCATACATGAGATTTATGAACAACGCTTTGCATGTCCAATCCTAAAGGCAAGCGCTTCGCTTATCAACAAAAATGCATCTACTTAATTAAGCTATAATATAAAAAATTTGACTTTAATCTCAAAATTTCTATTATTACTTTCGATAATTCTTCTCAAAGTTTACATTTTCAAAAGAATAAAGTAGCTTCTTATGGTAATCATTTGTACCAAATCCTATTTATATAATCCGTCTCTTAGATTTCAAATCATTAAAATATAAGATTCACTTGATTTCTTATTTTGAACTTTCAATTTTATTTACGCAATAACTTACACCTTTTTACTTTAACTTCTTATAAATTAAAACTCATATATAACAATTTACTTTCATTCAAGTCAAAGAATTTGAAAGTTAAATTCGTAAATGAAAGTAGATTTTTAATTATTCTCTTTACATAAACTTTCCAATAACTTCCATCTAAATTTTATATAAATCAACTCCAAAGTTTAAAACATTTTACTAACTTATCTTATTATATAAAATAATATTAAGTCATAAAATTTAGTGATTCATTTCGTCACTTAGCAGGAAATTGATGACATATATTATTGGCATTGCCTCGCCATGCTCTGCACCTCTCACAATTTATTCGATGGCAAAAATATCATATTAAATTATTTAAGCTCGAATTATTTTTCAAACTCCCAAAAATAACTATTTCTTATTTAAACTTCAAAAAGTTTACATCCATCAAATCATAAAATGATATGCACAATAGATCAAAGTATCACATATTATACATCTTAGCATATATTTTAAAATAAACATCCATAAATTACAAACATCAAATAATAAAATAACGTTGCCTTGCCAACTTTCTATAACAAATCGCTTTATTAATTGGCTGTGATGTTGATCGTGAAATCAACATGACCTCGCAACTGATATCTGCTATTGCTAATTTTCAGCAGTTGCACACGTCATATAAACCAATACATATAATGCACTTTTATACTTTTCATTATAATTCTCTAAACAAGATAAATTTCCCTTTAAATTTATTTCCAAAAATATTTTCCCAAAAATGTTTTACTTTCACACATAATAATATTAAATTCCAAATAATTTACTTAATACTATTATTCAATCTTCGATTAATATTTTCTTTTCAACTAACTATATAATCTCAAATTGATTCCTTTCCAAAATATTATTTATATCCAAAATGCACATTTTTGAAATTTATCACATTTGTATATACATGTATACATAATTTTCATAAAATATCTTTTTTTCTTCCAAAACTTATTACATACGCGTATAATCATATTTTTCAAAATATTTGTCCCATTTTTAAAACAACATTCAATTTATTCAACATTTCATTTCCTACTGAAATATTATTTATAACTCCTTCATAATTATTAATAACACTTAATATATATAACTCAAAATTAATATGTCTGACTATCTCGTCAAAGCATTTAGGAATCCCTATCGATGCCATGGCATCCCACATCTCTACCAGAATTCATAAAACACCCAATGGGCAATTTAACATAAAATAAATACCAAAAGTTAAAATCTCTAAATTCTCATACGAATGAAAATCCACTGCTAGCAATTCAATAATTCAACAAATCATCCATGCATACATCATCCAATCAAACATATACATATACATATACATATACATATACACATACATACATACATACGTACATACATACATACGTACGTACATACATACATACGTACGTACGTACGTACATACATACGTACGTACGTACGTACATACATACATACATACATACATACATACATATACATATATACATATATATATATATATATAAACGGCTAATTACTATACTCAGCGAAAGCAGTCTATCAGCTTCCACTGTGCAACTCTGACCACTAACGGATTGGAACACTACTACATAATACTAAATCTTTTAAAATCATTTTATAAAAATATTTTGTAAAGTGATCCAAAATTTTCACAAATACGTCCCAATGATTATTCCCATAATCATTTTATATTCCTATTCCTATGAAGATAATTGGTATAACTATCTACCACACATCCCAAGGGACAGGATTCTAAGTCATCTAGGCCTAGAATTTGTGATATTATTTTATAATATTCTGACTCAACTCTGGTACCAACCGCTATGACCTCACCGTAATACCCATATTATTAAAGAACATTATAAATAATGTCGTCAAATAATATGAAAAATATGGCTTGTTAAGGGTGAGCGAATGTGAAAATATCTTTAAACTAACATTGACACATCATACATACGGTTTTTCTTAATCTTGAAATAAAATTCGACGTGTGCAATCATTGTTCAAGGTAATAACCACACCAGTTTCTCAGAATCAGAATAGTATATTATATAAAACAATACCCACAGATCACTAGGGAATAAAATATATCTTAAACAGTTACATATTGTGAGTCTGCAAATATAATACCAGGCCTACATAATATAAAATCAATATAAGTCACAATCTCAAAAATGCACATCTCATAAAAAAACGTAAAATCCTACATGAGATAAACTAAAAGTCAGAAAGGTTTATCTCCCTCTAGCTGAACCATCCAAAGGTCTACCTGTCCTCTAATCTTAAAAGCCTCGGCCTGACCTTGAGTATTATAAAATAAACATGTTCGGCTATTTCTAAATATCCAAAAAAGTGAGAACAAGATGTAACATAAGAATAAATGGCATAGAAGTAAATCCAGATGTCCAAGATATAACAAGTCACGGAATTAATTTAACACAGTATTTATCTCAAGGCACAGGGTTATATATTTAGGTCACAAACATAGATTAGTCACTAAACACGGAATAAAGAACAATAACTCTAACACACAGAAACCGATTCCACACCAATCACCTTGATCGTCCATACTAATCTTAATGATTGTCCATACCATACTAAACAAATGTGGTATCACTCATACCAATCGGATACCAAGGATCGTCTATACCATGAAACAAAATCACAACCGATCACAAGGATCGTAACAACCATGACTCGAAGATTGTAGATTATTCATTACTATTATATATTTATGATTGTGAATAAATCCATAAGTATACCTCTTAAGGATCTATCGGTCCCAACGAACATCAAAAGAAAATAAACTCTAAAATGTCAAATACTATCACTTTTAGTAATCATTAAAACTTAACCAAAATGTCTCATACTGTCCAATGAAATTCAAGTATTTACTAGAAGCTAGTAAATCTCACTTATTACGGTTATACGAGAAAACTTGAACTATATTCCCTTAAGGATATATCGATCCCATCGAACACTGAAAGAGAATACAGCCCGGAAGTGTAAAATAATTCCTGATAGAAATCATAAGAATTTAACCAAGGCATCCCATGCTACTCGGTGAAATTCGAGTATTCACTAATAGGCTAGTAAGTACCACTCAAACGTTCTATTTAATAAGTTGTACAATTTTCGATAAAGCGTTAATCGTGAGTATTTAGACCAATCGATAACACTAAGTCGATTATTAGTACTTCCTATATTAAAGAGCTAAAGCTTCTAAAATATTTATCTTATACGAGTTTATAGTTTAGAAATCCAGTAATATACTTTTTCATATAGGAAATGATTTCTAAATACTTTATTTATCATTAGATAAAATAAACCATATATTCCATTTGATCTCAATATATTTATGTGTGGTTGTCCCAACTTTCATAAAGCTATCTTATTGACAAACCATATTCCAAAGACTATATATACGTAGCCACTTATTTTATAAAATCGTATTTCTTACTCTTATAAATCCATTTTAATATATATAACCATTTTATTTAGAAATAAATTAGGTTCATATTTCCAAAATGATTTCCAAAATCCATATCCTTTTATACTAGTAATACGTAATATATATATATATATATAACAACTTGTTAAAATCATTTATAAAAGGAATTAGATTAATTTAGAAATAAGTTTGAGAATTGTAAATCTAAATAAACTCTCTTTTATAAAATCATATATATATATATATATATATATTAATAGATAGATATAAGTTTATAATATTCCAAACCTTTGAATCAAAGTGATTCAAAGTTTATAGAGCACAAGAGAATTCACTACAACAAAATCATAGGTCATCATAAGATTATAGGCACGAATTGGTCCATATAGTTCTAACCTTATATTATCTCCAAATCTATTTATAGGTTGGCAAATCAATTGAATTAGACGCTAAAAAGACCACAAACAAAGATGCAAAGCACAAGAAAAAAGAACAAACAAGGCAATGGACGAATCAAGAAATAGCGATCCAGAAGGGCTTTACCTAGAGCTGAATCAACTCCAGGCATTCACTACCGATGCACCGGTGGTTCCCATTGGTCTAGAGCTATTTCAGCTCTAGTGATGGCGGTTTGATCCTCTGTCTTAAATGATTGTTCTAAGGTGATTTCAATGTACATGCATCCACATAAACAAGTATAATTGTCAGCTAAATGAGATCATAAGGCTAAGGTTTTAGCAATTCACATGTTGAGCTATATGAACTACAAACAATACAAAAGGTTGAGAACCAAACAACTATAGATTCATCCAGTTCAGCCAAACAACAAATATATTTTCATTTAGAGATAGATGTGTAATCCTTACAATAGCTTGCTAACTTCAATTTATTCATTGCTTTGAACCCTAGAATTTTGCCTCAATAAAAAAGAATAAGCACAAATCAAAACACAATATAAACTAAAATCAATCGGACTAATGGGTGAATTAGAGCTAGAAAAAACTTACTTTGATTTCTTGGATTTTCTAGCAATTTATTTCCATTTTGAATTAGTGAATTTGCTCCTAGGGTCGAGGAGAAAGTTTGATTTCCTTAGTTTTTCGTTTACTAAGTTTAGGAAAATGAAGGTAGCAAATACTGGAGAGGAGGATTTTCTCCTAACTAATAATTAGAATGGGCTTAGGTATGAAATTAAACCCAATAATAAAATAGTAAAATTTTTATCTTCTTTCTCAACACTTATAATTTATTTTGGGCCTCATGATTTAATTTATAACTTAATAGGATTAAAAAACATCCTTTTATTTAATTTCTCATCAATATCTCTATGAACCAAAAAGTCTAATTATTTAAATCATAGCCCAACTAAATAAAATAACTTCTTACTTGGATTTTAAACATGAATTACTTATTTTAGAAAGAAATCTAAAAATCCCAATTTCTTAATTATTTAAAATTAATCATTCTAAAACAAACTATCTTTTGTAAAAAGAATATAAACACAAATTAACGATTTAAATTCTCTAATTCAAATATTTATTTATTGTATTTAATCAACCTAAAAATCCGAGTTGTTACATTTGGAGTGATTTGCTACACTCAAGAAGAATTGGAGAAGCTGAAGGGCAATGGCTTCATTCGCGGTGCCTTATACCCAGAGTGCAAATTAAATCCGAACTTGGTGAAAAAGTCAAACGGGAAGTGGAGGACGTAAGTTGACTATTCTGATCTGAATAAGACGAGTTTAAAGGACAGCTTCTCACTTACGAGGATTGATTAGCTGGTGGATTCGAAAGCTGGACATGCGCAACTATCGTTCATGGATGTGTACTCTAAATACGATCAGTCCCGGACCAAGAACATACTAGTTTTATCACCAATCTGGGACTATATTGTAATCTGGTCATTCCTTTTGGATTAAAGAATGCGGAAGAAACCTACCAAGGGTCGGTAACAAGATGTTCAAAGATTAGATTTGATGTTCGATGGAATTCTATGTCGATGACATACTCGTGGAGCCACAACATTTGAGAAACTGCATCGGCAAATTGGCACAGATGCCTGTCCTTCTCTAGAAATATAGGATAAAGCTAAATCCCTTGAAATGTTTATTCAACATTGCTTCAAGGAAATTTTTAGGCTTCATTATGAACTCCCGTGGGATCGAAGACAACCAAGAAAATATTATGGCATTAAAGAACATCAAAGCTCATGAAAAGATCAAGGACGTTTAGAGTCTAAATGGAAAGGTTGACGCCATCATTTGATTCATCTCCAAAGCCGCTGATAAATACATTCCTTTATCTGATGTGATCAAGAAGGGAAAAAGGAATTTCGGTTGGAATCAGGAGTGTAAAAATGCATTCCAAGATCTGGTAAATCACTTAGAGAGACCCTCTATTCACTCGAAGCCAGTGGACGATGATGCCCTTTTTTATACCTGGTAGTGTTGATCCATGCTTTGAGCACCGCACTCATGCATGAGGAATCCAGCATCCATCAATCGGTCAATTATATCAATAAACGATTAATAGGAGTAGAAAGAAATTACCCAAAGCTTGAAAAGCTTGCATGCTGCTTATTAATCGCCTCAAGGAAGCTCTGCCTTTACTTTCAGGCTCATCCGATCAATTTTTCTCACCGACTAGCCTTTATGATAAGTCTTGCAACGACTTGAGGATTCTGGAAGGCTGTAGAAATGGAACATTGAACTGGGCCAATATGATAAACCTATCACCCTCGGAGAACTATCTAGGTCAAACTTTGGCAGATTTCATAGTTGAGTACACTACATGAGTTGATAGTCCGAAGAGTAATGGTGAGCAAAATGCAAGGTGGAAGATGTACATGAATGGTGCATCGAATGAACGTTGTTCTGGTGCTGGAGTTGTACCTACCAAAAAATGTTCAATTGGTTATGCCTTGACACTTGACTTTCCTATAAGAAACAACGAAGTGAAGTACGGAGCATTGATTGTGGAACTCAAAATTTCCAAGAAACTAGGAGTTAAAACTTTACATATCTTTTACGATTCCCAGCTTGTGGTGCGTCAAGTCAGAAAGGAGTTTCAGGTAAAAGGAGCGAAACTGGCTCCTTATCTAAACCGAACCTTTGAGCTACTCAATTTACACAATAATATGTATTCATAGAGAGGAAAATGCGAAGGCCGACTCATTGGCCAGTTCTAAAGATGCGCAGCTCATGGGCCTGGTTTAGGTAGAGGTATTGTTAACTCCAAGCATCGGTATATGGATGTCGATTGGATCTTAGAGGCTGAGCATGAGAAGGAGTCATGGATGATCCCATAAAGAATTATTTACAAAGGGAACTCTTCCGAATATGAAGAGTGAATGATGGAAGCACCTTCGTCAAGTTTCGAGATACATCTTTCAGCAAGGAGCACTTTACATTAAAGGATTCTCAGTCCCAATGCTACAATGTGTCACCAACAATGAGGCCAAACAAGTCATGAGAGAAGTGCATGAAAGGGCCTGATCGTGCTAGGCGAAGAAGATTCTCCGATATGGGTACTTTTGGCCAACTATCAACCGAGACGTAGCTGATTACACTAGAAGGTGTGACAAGTGCCAGAGGTTTGCTAATATTCGAAGAGCCCAACCGATGGAGATTGCTTAATGGTTAGTCCCTAGTCGTTTGTTGTTTGGGGAATTAACATTATCAGTGTATCACCAATATCTAAAGGTGGTGTGAAGTACGCCATCGTTGCAGTTGATTATTTCACTAAATGGGCTGAAGTGGAGCCATTAGCCATAATTACCAAAAAAGTAATCAATTTCATGGTTCGAAATATCATATGTCATTTTAGAGTTCCACAAGTAATCATTACCGATAATGGAACCAAATTCGACGGCATCGAGTTTAAGGATGTCTATCATTGACATCGCATAGAGAAGAGATTTGCTATGGTGGCACATCCATTGGCAAATGGACAAGTTGAAGTTGTGGACAAGACTATTAGTCTATTCTCAAGAAGCAGTTGGAAAAGGCTAAGGAAAAGTGGGTCGATGAACTTCCATTGGCACTTTGGGCCTATCGTATAACCCACAAGTCACGGACTGGCCACTCTCCATTCACCTTAGCATAGGGATCAGAGGATGTGAATCCAGTTGGATTAGAAGTACCTACTCATCGGAGAAATCACTACAATCCATGAGCAACTCCTATTGGAATATCATGATATGATCAATGAGAACAAGATGAAGCTGACTTGAGGTAGCTTCACACCAAAATCAGGTTGCCCGATATTAGAACGCCATGGTCAAGAATCGAACCTTTGAATTTGCTGACCTTGTTCTCAAATGTATCTTCCCAGGCCCTGAAAACTTGGGCGCGACATAGGAAGGTCCGTACATAATAGAGCAAAAGTTTGGAGATGACTCTTTCAGGCTAGCAACAGTTGACGGGATCACACTCCCAAGGGCATAAAATAACGAGCACTTATGATGCTATTTCACTTAGAACAAATTTGTACATAATTGGATAAGGCCATGTATTAAGACAGAACCTGCCATTCTCCATCTTCAAAAAATGAAATAGCTTTATGGATCTATGTCTCAATCTTTACGCAGCTTAAGAGTTATGAAATATGATCGACTCGAATGAATCTGCATGTGTATAATGCACGTATGCAGGTACCCTGATTAAGGTGCCAACTAAACTTCTATGGTCCATGTTCGGATGCTTGGAGATCAACCATTCTTGGCACCTAGAGATGGATGTGAGTTAACTCTTTTCCTTGATATGGGGGTAGGATCATAAACCAAATAGGACGTGATTTGACCGTCCACCAATTTACTCTTGCCCTTGATGTAAGACGGGAGTATAAATCGAATAGGACGTGGTTTGACCGCCCACCAAATAACTCTTGTCCTTGTTGAATGGTAGGAGTATAATTTAAAATGGATGTGACATGACCGTTCAATCACTTACATCTTGCTTGGAATAGGCAAGATGGAAGATCCATGCCTGGTGTATGGTGGGATCTTATGTATAGACTCTGATCAACGTCCAAAGTTGGGTATGACAGAAGGCAGGATAAGGATGTGCAAGCTACAATCTTAGGTAGTAAGTCCAACCCAACGCCCGGAGCATGGCACAGTCGAATGTCACTATCTTGGAAAAAGATACCTAAACCTATACAATAAGCAGTTTATTCCAACCGATGCCCAAAGTTTGGCATTTCAACGATCATTTTATGTTCACTAGAACAATGAAAGGCTGGCGAATCATGAAATGGGCTAATAATGTAGTCTAACCATAATCATGAAAAGAGATGGACCGCGAGTACATATAATGGAAAGCGCATTTCTTAAGAACTTAGACAAATTTACACAAAGATTTTGGCAAACAAAAGATTTTATTATTCACAGTCGAAATAAGACTTGGAAGAAAAAGTACAAGTTTTATTTACACCCGTGACGACCCGAATTTTTAAGCAATTTAAATTGGCATATTTAATTGATTTGAAATATTTAAAAGAAAAACTTTTAACTTGAATTTTTAATATCACCATCTATTCAGTAATTTAATTATTGAAATTAAATAATTTGAAGTTGGATTAAATATTGAATCTGGAATTTTAAGCCTATTAAAAATAATTTGAAGGCTTGTAAAATTTATATTGATAACACTGAAGATAATAGAAGTTGTAAAATTGGAATTAACAGTGGGTTGTTCAGTTTTAAATTTTTATAGTTTGAATTGAATTTAAAAATAGCCTTCCGAGGCACGGTCTTCGAATTCGACGAAACTAGTTCTATTGGATCCGTAATATTGTATTATTATCGGATTTCAAATTTCGTAGTAATTGGAGTAGTTGTGTGAGCGTACGATATATAAACGCGTTGGACTTTGTTTTCAAACAAATTTAAATTTAAATAAAATATATTTAATTTTTTAAAACCGACAATACGTACATCCCGCCTCACTTTTTTCTCCTTCGTAGTTTTTTTCTTCCCTCCCCTTCTTATCAATATCACGTCGTTCAGAGAAAAAATCTTTTCCCTTTCTCTTCAATTAAAAATCGAAGTTCAGAATAGCCGAACCTTTAACAAATCAAAGCAATAAAAAAATGGCGTAAACCGACTATCCCCTTTTCTCTAATGTCACGAGATCCATTCCTCTCCTCCCCTCTAATTCAAATCGAATTCATTTCCAAAATTCCGAAGCCAAACCCCACTACCAAATCCCGACATCGACGAGTTGAAGGGAGGAAATCGCGACCTTGTCGCGTGGTCATTCTTGTGCGGCGCGACTCTGGGAGGATGCCGATTTCGTGGTCGAGATGGGGAGGGACTCGTGTACTTGCGAACGTATGCGTGGATGTTGGCAACTGTGGGGCACCGGGAGTCGTAACTGGAAGGGGACGCGTGGGCCTTGGGCTTCAAGCTCGATTCGGCGACGATGGTGGCACACTTTAGCAGGCAGGGTTCGTCTGAACAGTAAGGAGGCGTGAAAGGCTCGCCTGGATCTCGATCCAGAGACGTGGTGGAAGGAGGCCTGCTCGCGATGGTTGAGAGTGTTTGGCAGTAAGGTATATGTTAACAATTTAATTTTAAATTTGAATTTGATTTAAATTACATGTATATATAGGTTAGAAAGGAATATTTGGTAATTATTTTTCAATTTAAAGATTCATACCTATATATATGTAGGATAAGCAGTGAATAGATATATATAAAATGTTGAGAATATATAGGAATTTAAAATTTTTTAAAGTTTATGTAAAGTGTAAAGTAGAAAAACTTTGTTTGGTTTGAGAACGATTTTTGTAAATGAAGTATACTGTTTGAGTAATCATGTGTTAACGGATAGATAAAATTTCTATTTATGTTATTTACAGAAAAGAAATATGCATTCATGTTTAAATAATAGATAAAACAGGAAATATGAATATAAAGAAGATTTTGGAAAAAAAAATAGATAAGAATTTAAATGTTAAAAAGAATTTATAAAAAATTAGATTTTTAAATCTATATAAATGAATTTTTGATTTTAAGTGGATGAGTTTTAAAGATATACATATATATATATATATATATATATATATATAAATGTAAGATCATATCACCAACAAGTTATTGTTAATAATATATTAAGGAGATTAACTAGAGTAATTGACTTATTTTAATTACTTTGGGTACCAAGAGATTTTTATAGGGAATTATTAGTTGAGAATTAGATAAATAAATGGAAATTAATTGTTTGGTTAATTCAATAGTAATAAGTTGTTTTGGTTAATTCAAATGTCAATAAATCTTGAATTATTTATTTAAGGCCAAAAACCATGAATCAGGGCGGGATTGGCGCGGATTGCAAAACAAATAAAAGGTGAGTTAATCTCACTCAGTTGATTTAAATTTAAATTTAAATGATTAAATTTAAATAATTGTTTGGATGGTTGAAATTGATTTATGTGCTATAGTATGGCATATTCTGGAATTGACATATTATTGTGCTAACATCTGTGGATGCAGGAAAAACAGGTTGGAGGGATCCAACTGGACCCCTCAACATTTATTATTGATTATTTATTATTTAATATTCTATGATGAACATATTAGAATATTGAATGTTATGATTTGATTGGATATATTTGGGTATAATGAATTACCAAAAATATATAAATTGGACTTTAGAAAGAAAATAAAGGAAGTAAATTTGTAAACGAAATAATCTTAGAAAATTTAATAAAATTAGAATGAATTGAAAAGAAATGGAAGTATCTTAAATACTAATAAATAACTTCGAGTATTAAAAGAAAGGGGTTTGAATAAACAGTAATTATTGAATTGTAAAATCAAGTGATATTATTTTAATGGAATAAAGAATCATTTTAAAACTCAAAGTTTTAAATTTATTTAAAGGAATCAGAAGTAAACTAAGAAATCTAAATTGGTATTTCAATTAAAAGTATCTAAAATCATAATTAAGAAATAAAATCTGAAATTAAAGGATATTTGAATGAATGAAGTAAATTGGAAATCAATTTGGAAATTGATTTAAGTGTTTGAAATTGGACATTTGGAAGAATAAATTCAAGGTGGGAATTTATTAAAGGTATGAGAAAATTGTTTAAAAATAAATAGTGATTTATTTTTAAAGGTTGTGAAGAGAAGTATATTTCTCTGGATAGCCAAGTACGTTTTCAAAGTAAGTTTCTAAAAATAAAATAAGGGTTTTAATGTTGTTTTACAAAGTATGTTCTTGGGAAATTTATTATTTCTAAATGTTAAATTCTAAAGTAAATATTTATTCAAATCTGTTACCGTAGTAATAATTTATAAAGAGTGACTTAGTAATTCTATTTTAAAGGTGAAAAATCTAATTTATATTTATAAAGTAACCTTATTTTCAAATATTCGTATAGTTTATATTTTTAATTAATTATTGAAGTAGTTTTAATTTAAATATTTTAAAGTAAATTCTAAAGTAATTAATTTGTTAATCTATTATCGCAATAATTATTTAAAGAATGACTTGGAATTTTATTTAAGGAAGAAATCTAATGTATGGTTATAAGGTAACCTTATTGTAGTTATTTCTAGAGTATTATTTTAAATTAAGTTCTAAAGTAATTTTTCTATATCGAATGTTAAATATATTTTACAATAAAGTGTTTTTAAATTATTTTAAAATCTAAAGTTTTGTGCTTGGTGATTCCAGAGGAAATAAAAATACTTGGAATTTATTCTGAGAAGGCAGATAGTTATGAAAACTGTTTTCAAAGGAATTTGAAAACTGAAAATATATCTTGTGAAGATATTTTTGAGATAAATAAATAATTTGGGAAATTATTTATTGTTTGATGGATGTTTGTGAATATAAATTGATAGTTAAATCACCGACTATCAATATTGGACAAATACATTGATCGTTTCGAAGAGACCGGGATCGAGATTTATTTCTCGAAAACCACTTCGATCCGGTTTGTACGTTTCGTGAAAACGAGTTTGGATTCGAAGATGGAGCAGTGAAGTGAAAGGGCTAGTCGCTACTAATTCTGAGGATATTTCCAAAATGGATGTAGTAGGAATAGTGCCTTCGGTTCCGTTCGAACCCGTGACGGACTTGTATGGATGAATGCTTGCGAAACATCGTCAGGTGGACGATGGGCATTCTAAGGGATATGTTCTTAAAAGGTAACGCTTAGCCTCAAGCCTCATCAAATGGGAATGACTGAAAATCAAGGGTTATGCAGCAAGGCTAGGTGGGTAGCACACAAGCAGGGTGAGGTCATTCCTGTCTAGATGTCCCTTATTATTTCGGCTTAGTGGGCGGTTGCTGATCCCAACCGCGGGGTGATCTCATTCGGGATTATCCAGTAAGGGGTAGTCCCGGTCTTGTGTTGCAAGGGAGCGGGCGTACTCCTCGGTACGGTGATCTAGGCCCCGTACTGTGACAGGTGGTACCCCAGTGCGTCGTCATTAGTTGGAAATCCATTCTTCCTACGAGCCTTGTACGAGTTTTGTTTGTATTACCCACTCTGTGGCTAGTAGCTGGAATTTAATAATGTAACAATTTCGGCTATTTTATAAGTATTTGTATATAGACCCTATTATAATATCAGAGGATTTCTATAAAATTGTTTTTGCTATCGTAAGGTAAAAACCCGACATGTTTATTTGTGGCGTGGTCTTACGAGATGCTTTTGTTTTCAAAGGATTTTTGAAACTTTAATAATCAATTGAGTGTGATTTTCTCACGCTGGTATTCCAGACTGACTCGGGTGTTATTTAACTGTAATGCTCGGGTCAGACCGAGTATTATAGGATACAGGATATGATGCTGTGGAGCTCAGGTGACGAGCAGGATGACGATACGTACTCCCGTATTTGTTTATGTATATTTCGCTATGTTGAGTAGTTGTGTATCCAGTTGTATGATATTGTTGAGCTGTGATTGATGTACTCTGATGATGTAATATGTAAACAGATGCATTTACTTTTGAGTAAAGTTTATTTACTATCTATTATATTTTATTCCGCTGCGATGGTTAGATTCTGATGTTGTTTTCTATTCTCTTCTTCGACCTCTTCTTATTTAACCCAAATGGTTCATATTTCTGTGCAACTTTAGTTGATTGTTGTAGAATAGTGTTGACTCACGGGGTACGGATTTGCGGGTCGTTTCACTTGGTATCAAAGCTTAGGTTGGTGATAACCTTGGCTCTGGTGGGAATTACTCATTGAAATAGAGTCCGTTGTACTCTATAATGAGTTTGAGCATATTAATAAATATATATAAGCACGTATTTTTTAGTGAATATAAAATGATTTTATATTGTTGTAACGTCCACTCTTTTCGCACACTTTAAACCGACACTTGTCCCAATTCAAAGCATACGCAAGGGCGGATTGTTATGGGGTAAATAAGAAAAATAGAGAAGAAATAAAACGAAAATAGAATCTCACAGCGGAAGGATAAAATATAATAACAAATATACAGTTTCATAAACAGTTTACAAAAGCTTGATTCTTCTTTTACAATAAATATCAGAGTTACACATACCAATACAAGCAATGCAGCGGAATAGAAAGAGTGTGGTGCAATACTATATGTAAAATAATACTGATTCTTCGTCTTCGTCCTCCAATGCTAAAATCTGCTATCCTGAAACGCTCGGACTGACCCGAGCGAATTTGAATAGACAAAAACACCCGAGTCAGACTAGAATATCTTATGTGAGTTAAATAAACAGAAATAAATATGAGTACAGTAACTCAAGAGATGTTCGGGATTCACATCTCCTAAGGATCCGTTAAACTATTTACTATGTAGTATATTGCGCTATTATAATAGTGTCTATTTATAAAATAAACTTACTTTTAAATAGCGTTAAGGCTTTACATTTTCCACCTTAACACGTAATAGTCCCAGTAGTCCGTCCAATATCATAGCCCCTCCTGATCGGGAAGCCACTAGAGGATACCACACGGGCTACGGGAGAAAACCAAACTCGTACAAGGCGCGATATGGTAGGTGACACGGCACAACTAGGCAATGCCAGGGTAGATATACCAATTGCTATCCGGACCGGTGGAAACGCGTAGCCGCAGTTACCGCCCACCTCGAACAACACTCCCAAATCAAAGGTGCGCACCAAAACAATCACAAGAGTAATAGAATGGCATACGAAGAAGTGCGTTCGATCAGAGGAGCTACCTCATTAATCCGAGAATCGCTCCTGTTTTAGCCACCTTATGCCAACTCACGGGAGTTGGGTCCACGTATTTACCTTACAGGAAACGTCGCCACCACCTACTTCATTCTGGAATCTCCACCGCGTACACGGTTAGTCAAAGTGGTTTTCGGTATCGACAGAGAGTATGTCAGATATCCGATCCCGGTCTCTTTGCCAACCCATCGTTATTATAACACCGCGGTCATTTAAAAATAGTTTATACTTTTAAAACCAAAATAAAATCCATTTCAAAACCATAATATTACGATATCATTCCTTCTTTAAAACCCAAAAGATTCATTTGATATTATTTTTATAAAACCCAATCAATGATATCATTTCCCAAATATAAATCTTTTCCAAAAAATTATGCCACTTTTAAAATTTATAATTCCTTGTAACCAAATATTTGAATATTAACTTTCAACATAATACTTCGAAATCCATAGTTTTTAAAACCATTACTTTCAAAACTAAATGGTTTGGATATTCAACAGTATATAAAATAAGTGGTTTAACTTAAATGTTACTTTGAAAAGAAATATTTCTCGTGGCTTTACAATACATTTCTTTATTTAAAGTTAAAACCAAAATTTAATATCGCTTCAAGTTCCAAGACCATTCAAATAAATTCATATATATACGTATATCCATTTTGAGTATAAATATTTCAACTAAAGTTGGATTTTATTCTTTCGAATCAAATGTTCTATTAATTAGCCTTGAATATTCACATAGATTCCATAATTAATAAGACTTCAATTTCTAGTAAAATATATATATATTTCCAAATTCAAATTTTACTAGAATATTCATTTCAAAATATTTTGGAAAAATCCAATTATAAATATCATATCTTTAAAATTTCCAACTTAATATTTAAACATAGGATATAAATCATCAAACTCCATTTTTTTAATTTTCTTCCATTTTTAATAAAGAAATTTATTCACCTTTTAATTTCAAAATTTCAACTTCCTATGTATATAAATATGGAAGAAACATTTATTCAGTATAAAATTTAAGATTTTTATAAACCGTATTCCATCCAAACCATAGAAATCACATTAAAAATAGTTATATATAGACCGCGGTGCCTGTATATAGTTTTCTATCCTATGGACAAGTGATACGGATATTTATCATTTCAATCCGCAATTTAAAAATAAAACTGCGGTTGTATATCATTTCAAACCGCAATCCCGAATGAAATGAAAAATGCATACTAACTTGCAGTTTAATGATATCAAATAAAACATCCATTCAATAACACATCCATCACCCAATCACAAACATCAAGCAATATCAATCAATAACAATATATGTTTGGTAATATACAACAGGTAATAATTGGCAGTTTTATTTCAAATTATATTTATCAACTATTAATCTAGCAATTTATATTCAGTGATAATTGACATAACTGTTAACTAGCAGTTCATATGCAAACAATAATTTCTAACAGCCAATTAATACGCAATAAATCAATTAAATTTACAGTTAAATTCAATAAAATGCAATTCAACAGATATGAATGAAATAACATGCCAAAAGCTCATAAATAAATTTCTATTCATTTCTAAAATTTATTTAACAAACATAAAAGCTTCTAGTAATTGTGAGTGGGTCAAAACACTCACCTTTTGAATTTAAATCGAATTTAAATTCAATTTAAACCCAAAAATTCGCCCGTCTCAGAATTCGTCCAAACCAGCGTCATCGAGTCCGGAATTAAATTACGATCCTAACAAAAAAAATTTCGTGTGAAACGGATAACATATGAGAAAGTTATGCGAATAAATCGATGTTGAAAATCAAAATTAATTTAACCAAAATTGGTCCATATTCACACCTCAAAATGCACATTGCCACCTCAGCGTCATCACAAAATAAAAATAACGCACGCACAGTCCCCTTGCACGCACGCAGTCAAAGCAGCAACCGCCTAAAACATGAAACCTTATTGAATTTTTGCCGCAAATCTGACCGTCGAAACGCCAAACTAACCACATAGATGCGATCCCCATCGTCCACTCTACAAAACCCAGAAACCGTTTTCCGATCCGACGAAGTTTTGCGCGACGATGATGAACGGTTTTGGGGCTGTTTGAATTTATTCTGGATGAACGACAGCTCCAATTGAAAAACGAATTTCACCAGTATTTTACGCGTATCGAATACTTCAACATATATTTTTTCTGGAATTTTCTGAAATTTTTGAGTTTTGACTTTTGATTTTGAACTGTGGATAGATCTGAAATTGGATCTGAGATGTATGCATTTGGGGAAGAGAAAAGAGTGAAGAAATGAACGTACAGCAAATGAAAAAGAAAGGAGCTAGGGTTTATACATGTATATTTATAGATAGGCTAGAGGTAGGGTAGTTAGACTGGATACGCGAACGTGCGTGACAAACCATGGTCCAAAAAGCCCGCTATGCCTCCGGAGTCGGATTTGTTAAAACTATATATCCAAATAGGTGTTTTAAAATATTCTGAACGCAATGGAAAAAGTTTCGCGACCAAATTCGATCGTATGAAGAAGTTATGCCAAAAAAAACAAAAATTTCACATTGATTTCAAAATGCGTAAATTTCAAGGCGTTTCGAGTCCGTACGATCAAACGACAAGTCCGATCACTACGAAACTTGAAACATTATTATAATTCACCGTTACGGATCCGATGAAACTGGTTTCGTCGAAATCCGAGTCCGTGACAAAAATGGCTATTTTTAATATTTATTAAATAAATTAAAATAAACCATAAAATCCAAATTTTCTTTCAACTTTAAATATTGGCCAAATTTCATTACTTACATAATCCAATCAATTTCAAATAATTTAGCAAGCTTGGATATGAATTAAAATTTATAAGTATATCAATTTCGCAGTGTTAACCTCTGCGTTTTCTTATTATTTGGGAATTATAAATTTTATTCGCAAAACCCAATTATTAAATCATATACTTATACTCTCATCTTAAATCTAATTATATAAATAACTTGATTTCTATTATCCAACTCAAAATATATCAATTTTTCTCCAACTACATAGTTAACGTTTCTTTTATATATCACTGTGGTAATATTTCAAAATGTTCATCTTTTGTTTGCATAAATTACTGTATTTAGATAAAATTGTAATTTTGGTAACTTATCACATAAATAACTTAAAACCTCAACTAATACATTCCACCTTTGTTTCATCTTATTTATTCACTCATCAATATTCCGTACTAACTACAAAATTTGGTGTATTCCTTTAAATTGATCAAAATAAGACTTATCAACTAATAGAAAGATTTTCGTACAAAATTTATTGTCATACATCAAATTTACAAGCCTATACTTAATTATTATCCAACAATACGTTTTACATGTTCATTCCTCCGTTCCTACGTTTCTATAAATTTATTCATTTATAATTTATTTAACGCAACACTTAATCTACACCTATTGCGATGTTTCAAATTTACTTGAATGAACAATTTCTTTACTCAAAATAGTTGTTGTAAACTCTTAATTCCACATTTATAAGTGTATTATTATTTTCACTCAAATATTATACATATATATAGAGTATTGGGTTTTTATTTAATCATCATTTATCATATATATTAATTAATTAAATTCAATATTTAAGTCTGACTAAATTTATTCCCCAAATACACATTTACCTTTCTCAACCAATAAATATAAACAATCAAATTCTCATTTTATTGAACCTTGGTCAATTCCACACGTTAATTTTACTTAAAGTCTCAATTAATTAATTTACCTCGGTTTCATTACCTTATTACCTTATATGCATAATTGACATGGTTATATCTTCCATTAATTTCGATTATCATACTATAGAAATTAAATTCCCTTAACCACATAAATAAAAGTTGATCCCCATCTATTAACATTATATCACGTTTGCATAAATTTATTCAATGGTCACTTTTAATTAATAACTATCCAATTTCCAATCCAAATGTAAATCTTCCACCTTTGAATTCTTATATTAAATGGAATTTAATATTTACTGATTCAACATTTATATGTTTCTAAAAGTTAGCTCCTACCAAATGTGACAATTTACATTTCATTTCTATGCAATATATACTCATCTTATTCCATTTATTTGGTTACTGCATTGAAATCTATTTATTAACCAATACTAACGTTATTATCATTAAATAAAATTTGATTCCCAATTTCACCCTTCTATTCAAACCAAGTATCATGCTATGATAATATTTTACGTTGTTCACACTGAATATAATCAACCTTTTCATCGTTATCAATTAATCATACATTGATTGCACTAATTTAAGGAATTAATTGCCATTGATATCCGATTAAATTTAATAGGCCATATAAATAGGTAATATATATACGAATTAAATAAATTCAATATTTCCATTTCGTTTTTCCTGTACTAAATTTATTACTAAGTGTATATACTCCACTTTATCAATATACCTGAAATTTCTACCTAAAATAAGGATACGTTTCCATTGGAATTTACATTTACACCTTACGTTACAACATTAATCAACTTGCTTAACGTTTTATATGATTTCTATCCTTTATTTCATAAATTAACCCATTCCACCTAAACCCTTATCTACAAAATATTTCAACATCAAATTTCACCACATACCAATTGACCTAATTATTTATTTATTAAGTCATCTCATTTAAATAATTTATCAAAGTGAAACGTTCATTCAAGGTACAGATTTATTACTTGCGTTACAGAATTCCTTAATTTATTCTAATTACCGTTTTCATTCCTTTACCGCATTAAATTAATTTAATATTCCCATTTATTTCTCATATTAAATATATATACAGGTAAAGCCTTTTCACTACTTAAATTCATTTGAATTAGCTTCGAATTCTATAAGTAGGTTTAATACATATTATTTTCTACTAAATTCAATTACAACTTATTAAAGAAAAACGAATTAAAACCATGAAATAAATGAAATCTTCCCATTTGTTTTCTTATATTAATTTCTTAGCCTATAAATAACAATTTACAGCACTTAAATTTCTCGTCACTTTGTTCCAACTGGAAATTCTTAGACTTAAATTCCCATGGTTTCATTTCATTTAGTCATTTGCTTCAAAAAAAATCACAGATCTTAATTTCTTTCTAACTTAAATTATTTAAATCCTATTAAAATGACTAAATTGAATTAACGAAAATTACGGGTCGTTACACTCTCCCCCACTCAAAACTTTTCGTCCCCGAAAAGGAAAAGGAAGGGAGAAGGAAGAATAAACAGTATATCTAATTTCAAATATTAACTTATAACAATAATTTACTAAATTAATTTCCTTTAATGAATTACACTTGTTTTATAATCATTATGTCTTTTAATACTTGAATTATTAAAGTTGGAAAACAATTTCAACAAAATTCTAAGTCCAAAATTTACGAAAATTTTTGGCAGAGTCTCCTTTGTACGGAGGGACTCTGGAGAAAATATAATATCCAAATATACAAATATATTACATATATATCCAAAATAAAATATCCCACACGGGAAAATATATAAATAGCGCTTTAATCGTAATCCGAAAACGTACCTATCTGTCGGGCAATACGCTTATTATTTTGGAACCAAAAGCAGTAGCAGTTGCTTCCAACACCTGTATTCACTTATATAATCTAAGAGGTTAAATATTTATTTTACAGTGAAATGTTTGGGTAGATTCAATCATTTATATCCAATCAAATGCACAACCATAAATTTTAGCAAACAGCACATGCCACCAACAGACAATCATTCAATCAAACAACCAATTAGTTGTTAGGTTCAAATTCCGAAATTGTACGAAATGTAAAATAACTATCAAGTGCATCCTTTACTCAACAGTCTTAGATGGAACAAAGATAGATTATTTCTCCATCCCACAACTTTAAAATTCCTTACCTAATAACCATACATCAACCAAACAATTCAAATCAACACCAAAATAGCTTATTATACATTTATTTCATACTTCAGTGGTTTGATTTTTCTTCCCTTCCTTTATGAGGGATTTCTTTGTTCTTACAAGTTTTATTTTCCATTTATTACAAAATTCATTATATTGTATTCCAATTTATTGACTAAGGTTTATATCATCTATTTATACTACTTACCCTTAATTTCATTCCTTTATTTAATGTTTACGTTTTATTATATTTAATTACAGTAACCCTCTACTTACACTTAAATTATTAACCTTAAAACCTCCATTTTTATAAATAAAGGATCTTATTAATTCATTATCTAGGGTTTACAGACATTTATTTATATTACCTACTTTTTATTATATTACTAGTAGCATTTTAAAACATACTTAAGTTTATAACCCTACACATCAATCTTTATTTATTAAAGAATTTCATTTTATTTACTTAAGTTAAAATCACCTATTAATAATACTCACCTTTAATTTGGGTAAAATTTCAATTATCACTTAAGTTTAAACCAATAAATTCTTATTATAACAGTAATTTATTGAATACTTCATTTTTCCTAAATTCCTACTTGTAAAATATTCAATTCCAGTTTCTCATTTAACACTTCAACTTTTATATTTGGGTAAGTTATTTATGTTAAGGAAATTGCAATTGAACTTATACAAGTTTAATCTCCATTCTTTTAATTAAATTTAATGTTTATTCATATTACCCATTATCTCATATGTATGCAAATTCCTCTTTATAGCTTTGCAGTTATTCTCTTATTTCAATTAGAGGTTTCAATTCATTTATTACTTAACTTTTATTTCACTAACAAATTTTAAACAATTAATTAACGGAAAAATTTAGAATTAAATACCGGGTTAAATTTCAATTTATTTCAAAATAATAGATAAATAAGTTCTTACAACTTTTATATCTCTAATTATATTTAGAACAATAAAAGAAATTTTTTAGAAATTTCAAAATAAATCTGCAGTAGAATTTACTACAGTGGCCTTTCCCCTTCGAAACTCGAAAATGAAAGTCGATGATGCGGCCGTCATCACCGAAATTATTTTCCAGCGACAGGGAGGAAAGTACAGAATTTAATTCTTTTCCAAAATCTTCTTTCAAACAATTCTTCCGATTTATACGAAATATTTATATAAGAAAATACTTATAAACCGAACCATTATTTTTCATAAATTCTTTGAAAACATATTTGGAAAAATCCCGGACTTAAGTTCTAAAATTTCCAATCTGATTTATCATAATTTCAACTTAGCTTCAATTTATTATAAAATATTTTTTTTCCTAACACCCAATCTATAGCAACCAAATATATATATATATATCTTTATAAAAATATTTTTATATATAGAAAATATAATAGGCAAAATTATTTCATTCACCTATATTAAAAACAAATATTATGTCGGTCTGTCCTATTAAGTGTTTAGAAATCCCTATTGATGACATAGCGTCCCATGCATCAACCAGAATTTATAAATACAAAGCGGAACAGATTAACACAATATAAAAATCTTTTTATAACACTAACAAGTACGCTCTCTCATATATATACGCTCAGTGACTCCCATAGGATATTACTACCCTATTAACAAAGAGTCAAACCCCACAAAGCCAAGGTTTATCGCTAAACCAAAGCTCTGATACCAACTGTAACGTCCACTCTTTTCGCACACTTTAAACCGACACTTGTCCCAATTCAAAGCATACGCAAGGACGGATTGTTATGGGGTAAATAAGAAAAATAGAGAAGAAATAAAACGAAAATAGAATCTCACAGCGGAAGGATAAAATATAATAACAAATATACAGTTTCATAAACAGTTTACAAAAGCTTGATTCTTCTTTTACAATAAATATCAGAGTTACACATACCAATACAAGCAATGCAGCGGAATAGAAAGAGTGTGGTGCAATACTATATGTAAAATAATACTGATTCTTCGTCTTCGTCCTCCAATGCTAAAATCTGCTATCCTGAAACGCTCGGACTGACCCGAGCGAATTTGAATAGACAAAAACACCCGAGTCAGACTAGAATATCTTATGTGAGTTAAATAAACAGAAATAAATATGAGTACAGTAACTCAAGAGATGTTCGGGATTCACATCTCCTAAGGATCCGTTAAACTATTTACTATGTAGTATATTGCGCTATTATAATAGTGTCTATTTATAAAATAAACTTACTTTTAAATAGCGTTAAGGCTTTACATTTTCCACCTTAACACGTAATAGTCCCAGTAGTCCGTCCAATATCATAGCCCCTCCTGATCGGGAAGCCACTAGAGGATACCACACGGGCTACGGGAGAAAACCAAACTCGTACAAGGCGCGATATGGTAGGTGACACGGCACAACTAGGCAATGCCAGGGTAGATATACCAATTGCTATCCGGACCGGTGGAAACGCGTAGCCGCAGTTACCGCCCACCTCGAACAACACTCCCAAATCAAAGGTGCGCACCAAAACAATCACAAGAGTAATAGAATGGCATACGAAGAAGTGCGTTCGATCAGAGGAGCTACCTCATTAATCCGAGAATCGCTCCTGTTTTAGCCACCTTATGCCAACTCACGGGAGTTGGGTCCACGTATTTACCTTACAGGAAACGTCGCCACCACCTACTTCATTCTGGAATCTCCACCGCGTACACGGTTAGTCAAAGTGGTTTTCGGTATCGACAGAGAGTATGTCAGATATCCGATCCCGGTCTCTTTGCCAACCCATCGTTATTATAACACCGCGGTCATTTAAAAATAGTTTATACTTTTAAAACCAAAATAAAATCCATTTCAAAACCATAATATTACGATATCATTCCTTCTTTAAAACCCAAAAGATTCATTTGATATTATTTTTATAAAACCCAATCAATGATATCATTTCCCAAATATAAATCTTTTCCAAAAAATTATGCCACTTTTAAAATTTATAATTCCTTGTAACCAAATATTTGAATATTAACTTTCAACATAATACTTCGAAATCCATAGTTTTTAAAACCATTACTTTCAAAACTAAATGGTTTGGATATTCAACAGTATATAAAATAAGTGGTTTAACTTAAATGTTACTTTGAAAAGAAATATTTCTCGTGGCTTTACAATACATTTCTTTATTTAAAGTTAAAACCAAAATTTAATATCGCTTCAAGTTCCAAGACCATTCAAATAAATTCATATATATACGTATATCCATTTTGAGTATAAATATTTCAACTAAAGTTGGATTTTATTCTTTCGAATCAAATGTTCTATTAATTAGCCTTGAATATTCACATAGATTCCATAATTAATAAGACTTCAATTTCTAGTAAAATATATATATATTTCCAAATTCAAATTTTACTAGAATATTCATTTCAAAATATTTTGGAAAAATCCAATTATAAATATCATATCTTTAAAATTTCCAACTTAATATTTAAACATAGGATATAAATCATCAAACTCCATTTTTTTAATTTTCTTCCATTTTTAATAAAGAAATTTATTCACCTTTTAATTTCAAAATTTCAACTTCCTATGTATATAAATATGGAAGAAACATTTATTCAGTATAAAATTTAAGATTTTTATAAACCGTATTCCATCCAAACCATAGAAATCACATTAAAAATAGTTATATATAGACCGCGGTGCCTGTATATAGTTTTCTATCCTATGGACAAGTGATACGGATATTTATCATTTCAATCCGCAATTTAAAAATAAAACTGCGGTTGTATATCATTTCAAACCGCAATCCCGAATGAAATGAAAAATGCATACTAACTTGCAGTTTAATGATATCAAATAAAACATCCATTCAATAACACATCCATCACCCAATCACAAACATCAAGCAATATCAATCAATAACAATATATGTTTGGTAATATACAACAGGTAATAATTGGCAGTTTTATTTCAAATTATATTTATCAACTATTAATCTAGCAATTTATATTCAGTGATAATTGACATAACTGTTAACTAGCAGTTCATATGCAAACAATAATTTCTAACAGCCAATTAATACGCAATAAATCAATTAAATTTACAGTTAAATTCAATAAAATGCAATTCAACAGATATGAATGAAATAACATGCCAAAAGCTCATAAATAAATTTCTATTCATTTCTAAAATTTATTTAACAAACATAAAAGCTTCTAGTAATTGTGAGTGGGTCAAAACACTCACCTTTTGAATTTAAATCGAATTTAAATTCAATTTAAACCCAAAAATTCGCCCGTCTCAGAATTCGTCCAAACCAGCGTCATCGAGTCCGGAATTAAATTACGATCCTAACAAAAAAAATTTCGTGTGAAACGGATAACATATGAGAAAGTTATGCGAATAAATCGATGTTGAAAATCAAAATTAATTTAACCAAAATTGGTCCATATTCACACCTCAAAATGCACATTGCCACCTCAGCGTCATCACAAAATAAAAATAACGCACGCACAGTCCCCTTGCACGCACGCAGTCAAAGCAGCAGCCGCCTAAAACATGAAACCCTATTGAATTTTTGCCGCAAATCTGACCGTCGAAACGCCAAACTAACCACATAGATGCGATCCCCATCGTCCACTCTACAAAACCCAGAAACCGTTTTCCGATCCGACGAAGTTTTGCGCGACGATGATGAACGGTTTTGGGGCTGTTTGAATTTATTCTGGATGAACGACAGCTCCAATTGAAAAACGAATTTCACCAGTATTTTACGCGTATCGAATACTTCAACATATATTTTTTCTGGAATTTTCTGAAATTTTTGAGTTTTGACTTTTGATTTTGAACTGTGGATAGATCTGAAATTGGATCTGAGATGTATGCATTTGGGGAAGAGAAAAGAGTGAAGAAATGAACGTACAGCAAATGAAAAAGAAAGGAGCTAGGGTTTATACATGTATATTTATAGATAGGCTAGAGGTAGGGTAGTTAGACTGGATACGCGAACGTGCGTGACAAACCATGGTCCAAAAAGCCCGCTATGCCTCCGGAGTCGGATTTGTTAAAACTATATATCCAAATAGGTGTTTTAAAATATTCTGAACGCAATGGAAAAAGTTTCGCGACCAAATTCGATCGTATGAAGAAGTTATGCCAAAAAAAACAAAAATTTCACATTGATTTCAAAATGCGTAAATTTCAAGGCGTTTCGAGTCCGTACGATCAAACGACAAGTCCGATCACTACGAAACTTGAAACATTATTATAATTCACCGTTACGGATCCGATGAAACTGGTTTCGTCGAAATCCGAGTCCGTGACAAAAATGGCTATTTTTAATATTTATTAAATAAATTAAAATAAACCATAAAATCCAAATTTTCTTTCAACTTTAAATATTGGCCAAATTTCATTACTTACATAATCCAATCAATTTCAAATAATTTAGCAAGCTTAGATATGAATTAAAATTTATAAGTATATCAATTTCGCAGTGTTAACCTCTGCGTTTTCTTATTATTTGGGAATTATAAATTTTATTCGCAAAACCCAATTATTAAATCATATACTTATACTCTCATCTTAAATCTAATTATATAAATAACTTGATTTCTATTATCCAACTCAAAATATATCAATTTTTCTCCAACTACATAGTTAACGTTTCTTTTATATATCACTGTGGTAATATTTCAAAATGTTCATCTTTTGTTTGCATAAATTACTGTATTTAGATAAAATTGTAATTTTGGTAACTTATCACATAAATAACTTAAAACCTCAACTAATACATTCCACCTTTGTTTCATCTTATTTATTCACTCATCAATATTCCGTACTAACTACAAAATTTGGTGTATTCCTTTAAATTGATCAAAATAAGACTTATCAACTAATAGAAAGATTTTCGTACAAAATTTATTGTCATACATCAAATTTACAAGCCTATACTTAATTATTATCCAACAATACGTTTTACATGTTCATTCCTCCGTTCCTACGTTTCTATAAATTTATTCATTTATAATTTATTTAACGCAACACTTAATCTACACCTATTGCGATGTTTCAAATTTACTTGAATGAACAATTTCTTTACTCAAAATAGTTGTTGTAAACTCTTAATTCCACATTTATAAGTGTATTATTATTTTCACTCAAATATTATACATATATATAGAGTATTGGGTTTTTATTTAATCATCATTTATCATATATATTAATTAATTAAATTCAATATTTAAGTCTGACTAAATTTATTCCCCAAATACACATTTACCTTTCTCAACCAATAAATATAAACAATCAAATTCTCATTTTATTGAACCTTGGTCAATTCCACACGTTAATTTTACTTAAAGTCTCAATTAATTAATTTACCTCGGTTTCATTACCTTATTACCTTATATGCATAATTGACATGGTTATATCTTCCATTAATTTCGATTATCATACTATAGAAATTAAATTCCCTTAACCACATAAATAAAAGTTGATCCCCATCTATTAACATTATATCACGTTTGCATAAATTTATTCAATGGTCACTTTTAATTAATAACTATCCAATTTCCAATCCAAATGTAAATCTTCCACCTTTGAATTCTTATATTAAATGGAATTTAATATTTACTGATTCAACATTTATATGTTTCTAAAAGTTAGCTCCTACCAAATGTGACAATTTACATTTCATTTCTATGCAATATATACTCATCTTATTCCATTTATTTGGTTACTGCATTGAAATCTATTTATTAACCAATACTAACGTTATTATCATTAAATAAAATTTGATTCCCAATTTCACCCTTCTATTCAAACCAAGTATCATGCTATGATAATATTTTACGTTGTTCACACTGAATATAATCAACCTTTTCATCGTTATCAATTAATCATACATTGATTGCACTAATTTAAGGAATTAATTGCCATTGATATCCGATTAAATTTAATAGGCCATATAAATAGGTAATATATATACGAATTAAATAAATTCAATATTTCCATTTCGTTTTTCCTGTACTAAATTTATTACTAAGTGTATATACTCCACTTTATCAATATACCTGAAATTTCTACCTAAAATAAGGATACGTTTCCATTGGAATTTACATTTACACCTTACGTTACAACATTAATCAACTTGCTTAACGTTTTATATGATTTCTATCCTTTATTTCATAAATTAACCCATTCCACCTAAACCCTTATCTACAAAATATTTCAACATCAAATTTCACCACATACCAATTGACCTAATTATTTATTTATTAAGTCATCTCATTTAAATAATTTATCAAAGTGAAACGTTCATTCAAGGTACAGATTTATTACTTGCGTTACAGAATTCCTTAATTTATTCTAATTACCGTTTTCATTCCTTTACCGCATTAAATTAATTTAATATTCCCATTTATTTCTCATATTAAATATATATACAGGTAAAGCCTTTTCACTACTTAAATTCATTTGAATTAGCTTCGAATTCTATAAGTAGGTTTAATACATATTATTTTCTACTAAATTCAATTACAACTTATTAAAGAAAAACGAATTAAAACCATGAAATAAATGAAATCTTCCCATTTGTTTTCTTATATTAATTTCTTAGCCTATAAATAACAATTTACAGCACTTAAATTTCTCGTCACTTTGTTCCAACTGGAAATTCTTAGACTTAAATTCCCATGGTTTCATTTCATTTAGTCATTTGCTTCAAAAAAAATCACAGATCTTAATTTCTTTCTAACTTAAATTATTTAAATCCTATTAAAATGACTAAATTGAATTAACGAAAATTACGGGTCGTTACAATTGTGATGATTGGTTTATTGAGTAGTTTATGGATTCTGGTCAATACGAGTAATTAACGTTATTGATAGGGATCTCTAAACACTTGAACAGAACAATTCGACACAGTATTGTTTTAAAGTAGGGTAAATGAAATAATTTTACCCAAATTATTTTTGTATATGAAAGAAATAATTTTCAGAAATTATTATAGAATTTGGATGCTTGGTTGTTAAGGAATGATAATGTTAAATTATTAAAACTATTGTGTAGAAAATTGAATAAGAAATTGAAAACTTATAACCAAAGTTGAAGAATAAATTTATATAACAGAATGGAATTTGAAATATAGATTATAAATGTAATTTATAAATTGAAATAAAACTCTAAAGAAATTTGTAAATTTAAACTATGAATGCGATTTAACATTGGAAATAAAATCCCAGAGTAATGTTGTAATATAAATTGGATGGATTTCAAATTTGGAATTTTGGGAAAGGTTTAAATTCCTTTGGATTTGGAAATGGTTTTCAAAAGTTTTGGAGAAATAATAGTGATATTATTTCAGAAATATTTTTGAATTGGAATCGAATATGGAGAGATTTGAAAATTTAAAAATATTTGAAATGTTGTTAAAGAGATAAAGGCACTAAACTCTCTGTGGTCGCTGGAAAATAATTCCGATGATGATCGCGACATCATCGGTGTTCATTTTCGAGTTTCCAAGAGAGGAATTGCTACCTGAATATTTTAAATTGGAATTGTTTACGAACTGGGTTTGGTTTTGAAATTCAAAGGGATAATTGAATTTGCCACGGGACTTGGATGTAGTTGATTTCAAAAGTGATTTTGATATTTTGGAAATTGTTTAAATAAAAAAAACCTTTGGAATCTTATTTAAATGTTTATGAAATAATAAAAATATACTAGACTAAATAAATGTAACAGAGTAAGTATTGAATTGGAATAAATAAGTTTCGACAGCTTATAAAAGAATTGAACAGCATTGAAATAAAATAAAATCCCTGGTTAAAGTGTAAAAATGTGAATGGGATTGATTGTAAATAGATGAAACCTGAATATAAATAAATGTGTGACTTATAAAAAGTTAGATGTGGAATAAATAAGCCAAAATGAAATTGTTTTGTATTTTGGGAAATGAATAAAATCCAAAACTTAAATTATAAAATAGATTGAACTCCAGTAAAATAGTTAACGTGACTTTTGAGATGAAAATCAAATATTGGGTATAAAATTTGAATAAACTAATTGGTAATAAATTAGTTAATGGAATATGGAAATGGAAATGGAACTCGAATTGGTTAATAAAAATTTGAGTTGGGAATAAATGATAAAATTTGACAGTGAAGCTTGAGTTATTAATAGAAATTCAACTGGAAATTGTAAGTGAATTAAATTTGAAATGAAGTTGAATGGAATGGAATTTACATAAAAATGATTTGTATTGCAAATAAAAATCCAAGTAGAGATAAATTGGAAATGGCCTCGTTAGGAAGTGAAAGGAATTCAGAAGTAAACTATTGAATGTGAATTAGACTCATATTGATTCAATGAAATATACTAATTTAATTTAAACGAATGGAGCTGGCAATGAGCTCAAGTTAAACAAAATAAAGTTGAAATAGTGATGGTTTGAGTAGTAAATAAAATTCAAATGAATAGAAATAAAATTGAAATGGCTTTATTATTGATATAATAAGTTAGAAGTAAATTGAAACGAGAAATAAAGTTTAAATAGGTTGAATGACTACACTAATTGAATTTAAATCGAATAGAGTCAAATTGAAAATGAGCGTGTATGGATTAAAAATAAATCGGATGAGTATATTAACTGAATTAAATTAGTAGATGGAGTTTGATTTGGATTAGAATCAAATCAAAATAGAATTGGTGTAAGGAAGAAAATGAACTTTAAGTTTTGAGATGGAAATAGCTTGAAGTAACTAAATAACGAAGGTAAATTTTAAATGGTTGATGGCAAGCTTTATGAAATGGTTTTTGAATAAAACTTGATTGGATAATGAAATGAAATGCAAGTGACTGGATTGAAAGAAGAAAAAAAATGTAAATTTAAAATGTAAAGGAAATAAGAATGTATGATGGTGAATAAAATAAAATAGAATTAATATAAAGTGAGTTTGAAAAAGAATTATGTACAGGTAAGAGAGTGTAAATCACTTAGGATTGAATAAAATGGTTTGAGGATTGGTTGTAAGCAATTGAAATTTAGGTTGGAACCTTATAAGTTGCATGTGGAAATTTGTTTATATGCATTGCTTCCAAAATTCATGTGTTAGCTATTTAAAAATAAGTTAAATGCTAATAAGTTGCATATATTTAGCACTTACCTGTTTAATTGAGTGAATACAGGTTTTTGGAAGTCGTTTGGCTGGCTTTGGGCACGTTAAATGCTAAAATAAATAGCCACTTGCTTAAAAATGCTAAATAAAGGTACGCCTACGCAATACAAAAAGGAACTATGAACTGTTTTTCTGTTTTCCGACCGTGTGGGTCGATGTATATATATTTATATCTTTTGTCAAATTGCAAAAGCTCCTCCGTACAAAGGAGACTCTGCCAAAAAATTTCGAAAATTTTGGGAGTTAGAAATTTTTTGAATCTTTTGAAAATTTTCACTAACAACAAATAATTTAAATTTGTTAAGCAAATAGAATTATAACTGAATGTTGAAATTTAATTTAAATTGCATAAGTAAAGTAAGATGAACTGAAAAAAATATCAAGAACTAAAGAAGGAAAGGTTTGCAAATAAACTTTTATTTGGAATTTTAAATAAATTAGTAAGTGAAACTGATAAAGGAAATGGTAAATTAAATAAGGATTGAGATAGGGTGAATCAAAATTCAATATTCAAAGTTTGGAAATGAATTGAATTCAAGTAAAATTGGGAAGAAGTATTTATATTTGAAATTAATTAACAAAGTGAAGCAAATTGAAATTTTTATGGAATTGTAAAGGCAAATTGAATAAAATAGATATAAACTCCAATAGTGAAGTGAAAACAAATTTATGAAAGAAGTGTATAAAATAATTATATTAAACCTAAGAAATGAATGGCGAGATTCTTAAGTAAATTAGTATTGAGGAAAATTATTCCAAGTGAATAATCGAATGAAAATTTAGCTGAAGTTGTGACAAGGGAAAGTGAGAATAAGTGAATAACAATCAAATAAATGTGAATAAAAAGAAAGTCGATATAATTGTTAATCAATTGGGGCAAATACATAGAATGTACGTATATTATTTTATTCGCATAGCTATTTGATCCGGATTCGAGCATAGAATTTCGAGGTAAATTTACCGATCCGAGTTGGAATTTTTCACTCGATTTTCAACGGCGAACCTGGATATGGAGTTTTGATTGATTCTATAAATTCTCTATCATAGTTATGACAATGCAAGGAGAATGACGGTTTCTAATCAGGAAACCAGATCTGAGTCCGCACTAGAAAGTCGGGTGAACGATACTAGTTCGGAAGTGAGATTGTGTGATTGATTAAGCGATGAGATTCGGTATTGCGTACAAATGATATAGGTACATCGTACGGGCTTAAGTAAAACAAATATTGAAATGTGTAAAAGAAGTCAATGAAATGATTTTGAATATTATGATTGGATATTATTGCTAAATAGGATTCACAGGTACTATAAAGGAAAAGGAAAATTGTTTTTGAGTTCAGAAGATAAATTGAATTGCTCGACCTAAAAAGGTACGTGTTTAAATTTCTGTATGGAATTTGATTGGGTTTTTGGATCTAGCCACTTGGCCTTTTGTTTTCTTTTTGGATTTGATAGGCCGTAGAGCCATTTTGTAGTTGTACCGAGTTAGCCACGCAAAGGAGACGCTGGCAAAAATTTTCGGAAATTTAGAGAGTTAGAAAATTTTGGAGAAAATTTTGATAATTTAAAATTTGGATTGAATTTAAATTTGAATGATTGTATAACTAGAGTTATTTGGAAACTATGGAAAAGTTTGGGAAGTTAATAAGAATAATAATGATTCTTTTGTAAGAAGAAAGTTGGTAGAATGTTAAGTTGTTTGGTTTTTGGGATAAGTAAACGGGTATTGGACCGTTCTTCCTAACTAGTAATTTCGGGGACGAAATTCTTTTAAGGGGGGAGGAATATGATTGTAACAACCCGCATATTTATCGATTTTATATTTAAATATTTTATCGTTGGTCGGATTTTAGTCCGAAAAGCTACTTTTTGCATACAGTTGAATTAGGACTCGGGGCCATTCCCATTGAGTTCAAAATGCCGTTTGCGACCTTTTTGAGTATAAGCTTCGATATGTTTGGAGAAAGTTGATTTTTGCTACTTTTCACTTTGGGTTTGGTTTTTGGGCTCAGCCCTATGTTAGCTTATGCTCAAATCTGAGCCACTCTTCCCCACTCACCCTCATTCTCCTCTCATTTCAGTTTTTAGAGTATTAATGGTGGGAGAGATTGGAAATTAAAATTCCAAAACCCTAGTTTCCCTTGCAAATCAAATTCCTTGCTCCAAACTCAAGAAGAACCCATTGGTAAGCTTCTCTTCTTCTTCTCCAACTTATTCTCTTACCAATTTCAGAAATTCCTAAACCTAATCTTGGGAATGTTCTTGTTTTTGAGCTTAGATTCAAGCTCATTTGGGTTGTTTGAAGAGAGGTTGATTCTCCATTTGCTTTCAAGCTTCTTCTTGTTCGATTTTGTGAAAAGGTGAGATTTTTATCTCACATCTATGACTATAATTATCTTTGGTTGTTGGGTATAAATTCCTAACACTTCTTCATGTGCATTTGCTCTTGATTTGGATTGGTTTTGTGAAGATTCCAATTTTTGAGCTTTTAAGTCAAATTTGTGTGAAATCCTTTTATGGACGTTTGATCATGCTTTTGGTGATGCATCGAGGAGCATATAGGGCCGGGTTGCCGATTGGCATAAACCCTTAGAGCCAAGTTCGTCCGGTTGCATTTTTGAAGAGTTTGCTCTTCATTTGTATAAGGCTGAAAAACAGCCCAGGCATGATTCAGTCGACTGAAATCTCTGTTCAGTCGACTGAACCTGAAACCCGAGAGTTTCCAGGCATGATTCAGTCGACTGAAAAATTCTGCACAGTCGACTGAAACTGGAAACAGAAAGTTTCCTGAACCTGGAAAATTTCCAGGCACAGGGTCAGTCGACTGAAATCTCTGTTCAGTCGACTGAACCTGCTGTTTGAGTCCAATTTGCCTTATCGGATTTAAATTCCAATTTAAATCGATTCGTGATAATCCTATTTGTTGTTATCATCTATTATGACTTTGATGACTCTTTTTAGGGATTTTTGAATATCCATTTCGATGGATCCTTTATCGATTTCGTTGGATTTTATTCACGTCTTCGTATGTGAATTTTTGTGATTGATTGTTCTTACAATCTTCTTCGTGATTTGTCACTTTAAAAATATAAAGGTTTTCTATACTAGTAGTAAATATCAAAACTCTTTCCTCAAACAATTTCAATACTATTTTAATACCAAATTCGTTTATAAAACCATTTTCCAATCTATTAGTATATACAAACCTTTACCTCACTCGTATGAGAAATCTAATTAAACGGCTTAGTAAAACAAGTGATATGAAACGCTTGCGTTTACTTTGTCGGTTAATTCTTGGACTTGTTCGATTGAACCTCTTGTGACAATTTTCTAGTGGAGATTTACAGTTTGTTCGTAAATATTTAAGTTAAGCAAGTGGTTATGGGACATGAAGCTAAACTCATATATTTACTAGCTTAGTGTAATCGACACTTCTCGTTGATCATGACGATCATCTTTGTGATTTAGACTAGCAATGTGCGATGTCTCTTTGTCTGCGAGGGAGACGAAACCCCGTTTTGTGGAGTTTCGACTCAATTTGTGATGGGGTAGCAACCCATGGTCTTCGGGCCATTTGTGGAGCTTCGGCTCAATTTGTGATGGTTAGCGACCATGGAATTAGCGTTCCGTTTGTGATACACGTGTTGGTGAGCTTTATGGTCCCGTTTGTGATAGCCCTTTCCCCCCTTCTTTTTTGTGATTTCTGGATTTCTTGTGTAGATTTCTAGAATTTGTGTTTCACCAATTTTTCATGATTTCCATTGATAAGTCTTATCGATATTTGTGCATTGGTGAATTTGTGCGTCATTGACTTTAGTGATTTCTGGATTTCTTGTGTAGTCTTCTGGAATTTGTGCGTCATTGACTTTTGCGATTGACATTGATATTATCGTCAATATTTTTGTGGTTTGATGAACGAAATAAAGAGTATGACACTTCTTGGATTCTTGTGTAGATTTTGTGATATTGATTAATCTCTTGTTGATTATCAACTATTTATATATCACAGCTTGGTCTTGTGATTATTATGTGTTTAGTCATAACTCTGATTCTATATCGTTTCATCTGATATTTATAGTTAGACTGATCCGTTTATTATTTTCTTATTAAATAATACTCGGGTCAGACCGAGATGTTACAGGTGCTTCTGCTTGACTTCTCCCTTGGGATTGACTTCTCTGACTTTTGGCAAACTACTTAAATTAGTAGTTTATTTTGTTATATACACTTGAGACATAGACTCATTGTTGTATTCTTTTGTATAGCACGTGTTGCTATTCTTTTGTATTATTGTGGATCTTTTTGACCACTACTCTGATATACACTGCCATGTGTCAATTATATTCATATCTTCTTCCGCCTTTGTGATATGAATTATCTGTGACTGATTTATGTTATGTTTATTTCTGTATTTGTTTCCGAAGAATTTATATAGCCACCGTGTGATAGCTTTGAGTTTGTGTCGGCATGTCGGATTTCCACTTCAAAAGAAATGCATGTTTTACTTTCTGACATATCGACGCTCGCGCAAAGAAATTACACGGATGGTCGCTCCTCAACAGCCTTATTCTCCGTGCTAGTCGACAGCATTACACCGTAGTGTTCTTGGCTAGCGTGGGTATAGAGGTGGGGCGTCACAGCTTGGTATCAGAGCCAAACTTCGGAACAATATGGAATATTATAACAAGGATTATCGTCCTAAGTTCATCTTAGGAGTCGTGCTTTAGGATTTTTATTCGGGTCTACGTACCGTTCTATCCTATTTACTTTTATGATTCCTTGTTTTGTCTATCAAGATTGCTTGATATTCAATTTGGTGAATGACCTTTTTATTCCTCTTCTTTCTTTCTAAAGGAAGAGAAATGTCTAGACCTGGCCGCCCCAGAGCCGTGCCATCTAGCACTCCGCCCCAGGATGGAGTTTTTATGACTGCTCAGCAGCTTCTTGATTTAGTGACAAATGCTCAAGCAGCTGGAGCTAACCCGGAACCTACTCACCCAAAGTCGGGATTTGCACGCTTGTGTAGCGATTACACTAATTTGGGTGTGGAGCCATTCAGAGGTTCCGAAACTGTTATTGAAGTACAGGCCTGGCTAAGGTCATGCGATCGCTCGCATGAATCTTATTGACCTTCACCGAGTTCAGGTGGCCTCTAGTATGCTCCGAGAAAGAGCATTGGACTGGTACGAACTTCTTATTTCTGAGATTAATGAAGCGGATCTCACCTGGGAGAAATTTCGAGAGCGCTTCGAGTTAAAATTCGTACCAGAAGCAGAAAAAGTGACATTGGCTCGACGTTTTATAGACCTTGTTCAAGGTGAGTCATCCGTGAATGATTACGTCACCTCCTTCGAGTCGCTTTCCAAATATGGGGTTGAATACATCAACACCCCTCTTAAGAAGAATCAGAGATTCGTTTATGGCTTAAACAAAAGTCTCAAGAAGCCACTACTTCTAAAGTTAGAAGTTTCTTTCGACCAACTAGTTGATATCGCTCTTCGTCTTGAAGAGGCGGATAAGGAGAATGATGTTGAAGTAGTGGGTTCCAAACCAACCTTCAACAACAAGAAGAGGCCAAACAAATTTAAAGGCCCTTATCCCAATAAGAAAGGGAAGCAAGCAACCTCCGTGGCAAAGACTTCTTCCTTTGGTCGTGGGGAATGCTATAATTGTGGTTCGAAGGACCATTATGCGAACAAGTGCCCAAAGTCTCTTTCTTGTCGCTACTGCAAAGTTCCCGGTCATGTTATATCTTCATGCCCCAAGCTTCAGGGCAGGAAGGAGGGAAAGTTAAATGTTGCTCAAGCCCCTGGCAACACATCTCGTGGCCAAGGTATTTCTCATTCTATTCTGGATGGAATTATTTTATTTCGTGATCATCCTATTCGAGTTCTTTTTGATACGGGTGCGTCCCATTCTTTTATATCAAAAGAACTTGTTGATACTTTTTCTTTGGATGTTTTGTGTTTAATGACTTCTTTGAGAATTGCGAATCCGGTTGGTGGATCCGCAACAATCAGTTTATTGTGTAAAGATGTCGAGATTATTTTGTGTGATTTTTCTTTCCGAGCCGATTTGCATGTCATGCGTTATTTAGGTTTTGGAATGATTTTGGGAATGGATTGGCTTAACCGTTATGAAGCTCATATCCTATGTCCTGAGCGGACTATTCATCTTCGACATCCTCAATCTGTTAATCAGGTTTCTGTTATTCTTAAAGATTCAGATTCTGCTTTGGTTGTATCTTTATATTCTTTAAATCCTCGTGATGACGATGATGAGGATGAGGGTGATATTATTTCTCTTATTCACGTCGTTTGTGAATTTTCCGACATATTCGAGCCTATTTTAGGATTACCACCTAAGCGAGCAATTGAGTTCAGAATTAATCTTATTCCGGGAGCTCAACCTATCACTCGTCCTCCTTATCGTATGTCCAATAAAGAAAACGAGGAGATGCGTAAACAATTATCTGAATTGGAAACGAAGCAATTTATTCGCTCTAGTTCCTCGCCTTGGGGAGCTTCAGCTATTTTTGTGAAGAAATCCGATGGAACACTTAGGCTTTGCGTTGACTACCGCAAGCTTAATGATCTTACTATCAAAAATAAATATCCTTTACCTCGGATTGATGATCTATTCGATCAACTTAGTGGTTCTAGAGTCTTTTCACAATTGGACTTGGCTACCGGTTTTCATCAGCTTCGTATTGTAGAGGATAGAATTCCTTTGACATCGTTCCGTACTCGGTATGGATCTTATGAATGGCTTGTTATGCCATTTGGGTTAACTAATGCCCCGGCTTATTTCGTTGACTTAATGAATCGAGTTTTTAAAGACTTTCTCGACCGGTTTGTTCTCATCTTTATCGATGATATTCTTGTGTATTCTAAAACCGAGGAGGAGCATGAAAAACATCTTCGGATTGTGTTGGAAACTCTTAGGAGTAATCAATTAAAGGCAAAATTTTCTAAATGCCATTTTTGGCAATCTCATGTGAAGTTTCTCGGTCACATTATTTCCGAATCTGGAATTTCCGTGGATCCTTCAAAGATTGAAGCGATTCAAGATTGGAAGAGACCGGAGTGTGTGACAGAGATTCGTAGTTTTCTTGGATTGGCGGGCTATTACCGTCGCTTTATTAAAGACTTTTCTAAAATTGCCGTGCCTCTCACTAGCTTGACGAAGAAAGGTGTTAAATACATTTGGTCGGACAAATGTGAAGCTTCTTTTCAGAAATTAAAAGAACTTCTTTCTGATGCTCCTATTCTTGTTATTCCCGATGGGAATCAAGATTTCGTTGTTTATACCGATGCTAGTCGCATTGGTTTGGGTGCCGTTCTTATGCAAAAGGAACGTGTTATTGGTTATGCTTCTAGGCAATTAAAGCCTGCTGAGACTAGATATGCCACTCATGATTTAGAGCTCGCGGCTATTGTTTTTGCTCTTCGGATTTGGCGTCATTATCTCTTAGGAGAGAAATTTGTTCTTTACACAGATCATAAGTATTTGAAATATTTATTCTCTCAAAAGGAACTTAATTTGCGTCAACAGCGTTGGCTCGAATTTCTTGCACCATATGATCTTGATATTCTTTATACTCCCGGTAAGGGTAATCGTGTCGCCGATGCTCTTAGCCGTAAACAACAAGCTGTTGTTTCTATGATGATATCCGAATGGAACGATCTCGAGATCTTATCCGCTTGCGAAATTCAAGACCGTGTTTCCGATTTATGCTCATCATTTGTTTTATGTAGCCTTGAGGCTCATCTTTCTCTTTTGGACCGCATTCTTGAAGCTCAAAGGCTAGATCCCGAATTGGCTCTTCTTGGCCAAGATATTAAGGATAAAATTGATATTGAAGGTTTGAAAGACTCTGATATCGATTCTCGTGGCGGCATTCGGAGATTTGGTAGACTTGTCGTGCCAAATATTGGTGATCTTCGTAAAGATATTTTAGAAGATTCTCATCACTCTAAATTTACCATTCATCCCGGTAGTAGTAAAATGTACGCGGATATGAAACGACTTTATTATTGGGAGGGAATGAAACTTGACATCGCTAACTTCGTTAAACGTTGCATGACTTTCCAACTCGTTAAGGCCGAACATCAAAGGCCCGGTGGGTTATTGCAACCTTTAGAAATTCCGGTTTGGAAGTGGGACCAAATTTCCATGGATTTTATAGATGGCCTTCCCCGTTCTCGTTCGGGTCATGATAGCTTATGGGTGATTGTTGATAGGCTTACTAAATCTGCCCATTTTGTTCCCGTTCGGTCTAATCGAACCGTTCCTCTTTTGGCCAAAATATTTATCAAAGAAATTGTTAAATTGCATGGTGTTCCTACTTCTATTGTTAGTGATCGTGATCCATTGTTTACTAGTGGATTTTGGAAGAGTCTTCAAAAAGCTTTAGGAATGAAGCTTAATTTTAGCACCGCTTATCACCCCCAGTCCGATGGACAAACTGAGCGTGTGAATCAAACTCTTGAAGATCTTCTTCGTGCTTGTGTTCTTGATTTTGGTGGAAGTTGGGAAGATCATATTTCACTTGTTGAATTTTCCTATAACAATAGCTTCCAATCTAGTATTGGTATGGCACCTTTTGAGGCACTCTATGGAAGGCCATGCCGATCTCCTTCTTGTTGGCTTGAGGCCGGTGAGAAGCTGGCTTTAGGTCCAGATTTTATTCGTGATTCTACAGAAAAGATTGATCTTATTCGTCATAGGATGAAAGAAGCCCAAAGTAGACAAAAATCCTATGCCGATAACCGGAGAAGGAGGTTAGAATTTTCTGTGGGAGATCTTGTGTTTATTCGTGTTTCACCAATGAAAGGTGTTGTACGTTTCAGTCGATCGGGAAAGTTAGCGCCTCGATATATTGGGCCATTTCCTATCACTGAACGTATTGGTTCCATGGCTTATCGCCTTTTATTACCGGCTCAGTTTTCTGCTATGTATGACGTGTTTCACGTTTCTCAACTTCGAAAATGTCTTCGAGATTCCGATTCTATTCTTGAGCCCGGTGTTGTGGAAGAGATTGAAGTTTCGCCTAATTTAACTTATGAGCAACATCCTATTCATATCATTTCTTCGGAAGTCAAGCGACTTCGAAATAAAGATGTTCCGCTTGTTAAAGTTCAATGGTCTTCAAATTCTAAGGATTGTTCTTGGGAATCTAGAGAGTACATCGAGCGTACACATCCGGACTTACTTTCTCGTGCTCTTTGAGGTGAACTTCTTATTTCAAACTTCTTTTGTGTTGAATATGCTTTTATGGTTGTTACTATATATCTTCTTCTTGTAATATTGCGAGGACGCAATTTCTTTAAGGAGGGGAGTCTGTAACAACCCGCATATTTATCGATTTTATATTTAAATATTTTATCGTTGGTCGGATTTTAGTCCGAAAAGCTACTTTTTGCATACAGTCGAATTAGGACTCGGGACCACTCCCATTGAGTTCAAAATGCCGTTTGCGACCTTTTTGAGTATAAGCTTCGATATGTTTGGAGAAAGTTGATTTTTGCTACTTTTCACTTTGGGTTTGGTTTTTGGGCTCAGCCCTATGTTAACTTATGCTCAAATCTGAGCCACTCTTCCCCACTCACCCTCATTCTCTTCTCATTTCAGTTTTTAGAGTATTAATGGTGGGAGAGATTGGAAATTAAAATTCCAAAACCCTAGTTTCCCTTGCAAATCAAATTCCTTGCTCCAAACTCAAGAAGAACCCATTGGTAAGCTTCTCTTCTTCTTCTCCAACTTATTCTCTTACCAATTTCAGAAATTCCTAAACCTAATCTTGGGAATGTTCTTGTTTTTGAGCTTAGATTGAAGCTCATTTGGGTTGTGTTGAAGAGAGGTTGATTCTCCATTTGCTTTCAAGCTTCTTCTTGTTCGATTTTGTGAAAAGGTGAGATTTTTATCTCACATCTATGACTATAATTATCTTTGGTTGTTGGGTATAAATTCCTAACACTTCTTCATGTGCATTTGCTCTTGATTTGGATTGGTTTTGTGAAGATTCCAATTTTTGAGCTTTTAAGTCAAATTTGTGTGAAATCCTTTTATGGACGTTTGATCATGCTTTTGGTGATGCATCGAGGAGCATATAGGGCCGGGTTGCCGATTGGCATAAACCCTTAGAGCCAATGTTCGTCCGGTTGCATTTTGGAAGAGTTTGCTCTTCATTTGTATAAGGCAGAAAAACAGCCCAGGCATGATTCAGTCGGCTGAAATCTCTGTTCAGTCGACTGAACCTGAAACCCGAGAGTTTCCAGGCATGATTCAGTCGACTGAAAAATTCTGCACAGTCGACTGAAACTGGAAACAGAAAGTTTCCTGAACCTGGAAAATTTCCAGGCACAGGGTTAGTCGACTGAAATCTCTGTTCAGTCGACTGAACCTGCTGTTTGAGTCCAATTTGCCTTATCGGATTTAAATTCCAATTTAAATCGATTCGTGATAATCCTATTTGTTGTTATCATCTATTATGACTTTGATGACTCTTTTTAGGGATTTTTGAATATCCATTTCGATGGATCCTTTATCGATTTCGTTGGATTTTATTCACGTCTTCGTATGTGAATTTTTGTGATTGATTGTTCTTACAATCTTCTTCGTGATTTGTCACTTTAAAAATATAAAGGTTTTCTATACTAGTAGTAAATATCAAAACTCTTTCCTCAAACGATTTCAATACTATTTTAATACCAAATTCGTTTATAAAACCGTTTTCCAATCTATTAGTATATACAAACCTTTACCTCACTCATATGAGAAATCTAATTAAACGGCTTAGTAAAACAAGTGGTATGAAACGCTTGCGTTTACTTTGTCGATTAATTCTTGGACTTGTTCGATTGAACCTCTTGTGACAATTTTCTAGTGGAGATTTACAGTTTGTTCGTAAATATTTAAGTTAAGCAAGTGGTTATGGGACATGAAGCTAAACTCATATATTTACTAGCTTAGTGTAATCGACACTTCTCGTTGATCATGACGATCATCTTTGTGATTTAGACTAGCAATGTGCGATGTCTCTTTGTCTACGAGGGAGACTAAACCCCGTTTTGTGGAGTTTCGACTCAATTTGTGATGGGGTAGCAACCCATGGTCTTCGGGCCGTTTGTGGAGCTTCGGCTCAATTTGTGATGGTTAGCGACCATGGAATTAGCGTTCCGTTTGTGATACACGTGTTGGTGAGCTTTATGCTCCCGTTTGTGATAGGCCTTTCCCCCCTTCTTTTTTGTGATTTCTGGATTTCTTGTGTAGATTTCTAGAATTTGTGTTTCACCAATTTTTCGTGATTTCCATTGATAAGTCTTATCGATATTTGTGCATTGGTGAATTTGTGCGTCATTGACTTTAGTGATTTCTGGATTTCTTGTGTAGTCTTCTGGAATTTGTGCGTCATTGACTTTTGCGATTGACATTGATATTATCGTCAATATTTGTGGTTTGATGAACGAAATAAAGAGTATGACACTTCTTGGATTCTTGTGTAGATTTTGTGATATTGATTAATCTCTTATTGATTATCAACTATTTATATATCACAGCTTGGTCTTGTGATTATTATGTGTTTAGTCATAACTCTGATTCTATATCGTTTCATCTGATATTTATAGTTAGACTGATCCGTTTATTATTTTCTTATTAAATAATACTCGGGTCAGACCGAGATGTTACAGGTGCTTCTGCTTGACTTCTCATCTGAAATTAAAGGATTTTTGAATGAATGAAGTAAATTGGAAATCAATTTGGAAATTGATTTAAGTGTTTGAAATTGGACATTTGGAAGAATAAATTCAAGGTGGGAATTTATTAAAGGTATGAGAAAATTGTTTAAAAATAAATGGTGATTTATTTTTAAAGGTTGTGAAGAGAAGTATATTTCTCTGGATAGCCAAGTACGTTTTCAAAGTAAGTTTCTAAAAATAAAATAAGGGTTTTAATGTTGTTTTACAAAGTATGTTCTTGGGAAATTTATTATTTCTAAATGTTAAATTCTAAAGTAAATATTTATTCAAATCTATTACCGTAGTGATAATTTATAAAGAGTGACTTAGTAATTCTGTTTTAAAGGTGAAAATCTAATTTATATTTATAAAGTAACCTTATTTTCAAATATTCATATAGTATATATTTTTAATCAATTATTGAAGTAGTTTTAATTTAAATATTTTAAAGTAAATTCTAAAGTAAGTAATTTGTTACTCTATTATCGTAATAATTATTTAAAGAATGACTTGGAATTTTGTTTAAGGAAGAAATCTAATGTATGGTTATAAGGTAACCTTATTGTAGTTATTTCTAGAGTATTATTTTAAATTAAGTTCTAAAGTAATTTTTCTATATCGAATGTTAAATATATTTTACAATAAAGTGTTTTTAAATTATTTTAAAATCTAAAGTTTTGTGCTTGGTGATTCCAGAGGAAATAAAAATACTTGGAATTTATTCTGAGAAGGCAGATAGTTATGAAAACTGTTTTCAAAGGAATTTGAAAACTGCAAATATATCTTGTGAAGATATTTTTGAGACAAATAAATAATTTGAGAAATTATTTATTGTTTGATGGATGTTTGTGAATATAAATTGATAGTTAAATCATCGACTATCAATATTGGACAAATACGTTGATCGTTTCGAAGAGACCAGGATCGAGATTTATTTCTCGAAAACCACTTCAATCCGGTTTGTACGTTTCGTGAAAACAAGTTTGGATTCAAAGATGGAGCAGTGAAGTGCAAGGGCTAGTCGCTACTAATCCTGAGGATATTTCCAAAATGGATGTAGTAGGAATAGTGCATTCGGTTCCGTTCGAACCCGGGACGAACTTGTATGGATGAATGCTTGCGAAACATCGTCAAGTGGACGATGGGCATTCTAAGGGATATGTTCTTAAAAGGTAACGCTTAGCCTCAAGCCTCATCAAATGGGAATGACTGAAAATCAGGGGTTATTCTTATAGACCCTATTATAAGTATTTGTATATAGACCCTATTATAATATCAGAGGATTTCTATAAAATTGTTTTAGCTATCGTAAGGTAAAAACCCGACATGTTTATTTGTGGCGTGGTCTTACGAGATGCTTTTGTTTTCAAAGGATTTTTGAAACTTTAATAATCAATTGAGTGTGATTTTCTCACGCTGGTATTCCAGACTGACTCGGGTGTTATTTAACTGTAATGCTCGGGTCAGACCGAGTATTATAGGATACAGGATATGATGCTGTGGAGCTCAGGAAACGAGCAGGATGACGATACGTACTCCCGTATTTGTTTATGTATATTTCGCTATGTTGAGTAGTTGTGTATCCAGTTGTATGATATTGTTGAGCTGTGATTAATGTACTCTGATGATGTAATATGTAAACAGATGCATTTACTTTTGAGTAAAGTTTATTTACTATCTATTATATTTTATTCCGCTGCGATGGTTAGATTCTGATGTTGTTTTCTATTCTCTTCTTCTACCTCTTCTTCTTTAACCCAAATGTTTCGTATTTCTGTGCAACTTGAGTTGATTGTTGTAGAATAGTGTTGACTCAAGGGGTATGGATTTGCGGGTCGTTTCAACACCTAAGCAGGAAAGTAAAAGCGGAGGCCGAATCCACACAACACCGACCGTAAAATGAAAGCGGACAACTAAAAAAGCCTAAGTACTGCTATACAACCAAAAAACAAAAAAAAGACAAACGATCACTTCTTGATCCTCTTCCTCTCTCTTTCCTCTACTTTTTCTCTTTAGAAGATGGCATACTAGATTCATCTGGTTACTTCCTTATCCTTGCACCGCTTCCTTTACCCTTGGATGGAGTACTCTGCGATGATCCAGTAGGCATGCTCTGGGTGCTCCCAAGCGGAGGAAGGGCGACGGGAACAAAGATGATTTGACCAGGCAGAGCTATGGACAGAGGAGAAGGAAAGGTCTCTATCTTCTCTAGCTTTACCTTTTTGGCTAGGACAAGTTCTTGCTTAAGCATACTTATGGTGGGACCCGACAGAGGCGCAGAGAATCAAGTGACAACAACATAATCTTTGGTTTGAGTGTAATGACCTATATTTTTTAAGAATGGATATTTAAATAATTTATTTAAATATTAAATCATTAAATAATAGACGATCTTAAAATATGATTGTTCACATACGATCGAATCAGGACTCGAGACCACTTCCATTGAGTGCGTATCGACATTGTGAATTAAAATTAGTATAAAAATCGCTATATTTGTAGATCAAATGATCCAATGGTCAAAACAGTCTTGAAAAGCGCGAATTATCATCCTAGAGTGTTGTCATAGATAATGTTGAAATTTAGACCATTAGGACTAAAAAATAAAATGATGCACGTGGACGATTTTCGTTGTGATCGGACGAATTATTTGATCATGTAAGCTCGAAACGTATGATGATTTATTTGAGAAATCAAATAAAAGAAATATAACATTATATTATTTAAAAATAAACCCTCTCTCTCTAAAAAAAATCATTGTTCCATTCATTTTCAACAGAAAATGGCCGCTTCCCCCAAATGTGATTTCAAAATTTAATATCGAGAGATTTAGGCCACTAAAAATCGTGAAACTAGTTTTTTGAATTCATATTAAAGGGATCTTCGAGTCCATGTTCATTTTGAAGAATGTGAAAGTGTTTAATTGAGATCCATATTCACAACCATGGCTAGGGTTTCACTTCGGAGGCAAAGGAGGAGGAATGAGGCAAGAGGAAGGCCGGCATTAGCTTAGTGGAGGAGAGGCGAATCGAAGACGACGATTTGAGGAGGTCTGATCCACTATGGAGTGTCATGACTTTCGCAGCAGCCAATAGGGATGGCTGATAATGTGTTTAGATTTGGTGGGTCGAGCCTAATTCACCTATGATTTCACCTTCTTTAACGTGTTCTTTCTCTATTTCAACTTCAGCCCCTGGACTTAGGACTGGGTGTTAGTACCTTAGGTATTGGTTTGATGATAACAACTATAGGACATTATATAAAATATAGATACTATTGTTTTATCAAGATATATATAGTATATAGTGCGTGATATTAGATAGTTATTGATTAAGAAGATTATACCATATCAAGATGCTGATATCAAGAGTAGATTCAAGATACTGATGTAAAGTTTCAAGAGTTCAAGAATGAAGGCTAATAAGTATTGAAAAGTTCATGATTTAAAGATTTTCTAGATAAGTTATAGAGTCATAGAATTTATGTTAAAACCCTAATAGAACTTTCCCGATCTCTCTCACCTTCTCTAGTTTTGTTTTAAATTGTATTTTAATTATTCTGTTTTTAAAATAATCTTTTCAAAATATTTTTTAAAATGATTTTTTATCTCTTATACTTATAAAGATATTATTTTAATGTTTTTAAGTTTATACATACATACATACATATATATATATATATATTGATTTTTTATTCATACTTAGCAATTTATAACTATATTGATTTCATATATATCACATACATTATATTGAATATTCTTATTAAATATCTCAAATTTATTTTATAAAGTTCTTATTATCCGAGTTTTAACCCAGCAGGTTCCAAGAGAAGACGGAACAACTTGATGAAGTCAGAATGGCTCAGAACTCAACCAAAAGAGCCAAAGCAACAAGTTAAGGAGAGCCAAGAAAAAGAATGGAAAAATCCTTTAAGGACATGGATCGCTAGCAATCCATTGCCTATGGATCATTGGCGATCCATGGGGATAGCTCAAAGTTCAACATGTTTGCCTACATCTTCATCCAATTCATATACAATAGCAATGACTGAGTTTGACGAGATTCCGAGGTAGCTAAACCAAGAGACAAGCATTCATCCAGTCCAATCAGTGGTCGAATATAATTAGCAAGTAAATCGTCATCAAAACAAAGCAACATACAACGAGACCACACGAACAACGTCGATACAAGGCAACAAAAGCATTCAAGACATCAAAGTCCAAGAATAGTCTAAGTGTATGGATCGCTAGCGATCCATACGACATTATGGGTCGCTATGACACATAGGGAGCATAGCAAAAGAGGTTCAAAGAAGATGGCTTGCATACGAGTATAAAGTATGGATCGCAAGCGATCCATACTTTTGGATCGGGTCGTGAGGTAAATTTATGCAGTTCCTTCATGTGTCCATCTGCAAGTAGTTGGCAAATAGGTTTGGCCCAGAAACTCTCTGATCTCTATAAATACCATCCTACATGCAACATAAACGGAATCTTCTCCGGACTGGTTGCTGAAACTCTGCTGGAAGCTTTCTTCACTTTTCACCTCCCTCACAAAAATCTCCAATGGGTTCACTGTGATTCTCCAGCGGATTCCAACCTTGGAGATTCAATCTAACTAAGGATATTCATGAGCTTTGTAATCAAACACTTCTTGTAACAGTAGTCGATCTATAATAGAAATTATAAAGTGGACGTAGGCTTCATTAACAATCAAGCCACTATAAAAATCTTCTTGTCTTCTTTCTCTTACTATTTTTTCTACATCTATTATCTATAATATTGCTCTATGAGAAAAGGGCTGGTGCTTTCACACTCAAACTAGGGTGTTGATCCATTTTTTGGTTTAACATTTTGGTGCTTTCACTGAGAACCCAACTCAGGGTTCAGATCTAGCTATTTACTTTGGGTTGCATAGGTCTAGAAGTTAGATTCTCAATCTTTACCTGAAAGATCTACCGCTTGGAATCAATGGCTTATGGAAGAAGGAGAACTGCCTCTGGAAGGTCCATAGGGGCAGTGATAGCTGGAGAAGATGTTAACCCTTAATAAACTAAAGTAAATGGTGCTAACTTAGGAAATCATGCACCAACATCCTCCAGTCAGCACGAAGTCGTTATTAGAGATGAGTTGAATAAGATGGTTGATGTTACGACCTGAAAATTTCGATCCCGAAAATTCCAGATAGTTATGAAAAAGAAGAAAGAGATAGAAGAAGAAGAACAGAAACAACAACAACTCACATTCGCAGCGGATAAAATATAATAATAAATAATAACAGTTTACAAAAGAATACTATAACTGTCGATTATATTTTAATACATCAGAGTTTCACATATACACAGTCACTGAATATACACAATTATCATCTCACAGATTTACAATAATATAACACAGCGGAAATACTCTACACGTTCCTGCCATCCGACTCGCCTCCTGAGCGCCAGAACGTCCTTACCTGTAAATCTGTAATACTCGGTCTGACCCGAGCATTACACCAAAGTAACACCCGGGTTAGGCTGGAAACCAGCGTGAGTAAACCCAACTAACATGGAATACCAATGCAATCAACTTATATAAACCCGGGTAACTTATATCCATTTAACAAATTCACAATTTGCTATAAACAACACTTATTTCACACGTTGATTTCTAAGTACCAAACATAGATATGATAATCCAATTCACTTAAATCATTTCATTACATCCAATAGATTTCACAAAACAATTTACAAAAATTTGAAGTGGTTTCGGGTACTTCCCAATACCCGACCCCGGTCTCTTCAAAACTCACTTTATACTAACTCAAGTTATTCAAATGAAATACACAACAATTCATATAGAGATATCAACTCATTCAAAACATCCAATACCCTTCAAACATCCATAAGCAAAGCTTAATCACATACAAATCAATTCAATTGATTCTAATTGAATTTCAAACCTCAATCACTTAGATTCCTTCATTTAATATTAATTAATTTCAAATCAATTAATTAATCAATCCTTCATTATTCAGCTTAATTATTCACATTGGATTAATTATCTGTCAAGTACATTCAAGTAATTATCTTAAATTAACTTCACAATATTAATTAGTCTCAACCAAGATCATTAAGTAATCTTAATTACTTCATGAATTAATTAATTATTTAATTACATTAATTCTTGATTACTTATACTAATTAACTTCCCATAAGTCACTTATTCTGATTAATTCATCTTAATTAATCAATCTTAAAATACATCGTTAATTGTATTAATTAATTATTTCCAATTATATTTTAATTTGTTCCAATCTGAATTAATTACTTTAATTCATCCACAATATTAACCACTCTCGATTAATCTCAACCTGTAATTAACTATCCATTTATTTACTTTATTAAATAAATCAAATTTCTCCTTAATTAATAATCTTAATTAATCTCTTGATTATTTACACAAAATAATTATATTTCATTAATTTCATTAAGTAATTATTTACCAAACCATCCAATGATTATTCTGAATTACTTATACTTAGTTAATTAACTTACAATTTAATTTATTATTTATTCAAACCTTTAATTACCAAATTAAATGACCCAAATCATTAATTAATTGAATTAATTAATTATCCATTTTAATTACCCTACTAATTTAATGTATCACAAATCATTAAGTCGGTAGTAACCTTTAAACGGAAACATTTTCTTATTTATTGTTTTAAATTTAAAACAACTTAAAATTCCCAATACTTCGAGTTAAGCAACCATTAACTCGAGAACCATCCAAAACCAAAATCACCAGATCATAAATTCACAGTGCATATCAAATCAATTCAATCATTCAACCAAATATTTAAATTTAACCATTTAAATTTAAATAGAAATCCAACAGAGTGAGATTTACTCACCTTTGCTTTTTGTTTTGCCAATCTGATACGATCCTGACTTGTTTTCCCTTGTGGTATTAAACCTTGAATACATCTACAATTTATTAACATTTGAACCAATCGATCAGCCTATTATCATCTATTAATTTAATTTTAACTAATTTCCTTTTATATAAATTTTCTTTAAGTGACTAAGAACAAACTAATTTCCATAATTCATTATTTCAAAATTTCACTAGTGAATGGAAATAGGTATATATGTGTATTTATTAATATTTTAACTTATCAAAAAAAATTATTACCATTAAATAAATCAACTAATAATTAAAAAAATTCAAATTTCTTTAATTCCCTTTTGAAATTACAAAAATAGTGATAATATTTTAAAATCATATATACATTTTTTTAAACAAGTTCATTTCCTTTAGAATTAAACTACAGATCTACCATAATTCATTATTTAAAATAACTAGCAAGTTAAATATGTATATATATCTATATTATTATTTCCTTTAATTCAAAATTCAATCTGTATATGTATCTCTGCATAAACATATATTCATTCAATTCCAAATAAAAATTTCTTTCATGTATATATATTTTAAAACAGAAATAGTTTTATTCCTGAAATAATTTAAATTTTTCTTTAGAATTTATAAAACAATACCTTACTGTTCGATGTTGCCGTCACCATCGTCTGCCTTACCATCCAAAACCAACCCCTGCTCCAGAGAAAACGCGAGTTTCAGCCACGTTCGAAAACGAACGAACCCATCTCAACTCCACAACCCTGCCGACATCGCCTCGAGCAACCTCGCTACCCAATATCTTGCCCAAACGCCAAACTCGACCACAGATCTCGACCCATTACCACCTGTAGCTGCCGAGAAATCAAATCGCCTCCACTGCCATCACGCAACATTCCTCGAACCCACGTACGCACTCCTCAAATAGTTGCCTTATCCCAAAATCACAACCAAATCTGACTTCCTGCTCCTCCCGTGACCATCGCGACCCACCCTCACTCGAGCGCGAAAACCCTCTATGCCTTTGAAATCGAAATTGCGTTGATTCGATTTTTAAATCGAATCACTCCCCTGACCTGAATTCGAAAGGAGGATGACAATATCGATTTTGGGATTTGAATTTTTTTTTTAAAAAGGGTTCGGTATTTTAAAGAAGAAGGAAGAAAAATCGCCTTTGAATTTTAATCTGCCATTGTCTTTTGGGTTTGAACGAACAAATTTCGATCGGCCATTTTTATTTTTCCTTTCCTTCTCTCCGAAGATTTTCTTCTGAATTTTCTCAAAGTATACGGCTAAATAAAAAGAAAGGAGACAGATAGGTCGACGCAATTCAGTCTAGGGTGGCTTGCGTACAGTTATAGGGTGGCTGAATTTATTTTTATATATTTTAAAATTATTACATTTTCAAAATATCTCGTTACCCATAACGCGAAATCTCAAACCCCGAATTAGACATGCCGACAGGCGCTTATAAGGTTTTACCCATATTTCGAACACAATGGAACGTGATTCGGAAGCTAATTCGATCATATGCGCGAGTTACGGAAGTAAACGATCAATTTTAAATTAAATCGATTAAAATGGTTTCTAGGCGTTTTGAGCTGCTAGGGTCAAACGACAACTCTGATTGCTACGAAAATTGAAATCCGATAAATACTAGCTGTTACGGATCCAACGGAACTGGTTTCGTCGAAATCCGAGACTGTGCCTCGGAAGGCTGTTTTTAAATATCGATTTAAACGATATATTTTCAAAACTGAACAAATCACCTTTAAATTAAATTTCAACTACTCTATTATCTTAAGTATCATCATTATAAATTTTATAAGCCTTCCAATTTTTTTAAACAGGCTTAAAAATTTCAGATTCAATAATTTACCTAATTTCAATTATTTAATTCAATATTTAAACTATATAATTCAATGATTTAATTATCAAATAAATATTGATATTTGAAATTTCAAGTTTAAAATTAGCTTTTAAAATATTTAAAATCAATTAATTATTCCCATTTTAAATTGTTGAAAATTCCGAGTCGTCACAGTTGACGAAGTCAACTAAAAAATGGAAAGTAGCCAGAAGGTTCTGATGGATAAGCTTAACGCTCCCGTAACCTTATAGTTATATCCTGCTCCAAGAACTATGCTTGAAACCGCGACTGTTATAGAACAAGAAAATTCTTCCATTTCTGGTCTAAACAAAAGAAATGAAAAATAGCTGAAAAAAGGGTGACACAGGAACCATGGGACCCAATGAGAAGGAAATACGACTACCCCGCTCGCCGTAAGGCAACCAATTCTGAACTTGAATCAAGGGGAAAAGACCCCGCAAGAAGATATAGCTATAGACCTCTCTGACTCAAAAGATGGAGAACTAGACAACTAGTTGGAAGAGAATGTCAACGCATTCGATAATGCTAGGAACGTCTAAACCGCCCCAATTAGGCCAACTGCAAACCAATGGGATCCCGTGGGAGAGCCACAGGAGAGCCAAGGCTTCAACCCACTCGCCAAGACCATTTGCAAAGCCAAACACTTGGTGCAGTGATTAACTGCCGCCCTTAGGATTACCGGACATCAGAGGCATATATAGCAGACATGGTTAAATGATTGATGGACGAGAGTAAAAATAGAAGAGATGATGAATGGGGTTTTGCACCAATTCGGACTCCCTTTACTGATGAAATATTGAATGAGAAGTATCCGAAAAAATCCTCAATGCCAACTATTCCATCCTACTATAGAATAAGGGACCCAAAACCCCATTTGTTCAAGTACAGTTGGTACATGGATGGAACTAATGCCTCTGAAGCTGTCCGGTGCAGGTGTTTTCCTATCTTTCTGGAAGGTATTGCATCTATGTGGTTCACTAGGCTTCCGTTGAGATACATCTCTACTTTTGACCAATTAGCAACAAGATACCTCGATCAGTTCAGGATCCATACCATGCAACCAAAAAATGTCATGTCCCTATCCGAATTTTTCCAGGGAGACAACGAATCATTGAAATCTTTTATGAACCGATTCAATACCGCCGTGATGGAATTAAGCCACCCCAACGAGGACATGATGTTTATGGAAGTAGTCCATGCCATTCACCTGGAGACTGAATGCGGAAAGTGGATTAAGATGAAGCAAGCTACCACAAGGAAAGACTTCAATCACAAAGCAAGTCAATACTTAAGATTGGAGGAAGCACAGGAACTGGATAGGATGGTGTGCAACTGATGAACATTGGATAGAGCAACGTAGCAATAAATCAAAACGTGCATGCTTCTGGAACTGCTGGAGGAATCACAGGGAAAGATGGAAATCAAAAGAGGAAAAATCAAAACTTCAATAAAGGAAATGATAATAGCATCAATGAAAGGCTTAAAGCGTTTTGGCCCAAAGACTGTACCCCTCTAAATGACACTCCAAAAAATATTTATCTCGCAACACAGAGGACTGAGGAATACCAAAAAAACCCAAGAAGGAAGCAACCGGGCAGCAAAAACGCTTACGAAAGTTCTGTTGCTTCCATGAAACTCATGGTCATAAGACAAACGAATGCCACCATCTGAAGAACATAATTGATGAGTTGATCTAGGAAAACAAATTCTAGCAGTACAAAAGAAAGTCACAGAATCCTGATCAACCCGCGGTTCCTCAAGCTCCTAGGGAACAAAGGAATCAAGTCAGAACTAGTGAAGAGGGGTCCAAACAAATTGACCAAAGACTTATTATTAGAACGATATTTGGGGGACCACACCCCGAGCAAAGAAGTTGGGGAGAAATGGAGCGGTATGCCAGCTTGTTGAAGCATGCTCCAAAGGAATCGTGTCTCGCAATAGAAGATGAAACTCCAGCCAAGCTGCAAAAAGTTTTGGGTGAATATATAGTGTTCCAAAATCAGGAAACTGAAGGGATCGAAGCCCTAACTCTCAGTCCAATAGTGGTAACAGTGGGAATCAGTCTCGCTGTTGTTCGACGAGTGTTTGTTGATAGTGGCAGCTCTATTAATATAATTTTTAAACATATTTTTGACCAAATAAAGATCAGCATGAAAAGCATGACTGCATGCCAAACGAAGATCCAAGGATTCACTGGAGAACCTAAGCAACCTGTGGGAACAATTGACCTGTAAGTAGAACTTGGAGAGGGCGATCGAAGAGTCACCCTCATTCAGACATTTGTAATTGTAGAAGAAATGTCTGCATATAACGCCTTCTTGGGACGGACCGCACTAGCAGATTTCATAATAGCTCTTGCCTAATGTTGCCTAACCACGAAGTTCCCTGCTACAAATGGAATCGGAGTGGTGAAAGGAGATCAGTGCTCTGCAAAAGAATGCTACATTGCAGAGCAACATGAATCCAGAAGAAAGGAAAAAGTAAAGGATGCAGGGAGAAATCTCCATATCTGTAAACCTTCGAAATAGAAACTACAGAGCCTCCCCTGGCTTAGGGACTATAGTCAATTCGACAAGGCTTTGGACCCTAGAACTGTACAGTTAATGCGCTCGGCAGATCCAAAGCGGTGGAGGTGCAAAAAGTCATTGCGGGGATACAGCGAGGATACAGCGGGATATAGCGGATGGCTCTAAAATAGCATATAAAACTTGTACTTAATGTTTTTTCAAATATATAAATTGTAATTAAATGAAAAATTATCATTCAATTGAATTATAATTAATATATAAATATTTTAAATAAAAACATGTGCGAATATACTTTAAATAAACATAAAACTGTTATATATAACATAATTGAATTTAGTAGAATATTAGAGTATTTTCATTTCTGAATATATATTAAAAATTAAATCAAATAAATTAGTTTCATAATTTTTATAATGTATAAATGCAATTTTTCAATTCATTTTATTAAAGAAGATATAATGGAAATAATGGAATATAGCGGGAATAACGGGATATAGCGGAAATAGTGGGGCTTAAAGCGGAAAGGCTATATTTTGGGGCTACATGGAAAAATCGTAGCGGTGGAGATCCGCTATGAGATATAACGGAGTCATAGTGGGGTAATAGCGGGGCATTAACTACACAGCCCTAGAAAGAAGAGTTCAGGGAAGGAACGGGAAGCCCCGGTAGAATTGACGACGTCTATCCCTGTCGATATGGATGACCCAACTAAAGTCTTGAAAATTGGATCGTATCTTGGAATTAAGATGCAATTAGAACTTACTAAATTTCTTCGCACTAACTTGGATGTGTTCGCATGGTCGCATTCTGAAATGTGTAGGGTGCCACTAGAAATTGCATGCCATGCGCTCAACCTTGACCCCAAGTTCACACCGGTAAAGTAAAAGAGGTGTAGCATGGGTCCTTTGGTCCAAGGCTTTAAGAGAAGAGGTGGACAAGTTAATGGCCAGTGGTTTTATCCATGATGCAACTTATCCTGAATGGGTATCTAACCCAGTCTTAGTTAAAAAGTCCAATGGGAAGTGGCGAACATGTATCGATTAGTCAGACATAAACAAAGCTTTTTCGAAGGCCAGCTTCCCTCTCCCCAGAATAGACCAGCTTGTGGATGGAACAGCAGGACATGAGCTGTTATCATTCATAGACACATACTCCGAGTACAACCAAATCTTGATGAATGAACCCGATCAAGAAAACACCAGCTTAATCACCGACCTAGGCTTATACTGCTACAGGTTAATGCCATTTGATCTAAAGAACGTCAGGGCAACTTATTAAAGGTTGGTAAACACCATGTTCAAGTGCCAAATCGGGAAAAATATGGAGGTTTATGTGGACGACATGTTGGTCAAATCATGAGCAGCTATCAACCACCTGGATAAACTTGCTGAAATGTTTGAAATACTCCATATGTACAGAATGAAACTCAATCCACTTAAATGTCACTTCGGAGTAGCTTCCAAAAAATTCTTAGGATTCATCGTAAGTGGTAGGGGCATTAAAGCAAATCCAGAACAAATAATGGCAATACAAGAAGTCCAAGCTCTGAAAAATAAGAACGAACTACAAAGGCTAAATGAAAAGGTCGCAGCGCTAAGTCGATTTATCTCGAAAGCTACTGACAGGTGTACACCATTCTTTGATGCATTGAAGAAAGAAAAAACTTCGAATGGAGTAAAGCTTGTCAAACAGCATTTGAAGAATTTCTACGGCACATGGAAGCCATGCCAATCCTATCAAAGCCTGTGGATGGATAAGACCTATTCATTTACTTAATAATCTCGCCTCATTCATTGAGCGCCGCCCTCATGCGTGAAGAAGCGAAAATCCAGCGACCCGTGTATTACACTAGCAAGCGGTTCACCAAAGCCGGGAAAAATTACCCGAAAATCCAGCGACCCGTGTATCTAGGAAGTTACAACAATATTTTCAAACTAGCAACCATCGACGGAATCCAAATTCCCAGGGCATGGAATAGCGAATCGCTTCGCCGTTACTTCGTCTGAAAATTACCTTATGTACTTTCCATATTTCAACAAATAAGCCGCCCTGGGGTACCAGGGGCATTGTAAATAGGAAAAATCTGCCTTGCTTTCCTTGATAAAATGGATTCATTTTTTGAACCAACAAAAGCATGCTCATAATAACTACCCTCCGGGTCGACGTAAGCAAATCGACTCAAACCGTTGGATTCGCGGAACCGATCTTTACTTTCTAGGAACCGATGTTGCCTTGGAAACATACATGAACTCCTCATGTTGCCTGAAGATAGGCAACACTAAGAAATATCAAAAGCCTTACATCCCATAAGACGTGCACCAACTTTTAAAACTTAAACTCCTTGTGTTCCCCGAAGATAGGCAACACCAAGGATTACGAAAAGCAACACATCCCATTAGTCGTGCATTAACTCTCGAAGCCATGAAATCATGCTCCTAAAGAGTAAACTCTTCATGTTGCCCGAAGATAGGCAACACTGAGGAGAATTGCCATGAAATCTGCTCCTAAAACGTAAATTCTTCATGTTGCTCAAAGATCGGCAACACCGAGGAGAATTATTGTGAAACCACACTCCTAAAGCTTAAACTTCTCACGTTGCCCGAAGATGCATGACACCGAGGAGCATCACTGTGAAATCAAGCTCCTAAAACATAAACTCCTCACGTTGTCCAAAGATAGGCAACACCGAAGAGCACTAGTACCGTTTCGGATCGACAGGACATATCGATCCTAAAATCCGTGCATCACATAAGCCACGCACACTTTCAAGTTCTGGAATTACCACGGCATTACCAGGGAACTTATCTACGCAGAAATAACAAGACTCAACCCACTCCCATTATTGGAAGCAATGGGCATGACTCCAACAAAATCGGAGTGTTAAAAACCAACGGAAAACTCCAACAGCTTACACTCGATGACTAACTGTTACTTAGATGTTGATAATGTATGACTGCCCATCGTTAATTCATACAGTGCGCGCATTACAAACATGCAACGTGTGACGCATATGTTGCATATTCACCGAGATATTGCAAAAAACTTGGACTACATGCTACAGCTACAAAACTTCCAAACTCTGAAAAATCAGGATGTGATTCAGTCAAGTATCAAGTTCTAATATGAAAACTATTTAAACCATAAGTTAATGGTCATCTGTAAATCGTTTGAAGTAAACAACCCAATGAACTGGGGGGAATACACTAGCACTTAAACAAAAATGCTGAAAAAATAATAATTTCACAAGTTCTGTTTCTCCAAACAAATAATTTTGGCGGTAATCACAGGACTAGATAAAGTGAAGTGAAAGTATATGGAGTAAATGTAAGTGCACAGAACACACATAAGCAAATAAATGTAAACAAAACAAGTATAGGTGCACAGAATGCATATGTACAGATAAGTCAGAGTACAGTCAAAATATCAATAATGTATTACTTAAAACTTTCTTTTATATAAGATCAAAACATGGGGGCCATAACGACACAATGATGGCCACCAAAAGGAAAATATAGACACCGCAACAAAAACACTAAATCCAGACTCTATACTTGAACAAAAAACCATAAAATGAATCAAAATCAAATTAGTCACCACCCAAGCTTCTTAGTACTTCTTTCCGCCACTCCCTTTCCCACCTTTTGTTCGAATATTTTGCTTTGCCTCGAGAGTGGCGTCTCTGCCATTAATGTCAACAATATCGTTAGCGCTAATGTCCTCCTCCTACTTTGCGACCTTCTTAGAAGATTCACCCTTCGTTTTTTGCTTCCGTGACTTGCAGGAGCTCTTAGATGCCTTGATTTCTTCAACCTTCTCCTTTTTGAGGCAACCAGTTGTTCATGAGATCGGCATGGTTGCTCAGTTTGAACTTCTTTCTCCCAAACATTGGCCCCCATTATGTCACCTTCCAAGGATACGGAAGGGTCATCCAAGCCATGAAGTGCAGCAATCTTCTCGGACTCTGACCTCGGCTGTGAGCTAGACACGACGATCGAAGCAGGTATGGAAACAAGCATGGAAGCAATGGAGATAGCAGCGGGTTCAAGCACTAAAGAAATAGGTCGATCGATAGACAAGGAGGATGAACCTATAAGATCAAAAATGAAAGCACTAAATTTTTCCTGCTCTTGCGGTGTAAGCTAAAAGCTCCCAAACTCGGGGAAACAAGAAGATTACCTATGCCTATGGAATAACCAAGAATGTCAACTTCGTACTCACTGCCATCACCATCCTTCGATAGCTCTAAGGGAAGCCTCAAGCCCAGAACTTGTTAGCGGGTTTGTAGGGCTTCCCCGATGGTTCACTGGCACCAGAAATGAAAGGTTCCGTAAGCACTTCGGCAGCTTCTTGCTCTCTCTCAATCCGTAAAATCACTTGGCCCTCTAAAATGCCTTCTTTGATTCTTCATTGAGGTAGGCTTTCTCTAGTTCTCGCTTGGAATAATCGTCACCGCTATCACGAAAGCAGGTCAAGATTTCCTCCTAGACCACATCGAGAGTGCGTGGGAATTTAAGGCCTAAGTAGCTGAGGTTCCCTTGATGCAGCAAAAAGTTACATAAAAATTCAAAATGGTCTCATCCATCTTCTCCATCTTCCTTTCAAAAGCGTTATGAAATTTCAGATAATCCACCGTAATGGCAGCCTTTTCGACTTCAATGCGAGACTTATCGACACTAAGCTGTGCAACTTGATCATGTAGCTTGGCGATTGTCTTAGCCTGGTTGAAGATGGTCTTGTTATGCCCCTCTATGATAAGGTCATGATCGGAGATGGTTTTCTTTTGGGCCTCAATAGTTGCACTCCGGGCCGCCACCTCCTCTTTCAATTTGGCCTCTTCTGCATGAGCCATCTTAATTTCATCTCGATATAAGATCTCAATTCTCTCGTGGGCCTCTATTAATTCCTTCAGCAAGCCAGCATTGTTTTTTCTTTCTTGAAGCGCCGCTTCTTTCTCCTCCTTCGGTTGTTTGATCCAAACATCGTGCTCTGTCAACGACCTTTCAAAATCATCCTTCTCTAATTCAAAAGAGAGGATTTCCTGATAATTATTGTAGTTCGTATCTGCTAGTTGCTTGCATCGTTTCTCCCACCCTTTGGCTTGTTCTGAATCGTTCTAGATAGCCTAAAGATGTAGCATGTAAGAATCTCAATGAACCAGACGGAGATCGCGATCAAACTTAACCGCCCGTAGGAACCATCCAAGGAGCGTTACCTCAAGCGTGGAAGGACAGACAAAAGAATATCGATGGGTCTTCGGTGGGGATGTGAAGCACCGGGGGTAAGAGCAATAAAAGATGACGGAACGTAAGTTGAAGGCGGAACGGAGATAGTTTTGACGGGGATTTCCTGACCCGCTGAAGAGAGCGTTGGAGTGAAAGCTTATTGTTTCGAAGATTGTGAACCACGATCGAATTTAGACCTCTTCAACGTCTCCTCTCTCTCGTTGAAAGTCTTCCTTTTTTCATACCTACCTTTGTATATTTGGCTACGCTCTCTCTCGTCTCGGCGACAAGTTTCAGCCTCTAGATCTTTTCTTCTTCTATATTATTCCACCATCTCTCAAGGCTGGTGATGGCCGGAAGAATGCTTGGACCAGCACTGGGAGTTGGTAAATTCTTTAAAATCATCATAAAGGCCATGTCCTCTCGTCATAGCTGACACGAAGCATAATACAAAGGTTTTATAAATAGAAAATAAACATGAAAAGTGTGTGTACAAGTAAGTGTGACCCTAGTGAAACGTGTAAAGTGTATGGGCGGAGAGCCTAAAACAACATCACAAACTGGATCGGGCAGGTGCCGCAGGAGGAATCAGACTTACTTTGGGTGCGACATGGCCCGAACGAAGGGGCACCTCCTCAAATTTGAAATCTTCTCCCATGAGCGCGTTGAAATCGACATAACCATCGCTTAAATCTCCAAAATCTATGCCAGCATCTTTACTCGAAGAACAGTGACGTCCTTAGATTTTTGGGGCATCGTCCTTATCACTCGCATCCGGAGGAGGTGAGCTCAGAATAATGGGACTCATCCTTGGAGTGTCATTACACGATTCAGAATCCCCATCATCGGATTCTGTGTAGAAATCACCGCTAGAAGTGGACTCATCGCTACTGCTCCCAATTTCCACTCCTCTTTTTGTAAGTCCATTGTAGCTTTGCCTTGCTCCTTTTGAAATCCTCTTCTCCTTCTTCCAGAATCGAAGGAATTCTAACTGGGCCACTAACTCCGGTCGCAGCAACATCTCTTCCATCGCGAGCCTCTTCGGCAGATTCTCCAAATAAGCCATCTCTCTCTTAAGAAGTGCCTTCTTCGAAACCATGAGAAGTGGAAGTGGATCGTGTGCGAACCCTAGATCGAGAAGGAGATTAGACGTCAACTTGAATGGTGGATCTCCTCAGATGCAATAATTCATACCAGAGTAAGTTCTCGTCAGTCAGCAAGACTTTAACGGATCTTTCCTCAACATCAATAGCCTTATGGGTTCAAAAAACTTCATTGAGAGACAAGTCCCTAATCGGCTTGGGATAACTACAAGAAATAGTCATCTTGTTAGAAGCCCCATAGCAACATGTCAGAACTCAATAAGTAGGGAAAAAAACTTACCCCCGTTGTCCACTGATGGTTAAACCACTCGGGGAACTTGACAAAGAAATACTGGGTCTTGAACAGGGATAGATTGCTCTGTAGTCGTAATACGATTTTTCATTTCCTCCGAGCTTCAATTATGAACAAGGACAGACACTTATATCTCCTCTTGAATGAAAGAAAGTATCGCAACTCGTGTGATGTCCCGGAAATTTAGGCAATAATTATTTAATAATTTCTTTGATAATTGTTTTAAAATGTGAAATATTGTTTTAATAATTTAATTCAAACTGGAATTCTCTTTTGAAAATTATGATTATTTAGTTTGATTAATGATATTGTTTTCAAAGTTAAAAATATTTAAGTAATAAATTTATCTTTCTATGCTGTTTTAAAGATATTTTATTTATAATGTATAAATGTTTATACATTGTAAATAGAGCATTTTGGTTTTAATTTTAATTTATATTTAATAAAGGATATTTTTTTATTTTTATATGAACGAATAATTTGTAAATTGATTAATTTGATTTAAATTATATAGTAAACTTTTCAAAAAAAAAAGTTTGTTTTAAAAAAAATCTTTCTTATATCTTTATAGAAAAGCAAATGAGTATTTATTTTGTTTATAAGAATAAAAATAGTTTAATTTTATTTTATAATAAAAGTTTGATTTGTTTTATTTTAAAATTGTTTTTTTCCTTTGAAATAAGGATTAATTCATTTTTGTTAAAGTATAACATTGATAAAATTGAATTCAAATTACATCAACAAGTAAAGCAACTTCATCTTCAAATTTGCACCCAGGTTCAACTGCAGTCTCTGGAATATGAATCTGCACCTAAGAATTGTCTCTGCTTTTCTGGAAATGAAGTCTGCACTTAAGTTTGTTACTGCATTCTTCAAAATTTAAAGGTGAGTAAGCTTCTTATTTTAAAAACAGTTTTCTTTAAAATTAAAGCTAAATATGATCAACAGAACTCAGACCCTAATTTATTGATTAAAAGAAAAAAAAAATCAAAACCTGTTATAGATAAATTTGCTCTGTCTTCTGCTTTAGGAGAAAAATTGAAATGAGTAACTTAACCATGCAAAAACCTATGATATCTGTGCATATGAATCAGTAGGAAGAATATGATGTGATGACTGTATGTTGATAATTGTTCTGTGTAAAATATGAAGGTGTTTTATGTTGCTGTTGCCTGTAGATCTTTGTAGATTAAGATTTTCTTTTACAGAAATTCTTTATCACTTGAATTGATTCCAGATAGTAATTTTTGTGTAAATAAGATATGTTTGTTTGGTATAACTTAGATTTATAAATTTTTAAGTTAGTTTAAGAAAAACTGTTGTTTCTGTAAAACAATGGAAATCAGTTAATGTTCAAATAACCAAATCTAAACATCTTAAATTATTTAAAACAAGTTTATAATTTGATTGCACTTTAGAAACCCTGAATATGTAAAACAGAAATCAAACTTTTTAATTACTGTGTGAACATTACTGGGTGGAACATCAATGGGAGTTATGGGGTTTTCCAGGTTTTAAAACCCTTGACTTTAGGGTTGCAGTGTAGAAGTTTGAGGGTCTGCACATACACCTTGTTCATCGGGTAGGAGTTGGTTTTGGGGAGGTTGTAGAGAGGGTGAAGGTGGTATTTTTAGGTGATGACATGTTTGGGTGGTTGAACTCAGGTGAATTTCTGGATTGTGTGCAGGGTATTTTGACTCAGGGGGTTACTCGGGTATTCTTGTTATTGACTCGGAGTAGATGGTTTAGGAACTCGAAGTAAAAACATGGTTTCTCAGGTATGTTGTTTTACAGGTTTATATACCTGTAGTTTGCAGTTTTTTTAAAGAGTTTGAATAAATTTTATAATTTAAAGATCTTAATTTAATTTAAATATAAGTTAAGTCTGAATTCAAATGGAGTTTTGAGTTCAAGGTTTAAAATGAAACTTTTAAATTTAAATAAGTTTTAAGTTCTGGTTTAAATCTAGATTGAAAAACAGTTTCAGGTTTTAGTTCTGTGATTTTGCAGTTTTGAATTTTAATGAAACTCATATTTTAAAATTTCAACTTGATTCAAGTATAAATTAAAACTGAATATAAATGAAGTTTTGATTCAAGTTTTTAAAAATGAAACCTTTAAATTTAAACAAAGTTTTAAATTCTGTTAAATCAAGATTATAAAACAGTTTCAGGATTTAATCCTGCAGTTTGTAGTTTTAAATGAAATTCATTTTTTTTAATTGCAACTTGATTCAAATATGAGTTGAAACTGAATTCAAGTGTAGTTGAAATTCAAAAATTTTAAAAAATGAAAATCTTAACTTTAAACAAGATTTAAATATGGGTTTAAGTCAAGATTTTAAAACTGTTTCAGGTTATCTTTTAAAACCAGAGTTTGAATTTAAACAGTTTTTATATGTTTTAAATTTTTGAACAGATTTGAATGTTTTAAGTAAGTTTTAAACTCAGTTTGAAATCAATTTAAAAATTGTTTCCAGGTTTCTTTGAAACACAGTTTTTAATTTCAAAACAGTTTTTAAATTTAAAATGAATAAACATATTCAAATGTTTACAAGGGGAATTTGAAGATGAAATTTGGTTTCAAGTGAGTTTTAAACTTAGAAGAATTATTTCTTTTAATATTTGAAATATGAAGTGTTAATTTAAATTTGGAAATTGAAGTTACAAAACTCAATTTATTTTAATCAAGTAAATTATGTAAATCTTTCTCTTATATCTAAGTAATGAATGTTGTTTAAAAATTCATTTTATTTTATTTTATTTTAAGGTTTATAATTATTAAATTTTGGATTAATGTTTAAATAATTAAACATTTGAATCTTTAAATAAATTGGAATTTGAAATTAATTTTTTATAAATGTATTGTTTTAATACATTTGGAATTTAAATGGGTCATTTGTTAAGTAATCTAAATTATTTTGGAAAATAATTAAGATAATTAAGGATGTACTTAATTATTTGATTTTAAAGTTAATGGTTTAGATTAATTTTTAATTAGAAATGATTTATTAATCTAATTTAAATTTTCTTAAGTATATAATTAATGAAATGCTAATAAATAAATGGTGACAATTATCTAAGGATAATTTAGTAATTAATTAAGGAAATTAATTTTGATAATTTACTAGATTAATTAATCGAATCTAATTAATTGTAATTTGTTAAGTAATTAAGGAATTAATTACTTATTGTAATTAATTTGGATTGTGATTTATTTAAGTTAATTAATTTAGTTTGATTAAATTAAATAAATCATTTGATGATTTTAGGAGTGTAATTACTTAATGTAATTAATGGAGCAGGATTACTCAGTAAAGTAATAATGATAATTACTGGAATGTAATTAGTAATTTGGATAATTACTTTTGTAATTAATTAAGGAATTAATTAATGATTAATTACTGGATAATTAATTCGATTAATGAGTAATTAAAGATAGTTAATTACTTAATTGAATATTAATCAAGGTGATTAATAATTAGATTAATTTTTAAATGTAATTAATTTTAATTAAGTAATTTATTTAAATATTAAAGATCATTAATTATTATAATTAATGATGTAATTAAGGATTGTTTGATTAAGTAATAATTAATTAAATAAGTGATTAATTAATTGTAATTAATTAAGAATAAATATAATTAATTTTAATTAATTAATAAATGAGTAATTAAATGTTAATTACTTATGATTAAGGTTAATTAATTCATGAAATTAATTAATTAAAGACTAATTACTCATTGTAAATAATGAATGATTAATCAAAGTTGTTTAATCAAGTTAATACTTAGTGGATAATTGATGAACTAGGTTAATTAATTAATGGATGTTAAGCAGGATTTAAATGGGCAATTAATTTAATTTGATTTAAATTAATTAGAGATGGTTGTAATTAATTTAATTCATTTGAAATTAATTATAATTGTTGGTTAATTAAATCATTGCTTATGGAATTATTGATTGAATGTTGTGATCTCAGTAATGAGATGAGCTGTTCTATATGATATGAATGCTTGGTTTAGGTATGATGGTTTGTGATGGATTATTTGGTTGAGATGATTATCTGTTTATGGATGACTGCTATGTTATGAATGTGATTATCTATTGTGATATGTAGTTTATCTATCTGTGTGAATTAGATAATAATGAAATAAGTTAATTGTTTAAAACCCTTAAGTACAACTTGGACATTAAGATGGCGTTTGGTTTCGGTGAGATCGGGATCGGGTTTCCATATTTGGATATCCGAAAACCACATCGATTCCAATTAAACGTTAGGTCGTTAATCCAAGTGCAGCAAGTGAAGACTCGAGGTGTAAGGGCTATACGTCAGTATAACTCTGTGGGTGATTCCGTAATGAGTTTGACGGAATAGTACTTATAGGTTCGAGATGGTGATTTAGAGTGCAAGGGTTATCGTCGTTAACTCTGAGGGTGATTCCAATACGAGTGTAACGAGATAATGCCTTCGGTTTCGTTCGAACCCGGAACGAACTTATATGGATTGAATGCTTTCAGAACATCGTCAGGTGGACGATGAGCATTCTAAGATTTGATATGTCCTAAAGGTAATCATAACCTCAAGCCTCATCAACCGGGAATGGCTAAAACAGGGGAGGTGCAGCAAGGCTTCGTGGGTAGCACCCACTTGAGAGCAAGATTTTCCCCTGTCTAGAAGTCCCTTTTTATTCGGCTGTGTGGGCAGTTGGAATCGCGCGCTAACTGCAGGGTTGTCTTGTTCGGAACTATTCAGTAAGGAATGGGTCCGGCCTTGTGTTGCAGGGGAGTTAGGGTGGCTCCTCGGTACGTTGATCTAGGCCACGTACTGTGACGGGCGGTACCCCAGTAGCCCTGCCATTGATGGAATCCATAATCCAATAAGCGCCTGTACGGTTTTGATTGTGCCCAACTATGTTGGAACGTGAGATGTAAGCATTCCAGCTATTTCTGTATTTTATTTTGAAAACCCTAGACACTATTATAATATCACTGGATTTCCTATCAAATGTTTTGGTTAGCGTAAGGTAAAAACTTTTCCATGTTTATGTGTGGGAAGTCTTACGTGATACCTTTTGTTTTCAAAGGATTTTCTAAAGTTAAGCAACTTTTATCCCCGTTTACTCAGACCAGACCCATGTCTGACCTGAGTGTTTATTTTCTGTTTTATTAAACTCTTGGGTACTCATATTACGTATGAGTAGTCAAGTGTTTTAGGATTGCTTTGACGAGTTCTGGAGGAGATAACGAAGCAGGAGGCTTCAGCGTGTAGATATATTTAGTGGTTCCGCTGTGTTTGAGTTGAGTCTGTTACTCTGATGTACCTGAATTGTAATTGCTAGACAGATGTTTATAACTGTCTAGTTTGTGTTGTATTAGCTGTATTACTCTGATGTATATGATACTATGTAAAGTTTTATGTGATATATTATAATTTATTCGATTCCGCTGTGAGATTCTGATGTTGTCTGTTCTTTCTTTCCTTTCTTTTCTCTTTTCTATCCCTTTTTTTCTTCTTAACGATGCAACTTTCTGGAGTTTGGAAGTTGGGTTGTTACAACGTGGTATCAGAGCATTAGGCTGAGTGAATACCTAGGCTCTGTAGTGGTGTTTTCTTGAGAGAGCGTATTTGTAATTTTTAATATATATATTATTTAATTTCTGCCTATTTGTTGGGTTACCTGTTCAGGTTTTCCAATATAAGTAATAAAGGTAGATAGGGTAGTGGTGTGTGTAACACAACTACCAATGGTTAGAGTTCGAGTGTTTGAGGTTGGAAGTGATCTGCTAGGGCAGTTTGGGCATTTTGAGTAGTTTTGCAGTTTGGTGAGAAAGATTTCGCTAATCTCTGAAGGAAATCTTTTTAAGATTCGGAGTTTATTTTGGATTGTAAGCTTGGTTGCACTCATGTGAGTTGTTTTTCTTAAGTTTGGATTAGTAGGAAGTTCTGAAGCCAGCATTGGTATTTTGGTAACCTTAGGAAGGAGTTCTGTCTATATTTGAGTTTGTGACTCAGTTTGGCAGTGTTTTGAGCTTGGTGTGGGAGCGAGTTTCCTGAGAGATATATGTCTATCTGGAAAGCTCTATTGTGAAGAGGCTGGTGTAGCTTTGAGATTCGATGAGTTTTTGGATAAGGAAGTTTTGACAACAGTAGCAGTAGTGAGTGGCCTGTTCTTCGATGGTTCAGAAATCTCTGTGATTCTTCTGTCAGAAGTCCGGGCAGATGGTGGAGCTTGTCCATTTCTTTTGGAAGCTCTGTTGGGTGTGATGTTAGTGGTTAAGAGGTGGACCACTGGTTTCTTCTTTTGAAGGCTTTAGTTGTTCTGATTGTTGAAGTGAGAACGATTTCTTGGAGTCTGAACTGAGTGGAATCGCAAAAGTGACTTGCGATGGTTCGGAAGTTCTCTGAGTGATCTTTGTTTGGATTGAAGCATCTTTAGAGGATGTTTGAGATATCGAAGTGGTATTTTCTGGATATCTTCGAAGGAATTAAGATTGGAATCCGTATCAAGAGATTGAGTTCTGTATCGACTTGATTCTTGGAGCTTTACCGGAGATTCAGCGTTGTAGGAGATTCTTTGAGTGAGATCTGTTTAAGTTGACAGGATTTATTGGATCCAGTTTTGTGGTTGAATTTTTGCTGTGTGTTGTGACCGAATCGGATAGGTCACTGAGATTTATGGAATTTGATGAACAATATTCCGGGATAAGTTGATCAAGTTTATACTTGTGTTCATCAACAGCATTCTCGAATCAGAGTTGCGCAGTGGAAGCATGGTGGCAGCTATTCCAGAATAGGAGCACCCAATTCTTTGGGAATTTGAGTTTTGTTTTGGATCAGAGGATTTCTACAGGAAATTCATTTTGGATCTGGAGACTTGATTGTTTGTATCTGTTTGTTTTCCAGATTGAGTAGTTTGTCTGCAGACTTCTGATATTTGTGTAGAAGAGTTGTGTGGTAGATTTGTTCGATCTAGAGGTTGGAGGCAGCCCTGGATCATCAGGAGATATTTGTGGATATGAGTATTGGATCTTTCTGTTTGCTCTTGAGAGTTAAGTGTTTGTTCTACATGATTGAATTTCCAGTTCGGATGGCTGGAATTAGTTTTGTTTTTCATGTATCTCTGAGGGAGTACTGTATGGTTTATCCCTGGTTTTAGAATCAGTAATTCTGAGGAATCTGGGAGTTGATCAGGACTTGTCTGTACTCCTGTATTCTGTTTAGATTTGTAGATCTGGATATATAGGAGCTCTAGATCTGAGTGGTGTAGCTAGTTTAGATTCTGTAGGGCGAGTGTCCCGATGTTTGTACTTGGGAAACTCTAAGAAATTCTATCCAGAATTTTTTCTGGATAATTAGAATTGTTTGTTTGAATTGGTTGCTAGTATTTGGTTGATAGTTTGTGTTTGCTATTTTAAATTTAAAATCTGTATGAGATTATTAAATCACCTTTGCTTTTAAATTTCGGGGACGAAATTCTTTTAAGGGGGGTGGAATGTGATGTCCCGGAAATTTAGGCAATAATTATTTAATAATTTCTTTGATAATTGTTTTAAAATGTGAAATATTGTTTTAACAATTTAATTCAAACTGGAATTCTCTTTTGAAAATTTTGATTATTTAGTTTGATTAATGATATTGTTTTCAAAGTTAAAAATACTTAAGTAATAAATTTATCTTTCTATGCTGTTTTAAAGATATTTTATTTATAATGTATAAATGTTTATACAATGTAAATAGAGAATTTTGGTTTTAATTTTAATTTATATTTAATAAAGGATATTTTTTTATTTTTATATGAATGAATAATTTGTAAATTGATTAATTTGATTTAAATTATATTGTAAACTTTTCAAAAAAAAAAGTTTGTTTTAAAAAAAATCTTTCTTATATCTTTATAGAAAAGTAAATGAGTATTTATTTTGTTTATAAGAATAAAAATAGTTTAATTTTATTTTATAATAAAAGTTTGATTTGTTTTATTTTAAAATTGTTTTTCTTCTTTGAAATAAGGATTAATTCATTTTTGTTAAAGTATAACTTTGACAAAATTGAATTCAACTTTCTTTTCTTTAAAAATCTTCTTTTCTTTTGAAATTTAGTTTCATAAAGAATGTTATTTTAAAAAATAATTAAACAAGCATTTAAAGGTAAGAGTATAGTTTTATAAAAAGTTTATATGTATTTAATCAAAGACTAGATGTTAATAAAACATTTGTAACATGCTAAAATAAATTAGAAATAGTTTAAGACAAATTCAAATACATTTATAAATTAGAAATTTCTTTTATTAATTGAATTGCATATGTGTTAGTCATTTAAACTATTAAGTAGACACTTGTAAAACAATTAGCATAATAAGTTAACATGTGGCAATTGTTTTAAATCTCATAATTTAAACTATATTGATAAGAGAATGTCACAAATGCATTTGATAAAAACATTTTTTCTTCTTCTTCAAATTGAAAACCTGAAATAAATTTCAGTAAATAAAAACCCCTCAAAACAAAACATGTTAAAATTTGCAAATAACAAATCATATCCAGAAAACCAATCCTCAAAACAAATCAATTGCTGCAAACAAACAACTTCAATCAAATCTGCAAAATGAAGATCTGTTCAACCTCAAATCTGTGCAAATAAAATGGATCTGCATACAACAAATCTGCAATATAAAATCTGAACTATTAGTATGGAGTCTGCATGCAATCTACATCAACAAGTAAAGCAACTTCATCTTCAAATTTGCACCCAGGTTCAACTGCAGTCTCTGGAATATGAATCTGCACCTAAGAATTGTCTCTGCTTTTCTGGAAATGAAGTCTGCACTTAAGTTTGTTACTACATTCTTCAAAATTTAAAGGTGAGTAAGCTTCTTATTTTAAAAACAGTTTTCTTTAAAATTAAAGCTAAATATGATCTACAGAACTTAGACCCTAATTTATTGATTAAAAGAAACAAAAATCAAAATCTGTTATAGATAAATTTGCTCTGTCTTCTGCTTTAGGAGAAAAATTGAAATGAGTAACTTAACCATGCAAAAACCTATGATATCTGTGCATATGAATCAGTAGGAAGAATATGATGTGATGACTGTATGTTGATAATTGTTCTGTGTAAAATATGAAGGTGTTTTATGTTGCTGTTGCCTGTAGATCTTTGTAGATTAAGATTTTCTTTTACAGAAATTCTTTATCACTTGAATTGATTCCAGATAGTAATTTTTGTGTAAATAAGATATGTTTGTTTGGTATAACTTAGATTTATAAATTTTTAAGTTAGTTTAAGAAAAACTGTTGTTTCTGTAAAACAATGGAAATCAGTTAATGTTCAAATAACCAAATCTAAACATCTTAAATTATTTAAAACAAGTTTATAATTTGATTGCACTTTAGAAACCCTGAATATGTAAAACAGAAATCAAACTTTTTAATTACTGTGTGAACATTACTGGGTGGAACATCAATGGGAGTTATGGGGTTTTCCAGGTTTTAAAACCCTTGACTTTAGGGTTGCAGTGTAGAAGTTTGAGGGTCTGCACATACACCTTGTTCATCGGGTAGGAGTTGGTTTTGGGGAGGTTGTAGAGAGGGTGAAGGTGGTATTTTTAGGTGATGACATGTTTGGGTGGTTGAACTCAGGTGAATTTCTGGATTGTGTGCAGGGTATTTTGACTCAGGGGGTTACTCGGGTATTCTTGTTATTGACTCGGAGTAGATGGTTTAGGAACTCGAAGTAAAAACATGGTTTCTCAGGTATGTTGTTTTACAGGTTTATATACCTGTAGTTTGCAGTTTTTTTAAAGAGTTTGAATAAATTTTATAATTTAAAGATCTTAATTTGATTTAAATATAAGTTAAGTCTGAATTCAAATGGAGTTTTGAGTTCAAGGTTTAAAATGAAACTTTTAAATTTAAATAAGTTTTAAGTTCTGGTTTAAATCTAGATTGAAAAACAGTTTCAGGTTTTAGTTCTGTGATTTTGCAGTTTTGAATTTTAATGAAACTCATATTTTAAAATTTCAACTTGATTCAAGTATAAATTAAAACTGAATATAAATGAAGTTTTGATTCAAGTTTTTAAAAATGAAACTTTTAAATTTAAACAAAGTTTTAAATTCTGTTAAATCAAGATTATAAAACAGTTTTAGGATTTAATCCTGCAGTTTGTAGTTTTAAATGAAATTCATTTTTTTTAATTGCAACTTGATTCAAATATGAGTTGAAACTGAATTCAAGTGTAGTTGAAATTCAAAAAATTTAAAAAATGAAAATCTTAACTTTAAACAAGATTTAACTTTGGGTTTAAGTCAAGATTTTAAAACTGTTTCAGGTTATCTTTTAAAACCAGAGTTTGAATTTAAACAGTTTTTATATGTTTTAAATTTTTGAACAGATTTGAATGTTTTAAGTAAGTTTTAAACTCAGTTTGAAATCAATTTAAAAATTGTTTCCAGGTTTCTTTGAAACACAGTTTTTAATTTCAAAACAGTTTTTAAATTTAAAATGAATAAACATATTCAAATGTTTACAAGGGGAATTTGAAGATGAAATTTGGTTTCAAGTGAGTTTTAAACTTAGAAGAATTATTTCTTTTAATATTTGAAATATGAAGTGTTAATTTAAATTTGGAAATTGAAGTTACAAAACTCAATTTATTTTAATCAAGTAAATTATGTAAATCTTTCTCTTATATCTAAGTAATGAATGTTGTTTAAAAATTCATTTTATTTTATTTTATTTTAAGGTTTATAATTATTAAATTTTGGATTAATGTTTAAATAATTAAACATTTGAATCTTTAAATAAATTGGAATTTGAAATTAATTTTTTATAAATGTATTGTTTTAATACATTTGGAATTTAAATGGGTCATTTGTTAAGTAATCTAAATTATTTTGGAAAATAATTAAGATAATTAAGGATGTACTTAATTATTTGATTTTAAAGTTAATGGTTTAGATTAATTTTTAATTAGAAATGATTTATTAATCTAATTTAAATTTTCTTAAGTATATAATTAATGAAATGCTAATAAATAAATGGTGACAATTATCTAAGGATAATTTAGTAATTAATTAAGGAAATTAATTTTGATAATTTACTAGATTAATTAATCGAATCTAATTAATTGTAATTTGTTAAGTAATTAAGGAATTAATTACTTATTGTAATTAATTTGGATTGTGATTTATTTAAGTTAATTAATTTAGTTTGATTAAATTAAATAAATCATTTGATGATTTTAGGAGTGTAATTACTTAATGTAATTAATGGAGCAGGATTACTCAGTAAAGTAATAATGATAATTACTGGAATATAATTAGTAATTTGGATAATTACTTTTGTAATTAATTAAGGAATTAATTAATGATTAATTACTGGATAATTAATTCGATTAATGAGTAATTAAAGATAGTTAATTACTTAATTGAATATTAATCAAGGTGATTAATAATTAGATTAATTTTTAAATGTAATTAATTTTAATTAAGTAATTTATTTAAATATTAAAGATCATTAATTATTATAATTAATGATGTAATTAAGGATTGTTTGATTAAGTAATAATTAATTAAATAAGTGATTAATTAATTGTAATTAATTAAGAATAAATATAATTAATTTTAATTAATTAATAAATGAGTAATTAAATGTTAATTACTTATGATTAAGGTTAATTAATTCATGAAATTAATTAATTAAAGACTAATTACTCATTGTAAATAGTGAATGATTAATCAAAGTTGTTTAATCAAGTTAATACTTAGTGGATAATTGATGAACTAGGTTAATTAATTAATGGATGTTAAGCAGGATTTAAATGGGCAATTAATTTAATTTAATTTAAATTAATTAGAGATGGTTGTAATTAATTTAATTCATTTGAAATTAATTATAATTGTTGGTTAATTAAATCATTGCTTATGGAAGTTATTGATTGAATGTTGTGATCTCAGTAATGAGGATGAGCTGTTCTATATGATATGAATGCTTGGTTTAGGTATGATGGTTTGTGATGGATTATTTGGTTGAGATGATTATCTGTTTATGGATGACTGCTATGTTATGAATGTGATTATCTATTGTGATATGTAGTTTATCTATCTGTGTGAATTAGATAATAATGAAATAAGTTAATTGTTTAAAACCCTTAAGTACAACTTGGACATTAAGATGGCGTTTGGTTTCGGTGAGACCGGGATCGGGTTTCCATATTTGGATATCCGAAAACCACATCGATTCCAATTAAACGTTAGGTCGTTAATCCAAGTGCAGCAAGTGAAGACTCGAGGTGTAAGGGCTATACGTCAGTATAACTCTGTGGGTGATTCCGTAATGAGTTTGACGGAATAGTACTTATAGGTTCGAGATGGTGATTTAGAGTGCAAGGGTTATCGTCGTTAACTCTGAGGGTGATTCCAATACGAGTGTAACGAGATAATGCCTTCGGTTTCGTTCGAACCCGGAACGAACTTATATGGATTGAATGCTTTCAGAACATCGTCAGGTGGACGATGAGCATTCTAAGATTTGATATGTCCTAAAGGTAATCATAACCTCAAGCCTCATCAACCGGGAATGGCTAAAACAGGGGAGGTGCAGCAAGGCTTCGTGGGTAGCACCCACTTGAGAGCAAGATTTTCCCCTGTCTAGAAGTCCCTTTTTATTCGGCTGTGTGGGCAGTTGGAATCGTGCGCTAATTGCAGGGTTGTCTTGTTCGGAACTATTCAGTAAGGAATGGGTCCGGCCTTGTGTTGCAGGGGAGTTAGGGTGGCTCCTCGGTACGTTGATCTAGGCCACGTACTGTGATGGGCGGTACCCCAGTAGCCCTGCCATTGATGGAATCCATAATCCAATAAGCGCCTGTACGGTTTTGATTGTGCCCAACTATGTTGGAACGTGAGATGTAAGCATTCCAGCTATTTCTGTATTTTATTTTGAAAACCCTAGACACTATTATAATATCACTGGATTTCCTATCAAATGTTTTGGTTAGCGTAAGGTAAAAACTTTTCCATGTTTATGTGTGGGAAGTCTTACGTGATACCTTTTGTTTTCAAAGGATTTTCTAAAGTTAAGCAACTTTTATCCCCGTTTACTCAGACCAGACCCATGTCTGACCTGAGTGTTTATTTTCTGTTTTATTAAACTCTTGGGTACTCATATTACGTATGAGTAGTCAAGTGTTTTAGGATTGCTTTGACGAGTTCTGGAGGAGATAACGAAGCAGGAGGCTTCAGCGTGTAGATATATTTAGTGGTTCCGCTGTGTTTGAGTTGAGTCTGTTACTCTGATGTACCTGAATTGTAATTGCTAGACAGATGTTTATAACTGTCTAGTTTGTGTTGTATTAGCTGTATTACTCTGATGTATATGATACTATGTAAAGTTTTATGTGATATATTATAATTTATTCGATTCCGCTGTGAGATTCTGATGTTGTCTGTTCTTTCTTTCCTTTCTTTTCTCTTTTCTATCCCTTTTTTTCTTCTTAACGATGCAACTTTCTGGAGTTTGGAAGTTGGGTTGTTACAACGTGGTATCAGAGCATTAGGCTGAGTGAATACCTAGGCTCTGTAGTGGTGTTTTCTTGAGAGAGCGTATTTGTAATTTTTAATATATATATTATTTAATTTCTGCCTATTTGTTGGGTTACCTGTTCAGGTTTTCCAATATAAGTAATAAAGGTAGATAGGGTAGTGGTGTGTGTAACACAACTACCAATGGTTAGAGTTCGAGTGTTTGAGGTTGGAAGTGATCTGCTAGGGCAGTTTGGGCATTTTGAGTAGTTTTGCAGTTTGGTGAGAAAGATTTCGCTAATCTCTGAAGGAAATCTTTTTAAGATTCGGAGTTTATTTTGGATTGTAAGCTTGGTTGCACTCATGTGAGTTGTTTTTCTTAAGTTTGGATTAGTAGGAAGTTCTGAAGCCAGCATTGGTATTTTGGTAACCTTAGGAAGGAGTTCTGTCTATATTTGAGTTTGTGACTCAGTTTGGCAGTGTTTTGAGCTTGGTGTGGGAGCGAGTTTCCTGAGAGATATATGTCTATCTGGAAAGCTCTATTGTGAAGAGGCTGGTGTAGCTTTGAGATTCGATGAGTTTTTGGATAAGGAAGTTTTGACAACAGTAGCAGTAGTGAGTGGCCTGTTCTTCGATGGTTCAGAAATCTCTGTGATTCTTCTGTCAGAAGTCCGGGCAGATGGTGGAGCTTGTCCATTTCTTTTGGAAGCTCTGTTGGGTGTGATGTTAGTGGTTAAGAGGTGGACCACTAGTTTCTTCTTTTGAAGGCTTTATTTGTTCTGATTGTTGAAGTGAGAACGATTTCTTGGAGTCTGAACTGAGTGGAATCGCAAAAGTGACTTGCGATGGTTCGGAAGTGTAGGATCGATTTCACCCTAGAGGGGGGGTGAATAGGGTGATAGTGTTAATTATAAAAATTAATCGCGGAAGCTTATAAACTAATATTAACACAGATCACAGAATATTACCAGCACAGAAATAAATAGCAGAATAATAAAATGCAGAACAGAACAACACAGAATTTACCCAGCTTCGGCAAAACCCTGCCTACGTGCTGCCCCCAAGGTTTCTACTAGAAATTAGATAGTCCCTCGCTTACACATGTAAACTCGCTATACCCGCTATTGACTAACCTAACTCTACGCTCAAAACCTTGACCACAACTCAACTACCGAGTTGCAAATTCCCAAACTACACACCGTAGTTTGCACCCTAGTCACACGACTAGAAAATAAACGGTTTAAAAGTAAAATACAAAACAAAAACAAATTAAGTAAAATAAAGCCCTATTTAAAATAATAAACTAAAGCCTTTTAATAAAAGAAAGTCGGCCCCTTGTTCACTTCAACCCGTTTCTCTCTTTTTTTCCTTCGTGAAAAAATGGCCGCTCCTTTTTCAGATCTAGGGCATCGTCCCTTTGATTCAATTAGGGCTTTTGAAGTGCCGATCCTACTTCGATCGATTTTGTGATTGTTCACGTGTTGCCTTGCTCGATCGATTCTCGTTGGTCTCTCTCTGGCTACTTCAAGTTGATGGAGTTCGACTTTGATTTGGTATGTGATTTCTGCTTCGTTACTGTTTGATTTTCGTATTCGAACTTCCATGATTATGCCGATGATGATTTTGGTTTATATAGGATTTGAATTCCTATTATTGCGTTCGTATATGTTTTATTTGAATTTGTCAAATAATTTGTTCTGGCCATTCGATTATACTTGAATGCTCGTGATTTTTCCTTGACTAAATCATACTCGATTGCTTGATTGACACGGCTTTACAAATTGTGATGAGCACGGCTTTAATTTGACTTTGTCATATTCGTATATTTCATGTTGATTTCTTGGTATTTTTTACTTTGACTTGTTCAAACTTGACATGGCGATCTCTATTGGTTCTTCTCAAAAATTTGCCGTGCCACTTTTCATGATTTTAACTTCTCTGTGAACTTTTGCTTGTTGCCTGTTGAACTTGTTTTGTATCACTGCAAAATTTGTTGTCTGTACATTTCATATACTTGCAACCTTGCTACTGCATATTGTTGTATTTGGACTTGATGTACATCTGAGTCACTGTTGCCTTGTCGCTGTGTCATACTCGATGTGTTTGCACTTTGATATTGTTTCTGGCCTGTGCTCGGTTACTGATGCATATACGAACTGTTGCTCGTATTGTTTCTTCATATACATATGTCTCTGTTCGTCATGTTGGTTCGAATTGCACTTGGTCTTTGTTGTGTTAGTGACAAGTCTTGTTCTCTGGTATCTTGGTTCACTTCATGTTGCCTTCTTCACTGTGTCACTTATGTGCATATGTTTGCACTGTTTTATGTTGTCACTTGATCTGTTATATTTGGTTCATAATTGACTGTTGTCACTTGCATGCATTTAGCTCGATGGTTGTTGCATATTGCAACTTGTACATGATTTTGGTCTTCAATGCATTCTTATATTCTCCTGTATCATGCTTGGCACAGGCTTGCATAGTTGTGGCATGGTCATTTGTGTATGATTCACTGTTGGTCTTGTTCATCATTGATGCTGCAGCTTGGTCATTTGTCTGCACTTTCACTTGAACTTGTAGATGATGGTTCATTTGACTTGGAATTGGATGTTTGTTCATTCCAGTGAGTTGTCTGGATTTATTCAACATAGTTGTATTTGTACATTGCCTTTGTTGTGGTCTGGAGTGTATGTTGGCAACTTGTCCGGTGCATTTGCTGGCAGTTGGTCTTTATTGCATTCATGTCATATTTGAACATAGTTGCATTATATTGGTCGAGCTTTGATTCTTTGTTGGCACTTGCTTGAACTTGATTTGTTTATCTGCACTGTTGTATATTCGAACTGCACCTGTGTTGAATCCAGTTTTATTTGGATTTGACCTTGTGCTGAAGTCGTGATATATTGCATGTTTCACCTGAGTTGAATCCTGTATTTTTATTTGGGTTTGACCGGTGCTCACCTGTCCCTGTAACTCAATCAAGTGTATATATCGGTGTGCACGGCCTTGTGGCATATACAGTGATACACTGTGTATGTCACAAGTTGTTCGTGTATGATGAATTCAAATTTAAATTATGACGAACAACCCAAATAACTGAGGCAAATCATATTTTTAAAATCATCTTTTAATTTATATTGCAAAAATATTTTCTTTTCAATTTTACTGCGTTAGTGAATATTTTTGCAGATTGCTCAGATGCTGGATTCAAACTGGAATGCAGTTGTAGATAAAAATACGAGTGTGAGTGATATGTAGTGAGGTGAATATGTAAATGTGAAATGTGATGTAATTGTAATCAAAGTTGTATAGTATAGTGAGAGCTTGAAATTGTATTATTCAAAATTGTAATAAATATTTGTTTGAATAAAATATTCGTTTGAATTTAAAATCTGTGTTATTTATTTTATTCAGCAAATATTTATTTAATCTGTGAAAATAAATAGTATATTAACAAATACATTTAAACGAATGTATATATGTTTATTATCATCAAACAAAAATCATATAAGCGCATATTCAACAGGAAGTTCTCTGAGTGATCTTTGTTTGGATTGAAGCATCTTTAGAGGATGTTTGAGATATCGAAGTGGTATTTTCTGGATATCTTCGAAGGAATTAAGATTGGAATCCGTATCAAGAGATTGAGTTCTGTATCGACTTGATTCTTGGAGCTTTACCGGAGATTCAGCGTTGTAGGAGATTCTTTGAGTGAGATCTGTTTAAGTTGACAGGATTTATTGGATCCAGTTTTGTGGTTGAATTTTTGCTGTGTGTTGTGACCGAATCGGATAGGTCACTGAGATTTATGGAATTTGATGAACAATATTCCGGGATAAGTTGATCAAGTTTATACTTGTGTTCATCAACAGCATTCTCGAATCAGAGTTGCGCAGTGGAAGCATGGTGGCAGCTATTCCAGAATAGGAGCACCCAATTCTTTGGGAATTTGAGTTTTGTTTTGGATCAGAGGATTTCTACAGGAAATTCATTTTGGATCTGGAGACTTGATTGTTTGTATCTGTTTGTTTTCCAGATTGAGTAGTTTGTCTGCAGACTTCTGATATTTGTGTAGAAGAGTTGTGTGGTAGATTTGTTCGATCTAGAGGTTGGAGGCAGCCCTGGATCATCAGGAGATATTTGTGGATATGAGTATTGGATCTTTCTGTTTGCTCTTGAGAGTTAAGTGTTTGTTCTACATGATTGAATTTCCAGTTCGGATGGCTGGAATTAGTTTTGTTTTTCACGTATCTCTGAGGGAGTACTGTATGGTTTATCCCTGGTTTTAGAATCAGTAATTCTGAGGAATCTGGGAGTTGATCAGGACTTGTCTGTACTCCTGTATTCTGTTTAGATTTGTAGATCTGGATATATAGGAGCTCTAGATCTGAGTGGTGTAGCTAGTTTAGATTCTGTAGGGCGAGTGTCCCGATGTTTGTACTTGGGAAACTCTAAGAAATTCTATCCAGAATTTTTTCTGGATAATTAGAATTGTTTGTTTGAATTGGTTGCTATGGTTGCTAGTATTTGGTTGATAGTTTGTGTTTGCTATTTTAAATTTAAAATCTGTATGAGATTATTAAATCACCTTTGCTTTTAAATTTCGGGGACGAAATTCTTTTAAGGGGGGTGGAATGTGATGTCCCGGAAATTTAGGCAATAATTATTTAATAATTTCTTTGATAATTGTTTTAAAATGTGAAATATTGTTTTAATAATTTAATTCAAACTGGAATTCTCTTTTGAAAATTTTGATTATTTAGTTTGATTAATGATATTGTTTTCAAAGTTAAAAATACTTAAGTAATAAATTTATCTTTCTATGCTGTTTTAAAGATATTTTATTTATAATGTATAAATGTTTATACAATGTAAATAGAGCATTTTGGTTTTAATTTTAATTTATATTTAATAAAGGATATTTTTTTATTTTTATATGAATGAATAATTTGTAAATTGATTAATTTGATTTAAATTATATTGTAAACTTTTCAAAAAAAAAAAGTTTGTTTTAAAAAAAATCTTTCTTATATCTTTATAGAAAAGTAAATGAGTATTTATTTTGTTTATAAGAATAAAAATAGTTTAATTTTATTTTATAATAAAAGTTTGATTTGTTTTATTTTAAAATTGTTTTTCTTCTTTGAAATAAGGATTAATTCATTTTTGTTAAAGTATAACTTTGATAAAATTGAATTCAACTTTCTTTTCTTTAAAAAACTTCTTTTCTTTTGAAATTTAGTTTCATAAAGAATGTTATTTTAAAAAATAATTAAACAAGCATTTAAAGGTAAGAGTATATTTTTATAAAAAGTTTATATGTATTTAATCAAAGACTAGATGTTAATAAAACATTTGTAACATGCTAAAATAAATTAGAAATAGTTTAAGACAAATTCAAATACATTTATAAATTAGAAATTTCTTTTATTAATTGAATTGCATATGTGTTAGTCATTTAAACTATTAAGTAGACACTTGTAAAACAATTAGCATAATAAGTTAACATGTGGCAATTGTTTTAAATCTCATAATTTAAACTATATTGATAAGAGAATGTCACAAATGCATTTGATAAAAACATTTTTTCTTCTTCTTCAAATTGAAAACCTGAAATAAATTTCAGTAAATAAAAACCCCTCAAAACAAAACATGTTAAAATTTGCAAATAACAAATCATATCCAGAAAACCAATCCTCAAAACAAATCAATTGCTGCAAACAAACAACTTCAATCAAATCTGCAAAATGAAGATCTGTTCAACCTCAAATCTGTGCAAATAAAATGGATCTGCATACAACAAATCTGCAATATAAAATCTGAACTATTAGTATGGAGTCTGCATGCAATCTACATCAACAAGTAAAGCAACTTCATCTTCAAATTTGCACCCAGGTTCAACTGCAGTCTCTGGAATATGAATCTGCACCTAAGAATTGTCTCTGCTTTTCTGGAAATGAAGTCTGCACTTAAGTTTGTTACTACATTCTTCAAAATTTAAAGGTGAGTAACCTTCTTATTTTAAAAATAGTTTTCTTTAAAATTAAAGCTAAATATGATCTACAGAACTTAGACCCTAATTTATTGATTAAAAGAAAAAAAAATCAAAATCTGTTATAGATAAATTTGCTCTGTCTTCTGCTTTAGGAGAAAAATTGAAATGAGTAACTTAACCATGCAAAAACCTATGATATCTGTGCATATGAATCAGTAGGAAGAATATGATGTGATGACTGTATGTTGATAATTGTTCTATGTAAAATATGAAGGTGTTTTATGTTGCTGTTGCCTGTAGATCTTTGTAGATTAAGATTTTCTTTTACAGAAATTCTTTATCACTTGAATTGATTCCAGATAGTAATTTTTGTGTAAATAAGATATGTTTGTTTGGTATAACTTAGATTTATAAATTTTTAAGTTAGTTTAAGAAAAACTGTTGTTTCTGTAAAACAATGGAAATCAGTTAATGTTCAAATAACCAAATCTAAACATCTTAAATTATTTAAAACAAGTTTATAATTTGATTGCACTTTAGAAACCCTGAATATGTAAAACAGAAATCAAACTTTTTAATTACTGTGTGAACATTACTGGGTGGAACATCAATGGGAGTTATGGGGTTTTCCAGGTTTTAAAACCCTTGACTTTAGGGTTGCAGTGTAGAAGTTTGAGGGTCTGCACATACACCTTGTTCATCGGGTAGGAGTTGGTTTTGGGGAGGTTGTAGAGAGGGTGAAGGTGGTATTTTTAGGTAATGACATGTTTGGGTGGTTGAACTCAGGTGAATTTCTGGATTGTGTGCAGGGTATTTTGACTCAGGGGGTTACTCGGGTATTCTTGTTATTGACTCGGAGTAGATGGTTTAGGAACTCGAAGTAAAAACATGGTTTCTCAGGTATGTTGTTTTACAGGTTTATATACCTGTAGTTTGCAGTTTTTTTAAAGAGTTTGAATAAATTTTATAATTTAAAGATCTTAATTTGATTTAAATATAAGTTAAGTCTGAATTCAAATGGAGTTTTGAGTTCAAGGTTTAAAATGAAACTTTTAAATTTAAATAAGTTTTAAGTTCTGGTTTAAATCTAGATTGAAAAACAGTTTCAGGTTTTAGTTCTGTGATTTTGCAGTTTTGAATTTTAATGAAACTCATATTTTAAAATTTCAACTTGATTCAAGTATAAATTAAAACTGAATATAAATGAAGTTTTGATTCAAGTTTTTAAAAATGAAACTTTTAAATTTAAACAAAGTTTTAAATTCTGTTAAATCAAGATTATAAAACAGTTTCAGGATTTAATCCTGCAGTTTGTAGTTTTAAATGAAATTCATTTTTTTTAATTGCAACTTGATTCAAATATGAGTTGAAACTGAATTCAAGTGTAGTTGAAATTCAAAAAATTTTAAAAACGAAAATCTTAACTTTAAACAAGATTTAAATATGGGTTTAAGTCAAGATTTTAAAACTGTTTCAGGTTATCTTTTAAAACCAGAGTTTGAATTTAAACAGTTTTTATATGTTTTAAATTTTTGAACAGATTTGAATGTTTTAAGTAAGTTTTAAACTCAGTTTGAAATCAATTTAAAAATTGTTTCCAGGTTGCTTTGAAACACAGTTTTTAATTTCAAAACAGTTTTTAAATTTAAAATGAATAAACATATTCAAATGTTTACAAGGGGAATTTGAAGATGAAATTTGGTTTCAAGTGAGTTTTAAACTTAGAAGAATTATTTCTTTTAATATTTGAAATATGAAGTGTTAATTTAAATTTGGAAATTGAAGTTACAAAACTCAATTTATTTTAATCAAGTAAATTATGTAAATCTTTCTCTTATATCTAAGTAATGAATGTTGTTTAAAAATTCATTTAATTTTATTTTATTTTAAGGTTTATAATTATTAAATTTTGGATTAATGTTTAAATAATTAAACATTGGAATCTTTAAATAAATTGGAATTTGAAATTAATTTTTTATAAATGTATTGTTTTAATACATTTGGAATTTAAATGGGTCATTTGTTAAGTAATCTAAATTATTTTGGAAAATAATTAAGATAATTAAGGATGTACTTAATTATTTGATTTTAAAGTTATTTAGATTAATTTTTAGTTAGAAATGATTTATTAATCTAATTTAAATTTTCTTAAGTATATAATTAATGAAATGTTAATAAATAAATGGTGACAATTATCTAAGGATAATTTAGTAATTAATTAAGGAAATTAATTTTGATAATTTACTAGATTAATTAATTGAATCTAATTAATTGTAATTTGTTAAGTAATTAAGGAATTAATTACTTATTGTAATTAATTTGGATTGTGATTTATTTAAGTTAATTAATTTAGTTTGATTAAATTAAATAAATCATTTGATGATTTTAGGAGTGTAATTACTTAATGTAATTAATGGAGCAGGATTACTCAGTAAAGTAATAATGATAATTACTGGAATGTAATTAGTAATTTGGATAATTACTTTTGTAATTAATTAAGGAATTAATTAATGATTAATTACTGGATAATTAATTTGATTAATGAGTAATTAAAGATAGTTAATTACTTAATTGAATATTAATCAAGGTGATTAATAATTAGATTAATTTCTAAATGTAATTAATTTTAATTAAGTAATTTATTTAAATATTAAAGATCATTAATTATTATAATTAATGATGTAATTAAGGATTGTTTGGTTAAATAATAATTAATTAAATAAGTGATTAATTAATTGTAATTAATTAAGAATAAATATAATTAATTTTAATTAATTAATAAATGAGTAATTAAATGTTAATTACTTATGATTAAGGTTAATTAATTCATGAAATTAATTAATTAAAGACTAATTACTCATTGTAAATAGTGAATGATTAATCAAAGTTGTTTAATCAAGTTAATACTTAGTGGATAATTGATGAACTAGGTTAATTAATTAATGGATGTTAAGCAGGATTTAAATGGGCAATTAATTTAATTTAATTTAAATTAATTAGAGATGGTTGTAATTAATTTAATTCATTTTAAATTAATTATAATTGTTGGTTAATTAAATCATTGCTTATGGATGTTATTGATTGAATGTTGTGATCTCAGTAATGAGATGAGCTGTATCTATATGATATGAATGCTTGGTTTAGGTATGATGGTTTTTGATGGATTATTTGGTTGAGATGATTATCTGTTTATGGATGATACAGATTATCTGCTATGTTATGAATGTGATTATCTATTGTGATATGTAGTTTATCTATCTGTGTGAATTAGATAATAATGAAATAAGTTAATTGTTTAAAACCCTTAAGTACAACTTGGACATTAAGATGGCGTTTGGTTTCGGTGAGACCGGATTGGGTTTCCATATTTGGATATCCGAAAACCACATCGATTCCAATTAAACGTTAGGTCGTTAATCCAAGTGGAGCAAGTGAAGACTCGAGGTGTAAGGGCTATACGTCAGTATAACTCTGTGGGTGATTCCGTAATGAGTTTGACGGAATAGTACTTATAGGTTCGAGATGGTGATTTAGAGTGCAAGGGTTATCGTCGTTAACTCTGAGGGTGATTCCAATACGAGTGTAACGAGATAATGCCTTCGGTTTCGTTCGAACCCGGAACGAACTTGTATGGATGGAATGCTTTCAGAACATCGTCAGGTGGACGATGAGCATTCTAAGATTTGATATGTCCTAAAGGTAATCGTAACCTCAAGCCTCATCAACCGGGAATGGCTAAAACATGGGAGGTGCAGCAAGGCTTCGTGGGTAGCACCCACTTGAGAGCAAGATTTCCCCCTGTCTAGAGGTCCCTTTTTATTCAGCTGTGTGGGCAGTTGGAATCGCGCGCCAACTGCGGGGTTGTCTTGTTCGGAACTATTCAGTAAGGAATGGGTCCGGCCTTGTGTTGCAGGGGAGTTAGGGTGGCTCCTCGGTACGTTTGATCTAGGCCACGTACTGTGACGGGCGGTACCCCAGTAGCCCTGCCATTGATGGAATCCATAATCCAATAAGCACCTGTACGGTTTTGATTGTGCCCAACTATGTTGGAACGTGAGATGTAAGCATTCCAGCTATTTTTGTATTTTATTTTGAAAACCCTAGACACTATTATAATATCACTGGATTTCCTATCAAATGTTTTGGTTAGCGTAAGGTAAAAACTTTTCCATGTTTATGTGTGGGAAGTCTTACGTGATACCTTTTGTTTTCAAAGGATTTTCTAAAGTTAAGCAACTTTTATCCCCGTTTACTCGGACCAGACCCCTGTCTGACCTGAGTGTTTATTTTCTGTTTTATTAAACTCTTGGGTACTCATATTACGTATGAGTAGTCAAGTGTTTCAGGATTGTTTTGACGAGTTCTGGAGGAGATAATGAAGCAGGAGGCTTTAGCGTGTAGATATATTTAGTGGTTCCGCTGTGTTTGAGTTGAGTCTGTTACTCTGATGTACCTGAATTGTAATTGCTAGACAGATGTTTATAACTGTCTAGTTTGTGTTGTATTAGCTGTATTACTCTGATGTATATGATACTATGTAAAGTTTTATGTGATATATTATAATTTATTCGATTCCGCTGCGAGATTCTGATGTTGTCTGTTCTTTCTTTCCTTTCTTTTCTCTTTTCTATCCCTTTCTTTCTTCTTAACGATGCAACTTTCTGGAGTTTGGAAGTTGGGTTGTTACAACTCGTCAAATCTTGAAGCCGAATTGAATGTTCGCATGAAAAGGACATGCAAACAAGTTAGGATGGCGTAACCGTTAGGATGAATATGGAATGGAGCAATGCCTAAATTCGAGAGAGTATTGTGTGGAAATTCGTTAAAATGAGGCATAGTGCCATTCAGACATATATAAGGATGACAAGCGGCATATCTTGGAGGAGGCATGTGAGCAAATTCATTCTTCTCTGGAAGGCGTGCATCTTCCTCTAGTATGCCATGTCGCACGTAGATATTGTACAGGACCTTAGCGGAAACCACAGAAGAAGCTCTCTCTGGCGGGTTGAGAAGAACTCTAAAATTAGGGGGACTTCGATCCAAGACCAGACCTATTGAACCAACTGCCAATATTTAGCCTGTGAGGTGGAAGGAGAAAGGGCGACAGGCGATGACTCGGCTTCTGAAAGTGTCGGGCTTCCTCCGCTTGACTTACGGTGCAAAAATAGATACTTCATTCTAAACAACAAAACTTGTATTCAAAATGGTTAGGTAGTTCTATTCTAAACTAATAACTTGACCCACAAACCTGAATTCTAGAGAGACGTTGATTCATGCCGACATATCAAATTTCAAGTATGTGCCGGGGCAAGTGCAGTGTGCTGTTTACAGAGGGTGAGCTCGATGTCCGGAACACTATAAATGCTCTATCCCATGTAGATAGTTCACTCACAACGGAAAAAGAAAAGAACTTCTCCTTTCGTTTTCTTTTGTTTTTACTTCCTCTGCACTTACCCATTATCGATCAATGATATTCGTTGTCTGAAGCAATATGGAAAATTCTTTTTAGTGCAAGAATACCGAACATACAAAAGCAAGTAAGATAAGTCCAAATTCTTCGAAAGGGCCAGGACCAATTTTTGATGCCTTGTGCAATATCATCTATGGAACTTTGCATGACAATTCCGGCTCAATGGATGAAGACAACAAAACATGTCAAGCATCGAGGCAAGGCTTAAATTTCATTCCGGGAGGAATTCAAGACTTGATTTACTATCTTCCTCCATTAAGCCATAATCAATTCAAAGTCCTCATGACAAACACCAAGAATGCGACCTCGCCGCCAAATCATTAAACGAACATTGTAATCAATTAAACCACCTCAGATTAATGACCTAAGTGCGAAGATGATCGAAGCTTTAAGATCCGTGAAATACAATTGGACCGATGGCGACCTAAGACCTGGATGAACTAGAGTTTTGGCCGAAGGCGATCTAGGCTAGCGACGATGAAGCTCTGGAAGTGGCGACGTAGATGGAGTCAAGGCGACAACTTTAGGCAAGGTCGAGTTACCGAAAGCGTTAGGTCGAATTGCAGGTGGATCGAATTGCAGGTGGATCGAATTGCTAAGGGTTAGATCACAGGAAGAAGAAACAGATTGGCTCGAATATTGGGATGAATCGGCTCGACTGCATAAATATGAAGAAAAAAACACAAAAAAATCCTAAGAGTTCAGGTCGCTAGCGATCCATTAGCTATGGATAGCCAGCGATCCATAGGATTGCACGTCTGTGACCTTAAACTTGCACTGCGACATCTACCTACTATTTCAAGAAATACCCAGAAGGAATGGGGAAAATTTTGATTCGTTATGACAAGCAGCAGCGGTCAAGACCATAACTAAGTAAGAACTAGCATAGCTTGCTTCATATTCGCGAAACTGTTACACGGTTACTTGGAATTCAACAAGCATAGACTAAAAGCGATAACTTCCAGAGCAAGCCTTGTTTCCAACAAAGACGTACTCTGGGGAGCAATATTATCCAGATTTAACTCAACAGGATCCAAGAGAAGATGGAACAACTCGATTAAGTCAGAATGGCTCAGAACTCAACCAAACGGGCCAAAGCAACAAGTTAAGGAGAACCAAGAAAAAGAAAGGAAAAATCATCCAAGGACATGGATCGCTGGTGATCCACGGCCTATGGATCACTAGCGATCCATGGGTATAGCTCAGAGTTCAACCTGCTTGTCTGCATCGTGATCCAATTCATATTACAAAGGCAACGACTGAGTTTGAAGAGATCCCGAGTAAGCTAACCAAAAGACAAGCATCCATCAAGTCTAGTGAGCAGCTGAATACAATCAGCAGGTAAATTGTCAACAAAACAAAGTGACTTACAACGAGACCACATCAAGAACATCGATACAAGGCAACATAAGCATTCTAGACATCAAAGTCCAAGAATAGTCTAAGTACTATGGATCGCTAGTGATCCATACATTATGGATCGCCAGTGATCCATACGACTTCATGGGTCACTAGCGATCCATAAACTATGGACCGCCAGTGGTCCATACACTATGGATCGCCAGCGGTCCATACGACATCATGGATCTCTATGACACATAGGAAGCAGAGCAAAAAGAGGTGCTAAGCAAATGGCTCGCATACGAGCATAAACTATGGATCGCCCGCGATCCATAGACCATGGATCGCCAGCGATCCATACTTTTGGATCGGACCACGAGGAAAATTTCGACAGATCCTTCCTGTATCCATCTGCAATTAGTTGGCAAATAGGTTTGGCCTAGAAGCTCTCTGATCTCTATAAATACCATCCTACCTATAACATAAATAGGATCTTCTTCGGGTTGGTCGCTGATACTCTGCTGGAAGCTTTCTTCACTCTTCACCTCCCCCACAACAATCTCCAACGGAGTTCACTGTGATTCTTCAATGGATTCCAACCTTGGAGATTCAATCTAGCTAAGGATAATCAAGAGCTTTGTAATCAAACACTTCTTGTAACAACAATCGGTCTATAATAGAAATTACAAAGTGAATGTAGGCTTCGCTAATAGCCAAATGACTATAAAAATATTCTTTTCTACTTACTCTTACTGTTTTTTTCTATATCTATTATCTATATTATTGCTCTGTGAAAATAGGGCTGGTGCTTTCACATTTAAACTAGGGTGATGATCCATTTTTTGGTTTAATAGTTTTAATATGACTAAGATATGTAAACTATGTTTAAATGTTTGTACAAAGTTTAAAATATTTTACAAAACTTAATATTTTCAAAATTATTTTTATTAAGTGATTTTTCAAAATACAAAGGGATATGTTGACATACTAGCGTAAATTCAAAATTCAAAATTGAATGAAAGTGTCTTTTTGTTGTGTCTCTTCGCAAATGGACATGATTGTTGTTTTCCTATATATGCAAGACTTCCAAACGAATTTTCATTAACTACTTTCTTATTTTACTCTCCTCTTTTCACTTTCTTGATTTCTAAATCAATTTCTATCGATACTCTGCGAAAATTCAACCAAAACCAAATTCAAGCATTACTAGTTGATTCTCTTCCATATACTATCTAATTTCTCTCATCTCTCTCAGGATCAAAGTGCTATTCAAGAGTTATAGGATCAATTGTAATCAAGTTCGAAGATCTGATTCTGTAAACTCTATCAAATCATATTTTTATACTCTATGGTGTGCTTGGTATCCCTGAAATCCAAGTAGGTGTGATTGTAGCCTAATAAAATAATTGGGTGTGCTTAGTAGCCCATAAATCTAGTAGGTGTGGTTGTGGCCCAAAAATCAAGTGGCTCTACCTAGAGGCTGGGATTCTAGAGGGTGTGTCTCGTAGCCTTTAAATCAAGATTGTATTTGCATTTACTAGTTGAAAAGAAATCCATACAAGGAATTGCGCAAGACTGGATTTAGGGTAACTTTGAACCAGTAAAAAAATCTTGGTGCATTCCTTCCATTATACTTTTACTACATTTACTTTTATCTGTACTTTGTTTCTATGATTGTTAATTCCATCATTCCAAGTAAATTGCTAAAGAATTTGAATAATATTCATATAATCCATTAAACACTATTTACCCCTCTTTAGTGTGTCCCTATTCCGCTGACTCACATTTGGTAACATACCAAAATTTATCAATTTCAATTGGTAAATGTTGAACTTTTATAATATAATTTAAAAAGTTACAAAATAAATAAATAATAAGTGATAAATTAAATGAATAAAAATTTCAAATTTCTTTTGAGTTTAAAATTTTGAAATACTAAAAGTTTAAAATCATTTAAATCTAAATTTTGATTCATATATGTTAATATATGTATGAGTGCATATGTGGGTAAATTTGAATTCATATATTGAATTTGATTTTTAATATGAATTTAAATTTTAAAATAAGTGTTTTGTAAAATAATTTGGATTTATAAATGTATATCTATGTAATTTATGTAATATGTATTTAAAAATTCAAAACACTCTCTTTGATAATATGCATTAATATAAAGCTAATATTTGTTAATGGGAAATATAAGTTTAAAAATAATTTATATAATGTAAATAAAGAAAAAAAATTAATTGATTAATTACAAGTGTTAAACTAATAATAACTATGGTGACAAGTGTTAATCATGAGAGAAAAAAATTACAAGCGTCATTTGTATCATTTTCTTTTACTTAAGAAATTTATAGAAAAGAAGTAAAATTTTACAAGTCATTTATCTTCTCCTCTTATTCACTTCAAAGAAAAAAAACTGTGAAATCTTTATATCAGAAAAGAAAGAAATATTCATCAAAAACAACCTACTTTGCCTCAACAATTAAATCAAGAAACTCATTCCAGAAAAAAGAAAAATCTGTAACAAACCCTCCTCTCAATAATCTTTAGCCAAAAGAAGAATTCAAAGTTGAATTAAAATCTTCAACATACATTACAGAATCAAGCAAGAACTTCTTGAATTAAGGAGATCCAGATTATCAATCAGCAACTCAAATTTTTTTTCCAGTTGCAAACCTGACAACATCCTCATTTTCTGTTGTCATAAAGAAAAAAAACTGTAAGTAAAATCCTTCTTTGGAATTTAAAATGTAATTATGTTAAAGAACTAATCAGGTAATTACATCACAAACTAAGCAACTTTAACCAATTAGTTGCAGTAAATTGGAAATTCAGTATCAAGTAGAAATAAAAAGAAAAAAACTGCAGTTCAAAAAAATTCTAGAGCTTCCCTCTGTTCCACTTCTGTTTTCAGTCCCAAAATTATGAGTAAATCTTTTAAGAAATTTGATTTATATCTGATTGATTGAATATTTGATGTATGAAAGTTGAATATGGTTTGCATGCAATAAAATCTGTAAATGAATTATGCATTTGCCCGTGCATGTTCTAGCTACAGGTTTCCTTTTTTATGAAAACCTGTCAAGAATCCAAGTTCCTTGATTCCAGTTATGTTAAAACTTAAGTATCAGAACAAAAAAATGTTTAAATTCATGTAAGATTGAAAGTTAAAACATTTAAAAAGATAATATTCAGGATTTAGAATCGGGAATGAGAAAACACAGTTAAAAATTCAAGTCACGTTCAATTTCAAATCTGGTAGCTTTTAATTTCAATTATGCCATCTGAAAGCTTATCAAAAATTATGATTTTTGAAAATAAAATCTAAACTTTTAAGTTAGTAATCACTGGGATAAGCCGAGATAACCAAATTTGGGGTTTTTGCAAAATTCCGATCATCGAGATGCTGATGACGGTCGTGGCATTGCGTGGAGGTGGAAGGGCCTACGGCGAATCGGGGAAAAATGCTTGGAGGGGTCCTAGTTCATTGTGGTGACGGCGGCGAGGGGATTAAACTTTTAACCCTAATATAGGCAATGGTCGGAAAAATTGGTCACTGGGGCTTCGTGCGTGCATCGAGTTGCACGTGGCTTTGGGAGGAGGTAGCTGGGTGGATGATGGAGTCGTGGCCGGAGGCTCAAGTTTTCGGGTGATCTTTGGCGTCGGTGCGAGATGTTCGTTTTGGGGTACTGTTCGTTCCAGTTTGGGTGTGGGAACGAAATTTCAAAATCGTAATTTGTTCGAACTGGTGTGTTTGAGAGGCTTGAGCACATCATCGATGATGTGTTGACGACCAGAAGTTTAACCAGAGGTGGCCGACGAAGTTGTGCAGGTGCACACAGTTTGGTTGTGTCAGGGAAACAAATTTGGGGAAGAAAAGGCGAACCCGAAGCAGCTATCGAGTAATAGGGCTTTGAACTCGAGCGTGAACTCGAAGTGGTTTAGGGGTTGTTCGAGTTGTACTTAGAAAAATTTTGAAAAGAAAAAAATATCAGCACTCGGGTCAAATTTTGTAGAAGCTCGAAGCAAGCAGGACGAAATCTCGGGGAAAACTCGAAGGGGCTTCGTGGAAAGTCAGCATACCAGGGTGGTTTGCCCATATAAAAACAATAAATTTTAGAACTTTTAAAATTTTAAAACTCGTGTTTTAAAGGATGGTTTTGATTTGGATTTAAAACAAATTAAAGTTAAGAAAGACATTTTTTTTAGTAATTTGATTTAATTTAAATTTTGTCACATTACTCATAAAAATCAGTCATAAAATGTAATTAAAAATGCTGTTAAGATGAAATGGTTTACAAAATAATTTCGGTCTCTCAAGTCAGTTCACACGATGAATTTAAATTAGATTTACAAGGAAAATCAAAATGGTTAACGAAGATAAGAAGGTTATCTTTTGAATTAAATAGGTAATTTATGATTTACTTATGTAATAAATGATTTAATTAAAATAATTATTTAAATTAATTACTTAAAATTAAATGATTAATTAAGGATTAATTTATTAAGAAAATTAATTAAGAAAATAATTAATTAATAAGAGTAATTAAGATTTAATTAACGAGCAATTAAAGATGAATTAATTAGGGTAATTAATTAAGGAATGATTAAATTATGAAGATGATTAAAGATTTAATTAATTTTAATTAAGGATAATGAATCATTGATTAAAAATGATTAATGAATTAATTTTATGATTAATTAGTTTAATTCACACAATTTATTCATCGTAGCTGTATATGATTGATAACTATGGTATGATGGGTATTGATTGATATCTCTGATTGTAATTGTGATGCTATGTGATATGAATTGTTTGTGTTGAGCTGTGATCCTGTATTTTCTATGTGAATATGAAACCCCTTTGGCCCGTAAAAACGGCACTTGAATTTCGATGCGACAGGGAGTCGGATTTCAGTTGGTTATCCGAAACCCACATCGAATCTGTGAATCTTTGTGAATGACATATCCACATGTTTTTAAAAATTGACGCTCACTATTTAGATTAGCCGGGAGAGGACCTTTGTGTCATATAACCCATTCCAAATAGTGATACAACGAAATGGATAGCAATTGAAGACAGTGGTGAAGACCGGACGTCTTCAAGAACGATAGGATGACCTGTCGAATGACTCTGCACTGAGTTGCTCCGGTATAGAGTTCTCCATATGTGATGGGGATTCCGATTGGGATTGTGGATGCCCGGATTGGAAGCACTTCTTCGGAAGTGCCTTCCGTTCTGTTCGAACCCGGAACGGACTTGTATGGATTGTATGTCTGACATTACATTTTGAGATATAAAGCAGATTTCTTTCAATTACATTTCTGTTGGTGGAAGAGAATTTATTCTCTTAGCTTAACACCCTTCTCTGAGACATACGAGCTCAGAGGTTATGTAGGTTAAGGTTATCCGTAATATATTCCCAACTTAGTAATGTGGCATGCTGAGTGATGCTGATCATTATTTGATCAAAGCATGGCTTTTGTGAAAAGCGTAGCTTTGTGGACGAGACTTCATCGAACCTCACAACCCTGTAGTGGTTGAAACAGGAAAGATGCAGCAAGGTTATTGGGGGTAGCGCCCCTTAGGGTATGTGCATTTCCTTCTGGATAGAAGTGGTATCATGGTATGCAGCCCAGATACTTAACTTATGTGTATATCGCAAATATATATATAGTACTTTGTGATTATTGTTGTTGGGGCCCCGGATAAAGGTTGGTTACAACCGGGGGATGGCATACTCATGTCAGTAGTTACCTAGTTATGGAGGTAACCTGGCCTTGTGTTGGCAGAGATCCGGTTAGGTTCTCGGGACGTCCCTCCAGAGGCGTATCCATGTGGCCCAAGAAGTTCCTTAGCCTGACCATTTATCGAAAATCCAAAGAAACAATACGAACCCTGTACGGTTTTAATTGTATAACCTGTCATGCAGCGTGGCGGTAACCTGCCACAAACCATGGTAGCTATAGTAGGCATACGACGAAATGTGGTATGCTGGCTAAGATTAATATTATATTTTCGAAAAATGTTTTCTACACTATGCACTCGTAATAATATCAAAGAAAATTTTCCCGTATAAAGCATATTTGACTATCATAAGAAGAAATCTCCTCCAATTCTACGATTGCATTGTGTGTGTGACGGGAGGTCTTATGGTAGTTTCATTTTCAAAAAGCGTTGCGAATTTCTTTCAAATTCTTTTGTTGCTTTTGATTTAAATAAATTGCTTTTATTTCAAACAACTGTTTTGTTTACTCATACCAGTCTCATGACTGACCCGGAGTTTATTGTTTCCTTTCTAAACTTTGGGTGCCCATAATTTCCACACGGGCAGCCTAGTAGCAGGTCTTCCGTGTTTGGTGCTAGCTGGATTTTGAAGTCGTATGGTTTGGAGGCTACTGGTTTTTGAAGCTTTTAACTTGGAGATATTTTGAAAACTTTTGGATCTCAAAGTTTTTTGTTGGATGTTCGCTATCATTTCATTTCTTTGAAGACTTTCTTGGAGTGTAATCACATGTTGTTCTTTCGTGATGGTCTATTTTGGAGTAGTGTTGTATATGTATAAAAATACTCTGATGTTGGTGATGTGGTTGTAATCAATATTGTGATGTTGTATCTGGGATATTGATGTTGGCAATTTTATTTTCCCCTGTTTATATTCATCTGATGTTGTTATAAGCTCCATCCGAGCTGAAATTTAACGTTCGAATCTCCGGTAGTCGAATACAAGTGAGGTATTTGATGTCGACTTTTTGAACGCTGAACTTCGGGTCGTGACAAGTGGTATCAGAGCTAAAGGTTGAGTAAGAACTTTAGCTACGGAGTATAACACATTAGATGGCTCATTAGAGATAGGGTGAAGTATACCCTAGAATGAGTATAAACCGAGACTGAAACCTCAAATTTTCTTAGTCTATTTTCTTTAACTGTTGATATTCCTTAAGATATCTCGTCCGAATCTCTAAATCAAGTTTCTTACTAATTACAGATAGTAAGAATGAGCGGGCGAAGAGGTAGAACTAGGGATCAATGGAATGCTAAACAGCTAGTCGAGTTTCCCCTTCAGCAGAAGCAGTTATCCCTACTCGGTATCAGCCGAATCTGGCTGATTTGTATAAGAGCTTCTCAAGGCTGGGTGGTAGGCCGTTCACTAGCAAGAGTCAATTATTGAGGCCCAGGCTTGGATCAGATCATGTGAAAAGATTTTTAAGGGGCTTAAGCTGCAAGATGATCAAATGCGTCTCATTGCTTCTTGGAAACTCCAAGATGAAGCCTCAGCCTGGTGGAAAACAGTCACAATAGGTGAACCAGAAGAAGAATTTACTTGGAGTCGATTCAAGGAGGAGTTTAAAAAGCGCTATATTCCATCGGTAGGGATTTTCCGAATGTATCAAGAATTTCTAGACTTAAAGCAAGGAGGCTTGTCGTTTGAGGAGTACTTAAACAAGTTCAATGAATTATCCCGTTTCGGTCCAGAGTTGGTAAATACGCCTCTAAAAAAAATGAAAGGTTCATTCGTGGAATGAACAAGAAGTATCACGAAAGGATGACAGCACACATCAAAGAATCTTTTTCTGATCTTATTGATATGGGTTATAGATATGCCACCCTGGATATGCAGGAGATTCCAAGGGAAAGCGGAAATTCAATTAATCAGAATTGGAAGAAAAGGAAGTTTAGGGGAAAGAAGCCACATCAAGGCAAGGATAAGAGGAGCAGTCAAGGAAATTCGGCCAGAAATGCATCTTGTTACAATTGCCAAGAAAAGGGCCATTATTCAAACAACTGCAAAAACCCGAAGAAGCAAGTTGAGAAGGAACAACCTGTGAAGAATGATCAAGGAGTTAGAGAATGCTATAATTGTCACAAGCCTGGACATGTTGTTAAGAATTTCCCGGTGATGAAACAAGAAAAGGTGGCAAATGTTTATGCGATAAAGGAAGACCCTTCAACTTCGAAAGCAGATAAAGGAAAAGGTGTTCTGGAAGGTAACCTTATTATTTATGATAAAGTTGTTAGAGTTTTGTTTGATACGGGAGCTTCACATAGCTTTATCTCCCAACAAACCGTAAATGAGTTAGAACTTAAAACTGAATTTGTTGACGACCCTATTTGCATGAAAAATCCGGTTGGAGGTCCCGCAAATCTTTGTTTGTATTGTAGGAAAGTCCCTATTTCATATGTTTGCTATCAATTTCCTATCAACCTTTATATCCTCGAACTTAATGAATTTGAAATCTTACTCGGAATGAACTGGTTATCGAGATACGAAGCTAAATTGGATTGTAATAGGACAATTTTAGTCAAAACAAACCTTGGAAATTTTATTATAATCTCTTGTGAGGATCCAAGTCTAAAGAGAGATAATTGATGTATACTTTGGGATATCCTAAACCCAGTCTGGAGTCTATACCTGTTGTTTGGAAATTTTTCGACGTATTTGAAGAAGTAAAATCCTTACCTCCACACAGAGAAATAGAATTTCGAATTGACTTAGTACCCAATGCCTGTCCTGTCGTCCACGCAAGTCGCAGGATGGCACCTAGGGAAAGAATTAAATTAGTCAATCAAACTCTAGATTTTCTAGAAAAAGGATTGATTCTCTTTAGTGTTTCCGAATGGGGTTCAGCTGTCGTGTTTGTGGCTAAATCAGACGGATCTTTGAGATTGTGTGTAGTTTACCGCGATCTCAATAAACAAACTCTCAAGAACAAATTCCCTTTACCTAGAATCGACGATCTATTCGATCAACTTCATGGCGCTCGATTCTTTTCTAAGATGGATTTAGCTTAGGGATTCCATCAACTGCAAATAGCCGAGGATTGTGTTCATTTGACTGCCTTTAAGGGTCCTAACATGTTCTACTGGACCAAAATGTGGTCAAAGAAAATTAAGCCGTAAGGATGTTTTTTATTGGACCAAAATGTGGTCAAATCAAATTAGGCCATAAGGTTGGTTTCTATTGGACCAAAATCTGGTCGAATCAAGTTTGGCTATAGGAGATTACTAAAGTACCCTTCTCTTCACCTATAAATAGCCAAGTACATATCTCATTTTAATTCATTCACAAACTAAAGAAAAGAACTAAATTTAATTATCAAGGGTGAAGTATTCCAAGTCTCCAGCCAAGCAAATAGGAAGTGAGTATATTCCATGTTTTCATAGTTTAGTGGGTATAACTTATTCTATGAGTATAATTTAATTATTTTACAGTGAGTGTAATCTTAATCTCTTTCCTTTGACTCATTCACATTTTAATAAATGTTGTGTTGACTATTGATTGTAAATATTTAATAATAATGGGACTATTATTATTCTTGTTTGGTTGTTCGATTGGTGCTTGGCCTGTTTGTGAGCAATAACCTTGATGTTTATTTAAAGGGAACTTACACCACCTTTTAACTTAAGACTGACATTTAGTGACTTTTCGGTTAAAAGGAAATAATACCCCTTTTAGTAATCTCATTTGATTAAGAGGGAGCTTCACCCCTCTTGGTTATGTTCTCCTTTAAGATGATGGGTTTAAGTTATGATTTGAATGGAAGTTCTAAATCTTGGTTTAAAGCATTTAAAAGGAGCTACGAAATTTATATAATGATTTAAATGGGTTATTTATGGAAAGTAAGTAGTCATATACTTAGGACTAAAAGCCAACGAGTAGATTGATCCTCTATCGGTGAGATCTAGAACCGAAATGTCTAGGCAAGATTAGGAGCAACCAATGCCCTGACTTACCTGGCTTTGTTTCTAAGCGAGGGATAGAGTAAGTCGAGAATATCGGGAATGTGACATTTGTAGGAGATTTGGTTTCCATAAATGATCTTTATAACTGTGACGGTATGGAAAATATTTGCCTTTCTTGTAGACATTTTTTTTACCCATTTAAGTATGCTTTTGAAATATGATATCCTCCCAAATGTTTGTGAATATACTTATACCGATGAGATAAGTATATGAATATTTTCCAAGCATTGAAAGAGTATAAGATTTAATTTCCATATACGATCATTTTGTTATCCTCGACAGTTGATATCTTAACTATCGATTTTGATACCCTTCTTCCTTTTGTTTTTGTTTCGTCAATCTAAGACGATTTGTTGCTCATTTAGAGCATCTGTATCCTTTATCGAAAATGAATATATAAAGAGCGAGTGGAGGCCAAGCTATGTGGGGTTGCTCCCAGCAGGACATTGTCACATCTACTCTAGATTGGTTTCAGTTGTATGCAAATAGAGATGTGAAATACTCAGATACTCGGTAAGGTTGGCAAGGTCCGGCTTGGAGGTTTTCGAGAACCATCGTAGTTCTCAAGTATATTTTCTAGAAGTATACTTTCGATAAGAGGGGTGCACCTTCCTAGTCATTGTTGCAAAATTTCCTTTTCCTTATTTTTGATTCAAACTTTGGATTGATTCTTTCTTAATTGTATCGGGAAGCGTCTTGCACTCTTTGTGATGTTTAATTATTTGCATCCGTTCTTTTATACTTGGATGTTGTCCCTGTAAGGTGAAACCCGTTCTGCATTTTTGCGATGTGGTCTCACCGATTATTTTGTGTGTTCTATTTTTTATTTAGAGTTTACTCATACCGGACTTATCGTCTGACCCGAATTGTTTGTTTACCCTAAACTCTTGGGTACTCATTTATATTTGAGTAGTCCGAAAATGATAGATTTCTTTGGTCCCTTTTAAAGATGGTGGACAAGCAGGAGGCTCCTAATCTATCTAGCTATATATTGTCGCTGTTATGAGATATTGGCTCTGTGTATGTATCTTTAAAGGCAGGTTGTTATAACTACCTAGATTGATAGTAGTACTTTAGTTGTTTACTCCTCCTTCTACTGCCCGAAAATCCAAAATCTAAATATTTTACAATTTAAAAATATGGGACAAAAGGTGAGTTTAAATTTCTATTGGAGTGCATATGTGGCTTCGAACTTATGAAAGAATATTTGTAGATCTTTGTTTGGAGGATGCGGAGAAATGACTACTGGCATCACGACAACTTCAAAAGTCGGCGGTGGACTAGTGGGATTTAAAAATAGCTAGTACTCTAGAGGAGGGTTATCTTGAGCCTAGTTCAAGGAATTTTTTAAAGCATAGTTTATTCCAGAAGCTGGAAGAACTCAGTTATATAGAAGTTTCATTGACTTAAAATAGGGTGATATGACGGTGTCGTAGTATGAGCATAAGTTCAATGCTTTGTCCTATTTTGGATTTGGATTGATAGACAAACCGCTTAAGAGAAATGAAATGTTTGTGAATGGAATGCGGTCAGAGTTCCATCATGAAATGACCAATCATCTTATTGGTACGTTCACCAACATTATTAGCATGGCTTTGAGACTTGAGGCTCTTGATATTAAGGAAGGAGTCCAGAAGGGTGTAGTACACGCAGTAAGTGCCAAGCCTTTATCAATTATACCAGTTGAAGGAAAGCCAAACTTCAAGCGTAAGTATAAGGGAGAGAAGCAGGGTGCAGGGAAGAAACCCGAAGATGGCACTCCAACACAGAAGAAGCAGATCAACTTGGCCAACATTCATTGTTTCAAGTGTAATATGATGGACCACATTGTGAATCATTGCCTAATTGCCACATGTTTTAATTGAGGCCAGCTAGAACTTATGAAGAATGAATGCCCTTTTCCTAAAAAGGGATCTCAAGGATAGACTTTTACCATTGGAGAGATACCATCAACTTCTTCGGATCAAAAAGGGAAGCAAGTTTTGCAAGATACATTATCCATCGATGATATTCCTGTAAGGGTGTTATTTAATATATGAGCTTCCCATAGTTTTATTTCTTATGATCTAATGGACAAACTAAACCTTAAATATATTATCATAAGTAATCCTCTTTTTGTGCCAAATCCAATTAAAGGTCCAACAAATCTTGACATTGTGTGTCTAAATGTACCTATTTCTTGTCAAAATCATCTCTTTCCTTTTGACTTCTTTGTTCTTGGGTTTATGGGTTTTGGAATGTTACTAGGAATGGAATTGTTATTTAAGTTTAAAGCTATCTTGGATTATGGTAGAAGGTTTATCAGAGTTAGTGATGCTGCAGATGTTGGTGTTGATATTAGTTGTGAAGAGCCTATGAAGTTAATGAGCAGTTTTCTCTATTCACTCGAAGTGGCTAAAGCAGAGCTAGGAGATGTGCCGGTTGTTCGAGATTTCACGGATATTTTTAATGAGGTGCAAGGTTTATCTCCTCACCGTAAAGTCGAGTTCTATATTGATTTGGTTCCGGGACCAGATCTATTGTACAGGCCTTATGAAGGATGGCACCGAAAGAGAAGAGGGAGTTATAAAGGCAGACTTTCGATTTGTTGCAGAAGGGCTTGATCTAACGTAGTACCTCGAGTTAGGGATCGTCTTTCGTCTTTGTTACAAAGGCGGACGGTTCTCTAAGGTTATGCGTAGACTATCGGGAGTTGAACAAAAGGACTATCAAGAATAAATATCCTCTGCCAAGGATCGACGATATGTTTGACCAACTCCACGGCGCTTGGATATTTCCTCAATTAGATCCTGCCACTGGTTTCCACCAATTAAGAGTGGCAGAAGAGAGTGTTCCATTAACAAATTTTCGGACTCCAGAAAATTTCTACGAGTGGTTAGTTATGTCATTTGGAATTACTAGCGCACCCGCTTATTTTGTGGATTAATGAACCAAGTATTTCAAGATATTCTCAATAAATTTGTTCTCATCTCTATTAATGACATCTTATCTATTCAAAGACGGTGGAGGAACAAAAATATCATCTTTGTGTCATACTCGATACGTTAAGGAGCCAGGTGTTGAAGGCTAAGTTTTCCACATGCCATTTCTGGAAATCCGAAGTTAGATTTCTAGGGCATGTTATTTCAGGAGAAGTATCGTAGGATCCAACTTAAGTTGTTGCGGTTTAAGACGGGAAGAAGCCCGAAAGTGCAATGGAAGTTATAATTTTCTTACGATTGGCTAGGTTTTACCGTAGGTTTATCAAGGATTTCTCAAAGATTGCTTCTCATCTGACGAAGTTAACAAAGAAAGATGTTAAGTTCGTTTGAACTTCTAAGTGAGATCAAGCATACAATGAATTGAAAGAGAAGTTGACTAGTGCTCCTATTTTAACCATTCCAGATGGGAGAGAAGGTTTAACCATGTATACAGATGCTTGTAGAACCGAATTGGGAGCAAATCAGATGCAGCATGGGAAAGTTATTGCCCATGTGAGTCGACAGCTAAAGCCATATGAGAAAAATTATGCTATGCACAATTTGGAGATTTTGGCTATTGTCTTCGCACTAAAGATGTGGAGGCATTATCTTTTAGGTGAAAGGTTCGGGTTATACATGGACCACAAATCTTTAGAATACCTTTTTACCCAGAAAGATATAATTTGAGGCACCGGAGATGGCTGGAGTTTATCGATTTTTATGATCTAGAGTTTCTTTATACCTCTGGAAAAGCAAATGCCACTGCTGATACTGAGTAGGAATGTAGAAATGGTTGTAAACCTAGAAGTCGATCCAATATTGTTAGAGAGAATTGCATCCATTCAAGAGGCAGATCCTATTTTGGCTCGACTTAAGAATGATGTTGAAGAAGGTGTTGCTTCTAGCTTTGAGATTGATCTTGGGGCATATTAAAAATGAATGGGCGTATTTGTGTTCCAGACTTTGATGGACTTAGGCAAGAAGTGTTAGCGGAATTCCACCATTCATAGTTATCTTTTCATCCAAGAGTGACCAAGATGTTCAAAGATATGAAAAGGGTATTCTGGTGGAAGGGGATGAAGCGAGATATTTCAATCTTTGTGAGTCGTTGTGAAAACTGCCAGTAGATTTAGAGTGACCAGCAGAAGACAACTAGATTACTTCAGTCACTTGAGATCCCAAAGTGGAAGTAGGAGCAGATCTCTATGGACTTTATTGATGGCTTCCTAGGTCAATAAGAGGTAACGATGGCATTTGGGTTATAGTCGATCGGCTGACCAAGGGTGCCCATGTCATTCCTGTTAAGCTGACTAGGATGGCTACAAGTCTGGCTAGTTTGTATGTGAAGGAGATTGTGAGACTCCATGGGATTCTTCGTAGCATTGTAAGTGACCGAGACCCGATATTCACTAGTAGGTTCTGGGAGGGACATCAGACTGCTTTAGGGACCGAGGTAAGTCTAAGTATAGCTTACCATCCCAAAATGATGAGAAAACGGAGAGAGTGAATCAGATCATGGAAGATTTATTGCGAGCATGCATTCTAGACTTCAAGGGTTCTTGGGAAGATCATTTACCCTTAGTCGAATTCACTTACAACAACAGCTATCAAGCAAGCATTGGTATGGCCCATTTCGAAGCTCTTTATGGTCTTCCATGTCATTCTCCTTCATGTTGGGTTGAATATGGAGATAGACTTCTTTTTGGACCCGACGTAATGTTAGAAGCCAATGAGAAGGTAGCTGATATTAGAAGAAAGATGAAGGAAGCACAGGATCGGCAAAAGTGTTATGCAGATCAAAGGCATAGGGATTTAGAGTTCTTAGTCGGGGACTTGGTATTTGTAAAAGTCTCTCCTCTGAGAAGTGTCATGAGGTTTGGGAAGACAGGGAAGTTATCCCCTCGATATATTGGCCCTTTTCCCATACTAGACCTTAAAGTGGAGTTACCAGATCGACTATCAGATGTGCACAATGTATTTCACGTATCTCATCTACGTAGGTATGTACATGACCCTTTGATGATAGTAGAACCAGGACAACAAGTTAATTTGGATATTCAACTAACTAACCATTCTTAGGCAACCTATTCGTATTGTCGCTCGAGATATAAAGCGATTAAGGAAGATGGTTGTGAATCTTATTAAGGTTCAGCGGAGAGGAGATGTTAGAGATTGAACTTGGGAAACTGAGGACTATATTATGGATTCATATCCCGAGTTGATGTAGTTGTTGTTTGTATTTTGTTGTTTCTTTTTAGTGTACTCACCAGTTGTGCTGAGGTCACTTTCTATGTATCTTTATGTGGTATATATGATATCATTTGGTTTTCTTTGGTATCTTGAGTTTATCTGATTAATTTCAAGGATGAAATTTCCTTTAAGGAGGAGAGGAGTAATGACCTATAATTTAATCGCTTTGAACTTGAATAGTTAATATATTTTTAAATGATTAAATAATGGATTTTATATCTAAAATAAAATTTTGGATAAAATGTCTCGAATGGATTTTTGAAACTGATGTAAAATGTTAGTTTAAAGGCGGTTCGAGATAAAAGGAAGTTAGGGGTACCGATTTATTTAAGAATAAGTTTGCCTAATAAACCAAATGAGAATGATTACTCAAGAAAGAATTTTCCTAGTAAAACAAGAAAGAAATATTAACCTTGCGTAATAAAACAGAATAGTATAATTACTTGCCTAATAAAACAAGAAAAAATTATTAACCTTGCCTAATAAACAGAATAGTATAATTACTTGCCTAATAAAACAAAAAAGAATTATAAACCTTACCAAATAAAACAGAATAGTATAATTACTTGCTTAATAAAACAAAATAACATAATGATTATTATATTTCATACAGGTAGTTGCCATTAGACCAAAATCTGGTCGAATCAGGTTATGCCATAGTTGATAAGGAGGGTTCCTATTTGACCAAAATATGGTCGAATCAAATTAAGCCGTAAGGATGTTTTCTATTGGACCAAACTATGGTTAAATCAAATTAGGCCATAAGGCTAGTTTCTATTGGACCAAAATCTGGTCGAATCAGGTTAGGCTATAGGAAATTAATGAAGTACCCTTCTCTTCACCTATAAATAGCCAAGTCCGTATCTCATTTTAATTCATTCACAAACTAAAGAAAAGAATTAAATTTAATTATTAAAGGCGAAGTATTCCAAGTCTCCAGCAAAGCAAATAGGAAGTGAGTATATTCCTTGTTTTCATATTTTAGTGGATATAGCTTATTCTGTGAGTATAATTTAATTATTTTACAGTGGGTGTAATCTTAATCTCTTTCCTTTGACTCATTCACATTTTAATAAATGTTGTGTTGACTATTGATTATAAATTGTTAATAATAATGGTTCTATTATTATTCTTGTTTGGTTATTTGATTTGTGCTCGGTCAGTTTATGAGCAATAACCTTGACGTTTTGTTAAAGGGAACTTACACCATCTTTTAACTTAGGATTGACATTTAGTGACTTTTCGGTTAAAAGGAAATAACACCCCTTTTAGTTTTCTCATTTTATTAAGAGGGAGCTTCACCTCTCTTGGCCGTATTCTCCTTTAAAGACGAGTTTAAGTTATGATTTGAATGGAAGTTTCAAATCTTGGTTAAAGTATTTTAAAGGAGCTTAGAAATTTATATAATGATTTAAATGGGTTATTTATGGAAAGTAAGTAGTCCTATACTTGGCACTAAAAGCCAATGAGTAGATTGATCCTCTATCTGTGGATCTAGAACCGAAGTGTCTAGGCAAGGCTAGGAGCAACCAGTGCCCTGACTTACCTGGCTTTATTTCTGGGCGAGGGATAGAGTAAGTCAAGATTATCAGAATTGTGACAAGTGTAGGAGATTTGATTTCCATAAATGATCTTTATAATTATGGCGGTATGGAAAACATTTGCCTTTCTGGTGGACAATTTTTTTTACCCATTTAAGTATGCTTTTGAAATATGAAATCCTCCCAAATGTTTTGTGAATATACTTATATCGATGAGATAAGTATATGGATATTTTCCATGCATTGAAAGAGTATAAGATTTAATTTTCATATACGATCATTTTGTTATCCCTAATAGTTGATATCTTAACTATCGATTTTGGTACCCTTCTTCCTTTTGTTTTTGTTTCGTTAATCTAAGATGATTCGTTGCTCATTTAGGGCATTGGTATCCTTTACCGAAAATGATTAATAAAGAGCGAGTGGGTTCCAAGCTATGTGAGATTTCTCATATTAGGGTAATGTCACAGATACTCTAGATTGGTTTCAGTTGTATGCGCATGGAGATGTGAAATACTCGGATACTCGATATGGTTGGCAGTGTCCGGCTTGTAGGTTTTCGAGAGCCACCGTAGTTTTTAAGTATAGTTTCTAGAGGTATACTTTCGATAAGGGGGTGCACCCTTGAAGTCCTTGTTGGAAAAATTCATTTTCCTTATTTTTGATTCAAAGCTTTGAATTGATCCTTTCTTAATTTTATTAGGAAGCATCATGCGCTCTTCGCGATGTTTAATTATTTGCGTCCATTCTTTTATGCTTGGATTTTGTCCTTGTGAGGGGAAACCCGTTCGACATTTTTGCGACGTGGTCTCACCGATTATTATACGTGTTCTATTTTTTATTTGGAGTTTACTCATACCGGACTTATCGTCCGACCTGAATTGTCTGTTTTCCCTAAACTCTCGGGTACTCATTTATTTGAGTAGTTCAAAAATGACATGTTTCTTTGGGCTCTTTTAAAGATGGTGGATGAGCAGGAGGCTCCTTATTTATCTAGCTATTTATTTCCGTTGTTATGAGAGTTGGCTCTATGTATGTATCTTTAAAAGCATGTTGTTATAACTACCTAGATTGATAGTAGTACTTTTTTCGTAACATTGATAACTCCATGTTGAGTAGTAACTTTATGTACTGTCTTATTTTTGTGTTATATATTTAACCATTCTATTGTGAGATTATTATTCTGTTCTTATATTTTACCCCAAGACAACGTCGTTTAGATACTTGGGCAACAACGCATGTATACCATGGATGTATTAAGTATCGTTCTCAGGGGTCAGAAACGTAGGTTGTCAAACGACCCTACATCAGTCCCACATTAAAGTTATTATCTAGTTTTAATCATATCTTTTGGTCAGTCTAAGGCATCCTAACACAATTTGATCTTTCTGATCTCCTAGATGCAATTATACTTACTCTGGAGTTTAGTCTGACCATACTCACTACTGGGACAACCTAGCCGGTTCTTCTTCCCTTAAACCTTTCCTAAAATGCAGTTATGGCTCATGATAATGTGAGTATGACAATAATAAACATGCAAATACAACTGATCATTGATAACAAGAATATATAGCGTCCATCACTCAAATATGTTCAATCAATGGTCATTGGCATCATATAATTACTAAGTTTTAAGTAATAACCCACTTTAGTAATTTCATATAAAAACTTGGCAAATCCATAATTTGTTTCCTTGAAAACATTTACTATTATATATGATTAATCCCTTTAATTCAAAATTTTAAAACAAGGAAAATAAAGCCCATTATTTTACCATTCCCTCATGCTAATTTATAACCCAATATAAAATAGCCTTGTATGTTTTTAGTATTGATATAAGGATGTCATACCTCTTCATTATAGGCATACCGCCATTTATTAGAAGTGGAAATTAGGATGAAGGGCTTCTCATTCTAGGGTAATAAATTTTAAGGACAACACTTCTAAATAATTAGTTTTAAGAATAATTTATAGGAAAATGATAAATTCATTTATCTTTTAAAGTTATACAGGAAAATGATAAATTCATTTATCTTTTAAAGTTATACGGGAAAATGATAAATTCATTTACTATTATTTTTATATAACTGAAAATGATAACTTCATTTATCTTTTCCCGTAAATTGACCTTAGAACTAATTTTTCAAAAGTGATGTCCTTAAAACTTATTACCTTGTACAAAGAAGCCCTTTGAGTGAAAAGCCCCTTATCAGAATATGTTCGTTATTAAAAACTTATGGCATCAATATAGCCGATGTGGGATGCCATGTCCCTTCTTATAAATGCTTTAATAAAGAAGTTTGGTTAATATAATATAAGGCTAAAATTTCGAAATCATTATTATTGAACATATAAATATATAGGGTGTCAAACCTATTAAATATAGCCTTATATAAGTAAAATATATGGATGCTGACATTGATGACATCAATATTACAAAACCTATTGATATTGGTTTCTTTATAACAGCAGCTACTATATCGTATATAAGGAATATTAAAACCATGATATTGCGAAATGATTGCTAGAAAATAGTTAAAGTTGAAAATAATACTTACGGCATCACTTCCTTAAGCAATGGCATCGAAATAGGAAGCAAGCGGTATCACAGCCTCAGTATAGTTGATATCAATAATAATGGTATACATCATCATCTAAAACCTGGGTGAAGACTTGTGGTATCAATGTTGTATGTTATAGATTTCAAACAAAGAAACAGGGAAGGTCGAAATAGTTTTGGTTGTTACAAGATCACAATGATGACATTGATTTGATGCCGAAGATGTTATACTATATGACTTCAACCTGAAAAGATTCATTCCATACCAGCATAGTTAATAGCGTATGCATCCATTCATGTTGATGTCAGATTCTATAATGGTGACATAAATGTGGATCCTTACCTAGGGTTCGACATTCGGTATCGTGGCAGTATCGTAACTAATATAAAAATTGTTTTGATTCTATTAAAAGCAATTACTTTTCACTAATTCTTAACCCTCGTCGATTTTATATTCGTTAAAAACAAGCTCTATCAATTTCTTTTCGGAATAACTACCGTAAATTATTTTCTTTCCTCAAAACCACGTTCGCACCCAACAAAAAATTAATCATTTTATATTTATTTATAAGCTTTTCTAGCTTAATAAATTCATATAAAATCATAATTGCTTAGGAAAAATCCGCAAAAATCTCTAAAAATTAGAATACATATTCTTTAACATATAAATATTTCGAGATCAAAATCATTATTTAATTATTTTAATAATTAAAACCTAAAATAAATACCTTTTCGCCTTAGGAAATTCATAATATATTCCTATTTACTTGTGAAATTGTGATAATAAAAACCCATCTCCAAAATTATGTTTTTACCACATATTCGAAAATCAAATCAATAGGAGGTCAACTTATATTTTACTCTTAAAACCTATCATAATAGTTCTAAAAATTTCCAACAAATTGTTATTTAACCAATAATGGTATAAGCAATCATTGCATAACGTATAATCATCAATAATTCAGAATCAATCACAATCCTAGAAAAAAACACATAAATATCAAATGGTTTACTATTATTCACCTTAGATTGGATTAAAAATTGAGATTTGATATAGATTTGTTTTCCTAAGCTTTTCCCCTTGATTTGCTTTATTTTTTATCTTCTAATCTCCTTAGTAATGGCCGACATATTCTCTTAACTTTAGTTTGTTTTGGTGTTGTAAAATGATAACAAATGAGAGAGTGAGAGCTTAAGGGATAAGGCTCTTTTCCTATTTTTCCCTTCTCATTTATTATTCTCATCGTCATGTTTAAAACAATTAATTACCAAATCCTAATCCCCTTATCACACCACACATTATTCTATTTAATTTATTTACTTAAATCTCTTGAATAATGTTAATCAAAATTAGGGTATTACAAATACAGATTAGTGATATTTCTAACACAATAATATATAGTGCAGTAATTATATTAACATTGATGTATAATAGTAAACTAGAAGGATACCTTTCACTAAAGCCTAAATCCCACACCTTGAAATGAAGAAATGAACTCCTTGAATCGAATTCTGATCCTAAAGTTGCTAGCTTCCGAATTGGCTCACCACCGATAATTATTTGATTTTAATTTGTATTTAAATTGCTCGAATATTTAAGGAAAGGGATGGGTATATTTCGGCTAGAAAAAGGGGATGATGGAGGCAAAAAAAGGATCAAATTAAAATGACGGTTAAGATGTTTATATGTGTGAAAGAGTAGGGAGCAAAAGTAGGATCAAGATCCTTAATATTCTCTTACCCGTTCTCTTCTTTTAAACATTAAAAAAACTCCTCCTAGCCACCTTAAGACGGTCCTTATCATGGCCTATCATGGTCGAAAATAGCAAGACCCATATTAGCCTCGAATCCACTTAAAATATTCACTACATTTAAATCCAATTTAAATGTGTATTGATATCGTATATCGGTTAGTGTTTATATAATTATTATATGCATACTATTTGATATTGTTCAATACACATCAAATAAAATTTTATAAATTTTATAATAATTACAAATTAATTAAATCAGGTGGAAAAAGGAGTATTCAATATTTCGGTTGTGTGACTCTTAGGTGTAAATTTGGTCAGTGATTAATATTAAACAATTCAAATATCAACGTTTACATTCCACTTAGCAGGTGGTGTGACATTATGGCCAAATTTATCGCCTACTTGGTTTCAATAAAATCCAATTTTACTTTATTAAGCATTACCTAGTACTGACAATTAATTTCACAAATTCTCGTTATCAAAACTATATCACTTTGGACTTGTGGAATTTGATAATGGTCAAAATTCCAATATTGTCCATATTCAACTCTATAGTCCAAATACATAGTCCTTGGTTCAATATTAACAATTATTATTAGCCGAACTACTTTGGCCAGAGATTTTGACTTAAGTTGACTTCATTTGACCGTGATGCTAGTCTCATATAGCTAAGAAGACGAATCCTCTCTTGAATAGAGTTTCACTTCCAATGCTTCCACTTGGCTCAACTATAGTCATTTGATGGATGCTGTGTCATAATTTGATTATAATCAAAGTGAATCTTACATATCGAAGATCAACGGTATCTCAAGTCAAGAGAACTATGTAAATTAGTCACATCGATATTTTTTTGACCTGAATTGTATTAATTGTTATCTAGCCTATTGACCAACTATATTCAGACCGATTAGACAAGTTAGACTCGACTATCATCAAGGCCGATAGCCCAAATAGATGATTGTGGGTTCTAGAGAACAAGCACAGACAATAATATGAAGCAGCAATCAAGCGAAACCAAGAGATGAACCCCACAGAACAATCTAAATATGGATTATGGTCTCAACAAGGTAAGGGATCAAGTATGATCCCTACCTTTATGCAATAGATTGGATTGTATCAGCTTAGCAGTTTAACTCAACGGAGATTGACCGATATCACAAAATCCAGAAGTCAAATATGCAAGAACTTTTGATGACATAGAGTTAACATGAAGGGGACGCACCAGAGGGATCACGAGACCCCACGTGGCCATTAAGAGGGAACGTGGTCATTTCCTATTGCTTGAGGCTTGGGCCTAGCAATCGCTTATGGCCTCCTCCGCATCTAGAGATTCTGTTATCCTTTTTTCAGGAAGATATTCGGTCATCTCCCTCTATAGATACAGTCTCCATGGTTCATTTAAAAGGTATTAGGTTGTTGTTTTCTCTGTGCTCTATTGCAACTACAAATTCTGATCTGCTCCCTACATTACTCAGAATTCAAAGTCATCAATAAATAAATTTCTTCAAGGTGGACATAGGCTTTCAATGCCGAACCACTATAAATCGTTGTTTTCTTTTTTTGCTTATTTTCTGTTGGTTAATTGATTGTTTTCTCTATTTTCATTTGATTTTCTTCATTTATTTCTCTACGAAATCACTATTGGGTGTTTATGTCAACTTTTGGTGCAAATATTTTGATGCTTTCACTGAGAGATTGGTTCTCAACTTGATTGGATCTCACCATCTATTAGTGGATTCCATTATCCGTGAGATACGATCCATATTTCTCCCTATGCAGAGTTTATTTTAACTCAAATTTGGAAAAAAAAATCTAGAAGGAAGCTGATAGAATGGCTAGAGAAACTAAGTCTGCTTCCCGTTCTCCTGTTAAAGGCAACAATGATGCTAATGTTCAACAAGTTGATTAGAACGTACAACCACCTACAGCCAATCCCTAGAAGCCTACTGTTTACCATCACTAGAGATGATTTTGAAGTCCTGATGAAGGAGTTGATCGAAAGCCATCGGCAGCTCGACCAATGGATCTAAATTAACATCGATTTGATGAACCAATTGAGGGATCAGCGTAGAAAAATAAGGAGGGGGCCTACTCCATACTCAGGATCGAAAAACTCTTCTTTATCCGCCTACTATCATAGAACCAAATGTCGCAAAACTGAAGCATGCAATGCTAGGACATTAGGATGAAACCAAGCAGCTTACTAACAGCGATAGACACCAATTGGCCTCGATCCCTCTAGAGGGGTCGGCGTCGATCCCTCCTTGTATGAAGGAAATCACCAATCAGCTGGAGGGCCCCTCTCCAAAGGTGCTGCAATTGATCAAGGGATCGGAGCTCCGGTTAATGTAGACGAACCACAGTTGAGAGATGATGGTAGGACCATTGCTTGAGAGATGGAATAGGAGTATGAGGAGCTAAGGCAATATGGTACTGCCCGTAGATGTGGACTAAGACATTCATGTAAGGTGAAACATGACCATCACTTGGCACCAACTCTTTAAACAAGGGACTTAATAACTATGGTGAGGCAACTTGTGAAAGAAATTCAGGGCTTAAACAATGATGATTGGGGACTATCCAAGAGCCATACTCTGTTTACCAATAACGTTCTACATGCAGAGTATCCATGGAGGTTTAATATGCCTTCGATGCTTGCTTACAGGGGAAAAACCAACCCCATGTAGCATCTTATGAGGTACGAATGTCTTATGGACTCTGCCAGAGCCCCTGATGTAGTCAAGTGCAGCTGTTTCCCAATTTTTCTGGAGGGTTTTACAACCATGTGGTTCACTAAGTTACTGCCATAGTCTATTTCTTTATTTGATGCGGTAGCAACAAAGTTTTGGATTGATTCCGCATGCACGTGCCTTGCCCCAAGGATGTTATGTCTCTCTCCAACTTGGTTCAGGCACCGGGGGAGTCACTTAAAGATTACCTAGAAAGGTTCAATATAGTTGTTATAAAAGTCGGTAATATGAATGATGATGCAATACTCATGGCATTGACTAAGGGAGTCGACCCAGATTTTGATAATTAGTCGATAGAAAAGCCTTCTTTCACATTAGACCATTTCTTTTCAAGCGACTCATTTCTAAGAAAGAAGGAGGCAAAGCGAAGTAGAAAGAGGGTTGTTGCAGGCCTAAGTGCCAAGGGAGTATGAAATAATGTATTCGTAAGACAATGTGCTGATAGTTCTAGGAAAGTTCGGATTAATATTCAAGATAAACCGAATGAGCAGAAAAAGGGTGGTGATAGAAACCTCAATCCGAGATGGGATTCTGGGAGAAGGAAGCCGAGGATCCCTATGCATGACACGCACACACCTTTGAACACATCATTAGAAAACATCTATTTATCGACCTGTAACACCCTGCAGTATCGAGAACCACCTCTGAAAGAGTCGACGGAGAAGTAGACAGGGAAGTACTGTAGGTTCCATGAAACTTACGGTCATAGTATGGACGAGTGTCATCTCTTGCATGATATAATAGAGAAGTTAATTCATAAGAGAAAATTGCAATAGTTTTTTAAAGCCCGGCAAGATGGTTTGCAGCGAGCATCCAACCCTAGTCGAGAACAAGCTCCGCCTAATGCCAATGAGCCTAGGTGGATCGAAGGAAGACTAGTTATTAATACTATTGTTGGAGGACCACATCCAACCGACAGAAGCTAACATGAAATGGAGCTTTATGCGAACACGATCAGGCATGTTGATTTTGAATGTTGCTCTAACACGAAGGATGGTACTCCAACTAAATAGCAGCATACTATGACAGTCGACATAGTATTTCAAAGTCGAGACGTAGATATGGTGGTATCCCCTATGATCGACTCGATGGTGATCTCGGCTATGATCGGACATGCCTTAATGATGAAGATTTTGATTGATTTGTGGCAATTCTATAAACATTATTTTCAAGAGGGCTTACGACTAGATGAGAATGGAAGCCAAAGACCTAAAACCGTGTAAAGCCCACATTCACGGCTTTAACGGTGTTGCAACTGAAGTGGTAGGCTATGTCGACATACCGCTAGAGTTAGGATACGACAACCGTTGGAGAGTGCGAATGCTACCATTTGTTGTGTTAGATGTGGATGCTATATACAATGCCTTTTTAGGCCAACCAACCCTTGCTGAATTCAGGGTAGCTCTGGCCATTTGATGCTTGGCACTAAAATTCTCAACAGACAATGGTATGGGAGTTGTTCATGGGGACCAAAGACTAGACGTGCCTGTTATTTGGCTGAGTTGAGGGATGCTTAGCGAAGGAGAAAGGAAATGTGTGGAGAAGTATCTCTGCATAAAAACTAGTAAGCTTAGAAACCAGCGTCTGGGCCTTGGATCGGGTACCATAGTCGGTTCTATAAAGATATAGATCCAAGAGACGAAGAAGAAGAGCCTAAAGAATCCAAGGCTACACCCGTTGAGTTGGCGGTCGATATCATGGTCAGTCACGATGAGCCCTCACAGGTCCTGGAGATCAAATCACTGCTCAGCCCAATGATGATAAAGGAGTTGGCTGGTTTTCGTCGAGCAAATCTTGATGCATTCGCTTGGACCCATTCTGACATGTATGGGATCTCGCCGACCATCGCAAGCCGGGCATTGAATATTAACCCAACGAATGTCTCGGTGAAACAAAATGACGTGGCATGGATTCGAAGAGATCTACCACCCTTAAAGAGGAGATGGATAGGCTCAAAAGAAATGGGTTTATCCATGATGCCCTCTATTTGAAATGGGTATCTAATCTGGTTCTCGTAAGAAAAGAAAATGGAAAGTGGTGGACATGTATTAACTACTTAGATCTAAATAAGGCACGCCCGAAGGACAGTTTTCCATTTCCAAGAATCGACCAGCTGATAGACTCGACCATTGGACATGAATTACCTTCATTTATGGATGCATACTCCAGCTACAATCAAATTCCAATGCACGTTCCCGATCAGGAGAATACCAGTTTCTTACCGATCTGGGACTATATTGCTATATTGTGAGGTCGTCCGGACTACGAACGCTGGAGCTACTAATCAAAGACTGGTCAACTAGATGTTCAAAGGCTAGATCATACGATCAATGGAAGCATATGTGGATGATATGCTCGTGAAGTTAGGGCAATCAAACGACCACATTGATGACTTATTAGAGATGTTCAGTATTCTTCAAAAATAAGGAATGAAACTCAATCCCTTGGAATGCGCTTTCTGCGTTGCATCATGGAATCCTAGGTTTCATCGTCAACTCTTGGGAAATTAAGGCAAATCTCAAGAAGATTGCAATTCAAAAAATCCAAGTGCCATAAACGATTAAACATGTACATTGCCTCAATGGAAAGGTCACCGACAAGTGTATTCCCTTCTTCGATTTAATTAGGAGAGCGAAGAGGAACTTTGAATGGATGCAGGACTGCATTGACACATTTCAAGCTTTGGTAAATCACTTAGAGAGACCACTCATACTATCCAAGCTACTGGATCATGAAGATTTATACATCTATTTAGCGGTGTCGGTACACGCCATAAGTATCACATTGTTGCATAAAGAAAGTCAGATCCAGAGGCTAGTATGTTATATTAGCAAGCCATTGACAGGTGTTGAGAGAAACCACCCGTAGCAGGAAAAGTTCACGTATTGCATGTCGGTTGCATTGTGAAAACCCCGTCCTTACTTCCAGGCTCACCCCATCAACATCTACACCGACCATCCTTTACGATAAGCCCTACAGAGACTTGAGACATCTGGAAGGTTGCTCAAGTGGAACATCGAATTGAGCCAATTCGATATCACTTATCTTCCTCAGAGAGCTGTCCAGAGACAGATATTGGTAGACTTCATAGCTGAATTCACTACAAAAGACGACTTTCTAGAGAGTAGTGAGAGTAGTGGAGAACCAACCAACCAATGGAAGATGTACACAAATAGGGCATCCAATAATCGTCGTCCAAGCGCTGGAGTCGTGTGAGTGACTCTAAAGGAATGATTGATCAGTTACACCTTGAAACTTGACCTCCCTGCAATGAATAACAACGAGTATGAAGCACTGATTTTTGGGCTTAAACTTACCAGAAAACTGGAAGTGAAAACTTTATAAATCGTTTGTGATTCTTAGTTAGTAGTATGCCAAGTCAAGGGAGATTATCAGACCATGGGGCATCGACTTGCTCCTTATCTCAGTCAGGTCCAAGAGCTATTGATCAAGTTCGAGTACTACACCATTACACACATCCCAAGAGGACAGAATAAGAAAGCCAACTCACTGGCCAAGCTGACTAGTTTCGAGGATGCACAACTAATAGGGTTGGTCCCAGTTGAAATACTTAGTGCTCCAGCGTTGACTAGATAAAGATTGATCAGTTCTTAGAGACGGAGCCGGAAAAGGAGTCGTGGATGACTCCTATCAAAGACTATGTACAACAAGGGATCCTTCCCAAATGATGGAATAAAAAAATGATAGATCCTCCATAAAGCTTCATGCTACATCATTCAATAAGGAATTATATTTAGAAAAGATTTCTTTGTATCCCTACTTCAGTGTATCGCCTACGATAAAATGAAGCAAGTACTACGAGAAGTCCACGAAGGAGAATGCAACGATCACACTGGAAGGCACACCCTAGCTAAGAAAATACTTCGCTATGGGTATTATTGGCCAACTGTCAATCGAGATGCAGCTGATTGTGCTAGACAATGTGAAAGTGCTTGATGTTTGCAAAAATTCTAAGAGCCTGCCAATGGAAATTACTAATATGGTCAGCTCATGGCCGTTTTCCACTTGGGGAATTGACATCATCGGCTGCTCGCCGATTTCAAAAGGTCGTACGAAGTACGCCATCGTAGTAGTTGACAACTTCACCAAATGGGCCGAAGCTGGACCTTTAGCCACGATCACAATGGAGAAACTAATCAACTTTGTTGTTTGAAACATTATTTTTCATTTTGGCCTCCCCCAAACTGCCATAACTGATAACAGGACCGAATTCGACAGTTCTGAATTTAAAGACTTTTGCCACCGGTATCACGTAGAGAAAAGATTTATGGTAGTCGCTCACCTTTAAGCTAATGGATAGGTCAAAAGTATAAATAAAATCATAAAGTCCATTCTGAAGAAGCAGTTCGAGAAGGTCGCAAGAAAGTGGGTCGACGAACTCCCGTTAGCATTATGAGCATACTGAACCACCCATAAGTCCGCCATTGGCCATACTCCATTTGCGCTTGCATATGGCTTCGAAGCCCTGATTCTTATGGAACTTGAAGTCACTTCTCATCGAGTGACTTATTACGACCCCAAAACTAACCGTGATCTCCTTTTAGAATCTCTAGACACGATTGATGAGAAGTGCGATGAAGCATATTTGAGGGCAGTTGCATATCAACATCGAGTTTCCCAACAATATAATCCTAAATTCCAAACTAGGGCCTTTGAAATTGGTAATCTTATCTTGAAATAGGTCTTTCCTATCCTTATCCATATGTGTCCGAAATGGGACGGACCATATGTCATTGGCCAAAAAATTGGAGATGAAACTTTCAAATTAAAGACCGTTGATGGCATTTTACTCCCAGAGCATGGAATAGTGAGCATTTACAATGATAATTTACTTAGTTTCATTTCATTTAGTTGTATTTCATTCAACATTTGATTTGCATTTTGGACTAAAGCCATGTAATAAGACATATATTGTTGCTTCTTTTTAGTTGGCTAAAGTATATGCGATTTTTCCACATCTGTGAACTGTTTGTGCATGATATAATAGTTGTGATGTGTGACCAACTTGCATTTACATATGCCTATATAAACCAACGGCCAATGTAACAACCCGTATATTTACCGATTGTATATTTAAATATTTCATCGTTAGTCAGATTATGGTCCGAAAAGCTACTTTTTGCAAACAGTCCAATTGGGACTCGAGATCCCTTCCATTGAGTTCAAAATGGCGTTTGCAACCTTTTTGAGTATAAGCTTCGATATGTTTGGAGTAAGTTGATTTTTGCTACTTTTTCTATAGGGCTTTGGGTTTGGGTTCAGCCCATTTGCCCAATTCTGGTTATATCAACCCAACCCCTCTCCACTTCTCTTCATTCATTCCTCATTTCCTAACTCTCTCAAGCTCAAGAGAATAGTAGGGGAAAAGATTGGAAATTAGAATTCCTAAGCCCTAGTTCCTTTGCAAACTCAAATTCTAGCTCCAAATTCAAAGAGAAGCATTGGTAAGTATCATCTCCTCCTTCTCCAACTCATTCTCTCTTTGATTTCAGAAAATTCCTAAACCTAATTTGGGAAATGTTTCTCTTTTAAGCTTAGATTCAAGCTTCTTGTGTTGAGATTGAAGTGTGGTTGATCTTCCCTTGTCTTCAAGCTTCACGTTCATTGTTTTTGGGTTTAAAGGTGAGATTTTTATCTCACATCTTTGTCTATAACTATCTTTGATTGTTGGGTATGAATTCCTAACACTTATTCATATGCATTTTCTTTTGATTTGGATTGGTTTTGTGAATATTCCAATTTTTAGTGTTTTGGGTTCAAATCTTTATAGATCCTAACTTTGATGTTTGAACATGTTTTTGGTGATGCATCGAGGAGCCAATAGGACCGGGTAGCCGATGGGCGTAATCCCCTAGCGTCTGTGCTCGACCGGTTGCAAATTGAGTGAGAGTTTGCACTTCTATTAAATAGGGTAGGAATTGCAGAAATTTGCAGTTCGGCCGACCGAACCCCCTCTGTCGGTCGACCGAGGCTGTAGCCGAGACTTTCTGGCCTATTTTCGGTCGACCGACTCAGGAAGTCCGGTCAACCGACCTGCTCCTATTCTCCTATTTCCCTGTTTTCCTATTTATGCTCGTTTTGCTCTGTTTTTCCAATTGTTAATCGATTCTTCTTCTCTGATTAGTTGTTATCACCTTTGTCAACTTGATAACCTCTATTTTTGGAATTTTTGGGTATTTCCACTTTGATGGATTCGGTATCGATTTCTTTGGATTTTATTCACGTCTTTGTATGTGAATTTTATTGATTGATTGTTCCAATCATTTTTTTGATTTTTCACTTTCAAAATATAAAGGTTCCAATACTAGTAGTAAATATCAAAACTCTTTCATCAAAACAATTTCAACACTATTTCAATACAATGCTCATTTATTAAAACCGTTTTCCAATCTATTAGTATATACAAACCTTTACCTCACTCGTATGAGAAATCTAATTAAACGACATAGTAAAACAAGTGGTATGAAACGCTTGCGTTAACTTCGTTAGTTAATTCTTGGACTTGTTCGATTGAATTTCTTGTGACAATTTTCGAGTGGAGACTTACAGTTTGCTCGTAAATATTTAAGTTAAGCTAGCGGTTATGGGACATGAAGCTAAGCTCATATATTTACTAGCTTATTGTAATTGACTCTTCTTGATGATCGATGATGATCATTTTATGGTTTAGACTAGCAATGTGTGATGTCTCTTTGTCCATGTGGAGGACTGCACTTCATTTTATTGAGCTTCGTCTCATTTCTTGCATAGGTCGTACCTATTTAGGTGCGTCGATGTTTATTTACACATGGGTCGTATCTATTTAGGTGCGTCGATGTTTGTTTACTTCGTAGAGCAATCGGCTGAATAAGTCGGGGCATGGGGCGTATCTTTCTAGGTGCGTCGATGTTCGTCTATGCATGGGACGTATCTTTCTAGGTGCGTCGATGTTCGTCTATACATGGGACGTATCTTTCTAGGTGCGTCGATGTTCGACTTTGCATGGGGTGTATCTTTCTAGGTGCATCGATGTTAGACATTACATGGGGCGTATCTATTTAGGTGCGTCGATGTTTGTCTTTGCATGGGACGTGCCTTTCTAGGTGCGTCGATGTTTGACTGTGCATGGGGCGTCTCTATTTAGGTGCATCGATGTTCGGTCTATGGAATAGCTTTCCGTTTTGTGATACACGTGTTGGTGAGTTTTCATGCTCCCGTTCTAGTGACAGGCCTCTTTCCTTTTTTTGTGATTTCTGGATTTCTATTGATCGATTTCTAGAATTTGTGTTTCATCAATTTTCATGATTTACATTGATAAGTTGTATCAACTATTGTGCATTGGTGAATTTGTGTGTCATTAACTTTTTGTGAATAAAAATATAGAGTATGACATTCCTTTTTATCTTTGAGAAGATTCTTGTGATATTGATTAATCTCTTGTTGATTTTCAATTACATACTTATCATAGTATGGTATTATGGTTTTTATATGTTTATGTCATATCTCTTATTCTATGTCATTACATCCAATATTTATAGCTTGACTGATCCGTTTATTATTTTCTTATTAAATAATACTCGGGTAAGATCGAGATGTTACAGGTGCTTCCACTTGACTCCACTTCTGGTGTTTACTATTATGACTTTTGCTTAACTACTTTAGTTTAGTAGTTTTTGTTGTATACATTTGAGCTATAGACTCCTTGATGTGTATATATTCTTTTATCTAGCACTTGTATCTATTCTTTTGTGATATTGTGGATCTTATTTGACCACTACTCTGATGTACACTTTTATGTGTAATATTCATATCTGTTTCCGCCTTTGAGATATGAACTTCTACTACTTATTTGTGTTATGCTTATTTCTATAATTGTTTCCGAAGATATTATAGCTACTGTGTAGTAGCTTTGAGTTTGCATCGGCATGTCGGATTTCCTCTCGAGATGAAATGTTATACTTTTATCTGGCATATCGGTGCTCGCACAAAGCAATTACACGGTTGGTCGCTCCTCAACAGCCTTATTCTCCGCGCTAGTTGACGGCATTACCCCGTAGTGTCCTTGGCTAGCGTGGGTATAGAGGTGGGGCGTCACAGCTTGGTATCAAAGCCTAAATTCGGAACAATGTAGAATAATTTAACAAGGATCATCGTCCTAAGTCCATCTTAGGAGTCGTGCTTTAGAATTTAATTCGAGTCTTCGTACTGATTCATCCAATTTTCTTTATGATTCCTTGTTTTATCTGTCAAGATTGCTTGATATCCACTTGGTGAATAACCTTTTTATTCTTCTTTCTTTCTTTCTAAAGGAAGAAGAATGGTTAGGTCTAACCGAACCAGTGCGGGTCAGTCTAGTGCTACTCCCCATGATGGAGTATTCATGTCTGCTCAGCAGCTTTTAGATCTCGTGAAGAATGCTCAAGCTGCCGGACCCAACCCAGAGCCTACTCATCCTAGATAGGGTTTTGCACGCTTGTGCAGAGACTATACCGATTTGGGTGGAAGGCCATTCAAGGTATCCGAGAGTGTTATTGAAATTCAAGCTTGGCTCAAATCATGCGATCGCATCTTTTCTCACATGAACCTTATTGATCTACATCGAGTCCAGGTGGCTTCTAGCATGCTCCAAGAAAGAGCATTAGATTGGTATGAGCTTTTGGTTTCTGAAATCGTTGAAGCAGATCTTACTTGAGAGTAATTCCGGGGAAGATTCAATTGAAATTTGTGCCGGAGGCAGAAAAAGTAACTTTGGCCCGGCGTTTTATTGACCTTGTTCAAGGTGAATCTTCTGTGATGGATTACGTCGCATCTTTCGAATCTCTCTCTAAGTATAGGGTCGAGTATATTAATACCTCATTGAAGAAAAATCAAAGATTTGTCTATGGCTTGAAAAAGAATCTTAAGAAGCCATTACTCTTGAAACTTGAGGTTTCATTTGATCAGCTTATTGATATCGCTCTTCGTCTTGAAGAGGCCGATAGAGAGAGTAATGTTGAAGTTGTGGTTGCCAAACAGAACTTCAACGACAACATGAAGAGGCCTATTAAATTCAAAGGCCCCATTCCTAACAAGAAAGGGAGACATGAAACCCCGGTAGAAAAAGCCCCTACCTCTAGTCGTGGACAATGCTACAATTGTGGTTCCACGGACCACTATGCAAGGAAGTGTCTGAAACCTCTTTGTTGTCGCTATTGCAAAAATTTGGGTCACCATATAATTGCATATCCCATACTTCAAAGTAGGAAGGAGGGAAAGCTCAATGTAGTGCAAGCTCCTAGCAACTCTTCGCTTGGTCAAGGTATTTTACGTCAATCCTTGATGCTATTGTTTTATTTCGTGATCTTTCTATTTGAGTTCTTTTTGATATGGGTTCATCTCATTATTTTTATATCAAAAGAACTTGTCGATTCTTTTTCTTTGAAATTTTTAGGCTTGATGGTTTTTCTTTGAGAATTCTGAATCCGGTTGGTGGATCCGCAACACTCAGTTTGTTTTCTTTGAATTGATGTCGAGATTATTTTATGTGATTTTTTCTTTTCAAGCTGATTTGCATGTTATGCATTACTTAGGCTTCGGAATTGATTTTTGTAAGGATTGGCTTAATCGTTGTGAAGCACATATCCTATTTTTCGTGTGGACTATTCATCCTCGACATTTTTGATCTGTTAAGTAAATTTCTATTTTTCTTTGTGATTTTGATTCCAATTTGATGGCATTATTTTATTCTTTAAGCCCTCATGATGAGGAAAGTGTTATTTCTCTTATCTAAAAAGTTTGTGAAACTTTCCGGGTATTTTTGAGTTTGTCTTGGGATTATCTCCTAAGCAATCTTTTGAGTGGTGTTAAGGTCTTCTCAGCTCGACCTTGCCACCAGTTTTCATTTGCTACGAGTTGCGGCAGTTAGAATTCCACTTACCGCATTCCGCACTCGTTATGATTCTTATGAACGACTTATTATGTCATTCAGTTTGTCCAGCTTATTTCATCGATTTTATGAATCGAGTATTCTATGAATATCTCGATAATTCTATTCTTGTATTTATTGATTTTGGATGAAAATAGAAATTTAAAATTTTGCAAATCTTTTTCATAAGATTTATTTATAAGTACAATTGGATTTTGATCTTAAACGAGTAAAGAATATTCTCAAAACTTCTAATAGATATTTTTATCGTATAGAAGATGATTTCGTGATTGTATTACCCATTTAGTGTTTTAAGAATTCTGATCGATGCGCTTGATCAACGTTATCGATAGGAATTCCCTAAACGCTTAGAAAGATTGTTACATAAAGATAAATGTAATTTTGAAAGTTTTAGCCTTTCGGGAAAGTAGATTATTTAAAAGAACTCTTTTGCGATACTCTTATTCTTGTGATTCCTGAGGGGAACCAAAACTTTACCTTTTGCACCAATGCTAGTCATATCGGTTTGGATGTCGTTCTCTTGCAAAAGAAGACGTGCTATCACTTGTGCTTATAAATCATTAAAAACTATCGAGACTAGATATGCCACTCACGATCTAGTGCTCACGGCTATTATTTTTGCTTCTAGAGTTTGGCATCATCATTTTTGGGGGAGAAATTTGTTCTCCACCTCGATCATAAATCTTTGTAATATTTATTTTATCATAAGGAACTTCATGTTGACTCGAGTTCCTGGCATCTTATGATCTTGATATTCTTTTATTCCCGGAAGGGAAATCGTGTTGGAATGCGCTTAGTCGTAAGCAACAAGTGGTTGATTTTTGTTGATGATGTCTGAATGGAATTATCTTTTTATCAAGTTCATCGGACGTTTTGATATACTTCATTTTATTGAGCTTTATCTCATTTCTTTTATGGACTAGCGTCCGATGTTCTTTTATGGTGTTCGGTTCATTGGACGTACCTTTTTGTACTACGTTAGTGTTCCGAAATTATTCGAGCTCTGGTTCATCTGGCGTACCGTTATCGTACTACGTCATTATTCCAAATTATTCGAGTTTCTAGTTTCTCGGGCATACCGTTTTCATACTACGTCGTTGCACCGGCTCAATTTTCTGTTATTCATGACGTTTTCTCACGTCTTTCTATTATGGAAATGCCTTAGGGATTTTGATTTTTTATTCTTGAGCCTGGTGTTATTGAGGAAATTGAAGTTTCACCAGATTTGACTTATGAGAAACATTCCATTCGCATCTTTGCTTTGGAGGTTAGTGCCTTCGGAATAAAGATGTTCTTCCTGTGAAAGTTCAATGGTTCTCAGATCCTAAGGATTGCTCTTGGGAATCGTGGGAATTCATCGAGCGATCCCGTTCAGACATACTCTTTCATGCTTTTTATGGTGAACTTCCTATTTCAAATTTCTTTTGTGTTGATATGCTTTTAGGGTTGTTACTCTTTATTTTCTTCTTAAGTGTTGCGAGGAAGCAATTTCTTTAAGGAGGGGAGTCAGTAACAACCCGCATATTTATCGATTGTATATTTAAATATTTCATCGTTAGTCAGATTATGGTCCGAAAAGCTACTTTTTGCAAACATTCGAATTGGGACTCGAGATCCCTTCCATTGAGTTCAAAATGCCATTTGCAACCTATTTTAGTATAAGCTTCGATATGTTTGGAGTAAGTTGATTTTTGCTACTTTTTCTATAGGGCTTTGGGTTGTGTTCAGCCCATTTGCCCAATTCTGGTTATATCAACGCAACCCCTCTCCACTTCTCTTTATTCATTCCTTATTTCCCAACTCTCTCAAGCTCAAGAGAATAATGGGGAAAAGATTGAAAACTAGAATTCCTAAGCCCTGGTTCCTTTGCAAACTCAAATTCTAGCTCCAAATTCAAAGAGAAGCATTGGTAAGTATCATCTCCTCCTTCTCTAACTCATTCTCTCTTTGATTTCAGAAAATTCCTAAACCTAATTTGGGAAATGTTTCTCTTTTAAGCTTAGATTCAAGCTTCTTGTGTTGAGATTGAAGTGTGATTGATCTTCCCTTGTCTTCAAGCTTCTCGTTCATTGTTTTTGGGTTTAAAGGTGAGATTTTTATCTCACATCTTTGTCTATAAATATCTTTGATTGTTGGGTATGAATTCCTAACACTTATTCATGTGCATTTGATTTTGATTTGGATTGGTTTTGTGAATATTCCAATTTTTAGTGTTTTGGGTTCAAATCTTTAAAGATCCTAACTTTGATGTTTGAACATGTTTTTGGTGATGCATCGAGGAGCCAATAGGACCGGAAAGCCGATGGGCATAATCCCCTAGCGTCCGTGCTCGACAGGTTGCAAATTGAGTGAGAGTTTTCACTTCTATTAAATATGGTAGGAATTGCAGAAATTTGCAGTTCGGCCGACCGAACCCCCTGTGTCGGTCGACCGAGGCTGTAGCCGAGACTTTCTGGCCTATTTTCGGTCGACCGACTCAGGAAGTCCGGTCAACCGACCTGCTCCTATTCTCCTATTTCCCTGTTTTCCTATTTATGCTCGTTTTGCTCTATTTTTCCAATTGTTAATCGATTCTTCTTCTCCGATTAGTTGTTATCACCTTTGTCAACTTGATAACCTCCACTTTTGGAATTTTTGGGTATTTCCACTTTGATGGATTCGGTATCGATTTCTTTGGATTTTATTCACTTCTTCGTATGTGAATTTTATTGATTGATTGTTCCTACAATCATTTTTATGATTTGTCACGTTAAAAATATAAAGGTTCCAATACTAGTAGTAAATATCAAAACTCTTTCATCAAAACGATTTCAACACTATTTCAATACAAAGCTCATTTATTAGAACTGTTTTCCAATCTATTAGTATATACAAACCTTTGCCTCACTCGTATGAGAAATCTAATTAAACGACTTAGTAAAACAAGTGGTATGAAACGCTTGCGTTTACTTCGTCGGTTAATCCTTGGACTTGTTCGATTGAATTTCTTATGACAATTTTCGAGTGCAGACTTACAGTTTGTTCGTAAATATTTAAGTTAAGCTAGTGGTTATGGTACATAAAGCTAAGCTCATATATTTACTAGCTTATTGTAATTGACACTTCTTGATGATCGATGATGATCATTTCATGGTTTAGACTAGCAATGTGCGATGTCTCTTTGTCCATGTGGAGGACTGTACTTCATTTTATTGAGCTTCGTCTCATTTCTTGCATGGGTCGTACCTATTTAGGTGCGTCGATGTTTATTTACACATGGGTCGTATCTATTTAGGTGCGTCGATGTTTGTTTACTTCGTGGAGCAATCGGCTGAATAAGTCGGGGCATGGGGCGTATCTTTCTAGGTGCGTCGATGTTCGTCTATGCATGGGACGTATCTTTCTAGGTGCGCCGATGTTCGTCTATACATGGGACGTATCTTTCTAGGTGCGTCGATGTTCGACTTTGCATGGGGTGTATCTTTCTAGGTGAATCGATGTTAGACATTACATAAGGCGTATCTATTTAGGTGCATCGATGTTTGTCTTTGCATGAGACGTGCCTTTCTAGGTGCGTCGATGTTTGACTGTGCATGGGCCGTCTCTATTTAGGTGCGTCGTTGTTCGGTCTATGGAATAGCTTTCTGTTTTGTGATACACGTGTTGGTGAGTTTTCATGCTCCCGTTCTAGTGATAGGCCTCTTTCCTTTTTTTTGTGATTTCTGAATTTCTATTGATCGATTTCTAGAATTTGTGTTTCACCAATTTTCGTGATTTACATTGATAAGTTGTATCAACTATTGTGCATTGGTGAATTTGTGTGTCATTAACTTTTTGTGAATAAAAATATAGAGTATGACATTCCTTTTTATCTGTGAGAAGATTCTTGTGATATTGATTAATCTCTTGTTGATTTTCAATTACATACTTATCGTAGCATGGTATTATGGTTTTTATATGTTTATGTCATATCTCTTATTCTATGCCATTACATCTGATATTTATAGCTAGATTGGTCCGTTTATTATTTTCTTATTAAATAATATTCGGGTCAGACCGAGATGTTACAGGTGCTTCCACTTGGCTCCACTTCTGGTGTTTACTATTCTGACTTTTGCTTAACTACTTTAGTTTAGTAGTTTTTGTTGTAAACATTTGAGATATGGACTCCTTGATGTATACATATTCTTTTGTCTAGCACTTGTATCTATTCTTTTGTGATATTGTGGATCTTATTTGACCACTACTCTGATGTACACTTCTATGTGTAATATTCATATCTGTTTTCGCCTTTGAGATATGAACTTCTGCTACTGATTTGTGTTATGATTATTTCTATAATTGTTTCCGAAGATATTATAGCCACTGTGTAGTAGCTTTGAGTTTGCATCGGCATGTCGGATTTCCTCTCGAGATGAAATGTTATACTTTTATCTGGCATATCAGTGCTCGCACAAAGCAATTACACGGATGGTCGCTCCTCAACAGCCTTATTCTCCGCGCTAGTTGACGGCATTACCCCGTAGTGTCCTTGGCTAGCGTGGGTATAGAGGTGGGGCGTCACAGCCAACTAGAGCTTGGTGCCAACTAATTACTCAAGTCCATAATCGAATTAAATAAAATGAATGTGACTCCACTATCCATTAACCAATTTTTTTCCATCGTTTGATGGGAGAAATACAAAGTCAGAATGATCGTGGTATGATCGATCATGCAACAAACCTTACCCCGGACCCGGGGGCAAAATAATCGAATAAGGAAAACTAGATTCGACCCTTTCTCATAATAACTCTAAGTCCCTACTACGTGGACCGGAGTATAAGCATCAAACAGGTGCGACCAACTGACCCTCGACTAACTCTAATCCACAGAGCACATATAAGAGTATGAATGAATGAGCGTGATTCAGCCACTCATTAACTAACCCGACCTGAATCCAATAGGAAGGGTACAAACTTATCAAGGATGGAACCGGTCGTCCACGGACTAACTCCACTGGCCCAAGACTGGGAGCAAGAGTATTATCACTTAACCAATGAATTCGAAAACATAATGTCATGACTCAAGCCTAGTGTCTGGTATGACTTAAGGCCATGATCGAAAGGATGCCTTGAGATAAACATATCAGATTAATGCCAAGCAATGAAGTACTACTACACTGAATGGAAAACATAATAGCTTGAACACTTCAACAAATATACACAAAAGTTGGACAGAAATAAAAGAACTTTTATTTATATATTAAATTTGGAAGCCAAGTACAAGTTTATCTCTAAAAAATAAAAAACAGGAGACTAATATTATCCTAAGCTATAATGGAGTGCAAACTTAGGGTTATTTCTTCTTAGATGCTGTGATGTATCGGGCCGCCTTTTTGTACATTTTAAATCGACGATAAGCCACACACGTCTGATTCAAACCATACAAAAGGGCGAATTGTTATTGGGGTGAATAAGAAAAGCAGAGAAAGAAAAAAATAGAATAGAATCGTGCAGCAGAACGACAAAATATAATAATCAAATAACAGTTCATTAAGCAGTTTTACAAAAACATTTGATTATACTTATACAATAAAGAATCAGAGTTACACATACCAAAGAATAATAAATGACATTGCAGCGAAACAATGTGATGCAGCGAAACAATATAGTAAATAATAGTAATACAATCTTCGTCTTCGTCCTCCAGAAGTAAGGTCTTCAAACCCTGAAATGCTCAGGCTGACCCAAGTGAACTGAAAAGACAAAACACTCGAGTCAGAACTAAAAGATCTTATGTAAGTTAAATCGGTAAATAATATGAGTGTAAACGGCGTCGGAGATGTTTACGGGGTTTGACATCTCCTACCCAGTGTCTAACGTGAGTGCAGTAACTTAAGAGATGTTCGAGATTTACATCTTCTAAGGATCCGTTAAACTATTTACTATGTAGTAATATTTCGCTATTATAATAATGTCTAATAGAAAAATAAACATACTTTTTAATAGCATTAAGGTGTTACCCATATAGCACTTAACACGTAATAGTCTCAGTAGTCCATCAAGTATCAGCGCATCTCCAGATCGGGAGACTACCCTAAATACTCCACGGGCTACGGGAGAAAATCAAACTCGTACAAGGCGCGCTAGGGTAGGTGACACGGCACAACTAGGCAATGCCTGGGTAGATATACCAATTACGCTTCTAGACCGGTGGCAACGCGTAGCAGCTACTACCGCCTGGCTCGAGTCACACCCACAAAATCAAAAGGGCCCAAATCACTCACAAAGTAATAGAATGGTATCGAAGGAGCGTGTCCGATAAAAGGTGCTACCTTCTTAGCCCGTCAATCGCTCCTGTTTTAGCCACCTTATGCCAACTCATGGGAGTCGGGTCCACGTATATACCTAATAGGAAACGCCGTCACCATCCTACTTCACTCTGGAATCTCCACCGCGTACACGGTTGTTAAAGTGGTTATCGGAGTTGGCAGAGAGTATGACAACTTCCGATCCCAGTCTCTTTAACAACCAAACGTTATTATAACACCGCGGTCATTAAAAATAATTATACTTCAAAACCATAATATAATATCCATTTCAAAACCATATAAATACGATATCATTTCCGTTTCAAAAACCAATCAATATGATATCGTTCTATTAAAACCCAAATCAATATAATATCAAATTTATTTCGAATATATGCTTTTCAAAGTCATAGCACTTTCAATGTTATAATATTTCGAAACCTAACGCTTGAAATTATAACACTTTTAAAACATAATACTTTGAAATTCATAACTTTGAGACATTTCAATTTCGATAAAAAAAATTCAATTTAGATATATTCAAGGCTTTAAATATTCCAAAATTTCAAAACTAAATTTGATAATTTCGATTCAACAATTAAATTTTCTATTATTTAGTTTTGAAATATTTTTACATAATAAATCCCTTATCATTTAAATAAAACTCAAATTTCAAATAACTAAATATTTCCTTCAATTCAGTTACACTTGAAATAACCATTTAATTCACCTTGACCCTAAAATCAAGTTATAATAATTATACCTTTTAAATTTCCAATTTAATAAATTTCACGTCAAATTTTTTTTTTGAGTTTAATTCTTAAATAAATTTAATTTCAAATAAATCTCTGATTTATCTTCCAACCTTAATTTATTTAAATCATTATACAATCTATATTAAAATAAAATTTAAATACTTACTCACATTTATTCTAAAAAAATCAAACTCTATTATTAGATTTAATTTTATTTAACAGACTTATACATAGCTTAAACTCAAGCATTTAACCATATATAATAAATATAAGGGCATTTCACCAGAAGGACAAACTTCGCAGTCCAATTTGTTTCTAGGACACACATTCAAAAAAATTACTTTCAAGGCCAAAATCAGCAGAATAATTACTTTCAAGGACAAAGTCGGTAGTCCAATTACTTTTAAGGACATAATTTCATAGGTTTTTAGGCCCTGCAAACTAATTATTTTACGTTTTGTCCTTGAATGTAATTATTTTCGTTGTGTGCCCTAGAAACTAATTCCACTTGCTAAAGAGACCCTTGTGGCTAATTTCCACATAAATATATTTATATAATATAAAAAATCAATATATTTTAATCATATATTTCTTTTCAAAACCATAGAAATCATTTTCAAAATATTTATATATATAGACCGCGGTGTTTGTATAAAATTTTCTATCATATGGTCACGTGATACAGATATTTATCATTTCAATCCGTAATTTAAAATAAAAATACGGTATTATATCATTTCAAACCGCAATCCCGAATGAAACATAAATGCATAACAACTTGCGGTTTATAACAATATAAAATAAGACATGCATTCATCCAGTATCAATCATCAACCATTTATCACAATCATCATTCAATTCAAACAATAACATCAATATAGAACAGATAATAAATAACAGGCATTTACTGGCAGTTTATATTCAATAATAAATTAAATAACAATTTAACTGGCAATTTATATGCAATAATAAATTAAATAGCAATTTAATTCAATAAAACCTATTTAACTGGAATGATGATAAAAATATGCCAACAGTCATAAATAAATTTCTAATCACATCAGAAATTAATTAAACACACATAAGAAATTTTAGAAGTTGCAAGTGGGTTAAAGCACTCACCATTTGAATTTAAATACAATTTAAATCCAAAAATTGAACAGCCTCAGAATCCATCCAAACAAGCATCAAAATGTCCGAAATTTTGATACGAACCTAGTGGAGAAAACCGCGCATGAATCAGACCTTGTATGTAAAAGTTATGCGATTCAGAACGATTGAAATCAAAATCAAAATAAATAAATAAAAAACAAACGAACCAAACACAGCAGCCATGTCAACAATCTTCACGCACACGCTACAGATCATAGTTTCGAGCGAAACCCTACCCAGGACGACAACGCCTTTGACCGCCGCTGCACACGTCTATGGGCCCTCATCGCCCAGGCCGCCACCACCGTAGTGCGCCTCGTCACCCCGCAAGTCCACGGCCTTGTCATGGCTCCTCACGGTGACGCCTAGGTGCCGCAGCCACCGCCAGAAAATAGGCCCTAGATCAAATTTTTGTTGTCGATCGGACCGTCCAAACGCCAAACCAATGATGTTGATGGACTACGCTCACCTCTCTCCTCCCTCCAGTGTCCTTGATTCGATGATCGGTTGCAGTTCATCACGATGCGATGAACGGCCGAAAATAAACGAGCCAATTTCGGCTACACAGAAACCTAGATCAAAAACGAATCACAGAATTGAGATGCGCTCTTCGAGAGATTTCCGATGATATAAAATATGATATAGTTTGAAAAGTTTGAATTTTTGGCTTTGAATTTGATTTGGAATTGCATATTGGGATTTAGGGTTCTAGGAATTTGTCTGCCATTGAGGAAGAGGAGGAACAGAATGAATTGTACATATAGACAAATGAAAATGGGGAACAATTAGGGTTTATAATAGGATATATATATAGCAAAGCTGAAATTAGAATGGATGGACCAGATTGATGTGCGCGTTGAACGACAAAATGGCCCGAAAAGCCCGTTCTGACTCCGGAACGAAATTGGGTCAACCCATATATCAAAATAGATGTTTTTGAATGTTTTAAATGCAATGGAATAGGTTTCAAATCCAAATTCCATCGTATGAAGAAGTTATGCAAAAATAAAGTTATTTCAAATTGATTTCAATTCAATTGATTTCAAGGCATTTCGAGTTTGTACAATCAAACGACATGTCCGATCGCTAGGAAACTTGAAATCCTAAAATAATTCACCATTACAGATTCGATAAAACTGGTTTCGTCGAAATCCGAGTTGGTGGCCAAAATGGCTATTTTCACGTAATTAAATAAATTAATATTAAATTAATTAAATCAAATTTCAATTCAAATTTAATAAATCACAATTTCACTCATTTATATTACTTGGACATTTACCATAACTTAACACAAATTTAGATGTCACTTCAATGTTGATTCATTCATCAATTTCAGCGTTAAATTCCATTTTTAATAAATTCAGAAATTATAAACTTAACTTCCAAAAATTCCATTTAACTTGCTTTTCATTCTATTATTCAATTCACTGTTGTCAAATGGATGAAATTAACATTGGACTCATGATATATTACATTAGTATTTTCTAATTTCATCTTAATTTCCAATTAACGTAATATTTAATTTCATTTAGAATAAATTCATTTATTAAAATTTGAGTTCCAATTAATTATAATAAATTCCAAATAACTTTGATTTGATTCAGTTTCACTCTTTATACTAAGTCCATTATTACTCTATACCTAGTTCCTATTGTTTACCCTTCATTTACTTAACATTTAAATGAAAATGATTTCCAATAAATTCATTGACAAATTAATTAGGTAATTTATAATAATTGTTATCATAACCTTTAGTTTACACTTAAGTTTATTTTATATTCAACTAATTATCATAATACTGAATTCATCCAATTACCATAAATTACACTAATTCATTTATGTATACAACACTTCCCCTTATTTACTTTTTATAAATTTTTCAGCTAAGTGCAACAATTTACACTATTTCATTACTAGGGTTTCACTCCAATTGTCAATGATTAGCTTTTAATAACCATTGCTATAATACATTCTTAACATTTACTTCAATATAAATTATAAAAAATTTATTTCTTTATTAATTTAATTCCAAAGATCTTATTAATTTAACCAATTTAATTATCGAATTTTATTGGTCGTTACACTCTCCCTTCACTTAAAACTTTTCGTCCCCGAAAAGGAAGAAGAAGGGAAAAGAAGAATTACGAAATCAATATATCTTACTTAAAATATTAAATTTATAAACAAATAAATTTACAAAATTAATTAATTAAAATAAAATATACCAATTTATAACCATTAAATCTTTTATACTCAAATTAATAAAGTTTGGAAAACATTTTCAAAATATTTTCTAAGCGGAAAATTTCGGCAGAGTCTCCTTTGTACGGAGGGGCTCGGGAGAAATTATAATATTAAATATAACAATATACAACATATAATTTCCAAAATAATATATATCCCAACACGGAAAAAACAATATAATAGCGCTATAAAACCGTAATCCGAAAACGTACCTATTTGTCGGGCAATTACGCTTATTTATGAAACCAAAAGTAGTAGCAATTGCTTCCATAACCTGCATTTCGCTTATATAATCTAAAAAGAGTTAAAAATTGTATAAAATGAAATATTTAAGGTTGTTTCAACCAATAACAAACAAATCGACATAACAACCATCACTTGCAACAAGCAAACAACCATCATATAAAATCGACACACATCAATTATCCATTCATATCAAACAAAACAAATAATTGTTCGGGCTCAAAAACTTTAAATTGTACAGAATGAAAAATAAACTATTAAGTGCACCATTTACTCAACAGTCTTAGATGAAACTAAATAGATTATTCATTCACCCAAACAATTTTAAAGTATCATTGCCCAAACAACCATAACCAACAAACACAATTTCAAACAATAAATTAACTTAATCTTTTTATTAATTCCATCTTATAACATTTGTTATTTCATTCCCCTTTTATTTATATAATGATTCATCCTTTAAATTTTCATTTACTTCTTACAAACTTTTACTTTTATTCATTGATTCAGTGTTTATTTCCTTTATTTTCATTTATTACTTACAAATATTCGTTTTCATTTTTTAATGTCATGTCAGTTTCTTTTATTTGCATTACATTTATTCATTTCATAATTTCATTTATTTTAAGTATTCATCTTTCTACTTATTTTTAAGATAAATACTTCAACATTTTAATTGTAACTTATGTTCACAACAATTACAACATCAAATTCTTATTTATAAGAGAATTTCATTTCATACTTTCATTACCTCAAGTTTATTACTTGTATATTATCCATTACATTTCTTATTAGACATTAGAACTTTTAATATCTGGTAAGTTATATATATGCTTGTTAAGAATGCAATTGAAACTTATACAAGTTTATCTCTTTTCTTTTAATTATTTAATGTTCAATAATCATATCTTTTGTTTTATAGGTTACAATTTCAACTTTCTTGAAATTACATTTGTAACTTAGCGTTAGCTCTATTATTTCATTCAGGTTTCTATTATTAGTTAAATTCCGTTTCGCTAAGGCAATTGAAACCATTAATTAATGGAAAATTTAGAACTAAATACCGAGCTAAATTTCAAATCATTTTAAAAACAATAGATAAATGTATATATTTACAATTTATATATCTAATTATGTTTAAAACAATTTAAAATTTATATTTGTTGATCAAATAAATCTACAGTAAAACTACTACAGTGTCCTTCCCACTTTGTAACTCGAAAATAAATGTTGATGATGCGTGCACTCATTACCGAAATTATTTTCCAACGACAGAGATGGAAGTACAAACTTATTTTCTTTTAGAATTTCTTTAAAACAATTCTTTCAAATTATATTGGAATATTTATATCAGAAATTACTTATAAACAATATTATTACTATATTCCAAAATCATTCCAAAGAAATTTTCAAAAATCCCGGAACTTAAGTCCTAAAATTTCTAATTTTCATTTCATTTTATTTTAAATCTTATTTCTAATCAACATTTATAGATTTCATTACCTAACAACCAATCCATTACAACCAAATATAACCTTTATAAAATTTATTACTTTATATACAGAAAATATAATAGGCAAAATTATTTCATTCACCTTTATTCAAAACAAATATTGTGTCGGTCTGTCCTATTAAGTGTTTAGAAATCCCTATTGATGTCATAGCGTCCTATGCACCAACCAGGATTTATAAATACAAAACGGAACAAACTAACACAATATAAAACCTTTTATAACACTAACAAATACACTCTCTCATATATACACTCAGCAACTCATCATAGGGTATTACTACCCTATTAGTAAAGAGTCAGACCCCACAAAGCTAAGGTTTTTCGCTAAACCAAAGCTCTGATACCAGATGTAACGGACCGCCTTTTTGTACGTTTTAAATCGACGATAAGCCACACACGTCAGACTCAAACCATACAAAAGGGCGAATTGTTATTGGGGTGAATAAGAAAAGCAGAGGAAGAAAAAATAAAATAGAATCTTGCAGCGGAATGATAAAATATAATAATCAAATAACAGTTCATGAAGCTGTTTTACAAAAACATTTGATTATACTTATACAACACAGAATCAGAGTTACACATACCAAAGAATAATAAATGACAATGCAGCGGAACAATGTGATGCAGCGGAACAATATAATAAATAATAGTAATACAATCTTCGTCTTCGTCCTCCAGAAGTAAGGTCTTCAAGCCCTGTAATGCTCAGGCTGACTCGAGCGAATTAAAAAGACAAAACACTCGAGTCAGAACTAAAAGATCTTATGTAAGTTAAATCGGTAAATAATATAAGTGTGAACGGTGTCGGAGATGTTTACGGGATTTGACATCTCCTACCCAGTGCCTAATGTGAGTGCAGTAACTTAAGAGATGTTCGGGATTTACATCTCCTAAGGATCAGATAGTTCGCTATTATATAATAATGTCTAATAGTAAAATAATCTTACTTTTTAATAGCGTTAAGGGTTACCCACATAGCCCTTAACACGTAATAGTCTCAATAGTCCATCTAGTATCAGCGCATCTCCAGATCGGGAGACTACCCTAAATAATCCACGGGCAACGGGAGAAAACCAAACTTGTACAAGGCACGCAAGGGTAGGTGACATGACACAACTAGGCAATGCCAGGGTAGATATACCAATTATGCTTCCAAACCGTTGGTAACGCGTAGCAGCTACTTCCGCCCATCTCGAGCCACACCCCCAAAAATAAAAAGGGCCAAAATCAATCACAAAGTAATAGAATGGTATCAAAGGAGTGTGTCCGATAAAAGGTGCTACCTTCTTAGCCCATCAATCGCTCCTGTTTTAGCCACCTTATGCCAACTCACGGGAGTCGGGTCCACGTATATACCTCAAAGGAAACGCCGCCACCATCCTACTTCATTCTGGAATCTCCACCGCGTACACGTTTGTTAAAGTGGTTTTCGGAGTTGGCAGAGAGTATGACAACTTCCTATCCCGATCTCTTTAACAACCAAACGTTATTATAACACCGCAGTCATTAAAAATAATTATACTTCAAAACCAGAATATAATATCCACTTCAAAACCATATAAATACGATATCATTTCCGTTTCAAAAACCAATCAATATGATATCGTTCTATTAAAACCCAAATCAATATAATATCATTTTTATTTCAAATATATTTTCCAAAATAATAGCACTTTCAATGTTATAATATTTCGAAACCAAACGCTTGAAATTAAAACACTTTTAAAACATAATACTTTAAAATTCATAACTTCGAAACATTTTAATTTCGATAAAACTTTCAATTTTGATATATTCAAGGCTTTAAATATTCCAAAATTTCAAAATTAAATTAGATAATTTCGATTCAACAATTAAATTTTCTATTGTTTAGTTTTGAAATATTTTTACATAATAAATCCCTTATCATTTAAATAAAACTCAAAGTTCAAATAACTAAATATTTCCTTCAATTCATTTATACTCGAAATAATCATTTAATTCACCTTGACCCCAAAATCAAGCTATAATAATTATACCTTTTAAATTTCTGATTTAATAAATTTCACATCAATTTTTTTTTAGTTTAATTCTTAAATAAATTTAAAATAAATCTATGATTTATCTCCCAACCTTAATTTATTTTAATCATTATACACTCTACATTAACACAAAATTTAAATACTTGCTCACATTTATTCTAAAAAAAATCAAACCATATTATTAGATTTTATTTTTATTTAACAAACTTATACATAGCTTAAATTCAAGCATTTAACTATATGTATAAAAAATATTTATATAATATCAAAAATCAATATATTTTAAACCATATATTTCTTTCCAAAACCATAGAAATCATTTTCAAAATATTTATATATATAGACCGCGGTGTGTGTATAAAATTTTCTATCCTATGGTCAAGTGATACGGATATTTATCATTTCAATCTGTAATTTAAAATAAAAATACGGTTATATATCATTTCAAACCGCAATCCTGAATGAATTAAAAATGCATAACAACTTGCAGTTTATAACAATATAAAATACGACATGCATTCATCCAATATCAATCCTCAACCATTTATCACAATCATCATCCAATTCAAACAATAACATCAATATAGAACAGATAATAAATAAAAGGCTTTTACTGTCAGTTTATATTCAATAATAAATTAAATAATAATTTAACTAGCAATTTATATGCAATAAAAAATGAAATAGAAATTTAATTTAATAAATCCAATTTAACTGGAATGATGATAAAAATATGCCAACAGTCATAAATAAATTTCTAATCACATCAGAAATTAACTTAACACACATAAGAAATTTTAGAAGTTGTGAGTGTGTTAAAACACCCAATTTTGAATTTAAATTCAATTTAAATCCAAAAATTGAACAGCCTCAGAATCCATCCAAACAAGCGTCAAAATGTCCGGAATTTTGATACGAACCAAGAGGAGAAAATCGCGCATGAATCAGACCTTGTATGTAAAATTTGTGTGATTTAGAACGATTGAAATCAAAATCAAAATAAATAAATAAATAAAAACAAATGAACCAAACACAGCAGCCACGTCAACAATCTTCACACGCACGCTACAGAACACAGTTTCGAGTGAAACCCTACCTAGGACGACAACGCCTTTGACCGCCGTCGCACACGTCTGTGGGCCCACATCGCCCAGGCTGCCACCACCAGAGTGCGCCTCATCGCCCCGCAAGTCCACGGCCCTGTCGTGGCTCCCCAAGGTGATGCTTAGGTGCCGCAGCCGCCGCCGAAAAATAGGCCTCAGATCGAATTTTTGTCGTCGATCAGACCGTCCAGACACCAAACCAATGATGTCGATGGACTACGCTCGCCTCTCTCCTCCCTCCAGTGTCCTTGATTCGACGATCGGTTGCAGTTCATCACGATGCAATGAACGGCCGAAAATAAACGAGCCAATTCCAGCTACACAGAAACCCAGATCGAAAAATGAATCACAGAATTGAGATGCGCTCTTCGAGAGCTTTCCGATGATATAAAATATGATATAGTTTGAAGAGTATGAATTTTTGGTTTGAATTTGATTTGGAATTGCATTTTGGGATTTAGGGTTCTGGTAATTTTTCTGCCATTGTGGAAGAGGAGGAACATAACGAATTGTATGTACAGACAAATGACAATGAGGAACAATTAGGGTTTATAGCAGGATATATATATAGCAAAGCTGAAATTAGAATGGATAGACCTGATTGATATACGCGCTGAATGACAAAATGGCCCGAAAAGCCCGTTCTGACTCCGGAACGAAATTGGGTCAACCCATATATCAAAATCAATGTTTTTGAATATTTTAAACGCAATGGAATAGGTTTCAAATCCAAATTCCATCGTATGAAGAAGTTATGCAAAAATAAAGTTATTTCAAATTGATTTTAATTGATTTCAATTAAATTGATTTCAAGGTGTTTCGAGTCCGTATGATCAAACGGCAAGTCCGATCGCCACGAAACTTGAAATTCTACAATAATTCACCATTACGGCCAACGAAACTGGTTTCGTCGAAATCCGAGTCGGTGGCCAAAATGGCTATTTTCAGGTAATTAAATAAATTAATATTAAATTAATTAAATCAAATTTCAATTCAAATTTAATAAATCACAATTTCTCTAATTTATATTACTTGGACATTTACCATAACTTAACACAAATTTAGATGTCACTTAAATGTTGATTCATTCATCAATTTCAACTTTAAATACCATTTTTATTAAATTCAGAAATTATAAACTTAACTTCCAAAAATTCCATTTAACTTACTTTTTATTCTATTATTCAATTCTTTATTGTCAAATGGATGAAATTAACATTGGACTCATGATCTATTACATTAGTATTCTCCAATTTCATCTTAATTTCCAATTAACGTAATATTTAATTTCATTTACCATAAATTCATGTAGTAAAATTTGAGTTCCAATTAATTATAATAAATTCCAAATGACTTTGATTTGATTCAGTTTCACTCTTTATACTAAGTCCATTATTACTCTATACCTAGTTCCTATTGTTTACCCTTCATTTACTTTACATTTAAATGAAATTGATTTCCAATAAATTCATTGACAAATTAATTAGGTAATTTATAATAATTGTTATCATAACCTTTAATTTACACTTAAGTTTACTTTATATTCAACTAATTATCATAATACTGAATTCATCCAATTACCATAAATTACACCAATTCATTTATGTATACAACACTTCCCCTTATTTACTTATTTTAAATTTTTTAGCTAAGTGCAACAATTTACACTATTTCATTATTCGGGTTTCACTCCAATTGTCAATGATTAGCTTTTAATAACCATTGCTACAACATTCTTAACATTTACTTCAATATAAATTATAAAATTTTTATTTCTTTCTAAATTTAATTCCAAAGATCTTATTGATTTAACCAATTTAATTATCGAATTTTACGGGTCGTTACAACATTTGTTTCTTCCTCTTGGAATCCGGAGAAATCTCGCTCGAACTCTCTCCTCCTCTTTTCTCTCCTCTCCTTCCACTCCCTTTACCCTTGAGTGGGGTGCTCTGGGTTGATCCAGCAAGTGTGCCCTGAGCAGTTCCAAGCTGAGGAGTAGAAACTGGGATGCTTGAAGAAAACATTGTCGAGGAACTTCCAATGCCCCTAGGTGTAGATATGTGAACAGGGAAAAAATGGTCATCCAAGTTAGAACTATAGATATAGGAGGAGGGATGACTTTCAGCTTCTTTTATTTGATCTCTGTTGCAAGAAGAACATCCGCCTCAAGTTTCTGCTCCACCTTATGTATGGAAGGACCCGATGAGGAATGGGAAACCTAGTAATAACAACGTCATCATCAACTTGAGTCTTCTGATTTAAATCACCTCCTTCCTTCAACAAAGCGTTCTCCAAGTGCAAGTCAAAGTCCATAACTTCCTCATCTAGAGTATTATGGGTTGTTGTCGAAGTCGTTATGGTTACAGGCTCCGTTGCTAGGATTTGTAGTCCTGGTTGAGAGCCCTGGGGAGGGAGCGAAGCGACAGCAGGCGGATCTAGAGCTGAAGAAATACAATGAGAGAGGTTGGAAATGTAAACCGGAGAAACATCGACTTTATGAAAAATGGGAGAAGTCGGCGAAATATCCTCTTCAGTTGGAACTTCTACGTAAATCGAAGTACTGTTGGATGCTCCTTCTAGGATGGGAGAGAGACCGATGAATTTCTGAACCAGCGATTCCTTTGGGTTATAACCAGCATCGATAGAGGGGCTCACATTAGAGCCAGGGACAGTTTGAGTCCTTGGAGTTTGGTCATCCATAGAATCATGCTGGATCTGAAACCCTCGCCTATCTCTCGTCGAAAAGCTATGAAAATTTCCTCTTGGACCAAGATTAGGCCCCATGCAAAATTCTAGATTCATTATCCCTCAAGACTTGTTTTCCAACTACATCGAATCAATCTCTTCAGCCCCAAGAACTCTTTTCGCATCTTCAACTATCAGTTTCTAAGCGCGGGCAAGATGGTAAGGGTAATTGCCTTGGAGCCATTCTAAATTTTTGAACATCAAGACATTAGGATTATGAGAGACAAGCAGCAAATCCAGCTCATCCATAACCTCTTCCATGGTTTGTTTCTTTGCAGCGTCTATATCTCTCATTGCGAGAGCATCAATATCTCTAGCCTTCTCAACGGCTAAATTCCTCTCAAGTCTAACCGTGACTAGTTCATCGCAAGCCTCCTGGCCAATTTTCTATGCTTCATCTTTCTCTTTTATCTCATGCTTGAGCTTGGTCTTTAATTCGGCTGCGCTTCTTCGGGCGGTATCTCTCTTGATCACCGGCTTATGATGATTTCGATGGTGCAACTGCTCAACCTCAATCAAGTGTCTCGATTTTTCTGCTTCAAGTGCTTTGGTGGCTTCTTCAGCCCCTTTTTCGACCTCTGCCTGAGATTTCCTCAAGGCATATAACTCAGCATCAAGAGTGGAAATGATCTATTTGTTTTGAGCTTCTCGACGGTTCAGCTTTTTAATTTCTCACTGCCTCTCATTGGAGACTTTGGAGATCATCTCTGATGCTCTCTTCCATTCGTCGTACTGCTTATGAATACTAGTCACACATTCAACGGTCATTTGCTGGACCTTCTCAGGAACCATCTTTAGGTTGAGCCCAAACATAAACCAATCAAAGCAAACATTTGGGAATTCTTATTTAAGCTGGTCCATGCGGAAAAAATTATCGACATGTTGGTCATCAGTAATGACTTGAGAAACGGCGTTCTCTTTGATCGGCTTGTGTTGAGGTGCCTCGGAACCACTATAACATTTGCGGCTAAGGGATCGCCCAAATTATGATGACACAATCGGTTGTGTAGGGATTGAAATAGAGGATCGACCTCGTGAAACGTCGGTCGGAGGGATATCATCGTGCCGATCCAACTGCCTGTCTGGACCTTTTGAAAGAGGGTACCTAAATCTAGATCAATGCTTGGAAGCAGAATCATGCGAAGGCCGGTCTTCTATCACCCCTATCATGATAATTCGATCTTAAAAGGAATGGTAAATGGGGTCGTGTTCACAACCGCTGCTCTGGTGATGCGAGCCTAATTGAGGCCTTTGAGTCTGACACGTTGTATTTTGCAAAGAATGGAACATATGTTTCTTTTTCCCAATGGATCCTGTAAGGAAAATGAAAATGAGTTAAATTTTAGAGTTAAAGGGAACGTGACAAGTGCAATGCAGCATTGTGGATTGTGTGTGGATGTAAGTGTCCTGGTGTCCCCTCAATGGACCAGACGTGAGAGACTTGTTGGCTGGAGTAGCCTTTCTTCTATAGATGGGAGGAATATTAGCACTAATTATGATAGGAGAATCAAAAGCCTCGATGGTCATCTCAGCAAAGTTATAAGTCTCGACATGATCTGGAATCAGAATATCTGATAGTCCCTCAAATACGATTTCTAAATTTTCTAGGGACTGAGAAGTAGATTGTTTCGAAGCGACTTGAGGAGTGATAGATGGCTTGGGCTGCTTGGAAGCTTGGCCTTTACGAAGCTTGTAGACAAGTTTCTTCATTTTTCTCTCATTAGGTGCAGGAAGCTGTGTACTTTGTAAGGATCCGACCGCAAGTTCATAGCTAGAACCCGCATCACTACCATCACATTCATCATCATCACCCTTTGCTTTGCCTTTTACGGCGACATCCTAGGGCCCCTCGACTACGGGCACGGTAGGGTTGGCATTAACACCACCTTGTCAGTGGTATCTCCCCTTTCGGCGGTACCCTCCTCGGTGTTCCTAGGTAGCCTAGTGTTGCAACCCTCGTCTAGTAGGCGAAAAGGCGATCGTCGGTGACGAGAAACTTGGTATCTTCATCTTCTACAGGAGCATCCTTGAGCACTAAAACCACTTATGATTAATGACTATCGTTGGGTCGTGGGTGACTAACTATAATTTTCATAATAACCGCTTAGTTCAGGATACGACTAAAGTAAAAGTGCTTAGAGTTAAATTTGAAGAGGCACTTACGTTCTTCTAGCCACCGCCCCGTGGAACCGAGTGGGTAGCACACATAGAACCGCTCATTCTTAAAAGCGCTAAGTTTGTTCCTAGTGCCAGTTACGACCTAATAGTTAGGCGCCTCCTTAAGGTAGGTGTACCAAAGGCTTCCCATTTGTCGTTTGAGATTATAAACCAACCTGTTGTCCTCTAAAATTGGCTCATAGTGCATAATCTCCAAGAATATCATATATGTACCATGTAGGAATGCATAGATGTTCGAATGCAGCTAAGTCGAAGCCAGTCTCAAATAATATAACATTTTCCGGACAAATGGATTAAAGGATGGAACGGATCCTGCCCAGCACATGAACTTATTGCAAGTAGTGTATCCCTCTAAGGGAAAATGAGCTCTGTCATGGTGAGATGGAACTAATACACCATTTGATGGAATCCCATGTTTAATGAAAATTCTCTGAAAGAGAAGCCTCATTGACTTTCAAAACCACAGGGTCTATCGGATCTTCCAAGATTATAGCATCTTCTAGAGTGTTTGGAGCTAGCTCACCTTCTACTTTAGGACTTTATGGAATTTCTAGTACTAGATGGGAACTAGGTGGTCAGATTGACGACCTGGAGTGTTTCGGCCAGATATGGTTGCTGAGATGGATTTGGCATCGAAATTGTCAAGTGGAGAATTCTATTTAGTAGCTATAGCAGCTAAACGCTCTGAGTGTTTGGAACATATACTATTAAACTTACCAGATAATCAGCATTAGAAAAATTAACATGTCCCTTTGTGCTAAGTGTAAACTAGCGCGGTGTGGTGCAATGTTGTGCAATGCAACGATAAACAGTTTATAATTAAAATGACAGCAGTGACAAGACTTAGGGATTCGACCGGAGTGAACGTCATAACTAACCGTCCCAACCAGCTTTCATGTGATGGTTATGGATTTTATCTAAGCTCCGGGATCAGTTATCGGAATGATGGAGTTTGATATTTTCATTCAAGCACATATGAGCACCCAGTTCTGTTCAAAGCATATGTTACATCATATTCAAGTTCATATGTTATACATGTTCCAATTCAAGTGCATTTGCATGCATACTCTACTTCAAGTATGCAAGTTCAAGTATGCAAGTTCCAAGTATGCAAGTACAAGTCCCATATTGAATATACAAATGTTCATATCTAAGTTCATTTTCCATGCTCATGCTCCTAAGGTTCATGTACATTCGTACAAGCAGGTTCGGGTGTGCTCACATCAAGCTAAAACTTCCTAAGCCCCCCTAGGTAGAGGGGTTGTACCCAATCCTTCACCTAGGCAGTATTTCCTTATACCATTTCGAACTCCCCAAGCCCCTAACCGACCGCTCCTCTCAAATCACAACCGATCGCATCACATCACCGATCATCTTACATCATTCCACTTCCTTCCCTCTAATCATATCAAGCAACAGATCCTCCCCATCATCGATCGCCTAGAATTCATTATTTCACTTCATCACCAACATGCATCCATACAGTCCCATGAATCAATCCCTATCATCACTGATCGCCTGGACTTCACCAATCCATCTCATCCTCATTCCAATAAACCACTGATTCCTTCGCCCCATATTCACAGCCACTCCTTCTCCTCCATATCCACACTGATCTCTCTCCTCCTCATCATTGCATTTGCTCTCCAAAACCAGCAACCGAACCCTAATTTCATAATCTACCAGCATGAATAATCCTAATCGACTCCTCACATAACTCTAATATAAATCATAGAAACCCACCTATGTAAAGACGTGACTCGGTCAATGAGGAAGAGCTCGAAGTTGAATGGAATGAAGCAAGGATGTTGAGTTTGATTTGAGTTAGGGCAAGGTTGAGTAGAGTTAGATGCTTGGGTGCAATTGAAGGTAGTGGCTAGGGTTGAAAAGGGTACGGAAGGCATGAATCGAAAAAGGGATTGGATGGATTGATGAATTTCTCGAGTTCGAGTTCATTAATGGCAGATGTGAAGAAATAAAGGGATCGATTCGGTTGCAAATCAAATGGATCAAGTGAAGGTCGAGAAGCTAAGTTATTAGCTTATATTTGCAAAAGCAAACTAAACCCATAAGCTTAAAATCGGCAAAGTCCACACAAGTGAAGGGATCGGATCTGATCCCATTCCTAGGGGATTCGTATCGACCTATTATCCATGTAAAAAATAAAATATAAATGGAAATGATAAGAATTACAATGCTCATTTACTACCATTAAATGATATAGGCATTGACCCATGAGCGTGTAAACGTGATCGGGAGCCAACAGCAAAAGTGTGTATATGAATGAACATGCACATGTGTACACACCTAACACTCAATTTCTTGAATCGATGGGAATTGAACTATTACCTAGATGTCTCAGGATAGAAGTCACAACTGATAGCCGAGGCTTACTAACTTAATCGACAAGCTTAATAGAAGAAGACAAAGACTGAGGATTACATTCCAGATTTATACTACCAAATATCAATCAAGCATCACGACAAATAGAGAGACACGACTCTTTGGAGAGAACACTCTACAGAAGGGTAATGAATGTTTAGGAAACTGAATGGAATTATTCTGGTGACTCTAAGTTGCTCTAGTTCAAAGCACGTTATATCCAAAACAGGACTTAGTTAGGCAGAGATCAAGCACAATAGCACGACATGTACGGATAAGACTCGATCAAACAAAACCAAGAGATGAACCCTACAGAGCATTCTTAGTGTGGATTATAGTCTCAACTAGGAAAAGGATCTGGTATGATCCCTACCTCTATGCGATGGCTCAAATCGTATCAGCTTAGAAATTCAACCCAATGTAGATTGATCACAAAATCAAGAAGTCAAATATGCAAGCACTTTTAGTGACATAGAGTTAACATGAAGGGGGATCCACCAGAGAGATCATGAGACCCCATGTGACCATTAAGAGCGATTGAAGCTGATCCTTATTGCTTAAACTTTAGGCCTGGCAATCGTTCATGTGACCTCGTCTACGTTTGGAGATTCCATTGGCGATTTTTCAAGAAGATATTCGGTTGTATCCCCCTATAAATATAGGCTCCATGGTTCATTTGAGGGATTTTTAGGCTGCTGTTTTCTTTGTACTCCATTGTAACTATGGATCCCGATCCGATCCCAATAAAGCAATTTCTCTAAAGTGGACGTAGGTATTCAATGCCTAACCACTATAAATCATTGTTTTCTTGTTTTTGCTTATTTTATGTTGGTTAATTGCTTGTTTCTTCTATTTTCATTTAATTTTCTTCATTTATTTATCTACAAAATCTTTATTGGGTGTTTGTGCCAACTTTTGGTGCAAATATTAACCAACTGAAAACTATCGAGTGAGTCATTCCATAGTTATCCAATAACTATTAATACATAACCAATGCAGTTAAAGTCCTTAGCAGTGGAGGGGCAATAAATTATAGCAGGGATAAAGCGGGGATATAGTGGAAAATAATGTAGGTGCAAAACTCTTCATTAGACATAAAACAAAATATTTAAACTTTATTTATTCTCATTCTTACATCATTTTTATAAGCCGAATAAATGTTGTTAAATCTTGTATAATAAAACAAAAATATCTTGATTTCTACAGTATAAATTTAATGACTATATTAAATTTCTAACTTATATTGAGCATATATATGCCTTAAAATTAAGTCTTTATCCTAACTTTATTGATTTGGTTCAAAAGAGAATTGGTTAAATCGACCATTTTATATTAGTGTTGCTAAAGCAGTGCTAAAAACCTTGATTTAGCAGGCATAACGGAAAATAATGGGGCTTAAAGCGGACCTACTATTTAATAATGCTATATGGAAAAAGTGTAGCGGTCAAAGAGCGTTATGCGCTATAATGGGGATTTTTGGGGCTTTAACTACATCGTATGTAAGCCCTTGGTACCCCTGGCAGTTATGAGTAATACATTACCGAACATTTAAAGAATGTTACATGCCTTACTCTTAATGGATGCATCGATATCTAGTCTCAATGCATCTTGACTAGGAATATATAAAATGATGTGTTTTTTATATTGTGATACAATTCTCATGATTACAACTATTTGTAATTAATATTACAAACACACCATTTACGGATTTTCTGTTAAATATGTTTTAATTAAACATTTAATTTTTCATAACACACTATAAAAAATATATAGCGGAAATAAAACACCTTTATTATGAATGAGAATTGATTGCAGAGTTAATAATTTGCAATAAATTATAGAATTGCCCCAAGGGCATACCCCTAACTCTATCAATCTCCCACTTACACTTTGGGTCAATTATGGAATCTCAATCCCACCCCTTCGATCAACTTCTCAAGAGCCGACCGAGCTAGACCCTTAGTGAATGGATCTGATATGTTGTCCTTGATATATACCTTTTATATCATGGCCTCTTTTTTCTCAATGAATTCTCTAGTTAGGTGGAACTTTCGAAGAATATACTGTGACTTCTTATGTTCTCTGGGCTCCTTTATGATCCATATCATTGCATTGTTATCAGAACAATGCCATTGGATTCTCGGTATCGAGAGCCACTTTGAGCTCACTTAAAAACTTATGCATTCAGACTTCTTCTTTAGTTGCTTCATTAAGGGCGACATACTCAACCTCCATCATCGAATCAACTATTGTCTCTTGTTTGGAATTTTTCCAACCGATGGCTCCGCTGTTAAGCGTAAATACATAACTAGACACCAATTTATTGTCTTCAATGTCACTTTGAAAGCTAGAGTCTATATACCCTTTTATAAGGAGGTCTCATTACCGTATATAAGGAGGTCTCTATTACCATATATGAGGAACAAGTCCCAATAGTATACTTTTTATAGTTGTCTAATGCTTTTCTCCAAGATTAGACTAGTATTGGCTTATGCATCCAAATATGTATTCCATATCTGATCTAATACATAGCATAGCGTACATTATAAATACTATGGCTAAAGCATATGGGATCCATTTTGTGCTTTCTTTCCCCTCATCTAAATGAGGAGCATCCTTCTTAGAAAGGAAGATTCAAGATTCTGTTGGAACATTTTCACGCTTGGAATTCCCCATATCGAACCTGTTTGGTATCGTACCTATGTGTAGGGATTGGGATAATCCCAACAGCATATTAGATCTATCTCTATAGATCTTTATACCTAGTATATGGGTTGCATCTTTGAAATCTTTCATGGAGAAGTTATTAGAAAGCCAAGCTTTACTGATTACAATAACGATGTGTCATTGACAGTCGATAGAAGATCGTCGATATATAGCACTAAGAATATGATAACGTTGCCCTATTCCTTTCTGTATATACGTGCTTCCTGTTTGTTCTGATAAAAACCAAATTGTTTTATTATTTTATCAAAACACTTGTTCAAACTCTTTAGAGCTTGTTTAAGTCAATAAATGGACTTTAACAATATGCAAATCTAGCCCTCCACTAACCATAAAACTCTCAGGCTGCAACATATAGAAGGTCTCTTTTAAATCGACATTTAAAAATGCCATATTTAAATCCAGTTACCAAACTTTGTAGTCATACAATGCAGTAATGGCCAACATAATCCGAATGGACTTAAGCATGGCTATGGACGAAAAGGCCTTGTCATAATCAATACCTTGAATTTGACGAAATACTTTCACAACTAGCTATCCTTATAAGTCCATACTTGTCCATTTTCATTTAGCTTTTTCTTAAAAATCCAATTGGAGGTGATGGGATTTATCCCTTCAGGTACGTTTGATAAAGTCCATACTTTGTTTTCGTACATGGAATCTATCTTGAATTTCATAACTCTAAGCCAAAGTGTGGAGCCTTTACTCTGTAGTGCTTGTTGAAAAGATAGAGGAGTGTCGCCATTTAAGACACAATCCCCTTTCTCGCCATCCATGAGAAACTGTTATATCTCTCTGACGCGCAAGGTTCCCTACTAGACCTTCTAATGGGTTGCAAGTTTTGGTGTATGGGTGAACTCGGTTTTTCCACTAGTTCAGCCTCAGTGTTAATGTAAAACCTCAAAATTTTGTATATAACTTAAATAATGATTGTAATTAATAATAAATAAATTTTTAATTCAATAAGAGGGTATTGTAGTAAATTTTGGTAGAATGGAAACACGGTAAATTTCATAGATAATTGAATTTGTTAACAAGAGTCACACCATTACGTAGCTCTCATTTTTCTAGTCAAGATCAAGTATTCATTTGTCTAATTCACACGTTGTATGAGTAAGACATCAAGGTTTCATTTAAGTGGATTGAATTTGTGCATGAACAATAGGCCAGGCAGGGCGGAGTTAGGCCAAGCCTATAATTTGAATTCAAATTGAAATACCATTTTATATTTTACTCTCCTTAGGCCTTTTTAAAAGTTGTAACTTTATTTCTCATTTTTGAAAAACTACCGAATTCATCTTCTTCTTTCTCCAACATCTCAATACCAAATTCACAAATATTAACGAAAATTGATGAGACGAGTTGCATTGAATTCGTAATGGGATTATCTATCATTTGGAGTAATAGTCATATGCGATTACAAAGGTTCCAATTTTAGGAAATTTAGGATAGCGGGCAAATTCGGGTTTCTTTGACTTGGAATTAGTGATTGTAGCTTCTTCGATCCTTTTATAATGCTATGATAATGTTATAAGATGCTTTAGTACTAACTTAGAGTTGGACTATGAATTAGAATATGTATAACAATGACATCTAAACTTAAGAAATAAAAGTACATATTCTATATATAAGAAATTCACATAACTTAAAATTTAATATCAATTTGAATCATAACCTTATAGAAAATATAATATGATGATATGAACATGCTGGGACCCTAGGAACTAAGTAGATAATGTATATTCATGATATAGGATCACTGGTATCGAAGAATGAAGAAAATAACTAAAATATGGAAACTAAAATATGCAAAACAGAAGAGAAATCATGTATTTGAAACGCATATCGGTGTACTGAAGGTGCACATCGGTCCATTGATAAACGTCTGGATTTTGGAATTTTGGGCATTTATTGCCCGAATTGACGTGCGACAACTTTGATTTTTCAAGACGTCCTTTGACGACTATTTGATGAATTATTTGGTATCGGTTGGCTGTTATTTGGATGCATAAATCGATGATAGTGATGATGTATGGGCATAGTATTTGCGACTTTGGAATGGTATTTGAATACTTGAAGCGTGTATAGTGGTGTGGCATGATTATAGTAATGTACGAATGGGGTATATGTGGTGGCGGACAACTGGGCAAGAATGTGAAGCCCTGATGGAAACAATGAGATACAATCATAGTGTGTATGGCTTTGGATTCTGTAGTTCGTTGAAGTGTAAGTGTATAGTTTGCGATATGAATACGGGAATCTTATAGCGCATGCGGCAAGTCTTTGATTCATGGTATTGACATGGTAGAGCATCGAAGATGGTCCAGGAGGGCTTTTTATGTGGAAAACAACCGACCTATAGTGCACGTTGTGGGACTAGACGTGAGTCCAATACATGACTATCCTTTTCCGCAAGTAGCAAGGTCGGATAGTTATTGACGTGTAATCCTTTACCAAAAATGGCGAGACTGTATAACGTTTAGGGTTATTTATATGGTATAATATCCTTTTATAGCGCGATGTAGGCTGATCTAGAAAGTCTTATACTTTAGACTTAAATTGTGTTATATAAATGTCATAATAGAATACATGTATTAAATTTGCTTCACTCATACAGATATATGTCTGACACACTCTTATATTTTCTCTCTATATTATTTAGGTTAATAGAATTTGGAGACGTGATAGACTAGGTGGCATGATCCATTTATACTGTATATATATTGTAAATAAAATGTGTATCAAAGACATGACGTAGTAATGTGTCAACTTGGTTTGAGTTTGGATTGTACTGACTTATGTGTTGGTATCAGACATGAAATCGATAAGATGTATTTATGTAATATGATATTTATTGAGCTTCCATTATGAGACTCTAAAAGTTATTGGTTGGTTTAGTTTTTGTCTTATGATCTCTCTATATGTATTATCTTCCAACTACTTGTCATTTTGGGACTTCGTTGTACAGTTATAGGGTTCGAAAATGGAGGATTGTTACATTTTGTATCAGATCATGTGTTATAGGATTAGGGATTTATTAAGAGAGTGTGTTTTTATATTTTATAAAATATATAATATATAAGTACTAAATTTAATATTTGTGAATACACCGTATCTTATTCCAATCTCTTATTATCTAGTTATCTATTGAGGAGTTGCTAATGAATCTCATTTACATATAACTAAAGCATGAATAATTAAGAGGAAAATGGAATGGGGACCAATGTTGGTGGAGTTAATACTGGAGTGGGTGCCAGTACCCAGGATGTCCCTGAAATTCCTGGCATGAACATACCCATTTGGTTCTATAGGTATCTCCAAGCAACTACTCAGACTAGTAACACATCACTCCGTTGAACTAGTTGCTGGACTGAAGCTGTGGTTGTTGTTCCATCATCGAATGTTGACTTCCTAAAACTCTACAAAAAATTTCCAACTTAGGTAGGAAGCCATATACTGGGACAAAATCATAGGCAACGACTAAGACATGGCTAACAAACTATATGAAGATATTTGGTTTATTGGGATTGAGTGGTGGAACTAAGTGGCAGTTGGCAGTTTGACATCTATAGGAAGAGGTAGCGAATTGGTGGGAGATTGTTATAGCAGAAATAGAGGAGAACACCATTGCTTGGGAAATTTTCAAATGGAAGTTTGAGGTGAAATTCTTTTCTAGGGCTAAGAAGAGAATGTTGTTGGAGTTTATTTAGCTTAAACCGGGAGACATGACCATAAAGGAGTATATGAACAAATTTAATGAGTTGGCAAAGTTCAGATTTGAATTGATTAATACCTAGGAGAAGAAGGCCGATAAATTTGCTAAGGGATTAAATTCCATATAGAAGGAGTTGGCTTTGATTCTAACACCATTGTGCGACTTTTGAAAAATTAGTTGAGGTTACTTTGTTGAATGTTATCGATGGAAATTGAACAAGGAACAAGTATCGGATGGAGATTACAACAAGCATAAGAATGAAGGACTACAAGGTGGGAAGAATAAGAAGTAGGTTATTATATGTAGGAGGTGTGATAAGATTGGACACATAGCCAAGAAAAATAGGGTGAACCTTCATAAGGGAACAGTGTCATCAGTATGGTAAGATGGGACATTTGGCAAATGATAGTAGGTCGAAACAGTCGGGACAAAAAGGATAGTCTGGACAATATGAATGGTTGAAGAGAGTTAATGATGCAATTTTGACCAGATAGGACACTATAGAAGAGAGTGTGTCCAGCATTACAAAAGGAGGGGTTAGATTATTAAGGCTTATGCATTAAATGTTGTACCCACTGCCAGCATTGCAACAACAACTCAAAAGAATGGGAAGTCAGTTCTGGAAGGTGTGTTACTACTATATTATTTACCCACCAGAGTTTTATTCGGTACTGGTATATCGCATTCATTCATAGCCAATGCATTAGCGGAAAGATTAGGAATAACCCTTGGTATTGTGCATGAGGTTGTTATTGTGCCGAACCATGTTGGCAGATCGATGTGTTGTCTACTATCTACCATGATCTTGAGTTGGTTATGAACAGTGTCGAGTAAAATTGTGATGTGTATGTGTTTAGTTTTTCAGGATATGGATTGATCTAAGGAATGGATTAGATGGCTCTGGATGGAGTAGTTTTAGATTATGATAGAAGGGTTGTTCATTTGAGTAGTCATGGGAACCGTGATTTGATAGTTCTGTGTGACCAGACATTTGCATGATGAAGTCATATTTGTATTTGTTAGACCTATCATATGATGAGTTGGCATTTATCCCCATAGTTAAAGATTTCCCAAATGTATTTACCAAGGTTTCCGGACTTCCGCCCTACAAAGAAATTAAGTTTAGGATTGACATGGAGAAAGACGGTAATGACCCATACTTTACGTATCCGAGGATCCTAAAATATTTCTATTTTATCCATGTGAGGTCGTATGGTTCTATAATTTTGGAACATGATTCTTAAGGACATTTTATACACCTATGATTTTTTCAAATTTCTATGTGGCCGTTTTGACCTTGGATATCTTCTTTGGGTTATAACTTCTATAGGAGTCAAATTAGAGTCTTAAACCAATTACATTGCTTCAGGATGATGGTTTCTCATTCCGTGGAGTGGTCATAATAGAAAAACCAACTTGTGGTTAGGAAGTTATGTCTTTTTTAAGTTTTGACAGCTACTGGCTAGAATTAGTGTGTAATTAATTAAGCTAATTAGTCTAATCCGAGATTAGCATAAATATAGGGATGTAGGAGTCAAATTAAAACTTTTGTCTCTTTCCCAAATCGTATCTAAACAACCATTAACACCTAATTTCATCCAAAATCACATAAATTACTCTATGTTCTTTGTCGAATCACTAATTAAAGAGGAGATTATCAAATAGAAGTTAGAAATCATAATTTTGGTTGATTTTCATTGCTTTCTATTGCTACCTACAGTGGATCTGGGTGAGAATTGGTCGATTTTGTAACTGGAGAGTAGTTTATGCCTTCTCACTATCATATGCATGTTTATATGATAAAATTGGATGTTTTAACATGATTTTTGGCCTTAAAACCTTTCAAACTATAAGTTACATGTTTTCTTAAATGGTTTTCGAAATTGGTTGAGTAATTCTCCTTTGTCATATTCATATATGCACATATTATGTAGATTTAGATTAGAAATTGTTTGTTGATCACATTCTTATGTGTGGCTTGAATGAATGGAAGTATATGCATGTTATTCTATGCTTGTATGTTTGCTTTGAAGTTTTTTTGCTAGTATATGGATGTTTAGGAAGAAAGGTCGGTGAATGTGGCAAATCGGAGGCAAAGTAGGTAGGAATTGGATGAAACTTGGATGGAAGGCTTTGGAGCATGGGAGGAGCTTGCAGAAAAATTCACACCTCAAAAGTTTATAAGGACTCAACTCGAACCTGAGTTAAAGTGTCGATATCGAGTTATTTTGAGGGCTTGGATGGCTTAGTCAATTTGATGAATGTGTAGAACATGTCTAGTGGAAGTTATCCATGGAAGGAAACAAGAAATTGGTTAAGTACTGGTTGTTATGTCGAGTTGTTTCCTAGAAATTAAAGTTAGATTCTATGGGATGGGATCGAGTTATTTTGAGGAATGGGTTGGGGTTCGATATCATCTAGGAAGAAAGTAGGGATAGAAAAGCTTACTTAGCCAAAATCGACTAACTAAATGACTCAGTGCCAAGTCATTTAATTTGATTCATTACTGAGTTGTCTTATTGAATGAATGGGGGTAAAGCTAGTACAAGGAGGAAGCAGGGGATTTTATAGATTGTGCCGGAGCTGTTGGCTAGTTCGCTTATGTATTGGATGGTGATGTAACCGCATGATAAAAGCTTTGGATCTTCAGTTTATGATTTGTGAAGGGAGTAGGTACTAAAGTTGGCGGCTCGGAACGAGCCATGAATGGAAACTTGAAGGGCTTCAAATAATGGAAATTAGTTTAAGCAAAGGAAGGGCTCAGATCTGAATGGAGCAAAGGAGGGCTCGGATGTATGTACTAATAAATAGTTGAGACTTGGAGTGTTTTCTATTGTACTCAAAGTGGGTAAGTGGGGACGCCTATGGATCAATGGAGTGGATCCGAATTACCCTACCTATAGCTTTCGGTCTAGGGTCTAGCTTTGGGCTATGAGAGACGTATTGAGCTTTGGGCTACGTGATATGAGAGTACACTAAAAACTGGGATTTTTATTGGTCCTTAGTAGTAAGGAGGCCGTACGGGTTATCATATATTCAGAGCATTGAGTGATAATGGGGACTGCTTGATGGATGCTACATTGCTTTAGTTGCTTTCTAGGCAACTACTTGGAGATATCATTGGAAGTAGGCATTGGGGATAGGAACACCTAGAGAGCCAATATACTTATTTTGAGTATAGTATCTTTATCTTATTTGTATATGTAGCATATTATGATGTTGTGTACTAAATCTTTCGTTGCAGGGATAGGTCAAGTATGATTCGTATACCTCTGTTCCTTACTATATTTACCTATATAGTATTTTGAGGTTCATTTACCACTCGCACCAGACTGTTGTCTAACCCAAGGTTTTATGTTTTGCTTCTTATTATCTTAGGTGCTCTTAAGTGATTAGACTAGATAACAGGTCTAGGTGATGCAGTAGTTGTGCAGAGGACGAGCTGGATGGAGCTCTCTCGTATTATATACTTATGTGGATTTCTACGCTTATTGCATTGTGCAACACTATGGAGCCTTAGTAGTGACTGCTTATTTTCTTGTTATGAGACAGATGTTGGTTTATTTACATTATATAAATTATACTACATTTGTGAATAACTCTATGGGCCTATGTTTTGATGATTCATTCATATAGTTATTACTGTCTCCCCTATTATATCTGTGATATTATATTTTATCAATACGCTGTGAGTTATTTGACAGGTTATATGTTATATTTGTTTCATTTTCAACCTTGATAATTGTCTTATATCTATCATGCGAAATTGTAGCGCAGCTATTTTGATATTATTGGTGCCAATGATATAGGGCGGTTCTCACATTTAGTATCAAAGCTTTGGTTGCATGATTAAGCTGAGTTGATACTAGGATCCAGTAGAGATAAGGAATGAGTTATCAACTTAGGCTGGATTGAAAGTATGTATATATATGAAAGAGTTTGTGCTTGTTATATATTTTGGTTTTCAAAGCTGTATAGTAATAAATTATATAGTATAAGTTGCATGCATACGAGCACCATAGACACGGTTTTCTTTATGTGAGACCGATCATTATTGTTAGAGATTGAGAATGAGTTGGCATATAAGAAATACTGTGAGGAATTCTACTTCAGGAGTTGAGGAATGAGCAGGGTTAGAAGCTGCTACACCTAAAATGCAAGCGATATTGAATGTTATGATGGCAATTATGATGAGGAATGTTCAGGCTGCTACTCCTAGTATGGCTGTTGGAGGAGGTGCTCCCGTGCAAGCGCATAGTGTTGATTTCACAAAGTTGAGCGAGGACAATTCTACTTTAGAAGGAAAACCATTTCATGGAATGGAGTCAGCCATAGAAGTGTAGGATTGGTCGACACCTAGAAGAGCATCTTTAGTGATAAGGAAGTGGATGGTGCTATGAAGAGGAAACTAGCCTCTAGATAACTTCAAGGATGAGCTATGAACTAGTGGAATGTCAATACCATTGCTACACTAGAAGATCAGTTTACTTGGGACCATTTCAAAGAAAGGTTTGAAGAGAAGTTCATTTTGGCTGCCCAAAAGTCGGTGTTATTTAGGAAGTTTGTGGATTAAGCAAAGAGAGATGTCAGCTTTTGAGTATGTTGCAAAATTTGATGCTTTATCAAAGTATGGGATATCATTCATCGACACTCCATTGAGGAACAATAAGAAGTTCAATATTGGTTTGGATGACTCTCTTGGAGAGAAGCTAGTAAACCACATTGATGAGCCATTTGAGAAGTTAGTTGAGAAAGCTCTCCGCCATGAAAATCTATATCCAAAGGCTAAGGAAGCTGTTGTCATTTCTGCTGAGAAGGAAGAGCTAAAACTGCAGCAAGGCGGTGGAGGCAAGAAAAAGAGGAATAGAAAGAGGAAACAGTCTCAAGGAGAAAATGGTCAGAAGAAAGCTAAGTGGGAAACAACTTGCTATAGATGCAAGGAGAAGGGTCACTTAATTAGGGATTGCAAAGTGAGCGCAAAGAAGAAGTACTACAATTATGATAAGCCTAGGCATTTGAAGAAGGATTGCTTGGAACCGGTGAAGGATAAGCAAGTTGTGAAAGTATATGCTTTGGATGTTGCCCTGACTACGTCGAGTGCTCCCTCGGTAAAGGAGAAGGGAAAAGGAGTCGTTATCCAAGGTGTGCATTCCATTAAAGATGTTTCCATTCGTTTTTTATACCGAGACTTCATATTCCTTCATATGTAGTGACCTAATAGATAGACTGGGATTGAGGCCCGAGATAGTAGATCGATCCTTGATTGTGACAAACCCTATTGGAGTCTCTACTAGCCTTTGCATGATTTATCGTGACCTAGTGTTATCGAGTCATGGATGCTCTTTTGTTTGTGATTTCTTTATCTTGATTTTTTTTGGATTAAGGATTATCTTAGGGATGGACTGGCTTAAGAATTATGTGGCGATAATGGAGTGTGAGAAACAATTTGTGACAATCATGGACATGGAAGGGCGAACGGTAGTGATTGGCTGCCTACCAAAGGATGGGGTGATGGTTAGCTTTCTATATTTACTTAAAATTCCACATGAGGGGTTATCATCTATTCTTATCGCTGGGGGGTATCCAGATGTATTTGAGGAAGTGACCAGATTGCCGCCTTATAAAGATATTGAATTTTGGATAGAATTAGTGAAGGAAGCCAGATCTATAGTTATGCCTTTGAGGAGTATGGCACCCAAAGAGCAGAAGGAATTGGAAGTGCAAGTGAATGACCTATTAAGGAGATGGTTCATTCGAAGGAGTATATCTGAGTGAGGTACACCGGTAGTATTCGTGACTAAGACGGATGTCTCTTTGAGGTTGTGTGCGGATTATCATAAGATGAATAAAGTGACGAATAAGAATAAGTATCACTCCCACACATTAATGACTTGTTATTAGCTCCACAGTGCAAAGGTGTTCTCCCAAATGGATTTGGCAACAGGATTTCACTAGTTGAGGGCAGCGAAAAAGAGTGTTCCTATTGCCGCGTTTCATATGCCATTAGGTTTTCATGAGTGGTTGGTGATGCCATTCAAGTTGACCAATACTTCGACATACTTTATGGTTCTCATGAATTGGTTTTCAAGGACCAGTTGAACCAGTTTATTCTTGTGTTCGTGGATGATATTTTGATCTATTCCAGAACTGAAGCAGAGCACAAGATGCACTTGAAGATTGCACTAGAAGTGCTAAGAAAGCACAAGTTGAGATCATAGTTCTCTATATGTCACTTCTGGAGAAAAGAAGTGTGGTTCTTGGGTCACATTATTTCTGGACAAGGTATAATAGTGGATCCTACGAAGGTGGTAGTGATCCAAGAATGGAACCGGCCATGAATGCTACGTATGTGATAAGTTTCCTAGGATTCGTGAGATACTATAGGTGATTCATAAAGGACTTTGCAAAGACAGTAGCATCGTTGTTTAATGAAGAAGAATCAGATTTTTGTTTGGGATGCGTAGTATGAGCATGTGTTTGTAAGTCTGAAAGAGTGGTTGATGAGTGCCTCAATATTGACCATTCTAAGTGGAAATGGGGAGATGACGGCATATACGGATGCCTCTAGTACTGGATTAGATGCGGTGTTGATGCAGAAAAGAAGAGTTGTTGCTTATGCTAGCCGATAGCCAAAGCCGTATGAAAGAAATTATCCAATTCACGATTTGGAATTAGCGACGATGGTTATCACTTTGAAGATGTGGAGGCATTATCTGCTTGGAGAAAGGTTTGAGCAATTTATAGACCACAAATTCTTGAAGTACCTTTTTTCTCAAAAGGATCTCAACCTTCATCGGCAATGTTGGTTAAAGTTCTTAGCCTCCTATGATTTTAACATTCCTTATACACCAGGAAAAGGGAATGTTGTTTCTGATGCATTGAGTAGAAGACATGCTAGTTTGAAAGAAATGTTCTTGCAATGGAAGCAGATTGAGTATATTGCAGATATGATTTCAGGCCTCATTACGAGCTAGAACCAGAGATGTTGGCAAGTTTGTCCATTAGACCACTCTAATTGAAAGGATCGGTGCTAGTCAAAAGCAAGACACTAGGCTGGCAAAGATCATAATGAAGATAGTAGAAGGAGTAATGTATGAGGATATGAAGCAATATAGACTCGACCGAGAAGGTTGGCTTCACAAGGATAGAAGATCTTTTATTCCTGATATTGATGGATTTCAAGATGAAGTGCTACGAGAGTGTCACCATTCTAGTTGACTATTCATCTTGGGTAACAATATATACCGAGATATGAAGCAAACTTATTATTGGGAAGGAAAGAGGAAGGATGTGAGGATATTCATCCCGGAGTGTATGAATTGTCAATTGATGAAGGTAGAGCTAAAGAAACCCAGTGGATTGTTGCAACCATTAGAAGTTCCTAAGCGGAAATGGGAACAGGTATCGATGGATTTTATTGATTGGCTACCGAGGACTTGAGCATGGTACGATAGCATTTGGGTCGTAGTTGATCGATTAACCACGAGCGCTAGATCTATATTCATGAAGTCAAGTAGAACAAAATCCAAGCTAGTGGAGTTGTATGTAAAGTGGATAGTACAATTTCAAGGTGTGCCAAAGAGAATTGTAAGTGATTGAGACCCTTTATTCACCAATGGGTTCAAGAAGAGCACACAAGAGGCGTTAAGGACTAAGCTACATCTTAGTACAGCTTACCACCCATAAATGTATGGACAGACCGAAGGAGTAAATCATCTATTAGAAGATCTCTTGAGAGCATGCAATATAGATTTTGGTGGATCATGTGATGACCATCTACATCTGGTAGAGTTTGCATATGGCAATAGTTATTAGTCGAGCCTCGGTATGGCTCCTTATGAAGCGCATTGTATGGCCAATCGTGTAACGCTCCTTCATTGTAACACCATGCGTTTTTACGTTAATTAACTAACAATAAATTATGAAATTGGAATCTTTTTAAACAATGGAATTTTTCCATGAAACTTATAACATTATATTCATGATGATTTTTTGATCAATTTTCATACATCAACTTTTCCAATCCGAGTTCAAACGAAAAGTTATTAGCGTTTGAGTTTTCGCAATTGGAAATAATTATATATGCAATTAAGGAAATAATTCAAAATTAATTAATAATTGATTAACGCCGTTAAAGTTAATGGTAGCTTAACTTTTAAGCAATTTAATTAAGGTAAGGGTACGGTGACTAAACGTTAATTGAATGATTATGGAAATAAATTAATGAAGAAATCAAACGACACAAAATGCACTGAATTGGCCTATGTAGGTTGATCATGACCTAGCAACGGTCGACTTTGGGTAGCTGACCTGGGCTTGGGGCAATCGACTTGTATTAAGTTAGAGGTGACAATAAACTTAGACCGTGTGGCCATAATCTGATTCAGTTTCATCCGACGGTTAGCGCTGATTTGAACCTCTATAAACTAAGGCCTAGGGTTCCACTTCCAACTCATTATTTTTCTAATGAGCGCGGAAGCTCTATCATTTTCCTTTCTCCTCTAAAATTTCTAAATACACAAAATTAGACCTAGATTTCACTGCTAAAAATAGAAAAGGATAGAGGATAAGAAATAGGTTCAAATCAAGTTGCTACATCAAAGGTAAACTTTAGATCTGGTTCTAATTAATAAATCTAGATCTCTTATCTCTAATCTAAATTCTAATAGATCTGTATAGATGTTATTTGTGGATCCGGATAGGGAGTCAAAAGTGGAGAAAATAGATAACAGGGTTTAGATTTGGATTGGATCTGGAGATTTGGGAGCGCTATTAAAAGGTGAGTGGAAATACTATATATTTTTATATGATACTAGATTATATCATTGCAAACCTATTCCTATATGCCTACGAATTAAATTTAAGTTGTATATAAATTCATAATTGTGAATGGTTGAAGATATGAAACTTACCTTTGTAAATTCTAATGATTAGTTTTAATTCTGCAATCGCGTAATTATTAGTTTTATTTCTGTAACTACGTAATGACTAGATTTAATTTTGTAGTTGCAAATGATTAGATTTAGTTGGCATTTTTACAACAATTGAAATGAATAAAATCATAATGAATGCGTAATGATTAGGAACTTTTTTTTGTCAGACATAAATTAAGTTGAAATAAACTTCACTCTGTTATTTGAGGTTTTTGTGATATTTTAATACATTAGAACTTGGATTGTTACAAGTAAATTTTTGCATATTATCAAGTTCAAAATAAACAAAAGTGTGATGTATGGAATAACAAGGAATGCACATGTAAAAATAAAAGGAAAGAGATGTATAAAACAAGGAAAATATCCATGTTTCATATTGTTTATTTCAAGAAAAATAAAAAGGAAACTCCTTCTAATTATAAACTTCGTACAACATCTCTTCTTTTGATAAGATATGAAAATTTACTACGTTAACATATATTGAATAGAAGTTTAGTTCCAATATATTAAAATGTAGTAAATCCTAGAACCTAAACATCAAGTCATGAGTAAAGTACAAATACCGATTAAAATGAAAGAAAGAGGCTTTGAGAAATAAGCGAGAAAAAGAATAGAGAATGAAATAGGAAAAGAACTATTTGTTGGAACTAAGAAATAAAATGGCAATGATATTAAAGAATTGAAAAGAAGCGGTAAATGAATTTGAAGAAGGAAAGGCTAAACGCATAATAAATAAGACTTATATTCAACTATAAGAGTTACAGAGGCAATGAAAGAAGAATGAAAGATTGAGAACATTTTAATATAAAACATATGTTATACAGAGCCTCGGATATGCATTTATGATAGGTATGGATAGTTATAATTTAATATATAAATTATAGAAAGAAAATGACATGAAGAGTCATTTAAATAGGTTGAAATGCGAAAGCATATTCAGCCATAGGACCCTGGGGAGTATACACTTGCGTATAGATGAAGGGATACCCTCAAGTTATGTTAGTGTGGGTACAGAACCTCCGTAATTGTAGGCACCAGATGGACCTTTTGCAGATGGCAAGACTATACAAGAACTATTAAGTAGTCAACTTCAAATTCATTTATAGGAAGGCATTTCCTTGATTGCACTAACAATCTAAATGGACGATATGCGAGATCAGACTTATGCAACAAGGTGCGTATTGTTGGCGTGCGTGGTACCAGAACAAAGAGTAGGAGTTGCATATTTAGTGAGCTCGTCATTTCGGTCCCTTGCGGTCAACGAGAAGGTCATGGTTCCACTTAACTGATCTCTTCCGCCTACTAGGATTGATTCAGTTGAGTTATACACCATCAGAGTTGTTTGTTAGTTTGTTTGATATGGCAAGACTAGTTAACCAATACAAAGATTCTTTCAAAACAGGGACGAAGTGGAGGTACGTAGGGCCAAAAATCCATGATACATGAATTAGACAAAGGTGAAAATACCTAAAGAATACATGACCTAATGGAGTAAAGGTCGTTGGTGAGCACTAAAGGATTCCCTCGAGTGATACGATAATCATAATGCAGCGAGGCGATGGATCCTTATGAGTTGCTGAGCGATAAATACTAGTAGGGATAGTATCTAGGTCCATTAGTGGACGATGTGGTGTGTGTATAAAAATCTACAGGAGGTAGATGGGAACGGTTCGTACGCAGCAATGGAGTTGTAGTGACTAATGATAAAATCTAACATAACAAGAAATGGTGAACAATCATAACTAGTGTTATGTATAAGATGTATAATTTACTAGTCACCAGAATGTTGTTCTGATCCCCCCTTATTACAACCCATGGGAACTAGCAGGGCAAGTGCTGGTATTGATTTGGAGCAGTTGTCTGGATGAGGCAATAGACATTTGTGATGTCAATTCTTGGTCAGTGATTATTATGATCTTTTATATTTACTTATTTGCATTGTGAGTTATTACCATTAGTGCTCTGATATAATTTCTCTTTTGTAGTACACCAAACCAATAATCTGTATTTTAGTGGACTAGGGTTTTCGAGATTGCGAAAATCTAGATCCACTGGAGTGTAGGTTGTTACATTTGGTATCAGAGCATAGTTAGTCGATTCCTGAAAGATTAGGAATTGTAGAATGAATGTATTTGTATTTTGTATATAATTATAAATGTAGTATATGCTAAAATCCTAAGGATTCCTTCTATAGAGTAGTCACATATGGAATATCCCTAAAAACGGATGGTATATGACTCCCTAATCAGGCCTTGATAGCCCAATGATTGTTGATCCCCATTTTGATTGCTGGTTAATGGTGTATAATAGGTCCAAATAAAGGGAAAATAAGAATACATATGTTATAGATAGTGGAAGATGGAGAATTTTTTGAAGAATGGTGTGAAATTGTCACTCCTAATTAATGATTGAATTTTTAGATTTGGAAAGAAGGTTGTCTTGAGAGAATAGTTAGAAGTCCACTTTGAGTCCAACACGATAATAAGATATTTTTGGAAAATGAGAAAAGTATAAATTTTATACTTTAAAAGGACTTTAACAGAAAAGTAAATAAATATTGGATTTTGAAATAAAATATATATCATAAAGGTTTTGTAAGAAATTTTCTTTTGAAAAGAAGTGATAGAGCAATATAGCTCGTGAATCTTTCTATGTAATGGAAGTTTTTAGGATATTAAATATTTTTATGGATGTACAATATGAGTGGTATATAAATCAAAATAAGGTAAATGGTATAGAAAAGGAGACTTAGTGTCTTAAAAAATTAAGCTGTAAGTTGCTGCACAAAAATAGTTTAAGTTAAAAGGATGGTGAATTAACGGAAAACAGTTGAAATTAGTGCAGTTTGGGCTAAAAATGAGTAGTAGGAAGTTAGGAAGTATAAATGAAAGTGAGGTTTGATTTATTGTAATTAGGTTGGAATTTGACATATTTTAATTCATTAGAATTGAAAGAGGTAACAAAATAATTTTTTATGAATCATTCAAGTTACAAATAAAGTTTTTTGTTTGAAATAAGGAATGTAACTGTAAAGGAAGGGATGTACAAAATATCAAAAAATATGTAATTTGTACTGTCTATTTTAATAAAGAAATGAAATAAAATTCCTTGTAATGTCGCAAAAAAACGAATCCTCTTTTTACCGATTCATAGAGAATTACTGCGTTAACGATTTCTCTTGGAGGAAAAGTAGTTTCAATGCATTAAAATATAGGATCCTTAAGTATAATAAAAATGTAGTAATTAGAAGTAGTGTCAGTAAATTATATTAAGAAAAAAATGCTAGTAATCTAAATTGTGTGTAGGAAATTAAAAGTAGTACAAAGAAAAATGGACATTTTCCGTTGTTATGTGCATTTAATTTAAGTATCTTTTAAAAGTCCACCTTTTCTGATAGTAAAGACTACGCTCAATATTGAATGATTGGGAAGGTAGGAGATATAAGGAAAATAATAGGATTATTGTTGTCCTTTTATACTCTAATTTTATAATTTAAAATTTATGGAAGATGTTTTAGAAACATTGTATATTCTATTTTTGAAAGGGATGGTTTGGTGAAAATAAATAAGTTTTTGAAAGAAAAATTTAATAAATGTTAAATTAAAAATCTCAAATTTTTAATAAGAGTTACAATAGTCTTTAAACGAAAAGGCTGATTGATTTTAAACTTAGAATTTTTAACGAACCCTTTAAAGTTTACTGAGTTAGTTAAATTCAAAGATTTAATAAGAGTTAGAATGGTCTTTAAAATAAAAGGCTGATTTGATTTTAAACTTAGAATTGTTAACGATCTCTTTAAATTTAGTTAATAAGTTTTGAAAATAGTAAAATTACCAGGTATTTTTTAAATTTAATATAAGTTTCAAAGTAGCACTTTTAAAGGCAACAGTTTTAGGATTAATTATTTCAAGAATTTTTGAAGTTTTAATTTTTGAAAAAAAAATGATGATAAAGACCAAACCATAATTTTAGTATGGAGTAGATAAAATTAGTGCCTAGTAAGAGGGGAAAAGAATAAGGTTGTGAAGGAGATAATAAGGACTACTTTTAAAATAGTAAGAAGAAGTCCCTATAGATTGTAAGGACATTAGAAAAAGCCTAGGAATGTTATTTTGATATGTGCGTAAACCATAAAGAGGATATTAAAGTACACATGTATAAGTTTTGGATATGCTTCTAGGAGGCTTATGGATAAAGGAAATATCAAGGATTAAGAATATTATCAAATGAATGGGATTTAAGAGAAGATAGTAGCAGATAGTAATGATATGGTAAACACATATGGAGGATATTGGTATACTTAGATTGAGGAACAAGAGAGTGAATGGAAGGTTATTTCCCCAAGCTTAGATGCCATTTATATGAAGATTTCATAGATTGTATTTCTTATCCACTACAGTAAGAAGAGGCATAGTTATTCCATAATTGGGTATGGAATGGAAGAGATGAAATGACGTATTTATTGTAAGTAATAAAGGAAGGATAAGATATGAAGGTTGTTATAGAGGGATGGCCTATTATAAAGGTCCATTCTTGTAGTAGTATTAGTTAGTGGTGCTGTATTTCCTTTCGGTGTTAGTTTTTCTTTTCGTGGGTTGTAAGTATTAGTTATTGCTATGAATTGTGCATGCTTAGGGAATTGTTCCTTTTTATGTATTTTCTAGGTGGACTGTAATTAATTGAGAAAGCAATAAAAAGGAGGTTTAGAAAAGTCACTTAACTAATGCGAGGGAAAAGAAAATAATTGAAATGGGAAGTTAAGTAATAAATTAAGAAAATTTTGTTTAACTAACTACCAAATAAAAGTAAAATGGAAAATGTAGGTTTCGAAAAAACAGAAATTTTTCGGAAAATAAATTTCATTAAACTAGGACAGAAGTATGGATAGAAAGGCCATGGGGTCAATGTTCCTGTTACTCGAAGCTGAAATTAAAAATGCAACATGTTTGTTGGTTGACATTAACAAGAAAGAAAAGTTTTTGAGAACTTAAAATTTTACCATGCAATTAAGAGAAGTCCATTTTGGACAATGGATTGTTGGCAAAACCCTGTTGTGAAAAATGCAAAAAATTATTTATAAAAGTGTATTTATCCATATATTTTGAAAAAGAATGATTTTATGAAAAAATTATTTATGGAAAATTTTCATTATAAATAATATGAATTTGAATAAAAAATACACATATCTTTAGTAAAATTTTTAAAAGCTAATGATATTGAGTTTTGGAAATTTTTAAATATTGCATGCTGGTATTGGGAAATAACCGATAAGATGATCATTGTAGATTTTACTGCATAGCAATAGTTGCAGTAAAATGGATACGATGAGTGACAAGGATGCTATTTTGTTGATGGAGCATTTTCCCTGTATACCTTGTCGATGAGTGAAAATTTAAAAAGATAATTTTTAAAACAGAAATGTATTTGAACTTTAAAAATAAAAGTTACTTATGCAAACCATACTTGGAAAAGTAGGAAAAGGATTGGGGGCAAAGTAGTAGATCCGAAGGTACAGTGGGAAGAGGTTACATAAGAGAATGATGGAAATATGGAATTCTCCATCTAGACCCTTTCCAAGCATTAAAAAATAGGTTTAGAAAACAGAATTTTTCTAAGTTGGATGTTAGCAATGTTGTGCTAAGAATTGGATGAAAAAATTGGTTGAACTATGCTTCTATTTACATAAATGTGGGAAGACCATTCTAATTTTTCAAAAAGATGCATTCATGAAGTGCTGCCAGTATATTTAGGATATTTGCATCATATTTTCGAAAAATCATTCATATAGGAGGCACCAATTAGAAATTATTGTTCATGCATATAATACATATTGTAATGCACTTTGCATATATACACAGATTGTTGCAAAATTGGTTGTACATCAATTGATTATTATTGTAGAATAGATGTGGGATAGTTTACATGATCGAACCCTTGTAGAATTTTGGTGATGAAATTCTTTTGAGGAGGAGAATATAACACCCTGTGTTTTTAGGTTAATTAATTAATAATGAATTGTGAAAATGGAATATTTTTTCAAAATGTTAGAATTTAGCCAAGAAACTTATACTATTAGATTCGTGGTGATTTTCAAATCAATTTACATACATAAACTTTTCCAATCGAAGTTCAAACGAAAAATTTATCGACATTTGAGTTTTTATAGTAAATAATTATATATGCAATTAACGAAATAATTTGAAATTAATTAATGATTGATTAACGTCGTTAAACATAATAATAGCTTAATATTTAAGAAACATAGTTAAGATAAGGGTAACAGTGATTAAACATTAAATGAGTGATTATGGGAATGAATTAACGAAGAAATCAAACAACACAAAATGCACTGAATTAGCCTATGTAAGTCGACCATGACCTAGCCACGATCGACCTTGGGTGGTCAACCTGGGCTTGGGATGGTCGACCTGCATTAGGTTAGAGGCGACAGTAAACTTAGACCATGTGGCCTAGATTTGATTCGTTTCCAACCGACGGTTAGCGCAAATTTGAACCTCTATAAATTAAGGCCTAGGATTTCACTTTCCACTCATTATTTTTCTAATGAGCGCGGAAGCTCGTCCATCTTCCTCTCTCCTCCAAAATTTCAAAATACACAGAATTAGACATAGAATGCACAGATACACTTTACAGAAGAATAGAAAAGGATAGAGAATAGGAAATAGGTTCAAATCAAGCCGCTACATTGAAGGTAAACTTTAGATCTGGTTCTAATTAATAAGTCTCTTTTTTCAAACCCAAATTCAAATAGATTTGTATAAATGGTATATATGGATCCAAATAGGGAGTCAAAAGTAGAGAATATAGATAACAGGGTTTAGACTGGACTAGATCTAGATATTTAAGAGCGCTAATAAAAGGTGAGTGGGAATATTATATATTTTTATATCATACTAGATTATATCGCTGCAAACCTATTCCTATATGCCTGCGTATTGAATTTAAGTTGTGAATAAATTCGTAATTGTGAAAAGTTGAAGATATGAAACTTACCTATGTAAATACATAATGATTAGTTATAATTCTGCAATCGCGCAATGATTAGTTTTATTTTTGTAGTTACGTAATGACTAGATTTAATTCTATAGTTGCGCAATGATTAAATTTAATTGGTATTTTTACAACAACTGAAATGAATAAAATCATAATGAATGCGTAATGATTAGGAACTTTTTTTTTGTTGAACACAAATTAAGTTAAAATAAACTTCATTCTGTTATTCATGGTTTTTGTGATATTTTAATACATTGGGGCTTGGATTTTACAAGTAAATTGCTGCATATTATCATGTTCAAAATAAACAAAAGTGTGACGTATGGAATTACAAGAAATGCACATGTGAAAATAAAAAGGAAAGAGATGTATAAAACAAGAAAAATCTCTGTGTTTTATACTGTCTGTTTCAAGAAAAATAAAAAGGCAATTCATTATAATTACAAACCTCACACGAACATTTCTTCTTTTGATAAGATATGGAAATTACCACGTTAATTAATATATTGAATAGGAATTCAGTTCCAATATATTAAAATGTAGTATATCCTAAAAGTTAAACAATAAGTCTTGAAAAGTATGTATACCATTTAGAATGAAAGAAAGAGGTTTTGACAAATAGGCAAGAAAAAGAATAAAGAATGCAATGGGAATAGAAATGTTAGTTGAAACCAATAATAAAAAGGCAACGATATTAAAGAATTGAAAATGAACCGGTAAATGAATTTGAAAAAGGAAAGGCTAAACGCAGTGTAAAATAAGACTTATAGTCAACTATAAGTGTTATAGAGTCAATGAAAGAAAGTATGAGAAAATTTAAATATAAAACATATCTTATCAGTAGCCTCGGATATGTGTTTATGATGGGTGTGGATAGTTATAATTTAATATATAAATTATAGAAAGAAAATGACATTGATAGTTATTAAATAAATTAAAGTCCGAAAGCATATTCAACCGTTCGACCTCAGTGCTTAGAACGAAACCTTTGTATTTGTAGCCATCGGGCGGACCTTTTGTGGATGGTGAAACTATACAAGCACTATAGATTAGTTTACTTCAATTTTGTTTAGAGGAAGGTATTTCCTATTTTGCACTAGGCAATCTAAATAGACGATGGGAAGGATAGGACTTATGCAAAAGGGAACGCAGGGCCTATGTATGTGGGTACCAAAATATAGGGTAGGAGTTGCATTTTTAGCGAGTTCGTTATCGGTCCCTTCCAGTCAGTGGGAAGGACGGGGTTACGCCTAACTGATCTCTTCCGTATGTTAGGATTGATTCGGTTGGGTTATGCACCACCATAGTTGTTTGTTAGTTTGTTTGATAGGGAAAGGCTTGTTAACCCATACAGAGATTTCTTAGAAACACGGATGGGGTGGAGGTGCATGGGGCCGGAAAGCCACGATACATGAAGTAGAAAAAGGTGAAAATCCTCAAAGAATATAGGACCGAATGGGGTAAAGATCGTCGGTGAGAACTATAGGATTTCCTCGAGTGATACAACGATCATGATGCAATGAGGCGATGGATCCTTATGAGGTGTTGAGCGATAGATACTAATAGGGATAGTATCTAAGTCTGTTAGTGGACGATGGGATATGTATTTAAATATATAGATATAAAAGTATAGGAGGTAGATGGGAACGGTTCGTACACATCAATGGAGTCGTTGCACTAATGATAAAGTCTAATATAACAAGAAATGTTAAACAATCGGCATAAGCTAGTGTTATGTATAAAATGTATTATTTACTAGTCACCAAAATATTGTTTAGACCCCCTCCTCATTACAACCAATAGGATTTAGCAGGGCAGGCACTATTATTGTTTTGGAGCAGTTGTTTGGCAGAAGCACTTGATATTTGTGATGTAAATTCTTGGTCAGTGATTATTATGATATTCTACATTTACTTGTTGCCACTATGAGTTATTACCATTAGTGCTATGATATAATTTATCTTTTGCAGGGTACCAAATCAATAATTCATAATTTAATGGACCTGATTTTTGGGATTGTGAAAATCTGGCCCACTAGATTGTGGGTTAATACATTCATGTTGGTGAGATGCGAGCGAAAACTGATACATATGCCAGATGTGATTAGGAAACTTTAGAAAAGATTGGAATCATTCGACAGCGAATGAAACCTACTCATGATCGATAGAAGAGCTACGCCAATAAGAAACATAAAGAACTGGAATTTTCTGTTGGGGATATGCTTCTTGTGAAAGTATCTCCTTTGAAGAATGTAGTTCGATTCAGTAATAAGGGGAAGTCGGCACCAAGGTTCCTACGTCCTCTTTGGATAGTAGGGAGGATTGGGAAGTTAGCATATATGCTCGACTTAACTTAGAAGATAGCGGGTGTGCACAACGTCTTTCATGTTTTCTATCTAAGAAAATTTATGCACGACTCAAGCATGATGATTACGGTGAATCAACTTGAAGATGTTGAGGTAGAAATAAAAGTTTTGAGATCTTGTAGGCTAATTCGTATTGTTGGACACAATACGAAATAGCTTAGGAGAAAGTCAATGAAACTAGTAAAGGTACAGTGGAGCGGAAGTGACGACAATTGTACGTAGGAAACTAAGGAGAGCATAAGAACTACATGTCCGAAGCTCTTTGAATGATAAGATCCATCGTTTATCATATCAACTTTCACCATTATATATCGCATTTGGTAGGTTAGTATTCTGCATGCTTGGGTAGGATCACATATTCTATCGATTGCATAATTGCTTGTTTGATGGTTGCATATGGTTGAAAGGCATGCAGTGTAACTATGGTTGCTCATTTCTTGACTTGTTTAGGGATTTCAAGGGAGAAATTTCTAAAGAGAGGAGAATGGAACGACCCGTATTTTACTTATCGGAGGATGGTAAAATATTTTTATTTTATTCATGCGAGGTCATATAATTCTATAATCTTGAAATATGACTCTTTGGAGACATTTTACATGGCTAAGATTTTTTTCAAATTTCTATGTGACAATTTTGACCATGGATTTCTTGGTTGGGCTATAACTTTTGTTAAGAGTTGAACTAGGGTCTAAAACTAGTTCCATTGCTTTAGGATGATGGTTTTTCATTCCACAGAGTGGTCATAATAAAAAATGGATTTACGGTTAGGTTGTCATGCCTATTTTAATTTTTGGCAGTTGTTGGGTAGAATTAGTATGTAATTAATTAAACTCATTAGTCTAATCCAAGATTAGTATAAATATGGGGCTGTAGGAACAAATTAAAAAATTTATCTCCTTTTCAGATCAGATCTAAACCACCATTAATCCTAATTTCATCCAAAACGCACAAATTACTCTCTAATCTTTGCCGAATTGCTAAGTAGAGAGAAGATCATCAAATAGAAGTTAGAGATCATTGTTTTGGTTGATTCGCATTACTTTCTATTGCTGTCTATATTGAATTTAGACGAGAATTAATTGATTTTGGTAATTAGTGAATGGTTTATTCCTTCTTACTATCCTATGCATGTTTATATGGTAAAAGTGCATGTTTTAACATAATTTTTGTCCTTAAAACCTTTCCTAACTTTAAATTACATGTTTTCATAAGCTTATGACCTAAATTGTGAATCTCTGAAATGGTTTTTTAAATTGATCTAGTAATTCTCCTTACTCACATTCATATGTGCATTTAATATGTAGATTTAGATTAGAATTGGTTTGCTTATCACATTCTTGTGGGTTGCTTGAATGAATGGATGTATATGCATGTTATTTTATACGTGTATATTATGTTTTAATATTTTTTGCTAGTGTTTTGGATGTTTAGGAAGATAAGCTGGTGAATTTGGCAAATCAGAGCCAAAGTTGGTCGAAATTGGACAAAACTTGAATTGAAGGCTCTGAAGCATGGGAGTAGCTTGCACAAAAATTTACGCCTCAAAATTTGCTATGGACTCAACTCGACATCGTGTCGAAGAGTCGGTACCAATTTGTTTTGAGGACTTGGATGGCTAGGTCAAATTGATGGATGGATAGAGCATGGCTAGTGGAAGTTGTCCATGGAAGGATGTAGGAAATTGGCCAAGTGTTGTATTTTATGCCGAGTTGTTTCCTAGAACTTGAAGTTAGATGCTATGGGAAGGGACTGAGTTGTTTTGAGGAATGGATTAGGGTTTGAAGCATCTAGGAATGAAGTACTAGGGATAAGGAAGGTTAGTTAGCCAAAATTGGCTAAGTAAATGACTCAGTGCCCAGTCATTTTTGATTTGGTACCGAATTGTTTTATTGAATGAATGGGGTCAAGCTTGTACAAGAAAGAAGTAGGGGACTCTGTAGATCGTGCTAGGGGTGTTGGCTCGTTCGCTTGGGGATTTGATGGCGATGTAACAGCATGATAAAATCTTTTGATCTTGGGTTTAGGACTCGTGAAGGGAGTAGATTTCGAAGATGACAACTCAACAAAGGAGGGAGCCGTGAATAGAGAATGTGAAGTGTTTTGAATAATGAAAATTGGATTAAGCAAAGGAAGGGCTCAGATCCAAATGGAGCAAGAGAGGGCTTAGATGTATATGCCAAGGATCGTTGATACTCAGAGTGTTTTCTTTTGTACTCGAAGCATGATTTTGTAAATGGGGATGCCCATGGATAAATGGAGTGGATCTGAATACCTTGGACCAATGGCTTTTGGCCTAGTATTTAGCTTCAGGTTATGAGACATATATCGAGCTTTAGGTTGTGTGATACGAGAGTACACTAAAAACTAGGATTTTCATTAGTCCCTGGCAGTAAGGAGGCCATACTAGTTATCACATATTTAGAGCATATGGAATGATAATGAGGATTGCTTGATGGATGTTGTGTTTGCTTTAGTTTCTTTATAGGCTATCATTTGGAGATATCATTGGGAGTGGGTATTAGGGATAGGAATACTTAGAGAGCCGATATCCTTATTTTGGGTATTGTACCTTTATGTTATTTATAGAGTAGCATATTATGATGTTATGTGCTAACTCGGTTGCAAGGACAGATCAGGTATGATTCATGTACCTCCATTCCTTACTATATTTACAAGCATAGTATTTTGAGATTTATTTACCACTCACGCCAGACTGTTGTCTGACCCAAGGTTTTATGTTTTACTTCTTATTATCTTGGGAACTCTTAAACGAGTAGAATAGGTAATAGGTCTAGGTGACACAATAGTTATGTAGAGGACGATCTGGATGGAGCTATCTCATATTATATATTTATACGGATTTCTACGCTTATTCAGTTATGCAGCACTGGGAGCCTTAGCAGTGACTACTTATTTCCTTTTTATGAGACGGTTGTTGGATTTATTTCCATTGTATAAACTCTACTATATTTGTACATAACTCTATGGATTGTGCTCTGATGATTTGTTCACATAGTTATTACTGTCTCTCCTATTATATTTTATCCATGTGCTTTGAGAAATTTGACAAGCAATATGCTGTATTTATTTCATTTCCAACCTCGATGATCATCCTATACCGATCGGGTATGATTGTAATTCACTATTTTGATATTATTAGTGCCAATGGTATAGGGAGGTCCTTATAAACACGATAGGACTATGGCGATTCCTTTGAGACATATAGCTCCAAAAAAGAGAAGAGAATTGGATAGACAAGTTTTGAAATTGCTGTAGAAAGGATTTATTAGCAAAGTATTTCTACATAAAGAGCGCCTGTCGTTTTCACTACTAAGGCTGACAGTTCCCTGAAGCTATGCGCCGACTATTGAGGATTGAATAATCCGAAGAAAAAAAGTTGTTATCCATTGCATTGCATTGACGACCTCTTTGATCAACTTGTCGGGGCAAGAATTTTCTCACGGCTTGACCTTGCTATAGGATTTCATCAGTTGAAAGTGTTGAATATGCGATTATATGATTTTTGTTTGATGATAATAAACATATATATATATATATATTCATTTAAATGTATTTGTTAATATTTGCTGAATAAAATAAATAAAACAGAATTTGAATTCAAAAGGATATTTTATTCAAACAAATATTTATTACAATTTTGAATAGTACAAATTCAAGCTCTCACTATAAATATACAATTTCAATTATAATACAAATTTGATTACATCACAATTTCTAATTTACAAATACACCTCACTACATATCGCTCATTCACTTGTAATTTATCTTCAACTTTATTCCAGATTGAATCCAGCATCTGAGCAATCTGCAAAAATAAATTCTGACGCAGTAAAATTGAAAAGGAAATATTTTTGCAGTATAAAATAAAATGGGGATTTTGAAAATAATATTTGCCTCAGTTATTTGGGTTGTTGGTTATCATTTAAATTCGAATTCATCATACACGAACAGCTTGTGACATGCACAATGTATCACTGTACATGCCACAAGGTCGTGCACACCGATATATACACTTGATAAAGTTACAGGGACAAGTGAACACAAGGTCAAACCGAAACAAAAGCCGGGTTCAACTCAAGTAAAAATAAAGTCACGATATTAGCAAAAGTTCAAACCCGAGCTATAAGCTGGATTCAACTTAGTGCACAGCAACTATCTGATGCAGACTCGATTGATCAGCGAACAAAACAACATGGCATAAAGACACAATCCAACAAAAAAAGCAACCAAACCCAAGTGGATATACAATGGAGCAATTCCTACTTAAAACGACTGTACATGAACACCTGCAACAAGAGAATGCCATACAAGCAACTAGAATGCCATAATATGTACAAAACCAAATGCAAGCCAACATCAAAGCATTCACCAGATCAATATGTTATTCACAAGAACCAACATCAGAGGCGACTTCAAGAAGACACAAATACAATATGAACTTATGCGGACCAACAGATGCAAACTTCAAAAGGTACCAGACTCGAGTACATCAAATCAGAGACAAGTACACAAGGAGACCATCAACCAGACTATATGTAAACAAGATGCGTACACACTTGACTACATGATGAACAAAACTGCAAGACCAATATTAAACTGCAACTGGCCTCTACATCAAATGACAAACCATGTATGTACATATATGATGAATGAAATTTCGGCTACTAAAATATAAAGTGCGAACTCAAGGAAATAAGAAATACAACAAAGTAAACAAGAAACTGTGATCAAGCAGAGCAACCCGAAGCTATGCCAAAAAATATAAAAAAAAGGTGCAAACCATGAAGAACTCAAACAATGCCGAAATCATGGTACATCAGTAAGTTAAATGTGAAGGCAAGGAGACAACATGGTGATAAACTACATTCAAGCATCAGGTTAAAAATACAACGGAGAAATTAATGATTTTTACCAAAGTCGAAGTCAGGTGACAATGAACAGGTCAGAGACATAATGGCCGAAGTAAGTACACAAAGAAAATGCAAAGTCAACTCAAAGCCATTTGCAATGACCAGAGGCAGTAAACAGAGAAGTCGAAGTTTCGAACCAAAAATAAGGCCGCAGGTGATTTCAAAACTGAATCAAATTCAAAATGTCAGAGAATCAAAATAACCAGGGTACAAGTTCGAACAAACCTCAACAGCACAATATCAAGCAACAACAAGTGTACAGGTAAATGAAAATTCAAGTCGAAGCCGTGAGCAATTGACTCAAAGGCCAACAAATCGTGGTGGCCAAGAAATCGAACCAAGTCAGAAATCTACACAGTGGGAATAAAGTAACAAATATACGAATTGGAACAAGTCAGAAATCATCACTAGCATCTATACGAAAATTAATGGCCGAGATAAATTAAATGACAAATTCAAGCGAATGAGAAAATAGGAAATCCTATATAAACCCATTCATCATCGGCTTTCAAATCCATCGAGTTCAAGTATGAAAAACATTAAAGCATAAAAGCATAAATTACATATCGAAGCAAAAATCGAACTCGATCAAATTGGAGCAGCCGAGTGCAAAATCGAAGAGACGGTCATTCGACAAAGCAAGCATGCAAGAGCATATAATCGAATGATTAATTGAAGCGGCGCTTCAAAAAGCCCTAATTTTTTAGAAACGAACGAGCAACGAAGAAGCTAATATTTTTCACAAGGAAGAAGGACGGGCCGAAGAAATAAAAGAGATTGTATAATGGGCATTCACATTTATGGGCCGGCTTCTATAATTTATTTGGGCTGTTATATTTAAAATTAGGGTTTATTTATTTCATTGTTTAAAAGTGTTTTTAATTTCTCTTTTAAAATTGTAATTTCTAGTCGTGTGACTAGGGGACGAACTACGGTGGTGTCGTTCGAGAATTTGCAACTCAGTGGCTGAGTTGTGGCAGGGTTTTGAGCGTAGTGTTAAGGCTAGTGGACAGCGGGTGTCGCGAGTTTATGTGTGTAAGCATCTGACTGCTTATTTCTGGTAGAAACTTTGGGGGCAGCACGTAGGCAGGGTTTTACCAAAGCTGGGTAAATTCTGTGTCATTCTATTTTTGCATTTATTATTCTGCTATTATTTGTGCTATTATTTTGATATATCTGTGTTGATATTATAAGCTTTCGCAATAATATTTATAATTAATAGTATCACCCTATTCACCCCCCTCTAGGATGAAATCGATCCTACAAGTGGTATCAGAGCTAGGTACAAAAGCCATTTTTGTTTTAAAAATTTTGATTTTTTCAAAAACCAATTTTTGTTTTAAAAATTTGAATTTTTAAAATGGCTTCTTTTAATAATGCTTTTGCGGAGGGTCAGTCCATAGTTAGACCACCAATGTTCAATGGTGAATATGCTTAGGATGGAAATTTTTTTGAAAACCATTGACGCTTGAGATATTGTTGAGACAGGGTATAGAGCACTAACTATAATTGTAAATAATCAGGAAATAAATAAACCAAAGGATTAATGGACAGAGCTAGAAAATAAATTACAAAATGCTAATGCTAAAGCTATGAATTCTATTATCTGTTCATTGGATCAATTTGAATTTAATCGTGTCTCACATTGTCTAACTGGAAATATGGCATACACTCGAAGTGACTCATGAAGGAACATCTCAAGTCAAAGAATCTCGTCTTGCCATGCTGAGTAGCGAATACGAGAATTTCACAATGGCGAAGGAAGAAAATGTCAAAGAAATGTACGGACGACTTTCTAATATCGTATACAAATCAAAAGCTCTCGGAAAATCATACACGGAATTGGAAATAGTTCGAAAAATACTCAGAGTCCTTCCACGAAGTTTTGAAGCAAAAGTGACTGCCATTCAAAATCAAAAGATTTAAAACAAATCAAAGTTGAAGAACTCATCGGAAATCTCACCACTTATGAGCTAGAAATGAAATTCAAAGAAGAGCGTGAAGGAGGAGATACTCGAAAGAAATCAATAGCTCTCACAGGAACAACTGAAAGTGATGACGACGACGATGATGATGGAGCAGCAGAGTTGGAAACGGTAATAAAGAAATTAAAAAGGTGGAACCGCAAATACGGAAATCCAGCTCTAAATCGAAAATTAAAAAGCAGAATAATCAAAGTTTTAGATAACACAGAACAACGAAAAATCATTTGTCATAAGTGCAATCAACCCGAACACATCAAGCCCAATTGTCCTCAAAATCGACGCGACTTTGAAAAGAAATCAAAAAGGAGAAATTTTGCAGCCACGTGGAATACAAGTGACGAAGATAATCAAGTACTAGCAGCGAGAGTTAGAAAGCAGATATGTGCCTTCAAGGTAATATAACTGATAGCGACGATGACGAGCCAAGCGAGGTATCGAAACTCACTCACTCAGAATTACTTATATATTTCCACGAAGTAAATGGCTGTTTGAACAACTTAGGAAGAAATATGCTAAAATTGAATCACAAAGAGATAGTTTGCTAGAAATAAATGAACGGCTTGAACAATTAGTTAAAACCTATCAAAGTAGGATCCCTAAGTGTGATAAGTGTCCAACATTCGAAGAAGAGATTAAAAAATTAGAAATCAGAATTAAATCGCTTGAAAATGAAATTCTGATTTTGAAAGAGAGTGAAAATACAAGAAGAGAAAATTCTATTAAAAAATGCACATAATTGTTAAACGATAATGAATCTCTCAAAACACAAGTCCAACAACTGTCAACGACTTTAGATAAATTTTCAAAAAGTGAAAAATCGTTTAGTGTGCTCTTAGGGAAACAAACTGTTAATACAGTCAGACAAGGACTTGGATATAATCAATCTGAACCTATTAAAAGAAAAATTAATCAAGTCAATTCAATGTGCACAATTTGTAGAAAATTTGGACACAATCAAAACAATTGTTGGTATAGACCCAAACACGTGAAAACTATACCAATTTGGGTTCCAAAAGGCACGAATATAAAATCTCTCAAAGTTAAACAAATCGGGATCCCGAAAGGAATATATATAAATAGTTTTGGGTCTCCACAAAATTATTTTTCAAAATATTCTACCACTAACAATCATGGACCTATAAAAACAAATAGATCACAAAAATATTTTATCGTGTAGGAGTGGTGGCAGGCTAAGGAACAACAACAGTGTTATCTGGACTCTGGCTGTTCCAGAAACACAACAGACGACAAAGCAAAGTTCCTTAGCCTAGTCTAAAGGTGACAGAATCACAATGGGCAACAACGAAAAATTATCGTAAAGATAAAACAGGTAATGGTATATTCTATTTATTAAATGTGATAATCTGCGCCATAATTTGAATTTAAATCGGCCAGTTATGTTATAAAGAAATAAATGATGATTTTGATTCTGACTTATTCAAAAAATTTGGCCAATTATATTCTCATGCCAAGAACACTATAAAAATCTCTAGAATCTTTGAACTGCTTCATATGTAATAGTTTGGATTAATGATAGTGTTTTATTAGTAAATGAAATGCATTTGGTTATTTTACGGCTAACTCTATATTCACGGTTTTTGATTATTTACACGGTTTCAATTCAAATTCAAGAGAATGTCATTTAAAAAGATGTTAAAATTGATATTTTGATGCACACTTCATGGTCTGGTCTATCAAATTCAATTAATGATAATTTTGAGTGAAAGAAAAATTCAGATGCAGATTACACTGGTAATCTAGTTGATAGAAAAATTACTAGTGGAACGTGTTTATGTTGAGACATTTAGTAACTGCATCGTTTTTCAAAGAAAATATCTGCATATTTTTCATTTCAAATAATTTTCAAATAGCAGAAATTTTTCTTACAAAACCACTTCTAGAAAATCATTTTTGACCTTGTTTTCAGATTGGTCATTTTTAGAAAAATTGATTTTATAATTATTTTTGAATTTAATTTTTAAATTATAACATTGACTAATCTGACTCACTACTAATTATCAAAAAAGATAAATAGTGATTGAAATGGTGATGGGTGTTCATATTTATCATATATTATGACTCGAGATGGTGTAATTAGTAAATTTCTTTAGAAATTTAAACAAGAGCTATAAAACTTTTTGTTGGTAAAAATTCCATGACAATTTCTATTTCTATCATATTTCTATCAACCATCATTCATCAAAATCCATTATAGTTTGTCAATATGTGGTACTTTAAATAGAAATCATTCGTTTTTCATTTTATATTTTTTAAAAAATAAAATAAATAATAATAAAATAAAATCCAAAGTATTCACTCTCATTTAAAAGTCCTCACGGTTATGAATGGGTGAATTACTTGGAATTTTTTATGTGCTTCCATGCTCATTTAAAAGTCCTCACGGTTATGCATGTATGGAACGCATATCAAAATTGATTTATTAAATAAACAAGTTGATTCTAATCCCATTTAAAAGTCCTCACGGTTATGTGTGGTTAGATGATACTTGAATTCATTTTTTAAAAAAATGGAATACTACTAATCTCATTTAAAAATCCTAACGGTTATGCATGGTTAGTAGATATTCAAATTCCTGAAATAAATATACCACAAATAGACAAAACCGTATGGTTTTATATGATGACATCATTCCCATCATTCTAAAAGTGGAATATGCGCCTAACAGAGTATTTATTATTTTTGTTTGATTTTTTATTGAAATTTAATATTTATATTCGATTGAGTTTCAATGTTGTATTAATATCCATCACTTTATCTCCATTTTTCTAACACTATTACTCTTTTGTTGATAACAAAAGGGGGAGAGAAAAGTTAAGATTTTGACAAATAAAAGTCAAATATTTTCTATTTTCATCTAGGCTCATTTGCATATTTTTAATTGTATGCATATATGAAGGGAGAGCTTTGTGTAGAGCGGAAGCATTCAAATAGGGGGAGAAAATTGAATGATCAAATACATTTAACAAATTCAAAATCTTAAATATATGTTTGTTATCATCAAAAGGGGGAGATTGTTGAATATGCGATTATATGATTTTTGTTTGATGATAATAAACATATATATATATATATTTCATTTAAATGTATTTGTTAATATTTGCTGAATAAAATAAATAACATAGAATTTGAATTCAAACGGATATTTTATTCAAACAAATATTTATTATAATTTTGAATAGTAAAAATTCAAGCTCTCACTATAAATATACAATTTCAATTATAATACAAATTTGATTACATCACAATTTCTAATTTACAAATACACCTCACTACATATCGCTCATTCACTCGTAATTTATCTTCAACTTTATTCCAGATTGAATCCAGCATCTGGGCAATCTGCAAAAATAAATACTAATGCAGTAAAATTGAAAAGGAAATATTTTTGCAGTATAAAATAAAATGTGGATTTTGAAAATAATATTTGCCTCGGTTATTTGAGTTGTTCGTCATCATTTAAATTCGAATTCATCTTACACGAACAGCTTTGTGACATGCACAGTGTATCACTGTACATGCCACAAGGTCGTGCACACCGATATATACACTTGATAAAGTTACAGAGACAGGTGAACACAAGGTCAAACCCAAATAAAAGCCGAGTTCAACTCAAGTAAAAATAAAGTCACGATATTAGCAAAAGGTTAAACCCGAGCTATAAGCTGGATTCAACTCAATGCACAGCAACTATCCGATGCAGACTCGATTGATCAGTGGACAAAACAGCATGGCACAAAGACACAATCCAACAAACAAAGCAACCAAACCCAAGTGGAATACAATGGAGCAATTCCTACTTAAAACAACTGTACATGAACACCTGCAATAGGAGAAGGCCAAACAAGCAACCAGAATGCCATCATATGTACAAAACCAAATGCAAGCCAACATCAAAGCATTCACCAACTCAATATGCTATGCACAAGAACCAACATCAGAGGTGACTTCAAGAAGACACAAATACAATATGAACTTATACAGACCAACAGATGCAAACTTCAAAAGGTACCAGACTCAAGTATATCAAATCAGAGACAAGTACACAAGAAGATCATCAACCAGACTATATGTAAACAAGATGCGTACACACTTGACTACATGATGAACAAAGCTGCAAGACCAATATTAAACTGCAACTGGCCTCTACATCAAATGACAAACCCTGTATGTACATATATGATGAATGAAATTTCATCTACTAAAACATACAGTGCAAACTCAAGGAAATAAGAAATACAACAAAGTAAACAAGTAACTGTGATCAAGCAGAGCAACCCGAAGCTATGCCAAAAAATATAGAAAAGTGCAAACTATGATGAACTAAAACAATGCCGAAATCATGGTACATCAGTAAGTTAAATGTGAAGGCATGGAGACAACATGGTGATAAACTGCATTCAAGCATCAGGTTAAAAATACAACAGAGAAATTAACAGTTTTTACCAAAGTCGAAGTCAGGTGACAATGAACAGGTCAGAGACATAATGGCCGAAGTAAGTACACAAAGAAAATGCAAAGTCAACTCAAAGCCATATGCAATGACTAGAGGCAGTAAACAGAGAAGCCGAAGTTTTGAACCAAAAATAAGGCCGCGGGTGGTTTCAAAACAGAATCAAATTCAAAATGTCAGAGAATCAAAATAACCAGGGTACAAGTTCAAACAAAGCTCAACAGCACAATATCAAGCAAAACAAGTGTACGGGTAAATGAAAATTCAAGTTGAAGCCGTGGGCAATTGACTCGAAGGCCAGCAAATCGTGGTGGATAAGAAATCGAAATAAGTTAGAAATCAACATCGTGGGAATCAAGTAACAAATATATGAAGTGGAACAAGTCAGAAATCATCACTCGCATCCATACGAAATCAATGGTCGAGATAAAGTAAATGACAAATTTAAACGAACGAGAAAATGGGAATTCGAATCCTATATAAACCCATTCATCATCGGCTTTCAAATCCATCAAGTTCAAGCATGAAAAACATTAAAGTACAAAAGCATAAATTACATACCGAAGCAAAATTCAAACTCGATCACATTGGAGCAGCCGAGTGCAAAACTGAAGAGACGGTCATTCGACAGAGTAAGCACGCAAGTGCATATAATCGAATGATAAATTGAAGCGGAGCTTCAAAAAGCCCTATTTTTTTAGAAACGAACGAGCAACGAAGAAGCTAATATTTTTCACAAGGAAGAAGGACGGGCCGAAGAAATAAACGAGATAGTATAAAGGGCATTCACATTTATGGGCCGGCTTCTATAATTTATTTGGGCTGTTATATTTAAAATTAGGGTTTATTTATTTCATTGTTTAAAAGTGTTTTCAATTTCTCTTTTACAATTTTAATTTCTAGTCGTGTGACTAGGGGACGAACTACGGTGGTGTAGTTCGAGAATTCGCAACTCAGTGGCTGAGTTGTGGCAAGATTTTGAGCGTAGAGTTAAGGCTAGTCGATAGCGGGTGTCGATAGTTTACGTGTGTAAGCGTCTGACTACTTAATTTCTAGTAGAAACCTTGGGGGCAGCACGTAGGCAGGGTTTTGCCTAAGCTGGGTAAATTTTGTGTCGTTCTATTTCTGCATTTATTATTCTGCTATTATCTGTGCTATTATTTTGATATGTCTGTGTTGAAATTATAAGCTTCCGTAATAATATTTATAATTAATAGTTTCATCATATTCACCCCCTCCCCCTCTAGGGTGAAATCGATCCTACAGAAAGTTGCCGAGGATAGCAATTTAAAGACCGCTTTTCAAACTCCTGATGGATTATTTGAGTGGGTTGTGATGCTGTTTGGGTTAACTAATTCCCAGCTTATTTTGTTGACTTGATGAGTAGGGTATTTCGGAAATAGTTCAACAAATTTGTAGTTGTATTTGTTTATGATGTCGTAGTATTTTCATGAGATGAGAAGGATCATGAGTTACACTTGAGAGAAGTGCCATTTTTAAAGGAGTGAGGTCTGATTTCTCGGACAAGTTGTATGGGGTAATGAGTTGGCGGTAGACCTAGGAAAAGTGGCAGCTATGAATAATTGGAAGATTCCAAAGAATGCTTCAGATGTATGTAGTTTCACAGGATTAGCTGGGTTCTATCGAAAGTTTATAAAGGACTTTACAAAGATATTAACACCATTGACGAAGCATACGAAAAAGAAATTAGTCTATTTTCGGGATGCAAAGTGTATGGAGGAATTTTTCGAGTTGAAGGAGATTTTGATGAGTGCACCTATTTTGGTTATCCCTGATGGTACCAAACCACTGTCTACACTGATGCTTCCGGCATTGGTCTTGGTGCTATCTTGATGCAGGAAGGAGGGTTGTAGCATATGTGAGTCGACAGTTGAAGACGCGCATAAAGAACTACCATACACATGATTTGGAATTATATGCGATTGTATTTTATTTGAAGTCATGGATATTCTATTTATTTGGAGAGTGATTTGAATTGTATACAGACCACAAGTCATTGAAATACTTGTTCTCGTAGAAGGACTTGAACTTAAGACGGATGAGATGGATGGAATTCTTAACATCTATGATTTTGATTTTGCTTAAACTCCTAGAAAAGGTAATGTTGTTGCAGATGCACAGAGTAGGAAACATGCGACATTGAGCGCTATGATGTTAGAGATGAAGCAGCTTGAGTATATTTTTGGATTTCGATCACCGATGGATGTTGCACCTGGATTATTGGTGAACTTAGATGTTAGACCTATGAGAGTGGATAGGATTGGTGTGAATCAAAGTAAGGGTGCAAAGTTGGTTGAGATTATAGATTAGCTTGAGAAAGGTAAGAAGTCAAGGCATTTGGAGCGGTATACAAAGGGCGGGAAAGGATACTTGAGGCGAGATGGGAGGTTGTGTATGCCGAAGTTAAAAGATCTAATTGATGAGGTGTTAGAGGAGTGTTATCATTTGAAGATAACTACTCATCCTGGTGGTGAAAAAATTATAGTCATATGAAGAGAGTTCACTCTTGGCCAGGGATGAAGAGAGATGTAGCGAGGTATGCAATGAGATGTCCCACTTGTCAAAGAGTCAAGGTAGAGTAGAGAAAGCCGAGTGGATTACTAATGCCTTTAGAAGTTTGACGGTGGAAGTGGGAAAGCATTTCAATGGATTTTGTAGATGGGTTGACAAGGAGTGGAAGAGGTAATGATTGTATTTGGGTCATGGTGGATCAATTGGCGAAGAGCACACATTTCATTCCTGTGAAGATTAAGAGGATGACAGCATCTTTAGCTGCATTATATATTCAGAAAGTAGTGAGGTTGCATGGTATACTGGTGAATATTGTGGGTTATCGATACCCACTCTTCATGAGTGAGTTCAAAAAGACTCTATAAGACAGTTGTGTATGGAGCTGAGTTTGAGTATGGCATATCACCCATAGATGAACGGACATACCAAAAAGGTGAATATGGCGTTGGAAGATTTATTGAGGGTGTGTATATTCTAGATTTTGAAGGTTCTTGGGAAGATCATTTGCCACTGGTGAAATTAACATATAGTAACAGTTATCAAGCTAGTATTAGGACGGCACCGTTCGAAGCATTATAGAGAGAGATGTATAAATCACCTTCATATTGGTGGGAGTCAACGGATAAAACGATACTTGGACCATAGATGATAAGAGATACGTCGGAGAAAGTAAGGTTGATAAGAAAAGGAATGAAGGCGGCACTGGATAGGAAAAAATCATATGCTGATAAAAGGCAAAGGATGTTGGAATTCTAAGTTGGTGATCTTGTATTTATGAAGATATCGACCCTTAAAAATGTGATGGGGGTTTGGACGTTTGGGAAAGTTAGCACTGCAATTTGTTGGATTATTTAAGGTTTTGGAGCATATTAGAAGATTTTCTTATAGGGTAGATCAATCTGAGAGAATGGCTAGAGTTCATAATGTGTTCCATGTGTCACCTTTGCGAAAATGTGTACATGACTTGGCTATAGCAATAGAACCCAGTAAGTTGGAGGATGTAGAAGTAGAAGCTGAAGCAAGTTCATCTAAAGGTCCTACATGGATAGTGGAGCAGAATTCGATGGTTGAGGAATAAAGTAATCAAGATGGTGAAGGTTCAATGAGAAACGATCCAGCAGAGAATACGTAGGACCCAGAGGGAAAATATGAGCTCCTCGTTGCCATTATGTTCTTTGGTTGATATAATTTACTAGTATTTATATTTGGTTGCATAGATAGATGTTAGGGATTGGATGCAATAATATATGTTATTTCTTATGTCACTAAATTTGTGTTCATATAGGACTGCCGGTTTAATACTAGGATTGTCATGCATCATGCCTTCTATGCCACACTCTTGCATTCATATAAGATGCACTTATTGCATTTATTGCATTATGCTATATTCATATCAGTTATCATGCTCATGTTCCTCCTATATCTTGTTTGGATGTCATTGTACGTATGTATTACTTGATTAAATATGATGGTTGTTTTAATATAGATGATTGCATTGTATGATTAGTTGTATGCATGCATGAGTGATGTGGACGAGTAAACAAAAGAGTGAGCGTCTATTACATTTTCCATTTCTTTGGAATTATGGGGACAAAATTCTTTTAAGGGGGAAGAATGTAATACTCCAAAAGTTTATATATAACTAAAATAATGATTATAATTAATAAATAATAAATTTTGGACTTAATTGGAGGTTATTTTGGTAATTTCGGTAAAAGCACAAGATGGTAAATTTATAAACAATTGAATTTTCTAATGGGAGTTACACCATTACGTATATCCCATTTTTCTAGTTAGGATTAAGTATTCATTTGTCCAAACTGCATGTCGTATAAGTGAGATATCGAGGTTTTTTTCAAGTGGGCCAAATTTGTATGCGCACAGCGAGCCAAGCTAAGCTGAGTTGGGCCAGGCCCATAATTTGAATTCAAATTGAAACACCAATTCATATATTTCCTCCTAAGGTCTTTTTAAAAGAATGTAACTTTATTTTTAACTTCATTTCTCATTTCTAAAAAATTATCGAACTCGTCTTCTTCTTTATCCAATCATCTCAACACCGAGTTCACAAATCTTAGCGGAAATTGATGAATCAAGTTGGATTGAATTCATAATGGGATTCTCTATCATGGGGAGTGAGAGTCAAGGCAATATAGAGATTCACATTTCAAGAAATTCAGGACAAGGGGTGAATTCAAGTTTTTTTGGCTTGAATTTGGTGAGTGTGGCTTCTCTGATCCTTTTATAATGCTATGATAATGTTGTAAGATGCTTTAAGACTAACTTAGGGTCAAATTATGAAGTAAAAACCAATATAAATGATGATAGCTAAACTTGAGAAATAAAAGTATGTATTCTATATATAAGAAATTCACAGAACCCAAAATTCAACATAATTCGAATCAAAACCTTATGCAAACTATAATATGATAATATGAACATGCTAGGACCCCATGAACCAAGTAAATGATGTATATACATGATTTAGGATCACTAGAATTGAAGAATGGAGCAAATAATCAAAATTTGTAAATTAAAATATGCAAAATAGAAAAGAAATCACGTTTATGTGCACACCGGTCCACCGGTTAATGTCCAGATTATTGGAATTTTGGGCATTTATTTGCCCAAATTGACATGCCACAACTTGGAATTTTTTGTGATGTCCTCTGGCGGCTATTTGATGACTTTTTTGGTGTTCTTTGGCTGCTTTTTGGATGCATAGATTGGTGATAGTAATGATGTATGGGCGTAGTATGTGTGATTGGAATGGTATTTGAATACTTCAAGCATGATGGCAATGTACGAATAGGGTCTACATGGTGGTGGACAGCTGGGAAAGAATGTGAAACCATAACGGAAACGATGAGATACAATCGTAGTACATATGTCTTTGGATTATATAATTTGGTGAAGTGTAAGTGGATAGCTAGCAATACGAATACCTGAATCTTGTAGCGCACACGGCAGATCCTTGATTCATGGTATTGACGTGACATTCTCCTAGCATCGAGGATGGTCCTGTAGGGGTTTTGATGTGGGAAACAACCGACCTGTAGTGCACATGGTGGGACCAGATATGTGTTCAATACATGACTATTCTTTCCTGCAAGTAGGAAACGAAATAGTTGTAGATGTGTAATCCTTTACCACAAGTGATGAGATTGGATTAAGTTTAGAGTTAATTAGATGGTATAATATCGTTCTATAGTGCGACATAGGTGAATCTAGAAGGTTTTATACTTTATACTTAAATCATTTTATATCACTATCTTAATACTTTAGACGTAAATCGTTTTATGTCACTGTCTTATTAGTGTACCTGTACTAGACTTGCTTCGCACACACAGACATATGTCTGACCCACTCCTATGTTTTCTCTCTATATTGTTTAGGTTAATGGAGTTTTAAGATGTGATGGACTAGGTGGCGTGATTTGTATATATTGTAAATAAAGTGTGTACCAAAGACATAATGTGGTAATGTGTTAACTTGGTTTGGGTTTGGATCAGATATGAAATCAGATATAATGTATTTGTGTAATATGATATTTTGTTAGCATTTCGCTGTGAGACTCTAAAAGTTATCAGATATTTTATTTTTTGTCTCATGGTCTCTCTGTATACAAATATATATTATCTTCCAACTACTTGTTTTTTTGAACTTCGTTGTATAGTTGTGGGGTTCGAAGATTGCAGGTTGTTGCATTTAACTTCTTTAATATCATCCAAGTCTATAACCTTATTGTTAATTTTCTTTGATATAAATTCCTTTTCCAATAAGAAAACATGTAGAGAAACAATAACCTTTTATTCCTTGGCATTGTACAGTATATATTCCATTGAGTTTTTGGGATATCTTATAAATTTACATAGTACCCATTTTTCCTCCAGTTTATTTGGACCAACGTTCTTAACGTAGGTCGGCCAACCCCACACCTTCAAATACTTGAGTTGAGGTTTCTTAACACACCACATCTCATATGATGTTTTAGGCATAGATTTGATAGGCAACAAATTCAACATATGCGCTATAGTTTCCAACGCATATCCGCAATAGGACAAAGGTAACTCAACTTTACTCATCATGGAACGAACCATATCAATAGGGTTTTGTTTCTTCGCTCCGACACACCATTTCATTGCAGATTATAAGGTTGAGTAATCCAAGATAATCTCATTATCTTTTAAGTAATGTTGGAGTTCTTGTCCAACATACTCACCATCTCGAACGGATCAAAGAATTTTAATCTTATGGTTCGTCTGATTTTCTACTGCATTCTTGTACTCGATAAATTTCTCATAGAAATCGGATTTGTTCTTCATAAGATATACATATCCTAGCCCCAAGAAATCATTAATGAATGTAAGAATGTAAGAACCATTATCCTTGATGATTATAGATATCATGCCACATACTCACTATGTACTAACCTTAAGAGTTCATCAATCCTTTCGTTGCTCCCATCGAAGGGGTGTTTGATCATTTTACCTTTGAGACATGACTCACATGTGTCAAAATGATACAGAATCAAGTGATGGGAGAAAACCTTTGGTTTTCAGTTTGTTTAATCATCTCTCATGAATTTGACCTAGGCTACGATGCAAAGATAATTTTCATTTATATTGTTAGAAGAACTACTCATAGAACACACATAATTAGTACTGATCGCATAAACTCCATTTTCAATAACACCATCATAGACTTTATTTCCACTCAAACTAATGATCATAACATTATTTACACAATGAAATACATATATCCATTCTCAGACAATCTAGAAACATACATAATTCCACTAATAAAGTTTTTCAGAAAATAACAATTATTTAATATCAATGCTGCTCCACTAGGCAAACATAAATGATAATCTCTTACTGTCGTTGCATCTATGATAGATCCATCAACAACTTGGAGTCTTATCTCTCCTTTTGCCATGCGGTACCGGTTCTTAAGACCACGTAATGAATTACATAAATGAGTTTTAGTTGTATTGTCCAAAACCTAAAATATTTACTAACTACAAAACAATTTCGAATCATAAATGTACACGATGTAGCAGCATAACCATTCTAGTTTCAATTTAATAATTTTTTGGTATTAAGGACAGTTCCTTTTCCATTGACCTTCCTTGTGGCAATGGTGACATTCACTCTTGTCATCGCCCATCAATATAGTCTTTCATTATTAGTGCGTAATCATCCCCTTTCTATCCTTTAGTCATTTTGGTATTAAACAGCTTCTTTGTAAGCTCGTAACTGTTCACCAAATAGAGCCTTGAGACTATCCAATATCTCATAAACATACATGTTTTCATGTTAACTATGCTTCAGCTTATCTAATGTTGATAACATGAAAACCTAAGCGATCCCTAAGTTTGAAACACATTTCTCATAAGCAAGTCAAAGTTTGGGGTCTACATCATCGGCGGGTTGTTCTTTAGGATCACATGTAATAAATGGAAAAGATGCTCGTAAGTCAACACTATCTTAATCTCTCTTAGCCGATCGATATAGTTAGGTCCGGTAAGCTTGTCGCTTTCGAAAAACAGTTTTGGAGTTGACATTTTCTGCAAGTTTTAACTGGTAGATTATTAAGACAATATCATAATAGAAGTTCTTATAATATTAGTAAGATTAAACTTTATGTTTCATTTTACTAATAAGCTCCCACTAGTTTTTTATGTTTCGCTAAACTCTAAGTTGAAATATAGAAGTCTTTCGACTTCACTAATTGATGTTAGGACTTATCTGTCTTGGAATTTTGACCTTGAGTTTGCTCAACAACTCATAGCTCCATGGACAATGGATAACTCCTTATTGATTTTTCCATATACAACTCCTAACATGTGGTACCTTGCCCTAGTTTCACTTTGACATTAAGTTTGCTCAATAAATTGTAAGTGAAATTGTTCACTCGTACCTACCATATATCGCAATGGCCTAAGTATAGTATATGTACCTTGATTTTTCTCAATAAATCCATGTAGTTGTCTTACCTCATCTATTAAATATATTAATAATACTACACATAACAACCCTAGCTTGAGTTTGCTCAACAACTAATGAGTATGCAAGTAATTTATGTATATATATAGTAGAGAACAATGTTATATTAAAGATACACAATCTTCAATATATTACATAGAGTGATATCGACTTATGAAATAATGTATTTTTGATGAAATACCCTCATGATTGAAGTATCGGACACATCGGGAATCATGGTATATGTACATTTACATATGTATTTATTCCTTAAGTCTATTTAGAGTTTCTATAATGTTCCACCTTTGGTTTATATATTCATATCATATAAGTTTTATTATTATATAACTTCAATATTTTAATTAACTTACGGATAAAATTATATTAGTTAAATCATATTTAATTAATTAACACTTTAATTAATTGTTTATTATTCAATTTTAACATATCATATTGAATATTTATAAACGGTAACCATTGTAGTAATACACACATCATATATGTATGAATTTTAATTTATTAATTAACTTTTAATTAATTTCTTTAATGAAAAACATTTAATTAAATTTTATTAATTTTGAAAATTGTATTATATACATACATGTACACTGATATTGTCTCAAACATTTCAAGACAACATAATATATATCATTATATATTATACATGCACATTTATATATATATATATATATATTATTTAATTAACTTATTTACTAGTTCATTTCTTTTATTAATCTTATTAATAAAATTTATTTTGAAAGTAACTTATATGTATATTTTCAAACACTTTGAAAACTTTCATTATATTATAACTTTTATAATATATATTTCTTATTATAAATTTAACTTTTGTATCTATATTTTTAATTTTCAAACAATTTTGAAAATTAGCCCAAGGCCCAACTCAAATTTGGCATTTTTATTCGAGACAACCTTTGAGCTCACATAAGTTCGGGTCAGGCCGGTAACCAGGTAGGGTGGAGTACTTGATTATCCAAACCCAATCCTTCGATGCTAGTTTTCTAGACACCCAACTATCTAGGCTGTGAACCTAATTAGTTTGCTCTAACATGAATAATTTCGACTGTATAGGCTATTGGGCTTTGATACCAAAGTTGGAACAAGGGCAGCCCAAAATGGAGTAATTGGGTAAATTTCAAAAATAATCCCATTATTATATCTTTAATGGGCTTATATAGTCTAATTCATTTAGAACTTCTCTAAATTTTCTATTGAATATTAAATTTGTAAATAAAGTTTTATTTTATATAATTTGTATTGCATATATTTATGTATGTATGCATCATATACACATATGTGTATGCATGCATGTGCAATAGGATAACGTGTACATGGATTGACATGCCTATGTGTAGATGTTGGGATTTACACCATAACGGGCATGTTAGCCCCTTTTGTATACAGTAGATTATCTAAATGTACATAAATATATGTATGCATAGAATTGTTGACATATATATATATATGAAAATATTAATTATATAATTATTATAAAATATTAGTTGTAAATTATTTACATAAAACATTAATTAAAATACATATACTTATATATAAGTATACAAATAAATTTGACTAAATTATAAAATTATTTTATATATTAATTTGTAAAATTATTTAAAATAATTATAGTATAAATTTAAAATGAATTTTTTCATTTTTTAATATATATATATATTAAATACATATTACATATAAACATGTAAAGAGATATATATATAATTTAGATTTAACATTATATTTGTTGCTGCTTTTGGCCTTATAATAAAATTATTATTTTTTCAAAATTTTATTTTTGATTTTTAAATAACTTAGATAAATACTTATAGTTAATTAATAAAATATGCGGAATTAATAAAATATTTTAATTTTTTTTTCAAAACCATAAATTATATTTTATACTATATTACTTTTTTCTAGAATTTTATATTACTCATAAATAGATTTACATACATTTTATTTATATAAACAATTTTACTTAAATAAAAGTATTTATATAAATATTCAAAAAATTAACTTTTTATTATTACTGAAAGTCATACTAACAAAATTAACTTTTGTAAAGTTTTAAAATATATATTATATTGTGTTAAACTTTAGATTAGATTTAATATTTAAATTTATATAATATTTTATTATTTTAAATTTTGAAAATAAAAGGTTCTTTTTTTATTTTTCAGGTGAGAGCATGTATAAACAAGTATGCATAATTATTTAAATACCACACACAAAAATAACCATCAACATGTGACAATGCATCGATATAACGATTCATGATATTTCTAACAAAACAATATATAGAACAATGATTATATAAACATTAATAAATAACAATAAACTAAAAGAACACCCTATCAAAGCCCAAAGATCACACCTTGTAATGAAGAGGTGAACTCATTGAATTGAATTCCAATCCTGAAGTTTCTAGCTCCCGAACTGTCTTACCACTGGTAATTATTTAATTTTAAATTGTATTTAAATTGCTTGAATGTTTAAGGAGAGGTAGGGGTATATTTCGATCAGCAAAAGGGGATGATGGAGGCAGCAAAAGGATCAACATAAACTGAGGGTTATGTTGTTTATATATTGGAAAGAGAAGAGAACAATATTAGAATCAAGATTCTTAGTATTCTCTTACCCATTCTCTTCGTTTTAAACATTCAAAAATCCCACTCTTAGCCTCTTATAGTCATCCTCATCATGCCATATCATGGTTTAAAACGCAAACCTCATATGGGCCTTAAATATACTTTAAGCCCAAATAATATTTATTGACTGCATTTGAATCCAATTTTTATGCATATGATATCATATCGACTAGTGTTTACATAAATATTATATGTACACTATTTAATATCATGCAATACACATCAAACAAATTTTTATAATAAATATTAATTAATTTAATTAATTGTAATATTTAAAAATTAATTAAATAAAGTGAAATAAGGAGTATTCAGCGTTTCGGTTATGTGGTGTAAATCAGGGATTAATGTCGAATAATTCGAATATTAACGTTCACACTTTACTCAGTAGGTGGTGTGACATCATGGACAAATTTATCGCTGATTTGGTTTTGGTAAAATCCAATTTTAGTTTAATAAGCATTACATAGTAGTGACAATTACTTACACCAATTCTCTTTGTCAAAAGTATATCGTTTTGGACTTATGGAATTTAATCATGGTCAAGTTCAATAATAACAATTATTACTAATTGAACTAATCTGGTCAGAGATTTTTACTTTGAGTTGACTTTGGTTGACCGTTATACTAACGTCATATAATTAAGAAGACGAATCCTCTCTTGAATAGTATTTTACTTCTAATTCTTCCACTCGACCCAAATATAGTCCTTCGATGGGCATTGTACCATGATTTAACTATAATCAAAGTGGAACTTTCATACCGAAGATTAACACTTATCTCAAGTCAAGAGAACTGTGTAAATTAGTCACATAGATATTTCATGTTTGACCTTAGTGATATTAACCAACAGAAAACTATCGAGCGATTCATTTCATAGTTATCTAATAACTATAAATATATAACCCCTCGGTGCCTCCATCAGTCATGAGTAACACAGTACCTAACATTTGTAGACCGTTAAGTACATTAGTCACAATGGATGCGTCGATTTCTAGTCTCGATGCATATTAACTACGAATATTTGAAATGATGTGTTTATTATATTTGGATATAATAGTCATGATCATAACTATCTTTAATTACTATGACAAACACATCTCAAATATATATTTTCTGTTAAAAATATTTTAGTTAAACATTTAATTATCTATAATGCATTATAACATAAAGAAAACACCTTTATTACGAACAAGAATTGATTGCAGAGTTAATAGTTTACAATAAAATATAGAATTGCCTCTAAGATATGCCCCTAACCCTATCACTTTTAAGTACCGTTGGAGCTCTTTTTTGTTGGAACTAGACCAGCACATATTAGAGTAAATGGGTAAATTTCAAAAAAATTATTCCATTTTGGATCTTATTGGGCCTATGAAGTCTAAATTTATTTATATTTTATCTAATTGATTTTTAAATAAAATCAATGTTTTATTTAATTTATAATAAAATATTATTAGGGTAAAACTATGATTAATATATAGTATAATGTGTGTACACATATGTGTGTACGTGCATGTGCAACATAAAAGGTGTACATAGTTTAACATGCTAGTGTATGGATGTGGAGACTTAAAATGCGATGAACATGTTTGCCACTTCATACACATATTTGTCGTCTAATGTGTGTGAGTGTCTATGTGCGTGTCTATGTGTGTATTCATAAATTCATTTTGATATAACTTAATAGTTATATATACATATACATATATGTATATATATGTACATGTATATGTAAAATAAATCAGAAACATTCGTCCAGCTAATGAATTTTTCCAGTCTTAATGATTTTTTTTTAATTGTGATTTCCATGCGGAAATTATTTTAAAATATAAAAAAAAAATTGTTGAAAGTTACATTAATGACATATAAAATTCGACTACATAAATTTTGCATATTTTATATTTACTTTATAGGTATATAAGAATGTTGTAAAACATAAGTTTTGTATTTAAATATATTTATATATAAAATATATATATTCAGTTAAAAAAAATTATCTGCAAATATGTTATGAAAATATATAGATAGAATTATATGATTTAAATATACAATTATGTATATGTTTTAGCCTAAGCTAGTTTTAAATAATAATTATTTTTATTTTCAAAATCAAAATAAATGAATTATTATTATTATATTTCTTTTGCTGCTAATACAATATGTACACATACATTTAAAAATTTCTTATATACACACACATATATATAACAAAACACATTCATCCAAATATTGGCGACAATGACATATAGGGATCCGTTATATATTGAGTAGCTATGCAATCATATATATGGCATAATAAACATTATATATACATGTATATGATATTAAATAGATTATTACCTTTCACCAAATCCTAATCGATACACCTAGAAACGTTGAATTTAATCACCCCTTGATCGAATCTTAAATTCATAAAACGCCACCTTCCGAATGCAGCCACCACCGACAAAAGAATTGAATTTTGTTTGATGTTTAAAAGCTTGAAATTTATGATATAAGGAAAGGGAGAGGTCTTCCTAATCTACTCTAAAGGAATGAAATTTAAAAAAATAAAGTAAGGGTTAGAGAGCCTTGAATAGAGGAGATACAAAGGAGAAAATTAAGGACTCGAATCCCAATTTTTCTCTTACTTTTTCTCCTCTTTTTCTGACTTAACATAGCTGCCATATGGCCAGCCTCCCTAAGGGTAATCATGCCTAAGGATAATCATGCCTGCACTCTAACAAGCCACATATGGGCGACAAAATCATTTCAAGCTCAATCAATAATTAGCACATTCAAATTCAATTTAAACGCACATTGATATCATATACCGATTAGTGTATTTATAACGATTATATACATACACACACATTTAATATTGATAAATAAACATCAAATAAAATTTTATATGTAATATTTTATAAATATTAATTTATTTATAACAATTATAATTTAATTAAATTATGTGGAAACAAAAGTATTCAACATTTCGGTTGTGTGACTCTTAGGTATAATTCGGCTAGCGATTAGTATCGAATAATTTGAATATTAATGTTTAAATGTCACTTAGCAGGTGATGTGACATTATGACCAAATTTATCGCTAACTTGGTTTTTGTAAAATCCAGCTTACTTTATACAGCGTTATCTGGCAACGACAATTATTTACATCAATTCTCTTCGTCAAAACTATATCACAGTTGGACTCGTGGAATTTGTGACACCCCAGCCAGACCCACACTAACAGAGGATATTACAAAGTAATATTTTCAGCTAGTGTAGAGAATAGGGCTGGTTAAGAGCGACCATCCATGAATTTTACCTTAAGCGAGCATCGAAACATCGACTGATATTCTATACATTTTTTGAATCAGGTAGGATCGACGTATACAATTCAGGCTTAAAACAAAACTACGGTGGCCACAATAAAAAATCAAAACAATATATAACAATTTACAGATCACAGAATATCAGATCAGACATAGCGGAATATAACACATACAAGTCTGAACTGACACATAATAGATACATGGTGTAGATTATATATATATATATATATATAAGTTCTACATCCCAAAATGAATATGTGCATAAAAAGAGTTTAATCTCAATACAAGATAATAAACAATGTCAAATGTATACATATAATGACAAAAGAGAACTACTAGCCAAAAGTAAGATATCCACTCTAAAACTCAACCTGAAGGACCTGAAACATCTCGGTCTGACTTGAGTATTAAAAAATAATAAATGGATCGGTCTACTAAGATAAATATGTTAGAAAAACTGAATGATAGATAAGGTAATCTAGATCTCAACTATAAGCATATGTCGATAAATATCAAACATGCATTGATAACTTCAAATCGCCTCATATAAAAAATTCTCATGATGGCTTCTTAAAAGCAAAAAACCTCTAAAATGATTTGATGATAATACAACAATGTTAACCTAGAAATCTCACATTCTAGAAATCTCATAAATAGGGGGGCACCAAACTCCAAGATTGATGAGATAAATTCACCTACATGCATGTAAATCCAAGATAGACGTATAAGTCTATAAACATCAAGATAGGTACGAGACCTACAAATATTGAAATAGGTGCAAAACCTATGAACTCCAAGATAGGTACGAACCTATAAACATCAAATAGGAAAAAGTCTTATAAACATCAAGATAGGTACAAAACATGTAAACATCAAATAGGAACAAGTACTATAAACATCAAAGGCGAGTTATAAACTCGTAGAAAAGTGTTATATGCTTTTATATGACAATCGAATAGATAACGACCATGTTTCTCATACCACACGGGTTTACCAAAACGTTTACTATATAGTAGTAAACTCCACTCATGTGTAAAAATAGTTCAGTTGAACAAGCCTAGGAGTTGATCAACAAAACAAACGCGAGCATTCCATGACACTCATATTATTTAACCATTTAAATCAATTTCTTATTCGATTGATAACGTGCAATTTCATGAAAATCTTTCTCTTTTAAAACTACTTTTAAAAATATTTATTTATAATGGAAATATATATATACACATATGTAAGCTTTTCAAACTATTATTCATATGAAAATAGATACTATAAATATATATTAAAAAAATTCTTTATATATATATATATATATATTGGTAATAAATTATCTTGTATAAAATGATTGGATTTAGAAATCAACCATTTGTAAACTCGGGTCTAAAACTTGCATCGAAATGTGTAGTTCTCTCAAGGTCCATAGAAAAATTTCTATGGCATAAAAACATCGAAACGAATTCAACAATTCATAAATCATGAATCTGGGAAAATATGAATAAAATTTACGTGAAATGCAGTATAACGTTTTACAATCAACTTATGGAAATCAACAGGGCAAACAAGTGACAAATGGTTCGATCGGGAAATATCGAAACGTAGCTTAGATGTCAGGTTCAGACTACAACCGGTCCACCGGTTGGCTCGCCTAGGCTGATATACAGGCGACTCCAGTAACCTTCTGTCGATCCATTTTCGCTCATTCTTCTTGTGAAGCATCTTTAAATATTTAAGGTATAGAATAGGCAGTCATGCATGCATATAAACATGTATAATAGGATGAATTTCATAATTTCATATGGTAGGTCTTAGTAAACGATAAACACAATACAATTAGACAAGGAATTGATTAAAATTTTGAGATCATATACACTTTGAATTAAGGCGTAATCATCCAATAGCAGCAACCATTTATCTAAGGCTAGAATTAGTGAGGCAAACTCGCCTAAACAAACTCGAGATGGAAGATTAGAGCTTAGAATATTCTATGTCTTTCTAATTCAATCTCAACCAAGGCTTTGAAAAAAAATCGAAAAGGAACTGATCAAAATCAAAAATGAAATAATTCTTAAAATTGGTGCATAGATAAATAGGGGAGATTACCTTTTATAGAACATACTAGAATAGGTTGAAGCCCCTAAATTTCACTATTTAATTTGCAAATTTAGGGATTTAGGGTTTTTTACTTAGAAAATTTTAATTTCTAGCATTGAGATGAAAATGAAAAGTGAGAGACGGAGTACGTACATTTTTCACATTTCTATTACTTGGTTTTGGGCTAAGTGGGTGAGGAATGTGGATCCAATAGCCAAGTGTAGCTAATTCTCTAAAAACCAAAGTGTTACAAATTTTTTTGTTTTATTTTAACATTTTATACATGCTAATTTAATCAAAACAATATTCTAATCTGACTAACATCTATTTCTTAAATTTCCATAATATAATTAACATGTCAAAATCTCACTTTTATTAATATTGAAATATTTTATCAAAATTAATTACAACTTTTAAAATGAAAAGTCATTCTTTATATTTTTATAAAATGAACCAATAATTAAGAAATTATTTTTCAGCAATATTCCACTTTATTTATTCATTTTCTCCAAAATTATTCTTATATAATTAAATATAAGAATTAGATATAAAAAGAAAGAAAATTAATTAAATTCCCAATTTATTAAACTCCCAATCCATTTTAATTTGAAAATGCAAGAATTTGCAATTTCCCAAATTTCATTCAATTAATTATTTAAAATTAATTAAATCATGTTTTAAATTTAGATTTTAGGTAATCTTGACCAAGGGTGTTACAATGTCCCCTTATAAAAATTGCGTCATGCACTTTCTTAAGTAAAAGTCAATAATAATTCAATGATGTATCTAAAGAGGATAAATCATAAGCACAAAATAACTAAAACTAGAGTCTTACCACTAATGAGCGTGAGAAAGGATTTCCAGATGCGTTCGCTCGATAAACTCTCTAGTCTCCTACGAACAGTCCTTTGGATTGCTAAACCCTTGGACTCTAACAAGCGGAACATCTTTGTTTCGAAGGCATTTAACTTCTATTGTGACAATATGAATATATCTCTCTCATAAGTAAGGTCAGATGAAATCTCAAGCTCCTCGCATATTCTTGGCTCAAGAATAGAATTTGAACCACGACGACACTTCTGAAGCTGAAAAACATGGAATACATCATGAATACCGGAGAATTGGGTAGGAAAAGATACTTGATAAGCAACAGGGACAATACACTAAGTGATAGTATATGGTTTGATATATCTCGAAACCATCTTCCCGAAATGACTGAACCGCGTCACACCCTTCAATGGAGATACACGAATAAAGGCTTAATCTCCTACGGATTGTTCTAAGGCCTTTCTCCAATTATCATCATAGGATTTTTGCCTGCACCATGCCTCTTTCGTTCTCTATCAAATGAGATCGATCTTCTTAGAAGCTTCATGAACAGAGTCGAGCTTCACCCTAGACTCAAGCCAATAAGAAGGTGATCGACACGGCCTTCCTTAAAGTGCCTTGAATGGAGCCATGTTGATACTAGACTGAAAGCTATTGTTGTAAGCAAACTCAACAAGGTAGATATGATCTTCCTAACTCCCACCAAAATCGAAAATACAAGCACGAAATATGTCTTCCAATATATTATTCACTCGCTCCGTCTGCCTATCTAACAGGGGATGATAAGCAGTGTTGAAATTAAGCTTTGAACCAAAGCTTTCTAGAGACTCTTACAGAATCCACTAGTAAACAAGGGAATCATGGTCACAAATAATCAATCTAGGGACGCCACAAAGTCTTATGATCTCCTTAACATAGATCTTAGCATGTTGAGAAGCAGTCCGATTGGACTTGACAGGAGTAAAGTAGGCATATTTGGTCAAACAATCAACAATCACCCACAAGCTATCATAGTCCATGGATACCTTGAAAGAAAAAAGGAAGATTATGATTACGATCATTGCAAGATCGATACAAAAGAGGATTTAATGAACTTATGAAAGTAAGCTCATAATACCTAGTCACATTTCCACATCGAGACCTCTAATAGTTGCAAAAGGCCCCTTGAACGCTGATAAGTCAAGTGTCACTTCACAAACTCTACTATATCCCACTTCATGCCTTTCCAATAATAAAGGCGCTTCATATCGACACACAACTTACTACTACTGGGATAGATAGTATACTTAGAGCGATGACACTTCTCAAGAATATCTCTCTTAAGATCACAGACATTGGGAACTAAAAGCTGACCACTTCTGCAAATACAACCACAAGCATTAATAACAAAATATTTTAACTCATCGCTTCGGGAAACACCACTACACTGCTGAAAAAGATGGGATAGATTGGGATCGCGCTTCTGGGATTCCATGATCCGGTCCAAAAGACAAAGACGGGCCTCCAAGCTAAATAACAAGATGGAAGAACAAGAATCTGGGATACGATATGTATCTCATAAGAAGATAGAATTTCAAGATCCTTCAACTAAGTTAGCATCAAAGAAACAAAACACTGTTGCTTACGACTAAGAGCATCCGCTACTCAATTCCCCTTTCCTGGTGTGTACTAAATATCAATATCGTAGGAAGCAAGAAATTCGAGTCATCTCTGTTGTCACATATTAAGATCCTTCTAAGTGAATAGGTACTTCAGTGAATTATGATCGGTATAAAGAACATATCTCTCACCCAACAAATAATGACGTTAAAATATTTAAGCAAAGACTATAGCTGCGAGCTCCGAATCATGAGGGGCATACCTCACCTCATTCGGCTTCAACTACCCTGAAGCAAAAGCAACAACACGATTAGGCTGCATAAGAACAGCACCCAAACCAAACCTACTAGCATCCCTGTAGACCATAAGGTCTTGATTCCGATCCGTAACTACAAGAACACGAGCGTTGGATAGGAGTTCAAGCTTCACGCTTATCCGGCCAAATATACTTAATTCCTTCTCTAATCAAAGAAGTGAGGGGTATGATGATCATGGAAAGGTCCTTTATAAATCGACCATAATAACCCGCCAATCTAAGAAAATTACGAATCTCCTCAGGCGTCTTCCAATTCTGAATAGCTTCAATCTTCGACAGATCAACATAAATACCCTCTTCGGAAACTACATGCCCCAAGAACTTCACTTGCCTCTACCAAAATGGCACTTAGAAAATTTGGCTTTCAACTGATTCTTTCTAAGTGTCTCCAAAATAATCCTAAGACGTTCCACATATTCTTCTTCATATTTAGAATAAACATGAATATCATCAATGAATATAAGAACGAATCGATCAAGGAATTCTCGGAAAACACGATTCATGAGATCGACACAATAAGCCGGAGCGTTCGTTAATCCAAACGGCATAACAAGCCACTAATAAGAACCATAACAGGTATGGAACGAAGTAAGAGGAATGCTATACTTAGCCACACAAAGCTAATGAAATCTAGTCTCTAAGTCTAACTAGGAAAAGACTTTAGTGCTGCAAAGCTGATCGAAAAGATCGTCAACCGTAGGCAAGGGATATTTGTTCTCAATGGTAAGCTCAATAAGCTTGTGGTAATCAATGCAGAGAACCTAAGAGTACTATTATCTTTCTTTACCAACACGACAGAAGCTCCTCGAGGAGAAGAACTAAACTGGATAAAATACTTCGCTTCCAACTCTAACAACTGCTTCATTAACTCCTCATTCTCTTTAGCAGACATCCAATAGGGAGGATGACTAACTGGAAAAGCACCGGGAAGATGATCAATTCAGAACTCAATCTCCTGCTTTGGAGGCAACCCCGAAACGGGTTCAAAAATAACAGGATAATCACAAACAACAAGAATTCGAGAAATTTCATCTTCTTTCCTAGCTACAAGAGAAATAAGGATGCTCTCGAATCATAATCAACATCATAAAGAACAATGGAAACCTACTTAATGAATTCCGGATGTCTAAGATAAAAAGTTATTTCAGGACATAGGATATGGGCTTCACAATGATTAAGCCAATCCAATCCCAAAATCATTCCAAACCCAACATAGTGCATGTCATGAAGATCGACATGAAAAGAATGGCCGCAAAAGATAATCTTGACATCTCTACAAAGCATACTGAGGGTTGAAGACCCATCGATGGGATTCATAATTCTCAACGAAGTCACTAAGCACACAATGTCCAAAGATAAAGCATCAACTGGTTCCTTCAATACGAATGAGTGAGATGCACCCGTATTGAAGAGAACCTGAATAGAAAGGTTCTGAAAAACAAGTACACCTTCAAGGATAGAAAGATTTACCTAAGAAGATATACCAGAAGCCTACATAACACTAAGCTTCCCAGAAGTGAGGCCTTTAGCTGCTCGAGGACAAGAAGCTACAAGATGACTTTCTTTCTTGCAATAGTAGCAAATAGGACCTTTAGGAAAATCGTTAATGAAATGCTTCTCAGAACCATAATTGTAGCACTCTCCTTTAGTTAGATATGATGGAGTGGAACTAGAATCTTGCTTCTTAATCTTCTTATTAGGATAAAAGGCTTTAACTTTTTGAATGTTTGCTTCTTCTTTGGATGGAAGCTTTTATTCTCCGCTACATCTTCCTCACTACTATCTATTTTGACCGCTTCAAGCTTAAGGGTCGAATCAACTAGCTTCTCAAATGAAACCTTCAATTGCAACATCAATGCCTTCTTAAGATGCTTCTTCAGACCATCCACAAATCTTTGATTCTTCTTTAGTGGACTACTTATGTGTTCGACCCATATTTGGAAAGGGTTTCGAAGGTTGACACATACTTCGCTACAGAAGACTTCCCTTGCTTCAACTCAATAAATCACTTAGCTAATGAGGCCTTCTCAAATTCGGGAACTAATTTCAAATCACATTGTCCACTAAAATGCTCCTAAGAAAGAGTAAACTCATCCACCTCCACTATAAAAAGCTCATACCAATCAAGAACATATTCTTGGAGTCGACTAAAAGCAACCTGAACCCATTGCTTATCCTTAAGACCATGCGACAAAAGATTCGCTCGCATGTCTTGATCCATGCCTACACCTCAATTACACTCTCAGAACCTTAAGGGCTTGCCACCAAGATGTGCAAAGTTGTTGCACATGCGTGCAAAACTCGACTTGTGAGAAGAATCTAGAGGAGGTCTGGTAAGCCGAGCATTCCTAATGAGTTCCATAATTTGCTCGGCGGACATAAACACTTCATCCAATGGAGGGCCACTGGACTACCCACCAACAGAATGAGCAGGTGGTCGCCAGCCATCTAAGATTCTAAAAGGAATAAAATAAGATAAAAGATTATTTAATAGTCATATGATTTGATATTAGGAATTTCAAAGATAGACACTAAGGAATATACTTCATGAAAACCTAAGGGACTAATCCTAAGACTTGACTAATTCACGATTCGTGTCCGTAATATCATACTTTGTTATGAACTCTGTCTTAATACCAAGCCGTGATGCCCTACCCCAAGACCCACACTAGTAGTGGATATTACAAAGTAATATTGTCAGCTACTGTAGAGAATAAGGCTGGTTAGGAGCGACCATACATGAATTTTACCTTAAGTGAGTATTGACACGTCGATTGATATTCTAAACATTTCTTGAATCAAGTGGGATCAACGTATACAATTCAGGCTTAAAACAAAATAAGTGGCTAAAATAAAAATTCAGAACAATAAATAACAATATACATATCACAGAATATCAGATCAAACACAGCGGAATATAATAGATATAAGTCTAAACCGATATATAATAGATACTCGGTATAGATTGCATATACACAAGTGCTACATCTCAAAATGAATATGTACATGAAAAGAGTCTAATCTCAATACAAGATACTACATAATGTCAACTGACATAGGATGACAAATGAGAACTACTAGCCAACGGGTAGTATATCCACTCTAACCTCAAGCCGAAGGACATGAAACATCTCGGCCTGACCCGAGTATTATAAAAATAATAAACGGGTCAATCTAGACTAAGATAAATGTGTAAGAAAAACTGAATGATAGATAAAGTAATCTAGATCTCAATTACAAGCATATATCAAAAAATATTAAATATGCATTGATAACTTCAAATCACCAAATACAAAAAAAAAATCTTGTAATAGCTTCTTAAAAGCAAAAACCTCCAAAATGATTTGGTGACAATACAACAATGTTAAATCTAGAAATCTCACAAGTAGAAATCCAAAAATCTCATAAGAAGGGGTGCACCAAACTCCAAGTTGGTGAGATAAATTCACCTACATGCATTTAACTCTAAGATAGACATATAAGTCTATAAACATCAAGGTAGATACGAGGCCTATAAACATTGAAATAGGTGTAAAACTTATGAACTCCAAGATAGGTATGAAACCTATAAACATCGAATAGGAACACATCCTATAAACATCAAGATAGGTACAAACCTATAAGCATCAAATAGGAACAAGTCTTATTAACATCAAAGGCGAGTTATAGACTCGTCGAAAGTGTTATGTACTTTTATATAGTAATCTAATAGATAATGACCATACCATACAGGTTTACCCAAACGTTTACTATATAATAGTAAACTCCACTCGTGTGAAACAACAATTCGACCGAACAAGTCCAGGAGTCAATCGGTAAAAAAACGCAAGCATTCCATACCACTCATTTTATTTAATCGTTTAAATCAATTTCATACTCAATAGATAGCGTGTAATTTTGTGAAATTCTTTCTCTTTTAAAACTACTTTTAAAAATATTTATTTATAATGGATATACATATATATATGTATGTAATCTTTCTAAACTATTATTCCAAGACATTTCTAAAACCATTGCATATGAAAATAGATAATATAAATATATATTAATAAAATTCTTTGAATGAATATATATATATATATATATATATATATATATATGTATTAAATTTGTACATAAATAATCTTTTATAAAACGATTGGGTTCAGAAGTCAATCATTTGTAAACGCGGGTCGAAAACGTGCATTAAAAGCGTGTAATTCTCCTAAGATCCTTAAAACAATCTCTATGGTATAAAACATCAAAACGAATTCAGCAATTCATAAATCATGAATCTGGGAAAATATTAATAAAATTGGCATGAAATGCAGTATTAAAATTTTTAGCAATCAATTTCTGGAATTCAAAAGGGAAAACGATTGACAAACGGGTCGGTTGGGTAATACCGAAACGTAGCTTGGATGTTAGGTTCTAGCTACAACCGATGCACCGGTTTGACTAACCAATCCACTCACCTGGGTTGACATCCAGGGCCTAGGTGACTTCGGTGACTTTTCGTCGATCCATTTTTGCTCATTCTTCTTGTGAAGCTTCTCTAACGATTTAAGGTAGAGAATAGACAGTCATGCATGCATATAAACATGTATAATTGGATGAATTTCATGATTTCACATGACGGGTTTCAGTAAACAGCAACACAATGTAGTTAGACAAGGAATCAATCAAAAGTTTGAGATCATATACACTTTGAATTCAAGCATAATAATATAACAGCAGCAACCATTTATCTAAGGCTAGAATTGGTGAGATAAACTCACTTAAACAAACTTGGGATCAAAGATAGCTTAGAATCTCTTATTCCTTTCTAATTCAATCTCAATCTAGGCTTTGAATAGAAATCGAATTGGAATTTGTCAAAATCAAAAATCAAAACTGAAAAAAAAACATAAAATTGGTGCACAGATAGATAAAGGAGATTACCTTTTGTCAAAACATACTAAAATTGTTGAAAGTCCTTGGATTTCACTCTCTACTTTACAAATTTGGGGATTTAGGGTTTTTTGTACTTAGGAAATTTTGATTTTGTCTTTGAAACAAAAATGAGAAGTGAGAAATATTGTACATACATTTTTCTCGTTTCTATTTCTTTGGTTTTGGGCTAAGTGGGTAAGGAATGTGGATCCAATAGCCAAATGTTGTTAATTCTCTAAAAACCAAAGTGTTACTAATTTGTTGCTGTTTATTTTATTATACATACTAATTTAATTAAAATAATATTCTAATTTAACTAACATCTATTTCTAGAATTTTAATAATATAATTAACATGTCAAAATCTCACTTTTATCAATATTGAAATATTTTATCAAAATTAATTTCAACTTTTAAAATGAAAAGTTATTCTTCATATTTTTTGTAAAATGAACCTTTAAATAAGAAATCATTTTTCAACAATGAAAATAATCCCCATACAATTTATTTATTCATTTACTCCAAAATTATTCTTATATAATTAAATGTAAGAATTAAATACTAAAAAAATAAAATTCATTAAATTCCCAATTTATTAAACTCAAAATCCATTTTAATTTGGAAATAAAAGAATTTGTAATTTCCCTAAATTTATTCAATTAATTATTTAAAATTAATTAAATCATGTTTTAAATTTGGATTCTAGGTAATTTCGACAGGGTTATTACAAAATTTGACAATGGTTAAAATTCCAATATCGTCCATATTCAACTCTATAGTCCAAATATAAAGTCCTTGGTTCAATAATAACAATTATTATTAATCAAACTACTCTGGCCAAAGACTTTGACTTTTAGTCGACTTCAATTGACTGTGATACAGAACCATGTAACCGAGAAGACAAATTCACTCTTGAATAGTGTCTCACTTCCAATGCTTCCACGACCTAATTATAGTCATTCGATGGACGTCGAGCCACAATTTAACTATAATCAAAGCAGAGTTTCAAGATTGAATCTCAATAGTATTCCCAAGTCGAGGGAATTATGTAGTATTGTCACATCGATATTTTCTGTTTGATCTTAGTTATATCAACCAATGAAAACTATTGAGTGAGTCTGTCATGACCCGAATTTCAGCGTTCGAAAATCAACATCCGTACTTCACTTGTACTTGAATGTCGCAGATTCATTCTTTGAAGTCCGATTCATGCTGGAGCTTATAACACATGAAGTGTAACAACACATAGCGGAAGAAAAAGAATAATATTGTTGATATACAACAGTTGATGCAACAATGATATAATCGAATATCAAATATTATCAGATATACAAGATACAGCGGAAAGAAGTAACTCCAAAAGATAATATCTTCAGAAGTCCACAAGATAGACACTCCAACATATAGCGACTCCATTGCCAACGTTCCAAAAGACTCCAAAAGCTGGAACCACTAACATGCTTTTCAAACACGAAGCGAGAAACCCCCATCACGTTGTATTAAGCAAGGTCGGTCATCGATGTGATCGCCAATATCCAAAGACTCCAAAGGATTCAAAATAAAAGGCTGGAGGCTACTGAAATCTACATCTACTAGCTGATTATCTGAAAATCCCAACTCTAAACTGCCCATGTGGAAAATTGTGGGCACCCAGAGTTTAGGAAGGGAACAATAAATTCCGAGTCAGTCATGGGGCTGGTATGAGAAAACGAAAACAGTTTATCTTTAACAAAAGCAAAACAAAAGAATTTAAAAGAAATCCAAAATTCTTTTTGAAAAATGAACTACCATAAGGCCTCCCTCCACACACACAATGCAAGCGCACAATTGCAGGAGATTTCTCCCTATGATAGACAAACATGCTTGATACGCGAAATCCTTTTTGATATTATTATTAGTGCATAGTGGAAAACATTTGCAAGTATAATATTAATCTTAGCCAGGATACAACCATTATTGTATGCCTACTATAGCTAACATGTTCAATAGCAGGTTACCGCCACATTCCATGGCAGGTTATACAGCTAAAACCATACAGGGCGCGTATTGTTTCTTTGGATTTCCAACAAATGGTCAGGCTAAGGAACTTTCTATTGCCACATGGGTACGCCTCTGGAGGGACGCCTCGAGAACTTACCCAGCTCTCTACCAACACAAGGCCGGGTTACCCCTGCCCTGAAGTAACACCTACAAGTATGTCATCCCCGGTCGTTTGCGACCTTTTTCCGAGGGCCCTCAACCACAAAGCAACAACCACAAAGTAATAAATTTGCAGCAACCACATGAGTTAAGTATCTGGGCTCTATACCATGATACCACCCTTTTCCAGAAGAAATGGACATAGCCTAGGGGCGCGACCCCTTACAACCTTGTCGCATCTTTCCTGTTTCGACCATTTAAATTAATTGCTTTTAATTAAGTAATAAATCTTTAAATTAATCAACTATAATCATTTAAATTAATTACTTTTAATTAAGTAATTATCTTTAAATAATAAATCAACTTATTTAATAACTCCTTTAATTAATCACATTAATTATTCTTTAATTCAATCAAAATAATCAATTAGCCTTAAGTTAATTACACAAAGTAATTAGTTTTAAAAAAATTAATTTACACAAAGTAATTGGTTTTTAAATTAATTACACAAAGTAATTATCCAATCATTAACTAAAAAAACATTTAATCTTTAGAAATAAATCTTGAAATTTATTTAAAACCTTGTTAATAAGTTTACTAAAAAAACTTGATTTATATTCCTTTAAAAACTTATTCAATTTAATAAACTTTAAAACTTAGTCAACATTTATTTGAAAACTAAGCTTGTTAACTCCACAAAAGAAATACCCGGGCCATCTCCTGATTTTCCCGATCCTTACTTTGGGTTCCCCCCCTCCCCGCCATTCATTTGCTTCGAGTTTTCTCGCAAAATCCCTCGAGTCGAACCCGATAAAACTGAATCTTCCCCAAAATGCATGTATGAACCCATATCTCGTGCACATGCACGATTGCCAGAGCTGCCTCCGATCAACGTCGTAGCAACCAGAGCATCGTCGATGATCACCAAAATTAATTCAAGCAACAAGTTTTACGAAATCATCTATAAATCAAAATCGAACAATTTTTCGAGAACATCTGGAATATCCTGATCAACAATCCCTTCATCGATGACACTACCGACCATCAGACACCACACGACCTCAGCCAAACCCCTTGCCATAGCCCCTGGCATCGATTCTACCTACTCGTTCAAGCTCGATCCACCACCGATGACGATATTTCCCTTTCAACTTCGCCAATAAAACTGGGTCCAAAACCCTATACGACGTTCTGCCACCTTTGAAGTTTAAAATTTTCACCTAATAATTTTCCTAGGCTCGTCATCCTCCGGGCTATCTTCGATAAAAAGCACGACCCAAGATTTGTCGACGTTCAGCCGTTATTGACGAAAATAGGTTTCCGTTCAACCTTAGATTTCTCATTCAATATAAACCGAAAAATTCTGAAATAATATTAAAAATCATGATTTTGGATTATGAATCTATTGCTATAATCAATTCTTGAAAACCTGATCATCAAATTTTTCCAATTTGAACAATTTCTTCTATAATCTCATTTTTTGACAAATTTGCTTAGTATAAATTCTTAAGATTATTTTTACAATTCTTATTATAGTCTTATAATTAAATTTTGTTTAGAAATCAAAGCTTATCATTAATTCTTTTGGGTGATATAGATTTTTGAATAGGTTTTTAAACCTGTAAACTTGGAATCAGAGGAACATACAGACATGCACACATTTTTTTCAACGTATATATATATATATATACACACATATACACAGGCATACCATATCAACTTCATATGAAAGCTAAATTCAATCGGATTTCAAACTTCAATAAGGTAATTTGCTCACCTTGATTTGAGCAGAGGACAGGTTTTGTAAAATCTAGAGCTTTGGTTTTTTTTAATCTGGAATTTGCTTGACCTTTGAATTTGAGTTGAATTTATTTGAATGCATCAGATTTGAGATGATCTGCACCTGTTTTCAGACTAGAACTTATTGCTTGCTTTTGAACTGTAAGCTTGCTCTGGTTTCCAGGTTTGAAGTTGCTTTTGCTTTTGAATTCTATTTCCTTGGTTTGAATCTGATTTTTGCTTGAATATTAAGTTGATCTTGCTTCAGTTTTGTTTTAGTTTTGAATCAGATCTGGAAATTGTTGAGCTCGAACTATATGTTTAATCTAGTAATTGAAACTGATATTGTTGCTTGATATTTTGGTTTTAATTCCTAGATTTGAGATGCTTTGTAAAACTGTTTAATTGATTTTCTTTTGTTCTGTTATTTGTTTTCAGATTTGAAAATTATGAACTGAGAATAACTTGGCTTCTTTTCTTTTATTATGTTATTTAAAATTCTATAAAACCATCTTGCCACTTGTTATTCTTGCATATCAAAATAACTACACTTGTTACTGATAATGTTAATTCTTTTACACTTGTAAATCTCATATGATATCCACCTTACAAGTGTTCATAGGTAAGAAATTTGTGTTTAAACCTTGTCTTGATTTAATTTATAATTTTTATTTTAAATCCTTTTCATTTTAAGATTTATGAATCAATTTATCTCTTATGTTTTATAACTTAACACATGTATTATATTTAAAATTTATAAATATACAACAATATTTATTCATTTTAAAATAAAATGTATTTCAAATTCAAGTCTAAGCTACTATACTAATTTAATGTTTACCTTATTAATTTCCAAAGATATGTATAAATTATAGCTTGGTATTTATTCTTGTTTAAATCATTAAATTCAAGTTATTATTATTCTTTTTAAATGAACGAATGTTTATATTTATATATTTTCTATGACTTTACTTATATAACTTTTTAAAGAAAATGTTTTGAAACTTAATTTACGAAATAAATCCAATTTGCTTTTCAGTATATTTATTAAAGAATTCCAACCCAAAATTCTTATTAAAAATCCATTTATATACATATATATATATATATATATATATAAATAAACAACATATATCTTTATTTTAAATTGGAAAAATTCAATTTAATTCACAACTAAAATCAACAATTTATTTTAATTACCAATTTTAATTTGAATCAAAACCGTGATCGTTTCAGAGTCATTCCATAGTTATCCGATAACTATCAGTATGTAACCTTTGGTGCCCTAGTAGTCATTAGTAATACATTGCCCAACATTTGGTGAGTGTTACATACTCTAGTCTCAAAAGATGTATAGATATCCAGTCTCGATACATCTTAGCTAGGAATATTTAGAACGATAAGCTTTATTATGATACATCACTCATGATAACAACATATTATAATTACTATAGTAACTACTATCACAAAACATATAATTTATGGATTTTATATTAAATGTACTTTTATTTAAACTAATATAACACAATATATCAAGTATATTATAGAAAAAAACACCTTTTATTTCGATCAAGATTGGTTATCGAGCTAGATATATGTAACAATTAAATAATTGCCCCAAGGGCATACCGCTAATTCTATCAATCTTCTACTTGCACTTGGATCCAAATATTGAACCTCAATCTCATCTTTTTAATCAGTTTGATGGGAATTAAACAAGTTAGACAGATTGTGAATGGATCTCTATGTTGTTTGATTAACTAATTTATCATTCAACTCTCTCTGATGCTAATAAACTACCCTTTAGTTTGTGGAACTATTCGGAGTATGTATCTTCACTTCTAGTGAGCTCTTATTAATACATTATTATCGTATAGTATTTATAATACTTGGAATCACCCTAGCTCTGTAATAAATTTATGCATTTATACTTATATACAATGCTTTTATTTTGGTGTTATTTGAAACGATATACTTGGCATTTTTATTGAATCAGTTACAACCTTTTGTTTGGAACATTTCCAACTTAGAGCTTCTTGATTAAGGTTTGAACATGAATTTGTTTTTGACATGTTATACTCGATAGCATTTATGAAGTTCAAGTCCGAACGCCCCTTCATAAGGAGTTCGTTGTTTATGTAAACAATTTTCTAGTATTTTGTAAATACTTGAGAATACTCTTAACTACCATTTTAGTGATCCCAGTTTGGATTTGGTATTTGCTTCATGCATTAAATACGTGAGCAAATTATGATATTGTAGACAATACAATATGTATAATAATTTCTATTGCTAAAGTATAAGGAATCCATCTTACATGTTCCTTATTAAACATTTTAATAAGATGTCTTTGCATGTCATTTAGAACATTCCCAACATCCTTTATACTTAATATAAAAGGTATAATTTACAAATCCAATATTGAGTATTAAACAATCAAACTATTACTAATTTTTAACATAAGTATATCGTTAACAATCTACAGTATGTTATTTATTTATAGTCTTGAAATATCTATGTACTTTTTAGTGGTTCTTTCTTATGGACACACGCTCTGCATTTTGACTGAAAATTTAAATATTTTATATTTCTATCAAAATACTTACACAATTTTGATGCTTATAGAATGATATCTTTGTATCATTCTTGAATCATATCCAAAACCTACAAACTAAATATCACTCCCACTGACTTCAATACACTTTTATTGTTAAGTGCAAATAGTCTATTCTAAATCATTGTTTAGAATTTTCCATTTCAACACACATTTACTAAAATATTAAGTATTACCAAGCAATAATTTTGTGAGTAAATCTAAATTTACTTGAGTATGTTGAATAACGAATCTACTATGCTAATTTCAAATATTGAAATTAATGATGTAATTCTTATCGACATTAGTCATTGTATCCAGCTGCATTATTCTTGCTCTCGAAGATACATTAATGGTCGATGAATCATATCCCTTTGGGTACAACTGTCAAAATCATATTTTGATAATGTACTTGAATTCATTTCGAATTTGCGCATCATACCATATCATGGAGTCAATACTCTTAATGGTTTAATTGACAGCTGAGGATTATCTTTCTCGAGTTGATAGGAAACTCATAGTTTCTCTTTAATATGTGAGAATATTTATTAGACTTCTAGTGCATGTGTTTACTTAGGTTTGGTTAATTTTATTTCATTCCTTGTAGTTAGGTTTATCCTTGAATCATATCCAAATCTATTTTACTACCAATAATTTCTAAAATAAATTCCTTCCCTGCGAAGTTGGTATTTCTTGAAACAACAATTGTTTCTCAGTGCAATGGAATAGGTATTCATAAACACTTTATGAATTGACATATATATAAAACTGATTTGGTTTTAGTTTATAGAACTTATGCTTAAAACACAAATAGGTCACTTAATGACAATCGTTTCCAAAAAAATTTAGGCCGATTCATACAAGACCCCTCATATACAATTATTACATGAAATCTTTCAACTCGCACAATCTGCCAACTCCTTGGCTTAGGATATGTTGGGATTTCTTATAAACCTTTATCTTGTATGATTTTGTAAACTATTATTTAGATAAAATTAATTTTAACCTCGTGCATTATTCTTAAATATGCGGCTTATAGAAAGAATTTAACTCAACTTCACTCGTAATTACTCAAACTTTGTCCAACAAACTATGATTACTCCTTACCATTACATCATTATGTATCATAGCAAGGAATGACTTAAATCTCTATTCATTTTAGGTATGTTCAGAATATACTCATATATTTGGTCAAATCAAATCATTTTATTTTCTGTTGCATGTAATTTCATTTACTTTCGCTTTATATTCTATAAATTATCATAGACATGCTACATGTGTATCAAATACACATGTTAGGTTTATAATAGCTCATCACTGAATACAATGGAATGCGTAGAACTGTTTTGATATTATTAGACTTGCGATTGCATACATCTATATGTACTAATCCAAAAAGTCCATCAACTCTTATAATCGCTCCCCCCTAATGGGTGCATTGCCCTTTATTGTTTGAGTTATAATTCATTAGTACCATATGATTCATAATCAAAGAATTACTTCTCCAAACTTAGGCATAGTCCATAATTCCAAAATAATTGCAAATAAATTTAGATGCTTATGTATTTTCTAATGCATCGATAATACCACCATTATAAATTTATTTTATAACGAATATTCATAATGTTTATATTGAAATAAAACTATATCTTTTTTTCAACCAATATTAAAAAAATAGTTATTATTTCATAAATAATATTTGATATGCTTTGTGAAAATAATTTTCGTAACTTAATTCGACCAATAAGTGTTATATGATATGCTCCCACTATTTCCGCCATTACTATAATAACATATGAAATGTGAAGTTCCATTCAGCTACTTAATATAGTCCATTTGCTCCATCTACTAAAACTAGTTTACAATAGAGAATTTTCAGATCAAGTATCTTTAATTCAAAGAAATAAAACTCGTAGAAAACAATTTTCTATATGAAAATACATTTGGTGTAGATGTCTTATTTCTTATTCCTTTTTAAGTATCTATTATTATTTTACAATACTCGTTTTCGATGTTTCTTTATGAAGCAGGAGGGACCATCCACTCTCTTCATCCCAACTGTGCCTTGAGTTACATCTACTCTTGTTCATTCACTTTCCTTTCTAAATGGTCAAACCATTCAAAGGAAACCTTTGATACAATAACTCTTTGGTCATCCTTAACTTTTAAGGATATCAAGTAAGTTTCACTTTATGTAATTAGATCAAACTAACATTTATGCGGTCGAGTTCTTAGATCTATCTTGTAACTTTTGGTCTAGTGTTACATTTAACACAATAAGATCATGATTGCAAACAATTATGCTTGAATACATGATCTCATACTATGGTATACTTGCTTACTTTGAATGAACTAATTTCATCAAAGTTTTGTACATTATGAGTAGTGACGGTTCACCATATAACATTTATATGTAACTGGAAATGGGTCAAATATTCATATCCTTATATTGCGTTTAGAGTGTAAAACTTATTGAAGAAAATACTCGATCTTGGGCAAATAAACATGTAAATGACCAATTAAGAACGTATTTAGTTGTAAAATTTAATGATTGCATAGGTATTGAAATAATAACATGCAAATAATATTTACTAGTAAGTGTATTTTATATTTATATTTATCAATCTAACTTCAGTTCTTTGGTATATTTTAATTAATAAAAAATTTATCAATTATATTAATTGCACAAATTTATTGAAGTAAATTATTTTAATTATACATAACAGATGTACTTAGAATATTAGTAAGCTTAAACATTTCATTTCATTTTACTAATAAGCTCCCACTCGTCTTTTATGTTTTTCAAACACTAAGATGAAACATAGAAGTCTTTCGACTTCACATTCGTCTTGGAATTTTGACCTTGAGTTTGCTCAACAAGTCATAGATTCATAAATGATGGATAACAACTTATCAGTTGTATCATGTACAACTCCTAACATATGATTCCTAATCCTAATCTCATTTCGATCTTGAGTTTCCTCAACAAATTGAAAGAAACTATTTATCCATACCTACTATTTCATGACTGTCTAAGTAAAGTATACATACTTGAGTTTTCTCAACAAATACATAGAGTTATCTTACCTCGTCTATTCTATATGTTAATAATATTACACATAACATCCCTAGCTTTAGTTTTCTCAATAACTAGACAACTTGCAGGTAATTTATTAATATATAAATGGTAGAGGAATTCTTATATTAAATATTATAATCTTTGATATATTTAATTGAGTGATATCGACTTATGGAGTAATGTATTTCTTATGGAAATACCCGCATGATTCAAGTGTTAGATACATATGAAACCATAGTATATGTACTATACATATGTATTTATTCCTTAAGTTTAACCGGGTTCTTACTATTCCACCTTTTATTTTACACTTATATTATATAAGTTTTAATTATTTTATAACTTTTATAATTTAATTAACAGGAAATTATTGTGAAGGACAAAAAATTTCAGCATTCTAGCCTCAAGGACAGACCTTTGGTATTTTAGCCTGAAGGACAATTTTCTTTAGGTATCGGTTTTCAGTTACTGATAGCAATTTTTAGGTATCAGTTTGTAGTTATCGGTAGCAGTTTTTAGTTCGGTATAAGTTTTGGAAGAATGTTTGTCCTTATGAATAATTTTGGAAGAATGTTTGTCCTTTTGAATAATTTTAGAAGAATGTTTGTCCTTGTGGTTAAAATATTGAGGTCGTGTCCTTGAGGCTAAAAATATACGAATTTTTGTCCTTTAAATTAATTCCCCCTTTAATTAACTTATATAATAGTCTTTTGTATAATATTATATTAATTAAATATTATTTAATTAATTTAATTAATTAACATTTTATTTTATTTTATTTATTTTAAATATTTTTAATTGAATATGTACATTATAACATTTATAGTTATATACATATATCATATATATGCATATTATACTATTTATTAATTAACATTTAATTAAGTTATTTAATTAAAACAATTTTAATTAATTATAAGTAATTTCAATATATATATATATATATATTAACTTAACATCTTAAATAATGTTACATTAATCAATATATATGTGTGTCAATTAATTTAATTAATCTATTATTTTAAAAACAATTTTCAAAATTATTTTATAACACTTATAAAATCATTACTTATTTTGAATTCAACCTTTTAAATTTTAAAAATTATTTTTATTTATTTTAAATTTTACTTTAATTTCAAAATAATTGAAGATTAGCCCAAGGCCCAAATTAATTTGGGACTTTATACAATGGACAACTTTTAGGCTTACCTCATCATTTCGGTCTAGCCAGTAACTAGATAGGGCAGAGTACTTGATTACCCAACTCAACCGTAGATACTACTTTTTTCGGCACTTTACTATATGGGTAAACTTTAATAAGTTAGCCCTATTACTGCTAATTTAGACAACATAGGCTTTTTTGTATCGATGCCATCATCAAAACTAGGCCAGTATGCAATGGGATAAATGGGTAAATTTCAAAAAAAAATATTCCATTTTGGATCTTGTTGGGCCTATGAAGTCTAAATTTATATAGATCTTATCTAAATTTATTTTTAAATAAAATCAATATTTTATTTAATTTATAATAAATTAATATTAAGTTAATATTATGATTTATATATAGTATAATATGCATATACATACATACATATATATATATATATGCATATGTGTATACGTGCATGTGCAACATAAAAGGTGTGCATAGTTTAACATGCCCATGTATGGATGTTGAGATTTACATCTTAACGGATATATTTTCCCTTCCGTATACATACCTGATGTCTAATGTGTAATTGTGTATGTGCGTGTGTGTTCATAAATTCATTTTTATATAAATTAGTAATTAAATATAATATATAATAAATTATAAACATTTGGCCAACAAATGAATTTTTTCTGTTTTAATGAACAAATATTTTTCTAAATTGTGATTTCCACCCGAAAATCATTTTAAAATTAAAATAAAATTGGAAGTTACAATAAAGATGTATAAAATTTTGCATATTTTATATTTAATTTACAGCTATATGCAAATGTTGTAAAACATACGTTTTGTATTTGAATATATTTATATATCAAATATATATTAGGTAAAAAATTTCTAAAATCCGAAAAAATGTTATGAAAAAATACAGATAGAATTTATATGTATTATAAATATATGTATACACACACACATAGATATACATATATGCATTCTGTATATGTTTTTAACTAAACTAGTTTTAAATATCTTTTATTGTCAAAATCAAAATAAATTAATTATAATAATGATAATAATTTTGTTGTTGTCGAATGCAATATGTACACAAATATTTACAAATTTCTTATGTACACACACATGCATACATACATACGTGCATATATATATACACACACACACACACACATGCATACATACGTACACACATATATAACGAAACACATTCAACCAAATGTTGACGGCAATGGCATATAGGGATTCATTATATATTCAACATCTATTCAGTTACATATTTCGCATAATAACATTATATATACATTATGTATACATTAATATATGATATTAAATAAATAATTACCTTGCAATAAAGCCTAATTGATACACCTAGAAATGCTGAATCAAATCACCCCTTGATTGAATCCTATATCCAAAAAATGCTACTTTCTGAATGCAGCTACCACTAACAAACGAATTGAATTTTGTTTGATGTTTCGAAGCTTGAAAATTTGTGATATACGAAGAGGTAGAGTCGGCTTAATCTAGACTAGAGGAGTGGAAAAGTAAAAAAATTAAAATAAAGTGAGTGTTAGAGAGCCTTAAATAGAGGAGATATAAAGGAGAAAAATGAGGATCCGGATCCTTACTTTTCTCTTACCTTTTCTCCTATTTTTCTAGCTCACCCTTAGCCATTATATGGTCAGCCTCCCCTAGGTTAATCATGGCCGTACTCTATCAAGCCCCATGTGGGTCTGAAAACTTTTCAAGGCCGATCAATAATTAGCACATGTAAATCTAATTTAAACACGTATCGATATCAATTAGTGTACACTATTATACATGCCCGCACATTCATTATTGATCAATAAACATCAAATAAATTTTTATAGTTAATGTTTCATAAATATTGATTACTTTATAATAATTATAATTTAATTAAATCGCGTGGTAATAGGAGTATTAGATGTTTTGGTTGTGCGACTGTTAAGTGTAAATTCGACTAATTGTTAATATCGAATAATTCGAATATTAACATTCATATTTCCCTTAGCAAGTGGTGTTGCATTATAACCTAATTTATCACTTATTTGATTTTGGTAAAATCTAATTTTATTTTACGCAATGTTAACCGATAGTGACAATTATTTACATCAAGTCTCTTCGTCAAAAATATATCACATTAGTACTTATGGAATTTGGTAATTGTCAAAATTCCAATATCATCCATATTTAACTCTATAGTCCAAACACAAAGTCCTTGGTTCAATAATAACAATTATTATTAAGCAAATGCTATGGCTAGAGACTTTGACTTTGAGTTGACTTCAGTTGGTCGTGATACTAACCTTAAATAATTAAGGAGACGAATTCTCTATTGAATAGTGTCTCACTTCCAATGCTTCCACTCAACCCAATTATAGTCATTCAATGGACATTGTACCATGATTTAATTACAATCAAGGCCAAGTTTTCACATTAAAGCTCAATGATATTCTCAAGTCGAGGGAATTATGTAGTATTGTGACATCAATATTTTCTGTTTGACCTTAGTTAGATTAACCAACTAAAAACTATTGAGTGAGTCATTCCATAGTTATCCAATAACTATCAGTACATAACCCCTTGGTTTCCCCAGCATTCATGAGTAATATGTTGCTCAACGTTTGGAGATCATTAAGTGTTATAGTGTCGATGGATGTATCGATATTAAGTCTTGATACACTTGACTAGGAATACTTCAAATAATATGTTTTATAGTGATAAATTACTCACGATTACAACACATTGTAACTGCTATCACAAAACATACCATTTATGAATTTTCTATTAAATATACTTTTAATTAAATTAATTATTAATATAACACATTATATCAAGTATATAATAGAAAGAAAACACCTTTTATTTTGAACAAGATTTGTTATCGCGTTAGATAAATGTAACAATTATATAGTTACCTCTAGGGCATACCCCAAACTCTATCTTTATCGACATGCTCATCTCCTCAATCAGATTGAAGTATCTTTTTTCTTTTGGTTTGTTTGAATTTCAATCTCATTCTTATACTTCTTGAATTTCTCGCAGACACCGGATTTATTCTTCATAAGATATACATATCCCAGTCGCGAGAAATCATTAGTGAAACTTATAAAGTAAGAGGAATTATCTTGGGTAATTGTAGGCATGGGCCACATATATCAATATCTACGAGACTCAAGAGTTCATTAACGTTATCGTTGCTCCCATTAAAGGGGTGCTTGGTCATTTTTCCCTTTACACATGACTCACAAGTATCAAATGATTCAAAATGATGTAATGATAGAGAATCTTTGGTTATCACTTTGTATAGTCATTTATCATTGATATAACATAGTCAGCAATGCCACAGATAATTATCACTAATGCCAACATTGGAAGAATTATTAATGGCAGAAATTTGATTAAGATTCCTTTATCCAAACACCATCAAAGCTTTTATTTCCACCAAACACAATATTCATAATATCATTATTACAATGAAAACTATAACCAATTTAGATAATCTCAAAATGGATATAATAATGCAAATAAAGTTTCTGTCAATTATTTAAAATCAAATGAAAACCATTAGGAAAAAGTAAATGGTGTCTCCAACCGTAGTTGCATCTACAATAAATCCATAAGAACCTTGAAGTCTCATTTCACCTTTTGCAATATGTCATCTGCTCCTAATCCCTATAAAGAATCACTTATCTAAGTTCCAAATTCGGTATCTAAAATCAAAGATAATTTATTGATTGTGAAACAATTTTGAATCATAAACATGCCAGTATGAGTTGCAAAACTATTCTCTTTCCTCTCCTCAACAAATTTCAAGTAGTTCAGGCAATCCCATTTTCAATTCCCTTTCTTGTGATAGTGGTGACATTAACCCCTGTTGCTATGGCCATTCTTCTTACTCTTTCTATTAACATGCTTTCTCTTCTTTGAACCATTCAAAGATGACGCCTTCCCCTTTATAGCGAGCACTATGCCAAAATCTTTGGATGAGAACTCAACTAATCTCAAAACATTAAGCAGTTCTACGAGGCTCACATTTATTTGGTTCGTATTGTAGCACTATTTGAATGGCTCAAACTATGGAGTAGGTGAGTCTAAGATCAAGTCCACTTGCAGCTCATTGCTTATAGTAATGTCAAGCTGTAAAAGTCTATCGATATAGACTTCATTAATAAGACATATTCCTCTACACGAGTGCCCTTCATTGTGTTTGTATCGAATAGTTTCTTATTACTCTTGTATCTTGCAAAACGAGATTGCTCCCTGAATAAATCTTTGAGGCTATCAAAGATTTGATGGACAGTCATGTTTTCTTGTTGTCTTTGTGATGGTTTGTCTAAAGTAGACACCATATGAACTTGTACTATTTCACAATCTACTACCCACTTATTATAAGAAAAAAATTAATTTAGGATCTACATCATCAATGAACTTTTGTATTGGAGGTTCGTGTATGGATTACCATAAGCATTTATAAGTGAGTGCTATTTTGATTGCTCTTAGCCTATCAATGTAATTAGGCCCAATGAGCTTGTCATTTTCTGAAAATAACTTTGATGTGGATATTTTCTGCAACTTTAATTTAAGTGGATTTGGACATTTTATACATATCAAATATTCTTATATTATTAATACTGCAAAAAACATTTATTTCATTTTACTGATAAGCCCCTACTAGGTTTTTATATTTCTTAAAACCCAAAGAAAAATATAAAAGTCTTACGACTTCTTTAGTGAGTGTTAGGACTTGCTTGCCTTGGGATTCCAATCTTGAGTTTGCTTGTAACACCTTGGAATTTAAGAGGAAATTTAATAAAAAAATTAAATTTGTATATAACAATAGAAAAATAGAATTTACAAATGTTCGAATTTGGCACGAAACATGCACCGTTGCATACATTGTGTTTTTTTGGATAATTTTCATGTATAATATTTTAAAATGGATCTAATATGAAAAGGTTATTAATTTTTGAATTTCAGAATCAAAAATAATTAAATAAAAAAAATTGGAAATGAATATTATTAAATGAGGAAACCTACCTTTGTCGATAGATAGATTAGGACCGGTCGACTCGTAGTGGTCGATAGGTGATGGTGAAACGACTAGGGTCTCGAGTAGCCAATGACCCTGATTTTATAATAATAAATCATGCAGCTAGAATTGCTTTCTACCCCTATAAATATAACTCTAAGCTAATTTTAAAAACCCTAATTCACTCCCTATATGTCCAAACTCCATCTCTTTGAAATCTAAAATTTTCTTTTTTCCTTAAATTAAATTTCTTCAAATTAGATTAAAGGTCAAACTAGATAGATTAAAGAAGATCAAGACAAAGTAGATCATGAGGAGATCTATGACAACCAAAGATGATTCCAGGCAGTTTACAGAGGAAATAGTTTTGGTTTGAGGCGAGTAGGTTCACTGCTAGTAAGATGATTTATATGTAATTATTTTTTGATATAAAATATTCAAAAATTTAATTGAGAACCCTGCTTAGTTAGAGTTAGGATTTAATAATAACTATAATCTAGATCGGCTTATTTTGAACCTACTAGATAAGAATTGACCGAAGTTATACCCGGTTTACCTAATCAATATATATAGATATAATCCCTTTTATGCTAAATTTATGAAATTAGATATATAGTAAATGATACTGAATATAAATTTGGAGAAATAAAAAATTTAAATTTACAAATTTGGAATTTAATGTAATTAGGGCTTCTGTATGCAAAATTAATGTAGTCTAAAATTGGGAACGACAATAATTAATAAGAATTGAGGATAGTAATAGAACTAACGTAGAATTAATAACCCAACTTGTCGACTGGAGCCGATCGATCGCTCCAGTGAGAAGCGGTCGACCGATTAGCATTTCTGGCACGGTCTAAACCTCGGCTTAGGGCCGAAGTTATATAATGTGTGTGTATGGATGTTAGTAATTATAGGGAAATTAGTTCCCTATGTTGGCGATGCTAGGACATTACAGAACTGGATAAATGTTATTTATCCAGTATGGTTGATATTCGACTAGAGCGATTCTAGCGCAAATTGCACTCATAAGAGGTTCTATGCTAGATATGCAACACTAATGATGATGCCTGATGGAGTGTGTGGTCTGGCACTAACGAAAGTTTCTTGGTATTCACGGGCGTGGCATGGTACTGTGTTGTTGATGGATCCGGACAAAGTGTGATAAGAGGTGTTACGATACCATTATGGAGTGGACACAAATGCGGAAACCCTTGATGTCTTCAGCACGAGTTGATATTGTGAGCTCCCCCTTAATGCGTAAATATTATATATGTAGTTGTAATGTGGAAAATGTAGTCTCATGAAGGAAATTGTAGGAAAACCAATTTTGGAGTAGTTGCATGTAGTTGTAGTGTGGAAATGTAGTCTCACGGGGCAAATTGTAGGATAATCCTATGCTGGAATTGTTTCAGTAGCTATTAACCGATCATTAATTATTTTGACGTTCGATTAGTTGTTCAACCCTAAGCCTGAGCTGTTACAAGTTGTTAGTTTAGGTATGTTTAAGTCTATACCTCTTAGATTAATGAAATGAGTGATTCACTGGCACTTGTAGACATCCTAGGTCATATATAGCATTACCACAGTCAAATGCATGTGATCACCATATATTAATGATGTAACTCATTCATCAGACTTCTGTCTGACCCACCCTTTTACCTTTTTTCCCCATCACAGGAGGACAGGGTAGTAGGTGATAGGCCAAAGATCACTACGTAGAGAGGCGAGCTTAGCATGTGAATTGCTTATCATTTTACATTACTCTACATGTAACTATTTATCGTATTCAGTACTTATCAGACTATATACTGTATTTCTATATACTTTGGATTATGACTACATACTATTTTTGAGACTGCGTTTCTTACATATTTTCTAAGATGGCTATTTTTTGTATTATATTTTGTTGTCTTTCGTTGTGAGATCTAAAAGTGTAGAATGTCTTAGAAAATATCTATATATTCTTAGTCTTTATAATATTTAAAAACCTGATAGCTCGTACTATTCGACAGCGACGCAGGTTCGAATGTCACCCTAGGTTTTGGATCAGTATGTCGGGAGGTGCGGGTTGTCACAGTTGGTATTAGAGCCTAGGTTTGAAATTCCTTAGGTACTATTAGTGTATTGAGAGAATGTACTTGAAAGGTTTTTCAAAAGAAAAAAAGAGAGTTTATCAAAAGTTTTCCCAAAAGGTTTTCAAAATGGGTTTCCAAAGTATGTGTACATATATAAGCTTTGTAATGGTTTCATATATAATTATAAGACGTAAACTCTTTTCCTTATTCTTGTTAATACTATCGATGGAAAATTTGCTAATAAATTCCTAAATCATAGATAGAAAGGATGAGCGATCCTGCTAATTGCGTCTCACGAAATGCAGATGAGATTCTAAGTGTGAACGTCTCGATTTGGTTTTGCCGATACCTGCAAGCAAGAGGACAGGCTAAGCTTAACCCTAATAAGAGACCCACAGAGCAAGTGCCATGTGTAGTTCTATCCCACCCACTTGTTGCTCATTTCGCTAAGTTATATAAGGAATTTGCCACTCTAAGAGGAAACCCATATGTGGGTACCAAGTCGTATGTGGACTCCAAAGCATGGATCCGCACTCGTGAGAGGATTTTTGGGTGGATGGGTCTTAGATATAATGTGAGGAGATAATTTGCTGCTTGACATTTGCAAGGAGAGGCTCTAAATTGGTGGGATGTAGTAGTGGTGGAGACTAATGAGGGAGAAATTACTTGGGGAGAGTTTAAGAGGCGTTTTCAGATGAAGTTTCTTTCCAGAGTAGAGGAGGGAGTAAAATTGGAGAAATTCATACATTTGCAGCACGGAGAGATGTTAGTGAAGGAGTATGTGAATTAGTTCAATGAGTGACTAGGTTTGGGATGGAACTGATAAACACCCCTCATAAGAAAGCTTTGGGGTTTGCAAAGGGGTTGAATTAACCTCTTCAAGATTTGTCCCTTAGTCATATTCCCATGCATGCGAATTATGCGGTTTGGTGGAGATGACCTTGCTGAACACCATCTCCAATGAGGAAGTGAAGAGTGAGCCTAGGAAGTTACGAGGAAAGACACCATCGCATAACCTGCACAAGGGCAGAATGGGACAAAAGGGAAGATTAAGAGGCAAGAGACGCAATGTAGGAAACGTGGTAAGAAGAGACATTTGGTAGGGAATGAAAGACGGGAAACTCCAAGATCAAGTGTTACAACTACAATAAATATGGGAACATGAGACATGAGTGTCTAACACCTTAAAAGATCTCTACCTAGGTGGTTTTAGCTTACGCACTGGGCACTGTTCCTAGCTCGAGTGCGCTCCAGTTTCAGAAAAGGGGAAGAATGTTGTGATAAAAGGTGTGTTAGTTCTATCTAATTTACCAGTTCGTACCTTATTTGACACAGAGGCATCAAACTCTTTTATCTCTAGTAGACTCGAGGGTGAGTTATGCTTAGATGCTAGCATAGTTACAAACCTTGTAGTTGTATCAAACCCTGTGAGAGGGTCTATTTATTTATCTATGATATGTAGGGGCTTAAATTGTTTGTTTTGGGGGGTCGAGTTCGATTGTGATGCTTCTATCTAAGGATTTTCAAGCCATGGATTGATTTTGGGTATGGATTGGATGATAATGTATAGGGTGATCCTAGATTGTGATAGGAAGGCTATTAGGTTGGGTACTTATGGTAGACACAGTCTAGATGTAACGACCCGTAATTTTATCACTTTTAAATGGAATATTTAATTAATCTTAAATATTCAAATATATAATTTTCAAACTTAAATCCTCATGTATTATATTTTAAATAAGAATGGTAAACTTATTTTTAGAATTGGTTTACAAAAATAAGAGATTTTGAATTTTTGTCGTAGAATTGACAAAAGCCGGTTTTTGATAAAATTTGACAACGTTCAATTTTTGTTTTTAATGATAAATAACTCCTTTGAAATTGTTATAAAATGATAATAAGTGATTGATAAAAGTTTTATAAGTATAAAAATACTTGTTTATAAAGATTGAAAATTTTCATCGCACGTTGACAAATCAACGTCGTATTTTTACAATTGGATTTTAATATTATTAAATATGGTTTTATAAGTCAAGTACACTTTTTTAATTATTAATGATGATAAGAAACTTATTTTCAAGTTTTGTTTACATAAATAAATAGCTTAACAAAAACGTCAAACTGTGACCGTAACACGTTTTGCCGAAAATCAACATTTTGTTCAATATAAGTTGTCACACCGTTTTTGCACCTTTGCTAACTTATTTTAACACATATTAATACACATTTTAAACCATATATACCTTTAGTCAAATCAAACCTAAATAAAATATATAACTATATATATATAATAGATTAAGAATGCTTAAAAGATAAGTAATGAAAAGCAAACATCAAATCACCATAATGCATGTTTTACTTTATTACTAAGTAAAAAAGATGTGATGGGATGATGGTAAGTGTTAAAAAAAGTTGATGTGAAGTTTAAGAGAAATATCCAAGGGTATTTTCGTAATTTGATAAGGGGTAAATTTGGTAAATTGCCACTTTTTAATTTTCTTATAAATAGCCATGCATTTCTTTACAATTCGACACACCATTCTTCATCTCTCTTCTCCAAGCTTCTCTAATGGCTTCTTATTATAAGAAATTAATGGCGAAATGTCAAGAGTGGAAGAGGAAATTGCTTAAACAAGTATATGATATCAACCCACTTCAATATCAAGTGCAGACCACTTTTGTTAATTGTTTATTCCATTGTGTACGGAACGCGGGGTAAACCTTAGGAACGCCAACCGGCATGCTTCGTTTGGAGTTCGGAAAATCCGGGATGAATAGTGTTTGAGAATTTTTCTATATAAGCCCATGTTTTTCACAAATTTGCAAAATTCCTAAAAACCTAACCCTAAAACATTCAGAGCCGCCACCTACTACACCGATGGCCGAAATTTTCTTCCCTTCCCCTCAAATTATCTTCCAATCCGTCATTCAATTCGAGAAACTTTCAACATGAAAGTTGTAGAGGGCAATGTGATTGATATATCCAACGGCTAAGATGTTGATTGGTGAAGTGGATCGACCTAAAATTGGATGCAAGGCTCGAACGTTCGAACACGTTTTTCACACAAATCGAGGCAAGGGGGGTTGCGGTCTCTGGCCGAGGATGGCTCAGGTGTAGGTGCACGTCATGATGGCTTTTGATCGAAGTGGAAGTCGTCGAGGAGGCGTGCGAAATTCAATACATAGGGCGGCCGAGCTGGGTTTGGTCGCGTGCGATGTTTATAGGGGAGATGGAAGAACATGACGCACGACTTGGATCTGCTTGGCTCAGTGATGGACGGCAGAGATTTAGCTAGGGTATAAAATTAAAATAAAATGTTGTAAATTTATAAATTTAAATTCGTGTAACTTTAAATATTCGTATCTTTTTCATACGAGGTCGAAAACGCGCGAAACCAGTTGCGTTGGAATCGTATGGACGAGCACTACGCTATGGAATTGGATTGGAGTTGTTTGGAGTTAGTGAGAATTTCGGGTAAAATTAAACGTCCGTTTAATTTTATTCGAAATAAAAGCTGAAAACGAAATTGAAATCAAGGTGAGAACTTCTCACTCAATCGAATCGGTTTCGATTTTAATTTTAAATAGTTAGATTTAAAATTGTTGATTGAATGTTGAATGATGGTTGTTATCTATTGATTGTTAAAATAGACATTATGCGCCGTTAGTAAGCGGAGGTTATTTATTAAAAACATATACCGCGAATATTTCACCGTATAGTGAAATTGGTATTATATATGTATTTGCAGTTGATTCTCCCGCATTATATAGCGGATGAGACCCTATTGTGCCGCCTATTAAGCGGACAATATTTTACAAAATCCCATATACCGCGATAATTCCGTACTGGAGCGGAATTGGTATTGTGCTAACATCTTTGGATGCAGGGAAACAGGTTGGAGGGATCCAACTGGATTCCTCAACTGTATGGATTTATTTACAGATATTTTGATATTTGTGGATTATCATATTGATATATGATATTTGGATGTCGTGATTGACTATTTGGTGCTGCTGCATCATCGGATCCATTTCTGAAGTTTTAAAATAATGGTTTTGGTTTTAAAAGGAATTTTAAAGTGATTTTCGAAAGTATACGTTTTATTAAATTTTGAATTGTTAAAAATAAATAAACGTTAAAATTTTAATGTTATAAAAGTATGATTTTTATGAATGAAAGTGAAAAGTGATTTTTGAAATAAATAGTTAATAAATTTATGAAATGGTTTAAATTGGAATTTTAGGACTATTATAAACAATTTTTATAAAAGATTTATAAAATGGATATTTATAAATTAAAATATAGAAATTATAAAACGAGCTTTTATAAGTGTTAAAATAAAGTTTGTACCTAGATTTATAAGTAAATAAGAATTTAGATTTATAAATTGATGTTGATATAAAAGAATGGATTTGTGAATAAATGGTTTATAAGTAATTTACTTATAAACCGAATTTCGACATGTAAATGAAATTTATAGACATAGTTTATAAATTCGAAATCAATTGAATTTAATAAATTGAATATAGAAGTTTATGAAAGGTAATATATTCGCGATTTTGGATAGAGAATAAATTCTTGAAATAAAACGTGTTGTAAATATTGAAATTGGGTTAGTGAAGTATATTCACAATTTTGGACAGTGAATATATTATTAAGTAAAATGGATATGTTTTGGGAAAGCGGTATTATTAAAAGAAGTTGATTATTTTAACGACGTTTTAAAATGTATTATGAATCGAATACATAGATTTCAACATTCATTGTTGAAATAGACGTTTTCGAGAAATAAGGAAATGGTGGACTATAACACTGTTGTTATAGTAAATGGTTTCTGAAAGGAAATGATTTATATAGTATTGGGATTTATATATCTATTTTAATTTTGAATCCCTATACTAGTGATTTTGGGTCGTCGTAACGGTTTTTTACGCAACATTCGTTTTGGCCCAAATAAATGTGTTTAAGAAATGATTTCTTAAAGAATGAAATATATACTTAATTTCGATTTAAGTATATTGGATATTTTCCAAGTGTTGAAAATAAATGGGTTTGTGAATTACTTATTATTAAATAAGTATGGAAATTTTTTCCAATATGAAGTGAATGTTTTGAGATTTTATCTTTTAAAGATAAATTGAAAATGAATATTAGAAGTCGATTAGAAAATCGTATATTCATAGATATTTTGGAAATGTAAATTCACTATGGAATTTATAAATAAAAAGGGGAATTTGTTTAAAAATAAACATTGATTTATTTTAGAAGTGTGGGAAATATATATATCTTGTAAAGATATTTTGGAAAGTAAATAATTTGGGAAATTATTTGGAATTTGGTGATGTTGAACACGCCTATTGATAGTTAAATAACCGACTATCAATATTTACCTTTAAACGGGTATTTTTTGTGATTTGCTTGAATTTGAATGCCACACTTATTTTTAAAATAAGCGCTCGCTATTCGGGTTAGCCGGGAAAGGACCTTGGGGTCGTATAACCCATTCCGAATATGTGATGCGTCTTTATGGATTGCATTTGATGACCGGTGTTGAAGACCGGATATTTGTGAAAACGGAAGGATTACCGTCGAGTTACTCTACATCGGCTGATCTCCGATATAGTGGTTTTATCACCCTTAGTGACGGGAAGTCCGGTCGTGATTAGTGAATATCCGGATTGCAAGGACTTCTTTGGAAGTGCCTTCGGTTCTGTTCGAGCCCGGAACAGACTTGTATGGATTGTATGTCTGACATTACAAATTGAGATATAAAGCTGATTTCTTTCAAATATATTTCTGTTGGTGGCGGAGAATTTATTCTCTTAGCTTAACACCCTTCTCTGAGACGTACGAGCTCAGAGGTTATGTAGTTGAAGGTTATTAGTGATATACTCCCAATTTGGTAATGTGACATGCTGAGTGTTGCTGTGAAATGATCATTGTTTGATCATTTGTGATATGATCATTTGTTTGATCATTTATCTTGGTGATCATTACTTTGATCATTTGTTGACACAAAGCACAACTTTTGTATAAAGCGTGGCTTTGTGGACGAGACTTCGTCGGACCTCACACCCCGGAAATGGTCAAAACAGGAAGGATGCAGCAAGGTTATTAAGGGGGTAGCGCCCCTTTAGTGTATGTCATTCCTTATGGATAGAGGTGGTATCATGGTATGGAGCCCAGATACTTAACCTATGTTGTTGCTGCTGCAAATTTATTGCTTTGTGGTTGTTGGAAATCGAGGATCCTCGGATAGATCGGTTACGATCGAGGGATGACATATTCGTGTCAGTAGTTACCCAGTTAGGGATAACCCGGCCTTGTGTTGGCAGAGATCCGGTTTGGTTCTCGGGTCATTTTTCCAGAGGCGTACCTATGTGGCAATGGGAAGTTCCTTGGCCTGACCATTTGTTGGAAATCCAAAAAAACAATATGATCTTGTACGGTTTTAGTTGTAGAACCTATCATTCACTTATGGTGGTCACCACTGTTTGGATGGTAGCTATAGTAGGCATAAGTGCGAAATGCCTATGCTGGCTAAGATTTATATCTTTATTTTCGAAATGATTTTTCCTACACTATGCACTAGTAATAATATCAAATGTCTCTTTTAATGCGTATCAAGCATCTTTGACTATCATAAGGAGAAATCTCCTCCGATTCTGCGTTTGCATTGTGTGTGTGTGCGGGAGGCCTTATGGTAGTCTCATTTTTAAAAACCATTGCGAATTGACTTTAAAAATATTCCTCTATTTTGTTTTAAAGATAAACTGTTTTGAGTTCTTACACCAGTCACATGACTGACTCGAAGTTTATTGTTTTCCTTCCTAAACTCTAGGTGCCCACCAATTTCCACACGGGCAGTCAAGAGTCAGGTTTATCAGGATATTCTGGAATTCAGGAGTTGCTGGAGGCAAGCTGGATGGCATAGCATATTATCTATTGTATATAGTATTTCTTTTCCGCTGCTTGTTGTTGTTGTTGTTGTTGTACACTCTGATGATGTGATGTAATGTAATGTAATATGATGTAATGTAATAATTGATATAGTTCTTTGTAAAGATTATTCATTTATCTATTATATGTTGTTCCGCTGCGACTGTGAGATTTTGATATTGTTCTGTTGTTTTCTTTTTCTTTCTCTCTTCTTCTATCTTTTCTTCTTCTTTAACCCTAACTATTCGGTTTTTCGAGCGACGAAAAATCGCGTACGTTACATTTGGTATCAGAGCTTATGGTTAAGCGACAACCATGGCCCTGTTAGGTATTACTCATTAGAGATAGAGTCAGTAGTACTCTAGAATGAGTTTGAGTGTAATAATAGATACGAGCGCGTATTTGTTAGTGAATATAAATTGTTTTATATTGTGATGATTGGTTTGTTGAGTGGTATATGGATTTTGGTCAACACGAGTAATTAACGTTGTTGATAGGGATCTCTAAACACTTGTACAGAACAAATTGACACGATATCGTTTTAATAGGGTAAATGAAATAATTTTACCTCGATTATATTTTATATATAAAGGAAATAATTTTTCAGAATTATTAAAGTATATATGAATTGATTGTTTGGTTGTTGAATAAGTTAAATAAAAACAACAATTTTTAAAGAATAATTGTATAAGCAAATGAATTATAAGTATGGAACTATAATTAATGTGATTTACAATTGTGAAATAATCTTATATATATATATAAGAAGTGAAATTATATAAGTAAAAGGTTTGTAAATGTGATTTATAATATGAAAATAAAATTCCAGAGAAGTGTTTTGAAAAGATTTGATATTTTGGGAAAATTATTTTGGAGAAATTAAAGCTCTAAACTCTTTTCGGTCGCTGGAAAATAATTCCGATGATGATCATGACATCATCGGTGTTCATTTTCGGGTTTCCAATAAAGGGATTGCTGCCAAATTGTTTAAAAGAAAGTTGTTTGGAAAATTTGGATTTGATTTGGATTTGATAAGATGTTTGAAATGGAATATAACTTAAGTGATGTTGAATGAAGTTGATTTTTGGTCTCAAAGTAAATTAATGAGTGAATTAATGAAGTGAAGTCATTAAGAATTTGAACTTGAGTTATATGAATGAAATTCAACTTTATATTGTTAAAGGAATTAACAATTGAATTGATGAAGGGATGAAATATTAATCAAATTGAATGTAAATAATTAGTATGAAACAATGAATATAAGTGTTAATTCATTAAAAGCTAATGTTATTGGAAATTGAATAAATTGAATGAAAGTCAATTAAATATCAACCATTTGGAATTAAAAGTAAAAATGTTGGACCAAATTGAATGTAAATTAAATAAATTTGGTTGTGTTGAAAATACATTGGTTGTTATATGGATGTTAACTAATTGTATAAAATTCATTAAGTGTTAATGAAATTAAATTAGCAAAATTAGAAGCTATGTAATTGAATTCAAATGGATAATATGTAAACTTGAATAGAATTGAATTTGATTTGGAAGTGAACTAATTTGAATATAAATTAGTGGATGCAAACTAATTGAAATTGAATATGAATGAACGTTAGTAAAATTCCAATGTTAATGAATCAATTGGAAAACATATTCATTGAATATTAATGAGAAGTAAAATTATATTGATTTGGTGGTTGCATTTGTTGCTTTAGTTGCATTTGCTATATTATGTAGTTGTTATGTTGCTGTATGATGTATATTGATATTATTTTCATATATGCATGATTCTCATGTTGTTTGTTGAGTGTTTAGTAGGTGCGGATGGCGTTGCTTCGCATTTGGAGCTCGCTTTCGCGCTAGATTAGCCGTATACGCTCGCTAATAAAATAAATAAGGTACATATCTCGGATTACATACCGTACTTTTACATTTTTTTCCCTGCGGATGCCTCATCACTTAATGAGATGTATATTTGTGATATATATACTGTCCTTTTTTTTCGGATCGAGCTGCGCAAAGGAGACTCTGGCGAATTTTTTCGAAAATTTAAGGCGTTAGAATATTTTTGAGAAAATTGGAATTTTTTTTTGAAAACTAAGTATGATTTGAAAACTTAGTAAAGATTTTGTAAGAAGTTTAACTATGAATTTTGGAAAAGTTAAACACTTAAGAGATTTGTAAAAAATCTAATTTGAACGATTTGTTTTGGAAAGTTACTGGATTTTGTGAATTTTTCTTACTTGATAATTTCGAGGACGAAATTCTTTTAAGGGGAGAAAATTGTAACGACCCAGAATTTATATTAATTAAAATTTTAATATTTAATTGATTTTAAATATTAATAAGTGAAATTTATAAGTCGAATAAATTTTATTTCGAATATTTGGATTTAAATTGGATAATTAAATCGATAATTGAATAGTTGAAATTACAGAAATAATTGGATATTGGGTTTAATATGATTAAAATTGGTTTGTAAAATTTTATTTAATCATATTGGAGTTATAGTGATATTTTAGAACTTTTAAAATTGAATTAAAAGTTAATTTGCGAAAATTGAATATTTTAATATTTAATCGACTAGTGAAAATAGCCAATTTTTGAACAGTCTCAGAATTGGACGAAACTAGTTCCATTGGATCCGTAATAGTTTGTTATTATCGGATTTCAATTTTCGTAGCAATCGGAGTTTTCGTTTGATCGTGGCAGCTTAAAACGCATCGAAATTGTTTTAATATTAATTTGGCGAGTTAAAATAGCCATTTTTCAAACAGTCTCGGATTTCGACGAAACCAATTTCATCGGATCCGTAATGTGATATTATTGTATGGTTTCAAATTTCGTGTCAATTGGATTTACCGTTTGTCCGGTGCAAGCTAAAACACCTAGAAAATCGTTTAATCGGTTTGATTTAAAATTGAACGTTTATTGCCATAACTCGCACAGATGACCGAATTAGCTCCCAAAATACGTTTCATTGTGTACGGAACGCGGGGTAAACCTTAGGAACGCCAACCGGCATGCTTCGTTTGGAGTTCGGAAAATCCGGGATGAATAGTGTTTGAGAATTTTTCTATATAAGCCCATGTTTTTCACAAATTTGCAAAATTCCTAAAAACCTAACCCTGAGCCGCCACCTACTACACCGATGGCCGAAATTTTCTTCCCTTCCCCTCAAATTATCTTCCAATCCGTCATTCAATTCGAGAAACTTTCAACATGAAAGTTGTAGAGGGCAATGTGATTGATATATCCAACGGCTAAGATGTTGATTGGTGAAGTGGATCGACCTAAAATTGGATGCAAAGCTCGAACGTTCGAACACGTTTTTCACACAAATCGAGGCAAGGGGGGTTGCGGTCTCTGGCCGAGGATGGCTCAGGTGTAGGTGCACGTCATGATGGCTTTTGATCGAAGTGGAAGTCGTCGAGGAGGCGTGCGAAATTCAATACATAGGGCGGCCGAGTTGGGTTTGGTCGCGTGCGATGTTTACAGGGGAGATGGAAGAACATGACGCACGACTTGGATCTGCTTGGCTCAGTGATGGACGGCAGGGATTTAGCTAGGGTATAAAATTAAAATAAAATGTTGTAAATTTATAAATTTAAATTCGTGTAACTTTAAATATTCGTATCTTTTTCATACGAGGTGGAACAGACTTGTATGGATTGTATGTCTGATATTACAAATTGAGATATAAAGCTGATTTCTTTCAAATATATTTCTGTTGGTGGCGGAGAATTTATTCTCTTAGCTTAACACCCTTTTCTGAGACGTACGAGCTCATAGGTTATGTAGTTGAAGGTTATTAGTGATATACTCCCAATTTGGTAATGTGACATGCTGAGTGTTGCTGTGAAATGATCATTTGTGATATGATCATTTGTTTGATCATTTATCTTGGTGATGATTACTTTGATCATTTGTTGACCAAAGCACAGCTTTTGTATAATGCGTGGCTTTGTGGACGAGACTTCGTCGGACCTCACACCCCGGAAATGGTCAAAACAGGAAGGATGCGGCAAGGTTATTAAGGGGGTAGCGCCCCTTTAGTGTATGTCATTCCTTCTGGATAGAGGTGGTATCATGGTATGGATCCCAGATACTTAACCTATGTTGTTGCTGCAAATTTATTGCTTTGTGGTTGTTGGAAATCGAGGATCCTCGGATAGATCGGTTACGATCGGGGGATGACATATTCGTGTCAGTAGTTACCCAGTTAGGGGTAACCCGGCCTTGTGTTGGCAGAGATCCGGTTTGGTTCTCGGGTCGTCTTTCCAGAGGCGTACCTATGTGGCAATGGGAAGTTTCTTGGCCTGACCATTTGTTGGAAATCCAAAGAAACAATACGATCTTGTACGGTTTTAGTTGTAGAACCTGTCATTCACTTATGGTGGTCATCACTGTTTGGATGGTAGCTATAGTAGGCATAAGTGCGAAATGCCTATGCTGGCTAAGATTTATATCTTTATTTTCGAAATGATTTTTCCTACACTATGCACTAGTAATAATATCAAATGTCCATTTTAATGCGTATCAAGCATCTTTGACTATCATAAGGAGAAATCTCCTCCGATTCTGCGTTTGCATTGTGTGCATGTGCGGGAGGCCTTATGGTAGTCTCATTTTTAAAAAGCACTGCGAATTGATTTTAAAAATATTCCTCTATTTTGTTTTAAAGATAAATTGTTTTGAGTTCTCACACCAGTCACATGACTGACTCGGAGTTTATTGTTTTCCTTCCTAAACTCTGGGTGCCCACCAATTTTCACACGGGCAGTCAAGAGTCAGGTTTATCAGGATATTCTGGAATTCAGGTGTTGCTGGAGGCAAGCTGGATGGCATAGCATATTATCTATTGTATATAGTATTTCTTTTCCGCTGCTTGTTGTTGTTGTTGTTGTACACTCTGATGATGTAATGTAATGTAATATGATGTAATGTAATAACTGATATAGTTCTTTGTAAAGTTTATTCATTTATCTATTATATGTTGTTCCGCTGCGATTGTGAGATTCTGATATTGTTCTGTTGTTTTCTTTTTCTTTCTCTCTTCTTCTATCTTTTCTTCTTCTTTAACCCTAACTATTCGGTTTTTCGAGCGACGAAAAATCGCGTATGTTACAATAGTGATCGAAGGAATGGCAGTGTGGCATTCAAAGTGGAACCTGTTATGGTCAAAGCATGAATTTGTGGAAAAACATGGCTTTATGGAACGTAACCTCACAAGCCTCGCATTCTATGAATGATATGAGATACTATGTGGTTTGCAGGAAAAATTTCAGGCTATTAATTATGAGAAATAAAGGCATTCGTTGCCTTAAGATGATGAAATGGACAAGTATGGAGTCTGACAGAGATCGTGCAAAGCCATCGAGTAATGCTCTATTCCATGGTAGTGTAGCATTATAGTTTAGAGGCTGACGAAAATCGTGTAAAGCCACTAGAGTGAACTAGTATTGTTATACGTGGATTTTTGGGTCAGAATGGTCACTAGTTCCCTATCATATTGGAATCCAATTCCAATATGTTGCCTTTACAACTTTGATTGTAGAACCTACTTTTTAAAAAAAGTAGTTAATATGTCGTCAAATTTAATAATGGTAACAGTTTCGGCTATTTTGATATGAAAAGATTTTCAAAGCAATGTCATCAGAAATAATATCAAATTATTTTGGTATAAAAGTGATTTGGTTATCATAAGGTAAAAACCCGTCCGTATTCATATGTGCACGTGGTCTTATGAGATACCCTTCTTTTCAAAATTTTGATTGATATCAACATGATCTATACATTTATTTCGAGTATCTCACGCTGATTTGTCAAGCTTGATCTGGGTATTTTCAATACTCGGGTCAGATTCGAGTAGTTTCAGGTTCAGTTGAAGATGCTTGGATTTTCCAAAGGAAAGTTGGAGATCTGCATCTACGTATGAACGTATTCTATTATTCACTGCATCTATTGCATTTATTTTTGCATTTATAAGGATAGAGTGTTAATAACTTTCCAAGATAAATCCAGGTTAGACTCTGATATTGTATTTAGATTTTTCGCTGTAAAGATTATATATTGAAATAATATATTTTATTCCATTCATGTGAGATTCTGTTCTATCCTTATTTTCCTTTTTCCAAACAATCGGGCTTTCCGGCACTTGGATTTGCGGCATGAGGATGTATTAGCGTTGATTTTTTAGGGTCGAAAATCCCAGTTGTTACATTTGGTATCAAAGCTTAGGTTGAGCAAAAATCTAGGCTTTGGTTGGGTAAAACTCATTATAGATAGGGTTAATAATTCCTAGAATGAGTGACTCATTAGAGATAGGGTTAGTAAGAATGAGTTTGAGAATATTATATATATGAAGGCGTATTTGTTACTTAATATAAAATTGTTTTGTGGTGATTAATCTGTTAAGTAATTTATGAATGTTGGTCGGTGCATGAAGAGTTCCAAACAATCGATAGGGATTCCTAAATACTTAAAACAAGGTGAACTGACACACCGTTTTAAAAGGAGTATATTTTATATATACAAAAGTATAAATATTTTTTGTGCTATGGAAAGTTCATATGATGTTATCCCTTTGGAAAGTTCCAAGAATAAGGTCTTGATCTGTTTAGTGATGGTGGGAATAATCTTCTAAGTATCAATCATATGTTGGCTTGGGCGAATAGTATCAAACACTTGGTAAATTATTCTTCTTGCCATTGTACAATCAAGGCAAGTTCAAATCCGAACAAGTTAAATCAAGTTATTGGATAAAAGGATTATAAATCAAGAAATTAATGGTATGAAACTTCTGATAATAACTAAGTATATCATTTAGGTCAGGATGTCTTATTTTATGTCAGGTGATGAGTTATGGGCTAATCCAAAGCAAGCATGAAGAGTACGTACACAAACTGAGGCAGAAGATAAATTAAAATTAGGATCTTATACCGGCATCTTCTGTTACTGATGCGGCAAAGAAGGGCATTATGCAGTTTTGTGTAAGGATAGGAAAGAAAAATAAAGGGATAAAAGGAGAGCAAAGAAAGAGAAGAAAGAAAAATCTTTAAGGGTTGATATATTTCGTTTCAAGTGTAAAAGGCAAGGAAATTTTCTACATGACTGCCCTAAAACAAAGAAGAAACCCAGAATTCGGTCAGGAAAAACAAAGGGTTTCTACCGTTGTAAAGGACTAAGATATATAACCAAAGAATGTCTCTGAACTTGCATTTGGTGCTACCAGGGGAAACATCTAATGAAGGACTGTCCAGAAATGGAAGTGGTTAACTTAAGCCTCCAAGATAAAACACCGTCTACCTCAAAAGGAACCCAAAAATAGTATATATGGCAATCAAATATCTATATAACGGTAGTTTGTGATAGGTTGTATTCCCTAAGGAGTTATCTCTAAAAGTTTGTAACATGGGCTAGGGTTTGTAATGAATGTATAGATATAATGTTAATTAATAAATATCTTTTAATCGTTCTCTCTGTGCGTTTCTTTTATCTCCCATCAAATCAATTTAATAATATATTTATAAATAAAAAGTTTAAAGGAATATTAGAAATGGCTTTTTTAAAAAGTATTTAAATTAAGAAATTATTTAATAATATATTTTATAAAATAAAGTGTAATCAACAAAAATAAAATGATGTTTGAGAAAGATGGATTTGAGAATTCATATCCTAATGATTTGAAAAAGTTTAGAAGGAAAAGTTATGTAATACAAAATAAGTTTGGAATTAAAATTATAATGAGATGTATTAACAAAGAAATTTCAAATAAGTAAGAAAGTCTCAAATGATAACTAGTTTGAGTGGCTCGAAAATGACTAAAAATGGGCAAGAGATATGTTTAAATGGTAAACACTTCTTTTAAGTATTACACTTCTTATTAAGGGGATATAGAATACTATTGGTAGAACCTAGTTCCTTGGTATTATTTTGGAGTTGTTTGATCCATATAATTTTCTTCGAGTTAAAAGGATAATTTTGAATTATTATTTGATAGTTTATCAAGGTTGGTTAAAAAGGAATATATTATAATGAGAGAAGTTGATTGTAATTTTGGAAAATAAAAGGTAAATTACTTTTAAAATTGAAATGGTTGCTTTAAGATGAATTGTTTTCCTTTAAGAAAAATATTTGAAAATAAATATTTAGAGTGATTATATATAAAGAAGCAATTTGAAATAAAAAAGATAAAAGTTTTTCATAAAGATTTTTGAATGTTAATAAGTATGTATGTTGATCTAAGATTCAAGCACATAACTTTAAGGTGTTCTCACCAGTCCAAAAAGAGGATTTATCACTCGATTCTTGATGATGAACATTGATAAAGGTTTATGATTGGGTACTTGAGTTTTCTATCATAGTTGAGATCTATGTTGAGATCTGTGTAAGGGAAACGAAGGTTTTGATTAATAAGCCTGGTCAGAGTCCGCACTAGAGGATCGGGAGATCTATTCTAGTTTGGAAGTAAAGTTGTACATTCGAATAGTAGATCGAATCGGATATCTCGCCTGGATCATCTTTGTATATCATGCCTAATTGAGTCTGAAGACTTTTTGAGCAAGTATTATCGGATTTCGGGTTTTGGGTTTTGGTTAGACTTTGAGGATGAAAGTCTTTTAAGGGGCGAAGTATGTACTCGTAATTTTATCACTTTTAAATGGAATATTTAATTAATTTTAAATATTCAAGTATGGAATTTTCAAACTTAAATAATCATGTTTTATATGATAACTAAGAATGGTGGACCTATTTTTAGAATTGGCTTACAAAAATAAGACATTTTGGATATTTGTCATAGAATTGACAAAAGCCAGTTTCCAATAAAATTTGATAAACATTCAGTTTTTGTTTTTAATGATAAATAACTCCTTTTAAATTGTAATAAAATGATAATAAGTTATTGGTAAAAGTTTTATAAGTATAAAAATACTTGTTTTATAAAGATTGACAAATTTCATTGTACGTTGACAAATCGATGTCATACTTTTACAATTGGATTTTAATATTATTAAATATGGTTTTATAAGTCAAATGCACTTGTTTTATTTATTTAAGATTATAATAAACTTATTTTCAAGTTTTGTTTATATGAATAAATAGCTTAATAAAAACGTCAAAATATGACCATAAAACATTTTGTCAAAAATCAACGTTTTGTTCCATATAAGTTATCGTGGCATTGTTACACCTTTATTAACATATTTTAACACATATTAATATACATTTTAAACCATATACCTATAGTCAAATCAAACCTAAATAATATATATATATATATGTATATATATATATATATTAAGAATGCTTAAAGGATAAGTAATGAAAAGCACCATAAATGCATGTTTTACTTTAATATTAAGCATAGAAGATGTGATGGGATGATGGTAAGTGTTAAGAAAAAGGGTGATGTGAAGTTTAAGAGAAATCCAAGGGTAATTTGGTAATTTGGTAAGGGTTTAATTTGGTAAATTGCTACTTTTTACTTTTCCTACAAATAGCCATACATTCCTTCACATTTAGACACACCATTCTTCTTTCTTTTCCAAGCTTCTCTAATGGCTTCTTATTATAGGAAATTAATGGAAAAATGTCAAGAGTAAAAGAGGAAATTATTTAAGCAAGTATAGGATATCAATCCACTTCAAAATCAAGTGCAAATCACTTCTCTTCCCACCTATAACTCATGGCCACTTACCCACCACCCCGTAACCGAACACATCTCCACTCAAAGGCCTATGTCGAACCTATTTTGAAGAAAGGAAGGAGATCGGGAAGCTCCGGTGCAAGAAAAAGAGAAGAAAGTGCTACCATAGTCGATTCTATAAGCTACGGAAAAGATTGGAGGAGTGGAACAAATTGTGAGTACTCAATGTTTATTAAATGATAAAAATATCTGTAACTATTTTTAAGTATGATAATATGACCTATTAATCTCTTAATGATTTGTATGAATGTTTGATAACCTGGTTGATTATATGGATGTTCATATGGTTGATAAGTTGGTTGTGATAAATTATGAGAAATCATATAAAATTTATTGATTAATAGAAAATTAATTCATATAATATATGTATGGAGTTTATTGAGCCTCTTAAATGGTTTTAAGAACGAAAATGAATATTATAATAATATAATTTTATGAAATGCTTTAAAAGTGAAAAGGAGATTTAATATGGAAAATATTGGTTTAAATATTTGAAAATAGTTTATAAATTTTTTATAAACATTTAAATTCAATTTGGAGAAGTTTTGACAAATAATGAATTTGAATTCAAAAATAGGTGTGTCGCGTAACAACAGTACGCAATTTACGCAGAAAAAGTTAAATCCTTATATAGGATGGAATCGGAGTCGGATTTCTTTCCAATAAGAATTTTCTGAACTCTTATGGCTATAGTTTTTAAACAAAAAAAATGATCAAGATTTTATGTAATATATTTTAAAATATGAGCAAATCAAGTTCTCAATAAAATTACGCTTCGGCGGTTCGGGGGCCAAAGTAGAAAATGTTCTAATTTTTTTTAAATGTTTAAAACTATGGAATAAATTCTATAAATCCTTTAAAATACTTTAAAAGAGATTTGAATTATAAAAATGGATTTCTATATGATCAAAAAGTTGTTTTAATCAAATAAGCTTTGAAAACACTGTTTGCAACACTATTCGCAGCACTTTTTGTACACTTTGATAACGTTTGGAATATGAACTTAAACTTAAGTATTCTTTCCCAAATATTTTATAAATCTTTTCAAATAAATAATCAAGCGTTTTAAATATGATTTGAGGACTTTATAATTTATCTTAAAGAGTTTAAATAAATTATTTAAAGAAAAGCTGCCAAAATCAAATGATTTAATCTTGGCTCTAAAAGCCGACGAGTAGACTAGATTTTTCTATTCATGAGATCCAAGGAAGGTGCTTAAACTAAGGAGTTGTTCAGGAGCAATCAGTTCCCTGGCTTACCTGGTCTCTCCTGGGCAAGGGATAGATAAGGTCAAAATGTCGGAAACTAGCTAAGTATAAAAGATTAAAATTTCCAAATTTAAATAACTTCGATTGCATGGAGATAATCTTCTTACACTTGATGTTAAATTTCGAGGAGGGAACCCATACTATCCGCATGAATTTAAAATGTAATTTCACCGCTATTCGACGAATAGTAAAGGTTGAATACGAAAATTGATGTTGAGTAGATTAGTATAATTTCCATGATCCTTTTTACTTAATAATATTTTCCAATATGAAATTTAAAGAAATGATTTGGAAATGTTTTCCTAAATAAAAGGTGAGTTGATTTGGAATTATACCAAGATTCAAAAAAGGTTTTATTGACCAAATGACTTAATAAATGAGGTATAATGATTCCATATACTATGAAAAAGATAAAGAAATGATTTAATGAACATATCTTCAAGAGAAATTTCTGAACAAATAAAAAGATGAATTAAATTGATTGATGATTGATAATCACAAATGAACTTAACATCTTTTTGATTGATGATTGGTTCGAAGGAACCGGGGCCGAATAAGGTAACTCCTATTCGAACCAATGTATACATTCAAAACCAAAGACACAATGAAGATGATGATTTTTGAAGACGGGGATCTTCACGATAAAGGGCTACTTCGCACTAGTCCCTCGAGGTGAAATTTACCATATCATATATTTGTGGAGGTAATACTGCTCTGTTATCTCGATTACAAGGACTAACCGCTACTAATCCTAGGGATATTCCCAACAGGATGTGGTAGTAAGAGTGCCTTCGGCTTCGTTCAGTCCCAGAAAGAACATGTATGGTCGAATTTTATGATCAAAGCGTGGCTTTGTGAGTAAATTGTGGCTTTATGGAACATTACCTCATGAGGCCTCACATCCCAGGAATGATATGGGATACTATATGGTCGGTAGGATAAATTTTGGGCTATCAGTTATGAGAAAGGAAAGGCGTCAGTTTCCTTAAGATTATGAAATGGACAAGTATGGAAGTCGACGGAGATCATGCAAAGCCACTGAGTAATACTCTGTTCCATGGTAGTGTAGCAGTATAGTTCGAATGCTGACAGAGACAGTGTAAAGCCACTATAGTGAACTAGTATTGTTATACATGGATTTTCAGGTCTGGATGGTCGTTAGTTCCCAATCATGTTGGAAATCAAATTCCAATGCCTTTATTGCTTTGTTTGTAGAACCTACTTTAAAAGAAGTAGCTAGTATGCCGTCGAATTTAATAATGGTAACAATTTCGGCTATTTCGATAGATGATTTGAAAAGTATTTTCAAAGGAATGTCATTAGAAATAATATCAAAATATTTTGGTATAAAAGTGATTTGGTTATCATAAGGTAAAAATCCATTTGTATTTAGGTGTGGGTGTGGTCAAATGAGATACCCTTCTTTTCAAAGGTTTTGATTGACATCAACATGATCTATAAATTTAAAATTTCGAGTACCTCACGCTGGTTTATCAAACCTGATCCGGTATTTTCAATACTCGGGTCTGATCCGAGTAGTTTCAGGTTCACTTGAAGAAGTCTGGAGTTTCCAAAGGACATATGGAGATCTTCATCTATGTATGGACGTACTCTGTTATCTGTTGCATCTATTGCATTTGTTTTTACATTTATAAGGACAGAGGGTTTATAACTGTCCAGGCTAAATCTAGGTTAGACTCTGATATTGTATTCAAATTTCTCCGCTGTAAAGATTGTATATTGAAATAATATATGTTATTCCATTCATGTGAGATTCTATTCTATCCGTACTTTCTTTTACCCTAACAATCGAGCTTTGGATTTGCGACATAAGTGTATTAATGTCGATTTTCAAGGTTCGAAAATCTCGGTCGTTACATTAGAGGTTTATTGCGATCGTAGATCTTCGATTATGTTGAGTTGCCTCTATTTATTAGGCATATCACATGATGAGTTAGATTCGATGCCTGTAGTTAGAGACCATCCAGATATTTGTTTAAGGTTACTGGTCTCCTACCCCAGTGAGAGATCAAGTTTCGAATTTATCTAGTGGAGAATGCCGAATTTGTTGCCTAACCCTTCAGGCATATAGCTGAGAAAGAGAGACGCAAGTTAAATAAGCAAGTGAATAAGCTATTGGAGAAGCTTTATAAGGGGAAGGTGGTTCTCTGAAGCTTCGCATTGATTATCGGGAGCTGAATAAACCAAAAAACAAGAATCGTTACCTGTTGCCTTGCATAGACGATCTCATTGATTAGTTGGTTAGCGCAAAGGTGCTCTCATAGCTTGACCTAGCTACCAGATCCCATTAGCAGCGTGTAGCTGAGGAAGTATTCAGAAGACTGCTTTTCGTACAACCGAAGAACTGTATAAGTGGTTAGTCATGCCATTTGTACTGGCTAATGCACCAGCCTACTTCGTTGATTTGATGAGTCAAATTTTTAGAAGGTTTCTTAATAAGTTCATGGTGGTATTTGTGGATGACGTATTAGTCTATTCGAAAGGGGAGGAGGTGCACAGGTTGCATTTAAAAGAAGTACTCAATGCACTCCATGAGCATAAGTTGAAGGCAAAGTTTTCCAAGTGACACTTTTAGCACGAGGAGATATACTTTTTAGGACATGTTGTTTTAGAAAGTGGGCTAGCGGTCGATCCTAGTAAAGTTGCTGCAGTAAGGATTGACATGTGCCAAGAATGCCATGGAAGTGAGGAGTTTCCCTGGTCTGGTGAGTTACTATATGAAGTTCATTAAAGACTTCACCAAAATCTCTGCCCCTTTAACCCACCTCAACAATAAGAATTTGGTTTTCTCATGAGACGCAAAGTGTGTGGATGCTTTCATCAAGCAGAAGAATGCATTAAATAGTGCACCTGTTCTAGTATTTCTCAATGGTATGAAGTCATTCATAGTATATATTGTTGCTTTGGGTATGGGATTGGGAGTAGTTTTGAGGCAAGAAGGAAGAGTGGTGAGCTATGCTAGTCGATAGTTAGAAGTCCATGAGAGAAATTATCATACCCATGACCTTGAGTTGGCAGCCATCATCTTTGCATTCAAGTCATGGAGAAACTATCTATCGGGAGAGAAATTTGAGTTGTATATGGATCACAAGTCTTCGAAGCATTTATTCTCCCAAAAGGATTTAAATTTAAGGTAGTAGAGGTGAATGGAGGTTTTAGCATCATATGACTTTGATAACTCCTATACACTGGGCAAGGGCAATGTTGTAGTCGATGTCCTATGTAAGCAGCTTGCGGTGTTGAGTCCTATATTCTTAGAGTGGAAGCACTTGGAGTTTATTTCTACATTCAATTTTTGTCCATCGTCAAATATCACTCCAAGATTGTTAGCAGGTTTGGATGTGCAGCCTACACTGATGGACTACATTGGAACAAGTCAGAAGCAAGATAAGGAGCTATTAGACATTTTTGAGAAGCTAAGCAGAGAAGAGAAGTCCAGTCATTTGAAGCATTACACCATTGACTCGAATGGGTAGTTACAAAGATTTGGTAGATTATGTAGTCCTCTCATTATGGATTTGATTGATATGATACTAGCTTAATCTCATCGTTCTAGGATGAACATTCATCCTGGCAGAGACAAAATGTACCATGGTATGAAGAAGCATGTGACAGAGTAAGTGGCTCTATTTATGACTTGCCAAAGGATAAAGGCGGAGTCGAAGAAACCGGGAAGATTGTTACAGCTATTGGATATTCTGTAGTGGAAGTGGGAGAGTGTTTCTGCGAACATCATCGATGGACTACTTAGGAGTAGGAGGGGGAACGAGACTTTTGGGTCATAGTCGACCGACTAATCAAATATGCACATTTTATTCTATTGGAAGCACAAGGGTCGTTGCACCTTTAGTAACACTATACGTGAGGGAGATAGTTAGGCTACATGAAGTTTCTTCTAGCATTGTTAGCGATTGAGACCTAATTTTCAATAGCAGTTTTGGAAGAGTCTACATGAGGATTTGGGAAATGAGTTGAGCTTGAGTACCACTAATCATCCATAGATGGACGGACGGACGAAAACGGTGAACCGAGTGTTGGAGGACTTGCTTCGGATGTGTATCTTGGATTTTGGAGGCTCTTGGGAGGATTACTTGCCTTTAATGGTGTTCACCTATAATGACAGCCATCGGGCAAGTATTATGATGACACCATTTGTGGCCTTACATGCAAGGCCTTGTAGATCACCATTTTGTTGGTGGGACACTACGGATAGAATTGTTCTTGGACCAGATATGGTAAGGGAGACATCAAAGAAGGAAGACTTGATCGGTAGAAGGATGAAAACCGCATAGGACAAGCAGAAGTCTTACACTGATAGGAGACGCATGGAGTTAGAGTTTGCAGTAGGCGATATGGTTTTTGTGAAGGTCTTGCCGCTTAGACATGTTATGAGATTTTGTAGTTCATGAAAGTTAGCATCAAGGTTTATAGGGTATTTTTCGATCACCGGGAGAGTTGGAAAGTTAGCTTATAAGGTGACACCTTCTGAGAAGCTAGCAGGGGTACATGGCGTTTTCCATGTGTATCATGGTTGCAAAAGTTTCTACACGATACATCCACTATAGTCGAGCCAAGTAAGCTATAGGAGATGGAAGTAGAAAGGGAGTCACGTTTTTCATTGTGCACCCACTCGTATTCTAAAGCATTATACAAAGCGACTCCGCAATAAAGTCATCAAGCTTGTTAAGGTCAAATAGGGGGACGTTCCCGCAGAGAGTACATAGGAGCCCTAGGAGAAAATCCAAGCTTCCCATCCATAGCTCTTTTCTGGTACGTTTCCATTCTAGTTAAATAAGCATAAACCAATTTTGTGTTAGCTTTTAGCTTAGAGTACCCTATAGGTAGGGACCATTGAATATTAGGAATGGTTGCGAACGTGTCATTAGGACATATTTTTTATGATGGGTGTTAATAGATGCATTTATTAAATTGTTCTTTGCACTTAGGGAAAAAAATTCTTGAGTTAGCATATACACACATCATCACTTGTTTTTCCATTGAATTACGTGTATGTGGTTGTTGCATATTGAAAGGTTGTGCATACATATAGAATCGCCAATATATTTTCACTGGATGTGCCATACATTTCGGACACATGTCATAAGCACTTGCATTTTAGGAGGTCGACTAGATCAGGAGACCACCTAATCTTTGCATTAGTGTAGGTTTATATGCATTCCATGCCTATATGTAATATTTCATTAGAATTTAAACCAAGGACAACGATTGCTGGTGGTTGATGGATGAGTAGATGGTTGTAGTATTAATTTTTGCATGCAAGAGTTATATTTTTTCGTCCTTGAAGATTTCGGGTACGAAATCCCTTTTTAGGGGAAAGAATGTAACACCCTGAAATTTAAATGGAATTTAATAAAAGAATTAAATTTAAATATACCAAGGGTAAAAATGGAACTTTTACAAATGTCCAAATTTGGCTACAAAACTTCCACTGTTGCGTCATAGTGGTTCGGCTGTTAACGAAGCCTACATCCACTTTATAACTTTTATTGATCGACTGCTATTACAAAAGAGTTTAGATTACACTATGATTCTTCTTTCCTAAGTTATATTAATCCACCATTGTTAGAGATAATTGTAAGGATCTCAGTTTCCCTATAATGGCTGTTGTGAGGGAGAAGAAGAGTGAAAAAACAATGGTAGAGTTTCAGTAGAGATCAGAGCTGATCCTTTTTCTATTTCAGATGGGATGGTATTTATAGGATTTGTAGAGCATTTGGACTAAGGCCATTTTTCTAGGAGCCTTTATTCGTCATGCATAAGGAGCCTAAATTTTTTTGTAGTGATCTAAGCTAAGTATTCGGACCGGTACCTATCTGATGGGGTCGGATCGATATCTATCCGAATACTTAGTGAACTTCTGATTTTTGAGTCCTTTGGAGGTTATCCGAGCTAATTATTAAGATCAGTACCTATCCAAATAATTGGTTAATTTTTTAGTCTTCTCGGTTTGGTTGTTTCCTATTCTATACTTGAGTGCTTTGTCCGAATATCGAGATGTTTGGAGTTCGTTTGATCATCCATCTTCATGGACCATCCAATCCATCCGTTTGTAGGAGATGTATCCATAACTCACTCAATACTTAACTAAATGACACAAAACTTCATACATGAAATGTATATGAGTAGGAGAGCTCCCAAATGGGATCTCATAAGGATCCGAGCTAAGTAGATGGATCGGTGATGATCAAATTGAGTCAGATCGGTGATGATCCAAACCCTTAGCTTATTGAATCTCTTCTTCTAGGTCATAGGAGATCCCGCCATAACTTACTCAATACTTAAAAAAATAACACGAAACTTCATATATACAATGTACACGAATAGGAGAGCCTCAAATCGAATCACATGAGGTAGGGCCCATTCTAGTTAGGTCGGACCTGATCCGTCAAACTAGCTTAATTTGGAGGAGATCCATCCATTACTCGCTCAATACTTATTGGAATCAAACGAAACTTTGTAGGTATCTTCTAGAGGATGTGTGGGACCTACCCGATGGACCGCAAGTGGTGGGGCCCACCTAAATGGATTGGATGATCCGATAAGTTTGGATCAGTGAAGATACAAACTAGCTTGGAAAATGACTTCATTTTTTATAAGAGCCTTCTCTTATGTCTTCTAAGTGGTCCTCCAATATTTCAAGTCAATCCGAGTCCATTTGAGTTCTGTAGGTTCGTTTTAAGCTGCTCTGGTCCAAAAGTAGGTAAATATTTAAATGGATCATATGAGTCTTCTTTTTTTGAACTAGGTTGCTTTGAATGCTATGAAACATGACAAGTGTACTTAGGAGAGGTATAGAATCATGATGCAAGAGGTTGGAAGTCCCCATGACTCCTTCATTTGGATCAGTACCGATCCAACTGATTTGAATTGGTGTCGATCCAAAATGTTTATCTATTTTTGGGAGATTTTTCTTGGGGGCCATTGTCTTGTTATTCTAAACCCTTTGGTCATGTTTCAAGTCATTTAGGCTTAATTTGGATGTTCTAACTCCTTTAGAATTTTGCTGGATTAAAAACCTAGTTAAAATTTGCCCCCTATTGTACGCTTTCGTTGAAGACAAGATGTGCTCTAGTATTGATTATGTTTGGGTTTATGTTCCAAGGAGTTTTGACGTTCGTGTCGAGCTATCATGAAAAGCTATCTACGAAGTACTAGTTATCTACTCGGTCCAAAGTATGAATCTTTACTGTTCGTGATTACAAAGTGATCTTGACGTGGTGATTTCCAGAATGCATACAAACATCATGTAGAACATGTCGGAGGAATTTGGGATCATCTGGAAGCATCAATTTGGGTCGGTACCGACCCAATAGGATCAGATCGGCACCGAGCCGAACACTTTATAGGATTTTTCGACGAATTTTTTCTTACTCAAACCTACTCCAAACTGAGTCATTTCACTTTTGACTAGTTATCCATTTTGACTTTAGTTCCAACTCCTATTCTCAATACCGAGGTTGCAATCTTTGCCCTAAAATTGCAAAGGGCCTTTGCTTAGTAAGTAGTTCCAACGAGATGAGTTGGAGTTGACTAGGGTTGAAAATATTTTGGAGGAATTTTACTTCAGTAACATCTCCCACTTGGAGGCCCAAACCTAACGGCTACGGATGTTATAGTCATCCATGGTTATTAATCCTTGGCGTACAAATACGGTAATGTTAGATACATTGATATAACAGAAATACATGGATATGGAAAAAAATTAAAATCATTAAACAAATTTCACATTCCATTTCAAATTCATTACATACTCCCATATTCGAGAACCACGTTCAAAGAAATTTTAACTATTACAACATGTGCCAAGAGAGACATATGAAGATGCTCCCTTGGATGATCAGAGTATCAATATATCTAGGCAATTAAACAACTTTTCGTTTACATCAAAACACGATGGAATCAAAATAGAAAAGATCTCCTATTAGCTAGCTTGACTCCTGCATGTCTCTAGAAGCTTATTCATCTAAGGAGAACCTGAAAACGTCAACTTTCAAACTACTCAAAATTAAATGAGTACCCGAGAGTTTAAAGGGAAAACATAAACTTTGAGTCTAACATGAAGCCTGATATGAATAATAACCTACCATCTTGAAGCACTTAGATACCTAGTGAGACCACACCGCTTAGCGGAACGGGTTTTCCCCTCACGAGTATCTTATCCAAAAATTTATAATAACCGTATACTATGCTCCTACATCCACAATGGCTAAAACATAGCAATTTAAAATATTATGATGACAAGCAAACATAAATTAACCTGGATTTGCTATCCCCATTCATTTGTCTACCTGTCATAGTTGTAGTTTCTAAGGATAATATTAACTTATTAGTTTTCATGGGCTCACTAATAACCTAGTTAAGGTTTATGTACTATCTGTCCGGTCTCATAGTTTTCATGGGATCACTAAGAACCTACTGGCCTCTACCAATAGCTTCATTTAGTTATCTCGTTATTTCTCCCTGAACCTATTGACGTCTCCAATAACTTCCCTCATATCATAGTTTTCATGGGTTAACTATGAATCTATTGACTTCTGTCAATAACTTAATCCGGATATAGTTTTCATGGGTTATTTACAAACCTGTTGGCCCCTGTCAATAACTCTCTTTAAACATAGTTTTCATGGGTTCACCATGAACCTGTTTAAACTGACAACTTCTTAATTAGTCTTTGGGAATCCTATATTCTGGTTTAGCTGACCTCCTAGATGCAACTCTATTCATTCAGGAGTTTCTTAACTTATATTCACTACTGGATCAACCTACCTGGTTATTCTGCCCATACTCCCCAAAATACAGCTATGGGTCCATTACTTAGTGAATATATTTATAGAAGAAGCATATACACAAAAATAATACCAATATGTATGGTTTAATATCCTTGAAATTATTTTTCACTTGAAACATGGTTAATCCCTTTAACCTATAATTTTATCAAGGAAAGCTTCTTCAAAAACTCTAAATATAAAAGCTATTTAAAAGCTCTTTTATAGTGCCATAGGTTTTGCCTTTAAAAATTGAGATTAAGTTCTTTGTTTTGAAAACTAAGGCTTACGAAACCTTAGACCTTTACTTTCGAAACCATTAAAAAACCTCTTTCAAAAGCATTCAAATCTTCTTTTCAAAACACTAAGCATATGCCTTTCGAAACACTTTAAAACGTATCTTTTGAAACCATCAAAACATACCTTTGAAAGCAATAAAGCATCACTTGCTTATTTATAAAAGCATAGCTTCGAAACCAATTGAAAGTACCACTTTCGAACCATTGAAAGTACCCCTTTCGAAACCATTGAAAGTACCCCTTTCGAAACCATTGGGTTTAATCTTAAACATATCTTTTGATTCGAAGTGAATACAAACGAAAGTACCCCTTTCCAAACCATTAAAAAGAGCTTGGGGAAAAACAGATGGCTTCGGAACCATCCTTTCGAAAGCTTTAATCATTTAAGTAAAACATTTGGAGTGATAGCTTTGAAACCCCTTTCGAAGCCATTACCTTCGAAACTTTTATGTGGCTATTGGAGCCCTTTCGTAAGCTTTGGGAAGCGGCTTATTACATTTATAAAACAAAAGCAACCTTTCGAGCACGTTGATGGCTTCAATCCCTTCGAAAGGCATAGAGATGGCAGCAGGGTTTCGACTACGTTGGAACTACCCTTTCGAAAGCATTGATTTTAAAAATAGGGCAACCTATTCAAAAGCTACCCTTTTGAAACAAAAAGGTGGCGACTTCTTCGAAAGCTATATTAAACCCTTTCGAAAGCATTCTTTTGAAAACAAGGCAAGTGGCATTTCTTTGGAAAGTAAAACAAAGGCCTCGACCCCTTTAAAAGCTTATTTTCGTCTCCCTACTTCCACCATTCTCTAATCCACTACGTACTAACGCATTGATACCTTGTGTATTGGTTTCAACTTGGTTGAGGCGGAAGTATAGGATCTAAAGGTAGCTACTGGAACTGGCGAAACCATACTTCCATACAAAAACTATTTTATTGCTTTTCAAATAATTACTTTTTAACTAACCTGCCTATCTGTAAAAATTTAATTGGTTGCCATAAACTTTTCAAATTATTTCCTAAAAACTGCCGCATTCATTTCAGATCTAAACAAAGATAATTAACAAAGAAGCCCTTCCATTAAGCAAGACAATTAAAATATTTAAGTCCTCCAATTAAATTAATTTATTTTCCATAGTAAATTACTCGGGAAAAATTCCCAAAAATCATAGAAATTCACTTTTAATATGTTATCTAACATGTATAAATTTCAGACCTAAAATCCCTCATATAATAGACCAAATAATTTTAAACCCCAATTATTCATTTCTTCCTTCAACAATTCATAACAATTTATCTATAGCTTGGAAAAATTATAAAAACTAAAACTCATCTCCAAAATAATATTTTACATAACATACCAATTCGTTATGGCATATGAAATCCAGTAAATATGATTTTTACCTAAAACCGAACCAAATATTTATCAAACAATCTTGTTGGAATCAAATATATCATAAAATCTATGCATACCATCATTAAAATCATCACAAAGGTTTTAAACATAAAACCCGAAAACAAATGATCTTCAACAACAGAAATAGAGATGGTTTTGATTATTATTCACCTTGCTTAGGTTAAGGATCTTGAGATTTGATCTTTGAATAATTCCTCTTACTTGATTGCTTAGCTTTAATTGATTTTTCCCTTTTTCTTTCCCTAGGATATGACCGGCTTGAACTCTCTTCAATTTACGTTTTTGAGTTTTAAAAAAATGAATGTGCAAAGAAATGAAAACGAGATTTTAAGGTTAGTGGGATTATTGTTTATCGATGGAATTTCTATCGAGTTAGAAAACCGTCGAAAAATTTCAAAATTAAAATTACCGCAAGCGCACGGCGTACACTTGCAGTACGTGGTGAATATAGGTCGGTCCGTAGGGAATCGATGAATTTAAATTTCTATTCAATCAAATTAACCAAAGTCGAGTGAAAGTTAAACTAGAGAAGTAGAAAATTAGCTAACAAACTAAAAGAAAAGAGATGCAAATATAAGAGTTAAATGAAAATTTAGAGAATAAATCCACTCTCTAGATCATATAGTTCAACATATATGAAATCATGATCCCTCTTTTATGGTCATTGGTGCTTTAATTGACGTGTTTATCATAAGTATGACATATTTGTGCTATTGATTAGCCAACATAAACATCAAACTATAATACATCCCGTAAAGCACTTACTAACTTTCATGAAACTTGACAAAGAAAATGAAAATGAAATCTATTTTAAGTATGGTATATTAACTATTGATTAGAAATATAAATGATCAAATTTGAATTTCAAATCACTTTCTTATGTCATAATAATATTTTGATGAAGAGGCATTTGTGTTAGTGATTGTTTAATCATAGTCCATTTGGTGTCAACAATATAAGCTATCAAATTCAAAGAAAAAACAAAAAATTAATTAAACACTTCATTGATCATCATTAAGCACAAAAAGAGAGCATGAAGTAATAAATAGTTGAAGCTACATAATTAGAGAGCTTCAGTACCCCTAAATTAAAGGGGTTTAGCCTCTTGCATTTGTCATTTGATTAACAAATATAGCTAGCAACATGAAAGCAAAGGGAAATGAATGAAAGCTAATGGAAAAATAGAGCTAATTAACGAGAATTAGAACTATTCCACTTTGCATGAATGTAAATCTACACTGTAACATGAAAGGAAATAAATAAGAAAAGAAAAGATAAATATATTAAAGTTGCATAAAAATTACATAAAATAAATGGCTAAGTAGCCATGAAAAAGAGAAAGAGAACTTGTCTTTTATTTTGAGTCTAAACTAAAGTAAAGAGAGACTAAGCAAGATGAGGGTTACATAAAATATAAGGGGTATATATACATGTGTTAAACCCTGATTCATATTTTTGGAGAATGCCCAAAATACCCTTGAGAAAGTGTGGAGGCCAAGTAATCATTAGCTTCTACTAATCATCATTTAAGTGTACATGAAGCCATATACTCCATAAGCATGTGTGTTAGCCTCTAATTGAAAATCAAGGTAAGTGGGCGGGGTCCTCCATATTCTTCACTTTGAATTATTTCCATCTTCATTCTTTTGTATCTTCTTTGTACATGCATATTTCATCATAAACCACTTGTAAAATTCATCAAATTTCCTACAAAACAACATAGAAAATTCCAAGTAAATTTTCACAACTTAATAAATGCACAAAAACAACCATTCTACCCCTGTATGAAGATGAATATGTGACACTTTGAAAATAATTTGAATTTTGATTTAAACAAGTTAAAATACCCAATATCGTCATTTAATCAATTTAAATAGATTAAATATGGTGGTAAAAATATGCACATTTACGTGCACATCAAATACCTCCACACTTATCTTTTTATTCGTCCTCGAATAAAGAAAAACTAAGATAATCTGTTTTCGTAGGGAGCACGATTACATTGAGCGTATGCAACAAGCTGTTAAACCTCTGGGTGTCCCTGGTAGGACGTGTGTTGTCTTGTGAGGGTTTTCAGCAGATACTACCCACAAAATCCAAATGCATGATGAAAATATTTACAAAATGCAAGATTTATTTACAAAGAGAAGAATGCGAGTTTTTGAAAATATTTACAAATGAAGGATTTACTTTTAAATAGACACAAATAAGTTAAATATAAGTTTCGGTCATTATCTTGAAAATTTAAGTCATTTACTCATCAAAATTTCCAACAAAAACGAAGTTATCATAACAAATGAGCTATAGTTTAACTCGTTGTTTCAGTCGATAATACAGTGTGACTATGAAATGGATCCTTAGTTGATTATCAAAGTTTATCAAAGTGGTATTTTCATTTCTTTTCAATAACAAGTCAAATCAAACATGTTAAAATAGTGCTTGGATTTCAATTACTTACTCTCTCTTATTTTTTTGAATTTTTTTTTGATATTTACAATATTTACATATGCCTAACTCAGATAAACTGAGGCCAGATATATTACCCATGCACTGCCTTGCGGACTTATGTAAGGGGAATACAAAGCATGACGAGTGAACACACGAGTGTGAACACCTATTGACTATAGGCGTTATTTAAAACAATTTTTATATATACACCTAGCTCAGATAAACTGAGGCCAGATATACCGATCATGCACTGCCTTTCGGACTTATGTGAGAAAGGTATAGAGCATGGCGAGTGTACACACAAGTGTGTACACCTGTCGACCGTAGGTGTTAATAGAAAATATTTACATATATTCAAATGTTTTGTTTTTTATGTTTTTTTTAGAAAGAGAGAGTTTTGCAAAATCATCTTAGCACCATTTAACTTAGAAGACAAAAAAATGTTATATCTTTTACCTTAAATCAACCACTTTTTAAAACAAAGATTTTCAATTAGGATGTATTTCATAATTAACACGTATGAATCATCATATATACTAGTTAAACCATTGTTATATGTAATCAAACTTTATTTTTATTTTTGTCAAAACAAATAAACTTTCAAATTTTTTAATTTAATAAGTCAAAACCATATATTTATCCTATAGTGTTTCTTTAAAAATAAATCAAAATGCTTAAATAAATTAATTTATGAAAAATCGAAAATGAAGATTATTCTCCCACCCCCCTCCCTCGCACTTGTTTTTGACTGTGTCCCCATAGTCAATCCAAGTGGAAGGAGAAAAATAAAAATAAAAACATGACCTTTATTTAAATGAAAATGAAAAGATTATTATTTATAAGAGATCATAAAATATATAGTTAAAGAGTAAATGAAACGGTCTTCCAAAGACCAGTTCATTTGTCTCATCAAGTATGCGAGACATAGCTTAAGCTCAGAAAACCAAACCATGAAAGATTTCGAAGTTGAACGTTGATTTGGAAAAACGAATGTCATTTTATTGAAAATCGTATGAGTTGTTTTATTTTCAAATATTTTTGGGGTTGATAAAACGATTAGTTGAAGTTCAAGTTTATTTTCATCAAATTGAAATTCAAATTTATCATTGAAAGCTTCTTTAGAATTATGGATTTCAAAATCAAAATGGTGATTTAAATCTTCCCCTTCAGAATTCGACAACTTATATTCTAAAATTTCAAAAAAATCGTGTTCATTGAACTCGTCTTCCTTTATTGAATTATCAACAACTTTATTACATGTGTCAAGTTCAAAATCCAAAGTTGTTGTGTTCAAAATTTCAAAATCGAGAAAAGGAAGGTCGAACCTTAAATTGAGTTTCTCACCCTCAAAAGAATTCAAATCCAATTCAATTACCGTTTTTTCAACAACTTCATTAAGATTGTCGTTTTAAATTTCAAAAGTAGTTATTTGAAAATCGTCAATTTGGGTAAAAGAGAATTATTGTTTGACTCGTCACACGTTGGAATTTGATTTTGTTTTTCACGTTGTTTCATATATGTTTCAAAGAACGTATTCGTATGATCATCGTAAATTTCGTTCATTTGCTCAACAAAATCCAATTTATAGATATTAACTTGAGAATTTTCGGTTTGAAATTGTTGAGAATAAAGATTTTCAATCGTAACGTGGTTAAGATTAGTACCATTGCCAAATTCGTTTGAAAAGTTGTTTCCATTTTCATTTTGAGTTTGAAATTCATTTTGGAGTTCTAAATTGAATTGGCATGGGTTATAATCGAAATTGTTTGAATTTTGAATTGAATTCAAATTTTGAAATCTTTGACTAGAGTTATTACACAAATCATTTATCATTTGATTTTGTTGTGTAGAGATTTCAAGTAGAGATGAAATGCTATTTTCGAAATTCGAGGGTTAGTCATTGTTTTGAAAATTTTGTTATTCAAAATTCGAATTGTTTAAAGAATAGTTGTCGTTAAAATATCCATACGAATTTGGAGTCATATCATATGGATTATATTGATTTTCACAATTATTATAAAATTCACGTAAGTGAGGAAACTCGGACATTTCGAACAATGTTTGTTTTTTTGTTTTTTTTTATAAAGGAAAATTATTTACAAATAAAATTTATTTTTCAAAATCAAAAATTGATTTTTGTTTTGTTTTTGATTTTTTTTTTGAAAAGATTTTTTATTTTAATTTTTGGAATTTTGGCTTGAAAATTTTCAAAGGAAAAGGAAAAAAAATAAGTTAAGAAATATTTACAATTTTTTTTAATTTTGGATTTTGAAATATTTTATTTTTAGATATACATGAACCAATGCAACTAAATGAATGCAATGGTTAATTACAGATGATTTATCCTATGTTAACCCAAAATTGCATAATCACACATTGTCTTAGATAAACAAGATAGTTCTCAGCCAGGTAACAGCCATGATTTATCGGTGCAACACGAATCATCGTAGCAATGCAGCCGAAGATTTAAGTACCTTCAGAGGAACAACCACTATAATATTTACGAATCACCGTAATATTTATAAATGCTTATTGCTCTGCCGTAGCCTAGACACCAAGAAATTAAATTGTTACAAGAAGATAATTTGTTAATATACAATTAAACGTTATCGATGTCCAACCGTGATTAGTAAACAAAATTCGAGAGTGAAATGCAACGCAGAAATTAAACGTGCATTAACAATGCAACTACGAATCGATTTTTTTTTAAAGATGCAAGCAACAAACAATGCAATTCAAATAAAGCTAAAAATGAAAGCAAATTTTTTTTTAACGAGCAAGAAGTTTTCTTTTAGCAAGCGGCTCCTTCCTTTATTTGCTTTGGCGACCTGAAATAAAAAACAAGATATATACAAGTTTTTTTTTATAAATTGATTATCAAAGAAGAAAATAAAATAAGTAAAATTCCAAAACAAGTGAAATCAAAAGAAATAAAATAAAACAAAAGAAATTTTTTTGTTTGTTTGTTTTTTTTGAAAAAAAAAGGAAAATAAAAACAAAAGCAAAATTTTATTGATTGGCACTTGAAACAAAAGCATTTTTTTTATAAGAAATACAATCCAATTTCAAAATAGAATTCAAAAAATAAAAAAAATAAAAAAAATAAGGCCAAGACAAGATTCTTTATAAAATTAACCAACCCAAACAAATTTATAATTCCTACGAATTAACCCGGCCCAAACAAATCGACCAATTCAAAGCATAATTTCTACGAACCAATTTCAACTAATCAACCCAAACTAATTTATATTCACCACTCAAACCAATATCTGCGAACAGCACCAAAACGTTATTCTTCAATCAAAATTCTCATTTGTGGTGCAAATTATTCCAAATTGAACGTTTCAAATTGCAATTCACTTCTAGATTCAAAATTTAAGCCAGTAGAATTCGACGACTAGAGATGCGATCGATGTTCGATTTGATGTTGCGATTTGGGGATTGTAGATTGGAGTTTGGATGAGGAGATGTCGTAAAAACTGCGTGGTAGGCTGTTCGATGGAGATGGGTGAAGGCGATTTGGAATGGAGGTCACTTTTCGATGGCGAGCGTGGGATGGTTCGTATTCTGGTGGGTAGGTGATTGGTAGGCCGTGTCGTTCGATTAGCGAAGACTTGGGTTGGTCGCGAGTGAATTGCAGTGAAGTATAGCAGTGGAGTTTGGTGAGGGAGGCTACGGCAGTTTGTTGTTTGGTGAATTGTTTGAGGTGGAGTTTGGTTTTGGTTGAGGGAGGCTCTGTCAGGTGATGTTGGATTCGAGGTGATTTTGAAGTGAGGTTCGTGATTGAAGGGGATTTGGATGAATTCATGATGATGCAGAAGACAGGGAGGAAGGCACTTCACTTGGTTTGTGGTATAGTCTGTTGATGTAGTTGAAAGTTTTTCTTTGCAGTTGTGTGGTTGAGTTGAAGTTGTTGGTGTTGCTCAGTGGTGAAGTGGCAGTTTGATGGTATGGTGGCAGTTCAGGTCAGTGGTTACTGGAGTGTGAAGTTGAATGCAGTGAGGCAGGGGGGGATGTTGAAGAAGTGGTTGAAGTTGAAGCAGTGGTGAGGTGTTTTGTGATAAGGGGTTGTTTGAGTTAATGAATGCAAGAAGTTTGTGCAGAGTTGTGGTAGGCAGAAGTGGGTGGTAGTGCAGGCTCCGGTGAGTGGAGATGGAGGAGTATCTGTTGTCTGGTGAAGTCGAAACAGCTCTGGTTGATATGGCAATGTTGATTGAAGTGTGGTTGTTAGTTTGGTTGGTGTTCACTGGTGGCAGCAAAGGCAGTGTTAAATGTTTGTGATTTGAATGCTGTAGAGGGGATGTTAGATCGGAAGTGGGATTGTTGTTAATGGTATATGTGTAGTGGAAATGTGGTGGTCGTTGATTGGTATTGTAGCAAGGCAGGCAGTGGAGAGTCGAGGCAAGTTGAAGTGATGGCCAATTGATGATGGAGGAGTTGTTGGTTGAAGTTAGTGGTAGGATAGTGAATGAGGAGGATAAGTTGTTTGTGATGGAGTGTTCGCTGGTGGTTGTTATGTAGTGTAGCCTGAAGTGAAGTTGATTGATATAAGCAGTGGTAGTCTTTGGTTGAATTGTTAGGCAGTGATGGTGATTAAGGATATGTAGGCTGGTGAAGGGGAATGTCGAGCAGGGTGATGATGGATGTTTGAGAAGTGCTTGTTGAGGATGGCACAGCAGTTTGTAAGGGGAAGGCTTGGAACATTTGTGGTGGAAACAGTGAACAGTTGTGGTAGCAGAGGTGGATTTGACAGTAAGAAAGTGGTTGTGGGGGTGTATGTGCACAAGTATGCACAGAGAAAACAGAATGTATGCACAGCAAATGTAAAACTTTTAAAAAGAAATGCAAACTTGTAAAAATGAAATGCGAGTGGTAAAATGAAAAGCAGAAAATGCAATTGTAATGAATGATAAAAGAATTTTTTTTTTTCAAATTGTGTATTTTTTTAAATATACCATTGCAAATGAAACTATGAAAAAAAAACAAGAACACAAACAAAACGAAAACAAACTTACACACAAACACACAATTTTTTTTGAAATACAAAATAACACACAAAACAAACATACAAAAATCAAACAAAGAAAAATAATCCGAAGAATATAAATTTAAAATCAAAACAAATTCCCCGGCAACGGCGCCAAAAACTTGTTTATCGGTGAAATTTCTATCGAGTTAGAAAACTGTCGAAAATTTTCAAAATTAAAATTACCGCAAGCGCACGGCGTACACTTGCAGTACGTGGCGAATACGGGTCGATCAGCAGAGAATTGATGATTCTAAATTTCTATTCAATCAAATTAACCAAAGTCGAGTGAAGTTAAACTTGAGAATTAGAAAATTAGCCAACTAACTAAAAGAAAAGAGATGCAAATATAAGAGTTAAATGACAATTTAGAGAATAAATCCACTCTCTAGATCACATAGTTCAACATATATAAAATCATGATCTCTTTTATGGTCATTAGTGCTTTAATTGATGTGCTTATCATAAGTATGACATATTTATGCTATTGATTAGCCAACATAAGTCATCAAACTATAACACATCCCTTAAAACACTTACTAACTTTCATGAAACTTGACAATGAAAATGAAATCTATTTTAATTATGGTCTATTAACCATTTGTTAGAAACATAGACCATCAAATTTGAATTTCAAATCACTTTCTTATGTCATAATCATATTTTGATGAAGAGCCACTTGTGTTAGTGATTGTTTAAGCCTAGCATATTTGGTGTTAACAATATAGGCTATCAAATTCAAATCAAAAAAATAAATTAAACACTTCATTGATCATCACTAAGCACAAAAAGAGAGCATGAATTAAAATAGTTGAAGCTACATAATTAGAGAGCTTCATTATCCCTAAATTGAAGGGTTTAGCCTCTCATATTTGTCATTTGATTAACAAATGTAGCTAGCAACATGTAAAAAAAATAATGAAAGCTAATGAAAAATGAGAGTTAATTAACAAGAATTAGAATATTCTACTTTGTATGAATGTAAATCTACACTGCAACATGAAAGGAAATAAACAAGAAAAGAAAAGATAAATATATTAAAGTTGCATAAAAATTACATAAAATAAATGGCTAAGTAGTCATGAAAAAGAGAAAGAGAACTTATCTTTTATTGTGAGCCTAAACTAGAGTAGAGAGGCTAAGCAAGATGAGGGTTACATGAAACATAAGGGGTATATATACATGTGTTAAACCCTAATTCATATTTTTGGGGAGTGCCCAAAATATCCTTGAGAAATTGTGGAGGTCAAGTAATCATTAGCTTCTACTAATCATCATTTAAATATACATGAAGCCATAAACTCCATAAGTATGTGCATTAGCTTCTAATTGAAAATCAAGATAAGTGGGTGGGGTCCTCCATGTTCTTCACTTTGAATTATTTCCATCTTCATTCTTTAGTATCTTCTTTGTGCATGCATATTTCATCATAAAACAACTTGCAAAATTCACCAAATTTCCTATAAAACAACATAGAAAATTCCAAATAAATTTTCACAATTTAATAAATACCCAAAAGTGACCATTTTACCCCAGTATGAAGATGAATATGTGACACTTTGAAAATAATTTGAATTTTGGTTTAAAAAGGTTAAAATACCCAATATGATCATTTATTCAATTTACATAGATTAAATATGGTGGTAAAAATATGCACATTTACGTGCGCATCAATTATGGGCATGGCTATTACCCATAATGCCCTTGTCTTATTCTCTTATTAATTATCTAATAAACCATTTCCATAAACTCATTCTTTATACTTATTTAAGCACGGCCTCTAATTAAATTTCAAATCTCAATCCTTTTATCACTCTAATATTTACATTATTTTATTTAATTATCTAATTAAATCTCCTGAATAATGTTATTAAAAATTAGGGGTTTTACAGGTCCCCTCCTTAAATAATTTCGTCCTCGAAATTCAGTAAGGACTAAATACTAAACATAGCCATCATCTGTAACGTCTCTTAACTACCATACTAGCCTACCTAACTAGCAACGGTCTATATAAAGCAAATATAGAACACACCCTCACAACAGATCAGGATAAGTATCTTTTGTCTCCCAAATACAGTCCTTCTCGTTGTCGCTCCACTGAACTTTCACCAACTTGACTGTCTTGTTCCTTAACCGTTTCTTACCTCTCGCTACAACTAGAAACAGTTGCCTAACAAAAGTCAAATTCGGTTCAACTATCAACTCTTCCAACCCTTTCGGAGGAATAGTATTCTCTGGATCATGCACATACTTATGAAGATGAGACACATGAAACACATTATGGACACCTACCATACAGCTCGACAACTTTACTCTATATGCAAGTTTTTCGATCCTCTCTAAAACTAGGAACGGACTAACATATCTCGGTGGTAGTTTTCCTGACTTTTCGAATTGCACCACACCCTTTATCAGTGATACATTAATGAAAACCCTATCTCCAACTGACAAGTCTAGGTCTTTACGCCTCTTATCAGTGTAACTCTTCTGTCTGGATTGAGCTTCCTTCATCCTTTCTTGAATCAACTCAATCTTCTCTGTCGCCTCTCTAACCAGATCTGGACCTAAGACTAATCTGTCTCCAGTCTCTAACCAACATGCTGGTGATATACATGGTCTTCCATACAAAACTTCAAAAGACGTCATTCCTATACTAGTCTAATAACTACCATTATAGGAAAACTCCACTAAGTATAGGTGATCTTTCCAAGATCCACCAAAGTCTAATACACAAGCTCTTAGTAAATCATCGAGTATCTTATTGACTCTCTCTATCTGCCCATCCGTCTTAGGGTGATACGCAGTACTCATCTTGATCTTGGTACCTATATCACCCTGTAAACTCTTTTAGAATTCACTAGTAAATAAAGCATCTTTGTCACTGACTATGCTACTAGGAATTCCACACAGTCTGACTATGTTCTTCATGAACAAATTAGCTAAAGCAGGTGTCATCCTGGTTGACTTAAATGGAATAAAATGGACACTCTTGGTCCACCTGTCCACTATGATCCACATACTTTCATTTCCTCTGTTCGACTTTGGCAACCCATCTATAAAATCCAGGGATATCAGATCCCATTTCCAAACTGGTATCTCCAAAGGTTGAAGCAGCGTTCTCGGCTTCTGATGTTCGGCCTTCAGTTGTTGATAGTTTGCACATTGCCTAACCCACAAGCCATCATACCTTCCCAATAGAAATCCTCTTCATATCTTGATACATCTTGGTTCCTCCAGAATGAATCGTAAATTTGGATTGATGACATTCCTTAAGAACTTCTTTCCTCAAGTCCCTAACATCCAAAACACACAACCGTCCCTTCTTTCTCAGCCATCCTCTCCGATCAAGACTAAAATCTCTTAGATCATCGATCTCAGTTCCAACTTCAAGCCTTCTAATCCTCTCAGCTAATAATGAATCCTCCTTCTACTTAGAAGCAATCCTTTCGATCAACACTGGTCAAACTTCTAAATAGGACAACATGGTGGTGCTCTGACTAAAACTAGCTATCGACCTTAACTGCATGCTACAAGTAGTCAAAGCTTCTAAATCTTTCCATTCTGCCAACATAGCTAACACCACATTCTGATGTCTTCTGCTAAGAGCATCCGCTACCTTATTTCCTTTCCTAGGTGTGTACTCTAAAAAAATCGTAGGCAACTAAAAACTCCCATAAATAGCAAGCATTTTTTCATGTCGGATTGCCATCTCCACCACTACATTAGAAGGAACATGGAGATGTGCAATCTCGGGCCTCAATCCCCGAATAAACTTCTCATTCCTCTTTATGATAGCGTCAATGATAGCATACCCATATCTGGACAGCTTATCAAACTAGTAGCATACTCAATTACTGACATCTCTCATTTCACTAAATCTATAAATTTTCTCAACAATGCTGACTTAGCAACTTCAAACAAAACCTCTGCTTGAATCTCCTTCGAAATTCTGCCCAAGTCAACTCTTCCTCGGGTACTCCGGTAGTAATACTATTCCACCAATGAAGCACTGCTCCCTGCGACTGCCTAGAGGCTATTCTTCTCTTTTTCTCATCATTCAATCCTATGTCGGTGAAGATCATCTCATAATGTAATAGCCAGTTCTCAACTTCTATGGCATCCTCCGTTCCATGAACGGCTTCCCATTAAGACCGATGTAATCTCTGCTTAACTTAGCTTAATTATTCCCAATTGGATCCACGAGATTAGCTCCTCCAACATTACCAGCTACTCCTACTTGCATTAGATTGACGAAGAACTGATACATCATCCCCATATCTACTGGTGAATTTCCAACAGAACATTGGCAGCTGCATTTTGATTAGCATTAGCCTGTCGATCCGGGTTCCTCCCGGTGGGTCGAAAGTTTATGTTTGTCGTGGTGCTTCCTCTACCGAGATTTTCTCTTCCGTTTCCTGCCTCTATATCTTCCTTTCTCGTAAATCTGCATACGAGCCTTAGTAAGATATGGAAGAATGGCATAAGAGAGATTGGAAAACGTACATACATACATACATACATACATATATATAACAAATACAAGTACTTTACTATAGCATTAACCCAAACCCAAATCTTATTTTCCAATACACTAGATTATGTTTTGAAAAATCTTTTAGACTTAAATTTCTTTTAAGTTTTATAAACCTATGCTCAGATACCAACTTATAACATCCCCCACTTTGGAGGCCCAAAACTAACGGCTACGGATGCTGCAGTCATTTATAGTTATTAATCCTTGGCGACCAAACATGGTTATATTAGATACATTGACATAACAGAAACAAATGGATATGGAAAAAATTTAAAATCATTAAACAACTTTCACATTCCATTTCAAATTCATTACATACTCCCATATTCGAGAACCACATTCAGAGAAATTATAGTTATTACAACATATGCCAAGAGCGATATATGAAGATGTCTCCTTGGATGATCAGGGTATCCATATATCAAGGAAATTAAATAACTTTGCACAAAACACAGTGGAATCAAAATAGAAAAGATCTCCTATTAGCTAGCTTGCCTCCTACATCTACAACGGTTAAAATATAGCAATTTAAAATATTATAATGATATGCAAACTTGTAAATTAACCCGAATTTCCCATCCCCATTCATTTGATTATCCGTCATAGTTATAGTTTCTAAGGATACTACTAACCTATTAGTTTTCATAGGCTCACTAATAACCTGGTTAAGGTTTATGGACTATCTATCCGGTATCATAGTTTTCATGGGATCACTAGGAACCTATTGTTATGCCAATAACTTCATTTAATTATTTTATGGGTTCTCCCTGAACCTATTGGTGTCTCTAATAACTTCCCTCATACCATAGTTTTCATAGGTTTACTATGAACCTATTGAATTTTGTCAATAACTTAATCCAGATATAGTTTTCATGGGTTCACTACAAATTTATTGGCCCCTGCGAATAACTCTCTTTAAACATAGTTTTCATGGGTTCACTATGAACCTGTCTAAACTGACAACTTTTTAATTAATCTTTTGGCATCCTATGTTCTGCTCTAGCTGAACTCTTGGATGCAACCCTATTCATTCTGGAGTTATTTAACCTATATTCACTATTGGGTCAACCTACCTGGTTATTCTGCCCATACTCTCCAAAATAAAGTTATGGGTCCATTACTTGGTGAATATATTTATAGAAGGAGCATATATACAATAATAATACCAAAATTTATAGTTTAATATTCTTGAAACCATTTTTCACTAGAAATATGGTTAATCCCTTTAACCTATTATTTTATCAAGGAAAGCTTCTTCAAAAACTCCAAATTTAAAAGCCATTTAAAAGCTCTTTTATAGTGCCATGGATTTTACCTTTAAAAATTGAGATTGGGTTTTTGTTTTGAAAACTAAGGCTTATGACACCTTAGACCTTCACTTTCGAAACCGTTGAAAGACCTTTTTCAAGATAATTCAAATCTTCTTTTCAAAATACTAAGCATATCCCTTTCGAAACACTTTAAAACATATCTTTTGAAACCATCAAAACATACTTTTTGAAAGTATTAAAGCATTACTTGCTTATTTATAAAAGCATAGCTTGGAAACCAATTGAAATTACCACTTTCAAAACCGTTGAAAATACCCCTTTGAAACCATTAAATAGAGTTTGGGGAAAAGCAGAAGGTTTCGAACCATCCTTTCAAAAGCTTTAATCATTTAGGTAAAACATTTGGAAGGATAGTTTCGAAACCACTTTCAAGGCCATTGCCTTCGAAACCTTTATGTGGCTGCTAGAGCCCTTTCAAAAGTTTGGGAAGCAACTTATTACATTTATAAAATAAAAGCAACCTTTCGAACTCATTGATGACTTCAATCCATTCGAAAGGCATAGAGACGGCAGCAGGGTTTTGACTGGGTTGGAATACCCTTTCGAAAGCATTGATTTTAAAAATAGGGAAACCTATTCGAAAGCTATGCTTTCAAAACAAAAAGGTAGCAACTTCTTCGAAAGCTATATTAAACCCTTTCAAAAGCAATCATTTAAACACAAGGCAAGTGTCATTTCTTTGAAAAATAAAACAAAGGCTTCGACCCCTTCGAAAGCTTGGTTTCGACTCCATACCCACCGCCATTCTCCAATCCACTATGTACCAATGCATAGATACCTTGTGTACTTGTTTCAACTTGGTTGAGGCGGAAGTATAGAGTCGAAAGGTAGCTATTAGAAGTGGCAAAACCATACTTCTGTAAACTGTTTTATTGCCTTTTAAAATAATTGCATTTTAACTAACCTGCCTATTTGTAAAAATTTAATTAGTTTCCATAAACTTTTCAAATTCTTTCCTAAAAACTGCCACATTCATTTTGGATCTAAATAAAGACAATTAGCAAAGAAGCCCTTCCATTAAGCAAATCAATTAAAACATTTAAGTCCTCCAAATAAATTAATTTAATTTTCATAGTAAATTACTTAGAAAAAATTCCCAAAAATCATAGAAATTCACTTTTAATATGTTATTTACATGTATAAATTTCAGATCCTAAATCCCTCATATAATAGCCAAAATAATTTTAAACCTAAATTATTCATTTCTTCCTTTAAAAGCTCATAATAATTTATCCATAGCTTGGAAAAATTATAAAAACTAAAACTCATCTCTAGAATAATGTTTTATATAACAGATCAATTCCTCATAGCACATGAAATCCACTAAATATGATTTTTATCTATACCAAATATTTATCAAACTATCTTGTTTGAATCAAACATATCATAAAATCCATGCATATTATTATTAAAATCATCACAAAGGTTATAAACATAAAACCCGAAATCAAATGATCTTCAAAAACAAAAATAGAGATGGTTTTGATTATTATTCACCTTGTTTAGGATAAGGATCGAGATTTGATCTTTGAACAATTCCCATTGCTTGATTGCTTAGCTTTAATTGATTTCCCCTTTTCTTTCCCTAGGTTATGGCCGGATTGAACTCTCTTTGATTTACTTTTTTGAGTTTTGAAAAATGAATGTGCAAAGAAATGGAAACGAGATTTTAAGGGTAATGGGATTATGGGTGCGGCTATTACCCATAATGCCCTTGTTTTATTCACTTATTAATTATCTGATAAACTTTTTCCGTAAACTCATTCTTTATGTTTATTTAAGCATGGCTTCTGATTTAATTTTCAAATCTCAATCCCCTTATCACTCTAATATATACATTATTCTAATCAATTTGTCTAATTAAATCTCCAGAATAATGTTATTAAAAATTAGGAGTTTACAACTTGACTTATACTGCTTTTGATAAGTTACTTGGTTGGTTGCTCATTAATCATTTATTCTAGTCTTAATTAGAATTCAGCACGTTTATTTCGGTAAAGCTATCTACACCCCGTAAATTATGCAGTGCTTTCGTTTGGTATAGAAACTCCTTGTAATGATTTTAGGATAGTTGTAATCTCGAAGGAAGCTGGTAGAACCTTGGACTGTGCTCGGTCGGTGGTGAAGCTAAGTTTTGCCTCGGACGAGTGTACACTGTTCTGGAGCCAAATCTTTATTTTCGTCTTCAACTATCTCTTTTCGAGGAATTGGCAAAATTTTGATCGTCATTCTAAATGCTAGCGTGACTATTTATTCCAAAATTGGATAAAGTGGATGATTCCATCACATTGCTTTTCTTGTTTCTACACTTTTAGTGAACCTAGAAAGAGAACCTTTCTACGTCACTTCGGACAGTGGTTTCATTATCGATTCCTCTTCGATAATGGGTATGCTCCAAGAATGATAATTTCAAAGTACAACATGGGTAAGCTATGTATAAAGGATCGTCTGTTCGTGATGCTTGGGTCACCGGACCCACTTTGTATAGATAATATATGATCTTGCCTAGTCAATGCCCTTCGACTTATGTCGGCTTCCCTTGGATTACGAGCATTGGTCATACGGGGACTTTATTCACGGTAAAACATACTTGACAATGTTGAATGCTAAGTTTTTTATTGAAGATGGCTTTGTGGTCATCCCATTTTTAGTCTGGCAGAGAAACTTCCATTCCTCTAGGAGTTGGATCCTTTGCAGCTTAGGTTTAGCCTTTATTCCTGTTGTTTCGGGATGACTAAGTATGGCTAAATTATAAGGTTGTTCTTGCAGATTTGTGGTTGAAGTTTGATCGGGCACAGCTTCAACTTTCGAAAAATAGTGCATGAGTTATTTGGTCGTGAATATCCTTCCTTTATGGTTTTTTGAATTCAATCTGCACACTAGCTTCTGTCTCCGGGGACCTTAGGTTTAATTCCTCGGTTTTGAGAATTGTTTTTCTAGAACTATGAGGTAGCTTAGTCTAGCCAGTTTCGTGACTGTTCTTGTTTATTTTCAGTCGAGTTCATGCTCAGTTGAGTTCGTTGGACAAAGTGGTGGTTTATATGCCTCAGTCCGTTGGGCGGATTACTTTGACTATTGAACCAGCATGTTTTGGGAGACTAGGTCTCCAGAGCAATAAGTTTGATTGCCCCAGTTTGATTGACATGATAGCTCCTATCTTTGAGAATTAGGGACTTTGTTGCTTGATCCCAAGATCTGAATTTTATAATGATGTCGGTATGCATTAGAAAGATGTGTTTTTGGCATCTTTTGCTAAAGTGAATTCTTTTGAGTCTGGTGTTGTGACCCTAATCATGTGTTGGTTTCTATCTTCAAAAACTCACGTATGGATGACTTAACCCTATGGATTTTTCCTTGATGTTGTGGATCTTCGAAAAAAATAAGATTCCAAAAGGTATGATTAAAGACTCGATTTAGCTTTCGCTTCTATTTTCGAAAGCCAATGTATTAATAGTTTCATTTTATGGGTCTCTTCTTAGCATTACCAATCTTTGGGCATTGGCACATTCCCTGAAGATGGGAGCAAATGATCTAGTCGAACCGTTAGTAGGTCATCAACTTCTCATTATTACCATACTTTGAGTGATAGTTAATTTCTAAAAGGTGAATCCTTTATTTCCCTTGCTAGCAATTTGATGTTAGAAATGTCTATTTGGTATAATGATATTATTATCTAACCAACTTTGCGGTTTGGACAGAGGTTTTTTGTGCCTGTCACTGTTTATAGGACTAGCTATTTCAAACACTCATATTTAGATGCTTGTGAGAGATGAAAAGGTATGGGGAGAATTGCTCAATTGTACTCAGTCCGGCTCTCCATCCCATTCTAGAATTGAGGAAGTTTGATGATTTTATTTTCGAACTTCCATGATTGTTCTCGCTTGTCCTTGGCTATGCATGCTTTTCTTGGTTGCTAACGTCATCATGGAAGTTTTGTTCATATGTCAACTTTTATCTTTGGGAATTGATAGTCTAGCTTCTTGGTTCTAAGCAACATTTTCTCAAGGCTGCCTATTTTTTGGCTGTATCTAGATTCTTTCTAAGTTGAATTCTATAAATTCAGTTGTGCACCAGCTTTCATCCTTAGAAATTAGCACACGAGTAATTCAATCCTGGGATTTCCTTTCTACATAGCTTTATTCCCATGTGGTGGTTGATTCCTGCGATGTCAGGTTGAATCATCCAATTGATCTATGAAAGGCTATGTCTTTCTATCGTTGCCTATCTTCGGGAAATAGTATTTTTCCAAAAATAAGGGTAAAAATCAGTCGAGAAAAAACTTCTACCTTCAAAAGTTAGTGTGTTGATGGTTCGGTATGGTGAGTGCTTCTCATTAATCCCGTAGATTAAAGTTTTTCCGGCGTTACCGGGCAACACCGGTACTTAGTGAATAACAAATTTCTCAACATTGTCGAGGCAGTGTCGACACTTAGGGAATAGAAAATTTCCCAGCATTGTTGGGTCAACACCAGTACTTAAGAAATGGAAAGTTTCCCAACGTTGTCAGGGAAACGTCGATACTTAGGAAGTGGAAAGTTTCCCGACGTTGCTGGGGCAACACTGGTACTTATGAAGTGAGAAACGGCCTCGGCATTATAGGGCAACACTGGCACTCAGGTGGTTAGGATCGATTTTTTCCGCTGACTCGACGATGCTTTTAATCCAGTTGGGTACCGGTTTCGGTCTTTGGAAACTAGCACTTCGATGATTGGATTGTAGAAGTCTTTTCTTATTGATGCTTATCTTCAGGCGGTATTAAAGTCATGTTGGTAAGGATTGAATCATTCATCTGATCTTGTAGAGTTAAGTAGATTCCTTTTAACCCAATATGGCTATTTTCTAAAGTTGCTTAACTGTAGGATATGCCATTTTCTAGAAGGAAGAGAGTCCCAGGCGGCTTCATTACTTTGCTTTATTTATAACTATCAAGTGCTCCCTCTGGTGGTACAGGGTTATTGTTTAACCAATTCCATGGTTGTTCTTGTGTAGGGTTAAATTTCCTTTGGTCGATTTTTGTTGTAAACTGAATTCCTTTTGCAGAACTCGTTATTCCTAAATGCTAAATTCCAAGCACTTATAGAAGAATAAATGTTATGGGGTGAGTCGTTACATTGCCCCTCGTATGCTTGCACTCTTCCCATCGTAATCATGGATCGGAAGAGTTCGGCTATGTTTCTTTTGATTCTATGACAATTAACTTCGCTTGTTCCACGTTATATGTGCTAGTCAGGGCATTGACGTTGTTGTGGATATTCGCCTTATTCATTAGTTCCGATCTTCGAGAATCAATGGTTCAGCTTCTCGATTCTAAGTATTCTCTCCTTGTTATTGTCTATCTTTGGACAACATCTGGTTTTCTACAAGCAGGAGTCAAGGTATCAGATTAGTCCCTGCATGGTTGATTACATCAAGCGAGGCTAAAGTCTAGGCTATGATGAATCTTTGATGATTGGGAGTTATCTTCCCTAACGTCACTAGTCCCTTGTGTCAGATAGATGAAGGACTAGTTGTTCCCTCCAGGCATTGCCAATCTTTAGGCTACGATGGATTCTTGCAAGTTGGAGTTTGGGCACCTAGTTAAGTACATGCTTCTGTCTTTGGAAGTCGGTGCGTCGATGACTTGATTCTGGAAATGTCTTCTATCACCGTCTATCTCTGGTCGAAGATAAGTTCCTCCTTTTCCTATTTTCGAGCAATGATGAATTTTAAGGAGTTCGATTTTCTTGTTGACATGACGATCTGGAGTTCTTGATGTTGCTGAGGCAATATTGGTGTGTAGTAGATTAGAACAGATTCCCTTTTAATTCCACAGTCGTTCAACTTACTATACTGCTTAGTTCTGTTGTGATTGCCGAAATTCTCTGTTCGGCGTAACAGAACCATGGAGTGATTTTTTGTGACGAACCGCAAATCCATACCCTTTAAATCAACAATAAACCACACTGTTCGACCCAAAAAGTACAGACTGACGGAAAGTCAGGAGAAAGAAAAGAAGAAAGAAGAAAGAAGAAGAGAAGAGAAGAAAGAGAGAAGAGAAAACAAAACAGAACAATACAGAATCTCACATCGCAGAAGAAAATATATAATATCATATCAATGATCTTTACAAAATAGAAACTATATATACATACATCAATCAGAGTTCAACAATCAATCACCAGTTATCAACATGAATAGTTATAATAACCTTTCCTTACAACTGCCGATAGTACACAAAAACTAAGCAGCGGATTATCAAAACATATACGTGTATACGAAAATGAAGATCTCTAGCTCTCCTCCTGAAGCTCCAAAGCACCAAATCTGAACTTGTAAATATACTCGGTCTGACCCGAGCATTGAATGGAAAGAACGCCCAGATCAGTCTAGTAAACCAGCGTGAGAAACACACTCAACCAAATTTATTAACTTACCAAACTTTTCCTTTATCAAAACCAAAGTATCTCATAAGACACGTATACACGTAAACACGGACATGGTTTTACCTTACGATAACTAAAATATTTCATATCAAATTCTCTTATATTATACTAGCGTCTAGTATACAAATAATATTAATCATAGCCGAAATGGTTATCCATATAGCATTTCGGAGGCTATTCATTACGCCAATACAAATAAAATCGTAGCTCGTAGTGGAGTTTGGATTTCCATATAAATGACCAGGTGAAGGGACTACCTTCTGATGGGTACGCCTCTGGATGGATGCCCCCAAGCACAGAACATCTACCCTCTACCAACACAAGACCGGCCCACCTCTATAAGTAGATGGTAGCGAAATGATATCCTCCTGTCATTACCGACCTTTTTCGAGGGCCCTCTAGCGTACAAACCACAATAACAGATACATGATGTCATAGCGTGTAAAGATATATGTAGCAGAGGATGATCACACCCTAATGGGAGCGACCCACTTAGCCTTGCCGCATCTAACCCGGTTTCGGTCATTTCCAGTTGATGAGGCATGAGGTAACGATTACCTTTCACATATCAAAAATCAGATCACTTAGAATGCCACACAGCCTACAACCTTTAAGCTCATACGTCTCAAGGAGGGTGTTAAGCTAAGAGAAATTATCTTCTACGCCACCACTGATGTACGTTTGTAAAAACCAATGTACGTAATCTTTAAAAATGCAATGTCAGACAAACATCCATACGAGTTGTCTAGAAACTGGACAAACCGAAGGTACTTTTCTACCACATCCTGTCGGGAAATCCCTAGGATTAGTAGCGAATAGTCCTTGCATTGGATATTTCATAATGAAGAAACTACTGCTACTGGATGTATATTGGGATTTTAACCCCAAATGATCAACAACAGTCCTCCACTACAAAAATCCTGAATATCAATATCATTAATAACCAACATGCGCAATCGTCACATAACTGTTGGTTTGAAGTGGTTTTCGGATAAACTGATCCCGGTCTCTTTGCACCAACAATGCAAAAACATTTCTCAACCTCACACAGAAACTAAGTCTCATAGACTTATCATGTCTCCGACTTTCAACTTGCTATCCTTCGGGCTAAGAAGGAAGCTCGATAGATTGGAGTAATACTCCGCACAACACGAATCAACATCCTCAACACAAATGATAATCAAGCCTACACAGATGGCTACGTACTAAGTGTATGACTAAATAGTTCCCACATCAAGTCAAGGAACTAAAATGACCAAATTTGACAGTCGGTTATTTAACTATCAAAGAAAACAAACAATATTTAGCATCATAAGCAATCATTAGGCCCTTTTAATTAAACTTTTATTAATTAAACCATTTGCCAAATATTCACTTCAAATTATCTTTAAAATGATATAATATCAAAACATTTCAACATTGAAAATGATTTCTATACACTTATTTAATAATAAGTAATTCACAATTCAATTTATTTTCAACACTTAGAAAATATTTCATATACTTAAATCAGGATTAAGTATATATTTTATTCTTTAAGAAAAACATTCTCTGAAACATAATTTTTTGGGTCAAAACGAATGTTGCGTAAAACATCGTTACGACAACCCAAAATCATCAGTATAGTGATTTCAAAATTAGATAGATATATAAATCCTATATACTATACAAAACATTTCCTTTCGAAATCATTTACTATAACAAGAGTGTTATAGTCCATCATTTCCTTATTTCTCGAAAATGCCTATTTCAACAATGAATGTTGAAATCTATGGTTCCGATACTTAACGCATTTTAGAACATCTTCAAACATTTAAATTCATTTAAAATATCACTTTCCAAAACATTTATTTAATTTAAAATATTATTCACTGTCCAAAATCGTGAATACAATTCATTTACCAAATCCAATATTTCTACACATTTTATTAAAGGATAATCCACTGTCCAAAATCACGGATATAGCACCTTTTACCAAATTCACTAATTCTACATATTTATTAAAGGATTATCCGCTGTCTAAAATTGCGGATGAAATTCCTTTAATAAACTTTTATATTTAACTTACCAAAATAAGTCGACTTCGGATTCATAAAACAATGTTTATAAACTCCATTTATTATTTCATAAAAACTTTAATTTATAAAATTCCCTTATTAACCCAACCCATTTACCTCATTTATATGCCAAAAATCCAAATTATAAGTTAATTACTTATAATTCATTTATTTACAAAATCATTCTTTTTATAACATCATCAATTATAAATCTTGTTTACTCATAAGATTCAATTATTACTTCATTTTAACACTTATAAAACTTCTTTATAATTCCATCACTTTTGATTTATAAAATATCGATTTTATAAATCTTATATACATACCATTTATAATAATTTCAAAAATCTCAATTTAACTATTTACAAAATAATTAACTCCATATTTCAAAAATCATATTCTTATTATATTTTTCCAAAATCCATAATTTTTATAACATAAAAATTATAATTTAATTTATTTAAAATAAATCCATTTACTTTAACAATTCAATTATACATAAAATATCTATTTTAAAAATCACTTGAAATTCCCTTTTAAATTGAAACCATCACTTTAACACTTTAAAATTCCGAAAATAGGCCCAATGCTACAATAGCACTAAATACATCAATCAAGGCATCCGAAACATCATATATCACATGATAACAGCATATATCACAATATCTGTAAATAAAATCAATACCGGTAAGGAATCCAGTTGGATCCCTCCAACCCGTCATCTGTAATAAATATACATATTGGAATATGTGTACAATGTCGGCTTCGAGGCAGACGCGCGTACAAAGTGTCTTCGGCTCATACACGAGAACGTATAGGTTCTCATCTACTCCAATAGGTAGGAATATATCCAAATAACCATCAATATATAGATAATATATCAAATATCATCCAAACAATCATCAATCAGCATAAAATAAATTTAGTATATAAAAATATCAACGAGTCGGAAAGAGTGAGTTGTACTCACGTTGCTTCCAATAGAAGTTCCAGTGTTTTATTCCGAATAACGTTTAATTTTACTTAAAATTTACACTAGTTCCAATCAACTTCAAACCAGCTCTAAAATGTAGTGATCTTCAACACGGGCCCAATGCAACTTGTTTCATCAAAAACAGACCCCGTACAAAGAAGTTATGCATTTTTAAAGATCGCACAAATTTATCTATATATATATATATATATATATATATATATATATATATTATTTACAATTTTTATTTATTTTTAAACTTTGCTTTCATCATGACCATTCCTTTCCACTTGAAGATATTTGGCCAAGCATTGTTTTCTTCTCCTTTTAGGCTTTCACGTTCGTACAACCTAATACTTCGTTCGCTTGCATCAAACGTCACGACCACCACCTTCGTCGAGAAGATTATTAGAGGATACCGATATGTGCGCCTACGCAATATCCACCCACATCCATGACGCTGAAGAGCTTGGTCGTCACTATGCCTCAAAAAACATGAATGAATACCGAACGTTCAGTCTCGATTTGTCAATCCGTAGCATTGTTTTCGATCATCACCGTTGGATCGATAAATCATGACATGCTTGACATTTTTCTAGTTGAAGGTTTCAGCTAAATGTTTATGGATTGGAAGACATTGAAAGGGAAAGATGTGAAAATTTTCGGCTATTGAATGTAAATGTGGCGGCTAGAAACCCCAATTAGGTTTTAATGAAAATAGAAAATAGTTTTGGCCTTTTATAGAAAATTTTCGCGCACTATTCATTCGAAAATTTTCCGAACTCGAAACGAAGCGTGCCGCCTGGCGTTTATAATATTTCACTCATATTCCAAACACAATGGAATATATATCGAGAGCCAATTCGATCGTACTTGAAAGATAGGTTTTCGAATCGACTATTTGAATTTAAAAATTAACTTAAACAAATTTCTACGCGTTTTAGCTTGCCCCGGACAGTTCATAAAAATGATTGACACAAAATTTGAAATCTTATAATAATATAACATTACGGATCCAATGAAACTAGTTTCGTCAAAATCCGAGACTGTATGAAAAATGGCTATTTTTACCTATTAATTAAATATTAAAATATTAAATTTCTACAAATTTACTTTTAACTCAATTTTAAAAGTTCTCTAACATCATTCCAACTCAAATAGAATTTATACCAACTTTATAAATCATTTTTATTCTTATGGAATTCAATTTTCAATTATTTACACGATTTCAAATATTGAATTAATAATTAAATTATCCAATTAAATCAATATATTAAAAATATAAGTTATTCAGCTTATAAAATTTACCTGTGAATATTTAAAATCAATTAAATATATGAATCTAAATGACTGAAATTATGGGTGGTTACATTTTTTGTCCTAACTAAGTGTTAGTTTGTCATGTGTCCCCGGTCCATGGGGCCGATTACTGTAAACACTTGATGCGAGACCTGATGTTCTGTGCGGCTCTTTGGATGCCCCCTCTCAAAGTTGTGTCGTAGCTCCTATCTCTGGGAGCTCATGACTTGAATGCCTTAAGTTTAAACTTTTTTTCAAATATATGAATTCTTTGTCAAAATCTTAATTTGGGAACTTTACGGCATTGCCGAAGCAGTGTCGGTTTTTTAGGTGGTAGAGATCAATTCCTTTTAATCCTACAATAAACAAGTTTTCCAGTGTTTTCAAGACAACATCGACACTTAAAGAATTTTGGTGGTTTGGTGATGATGCCGGAGCAACATTGAGCAGTGTTTGCGCAGCTTATGAGATGCGTCGTTTATGAGAGTGCATAGCTTATGAGATGCGCGGCTTCTCGTAGCGTGCAACTTACGAAATGTGCGGCTTATGGGATCGACACGACCTATCGATATGAGACGGTTTGGAACTTCTTGACGTTGCCAATCTTAGGTAACATGTGAAGTTCGTACTTTAAGAGCGTGGTTCCATGGCTCGAGAAGTGATGCGCGGCTTTTAGGCTGCGCGGCTTATGAGAATGCACAACTAATGGGATGCATGACTTTTGGGGGCGCGCTGCTTACGAAATGCGCTGCTTATGGGATCGATACGACCCGTCGATCCGAAACGGTTTGGAACTTCTCGACGTTGCCAATCTTCGGGTAATGTGAGGAGCTCGTGCTTTAAGAGTGTGATTCCATGGCTCAAGAAGTGATGCATGACTTATGAGCGGTGCGGCATATGAGAATGCATGACTTGTGCGATGCACGACTTTTGGGGGTGCATGGCTTATGAAATGCGTGGCTTGTGGGATCGATACGACCCGTCGTTCCGAAACGGTTTGGAACTTCACGTTGTTGCCAATCTTCGGATAATGTAAGGAGTTTGTACTTCAAGAGCATGGTTCCATGGCTCAAGAAGTGATGCATGAGGGTTTGGACCTTCCCAATGTTGCCAGAGCAACACCGTTCCTAGAAGGCTGGGATCGAGATTACTAGTCGATCTGGTATTTTGACTCGATTCGCTTTCTTCGACTCAATGAGTAGATGAAGCATACTTGGGAGTGTTGGATCGGTCGAAGTAGCTAAACAATGATTTTCGAGTCGATTTGACCCCATCGACTCAGCAGGTTGCTTACATGAACACTGTTTTATTTGTTCAAGAGGCTAAGCAGTTTTTGGTTCGGGTAACCATGGCTTGGATGATACTTTCATGTTTTGGGAAGATGTGCACATCCAAGTAGATCAGATTGCCTGGTGGAGAGATCAACGGCTGACCGCATGAAGAAGGATATGAAAAAAGAGCCTGTGAGAGTTCAGGGTAAGATCCTTAGCTCTTGGTCTAAGCTGCCGTCCAACAATGGGTCTTTAACCGGCATATGGTCTAAGAGGGAGAGGAATAGGAAATAGTCACCAATAGCGGCAAAGTAGGAGTTGGGAAGAAGTGTGCAAGTATTATGCTAGTATTTCGTTTGTAGAACTAGCTAGGTCGTTAAGTCCGTAGTTTTCAGAATGTTAGAATTTTTGATCGGGCGTAACAGAACTATGGTATAATTAGTCTCGACCTTCCTTGTGGCTATTCAAGTATGTGCGGTGCCCCCATGTTGCAAGGCTGTTTGCGCACTTGAACTGTACCTAGGGTTTTTCCACACTTTCTGACTGCCCTCGGTCTAGTAGGTGCGGTTGTGCATCCTAGATGATTAAAGCACAAAAAAGCCTCTATATTTAGAGACTTGTATATTAGATATACGAGATTTGTGGTTCTCCCAAGTGCCGAATCTTGGCTTGATTTTGAGTCAACTTCTAATTAATCACGACGTTGACTCAGATTTGGTTTAGTTTCTTTGAGCGACTTTGTAGCTATAGAATTCAACAATGTTTACTTCTTCGATAGTTAGAAGTGATTTCATTGATTCTATATAGTGACTAATGGCATTGTCGATTCATAGCCCCGGAGCATGGTTTCACTGATTCCGGGGAGTTTTGGATCAGATGACCACCAATATACAGGTTCGCCTTCACAATGCTTTAGTTCATGACGGACCTTCACGTTTGCGAGGGTTTTTGTGGTTGGATGTCCATCGACCGGACGGCCTTGGAGTGATGATTCATTGACTCCAATAAGAGTTTTGTGGTTCGGCTCATTGGAATATAGTTTTATCGGTTCTTGAAGAATAGGAGGTTGGATCTATTTGCTCGATGATCCTTTGGATAAGCCTTCTCGATGCTACCGAAGCAATGCCAATTCTTAGAAGGAGGGATTGATATGACCCATCGATCCGGCGATTAGTAAGCCTATGCTTTTCATTCATAATTTAAGGGTATATAAGTATTTCCTTTTCTGTGCCGTCTGCAACACCACTAGTGTCTGGTAAGGCTCATTTAGAAAGGAAAGTAGATGGGGACGGTTAAGAAGCATCTCTTTAGGTCGCTATCCTATTCCATAGTAGCCGGCTAGCCAGAATGTTATTTGACAATCATCCTTTTGTCAATTAGCCGAGGCGCTTCTCTATTAGGTCTTAGCGGCCTTGCATGAGCAGAACGTCCCTAAGGTCCTGTAGCTCCTTCACCGTTTGGTTTGTTCTTTAATAAATTGTTGGGTTTGTCTTCAGCCAATTGCACTATCTCCAGTCTCTAGAACTGGTTTGCCTTCTTATAGAATTCTTCTAGGGTAGTAAGTTGTTTCACCCTCTAATGATTCTTGAGGGCCCTGTAGTAGACTGCATTCGTCGCCCTCGCTTCGTCTATTTTCCAGTCAGATGAATGATATATGCATGGATGTCTAAAGCTTGAATGATTGGAAATGTCGATCGAATGGAAAATTGGTAAGGATGGGGTTACGGATCAGTGACGATCCTTAATTTTTTTCAAACCGCGTAATTTCTATATGGGATGATATGGAAGGCGTCATCAGGCTTTATTCTAAATTTCAAGGCATTTGTAGTTCATATGTTTGAGTTATGGGCAAAAGAAGATGGATTGGCGTTGATGGATTTGTGATATTCTACTTGGAGTCCGATCCGAGGAAATTTGCCGTTTTCTTGGAGTCAGCGCATGGTTTGTTTGGAGTCACGACATTTGAAGTGCTAGGTTGGTGACTAATGGTGATTGGAGTCATTTGCATGTTTGCTTGGAGAAATCCTTGGTTTTACTCGAGTCAGAATTCGGGCTAGAATTTCCTAGGTTTGGTTTGAGTCAAATGGGCGATTAACTGAGTTTGACTTTGAGTTAGGGCCCTTAGAATCTGCTTCGAGTCAAATTAGCAATTACCTGAGTTCAACTTCGAGTAAACCCTGTAGTGGGTTTTTCATCGACCTTTTCAACACTATTTTTGATGATTGTCCATGACGACCACTTGTGACTCGATGGTGGGAGTACCATGATGGGATTACAGGCCGGTCAGTTGAGAGTGATTGCAGTCTACAATAGGAGCTTGTTCTAGTAATCGATCCTGGTTTATGTCATATCTACTTCATTTTCCTACCTCTGGAAGTACCGTTTGAGTAGTAGTTCCTTTTCCATTACTTGGCATTATGCTACTGCACGGGTTTGGGTATAGGAGCATTTCTAGTGAATAGGTCGATCCATTGTTTATAACTGATCTCCGTGTTCTCTACTGCTTCATTGGAAGGTCGTGAGGAGGTAGCAATGGCCTTTTCCTTCCTAGGAGGCTTTGTAGTTAGTTTCCCTGTAGGCTTTTTCTAAAGTCTGAATAGTGTAGGAAATTTTGTAAATAGAATTCGGGATCTTATCTCATGGATAATATAATCCAAATTAGATGGTGAGTTAATCTCCGCAATGAGATATGATGGATTGAGATGCAATCATTGTATGATACGAGTTGTTTGTAATGACTTAAATTACACAACGTTGAATAATGGTTGTTTTTTATTAAGCTTCCGGCTCATCTGCGATGTATGCCTTGCTAGTTCGGTCATCCACGGTTCGACTGTCAGTAGCTCCGCCGAATGTTTGACCTTACAAATATCCTCGGTAAGCTGGATGAAGCCTAGGCTTTCCATTCTTTGGTAGTGTCATTCCTGCACTTTTGGTATTCTGGACTAAGCCGGTCTTATAGGGGCAGTTTGAACTTCCTTTCCGGTACCCTGGACGTTAACGTCCAAATTCAAGTCATCTTCGTCAAGGTGTAAGTCATCTTCAGAATCCTAAACATCCATTGCTATGTTTTCCCATGGAATTTTCACTCCAAGATTTGGGTTTTGGTTTTGCGACAGGCGGAGTGTTTACATTTTTTTTATGAAAATTCCTACAGTTCTGCTCATCACGCCTTCTTGCTTATGTCTTATATTTCTTCCATTTAAGCCAAAACCAGAGGAATTCTCTTGCTCTGTAATAGCTTCATCCTTAGGTACCATTTTGGGTGTAGTTAGTGGTTGGAGCATAAGAGAGCATTTATCTTGTCCATATGAGCTTTTTGACTGTTTGTCATTTTTCTGGTTAATTTCATCAACCGCCTTGTTCAATTCCCCCTTAGGTAACAACCTCATGATGAGTAGAGGATTCTGGTGCTTGAATTCCGGTATTATTCTTTGTATCGGTCCCTATTAGCAGGTTGTCGGTGTTGTTAACTTCATTTTGCTGGGGATTTGCCTCTTCTCCAGTGACAGTAGCTCCTATGGATCTTTCAAAAGTAGTCCTTTTTCTTCCCACCATTGGGATTCAATGGTAAGATCTTTAACTTCCTAAAGCTAATTTTGCATATCTAACTTCTTGATCTCGTAGATCCAAAGAGAAAACTAGATCTAATCCTGAGTTCAATTCCTAGTGAAATCACCAAAATGTTAGCCCAAAAAATGGATCAACACCCTCGATTGAGTGTAAAAGCACCAGCCCTATTTATCAAAGGAAAATAAAATAGAAAAGCAATAGTAAATCGCAGAAAAAGTAAAGAGACAAGATATTTTTATAGTGATTCAGCTGTTAACGAAGCCTGCATCTACTTTGTAGCTTTTATTGATCAACTGCTATTATAAAGGAGTTTAGATTACAATATGATTCTTCTTTCCTAAGTTAGATCAAGCCACCATTGTTAGAGACAATCGGAAGGATCTCAGTTGCCTTTTAATGGCTGTTGTGAGGGATAATAAGAGTGAAGAAACAATGGTGAGTTTTAGCAGAGATCAAAGTCGATCCTTTTGCTATTGCAAATGGGATGATATTTATAACATTTGGAGATCACTTGGGCCAGGGCCACTTTGCTAAAAGCCTATTTTCATCATGCAGAAGGATCCCAAAAAGTTTGGTAGTGATTTAAGCTAAGTATTCAGATTGGTACCTATCTGATGGGGTCGAATCAGTAACTATCCGAATAGTTAGTGAATTTCTGAGTCCTGGGTCCTTTGGAGGTTATCTGAGCTAAGTATTCGGATCGGTGCCTATCTAATGGGGTTGGATCGATACCTATCTGAATAATTGGTGAATTTTTGAGTCTTCCTAGTTTATCCATCTTCCTATTTTATAATTGAGTGCCTTATCTGAATATCAAGTCGTTTGGAGTTGTTTTGATCATCCGTCTTCATGGATCATCCAATCCATCCATTTGTAGGAGATCCATCCAAAACTCACTCAAAATTTAACCAAATGATACAAAACTTCATATATGCAATGTATATGAGTAAGAAAGCCTCCAAATCAGATCTCATAAGGATCCAAGCTAAGTAATTGGATCGGCGATGATCTAATTGAGTTGGATCGGCGGTGATCCAAACCCTTAACTTATTTTTGAATCTCTTCTTCTAGGTCGTAGAAAATCTAGCCATAACTCACGTAATACTTAACCAAATGACATGAAACTTCATACATGCAATGTACATGAGTAGGAGAGCTTCTAAATCGGATCTCATGAGGATGGGCCCATCCTAGGTGCGTCGGAAGATCCGATGAGTTTGGATCGATGCCGATCCAAAATATTTGTCTATTTTTTAGAGATATTTCTTGGGAGCCATTGTCTTGTTATTCGAATCCCTTTGGTCATGTTTCAAGTCATTTGGGCTTAATTCGGATGTACCAACTCCTTTCATATTCTGTTGGGTTAAAAACCCGGTTAACATTGTCATTTTCCAATCTATGGACTAAGTGCTATTGAAACTTTAGCCTCTTGTAAAAATTGAATGTCATTTTAAGAAAATATCAAGTCAAAATAATTATTATTAAATAGCAGTAAGCTAAGGGATCCATACTGTTTAGGTTAGAGTAGCCAATTCATGATTATTTTTTTTGCATCAATTTGTGCCTCAACCTTCTCAACTTTGGCCTTCAATCGTACAATGTCTGATTGTAACCTATAGAAGTTTATCTCGCCTTACAATGGAATAAATGATTCCATAAAGAAAAATAAATAAACGAATTTCTACTTAGTGGACAAAATATGAAAAAAAAAATCACATATATAGAATACCCAAAATATAGATATGTCCTTGAGATTTAAAGAAGAGCATTTAAATATCCATAGGAGCACCAATTAGTTTAAAGAAGAATTATTGGGATACTGCTTTCCATTTAAGGTTGTACTAATGTGTCATATATTTCATAATAATGTAACTATACCTTAGTAATGCAGCTTAGTAAAACCATAATCCATCAGTGTTGCAAGGATAGTAATTGTGGTTCAAAATAATAAGAACCTCAAAATAGTTTACACTATAAGATGGGAAACAGCTCAAATAACTTGAGAAACAGTGGAAGCATAGGATCAGAGAAAATTTATTATGGAACAGAAGTTACGAATTGGTTTCATTTGCAAACTTAAGCTAGTAAACCACCTAAAGGAAACAAAATGGAAATTGTACCTATTTGTAAAAGAGAGAGCAACGTTCACCATCCAGCTATTGCAAACAAATGCATAACCCACCTGAATAAAATATGTATGCATAATTTGTTGAATGTGCCTATGACACAGACATCACTCATTTAATTTTTACAGTTAACCTATCTTTTCCAAATTTCATTACAAAATGGTAAAAAAAAACTCAGTATGTGATAAGCAACTCAAAGACCTTAACATTATTTCGTAGTTATCAATGCGATGGCATAGTAAAATGAAGAGTAAAACTGAAAGATCATGTTAAGTGCGAGTACCTAATTGTCAAACTTTGATACTATCTTTTCCTTTAAACTAGTGCGAACCCGTGCTTCGCATACGGGTATGGCCAAATAAATTTTGTTGCACATAGAAAATTAAAATATTTTTAAAATAATGTAGAAAACCAAAAACATCACATATGTAGCATCTTAAACCAATGTTATAATAACATCTTGCTAAAACCAAATAACCTTTAGTAATGTTTGAAAACTGTATTCTTAAATTATAAATACATCAAGTAGATAGACTGTCTATGTACAGAACATTTCAAAAATGTCTATTGAAATAGTGCATGGGAGCGTTTGGGAGGGAAAATGGAACAGGTCTGAAACGAACATATTTAAACAGTGGTCAAAGCTATTTTATTTTTGGCAGGCGGTGGGTTAACATGACAAAGAAAGGAAGTGTATATAAAGGATAAGTAACAGGCAATAGAATTAACAATTTACTGAGTTAACCTTTAGTAATATGAAGCAAAAAGTGTTGGAATAAGAAAATATTCTACAACCAGACATAGCGTCAAGAAAATCGATTTATAAGAGAATATCAGTAAGATCTGTACTGTCATCAAGTCTATGTCCTTACGCATTGAAAAAATTGAAGAAGGATACACAGAGCATGGGATGGAAACATTTTTATTCACCACAGAATACTGAACTTGCTATAGAAAATTCCAAGAATTTTAGACTTGTGATTGTGATGCTGCAATTTGGAAGCGATTAAGAAAAAACCTACAATTTAATGCAGTATCATTAATATACAGGCCAAAGTACAATATACATAGGAAAATCTGAACACATCATGGCGCACAGTTCATAAATTTATATGGCATGACTTGTTTAAGCGTTAGTTTTAATATAGCAAATAAGCAAGTTTAGACATGTGAATTATGTGTATGTCGAACGCACCATAAGTAGCAAAAAAGACTTTAGTTTTCCTTATCAATATACTGACTAAACATTTAATACTTTTGATTTCTGTGAATTATGTCCACTTTTGATTTCTACGTCAGTATTATGAATTGCCTTGCAACAGAAGCAGCAAAAATAAAGAAGACTGGTCATATCTAGCTGAAAACATTGGAACTAAAATAGAAAACCAAGATAAAAGTCAACATTAAGGGGAAAAGGCTGAAACCGGATAGTTTAGCAGTGCACTACAGTAGAAAGCATCCAAATATTGAAGAATGAATCAATTTCATAAAATCCAAAATCTGGAAGCTTAAATATCCAAATTAGATGTTACACAACGTATATTATAATCTTAAGATAAAAAAAATAACACCAAAGATGCTTGCTCAGTTTCCCATTCCTATTCCACTAAGAAGAGAACCATCTGTAATAGGAATATAAGGTCATGTATTTGCAGTAAATTTCTCAAGGTAAAACATGAAAAAGATGTAATTCTGAATAGCATGGTGTATTTCGACAACATTAATTAAATCACTCATATAACACAAGCATAAATTAATGTAATTTTAAACTCCTTTGAATATTAGTTATACAATACACACACATACTTATATACTATGTGTATGCACATCTCTGTATATACATGTACAGAGATAGACTGCGCTGTAGTTGAAATACCATTCCACAAAGATGAGTGACTTGGCGGAATTAGCAGTCAATATTGCACTTTTTGCCTGCTTTTCATTTTATTTTCCATTTCGTGGAACAATCAAACTCAATTGTTAGTATGATTATAGTATATAAATAACGATGGTTGAAAATAATAGTCATGGTTGAAAAGAATATCAAATAACGCACATAAAGTGTGCATTAAACTCTCTATTTTAGAAATTAACCTTTTAAAATGTTGAATTATCCATTGTTGGATAACCACCAACCAAATAAGAATCAATGATAAGCTTTTATCATTAGTCCTTTGCATGAAAAACATGTTGAACTATTTCTGCTAACCATATCAGTAAAATAAAAATGTTGAAAACCCACAATGATAGTCGATATGAAGGGATGTAGCATAATTCAGCAGAACTAGTACATGAGTATCATCAATCTTGCATTGTAGAATATCAGAAAAAATACCATCAAATAAGCTAACACTGAGTATATTGTCAACATTACCAATGCACCCAGGTCATTATGTAAATAGGAAAAAATCACATACAAATGAATATATATATATATATATATTGCTTTCTTAGAAGTAGAGCTATGCAAGCAAGCATCATACCATGATATGTCTCTTATCAAAAAAAATTGAATGCTTTACAAATCTCATACTATATTAATTGCTCGCCATTAGCTTCAGTGCAAAATTGTAAGATGTTGTAGGAAAAAACTCATCAATTAAGTTATTGTATAAAGAATTGAAAATGTTTTTTTTTATTGCAATATAAATTATCTCCACATTCTAGTAGATTAAATTTGGAAAAAAAATATGGTGGAAAAGGTAATTGATGCAACTAACCCAAGAAACGCCTAACTTCCCCTTACATGTACACGGTATGAGCATAATGCTGAGACCCTTTTTTAGTGAGAGAAGAATCAATTTTTACCAACCGTAAAAAAACCTAAATGTAAAATACTCGAACGGCAGGAAAGTAGGTTGAGAAAGATTTTGTGTGTGTAGACGACATGCTAAAAACCTGATTTTTAATTCAAAACTCATTATTTCGCTAGTTATATCAATATTTGCTTATATGTTGAGTCAATATTCATTCTATTGTCATGTGATATGTCATTCGATTAAACATTGTGTCATGATTATGTTTTTAATACTCGCATAACAAAGTCTAGTATAACTATTTATAGTTGCGGTCAGTGGAATAAGATTTATTTTCACTAACCAATTTTTGAAAAAAAATATATATATGGAAGTACACATCCTAAGTTGTATTGTAGATTTTGTGCTCAATTATGTAGGTATTCAACTAAAAGATGATGATGAAATAGAAGTATTAGATATACTTGGTTCTATGTTGCTCTCAAATATTGAGCAAGAAAAATAATTTTTAATAAGCATAATCCATATGAAAATTTTGAATAATACTTTCCTTTTGACCTACTAACTATAAGTTTCCAATCTACTAAAAGCTTTTATCAACTGTCAATCATTCCTTTAGATTGTTATACTTCTCTTTTGCAACACTTGATTTACGCCACTCGTTGAATTTTATTTTGGTACATGCATACAAATCAAATATAAATACTACACAAATCAAAGTGCTTGTAGTAACAGTGTACTCCTAATAGTACTCCTACACATATTATAATAAAATGAAAAGAAGGTTTGAAAATCTAAGAACCCTAAGTTAAAAGATTTTTTTTCCCTTGAAAACACATTTTTAAACTTTATCGACATATAATCCTAATTCCAAAATGATAAAAAAAAAATAGAGGGAGAAGCAGCAGAAAGCTTAAATGATAAATGGAGGAAAATATTTATTAGCTAATCTAGAAAATAAACTAATCAGAACCAGAGTATAAAAGGGAAGAAATTATTAGATTTCAGTTATTTTGTATGGTCTAATGAGGAAAAGACTAATTCTGAAACTGAAGCTTATGGCTCATACTGAAATAATAAATGTTTGTGTAGACAAATACAAATGCTATCTTAGGAATTAATAAACTTATAAATATATGAATGGAAGTAAAACTTCCTAAATTATATTGCCCTTTTTGTACCAAATTGTGTAGACATTCAACTAAAATATGATGGTAAAAAAACATAAGTATTAAATATACTTAGTTCTATGTTGCTCTCAAATTTTGATAAAGAAGAATAATGTATCCTAAGCATGATCCATATGAAAATTTTGAATAATACTATTTTTTTAACCTACTGATTATAAGTCCCCATTACATTGAAAGCTTTTCAACTGCCAGTTGTACTTTAAGATTGTTATGCTTTTGTGTTGCAACACTTGATTTACGCTACTCGTCGAATTTTATTTTGGTACTTGCATACAAATGAAATATGAATAATACACTATTTAATAGAAATATAAATAGGGCAAAAAAATAAATTGCCCGATTTGCAATGTATTTTAAACATGTTAGATTATTCAAATTAACCAAAATTCCATGAAGATGATCCCGAGGAATGTAAGAACATATTTATGATAAATTATCCAATTTCAAACTATCTAGCTTTAAAAATAATAATGTTTATAAACGGAGTATATCAAAGAAGGATGTAATAGAACTTCTCCATATTCGTACTTGCATACATAGATACACTTATCTTTGATCTTTCAAATTATTACAGTTCACATTCCAACTTAAAACCATTGTAATAAAAATTTAGAAACATGATTTTTAAATTTTCAATATAATAAAAAAAGGCTGCAAGAAGCTATATCTGCATTACATTAACGCAAAGAAATTTGGTGAGAGTATGGTAGTTTGAATAAAACAACATATTGAAATAACGTGCAACATTCATGAAAGACATTAAAGTAAGTACATATAAAATTTTAATTTACTACTTAGCATGTAGTACCTTGCTTGACTTATCAACTTCTATTGAAGTCATCCTTTTATTCATCGACTACAGCAGCTGGGATTTTTTAAGATTTGTAATCTGTACAAACTACCACAGAGCAACAAACAAAATGACTTTGTTCGAAAATTGGTAAAGGTGTATAGGTTGAAAACGGGACTTAAAAAACAACAATGTCAATTATCTTCAATATCACCTGTTGTCCTCTAGCTATTTCCCACATCAGCAGCCCATGTAGCTGGGTCTTCTTGACCCCTGTATAATATCGTATAATATTGATTCATCACATTAATACCCATGCTTTAAATTTTGCCAATCAATATGTATTTATTTATTTAGTGTGTAAACTTACCATTCACAGAAGGAGTAAAAGATGCTTCTTCCAAAGTTTTGCAGATTGTTTCCCATCTTGACATACCTATTTAGATATTCCAATAATCAAATATTTATGCTCAAGTGCTATATAACCACTTATACTATTACTTACCCTGTATGTGGATCAATGTTCTAGTTGTTACAATTATCGTATTTCAAATAATCAACTTCCTGGAACAATACAATACTCAAGTATCAGTTTTTTATATATTTTGATTCTTCACATGAATGATTATTTACAGACTTATTTACCTAGAAAGTGAAGGTCTTTGCATCTTGCTCTTCATGGTTTAGTGACCCAGGCATTGTATTGCTGCAAATTTGTGACATGAAGGAGAGAAAAAAGGATAGAAACTGATTGAGTGGAAAAGATAGGTGATACTGGTAGAAGTATACAACTGTTTTTTTTTAAAACCAATGTTTTGATTTATAGTTGATGCATGTAAACTCGGTAAAGAAACAGAAATAGCTAAATCTGAGCTAACACAATCATACACTAAAGAAACTCAACAAACATCAATATTCATGAACATAGAAAAACGCAGTCACAAGAAAATAAAATATTGCTGCATCTTTAAATGTTCAAAACATGTTAACGCACAACAAAGGGGTAGGCTGAAATACCTAATCCTCAAACAAAATCAAAAATGGAACATAGAGCGAAGGTGAATTGGATGTGAAAGCGGGCGCAATAGAAAGTGGACAGCAGTACAACTAATCAGTAAAAATAAAGGAAATTAAAACCTTAATATGGGAAAGAGAATTTACCTCAAATGAAAATGATGTAATGAAATCAAGAAAATAAAGCGACAGTCGGCTGGAAGAAATACCGTTCAATTCCCTTAAATTGGAATTAGGGTTAGGAGGTACCAGAGATAAAAGGGACTAAAAAATTGATTTGATTGGGAAATGAAAGGAGGCTGCAGAACCAAAGAAACTTAGTTGTCATCTAACCTCTGGCGAAGAATCGGACTGTACTTGGACGGAGATGGCGGCGGGAGGGATGGACAACGGTGGAAGCATGGAAACGCTCAAATCGAGTGGGAAGCTATTAGGTAGGTTGGACAAAAATGGAGGAAGAAGAAAGAGCGAGAGCAAAAGAAGGAAAGTAGAAACGCCTGATTGAGGCAATAAGAAAAGAGAGTAAAGGGATATGTGTTTAGAGACGAAACCCTAGCTCTTTCGTCTTGGAGCATAGAAAGAATCAGAGAGCTGATTATAGAAAGGAGAAGAATCGATATATGACAGGAGAGAAAGAAACATAGAAATGAATATATGAAGGAGCCGCGACTCTTCGTTTCTAAAATTTCTCAAATGCTTCTGCGCTGCTGAAGTCTAACTCACTAATAATATAATAGTATAGATAACACAACTTCTAAGAATTCATTCTTGAGCAAACAAAACATATAAAATTACAAATCTCTCCTCCAGCTTTATTTTATTTACATACTCACAAAGAATACCCACGTTTTTAAACATTGTAAAGGGTATGGGACGGAAATAACCATGGTTGATTTATAACGGTAATAACCTAGAGATAGTAAAAAAAATGTTGTAAAATGCCTAATTAGGTGTTGTGACTTAAATTGAATAATTAATTAACATGTCACTATATGATAAGTACATAATAGAAAGAAAAAAAATACATTTTATTTCGAATAAGATTTTACTATAGAGTTGATAATTTACAATAAATTACAAACTGTCCTAAGACATTCCCCTAACTCTATCAAACTTAACCAAAATTAGCATCCCTGTTGTCTCTAGGTGTCGACGCTGTACTAGTAACTTTGAGGGTCTTATGGGATTAAGACACGTTATGACAGGTCTTAGGTTATACCAAATCTCTTAGCGTTCACACTCGAGGGAAATCCATTCATGCCATCCTTCTTCGCATGATCCCTTCTTACAGATGTTGGCATATTTGGTGTGCTCGTAATCTCTTTATTTATGATAATAAATGAATTGTTAGCTACGAAGTTATCTCTCGTATCCATGATGATATCGAGCTTGTCTTCAGGGCTAAATCTTACTCGAGACCTAGTAATAGATTCCTTAGCTCATGTACATCGTGACTTCAGAATTTAGTCTGACCGTGATGAATAAACATTCCCTTTCACACCACACGATGTTACACACTATGCTCACTCTTATTTTTATACCTTGTATACTTAGTTGCTGCTCTCGTATTTGTATCTTTGCAGGGGCATTGGATTGCTTTTTCAAATTGGCTACCTTCTCTTTATCAGGATTACCAACTTTCTCTATAGTTTATTATTAGGCTTCTCTTCATCTGGTTTGCTTCCTAGATAGTGTCATTCAGATTTATGATCATATGCATGATGATGCAGCTTATTATCATCACACCTAGGATTTGAAGCTTGTATACCCCACTAGTGATTATAGACCAGTGCTCCTACATATGGTTTACTATCTTATGCTCAAGTCTATGAGAGCTTCTTTTGGTTTTCTTACTCCATTTTATATATGTCACTGGAGGAAGGCTTTTTCCCTCCTCTATATTATACAGCGCTACCTCGGTTCCTTTCATGCACCACTCTAGAACATGGAAGGATTTTGCAAGGTAAACCCTTTTATTAAAAAATAAAATCTACATTTATGCATTTTATGCATTTTTTTTCTTGCTGAGTCTTGAGTAACATGTATCAATTCTAGAATAATACAACGAAAATAACAAGGGCGTAATTCCTTAAAGGAATGACGATATAATAAGTTAGGTTTCGTAGCATACATATATACATAACTTGGCCGAGAATAATGTTAAAAAATCTGGTGTTGAAGTGTTTTTACATACATAAGTTGACAAGATTAAATTGATAATGTGATCAGAAAATATATTCTCAATAAAAGCTTGAGTATGTTAAGGTTATTAAGAGAGTATAAGCACACATTTATATATATATATATATATATATATATATATTTGAACTGGTACTTTATATACAACAAATCATTAGGATAACATATCTCATGTCAAATAAACGTTCGAAAGCAAGTTTCGAACGTGTGACCTCCTGCACCAAAGCCGAATCAATTAACCACTTGGACAATGGTGCTTGTCCACACATTTATATTTAGTGTTAACACATACACGTTCATTTGAAAAACATAAATATGTGTAAAATTTTCATGAAGAGAAGACTTTTAAGGCATGCTTTCATGGTAAGAAACAAAAAGTAGGAAGGTGGAAGGAAGGCAGATGAATGAAGAATCTTTTGATTGCGCTCTTTTTATACTTGCATATGTAAACACATTCATAACCTAACATTTTTATTCATTCATAGTCGCTTAAAAACAAAGAAGTCCGCTTTTAATCTCCACTAATTATCTGTAACACCCTTAATGTTAAATAACATTATTCAAAAGATTTAATTAGATAGATTAAATAGAATAATGTAGAGACTAGAATGACAAGAGAATTGAGATTTGAAAAATAAATAGATATTGTGCCTTAACTAAATGAAATCATAAGAATGGGTTTACAAAATGGTTTTATAAGTTAACTACCCAAGAGAATAAGGCAAGGGTATTATGCGAATAGTCGTATATAACCCCATAACCCCTATACCCTTACCTCATTCTCATTTTCATACTTTCATAAAAACAAAAACAAAAGAGATCAAGACCGGCCATACCCTTGGAGAAAAAGAGATCAAAATCAACTAGAGGCTAAGGATTCAAGCATGGAAGAATTAAGAAAGATCAAATCTCAAGTTCCTTATCCAAAACAAGGTGAATAATAATCTAAACCGTCTCATATATGTTGTTATAAACATCTTAATTTCGGGTTTAAGGTTTTAAAACCATTTGAATGATTTGAATGATGATACGCTTTGATTATATGCCACCTTTGATTTAAACAAGTATGTTTGTAAAAGGTTTAATTCGATTTTAAGTTTAAAACCATGTAAAATGGGTTTCGAATGCCATGAGTATTGAGTATGTTATGTAAAGCATTATTTTGAAGATGGGTCTAAATTTTCATAATATTCCAAGCCATGGATAATTAATTATGAATTTTGAGTGGAAGAAATGGATAATTTGGGTTTAAAAATTTACTACGCTATTATATAAAGGATTTTGGATCCGAAATTTATATATATTAGAAAACGTATCAAAAGTGAACTAAGATGTTTTTTGGGAATTTTTCCTAAGTGATTTACTATGGAAATTAAATTTATTAAGATTGAGGACTTAAATGTCTTAATTGTTTTGTTAAGGGAAAAGGCTTTCTTGCTAAAATATTTTTGATTACTAATTGATGAATTCGGCAGCCTTTTTTTATAAAAGAATTTGGCAAAGGATTTGGCAACCAACCATATTTTGACAAATAAGGCAAGTATGTAAAAAGAAATTTCTTTTAAAGGCTAAAAATTAGTTTTCATTGGATTTACTACTTCGCCACTTCCTTCTGATGGCTTTCGACACCATGCCACTACCATAGAACCTATTAGAAACCAATGCATATGATATCAAGCAATTGATGTGTGGTGCATTGGAGAAAGGCGGAAGGTACGGTGTCGAAACCTAGCTTTCGGAGGAGTAGAAGTTATCCACTACTCACTTCTACTTACAAAAGAAGCTTTCGAAGGGACAGAGGTCACTTCTATAGCTTTCAAATATGTTAATTACCTTTGCTTTAAAAGATGCTTTCGAAAGGGTTGAAGTTACTTTTAAATAGCTTTCGAATGGATTACCGCTTGCCCTTGTTTTAGAAGTAGCTTTCGATTGAGTTGCCTCATATTAAGTTTTGAAAAGGAGCTTTCGAAAGGGTAGTTGGTTTTGAACCAATCGAAACCTAGCTACCGTCTTCATACCTTTCGAATTCATTAAAGGCTGCTTTTCTTTGTAGCCTTATAACATGAGTTCGAAAGTGAAGCATTTGTTTTATTAATATTGAAGCCGCATCCCAATACTTTCGAAAGGGTGGTTTCGAAGCCATATATTCCCAAATTCTTTTCTTGGAGATTAATGTTTTTGAAAGGGCTACTTTCGTTTGTGTTCACTTTGACCCAGAAGTTATATTTAAGGTTAAACCCGATGATTTTGAAAGAGATACTTTCAAATGGTTTCGAAGCTATGCTTCTATAAATTCTACTTGAACTAACTGGTTTCGAAAGAAAGATTTCAATGTTTTCGAAAGGATTTTTTAAGTGTTTCGGAAGGTATATCTTTAAGTGTTTTGAAAAGTAGGTTTGAATACTTTCAAAAGGTGTGTTTCAATGGTTTCGAAAGAGAGGGTCTAAAGTTTCGAAAGCTTTAGTTTTCAAAACAAGGAAGCCAATCTCGATTTTTAAGATAAACTCATAGCAATATGAAAGAGTTTTTAAAATGGCATTTAACTTTGGGTTTTCTAAAGAAGCTTTCCTTACTTGAGATAATGGGTTAAAGTTATTAACCATATTTCATTTGAAAAATGATTACAAGGAAATTCAACCATAGATGTTTATGTTTTTATGTATTAATCAGTTATCATGTGTGCTTCTTCTGTAAACATATTCACTTTATAAGTAACTCATATCTACATTTTGGGGTGTTAAGGGCAGAATAACTAGTTAGGTTGATCTAGTAGTGAATGGATATTGAGTTAAGCCCTGTGTGAGTAGAATTGCATCTAAGAGGTCAGGTAGACCAGAATATAGGATACTCAAAGACTGATCAAAGGATTATTGGTTTATACAGGTTCTTTGTAAGCCTATGAAAACTATGTAGGGAAAAAGTTATTGACAAGGGTCAATAGGTTCTTAGTGATCCCATGAAAACTATATTCGGATTAAGTTATTGACAGAGATCAATATGTTCTTAGTTAACCCATAAAAACTAGGATATGAGAGAAGTTAATAGAGAACCCAATAGTTTCATAGTGAGCCCATGAAAACTATAATTGGATGAAGTTATTGGTAGATACCAATAGATTCTTAGTGAACCCATGAAGACTATGAAACTAGGAAGAGTCAGCTCATGAAAACTAATAGGTTAATAGTGACCCTAAAAACCATAACTTGAGACAGATAGTCAAATTAATGGAGATGAGAAATCCAGAATATATTACATGTTTGCATATCACTACAACAAAACAATCATATTACAACCTTCCATTTACAACTGTTCATTTTTAACAGTTGTAATAAGTAGTTTGCAACAACTGTTCTTCTTTAACAGTTGTAGAATATATATTTTTGACAACTCTATTTGTATAGCAGTTGTAATATGCCTTTTAACAACTGCTTATCTACGCCAGTTGTAAAAAACTATTTATAACAACTGTTTTTGTCAGTTGTCCTCTAACATTACTTTCCTACCCCTAAAAATTACAACTTCCCTCCCCTCATTTTCGTTGGTCGCTCAATTCATTAATTAGGGCAAATGTTCCAAAAACTAAACTCACTGCCGATCCAATTCGCAAACCCCTAACTTTCAAAAAAAACCTAATCTGGTCCTCAAAACCGCTGCTGAAATCGTTTGCTAATTTCGTATTCTTCCTCACGTTAACATGCTCGGTCCTCAAAACCGCTTCTGATATCGTACGCTTAAGGTATGTTCATTTCGTTCTATTTGTTCTACTTGAGTGTTCTAATTGCATATGTGTGTGTGTTCAAGGAGTATCAAGATTCGTGATTTGGGTTTGGGGTTTTGCGATTTCGTGATTCATGATTTTGTAGTTTCATGGATTTGACTGATGGAGTGGGAGGTTAGACGTATATCATGTTCATAGATCTTATCCTAGGTTATTTAGAATTGTTATGCAGTGTTTGTTCAGTTCTAAGTTGGTACTTTATCCTTTGTATACTGCATTCTTGTGATAGATTATGTGGGTTAAGGCTTACATGTTTTGATTGAGTAGGCAAGGAGCAATGTTTTTTGTTTCATTTAACTGAAATTTAACTGGGTTGTGTTTCAATTTTGAACATGTTATAAGTTGAGATTTGCAATTCATTTTCATATGTCAATCACTGATGCATATGTTATCACTAATTTACATGATTGAAAATGCATCTAACTATTAATATCAATTAAAGGAATAAATCAACTATTCAATTCTTCAAATTTTGTTTTAGGCTCTTTTTATACAAACTTTGTAATTAACTTAATACCGCCCTACATGTGCTTCTTACAGTTTCCTTATTCATTTGTTAAAAGTGTTATTAATGTTCTAATTTACCACCATTTTATTTGGCAGTTTGATTCAGTTCTGGGAAAAGGTGCAATGAAGACAGTGTATCCTTTATATGTCTTTTTATAGACACACATGTATGTATGTATTTGAAAAAAAAAGCAAAAAAAAAAATGGAACGCTATAGTGACTAACTTGGGCAACCGACCCTTGGATTAACTTGTATTAACCATTCAATAAATAGCACTTTATCCTAGTTAATTAAAGCAATGGTTTCCTAGTGATTTAACCTCTGTGCAGATGCTGAGTAATTTGGTTTTGCTTGGTTTTAATTAGAAAGAATATATACTGAAGATTAAAAGCGAAAAGATAAATTAGAAAGAATATATACTGAAGAGAGACTACCTCTAATTAAAGTGTGCATAGAGTGTGCATAGTAGCCAGTCATTATATTGACAAAGGTGGCCAGTACAACATAAAATATATTCTTATCTTGTCTTTTTGTTACAAACGCGCACACAAATCCTTGACAAATTCAATAGATACAAAGCATTTGATGAATACTATGGTCTCGAGGTAGCATGGAATCAAGTAAAATTAAGCAATGTGATGCGATCACCGGACGCATTGCAGTGAATGTATTCAGAAGTGCATTTACTCAGCACACTTCACCATGACTCAATTATTCAATTTCATTCTTCTTGGATTGATGTTGGCAAAAATACTTTCAACTTCATCACTGAAACGTTCACTTCGGGAACTTTTAGAGAGTACGTTCCAACGAAAATTGATTTAGTTTTACACCTGAAATTTTGATTTATATTAAATCTAGCTCCTAGATGGTTTTGAAACTTTGAATAGTGGTGGCTATTCTTCATGATAGCACATCAAACAATATTAATGTATAGTTATATTGTAACTGTTTATGAAAATTTTAGTTCCATCACAACTTAATGCATGAATTTAAAAATACTAAATATAATTAATTGAATATAGACAAACATGCAGGTATTCGGTTTCCTGGGAGAAAATGTATATTCTGATTCTCTGAAGAAATATTACTAAGTATTTATGTGTTTTACATGGCGCTAGTATGTAAAATTTTCATTGAGAAACATATGATGAGTTGATTTTAGCTCAAATATATCAGGTACAGACAAAGTTACCGTCATGTAGATATCAGAGCAGTCAAGAATTGGGCTCGTTAAATTCTGAATGGCCTGGTTTACTTGCACCACCATGAACCTCCGATTATTCACAGGGATCTGAAATGTGATAACATATTTGTGAATGGACATCTTGGACTAGTAAAGATTGGAGATTTAGGTCGTGCTGCTGTTCTTCGTGGATCTCAAGTTGCGCACAGTGTTATCGGTAAATTTTCTCAACCTTCCTTCAAGCAATCATCACATCATCATCATCATTTACTGTTATATTTCATGAATTATAAGTTGTAAGCCCTGCTGTGTTGAACATGAATGAACGCATATGCAATATATTATCCAGAACAACTGTTGAAATTGTAAAATTATTTGGAAGTTTATTTTGCAAAAAATGTTACAGTCTACATACCAATTATTACTAGTCAAGCTGCTTAATTAATCAGAAAACTAGCAATTGTATTATTCTTATCTCATGTATTTTTGGGATTGCATAAGAAATCCATAAATATATTATATCCGTGTTCCATTAGTTCTATAAGTGTCAAGTATTACAGTACGGAGCTCTAACTTCTTAGAACACTGGGACACATCATGTACATTATTGTTGTAGTGCTATATTCAGGTTGTGACAAAATAATTGTTTGAGCTACTTAGACTGTTGGTAATTGTCAAATTGTCTGATTTTTTGGTTGTCTGAATGTCTAATTGCCAAATTCACACTGCTATTTTAACTTGAAATGTCACTATATTCTTACTTTCCTTTGTAAATATAGAATGTTGCAATCTCCTATGTATATGTATGGACTCAATGGCTACACTGATCTAGGATGCTAGTATAACCAATTATTTTGTCTACTTGATGTTCTAATGTCATCTTCCTTCATTCAGGTACACCGGAGTTCACGGCACTTGAGCTTTATGAAGAAGAGTATAATGAGCTCATTGACATTTATTCTTTTGGCATGTGTACACTGGAAATGCACACTGCAGAATATCCTTATAGTGAGTGCTCCAATCCTGCTCAGATCTACAAGAAAGTCACTTCGGTATAGCATTCCCCTTTTCATTTTCCAATTTCTATCAGTTAAATTGTAACATAGCAGTGGAACAAAGTATAGCATATAATTTCAATACTCTAATAAATAGTACAAACCATCTCAAGTTGTTCTAAAGATATATGCACGAAAGTTTGTGGCCATCAGACTCTTTTTTATTAGGAGTAGCATTTGCACAAACCATCTCAAGTTGTTCTAAAGATATATGCACGAAAGTTGTTCTAATGATATAACCATACTTTGTCGATTTCTTATTTTATGCATAGTCATGTATATCATAAAATGTGTTGTTATATGGTCAAACAATATTGTAAAATATTAATTTTTCTCTATATGTTAGTCTAAAATGTATGAATTTGTAGGTCTACATTTAAAAAATCTTATGTATCATATGGCTTCAATGATTTTTTTAAATTGATATCTTAGCATGTATCAAAGTAATTTTATTTCATATCATACATGGTTTTTGTATGTCAATTTTATTTGTACATGGTTGTTACAAAGTAGTGCTATATTTAGTGTGATGTTCTAATCTTTTGTAAATTATTATGTTTTTTATAGGTCGATTGCTCAGTAGAAGAAGAGTGAACTTGTAGTATCAATGGGGAAGATAGAGCAACATGACGGGGAGGTATTCATCCTTGCATTGCCTTGTTTATAACTTCTGTGTGTGGCTGTTTGAAGGTGAAACATGTGATACAGTGATACTGTTAATTAAATTACTTATGGTCCATAAAAAAAAGATACATTTAATTAAACCACAATTTAGGCATTTTATGTTACTGTGCATTTCAGATTTCATTGAGCATTTAAGGCATTTTTGTTTTTTGTTTTTGTGCACTTGTGATACTCGTGTCTTTGTTAATTTTCATTAAAAAAAACTGAACAAAACAACAGTTTTACAAAGATAGTTAGTTTCTTTCAAGTTGTTCATATTCATTTTTAATTCATTCATTTCCAAGTTGTTGGAACACCGTGCTTGCATGAGTTTCATTATCACTGTATTAAGACGTGGCTGAATCAGAGACTAACCTGTCCATTGTCTAAGATATTTTTTGTTTCTGTTCTGTTCAAAAATAAGCTTGTTAGCAATAGGTTTGAACTAATAAGCCAAGCATAATTTACTAAAGTTATTTTTAGTATAATTTTCAAGCTCTTTTTTTGATGATATTTCGCATGAATATCAATTTTACTAGCTGTTTTTAACATGAGAAAATCCATAATTTTTCATTCATACAGAATCAAATGCATATTGTTTGTAGCATATTAGCAACTAAATTATTCATAATTCATGGCTAATGTCTATTACAAATTAGTAAACATCGGTCAAATATAATTACAATAGCAACAACATGTAACTCATGTAATATTGTGGTATTCAACAAGATTGTCCAGCAATGTAATGAAACATTGAAATTAAATGGACTCAATCTATGATGCATCTACACTGGGAGATATGAAATCATTTTGTTTTGGTAAAACTTTACCATTGCCTCTGCATATCAGTTCTGTTGTCATTCTTTGTGCATTGTTCTTTGTTTTCATTTAGTTTTCATTTCTTAGTTTTCATTTTTTTTGGCAATTTGTGCATCTTTTATTATTTTGTTTTCGTTGTTATACAGCAGTTCACCCAGAGTCTCATGCCATCACCCTTCTCAATGAGTTCATTTCTTATTTCATTGTTATACACACAATTGCCTACAACTTCCACATGAATTCACACTTACTTACAAAAACTGCCTAAAACTTCCTTAAACACCATCTCATCATACCATCATGACTACCAATGGACAAATCCACAGCCAAATACCCCAACAACCTATCTATCACAATATTTTTATGATCATATATCACATAAATATTGCTTCGATTCTTGTTTTCTTTCCCATTAAACGATACAATTTTAAATTTTAGGTGCATTTTTATGAATCGCCATTTTCACCTCACTAGCCCACTTTAGCCCTTATAAAAAGTGTACTGTGAATTGTGTCATACTGCAATTACTCTCTATTATTTGTGTCTGGTGTTTATTGCGCATATAGTTTCATATTTATTAAATAATATGTTGTAATTTTTATTTTAACAATGGGCTATCATATTTCAATTTGGCAGAGAATGATGCTAGCATCATACGGAGTGAATGGTGAGGATGTCAGTCTCGTTATTAAATTGTATATTTTAATATTAATATTAATAATATGATATATTAGTTTGATAAACCCTGTATTTTGTGAAATGTAATATGTGAAAATTGTATTTTGTTACCTTACTGGATGTATTATTAATATTAATATTACATGTCACATTTAACAACTCCTAATCACAAAAATATTAATATTATTAATAATATTAATATTTAAGAATAACTAAAATTAATATTTAATAATAACCTTACCAATTAATAATAATTAATAATTACTATTAAATAATCAATACTTAATAACTAATAAATAGTAATAGTTTTTAGTAATTACTATGAAATATTTAATAATTAGTAATTAGTAAAATATACATAATAATTAATGTCCAATTATAACTAAGAAATGACAAATAACAAATGAAAAAATGATTTTTTTCTATGTTTCTTCAATCTGAAAATTCAACAGTGTGTCTAATGTTTAATTACTTTTTAAATTAATTATTCTGACTCTATTGTTTCTTATTCGAATTGAACATACACGTTGTTTCATTTATTTAACACATCATCTGAATTTGGATAGACCGCATCTGAATTGGATCGATGTTACATTTTACTTTATTACTAAGACTCCTTTTTAGGGTAATGCAGAGTCATACATATAAGCAGAAGCAGATTATTCTAATTACTTCATGTATCTGATGGTTTCTTGGTTTCATTCTCAATTTTGAATGCCACTTAAAGTACCTTTGATTATTCATGCAAAAAACGATTACTTTGTTAAGTTTTGTTCTCAGTTAATAATAATTTGGAATATTCCATATGTGGTGTGCTTTATATTTTAATACGATAATTTTTTGTTGTAACATCTATATTTCCTTTGTGCATACAATGTTTGCAGTTCAATTTTTTTTTGTCTTTCAATTGATTCATATGTTACAGAGCCAATTGATATTCAAACAATCATAGAAACTACCCCAAACCTGTCCTGTATGCGCACCTACCTGCATGTGTGTTGTTCGCATAGAATAGAACGTAAATATTTTGCTAGCAAGTTCAGTTATTATTTGCAGCCAAGTATGGAAAGGCATTTGTTGCTGCTGCATTTGAGTTATTGCTAGATTATGGTGTTAGCAGACATGTTATGTGTACATTACTATACTAACAGAACAAATAACCCATCCTCTATTATCAAGTTATGTTCATTAATATTTTGTTAGCAATGTATGGTTCTACAGGCTATAGCTATGTTTAACATTTAGCTAGTCAAACTAAAACAAATTAAAATGCTAATGCAGATAATAGAATTTCTTTATGTTCGTGCTTCTTCCGTGGAAGCAAGGTTGAAGTTAAAAGAAATTGCTAATGAGCATGAGGTGGAATGGGACCCAGCTGCTTCTGGAACCGAGTTTCTCAAGCCTCATGAAGAATTACCGGTAAAATGTTGTAGCATAAACATAATAATTAAGTAGGGTGTTAATAAAGTTATTATCGATTGGGTACAAAGATAACATTTGATGTTTTATGCTAAAAAAATGTTTTTTGAATTTTTTGATTTTAGTAACATATTTTGAATTCAATTAAGAAGCATTATGATGAGCACAATTTTATTGTTGTTACTCAACAATTTCATAGTAGATTACTTTATAAGAATTTGCTGAACTGTTGTAATATAAACAGATTGTTTCCAATTCAGAGTCGATTATATTGTATTGAACATTGCTTGTATTGTTTTTCTTAGGTAAGTAAACCAACAATATGACCTTTCTAGGAAATATGCTTAAATTGTTATATTTTTCATTATAATCTCTTACAATTGACATCTCCAGCAACTTGTTTTAAATCACAAAACATTTGTTCAGGCGTAGTTTATAAGCTTGTGACCTTTTCTTACTCTGTTTATGAGATTTTTCCATGTTTGCTTTCATGTATGAGATACATGTTTGTATTTTGTACACTGTTCTATCATCAAGCTATGAAATTATTCAGATGATTGGTTAAGTACTTGAGATATAAAGCAATTCTTCAAAATTTATAGGTCAAAACTTTATGATTAATGGAAAATTATCCATAATAAAGGTAGACATACATGTTCCTATTATTTGTAGGTTCAATTCATAGGAATAACCTCTTGGAATTTTTCTTCTTCAGTTTTTCCAAGATAAAAGCTGCTTCCTACTGTAACCCTTCATTCTTTCATAGTGGCAGGACCCGTCCATGTTCACTTCTACACATGTTCCCTACAATAAATGTTTTACTTGCACGGTTCACTATAATTTTGCATCTTAAAATTACCTTCTGTTTATCTTCATGTTTCAGATAAGCCACCACCTGATGAACTTCATCAGTTTCTAGATTTTCAGTTACCAAGGCAAGGGCGCCGTTTTTCAGTGATCTGCCTCTTGGCCCCCAGCGCAAACTAAAAAGTAGTGCTTCTCTCCAGTTTACATTTATAAGTCCTAAACTTTATGTTAATACTAAAACTGGCTACGGGAACCAATAATTTTGATTCCGGTTGAAATTCTTCATGAGGCTACTGTAACTCTTCGTTGCCTTCGACTAGTGTATTTCCTTAGGGTATGTGTTTTGCGATACAAAACTTTATCTTTCTTATGTATTTTGTGTTGTATCCTATTTTGGAATGGTTATGTGAGAATGTTGTTTTGGTACTGTTTTAGTTGGTGATGTGAACGAATACTTTAGATTGTTTTATTTGGTACGTATTATGTTTTGTTAGAATTATATAAATATTAATATTTATGAATGAATTTGATTCAGTTATGTATATTTATAGTTTTGGTAAATTATTAAATGGTGCATGCAATTATATGTTTGGGTTTAAATTGCAATTGATGTGGTTGTAATTAAAGTATATTACAACTGTGGAGGAGGTCGCAGAACATACTAAACTGCAACTGCGTATAACAGTTGTAGTAGATAACTACAACAGTTATCCAGCAGTTGTCATACCTACTACAGCACGAAATGTTACATATCTACAAGAGTTACCAACAGTTGTAAAATGGTTATTTGCAAGGGTAAGAAACAGTTGTAATATACAATATCACAACGGTTATATGCAACTAAACAACACAGTTGTAAAAAATTGATAGCCTTTTACAACTTCTTAAAATACGATTGTGGTTCCACCGTTGTAATATATCTTTTACAACTGTGTTCCACCGTTGTAATATGCCTCTTTGGTTGTAGTGTATCATCATGATACATTTTATTATGTTATGTTTTAAACATTGTGGATGCAGGTGCATAATATATGGTTATTACAAATTTGAGTTAAGATATTAGTGAGGGGAAAACCCGTTCCGTTAAGCGGCCTGCTTTCACTAGATGTCTATATGGTTTGAGATAGTAGGTTATTATTCATACCAGACTTTTTTTCCGACTCGAAGTTTATGTTTCCCTTTAAACTCTCGGGTGCTCAATTGATTTTGAGTAGTTTGAGAGTTAAGGTTTTCAAGTTCTCCTTTAGATGAATAAGCTTCTGGAGACGTGTAGGAGGCAAGCTAGCTATTAGGAGTTCTTTTTGCTTGATTTCGCTGTGTTTTGGATGTAATGGCAAAATTGTTTAATTGCCTATATTTAGACTCTAATCATCCAAGGAGGCATCTTTATATATCGCTCTTGACGTATTTTGTAATAATTATGTTTCTTTGAACGTGGTTTGCAAATTTGGATTATGTAATGAATTTGAAACATGATTTGAAGTTAAATGAGAAATCTGTTTTATGGTTTTAATTTTTTTATATTCATGTGTTTCTATTATATCAATGTATCTAACATTACAACATTTGATCATCGAAAATTAATAAATATGGACGACTACAGCATCCGTAGCCGTTAGTTTGGGTCTCCAAGTGGGGGATGTTACATTATCCCATAATCCAAACAGTTGATTAAGCTTAAAACATCTTCAAATAAACCCTAACTCGCATATAGTCTACGTACTTTATTCCTTAGCACTAGAGATTGTTTTTGAAGGAGCAAATAAAGTTCAAAGTTAGGAGAAGTGCCATGTAGGTGGGTAACTAAGGAAAAAGGAGGCAATGCTAGATCTTAGGTGGTGCTGATGAAGGCTTGTGTGTTTGATTTGTTTACAAGTGAGTTTACTCACCTATATAATCTATATTATAACTATGTCATGTTCGCATTACATTGTTATATAGTGAACTTGTATGCTTACACAATCATTTCCTTATTTTAAAAACTAGACGACATTTAACAGTGAGTGATTCACTTATACCTTATTATTGAACTTGTTAAAGTTACCTTAGCTATACGTTCGCGTGTGTGGTGTTATGATATACTTGAATATGGACATTTGGTCAAGTATACGAAGTTGAATTGATATTTTAAAAAAGATGAACGAGTTTGAAAATCATATGTTGAAAATAGAATTTTCTAACAAAAGTTTAGAATTTAAAAGTAATTTTAATGGAGTAAATTTAACATGATATTTTGTATATATACTCCTAGGTTAGAATATAGTATATTACACAAGTAGATATGTTATACATGTCATGGCTTTGAGAATATAAGTAACATGATGTCAAAGATGGGTTAATAGAATTTTGTAATGCTTATCACTTCAAAAAGTGAAGTGTTTAAAGAAAATTTACTTTACTTGAAATGTTATGCATATAATCTTAGATTAATATGGAGCATATTACATACTAAAATGAGTTTCATATGTAAATGGTTTGAAAATTTAAGTAACTTAAAGTTGAAGAGGAGTTATAATGCTTTTATCACTTTTTGTCTCTCCAACCAGTTTTGAAGAAGATAACCTTTGACCTTAAAGATATTATATAAATTCCCTTAAATCATTAAGAGTTTTTTATTATGCTTGAACATCTTATGGTTAAATGGAAAATATCATGGATCCATATAATTTAGGGTTTGTTATGTGTAACGACTTGAGTTTCATAGCACTTAAACATATATAATAAATTAGAACAATGTTAGTAAGTAAACTTGATATCAAATATTTTTAAATACATATGCAATGAGATTATGAATGATAATGTGACCAAATATATATTACTGATAATCAAGTTTAAGTATAGTAAACATTGTGAACAGTTAATGAAACCGCATATATAATTACTATGTAACACAAATGTGTTCATTGTTTAAAATGAATATGATGTTATGTTAAGATATCCTGACTCTGAAATTCCCCACTGATAATGGAGTCGGGGTAGCACATGGTGATGAGGCAGCTGGACACGCCTATTATGTTGTGGAACTACGAGATGCACAGCGAAAGGAGAAAGGTAAGGACGAGGAGGAATCTCTCTACGTCCACTCTATAGAGAATTGACAACTAACGCCTAAGCCGGGGCTCGGGCGCCATGACCAGTTTCCTAAAGATCGTGATCCAAAGACAACGATGATGAAGGAAAAGTCAGAGAATACCAGGCTTCCCGGGCAGAGTTTTCAATTGATGTCCCGGTCAATGATGACGATGATCCTAGAGTGGTAAAGATCGAATCTCAGCTCAGCCCCTAGATGGGACAGGAACTGGTTGATTTTCTTCGGACAAACCTCGATGTGTTTGCCCGGACTCATTCAGACATGTGTGCGATCTCGCCGAATATCGTGAGCCATGCATTAAATATTGACCCACGGCACATCCTGGTGAAACGAAAAAGGAGCGGTATTGATCCAGAGAGATCTGCCGCCCTGAAGGACGAAGTGGATGAACTCAAGGCTAATGGGTTTATTTATGATGCTTTATACCCAGAATGGGTATCGAGTCCAATACTTGTCAGAAAGTTGAATGGAAAATGATGGACATGTGTGGACTATTCAGATCTGAACAAAGCCTGCCCCAAAGACAGTTTCCAGCTTCCTAGGATTGATCAGCTGGTGGATTCAACAACTGGACATGAGCTCTTAACTTCCATGGACGCATACTCCAACTATAATAAAATCCTGATGCATCTTCCTGACCAGGAGCACACTAGCTTTATCACTGATCTGGGACTTCACTGTTACAAGGTGATTCCATTTGGACTTAAAAACGCTGGAGCAACTTATCAAAGGCTCGTCAATCGAATGTTTGAAAATCAGATCAGGAAGACTATGGAGGTGTACGTAGACGATATGCTCGTGAAATCGCGGTTATCCAACAACCACATCGATGATTTGAAGGTGATCTTCAACATACTCCGATGATACAGAATGAAGCCGAATTCATTGAAGTGTCATTTTAGAGTTGCATTTGGAAAGTTCCTTGGATTTATTATCAATGCTAGGAGAATTGAAGCCACTCCTGAAAAGATCTGGGCGATTCGGAATCTCGAAACTCCTAGGACCATAAAGTAGGTGCAAAATCCTAATGAGAAGGTAGCAGCTTTGAGCAGGTTCATCTCTCGATCCACGGACAAGTGCATTCCCTTCTTCGATCTGATCAGAAAAGGAAAACGGAATTTCAAGTGGATAGAGGAGTGCGAGGGCGCATTCCGGGCACTAGTACAACATCTGGCAACACCTCCTATTTTGTCGAAGCTGGTTAATCATGAGAAGTTGTATGTCTATATGGCGGTTTCGGCAAACACAATCAATGCCACGCTAGTTCGAGAAGAGGATCAGATCCAACGACCGGTCTATTATATCAGCAAAAGATTGAAGGGGGCAGAAAGAAAGCACTCGAAGATGGAAAAGCTGACTTATTGTCTTGTTATAGCCTTGAGAAAGCTCCACCCGTATTTCCAAGCTCATCCGATTACTGTTTACACCGACCAGCCATTACGACACATCCTGACACGACCTGAGACGTCTTATAGGTTGCTCAAGTGGAATATCGAGCTAAGTCAATTTGATATCACTTATGCTCCAAGGCGAGCATCCAAGAACAAGTTCCAGCAGATTTCATAGCTGAGTTCACCATACTGGAGGACTTACCCGAAACTAGTGAACCTCCCAACTATATATGGAAGCTATACATCAATGGCGCAACAAACGGCCGGTGCTCAAGCGCTGGAGTGGTGCTCGAAACCCTAGAAAGGTGATCTTTATGCTATGCTTTGAAATTCAACTTCTATGCAACTAACAACAAAGCTGAGTACGAAGCCTTACTCGTTGGACTAAAGCTTGCCAAGTGTTTAGGAGTCGTCGCTATGGAAATTTACTATGATTCACAACAGATGGTTTACCAGGTTCAAGGAGAGTATCAAGCCAGAGATCAAAGGTTGGCCTCCTACCTTATGCGGGTCCAAGAAGTGTTAACCAGTTTGACTATTATACTATCCGTTATATACCCCGAGAGCAAAATCAAAAGGTCGATTCTTTAGCAAAATTGGCCAGCACTGGCGTAGCACATCGGATGAGACTTATCCCCATGGAGACACTTATTGCTCCAAATATTGATCAGGTCGAGACAGAACAGGTTCATGAGGTCACATCCGAGAGGGAGTCATGGATGACTCCTATCAGAAACTATCTTGGGCATGGAGTGTTACCCGAGCGTAGGAGAGAGAAAAGACAAGTTCTCCAAAAGGCATCACGGTATATCATCCAGGACGGAATCTTGTATAAAAGGGGATTTTCTATTCCTCTACTCCGGTGTTTCGCCCACAATGAAATCAAGCGAGTATTGTAGGAAGTGCATGAAGGAGAGTATAGCGATCACACTTAGGGGCAAGCCCTTATGAAGAAGATACTCAAATACGGGTATTACTGGCCAACCATAAATCGAGACGCATCGGATTACACTAAGAGGTGTGATAGGCGCTAGAAGCATGCCATTATTCCAAGAGCCCTACCAACCGAGATCACCTAAATGGTCAGTCCACGGTTGTTTGCCACATGGGGTATTGATATAATAGGGTCCTTGCCTCTAGCTAAGGGTGGTGCAAAGTACGCCATCGTTGCGGTTGACTACTTTACTAAACGGACAGAAGCTGAGCCCCTTTCCACTATCATGACAAAAAAAGTAATTAACTTTGTTGTGCGCAACATCATTTTTCGCTTCGGCCTTCCATAAACAATTGTAACTGATAACGGGGCCTAATTCGATAGTGTCGTGTTTAAAATTTCTGCCAATGCTATCGCATCTAGAAGAAGTTCGTGGCGGTGGCTCACCCTCAAACGAATAGACAAGTCAAAGCTGTCAATAAATTCATCAAGTCCATCTTGAAGAAACGACCAGAGAAGGCTGGAGGTAAGTGGGTCGATGAACTTCCCATGGCCTTATGGGCATATCGGACTACCCACAAGTCTGCCACTGGCCACACTCCGTTCGCACTTTCTTATGCCTTGAAGCCATTATTCCAGTTTAGTTAGAGGTACCTTCTCACCATGTGACCTATTATGATCCGAAAATGAATGTCATCCTACTTGTATAATCTCTGTATTTATTACATGATAAGCGTGAAGAGGCTGGTTTGAAGGCAACCACACATTGCAACCGAGTCGCCTGATTATAAAATGCCAAGGTTCGGCCTAGGACCTTTGAAGTTGGTGATCTCATACTTAAGTGGGTCTGTCCGGTCTCTTTGCACATGAAACCGACATGGGAAGGACCGTATGTCATCAAACGGAGGCTTGGAGATGGCACATTCAAGCTATCGACCATTGATGGTCTCACTCCGCCGAGAGCGTGGAATCGAGTGTCTCCGTCGCTGTTACATATGACTGTCTTTCATTCTTTTAGTCTGCTTTTCTTTTTCAAGTTTGTTTATGTAATTCGAGAATTTGTATTTGTAATACGACAACTGATTTTTCCATAATTTCTTATTTTAGCAATAAAGCGCAGACCCACAAAGCCAAGTTAATGATTCCTAGATGCATCATGCAACCGCCGTGATGTACAAAGAGCTGAGTTCCATCTTACGGTGAGACTCGTTCAAATAGAGAGTGATCGTGACCCGACCGGTCACTCGCTAGATGAAACCCCGAGCTCGGAGGGCAAACAATAATCAATCAAAAGAGAATTGACACATGATAACTCTTCAACAAACTCTAGCTCCCAAAGCATGAGCTGAAGTGAAAATTCCAAAATTAGGACGTGAATCGATCGTCTAAGCTCAAGGATGATGGATCCGTTCATCCACGACCTCGCTCATTTCCAAAGCTCGAGGAGGATGGATATGTCCATCCACGACCTCGCTCATTTCCAAAGCTCGAGGAGGATGGATACGTCCATCCACGACCTCGCTCATTTCCAAAGCTCAAGGAGGATGGATCCGTCCATCCACGACCTCGCCTTCTTTTTTAAAGATTGAAGAAGATGGATCCATCCATCTACGACTTCGCATACCAGATCAAGGAGTACGTGATCCGACCATCCACAACCTTGATCAACTCCTTATTCCCAGAGTGCGATTAAGATCCTAATACTTAAACGGGTGCGACCGACCACCTATAAAATAACTTATGTCCTTGGAGTATGGATATGATTCTAAACAATAAGTGGGCGTGACCGACCATGGGCATACAAGTCTAAATCCCCAAAGTGTGGATGAAAATAGTAGCATAACTCGTGTCACTTTAACTTTATTCCGAAGACTCAAACTCGTGCCACTTTAACTTTGTTCTGACTAAGTTAAATCAAAGTTGGTGAAGGTGGAGGACGACCGCCAACTAACTACTTCAATTCTCCCTAGAACTAGGGGCATAACTCAAGTTCGAGCCGCTGACCGAGACAGTGCAACGTTGGAACTCGACTCAAACGTTTGGTTATGACCCAAGGCCATGACCTCGGGACTTAAAGACTGAACTCAAGTTCAACTCAAAGACTAAAGCTTCACAAGTACATTGAATGCAAATGTGAGTGCTAAAGTACTTAGACAAATAAACACAGAGTTATGCTAAAAACAAAGGAGAAATTTTATTCAAACTATTCTTTAAGAAAGGAAGTACAAAATATGTTCAAAGAATTCCTATAAGCGGGGGGACAAACCCACGTTTATACATGGCCTATGAAAAGCAAAAGAGAAGCTTATTCTAGCCATCTACAAAAGAGGAAGCAAAAATGCAAATCAATGCCTTCGGTTTCTTCTTGACTTTCTCTGGCGTAGATCCACTCAAGCTACCACCTAGAGCTCTCTTTGAAGCCTTGCCTTCCGGGCTTGTTCTAACTGGCTTGTCTCTGGCTGGGGGAATCAACACGGTCTCCTCTTGACAGCCTATAGGGACTGAAGTATCCTCTGTGTGTAGAACCGGAGAATGGTGGTGCTTTCGATACTTGAAGAATGAGGCCCTCTAGTTTCAACTATGGTGCCATTCGAAGAGAGCATAAGGATTGGGGTAGAACCAGGGCCCGCCATACCTCCACTGGTTCTGCGAGCCTGCTCAATCTCAGCCTTAATCTCCTCCATTATTTGTTCCTCTTGGTCCATGCGCTCACCCATCGAGAGACTACCGGTCGGACCAGAGGAGCCCGTGATAATAACATATTTATCCATGTTGAAGGGCATCTCGATACTCGGGTGGCTTTGGCGGCTGAGAAGTGCTTCCATCAATTAATTATCAAACACATAGCCACTATCATTTGCCTCCCCGACCAAAGAAGTAATTGTCATAGTTATGGCCTCTATTGTTAACGCCTCCTGCTTGTGATGAACTTCTTGAGTTGCAAGAGGGTCGGCCGGTGCAGAATCTAAGACTGAATGAAGATAGGAGAATATATTAGTAATATCATCTGATAATGTTCCTACATTTTGAGGAATATGAGAAGTGTACAAAATACCTTCCTTGAGCTGGCTCCAGGTTGAGCCGGTGAGCCTTTCGAGCTACGCTCGATGATTGGAGAGAGATGTGGCCTATCAGGATCATACTCCGGGACGACTGGAGGATCAACAGGAGAAGTGGGCACAATTTGAGATGCCAGGGGTGTTTCAAAAGCAACAGCGTGGTGTCCGTCCTAGATCCTTCTTCGGCCTTCGGGTATTTAGTAGTAAGATCTTCTCTCTGAAGTGCGATCACCTTGTCATGAAGGACCTTAGGCTCATCTCTGATCAATACTTGAGTTTCCAATTCAAACTCATCGATAGTTGCAACTCCACGGATCGCCTTTTCATCCTCAATCAAGTGGTTCCAAACCTTACATAACTGAAAGGAATAGCCCTCGCCAAGCCAGTTTAGGTTGCGATTTTTCAAGACATTTGCGTTATAAGTGACCAGGAGATCTTCAAACTCACTCTCCATCTTGACCTCAATGACTTTTATTTCCCTTTCAATCCTGGTGTCGGCTTCTTTGGCATTCTGATTCGTTATATCCCTTTCTTCTCTAAGTTTCACCGCCTCCTCACATGCTTCCTAGGCAACTTTGTTACTTCATATTTTTCTTTAATGGCCCCAGTCAGCTTTGCCTTTAATTCGACAACTTCTTTCAGCACGGCATCCCTTTCTCGAATGATAATGGTGTTGCAGTGACACATCTCCTGCACTAAGTTCATATCAGACTTTCTCATTTCCTCCATGGACTTTTTATCCCCCTCGACTCTCTGTTCGGCTTCATATCTTAGTTTGCCTAGAGGACTCGAGTTCATTAGAGAGCACCTCTATTATCTTATCCTTATGAGACAGATTGCCTTCCAGTTTCTCAATAGCCTTGGTCTGTTCAAAGGACACCGCCGAAGCCCGTTATGTCATCTTAACCCATTCGTGATATTGGCTATAGGCGTCATGCACATAGTCCTACACTAATTTCTCTATGTCATTCAGAATTTTCTTTAAGTTAGGAGGGAAGTGGAAGCCATCGAAATATATGTTTGGAAAATCTTTCTTCAGCTTGGCGATGCAGATGGCTCCCTTCCCCGTAGGCTCTATAGCAGTTTGTTCTACGATGACAGAGGTTTCTATTTCAATTCTGCGGCGCTGATCGTCGGTTCTTGGAGCGTGATACATGCTACTTGATGTGAAGATTCAGAAAAAGGACTTTTGGAGCCAGAGCGTTTAGAAGGCCCTTTTGGTGGCGGAGATCGTGACCTAGAACGACGCCTGCTTTGATATGATCCTCATTTTCTCTATAGTGGCGCTCGCGTTCCTGGTTAGAATGGTAGCCACGGCCGTAATCTCTTTCACTTTTGCGGAGATGTGATTCAAAATGTGATCCAGATGAATGCGCAAAGAGCGAAGTTTGCTAAGCATGGATCCATGCTTCACCATCATGTCTGCAAAATGAAAAGAGGAATAAAGTTAGTTATCGCCAAAGATTAAGAAGCATGTGATAGAATGTCGTGTGGTGTCGTGGAGTGTGTGTATGCATGTGCAAACCCACTACCGACCGGTTGCAGTAGCTTTGCTTATCGGAGTTGGCTCCCCTATATCTATTTAAGGTAGGCATGTGCGGGTTCTTGATGGGGATTCGAGCCCTCTAGCCTAGGATTAGGAATGATGGTATTTCATCCAGGATAGGAATGTCTGATAACCCTTTCAATGAACTTTCCATTTGCGGGGAAGAGGTCTCCGGACCTATAGAAGTTACAATGAGCCAAGTTGCTTTGTTGGTCTTCTGCCTTTTACATTTGTGGACAAGAGTTTTGCCTGTTCTTTTCAACATAGACGATTGAGAGCCCTACGGAGGTACAATTGTGGGCTCCTAACCAGCTTCTGTACCCTTATCATCACGAGGTTCGATGATTATTACACTGGGCGCAGCCTAAGCTCCCTCGACTAGGGGGATGACAGAGGTCCGTCTTCCACCTTGTCTTATAGGGGCTGCTTTTGGGACTCCCATCAACCCTATGCTCCATTCTCTTTCTATAAGCCTGGCGGCAATCAAACTATTGTCAGAGAGAATTTTTTCTATTTCCCTTAATTCGGCAGGCACCGCCTGAAGTGTCCTTGCTATCTCTTTAAAATGTTCTCCTTTGGGTCATGGAATAACAGATGTAAAAGAGACACGACAATGAATTTAGCATTGATTTATATTTCCCAGTTAATTGAAGACCAAGTGAAAGTACTTACATATGACCAACCATCATCTCACATAGAAGCACTATGTTTTGAAGTAGCTCAACTTACTCCACGTACCTACCACCACTTGGTAGTTCCTGACAGCTTCTAGGAAAGTGAATGATGGATTATCCCCTCGACTCTTAACATTGATTAAAAATATTATCTCATCAACAGTCCGGGGATGAAGGAAATGCTCCATAAATGTAACGTATAAGCTGTTGAGTAGCGCGTACCCGTCATGATGAAGCTAAGAAGGCACGATCCCCTAAAATAGCATGTCTCGAATAAACTGATTGAATGTGGGCAATGTTCCAGCCAAACACACGAATCTATTTCATGCGGTGAACCCTTTTGGGGGATTATGCGCTCTATATTCTGGCCCTGTAATCAAACTTCCTCCAAGGAAAGTCCTGCTAAGACAAACTTTTCCCAGCATTTCTTTTGAAACCTTAGACCAAACGATATCTTCCAGATTCATAATCACCTCTGCATCCGGCAGTTCATCTAGAGAAGGATACACTATATCTACCGCGACATCCAACACTTCGATTCAAGGAAACGAAGGACTTTGAACTTCTTGTTGCTCTAAGCTTCCAGGATCCATGGCTATTGAACTTAGTAAAAATCGTTATTAGATGGAAAGAAATCCATGTTCTCTTCGGTGTAAAGTGAACGATCATGTTGTGTAGTGAAGTGCTGCAACATACTCTAAATTTCTATAAGGTCGAAGATGATAAAGAGACAAAAATTTAAGATTCGACCGGAGTGACCGTCATCCCTGACCATCTCAACCGTGCAATTCTAACTTCGAAGAATGATCCACTTCAAAATTTGTTATGATTGTCAAGCTACAATTCCATCGACGAGCATTGAAGGATAGTCATATATGCAGTTTTTCGATCAAGTCCAAATATGCAAGGCTAAAGCTCGTCGGAGTTAAGTGTTCGAACATGCAAAAAGCGATGGAGTTCGTATCCATCATAGTTCGCTTTGGATCATTCCCCTTGAGCCATTATTTCGTATCGATCAAAGACGTAGACCGATAATTGTTTCGTATGGATAAAACTTTCGTATCAATCACTCCAAGTATCGACCCGCTTCGTATCGATACAAAGACTTTGTTTTCGGATCGATCACGCCACCTCTCATCCACATCGATGCGAACTGCTCCACACTTCTTGGATCAATCATGAAAGCTGCCTTTAATCATCTCCAAAGTATTTTGATCAATCCCATCTTGCATGTATGAGTTCAAGATGGACTCGGGGTTAATAACGCCATCAACTCCTTCGAGTTGCTCTCCTTCTTCCTTAAATCTCCAAGTCGCCTTTGGCCACACTCTCAAACTTTCCCAGTCATGCTTCCGTGCCAACGACACTGGAGTTGGCTGTTGCCATGGATGAAATGGCACAAAACTCGAATCTCGTCACTCTAAGAATGGTTCTATCAATTGATTACCTAGCTCGAAGAATCTGGGTTTAAGATTAATGGTTTGTTGTTTGAAGATGAGATCTACAGTTTCTTTTCTCTTCTGATGGGTACGAAATAGCAACAGAAACAAGTGAAAAAAATTTCTAAGTCCAAAACATATTTATACTCACTCGTATCGACCTTAAAACGATTCATATCCTAGTCACAAAACCATTTGAAGCGGTCAACATGCCAATGATACGAAGCACATCTTAAAGTTTCGCATCCATCAACACGAGGCAATCCAGAGCTTGGCATCTCGTATCCATCAGTGTGAAGCCCAACATTTCGTATCCATCGGCACAAATCGATCCAAGGCCCAATATTTCATATCCATCGATATGAAGCCTTTTCATGAGTTAACATTTGTAAATCTCGAATCCATCGACATGAAGGGCACGTTGTACTACAACTCAAGCAAAATCATATCCATTTCGTATCGATCGCCATCAATACAGAGTCCATTTTGATGCACCCCAAATCGATCCAGGAGAGGATCGATATGAAAAGGGGACCAAAACGAGCATCGATCATTGTTGCAACTCGGATTTCACATCGATCCAAGAGAGGATCGATACGAAACTCGATTCTAAAGAAACCATCAATCGATGGCAAGAGCCACTTCTCACCAAGATCCATTTTAAAAAAAAAGTACTTGACAGCGACCCATGAACGTGCAAGCATGAATGAGGGTCAGGTTAAAATACGTGCATGTATGCCATATTAACATTGATTTTCAAAGTTAACAGGAGTTGGATGCTTAGCTGGTGACAACCAGGGCAATGAACAATGAATTGCTAGCACTCGACCTTCAGTCACAACAAAAACTGCATGATCAATGACAATCTACAACTTAACATTTATACTACTGGAATTCTACCAAAGGTCACATCACTTGATGAAAGGGCAACAACTGTTCAGCAAATCAGTTAGAACTTTTGCAGAATGAAGATTGCAGCTTTTCAAAGCACGTCATGTTCACACAGGACGTACTTTGGGGGGCAAATGTTATCCCGCCTTTTGGTAAGACCGTGACACCAAGGACTTGACTAAAGGCTGAAGACAATCTGCCCTGAAGATTTGTTATCTATAGGTCCACGATTGATATAGGCAAACTTGGTCCAAGTTCGGATCGAGCTACAATTAGTATGGTATGACAGCAAAGCTATGAAAGACAACATTCCAAATTTCAGGTCAATCGAAGTTCGTATGCTCGAGTTATGAATCGATCAAGATCTATGTGAGACATGTCCATTTCGTCTCCATCCATCCATCATTTCGTATCCATGACCACCGATATGAAGTGAGCGTAACTCCATCACTTGGCATCCACCATTCGTATCCATAAGATTCGAACCTATATCAATAGGCTTCAACACTCTCTAGATCGATCACATTTCATTCAACCAATGGCTGCATGTTTCGTATCGATCATCTGATCGATACGAAGGACATGGCCTATGATTGATACGAAAACAAAGGCAAAGCATCGATACAGGAAGCGAAGTAAAGGATGATACGAAATGAAGAGGTCAACCTAAAGAAGCGGTCCTTATGCATGAATTTTGGATCTCCATAAAGCAAGCGTGCCACATCATCGATACGAAGATGATCGATACGAAATGTATCGATACGAGGGCCTCAGCCAGTCTATATTTGCAACGTTGATCAACCATATTTCTCGAACCACAAATCCAAATGCCAAGAAATTTTTAAAGAAGCTTGCATATCAACTCAAGTGTCTCCATGATCGACCGCAGCTAAAATGGAGTCATTCTTGATTGATACGAAACCAGCATGGATCGATGATGGATTGATTCCAAATGACTCCACATCGATTTGTGTGTGGGCCCACCTACGCATGAGAAAGGGTATTTCGAGATTCGGGGCAGATATTTCCAGCTCTACGCCTTATAATAGCACCTCCACTGCAATTAAAAAAGGAATTTTTTCGTTGCTGCTGCTCTGCTAAAACTCCATTGTAACTCGAGTGTTAGCCACTGTATTGTTGTAGTTCAGTTTATAATCAGTAATAAATAGCGAATCCTTCAAAGTGGACATAGGATACAACGCCAAACCACTATAAATTCTTGTCTTCTTTTACAACTATTCATTTTTCTTGGTGTGATTGTTAGATTAGCCTTATTTTTCATTTTATTTCTTCATTCTAATCTCTTCAACTACATCCGAAGAGTATTGTGTCCATTTTTGGTGCAAACATATGAAAGTGGTTAGGAAATTAGATATATTATTTTGCTTTATAACATGTTGTTTAAAACGCTTCTTAATATAGGGATCTTATTTTTTTGTCAAAGTTTAAGGAATCCTATAATGTGATGTTGTAAAGTACATTTACTATCCTATGATGTTTTGTCTCATTTGAAGAATAAGAAAAAGTAATTTTGGATTTTTCTTAGCGAATTTTGAATATAAAACAAAAGCATGTGATATGTATAACTTCAAAGTAATAATAATATTCTACTTTGATTAATGTTATATTCTCAATGCAAAGGACTAATAACAAATAGTGCAGTTATTTAATATTTTTGAAATTTCTTTGAAATTTCCATTATAAATATTATAATGACATGTTAATGTTTCTAAAATAATTTTAACATGTTAAGTGTGTAACACGAGTTCACACTAGTGCATACTAATTAAATTTATTGGGGTGTCTCGCATTGTGTATGGGTAGTGGACGCATATTGGAAAAAGAATAGTCGCATATCGTAAAAAATAATGGAAGTGAAGTGGTATATAAATAAGTTTGGTCATATGTAGTAACAAGATATTCCTATTATTAAAAGATGTTGACCAAACTCTATGGAGGCAGAGGAATGTGCGGACAGATCCTAAAAGTTCAACATGGTATCAGAGCCGATGGTATCGCCTAAGACAATGGACAATACGCAAGAGATCTGTAAATCAAATTGGCTAATAGTGTAGGCTTAAGTAGCCAGACTAAGGTGGAACTAGATCGTGATACGTTGAATATGGTAGAATGACACATGAACAAAATCATGATATGATGCAGGCATTGCATTGGCGTATTGGAAGACGCATAGATGGATGCGAGTCAAGATGAAGATTTTTTTAGGTGTCTCGCATTATGTGTAGGTAATGAGCACACATTAGAAAAAGAATAGTCCCACATCATAAAAAATAATGAAGGTGGAGTGGTATATAAATGAGTTTAGTTGTATGTAACAACAAGTCTGCACCTCTACACAAGGACAACAACAATTGGAGCAATCCAACAATTAATTTATCAAACTAACATGCTATTAATCTTAAATTTTTATATTTATTTACTCTTTCAAATGGGATTTTGTATGTGCAATCCCAATAAATTCTTACAAACCAATTCGTTGTTAGGTATTAATACATAATCGTTGATCTCCATCTTTATAAACTGAGTGGTAATAGAAAATCTCCATCTAATAGGGCTAATCGAGTGACCAATATTTAAACATTTGTTTGAAATTTTTTTAGTTACCGTTGGTAAACATTCAATTGTAAAAAGAATATATAAGAATATCGATAATTAAAATTATTGAGGTTTCATCCATATAGGTAATATAGTTGGTTAGGACATGCAGCGCTCACATGTAAAGTCGAGGGTGCAACCCTACCGTCAACATATCCTTGTGAGAATTTAACCGAGTTTAAAGAAAAAATTATTGAGATTTTTTTAGTAAAATAAACATTAATTTAGATGTAGACCTTAACTAGATATTTGTAATGTATGTCAAGAATAAACCGTATAAAAAATAGGCTTAGTGTATGTCTAATTATTACGAGCATTGTAACTGACCTAAAGTTGAATGAAAAAATTGCACGACAAAAGCGTTTACAAACACAGTATATTTTTCTATACCAGAAACAATCCTACTTTGGGCTTATACATCGATATTTTGGCTACAACATGTACATTAGAAACTATTTATATTCAAAGCATGCTTACTTTTATTTGGAAGCTTACGTCTGCATTTGGCACCACAGTCTACCGACATTGGAAATCCAAGGATTTACATCCAACATAAGGGCTTACTCAAAATATAAAACTTAACTCTTGCTCGTACATATAAACCATTGAACATTAGATTTCAAAAACTATAAATCAAGCACATTTTTTAGTCTCTTTGTGGCACGGCACTCGTAAAAATGAAATTTATCGTATAATTATTGTGACGAATATGATGTTGATTCATAACTCATTAGTCTAGTTTTATTTGACATGATTGAGAAAATGAGTCATACTTCATATCAACTTTAGAGCATACGTGTGAAAGGCGAGTGAATGCTAAATTGGATGATCATACAACCATTAGTGTTTCCAATCAAAAGTCATTATTTAAATGGAGCTATGCGACATTTCATCTAATAGGTGTTGCTTGCTTTGAACTTCTTGCAAATCTAAAGAATCCTTAGCAATGTACACAATTTGTCATGCCATGTCAAACAAATCAACTGTTATAGAATAGTTCATATTACAACATCAATTTAAAAATCATGCACAGTAGATAATATATGATATCTTAGTTTCTTTCTTTTAAAATGTTTTAGAAGGTATTGATGGAACACATTGTGCACCGAAAGTAAAATAAAGAATAAAATGACAATGTCTGTTGAATATAAATGATATCCCATGAAATATGTAATGAAAGTGAGTAATTTTGATTTGATCTTTAGCTACATTATGTCTACTTGAGAATATTTTGCTTAGAAAATCATATCTTTAATAACCATTGTTAAAAGGGATCAAAACTTTCCTCATTTTTATGGTATAAACTTAAATATGGTTTGTTGAAATATCAAACCAAGCTCTGATACCATGTTAAAATTATCAAATAAAACAAAATAAAATAGTAAAGAATAAAGGGTAAGAGAACAAGAAGAAACAAATAACTATTAAGAACCACATCTTTATTAGTTGATTACTTAATTGTTGCTCTACAAAGCATGGTCACAATTTATAGCTGTATTGCTCGGAACCTAAGTAGTTATACAATAGGAAAATAAAATGAAAATACTATAGTTTGGGAAGTACAAATCCTAAGATATTCTTTAACACATTTCTTATCATATATATAATATTCTCTGACATTCCAATTATGTGATAATCTCTGACATAACAAATACATGTATTCTAACATGGTTAACTACCACCATGTCAAATGAAATGATACAACGTTCCATATTTGATTCAAACACAAAATACCATAGTATTTGAAAAGAAAACATACCATTTTCAGCATTTACATTTTCACACGACTGTTGGAAGTAATATCCGTAATTGAAAAACGAATTTTTTTTATTAAGAGATATATCACATTTATTACAAAACATTCACATTCTGTAATTGCATGCAGTTCATGATTTTGTAAATTCACAATCAACATAATAATTTAGAATAATATACTTATGAAAACTTGATTCTTCTGTGGTTTTGTGTGCTCAAACATATAGTTTACTAAAATTCCATCAAACACGAAAAAATTTATGCAAACATGTGAATAGATTAAATTTGTTTTAGTCAGTACATGGAGACATTAATGCATGTTGTTGTAATCCAATAACAAATAGCTTTATTTATTTATTCGAAATCGACGAACTTCATTGCTAACTGAAAAAATTATTACAATTGTATGTTGTAATGAACATTAGGATTTGTTCAAATAAAAATTTGCACTAATAAAATTTTGAGTTGCATGATGCATAATATTTAAGTTATTTTTTAATTATAATATTTAGGCAATCATGATACACGGTTTAATATCATATATAAAATACATTTAGATAACATAATACCATGATTGCAATAGCATGAATAATAAACATCAATCACTTTCAACATCATCTTCGCTATCTTTTCGATCGTTAAACTGCTGATTTTAAATGTATCATAAAGATAATACATTTTTTTATCTATGTTAGCTATGAGTAATATAAACGTGTCTATTCGATACAAGTTAATTATTATGATAACTTCATCATGAAACATTAAAAATGTAAGGAATAAACTAACATAATGATTAAGCATTGGGTCGGTAAAAAGTAAACTAATTTACTTACGTTTTACAATTTCAACGTCTACTCATTAAATGATCATTCCGCTAAACACATTTTTCAGAGATGCAATTAACATTATCTGTCGGATATTAACATATTTAATATTATTTTTTAATTTAATGTTTTGTTTTGTTTTCATTGTTGGGTGAATTTGCTTAGAGTTGCTGAAGGATGACTTATTTTGTAACATTTACAACAGTTCTGAGTGATGACTTTTAAATTTTTAAATGAATAATAAAATGTTTGGATGAATAGTTTGAAATTGGAATAAGTTTTTATTGTAAATGTTGATATAAAACATAAACAAATAGTTGTTTACGTGTTATGAACGTGTAAACCGATTATTTTACTACCCATCAATACTAGTGTGTAACCCGTGCGTTGCACATGGTAATGTTGTAAAAGAAATTGTCAAATATACATAGTTAAACAGTTGACTTATAATGTAATATGCTAATGTTAAACATTTTTTTTTTTGATTTTAGCATGTTAAAATGTTATTTTTCATAGTAAAATATATTCAAAAATTATTTTTGAATAGTTAAAAATAATCATATATTCATTATTTTCATATTCTAACTATTTAAAACGATAGGTTTTGTTTCAAATTAGTTTTACGATAATATTTCTAAAGTTTAAGGAAATTATATGTTAAACATATTATTTTATTGATTTATATGTTTAGAAAATGTATGTATATATATATATATATATATACACACTATTGTTATTTTCAAAATTTTATATCTTAAAATATTTTATGTAATTTTAAAATAAGTGTAATTTATATTTTGAAATTAAGAAATTATACGTTAAATATGACCGATATACCGATGCATGTGAAATAATTTTTAGTGTTTATGTATACGATAAATTTCAAAGAAAAATATAGATGTGATATGTTCCTTTTTGAAGTAATATTTAGTAAATTCATGATCCCGTGTGTTTTGATGCGCATGCGCACCCGCACATGTGCATGATGATGAGTTGTAGATGTCAAATTGCAAATCTGTATTGATAGGAATTTTAAATGTAACATGAGATATTAAGGAAAAAACTATTTTTTTTAATTTGCTAAAATTGTGGATAATAATAATAATAAAGTAATAGAATGTATCTCATGCATTGCACACGCTAATTTTGTAAAAACATAGTACTCATACTTTAATGTTGTTAAAATAAAATTTTGTTATGCAGTGTTCGATGCATCAATCATAAATTAAACGTTTTATTATTGTTTATGCCTATAATTTTTGTTAAGTGATTCAGATATTTTTATATTTTAAAGAAATATCTACCATGTGTTACTACTAATGCGATATATAAATTGAAATTGTCATTTTGTTTATAAATTATCAAAGAATTTAATGAGTATTAATTACTTGAATTTATTTATATAGTATAGATTTATAGTGTTTGGTTAATTTAAATACATAGATTTGAATGTAAAATAATAAAAGAATTTTTATGAAAACTTTGTAAATGACTGTAGAAATTATAAAATCTTGGTATATATGAATATAAAATCATGGAAAAAATTAACATAATATTTTGGATAACTATAAAATGATAATTATATGGATTCAAAAAAAAAAACGAAGAGAATTAACGAGTAGGGATGAAAATGTTATAATTATCATGATGATTTGTGATCTTTAAACTTCAATCATTTAACTAATAATTTATTAAAATAAATAATTATACATTAAGTTGCTCGTATTGTTTTTTATGTGATCCATATTTATACTGTTTTGTTGCAATGAGCGTGACATTTTATTGGCATGGTTATCTATATTATTTATTAGACAAATTAATAAACAATAGTTAATTAATTTTTTCAAATAATTTATAATGAAATTATTTAATTAATTTAAATATACGGACTTAAATGTAAATTATACATGAAAATTGAGGAGTTAGGTGTAGATTTTTGATTGTAAAACAACAGTGTAAAATTAATAAAATCTTATATACAGTTCAAAAATAATGCATTGTATTAGGTCTTTAAAATAAAATTTAAATAAATATCTAAAGTAAATTGAGGAGAGGTGAGAGAAATGATAGAATTAACGTGAGAGCTAGAATTTTCCTACTTTAGTATTATTTAATAGATAAAGTGGTTTCCCTCCGTAGCAACAGCAATAGTTAAGTTATTATGTGCGGGTAAGAGGGTCTTACTACAATTTAAACATACTCGCAACACATGATAAACATGCATACATTTCTACTCTTCTTCTAATTCAATATTTTTACTACTCATTCCAAATTAACGACTTCTACCCCAAACTAAATTCACGCCTATTTTTGTCTAGGGTTTTATGTGCGATGAAAGATCCATTTGATAAAACTAAGATCGTGGTTCGGAATTTGCCGCCGTCGATCTCTCAGTCGGCGCTAAAGGAGCAGATCGATTCTCGTTTCTCTGATCGCTATAAGTGGTTCTCGTTTCGCGCTGGAAAAATTAGGTTAGTTTTCCGATTTTCTCACTTATCACTATTTCAGATTTTGTGGTGGTAGAACCTGATTCGAGTCATTAAAGTTGGCGTCTTCGGATTTTGTGAAAAGTTTGTGTTCAAAGTGTTTGTGGGGCGTAATATATTTTCTGCAAGCGTGTTGATCTCTTAGAACATAATCGGAAATTTTTGGACCTAGCACTTATTGTTGTTGTAAATTTCGCATTTTCCGCATACGTTTGATTTTAGTCTATAGAATCGTGAAAACTATGTTTGAGATGGGTTATGTTATCTCTTACGTCAGGGACCCATTCTGATTGTATAAATACATGTATATATAATGAGCACAGGAGGAATCATAGCATCAATCTTAATACAAGGCCTAGGTCACACAAAATAAAGCCACAATCTGCCATCCTATTGTTTTTATCAATATCAACTTCGTTATGTTGTGTACTGTTAGTTTTCTATTTCATACATTGTATTTGTGGTTTCAATCATTATTGTGGTCTTATTTTAATTTATTAAATTCATTTTAATTAGTTAATTTGGGGATTACCCTGGTCGGAAAAGCTGTCAAGCAACTTTTGTTGTTCATTATGTAAAACCTATTTCGTTGTGATAGGCGGTAATACCTATTAAACGATGAGTCAAACATAGTGAATTTGTATGTCTGGGAGTTTATGTATTGTATACCCTGTTTATCAGCTTAAATATTTTATTGTTAATTTCCGTTGATCTTGACATCACCTTTTGATTTAGCTTGGAAAATAACCAAGGTTTTAAATCTTGGATTTCGGTTGCGGGAATTATACACACTATCTCGTATCGGACGAGATTTTGGATGAAATGAGTGTATATCAGGTGTACATCTCGGATGATAAAGTCAATCTCGGGACTATCTTGGAGTAACATAAGTCTAAATTTGATATTTAAGATTATTGTAATAATTGTTATCTATGTATATTTTTTTTAACATACGTAATTGATATAAAATGATAATATTAATTTTACATTTTAGATCAGAGTGATAACACGATTAATTTGGTATTAACTGATTGATTCCTTACTCATATGAATATTAAAAGTATATAATTTTTTTGTTCAATCGTCAAACAGTAAAAAAAAGAATTAAAGGGTAAGCAAAAATTCATTATAGTATAATCTTTTAAGGACTCAAATAAGAAGTAAAAAAACATAGAAATGAAAAAACATAACCTCGTATGAGATCTTCTATTAAGATTTTAACTCAATTTTCACTACCTTGGACGAGATGTGTGTCAAGTGATGTATAAACAAAATTTAATGTCTCGTTTCGTTAATTCTCGTCTTACTCAAGTTCGAAAATGAGATCTCGGGCGAGATTTCGGACGAGATGAATGAGATCTGAAACGATGGAAGTAACGTTGTTGTATCGTTGGCAAACCATTATAGGGGTGCAAACACATTAATTGATGTTTGCTAACAAGAATTGTTCATAAAATTTGGAAGCTGATATGTTGTTATGGAAGCGTTGAAATTTCGACAAAGCCCAGACACATGTAAGTGAAACTACAAATGATGAGATGGTTTAGTATAACACTACATGTCATCTGGACGTCAAGCTCAAAGATAGAGCATAGGTGGAGCCTAATAAAGCGAGCTAAAGCACGTGGAAATTTAATCTTCTCAATAAATGGTTGTTTCAGTATTCTATGTGACCTATCCTTCACTATATATTTGTTAGCCATCTACAAATTCTAGTAAATAGTCATTGGAACATCCTAACGTCTGAAGAAAACCAAAATTCACACCATTGGTACTTCAACACAAGCTTCCAAATTGCAAATTTCAGTTGAAACCTGGGATTGACATGTCGAACTATATTTTAGATTGAGATCTTAAGATCTCGGGTGAGATGAGTGTCAAATAATTAATAATCATGTATGAAATCTCGTAACGTCCAAGTGCAAAAAGTAGATATCGCAAAGAGAATTAAAACTTTGCTTTAACAGAAGAGTAATTTTACTCCTTAATTTTTGTATATGCCCGAAGTTAGAACTTTAGATCCATTTGCCCAAAGTTTGTCTTTGGGCAATTGGATTACCGCTTGTGCATCACACTCATAGTTTTCTCTTTCATTTGCTTATTTTCCTTCACTTGTAACAACCAGCAACTCAGTGTGTCTGAATTTTCGCTAATCAAAACTCACAGCAAAGTACGAATCGTTGATTTGGTATTTTGCAAATAGAAAAATATATACATATTATGGCACTGTCGATATAACTCAGTGTACTAGTAAAGTATAATAAAACATATAGTTGCTGACCAAGGTTGATACTTCCACTCCGTGGCGGTGTCTCTAATATCATGTGAGAATGACTTTTAAAAGTTACTTGCAATAAATGCGTACAACAAAGGAAAATGCTCAATTTCCTTTATTTTTCCTGTAATTTCCTATGTCACTTCTAATTAGATTACTAGCATTATTTTAAATATAATCTCCTAACATTATTTCTAGTTACTGATATTATTTTATATAAATTCCTAATATTGTTTTTTATTTATATTTTACAATGCTATTACTATTCAACCTTCCTCTACCTACACTGTCCTTATTCCAATTGCTTTTCTCTTAATTTACCGTTTTCTTGGTCGAACCATTGCAGTGTGTTTGTCTACTATTTTATTTTTGGGTTCTAATCTTCTTTCCCGTTCTTTTTACACCATTTCAATATTGCACCACTTTCTATTGTCCACTCCTAAAAAGAATTTTTCGTTTAAAAAATTTCCATCTTAGAAAAATTCAACGAAACCAACAAGCTACATACGTTCTACTACTTTTTATTCAAAAGAACTAACCTTTTTGTTAAAACTTATCTACTATTATTTTGTGTTCAATGAATTTTAAATTTTCTTTTAAAACGTTTTATTTAATATAACATAGTTATTTATATTTTTTCCAAAAATTCAACATATACTCACTTTTTAAAAATAGGGTTTTTTCTACCTTCAAATAATTCATTTAAAAATCATTTCAAATATATTATATATTTATTTTTTCAAACTTTTATATTAAAATTATTTCAACTTTTATTTAAATTCTTTCATACGGTGTTGGAATCAGAGTGGATTTTTATTCGTCCTTTCATTTGAATTTTTCTTCTCCAACTTACTTATCGACTTATCTTTTTCCATAATATTAAAAATCTGACTATTTTTTTGGAGTGACTGTTACACACATTCCTTCGGAAACTCAGCTGCTTTTGGATATTTACAACACATGCACTCTTACTTTCCTTTATCTGGACCTTTTGTTCATCATCAACCGACAATCATACGAGAATCAACATTCATTAAGCTATCGAGGGCCAAGCTAGGAATCACATCCTATCCAGCTTTAGGGACCTTTACATATGCTGCACCCATGCTCTTCTTAAGTCAATGTCTTTTCATACGATCTATTTTCCATGGGTTAGTCGGGGTAATGTATATCTTTAATTTCATCCATTGTTTCGACTCATAATCGACTTACCCATCATTTCAGTGTATGGTTGCAACTACTCTATAGTCAGGATCCTTTGGATTTGGCATATAATATTTTTATATTTATTGGCAAAATACAAATACGATCACTCGGCGTTTTCTATTTTTTAAAGATCGATTAATCTAAACTTTAATACCAAATATAACAATCCGTGCTCTAGTGGGTCTAAATTTTAGCAAAATCGAAAACTCAAGTCTATCAAATCAACGATCCGTACTTTGGTGGACTTGATTTTTCAATGTAGTGAAAATCAGGCCCACCGAGGTGTGGGTTGTTACATCACTCCAAATTTTTATCCCGTCCAACATCATTTACTTAAGTCAAAATGTTCAAATAAATGCAATTTTCTTCATTACACATCCTTGTAGTTAAGGCTATTATGGTAATACAAATATGAAGCAATTATTAACTAATATTGAGCTATATCGTTATTTCAATGCTATTGGTTTGGTAACGGTATACTTACTATTGTTAATGGTAAATATAGTGATAATAAATATTAAAATTAGTAGTAACGATAAATTTACTCGTCATATTAATTTTATTTTTTCACCATTTGAGTCAGTCCTAACCATGTACGCTTTTGAAGGTTTAATGGTTTTTAAGAAGATATTTGTAGTATTAGTTATGATCTTTGCAGTTAAGGCGCAAGGCTTGAACCTTGGGTTTTTTTGTGCGACTGTTATGCAAGTGTGGGCTTTTTTGGTGGAAAAAATTGCAATATAAAATACTACTAAATATGATAAATTTAGTGTTGATAACCATTTTGTGCAAATAAAAAAAACATAAATTAATAGGAACGAAGTCACAAATGGTAATTCGAAACTAAAACGATTTAACGATCACAAATTCAAGTTTCAACTTTCAAACGCTACAAAAAACATAGAAGTTATAAGTTATAACAACAATAACAAAAGACTAGAAATGATATAGTAATTCAAGTTCAACACTTCAACTTCTACTAATCACAAATTCCAACTATCATCATCATCCTCCGAACCATCCTCCAACTCTAAGTCGCAGTTTTCCTCCTCCTTCGAATCATATTCAAAATTCTCATCCTCCGAATTACCATCAATAGTAGCTTCTTCATTTTCAACATAAGTAGGTCGCATTGTAGAAGTTGAAGCCTTTTCTTTTCCTCTTGATTTAGCAATGGCATGTTGCCTAGTCATGTGCAACCTTTCTCCCGCTCAGAAGCGCGTGTCACATCTCCCTATGTCAATGTATCTCCTTCGAAAACCAACTCATCCTCAACCTCAACATCCGAATTATCTCCTTCCACATGGTCGGTCATCCACTCATTTGAAGCATCAATATCTTTCAAAGTAATTGGATCAATCAAATCCCTTTGTCTAAAGCGGTTCTTCAAATTTTGATTGTACTTGATAAACACTAACTTTTGTAGTCTTTCATGCTCAAGTCTATTACGCTTCTTGCTATGGATCTAATTAAAAAAATACAAAGCAATATGTTTAAAACTTAAAGATACGAACAAGTAGAATTAGTACAGAGTATTATGCAATAAATTTACATGCTAAAAAATGTTCTAATTTTTCACGCAACCGGATGCACTACAAGTCAAACTTAAAATTTTTACCACAAACTTTTGAAGTGCAGGGGTTGAATTTCCATATAAGCTTCACCACTCGGCTAATAAAAAAAGTATAAACTAATCAATCACTTATCCAAAAAATTACTAATGTAATTTATGAATTATGATGTGTAAAATATAAATATGAACTAATGCTTACCAGGGGATTTTGTCTCTTAATTTGATTGTCAAGTTAATATCAAATTGTCCTTCCGTTTTCTTATATAAAGTCAATTCATCCATCACATTCTCTTGCTTATCTTCGGAAAGAAGTCACTCGACACATTTGTACAATCCATACGTTACCTCTTCATCATGCTCAATGGAAAAATCTTTGTAGAAGAACCGCGGATTGAGAAAATGGTCCTCCGCATGCAATGGATGATGAAGTTGACATTTCCATCTTCTATTAATTACGGTAAAAATATCTTTGTACTTCTTTTCATTTCCTTTAAAAGATTTTTCAATAGCTTCTTTAGCTTTATCCATTGCTTCATATATGTATCTCATAGCTGGTCTTTTCTCACATCGACTAATCGAAGAACACGAACAAGATGGCCAGTCACTTTAAGAATATAAGAGACGCTATTCCAAAAGTGCACATTCAAAACCGTATCACAAGCTTTCTTATCTTTCATTATTTTTGCCCACTTGCTCCTATCCCACTCTTCAAAAGTGAACGTAGTACGTAGAGAATTTTTTTGACTTGCGCAAACATAGGAAACTAGTCGCAGAACGTATTAACTTCGAATTTCACAAATTCCCTGTTTCCATTGAACATCCTTATCATGTTCCAGACACCGCTATGGTTATAAATAAATTCCGAAAGAGCGTCTCCTTTTTCAATTGCGTTTCCCACCTTATTTATTTTTCCAATATTCTCAAGAATAAGGTCAATGCAATGAGCCGCACAAGGAGTCAAATATAAATTTTTCCTTTTTGCCATTACCAACTCACCCAGATAATAAAAAATAAAAATATGAATTTAATTAGTTTCAAATTTCAACAAAATTGAGTAATTATTAATTAGAGTTTTATAAATAGATATTTAAAAGTAGAACTCATAGCCTAATTCAAAATTACTTCCATTATCCGTTATAACTTGAACAACATTCTCCTCGTCAATTCTTTCAACAAACTTGTCAAGCAACTCAAATATCCTCTTCCGATTTGACATACGAGGATGCATCTATAGATTTCACAAACATTGTCCCTAAAAAACAATTTATTAAAAAGTTAATCAATGTTCTTCCCTTTCGATCCGTCCACCTATCCGACATAATGGAGCAATCATATTTCACACATTCGGCTTTATGTCCCTTCATTAATTCATTTGTATGATCCGACTCTTTCTTTAGCAATGGAATTCTCAATTCATGATAATTTGGAGGCTTTAGATTATGTCCATATCTACCAATTGCTTCAACCATGTCCTTAAATCAATCTATACGAGCAACATTAAATCCAATACCAACTTGATAAAAAAATGAGCAATATATTAATTGGTTCTAGCTTTCACTTCTTTATCACATGCATCATTTATACTTGATTGCCTCAACTTAGACGATCCTAAAATTTTCTCTTGTTGTTTACTTCGCTTTGATGTCATGTTAGTCATGTACAAATCAATCGGACCTTTTGCATTACCCCTTGACGATTTTGCTTTCTTTCCAACAATCATTCCACCAATGTTCAATCTCTTATTAGTTTGTGCAACTTCTTCAACTTCATCATCTTCCAAATCCAAACTATAGTTATCTAACTCATTGAGCTTCAAAATCATCCGTCTTCCTACGTTGTTCATTAGCCATAACTTTCAATAAAATAGTTCTCATTTTGAGTGGACATTTGGGTTAAGTGCTTGCATTTCTAAAGCCTTTGATTTGATGTTGTTTTGCTCTATTTATTTCTCCCGAAACCACTTTCAAGCAATACATGCAAGTCACGCTATTAGGGTTGTTTTCATCCGCAAAAAAATATAATTACATTCAACGTCTACTCTACGATTTTTAGGTGCCGCGGTAGAACCTGTTGAAATATGTGTGTTTGGATCCATATCAAACTAAAATGAAAAAGTGAAATAAAATTATTAAACTATTTTACTAATTAAAATTCTAACGTTAAATTTTTAACCATTAATTTAACTCTTTAAATTTTAGAACGTAACTCATTAAATTTTAAATTAAAACATAACTCTTTAAATTTTAAAACATAACTCTTTAAATTTTAAAACATAACTAAATTTTAAATTAAAACATAAGTGAATTTTAAATTAAAACATAAGTGAATTTTAAATTAAAACATAAGTGAATTTTAAATTAAAACACAACCCTTTAAATTTTAAATTAAAATATAACTATATATGAAATTTAAAACATAACTCATCAAATTTTAAAAGCATAACTAAATTTAAAATTTAAAACATAACATAATTAAAATTTTAAATTAAAACAAAACTCTTTAAATTTTAAAACATAACTCATTAATTTTTAAAACAAAAATAAATTTAAAACTAAAGACATAATTAAATTTAAAACACAACTCGTTAAATTTTAAAACATGAATCATTAAATTTTAAAACATAACTAAATTTTAAATTAATATATAGTTTAATTTAAAATTTAAATCATATTTATGAATTATAACATAACTCATTAAATTTCAAACTAAATTAATCAAATCAACTTAAAAGTTTAAATTGAAATTTAAAGTTTTAAACTAATTAAAATTAAATTCATAAGTTATACCTTAAACCAATTATAATCTAACTTAAAAGTTTATAGTAATATAAACCTAACTAATAACTTACCAGTAAACAATATTGCAGTTAAAAAAACATGAGATGGGGGCTGGCAGTGGCGGCAGAGTTTGCGTATTTTTTTTATGTTCGAGATTCAAAGCCGAAAATGATTTGAAACCCTAGAAAGCTTCGTCGACCAAGTCGATTTCACAAAAGGCAAGCGGTTTTCGGGTCGACTGAAGTGGGCCTGCAAAAATAATTGCCGATAGAGGCACACCTTCTGGAGCCTTTGCGCCTTGAGATAAAAGCGCCCTTTTCGCGCTTTTGTTGCGCCTCCGCTAGAGGAGGCGCCTCAGCACCTGACAAGGCATAGGGGCTGCGCCTGCGCATTAGGCGCGCCTAAGCGCACGCCTTAACTACTATGGTTATGATGATGTTTTAATTTTAATTTTATTAGGTTTGATGTCTAATATTAACAAAATTATTACTTCATATTGTTGTAAATACTTCATGATGAACTAAGAAAATTTTCTACGTCAGCTAAAATAAATTAAACTATTGATATTAATTTTATTGGAATTCGGATCAAGGAAAAAATATTTACTTTTTTTTATCATTATCTAAATTTAAATGCAACAATTTTTTAATGTTTTATGTGGTAAATTCTCCGTATCAATCAACGGTTCATCAGGTTATCGGTATACTAAATATCATTTTACTAATGGCGAAGATAAAGCATCGATAGTCATTTTTGACTTGTCAATAATCGGTATGGTAACATTTTTCTTGTATTGGTAACGATTACTATTACCATAACAGCCCTACTTATAGTTGGGGAGCATGGTAGAATCAAGCCATATCGCATGAACATTGCTCATCAGTTGAAAATACTCTTGTTTACTCGTGTTTGAGTTGTCTTTCTTACTTTTCTTAGTATGTTTCTGTCATTTGATTTTCTTCAACATAGTTTTTGCTTTATGGATCAGGCCACTTTTCACCCTTTCTACTCTTTCTTACCAAATTCTCTTTTATTTTTGTTGTATATTGTCTCTAACCTTTAAAGGCTACTCCTAGTTAAGCGTAAGAGAATTTTGCATGCTTCAAGTAGCCACCGTACATCCACCTAGCACATATATCAGGACGACAATAAATTCTTAGGAACATGTTTTCATTACAGGTTATCAGTGCTACTAATGTATCTATAGGGAGATTTCTCTATATATCTTGACTCTTTGGGACTATCTCTTATGTTTATCAGCGTTCTTTTATGATTTGGGTGTTAAACAAATATGATGTCTTTTGCATGATTTTATTCATTGGCAAGATATGTATTGGACCAGTTAAGGTGAGATAGTAGTCCATGGAATAAAAATTATATGCACTGATATACACTGCTTTTTTTGTTTAAACAAGAGTCTGACGTTATTTTGTAGTTCTTTACCTTTGTTCGATACATTTTTCAATTTACAACTTCAAATTAGACTAAATACCGGACTAAAACCTTAAGAACGATCAAAATTTTGGTGTTCCATCTGGATTCGTTATAAGCCTTGTTTCAATATTTTTTCACAAACCAAGATTGGAAATTTGTGGTAATTTCTAGTTGATTGAAATTGGACCCTGACAACTCAAGCTTTAGATTTATAGTGGAATCCTTAAACATGCATAAAAGACATGGTTGATATCTTGGTAAGAGCAAATTAATGTGTCCACCATCACCAGCATGAGCCCCAAACATGATCTGTTGTAACATTAGTTTTTTCCTGTAAGATTTGAGAATGCGGATTTGATTGTGGTTTTGGTCCTCTAAATCCTAAAATCAAAACTAACATCGGTAACAACTAAGATTATGAATTTTGTTCAGAACTTCAAACATTGTCGTTAGCTTCACAAACCAAAAGCAAACCCAAGAATTTCATAATGGTTATGTACTTGTTTTTCAGAACCTGCAAAACCAATCTGAAATCACCACGCTCTTTTATTACAAGACATGACTGGTTGTAGTGATGACGTTTGTACGCTGTCACATGTGGGGAGCCTTGGGAATTGAGTTTAAGTTTTACTTGGTCGGCATACACCATATCATTTTCCTCTTTAATTTTTGCAGCCATAAGAATCAGCGATGTTCTCGGGTTTATATTGGTTTCCATGCTCCTGAAGATGTCATAGAGTTTGCTGAGTTTTTCTCTGGACGCACATTTGTCAATGAAAAAGGTAATTTTGATTTAGTAGTAGTGAATGGTTTCTTGTATGATTAATGAGTCATATACATCTGTATACATACATATGCACATGCGTGTGTGGGATTCATATTTCATTTTTATACCCTTATTGTTGACCATACAATATAATGAGTAAATAAATTTAATAAGAGTATTTAATGCTCTCTCATCATCCACTTTCTTAGGTCATCATTTAATCCATCCACTCATTTGTTGAATCCTACGTTCAATTTCAAGGGCTAAGGGCTATGGATCACCCTATCCACCCCACCCCCCATCCCACTCACACATGCACATATCAAGGTTTTAAATCTCCTTCATCTTACCCTAGATAGAAATGCGAGATTTTTTTCAAAATGCGAGATTTGACAGCTTGGTTAGTTATCAGAGTTTTACATCTTCATTCCAACCTAGATATCAGTCCAAAATTTTCTTCAAAATCCGAGATTTGAAACCTTGATATATATCAATATTATAATATTATTATTGAGTTAGATTTCAAGAGCACACATGCCTCCTTCATATTTTGGGAAATGAACAGTCACGTTTTTAATTTCTTTCTATTTCAAACTTTGAAATGTGATATCTTTTTCTACATTAATTGGATTTAAGAATCGATTTCACTATTAAATCTCAAATTTAATATGCTTTCCAGTGATATCCATTGTTGATAGCTAAAAATAATTTTTTTTAAAATCATAGTTTTCAGATTATTCAGATTATTAAAGTTATTAAATCTGTTTGACTTTATTTCTTTTAACTAATCTATGTCGTTGATTGTTTTGAAAATTTCCAGCCACTGATTCTACTTTCACAAATTGCAGTCAAGTCTGGTGAAATCCAACAATACCAAAATACAGCAACAATGTTAGATGGAATTAGAAATAGAACCAGAAAGCTCAAAAGCATTAAATACAATTATATGCTTCTTATTATATTGAATTTGTTTTGACTGTAAAAGAAATACAATGATATTTTTCACATTAAAATAAATATTGTTGAATAATGGTTGTTAGTTCCAACACTTCAGACATAAAATATGTATGCTTTAGATTTAGTATATTTTTCACAAGAATCGTTCAAAACAGAAATAAATCTCTTTATCCTCTAATCTTATCGTTCTACAATAATATGATGCTGCATAATGTGTTTCTAGACATAGTCAGTTATGGGATCATCATCAACACTTGCGTTCTCATGAATCATGCCAACGTTGCTTTTGGCATTTTGGATCAATGATTAAGTGTAAACCAAATGTTATTACCTGCACTGCTCTTATAGATAGTTATCACCGAAGCAGCAAATGGAATCAACGACATCAAGTATTAAAGGAAATGATTGATAAATGTATCTCACCAAATGAAGTTACATATAATACAGCTGATGCATGGAACAATAGCTGATGCATACAATAAATTTATATGTGTATAATTTATATATGTTGTGTGGAAATTTTATCTGTGAAATCATTTTGTTTGATATTTTGCAATTATTTATCAAGCACCAGTACTATCCGCATTACTGTTTTCAAAGATTTATACACAAGTTTTAGACAAAATGCAAACTTTTTTGAAAATTGATAAAAAAGATAACTATTTCTTAATCAATGAACCATATAAATCATTTAAACATGTTATGATGATAAGATGTTGAGTGCGGTCCGTATGCGAAGCACGAGTTCACACTAGTATATATATGTGTGTGCGTGCGCGCGCACTTGTTTGTGTAGTATGTGGATATATATTATATTATGGATGAGAATCAACCATAACCCAATGCTACACCTTAATATTCTATAGAGTTCTACAATTTGTACATAAATCTTCAATATCATCTTCACCAAATTTGAGGTTATTCAGAAATTTTAGTGTGTTCCAACAGTTAAATCAATATTTACCATTAATAATGAAAATGAAAATTAAATCAATAGGATCTTTATCGTGTTCTTTTGAAATTCCTAAAATAACCTAAGTAGTATCCTTTCATGACTGCTTATCAACGGAATCTCACCACCTGTTTGCGGTCTCCACTATCACTCCTTTCCGACCACCCATCAACGGAATTTCACTATCGATTTGCATCCGACACTCCAACAACATTGCTTGAAATAAAAATGTTGTGATCGCAAAGCTTTTGTACTTTTAGTCCATTAAATTTTATTAAATAAAAAGTAAATACATATGACTAATAGATGGACATTTGTGCGATCTATGCCAGTTACAATTAATTACAATCACTGAATTTAACCATCGTTTGAATTATATTTTCTAAAATTGTTAAAATGGTGGAGACAACAAATTTTTGTGAAAATGATTTTGAATGTTATAAGAACCTATATGCAAAGTTTGGTTTCATTTTGAATTACGTAACAATTAATTTGTTCCTATTGATTTTGAACTACATATCCATAACTAGGAACAAATTAAAGCTGTGTCACAAGGGGTGTAGCGGATCCTCGCCCTCTGTGCTTGTATGTGTATTATTTGGATTAGTAGTTAAATTATGGATATTATTCTTTACATTTAATTTGTTCCTAGTTCGTATGCTTTTGTTTATATCTACTTTCTCGGACTGTTTGATGGCATAGCTGTAATGTTCTTATTATTTAACTGGAAACAGCGATCATTTTATTGTTGGCATTTGATTGTCACCCATCTTCCTAGGTTCTCAATATAAGGTACTTGTAGAGTATGCACCATCACAGAGTATCCCTAAGCTGTCTTCTAAAAAGGATGGCCGTGAAGGAACTATACTCAAAGGTATGTATGTTTCTCTGTTATATTTAAACCCAGTCTTATGAGTCTCTGCTTGAAAAATGTACCATTCTTATTCTCAAAAATACTCGAACCGTCTTTTCAAACCGTCTTTTCCTAGTCATCCACCATATGTACTATATATATAAAGATACACATATAAACGTATATACATGCATATGCACACATGTATGCATGCATGTATTCTTTAATGTTTCTTCTGATCAATATCAGATCCTGACTATTTGGAATTCCTTGAGGCTGTTGCAAAGATCGAGAATCTTCCTAGTGCTGAGATTCAGCTGGAAAGAAAGGAATCAGAAAAGGCTGGTTAGTTGCCACTGATCAAATAAGTGGAATGAATACTAAATTTAGTGTTGATGCAAGGTCATGTTCAATTTTTAATGCACTGGTATTTTTAGGTGCACAGAAGGAATCTGTTATAGTAACACCTTTAATGGATTTTATTCGCCAGAAACGAGCAGCCAAGAATGGCTCTCAGGTACTGCTTATTTTGTTATATTATGTGATTAAGGTATGATTGTTTCCATTCCTCTGTTTATGCTTGTTAAATTGCAGAATGCAATATAGATCAGAAAAATAGCTGTTCCCTGTTTTTTTTCTCAAGTTGGTGTTATAGACATCTCGATACGGTCGTCTTTTGTGCATGCTCTTTATTGAATTATATCTCTTCATCATGAGTCTTGAAGTATATTTGATTTCTTAAACCTTGTAGAAATCCGACATTTCTTAGCTAGTCTTTTTCTACTGTTGTTTACTCGGAAAATTGACAGGAATGTGGTTTTTAGTAACTGAGAACGTGTTTTAAATCATAGGAACATATTCTATGATGGGAATGTGTAAAATTTAGATTAAAACACATTTTTAACAAAGAATTATATTTTTTTTATACATCTTTAATAATAGTTGTAACTTATTTTGGTGTAAACGGAAACTTCCCAAAATACCCTTTAAACTAATATAATATAATATTTCCCTTTTTAGATTTTTTTACTTCTTAGCCAAGTCTACCTGATCTCAATTTAAATTCATGTTCGCCTTTACCTAGTCAGTATATTTGATCCTTTACCGAGTCAATTGATTTGTATGTTTTACCGAGTCAATGGATGCAAGCTTGAAGTTTATTCATTTTTTTTGCCCTGTACATGAGCAAAAGGTTGAAACTTTCAGTTTTATTCTCTTTTCCCTGCCTATGCTGTACAAGTAGCATAACTATCCTACCATGTGCCCGTACACGAGTACGAAATGAAGCCAAATGAACCTGCCATGTTATTAAATAATTTATAGTTCAGTCTAAAAGTTTATTCTTTTTTTGTCTACCTATCCCTGTACATGAGTAGCACATACATGTATGCATGTCCGCAAGTTTATATTTTAATAGTACTATATATTTTCTATTTTAACAGTAAATATGTATTTAGTATTAGAGTTTATATTTTAATAGTATTATATTTTGACAGCACTATATCTTTAATTTTTAATAATAGTTGTAATACCTTGATGTCATACTTTTTTGGTGTCAACATGAACCATCAAAAACGTCCCTCTACCGATATTATCAAATCTTAATGTCACTTAAGAATAGGATCTAACAGTTAAACTTGTTTTACAAATTCAAAATGCACATCTACAAATATTACCAAACCTTATATCACTTAAAAATATGATCTTCTAACAATTAAACTTATTTTACAAATCCGTTCTTTATCAACTAATAATATGAATAAAAATTCAACCAACAAAAAAAGAAAAAAAGATGTTGCAACTTAGAAAAATATTTCAAACTAACTACACATGATTTCAATGTAAAAATATGACTAAATATTTATGCAAATGAGCAAAGGCAACCAATCTCTCCAAACAGCTTGACAATCTTTTTCCTAAACGTTTCTATATACAACACCAATATTTATAATTGCTTTATATTTATATTAAAATACGCTCTCATCTTGTTCTCAATTTTAGACTTTTCTAGGAGATGTATTTCTCTATTCCTGCATTTATTCCTGCTGTGGGCTTCTGAGCTAAGTATTCAAGCATGATATTAGTGCAATCTGTTTAAATTGTGCTACCTATTTTGTTTGTTTTGGAAAATCATCAGACAATAGTTAGGCTTGTGTGCTATGTTTCAGAATGTGTTTTACCCTTGTTATGTCTTATTCATGATTGCGTGTGGTGCTACAATGTACAGAAAATTTTATGTTCACAAATAATCTAACTTTGAATTCTAAGTTTAGTATTTTGTACTGTTTCCTTATATAGCCGTTCAGATTATAAGTTTTTTGCTTGGTACCAGAGAATATCTGTCAATGGTAGACCTAGCAGAAGAGCAAGGGAAGCTGTGACAACCAGTCCCAATTCTTCCAAGCGAGACTCAGAGAAGCGAAGAGGTTCCACTTCTATGGTGCTTTTCTTATAACCGCTTCTGTTATTTTGAAACTTAGGAATCTACTAATTGTTGTCAATAACAACCGAGCCCGAAAAAATTGTTTCAACTGCAGTATGTTTTAAGGGACAGTGCAAAGGGTAGTGGTGAAAAGAAGGAAAAGACTGCATTCACCATACTGTCGAGGAAGGAAGATCAGCAATCCCATTCAGCAAGCAAAACAGGATTATTAGAAGCTGGAAGTAAAATGGCAGCTGAGGGTATTACCTGTGCATATGATTCTTGCTTTATTTAATTTTGTCTCTCTCCATCAAGGGCACATCCTAACTTATTGCAGGCTGAAAATGAGGGGCTTTCACTGGATGTTAGAAGCGCTCCACTACACCTCATCTACATCTCTCTTATTTTTTTGACCTACATAGTTTGAAATGGAACAAAAATTTTGTAAACATGTTCTTACATAACTCAGGATCATCTCTATAAATTTTGGCTTAATCGGAATAATCAAAATCATGTTTTAAATCAATGGTTAAAATAAGCGTCTTAGCAGTTGATATTCAACTTGACATTTTGAACATGTTGGGAGTTGCAAAATGATCACATTATTTGTGGACATAACGTGCATAGTGTAGATTGAACATCCCTAAATTTTAACCTGATTTGGAATATTGTAGCACCGAAAAACGTAGGGGTGTAGAATGAGGTGTATGGATCCTTACTATGCACGCATAAAAACACGACATCCCTCTTTTGTAGTGCATCTATTCTTTGCCACCAGATTTATCACCGTCCCCTTTTATTGCCAGCCCGCACAAACCCCCACAACCCCCTCTTTTTTTTATATACCTTAATCACAAGCTTTTTTTTTTTTCCAATTTTTTTTTTTAATTTTTACTCCTAAGTAGCATCTGTAGGTCCCAGACTCTATTTTCATTTTTACATTTTCAAATAATTAATACATCTGGACGTCCCGTTTTTTACATTTTCAATTTTCATGTCCAGTCGTAAGATCCTAGCATGTCCCAAATTCTAATTGCGTATACTTTATTTATTTCCCAGCTGTAGGTTCAAACGGAACTGTATCAACCACATCTGGAGGTGTTGAAGTTTCTGAAAAGAGAGTTTTATTAAAAGGGAAGGAAAAAGAAGTGAGTTTACTTGACCAATTCTGTAAAAAATGTATTACTTATTTTATCTTACACCTCTTAGAAAGCCCAATTTCTGATATAGATCCCATGCATCATATCCTCATCAAACACAACTGCTTCAGTGAGAAGCATCCCGAATATGAGTTATAGACAGAGACAACAGCATGAGGCTAGTGGGAGAACTATAAGAAGCATTCTTTCAAACAATAACAAAGTTGACCAGCAAACACAGGAAGTGAATTCTGAGAAGCGCCCTCCTCGTCCACCTAACCCTCATATAAAATCAAATTATTCTGCCTCTTACAATGATGGAAAAGGATACGCTGAGGGTTCTGTATCTACAATTAGAAATAAAAATGAGAAGCAACAAATGACCGGGGATGATGCTCCATTAAGTCGTGGAGAAATTAGATCTATTCTTCCCAACTCAAACAGATACGCAGAAAATAAGAGTGGTCGTGCTAATTATACTGAGAAAGGTGAGATGGTTCCTTTTCACTTATCCGGTTATGTTATGAAAAGTTTATTTTGTTGCATATGTATTTTTTCAAGCCGTTTGAAAAGTGCAATTTAAGGTGCAGGTAGACATGGTGGTAGTCGTGGAAAGGAAGGTGATAAAAGTTCAATTCATTCTGAAGGAAAACAATCCAAGAGAGGAGTCTCTGCTAATTATGGTGCTTACGAAGTAAGTTGTAATTAGAGACTTGTTCTCCTAATTCATGGCCAGACTGATGCATTACTTATTTGCTTGCAGAAGCAGATGTGGGTCCAGAAACCAGCTTCTGGATCATAGTTCTTTGTTTGTGATGGGTAAGTGATATCCTCTGCTACATCGTTAATATATTAAGCACTCTTTTCTTCGACAAGCGAATACAAATCTAAACAACCATATAGTACTAACCTGTAAATTTAAAGCCGGGCAGGCAAGAGAAGATGTATCTTTGATCCATGAGTATGCACTTATCTTTTTAAATGTTTGCCAATCACTTTTATGGGCGATCATTTGATTTTCATTTGTTTTTTTAACTTGTTCAAACTTGCAAACTTATGCTTAATTGTGTTGGACAAGTGCGTTTCTGTGCTTATTATTCTTCTGAGTTCTCTACACACTTTTTTACTTTTTTTTTATTTATCCTTTCGGAAAATCAGTGGCAGGCCCAAGTAGGGGATTCCTCCCAAGGCATCTTAGTTTGCCTTCTTTAATAATGATGAATAGCATTATTGTTTTCTACTCTTTATTAAATTGGTTGTTTTCGACAATACACACACGCGCGCGCACACACACACACATACACACACACACACACACATATACACACACACACACATACATACACACACACACACACATACATATACATACATACATATATACACATACATATATATAGGCATCCTGATTACAGTGTTATGTGTAATTGTCTTGCAAGTTCTTCAAGCAGCGGTTGAAGAAAATCATATGAAGTCTGCTATTAATTTTGTGACATTGGTAGCGTGTGCTACTACAAAACAGCATTTTTACAAGTTGGGAGGTATAAAACGTGAAACAAATTTACAGAGACGGGACTATAAACAAGTGACAAGGAGAATATATTTAATATGACATAATCAGAGTGTGCAAGTCTGTATCCAGTGTCTGGAGCATTTGATGAAGTTGCAATCTTCAGTAAGATGTCGGGATTATAGATAATAGACAGCTGTATCTAATGATTTTTGGTTGACTTCTAAAGCTCCATGGTCTGTACATTCTGTATATTTAATGATTGCTTGCCATCTTGCTCGCTTGTCCATCAGCTGATTTTTTAGAGCTTCTTACATTATTAGTTTGCATAAAAAACTTTGTAAGGGCTTACAAGACCCTAGTTGTATTGGTAGACGTACAGGGTTTGAAGTATCTTTTGTGCCAGGCTTTATTAAGAAATATATTGTATTAAAATGTGATTTCACGTTTAGTACTTCTATTGCTTATTTGTTCGCTGTCGCCATGTATGAAAGACTGAAAGCAATGAGTCTTTTCATTAGCAAAGCTATTGTGCTAAATGCTAATTGGAGTGTATTGGTTCTGTTTTACTGATATGCTCATTTGCCATTGCTTCACGAAATTTATTATTGTCTAGCAAAATCTTGATATGTTCAAAGAATCAAAACATATTAATAATGAGGCGTACATGTAATATTGACAGTGATTGATAATGGTATAACCAAAATTGATAATGGTATAACCAAAAGTAGGTGGCCAGTCTATTGCTCATCTTAATTGCACGTATGCAACTGATTGGCTACATTTAAAACAAGAACTTTTAGTTACTGTTCGGTTTGTTGTTTTTAATTTTGGATTTTAGTCCATATAAAAATGCACATGACCTATATATATTGTCGAAAACAACCAATTTAACAAAGATAAGATACAAAATAAAAAACAATTTTTTTTCTCGGGTGTTTTGGAAAATAACACAAGCACGTGGAACAATCCATTTTTCTTTCGTTCATCTATTCCCCTTGTCCCTCCATCCGTCTTTCTTTCACTTTCTCCGTCGTACCTTCATTCTTTTCATATTTGAGATACGTATTGAAAACCAAAAGTACAAAATTCATTTTTAAATCAGACACTTTTTTGTTGAGCAAACATGTAGATAAACACCTTGACTTGAATTACACAAGATAAAATGTTACAGTTAGCCATCTGTGTACCAACATTCATATTTCAGTATAAAGTAACATACAAAGCACATTCAACTAGGCTTTCATGGCTCCGTCAGAATACGTTTTGTTGGTTAAGTTCAGTGTTTTCAGAAGCAGCAATTTCAAGCAAATGCTTATAAAGTGACTGTGGCTTAGAAAAAAAGGGGCAGTGATCGCTGCCTTTAATTTTGAACACTCTTTCAGGTGGGTTATCTCTGACCATCTTCTCTTGAATATCCGGTGAAAGAATTCGATCATCTAGCGTCTGAATGAAAAATTTACGCACTGAACCATAGTTTTCCGAAGTCAAGGTTAACTTCTCCATTATTGGACCTATAAGAATAGGTCTCATTGATACAGCAGCTAGAGCTATGTCCTGCCATTACATATATGTCATGCAGTGTGTGTGATATTGTACATTACTGCTTGAGGGAAAAAGTGAAAAATAAAATGGCACTAGCACAAACCTTTGGTGAAGTTTGGTTGAAATAAAGTGCCTTGATGTGTTCTTTGCCAAACTGGAGACCTTTTGCTGGTTTCTCCTTACCATTACCATACAGTAAAAACTGTGATTCTTTCAAGAATACATCAGCTGGTCCTAACTGTATTGCATATAAACTGAAATATATCAAACACAGGATGAAACATATAGAAACATTTGATGAATACCGACTACTTACATGCTCAGAAAATACATCAAAAGGTCTTTGTCCATTCGAAACCATAGTGGCACTAACAAATACAGCTTTTGAAACTTTCTTTGGAAAATGCTCAAGAGCATATGATACAATGGCACCACCACAACTATGACCAACCAAAATAACCTGAAAAATAATTTTCAAGTCAGACGACAAACAAATACAGAGTCTGCATGTATTGAGAGTTCATTCACCCTTTCAGTTTCAGAAAGAGCACTCAAGAAATCGGTTAGTGGCTTTGAGTATTCTGCTATAGAGTTTATGTTATTTGTATCTGTATGGTTTGTTCCGGAGCCAGCAAGATCGAGTGCAATCGGTTGTAAACCGGCTTCTTCTAGAAGAGGAATGATCTTATACCAACACCATGCTCCGAATCCTTCCCCGTGTATGAGAACTATTGTCTTTGTTTCAAGAGAATCAGGATCCACTGGTATCTACATAGATTTTTTTTTTAACATTGGTTAAAGATACCAGTGCTCATTGACAATATAGTTATATCTAAATTTCAAATATCCATAAGATACCGATATTTTACTTGTAATTTGTCAAACTTTATTTGAAGTTCAAACCAAGTCTGTAAAGTTTCTGACATCATTAATACAAAATCACGCAGAAGTTTTTACAATACTAAAATCTAAAGGGAAAAGTAGACCTGATTTGCACAGAACCTATCAGAAATATCATGTCTTCTAGAGCTAGTTGAACCCACCATCCTTCTAGAAAGTGAACCATCAAATCTTTGAGAAAGCTGATGCTGATGGATTGCCATAGCCAAAGCTTGGTGATGCAGCAACTTTTGCTCTGCTTCCATCTTTCTTTCAGATTTTGAGTTTCTTTTATTTTTGACATGACTATTTGCACCCTTTAATTCTTTCTTTGGTATGCATGTCAAATTTCCCATTCTATTATTTTCCTATTTGTGGAAGAAGACTAAAATTTGAAACAATTACACAGCTTAAAAAATATATCTGATTAAGAAGAACCTAATATAACAAGTAACCAGAACTTATACGAGAAAAGGAGTGATTCGAAGCAGAAGACAAATTAATTGCTTAGATTAGGAAAACAATAAATTTGCTAGAAAACATATTTTCTTAAATTATCAATGTTATGTGGAGTTGACCAAATTGTTTGGTTTGCCTATGTTAGTTTCAGTCATATTTTGCAAGTAGAAAGTAAACGAAAACATTTAAAAGACGAGAATGAAAGTAGAAGAATTTCTATCAAAACAAGATTATTCATTGAAGCAAGGAAATAACAGCCTACCAGTCTTTGATGAATGTCGGAAAGAGACTCTTAAGGCTTGTGGGATTAGTCTAAATAAGTGGAATTCAAGTACTCATTTTAATATTACTTATTTTACATTTGAACCAATTTGAAAATTGTTGATTAAAAAAGGATTAATTTTCTATCATCGCGGCAAGATGAGTACATTTTTCTTTATTTTTTTGTTTCAATTTTTTTACTACAGTTTTGTAAGAGGAAAAAATAAATTCTTTATAGTTTTTACCTTTTGCATAGTTTTTGAAGTACAAATAATTGTTTTATGACATATTTTAGATTGACAAAAAAATAAATATACTTGAATATGACAATTTTGTTTAAAGGACGAAATTGTGTATTATCTTCTCTATGTTACAAACTCTAAAATTTAACCATAAAGACATATCTTTTTTCTTCTTCTATTTCTTCTCTCAATTTTCACGACATCCCCTAACTCCAAAGCTCATCGCATCCCTCTAACTTCATATCGTCCTGCCTCCATCATCACAAATCGCGTCTACTTGACGTCGTCCTTTGCTACCGTTTATCCTACCTTCCATTATCATCTTCACTGCCATCGTCCACATTATCACCAACCATCTTAAATCTAGCCACACCCAATCTGATCAACAACAAACCCTAGCCACCTCCTCATTTTGCCACATTACTGGCTCACTACACCGCCTCACAACTACCAATCTCTGCCCTAACTAAATTTTAGCCCTACCATCACCACCTCACAACTATTTTTTTAATTCAGTGTATACGAAATGATACAATGCAGTAACATTATGAAAAGTAACATTATATAAATTAAAATAATAATAAAATAATATGAATTACTAAATAAATAAAATAGAAATGCATTTTTTGAAGACACATAGAGCCATGTTTGCTTGTAAACTATAACAACCTGCCATCTATGACATCCCGACCCACGTATAACAGTGGAACTAACATCGTGGACAAATGATTATTTTTAAGTAAATTTTAAAATAGATTATAGAGTATATTCAATATTCTACACTTTCTAAAACTTACAGCGAAAAGAATAAAATATAATAATTAATAATACAATCTCAAACAAACAAAACAATGCAATATCAAATAAATTTCAACTACAACATCTCTCTATACTGATAACAAAAAAAGTATAAGGTCCGAGAACAAATGAAATAAAATAGTAGATAGCTAAAAGATTAATGTGTGGGTCTCCACCGTATCATCATGCCTCCAAATCACCACCAATCCTTTCTATCGACCTACTATAGTATAACTAAAAAGAAGAAATGATAGAGAGGTCGGACAAATATCTAACGAGTAAAACACATCATATAAGTGTATAACACTAATAAGCTAGCAAATCAAGAATTATGCTATAAAAGCATATCTTAATTTGTGTCGTCTGCACCCAACAAGTCATATAAACACAATAATATACCATAGTGACATTATAAGCTATGGTCTCACCAAAACGTTTATTGGGTCTATACATATAACAAAATACTATGTCACAATAGAGCCCAAAGTTTCGATTCTCCATCCATAAAAATGTGCACACGACCAAGCCCAAAGTCCCAGTTCGTATGCTGAAAACATATGCAAACGACCGAGCCAAAAACGAATGCAAACGGTCGAGCCTAAAGTCCCAACTCGAATGTTGAAAACATATGCAAATGACCAAGCCTAAAGTCCCAACATGAATGCCGAAAATGTATGCAAATGAACGAACCCAAAATCCCAGCTCAAATGCCGAAAATGTGCGCGACTATTGAGATCGACGACACTATTGGGATCAAGCCCAAAACTCATCATCATCCCACTGTTTACAAAGCTATTGAATCAATCCCCAGCCCATCATCGTCAACCATCACTAGTACAACTGAGAACCACTTCCCCATACTTGTAACCAAAATGTCCTAGTAGGACCACCGTATAACGAAAGCAATCAAAATAAGATGTCTTTCTGAAGTAGTTCAAAACACAGCAAACAACATACTGAAGCGTTCTCCATCTAGCCACGATATCGATGCAATGAACCACGCATGAAACATAGATCATATGCGAGAGTTATAATCATTTAAAGTTAAAGGTTGTTATCGTAATTATTAATGATATATGTTAATTTAATTCTAATATTCTTTTCTGTATGTCATCGCTGTATTTCGTATCTACCTTGCAACAGTAAAACCCAAAACCTAAACTTGCTCAAACCTATGCCACAATCACCTTTCGACCTTCGCTACCATTGCCACGAGCCATTTTTCCCTGATCCGACTTTATGGATGGCCTCCCTATGCCTGACATTGTCTTATGCCTCCCTTTCCTAGGCCTACGATGCCCAACCATGACTTTCAACCGTCGGATGCTCCATGGCCACTTCCGACCAACCCACGATTATTTGACTCGATCGAGGACTACCAAGAGGATCTGCTCGGCCACCTCTACACACATATATTTTCTGATCGTCGTATCATCGTCATTTTACCATTGGATCAAAACAAACGGTCTATATTCGTCGAACTTTCAGTGCGTTTTTTGGTCAATCCATACATCTAATCTACGAACAAACACTACACATGGATTTGTATCGCTGAGAACTATAATTTTGATATATAATGTGTTTAGTGTGGAACATTTGATATTTCACATTTTGTAAATAGAAGGATATTATCTTTTGCTAATTACGATTGATAAAAATTAGGTTTTTAACCATTTAGCTATGGCGTACTACATCCTAATCATGTTTATGTATTAAAAAAAAATCACTTTTTAGATTTCAGTTACATCATTTATAATGTGCTTTACGACCATAAGGGATGAGTTACTATATCTTACTTAATATATACACAAATATAATAAAGCCCACTCATCGATTAGTCGTGCGTCTTCTTCGATCCGAGGTGAATCATCCTTCTTCGCTATCTAGAAATCCGTCGCCTTGAAACCATCAAATTCTCGATAGCTTCGACTTATCTACGTGGCTCTCTCATGGTGATCGATTTCATATATTTATTCCTTTAATTTGGATTTGATTAGGAATTGATTTGGTGATCAGGGTCTTATAAGTGGAGGCAAGATATTTAAAGCAAAAGGAACAGGGTTAGAGATCAATTTATAAGATGAAAAATATAATATCTAAGCTAAAATCTCATAATTAATATATAACGAAAATGCCACCGGTTTTGACTTCTTCTAATTTCTAGTCCATTTAACCGAATTTAACAAGTGACATATGTTTTATGATTGTAAACGATATTCCAGACGCAATGGAATATGTCTTAAAAGCCTAATTCCGACCATTGTAAAATTTTACTATTTTGCCATTTTATGTAAAATTATGATTTTACCGTTTTAATTTAATTATATAAAATTACGAGGTGTTACATTCTCTCTCTTAAAAGGATTTCATCCTCGAAATTCCCCGAGGTGAACAATACAACTCGCATTATAGCGTGCAAACATACAAAATAAACATAGCTACATCCATCTAGCTTCCATCATAAAATAAGTACAACCAAGAGTGCATAGTATATAAAATAGATAAAATACAATGATAGAATATTAGATAAGTGTAAATGCAACTAAATCAGCCTCTTATGTGAATGCATATGCGGTGTAACCAATATGCTTGCAAACATCATAATATATGCAAATATATATTTCTATATTAATGTGCATCCATACATTCATATGCAACATCCATATCAAAGTGCAACTAAACAACCACATCTATAAACAAGTCAAACAAAGAAACAATAAACGGTATAAAATTTTATAATCTAAGTTAGAATATACACAAATCTAAATATCTAACATAGTAAGAACTAAACTAATATAGCTTAAACAAGGCAACCATAGTAACCAAAACATGTCACAAGGATGTACATACAACCAATCTGAGCATCCTTACATCCATGCCTATGTCATTAACAACCTAGCTAAGGCAACCATACAAACAAACAACAACCTAACGAGAAAACTAACCAATAGACTAACCAAAAGAGTAACTTATTGGAAGAGAGCTCGTGATGGGAGACTCGGATTCTCTCCTCAAGTTCCCATGTACTCTAAACCTTTTCTTTGCTGTATTTAGACAAACTTCATTTCTTTATTTTTATGTTATATCACATTAAGTCTTAAGATGTGAATATGCCTACCGAGTATTCTAGATTCTATCTCCACATTCATTTATAAGCCGATTAGTCTGTACCATAACCGCTAAATTATCAACGTACGTTCGTAGATGGGATAAGCATAAAACATGTGAACACCCAACAAATTTTCAAGAAGCCTACTTAAACATGCTTACTCACCATATAGTCGGGAAAGGCCCAACAACTTATGGTGCTAGATTTCCCATATAAAATATCTCAATTGCGAGTCCTTTACCTACTTAGCTATCCACTACGAACTCTCTAAGCATGCCTACCCTATGTGGTTTCCATCCCTTAGCATATCACTGAGGTGTCTCTAGTCATATAATATCCAAATATAGCTTAAATTTAAATAGATTGCACTACTGGCATGTCTCCATCGTCAAATGTGCTCTGCCACTTTCTTCTTCGTCCTCGACCAATGGAAACCCTCTTCGTATCCTTTAACATACCTCACTAACTCCTATTTTAACTCTATAGGCACGACAACACGATAACGGACAGTGTCCTACCTTTAAATAGACTAACTTTTATGATTCATAGGTGAACCTCATACTCCATCACCATTTAATTTATGAGTTCACAAATGACCGATGCCTTAATTTGGGCGAAAACAATATTATTATTACAAACTCATAGACATGCGTGCATTTTCCACTTATTTTCACATGTATCGGGCATTGAAATAAGTTATGTACAAAAATTCAGTATTTCATAAAATCGACTTAATAAGATAGTTCTTTCAATCCAAGTGATGACTGAAAAGAACTAATCTTACCTTTTAGTCAATTTTCTTCTAAATCGCCAAATCTCGTCTTTCTTAAAATCACCTTCGTACCTTAGTATATGCAAGTCAAGACATTTACTCCATGTCTACAACACTAGATAATTTAAAATAATATTCACTCCATGTGCTTGTGAAGTCATACAAACTAACATACGACTAGAGTACCTTATGTACATCACCAGATCCCAAAAACACTTTACCTCAACAAGTATAGTCATCCTCTATAGGTGATTGCCTTATACAATCAATCTTTTATTATTTAACCTTTTAGGAAACTTTTTACTGAACTACACTCTCATGTTTCTCAGGTCATATACAAGCGTATCCTAGCCCTTAATATAAACATATATGTTAATTTCAAACAATATTGAATAACATATGTCTCAAAAATTCAAAATAACAAATTTAAACTTCTTATTTTCTTCTTAAGCATAAATCATCTCAGTATTGAATATTATGAAAATAAACTATTCAATATTTTCTCTCCATTATCTCAAAATGGTACATTTTTCTCAAATCAATAATATTCTTCAAAAATCATGGTTTTCAACATATTACTTTAAACATGTCAAACATCATTGTTTAATACAAAATAATAATTTCCATCAAATTCTCTTCAAACCGATAATATTATCACTTTACATCAAAACAATAATATATATTTAAACCATTTTCTTTCATAACCACTTTATTGTTGTCTAATCAAAACAACAACTTTCTATGCTAAACCCCAAAAATCCTCTTTTATTACTATTTACATCAAAAATAAACTAACCCAAAAATATTCTTGGAAAGTATCTCTTTATTATTATTAGTTCTCAAAATACCTCTTATTTCTATTACATAAATAATAATATTATTTTCGTAACCTTTATAAAACAATTATATTATTATTTATCAAAATTTAGACGATCTTCCAAAAATTGTATTATTATTCATTTAAATCTTGAGAAATTACCAGGTCTGTCCCATTACTCGAAAGATGTTTTTACAGGATCCCTATCTACAATAATTTTCACTTTGGGTTCCGACGAACGAATAATCATTAAGTCCTCCTCTTTCCGGACAACACATACAAAGAGACCCGCCAACAGTCAAGTTTTTAGTGAACCTATGAAAGATAGATATTTTTGCATTCACGCCTTTTGGAAAGAGCTGCTAAATCGAGAGGAGGACATGTTATTCACGTTTAATTTGATGGTCAGAGGCGAATTGAAAGCTAAGCAGTGGTAATTATTAAGACCGCAGAACAATAAAAAATGTAGATTCGGATGAAATCATGACTGATTTAATAACTTCAAGAGTGGATTCCTTAGAAATATTGCACCACGCTTTATAAATAATAGTAAATTTCCAATTCAAAATAAATTTTTCGTTATTATTTCAAAAGTTTTGGAAATCCATAAAAATGCCCTTATTAATTTTAAGTACTAATCTCTATATCACAAATCCATAACTTTCATTTCTAACAAGTCCTTAGGACACTGACATGCTGACCATCCTAGTCGATTCACTGTAATCAATCAAATTTATAAGCTATGTAATTCCTCTCTAGCTCCAATCAAATATAATTAAAAATATCGATAACCATTCAGTTCAATCTTTAAATAAAAATATTGGTCTCAAATCTTATTCATCACAAAAATAGTAAGATTTGAAATCATAAAATTATTTATTAATTTTAAATAAACATTTAATAAAATCATAACATGTTTTTTTTTTCAAATCAAATTCTTTAAATTCCACTTAAATAAAATTTCAAAAAAGGTTTTACTTTAGATGTTTCTTATTTAATCATTTCATAAGAATCATAAATCAAATTTGTTTTAATTTAATCACTTCATATCTTTTCACGTGTCCTCAAATAAACAATTATTATACTTTTAATTTCTAAAGCTAATTTCTTTTCAATAATTCTTATAAATTTCATTGTCTAAAAGTATTTAGTTTCAAAATTCAATTCTTTATAGTTTTACCTATTCAATTTAAAATAACTTTGGTTATCTTCTGAAATACACGTACTTCATTTTTACGACATTATTTCATATAATTTATAACTATATATATATATATATATATATATATATATAAGTATAAATCATTTTATTTTATAATTAGCCGATTTCCAACATCTTTGAACACATGTATATACATAAAGATGTATTTTTAAAATTCATTTTTAGCAACTAAATATATTCATATCGAATTTGAAAATAATTTCCAAAAATCTTTAAATAATTTATCAAAGCATATTTTCATGAGTTTATATCATAAGTTCTTTAATTTTCCTTTAAAAATGCATTTGGAAAATTCCACTAGGTTAAAACAATAATTTTAAATCTTTTTTTCAGTTCAAATTCTATACAAAATGGTTCAAATTTGACTTAGAAAAATAGATATGTAAAAGTTACCATTTTAAATTTTATCTATATAAATTAGAAACTTCACATAAGTGTAAAGAAAATAAGAAAATGCATCTTTAGTTTTCTTTCAAAATGTGATAGAATGATTTGTAAAATAAAAGCCATTTGAAAAAATGTATATTACTTATTTCTTTCTTTTCTATTTACATTCAAAAGGTCCTTTATCAAAAATCAAGTATACGTCAAAATGTAAGTGCAAAACTATGTGCATCATACTATAATTTTTACAAAAATAATACCATTAATATTTATGAAAAATTAATTCTTATGAAAATTTCCCAAATTTGAAACTTAAATATGATTTATTATTTCAATTCAATAAACAAACTTCAACTTCTATATTTTTCCCTAAAATCTCAAGCACTATTATTTCTAACTTTTGAGGAAAAACATTTAAATTAATTTAATTACTTTAATTGGAGTAGATCATAACTTATACAAGTCCAGCTAGGTCATCTAATCTAAGAAAAATGCTTATGTACGTTCATTACGCCTCATCAACATCACATCATATTCTATGGACTTAAGAGTACTGCTCTTTTTCCCACTCATCCTTACTCCCCCAATTTACTCCACTGTTACTTGGTATATAAACCCTCATTCAGTAATTCTCTATGGAGTAGATTACAACAATTATGATGGATTTATCTTCCACCGAAAACTATTTAAATTTCAACATCTATATAACTCATAGTTGTTTACTTCTATAAGGGATAAGCCAACAACTCTCTCTATGAGTTAAAATATATGAGGTGTGGCATAAAAATAATATATTTATATATAATGTAAATAGTAAAAATTACAAATTTTCACTCCCATACGCCCTAGTTTAGTAGGAATCGCCTAACCTAAGCTCTGATACCAAATGTAACAATCCTCTATTCATAACATCCCGACCACGTATAACAGGGGAACTAGCATCTTGAACCTCGTAGACAGTGGATCGTTTTTAAATAAATTTTAAAACAAATCATAGGGCTATCTATAATATTCTACACTCTCTGAAACTCACGACAAAAGGAATAAAATATAATAATCAATAATATAATCCCGAACAAATAAAATAATGCAATATAATAAATTCCAACTACAACTTTTCCTTATACTGATAACAAAAATAGTATAATATCTAAGAATAAATGAAATAAAATTGTGATGGCCCACCCTTCATTCCATAAAGAGACGTGTCATGAAATAGAAAGAAATAGGTAGAAAGAAATAGATAGAACGAAAGAACTAAACACAATCACAGAATCTTACAACGGAACGGAATAAATATATTACATCACATACACATATCACAAAAGTCATTAATGCAGTACATCATGTAGGATCTAGATTAACCCTAGAGGGGGGGGGCGAATAGGGTTATAGCAAATTTTCTCGATATAAACACAGAAACAAAACGCAGAAATAAATATGCTGAAAAGTAAATCACACACAAAATTTACCCAGCTTCGGCAACCCCTGCCTACTGCTGCATTCACAGATTTCTATTAGAATTAAACAGTATCACGCTTACAAACACTCTACTAGACTCGCAAACATTTGCTCCCGCTCACAAACACTCTACTAGACTCGCACACCCTGCTCGCAAACATTTGATCCCACTCACAAACACTCTACTAGACTCGCACACCCTGCTCGCAAACATTTGATCCCACTCACAAACACTCTACTAGACTCGCACACCCTGCTCCACCTATAGAGTTTCGCTCACTCGCAAACTTTGCTCCCCACCTATAGAGCTCGCTTACTCGCAAACTCTGCTCCCGCCTATAGAGCTTTGCAAACTCGCACACCCTGCTCACTGAACTAATTCTAACTAGACAATCTGACACTACCTAAACCCTAGGTGGTGATTTACAAATTCTTTGATTCGAAAAATAAAAACAACAATTAAAAGATAATTAAATAACCCTAAAAATAAAAAGTCCCTTTAAAAAAATTCCCTTTAGAGAAAAATAGGTCGGCCCCTTTAATTAATTTGGCTTGTCTCCTTTGTTTGCTTCGTTCGGTGGCCGTTCCTCTTTCCAATTCAATTAGGGCTTCTGCGAATTTTGGAGCTTTTCTTCCTTGCGATTCAAACTAGGGTTCTTGCAAATTGAAGTCGCCGCTTGATACAGTTTGATCGTATGCTTCGATGCTTTTTGCTTTGCCCACGGCTCTTCAATTTGGATCGATTTCGTTTTGTGATTTCGGTATGTAATTTATCCTTTTGCTTTTCTAATTTTGGCTTGCTCGAACTCGATGGATTTGAGATTTCCGATGATGATGATTTATATAGGGTTTGTAACCCTAGATTTACGTTCGTCTGATTGCTTCAAAATTTCTTGCTTTGGTCGTTCGATTTCACTTTGATGATTGAGATTTCACTGACCTTTTCATTCCTTTACCACCACGTCTCTGACTTGTTCAATAATGTATATTTGTTACTTGATGGTTACGGCGTTGATTTTTGATGGCATCGTGAATTTCTCTGTTGACTTGGCTTGATACTCACAGCTTTGATTTTTGTGATGTCTGACTATGCCGTGATTTTTGCTATCCACTGCTTTGGCTCCGATCATTTTACTGTTGACTTTATTCTCTGACTTCATTTCGACTTTGGCATTGACTAACTCGATGGTCACGGCTTTTTTACTTTGTAATAAAGGTTGACTTGTTCATTGTTGTGCATTGGCCCAGTTGATGATTTTCTGGCTAAACTTTTTCATGTCTTCACCTGACTTTGACATCGGTTTTGTACTGTTATGGTTTGATTTGCTACTTTCATGGCCTATAGTGTTTACTTGAGTGTTGCTTCAATATGCCCTGGTCTGGAATAGCTCTGTTGCACTGCCTGTATTCATTGTAGTGTATGTTGTACTTTGATCTAATTGTGCACTTGCCCTTGATATTGTAGTCTCTCTGTACTTGTAGTTGTGCAGTTTGCCACTGACTTTGGTTCTTCGCTTGTGCATATTGTATTTGATACTGTTGCATTGTTCCATGTACACTTTGAGTTCTTGCAGTTGATTTGGTTGTTCCCTGTACTTGTGCATTGTTGTGTCTGGTTCGTTGAGTTCTTGGTTGTCACAGCTCTATATAGTTTGGAACTGTGTCATGGTGATGCATTCTTGAGTCTTGGATATTGAACAGTATCATGTTGTTGCTTGAGTCTCTGATCATTTGCACTTGCACACTCCATGTTGCATTACTGTATACTTTTGGTCATGTTGTACTTCTGGTTGGTCACTTGATTCACATGTGCACTGCCTGTTTGAAATTGTAGCATGTCACCGTAATGTCTTCATTTGCTTGAGTTTTAACTGTGCTCGAGCTCTGTCCATACTTCGAATTTGCATACACTTTATGTTGACATTTGCTATGCTTTGACACAGATGCTCCACTTGGTTATTCCTTCTGTTTGTTACTGTGGATTGAGCATTGTGTCACAGCAAACTGCATGTTATATTTCTTGATCATGTTGGCCATTTGGTCGAGCTGTAACATCTGAGTCATTGTTGCCCTTGTTGCTGTGTCATACTCGTTGAACTGGTTTTCTTGTTGTTGCATTCTGGTCAGTGATGCACTGTGCCTTGTACTTGGTCTCTGATCTGATTCTTGATCATTTCATGTTGATTTTTGAAATTTCACTTGAGTTGAATCCAGTTTCAAAACTCGGGTTTGACCTTGTGCTCGTGTCGTGATTTTCAATATTATTGCACGTGAGTTGAACTCGGTTTTTCATTTGGGTTTGACCTGTGCTCGCTTGTCCCTGTAAATCAATCAAGTGTATATATCGGCGTGCACGGCCTTGTGGCATATACAGTAATACACTGTGTATGTCACAAGTTTTCGTGTATGATGAATTCAAATTTAAATTATGACGAACAACCCAAATAACTGAGGCAAATCATATTTTCAAAATTATCTTTTATTTTTGAATTGCAAAAATATTTCTTTTTCAATTTTACTGCGTTAGTTTATATTTTTGCAGATTGCTCAGATGCTGGATTCAAACTGGAATGAAGTTGAAGATTAAAATACGAGTGTGAGTGATATGTAGTGAGGTCAACTGTAAATATGAAATTGTGATGTATTATAATCAAAGTTGTATAGTTATAGTGAGAGCTTGAAATTGTACTATTCAAAAATGTAATAAATATTTATTTGAATAAAATATCTGTTTGAATTCAAATTCTGTGTAATTTATTTTATTCAACAAATATTTATTTAAACTGTGAAAAACAGAATAGTATATTAACAAATACATTTAAACGAATGTATATATGTTTATTATCATCAAACAAAAATCATATAAGCGCATATTCAACACATCAGAGTCATTAAATTATACATATATCATACTAGACAGTCGTGGTGATTTGCCTATTCCATAAAAATCAAAATGCAGCCATAAATACTTATACAATGGAAACATATATAACTAGGTACGCAGAAGCCTCCTGCTCCAAGTTTTCCTCCAAAATACGTCAAAGCCAACCTAGAAATCACTTGGCTACTAATAAAAATTTGAGTACCCAAGAGTTTAGAAAAAACCAAAACATAAACTCTAGGTCGGACATAGGTATGGTGTGAGTAAACGGTTAAAACAATTTAACTTGAAAATCATTTGAAATCAAGGGTATCTCTTAAGACTCACCATACATAAACACGGACAAGTTTTTCCCTTAAGATAACCAAAACAATTCATAGGAAATCTAGTGATATTATAATAGTGTCTAGGATTTTCAATATAAAATAAGAAATAGCTGTAATGCTTGCATCTCATGTTCCAACATAGTTGGACACAATCAAAACCATACGGGCGCTTATTGAAGATTGGATTCCATATAATGGCAGAACTACTGGGGTACCGCCCTTCACAATACCTAGTCTAGATTACCGAGGACCACTTCCGATCCCCTACAACACAAGACTGGCCTATTCCTAACATGGATAGTCCAAATAAGATCACTCCGCGGTTGATGCCACCAACCGCCCATAAAGCCGAATAAAAAGGGACATCAAGACAGGGGAAATCCTACCCTAATTGGGTGTTGCCCACTTAGCCTTACTGCACCACCCTTGTTTTAGTCATTCCCGATTGATGAGGCTTGAGGCTATGATTACCTTTTATAGCATACATTTCTTAGAATACTCACCGTCCTTCAATGACGATAGTCCGATAGCATTCGTCCATACAAGTCCATTCCAGGTTCGAACGAAACCGAAGGCACTATCTCCACTGCACTCGTATTGGAATCACCGTCAGAGTTTGTGACAAATAGCCTTTGCATTCTGAATCTTCATTCGTGATCTTCCCTTGAGATCTTCATGAACTATCGCTTATTTTGGATCAATGTGGTTTTTGGATAACAATTAATATCCGATCCCGGTCTCATCGAAATTCAAACGCCATCTTTAAGGCCAAGTTGTTTTAAGTAAAAACAATTCGATATAATTTCAGAGTGTCATATTCGCATAGAAATTCCATCACAAATGTCAATTCCAAATAAACGTCTCACATTTATATCAACAGTTCAATTCAGGGTATTTCATATCATAGAATAACTGGAATTAACATACTAGATAAATCAAGCAATCTAAAGTACTTAACCATTTAAACTACACATAGATTAGATTAACTATTCACACAATCATCTAACTAATTTAAACAAAATTAATTATTTTCAAATCCTATTTAATTATTTATAAGCTAATTACAGACCATTTTATTTTATTTTAATCAAACATTTGGAATTAATTAATAATTAACATGTAGAATTAACCTAAGGTTTCTGATTAATTAAAAGTTTTAAACGTTTTATTTTATCTTAACAATTTATTAATTACAACTATTAACTTTACTCAATAACATTAGGTATTCATAAATAATTAACCTAATTTATAATTATCCTAAGCTTAATTAATTTAAGTTTAAATCGTTTATCTGCATTGACTATTTACTATCCTCAGGTTTGAATTAATTTAAAATTTAAAATTACTTTATCTATCAATAGACTTAAGTTTCAAAAGCATTTAACTTTTATACAATTTGTTTTGAAATTTACTTTGAGAAATTTTTAATTACTTTTATTACGTTGACGTAGCAGGCCCAATCGGCCCAAAATACAATAACTAGCTTTCCCCCCTCCTTTCTCTTTTCCTTATTTATCTTTACCTTTGTTACTTCTGCAAACCTAACGTCCACAACCAGACACGCGTGCACATGCACACAGTATCGGGGATGCTCCGACCATCGTCGACGACACCATCAAGTCAACAACGACCTTCCCGATCTTTCCGGCCACCCAGAGCCCCACAAAAACCTCGCATCCAAAATCGAACAGAAGTTCACCAACACCAGGCAGAGAACCCACCCTATCTCCACCTTGCGCCATCGCTACCGACCACCAGAGACCACGTCGCCTAGCCTGGATCTGTGCCTGACTTCCATCTTCCTTTTCCCCTCCTCCGAGCCAATTCGACGCCACCACGGTTTCATACTCGAGCAACAAACACGCCCTAACCCGACGCACCCTAAAACCCTACAACTCATCGCACCGCCGTTACCGATGCTTAGAAAAATGTAGTTCCATTTTTCCCATGACCCTCTTCACCTCGTTCTCCTCTGGCCAGAACCCCGAAGATTATAACCCACTCGGTCGCTAGAAGAACCCACATGACCCTTTTCCGTTCAACTCCCCCTTCCTCAACAACCACTAGACTAGAAATCAAAACAAGGCCACCAAAATTCATCATTTACTATGTAGATTCCATTTGTATAAGTGAAACACGAATTAAAAATAAATTATTTCCTGAAATGTTTTACCTTCCACTGTAAATCTTCTTTTTTTTCTTTAGTGATATTGCTTCCTAATTTCTCATGAAATCATTTAAAAAAAAGGAATTCTCTATTACAAACATATTTTCTTCAATCATCACAACCTATAAGTAGTTAGATGAAGAGAAAAATGAGTTTGAAGGATCTTTGAATATGTTAGAAACAAGAACAGAGGCAAGAAAAATTGTACAGGCATTCACACTTCATATCCAGGCACACACACACACACACACACACACATATAGACATACACACACATTCATTTCTTGGCAACACTACACAATCTACTATTACTTCTATTCTCTTTTACTTACTCATAGATTTTATAAAATATTTTGATTTTAAAGATGAAGCTTACTCACTTGTAAAAAAAAATTGAACAGAGGAAACAAAGATCTTGAAAAACTGGTGATTGCTTTTGATCTTGATCTTCTTGTTTTAGTTGAATTGTTTTAAGTTTTCGGTTGTAAGATGGTAGGGGTGTTTATCTTTTGTTGTACTTAGTTCGAATGAGTGAAATGAAGACAATGGAGATATATATATATATATATATATATATATATAAAGGGTAAGCTGCCTCTGTATACAACACTTTTTTTTCACATTTTCTTTTGTTTTATATATTTTTTTCTTTTATTTCCTTTGGTCAGCAATTTTTGACCTGATATGATCTTTGAAGTTCGAAGTGATTTATTAAAATAGAAGTGATTTATTAAAAAGGAGAAATGGCCTTTTATGTGCTTGAGTAGATAGGAATTTAATGTATGTGTCCACCTTCATGTTTACAAGCATATCCCATTCCATGTATATACATATCTCCTACATATGCATACATATCATATTTTGTCTTATTGCCTTACATACTTCACATATATGGTTTACCAAAGTTATCTTCATGTTTCATACACACTATATAATCACTTATATTCCTATTTTTAATCATATATATATATATTATTTTTTATTTTTTTAGCCAAAGCTTAAGTACCAACATCTAAATTCTATTTAATTATTGTTGACAGATTTTATTTTTGAATTTCCAAATCACAGCTTTCTTTCAAAATACATATATGTGTGTATAAATAAATAGTTAACAGCAAGAAAATCTTTTTTGTTTATGAAATGATAAGTTTGTATTTTAAATAATTAGATTATAGAATTATTAAGATAATAGTGCCAAAATACCGGGTCTTCACATTCCTCCTCCAATAAAAGAATTTTGTCCCCGAAATTTAAAAGCAAGAGATAATCAAATTTTTCATCAAAAGTTTTTTTATATTCAACCAGCAAAGCATACACATCATCCATATTCTAACAACCACAGCAAACAATTTATTCAAAAAAACAACCCTAACTATCCTATTAACAATTCTGGATAAGCCGTCCTTATACTATCTAGAGTTTTCCAGGTACAATCTCTGGGATCCTCACTCCATTGGATCTTAACTAGCTTTACCACCTTGTTCTGGAGCTCCTTATCATCTTGGTCTACAATTTGAACTGGATGCCTGACCACTGTTAAGTTCGGTTCGACCTCCAAATCCTCCTGAACTACGGTTCTACAACCAGTGACGGGTCATATACGTATTTTCTCAAATGAGATACGTGAAATACGTTATGAATCCCAGCCATCCGTTCTGGTAATTCAATCCTGTATGCCAAAGCATCGATCCATTCAAGAACACGAAAAGGTCCTATATATCTTGGAGATAACTTTCCAGTCTTACCAAACCTGATTGCTCCTTTGATTGGGGAAATCTTGACAAATACCAAGTCTCCAACTTCAAATTCCAGATTCCTCTGTCTCTTATCTGCGTAGCTATTTTTATGATTCTGGGCAGCCTTCATCCTTTTCCTAATCAACTCGACCTTCATAGATGCTTCACGAATAATGTCTGGACTAAGTATAAGGAAATCTCCTGATTCTACCCAGCAGGGCCTTCCATACAAAGCTTCTTATTGTGCCATCTTGATGCTTGCATGATAACTGTTGTTGTACAAGAATTCCACCATGTGTAGATGATCTTCCCAAGATCCACTGATGTCCAGGATGCAAGCTTTCAACATATCTCTTAAAATGCGATTCAGCCTCTCCATCCGACCATCGGTTTGTGGATGATAAGCGGTACTTAAACTCAACTTCGTTCCAAGAACCGTTTGTAGAGCTTCCTAAAATTTGCTAGTAAAAATTAGGCCACGATCACTTAAAATGCTAATGGGAACTCCATGCAGTCTGACAATCACTCTTATGAAAATCTCCACCAATGAAACTGATGTTCTGGTTGACTTAACTGGGATAAATAGGCGCTCTTAGTTAGCCTATCTACAATTACCTCCACTCCTTCATTCCCTTTCCGGGTTCTAGGCAACCCATCGATGAAATCCATCGATATCATCTCCCATTTCCACTTTGGAACCTCTAAAAGTTGCAACAATCTCGCAGTCTTCTGTTGATCACCCTTTACTTACTAACAGTTTGCACATCCATTAACAAAGGTAGCAATTTCCTTCTTTATTTCCGGCCACCAGTAAACTCTTTTCATATCTTTATACATCTTATTCATTCTTGGGTGGATACTCAGTATAGATTTGTGGCCTTCCAACAAAACTTCCTGCCTTAGCCCATCCGCATCCGGCACGTACAACGTCCATTTATTTTTAAAGCACCTTGACTGTCAATCTCAAAATCTGAATATTGACCTTCCTTAGCTCCCCAGATTAATTCTTCTAGAGTTCTGTCCTCCTTTTGATTGCTTACAATCCTTTCCTATAGAGTCGGGGTAACTTCACTAACAGCCAAAATTGCGTTCCTACTCAAGGCATCTGCCACTACGTTTGTTTTCCCTGGTGTGTAGAGAATGTCCAGATCATAGGATGCCAAGAATTCCACCCATCTCTGTTGTCTCAGCATCAGGTCCTTCTGGGTAAAAAGATATTTTAAGGGTTTATGATCAATGAAAAGCTCAAACTTTTCCCCCAACAGATAATGCCTCAATATCTTCAGCGCAAATACAATGACCAACAACACCAAGTTATGCGTAGCATAGTTCTTCTCATGTGGCTTTAACTGCCTACTCGCATACGCAATCACCCTTCCATTCTGCATCAAAACAGCTCCTAGTCCTATTCCACAAGCATCGGTGTATACCTCGAACTTACTGTTCCCATCTGGAATAGCCAAAACAGGTGCACCGGTCAATCTCGCCTTCAGATCTAGAAACGTTTCTTCACATTCTAGAGTCCATTTAAACTGTGCTCCCTTCCTAGTCAGTCTAGTCAAGTGAGAGGAAATCTTAGAGTAATCCTGGATGATTTTCCTGTAGTAACCCACCAAGCCAAGAAAGCTGTGAATCTCCATAGGAGTCTGCGGTTGCTTCCACTCTTGTACAGCTGCCACCTTGACCGGATCCACAGAGGTATCATCTCCTAATACGATGTGTCCTAAAAATTTTACTTCTGATTTCCAGAAATGACACTTCGAAAACTTTGCTTTCAGGACGTGCCTCCTCAAGGTCGCCAATACTATTTCCAAATGATGCCTATGCTCGAACACATCTGAAAAATCTCTGACCACTTCGATGTTTCCTACATCTTCTTGAGATGCCTCGAAACCATGCAAGAGACTACCCAGGTGAATAACTGGACTATCATAGATCACACTTGCAATCCTTCCCAGTTTGGTTTCCAAGGACACGGTTCTCTCTTCACAAGCTAGAACAGCTTTATACTTGTCAAACCAATCCATTCCTAATATAAGGTCAAATCCGTTAAAGTCCAATACAAAAGGGTCACACGAGAAGCTATGGGATAGATAAGAAATTTTCAGGCTTTCAAAAATCACGTCTAGCTTGGTTACTCCCCTATGGGGTTAGTTACAAAAATAGGGTGGTCCATGACACTAGGGGTAAGGTGAAATTTCTCCACCGTTTCCATAGAAATAAAAATAAGGGAAGTATAAGAATCAAACAATACTCTAACATAAATGCTGTTTAAAAAGCAAAGTACCTTCGAGTACGCCTTTGCCTTTCCCACTAGTATAAGCCGAAGGTCCACCCTGAATAGCAAACACTTTGTTCGGTTGAGCCTTCTGAAGAAGTGGGCAAGCTTTCACCATATGACCGGGCTGCTGGCAATTGAAGCATAAGGTCTTCTGAACCATCGAGGAAATGGGTCCACTCTGCTACTGCTTCGGAGCTCCACCTCTAGGATAGTATCTCTCCAGATGACCTTCCTGTTGGCACACATAACATTTCATGACCGTCTGATTACCTCCATGCTTTCCTTTACCCTGCCTCTTCCAGTTTGGATTAAATTTCCTTTTATTCTGATGGGTTGCGCTGCCACCCGGTGTTGTAACTGTTGCCAGGGGTTTTCTTTCAAAAAGCTCCTCATATCTCAAAGCCATATCTACCAGTTCCATAAATGATCCCTTGAGATGTGTAGTCATTTTCTTATGAAATTCGAGCCTCGTCCCTAATACAAACTTTCATTTTTCTTAAGCGTTGTATCAATAAGTCCAGGACCATATCGGGACAACTCGTTGAACTTGGTTTCATACTCCGGTACTGACATATCTCCTTGCTTAAGGTCCAGAAAACTCCTATAAGTAGGGTTTTCCCTGCGATAGGCATAAACCGCTCTTCAAATACCTCCTTGAATCTGTTCCAAGAAAATTCGTCCTCGGGGACATTCATTATGACCGCGTCCCACCACGCAGCTGCTCCCTCCTGTAGTTTCCATGCCACCATAACTCGCTTCTGCTCATCCGAAAGATCCAAACTCTTAAAAATTCGCTCACATGAGCGTAGCCAGGCTTGCACTTCGATTATGGGCTTGGTACCCATAAAAGGCCTTCCTCCAAGGTGTGTAAAGTCTTTGCACAGCGTTGCAAAGTTCACACAAGGATGTATTGGGGTTAAGGCCTCGATAGTTACTCTACCATCCTCTGCATTCGGGCCCCTTCCGTTTGTAGTTGTCATGCTATTCGCACCTCTGCCTCTTCTTCCCATGGTACTCATGTTGATAACCTGAACATAGTAACTCGATAGTCGGTTATGTGTATATATGTGTATATATAAAAATCTACAAGTATGCTCTCTCACGATGGGTATTAACCCAAAAGCCTAGGAATTTTCTCAACCTAGTGCTCTAATACCAACAGTGACGGCCCACCCTTCATTCTATAGAAAGACATGTCATGAAATAGAAAGAAATAGGTAGAAAGAAATAGATAAATAGAAAGAACTAAACACGATCATCGAATCTCACAACGGAACGAAATAAATATATTACATCACATACACATATCACAAAAGTCACTAGTGTAGTACATCAGAGTCATTAAGTTTTATATGTATCATACTAGACAGTCATGGTGACCTGCCTATTCTATACGAACTAAAATGCAGCCATAAATACTAATACAACGCAAACAGATATAACTAGATACGCAGAAGCCTCTTGCTCCAAATCTTCCTCCAAAATACGTCAAAACCAACCTGGAAATCTCTTGGCCACTCATAAAAATTTGAGTACCCAAGAGTTTAGGAAAAAACAGAAGAAAAAAAAACTCCGGGTCAGACATGGGTCTGGTGTGGGTAAACGGTTAATATTTTTTAACTTGAAAATCATTTTAAATCAAGGGTATCACATAAGACTCACCGCACATAAACACGGACAAGTTTTTCCGTTATGATAACCAAAACATGTCAAAGGAAATCTAGTTATATTATGATAATGTCGAAGGCTTTCAATATAAAATAAGAAATAGCTGGAATGCTTGCATCTCACGTTCCACATAGTTGGACACAATCAAAACCGTACGAGCGCTTACTGGAGATTGGATTCCATACAATGGTAGGGCTACAGGGGTACTGTCCGCCACAGTACTTGGTCTTGATCAGTGTACCGAGGACCACTCTCGATCCCCTGCAATAAAGACCGGCCAACTCCTTACCTGGACAGTCCGAATAAGATCGCCCCGTGGTTGAGGCCACCAACCGCCCACACAGTCGAATAAAAAAGGACATCTAGACAGGGTAAATCTTATCCTAATTGGTGCTACCAACTTAGCCTTGCTGCACCTTCCCTGTTTTAGCCATTCTCGGTTGATGAGGTTGAGGCTACGATCACCTTTTATAGCACACATTTCTTAGAATGCTCACCGTCCTCCAATGACGATGGTTTGATAGCATTCGTCCATACAAGTGCGTTCCGGGTTTGAACGGAACCGAAGGCACTATCTCCACTACACTTGTATTGGAATCACCTTCAGAGTTAGCGACAAATAGCCCTTGCATTTTGCATCTTCATTCCTGATCTTCCCTTGAGATCTTCATGACCTAGCGCTTATTTTGGATCGACGTGGTTTTTGGATAACAATTGATATCTGATCCCGGTCTCATCGAAATCCAAAGTCATATTTAAGGCTAAGTTGTTTTAAGTAAAAACAATTCGATATAATTTCAAAGTGTCATATTCGCATAGAATTCCATCACAAATATCGATTTCAAATAAACGTCTCACGTTTATATCAACAATTCAATTCAGGGTATTTCATGTCACATAATATCAATAATTAGCATACTAGATAAATCAAGCAATCTAAAGTACTTACCATTTAAACTACTCATAGACTAGATTAACTAGTCACACAATTATCTAATTAATTTAAAACAAAATTAATTATTTTCAAATCCCGTTTAATTATTAATAAACTAATTGGAAACCATTTTATTTTATTTTAATTAAACATTTGGAATTAATTAATAATTAAAATGTAGAATTAACCTAAGGTTTTTGATTAATTAAAAGTTTTAAACATTTTATTTTATCTTAACCATTTACTTAATTACAACTATTTACTTTATTTTAATAGCATTAGGTATTCATACATAATTAACCTAATTTATAATTATCCTAAGCTTAATTAATTTAAGTTTAAATCATTTATATGCATTGACCATTTACCATCCTAAGGTTTGAATTAATTTAAAATTTAAAATTACTTTATCTATCAGGAAATCTAAGTTTCAAAAGCATTTAAATCTTATACAATTTGTTTTGAAATTTACTTTGAGATTTTTTTTATTATGTTGACATAGCAGGTCCAATCGGCCTAAAATATAATTACCAGCTTTCCCCCACTCGTTTCTCTTTTCCTTACTTATCTTTACATTTGCTTACTTCTACAAACCTAACTGCCACATCCAGACACACGAGACACATGTGCATGTGCACACGGTATCGGGGACGCTCCGACCATTATTGACGACACCACCAAGTCACCGACGACCTTCCCGATCGTTCCATCCACCCAAATCCCTACTAAAACCTCGCCTCCAAAGTTGAACAGAAGTTCATCAACATCAGGCAGAGAACCCACCCTATCTCCACCTCGCGTCGTCGTCACCGACCATAATAGACCATGCTGCATTGCCTGGAGTTGCGCCTGACTTCCATCTTCCTTTTCCCCTCCTCTGAGCCACCTCGATGCCACCGCGACATCGTACTTGAGCAACAAACATGACCTAACCAGACGCACCCTAAAACCCTACAACTCATCGCACCGCCATCACTGATGCTCAGAAAAATGTAGCTCTATTTTTCCCGTGACCCTTATCACCTCGTCCTCCTCTGGCCAGAACCCTAAAGATTGTAACCCACTCGGTCGCCAAAAGAACCCATACGACCCTTTTCCATTCAACTCCCCCTTCCTCAACAACCACTCAACTAGAAATCAAAACAAGGCCACCAAAATTCATGATTTACTAAGTCGATTCCATTTATATAAGTGAAACATGAATTAAAAATAATTGATTTCCTGAAATGTTTTACCTTTCACTGTAAATCTTTTTTTCTTAGTGATGCTGCTTGCCAATTTCTCATGAAATCATTTTAAAAAATAGGAATTCTCTATTACAAACATATTTTCTTCAATCATCACAACCTATAAGTAGTTAGATGAAGAGAAAAATGATTTTGAAGGGTTTTTGAATATGTTAGAAACAAGAACAGAGGCAAGCAAAATTGTGCAGGCATTCACACTTTATATCAAGGCATATATATATACATTCATTTCTAGGCAACACTGCACAATCTACTGTTACTGCTATTCTATTTTACTTACTCATAGATTTTATAAAAGATTTTGATTTTAAAGATGAAGTTTACTCACCTATAAAAAAATTTGAACAGAAGAAACAAAGATCTTGAAATACTGGCGCTTGCTTTTGATCTTGATCTTCTTGTTTTAGTTGAGTTGTTTTAAGTTTTCAGTTGTAATATGGTAGGGGTGTTTATCTTTTGTTATACTTAGTTAGAATAAGTGAAATGAAGACAATGTAGATATATATATATATATACAAGAAGGGTAAGATGCCTCTGTACACAACACTTTTTTTTAACATTTTCTTTTGTTTTATATTTTTCTTCTTTTATTTCCTTTGGCTAGCAATTTTTGACCTGATATGATCTTTGAAATTTGAAGTGATTTATTGAAATAGAAGTGATTTATTATAAAGGAGATATGACCTTTTATGTACTTGAGTAGATAGGCATTTAATATGTGTGTCCCCCTTCATCTTTACCATCATATCACATTCAATGTATGTACATATCTCCTACATATACATACATATCATATTTTGTCTTACTGCCTTTCATACTTCACATATATGTTCATATATGTTTTACCAAAGTTATCTTCATGTTTCATACACACCATATAATCACTTATATTCCTTTATTATTATTTTTAATCATATATATTTATTTATTTTATTTTTTAACCAAAGCTTAAGTACCAACATCTAACTTCTATTTCTATATGTATACTTATATTTAGTGTTATAAAGATAGAGTTTTATATTTAATTATTCTTGAGAGATTTTATTTTTGAATTTCCAAATTAAAGCTTTCTTTCAAAATACATATATATGCATATAAATAAATAGTCAACAGCAAAAAGATCTTATTTGCTTTTGAAATGATTAGTTTGTGTTTTAAATAATTAGATTAGAGAATTATTAAGATAATAGTGCCAAAATCCCGGGTCATCACAAAAATAGTAAATAGCTAATTGATAAATGTGCAGGTCTCCACCGTCCCATCACGCCTCCTAGTCACTACAAGTGCTCTCTATTGACTTCTAAGATTATACCTACAAAGAAGAAATAATGGAGGGAGTCAAACATATGTCTGGTGGGTGAAATACATCATATAAGTGTATAATACTAATAAGCAAGTAAATTAACACTTATGCTTTAAAACTAAACTTTAACATGTGTTACCTGTACTAGATAAGTCATCTAAACACAATAATATACTATAGTGACATCATAAGCTAAGATCTTACTAAAATGCATACTGAGTCTAAACATATACCGAAACACCATGTCACGACTGAGCCTAAAGTCTCAATTTTCCATCGCCATAAATATGTGCACACGACCAAGCTTAAAGTCCTAGCTCGTTTGTCGCAAACGTGTGTATGTGACTGAGCCTAAAGTCCCAGCTCATATGCCGAAAAAAATACGCAGATATTCGAGCCCAAAATCCCAGCTCGAATGCCGAAACCGTATGCAACCGACCGAGCCTAAATTCTCATCTCAAATGCCAAAAAATGTGTATAAAAGACCAATCCTAAAGTCCTAGCTCGAATGTCAAAAACGTATGCAAATGATCCAGCCCAAAGTCCCAACTTGAATGTCGAAAATGCATATAAACGACCGAGCCCGAAGTCCCAACTCGAATGCCAAAAATATATGCAAACGACCGAGACAAAACTCTCTGCACGAATGCCGAAAACGTACTTGACTATTAAGGTCAATTCCAATTTAGACATTCGCCTAGCTGTTAGCGACGCTATTGGGATCAAACCCAAAACATATCATCGCTCTACCGTTTACGAAGATACTGGATAAAGCCCCAACTCATCGTCCATAAGCGTCACTAGTACAACTGATGACTACTTCCCTATATGTGTATCCAAAACATCCTAGTAGAACCCTCGTATAACAATATTTACTAAAATGAGACACATTTTTAAAATAGTTCAAAACACAACAAACAATATACCGAAGCTTTTCCAGTCTCATAATAATCTCAATGCAATAAACCACGCATGAAATTGAGTTGTATGCGAGACTTATGAATGTTTAAAATTAAGGGATACTATCATTATTATTGGAAGTTAAGCAGGGTGTTTAAAGAGGACCCATACCTCTATCTTTTTTATGAGATGGAAAACACTTACAACAACACACTAGGGCAACAAAGGCTACACAACAAAAAACAAAGCCATATCTAAATACAAAACCCAGACTTATCAAATAGTTCCTTAACCTCCAAAGATGCAATTGTATCAGTTCCCCAAGTTAGGATTTTCCTCTTAATCTTTTTAGCACATGATCTCAGAATATCATAGCTCCCCCTTTCCTTTTTTATTAAAGTTCCTATTATTTCTCTCACTCTAAAGCTCAACAAAGCAGACTTTACGATAATGCAACATTACCTTGGCTGTGTAACTCTTCCATCTAACGGCATCAATTTAATTATAATATTCTTCTATGTATACCATCATCGTATTTTCATATCCACCTTGCAACAGTAAAACCCAAACCCAGTCTCACTTAAACCTATGCCACAATCATCTTTCGACCTTCATCGTCACTGCCACAAGCCATTTTGCCCAGATTCGACTTCATTGATGCCACCCTTGCCTTGGCCCATGATGCCACACTACGACCTACGACCGCCTGCTACTCCATATCCAAATCCAACCAATCCATATGACCATCCGACTCGATTAGAGACAACAACCAGGACCTGCTTTACCACCTCTACACATATATACTTTTTGATCATTGTATTATCGCCGCTTTATCATTGAATCAAAATGAACGGTAAGTATTTGTCGAACATCCAACGCGTTTTATAATCAGTCCGTACGCCCAATTGACGAACAAGCACCATAAATGGATTCATTATGCTGAGAACTACAATTTGATATACATAATATGTCTAGTTTTGAATGCTTGTATATTCACACTTTTTAATTAGAAGGAGATTATCTTATGCTAATTACAATCGATAAAAATTAGATTTTTAACCGTTTATCCATGGCATACTACACCTTAATCATGATTATTTATATATATATAATCATTTTTTAAATTTCAATTACACCATTTATAACATGATTTACGACCATAAGGAATGAATTACTGTATTTTATTAATATACACAAATATGATAATACCCACTCATCGATAGTCATGATTTTCTTAAATACGAGGTAAATCCTCCTCCTTCACTATCTAGAAATTCCTCGTCTTGAAAATGCCAAATTTCTCGATAGCTTCGATTTGTTTGCGTGGCTCTCTTCGCAGTGATCTTTTTTATATATTAATTCGTTTAATTTGGATTTGATTTGGTGGATTAGGAATTGATTTTATGACTAGGGTTTTTAAATGGAGGCAAGAGTATTATAGAAAAAGGAATATGTTAATAGATCTATTTATAGGCAAAAAAATATAATATCCAGGTTAAAATCTCATAATCAATGTATTATGAAAAGTCATTGGGTTTAACTTCTTCTAATTTTTACCCCATTTAACCAAATTCAGCAAGTGATATATGTTTTTTGACTGTTAACGACATTCCAGACACAATGGAATAGGTTCCAAAGTATAATTAAAGCTTATGTAAAAATTCACTATATTGCCTTTTATGTAAAATTACAATTTTACTATTTTAATTTAATTATTTAATAACGTAAAGTTACGGGGTATTATATAAACTCTGTAGAATTAGTATTATACCCTCGAACCATACTCTGGGTATTCATATGTATAGTGTAACTGGCGAGGATCGAACACTAGGATCATCGGTGGAAACAAAGTACCTCAACCAACTGCACTACTCATGTAAGACAAAAATAAAATAAAAACAACACAATAATTTTAGCTTAAAATTATCATATAAAAACATGACTGAAATATGTATGTCATTTTACCAAATAGCATCATAAAATGCTATATTTGATTATTTTTTTAAATTCAGACTACTAAAATATATAGCTTTTAAATATAAAATGATACTAAAAGGTAATATTGGAAAATAACTACTATATTTTTTGATTCAGTAAATATCGAATGCTACTTGGTAAAATAAAAAATGTTTTATATTTTTGATTCGGTAGATACAAAATGCTACTATATAGTAACAATTAAACATGAAATGTTATTACAAGGTATGATCAAAAAATAAATGTAATACTTTTTTCATTTGGTAAATAAAATATGCTACTATACATTAGCTATTACATGAATTCTTTGCATGTAAAATTGGAATCCTATTATTAGTGGTCCTACATAAAAAAAATTGGTCCAATAACGGGAAGAGATCAAAGCATGATCATATTGCTGCAATCCAAAATCATTTTACATTCTTTCCCAAACATACAACCCACATGTAATAGCCTGTTCCTCTAACTAATTTGAACCTTCCTAGCACGCATCATAATTCAGCCACGTCTATACGAACTGGCTTATGTTTCCAGCATCAAATCTTGCTAAGTCCCCCAACCTCCAACGATGACATCCATAAATCTACCAGCAACCACCTAGCATTTCCCATCAACATAATTCCAACTTCATGTTTACCCTTAACCACAACAAGGTGGAACTCTAAATAATATTGCCAGCTACAACAGAGTATCTCGCCGACCCTTGGTTGCATATTTTGTTGCATACGAGTCCTACAACATCTGGGAACCAAGACTTCGAGAATGACTACAGCAGCACCATGTCCTCAGATAAGAGCATGCTTTGCACTAATAGTTTAACAAGAGCATGTTGTTGAGGATAGTGACCCATACTAACTTATCTGATGTAATGACCCGTAGTTTACATATTGAAGGATCATTAAATATTACTATATAATTCATTTGAGGTCGAATGACTCTATAACTTTAGAAAATAACTAATGGGGACATTTTCCATCCTTAGAATTTTTATCGGACAGTTTTGACCTTGAAAAAATTATAGAGCCTATAACCTTTGATCAGAGCTAAATTAGGATTTAAAACTACTTCCATTATATCAAGATGATGGTTCCTCTTTCCGTAAAGTGGCCATAATAGAAAAATGGACTAACCGTTTAGGAGATGTGACCGTTTTAATTTTAGATTATTACTGGCCAAATTAGTGGGTAATTAATTAGGCCCAAACCTAAGCCCACTAATCAATATCGGGATTGTGCCTAGTTGGAGATGATAGGATAGATCTGATCACTTATCACACTCCCTAATACAAGTCTGAACCTCCTTTAATATGTTTTCCATTAAAAACTCCTTTTTTCCACACATAAATTAACCAAAAATCATCATTAGAAGATAATTGGTAAGGGAATCTCTAGATTTATCATTTGGATGCTTTGGGCTCCGCAATATTACCATTTATCTTGGATTTGAAGAGATTATTTGATAATTTGGGTGTTAGGTTAGTGATACTATTTCTCTCGCTATTAATGCATATTGATATAGTCAAATGATAGTTTTAAGTTGATTTCGAAATTAATTGACCCTTAATAGTTAGATCTTATACTAACAACACCTAATATCCATGTTTAAAAGGATAGATTTGGATTTCGATATGATTTACACTGCTTGTCCATCATAATTGCTAATTTATAGAAAACTAGATCTAGGACGATCCATGATATTAAATATGTCTAGATTATTGAAATATGTTGTTTGGATGATATGGAATGATGTTTGATTTTCGAATGAATTGTTTTGATAAGTTAACTAGTTGTTTTAGATAATTAGGAATATGATAGGCAGTTTGGTGCAAATAACACAAAAGTGTTCGAAATACGATGGAAATTGGATATGACGTGCTTGAGGTTGTAGGGAGACTATTCAAAAAATCCTAGGCAATTAGAAGTAGATTAGGTGCCTCAAAATTTTGATCGTTAAATATGATAAGTTAAAACCAAAATCAGATCGATGAGAATCAAACGTGGATAGGGTTGGTGATGCTTCGGGTCCATAGGGCAAAGATTTCGGGTTTCTATGCTAGGTGCTTCGGGTCAAGAATTTGTTATCATAGGGAAATGAATTTTGGGACTTAGTCAAAAAATTTGGATAGAAAGTGATCGGTTGCTTCGAGTCAAAGTAAGGAGGACTTCGAGACTTTGAGCTACTTGCTTCGCGATGAGCCTAGGGAGGCGAGATGATTTGCATTTGGACTCTGACAAATTTTGAAGGGGAGAAGTATGATCGGTAGTGGTCATGCAAACTTTGGGTTTTCCATGTAGTGATTTCGGGTCGGGGTTGAGGCGACTTTGAGGCAGCTTGTGGGAAAGGTGAAGAAGTAGTCATGCATTAGCCAACTTTAGATCGAACAAAACATGGTTAGTATCGACCATACATTGTCGGTGTTGATTATGTCAACAATTGGCATATAGAAGTGTGGCTCTAGCGATGTGTGCGCAGTGTCTCGAGGTGTGTACATTTCGTTCATTTGACCGTTCGACATTCGATTTCTATGATGGTAATACGATGAGGATCGACGATAAAACGACAAGGCGAAAGAGTGACACTTCAATGTGATGGCTTTAGAACTACGGTGTGTCGATTCAACAATCGATGTGGACATTTATAAGTATTCTGATGACGACGGCTCGATGTTGACGGAGTCGTGATGATGATCCACTAGGGCGGGTATATGGAAGGGATCGTGGATAGGAAGTTAAAGGGTCCTATCGGGGAGAATGGAACATCGAAGGGTTCTATAATCATGAATGAAAATGAATTGAGAAATGAAGGGCTTAAAAATGCATGCTAAGGGATCATTGATGCTCGAAGTGCTTTCTAATATACTCGTAAGAAGAGGTATTATGAAGACGCACGTTTGGTACTTCGTTGGCTACCCCAGATTGTTAAAAGGATCCGTATACCTTGGGCCAAGGAAGGGATCTAGTGTTAGCTATGGGCTGGTGTTCGGGTGTACAAAAAATTGGTATTTTTCCATTAATTCTTGGTAAAGGAATGGTTATATGAGTCATCGTATATCTAAAGCACATTAAGTGATGTGGGCATCCAGAAGATTAATGCCCACATCAGATAGTATACCAGGATGTTTGTATGCATTTACCACTTAGATATAGATGGTTGTTGACACGTCATATTATGAATTTTTTCTTATTGGAGCAGGGCTTCTTTCTCCTCCTAACTTGCTTTGCAAATCCTAGTTATATGCTTCAACTTGTAGGCAATAAATACTTGAGTTTAAAGCTGGAGTTATTTGTCTAAAATGAGAAAGATATGTGGTAAGTATAACAAACAAATATTCAAAATATCTCCTCATATTCATTTTGTCCTTATTTTAGATCTTTTATACTTAGAGTTCCTCATTCTTCCTCTTATGGTCGCCCCATTCAGTTGACTTAATTTTTAAACCTTGAGCCTAATTAATGTCAAATTTTAATTATTGAGGTATCTATTTTGGTCCATTTATTCAATAACTTAATATAAAAATATTTATGTATAATTTTAATTAATTGTAAGTCTTAAATAAGTAAATAAAAACTATATAAATTAGTGCAACATTCTTCATCGGTATAACATTTTAAATTAATTTAATTAGGAATAGTTTTAATATTAAAGCTTGTATATACTTTGTAATATTTAAACAAGCGAGTATTAAACAATTGCTTACACATACCATTGTGTTAACTCCTGGATGTGAATTTAGTCCTTTGTAATATTTAAACAATTTAAATTAAAGTCCGTACAAATTTTGCTGAAGTACAGTATCGGGAACAATTTCAATTGCTTACAGGGCATTTAAGTGAAATTCAATTTCTAATCTTTATTAAGTTATACCTAAGTAACAATATTTTGTGCAAGTTTTCTTTTTTCGTCACTATTGTTAGCACCTCAGGTATTGATTTTGATGGCAACAACCTTAGTAATGATAATACATTCATATAAAATATGGTTACTAATGCCTTTGTACAGATATATAGTATATAGTTTATAGTGCAGAACATTATACAAGTATTAAATTGAAGATTGTATGGTATAAAAGCTCAAGAAATGGACAAGAAGACTAATGAGTATAAAGATCAAGATATGAGGATTTCAAGATCATAGTATAATATATAGAGTCATGGATTATTGTTAAAGTTCTTGATAGCAATCTTTTATCACTATCTCTCTTTCTGGTATTCTTTTATTCTTTAAATCAAAATATATTTTGGATATATTTAAAAATATTTTAAACTATTTCCTAAAGTTTAGAAATGTTTATAAACTATGTTTAAACTATTTTACAAAGTATCAGAATATTTTACAATGTGTATGATTTTCAAAAAAACTTAAAACAAAAGCGTTTTTCAAAATTTGAAGGGATATTGTTACTACTATAATTGTTGTCGAAGGAGTTCGGTGTGCAACTTGACCACAGTGATAAGCAAGTGCCAAAATAATACTGTCGATGCTACTGAAAAATGTTATCACCATCAGTAACCTCAAAGAAATCGCACATCATCAACGTCACTTTGCGCTTAAGTAGTGCTACTTCTTATTGACTATGAAGATATATGAGAAGAGGTATGCAGAGCTGACATTGCCTTTCATGATCAGTGTCGAAGGAACAAGATTCTATGATCAATAATGCTGTAACTTCTTCACTTTGGCATCATATCTCTCCGCGTTGCATTATATCAATAAAGAAAAAAGGAACAGTGTCACGTGCAATCAAACAGGTAAAAGCATCGAATACATTCAACATCATAGGCCATCAATGAATGTTGAAGTGACCAATAATGCATTTCATTGATGCCAGACTCTATTAGTATCACAACCATAAGCACTTAAAAGGTATTTCCCTATGATGACACCAAGGAGCACCCACTTAGAGGGAATGCTTAGTGACACTGCTCTTCGACAGTGGTCAACACTGCATATCGTCTCTACCCATAACAACCATTGGTGCCACTATTCAGCAGCCTTGTTGTTACTCCTCTATTATCATCGAAGTCATCAATAACACAGAAACCATAAGGAATAAAGCCGCCTTGTACTAATGCAATACTATACCATCCCCGCTTCTCATCTGTTTTTAATGCCGTCTTCGACAACAATGCCAACCATCAACTCCATGAGCCGTCGACTTCGACATTATACTTTGAGAAAGTTTCTCCTTCACAACACTGCCTTGTGATGACACTATTCTTCAACAATGCTTGGAGCCACCTTTTATTGATGATATACAATGAAGAGACTAATGTTAGGATGACACCATCGAAGTTAAGCATGCCGAAGATGAGCCTGCCAAAGACAATGAAAGGCGAAGTGGAGCCGCTCACCCCTATAAATGTGGACCTAGGGGTACCCTTTGGGAGAATGAATTATCTAATCTCATATTTTACCTTTTCAACTTTGTAAACCCTAAACAAATTTGGGGATTTTTAGATCCTATTGTAAAGTTTGAATCTTATACACATTAGGATTTGGAAATCAAACAGTTGCATAGCATAACATATTGATTCGATTTGAACTTGTAACTTATATGGCTATTTGACTTCAAATATTAGTTTATGTGGATTCATGAGTTGCATAGCATACTTGACTTTGAACCTATACTAGCATAGCATACTTGATTTCTGAATGTTACTTGCATAGCACACTTGACTTCGAACTGGTACTTGCATAGCTTGCTTGACTTTGAAGTTGAACCTTAATAGCATATTTGACTTCGAATTCAAACTTACATAAGCTCAAATAACTTCGACTTTGATGACTACACTAAGGAATGTTATGGGAACTCTCTTCGACTTGATGACTTAATAGAGCCTCCCTTTGAATTTACACTGTTCTACTACATTTTTGGGGTTAGTGAATTTATTCCTTAACATCTTGGGACTAGAAGGAGGGTTCGAATCTTCGACTTCGTTTAAATCCCAAGCGGAATTACCTTAGCCTGCATTGAACTACCCTAGCCTGCATATTTAGGGTTTAAAAAAACATACCCAACCAAGCATATCACATTCCCAGCCAACATATCTCTAGTCTGGACACAATGTTGATCAATCAGGTTAAGATGCTGAACAAGGATCCTTTAAGCCTAAAACAACTAGGCCAACCTTTCTAATCACTAATGATCCTCGGCTTCACGTAGAATAAACACTAAAAAATATAGCATTGAATATTGTGAAAAATAAGGGAAGACAAGCAGCATCTTATAACCTCGATAAATGGAGCTTGAATCCATTTCATCTAGGGTCATCCCCAATTTTATCTCTAGGAAAGCAATGCAAGAGAAATAATGCCTTTTCAGGAATAAGAAGAAAGATTCAACTTCAAGCCTGGGGGACCATTTTCGAAAAAGAAATGACAAAGGATTTCGAATGATTTACTAGAAAGTGGGAAGGTATTCTTGGAAAAAATGAAACTTGAGATTCTTTGAAAAGGAAGCTTGCTATGGAAGCTAAGGAGCCTAGAGTAGGCAATAAAAGCGCTAAGCATCAGCTAAAAGGGACAATCTCAAAATCACAACTTCCGAAGTATTGCACTCACTACCACTATTGAAACATCTACTTCTTGACTAAAGATGAGTTCTACTATTGGCCATCACAAAAGAGGAGGTCCAAGTTCGAACGAAATCATGGAGGATCATACTATCATTATCATCTTTGCAAACAACCATAACACCAATCAATGCAGGAGCTTAGAAGGGATGATCATTAATTTCCTAGGGCAAGGAAAGCTCAACAAGTTGTAAAGTGATGTTAAACAAGTTTTAAAATAATATAAGGTGTGTCAAATTAGAATATCTACATGGTTAAGGAGTAGGATTCTCCTAGGATAAAGAATTTCGCCATCAAATCCCACAGCCACCAAAGGCTCATAACTGCAACAGGTCCCTGGCCATCAAAGTCCCTAGCCATCAAAGGCTCATGATCAAAAGAGGTCACTGGCCATCAAAAGCCTTAACCATCAAAAGCTCATAACCGCAAGAGGTCCCTAACCATTAAAGGCCCCGGATATCAAAGGTTCATGACCGCAAGAGGTTCTTGGCCACTAAAGGCCACAAGCCTACAGTGCTGCCATCAAAGGCCTCGCTGAAGCGCCTTCTAGAGGGAGGTCATATAGTTCCGCCATCAAAGACCTTACTAAAGTACCCAAAAAGCCTTCAACCCCTGCCTACGTAGCCAGGTTGAAGCGTCTCCTAGAGGTAGGTCGGAATAAGCCTTTAGTACCATCATCAAAGGCCTCGCCAAAGTATTGGAAAAGCCTCCGATGTCGTCATCAAAGATCTTATTGAAGCACCTCTTAGAGGGATAAGGGCTAAGCCTTTAGTGCCTGACATTAAAGGCCTCACTAAAGCATTGAAATCTTCAAGAGGAAGATCAATCAAAATCACTGCCAAGTAATGCTCAAATCAATCAAAATTAGAGCCAAGTAGAGCTCAAAATCAATTAATCTTCTAGAGGAAGATCTATCAAAAATCCGAGCCAAGTGGCGGTTCAAAATCAAATAAAGTCTACTAAAGGGAAGTCCGTCAAGTATGAGCTATTTATGTTTGATAACAAATGCAACGTTCAATTCCCTGATAATGGTTTTTGATTTCAATTATTACTGACATGTTTGGATTTCTGGCCTTCTTCTTCTATTATTGCCAGATATAGATTTCTGGTCTTCTTCTTCTATTATCGTCAGATATGGATTTTCAGTCTTCTTCTATTATTGCTGGACATGGATTTATGGACTTCTTCTATTATTTCCGTACATTGATTTCTGTTCTTCTTCGATTATTACCGTATATGGATTTCTGGTCTTCTTTCGTTGCCAGATATGGATTTTTGGTCTTTTTATTTTGTTATCAGATATGAATTTCTGGTTTTCTTCTAGTATTGTGAGATATGGATTTTTGGTCTTCTTCTTATATTACTGCCAGATTTAGATTTCTATTTTCTGTTATTATTACTAGATACTGATTTCTGGTCTTCTATTATTATTGCTATATTTGGGTTACTAGGCTTATTCTGTTATTATCAGATATGAATTTCTAGACTTTTTCTATTAGATAGATTTCTGATTTTCTTTTATAAACTATCGAACGGATTTCTTGGTCTTTTATGAGAAAGCAAATTCTAAATGAAGATTTCAATTATCTTAACAATCATAATGTTGATTTAGACATCAAAAGCTTATAGTACAAAAGCAAGATAATCAGACAATTCGATTCAAAGCCACATACTTTATGTTTGAAGTAACTTTCATTCTTATACTAGTTCATTTATAACTAATATATTATATATAAAGTTGTAGGTACAAAAATCAGACATAAAAGAAAATCTATTTAAGGGCATATCATTATTAAAGCTCAAGGCTTCATGTTAACTTTTCCAGGTCCTTAGCAAATAAAGGATCGGTAATGTGGCAAATGGCCACATCCAAAATTTCTATTGGTTTCATTTTCTTCTTGTGAATGGTATTTACATCGTCAATTGAAGCAATTTGAGTTCTTAAAGAGCGTTACGGAGTCTGGTTGGCACCTTGAAAAGTATGAACCATACTCTTTAACCCTTCAATCTTCTAGCTAAGATCATATTTCTCACGTTCAAGTTTTGAACTTTGCTTTCATATTCACTAATGCATTGAGATACTTTCTCATCCCATTTCTTGCTAAAGCGTTAGATACTTTCAAATTTAACCTTTCTTGCCTACCATAAGATCATTTCATCACTAAAGCACGAAGGAGGGTTTACTAAAGTTGGGAATTCTCGACTTGCCAAAGACCGAGATCTGGTCAGTCTATTAGGAGTAGGGGTAGGAAGGCCGAATTCGCCTTCACTCATAATAAGCTCTAATGATTGCAATAACTTTAAATATTTATTATATCTGCTTCAAGGTCACTTATTCTCTGGTATAGTTTAGCTATCTCAATGTTAGCTTCGATTAAAAAACTAGATCCTTGCATCGTGTCAGTTCTCTTCTTCAATGCTTGAAGCTCATTTGTTTTTCTTTAAGCCGCTCCTCTATGTGAGTAGTCATTTCTTTGTATGTCTGAAATGTTGATTTCAATATGAAGTAGATTCTATGATACTTCTACACTTTGGGATTATCTGAGAATCGCAAAGTTGAGTCATCTTGGGGTGATCGTTTCTCTTTTACATGGGCAAGCAGCTTATACTTAATCTCAATAGTTCATGAAGCATCTAGAGAATCATATGTATGCACTAGCCAAGCCTCCTATTAAGAATAGGGAATACAAGAATTAATATACTTGAAACAAACTTTTTTATTGATAATAAACAGAGTTCACAAGTAATATAAAATTAAGGTTATATAGCAATTTTATTTCAAAAAAGCATCTAATCTACATTCAAATTTTCATGGCTGCGGTTTTTGCCTTTTCAAATGACTTAGCAGATAACATAAGTATAAAATCGAAGGACGCTTTAATTCCTTCGGGGCTATAAACAAGAGGGAACAGACGATAGTCCCATCCCCAAGTGGAGGGCTATCATGAGCATATATTATTTTGGTGTGATAAGATCAGATTTCACTAAGAACTTATCCTTTTCATCACCTAGAAAGTCAAAGTAGAAATGAGGGTAACCCATGTAGATTTCTTGTAATCTCTAAGGAAGCAATGTCTTGCCAATTGTGATGCTTTGAGCATCGAAGAGTTTTCCTTAAAATCTTTTCTTAATTTGACAAATTTACTCAAGAGATCCCTAGAGACCAGACTGCTTGAGAAATATTTATTCTATACAACATATTGAAATTAGATTTAAGGATAAGGAAATTAAAGCGATAAAGTCCATAAGAAAACTAAGTTACATATTACAAACATTCGGGTTCATACAAGATCGATTTCTTATACATTTTAGAACTAAATCTCTTTTTATTGTACTTGAGTTTTTTAGGGCAAAGAGAGCTAGAAGAAAGTGGGATGGAGGCCACCCTAGGAAGGTTCCAACACATTTCAGGGTGGGGATCGGGTCCATACTCATCTAAATATCTATGATAAAGGGTTTGAACAAACCTCTATAGTCGTCACCTAAGTATGAGGAATTAACAAATTTATCCCTATAATAAGCTTTGTACAGAAACTCCACCAACGCATTTCTGTCATCAATTAGCATCCAAAAGAGGATCATTAGTTCAGAATTCTCTTTCATGAGTATTTCCCAATGATGATGAGCTTTTTGCATCCAAGGAGCGACTTCTCTCTCTTTGAAAAATCTTAGTCTTAACGCATTCTCGACAAGATTTAGGTATTTTTCGGACAATTTATCATAGTCCTTCATTTGTTTATCCAATTCTCTGTTTAGGAAAACAATATCTATCCGTTTCTTCTTGAGTATAACACCGTAATAATATTTTGATTTTCTCCTTAACTAAAGTAATCGATGTATTAACTAAGAGTTACAATTTAAGATGTTCAAATAAAAATATATACCTAAGAAGGTGGAATTAGAGGCAAGGAAGTTTTCCCTTTTTTCATGGATTTCTAATCTTGGAAAGCACTGCCTCTCTTAGAAGAATCTTTCTTTGAAGAATCAGGCACATTACCGGCTCCTGCATCCTGGATAGCTGAGTCTGGGTAAGCTTCACCCACTCCATCTTGGTCATCTGGTTTTCCAGAAAGAGTCATTCCATTGCCTCCACCATCATTATTATTATCATCACAATCATCCGGGTCATCATCGTGGTCGTTATCATTATCGTCGTCATCGTCTATCTTCTTCATCGAGTTTTGGCTCCTCATCAATAGGAGCATCATCAAATGCTAACCACTTTTCGGCCTCAATCTCCTCTTCGGCTAGGAATTCTTCCTCAAGAGCCTTCTTGTCCTTTCTTATCCTAAGACCGAACTTCCTTTTACATTTTTCATTCAAGGCCGCCAGAGATGGAAAGTCCAGGTTTGGGCATTTTTAGATGTTGTTGGCATACGCTATATACAATGCATCTTTATGGCACTTGTCGGTGATTTTAGGAAAAGCGGCATTGAGAAAGGAAGTAACCTTTTACTTGGCATCACTAATAATGTTGTTTGAATAATCCAAGAGGCTAGACATTTTTTGTAATTGGTTTTTGAGCGATTTGTTCTTCTTAAATATCTCAGAATTTTCCTTGGCCAACTCAGTGTTTTCCTTAGTCACACTCTCTAGATCTACTTTGAGTTTATTAAATAACTTAAGACCAGCTTTCAAATTTTCACTTTCTCCTCCAACGGCTACTTGGCTTTCTTTTCTTTATCGAGAGGGGAAGCCAATCTCCCCTTTTCCAGGATAGCATCATCTCTCTCCATAGAAATATCAATCATATTATTTTGTAGTGAAGAATTGTTTTCCTTAAGCCTGGCTACTTCATTGGAAGGCCCTTGAGAAGCATCCTAAAGAACAAGCATATGCTATCCCACCTAGAATACATAACTTGTTAAAGTCAAAGCGGAGTCTATGAAGTAGTTAACCAAATAAACAAAACAAATGTACCGATAGAAATTGTTTGAGAATCAAGAAAAGTTGATCATCAGAATAAACTGGAGGCTACAATGATCTAGGAGAAGTGATATATGGAGATTGAATGGCTAACCGAGCGAGTTCCTTAAAATTTATTGTTGAAGTCTGAATCTGAGTCCTTAAAGGAAGAGGATCCTCTAGAGACTAAGTTCAAAGCACATATGACTGATAGATGTTGGAGAAGAAGGAAAGATAATATTAAGAAGAGGGTTAGGAATTTGTTCCCCCTTGGACGCCTTAGCCCGAGCTGCTTTAGGCTTCTCTGGATCTTGATTCAAATTTACTACTCCAGGACTTGGATTGATATTTACATCCCCCATCTCATCAAGAACAGTAGGAGTGAATTTACCCACAAATTTAGGCCTTTTATCTTAGGGAGAAGGAGGAGCATCAACGATAGTGTCAATGCCTATTTCTTCTTCGTCTAGCTCTTCAATATATTTGGCAATTGAGTCTTTATAAGAAATAGGAGTGCTATCTTTCTTTTCTTAGGAGTGCTATCTTTAAACCTTGTTTCCATGGGAAAAACAGCAAGGAAGGATGAGGAAAAAGCTAAAGAAAGAGTTAGTAAACCAAAAGTATTGGGGATTCCATTTCAAACCACATTAAAACTTACCTATAGAGTCCAGCTGAATTGGATAGTTAGAGGTGAAGACACCTGGTTTGCCTATCATTGAGCTTTTTCCATTTGAATTAAGTTTAACCATTGATGGCTCTCCCAGAATCTTATGGTGGTCTAAGATGATAGAATTTTGGAGGAGATTCGATGGAGTTAGCATCGTGAGTCTATTTCTCCAATTTTCAGCTAGATGGATTAGGGAGTCTATGGTCTTTTGATTTTCGAAGATTCTTGGAAGTAGCATCTAAAGATAAACATCTGTCAGTAAAGAATAATAATCAAACATGTATAACCAAGGATAAGAGATTTACTAGCGTTAGAAATGTCCCTCTAATATTAGAGAAGCATTTGACGAAGAAAAATTGAGTCCCTCATACTCTCACCTTATTAACGCTCTTAGAGATCAAGCTTTTTAAGTGGGGATGAATTCGGTATAGTTGATGGCCTGGTTATTCACCCACCATAGCAGGACCAACTATGTAATGAAGAACACCAAGAGATGGAAATCTAACTTCGCGAGCTAGGACCTCCAGGCAAGTCAGGTATGTATGAGCATTATGCAAGAACTGGATCGGTGCTATATTTAAGTGCTCTGGGTATCTTCAGAGGAAGTCTAAAAAGGAAGATAGCCCATGTGCCAGTTATGAATAGGAGTGAAAGTGAAGTACCCTTCTGGTGGGTTATAGATATTGTCCATAGAATTAGCAGGGATGACTTCGACCCTAGTAATTTAATTTTTTTGAAGAATGGATTCCACTTTAGCTTGGGCGGTAATGTATGATGGATTTAAAATAATGTCTCCCTTCCTACAGGCCGAAGGAGAAGGTTTAGTCTCTTTGCAAGCTTTCTTTATAAGCTTCTCGTAAGATTGTTAGTCTTCCATTTTCTACCGGGTGATATTATTCTAAACTTAAGAAATAACCAAAACTCATATTATATAAAAAATATTAATACATGCCAATGCTAAATCTAAAATTGTTGCTTAAGTGATATATTTACTACAAGGGTGATAAGGTATATATTAATCATAAGACAATAGTACATAAATAACATATGATAAATTTGTTGGAAAACATGAATTTCAAATCTCAATAAAGCAACCTCATGAAAGAGCAATAAAATGAAAGTTAGCATGTGATGTCCATGAACTCATAGCAAATAAGATAAATCATTATCAAGAGTCATGTATTCATTAAACAATAGTGGATGCTATAAGTTGGTTAATGCCAAAAATAATGAGGATATCGATGTTAATAAATAAGCAATTGTTAAATTGGTAACCTGTTTGCAACGTGTTAAGACAGCAATGCCATGAATAAGCTTCATCAGAGATATTAAGGTCGGTAATAAAAAAAAAGAAAAACAAGAAAGTTTATTGGTATCTATAAGTTCATGTCGATAATGTCATCCTTATAACTTATGCTATAAAATGCTAACAAGCTCTATAACCATAGCTGACAATGAGGTGATAAGGATATCGACATCGACGAACAGCGGCGACGTGAATTGGAAACGCGATAATTGGCTAAGCAATTTATAACACGTTAAAAGCAATGACGTTGAAACTGTCAATGTCATATAGAGTTCCATTTTTGATGTCAAAAAATAATCATGGAAAAATAAAGAAAATCAATAAGGTTGTTGATCAAATCATATTTATGAGAAAAAGTCGAAGACGAATGCTTTGACCTTGATTAATCCCGAGTTCATTAACTGCGCATCTAATCAAAACAAATATTATCGATGACCTCTAAGTTCTCAACTAAGGGGAGTCATACTTTGAATTAGTGGATGAGATGTGAAACTAGTTTAACTCCTAAGGTATTAGTTAAACACTAAGATCCACACTAATGTCGACTATCACGATAGGTAAGGATAGCCATGTCTTGTCAAAATTAATATTTAGTATTGCCAAGGGAGGAAGAAGTTTGTTAGTACTAAGCTGATTAGTGTCACATTCAATTCACACTTATCATTCATGATACGAAAGCTTTTGGCAGGTAAAATAATAAGAATAATGTAAAGTCTTATCAACTTCGAGAATCATAACAGTGTCGATGGTGATCAACGTTGCTAAGATGAAAAACTAAGTCGAACTCGTCTTATCGCTAATAGGGATATAACATATTAGTTTTCATACCAACACCGATTAAAATGAAGGTCTATGTGTGAGACACAAAAACATTACACTAATGGATTAGCAACTGCTAGGTTAATCTACCCGCTTTGAGTTTATTAATGGTATCTAAATGTCAGAACCAATACAGGTTCCAGTAAAGTAGATTCGGGTTTAACAAATAACCCGCTTCATTATCAAACTGAAAGTTTCAAATACACAAATTAATAGCAAATCATAATTAATTAATTTAAGGGTTAATATAGCTACATAGTATCGAGAAATAAAGAATCTATAATCACAATCCTTATTATTTTTTTAATCAATCCAAAATCAATAAAACCCCAAACAAAACCTTAAATGGTGATCTCAGTTTGAATTGTTAATCGAATCGGATAAGCAAGCAAACCTATATGAATCATACCCAAGTAATTCGTTCACTTGAAAGATTGAGACATTTTTGAGAATTATAATTTTTTGCTTGAGCTTTCAATTGCAGGTGAGAAGAAGAAATAAAGAGAGCTCAATTATTTATAGAAGAAAAGAAGATGGATAAACACTGATAATTCACTTTAAACGGACGGTCATACCAGCAAAGAGAAGACCAATAATTGGGAAAGAATGCGTCGACAATATTGACTTGAAAAGTCAATGACCACTCTATACTAGGGAAAAATGTAACTATTATAGCTATCATCGAAGGAGTTCAGCGTGCCACTTGATTACAGCGAAAAGAAAGTGCCAAAACAATAATGTCAATGCTAATGAAAAATGTTATCACCATCAATAACCTCGAAAATGTCACACATCATCAACGCCACTTCGCGCTAACTAGTGTTACCTCTTATTGACTCTGAAGATATACGAGAAGAGAGATGCAGAGATGACATCGCCTTTCATGATTAATATCGAAGGAATAAGGTTCTATGATCAACAATGTCGCACTTCATCACTTCGACATCATATCTCTTTGTGTCATGTTATATCAACAAAGAAAAAAGGAACAGTGGCATGTGCAACCGAAGAGGTAAAAGCATCAAAGACAATCAAAGTCATAAGCCATTAAAGAATGTCGAAGTGACCAATAGCGCATTTCATTGATGCCAAACTCTATCAGTATCGCGCCTTACAAGAACTTCAAAGGTGTTGCCCTATGATAATGCATGGGATCACCAACATCGAGGAAATGCTTAGTGACATCGCTCTTCGATAATGGTTCAACAATGCACATCGTCTCTACCCATAGCAACTATTAGTGTCGCTATTTATCAGCCTTGTCGTTACTCTTCTATTATCATCGAAGTGATTAATGACACCGACATCATAGGAATAAAGCCTCCTTGTACGAATGCAATACCATACCATCACCACTTCTCATCCATTTTTAATGTTGTCTTCGACCAACGACGCCAACCATCAACTCCTTGAGTTGTCGACTTCGACACTACACTATAAGAGATTTACTCATTCACAACACTGCCTAGTGACGACATCGCTCTTCAACAACGCTTGGAGCTGCTTTTTATTGGTGCTATGCAATGAAGAGACTAATGCCAGCATGACACCGTCATAGTCAAGCATGCTGAAGGTGAGCCTACCGAAGACAATGAAAGGCGAAGTGGAGCTGCTCACCCCTATAAATATGGACCTAGGAGTGCCATTTTGGAGGATGAATTCCCTCATCTCATTTCTTACTTTTCAACTTTGCAACCCGAAATTGATTTGGAGATTTTTAGAGCTTATTGTATACTTTGAATCTTGTATACATAAGGATTTGAAAATCAAACAATTGCATAGCATAACATATTGATTTGATTCAAACTTGTGACTTGTGAATTGTATGACTATTCGACTTCAAATATTGATTTACATGGATTTGTGACTTACATAGCATACTTGACTTCGAACTGGTACTTGCATAGCGTACTTGACTTCAAACTTGAACCTAAATAGCATATCTGACTTCGACTTCAAACTTACATACTTCGACTTTGATGACTACACTAAGGAATATTATGGAAACTCTCTTCGACTGGCCTCAAAAGAGTCACTCTTTTGAATTTACACCGTTTTAATGCACTTGCGGGGTTAGCTAATTTTTTCGTTAACAGATACATCGACATATCCATATGAAGTATGTCGACATAAATACCGATATCTTGAAATTCAAATTTTGAAATAAAGTGTTTATTCGTCGTAACTCTTCGCGAATGGACATGTCTGTTTATTCTCTATATATAAGGGGTTTTCAATAAATTTTCAACAACTACTTTATTATTATCTCCTATCTTCTTACTCTGCCAAAATTTATATTGAAAATATATTCAAATTTTCTCAAATTCAAACTAGAATTTATTCAATCTTTATTGTATTGATTCTCTACTATTTACTCTCTAATTTCAATCATCTCTCTTTCTCAATCAAAGATCAAAGTGCTGTCTAAGAGGCTATAGGGTCAATTCTATTCAAAGAGAAAACATTATCCTTGAAAAAACCATCAAACTCTAGCTATGGTTGATTGGGTATGATTGTGTCCTAATTCAAATCAATTGGGTGTGCTTAGTGTCCGAGAAATCCAAGTGGGTGTGCTTAATTTTTACTTTACTATATTTATATTTATCTATGTTGTATCAGTGATTGTTGATTCTGTATTATGTCATAATGATCTTGAAAAATTTTCAAAAAAGAAATTGACATAAATCATAAAACACTATTTACCCCCCTCTAGTGCTTAATCAGCTTTAAGATCCATAATTCCGTAACCTACAACTATATCACTATGATATCAAGAGTTTATCAATGTTCAATGTCTAATAATATTCGTAGTTTATTACATTGCACCACTTTAAAGCTCTTGGTTCAGTCTAATGACATTTATCCATTAACTAATTTACTCTAGTCAGAAATTTGGACTTTAAATTAATTACCAATTATGGTGCAACGAAAATATCCTTTTGAGTAGTGTTTCACTTCAAGTTGTTCAACATACACCCAACTATGGCTATAACATGATCATCATATCATGTTATTAACCATAATCAAGGTATAGAATGGATGCTTAAGATCAATGGTACTCCTAATAAGACTGCACATCGCTACACGACATCTTCTAATTTAGCTTATTTTTATTAACCTATAGAAGCTTTTTATTGAGTTATTCTTTGATTATTCCTAATGATCACAAGTATGTAATTCTTTGATGTCCTCAAGGATTATGAGTAATTTACCATCTATTGTATGGAATGTTAGAACTCGGCCATTATGCGTTGGGGTAAATGGGTAAATTTCAAAAGAATAAATTCTCTTTGGATCTTATTGGGCCTATGAAATCTAAATTTATTTAGATCTTATCTATTTTGTTTTAAATAAGATCAATATTTTATTTTATTTTTTGCAGAACAAGCGGGGTTAGACTGGACTCCTACCAGATTTATTAATAAAAGGAAAAGAAACACAACAAGATAAGACAAGAAAAAGAAAAGATACCTAAGAAAGGAGAAAAACATAGGGAAAAGCAAAGAAACTATGGGATCCATGGCTCGAACTGGTGACCAAGAAAAGCATGCACACTAGCCCTCATTACCATCAAAATTTCATGTCTTAAGTCATTCCATAACACTTCATGGCTCCTCTTGATTCCATCAAAACACCTCATGTTCCTTTCTTTCCATATTACCTTCATAAGATTTTTCAAAATGAAGAAAAAAGAATTTTTTTTTCTCATCCCTCCACCTAGTTGCTTTTTCAATTATACCCCATTGAACAGAAGATACATAGGAAACATCAACCCCCCCCCCCCCCCCAATTTTACTCATCATTTTCCTCCAGAGATGATGAACATAAGGACACTCAAAGTACAAGTGTTGGATACTTTCACTGTGAATATAGCATAGCTCACATAAGGATGGCACTGTCATTCCAAACCTAATCAGCTTATCTCTTGTCAACAAAGCCTTGTTCCTAACCTTCCAGAGCATCAGGTTATCACTGCTGCTAGAAGTGGAAGCCCAAGTAACCTTGCTCCACCTACAGTTGGGCAAAGAATCCATTCCCAGTAAGGGCTCATATATCAGGAGATAGTGTGAGCTTTACCATTCGGTAGAACTGTGTCGTGATCTTGAAACTCATATTTGTTTGTCACATATTGATTCTAGAAGGCTCTGACAATCTGATTGCTTATATAGGGCAGCACAAGCATGCCATCATCTATGTGGTCAACAACCAAAGCATTTGAACCAATTCCAGATTGAATTTTTGCCGAGAAGTGAAAAGCTGATCTAGAATAACATCCTTACTTATCCATGGCTCATTCCAAAATTAGAAGTGCTTCTGTCAGAAAGTTTTGATCTGAACAAAAGGTTTTAAAGTGTTTCTCAGATTCAATATACTTCTCTATATCCAACTACAAGATTAAGGAACCTCCATAAGCCAAAAGTTCTTTGCCCTAACATTATACATGAGAGTCCACCTGACCCATAAAGTGTCCTTCTTTTGCAATAGAGCATTAAAATGATGACTATATGTAGCTTTGTTCCATACTCCTAAGCTGTATAAGCCCAAGCCCCCTTTTCTTTTTGGTTTCTCAATAATAGAGAAGGAACATGGAACCATTTTCTTAGAATGAATAGAACCAAACCAAAAAAATCTCATCATGGCTCTTCTAACCATTTTCAAAAGCTTAATAGGTAGTATGTATGCTCTTGCCCAATGGACCATCATGGAGAAGCTAATAGATTCGATGAGAACTAATCTGCCGGCTTGGGACAGAAATTTGTTTGCCTAACACCCCATAAAACCAGTTATTTTTTGATAAAGAGATAGACAATTAGCTTGTGTTACCCTAGATGTACAAAGAGGCAGCCCAAGGTAAGTCATATCATGATTCATTGACTGCATTCCAGCATAGAAGGTAAGATTCTATTCCTGCAAGCTTGAAATCCCAAAGAACAAAATACTTGATTTATTGAGATTAAGCTAAAGACCTGTCATCAAGTAGAAGCTATGAAGAGCACTTTTAATACAATCAATGGATGGTAGGTTTGGCTTGGAGAATATCATGATATCATCGGCAAAAAGATGGGAAGTTATTTGGAGGTATTTACATTTGGAATGGTATTGTATATGCTTGTTATGGTACAAGGGTCTTATCAAGCAAGTAAAAACTTCCGTAACCATGATAAAGATATAGGAGGAAAGCGGGTCCCCCTGCCTTATACCTTGCTTAGAAGCAAAGAAACCAGTGTTTGTACCATTAAAAATCAGAGAGAAAGAGGGAGTTGAGATGCACTCATAAATACAAGCAACAAAGACTTTTGGAAGTCCCATGAGTGACATAATTCTAACAACAGATTTCCGCTGAATGTTATCATATGCCTTCTTTAAATCAAGCTTTAACATAGTTCTTGGAGTTGTGTTAACACAGCGATATCCCTTTAAAAGCTTATGGGCCAGCATATGTGTAGTTAATGCCCCGCTATTACCCCACTACAACCCCGCTATATCTCATAGCAGATTTCTACCGCTACGATTTTTCCATATAGCCCTAGAATATAGCCTTTCCGCTTTAATCCTCGCTATTTCCGCTATATCCCGTTATTTCCGCTATATTCCGCTATTCCTGCTATATTTTTTTAATAAAATGAATTGAAAAATTGCATTTATACATTATAAAATTGTGAAACTAATTTATTTGATTTAATTTTTAATATATTTTCAAAAATGAAAATACTCTAATATTCTACCAAATTCAATTATGTTACATAACAGTTTTTCGTTTATTTAAAGTATATTCGCACATGTTTTTATTTAAAATTATTTATGTATTATTATAATTCAATTGAATGATAATTTTTCATTTAATTACCATTTATATATTTGTAAAAACATCAAGTACGAGTTTTATATGCTATTTTAGAGCCATCCGCTATATCCCGCTATATCCTGGTTGTATCCCCGCTATGACTTTTTACGCCTCCACCGCTTTGAATCTACCAAGCGCATTAACTGCATAGGCCAGCATAATGTTGTCTAGAATGTTTCTTTTAGGTAAAAAAGCTACCTGATTTTGGGATATAATTCTTTCCAAAACTGCAACAAGCCTCGAAGCAATAATTTTTGAAATACACTTGTAAACAACATTGCAACAGGAAATGGGCCTAAAGGAAGATACTGATGATGCCGGCATGCTCTTTGGGATTAAAACCAGATTCGTAGCATTCACAGATTTAAGAAGCTTAAATTTATCAAAGAAATTATGCGCAGCCTTGCAGAAATGCCCACCTACTATATCCCAACTTGAAGTAAAAAAAACCACATTGAAACCATCAGGTCCACCACTAGAGCTCTTATTCATAGAAAATAGGGTGTTCTTTATTTCTTCATTTGTCACTTTTTCCACTAGCTTTTTAGCTTCATCATCATTAACTCTAGGCAGAGAAATATTAGAGAGTTGGTCCATCTCTGGGTCAAAATTATTTTCATTTCCAAAGAGGGCGGTATAATACAGGAGAAGAGCTTTGTCAACTATCTCAGGGGTAGAGTTCAAGGTTGCTGCTCTATCATATATGGAATTGATGTTATTTTTTGATTGTTTTACCTTTAAGGAGGCATGAAAAAATTTAGAGTTCCAGTCCCCTTCAACTTCCCATTTGATTCTTAGTTGTTGTCTCTTCATTTCACATTCAGCTACCAGGGCTTGGTTGATGTCATTGAAAAGAGCAGCTTCCTTTTCAGCTAGATCAGCGTTGTCTGGTTGAGCCATCATCAGGTCTTGAGCTTCCTTAAGCTGAACCTTAAGGTTGGTTGATTTTAGATTGCCATTGCAAAACTTAGCTCTTGCCCAAACCCTTAAAGCTTCTTTTGTTGCCTTGAGCTTTCTGCAAAAAATATACATAGGGTTTCCAAAAAAATCATAAGACCAAGCTCATTTTATAATGTTATTATACTCAGGGTCAAGGACCCAAGTATTATAGAATTTAAATCCTCTTTTGACTCCTTGGGGCAGCTTCCCAGTGGTTATGATGAGGGGAGAATGGTCAGAAAGGATTGGTTGGGGCAGGAAGGTGGATATTTTTGGCCATGTGGTAAGGGCTTTGTAGTTGGAAAAGGAATGATCAATGTTGGTAAAAGTTCTAGATCCACTCCTACACCTATTGTTCCATGAGTAGAGAGCACCAACTTTGTGAATATGGATTAAAGAAGAATCATTATTGGCGGTACTCAAAGGGAGGATATCCCTTGGCATGAGAGGCAGGCCCCCATGCTTGTCAGATAAGGATAAGCAACCGTTGAAGTCACCAACAATAACCCAAGGGTGCGTTTGTTGCCTGAGAGCAGGTAAAAGGTTGGAAAGGGATTGTCTAAAGGATTGAGAGTTAGAAGCATAGACAAAAGAAATGTAGAATGAGGAGGAGGAATTGAAATACTTGGCGCGAAAGTGCATTAATTATGGTGTAGCAAGAAGGATTTCAAGGGAGAGCTCAACGGGATTGTGAAGCACCATAATGCGACCATAGCTAGCTTCAGGAAGATTGTGAGAAAGGGACCAAGTATGGTTTATGTACTTGGCAGCAGAAATTGTTAGGGATAGGCTCAACTTAGTTTCAAGGATTGCAAAAATGGTTAGATGATGAGTGGTGATTAAATGCTTGACCTGATCTAACTTGAGGAAGTTATGAGTTCCTCTAATATTCCATGCACCAATATTGTGTATCATAGATTAAACTAGAGAGAGGAGATCAGCTTCTTTCATGCTCCTAGTAATGGGAGAATGTATTCTTGTTATGACTGGGTTTTGATTCTTCGATTTTTTATTCTTCTTGGATTTGTCATTTTTGGTAGATACACGGTTGTCATATGATGGAACTTTTGGAGAAGAAGGTGGTGTAATCCATCCTGGTATTGTACCTATAAAGGCATAAGGTTGACTTGAGGGAGGTTTGTTAGGAGGTGCTGAAAGTGTAGAGGCAGAAGGAACTGAGGTGAGTGAAGAAGGTTGCATGGAGAAGATTAAATCAGATATTTGCCGTTGCAATAAACTACAGAATAACTCGTCTTGATTAGGAACTGGGGAGGGTTTGGATTTTGTTTGAAATGAGGTAAAGGAATTTTGCATGGTGTGGGTTGTTTCTGGACTTTGGGCATGCTTATGCTTGTTTCATTCAGATTGTTTTGCTTGCATCTGAAGATTATTAGATGCAAGCAAAAACCGGTTCCCATGCTCAACAGTTTGAATCTGCATAAATTGAGCTTCATCAATTATGCATGCTATATGCTCATTTCCAACTTGCTTATCAACCATAACTCCTTTATTTGAATTAATTTCCTCAACTACATTTACTTCCTCCTCGTCAAATTCCTCCCCAATAGTTATTTCAATATCCACATTGGTTGCATCATTCATATCATTTAATGCTTCAAATTTATTATATGTCAGGACACATTCTTGGTCATTGTCTGATGTCCCTACTTCCACATAATTTTCATTTCCACTATTATCAACATTTGTTTCATTCACCATTTGTTGGTGCACTTCAAAAATTCCATCAGCTCTCTCATCAAACACCTCATTCTCATTCAGTTCTGGCAACTTCTGGATGTTACTTTCCCTGGTTTTTGCTTTTTTATTAGCAACTTTCATCCAGACTTGTTTGCTTTTATTTAACTGTTTGCCTACCCCATGCTCTGTATTTTTACCTTCTTGCATTTTCTTATTTGAAACTTTTTCTTCCTCATTCCTATCATTTTCCCCACTTTCCCTCAAGCAGTTATCACTCAAGTGGCCAAATTCCTTAGAGTGAGTACATATTTCAGGTTTCCAGAGGTAGCTAACCTGCACCATTTGTGTAGATCCATCAAGAAGTTTCACAAGATACTCAAATGAATAAAGTATTATGAATAAAGTATTATTTATTATAATGTTATATTACATAATATAATATTTGTATCATACACACATATATGTCTATATGCATATGCAATATAAATAGTGTACATGGTTTAACATGTCCGTGTATGAGTATTAGGATTTACACTACAACGGGCGTATTAATCCCTCTATATACGGCATGCTATCTAGTATATATGTACATATGAATATATTTGTAAATTTTTATATATGATTTTATACATATATTATAAATAATTCATATAGAGCTAGGATCGGTAGACCCATTTAGTTAGTGCTAGTATATATGCATATATATGTGTGTGTGTGTGTGTGTGTGTTATAAAATGGTGCTAAACAAAGAGGGCTATTGATCCTAGCTCATTAATAAAATGGTGCTAAACAAAGAGGGCTAGTATATATGTATATGAACGCTTTATTATAATATAAAATAATTTTAAATAATAATAATAGTTATTATTATTTTAATTCAAATTTGAAATTAAGTTTTAAATTTCAAATCTAGATTGACATAATAAAATATTTAGTAATTTAAATTTCAAAATTAGTATATTAAATTTTTAATAAATATTTCTGTAACATGCACACACATACACACACTTCAAAATCAAAAATTATACACACACACACACACATACATACATATATATATAAATTTATACTACATGTTAAATTAATATCTATAAATTATATATGTGTGCGTGTTTAAATGTAAATTAATCATTACATATATGTGTGTGTATGCATATTCGACCATAAAACATACTTTTTTCTATTAAAATATTTTAATTAAATCAATTTTTTTATTGGTTTTCGTGTGGAAATCAACAATTTTTTTTAATTTCCAAAAGCCATTTTAAACTTACACATATTTGAAAGATATTTATATATTTGATTTATAAAATTTATACATGTCTTTATTATATGTAAAATTAAAATAATATATATATTATATAATATTCGGATTTTATAAAATATATATGTATATATATATATATATATAAATTCCTTTTTTCATTTCCGTGAAGTATAAAAAGTATATATGAATTAATGAAATTTATAAATATAAATTTTATATAAATGTGTTTGTATTTAAAATTGATCTTATTTAATAATCATTTTAAATATTATTATATTCGAATTTTTTTTATGGTTGTGAGCTTCCAGTATATAAATATACATACATTTTTTTAATTCATACATATATACATTATCATCCAACCTTGACAACACCGAAATATATAAATTCGTGATAATTGATATAATAACTATAGCACATAATTGACATGGTGAATAATATATCTATTCTTGTGTGATTGTAAATAGAGAATTTACCTTGCCTAACGCCTAGATAAAACACCTTGAAACACTTAATCAAGAACACCCTGAAACAAGATCAGAATTCAGAAAGTGTTACCAATCTGAATGCAGCTACCATTGATTTTTATTGATTTTTATTTGTACTTAATTTGAGATTTAATGGATTGAAAATTTTAGAGGAGGGTGCCAGAACTTTGACCGGCCTTGCTGGTTGGAGTAGAGCAAAAAGAGAATAACAGAAAATGGGGTTTGAAGATCAATAAGTAGGCAAGATTCCAAGAAGTGAAAAGTGTATCTAAATCCACCTTTTGCTCATACCAAATCACTTCCTTCTTGAATCAAAATTTCATCCCTTACTCCTTAATATGGTCGGCCTCTATATGGTCCCCTCTGGCCCCAAAATCACTTCAAAGCTGATCAATAAAGATTGCATTTAAATCTAATGAAAATGCACATCGATATCGTATATCGATACGTGTGTTCATAACTATTATACACACATTATTTAATATTGATCAACACAAATTAAATAAAATTTCATAATTAATGTATATTAAATAATTTAATTGATTTATAAGAATTATAATTTAATTAAATCAGGCGGTAACAGGTGTATTTGACGATTCGGTTGTGTGACTCTTAGGTGTAAATTTGATCAGCGATTAATATCAAACAATTCGAATATTAACATTCATACATCACTCATCAGGTAAGGTAGCATTATGGCTAAATTTATCGCTTATATAGCTTCAGTAAAATCTAATTTTACTTATTTAAGCGTTACCCGATAGTGACAATTATTTGCACCAGTTCTCTTCATCAACTATGTCACATTAAGACTTGTAAAATTTGGTAATGGTCAAAATTTCAATATCATCCATATTCAACCTTCTAGTCCAAAATATAGAGTCCTTGGTTCAATAATAATAATAGTGATTTTAACTTTGAGTTGACTTTAGTAGGCCGCAATACTAACCACATATAACCGAGGAGACGAATCCTCCTTTGAATAGTATTTCACTTCCAGTGCTTCTGCTTGACCCAACTATAGTTGCTCGATAGAGTCGTGCCATAATTTAACTATAATCAAGGTAGAGTTTCCATATTGAAGGTCAAAAGTATTTTTAAGTCAAGAGAATCTATGTAATACTGTCATATTGATATTTTTGTTTGACTTAGTTATATTAACCAATAGAAAACTACCGAGTAAACTATTACATAGTTATCCAATAACAATCAGTACGTAACCTCTGGGTGCTCCCAACAGTCATAAGTAATACATTGTCCAGCATTTGGAGAGCATTATATACTCTAGTCTCAACAAATGCATGCATATCCAATCTCGACACATCTTGACTAGGAATATTTAAAATGATATGTTTATTATATTGTGATAAAATACTCATGATTATAAGAACTATAATTACTATCAAAAAATGCACCATTTATGGATTTTCTGTTAATATACTTAAATTAAATAATTAATTACTTACAACACATTACAACAAGTACATAATAAAAAGAAAATATCTTTCGTTACGAACGAGATTTGACTATAGAGTTAATTATTTACAATAATTTACATAATTGCCCTAAGGGCATACCTCTAACTCTATCAATCTTTTAATTGCACTTAGGGCCAATTTTGGAATCTTAATCTCATCCCTTCGATCGGCTTCTCCAGAATCGACTGAGCTAGACCCTTCGTGAATGGATCCACTATGTTATCCTTGGCAACTACCATTTATATCACAACCACTTTCTTCCCAACGAATTCTCCGATGAGGCAGAACATTAAAAGAATACGTCATGATTTCTTGTATGCTTTTGGCTACTTTGAGATCTATATCACCATATTGTTGTCGCAGAATAAAGCTATTTGATTCTCCATGTCGAAAATCACTTCGAGCTCACTTAAAAACTTATGCATCTAGATCGCTTCTTTAGCCGCTTCATTGAGGACGATATACTCGGCCTCCATCATGGAATCAAATGCTATTTCCAATTTAGGAAATTTCTAACTGATTTCCACCACCGCTAATAGTAAAAACATAAACTGACACTGTCTTACTATCGTCGATATCACTCTGATAGCCAAAGTTAGTATACCCCTTTATAAGGAGGTCCTTATTCACATATATTAGAAATAAATCCCTAGTATTTCTTAAATACTTGGGTATATATTTTACAGTCATCCAAAGATTTTCTCCAGGATTAGACTGGTATCGGTTTATGCATCCTAATGCGTATTCCACATATGGTCTAATACATAAAATAGCGTACAATATGATCGTTGAAACAAATGATATCATGTTCATATGCTCTTTCTTTTCAATAGTCTAAGGAGTGTCCTTCTTGGAAAGGACGATTCCATATTGCATTGAAACATTTCCACGTTTAGAATTCTTCATATTGAACATTTTCAGCATGGTATCTATATACAGGGATTGGGATAATCCCAACAGCCTCTTAGATCTATCTCCATAGATCTTTATACCTAGTATATGGCTGCTTTCCCAAATTTTTCATGGGGAAATTCTTAAAAATCTAGCTTTCACTGATTGCAATAACAAAATGTCATTGGCAATCAAAAACACATCATCAACATATAATGCTAAGAATATGATAGCATTTCCCTATTCCTTTCATTATATGCACACTTCCTCTATGTTCTAATGAAAACCAAACTGTTCGATCACTTTACCATAACACGTATTCCAACTTCTTAAAGCTCGTTTAAGTCCATAAGTAGACTTTAACAAGTTGCAAGCTTTGACCTCACTTCGACTAACCTTGAAACCTCGGGCTATGAAGGTATTTTCTAAATCACCATTTAGAAATGATGTCTGTACGTCCATTTGTCATATTTCGTAGTCAAAGAATGTAGCAATAACCAGCATTATCTGAATAGACATAAGCATAGCTACGTGCAAAAAGAACTCGTCATAATCAACATCTGGAACTCAAAAAATCCTTTGCAACTATCTTAGCCTTATAAATCTCCATTTTTTCATCTGCATTTATCTTTTTCTTAAAAATCCATTTGCAGCCGATGTGTTTTATCCCTTCGGTTATGTTAAACAAAGTCCATTCTTTGTTTTCATACATGGAATCCATTTCGTATTTTATTGCTCTAAGCCACAGTGCAGAGTCTTTACTCTATAGTGCTTGTTGAAATGATAAGGAGCATCATTATCTAAATCATTGTCCTCCTATCACTATCCATGAGAAAACCGTACTATCTCTCCGGTGCACGGAATTTCCTACTAGACCTTCGAATAGGTTGTGTCATTTTGTATATAAGTGAACTTGGTTCCCCTAGTAGTTTAGACTTCATATTAGTTTCGTGGATCTCATCCAAGTCTACAACTTTGCTGTTAATTTATTTTGACAAAATTCCTTTTTTAATAATACAGTATGTGTGAAAACATTAACTTTTTGTTCCTTTGTATTATAGAAAATATAACCCCTAGAATTCTTGGTATATCCTATAAATTACACAAAGTCGATCTTGCCTCAAGCTTATCGAGACCGACATTCTTAACATAGGTTGGACAACCATGCACCTTCAAATAATTGAGGCATGGTTTCTCCTTGTACTGTATCTCATATGGCGCCTTAGGTACGAACTTAGTGAGTAACAATTTTAATATATATGATGTGGTTTCTAGCACGTATCCCCAATAGGACAAAGATAACCCGGTCTTATTTATCATAGAAGAACCATATAGTAGGCTTTGATTCCTTCGCTCTGAAATACCATCGTGTTGCGTAGTATATGGTGAAGTAACCTAGAAGATAGTCCCATTATCTTTTAAGTACTATTGGAGTTCTTGTCCATAATACTCACGAAGTATTTTAATCTTTCGCCATCTAATTCTCAACCGTATTCTTATATTCGATAAATTTCACATGGACATCGGATTTATTCTCCATAAGATATACATATCATAATCTCGAGAATTCATTAGTAAATGTTACAAAATAAGATCATTTATCTTTGGTAGTTATAGGCATTGAGCCACATACATCAGTATGTACAAACCCCAAGAGTTCATCAAATCTTTTATTGCTCCCACTGAAGGGGTGCTAGGCCATTTTACCTTTGATACAAGACTCATACATGTCAAATGATTTAGAATCAAATGACGGGTGAAAACATTAGGTTTTCAATTTGTGCAGTCGTTTCTTACTAATATGACCTGACCTCCAATGCCAAAAATAATTTTTATTTATATTGTTATTCGAAGAACTACTTATTGAGCAGACATAATTTGTATTGATTACATAAATGCTATTATCTAAAATACCATCACATATTTAATTGCTATCTAAAATAATTTTCAAAACATTATTAGCAAAGTGAAAAACATAAACAATTTAAGACAATTTAGACATAGAAGTATTTCCACAAATAAAGACTTTTACATAATAGCAATTATTTAATATCAAAACAAATCTTCTCGGCAAATTCAAATGAAAAGATCCAACTGCTTTGCATTTACAATAGACCCATTAGCAACTTATAGCCTCATTTCTCCCTTTACCATACGACACTAGTTTCTAAGCCCCAATAATTAAGTACAGATGTGAGTTTCAGATCCAGTATCTAAAACTCAAGAATTTATTGATTGCAAAATAATTTATAAATGTACCTGATGGAGCGACAGAACCATTCTGCTTCTTCTCTCTAACGATCTTCAAGTACTTTGGACAATTTTGTTTCCAATGACCCTTCTTGTGACGATGATGACATTCACCCTTATCCATAATAACAACCTCTTATTTTTCTTTTTGTTGGCGTCAAAATTGTCTACCAACGTCCAATTATGTGAAAGCACCAATATCAAATCCAAAGACAGAAATATGAAGAGAAATAAATAAAGAACAAAATTAAAACAATCAGGAAGCAAGTAAATAGAGACACGGATTTATAATGGTTTGGCTAACTCCGGCCTATGTCCACTCTAAAAAAATTATTTTATTAGTTTATACTGCTGATTACAGATACATATCCATGAAATTCAAGAATCAAACTGGCTGAGTATAGCCTAGGTAGAAGATAAAGAGAAGCAGCAAGAAGATCCAGTTTATGATGCCATGCCTAATATATTATAAGGAAAGACGACAACCAACTCTCTGAAACTTCGGCTATAGGACCTTCTTATCCATATGGGCCCAATATAGGGGTCGCTAGGCCCAACTCCCAATGAGGAAGGATCGGTACCAATTCCTTCATTGGTTGATTTTTCTGCAGCGATCCCTATGATGGCTTTTAAATGCTAAAATGTGTTTAATCTCCAATTTTCAAGTCATTTGGAATAAAGGAGCTCCTGAATTTGATTCACCTTTGGTTCAAATCCACCTGGAGGTTATCTTTGCCAACCCTTTCTTGATGGATCATGTCGATCCCTCATGATTAACCCCATATTTCGTATGTCGATCCCTATTATATGCTATAGTAATCCATCTACTTATCCAATCATACCGATCCATGTATACTTATTCATTCTTATCTTTGAATTCCATTATACAATGCCGATCCACCCTCTTCCATAATGCTATGCCGATCTATCCTCTTCCTCAATGCTATGCCGATCCATTCTCTTCCTCAATGCTATGCCGATCCATCCCTTCCTCAATGTTATGCCGATCCATCCCTTCCTCAATGTTATGCCGATCCCTCCTATTCCATATTCCTATGCCAATCCCTCCTATTCCACAATGCTCTGCCGATCCCTCATATTCTACAGTCCTACGTCGATCCCTCATATTCCATATTCCTATGTTGATCCCTCCTATTCCATAACGTTATGTCGTTCCCTCCTATTCTATATTCCTATGTCGATCCCTCCTATTCCATATTCCAATGCCGATCCCTCATATTCCATGAGGCTATGCCGATCCCTTTGCTTTCATAAGATACACTGATCCATCTCAATCAAATACAGCAATCCCTCTTCTATGGGCTGAAGTATGCTGATCCCTCTTCTATGGGCTGAAGTATGTCGATCCCTCTCAAGGAGCTAAGCTATACTGGTCCCTTCCATTTACTAAGCTATATTCCATATTTTAAGCATTTTACATTGTTTATCCATCAATTCCAATCATTCTCGACTTCATGTAACCATTTGTACCTGATTATTAGGCCCTACAATCGTCACTCTATACCCATCGACCTTGATAATCACGAAGTCCGTTGGGTTAAATCCTCTTGTACATTGCCTTGCGAAAAGGTGGGTTAACACTTTGCCCCTCGAAACATGCCTTGCGGTAGGAAGTCGAGTTTTGGATTGCCGTAAGTCCAATGTTTGAAACATGCTGATAACCTATGAACAAATCAGTGATCTTGCCTGATTGTTAGTAATGATCGTTCGGGACCGTTAATCAAATTTGCAGCCGTCCCAGGCTGATGATGATCGCACGAGATCGAGTGTTTGTTTGAGGTAAAATGCGATCATTCGAGATCGAATGCCTATTTGAAATGTGATCGTTCAAGATTGAGTGTCATTCGGAGCGAAATGTGATTGTTCGAGATCGAGTGCCATTTGAGGCGAAATATGATCGTTACTGATCGAGGGCCGTTCGAAGCAAAATGTGATCGTTCGAGATCGAGTGTCGTTCGAGGCGAAATGTGATTGTCTAGATGGGACTAAAAATTGTTAATATCAGATTTCACATTCGAGTAAGTTTTCTAATCAAAATATTCAGCTAATAAAATTAAGTCCAAGTACTAAAAGAAAACAAAAACAAAAACTAAACGGTACAATATATGCCTCTTCGGGTGTGACCGTTCATCGTCATCTCAGAGCATGCCTAGGGACCGTTCTCGATCCCGTGCATGCGTAAGTGACTTAGACGTTTTATTAGGGAGTATATTACTTATTCTTTGCCATTTCGATCAATTGATGACAAGTTGACACCTCTACCAAGGCAGTTCCCGTTCAATGCGGATGGCGGTTGCTCAAGTTCCATTGCCGCTGCACGAGTTCTTACGTATTGCAACATCCTGTCATTCTGGACACGTCCCGCAATCTCATCCTTTAAGTGCCTGTAGTTGTTTGTACTAGGCCCGTGCAGTTCATGGAATAAACAGTATTTTTATGATTTATTTTCATTGTTTATAGGCTCTCTCCTCATTGGCCTTCGATAGGGAACCTACCCCCTAGTATCCATATATATGTGTTCCAATGTTTCAGTCAATTCCATGTAAGTGGTGAATCTTGGTTCCCTTCATGGTTGCTCCGATCCATCAAAGCCATCCTATGCTTTCCATTTTCCTTTATCCTTGTTTGAACCTTCCTCGAGCGGACCTCCGCCTTTAACCGCATAAACTTCCACTTCCTCTCTTCCCTCTCTATCAGCTTTCACATCTTCTTGTCATAGAAAACTTTCTGCTTCATAGTAAAATTCCCCGAGATCCACTGGTGGATTCTGTTTCGATGATATATTGAAAACTGAGTTATTCGCAATCCCTGACAATGCTGCCATAAAAACCATTGACGGATCCAGTCAATCCACCACAGCTACTACCGCATTGAACTTGGTTAAGAAATCCCTGAGTTATTCTTCTTTCCACTGCTTCATAGATGTTAAAGTCATCACACTTTTGGGTCTTGTGATGTGGATCCCAAATTGCCTCATAAACCTTTCGATCAATTCCGACCATATGCTAATAGATCCGCTTTCCAACTTTATGAACCATAGTGCAGTTATATCCATTAAGTATAAGGGGAAGCACCATGCCATAACTTCCTTCGATGCCTCTGGTACTTCCATGTATCTCATATATCTCGTTAGATGAATAGTAGGATCCGTTTTTCCATTATATATCTCAAGTGTTGGTAGTTTGAACTCCGATGAATTCCTAGCTTGCCTAATATTTTGAGCAAATGGACTTCTATTTACATCCTCCAAATCCCTATTCACTAATCCTCCATGCGTAGCTCGCCTGATCATCTCTGCAAATCTGCCGTAGTCTTCCAGTGGTAATCTCATATCATCATGTCTAAGTTGCCCCCTCCTCAAGTCTACGAGGGAATTCCGAAACGTATTCCTCCGGATGAGCATCCAAATTCTGATTCGCACCAAGCTCCATTAGATTGACCATAGATCCTCCAGCATCACGACCAATAAGACCTGAGGGCATGCTCCTTAGCCTTTGCGGATCGGTGCCGATCCCTCTGGGATGGTAGGGGACTGCTCCTGGGTTCTTTATTTCATTCCTTTGTCTATTGGCTCCATTTTCATGTTTCTAGTTCTGGTTTTCAGCAATTCCTATTGCTTCAACTCCTTGATTCTGCATTCTAGCAGCTCTTATGTCTCTAGCCTATCTAATTTGTCAAAGTAGATTCTGCATCATCTCCTCCTGCCATTTCAGCATCCTCTCCAACATAGCATCCATCATCGTTTCTATCTCATCCGTGGTGATATATATAGATGCTTGATTAGCTCCAGCTCCTGAGGAAGCCTCCTGACTCCCTCCATAGTGGATCCTTTCTAGTAGCGCTCTCCTTATTGATTGTCTAGCCATTGCTTTCTATATCCAAGTATCCAAGCTTCAAAATCTAAACTCCTAGCTTCCAAATCTGCGGGTGCAAGTCCTTTTCAGTGAAAGCACCAAAATGTTGGCATCAAAATTGTCCACCAACACCCAATTATGTGAAAGCACCAATATCCAATCCAGACACAAAAATATAAAGAGAAATAAATGAAGAACAAAATTAAAATAATCAGAAAGCAAGTAAATAGAGACACGGATTTATAGTGGCTCGGCTAACGCCGGCCTACGTCTACTCCAAAGATTTTCCTTTTATTAGTTTATACTGCTGATAACAGTTACAAATCCATGAAATTCAAGAATCAAACTGGCTGAGTATAGCTTAGGTAGAAGATAAAGAGAAGCAACAAGAAGATCCAGTTTCTGATGCCATGCTTGCTATATTTATAGGGAAATATGACCACCAATCTCTCTGAAACTTCATCTATAGGACATCCTTATCCATATGAGCCCACCAAAGGGGTTGCTATACCTAACTCCTAACGAGGAGGGATCGGTACTGAACCCTTCATTGGTTATTTTTTGGGCATCGATCCCTGTGATGGCTTCTGAATGCTAAAATGTATTTAATCTTTAATTTTTAAGTCATTTGGAATAAGGGAGCTCCTGATTTTGATTGACCTGTGGTTCAAATCCACTTGGAGGTTATCCCTGCCAACCGCTTCTCAATGGATCATGCTGATCCCTCATGGTTAACCTCATGCTTCGTATGTCGATCCCTATTATACGCTGTAGTAATCAATCTACTTATCCAATCATAATGATCCATGCATACTTATTCATGCTTATCTTTAAATTCCATTGTATAATGTCGATCCATCCTCTTCCTCAATGCTATGTCGACCATCCTCTTCTTCAATGTTATGTCGATCCCTCCTATTCCACATTCCTATGTCGATCTCTCCTATTCCGCAATGCTATACCAATCCCTCATATTCCATATTCCTATGCATATCCCTCATATTCCATATTCCTATGTCGATCCTCCTATTCCATAAGGCTATGTCGATCCCTCATATTTTATATTCCTATGTCGATCCCTTATATTCCATATTCCTATATCGATCCCTTCTATTCCATAAGGCTATGTCGATCCCTTTTGTTCCACATGGCTATGCCTTCCCTCTCCTGTCATAAGATATGCCGATCCATCTCATTCAAATATATCGAACCCTCTTCTATAGGCTGAAGTATGCTGGTCCCTCTCAAGGAGCCAAGCTATACCAATCCCTTCCATTTACTAAGTTATATTCCATATTTTAAGCATTTTACATTGTTATCCATAAATTCCATTCAATCTCCACTCCAAGTAACCATCTGTACCTGATTACTAGGCCTCACAATCTTCGTTCTTTACCTAGTGGCCTTGATAATCATGAAGTCTGTTGGGTTAAATCTACCTATATACTGCCTTGCCAAAAGGTGGGTTAACACTTGTTAGTCCTTTTTTCGCTTCTTCAAACCCTTCAAAGTTGATGTATTCCCCTTAGCAGCAAGTATGACTGCTTGATCCTTAGACAAGATTCTGTCGACCTCAATATATCGAGGAGCTCGACAAGGCATACATTCAACTAGTTTGTATTATAGTTTAATATGAACGGCTCATACTGAAGAGTAAGAGACTTAAGGATTAAGTCTACTTGCATTTAATTGCTTATCGCTATGTCTAACTATGCAAGTTTACCAATATAGTCTTTCATCGTTAGAACGTAATCGTCCACTTTCTGCCCCTTAGTCGATTTGGTATTGAAAAGTTTCATTGAAAGTTCATACCTTGCGGAACTAGACTGTTTACTAGAAAATGTTTTAAGACTATCAAAATCTCATGAACAGGCATGTTTTCATGCTACTTCTGCAACGACTTGTCTAACGTAGATAGCATAAAAACTTAGGCAATCTCTAGGTCCGAAACTCATTCTTACAAGCAAGCCTAAGCTTGGGTTCCACATCATTATCAGGTTGTTCATTGGAGGTGTAGTTATTGACGACAAAAAACGTTCATAAGTTAATGTTATTTTTATTCCTCTTAGCCAGTCAATGTGGTTAGGTTTAGTGAGTTTGTCATTTTCAGAAAATTGCTTAGAAGGTAGACATATTCTGTAAGTTTTAACTTAGTAGATTAGAATGGTTTCATAGTAGATGTTCTTTTAAATTAGTAATGTTAAATTTTATGTTTCATTTTACTAATAATCTCCCATAAGTTATTTATGTTTCTCCAAAGCCTAAGATGAAACATAGAAGTTTTGCGACTTCACTAGTGTGTGTAAGGACTCGTATACCTTGGAATTCTGACCTTGAGGAAAGCTCAACTAATCATACTCTTGCAAAAGATGGATAACTCCTTATCGATTGTATCATATACAACTCCTAACCCGTAGTTCTATGTACTAATTTCATCTTTATCTTGAGGAAAGCTCAACAAATAAAAATCGATTATTCACTCATACCTACCATATCACGACAGCCTGAGTATGATGCATATACCATGAGGAAAGTTAAACAAATATGTGTTCATATCTTACCGCATCTAAACTATATATTAACGGTACTACACATAACATCATTAGCTTGAGTAAAGCTCAACAACCAAGGAGTATGCAAGCAATTTATTAATATATAAACGGTATACAATAGCTTTATATTAGATTCATAATCTATAAAATATTTATTTAGAGTGATATCAATTTATGGGATAATGTATTTTTTATGAAATACCCTAATAATTCAAGTGTCGGACACATCCGAAATCATGCTATACTACTATATATATGTATTTATCCCTTAAGTCTATTTAGGATTTCATTGATATTCCACTTTTAGTTTATCATTCATATTATATAAGTTTCATTATTATATAACTTTTATAATTTAATTTACCTATATAGTAGTCCTACATATAATACAATATTAATTAAATCTTAGTTAATTAATCTAATTTATTAACATTTTGATTAATTTTATATTATTCAATGATAACATTTTAAATTGAATATGTATACTATAACACTTATAGTTGTACAAATTTATCTTTATGTATATGTATTTTAATATTTATTAATTAACTATTGACTAATTTATTTAATTAAACAATTTTAATTAAATATTTTTTATTTCGAAAATTCTTATTATGTATACACTTACATTGTACCATATACCATAATATATCTTATATATTTATCTGGTTAACCATTAATTAATATATTTATTTTATTAATCTTATTAATATTAAAAATTTTGAAATTTATTTATTATATTTTCAAAACACCTTTTAAAATTTATATTATAACATTTATTGTATGTTTCTTATTTTAAATTTAAATTTTAAATTCAAATTTTTATTTTTAATTTCAAAATAATTTTGAAAATTAGTCCAAACCCCAATTCAAATTGGACCTTTTCTATTAGGGACAACCTTTTAGGCTTACTTCACCTTTTGAGCCAAGTCGGTAGCCAAGTAGGGCGGAGTATTGATTATCCAAACCTAACCTTAAACGCTACTTTTATAGGTACCCTACTGAATGGGTAAGTTTAATTAGTTAGTCATAATATGAATAATTTGGACCGCATAGGCTATTGGGCTTTATAACCACCGTTGGATCTTGGCCAGCAGGCGATGGAGTAATTGGGTAAACTTCAAAATAAAATTATTTCATTTAGGTCTTATTGGGCCTATGAATGTGTTTAAATGTAAATTAAAAAGGACTGCACGTAAACATTGACAAATCTGACATAATGTTAGCTGGCATAGTGCAGGAACGAAAAGAAATCATATACAACAACAATGGTCTAAGGCCCAGAAATGCAACAGTCTCCTACCTTGAAGTTCCCCTGGCGACCTCTCCAATATCCACCACTCAATGCCTACCATTGTTTGAAAAAATAACAACTAAACTTGAGTGTTGGTCTAGTAGTCTGCTTAGTCAAGCTAGTAGACTGACCATAATTAAATCAATGATCTTCTTGATGACAGTTTACATGGCAAGGACCTTCCTTCTCCCTCGTCGGCTTATTAAAATGATTAAAAGTGCAGTTATGAGATTCTTTTGGAACAGTCGTATTCAAAGTCATTACATGACTCCTGTCAAATTCAAACATGCGGAAAAGCCCTTGAAAAAAGGAGGATTGGGCATTCTAAATTTAAATCAGTGGAACAAGGCGGCTATGACCAAATATCTTAACAACTTCATAAATAAGAAAGATAATTTATAGGTTCTTTGTTCTTACAGATATGCTACAAAAGGTAAAAACATATGGAATATGAAACCATCGAAAAACATAAACTGGACTTGATGAAGTTTATTCAAGTTAAGAGAGGATGTCCTGCCACTTGTTCAGTACGTTATTGCTTCCCATAATAAAGTTAGTTCCTAGGACGATCCTTGGTGCAAACAAGGATGTATTCTAAGGAGACTTATCACTCATCATGAGCTACTACAAACTGGAGTTGGAGAATATGTTCATGTTAACTCCATTTACTTCAGTGGCTGTGTTATATTACCTCCCATCTCAAATCACAACATAACACTTCTACGGAATTTCATTCAGGCATTACAGTTCAATTATTCTGGCTATGATAATATTACATAGGGCCCAACTCAACCTAAGTTCTCAACTAAGACTATATACAGCTATCTAACAGGTGATTATGCGTGCCCAACTTGTAAATGGCATACGCTTCTTCGGAGAAGAGAAAGTACCGTCATGGAAAATCTGATGCTCTAGAAAGTAATTAACAATGCTCTTTTACTCGTGTGAAGCTAGTTAGTAGTGGTTGAATGTGTCTGTTAGATGCATTTACTGTAATGACCTACCTGAAACTATAAACATCTTTACTTCGACTGCCCTATAACCAGTGGGATGTGGAATAGAGTTTGAAATGATTTGGGCATCATTATTGAAGGACTGAACAAATATGATCGGTGGGAGGTACTACTCAGGGTTACTATGACTAATGGTATATGCTTTAAGATCTACGGTATTCTATTCAAGAAATTTGTTCACCGTGTTTGGTTGGAATGTAACACCAGAATTTTCAATGAAGGTAGGAGTAAAAGAGATAAACAAATTATGGAGTTGATAACATTCAAAGCGAGGAGAGGCATATTAGAGGCAAGTCTTCCTTTTGAGCCTGGAGATAATGCAAGTGATATAGGTCTGGTGTCCCTTGTACACTAGTTGTGTTTTCCTTTTCTCCTTTTTTTGGTTTTTATTTCGTGCTTCCCTTATGTGATCCACTTCCTCCTCTTTCTTTGTTTTATGTTTATTTATTTGTTTGTTGTTCTCGTAATTTTCTTGTTGTTTCCCGAGTGAATCAATAAAATGGTAGAAGACCATCCAACCCCATTAGCTTTGCCAAAAAAATTAATCATTAAATATATATATATATATATAAATATATACATATGCATATTCGGCCATAAAACATTAAAAAAAATTGGTTTAAATTTTTCGTTAGTGATTTCCATACAGAAATAAAAAATATTCTTTTAAATTTTTTGGAAACCATTTAAAGTTATACATATTTGATTTATAAAATGTACACATGTCTTTGTTATATGTATAATTAAAACAATGTTTAAAATAATATATGTGTGTGTATATGTGTGTGTGTCTATATATAATATTTGGATTTTATATCATATATATATATATATATATATATATATATTCCTTTTTTCGTGAAGTATAGAAAGTATTTATGAATTAATGAAATTCACAAACATATATTTTATATAAATGTGCTTGTATTTAAAATTGATTTTATTTAATAATCATTTCATATTTTTTTTATTTGAATTTCTTTTATTCATGGCCGTGAGCATCTAGTATATAAATACATATACAATTTCTTTTAGATTCAAATATATATACATTATCATCCAATGACGACAACACCAATATAAATGGATTCGTGATAATTGACAAAATAACTATAACATATAACTGACATGGTGAATAACACACACACACATGTGACTGTAAATAGAGAATTTACCTTTACCTAATGCCTAGATAAAACAGCTTGAAAGGTTGAATCGAGAACTCCTTGAAACAAGTCCATAATCTAGAAAGTTCTACCAATCTGTACGTAGCTACCACTGATTTTTTATTCATGTTTAGTTTGAGATCTAATAGGTTGAAAATTTTGGTGGAGGGAGGAAAAACTATGGTTGACCTTGTTGGTTGGAGTGGAGCAAACAGATAATACCAGAAAATTAGGTTTAGAGATGGATAAATAGGCAAGACTCTAAGGAGAGAAAGTTGATATAGATCCACCTTTTTCTTTTACCAAATCGCATCCTTTTGAATCAAATTCCACCCCTACACCCTGATATGATTGGCCTCTCTATGGTCCCCTCTGGGCCTCAATATCACTTCAAATCGGTTCAATAAAAATTGCATTCAAATCTAATTCAAATGCACATCTTTATCGTAGACCGATACGTGTATTTATAACTATTCTATACATGTTATCCAATATTGACCAACATAAATTAAATAAAATTTCATAATTGATATTTCAAAAATATTAATTAATTTATAACGATTATAATTAATTAAATCAAATGGTAATAAGAGTATTCAACATTTCGGTTATGCGACCCTTAGGTAAAAATTTGGTTGGCAATTAATATTGAACAATTTGGATATTAACGTTCACACATCAGTTAGTAGGTGGTTTGACATTATGGATAAATTTATCACTTTCACAGTATTGGTATAATTCAATTTTACGTATTTAAGCATTAGGAGTAGTGGTAATTATTTACACGGTTCTCTTCATCAAACTATATCACATCAAGACTTATGGAATTAGGTAATAGTCAAATTTCAGTATCATCCATTTTCAAGTTTAGTCCAAACACAATGTCCTTGGTGTAATAATAATGTTTATTATTGATCAAACTATTTTAGTCAATGATTTTGACTTTCAGTTGATTATAGTTGACTATGATACTAGCCTCATATAATCGAGAAGACGAATCGTCTCTTGAATAGTGTTTCACTTCCAATGCTTCCGCTCCACCTAACAATAGTCGCTCGATGGACATCTTGCATAATATAACAAAAATCAAAGCGAGCTTTCACATTGAACATCAACATGATTCTCAAGTCAAGATAGCCGTGTAATATTATCACATCGATATTTTTTATTTGACCTTAGTTATATTAACCAACAAACTATCGAGTGAGTCATTCAATATTTATCCAATAAATATCAGTATGTAACTTTTAGATGCCCCGATAGTCATGAGTAATACACCACTAATATTTGAAGAGCATTACATACTCTAGTCTCAACGAATGCATCGATATCCAGTCTTGATACATCTTGATAAAGAATATTTAAAATGATATGTTTATTATATTATGATAAAATACTCATAATTACAACAATTATAATTACTATCATAAAACACACTTTTTATGGATTTTCTATTAATATACTTAAATTAATTAATTAATTAATTAATTATAACACATTATCACAAGTATATAATAGAAAAAAACACCTTTCATTACGAACGAGATTTGATTACAAGGGTAATAATTTATAAGAAATTATAGAATTACCCAAAGGGTATATCCCTGACTCTATCATGGACAATATTGCGTGCACTGGCCTCAACTAATTTATCGTTATCTTTTGTCGATACATCTTAAATAGGAATATTTAAGGATAAATATTTTAAATATTCGAATTCAATACTCATGGTCATAAACACATTTGCAATGTAATCGATTAAATACTTGCCCTATGGATTTTCTACCTATGTATATCTAATGTGTTCAGATCATTACCTACACCACAATATAACAATATATATAATATAAAACAAAACCAAAAGCATACTTTATTTCGAACAACATTCTCATATAAGAGTTAAATTATATAACAAAATACATAATTTCTCCTGGGGCACATCCTTAATTCTATTAGTTAATAGACTTACTATTCGACTGGGAATGTTTCAAAGGTTGACATAAAAAGTAAAAATAAATTTCAACAGTTTATATAGGAAAATTTGATCCTTATAACAAAAATAAATTAGGGCCATTTTGTATCGACTATATAATAAGTGCCATAAATGATGAAAGTAATAATGGTTCAAAGGAGTAAAATAGGAATTTGAGGAAAGGCACAACAATCACTCATTTGAAATTTGGGTTATTTATGAATGGTTATAACTTTCAAATGCTTTTTTATTCACATATAGCAAACTTTGGAGGCAGATTTTATTCGTTAAATTGCACTCAATTAGTTTATGGGAAGCGATACAAGGTTCAAAGAGTATTTGTTGGGTTAAGGCAAAGAAAAACCACAAAGGATAAAAAATCAGAAAGTTGGAAAAAAACAAAGATGACCAATTATGGTCATTAAACGTATGTCCGTAAATAATGAATGGTCATCATGCCTTGTATATTCAACCGTCATAATGTTCGAATGCTAGGACCTTATTTGATTAGGTCCAACCCAAGATTCTCATCTTTTTGCCATGATCATGATTTTCCTTGTATAATGTGGGAATAATACCGACTTATGGTACTATAAACAAACGAACGGACATAATAAGAATGGATCCAATTTTCAACAATCGCTTGCAAGTTGATAATACTCGTTGTATCACAGTTTCAATTGTATACTTGCATTAATATTCCAATTTAATTTCATTCAATATTGTTTCATTAATGAACAAATCGTATTGTACATGTGCTCTACTCGTATCAATGGTAGAATTAGAAATATTTATATTCTATTGTGATCCTCTACTCGTGGCCTACCCTATTTAAGAGCTAGACTCACCTCAATCGCTCATCTCTTTTACTATGTTCTACTCAGGTTAGCTTCGGTTATTTAAGATCTTATTGAGCTTCTTCCGAATCAATGCCTAATATTACTTTCTTATCTCTACATCATTTCCTTAAAAGGTGACCTCGATTGAAAGAGTGGATCGTCTAATGTATATGCAAGTATATGTGACAAAATATATGATGCAACTAAAACAATATTAATCTAAGTAAATATAGAATAAGCACACCAGGATTTTATACTGGTTCGGACCTCCCGTCCTACGTCCAGTCCCGAAGCTCTCTTTTGGAATTCTACTATCAAACACCCTCGCTTCACCTGGAGGAATATGCTTGGTTACAATAAGTTGCTCTTATAAAATATGTGTTCTATTATAACATGGATATTGTCTACAATTGCTTCCAATATATCTCTAAGGAGTACTGTCTGTGAGAAAACGTGTATATAGAAGAGTGAATACAAGTAAAAATTGCTAGAGTGCAGAGATTAAGAAGAGTATAGAATCATAAAGCATAATAAGTAAGATATGTAAAAAAAATTTGCAGCTCTCTTGATTCTTGATGCTATATATAATTGTAGATGGGTATCTTGAGTAGTTGTATCCATTAACGAATACTCTAAAGTTTCTTCTATTGATGGTGAAGGGTTGTAGCAAAGAGAAGCGGAGATGTCCATTCGTATGTGGCAGTTGAAGTTCATATCTGAAATCCAAGTTTGAATTCAGACATCTGGTATTTGTATCAGACGTCCGATACTACATATTTTTGTACATAGTATATTTTCAAACATCTGATTGGTATTACCAGACGTCTAGTTTAGTCTGTTTGTTATTCCAGTGGACTTTTCCAAACGTCTGGCTTGTGCACCCAGACGTCTGATACTTGTGCATGTCTATTTTGTGTATCTTTCCTTTTGTTTCTTTGTACCTATCGACTTGTAGTCTCTTGTAGTGTCCTTTGAGCTTCGTTCTTGTCTTTCTAGTGATGTTGTTCTAGCAAGTACCTGTATATATAAATATATATGTATATTCAATTTCCATTGTATATTTGTTGTCATTGAAACCATATATTGCATTTCCTAACATTCCCCCCTTTTTTGATGATGACAACTATACAATGTACTTAGGTATAATTTTATAAATCTCCCCTTGAATATGTGCTTTCCATTATTTCTCTCCCTTTGGCATCATAAAAAACCATTAATAATTTTTAACTTAGACATCATGTTCATACCATTTAATATTTATCAATCGTCGGAAGGTTATATGAACATACACATAAATAACAAACCAAAAAGCATATTTCATTAAACATATCGATTGATTACATGCATAGATTGTTGATTATAATACAAAAGATGAAATCCTAAAAATTATCTAAGGATCTCTTGGGGAAGCTTGAGCATGATCATCTCCTTCATCTTCATTCTTTGGAGAACTAGCTTGTTTTTTAGGAGATGTTGGAGTATGTTCGAGAGATTCTTTTTCTTCTTCAAAAATTTTAGAGTGTTTGGAAGGAGTAGGAGAAGGCATTGGAGTTGGCCAATCTTCGGAAGGTGGTGTAGGACCATGTACTCGTTGAAGAACCTCTTTTAGAACCGATAATGTCATTGAAAGCGATGCTTCAACTGTGGCTAGGCGTGAAGCAAACGATGTTTCAAAATTATCAATACGCTTAGCCAATAATTTTTGATTTCAAGATAGAATAAGTTGATTTTGAAGAGTTAAGTCTCAAATACTCTCATTTGGATTTGTCTCAGTGGGAGTCTTCAAAATGTCGTCTTGGTATGAATTATCAAAAGGTACAGAAGGAGAAGGAGTACACACGCGATGTTGTTCTACCTCTTACGATGGTTCAGGTTGTTCTTGGGGTGGAGGCCTAGCTTGTTCGGCTTGACGATGATGCGTCCACTCTTCAAATGACATAAAATCCAGAGGATTTTCTAGTAAGTGCATTAGGGAGAAGAATTTTATGGAGGCGTATTAGGAAGATATTTCTTCAAAGGTTGATAAATAAGAGGGAATGTTGTGAGCTTTCAGAAGACGCATGATGTAAGTAGGGTAGATAATGGATGGGCTGATCGAATCCAATAGTGTTTGAGCTTGTCAATTCTAAATTTTGTCCAATTAACCCTTGTTCCACTGAAGATAGCATATAGAACCTTGTGTTCTAACTCTACGATTTGCTCATGGCTACCAAGGCGAGGAATGATAGTGTTGATAATCATTCTAGCGAGATGTCTCGCCTTAGATCTTAAGTATTTTGATGCAAATCTAGGCATTTCATCTTTCCATATCTGATGAGTAATATTATCTCTAGGTTTAAGGCGCATATCCAGGATGTTATACAAGTCTTCTCCGGAGTCGGAGCAACCAAGAGTTCGGTCTTTCATTCGTAGAGTAAGTCTAATTGTGTTGCCGTAAACACTTGACCATAGCCAATCATCGTTGTCGGTGCTCCAAACGGCAGTTCTATCGAGGTTAGCAAAGAAAATGAATATGTCGAGCTGATCAATTTGGACATTATTGGGATTGAAGGAAAGCAATGTTTCTAACCCAGCATTTTCGCACATTTCATCCAAATCTTACAATGGGAACTTAAGCAAATTATAAAAAGGACCTTTATGTAGCTTCTTCTTTTGAATGTCTTCGTATCTTTTGATTGAATGTGGTACGTGATTCATCCATCTCTCAATTTGATCATCAGAACATACTTGCGGGTTGCATGAATTAGCTTGGTCTTGCTTGCATTTAGTGATTTTAAGGTTTTCATTTTGGGTGCCAAGAGATTCGAGCGATTCGGAGGAGAAAGCGACTTGGAGAAATAGAGGATTGAAATTGCAGTAGAAACGAAATGAAAGTGAGAAAAGTGGAAAAAATAGACGTTATAAAGTTACTTAAGAGTGTCGATTGAATTTCAGATGTCTGATTTGACCTAGAATGAAGACGGTGCATATGTTTAGATGTCTGGTTGTTAGTAGTAGACGCTGGAATAGATTGAGCTGTAAATTTTGGAAGGCGGAGAGTTTTGTCAAACATCTAGATATAGAATCAGACGTCTGGAATAGACCGAAGTGTAGTTTTTTAAGACAGATAGTTTTCTCAGACATTTGGATATAATATCAGACGTCTGAAAGTGGCCTGAGATTGTATCTTAAGAAGGCAGAGACTTTTTTCAGACGTCTGTTCACTATTTCAGATGTCTGAAATAGACTAGTTTGTAATTTTTATAAGGAAGAGATAATTTTTAGACGTTTGAAGGTTTATATCAAAAGTCTGATACATGCACAGTAGTAAAAAAATGATGTGCACAAAGATGTCAGACGTCCGAGTGCATTGTTCAAACGTCTGAAATGTGCAGTATCTCTAAAAATAGGTATATTTTAAAGGATATTGCTTATTTTTTGAGATATTGTTTTTAGTGAAACAATATATTATTATTTGTAAAAAAGAATACACATATAATTAGATAAAAATACAACGAGAATCAGCAAATTTATTCAGATGATGATGGAGCATTGCGATCTTCAGAGGTGCTATCCTTCCATGGCTTGAGTGTAGACCAAATATTTCCACGTTCGTTGGTTCTTGAGGAACCAAAAAATTGCCTAGGTGGAGGATCACAAGGTGTACGATAAGATGCAGAAGGATCCGGAGAACTGCAAGGAATCAGAAGTGGTTCATGTATATCCTTCTTTCGTGAATTGCAAAATTTGATTGCTACTTGCTCCAGAAAACTTAGTCGTCGCGCAGTGACTTTTTCTTCAAAGTATAATTCTAATTGTAAATCTATTTGTTGCTTTTGGTAATAATGTATCTCATTTATTTTCTCCTTGGTGTTGGGAGAGACAAATAAAGATCGTTTGGACCTCTTTTTATGGGGAGTGAATCCCATGTGGTAGGAGGACCACTTATAGGTTGGCTCTTGACTTGGTGTAGGAGTAGGAAGTCGATGAGGGGTATCTGCTGAACTATCCGATGTTGGTGTTGAAAAGGAGAGATGAGAGTTGTCGGAAGACATGCTTTTGTTGTCTTTTGTAAAAGGGAATATGAAATCTATATATATTTTTACCTTTTGTTTTGTAAAAGGCTATTTATACATGATTTAAAAGGTTATACATAAAACAAATTTCTAAAAAATTGATGGTTAGTGTTTAAAGTTTTGATTTGTGGATAAAAATTTTAACCAAATATAGAGTGAATGAAATGTAGTATTAGCTGAGAAGATCATTAAAAGAGCATATTCCTAAACCGCGTCGCAGTTTAGCAAACGTTTGTTCATTTAGTGGTTTTGTGAAAAAATCTGCTATTTGATTCTTCTATTTACGTATTCTAATGTAATAATTCCTTTTTCTACATTATCGCCTAAAAAATGATGTTGTATATCTGTATGTTTAGTACGTGAATGATTTACAGGGTTTTTTGATAAATTTATTGCACTTGTATTATCGCAATGTATTGGTGATTTATCGATAACTTTGTCGAGATCCTTAAGCATTTGTTGCATGTATATCACTTGTGCACATGCTAAAGCCATTGAAATATATTCGGCTTCGCAAGTGGATAAGGAGACACAATTTTGTTTTTTGCTAAACCACGAAAGTAATGATTGTCCGATAAAATGACATGTTCCATTGGTACTATTACGATCTGTTTTACATCCATCGAAATCCGCATCACTATATGAAACAATTTCAAAGGATGATCCCTTAGGATAAAACAAACCATAATCTCTAGTACTCGATAAATATTATAAGAAACGTTTAACAGCTCTTTGGTGAGACTCTTCTGGTTTTGCTTGAAATCGGGCACAAAGACATACGCTCATCATAATGTTGGTCGACTAGCCGTCAAATAAAGTATGGAGCCAATCATACTATGATATAATTTTTCATCAAAATCTTTTCCGTTACCATCCTTTTCCAAGTGAACACTAGTACTCATTGGTGTTGGTTTGCTTGAAGTTTTATCCATTCCGAAACGACGTAATAAATCGTTACAATATTTTTCTTGATGAATAAAAATACCATTTTCAAGTTGTTTTATTTGTAAACCTAAAAAGAAATTCAACTCTCCCATGTGAGACATTTCAAATTCGTTTTTCATAATATCTGAAAATTGACTACAAAGATTTTCGTTAGTTGAACCAAAAATAATATCGTCTATATAAATTGTATAATTAAGATGTCGTTATTTTCTCGTTTAATAAATAAAGTTGTATCTATTTTACCTATTTGAAAACCAGATGCAATTAAATAATTCTTAAGACAGTCGTACCACGCACGGGGGCCTTGCTTTAAACCATATAAGGCATTGTGTAATTTAAAAACATGATCGGGATATTTTTCATGAACAAATATTGGAGTTTGTTCAACATATACGTTTTCGTTAATAAAACCGTTTAAAAGTCACTTTTGACATCCATTTGAAATAATTTAAAATTGTGATAACTTGCAAAAGCAAGTATTGTACGTATGGCCTCGAGTCTTGCTACTGGAGCAAAAGTTTTGTCGTAGTTGATACCTTCTTCTTAATTATAACCTTGAGTGACGAAACTGCTTTGTTCCTAACTATATTTCCATTTTCATCTGCTTTATTTTTAAATACCCATTTTGTTCCAATAACTGATTGATTTTCTGATCTTGATACCAATTCCCAAACATTATTACGTTCAAATTGATTCAATTCTTCTTGCATGGCTATTATCCAAAAATTATAGTTCGAAGCTTCTTTATAATTTTTTGGTTCAAAATTTGACACAAATGCTATATGACTTATTTGTTTAAGTTGATTTCTAGTTACTCTGGAGTTAAGATCTCCAATGTTATTATCTTTTGGATGATTTTTTAGAATTCTAAAGGGTGACACTAAAGTATTTTTTGTCTCGTTATTAGATGAGTTTGTTGTATTTTTTATTGGAATAATTTCTTCATCGTCATTAGTATGATGGTTAAGAAAATTTTTGAATTCTCCACCGTGATCACTTCGAATTTTCTTAATTTTCAAATCCATTTCAGTTTTAATCCTTTTAGAAAAAAAATTAAACATACCAAAGTTGTCACTTTTATGTTTTAAAATAAAGTCCATGTATATCTTGAAAAATCATCAATTATTACAAAACATATTTGTTGTGATTTATAGATCGTACTTGAGTCGGACCAAATAAATCTAAATGTAATAATTCTAATGGTTGTTTTGTAGAAATGTTATTTTTAGATTTAAAAGAGCTTTTCTTTGGTTTTTCGATTTGACAGTCATCACATAAATTTTCTACTTTATAATTTATTTTAGGTAAACCTCAAACTTGCTCATATTTTGCTAATTTATTAATATATTTAGAATTAATATGACAGAATCGTTTATACCGTAACCATGGCGGTTAAGCATAAGTTTGAATTTTAGTATATATTCATATTTAAGGCATAAATATTTTTATTTCTAAAACCCTCAAAGATAAGTTGTTTGTTATTGTCGAAAATATTACATCTATTTTTCTACGAAATTAATTTGAAAACCTTTATCGCATAATTGACTAATGCTAAGTAGGTTGTGTTTTAAATTTTCTACCAACAAAACATTCGTAATAATAGGAGAGTTAGAAATACCAGAGTTGAAGACTTCTCCGATGCCAACGACATATCCTTTTGAGTTATCTACAAAAGTTATCGTTCCACCACGACATATGTTATATTTGATAACATTTTTGAGTTTTCGGTCATATGCTTGGAGCATCCACTATCAAGTATCTATTTCTTCTTATTTTTTATTTTGAGTACCTGCAAAATAAAAAATGATTTAATTGGGACTCGTATACTTTGTTAGGGTCCTAGATGTTAGGAGGAGCAGGTAGCCACACTCAAGAAGGTTTGGTACCTTTATGAACATAATTTTTATGATAGACTACATTATTTAAAAAATTATTAATATGTTTTCGTCTAATCAAATTATTATTTGTTTTAGAAATTCAACTTTTTATATTTTTGGTATTCGTATTAGACTAAGGTGATCTTTTAATATTTTGATAAATAAAACTATATTTCTTAATATTATTCCCTTTTTGTTTAGGAATATTTTTAAATCATGTTCCTTTTTTATTACCTGATAGTTTTGAAGTTTTGACAAGATTTTCCAAATCTTGTTTTCCTTTATTAAATTTTGAAACATTATTTGTAATTTTATCTAATTTTTCTTTTAATTCAAAATTTTCAATTTTCAATGTTTCTATATAATTTTTCAAGTTGATATTTTCTTTTAACAAATTATCCTTTTCTAGTTTAACTTTTCCAAAATCAATAGATATAGCCTCATTTCCAACTAAACTACTTTTATTATTTTCTTGAGATAATTCAAGTTCCTCCTCTAAAATAATTTTTCATATTTTAACATTCCTATTTTAAGTTCTATTCTATTTATTTTGGCTATGCGTTCTTTATTCAATTCTTTAATTTGTCTAAATTTATCATCTAATTCCATGCTAAGCACTAATAATTCATAATAGCTAAGTTTGGAACATACCTCATCAGTTTGTGCCATAAAACATACATTAGCTTATTCTCCGTCACTACCGCTTTCACTGTCTGATGATGATGAAGAGTCTGAATCATCCCATGTTACTTTGAAGGCTTTCTTCTTTTTGAAGTTTTCAAATTTGTTCTTCATTTTATAATTATTGAGATTGGGATAATCTTTCTTCATATGTCCGAATTGATCACGTTCATAGCATTTGACTGACGTTTGATTTGTTGAGCTTGACTTTCCTCCTTTCTGAAAGTTGGTCATTTTTCTAAACTTCTTGAATTTGTTGTAGTTTTTGGCAATAAACACGATTTCTTCTTCGTCTAAGTCGGAGTCTTCATTTGTTGCTAGAAATGCTATATTTTTCTTCTTTGAATTTTGTTCTTTTCTTGCCTGCACATTAGCTTCATAGGGCATTAAATTTCCTATTAATTCGTCAACTAAGAGTGTTGAAAGATCATTACCCACTTCGATAGCTAATACTTTTCTTTCCCACTCTGGAGTTAAATAATTGACTATTCTAGATACTGACTCAAAATTTTTGAATTTAACTCTAAGTGCCATTAAATCATGTTGAATAGTTTGGAATCTAGAGTACATGTCTACTATAGATTTATTTTGTTTCATTTTAAATGATGAAAATTGATTTTGTAAAATTGAAATTTTAGCTTGCTTAACTTTGTTTGTGCCTTCATGTGTAACTTGTAAAGTATGCCAAATATCATATGCAGTGTTACATAACATGACACGTGAAAATTCATTCTTATCTAATGGAAAAAATAAAACATTCGTAGCTTTGGCATTATTAGAGCTGCGATTTTTTATGCATCATTCCATGTATTCATAGCAGTGTTAGGTGCTTCATATTTATTTTGAGTAGTTGACCAAATTTCTAATCCGTTAGTTTCCATGAAAATTCTCATACATGTTGACCAATATGCATAATTTGAACCATTAAAAAGTGGGGGACATGCTGTGGATTGTCCTTCTTGAAAAATACTTTTCATATTAAAGTCATTCAAAAACATGTTATTGTACTTTGATCAAACCTTGCTCTAATACAAATTGAAAGTCTACGGGGTGGATCATGTATTGTATATACAAGTATATGTGATAAAATATAAGATGCAACAAAAACAATATTAATCTAAGTAAATATAGAATAAGCACACTAGGATTTTATATTGGTTCGGACCTCATGTCCTACGTCCAGTCCCGAAGCTCCCCTTTGGAATTCTACTATCAAACACCCTCGCTTCGTCCAGAGGAATAGGCTTAGTTATAATAAGTTGTTCTTGTCAAATGTGTATTCTAATATAACACGGTTGTTGACCAATTAGTACAACTGCCCCAATATATCTCTAAGGAGTATTATCTGTGAGAAAACGTGTATATGGAAGAGTGAATACAAGTAAGAATTGTTAGAGTGTGGAGATCAAGAATAGAGCATAGAATCAGAAAGCATAAGGAAGTAAGTTATGTAAGTTTTTTTTTGTAGTTCTCTTGATTTTTGATGCTATATATAGTTGTAGATAGGTATCCTGAGTAGTTGCATCCATTAACGAACACTCTAAAGTTGCTTCTGTTGATGGTGAAGAGTTGCGGCGAAGAGAAGCGGAGATGTCCATTCGTATATGGCAGTTTAAGTTCATATCTGAAATCCGAGTTTGAATTCAAACGTCTGGTAAGACGTCTTATACTATATATTTTTTGTACATAGTAGATTTTCAGACGTTTGAGTGCTATTACTAGACGTCAGGTTTAGTCTGTTTGTTATTCCAAAGGATTTTTCCAGACGTCTGGCTTGTGCATCCAGACGTTTGATACTTGTGCATGTCTGTTTTGTGTATCTTTTCTTTTGTTTATTTGTACCTATCAACTTATAGTCTCTTGTAGTGTCCTTTGAGCGTCGTTCTTGTCTTTCTAGTAATGTTGTTCTAGCAAGTACTTGTATATATAAAAATATATGTATATTCGATTTTCATTGTATCGTTGTTGTCATCGAAACGTATATTGGATTACCTAACATATATTACTATTCTAGCGAAACCAGTCAACCATCGTTAACCATCATCCGTTGAGGCATATTCGAACCTATATCTACCATTGTGGACATAAAGGGGTGGCTTGTGATTCACAATTCAGTTTATACTTTGATTCTGATGTTTAAGATCATATAAAATTTCTCAAATACAAATTTACAACCAAAAAACCAGTGTTTTTCTTGATTATCTTGACTATATGCATGTTAAAAACAATGTAAACAAACAGATTCACCATTATCGTATTGAATGCACTGACATATCAACATAACTCAAAAATATATTGAACGATGTGTAACGACCCATAATTTTTGTCTTTGAATTTGAATATTTAATTTATTTAAATATTCGAATCAGAATTTAAATTATAATAAAATATACATTTTAAATTTAGACCTGATTTTGAATGACATAATTTTAATTTATTTTGTAGGATTTTTCCATAATTTTTAATTGAAAAATAATTAAATTTTCGTCTGACGCTTTTTGCGGCAAACATCGGTACTTTTGAAACTTCACATAAATAGTTAACTTGTCCATTTTTTATTGTTTTGTGATTGTCTTACGTTGTTAAGCGTGATCATGTTTTTATTTTTTTCGTTCGCGATCCATACGCGAACGAAATATGTGTAGCGTCGTACTCCAAAACTTTTTAATATTTAAGCTTAAAACATACAAAGCAAATATCTTTATGTTGCATGTTACATTCTCTTGACTTTATTTACTTTGCATTAAACGTTGATGTGCCCTGCATTAAAGGGTTGATGGTTTTTGCATTAAATGTTAGTACTTATCATTCCTTAGCAGTCATTTAGCACTATATATAAGAGCAACTCCAGTGGTGCATTTATTAACTGAATGGGTAAAAAAAAAATTCTCCTGTCGCCGAATTAAGGGGATAAATTCAGCTGAAAGTTCAGGATCGCGTTCAAGATCCTGAACTGGGCTTGGATGCCCATTAAATGGGCACCCAAGCCCCACTCTGCCCCTAACAACTACTTTCCCCTATAAGCAGTCATATTTTGAACTCCAATGGTTATAAACGGTCGCACTTTGAACTCCAATGGCTATAAACGGTCCTATTTTGCCTCCAACGGCTATAAATGCTCATATTTAAACCTACAATGGCTATAAATGGACATATTTGAGATTTCATTACATATATCGGACTATTTTTCAAATTGTAATACACACATTTCTTCTTCTACTATAATTATATTCTCAATTCTATAGTATTGAAAGTATGTCTCATCCGTTTCAATCATATACCGAAAAGCGATGAATATGGATAACTGGGATTTTGATTCTCAACCCTTTCAAATTGTTCATCCCCAGACCGCTCACCTTCTATCCTTCCATTCTTCCGCTCCATGGTCTGGCATGAAGATAAAGATTTGTGTTATATCTGTCATTTTTCCAACGACTCGGTCAAGGGGAGTGACCAAAGTGGAGGGGAGTTTTGGGTAAAAGTCATGACTGCGTACAATAAAAAGCATGTTGAAAAGACGAGGTCAATGTCTACAATCACTGGTCGTTTTGGGAAGATTAATTGACAAATAAAATTCTACGAGTCTTGGATTCACAAAATAAGAACCGTAAATCCAAGTGGAATGGGTGGCGAAGCTGAATTGGTAGCGTTTTGAAAAAATCATTTTTAATTTATATTCGTATTTTATCACTTTATTACCATATCATTTTGTATTTTTTTTAGAAGAGAATGGCGAACGATCAATTCTTGAAATTATTTTCAAGAGAAAATGGTACAAAGAAACCACACTACTATCGGTTTGCAAACTGGTATGACTTGCATGTTAGTCAATAAAAATGGAGCTCAAACACCGCAAAAAGCTTAAGAGATGTCCAGACGAAGTCGAAGGGAAAGAAAAAAATAAGTCGAACTAATTATAGTTCTAACCCAGGCAATTCTTCTCATATGGACTCTAGTGTATGCCTAGACAACGAAGACGTAGAAGCAGAACCCGCGTTTGATGAAGACGACCAATGGAGCAATGAGCAGCTAAGAAGAAAATTGTTGTTCAATCCTAAATCGATTCTCGTTTAGCCCTAATGCATGAAAAACATACGAGAGAAAATGCAGAACGTCAAAGGAGTGCAGAAAAGTTTGTTGTGCTAAAAGAATTGACCAAGATTGAGAATGACCGGTTTGAGCTAGAACGGCAACGCCAAGAGACCTTAGTAATGGAAAAGGATGTCACCGGAATGGACCCAATCACAATGCAATATTGGATGGAGTACAAACAACGCATTATTGAGAGTAGATCAGGAATAAAACATATGTAGTTGAAATATTCATGTGATATTTTTAGTTATTGCAATTTAAATATTCATGTACCTTCAATTTAAATTTTCAATCATGTTCTATTTTCAGTTTTAAAATATTCAATGGTATACCGTATATCATTTTTTTGATGCATTCTGCAGATATCATTATAGATTTACTTCACCAAACATAAATACTATTACAAACATCAAAATTATGGCATTCTACACTTCATTACACAAATAAAAAGGCAAACAGATGTAATTAAACAAAGGCCCACCATTATGAACTACTGATTTCCATGAGAATTCCAAAAATGCTCCATTAAATTCATTTGGAGCCTATTATGAATAGCTGCATTCATCATATCGACTCTAGGTATATAAGTGGTGATGTACCGCTATAGGTAAATCAACTTAACAGAACCACTAGTACGTAGGTAACATCTATCAGTGGTAGAAAAACAGTAAACAGATTGGGGGACTCGTATAAATCATCAAATAGAAAAGGTCGAAGACCATGTCGTCCAATCTCAATGTCAGTGAACATGTAGAAATCAACTGGGGTATGCCAAGCTCAAAATCTAAAAAATGAAATGTATGCATGGTGGACCACCACCTCTCAACGAATGCCTGAATGAGAGGTCGATCAAAGGACTAGACATGCCTAATCGACAAAAAAGACCAAAAGGGCTAGCCTGTAGCCTCTCAATAATAGGACTGGAAAGGGAGTCATAAAATTGGGTAATGCACTTAGCCCAACTACCCGGACAATGAATGTAATGGTCCTATAGATAATTTATGAATTAATAATTTTGGATAGAATAACAGTTGTTTAATATGATTATGTGATGTGCATATAAAAATAACCAGATATATTAATGTGCAATTTATACATATACAGTTGTCAAAGCGGTTTTGGTCTATGTCGATAACCATCTGGAAGCTCATGTAGTACACGTAGATCGTCTGGTGAAACTCCAAGTGTCGACGGAACATGTAATGATCCAGCTTACTCCGTTGAATGTCTATGAACCGTTCTACAGGCAATTTTGGTTGGACGCGGTGGCATTTCGTTTAGTTTTTCTAATTAAAAAAATTTTAAAATTGGAAAATTGAGTGGAATGTGCAGAGGGGAGTGTTGGGTGGGGATATATAAAGGAGGGGACAAGCGTCCATTTTATGGGCGCTTGGCATTCAGGCGCCCATAAAATTGACGCCTGGCAATCAGGCGTCCATTAAATGAGCGTCTGGCCCCTGGATCCCTCATTCCCCTTCAGGGCTGAATATTCAGTCCTAAACCCACTGAAGTTGCCCTAAAGGGGGACATGCATGAAAACAGGAAGGACACGCAAGGATAATTTTTTCCATTTTCATTTTGCATGTAATTGTCACGACAACGTATATTTCCACTTCTCCTTTTATTTAATAATTTAAACACCTTCCCCTATATTAAATATTAGCCAAAACTTCCAACATGGAAGTTGTAGAGGGAAAAGATAACTACGTTTTTCAACTCGTTGCATTTGAAATAGTGGAGTGTAGAGGGAGATAGAAGGCTTGGCAGTGTGCGCGCGTGTTGCTTGTATACGTATACGTGTAAGTGTGTGCATGCAAGATGGGCTAGGCACATGCAAGAATATGGACGTGCGCAAAAGCAGGTAGTATGAGAAATGAGAGGGAGGACGTGTGTGTTGTTGCATGAAAAGGAAGTGTGTATGCATGCTTGCATTTAGAGGATACGATGGCTTGTTTGGTGAGGTTGGATGAACGAATTAATGTGTGCATGGTGAAGAACGTTTGCATGGAAGAGAAAGGTGGAAAGGAAGTAGCAGGTGCAATGTGACGACCCGAAATTTTTAGACATTTGAAATGAGAATATTTAATTAATTTTAAATATTCGAAAGTTAATTTTTAACTTTAATTTCAAATATCGCTATTTATTGGATAATTAATTGTTGAAATTAATTATCAGAAATTGGGTCAAATGTTAAATCTGGAATTTTAAGCTGGTTAAAAATAATTAGAAGGCTTATTTAATTTATATTAATAATACTGAAGATGATAGAAGTTGTAAAATTTAAATTAACGATGGTTTGTTCAGTTTTAAAATTTGATTGTTTAAATTGAATTTAAAAATAGCCTTCCGAGGCACAGTCTCGGAATTTGACAAAAACCAGTTCCATTGGATCCGTAATACCGAGTTATTATCGGATTTTAATTTTCATAGCGTTTGGATTTATCGTTTGCTCGTACGGGTGAGAAACGCGTTGAAATTTAAAACCAACAATTTAATATTTTAAATCGATTTGGGGTTGGAAAAAAAAGGTGAAACATTATAACAAGGAGTCTTCAACACACTTCCTCACCTTTTATATTCCAGCCGAAGTGAATACGTTCCCTAGCTTCTTCCACACACTTCTTCGTTGGATTAAATAATTAAACCTGGTTGATATTTTCTTCGTTCAAAGCAAATTAACTTCGTTCTAAATATATATATATATATATATATATATATATATATATATATATATATAAAATCATGGCCGCAACCTCCTATTTCTCCCCTCAACAGTCAAGTCGCGTTCTAATTCTCGAGCACGGCGACGTCTTTTTTTTTCCTTCAGTGCGATCAATCGAAGCAGGAAAAAGGGGGAAAGCTCGACTTCGAATCGCGGTTATGGGGTTTGGATGTCGCGAGTCTACTCGCGATGGGGCTCGGTGTGACGTCTTCAGGATTAGGGTTTGGGGGGAAAGGCGCGTTGTTCGTCGAAGTCATGCTGCTCGGATTCGTTCTGATGGAGGTCGCAATTGGTTTGCGAGGTAGGAGGCACGTCGACTTGAGGGTCTGGATCACGAGATGTTGGCCGAAGTCGTGGAAAGGCGTGGGAAGATCAGGTCTTGTTGCTCGAGTTTCTGTAAGGTATTTTAATATATTTTTTTATTTATAAAAATAAGTAATAAACAAAAAGTAGCTGCAGTTTTGCGTACATACACATTTCAGTTATATATATATATATATATATATATATATGCAAACAGTAATTATTTCATAAAGTAGCATTTTGACTTCTATTTTAATTCAAATTTGTATATGTATATATATATTTGTTAAATAATAATAATATAAGTTTTAGTAAGGATTTTAAAAGGGAAATCTGTTTTGAGCATTTAACAGTGAACATAAATTTTAATATATATATGCATACCTTTTATTATATATGCAGTAAACATAAATATATAGGTATTTATAGATAAGGTTTTGGGAAAAGGCAGGAATTTTAAATGTGCGGGGTTTGTATAAAAAAAATAGATTTAAAATCTATATGGATTATTTTATTAGTATATATGAAGGTTCAAAAAGAATTAAAGAAATTGGTAAAATTAAATTATTGGTTTAAATGAAATTTATAACGGTAATTTATTTACGATTAGTACGAATATTAATAAGCCGTGAAATATTTTTACAAGGTCAATATCCGGAAGATATAAAGCCGTTAGGATTGGATTGCAAATTAAGTCAAGGTGAGTTAATCTCACTCAGTTTAAATTTAAATTTAAATGATTAAATTTAAATAATTGTTTGAATGGTTGAAATTGATTGATTGATGTGCTATAGAATGATATATTCTGAAATTAGTAAATAATATTGTGCTAACATTTGTGGATGCAGGGAAACAGGTTGGAGGGATCCAACTGGATTCCTCAAATTTATTAGATTATTTAATATTCTGTGTGATGAATATTTGATATCCTGTGATTGTTTTATGGATAATTGGAATATTGGATAGTATGGTTGGATGGAATAACTCAGTATAAAGAGTTACCAAAATCTATGGAATTGGATTTTTGAAAGGTAATAAAAGAGTAAAATTTTAAGTAAATAATTCTAGTAAATTGGAATAAATTGAATAATGAAGTGAAAATAAAAATAATTAGAGTGATTTTTAAAATCTAACAAAATATGGAATATGAGGAAATTGAATTAACAAAGGAATAATAAATTCTGGAACTTAAGTGAATAAAAGTCATTATTTTAAATGTAAGGATTAAATTTAAAGGTAAAGAAAGGAAATTGAGGAATCTGAATTTGGTATTTTTCAGTTTAAAGATTTTAAAACATAAATTGGAAATTAAATCTAAAGTTTAATAAATTTTGAAATAAATGAAGTAAGAGAATTTATTTCATGGTAAAGTAAATGGAAATCAATTGTAAAATTGATTTAGGTGTTGAAATTTAAATTTAAAGTGAAGAGAGATTTTGGGACTTTATGACTGGGTTATAAAGTGAAATAAAATGTCGGTGGATATTTTATAAATTCAAGGTAAGAATTTATTGAAGGAATGGGTATTTGTTTAACAATAAATGGTGATTTATTTTTAAGAAATGGGAAACAGAAGAGGATTTCCCTGGATAGCCAAGTATGGTTTTCAAAAATATTTAAAGTTTTTAAAATCGTTTTAAAAAGCAGGTTTTGGAAAGTTTATTATTTCTAAATCTAAATTTTTAAAGCAAGTATATTTTTCTAAATCTATTATTGAAATAACTATATAAAGTAACTTGGTATTGAGTTTAAAAGAGGAAATTTAGTTTATATTTTATAAATTGTCTTATACAAAATATTTTGTTAGAATATTTATTTTAATAAAATATTTAAGTTATAATTTTAAAAGTTATAAGTATATTTTATATAAAAAAAATGTTTTTAAATTATTTTAAACTTAAGTGTTTGTACTTGGCGTTCCAATGGAAATAATAATTGGGAATGTACCCTGGGAAGGGAAAACGGGTTTTGAAACTGTTTTCAAAAGGGGTTGAAAATTGGAAATATATATCTCGGGAAGATATTTTGGGATTAATAAATAATTTGGGAAATTATTTATTGGTTGATGGATGTTTGTGAATATTAATTGATAGTTAAATAACCGACTATCAATATTGGACAAATGAGTTGATCGTTTCGAAGAGACCGGGATCGAGATTTATTTCTCGAAAACCACTTCGATCCGGTTTATACGTTTTCGTGGAAAAACGAGTTTGGATGCGAAGATGGAGCAGTGAAGTGCAAGGGCTAGTCGCTACTAATCCTGAGGATATTTCCAAAATGGATGTAGTAGGAATAGTGCCTTCGGTTCCGTTCGAACCCGGGACGGACTTGTATGGACGAATGCTTGCGAAACATCGTCAGGTGGGCGATGGGCATTCTAAGTGAAACGTTCTAAAAGGTAACGCTTAGCCTCAAGCCTCATCAAATGGGAATGACTGAAAATCAGGGGATATGCAGCAAGGCTAGGTGGGTAGCACCCAAGCAGGGTGAGGTCATTCCAGTCTAGATGTCCCTTATTTCTTTTTCGGCTTAGTGGGCGGTTGCTGATCCCAACCGCGGGGTGATCTCACTCGGGACTGTCCAGTAAGGGATGGTTCCGGCCTTGTGTTGCAGGGGATGAAGGGAGTAATCCTCGGTACGGTGATCTAGGCCCCGTACTGTGACAGGTGGTACCCCAGTGCCTAGTCATTGTTGGAAATCCATTCTCCCTACGAGCCTTGTACGAGTTTTGTTTGTATTACCCACTTTTGTGGCTAGTAGCTGGAATTTAATAATGTAACAATTTCGGCTATTTTATAAGTACTTGTGTATAGACCCTATTATAATATCAGAGGATTTCTATAAAATTGTTTTAGCTATCGTAAGGTAAAAACCCGACATGTTTATTTGTGGCGTGGTCTTACGAGATGCTTTTGTTTTCAAAGGATTTTTGAAACTTTAATAATAAATTGGGTGTGATTTTCTCACGCTGGTAATCCAGACTGACTCGGGTATTATTTAACTGTAATGCTCGGGTCAGACCGAGTATTATAGGATACAGGATATGATGCTGTGGAGCTCAGGAGACGAGCTGGATGACGAAACGTACTCTCGTACTTGTATATTTATATACGTTTTCCGTTGTGTTGAGTTGTTGTGTACCCATTGTATGATATTGATGTTGAGTTGTGACTGATGTATTCTGATGATGTAATGTATGTAAACAGATATATTTGATTTTGAGTAAAGATTATTTACTATCTATTATATTTTATTCCGCTGCGATGGTTAGATTCTGATGTTGATTTTGTTTTCTCTTCTTCTACCTCCTTCTTTTCATTTAAATGGTCCGATTTTTCTGGCACGAAAAAACGTGGTCGTTACAGTTGGTATCAGAGCTTAGGTTGGCGACAACCTAGGCTTTGGTGGGAATTACTCAAGTAGAGTCCGTAGTACTCTATAATGAGTTTGAGTGTATTAATAGATATGAGCGCGTAATTGTTAGTGAATAAAATGATTTTGATATTGTGTTGATTGGTTTATTGAGTGGTTTATGGATTCTGGTCAATACGAGTAATTAACGCTATTGATAGGGATCTCTAAACACTTGAATAGAACAATTCGACACAGTATTGTTTTAAAATAGGGTAAATGAAATAATTTTACCCAAATTATTTTTGTATATGAAAGAAATAATTTTCAGAAATTATTATAGTATTTGGATGCTTGATTGTTAAGGAATGATAATATTAAATTATTAACGCTATTGTGAAAAAAATTGAATAAGAAATTGAAACTTATAACCAAAGTTGAAAAATAAATTTATATAACAAAATGGAATTTGAAATATAGATTATAAATGTAATTTTTAAATTTGAAATAACTTCATATAAAAAAAGATTATAATTTTGAATTAGAATTCCAGAGAATGAAAATAAATTAAGATGAAGATTCCAGAGTAAGTTTGGAATTTTGGGGGAAAAGTTTAAATTCCTTTGGATTTGGAAATGGTTTTCAAAAGTTTTGAAGAAATAATAGTGGTATTATTTCGGGAATATTTTTGAATTGAAATTGAATCTGGTGAGATTGGAAATTAAGAATATTTGAAATGTTTTAAAAGGATAAAAGCATCGAACTCTTTCGGTCACTGGAAAATAACGTCGGTAATGACTGCAGCATCATCGATGTTTATTTTCGAGTTTCTAAAAAGGAAGTTGCTGCCAAATTGTTTTAAAATGGAATTGGTTGTGAACTGGATTTGGTCTTGAAATTCAAAGGACAATTGAATTTACCAAAGGATTTTGGATATAGTTGATTTCAAAGTTGATTTTGGAATTTTAGGAATTGTTTAAAAACTCTGGAATCGTATGTAAAAATGTTTGTGGAATAATAAAATATATTGAATAAATAAAAATGTATATTCCCAAGATAAAAGTAAGAATGTGAATGAGATTGATTGTGGATAGATGGAAGTGTGAATATAAATGAAATGTGACCTATAAAATTTAGAAATGAGATGAATAAGCCAAAATAAAATAGTTTTGAATTTGGAAAGAGAATGAAAATCCAAAACTTAACTTATAAAATAAATAGGTTAAACTCCAGTAAAATAGATAAAGAAATTTTGAAATAAAAATCAAATATTGATTTAATGTATGTTGAATATCAAATTTTGTGGTGACAAATGTTGAGTTTGTAAATGAATTATGGGATGAATATTCGATGTAAATAATATGGAATGTTCCAAGATTAATTAATGGAATATGGAAATGGAACTCGAATTGTTTAAATAAAAATTTGAGTTGCGGATAAATGATAAAATTTGAAAGAGATGTTGAGTTATTAATAGAAATTCAAATTGAAATTGTAAGTGAATTAAATTTGAATTGAAGTTGAATGGAATTGAATTAATATAAAAATGATTTGTATTGCCAATAAAAATCCTAGTAGGGATAAATTGGAAATGGCCTCATTATAAAATGAAAGGAATTCCGAAATAAATTATTGAATGTGAATTAGAATTCATATTGATTCAATGAAATATACTAATTTAATTTAAGCGAATGGAGCTAACAATGAAATTGGAAATGAGCTCGAGTAACATATAAATTCAACTTAGACCAACGATGAATTAAAAATAATTGGGAGTGTCGTCCAACAAAATGAAATTGGGTTATAACAGTGATGGTTGGAATTTGTGAATCAATTCCAAGTAGGTTGAAATAGAATGGAAAAGACCTTGTTATTAATAAAATCAAAATTCTACGAATGAATAGAAATTGACTAAAATTGATTTTTGAAATCGGTTGAATTATAAATGGTTTATAATAAAACCTTTATGGTAAGTGGAATGAAATTAGTAATTAAGTTGAGTGACTCAAGTTATATTAACAAGAGCTTGGCTTCGAATAAAATGGGAATTCATTGAATAAAATTTTATGAGTTGATAGAAGTGAAATAAAATTTATTTTGAATCACTTGGAATAAAAATAAACTCGTTTGGATTCAAATGAATTGGAAGTAGGCAATGAAGTGTAAATCATTTAATTGGAATGTAAAATGAATTAAATGAAATGGTATTGGAATGGATTAGAAGCATTCAAAATAAATGTCGAAATGTTTCACACGTGCTTGTGGAAGTATATGATATGCATCGTTTATGAAACCCATGTTTTAATTATTTATATTTAAGTGAAATGCTATAACTTTGTGTAATTGTCACTTACATATTTATATTGAGTAAGTACAGGTTCAGGGAAGCCGTTTGGCTGGATTTGATTGCGAAATTTGCTAAAATAAATCGCCGCTTGCTTAAAAATGCTAAAATAAGGTACGCCTACGCAATACAAATAGGAAATATGAACTGTTTTTCTGTTTTCCGACCGTGTGGGTCGATGTATATTGATTTCCGGCCTGAGGCCGATGTATATATGTTTTTGTGCATCCTGCGATATCGCAGAAGTCCCTCCGTACAAAGGAGACTCTGCCAAAATTTTCCGTAAATTTTGGGAGTTAGAAATTTTTTGAAATTCTCGAAAATTTTCATTAACGGCAAATGATCTAAATTTGCTAAGCAAATAAAATTGAAAAATTGGATATTGAAATCTAATTGGAATGTAAATGTAAAGAGAATGAAATTGAAGAAACTAAAGAAGTAAAGTTTGCAAATAAACTTTAATTTGAGATTTAAATTAATTGGTAAGTGCAACTAATACAATATTCAAAGTGGACACCAAAATTTAAACTTAAATGAAATTGTAAAGGCAAAGAGAATGGTAATGGAAATAAACTTCAATAGTAAAATGAAGATTTATATAAGAACTATATACAATATTCAAATTAAACTTAAGGAATGGAAAATGAAATTCTTAAGTAAATTTGGTATTGGGGAAAAATTATTCCAAGAGAATAATTCAATGGAAATTAACTGAAGGTTAAAGTGATAGCTGGGAATGTGAATAAAAAGAGAATTGGTGTAGCTAAAAATAAATTGGGCTAAATACGTAAGGTGTACGTATATTATTTATTCGCATAGCTATATTGATCCAGAATTCGAGCACAGATTTTCGAGATAGTTATATCGATCCGAGTTAGGATTTTTCACTCGATTTTCGACGGTGAACCTGGATATGGATTGTTGATTGATTCTGGAAATTCTCTATCATAGTTATGACTATGCAAGGAGAATGACGGTTTTTGATCAAGAAACCAGATCTGAGTCCGCACTAGGAAGTCGGGTGGACGATACTAGTTCAGAAATGAAATTGTGTGATCGAGTGAGCGATCGAATTTGATATTGCGTACGAATGGTATATGTGCATCGTACGGGCTTAAATGAATAGATATTGAAATTTGTAAATGTTTTTGAATGTTGTGATGGATATTGTTGCTTAGTTGGATATACAGGTGTATAAAAGTAATGGATAAATAAAGATTTTGGATTTTAGAAGATTAAAATTAATGGCCCGACAAAAAGGTATGTATTTGAATTTCTATATGAAATTTGATTGGGTTTTTGGATTGAGCCACTTAGCTTTTGTTTTCTTTTTGGATTTGGGAGGCCGTAGAGCCATTTTTGTAGTAGTACCGAGCTAGCCGCGCAAAGGAGACGCTGGCGAAATTTTTCGAAAATTTAGAGAGTTAGAAAAATTTTGAGAAAATTTTGATAATTTAAAATTTGAATTCAAATTTAAGATTTGAATTGATAGGTAAGTATGTAATATGGTTTAAGGGTTATGGATAAGTTCAAAGGCTAGGATAGAGTTAGAGTGTCTTCGATAAAAAGATTTGTTTGCTAAGTTGTTAAAAATTGTTTGGTTTGAGGAAATAGTTAATGGGTTATGGATCAGTCTTCCAACTAGTAATTTCGGGGACGAAATTCTTTTAAGGGGGAGGAATGTGACGACCCGAAATTTTTAGACATTTGAAATGGGAATATTTAATTAATTTTAAATATTCGAAAGTTAATTTTTAACTTTAATTTCAAATCTCGCTATTCATTGGATAATTAATTGTTGAAATTAATTATCAGAAATTGGGTCAAATGTTAAATCTGGAATTTTAAGCTGGTTAAAAATAATTAGAAGGCTTATTTAATTTATATTAATAATACTGAAGACGATAGAAGTTGTAAAATTTAAATTAACGATGGTTTGTTCAGTTTTAAATTTTGATTGTTTAAATTGAATTTAAAAATAGCCTTCCGAGGCACAGTCTCGGAATTTGACAAAAACCAGTTCCATTGGATCCGTAATACCGAGTTATTATTGGATTTTAATTTTCATAGCGTTTGGATTTATCGTTTGCTCGTACGGGTGAGAAACGCGTTGAAATTTAAAACCAACAATTTAATATTTTAAATCGATTTGGGGTTGGAAAAAAAAAAAAAGGTGAAACATTATAGCAAGGAGTCTTCAACACACTTCCTCACCTTTTATATTCCAGCCGAAGTGAATACGTTCCCTAGCTTCTTCCACACACTTCTTCGTTGGATTAAATAATTAAACCTGGTTGATATTTTCTTCGTTCAAAGCAAATTAACTTCGTTCTAAAAATATATATATATATATATATATATATATAAAATCATGGCCGCAACCTCCTATTTCTCCCCTCAACAGTCAAGTCGCGTTCTAATTCTCGAGCACGGCGACGTCTTTTTTTTTCCTTCAGTGCGATCAATCGAAGCAGGAAAAAGGGGGAAAGCTCGACTTCGAATCGCGGTTATGGGGTTTGGATGTCACGAGTCTACTCGCGATGGGGCTCGGTGTGACGTCTTCAGGATTAGGGTTTGGGGGGAAAGGCGCGTTGTTCGTCGAAGTCATGCTGCTCGGATTCGTTCTGATGGAGGTCGCAATTGGTTTGCGAGGTAGGAGGCACGTCGACTTGAGGGTCTGGATCACGAGATGTTGGCCGAAGTCGTGGAAAGGCGTGGGAAGATCAGGTCTTGTTGCTCGAGTTTCTGTAAGGTATTTTAATATATTTTTTTATTTATAAAAATAAGTAATAAACAAAAAGTAGCTGCAGTTTTGCGTACATACACATTTCAGTTATATATATATATATATATATATATATATATATATATATATATATATGCAAACAGTAATTATTTCATAAAGTAGCATTTTGACTTCTATTTTAATTCAAATTTGTATATGTATATATATATTTGTTAAATAATAATAATATAAGTTTTAGTAAGGATTTTAAAAGGGAAATCTGTTTTGAGCATTTAACAGTGAACATAAATTTTAATATATATATGCATACCTTTTATTATATATGCAGTAAACATAAATATATAGGTATTTATAGATAAGGTTTTGGGAAAAGGCAGGAATTTTAAATGTGCGGGGTTTGTATAAAAAAATAGATTTAAAATCTATATGGATTATTTTATTAGTATATATGAAGGTTCAAAAAGAATTAAAGAAATTGGTAAAATTAAATTATTGGTTTAAATGAAATTTATAACGGTAATTTATTTACGATTAGTACGAATATTAATAAGCCGTGAAATATTTTTACAAGGTCAATATCCGGAAGATATAAAGCCGTTAGGATTGGATTGCAAATTAAGTCAAGGTGAGTTAATCGCACTCAGTTTAAATTTAAATTTAAATGATTAAATTTAAATAATTGTTTGAATGGTTGAAATTGATTGATTGATGTGCTATAGAATGATATATTCTGAAATTAGTAAATAATATTGTGCTAACATTTGTGGATGCAGGGAAACAGGTTGGAGGGATCCAACTGGATTCCTCAAATTTATTAGATTATTTAATATTCTGTGTGATGAATATTTGATATCCTGTGATTGTTTTATGGATAATTGGAATATTGGATAGTATGGTTGGATGGAATAACTCAGTATAAAGAGTTACCAAAATCTATGGAATTGGATTTTTGAAAGGTAATAAAAGAGTAAAATTTTAAGTAAATAATTCTAGTAAATTGGAATAAATTGAATAATGAAGTGAAAATAAAATAAAATAAAGTGATTTTTAAAATCTAACAAAATATGGAATATGAGGAAATTGAATTAACAAAGGAATAATAAATTCTGGAACTTAAGTGAATAAAAGTCATTATTTTAAATGTAAGGATTAAATTTAAAGGTAAAGAAAGGAAATTGAGGAATCTGAATTTGGTATTTTTCAGTTTAAAGATTTTAAAACATAAATTGGAAATTAAATCTAAAGTTTAATAAATTTTGAAATAAATGAAGTAAGAGAATTTATTTCATGGTAAAGTAAATGGAAATCAATTGTAAAATTGATTTAGGTGTTGAAATTTAAATTTAAAGTGAAGAGAGATTTTGGGACTTTATGACTGGGTTATAAAGTGAAATAAAATGTCGGTGGATATTTTATAAATTCAAGGTAAGAATTTATTAAAGGAATGGGTATTTGTTTAACAATAAATGGTGATTTATTTTTAAGAAATGGGAAACAGAAGAGGATTTCCCTGGATAGCCAAGTATGGTTTTCAAAAATATTTAAAGTTTTTAAAATCGTTTTAAAAAGCAGGTTTTGGAAAGTTTATTATTTCTAAATCTAAATTTTTAAAGCAAGTATATTTTTCTAAATCTATTATTGAAATAACTATATAAAGTAACTTGGTATTGAGTTTAAAAGAGGAAATTTAGTTTATATTTTATAAATTGTCTTATACAAAATATTTTGTTAGAATATTTATTTTAATAAAATATTTAAGTTATAATTTTAAAAGTTATAAGTATATTTTATATAAAAAAAAATGTTTTTAAATTATTTTAAACTTAAGTGTTTGTACTTGGCGTTCCAATGGAAATAATAATTGGGAATGTACCCTGGGAAGGGAAAACGGGTTTTGAAACTGTTTTCAAAAGGGGTTGAAAATTGGAAATATATATCTCGGGAAGATATTTTGGGATTAATAAATAATTTGGGAAATTATTTATTGGTTGATGGATGTTTGTGAATATTAATTGATAGTTAAATAACCGACTATCAATATTGGACAAATGAGTTGATCGTTTCGAAGAGACCGGGATCGAGATTTATTTCTCGAAAACCACTTCGATCCGGTTTATACGTTTTCGTGGAAAAACGAGTTTGGATGCGAAGATGGAGCAGTGAAGTGCAAGGGCTAGTCGCTACTAATCCTGAGGATATTTCCAAAATGGATGTAGTAGGAATAGTGCCTTCGGTTCCGTTCGAACCCGGGACGGACTTGTATGGACGAATGCTTGCGAAACATCGTCAGGTGGGCGATGGGCATTCTAAGTGAAACGTTCTAAAAGGTAACGCTTAGCTCAAGCCTCATCAAATGGGAATGACTGAAAATCAGGGGATATGCAGCAAGGCTAGGTGGGTAGCACCCAAGCAGGGTGAGGTCATTCCAGTCTAGATGTCCCTTATTTCTTTTTCGGCTTAGTGGGCGGTTGCTGATCCCAACCGCGGGGTGATCTCACTCGGGACTGTCCAGTAAGGGATGGTTCCGGCCTTGTGTTGCAGGGGATGAAGGGAGTAATCCTCGGTACGGTGATCTAGGCCCCGTACTGTGACAGGTGGTACCCCAGTGCCTAGTCATTGTTGGAAATCCATTCTCCCTACGAGCCTTGTACGAGTTTTGTTTGTATTACCCACTTTTGTGGCTAGTAGCTGGAATTTAATAATGTAACAATTTCGGCTATTTTATAAGTACTTGTGTATAGACCCTATTATAATATCAGAGGATTTCTATAAAATTGTTTTAGCTATCGTAAGGTAAAAACCCGACATGTTTATTTGTGGCGTGGTCTTACGAGATGCTTTTGTTTTCAAAGGATTTTTGAAACTTTAATAATAAATTGGGTGTGATTTTCTCACGCTGGTAATCCAGACTGACTCGGGTATTATTTAACTGTAATGCTCGGGTCAGACCGAGTATTATAGGATACAGGATATGATGCTGTGGAGCTCAGGAGACGAGCTGGATGACGAAACGTACTCTCGTACTTGTATATTTATATACGTTTTCCGTTGTGTTGAGTTGTTGTGTACCCATTGTATGATATTGATGTTGAGTTGTGACTGATGTATTCTGATGATGTAATGTATGTAAACAGATATATTTGATTTTGAGTAAAGATTATTTACTATCTATTATATTTTATTCCGCTGCGATGGTTAGATTCTGATGTTGATTTTGTTTTCTCTTCTTCTACCTCCTTCTTTTCATTTAAATGGTCCGATTTTTCTGGCACGAAAAAAACGTGGTCGTTACATGCAAGAAATGAAGAGTAGGGAAAAAAGATGGTGCATGGCATGCATGCGTGAGTAGCCTTGGTAGAGTGGGTGAGAGTATTTATTATTTAGTTATTTTATTTAGTTGTTTTGATTTTGGTTGTTAAAAAAGTATAACTTTGAAAAGGTATATCTCACCCAAACGAAGTCCATTTAATCTGTGGTCTTCGACATTAGATTCGTATTACCGAATAGAATACACTAGTTTAGTTTATTGACCCGTTTAGCGAAGTATAAAATATTGATAAAATATTGGTGATATTTTATTAGTAGAACAATTCCTCATTCTGCTATTATAAACTGTGTAGATTTATTTTTATTCGACAATTGATCTATTGAGATTGATTGTTAATTATTTAATAAACAGATGTGTTGCTATTTATTATTGTTGTTGGTTGATTATTCGGTTGTTTGGATTATGCTCGGCCGGTTTATGAGCACTGATAATTATTTATTGATTGTTGACTTTGCTCGACCAGTTTATGAGCAATTTATATATCCATATGTATGAACTGGGTAGAAAATAATTGTTGGCTGACATCTTATGATTTATTTTATGATTTCACTACTAGAAACACTATTTATTGTGACGTGCATTTCCGGCTCATCGATTTTTTACGAAGGCAAGCAAATTTCGTGGCATAATGAAAATAAAATAAACTAACCGACGACAGCCGTTGGAAACCGTCGCAAATACATCTATCGAAGGCCGTCAGAAGCCGTCGCAAAGCTACGAATAAATTAGCCCCAGGCCGACAGTTTTGTTCATTATCTTCCTCCCTACTCCTCCATCTCCTCCAACAACTCATCCACGTCGTCATCGGGCCTCCACGCCGTCAACAAGTCTTTATCTTCATTTTTCAACTCTCTCCATTAACTATTTCTCTACAAGAAGGTTTAATTTATAAACTCTATTTAATTTTGATTTGGTAAATTAGGGTTAATTTTTTGTTATAGTTGTTTATAGTACTGCATTGATTGTTTGTTATACACTATTGAATGCTAATTAAATTGTTATTATAATTATTTATTATTTAAATATTGAGAAAAATAATTTGTTTACTGTATATGTGCATTAATTGGTATATATGTGTTGATTAATTAGTGCATATGCGCATTAGAGCTAGTTTGGATTAATTAGAGTCAATTCTTAGGATTTAGTATATGCATTTTTAAGATGACGAAAACGACGATTTAGTGTATGCATTTCTTAAAATGTAAATAAATTATTGTAAAAATTGTTGTATAATATGCTTTGCTTTTTATAAATCGCTTAGATAGTTTTTGACCCTGTCTGACAAGTATTGTATATGATCGTAATATGAATAATCATTCTTATCACAGAACAGACATTTATATTCATCTGATGTAATATTTGTCGAATTTTTCCCTGTATTGGACAGGTTACAAACAAAATAAAGTAATTATATTTTGTAAATCATTTCATTTAAATAGTTCACAAATTTTCGACAACACTTTCTTTTTGTTCACTGTGTACACGCATATGTGTACGATAGAAGAAACAAAGAGGAAGTGCTGCCGAAATTTTACTGAATCGTTTAGAATGAAATGATTTACAAAATATAATAACTACTGTGCTTGTAATGGGAAGTAGGACAATCAACCATCAAAGTGTAAAACAGTAATCTAAAAATCGTAGATTATATTCATATAATCTGTGTAAATCCATTTAAAAATAAAATTAAATAGAATAATATATATATTTGCAAAAATATAAATGTATGATTTAATTGAAAAATAAAATGTCAATACGTAAATGATTAACACGTTTTTATGTTTTAAAGTACGAAAAATGGTCAATTATGTTATCGATCGGGGCTGAATGTACCAACAAAGAAGAGAAATTGAAGGCTCGATAAGTGAACATTTTCAAAATTGTGTACACGTAATTATTGAACTCGCTTTAAGTAATAATGGAAACGATGAAGAAATTCGTTGTTCGTATAGCAGGTGCAAATTATTGAAGCATTTGATAACGGATATGGTAATAGTTCATTTGCGTCAATATGGTTTTGTGCCGAATTATTTGGTATGGGATCATCATAGAGAACTTATAACACTTAATCATGTACATTCGGAGGAGGAGGTGGATACTAAAATTATTTCAACGAATCTCATAGAAGATATGGTTGAAGATGCAGCATGTTAAATATTCTCTATTGTTGAAGTTGATGGTAACGATGTTAATGTCGAAGAAGAACCCAGTATTGAAGCAAATTTTTTTATGATTTATTGGATGCTTCTAAGAAACCCCTTTTGGGATGGTTGTACAAGCGGTACTCAACTATTAGTAACTACATACTACATCGCGATGAAATCAAAATACAACTTTATAGAAGCCGGGTTTACAGCTATAGTGCAAGTTGCAAAACATCATACGCCATCCGAGAATTTAATGTGCGAAAATCATTATGAAGTGAAAAAACGTATATCTGCTTTTGGTTTGTTGTATCAAAAAATAGGTACATGTTTAAATGGTTGCATGTTGCTATGGAAAGAAGACATCAACCTTAGAAATTGTAAAACATGTAATCAGAAAAAAATACAAACCAAGAAAAAAGAAGGGAAATGAAGTTCTGTACAAGCGTGTGCATTACTTACCCGTCACTCATACACTTCAAAGGTTATATACATCTTCTGTAACCATGCATTATATGAGATGACACTGTGTGAAAACACAAGAAGAAGGTACGTTAACATACCCGGCTGATGGAGAAACATAGAGGCATTTTGATAAGACATAATCCGCTTTCGCAGCGGAGAGCTGCAATGTTAGACTTGATTATGTATGGATGGATTTCACCCTTCTCTCAATTTGGTTCAAAATATTCATCTTGGCCTATAATCGTTACACCTTAAATTTACCTCCGTGGATGTATGAAAACTCCATATATGTTTCTCACTATTGTCATCTATGATCCTGATGATCCGACATAAGGAATCGATGTATATTTACAACTGTTGATTGAAGAGTTGAAAACATTGTGATATGAAGGTGTTGAAACTTAAGACATTTCAAAAAAAGTTTCCTATGTTCGCCTTCCTGCTGTGGACTATAAGCGATTTTCCTGCATATGCAATGCTTTCGGGTTGGAGTACGGCTGGTCGTCTAGCTTGTCCTTATTGCATGAAAGAAACACGAGCATTTTCTTTACCGCATGGAAAGAAAACATGCTTTGACTGTCATCGGTGTTTTCTCCATATTAATCGTCCTATTAGAAAAGATTAAAAAACTTTACAAGTAATAGACTTGAGACCTTGGGACCACTAAAGACTTGGTCAAGTGAAGATACTTATGATATTGTAAAAGATTATCCAAAGATACATGACATTGGCGAACAAACTGAAATTCAAGGTAAATCGACGATTCATGATTGGTGCAAACAAATTATATTTTGGGAGTTTTCTTATTAGAAAAGTCTCATAATTCGTCATAATATCGACGTGATGCACAACGTGAAAAATGTGTTCGATAATGTATTAAACACAGTTCTGAATGTTAAAGAAAATACTAAAAACGATTTGAAATCAAGACGTGATATAGAGGCAATATGCAATCGTCCTGAGCTTCATATGAAGCCAAATGACAACAAAAAAAACCCAAAGCATGTTATGAGTTAGACAATAACCAAGTTAAAGTACGGTTAAAGTGGGTGAAAGGGTTGATGTTTCCTAATGGAATTTCGTCTAATCTTCATAGATGTGTCGACTATAAGAATGGTTAATTGAGTGGGATGAAAAGTTACGATTGTCATGTAATGACGGAACATCTGTTACCCATCACTTTCAAAGAGGTGATGCCCACAAAAGTTTGGACGGCTATAACTGAACTTAGTTTGTTTTATAAGGAGCTTTGTTCAACTATGTTAAAAGTTGATCTTCTACGTAAACTTAAGGAAGAAATTCGTACACTACTCTACAAGCTGGAAAAAATATTTCCTCCGCGTTTTTTAAATGTAATAGAACATTTACCCGTTCATCTTCCGTTTGAAGCACGTCTTCGAGGTCCTGTGCAACATGGATGGATGTATCCGTTTGAAAGGTATTAATATTGAGTATATTAAATTTTTATTTTAATACATGTAATAAAAATTTAATTATAATTATTCCTAACATGTACTTAAATCATTTAAAGATAAAAGTGAGACAAAAAGCACGAGTTGAAGGTTCGATATGCAAATCATATATCAAAGAAGAAGCTTTGTTCTTTTTCTTCCATTATTTCAGTGACCATGCAGACTTATTATTTAAAAGTGCTACGCGAAATGATGAGGGCATTGAACAAGATTCTTCTGAATCAGTGCTATCTATTTTCAAATAGTAGGGCCGCCCTGTTGGAAAATGTTTGAAAGTATGATTAGGCGACAGAGATTACCATGTAACTCACACATATATTCATCTTAACTGTGCAGAAGTTGAGTCATTTGTTAGGTATTATTAAATAACACATCTAAAATTATTATCTTGAATAATATATGTATGTATTAATTATAATGCAATATATTATCTATATGCGCAGTATTTATGAATCACAGCATCAAAGAGGCGATATCAGCAAAAAAATTCTACTTGGTTTTCGAATCACATTTATGATCCAGTAAATTGTGTGGTCGACGAATGATTGAAATATCTTGCGATGGAACTGAAAGACATATCCAATATTCTTTGCCAATGGATACAAATTCAACACCAAAGAATATGGGTCTGAAAAATTAACTAACAATACCGATGTATATGTTAAGGGTAGCGATGATCCAAATGATCACATAAATGATTTTTATAGCGTATTAACTCAGGTTTTGCAATTAACATATTTCACCAGACCCACGGAAGAAGTTTATTTGTTTAGATGCAACTTGTTCAGTAATGTTTCAGGTTTTGCAATCAATGTGCACCAAAAATATAATATTATTGGAATAAAGCATACATCATGTTATCATAAGTACGATCCATTTATACTAGCAAAATAAGCCCGTTTATACTAGCAAAACAAGTCCTACAAATATTATGCTTCTTATACATTTCTAAAAAGAGATAAAAAAGATTGGTCGGCAGTTTTTAAAACAAGCCCTACAAGTCTGACCTACTCCTCTATTTTCCTCTTTCCCCTCATAGGAAATCAAGGGAGAAGTTAGTAGATTGCTGTTACTTGGCAGTTTCTTTGAGGAGTTCTTTACTACATATCTATTTTATTTCAGCTTTAGTTCTTTTTTGTGTATTGGCTTGTTATGAGAGATATTATGTACTCTGATTTTGAGACTATGAGTTTTTATTTCATAAGACATGATGGGTTTTGAAATATGAATGTTGTATTTGGTAATTGACTTATTTATGAAGAAATTGTGTATCTTTGTTTTAATTTAGTTATTACTTTAGTTTCTGCTGCTTTTACCAATTTTTGTCTTGTTAATCTTAGTCGCTGTTAGTTTCAGCTATACCTACAACGCACCACAGCTTTTAACGTGTCCTTTTGAGTATATGAAGTGGTGTGGGGTGTTTCAATGTATAGGAGAGTATCTGCCAGGACTTCCTGATGAGTGTAAAATTATATATCATTATATATAATCACTTTATAATTTGCTAACAAAGTATAAATGTATAACTTGTTTTTTTTTCAACATATATACAGGGGGAGGTAGACTTAAAAGAGGAGACGTTTCTCTTTGCCAGCGCCACTGAAACTCTAAAGTTGCAAAGAATTACTGGGATATGATGTCTACCATCAAAAAATCTTGGAAGAAGCCAAGTTGGATGGGCGCCAGCGTATGAGATGTTTGGGTTGCATGGTGGAGTAGCGATGAATTTAAGGTAAGTCTATCAGATATCACCTTAATTTGTTTAGTAGAGAATACATAATTTATATCTGTAAAATATAACCTTAATTTTTGATTTGTAGGCCGAGTCAGATAGGAACTCGGCGAACAGGCAGAAAAATTCAGTCACACATTGTGGTGGCTCGAAATCATTTCAGCATCATCGCGATGACTTAGTAAATTGATTAATCGCAGTTACGAACAGTTATTGCATTTTTTGTATAAATTTGCATGAACAGCAATAATATACACCAATTATTGCAGAAAAGAGCGCGTGGGGCTCCTGTCACGTATATGGACATAATTGCACATACCCATGTTGTCAGGCAGACATACAACGAGGGATCAGTGACATATGTCTATCATGAGGATGATAAAGCATACGCCGCATATGTAAGTATATTTTTAAGTTATAAGTTGTTAATAATGATCATTTTAATTAATTAGTTATAAAATATTATAATAATGTCATGTAATATTTAATTGTATTGAATTTTACATTGCAGGAAAGATTTATGCAAGCAAGTGCGTAGATGCTTGAGCATTCGGGGCGGGAGCAATTGACCACCGATGAGGAGGAAGCTATCTTCGACTTCTTTATGGCCCCGACACGGAGAAATAGGCGCTATAGCTACGACAATCAATTGTAATTTATAAATGTTAACTAAGCTTTAAAAGTTGCTTAATTTTTATAAAAGTTACGTGATAACTTAAACATATTTCGACTTGTTTTGTAAGCTCAGCCCTCTCAAAAGGCTTATCTAAAGGCTCAGGACAATACTGAGACTAATGAGCTTCGACAACAGATTGCATAACTGCAGGAGCAGGACCGTCTCCGGGTAACGCAAATGGAGCAACAGAACCAGCGTTTTGCCGAGTATATGGAGCGTCATAGAGCATTCCCTTCGTCTGGTGTTTCCGGAGCTGATGACGAATCATGAGGTACGTGTTGCAGCTTTTATTTTTGAAACTTTTGTATATACACAATGAGAGATGGTGATGTTGATTTGTGGACATGTCGTGTTAAATGTTGATTTGTGGGTTGATTTTTTAGGTTTGATGTTGGATGTTGAATGTATATATTGTACATTGATGTTGGATGTATATAGTGCAGTTGGGAGTGTGAGACTGATAATGGACTGTTTGTTTTGTGTTGATTGGAAATGTTTGAGTTTGAGATGGTAATGATTGAGTTTTATATTTATTAATATTGATATTGATTTTGGCTTATATATCTGATATATATTGATTTTGATGTGTTATGATATATACCGATGTGTTGTTTAGCTGCTAAAAAACAATTTTACCCAAATTTTCGACAGCTCCCGACAACCTATAGGTCAAAAACTCCGACGACTACCAACGACTCCCGAAGGTTTACCGGTCGAATATTCCGATGGCTTCCGACGGTTCTCCGGCTAGTTTTCAAGCCACATCGACGTCTATACCGTCAGAAAAAACATAGAAACTGCCGTCGAAAATATCGTCGGACGCCGTCGAAACGCCATTGTCGATTCCGTTGGAAATGCACGGCATCCGTAAGTTGTATTCCGACGGGATTTCCGACGGCTCCCGACGACTGGGAGCCGTTGGAGATCCTTGTGTACCTTGTAGGACTATATGATGTTTAGCGGTAATATTTGATTCACTTCAATTTTAATGAATTATTTTGAAAAATCATTTTCAAGTTGAAATGTTTTCCTTTAAAAGGAAAAAAAAGTTATCTGAGAATAAATATTTTGAAGTGATTTTATATAAAAGTGGTTTATATAAAGAATAGTTTTATAAAAATGGTTTACAAGATGGAAAGATTTTCGAGTTTTAAGATGATTTTTGAAAGAATTTGGAAATGGAAATTATTATAGATTAGAAGTATTTGTAATTATTAGTGTAAATGATTTTACCACTTCGAGATAGAAGATGATTCATTATATTACCGATGATTCGCGTAACCCATAACTAAACAGGTGGGCAAGGGAGCTGCAGATGTTCTATAGGCTCGGTATAGTCCGCTCTTGTTGTAGAGGGATACATATCTATATTTATTTTTCGAAAGGCTGAGACCCAGTTATCTTGTTATGGCTAGAAACCTCCCGATCAGGTAGCATATAATTTTGTATGCTTGTATATTGGTATCGTTTCAAAAGGTGATTTGTTTTCAGATCCCGATGTAAAGGACTAGTTTGAATACAAACAATGTGTGTGTGTGTGTATCAAAAATTTTGACATACGAATTCAGGAGTAAAGCCCAAAAAGATAATTTTCATAAAGGTAATTAGATTTGAAAAATCTAAATGGAAAGATTAAGCCTAAGTGAGTAGTTTTGGGAATTGCATATTGTTTGTACATCGTAGGCTCCATTAGTCCTATTTGCAGTAAGAGAATTACGTTGACTTGATCCTTTTATCTAATCGCGTACCCAATTAGATAGGGGTACATAGGCAGTCATAAATGCTAGTGATGCAGCCCCAATAATAACATAACATTTTTTGTTTATTAGTTGTTATTTGTCTTGTATTATTGTATTTTTCCTACTTATCATTTTCTTCGCATTTGACATGTTTATTGAGTTCGCGGGTAAGGATATTGTTATTTCTTATCAGAGTTGCGCAGTGTTAAATTTACCGTTATTTGTAGTATTTGATTTTTGGTTTGTATTAAAGCACACTAGTAGATTAAATTGATTACTCTGATAACTTGTACAGTTGAAATTGTATTCTATATATTTAATAGTGTTAAATATTTATCAAATATTGTGTATTAGTTGGTAGTTTTCATTTGTAGTTTTAGAACGGATGAGTTTTCGACAATTTTTACTTGTCCGAAAATCCGAATCGTTACACAATAGGTCATTATGATAACGAAAACTTTTCTGTAAAAACTCTATACTTATATACCATAGTTTCCAAATAAATATAAATATTATTTTATATCATTATTGAAATTCAAACTTACAATCGAACGTTAATAATACAAGCAAAACATTAGAATCGATAAAAACATATAGTAACAATGCGTTTTCTCTATGCGGACGGCATTTAAAACGTAGTATTGCACGTTAGCAAACATGATTCACTGGAGGTGATGATCTTCCTAAAGAGGTTTAGCTCTACTCTAGTGTTGTCTAAAGAGTGTCTGTCTTTTTACTTGAAAACTTTCAAAACTACTAATTTTTTTTAGGGTTTTGTTATCATGTGCCATAAGGGCACATGTTAGCAATTATTGTTTCAGGCTAAAAGACAAAAAAAAACAAATTAAATACTTATTTTACACTCAAATAAAAATTGATACGTAAAATTCAAGAGGAGCTACTTTAATAAATTCACAATCCTAACCAATTTTCCTGATAACATTTTTCCTTTTTTCATTGAAATTATACACACCAATCATAGTGAATAATATGTACAATTCTTCAATGTGAATTTTTCTAACTTACAAAGTAGTATTAGGACAGCTTTTAAAAAGTTCACAGCACCATAGAATGCCCTAGAAATTAGAGATCCAACAGTTATTTTTACTCACTGCATCCTGAGGTGAAAAAAAATAAAAAAAACCGTGAAGAAAAACTAGGTTTGGTAGCAGGAAAAAAAACATAGAAAATAAAAATAAAACACGATTGTGGGTTTGAAGCAATCGAATCATTTTGAAACGCCTCCAATTAAGAGATACTCCAATATCCAAATTCATCAAATTCAACTCGATCCATTTTTCTTCGCTTCTATAACCGGCATCCATTTATTTTCGCGTTTGGATATTCATGCCACTTCGTTAAATAAACGGTCAAAATACGTCCTCAATTATTAGATTTTACAGCTAATTATTAGGCCAAAAACCCTCGGATATTCGTACTATTTACTTTTGATTCTCAGAGCCGACATTCAAAGAATTCTATTTTTCTGATCCAAACGCTTCTTCGTCTCTGCATCGAGTTTGACTCCTGTTTCCTTCTTTCTCCATTTATCTTGATTTTTTCGATAAAAGTTCGAGAATTTCAGCATTTGATTATTGAGAAATTTCCCCTTTTTTGTTGATCAGTGACATCGTTCGATTTAGGAAGTGAGTTCGTTTACTATTTGGCGGTTCTGTAGTTTAGGAAAATTTTGTAGATCAATTAAGCTACTCATTTGAAGTTCATTTAGCAAACTTTTTGGGTTTATTTATGACATGTTGCTGTATTAATGTACCCGGTGCTGGATGCATTTGTGCAACTTATTATCAGCAGATCTAATCATTTAGTCATTTTTTTATCATACCGGGGGTTAGTGACTTTCCAGTTTTGATTAATTTGGGATTTTACATATATATTTCAATATGACAATAGGCTCTTCAAAATCACCCATTATTTTTAGTATAGGAGGTTTAGCTGCATTTACTATTTTCGCATCTTGTTTACTCGTTTCCTTTCCGATATATTCATCTTTACAAGTCTATTTTCAAGAAGGACATCGATTTAGAAGCTCCACACAAGATATCGCTGTAAGCAATGCCAAGATACCTAGCCTTGACGAAAATGTAGGAAAAAATGCATTGGAAAGCAGTGTAGAGAAAAATTTGGATTCGAAACCGGTTTCTGTAAATAGTACTAAAGTTTGGGAGATTAATAAGATTTTGCCTCGTAGTTTAAGTAATGAAACCGCCAAATTAGTGATTGAGGTTTATAATGGAAAGAGCAATTCTACTAAGTTATATTCCGACGGAGAGAAAGAAGTTGGTGTGCTTGATAATTCCGTTTCTCCAAACAAAACCAAGACCGTGTTGGTGAAAAATGATTGGAAAAATTCCAGCTTGGTAACTCATGATAACGAAGTAGCAATTTCTTCTGGAAAATCTGAATCAGGTAATTTTGTTACCTTTATTGCATCCATACGCATTTCAATTGTCTGTTACTACAAGCTTTCAGATGTGAATATGATGCTCATTGTGTTATTGTGCTTCGTTTAAACTGATTGCGTGCAGTGTCATTAAATCCTTTTATCTTGCTACGTGTTAAGGAATGAAATTTTTAATTATAAATATTTTTGTAGATATCTTTCTTCGAATTTAAGCGAAGTTTTTTATTTTTTCTTAAAAAGAAGTATAGAATTTGCATGTGAATTAGCATAAAACCCCCCTCTAAGTGTATAATATGCATTCAGGTGAAAGAATTTTCATTTATGCTGTATGGAAATTGTAAAATGTGAAGGTGGTACAGAAAAGAGCTCACTGTTTTTTGCTGTTAAGAAAACACCCCATGAATATAAGAACTTGCCGAGCTTTGCACTTTTATAACGATAGAGAGTTCCTGACTAGTTGGTGTACATTTCTTTAGGCTAAGGTTTGAATCCATGTGTAACAATATGGCTCTTCGAGCATCTCCAACAACAATGCAACAACTCTGAATTTGTATAAATCTGTTTGAAGCTTGTGTCGATTCCTCAGCTGTTAATCGGTCTCCATACTTTTCAGAGGTTTTATAAAAGAAAAATATGTAAGGTTGGGGTTTTTCTTAACAAAACATATAAAAGGTGGAACTCAGTGCACGAGGCTCCCGCACGATAGCAGGCTCTGGGGAGGTCGATTGTACGCAGTCTTTCCCTCGCTTTGCGAAGAGGCTGTTTCCGGACTCGAACCCTTGACGCCCAGATTCCCAAAAGTGCGCACACCTATTAAACAGACTCCCAAAGTTTTAGAGCTGCTTTCCTTTGAGCTTCAAATTTAGAGCTCTGAGTGAAGGAAACATGCCGATTATTCAGTTTATATCTCCTTCCTCAGATGGGTGTTTTTTTTATAAAATAGCAATAACAATGATAATAATTATATTAAGAAAAAAAACTTAAGTTTTTTCTTCTTCTTGGTATGGATGCTCTTATGATTCAACTTCGTGTCACATGCATAGGTTATATTTAGCGTATTATACATTCTTTGTGAATAGCTGATGCGTCAATGGAAATGCCATTTTCTGATAAAATTGTACTTATTACCTGGATGTAGGACTAGTAATATGCAATATCTCCTCTAATTTCAAAGAATATTTAATAATGAAACAGGGGCTTGTCTGAATATTTTTGCCATTCTGCCAAGCTCTATACATATAAATGGATGTAAGGTGCATCTCATGCTTGAAATGAATGTCATGTGTTGATTTATTTGGTGAACTAACCGAAATCATTTTGTTTTAGAGTGCATTTCACTGTACATTACATTTTTGTGTAAATATTTTCCACAAAGGGTTGGACTTGGCGATCAAGTTAGATACGATGTCCTAAAACTTGCCGGAGCTGTTACTTAGCTGTTATCAAACTAATATCCATATACATCGTCGTCGTCATTTTTTATCTAGTACAGATCGGGTTTGGGGTAAGCAAGTTGTATGTTGTATGCTATCTTACCCCATTATTGGAGAAACTATTTCTGAAACTTGGTCACTAAATTAAGCAATTTGAGGTTGAATCCTAAATTTAAAGCAAATTGTACCACAGATAATGTGTTTTATTTACTCTCTGCCCTTAAATTGAATTTGGTTATTGGATCCCTGCAGGATTCAACCTCAAACCCTCAAGTTTAAATCTACTAATATCGACAAATCAAAAAACAAAATCCTAAAGATCTCATTCAGCTAGTTAACGTTTATGGAGTCTAAAGTAAATTGCAATTTACTTCTCTATAGCTGTTTCCTTCCTAGTCAAATATTATACTATTTTCAAGTGCTGTAAGTGGCCCGCCGTGAAACCCTATAAATAGCTTTCAGAACCCAACAAATAGAATAGACCATTATTGCTCTAAATTTTGATATATTAATTCATGCATAACCTTCACATATTTCATATCATAAATCGGAGTTTTCAATGTGTTGTTATTGTAAAGGATTATCAGGTGTATTATTCTGACGTTTCCATTGTGTCATTGACGTGATATAGTTGTGATGTATATTATATTCTTAATTTCATACATCATGCCTTTTACACTTGTATAAAAATTTCCCTACTATGATCCGCAAGAGTCCAATTTAGCAGCAGTATAATATTGTTGCAATGTGATTTTTCTTATGTAGATTTGTCATATACTTGATAATACGTGCATTTCAGCAAGTTCCTTTTTATTACACATTAAACTCAAAGCTGATATTTACATGTTGTTCAGGAAGCTGTGACTTGTACACAGGGAGATGGATATATGACACAGTTGGCCCTCTGTATACTAACAACACGTGTCCTATTATAACACAAATGCAAAATTGTCAAGGCAATGGGAGGCCAGACAAAGGGTATGAGAATTATAGATGGAAGCCTGATCAATGTGATCTTCCACGTTTCAATCCGAGGAAATTCTTGGAGATGATGAGGGGAAAAACGATTGCTTTTGTTGGAGATTCTGTCTCCAGGAATCAATATGAATCATTGATTTGCATTCTATGGCAGGCAAGCTCCTATAATACTTCAATGTTTTATGTTTTAATTTTACGTTTAAAAAAATATTGATTATGATTTGGATTATTCTTTCAGTTGTTGATTTATTATTTTTACATAGGAGTACGTAATTCCTTATATGCCTTGTCTCCTGACTGAAAATTTGTGGTTATAGGAGAGTTGACATTTTATCAACATTTGAACGTCAACATCAAGCCTAGTGTTAAGTTCTGCATCATCCCTGACCTCATGTTTGGTGTGAGAAATCTTATTTGTATTTGTAAGGTAGTTGTTTGATGTGTCCACTATAAGTGATATCAGTATCATTGTCAACCTAATTGTTTGCTAATTGAGGATTTAGACAGGCTTGGAAGTCATCTAACAAAGATTTTTCAACCCTTCAGTAGTTTATAATGTATTTTACAACCTTTATTGGCTCCTGATGTGAAAGCTGTAAAAAGAAAACTTTTTTTCCAACATATTTCAGAGATAATGTCATGTAAAGCCTATGAGTCAACAGATTGTAGACAATGTCAATTCAACGTTTGCATAAATGACAATGACATTTACAATTTCTTTTCAATGCAAATGTCAAAAATGATCCTTTTTTGCACACTTGTCATTCTGTTATTCATAGACAATTAACATAATTTATATAATTTATTAATTATTACTTAAATCTAATACTTCGCATTGTGATGTGCAATGTCCAAAACTAGACATTGCACCTCACAATGTCATTTTAAAATTAGAAACAACATTAGCATTGGAGAAAGTATTTTAAAAGACATTTTCCAATTGCTGACGTTGCTTGACATTACATCAAAGTTAATGCTGGATCGAAGATGCTCTAAATGATCGACTAATGTCATCAACATTACATTTATACCTACGTTGATACCACTTCACCTTAACATTGTTATTGTTTTTATTCAAGTCATGCATAGTTTCCACTTCACCTTAACATTGTTATTGTTTTTATTCAGTCATGCATAGTTTCCACACAATAATGTAGTACACCTCAACATGCAACTCTTGCATTGCGATGAGTACAGGGCTGGGTAATAAAAAAACGAAGATGTCCCAAAAGATAGCTTATCTGAATTAAAACATTAAGATGTTAATAAAATATGCCATGGTTGAATTTCCATGATCAAACCCTTTGTTTAGGAGCCTCGAGCATACATACAGATTTTACGATTGGTGCTTGTACGGTTGTACCCGGTGTTTGATATATTACCTGTATTAAATCTCTCGTAATGAGCAGATAGTAAAATAGGTTAAACGTATTATAATGTAAGACTATTTACAATTTGCTCATCCCAAACATGACTTTATTATGATGTAAGACTATGTACAATTTTGCTCGTCCCAAGCATGACTTTAGTGGGAGCCTTGTGCATTGGATATAGAATGATGAATCTAAGAATAGTGTTTCATTTACCCGAGTTTTTCTAAAAAATAAGTCAGGATTGAAACAGATACTTGTCTAGTACTGTGAAATATGACATAGGAACATTGTTCTTTGTTTAAACAGGAAGAAGCGCCGAAGAACCGAGGAAGTCGAAAAATGCAGAGATGGTACTTCCGGTCCACCTCAACCACAATCGTCCGCATCTGGTCCTCATGGCTCGTCCACCAAAACCCCGAACCTTTCCACTTTGCACCCAAAGGGATCCCCAAACTCTTCCTCGACGTACCCGACGAAACCTTCATGGAACACCTCCCATCGTTCGACGTACTGATCCTCTCCTCCGGCCACTGGTTTGCCAAGCAATCCGCCTACATCCTCAACAAGACTATCGTCGGTGGCCAGCTTTGGTGGCCTAAAACTTCCCCCAAAATGCAAGTAAACAACGTCCAAGCTTTCGCTACATCGGTTGAAACATCTGTTTCCGCCATAGCGAAACATCCCAATTTCACTGGCTTGGCAATTGTACGCTCGTACTCTCCTGATCATTATGAAGGCGGGGCTTGGAACACGGGCGGGTCATGCACGGGCAAGGTGAAACCGCTTGATGAGGTGGTGAGGAACGGGTTCACGGATTTAATGCTTGAGAAGCAGAGGAGCGGGTTTCAAAGAGCTGTGGAGAAGGTGGGTGGTGGAGGGAGGAAGGTGAGGTTCATGGATATTACAGAGGGGTTTGGGTACCGGGCTGATGGGCATCCGGGTCCGTTTAGAAGTCTTGATCCGAATAAGGTTACTAAGAGAGGGCCGGATGGTAGGCCGCCGCCTCAGGATTGCTTGCATTGGTGCATGCCTGGACCTGTTGATACTTGGAATGAGATTATGATGGAGTTGATTAGAAGGGAGTTTGAGTAAAGTTTTGATGAAGTAAATACGGTACATTTGTGAATCATTCTGTTTACACTGCAGTGTTGTTATTTACGATTGGCACGACCAACGAAACTAAAAGAAAAGATGGTTTTTGTGTTGTATACGGACCATTATAGTATGTTTTGCAATTTCGTTTTGCACTTCAATTGTACTCAACGGTCTACATTTTGTATTTCATATGTACTCAAACAGTCCAACATTAAATTTACTTTGATGGTGAAAGCCATTTCCCAATTCGAGTTTATTTTGTAATTGAAGCAAAGGGAAACATCCAAGTTTGGCTAAACGTATCAAATTCACACTTGCGTTTCCATTTATAACAACAAACACCATTTCAATAACAAATAATAAATTTAGCACAATCATCATCATCGTCAGATTTAGTAACAATCATCATCTACATTGTTTTGTACAAAAAAATTTAAATAGCGCCAGTGAAAACACTCTTATAGAAGCGCCTATTCTATTTAACTGTCTTTTGCGAAATGATTCGTGAAATTAGAACCAGGTGAATCAGCACCATACTCTTATAGAGCTAAACCAAATTTTATCTTGGTACAAATGGGTACGAAATGCGACATGTGATTGCTACCGCGGTTACAGAGGTAAATAAAGACGACAAAGGATAAGTTAGAAACAGAATCGTATTGTCGTTCAAAATCATTTTCGAATATCGAATATCCACATTGATGATTATAAACGTATCCGTCGACGAATAATAATATAATAAATCCAGATAAAAAGATTTGGTCAAACATGATATTTTTAATATTTTCTTCAAATTCCATTGATCATAAAAGTGAAAAATAAACAAATATTATGATAATAAATAGTTTTGAACAGTTAATATGCATTAAATGCATATACCATAAGATATCAACTTAATAAAAAGAATCTTTCATTCTACCAAAATACACGAAATATATAGAATAATGGAGATAAAAACCGAATGAATAATTTTCGGATATACGTTTTTTCGAATACCAGATATTTATCCTTTTTTTTCAAATTTTTTGAGTGTCCACTTAGCTAAATCAAAATCAAGATATGCTTAACGAGCACGACCTCTGACTGATTCCCACCACTGTTAAATGGAGAAAAAAAACTAACTTCCATTGTTAAGTTAAATATAGTGTGGTGCTAAGGGCATCTAGTTTTTCACTTTCTAATACTATAGGAAAACAAAATAAACGCAATAAAATTTGTATACTTCCTAATACGGCAATCAACCATTGTGTAAATTCGTTTTGTACAACAAACAACTGCCGATCAAGATCATTTTCTATGGCCCTCGACCACTAAACTACTATTTTTCGGTGTTTGATCGTCATGGAAAATAGTTTTGATCGGCGATTGTTTGTCATGCAAAAAAAAAATTGAAAATAATGACTTTTGTAGTCCTTTAAAATGTCTGGATTATGAGGAGTATAATGTAAAATTTATAGTATATTTTAGCAACGTTATTAGAAAGAGAAAAATGGAGTGTCATTAGCATCATCCAATGCAGTATGGTTTTCTAAATAAAATACTTTTCAACGCAGTACAATCTTCTGCTATAATCAATTTTTCAATGATTTTTTTTTTTTTTTTTTTTGACTTCGATAAATTTTATTATTCTTTTTTTTTTTTTTTTTACAATCAGAGTCAACTAATCAATCAACAGCCTGGACAGTTATAACAACCTGTCCCCAAAATTACTGATAAATATAAATAACCAATGCAAAGGTAAAAAATGAGTGAAAACGACTTGGAGGCATCCAGCTCATCACCTAATGCTCCAAGTATACTAACCGAAACTGAAGATGTGTTCGGTCTGACCGAATCAAAGGGAACATCTGAGATCTAGAAGAGCTCCGGTAAGGCCACCACCCTTCATACGCCCAAACTGAGCTCCGGCAAGGCCACCGCCCAGAAGGGGTATAAAGACCCAGGAAAGAAAGCCAAACAATCAGAACAGAAGCCCATAAAACCGCTACCAAAAGTAGAGAGAACCGGTGCAGGATGACAGGTTGAAACAGCAATACCCTGTAAATCAACTATATCACCTGCATAACTGGAAGAATAATCAAAAATAGTCGCAACCTCCAGATGGAGGTAAGAACATATGTATGCAAAACAAAGAAAAAATAAAAAAGAAAGACACAAGCACAAAGAAAAGCCACAACCCTCAGAACTAAGAAAACAAGCTAAACCTCAGCCAATACCTGACCTAGGAGCAGCACTCTCGAACGCAATGTCGAAATACCTAGCAAGAAAAGCTGATCTGGAACCAATGGACTTCCGGAAAGGACGACCTCTAAAAGCAAGATAGATGTCATTGCGCACTCTCCGGATGATAGCAGAAGAATCCATAGGCACCTCTTCGAAAATCATCTTGTTACGGGCGCACCAAGTGTGCCAACAAATAAGAGAAGGGATAAGACGAAAAATAATCGAACCAACAGTCTTCCCAACAATACCAGTCCACCAGAGTTGCAAGAGCTCAGATATGGAGTTGACAGGACCATTGCAGCCAACAAGGTTACCGAAGAAAGACCAAACGGCATTGGCACAAATGCCTTGGAAAAAAAGGTGAAAGAGAGTTTCGAAGCTACCAGCTTGGCAACATCTACACCGAGAAGTGATAGGAATACCAATTTTCCTAAGGTTCTCATCTACCGAAATTCCTCCGTGAAGGATTTTCCACATAAAAACAGAGACCTTAGGAGCAATTCTGGTATCCCAAATACAGGAAAAAAAAGGAAGCGAAGGGGCAGGACTTCTGATAGAATACCAAGCTGCAGACAAAGAGAAGGGTTGCCCGCGCCAATAAGAGCCACTACCATTGCTGTCCCATAACACTTTAACAGATTGCATCCGTTTCCATGTTTCACTAGCATAAGAAGGGGACCCCGAGAAGTTTGCAGCTTCAAGACGACGGTATTTGGCATGAAGGAATGAGGCCCACAGGGAGTTGTTAGCCTCAAACCTGGCCCAAAGCTTACACGCAAAAGCAGAACAGACGTCTTTAGGGTTACGAATGCCAAGGCCACCCTCACACTTAGGACGGCAGATGATTTTCCAAGAAATCCAGTGATGGCGAGGAGAATCTTTGTTTCCCCAGAAGAAGGAAGAGATCAAAGATCGAAAGGAGCGTAAAAAAGCAGATGTAGGAGTCATGGCCGCAAAAATGTGCGAACCTAAAGAATGCAGAACAGAGTTAATGAGAACAAGTCTGCCAGCCTGAGAAAGAAGGGAAGCATTCCAGCGATTGATCATGCTTTTCGCCCTATCTAAAATGGGATCAAAAATCGAATTAACTTTCCTCCCACGGTAGAGAAGAATGCCAAGGTAAGGTAAGGGAAGGGAAGCTCTCCTGAATCCCGAAACCGATTCAATCCAAAGCGATCGGGCAGGAGCAAGATCCTTAGCTGGAACAAAGCAACTCTTAGAGGAGTTAACCAGCTGCCCAGAGGAATTCTCATAAAGACTCACAAAATCAAGGAGGGCACGGATGGATCTCCGACAGTCGTTGGAGAAAATAATGATATCGTCTGCAAAGGACAGGGACGAAATCAGGGGGCAACCCCGGGGAATGCCAAATCTCTGAATTTGGCCCGCAATCATCAGTGAGTGAAGACCTCTGACAAGAACTTCGGCCGCAATGACAAAAAGAGAAGGTGAGAGAGGATCTCCCTGACGAAGACCCCTTCCAGCCCTAAAGAAACCACGGGAAGAGCCATTGATGAGGACCGAAAACCAAACATTGGAGATCAATCTCCAGATGATATCAATAAAAGGTTCAGGGAAACCAAAGGCTCTTAGGACCTTGATGATAAAGAACCAAGACATACGGTCGTATGCTTTCGCCATATCTAATTTAAGGACCACATTAGAACCTCTAATTTTCCTATCTAGTTGAGAAATAAGCTCCTGCGCTAACAGGACGTTGTCAGTGATAAGACGTCCTTTAACGAAGCCAGCCTGAGAAGAAGAAATGATACGCTCCAGGAAGGGAGCTAATCTAGTGGTCATAATCTTAGAAATCACCTTATTGGAAAAGTTGCACAGACTAATAGGCCGAAAATCTGCACAAGACTTGGGATTCTCACATTTCGGGATGAGAATTAGATTGGTAGATGTCCAACCCGTAGGAAGTTCACCTCCAGAGAAGAAGTACTGGATAGCAAGACAGAAGTCAGATTGGATAATCGGCCAGGCACAACGAAAGAAAGCTCCATTGAACCCATCAGGACCACTGGCGCTTTCCTTACTAAGGGCAAAGACACACGATCTAATGACTTCCACAGAGGGAGGAGCAGCTAATTCAGAAACATCTTCAGGGAGAAGAAGTTGAGGAATGAATGAAAGCAAGTTAGGATCAGAAAAGTTAACAGAAGGCGAGCCAAGGAAAGATTGGAAATAGGAAATGATGGTATCTTGGACGTCCACCGGAGAAGTGGCCAAAGAAAGATCATCGCGCTGAATACTGGTAATGGTAAGACGCGCGTTATTCTTACGGATAGAGGAGTGAAAAAACTTGGAATTCGTATCGCCTTCCACTATCCATTTAATCCTAGCCTTTTGATGCAGATAATCGTGCTCAACACGAAGTTCAGAGGAAAACGCTAGATGAGCTAGCGCCCAGGATTCCTTGTTATCAGTAGAAGGAACCTCATCGTAGGTCGCTTCCGCTAAAACAAGAGATTCTTCGGCAGCCCTAACACGGTCAAACACATTCTTGAAAACAAGAGTGTTCCAAGCCTTAAGGCAAACCTTGAGACGTTTTAATTTTCGAGAAAACACCCCACAAGGCGAACCAGGACAGGGAAGGTTCCATGAGTCCGCAACCACAGAAAGAAATGAATGATGAGAAACCCACATATTTAGAAAGCGGAACGAAGAAGGGCCAGATAAAGCTAAGGGGGTACAGGAGAGAATCAAAGGGGAATGGTCAGAAAAGGTACGGTGAAGATGAGTCACAGAGAAGGTGAAAGGAAGACTAAACCAATCAATCGAGCCAAAGACTCTGTCTAGTCTAGAGAGTATACGGTTGGGACCTTCTTGGTTATTACACCAAGTAAAGGCAGAGCCAACAAAAGAAACCTCAGACAAGCTGGAGGAAAGAATGAAGGAATTAAAATCAGCGATCGCTAACCGATTGACAGAATTGCCGCCTCTTTTCTCAGCATGAGAAGCAACCACATTGAAATCGCCACCAATAACAGAGGCGGAGATATTAAGGTTACCTAACGCAATAATATCTGACCAAAGGGTTAGTCTAGCGATCCTATCACACTTAGCATAAACAGCTGAGAAGAGAAACAAAGAGGGAAAAGAAGGTAAGGTGCAAGAGACAGATAAGAGTTGGTCAGAGTCAAAAATAGGACAAATAATAGCATCCAACTTCCACAAAATCCAAATTTTACCAGAAAGGTTAGATATGGAACCTTCAAATCCGAGAAAGAGGACCAAATCAGAAACTTCAGTGGCCTCAATCATAGGTTCTAAAAGTGCAATCAAGCAAAGGGAATGCTTCCTAACTAACCGCTTAAGGCGAGCTCTAGACTCGACGTTGCCGACACCACGAATGTTCCAGAAGAGGAAATTCGCCATAACCAAATCAGAGACGACAGAAAAAGGGAACACCGCAGATACCCTCAGACGAGGTAAAGGGTATGCCGAGTGGATCGGATGATCTGCTCAGCCGCTGCTATAGAGCGAGTACGGATAGTCCTAGGAGTGCGAGACAGGGAGGATAGACGGGAAGGAGAGCGACGGAATCTCCTCTTAGTATAAGATCGAGAAAATACAACCTCTGAATCATCAGCGACGGTTGGAGAGGAGGAAAAAGTCGAACAAGGCCTCGAGTTCTTAGTAAGACGAGCTAAACGATCGTTAGTGATCGCTATCTCATCACTACTAAGAAAAGGAATGGAAAACGAATGTGCAGGCGCAACAGAAGGGGAAGAAAGCAGACTAGAAATACAACAAGGGATGGATAAAGATGTTGTGTCTCTAAGAGCCAGAGACACGATATGCTGTATGATATTACTCACGATCGCATAGTCATGGAGTTGACAGTGCAATATAGTGGAGGAATATCTAAATCGAAGGGACGAAAGGGAGAAAAAACAAGACATGAAATCACGACAAGAAAGGACAACGGCTTCCCTGCCAGTGGGCCAAGAAAAGGGATGACATTCTTATAGGGTCTGAAAAGAATTCCCTTTCAATTTTTGAAAAAGAACATAATGCTACTTTTATACAAAAGAAGATCCACTTTGTTCGCACTTTCGTAGAAAAGAGAAAAAGATAAGTCCATCCATGGATATTTTCAGATGCGGATATTGTCATATGCACATTCGAAATTATTTACAAATATCAGATATCTGCATTTACGAATATGGACGAATATAGGATAATTTTAAAACATAAAAATAGAAAATCAAGAAATCTTGTATCAATAGCTAATGATCAATAAATCAAGAATCATAGTAGAAAATTTTAATATAAAATCTATCCTTTTTCAGTCTCGTTGATTGTAAAAGTGTGCAAAATCAACAAGTATGATGATAAATATAGTTTTGAACACTCAATATGCATTTAATATAAACTATTAACTTTACAAAAAATATATACTTCTAGCATTATGCTAAAATATAAAATACAATATAAATTTTGACAAAAACCAAATGAATAATTTTCAAATACACAGATATCTTTGTATCCGCATTTGTATTTGATTTTTCGAATATTCAATATTTATTCGTTTTTTCAAATACGAATACAAATGGATTTTGGATTTTTCGAATACCCATTGACAGTCTTAAAATAAGTATCACTCACAACTTGAAAAAGCATCTCCATTAAAGTAAAAGATCATCAATTGTAATCCAACAAAAATACGTTTTTCCTACGTGGTCCAAAAATGTCATCTTCCTTCTTAAAAACGAAAATAAATATTTTCCATCAGTTACTACGGTATATGCCTTGATGCAGAACGATGGTGGTTCTTTTAATTCTCGCTTACATTTACAACTGAACAGGCTTCGTTTTTCATGAAATTTTTTGCGGATTTATACCAACAAGGTTTGGTATACAACAACGTAAAATAGTTCAGGGCCAACAAAACATTCCTGTTATACAACTAGAACGAAATTGCTCTTTTATGTAGCTATGGAGCTACAGAAAGAAAAGAAGATGGCCTCTGAAAATTAGAAATGCTTTCACAGCATTGACAAAAGCTAACTGATAACCAAACCTAGGAATTAGAATTACCCACAGTTACTACAGTATATGCCTTGATGCAGATACTGATAATAGCTGCGCAAAACCATATGAATTTAAATAAAAGCCCAAAAAAATGTCAAAACTTCATCAAACAAGTAAACAAGTACCATATAAGTTCATCCATGAACAGAAGAAGCAAATAACCAAAACAATGGTTCTCGACAAAAAACCTTGCACTAGGAGTTGAAAACTAATAAATAAAAGAGAACAAATAAGAATTATTAAAGAAAAAAGAAGTCCACAAGCTTCAAATAGGCTAAGCCTTGAGCTTTCCATAAAACCTGCGCTTCTCCTCGGTAGTCTGGAAGCGACCATGGCCATGTTTGGCAGAAGTGTCAAAGAACTTAGGCTTGATCTCCTCCAATGCAGAACGTGAAGTTTGCTTAAACAGAGATTGCCTTAGGGTCACAACTCTTTTCTTAGTACCAACGCAGCAGCCCTTGATCACAACGTAGTCATTTTTCACTATTCCATAGTGTGGGAAGCCTCCCATTGGGGTAATGCCCTTCTCAGTTCTGATGAGCACAAAAATACATATATCATCATTATGACAACAAAATTAAATGAAAATGAGAGAAAAATAAGATTGATGAATGAAAAACCTATCAAAGTCGGTGATAGCAGAGTGGGACTCTTCTCCAACCTTTCCAAGCCTATAAATCTTCTTATTCATCTCGGTTCTATGATGATAACCATTCTGGCCAGCCCTAGCCACCGTGTAGGAAACTCTAGCAGGGTGCCAAGCACCAATACAAGCCACCTTCCTAAGACCTCTGTGGGTTTTTCTAGGAAGACGAGTCACACCCCACCTAGTCACTACTCCTTCATATCCCTTTCCTTTTGTCACTCCAATGACATCAATCATCTCATCTTTCTGGAATATGGCATCAACTGGGATTTGCTTCTCAAAAAAGCTGTAGGCATAGTTGACTTTAGCAGCTGTATCTCCACCGTTGACCTGAATTTCCATCAAGTGTGCTTTCTTTTGCTTTAAGCCCTTCATCTTCCGGATCTGTGTATGTGCCAAAACACGAACAACAGTCGCATACTTCTTCATTTTCTCAAGCTGTGCATGAATGTCCTTTTTGCCCTCTTCGGTTTCGTATTTCTTGGCGTACTTGGTAAATGCTTTCTTCTTCGACCTGTACCAGTTTTTGTAAAAGCGCCTCCTGACCTCTTCACTAAGGTGCTGGGCCCACACGGTGTTCAAGGAGCGAAGACCACGAGGAGTCTTGATGTAACCAGTGACACCAACAACAACCATCGGAGGTGTTTCAATGATTGTTACAGCCTCACAAGTTTCCTTTTTATGGAGCTTTGATCCAGGTTTCTCCACTTCTCTAACAACGTGAGTCATCCCAGCTTTGTATCCAAGGAAGGCAGTTAGTCTTGGAGGCTTGCTTGGGTCATCCTTGGGAAATGACTTCACTGCAACCAAAACAAAACAGCATAAATTTTATCTGTCTATCCTTTTGAATACCAAAATTAATTCAGCTTAAATTACAAAGGTACAAAGTTGTATTTAAATTTAGAACTTTAAAATGCACAATGGTACAAGCAGATAATAGGCAAATGACGCAATTTATTGTTCACTTTAGACTCATAGTAATATGCATGTATAGTAAAAGGCGCGTTCTGTTTGAAACAAATATGAAGATATATCAAGCGAAAGATTACCCTTTCCCCTGTGACGCGAGCTTCTTTTTCTAGGAAGAAATCCTAGAGATCCATGTCTGGGGTGCTCAAACTTGCGATGCGACATTGTGCCCAAATACCTATAAAAGAGAAAAATATTTTAATCCTAAAAGTGCCTAAACAGAGAAAAACAAGGCTCAAATATTTTTCTGTTATTTATATTACATCAGAACTAAACAACTCAAAAATGATACAGTACTTCGTTGTATTCCTGAATGAATGTAATAGCACCATGACAGGAATAGTGGATTTACCGTAAATATACAGCAAGCACATAATAAACCAATACTGGAAATACACAGTTCACTAGTGTAACAATTTAGCACAATATGTGATGAGAAAATAAAGAAAAATATTGTTTATGTAGAAAGCGCTTCAAACCAAATAATGTCATATTAAATATACAAAGCTTTTAAAAATTATAAAAACAATCATTAACAGGTTATGTTTACTTATAAAATTATACAAATTATCATAAATCGAGTTACACAGAAAGAACAAGGCAAATCTAATCTGAATTCCATTAGGATTAAACATACAATGCAAGGTTAACATAACAGTATTCACATTATTGTATATAAAATGTTGACTGCTTCTATTAACTGATTAAATTAACAAATAGACACAAGGTATTTCGAAACCTAGTACCAAGAGATCCTATGCTTATAAATTAATACACACAACTTATTAAATTAATAGGACACAAGATACAGGTATGAAGAGATACCTATGCTTCCTAATATCTTAACTCTTATACTAAGGTCTTGGCGCAGTGCAAGGGAATCTCTTAGCCCTACACTATTTAGAAGAGATTCACAAATATTAGGAATCATGGTACAAACAGACCCTATGCTTCCAAATATTTGAACCCCCACACAATGATTTTAGTGTCACTTAGCGCCTATACTATTTGGAAAAGGTTTGCTATGCCTTTATTGCCACAGACCCTATGCTTCCAAATATTTGAACCCCCACACAATGATTTTAGTGTCACTTGGTGCCTATACTATTTGGAAAAGGTTTGCTATGCCTTTATTGCCACCCTGCATGAAGCGATCCAATTAATGGATATAAAAACATTCAATGACATGACATGACTAGGCCGAGAGAGGCTCTAAGAGATTCTTTTAGTGCTTACACTGCTTCATCCTAAATGGTTAAGGACAGGAAACAAATATTCAAAGACATACATATTGCAATCCACAATCCGAAAATACAAACATTTTCTATATCAAATGGATTACTTTTACTTTTATTGAAGATGAAAAAGAAATAGTCAACTTCTATCCAAAGTAAACACATAAACCATGTTTATTTTTATTGGAGATTGTGGAAAAAGAAATAGCCAGCTTAATTCTAAAGTAATCACGTAAAAAGAAATAGCCAACTTGAAATTTATTACAGTTTTTATGATTCTTGGTTCTTACTTTCATAGCTATCTATTTTTCTGTTTCCAGTCTATGTTCTACTCCTACAATTTCAATTGTATCCCTACAAACATGTTATTCTAAAATATAAAATAAAAGGCAGATCTACTACAAACTTTTGAAAAACGATAATGAGTTTTGCATCTATTGTGCTTATTTGTATAAAATCTGAAACCATAAAAAAAAACTTATTTTCTTTAACCAGAAGAAAAAAGCAAATTAGTAGTTCAATTTTTGATTAATGCAAAATTTGTGAAAATTTTGAATTACTGGGGAGGTTTTGACATTTGAGGTAATAAAATTGATTCTGATATTAAAAACGTAAACAAAGCGTTTCGATCAAAAAAATCTTCAAATATTGAAGAGTGTGAAATGCACATGCAGAAGTTCAACTAGAAATTGGCCAAATATATACAATTTGATAGAACATTAAATGAATTTTTATAACAGCAGAAGAGTTATAAAGAGTAACATGAAAATGATTTTTCTTATTGATGGACAAAGATGATTTTGGGAGCTTTTTATACCACTCTTATACATTTACCAATACCACTTGAATGCACAAAATCAAGTAATACTAGAATTAAAAGATTACTTACTATACCGATTAGAGCTAAAAACAAACCATATACAACCCATAGAATTAAGTAATACCACTTGTTGACGAGAATGATACTAGATCTATCCATATTATTAAATCATGAACATCTATTGTCAGCATAGACTGAGAATCATGATTAATTAGTTTGGTCATAACCAAAAAACACTGTAATAATCATTATGATAGACTAGAACTACCCTTCAAATGGTTGTCATCATGAAAGGTGAAGACGCTGTTAAAAGAATATTTTTCAAAAATACAACACTCAAAAGGTTGTACACGGGAGAGAAAAATTAGTGCACTCACATGATCATTATTGCCATTTTTATCATAAACACAAATATAGCACCTTATATGAGTTCCAGGCTCATGCATCACGATGCATGTTTGACATTTGTATAAAAATACCCTTAAAAAGGTTAATATGAAATCAATAAGTTTCTATTTTTTAGACATTTCAATTAACATAATCTGGAAAGGAATAAAAGATACTAGACTTTTGTTGGAACTGGAAGTCAAAATCATGCTCTAATTAATATGCCAGACTACCCGACTTGAAAAATATATTGATTGTTATCATGACTGAGATAGCATATTAAAAAATCGTAAACCTATTACAATTATTATAAAGAAAAGATGCGAGGCAAAAATGATAATCAAAATTAACATCTTTAAACCTAATGATTAATACAAATAAGTAATACAAATCTACCGGCTTAAGAAATAAAAATCCTTTTGAACTTCAGATCAAAACCATCAATTTTTAATGTTTCTTGAGATATCAAAATATGATTTTCGATTCCTAGAAGAAGCTAAGAAAATATTTGGAAAATCGAGGAACAGATTAAAAAACCTCACAATGTACCTCAATACTTGGGGGTTAGTGAAAGCAAAAGGGTTAAACTCCAAGTAGAAGCCATACATAAAAGATAACAAATAATAAATACATATAAAATAACAAACACCACCACCACCAATAATACATGAATACTTTCAAAACTTCCATACAATTATTATTTTCATCTCTAATCAATTGCTGACATCTAACTGAACTTGATTAGATAAGATAACAAATAATAAATACATGACTAATGCAATGTAAACTAACATTCAATGTTGGTTAAAACCAAATAAATGGGATACACGTCTTTTGAACTACAATAAGAGGCAAAGCATAAAAACAAGCACATCTGAACACAGCAACCATTTTGTGTAATCAAATCAGACTCTAATTGAACTCAATTAAATGAAAAAAAAAAAAAAGTTTGACAATCACAAACTGGATCGAGCTGAAGCATATTAGATTTTAAAACCGAGGATAGTAACACGCAAACACAATGAATGGTTATAAGAGCATGTTTGGCAAACCACTTGCAAGAACCTTACTGAATTTAGACGGTTGAAAACTCTTTATAAAAAGGTAGAATAAGTAGTTTGAAAGTGAAAACTAAAGAAGCAACTATTCAGCCTGTAATTGATAGGCTTAGGCCTATTTGAACTCCGATATTGGTAGCTGACGCCCTACAATTTCATCCAAATTTCATACTCCATTCATCTCCTTTCACGCCTCATGCGTATTTTACCACCTACCAATTATCACAAAACACCATCCTATTTTACCACCTACCTATCAACGCAATCCCTTTTGACATATGCCGCCTACAATTTTTTTATATTTAATTCGCCTTTTTTTCATCTCATAAGTTCTTCAAATCTTTCTTCACTTCTTCAAGCAAACAAATCATTCACTCTCAATGCTCATTTGCAACATAAAGAGATAAGTTATCTAAATTAACAGGTGCAATTTGATATTTATTTTATTTCGATTTTTGCATAGTAGACATTTTTGATGTTGGAATTGGATGTATTTGGCTGTTTGTAGTTGAATCTGGGTGTCAAGTTTCATGGAAATCCATTGTTGTTGCTTATCAAAGTGATGAGTTTGCATTTTCAGAATCTAGGATTTTGTAAAAGAAGACAAGATAATATGTGTAGAATGCTAGAAAAGAATAACGGTGGCTGAAGAAAATTTATTTACTTGTTGATTTTTGATGGGGTGTGATAAATAGAAGTGTTCTAACTCATAACACAATTTCATAGGTGAATTTGACCAAGTAAAAAAGCTAGCGTAGTCTTGTTGTTTCAAAAAAATTAATTTTTTTAGAAAAAAAACTGTGTAAGCTGGTCACATTTACTATGGATGTATATAGCAGGCTATGTAAGCTGGTCGTACACATTTACTATGGATGTATATATCAGGCTATGTAAGCTGGCGGTAACATTTACTACTTACACGAATGTGTGCCCAACTATGTAATTTCATGGATGCATACATCAAGACTATGTCAACTGGTACACATTCATTACTTACGTGGATGTATTGGTCAAGTATGTAATTTCATAGGGGAATTTCACCACCATTTTACATGGATGTATATATCCGGTAATGTAAGCTGGTACACATTCATTGCGTACAAATCATATCATAATCATAATAGACAAACACCAAAATTGACATTTTTTAGCTTAAAAAGCAAATTATGTCCAAAAACATTTACTTTGCTAGTCAAAACTACTTACAAGCATTCAAAAAACATTTTAATATTTAAATTAAGTAGCTGCTGAATCTCACTGCTCATGATTGTGTTTCCTAAAATATATAATGCTCAAGCAAAGTACAAAAGATGAAAAGCATCACCCCACGAAGACGTGAGAGTGGGAACAAACAAATTCAACTCAATGCAGCAGCATCAAGTTTCGAACAATCTAAAGATAAATTACTAAAAACCAAATTGTTCAAATTATTGTACAACATAAGTTTGAAATTCAAATACAAAGCGTAAAGACAAAGTCAAGCAACGGAAGAGATAAAATTAACACATACTGATAGCTGTGGTAAAAAAAAATAAAAAAAAATGTCAATTAATTGAAAGAGGGTATATGGTTTTAATGGCTAATGTTATTTCTAGCCTAAAAATAGTGGTGATAGGTATAACTAAAAATTCAACATTTATTTATAAATAAAATACCTTCAATTTGGTAGAAACATAAAATCATTAAAGAATAATCTTTTAAATATGGAAATGTATACAAATTAATACAACTAAAACAGAACATCTAAATCTTGGTATATTGACATAAAATTCCCCCATTACCAAAGGACTATGGCAAGTTTTGACAGTGCCAAATCTCAAGCTCTTTTGTTTTTCTTCCCCAATAACTCTTTTCAGAGCCTAGGTTAAGAAGAGCTGACTCGAGACTCCATCCTTGATTTCAATACATTTTTTTTTATGGAGGAATGTGAATTATGCTACATCCAGAAATAGAGTCCATACCGTGCAAAAATAATTATTATTTTTCAGAAGAATAATGTACGTAAATATGCATAGCTGTACATGATAACTTTTGATTGATGAAATTAAATTCATAAAAACATAGCATATAATTGACAATAGCCACTCTATATGAATTTCGTCACATTCAAAACAAACTTAATGTATGGACTGCAATCGATTATTCTGTTTAATCTGTCTTATGTAGAATTATACCACCAACTGAGAACAACAAATTATAATTACTACCAGAAAATTGGAATAGAATAGATAGTCTCAGATCCTTAAAATACTGATATCTGGTATATAGATCGAAAAAGACTATTTAACAATCAATATATTACCTGGTGTCCAAAAGAAAAAAGAGCAGAGCAGGAAAGACCGAAATGGAGGCTGGTGATGCTGCGTATTTATTAGAAAACGAACGGAGAAGATTCTCAGGCTGTCAAATAGAAACCGTAGATTAAAAGTTAGGGCTTGATGGTGGCGGCTGAATTGAAGATGAAATGAGTGGTTAATATGTAGAAAATTTTTGGCCTGCGTAAAATACCTAGCCCATGTCTCTTCAATGAAAACTTGCACAATACATCCCATTTTAAATTATTAAAAGAAATCACCTGCTTAACCGTTTATATTCAAAACAAAATATTTTTCATATTCACGACGCGGTTTTTAATTTCAAAAATGAAAAAAATACACTCAAAGCCTTTCAAAACTCTCGGTCAAAGAAAATGCAAGTTAAAATAATTCTAATTCGAAAACCTAATTTGTGAACTATCAGTCGAATACACTGTTAGTCAAAAACAATTCGCAATCGAAGAACGGGTCGAAGTAAATTACCAAAAGATGTAATATATTTGCAAATTTGTAGAGAGGATATTCAACTTTCGAAGATGACAGCTAACGACATTTACTGTGAAGAACATGTATCAATCCAAAATGAAAATCCTGAATATTAAGCAGAAAGGGCAATATAAATCAGACTTTTACTGTAAATATTAATATCGACAAATGTTTGATAGTTGAAATAATGCTACTTCAATTTACACACATAATTGGAAAAATATTTGACATGTAACTATTTACATGATAAATTTTGACATGACAAAAGTTCATCATTAATTTTTGATATATAATGAAATTCTACTGTATATATTAATTATGGCAAATAGTTGACATGCATAATTTTGATTAATGGTAGATCGAAATAGATGTTGCCATAAGTATACAAAAAATAAATAATTAATAATGGCAAATATATGTCTTAACTAATATTTGTTATAAGTTATTTCTATTAATAAGTGTTTGAAATATTACAAAATTCCTACTACAAATATTTAGAATTTCAAATATTTGACATATGTAGTTTTGATTGATTGTAAGTTATACAAATCAGATGATGAAGTGAGAATGCCAAACATTTGCATTAAACAACTTATTTTAGAAATTGCTACATATATACAAAAACTTTTACTACAAATACCAAAAATGTCTTCTTCTTTTTTGAAACCCAGGAAAACTCGACGGACCGTCAAACTCCTGAGCAGGGTATAGTAAAGCCGTTTGCTGATCCAAAAATACCGAGAATGTCGAATACCTCCCATATATAGCTCTAATTGATGGTAGATTGGAATTGTGGCATGCAGTTAGATGATGAAATGAAGATGATAAATATTTGTCAAACAATTTATGTCGGTTAGTTCTGATATATTAAAAAAATATTGCAAATACTAAAAATATCAAATAATTATCGCACAAGGTTTAGAATGTTGGAGGTTGAAAATAATAGCCCCAAAAAAAGTTATCAAGAAAATGAACAAACTTTTTGCAAGATGGACGCTATAGGAAGGGACTCCAAGCGAAATTAAGTTTTTCTTTACCAAAAAGGTAAACCGAAGATAATATATTTGAAATTCTATAATAAAAAGTGAATGACAAATATTTGCTTGGTATTTACCAAACCGATATTTGACGGCTTAATAATTGGATTCACAAATAATTGCAAGACAAAGAAATTTCAATCATTTTTTTAATTATGAGCTAATTTGCCAAAAAAACAAAGGAAGACAAAGGAGACTAGAGCTAGATCGCCGAAGAAAAACATTCAGTTGTTGGTCAAAAATTTGAAAAAATCAACAAGCAACTGAAAGAATAAAATTGAAAATGGAGAATGCACTAATGAAAAAAGAAAATAAGCTTTTGAAAAAAGAAAATGAAAAACTAAATTCCGATGAAGAAGAAACAAATGAAAGTGATGATGATGAGGATTATGATACTGAAAGTGATGATGCTGAAAGTGATGATGAAACAAATGATGTTGATGATGACGATGAACGAAATTACGTTGATGATGCTGAAGGTAAAGATGAAGATGAAGGTAAAGATGAAGATGGAGAGAAGAAGGAAAATAAAGATGATGATAATGAAGATGGAAAGGACAAGAAAGATAAAAATGATGATGATAGCAATAACAATAAAAAAAATATGATAATCAAAATCCAGATGGAGATAAAGTTGCAGATGTAGCTGTAGATGTAGTTGGAGATGAAAACAAGAATAGAAATGTAAATGGAAATGATCCAAATAATAATAGAGATGATGTTGGAGATGTAGCCGGAGATGAAAATAATGATGAAAATGTAGATGGAAATAAGGCCGATGATTAATATTGAACTTAAAAAAGAAGTGATAACTAAGCAGATGACAATAATGACTAGACTATCAGCTAACACGGAATACCATCATACCAAAGACAAAAGAGATGATGAAAAAAAGGAAACACCAATTGAAAAAAAAGCACAGAAAAAGATCAATATTTAGAATAAATAAATTTACTATGAAAAATTCAGCTTGGAAAATATTTGCTTGACAAAAATTAGTCAGGCAACATGTTAGCAAATAAAATAGTTAACAACTGACAACTTTTGATAAATCGGATGAAAAATTAGAAGAATTGATGATGAATAAAGAAGATTTTGGTGATGAAGAGAAAGACAAAAATCAAGAACAAAGTGGCACAACATGTTAAAAGGTATAATATCTAGATATGTAAAAATTTTACATCAGCTATTTGTCACATAAATATTTGCTAAAGAAAGATTTGAAAAAAAAGTATTCAAAAAAAATTATTTTCACAAAATATATTCATAAAAATATAAAATATAATTAGTTATTACAACAAATAGAAGATTCAAAAAAAAATTCACGAAGTTTTAGGACAAAAAGAAAAATACTTTTTAAAGCAAAAATGTAAGTAATCACAAAAGTATTTTCTTATGTCAATAATTACAAAAAAATGGTTATACATTTATTGTGAAAATTCAAGAAAAACAAGACAACACAAACATAGCAGATCAAGAAGCTTTTATTGCAGAAGGTCATCAAGAAAAAGAGTACAAAAAAGGTATATATTTTAAAAATAAAAAATATTTTTTACATAAAAATTACATGTCAAATATTTGACATATACTAATTATACAATTCTTACAGATATCAAAAGAAAGAGAGACATGGTATTTACTATCCAACTTTCCATTTACTAACACCGTCAAGCTTTGCAAAGAAAGAAACCAAAAACTAACTCAAGATTCGGAAAGCATTCAACAACAATGGTTGCATATTACAAAATCATGCTTGAAAATGAGGAGAAAAAAAATCAAAAAGAAAACAAATAAAAGTTTCTCCTTCTGCATTCTCAAAAAGAGTAAAAAATGAAACAAAATGAGAAAAGTAAAAGATCCAAATTTTCAGTATGAACTTCCTATGCTAAAAAAGGCAATATCAAAGGAAATCAGATAAAAGCAACGTCAACAAAAAAGATGAAAAAACTCCTCATCTTGAAATGATATCAGATCAAAGCACAAAATCTGATCATGATAGGTCTGAAATTAGAGAAGACACAAAGATATTGGTCCAAAAAGCAATTTGAAAGAAAATGGCTCATAAAAGAACAAACAGATAAGTTTAAAGCATTTTACGAAGCAGATGTTAAGTTATATTAATAAAACATAATATGTGAATATACAAAGAAACATACGTAAATGTGTGTACTTTTGGCAAATATTAGCCTAGTAGAATTTGCTTGACAAATATACGACTTACAAATGTTTTCCTGGTACCTAGTTAATGTTCATATACTAATGTATCACTTTCAGACGCAAATAATTAATAAAGTTCATATAATATATTTTGACATACTTACCATAATACATACCAATTACTTTACCTATTATTAACATAGGAAAGCTGCACACTATAATTTGGACAATGACACTGAAATAAGAGAAGTGTATATTTCTGCATGCTATCCAAATGATTCGTTGACTCAATGGTATATGATTCAATATAATATTATAAAAATGAATGAAAATAAGAAAACTAATATGTAAAAGTCTAATTTTTATGCATGTTATAGGTTGTTCTCAGAAATAAAACTGAAGCCAAATCATGAAGATATCGTATGTTTAAAGTCCTATGCAGCGATACGAAATACTTAACACTGCTGATACGTAGCACTTAAAATTTATAAAGCTAATTAAACTATAAACATATGTATAAATAATTCAAAAGTACAAACATATGAAGCTTTGGTAGCCAAAGTGTTGGAAGAAAGAGTAATGAATTGCACAAAAATATTGATATCGCTGCATAATAAAAATCACTATACATTGTTGGAGTTTAATGCAGTTGATAAAATCTGGAAACAATGTGATTCCTAAAGACCAAAGGAAAAAAATTTCAATTGCCTGCACAAACAACAAACAAAAATAGCAGTAAAATTTAAATATATTAATAGTTAAGGGTGGCAAATATTTGTCTGGCCAATATTTGGCTAGTGGAAAATATCTGCTTGAAAAATATTTGCCTAGTAATTATTTACCATCTAATATTCCAAGAAAATTACAAAAAAAAGTTATTAACTCGATTAATATTTGCAGAGAAACAATATAATGGATTTTTTGAAGTCAATTTATGCAAAAAAGAAATCAACCATCAGAACTACAAAACAAATTATTCAAATTTCTGAATTATCCACAAGAAAAATATCATTCATAGTATAACTTTTAAGTTAATTTAATAATATTAAAAAAATTACTTATGCAAAATTGATTGTGCATTATCTGTTACGCGATATATGGAAGTTCTATCGGACAATATAGAAATAGAAGGAAAGGTATATTTATATACAGATGAAGAGCAAAAATTAAGAGCTCATATCCTATACGATATTGTCACAGACAAAACTCATGGCTGGAAATCAAAACTTGAAACTGTCAAATATAATAGTGATCGTATAACTATAGGCAATTTCGCTTAAATAATTACAATTTATCTAACTTGACTCAATGGAATGAACCGCTGAATTGTAACGACCTGCAGTTCCGTACCCCTTGAGTCGATTCTATTCTCCATCAATCAACTCTAGCTGTACGGAAATACGAACCATTTGGGTTAAAGAAGAAGAGGTAGAAGAAGAAGAAAATAGAAAACAACATCAGAATCTAACCATCGCAGCGGAATAAAATATAATAGATATTCAATGGTCTTTACACACAAGAAAACTATATCTGTTTATACATACATCATCAGAGTACCTTAACAACATCAATAACATACAACTGGACAGTCATATAAACTTGTCCTCAAACTGAATACACAACGGAATAATAATCAAGTACGGCAGTACGTATCGCCATCCAGCTCTTCCCTTGAGCTCCAAAGCATCATATCCTGTATCCTATAATACTCGGTCTGTCTCGAGCATTACAGTTAAATAACACCCGAGTTAGTTTGGAATACCAGTGTGAGAAATCACACTCAAATTGGTTATTAAAGTTTCAAAAATTCTTTTGAAAACAAAAGCATCTCGTAAGACCACGCCACAAATAAACATGTTGGGTTTTTACCTTACGATAGTTAAACATTTTTTTATTAAAATTCTCTGATGTTATAATAGTGTCTACAGAAAGTAAAATAGAATCTAGCTGAAATGCTTGCATCTCACGTTTCAGCAATAGTTGGGCACAATCAAAACCGTACAGGCGCGTAGGGAAAATGGATTTCCAACTAATGACTAGGCACTGGGGTACCACCTGTCATGGTACCTGGTCTAGTTCAGTATACCGAGGATCACTCCCGACCCCCTGCAACACAAGACCGGGACTACCCCTTTCCTGGATAATCCCGAGTAAGATCACCCCAAGGTTGGGATCGGCAACCGCACCAATAAGTCGAAATAAAAGGGACATCTAGACAGGGATGACCTCACCCTGAAATGGGTGCTACCCACCTAGCCTTGCTGCATAATCCCTGATTTTTAGTCATTCCCGGTTGATGAGGCTTGAGCCTAAGCGTTACCTTTTAGAAAGTTTCACTTAGAATGTCCATCGTCCATGACAATGTTTCGAAAGCATTCATCCATACAAGTCCATCTCGAGTTCGAACGGAACCGAAGGCACTATTCCTACTACATCCATTTTGGAAACCCTCTGGATTAGTAGCGACTAGTCCTTGCACTTCACCGCTCCATCTTCGAATCCAAACTCGTCTTTCTCACGAAAACGTACAAACCGGATCGAAGTGGTTTTCTAGAAATAAATCCTGATCCCGGTCTCTTCGAAACGATCAGCGCATTGGCAAATATTGATAGTCGGTTATTTAACTATCAATTAACATTCACAACAAACAATAAATAATTTCTCCAAATTATTTATTAATCTCAAAATATCTTCGCAAGGTATATTTCCACTTGTCAAACCTTTTTGAAAACAGTTTCAAACTATCTTCCTTTTACAGAATAAATTTCCCAAATATTTTCTATTTCCACTGAAATCACCAAGCACAAAACTTTAGATTTTTAAAATAATTAAAAAAACACTTTATTGTAAAATATGCTTTAACATTTAAATTTAGAAAAACTACTTTAATACTTAATTAAAAATAATACTTTAGGAATATTTAAAATAAGGTTACTTTATAAAATATAAAACTAGATTTTCTCCTTTAAACAAATTACCAAATCATCTTTTAAATAATTATTACGATAATAAATTTTTGAAAAATACTTACTTTAGAATTTAAACATTCAGAAATAATAAATTTTCTAAAACATACTTTTTAAAACAACTTAAAACTTTTAACTCATGCCTTTAAATTTGTTTGAAAACGTACTTGGCTACTCAGGGAAATAAGCTTTTCTTCCACATCCTTTACAAATAAATCACTATTTATTTTTAAACAAATTTACCCATTCCTTTAATAAATTCTCACCATGAATTTATTCTTTCCAAATATCCACTGATATATTTTACTTTACTTTTATAAACACAGTTCAAACATTTCATAGTCACAACCTCCTTTTAAAATCCCAATTCCAACAATTAAATGAATTCTCAAATGGAATTTCAATTTACCTAATTTAAAATAAGTTCCTTCACTTACTTAATTTATTCAAAATCCATTAACCTCATATTTCATTTCTTGATTATAATTAAAAATCCTTTTAACTAAAAATATCAATTTCAGATTTTCCAAATTCTTTTTCTATTCCTTTGAATAAATTTAAAGCTTAAATCTTTAAAATAAATTCTTTTGCTTTTTAAAATGCTTCACTTAAGTTTTAAAAATTCATTATTTCCCTGTTTATTTAAATCTTCTTTCCCTACATGAATTTATTTGTTAACATTTAAATCCACTTTTATTCTTTTCCAATTCATTCTTAAATTTAGTCAACTTCTCTATAATTATTTTTACTTACAAATTTCCTTCTTTAGTTTCTTTTAAAATCCGATTCTATATATTTTGATAACTCGGTATGAAATATATTAAATCAACCCATAACATCCAACATTTCCAATTATCAATATAATTCAACCATAATAGCAAATAATCATAACATAGAATTATTAGAATAATCTAGATAATTTTGAGGAATCCAGTTGGATCCCTCCAACCTGTTTTCCCTGCATCCACAGACGTTAGCACAATATAAAATACCAATTCCACTTTGAGGTGGAATATCGCGGTATATGGGATCAATATAATATCATCTGTTATTATGCAGCGCACAGGGTCTCATCCGATATTATGCGGGAAAACAATCAATCCAAGATGTATTATATACTATAATATAGCACATCAAATCAATTCAACCATTCAACCATTTATTTAAATTTTACCATTTAAATTTAAATTAAACCACATGAGTGAGATTAACTCACATTTGATTTTTAATTTGCAATCCAATCCAAACCAGCCTGTTCTTCATTATTTTTGACCTTGTATAGACAATTTATATGATTTGTTAATATTTGAATTAATCGAACAAATTTATTACCATTTATTAACTAAATTAACTAAGAATTTTACTTAAACTAATTCTCCTTGAATAATTTTTTTTTGTGACTAAAATAATTAAATACATCAATTAAATATTTAACCACCTTAATACGTTATTTTAAAATAAATCAGTAAATTGAAACGTGTATATGCATATATATTTTTTGAAGCTACATATATATACTTATAAAAATAAATTATAGGTTTTCAAAAATCTTCTTTTATATAAACTTCCAAATATTTTAAAATTCCTATCTCTTTCCAAAATCTCGTCTACATAAAATTTTCTGTTTATTTTAATATATCGAAACATGCATGTGTATTTTTATATACATATATATGTACATTCATATTATTTCCTTTTCATTTTACTATAAAAATATGTAAACTAAAATAGAAGGAAAATACCTACAGGCCAGAACCTCCAGGCTACCCACGAAACTCCCCTCCCCCTCCCCAAGGCGAATTGCATCGCACCTCGACCTCGGCCAAGATCCCACCTCACCTTCACATGAGAGCGCACGCCCAGCAGCCGCCTCTCGGTCCCGATCGAGGTCCTCCTAGCCGTCGCCTTCCACGAATCCATGTCCTACCTCCCCGTGTGCAAAACCCCACGCCTTCGCTGCCATCTCGAACTCGCCCAAGTCGCCGCGCTCTTCGAACGAGCCTCACCCATGATCTAATTCGCGGAACGTCAATGAATAATAGGTTGATTTTGAAGAGAATGAGAGGAGAGGCCAATTTGATTATTACAGTCACCGTTTTTTTTAAGTTGGTTGTTCGATTTTTGATTTCGAATCGAACCAGGGAAAGAGGGAGAAAATAACAACGACTTTTATTTCAGGGTTCTCGACTGTTTATAAAAAAGGAAGGAGAGAAACAAAGTTGAAGGGGAAGCGTGCTTAAGAAGAAAGAGCACAGCGATTTGAAAAAGGACAGAATAACAGCTGATGGGAGGTATATTGACCAGTCAACAAAGTATATTTTATATTTAAATTTAAATCGTCTTGTATTCATAGGTTAAAATCTCGATATCCTACCGACGCGTGCCACTAGGCGTTTATAACGTATACTCTTATTCTGAAAGCAATGGAAAAGGTTTCGAGTCCTAAATCGATCGTATGGAGAAGATAGCTTTTCAGACCAGTTATTTCATTAAATTTTCGATATAAATTTCAACGCGTTTACATATCGTACGCTTACACAACAACTCCAAATACTACGAAAATTGAAATCCAATAATAATACAATATTACGGATCCAATAGAACTGGTTTCGTCGAATTCCGAGACTGTGCCTCGGAAGGCTATTTTTAAAAGTCGATCTAAACGATATATTTTAAAAACTGAACAAATCACTTCCAATTTTAATTTAAAAGCTTTTATTATCATCAAAACTACCAATATAAATTTTACAAGCCTTCAAATTATTTTTAACAGGCTTAAAACTCCAGATTCAACATTTTACCCACCTTCAAATTATTTAATTCAATAATTTAATTACCAAATAAATAGTGATATTTGGAATTCAAGTCAAAATTAACCTTTCAAATATTTAAAATAAATTAAATATTCCCATTTCAAATGCTCAAAAATTCCGGGTCGTCACATGAATGATCATAGTTGGATGTTAAATGTTACATGTACGTATTTTTTGTTTCTAAAACACTTTGGATGACTGTTAGAAACTTTTATCGAAATGTAATATAAAGTACTTTATATCCGAAGCGTAATGTCCTAAATTAAAAGAAAGTGTAGCTGTTGTGTAGTATGAAATTGTAAATAGTGGATGTTCAGCTAAGCTATGTTGGATATTGAATGTTAGCTACTTTTAACAAGGTGTAATGTGCAATATTTTATCTCTAAAATGTAATGTACTTTATTCAAAGAAAATATTGTTATTATTGTTATGTAGTATGACGTTGTATAATTTCTGTATTCAACTATTCAACTCAAATACGTGGCATTGCATGAGTATGAGAAATATTTGCATAGCAAATATTTTCCATGCATATATTTCACAATACTAGAAGAAATGGCATTTAATATTATAGTATTGGTCAACCAAGCTTATCGCTAATACCATAACATAATCGATTTCACACTCGAATCGACTATCTAAGAAAGCCAATCTATAACTAAGTTAGAACAATAGTTAGCCGAATGCACAATTTAATCAAGTACATATTTGATGTAAAAGCTAACTGGACAAACAACTTAATGCATGAATGCAAAAGCTAACCAAATTCACAACCTAATTGAGTATATATGGAAACCAATCCATAACCGAGCCTAAAATTAAGTTCATAACTGTGCCCACAATCAAGCCCATACCCATGTCCATACCGAGCATACCACCCAAAGTAAAAGCAAAATGAATGTCCAACCTAATCTAGTACATATTGATGCAAAAACTAACCGAATGACTAACCTAATCGGTATGCATGGAAACCAATCTATAACCAAGATACATTAGTTAACCGAGCTTACCATCGAATGCAAAAGCTAACTGAATGTCCAACCTAATCGAGTATGCATGCATGCAAAAGTTAACCAGATGCCCGTCCTAATCGAGTACATATAGATGTAAAAGCTAACCGGATGCCCAAGCTAACTGAGTGTGTATGGAAACCAATCTACAACCGAGATATATTATTTAACCAAGCTTACCACTGAATGCAAAAACTAACAAAATGCACAACCTAACCTGGTTTGTGTACATGCAAAAGCTAACTGGATGCCCATTCTATTTGGGTGTATATGGATGCAAACGATAACCGGATGCCTAACCTAATTGGGTACATATGCAAGTAGATTTATAATCGAGATATACAAGTTAACCGAGCTTACCACCAAATACTTAGCGTAATTGGGTATGTATGGATGAACAATCTAATTGGATGCCCAACCTAATTAGTCACAAAAGGAAGTAAAAGCTAACCAGATGCCCAACCTAAAAGGATACATATGGATGTAAAAGCCAACTGGATGCCTAACCTAATTGGGTATGTATGGAAACTAATAAATAACCGAAATATATTGTTTAACCTAGCTTACCATTGAATGCAAAAGCTAGCTGGATGCATAATCTAATCGAGTATGTATACATCTGAAAACTAATCGGATGTACATATAGAAACCAATTTATAACAGAGGTATATTGTTTAACCAAACTTACCACCAAATACAAAAGCTAACCAGATGCACAACCTAATTGGTACGTATACATGCAAAAGCCAACCGGATGGCTAACCTAATCAGGTATATATGGATGCAAAAGCTAATCAGATGTCCAACCTAATCGAGTAAATATGAAAACCAATACGTAACCGAGATATATTGGTTAATCGAGCTTACCTGTGAATGCAAAAGCTAACTGAATGCCTTACCTGATCGGGTACATATGGATGCAAAAGCTAACCGGATACCCAAGCTAAATATGTGCAAATGGATGCAAAAGCTAACTGGATGTCCAACCTGATTGAGCATGTATGGATGTAAAAGCTAACCATATGTCCAACCTAATCAGGCATGTATGGAAACCAAATCTATAACCGAGATATATTATTCAACCGAGCTTGCCGTCGAATACAAAATCTAAACAGATGCACAACCTAATCGGGTATGTGTGGATGCAAATCTATAACTAAGATATATTGGTTAACCAAGCTTACCAGCGAATGCAAAATCCAATTGATGCCCAACTTAATTGAGTACATATAGATGCAAAAGCTAACCAAATACCTAATCTAACCGAGTATGTATGGAAACCAATATGTAACTGAGACATATAGGTTAACAGAGCTTACCAATGAATTCAAAGGCTGACCAAATACACAACCTAATCAAGTACATAATGATGCAAAAGTAAATCGGATGCACAACCTAATCGAAGACATATAAAAACTAACCTATAACCAAGTTAGTACAATGGTAACCAAATTAATCATGAATACAAAATCTAACCAATCTAATCGTGAATATAAAATTACAATTATTAACCAATATAATAATGAATGCAAAAGCTAACAGGATGCACAACCTAATTAAGTGTATATCTAAAAACTAACTAGGTGTACACCCAAATCTTGTATGTATGAATATTAAAACTAAATAAGCACACAACCTAATCAAGTATGTATGGATGCACAAGCTAACCGGATGCAAAACCTAATCTATAAACAAGTTAGAATAATAATTAAACAAGCTTAGATTCAGAAACAAAACCTAACTAATTAAATATATAATAGTGAAAAAACAAATATATATATGTAACGACCCAGATTTTCTTAGCCATCGAATATTGGGCAATTAACTGATTAAATTATTAGGATACAAATTTTCATTAGTCGAATAAATAATTTTTTTGATGTTTAAAATATCTAAATATATAAATTGGTTAAAAATATAAATTTTTGATATGATAAATTATATATATATATATATATATATATAAATTCCACCATCTAGAACAGTGTATATGGAATCTCCATATATTCGTGTGTATATATGTATAATAAATACAAGTTTTATGATGTTTAAATATAAATAAATGTGTGTGTATATACAAGTGCATTAGTGGGTATATATATATAATAAATAAATATGGTATATGAATACACACACACATAAACATGAGTGTATAAAACCTTATAATGGAAAATTCAAACTTATGAATATATGTATATATGCTTATATTAAACAGTGAATGAAATTGTATGTAAGCTTATATGTATTTAGAAGTATACAAAAATGTGCAAGAATAAATATACACATATATAAATAAAATAAATAATGAATACATTGTGTATATATATAATGAATAAATAAATATAGTGCTTAAGTTTTAGCATATATAGATGTTAGTAAACAAATGCATTTACATATGGTAAAAACAAATATACCTACATATATATGCAAGGAAACATCATTATAGCAAAATTTCAAATCATGGAAAAACTTCAAATCAAGCATACAAAATTGCAAATCATCTTATGAAATCCAATCAGCATATAAGGATCACATCAGTTCATATGTAATCAAATCAATATATATACATATAATAGAGTAAAAATGGGTGAAGCCTATAACAAGCTTCAACCTTTCTAACTTGCCCTCTCTCTCCCTATTATAAATACCTATGTTAACTCCACGTTTACATTCTAACTTTTCAAACATTAAAGTACAAAGTGTTGCCATTTAAACCAAAAGCAAGCCAAGTGTTAAAGCTTGAAGCAAGGGATCAAAAACAAAGAGCGGCTTATCACATATCAAAGACTGTGAGTAAAACATTTTTAAAACTTTTACTAGAAAACTTATATACAATTAAATGTCTGTAAAACTTGGATAGATTATTATTTGTCAAGTATTAAGGTTTTAAATTTTAGTTCTTATGCTTTTATATACGTGTTAAGTGTGGAAGAATACCTGTAAAGCTCAGTCTCTATTTTTTTGGAAAATTGTTGACTTGGCAACTTAAATTTTCATTTTCTCACAATCCAATAAGTTTTGGATGATGGTTCAAAAAGAAAAGTGGTGTGTTTATGAATGTAGTGTATTTTAAAAAAATTGTTTGATATTATGGAGCATGGAAGAAGGAAACCCATTTATCAGTGAGTGTGTCTGTTATAGCTGAAGTTTAACATTCACAAATTAATAAATTATTCATATGATTGTGATTTGTAGAAAATGGAGAATTTTAGAGGTAGTTTGGTGATTTTCAGTTCAGTGTTGAGCAAGGTAGAGGAAGTTGAATGGAATTGGGCATTTGGTCGAATTTCGGTGACTGGGTCAATGTCATGGTTGGAGTTTCGGCCTAGAGGAGGCTGGGGTAACAAGGAGTCGAGGAAAAATAATGTGGAATTTTCCTAATGATCATAGTGGCTAGACGAAAGCGAAGTAGGGTTCAAAGGGTTGTGTGGTGGGTTTTAGTTTTAGCCTAATGACATCAACATGACGACGAGGTGAGCATGGGCAAGAAGGAGGGGAAATGGTCGAGGGAATCGAGATGATGCTCGTGGTAGGTTTTGGCATTGGATGGAGGTCACTGATGGTCGGGGTGATGCGTCAAGTAGGACGGGGTTGCTCCATTTTCTGGTTGGAAGTTAGGAATTTAGAACAAGGAGGTTTTGTCGTGGTTCAGGTAGTGGAATGCGTGGTGATGGTCGAAGGTGACTTGCATAGATGGTCGACGGTGAAGCTGGGTTGGTCCGCGACGTGTGTAGGTGCACGGCACAGTGTGTGCATGCGTGGAAAGGGAAAAGGAAAAGGAAAAAAGAAAAAGAAAAAGAGAAAGAAAAGGAAAAGAAAAGAAAAAGGAAAGGAAAAAGAAAAAGGAAAAGGAAAAAGAAATGGAAAAGGAAAGGAAAAGAAAAAGAATGGGAAGAGAAAGAATGGAGCTTATATATTTATATGATAACTTAAAATTTTAAACTTTAAAAAACTAATTTCATTTTAAATCCAAATCAATATTGAAGATTTTTGCATCTTAATCCTATTACCCAATGTTATAAATTAGTATAATGGATTTTTCCGTAATTTAGAGTTTAATGATATTTTATAATTAAAATGGGTAATTAAATAATTGTATTATTATTATTTGACTTAAAACTTATGTAAATTAACAAATTAGATGTTAAATAGAGTGTTTAATTTTGATTAACTAAAAATAAATTGTCTTATAATTTTTTTAATTTGTTATTAATTTGGATAAAAAATATAAATGGGTTCGGTTAATTAAATTAATAAAATCCTGATTTGTAAATTGTTTAATACTGACTATTAATCGTTAAATTAATTAACGATTTATATCTTGCCTAATCCTAATGGAAATTTATTTCAATTATTCTTGTCTGTGCCATCAAGTGGCCAGAAGAGTTAAATAGTTAGATTAGAATGACGATACGTTTTATTTAAATGAACATCTGCAATAAATTCTCATATGTAAATATAGTCACCCCAAATATAAATTGTTTTTATTTAAAACAATTTAGCTTTTAAATTTGTTACTTGGATTCGAAGAGACCGGAAATAGGATACCAGTGATATCCGAAACCACTTCGATTTGATAATCACTACGAACTTTATGGATATAATTATAGAGTTTAATACACTGGAATTGGATTAATTCCATGAATTCTACTATTTTAAATAAGAAGTTGTATTTAGACATTGTCAAAATACCAATGGATTCTGTACAAGTGTTTGGGTTAAAATAAGATGATAACTCGTCGTGTCTGTACGAGTTACTTGGGTTTTTCAAAAGATTTTTATAACTTAAGTATTTCAAATTTAGTGGGTTTTACTCACGCTGGGTTCCAGCTTTACTTGGGTGTTACTTTATTGTATTGCTCGGGTCAGACTGAGTGTTACAGTTTTCAGGTTAGTACGCTTTGGAACTTAGGAGACGAGCTGGATGGTAAAAACGTATTACGCGTATTTGATGATATTTCACTGTGTATTATAGGATGTATATCCGACATTTGAGGACAAGTTATTATAGCTGTCCAGTTTATATATCGATGATTGTACTCTAGTAACCTATATGAATAATAACAGTTATAGCTTTATTTTGTATGCATGCTGTTATTGTATATTATATTTTGTTCCACTGCGATTTGGGATTCTGTGTTGTTTTCTATTTTCTTCTTCTATCCTTTTCTTCTTAATCCTAACAACCTGGTATTTCCGGCACTCGACTGCTCGACACTCTATACAATGAACGTGTTAGTTTCTATTTTCGGGGGTCGAAAATCGCCTGGTCATTACACGTGGTATCAAAGCTGAAGGTTAAGCGAGAACCTTTTGGTGGGGATTACTCATTAAAGATAGGGTCAGTAGCACCCTAGAATGAGTTGAGTGTATTATATATGAGGGCGTACTTGCTATTTTCTTATATAATGATTTTAAAAAACGATTTTAAAATAATATAAGATTATATTTTGATATATAAAGAAATTAAATTTCTGAATTATTATAGTATATTAAGGTGATTGATTGTAATTATTATAATCAAATAAGATTATAAGATTTAAGTGGTTAAATATGCATATAACCAAATAAAAATTTGGGTAAGGATGAGTTATATGATTAAGTTAAGCTAAAAGTAGACTCAAAACAGAATTTAAATTCTGGAAATTTCGGAAGTGTTTTTCAAAGTATTTTGAAATGAAATAATTGAACCCGATTATATTTGCAGAATTTTTTTTCCATCTAGATATGATAATGCTGATTATTATCATAAAATTGGTTGTTGTATCTTAATAAAGGATGTTTATTACAGAATAAACAGTGATAAAGCATTATGAAATGTTTTAAGGAAGTGAAACTATATAAGCTTAATTTATAAATATGATTTATAAATCAAAATGGATCTAAATTTTGAGGTTTTGAGTCTAAGTCCCAGAAATTTTGAAATGTGTTTCCAAGTGTTTAAGGAAATAATAAGTAATATTATTTAGAATATTTTCGATACGAAAATTTTGTTTGAGAAATAAGAGTTGTTTTTAAAATTCTGAAGGAATTTGTTTTAGATAGAAAACAAGGTTGGTTTAAAAATTTGAAGGGTGAATTGATATGTAAATGGGATATATATGTATATATGATTTCAAAGTTGATTTGAAATAAATAGCCAGATGTTTGAATTCTAGAATCCCCCTTGGAATGAGAAGTATAACCCAAAAGAAATGTAAGTTTTTGAACTTATAAGTGGGAAGTGATATAATAAGAGAATTTAAATTTGGAATGTAAAAATTTAAATTGGGTAGGTTAAATGGATTGAACGAATTAGGATTTAACTCAGGCCAAATTAAATAAGTTTTGAACTTATAACTTGAATTGGAAATTTCAAGGTGAAATTAAAATTTATTTATGGAAATTAAATAAATTGTAAAGGAAAAGGTATAAAATTTGAGAAAAGTTGAAAAAAAGTTATGTATGAATAGTTTCAAACGATTTTTGAAATAAAACGGGTTTCGAATTTTTTAAATTGTGACAGATGTTATTGATTGATGTTTTAGATAATTTGGATGTTTATTTATTTGATATATCATGTTATCATTCTGTATATTATTTACAGTATATAAAACTGTAAATCGAATTATTTCAAATAAATTAAGAAGTGGGTTGAAATGACACTTATTTTGAATTGAAATTATATATATCTGTTACCTGGAAAATCGACCAGGCAACTAGACGTTCGGTCATTCAGAGTTGTACTCGGCATCAGGGGTTGTTCGGCTGTACAGAGTTATACGCGGCGTAGGAGGACGCTCGGCATAAAGGAGCACTCGACCTCTGGGAACGTTCGGCATACAAGTGACGCCCGGCACCTATAGACGTTCGGCATACAAAAGCGTTCGGCATCCCATAGTACTCGGCATCCAACTATCGTTCGGCACTAGCACACTGCTCGGCAATTTGTGGAACGTTCGGCCTCCAGAAGATCGTTCGGCTTAGTTCACTCGGCACAAGTGCTCCCTAAGGAAGTCAGTATGCTCGGCCTCCTCCCACTCGGCCGAAGTGGTCATTTGGCCCACCTCCTCCATTCAACAAGGAGATCATTCGGCATTAGGAGGGCTCGGCACACCTGTCGTTCGGCATTACCATCAGTTGGCGTTCCTATCGGTCGGCATGTTCTACTCGGCACACAGAGCATGCCCTATTTGGACCAAGCTGTCTAGCCATCTGGCCCACCAAGGAAGTCCAGTCCACATTCGTCTATATATAGAGGGGCAGGGGCACAGAAAAAGGGGGAGATTTCAGAGAACACTGAGGAGACCCTGCCATTTTCTAACCTCATCCAAGACCTCTACTTTTATTTCACAATTGTATTTGAATACTTAAAAGCGGATTGTATCTGTAATCAAGATTAAAGTGAAGAAAAAAAAGGATCAACTTCAACGTGGACGTAGGCTACAACGCCGAACCACTATAAATTCTGTGTTCTCGTCTCCCGCATTTTAATTTGTTTTATCTTCTCTATTTTAATCTATCTTCTTCATTAATATCTCTACACAAACTCTCTAAGGGTGTTAGTGACCAATTTTGGTGCTAACATTTTGGTGCTTTCACTAAGAACCGAATTCTCAGGTTGTGAGGATCTACTTTGTAGCTACTGGATTACATAAATCCCCCGAAGAAGATCCGTAATTATTCATAAGGCATCTATTGATTCTACTCAGAGTTACCACCCACGACTCTACCATGGGAAGACCACGAACAAGATCGACCTCCCAAAATGTAGATGCCTGTGAAACCGCTAGTGTTCAACAACTTGGACCTAACGATCAACAAGCTATTCGAGGCACGGGGCCCTCCAGCCAAAACCAAGCGGAAGCTGTTTCACGAGCAGAATTGAATGACTTGATAAAGGAGCTTAGGGAAAGCAGAAGGCAACTCGCTGAGCAAATGCAAGTTAATGCTGACCTCATGACCCGACTTGCCCAACAGCAGCATCAGAATGCCGAAGGTAGCCCTATCCCCTACTCCGAAGATGATAGCTCAACTTCAGCGGATGAACCTCCCAAGCGTGGACGCCGCAAGGATGAAGATGACCAAGCGGGTGTCACTGACCGCTCTACTAGAAATCAAGCCCGTGGAGCGGAACCCAACCTTCCTCCTACCATACAAACCCCGGATTTGACAGCTATGGTCAGGCAGTTGATGAGAGAGAATCAAGGTTTGACTAATGAAGATTGGGGAATGTCTAATAGTCATACTCCCTTCGCATATACCATTCTATAGGCTGAATACCCAAGGAAGTTTAACATGCCCACCATGCCCGTCTATGAAGGAAAAACTGACCCTAGACAACATGTAATGAGGTATGGATGGATGATGGATTCAGCAAGGGCCAATGACGCAACTAAGTGCAGGTGCTTTCCAATAACTCTGTCTGGAATTGCCACCATGTGGTTTACTCGGCTTCCTCCACGGTCAATCTCAAGCTTCGACGAATTAGCAAGGAAATTTATAGAACAATTCAAGATACACGCCACTCGACCCAAGGATGTGATGTCCTTATCAAGCGTGACCCAAGCTCCTGGAGAGTCACTGAAAGCATACTTGCAGAGATTTCATGTTGCCGCTACTGAAGTAAGCAATCCAAACGACCACGCAATTTTGATGGCGGTAATGCGCGGAGTGAATCCAGATTCTGAGTTTGGGGATTGGTTGGCAGGAAAGCCACCAGCTACGTTGGAACGTTTCTACTCGAAAGCCCACCAGTTCATAAGGAGGGAAGAAGCTCGGTGGATAAGGAAAGACAAGGCACCGGGGTCTGTTCAGGAGTCTGTAAAGGGCAATACCGCCATGAAAGCAACCGGCGATAACCCTGGAAAATCTCAGGCCAACGTCCAAAATAAGCCCGGGCAGCCTAAGGGAGCTGGAAGTGGAAACCCTGGAAAAAAGAAGGAAACGGGGAAATGGAAATCAAGGATCCCAACCTACAACGAATACACTCCATTGAATGCGTCTCTTGAAAACATCTACTTATCGACCTGCAACACTTTTCAATACAGAAAACCACGCCCTAAGGAATCAACAGAGGAGCAAAAGCGGACTGGAAAGTATTGCCGCTTTCACGAGACTTATGGGCACAACACAGACGAATGCAGGCATCTCCATGACGCTATTGAAAAATTGATTAGGCAGAAGAAGCTGCAGGAATTCGTCAAAGATACACCAGAAGGAAGACAAGAGACTTCAGACCCCGGACATGGCCCAGCTCTACACCAACCAGAGCACCCTACTCGAACTGTGGGAAGATTGATTATTAACACAATTGCTGGTGGACCTCATCCTGCGGATAAAAACTGGCAGGAAATGGAGCGATATGCTAATTCCTTGAGACATACAGAGCATGAGTGCTGTTCAAATGTGGAGGATGGAACTCCCGCAAAGCAGCAGCGCATGATGCACGACGATATTGTATTTAGGAATAGAGACGTGGATAAAGTGGAAGCTCCCACCATCGATCCATTGGTCATATCCGCAACCATCAGACCGGCATTCGTAAGGAGAATCCTAATTGATTGCGGTAGTTCCGTTAACATCATCTTCAAGAAAGCGTATGACCAAATGAAGCTGGAAACTAAGGATTTGAAGCCATCTAAAGCCTGAATCCATGGCTTTAACAGCGCAGCCACAGACGCAGTAGGATATGTGGAGTTACCAGTTGAACTGGGACAAGGTGAACGCAGGAGAGTGCGAATCCTACCATTCATAGTGCTGGATGTTGATTCACCATACAACGTGTTTTTGGGGCGACCGACCCTCGTAGATTTCAGGGCGGCCTTGTCCCCGTCGTGTCTCACACTGAAATTCCCGACGGATAAAGGAGTTGGCGTAGTGCACGGCGACCAAGCAACCAAACATGCATGTTACATGGCCGAGCTAAGAGAGGCCTAGCGCAGAGAAAAGGGGAAGACTGCAGACAACATCGTCCGCATCCCGAGTTCTGATGATTGACAATTAGCGCCCGAGCCCTGGCTCGGGCGACATTCTCGGATCGTTGGAGACATAGATCCGAGAGATGACAAAGGGGAACCCAGGGAACCAGAGGCAGCACCGACCGAACTAACAACCAATATTCCAGTTAGCCACAGCGACCCAACACGAGTTCTTAAAATTGGGTCGCAGCTCGATCCCCTAATGGCGGAGAATTTATCTGATTTCCTCCGAGCGAACCTTGATGTCTTCGCCTGGACGCACTCTGATATGCGTGGGATTTCCCCTGCAATTGCGAGCCATATGTTGAATATAGACCCGAAACACATACCTATGAAGCAAAAAAGGAGAGGCATGGACCCGGAGAGGTCTACGGCTCTCAAAGAGGAGGTGGATAAACTCAAAGCCAATGGGTTTGTCCGCGACGCCCTCTACCCGGAATAGGTGTCCAACCCTATGTTGGTAAGGAAAGCAAACGGGAAATGGAGAACCTGCGTTGACTATTCTGATTTAAACAAAGCATGCCCGAAGGATAGCTTCCCGCTACCACGAATTGATCAACTGGTCGATTCAACTGCAGGGCATGAGTTATTGTCATTTATGGATGCATACTCTGGATACTACCAAATTCCGATGCACATCCCAGACCAAGAACACACCAGCTTTGTCACGAATGTCGGGCTATACTGCTATGTAGTGATGCCCTTCGGACTGAAGTACGCCGGAGCAACTTACCAGCGTCTGGTAAACCGGATGTTCAAAGATCAGATTGGTAGAACAATGGAAGTCTATGTGGATGACATGCTCGTGAAGTCACGACGGTCAAACGACCACATCCGAGACTTGGCGGAAATGTTCGGTGTACTAAGGCACTATGGGATGAAGATCAATCCTTCAAAGTGTTCATTCGGTGTGGCATCAGGGAAGTTCTTGGGATTCATTGTAAATGCACGAGGAATTGAAGCTAACCTGGAAAAGATCCAGGCCATCCGAGATATACAGGCACCTAGAACCGTAAAACAGGTACAGAGCCTGAACGAAAAGTAGCTGCGCTCAGTCGATTCATATCCAAAGCCACAGATAAGTGTGTTCCTTTCTTCGATGTCATAAAGAAAGGAAAGAGAAACTTCGAATGGACGACTGACTGCGAGGAAGCATTCAGAGCCCTGGTAAGACACTTGGAAAGTCCTCCGGTGTTGTCAAAACCAGTAGACCACGAGACGTTGTACGTATATTTGGTTGTGTCCCGGCACACTATCAGTACAACCCTGGTTCGCGAAGAAGACAAGGTCCAAAGGCCGGTGTACTATGTTAGTAAACGACTGACGGGGGCAAAAAAGAATTATCCAAAGATCGAGAAACTTGCCATTGCCTGGTGATTGCATCACGCAAGCTTCGTCCCTACTTTCAGGCGCACTCAATCAGTGTTTACACTGACCAACCCTTGCGACAGGTACTCCAACGACCAGAAACCTCCGGTAGGATGCTAAAGTGGAACATCGAGCTAAGCCAGTTTGATATCACCTACCTGCCGCGAAGGACCATCCAAGGGCAAGCATTAGCTGACTTCGTTGCTGAGTTCACCATTCCGGATGAACCGGGTGAAAATCACAAAGAAATCCCTCCTGTCCGATGGAAGATGTTCACTGACGGGGCATCTAACGACCGTTGGTCGGGAGCTGGGATAGTTCTGATAACTCCCGAAAACCGATCGATTTGCTACGCTTTGAAGCTCGAATTTGCAGCGACAAATAACGAAGTCGAATACGAAGCACTGATTGCCGGCTTAAGACTTGCCAATGAACTAAGGGTGAAGTCCATCGAAATCTTCTGCGACTCACAGCTGGTGGTATACCAGGTACGGGGAGACTACCAAGCGAAAGGACAGAGGCTGGCTCCTTACCTTGCTCGGGTCCGGGAACTACTGGTAAACCTGGAATATTATGACATCTCGCATGTCCCGCGCGAACAGAACAGGGAGGCCGACTCGTTAGCTAAATTCGCGAGTACTAGCGATGCACAACAGATGGGATTGTTCCCTGTCGAGACTCTGCTTGCTCCAAGTATTGACATGATGGAGATAGATCTCGTCTTGGAGACCGAACTCGAAAGGGGATCATGGCTGACCCCGATCAAACAATACTTGCTATACGGGGACTTACCTGAGAAAAGAAGCGAAAGACGCCAAGTCATTCGTAAGGCCTCGCGCTATGTGATACAAGATGGAATAATGTATCGAAGGGGATTCTCAACCCCCTTGCTTCGATGTGTAGCACACGACGAAATAAAGCGAATCTTGGGGGAAGTTCATGAAGGAGAATGCGGCGGCCATACTGGGGTGCAAACATTAGCAAAGAAAATCCTCCGCTATGGATACTACTGGCCGACTATAAATCGGGATGCAGTAGACTATGCAAGAAGATGTGATAAATGCCAGATATATGCAAAGATTCCAAGAGCTCCGCCAACGGAACTCACACAAATGGTTAGTCCCTGGCCATTTGCAATGTGGGGAATCGACCTAATTGGATCTCTGCCCATAGCCAAAGGAGGCGCGAAATATGCAATAGTGGCAGTCGATTATTTCACCAAGTGGGTGGAAGCAGAGCCAATAGCCACAATCACCACCAAGAAAGTCATTAATTTCGTGGTACGAAATATCATATGTCGTTTTGGCCTCCCGCGGACCATCATAACGGACAATGGAACTCAATTCGAAAGCAAGGAATTCAAAGAGTTCTGTCAGAGGTATGGCATTGAGAAAAGGTTCGCAGCGGTTGCTCACCCGAAGGCGAATGGGCAGGTAGAAGCCGTCAATAAAATCATCAAGTCCATATTGAAGAAGCGTTTGGAAAAGGCTAGAGGCAAGTGGGTGGACGAACTCCCAACAACGCTTTGGGCCTATAGAACAACCCACAAGACCGCGACTGGCCACACACCATTCGCACTGGCGTACGGCACGGAAGCCGTCATACCCGTAGAGCTTAAAGTTCCATCACACCGGGTAACCTATTACGATACTGCGTCAAACCGGGATCTCCTATTGGAATCGTTAGACTTCATCGATGAGAAACGCAAAGAAGCTGATTTGAGAGCAGCCTCATACAGACACCGAGTAGCTAAATATTATAATGGAAAAGTCCAACCAAGAACCTTTAGTGTGGGAGATCTCGTTTTGAAACGAGTCTTTCCAACCTCTTCGCACATGAATCCCGCATGGGAAGGTCCATACGTCATCGAACGGAGGCTTGGAGAAGGAACTTTCAAGCTAACGACCGTCGATGGTGCGACACTCCCTCGAGCATGGAACAGCGAGCATTTGCGGCGTTATTACACTTAGTCTATTTCCTTTGTTGCATTTATTTCCAATGTAATTAGATAATCTAGCTTGTTTTCATCAATAAAGGCTTGAAGCCATCTTTCCCATGAATGACCAATGTCTCTTCGTATGATATTCCTATGACGCGCAATTAAAGATTATGATATCCTGGCAGGCGTACGAACGCTTATAATAAACGATTAAAAATCTCCAAGTCCCCGGAGTGTGGACTGGAGTACTCTAAGTCCCCGAAGTGCGGACTCGAGTATACACGATTAAAAATCTCCAAGTCCCCGGAGTGTGGACTGGAGTACTCTAAGTCCCCGGAGTGCGGACTCGAGTATAAACGATTAAAAATCTCCAAGTCCCCGGAGTGCGGACGAGAGTACTCTAAGTCCCCGGAGCGCGGACTTGAGTATAAACGATTAAAAATCTCCAAGTCCCCGGAGTGCGGACTGGAGTACTCTAAGTCCCCAGAGTGCGGACTCGAGTATAAACGATTCGAAATCTCCAAGTCCCCGGAGTGCGGACTGGAGTACTCTAAGTCCCCAGAGTGCGGACTCGAGTATAAACGATTCGAAATCTCCAAGTCCCCGGGGCACGGACTGGAGTAATCGAAGTCCGGTGTATAGACTTAATTACAAGTAGTTCAGACCTCCGAGTTCCTTGAATAGGAACTATGACACAAATAACTTGGATACGTCAAGTCCCCAACATACGGGCTATGAAACATTCCAAGTGCTTGAAGCACCAAGTGGGGATTGATCAAATCCAAGGAAGCTCCCAAGCCATGTAAAGGCAAACCGAGAAGTCCAAGTTACCCACAATAATTCAGATTTCAATCACAACCATAAAAGAAACTGAATAATAAAAGTCTTTTGAGAAGACACAAGTGAAGATCAAATTTTATTCACAAAAAAAAAATAAACTTCCCGTTACAAAAACGTCCGAAGTCCAGAGCCAACAGCCTATTTGCACAGTCTACAAAAATTAGTACATGACTTAAGCTAGTTCTCGTTGAACGGGGACGACGGTCACTTCTTGTGTTTCTTCGACTTCTTCCCGAACGGTTCCTTCCCGAAGCGCTTACTCTTGGAATCCTTCCCTGACGGAGGGGTGACGACCGAAGACGTAGGGGGAACATCCATGGGCTGGGACTTGCCAGGAAGAATGACCTTCAATGGTTTGTTCAGAGGATCACCCAGGTCCACTTCACGCGGCTCGACCTTGACTGAGATCGTATCTCTTTTCTCTTTCTCGAGCTGTCCTTCATGCTTAAGTCGGATGTGTGCTCAGAGGCGCCTGTGATGTCTACTTCGAAACTCTCCGAGGAAGATTCAGATTTGCCTTCATCCAGCGCCCCGATTACTTGAGCATCTGGACCAGGATCTCCGCCGACTTGAGTGGCCTCACTCGCCTTTGTCTCCACCTCCTTGGCGGCATCGCTCCTCGGAGAAGGCTCGGGGTCAGAGCGGCCTGCACAAAGTCACAAGAGAACAAGTGTTAGGGCGCGACAGCTTCCATAGAAACACAGGAACCCTATAAAACAAAGAGATCGCTTACCGGGCGCCGGTGGAATCTCGGTTGTCAGAGGGGTCTCACCCTCCGGGATGGGAGATAGGACATGAACGCCAAGCCCGAGGGCATCCGGGTCGTAGCCAAGATGCCGCTCGAAGGGATCAAGCGTCGGCCGGCTAGCCGGCTGGGTAGGCACATGAACTGGGGGCATAGCACCGGATGGACCTGAAATCACTTCCTTTCCTTTCCTCGAAGGAAAATCTTTGCTGTAAAGGGCCTTGGCCGCTGATAGGTCTGAGGGTTCTTTTCCCTTCAAGAACTCCTTAATTAAAGCTTCCTCATCGACTTCTTCGGCACCGCTCTCGACCTTCTTGATCTGAATCAAAGTCTCCCATGCCTCGATCAGAGACTCGAGGTAACCGTCGCCTAGAAAAGTTAAATCCCTATGCATGAGGACTCGGGCATTGAAATCGGCGATCAGCGGGTCGAATTCAGTCTTAATTTCCTCCCTACCTTCTTCCCTAGCTGCCTCAAGGCGGGAGTCGATATCGGCAGTCGCTATCTTTTTACCCTCCTCACGGGCTTCATGTTTTAGGGCCTCAACTTTGGAGAGATCGTCCTTTAGTTTCTCCTCTAGGAGTCGGGTGGCGACAATCTCATCGCAATAATGTTGTGCCTCAACCTGGGCAGCCACTTTCTCTTTCCTCTCCACGAGAAGTTGCTCCTCGAGTTCCTTGACCCGATAACTAAGTGTGTCCCGCTCCTTCTGAACGGAGTCTTTCTCCAAAGCTAATGCCCCACACTGTTGAACCGCTTCATCGAGCTCTTTCTTATGAGTTAATTCGAGGCGGGAAACAGCCTCGGCGGTGTCCTTAGCGCTCTGACAAGTAGCTTCAAGCTCGGACTTATAGGCAGCAATTTCTTCATCCTGTGCCTTAATGATATCCCTGTCGTGAATAGCTTCAAGCTTTAGGCGGTCAATTTCATGCTGGCGCTCCATAGAGACTTCAGAAAGTTTCTCAGCCAGGTGAACGAACGCGTCATGTTGCACGTAGACGTCGTTGGTATAGGCAATAGCATTTTGTTTAACATCTCCGGGAATAGGATGGATCGCCGGGAGGAACTTTAACCCATCAAAACAAATCTTCGGAAACTTAGCCTTAAGTTCGTTCAATCTCTCCGGCACTGTCGGGTCTGTTACAGGAGCGGGAGGAGGCGGCTTTGAGAGTTCGCCCTTCCTATGAGAATCTCGGGAGTGCCGGGTAGAAGAGGAGTCAGAGTGTTGGTCCCGCGGAGCATCAGAATGCGACCTCTCGTGGCCACGTTTGTCTTTGCTTCGCTCCTGATGAGAAGAGGTCTCCTGGCGGTGTTCGGGCTGATAATAAGTTTTCTTCCGGGATGACGAGTCCCGGGCATGATAATCTCGGTCGCTGTCGCTGTCTCTGTCTCGGCGCTTCCCGAGGACCGAGTCCCGACCGGACCGGCGTAAAGTCGATGAGCCGCGAAGGCGGTCGTATCCATGAGAGCGCCCCATGTCACCTGCAATCGAACAATAGCGAATTAGCGAAAGAGCAGAATGGTGAAAGAAAGGTAGATGCAAAGTGAAATGCATGTGTCTGTGTGTGTCATAGTGCTACCACCCAACGGACCAGTGGCTTTGCTAACGGGTGTCTTTTCCCCTTGGATCGGGGCCAGGACACCCGCATCGCCCCTGATGGGCGAGCGAAACTTAAACAGCTCCGGATCGTTGAAATCATAGTTGAGCAAGTCTTCGGGGATGGAGAGATTCGATAAGCCCTTCAGAGAACTTTCAACGCACTGTGGAGAAGCCTCTTTCTCTGGCTGAATAGGCGTAACTTTGGAAGTCCCACCAACTTTCTCCTTCCTCGACTTACACGCCAGCTCCTTTTTCCCCTTCGAAGGGGAAGATGACGTTTCAATATCATGAACTTCGGCTGCAGAGCCCAAATCCTCACCTTGCTTTTCGGGTGACTCGCCTGGAATTTCCCCTTCTTCCGGAGCTTCAAGGGAAGGGCGAACGGATGATTCAGGCAGTTTTTTCCCTCTGACGTGTATGGGCTTGGGAAGCGAGGCGCCCTCTGGAAGAGTAACCCGGCGGCCAGGGGCTAACAAGCCAAACTTTGATAATGACTCATTGGAAATGAGGGCTCGGATATCTCGCTCTTCAGCGGGAAGAGCTCTAATGGCGTCAACAGCATCAGAGTACCCTCGGCCCTCGGGGCGGGGGATGGAACCTAAAAAGATAGAACGGCAAGTTAGGAGAAGCTCGGCCTCAACCGGGAGCGGATATCAACTCAGAAAAAAGACTTACTTCCTTCAATCCATCGCCTTGCAAAGCCCTGGGGGCAGCGCACGTAAAACCACTCCTGCTTGTACAGGGCGAATTTGCTACTCTACGCGCTAGTGAAAAGTTGGCACTTCCGATGTGGCTCAAGGAACATGTAAGAGGGGCTGTCTTCCCGTTTCTTGGTCATGTATATGTACCTTATATCGCCAGGGGTTGGAGGCCTAGAGAGGACGGCCATGAAGAGCATATACGTGCCATAAATGAAAGCGTGACCATTTGGATGAAGCTGAGACGGGGCACCGTCCAGGTACTGCAGCACATCGCGAAGGAATAGATTGAAAGGTGGCACGCTACCAACCCAGCACATGAACTTTCTACACGCCGTATATCCCACTGGGGGCAGATGTGGGAGGTCATGCCCCGACGGAACACGCACGTCAGCAAACGGAATGCCATGAATAGAACATATCCGCTTAAGAGCGGCCTCGGTGACTCTCGAAGCCTGTGAGTCAACTGGGTCATCCAGTAAGATCGAAGATTCCAAAGTATCGGGAGCCCAGTCATGAGCGGGGGAAACTGACGGGTCAGTTGTGTCAGGGGCCGTTCGCTTAGAAGACGGCCCAGGTTTGTCGGAAAGTGTAGCAGAACTGGATCTTTTGGACATCTTTAATAAATAGCAGACCCGGCCAAGCACCTGTGTGAACTATACTCGAAAAATGATTGACGTTAGAATTAACAACGCAGCTAGTGCAATCAATCGTGCATAAGCATTTAATATAACGTCAAGCCTAAAAACGTCGCTTCCAAAAACTGTCATCGCTGACCGTCTCCGAAAGCCTTCTGAATAACGACCGCAGTAAGATACTGCTGAGTAAAGGCCAGCTACGAAATTGGGCAAGGGGAGTATGTTCGGCATTTGTATATGTCCGGCATGTATGTGTGCTCGGCACCTAATTACGCTCGGCATGCTAACTATGTTCGACACATAAGTATGTTCGGCACTTAGTATGTTCGGCATTTGTATATGTCCGGCATGTATGTGTGCTCGGCACCTAATTACGCTCGGCATGCTAACTATGTTCGACACATAAGTATGTTCGGCACTTAGTTTGTTCGGCATTTGTATTTGTTCGGCATTGGTTTTTACTCGGCTTCTAATTATGTTCGACATTCAACTATGTCCGGCATGCCAGTTTGTTCGGTTAATTGGTGACTCGGCAAGACTACTATTCGGCCTACAACCATCGTTCGGCCGAACCTCAGTTCGCACTGAGATAGTGTCGTTCGGCCAAAACACGATTCGGCCGAAACAACGCCCGGCCTACCCACTGACTTGCACATCTTCCTTCTAACCCATCGTTCGGTCGTCGTTATGCCGGGTCGAACTAAGATCATGCCGAGTTCTAACACTCGGCGTAGCCTCCATACCTTCCTCTCCTCCGCCTAACTCCCTCTCGAACCCTACAAGGCATTCATACTTGACTCTCTCTCCCTACCTCACGTCGCTCAACTTTGGAAACACTCCAAGTAAAAATTCGAATTCCCGTCTACATTGAACCCATGTGAATCAGTGGGAACTCACCAGGAAAAGGAGTTAGGTAAAGGGATTGTACCTAGTTCGTGGATCGAGCTTTAGAAAGGTTTGAGAAGTCCTTAGGTTTTGATTGCAAGGGTGGCTCGAAAATTCAGGATTGCAGGAGTAAAAGTAAAGAAAGGAAGAAGAAGGAGGTGGTTTTTATAAAGAGGAAGGAGAAGTCGAAGAGACTTTGACCGGCTCTACCGGACGAAACGGTTTCACTCAGCACTCGTATCGTTCGGCATCCTTAACACCCGGTGACGATGCCCTGATCTAGTAGTTCAAAGCACACCCTGTTCGAACACACGGCGTACTTTGGGGGGGCAAAATGTTACCTGGAAAATCGACCAGGCAACTAGACGTTCGGTCATTCAGAGTTGTACTCGGCATCAGGGGTTGTTCGGCCGTACAGAGTTATACCCGGCGTAGGAGGACGCTCGGCATAAAGGAGCACTCGACCTCTGGGAACGTTCGGCATACAAGTGACGCCCGGCACCTATAGACGTTCGGCATACAAAAGCGTTCGACATCCCATAGTACTCGGCATCCAACTATCGTTCGGCACTAGCACACTGCTCGGCAATTTGTGGAACGTTCGGCCTCCAGAAGATCGTTCGGCTTAGTTCACTCGGCACAAGTGCTCCCTAAGGAAGTCAGTATGCTCGGTCTCCTCCCACTCGACCGAAGTGGTCATTTGGCCCACCTCCTCCATTCAACAAGGAGATCATTCGGCATTAGGAGGGCTCGGCACACCTGTCGTTCGACATTACCATCAGTTGGCGTTCCTATCGGTCTGCATGTTCTACTCGGCACACAGAGCATGCCCTATTTGGACCAAGCTGTCTAGCCATCTGGCCCACCAGGGAAGTCCAGTCCACATTCGTCTATATATAGAGGGGCAGGGGCACAGAAAAAGGGGGAGATTTCAGAGAACACTGAAGAGACCCTGCCATTTTCTAACCTCATCCAAGACCTCTACTTTTATTTCACAATTGTATTTGAATACTTAAAAGCGGATTGTATCTGTAATCATGATTAAAGTGAAGAAATAAAAGGATCAACTTCAAAGTGGACGTAGGCTACAACGCCGAACCACTATAAATTCTGTGTTCTCGTCTCCCGCATTTTAATTTGTTTTATCTTCTCTATTTTAATCTATCTTCTTCATTAATCTCTCTACACAAACTCTCTAAGGGTGTTAGTGACCAATTTTGGTGCTAACAATATCCATTCCTGAAATTAAATAGAAATAAAATTTTGATTTGGAACTATTTAAATGATTTTAATTTCTAAGGAATAAAATTGAATTTATGGAAATGGAATCATTTGAACTTAAGTTTGAAATGTTAATACAAACTTGTCAACCAGAATTGTTTAAAGAATCGGGTTTAAAATTTTGAAATTATAATGGGGAAATCAATTGAATTCCAAAAATTGTTTTGTTTAAAAAAAATTGAACTCTTACTCGAAACCTGAAATAAGTCCAAGTAAAAGAGGTTTAAATAAATACTTCGAATTCTAGGCACAAAAATTGAATTATTTTAAGGACTTGGGTGGTTAAATTAAGTATTAAAGGTTAATTTGGTTTAAGTGATTAAACCAATATTTGAGAATTGAGCTTAAAAATTTAATAAATCGGAATGATTTGGAATTGAGGATTGAATTGGCATTGGGTTGAATTAGTTTGAAATCGAAATGGGAATTGATTTGATTTAGATTGAGAATCAAAGTTCATTCGAATTGGAATCGGGATTGATCAATTTAAAAGGGTAATGGAAACTGAAGTTGATTTAAATTAGAAGGTTGGGAGTTGACTTAGTTTGACTTTAAAACTATTTTCAAACTAATTATTTTAATATAAATTGTTTAAAATCTATCTTCTTAAATATTCAGATTATTTTTATTTACCAAGCTATTTACTATACAAACCATTCTTTTTAATCCTCAAACTATCTTATATTAAGTATCTAATTATTTTACAACTATTCAAGCTATTTCTAAATTCAAACTGGCCAGAGTGGAAATTGTTCATACTTAAATCATGGATTTCAATACGATTTGGCATGAATTGAAGTTTTAACCCAAATAGAAATTTGAAGCAATTCTGAATTGGAACTGGAATCAAGATATTAAGGCAAAAATTATTTTTGAAGTGAAATAGTATATTTGAGTAGATATGATGATTTTAGAACGAAGATTTAATGGTTACCATAACTGAAAGTTACCTTATAAGAAGTGAGAAATGTGACAAATAACTTTGAAAAGAAATCGAACTAGGAAATATTTGATATGGCATAAATAAGGTTATATAAATACCAGTTATATATTCGAAATTCCCTTATTGAAATTACAACCAAAAAGAAATCAATCTTTGAAAGATATTTAGAGGTACCAAATGGAGCAATATATAAGTATGCAGTGGATTCAGAAATTATTGATCTGAAAATTATTCGAGTTGAAAGGAATGACCTTATATGTATATGAAAATGAAATAGAAATAGTTTTGGAACCCATTGATTATTTTTAAAAAGACTTTTGATTTTCGAAAAAAGTCAATTTTGGAAATTTGGTAAACCAAATTTGAAAACTATCGATTTTGAAGATATCTATTTTTTATAGATAAAGTTTGTATGTGATATATATAAAGAGTATGATTTTGGAAGGTACTATATATGTATATAGTATGATATGTTTTGAGACAAGAGTATGGAAAGGCACCCTATGAAAGTCGAACCTTATAGTAGGAGATCCACTGGGTTGTTCTGCCTAGGAATCTAAAGGGTGGATTCAATGAGAATTGTGATCCTAGAGGAGTCCGAACAAAACTCGATGAGTTCATGATGATCATTTGTTGGGTAGCGTAATTTGAGTGGTGCTGATGCTTATAGCTACATTGGGTTTTTCTATGATGACAACGTAACATTTGTGTAACTACGATCTATCGCAGTTCCATATCGTAAGTCGGGTGGCGGTGATTGCCTACAATCTACGTTTGATTTCGCTGGGAGAGTGGTGTAACATCGGTAGATTGCAATCTATGTGGGTTGGTTCCATAGCGTAATTCGAGTGGCAGTGAGTGCCTACAGTCTATACTGGGTTCCACTGGGACAGTGACACAACCTTGTGTAGCCTGCGATCTATGTGGTACAGTTTCGTTTGACAGCATAATTCGAGGGGCAGTGATTGCCTACAAACTACTTACGGTTTTGCTGTGATAGCAACGCAACCTTGTTCTAGCTGCGATCTGTGGTATTCCCATAGCAAAAGTCGAGAGGTGCGGTTGCCTAAGGTTTTCTTATGATTTCTGCCGGGATGGCAACGCAATCATCAGATTATTTGCGATCCATGGTGGTGAGGGGGGTGATACTTTCCATATCATTTTTGAAGAAGGTTTTTCATGTATTTTCACTAGGTGTTGAAAACGGGTCTACTAAGTACTTATAGATTTTCAGTTCTACGTCTGATCAATGTATGACTGAATTTCTATAAGAACAAGGATAGACTTGTTTAGACAACGTGTTATGAAAAATATTTTTATATAAAACTAGAATGGTAATGTTATATAATTTAAAGTGTTATAAATTGTAAAATAAAGAGTAAGGAGTTAAATGTTTAAAATGATTTAATTAACAATACACATCAAAATTCAAATTATCGTTTCGTTCCTTTTTGAGGATGAAAAGTTCTAAGAGGGAAGGAATGTAACGACCCAGATTTTTTTTAGACATCGAATATTGGGCAATTAACTGATTAAATTATTGGGATATAAATTTTTATTAGTCAAATAAATAAGTTTTTTTGATGTTAAAAATATCTAAATATATAAAATTGGTTAAAACTACAAATTCTTGATATGATAAATTATATATATATATATATATATATATGTATGTATGTATGTATATAAACTCCACCATCTAGAATAGTATGTATGGAATCTCCATATATTTGTGTGTGTGTGTGTAATAAATACAAGTTCTATGATGTTTAAATATATATATATAAGTACATAAGTGGGTATATATATTTATAAAAAAATAGTATATGAAAATTAATGCACACACATGTGTTAGGAACTGAGTTGATGATGTTTTGATGACAACAACCTTATATAGTTATTATACTTTACTTTATAAAATATATACTAACATTTTCATATATATATATATATCAATGTATGTATATATGAAGTATATGTAGGTATCATCGAAGACTGATCAGTATAAAGACTCAAGCATCAAGATTCAAGATTCAAGACTCTAGAGAATCAAGATTTCAAGATCTCAAGATAAGTGTCTAGTATTTTGTTAAAACTTCATAATAGCACTCTCATCTTTCTTCCAATTTTCTTTCGGGATGGAACCCAATTTCTATCGAAACCAGTGGCTTACAAACCCACAACAAGTAGCTTACAAACCTACGACAAGTGGCTTACAAACCCACGAAAATCAAAATCAATTACACTACTTTGTACAAGTTCTCGAGTCCTATGGAGGAGCTCTGTAGGAAGGTTCTTGCAATTTCAGTTTGGATAGATTTTTCAAAATGTTTTTAAATCTGTTTTTCAAAATGCTTTAGCTTTCAAAATCATGTTTTCAAAAATGTTTTCAAACTTTGTTTTAGCCTTGAAATATTCCTCTATTCTGATTTTAAAAACTTCTATTTTTAAAACATCAAAACTAATTCTAATTTTAAATATTACTTATATAATTGACGGTCTATATCAATTATATATATATATATATATTTAAAATAATAATTTATATTCATTCTCTATCTCAAAATATTGTTTAAACACTTTATTTTGATTCAGAGAAGTTTCAACTTGTTTTAAATTCAAATGCCTTTACAAAACAACATCTCTACAATTTTGAACTGAGGGATGTCGACATATGGGGATACCCCATGTCGACATGGTGATAGTTGGGTTCAAAATTCAAATTTCAAAAGAAGTGTCCATTCGTTCAAAAACCTTTCGCCAATGGTTATGACTGTTGTGCATCTATATAAAGGCTTCCAAAACGAATTTTTTAATAACCACTTTCTTATTTTTCTTCACTCTTTCTTCTCCACCATTCCATATCCATAAAACTTCATATTTTCAAGATCGTGCCATCATTCTGCCAAATTCTCAGTAGGAAATCATTTAGATACTCTTTCTATTTGATTCTCCATCATTCTACTAAAGATCAAAGTGCTATTCAGAGTTATAGGATTAATTTGTATTCAAAAAGTCCATAGAGTCTATCCATTCAAAAGGATTGTTATTAAGAAGTATTAGGGTGATCTTGTGTCCCGTAAATCAAGAGAGTTTACCCCAGACTCGGAGATAGGAGGGTTCCTCAAGGCCTTAGAAATTGAGGGTTGTAATTTGGATATTGGCTTATAAAAATCTGTACAAGGATATTGCCTTGGTGCAGGACTGGATGTAGGAGGATTCCGAACCAGTATAAAATCAGGTGTGTTCTTTCCTTTTACTTGCTTTACTTTACTATTTGCATTTGTTATATGTTCTGTGATCATTCTGTGTTAGAATTCTGTTTAGATTTGTGTTGAAAGTTTTAATTTAGTCATATAGTTCATATATTCTTTAAAACACTATTCACCCCCCTCTAGTGTTATTTCTGCCTTAAGATCCTTAATCCGCATCCCCAACAATTGGTATCAGAGCATTGGTTTTCATTGTTTTCATAATCTGAAACTTGAAAAATATGAAAATGGTATTTTTGGAAAATTGTGTTAAAACCGTTTTGAATATATGCATTTCATCAAAGTTTCATAAGTCTGCATATAGTTATTTTGAAAAATCAAGTTATCTACCGAATTGGTGTGTTATGCAGGAACATACATGTTACATGGCTTTTGACGAATCAACACCCAATGGACAAACTGTGCAAATTGAGAAAGATAAATGGATACTTGATAGTGGCTGTTCAAGGCACATGACTGGAAATCCCGAGATACTCAAGGACATTACTTATCAAGATGGTGGATTAGTCAATTTTGGTGACAACTCTAAAGGATATGTGGTTGGCGTCGGCAATGTCGGTAACTCTAAAACTTTACTTATTTCTGATGTTTTATTAGTTAGGAACTTAAAACATAATCTGCTTAGTATAAGTCAACTTTGCGATAAAGGTTTTAAAATTAACTTTGGAAAAGATAAATGTCACATTGAAGATGATAAGTCTAATATAATTTTTGAAGGTATTAGGAAGAAAAATATTTATATCCTTAGTATGAAAATTTCAAATGATAACCTATGTCTTTTGGCTAATACAAGTGACCCTTGGATTTGGCATAAAAGATTTGGCCATTTGAATTTCAAATTATTATCTAGGCTATCAAAACTTGACTTAGTTAGAGGTCTACCCAAGTTAAACTTTAAAATAGATAGTATTTGTGATGCTTGTCAATTAGGAAAACTTAAGAAAAGTTCATTTAAATTAAAAGATGCTATTTCTACCTCTAGTCCTCTAGAATTACTTCATTTAGATTTATTTGGTCCATCTCAAGTTCAATCAATTAACCATAGTAAATATGTTTTTGTTATAGTAGATGATTATTCAAGATATACTTGGACAATCTTTTTAAAACATAAAAGCGATGCTTTTGAAATATTTAAAAAACTTTTCTAAAAGAATTCAAAAACAACATTCTTTCAAAATTAAAACTATTCGAAGTGATCACGGTGGTGAATTTGAAAATGAAAATTTTGAGAATTTCTGTACTCAGAAGGGAATTACTCACAACTTTTCATTTCCAAGAACTCCACAACAAAACGGAGTAGTAGAACATAAGAATAGAACGATTCAAGAGTGTGCTCGTACAATGCTTTCTGATAGTAATTTACCTAAATATTTTTGGGCTGAAGCAGTTGCTACATGTAACATCCCGTATTTTTAAGCCATTGAATTTGAACATTAAATTCGTTTTAAATGTTTAATGTGGATTCTTAATTGATTTTGAAATGAATGGATTCAGGTTCAATCAATGAAATAAGCTATAATTTTTAATTATAGTAATTCCGGTTGAATTCGAATAATGGGAAAATAATAATTTAAATATTCGGAATTGAAATAAAAGTAAATCTGGATGTAAATAGTGATAAAAATGGTTTTAAAAATTTATTTTGAGTTATTTGAGTGTAAATATCGTGGTAGGAATTTTAGAAGAATTTTAACGTTGATAAATTAATATTTGGAATTTTATATTAATTTAAAGATGAATTTAATATTATTAAAATGCAATTAATCAGATTTTGGTCCGAAATGAGCCAGAATAATTTTTATTGTGTTTATAAATTTTATATAATTTATTGTTAAGTTATTAAAATTTCAAAACTGAAATTTTAAGCGTTTTTGTCAATTTTGAGAATCGTCGGATTTAATAGACGAGTTAAAATAGCCTTCCGGGGCACAGTCTTGGAATTCAACGAAATTAGTTCCATTCGATCCGTAATAGTTAGTTATTATCGGATTTCAATTTTCGTAGCCATCGGAGCTGTCGTTTGACCGTGGCAGCTCGAAACGCATCGAAATCGTTTTAACCGATTAAATTTTAAATTGATCGTTTAATTCCGTAACTCGCACGTATGACTAAAATTAGCTTACGAAACTCGTTCCATTGTGTCCAGAATGTGGAAAAACCCTAGAATCGCCTGTCGGAACGCGTAGTTTGGAGGTCGTTTGCATAAACTGTTAAATTGTGAAATTATATTAATTAAATATTATTAAACCATTATATATAATCCCATATTTATATGAAACCCTAGCTGTGTCGTGAGCCGCCGTCTTCATTCACAACCTATGGCCGAAAATAATCGTCTTTCTCTTCCAATTTGCGATCAATCCGTCTAATAATCGCGAGAACTTCCAACTGGGATATCGTAGAGATCGACGCAGGCTTTAGATCTAACGGTCAAGATTTGGTTTGGGGTGACGTGGTGGTGCCGTGGGACTTGCGTTCGCCGTGCGTTCATGTTTGACGTGCGCGATGGAGAGGGGGCCGAGCTCGGAGATCTTCTGGCCGAGGGTGGAGCTGAGGGTGGCGAGAAAGAAGAAGGTGTTGGATCGTCCTCCAAGCAACCGTAGGTGGTGCGGCCTCTAACCCTAAGTGACGAAGATGGGTTTCACTTGTTCCAGGAGACGGCGTGAGGAAGAAGCAGTAGGGAGCGGCTTTGATCTACTATTGTTTTTGAACGGCTGAGATTTTGTGAGGTTTAATATAAAAATAAATTTGTTTTTAAATTTAAAATCAAAGGTTTATAATGCTGTAACGTTTTCATACGTTATCGGAATTTGACGGAACATGAAGCGTTGAAATCGCAGAGACGCGTACTACGCGATGGTGCAGTTCCGGATTCATTCCGGGCAATTAGAAATTTGAGTTAAATCGGACATCGTTCGGTTTAATTTAAATTTCGAACGCTCGCCGAAATCCAAGGTGAGTTAATCTTACTCACATCTGGAATGTTAGCTGATTTAAGTAGTTAATATTTAAATATTTGTGTGATTGGTTGAAATGTTTATTTATATCAGCCTGAATTGATATATATATATTGTGGTGCTAATATTTGTGGATGTAGGGAAAAACAGGTCGGAGGGATCCAACTGGATTCCTCACACTATAGTAATTATCTTTATAATTGATGTTGTAACCTGTTATATATTGTGATTGATAACTCTGAATTAATTGTACTGTGATTTTGCTGGATAAGAATATACATAGAATTGTAAACATAAAATAAAATAAATTGGGGTTTTAAAGAAATAAAGGAATTGATAAATAAAGAATTTAAAGGAATAAATTTGGAATCTGGGTTGAGTGAAGAATGAAATTTGAGAACATAAATAAGTGGAACATTTAGTAGTTGATAAATGTGAAAGTATAGATTTCTGGTGATAATTTCGATAAGAAATTATAAATGGTTAAAAATAACAATGGGTTATTTTGATAATAATGTTCCCTGGAAATTTAATATGCTTTCAAAAGAAACCCTTCAAATTAAATTAGCAATAAATTGCAAATTAGAATGTTGCAGAAATATTATTTAAAACCATTGAAAATTTAAGTAGGTATTTAGTTAAGCAATTCCTTAAGTATGATTTCATTAAATAAATTTATAATAGTTTATTTAAAAAGACCTTTAAACTTATACTTTGGAAGTGAACTTCCGGGAATGGAAATGTGGTTAAGCTTCGTAAGAAGTTATTTTGAACCTGGGGAGGAAATTTATGTTATTACACATAAATCTGAATTGAAATAAAATCGACAGAATTTCTAAGAAGGATTTTCTGAGATGTTTAAGTGGAAATGAGTTCCCAGGGAAAACCAAGTTCGAATTTTAAACAGATTTTATTAAAGGGAAGTCTAAAATTCAAACTTGTTTAAAAGAGTGTTTTGGAACTTATTGTTTTAAGGTAATTATTAATAAATTAGCGATAGTAAATATTTATAAATACCTTAGTAATTATTTTTACAAATGGATTTGTTTAAAAACCTAGTTTTGACCTAAGTTATGGAATTAGTATTAATCTCTTTTAAACTCTACTTTTTAAATTTAGCTTAACCAACACCTTATTTTAAATCAAGTTATATCTTATAAAATAGTCTTACTTTAAATATTTTGAAATTATGTTTTGAGTAAATAACTAGTAGTAAATTTATATATTTTAAAGTATATTTCAGAATAAAGTGTTTAATTGTTTTAATTCCAAATCGTTTTAAACTTGGTTATTTCCAATGGGAATTAATGGTAAAAGATTTACTTTATAAAGGAAGAACTTTAGGAAATTGTTTTCAATTGAGCTTTGAAAATTTGGAAATATATCTTTTAAAGATATTTGAGGCAAATAAATAATGTGGGAATTATTTATTGTGTGATGGATGCTTATGGTTGTTTATGAATATAAATTGATAGTTAAATCACCGACTATCAATATTGGACAAATGCGTTGATCGTTTCGAAGAGACCGAGATCGAGATTTATTTCTCGAAAACCACTTCGATCCGGTTTGTACGTTTCGTAGAAAAACATGTTCGGAGTCGAAGATGGAGCAGTGAAGTGCGAGGGCTAGTCGCTACTAATCCTGAGGATATTTCCAAAATGGATGTAGTAGGAGTAGTGCCTTCGGTTCCGTTCGAACCCGGGACGGACTTGTATGGATGAATGCTTGCGAAACATCGTCAGGTGGGCAATGGGCATTCTAAGTGAAACGTTCAAAAAGGTAACGCTTAGCCTCAAGCCTCATCAAATGGGAATGACTGAAAATCAGGGGATATGCAGCAAGGCTTCGTGGGTAGCCCCCACTGGAGAGTAAGGTCACCCCTGTCTAGATGTCCCTTTTTATTTCGGCTTAGTGGTGCGGTTGCTGATCCCAACCGTGGGGTGATCTTATTCGGAACTGCCCAGTAAGGGATGGGTCCGGCCTTGTGTTGCAGGGGTCGGGAGTGGTCCTCGGTACGGTGATCTAGGCCTCGTACTGTGACAGGTGGTACCCCAGTGCCTAGTCATTGTTGGAAATCCATTCTCCCTACGAGCCTTGTACGAGTTTTGTTTGTATTACCCACTTTTGTGGCTAGTAGCTGGAATTTAATAGATGTAACAATTTCAGCTATTTTATAAGTATTTGTATATAGACCCTATTATAATATCAGAGGATTTCTATAAAAAGTGTTTTAGCTATCGTAAGGTAAAAACCCGACATGTTTATTTGTGGCGTGGTCTTACGAGATGCTTTTGTTTTCAAAAAGGATTTTGAAACTTTAATAATCAATTTGGATGCATTATTATCAGCTGGTATTCATGACTGACTCGGGTGTTATTTCGTTATAATGCTCGGGTCAGACCGAGTATTATATGTTCAGGATAGGTTGCTATGGAGCAGGAGAGGAACTGGAGTTCGAGACGTATTATCTGTACCTATATATATGTATATTCCGCTGCAATGTTTGTATGGTATGTCCGATTGGTAATTGTTAATGTATGAGACACTCTGATGATATGATGTATAAAACTGGTATAGTTTCATTTTGTGTAAAGTTATATATTTATTATTATATTTTATTCCACTGCGACTGTGAGATTCTGTATTGTTTAGTTTCTTCTTCTTCTTCTATCTCTTCTTCTTTAACCCTAATGGTTCGTAATTCTGTGCCACTTGAGTTAATAGAGGTAGAATAATGTTGATTCAAGGGGTACGGATTTGCCGGTCGTTACACTTGGTATCAGAGCTTAGGTTGGCGACAACCTAGGCTTTGGTGGGAAAATTACTCATTAAACAGAGTCAATAGTACTCTATAATGAGTTGAGTGTATTAATAGATATGAGAGCATACTTGTTAGTGAATATAAAATTGTTTTTATACTGTGTTGACTTATCGGTTGAGTATTTATAAATTTTGGTCGGTGCGGGAAGTACAACCGTATCGATAGGGGCTTCTAAACTCTTAAACAAGATAAACCGACATAGTATTATTTTTAAAGTGGGTAAATGAAATAATTTTACCCAAAATTATATTTTGATATAAAAGAAATAATTATCTGAAATTATTATATAAATTTGGATTGGATGATTGGTTGTTAATACAATAATTAAATAAGAATCTAAAATTTAATTTGAAATTTGAAATAGTTATAATGAAAATAAAATTCTACAAATATAAATTATATAAAAGGAAGAATAATTAAATTTGAATTAAACCAGAATTTAAATCCCGGAAGTTTTAAAAAGGATTTTAAACGTGTTGAAAACAAAAGTTTGGACATTTAAAATCCTGGGAAAGATTGAAATGTTTGCTAAAGTATTTGAAGGCAATATTGGAATATTATTTTGGGTAATATTTTGAATGAGAATTGTTTTGAAATGAATTTGTAAAGTAAGAAAGCATTGAACTCACTTCAGTCGCTGGACAATAATCCTGATGATGCTGGCCACATCATTAGAATTCATTTTCGAGTTTCTAAAGTGATGGATTGCTACCAAAGTGGTTGGTTATGATATTTGTTTGACTTGTTGGGTATACAAGTTGTTAGGAACTGAGTTGATGATGTTTTGATGACAACAACCTTATATAGTTATTATACTTTACTTTGTAAAATATATACTAACATTTTCATATATATATATATATATGTATATAGGAAGTGTATGTAGGTATTATCGAAGACTGATCGGTATAAAGACTCAAGCATCAAGATGAAGACTAGAGATTCAAGATTCAAGACTCTAGAGAATCAAGATTTCAATATCTCAAGATAAGTGTCTAGTATTTTGTTAAAACTTCATAATAGCACTCTCATCTTTCTTCCAATTTTCTTTTGGGATGGAACCCAATTTCTATCGAAACTAGTGGCTTACAAACCCACGACAAGTAGCTTACAAACCTACGACAAGTGGCTTACAAACCCACGAAAATCAAAATCATCTAAACTACTTTGTACAAGTTCTCGAGTCCTATGGAGGAGCTCTGTAGGAAGGTTCTTGCAATTTCAGTTTGAATAGATTTTTCAAAATGTTTCTAAATCTGTTTTTCAAAATGTTTTAGCTTTCAAAATCATGTTTTCAAAAATGTTTTCAAACTTTGTTTTAGCCTTGAAATATTCCTCCATTCTGATTTTAAAAACTTCTATTTTTAAAACATCAAAACTTATTCTGATTTTAAATATTACTTATATAATTGACGGTCTATATCAATTATATATATATATATATATATATATATATATTTAAAATAATGTTTTATATTCATTCTCTATCTCAAAATATTGTTTAAACACTTTATTTTGCTTCAGAGAAGTTTCAACTTGTTTTAAATTCAAATGCTTTTACAAAACAACATCTCTACAATTTTGAACTGAGGGATGTCGACATATGGGGATACCCCATGTCGACATGGTGACAGTTGGATTCAAAATTCAAATTTCAAAAGAAGTGTCCATTCGTTCAAAAACCTTTCGCCAATGGTTATGACTGTTGTGCATCTATATAAAGGCTTCCAAAACGAATTTTTTTAACAACTGCTTTCTTATTTTCTTCACTCTTTCTTCTCCACCATTCCATATCCATAAAACTTCATATTTTCAAGATCGTGCCATCATTCTGCCAAATTCTCAATAGGAAATCATTTAGATACTCTCTCTATTTGATTCTCCATCATTCTACTAAAGATCAAAGTGCTATTCAGAGTTATAGGATTAATTTGTATTCAAAAAGTCCATAGAGTCTATCCATTCAAAAGGATTGTTATTAAGAAGTATTAGGGTGATCTTGTGTCCCGTAAATCAAGAGAGTTTACCCCAGACTCGAAGATAGGAGGGTTCCTCAAGGCCTTAGAAATTGAGGGTTGTAATTTGGATATTGGCTTATAAAAATCTGTACAAGGATATTGCCTTGGTGCAGGACTGGATGTAGGAGGATTCCGAACCAGTATAAAATCCAGTGTGTTCTTTCCTTTTACTTGCTTTACTTTACTATTTGCATTTGTTATATGTTTTGTGATCATTCTGTGTTAAAATTCTGTTTAGATTTATGATTGAAAGTTTTAATTTAGTCATATAGTTCATATATTCTTTAAAACACTATTCACCCCCCTCTAGTGTTATTTCTGCCTTAAGATGTTTAATCCGCATCCCCAACAATTGGTATCAGAGCATTGGTTTTCATTGTTTTCATAATCTGAAATTTTGAAAAGTTTTAATGGCACAACACACTAGTAATGTCACTCCTGTCACTACTACTTCTGTCAACACAAGCACTAACACTAGTTCATTTATAGAAGGTCAGTCTACTGTCAGACCACCACTTTTTAATGGCAGTAATTATGCATATTGGGCATGTAGGATGAAAATTTATTTACAATCCATAAGTTTAGATACTTGGAATATGACACAAATTGAATATGTTGAACCAACTACTAATTTTTCCCAGTGGATTACTAAGCAAAAGATGGTTGCAAAAAAAATTTCTAAGGCTATGAATATACTATTTTGTTCACTAGATAGGAATGAGTTTAATAGAGTCTCTGTTTGTAAGTCTGCATTTGAAATCTGGAAAACTTTGCAAGTAACTCGTGAAGGAACAAGCAAAGTTAAACAGACTAAAATTTCCATATTAACTAACCAGTTTCAATTGTTTAAAATGCATGAAAATGAGTCCATTTCCAACATGTATTGTCGATTTCAAGATATTGTACGTTCATTGATTGCTTTAGGAAAGGGTTTCTCAGAAGAAGATCAAGTCAGAAAAATACTCAATTCACTCACTCCAGAATGGGATCAAAAGACACTTACTATTGAAGAGGCAAATGATGTTAGTCAAATGAAGATCGAAGAGTTAATCTGTAATCTAATGTCTTATGAAGTTCAACTACAAGGGAGAAAAGAATCTAAGGCAACGGAAAAGAAATCGATCGCATTCAAAGCAACAACTGGAGATTCAGAACAAGAGAGTGATGAAGAAATTGCTTTCATGACCAGAAATTTCAGGAAATTTCTGAATTATAGAAAGATGAATAACTTTAAAAGAAATGATCAAAGAAATTCCAGAAATACTTCGGAGAACTACAACAACAACAATAATGGTGATAGATGCTATAACTGCAACAAAACAGGGCACTACAAGATGGATTGTCCATATCCAGACAAACAGACATTTCAACCAAACAACGAGCAACCAAAGAAAAGAAAGAAGGCATATGCAGCAACTCTTGACGATTCAGATTCATCCAGTGATGACGAGAAGAAAACTGATAATTCAAATCCGTGCTTCACGGCTATTCTCGAATCAGAAGACGGTCGGAGTTTGGATCTAAAAATAGGTACACATTTATTTTAATTTTATTGGATGCTTGCTTGCTTTGATTTTGTTTGCAATTTCTTGAATTTTTAAATTCAAAATCACCTTTTGAAATTTGAATTTTTAAATTCAAAATAATATTATTTTAATAATATTTTAAATATTAAAATATTTTAATATTATTATATTTAATATTATTACTGAATTAAATATAGATATAGAATATAGATTAGTTTTCTTAGGATTTTAGGAATTTATTAGATTTTAAAAATATACACCTTCTTTCAAATTCAACAGGCACATGTCGACATGACATGATACCCCATGTCGACATGCCTCTCAGAAATTTGATTTCAAAATTTGAGTTCAAACTTTTGAATTTCCCTCCACCTTTTCACTTACTTCAAAATTCTGAAAAGACACCTCTTGACCAGAGAACATGACTTTAGAGAATCTATTTAATATACTTCTCTTATCATCTCTTTTCACTTTTATTCTCATAATTCAAACCTTCTTCATTATCTTCTACTCCTCTCAAACACTCATCAATGGCTTCCTCAAGTAACCCATCAACTATGAGGCTGCCCAAATCCATCAAAAATGATCTTTTCAATGACCCGGAGGCTATCAAAGCTTACATAAGCTATGGTAAAGTCAATACAGGAAAATTTGACATTTTTGATGATTTTTCTTCTTATGAAATCGATCAACTTTTTGAAGAAAACTCCATTCTTAGCTTGATTGATAACAAGCAAAATGATTTCGTTTGTTATCCAAACCTTGTCAAAATGTTTTATGCAAACCTAAATCGTGGATTTTATAATGGAAATGAAGATCAAATTTGGAGTAGTGTTAAAGGAACACTTATTGTTTTGGATTCCGATATTTTGGGTACTATTTTGGGTTGCAAATCTACCGGTATGAATCTCTCGGAATTTCAAATCAATGAAACCGATCGAGAGACTTTTCATCACATTTTTGAAAGCGATGACCACATGGATTTTAAGAATTGCTTTTTTCGCCCAAAAGCAAGAATTGTCAACCTTCTTATTCAACACACAATTATTCCTAGGTCGGGAAACTACAATAATCCCACCTCAAAAGTGTGTAAAGCTCCTTTTGCTATTTTTGAAAAATATGATATTAATTGGGCACAAACTATTTTGGATGAGTTAAGACCCAAAAATTTTAATATGGGAGAAAACACTCTTTATCATGGAATTTACCTTACTCAGATTTTCAATTATTTTGGTGTGGATGTTAAAAAGGAAGAGTTTATAAGTAGAAAAGTGTTCAATTATGGGAACATTTCTCTTATGAAAATCCCACTTATGTTTCAACCATATGAAACACTTGCCGAAAAGGAAGAGAGACTTGCTCATGAAGAGATGGAAGAAGAGGAAGAATAAGAAGAAGAAGAAGGGGGAAGGAATGGAAATTGATGAAGAGGAAGATAAAGATACCTCTTTGGAAAGTATAGAGTATCCACATACACCCGCCAATCCATCCAACAAAACCATACTCAAGAACGAAAAGATACTTGCTCAAAACCAAAAGGTTCTTAAGAGATCTATTAGCAAGAAAATGGATAAAATCTCTACCAAGATCGACAAGTCCTTTGGGAAGATAGGCAGGAAACTTGGCTTGTCTTCATCATCATCTTCATCAAATTAATCCTAGCCATTATCTCTCTAGCTATCGTTTATCTATCTTTGTATTTTCTACCTTTTTAGTTAAGATTATGTAATGTTAACTAATATAAGTAATGCTATCTCATTCTCTGTTTTCCAGCTTTATATATCTCTGTTAGTTATTTATTTTAAGTTTATATAGGTCCACGAGTACAAAAATAAACTTAGAAATCAAAAATAACTCAACTTGGTCATTCTGTCTAGACCATGTCGACATACCCCATCCCCCCATGTCGACATATAACAGTCAAAAAGTAGTTACAATCTCTAATTTCAAATTCTAGTAACTACCAAGTGACAATTCATTTTGAACGGCCAATAACTCCTATAAATACCTATTTTTTCTAGAAAAACTTCTCAATCTCCATTTCTATTCATCTCCTCTCATACTTCAACTTATTTCTTAAATTATGGCTTCTTCAATTAAGCATTTAAGTGAAAACCTTGAAGAAACTTGTAGCGACCCGTAGATTTCATGGATTTAATTTGGTTAAATTAAGTTGTAATTAAATTTAGAAGAAAAATAAATTAAAAACCTACTTATAGTAATTCGAAGTTAATTCAAATGATTTTAAGTAGTGAAAAGAATTTTACCAGTATATGAGTTGAATATGAGGAATTTGAGGAAATTATTAAACTAATATAATGTAATAAACATTGTTAACAGTAAATGGAATATGATAATAAGAAAAATTGCAAGTTTGTATTTATGGGCAAAATAATATGGATAGGTAATAATTGTTGTAGAGAATAAATTACAAATGTATAAATTGTATAATGGTAACAACTATTGTTCGTTACCAATGCATTTGATTTATAGCGATTAAATAAGAAATAACTGAAAATTTTGAAGGAAAAATCAATAGAAAGGTTAACTACATGCATAAGATGAAAGTTGAATAGAATTCTAATAAATGATAATAATGGAAAATATATATACAATCAATGTAGGTAATTTGAAATTACAAATGATTAAACGTTTCTTGTGATAATGAATAAATAACGAAAGGAGTAAGCATATTTATTTAGAGTATTAATTACTATTGGGAAGAGATTTAAGTAACAACGTTTAATGCAATGTAAGTAATGCCATTTTAAGTCAATAATAAGGAATTGGGAATCATATCTATGAAATGATAATGAGAATACAAGATGATAAATGCCAATTAAGGGTAATAATTAAGAAACTTAATGAAATCCCAATTTTATACAAAATAATTTAAAAGTCAAGTTTGGTTATAATTTGAACATAAGTAAATTGAATTTGTAGTATGAAAATATATGCAGAAATTGATTTTTGTAATAAAGGATTTTGTATGTGACAAAAAGGTAACGGTAGTGTTTATGGTAGGTTGCCTATTCATTTATTTAGATTGTTAGTTGGAACTGGAAATAAGTTTGTAATAAATATAAATAAATGATGCATTTATGTAACCAATGTAAATTTTACTTATAATATAGCAAAAGGTGGATTTAAGAAGTGAAATTGTAGAATTTGAAGCTAATTAATAATAGACATAGTAAAGATGGCAATCCAATCAAATGCTTAGGAATCAGATTTATTGGAAGGTAACCTAATTTATAAATAAATGGTAAGTATTAAGATATAATTCTATATAAATTGAAACTGATTGTAGATTTAGTGTAGTAACGTTAAGGCTAACTGAATTTGATTGATAGATGGAATTAAAATCAAGATGGATAGGTAACGAACTTAAAAATTTAATAAGTGAATTTATTTCAATCAGTGCAATAAAAGGATACGTAAATAAATGGTAAGATGAAATGGTAAAAATTTTGATGTTAATTAAATGTTTTTTTTTTGAATTGAAATAAGTATTATAATGGGCAAATTTAGTTACTTTAAAGTGAAACGGAAATTTTAACGCAATAGTTTGAATGCAATATTAAATTCATCTATTTTATAATAAAGATTCGTTAGATTTATTTAATAGAAATTTTGGGACTTTTAATAGATAATTGCTGATGTTGAATGGAACAAAGGAATTGAATTTAACATGAATAGCATGAATAGCATGAATATTAATAAAAGAAATTATGTAATAATTGATTTATTTTAGCATTTATGAATGAAATAGGAATTTAGGTTTAAGCAAGTGATGAATAAGATGTTGTGCAATCCAAATTAATATAGTAATTGTGAGTAATAAGAGCTTATTTGAGATTCTAATTTTTTTTATATATGTTTTACAATTTCAATATAAATGGAAATAGTAGCAATACAAAGAAAGGCAAAATTTTTGAATATAGTAGTTAAGAAAAGGCAAAAAAATCCTTCCATCTAAATCCAATTTAAAATAAAGCTTAATTATTGCAGTGGTTAGAATTAAATATTATGCTAGTCGAATACTAACTAATTCATTGAAATACCTATTCATGAAAAACAATTGAAAGGTTTTATTTGGTTATAATTGGTAGATTTGAAATAAACGTAAAGTTATATTAATTGACGTAATAATACGCAGTAAACTATAAGGTCATAGTCAAAGTTAAATTTAAGTAAATGCTTGGAATTTACAATATCTGTATTTACCGTAATTGAATTCAAACACTGAAATTTATAAATATATTTACTTGACATTGATATCTGGGTTTGTTTAATTTGTTGTAACTAAAGTGAAATTATAAAAATGATCAAATTTTCAATTTTAAAGTCAAAAATTTTAAAGATTGAATTTAATTAATTTATTTGCCTATTTATTTAATTAATATAAAAATAGCCATTTTGGGCACGGACTCGGATTTCGACGAAACCAGTTTCATCGGATCCGTAACGGTGAATTATAATAATGTTTCAAGTTTCGTAGCGATCGGACTTGTCGTTTGATCGTACGGACTCGAAACGCCTTGAAATTTACGCATTTTGAAATCAATGTGAAATTTTTGTTTTTAGCATAACTTCTTCATACGATCGAATTTGGTCGCGAAACTTTTTCCATCGCGTTCAGAATATTTTAAAACACCTACTTGGATATATAGTTTTAACAAATCCGACTCCGGAGGCATAGCGGACTTTTTGGACCATGGTTTGTCACGCACGTTCGCGTATCCAGTCTAGCTACCCTACCTCTAGCATATCTATAAATATACAGCTATAAACCCTAGCTCCTTTCTTTTTCATTTGCTGTACGTTCATTTCTTCACTCTTTTCTCTTCCCCAAATGTATACATCTCAGATCCAATTCCAGATCCATCCACAGTTCAAAATCAAAAGTCAAAACTCAAAAATTTCAGAAAATTCCAGAAAAAATATATGTTGAAGTATTCGATACGCGTAAAATACTGGTGAAATTCGTTTTTCAATTGGAGCTGTCGTTCATCCAGAATAAATTCAAACAGCCCAAAACCGTTCATCATCGTCGCGCAAAACTTTGTCGGATCGGAAAAACATTTCTGGGTTTTGGAGAGGGAACCGAGGGGATCGCGTCTATGTAATTTGTTTGGCGATTCAACGGTCGGATTGGAGTCAAAAATTTGACTGGGGTTGCTAAATTTGTGGCGGCTATAGGGTTGAGGTCCTTGCGCATGCTTACTGTAGAAGATGAAGAGAGGCCGCATGTTTTCGTGTACAGGGAACGTGGTTGCTGAGGTGGCATGTTGGGGGTTAAGTGTTCTCTTATATTTTTTTTTTATTTGAATTCAATCACCATTTTCCGTCATAACTTTCTCATACGAAGTCGGATTCACACGAAATTTTTTTTGTTAGGATCGTAATTTAATTCCGGACTCGATGACGCTGGTTTGGACGAATTCTGAGACGGGCGAATTTTTGGGTTTAAATCGGGTTTGAATTCGATTTAAATTCAAAAGGTGAGTGTTTTAACCCACTCACAACTACTAGAAGCTTTTATGTTTGTTAAATAAATTTTAGAAATGAATAGAAATTTATTTATGAGCTTTTGGCATGTTATTTCATTTATATCTGTTGAATTGCATTTTATTGAATTTAACTGTTAATTTAATTGATTTATTGCGTGTTAATTGGCTGTTAGAAATTATTGTTTGCATATAAACTGCTAGTTAACAGTTATGTCAATTATCACTGAATATAAATTGTTAGATTAATAGTTGATAAATATAATTTGAAATAAAACTGCCAATTATTACCTGTTGTATATTACCAAACATATATTGTTATTGATTGATATTGGTTGATGGTTGCGATTGGATGATGGATGTGTTGATGAATGGATGTTTATTACATATCATTAAATTGCAAATTATTATGCATATTTCATTTTTCGGGATTGTGGTTTGAAATGATATATAACCGCAATTTTTATTTTTTTTAAATTGCGGATTGAAATGATAAATATCCGTATCACTTGACCATAGGATAGAAAACTTTATACAGGCACCGTGGTCTATATATAACTATTTTAAATGTGATTTCTATGGTTTGGATGGAATACGGTTTATAAAGATCTTAAATTTTATACTGAATAAATGTTTTCTTCCATATTTATATACATATGAAGTTGAAAATTTGAAATAAAATGGTGTATAAATCTCTTTATTAAAATGGAAGAAAATTTAGAAATGGAGTTTGATAATTTATATCCTATGTTTTAAATGTTAAGTTGGAAATTTTAAGATATTTATAATTGGATTGTTCCCAAATAAATTAAAATGAATATTCTAGTATAACTTGAATTGAAAAATATATATAATTTATTACTAGAAATTGAAGTCTTATTAATTATGGATTCTATGTGAATATTCAAGAATAATTAATAGAACATTTGATTTGAAAGAATAAAATCCAACTTTAGTTGAAATATTTATACTCAAAATGGATATACGTATATATATGAATTTATTGAAATGGTTTTGGAACTTGAAGCGATATTAAATTTTGGTTTTAACTTTAAATAAAGAAATGTATTGTAAAGCCACGAGAAATATTTCTTTTCAAAGTAACATTTAAGTTAAACCACTTATTTTATATACTGTTGAATATCCAAACCATTTAGTTTTGAAAGTAATGGTTTTAAAAACTATGGATTTCGAAGTATTATGTTGAAAGTTAATATTCAAATATTTGGTTACAAGGAATTATAAATTTTAAAAGTGGCATAATTTTTGGAAAGGATTTATATTTGGGAAATGATATCAGTGATTTGGGTTTTATAAAAATAATATCAAAATGAATCTTTTTGGGTTTTAAAGAAGAAATGATATCGTAATATTATGGTTTTGAAATGGATTATATTCTGGTTTTAAAGTATAAACTATTTTAAATGACCGCGGTGTTATAATAACGATTGGTTGGCAAAGAGACCGGGATCGGATATGGACATACTCTCTGTCGATACCGAAAACCACTTTGACTAACCGTGTACGTGGTGGAGATTCCAGAATGAAGTAGGTGGTGGCGACGTTTCCTGTAAGGTAAATACGTGGACCCAACTCCCGTGAGTTGGCATAAGGTGGCTAAAACAGGAGCGATTCTCAGGCCAATGAGGTCATTCCTCTGATCGGACGCTCCTCTTCGATATTATACTTTGACTTGGATTTGATTCAGTGGCCACTTCTATATTTTGATTTTGGGGAGTTAGTCCGAGGTGGGCGGTAACTGCGGCTACGCGTTTCCACCAGCCTGGATAGCAATTGGTATATCTACCCTGGCATTGCCTCGTTGTGCCGTGTCACCTACCATATCGAGCCTTGTACGAGTTTGGTTTTCTCCCGTAGCCCGTGTGATATCCTCTAGTTGCTTCCCGAGTAGGAGGAGCTATGGTATTGGATGGACTACTGGGACTATTACGTGTTAAGGTGGAAAATGTAAAGCCTTAACGCTATTTAAAAGTAAGTTTATTTTATAAATAGACACTATTATAATAGCGCAATATACTACATAGTAAATAGTTTAACGGATCCTTAGGAGATGTAAATCCCGAACATCTCTTGAGTTACTGTACTCATATTTATTTCTGTTTATTTAACTCACATAAGATATTCTAGTCTGACTCGGGTGTTTTTGTCTATTCAAATTCGCTCGGGTCAGTCCGAGCATTTCAGGATAGCAGATTTTAGCTTTGGAGGACGAAGACGAAGAATAAGTATTATGTTATATATAGTATTACACCACACTCTTTCTATTCCGCTGCATTGCTTGTATTGGTATGTGTAACTCTGATATTTATTGTAAAAGAAGAATCAAGCTTTTGTAAACTGTTTATGAACTGTATATTTGTTATTATATTTTATCCTTCCGCTGTGAGATTCTGTTTTGTTTTTTTTATTTCTTCTCTGTTTTTCTTATTTACCCCATAACAATCCGCCCTTGCGTATGCTTTGAATTGGCACGTGTGTCGGTTTAAAGTGTGCAAAAAGGCGGGATGTTACAGTTGGTATCAGAGCCAGGTTTAGCGATAAACCTTGGCTTTGTGGGGTTTGACTCTTTGTTAATAGGGTAGTATTATCCTATGGGAGTCACTGAGCGTATATATATGAGAGAGCGTACTTGTTAGTGTTATAAAAAGATTTTTATATTGTGTTAATCTGTTCCGCTTTGTATTTATAAATTCTGGTTGATGCATGGGACGCTATGTCATCAATAGGGATTTCTAAACACTTAATAGGACAGACCGACATAATATTTGTTTTTAATATAGGTGAATGAAATAATTTTGCCTATTATATTTCTATATATAAAAATAGTTTTATAAAGATATATATATATTTGGTTGCTATAGATTGGGTGTTAGAAAATAAAAATATTTATAATAATTGAAGCTAAGTTGAAATTATGGTAAATCAAATTGGAGATTTTAGAACTTAGGTCCGGGATTTTTCCAAATTTGTTTTCAAAGAATTTATGAAATATAATGATTTGGTTTATAAGTATTTTCTTATATAAATATTTCGTATAATTTGGAAGAATTGTTTTAAAAAGAAGATTTTGGGAGAAATTAAATTCTGTACTTTCCTCTCTGTCGCTGGAAAATAAATTCGGTGATGACGGCCGCATCATCGACTTTCATTTTTCGAGTTCGAAGGGGAAAGGCCACTGTAGTAAATTCTACTACAGATTTATTTTGAAATTTTCTAAAAAAAAATTTTTTTTTTTTTTTTTTTTTCTTTTATTGCTCTAACTATAATTAGAGATATTGAGATGTAAGAACTTATTTACCTATTATTTTGAAATAAATTGAAATTTAACCCGGTATTTAGTTCTAAATTTTTCCGTTAATTAATTGTTTAAAATTTGTTAGTGAAATAAAAGTTAAGTAATAAATGAATTGAAACCTCTAATTGAAATAAGAGAATAACTGCAAAGCTATAAAGAGGAATTTGCATACATATGAGACAAAGAGTAATATGAATAAACATTAAATTTAATTAAAAGAATGGAGATTAAACTTGTATAAGTTCAATTGCAATTTCCTTAACATAAATAACTTACCCAAATATAAAAGTTGGAGTGTTAAATGAGAAACTGGAATTGAATATTTTACAAGTAGGAATTTAGAAAAAATGAAGTATTCAATAAATTACTGTTATAATAAGAATTTATTGGTATAACTTAAGTTATGATTGAAATTTTACTAAAAATAAAGTTAAGTATTATTAATAGGTGATATGAACTTAAGTATATAAAATGATATTCCAAATAAGGATTGATTGTATGATTATTGACTTAAGTATGTTTTAATCTTCCCTATTCCAATATAATGGAAAGTAGAAAAATTTGAAATGACTACAATTAATAGTTGATGAATAAATAAAAACTTCCACTTATAAGAATGAATGTTAGCAGATTAAGAATTTAAGGAAAATCTTACAAGTGAAGCTTGAGGGAAAAGGTATTCTATTAATTTGCTATGGTTAATGAGAATTAATTGTATAAGCTTAAGATAAATTGGAAATTTTACTATATAAGTAAAGGTAAGTAGTATAAATAGATGATATATACTTAGTCAATAAATTGGAATACAAATATAATGAATTTTGTAACAAATGGAAAATGAAAATTGTAAGAAACAAAGAAATCCCTCCATAAATGAAAGAAAGAAAATAAAACCACTGAAGCATGAAATAAATGTATAATAAGCTATTGTGGTGTTGATTTGAATTGTTTGGTTGATGTATGGTTGTTGGGTAAGGAATTTTGAAGTTGTGGGATGGAGAAATAATCTATCTTTGTTCCATCTAAGACTGTTGAGTAAAGGATGCACTTGATAGTTATTTTACATTTCGTACAATTTCGGAATTTGAACCTAACAACTAATTGTTTGTTTGATTGAATGATTGTCTGTTGGTGGCATGTGCTGTTTGTTAAAATTTATGGTTGTTGCATTTGATTGGATATAAATGATTGAATCTACCCAAACATTTCACTGTAAAATAAATATTTAACCTCTTAGATTATATAAGTGAATACAGGGGTTGGAAGCAACTGCTACTGCTTTTGGTTCCAAAATAATAAGCGTATGTTGCCCGACAAATAGGTACGTTTCCGGATTACGTTTAAAGCGCTGTTTATATATTTTCCCGTGTTGGGATATTTTATTTTGGATATATATGTAATATATTTGTATATTTGGATATTATATTTTCTCCAGAGTCCCTCCGTACAAAGTAGACTCTGCCAAAATTTTCCGAAATTTTTGGGACTTAGAATTTTGTTAAAGATATTTTTCCAACTTTAATAATTTAAGTATTAAAAGACATAATGATTACAAAACAAGTGTAATTCATTAAAGGAAATTAATTTAGTAAATTATTGTTATAAGTTAATATTTGAAACTAGATATACTGTTTTATTCTTCTTCTCCCTTCCTTTTCCTTTTCGGGGACGAAAAGTTTTGAGTGGGGGAGAGTGTAGCGACCCGTAGATTTCATGGATTTAATTTGGTTAAATTAAGTTGTAATTAAATTTAGAAGAAAAATAAATTAAAAACCTACTTATAGTAATTCGAAGTTAATTCAAATGATTTTAAGTAGTGAAAAGAATTTTACCAGTATATGAGTTGAATATGAGGAATTTGAGGAAATTATTAAACTAATATAATGTAATAAACATTGTTAACAGTAAATGGAATATGATAATAAGAAAAATTGCAAGTTTGTATTTATGGGCAAAATAATATGGATAGGTAATAATTGTTGTAGAGAATAAATTACAAATGTATAAATTGTATAATGGTAACAACTATTGTTCGTTACCAATGCATTTGATTTATAGCGATTAAATAAGAAATAACTGAAAATTTTGAAGGAAAAATCAATAGAAAGGTTAACTACATGCATAAGATGAAAGTTGAATAGAATTCTAATAAATGATAATAATGGAAAATATATATACAATCAATGTAGGTAATTTGAAATTACAAATGATTAAACGTTTCTTGTGATAATGAATAAATAACGAAAGGAGTAAGCATATTTATTTAGAGTATTAATTACTATTGGGAAGAGATTTAAGTAACAACGTTTAATGCAATGTAAGTAATGCCATTTTAAGTCAATAATAAGGAATTGGGAATCATATCTATGAAATGATAATGAGAATACAAGATGATAAATGCCAATTAAGGGTAATAATTAAGAAACTTAATGAAATCCCAATTTTATACAAAATAATTTAAAAGTCAAGTTTGGTTATAATTTGAACATAAGTAAATTGAATTTGTAGTATGAAAATATATGCAGAAATTGATTTTTGTAATAAAGGATTTTGTATGTGACAAAAAGGTAACGGTAGTGTTTATGGTAGGTTGCCTATTCATTTATTTAGATTGTTAGTTGGAACTGGAAATAAGTTTGTAATAAATATAAATAAATGATGCATTTATGTAACCAATGTAAATTTTACTTATAATATAGCAAAAGGTGGATTTAAGAAGTGAAATTGTAGAATTTGAAGCTAATTAATAATAGACATAGTAAAGATGGCAATCCAATCAAATGCTTAGGAATCAGATTTATTGGAAGGTAACCTAATTTATAAATAAATGGTAAGTATTAAGATATAATTCTATATAAATTGAAACTGATTGTAGATTTAGTGTAGTAACGTTAAGGCTAACTGAATTTGATTGATAGATGGAATTAAAATCAAGATGGATAGGTAACGAACTTAAAAATTTAATAAGTGAATTTATTTCAATCAGTGCAATAAAAGGATACGTAAATAAATGGTAAGATGAAATGGTAAAAATTTTGATGTTAATTAAATGTTTTTTTTTTGAATTGAAATAAGTATTATAATGGGCAAATTTAGTTACTTTAAAGTGAAACGGAAATTTTAACGCAATAGTTTGAATGCAATATTAAATTCATCTATTTTATAATAAAGATTCGTTAGATTTATTTAATAGAAATTTTGGGACTTTTAATAGATAATTGCTGATGTTGAATGGAACAAAGGAATTGAATTTAACATGAATAGCATGAATAGCATGAATATTAATAAAAGAAATTATGTAATAATTGATTTATTTTAGCATTTATGAATGAAATAGGAATTTAGGTTTAAGCAAGTGATGAATAAGATGTTGTGCAATCCAAATTAATATAGTAATTGTGAGTAATAAGAGCTTATTTGAGATTCTAATTTTTTTTATATATGTTTTACAATTTCAATATAAATGGAAATAGTAGCAATACAAAGAAAGGCAAAATTTTTGAATATAGTAGTTAAGAAAAGGCAAAAAAATCCTTCCATCTAAATCCAATTTAAAATAAAGCTTAATTATTGCAGTGGTTAGAATTAAATATTATGCTAGTCGAATACTAACTAATTCATTGAAATACCTATTCATGAAAAACAATTGAAAGGTTTTATTTGGTTATAATTGGTAGATTTGAAATAAACGTAAAGTTATATTAATTGACGTAATAATACGCAGTAAACTATAAGGTCATAGTCAAAGTTAAATTTAAGTAAATGCTTGGAATTTACAATATCTGTATTTACCGTAATTGAATTCAAACACTGAAATTTATAAATATATTTACTTGACATTGATATCTGGGTTTGTTTAATTTGTTGTAACTAAAGTGAAATTATAAAAATGATCAAATTTTCAATTTTAAAGTCAAAAATTTTAAAGATTGAATTTAATTAATTTATTTGCCTATTTATTTAATTAATATAAAAATAGCCATTTTGGGCACGGACTCGGATTTCGACGAAACCAGTTTCATCGGATCCGTAACGGTGAATTATAATAATGTTTCAAGTTTCGTAGCGATCGGACTTGTCGTTTGATCGTACGGACTCGAAACGCCTTGAAATTTACGCATTTTGAAATCAATGTGAAATTTTTGTTTTTAGCATAACTTCTTCATACGATCGAATTTGGTCGCGAAACTTTTTCCATCGCGTTCAGAATATTTTAAAACACCTACTTGGATATATAGTTTTAACAAATCCGACTCCGGAGGCATAGCGGACTTTTTGGACCATGGTTTGTCACGCACGTTCGCGTATCCAGTCTAGCTACCCTACCTCTAGCATATCTATAAATATACAGCTATAAACCCTAGCTCCTTTCTTTTTCATTTGCTGTACGTTCATTTCTTCACTCTTTTCTCTTCCCCAAATGTATACATCTCAGATCCAATTCCAGATCCATCCACAGTTCAAAATCAAAAGTCAAAACTCAAAAATTTCAGAAAATTCCAGAAAAAATATATGTTGAAGTATTCGATACGCGTAAAATACTGGTGAAATTCGTTTTTCAATTGGAGCTGTCGTTCATCCAGAATAAATTCAAACAGCCCAAAACCGTTCATCATCGTCGCGCAAAACTTTGTCGGATCGGAAAAACATTTCTGGGTTTTGGAGAGGGAACCGAGGGGATCGCGTCTATGTAATTTGTTTGGCGATTCAACGGTCGGATTGGAGTCAAAAATTTGACTGGGGTTGCTAAATTTGTGGCGGCTATAGGGTTGAGGTCCTTGCGCATGCTTACTGTAGAAGATGAAGAGAGGCCGCATGTTTTCGTGTACAGGGAACGTGGTTGCTGAGGTGGCATGTTGGGGGTTAAGTGTTCTCTTATATTTTTTTTTTATTTGAATTCAATCACCATTTTCCGTCATAACTTTCTCATACGAAGTCGGATTCACACGAAATTTTTTTTGTTAGGATCGTAATTTAATTCCGGACTCGATGACGCTGGTTTGGACGAATTCTGAGACGGGCGAATTTTTGGGTTTAAATCGGGTTTGAATTCGATTTAAATTCAAAAGGTGAGTGTTTTAACCCACTCACAACTACTAGAAGCTTTTATGTTTGTTAAATAAATTTTAGAAATGAATAGAAATTTATTTATGAGCTTTTGGCATGTTATTTCATTTATATCTGTTGAATTGCATTTTATTGAATTTAACTGTTAATTTAATTGATTTATTGCGTGTTAATTGGCTGTTAGAAATTATTGTTTGCATATAAACTGCTAGTTAACAGTTATGTCAATTATCACTGAATATAAATTGTTAGATTAATAGTTGATAAATATAATTTGAAATAAAACTGCCAATTATTACCTGTTGTATATTACCAAACATATATTGTTATTGATTGATATTGGTTGATGGTTGCGATTGGATGATGGATGTGTTGATGAATGGATGTTTATTACATATCATTTAATTGCAAATTATTATGCATATTTCATTTTTCGGGATTGTGGTTTGAAATGATATATAACCGCAATTTTTATTTTTTTTAAATTGCGGATTGAAATGATAAATATCCGTATCACTTGACCATAGGATAGAAAACTTTATACAGGCACCGTGGTCTATATATAACTATTTTAAATGTGATTTCTATGGTTTGGATGGAATACGGTTTATAAAGATCTTAAATTTTATACTGAATAAATGTTTTCTTCCATATTTATATACATATGAAGTTGAAAATTTGAAATAAAATGGTGTATAAATCTCTTTATTAAAATGGAAGAAAATTTAGAAATGGAGTTTGATAATTTATATCCTATGTTTTAAATGTTAAGTTGGAAATTTTAAGATATTTATAATTGGATTGTTCCCAAATAAATTAAAATGAATATTCTAGTATAACTTGAATTGAAAAATATATATAATTTATTACTAGAAATTGAAGTCTTATTAATTATGGATTCTATGTGAATATTCAAGAATAATTAATAGAACATTTGATTTGAAAGAATAAAATCCAACTTTAGTTGAAATATTTATACTCAAAATGGATATACGTATATATATGAATTTATTGAAATGGTTTTGGAACTTGAAGCGATATTAAATTTTGGTTTTAACTTTAAATAAAGAAATGTATTGTAAAGCCACGAGAAATATTTCTTTTCAAAGTAACATTTAAGTTAAACCACTTATTTTATATACTGTTGAATATCCAAACCATTTAGTTTTGAAAGTAATGGTTTTAAAAACTATGGATTTCGAAGTATTATGTTGAAAGTTAATATTCAAATATTTGGTTACAAGGAATTATAAATTTTAAAAGTGGCATAATTTTTGGAAAGGATTTATATTTGGGAAATGATATCAGTGATTTGGGTTTTATAAAAATAATATCAAAATGAATCTTTTTGGGTTTTAAAGAAGAAATGATATCGTAATATTATGGTTTTGAAATGGATTATATTCTGGTTTTAAAGTATAAACTATTTTAAATGACCGCGGTGTTATAATAACGATTGGTTGGCAAAGAGACCGGGATCGGATATGGACATACTCTCTGTCGATACCGAAAACCACTTTGACTAACCGTGTACGTGGTGGAGATTCCAGAATGAAGTAGGTGGTGGCGACGTTTCCTGTAAGGTAAATACGTGGACCCAACTCCCGTGAGTTGGCATAAGGTGGCTAAAACAGGAGCGATTCTCAGGCCAATGAGGTCATTCCTCTGATCGGACGCTCCTCTTCGATATTATACTTTGACTTGGATTTGATTCAGTGGCCACTTCTATATTTTGATTTTGGGGAGTTAGTCCGAGGTGGGCGGTAACTGCGGCTACGCGTTTCCACCAGCCTGGATAGCAATTGGTATATCTACCCTGGCATTGCCTCGTTGTGCCGTGTCACCTACCATATCGAGCCTTGTACGAGTTTGGTTTTCTCCCGTAGCCCGTGTGATATCCTCTAGTTGCTTCCCGAGTAGGAGGAGCTATGGTATTGGATGGACTACTGGGACTATTACGTGTTAAGGTGGAAAATGTAAAGCCTTAACGCTATTTAAAAGTAAGTTTATTTTATAAATAGACACTATTATAATAGCGCAATATACTACATAGTAAATAGTTTAACGGATCCTTAGGAGATGTAAATCCCGAACATCTCTTGAGTTACTGTACTCATATTTATTTCTGTTTATTTAACTCACATAAGATATTCTAGTCTGACTCGGGTGTTTTTGTCTATTCAAATTCGCTCGGGTCAGTCCGAGCATTTCAGGATAGCAGATTTTAGCTTTGGAGGACGAAGACGAAGAATAAGTATTATGTTATATATAGTATTACACCACACTCTTTCTATTCCGCTGCATTGCTTGTATTGGTATGTGTAACTCTGATATTTATTGTAAAAGAAGAATCAAGCTTTTGTAAACTGTTTATGAACTGTATATTTGTTATTATATTTTATCCTTCCGCTGTGAGATTCTGTTTTGTTTTTTTATTTCTTCTCTGTTTTTCTTATTTACCCCATAACAATCCGCCCTTGCGTATGCTTTGAATTGGCACGTGTGTCGGTTTAAAGTGTGCAAAAAGGCGGGATGTTACAAAACTCTTACTTCTTTCAAGAATATTCTTTATTTTATACTTAGAAATCAAAGGCACTTAGAATTAAGCCAAATGCAGATGATCAAAGAGCAAGAGAAACACTTCGACGCACTTCGTTGGATGATCTCAAGCCTTAGCAAAGACGAACCCGAAGCAAATCCACCAGTCACTCTCGATAAGGATAATTGGGATGTTATCAAAACTGATCCTATCTTTGGAGAAGATGGATGGGTGGAAGTCCCAAGGAATGTCTGATCATTATGTATGTTTGTTTGTTTGATTTGATTTGATTAGGATTTGATTGAATTATTTACTTAAGTTTGATTTGGATTTGGTTTGTATATAACTTCATATACTATACATGATTGGTTTGCTATGTATGATATTGATTTGATTGTCAAGTTACACTTATATATATATGCACACACACTTGATCACTTACACGTTCACTTTACACTTTTATTCTATATATACTTTAGAACAGGTAAATCTTTTATTCCTTTTTGTTGATGACAAAGGGGGAGAAAGTTATAAAAATATATGTTCTTGGTGTAAGAGGGAGTCATGGAGTAAGGGGGAGTTGTAGTTTTAAGAAGAAGTCACGGAGTAAGGGGGAGTTATGGCATGGTAAGAATATTTTATAAATAAAGGTTGTCATCGTCAAAAAGGGGGAGATTGTTAGGAACTGAGTTGATGTTTTGATGACAACAACCTTATATAGTTATTATACTTTACTTTATAAAATATATACTAACATTTTCATATAGATAGATATATATATATGTATATAGGAAGTATATGCAGGTATTATCGAAGACTGATCAGTATAAAGACTCAAGCATCAAGATGAAGATTAGAGATTCAAGATTCAAGACTCTAGAGAATCAAGATTTCAAGATAAGTGTCCAGTATTTTATTAAAACTTCATAATAGCACTCTCATCTTTCTTCCAATTTTATTTTAGGATGGAACCCAATTTCTATCGAAACCAGTGGCTTACAAACCCACGACAAGTAGCTTACAAACCTACGACAAGTGGCTTACAAACCCACGAAAATTAAAATCATTTAAACTACTTTGTACAAGTTCTCGAGTCCTATGGAGGAGCTCTGTAGGAAGGTTCTTGCAATTTCAGTTTGGATAGATTTTTCAAAATGTTTTTAAATCTGTTTTTCAAAATGTTTTAGCTTTCAAAATCATGTTTTCAAAAATGTTTTCAAACTTTGTTTTAGCCTTGAAATATTCCTCCATTCTGATTTTAAAAACTTCTATTTTTAAAACATCAAAACTTATTCTGATTTTAAATATTACTTATATAATTGACGGTCTATATCAATTATATATATATATATATATATATATATATATATATATATATTTAAAATAATAATTTATATTCATTCTCTATCTCAAAATATTGTTTAAACACTTTATTTTGATTCAGAGAAGTTTCAACTTGTTTTAAATTCAAATGCCTTTACAAAACAACATCTCTACAATTTTGAACTGAGGGATGTCGACATATGGGGATACCCCATGTCGACATGGTGATAGTTGGGTTCAAAATTCAAATTTCAAATTTCAAAAGAAGTGTCCATTCGTTCAAAAACCTTTCGCCAATGGTTATGACTGTTGTGCATCTATATAAAGGCTTCCAAAACGAATTTTTTAATAACTACTTTCTTATTTTTCTTCACTCTTTCTTCTCCACCATTCCATATCCATAAAACTTCATATTTTCAAGATCGTGCCATCATTCTGCCAAATTCTCAGTAGGAAATCATTTAGATACTCTTTCTATTTGATTCTCCATCATTCTACTAAAGATCAAAGTGCTATTCAGAGTTACATGATTAATTTGTATTCAAAAAGTCCATAGAGTCTATCCATTCAAAAGGATTGTTATTAAGAAGTATTAGGGTGATCTTGTGTCCCATAAATCAAGAGAGTTTACCCCAGACTCGGAGATAGGAGGGTTCCTCAAGGCCTTAGAAATTGAGGGTTGTAATTTGGATATTGGCTTATAAAAATCTGTACAAGGATATTTCCTTGGTGCAGGACTGGATGTAGGAGGATTCCGAACCAGTATAAAATCCGGTGTGTTCTTTCCTTTTACTTGCTTTACTTTACTATTTGCATTTGTTATATGTTCTGTGATCATTCTGTGTTAGAATTCTGTTTAGATTTTTGATTGAAAGTTTTAATTTAGTCATATAGTTCATATATTCTATAAAACACTATTCACCCCCCCTCTAGTGTTATTTCTGCCTTAAGATCCTTAATCCGCATCCCCAACACAAGTGGTTTTATAAATTTCAAAGGGAAATTTGTTTTAATAAAACCAAGTGCTTTGGGAATTAGGAGATTTGATTTGATACCAGGAGTGTATAAGTTATTTATTATTTCAAATTGGTTTTGAAATAAATCCGGGTAAATTGAATTCTGGAGATTCTGTCTAGAATAAAAATGTGAACGTTAAAATGAGTCAACTATATAACTTGTAAATAAAGTTGATTTAAAAAAAAAGAATTGGAGTTGATATTAAGTAAGAAAGGGAATGAAATTTTAATCCTAAAATTAAAATTAATTTGGGTAAGTGGAGGTAAATGAAATTATTGAAATGAATGGAAAGTTGTATTTAACTTGGGATAAGTTAAATAAAACTGGGAATTAGAATTAAATTGGTTTGGGTTGAATGGAAATATAAAATAACTTTGTAATTGTGGGTCATTGGGTAATGAATTGTACCCATAAGCTATTAAGAGTTATACTTATAATCTGAAATTGTGGATTTAAAATTTGCAAAGGATTAAGGTGAAAGTAGATTTGTATCCTTAAAAATTCAGTGATGCATATATATAGAAAATTGAAATTGTGATTATAAGATGTAAATGGATTAAAATGAGCAGTATGGCTTTAAAATAAATAAGTTAGTGAACTTATATAAATAGAAATGAAATTAAAATCACAATTGGGGAATAGTTAAATGGCATGGTGAATTCAAACCTAGTCTCAAATAAAAGGTAAATTGAAATAAGGTAAAGTGAGATATAAAAGAAGTTAATGAACTTAAGTTAGTAAGTATGTTTTGAACTTGTATATGGAGATTAAAAATTGAGAATTTGTATTGGATATAAAGGTGGAATGTAAATTGCTTATAATTGCATAAATAAATTCATATTCTTAAGTCATTAAGTGTTATAATTTGAACTTGTGATTATAAAATGGAAATGGACTTAAAAAGCAATCTAAACTCTTGGATAGAAGTGAAATTTTAATTCATTAATTGAAAGAGTTGAATGGTGCGACAAATTCAAAACTTGACCATAAATGAAATGTAAAGTGCAATGAAGCAAAGTGAGAATATAAAGGTGGATGTTCTTAAGTCAGCAAATAAGTCTTGAACTTATGTATGGGGAAATGAAATTTGTTTTGATAATGACATTGAAATTAAATTTCAGTTGTGTAATAAATAATATTGAAAGGAATTTAGATTCTATTTAAAGGAGTGAAAAGGAAAGGTAGAAAATTTAAATTTGCTAAATGAAATAATTGGAAAATTGTCATATCATAAATGAATTCAGAGTGAATTGAGAAAGTGAATTAAAACCTAATATGGATTAGGTTATTGACTTAATTGAAATTACAATTTAATGGAATTTGCAATGAGATGAATAGAATTTTGATGGGTTGGTCAAAATTTGGAAGGTAAATAAAACTCCAGTTGTGGCATGGGATTTAAATTTGTGGTAACAAATAATGAAGTGTGAATGAAAAATGGAATTGAATTATAATAGCGATGGTTTGAATTGTAAATAATTCAGAATAGAATGATAATAATAATATAAACTTTAGGTAGGAAATGCATCTGAAGTAAATGTTCGGTTTGTACTTAATAATTATAATGAAATGATAAATTTGTTTGGATTGTTAATAAATGAATCTAAACTGGAAGTAATTTTAAATGGTTATGAGCTTAAGTGGTGGTTATTTTTGCTTGAATGACATGAGAATTTGCATGTATTCAGAATTGAGTTGTTTAAACAGCAACTGAATTGGGTTTGAATTAATTGGAATGGATTGAAATGTTATTAAGTGATTTTGCATATGAATGAAAATGAATCATAAAAGAAATGCAAATGTTTCAAGTTTAAAATAAAATTTGATTGTAAATCAAATTGGGAATGTAGGTTAAAGTAAAGAAATGCAAGTAAGGCATATGTTAATCATATTGAAATAAAAATGAATTGGTTGTAATAAATATGAATGGTATATAGTAAACTTGAATGTAAATCATTCAAGTGAAAGGAAATGAAGTTGGTTTGGATGAAAGTAGAATGGGATGTCATTAATTTGAACTTAAATTATGATCTTGAAGTGAAAACAAGAAATTGAGTTAAAAATTGCAATGGATTGAGAATGCTTGGATTGTAAACCATGCGAAATTGAATAAAATTAATATGAATATAAGTTGGAATGAATGTTAATGGTTATAAGCTTAAGAATTGGTATTTGTTGAATAACCACAACCTGCATAGAAATTAGTCATTAAACTTAAGCGAATGAATTAAGGGAAGTAAATGAAAATGATATTTAAATAATGGGAAATGGATTGGAATCTATTTAGTGGATTTATTTGTAAATGCAGGTTAATTAAAAAGAAAAGTAAACGAATCAAAAGCATATATTACTAATATTGAAGTGAATATGAATTGGTTGTGGTAATTATGAATTGGGAATGGTAACTTGAATGTATCCACTGTAGTGAAATACAAAATGAAGTTCGAGTTGGCAAAAAGGAAACTAAGGTAGTTTTGGTGCTTGTGATTGCTTATAACATATGGTTTATATGTAAACTTGAGAAATGTGTCACGTAGGCTTGGTAATTGATGTATTGTCTTAATAAATGAATGAAATGTGCATATCTTTGAAAACTGATGAGTTTGTTTGAGTTTAGTACATGTACAGAAGACATTCGAGAGAGTTAGAGCGCGTATATGTCTTATATTAGCCGCTTGCTATTAAAATTTGCTAAAAAGGTACGCCTACGCAAATATAATTGGGAAAATGATATATATATTGTGATATATTTTGGTTTCCGAATGTGTGAGTCGATGTATATATATTTGTGTGTATCGCGATATCGCAAAAGCTCCTCCTTGCAGGGGAGACTCTGCCAAAAAATTTCGGAAATTTTGGGAGTTAGAAAATTTTTGGAAATTAAAAATTTGAAATCAACATGGAAAGTTGTTTTAAGAACAAAATGTTGAAACAAAAGCTTTTGAGTATAAATAAAGTAAATGAGTTTGGATTTGAGCTAAATGGTTTTGGGAAGAGTGTATATAAGTTGTAACTAAAGAAGTTTGGGTTAAGTTAATGAGTGTAGGAACATTTGTTTCATTAGTGACAAGTTGATTGCAAATAAACAATTGAAAATAAAGGATTATGGAATATGATTGAATTAGTAGTTTCGATTTGAAACTAAAGGAGTTTAGGCAAAGTGAATTTGGGATTTTCACTAAATGAGTTGGAGAGTATTTTCTACCCTAGCAAATTTCGGGGACGAAATTTTTATAAGGGGGAGGAATGTAACATCCCGTATTTTTAAGCCATTGAATTTGAACATTAAATTCGTTTTAAATGTTTAATGTGGATTCTTAATTGATTTTGAAATGAATGGATTCGGTTTCAATCAATGAAATAATCTATAATTTTTAATTATAGTAATTCCGGTTGAATTTGAATAATGGGACAATAATAATTTAAATATTCGAAATTGAAATAAAAGTAAATCTGGATGTAAATAGTGATAAAAATGGTTTTAAAAATTTATTTTGAGTTATTTGAGTGTAAATAGCGTGGTGGGAATTTTAGAAGAATTTTAACGTTGATAAATTAATATTTGGAATTTTATATTAATTTAAAGATGAATTTAATATTATTAAAATGCAATTAATCAGATTTTGGTCCGGAATGAGCCAGAATGATTTTCATTGTGTTTATAAATTTTATATAATTTATTGTTAAGTTATTAAAATTTCAAAAGTGAAATTTAAGCGTTTTTGTCAATTTTGAGAATCTCCCGATTTAATAGACGAGTTAAAATAGCCTTCCAGGGCACAGTCTCGGAATTCGACGAAACTAGTTCTATTGGATCCGTAATAGTTAGTTATTATTATATTTCAATTTTCGTAGCCATCGGAGCTGTCGTTTGACCGTGGCAGCTCGAAACGCATCGAAATCGTTTTAACCGATTAAATTTTAAATTGATCGTTTAATTCCGTAACTCGCACGTATGACTAAAATTATCTTACGAAACTCGTTCCATTGTGTCCAGAACATGGAAAAACCCTAGAATCGCCTGTCGGAACGCGTAGTTTGAAGGTCGTTTGCATAAACTGTTAAATTGTGAAATTATATTAATTAAATATTATTAAACCATTATATATAATCCCATATTTGTATGAAACCCTAGCTGTGTCATGAGCCGCCGTCTTCATTCACAACCTATGGCCGAAAATAATCGTCTTTCTCTTCCAATTTGCGATCAATCCGTCTAATAATCGCGAGAACTTCCAACTGGGATATCGTAGAGATCGACGCAGGCTTTAGATCCAACGGTCAAGATTTGGTTTGGAGTGACGTGGTGGTGCCATGGGACTTGCGTTCGCCGTGCGTTCATGTTTGACGTGCGCGATGGAGAGGGGGCCGAGCTCGGAGATCTTCTGGCCGAGGGTGGAGCTGAGGGTGGCGAGCGAGAAGAAGGTGTTGGATCGTCCTCTAAGCAACCGTAGGTGGTGCGGCCTCTAACCCTAAGTGACGAAGATGGGTTTCACTTGTTCCAGGAGACGGCGTGAGGAAGAAGCAGTAGGGAGTGGCTTTGATCTACTATTGTTTTTGAACGGCCGAGATTTTGTGAGGTTTAATATAAAAACAAATTTGTTTTTAAATTTAAAATCAAAGGTTTATAATGCTGTAACGTATTCATACGTTATCGGAATTTGACGGAACAGGAAGCGTTGGAATCGCAGAGACGCGTACTACGCGATGGTGTAGTTCCGGATTCATTCCGGGCAATTAGAAATTTGAGTTAAATCGGACATCGTTCGGTTTAATTTAAATTTTGAATGCTCGCCGAAACCCAAGGTGAGTTAATCTCACTCACATCTGGAATGTTAGCTGATTTAAGTAGTTAATATTTAAATATTTGTGTGATTGGTTGAAATGTTTATTTATATCAGCCTGAATTGATATATATATATATTGTGGTGCTAATATTTGTGGATTAGGGAAAAAAAGGTCGGAGGGATCCAACTGGATTCCTCACACTATAGTAATTATCTTTATAATTGATGTTGTAACCTGTTATATATTGTGATTGATAACTCTGAATTAATTGTACTGTGATTTTGCTGGATAAGAATATACATAGAATTGTAAACATAAAATAAATTGGGGTTTTAAAGAAATAAAGGAATTGATAAATAAAGAATTTAAAGGAATAAATTTGGAATCTGGGTTGAGTGAAGAATGAAATTTGAGAACATAAATAAGTGGAACATTTAATAGTTGATAAATGTGAAAGTATAGATTTCTGGTGATAATTTCGATAAGAAATTATAAATGGTTAAAAATAACAATGGGTTATTTTGATAATAATGTTCCCTGGAAATTTAATATGCTTTCAAAAGAAACCCTTCAAATTAAATTAGCAATAAATTGCAAATTAGAATGTTGCAGAAATATTATTTAAAACCATTGAAAATTTAAGTAGGTATTTAGTTAAGCAATTCCTTAAGTATGATTTCATTAAATAAATTTATAATAGTTTATTTAAAAAGACCTTTAAACTTATACTTTGGAAGTGAACTTCCGGGAATGGAAATGTGGTTAAGCTTCGTAAGAAGTTATTTTAAACCTGGGGAGGAAATTTATGTTATTACACATAAATCTGAATTGAAATAAAATCGACAGAATTTCTAAGAAGGATTTTCTGAGATGTTTAAGTGGAAATGAGTTCCCAGGGAAAACCAAGTTCGAATTTTAAACAGATTTTATTAAAGGGAAGTCTAAAATTCAAACTTGTTTAAAAGAGTGTTTTGGAACTTATTGTTTTAAGGTAATTATTAATAAATTAGCGATAGTAAATATTTATAAATACCTTAGTAATTATTTTTACAAATGGATTTGTTTAAAAACCTAGTTTTGACCTAAGTTATGGAATTAGTATTAATCTCTTTTAAACTCTACTTTTTAAATTTAGCTTAACCAACACCTTATTTTAAATCAAGTTATATCTTATAAAATAGTCTTACTTTAAATATTTTGAAATTATGTTTTGAGTAAATAACTAGTAGTAAATTTATATATTTTAAAGTATATTTCAGAATAAAGTGTTTAATTGTTTTAATTCCAAATCGTTTTAAACTTGGTTATTTCCAATGGGAATTAATGGTAAAAGATTTACTTTATAAAGGAAGAACTTTAGGAAATTGTTTTCAATTGAGCTTTGAAAATTTGGAAATATATCTTTTAAAGATATTTGAGGCAAATAAATAATGTGGGAATTATTTATTGTGTGATGGATGCTTATGGTTGTTTATGAATATAAATTGATAGTTAAATCACCGACTATCAATATTGGACAAATGCGTTGATCGTTTCGAAGAGACCGGGATCGAGATTTATTTCTCGAAACCACTTCGATCCGGTTTGTACGTTTCGTAGAAAAACATGTTCGGAGTCGAAGATGGAGCAGTGAAGTGCGAGGGCTAGTCGCTACTAATCCTGAGGATATTTCCAAAATGGATGTAGTAGGAGTAGTGCCTTCGGTTCCGTTCGAACCCGGGACGGACTTGTATGGATGAATGCTTGCGAAACATCGTCAGGTGGGCAATGGGCATTCTAAGTGAAACGTTCAAAAAGGTAACGCTTAGCCTCAAGCCTCATCAAATGGGAATGACTGAAAATCAGGGGATATGCAGCAAGGCTTCGTGGGTAGCCCCCACTGGAGAGTAAGGTCACCCCTGTCTAGATGTCCCTTTTTATTTCGGCTTAGTGGTGCGGTTGCTGATCCCAACCGTGGGGTGATCTTATTCGGAACTGCCCAGTAAGGGATGGGTCCGGCCTTGTGTTGCAGGGGTCGGGAGTGGTCCTCGGTACGGTGATCTAGGCCTCGTACTGTGACAGGTGGTACCCCAGTGCCTAGTCATTGTTGGAAATCCATTCTCCCTACGAGCCTTGTACGAGTTTTGTTTGTATTACCCACTTTTGTGGCTAGTAGCTGGAATTTAATAGATGTAACAATTTCAGCTATTTTATAAGTATTTGTATATAGACCCTATTATAATATCAGAGGATTTCTATAAAAAGTGTTTTAGCTATCGTAAGGTAAAAACCCGACATGTTTATTTGTGGCGTGGTCTTACGAGATGATTTTGTTTTCAAAAAGGATTTTGAAACTTTAATAATCAATTTGGATGCATTATTATCAGCTGGTATTCATGACTGACTCGGGTGTTATTTCGTTATAATGCTCGGGTCAGACCGAGTATTATATGTTCAGGATAGGTTGCTATGGAGCAGGAGAGGAACTGGAGTTCGAGACGTATTATATGTACCTATATATATGTATATTCCGCTGCAATGTTTGTATGGTATGTCCGATTGGTAATTGTTGATGTATGAGACACTCTGATGATATGATGTATAAAACTGGTATAGTTTCATTTTGTGTAAAGTTATATATTTACTATTATATTTTATTCCGCTGCGACTGTGAGATTCTGATATTGTTTAGTTTCTTCTTCTTCTTCTATCTCTTCTTCTTTAACCCTAATGGTTCGTAATTCTGTGCCACTTGAGTTAATAGAGGTAGAATAATGTTGATTCAAGGGGTACGGATTTGCGGGTCGTTACACTACAGCTTGTTATATATTAAATAGAATTTTAGTTAGACCATTAACAAATAAAAATCCATATGAATTACTTTATAATAAGAAACCTATAGTTGCTTATTTCAAAGTCTTTGGGAGTAAATGTTTTATACTTAATACAAAAGATAATTTAGATAAATTTGAACCAAAAGCTGATAAAGGATTCTTTATTGGTTATTCTAATAGAAGCAAAGCGTTTAGAGTTTTTAATTTAAAAACTAATACTATTGAAGAAACTATGCATGTATCTTTTGATGAAAATCTTAAACATATTGTACAAATAGACGATGAAGAAGATTTTATAAATTTAAATCAATCTAATGAAACTATTAGTGAAATAAATCAACCTAATAAGAGATTTAAAATATCAAAAGATCATCCTATAGAAAATGTTTTAGGAAATATTGAATCTGTAGTAAGAACTAGAAATCAATTAAGTAGTATGAGTAATGTAGCCTTTATATCAACAATTGAACCTAAAAATCCAAAGGAAGCATCGTCTGATGATTCATGGATTCTTGCTATGCAAGAAGAATTGAATCAATTTACCAGAAATGATGTATGGGAACTTGTTCCTAAACCTAAGGATAAAAGTATAATTGGAACTAAATGGGTTTATAAAAATAAAATGAATGAACTCGGTGAGGTCGTAGGAAATAAAGCTCGTTTAGTCGCGCAAGGTTATTGTCAAGAAGAAGGAATTGACTATAATGAAACCTTTGCCCCCGTAGCAAGATTAGAAGCTATAAGAATTCTACTTGCTTTCGCTAATTATAATAATTTCAAATTATATCAAAGGGATGTTAAAAGTGCTTTTCTAAATGGTTTTGTAAAAGAAGATGTTTATGTTGAACAACCTCCACTTTTTGAAGATAATAAATTTCCAAACCATGTATACAAGTTAAAGAAAGCTCTATATGGTCCAAAACAAGCTCCTATAGCCTGGTATGAAAGACTAAGATCTTATTTACTTCAATCTGGTTTTGAAATTGGTAAAGTAGATACAACACTTTTTATTAAAAGAAATAATCAAGATATTCAACTGGTTCAAATATATGTAGATGATATAATCTTTGGATCAACTAATAACATAATGAATAAAGAATTTTCAGATATAATGACTAAAGAATTTGAAATGAGTCACATGGGAGAATTAAGTTTCTTCTTAGGGATTCAAATTAAACAACTAGAAAATGGAATCTTCATAAGTCAAGAAAAATATGCTAAAGACTTAATCAATAAATTTGGTTTAAGCACCTCTAGTGGAAAACCAACTCCAATGTCAACAAATGTAGGTTTAAGTAAAGAAGATAAATCAAAAGATATTGATTAAACTTTATATAGGGGTATGATTGGTTCGCTACTTTATATAACGGCGAGTCGTCCTGATATTATGCATAGTGTTTGTCTCTGTGCAAGATACCAATCACAACCTAAAGAAATTCACTTAAAAGCTGTTAAAAGAATTTTAAGATATGTAAAATACACTTTAGATTATGGTTTATTTTATCCTAAAAATAATACTTTTGATTTAATATCATATTGTGATGCTGATTATGCTGGTTGTAAATCAGACCGAAAGAGTACAAGTGGAACTTGTCACTTTCTAGGACATTCACTGGTTTCCTGGTTCAGCAAGAAACAAAATACTGTTTCCTTGTCAACAACTGAAGCAGAGTATATATCTGCTGCTCTGGCCTGTTCACAAGTCATATATATGCAACAAACTTTAAAAGATTTTGGAATTAACATAAGTAAATCACCAATATATTATGATAATACTAGTGCAATAAATCTATCTAAAAGTCCAACTCATCATGCTAGAACTAAACATATTGATATAAGACATCATTTTCTTAGAGATAATATAACTAAAGAAATAATAACTCTGGATTATATAAATACTGAAAAACAAATTGCTGATATATTAACTAAACCATTAACCGAACAGAATTTTACTAAATTTAGAAGAGAATTAGGTATTTGTTCAAAATCTGAAATATAAAATAATATAATATAATAATCAATAAAAATTCAAAATAAAAATTACACTTTTCTGAAAGACATGTCGACATGCTCCATCCCCTGATGTCGACATACCCAACAAAAATTTGAAAATAGAATTTCCCTCCAAAGTTAGTTATTTGGTTATTTATCTATTTATTTCGTTTTCTCTCCTCTTTCTTCACTATATTCTCTGTAAATAACTTCTGAAACAATAAAATAATGGCCTCCTCTTCTATTAATGAACCCATTTCACCCACATCTCCTCATTCTGGTCCATTTCAACGATCTACGCACGCTCGAGTGATCAAATTGCAAGAGAAGATTAAAGATATCCTTCAATTGTTGACTAAAATTCAAGTAAGTCAACTTAGGATGGCTAGAGAACAACAAAGGCAAGGGAATATTATTAGGACTGTACAAAAATTCCTTATGGATAACCGTACAAATCCTATTAATATTGAAGACTCTTCACAAGCCATGGAATCAGAGGAAGAAGAACCTATGGAAGAGCCACAAGAAGACCAAGAGGAAGATCAACATTTTCCTCAACCCGAAGTCCCTATAAATGAGGACGAGAGCGTTATTTGCGTTGGTGAGATCCTTGTTGATACTAATGGAAACATAATTGAACAACGTGGAAACTTTTGTATCCACTACCCCAATTGTTCGATTCATAAGTCTCCTATAGTTAAGGATCGCCATTAAAGCGTACTTTCTTTTTTTCTTTGTTTTACATTGTTCTGTTTGTTCGTGTTTATATATGTCGTAATAACAAAAATGTGTTCACTTATACTCATTGTTTCATGCTTGTTCTATACATATTATTTGTTCATACTAATCATTCTTGAATTCTTAAGTAGTTAATAGTTTTTGTTGATGACAAAGGGGGAGAAAGTTATAAAAATATATGTGCTTGGTGTAAGAAGGAGTCATGGAGTAAGGGGGAGTTGTAGTTTTAAGAAGAAGTCACGGAGTAAGGGGGAGTTATGAAGAGTTATGGTATGGTAAGAATATTTTATAAATAAAGGTTGTCATCATCAAAAAGGGGGAGATTGTTAGGAACTGAGTTGATGATGTTTTGATGACAACAACCTTATATAGTTATTATACTTTACTTTATAAAATATATACTAACATTTCATATAGATATACATATATATATATATATGTATATATGTATATGAAGTATATGTAGGTATCATCGAAGACTGATCAGTATAAAGACTCAAGCATCAAGATTCAAGATTCAAGACTCTAGAGAATCAAGATTTCAAGATAAGTGTCTAGTATTTTGTTAAAACTTCATAATAGAACTCTCATCTTTCTTCCAATTTTCTTTTGGGAAGGAACCCAATTTCTATCGAAACCAATGGCTTACAAACCCACGACAAGTAGCTTACAAACCTACGACAAGTGGCTTACAAACCCACGAAAATCAAAATCATTTAAACTACTTTGTACAAGTTCTCAAGTCCTATGGAGGAGCTCTGTAGGAAGGTTCTTGCAATTTTAGTTTGAATAGATTTTTCAAAATGTTTTTAAATCTGTTTTTCAAAATGCTTTAGCTTTCAAAATCATGTTTCCAAAAATGTTTTCAAACTTTGTTTTAGCCTTGAAATATTCCTCCATTCTGATTTTAAAAACTTCTATTTTTAAAACATCAAAACTAATTCTAATTTTAAATATTACTTATATAATTGACGGTCTATATCAATTATATATATATATATATATATATTTAAAATAATAATTTATATTCATTCTCTATCTCAAAATATTTTTTAAACACTTTATTTTGATTCAGAGAAGTTTCAACTTGTTTTAAATTCAAATGCCTTTACAAAACAACATCTCTACAATTTTGAACTGAGGGATGTCGACATATGGGGATACCCCATGTCGACATGGTGATAGTTGGGTTCAAAATTCAAATTTCAAAAGAAGTGTCCATTCGTTCAAAAACCTTTCGCCAATGGTTATGACTGTTGTGCATCTATATAAAGGCTTCCAAAACGAATTTTTTAATAACCACTTTCTTATTTTTCTTCACTCTTTCTTCTCCACCATTCCATATCCATAAAACTTCATATTTTCAAGATCGTGCCATCATTCTGCCAAATTCTCAGTAGGAAATCATTTAGATACTCTTTCTATTTGATTCTCCATCATTCTACTAAAGATCAAAGTGCTATTCAGAGTTATAGGATTAATTTGTATTCAAAAAGTCCATAGAGTCTATCCATTCAAAAGGATTGTTATTAAGAAGTATTAGGGTGATCTTGTGTCCCGTAAATCAAGAGAGTTTACCCCAGACTCGGAGATAGGAGGGTTCCTCAAGGCCTTAGAAATTGAGGGTTGTAATTTGGATATTGGCTTATAAAAATCTGTACAAGGATATTGCCTTGGTGCAGGACTGGATGTAGGAGGATTCCGAACCAGTATAAAATCAGGTGTGTTCTTTCCTTTTACTTGCTTTACTTTACTATTTGCATTTGTTATATGTTCTGTGATCATTCTGTGTTAGAATTCTGTTTAGATTTGTGTTGAAAGTTTTAATTTAGTCATATAGTTCATATATTCTTTAAAACACTATTCACCCCCCCTCTAGTGTTATTTCTGCCTTAAGATCCTTAATCCGCATCCCCAACAACATGAGTGTATGAAACCTCATAATGAAAATTCAAACTTACAAATATATGTATATATTCTTATATTAAATAGTGAATATGAAAATGTATATAAGCTTATGCGTATTTAAAAGTATATAAAAATGTGCAAGAATAAATATACACATATATAAATAAATAAATTATGAATACATTGTAAATGGCTATTTATGCTTGTATGTAAATGTAGCGTTCAAGTTTTAGCATATATAGATGTTAGTAAACAAATGCATTTACTTATGGTAAAAAATCTACCTACATTTACACATATGAAGTGTGTATATATATGTATATATATTATAGAGTAAAAATGGGTGAAGCCTGTAACAAGCTTCAGCCTTTCCAACTTGCCCTCTCTCCCTCCATTATAAATACCTATGCTAACTCCACATTTACATTCTAACTTTTCAAACATTAAAATACAAAATATTGCCATTTAAACCAAAAGAAAGCTGAGTGTTAAAGCTTGAAGAAAGAGATTCAAAACAAAGCAGCGACTTATCACATATCAAAGACTGTGAGTAAAACTTTTTTTAAAGTTTTAGTGGAAAACTTATATACAATTATATGTCTGTAAAACTTGGATAGATTCTTATTTGTCAAGCATTTATGTTTTAAAATTTAGTTCTTATGCTTTTATATATGTGTTAAGTGCGGAAGAATACCTGTAAAGCTCAAAAGACTGAACAGTCTTTGCCTTTTTTTGGAAAATTGTTGACCTAGCAACTTAAATTTTCATTTTCCCACAATCCAGTAAGTTTTGGATAATGATTCCAAAAGCAACGTGGTGTGTTTATGAATGTAGTTTATTTTAAAATTGTTTGTTTTGATATTATGGAGCATGGAAGAAGGAAACCCCTTTATCAGTGAGTGTGACTGTTATAGCTGAAGTTCAACATTCATAAATTAATAAATTGATCATATAATTGTGGTCGTTGTAGGAAATGGAGATTTTTAGAGGTAGTTTGGTGAATTTTAATTGGGTGTTGAGTGAGGTAAAGGAAATTGAACGGAATTGGGCATTTGGTCGAATTTCGGTGACTGGGTCAATGTCGTGGTCAGAGTTTCATCTTGGAAGAGGCTGGGGTAAAGGGGAGTCGAGGAAAAATAATGCGGAATTTTCCTAATGATCGTAGTGGCCCGACAAATGTGAACTAGGGTTTAAGGGGTTGTGTGATGGGTTTCATTTTCAGGCAAATGACGTCGACGTGACGATTGGGTGGGCGTGCGGTAAGAGGGGAAATGGTCGAGGGAATCGAGATGAAGCTCGTGGTAGGTTTTGGCGATGGATGGAGGTCACTGATGGTCGGGGTGAGGCGTCAAGTAGGATGCGGTTGATCCAGTTTCTGGTTGGAATTTAGAATAAGAAGGTTTTTTCGTGATTCAGATAGTGGAATGCGTGGTGATGGTCGAAGGTTACTTGCGTAGATAGTCACGGCGAAGCTGGGTTGGTCGGTGTCGTGTGTAGGTGCATGGCACAATCTGTGCATGCATGGAAAAGGGAAAGGAAAAGGGAAAAAGAAAAAGAAAAGAGAAGGAAAAAGAAAAAAAAGAAAAGGAAAGGAAAAAAAAAAGTAAAAAAGAAAAGGAAAAGGAAAGGGAAAGGAAGAGAAAATGAAAGGGAAGAGGAAGAATGGAGCTTATATATTTATATGATAACTTAAAATTTTTAAACTCTAAAATCTATTTTCATTTTAAACCCAAACCAATATTGAAGATTTTTGCATCTTAATCCAATTACCCAACGTTATAAATTAGTATAATGGATTTTTCCATAATTTGGAGTTTAAAAATATTTTATAATTAAAATGGGTAATTAATTAATTATATTATTATTGTTTGACTTAAAACTTATGTAAATTAACAAATTAGATTTTAAATAGAGTGCTTAATTTTGATTGACTAAAAATAAATTGTCTTATAATTTCTTTAATTCGTAATTAATTTGGATAAAAAATATAAATGGGTTCGGTTAATTAAAGTAATAAAATCCTGATTTGCAAATTGTTTAATATTGACTATTAACCATTAAATTAGTTAACGATCTATATCTTGGCCTAATCCTAATGGATATTTATTTCAATTATTCTTATTTGTGCCATCAAATGGTCAGACGAGTTAAATAGTTAGATTCAAATGATGATATATTTTTATTTAAAATGAACATCTGTAATAAATTCTCATATATAAATATAGTCACCCCAAATATAAATTGTTTTTATTTAAAACAATTTAGCTTTTAAATTTGTTGCTTGGACTCAAAGAGACCGGAAATCGGATACCAGTGATATCCGGAACCATTTCGATTTGATAATCACTACGAACTTTACGGATTTGATTATAGAGTTTAATGTCCTGGAATTGGATTAACTCCACGAATTCAACTATTTTAAATAAGAAGTTGCATTTAGACATTGTCAAAATTTCGATGGATTCTGTAAAAGTGTTTGGGTTAAAATAAGATGATAACTCGTCGTGTTTGTACGAGTTACCCTGGGTTTTCAAAAGATTTTTATAACTTAATTATTTCAAATTTAGTGGGTTTTACTCATGCTGGTTTCCAGCCTGACTTGGGTGTTACTTTACTGTAATGCTCGGGTCAGACTGAGTATTACAGTTTCAAGTTAGGATGCTTTGGAGCTCGGAAAATGAGCTGGATGGCAGAGATGTATTGCGCGTAATTTGATGATATTTCACTGTGTATTATAGGCTGTATATCCGGAGTTTAAGGACAAGTTATTATAACCGTCTAGTTTATATATGGATGATTGTACTCTGATAAAATGTATGTATAATAACAAGTTATAGCTTTCTGTTGTATAAAAGCTATTATTGTATATTATATTTTGTTCCGCTGCAATGTGAGATTTTGTGTTGTTTTCTGTTTTCTTCTTCTATCCTTTTTTTTAATCTAAGAACCTAGTATTTCCGGCACTCGACTGCTCGGCACTCTATACAGTGAACGTAGTAATGTCAATTTTCGGGGGTTGAAAATCATCAGGTCATTGCACCTACTATATATTAGACTAACAAATGTTTACATGGAAAATTTTATCAGTCTTATATTTGCCAAGCAAAAATTTATCGGCCTTATATTTGCTTGGCAAATATTTGACTGATGCAAAACCTAATCAGATACATATGGATGCAAAATCTAACCTAATACACAAACTAATTGGATACGTATGGATGCAAAAGATAATTAAATGCACAACCTAATCAAGTACAAGTATAAAACTATTTACAATCTAATTAAAACAATGACTAACTGAGCTTATCTTCGAAACCAACACTAAAAAAAAAATATTATCATTCAAAGACATATACATGCAGGACAAATATACAACTAGCAAATACAAACTACTAAATGTATCACTGGCAAATATTTACATGACAAACATCAACATGAAGAATATTAGTCACTACCAGATTGCTACTTAGCAGATGAACAAAATTATAGTATTAAGTAAACAAAGAAATAAAATAACAAATAAACCATTTAATTCAATAAAATAAAATATGAAATTTAATTAATAACCTTTACGATATAAAGCATATAATGTACAAAAAATCACAGTTGATTTCTTAACAAACAAGACTTTTGTTATGACCTAATTTCTTAGCAAACAACAATGTTTGTACTTATTCTCCTCATCATCTCACTTAATCCGTTTACAAGAAGGAGACCTTCCTACACTATGTCTTCTCCTAGAAGAATGAACTTCAACATCTTCAGGTAAAACATCTTCCATTTGAAAATTAACAAACGATGAATTAGATGAGAATAAGATGCATGGAAAAATGATACTTTGAAATAGTCCTGAATGTAGGAATGAACGTCGAAATGAAAAGCAAGAGTGCATCCAATAGCCTGAGCACATGGAAACCCATTAATGCATCACATATTACAACTGCTTCGTCAAACACTCAAATCTACACAATAAGCTTGAGTTGATCGAACTTCATAAACATCAACAGTAGATGTAGTAACTTTCCATCGAATATCCTTAAGGTATAAATCCGTTAAAGCTTTTCCATAAAAGGGCTCAATTGACTATTTCAAGTTTTATTTATACATCTATCATACATAAGTTTCACGAGCCCCAAACGAATTCTATCTTAACATGCAGTGATATGTAAATATCTTTCCTCAAAAATCCATCAATTAAAACTTTCTACACGATTAGAATTCATTTCCCCATATCGATTTAAAACAAAAAAAGTTAGCAAACTTTTCAAAAGGCAAACATGCAAAAATTGTATCGACTTCCAACAAAAATATTACTTTAGCCCCACCAACGCTTCTAAACTCAGGAAAAAGCTTGATTAAATACATCTATTGAAGCAACATTGGGAGTTCGAAAAAATAAAGAAATAATTCGTTTCCTTTTTCCTTGAGGACACCTTTTTATTAAAAAACTCTTAAAATTATTCTTCAGACAATAGTAATAAGAACATGAGCTGAACTTGGAAAAACTTGAGGACTAGAAAGCAAAAGACTAGGATGTCGATCAGATACAAAGGTGAAATCACGATCAATATCACATAACATTTCCCTGAGCATTGTTAAAAACTAATACCAATTAGGTTTATCTTTACCGGATATTATGCCAGAAGATAGTGGGAAAACACCTAAAATAAAGAAAAGTACATTTGTCACAGCATCAAAATAAAAATAGATGCACAAAATATACAAATTACAACAACATAGGAAAGTCACATATTTGCCATAGGAATATTGCAATTACTTGCATTGGAATATGACAAGCTAAATCAACAAATATTACAAAGAAATTAAAACACATCAAAAGAAGTTTTCCACATAAATAAAATGTCATTTATAATACTAATTTAAAATACAAAATAACAAAATAAACATATAAAATAAATAAACGACAGCTACACATGCATGTCAAATATTTGCCAAAAAAATATGGTAAATATTTGACATTGAAATATTTTGACAACCTAAACCATCAAACATAATCAAGAAATTAAAATATACCAAAAAATGTTTGCCAAGTAAATAAAATAACATTTCTAATACTAATTTGACTAATAAAATAACAAAATATGCAAGCAAAATGAATAAACTACGACGTCACAAATATGTCAAATATTTTTCCATAAAAAATTATGGCAAATATTTGACTAACTGAAATACTAAACAGTTATATCATAAATCTCAAAACTAAATCATAACTTGATTATCATTCTTAGCAGCAGCAGATATAATACAATCTTGTTCTCTACTTCTCATAAAAGTATCATCAAGAGAAATCAAAGAAAGATAGTAATCAAATCCATATTTGTATGCTTCGAACCCAATAAAAACCCTCTCAAATTCATGACTAATAGGATCACCTTGAAATTCAACAGTACTACCAGGATTATAAATAGCCACAACTTCACATATAGATTTAAAATGATGATACGAAAGAAAATCATCTCCAAGTATTTCTTCCAAAGCCAATCCTTTTCCCATATAAGAAAAATAGTAATTTAACATTATATTGTACTCAGTATAAAATAAATGAACAGTAGATTTCGTTTTCATTAGAGGATTTGAACTGATAAAATCAATAACCAACTTCTTAACTAATCTGCTTGAAGCAAGTGGATGGTTAACATTTACAATACCAGTTCCACATGAATGATTAGGTTGCATAGTTTTAATAACAAAAAACCTGGCAGGTAAACTTACAAGAAGCATGAAAATGAAAAAACAATCTTCCTGTGAACAAACAGCTATAACTTACTTTCCCCCTATCATTTTTGACAACATTAACCTAATATCCGTTCTTAATATTATATTCGTAAGTTACAATCAGAACTCCTTAACACTTCCAGCGAATCTTTGACCAACATTGGTAAACGCTGAATTGCTAAAATCATATTTTAACAACTATTTCAAAGTAGAGCTTAAATAAAAGGAAGAACAAACCATTGAAGAAGTAGATGAGCCACACTCAATAAAAGAACCAAAAAACCAAGAATTATAAGAACCAATGTCAGCCGAACTACTTTTACATTGCTTAGATGTAAGCGAAACAAGTAGAAAATTATCATGGCTGTTGCATCCAAATATCTCAACAATGAGAGTGGTGGTTGTCTTCCCTAATATGTCTCAAATCAATAAGCTTTGTGTATAAGGAGAGGTTACACCATCTAAACATATAAAACCGACAAAGTCGACTTTTATCAAAAAGGTAAGTTGGCGTGCCAAAGGACAAAGCCCGTCAATATATTCAAGGCCCGAAGCTTTAACTTAATGTAATAAGAACCAACGACCGTAGCGAGCAACAAGATAACAAACGGCTCAGATGCGAAGGTGCCATTTGCGTGGAAAACATGTAGTAGTCTATGTCTCCTAAGTAGCATCATTAGATATTAAGAATAATCTCAAATCATATCCGCTCAATAGGTCACTCCAGCAATTTAAGGAGAAAACTCTCCACCGATGGCAGTATGTCATACTGGCTATAAATAGATGACAATCCCAAGGCATAAGAATCATCGGGCACTAAAAAAAGAATTGAGATATAAGATCATATTGTACTTTCCTATATTAGAGCTCTCTTTAAAAACTCATAAATGGCGGAAATGCATAGACTCAATGTAATAAGCCTCTTCGCTAGATAAAAGTGACTAAATAAGAAAAGGAAAGTGGACATAGGGACTTTCGCCTCGAACCATTATAAAAGGCTCGGTGTAATTTACTTTATGTACTTTGCCTTCTTTGCACTTGCTATTACGGTTCTATGGTTCAACCTCTCATAGCCTAAGCTTGATTACATCTCATCTCGGTAATTTCTTCGTCGGGTTTAATAATCCTATCAGCTTTCGGAGCTACACCTTCGGACCTAGGGGTGTTGGTGCAGACAAAATTTCACACTAACATTTTTGGCACTAGAAGGAGGGTCCCGAACCTCCGCACCTTATTTCCTCTCGGAAATTCAATAAAAAATTCCAGTTAATTATATCTAGTTCAAAAAATGAAGAAGTCATCTAGGAGACGCCCCTCAACTTTCGCATTCAGCTCATTGAAGAAGACAACAACCAAAGGTTGGTCGCCCTCATTTCGGAGAAAAAGAATGACAAAGAATATGATCTTGTCTTTGAGCTTCAAGCTTCTTGTTGAGACTTGGTTTTGATTCATGACACAGAGCTTTCATCTACAACACGTAGATTGGACGACTGCTACAAAAAGAGGATATACACTACAAGGAGACGAGACTTCAAAACTGGTGCATCAATTTTATATTTTGATTATTTGAGTCTTAGATCAATATTGTTAAAATCTCTCCTCAGTTGAAAGTATATATATTAGTTTATATAAGCATATAATTAATAAAAGTTTAAAAGTAATACACACACACACACACAAAAAACTGTGCATATTGCACAAATTATACCAGGTCAGTCGACTGACCCTGTAGGCCCAGTCGACTGACACTAGGTAAAATGTGCAACATGCACAGTGCATGTATATTTAAATTCGTTTGAATATTCAGTCGACTGACCTTGTCGTCCAGTCGATTGAATTTCTATAACAGCAATATTTTTGAAAAGACACAACTTTTGTGAAGGGTTGCGAACATTCAACGGAAGGATTCAGGTGCAACACTTCGATCGAAACTCTTCACCAACAGTTATAGCTTTCTATCACCTATAAATACAAACTCCAAACTTATTTCAAATCACCGAATTACAATTGACTTCTCTTATTCTCTGATCTAACTTTCTGAAATCTATTTGCAATCATACTCTCGATTATTTTGCATAAAAGTAATTTATACCTTTCTATTCTTCATATACGTCAAATATAAACATTTATACTCGAGGAGAAGATTATAGGAGTGTAATACAAGTGACAAATCCGTGTTATCAGAACACATCAGTCAAACTATTTTCTGTAAATTGTTAAAGTCCTGTTCTACTGCTCAGGCGAGTAAAGTCCTCTTCGGCTGTTGAGGCGAAATCCTGTTCTACTGCTCAGGTCCCTGTTCGACTGCTCAGGGGTTGTATAGACCTGTGCCTCCGGGTTAAGTGAGGGTTGTTGTTTTAGTGAAATTCCAGAAGGAGTCTGGTACTGGACGTAGGACGGTGCTCCGAACCAGTATAAAAATTCTAGTGTCATTTTACTATACCGCTCTTTGTTCCGCACTATTTACAGTATTATTATCATTAGTATACTCTGCATTGTCATATATACATATTACACGATCCACACTGCATAGCTTCCTTTCATTTGGTATCAGAGCATAGTCATCTTATAACCGTTACACAATTATCTGATATCATGTTAATATGGAAAACAACACCAACACTATCACTAACACTAGTTTTATTAAAGGTCAATCCACTGCACGACCTCCATTTTTTAATGGTTTAAACTATAATTATTGGTCTACCCGTATGAGAATCTATATGCAATCAAATAGTTTTGAATCGTGGAATATCACATAGAATGAATACACTCTTCCTACTGGAGAATATTCCACTTGGTCAAACACACAAAAATTATATGCTACCGCCAATGCTAAAGCTATGAACATGTTATTTTGTGCACTAGATAGAATTGAATTTAATCGTGTTAGCATGTGTCAAACTGCTTATGAAATATGGAGAACACTTAAAATCACTCATGAAGGAACTAACAAAGTCAAACGAAGCAAAATTTCCATGCTCAAAAATCAATTTCAAAACTTTAGAATGAAACAAGATGAATCCATTAATGATATGCACTCTATATTTCAAGATATCTATCATTCACTATTAGGATTAGGAGAAAAGTACAATGATTTTGATATTGTATCAAAAATTCTAAACTCTTTAACAGATGAATGAGAAAGAAAAGTCTTGGCTATTGAAGAAGTTAATGACCTCTACCATAAAACCTGAAGAGTTAATCGAAAATCTAATATCCTAAGAAGTGAATTTGCAGGCTAAAAGAGTTCAGGCTCAAGATAAAAAGAATATAGCATTTCACACAGAATAAGAAGATTCAGATTCGGATAAAGACGATCTAGCCTTTATTGCTAAGAACTTCAAGAAATTTTTGAAATACAGAAAAGGAAACAGAAACAATGGGAAGAGAAGTTTAAACTGCAATAAACCACCGTCTTTATCAGTTACGGAATGTTATAACTGTCACAAAAAGGGATACATGCAGAAAGATTGTCCAGATCAAAAGAAAGAACATCGAAATAAAAGGAAGGACAAATTCAAAAGAAAAGCCTTTTCAGTCACTTGGGATGATTCAGATTCCTCATCATCTTCTTCAGGAAGTGAAAGCGAAAGCGATAATGAACAACCTAACGTATGTTTTATGGCTAAAGCTAATGAGGTTAGTGATTTTACTTTTGATGATATGATAGAAATAAACTCTGAATTATTAGACACCTTAAAAAGTCTTAAAAAGAAATATAAAGAAGCTGTAGAAAATCAGAAAAAGGTTGAATTCGATGCTCAAAGATGAGAAGAAAATATTGAAAGAAGAACTTGAGAAAACTCAAGAATCTCTCTCTAGTGTAAACTCTCAACTTATATTATTAAGTCAAGAAATTGAAACTCAAAAAGAAAATAAAATGATATTCTTGTTTCTGAGAATCATGTTTTAAAAACTAATATTACAATGATAGAACTAGAAAATTTAAGTCTAAAGACTAAACTAGATGGAATCACTAAAAATGTTTCAAATTTTAGTAAAGGCAGAGAAAATTTATCTTGAATTATTGAGAATTCACAATCTATTAATAATAAACATGGTTTAGGATATAAGAAGGAAGTTAAAAAGTCTCAAGCTAGTAATTTGAACAAAGTTAAATCTAATAAAGCATCCATGCCTTTAAGTAGACCAATTTCTAAAACCATAAGTATATGGATACCTAAAACCTATAACAAACTAATAAGAAAGAAATATATTAGTTCATTCATAGAAAATGTACATTATAATAAAAATTATATTTATAAAAGGCATACTAAACCCTCCTGGGTTTGGTTTCCTAAGATCTAACTCTTAGGACCCTATTAAAAAGTGGGTACCAACGATAATCTTATATTTTTTGCAGGTCCCACTCAAGAAAAGAGGAAAATGGATACTCGACAGTGGTTGCTCAAAATATATGACACGAGATAAGGACATGTTGATAAATATTACATACTCAAATGGAGGTTCTGTCACTTTTGGAGACAACTCCAAGGGATATATCATCGGCAAAGGCGATGTGAGCAATTACGGTACATCTAATTTACCTCTTATTACAAATGTTTTATTAGTTGATAATTTAAAACATAACTTATTAAGCATAAGTCAACTATGAGATAAAGGTTTTAAAATCTCATTTTCTGAAAATAAGTGTAGTATTCTTGATCAGAATCAAAATCTTATTTTTGAAGGAAATAGAGATAAAAATATTTACGTTTTAAATATGAAAGTTAATCATAACTCAAATTTATGTTTAATAGCTAAAGAAAATGATTCATGGATATGGCATAAACGATTTTGTCATATCAATTTGAAAAATATAAACAAAATTTCTAAAAATAATCTTGTAAAAGGATTACCTAATATGAACTTTAATGTCGATAATATATGTGACTCATGTCAATTAGGTAAACTAACCAAATCCTCATTTAAATCTAAGTAAGTTATCTTGACATTACAACCGCTCGAATTACTTCATATGGATTTATTTGGCCCTACCCAAATTCAATCCATAATTCATAATAAATACGTATTTGTAATAGTTGATGATTTTTCTAGATATATGTGGACTATTTTTATGGAAATAAAAGTGATACTTTTGAAAATTTCAAAATTTCTGTTAAACAGATTCAAAACTTAAAAGGTATTAAAATTAAAAATATTAGAAGTGATCATGGAGGAGAATTCGAAAATATACAATTTGATAACTATTGTAAAAAGAAAGGAATTTTTTCTAATTTTTCATTTCCTAGAACTCCACAACAAAATGGAGTTGTAGAACGAAAGAATAGGACTCTACAAGAATGTGCAAGAACTTTATTAAGCACGTTACCAAAGCAATTTTGGGCAGAATCTGTTGCAACTGCTTGTTATGTTTTGAATCGTGTGTCTATTAGACCTCTCACCAAAAATACTCCTTACGAACTTTTTAACGATAGAAAACCAAACATATCTTATTTTAAAATATTTGGATCAAAATGCTTTATTTTAAATACTAAAGTTCAGCTTGGAAAATTCAATTCAAAGTGTGACGAAGGAATATTTCTTGGATATTCAATTAGAAGTAAAGCTTATCAAATTTTTAATAAACGAGCAAATTCTATCAAAGAATCACTCCATGTATCTTTTGATGAAAATACTTCTACTAAAATCGATAACAATGACTTACTTAATAAAACAAAAACAATTATAAACAATTCAAACGACGACGACGATATCATTTTGTCTAGAGAAGATGAAAACATTGTTTATAATTTAGAAAATAGAAATACTGCTAATACAATAAGATCTCCGCGATGAGTTTTACGAAATCATCCTACAGAAAATATAATTAGAGAAATAAATTCGAATGTTCGAACTAGAAGTCATAAACTTAATGAGTAATGTAGCATTTATATCTACTATAGAACCTAAAAACACTAAAGAAGCATCATCTGATGAAAATTGGATTATCGCTATGGAAGAAGAATTAAATCAGTTTGAACGAAATGAAGTTTGGGAACTTGTACCCAGACTAACCGATCAGATAGTTATAGGAACTAAATGGGTTTATAAAAATAAAGTAGACGAATTATGAAATATAACTAGAAATAAAGCAAGACTAGTAGCACAACGATATAACCAAGAAGAAGGAATAGACTGCGAAGAAACGTTTGCTCCGGTTGCTAGACTAGAAGAAATATGAATCTTATTGGCCTATGCGTGTTTTAATAATTTTAAACCTTATCAAATGGATGTTAGAAGTGCATTTTTAAATGGTTATATTAAAGAAAATGTCTATGTTGAACAACCTCCCTTATTTATTCATGAAAAATATCCAGATCATGTATATAAACTTAAGAAATCTTTATATGGATTAAAACAAGCACCACGTGCTTGGTATGAACGTGTTAAAAGCTATTTAAATTATTTTGGATTCGAAATAGGAAAAGTAGATCAAACACTATTTATAAAACAATCTAAAAATGATATATCAATAGTTCAAATATATGTCGATGACATTATATTTGGCTCAACTAATAATGAATTATGTAAAGAATTTTCGGAAATAATGACTAAAGAATTTGAAATGTCTCATATGGGAGAATTGTCATATTTTTTAGGACTACAAATTAAACAAGTTTCGAATGGAATATTTATTAATCAAGAAAAATACTGTAATAATCTTATTAAACGTTTTGGAATGGAAAACACTTCTGCCAAACCAACTCCTATGAGTACAACAGCACATCTTGACAAAGATGAAAACGGCAAAAGTGTAGACCAAAAATTATACCGTACTATGATAGGATCATTACTATATGTAACAACAAGTAGACCAGATATCATGACGAGTGTATGCTTATGCGCTCGATTTCAAGCAGACCCGAAAGAATCACATCTACGTGTTGTAATAATTCTATGTTGTCTTAGTAAAACTACAAATTTCGGATTGTTTTATCCAAAAGACCGTTCGTTCAAATTAGTATCGTACAGCGATGCTGATTTTGGAGGATCATGAACAGATAGAAAAAGCACAAGTGGTACGTGTCATTTCATCGATAAATCGTTAATTTCATGGTTCAGTAAGACACAAAACTGTGTCTCATTATGAACTTGTGAAGCAGAATATATTTTTGCAGCACTAGCTTGCACACAAGTGATTTATATGCAACACACTTAAAGATTTTGGAATAAATCTATCAAAATCAACAATTTACTATGATGATTCTAGTGAAATAAATTTATCTAAAAATCCTGTAAATCACTCGAGAACTAAACATACAGATATTAGACATCACCTTTTATGCGATAATATAGAAAAATATATAATAAATCTAGACTACGTACCTTCTGAAAATCAGTTAACAGATATCTTTACTAAACCATTATTAGAAAATACGTTTATAAAATTGCGACGTGAACTCGGGATAATCTCAAGTAAAGATATATAAATAAAAATATAAAATTTTAAACTAAAAAATCAAAAAATAGAAATTTTTCAAAAATTTCAAAATTCTGACCGTGCTGGGACTCAAATTTGTGACCTGTTATGAATAACCTAGGTGTCTTAACCACCTCAGCTATTAATGTTTTCTGTTCTAGTCTCTTATGGTCATATTATTGAGTAATTACATGTATTTTATATTACTCTATATGTAACAATTATCTTTGTACTACCGTATTACTGTATTATAAACTTTATACATAGTATAACTGCTCAAATAACCATAGCCAACAGAATTCCACTGACTCTACATACATTTAGCCTAAAATTAATAAGATTCATTAATCCAAATCCTATTTTTTTTCTACATATACAACTATAAATAACAACATTCTTCTACTACTAAGCACTCAAAAATTACATTTCTCCATTCTCTGAAATATAAAATCCATCAACTTCAGCCTTTACAAAAATGTCTACATCATCCACTACCGATTCTATTGAAATCCTTGCCACACCAAACTCCCCAAAAACACCAAACCACCAAGGTTCGCCATCATCAACTTACCATACCGGATACACACCTGAAAAGAAAAAAAGGGAAAAAGACTATTGATATCTAACCAAACACGAAGCTAAAAATCGATGATCTTCATCATTATCAACAGGAGTCTGTAATGCTTCAACGGGAGATGTATTATAAGAAGAAAATTAACTCCAGACGTATAGGTATAATCGAACACATTGTAATGAAATTCTGCGGGGCTTCATCACACCCTATAGACGAAAATGCTGTTTCACTAATCCAACGCCCTTCGACTTCATCTCCTCCACGACCCCCATACTCGTCAAATTCACGGGATCGCAACGAAGCTTCGAACATTTGCCGGAAACAGCTAAAAGAATTAAAGACACCAAGCCCAAAGAAATAATTTTTTATAATCTCCTTCGTTGTGTGCTTAATAAATTTCTTTTACTATGTACGTTTATATATCTTTGCAATAAAATTATTTCCCATCTAATAAACAAACATTTTAAATAAATTTATTCACGTCAAACTACAAATTAAAATTATATTGGTAAAATAAACAGAATATACACATTTTCTATTATAAAATAAATTTATTATTCAAGATTTGTACAGGTCAGTCGACTGGTGCAGGCTCCCAGTCGACTGGTGCAGGCTCCCAGTCGACTGGACCACTAGATTGGGAATATTCAATCTTCTGCATCAGTCGACTGAGTGCCTGCACCAGTCGACTGATGCAGAAACATTGAAAAATATAACATTGGCCAGTCGACAGCTGCAGGCCCTCAGTCGACTAGAACAGAAAGACGAAATTAACATCCTTCAGCTTCAGTTGACTGAAGGCCTGCACTAGTCGACTGAGCCGTATATCTGAAAAGTTTTTACTTTTCCACCTACCCTTTCACCCCTCTTTATATTCACTTTACCTTCTTCTTCTACTTCCCAATTCAGTTTTTCAAACTACTCCAAACCCTTAGCTCTACAAAAATCAACCTTTTCTCCTTCAAACAAAAAATAAATATCGCACCAAAACGAAAAGGCCAAGCCTCCTCTTCATCTCAACCACCTTCTAATGAACAAATTCAGCGATGGCTATTTGACGACACCGCAATGAAACGATGGAGAAGGATGCAAGATTCTAGAAATTTCGAAGGTTCATTCGTCAACTTTCCTGATTTCTCACCTTATCATATTCAAAAATTAGCCCGCCGTAGCAATTTGGAGTCGTTACTTGATATCAACGACAATAAACACAAAATTAACCAAATTATAGTTAAGTTGTTTTACGCTAATCTCAACTTGGGGCATCAAGATGTTCCAAATCAGGAAGATTGCATATGGAGCCTTGTCTGTGGTAAGCGCGTCTTTTTTTTCCTTAGACCGAATGGCCCATACTTTGAATATAGAAAACGATGGAGTCGAGTTGGCTACTGTTCATGCTGATTTGGTTGTTCAGGATCACGTAAGCCATTTATTTCTTGAAGATGATATGCGTCAGTTAAAATCAATGTCCCTAAAACCAAAAGCATGAATTATTCACCGAGCTTTAATGAAAACAGTAACTCCTAGAACCGGGAGTTATGAACTTGTATACGAGAATAATTTTAAAGCCTTGTGTGCTATTTTTGGAAACGCCAAAGTTAATTGGCTCCGCTTACTACTTGACGAATTTTCTGAATTTTAATAACGGACGTATGAATATCATTTACTACGATGAATATATAACGCGTCTTCTCAAGGCAAGGGAAGTTTCGGAACCGGATTCTCCGGTTTCTACCGTTGGTTATTTTAACGCTCGGGCATTAGCCTTAATGAAATTACCCGTTGCACAACCCTCTCCAATAATATTATGGACCCAAAGGCGAACAACTCAACCTCAACCACAACATGGGGAGCCATCTCAAAGACCTTCTCGATAATGCTCCACTCGATATCAGCAAGAAGAAATTACAATTCCGGATGAAGGACTTCAACCACGTGCCGCCATCAATATCATGTGCCGTAATCAACAAATCCTTCGACCAAACATTCAAAAGGTTGATAAGAAGCTCGATAAAGTGAAAGGATTTTTCACAAAATTATGGCAAGCAATATCTTTCTCTTTCGGTACTTCTACATCTACTTTGGGCGATCCGGGAAAGCAACCCGTATTTACATGGTCTTCTACTTCTTCTTCTGGAGACGATCAAGCTACTAGTGATGAAGGAGATGATGGAAATAAAGGAGATGGTGGTAGGGGTAAGGGTCCGATGGTATAAGAAGTTTACTTGTTTCCTTTTCTTTTAATTCAAGACAATTGTTCAAATTTATATAGCTTGTACTTAAGTGGCCATTCTAGTTTATTTTTCTTTTAAACACTATTGTCTATGGATATTAAATGTGTGAATGCTTGTTTCTTGTTCAATTTCATTTTACAATATCATATTGCTTATTCCTTTTTGTCGATGACAAAGGGGAAGAATTATTATTGCTACTAATAAAAATGCAGGATACAGAGCGTCAGAGATTCAGGGGGAGTAAGTATTTATGTTATTTTATATATCCAGTAGAAATCTACATCTATTTATAGGTTGTCATCAATCAAAAAGGGGGAGAACGTTGATACTTGGTTTTGATTCATGACACAGAGCTTTCATCTACAACACATAGATTTGACGACTGCGACAAAAAGAGAATATATACTACAAGGATACGAGACTTCAAAACTGGTGCATCAATTTTATATTTTGATTGTTTGAGTCTTAGATCAATATTGTTAAAATCTCTCCTCAGTTAAAAGTATATATTAGTTTATATAAGCATATAATTAATAAAAGTTTAAAAGTAATATATATATATATATATATATATATATATATATATGTACAAAAATGTGCATATTGCATAAATTATACCAGGTCAATCGACTGACCCTGTAGGCCCAGTCGACTGACAATGGGTAAAATATGCAACATGCACAGTGCATGTATATTTAAATTTGAATATTTAAATTCATTTGAATATTCAGTCGACTGACCTTGTCGTCCAGTCGACTGAATTTCTATAACAACAATATTTTTAAAAAGACACAACTTTTTCGAAGGGTTGCGAACATTCAACGAAAGGATTCAGGTGCAACACTTCGATCGAAACTCTTCACCAACAGTTATAGCTTTCTATCACTTATAAATACAAACTCCAAACTTATTTCAAATCACCGAATTACAATCGAATTCTCTTATTCTCTGATCTAACTTTCTGAAATCTATTTGCAATCATACTCTCGATTATTCTACATAAAAGTAATTTATACCTTTCTATTCTTCATATACGTCAGATATAAACATTTATACTCGAGGAGAAGATTATAGGAAGGGTGTACTACAAGTGACAAATCTGTGTTATCAGAACACATCGGTCAAACTATTTTCTGTAAATTGTTAAAGTCCCGTTCTGCTGCTCAGGCGAGTAAAGTCCTCTTCGGCTGTTGAGGCGAAATCCTGTTCTACTGCTCAGTCCCTGTTCGGCTGCTCGGGGTTGTATAGACCTGTTCCTCCGGGTTAAGTGAGGGTTGTTGTTTTAGTGAAATTCCAGAAGGAGCCTGAGACTGGACGTAGGATGGTGCTCCGAACCAGTATAAAAATCTCTGGTGTCATTTTACTATATTGCTCTTTATTCCGCACTATTTACAGTATTATTATTATTAGTATACTCTGCATTGTCATATATCCATATTACACGATCCACACTGCATAGCTTCCTTTCACTTCTCAGATTAGGCAGCTTTTAGAATATCTTCAAGAATCCCTCTAGGAATCAACCCAATTATGAAAGATGGTTAAGACCTTGGATAGTGAAGTTAGAAATTTTTCCACCAAATTGTTGAAATATGAAGGTTTGATTTCTTCCGATAAGAGAACCCTCCCAGTTACTCAAGATGGTGAGTCTCAAAAGAAATTGAAGCGGGATCAGGTTCTTACTACACTCAACCAAAGTTCGTCTCGCATATTCCTAGAAACTCATGAAGACTTCTCTTACCAGGATTATCCTCCGTCAAAGAAAGAAGAACCAAAGAGTGAGAAGTATTGTATCTATCATTTGAAAAACATGCACCAGATAGATGGATGTCGAAAGCTGTCTTACGCGACCAAAAAATTCATACCGAAAGGAAAGTAAGCCAAATTTATTAAACGATGAGTTTGAATATCTTATTATAATTTTTTTTCCTATTCCTATGACTCCAGGATAATTCCATGTAACTCTTATCAAATGTGTGACGACCCAAATTTTTTTAACATTTGAAATGGAATATTTAATTGATTTTAAATATTTGGAGATTAGTTTAACTTGAATTTTAATTATAAATATGAATTTGATAATTAAATTATTGAATTTAATTGATTAATAATGGGTAAAAATTTGAATCTTGAATTTTTAGCTTGTTAAAAATAATTTGATGGTTTAGAAAATTTATATTGATAATATTGAAGATATGGAAGCTTCAGAATTTGATTTGGAAATGTTTTGTTTAGTTTTTAATTTATATCGTTTAAATCGATATTTAAAAATAACATTCTGAGGCACAGTTTCAGAATTCGACGAAACCAGTTTCATTGGATCCGTAATATTGTATTATATCGAATATCAATTTTTGTAATGTTTGGAGTTGTCGATTGGCCGTATGATAAGCAAACGCGTTGAAAATTAAATAGAAAATTTAATTAATAACTGGCTTCAAAAAGCTATCTTCTCCATACGATCGAATTTGGACTCGAAACCTTTTCCATTGCGTTCATAATAGGGGTATAACAATATAAACGCATAGCGGCACGCCTCGATAGGAGGTCAAGTTTTAAGTTGTATTTATCGGTACGGTTTGAATTCAGTTTAAAATATATATGTTTATACCCTAGTCTCTTCCGCTGTATTTCATTCACATCTCAACTTTTTGCCTTCAAATCACTATCTCCACTCGTACACGCAACCGATCAAATCGTGTCTCGTTTATCCCTTTTTCATCTTTTAAGAACATTGTAGCCGAGTTCTCTTTACAAGCAGCAATCGAATTCAAAGGAATAAAAATAATGGCCGCGCTCCTCAAATTTCTCGTCCATAATAAAAAAATCGAATTCAAAAATATCAAAGCGGCGGCCGAGTTTGAAGGGCAAAAGGAGGGGAAGAGGATCATAATGAATCGCGACTGGGTCGCGTGGGCGCGTTGGGGGAAAGGGGTTTCACGAGCTACCTTCCTATACGAGATCGAGACGGCTCGTTCGAGCAGCGATGTAGGCATCGCGTTTTTTAGGGAGCTCGCGACTTTGGCATGAGCTATCAGCGACTTCGATTTCTGGGTAGGTCGAGGTCAGTCAAAGCTAGGGCAGCGATGGGTCGCGATGGCCGGACTCAGCGCGGCGGGCAGCGGCGATGGCGTGAAGCTCATGACTTGGGTCGATTTCGTGTTTGAGCGCGATTTCGATAGTAAGGTATAAATTCCATTTCAATTTAATATATATATATATATATATATAAAATTATGTGTAAACTAATATATATATATCTGTGTGTGTGTGCAGTTTTCAATTTTATATGCATATAGAGAATATAATGTTTATAGTGAAAAGGAAAATAAAAATAAATATTGGTTGGACATATCTGCAAATTATTTCCAAGCCAAAGATGTATATGTGTATTGTATACAGAAAAAAAAAGTGTATATATATATATATTGGAATTTAAATGTGTGGATTTATATAAAAAATATGATTTTTAAAATCGATATATTATTTTATAAGTGTATATATAGGGAGCTTTAAATAGGAAAATTATTAGTTTAAATTAAAATCATTGGTTAATTTAAATTTGTTAAATGGAAAATTAATTGTTCGATTATCTCGAATATTAATAAGTTGTATAAATTGATTATACAAGGTCTAAAAATCATAGAATCAAACTGGAAATGGAAATGGATTGCAAATAAAAGCAAAGGTGAGATCTTCTCACTCAATCAAATATTGTTCTGATTTAAATGTTGAATAGTTAGATTTAAAACTGATTAACTGTATGCTTGGATGATTGATTTATAATAATTATTCACTGGATGATATTATATATGTAGTAGTATATAGTATATATTGGGTGATTGATTTCCCGCATTATATAGCGGATGAGACCGTATGCGTCGCATAATAGTGGATGATATTTCCCATATACCGCGAGATTCCACCTCGAAGTGGAATTGGTATTTAATTGTTGTGCTAACGTCTGTGGATGCTGGGAAAACAGGTTGGAGGGATCCAACTGGATTCTTCAAATATATGAATTTGTTTCAGTATTGTATGTTGATTATTTATAATCTGTGTGTGACTATTTGAGATTGAAACTGTTGAAGGCTAAAATTTAGCCGAATATATTTTTGGTATCGTAGGATACCAGAAATAGATAAAATTGGATTTTTGAAATTTAGTAGAAAATTTATTGTAAATTAATTTTAGAAAATTAAATAAATTTAAAAGAAAGGGTTTGTTTCAAAAGATAATAAATTTGGTGTTTGAAATAAATTTTAAAATCAATTTGAAATTTGATTTGGTGTTTTGAAAATAAATTAGAAAAGCAATTTGGTATTGATCTGGTAAAAATAATAAGTATTTGGGAAATCGATCTAAATTTGGCTTGATGTTTAAAAATAAACTTTGGGAAACCAATTCTGAAAATGGATTTGGTGTTGTAAGTGAACATTTGGGAATTGATTTGAAAATTATATATCTTTGGATATTTGAAAATTTAAGATTCACAGTGGGAATTTTATAAAAGAAAGGGAAATTTGTTTAAAAATAATATTGTTTTATTTTTAAAAGTGTGGAAAGGAATTTACGGATTTGGAACGTAAATTTAAAGTAAATCCAGAAGGATTTATAAATTGATTTGAATGAACCATTTTAGAATGGAAGGTGTACTTTCCCTAGAAAGCCGAGTATGTTTTCAATATAGTCTATAAGTATGAAATTAAAGTTGAGAAGATGGTTTCAAGGAAAGATTATTTTGGAGAAATTATCTACTCGGGTTATTTTAAAAATCTTTAAAGTAAAGATATATTTTAATTTACTATAGAAGTGATTATTTAAAGTTTTAATTGATACTTGTTTTAGAAAGTGGATATTTAAATAGTTATATCCTATCTATTAATTTATTTTAAAATTAGTTTGGACTTGAATTTTAGATGATATTTTAATATAATATCTTCACAAGTAATGTTTTAGATAAAGTGTTTTAAAATAGTTTTTTTTCTGAATGTTCCAAGTATATAAGTTTGGATAAGTAATTTAAATTATTTTAAAGCATTTAAACTCGGCAGATTTTCAGTGGAAATAAATAAATATTAGGAAATGTATTATACGTAAGGAAAAGTAATTTGAAATTGTTTTCAAATGGTTGAAGTATGAAATATATCTTACGGAGATATTTTGAAAATAAATAATTGGGAAAAATTATTTAAATCTGGTAATTGTTGTGAATGTTGATTGATAGTTAAATAACCGACTATCAATATTTTCCTTTAAACGACATTTGAATTTCGATGCGACCAGAGGTCGGATTCCAAGTGGATATCTGAAAACCACATCGAAACTTTGTGATTGTGATGGATCTTTTATTAAAAAATTAAAATGGAAAATTGCTGTGATTTATTGAAATCTGAATGAACATTTATTTTTAAAAATAAGCGCTTATTATTTGGATTAGTCAGGAGAGGACCTTGTGTCATAAAACCCATTGCGAATAATGATACGACGAAATGGGATGCATTTGAAGATGGTGTTGAAGACCGGGTATTTTCGAAAGCGAAAGGATTACTTGTCGAATGTATCTGCACCGAGTTGCTTCGGTATAGATATTTTTTCACCCTTTGTGATGGGGATTCCGGACGTGATTAGTGAATATTCGGATCTGCAAGGGCTTCTTTGGAAGTGCCTTCGGTTCCGTTCGATTTCGGAACGGACTTGTATGGATGTGTGTCTGACATTACACTTTGAGATATAAAGCTGATTTCTATCAAATACATTTCTGTTGGTGGCGGAGAATTTATTCTCTTAGCTTAACACCATTCTCTGAGACGTACGAGTTCAGAGGTTATGTAGTTGATGATTATTAGTGATATACTCCCAAATTTGGTAATGTGGCATACGAAGTGCTGCTGATCATTTATTGATCAAAGCATGACTTTGTGAAAAGTGTAGCTTTGTGGACGAGACCTCGTCGGACCTCACAACCTGGAAATGGTCGAAACAGGAAGGATGTGGCAAGGTTATTTGGGGGTAGCACCCCCTTAGGGTATGTCATTTCCTTCTGGAAAAGGGTAGTATCATGATATGGATCCCAAATATTTTACATATGTTGATGCTGCAAATTTATTATACTTTGTGATTGTTGCTTTATGGTTGAGGATCCTCAGATAAAGGTTGCAAACGACCGAGGGATGGCATACTCGTGTAGCAGTTACCTAGTTACAGAGGTAACCCAGCCTTGTGTTGGCAGAGACCCGATTAGTTTCTCGGGACATCCCTCAAGAGGCGTACCCATGTGGCAATAGGAAGTTCCTTAGCCTGACCATTTGTTGGAAATCCAAAGAAACAACATGAGCCCTTTACGATTGCAATTGTATAACCTGCCTCCTCAGGAGGTAGCTATAGAAGGCATAATATAATGGTACCTATGCTGGCTAAGATTAATATTATACTTTCGGAATGTTTTCTACACCATGCACTAATGATAATATTAAAAAGGATTTTGCATATCAAGCATGTTTGACTATCATAAGGAGAAATCTCCCCCAAGTCTGCGGTTGCATTGTGTGTGCGCCGGGAGGCTTTATGGTAGTTTCATTTTCCAAAAGCATAGCGGATTTCTTTTTATTTTCTTTGTGAAAATAACTGTTTTTAAGATCTCACACCAGTCCCATGAATGACCTGGAGTTTATTGTTCCCTTTCTTAACTCTAGGTGCCTATAATTTTCCACACGGGCAGCCTAGAGTCTGGTTATCATTATTCGAGAGCGAAGTCTATCAAGAAGTTGCTATGGAAATCAAGAGTTGAAGCTGGATGGCGAGGCGTATCACTTATATATGTAATATTTCTTTTCCGCTGTTTGTTGTTGTAAACTCTGATCATGTAATGTGATGTAATGTAATAACTGATATAGTTCTTTGTTTTAAAGATATTCATTTATCTATTATATTTGTTCCGCTGCGACATGTGAGATTCTGTTATTGTTTCCTTTTCTTCTTCTTCTACCTCTTTCTTCTTTAAACCCAAAGACTCATACATTTGTTCCACTTTGGGCTGAATTGCTGTGGGATTTTGCCAGCCCAAAAGGGGTACGGATTTGCTGCCTTCACATTTGGTATCAGAGCATTTGGTTTAGCGACAACCTTGGCTCTGTTGGGTGTTACTCATTAGAGATAGAGTCAGCAGTACTCTAGAATGAGTTTGAGTGTAATAATAGATATGAGCGCGTATTTGTTAGTGAATATGAAATTGTTTTATATTGTGTTGACTTATCGGTTGATTGTTTATAGATTCTGATCGGTGAAGTCTAGCTAACTGTGTCGATAGGAGTTTCTAAACTCTTAAACAAGATAAACCGACACTGTATTATTTTAAAACTAGGGTGAATAAAATAATATTACCCAAAACTATTTTCATATATAAAGGAAATAATCTTTGTATATTATTATAGAAATGGATGCTTGGTTGATAGGAAGTGATAATACTAAATTATTATCATTGTTATATAGGAAATTGAAATCAAAACCAAAAAAAGTTAAGAAATAAAATCCATATACAAATGAGATTTATAAATATAAATTGTAAAGGTGATTTATAATTTGAAATGGAATTCCAGAGAAATGTTTTGAACAAGAAAATAAAATAAAGTTTAAAGGGTTTGAATTTTTTTGGAGATTTGGAAAGTTTAAATCCCATTTGATTTTGAAAATAATTCTCAAAGGTTTTGGAGAAATGATTTTGAAGGGATGAAAACTCTAAACTCTTTTTGGTCGTTGGAAAATAACTTCGGTGATGACTGCAGCATCATCGATGTTCATTTTCGGGTTTCCAGGAAAGGAATTGTTGCCGAATTATATTAAATGGAATTTTTTTGCAAAACCGAGTTTGGGTTTTAGAAATTCAAAAGAAAATTTGAATTGATTTCAAAAAAAATGATTTTTGAAAGGTTGAAAAGACTCTGGAATGTTATATAAAATATTTATGGAATATCATGAAGTTGATAACTTGTAAAGTTTGAAGTTGTTAAAATAAAAATCTAACTTAAAGAGAAGTTAGATAAAAGTAAAGGTGGAAACAAAATAAGTAGGAAGGAAAATTTAATTCAAGTGGAACTAAAAAAAATGAAATGGAAACTGAATAAAAGAATTGAGATTAAAAATTTGAGTTAATTTGTATGAAGGTAAATTTGAGAAGTCTCATAGACTAAATGATTGGAATAAAATCTATAAAGGGGGAAAATAAAATTGTGAATGAATGAATAAATTTGCAATTGCAAGTGAATGAAAGTGAAATTGAATGTTGAAATTCATTTCGAATTTGTAAGTAAATAGAACTGGAATTGGAATTGAATTTGATTTGTGATAAACAAAGCAAAGTATTGAAATGAAATTAGTAAGTGAAATTAATTGAAGAAATGACAAATTAATATGGTTTGAAATGAATTGAAATTCAATATTTATAAAGGGAAAGATAAATTAAATTTAAATGGAATTTGAAATCCAGTTTAAATACAAGTGGTTGTAAACTAAATGGTGAATTGAAATTGAATTGTGTTTGGGGATGAACAAAAGAATAAAACTGGAATTGGAAACTGAATATCGAAAACCAATTTGAATTGTGTGAAATAAAATGAAGTTGTAAAATTAGTTCGAAGTGAACCAAAGATAATAAAGGTGAAATAAAGAAATGGTTTGAGATAAAATGAATTGGAATGAATTAGTAAATGAAACTAATTTAAAATTAATGATATGAGTCGGTTGTGAATGAAAGATAATCGATAAAATTCGAGATTCAAAAGATAAATAGAATCCAAATAGAACTGAAAGTGAAAATTAAATTAAAGTGAAATTAAAAATGCAAAATTGAATGAAAATGGATATATAAGTTGAATAGTAAAGTAAAAAAATGGTATAAGAAGTAAGTATTCAAACTTTTGTAAAGAAATGTGCTAAAATGATTTTTGAATGTTGAAATTGGACATTATGGATATCAGGATATACAGGTGTGTTAAAGACAAAGGATAAATTGGATTTTGATTCTGAAGGTAAAATTGAATTGCTCGACGAAAATGTATGTATTTAAATTTCAGTATGAAACTTGGTGATTTTCTTGTCTAGCCACTTGGCCTTTTGTTTTCTTTTGAAATCTGGGGACCTGTGGTGCCATTTTGTAGTCGTACCGAGCTAGCCGTGCAAATGTGACACTGGCGAAATTTTTCGAAAATTTAGGGAGTTAGAAAAAATTTGAGAAAATTTTGAAAGTTGAAATTTGAATTTGAATTTAAATTTGAATTGTTAAGAAAATAATATTGTTTGGAAACTATGAGAGATTTTGGAAAGTTAGTTGAAGTGATAATGGGTTGTTAAATAAAAGATTTGTTTTGGAAAGTTGATAAAACTGTTTGGTTTTGGGAAAATATTAAATGGGTTAAGGATCAATTTTCTTAACTAGTAATTTCGGGACGAAATTCTTTTAAGGGGGAAGGATGTGATGAACCAGAAAATTTTAACATTTGAAATGGAATATTTAATTGATTTTAAATATTTGGAGATTAGTTTAACTTGAATTTTAATTATAAATATGAATTTGATAATTAAATTATTGAATTTAATTTATTAATAATGGGTAAAAAAATTGAATCTTGAATTTTTAGCTTGTTAAAAATTATTTGATGGTTTAGAAATTTATATTGATAATACTGAAGATAATGGAAGCTTCAGAATTTGATTTGGAAATGTTTTGTTTAGTTTTGAATTTATATCGTTTAAATCGATATTTAAAAATAGCATTCCGAGGCACAGTCTCGAAATTCGACGAAACCAATTCCATTGGATCTGTAATATTGTATTATTATCGGATTTCAATTTTCGTAACTTTTGGAGTTGTCATTTGGCCGTACGATAAGCAAACACGTTGAAAATTAAATCGAAAATTTAATTAATAACTGGCTTCAAAAAGCTATCTTCTCCATACGATCGAATTTGGACTCGAAACCTTTTCCATTGCGTTCGGAATAGGGGTATAACTTTATAAACGCCTAGCGGCACGCCTCGATAGGAGGTCAAGTTTTAAGTTGCATTTATCGGTACGGTTTGAATTCAGTTTAATATATATATATATATATATATATATATATATATATATATATATATTTATACCCTAGTCCCTTCCGCTGTATTTCATTCACATCTCAACTTTTTGCCTTCAAATCACTGTCTCCACTCGTACACACAATCGATCAAATCGTGTCTCTTTTATCCCTTTTTTGTCTTTTAAGAACATTGCAGCCGAGTTCTCTTTACAAGCAGCAATCGAATTCAAAGGAATAAAAATAATAGCCGTGCTCCTCAAATTTATCGTCCATAAAAAAAATCGAATTCAAAAATATCAAAGCGGCGGCCGAGTTCGAAGGTCAAAAGGAGGGAAGAGCATCGCAATGAATCGCGACTGGGTCGCGTGCACGCGTTAGGGGAAAAGGGATTCGCGAGCTACCTTCCTATACGAGATCGAGACGGCTCGTTCGAGCAACGATGTAGGCATCGCGTTTTTGGGGAGCTCGCGTCTTTGGCATGAGCTATCGGCGACTTTGATTTCTGGGTAGGCCGAGGTCAGTCAAAGCTAGGGCAGCGATGGGTCACAATGGCCGGACTCAGGCGCGACGAGCAGCGGCGACGGCGTGAAGCTCACGACTTGGGTCGATTTTGTGTTTGAACGCGATTTCGACAGTAAGGTATAAATTCCATTTCAATTTAATATATATATTAAATTATGTGTAAACTATATATATGTGTGTGTGTGTGTGTGTGTGTGTGCAGTTTTCAATTTTATATGCATACAGAGAATATAACGTTTATAGTGAAAAGGAAAATAAAAATAAATATTGGTTGGACATATCTGCAAATTATTTCCAAGCCAAAGATGTATATGTGTATTGTACACAGAAAAAAAGTGTGTATATATATAGGAATATAAAGGTATGTATTTATATAAAAAATATGATTTTTAAAATCGATATATTATTTTGTAAGTGTATATATATAGGGAGCTTCAAAAAGGAAAATTATTAGTTTAAATTAAAATCATTGGTTAATTAAAATTTTTTAAATGGAAAATTAATTGTTCGATTATCTCGAATATTAATAAATTATATAAATTGATTATACAAGGTCTAAAAATCATAGAATCAAGCTGGAAATGGAAATGGATTGTAAATAAAAGCAAAGGTGAGATCTTCTCACTCAATCAAATATTGTTCTGATTTAAATTTTAAATAGTTAGATTTAAAATTGATTAACTGTATGCTTGGATGATTGATTTATAATAATTATTTACTGGATGATATTTTTTATATAGTAGCATATAGTATATATTGGGTGATTGATTTCCCGCATTATATAGCGGATGATATTTTATAAATCCCATAAACCATGATATTCCACCTCGAAGTGGAATTGGTATTTAATTATCGTGCGAACGTCTGTGGATGCAGGGAAAACAGGTTGGAGGGATCCAACTGGATTCCTTAAATATTTGAATTTGTTTCAATATTGTATGTTGATTATTTATAATCTGTGTGTGACTATTTGTGATTGAAACTGTTAGCCGAATATATTTTTTGTATCGTAGGATACTGGAAATAGATAAGATTGGATTTTTGAAATTTAGTACAAAATTTATAGTAAATTAATTTTAGAAAATTGAATAAATTTAAAAGAAAGAGTTTGTTTCAAAAGATAATAAATTTGGTGTTTGAAATAAATTTAAGAATCAATTTGAAATTTGATTTGGTGTTTTGAAAATAAATTAGAAAATAAATTTGGTATTGATTTGGTAAAAATAATGAGTATTTGGGAAATCGATCTAAAATTGACTTGATGTTTAAAAATAAATTTTGGGAAACCAATTCTGAAAATGGATTTGGTGCTGTAAGTGAATATTTGGGAATTGATTTGAAAATTGTATATCTGTGGATATTTGAAAATTTAAGATTCACAATGGAAATTTTATGAAAGAAAGAGAAATTTGTTTTAAAAATAAATATCGTTTTATTTTTAAAAGTGTGAAAAGGAATTTACGGATTTGGAACGTAAATGTAACGTAAATCCAAAAGGATTTATAAATTGATTTGAATGAACCATTTTAGAATGGAAGGTGTACTTTCCCTGGAAAGCCGAGTATGTTTTCAATATAGTCTATAAATATGAAATTGAAGTTATGAAGATGGTTTTAAGGAAAGATTATTTTGAAGAAATTATTTACTCGGGTTATTTTGAAAATCTTTAAAGTAAAGATATATTTTAATTTATTATAGAAGTGATTATTTAAAGTTTTAATTGATATTTGTTTTAGTAAATGGATATTTAAATAGTTATATCCTATCTATTAATTTATTTTAAAATTAGTTTGGACTTGAATTTCATATGAGATATTAGTATAATATCTTCACAACTAATGTTTCAGATAAAGTGTTTTAAAATAGTTTTTTTTCTGAATGTTCCAAGTATATAAGTTTGGATAAGTAATTTAAATTGTTTTAAAGCATTTGAACTCGACAGATTTTCAGTGCAAATAAATAAATATTTGGAAATGTATTCCACGTAAGGAAATGTAATTTGAAACTGTTTTCAAATGGTTGAAGTGTGAAATATATCTTGCGGAGATATTTTGAAAATAAATAATTGGGGAAAATTATTTAAATCTGGTAATTGTTGTGAATGTTGATTGATAGTTAAATAACCTACTATCAATATTTGCCTTTAAACGACAATTGAATTTCGATGCGACGGGGGTTGGATTCCAAGTGGATATCCAAAAACCACATCGAACCTTTGTGATTGCGATGGATCTTTTATTTAAAAGATCAAAATGGAAAATTGTTGTGATTTATTGAAATCTGAATGAACACTTATTTTTAAAAATAAGCGCTCATTATTCGGATTAGCTGGGAGAGGACCTTGTGTCATAAAACCCATTGCGAATAATGATACAACGAAATGGGATGCATTTGAAGATGGTGTTGAAGACCGGGTATTTTCGAAAGCGAAAGGATTACTTGTCGAATGTCTCTGCACCGAGTTGCTTCGGTATAGAGATTTTGTCACCCTTTGTGATGGGGATTCTGGACGTGATTAGTGAATATTCGGATCTGCAAGGGCTTCTTTGGAAGTGCCTTCGGTTCCGTTCGATTTCGGAACGGACTTGTATGGATGTGTGTCTGACATTACACTTTGAGATATAAAGCTGATTTCTATCAAATACATTTCTGTTGGTGGCGGAGAATTTATTCTCTTAGCTTAACACCCTTCTCTGATATGTACGAGCTCAGAGGTTATGTAGTTGATGGTTATTAGTGATATACTCCCAAATTTGGTAATGTGGCATACGAAGTGCTGCTGATCCTTTGTTGATCAAAGCATGACTTTGTGAAAAGTGTAGTTTTGTGGACGAGACCTCATCGGACCTCACAACCCGAAAGTGATTGAAACAGGAAGGATGCGACAAGGTTATTTGGGGGTAACACCCCTTAAGGGTATGTCATTTCCTTCTGGAAAAGGGTAGTATGATGGTATGAATCCCATATATTTTGCCTATGTTGATGCTGCAAATTTATTATACTTTGTGGTTGTTGCTTTGTGGTTGAGGATCCTTGGATAAAGGTGGCAAACGACCGGGGGATTGCATACTCGTGTAGTAATTCCTAGTTACAGAGGTAACCCGGCCTTGTTTTGGCAGAGATCCGATTAGGTTCTCGGGACGTCCGCCCAGGGGCGTACCCTTGTGGCAATAGGAAGTTCCTTAGCCTGACCATTTGTTGGAAATCCAAAGAAACAATACGAGCCCTTTACGATTGCAATTGTATAACCTGCCTCCTCAGGAGGTAGCAATAACAGGCATAATATAATGGTACCCACGCTGGCTAAGATTAATATTATACTTCCGAAATGTTTTTCTACATTATGCACTAATGATAATATTAAAAAGGATTTTGCGTATCAAGCGTGTTTGACTATTATAAGGAGAAATCTCCCCTAAGTCTGCGATTGCATTGTGTGTGTGCCGGGAGGCCTTATGGTAGTTTCATTTTCCAAAAGCATAGCGGATTTCTTTTTATTTTCTTTATGAAAATAACTGTTTTTAAGATCTCACACCAGTCCCATGACTGACCTGGAGTTTATTGTTCCTTTTCTAACCTCTGGGTGTCCACAATTTTCCACACAGGCAGCCTAGAGTTAGGTTATCAATATTCGAGAGCGAAGTCTATCAAGAAGTTGCTATGGAAATCAGGAGTTGAAGCTGGATGGCGAGGCGTATCACTTATATATGTAATATTTCTTTTCCGCTGTTTGTTGTTGTAAACTCTGAAAATGTAATGTGATGTAATGTAATAACTGATATAGTTCTTTGTTTTAAAGATATTCATTTATCTATTATATTTGTTCCGCTGTGACATGTGAGATTCTATTATTGTTTCCTTTTCTTCTTCTTCTTCTACCTCTTTCTTCTTTAAACCTAAAGACTCGTACATTTGTTCCACTTTGGGCTGAATTGTTGTGGGATTTTTCCATCCCAAAAGGGGTACGGATTTGCGGGCCTTCACAAAATGAATGCATATGGCGCTTTTCTACAAAGATGAAGTTGCAAGAAGAATCCATTTGTACATGAAATTTCCATGGTCAATCGGAAGATTCAAGTCCTATTAATATGCCCTTCTCGATTATAACCTCATCCCTAAAAGTTTCAAATCTAAGGGGCACCTTATAACTCGAATTTCTTGAAATTTAATCTTTGGCATAACTATATCTACCGAGTCTTTACTCGGAAAGTGCGTTCAAGTCTCGGCATCTACGGTATCTCTTTCGATATGTCCTTTCTCCTTAAGAAAGTTTGCATATCATATTTAGAATTCAAGGACCGAGACTCTTTCATTGATCTGACGAGATCAATGAAGAGTTTCACTTTTTCTAAATATATTGATTCAATCGATACTTTTCTTTCTCAAACTCGGATCAAACTTTCTATCGAATAATATGATTTATAAATTATGTGTGGTCAAAAGTCTTTTACAAGATAGTCCGAAAGAACTCTTTTCAAAGGATATATATTTCATTTTACTAACTTAAAACTAGCATTCTACATGACGGTTAAACTAAAATAGTTTTTGATGGTCTACGCCCACCAAAAGTAGTTGTAGATGGTCGACACCCACCGAAAGTGGTTCAGATGGTCAACGCCCATCAAAGTGGCTATAGATTTAGACCCAATGATAAGTTAGTAGACCTCGCCATAAGAGCACCTCTATAGTGATGTGCTACAAAGTATAAGGCCATATCACCTAAGTTTAAAAAGACATCGAAAAGTAGAAAGTATACTGATAGTTAGCCATGGTCAAGTGGTCATGCATAAGATTAGAATGGGGTAGATTCCCAATAATAACGAGCCATGGTCATGTAGTACCATGCATAAAATTAGAATTAGTTAGATTCCCAATAAGATTAGAATGTTGGGTAGATTTCCAATAATAGTGAGCCATGGTCAAATGGTACCATGTATAAGATTAAAATTGGGTAGATTCTCGATAAGTTTAGAATTTGGATAGATTCCCAATAATAGTAAACCATGGTCAAGTGTACCATGCATAATATTATAATTGGGTATATTCCCAATAAGAATAGAATGTTGGGTAGATTCCCAATAATAGCGAGTCATGGTCAAGAAGTACCATGCACAAGATTAGAATTGAGTAGATTCCCAATAAGGATAGAATGCTAGGGAAAAAGTTCCTAAGTTAGGGTACTAAGTAGTCTCTCGATAAACAGAGAAGAGTAAAAAAAAAGAGTAGAATCAGAACAAGATGAAACTCCTGATTGTGTCGCTAGGCTAGCTCCGAACAAGGATCCGGTAATAGAATTCGGTCGGGTCCACTATCTTTTTTTGACAAGAGTATACCAAGGGTAAGAGATACCCTACAAAGAGATGATTCTAAAGCACACTCAAGCAATGTGACGACATAAAAAGTAAAATCGAAAGGAATGATGTTCCTTTACACCTATATGAATACATTTTTTTTGCAATTTACAGTTATGATAGTTTATCCAAGAAGGGGTTATAAGGAACTGGCCAAGAAGAACGCCTAATTCAGTGAAGAAATAATATTATAAAAACTGGATTACAAAATCAAGAGCATTAGTGGATAAGGTATAAGAACAAAAGGAGGATATCCTTCCAAATGAGCAAGCCGGGGTGGCAAGTCAGGGCTCTTCGGAATAATCTTAGTTTCATAATCTCGAAAGGAATTTATCATCAGAAATGCGGGTTAAGGATCTTAAGGCTAGGATAAACACTAGAGGAGGGGTGAATGGTGTTTTAGAGAATTATTAAATCTTTTTAGTTTTTGTTAATTTAACACAAATGTATGCAATATTCAGACACAGATATGATCACAGAATCAAACATAGATGCAAATATAAAGTAAAAATAGTAAAGGAAAGAACATACCGGATTTTATACTGGTTCAGAGTTACCCTACATCCACTCCCGCACACAAGTACGGATTTCCTTTCAAAAACAATCTTTACAATTACACTCTCGATTTCAAGGCAACGAGGTACACCCTCCAGAATCACAATTCTCTGGGTAGAGATACTTGATTTCCCGGGCAACAAGTTCACCCAATTGATTTTCCAAGGCTACAATCACACCTTATCTCGCTTGATTGATTTCCAAGGCTACAATCACAACTTTTCTCGCTAAGTTGATTACAAAAAGCCAATAACTCTGAATAGCACTGAGGATCTTGTTGAGATAGCGATAGAGAATCAAAACAGAGATAATCTAGTTAGATTCAATATTGATTTCGGTAGAGTAATGATAAGAATTTGTATATAGAAACTTAGAAGAAAAAGAGGAGCGAAAAACCAGAAAATCTATGTTAAAATTCGTTGAAACCAACCCTATTTATAGAGGAAGAACAACCTGTCCATTAGTGAAGAGTTATGATGAATAGACACTTCTTTTGAAATTTAAATTTTGAACTCAATTGACACCATGTCGACATGGGGTACATGAGTATGTCGACATCCCAAAGGGATTTTTGGTGTTTTGATTTTCTTTGAAAATAACCTTTATCTTATATTAAAACTATTATAAATTTTATAAATATATTTGACTATTATTAAAATGCATAAGTAAATATATAGAATAATATTTACAAAATTTTACTACAATTTTATATTTAAAATCTAAGTATAAATATTTAAAACTTAAATATATTATATTTAAAAAATAGGTTAAAAACAAGGATAATTTGATTTTGAAATTAAAGATTATTTTGAGGCTAAAAATATTTGAAATCAGGATATATGTTTTTGATGCTTTTAAATGGAAGGTTTTGAAATCATTTTGAAAATAAGATATAATTTTGAAAAATCATTTTGAATAAAAAGTTAGCGGATACAAAACAATGTTCCACTAGATTTTTCGTAGGTTCCATCCTACTTAGGGTTCCATCCCTTTAACAGGCTCGAAGTGGATTCCATTCCACGAATAAATTGGATTTTAAGATGCCAGTGCTTTTTTAGGAGTTTTAACAATTTTTTTAATTAAAAGTAAATTACTTGAACTCTTGATAATCTTAATACTCATGAGTCTTCAATCTTGATATCTTGAATCTCTTACTGTACAGTCTTCATTTTTGGTACCTGCATGGTTAAATCCCGCATATACATATATATCTAAACTTATACTATTAGTATTTATATTTTATAATCTATTCTAAGGTTGTTGTCATCAAAACCATAATCTCACGGACTAACAATCTCTCCATTTTTTATGATGACAACCTTTGTTTATAAAATATTACTTCTATCCTAATAACTCCCCCTTAATCTATGCCTAACTACCCTATTTTATACTTCTCCCCCTTTGTCATCAACAAAAAAATAACTCTAAACTATATAACACCAAACTATAGAACTCCCCTTAAATCTTATACTCTATGATATGTGATTATAATGATAGTGTTATCATAAATAATCAACACTTAGATCTAATAATAAACCTAATCCTAACCTACTAACTATTCTAAGTATATAATAACCATATAGTTATATTTACATTTTCGTGGGAAACGTAAGAAGGAACATGCAACAATGGTAAAGAAAGAGAAGAAACTAATGTGTGTTTTTGAACATAGGAGATCTATGAATCGAACAGTTTGGATAGTGGAAACATAAATTTCCACGTTGTTCGACAAGATTCCCATTCTTGTCAAAATACCTCACGAACACAAACGGCCTTGTTGTTATCTTCCGCATGCGCTTCTTCCATGGGTTCTTCTTCTTCTTCTTCTTCTTCTTCTTCTTCTTCTTCGCTGGCCTCTTGTTCTTGATCGCCTGAAGAGTCTTCGTCAATCAAGATTGGGTTAGCATGATTGTCCATTAGAAATTTTTGCAAATTCCTAAGGATTTTGCCTTGCCTCTCTTGTTCCTTGGCCATTCGAAGTTGCATTACTTGAATTTCAGTCAGTAACTGAAATGCATCCTTTAGAGAATCCTCCATTTTAGTCACATGAGCGAGAGTAGTATGTTGAAATGGACCAGATGTAGGAGAGGGGAACGAAAAGGTTGATTTTATGTTTGATTTGAAAGAGGAGGCCATTGATTATTTGATTTCAGAGAAAAGAACAGAGAGATAACAGAAAGGATGAATAAAATTTCGAAAATGTGAAGAATATATAACCAATTATTTGAATTTTGGTGGGAAAAGTTTCAAAAATTAAAAAACGTTGTATGTCGACATAGGGTAGAGGGGTATGTCGACATGGTTCCTGAATTTTTGCCTATTTAGTTTATTTTTTTTGAATTAATTTTGAATTATACTTTTTTATTCATATTTTATATTTCACTTATTGAAAAAATGCCTAATTCTCTTCTTAATTTAGTAGATATAGATTCATTTAATGGTTTTGTTAATATATCAGCAATTTGATTTTCAGAATTGATATAATCTAGAGTAATTACTTCCTTATTTATATTATCTCTGAGAAAATGATGTCTTATATCAATATGTTTAGTTCAAGCATGTTGAGTAGTATTTTTGGATAAATTTATCGCACTAGTATTATCACAATAAATAAGTGATTTTGAAAATTTTAAGCCATAATCTTTTAAAGTTTGTTGCATATATATTACTTGAGAACAAGCCAAAGCGGTAGAAATATATTCTGTTTTAGTTGTTGATAAAGAAACCGTGTTTTTATTTTACTAAACCAGGAAATCAGAGAATGCAAAAAGTGACAAGTTCCACTCGTACTCTTTCGGTCTGATTTACAACCAGCATAATCAGCATCACAGTAAGATATTAAGTCAAAGGAATTATTTTTAGGGTAAAATAAGCCATGATCAGAGGAGTGTTTAACACATCTTATGATATGTTTTACGGCTTTTAAGTGGGTCTCTTTAGGTTTGAATTGATATCTTGCACAGAGACAAAAACTATGTATGGTATCAGGTCTACTAGCAGTAATATAAAGTAGTGGTCCAATCATTCCTCCGTATAACTTTTGACCTACATCTTTCAAGAGATTTTCTTTACTTAGGTACTCATTGGTTGCCATAGGAGTGGGTTTTCCACTCGCGGTAGTCAAACCAAATTTATTAATTAGGTCTTTAGAATATTTTTCTTGACTAATAAAGATACCATTATCTAATTGTTTTATTTGTAATCCTAAAAATAAATTTAATTCACCCATATGACTCATCTCAAACTCTTTTGTTATTATTTCAGAAAATTCTTTTTTCATATCAAAATTAGTTGATCCAAAAATGATATCATCTACGTAGACTTGTACTAATTGAATATCATTTTTATTTCTTTTAATAAAAAGAGTATTATCTACTTTACCAATTTCAAAATTTAATTGTAATAAATAAGATCTTAGTCTATCATACCAGGCTCTAGGAGCTTGTTTAAGACCATAAAAAGCTTTCTTAAGTTTGTAAACATGATTAGGTAATTTTTCATTTTCAAAAAGTGGTGGTTGTTCAACATATACTTCTTCTTTTACAAATCCATTTAAAAAGACACTTTTAACATCCATTTGATATAATTTGAAATTATTATGATTTGCGAAAGCAAGTAGAATCCTAATGGCTTCTAATCTTGCTACAGGAGCGAAGGTTTAATCAAAATATATTCCTTCTTCTTGACAAAAACCTTGGGCGACTAAACATGCTTTATTTCTAACTACCACTTCTTGTTCATTCATTTTATTTTTATAACCCATTTAGTTCCAATTATGGTTTTATTTTCAGGTCTAGGAACAAGTTCCCAAACTTCATTTCTTGTAAATTGATTTAGTTCTTCTTGCATAGCCAAAATCCATGAATCATCAGTTGATGCTTCTTTTGGATTTTTTGGTTCAATAGTTGATATAAAAGCTACATTACTCACTTGACTTAGCTGATTTCTAGTTTTAACTACAGATTGCATATCTCCTAGTATATTTTCAATAGGATGATCTTTTGAAAGTTTAGTCCTTTTATTAGGATGATTAATTTCATTATTAGTTTCAGTTGACTCTTGATTTTGAGTGATTAATTCATCTTCATCATTTGTGTCTTCAAAATTTTTGAAATTTTCATTGAATGAAACATTCATTGTTTCTTCGATGGTGTTAGTTCTTAAATTAAATATTATGTATGTTTTACTTCTATTAAAATATCCGATAAAGATACCTTCGTCGGATTTAGGATTAAATTTATCTAAGTTATCTTTTGTGTTTAAAATAAAACATTTACTTCCAAAAATTCTAAAATAAGATACTTTAGGTTTCTTTGAGTGAAGAAGTTCATAAGAAGTATTATTAGTTAAAGGTCTAATTAAAATTCTATTTAAAATATAACAGGCGGTAGCAACTGCTTCTGCCTAAAAATTCTTTAGTAATTTACTGTCTGAAAGCATAGTTCTCGCACACTCTTGAATCATCCTATTTTTACGTTCTACTACTCCGTTTTGTTGTGGAGTTCTTGGAAATGAAAAATTGTGAGTTATTCCCTTTTTATTGCAGAATTCCTCAAACTTTTCATTTTCAAATTCACCACCGTGATCACTACGAACGATTATAATTTTTAGAGAAAGTTGATTTTGAATACTTTTTGTAAAGTTCTTAAAACATTCAAAAGTATCACTTTTATGTTTCAAAAATATTATCCATGTAAATATAAAATAATCATCTACAATTGCAAAAGCATATTTACTATGATTTATTGACAGAATTTGAGATGGACCAAACAAATCAAGGTGAAGTAATTCAAGAGGTTTTGAAGTTGAAATCATATCTATTAATTTAAAGGAACTTTTTCTAAGTTTTCCTAATTGACATGCATCACATAGACCATCTACTTTAAAATTCATTTTAGGGAGACCTCTTACTAGATCATGTTTTGACAGTATAGATAGAGTTTGAAATTCAAATGCCCAAATCTCTTATGCCAAATCCAAGGGTCACTTGTATTTGCCAAAAGACATAAGTTATCATTTGAAACTTTCATACTAAGAATATAAATATTCTTTTTCCTAACTCCATCAAATATTATGGTTGAATTGTTATCTTCAATGTGACATTTATCTTTTTCAAATTTAATTTTATATCCTTTATCACAAAGTTGACTTATACTTAGCAGACTATGTTTCAGATTTTTAACTAGCAAAACATTAGTAATTATAGGAGTTTCAAAGTTACCGACTTTGCCGATGCCAATCACATATCCTTTTGAATTGTCTCCAAAGTTAACCAGTCCTCCGTCTTTGTATAATATATCATTTAACATATCCGGATTGCCATCATGTGTCTAGAACATCCACTATCGAGTATCTGTTTGTCCTTTCTGATCTGCACAATTTGTCCGTTGTGTATTGATTCCTCAATAGTCATAAAGCATGATTCCTGCACATCAAACAATTTTGGTAGACAACTTGAATTTGAACATTGATTATATGCATACTCAAAAGACAATGATGATCTAAATATTTCAAACATAGCCATTTTAAAACTTTTTCCAAAATCAGATTATGAAACTTTGAAAACCTTGCTCTGATACCAAATGTGAGAAACGCGGATTAAGGATCTTAAGGCTAGCATAAACACTAGAGGGGGGAGGGGGTTGAATAGTGTTTTAGAGAATTGTTAAATCTTTTTAGTTTTTGTTAATTTAAACACAAATGTATCCAATATTCAGACACAGATATGATCACAGAATCAAACACAGATGCAAATATAAAGTAAAAACAGTAAAGAAAAGAACACACTGGATTTTATACTGGTTCGGAATTACCCTACATCCAGTCCCGTACACAAGTACGGATTTCCTTTCAAAAACGATCTTTACAACTACACTCTCGATTTTAAGGCAACGAGGTACACCCTCCAGAATCACAATCCGCTGTGTAGAGATACTTGATTTTCTAGGCAACAAATTCACTCAATTGATTTCCGAAGGCTACAATCACACCTTATCTCGCTTGATTGATTTCCAAGGCTACAATCACACCTTTTCTCGCTAAGTTGATTACAAAAAGCCTATAACTCTGAATAGCACTGAGGATCTTGTTGAGATAGTGATAGAGAATCAAACCAGAGATAATCTAGTTAGATTCAATGTTGGTTTCGGCAGAGTAATGATAATAATTTGTATATAGAAATGTGGAAGAAGAAGAGGAATGAAAAACCAGAAAATCTATGTTAAAATTCATTGAAACCAACCCCTATTTATAGAGCCATGTCCATTCGTGAAGAGTTATGACGAATAGACACTTCTTTTGAAATTCAAATTTTGAACTCAATTGACACCATGTCGACATGGGGTACATGAGTATGTCGACATCCCAAAGGGATTTTTGGTGTTTTGATTTTCTTTGAAAATAACCTTTATCTTATATTAAAACTATTATAAATTTTATAAATATATTTGACTATTATTAAAATGCATAAGTAAATGTATAGAATAATATATACAAAATTATACTGTAATTTTATATTTAAAATCTAAGTATAAATATTTAAAAATTAAATATATTATATTTAAAAAACAGTTTAAAAACAAGGATAATTTTATTTTGAAATTAAAGATTATTTTAAGGCTAAAAGTATTTGAAATCAGGATAGATGTTTTTGATGCTTTTAAAAGGAAGGTTTCGAAATCATTTTGAAAACAAGATATAATTTTGAAAAATCATTTTGAATAAAAAGTTAGCGGATACAAAACAATGTTCCACTAGATTTTTCATAGGTTCCATCCTACTTAGGGTTTCATCCCTTTAACAGACTCGAAGTGGATTCCATTCCACGAATAAATTGGATTTTAAGATGTCAGTGCTTTTCTAGGAGTTTTAACAAATTTTCTATTTAAAAAATAAATTACTTGAACTCTTGAACGCTTGATAATCTTGATACTCATGGGTCTTCAATCTTGATATCTTGAATCTCTATACTGTACAGTCTTCATTTTTGGTACCTGCATGGTTAAATCCTGCATATACATTATATCTAAACTTATACTGTTAGTATTTATATTTTATAGTCTATTATAAGGTTGTTATCATCAAAACCATCATCTCACGGACTAACATTTATTAGCAACATCATCCTTAGCATCCTTTCCTCACTCTGTCTAAATGGGATTGCGATGTCAGTTACCGAGGCCAGATATTGATTTAAGGCCTACTCTTCTCCGAGGTAAAGCAGCTGTTAAATTTTAGACCTATCTTTGAATCGAGGAAATTGCTCTTAATATCAAAGGACTTAAGGGTTATGTTCAGCTTTCGAAGTTCGACTACCATGTCCTCATAAGGTTGGTAAAGAGAAGCATAGTCTCACTGAGTTTTTTAGTAGTTCAGGCAGGATACTCCTTAAGAAATGCCAACTTAAGATTAGTAAAGATAAAAGATGGGAAACAAGAAGAACTCCACATCGGCTACTCTAATTTGAGATACTATGCAATAATCTCATCGTGTAAGGACGAATGGTAATTCAAACATTATAAAGTCATTAAGAAAGTTTCGATCATAAAATTATGCAAGCCAAAAGTTATAGAAGCCATATTGTTACAAGGATAAGTTACAGTGTGTTTTCTTCATCAAGCATATTATCATGAGTATCTTCTTGTACCTCCTCGTCAGTAGAAGCAGCTCATCCTCCTCCTCTACCGGGGATCAGCTTCGTCCCCCACAATGGCTTCAATTTCCTTTTCCTTCTTATATTCCTCATACCATTTAGCTCTACCGAGCAACATTTTTCCCAAGATAGGTTAGAGAAAAAGCTATGTTTAGTCTCGGTGGAGAGCGTAAGCATCAAATAAGACTTGTAAGGCTCGTCTGCTGGCCTTCTTCTCATGCTCTTCTCTAGTAATATAATATTCTTTATCAACCACCTCGGCATCGGCTTTCTCTAACTATTTGTGCTTTTCCTTTAAGGCTTTCTCAAGAGTCTCGGCCTTATGATCCCTTACTCCATCCTTCCTACCTAATTCCACTACTTGAGTATTCATCTCCTGAACTTTAGCTTTGAGTTCCACAAACTCCTTTTTCGTTGCTTTAGTAGCGACCGCTGTCTCCTCCATTTTCAACCACACATATCGAAGGATGGAGATTTCCACCACATTCTAGAAAGAGGCGACAGAGTAAGAACAAATGTTGGAATCATAAACCTACACCATGAAAATTAATTCCTGCCTTGATGCTCTCCTGGAGGCTATATTCAGTTTCTCTCCTAATTCCTAGGGCAGAGGTTAGAGGTCCAGCATACGCTTCGGTGATGGCATAGAAAAGGTCAGCTTCAAAGGTAGCCATTATGTTTTCTATTGCTTGATTGTTTTTCTTAGTAAGAAGATCCAAATCTTTCCCCTTGGAACTTTTAACTTTAGAGGATCTAGAGACCTTTTGCTTCTTCGAGCCGAGAGTATCTTTGGTAAGAAGTGACAAATTAAATCTTTTCTTGGCCCCCTTTCCCTTATCTAGGGAGCCAGCCTTCTTAGAAGAAGAAGTCACTGCAACAAAGAGAAGGGGATAAGGATAAAATCAAAATTAGGACTAAGTTGTACTAAGAGTATAAAATAATATAGTTTAGTGGTTAAAGCGTGAAACTCTTAGTCTTGCTTTCCCCAGAATTGGATTCGGTTTCTTCTCCGCTATCAATGACTGTGGAAAAAGCTTTTTTTTACTTCGTAAAGATTTTAAGTTTAACGGATTTAGTGAAAGGAAGTAGAAAACCTTGAACTTTCAATTTGGTTTCGGTAAGAATCAAATGTTGGTTTCGCTATAAAGACAGAATCTCCATGACATACTTGTACCTATCCTTAAATTGATTGGTGATAGCCAGGTAATCACTTTTCTCGGGCCTCACTGTTTGAGATTTAATAAAATAAGGAAATACACTCTAGAATACAGATAAGACTAAAAGAAGGCAAAATATCTAAGGACATACCAGCATTATTGAAAGCAGTGGCTATTCGGTCAGAAGGGGCCTTAACAAAAAAATCACTGACGTAGCGTTATTTTACCGAACGGATCCTTTAGAGGAGATGACCTTTGGAATTTGAGGAAATACATGAGAAATTCTCAATGGGATTAGACATTAGCAGGTTGAATATGTAATTGATCTCAGTAATAGATATATCTCGATAACCATTTTTGGAGTATAGAATCGTTGTAGCAAATAAAATTGAATAAGAAGTAGCTAAGAGCTAAAAAGGATAAATGCATAAAATTCCAAGACCTTAACAAATAAAGGGGCTAGTGGAAAGAAGATTCCATGTTTCAAATGCTCTATGGACCATATAAAATACCTCGGTGGGGGTTACTAAAATGTATCCCAGAGCCAGGAGCGATTGTCTCAACTCCTGTGATCCTATAAGAAGAGAAAACTTCATCGAAATCTTGCTGAATCTTGGTAGGAGCATCCATTTCCAACCTAAGAAAGGGGGTCAAGGTATCTAATTATTAAGGTCGGCATTATCCCCAAAACAAGGATTAAGCATGTTAAAGCTAGTAAGAACCAAAATCTAATTCTTTATTGAGCAATGAAAGGAAGAATATCGATAATAATATTGGCAATCTTAATAAGAACAATAAAATTGAAAAGAACTTATTGCTTCAAGAGCAGATATCTAAGGAAGGATCTAATGGAGCTTGAAAATATCAACGGCGATTTTACAATTTAAACAGGCGAAAAGTGGAAAGATTGTTTATATTAAGAAGGAATGCCACAAATTGAAGAGATAAATTTTTTTCACCATAGATCTCATTTAACAGCTGACCATAAGAGGAATACCAAGAGATTTCTTCGTCAGAAGCCAAATCATCCTTGCACAGGAAAAGAGGGATGCTTTTCGAAGATAACAATCAACGACCAACATTTGGACTCATATTTAATGCAAGATCAGAACCCGTCCCTAAAAGGTCCAGTCCCGAATGATCACTTACAAATTCCATGCTACAAGTACCATCTTAACCTTATAATCTTAGATTAATCTTTACCTCTCGGCAATTAAACCATTTGCTTATCACTTAGCCCATTTGGCTTCAAGTGACAAGCACCATTTCATAAACTTTGACCTCACGGTCCCAAAATGGATTTCGCCTCTCAACGTTCAAATAATTTCACTTATCACTTACCTTAGATGGCATCAAGTGACAGACATGATTTCAAAAAGTTTGACCTCATGGTTCTAAAATAGATTTCTCCCTTCGACATTCGATTAATTTCACTTATCACTTAGCCCAGATGGCTTAAAGTGATAAGCATGATTTCAAAAACTTTGACCTTATGGTCCCAAAATAGATTTTGTCTCTCAGCGTTCAAATAATTTCGCTTATCACTTACCCAAATGGCTTCTAGTGACAAACACGATTTCCAAAAAATTTGACCTCACAATCGCAAGGTAGATTTTGCCTCTCGCCATTCAAATAATTTCACTTATCACTTAGCCTAGAGGGCTTCAAGTGACATGCATGATTTCAAAAATTTTGACCTTATGGTCCTAAAATAGATTTTATCTCTCGACGTTCAAATAATTTCGCTTATCACTTAGCCTAGATGGCCTAGAATAGCATGATTTCAAAAATTTAGACCTCACGGTCTGGTTAAGACCATTCTTTTTGGCCTAAAATTTAATTTAATTTGAGCAAGATAGTGTAGTTTTCTAACCCAAGTTGAGATTTCTCCTTTCGGTATTCAAGTCACTTCATTAGGAATCAATATCGTACCTCCGCTTTATACACATAATATAAGCCAAACTCTAAAGATAATCAAAGAAAAAAAATTACACTCACCTATATCAAAGTCCGCTCCATATCCAATATGTGAAGTGAATTTTGAGAGGCATGTGTTACACCCAAATATCTCAATAATGAGAGTAGTAGCTGTCTGCCCTAGTAAGTCTCAAATCAACAAGCTTTGTGTATAAGGAGAAGTTACACCATCTAGACATGTAAAACCAAGAAAGCCAGCTTATATTGAAATGATAAGTAGGCAAACCAAAGGAGGAAGCCCATTAGTATGTCCAAGGCCTAAAGCTTCGGCTTAATGTAACAAGAACCAACGACCGAAGCGAACAATAAGACAACAAATGACTTGGAAGCAAAGGGGCCATTTGCATGGAAAATAGGTTGTCTATCTATGCCTCCTATGTAGCATCATTAGGTGTTCAGAACAAGCTCAAATCATAGCCACTAAATAGGCCACTCCAGCAATTCAAGTAGAAAACTCTCCACCAATGGCATTATGACATAGTGGCTATAAATAAATGGTAATCCCAAGGCCCAAGGATCTTCGAGCACTAAAAAAATTGAGATATAAAATCATATTTTACTTTCTTATGTTAAAGCTCTCTTTACAAACTCAAAAATCGCAGAAATGCATAGACTCAATGTAATAAGCCTCTCGGCTAGATAAGAGTGACTAAATAACAAAAGGACAATAGACGTAGGGACCTTCATCCCGAACCACTATAAAAGTTTCGGTGTTATTTACTTTTTGTACTTCACCTTCTCTACACTTGCTATTACGACTCTACGGTTCAACCTCTTGTAACCTAAGATTGGTTGCATCTCATTCTCCATAATTTCTTCATTGGGTTTAATAATTCAATCATCTTTCGGAGCTATACCATCGAACCTCGGAATGTTGGTGCAGACGAAATTTTACACTAACAATGACTATGAGCAACAAACAGTAACATGCTATGCAAATTGAAATTAGTTTCAACAATATATTTCCTATCATCTCTTTTGTAAACCAATTTAATAGAACTAGATGTTAGTTCAGACCAATGTCCATAAATATAATTTCTCAATCTTAGCACGCGCTCAAACCAACACTTACTATAAGTATCACTAGCCAATATAAAAATGACAAGAACACTAATAGGACGATCCTACAAAATACATATAATATTTAAAATAAAAGTATTACGATAGAAAACACAAAAAAAAACTAGCATGACAAATATTTGCAAACCAAATATTGGTATGGAAAATATTTTCCATACCAATAATGACATGCATAAAATTTCACTAACCGATTGTATTCTTTTCAAGTCGTTCAATACCAACAACAAACTTTAACTATAAAAATAACTATATAAATAAGGTAACCAATTACAAGGATAACAAACAAACACATTCATTTCAACATAGGAAAATACATGCCATACAAGTAATAGCCTACATAAAACTACACTGACATATCCTACTATTTTCATGTCATGCAATACCAACAACTTACTTGAACTATAATAATTACATCATAATTAAGCACCAATTACAGCAACAACAAAACAATCAAATTTAATTCAACGCGATGCTATGACATGCATTAAACAAACAAAAATAGGCATGATGAAAAAAACCAACCTTGAAGCCATTTTAACAATGCAAAATAAAGGAAGAAGATATGAAGATCTAACTAAATTTACTAAAGAACTTTTCCGATTAACATACAGATCGAGATGTATAAGGACTCAATATCTAAAAACACATGAAATCTATATGCGCAATAGATGGAAGCACAAAATTATAAAATAGATTAGGAATAGATTTTGGAATAAAATTTGGAACTACATTAAAAACCAAAATAAAAAGCAGCGAAATTAAGAACACATGGGAGTTGATTTTGAAAGAAGAGGGCTAAAAATAGGAACGACAATAGCTATAGAAATTTGGAAAATGAAAACAAGGACGTAAAACATAATGTAAAATTGTAAGGGATGTAATTTATAAAATAATAGAAAGGACGTGTCACAAGTTTCCACCAATATTAAAGTGTTTTTGAGAGGGTCTATTAACACCTTGGTTTTGTTTTCACCCTAGATAAATTTAAAAAAAAATTATTTTAATGATGTAGCATCATATTATAGATTATGTGAAATGAATCCATGCTCATGAGTAGACTGAATCCATAAAAAGTTAAGTTCGAAGCAAGTAGGGAAATATAAGAAACCAAGTTTGGAGCGAGTAAGGAAACGCAAAAACCAAACTTAGAGCGAGTGGGTAAACTTCATGTGAGTGAGGAAACCTAAGAAACCACGCTCATCGAAATATGTGTTCAACTTGGATTTTCAACTAATAAGTGGTTTCTTTCAAAATCTAGCTCAATCCAAGTGTAGTTTCATACAAAACCTCAATCATTCCTAATTTGGCTTTATACAATATCTTGTTCGGTCTGAGCTGGGTATTATACAAAGCTACGTTAAAACAGAGTGTTGCTCAAATTTCTTGCAAGTATGATTAACTTTCTAACACAACCCTGCTCAGCTCAATTGAAGTTGGCATGTGCTTCTAAGACTGGCCTAGTTCAAGCCGGCCCATATCAAGCCTAGGCCTATTCAAGCTTGTCCAAATCAAATCCAGATTTGCAGCCTCCCGACACTTCTCAAGATATATAGTTAGCTCATCTAACTCATCTTGACTCAATCACCCATGGCTCGACCCAATCTCATCTCACCTCCAACCGGTTCTTCATAGCCCATCTCATCACCGTGAGAATATCCTGGCACATCTTCTCCACCTTAACATTTTTCAACTATTCTTTACATCCTTCTGTAGTAAGCAACTGATCGTTACTATACATAAGAAGCTACTTTTCCTCTTTTTCCCTCGGAAAAGTAAAGTAAATGACAAATAGTACAACCAAGTTACTAGGTACTATAGTGAATCTGCCAAAAGCATGCCTACTTTTGTAGCAAGCCGCCTTTCTTGGACAAAAACACATGCCTAATACACAATTACAACTGGCATACTTCTCAGTCACATACTCATACCCCATTTACAACTGTTCTTCATTAACCTATGCGATCAGATCTACGGTCAGGAGTGGTTCCTACATGTTTCATTTTGTAGCCTCAGCTATTCATTACCCACAACAGCTATTATAAATACATTATGCCATAAACGTCAATGGGTTTAATTTTTATGCTTAGAATTCATATTCCCAACAAACTAAATACCCTAAGCTATTGAGATAGTAACTTTGTAGTCTTAATGTTTAATATCTTATTATTATTTGTAATTGTAAGAGATCAACATAATAAAAGCTTTTCATAGTGGAATAGGAAAACTTAGTTGAATCACTCTGCATCTTGTGTCATTAACTTTAATTTGCTCATTTTACTCTTATATTCAATTTTAAGCCTAGTTGTAGTGAACAACTTTTGCTAATACAAATGCAATATTCTAACTCTGAGGTTGATTAAAATTTTAGTCAACGTTTTAGTGCTAGAAGAAGGCCTCCCCTAAAAGCTCTCACATTTCTTTGTCTTTTCATCCCTACAAAATTCTATTCTAAATTGTTATCGTGGATTAACATAATGACAATAAAGGTAATAAATCTAATGGTTGTGAGACTAACAATGACATTGTCGCCAAAGTAGTTTGTCCCATCCTTGGACTTAGCAACGACATGTGGCTAAGTGTGCTTCAAGGCTTGACTAATGTGGGAAATCTAGCCCTTGCTATGAACGATCCAAGGACGATGGTGGATGCTCAAACGATAGTGAACTTTATTCCACCAGCCTCTCCAATGACTGAATTGATTCTATCCAACCTGCTATCCCTAGCGCTTACAACCTCATGAACACTTCCCAAGAGAGGGTGGTACTTGAACCATGGTCGGGAATATTCATGCTTATCATAGAAGGCATGCTGTGTGCAGGCCAAGTCACATTATTGATAATAACCAAGAAATGGTTGTCCATATAGACCAAGAAATCGACATTCCCCTTCAATGGAATAACCATTCGCTTTGAGTGCCTTTGGGCAGCAGATAGAGCTTGAGAATTAAGGTGTGAGAGTTTGAGTGGTGGCATTCACACTATCGGCGTAGAGCATGGGGACCTTCGGCACATTCCCAGCCATGTAGGAGAGCCAGTCCCAGATCAAGAGAAAGGTAAGCCAAGCATTCACGATCTCCCTTTGTGCCGAGGGAGGGGAGATCCCACTCTACAACTCATGATCATCACAATCGCTATCCATTGCATCATCTTCGTTGTTTTCCTTCTCCACAAATACACAGGCTGTGTCTACATTCGGTTGTAAGTCAAACACTTCCTTAGTAGGCCGACGTTGGCCTTTTAGAGGAAATGAATCATCTTAGCCAATATCTCAACAAAATGTAAGCCCAAAATGCCGAGGGCATAGAATGGTCTAATGAAGAGAATGAAGATCTATTTTTCAAAGGAATCTTGAACATATACACCCACAAGCGGTATGCTTTGCAACTTATTGACAAGTATGATGTGAGCGCTTACTCATCAAATCATATTGCACCCTTTTAATTCCATCACACATGTCGTCTAGCTTTCCAGCCCGGTATGGTGTCAACTCTTCGCCTTCACTCTCGCTGGATCGGCCTCCCGTTGGTTCTTGCATCTACGATCGGACAACATCCATTCCTAGGACAAGATCTATGCAGACTCCAAACCCAGGTTCTTTGCTTCAAAGAACCATGTTATGATGGCTAATGAGCTAAATAACATAAGACAGAGGTCATCCGAGAATCTTTGGTCATATATGAATCGCATTAACAAAGAATCTACCTAGGCTAGGGGTGTTGAGCAGAATAATCTGGTTTTGGCCCTCTGTTGGGGGTAAGGTACAAGTTTAGAATGTGGAAGGAATTATAATAGCAATTAGCCAAGTTCCTAACCGACTTCTATAAATGGGTGAATGACATCATGAGGATGAAGTACGCTGATTTTTCTAAAGGTGATGATGAAGCCGATGTTCAAATAAAGCCGATCCACATGAAAGCTCTGACCAACATGCTAATGGTTAGAACTATAACAAGAGGCATGCATATTACGACACCTCCTTCAAATCCATGTATACTAACTATGTCACATTGTGTATATATATATATATATGTGTGTGTGTGTATGTATGTATGTATATATGGAAACAATATATCTTATGACCATGGACATGTACCATAACAAAGACCGCCCACCATAAAAGGTAGAATAAGGGAAGAATCTTACGCCAATGGCAAGTACTACGACATTTCACCAATGAGTGTCGTGTGCTATAAGACGAAATAAAGAGATTAATCCGAGAAGGGGTGCTTGTAGAGCATGTTTGGCATTAAGTCGATCAAAGAGCGGCTTGCAAGAGTCGATTGGCTAAATCCCAATAACCAACAACAATATCGCAACCATAGCTGACATTTTGATCATAAGTGGAAGCCGCATGTGGCTAGAAGCAGCCGGAGGCATAGTTCCGATGCTAGAGAGAAATGGGTTCAACTGCCAAATCTTTTAATATGATCACCACACGTCCAAATTACCGAACGCAAAATAGATATCACTTTCACTATCAAAGACAGGGAATCCATCTCCTACCCCTTCGTGATCATATGGTCAACACCCTTGTGATGGCCAATACAAGTGTGAACCAACCATTCGTGGATAGGGGCAGCTCAGTTAACTTTATGTACAAAAATATCTTTGAGGCTCTCAAGCTCCCTGCTTTTAGCCTCACCCCTATGTCTTGCCTATATCGACTTTGGTGGTGTGCTCATTGTTCCAATGGGGACTACTTATAACACCCTAAAAATTTAACGGAAATTTAATAAGAAAAATAAATTTAAATAAAACAATGACTAAAAGAAATTTCACAAACCTTCAAATTTGGCTATGAAACTTATACCATTCCGTTCGTAGCGATTTCTGGATGATTTTCATATATAACACTTCAAAATCGAAATTAGTGCAGGGAAGTTATGGGTGTCAGAAAAATTGAAAATAAAATAAACATTAAAAAATAAAAAATTTACATCTGACCGATCAACACAAAAGGGGAGATGGTTGACCTAAGGAGGAAAGTGGTCGACCATCAAAGACATAAAATTGAGGGTCCGGTGACGTGTTTGAACGATCATGTTTAGTTGCTTCATGACCAAGCCGAAATAATCCTCAATATTCATCAGCCTAAATCCAACGTCCTAAACTAATTCTAGACCCCTATAAATTCAAGCCTAACCTAACCGTAAAATCTACATAAATGTTTAATGTACCGAAACTTTGACCAAATCCAGCGTCTCCTCTAAACCTAAAAATTCTTCAAAATCAAATTAAAATCAAACTAGAAGAGATACAATCTCAGATCTAGAAGGAGCAAGCGTAGGGAAGGCGATTCTCAAGCGGAGCAAGTTGGAAAAGCTTAGGCATAGGTAAGTGGGAATAAATTTAATTAGATGATTATTACAGTTAACTTATTCTAGCTGATTTATGGTGCTGTAATTTAAAATAGAAAATGTAAAACTCTAATTTAAAATCGGCAATTTGGGATAGAAATTTAAGTTATAGTAATTTGATAAATCTGACATTTATGCTATCATACCACTTTTATTATTTAACTATAAACCCAAAATATGTAAACCCTAAAATTGAAAACTTTAGAGTGAACATATAAAATTCAAATTAGGAAATATAGACTGGTCAAGTTAGTGCTTAAGGTTCACTGTGACCCGCAATCGACAATCAAAATTAATCTAAATAAAATTTACATTATAAAAATAACATGAACCCTAATTTTAACCTATGACCGGTCAAACACTCATCCCAAGCGATCAACCGTAAGCGGTGGGTTAGCGGTCGACCGATAAACTCGTAAAATACAAAATCTTAACCACCACCAAGTGCCCGGGTTAGTAATAAAAATTATATAAATTGTAATAAATATTATACAAGTTGTTAATTGTTACATGAGCCTATTTTGGGGTTAGGTGTATATTGGAGATAATAGGGAAGCTAGTTCCCTATTAAAGGACTTTAGGTCATTGCGACGTTGGGTATATATCCTTTACTTAATTAGGGGTCGAATAATTAACTAGGGTCATTGTATTTTCGTAAAATATCACTCATAGAAATGTTCTATAGTTGCTTGATGCGTAGCACTGATGGATGGCAAATGAGTGGGCTTGGTACTAACGGATAATTTTATTTAGACACAGCCAGGCCCGGCGCTATACGATAAGAGGCAATATTGAATAAAGCAACTTAACACAATGGGAGTCCAAGTATACATGGTTTTGATGCAACATGATACATTTTAACACGGGCATGTGCAATAAGAGGCATATATACGATTGAGAGGTGGACACAGGTGCAGACGATGAGACACACCAACAAGTCAGCATTTTTGGTTCTCTTTCTACAGGTGTAGTTGGATTTTGTGAAGTCCTATTAATGGGAGAGCAGTTTTCACAGTAGCATTATATAGTGATATTAGTGGAAACAGATTTCACAGTAGCCTATGGGTGGTGTTCCCTTATTGGGTAGCTTTAAAGGCATTCACCGATCCTTAATGTAAAGTTCGATCCGTAGTTCAACCCTTCAAATAGATAAGAACCCTTAGATAATGGACATTAGGAATTCGCGGATACTTATAACACACCAATATGTCATCTAGATTAGTATTAAAGCTAACTGCACGTGATCATCACATATTAAACTTATACTCATTCACCAAACTTTCATCTGATCCACTCTTTTTTCTTCTTTTCCTCTACCATGGGTGGACATGATAGCAGGTGATTGGCCCATTCTTGATACTACGAGAATCGAACCTATCTTTGGAGATTGCTTTTTACCATATTTACTCTCCATGTATTTACCTACCTTATCAATACATTTTATTTTCTGTATCGATTTGTAGTGATATTTTCTATGTTCTCTATATTAGACCACATACCCATTCTCTAGACTATGATTTGGATATTTTTTAAAATGGACATTTTTTCCTTTCTATGTTATATGTTTTATCCCTTCTACCGTGAGTTATAAAAGTTTAGAATATTTTAGATATGTCCGCTTACACTAGTCCCTATGACGTTAAATGATAGCCCGATAGCTCGCATTTCTCAACACGATGCAAGGTCGAAAGTCACATTAGGTTTTGGATCGGTGTGTTGGGAGGTGCAGTTTGTCATACTTTGTATCGGAGTCAGGTTCAAAGTTCCTTAGGGATTAGGACCATATTGAAAGAACGTACTTGAAAAGTTTTTTTAAAAAAATATGTTTTTTCAAAAGGTTTCCTAAAAATGTTTTGCATAAATTTCCAAAAATGGGTTAAAAAAATTATATATGTATATAAATAAAGGTTTTCAAAAAGCTTTCTAAGAATTTTATACATATCATAATCTTTTTTTTTTGTGCCTATGCTATTTTTGATTCATGCCTATGTTATCTCTCTTATTCATGCTTATGTTGTTAGTGAAAAGTTGCTAATAAAATTCACAGATAAAAGATGAACGATCCCGCAGGTTCATGCTCCATCGATGCAACCAAGGTCCTGGGCATAAATATCTCGATATAGTTCCATTGGTACCTTCAAGCGAAGGGACATGCCGAGCTAAATTCCACTAGAGAGCCCGAGAGGCAGCGACATATGCAGTTCCTACTCGCCCATCTACCACTACAGACTCTATTAAGCTATGCAAAGATTTTTTGAACCTTGGAGGAAACCCATACATGGAGGTAGAGTCTTACGTTGATTCGAGGACATGGATCCGTGCTTGTGAGAGGATCTTTGGTGTGATGGGTTTGACTGACAAGGTGAGGAGGCAATTATAGGGTAAGGCATTGAGTTGGTGGGAGGTTATTGCGTCTTAGACCGATGGAGGGGATATTTCTTAGGAGGAGTTTTGTAGGTGATTCAAGATGATGTTAATGTTTAAGGTGAAGGAAGGAGTTCAGCTAGAGAAGTTTATCCATTGAAGCAACAGTCACGACGATTAAGGAGTATGCCCGTCTAATGAGCTAGCTCGATTTGGAAAAGGGTTGATCGATATGCAACACAAGAAGGCTCTTAAATTTGCTAAAGGGCTAAACCTACCTCTCCAAGGTTTATCGTTGAATCACATTCCTATGGGTGCAACTTATTAGGGTCTAGTGGAGATGGCCTTACTCAATACTGTCTCGAAGGAGGAAGTGAAAGAGGAATCTAAAAAGGCCGAAGAGAAGGTTCAAATGAAAAATAAGGAAAATGAGAGGATTTTGGCCTAAGGGGAAGATACAGAAGAAGGACGTATGTTAGAATGACAGATTTTCTATTGATTAAAAAATCATCAAAAAAATACAATCGTTATAAAACCGCAAGAGCACGACATATAATCATAGTACGTATGTGACTACAGATTGATCCACAGGGAAAGAATTAAATTCTAATATTACTCAATTAAGCTTGCTCAAAGTTTTTGAAATTGTTTTAAACTAGAAAATTGTAGAACATAAACTAGAGCAAAAGTAAATAAAACTATAAGATTATAGAGCAATTTAGAGACAAATCTACTTCTAATCATTCATATAAATATGGCTTGCGTCAAAGAGGTCCCCTTGAAAATTCATTTATAATCTCACATTAAAATATTAATTAGAAATGATCGATGTGTTTATTATAGTATGGTTTATTTGTGCTATTAATTTGCATAACTTAAACCATTAAACCCTAATGCACCATTCAAATCAACTTATCAACTCTCTTGAAAATGACATGAAATTAAAATTAAAATCTATTTTAAGCATGATTTATTTACTGTGAATCAGTAATATAGAGCATCAAATTTTGATTCTAGTTTGACTTTCATCATCAAAGTCATTTAGGCAAATAATCAAATAGTTTATGTTTACAATGGATTAAGTATAGCTTATTTGAGATGTCAACATAGACTACCAAATTCACTAAAGAAAAACATAAACCACCATCATTCATAATTTCTATTAAGCACATAAGAGAGATCACAAATGAAATCATTATGTTAATTTAGTATGTTTCATGAGAGATTCATTGCCCCTAAATTGAAGGGGTTTAGCTACTCATATTTGAATACATGCTAACATAAAATGATTCCAACATAAACATAAATAAGAAAAAACAAAGCTAATCAAAAGAAAAGAGCGCTAACTATTTGCATTAAATAAAACTAAACTAGAATTAAATCTATGCTACTAACATGAAATAAGAGAAGCATAAGGAAATAAGAGAGCATAAAATAAAATAGCAATGAAAGAATGTATGAAAGTAAAAGCAAGGCTAAGAAGCCATTAAAAGACAATTTATTTATCATTGATTTGTGGTTACAATATTGAATAAAAAAGAAGCAGATGATTACATGAAATATAAGGGGCATTTATACATGATTAAAACCCTAATTCATATTTTAGGGGAATAACAAAAATGCCTTTGATATAGTGTAACCTAGAAGTAATCATTAGAGAATTAATTAATCCCCACTGACATGCCTTTAAGCCCTCATTAACATGTGCATGTGCTTTTAATTATGGAGCATTAGTTAGTTGGTATATGGGATCCTCCATGTTCCATGAATTCTTTTATTTCCTTTCTTCCTTAGCTTTCAAAATATGTGCATGCATACATCCATGAAACCTCTTCATATGTGCACTCTATTTCCTACAAATAAAAATAAAAATGTGCAAATAAATTTTCTCAAATTTAAATCGTACACAAAATTACCATTTTAGCCCCAAATGACAAATGAATGATGATTTGAAAACAATTTAAATTTTGATTTAAACATGTAAAATACCTTAATATGTTCATTTATTTAAATAAAAGCAGATTAAAATGCTGAAGTAAAAATATACACTTTACATACACATCAAGTACCGCCACACTTATATTTTTATTCGTTCTTGAATAAACTAAAACTACGATAAATCCGTTTTCATATGAAACACGATTGCATTAAGCGTATGCAACAACCTGTTAAACCTCTACGTGTTCCTAGTAGGACGAGTGTTGTCTCATGAAGGTTTTCAGTGGACACTCCCACAATATCCAAATGCGACATGCAAATTCTAAATGCGATTACATGATGCAGGTTTTCAAAAATGTTTACAAATGACGATTTTACTTTTATATTGACAAGAGTAAGTTAAACATAAGTTTAGGTCAGTATCAAGAAATTTTTGTCATTTCACTTATCAAAACTTCCAACAAAAATTAAGTTATCATCACAATTAAACTCTAGTTTGGCTAGTTATTTCAGTTGATAACATAATGCAACTATGAAATGGATCCTTTAGTTGATTATCAAAGTTTTGCAAAGTGGCATTTTTATTTCTTTTGAATAACAAATTGAATCAAATAAGTGAAAATAGTGCTCAGATTTCAATAGCTTGCTCTTTCTATTTTGAAAAATATTAAATTTATTATATATACACCTAACTTAGATAAACCGAGGCCAGATATACCGGTCATGCACTGCCTTTCGGGCTTAGTAAGAAGGGTAAAGAGCATGGCCAGTATACGCACTTGCGTATGAACACATGACTCTAGGTGTTTATTATTTTAATTTTATTTACATACACCTATCTCAGATAAACCGATCATGCACTGCCTTTCGGGCTGACGTGAGAAGGGTACAGAGCATGGCGAGTATACACACTTATGTGTGAACACCTGACTCTAGTTGTTTCTTATTTTTATAAAAACTTTTTTTGAAAAGAGAGAGTTATGCAAAATCATCTTAGCACCACTTAATTTAGAAGATCAAAAATTTTGTCGCATTTACTTTAAATCAACCACTCTTTTAAACAAAGATTACAATTAGGACATACTTCATTATTATCACATATGAACTTTCTTATATACTAGTTAAACCATAATTACTTGTAATCAAAATTTTATTTTTGTTTTTGTTGAGACTGGTAAATTTTCAAAAATTCCAATTTAATAACCAAAAACCCATACTTATCCTATAGCGCTTCTTCAAAAGTAAATCAATATGCTAAAAAGGAAAATTCATTTTAGGATATTTGTTTTGGAAAGAAAATGCAAAAAATAAACCACGAAAAATTAAAATAAACATGAGACTCCCCAAGACTTGATTTTGACTGTGTCCCCTCTGTCAATACTTGATATAATGAGCGTAATGGAGAAAATATGTACATATTTATAATAGAGGGTAAAAATTTCTTACCAGAAATAGTGTGGCTCACGAAGAATCATGAGCTCCTCCTCTTGATCACTTTCCAAATCCAAATAATGTTTTAAATGGTGACCGTTGACTTAAAAATTCGATCCATCCCTAGGGTTTTCTATTTCTATGACATCGTGTGAAAAATAGTACGTACCATGTATAGCCCTGTCCACCTAGATTTTAATTTCTCAAGGAATAAATGAAGTTGAGAATTATACAAAATAACCTTTTGATTTGGATTTTTTTTCTTAGGATTGATTTGTCATGAAAAACTTTTGTTCTTTTTTTGTAAATTTTCTCATTTTCATACGCGTCTTTCATAATCTCCTCTAATTCATTGATTTGCAATTTTCTATTTTCGTCAGGTTTTTCAAGATCTGTGTTTATGTTTTTAATCTCCCACAATGCTTTATGTTCAAGTTCAATGGGTAAATGGCATGCTTTATCATATACAAGACTAAAACGAGACATCCCAAGATTGGTTTTATATGCAGTTCTATAAGCCCAAAGCACATTTGTTAATTTTTATGATATCAATCTTTTCAATTTTTATTTACAGTTTTTTCCAAAATTTTCTTTATTTGACGATTTGAAACTTCAATTTGACCCCAAGTTTGAGGATGATAAGGAGTGGATAACTTATAGATTATCAAGTATTTCTTCTTTAGAGTTTCAAATGATCTATTACAGAAATGGGTTCCATTATTGCTTGTTATTGTGTGAGGTGTTCCAAACCTTGAAAAGATGTTTCATTTTGTGAATTTCACAACAACTTTATGGCCATTTGTTTTATAAGAAATGGCTTCAACCCATTTAGAGACATAATCAATAGTAAGAAGAATATACAAATTTTTGAAAGAATTGGGAAGTGGTCCCATAAAACCAATACACCAAACGTTAAAGATTTCAATAATAAGAATGGGTTCAAAGTAATCATGTTTTATCGAGAGATTTTTCCTAAAATTTTTCAATGATCATAAGTTTTACAAAACTTTGATGCATCATTGAAAAGTGTAGGTCAGTAAATACCACAGTAAAATACCTTTTTTGCTATTTTCTTCCAGCCGAAGTGACAAGCTTGGTCATGACAAACGAAAGGACACTCTTGATTTCACAATCCGAAATGCAACGTCGAATGGTGTGGTCAGAACAATACTTATACAAGTATGGATTATCCCAATAGAAGTACTTGACTTGGAGAGGAAATTTATATTTATTTTATTTCGACCAAAATGAAGGAGTTCCTTTAGTGACTAAATAGTTCACTATATTGGCATACCATGGATCGATGGAAACGGAAAGAAGTTTTTCATCGAGAAAGTTCTCATTGATCAGTAAATAATTAGATGCGTTTGGAAGAAGTGATAAATTATTGGCAATGACATTTTCAGATCCTTTTTTATATTTGATCGTAAGATCAAATTCCTAAAGTAACAGGATTCAACGGAATAAATGAGACTTAGCATCCATTTTAGCGAAAAGGTTTCTAAGAGCGAAGTGGTTAGTGTAAACTGTAATGTGTGAACCAATCAAATAAGGTTGGAATTTTTTGAGCGCAAAGATTACCGCTAGAAGCTTTTTTTTAATCGTCGTGTAATTGAGTTGAACATCGTTTAGAGTCATATTAGTGTAGTAAATGACATTAAGAATTTTTTGATGTGTTGTCCAACTGCAAAGTTAGAAGTGCCACACATTATCTCGAAAGAAAAATCCCAGTTAGTTGAGCAAATGATAGGAGTAGAAATGAGTTCATTTTTGAGGCATTCGAAAGCAGAAGCACGGTCAAAATTAAAGTCAAATGGAACAGTTTTTCCAAGAAGAGTCGTCAGAGGTCAAAGAGTCGATAAAAACCAACATGTCTAAGAATGAACGAACGTCCTTTACAGATTTAAGAATGGGTAGATTTTCAATTATGTCAACTTTCGCTTTATCTAATGCCTTTGTTTGAAATGACATGTCCAAGAACAGTGCCATTTTTGACCATGAAATGGCATCTTCCCAATTTAACATTAAGTGTTTGTCCTTACATCGATTTAAAACCATCTTGGGATGGTGTAAGCATTTGAAAAAGGAGTTTCCAAAGATGGAAAAATCGTCCACAAACACTTCCATAAGGCATTCTATCATGTCGGAAAAGGTTCTGACCATGCATCTTTGGAAAGTAGCAGGAGCATTGCAAAGGCCAAATGGCACATGTCGATACGCAAAGGTGCTAAAAGGACACGTGAAAGTCATTTTCTCTTGATCTTTGGGAGTGAATTTGACTATAACTGGAGTAACCATCAAGAAAGCAATAGAATTTGTGGCTGGCTAATCATTCAAGCATTTGGTCGATGAAAGAAGGCAAAAAGTGATCCTTACATATTGCAGCATTTAATCTTCGATAATCAATGCAAACACGTCAACCCAATTGAGTATAAGTTAGAATGAGTTTGTTAGCGTCGTTCTTGACAACGACAAGTCTAGACTTTTTAGGCATGACATGAATTGAGCTAACCTACGAACTATCGGAGATGAGATATATCATTCCGCTATCGAGGAGTTTAAGAATTTTGTCTCTAATTTCATCCTTCATTTTTGGGTTATGCCTTTGTTGCACGTCATGAACAGGCTTGGCTTCGTCAACTAAATGGATACGATATTGAACAAGAGCAGGACTAATTCCCTTTATATCAATACTTGACCTTCCAATCGTCTCTTTGTTTTTCTATAGAATTGAAAAGGGATGCTTCTCTACCAAGAGAAAGAGTTGAAGAGATTATGATAGGAAATGTTTCATTGTCACCTAAGTATGCATACTTAAGACGATTAGGAAGATGTTTGAGTTCCAACCTAAGGGGTTGACCAATCAAAGAATTTGGTTGAAGGTCTAACTCAACCATGAGGGTTTCAAATGAAAGCACGTTCTCAATCTTGTTAGGCTCGTCTTGAAACAGTTGTTCGTATTTGGTCTCACGTTTGTTGTTAAGGTCCACTGTTTTGTTGTCAAAATTTTATTGAATGGATCCAACTTCCAACGTTTGGTCAACTGGTGTGTTCTATTGATTTTTTTGAGATTGAAGATGTTAAGATCCAAAGTCATGTTTTCGAAAAAAATTCATTGAGACATTTCAACAATTGATTAAGGCATTTGAAGCGGTTAAGAAAGATCGCTATAAAATCGATGGAATTTGACTCATTAGATTGTCCACAGGTTGCATTTCAAGGACAATACAATCGAAGGGGAATATGAATTGATCAATTTGATGAGTACGGCCTCTATTTATCTCATGGTTTTCTTTATTGAACGATTGGCAAATTGAAGAGTTAGATTTGTAGGTTTTAGTTCACCCAAGCCAAGTTGCTAGTAAACTGTATAAGGAATAAAATTGATACTCGCAGCCAAGCCTAGCAAGCACTTATTAATCGTTTTGTCTCCTATCGTGCACGAGATCGTCAGACATCTAGAATCTTTGTATTTTATGGGGATCAATTAAGACAAAACTTTGCTAAGATCGGCAGCTAAGTAAACTTTCTTAGGTACATGAGTGTGTCATTTTTGAGTACACAAGTCTTTCAAGAATTTAGCATAAGTTGGGACCTGTTGAATGATATCAAGAAGAGGAATGTTAAGTTTGACTTATTTGAAAATTTCCAACATCTTTTCCATTTTATCAGAATGTTTCTTAGGTCAAAGATGATGTGGAAATGGAATTCGATACTCAATAGGTCGGTCTGCTTGAGTAGAAGAAGAATTTGGATGGTTGATATTTGGTTCGATGTTTTATTCTGTATCGCTTGTTGTTTTTGAATTGTCAAGAGAATCTCTCGGTAAATCATTTGGATCGACCACTTGATTATTGATTTGTTTATCATAATGCAAAATCGTGATAGTATTCATTTAACTTACATTGCGATCTTAAATAACATGGGCTTGATTCGAATTTGTGTTTTGATTTCTTGGATTTGAACTGCCTGACTTGCGAATGTGCCTCATTCACGTTCACTCACAAAAGTGGCTAATAGACTCATTTACATTTCAAGTTTAGCAATTGACCAACTCGTATTCTGCATATGTGAGTTTAACAAATTTTGTAAATTGCTATTTGATTGGAGGTTTTGAGAGGTTGCTTTCGCCAAAGTTTCAAGACTTTTCCCAAATGAAGTCAATCGTTTATTGTATTGGGGAGCAAAAGATTGTTCTGGTTGATTCTAAGATGGAGGCATAAATTTTTATTGAAAGTGGTTGGGCTGAAAGGAAAAAAAATTGCTATCGAAAGGTAGGCAGCAACATAGAAGTGCAAAGGAGGAGGAGGGAGGCCGTGATGATGGTATTAGGATGATGATGTAAGATTGCAGTGGATGAAGCGAGGGTAGGGAGTGAAGAAGCAGTTGAAGTTGAAGGAGGAGGATGTTGTAAGTTATGTGTGTAGGTAGAAGGAAATGCAGTGAGGATGTATTGGAATTGTTGTTGTTCTGTTTGGCAGAAGAAGGTTAAGTATGGTGGTATGCAGGTGATTGGTAGTGTGAAGTTAGAGGGGTATTTTGGATGAAGGAAATGGCAAGTTAGCGGCGAGTGTCACGGTGATGGAGTTGAAAGGTGGAAGTAAATAAAGGGTGCTATTTATGGAGGAAGTTCAGGTTGTGAATTTGAAGTTTTGGTGAGGGAATGGGAAGGATATCTAAATGAAAGCAGAGATGCAAACGTAAATGATAATAGAGATCGAATCAAAGACAGTGAACAAAAAATGTTCACTTCAAATGAAAAATGTTTATGCAGTTTTTTATTTATTTAAATGTAACAAAGAACAACAATATGCAATAGTAAACTAAATGCAGACTAAACCAAAAGCACAATGAACATGAACAGAGAACAACATAAGTGTGGGTATGGAAATGAAATAAAGTGCACACTAAACAAAATGCAAAAAAGGCAATGTGGAATTTTAAAAATAAAATAAAAATAAACAAAATAATGCAAAACACAACCGAAGAATGAACACAAGTGAACAAAACTAGTGAGCAAAATACAAATCAATTACACAACATAGTATATACAGTTTTGTTTAGTTTTTTATTTATTTATGACAACTAACACAAACTAAAATAAAAATAAAAATAAAAATTAATTCGAAAAGTAAAATTAAAACTAAATTGCTTTCCCCAGCAACGGCGTCAAAAACTTGTTAGAATGACGGATTTTCTATTGATTAGAAAATCGCCGAAAAATATAATCGTTATAAAACTGCAAGCGCACGACATACAATCATAGTACGTATGCGAGTACGGACTGGTCGACAGAGAAATAATTAAATTCTAATATTACTCAATCAAATTAGCCCAAAGTTTTTGAAATTGTTTTAAACTAGAAAATTGTAGAAAATAAATTAGAGTAAAAATGAATAAAACCATGAGATTAAGGAGTAATTTAAAGGCAAATCCACTTCCAATCATTTATATAAATAAACATAATTTTTTAATAATATTTCATTAAAATATTATGTATAAATGATTGACGTGTTTATTATAAGTATGGTTTATTTATGCTATTAATTAGCACAACTTAAACCATCAAACTCTAGCACCTCATTTAAACCCACTTATCAACTCTCATGAAAATGACATGAAATTAAAAATAAAATCTATTTTAAGCATGATTTATTTACTATGATTTAGTAATATAGAGCATCAAATTTTGATTCTAGTTTAATTTTCATCATCAACATCACTTAGGAAATGATTAAATAGTTTATGTTCACAATGGATTAAGGATAACCTATTTTAGATGTCAACATAAACTATCGAATTCACTAAAAAACCATAAACCACCATCATTCATAATTTCCGCTAAGCACATAAGAGATGTCACAAATGAAATCATTATGTTAATTTAATATGTTTTATGAGAGTTTCATTACCTCTAAATTGAAGGGATTTAGCTACTCATGTTTAAATACATGCTGACATAAAATGATTTTAACATAAACATAAATAAGAAAAAAAAGAGCCAGTCAAAAGAAAAGAAGGCTAACTACTTGCATGAAATAAAACTAAACTAATTACAAGAATTAAATCTATGCTATTAACATAAAATAAAAGAAGCATAAAGTAAATAAGAGAGCATAAAATAAAATAGCAATAAAAGAAAGCATGAAATAGAAAGTATGAAATTAAAGAGCAAGGCTAATAAGCCATTAAAGAGACATTTTATTTATCATTGATTTGTGGTTACAATATTGTATAAAAAAGAAGAAGATGATTACATGAAACATAAGGGTATTTATACATGCTAAAACCTTACATGTTTTAGGGGACTACCAAAATTACCCTTGAGATAGTGTAACCTCCAAGTAATCATTAGGAAAATTAATTAATCCCCACTAATGTGCCTTTAAGCCTCCATTAATATGCACATGTGCTTTTAGTTATGGACCATTAATTAGTGAGTATGTAGGCTACTTCATGTTGCATGAATTCTTTTATTTCCATTCTTTCTTAGCTTTCAAGATATGTTCATGCATATATCCATGAACCTCTTCATATTTCCTCTTCATTTCCTACAAATAAAAATAAAATTGTGCAAATAAATATTCTCAAAATTAAATTATACACAAAATTACCATTTTACCCCTAAATGAAGATGAATGAATGGTGATTTGAAAATAATTTAAATTTTAGTTTAAACAAGTATAATACCGTAATATGCTCATTTATTTGAATAAAACCAGATTAAATATGAGAGTAAAATATACACTTTTACATGCACATCAACATGCAGTGCAAGAAACGTGGAAAGAGGGGACACTTTGCTAAGGAGCGTAGATTTGATTGCTCAAAGTTCAAGTGTTGTAACCGTGATCAGTATGGGCATATAAAGCAAGCATGCATAGCTCCAATGAGAGCTTCTACTTAGGTGGTTCTAGCTTGTGCACTGGAGGCAGTCCCTAGCTCGAGTTTTCAGCTAGTGGTGGATAATGGAAATAAAGTAGGGACTGAAGATGGGTTAACTTTATCCGGTTTATCTAATCACAGATTATTTCATATTGGGGCTTATTCTTTCATTTCAAAGCTAAGTGCTATTGTATTATTTTGTAAGTATATTTTATTAAGCTCCGACGCTACCAACAAAAAAATTTAGCTTGCTCCCCAATTTTTTATTTAGCCGCGCTATTATTATTATACACAAAAATTACGTTTTGTATCCACTTCTTAGACATAATTCCTTTATCTCCCTAACCCTAAATTGTTTTATCCTTCTTCATTTTTCCTCATCGCTCTTCCCCTCTCAGTCACTCCACTCATCTCCGTTAATCTACTCCTCTTCATGCCATTGATCTACTTCTCTGCACTTAGTTCCTTGGAAACAAAATTTAACGTTAATCTGAAATTAAGGCTAATCATTCTTCAAAAATACATGGCAATTGAGTGGGACTATACTTCAGTGATCTTATTAAGAAACATCAAACAGAGGTGAAAACCTAATTTGGTTGAGATAATTAATTTTATGTACTAGTTTTTGCTATACAATACCATTATAATGATGGGTTATTTACATTGTGTTTTTTACATGGTTATTTGTTTTCAATACTAAGTTTCGCAATACAGATTTTGGATGTTGATTATGATTTTGAGTGCTAACATTGTAATTTTTTATGTGTGTCTTTTAAATTCATTTTTAGTTTATAGTTTGGAAGATTGTTTGTTGTGACTTTGAGGATTGTTTGTTGTGAGTTCGTTCACGGTTTGAATACTAACAATAGAATCAAAATTTAACATGGTTTTTTCTGTATTTATTTACAGTTTGAAAGATTTTTTTGATTGGTGTGTGGATTATTAGCTTTTTCCTACTTAAAGATTTTATTTACTGACTAAAATATTTTCATATTAGATTGATATACAAAGCTACAGTTTTAAAGCATATTTTAATGAGGTACAATGTAAGTATTGTTGAGAAGTGAAGAGTACAAACAAAAATATTATATAAAAAATGAAGACAAGTACATAAAACTACCTTAACTTTATTTACTTCAACATACCTATATACAGGCTTACAACAAAGTAAATAATTCACTAAAGTAGCCATGTCAACAACTACTGGAACGTGAAACATACACATGCAAGTAACATCAAAAGACTAGGATTTATTTAATAAAAACAAGGACCACTTATTTTGAATCATTCTTCAACACCCCTCCTTTATTCAAAACTACACGTTCCAAGGCATTTTCTGAAGTAGATGAACTAATATCTTACAAGAGATTTAGTAAGAATATCGGCCACCTGCTCATGCGTACTACATTGCTGCAACTTAATTTCATCCTTTGCCACCAATTCTCGAATGAAATGTAAATGAATGTCGATATGCTTCGTCCTCCCATAGAAAGTGGGATTTTTTTTATTGTAAATACTGCCTTATTATCACAAAAAAAATACCAGTTGCACCTTTTTTGGTAAAGATCTATAAGCATTCTTCTGAGCCAAAGTGCTTGACAGGCCGCCGAAGCTGTAGCAACATACTCATCTTTTGAAGAAGATAATGCTATCATAGCTTGCTTCTTTGAATTCCATGTGATTGCTCCTGATCCCAGACTGAAAATGCTAGCTGATATTCTTTTCTGATCATCTAAACAACTCACCCGATCGCTATTAGTAAACTCACAGAGTTTAAAATCAAAAACTTGAGTATACCAAATCTTGTAATCTAATGTTCCAGCAACATACTTTAGGATTCTTTTTGCAGCTCCAAAATGATGATTTGTGGGATTTTGCATGAACCTGGAAATTACATCAATAGAGAAAGCAATGTCCGGCCTTGTATGATTTAAGTAAATCAAACCTTCAACTAAGCTTCTAAATTCTTTTGCGTTATCCTCCTTCATGCCATCTTTAAGTTGTAACTTCTCATTCATATTCATGGTTGTAGTAGACCATTTCCAATTAAGCAAGTTGAACCTTTAAGAATATTTGTTGCAAAATTTCTTTCTGAGATGAAAATTCCATCAACTTCTTGCTTCACCTCAAGACCAAGAAAATAGTGCAATAAACCCATGTCAGACATCTCAAACTTCTTCATTATGTTGGATGAAAATCAGCCACAAGAGGATTATAGGAATTCATGTATATAATATCATCAACATAGAGACAAACGATGATAAAACCATCTTTACCTTCCTTCTTTACATAATGAGTGGTCTCATTTTCACTTCGAACCCATTTGGATGGAAGTAGCCATAAATTTTGTCGTACCACACCCATGTAGCCTGTTTTATCCTATAAAGTGCCTTCTTCAACTTGTACACCTTTGTATCCTTGCCTTCAACTATAAATCCTTCAAAATTGAGTGACATAAACCTCCTCCTGCAAGTCTCCATTTAAAAAAATAGACCTGACATAGTAAATGGGCAACCGTAGTTGTGTAACCAAAGCTAGGACAATTCTTACAGTTTCAAAGCGAGCAACTGGATAAAAGGTTTCTTTGTTATCAATACCTTTTTGCTGTGAATAGCCTTCTACCATGATTTGCACATTGTGTTTTTGGAAGATGGTTCCATTTGCATGATATTTTTTTCTTGAAGGTCCATTTAAGACATACTGCATTCTTTCCTTTAGGTAGATCAGTCATCTCTCATGTCTTATTTTTTTGAAATTCCATCAACTCTTATTTTATTGCATTCCTCCATTCTTCTTTTGATGCTGCTTCTTCGGATGTTGTAGGGTCTGTAACTAAAAGAGCAAATTGACAAGACTCATATATCTCTCACGATGATCTAACTTCACAGGAAGTGTTTCATCAGTGGATTCATGTCAAGATGAATTACTACTTCATGAAGTTGTTGATGATGAAGCTAGTATCTGTAAAGTAGTAAGAGTGTTCTCACGACCTAGTTCAGCACCTTGAAATGCTGTAATCTCGCTTTCTGTTAAGATTGGAACTAAGTTTCATCATTTTTCTTCTTCCCACTTCTAGCTTGCATCTTTGTCAAATACTACATCCCTCATTATGATTATTTTTCCACTAAGTGGAGTATATAATTTATATGCTTTGGATTGATTGCAATATCTAACAAAAAATACATTTTTAGATTTATTCTCAAGTTTATGATGAAACTGAGAACTTACCAAAGCATAAGCAAGACATACAAAAATTCTTAAGTAATTTACCGATGGTTTTCTATCATGCCAAGCTGCAAATGGTGTTTGATTTAAAACAACCTTGGTAGGAGATATATTTAGCAAGTACATGGATGTTGCCACCTCTTTAGCCCAAACTGATTAGGAAGTCCTTTAACATTGAGTAAACTTATAGCCATTTCTACTACTGTTCGGTTCTTTCGTTCTGCAATGCCATTTTGTTCTAGTGTATATGGCGTTGTCAACTCTTTTCGAATGCCATGTGCTTCACAAAAGTGGTTAATTCTTTAGATACAAACACATGACCTCGATCCGTGTGAAGGGTCTTTATAAAAACGTCGTTTTGCTTTTCCATAAGAGATTCAAAAATTTTAAAGCTCTCAATTGCTTGTGACTTTCTACTAAAACTAAACCAGATTCATTTGGCTATAGGCATCAGTAAAGAGTAAAAAGTACACACTCCCACAAAGTGATGTAGTTCTCATAGGCCCACACAAATCAGCATGAATCAACTCCAGGCATTCAGATGCTCTCCACGACCGTTCGCTTGGAAATGATTTTATTGTATGTTTTCCATAAATACACGCTTCATATAAGCCAAGTGAACCAATTTTTATAGCCCAAGGACCATATCTTTCTGATTTAAGATCTAGCCGTTGATATTAAGATGCCCGTATCCCAAATGCCATGTCTTATATTCATTTTTCTCATTAACAATGAGTGCTTGATTTTCAACTTCAGATGTTCTAAGTGGAAACATCTTGTTTTCTATCATTTGCACACTAACTATGGACTGTCCAGATTTTTTGTCACTAATAACTCATGGTTCCAGGATTAAATGAAGTTGTATAGCCACTAGCCATCACCTGCCCAATACTCAATCAACTATGAGCTAAATTAGGAACAAAGAAAACGTTATAAATTAATTTTTCTTTATTCTCGCCAATCTTGACAACAACTATGCCTTTGCGTTCTACTTGCATTTACTTGTCATTTCCAAGTCTAACTTATGCCTTGTGTGACTCATCAAGCTCTTTAAATAATGATTTATTGCCAGTAATATGATTCAAACAAACACTACCCAACAACCAAACATCATTTTCAACAACCTTTGAAGAAAAATGAACCAAAAATAACTTACTTTCATCATTCTCATTTTCACATAATTTGCTTGTGAGCCTACCCAGCAGTTTGCCTTTACATGCCCAAACTTCTTGCAATTGTTACACTGAATAGAGCTTTTGTTCCATCTTTTCTCTCCAATGGACTGCCTTTCTTGTCGATGAAAATGACCTCTTGCTCTACCTCTATCACATCCTCTTCCACGAAAGCTTCCTCTTCCACGTCCTCTTCCTATAAAGTCTTGTTTTTTGTCTGCCTCCCCCTTCGCCTAAGAAGCTTGAAATGCCTTTTCTTCACTATTCTCGGCTAATCGTTTAGGCCTCGCCTCATGTGCTTGCAAAGAACCCATTAGTTCATTAAAGGAAAATACAAAGAGATCTTTAGTTTCTTCGATTGTAGGTAGTATATAATCATACTTAGGAGACATAGTTCGTAGAACTTTAGAAACAATAGTTGCATCATAAAATTTTTCCCGACAAGATTGCATTTGACTACTAATTGAAATTACTCTAGACAAATAATCTTGTAAAGTCTCATTACCCTTCATAATCAAGGCCTCAAACTCTTGTCTAAGAGTCTGAAGTTCCACTTCTATTACCTTCGATGAACCCGTAAAGTCTTTCCGTAGTATTTCCTATGCCTCCTTTTGCCATTGCTATTCTTGAAAAAAATGTTTCATGTACTGCTTGTTGAAGAAAGAATAATGCCTTTGAATCTTTCCTCTTATATTCCCATATCCGACCTCCATCTGCATCACTGTTATTGTAGCCAGTTTTCACTAGATCCCAAAGGTTTTGAGATTTCAATAAAAATTTCATTTTGATGCTCCAGAATTCACAGTATTCTCCCTTGAAAATTGGAATGAGAGGTTGAGAGATGCTTATAGAACTACTTCTACAATTTAGTGCCATTGATAGTCATGCCACCAACCAAGATATTTAATGCTCCAATACCACTTTTGTTGAGAAGTGAAGAGTACAGACAAAAATATTATATAAAAGAGGAAGACAAGTACACTAAACTACCTTAACTTTATTTACTTCAACATGCCTATACATAGGCTTACGACATAAATAACTTACTAAGTAGCCACGTCACAAACTATGGGAACGTGAAACATACAAACGCAAGAAAATAACAAAAGACTAGGATTTATTTACTTAAAACAAGGACCATTTGTTTTGAATCATTCTTCATGTATTGTTTCCACTTTATTCCGAGATTGAAAAGGTTTATATAAGCAGCAACAAAGGTAGGTGTTAGGTAGGTCTAGTGAAAAGCACCAATGGAAGTGAGGTGTTAAATTAAAGTAATAGAGGTAGCGAAATGATTCAAAGGCTTGATTGGACAAAGACAAGAAAATGCGGACTATAGCATTAAACTGAGTTACTAGAGCTGAAGGGATGAGATCTAGATATGGTGGATAGCAGCAATGCCATGAAGAGTATTTATCAGTAACAACAATAGTAAAAAGTCAAAAAGCCTTATCAATTTTACGTTATCAGCAACCTTAATCGTCGAAAAATTCTCAAGCAATTTTATCATGTTACGATATAACAGTGATATCAGAAAGCCTTACGGAGTTTTTACCGTTCGGTATTCAAGGCTATAACAATTTAAAACTCAAGGATGCAAATAATCATAAATGAGTCAAATCACTACCTCCAATACAACAATCTCATTCAACTTTATATAGCATTTACGTAGCGAAATCATATGAGTTTTTCGATTAGAAGAGGAATTGAGAAATACCCTAATGGCTAGAGACTAGCATATGCAGTGAAGTCAAATACCTTAGTTGTTAATAAAGTTTTATTATTATCTACATAATAAAATCCTTCTGATTTAACAGTGGATACAAACGAATACAAACAACATAGTGGATCTAATGAAAGAAATATATCCGATGGTATTTAATTGTCCACCTAATCAAAGTGTTAAGCACATTATATATTGTAACATCCTCCTACTTGGAGGCCTAAAATACAGCTACGGATGCTGCAGTCATCCATAGTTATTAATCCTCGGTAACTACATACGGCGGTGTTAGGTTCATTGATACACAAGAACACATGGGTATGGAAAATTTTTAAAACATCAAACAGGTTCACATTCCATTTCAAAACATTTCCAATTCATTATATAATCCTATAATCGTCAATCGTGTTTAGAGAATATATTTATTACAACATACGCCAAGAGTGACACATGAAGACACCCCCTTAGATGATCAAAATATATGAAGACAATATAACAACTTTGCCATCACTAGTAACATAATGGAATCAAAAGAAAAGAGAGTTCTAAATAGCTATCATGCCTCATGCACTTCTTTGGAAACTTGTTCGTCTTAGGAGATACGTGAAAACATCAACTCTCAAACTACTCAAAATCAATTGAGTCCCCGAGATTTTAAGGGGAAAACATAAACTTCGAGTCAGACATAAAGCCTGGAATGAATAATAATCTACCATCTCAAATCGTTTAGATATCTAGCGAGACCACGCCACTTAGCGGAATGGGTTTTCCGTTCACTAGTATCTTAAAACCTTTATAAAACCATATACTGCACTACTGCATCCACAATGGTTAAAACAATTCAAAATAGTATAATATGATGATATGCAAAACCAATGGATTTATTCTGGATTATCCATCCCCGTTCAGTCTGACTATATGTCTCAATTTTAGTTTCTAGGATTAACATTAGCCTATTAGTTTTCGTGGGTTGACTAATAACCGGTAAAATATTTAAGGACTAGCTGTCCAATTACATAGTTTTCATGAGGTCACTTTGAACCACTGGTAACTCCAATATCTTTACTTTTAACATAGTTTTCATGGGTTGACTAGGAACCTATTGACATCTATCAATACCTTAATGTGGATATAGTTTTCATGGTGTAACTACAAACCAACTAGTCCCTGCCAATATCAAATCATAGTTTTCATAGGCTAACTATGAACCTATCTTTCTAACATTTTCTTTTATACATAGTTTTCATGGGATAATTATGAACCTATTGGCCCCTGCCAATATCTTTTCCTATACATAGTTTTCATGGGCTTACTGAGAACCTATTGGCCCCTGCCAATATCTTTCTTTTATATTTTAGTATCCTTATTCTGGTCTTCCTGACCTCTTGGATGCAATTCTACTCATTCAGAAGTTAACTTAATTTGTATTCACTACTAGGTCAACCTAGCTGGTTCTTCTTCCCTTTATCCTCAAAATACAGTAATAGGTCCATTATAACATGAATATATTTATATTTGAAGAAGCAAACATAATAACATAACAATATCATTCCTGTGGGTTCAATGTAAAACTACATTAAAGAAAGTTTCTTCTCAAAACCATTACAAAACTCCTCATATTTAGCCATGGGTTTTCTCCTTTAAAAACAAGTCTGGGTTATAACACCTTTCAAAATCTTCGAAATCTTGCTTTTGACTTCATAGGATGACCTCCTTCGAAAGCATTAAAATCCATCTTCAAAACATTAGGCTCCTGCCTTTTTAATACTTTAAAATCTTCCTATCAAAACCTTTCAATTGTATTAAAGTATTAACAATTAACTTTAGAAGCCTTGCTTCAAAACCATTTGAAAGTATCCCTTTCGATACCATTGGAAGTATCCCTTTCGAAATCTTTGAAAGTTCCCCATTCGAAACCACTGGGTTTATACTTAAAACATTATTTGGATCAAATTGAATATAGGAGAAAGCATCACTTTCGAAACCGTTCTTTATTATACATAAAAATATTGGGGAAACATGATGGCGTCGGGACCACCCTTTTAAAAGCATAAAACATCTGGGTTAAATAGTGGATGGTTAGCTTTGAAACCCCTTTCGAAATCATTGCCTTGAAAACCCCTAACCCTTTCGAAAGCTACTGGAAGTGGCTTATACTTATAAAACAAAGTATCTTTCAATAGCATTAAAAGCTTCAATACTATCGAAAGGCTAAAGAATGGCAGCAAGGCTTCGACTAGGTCGGAACCCCTTCTTTCAAAACATTCTTCCATATTCAAAAGATAACTTATGTTAATGGAAACCCTTCTGAAACCTTTTAAAAACTCTTTCAAAACCACATGGTTCGACTTCTTTGAAGGATAAAACAAAATGAAGGCAGACGCTTCTCTTTTAAAAACAAACGAAGGTGGCGACCCCATCGGAAGCCATGCTTTCGACACCAAACATTTCGCCTTTCACCAATCCACTACGTACCATCTTTGTGATACCTTGTATATTGGCTTTGGCTTTGTAGGTCTCGACTAGATTGAAGGTGAAAGCTTTGTGTCGAAAGGTACCTCTAAAGAAGGCGGAATCAAGTTTTTCGAGTAAACCTAGTTTAGTACTACTTAAAGCAATCTTTTTTCTAACTAACCTGCCATGTGTCAACACCGGATTGGTTGCCTTAACTTTTTCAAATTCTTTACCAAGATAACTGCCGCTAATTTCAGATCTAAACCGCGGTTAAGTTAATCGATTAAGCCCTTCCTTTAAGCAAACCAATTTTTGCAAAGAAGTCCCTCTTTTAAAATAATTTAATTTGCATAGCAAATCACTTTGGAAAATTACCTAAAAATTCCAGGAATTCATTTAATCATGTTATTTAACATATCAAAATTCCAGACCCATAATATTTTCCAAAATAAATTTATAAACCCAGATAACTATATTTTCCTTTAAAAATTCATAACAATCTTTCCATAGCTTGGAAAGTTATCAAAATTGAAACCCAACTCCAAAATCATATTTTATACAACATAATTTTTTTCCTTGGCATTTAAATATCAACATATATCGATTTTACCATGAAACCGTGTAGAATTTCCTTTAAACAATTTTGTTTAAATTCAACAAATAAAATTTCAAACATATCATCATCTAATTCATCATAAAACGAATTTATCCTTAAATCCGAAAACATATGATTCAAAACAAAATAGAGAAGGAATTATTATTCACTTTGGTTTAGATAAGGAGATTGGATTGAGATTAATTTCTCCTAAGCTTGAATCTCTAACTTTTAATTGAATTCCTTTTTTCCTAATGGCCGGTCCTTCCTTAAGCTTTTGGTTTACGTTTCAAAATGACATGGGCAGCAAAAAGGTAGGAACAAAAATATATAAGGCTAAGGGTTATGGATGGCAATTCCTAATATATACTTATGTAATTTGATTAACCCGAAAACCATTCTTAAGCCCATCAATTATTTTATTAGGCATGGCCTTAATTAAATTGATTTAAATCTCAACCCCCTTATCACTTAGCACTTACATTATTCTATTTAATTTATCTAATTATATCTCTTGAATAAAGTTATAAAAAATTAGGGGTGTTACAAGCTCCCCTCCTTAAAGAATTTCTTCCTCAAAATTCAGTAAGGACTAAATACTAACCATAGCAATCATCTGTAATGACTCTTAACAACCATACTAGTCAACCTAACTAGGAATTATCTATATAAATCTAATATATACATACCCTCAAAGCAGATCAGGATAAGTATCTTAAATCCTTTCCTCTGTCCCTTAAGTACAGTCCTTCTCGTTGTCGATCCACTGAACTTTCACGAACTTGACTGTCTTATTCCTCAAACTTTTCTCATCTCTTGCTACAATCCAAACTGGTTGTCTAACAAAAGTCAAATAAGGCTCTACTACTAGATCTTCCAATTCTATCGGAGGAATAAAGGCCTCTGAATCATGCAAAAACTTGGGAAGATGAGACACATAAAATACATTGTGGACACCTGCCATACTACCTGGCAACTTTACTCTGTATGTGAGCTTTCCAATACTCTATAATTAGGAATGGACAAACATATCTCGGTGCTAGTTTCCCTGACTTTCCAAACCGTACCACACCCTTCACCAGTGATACCTTAATAAAAACTCCATCTCCAACTTAGAACTCTAGGTCTTTACGCCTCTTATCCGTGCAACTGTTCTGTCTGTATTGAGCCTCCTTCATTCTTTCTCGGATCAACTCAATCTTCTCTGACGCCTCCCTAATCAAATCTGGACCTAAAACCAATCTGTCTCTAGTCTCCAACCAACATGCTGGTCATTTTCATAGTCTTCCGCACAAAGATTTAAAAGGCGCCATTCCTATACTAGTTTGATAGATATTATTATAGGAAAACAACCAAATGTAGGAGATCCTCCTAAGATCCACCAAATTCCAACACACAAGCTCTCAACAAATCCTCAAGTACCTTCTTGATTCTATCTGTCTGCCCATCCGTCTGAGGTGATATGCGGTACTCATCTTGAGCTTAGTGCCAAACACATTCTGCAAACTCTTATAAATTTACTAGTGAACTGTCACTGACCATGCTACTAGGAACTCCATGAAGTCTAACTATGTTCTTCATGAACAACTTCACCAAAACAGGTGCCGTCCTGGTCGACTTTACTGAAATGACATGGCAACTCTTGATCAACCTATCCACAATGTTCCATACTCTCATTTCCTCCACTTGACCTTGACAATCAATCTATAAAATCTATAGATATTGAATCCCATTTCCAAGTTGAAATCTATAGAGGCTGAAGTAACCCACTTGGCTTTTGATGTTCGACCTTCACTTGTTCAGTTTACACACTGCCTAACCCATAAGATAATATCCCTCTTCACGCCTTCCCAATATTAGATCCTCTTCATATCTTGATACATCTTGGTCCCTCGAGGATGAATCTTAAACTTAGATCGATGATATTCCTCGAGAACTTCTCTCCTCAAGTTCCCAACATCTGGAACACATAGGCGTCCCTTATTTCTCAACCATCCTCTTCGGTCAATATAAAAATCTTTCAAATCATTGACCTCGGTTCCAAACTCAAGCCTTCTAATCCTCTTGGCTAATAATGGATTCTCCTTTTGCTTTCTCTCGATCAATACTGGTCGAACTTTCAAACAGGGCAACATGGCAGTACTCTTACTAGAATTAACAGTCAATCTTAACTGCACACCATAACTGGTCAAAGCTTCTGGATCTTTCCATTCTACCAACATAGCCAACACCGTATTCTGGCGTCTTCTGCTAAGAGCATCGCCACTTTATTACCTTTACATGGGGTATACTATATACCAAAATCATAAGTAGCGAAAAAAATCTAGCCACCTCCACTATTTCATATTCAACTCTTTCTAAGAGAATAAATATCTTAAAGACTTATGATCAGTATAAAACTCAAATCTCTCCCCTAAGAGATAATGCCTCCAAATCTTTAAGGCATAAATCACCGCATTCAACTCCAAGTCGTGAGTACGATATCCTACTTCATGCAGTCTAAGCTGCCTAGATGCCTATGCAATGACTTTACCCTTCTGCATCAACACTGTTCCCAATCCAATCCCACATGCATCAGTGTATACTACCAACCCTTGGTTTTCATCTAGAACCACTAACACTGGTGCAGTGGTCTACAAATGCTTTAACTTAAAGAATGCTTCCTTATATTTGTACCACTAACACTGGTGCAGTGGTCTACAAATGCTTTAACTTAAAGAATGCTTCCTTATATTTGTCGTACCAAACAAACTTCACATTCTTCCCGGTAAGCTTAGTCAAATGCGCTCCTATCCGCGAGAAATTCTTAATAAATCTCCGGTAATAGCCAGCAAGTCCAATAAAACTTCTAATCTCGGTCACCGTCTTCGGTCTCTTCCAATTGTTTGCAACCTCGATCTTATTTGGATCGACTGACAACTCTTTCTCTAAAACCACATAACCAAGGAACTTGACCTCTTTCTTCCAAAAATGACACTTGAAAAACTTCGCCTTTAGCTGATTCTGCCTCAGCTTCTCAAGCACAACTCTAAGATGACCTTTACGCTCTTTTTCATCCTTAGAGTATGCCAAATGCCATCTATAAACACCAACATGAATTCATCTAAATCTCTCGGAAGACTCATCTCATCAAATCCACAAAGAAAGTAGGTGCATTCGTCAACCCAAATGGCATTACTAACCACTTATATGAACTATATCTAGTTCGAAATGCTGCCAAAGGAATACTATCCTCTGCCACTCTTAACTGATGGGTCCTCGTTGCCAAATCCAACTGGAAAAACACTCTGGCTTCACTCAACTGATCAAACAGACCATCAACTCTTAGAAAAGGATACTTATTCTTTATCATACTTTCGTTCAACTTACGATGGTCGATACACATCCTCAACGACCCATCTGTTTTCTTCACGAATACTGCGGCCGCTTCCTAAGGCGAGCTGCTTGGTCTAATAAAATTTCTTCCTTCTAGATCTACCAGATACACCTTCAGTCCCTTTATTTCAGTCGATGTCATCCTGCTAGGTGGTCTACTTATAGGTTCAGTTCTTGGCACAAGATCTATCCGAAACTCAACAGCTCATTTCAGTGGTAGTCTTATGCTGGCTCAATGACATCTGGAAAATATCTTGCTGCTTGAACCTGCCTTAGCACTTCTTCCACTTCCATTACACTTAACAAAGCACAACTACTCCAGTCATAATTTTCTGCTGAGAATATAATTCGATTATGATTATCATGGTGTCTCAAAGAAATCTCCCTATCCTGGCAAAATATCCTAGCCTCATACCTTCTAAACCAATCAATACCCAAAATGATTTTGAAATCTACCAAATTGAAAACATTCAGACTACATGCAAACACATGAACCCAACAACTCAAGTTCTAAATGGTCACATCTCGACCCCAGAGTTGCATAACCTCCTATAAGAGTCGCCACCCTTAAGGAAGTAATAAGGTATGTAGGTTCTAAGCATAACCTATCAACCAAACATTGTGATATAAATGTGATGCACCGTTATCAAATACTGTCCTAACTGGTATACTCTGAATAAAAAATGTATCTTCCATCATAGTCTTTCCTTTAGCAGCTGTAGTAGGCTTAGCTGATGATCCAACAATAAAGACCTTTCCTTTATCTCCCCTAGCTGGCTTTGTACACATGTTCTTATAATGTCTAACTTGGTCACAGTTGAAGCACTTCACATTCTTCTTATCTGCCACCTTCTTTCCCTTTCCTAAACATCACTCATTTGCATAATTACTCTTCTTGTCACATTTGTATCATACCAAATTAGCCTTTACCTTCTTGGAAACATCCTCTTTCTAGGCTCCCTTCTTCTTAAAGAATTTTCTCTTCTTTCCCTGAGGACCCTCGGATTCTACTGGCTTCTCTCTTGTAGAAACAACAAGCATTTCTTCATGGCGAATGACTATCTCCACTACCACATTACAAGGTTCTCGGATATGGGTCATAGTCATTCTAGCAAGCTTAGGTCTCAGTCCTCGAATAAATCTCTCATTCCTTCTAATGTCAGTGTCAACCACAGCATATCCATATCAAGACAACTCATCAAACTTAGCAGTGTACTCGATTAGCAACATCTCTCCATGAACTAGATCCATGAACTTCCTCATCGATGTTGACTTAGCAACCTCAGATAGAAACCTTTGCTCATACCTCCTTCTGAAATTATCCTATGTCAGTTCTTCCTTCGAAACTCCGATGGTCACACTATTCCACTAGTGGAGCGCTGCCCCTTGCAACTGCCTAGAGGCCAGCCTCCTCTTTTGTCCATCATCCAATCCTAGATTAGTAAAGATCGTAGCCTATTCTCAAACTCAACAACATCCTCCGTTCCAACAAACAGCTTTCCACTCAGACCAGTGTGGTCACTACTTAGCTTAGCATAGTTATTCCCAACTGAACCCACAGGATTAGCTCTTCCAACATTACCAGCAACCCCAGCTTACAAAAGATTGGCTAACAACTAATATACCATCCCCATATCTACTGGCGGATTTCCAGCACCAACATTGGCTTCAACATTTGGGTTAGCATTAGCCGATCAACCTAGGTTTCTCCTGGTGTTAGGTCGAGCATTTCTGTTGGTTGTGGTGCTTCCTCCACCTAGATTTCCTATTCCATTTCTTGCTTCCATATCTTCTTTCCCGTAAATCTATGAGCCTAAATGGGACAAAGAAGAATGGTCTAAGAGAGAGGGGAACACATACTTATATATATACCCCTATATATCAAATATAAGTACGTTACTATAGCGTTAACCCAAACCCCGATCATATTTCTGATTTATTGGAATATGTTTGAAAATCTTTTTAGTTCATCTTTCTTTTAAACTTTCATCAACCTATGCTCTGATACCAACTTGCAACATCTCCCTACTTGGAGGCCCTAAACTAACGGCTACAGATGCTATAATCATCCATAGTTATTAATCCTCAACACCCAAATATGATGGTGGTAGGTTCATTGATACACAAGAAAACATGAATATGGAAAAAAATTAAAACATCAAATGGATTCACATTCCATTTCAAAACATTTTCAATTCATTACATAATCTCATAATCGTCAACCACGTTAAGAGAAAATATATTTATTATAACATATGCCAAGGGTGACAAATGAAAATGCCCCCTTGGATGATCAGAGTATATACAAAAAATATAACAACTTTGCCATTACAAATAACATAGGGGAATAAAAAAAGATAACTCTAAATAGCTATCATGCCTCTTGCATGTCTCCGGAAGCTTAGTCGTATTAAGAGGTATCAGAAAACCTTAACTCTCAAACTACTCAAAATCAATTGAGTAACCGAGAGTTTAAGGGGAAAACATAAACTTCGAGTCAGACGTAAAACCTGGTATGAATAATAATCTACCTACTCAAATCATTTAGATATCCAATAAGACCATGCCGCTTAGCGGAACGGGTTTTTCCCTCACTATTGTCTTAAAACCTTTATAAAAAACCATATGCTGTGCTCCTACATCCACAATGATTAAAACAATTCAAACCAGTATAATATGATGATATGCAAAACTAATGAATTTATTTTAGATTACCCATCCCGTTCATTCTGACTATCTGTCTAAATTAGTTTCTAGAATTACCATTAACTTATTAGTTTTCATAAGCTGACTAATAACTGATAAAATATTAAAGGACTCTTTGTTAAATTACATAGTTTTCATGGGGTCATTTTGAACATATGGATAACTCCAATATCTTTACTCTTAACCTAATTTTCATGCGTAGGCTAAGAACCTATTGACATCCATCAATAACTTAATCCGAATATAGTTTTCATAGGCTAACTACAAACTTACTGGTTGCTGCCAGTATCAAATCATACTTTTTTATTAACTAACTATGAACCTGTCTTTCTGACATCTTCTTTACACATAGTTTTCATGGCTAACTACGAACCTATTGGCCCCTGCCAATATCTTTTCCTATACACGGTTTTCGTAGGCTTACTAAGAACCAATTGGCCTTTGCTAATATCTTTCTTTTATATTTTAGCATCCCATATTTTGGTCTTCCTGACTCCTGGATGTAATTCTACTCATTTAGGAGTTAACTTAATTTATGTTCACTACTGGGTCAACTTAGTTGGTTCTTCTGCCCTTTGTCCTCAAAATGCAGTTATGGATCCATTATAATGTGAATATATTTATATTTGAAGAAACAAACATAATTACATAACAATACCACTCCTGCGGGTTCAGTGTAAAACTTCATTAAAGAAAGCATCTTCTCAAAACCGTTACAAAGCTCCTTTAATTAGTTGTGCATTTTTCCTTTAAAAATGAGTTTCGGTTATAAAACCTTTCGAAACCTTCAAAATCTTGCTTTTGACTTCATAGGATGACCTCCTTCAAAAGCATTAAAATCTATCTTCAAAACATTAGGCTCCTTCCTTTCTAATACTTTGAAACCTTCCTTTCAAAAAATTTCGATTATATTAAAGTATTAACATTTAACTTTAGAAGCATAGCTTCGAAACCATTTGAAAGTACCACTTTCGACATCATGGGAAGTAACCTTTCCGAAATCATTGAAAGTTCCCCTTTCGAAACCATTGGGTTTGTACTTAAAAAAATTATTTGTGTCAAAGTGAATATAGGCGAAAGCATCTCTTTCAGAACCATCCTTTATTATACATAAAAATATTGGGGAAACATGATGACGTCGGCACCACCCTTTCGAAAGCATAAAACATCTGGGTAAAATAGTGGAAGGTTTGCTTCAAAACACCTTTTGAAACCATTGCCTTCAAAATCCTTAACCCCTTTTGAAAGCTATAGGAAGTGTCTTATACTTATAAAATAAAGTCCTTTCGACAACATTGATATTTTCAATACCATTGACAGGCTAAAGAACGACAGCAGGGTTTCGACTAGGTCGGAACCCCTTCTTTTAAAACATTCTTCTGTAACCTATTTAAAAGCAAACTTATGTTAATGGAAACCCTTTCAAAACCTTTTAAAACTCTTTCAAAACCATATGCTTCGACTTCTTCGAAGGCTAAAACAAAACAAAGGTATGCGTTTCCCTTTTAGAAACAAACCAAGGCAGCAACCCCTTTGGAAGCCATGCTTTCGACACCTAACTTTTCGCCTTTCTCCAATCCACTACGTACCATCTTTGTGATACCTCGTTTATTGGTTTCGGCTTTGTAGGTTTCGATTAGATTGAAGCACTACAAGAAAAATCATTTACGGTTGCAAAAAACTGTGGCGTCTTATCATAAATGCAACCAAAAGTATTTCTCCCAAAATATGTTTCGTGACTAAATTTTTTTTGTTCCCGCTCCGTAGAAAACTTTTTTGCCTAGCCAAAAATAAACGTGACCAGTCATTGTTTTCCATCTCACGTATACTTAGAAAACTCTCTCCCCATTTCGATCTACTTCTGCAGATTTTTTTCCCCTTTTAGATCCTCGCGGCAGCCAACAATCGCTTAAATTTCATCAGCTGAAGATCTAGTTCCCCTTTTCATCGTCCACTCCGTCCTTGGTCAACGTCCTCGCGGCAGCCAGCAATCGCTTAGGTATATTTAGGTACGAATCGTCTAAATCGATTTTGTGATTCTATTTTGATTTAACCCTAATTTGCATGCATCGTATATTCGAATTTCTGCCTAATTTCTAACTGAAATTGTTTATTCAACCCTAATAACGAAGATCTTTTATTCAACCCTAGTTTACACCTTTATATATTTATGTTTTTTTATTAAATGAATAAAAGCTTGGCTATGTCCAAGGTTAAACTATGTAACTGTTTTACTGTTTTAACCAAAGTATAAATTTTGTACACCGAGTACGAATAATCACGAAATTGAATTATGGAAGATATTGAATATCAACATGTCTGGACATAGAAAATCTGGCTACACCCATGATTGTGTCAAAATTATCTGTAATAGTAGACTCCAATTTGGAAAATTAGAACAATAGTGAATTGCAAAGTAATACATAATCATTTGCCTTCATATGTTAAGACTTTGAGAGAGACATGATAGTTGAGTAAGTCTAATTAAAGGAGTTGCATGATCCATACGTTTACCAATCTGTTAATGTGCAATTAATATAACTTACATCATAGAGAAAGTCATCAATAAGTGTCTTCATCATGTCTTTTGTCCCATATTTAAAAAAAACTAGGTAAACGATAAATGGCAAGTGGATTTGCATGAAACCTGGAAGTAGTCGGCAAATATAAATCAAAAACAGGGATGCATGTTGCATTTATTTATGTGGTGTAAGGTTTTACATAGATTCCATATGGGCCACTTTAGGTGTCACTGTAATATTATGATTTCAATTTGTTAATGAAATAAATTCATATCCACTATGAACCAACCAGTTTTAATTTGTGATTGTTATTTGTACGAAGCATGAATATGTGACATAATAAACTACCATCTCAGGCAATCGTGGCCTAGTTCATTGTCTGTTATGTGTTTGTAATGGAATAGCCCATAACTATTGGTTTTTGGAACTAAAATAATCTAAATTATAGCTTGCAAATTTTCATCTGATAGTTCTGAACTAATGCTTTTCTATTCCTGTTTTCAATTGTTCAGTTGTTACTTGAAGAATTAAAGTCAGCAAATTTGGCTCTATAACTATCCCACATCGTCACTCATCTTCGAGGATTTCCAGACCCCCATTTTGTTCATTCTGAAATCAGGTATTTTTAAATGTATTAAAACTTTGTATGGTAATTGTGTCTGTACTTAACCGTGTTGAAAATAATAAATGTGCCTGATTAAAAAAAGTTGCATGCATACAAATGATCAACATTGCATAAGATTAAGTGTATGTCTTGTTCGATTAACTATTTAATAACCTACTTGAAGAAATTTACACCATATTTAATGTTATATTTCTTGTTTATTTTTTAATTTGTTTACTTCACCCTTTTTGCATCTGATCTGGTCTATATTTGTTTTAAAATAACTCAAGCTTTCATTTCTAATGAGGTATGGATGTAACAAAAAAATCGGTTGCCTTGGATATGTTTTACGGATTAAGTTATTTTCAATCAGGATGCTTCTATTAAAAAAACAACTTGGATGCATATCCTATTCATAAAGTTTGTGTTTATGAGTACTCAATGTTCATAAAATAATGCGTATCCTGTTCTACTAGTTTGTTGCCAAAGAAGCATGAATCTTCTGTGAATAACATGATAAACAAGAAAAAAAATATTTTACCATATTTTAAGTTGTGTGAGAGAATCTATACAGTTTTCTTCATATTTCTAATTATCTTCTTCTTGCCTTCTCGGTTGTTTTTAATTACCTATTTCAGTCTTACTTTGCCACCTGATTACTGATTGATAAGGTTTCTTTTAAAAGTAACCAAATGACAAGATTATGATCAAATTGAATTTTTTTTTGGATGAATGGCTATTGATAAACCTATTTAATTATTTTAGTACACACTTCAAAACAAGTAAGTTGGCCAAATAATATAAACTCATAGCATTATTACAAATAAGCTCATGCAACTCATGTTAGTTGAAAACGTTTCTTTTTATATAAAGACAAAAAATTGATGACCGCATTCTTGGAAATTACAGTTATTGAGAGCCATTATTGTTTAACCATTTTGGTTTTACAAGTGAAATTAGTTAAACAATTTACTATTGTATTTTTAATATGTATTTATGGGTCCAATTTTATTCATTAGCATACTACAGTTTGTCATGGATGGTATATATTTTTCTCATCTGCATAGTCAAAGAACTAATTTTCAAATCATAAACTGGAGCTGGAAAAGGATTGAACTTGCTTAACATGACTACTCTATAACAGTTTTTTGTTTATACATATATACTACGTTAATTTTTGCATGTTAACATACAAGGTCTAGTAAGTTTCTACATTAATGTATTAAAAAAAAATATTGATCTGATTATAAAAAATTAATCTTTTGTTAATTAATTTGTTCGTTATATTATTTAAGATATAAATAGAATAATTCGAAATATAATGTTAAAAAGATTCAGAGATCATGTATTTTCAAACTAATTATTGGGTCCAGATTCCTCCAGCAGTAGATGGTAAATAATGAAATTTTTAGGTATCTCATATTTTGTTTCATTTGCAGAAAAGAGATGTTTCCAAGCTCTGTATGTACTCGCAACTAGAAAAAGAACGATGAAGAATCCTAGAAGTATAATTCAAAGCGAAAGTATAATTCAAAGTGAAAGTATAAGATTCCAACCGGTGCTTGCAGTGAAGGCAAAAAACGAGCAGTCAATGCTAAGAAGCAAGCCAGTGTTTGCAATGAAGACGAAAAACAAGCACTACACGATAACCCTTCTGACCCAAATGGTGAAAGGGCTTTGTTAGATGAAGAAGACCCAAATGATGAAAGGGCTTTGTTAGATGAAGAAGAACCCCGCTTAGACAATGAAATTCTTCTTGACCAGATTGATGCTGCTGAGGTGGAAATTGAGAGAGAAAGTGATGCTGAAACCGCAAGTTCGTCTCGAAAAAGAGGCAGTAGAGGTCAAACAAAAGCAAACGTGTTAAACAGTCATGGTCAAATTGAAATTGAGTTCAATGATATAGGCTTACCAATAGGGCCAGGATCGGTATATTTATCCTCTTTTCTTGGACCGCTTGTGCGTGAGCAGGTTCCATACACACTTGATGATTGGAGGAATCTAAGTGAAGAGTAAAAAGTTGTTTTGTGGCGATCACTTCAAGTATGGAGCAGGTTCCCTACTGTATATGCTAGAGAATCTATTTATCAACATTTGTCCCTGCTTCTGTCTATATCTATTTTGTAGATTTATCAAGCAACTCATCTTTCTTCTTCTCCTACCACTTACTTTTTAAAGTATAAATCCAGTTATAGTTTTGCCAATTTGCGGTTTTTAAATTGACAATAATAAACAGGAATTTATATTAAGAAATCCACATGTTCTAGTAGTTGAATCATGTCGTTTAAACATTTTATCCCGACTTCTGTTTAAGAACCTTACTTTGTTAATTTGAATCATCATTAGTGCAGGTTCATATTGTGGGTTATCCTCCGAAATTCAATTGATCATATTTCATGTTTTTTAACATTTAATAGATAAATAAATTAGAAATGAATATGCATATTTCACGAAAGTTTCAAAATGACAGAGATTTATGGGTCCGAATGATTATTTCTAAGGCAAAAACGCAAACATGATTTGAATTATGTGTTACAAATCATAATTTGAGTCATCTACTAAAGTACATCAGTACGAATTTGCTTGCTTATAAAATTAGTGAATCGATTTTTGATAAACTTTCATTGTTTTCTAATTATTATTTTTGATAAAATTAGCTGACCAATGATTTCAAAACAATTATTCTAGACTGCAAATGCTATTCTTCAAAAATTAAACAATGCTGTCATAGATTGTTGGATAGAATTAAAAAATTTAAACACCAATATCCACGCTCACTTGAGATTGAAATCATACCAATTTTTATTTTTAGTGACGTAGCTACCATCTTCAAGAGTACAAATCCTATAGATATATTTTAGGTGTCTAATGTCAGAAGCAGGTGATTATTTCATGATTTTCATTCAGATTTCTTCAAAATTTAGAGACCATAAACTCATATATTCATCAATTATGTACTAGCTTGACAGCATTCTGCTTCACCATAGCATGTTTTTTATATTCACCTATTGTTAATATCATGTTTTCTACTGTTAATATCATGTTTTCATGTATTGTTGCAGGTCAGATTTAAATTGGAAGAGGAATGGCAAAGAAATGTCGTATTTCAACAAATGGGAGTAATTTGGAGATCCTCAAAAAGCTAATTGGTTCGAAAATTAAATAAGCGGAGAACGAAGAGGAAAGACTTACACTGAAACCTACCAACATCAAAAACATGAACGAATGGAGAAAGTTTGTGAAGGCCAAAACAAGTCCGGAGTTTAAGGTAACATTAAGATATCTATAATATGCTTTTGGTTACTAGATTCTAACATCTTTCAATATTTCCAGAAAAAAAGTGAGAAATATTCGGCCCTTAGGGTCAAACAAGTTCCACACACATCTGGTCATAGGGGAATGGCTAGATTGACCGATGACATGCTTAGTTAGTTAAGTATAGCATTATTTAATATTATTTTACATCTGTCAGTTTATTTGTTTAATGTTATTCTAAATTTAAAAAAAGGAAGTCCAAATCCATCGTCAATAACTAGAGCTGATGTTTGGATTAAATCTCACATTAAAAAAATGGTGAACCAGTGACCGTGGAAGCTGCAAATACTATTGTAAGAATTTTTTATTTTATCGGTATATAAAAAATTGTCCGAAACTAGGATGATTTTACCATCATACATTATTTGTATGTATTTATTTATGTAGGCAGAGATTAAAAAATTTGTTAGCCTATCACAGTCCAGCTTGTCACAGAATGTTAATGGAGATGCTCTTGCAAATGTATTGGGACAAGATAAACCAGAACGGTTAAGGGCACCGGGAAGGGGCTGCACCTTAACCAAGCTAGCTGTGGCCCAGTCCAGAGATAAACAACTATCTCAATATCGAGCGGAAATTGCAGAATTGAGGGGTATGGTACATATGCTGGTGGACCAAAAGGTAAACTTTTAAAAGCAATTTATTAAGTAGACATTGGGAAAACACCGGGAATAACATTGGGAAAACATTGGGTTTAATGGCTTAAGGCAGCAAGTGAACCGAACAACAAGCAACACTTAGTTTTAGTGTGAAAATACCAAGCTTGGCCAGACTCTGCTAATTAAGGCCCCATTGTAGTCGCCTTGCTCACTGGGAATAACATGTTATAATAATTGGAGACTCTTAAAAAGTTGGAGGCATGTTAGGTAGTTGTCTAGTGGCCTAGTCCAGGGCCTACCTTTTCAAATGGTTTGTAAGAGACAAATATTGAGTCTCATATTCATGAATTCTTTTCGTTATTTATCGATTATAGCAACTTTGGAATGGGTTACTAAACTCTTTATTAAATGAGTCTATTTATCCGTTGGGATATTCTCTTGTATCACGTATAAATTTATCTTTAGGCAACAAGAATGTTTAAGTTTGTTTATCATGGAATGATATTTGTTTTGGTGTCAACTATATATTTGATGCTTTCTTCCTATTTAAATTAATGATTGATTTCCAGTACTATTTATTTTGGCACACAAATACAATTTACAAAGTTATTTATTCTTATATAGTAGATGAATAAATTCACACTTGAAAATGCAGCTTATTCTCCATCTGCTTTTATTAATAAAATTACAATCATATTATACCCGAGAACATTGTAACAGAATTAGTTGATGGGCCTTTCATCTTTGGTTTATACCTTCTTTGACATATTCTGCTGATGATCATTTTATTGATGAATAAATGTTTTCCTAATGTCGTCTGTTCACATAAATCTTTGGCATCCATTTTGAGTATCCAAACAGTATACGTAGTATAGGTGTTCCTGCTTGCTTTTCATTTTTTCCCAAATAAAACTCTCAACAAGTTTTGGGTACGCATGTCATCTTGACACTTGATCACTGAACATAAAAGGAAAGTCTATGATGAACAAGGCTTACTGATGCACCTATAATTTATTGCAAATATGCATAGCATCAAAGTATACATAAAAACACTGTAGTAACTGGGAATAACAAAATAATGCATAACAACTGGTTTTTTGTTAATGGTTGGAATAGGGTGAAGGGGTAGTTGCCGAAGGAACAATCTATGCCAGAGATCCACAACATCTTGTTAATGGTATTCCGCTCGGTCCGGCTGCCTTTGCGATTTGGGTGGCCAATGTAATAAATGGAGGTGCATATTTGTGGTAACCCACGGTTGATATGTCGTGCATTAGAGATGCAGTTGGTAGAAAAGTAGCATGGCCAAAATCAAAAGTTAAAGTTAATAAAGACGCAGTTGGTAGGAATGTAAATTGTGCGACTTCTTCCGTGATATCCACATCCATAATTGCAAAGAAACCACAACAACATGTAGGTAAATATGCTGGAAATATTTTGTAGTTTGTATTTTTTTTCTTCTGTTTGAAATATGCACCACTGTGTTGTTGCATTTTGTATGCCTTGATTTCTAAAATAAGTACACAGTTTTCAGTATGTACTGTTTTAAATATGCACCATTTTTTTTCCAGCCGATTGCAAAGCTGACAAAAGATAATAAATGCAAGTTGATTGATGTGGGTGAAACGAATGAAGTAGTGGCTGAAGGAACTATCGCTTCAACTGATCCAATATCGGTGGTCCATTGTCGTCCATTGGGACGTGATGCTGTAAAAGTTTGGGTTGAAATTGTGAGAGTTCCGGATGCAGTGCTTTGGAGACTTACATCGGAGTTGATGTGCATGGAAGATGCCTTTGGCGTTCCCATAGCTTGGCCGATAGCAAAAGTCATTATGGAACCAAAATGAAAGGTATGCAATTCTTTATGTAATTGAAAACTTCTTGCAAAATTACCATCATGGATAACCAGTAGCAACAAAATACTTAAACCATCAACTCAAATAATTATAATGCCTAAGTGATTTGAAAAGGGGCTGCCTTCAAAATTATTTGAAATTTTCCTCTAAATTGCCTTATTATAACCTGCTTGTAGATGTGCAATGATTTGTTGTACTTGAATGATTTATGTGAATATGCAACAATGTGAATAAGTTAGAATTTATGTTGGAATTTACTATGATTAGGATTATCAAAATATGGTATTTATGCTGTATATATTAACTCTAATTAGTCGGTGGTATAATCCATCAGTAGCCATAAGTTATATCGACTAATTGTACGTACTTAAAAGATAATTTATGATCCTAAGTTTTTGGTCATTTTACATACTAAGACTATATTATATTATTATCCCATATTTTTATCAACAAATGCATCTATCGTTATGAATTTTTTGAATCTGTGTTTGGCTGTATCCATATGGGTCTGGCAGACTTCGTACACCTGTCTAATTTCACTATCAAAAATAATTCACGTACACTTATATTTTCATTTGTGTTCGAGTATATGAAAATCTGTGTTTGAGTTTATGAAAATGTACAGGCAGCGATAAAATGTACAAAACATTGATGACAAATCTTCATTTTTATTTTATTCTTAGCCAAAACTAACATCCACATTATTATAGTTTTGATATTCAGTTGTGCATATTCAGTTGAACACAAAATTGCACATATTCATTGTGCAAAACTTTAGTCTCATTGTTTTCTTAGTATTGATAGTCCTGTCATTATTATCTTTATATTGATTATAACTTGAGTCTTACTGTTGATTATATTTTGTCTACAGGTAGGTGTTTTTGAAGAATGAGCAGTAGCAACACTAGTTTATCGTACTTGTTAGGTAGTTTGTTTGTTTATTGTACTTGCTTAGTTCAGATGTTTATGGGACTTTAACTGAGCAGTAGCATATTGTTTGTGTTACGTAGTTCGGTTGTGTAAACTTCTATGTACGGTTAACCTTTTGTCTTGAAACTACTGTTCGGTTGTGTAAACTTCTATGTGCGGTTAACATATTGTTTATGTTAGTGCTTTTGTTTATGTATTTTGTAGTTTTTAAATGTGTTTATGTTTGAATGTGTATGTATATGTATATGTGTATGTATATGTGTGTGTGTGTGTGTGTGTGTGTGTGTCTATATATATATATATATATATATATATATTTTGCGGTTGTTTAATATGTATGTGTTTATGTATTGTGTTATAAGCTATGAACAAGATTGAACTGGAGGCAATTTATAGGCAGAGCTGGAATATTTTTAGCAGCGTTTCGAAAACGCTATTAAATAACGCTACAAAAAATAAAGGGTCGAAGGAGAGCATATATAGTAGCGTTTAATAAACGCGGCTACATGCTTTGTCAATAAACTGCGTTCTCTATTACAGCGTTTAACAAACGTTACCAAAATATTTTTGAGCAGACCATGTACATTTTGGTAGGGTTTTATACACGCTGCAAAAAAAGAATTTAGTGGCATTTCATTAACGCTGCAGTAAAACGATTTATGGTAGCGTTGAATAAGTGCAACTAAAAATCAGGTATTTTTAGTCTGGTTTATATAACAGCGTTTATCAAAACCTTTTAGTAGCGTTTTTTGAGCGCTACTAAAAATCAAAATTCTTGAAGTGAAGGCGAAAGCTCTGTATCGACGTGTACCTCTAAAGAAGGCGGAACCAACTTTTCTGAGTATACCTGGTTTAATACTACTTAAAGCAATCCTTTTTCTAACTAACCTGCCACATGTCAACACCATTGGTTGCCTTAACCTTTTCAAATTCTTTACCAAAATAACTATCGCTAATTCAGATCTAAAGCATGGTTAAGTTAATCAATTAAGTTCTTCCTTTAAGCAAACCAATTTTTGCAAAGAAGTTTCTCTTCTAAAATAATTTAATTTGCATAGCAAATCACTTTGGAGAAATCCCCAAAAATTTCAGAAATTCACTTTAATCATGTTATCTAACATATCAAAATTTCAGACCCAAATTTGCAATATATTTTTCAAAATAAATTTATAAATCCAAATAACCATATTTTCCTTTGAAAATTCATAACAATCTTTTCATAGTTTGAAAAATTATCAAAACTGAAACCAACTCAAAACCATATTTTATACAATATAAAAATTTTCCAAGACATTTAAACATCAATATATATCGGTTTTACCCTAAAACCGTGTAGAAATTCCTTTAAACAATCTTGTTTAAATTCAACAAATCAAAATTCAAACATATCATCATCCAACTCATTATAAAACATGTTTACCTTTAAATTTCAAAACATATGATTCAAAACAAAATAGAGATGGAATTATTATTCATCTTGAGTTAGATAATGAGATTGGATTGATATTGATTTCTTCTAAGCCCGAATCTTTTGCTTTGAATTGAATTCCTTTTCTCTTAATAGCCGACCCTTCCTTAAGGTTTTGGTTTGCGTTTCAAAATGACGTGAATGGGTAGTAAAATGGTAGGAGCAAAAATATATAAGGATAAGGGTTATGGACGACAAATTCCTAATATATCCTTATGTAATTTGATTAACCCAAAAACTATTCTTAAGCCCATTATTATTTTATTTGGCACGACCTTAATTAAATTGATTCAAATCTCAATCCCCTTATCACTTAGCATTTACATTATTCTTTTCAATTTATCAAACTATATCTCCTTAATAGTGTTATAAAAAATGAGGAGTGTTACATATGTTTTCTCACACCATTAATATTTGGGCCTGCTTACTTACATCCTTTTCAGTTTCAGTTTTCAACTTCTGTGTATATAGTATTATGCTATCCACCTACTGCTTCACTTACGAAGATAACTAGTTCACACAATTTTGTGTATATAGTAACATTTGGAAGCAGTTGGTGAAGTCGTCAGTTTCACCTTCTGTGTATTTATGTTGTCCACTGTATTCTCTTATGAAGATAAACTTACGTGGATATTGTATCCAATCCTTCTTATTTCTTCATAAGGAACAATCAATTTCTTGAAATCAAACTAAAGGTTTGAGATAGCTATTTTGACCGATATGATGTTGTTAACTATGTAGACTATTCTAGTTGCTGCCAACATGGTATATAGCATTTTAACATTTGATACAGATAAACGTTTTAAATTTTCAATATGTAAATCTAATCATAGCTTGTATATTTCAGTATTTGAAGCTCATCATGAGCTCTTCAATGGCTTTGGCATGGCCGCTAATGCAGTTGCTCAAACCGGAGAGGTGCTTGCACTAGCTACCTTGTCCGAATTTTTTTTAATTCTTTAAAGGTATAAAACACCTTCAAGTTCGTCTTCTTCTCTCTCTTCTTCTTTTATCTCATATAGCTAAGTACCTTCGCCTTGTTATGTCTTGCAATATTTGCTATTTTTTCATAGATTCGTATTAGTTTCATTATTCATGGCAAAACGGAGATGGTGCGAGTGAGGGACAGTTCTACCAAGTCCTGCCGTACGAACTAGATGCTATTTGAAAGGTTGTCATACTACACAATTTGATCATGCAACTTACGCTCTTATTTTCCATGTTTATTTTTTTCTACTTACACTCAACTTAATATAGTGCATGTTTCATTTGAACTGAACTGTCAGCCTCATGTGACTTTTGTCATCGTTCAAAAGCGCCATCACATAGGTAGAACCCTGATCATTTTCTCAGTTGGTAAGTTGCTTGTTCATTTTCTCTTGAAGTTTTAGCATCTTTCCTAGTGATTAATAGAGTTACATATGTGCACTCACGTACAGTCCTAGCTTAAATGACCATCTGTCATTCCCCTAGGTAATTTGTATTTATCACAGAATGGGACGCTATTGCTTTCAATTCAATACAGTTGAAAAAATTCCAACGACATTTAGTGATTATTTTGGCTATAATTGGATCAAATGTTTCCTTATGTTTTGTTTGTTCTCTCTGGATTATCCTTATCCTCGTAATGTATACTAGAAAATGGTTATCGCATTGCATTTTATTTGAGCTGTGACCATGTGGTCGCAATATTTATGCGAATTGCCTGGACAAAGTCCAAAAGCAAAAGAACAGATAAATCAACAGCAATCCGTGCATCAACAACCCATAGTTATTAAAATACCCCAGATCATTATATTTCTTATGCTTACTTATGAAATTTTGTAATGTATTGATAAAATTTATGGAACCTAATTACTATCAGTAAAGTGCCAAGGAGATAATATATTAGTGATCAATCATGTGTACATTCTCCTCCCACCAGATACTGATCTCTCTGGCAGTTGAAGTAAATTGTTTGTTTCATTTGCATGGTTTTAATTCATTCACGCACTTCACATATCATGTACTATAATATAAAGTTTGGTCTACGTGAGTTACAACTTATAAACATTTTTTTATTTTTTTTTATTTTTTACATATTGCTGTCGTGAATCACTTTAGTGCCTTCGTGAATTTTGCCTGCCTGGGCATTAATATATTACATATAAACACGTATACTTCGAGTGTGCCTTATTTGCATGGTGCCATAAACATATTATATATACTTTATATTATATGTTTGGTTGTGCTTTCACCTTACATGCCTCGTTCAAATTATTTCATGCATTATACAAACAAATTGTATATACTTCGTACATTATTTATATATATATTTTAAAAGTGCGCACATATATTTCGATGCCTTCAATTGTTTAAAAGCCTTCGTTATGTATTGTTTGGTATATATTTCATATCCTGACTTCGTGGTTATATTTTTTTTAGTGCCGTCACTTGCAAATGTACTTCAGTTTGTTTACTTGCCTTCAATCATGATGGCAGTTTGGCACTCAAGCTGGTGGAACAAGATAAAACCACCAGATGATGGTCTCAGAGTTTTATAGCGGGCAGTTTCTAGCCCTGCAGGCACCCTTTGTTACCTAAGTTTTTCTGAAGAAATAATCGATTACATCAATGAATTGGTACCTGTTTTAAGAATTTGTTAGTACTAGTTGTGTAAGAGAATCTCTAACAGATTCAGGACATAATATTCAGACCCTAAATATTACGCTTGAATGTTAAGATGAAGCCCAGCAACTGGACGTTGATTTAATCAGAGCCCTGTTATGGACGCTCATTTAATCAGTGTGCTGTAGTGGACGCTGATTAAATCAACGTCCAGTCTACTCCAGCAGCAAACAATTGTGCAATATAGTGAATATTCATGTTATTAACTATACTACTGGTATATAGTGAAGACAAATGTGAAACATACCACTGGTATATAGTGGATATTCATGCTTATTAAATATTATTAAATGACATGAGCGCCCAATTATTAAATCATATGAGTACTGGATACTGATTAAATCAGTGCCCAGAACAGGGCGCTGATTAAATCAGCGCTCGTGGCCAATTCTTGATTGGCCACTGAACATTCACCTGAATATTACGCTTAATGCGAATGGTTGGAGTGAGATAAATTAGATAGTCTGAATGTTAAGCCTGAATGTTCAACCGTTGGAGATGCTCTAAGCTTCTCTAAGTACAGTAATGGATTATACACTAACTTGGTTGTGTTGAAACTACTGTATCTATATGGTCATGCATTATGTGAATGTGGTTATTTTATTTAAAATATTTTGTATCAAATTTTTTGTATATCGTATTTCATCATCTGATTAATGTGTTTTCCGGTTGTTTGAATAAAATAATTATATAAGTGAATGTTGGTTTCAAACTGAAATATGTTATTTATTACTATATAATTCATGTTGTTAACAAAATGAAGTGGAAACTGAATGAACTACCAAAGCGAAAGAAAAATCAACAATTTTTAGCAGCTTTTAATAAACGCTATTAAAATATATATGGCGGCAGATGAAAAACATTCTAAAATATTTTGTTTATAGTAGGCAGTATTTTTTAGTGGTGATTGTAAGCCTTTTGTGATGTTTTTAAAGCGCTACAATAAATGTTTGTTGCGTTTGGTGGACGCTGCAAGAAGGTATTTTTCGGACATTTGTGATAAACGCAACAAAAAATCATGTATTTTTAGTTGCATGTCATATAACGATATTTTCTAAAATGCCACCATAAGTGATGGTCCGTTATTTGTGCGCTACCAAACGTTGATTTTCTTGTAATGCCTGTAATTGTGTCAAACCCATAGGAGGATCGACCTATTTGTCTATATTATGTAGGAATTTGATGTTGTTTACTTACAGGTCGACTTTGATTGTGATGCCTTTGTATTGGGATTCTTTAGTTTATGGTTGATATTAGTCATGGATTGGATGACGATGTATTGGGCTATTTTAATTTATGATGGGAAGGTCGTTAGATTGAGTATGCGTAGTGGACGTAGCTTGAAGGTTTATAATAATCCTAGATGGTCAGTTTTGTTGAGCTATTTATATTCATTGGACCTATCACATGACGAGCTTGATTCCGTGTCTGTCATTAGAGATTTACCAAACATTTTTGCTGAGGTTACCGGTTTTCTGCCTCAGAGAGAGCTCGAATTTTAGATTTATCTTGTTGAGCGTCGCCTTACCACCGAGGCATATGGCTCCAAAAGAGAGACGAGAGTTGAACAAACAAGTTAATGAGTTTTTAAAGAAGGGATTTACTGGGAAGAGCATTTCTGAATGGGGAGTATAGTCGTCTTTTCCACCAAGGCAGATTGTTCCTTGAGACTCTATGTCAATTGTAGAGAACTGAATAAACTAACAAAGAAGAATTGATATCCATTGACCCACATAGATGATCTCTTTGATCAGTTGGTTCAAGCTAAGGTGTTCCCACAGCTTGACTTGGCTTCCAGATTCCACCAGTCACGTGTAGCCGAGGGCAGTATCTAGAAGATAGCCTTCCATGGTTAGTAATACCTTTCAGATTGACCAATGTACCTGCCTACTTTGTTGATCCGATGATCCAAGTATTTAAGGGTCTGCTTAACAAATTCATCGTGGTATTTGTGGATGATACTCTTGTATACTCGAGGAGTGAGGAAGAGCATTCGTTGCATTTGAAGAAGATTCTCAGTACACTTCATGTGCATAAGCCAAAGGCAATTTTTTTAAAGTGCCACTTTTGAAGAGAGGAGATATGCTTTTTGGGACATGTCATCTAAGAAATTGGATTGGCAGTTGACCTAAGTAATGTGGCAGCAATTTAGGATTGCCATGTACCAAGAATGCCATGGAAGTGAGGAGTTTCCTTGGTCTGGCGGGCTACCATCGGAAGTTCATTAAACATTTTGCGAAGATCTCCGCTCCACCAACCCAACTTACCAAGAAGAATTTAGTTTTCTTGTGGGATGTAAAATGAGGAGAAGCTTTTATCAAGTTGAATGTGGCGTTGACAAGTGCACCAATTTTGGTATTAATAGATGGGACGAAGTCATTTACAGTTTATACCGTCGCCTATGCTACGGGGTTCGGCGCGGTCTTGATGCAAAAGGAAGAGTTGTTAGTTATGCTAGTCAACAGTTGAAGACCAACAAGGAAAATTATCCTATCAATGATCTTGAGTTGGCGACCATTGTTTTTGCACTCAAGTCATGGAGGCATTTTCTTTTTGGAGAGCGGTTTGAGCTATGAATGGATCACGAGCCCTTGAAGTACTTGTTCTCCCAAAAGAGCTTGAATTTGAGGCAACAAAGATGGATGAATTTCTTAGCATCATATGACTTCGATATCTCATATACCCTTGGTAAGGGTAATGTAGTGGTCGATGCTTTGAGAAAACAACATGTATTATTGAGTCCCTTATTATTAGAATAGAAGCATTTGGAGTATTTTTCTAAGTCGACTTCCGACCATCATATGATATTGCGCTGGGATTATTAGCAACTTTAGATGTGCAGCTTGTGATGAAACATATTGGGTCTAGATAGAAGGAGGACAAGGAGCTAGTAGACATTATTGAGAGGATTGGTAGAGAAGAGTCATCGAGTCATTTCTGGCATTATGCCATGTAACACTCTAGTTTTTAGTAGCATTATTTAGGAAATTTAATTAGTTAAATTAAATAAAAAATATGATGATTAGGGGATTGAGATTTGTGTTAATAGAAAGGTAGCCATGCCATGTTAACAAATGAATTACAACATAATAGAAAGGGAAGTTAGATAAGAGGAAAAATAGAAAAAGACACATTCTTATACCCTAAACCCTCACATACATTCATTTTACACGTTCAAAATAAATATTAAATGGAAGAGAGGCCCGCCACCATTAAGGAAAATCAAGTAGAAGATAAAGAGAAGATTTCAAGAAGAAATTTTAAGCAAGTTAATCAAAGATCAAATCTCAACTCGTTAATCGCAAAGCTAAGGTGAATAATATATTGCATATCATGTTTTAATTGTTTTCAGTTTTAGATTGAATCTGAACTATTTTGCAAAGTTTATGCCATGTTTTGATTGTTAAATTGGATATATATGCTTATTGCTGATTTGTGCTAATTCAAATAGATTTTATAATATTTTTTAATTATGAAAACCCTATTAAATGACATCCAAATGCCTTGCGATTTTAGTATATGATCAGAAATGATACTTTAGAGATGGATTTCAATTTTCATAATTTTTTGAATTAATGTGGACTTATTATGAATTTTCTAGTGAAGAAAATAGTTATTTTGGGTTTAAATTAATCATGGCTATTTTATGATGATTTTTGGTCAGAAATTAATATATAATAGGAATCATATTAAAAGTGATTTATGGGAATTTTTATAGATTTTTCCTAAGCTTTTTAATAGATATATCAAATTATTTAAGGTATGCGACTTAAATGTTTTATATATCTATAAAAGGAAAAGGGTCATTTTGTAAATAATTTAAAATTTTCTTTTCTGAAATATTGGTAGTTCTTTTAGGAAAGAAATTAGCAACCAATCATGTTTTGACACATAAGGCAGGTTAGTTGAAAGGAATTACTTTAAAAAGCTAAAAGTCAGCTTGAACATGCTTTTTACATGTTTCATCACTTTTGACACCTAGCTTTCGACTAAGTTCCTCCGCCTCCATCACTATCGAAACCAATGCGTATGGTATCAAAGACTTGGTATGCAGTGAATTGGATATAGGCGAAAGGTATGTAATCGAAATATGGGGTTTCGAATGGGTCAAAGCTTTACTTTGTTTTTAAATGAAAATGTGCCTTCTTTGCTTTTGCTTTCGACTTGATTAGCTTCGAAGGGTCACATTATTTAAAAGGAATGGTTTCAAAAGAGGTTGTGCCTTTTGTTTTAAGTAAATGCTTTCGAAGGGGCCGAAATCCCTTGATGTCGCATCTTACCTTTCGAAGCAATGCCTTCGAAAGGGTTTCTTTGTTTTAAAATCCAAGCCACTTCTCCAATGCTTTCGAAGGGTTGGTTTTGACACCATTACTTCTTTACTTAGGAAATAGCTTTCGAAAGAGTGCTTTCGACTTAGTTGCTTTACGGCCCTTTGTTCCGTTGAAGGTAAAACGCAAAGGTTTCGAAAGGAAAAGTTTTGAATGGTTTTGAAAGGTTGTTCCATATGTTTTACTTGAACCCAATGCTTTTGAAAGGTTTTTTTATAGAAAAGAATTTGAATGCTTTCCAAAGGTTTTAAAAGAAGGTTTCATAGGGTGGTTCCCTAATGTTTTCAAAAGGTTTAAGTGGAAGGTTTCCAAAGGTTTCGAAAGGTATGTTATAGTGTTTTGATAAGTGGATGTCTGAGGTTTTAAAGCTTTCAAAAGAAAGGTTTTTTAAGTTTTCTATAGGTTTATTAAGAATGGTTTCAAAAGGTATGTTTTGGCCTTTCGACTTAAAGTTTTACTTGATTTCGAAAGGGGTATTTTCAATGGATTCGAAATGGGTACTTTCAAAGGTTTAAACGTTTTCATCAACACAGTTTTGTGTAAAGTATATATAACATGATAAGTTGATTTGAGTAAAGAAAAGAGAATATTTTTCTTGTTTAAAGTATGATTTAAAGGTTTAAATCAATTTGAAAGAAAAGGTTTTTAAGGAAAATTTAAGAGTAAATGACCCTAACTAAAATGACTTAGATATTAGAATACCAGATAGGACTAGTATATGATCGCTCCCTATGCATTAGCTATTAGCCCTTAGCTGAATTAGTCCAAAATTCCAGTGTGTAGAGCTTTGACACAGGTAAGAATAAAATGATGTTACACATATAAAGGAATATACAGAGTGAGGATAGGTTATTGGCGAGCCCGCAAAACCATTGTGATCAGTTGACCCTGGAGTGGTAAGTTAAGGATAGGCCGTCAAGTAGAGAAGTATCTAACAAAAGTTAGATTATTTATTTATTATGTCTGGTAGGCCTGAGTCAGCCAAAGGTTAGTAGTTAGCCAAACAAAACTATAATATTCGGGCAGGTTGTCTATTTGTTACCTGATTTATATGTTAGCATGATATTGCTTTATTTTTTTTAATCAGTTTTGGTTGTAGGATTAAGATTTGCAAAAGATATGTTTTAAAGGATATTGGTGAGAGGAAAGAGTTCTACTAAGCGGCCCGGTCTCGTTTAATATCAAATAACCGAGATGTATAGTATTATTCACACCAGGCTTTATTTCTTATTTAAAGTTTATGTTTATCCCCTTAAACTCTCGGGTGCTCAAAATTAATTTGAGTAGATTGAGAGTTTTGGTTTACAGGTTTAGTATGTGGACGAATAATGCTTTCGGAGATGAGCATGAGGCTGATGCTAGCTATATTTAGGAGTTGTTTTGTTTTATTTCTACCGAGTTTTATTAAGTCTGTTATGACTATATATTACTCTGATCAACCAAGGAGGCATCTTCATATATCGCTTTTGGTGTATTTATGTAATAATTATATTTGATCTGAACTTAGAAAACGATATGGGATTATGTAACTTGGATATGAAATGTTGTTTTGAAATGTAATCAGGAAGTGTTTTAATCTGTAATGATTTAATTTCATATTCAAGTGCCTCTGATATTATGGATACCATTAACATTATTGTATTTGGTCATCGGAAGTTAATACTATGGATGACTGCAGCATTTATAGCGCTTTGCTTCGGGACTCCAAATAGGGGATGTTACAACTTGGTATCAGAGTATAGGTTTATGAAAAAATTTAAAATAAAATGATTTTTGAAAACATAATCCTAAGGAATTAAAGATAAGATCGGGTATCACTACACATAAACTGTCAATTTGCAACACCTCATGTGAAAAATTAACAACAGTTCTAAGCCGTTGCAATTTTGCATAGGTTTCGAGCCGTGGCAAAATAGATTGAACGGCTCCAAATTCAATTTTGAATTCTTTAAGACCGTTCCAAAACTTAGTCCCTTTTTTAAACCTAGTTTCAAAAAGAACACGCAGCCGTTCACCTAGCCAACGCATCTCTACCCCTATAATTTTTTTCCATCCTTTACCCCAATCTTGCCCTAAAACAAGTTCTTGGCCCTCTCTCCTTCACTCGCGCCTCAGTTTAGTTCCGCCTCCCTCTCTTGCTCAGTGTCGGGAAATCATCTGGTAAATCTCAGAAATCGCATTCGCTGTTAGGTATCGTTGTCGCTTGCTTTATTTGATTTTAGATATTCTTATTGATATCATTTTATTGATTTTGAGAAATGAAAAGATTTGAATTGAAAATTGTGCATCGTATATGTGTTAAGAACAAAGAATTCTACTAATTTGCCAATTTTAATTCATTTTGCAAATTATCAAATACTTTATGCTTTCACTTACTGAAATTAGCATGACTTTGATTTAGAAATACAAACTGAACTCGAGTGTGCCGGGTATCACACTTTAGATGTGTTCTGAACTGTAAGTAGACATACGAATGTATGAGGAACCGGAATTTCCTTAAATTATGATTTAGTATATAATGTACAGTATTTTCTTTTATTTCAAGAACTTGCCGATGCCGCCACAAATCTGAGTTAGATATTTGGAATTTAAAGACCGTGAAGGCATCCGAAAAGATTGACTTTATATGATTTATTAATACAGCGTTGCAAATTAGAACGAAATTACATGTACAGTAGAAAACTATCTTGTATTATTTTATAAATTATATAACAACATTAATAATTTCTCTTCATAACTGATATGGAGTTATTTTTAGAGAAATGATCAGCTGTGTTGTTGATGAGTGTTAGACAAATATCCAATAATCGATCAAATCATATTTAACTCCAACTCCACTTGAGTTTTATTTTGAATTCAACCTAGATTTTAGAATGGTCATTTCTTTCTATTCACCTTATACTATTTTGCAAGCAATAGTACTCTAATATCATTTTGGTCAATAAAAAACTAATTTGGCATTTTCCAAATCTGATGAAAAAAGGCATGTCATCGTATAGAACTGTTTTTGTTTACGATTATGATAATGTAGAAATTATACAATCACAATTGCTTTATTGTCAAAATAATTTTATAAAAGTAGCTTTATAAAATTTAGTTCAAAAAGTATTTATAACTCCTAATGGTTGATATTATAGCGTTAAACATTAACATGTTCTAACTGTTCGTATTTATGAATATTGTTGTATTAGGTAACACATTCATGTTAAAAGGTAAGCCCTAAGCTACATGTTATTAGATTTTTAATATATGAAGGTTTCAGATATGTACAAATTTATTTCACATTAGAAGTCAGAATATATGCATTCATTCTGAATTTTTATATGACCGAACCTTATTCTACATATGAAAAGAAATGAAAAATGGCTAGATAAAAATGATCCGTAGTGCTTGAGCTATTAAATTAAGCAACATTATCTTTTTCCAAAATGCGTAGAAGCGAGACTTAACAAAATAGTTGTAGGTATCAGTACTTTTGGAAAAGTTATTTTTTTATTCTTCTTCTTTCAAATAATAAGCCGGAAAAAATCACACTAATCATAGGAAATAGATTAGGACATCTTGTATTGTACCTCTCATAGTTCGACATCACAATATTGTCCTTAGATTTGCCCATTAAATTATTTTGGTTACAAAAATACACACTTCTCTGACTACGATTGATACTTAAAGGCATTTTGGGTGCATATGATATTTTACTATTACAGAAAGATTTGTGCTATATTGATCAATAAATTATTATTAAATGGTTGAATTCTCATTTTCTTGTTCCATATCTTGCATACCTTTTAACTTCATACTCAACACACTACTATTTTCTCTCAATTTTTATATTTAAAATGCTTGTGGTAGGGATTTTTCAAGTTATTGTGAGATTCATAGATGGGATTCAACTTGTTTGGTTCTTTATCGTCATTCAGCAAGATTTTTTGCTGGTTCTTTATTAAGGAACGATCCTTATCATCAGATAGATATATATCATTGCCTGTTGCATCTCAGTTATTGATCCTCTCCAGAAACAAATCTGAATCGCTGCTTCTAAGATGGGTTCATGGGCCTAAAAGCCCAATTCTATTCGGCAGTTTTATTTCTTTTTTTCAGAGAGATAATGTATATATAAGCATTGACATCACATACAAAAAAGGTATCTGTACTGTAATCATTTTTATCAATACAATTCATTTCTTCTTTCATCTCCATGCTATAATAATTCTATCAAAATTTTTATATGGTATCAGAGCCAATTCAAGAATCTGCTTAACAGCAAAAACAAAAGTGAAGAAGGAGTGATAAAAAAACTCATCAGATAAATCATCATCATCTGAGTTTTATCTCTTATCAGAGATTCAAATCTCATCATCTAAGAGATTGATTCAAGCATCTGAACCCTGTACCTCACCAGCGTATACTCTGGCTGCAGCAAGATTCAGTACTGAATCTTGTAAGAAAGCAATCAAAATCTCAGAAACAGATCAAGATACCAAGAAAAGAAGCATCACAAAAACAGTAAATTGCCATCCAGAAAGGAAACCCATCATAAAACTCATCACATAAACTTTTCTTTGGTTGCAACTTACCAGTTCTGCATAAATCCCTAGATTCTTGAAACATGATTTTTTGATCAAGATCGTTTCCTTCATCCTTTCTGATCTGTCATCACCTGTCATTGTTAAATCAGTCTCATCATGGTTGAAGAAGACAGTTCTGCTACATCATCTAATCCAAATGCTTCCTCACTCTCTAACACAATAGAGAATCTGATCAAGACTGTGATAAGTCCACAGAGCCAACTAGTAACAGTGCATTTGAGTGAAGATAATTATCTTCTATGGAAACTTCAAGTAGAAACAGCAATTCAGAGATATGGTGTAACAACCCGCATATTTATCGATTTTATATTTAAATATTTTATTGTTCGTCGGATTTTAGTCCAAAAAGCTATTTTTTGCAAACAGCCGATTTAGGACTCGAGACCACTTCCATTGAGTTCAAAATGTCGTTTGCGACCTTTTTAAGTATAAACTTCGATATGTTTGGAGTTAGTAGAATTTTGCTACTTTTCACTTAGGGCGTTTGGTTGGGTTTCAGCCCATTAACCCCAGCTGAGCCCTAGCTCCACCCGCACTTATCTTCATTTCATTTCTAATTCCTAACCCTTCAAGCTTTAGCAACAATGGTGGAGGAGAGTGGAAATTAAAACTCCAAGCCCTAGTTCCTCTTGCTAGCTCAAGTTCTTGCTCCAAAGTCAAAGAGAACCCATTAGTAAGCATCTCTTTCTTCTTCTCCAACTCATTCTCTCTTTGATTTCAGAAAATTCCTAAACCTAATTTAGGAAATGTTTCTCTTTTAAGCTTAGATTCAAGCTTCTTGTGTTGAGATTGAAGTGTGGTTGATCTTCCTTGTCTTAAAGCTTCTCCTTCATTGATTTGGGTTGAAAGATGAGATTTTTATCTCACATCTTTGTCTATAATTATCTTCGATTGTTAGGTATGAATTCCTAACACTTATTCTTGTGCAATTGATTTTGGTTTGGATTGATTTGGTGTATATTCCAATTTTTGGTGTTTTGAAATCAAAATCTATGAAAATCCTTTTTATGAACATTTGGACAATGATATACGGGGTGTATTGAGGAGCCGTTAAGGCTGGGTTGTCGCCAGACATAAATCCTTAGTCGTCGTTGCTCGTCCGATCGCTCCTGATACGTTTTGGCCACTTTGGCCTAGGCAAATTTTTGCCCAGACCAGGTGACCAGACGTCTGGTGACCAAGTCCAGATGTCTGGTTTGGACCTGGAGAGGAAAAATATAGCCACGCAGAATATATGAAAAAGGCAGAGACTAATTCCAGACGTCTGAAATTTAGGGTCAGACGTCTGGATAGGTCTCAGACGTCTGACTTGAAGTTTCAGACGTCTCGGTGTTCTCTGGATTATTCCCAGAGAACAAATCCAGACGTCTGGATTCTAAACCAGACGTATGATTGGTTTTTAGACGCCTTGATTGGACCTTCACACGTCAGGAACTGTTTAATTTGCCTATTTTGGCTATTTTTGAGTATATTTCCAACTTTAATCAATTCATGTTGATTCCCTTTTTGTTGCTATCATTTATTATGGACTTTGATGACATTTTCATCGTGATTTTTGGGAATATCCATTTTGATGGATTCAATATCGATTTCTTTGGATTTTATTCACGTCTTCGAATGTGAATTTTTATGATTTATTGTTTCTACAATCAATTTTATGATTTGTCACTTTAAAATATAAAGGTTTTCTATACTCGTAGTAAATATCAAAACTCTTTCATCAAAACGATTTCAACACTATTTTATTTACAAAGCTCGTTTTTCTTAAACCGTTTTCCAATCTACTAGTATATACAAACCTTTACCTTACTCGTATGAGAAATCTAATTAAACGACTTAGTAAAACAAGTGGTATGAAACGCTTGCGTTTACTTCGTTGGTTAATTCTTGGACTTGTTCGATTGAATCTCTTGTGACAATTTTCTAGTGGAGATCTACAATTTGTTCGCAAATATTTAAGTTAAGCTAGTGGTTATGGGACATGATGCTAAACTCATATATTTACTAGCTTATTGTAATTGACACTTCTTGATGATCAATGACGATCATCTTTGTGATTTAGACTAGCAATGCGTGATGTCTCTTTGTCCACGTGGAGGACTGTACCTCATTTTATTGAGCTTCGTCTCATTTCTTCGTGGGCTGGCAACCCATGTACTTTTAATATGTTTCGATTCATTGGATTTACCGTTTGTACAACATTGATGTCTCGGCTTTTTGATTCATTGGATGTACCGTTTGTACTACATCGATGTCTCGGCTTTTTGATTCATTGGATGTACCGTTTGTACTACATCAATGTCTTTGCTTTTTGATTCATTGGATGTACCGTTTGTACTACATCAATGTCTCGGCTTTTTGATTCATTAGATGTACCGTTTGTACTACATCAATGTCTTTGCTTTTTGATTCATTGGATGTACCGTTTGTACTGCATCAATGTCTTTGCTTTTTGATTCATTGGATGTACCGTTTGTACTACATCGATGTCTCGGCTTTTTGATTCATTGGATGTACCGTTTGTACTACATCAATGTCTTTGCTTTTTGATTCATTGGATGTACCGTTTGTACTACATCGATGTCTCGGCTTTTTGATTCATTGGATGTACCGTTTGTATTACATCAATGTCTTTGTTTTTTGATTCATTGGATGTACCATTTGTACTACATCAATGTCTTTGCTTTTTGATTCATTGGATGTACCGTTTGTACTACATCGATGTCTCGTCTTTTTGATTCATTAGATGTACCGTTTGTACTACATCAATGTCTTTGCTTTTCGATTCATTGGATGTACCGTTTGTACTACATCAATGTCTTTGCTATTGGATTCATTGGATGTACCGTTTGTACTACATCAATGTCTTTGCTTTTCGATTCATTGGATGTACCGTTTGTACTACATCAATGTCTTGGCTTTTTGGATTCATTGGATGTACCGTTTGCACTACATCAAGGCCTTGGCCAATCTTTTATTGCGATTTCTGGATTTCTAATTGATGATTTCTGGAATTTATGTTTCACCACCTTTTTCAGTTGGCAATGATATGTATGTCATTTATTATGGCTTGGTGAGTTAAATAAAGAATATGACATTCTTTTTGATGATGAGATTCTTGAGATATTGTATGACTTTTGTGGATTTTAGAATGTATACTTATCGTAGTATGACATTTTTGGTTATCATACGTCTTTTTATTATATCTCTTCTTATATCTCATTTTAACTGATAATTATAGCTAGACTAATCCGTTTATTATTTTCTTCTTAAATAATACTCGGGTCAGACTGAGATTCTACAGGTGCTTCCTCTTGACTTCCTATCTGGAACTATCATCTGACTTTTGGCTAACTACTTATATTGGTAGTTTTTGTTGTATACATTTGAGATACAGACTCTATGATGCATACTTATTCTTTTGTCTAGCTCTTGTATCTATTCTTTTTGGTATTGTGGATCTTGTTTGACCACTACTCTGATGTACACTTTCATATGTTATATTCATATCTATTTCCGCCTTTGTGATATGAATTTTCTGTGACTGATTTGTGTTGTGTTTATTTCTATATTTGTTTCCGAAGACCTTTATAGCCACTGTGTAGTAGCTTTGAGTTTGTGTCGGTATGTCGGATTTCCTCTTGAGATGAAAAGTTATATTTTTATCCGGCATATTGGTACTCGCACAAAGCAATTATACAGATGGTCGCTCCTCAACAGCCTTATTCTCCGCGCTAGTTGATGGCATTACCCCATAGTGTCCTTGGCTAGCGTGGGTATAGAGGTGGGGCATCACAGCTTGGTATTAGAGCGAAACTTCGGAACAATGTAGAATAATTTAGCAAGTATCATGTCATAAGTCTTTCTTAGGAGTTGTGCCTTAGGATTTATTCGAGTCTTCGTATCGTTCTATCCTACTTTCTTTTATGATTCCTTGTTTTATCTATCAAGATTGCTTGATATTTATTTTGAGAATAACCTTTTCCTCTTCTTTCTTTCTTTCTTAAAGAAGAGAAATGGTTAGACCAGGCCGTCCCAGCGCCGGTCAATCTAGTGCTACTCCCCAAGATGGAGTATTTATGTCTGCACAACAACTTTTGGATCTTGTAAAGAATCAAGAGTTTATCTATGCTTTGAGTAAGAACACCGAAATGGTTCTACCTTTGAAACTTGAAGTTTCTTTCAATCAGCTTGTGGATGTTACTCTTCTTCATGGAGAGGTTGGTAAAGGAAGTGTTTGTGATATTGGGACTTCCAAGAAGAGGCATATTAAGTTCGAAAGTCCTAATCCTAACAAGAGGGCGAAGCAAGAGACTTCTATAGCAAATACTCACATCCCTAATCGTGGAGAATGCTACAATTGTGGCTCTAGGGACCACTATATAAATAGGTGTCCAAGGCCTATTTCTTGCCGCTATTGCAAAAGTGCGGATCATTATATATCTTCGTGTCCCAAGCGTCAAAGCAAGAGAGAAGGAAAGCTACAATCCCCTAGCAACTCTTCTCTCAGTCAAGGTATTTTACATTCAATCCTTGATGGCATTATTTATTTCGTGACCTTCTTATTCGAGTTCTTTTTGATATGGGTTTCATCTCATTATTTTTATATCAAAAGAACTTGTGATTCTTCTTCTTTAAACATTTCTGGGCTTGATGACTTCTTTGAGGATTGTGAATCCGGATGGTAGATCCGCAACAATCAATTTGTCTTTATTGATGTCGAAATTATTTTATGTGTTTTTTCTGTCCGAGCCGATTTTTACTTAGGCTTCGGAATTTACTTTTGTAAGGATTGGCTTAATTGTTATGAGGCCATATCCTTTGTCCCGTGTGGATTATTCATCTTTGACATTTTCAATCTGTTAAGCAGATTTCTATTTTTCCCTTATGATTTTGATTCCAACTTGATGACATCATTTTATTCCTTAAGCCCACTTATAAGGAAAGTGTTATTTCTCTCATTCATATAGTTTGAGAAATTTTCCGGTATTTTTGAGCTTGTCTTAGGATTATCACCTAAGTAATCTTTTGTGTGGTGCTAAGGTCTTTTCAGTTTGACCTTACCACCGGTTTTCATTTGCTACGAGTTGCGGAAGTTAGCATTCCACTTACCGCGTTCCGCACTTGTTATGATTCCTATGAATGAATTATTATGTCATTCAGTTTGTCCAGCTTATTTCATCCATTTTAGGTATCGAGCATTCTATCGAATATCTCGATGATTCCATTTTTTGCATTTATTGATTTTGGATGAAAATAGCAATTTAAAATTTTGCAAAATCTTTTTCATAAGATTTATTTAGAAGTATAACTGGATTTTTGTTCTTAAAACGAACAAAGAATATTCTTAGAAGTTTTTGAGAAACTTACTTATCCTATAGAATATGATTTTGTGATTGTATTGCCCATTTAGTGTTTTAAGAATTCTGGTCGATGCGCTTGATCAACGTTATCGATAGGAATCTCCTAAACGCTTTGATGAGATAGTCAGACACAATAAATTGATTTGAAATAAGAAAATTTTTCTAGAAAGATTATTACATAAAAATAAAAATGTAATTTTGAAAGTTTTAACTTTTCGGGAAAGAGGATTATTTAAAAGAACTCTTCCTTTCGATACTCTTTTTCTTCTGATTCCTGAAGGGGAACCAAGACTTTGCTATTTGTACTGATACTAGTCGTATTGGTTTGGATGCCATTCTCTTGCAAAGGAGAACGTGCTATCACTTGTGCTTCTAAATTATTATAGCTTATCGAGACTAGATATTCCACTCATGATCTAGTGCTCGTGGCTATTGTTTTTACTTTTGGAATTTGGCATCATCATATTTGGATGAGAAATTTGTTCTCTACCTCGATCATAAATCTTTGGAATATTTATTTTCTCATAAGGAACTTCATGTTGACTCGAGTTCCTAGCATCTTATGATCTTGATATTCTTTTATTCCCGAAAGGGAAATCATGTTGCCAATGCGTTTAGTCGTAAGCAACAAGTGGTTGATTCTTTGGTGATGTCTGAATGGAATTATCTTTTTATTAAGTTCATCAGACGTTTTGATGTACTTCGTTTTATTGAGTTTCATCTCATTTCTTTTATGGACTAGCGTCTGATGTTCTTTTATGGTGTTCGGTTCATTGGACGTACCGTTTTTGTACTACGTCGGTGTTTCGAAATTATTAGGGCTTTGGTTCATCTGGCGTACCGTTTTGTACTACGCCGTTGTCCTAAATTATTTGAGTTTCTAGTTTTTCGGGTGTACTGTTATTATACTACGTCGTTGCACCAGCTCAATTTTCTGCTATTCTTGATGTTCTCCACGTCTTTTATCTACGGAAATGCCTTAGGGATTCCGGTTTTTATTCTTGTGCCCGGTGATATTGTGGAAATTGAAGTTTCACCAGATTTGACTTTTGAGCAACATTCTATTCGCATCATTGCTTCGAAGGTTGAGCGCCTTCGGAATAAAGATGTTCTTCTTGTGAGAGTTCAATGGTTCTCAAATCCTAGGGATTGCTCTTGAGAAATCTTGAGAATTCATCGAACGAAAACTTTCGGATTTACTCCTTCGTGCTTTTTATGGTGAACTTCTTATTTCAATTTTCTTTGTGTTGATATGCTTTTATGGTTGTTACTCTTTATTTTCTTCTTAAGTATTGCAAGGACGCAATTTATTTAAGGAGGGGAGTCTGTAACAACCCGCATATTTGTCGATTTTATATTTGAATATTTTATTTAAATATTTTATCGTTCGTCGGATTTTAGTCCGAAAAGCTACTTTTTGCAAATAGCCCATTTAGGACTCGAGACCACTTCCATTGAGTTCAAAATGCCGTTTGCGACCTTTTTAAGTATAAACTTCGATATGTTTGGAGTTAGTAGAATTTTGCTACTTTTCACTTAGGGCCTTTGGTTGGGTTTCAGCCCATTAACCCCAGCTGAGCCCTAGCTCCACCCCCACTTATCTTCATTTCATTTCTAATTCCTAACCCTTTAAGCTTTAGCAACAATGGTGGAGGAGAGTGGAAATTAAAATTCCAAGCCCTAGTTCCTCTTGCTAGCTCAAGTTCTTGCTCCAAAGTCAAAGAGAACCCATTAGTAAGATCTCCTTCTTCTTCTCTAACTCATTCTCTCTTTGATATCAGAAAATTCCTAAACCTAATTTAGGAAATGTTTCTCTTTTAAGCTTAGATTCAAGCTTCTTCTGTTGAAATTGAAGTGTGGTTGATCTTCCTTATCTTAAAGCTTCTCCTTCATTGATTGGGGTTCAAAGGTGAGATTTTTATCTCACATCTTTGTCTATAATTATCTTCGATTGTTAGGTATGAATTCCTAACACTTATTCTTGTGCAATTGATTTTGGTTTGGATTGATTTGGTGTATATTCCAATTTTTGGTGTTTTGAAATCAAAATCTATGAAAATCCTTTTTATGAACATTTGGACAATGATATACGGGGTGTATTGAGGAGCCATTACGGCTGGGTTGTCGCTAGGCATAAATCCTTAGTCGTCATTGCTCGTCCGATCGCTCCCGATACGTTTTGACCACTTTGGCTTAGGCAAATTGTTGCCCAGACCAGGTGACCAGACGTCTGGTGACCAAGTCCAGACGTTTGGTTTGGACCTGGAGAGGAAAAATATAGCCACGCAGAATATATAAAAAAGGCAGAGACTAATTCCAGATGTCAGAAATTTAGGGTCAGACGTCTGGATAGGTCTCAGACGTCTGACTTGAAGTTTCAGACGTCTGGGTGTTCTCTGGATTATTCTCAGAGAACAAATCCAGACGTCTGGATTCTAAACCAGACGTATGATTGGTTTTTAGACGCCTTGATTGGACCTCCAGACGTCCGGAACTGTTTAATTTGCCTATTTTGGCTATTTTTGAGTATATTTCCAACGTTAATCGATTCATGTTGATTCCCTTTTTGTTGCTATCATTTATTATGGACTTTGATGACATTTTCATCGTGATTTTTGGGAATATCCATTTTGATGGATTCAGTATCGATTTCTTTGGATTTTATTCACGTCTTCGAATGTGAATTTTTATGATTTATTGTTTCTACAATCAATTCTATGATTTGTCACTTTAAAATATAAAGGTTTTCTATACTAGTAGTAAATATCAAAACTCTTTCGTCAAAACGATTTCAACACTACTTTATTTACAAAGCTCGTTTTTCTCAAACCATTTTCCAATCTACTAGTATATACAAACCTTTACCTCACTCGTATGAGAAATCTAATTAAACGACTTAGTAAAACAAGTGGTATGAAACGCTTGCGTTTACTTAGTTGGTTAATTCTTGGACTTGTTCGATTGAATCTCTTGTGACAATTTTCTAGTGGAGATCTAAAATTTGTTCGCAAATATTTAAGTTAAGCTAGTGGTTATGGGACATGATGCTAAACTCATATATTTACTAGCTTATTGTAATTGACACTTCTTGATGATCAATGACGATCATCTTTGTGATTTAGACTAGCAATGCGTGATGTCTATTTGTCCACGTGGAGGACTGTACCTCATTTTATTGAGCTTCGTCTCATTTATTCGTGGGCTGGCAACCCATGTACTTTTAATATGTTTCGATTCATTGGATGTACCGTTTGTACTAAATCGATGTCTCGGCTTTTTGATTCATTGGATGTACCGTTTGTACTACATCAATGTCTTTGCTTTTTGATTCATTGGATGTACCGTTTGTACTACATCGATGTCTCAGCTTTTTGATTCATTGGATGTATCGTTTGTACTGCATCAATGTCTTTGCTTTTTGATTCATTGGATGTACCGTTTGTACTGCATCAATGTCTTTGCTTTTTGATTCATTGGATGTACGTTTGTACTACATCGATGTCTCGGCATTTTGATTCATTGGATGTACCGTTTGTACTACATCGATGTCTCGGCTTTTTGATTCATTGGATGTACCGTTTGTACTACATCGATGTCTCGGCTTTTTGATTCATTGGATGTACCGTTTATACTACATCAATGTCTTTGCTTTTTGATTCATTGGATGTACCGTTTGTACTACATTGATGTCTCGGCTTTTTGATTCATTGGATGTACCGTTTGTACTACATCAATGTCTTTGCTTTTTGATTCATTGGATGTATCGTTTGTACTACATCAACGTCTTTGCTTTTTGATTCATTGGATGTACCGTTTGTACTACATCGATGTCTCGGCTTTTTGATTCATTGGATGTACCGTTTGTACTACATCAATGTCTTTACTTTTCGATTCATTGGATGTACCGTTTGTACTACATCAATGTCTTTGCTATTGGATTCATTGGATGTACCGTTTGTACTACATCAATGTCTTTGCTTTTCGATTCATTGGATGTACCGTTTGTACTACATCAATGTCTTGGCTTTTTGGATTCATTGGATGTACCGTTTGCACTACATCAAGGCCTTGGCCAATCTTTTATTGTGATTTTTGGATTTCTAATTGATGATTTCTGGAATTTATGTTTCACCGCCCTTTTCAGTTGGCATTGATATGTATGTCATTTATTGTGGCTTGGTGAATTAAATAAAGAATATGACATTCTTTTTGATGCTATGAGATTCTTGAGATATTGTATGACTTTTGTGGATTTTAGAATGTATACTTATCGTAGTATGATATTTTTGGTTATCACACGTCTTTTTATTATATCTCTTCTTATATCTCATTTTAACTGATAATTATAGCTAGACTGATCCGTTTATTATTTTCTTCTTAAATAATACTCGGGTCAGACTGAGATTCTACAGGTGCTTCCTCTTGACTTCCTATCTAGAACTATCATCTGACTTTTGGCTAACTACTTAGATTAGTAGTTTTTGTTGTATACATTTGAGATACAGACTCTATTATGTATACTTATTCTTTTGTCTAGCTCTTGTATCTATTCTTTTTGGTATTGTGGATCTTGTTTGACCACTACTCTGATGTACACTTTCATGTGTTATATTCATATCTATTTCCGCCTTTGTGATATGAATTTTCTGTGACTGATTTGTGTTGTGTTTATTTCTACATTTGTTTCCGAAGACCTTTATAGCCACTGTGTAGTAGCTTTGAGTTTGTGGCGGTATGTCGGATTTCCTCTTGAGATGAAAAGTTATATTTTTATCCGGCATATCGGTACTCGCACAAAGCAATTATACAGATGGTCGCTCCTCAACAGCCTTATTCTCCACGCTAGTTGATGGCATTACCCCGTAGTGTCCTTGGCTAGCGTGGGTATAGAGGTAGGGCGTCACATATGGACTTAAGAGCTACATTCTTGGAACCATACAAGTTCCACCAGTTTGCATCATGACAAAGAAAACAAGGTTGTTAATAATGAGGAGTATGTGAGATATCATAGACAAGATAGACTCATATGTTCTTGGCTGTTATCATGCATAAATACAAGTCTTCTATCACATGTAATAGGGTGTAGAACAGCAAATGAGATCCGGACCACCATTGATAAAGTTTTTAACAATCAATCTGCTGCAAAAGTAACGTACTATAAAAGACAGTTGCATAACATCAAGAAAAACAATCTCAACCTGAGAGAATACCTATCAAAGATCAAGACAACTTGTGACTTGCTGGAAGCTGCAAGTCACAAGATCTCTGATTCTGAACAAATAATGACAATACAAAATGGATTAAATGATGAATATGAAACAGTAGTGGCAGTTATGTCATCTCACGAAATTCTGCCATCAATAGATGATGTTCACTCAGTGTTGCTTGCACATGAGGCAAGAATTGATAACAAAAAGGTTCATGAATCAGAGTTCTCTATTATTTATGTTGTCAGCCATAAGGGAAAAGGACAAACCAGCAACAAACTAGAACAAACAATGCAAAGGGGTGGATATTCAAACAGATCCAGAGAAAGAGGCAGGTGGAATGGCAATAGCAGGCCTAAGTGTTAGATCTGTGAAAAACTGGGTTACACTGCAGCAAAATGCTATTTCAGGTTAAATCTGAACTATGTCCTAGGACAAAGCAACAACAATTAAAGAAATCAAAATTTCAGTGCTAATATAACACAAGTTCAACATGATTCAAGCTAACTATTTGAAAACATACATCAGCAAACTGAGATTGCAAAACCAGAGCGTATTCAAGATGAGGATTGGTATCCATATTCTGGAGCCACAAATTACATCACCAACAATTTAAGCAATCTAAATCTCAGGAATAAGGAATATAAAGGTATGAATTCTATACACATGGGCAATGGAAAATCAATTGCAATCACACATACTGGCAGTTCGTACATCATGGGAAAAAGGCAACTATATTTAAATAATTTACTCAGGATGCCACTAATAGGAAAAATCTGTTGAGTGTATCACAGTTTGCAAAAGATAAAAAAATTTATTTTGAATTTTACCCACATTACTGCTTAGTTAAGGATATTCTAACTAAAGATATTCTCTTGCAGGGTAAAGAATATAAAGGTCTGTACAAGTTCAGTGTGACTAATCCAAGAAAATCAGAATCTAAAAGAATTTGGTGTAATAATTCTGAAATCAAAAAGGAAGAAAATTGCAATATCTTTGATTTGTGGCATTGTAAATTGGGACACCCAAATACTGTAATTATAAAGCATATCTTGAATAATAGCAACATCTCTTTCAAAGATATTACAATGCCATATATCTGCACATACTGCTAGATGGGAAAAGGTCATAAATAACAATTCTTAAATTCTGAAACACTTTACAACAAACCACTTAAACTAGTGGCTACTGATCTATGGGGGCCTACACCACTACACAGTGATTACGGCTATATGTACTACATATCCTTTGTTGATGCTTATTCTAGATATGTTTGGATATATTTTTTAAGGTCTAAGGATGAAACTTGTAATGCTGTACTACAGTTTATATCACAGGCAGAAAGACAAACCAATTGTCAAGTTAAAATAATACAATCTGATGGTGGAATAGAGTACATGCCTCTAAAGCAATATTTTCAAAAGAAAGGGATTGTTCATAGAACAACATGCACTTACACTTCTGAACAGAATGGACTTGTTGAAAGGTGACACAGTTAAAGTGTCGAGACTGGCCTCACTTTACTTGCACAAGCATATATGCCATTAAAATTTTGGCCAGATGCTTTTGCTACTACTGTATTTCTAATTAATAGACTACCATTAAAAATTCTGAAATTTAAAAGTCCAATAGAAATTCTGTTTAACATCAAACCAAACTATCAAAACTTGAGAATTTTTGGTTGTCTATGTTTTCCTTATCTCAGGCCATACGATACTCATAAGCTAAATTTCAGGTCATCTCCTTGTACCTTTTTGGGTTATACTACTAACCAAAAGGGATATAAGTGTTTAGATAGCAATGGCAAAATCTTTATTTCTAGGCATGTATTGTTCAATGAAAGAGTTTTTCCTTTCAAGGAATCAAAAATTAAAATGTCAAAGAATATATATAATGCAAAGGATTCTCTACCTCCCATACCTGTCTTACCTGAAGCAGTGACACAAGTTCCCAAGGCATCAACAGATGTTGATGACAGTTCTTACATGAGTGAATCTGGCTCACAACACACTATGTCCAACAGTGGACCAGGTCATGAGCAAATTGAGTCATTAAACACACCTATACATGTGTCTCAACAAAGAGTAAGTTTACAGTCTACTCAACAACAAACCTCTAAAGCAACTCATACTTACAATGATCATCAACAACAAGAAGAAAACAGTCAACATCAACAAGATACCAGAACAGGTCATCATATGATAACAAGGTCAAAAAGTGGAATATTCAAACCAAAGACCTACACTGCAACTTTAGATTCTAAAGAGCCAAACACTTACTATCAAGCAGTGGAGAATAAAGATTGGAAATCCGCCATGTCGGAAGAATATAATGCTCTCATGAAGAACAAGACATGGAATCTTGTTCCTCTATCCAAAAACAAAAATATTGTGGGGTGTAAATGGACTTTTAAATTGAAGAAAAATGCCCATGATACAATTTCTAAGTACAAAACAAGGCTAGTAGCTAAGGGATATTCACAACAGGGTGGTTTTGACTTCAATGAAACTTTCTCACCTATTGTGAAACCCACTACTATAAGAATTGTTATTACCATTGCTTTTTACAGAAATTGGAACGTCAAACAAATTGATGTGAATAATGCCTTTCTGAATGGTGTTTTACACGAAGATGTGTACGTGGAGCGGCCACAAGGATTCATATAGAAAGGAAAAGAAAATCTAGTCTACAGATTAAACAAAGCTATTTATGGCCTAAAACAGGCCCCCAAGAGTGTGGTTTGATAAGCTTAAGGAGACTCTAACTGGACTAGGCTACAATATTGCAAAATCTGATAACTCTTTGTTCACTAAATTTAGTAGTAACATAATTATCTATATACTTATATATGTTGATGATTTTATTATTACAGGTAATAGTAACGAGGAGATTGACAACTTGATAAATTACTTAAATTAAAAATTCTCAGTCAAAGACTTGGGTGACTTAAACTATTTTCTTGGAGTTGAGGTCAAAAGGCATTCAAATTCTTCTATACAGTAAGTCAGAGAAAGTACGTCACTGAAATCTTAAACAGAGCAAAAATGAATCAACTAAATTCTATTTCCACTCCTATGGTCAGCAATTTACATGTCTCTAAATACAAAGGTGAAGCAATAACCAATGACAAGCAGTACAGAAGCATTGTTGGAGCATTACAGTATGCAACTATTACCAGACCTGAAATTGCCTACAGTGTGAACAAACTCAGTTAATTCATGCAACAACCAACGGATGAGCACTGGAAAATGGTAAAGAGAATTTTAAGATATCTCAAGGAACAATTGACTTTGGTTTAACACTAGAAACAAGCAAATACATCAATATTACTGAATATGCAGACGCTGATTGGGCATCTGATCCTGATAACAGAAAGTCTACAACAGGCTATTGCATATTCTTAGGCAACAATCCCATATCATGGTGCTAAAAAAAACAGACTACTTTGTCAAGATCAAGTACAGAGGCCGAATATTGAAGTGTAGCCAACGCTACAGCAGAGGTGATGTGGATTCAGTCTCTACTTAGTAAATTACAGAATAAGCCTAACAATAAATCAATTATATGGTGTGACAACCTTAGCACAGTTCATCTTATTGCCAATCTGATATTACATTCAAGAACGAAACATATTGAATTGGATCTATATTTCATGCGCGAGCATGTAGCAAAAGGAGAGTTATAGGTAAACCACATACCGTCTACTTATCAAGTGGTAGACATATTGACCAAACCACTGTCCAAGGTAAATATCATTCGCCTTAGAGAGAAACTGAAAGTGAATAACTTACAAGGCAGCGGGAAGCCTTTAGTCGAAAGAGTCTCCACAGAGGAAATTACCAGAAATTCCTGCATGTAGTCCTCGATCAAATTGACTGATGAGAATACTGACGGCAGCTCTCAATTAAAAAAAATCATCGAGCAGATCAACTTGTGAATATTTACTTCAAGTCCATAACTGAAGACTAATCCGACTAAAAGGAAAACTCAGATCTGCTGGCAATTTTTGAAGAATATTCATGGAAGATCCAGATCTAGATCCACATTTACTGGCAATTTTTTGAAGAATGCATTTTCCTTTTTGAAATCGCACTGAAGAGAGGATCGTAAAAGGAAAGTTTCACAAACCCTAGCTACCGAAGAGTTTGCGGGGGAGTATTGAGGAATGATCCTTATCATCATATAGATACATATATCCTTGCCTGCTGCATCTCAGTCATTGATCCTCTCCAGAAACAAATCTGAATCGCTGCTTCTAAGACAGGTTCATGGGCCTAAAAGCCCAATTCTATTCGGCAGTGTTATTTCTTTGTTTCAGAGAGAATAATGTATATATAAGCATTGCCATCACATACAAAAATAGGCATCTCTACTGTAATCATTTTCATTAATACAATTAATTTCTTCTTTCATCATCTCCACACTATAATAATTCTATCAAAACTTTTATATTCTTTCTTGCTAATGTGAAATGAGATCAATGATTATTGTTTCAATATATCTAAACATGGAAAAAAATACTGAATAATTTTTGTTTCTTTTACGACCCGGGAATTTGATAACCAGTTTAACCTATTTTCGACGTATACATCTATATACCTTCATTCAAAATCCTAGTTTTTTCCTCCAAAGATCACCATAGGGATAATCTCAAATAATTCATTTTCTAATCAAATTTGTGTAGTTAAAATAAAAGCACAATCATTTTTTCTACATTCATTAACAGTAATTTGTTGGGATTATTAAATGGTGAGACTAAAAAAGGGAAGTATTTGAATCAATATATTAACAATTATAAGCTTGTATTCGACAATTCCAACTGGAGATCAAATTGAGGAACACTGATATTCTTCTTAGTTATAGCTTATAAGCTATGTGGGTGAAATTTTACGGGGCCGGTCCTAAGAGGTTTGGTACCTAAAGCCAGTTACAAATCAAGGTTACTCATACAAGTACTAATGAGATTTAAATAAATTAAAGCATCAAAATGAATTTATTGAAATCATTTTGCTGTTCAAAAATTAATATTTGAAAGGAACCAAATGAATTAAATATATAAATATCTATAAATAATTTACCATAATTATCTACACATAATAATTTGAAGCAAAATTATTCTTATCAGTTGATCCAAATAAACATGAATAATTAAAGTTCCAAGTAAATAAAATTATTTATAATCAAATTTAACAATCAAATTGATACAAACATCGCAGAATTCGTTAAATGAAATCAACTAAATTGAAATATATGCGAAGTCTGACCTTTACTTTGTTTTTAAACTGATAAATTATTAATAAAAGAAACATGAGAATCCGTGCCTCGTTGCTCATCTCCATGAACAGAACTACCTGATTCCATGCTTCACAATGGTGCAATACCAGGGTGCGAATATATTTTTTCTTTTATAAAGACCTTCATCATTTATGGAGTCCATATCAAATGCCGATGGTTCGACTGTAGCATGGCCTACTATGCATGTCAAAATGGACTCGATTTCCAATAAGTATTTTTCTCTAACTGTGAAAATATATTTTTGATTTTGTAACTTCTGGTAAAATAATAAGAAATGATAAACAAATAGAACTACATCTTTAATAAATGTTGAATTTCATAATTTAATAATACATTAATGTTATGTATTGCTAGACATTTTTAAGTCTATACTTGCAACCTAGCTAATTCTCCCGACCCTGCACTTAATTTTAACCACGAACACACATTTTATCACTGTGTTTACATCCGAATTCGACAACTATGTTACAATAACACATTACTTGCTTTGTTTGTTCTTGAATAGTTGTATGCAGCAACAGCTATGTGCTTGGGCAAGTGAATTGTGTGTGTGTGTCTTCATGTGTGTGTCAGTGAGTGCTGTGTTTATGCCTGTATATAAATCACGGTTCGAAATTCTGTATTCTGTTTCAGTCATTGGTAATTTTAAAATTTTCGGTTCCGTTTCGGAAATTTTGAAAGTTCCGTTTTAATTTCAGTTTTCTAATACGGTACCTTTTTTGCTTTAGTTTGCTATTTAAGTTAATAAATATTTAATACTGTCATAAAGTTATAGTATATTTTTTACATTACATATAAAACACACTCTGATTAAAAAACCATTATTTAAGTGTCTATATTATTCATTTGAGATTTTGAAATTTTGGTCAATTTGTGAAATTTTTATTATGATTCGATGTAAATTAACAAAAGTATAACAACTTTTTTTATCCATACATTTGATTTTTTGTCAATTTATTTATTGTCTTGTTTAATTTGCTTTCCTTTTTTAATTACTATATGTTTGTTGTATTTTTTTATTTTTTTCAATATTTGTAAACCAAATACGGAATTTAGACCGAAACTAGAATTTTGACCGGATTTTGTTCCGGTTATGAGCGAAACAGGAATGGAATCAGTGGAATAACCGGAATTCCGTCGGAATTTTTAACCATGATACAAATGAATCTGTTGAGTATGTGTAGTTTTGATACAACAGTAGGCATGTGCATATGTATGTGCATTGTGTGAAGTTTTAGTGTGTGAATTTATGGGTTTTGGTTGCGCGTGTATATAAGTGATGTGTATGCACTGTGTGTTCATGGGTATTGGTTGCCTGTGTATATAAATTATGTGAATGCCTGAATGTTCATGTTGGTATGTGTTTCACTATGTGTCTAAATTGTTTCAGTACTCTATTGCCTGAACATCACCTCCGACCATCTCATCTCCGCCCTTTTATGATCAAAATCTTCTTATCCCTCTATATTTACACCCCCTTGGGTAAATTACCAGATCCATGAAACTTTTGCTCAAAACTCTCACTTTGGTCTTGTCCTTACACATGCCATCCACTCAGTGCCGGCCCTATCAACATGGATGCCCTAGGCAGTGCTGTAGAAAACATGAAGCATAAAAAGATTATAGGAAAAAAAATTTGTAATGGCAGCACTTGAACCTTGGTTGTAAGGTTGAAACTTACAAGTTAAACAAATATACTAGTAATCATTTTCGTGAAAAGTTGCCCCGCTATTTTATCATATCAATATTTTTAAAGGCACATCGAGGATTTTGTTGCCCCTTTGGTCATGTTCGACGATGTTGCCTTAGGCGAAGGCCTTGCTTGCCTTGCCTCTGGGCCGGCCCTACATCCACTATCAAAAGCTCCAAACTTGATGTTATCTCCAAACTCACATCAGCATACTGCTTTTTCTCATTCATTGCTTTTCAGTTCCTTCAATAGCAATCCATTTATATTAAGCAATCCATTTATATTAAGCAAGTGTCATTTAGATTTTTCCATTCATATGTTCGCATTGATTTACTCTATTTGTACTTGAATTCGAATTATAATCATTTATTAGCCGGAAGAGGCCTACATGAGCAACAAGCATCACATGTCATAGTTATCTCAAAGCTTGGACATAAAAGATACTAGTGGCTACTATAGCATGAAAACTATTTTTTTTATCGTCCCACTTTTCTACAAAGGAAAATTTTTATGAAATTTATCTTTTTTTATTCGAAATAGGTGATCTTGGTCGTTTTGATTACAACATAGAAGAAAGTAACAATGTCAGAACCTACATAAGCATCAACCTATTCAATTACACAATCATCCTCTTCATAATCCGAAAAAGTTGAGATAAACGCATTAGGTAATCCCATTTCAAAAAACGCTGGAAAAGTAATCAGCTGAATTGGTAAATTAGTGTGAATTCATTTTGTTGATCTCATATGAAAGTTGGTATAAAATACACTCAAAATACAAGACCGACGTTTGGAAAGAATTATTGGCAAGTTAAAATACAATTGTTTTTTTCCACTATTGCTCTATAGATATATTGTTCATTCATGCTATATTATTATATGAGAATAACAATTTTTTATCATTCACTGGTAGCACAAAAATGCACATTTGGATGTAAAAATGCAGTGGCAAACCATGAAACTAAAAACACATAAGTCAAGACAAACTGGTTAAGCTGAAAGCCTAACAATCAGCTACTACGACATTATTTAATGCATAAAAGGCTATTTTGAAAAATACTTTCAGAAAACTAGACCCCTCCTTCAATTGAGCTATGAGCCATTGTCTTGACAACCCAAGCCCATGCTTGGTTCTGTAAAGAACTAGTTTCAGTTTCTACAGTGAGAAGAACATAATTGCAAAGAAATCAAAAGCTTCGATACCATGACTGACACATTTTTACCATAATGCACAAAAAAGTATAAAAGATGGATTCAGGAATATATAAGCTTATGATATTGGAGCTATTATTACAAGATTGAAAAATATTAATTTTATAATTAAAACATTTACTAGAGGCCTACAATAATAGAAGTGATTTATGTAATGATTTAGTGATGAAATTTGAGAGACAAGGGTTAGTGGCTATGTGACACTTTAATATCACAGATGTGAATTGATTTTTGGCCATTACCTTTTGTTTTGTTTTGAAACAGTATATATTTGTCTTGATTGAACATTGCTTTCTTTTTACGTAAACAACTCTTAATTTCACAGACATTTTACAAGCTAGATCTAGATACAAAGGACTTGATTTTAAAAAAATAGCCGAGTCAATTCGAAGATACAAGAGAGAATTGAGGACAACTTTTATGACAAATTCAATAACAATAAAGAGAGGTTGAAAAAATGTCCACCAAAAATCGTCCAAGAAGACTGGAATGAGTTTTTTAAAAATGAATCAAAACCGAATGTAAGGGAAGGAAGAGATATAGGCAAAAAAAAATAGAGCATTGTACAACTATGGTCATCATATTAGACGTACAAGTCACGCTATAGTAGAACATGAAATGGTATGTTCATTTCATTTTAGTTATTAAATACCAATAAATATCAGTTAATCATTTGCGTATAATCTGTTTATACAATTCTGTTTATGTAGCAAACATGAAATGGATATATAATTTAGGACAATGTAAATGTTCTGATTGTCTACAACTGTTCAGATTATTCCCGCTTTATTACTTTAATATGCAACTGAATTGCACTATAAGAATTACTAACTCAAAATAACGACATAAACTACAAACTGGCAGAGACAATGTATATGTTTAATAAAATGTACATTAGAACAAAACCTCAATGTGAGTTTTCTAAAGTAGATTATGAAACAAAAAATTATACATGAGTACTACCATTTTAGAACACAAAGTATACATATTTCGGAACAGATTCAAGGAACCTGATTGAAACTTGTAAATAATGTCATTGAGTAGATGCCATGCTTATAACTGGGATAGGTATAACCTATGATGTACTTTTATATATTAAATAATCCATGCAACTAGTAATAGTGCCCTGTTTTAAGGTACACTGAAGCAATAATCAACACACGCTAATATAATAGTATAACAAAATACATGTATTACTTAAAAAACAAGTATTAGTTAAAATATATAGTGCATCCAGTTTTGCTTGCTGAAGCTATTCTTGAAGCCAAGTTTAAAAGGATGGTAGCATGTCAGATTCGGCTTCCGTATATTTTGTAAGTTAAATAAAAAATAATTCAGTTATTCTACAAAGTTTATGTAACAAATATCATCTCAAGCACTATCGTTTTTTGGGATAAAATTGCAAAAGCAAAGGAATCAATCAATGATAGCGACGAAGAAGACTTACCATTAGATGAAGATATCCTATCATAGGTGTTTGGCAAGGACAAAAGAGGTCGAACTCGAAGTATTGGAACCAAAATATCAAGGACCTAAGTTAATGCTTCTAAGATTGTGCGTAAACAACTAAAAAATGCTCAAGGAGGCTCGAAAGATTTGAAATCTTAGATGGATAATATTGAAGGTACATTGAAGTCGTTGGTGGACTTATTGAAGGGACGATATGTAGGTCAAGGAAATCATGTACCAGAGATTGCTTCAAATGAAGGAGAAAGTGGTACACCTCAGAGAAGCGTTGGAAGATTGTCGAGTAACGACTTTGCCAATTCATTGAATTCGTCTAGTTTGCTCGATCAAAAATGTGAAATCCTGAACATTGACCTAGAGGTCATTGCAACAGCCTCTATATGTAGATATTCGACAACATCTATTATACACGGAAAACCTGTACCTCCAACACATCAGAAGTTGGTTATGAACAATATACTGCTACCAGAAGAGAAAAAAAGAAAAAAATCGTCATCTTGCAATGACCTTTGGGGAAGATGGAATTGGTAGCTATGTATGTCATCCAAAGTGTAATATTCGATAACTGTAGACGCATAAGCAGGTATGTACGTAGTATTATGTTTTGGCAGTTTTAATGTTATGTTGCCTCTAAGTAGTTTTAAACCATTTTTGGAATGTTTAGTTAATTTCTAAATCTTTAACATAAACAAGTATTAAATATTTATTAGCATGTTAAATTACTTATCTTGATTAGGATAAGTAGTCTTAAACCATATTTGGAATATTTAGTTAATTTCTCATTCTTTAACATAAACAAGTATTAAATACTTATTACTATATTAAATAACTTATCCTAATCATTTTTTATCACCAAAATAATTTGTAAAACTAAATATTATATTATATTCATTAAGATTTCATATTTTTAATACAGTAACAATCAAACTATTTAATTAACTTAATAGACTTTAAGCTGTATTTGAGACCAACCAGTTTAGTAAGGAGAAAACACTAGTGAAACTATAATGGTAGTACTCTGCAAATTTGCAGAATACTTTTGTGAGTGAAGAAATTAAAAATTGCAGAAACCTTTAATCTTTAATCTTCACTCACACCATCACCTTACCCTTTTGAATTATAGCAGAAAATTTCTCCATTTTGATTAATGAGCACTTGCAAAAGAGGTTGTCACGAATACTTACAAAACACAAAGTTAAGGCCACCCACTAGATATACACAGATGACAAGCTCATTTTCAATTTTTCATAAAGGCAGATGTACTTAATGTGACAAAAAGTAAAAGCACATTGGAAATCTTGTATGTTGCTACAGGAATAATAAGAAAATACATGTTTTTTCTATAAAAGTTGTATGCATAAGGATGAAATATTTAGAATAGTAGATGTTCCTGAAGGCAAGAAAGCCATTACATATTTAGGAGTTCCTCTAATAAACATTCATCTCAATGATGAGAACTGCACTAGTCTAATTGATAGAGTTAAAAGTAAATGTGAGGGTTTGAAGAGCAAATTATTGAGTTTAGTAGGAAGTACTGAGCTTATAACAACAATTTGTCCAATAGTTCAGTCTTGGATGCAAAGTTATAAGATACATTTTGCTACACTAATAAAATTTGCAGAATACCGTAGTGAAGAAATTAAAATTCACGAGTGAAGAAATTAAAATTTGCAGAATATTTTTCATCAATAGATGCATGCAAAATTTAATTAAGCAAGAATTAATGATTATCAATTCTTTTTTAATGTTTAATGTTACATTGCCCTCTTTGTACTGAAGTAGACTTGTTATATAGCTAGTATATGTGATGGTTTATTTTTTCACTAATATTTGGTAGCCGTTATCCTATATTCATCAAATTTTGTGCAACCGCATATGTTTGCAGAGAGCATAACAAAATCTTACATGCCTTATAGTTATCTATATTTATCTTTGACAGATGACCCATGCTATTGAAGTGGATGATGTGAAGCCTGAAGTTGAAATACATGCATTTTAGTGCGAAATCAAAAAGTTGAATTCAATAAGTGCATTAGAAAGAGTTACACTTTTTAGCATGTATTATGTGTTGTTGCTGAACTGTTGTTTTAATTTATCATTGTATTGTACTTGATGAACTATCTAAAACTTTTGTCTTCATGTATCATTGTATTGTACCTGATGAACTATCTGAAAATTTTGTCTTCATGTATCATTGTATTGTAATCGATGAACTATTTGTGACGATGAACCATATTGTGAACTGAGAAATTTACTCTATGCTTTGAGTTTTAATTAAGATAGTATTTTGTATTGAGTTGAACTGAAGCAAGAACTACTGGGACAGTAAATTGATTTGAGTAACATACAATGTTTAGCTACAACCTTAAGCTATGCTAAACACGTATTTACCATGGCCTTAAGCTGTGGCAACACATGTATTTTCCACGGCTCTAAGCCATGACTGAGCGAAATATTACCACGGTCTAAAGCCATGACAAAATAGAAAACAACCATGCCACTCCTACATTCGCCACGGCTATAGGCCATGGCTAAATATCTTTTCCACGACTCGAAGCCTTGGCGATATCTTACAAAGTTTGAATACAGATATGGATGCTAGAAGTGGAAGAGTTAACCTTGGACGGGGAAACACCACAATAAATGGAAATGCCGTACCAAATACCAGGAGAAACCTTGGTCAAGCACAAGCTGAAATGTGGGTGCTGGAGTCCTACAAGTTAACATGGGAGAAATATATCAGTTCCTTCTCAAAGTGACGCAGGTGGGTGTTGTTGCTAGAGTAGTTGGAGGAGGAGTTCTGGAAACTCCAATGGTGAATAACTATGCTATTCCGAGTAGGGATTATACTTGGTTGGAAGGAAAGCCATTCATCGAAACTGAAGGTACAATCGAAGTAGAGAATTGGTTACTTCCTTGTGCGAGGATTTTCGCTGATCTGGGGCTCAATGATGAGCAGAAGAGAAGACTCACTTCGAGACAATTACAAGGAGCAGCACTGCACTGGTGGAATACAGTTACAGTGTTAGTTGATGAGGTGATAGTGACATGGGATGAGTTCAAAAGGAGATTTGATGAGAGGTTTTTGTTCGAGATTGCAAAGTCCACTCTTCTCAGGAAGTTCGCTGGGTTGGAGCAGGGGTATATGATTGTGATTGAGCATGCAAGGAGGTTTAAGGAGCTAGAAAAATATGGATATACTATGATTGATACTAATATTAAAAGGAACGAGAAGTTCATTGGGGGGTTGAAGCGTGAGCTTGCTAGGGCTATGTTATCACACATTAGGGATCCATGTGATGTTGTTGTTGAGATGGCATTGAGACATGAAGATATGATTGCTTTTTTGGAGAGAAACAAGGCAAAGGAAGTCCAGGTGGGGCAGAGTCAGAAAAGAAATTTCTTCCATAAGAAAGGAGCACAGAAGAGTGGAGCTGCAAAGAAAGGGAAGACGAAGGTGTTCTGCTGTAATAAGAAAGATCATTTTGCTAATAAATGTCGCTCGAGTGATGGAAAGAAGGTGATCGGGAAGAAGAACATCAAGTGTTTTAATTGCGATCAAATTGGACATTATAAGAACCAATACAAGGATCCTGCTAAGGATGGGAAAGGCAAAGTATATGCATTAGAGCCAGCTACGTCGAGGCCAATAGCAGGGGAAAAAGGAAAGGCTGTGTTGGGAGGTACGCTTCTAATTCATGGTATGTTAGTTAGTGTTTTGTTTGATACTAGTGCATCACATTCTTTTATATCTCCGTGTTTGGTAGATAGGCTTAACCTAGAACCCTCATATTTAGTTAGTTCCTTAAGGGTTGCAAATCTGATAGGAAGGTACGCAACACTTGGGATGATGTGTGACCACTAGTGTTTGATTTGTTAGGTCATACCTTTGTTTGCAGTTTGCATGTGTTTGACTTCGTAGAGTTTGGAATTATTTTGGGTATGGATTGGTTAAGTAAATATGATGCTAGGATATTTTTCCATGATAGGAAAATATCACATAGACACCCTGTCGGTGGTCATCGGATTATATATAACGCAGAATACCCTAGTTGTAAGTTGAATGCTTTGTTGGGTGTTATGGAGATGGAAGATGAGTTGAATCGAGTTTTCATGGTTAGTGAATTCGCAGATTTCTTTGAACATGTAGCAGGATTGCCTCCGAAATGAGCTATTGAGTTTCGAATAGATTTGGTACCAGGAGCAGAACCAGTGAGTAGGCTGCCAAGCTGGATGACACCCACCGAGATGAAAAAGTTAATGTAACATCCCGCCTTTTCGCACACTTTAAACCGACACACGTGCCAATTCAAAGCATACGCAAGGGCGGATTGTTATGGGGTAAATAAGAAAAATAGAGAAGAAATAAAACGAAAATAGAATCTCACAGCGGAAGGATAAAATATAATAACAAATATACAGATCATAAACAGTTTACAAAAGCTTGATTCTTCTTTTACATTAAATATCAGAGTTACACATACCAATATAAGCAATGCAGCGGAATAGAAAGAGTGTGGTGTAATACTATATATAAAATAATACTGATTCTTCGTCTTCGTCCTCCAAAGCTAAAATCTGCTATCCTGAAACGCTCGGACTGACCCGAGCGAATTTGAAAAGACAAAAGCACCCGAGTCAGACTAGAATATCTTATGTGAGTTAAATAAACAGAAATAAATATGAGTACAGTAACTCAAGAGATGTTCGGGATTTACATCTCCTAAGGATCCGTTAAACTATTTACTATGTAGTATATTGCGCTATTACAATAGTGTCTATTTATAAAATAAACTTACTTTTTAATAGCGTTAAGGAGTGACCCAATATTCCCCTTAACACAAATAATGCCAATAGTCTATACAGTACCGTAATACCTCCTGATCGGGAGGCTACCAGAGGATACTCCATAGGTACGACACAAATAGAAACTCGTAGTAAAGGCTCGGTATGGTAGGTGACACGGCACAACTAGGCAATGCCAGGGTAGATATACCAATTGCTATCCAGGCTGGTGGAAACGCGTAGCCGCAGTTACCGCCCACCTCGGACTAACTCCCCAAAATCAAAATATAGAAGTGGCCACTGAATCAATCCAAGTCAAAGTATAATATCGAAGAGAAGCGTCCGATCAGAGGAATGACCTCATTGGCCTGAGAATCGCTCCTGTTTTAGCCACCTTATGCCAACTCACGGGAGTTGGGTCCACGTATTTACCTTACAGGAAACGTCGCCACCACCTACTTCATTCTGGAATCTCCACCGCGTACACGGTTAGTCAAAGTGGTTTTCGGTATCGATAGAGAGTATGTCAGATATCCGATCCCGGTCTCTTTGCCAACCAATCGTTATTATAACACCGCGGTTATTTAAAAACAGTTTATACTTTAAAACCAGAATATAATCCCTTTCAAAACCATAATATTACGATATCATTTCTTCTTTAAAAACACAAACAATTTATTTTCATATTATTTTATAAAAGACCAAATCAATGATATCGTTTCCCAAATAAAATTTTCCTTTCCAAAAATTATGTCACTTTTTATTATTTAATATCCCATGTAACCAATATTTTGTTTGTAACTTTCAACATAATTCTTCGAAAATCCATAGTATTTTAAAACCATTATTTTCAAAACCAAATGGTTTGGATATTCAACGGTTGCGAATTGAAAAGGTTTAACTTTACTGTTGCTTTATAAAGAATAAATTACATGGCTTTCCAAATATTTCTTGTTTTAAAGTTAAACCAAAATCCAAAATATTACTTCAAGTCCCAAAACCATTTCAATTTTATATATATTTATATCCATTTTTGAGCACTAATATTTCAACTAAAGTTGGATTTTTATCCTTTCAAAATCAATATTCTATTAATTAATCTTGACCATTCACATAAAATCCATAATTAATAAGACTTCAATTTCTAGTAATATATATATATATATATATATATATATATATATAGAATTTTTCCACTTCAAATTATACTAGAATATCCATTTCTATTTATTTTGGGAAAAATCCAATTACAAATATCATATCTTAAAATTTCCAACTTTACATTTAAACATAGGATATAAATTTACCAAACTCCATTTTCTAAATTTCTTCCATTTTCAATAAAGAAATTTATATTCCTTTTAATTTCAAAATTTCAACTTCATAGGTATATAAATATGGAATAAAATATTTAGACAATATAAATTTAAGATTTATAGACCGTATTCAATCCAAACCATAGAAATCACATTAAAATAGTTATATATAGACCGCGGTGCCTGTATATAATTTTCTATCCTATGGTCAAGTGATACGGATATTTATCATTTCAATCCACAATTTAAAAAATAAAACTTTGCGGTTTTATCATTTCAAACCACAATCCCGAATGAAATGTAAAATGTATGCTAACTTGCAGTTTAATGATATCAAATAAAACATCCATTCAACAACACATCCATCATCCAGTCACAAACATCAAGCAATATCAACCAATAACAAAATATGTTTGGGAATATACAACAGGTAATAATTGGCAGTTTAATTCAAATTATATTTATCAACTATAAATCTAACAGTTTATTTTCAGTGATAATTGACATAACTGTTAACTAGCAGTTCTTATGCAAACAATAATTTCTAACAGCCAATTAATACGCAATCAATCAATTTAATTAACAGCTAAATTCAAAAAAATGCAATTCAACAGATATGGGTGAAATAACATGCCAAAAGCTCATAAATAAATTTCTATTCATTTCTAAAATTTATTTAACAAACATAAAAGCTTCTAGTAATTGTGAGTGAGTTAAAACACTCACCTTTCGAATTTAAATCGAATTTAAATTCAATTTAAACCCAAAAATTCGCCCGTCTCAGAATTCGTCCAAACCAGCGTCATCAAGTCCGGAATTAAATTACGATCCTAACAAAAGAAATTTCGTGTGAATCCGACTTCGTATGAGAAAGTTATGGCGAAAAATGGAGATTGAAATTCAAAATTATAAATTAACAAAATGACACACATTTATAAACATAACTTGCCACGTCACCAGGAGCATGCGCCTTCTTCTCTGTTGCGCGACTCCAGGACCGAAACCCCCCTACAGAACGAACGCACTCCCTCACGCGTTGACCCGCCTTTGACCAAAATTTTTGACCCCTAGCCGCCGCCGTTTGCCAGGCCGACCACCACCTCCGTGCTCCCCTCGTCAAGCCGCACGCAACCCCAAGGTCCGGCCCCCTTTTTCTCTCAGCCGCCGCCGCCCCCTTCAAACTCTAATCCAATTGTAGCCAGCAATCCGACCATCAAAACGACAACCAAACTACATAGATGCGATCCCCTCGGTTCCCTCTCCAAAACCCAGAAACCGTTTTCCGATCCGACGAAGTTTTGCGCGACGATAATGAACGGTTTTGGGGCTGTTTGAATTTATTCTGGATGAACGACAGCTCCAATTGAAGAACGAATTTCACCAGTAGATTACGCGTATCGAAAACATCAACATATATTTTTTCTGGAATTTTCTGAAATTTTTGAGTTTTGACTTTTGATTTTGAACTGTGGATAGATCTGAATTGGATCTGAGATGTATACATTTGGGGAAGAGAAAAGAGTGAAGAAATGAACGTACAGCAAATGAAAAAGAAAGGAGCTAGGGTTTATAGCTGTATATTTATAGATAGGCTAGAGGTAGGGTAGCTAGACTGGATACGCGAACGTGCGTGACAAACCATGGTCCAAAAAGCCCGCTATGCCTCCGGAGCCAAATTTGTAAAAACTATATATCCAAATAGGTGTTTTAAAATATTCTGAACGCGATGGAAAAAGTTTCGCGACCAAATACGATCGTATGAAGAAGTTATGCTAAAAAAACAAAAATTTCACATTGATTTCAAAATGCGTAAATTTCAAGGCGTTTCGAGTCCGTACGATCAAACGACAAGTCCGATCGCAACGAAACTTGAAACATTATTATAATTCACCGTTACGGATCCGATGAAACTGGTTTCGTCGAAATCCGAGTCCGTGACAAAAATGGCTATTTTTAATATTTATTAAATAAATTAAATAAATCATAAAAACCAATTTTATTTTTCAACTTCTATTATTAGCCAAATTTCATTACTAAAATAATTCAATCAGTTCCTATTGATTTAACACGCTTTGATTTGAATTACAATGTATAAGTATATTAATTTGCAGCGTTAATATCCGCACTTTCTTATTATTAGGAAATTAAAATTTTATTCTAAAACCCAATTATTAAAACTTATACCCTTATACTCTCATCTTAAATCTAATTATATAAATAACTTGATTTCTATTATCCAACTCAAAATATATCAATTATTCTCCAACTACATAGTTAACGTTTCTTTTATATATCACTGTGGTAATATTTCAAAATGTTCATCTTTTGTTTGCATAAATTACTGTATTTAGATAAAATTGTAATTTTGGTAACTTATCACATAAATAAACTTAAAACCTCAACTAATACATTCCACCTTTGTTTCATCTTATTCATTCACTCATCAATATTCCGTACTAACTACAAAATTTAGTGTATTCCTTTAAATTGATCAAAATAAGACTTATCAACTAATAGAAAGATTTACGTACAAAATTTATTGTCATACATCTAATTTACAAGCCTATACTTAATTATTATCCTACAATACGTTTTACGTTACTATAATGTTCATTCTTCCATTCCTACGTTTCTATAAATTTATTCATTTATAATTTATTTAACGCAACACTTAATCTACACCTATTGCGATTTTTCAAATTTACTTGAATGAACAATTTCTTTACTCAAAATAGTTGTTGTAAACTCTTAATTCCACATTTATAAGTGTATTATAATTTCACTCAAATATTATACATATATATAGAGTATTGGGTTTTTATTTAATCATATATATTAATTAATTAAATTCAATATTTAAGTCTGACTAAATTTATTCCCCAAATACACATTTACCTTTCTCAACCAATAAATATAACCAATCAAATTCTCATTTTATTGAACCTTGGTCAATTCCACACGTTAATTTTACTTAAAGTCTCAATTAATTAATTTACCTCGGTTTCATTACCTTATTACCTTATATGCATAATTGACATTGTTATATCTTCCATTACATCAATAATTTACCATTTCATCTTACCATTTATTTACGTATCCTTTTATTGCACTGATTGAAATAAATTCACTTATTAAATTCCCAATTCCACCCTTCTATTCAAACCAAGTATCATGCTATAATAATATTTTACGTTGGTTACACACAAAAAAAAAATCAACTTTTTATCGTTATCAATTAAACATACATTAATTGCACAAATTAAAAGAATTAATTGCCATTTATCCAATTAAATTTTTCATACATCAATCTATTTCATCTAAATCCTTACCTATGAATATTGCAACCTTTAATTCCATTAAATACCAATTAACCCAAATTATTTCATTTATTCTAAGTCATATCACTAAAATAATTCATCATAATAAACTTAAAATCTATACGTTTATTGATTTATTTCTATTTGTCTTATGTTAAATTCTAAATTTAGTAAGACAACCTAAAGTACTCCATTCAATTGACAGTCCCTTTCAATTGTTAATACGTACTTAAATTTCTACAGTTGCCTTCCATCTGCACTTCCGTTACTATGATAAAAATTAGTAACGTTTATGTCATCAATCCATCATAATTACTTACCCTTAATTGAGTTTGATTTCCAAATAAATTTGCTGACCCTTAATTAGACAATTTATAAAAGTTCGTCATCATACCTATAGTTCTACGCTTATGCTATGTCTTAAATTTCAATAAATTTATAAATTTTGAGATGTTCATTAGGGTTTACAAATTTATTGACTTGCAATAACAGGGTTTCTTAAACTATTCAATTTATCGTTCACAATCTTTTATTGCATTAAATTGGTTTAATATTCCCATATTAAATTTTATGTCCAGGTAAGAATTTTTCTTTCTTTCTCTACTTAATTCATTTGAATTTTATTCAAATGTCTTTAAATAGGTTTCTAAGTCACTTCTATATAATTTATTCTAGCCTTCATTTTAATATTTATCTACCACCTTTATTCTTTCAACTAAAATAAATTACAAAAATCCTATTAAACAAACAATTTTAAATGGTCGAACTTAACGGGTCGTTACAGTTAAAGGTGCAGTTGGTGGATTTGGAAGGTATGAATTTTATTAGGCCAAGTAGTTCACCTTGGGGAGCAGCCGTAGTGTTTGCTAAGAAGTCGGGCGGATCGTTGAGATTATGTATCGATTATCGTAAGTTGAATGAAAAGACGATAAAGAATCGATATCCATTATTTAGAATTAATGATTTGTTCGATCAGTTGAGTGGAGCCAAATTATTTTCTCGGTTGGATTTAGCATCAAGTTTCCATCAGCTTAGAGTAGTAGAGGATGGTATTCCTTTGACGACATTTAGAACTAGATAAGAATCGTGCGAATGGTTAGTGATGCCGTTCGGACTAATTAATGCGCCTGCATTCTTTGTGGATTTGATAAATTGAATTTCCGAGAGTACTTGGATATGTTCATATTGGTATTTATAGACGATAATTTAATATACTCTAAGAATGAAAGGGATCATGAAGTTCATCCTAGAATGGTGCTTGAGATGACGAGGCAGCATCAGCTAAAGGTGAAGTTTTCGAAGTGTCAATATTGGAAGAAGGAAGTGAAGTTTCTTGGTTATGTAGTTTCAGATAAAGGGTTATTTGTAGAACCAACTAAGATTGAAGTGGTGAATAATTGAAAGAGACCTGAGACAGTGACTGAGATAAAGAGTTTTCTTGGATGAGCTGGATATTATCGAAGATTCATTAAAGATTTCTCACGAATAGCAGCACCGATGACCAAGCTAACGCGAAAGGATATGAAATTTGTTTAGACCAATAAGTGTGAAGAGGCATTCCCAAAACTGAAACCCTTTTTGACGAATGCACTTGTGTTAGTTGTCCAGAAGGGTATCAAGACTTAGTAGTATATAACGAATGCTTATGGAACTGGGTAACGAGCTGTGTTAATGCAAAGAGGTAAAGTGATTTCCTATGCATCTCGACAGCTTATACCGCACAAGGTGAGATACCCGACACATGATTTGGAATTAGCCGTGGTGATTTTTGCATTGAAGGTGTGGAGACATTACATTTTGGGAGAAATATTTGAATTGTATACGAATATAAGTTGTTAAAGTATTTATTCTCTCAGAAAGAGCCGAATATGAGACAGCAGAGGTGGTTGGAATTTATAGCTGCTTATGACTTTGGAATTGAGTACACACCAGGAAAAGGTAATAAGATCACAAATGCACTTAGCAGAATACATCAGAATGCAGTATTGGCGATGAAAGCTGAGTGGAAGGATTTGGAAATGTTGGCTACATGTAGAGTTCAGTGGAGATCTGAAGCTGGATCTAGTGGAGAAACAGTAGTGTTATCATGTTTAGAAGTTCGACTGATGATGATCGAAAAGATTGCATCTAAACAGGAGGATCCAATATAAGCTGAATGGATCAGAAGATTAAGGGATGGAACAGAGAGCGATGACTTGAAGGATTCAAATCTTGACCAAAAGGGTGGTTGAGAAAGAAAGGAAACCGTGTGTTCTGATGTGGAAGACATTAGAAAGGAAGTTTTGGAGGAATGCTATCGTTCAAAGTTCACTCTTCACCCAAGAGAAACTAAGATGTATCAAGACATGAAAAGGAGTTTCTTCTAGGAAGGTATGAAGAGGGATGTAGGCTTATAGGTAAAGCGGTGTTTGAACCATCAATAGGTAAAAGCCGAATATTAGAAGACAAGTGGGTAACTTCAACCATTAGATGTTCCATTATGGAAGTGGGATTCTATTTCTATGGATTTTATAGACGGGTTGCCAAGATCTAATAGAGGAAATGAAAGCATATGGGTCGTAGTGGACAGGTTGACCAAAAGTGCCTATTTCATTCCCGTTGAGTCAACTAGGACGGCACCTATTTTGGCTAAGTTATTTATGAAGAATATAGTTAGACTTCATGGAATTCCTAGTAATATAGTAAGCGATAGAGATTCCTCGTTCACTAGTGAGTTCTGGAAGAGTCTACAAGGTACTTTAGGTATCAAGCTCAAGATGAGTACCACTTACAATCCACAAACTGATGGACAAACGAAAAGAGTTAACGAAGTCTTGGAAGATTCGTTACGAGCTTTTGTGAAATTTTTTGGAGGATCATGGGAATACCATTTACGCTTAATCAAGTTTTCGTATAGCAACAGTTATCAGGCTAGTATAGGAATGACACCTTTTAAAGCTTTGTATGAAAGGGCATGAAAATCTCCAGTTTGTTGTTAGAGACCGAGAATATGTTGGTTCTTGGTCCTGATTTAGTTAGAGAAGCAGTAGAGAAGATTAAGTTGATTCGAGCTAGGATGAAGGAAGCTCAGTCTAAGAAGAAGAGTTAAGCTAATAAAAGACGAAAAGACTTCAAATTCTCTGTTGGAGATCATGTTTTCATTAAGGTATCACCAATGAAAGGAGTAATCGGATTTGGAAGGTCAGGGAAATTGGCACCGCGATTTGTAGAACCATTTCCTGTTATAGAAAGGATCGGGAAAATCACACATAGAGTAGAGTTACCAAACAGCTTTGCAGGAGTCAACGGTGTTTTTATGTTTCTTATCTATGAAAGTGTGTTTGAGACCCAAAGATTAGTATAGCACGATTGTGTTAGAGGATTTAGTAATAGAGCCGAATTTGACAATAGTTAGGAAGCCAGTTCTAATAGCCGCGAAAGATGAGAAGAAACTAAGGAATAAGATAGTTAGATTAGTTAAGGTCCAGTGGAGCGATGATGATAGAGACTGTACTTGAGAAACGGAGAGCAGGATTAGAGACGCTTATCTTGATTTGTTTGATGGTATGTTTTACCTTTTGGTTGATTTGTTGAGTACCTTATTATAATTTCGAAGACGAAATTCTTTAAGGAGGAGAGTCTGTAACATCCCTAATTTTCAGTAGCATTATTTAGGAAATTTAATTAGTTAAATTAAATTATATAATGTGATAATTAGAGGATTGAGATTTATGTTAATAGAAAGGCAGTCGTACCATGTTAACAAATGGATTAAAACGTAATAGACAGGGAAGTTAGATAAGGGGAAAAATAGGAAAAGATACGTTCTTATACCCTAAACCCTCACATACATTCATTTTACATGTTCAAAATAAAAATTAAATAGAAGAGAGGCCGGCCACCATTAATAAAAATCAAGTAAAAGATAAAGAGAAGATTTCAAGAAGAAAGGTTAAGCAAGTTAATCAAAGATAAAATCACAATTCCTTAATCACAAAGCTAAGGTGAATAATAGGTTACATCTCATGTTTTAATTGATTTTGGTTATTGATTGAATCTGAACTATTTTGCAAAGGTTAAGCCATGTTTTGATTGTTAAATGGATATATATATATATATGCATGTTTACGATTTATGCTGATTTATATATATACTTTATAACATGTTTTAATATGAAAACCTCATTAAAAGACATCTAAACGCCTTGCGATTTTAGCATATGATCAGAAATGATATTTAAAAAATGGGTCTCAATTTTCATAATTTTCTGAATTAGTGTGGAATTATTATGAATTTTTTAGTGAAGAAAATAGTTATTTTGGGTTTAAATTAGTTATGGCTATTTTATGATACTTTTGGGTCAGAAACTAATATATGTTAGAAAACATAGTAAAAGTGATTTATGAGATTTTTTATAGATTTTTCCTAAGCGTTTTAATAGATATGTCAAATTATTTAACGTATGGGACTTAAATGTTTTATATATTTATAAAAAGAGAAGGGACATTTTGTAAATAAATTAAATTATTCATTTCTTAAATTTCGGCAGTTCTTTTAGAAAAGAAATTAGCAACTATCATGTTTTGACAAACAAGGCAGGTTAGTTGAAAAGAATTACTTTAAAAAGTTAAAAATTAGCTTAAACATGCTTTTTATATTTTTCACCACTTTCGGCACCTAGCTTTCGACTAAGTTCCTCCACCTCCATCACCATCAAAACCAATGTGATGGTACCAAAGACTTGGTACGCAGCGAGTTGGACATAGGCGAAAGGTATGTAGTCGAAACATGGGGTTTCGAAGGGGTCAAAGCTTTACTTTGTTTTTAAATGAAAATGCGCCAGCTTTGCTTTTTCTTTCGACTTGGTTAGCTTCCGACTAGATCAAATTGTTTTAAAGGAATGGTTTCAAAAGAGGTTGTGCCTTTTGTTTTAAGTAAATGCTTTTGAAGAGGCCGAAACCCCTTGCTGATTCATCTTGTTGGAACTGAGCCATCCGCAGCGGTAATGATGGGTGTATTTCAAATTTTTATAATACTTTTGGATCTTTATTGGACCTATAAAGTCTAATTCATTTAGAACAATTCTAAATTTGTTTTAAATAAAATCATGCATTTTTATTTAAATTTAAGTATATTGTAATGTAATGTTAATTTGAATGATTTAATTTATATATATATATATATATCGTATAAATATACATATGTGTGTGCATGTGTAGCATAATAATCCGTGAAGGATATGCCCGTATATATATGTTGAGATTTACATCGCAATAGACATATTAGCTCATTTCGTATGTATTGTATGTTTAAATACGTGCATAAACCTATAATGCAAAGTGTATTTATATACATACGTATACATATATTTAGAATATATTTTATAACTAAAAGTCTCAAAATTAAATATATATAAATTAATTTTTTTATAAATATATATACACAATTAAACATATAAAATTATACATATCTATATATATAATAATTAAAATTATATACATATAGGGTTAAATGTAATGTGTGTGTATATATATATATGAATAATTAATTACATTCGAATACTTAAAATATTATTATATATATTTTAAAATTATTTTTAGATCGAAATTAGCATAACAAACATAAAATAATAATTTTATCATTATTTTATATATATAATAAATAGATTTGATCATAATAATTAAAAATATTGGTAACAAATATTAAAATTTAAGAAAATTTAAGATCATAAAATATAGGTACAAAATTTTTCCATAATTTTTCGAAATAAAATAATATTTTTAATAAATAAAAGAAATATTCAACCAAAGTAATTTAATTATTAAAAATATTAATTATAAAAAAAAGGTCTAAATTTTTTTCCATGGGTTACTACATAGATGTAGTAATTTTAAAAAAATATAAAATCTAATTTTCAGTGCAATAATTATTTTAGATATAATAAACAATTCAAATAATCAGTAAAAGAAAACTTAAAATTATTTATATATATATATATATAATTTATTTTTGAATTTGATAATTCATATTATGTAAAAATAGGTGTAAGGAAAAATTCTATGCTATTTATACATTATAAATATACATATATGTAATTGTATGTTTAAAATATACATTAGTTAATATATAAATATACATAAAATAATTAATAATGACAAAATTTAATCTTTTACAGAAAATTAGATTTTTTTTTTATACATAAATTATAACACATAATAATATAATCATGCACATAACCAAATTAATTTGTGACAACTATGTATACCTACGAAAATCTCACATAATTAGATATACATCATTAATATACACACACACACACATACATAGATTTGGGGTTAATCAATATTAAATCATAAAATATGATATGATCACTGTAATATATAAATAAAATACCAATTAATGGTGCCTTTGAGTCCACTTGAATCAATGAATTCCCTTCTTTAGTTATGCTTGATCCGTCGGATTGCAAGTCTGGAATCGTCGACCTTTTCTATCAAATATGTTTTTACTTAACTTGAATTGATTTGACATTCTTAGAACTGATATGCGGATTAATTTCGACCAACAAACTTGATAATTATGGCAGCCAACAGTTGTTTTTGGTTAAGGGTTTAGAGATCCATATATTTAGCCTTGTACAAGAGAGATATTAGAACAATCTCATTACCTATTCTCTCTTAATCTTAGCCATCCATCTCTAGGTCTAATCCTAAGTTTTAGCCGTCTCCAATAACTTTTCAAAACCAAAATTTTCTACCCTAATGATAGGCTTTAAACCCATTTAAGCCCATGCCAAAATGCTATACGATTAAATCTAATTTAATCGCTTATCGGTATCGTATATCGATTGGCACATGTATAACTAGAGGAAATTAGTTTAAAGGAAAAAGTTTAATAAAATTTAATTTTAACGGGCGCTAAAATTAAACTTCCATCTCAAGGACAAGCGCCAATTTTTTTCGATCGTTTCTTCTTTTTTAGTTTCTTTTCTTTTGTAAACAAAATTTCTTCTTCATCAAACAATGGCAACCCAAACCGAAATAATTTTCTTCCTCAAACTGATTTACAAGCGCAATCGACTTCAGAATCTAAGTCGATTAACGTAAATCAAAATATTTCAATAAATCCTAAACAAATAAACGATGAACCTACGATTTCAAAAAGTGGGGTTTCGAATGCTACGCGTACAGCAGTATAGAGAAGGCGAAAAACTAATTCATCCACGGCTGTCGATTCGAACGATATTCACGAAGATACAAAGAGGACGAAAAAATCTAGGGAATGTAAAACTATGAATGAAGACGACACGAAGAAACAACAACTTAGTGATGAAATCAACAGCAGAAAAAGAAAGACAAAGGTATAATAACTGATTTATTTTTAAAATAAAAGATAAATTTACAATGATAGTTCAATTATCATTTGATTTGTTATTGAATGATAGATCAATATATCATTTTATTTATTGCATGTATAATATTGAAATATGAGATGATGGATGAAAATAGCATTCAATTTTTGACAGATGATGGACAATAATAAGATGAATAATTACAGAATGATAGACAAGTATAACATTGAAAAAAATGATAGACAAACATAGCATGATAGAATGATAGTTGAATATATCACTTTATTTACTGTAGGTGTAACGACGCAATGATAGATGAAAATAACATTTCAATATTTGATAGACGGTAGAAAATAATTAGATGGATACTTATCGATGATAGTTCAATATATCATTTGATTTGCGTGCATCATATTGAAATATGAGATGATAGATGAAAGTAGCATTCAGTCTTTGACAGATGATAGACAACAATAAGATGAATATTTATGGAATGATAGAAAAATATTGCATTGAAAAAAAAGACAGACAAACATATCATGATAGAATAATAATTGAATATATCATTTTATTTACTATATTTGTTATGATGGTATCATAAATGATAGTTATTGAATGATAGTTCAATATATCATTTGATTTACTGTATTGATAGTTATTGAATGATAGTTCAATATATCATTTGATTTTATGCATCATATTGAAATATGATATGATAGATGAACATAGCATTCAGTTTTTAATGGTTGATAGACAACAATATGATGAATAGTTACAGAATGATAGACAAATATAGCATCAAAAAAATGATATACAAACATAGCATTCAATTTTACGACTTTGGAAGCATACATTGAAAAAGAGTAATGATAGACAAATATAGCATTTGAAAAAAGAATGATAGTGCATACAGCACTAGTAAATTATGCATTCATAGTTGAAAAAAATTGATAGACAAAAATAAGAAAGCATTTAAAAAATGAGACATGAAAATAACATTATAGTTTGTTAAATACTCTTCACAGAATGTAAAACATTAAAGAAAGCAAAAAAAAAAAACAGAAGGAAAAAAACCAAAGAAAGTATCTCAGAAAAAATTCAGTATAGATGTAGCTTACTTCCAATGTAAAAAATTTTAGGAAAATTAAGGAAAAAGGAGGTTATCTTGTAGATCAATTGATTTATTTGAAACAAAGACCCTTCGAAAAATTTATGCTAGTCTTTTTCAAAGAAATTTTATCTATAGCTGCTTTTACAAAATCATCAACAAACTTAGATGATATCATAGAAACATTTTCTATCAACGACGAAGCTTTTAAAGTGGGAAATATTTTTCTAAAAATCAAACCTAAATATGTTTCGATTCTCTTTAGCTTACCTTTGTCTGGAATAAATATTTTTGCATTACCTAAAATGAGTTTACAAATCCTTCCAAACAATTGTAAAGATTTTGTACTGAGAAATTTTGGAGCAATAAGCACATCACAAAGGATCGTACAATTTCAAAGATAAATAACGTGCTGGAAATACAACAATTTCAACATGAAAATGATTTTCCAAAACTGCTATATAACCAAAAAACACCAACATTGCATGAAAAAACACAGAAGAAACCAAGCTCTTCAGTTTTGAGGGTTACAAAGCGCCAACGAAGGAATAAAATTGATTCTGATTGCCAGTATGAAAATTTTCAAATAAAAACAGAGAAAAATGTTGACAATGAAAACCAAAAGCAGCAACTTGAAACCAAGGAAGGTGAGAAGAAAACACAAATGAACACGAACAAGAAGAACAAAATAAAGAATCAGATTATGAGCACGAATCTGAAATTAAAAAAAACGAGCAAGTCACAACAATTGAAAATGAAGAAGTTATTGACGTTAATGGGTACTCGCAATCAAGTAAAACCTATAAGAGTAAAAATATCACAAAAAGCAGTATTCTACAACTATTGAATGAAGAACAGCAAAACAAAATTCTTACTTTCTTCAAATTTAACGAAAAAAGAAGTAAGATTTCTGATATTTTTTCTTTCATTATATTTGTAATTAAATAAAATTGAAAAAAAAAATTCAGCTTGTCAATTATTGATTTTCAATTGCAGCACTGTAGCATATGAAAAAGATGAAGGACACAAAGAAGGAATCACAATAGTGAAATCTATGCTGGAAGCCGTTCTGTTTGAGGGGGTTACAGATGGATAGGTGCATCAAATTAGAATTATGATTGGTAAAACTAGCATTCATATTTTTTTTAAGTGCATATAAGTGTATAGGATGAGAGAATGATAGTTAAAACTAGCATTCAAAGTTTCAAACTACATATAAATGTATTGAATGAAAGAATGGGAGTTAAAAATAACATTGATATTTGTAGAGGGCATATAAATATATAGAATGTCCAAGATGACTATTTAAACGATCATTTGCATTTTTTAGTGCATATAATGCTGTAAACATGTAAATGAAAGCGAATACTAGCATTAATATTCCTGGTCTAAAAAAAATAATTATCCCATGAAACTTAACCTTCGTTGTTTCGTTTAACAGCTTATTGATTAGTTTTATTACAATCAAGAGATGTATGAAACAGTTACTACTTCACCACAATGATGATGGTAAGTATAAGCTTTTTAATATAAATGTTAAAAAATAATATAAAGTATTCTAATACATATGAATGTGCAGAATGCTTTAGTACATGACCAGCAAACTGTGATTAAAGATATAGTTATACCAACAATAGTTGTCATTGTCAAAGATGAATTTACAGAGAAAACATTCTTCCCTCTACATTACACAAATCATTGGAGCTTGTTGATGCTAAACTATGAAATAATGCAGTGGAGTCATTATGATTCAAACAAACCAAAAATTAGATCAACAAGGACTTCAAACCCCAGCTATAACCAAGCCATCATTCTTGTAAGAAAAGTTTAATTTTGAAATCACTCTAACATTAATATACAGCACTAATTTTTCTTCTTGCAGAAAGACAAAATTGAATTGATGTTCAAGAAGAAATGGGCAGAATTAGGAATACTGAACAAAGAATTTCACAAACCTAAAATGTTGCAGCCAAAAAGCCCACCACAGGATTCAAATTCGTAAGTAAATAATTTCATTTTTTCTCTTGTTTAAACTATCATTTTGTTATAATATATGTATATTATAAAGTGAATATGCTTGTACATTGTTTTGTTTAGTCCCACATCGTGGGATAAGTTCAGTCCTTACTTCTGAAGCCTTTATATAAAGTAGGCCATGTAATGTAAATAGATATCTATTCTCTGAATGAATAAAATTATTCTCTCTCTAATGGCTTCCAACTTCTTTATTTCATAACACGTTATCAGCACGATCTTTTTCTCGAATGTATTGGATATTCTAATCCAGAAGATTAGATCCCTTTTTTTCTTCATGTAGGTACATCTCTTTCTCTTGTTCAGTTACTGAAATCAGATCTATCTCTTCCTCTTATTCAACCATTGAAATCAGGTTTGAAATTTTCTAGATATTCTTTTCTAGATTTATTTTGCGATTAATTTAGATCTAGATTTAAGTATTCATGTTTCACAATTCTATATCTATTTTCTAATTTTTCAGATTTGGATTTAAGTTTTAATATATCTTATCTTTTCAAGATCTTATTTTGTCATAGATCTAAATTTATAGATCTTATTCCACTGTACATGTATTTTTGTCATTATATTTCAGATCTCATCCTACAATAGATCTGATTTTTTTATTCTTATTTTTCTGATCTCATTATATTGTAGATCTAAATATCACACCCAAATAATATACCTTTGAGATTTGTACATTGTTTAAAAATCAAATGTTGTGATTTTTTGAATTCGGATTTGAATTGATTTTGAACTTGCTTATTATTGCATGTTTTTTTTGAGTTCATTATTTTGGAAACCAAGTTTTGAATTTTACAATTTCTGTTGTTGATTCAAATAAATTTATTGATCTTGATTACGTTTTGGTTTGTGATATAGATCTAAGTAATATATACATGTTTGACAAATGAAGTTTTCATTTTGAAAACTCTTTGATTTGGATTTTGACATTGGAAATTATTTTGATATATATTGTTTATATTTACAGAAGAAATATTTTATTATTTCTTAGAGAAACATATACAAGAATAATGCATATTTAGAAGATCATATTAGTTTAGATATTAATATTGATTTAGTACACCTGAAGTGAATGGAAACGTTAATGAAAACATATACGGTAAACTTAATTTCTAGCATTTGAAATAAAAGTTGAGAACGTGCAGTTCCTATAATGCTAAAAGCTTGAGTTTCCATAAATTATTAAATTTCAAGTTTTCTTATAATAAAGAACCAGAAGTTTCAATAAAGGAGCAGAAACTTGAATTAAAAAAAGGTTATATATATATGTATATAAATATATATATATATAAGAGTTATTTTAGTTATTTTAGAAATTTTGACTATTAAGAAATAAAGTTTCTCTTATGGTATTCATTTAGTTTTATTATTGTGTATATTAAACTTAGCTTTGAGATTAAATTTTGCTAACTAAGGTTAGTTAGATTTATTTGTTTGTTTGTAAAGATATTAATTTGTTGTGATAATATTTTATATTTTATGCCACAATAATGGTAAATTGCATTCATTTTTTTAATCATACATGCATTAAATGTTGTCACCATGGTAATAAATTAAATTACCATATCATCATAAATGCACTGGCTATAGTAAATTAAATGATGTTGTATTTTTATGTTTGGAATAAGAATAGACATATGGTTTATTATATAGTATATGCATTTTGGCAAACAATGCTCGATATAATGAAAGCAATAAGTTTGAACAACAACCTGAAGTTGTGCAAAGATTTTTTTTCAATCAGAAGTTGTATAACTCGAATCCTTTCAGTATTTTTTGTCAAAATGTACAAGTCTTGAAATAAGAATAGACTTTTATTTTGTAACAATATGGTACAAAAAAAGGGAGGAAGTTTACACAAAATTTGAGAACCTGAAGTTCATAACAAATTAATGAACTTGAAGTTCATGAATTAGAAGCCCGAAGCTCTATTGAAATTATGTAAAATGATAAGGTTATACTTCATGAAGAAGTTAAAGAAAATTAATAAATAATCATATGAGAAAATGATGCTGCATTCAAGAGGATACAAAAATCTCCAAATGAGTTATACCTTACCTTATATCTTAACATTTATACTATATTAACCAAATATCCTAAAGATATTATGTTATATGATATTTCAAACATCATTGGATGTGTATGTGTGTATATTAATCTCTTGAAAAGATGTTTTAGAGATTTATTTATATTTATATTGCAAAATCTAACATCCCAGAAGAGATGTTATAGGAATTTTATTTTTGTTACATTGCAATTCCTTAAAAGGAAATACTATATTCCCTGAAGGAATAATGATATAATTTTTTTTGAGTAATGATAATAATTTATCCAAAAAAATGATATTGTATACCAACGTTACACTGCAGAAGTAGTGGTTTTATCTCTTTGCATTTTACTTTCATTTGGTGCATCTAATTTTGTTACTATATTTAAAGTTTGATATGTCATTTCAAAGATAGTTACAACAAAAATCTCCAGTAGGGATATTTTATGTTATTGTAAAGGTAGTAAATATGTAATTTCTACAAATAGAAACATTGTACATTGATATGACATTCCAATAGTACATATATATATATATATAGAAGAGATAAATTCACTCCAGAAGTAGTGATAATAAAATATCCTAGAAGTGACTAATAAATTAGGAAATGATAACATATCTCTAGAAGAGATTTGCTTATATATTTGGTAATTTTGTTAAGCCAAATAAATGCACAGAAATTTGATTATAAAGGATCCTAATTTAGTTTAGATTAGATCCTAAAAGTTTGAGAGCTATACATACGGTTCTGAGGAAATTTATATCTGTAACATTCCAAGTATACAGAAGATACTATTATTATTTTGCTGTAATTTTTTTTTACAGAACTCTCAATAGAGATGTGTAGAAATGTCTATATGCAATTAAAAATTATCCCTTGATAAATAATCATAATTAGTGTCCAAAACTGATATTTGAGATATAATTGAGGAATAAAACTTAACAACTTGAAGTTGTGTGTATATTTTGTTCGAACCAGAAGTTCGATATGGTTTCAAACCAAATGTTTTGAACATTATCATGCAGTTTTGAAAGGTTTGCATTGACATTGATTTATAAATAGAAATTAATAGTTTGGATCCTTGTAACAGTTTGTTCTAAAAATCGCTGATTCAAATGAGAAAGAATATGAAAATTTTATAATATATATGATACGTGGACGCATGAATAGATCCATATATGTAATTATTTAGCTAACAACCTGAAGTTTGTTATAAGCTCATCGTATAGATTATGTACATATATTATTTAGTGATTTAAAATTCAATCAACATAAATGTTGAATGACCTGAAGTCATGGATGTATTCAAATGATCTACACAGTAAGTAAATTCCTCCAATTGCTTAGATCAGTGAATGAGAACAAACTCTAATAATCGATATCAATTGAATGCATCTTATCAACCAATAAAAGAATTATCCTCCTATTATTAATATGTATGATGTATTTGCTAGTAGCAATATCATAATGGATCAAAATGAGAGTCCAAAGATGATTATTATTTAATGTGACAATGTTTGTCAACATTGAGGGGGAGGATAAAGGGATACAAGCTCATTTTGATCATCCGTGTTAAATATTTGTTAAAATATACAATGATGTAAGATATTAAGTAACTTGAATAAATTATCAATAATATCCCTAGTAGACTTTCTCCAATATAGATTTGAATCCCTGAAGGATCAAAATTTATAAACCACGTCTGAAATATGGTTCAAAAGTCAGTTCAAAATATTTTTGGAGTAAGTAATAAAGATGCCAAATAAAGGAGGTGATTGTTCTTGAAGAAACACTTAAGAATGCTCTGAAAGAGATTCATGACATGATTCTCAAATAACCCTAGAAGTGGGTTAGGTACCTAAAACATGATAATCAAAGAGATCTCAATAAATCATGTCTAGAACTGACAAGAAATAATCATCGATGATAAATTTATAAATAATAAAGCGCTTATGTTTATAAATGGATTAAAGATCCTGGATTAAGGGAAAATATGACTGGCCATCATGAATCCTTTACCAATAGAGAAATATGGACATGTAGTCCGCAAAGTAGCGAAAGTACTTAAATTGTTTAATATACCCCGAAGGTATAAATATGGTTTAAATCATATTAAATAATGAAAGTATACAAATTCCTGAAGAATATAAATAACTTTCATTGTTATAAAGAATGCAAAGAACAAGGAGAGTAGATTTCAACATACTTTTAAGTATTGTTGTAATGAAAATCTTGATATAATTCTTGATGAGTAGATTACTTCTTATTTTTAAGTATCATTGTAATAAAACTCTTAATATTCATGAAGTGATAGTTGCGATATGCAAATACTTATTAAAGTATACAAATTTCTGAAGAATATATATAACTTTTGTAGTTATAAAGAATGCAAAAGACATGAAGTGTAGATTACAAATTTCTTATAAGTATTGTTGTAATGAAAATCTTGATATACTTCAAGATGAGTAGATTACTTCCTGCTTTCTAGTAATGTTGTAATAAAAAATTTAATATTCATGAAAGATGTATAGTTGCAATGCACAAAACTAATTTGAAGCACAAAAAAAAATGAAAGCACATGAAGTGTTTTTCATAAAAGTAGCATACAAAATGCATAAAATGCAAACCATATTTGAAAGAAACAATCTTATAAAATTTGATTGTATCGAAGGAAACCATTAATAAATTGTATTACTAATGAGATACGTATTTATGGATCCAGAAGTATCTATAACCAATTTGAGTTACTGAAAGACGAATATGAATTTAGAGGAAAATTTAAAATCAGGGGGAGAATTCATAAGTATTTTATAATGCACTCTTTTTGCTTAACTAAGATTTTTCCCACTGGGTTTTTATTAGTAAGGTTTTAATGAGGCATTACCTTGATCCAGAAGTATCAACTCCCTAGTAACATTTGAAATAAGCTATAATGTACTCTTTTTCCTTATTTAAGATTTTCTTCCACTAGGTTTTCCTTATTAAGGTTTTAATGAGGCATTATCTTGATCTAGAAGAATCAAACGTCTTTTCAAGAAATAACATCTCAAATATGTTATTTAAGTTAAATTATATTTTTATCCTTGACTAAGGTTTTTCCCATCGGGTTTTCCTCTGTAAGGTTTTTACTGAAGTATTAAATTGATCCAGAAGTATCAAACTCTATCTGATGCAGTAAATTATTGAAATATGACATACTATATTTTACTCTTTTTCCTTCACTAAAATTTTTCCCGTACGGTTTTACTTAGTAAGGTTTTAATGAGGCATTAGTTTGGTCCAGAAGTATCAAGCTTTATTTAAAGAAATAAGAAAATAAAATATGTCATTGTACACTTTTTCCTTCACTAAGGTTTTTTCCATTGGGTTTTTCTTAGTAAGGTTTTAACGAAGCATTATTTTGATCCTAAAGTATCAAACTCTTATAAGGAATATCATTTTTAGTATGATATTTATGATTTCACAAGTTGCACTATTTTCCTCGTTCAAGGTTTTTTCCCACTGGGTTTTTCTAATAGAGGTTTTTAATGAGGCAACAGACAATTTCTATATCGATTGAATCGATAAATGCAAGCAAGATAATAATGAGAGGAAGCAATCATCATACACGTTTCGAAACGGAAATTTCCAAATTATCCGAGCATTCAAGATTTTGAAGACACATATTCAAGGGGGAGTGTTATAATATATGTATATTATAAAGTGAATATGCTTGTACATTGTTTTGTTTAGTCCCACATCGTGGGATAAGTTCAGTCCTTACTTCTGAAGCCTTTATATAAAGTAGGCCATGTAATGTAAAATATTCTCTGAATGAATAAAATTATTCTCTCTCTAATGGATTCCAACTTCTTTATTTCATAACACATTTCTATTTTTAAATTGTAGTAGAATGCATTAAATATGCAAAATGATAATTAAAGCTAGCATTTCTAATTGGCAGTTCATTGTTCTGCATTTATTGAACAAAAAGATTATGTATATGGTGCACATTCCACACTTAGCAATGATGTCTCTATGAAAGCATTGATTAATATTGTGATCAAAACATAAAGCTATATTTTAGAATTCTAGAGTAAAAAATGCAATATTATTTTAGCATTGGGTTTTACTGTAATATTAACTAATATTTCTATATTTGAAAGAGACTTGATTGTGCGTTCTTTGTCATGGTAAACATGAAAAAACTGGACAAGGATGAGATACTAGAAAAATATCCAAAGGAAATGCTTAGAAACCTAAGAGCTGTAGTGGTGTATAGCATACTCAATGATCCACAATACAGTTGGTCAGTGGAGAAACCCTACAAAGATTCTACATAAGAATAACTGTTGCATTTTAACTTGTTAGAACTTTGGATATATTTGAACTGAACCACTTCTGCTAATTAAACTGAGATGAAGTCTGATATGGAGTCTAAGGTGGAGTCTGAGATGGAGTCTGAGATGAAGTCTTATATGTTTTCCAATGATTGTATTTTGTTCTCGATGAATAAACTGCTCAGATGAATTTGAACTTCTTGATTTGAATTTGATTTGATTATAGTTGTTTGTTTTCAATGCATGAACTACAATGTATAAACTATGGATATATTCGAGTGTCATTTTTATGTTTTTTAATGCTTTTACTGTATTTTTGATGTGCCAAATAATATTTTTTTACTGAAATGCTAGATTAAACTAGCATTACGCGAAAATACATTTCTCGGTGATTGAACTGTGATGAATAATGTGTGAATTTATCCATATAGCATTTTTATATGATTTCCAATGCTTGAACTCCGTTTCAAGTGTGATGACTACTGTTTACACTGTAATGATAGTTATAACTAGCATTTAATTGAAATGGTAAGCAGATATAGGCATTTATGGAGATGGTAGGTGCTGGGGTAGAAAGATGGAGATGGTGTTTTTTTGGAAGTTATGAAGGCAGAGGCAGTGGGTTTTTATATGGTGATAGTGGAAGTGTTGATGTATGAAGAAAATGGTGGAGATGGCAGCATTTTGGCGGTGGTAGTTTGAGTGTGGGATGTATAGCAGCAACAAAGTAAAGATGTAGTTTAAAATGAAGTAGCAAGAAGTAGTAGTAGTAGTTTAAGTAGTAAAGGGTAGTATGATGTTGGGGAGATGATGAAGTATGCAGGGTGGAAGAAGTGATTGGTACGAGGATGACCGGTATGCACAGTTGTGACTGAAGTAAGGAGATTAGTTTGCACAGTAAGTGAAGTAGTTGTTGAAGGCACTGTTTTTTGTGTAGTAATGTATGTTGTTTTCTGTTATTTTCTGAAACAAAGAGATGCAATCTGCATAATGAAGATATCTCATTCACAAAATGGTGTTAATTCTTTTTTCTAACTGCTGTTTCTAATAATAAGGGAAGATATTCCATTGCAGTATAGAAGAAATATGAGAGCATATGTTCCCCCATATCATATAAACAGTACATCATCATACTGGCAAATCATTACAAAACCACTTAAGTAATCTCATCAGCTAATCATATAAACAGTATATCATCATCATCAAATCCTTCGTTCTTGCTCAACAGCTTACTCGGTTCTATACAATGACAGATGATGGGTTTCAATGACAGAGAGATGCATACTGATTATAATGAAATGCTAGTTACAACTGGCATTTGACTAAAATGATAAGTACATATAGCATTGAATAGAAATATTAATACCGAAATGCAGAGGAACAACAAAAATTAGAAAATAAAACAAAATAACCAAAACATTTCACATTTTATTTTCTAATGATTTCACAAAGTCTGACTTCATTTTTCTATAAGCTTTAGCAGCTGTACACTTAAAATACTTCTCAATTACACTAACAAAACACAAAAAATTTCTTATCTTTTTGAAGAACGAAGACAGTTCATTTTGTTGTGGCCAACTTCATTAAATTGACTGCATCTGTTTCTTTTACTTTAAAAATATCCAAATCCACCACGCCTCTTTGAGGATGGTCTTCTAGCACCATGAATTTCTTTAGGAGGCCTAATCAAAACATCATTTTCAACAGCAATTGGCTTATCAAAATCTGGAATTGGATTGATAGCATTAGCATACGAAGATTTGAACGCATTAACAGTAAAATAGTCCTCCACAAAATCATAAACTGATAATCTACAGTTGTTAATGCACTTAATTGCATGCGCACATAGAAAACTAGTAACTCTCTATTGATTACAACGGCATGAACGATTTTTAAGATCAACAAGCTATGACTTAGGAGATTTAACTTCAAACACAAATTCTAAAGACTTATAAACATCCCAACCAAAGCCATCATCTACTAACTTTGACAAACATTCCTCCATAACAGGACAAAGATATGTTGTCCACAGACAACATTCCTCTCTTCGTATCACCATTTTCTCCATAACTTTCACTCGAATACTATCCAAACAAGAAGTTATAGGCATAACTCTATCTTCCAAATCCATGAGTTGAAACTTTCTGCAACATTTGAAGAATATTCACCATAACGCTTTCCTTGAAAAAACAAATCCGCCCAATGGTCAAAAGGTTTATCTCTTAAAAAAATTTCTACAGATGTACCCCCAATATCTTTAAATTTAGAAAGATATCGCTCAAAATCATACACATTAGAAGCTCTAGCATAAAGTTTGAACAACTCCACAATAGATGAATCACCTTTAGCTGCCTTGACAACAGTACCAATATTCTGTTCCATGTGAAGTAAATAATAGCTATGATATGAAGAAGGAAATATTTTGGGAACACCTAAAATGAAACCCCATTGACGATCAGACATAAAAACTAAAGACTGATCTTCATTTAGCATTCCTTTCAAATGGGATAAAAACCAAGACCAATTAGATTCATTTTCATGTGAAACAATACCCATAGCAAGAGAAAAGAAACCTACAAAATAAGTAATTAATGACAGCTCGTTACTAAGAAACATGAATTATATTAAACACCAAAACCCGTATTAAATGTTAATAATTTCTATTATGCACAATTAAAGCAGATTCAAAATGATATATGAATATAGCATATGTTATTTTAAAGTCTTTTAGTTACTGCTGCATAAAATTTTAGTTCTTGTTTTAGTAAACATTTCTACCATAAACATTTCTAGTGTAACCAGGTCAATCATTGAATAAAATAAAGCCAACGGTTCTTGCGTAAACATGGCTGCATTATAATTATGTACAACTTTGAACAATGATAGTTTAATATATCATTACTAGAAAAACAATTAAGTAAATAAAACAAAACTAAAATGAAACTCATACCTTGGTTATCATTTTTAGAAGTAGCAGATAACAAAACACTTGGTCTTCCCTTCAAAGCAGCTGCATCTAAAAATATTACTGGCCGACAGTGTCTAAATCCAAGTAGACAAGCACCAAAACCAATACAAATGTTTAAATCCAAGTAGACAAGCACCAAAACCAATACAAACTCTCTCAAACTGAATGGTTGAAGCATTAACTTCCATGGCCACATAACTACCAGGAATATACTTTTGCAACGCCTTTAAATACCAATGTAAATCATTATATGACATGGCATCATCCCCATATATTTCTTTCAAAGCCAACTATTTTTCGCTATAAGCATAATATTATGAAAGATTAAAATGGTACTCTTTCTAAATTCCTTCATAATATCGTTTGGCTTCTTCAAAGAAGCATCTCGAATATGATCAACAATCAAAGATTTAACAAATCTACTTGAAATATTAACTTTATTAACATCTCTAAGACTGGCTCCACACGAATGATCAAAACAATAGGTTCTAATAAAAAACCGAGAGAGTAGACCAGGATCCGAAGAAGCATTAAGATAAAACTTACAACAATCCTTCAACCAAGAGCAAGTAACTGAAATTCTATCTGGAGAATTTCTTACAAAAATCAAATCATAACCATTTTTTATTTGATATGCCATTAAAAACTCCCGAAAATCCTCAGTTCCATTAAAATAAAAACCAAGAAAATCCACAATAGTTTTTTGAGAACCTTTCTTCAACATATCTTTCAAATAATAAGAAGAATCAACATGTGAATCACTTTTGAACCAGAATTACTACCAGTTGAAGTGCTTTGAACACTTGCATTGCCTAAACCACAGCCAGCAATATCAGTTTCCTTAGCACAAATATTTTCCTTAATAGTAAACTTAAAATATTGGCGCTTCTTGAAAATTAGAAAACACAGAATACTAATCAAATCAGAATCAGTATTAATGATTATATTCTTATTTTCAAGAACATAAGATATCTCAATAGAAAATGGACTAAGATGTGGCCAAACTTCACATATTTCAGTCTTAACACCAAACAAAGAAGAGCCCGTGGTGAGTCAAGTAGAATAACAATTCTCATTATGTTCAAAAATAACTAGCAAACTATTTGCTTCATCATTGTAGATATCAGTACTGCAAAAGAAATTAAAAAACCAATTAACAAACTTACTTAATGTTATGAATATAGCAACAACAGAAAATGTTATCGAAATCAAATTAAGAGCTAAATGAAAGAAATATAAATTAATTAAAAAGCAGATGATAAATGAACATCGCACAATCAAATTAAAACAAAATATGAATACAACAGCAAAGAATGCTATATAAATATAGCATAATGCAACAAACTACATATGAATTTCACTAGAATGATAGATGAACAGTAAAATTGTAAAACCTTAAACTATGCTGAAGAAATAGAATGATACATAATAAAATCTTACATTACCATTGAAACAAATCCAAAATATGAAATGAAATCTGGAAGAAAACAAACTGTGCAACCTAGAAAAATAAAAATATGCTTAATAATCGAACGATATTATATCAGAGGAAGATAAGAAGAATATCGAAACAAATAAAACCAATATACCTGAATGTAAGGAAATTGTATGATAAAGATCCAGAGCAAGATGAAGATCGACGATAAAGGAACACGATGAAGATCGATGACAATCGAGAAGACTGAATACAAAACGTGTCCTTCAATTGAGAAGATCGATGAACTAAGATTAGTAATGTCAGAATGAAGGTGGAGAAGAAATTAAGACGAAAATTTAAATTTTACATGAATTTGTCCTTAAAACGAAAAAATAAAGCCCGCGTCCTTCAAACGAAAAAAATAATCCACGTCTATAGGCCCAAAAGGAGAAGTAAAAACTTCCTCCAGCCCATTTTCCTGTTATAACTATTATAAATATATAAAAAAATTATTTCTCAAACATATTCAAATTTTATAATTAATATTTCATAAATATTATTTAATTTACTTATAATAATTATAAACTAATTAAATCATTCAGTCTTAAGGGAATTCATCATTTCAGTGCTGTAACTCTTAGGTGTAAATTTTGTCAGCAATTAACACTGAACTATTCGAATGTTAACGTTCACACGTCACTTAGCAAGTGGTGTGACATTATGGTCAAATTTATCGCTTATTTATTTTCAGTAAAATATTATTTAATTTAATAAGCGTTACCCGTTAGTGACATTTATATACGCTGATTCTCTTCGTCAAAACTGTATCACTTTGGATTTATGGAATTTGGTAATGGTCAAAATTCCAATATTGTTCATATTCAACTCTATAGTCCAAACACAAAATCCTTGGTTCAATAATAACAATTATTATTAACCATACTACTTTGGTCAGCGATTTTTACTTTAGGATGACTTGATTTTACCATGATACTAATCCTCATATAACTGAAGTGACGAATACTCTCTTGCATAGTGTCTTCCTTCAAATACTTCCACTCACCCAATTATAATCACTTGAAGGATGTTGTTCCATCATTGACTATAACCAAAGCAGACTTTTTCATATTGAAGGTTGACAGTATTCTCAAGTTGAAAGAAATTGTGTAAATTAGTCACATCGATATTTTCTGTTTGACCTTTGTTATATTAACCAATAGAAAACTATCGAGTGAGTTGTTCTATAGCTATCTAATAGCTATCAGTACGCAACCTCTAGGTGCCACAGCAGTCATAAGTAACACACTGCCGAACATTTGAAGAGCATTACGTACTCTAGTCTCAATGGATACATCGATATCCAATGTCGTTCCATCTTGACTAGGAACATTTAAAATGATGTGTTTTATAACAATGTGTTCCAATACTCATTATTACAACTAATTGTAATTACTATCACAAACACGTCATTTAGGGATTTTCTATTAAATCTATTTCTAATTAAACATTTAATTATTTATAAACATTATAACAAATATATAACAAAAAGAAGAAACATATTTATTTCGAATAAGAATTGATTTCAGTGTTAATAAATTACAGAATTTCCCTGGGATACCCCTAACACTATCAATCTCCCACTTGCACATGGGGCCAATTATAGAATCTAAATCCCATCTTCTCAATCAATCTCTCGAGAACTGATCAAGTTAGACCTTTAGTGAATGGATCTACTATGTTGTCCTTGGTATCTACCCATTGAATCACAACTTCTTTCTTCTCAAGAATTCTCTAATCAGGTGAAACTTTCGAAGAATGTGTCATGACTTCTTATGTGCTCTTGGTTCCTTTGCGATCTGTATCGCTGCATTATTATCACAAAACAATGTCATTGGATTCTCAGCATCAGGAATCACTTCGAGCTCACTTAAAAACTTGCGCATCCACACTGTCTCTTTTGCGCTTCATTGAGGGCGATATACTCGGCCTCCATCGTTGAATTAGAAAATGTTTCTTGCTTGGAACTTTTCCAGCTAAAAGCTCCACCATTTAGTGTAAAGACATAGATGGACACTGATTTACTATCATCTATATCACTTTGAAAGCTCGAATCCATATACCCCTTTATAAGGAGGTCTCCATTTCCAAAAACGAGGAATGGGTCCTTATTATTTGTCAAATACTTAAGTATACATTTTACATCCATCCAATGTTTTTATCCGAGATTAAGCTGCTATCGACTTACACATGCTAATGCGTATGCTACATCTGGTCTAGTACATAACATAGCATACATTATGGATCCTGTGGCTGAAACATACGGAATCCTATTCATACGCTCTTGCTCATCATCGGTATGAGGAGTGTCCGTTTTAGAAAGGACAGTTGCAGATTGCGTTGGAACACTTTCACGCTTGGAATTCTCTATACTAAACCGTTTTAGTATAGTGTCTATGTATAGGGATTGGGACAATCCCGACAGCCTCTTAGACCTATATCTATAGATCTTTATACCAAGTATGTAGGCTGCTTCTCCCAAATCCTTCATGGAAAAGTTTTTGGAAAGCCAAGCTCTCACTGATTGCAATAATGAAGTGTCATTACCAATCAATAATAGATCATCAACATAGAGTACTGAGAATATGATAGCATTTCCCTGTTCCTTTCTCTGTATTCACGATTCCTCCATGTTTTGATAAAAACCAAACTGTTTGATTACTTTATCAAAACACTTGTTCCAACTCCTTGAAGCTTGTTTGAGTCCATAAATGGACTTTAATAACTTGCAAGCTTTGCCTTCACTCCCACTGACTACAAAACCCTTTGATTGTGACAAATAAACGATTTCTTCTAAATCACCATTTAGAAAAATTGTCTTTACATTCATTTTCCATATTTCATAGTCATAGATTGCGGCAATGGCTAACATAATCCGAGTAAATTTAAGCACGGCTATGGGTGAAGTACTTGTCATAATCAACACCTTGAATTTGACGAAATCCTTTTTCAACTAGCCTTGCCTTATAAGTCTCCACTTCCCCATTCATATTTAGCTTTTTCTTACAAATCCATTTGCAGCCGGTGGGTTTTATCCCTTCGGGTATGTCCAACAAAGTCCAAACTCTGTTTATGTACACGGAGTCCATCTCAAATTTCATAGCTTCAAACCAGAGTGTAGAGTCTTTACATTGCAGTGCTTGTTGGAAAGATAGTGGAGTGTCACCATCTAAGACACGGTCCTTCTTTTCTCCATCCATGAGAAAACCAACTCTCTGGTGCACGGGATTCCCTACTAGACCTTTTAATAGGTTGCGTATTCTTTATACGGGTGACCTTGTTTCTTCCGCTGTTTCGGCTTCAGTGTTTATTTCTCAGATCTCATCCAAGCCTACAACTTTGCTATTAATTTCTTTTCATAGAAATTCCTTTTCTAAAAAGATAGCATGTCAAAAAACAAGACCTTTTATTCCTCGGTATGGTAGAATATATATCCCATCGAGTTTTGGGATATCCTATAAACTTACACAGTACCGATCTTGCTTCTAGTTTATTTGGACCGACGTTCTTAACGTATGCCGAATAACCTCATACTTCAAATATTTGAGTTGGGGTTTCTTACAACATTACATCTCATATGGTGTTTTAGGCACGGATTTAGTGGGTAACAAGTTTAACATAGGTGTTGCAGTTTCTATAGCATATCCCCAATAGGACAAAGGTAACTCGGCCTTACTCATCATGAAACGAAACATATGTAATAGTGTTCGATTCATTCGCTCTGGCAAATCATTGTGTTGCAGATTATAGAGTAGAGTAACCTGAGATATAATCTCATTATCTTTTAAGTATTATTGGAAATCCAGCCCAACATACTCACCTCCTCGATCTGATCGAAGAATTTTAATTTTACGGCCCGTTTGATTTTCTACTACCTTTTTGTACTCAACAAATTTCTCATAAACATTGGATTTGTTTTTCATAAGATATACATATCCTAGTCTTGAGAAATCATTAGTGAAAGCAACAAAGTAAGAACTATTATCTTTGGTTAATTAGGCATTGGGCCACATATGTCACTATGTACTAACCCTAAGAGTTCATTAACTCTTTCATTGCTCCCACTAAAGGGGTGCTTGGTCATTTTACCTTTAAGACACGCCTCACAAGTTTCAAATGATTCATAATCAATTGGCTGTAGAAAACCATCGGTTTTCAATTTGTGTAGTCGTTTCTCACTAATATAACCAAACCTATATTGCCAAAGATAATTGTCATTTAATTTTTTAGAAACTTCATTCACAGAACATACATAATTAGTATTAATCACATAAATGACATTTTCAAGGACACCTTTGTAAACTTTATTTCCATCCAAACTAATGTTCATAACATTTTTTGCATAATGAAAAATATTCCGGTCTTAGACAATCTAGAAACAGAGATAATTCCACAAATAAAGCCTTTTACATAATAGCACTTATTTAATGCTAACGCTTATCCACTTGGCAAATCTAAATGAAAGTCTCCTACTACCGTTGCATCTACTATAGATCCATCACCAACTTGTAGCTTCTTTCTCCTTTTGCCAAGCAATGCCAGTTCCTAAGCTTCTGCAACAAATTACATATATGAGTACCAGATCCAGTATCTACAACCCATGACATTTTATTGATTACAATAAAATGTTTTGAATCATAAGTGTACCTAATGGAGCTACAGAACCATTATCCTTCCTTTCCTTGACAATCTTCAAGTAGTCGGGACAGTTTCTCTTCTAGGAACCTTTCTTATGGCAATGATGACATTCATCTTTGTCATCGGTATTCTTACTTTTCTTTTTCTTAATCTCTTTTCCGCTTCTTCGAACCTTTTGAAGATGATGCATTTCCCTTCATAGCAAGTACGACACCTTGATCTTTAGATGTTGACTCGGCTGACCTCAACATATTGAGGAGCTCTATGTCTCTATGTCTAATTGTGTAAGACTATCAATATAGCCTTTCATCTTTAGAACATAATCGTCCAATTTCTGTCCCTTGGTCATATTGGTGTTAAATAGTTTTTTTCGAAAGCTCGTACCTTGCAGAACGGGACTGTTCGGCAAAAAGAGCTTTAAGACTATTAAAAATCTCATGGATAGACATGTTTCATATTGCTTTCACAATGGTTTGTCTAAGGTAGACAACATGAACACTAGGGCGATATGTAAGTTAGATTGCCACTTTAAATAAGCAAGTCATTCTTCAGGGAATGCGCCATAGTGGGTTCTATTTTGGGTTCACATGTAACAGAAGTTCAATGGCGCTCGTAAGTCAATGCTATTTTAATTGCTCTTAGCCAGTCGGTATAGTTAGGTCTGATGAGTTTGTCACTTTCAAAAAATAGTTTTGGTGTTGACTTTTTCTACAAGTTTAAATGGTAGATTACTATGACAAAACATAAAGGATGTTCTTATAATATTAGTAAAGTTAAACTCTATGTTTCATTTTACTAATAAGCTCCCACTATTCTTTTATGTTTCACCAAACCCCAAGTCAAAACATAGAAGTCTTATGACTTAGGTGTTAGGACTTGTCCATTTTGGAATTCTAACCTTGAGTTTGCTCATGCAACGACTCGGTATTTCGAACCATTTGCATCCGCACATGTCGAACTTGAATTTTCTGAAAACAACAGATTGTTAAATTATATTTGGTAAACTCAACGCATACGGTAAATAAATAAATCACAGAATCACAGACACGGAGTATTACTACAATAAGCGGCGGAATAGATAAATAATAGTTCTTGAAGCTACTACAAAATATCAGAGTCTGAAACAAAATACGATAGAATCTCAATACAAATGAATCTCTAATACATAAGCAACTGATGAGTCTGAACATAAATGACTGAAATAAACTGAAATAACTGAACGCTGAATACATAAAGATGGATCTTCAAGCGAAGATCTAGACTCCAAAGGTGAGTCCTAAATGCTGCGAAACTCAGTCTGACCCGAGTATAAAGCAAAACATAAAACACCCGAGTCAGGATTAACATTCTTATATTAATAAATTCAACTCAAGTGAAATGTCAACTGGAATACAAGTAACTTAAAGGATGTTTGGGATCTCCATCCTCTAAGGATACGTGGAACTATCCACAATGTAGTAATATACACTACTATAATATGTCTATCAATAAAGTAAAAGTATTAAAATAGCATTAAGCCGTTACCCAAATCCCCCTTAACACATTTTTATGTATTTCCGTAGTCTAAAAAATGTCATACGCTCCACCAAACCGGTGGTTTACACATAGCACACCACATAGGTACGGTACGAAATAAACTCGTAAAAGGCGTGATAGGGCATGTGACAAGGCACGCAAGGCAATGTCAGGGTAGATATACCGTTTGCAGATCCAAACTAGTGGTAATGCATAGCAGCTACTACCGTCCACCTCATGACACACTCTAAAATCAAAGGTGCACCCAATCAAATCTGCAAAGCAATAGAATGGTATCAAAGAAATGTGTCTGATAGGAGGAATGACCTCACTTGGCCCGACATGGCTCCTGTTTTAGCCACATCAAGCTGACTCATGGGAGTCAGGGCTGCCATATAGAATCGTCGCCAAATCATCCTAATTCGTTCTGGAATCTCCACCACGTACACGGTTGTTAAAGTGGTTTTCGGTATTGGCAGAGAGTATGACAATAGCCGATCTCGGCCTCTTTAACAACCAAATGCTTATTTTACAATGTGGTCATTTCATTTCAAATAGTTCATACTTCATATCAAAATATCAAATTCATTTCGAAACCATATCATTTCGATATCATCATTTACTTTAAATATTATTCATTTTTAGAATTGTAACACTTTTAAAAAAATAACCCTTTCGAAATCATATCACTTTTGAAATCATAACGCTTTGTAAATCATAACTTTTTTAAAATCATAACATTTCGATTTAAACAGTTTAGATATTGAAATAGTATAAATATATATTAAAATAGTTATAAATTAAAATAGTTTATGTATTAAAATAATTTATATATTAAAATAGTTAATATATATTAAAAATACTTAATATAATAAAAATAGTTTTCTCCAATTTCACAAACCGATTCAAATCAGCTTAAATTCCAAAAATTCAATTTAACCAGTTTAACCATTTCAAATTTAAAGTTCAAAGATTCAATTTTATATATTCAAACATTTACAATATAGATTTCATTTATATTTCACATTTTACTTTAATTTATTTCAAATTGGAAGATATGCACTTAATCATTTTAATAACAATTTGTTTGAATCCTAATTTATAAATTTAAATCAATATTAAATATTTAACCTCAATTTTGTTTAAAGTTGAGAATATTCATTTAATCACCTTTTATCAAATCAAGTTATAAATCATATCTTTCAAAACCTTAAAAATCAATTAGTTTAAGCCAATTCTTATTTAAATTCACTTATTAACCAATTTAAATCCTAAGCAAACATTAATTTATCTTCCCTACCTTTATTGTTAAAGTTATAAAATCTATTTTTAAAATATTAATATAAGTTTAAATAAATACTTAACATATTATAAACTAGTTAAATTAAATTTTTATTAAATTAAATCTTATTATTAAATTTATTTTGTATTAGATCCTATTTTATACTTTTTTTTAAATAATAAAATTATAAGAAAACCTTAAAAATTATATTTTCAAAACAAAATTATAAATTTAAAATTTCCAAAATACATAATTTTAAAATTCTAAAATTCTCACATATGTTAAAATAAATTCTTTATATTATAATTTAAAATCAATATTTAATAAAATCCATATATTTCCGTTCAAACTTTGGCAATCATTTTTCGAAATAGACCAACTGTGTTCGTATATAATTTTCTATCCTATGGTCAAGTGATATAGATATTTATCATTCCAATCTGCAATTTGAATACGGTATACATCATTTCAACCTGCAGTCCCAAAAAATTCAAAATCAATAACAATCGCTTGGGTTTATCATTTCAACCCATAACGATTTTCCTCTAATCTTTAATATCGTTTGGGTATATATCATTTCAGCCCATAGGGAATTCTAAACTATTAGGGAACTGGCAAAGTGAGAACAAGTATGATAATAAATCAACAACAGGTATATATCATCAATAAAAATTTTAAATAAAATATACACAACATGATATAGTGTCATATATCACAGGTGAACAATTGTAGATATTAGTATATCATATTTAACAGTTAAATAACTAGCAACAACATACTTCGATTGTCGTTTCAAGTGAAATTAAACTTATTAAATATAAGAACGTTACTCGTGAGTGATCGCTCACCTTTCGAGGTTAATGACGATAAAACAATCTGGCTACGAGTTCGAATCACGGACTCTATGACATATCCAAAGCAAAGTAAAGCGAAGTTAGTACGATCTTGAACTCGATGGAGAACAAATATATATATATATATATATATATATATTAGAATTGATATTTTATTAAAACCCCATATCAAAATAAAATCTTTATATATATATATATATATATTACTCTAAAATCATTTCTTTCTTACAACACATTAAATAAAACAAAATATCTATATGTATATAAATATTTTTAAAACAATACATGAAACTATATACATATATAAGTTTATATTTCGTTCTCCGATGTGTGCTTAAATCACATTATTATACTTTCTTCACAGTAAAGAAAGTTGCAAGTTTCCAAATAATATATATATATATATATATGTATTTAAACTTAAATAGTATAAGCCAATATAAATCGGTACAGCTTGCCTTACCATTCATAAACAAAACCTTATAATTTGTATGTACAGTACCCTTTGTACTTATCCTTTTATAATATAATATGGTATATATTTCCTTCTTTGAAAACGAGACATTTACATGAAAAATATCTTACTTTACTAATATATAAACAACAATAATGTCGCAACGCAAATTCTCTTTATGTACAAACTTAAACGTTATATATAGATAAACTAACTATAAAAAAAATTTATAACTAATATATATACCTATTAAACAACAAAGAGAAGTCGGTCGAGCTATGGGTGGAACGATGCAAGGTTTAGATGCAAGGTTTAGGTGGCGGGAGAGGCTACTCGACCAGGCAGAAAACAACCAGGCTCCAGCGAAAAAAACTTGAGTAGGTAGGGTTTACACAACATAAATACATAAAACTATATATATTTCGGCTATTTATGGTTTTGGCATTCGAGTCTACTATGCTCGGCCAAGGAAAATGTGAGCTGCTATGATAGTAGAAGATGGAGGGATGCTCGACAAAGTGTTGTATGATAGGTTGATAGAGTGGGCTGTTTACATGGGGTTTGAAATGAAAGCATGGGGTGTTATGGTCATTGGTTGTTGATGTGGAAGTGGTGAATGGTCAAATCATAGGTTGCCGGAGGTGGCAAAGTGAGGTCGAGTGGTAGTTTGGTGTCACGGTTGGTAGGGACTATCATGGTGAGTGGTGGTGTATGGGTTGTTATCCCGAAGGAGAAGCGGCTGGCCTGACATGGGAGGATGGTAGTTGTGGTCGCGTGAGTGGAAAGGGGTGGCGGGCGGTGAGGAAGAGGTTGGGTCTGGTTCAGGGTTGGAAGGCAGGCCGAGGTTGAGGAACGAGTTCGGCCATTGTGGTGGAGTAAGTGGGCTAAGGCCATGGGTGAGCTGCGATCGGGTCGGAGAGTGGAGGTGGCTCATGGTGGTTTGGAGGAGGGGTCAACGTGGAGGGGTGTTTTGCTCGGTTACGTGGGCTTTGGGGTTTTGTGTTCGAAGGCTAGGAGAGCATGAAAATGATGGAGAAGAGGAAGAATGGGGCAACCTTTCAAAAGAAAGAAAGAAAAGCAGGTTTTAAGATATAAAACTTTAATATACATATATAAAATTTCAAATAAATAATGTAGAGAAGAGTATACGGATTAGAAAAGTAGCCACTAATAAATTGAAGAATAACAACAGTCAAGAGCATTGAATTTTCCAAATAATAAATGCATGTGGATGTTTATTTTGGCCGTTCGAAATTTAAATGGACACAGAATATCAAAAGCTAAAAACGAGGTACCGCTATGCTAACCGTTTTACGGATTTTGCCACATACTGGACTTCGAAATGTACAAATGAATATACTACGGAGATCAGCATGATAAGACGAACAGAATGGAACACAGATATCAGCGATGCGGTCAAGTTATAAAACCTCGATTTTTCGCTGTCGAAAATGCTGCTAAAACACCGAAAATAAGATAAACAGAGCTGAAGCAGTCCAAATTTGGGAAAAAGAAACATGTCGTATCACTCAGAAAATGGTCTGCATTTTTATTACGTAAAAATATTCAGATTTCATAAACATTTTATTTCCATCAAATATTAACTGATTTAAATTTAAATAAAATTACACAAAAAAATAAAAATAAATAAACTTTTATATTTCCAATAAAAATTTACCATTTGCTATGTTTGAAAAGACGCATATAAAATATCAAATTTTTATTACCTAATTCAATTTGTTTGAAATTTCGTAAAAATTCAGTTAATTACATAATTTAAACCGTTAAAATTTAAGGGTTGTTATAGCTCAACAACTCGTAGCTCCACGAATAATGGATAACCTTTTATCGGTTGTATCACATACAACTCCTAACCCTTGGAATCTTGTCCTAATTTCATATTGACCTTGAGTTTGCTTAACAAATTGAAATGAAATTATTCACTCGTACCTACCATATCGTGATGGCCTAAGTATAGTATATGTACCTTGAGTTTGCTTAACAAATACATATAGTTATCTTACCTCATCTATTCAATATATTAATAATACTACACATAACATCTTTAGCTTGAGTTTGCTCAACAAATAAGCAGTATGCCAGTAATTTATTAACATATATATGGTAGAGGACAACATTAAATTTAATGATATCGACTTATGAAATAATGTAATTCTTATGAGATACCCTCGTGATTCAAGTGTCGAACACATCAGAAATCACGATATACATACGATTACGTATGTGTTTATTTCTTAAGTCTATTATGTGTTTTATAAATTCATATTATATAAGTTTTATTTATATAGTTTTATATTTCATATTACTTATATGATGGTCTTGTGTATAGTATTATATTAATTAAATCATATTTAATTAATTTTAATTAATTAATTTTTAATTAATTTTATATTGATATAACATTTATATTTATTATGTATTGTAAGCTTTATATTATAGCACATATATCATATACATGTGTAATTATAATTTCAATCAATTAACCTTTTGCTAAATTAATTAAATTATCTTGACTTCAAAAATCATTATTCATATGTATGCATGCATATTTATGATATCTTAAACGTTTTAAAATATCATAACATATTTCATAATATATGTGCTATATGCACATACATTTTATGGATTAACTTATTAATAAAATTTATAATTTTCGGAAATTATGTTATTTTGTATTTTAAACGTTTTGAAAAATATATTACATTATAACTATTCTAAAAAATGTATATTTTATTTTAAGTTTAATAATTAAATTTAAAATATTTTACTTTATTTTTCAAGAAAATTTTGTAAATTAGCCCAAGACCCAAATTAAGTTGGGCATTTTCTATTAGGAGCAACTTTTGGGCTCACTTCACCTTTCAAGCCAGGCGGTAACCAGGTAGGACAGGGTACTGATTACCCAATTTCAATACTAGACATTACCTTCTAGATACCGTACTAAGTGGTCAAGCTTAATAAGTTAGCCCTAACATGAATAATTTAGACCGCCTAGGCTATTGGGCTCTGATACCATTGTTGGAAATGGGTCAACTCGCAGCGGTAGTGATGGGTGTATTTCAATTTTTTTTATCCTATTAGATCTTTATTGGGCCTATGAAGTTTAGTTCATTTAGAACAATTCTAATTTTTTTAAATAAAATCATGTATTTTATTTAAAATTAAGTATTTTGTAATGTAAAGTTAATTTGAATGATTTAATTTATATATACATGTATCATATAAATATACATATGCGTGTGCATGTGTAACATAATAATTCGTGAAGGGTATAACGTGCCCGTATATAGATGTTGGGATTCACATCTCAATGAACATATTAGCTTATTTCGTATGCATTGTATGTTGTTTAAAATATGCATAAATCTATAATGCAAAGTATATTTATATAAATACGTACACATATACTTAAAATATATTTTATAACTAAATGTCTCAAAATTAAATACATACGTACATATATATAATTTAAAACATTTTTATAAATATATATATACACATATTTAAACATATAAAATTATAGATACACACATATATATATAATATTTAAAATTATATATATAAGATTGAATAAAAGGCATATATATGAATAATTAATTACATTCAAATACCTAAAATATAAATATATATATATTAAAATTATTTCCAGATCCAAATTATCATAATAGACATAAAATAATAATTTTGTAATTTTATCATTATTACATAAATATATATAATAAATAGTTTTGATCATAATAATTAAAAATATTAGTAATAAATATTAAAGAATAAAAATTTAAAATTTAAGAAAATTTAGGATCAAAAAATACAGGTTCAAAATTATTTTAATGATTTTTTGGAATAAAATATTATTTTTATAAATAAAAGAAATGTTCAACCGAAGTAATTTAATTATTAAATTTTAACAAAAATTCTGAAATTTTTTCTATGGGTTACTACTTAGTTTTAGTAATTTTAAAAAACATAAAATCGAAGTTTCATTGCAATAATTGTTTTAGATATAACAAACAATTCAAATAATCAACAAAAGATAATTTAAAATTATTTATATACATATATATAATTTATTTTCGAATTTTATAATTCATATCATGTATAAATAGGTTTAAGGAAAAATTCTAAGCTATTTATACGTTATAAATATACATATATGTAATTATTTATTTAAAATATACATTGGTCTATATTTAAATTAATATAAAAATATACATAAAATAATTAATAATGACAAAATTTAATTTTTTTTACAGCAAATTATATTTGTTTATACATAAATTATAACACTTAATAATATAACCATGCACATAACCAAAGTAATTTGTGACAACTATATATACCAACGAAAATCTCACCAACTAGATACAATATTAATATATAAACAGATTTGGGATTAATCAATATTAAATCATAAAATATGATATGGTTACTGTAATGAATAACTAAAATACCAATTGGTTATGCCTTTGAGTCCACTTGAATTAATGAATTCCCTTCTCTAGTTTGCTCGATCCGTCAGATTGCATGTGTGGAATCGTCGACCTTTTCTATCAAATAGTGCTTTTACTTAACTTGAATTGATTTGAGATTCTTAGAACTGATATAAGGATTAATTATGGCAGCCAAAAGTGGTTTTTGATTAAGGGTTTAGAGACCATATATATAGCCTTGTACAAGAGAGATATTAGGACAATCTCATTACTTATTCTCTCTTCATCTTAATCATCCATGTCTAGGTCTAATCCTAAGTTTTAACCACCTCCAATAACTTATCAAAAATAAATTTTGCAGCACTAATGATGGGCTTTAAACTCATTTAAGCCCAAGCCAAAATGCTACGCAATTAAATCTAATTTAATCTCATATCGATATCGTATATCGACTGGTACATTTATAACTACTATAAATATGTAACAATTTTTATTTCTCAAACCATATTCAAATTTCATAATTAATACTTCATAAATATTAATTAATTTAATTTATTTATAATAATTGTAAACTAATTAAATCATTCGGTCTTAAGAGAATTCATCATTTCAGTTGTGTAACTCTTGGGTGTAAATTTGGTCAGCAATTAACGCCGAACAATTCGAATGTTAACGTTCACACGTCACTCAGCAAATGGTGTGACACTATGGCCAAATTTATCGCTTATTCATTTTCAGTAAAATATTACTTAATTTAATAAGCGTTGCTTGTTAGTGACATTTATATACACAATTCTCTTCGTCAAAACTGTATCACTTTGGATTTACGGAATTTGATAATGGTCAAAATTCCAATACTGTCCATATTCAACTCTATAGCCCAAACACAAAATCCTTGGTCCAATAATAACAATTATTATTAACTGTACTACTCTGGCCAGAGATTTTGACTTTGGGTTGACTTGAATTGGCCATGATACTAATCCTCATATAACTAATGTGACGGATCCTGTCTTGAATAGTGTATTCCTTCCAATATCGACCCAATTATAATCACTTGATGGACATCGTTCCATGATTTGACTATAATAAAAGCAAACTTTTTTGTATTTAAGGTTGATAGTAATCTCAATTCGAAAGAATTGTGTAAATTAGTCACATCGATATTTTCTGTTTAACCTTAGTTATATTAACCAACAAAAATCTACCTAATGAGTTGTTCTATAGCTATCCAGTAACTATCCGTGCATAACCTCTAGGTGCCCCCAGCAGTCATGAGTAGTACACTGCCTAACATTTGGAGAGCATTACGTACTCCAATCTCAATGGATACATCGATATCCATTGTCGATGCATCTTCACTAGGAACATTTAAAATGATGTGTTTTGTAACAATGTGATCCAATACACATGATTATAACTAATTGTAATTACTATCACAAACACGTCATTTATGAATTTTTTGTTAAAATTATTTTTATTAAACATTTAATTATTTATAACACATTATAAAAACATATAACAGAAAGAAGAAACACCTTTTTTCGAACAAGAATGGATATCGGAGTTAATAAATTAAAGAATTCCCCTAGGGCTTACCCCTAACACTATCATATCTTACCTTTCGAAGTAATGCATGCGAAAGGGTTTCTTTGTTTTAAAACCCAAGCTGCTTCTCCAATGCTTTCGAAGGGTTGGTTTCGACACCTTCACTTCACTACATAGGATATAACTTTCGAAAGAGTGCTTTCGACTTAGTTTTTTTAAAGCCCTTTGTTCTGTTGAAGGTAAAATGCAAAAGTTTCGAAAGACATAGTTTTTAACGGTTTTGAAAGGTTGTTCCACATGTTTTACTTGTATCCAATGCTTTCGAAAGGTTTGTTTACAGAAAATAATTTGAATGCTTTTGAAAGGTTAAAAGAAGGTTTCGAAGAGGTGGTTTCCCAATGTTTTCGAAAGATTTAAGTGGAAGGTTTCCATAGGTTTTAAAAGGTATGTTATATTGTTTTATAAGAGGATGCTCAAAGTTTTAAAGCTTTCAAAATAAATGTTTTTCAAGGTTTCCAAAAAGTTTATTAAGAATGGTTTCGAAAGGTATGTTTTCTCCTTTCGGCCTAAGTTTTTACTTGGTTTCGAAAGGGGTACTTTCAATGGATTCGAAAAGGATACTTTCAAAGGTTTAAATGTTTTCATCAACAAAGTTTTGTTAAAGTATATATAATATGGCAAGGTGATTTAAGTAAAGCATAGAGAATATTTTCCTTGTTTAAAATATAATTTAAATGATTAAATCAATTTGAAAGAAAAAGTTTTCTAGGAAAATTTAAGGGTAGATGACCTTGAGTAAAATGACTTAGATATTAGAATACCAGATAAGACTGGTATAGGGTCGCCCCTATGCAATAACTATTAGCCCCTAGCTAATTTAGTCAAAAAATCCAATAGGTAAGGCTTTATTATAGGTAAGACTAAAATAATGTTACACATAGACAGGAATATACAGGGTGAGGATATGTTATTGGTGAGTCTGCAAAACCATTAGAATCAATTAACCCTATAGAGGTAAGTCAGGGATAGACCGTCAAGAAGGGAAGTATCCTATAGAAGTTAGATTATTTGTTAATTATGTCTAGTAGGTCCGAGCCAGCCAAAGGTTGGTAGTTGGCCAAACAGAACTATAATGTTCAGATAGATTGTCCATTTGTTACCTGATTTATATGCTTATGTGATATTGCTTTATTTTCTTAATAATTTTTGGTTGCAAGATTAAGATTTGTAGAAGATATGCTTCAAAAGGATACTAGCGTGGGGAAATCCTTTCCGCTAAATGGCGTGGTCTCACTTAATATCAGATAACCCAATGTATAATATTATTCACACCAGGCTTTATGTCTAACTCGAGGTTGTATTTTTCCCCTTAAACTATCAGGTGCTCAAAATTAGTTTAAAAATATTGGGAGTTTGGGTTTACCATTTTAGTATATAGACGAATAAAGCTCCCAAGGATGAGAAGGAGGCTGATACTAGCTATATTTGGGAGTTGTTTTGTTTTATTCGCGTTATGTTGTATTAAGTCTATTATGACTATATAGTACTTTAATCAACCAAGGGGGTGTCTTCATACGTCACTCTTGGCGTATTTATGTAATAATTTTATTTGATCTGAACCTAGGAAATGATATGCGATTATGTAACTTGGATATGAAATGTTGTTTTGAAATGTAATCAGAAAAGTGTTTTAATATGTGATGATTTAATTTTATATTCAAGTGCTTCTGATATTATAGATGCCATTAACATTACTATATTTGGTCACTGAAAGTTAATACTATGGATGACTACAGCATCTGTAGTACTTAGCTTCGGGCCATCGGATAGAGGATGTTACATGCCATTAACTCGAGAGGATGGTTATGAAGGGATGGTAGGTTTTGTGTTCCTTTTAATATAGATTTGGTTGATGTCGTACTAGCCGAGTCTCACCATTCAAGGATGATCGTTCATCTCGGCGGTGACAGAATGTATCGTGACATGGAGAGAGTCTTATATTGGTCGGGTATGAAGAAGCATGTGGTGGAGTACGTAATTAGATATATAACATGCCAAAGGGTAAAGGCAGAGCCTAAGAAGCCAGGAGCATCGTTGCAGCCATTGGAAATTCCTTAGTGGAAGTGGGAAAGTATTTCTATGGATTTTACAGATGGTTCATCTAGGAGTCAGAGAGGGAATGAGAGCATTTGGTTCATAGTTGATTGACTTATTAGTGCACTCATTTCATACTAGTGAGGAGTATGAGGATAAAAACATTGTTCATTAGGCTACATTGAGTTCCTACTAGTATAGTTAGTGATCGAGATCTGATTTTCACCTGCGAGTTCTAGAGAGTCTATAGGAGGCTTCAGGGACCGAGTTGAGTTTGACCACCACATATCATTCGCAGACAGACGGATAGACGGAGGATTAAATCTGGTATTGGAGGACTTACTATGAATGTGCACTTTGGAATCTAAAAGTTCTTGGGAGGATCACTTGTCGTTGGTGGTGTCTACCTATAATAACAGTCATCAAGCAAGCATTGGGATGGCACCATTCGAGGCATTATATAGTTGAAACGATCCGCATTTTTAATGATTGGATATTTAAGCAATTGATTTAAATATTTAATCATTAGTTAAATGAAAGAATATAATTTTTTTTGCATACATTCAAATCATGACTCGAGACCACTTCCGTTAAGTTCGTATTAGCATTGCGGATTAAAATAAGTATAAGGATCGATATATTTGAAGATCGGACGATCCGATAGCCAAAATGAATTTAAATTGCGTGAACTTAGCATCTTGGGATGCCTTCTCAAATGGCAATGAAATTTATAGCATTGGATCTGAAAGAATGAGATGATGTATACAGATGAGTTTCGTGGCAATCAAACGTATCTATGATCATATGGACTAGAAACATATGACCATTTATTTGAGAATTCAAATGAACAAGGAATATTATATTAATATAAATATCCCCAACTCTAATCCCTCCCTAATCTCATTTCCATTTTACTATTCTATTGCTTCGAACAAATATTCATGGCCTCTCCTCATCTTGACCTTCAAAAAATAAATCGACAAATTCGCTCAATCGTAAATTGCAAAACCAGAACTGTTGAGATCGTATGGACGACAACTTCATGATGACTGGGTGGAAATTGATCGATGGTGATCAACGACATCGACCTTCTTGGCAGCGGATCTAGGGTGTAGACTTGCTATAGATCGAATAGGAGATAAGAGGAATGGGAGGCACCATTGGAAACTCCTCAACAATGTGCACATCTCATCATGTTCACAGTCCTTTGACGATGGGATGTGATCGCGACTATGGCCTATAACGAGCAAGGCTATTAGGTCGCAACTACCAATAGGGGGCCAAGCTTTATCTCTTCGAGTATGGGGTGGAGAGAACGTAAAGTGGAGCACATTGGAGCTGAGGGATCTTGATTTCATCAACAAACGAGTGAGTAATCATAGGTTGCAGTTTTCGATGATGGTTTTGATATGTACAAAGGTGCATGGCCTGAAAGCATGAAGGAAGAAGAAGATTAGTGATTTAATTAGGTAACTCTCATTTAAATTAATTAATTAATTATCTTATTAATCTAGATTTTTATATTGGTCATATTTTATGCATACGAGGCCCGTTTTGGATGTGTTTTCTTGGCTTGCTCTTGAATGGAGGAATCTACGCTTTATTGATTTGGACAGATTTTGCAAAGTGAGTGATATTGTCTCTCACATAATGTGATTTGTTGTATATTATTAGATAACATTCTGGAATGATTTTTTGTTTTAAAATATGATTTTCCTATACTTATACACCTACTAGATTTTTGTAAAAGAAAAGAAAAGTATTTTAAAATGATTTATATTGAATATCACATTTTTTTAATCGATTTGCCATTGCTAGGGAATTATTGGATTCAGGTTATTTTTGATATGATTTCTCCATTGGTTGATATGGATGTATTATGCATGTTGTATGGATTCTATTTTGGATGCATGTGTGGTTGTTAGTTGTATGGTTGCGTGTTTGTCTTTTTGGCTTGTTTGGCTATTTTTTGGTTGAAAACGCCGATTAGCGGTGATCGAATGTTAGGGGAATATCTTCTACGTTGGGTTTCTTACAAGCGAAAAGCTAATAAACAAGATAAGTTGTAGAGTAGTGTTAGGATATGTTTTGACAGATCTGAAGGTGGAAGATGAGGCTTCGGACTTCAAGATGGTGTCAGATGTTTCCATTTGATTTGTACTTATCTGTTCTGGTTAAGTATATGACCAAATTGGTGATAAAGCACTTAAGACATAAGAGTTGGTAATTCCTATTATGATTCGATGGCATTTAGAGTAGGTTTTGAGGTAGATGGTTCAAGACTCCATAGATCGTATTGGAGGTGTTGGCTCATTCACATCATTAGAGGATGGCGATGTATATCATGATGAAAAGCCTAACATCTTTGTGACTCATGGGGTAGTAGGCACCAAATATTAGACACTCCATATCTTCGGTTTGTGAGTCGAGTGGGGAGTAGGTACCAAAGAGGCTCATGGAGGGAGTTGTGGAGTGGAGGAACGTGCTGGGTTCCAAATAATGGAAATTGTATTAAGCCAGTAGCGCTCAGATAGATGTGCATGTGCAAAGGGATCATTGAGGACTCGGAGAGTTTTCTGTTGCACTCAAAGTAGGGGTATTGTATAGTTGGGATGTCTATGGATTGGTAGCGAGGTTCTGTATACACTGGATCTGTGGCTTTGGGTCTATTGTCTAGCTTTAGGCCATGAGTTATGTATCTAGCTTTGGGCTGCAAGATACGAGAGTATGAAGAGGAATCGGGATTTCACTTGCTTGGAGATCATATGAGTTATCATATCTCTACAGCACACTTGGTGACAGTTAGTATTGTTATATGTTTGTTACTATTGCTTCACTAGCGCCTAGTCACTCTAAGGATGTCGCATGAGTTGGGTATTATGCATAAGGTTACCTAGACACCCTGACCTTATAGGTATTGTGGATGGAGATACCTAGGAACCCCAACAGTTTGCTGAGTATGGAGTACCCTTTTACGATGTTGTAAAGTAGCATATTATCAATGTTATGTTCTAACTCTTTATCTGCAGGGATAGGTCAGATATGATTCGTATACCCTCTATTCCGTATACTATATCGATTTTTATAGTATTTCGATATTGTTTATTGCTCATATCAGACTGTTATCCGATCCAAGGTTTTATGTTTTGCTTCTTATTACTTTGGATACTCTTAAATGAGTAGATTAAAGAGGAGGTGTGGATGACACATGATGTTCTATAGATGGACATGCAGGAGGTGATGCTTAATTATACCTATATTTGAGCTGGTTATTGTATATTGCACTATGTGACACTATGGGGCCTTGATAATGTTTTACTTACTATTATGAGAGACAATTTATCGGTTGAGTTTATGTACCGATTGTATAAACTCTTTTATTGTGTTGTATAACTCTATGGATCTTATACTCTAATGATTAGTTCACAATGTTATTGTTGTCTCGACTGTTTCATATCTGTGTTGACTAGTATATTTTATCTAATGTGATGTGAGATATACGACATGTTATGTGATTATTTGATGGCTCGTTTTTCTTCTTTTCCATTATCTTCTCTTCTATTTCCTCTTCTTTACTTCTTTCCTTTCCTTTGACAATAGTTCTGCATCATAGGTGTAGGATGGTCATTACATTTGGTATCAGAGCTCTGGTTACATGAGTAACTTGAGTTGATACCATGATTTAGTAGAGATAGGGTAGGAGTTATTGCCTTAGACTGGATCTAGAGTGTATGAATATATGTGAGAGTTCGTATTTGTTATATATTTTGATTTTCAAAACTATATAGTAGTATATAGTATATATAAGTTGTATTACACACACGAGCACCGTTGATATAGTTTTCTTTGTGAGAGACCGGTCATCCTTATTATAGAGTAGGAATGATCTAGCATATGAGAAATACTATTATTGACCTTATTTTCAAAGTTGAGGAGTGGGTAGAATCGGTATCACTAACCTTGATGGATATGATATGTTCTCAGAGATGGGGTGAATCATTTCCTAGAATGCCCAAGTTGTTCTGGATAATTATGGTGCTCAGGTGCAAATGATTAGAGTCGAATTTGCCAAGCTATACAAAGACTATGCAAGTTTAGGAGGCGGACTGTTTCTTGGAATGGAGTCGGCTATTGAAAGGCAAGATTTGATGGCTACTTTCAAGAGGATCTTCGATGATTTGGATTTATATGATGCCATGCAGTGGAAATTGACCTCTAGATAGCTCCAAGGATGAACAATGAACTAGTGGAGTGCTTCTATAGCTTCAATCCCCGATGAACGATTTACTTAGGTTTAGTTAATTATTCGCTTCGAAGAAGATTTATCTCGACTTTTCCACAGCCGATGTTGGTTAGATAGTTCATCGATTTGAAGTAAGGAGATATGTCCGTGTCAGAGTATATGATCGAATTTGATGTGCTATTGAAGTATGGTCTATTTTCCATTGGTATCCCAAATAGGAAGAATGAAAAGTTTAACGTTGGGTTGAGTGATCATTGAGAAGCAATTGATTGGTCATATTGACAAGGGCCTTAAGAAGATGATTGAGAAGGCTTTAGGATGAGAGAGCCTGTACCTAGTGTAGAAGGGTTGTCACGAACCAGCTGAGTAGGGATTAACCATGAAGTTATATGCATTTATTGCTGTTTCGATTTCGTTGAGTGCTCCATCGACGAAAGAGAAAGGTAATGGTATAACTATTTGAGATACGCTTTCCACTTATGGCATTTCATGATTTCATATGCCTGTAATAAACTCAAGTTGGATAGATAGATCTTCAAACAAACTCCAAATCTGAACATGAGATTAGCCATATTTATGGAATTAACCATGAGATATGCTTTCCACTTATAGACAAATCTGAACATAAATGACTAGAATAAATTGAAATAACTGAAAGCTGGATAGATAGATCTTCAAACAAAGCTTCAATCTTCAAAGGTGAGTCTCAAATGCTGTGACACTCAGTCTAACCCGAGCATAGGTAAACACAAAACATTCAAGTTAAGATTAACATTCTTATACTAGTAAATCAACTCAAGTGAAATGTCTAAGTGAAATATAATCTAACTCAAATGATGTTCGGGATTTCCATCCTCTAAGGATCTGTGGAACTATCTACAATGTAGTAATGTACACTATTATAATATGTCTATCGGTAAAGTAAGGTATTAGCATTAAGGCATTACACATATCCCCCTTACACAGTTTATATATTCCCATGGTCTATACAGTACCGTAAGCTCCACCAAACTGGTGGTTTACTCAGAGGGAACTTGTAACGTCCCGCCTTTTCGCACGCTTTAAATCGACATACGTGCCAATTCAAACCGTTTGGAAGGGCGGATTGCTATGGGGTAAATAAGAAAAATGAGAAAGAATAAAATAAAACAGAATCTCACAGTGGTAGGATAAGATATAATAATCAAATATAAAGTTTATAAAGTTGTTTTAAAATATTCGATTATACTTATACAACATACATCAGAGTTACATATACCATATAACAATGCAGCGGAACAATATGAGTGTAGTGGAATATAATAAATAATAATAAAAATCTCCGTCTTCGTCCTCCAGAGCTAAAGTCTTCGATCCTGAAACGCTCGGACTGACCCGAGCGGATTAAAAAGACAAAACACTCGAGTCAGAACTAAAAGATCTTATGTAAGTTAAATCAACAGAAGTAAATATGAGTGCAGTAACTCAAGAGATGCTCGGGATTTACATCTCCTAAGGATCCGTTAAACTATTTACTATGTAGTAATATTTCGCTATTATAATAGTGTCTAATTGTAAAATAGACTTACTTTAAAATAGCGTTAAGGAGTGACCCAATATTCCCCTTAACACAAATAATGCCAATAGTCTATATAGTGCCTGCATATCTCCTGATCGGGAGACTACGAGAAGACACTCCATAAGTACGACACAAATAGAAACTCGTATAAGGCGCGATATGGTAGGTGACTCGGTACAACTAGGCAATGCCAGGGTAGATATACCAATTGCTATCCGGACTGGTGGTAACACATAGCCACAGCTACCGCCCACCTCGAACAAACTCCCCCTAAAATCAAAAGTAAAGGTGGCCACCAAATCAATCCAAAGTCAGAGTATAGTATCGAAGAGGAGTGTCCGATAATGGGCGCTAACCCCCTTGGCCCGAGAATCGCTCCTGTTTTAGCCACCTTATGCCAACTCACGGGAGTTGGGTCCACGTATTTACCTCAAAGGAAACGCCGCCACCATCCTACTTCATTCTGGAATCTCCACCGCGTACACGATTGTTGAAGTGGTTTTCGGAGTTGGTAGAGAGTATGACAACTTCCGATCTCGGTCTCTTCAACAACCAAACGTTATTATAACACCGCGGTCTTTTCAAAATAGTTTATACTTTAAAAACCAGAATACATTATTCATTTCAAAACCATATTAATACGATATCATTTTTTTTGAAACCCAAATCAATATGATATCATGCTCAAATATATCTTTTAAAATCATACCACTTTAAAATTTATAATTTCTTGAAAACAAACATTTGAATTTATAAACCTTCAAAACATAATACTTCGAAGTCCGTAGTTTTAACCCATAACTTCCAAAACATAAATGGTTTAGATATTCAACAGTATATAAATAAAATGATTTGAATTTAAAATTACTTTGTAAAGTAAAATAATTTTCCCGACTTTACCATTTTATTCTCTTTGAAATTTAGTTTAAATCCATAAATTTTGAATTCACTTTCAGTTTCAATAAACAACTTTAGTTTCAATATATTTCAAACTTTGAGTATTTAACAATTTCAAACTAAGATTGGAAATTTCTATCCAACCATTAAAAGTCATATTATTTAGTTTGAAATATTTTCAAAATAAAACCATAATCATTTAAATAAAACCGAAATTGACTATAACTAAATAATTCCTTCAATTTATTTATGCTAGAAATCTTAATTTAATTCATCTAGAATAAAAATTCAGTTATAAATATCATAACTTTTAACATTTCAAGTTAATAAATTCTACATCAACTTATGGAGTTTAATTCTTAACAACTCAATTCCAAATAGATTTCCAATTTAACTTCCGACCTTAATTGATTTAAATCATTAAAACTCTATATGTACATATTCAATATCTTAACATGTACTATACCATATAATATAAAATAATTAAACTCCATTATTCAACTTATTTATTTTATTTGACAAATTTATACATAGCTTAAATTCAAAAATTTAACTATATATGTGTATAAAAAATAATATTTATATAAATAAAAATTTGATATTTATTTAACCGTATCCTATCCAAACCATAGAAATCATTTTCAATATATATATATATATATATATACCGACGGTGTCTGCATAAAATTTTCTATCCTATGGTCAAGTGATACGGATATCTATCATTTCAATCTGCAATTTAAAAATAAAAATTACGGTTATATATCATTTCAAACCGCAATACCGAATGAAATGAAAATGCATAATAATTTGTAGTTTATAACAATATAAAATACAGCATCCATTCAGCATCCATTCATCCAATATCAACCATCAACCATTTATCAAAGTCATCATCCAAATTCAAATAATACATTAATATATAACAGGTAATAAATAACAGGCATTTACTGGCAGTTTATTATGCAAAATAAATTAAATAATGATTTAACTGGCAGTTTATATGCAATAATAAAATTAATAACAGGTTAATTAAATAAATGCAAATTAATTGAGATGATAATGAAATATATGCCAAACAACTATAAATAACTTTCAAATCACATCATAAATGAATTTAACAAACATAAGAAATCTTAGAAGTTGTGAGTGGGTTGAAACACTCGCCTATTGAATTTAAATTTAATTTTAAATCCAATTTAAACCCAAAAATTGAACAATAAACCAGCGTCAAAATGTCTAGAATTTTATTATGAGCCTAGTGTAGAAAAGCGCGCATGAATTTGACCTCGTATGTGAAAGTTATCGACATTAGAATGCGTTGAAACTTTAAATTAAAAGAAAATTAAATAAAATAAACAAACTTCACCGACTAACCAAAAGGTGCCATGCCATCATCTCCTGTACGTGAGTAAACTCGTTCGATCGGCCTCAAATCCCAAAACCTAATCCAGCCGCCGCCCTTCCATCAAATTTCGCTGCCGCCTCGAAGCATCTGCCACCGATCAGAGAACGTCATTGAAATCTCCATGCCGAGGCGCGCTTATCACTGGTTGCACGGCCATCTCGCGGCCCCTCATGGTGATGCACCGCCGCCACCTTCTGTTGCCGAGCACGGTGAATCCCGGCGCCTACAACCCAAACTAACCGCATAGATCTCCTCTATTCGTCGATCTCCACGATACTGCACTCCCCGATCGAGCTATCGATGATAGTCCACTGTTGAACGCGATGCTATACCATGTACGACCGAGAATCAATTTCAATTTCCAAGATGAATGATGACTCCAATCGAAAAACGAATTACACCATTGAATTACACTCGTCGAGAGCTTCAACATATATTTTTTTCAGATTTTTCTGAAGACTTTGAATTCATGCTTTGGATTTGATTTGAAATTGGATCTGTAAATATAGAGCTTTGTCTGCCATTGAGGAGGAGGAGGAATAGAATGAATTCACGTACAGAGAAATGAGAATTTAGGGAGGCTAGGGTTTATAACATGATTTATATAAACGATGTTGAAAATAGAATGGATCGGATAAGATAGATGTACGAGCTAACGACGAAGGGGCCCAAAAAGCCCGTTTCGACTCCGGAATGAAATTGGGTCAACCCATATATCAAAATAGATGTTTTAAAATAATTTAAACGCGATGGAACAGGTTTCACATTCAAATTCCATTGTATGAAGAAGTTATGCTAAAATCAATATTTTAAAATTGATTTCAATTAAATCGATTTCAAGGCATTTCGCATCCGTACGATCAAACGACAAGTCCGATCGCTACGAAACTTGAAATCCTATAATAATTCATCGTTACGGATCCGATGAAACTGGTTTCGTCGAAATCCGAGTCAGTGGCCAAAATGGCTATTTTTATATTAATTAAATAAATTAAAAATTAATTAAATCAGATTTTAAATTTTATCTCGATAATTGGAAAATTTCAACACTTTTAACTTCATAATCATTTACAACGATTTAAACAAATTTAAATGTCAATTTAGAGAAGGTTAGTTTATAAGTTTCAACATCAATCCTTAATTTCATTAAATTCGCTAATTATAATAAAATCCCCAAAATTCCATTTAGTTAAATAAATTAATTTGTATTCCATCCATTCCTGTCAAATAAATGGATTAAATATTGGATTAAAACTATTACATAATTTTCTCATATTATCTTTATTTCAAATAACTTATTATTTAACTATATTCAATCTCTTTTACTTGTAATAAATTTAATTATTGAACTTTACATTTCAATTAGATAAATAAAATCTTGGTTTCCAATTTTTAAAAATAAACCCATTTATATTATCCTTAATTTTATCTAAATTTCAATAACATATTATTTAACTATATTCAATCTCATTTACTTGCAATTTCTTCAATTATTGAATTTTATACTTCAATTAAATAAATAAATATCGCTTTCTATACTTTCATTTATATTAACAAAACGTTAAATTTGGATTTATACAAATTGATTTACCAAAGTTTATTTACACATTAAATAAATGAACAACCTATATTAATTTGCCACCTGTTTGCTCCTAATTGCATTTATGAGTTTGTTACTTATCAATTCAGATTATAATTCCATATATAACGTAAATTTTATTTCATTACATTAATATAATCCAATGAATAACTAAATTTGAATAAATATTATATTCCTAAATGTACTTTTATAAATTTAAATGCATTAATTAAGGTTTTTTAAAACCAATAAATGAATATTCCTCAATTTCATCCTTAAACCAACTAATTACTCTACATACATTGCGTATTAATTCATCAATTAACATACTATGAACTTTCTTTCTAATTTAACAATTACTACCTTAAATAAACTTATGTTTCCATTTAATTTCCACTTCCATTAATTCATATTACAATCACTAAAGTAAGTTTATCGTTAACACAACCATTATGAATACTTATTAACCTGCATCATCTTATTTCATTAATTTACGTTTTATCCCATTATAGATTAATGCGTACATTGATTAATTCATATTTACATCCACTTCCGTATATATACATTTTGTAACCAAGTTATAACATTTTCATTTATTTTGTTGAATTAGAATTTCATTTAAGTCATTAATTATTAACTTGCACTAACATGTTTTCTAAATTTACAATCAATTACTGTAACAACGTGTTCTTACATTAACTAATTCAATGCCTACCCTATACTCTCCATATTCAATTTATATCCAGATATAATACTTTCGCTATTTCATTTATTGAAATTTTATTCAAATTACTAATAAATAGGTTTTACTTACCATTTATAAATTTTATTTTAGTGTTCATTTTCAATATTAATTTATAAAGTTTTTTTTTCTTTTTCTTTTATTTCTGCTAAATTTAATTACTAAATCCCATTCATTTAACCAATTTAAATTGTTGAAAATTACGGGTCGTGTCACTCTCCCCCACTCAAAACTTTTCGTCCACGAAAAGGAAAAAGAAGGAAAAAGAAGAATTAAGAAATCAATATATCTTATTCAAAACATTAACTTTATAAACAATTAAATTTACAAAATCAATTAATTTAGATAAAATATACCAATTTATAACCATTAAATCGCTTTATACTTAAATTAATAAAGTTTGGAAAACACTTTTCAAAAAATTTCTAAGTCAAAATTTACGGAAATTTCGGCAGAGTCTCCTTTGTACGGGGAGGCTCGGGAGAAAATATAATATCAAAATATAACAAAATACAACATATATTTTTCAAAATAATGTAGATCCTAACACGGGAAAACAATATAATAACGCTATAAACCGTAATCCGAAAAAGTGCATATTAGTTGGGAAATTTACGCTAAATTTTATGCAACCAAAAGCAGTAGCAATTACTTCCATAACCTGCATTTCACTTATATAATCCAAAAAGATTAACAATTATATAAATGAAATATTTAATTTTGTTTCAACCACTAACAATCCAATCAATACGACCATCAATCACTTGCAACAAAACATACAACCATCACATAAAAATCAACACAAATCAAACATTCATTCATATCAAACAAACAAATAGTTGTTCGGGTTCAAAACTTTAAATTGTATGGAATGAAAAATAAACTACTAAGTGTACCCTTCACTCAACAGTTTTAGGTGAAAGTAAATAGATTATTCATCATCCAAACAAATTCAAAGTGTCTCTGCCCAAACTACCATAAACCAAAACAAACAACAATTCCAAATAACAAATCAAATTTACATAGTATTAATTTCATTTCATACATTAGTTGTTTGATTTCTTTTCATTCATAAAATGATTTTTTTCTCTTTATTTTCATTTACTTCTTATAAACCTTTAATTCCATTTACTCATTTAGTGTTTGTTTCATTTATTTTCATTTATTATTTACAATTATTCATTTTCATTTATTCAGGTCCTGTCCGTTTCTTTTAATTGCATTATAATTTATTTACTTAAGTCTATTATCTTTCATATATACTACTTAATTTCATTTATTTACTTTCATTTATTACTAAATTCCATTTATAATACTCACCTTTCTATTTTAATTAATAGTCTTTCAATCATACTTAAGTTCCTAACATCTACAACACCAAATTCTTATTTACTAAGGAAATTTCATTGAATACTTTCATTATTTCAGATTTTCTTGTATAATATTCTATTACAATTTCTTATTAAACATTTCAACTTTTATATCTTTTGGTAATCTATATATATGCCTTTAAGAATGTAATTGAAAATCATACAAGTTTATCTTATTTCTTTTAAAATTTATTCAATGTTCAATAATTATATCCTTTGTATTATAGGTTACACATTTCAGATCTCTTTTAATTTCATCCATAACTTAGCATTAAATTTCTTATTTTAATTGAAGGTTCTAATTTTAAATTAGCTACATTCAATTTCACTCCAATAACTGAAACTATTAATCAATGGAAACTTAAGAATTAAATACCGGGTTTTATTCAAATTATTTTAAAATAATAGATAAATATACACTTACAAATTTATATATATCAAATTATATTTAAACAATTAAAAATTTATATTTGTCTATCAAAACAACTATGCAATAAAACTACTACAGTGGCCTTCCCACATCGAAACTCGAAAATGAATGTCGATGATGCGTGCACTCATCACCGAAATTTATTTTCCAGCGACGGAGAGGGAAGTACATAACTTATATCTTTTCCAAAATCTTCTTTAAAACCATTCTTCCAATTTACATCGAAATACTTATATTAGAAAATACTTATAACAATATTATTATATTCCACAATTACTCGAAAGAAATTTTCAATAGCCCGAAACTTAAGTTCTAAATTTCCAATTTATTTTATTTTCATTCTTATTTCAACTATTATTTATAAATTTTATTTCCTAATAACCAATATATTGCAACCAAATATAATCTTGATAAAAATTTATTTTATATGTATAGAAAACATAATAGGCAAATTTTTTTCATTCACCTATATTAAAAACAAATATTATGTCGCTCTGTCCTATTAAGTGTTTAGAAATCCCTATTGATGTCACAACGTCCCATGCACCAACCAGAATTTATAAATACAAAACAGTACAGATTAACACAATATTAAAACCTTTTTATAACACTAACAAATACGCTCTTTCGTATATATACACTCAGCGACTCCCATAGGATATTATTACCCTATTAACAAGAGTCAGACCCCACAAAGCTAAGGTTTATCGCTAAACCAAGCTCTGATACCACATGTAACGTCCCGCCTTTTCGCACGCTTTAAATCGACATACATGCCAATTCAAACCGTTTGGAAGGGCGGATTATTATGGGGCAAATAAGAAAAGCAAGAAAAAATAAAAAATACAGAATCTCACAGCGGAAGGATAAAATATAATAATCAAATATACAGTTTATAAAGCTGCTTTAAAATATTCGATTATACTTATACAACATACATCAGAGTTACACATACCATATAACAATGCAGCGGAACAATATGAGTGTAGTGGAATATAATAAATAATAATAATAGAAATCTCCGTCTTCGTCCTCCAGAGCTAAAGTCTTCGATCCTGAAACGCTCGGACTGACCCGAGCGAATTGAAAAGACAAAACACTCGAGTCAGAACTAAAAGATCTTATGTAAGTTAAATCAACAGAAGTAAATATGAACGCAGTAACTCAAGAGATGCTCGGGATTTACATCTCCTAAGGATCCGTTAAACTATTTACTATGTAGTAATATTTTGCTATTATAATAGTGTCTAATTGTAAAATAAACTTACTTTAAAATAGCATTAAGGAGTGACCCAATATTCCCCTTAACACAAATAATGCCAATAATCTATACAGTGCCTGCATGTCTCCTGATCGGGAGACTACGAGAAGACACTCCATAGGTACGACACAAATAGAAACTCGAACAAGGCGCGATAGTGTAGGTGACTCGGCACAACTAGGCAATGCCAGGGTAGATATACCAATTGCTATCCGGACTGCTGGCAATGCATAGCCACAGCTATCGCCCACCTCGAACAAACTCCCCCTAAAATCAAAAGTAAAGGTGGCCACCGAATCAATCCAATGTTAGAGTATAGTATCGAAGAGGTGTGTCCGATACAGGGCGCTAACCCCCTTGGCCCGAGAATCGCTTCTGTTTTAGCCACCTTATGCCAACTCACGGGAGTCGGGTCCACGTATTTACCTCATGGGAAATGCCGCTACCATCCTACTTCATTCTGGAATCTCCACCGCGTACACGATTGTTAAAGTGGTTTTCGGAATTGGTACAGAGTATGACAACTTCCGATCTCGGTCTCTTCAACAACCAAACGTTATTATAACACCGCGGTCTTTTCAAAATAGTTTATACTTTAAAAACCAGAATAAATTATTCATTTCAAAACCATATTAATACGATATCATTTTCTTTTTTTTAAAACCCAAATCAATATGATACCATGCTCAAATATATCTTTTAAAATCATACCACTTTAAAATTTATAATTTCTTGAAAACAAACATTTGAATTTCTAAACCTTCAAAACATAATACTTCGAAGTCCGTAGTTTTAATCTATAACTTCCAAAACTTAAATGGTTTGGATATTCAACAGTATATAAATAAATGTTTGAATTCAAAATTACTTTGTAAAGTAGAATAATTTTCCCGACTTTACCATTTTATTCACTTTGAAATTTAGTTTAAATCCATAAATTTTGAATTCAATTTCAGTTTTAATAAACAACTTCAGTTTCAGTATATTTCAAACTTTGAGTATTTAACAATTTCAAACTAAGGTTGGAAATTTCTATCCAACCATTAAAAGTCCTATTATTTAGTTTGAAATATTTGCAAAATAAAACCATAATCATTTAAATAAAACCCAAATTACCTATAACTAAATATTTCCTGCAATTTATTTATACTAGAAATCTTCATTTAATTCATCTAGAATAAAAATTCAGTTATAAATATCAGACCTTTTAACATTTCAAGTTAATAAATTCTACATCAACTTATGGAGTTTAATTCTTAACAACTCAAATCCAAATAGATTTCCAATTTAACTTCCGACCTTAATTGATTTAAATCATTAAAACTCTATATGTACATATTCAATATCTTAACATGTACTATACAATATAATATAAAATAATTAAACTCCATTATTCAACTTATTTATTTTATTTGACAAATTTATACATAACTTAAATTCAAAAATTTAACTATATATGTATATATAAAATAATATTTATATAAATAAAAATTTGATATTTATTTGACCATATCCTATCCAAACCATAGAAATCATTTTTAAAATATTTATATATATACACCAACGGTGTCTTTATAAAATTTTCTATCTATGGTCAAGTGATACAGATATCTATCATTTCAATTTACAATCTAAAAATAAAAATTACGGTTATATATCATTTCAAACCGCAATCCCGAATGAAATGAAAATGCATAATAATTTGCAGTTTATAACAATATAAAATTCAGCATCCATTCATCCAATATCAACCATCAACCATTTATCAAAGTCATCATTCAAATTCAAACAATACATTAAAATATAACAGGTAATAAATAACAGGCATTTACTGGCAATTTATTATGCAAAATAAATTAAATAATGATTTAACTGGCAGTTTATATGCAATAATAAATTTAATAACAAGTTAATTAAATAAATGCAAATTAACTGAGATAATGATGAAATATATGCCAAACAGCCGTAAATAAATTTCAAATCGCATCATAAGTGAATTTAACAAACATAAGAAATTTTATAAATTGTGAGTGGGTTGAAGCACCCACCTTTTGAATATAAATTGAATTTTAAATCCAATTTAAACGCAAAAATTGAACAATCTCCAAATCCATCCAAACCGGCACCAAAATGTCTAGAAATTTATTACGAATCTAGCAGTGAAAACCGCGCGTGAATTTGACCTCGTATGTGAAAGTTATCAACATTAGAACGCGTTGAAACTTTAAATTAAAAGAAAATTAAATAAAATAAACAAACTTCACCGACCAACCAAAAGGTGCCACGCCATCATCTCCTGCACGTGAGTAAACTCGTTTGATCGGCCTCAAATCCCAAAACCCTAATCCAGACGCCGCCCTTCCATCAAATTTCGCCGCCGCCTCGAAGCATCTGCCACCGATCAGAGAACGTCATTGAAATCTCCATGCCGAGGCGCGCCTATCACTGGTTGCACGGCCATCTCGCGGCCCCTCGTGGTGATGCGCCGCCCCCGCCTTCTGTTGCCGAGCACGGAGAATCCCAATGCCTACAACCCAAACTAATCGCATAGATCTCCTCTATTCGTCGATCTCCACGATACTGCACTCCCCGATCGAGCTATCGATGAGAATCCACCGTTGAACGCGACGCTATATCATGTACGGCCGAGAATCAATTTCAATTTCCAGGACGAATGATGACTCCAATCGAAAAATGAATTATACCATTGAATTATGCTTGTCGAGAGCTTCAACATATATTTTTTTGGATTTTTCTGAAGGCTTTGAAATTTATGCTTTGGATTTGATTTGAAATTGGATCTGTAAATATGGAGCTTTGTCTGCCATTGAGGAGGAGGAGGAATAGAATGAATTTACGTACAGACAAATGAGAATTTAGGGAGGCTAGGGTTTATAGCAGGATTTATATAGACGATGTTGAAAACAGAATGGATCGGATAAGATAGATGTACATGCTAACGACGAAGGGGCCCAAAAAGCCCACTTCGACTCCGGAATGAAATTGGGTCAACCCATATATCAAAATAGATGTTTTAAAATAATTTAAACGCGATGGAACATGTTTCACGTCCAAATTCCATCGTACGAAGAAGTTATGCTAAAATCAATATTTTAAAATTGATTTCAATTTATTTCAATTAAATCGATTTCAAGGCGTTTCTCGTCCGTACGATCAAACGACAAGTCCGATCGCTACGAAACTTGAAATCCTATAATAATTCACCGTTGCAGATCCGATGAAACTGGTTTCGTCGAAATCCGAGTCAGTGGCCAAAATGGCCATTTTTACATTAATTAAATAAATTAAAAATTAATTAATTAAATCAGATTTTAAATTTTATCTCGATAATTGACAAATTTCAACATGTTTAACTTCATAGTCATTTACAATGATTTAAACAAATTTAGATGTCAATTTAGAGAATGTTAGTTTATAAGTTTCAATATCAATCCTTAATTTCATTAAATTCGCTAATTATAGATAAAATCCCCAAAATTCCATTTAGTTAAATAAATTAATTTGTATTCCATCTGTTCCTGTCAAATAAATGGATTAAATATTGGATTCAAATTGTTACATAATTTTCTCATATTATCTTTATTTCAAATAACGTATTATTTAACTATATTCAATCTCATTTACTTGCAATAAATTTAATTATTGAACTTTACATTTCAATTAGATAAATAAAATCTTGGTTTCCAATTTTTAAAAATCAACCCATTCATATTATCCTCAATTTTATCTAAATTTCAATAACATATTATTTAACTATATTCAATCTCATTTACTTGCAATTTCTTCAATTATTGAATTTTATACATCAATTAAATAAATAAATTTCGCTTTCTATTCTTTCATTTATATTAACAAAACGTTAAATTTGGATTTATACAGATTTATTTACCAAATTTTATTTACACATTAAATAAATGAACAACCTATATTAATTTGCCACCTATTTGCTCCTAATTGCATTTATGAGTTCGCTACTTATTAATTCAGATTATAATTCCATATATAACGTAAATTTTATTTAATTACATTGATATACGCCAATGAATAACTAAATTTGAATAAATATATATTCCTAAATGTACTTCTATCAATTTAAATGCATTAATTAAGTTTTTTAAAACCAATAAATGAATATTCCTCAATTTCATCCTTAAGCCAACTTATTATTCTACATACATTGCATATTAATTCATCAATTAACATACTATGAACTATCTTCCCAATTTATCAATTACTACCTTAAATAAACTTATGTTTCTATTTAATTTCCATTTCCACTTCCATTAATTCATATTACAATCATTAAAGTAACGTTTATCATTAACACAACCATTATGAATACTTATTAACCTGCATCATCTTATTTCATTAATTTACGTTTTATCCCATTAGAGATTAATGCGTACATTAATTAATTCATATTTACATCCACTTCCGCATATATATACATTTTGTAACCAAGCTATAACATTTTCATTTATTTTATTGAATTGGAATTTTATTTAAGTCATTAATTATTAACTTGCATTAACATGTTTCCTAAATTTACAATCAATTACTGTAACAACGTGTTCTTACATTAACTAATTCAATGCCTACCCTATACTCTCCATATTCAATTTAAATCCAGATATAATACTTTCGCTATTTCATTTATTGAAATTTTATTCAAATTACTAATAAATAGGTTTTACTTACCATTTATATATTTTATTTCAGTGTTCATTTTCAATATTAATTTATAAAGTTTTTTATTTCTGCTAAATTTAATCCCATTCATTTAACATATTTAAATTGCCGAAAATTACGGATCGTTACAGCACTCCATAGGTATGGTATAAACCAAACTCGTAGAAGACGCGGTAAGGCATGTGACAAGGCACGCGAGACAATGCCTAGGGTGGAGTTCTACCATTTTATGGATAGGGACTGGTGGTAACACATAGCAGCTACTACCGCCCACCTCGAGACACACTCTCAAATCAAAAGTGCACACAATCAAATCACAAAGTAATAGAATGATATCGAAGAAATATGCGCGATAGAAGGAGCAAACCCACATGGCCCGGTGTGGCTCCTATTTTAGCCACATCAAGCTGACTCGCGGGAGTCAGGGCTTTAAAGTTATTTTTGGTATTGGAAGAGTATGACAATATCCAATCTTGGTCTTTTTAACAACCAAATGCTTATTCACACCATGGTGATTTTATCAAATCGCTTTTCTAATCATTTCAAATAGTTTATACTTCATATCAAAATATCATTTTCATTTCAAGATCGTATCACTTTCGAAATCATATTCACATTCAAATTCATATCACTTCCAAAATCATAACTAGAAAATAGTTTAAACCATCATATCAAAGTATTTTAATTTAAATCCATCAAATCTAAATTATAGTAGTTCCAACTTAAACAGTTTGTATATTGAAAATAGTTTATATATATGGAAATAGTTATAATTTTAAAATAGTTTATATTTAAAATAGGTTATAGATAAAATAGTTTATATACTAAAATAATATTTAAAATAGATTATAGGTTAAAATAGTTTGTATACTAAAATAGTTTTTATATATTGAAAATAATATACGTATTAAAATAAAATTTCAAATCAGAGTAGTTTTCTCTAGTTTCACAAATCAATTCAAATTCTCATTAAAATCATTTAATCTATATCGATTTCAAATCCAAGTTTGAACTACAATTTAATCCACTTCCAATCTCAATAGGTTTCAAGGTATAAATATTCAGACCATTTACAATAACTCAATTTGATAAGTTTCATTTACATTTCCAAATTCAACATTTAATCTTATTTAAACTTGAAAAATATTCACTTAATCATTTTAATAACCATTTAAATAAAATCCTTGAATACAAATTTAAATCAAACTTCCATATTCAAATTCAATTTTATTTAAATTCAAATATTCATTTAATCCTATTAACCCAAATTAAGTTAATAAGTTATAAAATCATATTTTAAGTTCTCAAATCAATAAGTTTCAAATAAATTTTTATTTAAACTCAATTCTAAGATAAATCATATTACAAATCATCTTTAACTTATCTTTCCAACCTTTATTTATTAAAGTTAATACAAAAATCTATTTAAAATATAATTTTAAATAAATACTCAAGCATAATATATATATTAACTAAATTAAATTTTATTAAATTAAAGCTTACTATTAAATTCATTTTATATTAAATCTTATTTTATACATTTAAAAATAATAAAATTATATGTAAAATCTTAAAATTTATACTTTCAAAACTAATTTATAAATTTAAAATCAAAACGTGTAATTTTAAAAATCTAAATTTTACACATATATAAAAATAACATTTATATATTATTTATTTTAATATCAATATTTATTAAAACCCATATATTTCCTTTCAAAACTTTAGAAATCAATTTCAAAATATAGACCAACGGTGTCCGTATATAATTCTCTATCATATGGTCAAATGATACAGATATTTATCGTTACAATCCGTAATTTAAAATTTTAATATTATGGGTATATATCGTTTCAAGTCGCAATCCTAAAATTTAAAATAAAAATCATTTGGGTTTATCATTTCAACCCATAACGATTTTTTCCTATTCTAAAATATCGTTCGGGTATGTATCATTTCAACCTATAAGGATTTTCTAAACTAACAGAGTGCTTGTAGAGTGAGAACAAATATGATAATAATATAACATATCATAAACAGACATATATCATCAGTAATAATTTTTTTAAATATAATATATACGATAGGTTATGGTGTCATATGTTGTAGATAAACAATTGCAGATAATGGCATATCATATTTTACAATTAAATAACTAACAATTTAAATTTAACAACATATTTTAATCATCATTTCATGCGAATTAAATCTACTAGATATAAGAATGTTGATCGTGAGTGATTGCTCATCTTTCGTGGCTAGAGTAAAATGAAAATGAGAAGCAATGGACACGGATATGCACACAGATATAGACACAATATGGGACACAACAAGTCAAATATCTATGACAGGCAAAAAAGTAGATTTAACTTGAGAATCCAATGAAAAACAAATATATTGAAGGAACAAAATATATGTATGACATATATAACGTTCTGTCGAACAATATATACATATGCCACATATATGCAACACACACTAGCAATATGTACTGGTAATATATCTCAAAGCATATGCAACATATATATACTGACAACGTATGCACACGGCAGTAAAATGGTCTGTGTGCAACATATATATACGTCAATATATATGTATATTACTTTCTGACATAATATATATACTGATCACTATAATCAGTATATACCGACATATATATAATCACTATATATATACTGACATTTGTCTTTTTTTATAAGAGAAGGCAGAGGCGAAATGAAACAAAGCTTGGTGGAGGGAAAGCTAGCAGGAGCTGGTTTCGGCCAAAGCAAAATATAATAATACTACTCAGTCAAATATATATACGAATTATATATATATATATATATGTATGTATGTATGTATGTATGTATGTATGTATATCAAAGAGGAAGAGGTTTTACAGGCAATGGAATGGTGACTGGCGGCAAATGAACAAAGAAAATAAAAGAAAATAAGAACATGCACAGGCAAAAATACAACTTGTATAAAATAAGAACATGCGGGTGCGGCGCAGTGGAAAGGAGGCCTGGGTTCTGGTAAAAAGACCCAGTTTCGATTCCTACCATGCGCTTCCCTATCCTATATAAATTTACCTGGGGGTATGGGGGCTTGGATTAGCGGACGACTTTGTTATACCCTCCTCAAGAGTTTACCGGTCCGTCGGGTTCTCCTGGGTTTTCAAAAAAGAAAAACTTGTATATATTACCACTTCTCAGCAAAAGTGATCAGAAAAAAGGAGGAGCATAACAAGCTTTTGGAGGTGCAGGTCCCGGGTGAGGCGAGCAGCGCCGATGTGATGTACTCGACTGAGAGAGAGGACGATGCAGGCAGAGGAGGGGCAGTCAGTTGCGACCTGCGTGCATAGGTTAGGATTATAGATATGCGGATCTGGGAGGAGGGCAAAGGCGATGTTGTTTACGGCTGTGGGCGAACAGGGGAGGAGGAAGGGCGGAGTAGAAGCTTGTTGTTGCATGGTGTTATCGGGGTTTGCATGGAAATAGGGTTGTCAGGTGGAAAAGGACGGATGTCTAGTGGGAGAGAGGGCGGGTAGTGGTTGCCATGGGCGGCATGTGGATCAGCAATGAGTCATACAGGGAGTGAGGTGAGCGTAAAGGGTGCTGGGTGGAGCGGGTCACAGCCAAGAGGATATGGAAGCAGACATGGGTTGGATCGACGGGTGTGGCACGGTGGTGATAAGCTAGATAGGTGACGAGTTGAATAATTCTCAAGAAATATGAATAAGAATGTGAACGGTCACCAAAATCAATGATCATGGCTGGTTGTAACGATGAAAAACGAGCAGGAAATGAAGCTTAGGCCGGTCGCAAAATAAAGAAGAGCCGAATAGGTTACAATGCAAAATGAAGCACCTTATTTATTATTATATGTATATCTTTTATTTTAGTGTAAAATTACAGAGCGAAAGAAGTAGAGAGAAAATGAGCGTAAGGAACTAGAAAAATGAAAATGAGCCACCATATAAAATTTACGATGGGAATTACAAAAGTCATTATTTAATTCATAAAATAATAATAGTATGATTTTTCGTTTTCAACTGGTAGATAGATGAAAGGGCACATGGAAAAGCAAAAGGTTCAAAAATGGATACCAATACGGCTAACTATTTCACATGTTTCGCCACGTACCGGACGTCGAAATGCACAAATGAATATACTACGGAGATCAACGTAACAAGATGAATAGAATGGAACACAAATATCAACGATATGATCATCCTATCAAAAGTCAATATTCCGCTGCCAAACCACTACAAATTCGCCAAAAATAAGATAAACGGGCTAGAGTAGTCCAAATTTGACAAAATAGATTTTGACATCTTACTCAAAAAATAGTTTACATTTTTATTATATAAAATTATTCAGATTTCAAAAGTATTTTATTTTCATCTAATTTAACTGGTTTTAAATTTAAATAAAAATTACACAATAAAATTGACTTTCATATTTTCCAATGAAAATCCGCCGGTTGTTATATTTAAATAGATGTATTCTAAATATCATCTTTTCATTGCTAAATTTTGTAATTAAATTCCAAGCTAAATTTTACTTAATTACATTATAAAAACCATTAAAATTTATGGGTCGTTACAGTCTCCTCCACTCAAAACTTTTCATCCCCGAAAAGGAAAGAGATAGGAGAATGGAAATAGCAGAGAAGAAAGGTAGATTCAAAACACAAAACACAACAATTAATTCAAAACCATATAAATTTCATTTTATTTTAAATTGATTGATATTCAACTAATTTGTTAAATCCACTTTATTCAATCAATAAATATTCACTGTATTCACATTTGGTTGATTTCGATTCAATGTTTTTTTCTCAATTGATTTGTTTTCAATTTATTAATATTTGTTACAAAATTTCTTTCAAAACAAATTATATTTTATTTAGCTCATTTATTGTTCAATTTATTCACTCAGCATTTCTTATAACATAGATTAAGTGTATAAACAATTATTGCTACAATCATTTTTTGTTAAATTTCGCTTAACAAAATTAATTTTTGGAAATCTTATTACTTACATTTATACTGTATATTATTCAATTACATTCAAACTCTTTCCAGGTAAGTTTTATTAATTTTTTGAATGTAATTAAATGCTATACAAATTTTCTTTTATTTACAACATTTCTATTAAGAAAAATTTTAGTTTGAATATTGTTATTATTTAAATTTCTCTTGCATAACTTTCAATTTCATTCACATGAACATTTTAAATTTTTGAATAGTTCAGGTAAGTTATATATATATATATTATAGAATGCAATTGAGTATTATACAAATAAAAAATATCCTAGTACAATTATTTCCAGTTGTTTAAATTCATTTGTTATTTTAGAAATCTATTTATTCAAAATTTTTGCTTCATTTCAATAATTGGAAACCTTATTTGACAAAATACTTAACAATTTAATTTTTGTTTCACTTCAAACCATTTTAAATAAATAAGCATATATATATATATATATTATATATCAGATCATGCTTAAGAAATCCAAATCAAATTCATTTTCCAAACAAAAGTGTAGCAAAGCTACTGGTCTCTCCACTCTGAGACTCAAAAATGAATGTCGGTGATGCTGCAATCATTACCAAAATTATTTTCCAGTGATAAATGAGGAGAGTACAGACTTACTTCTTTGAAAATTCTTTAGAAACAATTTCCATTCGAAAATACTTTCAAGTGAATAATATATTTTTCCAAAAATTAAAAACCAAAGTTTTGAAATCACCAGAAGTTAATTCTAAAATCCTAAATTTAAATTCATTTCATTTGCAAATTAGATTTATAAACCTTGTTTATAAAATTTCAACTTCTTATATCATACAACAATAGTTAATGGTTGACAAAACAATAAATGATAACTAGTGTTATCATTTCCGACGATAATTCACTTAACTATTTAATTTCACAAAATTATACTTTTACATATATAAAATATAACCATACAAAAATTATTTCACTTACCAATTTTGAAAATAATATTGTGTCAGTTTGTGTTGTTCAAGTATTTTGAAATTCCTATCGATTACGTTGGTCAAACGGATCAATCGAAACCTAAAATTCAAACTTAACAACTCAAACAACACAATATAAAACATTTTTATATTAATTACAAATACGTTCTCTCATAGGATGATTCAAGAATGGATCTTAAAATAAGAATAGAGACTCAAATTTAAAGAGATCCCAATCAAAGAGAATTTCAACTAAGGGGATAGGCTCGAAAGGAAGATGGAAAAATTAAATTACAAAAGAGAAGGGGTGGATATACTTAATATTAAATAAGGCGATCATAACCGGGCCAACCGAGATTCTAGGAATAAGATTGATGTGGAATTCAATTTTCCCCTTGGGAGGGAGAGAAATGACTTTGCCAAAACATCAGGATAATCCCTGACTAACGGGGTGGAGTCAAGTAATAAAATTGAGAATCAAACGAAAAGATAAAACTGCATACAAAATCCTGAGGCAATCAACATTGGATCATAAGATAATTACCCCGGTCGTCTACTAAAGAAATGGTTTGGACTTAGCAAGAGATAACAGCATCGAAACCAAGGACATAGAAATCTTCGATGGATCAACGCCTATTATAAAGGAGTTTCACCCCTTTACGAATCATATGAACGTTGGTGACGGAAATAGAGCTATAGGATGTTCCAATATCAAGAAGAACACAAATAGGAAGAGACAGGAATGGATTTCACAACAAGGAGGATGGTTCCAAAAGTAAAAATATCCCAATCCAGGACGAAGAATTTCAAGCTCGAACGAAGATGGTTCGATAATTGATTCTACTCATTCTAGGGTATCACCACCTTATCACTAATGAGTTTTCACTCCATATGTTAAGTTTTGCCTAAACTAAAGCTCCGATACCACTTGTAACAATATGCTACTTTGTGCAATTCAAATCGACGATCATCTGCACATGTCAGACTTGAATTGCTCAAAACAACAGATTGTAAATTCATAATTGGCAAAGCTCAGCAAATACAATAAATAAATCAATCACTGAATCACAGACATAGAGTATTACAACAATAAGCAGTGGAATAGATAAATAGTAGTTCATGAAGCTATTGTAAAACATCAGAGTCTAAACAAAATACAACAGCATCTCAAATACAACTAGCGATTAACAAGTCTGAACATAAATGACTGGAATAATCTGAATTAACCGAAAGCTGGATAGATAGAACTTCAAACAAAGCTCCAATCTTCAAAGGTGAGTCTCAAATGCTGTAGCACTCAGTCTGACCCGAGCATAAGCAAACACAAAACACTCGAGTCAGGATTAACATTCTTATAGTAGTAAATCAACTCAAGTAAAATGTCCAAGTGAAATACAATATAACTTAAAGGATGTTTGGGATTTCCATCCTCTAAGGATCCATGGAACTATCTCCTATGTAATAATATACACTATTATAATATGTCTATCAATAAAGTAAAGTATTAAAATAACATTAAGGTGTTACCCTTATCCCCCTTAACACATTTTATATATTCGCATAGTCTATACAGTACCATAAGCTCCACTAAACCAGTGATTTACTCAAAGGGCACTCCATAGGTATGGTACAAACCAAACTCGTAGAAGGCACGATAAGGCATGTGACAAGGCATGCGAGGCAATGCCTATGGTAGGATTCTACCATTTTCTGGATTCAGACTGGTGGTAATGCATAGCAGCTACTACTTCCCACCTCGAGACACACTCTTAAATCAAAAGTGCACCCAATAAAATCACAAAGTAATAGAACGACATCGAAGAAATGTGCCCGATAGATGGAGCGAACCCACTTGGCCCGACATGGATCCTATTTAGCCACATCAAGCTGACTCGCGAGAGATAGAGATGCGCTAATACCTCATATAAAATTATCGCCAAACATCCTACTTCGTTCTGGAATCTCTACCTGTACACATGCTTTAAAGTGGTTTTCGGTATTCGCGGAGTATGACAGAATCCGAAACCAGTTTCTTTAACAACCAAATGCTTATTTCACACCGTGGTCATTTTATAAAATCACTTTTCTAATCATTTCAAATAGTTTATACTTCATATTAAAATATCATATTCATTTCAAGACCAGTCACTTTCGAATTCATATCACTTCCAAAATCATAACTAGAAAATAGTTTAAACCATCAATCAAAGTATTTGAATTTAAATCCATCAAATGTAAATTATAGCAGTTGAAACTTAAACAGTTTGTATATTGAAAATAGTTTATATATGTGTGTGTGTGTGTGTGTGTGTGTGTAAATATTGTAATAATTATAATTTTGAAATAGTCTATATTTAAAATAGGTTATAGATAAAATAGTTTATATACTAAAATAGTTTATGTTTAAAATAGATTATAGGTTAAAATAGTTTGTATATTAAAATATTTTATATATATTAAAAATAAAAAAATTTAAAATTAGAATAGTTTCCTCCAATTTCACAAATCAATTCAAAATTCTCATTAAAATCATTTAATCTATATCGATTTCAAATCCAGTTTGAACTACAATTTAATCCACTTCAAATCTCAATAGGTTTCAAGGTATAAATATTCATACCATTTACAATAACTCAAATTGATAAATTTCGTTTAGATTTCCAGATTTAACATTTAATCTTATTTAAACTTGAAAAATATTCGCTAAATCATTTTAATAACCATTTAATTAAAATCCTGGATTACAAATTTTAATCGAACTCCATATTCAAATTCAATTTTATTTAAATTTAAATATTCCTTTAGTCCTTTTAACAAAAATTTATTAATAAGTTATAAAATCATAACTTTAAATTCTCAAATCAATGGGTTTCGAATAAATTTTATTTAAATTCAATTTTTAAATAAATCATATTGCAAATCAGTTTTAACTTATCTTTCCAACCTTTATTTAACAAAGTTAATACAAAAATATATTTAAAATATAATTTTAAATAGTGGAAACTAGCAACAAGGGTCTCTTTAACAAGTGCAATTAGTTTCTAGGACACACCACCAAAATAATAATTTTTAAGGACAAAATGCAAAATAATTAGTTTTTAAGGCCTCAAAACCTATGAAATTATGTCCTTGAAAGTAATTGGACTGCTGATTTTGTCCTTAAAAGTAATTATTCTGCTGACTTAGGCCTTGAAATTAATTTCTGTGGATGTGCGTCCTAGAAACTTATTGGATTGCAAAATTTGTCCTTCTAGTGAAACGCTCCTTTTAAATAATTACTTAAACATAATATGTATATATATATTAATTAATTAAATTAAAGCTCACTATTAAATTTATTTTCAAAACTAACTTATAAATTCAGAATTTTCAAAACATATAATTTCAAAAATCTAAATTTTACACATATATAAAAATAACGTTTATATATTATTTCTTTTAAAATCAATATTTAGTAAAACCCATATATTTTCTTTCAAAACTTTGGAAATCATTTTCAAAACATAGATCAGCGGTGTCCGTATACAATTTTCTATCGCATGATCAAATGATACAGATATTTATCATTTCAATCTACAATTTAAAATTTTGATATTACGGCTGTATATCGTTTCAACCTGCCATCCTAAAATTTCAAATAAAAATCACTTGGGTTTATCATTTCAACCCATAACAATTTTTCCCTATTCTAAAATATCGTTCGGGTAAACTTTTTCCCTATTCTAAAATATCATTCGGGTAAACTAACAGGGAATTTGTAGAGTGGGAACAAATATGATAATAATATAACGTATCAACAACAGGCATATATCATCAACAAGATTTTTTTAAAATATAATATATACAATAGATTATGGCATCATATGCCGTAGGTAAACAATTGCAGATAACATTTCATATTTTACATTAAATAACTAACGATTCAAATTTAACAACATATTTCAATCGTCATTTCATATGAATTATATCTACTAGATATAAGAATGTTAATCGTGATTGATTGCTCACCTTTTGAGGCTAGAAAAATGGAAATGAGAAGCAACGTTCATGGATACGCACATGGATACAGACATGATATGGGACGCACCAAGTCAATATCTAAGACAAGCAGAAAAGCAGATTTAGCTTGAGAATTCAATGAAAAACAAATTTATCGAAGGAACAAAATATATGTATGACATATATATCATTCTGTCGAACAATATATACATATGCATATATGCAATATATATATATATATATATATATTATATATATGTATGTATGTATACACTACAGAAAAAGATTGAAATAGAGACAGAAGATATTAGTCTTTAATTAAACAATTCAGTCTTAAAAATATATCTAAAGACCGACTAGAGACTGCAATTTCCGTCTTTATTTCTCGGGTCCCAAAAAAGTTTTAGGACTGAATATTCAGTCTTAAATGTTAAAAGCTGAAATTCAGTCTTAAGTATTATTAAAGACTGCAATTTAAAGGCCGAAATGCAGTTTTTAATCGGTCATAAAATTATATAAATTTAATATATTAATAATTTCGTTTTATTTATTCTTAATTAAAAATAATTGTTACAAACATGTGTGTGTAGAGCAAGAGATCATATTAGGCCATAATTAACCAACTTATAATATATATGTGTACGTAAACTACTTATGAATTACTGGTATGTAATATAATTCACATCATAGAAATATACGTAATATTAATCCAACATGAGACTACAAAAGTGGTTTAGAATAGAGTACATAAGCAAATCTTATCACATCTACATATCTATTAACATCATCCAAACAGTAAAATATCCTTTGACAGATCCAGATCCAATTAATTTTGCACCTACTGTCTTCATCGCCTTCAAATTAAAATTCTCCATCTCTTGAAGGGTGCTACCCATGTCCAGTTTCAGCAGCTTTCTAGGATACCGTTATTTGCTAGGTAGTGCCATTCTATGGTGCAGTAATTGATGCTTTATGTTATTTTTTTACTAAATTGGGTGGACTTATATTTCTTTATATGGCATGGAGATGTGGACATATAGCTGCTTGAAGAATGGTACTTGGGTACAAAATAAAGCTGCTTGAACAAGAAGACATGGCTACAAAACAAAGAGGGAAGCTTTTGTTTTTTATTTTGTGTGAATGGGATTTTGTAGGTAATTTGCAGCAGTACGGTGGTAGATATGATATGGAGAAGAGAATGATGTGGAGGAAGCAATATGGTTTATGAGGGAAAACGAAAAATATAGAGAAAAGAAAGAGTGGTGTTAGACGGCACCCTTAATCTGAGGAATAAGTGGGAATATTGGTGAAATAAAAAATGATTTATTAAAACTGAAAAATAATTTGAGTTTTAATATTATTCAACATTATCACGTGGATGATTGAATCTACCCGTTAAATTTTAAAATAGAATAAAAATCTCAATGGTTGTAAACTCATTCATTTAAACAACGATCAATGACCGAATTAAAGACTGACATTTGGTCTTTAAGTATTTTAAGTTTTTGCAACCGATTTGAAACTGAAATTCGGTCATTAATTTTTGTAATTAAAGTGATTTTTTTGGTCCTTAGTTTGTCTTTAGTTAGGGACTAAAATTTTTCAGTTTCTAACTTTCGGTTTTTAATTGGATGTTTTTTGGTAGTGATATGTATACTGGCAATGTGTAGTGGTAATATATCTCCAAGCATATGCACTATATATGTATATATACTGGCAATACATGCACACGGTAGTAAAATGGTCTGTGTGCAACATATATATACGTCAATATATATTACTTTCCGACATAATATATATACTGACATATGATCAATATAGACTGACATATATATAATCAACATAAATATACTGACATATGCCTTTTTTTATAAGAGAAGGCAGAGGCGAAATGAAACAAAGCTTGGTGGAGGGAAAGCTAGCAGGAGCAGGTTTCGGCCATAGAAAAATATAATAATACTGCTCAGGCAAATATATAGAGGAATTATATATATATATATATATATATATATATATATATATATATATATATATATATATATATATATATATATATATATTTTACAAAAAGGAAGAGGTTTTGCAGTCGATGGAATGGCGACTCACGGCAAATGAACAATGAAAAGAAAAAGAAAATAAGAATACGCTCAGGCAAAAATACAACTGGCATATATTACAACTTCTCAGCAAAAGTGATCAGAAAAAAAGGAGGAGCACGGTAAGCTTTTAGAGGTGCAGGTCCCGGGTGAGGTGAGTCGCCCCGATGGGATGTACTTGGCTGAGAGAGAGGACGATGCAAGCAAAGAAGGGGCATTCAGTTGTGATCTGCGTGAATGGGTTGGGATTTTAGATATGTGGACGAGGAAGGGCGAAGCTGAAGCTAGCTGTTGCATGGTGTTGTAGAGGTTCGCATGGAAATAGGGTTGTCAGGTGGCAAAGGGTGGATGTCTAGTGAGAGAGAGGGTGGATAATGGTTGCCATGGGTGGCATGTGGATCGGCAGTGAGTCGAATAGGGAGTGAGGTGAGCATGAAGGGTGCTGGGCGGAGCGGGTCACGACCAAGAGGAAGTGGAAGCGGTCATTGGTTGGATCGGTGGCTATGGCACGGTGGTGATAAGCTGGAGAGGTACAAGTTAGATAATTCTCAAGAAATATGAATAAGAACACGAATGATCACCAAAATCGATGATCATGGTCGGTTGTATTGATGAAGAACGGGCATGAAATGAAGCTTAGGCTAGTTGCAAAATAAAGAAGAGCCGAACAGGTTACAATGCAAAATGAAGAACCTTATTAATTATTATTATTATTATTTAGTGTAAGGTTACAGAGCGAAAGAGGTAGAGAGAAAACGAGCGCAAGGAATTGGAAAAATGAAAATGAACCACCGTATAAAATTTACGATGGAAATTAGAAAAGTCATTATTTAATTCAAAAAATAATAAAAACAATGATTGTTGGTTTTCAACTGGTAGATAAATGAAAGGGCGCATGGAAAAACAAAATGTTCAAACAGGTATCGATACGACTAACTGTTTCACAAGTTTTACCGCGTATCAGGCACCGAAATGCTCAAATGAATATACTACAGATATTAACATGACGAGATGAATAGAATATTACACAGATATCAACGATACGACCACCCTATCAAAAGACGATATTCCACTGCCAAACTGCTGCAAATTCGTCAAAAATAAGATAAACGGAGATAGAGTAGTCCAAATTTGACAACGGATTTTGATGTCTTACTCAGAAAATAGTTTACATTTTTATATAAAAATATTCAAATTTCGAAAATATTTTATTTTCATCTAATTTAACTGATTTTAAATTTACATAAGAATTACACGACAAAATAGACTTTCATATTTTCCAATGAAAATCTGCCAGTTGCTATGTTTAGATAGACGTATTTCAAATATCAAATTTTCATCGCTAAATTTTATAATTAAATTTCAAGCAAAATTTCAGTTAATTATGTTATAAAAAACGTTAAAATTTATGGGTCGTTACAATGCCTGTAGTACTTAACTATGTGCGATATTGATACTGAAAGGTAAGGTTGTTGCATATTAGTGACAACTAAAACTGCAAGAGAGGAAGTGTTCGACTTTTGTTTCAGAGTAAATCAGGATAGAGTTTTCTTTGGAGAATTGGAGCTATTATCTATTTGGAAAGGAGTTTGAGCTTTTTAGTGATTCCACATCATTGAAGTACCTCTTCTCCAAGAAGAATCTCAACCATCGCCAGCAGTGATGGTTGGAATTCTTAGCCTCCTATGGATTTAACATTTCATATACATTCGTGTGGGAAATGCAGTTATTTACGCTTTGAGTTGAAGACATACTAGTTTGGGAGCAGTATTCCTAGAGTGGGAATTACTCGAGCTTTTCACTAGTTATGACTTCAAAACTCGATGAGCTATGGACAAAGGTGATGGCTAGTTTGACCATCATACCTACTTTGATTTGGCGGATTGGTACTAATCAGAGGCATTAGGCTAGACTAGTGAAGATCGTGGCTAAATTAGAAGAATGAATAGTCTATATATTGGTGATGGAGTGTAGACCCAATAAAACTGTTGGTTCCATGTGGATGAGAGATTGTTTATTCTCAAGTAGTGGGATCAAATATTTATAGATTGCATCTATGGATTGTTAATGACCAAGGATAGTATGATAATATTTGAGTCACGGTCGATTGGTTAATGAATAGTGCGAGATTTGTATTACTTAAGTCCAGTGGAATGACATCCGTATTTATTGGGTTATATGTGGCATGGATAGTGTGATTCCATTGTATGCAAAGAGCATTGTAAATGGTCAAAACCTATTGTTCGATAATGGGTTTTGAAAGAACTTACAAGAGGCGTTTGGAATTTGGTACCGAATTAATTATGTGGTATCGAGACTGAACCAAGGACTTCGTGACTTCGTAGTCCCATTCGTACCGATAAATGTGATATGAACAAGTTATGAGGAGGATAGTGGAGTAATAGAGATTCAATGGAAATGAAAGTGAACGTGATAGGACATAGGAGATTGAGAAGAGCATGAGGACTGCTTATCCGAAGCTCTTCACTTGGCGAGATTTCATTTTGGTCATTGGTTTACATATTGGATATCATATTCGATATTTCACACAAGATAGTTTAATATTTTGCATGCTAGGATAAGCATGGATGTTACTTCCTGATCATAGATCTTATATATGCATGTTGTAACGACCCATAAAATTTTAGCAATTTTTAATTGGTTTATAACGTATTGAATTGGATTTTTGAGAAATTATTAATACTAAAATTTTGAAAAAAAAGAAAAAAATTAATTTGGATTACGTATAATTAAATATAGCAAATGGTAAATTTTCAATTAATTATATGAAAGTTTATTTATTATGCAATTCTATTAAACTCAAATTAGTTAAGAATTGTTGAAAATAAATTTGCATGAAATCAAGGGAATCGACTGTTACCATAAATTTTATTTCTTTCTTGTTCATTCAAATTTTACATCAGTTACAAACCAATCAATACCTTACCTTTATTACTCCCTATATTCGTGTTGTAGCTCTTTAATTTTCTATCCGTTGCTATTTCATTTCGGGTTTGTTCCTTCCCTATTTATTCCATTTCAAACATTTTCTCTTCTCTCTGGCAGAAACATAATATTTTGAATCATTTTTATATATTGGTATATGTAACCTATATTTAATTTATATATGTCTGATATAGTACGTAAATATATATATATATATATATATATAATTAAAAATTGCATTTGCAGGATAAGTTTATGTTAGTGTAAACATATTGCTACAGTTTTATATATTTATATAAGTTACATACTTTATACTATAAAAGGATTATATATATAAATTATAATTTCTGATTTTGGAAGAAGCCTCCATATGTTTACATTCATATAGTGATATGCATACGTATTTTACTTATAAATATTATATTTGTTTATAAAATATACTATTGTATATAAGAAGTACCATATATATAACGTTAGCTGTTAGTTATATTTTAAGCTTTTAGACACGTTTGGTTATGTACACGAAGGGATATATATATATGTATATATGTATATATATATATATGTATATATGTATATATATATATATATGTATATATATATATATATATAAGATTTGTATGCTAGTTTGATAATATATCAGCCATGTATAAATTAGTATACATAATACATAATAGTTTGTTTATAATAGCAAAGATACACATGCATATGCATGTATTTGGATCTGTAAAGATCTATATATAAACTCAGATTTTATATTAATTTATCTAAGTATATAAGTTGTATAAGTATATATATATAATCTGTATATGCTATTTAAATAGATTTTTCCAAATATGCCAGTTTATATTTAGATCATTATGTCTGACAAACTACTTTATGACACTACATAAGATTTCTTTTGTGCTGTAGTGATCTGATATGATTTGTTGTGTGTGTGTGTGTGTGTATATATATATGTATATATATATATATATATATATGAAGATATTTGGAACTTTAAAGAGTGATGTTTTTCTTCTTCTCTTGATTTTGCTGAATATATAAAGAAGTTGATATATATATTATTTTAAAGGTATATTACATACAGATATATTTTATTATTCTATTCGTTTATATATATATATATATATATATATATATATATATATATATACACACACACACACACACACATACATATAAGTTTTATATATATGGTTTATATAAGATTTTGTTTTATGTTATATATATGTGATATGTTTATATCTAGATGCGTATTTATCTTAATTATATTATGTAAACGATAATTTCAATTATATATATATGTATGTATGTATGTATGTTATTTTGATATATATACACATATATATTTGTATGGTTTTCAATTTGTTTTAAATTTAAATATAGATTTCGTGGACACCTTCATCTTCATTTGTCTCATATTCATTATTTGTGTACGTTTCCGTTTCAATTATTGTACACATCATGGTTCCTTTTATAAATTCATCGTCCATAAATAGTTTATTTCTTTCCCCCTTCATCTTCATTTGTCTCATATTCATTTATTTGTACACGTTTTCGTTTCAATTATTGTACACATCATGTTTCCTTTTATAAATTCATCGTCCATAAATAGTTTATTTCTTTCCCCCTTCATCTTCATTTGTCTCATATTCATTTATTTATGTACGTTTTCGTTTCAGTTATTGTACACATCACGGTTCCTTTTATAAATTCATCGCCCAGAAATAGTTTTTCTTTCCCTCTTCATCTTCATTTGTCCCATATTCATTTATTTGTACGTTTTTTATATTGATTGGGCAAAGGCTCATATTTCAATTGCGTTTATAAATCAATTTCCACTTTTGCAACTTCACTATGCTTTCACTTTCCACCTCATGCTTGCATCCTTCTTTTACTCACCTGCTCACATTTTACTCCCTCTACATAAATTGCTCCCTTCTCTTTTGAAACCCAACAACAACAAAAAAAGAGAGAGAGAGAAATGAACACACTCCTCCTCCTCTGGCTTGCACCCTTAGCCTCTCCGCCTCAACTGCCGTACCTCCACCTGATCATCTCCACCCTTCATCTCCTCCTCTTCCATGCTGACATTGTTTGGCGAGCCACTACCTTGCCGCGGTGAGTTTTGTTGTCCTCTTCGTTGATTCTTCTCTGGTTCTATATCTTGTTCGCATATATATGTATATTAAACTTAAGTATGTATAAACTATAAAGCAACTTTGTAAGGTGATAATATCATATGCTGTGTCCTATTTTTATCTAATATTATACAGTATAAACTTGGGTAAGGCTTAGTCTATGCCTATAAGGATCTAAAGAAGAAATATATATATATATATATATATATGTAGTGTTTGTTGTATGCGTTTTGTATAAGGTGTGTTTGTTTTTATTTTATTTTGTTTTACTGTATATAATTGTTTTACAGTACTATGTATATTTTGTATAGTTGCAGTGCTAGCATGTTTAAAGTATTGTAAAGTATAGAAGGTGTTGAGTATATTTATGTACTGACTTTAACTAACATATATTATTGTTAGTATTATATATTGGTTTATTTTATATATAATCTGTTTTAGTAGCATATAGATTTTATAAAGTTTATATGGGTTTATATTAGTTTACATATACCGGAGTTAGATTTGGTATTGATATATAATATATGGACTTTATGTTATATGTTTTAATATTGAGTTTAATATTTTATTTATAAAGGTTACTTTTATAAAGATTTAAATTTTAGATGGTGTTTGGATATTGGTTTGTATATGGGTTTAAACATATACATTATTTCAAACTATACTACATATAGATATGTTTTGTTTAAACCAATGATTTTTTGAAAATATATATTTAATTTAATATATGTTTAAATTTAGAATACAGTTTTATTTATATATAGTTATATATACAACTATATATAGCTCACTTATCCTATTTATCTTCCTAGACCCAACTCTGATTTGATTTCGTCAATTCCTCTTTATCAGCTTTGATCGTTAAAATTCTTGCCAATATTGCTTTGCTTCGAAATCTATGCTTGAATTCGTATCTCTTCTCATTCCGCCCTCTCCTCTAGGCTCGAAAGGTGAGCAATATCCTATTGTTATATATGCTATTATATGTAACTGTTCACTTATGGGATATGACACCATATCCTATTGTTTATATTTATTTTTGATGATATATGCCTGTTGTTATTATTATTTTCATATCTGTTATCACTCTGCAAGTTCTCTGTTAGTATAGAAATCACTATGGGTTGAAATGATACATACCCGAACAGACTTTAGAGTAGGAGAATTTCGTTATGGGTTGAAATGATAAACCCAAGCGATTTTCATCTGAATTGAATTTGGGATTACGGGTTGAAATGATATCCATCCGTATATATTTAACTTACGGATTGAAATGATAAATATCTGTATCCCTTGTCCATAGAATAGAAAATTTTACATTGACGACGTGGTCTATATGAATGTTTTGAAAATAATTTCTATGGTTTTGAAAAAGAAATATATGGTTTTAATGGATATTGATTTAAAATATTATATATAAAGATTATTTTATATATAGACTTAATATTAAGATAAATTGATTAAAATTGATTTTATTAATATGAAATATGTTTAAGGATTTATTAAATTTGTATTTCTGAAATAGATTTGTGGAATAAATTATATAAGCTAAGGGTTGAAGATATATTTGGGACTTATTTGAATTTGTCATTAATTAAGGATTTTATCTAGTTAAACCAATTTGAAACTATTAAATTCGAAACATTAAAATATGATCCTATAACTTGAATTTTTATTTTATGTCTAAAGAAATCGAAGGGAATATATAGAAATGTAAATTTAAGGTTGTATAAATAATATTGAATTTATTAAGTGAATATTTCAAATCTAAATAAAAGTGAAGTCAAGTTGGCAGATAAACGCAATTATCAAATTTTAGTCTTTGAAATGTTGAATATTTAAAGCTTCGAAATATATTAACTTTAAATTATATTGAAATTTAAATGGTTTATTTTGTGGTTCAAATCTGTATTTAAAATCAATAAATTTGATTTTGTTTAGTTAGAAACTAAATTGAATGGAAATTGATAAATTTTGATTTAATTAAATTTGAACGGGAAAGTCGAGTTGATTTTTGAAGCGATTTGTGAAATTTTGAGGAAATTACAAATACTTTACTTCATAAATTATTCAATATATATATATACACTATTTTGGAAGATAGATGTATTTGAAATAAAAATGATACTTTGGTTTTGAAGCATAAATTAATTTGAAATGACCACGGTGTTATAATGTATATTTCTACATTGTATATCGCTCCATGGATCCTTAGAGGATGGTTATCCCAAACATCCTTACCTGTATTTCAGTTGTTATTTCACTTGAGTTGGATTTATTGATACAGCATTTGAGACTCGCCTTCGAAGTTGGAGCTTTGCTTGAAGATCCAGCTATCTATCCTTTCAGTCATCCAGTTGATTGGTTCAGAGAAGTCATCTGCTCGTACTGGAGACTTCACTGCATCTGGGATATTCCGATGTATTTTATTCTAACTCTGATGTATATAGTAGCTTCATGAACTACTATTCTTTATCTATTCCGCTGCATTTTATTACTCTATGTCTGTGATCTGTGATTATTTACTTACGGTTTATGTTAAGTTTTGCCAAATTTAAATTAACAATTCGGTATTTTGAATTATTCAAGTCGGTCATGTATGGTTTTATTGTCGATTGAATGGTCCAAAATAGCGGGTCGTTACAGTTGGTATCAGAGCTTTGGCTCGAGGCAAAACTTAGCATATATGGTAAATTTATTAACAGAATCACTTTCGCTTCGAGATGAATCTCTTCTTTTTGACTCGATTTCCTTTGAATTTTGGAATGTCCCTCGGTTCCGAAATTCATTCTGTCTCTCCCTATTTATATTCGTTTGATTTCGGAGTATCCCATAACTCCACTGAATGATTTGTAAAGGGGGTGAAAACACCGTTTCAATTCGCATCGACTCACCAAAGATTTCTGTATCCTCGGTTTACGATGCTGCTATATCTTGTTATGCTGAATTCTATATCTCTGGCGGTCGAATGTCGAATTGCCTCAGAATTCTACACCGATCTAATTTTTGAATCACGGTTAACCGGTAAAGGTCGCCCGTGATTTATAGAAGTATATCCATCTTCTATTTTGTAATTTAATTATCTCATCTTCGATCGAGTCTATCTTCGAATCAGGATTCTATTGATTGGAGTTCCTCTAACTTAAATCCCTATCTTTGTTTTGAAATCCATTCTTGAATCATCCTTTGAAAATCGGGTTTTGTTTGTATATTTGAAATTGTTTATACCAAAATTTTATTTTGATAACTATGATTTTTTTTTATATATATAAATGAGAAAATGTTTTCGATAAGGATTATATACCTATATATATAAAGCAAATAAGAAATGTTATTCTATATAAAAAGGTTTTGAAAGGATTTGAAATTTTGAAAAATTATAAGAAATTGATTTATATAAAAATGATTTATAACTGTAGAGTTAATAACTGTAGAGTTAAATTTGAAATTCAAGAATTGAATTCCGGTATTTTGAAATTGGTTTTAAGATTTTGGAAAATATATAAAAATAATACGGTTTAAAAATATTTTTCCGAATAAGAAATGTTTCAAATGAGTTCAAATGAATTCCAATAACTTTGATGAAATTTCAAAGAAGTTTTCAAGAAAATAGAAGTCCAGAACTCACTTATGTCGCTGGAAAATAATTTCGGTGATGAGTGCATGCATCATCGACATTGATTTTCGGGTTTCAGAGTGGAGGAGAGGCCACTTTAATAGCTTCTCTATGCAAGTGATTTTGTAAAACCGTTTTTGATTTCAAATTCCGAAGTATAATTTGATATTTTAGAAAGATATAAGTATATATTTGAAACAATTTAAAATGAGACCGGTGTTCAGTCCTCGAGTTTCGGATTTAATAATTGATTTATTGATTTATTGTTGATTTTCAACCCTTGAATTGAAAATTTGATTTCCCTAACTAGTTTGAATGTTCGAACACTTCCAAATCGAGATTAAATTTTCAAAGCTAAGAAATTTCGAAGAGTATAAAATGTTTAATAAAGAATATAAATTTAGCTTTGAAATGTTTTGAAAAAAAATAGTTGAATAATGGTTTTCAAAAAGTTAAATTGGATATTTCACATAGAAATAGATAGTTTAAAAGTTTTAAAAAAAGGGATAATTATAAATTTGGAAACCATTTTGAGTATAATTGATTTTGGGAAAATATTTGGTTTTGAAATTAAATTGGAATTAAAAACCAGTACTTATATGGTATTTTTGGAAATGAATTTGTTTGACTTGAATTATTTTAATTTGGAAAATGGTATAATTTTCTAAACCTATTATTTTAGGAACTTTGAAATTTAGATATTTAATTTGGAAGAAAATTTGATGAAATCATATATGATTTTGAAACTGAATTGATATTGAAATGATTTGAAATTTGAGAACCTTATATTATTAAGCACTTGATTTGGGAGTGGTCGAACTTATATAAAATGGATTGTATAAGTATGAAGTTGATTTGAAATCTATTGATTTGAAAGGTACTCAATTTGGAAAGAGATTTTATATAATCGAAGTCTATATAAGTATGATTTGATCTGCTATTGATTTTGGAAAGTATTCGATTTGGGAAAAATGGAATCCTATATATATGGACTTTATATAAGTACGATATTTGAAAGTGATTTGAAAAGGTACTGTATGATATATATTTTCGAAGTAAAGATATGGAAAGTGCCTTTTGCTTGATATCTGCTTTGTGGCCACGTCGTGGATTCATTCTATCGATATTATTCTCTCTGATTTTTGGTTTTTGGATGTAATACTCGAGTGTTTCCACCGTGGCGTAACCCATGGTTTTTTTTTCTCTCGCGACTGCATAGTGCAATTGCCTGGCTGAGTCTGGCCTAGGGGTATGGATTGTTTCCTGGGGGATCCAGGCGTAACCATTGTGTATCCTGCAATCTGTGTAGGTCGCGAATAGTAGCGAAACTGCCTGGCTGAGACAGCCTAGGGGTACGGATTGTTTCCTGGGGAACCCAGGTGTAACCATTGTGTATCTTGCCCTCTACTAGTCATCATGGCGTAACTCGCAGGGCTGAGAAAGCCTACGGATACGGATTGTTTCTTGGGGGATCCAGGCGTAACCATTGTGTATCTGCGAACCATGGTTGGACAAAGGTTTTGGTTTGGTTGTTTTGTTTGGATTGTACTTTCCATATCTGTTTTTAAAAGGTTTTTCGAGTATTTTCACTAGGTGTTGAAACAGGTCTACTAAGTACTTGAAGAATTCTAGCTTTGTGCCTGATCAACGCATGGCCAGAGTCTGCAAGAACAAGGATAAACTTGTTGAAACATCGAGTTATAAAAGTTTTTTCAAAAGGAAATTTGTTTTGATATAAAGGTATTTTATTATAAATGTATTTCCAATAAATAAAATTCTTAATTTAATACCATTTCAACTAAATCCAAATTTATCTTCCTAACCTCAATTTATCCAAATTATTTGGAAATATAAATTTTGTATTAATATTTGAAATTGAAATTTTTTTGGTTTGAAATTAACAATTCGAGCCCGATACTATTCTTTTGAGTCTATCTTATCTGCCTTTCTTTATTTATCCACCTATATTCTCTTTTCCGAATCTATCTTCTTTCCTTCTTTCCTTCTTTTGAATATATCCTTTAAAATATTGTTTATTTATATACTACCTGGTTTAATAGTAAATTTTTTTGGTGTTTTATAAATAATTGATCTCATAATTAATTGAATGGATTTAATAAAATGAGTAATCTATTAAATATTAATTAATTTAAATAATAAAAAAAAGTATATGGTTTTAAATAAATTGTATAATTTGTTTTTCAAAGTCTAAAATTTTCATCTGGTTGTTTCTATTCTCCTACTTTGTTCCTTTTCGGGGACGAAAAGTTTTGAGTGGGGGAGAGTGTAACGACCCATAAAATTTTAGCAATTTTTAGTTGGTTTATAACGTATTGAATTGGATTTTTGAGAAATTATTAGTACTAAAATTTTGAAAAAAAAAAGAAAAAAAATTATTTGGATTGCGTATAATTAAATATAACAAATGGTAAATTTTCAATTAATTATATGAAAGTTTATTTATTATGTAATTCTATTAAACTCAAATCAGTTAAGAATTGTTGAAAATAAATTTGCATGAAATCAAGAGAATTGACTGTTACCATAAATTTTATTTCTTTCATGTTCATTCAAATTTTACATCAGTTACAAACCAATCAATACCTTACCTTTATTACTCCCTATATTCGTGTTGTAGCTCTTTAATTTTCTATCCGTTGCTATTTCATTTCGGGTTTGTTCCTTCCCTATTTATTCCATTTCAAACATTTTCTCTTCTCTCTGGCAGAAACATAATATTTTGAATCATTTTTATATATTGGTATATGTAACCTATATTTAATTTATATATGTCTGATATCGTACGTGTGTATATATATATATATATATATATATATTATTGAAAATTGCATTTGCAGGATAAGTTTATGTTAGTGTAAACATATTGCTACAGTTTTATATATTTATATAAGTTACATACTTTATACTATAAAAGGATTATATATATAAATTATAATTTCTGATTTTAGAAGAAGCCTCCATATGTTTACATTCATATAGTGACATGCATACGTATTTTACTTATAAATATTATATTTGTTTATAAAATATACTATTGTATATAAGAAGTACCATATATATAACGTTAGCTGTTAGTTATATTTTAAGCTTTTAGACACGTTTGGTTATGTACACGAAGGGATATATATATATATATATATATATATATATATATAATTGTATATAAGATTTGTATGCTAGTTTGATAATATATCAGCCATGTATAAATTAGTATACATAATACATAATAGTTTGTTTATTATAGCAAAGATACACATGCATATGCATGTATTTGGATCTGTAAAGATCTATATATAAACTCAGATTTTATATTAATTTATCTAAGTATATAAGTTGTATAAGTATATATACAATCTGTGTATGCTATTTAAATAGATTTTTCCAAATATGCCAGTTTATATTTAGATCATTATGTTTGACAAACTACTTTATGACACTACATAAGATTTCTTTTGTGCTGTAATGATCTGATATTGTAACAACCCGCATATTTATCGATTTTATATTTAAATATTTTATTTAAATATTTTATCGTTAGTCGGATTTTAGTCCGAAAAGCTACTTTTTGCAAACAGCCGAATTAGGACTCGAGACCACTTCCATTGAGTTCAAAATGCCGTTTGCGACCTTTTTGAGTATAAGCTTCGATATGTTTGGAGAAAGTTGAATTTTGCTACTTTTTCTTTAGGGCTTTGGGTTGGGTTTCAGCCCATTAACCCCACTTATACTCTAGCTCAGCCCTCTCCTCTCCATTCACTCATTCCCACTCCTCAAACTCAAGCTCCAACTGAAAATGGTGGAAAGGAAAGGGAATTAGAAATTCCAATCCCTAGTTCCTCTTGCTAGCTCAAGTTCTTGCTCCAAATTCAAAGAGAACCCATTAGTAAGCATCTCCTTCTTCTTCTCCAACTCATTCTCTCTTTGATTTCAGAAATTTCCTAAACCTAATTTAGGAAATGTTTCTCTTTTAAGCTTAGATTGAAGCTTCTTGAGTTGTTATTGAAGAGGAATTGATCTTAGCTTGCTTTCAAGCTTCTTCTTCTATTGTTTGGGTTCAAAGGTGAGATTTTTAATCTCACATCTATGCTTATAATTCTCTTCTATTGTTAGGTATGAATTCCTGACACTTAATCATGTGCATTTGATTTTGATTTGGATTGCTTTTGTGAATATTCCAATTTTTAGTGTTTTGAGTTCAATTCGTTAAAAATCCTAACTTTGATGTTTGAACATGTTTTTGGTGATGCATCGAGGAGCATATATATGGCCGGGTAGTCGATTGGCATAAACCCTTAGCGTCGTTGCTCGTGCGATTGCAATTTGATCGAGATTTGCACCTCCTTTGAAATAGGGAAGGAAGTGCAAGTATACAGGTTCGGCCGACCGAGCCCTCTGGTTCGGTCGACCGACCTGTAGTCCAGGCACTTCCTGCCTCTGTTTGGAAGTGCTGGTTACAGGCTTCGGCCGACCGAGCCCCCTGGGCCGGTCGACGACCTGGTGCCTCGAGCACTTCCAACCTCTGGTTCGGTTGACCGACTCAGGGAGTCCGGTCGACCGACCTGCTACTATTTGCCAGATTAGCTTATATTGCTAATTCGTTTGAATATCCAACTTTAATCGATTCGTTTTGTCTCCCTTTTGTTGTTGTCATTTATTATCGACTTTGATCACCTTTTCTTTGGGAATTTTAGATATATCCACTTTGATGGATTTGATATCGATTTCTTTGAATTTTATTCACGTCTTCGAATGTGAATTTTTATGCCCGATTGTTTCTACAATCACTTCTATGATTTGTCACTTTAAAATATAAAGGTTTTCTATACTAGTAGTAAATATCAAAACTCTTTCTTCAAATGATTTCAACACTATTTTATTACAAAGCTCGTTTTCTCAAACCGATTTCCAATCTATTAGTATATACAAACCTCTACCTCACTCGTATGAGAAATCTAATTAAACGACTTAGTAAAACAAGTGGTATGAAACGCTTGCGTTTACTTCGTTGGTTAATTTTTGGACTTGTTCGATTGAACCACTTGTGACATTTTTCTAGTGGAGATTTGCAGTTTGTTCGTAAATGTTTAAGTTAAGCAAGTGGTTATCGGACATGAAGCTAAACTTTTATATTTACTAGCTTAGTGTAATTGACACTTCTCGTTGATCATGACGATCATCTTTGTGGTTTAGACTAGCAATGTGCGATGTCTCTTTGTTTGCGAGGTTAGGCTAGACACCACTTGTGCGATTCCATTCGCACATACCTTTTCGGTTAGCCTAGACGCCACTTGTGTGATTCCGTTCACACATACCTTTTTGCTTTTTGGTTAGGCTAGACACCACTTGTGCGATTCCATTCGCACGTACCTTTTCGGTTAGCCTAGACACCACTTGTGTGATTCCGTTCACACATACCTTTTTGCGATTTGGTTAGGCTAGACACCACTTGTACGATTCCATTCGCACATACCTTTTCGGTTAGCCTAGACACCACTTGTGTGATTCCGTTCACACATACCTTTTTGTTTTTGGTTAGGCTAGACACCACTTGTGCGATTCCATTCGCACATACCTTTTTGTGATTTCTAGATTTCGTGTGTTGATTTCTGCAATTTATATCATTGACTTGTTATGAGTACAGGTTTAGGGTATGATGCCCTCTTTGGATCTTTGAGAAGATTCTTGTGATATTGATTAATCTCTTGTTGATTATCATTTACATGCTTATAGTAGTATGCCATTATGGATATTATGTTTATGCCATATCTTGTATGTTATATCATGTCATCTGATATTTATAGCTAGACTGATCCGTTTATTATTTTCTTATGAAATAATACTCGGGTCAGACCGAGATGTTACAGGTGCTTCCGCTTGACTTCCTTCCGGGATTTGCTTCTCTGACTTTTGGTTAACTACTTTAGTTTAGTAGTTTTTGTTGTATACATTTGAGATACAGACCCTATGATGTATATTTACTCTTTTGTATAGCACGTGTTGCTATTCTTTTGTATTATCGTGGATCTTGTTTGACCACTACTCTGATGTACACTTTCATGTGTTATATTCATATCTATTTCCGCCTTTGTGATATGAATTATCTGTGACTGATTTGTGTTATGTTTATTTCTATATCTGTTTCCGAAGTCCTTTATAGCCACTGTGTAGTAGCTTTGAGTTTGTGTCGGTATGTCGGATTTCCTCTTGAGATGAAAACTTATATTTTTATCTGGCATATCGGTGCTCGCACAAAGCAATTATACAGATGGTCGCTCCTCAACAGCCTTATTCTCCGTGCTAGTTGACAGCATTACTCCGTAGTGTTCTTGTCTAGCGTGGGTATAGAGGTGGGGCGTCACAGCTTGGTATCAGAGCCAAACTTCGGAACAATATGGAATATTGTAGCAAGGATCATGTCCTAAGTCTTTCTTAGGAGTCGTGCTTTAGGATTTAATTCGAGTCTTCGTACCGATTCATCCTATTTTCTTTATGATTCCTTGTTTTATCAATCAAGTTTGATTGAAATTTATTTTGAGAATAACTTTTTCCTCTTCTTTCTTTCTTAAAGAAGAAAAATGGTTAGACCTGGCCGTCCCAGCGCCGGTCAATCTAGTGCTGCTTCCCATGATGGAGTTTTTATGTCTGCTCAACAACTTTTGGATCTTGTAAAGAATCAAGAGTTTATCTATGCTTTGAGTAAGAACCCCGAAATGGTTCTACCTTTGAAACTTGAAGTTTCTTTCAATCGGCTTGTGGATTTTATTCTTCTTCATGGAGAGGTTGGTAAAGGAAGTGTTTGTGATATTGGGACTTCCAAGAAGAGGCATATTAAGTTCAAGAGCCTTAATCCCAATAAGAGAGTGAAGCAAACTACTTTTGTAGCAAAGACTCCAATCCCTAATCGTGGAGGATGCTACAATTGTAATTCTATGGAACACTATGCGAATAAGTGTCCAAAACCCCATTCTTGTCGCTATTGCAAGAAACCGGGTCATCTTTTATCTGCGTGTCCCAAACTTTTGAACAAGGACATGAGAAAGCTAAATATTGTGCAATCCCCTAGCAACTCTTCTCTTGGTCAAGGTACTTTTCACTCAATCCTTGATGGCATTGTTTTATTTCGTGATCTTCTTATTTGAGTTCTTTTCGATATGGGTTCCATCTCACTATTTTATATCAAAAGAACTTGTCGATTCTTTTTCTTTGAATATTTTGGGCTTGATGACTTCTTTGAGGATTGCGAATCCGAATGGTAGATCCGCAACACTTAATTTGCTTTTTATTGATGTCGAAATTATCTTATGAGATTTTTCTTTCCGAGCCGACATTTTTACTTAGGCTCCGGAATTGATTTTTTTAAAGGATCGACTTAATTGTGAAGCCCGTATCCTATTTTTCGAGTGGACTATTCATCTTCGACATTTTCTATCTGTTAAGCAGCTTTCTATTTTTCTTTGTGATTCCGATTTCAAATTTTTGGTGGAATCATTTTATTCCTTAAGCCTACTTATAAGGAAAGTGTTGTTTCTCTCATTCATGTAGTTTGAGATATTTTCCGGTATTTTTGAATTTGTCTTAGGACTGTAACCTAAGCAATCTTTTGAGTAGTGTTAAGGTCTTTTTAGTTTGACTTTACCACCGGTTTTCGTTTGCTACGAGTTGCGAAAATTAGCATTCCACTTACCGCATTCCGCACTCGTTATGCTTCCTATGAATGAATTATTATATCATTCATTTTGTCCAGCTTATTTCATCCATTTTATAAATCGAATATTCTATGATTATTTCGATGAGACCATTCTTGTATTTATTGATTTTGGATGAAAATAGTAATTTAAAATTTTTCAAAACTTTTTCATAAGATTTATTTATAAGTAAAACTGGATTTTGTTCTTGAAATGAACAAAGAATATTCTTAAAACTTTTTAAGAGATTTATTTATCCTATAAAAGATGATTTTGTGATTGTATTGCCCGTTGAGTGCTTTAAGAATTTTGGTCGATGCGCTTGATCAACGTTATCGATAGGAATTTCCTAAACGCTTTGATGTGACAATCAGACACGATATATTCACTTGTAAATTGTAAATTTTTCTAGAAATATTTTTACATTGAAATAATTGTGATTTTGAAAGTTTTAGCTTTTCGAGAAAGAAGATTATCTAAAAGAACTCTTCCTTTCGATACTCTTGTTCTTGTGATTCCTGAAGGGGAACCAAGACTTTGCTATTTGTACCGATACTAGTCGTATTGGTTTGGATGTCGTTCTCTTGCAAAGGAGAACATGCTATCTCTTGTGCTTCTAAATCATTATAGCTTATCGAGACTAGATATGCCACTCATGATCTGGTGCTCTCGGCTATTGTTTTTACTTTTGGAATTTGGCATCATCATATTTGGATGAGAAATTTGTTCTCTACCTCGATCATAAATCTTTGGAATAATTATTTTCTCATATGGAACTCCATGTTGACTCGAGTTCCTGACATCTTATGATCTTGATATTCTTTTTATTCCTGGAAGGGAAATCATGTTGCCAATGCGCTTTGTCGTAAGCAACAAGTGGTTGATTCATTGGATGTATCGTTTGTACTACATCAATGACTTTGCTTTTGATTCATTGGATGTACCGTTTGTACTACATCAATGTCTTTCCTTTTGATTCATTGGATGTACCGTTTGTATTACATCAATGTCTTTGCTTTTCGATTCATTGGATGTACCGTTTGTACTACATCAATGACTTTGCTTTTGGATTCATTGGATGTACCGTTTGCACTACATCAATGACTTTGCTTTTGATTCATTGGATGTACCGTTTGTACTACATCAATGTCTTTGCTTTTGATTCATTGGATGTACCGTTTGCACTACATCAATGTCTTTGCTTTTGATTCATTGGATGTACCGTTTGTACTACATCAATGACTTTGCTTTTGATTCATTGGATGTACCGTTTGTACTACATCAATGACTTTGCTTTTGATTCATTGGATGTACCGTTTGTACTACATCAATGACTTTGCTTTTGATTCATTGGATGTACCGTTTGTACTACATCAATGACTTTGCTTTTGATTCATTGGATGTACCGTTTGTACTACATCAATGTCTTTGCTTTTGATTCATTGGATGTACCGTTTGTACTACATCAATGACTTTGCTTTTGATTCATTGGATGTACCGTTTGTACTACATCAATGTCTTTGCTTTTGATTCATTGGATGTACCGTTTGTACTACATCAATGACTTTGCTTTTGATTCATTGGATGTACCGTTTGTACTACATCAATGACTTTGCTTTTGATTCATTGGATGTACCGTTTGTACTACATCAATGTCTTTGCTTTTGATTCATTGGATGTACCGTTCGTACTACATCAATGTCTTTGCATTTGATTCATTGGATGTACCGTTCGTACTACATCAATGTCTTTGCTTTTCGATTCATTGGATGTACCGTTTGTACTACATCAATGTTTTTGCTATTTGATTCATTGGATGTACCGTATGTACTACATCAATGTCTTTGCTTTGGTTCATTGGGCGTACCGTTTTTGTACTACGCTGATGTCCCAAATTATTTGAGTTTCTAGTTCCTCGGGCGTACCGTTTTTGTACTACGCCGTTCCACCGACTCAATTTTCTGCTATTCTTGACGTTCCCCACGTCTTTCATCTACGGAAATGCCTTAGGGATTCCGGTTTTCATTCTTGAGCCCGGTAATATTGTGGAAATTGAAGTTTCATCAGATTTCTTGCTAACTCTTTCGTGCACTTTATGGTGAACTTCCTATTTCAAATTTTCTTTTGTGTTGATATGCTTCCATGGTTGTTACTTCTTATTTTCCTCTTAAGTATTGCGAGGACGCAATTTCTTTAAGGAGGGGAGTCTGTAACAACCCGCATATTTATCGATTTTATATTTAAATATTTTATTTAAATATTTTATCGTTAGTCGGATTTTAGTCCGAAAAGCTACTTTTTGCAAACAGCCGAATTAGGACTCGAGACCACTTCCATTGAGTTCAAAATGCCGTTTGCGACCTTTTTGAGTATAAGCTTCGATATGTTTGGAGAAAGTTGAATTTTGCTACTTTTTCTTTAGGGCTTTGGGTTGGGTTTCAGCCCATTAACCCCACTTATACTCTAGCTCAGCCCTCTCCTCTCCATTCACTCATTCCCACTCCTCAAACTTAAGCTCCAACTGAAAATAGTGGAAAGGAAAGGGAATTAGAAACTCCAAGCCCTAGTTCCTCTTGCTAGCTCAAGTTCTTGCTCCAAATTCAAAGAGAACCCATTAGTAAGCATCTCCTTCTTCTTCTCCAACTCATTCTCTCTTTGATTTCAGAAATTTCCTAAACCTAATTTAGGAAATGTTTCTCTTTTAAGCTTAGATTGAAGCTTCTTGAGTTGTTATTGAAGAGGAATTGATCTTAGCTTGCTTTCAAGCTTCTTCTTCTATTGTTTGGGTTCAAAGGTGAGATTTTTAATCTCACATCTATGCTTATAATTCTCTTCTATTGTTAGGTATGAATTCCTGACACTTAATCATGTGCATTTGATTTTGATTTGGATTGCTTTTGTGAATATTCCAATTTTTAGTGTTTTGAGTTCAATTCGTTAAAAATCCTAACTTTGATGTTTGAACATGTTTTTGGTGATGCATCGAGGAGCATATATATGGCCGGGTAGTCGATTGGCATAAACCCTTAGCGTCGTTGCTCGTGCGATTGCAATTTGATCGAGATTTGCACCTCCTTTGAAATAGGGAAGGAAGTGCAAGTATACAGGTTCGGCCGACCGAGCCCTCTGGTTCGGTCGACCGACCTGTAGTCCAGGCAATTCCTGCCTCTGTTTGGAAGTGCTGGTTACAGGCTTCGGCCGACCGAGCCCCCTGGGCCGGTCGACGACCTGGTGCCTCGAGCACTTCCAACCTCTGGTTCGGTCGACCGACTCAGGGAGTCCGGTCGACCGACCTGCTACTATTTGCCAGATTAGCTTATATTGCTAATTCGTTTGAATATCCAACTTTAATCGATTCATTTTGTCTCCCTTTTGTTGTTGTCATTTATTATCGACTTTGATCACCTTTTCTTTGGGAATTTTAGATATATCCACTTTGATGGATTTGATATCGATTTCTTTGAATTTTATTCACGTCTTCGAATGTGAATTTTTATGCCCGATTGTTTCTACAATCACTTCTATGATTTGTCACTTTAAAATATAAAGGTTTTCTATACTGGTAGTAAATATCAAAACTCTTTCTTCAAATGATTTCAACACTATTTTATTACAAAGCTCGTTTTCTCAAACCGATTTCCAATCTATTAGTATATACAAACCTCTACCTCACTCGTATGAGAAATCTAATTAAACGACTTAGTAAAACAAGTGGTATGAAACGCTTGCGTTTACTTCGTTGGTTAATTTTTGGACTTGTTCGATTGAACCACTTGTGACATTTTTCTAGTGGAGATTTGCAGTTTGTTCGTAAATGTTTAAGTTAAGCAAGTGGTTATCGGACATGAAGCTAAACTTTTATATTTACTAGCTTAGTGTAATTGACACTTCTCGTTGATCATGACGATCATCTTTGTGGTTTAGACTAGCAATGTGCGATGTCTCTTTGTTTGCGAGGTTAGGCTAGACACCACTTGTGCGATTCCATTCGCACATACCTTTTCGGTTAGCCTAGACGCCACTTGTGTGATTCCGTTCACACATACCTTTTTGCTTTTTGGTTAGGCTAGACACCACTTGTGCGATTCCATTCGCACGTACCTTTTCGGTTAGCCTAGACACCACTTGTGTGATTCCGTTCACACATACCTTTTTGCGATTTGGTTAGGCTAGACACCACTTGTACGATTCCATTCGCACATACCTTTTCGGTTAGCCTAGACACCACTTGTGTGATTCCGTTCACACATACCTTTTTGTTTTTGGTTAGGCTAGACACCACTTGTGCGATTCCATTCGCACATACCTTTTTGTGATTTCTAGATTTCGTGTGTTGATTTCTGCAATTTATATCATTGACTTGTTATGAGTACAGGTTTAGGGTATGATGCCCTCTTTGGATCTTTGAGAAGATTCTTGTGATATTGATTAATCTCTTGTTGATTATCATTTACATGCTTATAGTAGTATGCCATTATGGATATTATGTTTATGCCATATCTTGTATGTTATATCATGTCATCTGATATTTATAGCTAGACTGATCCGTTTATTATTTTCTTATGAAATAATACTCGGGTCAGACCGAGATGTTACAGGTGCTTCCGCTTGACTTCCTTCCGGGATTTGCTTCTCTGACTTTTGGTTAACTACTTTAGTTTAGTAGTTTTTGTTGTATACATTTGAGATACAGACCCTATGATGTATATTTACTCTTTTATATAGCACGTGTTGCTATTCTTTTGTATTATCGTGGATCTTGTTTGACCACTACTCTGATGTACACTTTCATGTGTTATATTCATATCTATTTCCGCCTTTGTGATATGAATTATCTGTGACTGATTTGTGTTATGTTTATTTCTATATCTGTTTCCGAAGTCCTTTATAGCCACTGTGTAGTAGCTTTGAGTTTGTGTCGGTATGTCGGATTTCCTCTTGAGATGAAAACTTATATTTTTATCTGGCATATCGGTGCTCGCACAAAGCAATTATACAGATGGTCGCTCCTCAACAGCCTTATTCTCCGTGCTAGTTGACAGCATTACTCCGTAGTGTTCTTGTCTAGCGTGGGTAAAGAGTGATGTTTTTCTTCTTCTCATGATTTTGCTGAATATATAAAGAAGTTGATATATATATTATTTTAAAGGTATATTACATACATATATATATATTATTGTTCTATTCGTTTATATATATACATAAGTTTTATATATATGGTTTATATAAGATTTTGTTTTATGTTATATATATGTGATATGTTTATATCTAGATGCATATTTATCTCAATTATATTATTTAAATGATAATTTTAATTATATATATATATATATATATGTTATTTTGATATATACACACATATATATTTGTATGGTTTTTAATTTGTTTTAAATTTAAATATAGATTTTGTGGACCCCTTCATCTTCATTTGTCTCATATTCATTATTTGTGTATGTTTCCGTTTCAATTATTGTACACATCATGGTTCCTTTTATAAATTCATCGTCCATAAATAGTTTATTTCTTTCCCCCTTCATCTTCATTTGTCTCATATTCATTTATTTGTGTACGTTTTCGTTTCAATTATTGTACACATCATGGTTCCTTTTATAAATTCATCGTCCATAAATAGTTTATTTCTTTCCCCCTTCATCTTCATTTGTCTCATATTCATTTATTTGTGTACGTTTTCGTTTCAATTATTGTACACATCACGGTTCCTTTTATAAATTCATCATCCAGAAATAATTTATTTCTTTCCCTCTTCATCTTCATTTGTCCCATATTCATTTATTTGTACGTTTTTTTTATATTGATTGGGCAAAGGCTCATATTTCAATTGCGTTTATAAATCAATTTCCACTTTTGCAACTTCACTATGCTTTCACTTTCCACCTCATGCTTGCATCCTTCTTTTACTCACCTGCTCACATTTTACTCCCTCTACATAAATTTCTCCCTTCTCTTTTGAAACCCAACAACAACAACAAAAAAAGAGAGAGAGAGAAATGAACACACTCCTCCGCCTCTGGCTTGCACCCTTAGCCTCTCCACCTCAACTGCCATACCTCCACCTGATCATCTCCGCCCTCCATCTCCTCCTCTTCCATGCTGACATTGTTTGGCGAGCCACTACCTTGCCGCGGTGAGTTTTGTTGTCCTCTTCCTTGATTCTTCTCTGGTTCTCTATCTTGTTCGCATATATATGTATATTAAACTTAAGTATGTATAAACTATAAAGCAACTTTGTAAAGGTGATAATATCATATGTTGTGTCCTATTTTTATCTAATATTATACAGTATAAACTTGGGTAAGGCTTAGTCTATGCCTATAAGGATATAAAGAAGAAATATATATATGTAGTGTTTGTTGTATGCGTTTTGTATAAGGTGTGTTTGTTTCTATTTTATTTTGTTTTACTGTATATAATTATTTTACAGTACTATGTATATTTTGTATAGTTGCAGTGCTAGCATGTTTAAAGTATTGTAAAATATAGAAGGTGTTGAGTATATTTATGTACTGACTTTAACTAACATATATTATTGTTAGTATTATATATTGGTTTATTTTATATATAATCTGTTTTAGTAGCATATAGATTTTATAAAGTTTACATGGGTTTATATTAGTTTACATATACCGGAGTTAGATTTGGTATTGATATATAATATATGGACTTTATGTTATATGTTTTAATATTGAGTTTAATATTTTATTTATAAAGGTTACTTTTATAAAGATTTAAATTTTAGATGGTGTTTGGATATTGGTCTGTATATGGGTTTAAACATATACATTATTTCAAACTATACTACATATAGATATGTTTTGTTTAAACTAATGATTTTTTGAAAATATATATTTAATTTAATATATGTTTAAATTTAGAATACAGTTTTATTTATATATAGTTATATATACAACTATATATAGCTCACTTATCCTATTTATTTTCCTAGATCCAACTCTGATTTGATTTCGTCAATTCCTCTTTATCAGCTTTGATCGTTAAAATTCTTGCCAATATTACTTTGCTTCGAAATCTGTGCTTGGATTCGTATCTCTTCTCATTCCGCCCTCTCCTCTAGGCTCGAAAGGTGAGAAATCACTCACGATTAACATTCTTTTATTTATTAAATTTGATTTCAATTGAAACGACAATTAAAATATGATGCTGTAGTTATTTAAATTGTTATATATGCTATTATATGTAACTGTTCACTTATGGGATATGACACCATATCCTATTGTTTATATTTATTTTGATGATATATGCCTGTTGTTATTATTATTTACATATCTGTTATCACTCTGCAAGTTCCCTGTTAGTATAGAAATCACTATGGGTTGAAATGATACATACCCGAACAGACTTTAGAGTAAGAGAATTTCGTTATGGGTTGAAATGATAAACCCAAACGATTTTCATTTGAATTGAATTTGGGATTACGGGTAAAATGATATCCACCCGTATATATTTAACTTACGGATTGAAATGATAAATATCTGTATCCCTTGTCCATAGAATAGAAAATTTACATCGACGACGTGGTCTATATGAATGTGTTGAAAATAATTTCTATGGTTTTTAAAAAGAAATATATGGTTTTAATGGATATTGATTTAAAATATTATATATAAAGATTATTTTATATATAGATTTAATATTAAGATAAATTAATTAAGATTGATTTTATTAATATGAAATATGTTTAAGGATTTACTAAATTTGTATTTCTGAAATAGATTTGTGGAATAAATTATATAAGCTAAGGGTTGAAGATATATTTAGGACTTATTTGAATTTGTCATTAATTAAGGATTTTATTTAGTTAAACCAATTTGAAACTATTAAATTCGAAACATTAAAATATGATCCTATAACTTGAATTTTTATTTTATGTCTAAAGAAATCGAAGGTAATATATAGAAATGTAAATTTAAGGTCGTATAAATAATATTGAATTTATTAAGTGAATATTTCAAACCTAAATAATAGTGAAGTCAAGTTGGCAGATAAACGCAATCATCAAAGTTTAGTCATTGAAATGTTGAATATTTAAAGCTTCGAAATATATTAACTTTGAATTATATTGAAATTTAAATGGTTTATTTTGTGGTTTAAATCTGTATTTAAAATCGATAAATTTGATTTTGTTTAGTTAGAAACTAAACTGAATGGAAATTGATAAATTTTGATTTGATTAAATTTGAACGGGAAAGTCGAGTTGATTTTTGAAGCGATTTGTGAAGTTTTGAGGAAATTACAAATACTTTACTTTATAAATTATTCAATATATATGTACACTATTTTGGAAGATAGATGTATTTGAAATAAAAATGATACTTTGGTTTTGAAGCATAAATTAATTTGAAATGACCACGGTGTTATAATGTATATTTCTACATTGTATATCGCTCCACGGATCCTTAGAGGATGGTTATCCCAAACATCTTTTGAGTTACCTGTATTTCAGTTGTTATTTCACTTGAGTTGGATTTATTGATATAAGAATGTTAATCCTGACTCGAGTGTTTTGTGTTTTGCTTTACGCTCAGGTCAGACTGAGTGATACAGCATTTGAGACTCGCCTTTGAAGTTGGAGCTTTGCTTGAAGATCCAGCTATCTATCCTTTCAGTCATCCAGTTGATTAGTTCAGAGAAGTCATCTGCTCGTACTGGAGACTTCATTGCATCTGGGATATTCCGATGTATTTTATTCTAACTCTGATGCATATAGTAGCTTCATGAACTACTATTCTTTATCTATTCCGCTGCATTTTATTGCTCTGTGTCTATGATCTGTGATTATTTACTTACGGTTTATGTTAAGTTTTGCCAAATTTAAATTAACAATTCGGTATTTTGAATTATTCAAGTCGGTCATGTATGGTTTTATTGTCGATTGAATGGTCCAAAATAGTGGGTCGTTACACATGTTTAATGTTGGATTGTTAGCATTTGATATAGTAGCTTATGCTTACGTGATTGTTAGGCATGTGGGATAGTTTTGGTTTGATATGGCATACTTATTTGAGATGATTTCTATATATGATCTAGTATGTATAAATATATGATGTACGTATATCTTTGTTGTATTGGGATTTTTCCAAGACCTAGCCGTGCAAAGGAAGTGCTGCCAATTTTTTTGGAATCTGAAGGGCTTTGAAGGCCTATGGGTGAGAAGATGTTCTTCTTACTTTGTAGGAGGAAATATTTTTAAGGAGGGGAGAATGTAACAAACCATATTTTTAAAGATTGGATATTTAAGTTAATTAAATAAAGGTCCAAGAATATGAGTTTTCACATATGGTCGAATCAGGACTCAAGAACACTTTTATTGAGTTTGTATTAGCATAGCGAATTAAAACGAGTTCAAGGATCACTATATTTGAAAATCAGAAGATCTGATGGTTTAAACAATCTCAAAATGCGTGAAATCAGCATCTCGGGACGCAGTCTCAGATGGTAATGAAATTTATGCCGTTGGATCCGGAAGAATAAGATGATGCATATAGACGAGTTTCGTGGCAGTCTCATTCCCGGTGTGATACTAAGGACTCGAAACGTATGATCTTTTATTTAAGGAATCAAATAAATAAAGAATATTATATTAATATAAAAATTCCAAAATCTAATCCCTCCCAAATCTTATTTCCTTTTTACCGTTCTATTGCCTGGAATAAATATTCTTGGCCTCTCCTCATCTTAGCCTTCAAAAAATAAAATCGACCAATCCGCTTAACGATAAATTGCGAAACCAGATCCATTGAGATCATATGGACATGAGCTTCACATGACCGTGGTAGAATTTTGATTGATGGTGATTGGTGACATCGACCTTCTTCACCATGGATCTAGGAATTAGACTTGCGAAGATCGGGAAGGAGATAAGAGAAACAAGAATCACCATTGGAATCTCCACGACTACGCACACATCTCACCAAGTCACAGCGCCTCTGATGATGGGATGGGTATCTCGACTATGGCCTATAGCGAGCATTGCTATTAGGTTGCAACTTCCAAAGGAGGCGAGCTTATCTCTTCAAGTCCAAGGCAGAGAGAATGTGAAGTGAAGTGCACTAGAGCTGACGGATCTTGATTTCATCAAAAAAACAAGTGAGATATTGGAGGTTGAAGTTTTCGGTAATGGTTTTGATATAGACAAAGGTGCACGACCTGGAAACATGAAGGAGGAAGAGGATAAGGGACTTAACTAGGTAATTCTCATTTAAATTAGTTAATTAATTAACTTATTAATCTTGTTTCTTATATTGACCATATCTTATGTATACGAGATCTTCTTTGGATATGATTTCTTGCATTGTGCTCATGATGGAGATATCTACGCTTTGGCATTGGTTTGGATAGATTTTATGAAAGTTAGTGATATTGTCTCTCACAATACCGTGATTGATTGTATATTATTAGATCAACGTTCTAAAAGGATTTTTGGTTTTAAAATATGATTTTCCTATACATATACACCTACTAGATTTCTATAAAAGAAAATAAAAGTATTTTAAAATGATTTACGTCAAATATTGCATATTTTCCATCGATTTGCCATTGTTATGTAGTTATTAGATTCAGACTATTTTTGATATGATTTCCCCATTGGTTGATATGGATGTATTATGCATGTTGTATGGATGCTATTTTGGATGTTTGTTGGTTGTTGGTTGCTTATTTGGCTGTTTGGCTTGTTATGTTGTTTTTATTTGAAAACATCGATTAATGGTGATCAGGTGTTAAGGGAATATCTTATATGTTAGGGTTTTGTACATGCGAAAACCTAACAAATGAGATAAGTTGTAGAGTAGTGTTAGGATACATGACGATGGATCTGAAGGTGGAAGATGAGGCTTTGGACTTTAGGATGGATGCTAGACATTTCCATTTAGTTTGTACTTATCCGTTTTGGTTAAGTATAGGACCAAAGTTGTTGGTATTGACCACTATAGAGTGGTCAATATCCGTAACTATTGTTGATCGACAATTTGGCCGATCTTTGGCTTGGACGATAAAGAGATTTCGTGGTGCGTGATTTGATCGTAGATTCATGCGACCGACTTAGATTCTTGATGTTGTTGTTTAGGGTAAGCAATTTAGACGGTGAGGCGATGATGTGGTGCTTTGACATGAGAGTTGGTAATTTGGCTTGTGCCTCAATGACGTATGGAATAGGTTTTGAGGATGACGATATGCAACATGATGAAAAGCCTTGTATCTTCGATTTGTGGCTCATGGGGGTAGTACATACCAAAGATTAGACACTCTATATCTTTTGATTTATGACTTGAGTAGGGAGTAGGTACCAAAGAGGCTCGTGGGCAGAGTCATGGAGTGGAGAAACATAGTGGGCCCCAGGTAGTGGAAATTGTATTGAGCTATCAGGGCTCAAATGGATGTGCATGTGCTAAGGGATCATTGACGACTCAGAGAGTTGTCTGTTGTACTTGAAGAAAGAGTATTGTATAGTGGGGATGCCTATTGATTAGTAGCGAGGATTCGTATACCCTGGACCTGTGGCTTTGGGTCTTATGTCCAACTTTAGGCCACGAGACATGTAGCCAGCTTTGGGCTATGAGATATAAGAGTATACAAAGAGCCGAGATTTTCATTAGTCCCTAGCTTGGGGTTCATATGAGTTATCATATACCTAGAGCACATTAGATGATAGTTTGTATTGTTTGATGGATGTTATGTTTGTTATAGTTGATTCACTAGCCCTGTCATCCTAGGTATGTCCCACGAGGTAGGTATTGTTCATAGGGATACTTAGACACCCTGACTTTATTTAGTATGGAGTAAGAATTGTGTATGGAGATACCTAGGTATCTCGACAGTTTACTAAGTATGGGGTACCCTTTTATGATGTTGTAGAGTAGCATATTATCAATGTTAGGTGCTGACTCTTTAGTTGTAGGGATAGGTTAGGGATCATATACCCTCTATTTTGTATACTATATCGATTTTTATTGTATTTTGAGATTGTTTATCGCTCACACTAGACTGTTGTCTAACCCAAGGATTTATGCTTTGCTTCTTAGTATCTCGGGTACTCTTAAATGAGCAGATTAAAGAGTAGGTGTGGACAACATATGGAGTTCTACAGAAGGAGTTCTACAGATTGACTAGCAGGAGGTGATGCTAACTCATACTTATATTTGAGCTCGTTATTGTATATTACGCCGTGTGACACTATGGAGCCATGACAGTGTTTGGCTTACCACTATTAGAGACAGTTAATCAGTTGAGTTAATGTATTAATTGTATAAAATCTTTTACTGTGTTGTATAACTCTATGAATTTTATACTCTGATGATTAGTTCACATTGTTATTACTGTCTCGGCTGTTTCATATAATTGTTCGTTGACTATTATATTTAATCTAGTGCGATGTGAGACATACAATATGTTATATGATTATTTGATGTCTCCTTTTTCTTCTTTTCAATTATCTTCTATTCTATTTCCTCTTCTTAACTTTTTTTTCCATTCCTTTGACAACTGTTCTACATTGTAGGCACAGGGCAGTCGTTACAACAGTAGACCCAGTGGCTCACCATCATATTGTTGGGACACTGTGGATAAGATTGTTCTTGGGAAAGATACGGTGAGGCATATATTAGAGAAGGTGAACTTGATCCATAGAGAATGAAGACCGTTTAGAATAGGTAGAAATCTTATGCTAAAAGGAGACGTACGGAGTTAGAGTTCGCGGTGGGGGACATGGTATTTACGAAGGTTTCACCCCTTAGGCATGTGATGAGGTTTGGTAGGTCAGGTTTGGTAGGTCAAGGAAGGTAGCACCGAGGTTTTTAGAGCCTTTCTCGATTGTTGCTAGAGGAGGGAAGTTGGCATGCAGAGTAGAGCTTCCAGAGAAGTTAGCAGGGGTAATGTTGTTTTCCATGTGTTACGCTTCCAGAACCACTTACACATTACAGTTACCGTAGTCGAACGAGTTAGCTTGAGGAAGTGGAGGTTGAGAGGAAGTCACTTATTCACCATACATCAACTTTTGTTCTAGAGCATGGTACAAAGCGACTCTGCAACAAGGAGATCAGACTTGTTAAAGTTCAATGCGGAGACAATCCAACGGAGAGTACATGGTAGCCTAAGGAGAAGATTCGTGCTACCCAATTCTGGTACGTTTCCAATTTAAGTTTAATAAGTACATACTACTTATGTATAGGACTTAACTTGGTATACAGTGTAGGTAGAGACCATTCGATGGTAGGAATGGTTATAGACATGTCAATAGAACATGTTATGGATGATGGAGGCTAGTAGACGTATTGCTTGGACTGTAATCTTTTACAAGTTTAGGATAATATATCCTCTAGATATGCACATACAATCACAATTGGTAGCATCTATCTTTCGATTACTGTTGTGTTATGGATTGTTACGTTCATAGCGATATTATAGACGATCTTCATATATAACACTTTGGAATCAGAGTAAATACAACAAAGTTACGGGCATTGGAAAAATTGAAAATAGAATAAACATTTAGAAATAAATAATCGCAAATTTACATTGACTGGTCGACCTAAAAGGGGTGATGGTCGACATAGTGGTCGACCCAGTGAGGAAAGCGTTCGACTGTTTTCAACGTAAAATCGAGGGTCCAGTGACATGTTTGAACGGTCGTGATTTTTTGATTCATGGTCAAGCTGAGATGAGCGTACGAGATAATCGTAAATATTCATCAGCCTAAATCCAATTTCCTAAACTAATTCCAAACCTCTATAAATTCAGGCGTAACTTAACCCTAAAATCCATATAAACATTTATTGTGTCGAAACTTCATCCAAATCCAACCACTCCTCTAACCCTAAAAATTCTTCAAAATCAAATAAAATCAAAGTAGAAGAAACACAGTCTCGGATCTAGAAGGAGCAAGCATAAGGAGGGCGATTCTCAAGCAGAGCAAGTTGGAAGAGCTTAGGCAAAAGGTGAGTGGAAACAAATTCAATTAGATGATTATTACAGTTAGGTTTAATATATTCTAGTTGATTTATGGTGTTGTAATTTAAAATAAAAAGTGTAAAACTCTAATTTGAAGCCGATAATCTGGGATAGAAATTGATTTTACAGTAATTTGATAAATTTGACATTTATGCTATCATACCTCTTTTCTTATTTAACTGTGAACCCAAAATCTGTAAACCCTATAATTTCTAAACTCCAGATTAAACAATTGAAATTTAAATTAGGAAAAATAATTGGTTAAATTAATGCTTAACATTCAATGTAAACTGCAACCGACAGTCGAAATTAATCTAACTAAAATCGATATTAGAAAAATAGCGTGGACCTTAATTTTAGCTTATAAGTAGTCAACTACTCTTCACGAGTAGTCGACCGATAAACACGTAAAATGCAGAATCTGAACTTCGGTTAAAGACCCTATTCAGGAATAAAAATTATACAAAATTTAGTAAATATTATACAAGTTGTTAGTTATCACTACACCAAAATAGTGATTTTGCAACATTTTATATATGACAATTTTCAACGCTTATAGATGTTATAAACTACTAACAGTATAGGATAACTAAAAAAGTGTTAGTAAAAATAAATAGTCATATTATAAACATTGCAATATATTGGCTATAATTTTCAACACAATAAGTGTTATACTAGCCGGTAAACATGTAAATATTCGCTGAAAAATAGAGTGTTTCGTAATTTTTACATATGATATGTTTTGTGACACTTCCCCCTTCCATCAGTTTTCGGCCGCATAAAATTATTAATTTTTTAACTAGGGTTTCATGCGATCCACAATCTCTTGACTTCAACGACGGCGAGTGGTTTCTGGAGCAGCCCTTCTTCTCCAGGAAACGTTGAAGACGAATTTCTTTTTGTCGCTACGACATCGACTTCGGATTCCGAATGCTTCCTCCTCATCATCATATTACCCGATAACAGCGAGGGAATTTTGCAATATTTCATCAAGGTTAGTTCTCCCTCCTTAATTTGTTTGATTTTTACATGCCAGTTATAAATTTTGATTGGATATGTTTGGTGTTCAGCTTGTAGCCTTTAGATCCGAGGGTTGTGTTGTTTTTTTTCTGAAATTGGTCGTAAATAATTGGTTTTTATGGGCCTCGTTCACATTAGCAATTTTTTGTTGCGCTCGTGCTTGTATTCAATCAATGGCGGAAGCAAGCGAAGTAGGAAAAGAGACAGATTTGAAAGCATCAGGCACTATATTATTGCATAATGGACGGTTTGGATTGAATATCAAAGGATGGAAGATCGAACCTTCCAATCGCCCTATTCTCACCTCTCTTGCTACCGAAGAGTAATCTTCTTCATAGATCTTTAGTTTTCCATCGAGTTTACCTGAATAATTCTGATTAATATGTTTCTTTCAGTTTATGTGTTGTTTTTTGCCTAAACAATGGATTTTTTCTCCTTTTTTTGCGGTGGACTGTATGCTTGTCTTCAGTTTCGTAAAATGATAGTATTACTGAAAATATATGTTGGCATAGCTGATTTTATTCATGCATAATGTTTGAGTGGTTTAAGAAACATTGTAGATGTTTGATTTTTAGCGTAATCGAGATTTAACACTACAAGAGAAGCACTTGCATAAACACGTTTATGACCATTTGCGAAATAAAAACTTCACTCATGGTTTTAACTTGGAATGTCTGATTTGTCTTCAAATTTCCTTTTTAGATGTCATCAGAAACACATTTCTGTATAATGTCTGGAATATACTCAATATACCCGGACATAGTCCAACATATTTTGGCAATCTACCTATTTGTCCCCTTTTCGGTTTATTGACTTTTTTTACAGTCCACATACAGCTTCCAAAACATGACACCCATTTTTGTAGGAAAGCGATAAATATGCTCTTTTTTCTTATCACCCACATTCCGCTTTCGCACCAGCATAACGAAGAAATCCTAGGTGACAGTAAGCAACTGGTGGAAGTGATACTCTATGCAGTCAACATTACTCACGTCGTGCTTTATAATATGTAGGGTGTATGCCATTTTTTCCAAACTTTTGAGTTCCAACCAAAAATTTATCATAACATTATCCGCTTTTGACCATTTATATGTATGCATATATATTGAATTTTGGTTGTAGTAACACTTTTGATTAGACATCAAATTTCCATATAGGAGTGCCTTAAACCAAGAAATAGCTGTTAGGAGCACTTATTAATTTTAGTCTAGTTTTATTATAAAGACCTCTTCAAAACTATACTAAACATTGCATCGATGTTTCAAATCTTTATCACAATTCTTCTCGGGATTTCCATGACATATCTTATTGGGTCGCTGATGAGACACGTGTATATCAGTTCAGGTGTATTTTTTGGATTGACATCCGGATCTTAAAAAATGTCATGAGGCTATCTCAAAGTAACTCGTGTGTATAAAATAGACATTTTAATGATTTTTTAAACAAATTTACCTATAATGTGGAAATAAAAATTACAACATGCTTAATATGCATAGAAAAAGAGTTATGATGGATGTTTTTTGAGAAGAATGATAACTTGATTGATTTGGTGATGACTAAATGATATTATTTTAATCTAACATAAAAAAAAAAGTTTTTTGTTTTGGCTCACTAGGATAAAATGTAAAAAATACAATTGAAGGATTCTTAAATAATGATTGGATTGACTTTTTATCCATATATATATAATAAAAAATGTTAATGTAAAAATAAATAATTCTGGTTGAGATATTGAATTTGAATTTTGATCTATATTTGGGTAGAATTTAAATACTTTGAAAAAGATGCATGTCAACGAGTTATGAACGAGATTTTTGCCTCGTCTAAATGTGAAAACAAGATCTCTAATGAGAAAGAGAAGATTTAAAATCAAGATTCTACTTTAAACACCTCTTTGAAATTGAGTATATAAGCCAACTCATTTAACGATTGTAGATTTCTCCGATTTTAAATTTGGTTTTTCAAGCTCAACTGAAACTAGAGTTACGGTCAATGCATTCCATTCTATGTTTTCCACCTGAGAAATCGTCATGGTTTGCTAATTTTGAAACGGTATGTATATTTGACAATGCATCACCATTATACATATTTACGGATATCAATCATGTACCCATATTACTTTGAATTGCAATTTGAACACTGTTTTGAACCTGTCATAATGAAACTAAAGTATGCCAACTGCAAAATACAATGATGGTATGTATATTTAACACTGTCTAGAAGCTTGATAACATGAGGTATACAATGATGGTGCAACATTTTGATATCTGAGTTTTAGCTTGGTTACTCTGTTATAACATCAAGTACACATCACCAACTGCATGTGAGCATGCTGTATTTTTAAATTTGATCTGCAAAATACATAATTGGCATTCATAAATAAAAAGAAACTTGACCGAAAAATGGGTATAAAAGCATATTTATGTTTTTGTAGAAAGCCTATTTATGATAGTTTGATCTTTTTTTTATAGCGCTCAAATAAAAAGCTAAACAAATGTTCTAAATAAGTTTACTATATTTAGCTGCAAACGGAGAAAAAATTACTTGAGTTATTAATTTTATACCAATCGAGTATTTGAAGTTTTTGTATTCGCTGTGTCTGTATATATATCATATGGAAGGTCAAATTAAGTTGTCTTATCCAGCTTATATTTAGATGAGGTATTTAGAACTACATGAATATAATATATGTACAGCTAAACCACTACCTCCACGATAATTTCATTGTACATGGATATTAAGTAAGAACTGCTGCACGTGTACTGAAAAGCTAAACTAATATGTCTTCAATAATACAACTAAATTTGGAACACATGGAATATATGTTAAACACATTGCACTTGTGCATATGAATAGCTCAAAAATGTGTGTTTGTCGGTTTACATACGTCACATGTAAAGTCAGTAGTTGTGAACATATGAATAGCTAAACCAGTAAGTCCCTAACTGTTATGGAAATCTTTTTTCCCACTAATTTTGTGAATCTTTTCTTATTTAATTTTGAATTCTATTATACCATTGCCGCTCAAAAATGTAGTAAGCAGCATGTAATGGAACAAAATTGAAAGCTCGTGTATATCATGGGACTTAAAAATTAGCCCGCATTCTTGCATTATCTAATAACAGGTAGTCTCTTAGGTAATATCTTTTTCTCAAAGTCGAAAAGCTGAAGGGTTCTCACCATTTCTATCATTACAATTATCCTCCCACACGGACACATCTTTACACTTTCAAAGTATACTGCACGTAATGAAATAAATACATGTTTCGATAGTTGTATTGTACGTACCGGTGGCATACTTTAGTTTCATTATGACAGGTTATTTGAGAACTCTTGCTACGGCTGCTGCTTAAATATGTTTGGGTTAATAAATAGATGCAATACTACCTTTTCCATTAACAACTATTCTTTACTACCTTACAATAAAGTATTAAAACTTGTTAGGATATGCAGTTAAGTGCATGTTTTTATATAGTAGCCAGTGCATAACATACTGTATAGTCATTATTTGTTCATACCATACTCGTACCACAAATTGCATTGAGTTTGTTTGTTTGCTTCTAATTGTGATGGATTTTAGATAAATAGATGGTGAACTTTTGACCCTTGTAAATATTATGGCTCTTGATAGTATTGCAGTTAATATCGGTGAACGCTCTATGACTGCTTAGAATTTAGAGATACAACAAGTTGCAACTCAGTCTTTAACCTTTTGATTTTGAAGGTACAAGTTTTTATCGAGTGTTTATATTAAATGCAGGAATTTGAAGAATGAAGCTTTGGATTGTTGTATTGAAGGTTGAAGAATATTCAAAACCATTAGAGTTTGGAGTGGATGATCAGAAATGGTTAGGTTGACCATTAGTTAAACTTTAGTTGAATTTTGAAGAAAAAAATTGAAGCTTATGTTGTGATAATATCTGAATATATGACATTGTGGTATTTTAGATATGTAAAGAATTGTTTATGATATATTATACTACATTTGCAGAGCGTTTAAACTTTACATTGAATATGTATGATGAATTGTTTGTGATATGAAAATCATTATTTGCAGAGTGTTTATATTTAAACATTGCGTTTAAGATATATATATGTGTGTGTGTGTGTGTGTGTGTTACTAAATAATCATTTTCCAACACTTATAAGCGTTACCGTATATTTCTGTATCAACACTTATAAGTGTTACCGTATATTTCTGTACCAACGCTTATAAGTGTTACCGTATATTTCTGTACCAACGCTTACAAGTGTTACCTTATATTTCTGTACCAACGCTTATAAGTGTTACCGTATATTTCTGTACCAACACTTATAAGTCTTACCGTATATTTCGTTACCAACACTTATAAGCGTTACCATATATTTAGGTACCAATACTTATAAGTGTTAGTAATACATATGTTTGCAACAGTTATAAGTGTTATAAATTTGGTCGCTCCATTCCTCACAGTCCATTAGTAACACTTAAAAAGTGTTACTGAAATTATTTGTTACACTTATAAATGTTAGAATTTGCCTGTTTTGGTGTAGTGTATTATGTGAGCTTATTTTGAGGCTAGGTGTGTATGCTAGAGATAGTAGGGAAGCTAGTTCCTTACGAGAGAACGCTGGGTCATAAGGACATTGGGTATTTATCCTTTACTTAATTGGGGTCGAGTAATTGACTAGGGGCAATTGTATTTTTTGAAAAACAACACTCACAACGAGATTCTGCAATGGAAGCGCAGCAGTGACGAATGCCGATGAGTGGTCTCGATACTAACGGGTGATTTTATTTAGGCATGTAGTTAGGCCCAATGTTGTACGATAAGAAAAATATATTGAAAGAAGCGGTCTGGAACAACGGGAGTCCAAGTATGCACGGTTCTGATGGGATGTGATATAGGTAGACACTGACACGTGCAATAAGAGGCATACACTACTATCAATAGGTGGGCATGAATGCAGACGATGAGACACATTGGCGAGTTGGCATTTCAGATTCTCCTTCTCCAAGCGTAGTTGGGTTATGGGAAGTCGTACTAATGAGAGAGCAGTTACTACAATATCATCATGAGATGGTATTAGTGGAAATAGGTTTCCATAGTAGCCTAAGTGCGGTATTCTTTAATGGGGTAGCTCTAGGAGTGTTGATCGATCCTTAATGTGAAGTTTGATTTGTAGTTTGACTCTTGTAATAGATAAGAACACTTAGGCAATGGACCTTAGGAATTCACGGACACTTGTAGTATGTCGTATGTCATCTAGAGTAGTATTAAAGCTAACTGCATGTGATCTTCACATGTTAAACTTATACTCATTCACTAGACTTTTGTCCGACCCACTCTTTTTCCTTCTTTTTCCCCGCCACATGTGGATAGGGAAGCAAGTGATTGGCTCATTCTTGATACTTGAAAAGTCGAGCCTATCTTTGGAGACTGTTTTTTTACAATATTTGTTCTCCAAGTATTTACCTATCTTATCAGTACATTTTATTTCCTATATCGGACTTGGAGTGATATTTTCTATGTACTTTGTATCGGACCACAATATGATTTTCTAAGACCGTGATTTGGATTTTTTAAAATGTACATATTTTTCTTCCTATATTACATATTTTATTCCTTCTATTACGAGTTATAAAAATGTAGTATATCTTAGATTATATCTGCTTATACTAGTCTTTTAATGTTAAATGAAAACCCGACATCTTGCATTTCAAAGCATGACGTGAGGTCGAAAGTCATACTAGGCTTTGGATCGGTATGTCAAGAGGTGCGAGTTGTCACACTACCTCTCTTATAACCATATTCGACAAAGTTCCCTTTGCTACAAAGATAAAAGTAAACTTTTTAGTAGTTGATTGTCTATCCATTTATAATCTCTTAATAGGATAACAGACAATTGCAAAGCTTGATGCAATCATCTCCTGCAACTAGCTCATCATGAAGTTCCCTGTCCAAGGCAGAGTCGATGATGTACGTGGAAATCAACAAAAAGTGAGGGAGTATTATGAGACCTTTCCCAGGAAAGCAAAGAATGGTGTCCTCATACTTCAATAATAACTTAAATCTATCGTTGACGAGTCACTCGAGAGAACCTTCGAGTCGGTCAGTGCACAAGTTCATGCCGAGACCGCCCCCAATGCCAAGCAGAAATATCAACTTCAACAGCTCCCCCATGAATAATGACCTACCTAACCGAATCACAACTATCAGTTATTTGTTACTCAGGATAGTGCTTAAGCCAAACATTGATTGCACTTGTGTCGGGACCACCTATATTCTTAAATATGCTATCGTAAACGACGTGTTGCCCTGGATAATGTTTGAGCCGAATAGCATTCACACACATGCTGAAATTATCCTTGCCATTGAAGATACAACTGTCGACGACGTGTCGCTGTAAAACCTCCTAATTTTATGAACTCGGATAATTAATTAAAATGGGTGAAATTGCAATTTTACATACAAAGGCGAATATAGTAAATTTCTACAGAAGATGGAATCAGGCTTCAAGACTTATTCCATTGCTTCTACAATGTCGTTTATAGTTAAAACATACATAACTTACTGAATTTAATTATACGGGTTAGAAATTAGAAGAATTCAAACCTAATGGCTTTTCATAACATGTTAGTTTCGAGATTTTTGCCTAAATATGAATTATTTTGGCCCATAAATAGAAAATAAAACCTATTCTATAATCACATTTTATCCTAAACATCTTACTTTTATTCTTCATCTTCTTCTTCATATATTTCTAACAAAATCAATTCCAAATCAACCAAATCAAATCCAAACTGAACGAATAATTATATGAAACCAATCACTGTGAAGAGAGCTATGCAAAAAAACCAAAGTTGCGGAGAGATTTATTATTTCCAAGGCAAGGGATTTTTGGACAACAGAAAACAAGAAGGATTCACCATGGGTTAAAGAAGATACACAACTAATCGGTGAGTGAGATTTATCATATTTGTGTTTATATTGATAAGACGCAGTAATTTACCTCTTATGATCTTAAACCAAATTATACTGATGTAATTAATCATTAAAAAATTAATTTTTTATACATGTACAACCGATTAAGATGTAATTTACCATGGCTAGAAGATGAAAAATGAATTTTTATTCATTGTAATTAACGAAAGTTAATCACCTTTTAATTAAAAAGTACGTAATACAAAATTATTCCAAAATAGACATATTATATATCATTATAGTTCTTGACCAATTTTATTTGTTTATTGATTGGGTGTACGGGTTGATCATGAAACATACCGAAAGTTCGATAAATGTGTACAACCCTTTTTGATCTAACGGTTAGCGACGATATGATGATCAGGAAACAAGGTTGTGTAGAAAGGGATGTGCAGGTCACCTCGCAAGTAGTTAATTGAACAAGGCTTGGGGGTTCAACATTATCGATGTTCAAAGCTTCGGTTATTATATGTGATCAGAAGATGAACGGATGATGGATCTAAGCACGACCCTTCATAGCGGAGAAGATGGAGGTGTTAGATCCTTGGATATGTATTTGTAATGGTGGCGGCAATCGAGAAACAATGGTGGCTGAGTCGACATTGAGGTTTCCATAGACTATTGTAGAATTCGAAAAAAAGATGATATTAATAAAAATAATATTTAACAATTATAAAAATTCCCCTAAACATCGAACATCTGTTTCACGCGTGGTTCATGGCATTACGATTGCGGTGAGATGAGAAACGTACCGGTATGTTGTTTTCTATATTTTGGAATACTTCAGAAAAGTCGGTTGGCTAGATTTGTTATGCATTGTTCGACTAACGAATACTAGGATGTGGTGCATTTTTCAGAGGAAATGAATACTTCGGAGTAACCGATGATGTCTAGAGAGGAAAATTACGAGTATAAGCGTGGCAATACATTTTTCAAAGGAAATGAGTTCTTCAGTTAACCGCTGTGATATATTGTAACATCCCGCCTTCTGAGTCCCAAAACAAACTGCTACTGATGCTGCAGTCATCTGTAGTTGTTATTTCTTGGCGACCGAATGCGGCACAGTTAGTATTGATACACAGGAACACAAGAATATGAAAAAAAAAAATAAACTTCAACAAAACAGAATTTCTCATTTCTTATGAATAGTATTCAAATTTAATTACATAATCCAAACATTAACCATGTTTAGATCACATATACATGTAAAAAATATGGTAAGAGCGACATATAAAGATGTCCGCTTATGATGATCAGAGAATAATAATATGAACTTTACAGTTCTTAGTACATCACAATGGAAAACACAAAATAACTCCTATATAGCTAACACTGCCACATGCACGTCTCCGGAAGCTTATTCGTCCAAAAACCTAAAAGTCTCTCGCTCTCAAATTACTCAAATTAATTTTGAGTACCCGAGAGTTTGTGGAGAAACAAAAACATTGAGTCAGACAATAAGTCTGGTATGAATAATCCCCTATCATCTCTTATCATAAATAGATATCTAGTGAGACCACGTTGCTTAGCGAAATGGGTTTTCCCCTCACTAGTGTCCAAAACAAAATATGCAAATCATTTACTATGCTCCTGCACGCAAAATGATTAGTCTTAACATAATATGAAATAAAGCCATAATTCATATGTATTGGATATCACATCCACCCATTTATTAGATATCTCATCTAAAAGAAATTTATTAGATTTCCATCTAAAATCAATTTATTAGAGTTCCCCTCTAAAATATTTAAAATGACTATCTATCATAATTTAATAGGACTACATAAACCAAATCCATTTAAAATAAATGCAGACTATCCATCGTACAATATTTTATAAAGATGGTGTGGGCTATTTACTGCACACTTCATAGTTTTCCTAGGATTGCTATGAAACCGTGAGTGCCAAATCCCATGGCTAACCACCATGACAAAACATCTTTACTTTATAAATTTGATGTAGGCTATCCACAACACATTCCATGGTTTTCCTAGGTTAACTAAGAATCCATCACTTGGCCGATTAAAACATCATGATCCCTATGATTACATATTTTCCCCAGGTATACCACCTATTTAACTTATTCTCATTGGTAACCCCAATTATGTTAAATTAATTAAAACACACCGAGAGCCCTAATGTATATTTTCGAAAGCATATTACAGTTTGTAACCCCAAACTATGTATCGAAAACAAATCCCCACCCTGGTGTCCCCAAGGTTCAAAAACATTAAATTTATATAAGGATCCCCCTTACATATTCAAACAACATAAGCATTTCATGCTATAACCCTTCGAAGTAACCACTTCAAGTTAGAAAATTTTTACTTAAGGAAAAATGGCTAAAAACAACCCTTAAACCCCCTTCGAATGAAGCCCCATTCGAAAGTAAATAAATATCTAAAGTTAGCCCCTTGGGAAGCCTTCCTTTTGAAAGCACCATAAAACCATACCTTTCGCCTTGTCGAAAGGTCTCACCTTTTGACCCTATCGGAAGGTTTCTTCGACCTTTCAACTTTGTCTAAAGCCTGGGGTATCCCCCTTTATAAAACAATTTATAAACCTTTGGAAAGCAATGAAACTCAAAATCTTTTGAAATCGTTGAAACTCAAAACCTTTTGCAATCATTGAAGGTAACCCCTTCAAAACATTTTGAAATCAAACTTTCGAAATCAAAACCTTTTGAAACCATCCAAAACAATGAAATGTTGGTATTGGAACCAACCCTTCGAAAGTATACTTCCGATCTTGTCGGAAGGTTTACCCTTCGACTTAGTTAAATGGATTAAAACACCTTTTTTGAAAACATTTTAAAATAATTCTCTTAAAGGTTTAAACTTTCAAATTTCCCCTTCGAAACCCTTTTTGAATATATAAAAATTTATGCCTTTTATAAAATGATAGAGTCGAAGGATCCCCCTTCAACTTATTAGAAAGCAATTATGTTTCTATTCGAAAGCAAAGGAAGCAGCCTCCACATCCCTTCGCCCTTCTTTCCTTCAACAACGTGCCTACCTTTTGACTTAGGCGGAAGCTAATTGTTTACCTTCCATCTTAGTCGAAAGGGTAAAAGCGGGCTTGTTGGAGTCGAAGGCAGAACTAGACCTACTGAAGTGATGTTTTATCTTGCTTGTCTAATTTTGATTGGCTGAGGAGCCTTCTCCTATACTTCCAAATAGTAAGAGTATACAAAAGTTAACTTTTTTTTCTTAAAACACTATTCTTATTTCCCAATTAAAATTTTGAATTGAAGCCCTCTCTTCGAATTGACTAATTCATTGGCAATTTTGCAGTTTAGCCCTTAGGCTTAAATAATTTAATTACCTTAGTAAATTACTATGGAAAATCCCAAAAAATCATCAAAAATCTGATAAATCATATACTTCAACATTTTAAAATTTCAAAGCATATTAAGGTCAAAAAAACATGGAATTTAACCAAAACCGAATAAAAACTTGTTAATTAGCCCATTAACATTTAAAACACCTATGTCTTATCCAAACAATGGTTTAAATGGTTATATCCTAACCAAAAATCACAAAAATGAAACAAGTATAACCCATAACCGATCCAAACATAGAAAAATGTGATGATAAACATGATTATTCACCTTGATTAGTTGATTTGAGAATGAAATAATTTCCTAACTTTAATTCCTTAGCTTTTTCTTCAATTTATGCTCTTCCTAGAGATTTTAATAGCCAGCCGAAAGTAAGTGAGGAGTTATGAATGAGAGAGTGAAAATTTATCAAACTGGAGGAATAGATTTATACTAAGAAATGTAGCTCCATTTTCAAGTTTACCCCATAGGAAATTCCTCCTTCTTAACTTAGTTAAGTCTTATTTTAGTTCATTCATTTATCCATTGGATTTATTAATCTCATCTCCCTAATTATTCACATTATTCTATTTAATTTATCCAATTAAATATCCCGAATAATGTTAATTAAAATTCAGGGGCATTATAGACTCCCCCCTTAAAGAATTTCGTTCCCGAAATTTTAGTAAGGATATAACACAAGCATATAGCCTATACAAGCAAAGCTAGTATAACCTACAGCCAAATACTATATAAACTCCATATAGAACTTAGTATCTAAAACAGCCAGGAAAAGTTGCCCTAATCCTATCTTCTGTCTCCTAAGTACAGTCCTTCACGTTGTTGCTCCACTGAACTTTCACTAATCTGACTATCTTGTTCCTTAACCTCTTATCATCTTTTGCCATAGCACGAACTAATTGCCTCACAGAAGTCATATCTGATTCCACCACTAAGTCCTCCAATGCTGTCAGTGTAGGATCGAATTCACCCTAGAGGGGGGGTGAATAGGGTGATATTGTTAACTATAAAAATTATTGCGGAAGCTTATAAAATTATTTCAACACAGATATATCAGAAATAATAGCAGAATAATAAATGCAGAAATAGAATGACACAGAATTTACCCAGCTTCGAAAAAACCCTGCCTACGTGCTGCCTCCTAGGTTTCTACAAGAAATTAAGTAGTCACGCGCTTACACACATAAACTCATGACACCCGCTACTGACTAACCTAACTCTACGCTCAAAACCCTGCCACAACTCAGCCACTGAGTTGCGAATTCTCAAACTACACCACGTAGTTTGTCCCCTAGTCACACGACTAGTAATTACAATGTTTAAAAGAGAAATGCAAATTTTAAAAACAATTTAAAAACAAAAGAACTAACACAAAGCCCTAAAAAAATGAAACCCCAAAATATAACAAGGCCGACCCTAAATTAAATAAGTAAACCCTTTTTTCTTTTCTTATGTATTCGGCCCGATTCCTTGTGAAAAATGGAGGCTTTCTTATTTCTCGTTCTCGTTCGTTCCAATTTAGGGCTTTCAAATGCCGCTTCAATTGTTGGTCGATGTTGCTTTAAATTTTTTCCTCTATCAGTGATTGCTTGCGGCTGCAAAGTCGAGATCTATGGTTGCGTGATTTGGTACGTTTTTTTCCTTTTTGATTTATACGGTACTCGACTTTGATTCGAGTTGTATGAGTTATTCTTCTCTGTTGTACTTGAACTCGAATGATGTTAAAGCCGATGATGATTGGGTCTTTATATATGGTTTGAAACCCTTGATTTTTGTTCGTATGTACTCATTGAATTCGTCTGACAATTTTTTGGCTTGTCGTTCGATTCAACTTGAATGTTGATGATTTGCACTGACTTGTTCAAATTCGTATAATTTATGGTAGTTGATTATCGATTTGTTTGATTTTTCTTTAACTATGTTTTCTTGGTCATCACGGCTTTGAATTTGCTGATTTGAAACTATGTTAACTTCGGCACTTCGATTTTGTGATGATATTTTCGAGATGAGAAATTTATCTTTGACTTGTTCAGTTCATATTCCTTATATTATTTGACTTCGGTCATTTTTGAAATTCCATGCTTGATTTTTTTCGGCCTGTACTTGTGCATTACATTTTCCGCTGACATGTGCTTCAATATGCATAAGTGTACTGTCCCGGTGCCCTTGCTCATTCGAGCTTGCTCTAATAGTTGCTGTCAGTTGCATACATGTGTGTTCATATATGTATGTGTTAGCTTTGGGTTTCACTGTGTTTGCATTGAGTCATGTGCTTCGAGGCAGATCATCTTGTTCCTCTTGAAGTCTTCACTTGGTTTTTCTGGTCAATCATATATAAGTTTGGTTGAAGCATTTGCTATTTTAACTTGTACTCTACCATTTGTTGATTTGTAGCTGCAGTGTCACTTGATCATTTCATACATGTTTACTATTGTCATGATAGTTGTGACTTGAACTTTTAGCCTTTGGTTTGGGTTTTGCTTGTATACTTCATGTGTACTTTGGAGTTTTAGTTGACATTTGTGATTGTCTTTGAGTTTCAGACCTGTAGCATGCATGTTGCATTTGCATTGACTTCTTTGTGGTTTAGTTTCACACTGCTGTCACTTGTAGTTGCCGTAGTGTTGCAGTCTTTGTAAAAAACCATTCGAGGCAGTTTGCATATTTGTTTCATGACACTCTGCTTGGTGTTGCTTGATGCTTTGTACGTGTAGTCTTGTTCAAGTTCTTCATTTGACTAGTGTCTGGTTCTATTGGTGGCTTCACTTTAGTATTGTTGCATTGTCCACTTCGACTTTGAACTGTTTGCATTAATTTTGGTTGCTGTGTTGATCTTGCTTGCTACCTGGTCGACACTTGCGGTTCACTAGTCTTGGCCTTGGTTCCTGTGCATCACTGCATACTATGGCATGCATGTTTCCATTCCTGCTGTTGCAGTTCCATCTGGTTCATTTTGATTTTGCTTGCATCTCCATTTGTTGTACTCAAGTTATTTGATTGCATTGAGTACTAAATTGCATTCACTCGTGTACATATTGTATATTCACTTGGTTGGAGCTTTACTTTGTTTTGCACTTGAAGTCTGAGTATATTGCACACTTTGACCTTCATGTATACTTGCTGTGCATTGAAGTTGCTCCCGACCATTTTATTGCATTTGGATTTGTTTTTCGAATTACACTTGAGTTGAATCCAGCTTGTAGCTCGAATTTGACCTTGTGCTGAAAATTGTGACAATATTTTTATTGCACTTGAGTTGAACCCGGCATTTTGGGTTTGACCCGTGCTCACCTATCCCTGTAAATCAAGTGTATATATATGTCGGTGTGCACGGCCTTGTGGCATATACAGTGATACACTTTGTATGTCACAAGCTGTTCGTATATGATGAATTCAAAATTAAATGATGATGAACATCCCAAATAACTGAGGCAAATATTATTTTCAACATCCACATTTTATTTTATACTGCATAAATATTTCCTTTTCAATTTTACTGCGTCTGTATTTATTTTTGCAGATTGCTCAGATGTTGGATTCAATTTGGAGTGAAGTTGAAGATAAAATACGAGTTGAGTGAATGAGTGATATGTAGTGAGATCAAATGTAAATGTGAATCGTGATGTAATCAAAATTGTACTGCAATTGAAATTGTATATATATAGTAAGAGCTTGAAATTTGTACTATTCAAAGATTGTAATAAACATTTGTTTGAATAAAATTTATGTTTCAATTCAAATTATGTGTTATTTATTTTTATTCGGCAAATATTTATTTAATCTATGAAAAATAAAATAGTACATTAACAAATACATTTAAATGAATATATATATATATATATATATGTTTATTACCATCAAACAAAAATCATATAATCGCATATTCAACAATCTCCCCCTTTTGATGATAACAAACATATATTTAAGATTTTGAACATGTTAAATGTATTTGATCATTGATATACTCTAATTGCTCCCCCTATTTAAATGCTTCTTCTCTACACAAAGCTCCTCCTTCATATATGCATACAATTAAAAATATGCAAATGAGCCTAGATGTAAATAGAAAATATTTGACCTTTACTTGATTTTATTTGACAAAATCTTAACTTTTCTCTCCCCCTTTTGTTATCAGCAAAAGAGTAATAGTGTTAGAAAAATGAAGATAAAGTGATATATATTAATCCAACATTAAAACTCAATTGAATATAAATATTAAATTTCAATAAAAAATCAAACAAAAATCATAAATACTTTGTTAGGCCCATATTCCACTTTTAGAATGATGGAAATGATATCATCATATAAAATCATACAGTTGTATCTATTTGTGGTATATTTATATCAGGAATTTGAATATGTACCAACCACGCATAAGCGTTAGGACTTTTAAATGAGATTAGTAGTATTCCAAATTTTTTTTAAATGAATTCAAGTATCTTCTAACCACGTATAACCGTGAGGACTTTTAAATGGGATTAGAATCAACTTGTTTATTTAAAAATCAATTTTGATGTGTTCCATACATGCATAAACGTGAGGACTTTTAAATAAGCGTGGAAGCACATAACAAATTCCAAGTAATTCACCCATGCATAACCGTGAGGACTTTTAAATGAGAGGTGAATACTTTGGATTTTATTTTAGTTTATTTTATTTTATTATTATTTATTTTTTATTTTATTAAAAAAATGAAAAAACGAATGATTTCTGTTGAAAGTACCACATATTGACAAACTATATAGAATTTTGATGAGTGATGGTCGTTAGAAATATGATAGAAATAGAGATGGTCATGGAATTTTTACCAACAAAAAGTTTTATAACTCTTGTTTAAAATTTCTAAAGAAATTTACTAATTATACCGTCTCGAGTCATAATATATGATAAATATCAGCACTCGTCACTTTTTAAACCACTATTTATCTTTTCGATAATTATTAGGGAGTTAGATTAGTCAAAATAGTCATTTAAAATCAAATTCAAAAATAATTATAAAATTAATTTTTCAAAATGACTGATCTGAAAACATGGTCAAAAATGATTTTCTCGAAGGGGTTATATGAGAAAATTTTCTGCTATTTGAAAATTATTTGAAATGAAAAATATGCAGATATTTTCTTTGAAAAACGATGCAGTTACTAAATGTCTCAGCAAATCACGTTTCACTAGTACTTTTTCTATCAACTAGATTACCTGTGTAATCTGCATCTGAATTTCTTTTTCACTCAAAATTATCACTAATTGAATTTGATAGACCAGACCATGAAGTGTGCAACAAAAAATTCTCAAAATCATTGACATTTTCTTGAATTTGAATTGAAGCCGTGTAAATAATCAAAAACCGTGTATATAGAGTTATCCATAAAATAACCATATGTATTATCATCCAATAAAACAACATTATTAATCCAAACTATTTTATATGAAGTAATTCAAAGACTCTACAGATTTCTATAGTGTACTTGGCATAAGAATATAATTGGCCAACAATTTTGAATAAGTCAGAATCAAAATCATCATTAATTCATCATCACATTATTGGCTGATTTAACTTGGATTACGGTGCAGATTATCACATTTAATATATCGTTCAAATAAATATACCATTACCTATTTTACCTTTATGATATTTTTCGTTGTTGTCCATTATGATTCAGTTACCTTTGTACTAGGCTAAGGAAATTTGCTTTGTCGCTCGTTGTGTCCTTGGAACAGCCAGAATCCAAGTAACACTATTGTTGTTCCTTAGCCTGCCACCACACCTACACGATGAAAATTTTTTGTGACCTATTTGTTTTTATAGGTCCATGGTTGTTAGTGGTAGAATATTTAGAAAAATAATTTTGTGGAGACCCAAAACTATTTATATATGTTCCTTTTGGCACCCAAATTTGTTTTACTTTGAGAGATTTTGTATTTGTGCCTTTTGGAACCCAAATTGGTATAGTTTTCACGTGTTTGAGTCTATACCAACAACTATTTTGATTGTGTCCAAATTTTCTACAAATTGTGCACATTGTATTTACTTGATTAATCTCATTTGTAACGTTTTTAGATTGATTAGACCCAAGTCATTGTCTAACTGTATTAACAGTTTGCTTCCCTAATAGCATATTCAACGATTTTTCACTTTTTAAAAATTTATCTAAAGTTGTTGACAATTGTTGGACTTGTGTTTTGAGAGATTCATTTTCATTTAACAACTGTGTGCACTTTTTAATAGAATTCTCTCTCCTAGTATTTTTCACTCTCTTCCAAAATCAGAATTCCATTTTCAAGTGATTTTATATTAATTTCTGATTTTTTAATTTCTTCTTAAATGTTGGATACTTATCACACTTAGGGATCCTACTTTGATAGGTTTTAACTAATTGGTCAAGTTGTTCATTTAATTCTATCAAAGTATCTTTTTGTGATTCAAGTTTGGCATACTTCTCCCAAAGTCGTTCAAAACAGCCATTTACTTCGTGAAAATATATATAAGTAATTCTGAGTGAGTGAGTTTCGATACCTCGCTTGGCTCGTCATCGTCGCTATCAGTTATATTTCCTTGAAGGCACATATCTGCTTTCTCATTTCACTGCTAGTACTTTGATTATCTTCATCACTTGTATTCCACGTGGCCGCAAATCTTCTCCTTTTTGATTTCTTTTCAAAGTCGCGTCGATTTTGAGGACAATTGGGGTTGATGTGTCCGGGTTGGTTGCACTTGTGACAGATGATTTTCTGTTCCCCTGGATTGTCAAGTATTTTGTTTATTCTGCTTTTCAATTTTCAATTTAGAGCTGGATTTCTGTATTTTTAATTCCACCTTTTGAATTTCTTTATTATCAGCTCCAATTCTGCTGCTCCATCATCATCATCTTCACCATCACTTTCTGTTGTTCCTTTAAGAGCTATTGATTTCTTTCGAGTGTCACCTCCTTCACGCTCTTCCTTGAATTTCATTTCTAGCTCATAAGTGGTGAGATTTCCGATGAGTTCTTCAACTTTTATCTGTTTTAAATCTTTTGATTCTCGAATGGCAGTCACTTTGGCTTCAAAACTTCATGGAAGGACTCTGAGGATTTTTCGGACTATCTCCAACTCTGTGTATGATGTTCCAAGAGCTTTTGATTTGTATACGATATTGGAAAGTCGTCCATACATCTCTTTGACATTTTCTTCCTCAGCCATTGTGTAGTTCTCGTATTCGCTGCTTAGCATGGCAAGGCGAGATTCTTTGACTTGAGATGTTCCTTCATGAGTCACTTCTAGTGTGTGCCATATTTCCTGCACAGTTAGACAATGTGAGACCCGATTAAATTCAAATTGATCCAATGAACAGATAATAGAATTCATAGCTTTAGCATTAGCATTTTGTAATTTATTTTCTGTCCATTGATCCTTTGGTTTCTCTATTTCCTGATTATCTACAATTATAGTTGGTGCTCTATAACCCGTCTCAACAATATTCTAAGGGTCAATGGTTTTCAGAAAAATTTTCATTCTATTTTGCGTATTCACCATTGAACATTGGTGGTCTAACTACGGACTGACCCTTGGCAAAAGCATTATTAAAAGAAGCCATTTTAAAAATTCAAATTTTTAAAACAAAAATTGATTTTTGAAAAACGAATTTTTTAAAACAAAAGTTGACTTCTATTTCTAGCTTTGATACCACTTGTAGGATCGAATTCACCCTAGATGGGGCGTGAATAGGGTGATACTGTTAACTATAAAAATTATTGTGGAAGCTTATAAAATTATTTCAACACAGATATATCGAAATTATAGCAGCACAAATAATAGCAGAATAATAAATGCAGAAATAGAACGACACAGAATTTACCCTGCTTCAGCAAAACCCTACCTACGTGCTGCCCCCACGGTTTCTACTAGAAATTAAGTAGTCTCATGCTTACACACGTAAACTCACGACACCCACTACTGACTAACCTAATTCTACGCTCAAAACCCTGCCACAACTCAGCCACTGAGTTGTGAATTCTCAAACTACGCCACGTAGTTTGTCCCCTAGTCACACGACTAGTAATTACAACGTTTAAAAGAGAAATACAAATTTTAAAAACAATTTAAAAACAAAAGAACTAACACAAAGCCCTAAAAGAAATGAAACCCCAAAATATAACAAGGCCGGCCCTAAATTAAATAAGTAAACCCCTTTTTCTTTTCTTATGTATTCGGCCCAATTCCTTGTGAAAAATGGTGGCTTTCTTATTGCTCGTTCTCGTTCGTTCCAATTTAGGGCTTTGAGATGCCGCTTCAATTGTTGGTCGATATTGCTTCAAATTTTTTCCTCTATCAGTGATTGCTTGCGGCTGCAAAGTCGAGATCTATTGTTGCGTGAATTGGTACGTTTTTTCCTTTTTGATTTATATGGTACTCGACTTTGATTCAAGTTGTATGAGTTATTCTTCTCTATTGTACTTGAACTCGAACGATGTTAAAGCCGATGATGATTGGGTCTTTATACAGGGTTTAAAACCCTTGATTTTCGTTTATATGTACTCATTGAATTCGTCTGATAATTTTTTAGCTTACCATTCGATTCAACTTGAACGTTGATGATTTGCACAGACTTGTTCAAATTCGTATAATTTCCGGTACTTGATTATCGGCTTGTTTGATTTTTCTTTAACTATGTTTTCTTGGTCATCATGGCTTTTAATTTGCTAATTTGAAACTATGTTAACTTCGGCACTTTGATTTTGTGATGATATTTTCGAGATGAGAAATTTATCTTTGACCTGTTCAGTTCGTATTCCTTATATTATTTGACTTCGGTCATTTTTGAAATTCCATGCTTGATTTTTTTTGGGCCTATACTTGTGCATTACATTTTCCACTAACATGTGCTTCAATATGCATAAGTGTACTGTCCCGGTGCTCTTGCTTATTCGAGCTTGCCCTAATAGTTGCTGTCAATTGCATACATATGTATTCATATGTGTATGTGTTAGCTTTGGGTTTCACTGTGTTTGCATTAAGTCATGTCCTTCGAGGCAGATCATCTTGTTCCTCTTGAATTCTTCACCTGGTTGTTCTGGTCAATCACATATAGGTTTGGTCGAAGCATTTGCTGTTTGAACTTGTACTCTACCATTTGTTGATTTGTAGCTGCAGTGTCACTTGATCATTTCATACATGTTTACTGTTGTCATGGTAGCTGTGACTTGAACTTTTAGCCTTTGGTTTGAGTTTTTCTTGAATACTTCATGTGTACTTTGAAGTTTTAGTTGACATTTGTGATTGCCTTTGAGTTTCAGACCTGTAGCATGCATGTTGCATTTGCATTGACTTCTTTGTTGTTTAGTTTCACACTGCCATCACTTGTAGTTGCTGTAGTGTTGCAGTCTTTGTAAAAAACCATTCGAGGCAGTTCGCATATTTGTTTCATGACACTCTGCTTGGTGTTGCTTGATGCTTTGTACTTGTAGTCTTGTTCAAGTTCTTCATTTGACTAGTGTTTCGTTCTATTGGTGGCTTCACTTTAGTATTGTTGCATTGTCCACTTCGACTTTGAACTGTTTGCATTAAGTCTGGTTGCTGTGTTGATCTTGCTTGCTACCTGGTCGACACTTGCAGTTCACTAGTCTTGGCCTTGGTTCATGTGCATCACTGCATACTGTGGCATGCATGTTGCCATCCCTACTGTTGCAGCTCCATTTGGTTCATTTTGATTTGGGTTGCATCTCTATTTGTTGTACTCGAGTTATTTGATTGCATTGACTACTGAATTGCATTCACTCGTGTACATATTGTATATTCACTTGGTTGGAGCTTTACTTTGTTTTGCATTTGAATTCTGAGTATATTACACACTCTGACCTTCATGTATACTTGCTGTGCATTGAGGTTGCTCCCGACCATTTTATTGCATTTGGATTTGTTTTTCGAATTACACCTGAGTTGAATCCAGCTTGTAGCTCAGATTTGACCTTGTGTTGAAAATTGTGGCATTATTTTTAGTGCACTTGAGTTGAACCCGGCGTTTTGGGTTTGACATGTGCTCACATGTCCCTGTAATTCTATCAAGTGTATATATATTGGTGTGCACGGCCTTGTGGCATATAAGTGATACACTATGTATGTCACAAGCTGTTCGTGTATGATGAATTCAAAATTAAATGATGACGAAAAACCCAAATAACTGAGGCAAATATTATTTTCAACATCCACATTTTATTTTATACTGCAAAAGTATTTGCTTTTCAATTTTACTGCGTCGGTATTTTTTTTTGCAGATTGCTCAGATGCTGGATTCAATTTGGAGTGAAGTTGAAGATAAAATACGAGTTGAGTGAATGAATGATATGCAGTGAGATCAAATGTAAATGTGAATCATGATGTAATCAAAATTGTACTGTAATCAAAATTGTATATATATAGTGAGAGCTTGAAATTTGTACTATTCAAAGATTGTAATAAACATTTGTTTGAATAAAATTTCTGTTTGAATTCGGATTCTATGTTATTTATTTTTATTCAGCAAATATTTATTTAATCTATGAAAAATAAAATAGTACATTAACAAATACATTTAAATGAATATATATATATATATATGTTTATTATCATCAAACAAAAATCATATAATCGCATATTCAACAATCAGAACGATAGTAGTTTCTGGATCATGAACACACTTCCTAAGATGAGAAACATGAAACACACTGTGGACCCAGGCCAAACTGCTTGGTAAATCTACATGGTATGTGAGTCTCCCAATCCTCTTTGATATAGGAAATGGTTTGACATATCTCGGTGCTAGCTTCCCAGTCTTCTCGAACCGAACCACGCCTTCATCGGTGATACCTTGATGAAAACTCTATCTCTAACTGAGAACTGTATGTCCTTACGCCTTTTATCTGTGTAACTCTTCTGCTTAGAATGATCTTCCTTCATTCTTTCCCATTTCAACTCGATCTTTTTTGTCGCCTCTCTCACTAAATATGGACCAAGGACCAACCTATCTCCAGTCTCTAACAAACATACTGGTGATTTGCATGGCCTTCCATACAAATCTTCAATAGGCGTCATTCCTATAGTTGTCTGATAACTATTATTATAGGAAAACTCCACTAAGTGCAAGTGATCTTTCCAAGAACCACTAAAATCCTGCACACAAGCCCTCAGTAGATCTTCCAGTACCTTGTTGACTCTCTCTGTCTGCCCATTCGTCTAAGGATGATATTTGGTACTCACCTTGAGGTTAGTGCCTAACACACTCTACAGGCTCTTCCAGAACTCGCTAGTAAACAAAGCATCTCTATCACTGATGATACCATTAGGAATTTCATGCTGTCTAATGATGATCTTCATGAACAACTTATCCAAAATAGGTGTCATCCTGGTTGACCTTACTGGAATGAAGTGGGCACTCTTAGTCAATCTATCCATTAACCCATATACTTTCATTACCATGGTTTGACCTTGGCAAGCCATTAATAAAATCCAAGGATATAGAGTCCCACTTCTAAACTGGAACATCTAAAGGTTGAAGCAAACCACTTGGCTTCTGATGTTCGGCTTTTACTTGTTGACAGTTCAAACACTATTTTACCTATAATCCAACATCCCTCTTCATTCCTTCCCAGAAGAAACTTCTCTTCATGTCATGATACATCTTGGTTCTCCCAGGATGAATCGTAAATATCGATCGATAACATTCCCTAAGAACTACCATCCTAAGGTTTCCAACATCTGAAAAACGTAACCATTCCTTTCTCAACCAACCTCTGCGGTCAAGAATTAAATCCTTTAAGTCATCAATCTCTGTTTCAACTTCTAACCTTCTAATACTCCCGACTAGGACTGGTTCCTCTTTCTGCCTAGAAGCAATTCGTTGATCAGAACTGGTCGAACATCCAAACAAGACATCATGGCGATATTCCGACTAGATCCAACAGTCGACCTTAACTACACACTGCATGCAGCCAGTGCATCGAAGTCTTTCCATTCCGCCAACATAGCTAACACTACATTTTGATGTTTTCTTCTAAGCGCATCCACCACCTTATTTCCTTTTTCCGGTGTATACTCGATGCTAAAATCATAAGCTACAACAAACTCCAACCATCTCTGGTGTCTCATATTCAGCTCCTTCTGAGAGAATAAATACCATAGAGACATATGATCTATAAATATCTCAAACCTTTCTCCTGAAAGATAATGTCTCCATACCTTCAATATGAAGATTACCGTTGCTAACTCCAAATTATGAGTAGGGTATCTCGCTTCATGTGGTCTAAGCTGTCTAGAAGCATAGGCAATAACCTTTCCATTTTGCATTAGCACAACACCTAACCTAGTACCACAGGCATCAATATAAACTACCAACCCCTGGTTCCCATCTAAAACTACTTACACGGGCGTATTGGTTAACAAATGTTTCAACTTAAGGAATGCCTCCTCACATTTGTTAGACCAAACAAACTTCATGCCCTCTTTGGTTAGCATAGTCAAGGATGCCGATATCCATAAGAAATCCTCAATGAACCTTCGGTAGTAGCCTGCAAGACCAAGAAAACTTCTAATCTCGGTTACCGTCTCTAGTCTTTTCCAATTGTTAACAGCTTCGATCTTATCTGGATCAACTGCTAACGCTTCCTTGGAAACTACATAACCAAGGAACTTCACTTCCTTTTTCCAAAAATGACACTTGGAGGACTTCACCTTTTGCTGATGTTGCCTCAACATCTCCAACACTATTCTAAGATGATTTGCATGATCCTTCTCATTCTTAGAAATGCCAAAATATCCTCAATAAAAAGCAACACAAACCTATCTAAATGCTCTTGGAAAACTTGGTTCATCAAATCCACAAAGAAAACTGGTGCATTAGTAAGCCTGAATGGCATAACCAACCACTCATAAGACCCATATCTGGTCCTAAACATCATTAAAGGAATACTGTCATTTGCCACTTTTAGCTGATGGAAACCTGTCGCCAAATCTAGCTGGGAAAATAAACTGGGTCCACGCAACTGATCGAATAAGTCGTCGATTCTCGGCAAAGGATACGTATTCTTGATCGTACTCTCGTTCGACATACGATAGTCCATACACATCCTTAATGACCCATCTGGCTTCTTCACGAATACCACGGCCGTTTCCTAAGGTGAACTGCTTGGCCGAATGAAATTTTTTCCTTCCAATTCCACTAGTCACACCTTCAATTCCTTCATCTCGGTTGGTGACATCCTCTAAATGGTCTACTTACGGGTTCAGCACCAGGTACGAGATCTATCTGAAACTCGATTGCTCTTTTCGGCGGCAATCCGGAAACTGGTTCAAACACATCCGCAAACTTTCTTGCTACATAAACCTACTTCATTTCTACTTCCGTTCCCATAACAGCCAATAACGCATAAGCATTTCTGTTCGAACTCCTTACCGAGTAAATGACTTGATTATGGCTATTAGGGTGTTTCAATGATATTTTCCTCTCCTTGCAAAATATCATAGCATCATATCTATCTAACCAATCCATACCCAATATGATCTCGAAACCAATGAAATCAAAAACATATAAACTGCATGCAAACGTATGACCTAACAAATCAAGTTCCAACTGATCAAATCTCATTACCAAAGTTGCATACCCTCCTTTAAGATTCGCAACCCTGAAAGAAGTAATAAGGTATAAAGGTCACAAACATAAGCAATCTACCAAATACTAAGATATAAACGAGTGTGATTTACCAGTATCAAATAGTATCCTAACCAGAGTAGTATGAATCATAAGCGTACCTTCCATCATCGCTTTTCCTTTCTCAGCAGTCGTTGGTCTAGAGGATGAAGATTCCAATGCAAAGACCTTTCCCTTACCAGCCTTAGCAGCCTTGGGACACTTGTCCTTATAATGCCCATCTAGCCACAGTTGTATCACTTCACATTCGGTCTCACTGCAACTGCTCTTCCATCACCCGAACCACACTCATTAGCATAATGCCCCTTCTTGTCACACTTGTAACATACAACATCAACCTTGCTCTTCTTGGCTGCTACCCCCAACTGAGCACCTTTCTTTTTAAAGAACTTTCGCTTCTTGCTCTGAAACCTTTGAAACTTAACTGGTTTCTCTTTTTTAAAAGTAGAAAGCATCTCTTCATTCCGAATAGCCATCTCAACAACAATATGACACAGATCCCGAAGGTTTCACATGGTTGCTCTGGCGATCTAAGGATTCAACCCCTGATAAACTTATCATTCCTTCAAATGACAGTATCCACAGTAGCATATCTATAACGTTACGGCTCATTAAACTCTGTAGCATACACAATAATCGATCTATCACCTTGGACTAAATCTGCAAACTTCTTGAGAAATGCTGACTTGGCAACCTCTGATAGAAATCTTTCTTCTAACCTCTTATGAAATTCAGCCAAAGTCAAATCTTCCTCTGGCTCTCCTACGTAACTCCATTCCACCAAAACAATGCTGCTCCCTGCAATTGCCTTGAAGCAAGTCTCCTCTTCTGCATATCTGTCAAGCCGAGATCTTAAAATATCCTTTCACAAAGAAATAGCTATTTCACCACTCCTACTGCATCTTGGTTTCCCAGAAAAGGCTTTCCTCTAAGACTAGCATAATCCCTGCTCAGCTTGGCATAATTATTGCCAACAAGGGCCATCAGAGTAGCTCCTTTAGCATTCTCTATAGCCACACCCACAGCTTCTCCAGCTTACATCATATTTACGAAGAACTGATACATTATCCCTATAGCAACCGGTGGAATCTCAACACCAACATTAGCATTTGCATCTGGGTTTGCATTTGCCTGTCGATCCTGGTTGCTCCTAGTACTAGTTCGAACATTTCCACTTGTTATAGTGTGTCTCCTATTTTGATTCACTCTTCCGTTTCCAGCCTCCATATCTTACTTCCATGCTGCCTAAAATCCAATCTTGGTAAGATACAGAAGAATGGTCTAAGAGAGTGAGGAATACATACTTAGGTATTTATAGCAAAGTACACATACATTAATATAGCGCTTACCCAAACCCAACCATAATTTAGATTCATTAGATTATGCTTTTAAAGTTTAAATTCCTTTTACGTACATAAACCATGCTTTGATACCAACTTGTAACATCCCGCCTTTTGAGGCCCAAAACTAACCGCTACTGATGTTATAGTCATCCGTAGTTGTTATTTCTTGATGATCGAATGTGGCATAGTTAATATTGATACATGGAAACACAAGAATATGAAAAAAGTTTGAACTTTAACAAAATAGAATTTGTCATCTCTTATAAATAGTATTCAGATTTAATTACGTAATCTCAGATGTTAACCACGTTAAGATCACATATACATGTACAAAATACGATAAGAGCGATATATGAAGATGTCCCATTATGATTATCAGATAACTAATAATATGAAATTTACAGTTCTTAGTACATCACAACGTAAAATACAAAATAGTTCTTATATAGCTAACCCTGCCTCTTGCACGCCTTAGGAAGCTTATTCGTCCAAAAACCTAAAAGTCTCCCACTCTCAGAATACTCAAATTAATTTTTAATACCCGAGAGTTTGGAGAGATATAAACTTCGAGTCAGACAATAAGTCTGGTATGAATAATCCTCTATCATCTCTTATCATAAATAGATATCTAGTGAGACCACGCCGCTTAGCGGAATGGGTTTTCCCTCACTGGTATCCAAAACAAAACATGCAAATCATTTAGTATGCTTCTGCACCTAAAATGATTAATCTTAACATAATATGAAATAAAGCCATAAATCATATGTATTGGATATCTTATCCAACCATTTATTAGATATTCCATCTAAAAGCAATTTATTAGATTTTCCATCTACAATAAATTTATTAGAGTTCCCTCTAAAAAAATTAAAATGACTATCCATTATAATTTAATAGGAAAAACCGTCCCAAATCCATTTAAAATTAATGCAGATTATTCATCGCATATTGCTTTATAAAAGACGGTGTGGACTACCCACCGCAAACTTCATTGTTTTCCTAGGATGACTATGAACCCTTGGGTGCCAAATCCCGAGGCTAACCACTTCTAGTAAAACATCTCTGCACATTCAATGGTTTTCCTAGGCTAACCAAGAACCCATCACTTGGCCCATTAAAAAATCATGATCCCCATGACTATTTATAAAAATTCATGTTCACCATGATTGCTTATTTTCCCCAAGTATAACACATGTTTAACCTATTCCTATTGGTAACCACAATTAGGTTAAATTAAATAAAAACACATTGATAGCCCCAATGTATATTTTCGAAAGCATATTTATTTTTGTAACACCAACCTATGTATCGAAAACATAAAACCTGCCCTGGTGTCCCCAAGGTTCAATAACATCAAATTTATGTAAGGATCCCCCTTATATATTCAAACAAAATAAGTATTTCATGCTATACCCCTTTGAAGTAACCCCTTCATGTTAGGAAAATTTTACTTAAGGAGAAACGGCTAAAACAGCCCTTAAAACTCCTTCGAATGAAGTCCAATTTGAAAGCAAATAAACATCCAAAGTTAGCCTCTTTGGAAGCCTTCCTTTTGAAAGCACCACAAAAACATACCTTTCGACTTTGTCGAAAGGTCTCACCTTTCGACCCTGTTCAAGGTTTCTTTCCAACCTAGTCGAAAGGATCTACCTTTCAAATTTGTCGAAAGCATGGGGTATCCACCCTTATAAAACCATTTATAAACCTTTTGAAAGCAGTGAAACTCCAAACATTTCGAAATCATTGAAACTCAAAACCTTTCACAATTATTGAAGGTAACCGCTTCAAAACCTTTCGAAATAAAATCTTTCAAAATCAAACCTTTCGAAATCAAAATCTTTCGAAATCAAACCTATCAAACCTTTAAAAATCAAAATCTTTCGAAATCAAACCTTTCAAAATCAAAACCTTTCGAAACCATCTAAAAATAATGAAGTGTTAGTGTTGGAACCAACCCTTCGAAACTATGCTTTTGACCTTGTTGGAAGGTTTACCCTTCGACTTAGTCGAAAGGATTAAAACACCTTTTTAGAAAACATTGTAAAACAATTCTCTTGAAGATTTAAACTTTCAAAGATCCCTTCGAAATCCCTACTTGAACATATAAAAAAATTTAGTCTTTTATAAAATGGTAGATTTGAAGGATCCCCCTTCAACTTATTCGAAAGCAATTATGTTTCTATTCAAAAGCAAAGGAACTAGTCTCCCCATCCCTTCGCCCCTCTTTCCTTTGACACCGTGCCTACCTTTCGACTTGGGCAGAGGGTAATTGTTTACCTTCCGTCTTAGATGAAAGGTACCTTTCGACTAAGTCCGAACGGTAAAAGTATGCTTGTTGGAGTCGAAGGCAGGACTGGGCCTACTGAAGTGATATTTTATCTTGCTTGTCTAATTTTGATTGGCTGAGGAGCCTTCTCCTGTACTTCCAAATAGTGAAAAGTATACAAAAAATAAACTTTTTCTTAAAACACTATTCTTTTTCCCCAGTTAAATTTTCGAATTGCATCCTTCCCTCTAAATTTTCTAATTCAAAAGAAATCTTGCAGTTTAGCCCTTAGGTTTAAATAATTTAATTATCTTAGTAAATCGCTATGGAAAATCCCCATAGATCACCTAAAATATGATAAATCATATACTTCAACATATTAAAATTTCAAAGCATATGAAGATAAAAAAAACTCGGAATTTAACCAAAACCGGATAAAAACGTGTTAATTAGCCCATTAACAATTAAAACACCTACGTCTTATCCAAACAAAAGTTTAAATTGTTATATCCTAATCAAAAATCACAAACGTGAATCGGGTGTAACTCATAACCGATCCAAACATAGAAAAATGTGATGATAAACAGATTATTCACCTTGATTAGTTGATTGGAGAATGAGATAATCTCCTAGTTTTGATTTCTTAGCTTTTTCTTCAATTTGTGCTCTTCCTAGATCTTTTAATAGCCGGCTGCAAGTTGGGAGGAGTTATGAATGAGAGAGTGAAAGTTTATTAAAGTGGTGGAAGAGATTTATAGTAAGAAATGTAGCCTCATTTCCAAGTTTACCCCTTAGAAAATTCCTCCTTCTTAATTTAGTTAAGTCTTATTTTAGTTCATTCATTCAGACATGACCATTGGATTTATTAATCACATCTCCTTATTTATTCACATTATTCTATTTAATTTATCCAATTAAATATTTTGAATAATGTTAATTAAATTCAAGGGAATTACATATAACAATAGCACTATAGTGCATTTTTCAAAGGAAATGAGTTCTTTGGTGCACGATTTGATGATAATGGGTACGGTACACTTTTTAAAGGAAATAAGTTCATGGTGTGACCGGTGGCCTCTAGTGGCGAAGATATTTATACTTTAGGCATTACAATACACTTTTAAAATGAAATGAATACTTCGGGATGACCGATTGAGTTTACCTATGGCTGGCCGAGACACGATTCTTCAGTAGGGAGTCGCATATGATTTGACGATATGGTACATTTAGGGTAGTTGAGTCCTCGATGTACGATTTATCAATAGTGAGATGAGACATATATTTTCTCGGCAGTGAGTCATATATGATTTCGACATGTGAGTTAGGATTTTGGGAGCAATCGTGTATATATAATTAGGCATAGGATAGGTTTTAGTGATGATCTTAGCATATGATGTCACTATAGTATTATATTATTTTTAGCTGACTTTTTGGTGCAAATGGCGTAGGTTATGGTATGGTTTTCGAGCATAAATGTAGTTCTACTTGCTTATTAGTATTGCACACTTATATGATGTGTTTCACTCACTAGATGCATGTTTAACCCTACATCTTTTGTTCTTTTTAGTTATACTCTGATAGGTCGATAGAGAAGATTAGTGGCGACTTGGAGGCATGACCATATGACAAAGGCGCACTTGTATTCATCTATTAGTTATCTACTATTTTATCTCAGTAATTCCCAAATATAAGGCTAATTTTGTTATAGCATAAATAAATGTTGTAAGTGAAGTTTATTTGATACTATATTATTTTGTTTGATTGGGATTATTATATTATTAATTAGTATATCATAGATTGTTATATTTTATTCCTTCCGATGTGAGTTTCAAAAAGTGTAGAATACTGTAGATAGCTTTCTGATTTGTTTTATATTTTATCTCAAAATGATCTACCGTCAATGGAATCTGCGGCTCCTGTATCACATTTAGACATGGGTTGGAATGTCGTAGATGGTAGGTTGTTACATTGGGTACCCAAGCTTAGGCTAGGCGATTCCTACTTAGTTAGGGCGTATGAGAGTGCATGTTTGTAATTTTATTACATATATATTATATATTATCCGGCCTTTTGATCAAGTAACATTTAGATAGACCGGACGAATCAAACTTGGAAACTATCAAGGCAGGAAGCTTGAAGAGATAGCCTAAGGGTCCAGAAACTAAGTGCAAATAGAGTTACGAGATGAAGGTCAAGCTATTCAAAGAAGAAAAGGCAAAAATCCAAAAAATGTTGGATCGATATCGATCGTCATCAATCAATCAATGAACATCCAAAGTTGGTCCCACTCCTTCTACACGTTAATGATGATCCTAAGAGCCTATTTCAAATACTATTTTGTTGGTTCCATGCAGGTTTCTAGATCTCCATGAGCATCAAATTTAGCAATTCCATTCTTCTATAGATCCATCATTTGGACTAAGAAACAAGCTAATTCTGCTACAAGAAAGTTTGGAATCATGAAGCTAACCACAAATCGAGCCAACACAAAGAGTTCAAGACAACTATTTTGGCCATATTACGTATCAGTACCGATCCAAGCCCATGGATCGACACCGATCCACCTATTTTGTTGAGGTATCCACCCATTTTCTTGGAGAATTAGTCTGTGGCATGGAAAACAATGTGGAGATCATGAGGGTGAGATTTTAGGCTTCCTACATCTAAAAATTAGAGTGGCATGGCTCATTATTAAGGATATTTTTCGGGCTCTTGCATTCTTTACTCGAATTTCTTGTAATCACCCTCAGATTTATACCAATTCCTAAGAACAACTGCTTGTAATCTGGTGATCTAAGCAATAAAATCACTAAGTCGATGCAGGCCAAGATTAGCTGAACCACTATAAGTGCTGTGTGTTCTTTTCTTGCTGATTTTTTGTTTCTTTTCTTTACTTTTTGTTCTCTACACAATCTTTTTGGTGTTTTTGCTATTTTTGATTCAAATATTTTGGTGCTTTCATTCAGAGAGATATTCTTATGCTACTTGGATCCATCATCTACCATTGGACACTTAGATCCGAGAGATAGATCTAATCTTCCAACTTTACAGTTCCACTATTCAGATTGTCAAACAATCTAAGAGAAGTTATTCACCTTGGCCCCATCAAGGAGAAAACATGCTATGACTTCCAGAGCTACTAATGATGCTGAGAACTAAGGCACTCACCGTATGGATGAAATTTCCCAAACAGAACAAGATGAGATCCAAAATTCAACTGAATTCATAACCAGAATGGAGATGGATCATATGATAAAGCAGATGGAGGATAGATTCTAGAAGACTTGCAATGAGATGAACCAGCAGATGTAGCAGAGCTTGAGGCTGTTGAATGAACTAACTCAGAACATCCATAGAAGGAATACGAGGGACTTGAACCATTCAAGTTTAGAATTTGAAAGTTCATCATCATTCAAGTAAAGACTAAGGGATAGAAAGCAGAAGAAGACGCAAAACGCAACTATGACGTCAAACCAAGGGACAAGACAAACTCGTGGCTTGAGTTTGTAGATCGATACTGATCCAACTTATTTTAGAACTTGGCCTAGCTCTTTGGATGGTTGCGTGGATGTGACCTTTAGAATGCTGTTGATGAATAGAATCTGGATTATTGAGCTAATGCTAATGACGCAATGCACGAGAATCAAATAGAGGGACTGCTGGATGAATGGATCTCCCGAAGTCTGGAGAGCCTAACCGAGAGCGTTCATCGAGCCAAACACTCGGGATAGACCCCAATTACCGTTGCTCAATCGAACCTGTAGACCCATAATATTTGGAAGATATGGTTAGGAGACTTGTAAGCATAAATGAATTCAGAAGCAATGATGAATAGTGTGCTTCTCCTAGTCGGAATCTATTTACCGAAAGTATTTTACATGCAAAGTATCCATGGAGGTTTGTAATTCCATCAATACCACTGTACGTTGGAAAGTAGATGTAAGGCAGCACTTGATGAGCTATGAATGGCGTATAGATTTAGCTAGAGCATCTGATGCTTTGAGACGTTATTGTTATCCAATTTTCGTAGAGGGGCTAACGACGATTTAGTTCACTTAGTTCTCACCGAGATCTATATCATCTTCTGTTGAGTTATCGCAAAAATTTCTGAAGTAATACCGCTTATATGCTTCACGTTTGAAAGATGTGATGTTATTATCAAACCTCTTCCAAGGTGTGGGAGAGTCATTAAAGGATTTCTTAAACCGGTTCCATATAGTTGAGATGGAAGTAACAAATCCCAATGATGACATTGTATTGATGGCATTAATCAGGGGAATTCATCCCGAGACCGATTCCAGGAGAGGGTTGGAAATGAAGCCCCCATCGATGATGGATGTTTTCTATAAGAGGGCTAATTAGTTCCTACATTTAGAGGAGGCTCATTATTGTCCTTGAAGTAATGAGGCTGGAGTTCAGCTGAAGTAATACAGAGCAAATAACTGTAAAACGGTCTAGAGGAAGTTCTAGGAATGTGGATGTGAACGTTGGCAACAAGACCAATGGTCAGAAATAAAGCGACAATGGGCCAGAAGACAAAAGCCTGATAATAGGAATTGTCCTAGGATTCCTAAGTATGATAATTATACCGAACTAAATAACTCAATCGATAATATCTATCTAGAAACTCAAGGTACCAAGAAAAATAAGAAGCCAGCTCTGAGGGAGTTAATTGAGAAGGAAAAGAGGTCTGGTAAGTTCTGCAGGTTTCATGAGACATACGGTCATAATACCAATGAATGTAGGCACTTAGTGCGATATGATTGAGGAGCAGAATCAAAAGAATAAATTGCAGAAATTTGTGAAAGCCCCATAGGATGGAGGGCAAGGAAATTCTAAACCCCTTGGGTTTTCTTCCCAACGGGGGTAAGTTGGGCCTAGTGGTGAAGAACCCAGGAAGCCTAATAAATGTTTGGTGAAAAATACAATCATCGGTGGACCATATCCAGTCGATAAGAGTTTGAATGAGATAGATAGGTAAGTTAGCGCATTGGAACACACAGAGAATGAAAGCTGCTTCACTAAAGAGGATGAAGCTCTATAAAAATAGCTTAAAACCACGACTGACGATATTGTTTTTCAGAACAAAAATGCTGATATGGTGGAATCCCCGATGATTTACCAGTTGGTTATAACGGCCATGATTGGCCCTGTTGTTGTAAGAAAGGTGTTGGTTGACTATAGAAGTTCGATCAACATTCTATTCAAAAAATCTTATGGCCAGATGCTTTTGGAAGGAAAGGACTTGCAACAATGTAAATCCTGGATCCAAGGATTTAACGGAATAACTATAAAGCCAATCAGATATGTGGAACTACCGATGGTATTTGGAGAGGGTGGTCGTAAGAGAATGTGGGTTATGCCTTTTACAGTGTTGGTTATTTACTTTACTTACAATGCATTTTTGGGCTGGCCGGCCCTGGCTGAATTTAGGATGGCTATAGCTCCTTGGTGTTTGACAATGAAGCTTCCTACAAAAGACAATGTGGGAATAGTCCAGGGAGATCAAAGACTGGGCTACGGATGTTGTGTCGCCAAGCTAAAGGAAGCAAGGCGAAGAGAGAAAGGAAAATATATAGAGAGAACTCTCTGCATCAAAGCTTTGGACACATAGCAACCAATGCCTAAGCCCTGGCTTAGGTAGCATACCCGGTTCCACAAAGGATATGGGTTCGGGGAAAGAACCATAAGGTGGAAGAGCAGCTCCTTCTGAAATTAATGATCAATGTTTCATTTAGTCAGGATGACCCGACATGGCTCCTGAAGATTGGATTACTGCTTAGTGTGAGAATGGTGAAGGAGCTGGCTAATTTTCTTTGGGTGAACCTGGACGTATTTGCCCTAACGCACTCTGATATGTATGGGATCTCGCTGCAGATAGCGAGACATGCATTAAACATAAATCCCAAATGCACTCCTATGAAATAGAAGTGTCGCGGCCTAAGTTCGAAGAGATCCACTGCACTCAAAGAAGAGGTGGATAAGCTGAAAGACAATGGCTTCATCCATGATGCTTTATACCCATAATGGTAATCCAATCCTGTCTTGGTAAAGAAAGATAAGGGTATGTAAAGGACACGCGTTGACTATTCTGATCTAAACAAAGCGTGCTTGAAGGATAGTTTTTGCTTTTGAGGATTGATCAGCTAGTCGATTCGATAGCTGGAGATGAATTAATATTATTTATGAATGCATATTTTGGATACAATCAAATACCAATGCATATACTAGACCAGGAACACACCAGCATCATAACCGACCTAGAAATATACTTTTATCTAGTTATGTCTTTTAGACTAAAGAATGCTAGAGCAACTTACCAAGGCTGGTAAACAAGATGTTCAAAGACCATATCAGATGTTCGATGAAGGTCTTTATAGATGATATGCTTGTGAAATTATGATGATTGGGGAACCATATGGATGATTTGGCTGAGATGTTCGGTATTCTCCTGAAATACAGGATGAAGCTCAATCCTTTTAAATGCTCATTCGGCACTGTGTTAGGGGAATTCTTGGGCTTCATTGTGAACTTTAACGGGGTTAAAGCCGATCGAAAAAAGATAAAGGTATTGATGGACATGGGGTCCCCGAAGACAGTCAAGGAGGTCCAAAGCTTGAACGGGAAGGTCGTCACCCTAAGTCGATTCATTCTTGGAGCCACCGATAAATACATCCCTTTTTTTGACGTAATCAAGAAGGGAAAAAGTCCAAATGAAAAAAGGAATTTCACTTGGACACAAGAGTGTAAACACACATTCCAAGCTCCAATGTATCACTTAGAGAGACCCTCCATTCTCTCGAAGCTGGTGGATGGCGAGGACTTGTTCCTATATTTAGCAATGTTGGTGCATGCATTAAGCACCGCACTCGTTCGAGAGGAATATTGCATACAACAACCGGTCTATTACATCGATAAATGGTTGATAGGAGCAGAAAGAAATTATTTGAAGCTGAAAAAGCTTGCGTGCTGCCGGTTAATCGCATCAAGAAAGCTCCATCCCTACTTGCAGGCTCATCCGATCTAGGTTCTCATCGACCAACCTTTATGATAGGTCTTGCGATGACCAGATACTTATGGAAGGCTGTTGGAATAGAACATCAAATTGAACCAATATGATATATCACTCTCGAAGAGCTATCCAAGGTCGAGCTTTGGTAGATTTCATAGCTAATTCACTATGTAAGACGATACTTCAGAGAGTAATGGTGAGAAAAATGCTACGTTGAATATGTACATGGATGGTGCATTAAACAAACGTTGTTTTGGTGCTAGAGTTGTACTAGTCACTCCCAAGGAACATTTGAACTATTATGCCACGAGACTCGGCTTTCCTACAATAAACAACGAAGTAGAGTACGAAGTATTGATTGCGAGACTTAAAATTTCCAAGGAACTGGGAGTTAAAATTTGCACATCTTTTGCGATTCCCAGCTGGTGGTGTGTCAAGTCAGGAAAGAGTTTTAGGCAAAACGAGCAAGGCTGGCACCTTACTTAAACCGAACCCATGAGCTGATCAGTGACATTGAATATTACACAATAATGCATATTCCTAGGGTGGAAAATGCGAAGGATGACTCACTAACCAAGCTGGCCGGTTCAGGAGATGTGCGGCTCATGGGCTTGGTTCCGGTGAAAGTATTGTCGACTCTGAGCATTGATTATATTGATGTCGATTGAATCTTGGCGGCCGATCATGAGAAGGATTCACGAACGACTACCATAAATAATTATTTGCAACGGGAAACCCTTTCGGACAGGAAGAGCGAATGAAGGAAGCTCCCTCGCCAAATTTCGAGATACATCTTTCAGTAGGGAGAACTTTATAGGAAAGGGTTCTCAGTCCCACTGCTATGATGTGTTGCGAACAATGAGGCTATACAAGTTCTGAGAGAAGTGCACGAAGGGGCATGTGGCCGCAATACTAGGGGCAACCTTGGCCAAGAAGATTCTCTGCTATGGGAGATTTTGGCCAATTGTCAACCGAGATGCAGCTGATTACACTAGAAAGTTTGACAAATGCTAGAGGTTTGCTAAGATTCCGAGAGGCCCGTCGATGGAGATTACTCAAATGGTCAGTCCCTAGCCGTTTGTAGTCTGGAGAATTAATATTATTGATGTATTGCTTATATCTAAAGGAGGTGCGAAGTATGCCATCATTGCAGTTGACCACTTCACTAAATGGGCTGAGTCGAAGCCATTAGCCATAATTACCACAAAGAAAGCAACCAACTTCACGGTTCGGAATATCATCTTTCATTTTGGAGTTCTACAAGCAATCATTACTGACAATAAAACCAATTCGATAACATCGAGTTTAAGGATTTCTATCGCTGACTTCACATAGAGAAGAGATTTTATGCGGTGGCACACCCCCATTTGAATGGACAAGTTGAAGCTGCAAACAAGATTACCAAGTCCATTCTCAAGAAGCAATTGGAAAAGGAAAAGGGCAAGTAGGTCGATGAACTTCCATTAGCACTTTGGGCTTATCGGACGACCCATAAGTCAGCGATTGGCTATTTTCCATTCGCCTTAGCCTATGGATCAGAGACTATGATTCCAGTTAAACTAGAAGTATCTTCATATCGAGCGATTCACTACAATCCACGGACGAATGAAAAAATCCTTTCGGAATCTCTTAACATGATCGATAAGAAATGAGACGAAGTTGAGTTGAGAGAAGCTACACACCAAAACTGCTACCTGATATTACAATGCCAAGATCAGGAAACGAACCTTTGAGATTTGTGATCTGGTTCTCAAATGAATCTTCCCAGGCCTTGGAACTTGGGCCTAACATAGAAAGGTCCATATGTAATAGAGCAAAAGCTTAGAGATGGCGCTTTTGGGTAGCTTTTATTGATAGGATCTCACTTCTGAGGGTATGGAATAGTGAGCGCTTACGGTGCTATTTCACTTAGAAATAAATTTGCACATAACTGAATAAAGCCATATAATAGGGCAGAATCTATCATTTCCCGTCTTCAATAAATGGCTTTTCGGATCTATGTTTATGTCCTTGCATAGCATAATAGTTGTGAAATATGACCAACTCGAATGAATCTTATGTGTATCATGCAGGTATGTAGGTACCCGGAGTTAGGTGCCAATGAAACTTCTGTGATCTATGATCGAACCCTTAGAGTTCTATCATTCTTGGCGCTTGGAAACGAATACTAGTTAACGCTTTTCCTTGATGTGGGGGTAGGAGTATAAACTTAAAAAGGACATGATTTGATCGTCCGTCGGCTAACTCTTGTCCTTGATGTGGGACTAGGAGGATAAACCAAATAGGATGTGATTCGACCGTCCATCGACTAGCTCCTATCCTTATGTGGGGGCAAGAATATAACTAAATAAGACGTGATTTGATCATCCATCGGCTAACTCTTGCCCTTGATGTAAGGGCAGGAGCGTAATTCAACATGGGTGTGACAAGAGCATCCAATCACTAACACCTTGCCTAGAGTAGGAAAGATGAAAGATTCATGCCTCATGTACGATAGGATCTTACCTATAAACTTTGATCAATGCCTGGAGTTAGGCGTGATTGAAGGTAAATATCCTGGATAAGGATGAGCAAACTATGTCTCAAGCAGTTAGCTTAAACCAGCGCCTAGTGCTTGGCACAATTGGATGTCATTATCTTGGAAAAGGATAACTGAACCATTATGCTAAAAGGTTTACCCCAATCGATGCCCAGAGCTTGGAACTTCAACGATTACTTTGTGTTCACTAGAACGATAAAAGGCTGGCAAATCATGGAATGGACTAATGACTTAGTCCGATAATGATCTGAAAAGGAAGGGATCATGAGTACATATAATGGAAAGTGCGTTTCTGAAGTACTTACACAAATTTACACAATGATTTGGTAAAACAAAAGTATTTATTATTCACAGTCAAAATAAGACTTGGAAAAAAAGTATAATTTTTATTTATGCCTAAGCTAGAAAGCATAAGCTAAATCCATGCAACACCAACCGAATAATAAAAAACATAAATCTAGAAAGTGCCTGACTGCACAACCAAAACAAAAACAAACTGGCAATCACTTTTTATGCTTCTTGGACATTTTTCTCGTCCTCCCTAAAAGGAGGTGTAACTTGATCGGGTTCCTTTTGCCTCTACTTGAACCCTTAGATGGAGTGCTTTGCGATGATCCAACAAGCATGTTCTAGGTACTCTCGGCCGGAGGAAGAGTGGTAGGAACAAAGATAGTTTGACCGGGCAGAGCTATGGATAAAGGAGAAGGAACGGTCTCTATTATCTCTATCTTGACCTCTTTGGCTAGGACAAGTTCTTGCTCAAGTGTACTAATGGTGAGACCCTGTAGAGGCTCAGAGGACCCAGTGATAACAATATCATTGTCAGTCTGAGCACCCTAAATCTCACCAATCCCTTTATCTAGTAGAGCATCTGTCATTCGCTTGCTAGGCCCAGTACTCTAACAAGTCAGGATAATCATCACCATTGTTGAAGTGGTTCACCGATTCTATTATAGACACTTGTTGTCTCGACTGAAGACCTTTGTCGAGAAGCATGATGACTTGGGGCTGACTTAAAACTTGAGAGATATAAAAAGAGAGATTAGTGATGTCAACTAGCAACATATGAACTCTCTAAAATACAGGTGAGGTCAGTGAGATACCTCATTTAGTTTAGGATTCAATATCGGTGGAGTGCCATCAAAATTCCTTTCCAAGATGGGAGAAAGGATGGTGGATTTTATCATTTGGGGTTGATCTAGATAATACCCTAGGACCAAAGATGAATCATGATCGGCTTTAGGTCCGGAGATGTCCCCAGTAGTGGCATCTTAGGGCATTGATCTGAAGCCTTCGCCTATGTCTTTCTGCATTATATCGGTTAGCCCTGGATGGAGAGTAAGCCGCCCTCTTTTAGCACCTCGGGTTTATCTTCTATTAAGATCTCCTTCTCAAGCTGTGCCATATGCACCTCACCACTTTTTAGGAATTCCTTTTCTTCCTCGATGACTTATTCCTAAGCAAAGGTAAGAACTCTGGGTTAATCACAATCGAACCACTCTAAGTGGCTGAATTTGAGTACATTGGCATTGTATTTGTTAAGCATTGGTTCAAACTTCTCTATTATCCGCTTCTCTGCGGCTTCAACTCCCTCTTGAAAAGTGCATCCACGTCTCTAGCATGTTCAACTACGTTGCCTCTTTTCTTGCAAGTTGTAACCAACTCTTTACGGTAATCTTGAGCTTGTTGGAGTGCTTCGTTCTTCTCTTTTGTTTCGCTCTCGAGCTTGGCTAACAACTCAATCACCTTCTCGTTCGAGGCATCTCTTTCGAGCACTAAATCTTAGTTTCTTTGATGCATAGTTTCCATCTCATCATGATGCTTGGTTCTCTCATTCTCGAGTGCCTTGATAGCATCTTTGGCCTTCCTCTTGGATTCAGCCTGTGATTTTCTCTAGTTTTCGACCTCGAAGTCGAGATGACTGATGATTCTTTTATCCTAAGTCTCCGTGAGTTTTAGATTGTCAATCTCGAGTTTCCTTTTCTCGAAACCATGTAGACTTTCTCAGCTACTTGTGACCATTCATTATGCTGACTATATGTATTGGTTACATAAGCAACAATCGCATCCTTGACCTCAGGTGGAATTATCTTCAGATTGGGAACAAACATAAGACCATCAGTGCATATTACCGGGAACTGTTCCCTTAGTTCGACCATTGACAGTAAGTTGTTTCTCTACAGTGACAACCGAAGCTTTAATCGATTTCTTGCCAGCCTTGTGATGAGAAGTCTCAGCGCTGCTCTTATGATGCATGCAGTCAGAAGATTGATTGGATTGGGATGGTGCCACAAATGCTGCATAATAATGGAAGGTGTAAGGGGTACATGAGAAGCATCTTTCGGTGGCAAGTTATCATGGAGATTGGAGTGTCTGTCTGAACCAGTGGGCGGAGGTGATCTAGACTTGGAATGATATCTGGACCCAGAGTCATGAGATGGATGGTCTCTATTGTGACTGCCTCTACCATGGCTAGACTGGTAATCGGATTCAAAATCTCAACCACTGCCTTGATGATATTTTCTTAGACGATGCCTATGTAGTTGGGATACTTTTTCCTTAAGAGATTGAAATATATACTTCTTTCCTCTCCATGGATCCGAAAAAAAAAGAGCGAATTATTTCAACTAGAGAGGAAACAAGTCAAGTACAATGTTGTGCCGAAAAGTGTATATATGCGTGAGTGTCCTAGGGTCCCTTCGACGGACCATATTCTTGAGCTTTGCTCATGGAAGTGATCTCTCCTACACTGGTAGGAATAATTTCATCATCAAAGCAAAGGGGAGAATCGAGACCCTCTAGGCTCATCTTCCTGATACCGAAGGAGCCAAACTTGATAGGAATTGGCCCTAAATTAGCAAATGTATCTGCTGAAGGAAAGGAAGGAGTTTTCTTCGCGGTTGTGACCAGTGGAGGCTGTGTAGAAATCCGCGCTTTGGTGATTTTCACAACTAGCCTCTTCTTTTAGAATAAACAATTGGCCGTCCCTGGACTGCTCAACCAAAGGCTCGTGGCCTACATCGATATCATCGTGGCTAGCTTCATCACCTTCACCTATAATTTCACCTTCTTCGGTGTGGACTTGGGATTAGGAGCACATCAGGGTTTACATTACCACCTATAGGTGAGTTGTTATCATCATCACCATCGTTGTCAAATGCCACTTGGACTAGACCAGTGCTACGACATGCTTCTAGAAAATTATAAGCTAGGAGATCCTCATTGGAGAGAAGAGCTCCAATATCTCTATCCCCCTTCGAAAGCGCAATAAGAACTCGGACTGCATCTGCAAGAGTCGTGTCACTAGGTCTCACCAGAACATTTGAAAGATAGAAAGCATATGAGTTAAGCTTGCAAATTCATAGCAAACAGTATAATTTACATCCAGATGCCATCTTTATGAAAATCCAGGTGGACATTGGACATAGAACAATTCACTCTTAAAATAGCTCAACATATTCCATGTACTGGTAGTGACTCTACAGCTCTTGGGCGGTTCTAGATTGATTAGAGAATGGCTTGCTTTTTGGCTCCTAAAGCTATATATACTGAATCTCCTCATCACTGGGCACTCTGTTCAAATGTTGATCAAAGATAATATACATGCCATGGAGGAAGGCGTGGCTGTTCAGATGAAGTTGCATTGGAGCTAACCTCATAAAGTTCAGGACTCAACGAATGAATTGATTGAGTGATGGGACGCGGCCCACCAGACACATGTATTTGTAGCAAGCAGTGTGGCCCTCCGAGGGATTGCAAGCTCTCTAATAGCGAGAAGGGACTAGTATGTCCTCGAATGGAATTCGGTGCTTGTCGTAGATTCTATGGAGTGACCCCTCTTATATTTTTGAAGCAATAGAATCGACGAGATCATCTCAATGATGGCATCCTCAAGAGTATCAAGAGCAGGTTCTACTTTTGGTTCTTCAGCAAGCTCTATTAGATTTCTAGAATCTTTTGCTCTGCTTATGGATTCTTTGGCTAAGTTACCGACTACACTGGAGTTTTTTGTGTAAGAGGAACCATAGTCAAGCTTGACTCGATATCAAAGTCGGTGTATTTGGAAGTAGATGGACCTACAGCCTGAGTAGCATGACACTAGAAAGTTGTGCTTCATTTCTATAAAAATTCGATAGATAATTGACATTAAATTAATTATAATTTGTACCCTCCATGCTAAAATGAAGTCTAGTATGGTGTCGTATAATGTCGTGCAGTGCAAATTTTCGCTATTGTATGGCAGTTTAATTAAAATTCAGAATGTCATCTGAAGTGACCGTCATCACTAACCATCCCTTAGAGTTCACGTCAATAGCTATGCATTGGATTTGTATCGTGACTTAAGAGACAACATTTGGCAAATTGGAGTGTTTTCCAACAAAGCTTGAACACAAGTGAATTTCAACACTAAAAACCCACCAAGGTTCGCGTTTATACCAATCCAAATTTTTTCCCAATTCCTAAATGCCATACCCTTTCCCCGACTCCAAAGCATGGCCACCAACATGAGCTTTTTCCGCGTCCAACTCCAGCACCACCACCCACCTATGTTTGGTAGTGGAAGATTCAAGGTTTGGGTTTGGAAGGAGTGGGGACAAGTTTAGGGATTTGAGTTCAATTGCGGTGGCGCTAGGAGGTAGGAATCTAGGAAGATGGGCAGCGGTGTGCTAAGGCAAGAAGGGCAGCGACAGTTAGATGGTCGCTGGCAAGGGAAGGCGGCGGTTTGAGCTAAGGGTTTCAATGGAAGAGGTCAAGTCTTGGTTCGACAAGAATGAAAGTAAGAAAGAGAATAGAGAAGTTGGGTCGTATAACCCAAGGAAACAATTTCACAAGCATAAACCAAAGATTTTGCTACGTCTTATATCGGTATCGATCCAAGATCACGGATTGGTACCGAGTCTTAACGAATTATCTTTATATATTCATATATGGGTACATCCTTATGATAATGGAATTACTCGAGAACATGCACATGTATATGTGTGCATGTACATATTTGACCCCGATAACTAGAATCAAAGGAATTAGATTCAAATTTGGAAAGTCCATGAAAAGAACCAGTCCAAAATTATAGATTTTGGAATGACATATCGTGAAGGCATATTTCAAATTTATAGCACTAGATGCTGGTCAAGCATCGTGACAAATGGTTGTAGACATAACTCTTCACTAAAACGATCCATGGAAAGCATAACGACCATTCAAAGCATAGAGTGGAGTCCTTCATGGAAATTCCAACTTGCCTTGATTAAAAGCATATCATGTTTGAAACAAGATGTACTTTGGGGGCAAGTGTTATCCAGCCTTTTTACCAGGGAATATTCAAATAGACCGAATGAATCAAACTTGGAAACAATCAAGGCAGGAAGCCTGAAGAGATAGCCCAAGGTTCCAGAAACCAAGTACGAATAGAGTTACAAGATGACAATCCAACCATTCAAATAAGTAAAGGGCAAAAATCCAAGAGGGAGTTGGATCGGTATCGATCCATGAATCTTCATCCAAAGTTGCCCTCACTCCTTCTACATGTGATAATCCCAGGAGCCTATTTCAAATACTATTTTGTTGGTTCCATGCAGTTCTCTATCGATCTCTATGATCACACATCCTTCCACAGATCCATTATTTGAACTTAGAAACAAGCTAATTCTACTGCAAGCAAGTTTGGAATCATGAAGCTAACCACAAATTGAGCCAACACAAAGAGTTCAAGACAACCATTTTGGCCATCTTAAGGATCAACACCAATCCAATCCTATGGATCGGTACCCATCCACGTATTTTGCTAAGGTATCCGCCTATTTTCTTGGAGAATTGGTCTGTGGCATGGAAAACGAGGAAGATATCATAAGGGCGAGATTTTAGGCTTCCTAAGTCTATAAGTGGAGAGGCATGACTCATTTTTAAGGATCTTTTTTGGACTCCTGCATTTTCTACTCTAATTTCTTATAATCATCCTATGTCTATATATATTTGTTGTTGATAAATAAACTTTTAGAAGTAAATTACAAAGAATGTTTTCAAATGTTTTTTTTTTAATTTATTAGCACTTGGAAAAAAATAACATTACACATTTGTGAACATTCCTTATTTATTAAATTAAATTTAAAAAGGTATGATTTACTCGTCAATTTCTCTGTGTAAATTGAACTTCGATAGAAATTAAACTGAGAAAAAAAGGATATACAAATTATTATTTTAAAATTGTAGAATTTTTCTCTTTTAGTATGTATGTATTCCCAAATGGAAATTCAAGTTTTTCAAAGAGTTAAAAGCTTTAGGAAATTTTCTGAATCCATTATGAACATAGTTAGTTAAAAATGAATTTCAGTACATATGTGTGTGTGTTTGTGTGTGTGTATGTGTGTGTGGCGTGTGTGGTGTGTGCGTGTGTGCATGCGTGTGCACGCATATACATGCATATGTGTGTCTTTATACATGATGTGTTAGTTAAAAAATGTTAGAAATTGGCTAATTATAAAGTAAGTGATATATACTTATACACATAGAAAGTGGTCATAAAAATTAGATTAAATAATATTGTGATGTAACAACGTATTAATGTCTCAAAAACTAACTGAATTCATTTCAAATCTAGTTATATTTTGCGTTATAAATATTAAATGGGTAAAGTTGTAGAGAACTGAAATTTAGAAGTTAAAATTTTAATTTGAAACGAAAATTAGCTTTGGAAAATAAAGTTTATTATTTGTTTTGTAGGGAGACTTGGGAATTAATATGGAGTGATCAATTTAAGAATTTTTTACATTTATGATTGTTTTTATGAAATGAATTAATATGAAACGTCTAAAGTAAAACCTTTTGAAAATCTGTTGAAGTAAAAATTTTGACAATTGGTTTATGTAAAATTTAAAGAATTTATTCTGGAAAAATATGTGATGATCGAAACTAAACATTGATTAAACTTAATAGAGAATTTTATGGCTTTCAAATTCTTACAAGTTGGGTGAAGAATAAGATTTGAGATCAGTGATTTTGATTCAAGAACTAAATTGAAAAGTTATTAATATTTTTGTTAAAATTTGATTGGAGCTAGAAAAAAATTACATAGCCTATAGAGATTAAATTGATGAAGATGGACTGGCTAGGATAGTTAATATATTAGTGTGTTTAGGACTGGCTAGAAATGAACGCTATAAATTTGCAATTTAGGGATTTGTACTGAAAATTGATGAGGGTATTATTCATGAATTTCAAAATTTTTTGAAACAATAATGAAAAACCTATTTTAAATTGGGAATTTACTATTATTTATAAAATATTGTGGAATTTAAATAAGTAGTAATATGATTTTTGGAAGATTATTATACATTTTGAGCAAATAGTATTATAACTATTATACGAAGTTTATGAAAAAATATTATCATTTAAATAATAAAAATAAGAGGTATTATGATAATAATACTAATAATAACAAAGAGATATTTTCCATGAATATTTTGAAATGAATTATTACTATTTTTGATAAAAAAATTAAAAAAAAATTGTGATTTAAGGTGGAATGTTGTTATTTTTGAATTAGACAATAATAAAGTAGTTGTAAATAATAATAATTTAAATAAACATGTAAATTGATGATAATATTATTGTTTAAAGAACATTTTATAAAAATTGTTATTGTTGGATTAATAATGATTTTTTAAATATTTAAAGTATTATGTTGAAAGCAAAGAATTTTTGAAGTGTATCATTGATTTGGAATAACAAGTATACCATTTTGTGACAATAGAGAAAAAAAGTACTATTATAATAAACAATACCGAGATGATAATACTTAAGAAGGAAATAATAAGTTTAAATTTATTATTTTGAATTATTGAGACATGTGTGATTAAATGTTGTTTTAAATTAACATATTATTTTTTTCAAGTGTTAGAATACACTTATATAACACGTGAAAACAATGGTAGTGTAGTTAAGTAAAAGAAATATTAATAAAAGGTTAGTTGTATAAGACAAAGTTTCTTAAATGATAAAATAATAGAAGATTGGCTATATAAGATAGTTGCTGATAGAGGATAAGTATACTTCTCTAAATAAAGTGTTTTTGGAATATGGCAGTGTATAAAATACTCTAGCCGTACGTTAGTTTATAGGACTTCATGAGCATGTGGAGTTAATAATATTTTTGAAACATCTAATGTTATAGGATTTCAAGACTTGAAGTAAATGTCTTGACTTGCACATACTAAGGTTCGAAGGCGATTTTAAGGAGGGCAATATTGATTTGGAAGGAATTTGACAAAGAGGTAAGATTTATTCTTTTCAGTGTCACTTGGATTGAAATAACTATCTTATGAAATCAATTTTACGAAATAACGACCTTTTGTGCATAACTTATTTTTCGTGCTAGATGCATGTGAAAATTGCGAACCTAGTTTATGAGTTCATTATAATAATACTGCGTTCATTCAAATTAAGGAGTCATACATTTGTGATATCTATAAATTAAAAGGTAATGGAGTATGTGGTTTGTCCAAGTATCCTAAGTGTTATTCCACTTAAAGATAAGACACCACCCGTTATCGTGTTTTCATTCCCATGGACTTAAAGTAGGAGTCTAGTGAGGTATGTCAAAGGAAATGAAGAGGGTTTCCATTGCTTAAGGATGAAGAAGCAAGTGGTAGAGCATGTTGCAAGTATTTGACAATGGAGATATGCCAGTAGTGCAATCAATTTAAATTTAAGTTATACTTGGACATTATATGATTAGAGACACCTTAGTGATAAGTAAAACCGTAAAGGATAGGCATGCATAAAGAGTTCGCAGTAAGTATCTAAGTAGGTAAAGGACTCACTATTAAGATATGCTACGTGGAAAAGATAGCGCCATAAGTTGTTGAGCCTTTCTCAGTTGCCTAGATTGTAGGAATGTCAGCACGTTTGAATGGACTTCTTGAAAAGTTGGTAGGTGTTCATACGTTTTACGTTTATCGCATCTACGAATGTACGTTGATGATTTATCAGCTATGGTAGAGACTAGTCAGCTTGTGAGGTGATTATAATGACGGAATCTAGAATACTCCATAGGTATTCTCACGTCTTAACTTGATGTGATACAACATAAAAATGAGGAAATGAAGTTGGTCCAAGTTAAGAGAGAAAAAGGTTTGGATGGAAGTACTGGGAACTCAAGGAGAGAATCCATATTTCTTATAATAAGCTCTTTTCGAATAAGATCCACTTTTTGTTAATTTGTAAGTTAATTTGTTCGGTAGGTCGTTGTTGATTTAGCTTGCTAGTTAACATAGGCATGGATGAATGGATGTTAGAATTGGTTGCATGCATATCCTTATGATGTTTTTTAGTTGCTATGGTAACTTTGTTTGGGTTATGCTAGTATAGTTTATACTGTAATGGATTTTATGTATATACTTTCCAACCTAGGATACATGCCCATAGTTAGGTGTTCTAATTTGTGTTAGATAATTATACATATGATATTTATTGTTCCTTTATATACATTTTTACTGATTGTGTTAATGGACGTGATTGTTTACTTTTGCTTTGATATGAATATTGCATATGGATGTGTGGATGTGCAACATCCCGTCTTTTTGTACGCTTTAAATCGACGATAAACCACATATGTCAGACTCAAACCATGCAAAAAGAGCGGATTGTTATTGGGATGAATAAGAAAAGAAGAGAAAGAAATAAAATAAAGCAGAATCTCACAGCGGAATGACAAAATATAATAATCAAATAAGAGTTCATGAAGATGTTTTGCAAAACATCTGCTTATACTTATACAACACAGATCAGAGTTACACATGTCAGAGAATAATAAATAATGCAGCGGAATACATGATGCAGTGAAATATAATAAATAATAATAATACAATCTTCGTCTTCATCCTCCAGCAATAAGATCTTCAAACCCTGAAATGCTCAAGCTGACCCGAGCGAATTGAAAAGACAAACACTCGAGTCAGAACTAAAAGATCTTATGTAAGTTAAATCAATGGTAAAATATGAGTGGAACAACATCAGAAATGTTTACGGGGTTTGACATCTCATATCCAGTGTCTAACGTGAGTGCAGTAACTTAAGAGATGTTCGAGATTTACATCTCCTAAGGATCTGTTAAACTATCTACTATGTAGTAATATACGCTATTATAATAGTGTCTAGAAGTAAAGTAAACTTACTTTAAAATAGCGTTAAGGAATAAGGAGTTACTCATATCCCTCTTAACACATACATAGTCCTAGTAGTCTGTCCAGTATCATAGTCCCTCCTGATCAAGAGGCCACCAGAGGATACTCCATAGGCTATGACACAAAACCAAAATCGTACAAGGTACGCTAGGGTAGGTGACACGGCACAACTAGGCAATGCTAGGGTAAATATACCTGTTACGCTTCCAGGCTGGTGGTAACGCATAGCATCCACTACCGCCCACCTCGAGCCACACTCCCAAAATCAAAGGTGCACATCAATCAATCACAAAGTAATAGAATGACATACGAAGAAGTGTGTCCGATAAAAGGAGCTACCTCATTAGCCCATCAATCGCTCCAGTTTTAGCCACCTTATGCCAACCCACGGGAATTGGGTCCACGTATATACCTCAATATAACGTCGCCACCATCCTACTTCATTCTGGAATCTCCACCGCATACACAGTTGTTAAAGTGATTTTTGGAGTGGTCAGAGAGTATGACGACTTCCGATCCTGGTCTCTTTAACAACCAAACGTTATTATAACACCGCGGTCATTTTCAAAATAGTTTATACTTTCAAACCAAAATATCATTGTCTTTTCAGAATCATATAAATATGATACCATTTCCATTTTCAAAACCAAATCAATATGATATCGTTTTCATTTCAAATATATCCTTTTCCAAAATCATAGCACTTTCAAAGTTATAACACTTCCAAATCAAAAACACTTGAAATATAACACTTTCAAATCATAATACTTTGAAACTCATAACTTTGAAACATAACTTCCACCACTTAAATGGTTTAGATATTAAAATACTTTATATAATAAAACAGCTTCTTCGATTTCACAAATCAATTCCAAAACAACTCGAATTTCCAAATTTTAAATTTAACCTAATCCCAAATCATTTAAATTTAACCTAATCCCAAATCATAAATTTAAATTCAATTCAATTTCCAAATAAACTATTCCAAATTATATCGATTTCAAAACAGATTTGATCCATAGAATAAACTATTTCAAATTCAATATATTTCAAACCTTAAGTATTCAACAATTTCAAAACTAAATTTGGTAATTTTATATATATATATATATATATATATATATCAAATTCAATTCTCTATTATTTAGTTTTGAAATATTTTACTTAATAAATCCATTATCATTTAAATAAAACCCAAATTACAAATAACTAAATATTTCCTTCAATTTACTTATACTTGAAATATTCATTTAATTCACCTTAAACCAAAATCACGTTATAAAAATCATATCCTTTAAAATTCTCAAATTCGATAAGTTTCAAATCAAACTTATTTGGGTTTATTTCTTACATAAATTCAATTTCAAATAAATTTCATATTTATCTTCCAACCTTAATTTATTTAAATCGTTATAAACTCTCTATTAAAATATAATTAAAATACTTAACCATATTATCTTCAATAAAATTGAACTTTATGATTAAACTTATTCTATATTAAAACAAATTTATACATAGCTTAAAATCAAGAATAAAATAATATTTATATAATATATAAAATCAATATTTATATAAAACCATATATTTCTTTACAAAACCATAGAAATCATTTCAAAATATTTTTATATATAGACCAGGGTGTTTGTATATAATTTTCTATCGTATGGTCAAGTGATACGGATATTTATCATTTCATTCCACAATTTAATATTTTACGATTGTATATCATTTCAAACCGCAGTCCTGAATTAATAATCCATAACGAGCTTGCAGTTTATAACAATATAAACTAAACATTCATTCAACCAATATCAACAATCAATATCCATCACAATCATCATCCAAAACAATCCACAAATATCAATATAAAAAATGATAATAAATAACAGGTATTTAACTGGCAGTTTATATGCAATAATTAATTAAATAACAATTTAATTCAAATAAGTTCAATTTAACTGAGATGATGATTAAAAACATACCAAACAATCATAAATAAATTCCTAATCACATCATGAATTAAATTTGACAAACATATGAAATTTTAGAAGTTGTGAGTGGGTTAGAACACTCACCTTTGAATTTAAATTGGATTTAAATCCAATTTAAACTCAAAATTTGAACGGTCTCCGAATCCGTCCAACCAGCGTCAAAATGTCCGGAATCCTGATACGATCCCAATGAAATGAACCGCATCCAAATCCAAGTTTGTATGCAAAAGTTACGTGAGTTAGAAGATTATACGATTTATAATTTAAACAAATAGAATAATAAAATAAATGATACATCACCCGTGAAGTCAACGCTACACGAATATAGAGAGGCCACGTCCTCTTCTTCCAAACGCACAGAAAACCTTAAGCCCGGTTCAATCATGAAGAACTCCTCCCTTCGACTGACGTCGTCTGTGCCTATGGGCCACCATCGCCCATGCCGTCACCACCAGCGTGTGCCTCGTCACCTCGCGTGTCCACGGCCGTGACGCGCCTAACTATAGTGATGCCCAAAAGCTGCTGTCGCCGCCGAACTATAATCACTTAATCGAATTTTACATCTCGATTCAGACGTTAATTCACGAAACAAACCATATAGATGAACTCCTCTCGTCGATCTCCACCAAATCCTACACTCGAATCGACGATTTGACGTAGTTCATCGACGCGTGATGAACGGCCGTGAACAGTTCTTCAATTTCTGGACAAACAGAGCTTCAAATCGGAAAAAAACTTCAAATCTGAGATGCGCTCGTCGAGAGCTTCAGATCCATATATAATTCGATATGTATTAAGGAGTTTGAATTTTTAATTTGGTTTTGATTTGAAATTGCAATTGGGAATTAGGTTTTGTCTACCATTGAAATGAGGAGAAGCAACAGGAATTATACGTACAGACAAATGAACATAAGAAATAGGCTAAGGTTTATAACGAGATATTTATAGCTACGTTAGAAAATAGAAATAACGGATCAGATTTGATTTGGGTTGGAACGATAGACGACCCGAAAAAGCCCGTTCTGCCTCTGGAACGAAAATGGGTCAATCCATATATCAAAATAGATGTTTTTGATAATTTTAGAATCAATGGAACAGGTTTCAAGTCCAAATTCCATCGTATGAAGAAGCTACGCTAAAATCACTTATTTCAAATTGATTTCAATTGATTTCACTTAAATTAATTTCTAGGCGTTTCAACCCCGTACGATCAAACGACAAGTTCGATCGCTACGAAACTTGAAATCCTAAAATAATTCACCGTTACGGATCTGATGAAACTAGTTTCGTCGAATTTTGAGTCAGTGGCCAAAATGGCTATTTTCAGTCATTAAATAAATAATATTAAATTAAATTAAATCACTTTTCATTCAAATTTTAAAATTTATAAATTTTATCATCTTGGATTACTCTAGTAATTTATAATCCTTTATAACAAATTTCTATATCAATTTAAAATTAATTTATTAACTAATTACAATATCAAATTTCAATTTCAGTAAATTCATTAATTATCAATTGGAATTCCAACAAATCCATTTATTCGATTTTTAAATCTCGTTGTTCAGCCAATTATTATCTTATGGGTATAATTACCTTTGGTTTATTTTCATTACATTAATATTTTCCATTTATCCTAATTTCAATTAACATAGTACTTAATTTCATTTATTGTGAATTGAATTCCATTTAATTATAATTAAATCCAAATAACTGATTTGATTAAATTTCAATCCTTTTAATTAAGTCTATTACTACTCTATAACCCTAGTTAGTATTTGTTTATCTTTCATTACATTAATATATTAAATTTCCATCTTTTCCTTGTATTAACTGTTGTTTTCAATTATATTGAATTTGTCAAATATCTACATTTATTATAATTAAAACCTCAATTAATTTATTCAACTTGCTTTCATTCCTTTATTTTATCTTATGAATAAAATATACTTTTCCATTCATTTTATTACATTCACACTTTACAATTACTGTCCTAACTCACATTAATGAATATTTACTTACATTTAAATGTAATTGATTTCAATCAATTTCATTGAAAAATTAAATAGGTAATTTATAATGATTGCTATCATAATCTTTAATTTACACTTGAGTTTATTATATATTCAACTAATTATTATAATTATTTACATAATATAGAATTCATATGATTACCATTAATTATACTAATTCATTTATTTATACAACGTTTTCCCTTATATAATTTTTAATTTTATAACCAAGTGCAACAATTTACACTATTTCATTATTGGGATTTCACTCCAATTATCAATAATTAGTTTTAATTACCATTGCTACATCATTTTTAACATTCACTTTATTATAAATTATAAAATTTTTATTTCTTTCTAAATTTAATTACAGAAATCTTATTAAATTAACCAATTTAATTATCGAAATTTACGGGTCGTTGCAGGATGCATATATGTATATGTGTGTGTGTGCGCGCGCATATGTTAGGATGTTTACATACATATTAGTTGCACTTCATTTGCATTCATATATGAGGCTGATTTAGTTGCATTTGCGCTCATCTCATATCATATCATCATATGTTATCTATTGTATGTATATTATACTCTTGGTTGTGTTTTCGTTTGTGTTGTATAATGGGTGCTGGATGGATGCAGCTACCTCTATTTGTATGATGTAAAGCGAGATGCATTGACCATCTTTTAAAATTTTAGAGACGAAATTCTTTTAGGAGTGGGAAAATGTAACACCCCATTATTCGATGAAATTAAATAATTAAATTAAAAAGGATAAAATCGTAATTTTACCTAAAAGGGCAAAATAGTAAATTTCTATATGAGATGGATTAGGCTTGAGACCTATTTCATTGCATCCAGGATGCCGTTTATAATAAAAAAACATATATAACATGCTAAATTTGATTAAGCGAACTAGAAATGGGAAGAAGTCAAACCCAATGATATTTTTGTTATATATTAATTTCAAGATTTTTTTCTAATTTTGAATTACTTCAGTTTATAAATAGAAATTAAAAACTATTCTCTACTCGCATTTTAGCCTAAACATCTAACCTCTAATCTTTATCTTCTTCATCTATCTCTAAACAAAATCAATTCCAAGTCAATCAAATTACATCCAATTAAAACAAATAAATATACGGAATCGATCACTATGAAGAGAGCTACGTAAATAAATCAAAGCTATTTAGAGATTTTACATTTTCAAGGCAGGGGATTTCTAGACAGTGAAGAACGAGAGGGACTCACCATGGATTGGAGAAGATATACACCTAATCAGTGAATGTGATTTATCATATTTGTCTATATACTGATAATACATAGTAATTTACTTCTTATAATCTTAAACCAAATTATAATGATGTAATTTTTTTGAAGACAAAACAAAGTATTAGTATTTTGCATAGGCAAGTTAGATTATAGCGGTCGTACCACTTTACAACAGTTATTAAAGGTATGAGGCAAGAAGACCTCAGCAACTATGAGAGGCACAGGCGGTATGAGAGGCACAGGCGCTTCAGCAACAAAAAAGAGAGAAGAAGAAAAAACATCTAATCCTCCTAAGAAGAGGAGGATTCATACTCATCCTCAGACGAGTCAGTCTCAAACATTAACAAACTCGCTAAAAAGCTTAACAATAGATTCATCACACACATCACACTCTCAGCTGAAAATGAATCGCTTATCCCAAGTTTCTTCTTTCAATTTTTTTTTTAAATTTTCTGTGTTTGCCATCAACCCATAGAGAGAGCCCATTACTATCGAATTGATAAAATAAAGATCCATGCTAGCCTTCCAAAGCAGAAATGAATTTGAAATATGTGTCGGTAAAAAGAGAACAACGAAATTGCGTAACTTTATGAACTTATGTCTTTTCAACCGAATTCCATGCAATTTGGTTGACAGATGACGCGAAACAAGAACTAGACTTGCCATTACCTTCATGAGGTGGAGAGAGCATTTGGAGACCCAAACATGTTTCACAACTCTAAGAAGCAGGTTCTTCTTAAGCAGGGGAAGGATAACGTCAACATTATCTATATGTGGAAGCGGCGCAGGGCACAATGAATGCTTGCATGAAGCAACAAGATGTCCAAAAGTCTGGCAGTTATAGCAGATGGACGGCTTCCACTTATACCCAATAGCAACAATAGAAACAAGACAATCCACCATCTCAACAAGTAAAGTGGATGATAATAGTTTACCAGGCTTGACCTCAATCAAAGCCCTCGCATAGCCCAACCCGTCCCTCTTTATTGTCGATTCGTGGGAACAAACCAATTTCCCAATCAAATTTGCCAACGAATCAATACCAATTATCGATTGCAAAATGGAGGGAGTATTCGTGAATTGAACCCATGTAGGAACATAAAATAACTGTTCTCGTGAGAAGTCAGCAAAAGGGCTTCATTTAGCAACACTCGTAATAATTACCGGATCGACTTTAAGATGCATAGTCTATCTTTAGGATAAGAGAAATCAAAGTAGAACATAGAATTGTCATAATTCACAGTAATTCTTATACTTCATAGTAATTCTTCTTTTTAGTTTCCAGAACATACTCAGATAGGATTTCACTACCAAATAAGGAGGGTAGTCGTTAAGAAAGAAGCTAACTCGTTGGTCCTGCCAAAACACTTAATTTATAGTAATTCTTCCTTTTAGTTTTCAGAACATACTCGGATAGGATTTCACTACCAAATAAGGCAGGTTGTTGTCAAGAAAGAAGCTAACTCGTTGGTCCTGCCAAAACACTTTCTGGCTTCTAAAACTTCAAAAGCACGAATCATTTGCTTTGGTTGTTGATCCTCTGCTGCTTCGGTCCAACAATTGAAGCAAATGCAGACAACACAACAAGCTTAGCCATGCTGCTTCGGTTGTACAGTTATTTGCAACAACCGAAGCAAAAGGTCTCCCTCTTTAAAACAAAAACAGGCCATGAACCCATTTGATCAAATTGCAATATATATTGTAATATATATCAAATACTAGAGAGCAAATTGTAATAAAGCATAGTTTTCATGTATAACTCAACAAATGGTCAACAGTAGTGAAAAAGTTGCTCAAGAACTACAATATTTGCAACAATTAATCAACATGCAAGGTTTGCAAAAATTTATGCAACAGAAATCGTAAGTTATCTATACTTAAATAGAAACTAGAATATTCCCATAGCACAATCTCCATGAACGTGATGCTTAAACAACAAATAATCAAAAGTTATCCGCGCTTAATGAGATACTTGCCTTTGCCGCAACTGGAAGTGTTGATATCAGCAACCAAGACGAACCAAATACTCACCCTAGCAATGTTTTGAATGCTATATCACCATACCCAACTATTGTAACCGACATAACTAACAAATAAAATGAATCAATCAATTATAATAAGAATTAAAATTGCATTTGATTATTGATAGCAAACATTTAAATGCACACTTTTTTTCAACAAACAAAAGAATTACCCCTAATCCCATTGATTCTTGCAAGAGTTAAAAAACAGTACCATATATTATAAATAATTGTTCTTCCTTGATAGCTAGAAGAATGCAAAAGTAATCTACACATTACTAAAACAACAGTTGCTGAGGGTAATTAGGCTAAAGCCAGCTGCAGTTGAATATGCTGAAAGAGTTGGAGTAAATAAAAAGTAGAAGTTTTCACTATAATATTCATGCTAATAAAATAAGAAACATAATCGTTCATATTACTGCATTCATAGGTTTCGATAATTTTAGATTACTTCAGATCAGGCACGTTCGGATTTTCAAAAGACACTTTCCGATCGTGTCCCGTTAATAAAAATTAGATTAATTGACAGGCATCTATTTTGCAGCATCAGATGCATATTCATTCAGCATATAAATTCGATACAGAGAAATGGTTTTGTCTACTGGTTGAATACTTTTGATGCATGTAAAATTAAGAAGCACATACATCACATGCATCTGTTTTGAGTTGGATTCAATGTAAACAGAATGGATGTTGATAATAAAAACTTTATCTTTCCCTATTAAATAGCAAATCTAAATGCTCGGTGTTGACAAAAATTCTTGCTGCTTCATATAGATTTTCTTCTTCTTCTGTTTATTGTAAACATAAATCCAAAACAATGCTTGTAGTTAAGTTTTCCAAGTTTGATAGCTTGTAGTTAATTTTGTTTGTTGGAGATACATGTCAGTAAATATTGTTTGTCGTTTTATTTTAGTTACTAATATGTTTATCTGGCATAGTAGTAGTAGCCAAGCAGAAGTAAACAGAGGTAAATAAATACTTTGATACATGGATTCATTGTCAATTTACTTCCTTTAACGATATATACAAGCAGTTATTCGTTTATTCAAAAAACAAAAGGGGTTAGAAATAAGCTATTAAAATAGCACAACAATGGCGATGAAGTTCTTATTGGAATATGCATTTAACTACATCAAATATTTCAATTTTAACTGAGTTCGAACTCAGTTTAAAAATGGGATCAAACTCAGTTAAAACTGAGTTAAAAAACTCAGCTAAAACTGCATTTAAGCTCATTTTTAACTGAGTTTAAACTCAATTTTAAAACTGGGTTGAAATTCAGTTTAAATTGAGTTAAAAACCTCTGCTAAACTGAGTTCAAAAACTATGTTAAACTGAGTTGAAAAACTCTATTAAACTTTGTTAACCAACTCAGTTTTAACAGAGTTTAAGCTCAGTACGGTTAAAACTAAGCTGAAAAACTCAGTTTAAACTGGGTTAAACCCAGTTTAAATTGAGTTTAACTCATTGTTATTCTATAAATTAACTAAAAAATAGACTGCAATCCAAATAGGAAATTAGTAAAAGTGATTTCAAGATATTTATTTATAAAATCACGATATTTATTTATAAATTTGTTTAGATATCAGTAGCAACGTCCTTTAAGTCTGCAAAACAAAATTAAGCTTAAAAAAAGCACTATGTCCATTTTGGCCAACTTGATATATACAATTTACCTAGTCATTTTTGTTGACGCAAGTGGTTATCTTATTTTCCTTCTAATTGCTTTTGATCTAATCACTTAGCATTGGATTACTATTGTTGGAGAATCATTAAAAAATAATTCATGATTTCAACGCCACCTCGATCGTGTAACTTTGGGACATTATGTGTTGTATGCACTATATAGGTAGATCAAAATATAACAAGTAATTATTGTATTCACATTTTTGTAATAAAACTTGAATGCCCATAAAATTTGTAGATGAGATGTGGTTAACCAATAAAATGAGTGTAGTTTTCTTATGTTTTGTTGATAATTGATAATAAACTACTCACCACATCTGACAGTTAGCATTGAGAATGTGTTACTTTATAAGTTGCTTTATTACTCAGTATGAGCAATTTGCATTGGCAATAACTCAGGCATGACATTATGCACAGATTTAGCATGATGTATGTACCACTTCAATGCAATGTAAAGTCATTACAGGTTGACAAATTAAATCAGTACGATTGTAAATAATACTATAGGTAATAAAATTGAACCTCGATAAAACAAAATTTTAAAATATGAGACTTACAGTATGAGGAATGATCAGATTGATCAAAAGAGGCATTTGGTCGAGTAATTCATCATCGATGAGCAGACTTCACAAACTACTCCCTGATATACTTCATAAAAGAGTCCCTGACACTTCCAACTACTGGATGAGATTTTTGAGTGAGCTGTATATGTATAAAAGTATCAAGTTATGACACTAGTACTATATTTCACATAAACAATTATAATATCTACTTCCTTAAATATATTTTTCTTAGGCTTGTTACTGACCTAAAGCATGAAAGGCACAAGAAGCACAATAATAAAAAGACTCACCGTTTTAAATAACCGAAATTTCAAATCCATCTTGTTTCTCACATTCCATCCAATGACCACACAAAATGGTATCTAAATTTCAAGAAATGCCGCAATATAAGAAATGAAATATCATGAAAATGAAAATATCACTATAGGTTACCACAAACATTGCTATTTGAGTAGAGTGTTATATAATTATTTCAATAGATGTGAAGAGTGGCACATGTATTTCTATCGTTGTGTCCTAGTTCAACTTCTCCCTCTTCAAATTGGTTTTCTCACCTAATTTTAATGTTAATGATGTCTTGTTATACTTTCGGTAGATATGTAAATAGTTACCATCCACTATTTACTCCTTGATGCGTAAATAAGACTACTTCTAATTTTATCTTTTTGCATATTTATTAAAGATAAAGTTACATGTTTTCCCCTTTGAGATCTGTGAGCCAACAACAATACATCATCATAAGTCAAAGCAATCAAAGAAACATAGTCAGATTCTTTGTTTTTGTTTTCAAGTATTAATGAAGAAAATATTTGTTAGCATATGATGTATGATTTAATAAAGGGGAACCCATAGAGCATAGCACAAGAGTAGCCCAGATAATAACAATCCATTCATTACTTCAACCCACTAGATCAAATATCAAACAGGCAGAACAAACATAACGATGTTGCCTTAGATAATAGCCAAATAGCAGTGTATAAATCAGTGCATATATCAGAATGGAAATTTTGTTTATCCCGCTAAAATTAGGGTTATATTCACTAAAAATTCATGGGTCTGTCTATTGCCACCCCGATAATTGATTTCCCCAACCCGGTAATTTTAGAAAATAATTCACACCCTAGATTTTCCTTTCTCCACCCCGTTTATTCCAAAATTACCCTTCTTCCTTTATTTTTTACATTTTCTTTTCTTCTTTCGTACTTCCTTTTACTTATTTGTTTGTTATTTTATATTGACAGTAATTTGCTATTTCATGTTGCTTGTTATTTGACACGTTTATATTTATTTCATTGTTTTTGTCTAACGTTTAATGTTGAAAATTCTTATTTTGTTGTAGTAATTAAATGTTAATGCAAACGTGTACTCGATGATGCTTCTGTTCAATGTTAACGGTATTTTATTTCATTTTTCATGTTGACGTGGAAAATATGCTTTTGTTGGAGAAGTGTAACGTGGAACTTTAGCTATCAACGTCTGTGCATGGTTTCAAGATTTACAACGCCCAACCGAAACGTAATTTATATTTTTCCACGGTTACTTCCAATTCGTATTGATTCCTTAGGGTGCATATATTTTCTGTACACAATCCCTAACAAATACGATATTTGAATTGAATCAGCGTAAAGATCAAACGTTGTTCTTTTACTTTCATTGCTCCGAAGTAGCGTCGTTCAATGAGATTTCACGCAGAGGTCAGACTGGTTTTGAGTGATTCTAGGCTAAGGAAAAACGTGGTTTTAATTTTTTTCATCGTTGCTTCCAAGTAATACTGATTTCTACAGGAAAGTAAGTTTCTGTTTGTACAATACCTGACAATTGCGTTATTTAAATTATTTCAACGTAAGGTATGGACGTTGTTTACTTATCTACAGTGCTCTCATATGTAAATAATTGTCAAAGGGCAAAAATGGAATTATTAATGTAATTTTTTTACTAAGGGGTGAACAGCAATTACTGGGGTGCAAATAGACGGACCCAAAATTCATTTACTGTAATCAAAAAAAGGATTAGAATTTAACTCACAAAAACTCACTGTTATCTTCCTACCACCATTCTCAATTTCTAAATCGACATCGCTTCAGATCGGTGTCATACCCTAGAACGATGCGCCATCACTGCTCCAAATCGAGCATCCAACATCTCCCTCTCTAACCATGATGTAACTACATAGGCATCTCCTACTTCGCAACTCCAAATGCATCTCGTGACTTGCTCCTCCCATTGAAGGTGCACTCGCTCTCAACATCTACTCCAGGTCACGATGGACCAAACCGAGCTCTCTCTCCTTGCGTCTGCATCCTAAACTTGTTGCTCCCTGGCGCCACGAAGAACGACAATGAATTTGTTTTTCTTCTTTTATTTGCGATTTAGGGAAGAAGAGAAATGGGGCCGAGGAAATAAGCTGGAGAAAAGGAACGGGAGAGTCGGTTTAAAAACGTATAGATAAGGATGGGTTAAGTAAAAAAAGGGATTTAGTCTTGTTTTCTAGTAGGTCATGGAAATAAATAATTCAACTTATAGCTCAATTTGAAAAGTTAAATCCAAAGCAATACGTTTTATCAAACAAAATAAGGTCTTTTGACTTTAAACAATTTTAAAAAAATTGTTGGTTCTCAAAATAATTATCAAAATTCACAATAATTATTTATTTTGCCAAATAAATTCTCAAACAACTTTTATATTTTTAAAATACAATTCAAATTTCAAATTGATCAATTCTTTCTTTTTTATTATCAAATAAATCCAAAAATTCAACTTATTGAATCAAATTCAATAAAATATCCATTTTATTTTATTTAATTCTAGAACGGGATATTACATTTAAATTTTCACTTGTTTCAATATTGAATTTCTGAACAAATTTTGGATTAATAAATTAATTTACAATATACAAATGAACATTTCCATATTTAAACTCTAATCAATAGTAATTTAACTTTTTGAAAACCACCATTTTTTTGCAAATACACCTAGTTTTAAGAAAACTACAAAAAATAAAGAAAATATTAACAATGATTTTGCTAATTATTAATATTTAACTATAATAATTATCGATTGACTAATTATTATTAATTAACTATAATAATTATTAATTAACTATAAAAAATAATTATTGATTATTTATAATAATCAGTAATTATAAATGGTTTATTGATAATCATTAATTATAATAAATTATAAATAATGACATATATAAGCTGTTATTTATGATTATTGTTATGCGCATTTGCTCCGTTTAAACTAATTTGTAGTTGCTTCGGTTTCTAATGACCCAATGTAAATAACACTGTTTGCTTCGGCTAAGGAAAATCGAAACAAATAACACTAGTTTTTTTAGTGCATTTACTTCGGTTCTTAAGCAATCGATGCAAATAACACTATTTGCTTCGGTTGTAAGGACAACCGCCAAATAACAGTATTTGCTTCAAGTGCATTTTCTTTTGTTATTAACGACAAATGAAGCAAGTGATACTATTTGCTTCAATTCCTAGAATAACTAAAGCAAATAAGGCGAGACAACAGACATATTTTTTTACTAGTGCTGGCCTTAAACCTATGATTTTTGGCCATACCAGATCAATAAAGTCGATCGAAAGATGAGAGGAAAGGAACATGAAAGGTTGAATTGTGGAATTGAGGAGGAGGGATATTGAAAAGATGAAAAATGATGGGGAGAAGAAGATAAGAGAAGTTAGATCTAGAGGAGACACAAAAACAGAGGCCGCCATGTTTGTTTTTCATGTTTTTCATCACCAATTATTTTATTGTTTCTATAATTATAACGATGTAATTAAATATAGAAAACTAAATTTTTTATATGTACACTTGATTAACAAGCAGCATGTCATGGCTAGATGAGTAGAAAGTGAATTTTAATTGATTGTAATTGGCAAAAGTCAATCAATTTTTAATTTAAAAGTGCAAAATACAAAATTATTCCAAATTAGACATACTATCAAAATTGTAGCTCTAGATGACACAAATCCAGTTGTGATATCCGTTCATCGATTGGGTGTTCGAACAGTTCAAGAAGTGTGTCAGAAGTTCGGTAAATGTGGACCATCCATTTTAATCCAACAGCAAAATGGCGACGTTACGACGATCAAGAAGCATGGCTGTATGGAGGATGAGTAGGTCACCTCCTAAATAGTTCATTGATCAATAGGCTTTTGGATTTTCCATAGTCGATGTTCAAAGTTCTAGCAGTGGTGGGTGGCTATAGGCGATCAGAAGATGAATGGAGGGTGAATCTAAGCACGACTCTTCACGGTGGAGAAGATAGAGGTGTCGGATCTTCGATGGAAATTGAGAAACAACATGGCTGATTCGACGTCTTGGTTTCCACAAAATACTATAGCATTTGAAATAAAGATGATGATGATATTGATATTTAATAACTATGAAAATGCCCTTGAACTTGAAACGCTTATTACTCTTGCATATGATCTCAGTTTCATGTAAGCGCATGGTGTTCCAATTATTGAGAGACGATGAACATTTTGTTATGTCGTTTACTATGTTTTAGAATACTTTAGAAAAGTCTCCTAATTGGGTAGGTTCGTTATGCATTGTTCGACTAACAGTTACCAGGGTAGGCATTGTTGTACATTTACCATAGGAAATGAGTTTTTCGGTGTAACAAATGATGTCTAGAGATGGCAATTTTGATATAGGCATGGTGGTACATTTTTCAGAGAAAATGAGTTCTTTGTCGTAATCCTCGAAGTCAACCGACAGTGTTGCGCTGAATTTTTCAAAGAAAATGAGTTCTTTGGTGCACAGTTTGATGACGGTGGGCATGGTACACTTATAAGAGGAAATGAGTTCTTCGGTGTTACTGGTTACCTCTTATGGCGTTGATTTTGATAGTGTAGGCATTACGGTACACTTCAGAGGGAATGAGTACTTTGGCATGACCAATAGCATCTAGCGATAACAGATTGAGACATGTAGTTCTTTAGTAGTGAGTCGTGTATGATTTGACTATATGGTAATAGAGTAGTTGAGTCCTCAATGTATGATTTAGCGATAGTGGACCGGGAGATATAGTTCCTTAGTAGCAAGTCAAATATGATTTTGACATATGAGTTGGGACTTTATGCCCAATCGTGTACATATGATTAGGCATATGACAGGTTTTAGTGATGATCTTAGCATATGATCTCACTATTATGTTTTGGCTGACTTTTTGGGTTCATATGACATAAGTTAAGGTATGATTTTTGAGCATAAATGTTGTTCTACTAGTTTATTGATAGTATATACTTATATGATGTGTTTCACTCACCAAATGTATGCCTGACCCCTCTATCATTTTCTTAATTTTAGTTTACTCTGATAGGTCGATAGAAAGGATGGGTGGTGACTTGGGGGCATGATGGTACAATGTAGAAGTAAATGTATTCGTCTATTTGGTATACACTATTTTATCTCAGTTATTCCCAGATATTGGGTTGATTTTTTGTTAGTATAGAGAAATATTGTGAGTGATTTTTATTTGATACTACGTTATTTTGTTCCTTTTGGATCATTATATTATTGATTACAATATTATCGATTATTTTATTTTATTCCATCCACCGCGAGTTTCATAAAGCATAGAATATTGTAGACAGCTTTGTGTTTTGTTTTATATTTTACCTCAAAACGATCTGCCATCAACGACATCCACGATCCCAGTGTCATGTTTAGACATGGTCGGGACTCGTAGATAGCGAGTTGTTACATGTAGTACTGGAGCTTAGATTAGGTGATTCCTACTTAGTTAGGACATATGAGAGAGCGAATTTGTAATTTTTATTATATCATATACATACATATGTACGTATGTACATATATATGTATATACTGTTTTTATATGCCTCACCTCACATATTTTGACTCATAGAGGTAGGTTTTGATTTATCACTTATAGAAGTAAGTAACTACAACTTAAATAATTGTTGATATTTAAATAGTTTAGGGTGGTGGATAAATCCACCGCATTTGTTTTAATTTACTCCATAGAATATTCTAGAAGAATGTTTATATGCCAATTAGTAGTGGAGTAAATTGTGGGACTAGGGATGAATAATAAGAAGAGCAGTACTCTTAAGTCTATAAAATATAGTGTGATGTTGATGAGGCGTAATGAAGGTACTTTAGCATTTTGTTGGTTATAGTTGGACTTATCTAAGTAATGATCTATTTCAATTAAAGTATTTAAATTAACTGAAATGTTTTCCCTAAAATGATAGAAATTATAATATTTAATATTGTGGAAAAAATAGAGAAATTGAAGTTAGTTTAAAATGTTGAAAAAAATAGAGAAATTGAAGTTAGTTTAAAATGTTGAAATAATAACCCCTTATTCTAAGTTTTAAACGTAAGGAAATTTAATAAACGAAAACTTCCTTAAATATTTTGTTTTTGAAAAAAATCATTTAAGGTGGAATTTTGCCCATATATTTTGTTATATATTTTATTTTGGGAAAGAAACTTTTAAAAGTAAATTACAAAGTAAGTAAAATGCATGTTTTAAAGTGCCTTTTATTTTGTTTGTGCCTGGAAAAAAATTACATAACACTTTTGTAAACATTCCTCATTTACAAAAGTAAATTTAAAAAGATACATTTTACTTGTCTATTTCTCTAAGTAAATTAAACCACCTTGGATAGAAATTAAGTTAGAAAAAAAGGATTTAAAAATACTATTTTAAAATAGTGGAATTTTTGTACTTTAATATGTATGTATTTTCGAATAGAAATTGGAGTTTTGTAAAGGATTTAAATTTTAGAGATTTTCTGAATTCATTATGAACATAGTTAGTGGAAGAATTAAATTTTAATATACATACATAAGTACACACACAAATATGTTTTTGTACACAATGTATTAGTTAAAAGGGGTTGAAAATTGGCTATTTAAAGTAAAGCGATATATACTTATACATATGGAAATATGGTCATAAAAATTATATAAAATGTAATACCCCATAAATTTTAATAACAAATTAATAAAAATAAGGGAAATATTGTAATTTTACATAAAAGGACAATGTAACAGTGTAGTTAAAGCGCTCAGTGGATTCAATGCGGTGGATGTGCAAAAAGTCACAGCAAGGATATAGCGAGGATATAGCGGAGATAAAACGGATGGGTCTAAAATATCATATAAAACTAATACTTAATGTTTTTACAAATATATAAACGGTAATTAAATAAAAAGTTAACATTCAATTTAACTACAATCAATACATATTTAGTTTTAAATAAAAAAATGTGTAAATATATTTTAAATAAATGTAAACTATTATTTAACATGATTAAATTTAATAGAATATTACAGTATTTTTGTTTCTAAAAATATGTTAAAATTTCAATTAAAAAAATAATTTCAAAATTTGTATAATGTATAAGTGACATTTTTCAGTTCATTTCTTTTAAAGAAGATATAGCGGAATAGCGAAATATAGTGGGGATAATGTGATATAGCGGAAATAGCGGGGATTAAAGCGGAAAGACTATATTTAAGGCTATTTGGGAAAATCATAGCGCTTGAATCCACTTTGGGATATAGCGAGGTTATAGTGGGGTAATAGTGAGGAATTAAGTGAATAGCAATGTAATACCCCAGACCTATTCCATTGCGTCCTGAATGTCATTTACAGTTAAAATTCATATACAACCTACTAAATTTAATAAAATGGAGCACAAATAAAAATGTAGCAGATGACAATTTCATAGTTATTGATTTTGAAAAGTAGACTAGAAACCCTATTCTGAACTATAAACAATAGCCTAAGCCTCCACTTTTCTCATTCATAAACCCTAGCCTCCACCTCCTAAACATCTCTTCTTTCTCTTCTTCCTCCTTAAAAATAAATTCCATGTTTCAAACAAAATAAAAAGTAAATAAAATAAAAGTAGAAAAGGAATTAGAGAAAGGAAGATTCAATAAACAAAGCCAAATGGAAGGAGCAGTGAATGCAAATCTAATGAGAAGAAAAGCTAAAAGATGAGTGGATTCTATCGATGAAATGAGTATAATGCGACTAAGTTGTTGAATTTCAATTATATACCTTTTAGTAATATAAACAGAATTTCTCTTCTTAAATCTACCTTTGATTCTGAAATTTTGAATTGAAATAGATTGGAAAACCCTAGGGAATAGTAGTCTAATTATTGAATTTATAAACGACTTCTAATCCAGTAGCCTAGGGAATAGTAGTCTAATTATTGAATTTACAAAACTACTTCTAATCCAGTAGATCTAAATTATAAAACATGTTGGGTTAATTTGATAAGCAATAGATATATTCTATGGATTTAATTCGTATGATAATCTAAAACGATTATGGATACGTAGAAATAGATAATCAATTTGAATGCATGTAGGATACCTTGAATATATATATATATATATATATATATATAATTGAATATAAATCCATTTATAAATGTTAGAATAATCACTTAAATTGAAATAAAATAGTAGAAATTATATCGGAAACACCATGAAGATAAACCTTGAAATCTGTATACGAATCAACGAAAAGATAAGTGAAATAAACAATAAAAAGTAAATTAGACATCTGAATTAGTTCGTCAGACGAATGAGTTGAACTAGAGATAATTAAACACAAATCGAATGTTTGAGATAGAGATCATATGTCTGAGCTAAAGGTTTAGACGAATGAACAAGTGGAGTTTGAAAACAGAAAGAAAATAGTATAATATAGGCTCGATTTAGGTGTCTGATTATAAGAACCAGGTATTTGTGGAGTAATAAATTTTAAAGTAAGAATTAAGTGTTTGAATTTGGAATTTTTTTTCATATAACACGAGTCAGACGTCTGAGCTAAAGGGTCAGACGTCTGAGCAAAAGCAGGAGACCAGATTGAACCTCGACCTAGTATAAGCCAAGTAGAATAGGTCAGGGAAACTTGTTCCCACTTCTTAGTTATTCGGGAATGTGCATGGCCGAATGGAGTTGGGCAGCAAGCTAGAAACGCACCACTTTTGGGTAAAGTCCTATGCTCTAGCTTCATGGAGTTGGAATGCGACACCCAAATTGGTAGGCGATTATATCATAATTAGAAGTTTGTATTGTTTGTAGCCGGTTCTAGCCAGAGTTTCGTGGAAGTTGGGAAGAGAGGAAATGGACATTCATCAAAGAAGGGGTGATCCACCCTTGATTGCACTTGTAAAATGATATAAAATTTAGGAAGAGGACTAGCAAAGGATGCACTAAAGCAAGATGGCAAGAACCCATCGGACAATGATTCAATGAATGGGTCGAGCATTGAATGCATACCATACTTAGTACACCAATGCAAGATGGAAAGAACCATTGGATAGTGATTTGACAACGAGCCAAACATTGGATGAATATGTAGATAAATGTAACCTAAGTAACTACCACTAAAGATGTTAGTTGATATATATAGTTAGGTGGACTAGCATTGAAAGTATATACTAGAGATGCCTCTAGGAATTTCCCTATTTCAGTATGCTCTGCGTATGAGTTGAACTTTCATGAACTATAATTGGACATCTAAAATAGTTAACTTAAAAATGTAAAATAACCAGGTCCTTATATATATATATATATATATATATATATATATATATAGCATACTAAGGAACACCCTAGGTGTAGGATATAACTGAACTTCAATCGCTTATTTACACCATACCACTAGTGATATAATTCATACATCGGACTTTGTCCAATCCCTCCATTTCTCCCTCTTATTACCTACTATAGGTGGACATGGTAGTAAGTGAGTTGATTTGGTCCAGGTGCCTAGAGAAGGTAACACATCGATGGAGATTTATTTATTTTAGCCTCTCTCTATGTATCTCATTTTATCTATTGGACATACTATTACTATGGTGCTTTTTGGGAATTTTACCTTTCATTTGGACCTACTGTTATTATTAGACGTATGTGTTGTACTTACATTTGGAGACTTGTTACGTCAATTATCGTATTGACTACGGTTATTTTGCGACTGTGTTATTTGAATTATTTCAGTAATCAAAATTTATTTCCTTTCGCTATGAGATCAGAAAGTGTAGAATTATGTAATGTCATAGTTATCTCTTTGTAATTGTAAATTACCTTTAAAATCCAATAATTCATAGTTTTGGGTACGACGATAGTTCGAAAGAAAGTTTTGGGCTTTAAGTCTGTGTGTCCGAAGGTGCAGGTTGTTACAGTTGTATCAAAGCTCAGGTTTAGAATTCCTTAGGGATTAGATGCGCACTGAGAGAATGTACTTGTATATATTCAAAATTTTCAAAATATCATATATACATATGTAATTATACACCAATACACCCACTAAATTCTAGTAAGGCTTAATTCTATCTGAGAAAAGTTGCTAGTAATTCCTAATCACAGACATTGAGAATGAGCTATCAAGTTGGAAAGTGAAGCAGTTGAGATTCTTGATGTGAACATTTTTGATGTGGTTCCATCGATATCTACAACCAAAAGGCCAAGCCAAACTTAAACTCAATGGAGGACCTGCGGTACAAGCACAAGGTGCAAGGCTAGTCAACCCATTGATTGTAGATTTTACCAAGCTATGTAAGGACTTTTCGAGCTTAGAAGGAAAGCCTTATGTAGGAACTAAATTTTTGCGTACTCGAAGGTATGGTTGCATACTTATGAAAAGATATTTAGTTTATTGAGGCTGGATAATGTTACTATAAGGCAGTTGGCTTCTTAGCACTTATAAGGGAAGCTCTAAATTGGTGGGATGCTGTGGTGGTAAAGACCAATGAAGAAGATATAACTTATTGCGATTTCAGAAGACGTTTTGAGGCTAAATTTCTTTCCAGTGCAAAGCAAAGAGTGCAATTAGAGAAATTTATACATCTGTAGTAAGGAGATATGATAATGAATAATATGTGAACCGATTCAATAAACTGGCTTGGTTCGGATTTGATAAATACCTTATGTAAAAAGGCTTTGAAGTTTGTGAAGGGGCTAAAGCAACCTATTGAAGATTTGGCTTTAAACAAATTATAATGGGAGCCACTTATGAGGGATTGGTGGAGATGGTTTTGCTAAATACCATTTCCAAAGATGAAGCTAAGGATGAGCATAGGAAGGCTGGAGGGTAGCCATTTCAGCGGGGTCAGCGCAAGGGTGGAATGGGAACTTAGCGCAAGATAAAGAAGGAAGAGCTCAGATGTAGGAAGTGCATTTTTAGAAGATATTTTTTCTGGGAACTACAAAACAAAGGTGTTAAATATGAAGTGTTACAACTGTAATCAGCTTGGTCATATGAAAAGGGAGTGTCCGACCTTATCCAAGACTTCTACCCAAATGGTTCTAGCATATGCACTAAGTGATGTTCCTAGCTCGAGTACAGCTCCAGTTGTGGACCAGGGATAGAAGGTCATTATCGAAGGTGTGTTAACTCTCTCTAATTTATCTGTTCACACTTTATTTGACATCAGAGCATCACACTCATTTGTTTCCAGTAGACTAGTAGATGGCATACACTTAGAGACTAGTATAGTAGCATACCCAGTTGTATTATCGAACCTTATGAGAGGATCGATTTATTTATCCATAATTTGTAGAGGTTTGAAACTATATATTTTGGGTGTCGAACTCAATCATGATGCTTATGTTTTGGGATTCTTTGGTTTGGGTAATTTTGGGGATGGACTGGATGACTATGCATGGAGCGATACTGGATTGTGATAGGAAGGTGGTTTGTTTGAGTACTTGCAGAGGACGCAACTTGGAGGTTTACTACATTCCCAAGATTTCAGTTATTTAAGTTACCTATATTCCCTTGATCTATCACATGATGAGTCGTCTTCTGTACCTATAGTGCGAGATTACCTTGATGTATTTTCTCAAGTTTCTGGTCTTCCACCCTATAGGGAGATCAAATTTTAAATCTATCTTGAGAAGAATGCTAGGCCCATTGTCTTACCTCCTAGGCATATGGCTCCTAAAGAAAGGCACGAGATAAATAAGCAAATAAATGAATTTTAGCGACATGCTTCATCTGAAGGAGTATATTAGAGTGGGGAGCACTCATTATCTTTGCTACTAAAGAAAATGGTTCCTTAAGGCTTTGCGTTGATTATCGAGAGCTAAATAAACCGACGAAGAAGAAGCATTATCCATGTCCCATATAGATGGTCTCTTTGATCAGCTAGTTGGAGCAAAAGTATTCTCTCAACTTGATTTGGCTATTGGGTTCCATCAGTTAACTACAGCTAAGGATGTTATTCAAAAAACAGCTTTTTGCACATTCAATGGACTTTATGAGCGGTTAGAGATGGTACGAAGGCATTCACGGTATATACTGATGCATGTGGTACATGATTGGGTGCCATGTTGATGCAGGAGGGTAAAAATTTATGCTATGCTATTCGATAGTTGAAAATTTATGAGAGGCACTATCCAATCCATGATCTTGAGTTGACAGCCATTGTTTTCTTCCTTAAGTCATTGAGGCGTTATCTTTTGGGGAAGATATTTGAGCTATTTACAGATCATAAATCTCTGAAGTATTTATTCTCTAAAAAGGATGTGAATTTGAGGCACAGAGGTGGTTGGAGTTCTTGACTTCATACGACTCTAATGTCTCATATATTTCGAGCAAAAGTAATGATACAGCCGATGCCTTGAGTATGAAGCATGCGATGCTAAGTCCTATGTTCTTGGAATGGAAGCATTTGGAGTTTATTTCTACATTCAATTTTCGACCTACAGCGGACATCATACCAGGATTGTTAGCAGTTTTTAAATATTCATCCTTTACTTATAGACCGTATTGGTTCAAGTCAAAAGCACAATGCAAGGTTATTGAATGTTTTTGAGAAGTTAAACAAAAATGACCATTCGATTCATTTGGATCGTTATACTGTTGGTTCGATGGGATGGATGAGGAGAGATGATAGGTTGTGTGTTCCTCTCATTAGGGAAATGATTGACATGGTGCTAGCAGAGTCTCATCTTTCTAGGATGACCAATCATTCTAGTGGTGAAAATATGTATTGTGATATGAAAAGAGTATTTTACTTGCCAAGATTGAAGAGACATGTAGTGGAGTTTGTTTCAAGTGTATGACATGTCAGAGAGTAAAAGCAGAGCAGAAGAAGCCGGGTGGATTATTATAGTCTTTGCATGTCCCGCAATGGAAATAAGAGAGTATTTTTATGGATTTTATTAATGGACTACTAAGGAGCAGAAGAGGGAATAACGGTATTTGGGTTTTCGTTGATCGATTAGCCAAATGTGCTCATTTTCCAATTAGGACTACGAGCACAACCACATCTTTTGCAACCTTATACATAACGAAGGTGGTTCGACTACATGGAGTTCCTTCTAGTATTATAAACGATCGAGATCCACTTTTCATTAGTGAGTTTTAGAGGAGTTTTCAAGAGGCCTTAGCATTGAACTAAATCTGAGTATAGCCTATCATCCACAGATAGACGAATATACGTAGAGGATGAATCAAGTATTAAAGGATTTTATAAGGATGTGTATTTTAAATTTTAGAGGTTCTTAGGAGGATTACTTTCCATTAGTGGAGTTTGCATATAATAACAGCTATCAGGCGAGTATTGGAACAACACCATTCAAGACGTTGTACGGGAGGTCATGTAAATCCACATCTTATTGGTGGGACACTACTAATAGGAACATTTTTGGACCCAAAATGATTAGGGACGCCTCTAAGAAATTAGATTTGATTCGATGGAGAATGAAGACTACAACAGATAGGTATAAATCTTATGCTAACAGGAGACACACAGAATTGGATTTCGCAGTAGGTGATATGTCTTTATGAAGATCTCGTCGCTTAGACATGTTATGAGGTTTGGTAGTTCAGGAAAGTTGGCACCTAGATTTTAGGGATATTTCCAATCTTGGAGAGAGTAGAGAAGTGTAACATTTCCTATCTTGAAGCCCAAAGCTAAGTGCTGCAGATGCTGTAGTCATCCATAGTATTAACTTGCGGTGGCAAAACATGGTAATGTTAATGAGATCCATAATATAAGAAGCACATGAATATGAAACAAAATCACATATTCAAAAACTTTTCTGATTAACATTTCACAAAACATGTTTCATGTCCAATTACATAATTCGAACCCTTTTCCAATTTCGGATCAAATGTAATATTATATAAATACGCCTAAAGCGACATATGAAGATGCCCCATTGGTTGGTTAGAATGCTAAATAGTCATAATAGACTTAATACAACACAGTGGAAATAAAACAAAATAACTCATAAGCATATCTAACACTAGCCTCTTGCTCGTCTCTGGAAGCTTTATTCGTCCACCTACTAACTAGTAAACCTCAACTCTCAACCCGCTCAAATCAATTTTGAGCACCCAAGAGTTTAAGGGGAAAACATAAACTTCGAGTCAGACATAAAGCTTGGTGTAAATACTATACATCTCGGTTATATGATATTAAGTGAGACCACGCCGCTTAGTGGAACGGGTTTCCTTCCACTAATATCATTTTAAAAACATTTCTTTTGAAAATCTAAATACTACAACCAAACTGGTTAAAACAATAATATCAATATCATGTAAGCATACAAATCAAGTAATCAATGGAATGTCTGTCCGAATACTATAGTTCATTTCGGCTAACTACTAACCTTTGGCGGACTCTGGCCTACCGAACAAAATAAACCAATAATCTAACTTCTGTTAGATATTGTTCTGGATGGTCTGTCCTTAACTTACTTCTTCCAGGATTAACCGATCCTAATGGTTTTACGGGTTCACCAATAACCTATCCTCGTTATGTATATTCCTTTCTGTCTGTAACATCATTTTAGTCTTACCCATGACAAAGCCCTACACATTAGAATTTTGGACTTATATTTGCTAGGAGCTACTAGCTAAAGTATAGGAAGTGACCCAGACCAGTCCCATCTGGTATTCTAACATCCGAGTCATTTTACTTAGGGTCATCTACCCTTAAAATTTCCCTTGAAAACATTTCTTTCAAATTGATTTGACCCATTAAATCATACTTAAACAAGGTAATATACTCTACGCTTTACTCTAATCACTTTGCCATGATATATATACATTACACAAAACATTATTGATGAAAACATTTGAAACTTTTGAAAGTACCCATTTCAAAACCATTGAAAGTACCCCTTTCGATACATGTAAACTACTTTACTTTATAACCTAGGACGAAGGCCAAAACATACCTTTCGAAACCATTTACATTAACCTTTCGAAAACATTGAAATCGTCTCTTTGAAAGCTTTATAAAACCATAGACTTCATCATTTCAAAACACTTTAAACGTGCCTTTCGAAAGCATTGGAGACCTTCCATTTAAAACCTTTCGAAAACATTAGGGAATCACCCCTTCAAAACCTTTATCTTAAACCTTTCAAAATCATCAAGTACTTTACATAAATCAAACCTTTTGAAAGCATTTGGGTTCAAGTAAAACGTTTGGAATAACCTTCGAAACCATTCTTTTCAAAACCTTTGGGTTTAACTTTCAATATAACAAAGGGTCTTAAAATAACTAAGTTGAAAAGCACTCTCTCAAAATAAATTTCCTAATTAAAGATGTGGATGGTGTCGAAACCAATCCCTTGGAAAGTTTTGGGAAGAGGCTTAGATTATAAAGCGAAAGCACCTTTTCGAAGGCATTGCTTTGAAAGCTTGAAGGCGGCAACAAGGGGTTTCGACCCCCTTTGAAAGCTTCTTTATAAAACAAAAGGCGCAACCTCTTTCGAAACCATCCTTTAAAACATTGACTAAGTCGTAAATCTCTCTCTTCTTCTTTTTTTCTTTCTTTTTGCCTGTCTTTTAGTTTGTTTTTTTTTTTTGTCTTTGGTTTCGACCTCTTCGAACCCCCATGTTTCAACTATATACCTTTCGCCTATGTCGTCCCTCTACCAGAAGCTAGGTCGACACTAAGAGATTCTGCATCCCCTTCAACTCAGAATTGTGGGTGCTACCATACGATTTATTTGCTATAATATATCTCTCATCACACCTCACTTTCTCACCTTACTATCCATCATTCACACCATCTCGTTTTACCTCACTTGTTGTGTCCGTGCAACAGATTTGTGGACTTAGAATAATAACACTAAGTTGTCATGACTAGGGGAGCTACCCCATATTTGTTCGGTTAAAATCCAATACTTGCCCATCTGGTGTCTCACATCGCATCAACCAACATATTGTTGTACACACCCTCACACACGACAATAACCCACTTAACCGTCATTTCAAGCTGATGTCACTAAGTGGTTTTACTTGATAAAACATAAGAACATAACATATGATAATAAAGAACCATATGAATTTAAATAATGCAATATAAAAGGTTTCAACATCGTAAAGCACAAGGACATAACATTAGATACACAACATAATATACGATATGGAACATGCAAAGTAAAATGTGTACTACATTATATAAACAAGCATAACAACAAGAATAAGGAAAACATTCTTTACACAAGAATGATTTTATCATTTTATTTTTATATGTAAGAGTAACACAATAATATAGGTGCCTAATAAACACATTATCATCAACTTCACACAGCATATGAACATGAGCACCCAAACCATCCAATTAATTGATATTCATATAAGTAAAAAAAACAACCAAACATCATAGTGGTTATTGTATAAATTTAAAATTTGTATTCCACGCCTATTTTTAAATAAAAAGTTTTAAATTAAAATTTTAATGCTTTTATTCTCACAATATTTTAACTCCTTACAAATTTAAATTTAAAATAAAGGAATATATCACTATTGTACAACAACACTTCATTATCATTGACCATTCGAAAATTTAAATTTACAAATGTATATTATATCTTTTCTTTCTAAAGTTTAAAATTAATTAAATGGTTCTTTCCTATATTCCTTTTACTTCTCAACTCACACTTTAAATTTTTCTAAATATAAGCTAAACTTCGTAATTATTTACTTCATATATTAATGCTGAATTTACTTTAAATAATTCCATTTATTGCAAATTTCATAAAAAACTTAAAGAAAATAAATTTGACTTGAATTTTATTCAAATGTTGTAGTATTGATCAAATAATCTCAATAACTCTTTTGTCATTAAATGAAAATATCACACATATTCCAAATATTGTATTATACGATGTTTAATTTGAAACAATATTGATAATATGTTCATATATCTCCATTTTATTTCATTCACCTTCATAGTCAAATTCACCAAAATTTAATCTCAAATTACAACAATTATTTGTTTGGTAAAAAAATATTTTAATCGAACAGAGTTTCCTTGTATTCAAAATTTCATGTATAACATAAATTAGAATAAATATATTAAATCTTGTTTTAATAATCCCTTCGAGTATTTCAAAAAAAACAGTCCCTTCGTATATTCTTTCTGTTTTCTAAAATATTACTGCATAAATTTAAGTGAACACGAACTGAGATTCCATATATATACAATTTATTAATAAGTATTTTTAACATTACTTATTAATTCATATCCTCTCAATTATATCATGTTTCACACTAAATTATTCAACACCAACAAATAAATACTTTCCATTAACATGCATATATATATATATATTAAAGTCATAATGTGCTTTTAATTTAAATGTTGGATATGTATATGAAATTAGTTTCACCTGAATTTTAATCAACACATTATGCAATACATAAGCCATCAACAATCATTTTATCTATGACAACCCGCACCTCCCAACACAATGATCTAAAGTCTAGGGTGACCTTCAAACTTGCGTCTGTGCCAAGAAGTATGAGCTGTCATGGTTCTTAACATTTCAAAGACTAAAGGTACAAAGATAAAATCCAAGAGATACTACACTTTCAGATCTCATAACAGAAGACAGATAAATATAAATACTGAAAATAGCCATCTCGGAAAATATCCAAAACACAGTCTCAAAATAGTACGCAGTCAATCCACGGTATTAGAAATACATCAAATAGTTCGATAAAATACTATATATGATAAAAAGTACACGGAGAGTAATAGAAAATAATAAGAAACTCTGATGTTAAGCTCGCCTCTCTAAGTACTAATGTTGGGCCTATCACCTACTGTCCTATCCTTCTGTGGTGAGGAAAAAGAAAGGAAATAGGTAGGTTAGACAAAAGTCTGGTGAATGAGTATATCACTAGTATATAGTGACCATATGTAATTGATTTTGGTAATATTATATGTGACCTAAGATGTCCTACAAGTGTCTGTGAATTACTTGTTTGCTTATTTAAGGGGTAAACCTCAATACACACCTATATTAACTATTTGTGGAGGCTCACACTTAAGGTCAAACAACTAATCGAACCTAAAAACTACTAACGATCAACTAGCTATTAGAACTATTCCACATAGGTTCCCTATAAATTTTCACCATGGGACTAAATTTCCCACAATTATGTCCTCACGTAACTATTCCAACATAGGTTTTCCTACAATTTCCACCATAGGACTACATTTTCCACAACTACAACTACATGTACCTTACTTCTTGCAAATGTTGACTCGCCAAAGTGCATCAATGTCGCTGCATTCGTGTTCACCTCTCTTAATGGTAGCATAACGCCTATTATTGCACAGCGCCAGGATCCATCAACAACACAGCATCACATCGTGTCAGCATGAATACCAAGGAACTCCCGTTGGTGATGGGTCGCACACTCCACAAGCATCATCATCAGTGTCGCGCGTCCACCCCAGAACCTCATGTGAGTGCAAATTTATGATATAATCACCTCATTCGAACATTGACCACTGCTGGATAAATAGAATTTACCCAGTCCTGCAACATTCTAGAGTCACCACACGGGGAACTAGCGTCCTTACCCATACGAACATCTATATATACACACACACACACACATAACTATTTTATTTATAACCTAAGCCTCTGGCTGAGGTTCATACTATGCTCAAAAACATTAATCGGTCGATCGTTTGTTCCTAGAGCAGTCGACTACTTTTTATTGGCCGAGTCCAATGAGCGGTCGATCGGTCGGAATGTTAATTTTTACATTAATTAAATTATCATCTTCGAATTCTGGTTAATTACAATCATTCCTAAATTCTAAACAATAGACCTATAGTTTTCATATTATAACAATTTCTATTAACTCTAAATTTGGGAAATCTAAATTGTATTTGCCCAAACTCAATCAATTTCAGTTTACAATAAAATAGTTTAATCTAGGTTTAGCATCTACATCAACATGTTAAATAAATTCGTATTTTTTTAGAGAAAAGACTATAACTTGGATCAATTTTTATTGAACAGTTTACATCAACTTATATTTATTGTTAAATCTTAGATATGAACAAAAAGATTCCCAATTTAACTTTTAACAATCTAAATCAAATATAGTATACTAAACATAAATCATTTAATTGATATCGTACCTACTCACCTCAAATCCAAGCTATTCCCTTCTCTTTTATTGCTTGGAATCACCTCCGTCTGGTATAGATCTTCCTTTGATTTAATTTCCCTTCTTCTTCTTCTTCTTTGGATTTTCAATTTAATTTTTGTTTTGAAGAAATTGAGCTTGAAGAGAAAATAATTTAGCAGAGCTTAGACATACTAGTTAAAATTTGTGAATCAAGTTTTTAAATAGATGTCTATTTATAGGGGTTCAAACTAATATTGATCATTTAAAATGTATGGTCAAATCTGAGGTGGTGATAAAAATATATGATCAAATCCAGACCGTTGGTCTAACCAAACCCTATCCGTTTTATCATCGATCGGTCGACCGCTTATCATAGGACGGTCGACTGCTAGGGGTCGACTGATCAAGGTAACACCGTCGACCGCTGGAGCTTTCTTATTTTAGAATATTTATTTCATAAATTGTTTATTTAATTAATTTTGTTTTCAATTTCCAACGTTTATAACTTCTTCATGCTAGCCGATTTCAAAAAATTATATATGAAAATTGTCCAAAAATTCGCTATGAACATAACGGTACAAGTTTCGTAGCCAGATTCAGACGTTTGCGAAAATTTTACTTTTTCCATTGTTATATTTAAATTTAATTCTTTTATTAAATTTTCGTTTAAATTTTTAGCGTGTTACATTCTTCCCCTTAAAAGGACTTCGTCCTTGAAATCTCCAAGGATGGAAAAATGTAACTCCTGCGTTCAAAAATCACTAACTACAACCATTTACTCATGCATCATCCACAAGCAATCATTATCCTTAATTAAAATTATAAATAAATATGTACATGTAGACGTAGAATGCATATGAACCTATACTAATGCAAAAATTAAGGGATTTACCGATCTAGTTAACTTCCTAAAATGCAAGCGCTTATGCCATGTATCCAATTGTATGCAACATCCTGTATAAATATGTACCTAAAATTTTACATGTATGTGTAGCCATTCAATCCATATGAAACAACCATATCCATATAACTCAATGAAATAAAATAAGTGATAGTGTGTGTATGGTAACTCAAGAATATATTTTCCTATGTGTGCAAAGATTAATTCAATCGATACACCATTAGAAGCCATCATCCAAAATATTTCCTATTGACATGCACACAACCATTCCTACCACCTAATTATCTCTACCTATAGGGTATACCAAGCTATAACATAACACATAAGCAACATATACTTATTCGACTAAAATTGAAACATATTAGAAAAAAGATGTGGATAGGTAGCTCTGATCCTCTTCTCAGGCTTCCATGTACTCTCCATTGGATCATCTCCTCACTGAACTTTAAAAAGCTTGATAACCTTACCGTGGAGTCACTTTGTACCATGTTCGAGAATACAAATGGGTGCATGGTGAACAAGTAACATCCTATCCACTTCCACCTCCTCTAGCTGACTCGGCTCGACTACAAAGGCTGTATCATGTAACCACTTCCGCAAGTGTGACAATTAGAAAACATCGTGTACTCCGCTAATTTCTCAGGCAGCTTCACTCTATAAGCTAACTTTCCAACTCTACTAATATTGGAAAAAGCCCTGCAAACCTCGATGCTAACTTTCTCGAACTACTAACCTGATAGCATGCCTGAGTGATGAGTCCTTCACAATACTAGTCTCCCGTTGCGAACTCTAACTCCATGCGTCTCCTATCAGCATAAGACTTTTGCCTATCCTATGCGGTTTTCATCCTCCTAAGGATCAATTCTACCGTCTCTAATGTCTCACTTACCATATCCGATCAAAGAAAAATCCTATCCGTAGTGTCTCACCAACACGACGGTGATCTATAAGGTCTCCCGTATAATGTCCCGAATGGTGCCATCCCAATACTAGCCTGGCAGCTGTTATTATAGGTAAGCTCCACTAGTAGCAAGTGATCCTTCCAGGATCCTCCAAAATACAATATGCACATCTGAAGTATGTCGTCCAATACCCGGTTCACTCTCTCTCTGTTTATCCATCTACGGATGATAAACAGTACTCAAGCTCAACTTGGGTCCCAAAGCCTCTTGTAGACTCTTACAAAACTCGCCGATGAAAAGCGGATCCCAATCAGTAACAATGCTTGATGGAACTTCGTGTAACCTAAATACCTCCCTTATGTATAATGCAACCAAAGACGCAGTAGTCCTCCTACTCCTAACTGGAATAAAATGAGTGCATTTGGTCAACCGGTCGACTATGACCCAAAAAATCAAGCCCCCACCTACTCCAAGGTAGCTCATCGATGATGTCCAGAGAAATACTCCTCCACTTTCACTAAGAAATATCCAACAGCTGCAACAATCCTTTCGACTTCTTCTGCTCCGCCTTTACCCTTTGGAAAGTCATACATCGAGCCACATGCTCCGCCACATGTTTCTTCATACCAGGCCAATAGAAGACTCTCTTCATATCACAGTACATTTTATCTCCGTCGGGATGAATGGTCATCCTAGAACGATGAAACTCGGCTAGTACCATGTTAATCAAATCAATAATGAAAGGAATACATAATCTAACATCTCTTCATATCCATCCCTTCGATTCAATGGAATAACGCTTCAAGTGAATCGACTGCTCTCCTCAACCAATCCTCTTGAAAATGTCTAATAGGTCTTTGTCTTGTTTTTGACCTGACCCGGTACGGTCGATAAGTGTAGGCTGCACATCTAAAGCTACTAACAATCTCAGACTGATGTCTGATGATGGTCGGAAATTGAACATTGAAATGAACACCAAATGCTTCCACTCTAAAGCAAAGGACTCAACACCACACGCAGCCTACTGAAGGCATCGGCTATACCATTGCCCTTTCCCAGACTGTATGAAATATCAAAGTCATATGATGCTAAAAACTTCATCCACCTTTGCTACCTTAAATTCAGATTCTTCTAAAAGAATAAATACTTCAAAGGCTTATAATCCATACATAGCTCAAACCGCTCTTGTAAAAGGTACTGTCTCCATGACTTGAGTGCAAATATAATGGCCACCAACTTAAGATCATGCGTAGGATAGTTTCTCTTGAGGACCTTCAACCATCGACTAGCATAGCTCACCTCTCCCCCTTACTACATTAACACTGTGCCTAACCTCATACCAAGCATCGGTATATACTATGAATGCCTTTGTGCCATTAGGTAACACTAGAACAGGTTCACTAGTCAACGTATCCTTCAGCTTAATAAAAGCATCCACACACTTCACCTCCCACAAGAAAACCAAATTCTTCTTGGTACGGTGGGTCAGAGGGGTAGAGATTTTGGTGAAGTCCTTAATGAACTTCCTATAGTAGCCTACCAAGCTAAGAAAACTTCTCGCTTTCATGGCCTTTTTCAGCACATGCCAATCTTGTACAACAGCTACCTTATTAGGATCAACCGCCAGCCTACTTTTTAAGACAAGGTATCCCAAAAAGCGTACCTCCTTGCGCCAAAAGTGACACTTAAAAAACTTTGCCATAAACTTATTCCCATAGAGTGTATTGAGTACTTCTTCTAAATACAACCTGTGCTCCATATTGCTTTTCGAATAGACGAATATGTCATCCACAAATACCATCATAAACCTATTAAGCAACCCTCCAAAAATTCAGCTCATCAAATCAAAAAAGTATGCAGGTGCATTATCAGTCTGAAAGACATGATTAACCACACATAAAGTCCATCAAGTGTACGAAAAGTAGTCTTCTGAATACTATCCTCGGCTACATGCAATCGGTGGAATCCGATAGCCAAATTAGGCTATGAGAACACCTTTGCTCTATCATCTACGCAAGGCAGTAGGTAATGATTCCTCTTTTTTAGCTTATTCAGCTCTTGATAATTGACGAAAAGCCTCAGAGAACCATCTGCCTTAGTAGCAAAGAAATATGGTGCTCCTCACTTCTCCTAATGAAGCCCTCCTTCAATAGCTTATTCACTTGTTTATTCAACCCGCATCTCTCTTATGGAGCCATATGCCTCAAGGGTAAGGTAACATGTTAGACATTCTCTATAAGATAAATCTAAAACTCGGTCTTTCTCTGAGATGAGAGATCGGTAACCTTAGAAAAGACATCCAGATAATCTCTAAATATAGAAATGAATCTAACTCATCATGTAACAGGTCTAATGAATATAAGTAACTCAACATAACCGAACCTTTGGAATTGCAATAAACCTCTAGACTACGCCCACTACAAGTACCCAATTTCATAAAATTCCTATCACAATCTTTTTTCCCCATACATCATCATCCAATCCATGCCCAAAATCAAACCAAATTCAGAAAATCCTAAGACAAAAGCATCGCAATCAAACTCAACCCCCAAAATAAACAATTTCAAACCATACATATCATAGACTAATAAGCCAATCCTCCCACATAGTTTAATAAAATTATAGGGTCTGTAACTATGCTAGCATCTAAGTGTAAATCATCCACAAGTCTACTCAAGATAAAAGAGTGTGATGCCCCTGTGTCAAATAAGGTACGAATGGGTAAATTGGATAAAGTTAACATAACTTCGATTACGACCATCTTTCCCTTATCCACAACTAGAGGCGCACATGAGCTAGGAACTGCATTTAGTGCTTAAGAAAAAACCACAAGGGTAGAGGTCTTTTGAGATTCTCGACACTCCTGCCTCATGTGTTGCAACAATTAATCTTCGAACTGTCAATATTTTATTCCCTCGCAAAATGCCCCTTCTTACCGCAATTCCTACATTGTAGCTCTTGCTTCTTTATTTGTCCCTTGGGTTCCATTTTGCCTTTACGCTGGTTCTGCTGGGGCATCTTCCCTCTTGTCTTCTTAAGCTCACCCTTCACTTCCCTCTCGGAAACAACATTTAGCAAATCCATTTCCACCGATCCCTTGAAAGTCACACCAATGAGAATATGACTAAGGGCCAAATAATAAAGTGGTTGATTTTATCCCTTAGCGAACTCCAGAGTCTTCTTGTGAGGGATATTGATCAGCTCCATTCCAAACCTAGCCAACTCCATAAACTGATTTACATACTCTTTCGCTGACATCTCTCCTTGCTATAAATGAATAAACTTCGCCAACTGCACTCCCTCTTCATCCTTGGATAGAAACTTCATCTCAAAACTTCTCATAAACCCCTAAGTAATCTCTTCGTCATCAATCTTAGCAACTACCACATCCCACCAATTCAGAGCCTCCTCTTGTAAATGTCAAGTAACAAGATTTCTCCTAACATCATTTCTAAGACCCATCAATCCAAAAATCCTCTCACAAGTACGAATCCGTATTTTTGAATTTACATATGACTCAGTCCCCATGTAAGGCTTTCCTAGTAGGCTCGTAAGTCCTTACATAGCTTAGAAAAATTAACGGTAGATGGATGGGTAGAAACTGCACCGGGTGCTTGCACCGTGGGTCCTCTATTAGGATCAAGCTCGGCCTGGCCTCTTCCTTGCGGATACCAACAGAACTAGACCGAAACGTTCATACATGGAATCTCAATCACATCGCCTAAGCCGCAACCAACAGGATCGCTCATCCTTTTTATCTATGATTTTTAGGAATTTATTAACAACTTTTCAACATATGGTACTGGATAGAATAAGGGAAAGACTTATTCGCAATACACTTATATATGTATAAATACAGATATAAATTTTGGAAAGCTTTTATCTGTGCATAAATATACACGTACTAGGAAACCCATATTGAAAGCCTTTTGGAATTTTTTTAAAAGCTTTTCAAGTACATTCTCTCAATACACCCCCAATCCCTAAGGAATTTCAAACCTAGGCTCAGATACCAATTGCAACAACCTGCACCTTCCAACACACCATCCAAAGTCTAGGGTGATTTTTAGACTCGTGTTGATGCCAAGAAGTATGAGCTATCTGGGTTTTTAATACATTTCAAAGACTAAAGATGCAAGTACAGAATCCAAGAGATACTACATATTTAGGTCTCATAGCGGAAGGCAGAAAAATATAAACATTGAAAATAGTCATCTCGAAAAATATCCAAAACACAAATTCAAAATAGTACATAGTTAAACCCACGGTATCAAAAATACATCATATATTCTGATAAAGTACTAAATACAATAGATAGTACACGAAGAGTAACAAAAAATAAAAAGCAACTTTGATGTCAAGCTCGCCTATCCAAGTATTATCGCTTGGCCCATCACCTACTGCCCTATCCTCCCATGGTGGAGAAAACGAAAGGAAAAAGGGTCGGTCGGACAAAAGTTCGGTGAATGAGTACATCATTAATATATGATGGTCGCATGCAATAAACTTTGGTAATACTCTATGTGACCTATCATGTCCAACAAGTGTTTGTGAACTACTTGTTTCTTTATTTATGGGGTTCAGCCCAATACACTCCAATACTAACTATTTATGTAGGCTCATTCTTAGGATCGAACGACTAATCGAACCTTAAAACTACTAACGATCGGCTAATAATCACTAGAACTATTTCATATAGGTTTCCCTACAAATTTCCACCAAAGGACTATATTTTCCATGACTACATTTTCACGTAAATTCCAACGTAGGTTTACCTAAAATTTCCATCATGGAAATACATTTTCCATAATTATGACTGCACGTACCTAGTTAGACATTGACGGGAACTTGCAATGCCGACTCACTGAAGTGTCTCATCGTCGTTGCATCCATGTCCACATCTCAATGGTAAGTAATGCCTCTAATCATACCACGTCGGGATCCATCAACAACACAACATCACATTGCATCACCATGAATACCAAGGAAATCTCATTGGTGTTGGGTCGCACACTCCTTCAGACATCATCATCAGTGTTGCACGTCCACCGTAGAACCTCCTGTAAGTGAAAATTTGCGATAGAATTGCCCTCAGTTGAGTATCGACCCCTGTTGGGTAAGTAGCATTTACGTAGTCCCACAACGTCCTGCAGTCGCCGTATAGGGAACTAGCTTCCCTACTCATATTAACATCCATATGTATATATAATATATACACTAACTATTTTATTCATAACCTAGGCCATGGGTCGAGGTTCATACTAACTCAAAAATGTTAACCGGTCGACCACTTGCTCTCGACCGCATGTTGCCGATCTGCTCCAGTAAGCGGTCAACCGGTTGAAATGTTAATTTTTAGGATAATTAGATTATCATGTTCGAATTTTGGTTAATTAAAATCGTTTCCAAATTATGAACAACAAACCTATAATTTTCATATTATAGCAATTTTTATGAACCCTAAATTTATGAAATCTTAGTTCCCTTTGCCAAAACTTAATCAACATCAGTTTATAGTAAAACAGTTTAACCTAGGTTTATCAATTCATATTTGATTAGAAAAAAGGGTATAACTTGGATCAATTTTTATTTAATAGGTTTACAAACTTACATTTATCGTTAAATCTTACATCTGAACAAACAGGATTCTCAATTTAACTTTTAACAATCTAAATCAAATAGCGTATACTAAAATTAATAGCATATAAACCATCTAATTAACACTGTACCCACTCACCTCAAATTCAAGCTATTTCCTTTTCTTGTAGCGCATGCAATCACCTCTGTTTGGTATATGTACCTTCTTTTGACTTAATTTTCTCCTTTGGATTTTTAATTTAATTTTTATTTTGAAGAAATTTAGTTTAAAGAGAAAAGAATTTGGCAGAGTTTGGATGTATAGGTTAAAATTTGTGAATTAGGGTTTACATTAGTTGTCTATTTACAAGGGTTCAAACTGATATCGACCGTTCAAAATATACGATCAAACCCATGCAGTTGGCCTGACCAATCTTAGTCATTTTATCATCGACCAGTAGATCGCTTACCTTGGGGGTAGTCGATTGCTAGGGGTCGACCAGTCAGGGTAATGACGTTGAATGGTGGAGCTTTCTAATTTTAGAATATTTTTTTCTCAGTTGTTTATTTAATTAATTTCACTTCCAGCTTCCAAATGTTTATAATTTTTTTCATACTAGCTTCGATTTAGAAAGTTATATAGGAAAATTGTCTGCAAGTTTTAAAGCAGATTCAGACATTTGTGAAAATTTCATTTTGATCAAGTTATATTTAAATTTAATTATTTTATTAAATTTCCGCTTAAATTTTCAAGGTGTTACATTATCCATACTAATTCGACCAATTATACGTATAGCATATTCATAACCAACTATCAATCAATCCAGCCACATTGATTCATTCTATACGTATGTATAATTTGTCTTAATTAAACAAATATAATGTGTATATATCATAATTTACCATGATCGAATATATTTTTTATGAAAATTTAAATGATATATGAGTAGATTCACTCACCAACATTGCATCCAGCTCTCTACATCGCCACCAGTTGCGACAAACTCCTACATCATGCATGGACTCCACCAGATTGCATGCCAGATGCCTCACCAAGTTCGAGCTCCATCCCTAAATCCCTAGGTTGTGAACTTAAAGTTAGCAGTGCACACGTTTATGCACATGATACTAAGATCGAACAAGCCTCCACTGATGCTACCTATCATGCTCGGCATATCGTGCCTAATGCCACCATCTTCGATCTCGTCCTCCCACTCTCCCTCTAACGATATACGAGTAGATTCACTTACCAACATTTACTTCAAATAGTATTATTTTGTAAATGACAAAATAATTGATTTTAGTGCAGTCATAGTTTAAAATATTATTTTTATTATTCGAGTAATAAAATAGAAGACATTCTGAATAATAATAGAAATAAAAATATGTTTCCAAAGTATTCTGGAATAAATAATTATTATATTTTGATGAATAGAAATAAAAAGGAGCTTTAGTGATTTAAACATTATTACTTTGGAGATAAATTGGTTTTGAAAATTATCATGGTGAGTTTAAAATATATTATGATTTTGGTGTGAAATGATAATACTATTACTTTAAAAAGAAATTTTATGTAAATCATCATTTTTGCGACATTTTAAGGGATTTGAAGTAATGAGATTGTAGTGAAGTATTTTCGAAGTATTTTATAATTTTGAAGGATTATTATTGTTTTGGGATAAACAAAGATGTTTTTTTAATAAACAACAGTAAAGCAATTTTTATAGGGAAAATAATTGTTGTAAATGCAATGTTTGGATGGATATAATATGTGAAATGTTTGTCTTCTGATGATGACATCTCATAATGATGAGTATGCGATATTTTACCATTATTACTGCTAAATAATGGGTAGTTAATTATGATTGCTTGATGATTGATGTTGTGTTATTAATATTGATTGGATTAGTGCACATTTGATGACTGATATTGTGTTACTATTGTGTGTTGAATATGCGATTATATATTTTTTGTTTGATGATAATAAACATATATATATATATATTCATTTAAATGTATTTGTTAATACACTATTTTAATTTCACAGATTAAATAAATATTTGATGAATAAAATAAATAACACAGAATTTAAATTCAAATGGATATTTTATTCAAACAAATATTTATTACAATTTTTGAATAGTACAAATTTCAAGCTCTCACTATATATATACAATTTCAATTACAATACAAATTTGATTACATCACGATTCACATTTACGTTTGCACCTCACTACGTATCACTCACACTCGTATTTATCTTTAACTTCATTCCAATGTGAATCCAGCATATGAGCAATCTGCAAAAACAAATACTAACGCGTAAAAATGAAAAGGAAATATTTTTGCAGTGTAAAATAAAATGTAATTCTGAAAATATTATTTTCCTCGGTTATTTGGGTTGTTCGTCATCATTTAAATTTGAATTCATCATACAGGAACAGCTTGTGACATGCACAGTGTATCACTGTACATGCCACAAGGCTGTGCACACCGATATATACATTTGATAAAATTACAGGGACAGGTGAGCACAGGTCAAACCCAAAACGCCGGGTTCAACTCAAGTGCAATAAAATTAATATCATAATATCAGCACAAGGTCAAACCCGAGCTTTAAAGCTGGATTATAAACAGGTGCAAATTAAAAATGAAATGAAACAAGAACTGCCAAAAATGATGACCCAACAAATGAACCAGATCAACAAAGACTAGAACTAGACAGTCCATGCATACACACATGTCATCCAGGCAGTGAGAAAAGTTGACAAGTACTTCAAGTACAAATGCACAACTGGATGCATGAGTAACACTCAGACTTGGAGTGACAAATACACAAAGTCGACATAATACAATAGTGGACAAAGTCAAGGCTATAACCCAATTCAACATGCCTAGTTCAAATGGTCATGACAGTCAAACAGAACCAAGGCAGTAGTATAAACTACAATGTGTCAACCAAACAACTCGGTGAAATGAAGATTACAAGGAAACATAACACATATATACATACATAGATGTTTGTATACACATGGTAGCTGAAACATATGGCTCAAACTCAACTACAAAGAGCAAATATACAGCACACATATGGTTGCAGTTACAACCTAAGCATGCAAATATTACACAAACCAAACAAGGGAAAAACTGCAAACAAAGTTGACGCAGCGGAAAATAAAAAATCGATATAGATCGATGAAAGTAGCAAACGGTGGATTGAAGATACTGAAATGCCCAAATTCGTTGATCACAAAGATACCGAATTCTAACTATCTTCGACACGTTGATCGCGCACGATACCGTGAAAGAAGATCTACAATTCTTCAAGCGTTGATCAAGCGCACTTGATACCGTGAATTGGCTTCAACAATCGTTGAATCGAGCGCACTCGATTAACCGAAAGTGGAGATAGGAGATTACACTCAACTACCAGTTTAAGATGAAAGCACACAGCAATCAAACAAGAATTTTATTCCAAAAATCAACCCCCAAAAAGTTACAACACACTCCCTATTTATAGCATTTTTGACCCATACCCTTAAGTCGTTGCCGACCTAGTTCCCCACGACTCACGACTCATCCTTAGGTCGTACGCGACCTAACACATCACATACATACACGACTCAAAGCAATTACATCACAACAGCCTTCGGCCGACTCAACACTTGAACGACTTAAGGAAACACACAAATATACAACACCTAGGTCGTATTCGACCTAACGACTTACGACTCAAAGAAAAACAAATTACAACACACGTCACGACTTACGACTTACGAGACATCTTCAGGCAGCACCTTCATGCGACTTAAATATACAACGACTCACTCACATATATACAACACAGCGGCTCAACATAGTCAACATAGGTCGTGAACGACTCATCACTTACCGACCACACGACTCACGACTTAAGTTCAACACAGCGACTCAAGTTTCTTGCGGCGTATTCTTCAAACGACTTACGACATAACTCTTCAAACGACTTAACTAGGTCGTGACCGCTTTCGACTTAAGGTCTTTAATTATTTGAACTTTCCTCTGCTTCATGATAAGTCGTGGTCGACTTATAATTGTTTCGTTAGCTCGTATCTCCCCCTCACATGACTCCTTAGCTCCTATAGCTATAAGTCGTATACGACTTAGAAAGCACGAACGACTTAAGCCTTTGCTAAGTCGTAACTCTTTCCCATTTGACCTGTTAGGTCGTGGCCGACCTTCTTTAACCCATGAACGGCCTAAGCCTTCCTCCTTAAGTCGTGTACGACTTGTCCCTCCTTCTCTGGCCTGAGCTGCATCATCCTCCCCTGGTTGAGAGAAATTCGTCCTCGAATTTATAAATTCTTCCACATCAGTTTGTTCATCTCCATAATATGGTACAAGATGCTTAACATTGAACACGTCAGAAGTGTACACATCCTCCGGCAGCTTCAACTTATAAGCATTTTTATTGATCCGTTTCACAACTTCTACAGGACCAATTTTTCTGGCTTTCAACTTGTTATAAGCGCCTACTGGAAAACGATCCTTGGTTAACACAGCGTAAACCAAATCACCTTCGTTAAATTCAACACTTCGTCGCTTCAAATCTGCAGTTCGTTTATACTTCTTATTTGCTTTCTCCAATCGCTTCTGAACGATTTTATGACATTCAGTCAACCCATCAACAAAGTCTACAGCTCGTTTAACCATCCCCTTCGGTTGTGGCACTACCGTTAGGTCCAATGGTCCCCTTGGTAAATTTAAATATACAATCTGAAATGGACTGAATCCCGTACTATGATTCATTGCATGATTATGAGCAAACTCTACTTGGCATAACTTCATGTCCCAACTCTTCAGATTGTCCTTCACAAGACATCGCAACAAATTTCCCAACGATCTGTTAACAACTTCGGTCTGTCCATCTGTCTGCGGATGGTAAGCGCTACTAAATTTCAGCTTCGTTCCAACCATCTTCCACAAACTCAGCCAAAAATGATTCAAAAATTTGGTATCCCTGTCTGAAACAATAGACTTCGGCAACCCATGTAAACGATAGATTTCTTTAAAGAACAACTGAGCAACACGAACAGCATCCTCCGTCTTCTTACAAGCAATAAAATGTGCCATTTTTGAAAATCTGTCCACCACAACAAATATAGAATCATTCCCCCTTTGAGTTCTCGGCAAACCCAACATGAAATCCATGCTAATGTCTACCCATGGGTTTGTAGGAACAGGTAAGGGCATATACAATCCCGCATTTGTAGCTGTCCCTTTCGAAACCTGACAAACATGACATCTACGCACAAACCTTTCAACTTTCTTCCTCATCGATGTCCAATAGTACGATTGAGAGATTAACTGCAAAGTACGATCTCTACCCACATGGCCTTCTTCATGTAGCTCCTTTATAATCTTCATTCTCAAACTACAATCCGGTATGCATAAACGATTTCCTTTAAACAAAAAACCATTCACCAATACAAACTCATCGGCATTTCCCTCCTTAACTTTCTCAACAAAGTTCATAAAGTAAGGATCTTCTTCAATCAGTTCTGGCAACAATTCAAACCCTGTCACTTCAACTTTCATTGTCGTCAACAAATGATTCCTCCTGCTCAATGCATCAGCCACACGATTCGTCACCCCTGATTTGTGTTTAACAACAAAAGTAAACTGCTGCAAATAGGCAATCCACGATGCATGCCTTGCTGAAATCTTATCCTGCCCTTGCAAATGCTTCAAAGCTTCATGATCCGTATAGAGAACAAACTCCTTCTGAAACAGATAATGTCTCCAATGCTTCACTGCTTGAACAATTGCGTAAAACTCAACATCATAAGTGCTATATCTCAACTTAGCTCCAGACAACTTCTCACTAAAATAAGCAACTGGTCTTCCTTTCTGACTCAAAACTCCACCAACGCCAACCTTCGATGCATCAGTATGTAATTCAAACAACAACTGAAAATCTGGTAAAACTAGAATTGGTGCTGTCGTCAATAGTGTTTTGATCTTCTCAAAAGCAACCCCTGCTTCCTCTGACCACTCAAACTTCTTTCCTTTCATGCAATCGGTTACTGGTGCCATTACACTGGTAAAATGTGGAATGAACCTTCGATAGAAAGAGACCAATCCATGAAAACTTCTCACTTCAGTAATTGTCTTGGGTTGTGGCCAACTCCTGACAGCCTCTACTTTACTTTCATCCACTTGAATTCCTTCTTTCGATAGAACGTATCCCAGAAACAAAACACTGTGCGTCATGAACACACACTTCTTTGTTGCAGCATAAAATTTCTCCTGTCGTAGAATCAACAGTACTTCACGCAAATGGTGGACATGCTTTTCCATACTCCCACTGTATATCAAAATATCATCAAAGTAGACTACCACAAACTTTCCAATGAATGGTCTGAAAATCTGGTTCATCACTCTCATAAAAGTACTCGGTGCATTCGATAAACCAAACGGCATAACCAACCATTCGTATAAACCTTCCCTGGTTTTGAAAGCAGTCTTCCATTCATCACCTGATCTAATACGAATCTGATGGTATCCACTCTTCAAGTCAATCTTCGAGAACACAACAGCTCCACTCAACTGATCAATCAAATCATCAAACCTTGGCATAGGAAATCTGTATCTCACAGTGATCTTGTTTAGAGCCCGACTATTCGTACACATTCTCCACGAACCATCCTTCTTCGGCACCAACAAAGCTGGCACTGCACAAGCACTCAAGATCTCCTGAACACGCCCCTGTTCTAACAACTCTTCCACTTGCCTTCGCAACTCTTCATGCTCCTTTGGACTCATTCTGTAATGTGGCCTATGCGGTAAAACAGCACCTGGCACTAGATCAATTTGATGTTGAATATCCCTCAACGGTGGTAACTCCGTTGGCAATCCTTCAGGAAACACATCTTTGAATTCTTCCAATACCGGCTTTACTTCCTCTGGAACTTCAACAAATTCAGTAGCTTCATGTCCAATCAACAAGAAAACCTCTGGACTCTCCTCTACTTCTTCAATAAATTCCTTCAAAGTCAGCAAAGTTTTAAGCTCCTCAATCTCTTCTGACTTTCTCTCTTCTTGCTGTCTCTTCTTTGGAACCAAAATGATTTTAACACCTTCAAACATAAAACTGTAGCTATTGGTCCGACCGTCATGCTGCACTGCTCGATCATACTGCCATGGTCTTCCCAAAAGCAAGTGACAAACATCCATCTCCACAACATCACACCAAATCTCGTCTTTATACTTCTTTCCAATGGAGAATGGAACTCGAACTCGTCTATCCACCTTCACCTCTCCTCCTTTTCTCAACCACGCTAACTTGTAAGGATTAGGATGTTTCTCTGTTGTCAACTTCAACTTTCTCACAGCATCTGTAGAAATAATATTGTCACAACTTCCAGCGTCAATCACAAATTTACAAACCTTTCCCAGAATAGTGCACGTTGACTGAAAGATGTTACTCCTTAACCAACTAGCTTCTTCTTCTTGCTTCGGTATTAAACAAGACCTCCTCATTAGATTACATCCTTCATCTCCTGACGCAACATCCTGTTCATCCTCCTCATCTGGACTAGAACAACCTTCCCCAACATCCTCACCTTCAACTTCAGCAATCATAGCTCGTTTCTTCGGCTTCGGACATTCATTACTCTTGTGACCCACTTCCTGGCAATTGTAACACTTGAAACTGTTGTTGACCTTCGCCTTCGCAGCTTCATTCACAACTGGCTTACTGACAGCTTTCAAAACATTGAAACTCCCACTAGCACCTTTGTTCTGAATATTGGAACTTGTAAACACACCACCTCCACGTCTTCCCTGCTTCTCCCAAGCCAACGCTTTCTGGTGTGCTTCAGCAACAGACATAGGATCAAACATATTCACCATATCTTGAATCTGCATCCTCAACCCTTCAACAAATCTAGCAATCAGCTGTTCCTCTGTCTCCATAATGTCATTTCGAGTAATCAGTTGATAAAATTCATCAGCATAATCATTAACAGTCTTCGTCCCTTGCCTCAGATTCTGCAATCTCTGATACATAAGTGATTGATAATTATAAGGTAACAAAGTAGCTTTCATCAGTTTCTTCATCTTATCCCATGAGACAATCTTCGACTTCCCCATCCGTTCTCGTGTAAGTTTGGTTTGCTGCCACCACGCCATAGCTCTCCCCCCAACCTAGTAGCAACCAACTTCACTCGACGATGTTCCATAACCTCTTTGAAATCAAAGATCTCTTCAACATTAGACAACCAATCCAAAAATTCTTCTGCTACCATTCCACCCTTGAATTCTGGAATTTCCATCTTCATACCCGACTCCCATCGTCAGTCATCCTCAACATCCCGATACGAGTTTCGAACCTGGTTTCGATCTCGAAAATGAATGCTAGCTCTATCACCCACTTCATTAAAATCAAAGGTATGTCTATATCGATCTCGACCATCAACATCCCTTCGATCACGCATGTCTCTTCTACTATGTCTCTCTTCATCTCGATATGGCTCATCTTCAAACTCACGTGGAGCTCTTCTCTCTTCATGTCCATAGTCATGGTGATCTCTTCTCGATGAAATTGATGTCTCTCTTCTCTCTCTAAAAGATTGCGGTGATACCCTTCTTGCTTCCGTAACCGATGGCGAAACTCTGTTTCCTCCATGGTTCGAGATTGGTGATCTCCTCCTTTGATTTTGATTCAAATCATTCATCAACTTCTCTAACTTTCCAATGCCTTCATCAAATTTCTCATTAATGCGTTGTTCCATTTACTCGGCTTCTTCCCTTCTATACAACGCTTCAACATTCTGATGACGGTTAGCTCTTCTCGGCGGCATGATTGAATCAACACAATCACTTCAACAAATTCAAATAATCTTCAATACTTTGACTCAAAATGGCGCACGGCCTATGCTTGGCTCGGTATTACGCAACGACCTAAGACTTAGGTCGGCTCGGCTTCAACAGAGCACGGCTTTAAGCACTTCAACTTCAAACTTTGGCGCGCAAACTCTCACGACCAAAAATTCAAACAACTCTCTCACTTTGATCCAAAATGGAATGGATCGAAAGTTCTCCTCTTGTTGCAACTTGAAGATGAACTCAATGAACACCAAACTTCAACTCCTTGGCTCCAAGACTCGTCTTAGCAATGATTGGCTAAGTCAAGCTCCGATACCAAATTGACACAGCGGAAAATAACAAATCGATATAGATCGATGAAAGTAGCAAACGGTGGATTGAAGATACTGAAATGCCCAAATTCGTTGATCACAAAGATACCGAATTCTAGCTATCTTCGACACGTTGATCGCGCACGATACGGTGAAAGAAGATCTACAATTCTTCAAATGTTGATCAAGCGCACTTGATACCGTGAATTGGCTTCAACAATCGTTGAATCGAGCGCACTCGATTAACCGAAAGTGGAGATAGGAGATTACACTCAACTACCAATTTAAGATGAAAGCACACAGCAATCAAACAAGAATTTTATTCCAAAAATCAACCCCCAAAAAGTTACAACACACTCTCTATTTATAGCATTTTTGACCCAGACCCTTAAGTCGTTGCCGACCTAGTTCCCCACGACTCACGACTCATCCTTAGGTCGTACGCGACCTAACACATCACATACATACACGACTCAAAGCAATTACATCACAACAGCCTTCGGCCGACTCAACACTTGAACGACTTAAGGAAACACACAAATATACAACACCTAGGTCGTATTCGACCTAACGACTTACGACTCAAAGAAAAACAAATTACAACACACGTCACGACTTACGACTTACGAGACATCTTCAGGCAGCACCTTCATGCGACTTAAATATACAACGACTCACTCACATATATACAACACAGCGGCTCAACATAGTCAACATAGGTCATGAACGACTCATCACTTACCGACCACACGACTCACGACTTAAGTTCAACACAGCGACTCAAGTTTCTTGCGGCATATTCTTCAAATGACTTACGGCATAACTCTTCAAATGACTTAACTAGGTCGTGACCGCTTCCGAATTAAGGTCTTTAATTATTTGAACTTTCCTCTGCTTCATGATAAGTCGTGGTCGACTTATAATTGTGTCGTTAGCTCGTTTCTCCCCCTCACATGACTCCTTAGCTCCTATAGGTATAAGTCGTATACGACTTAGAAAGCACGAACGACTTAAGCCTTTGCTAAGTCGTAACTCCTTCCCATGTGACCTGTTAGGTCGTGGCCGACCATCTTTAACCCGTGAACAGCCTAAGCCTTCCTCCTTAAGTTGTGTACGACTTGTCCCTCCTTCTCTGGCCTGAGCTGCATCAAAAGTGAAACTACACACAGGCAGTGCATACATGAAGCAAAGACCAGAGATTTGTGGACACAAGAAAAGGTGACTTCAACAAGTTGATATGCAAATAATGTATGCAACCACATGGTGACAGTAGAATACAAACATATAGAACAAAGGATAGTGCAGTGCAGACATGATGAAGTCGGTGCTAACAATACAATGTGGATGTCGAATGGCCAAGCAAGTACACACACTAAACCAACAAGAGGCCAGAGGGATTAATATGGCAACACAACAAGCACATGAATGCACAGTGCAAACTACAACACCAAGGGATACAACAGCTCTGTGACAATATCAAATGAAGGCCACAACAGCTCAAATGAGCAATCTCACACATGACAGTTAAACTGGCCAGAGAAAAGAATATCACAATTGAACAAAGCATCAAGCAACAACAAGTATACATGTCCATGAAGATTCAGTGAAGCCAGAAGCTCCAGACAGTATCAAGTTCGAACAAATTCAATAGAGTTCGAGTTTCAAACACCAATGAACAACATTAATGATCCAACACAAATGAACACAGAATTACAACATCAAATAACAAAATATAACTTTGACACACCTAACAATGAACTGATACAAGTGACTCATGGAAATGCAAATGCACAAGTACACAATGCTACAACAGAGATGAACACAAACTTCAGACTCAAGTACATATGCAAAAATGCACAATGAAAATTCACAAACAAGTCAAGTATGCTACAGGACGCAAATACCAGAGGCAATAAACACAAATCGCCAGAGTCGAGAAATAAACACTGTCAAACAAAGTCAAAGTCGATGTCAACAGAGCAAAGTCAGGAAGGTTCAAAAATGACCAAAGTCAATCTACAAGCATCAGAAGAAGCCGTGGGTCAAAAATCAAAATACCAAAATCAACACCGTGGTAGCCAAGAAATTGAAATCAACACCGTGTCAATCAAGAAATCATAAATATACGAAATTGATAAAGTCAGAATCAATCTCAAGCATCCAAGCGACATCGACCGGTCGATCAAGATAAATTGACGAATTCAAACAAATATATACGAACGCGAAAATAGGGACTCAAACCCTATATAAGCAATCAACATCATCGGCAAATTTCATCATCGAGTTCAGGTAAGCAAAAACAGTAAAGAAAAACAACAAATTACATACCGAAGCAAGATCGAACTCGATCATCGAAGGAGCCGTGAGCCAAGTGAAGAGACGATCGATCGACAGAGCAAGAGAGAGAAATCTCGATTCGATTGATCAATTTAAGTCGGCATTTCAAAGCCCTAATTACAGATCGAAGAAGAACGAACAAGGAACGACCGCCATTCTCATGAAAGAAAGGAACGGAGTAAATAAAAGAAAGACAGGCCGATTAGAGATAGAAGAAAAGCGGGCCAGGAATTATAATTTTTTTATTTGTTTATAATTTGGGCTTAATTTTTAAATTAGGGTTGTAAACTTGTTTTTAAATTTAAATTCTTCTTTTAAACGTTGTAATTTCTAGTCATGTGACTAGGGGACAAACTACGTGGCGTAGTTTGAGAATTCGCAACTCAATGGCTGAGTTGTGGTAGGGTTTCGAGCGTAGAATTAACGCTAGTCGATAGCGGGTGTCGCGAGTTTACGTGTGTAAGTGTCTGGCCGCTTAATTTCTAGTAGAAACCATGGGGGCAGTATGTAGGCAGGGTTTTGCCGAAGCTGGGTAAATTCTGTGTCGTTCTATTTCTGCATTTATTATTCTGCTATAATCTGTGCTGCTATTATTTTGATATATCTATGTTGAAATAATTTTATAAGCTTCCACAATAATTTTTATAATTAATAGCATCACCCTATTCGTCCCCCCTCTAGGGTGGAATCGATCTTACAAGTGGTATCAGAACAGGGTACATAAGCCATTTTTGTTTTAAAAAAATTTGATTTTTCAATAATCAATTTTTGTTTTAAAAAAATTTGAATTTTTAAAATGGCTTCTTTTAACAATGCTTTTGCGGAGGGTTAGTCCATAGTTAGACCACCAATGTTCAATGGTAAATATGCTTACTGAAAAAATAGGATGGAAATATTTCTGAAAACCATTGACGCTTGGGATATTGTTGAGACGGGGTATAAAGCAACAACTATAATTGTAAATAATCAGGAAATAAACAAACCAAAGGATCAATGGACAGATCTAGAAAATAAGTTACAGAATACTAATGCCAAAGCTATGAATTCGATTATTTGTTCATTAGATCAGTTTGAATTTAATCGTGTCTCACATTGTCTAACTGCGCAGGAAATATGGCACATACTAGAAGTGACTCACGAAGGAACATCTCAAGTTAAGGAATCTCGCCTTGCCATGCTGAGTAGCGAATACGAGAATTTTACAATGGCCAAGGAAGAAAATGTTAAAGAGATGTACGAACAGCTTTCCAATATCGTATACAAATCAAAATCTCTTGGAAAATCATACACAGAATTGGAAATAATCCGAAAAATCCTCAGAGTCCTTCCAAGAAGTTTTGAAGCAAAAGTGACTGCCATTCAAGAGTCGAAAAATTTAAAACAAATCAAAGTTGAAGAACTCATCGGAAATCTCACCACTTATGAGCTAGAAATGAAATTCAAGGAACAGCGTGAAGGAGGAGATACTCGAAAGAAATCAATAGCTCTCAAAGGAACTACTGAAAGTGATGATGATGACGATGATGATGGAGCTGCAGAGTTGGAAATGGTAATAAAGAAATTAAAAAAATGGAACCATAAATATGGAAATCCAGCTTTAAATCAAAAATTAAAAAGCAGAATAATCAAAGTTTAGATAACACAGAACAACGAAAAATCATCTATCATAAGTGCAACCAACCCGAACACATCAAGCCCAATTGTCCTCAAAATCGACGCGACTTTGAAAAGAAATCAAAACGGAGAAATTTTGCAGCCACGTGGAATACAAGTGATGAAGATAATCAAAGTACTAGCAGTGAGAGTGAGAAAGCAGATATGTGCCTTCATGGTAATATAACTGATAGCGATGATGACGAGCCAAGCGAGGTATCAAAACTCACTCACACACAACTATTTGTATATTTCCACGAAGTAAATGGCTGTTTTGAAAGACTTAGGGAGAAATGTGCTAAAATTGAATCACAAAGAGATAATTTGATAGAAGTAAATGACCAGCTTGAACAATTAGTTAAAACCTATCAAAATAGGATCCTAAATGTGATAAGTGTCCAACATTCGAAGAAGAAATTAAAAAAATCAGAAATTAAAATTAAATCGCTTGAAAATGAAATTCTGATTTTAAAGGAAAATGAAAATACTAGGAGAGAAAACTCTATTAAAAGGTGCACACAATTATTAAACGAAAATGAATCTTCAAAACACAAGTCCAATAACTGTCAACGACTTTAGATAAATTTTCCAAAAGTGAAAAATCGTTGAATATGCTCTTTGGAAAACAAAGCTAATACAGTTTAACAAGGACTTGGATATAATCAATCTGAACCTGTTAAAGAAAAAATTAATCAAGTCAATTCAATGTGCACAATTTGTAGAAATTTTGGACACACTCAAAACAATTGCTGGTATAGACCCAAATACGTGAAAGCTATACCAATTTGGGTTCCAAAAGGCACAAATATAAAATCTCTCAAGGTTAAACAAATCTGGGTGCCGAAAGGAACATACATAAATAGTTTTGGGTCTCTACAAAATTATTTTCCAAAATGCTCTGCCACTAACAATCATGGACCTATAAAAACAAATAGGTCAAAAAAATCTTTCATCGTGTAGGTGTGGTGGCAGGCTAAGGAACAACAACAGTGTTATCTGGATTATGGCTGTTCCAGAAACACAACGGGCAACAATGCAAAGTTCCTTAGCCTAGTACAAAGGTGACAGAATCACGATGGACAACGACGAAAATTATCGTAAAGGTAAAACAGGTAACGATATATTTTAAACGATATATTAAATGTGATAATCTGCATCGTAGTCTGAATTAAATCAGCCAGTAATGTGATGATGAAATAAATGATGATTTTGATTGTGACTTATTCAAAATTGTTGGCCAAATATATTCTTATGCCAAGAACACTATAAAAATCTCTAGAATCTTTGAACTACTTCATATGTAATAGTTTGGATTAATGATAGTGTTTTATTGGTAAATGATAATACATTTGGTTATTTTACGGCTAACTCTATATTCAAGGTTTTTGATTATTTACATGGCTTCAATTAAAATTCAAGAGACTTTCATTTAAAAAGGTTGTTAAAAATGATTTTTTGTTGCACACTTTATGATCTGGTCTGTAACATTCAATAAATGATAATTTTGAGTGAAAGAGAAATTCATATGCAGATTACACTGGTAATCTAGTTGATAGAAAAATTACTAGTGGAACGTGATTTTTGTTGAGACATTTAGTAACTGCATCGTTTTTCAAAGAAAGTATCAGCATATTTTAACTTCAAATAATTTTCAAATTGCAGAATTTTTAACCCTTCTAGAAAATCATTTTTGACCTTGTTTACAGATTGGTCATTTTGGAAAATTTGGTTTTATAATTATTTTTGAATACGATTTTAAATGATTACATTGACTAATCTGACTCCCAAATGACATCGAAAAGATAAATAGTGATTGAAAAGGTGATGAGTGTTAATATTAATCATATATTATAACTTGAGACGGTATATTTAATAAATTTCTTTAGAAATTTGAACAAGAGTTATAAAAACTTTTTGTTGGTAAAAATTCCATGACCACCTCTATTTCTATCATATTTCTAACGACCATCACTCATCAAAATTCTATATTGTTTTTCGATATGTGGTACTTTAAACAGAAACCATTCATTTTTCATTTTATATTTTTAATAATAAAATAATAATAAACTAAAATAAAATCCAAATTATTTGCTCTTATTTAAAAGTCATCACGGTTATGCATGGGTGAATTACTTGGAATTTGATTGTGCTTCCGTGCTTATTTAAAAGTCCTCACGGTTATGCATATATGGAACGCATATCAAAATTGATTTATTAGATAAACAAGTTGATTCTAATCCCATTTAAAAGTCCCCACGGTTACGCGTGGTTAGAAGATAATTGAATTCATTTTTTTTTAAATTAAATGGAATACTACTAATCACATTTAAAAGTCCTAACGGTTATGCATGGTTGGTAGATATTCAAATTGGTAATATAAATATACCACAAGTAGACACAACTGTATGGTTTTATATGATGACATCATTCCCATAATTCTAAAAGTGGAATATGCGCCTAACAAAGTATTTATGATTTTTGTTTGATTTTTTATTGAAATTTAATATTTATATTTGATTGAGTTTTAATGTTGTATTAATATCTATCACTTTGTCTCCATTTTTCTAACACTATTACTCTTTTGATGATAACAAAAGGGGGAGAGAAAATTTAAGATTTTGACAAATAAAGGTCAAATATTTTCTATTTAGCTCATTTGCATATTTTTAACTCTATGCACATATGAAGGGGGGGCTTTGTGTAGAGAGGAAGCATTCAAATAGGGGAAGAAAATTAAATGATCAAATATATTTAATAAATTCAAAATCTTAAATATATGTTTGTTATCATCAAAAGGCGGAGATTGTTGAATATGCGATTATATGTTTTTTGTTTAATGATAATAAACATATATATACATATATATTCACTTAAATGTATTTGTTAATATACTATTTTATTTTCATAGATTAAATAAATATTTGATGAGTAAAATAAATAACATAGAATTTAAATTCAAATGGATATTTTATTCAAACAAATATTTATTACAATTTTTGAATAGTACAAATTTCAAGCTCTCGCTATATATATATACATATGTATATACATACATACAATTTCAATTACAATACAAATTTGATTACATCATAATTCACATTTACATTTGCACCACACTACATATCACTCACACTCGTATTTACGTTCAACTTCATTTCAATGTGAATCCAACATCTGAGCAACTGCAAAAATACATACCAACGCAGTAAAATTGAAAAGGAAATATTTTTGCAGTGTAAAATAAAATGTAATTCTGAAAATATTATTTGTCTCGGTTATTTGGGTTGTTCGTCATCATTTAAATTTGAATTCACAATACATGAACAGCTTGTGACATGCACAGTGTATCACTGTACATGCCACAAGGCCGTGCACAGTAATATATACACTTGATAAAATTACAGGGACAGGTAAGCACAGGTCAAACCCAAAATGCCGAGTTCAACTCAAGTGCAATAAAAATAATGTCACAATATCAGCACAAGGTCAAACTTGAGCTTTAAAGCCGGATTCAACACAGGTGCAAATTAAAAATGAAATGAAATAAGAATAGCCAAAAATGATGACCCAACGAATGAACCAGATCAACAAAGACTAGAACTAGACAGTCCATGCGTACATACATGTCAACCAGGCAGCGAGCAAAGTCGACAAGTACTTCAAATACGAATGCACAACTGGATGCATGAATAACATTCAGACGTGGAGTGATAAATACGAAGTCAGCATAATACAACAGCGGACAAAGTCAAGGCTATGACCCAATTCAACATGCTTAGTTCAAATGGTCATGATAGTCAAACAGAACCAAGGCAGTAGTACAAACTACAAGTGTGTCAACCAAACAACTCTGTGCAATGAAGATTACAAGGTAATACAACACATATATACATACAAAGATGTATGTATACACATGGTAGCTGAAACAAATGGCTCAAACTCAACTACAAAGAGCAAATATACAGCATGCATATGATTGCAGTTACAACCTAAGCATGCAAATATAATACAAACCAAACAAGGGCGAAACTACAAACAAAGTGGAACTGCACACAGGCAGTGCATACACGAAGCAAAGACTAGAGATGCGTGGACACAAGAAAAAGTGACTTCAACAAGTTGATATGCAAACAATGTATGCAACCATATGGTGACAGTAGAATACAAACATATAGAACAAAGGATAGTGCAGTGCATACATGATGAAGTCAGTGCCAACAGTACAATGTGGATGTCGATGGCCAAGCAAGTACACACACTAAACCAACAAGAGGCCAGAGGGATTAATATGGCAACACAACAAGCACATGAATGCACAGTGCAAACTACAACACCAAATGATACAACAGCTCTGTGATAATATCAAGTGAAGGCGATAGTAGCTCAAATGAGCAATCTCACACATGACAGTGAAACATGCCAGAGAAAAGAATATCACATTTGAACAAAGCATCAAGCAACAACAAGTATACATGTCCATGAAGATTCAGTGAAGCCAGAAGCTCCAGACAGTACACAAACGAACACAGATGAACACAGAGAATTACAACATCAAATAACAAACTATAACTCTGACACATCTAACAATGAACTGATACAAATTACTCATGGAAATGCAAATACACATGTACACAATGCTACAACAGAGATGAACACAAACTTCAGACTCAGGTACATATACAGAAATGCACAATGAAAATTCACAAACAAGTCAAGTATGCTACAGGAAGCAAATGACCAGAGGCAATAAACACAAATGGCCAAAGTCGAGAAATAAACACTGTCAAATAAAGTCAAATCTGATGTCAACAGAGCAAAGTTAGGAAGGTTCAAAAATGAACGAAGCCAATCTACAAGCATCAGAAGAAGCCGTAGGTAAAAAAAAAAACCAAAATCAACACTGTGGTAGCGAAGAAATCGAAATCAACACCGTGTCAATCAAGAAATCATAAATATACGAAATTGATAAAGTCAGAATCAATCTCAAGCATCCAAGCAACATCGACCGGCCGAGCAAGATAAATTGATGAATTTAAACAAATATATACGAACGAGAAAAAAGGGATTCGAACCCTATAGAAGCAATCAACATCATCGGAAAATTTCATCATCGAGTTCATGTAAGCAAAAATAGTAAAGCAAAGCAACAAATTACATATCGGAGCAAGATTGCGAACATCGAAGGAGCCACGAGCCAAGTGAAGAGATGATCGATCGACAGAGCAAGAGAGCGAAATCCCAATTCGATCGATCATTTAAAGCCGGCATTTCAAAGCCCTAATTATAGATCGAAAAATAACGAACAAGGAACGGCCGACATTCTCACGAAAGAAAGGAATGGAGTAAATAAAAGAAAGATGGGCCGATTAGATATTGAAGAAAAGCGGGCTGGCCATTATAATATTTTTATTTGTTTATAATTTGGGCTTAATTTTTAAATTAGGGTTTTAAACTTTTTTCTAAATTTAAATTGTTCTTTTAAACGTTGTAATTTCTAGTCATGTGACTAAAGGACAAACTACGTGGCGTAGTTTGAGAATTCACAACTCAGTGGCTGAGTTGTGGCAGAGTTTTGAGCGTAGAGTTAAGGCTAGTCGATAGCGGATGTCGTGAGTTTACGTGTGTAAGTGTCTGACTGCTTAATTTCTAGTAGAAACCTTGGGGGCAACACGTAGGCAGGGTTTCGCCGAAGTTGGGTAAATTTTGTGTCGTTCTATTTCTGCATTTATTATCCTGCTATTATCTGTGCTGCTATTATTTTGATATATCAGTGTTGAAATAATTTTATAAGCTTCTGCAATAATTTTTATAATTAATAGCATCACCCTATTCACCCCCCCTCTAGGGTGAAATCGATCCTACATTGTGGAGTGATTAGTACACATTTGATGAATTGCACTTACATTGATGATGATGTGAGTAAGTATGTTTGTACGTTATTATAATCTTATTTAATGATTAAGATCGACATTGAGTGTTGCTGTGTTTGATGGTTGTGTGCTATTATTGTATATAATGATTTTTATGATGGATAAGTAGAAATATATTTTCTGCTTGTACTGTTTGTATTAGTTACATTGGTCGCGCTGATGCTATGGTTATTATACTAACAAGTATTTGGATGTAGAAGGAGAGTAAGAAATAAAACTACATGGGCTTGATTTTCAAAAGGTGGTATGTAAGCAGTCTTTCCCTATGCAATAGTCACCAGATCCCCTAAGTTGGGTTGGGATGTATAGGGTTCAGGCGCATTCCAAAAACTAGTTGACACCTTTTCCCGTTTATTTATGTATATATGTGTATTTGTAAGTATGCAAGTGGAAACAAAGAAGGGAGCGAAAGTTCTAAAATGAGTCATACCCATAGGATGATTCAGTATGTCTCTTAGTTCATAGTTATGAAGTTGATGTTTTAATAATCGATGTATTAAAATATGTATATTAGCCGATGTATTGGGTTTGTGTAATATTTAATTGTTGAATATATATATATATATATATATATATAAAATTTATGCGTGTGTGTGTATTGATGCATTTCCTCTCCAATATATATATATATATATATATTGATGTGTTTCCTCTTCCATATATATATATTGACATGATTAAATTCCGTTGTGATGTTTTCCTCTTTGGGTCACTATTTTAGACTTTTTAATTTTATATAACCATGGTCCACTATTTAAATGCCTAAATTTAATTGTAAGTATATTTTGATGGCCTTTATAATTATCTTTAGATGTTAAAAATAGCAAATCGTCACACAAGTAATCAATAAAATTGGAAAACTAAGTAGCTTTAACAATTTATTCGACTAAAGTACATTCATTTTCCAGATTTCATTTAGGAAGAGTCTCAACAGAGAGTAGGAATGATTTTACCTCACTTTCCCATCTTGCTTTTGTAATATGATCTTTAAACCAATCAATAAGTAAGGATCTTGCGGAGTAGGATCAGTAATCTCATCTTCCTCCTGCATTTCCATATCAAATTGATAATCATAACTCTTATTTTCCATGTCATTCCCCTCCATACTAGCATTGTCTCAACTTCACTACCACATTCACTATCTTTTTTATCACGTTGAGTATCTTCATTAATGGCGTCACTAGATCTATTTGTCACCATCTTCTCTAAAATTTCTTCTCCTCTTCATTTTCACAAATTAAATTCTATTTTTTCGTGCTACATTTTTCTCCTCGGGTTTTTTTCAATTTTGATTGCTTCTTCTTTTCCTCTTTCATTATTTTAAAATTCATCGTTAATTGCAGACTGTAGAACACGTGGGGATTCAGTGTTCAAAATCCTTAGAAAAATACTTGATATATTTAAACGTTCTTTTTATATTGTATATAATAATTTCATTAACCATTTGTAATTCCGAAATACCATTTTCGATGTTCTTTTCAAAATAACTACAATTAGTTTCTACAACGATATCATTAGTTTCCATAACGGTACCAACAATCATAAAGAGCCATCTAAAGAATACAGAAATGGAAAAAAGAAGATAAATTCATAATGTCCATTGTTTCAAAAAATTCTATCGTTTTTTGTTCCAGTATCTTCAAAATCAAAATTAGGATTTTGGATTTTGGCAAATTGGATACAAATTCAAAGAGGAATTGGATTGGGCAACGAGTATATTGACAAAGCAGGCGACGACAGGCCTGGAGCATTTGGCAACACACGTGGAGGAGGTGGTTCTCATGTAGCCGGTGGCACCACCGGTTGAGATAGGACTTACATTTCTTTTTAAATAAAAATAATTAAAAGAGAGAACTAGAGCAGGTAGCGATGAAATAATGGATAATAATTTTGCATAAAGAACATGGTTATCCGTTATTGTTAAAGGAAGAAACAAATTTGGACAAGTAGCATGGTCGACTAAAGGGAAATTAAGAGTATATAACATTTTAATAAGGAAAAAAAATGCTAAGGTGGTTACGTTGTTTTCACAACAATTATTGACTAGTACACTCTTGTAATTATCCATTATATAATTTCGTGGAAAATGAAAAATAGAAATTTTCAAATAATAAGTTAAATCTAAAATTTAAAATCCAAGACTTAAAAAATGAATGTAAAAAAGAATAAGTTTTAGGTTTTAAAAATGATATGTTTAAAAAACAATAGTAGTTAAACTTTAATAGTTGCCAACTTCAAAAGGTTTACTTTATATATTTAAAATCTTCTAAAATTTGTCAAAATCTATGAAAAAGGTGAAAGTTATATTTTTTTTTCATTCGGTTATTTTCTAAAGGGCTAAATATATAATATTAGTAAGAAGAAACATTTTTTATTACACTTGCTAGTTTAATTCTTGTCTTAAAACATTACATTAAATAAAATTTCAGTTAAATCTATTAACATCCAGATATTTCTTTTCCAACCCCGATTTTTAAGTTACACCCCATAAATTATCATTCTCCCCTCGTTTTATACCAATTATATCATTATATACATTTTTAATTTATTTTGCGGTTTAGCGCTTCATTTCATCTTTTGCTTGCTTGCGAGTTAACATAATACCATGTATAGCTATGAGGTTATTTTGATTAATTCCTAGTACGAAGTAAACTAAGTTCTTATTAATTCCTAGTGCGGAACAAACTAAGTTTCGAATAATTTCTACTGCAAAGCAAATTGGGTTTTGATTGATTCCTAGCATGCCACGTACTAGGTAATGATAAATTCCTAACTTTGCTTCGCCCTACGTATTGTTTAATTCCTATCTCGTCGCTCATCGAGTTCCATATGTTGTATTACACCAGATTTCAAGAAAATCTTAGGTAAATATTTTTTTTTTTAGTTTCAGTTAAGTCTCTTTTGTTTGATCCAGCGCTATCGATATAAAAAAATAGATGATGGACATTATGAAAGTATTATTTAAGACCGAGAATCATACTTCTTTCGTTTATTGGAGAACATAATAATGCAAATGATAAAACAAATACTAACTAAAGATGATTAATAACTCGAAAAGGATAATATGATAAATATGTTTCTTACTAATTTTAGTAGCGTGTGTAAGATAATTATGGGGGGGTTGGGGGAGGGGGGCAAATAGAGCTGCTCAAAAATTTAAGTTTCTTTAAAATTAGGTACCATTTGCGGTCAAAATTTGATTAGGCTAAGTTAGCATCACATCCGAAACGTCCATGTTGGATCTCACCAATTGGCCCGTTGGAGTGAACTGCTGGAAATGAATTGTTGACATTTGATGCATCATATGACGTTGGCCATTCATCAACGGTCGCACTCTTACCCTTCTTTATAATCTTTCCTCCTCCTCCATTTCTCTTCACCAAAACATTAACCTTTCCATGGGAAAATTCTTACAATTTCAGCAGCATCTACGTTTCCTTTTAAGGCAAATATCATCAGATTTGTATTTTTCACATTTATTTCTACTTCCTATATTTTTCATAAATTTTTCTTAGAATGTCGACCCAGGAATCTTCTAGTTCGTCAGCTCGTCACATTGTGTATTGGATTGATGAAGGGATGTTGGTCATTATCAACATTTGCCTCGTCAACATCGAAGGTTGCAAAGGTCGGGCTGGCTATTGGTACGATTAAATCATTAAGGTGTTCAAAGCACAAATGAGCGCTGATTACAACCCCAGTTAGATAAAAAAAATCGACAAATTAAAGCGCAATTGAAACCTCTAGGACCGTCTGGTGTTGGTTAAAAGCAAGTTTTGGAATGTGGGGAAAGACAACATTGGAGGAGATGACGAGTGGTGGCACATGACTACTAAGGGTATAAGAAATTTGAAGTATGTTTGCCTCCAAAATTCATGGACGTGAATGTGATATTTGAAGGTCGCACCGGAACTGCCTCTTGCAAAGTTCATAATTTCGGAGTCTCCATCTGCCGATGTTCAATTCGACACCCAAATGTATGTCGACTTTCTCAAGGGCAATGCTACCGAGATCAACATACCTACTACCCGAGCTTATTCACATCTTTATCACTCTACTACTACTTTCGTTCCTCGTAGAGGTCAACCGAGTGGAGCTTCTTCGCATGACGTGGAGAAAACACAAACCATTACCAATTGTATGGTTGTGCGATAGGAGGATGACACATATAAGAAATGGAAAATCAAGTACATTGTGAGTGCTCGGGAGGCAGACTATAGATTTGTGTGTTTTCTGCTTGACGAACTCAAGGAGCTTAGGCAGCTTGTGGTATATCCGTAGGGAAACTTAGGAGATGGTAGTATAGTATTTGCATTTATATTTTTAAATGCTAGTATTTAATAAAAATTGTCTTTTTTCTATTGCAAAACAAAATAATTAAAACAAAATAAAACAATTAAAATATCACTTTCAGAAGTTCCTTTCACAATGCAAAATGCATTTTCTTTGCATTTTCTGCTCAACAAAAGAATCCATCCTTCTCGATTGACTAATTATGTTTATACACATGTATTACTTAATGCCCCTAAATTTTAAGAAAGATCCATGTTAAGATTGCGCTTATGCCCATATATAATTCATCCATCTTTTTACGTTTTACAACAACAACAACTAAGCCATTTTTTCCAAACAAGTTGCGGTCGGCTAGAGATGGAACCCGAAACTAAGTTACAAGAGTAATTTAAAGGTTATAATAATAACAATAACAATAGCTATAATAGAATAAAGTCAAACTAGTAGTAATAGCGACTAAGTAAAAATAAAAATAAAGATAGAAATACAAATGTCCCTTCCAATAGTAATAATAATAATAATAACAATAACAATAATAAATAAATAGAATGATCAAAGACCAAACGCTACGACTTAGGCTCTTTTTCCTTAATTCTATAATCTAGAACTTATAAAACTCAAAGCTCATGGTTCTGGTACGCGGATTGTTAACTTCCACGTGCTCCTATCCGTTACCAGCTCTTCGGGTATATTCCAACCCTTCATGTCCCTTTTAACTACTTCCTCCCATGTCAGCCTTGGTCGACCTCTACCTCTCTTTGAGCAAACGACGCGGCCTATAATTCCAATGCGCACAGGTGCCTCGGACGGTCTTCGTTGGAGATGTCTAAACCATCTTAAGCGATGTTGAATTAGCTTCTCCTCCGTTGGTGCTACTTTAAGTTTTCCATGTATATCATCATTTCTAATTCGGTCTCTTCTTGTATGACCGCAACTCCATAGCAGCATATGCATCTCTGCTACGTTTATCTTCTGGATGTGTTGGCTTTTAGTAGGCCAACATTCTGCACCATATAACATTGTAGGCCTAATTGTCGTTCTGTAGAACTTTCCTTTAAGCTTCTGTGGGACTTTTTTATCACAAAGAATGACAGATGCCTGTCGCCACCTCATCCATCTCGCTCGAATTCTAAAACTAACATCTTCGTCAATCTCACCATTCACTGCAACATTGATCCCAAATATCAAAAGGATCCTTCTTAGGAACTATTTGTCCAACCAGAATGACGTCTCCATTCTCTGACCTAACACCGCTGAACTCGCACTTCGTGTACTCTGTTTTAGTTCTACTAAGCTTAAATCCTTAGATTCTAAAGTCTGTCTCCACATGTCAAGTTGTCTATCAACCTCAATCCTGCTATTATCAATTAGCATAACATCATCAACAAATAGCATACAACAAAGAATCTCTCTTTGTATATCCTTCGTAACTTCATCCATCACTAGGGTAAAAATGTAGGGGCTCAAAGCTGACCCTTGATGTAATTCTATGTTAATGGAAAAGTCACTGGTTACATCATCGTACATATCCTTGATAAGGGTAATATACTTTATTGGGACTCTCTTCTTTTCCAGAGCCCACCACATCACCTTTCGTGGTACTTTGTCATAAGCTTTCCCCAAATCGATCAAAACCATGTGTAAATCCTTTTTTTGCTCCTTAAACCTTTCCACAAGTTGTCTTATCAAGAAAATAGCCTCCGTGGTCGACCTTCTAGGCATGAAACCAAATTGATTTTTTGAAACGCTTGTCATTCTTCTTAATTGATGTTCGATAACTCTCTCCCAGAGCTTCATCGTATGACTCATAAGTTCAATTCCTCTGTAGTTTGTGCAACTTTAGATATCTCCTTTATTCTTCAAAACTGGAACTAGAATGATTCTCCTCCACTCATCTGGCATCTTGTTTGATTTGAAAATGTTATTGAACAACTTAGTCAGCTAAGCTATTGTAACGCCCCGAAAATTTTCGACTTTCGAAAATTCAACATCGATACTCACTTTATCGACTGCCGAGAAATCGAAGGCCGAAAACCGGAATGTTATGGGTTTTAGAAAAGAATTTAGGAAAGAAAAGAGAGAAAAAGAAGAGATAAGAGATAGAAAAATGGAGAGGAAAGAAAACAGAAAATTTTAAGATAGAGAATGGAATTAGAAAATAAAAATATAGAACATTTTAAAATAGAAGGAAAAGAGAATAGAAAATTTGAAAATATAAAATTGGAGAATAGAACAAAATTTTAAAAATAGAAAGAAAAAGAGAATAGAGAACATAGAACAGAACAACATCAGAATCTCACAATTCGCAGCGGAACAACATATAATAATAAATGAATAATCTTTAAACAAAGAACTATATCAGTTATTACATTACATCACATTACATTACATCATATCATCAGAGTGTACAACAACAACAACAACAACAAACAGTGCAGCGGAAAAAGAAATACTATATAAGTAATACGCCATGCCATCCAGCTTGCCTCCAGCAACTCCTGAATATCCAGAATATCCTAAATAAACCTAACTCTTGACTGCTCGTGTGGAAATTGGTGGGCACCCAGAGTTTAGGAAGGAAAACAATAAACTCCGAGTCAGTCATGTGACTGGTGTGAGAACTCAAAACAGTTTATTTATCTTTAAAATCAAAATAGAGAGATATTTTTAAATTCAATTCGCAATGCTTTTAAAAATGAGACTACCATAAGGCCTCCCGCACACACACACATGCAAACGCAGAATCGGAGGAGATTTCTCCTTATGATAGTCAAAGATGCTTGATACGCATTTAAAATAACATTTGATATTATCACTAGTGCATAGTGTAAGAAATTATTTCGAAAGTAGAATATAAATCTTAGCCAGCATAGACATTTCGAACTATGCCTACTATAGCTACCATCCAAACAGTGTTGCGACACCATAAGTGAATGATAGGTTCTACAACTAATACCGTACAAGTTTCGTATTTGGAGAATGGATTTTCCAACAAATGGTCAGGCCAAGGAACTTCCCATTGCCACATGGAAACGCCTCTGGCTGGACGCCCCGAGAACCACCGTCCTCTGCTAAACAAAGCCGGGAATCCCTTTTCCCAAGGAATATTACAAACCCTCAGATATGCCACCCCCGGTCCTTTGGGACCTTTAAACGAGAGCTCTCTAACCAACATCACACCATAAAAATAAGTGTTTCAACATGAGTAAGTATCTGGGCTCCATTCCATGATACTACCCTTTTCCAGAAGGAATGGTCATACCCTAGGGAAGTTATCCCTGAAAACCTTGCCGCACAATTCCTGTTTCGACCATTACCGGGTTGTGAGGCTCGACGAATTCACGTCCACAAAAACATACTTTATACAAAAGCCATGCTTTGGGTCACAAATGATCAACACAATGATCACAAGGATAGACGATCAAATAAACGATCCTATCACAAATAATCAACACAATGATCATTTCAGCATCACTCAGCATGTCACATTACCAAATTGGGAATATATCGCTGATAACTTCAACTATATAACCTCTGAGCTCGTACGTCTCAGAGAAGGGTGTTAAGCTAAAAGAATAAATTCTCCGCCACCAACAGAAATATATTTGAATGAAATCGGCTTTATATCTCAATTTGTAATGTCAGACATACAATCCATACAAGTCTGTTCCGGGCTCGAACAAAACCGAAGGCACTTCTTACGAAGCCCTTGCAATCCGGGTATTCACAATCCCGATCGAATTTCCCATCACTTAAGGAATCTCTATACCAGGAGCTACCCAGTGCAGAGACAATTGATAGGTCATCCTATCGCTTTCACAAATACTCGGTCTTCAACACCGATCTTCAATGCAATTCATAACGACGTATCACATATTCGGAATGGGTTATACGACCCCATGGTCCTTTCCCGGTTAACCCGAATAGTGAGCGCTTATTCAAAAATAAGTGTAGCGTTCACATTCAAACGAATCACATCAATTACCCATTCAAAGGGAAATATTGATAGTCGGTTATTGAACTATCAATGGATATGCACACATCACCAGTTTCCAAATAATTTTCCAAATTATTTATTTTCCAAAAATATCTTTACTAGATATATAATTTCAACACTTCAAAAATAAATCAATATTTGTTTTTAAACAACTTCCACTTTCACATATAAATTCCATAATGAATTTATATTTCAAAATATTCATGCATATGATTTCGATTTATTCATTTCAATTTATCTTTAAAAAGATAAATTCTAATTATTCACTTCATATTGGAAAAACAATTCTATACTTATTTATTCATAAGTAATTCACAAATCTTTTTATTTTCAACCTTGGAAAATATTTAATATACTTAAATTGAATTAAGTATATACTTCATTCTTTAAGGAAATCATTCACTTAAACATATTTATTTGGGCCAAAACGAATGTTGCGTAAAACATCGTTACGACAACCCAAAATCATTAGTATAGGGATTCTAAATTAAAATAGATATATAAATCCCAATACTATTCAAACCATTTCCTTTCGGAAATCATTTACTATAACAACAGTGTTATAGTCCACCATTTCCTTTTATTTCTTGAAAACGTCTATTTCAACAATGAATGTTGAAATCTATGGTTTCGAATCTCAACACCTTTTAAAACATCGTTAGATCGTTTTAATTCTGTTTAAAATATCACATTCTAAACAATTTCTTTAACACGTTATTCACTATTTAAAAACGTGCATATACTACGTTAACAAATTTCATCAATTCTATACACTTTATTTTAAAGGATTATTCACAGTCTAGAACGTGCCTATAACTCCATTAAATAAGTTACAACACTTCACTTACCAAAATAAGTTGTTTGTGAATTTATAAAACAACGTTCATAAATTCCATTTCTATTTATTTTATAAAAACTTCCTTTTTATAAATCCTTTTATTAACCTATTCCAGTTTATAACTCAATTATAAACTAAACGTTCATATTTTAAGTTAATTACTTATAAAACGATTATTTTACAAAATCGTTCTTTTAGAGACTTTCCAATTTATAAATCTTATAACTTATAAGATCCATTTATTTAACCAATCTATTCTTCAAATAATTTCACCAAATTTATAAATCTTACTATTTATAAATTTTATTTATAACTTCACAGTTTATAATTCTATAAATTTTATTCATTTATGAAATTCATTTTCACTTCATTCAAACACTTATAAAAACTCGTTTTATAATGTCTATATCTCAATTTATAAATATCCATTTATAAATCTCTTAATATAAATCAAATTATATTATTCTTTAAAACGTCTTTAAATTCCTTTAAAAACTTCACCAATTTGATTTATAAAATAATCAAATTTTATAAATCCTATATTTAAACTTTTTATAGCAAGTTCAGAATCCCAATTTAAACTCTTCATAAAGTCATTAATTCCTTATTTTCAAAAATCAGCTTTTAACTATATTTCTTAAAAATCGTAATTTTTATAACATTAAAAATTATATCGTTATTTATTTATAATGGATCAATTCCAAAATTATTGTATATTTTCAAAAATCACTTTATAAATCATTTTAAAATTCCAAAACTTGGTCCAATGATGCTACATATCAAATAGTCAATCACGACAACAACGATATCATTTATCAATATGAAAATCCATCAAATATCGAAATATCTGAAACCAAATAAATACTGTTGAGGAATCCAGTTGGATCCCTCCAACCTGCTTTCCTGCATCCACAAACATTAGCACAATACCAATTTCGCTCCAGTACGAAATTATCGCGGTATATGTTCTTATTAAATATTATCCGCTTAATAACGGCGTAATAGGGTCTCATCCGCTAAAAAATACGGGAAATCAATCAACTGCAATATATACATATGCCAATATATATATATTGATATTATTTGTAATACCAATTTCACTGTTTATGAAATATTCGCGGTATATGTTTTTATTAAATAACATCCGCTTACTAACGGCGTATAATGTCTATTTTAACAATCAATAGATATTAATTATCATTCAAACATGCATTCAAATATTTTAAATCTAACTATTTAAAATAAAATCGAAACCTATTCGATTGAGTGAGAAGTTCTCACCTTGGTTTAAATTCCGTTTTAGCGATTTATTTCGAATAAAATTAAACGGACGTTTAATTTTACCTAAAATTCTCACTAACTCCAAACGACTCCAAACCAACTCCATCGCGTAGTGCTCGTCCATACGATTCCAACACAACTGAGTTTGCATTTTTTCGACCTCGTATGAAAAAGATACGTATTTTTAAAGATCGTACACGATTTTATATAAACTATTACAACATAAACTAAAATATTTAATACCCTAACAACTACAGCCGCATGATCATGATCCAAAGGCCCTCCAACCTCCTTCCCAAACTCGCGCATATGCTCCAGTATACACGCATAGAAACCGAACCCATCACGTTGAACTAGGGTTGAATTTTTCACCCAATACGAACCACTTCGACTCGATCAACCACCACCACCACGCGCGCCTTGCTCCCCTCCACGTTCGGCCAGAGGGGCTTGAAACTCGGTCACCTCATGTGCGTGAATTTGCGTGCGCACGTCGCTGCAAACGCGGCCATATACCTCACGATCCACTCGCCCATATTCAATCACAGCCGTTCAACTTGAAGCTCTCGATGTGCTCTACAAGATTGTAGTTGATAATTTCTTGAATTAATGTGTAGATTGAGAGAAAATTGGAGGAGAAGTTGGGACATTTTCGGCCATTGATGGGGGAGGGTGGCGGCTGTAACGTGAATTAGGGTTTTAGATATTTTTTTTTCTAAAGGGTTAAGGCTATTTATAGGGAAAAATTCGAACACTATTCATCCGGAAATTCCGAACTCCGATTTACGCGCCGAAACTGACGTACCTAGGGTTTATCCCGCGTTCCGGACACAATGGAACAGGTTTCGAAAGCTAATTCGGAAGTATGTGCGAGTTATGGCTGGAAACGCTCAATTTGAATTAAACCGATTTAAGCGATTTTCTAGGCGTTTTAATTTGTATCGGACAAACGGTAAATCCAATTGACTTGAAATTTGAAACCTTACAATAATATCACATTACGGATCCGATGAAACTGGTTTCGTCGAAATCCGAGACTTTTTGAAAAATGGCTATTTTAGCTCGCCAAATTAAAATTAAAATTAAATCGATGCGTTTCGAGCTGCCACGATCAAACGATAGCTCCGATTGACACGAAAATTGAAATCCGGTAATAACTAACTATTACGGATCCAATGGAACTGGTTTCGTTCAATTCTGAGACTGTTCAAAAATTGACTATTTTTACTAGTCGATTTAAATATTAAAATATTCAATTTTCACAAATTAACTTTTAATTCGATTTTAGAAGTTCTAAAATATTATTCTAACTTCCATATGATAAAATAAAATTTTAAAAATCATTTTCAATCATATTTAACTATATTTCAATTATTTCCATAATTTAACATATTAAATTATCGATTTAAAAATCCAATTAAATCCAATAATTCAAATAAAAATTTATTTGACTTATAAATTCACTTATTAATATTTAAAATTAATTAAATATTCAAATTTTAATTTCTAAAAATTCTGGGTCGTTACAATCTTCCCCACTTAAAAGAATTTCGTCCTCGAAATTACAAGTAAGAAAAATTACAGAATTTATTAATTTCCCAAAATTCATAGTTAAACTTCTTACAAATCTTTACTAAGTTTTCAAATCATACTTAGTTATCTTTTCAAAAACAATCTATATCATTTAACTTTCAATTCAAAATCAAAGTTAAATTTTCAAAAAAAAATTTCCAATTTTCTCAAATTTTTTCTAACGCCTTAAATTTCCGGAAAAATTCGCCATAGTCTCCTTTGCGCGGCTCGATCCGAAAAAAAAATGACAGTATATATATCACAAATATACATCTCATCAAGTAATGAGGCATCCCGCAGGGAAAAAAGTGTAAAAGTACGATATTTAATCCGAGATATGTACCTTATATTTTATTAGCAAGCATATACGGCTAATATAGCGCGAAAGCGAGCTCCAAATGCGAAGCAAACGCGATCCGCACCTACTAATCACTCAACAAACAACATGAGAACATGCATATATGACAATAATCTCAATATACAACATATAGCAACATAATAACTATATATGCCAACATAGCAAATGTATGAAAAGCAATATATTCAACCATCAACCAACTAGCATCCAACAATTCATAACCAATATATATTCATTCATATTCTCATTAATATTCAATGAATTGGTTTTCAATTTAATCACATTTGATTTATTTACATTGGATGTTTTTACTAACATTCATTTTCAATTAGTTTATATTTACTAATTCATATTCAAGTTGGTTCACTTCCAATTCAAATTCAATTCATTTAAGATTCACTTAACTTCCGATTGAATTTCAATTACTTTAGCTTTCAATTTTATTAAATCAATTTCATTAACACTTAACGAATTATATACAATCAACTAACAATTAAATAACAATCAATGTATATTAATTACAACCAAATTACTTTGCTTCTCACCTTGGTTTAAATTCCGTTTTAGCGATTTATTTCGAATAAAATTAAACGGACGTTTAATTTTACCCAAATTCTCACTAACTCCAAACGACTCCAAACCAACTCCATCGCGTAGTGCTCGTCCATACGATTCCAACGCAACTGAGTTTGCATTTTTTCGACCTCGTATGAAAAAGATACGTATTTTTAAAGATCGTACACGATTTTATATAAACTATTACAACATAAACTAAAATATTTAATACCCTAACAACTACAGCCGCATGATCATGATCCAAAGGCCCTCCAACCTCCTTCCCAAACTCGCGCATATGCTCCAGTATACACGCATAGAAACCGAACCCATCACGTTGAACTAGGGTTGAATTTTTCACCCAATACGAACCACTTCGACTCGATCAACCACCACCACCACCACGCGCGCCTTTCTCCCCTCCACGTTCGGCCAGAGGGGCTTGAAACTCGGTCACCTCATGTGCGTGAATTTGCGTGCGCATGTCGCTGCAAACGCGGCTATATACCTCACGATCCACTCGCCCATATTCAATCACAGCCGTTCAACTTGAAGCTCTCGATGTGCTCTACAAGATTGTAGTTGATAATTTCTTGAATTAATGTGTTGTAACGACCCGTATTTTTACGTGTCAATAAATCGTAGAATTTACAAGTCGTTAGTGTTGTTTGTGTTATCTCTAGCCTGAGTCGGTTAGGAAGTTACCTCGTGATTGAGTAAGCAAGGCTTTGAGTCGTTAACGGGTCATGGGAGTTTGAGTCTTGAGTCGTAGACAACTCATAGGGGACCGACTCAAGGAGTTTAGGCGATTCATAGGGTGGCCGACTCATAGAGGTAGCGGCTTAAGGTGTTGGCCGAGATAAGTGATGACCGACCTAAGAGATAGTAACGACTTAAGGGTTAGAATGGTATAGCAGTTGCCGACTTAAGGTATGGCCGAGTCATGGAAGTAGCCGACTCATAACATGACCGACTCAAGGAGTGAATGGGTCATAGGAGTGTTTGATTTAGGAGCTAACGACCTAAAAGGTGGCCGAGTTAAGAGGTTGACCGACTCATAGGGTTTGCCGAGTTAAGGAGTTAACGAGTTAAGGGTGTAACGACTTAAGGTTTTGACCGACCCAAGGGGATAGGTCGTAAGGTGCTTTGGTCATGATTCGTTGGGAACGACTTAACGATGAGTCGTGTTCAACCTATAGAGAGTTCGACCTAGTGGTTGATAGATGAGTCGTATAGTAGATAAGTCGTTGGGGCTTAGGTCGTAACTCGTGTATAGTTGTTAGGTCGCAGGAAGAAGTTAGCGACTTAGTAGATGAGTCGGTAGGGTGTTGGGTCGTGCGTGTGTAGTTAGGTCGGCCTTGAGTTGAGTCGGCAAGAGTTGGGTCGTGGACGACTCATGATAGGTCGTGACCGACCTAAGGGGCGACGACTCATGGTGGTTTCAGCCTATAAATAGAGGGGTTTGGCTCACTTTTTGGCACCGGTTTTTGAAGCGACGAAGTGCTGCCATTTTGGGAACTCGACTACAACATTTCTTCATCTTCTTTTCTCCATTCCAATCTAATTCTAACATCCATCCAAGATCGAAGATCAAGATCAAAGATTCAAGGGCAAAAGTTGAAGATCTTCATCCAACGAAGCTAGATTTCATCATTTTAAGTGAGATTTCGTCGGATCAAGCCTTGATCTTCGCTGTCCAGATCTGAAGTGTTTAGTTTTTGGGGTGTTTGGGTGATTTGGTGAGTGGTAGTTATCTCTCACGCGGACCCAAAGGAGTATATTGGATTGGTGGTTTGTTGGAGTGTTGTAGATAGTGATTTTGTGCATTTTCCTTAGATCCAAGTATAGATCCATTGTTTGTGAAGATGTTTACCTATGCAAGCTCATTTATTAAGTTATAGAAACAAAACCCATGTTTTATATTTGCTAGATCTATGCTAAAAACCCATGATTCATGTATGTTAGTTCTATGCTCATTTATTTACGAAATTGCCATTGTAGTTATGAATGCCTAATTAGATCTTGATTGAATACTTATTTGTTTGGATTAATGTTTGCCTTGATTGATTGTTGTGAATGAGCTATCTAGTTGATAGATTTGGACAAGTATGGTCAAAGATGATTCAAAAGCTACAGAAGAGGCTCTTGAATGGTGAAAGCTGCTAAAGGCATATGTGGCGGATGTGGAAGCTCATATGTATGGATTGAATGATGTTGAGATGGAACTTTGCCATGATGCGATGAGGCAAACCATGTTGTTGAGTTGAGACTTTGCTATGGTGTAATAAAGCGAAGTATGATGTGATGTAGACTTGGCGTAATCCAGGCAGGGATCATTCCAAGCATGTTGATAACTCGAGGGATGATTCGAGTTGGTTGATAATGGATTGCTCGAGAGGTAGCTTGAGCTAGTATGAGGATAGTCGTCAAGGAGGATGACTAGGAGGCTTGGATCTCATCGTTGTTGAAGGTTCTAGCATGCTCAAAAGCAAGAGTACATGGGGCGTCCATAACGACTACAGGTAGGTAGTCGGGACAACCAAAAGACTGCAGGTAGGTAGTCGAGTACTCTGGGCAAAGTAGATAAGTCCTAGGCACAAGGCAGTGTGCGGAGTTATGTCTGGAACCGGGGTTACCATTAGCCCTTGACGGATGGTCATTTAATCAACGGTGAAATCGAAGCAAGGATAACAGTGATAGCCAGAGTCATGGATGTTTGGACGTTTGGTTGTATCATCATTCGGTCTCAAGAGCGGTATTTTCTAGGTGCTTATCTGATCTTGGTTTAGGCCTTGGGGGTTTGTATTTGGAAAACATCGCCCTTGACTCAAGTGATTATTACTTTACCTTAATTATCTGCTATGTTATGCTTAATTCTCTTTGGTGTGTATCTGGGGGCTATCACTGTAGAAAGAGGTGGAGTGGGATGGTTTGGTTCCTATTCCTTTTATCCTTTATGCTCTTTTGGTATGTTTGATAGTTGATTTACTTCTCACTAAGACTTTGTCTGACTCAAGGTTTTATGTCTCCTCTTATTACCTTGGGCTGTTCATCCATGTTGGGATGGGCAGACTAGGTAGCAGGTGACAGGTGCTGTTCTTAGAGATCTACGCCGATGATGACGAAGACGAGCAGGAGGCTTTGCATACTAGTTTTCTTACTATATGTACTGGGTGTTCCGCTGTTATATCTGATTGAGTGTTTGTAGTGAGGCTTTGATGTATGGATGATTCATGTTTGTATAAAACTACTACGATGCTTATATGATGATTTTTCTGTTATGGAGCTTCACTATATATTTCTCTATTGTATTTTATCCATGCGCTGTGAGTTGTACGATAGAGTTTGATGTTTTATTTTACCCTGACTATCGTCCATGGCTACCTGGCACGCCTTTCAGCGCACTATTCCATTGTTTTGGTGCTGGAGTCATGGGCGGCCCTCACATGTGTAGATTGAGAGAAAATTGGAGGAGAAGTTGGGACATTTTCGGCCATTGATGGGGGAGGGTGGCAGCTGTAACGTGAATTAGGGTTTTAGATATATTTTTTTTTCTAAAGGGTTAAGGCTATTTATAGGGAAAAATTCGAACACTATTCATCCGGAAATTCCGAACTCCGATTTACGCGCCGAAACTGACGTACCTAGGGTTTATCCCGCGTTCCGGACACAATGGAACAGGTTTCGAAAGCTAATTCGGAAGTATGTGCGAGTTATGGCTGGAAACGCTCAATTTGAATTAAACCGATTTAAGCGATTTTCTAGGCGTTTTAATTTGTATCGGACAAACGGTAAATCCAATTGACTTAAAATTTGAAATCTTACAATAATATCACATTACGGATCCGATGAAACTGGTTTCATCGAAATCCGAGACTTTTTGAAAAATGGCTATTTTAGCTCGCCAAATTAAAATTAAAATTAAATCGATGCGTTTCGAGCTGCCACGATCAAACGATAGCTCCGATTGACACGAAAATTGAAATCCGGTAATAACTAACTATTACGGATCCAATGGAGCTGGTTTCGTTCAATTCTGAGACTGTTCAAAAATTGATTATTTTTACTAGTCGATTTAAATATTAAAATATTCAATTTTCACAAATTAACTTTTAATTCGATTTTAAAAGTTCTAAAATATTATTCTAACTTCCATATGATAAAATAAAATTTTACAAATCATTTTCAATCATATTTAACTATATTTTCAATTATTTCCATAATTTAACATATTAAATTATCGATTTAAAAATCCAATTAAATCCAATAATTCAAATAAAAATTTATTTGACTTATAAATTCACTTATTAATATTTAAAATTAATTAAATATTCAAATTTTAATTTCTAAAAATTCTGGGTCGTTACAGCTATCCCTGCATCCCCAAGGCATCTCGACACCTCAATGGGGATGCCATCAGGCCCCAATGCCTCGCCTACTTTCATCCGTTTTACCGTCTCCTTTACCTCGGATTCTTGAATTCTACGAACAAAATGCCTACTGGTGTCATCAAAAGAGTCGTCTATCTCGATCGTAGTGCTATCACCTTCTTCATTAAATAGTTTGTTGAAGTAATCTCTCCATCTATTTTTATCTCATTGTCCTTAACCAAAAGTCTATTATTAGCATCTTTGATGCATTTAACTTGATTGAAGTCTCTTGTCTTCCTTTCACGGAGCTTAGGTATCCTATAGACGTCTTTTTCACCCTCCTTCATACTTAACTTATGATACAAGTTTTCATATGCCCGACCTCTTGCTTCACTCACCACTCTCTTTGCGTTCTTCTTTACCACTTTGTACCATTGCATGTTGTCCTCGCTCCTAAGATGATGCAAGCACTTGTAGCATTCTTTTTTCTCTTTGATAGCCTTTTGTACATCACTATTCCACTACCATGAATCTTTAGGTTCGCGTTTATTTCCTTTCGTTACCCTAAACACCTCAGAGCCACTTTCCGAATGCGCGTTGCCATCTCATCTCACATGTGATTTTCTTCTCCTTCCAAATTCCATGCCCATTCTCCCATCACTCTATCCTTAAACACTCGTGAAGCGTATCCTTTGAGCTTCCACCATTTCATCTGACTAATCTTGGCTCCTTTATCCTGTCGAACACGTATCCGAAAATGAAACTCCGATATCAAAAGCTGATGTTGTGAGACGACATATTCTCCAGGTATGACTTTGTAATCTACAAAAGCTCTTGTCATCTCTTTCTAAAGAATGTATTAGCTATCATGAGGTCATAAGTAATATAAAAACTCAAAATTTCTTCTCCTACTTGGTTCCTATCGCCATATCCAAAACCACCATGCACTCTCTCAAACTCACCACTCGCCGAACCAACATGCCCGTTGAAATCTCCTCCTATGAAAAGTTTTTCGTTACTAGGCACATCTCTAACCATAATATCTAACTCTTCCCAGAAGTTCCTCTTGACGGCTTCGCTTAGACCTACTTGTGGGGCATGGGCACTGATGACATCCAGAATCATATCGCACACCACCAGCTTGACTAGAATAATCCTATCCCCTTGTCTCTTAACGTCGACAACTCCGTTTCTAAAGTTCTTGTCAATTAAGATGCCTACCCCATTCTTGTTACGTTCTTTTCCCATGTACCATAATTTGAAGTCTGTATTCTCACCTCCTTCGCTTTCTGTCCCGTCCATTTGGTTTCTTGAACGCATAAGATATTTACACGTCTTCTAGTCATAGTATCAACTATCTCTCTTAGCTTTCCTGTTAAGATTCTACATTCCAACTACCTAACCGAATCCTACTATCATCGACTAGCTTCCTTACCCCTACACCCACCGAGTAAAGTGCGAAGACCCTTGCTCACTTATCACTACATCGGGACGTCGATGCAGCGCACCACTAAGGGAGTGACGACCCAACCCTTGCATATTTGTCACCATACCCGAGCCTCGATATGGCGCGCCACTAAGGGAGTGACGACCCAGCCCTTGCTCACTTTTCACCATACCTGAGCCTAGATATGGCGTGTCGCTAAGAGGGTTACGCTCCAATGAAATATAATTAGGTTTCATTTCCATAAGAGAGGCTATGGTTTTTACGTTGGCTCGTCAGGCCTATCACAACCCTCCTCCTTTATCCTGGCTTGGTACAGGCTGCATAGAAAACTACACAGGCGGAGTTATCTTTTTACATTTTATTTTATCATATTTTTCCTTTTCTATTCATATTATCTAATAAGCCTTAGTCGTCTAAATTTTCAAAACTTGTACTTGAATAGGTGCATTCTGATTATAATAATACAAATTTAATGTAATCCGAGGAGGTAAAACTTGAAATTTATGCTGTACTGATTTTTTAATTAATTTGGAAATGCACATTTTGAAGAAGAGGTAAAACTTGAAATTTATGTTATTTTAATTTATTTTTTCAAATTTAAAAACGCACAGTTTGTAAAAGAGATAAAATTTGAATTTTATGTTGCGTGATTTTGCTGAGGTGATTTTCTCTACTATAAAATTTTTGTACGGACTGATTTTTATTAGGAAAGGTAACAAGAAAAAAGTTTGGTAATGGTAGGCTTCTCTTCTTGTTTTTTGTTCTCATTAGTTTCTCGCTTACAAGAGCATCCCAGCGGGATTTTGATTTTTAGGACGAGGAAATGACTTTTTCAGCACTCGAGAAGAAGGAATAGGCTTTTTTTCTTTTCCCTTAAAGTGTAAAACTGTTTACAACTATTGAAGGTTTTTAGAAAGGAAACATTTAGCATACATCCATAATAGGTTTGAAAATACACAAATCATCCATCCGTTTTAATTATAAGTTTCTCATCCTTATTTTTAAACACTACAAAAATATTTTCCTAAATACGCTTATGTCTTCTCCGAACAAAACCTATAACCCTTCGAATTCTTTTCACCGATTAACATCTTAAAAAAAGAAAACTATAATCGCTTGAATTATAAATCGTAATTAGTTGCTACTTCAAAAATCTGTGATAACAAGGATTTCTTTGGCATCAGATAGTTGTATAATTATCTGATTTTAAAATAAATAAATATATATAAAAAATAAAATATAGAATATTAATTTATGGATTAAATAAATAATCTGATGATAAATATTTAGACTGGGATAGATATTTATTTGATAATCTTCTAGTATAATAATTTTAAAATTTGCAAAATCATTATTTTCAAAACACATGTAATGTGTGTTTGTTTAAAATATGTATATGAGTCAATTTAAATTGAATTTGAATTTGAATTTGAGGTTTGAAATTCAAAGAATAATTATATTAGTGTATAATTAAGATTTTTAAAGTCTTCTCTTTTGAAATTTTTTATATGTATAAATACTAGAAAGGTGTGAATATAAATATAAAATATAAATTAATAAAATTGTTATCTTTAAATATAAATAACCAATTAATTTATAATTTGATGTTTTAAATCATGATTTTAGATTGTGTTTATATAAAATTTAGAAAACATTTATAAATTTATAAATGTATTTGTTAATTAGGAATTTAATAAGAAAAGCTTTTTATACCATTTAAAAATAAAGTAAATATAAATAATGACAAGTGTTAAAGTTATAAACCTCTTTAGTACATGTGTCAACATACTAAGTAAGGTAAGAGACAAGTGTCTCATTATTTGAATTTTCTTTTAATTTTAAGAAAATCTGAAATTAACTTATATAAAATTTTATCTTTTCCCATCAAATATTTTTTTCCCTAATCTCAGTTCTAAATCAAAGGAAACTGTGTTCATCTCCAAAAGAAAAAAAATAGAAATTTCATGCAATCCAAAACTTTGCAAAATCGAAATGCATGAATCAAAACCTAAATCATCTCCAGAAAATTAGCAACCTGAAAACAAACCTTAATCATCAAAGTTGTTCCAGTGTTAATCAAAAAGGTAGCTAAAGCTTTTCATTTTAAAGAGATCAAAGCTTATTCAGTTTTAAGGAAGTCAAGCAATGCAAATGTTTCAAATCCAGTTTATAACCTCTGCTTTTCAAAAGGTGAGTAAATCATTTTTCACTAGTATATTTGATTTAAACCTGATGTGTGTGATATAATGGCTGAAGAAATTTTGATGCATGAATGGATTTAAATGAATGCAGGGATATAAATATAGATGATTGTGTATATAACCATTCTGTTGTTTCCCAGAACTCAGAATCTACATTTAAATTCATAAGCTTAAATAAGTGAAATCTGTTGAATGTGATTTTCTGAAATGAAGATTACTTTGCATGTATGTATAAAAAAAAATCTTTGTTTGTTCATATGGTTTATGATGTGCATGGCTGTAAACTCTGTTACTTGTTACAGGGTCTAAATTTTGGATAAATTTCATTTTCTCTACTACTGATTTCTGTTAGGATTAAATTTACAAACAAAAAGTGTTAGATTAGTTATAGATTAAATCTCTGAAACGAATTTAAGAAAATAATTGATTGATTAAAGAAAAAAAAAGACAGTGAAGATTCTTTTAATCTTGTTAAAAATAAAACATTGAAAATTGTTGTTTCAGGAATGTAACATGAATCTTCATGGTGAAATTTGGTTTTTAGAATGAAAATCAAAATTTCTAATTAAATTCAGAGGGAGATATTGGGGTTTGATCAGAATATGAGTTCTGTGCATTTGTGGGTGATCGGAGTATTGTGGAGGGTCGGGGTTTTTGCCTGAGTTAGCTGGATGATCTAGGATGTTGGCAAAAATGGTAGATGGGTGGACAAGCCACCGTGGCAGCGGCGATGGGTTGGAGTGGTTTTTAACCCTAGTTTTTGGAGAGATCAAAATCTCAGGTCACTGCAGCAACTCTGGTGATCAAGTTGCACGAAACCTTGGGTAAAGGCAGCGTGGAAGCTTGGGAAGGCGTGGCCGAGGTCACAACAACTTCTGCTGGTCAGTGTCGTGGTTTCGGCCAGTTTTCTGGTGATGGGTGTTTTCCGAGTTTGATCGTGATAGCTTGATCTTATTTTGGGGTTTGTAGGGAAATTTGGGTGATCGGTATCAAATGGGTGTGGCGTCGGCGACTTGTCAAGGGAGGTCGTGGTAGCCGGAGCTTCCGCGATCGCTGGTGCACTTGCACAGTGAGTTCCGGTGTTAGTAATTGAGGAGGAAGATGGGGACATGGGTCGAAGCTCGGGTCTGAGGGAAATTTGCTCGAGTTTAAACGCGAGTAGCTCATGATGATTAGTTGTTAACAGTTTATGTTGCTACAGGTTTAAAATTTTAAAATAAATTGAGATGGAAAAGATAAGGAAACTCAGGTATGACCCGAGTAATCTACGGGTTTGACCTGAAGCAGCTTAAGTAAACAGTAATTAAGGTTTTAAAAGTTTGTGTTTTGATATTTAAAAATTTAAATTAGTTTAAAACTCTTATATAAATTATTTGATGTTTTAATAAACGTTTTCTTAAACATATTTTAAGAAGTTTTGAAGTCAATTAAATTTAAACTTTGTTAAGAAATTTTAAAGTGATTTTAAAAATGGAGTTTGAATGTAATTTGAGAAGTTTATATAAAAGACAAGTTTTAAATCCAAATTGAAATAGTTTAAAACAACTAATAATTGATAAATATTTGAGCTATTTTTAGTTGTGTTTTGATAACTTTAATTTTTATCAAGTTAAATGATTGTTTTATTTATATAAAAAAAACTTAATTAATAATTTAATTAAGCAAAGATTGTTATAAAGTAAATGATGCAAATGTGTTAAGGGTAATTAAAGCATTTATAAGATAAATGTTTTATTCTAATTAAGGTTTTAATATCTTAATTTTGATTAAGTCAATTTAAAGAAATTAAGTTTAATTAATTAGTTTAATTATAAAGGATTGATTAAGAAATTAATTAATAAGTTGTTAGTTAAGTAATAAGGGTTACTTAACTAATAATTAAGTAGTGCTTAACTTGTAATTAAGCTTTATTAACTAATAATTAAGGCTTTATTAATTAATAATTAAAGAATAGTCAATCCGTAATTAAGGATTAATTAAGAAGTTTTTAAACGGTAATTACTTGATTAATCAATGGTGATTAAGGATTAATCAAATGGTAATTAAGGATTGATTATCTGTTGATTAAGGATGTGTTAACAGTTAATGATGGATTAATTAAAGGTTAATTAATTGATTATGGAAGTAATTAAGGATTAATTACTTTGTATTAAAGGAAATTAAATAATAATTATGGATTATTAATTGATAAATAAAGGATAATTAATGTGGGATTAAGGATTGATAAATTGATTATTTGAGTTAATCAAGGATGTGATTGATTAATTAAGGTTAGTAATTAATTAATGATTGTATAAGCAAGATTAAGTGATTAATCCTTAAGAAGTTAAATTAATTTAAGTAATTAAATTAATTATGATATGAATTGATAATGTTTTCTTATGGATAATTGGTTGTTGAATGTCTGGATTGGATGATATCTATTGAATTGATATCTTTTGATGACTAATCAATATTGATTAATGAATGTGATTAAGGTAAAGGTTAATTATTATATGAAATTTAAGAATAATTTACTAATGAAAGTAATTTGATGATCATTAATTAATATAATTAATGAAGTGATCAATCTTGCTTATTAATGATTGAATGATGATGAGTGCTTTGGACTGGTTGATACCTCTGATATGAATTGCTTTGTGACATGATATGTTGAATGGATGATGATATTGTGATTATCTATCAATTATGAGTTGATGTGAATAAAAATTTTAACTGGTAATTAAGGTTGAATTGTATTTAATTGGATAATTTTGGTTAAGATCACTTTGGACTCGAAGAGACCGGAGTCGGGTATTAGTAAATTCCCGAAGCCACTTCGATTCTGTATAAATTATTATGGGAAATAGGTGATGTCTATAACAACTTGTGGAGTTATAAATTGATATAAGTTACCCCGGGTTTATTTAAGTTGTATGCTTTTGTCATTCATGTTAGATGGGTTTACTTATGCTGGTTTCCAGCCTGACCCGGGTGTTACTTTGATGTAATGCTCAGGTCAGACCGAGTGTTACAGATTTCAGGTAAGGACGTTCTGGAGCTCAGGAGGCGAGCTGGAGAGCAGGAATGTATGGAAAACTTCTGATGTGATATATTATAGTATCTGGAACAGATTGATTTATCTGTTTTGTGATTGTAAATCTATTGTAACTCTGATATATAATAAAGTGTAATTTGACAAGTACAGTTTCCTTTGTGTAACTATTATTTATGTGATATTATATTTTATCCGCTGCGTATATGAGATTTTGGGTTTGGTTTTCTGTTTCTTTTTCTTCTATCTCTTCTTCTTTTCCTAACTATTTGGAATTTTCGGGATCGAAATTTCCGGGTCGTTACATTTGGTATCAAAGCAGAAAGTTAAGCGAGAACCTTGGCTCTGGTAGGATTACTCATTAAGGATAGGGTAAGTGGTACCGTAGAATGAGTTGAGTGTGTGTGTGTGTGTGTGTGTGTGTGTGTGTGTGTATGAGAGAACGTACTTGTTATTTTCTTATATAAAAGATTTTAAATGGTTTATATAAGATAATATTTTGATATATAAAGCAATATATCTTTCTAAAAAATAGTAAAGGAATTGGTTGTTACATTATTGAATTAAATTAAGAAGTAACAGAAACACAACCAAACTGAAATTAAATCTTGAATTTGGGAAAGGTTTCAGGATAATAATTGGAAATGATAAATTAAGAAGAAGTTACTTATTGAAGTAACTGGAGGTAAGTAATTTAAAGGACAATTACTTAATGAAGGCAATTAAGAAATAAGTTAATTACCGAATGTGATTAATTGGAATTAATTAATGACGTAATTAAGTTAAAGAAACAATAAATAGTATTATTTAATGCAATTGAATGAAATGATCATATTTCAAACAAGAGTTGTTTGAAAATTTAAAGAAATTTGTTTTGAATTAAAACCAAGGGTGGTTTAAATTTAAAAATTGGGCTTGGTGGGCCAAGAAGTAAGATGTATATATATGTGTGGATGGTTTGAAATAAACTCTAAATATTGAGTTTTAAATCTGGAATAAGATGTGATACCCAAAAGTGATGAACTTTTGAACTTAATAAGTGGGAAGATTATTTATGAGAAGTTTAAAATTTGAAATGGAAGTTCAAACTGGGTAAGGTTGACTGGATTAAGTGAATTGAGTTTAACTTGGGAAATGTTAAATAAATTGGAATGATCAACCTGATTTGAAAATTTCAAGATGAAATTAAGTTTTAACTTGGAAAGTTAAATGATTGATTATATTTGAGAGTTTGAGTGATCTCAAATTGGGTTTGAGATCCGAAAATTGGAAATGGATGGATATTTTTTAAAATAAAGGCTAATTTGATTTGTGGTATAATATGTTAGGTCTGAACTTTGAATTGAATTGTTTAAAACTTTAAAGGTAAATTGATTTAAAGGACTCAAGTCAATATTTGAAGTATTAACTCGAATTTATATAATTCGAGATGGTTTAAATTTGAAATTTGAAATAGTTCAAATTGAATTTGATTTGAATTAATTGAAATGGTGATTGAAGATGTATGAGTATAAGATTCAAATGGAAAATTTGAATTGGATTGATTTGAATTATTTGGAATTGTAAGTAAAGTTGAATAGTATAAAATTCAAATGGAGTTTGAATTAAATTTGGGAGGAAATCAAGATTAATTCTACTTGGTTTGGAAATGGAGTTTGAAATTGGGATTAATTCAAACTGGAGTTGAAATAAATTTAAATTGGAACTAGTTCAATTGAAATTTATTTGAATTAGTAGAATTTGAGATCAAGGTTGAATAAAGTTAAATTTGGAAAGAAACTGTGGTTAATTCAACTTGAATTGGAGTTAAATCAATTTCAATGGAAATTGAAGTTACTTAAATTGGAATTGGGTCAATTTAAATGGAAGTGGAATTTAAATTGAATTGATGGGAATGGAGATTGGGAATTGAACAGTTTTGACTCTGGACTATTTTAATATAAATTATTTTAATATAAACCTATTTTTCCAAGCTATTCATTATATATGCAGCCTTTCTTTTAAAAGCCAAACTATCTTATACTTGTTTTACAATTATTTTTGGAACTATTTAATAATTTTTCAACTATTTTAATAACTAATTACTGTTTTTCAACTGCTTTATAAAAAATTACTATTTTATAGCTATTTTGCAATTTTTTAAAATTTCTATAATTATTTGACTATTTTCCAACTATTTTACAACTACCTAACTATTTTACACCTATTTTACAAACTAGTAATTATTTTCCAACTACTTATCTATTTTTAACTTTTCAAGCTATTTTCTAAATAAACTGATCGGAGTTCAAACTGTTATTGGTTAAATACCCAATCGAGATAAAATAGAGGTGATAATCCAAATGGGATTGAAGTAGTTGTGAATAAGTGAATAAAAATTAAATTAAATGTTAATAGAAAAGAATTAATTTGGCTAATAACCAATAAAGATAAATATGTAGGGTGTACGTATGTTATTCTATTCGCATAGCGATTTGATCCAGATTCGAGCATAGAATTTCGAGATAGTTATATCGATCCGAGTGGGATTTTTTCACTCGATTTTCGATGGCGAACCTGGATATGGATTATTGATTGGTTCTGCGTATTCTCTATCATAGTTAAGCTATGCAAGGAGAATGACAGTTTCTGATCAAAAAACCAGATCTGTGTCCGCACTAGGAAGTCGGGTGGACAATACTAGTTCGGAAGTGAAATTGTGTGATCGAGTGAGCGATCAGATTGGTATAGCGTACAGATGATATGTGTACATCGTACGGATTTTGATGAAAATGATATTGAAAAGAGTAATCAAATTTAAATATCTGATTTTGAGTAAACAAAGTAAATATCTTTGTTTTATAAGATAAAACTCCCTTTGATGAATCTATTGCCAGAAGGAAAGGATTTTGAAAGTGTTTGAAGTATAAAAGGAGTTTTATACAAGTTTGAAATGATCCGAAGTTTTAAAAATTGTATATATATATATATATATATATATATAAAGGATCTTATGAGGATTTTGGAAAAGGTTTTGGGAACCTTTGAATTTGGAAAGGCTTTTGATTTTTAGGTAAAATCAATATTGAATTTGGAATGCCTAGTTTGAGAATTATCGATTTTGGAATAATCGATTTTGTGTAAAGGAGCTTTGTATGAGATCATACCAGGTGTATGATTTGAAAGATACTATATATGTATAGTATAAAATGTTTTGACGATGGCTCTGGGGAAAAAGGCGCTCCCTTGAAATGAATTTCTCAGGAGTACCACCGGGTGGTGCTGCCTTGAGCCCCAAGGGGGGGTTCTAAAGTTGATCCTGTGAGGAGTCCGGACAAAACTAGTTCCTAAGGATTATGAGTAGAGTATACCATAGCGAAAGTCGTGTGTGCCGCTGAGAGCCAACAGTTACATGGACTTTTGCTGCGACGGCAATGTAACCCAGGATGTAACTACGATGTATGGTATAACATAGCGAAAGTCGTGTGTGCCGCTGAGAGCCAACAGTTTGCGTTTGATTTTATATCGGTAGACTGCGACCTACGTAGGATTGGAGAAGTTTCATTTTGATAGCGAAAATCAGAGGCCGCTGAGAGCCTGCAGTTACATGGACTTTTGCTGCGATGGCAACGTAACCCTGGATGTAACTGTGATCTGTTGTGTGGGATCCATGGCGTAATCGAGAGGCCGCGGAGAGCCTGCAGTTACATGGACTTTTGCTGTGACGGCAACGTAACGCTGGAATGTAACTGTGACCATGGATGAGGGTGATGATTTCCAAAGCATTCTCACCAAAGATATATCCTCTATTTTCAAAAACTGTTTTCTATATTTTCAATAAAATTATTTTCCAAGTGTTTTCACTAGGTGTTGAAGATGGGTCTACTAAGTACTTATAGATTTTCAGTCCTACGCCTGATCAACGTATGACCGAATTTCTACGAGAACAAGGACGGACTTATTGAAACATCGAGTAATAAAAACTGTTTTCATAAAAACTATTTTATAATACTATATAAATTATAAAAGTGTTTTAAAATCATCAAAGAGAAATTTATCTGATTACAAGCATTTTAATAAATCCGGCTTCGTTCCTTTTCGAGGACGAAAAGATTCATAGGGGGGAGGAATGTGATAACCTGGATTTCTTTGGCATCAGATAATTGTATAATTATCTGATTTAAAAATAAATAAATAAATATATAATAAAATATAGAATATTGATTTATGGATTAAACAAATAATCTGATGATAAATATTTAGACTGGGATAGATATTTATTTGATAATCTTCTCGTATAATAATTTTAAAATTTGCAAAATAGTTATTTTCAAAACACATGTAATGTGTGTTTGTTTAAAATATGTATATGAGTCAATTTAAATTGAATTTGAATTTGAATTTGAGGTTTGAAATTCAAAGAATAATTATATTAGTGTATAATTAAGATTTTTAAAGTCTTCTCTTTTGAAATTTTTTATATGTATAAATACTAGAAAGGTGTGAACATAAATATAAAATATAAATTGATAAAATTGTTATCTTTAAATATAAATAACCAATTAATTTATAATGTGATGTTTTAAATCATGATTTTAGATTGTATTGATATAAAATTTAGAAAACATTTATAAATTTATAAATGTATTTGTTAATTAGGAATTTAATAAGAAAAGCTTTTTATATCATTTAAAAATAAAGTAAATATAAATAATGACAAGTGTTAAAGTTATAAACCTCTTTAGTACATGTGTCAACATACTAAGTAAGGTAAGAGACAAGTGTCTCATTATTTGAATTTTCTTTTAATTTTAAGAAAATCTGAAATTAACTTATATAAAATTTTATCTTTTCCCATCAAATATTTTTTTTTCCATAATCTCAGTTCTAAATCAAAGGAAACCGTGTTCATCTCCAAAAGAAAAAAAAAGAAAAATTTCATGCAATCCAAAACTTTGCAAAATCGAAATGCATGAATCAAAACCTGAATCATCTCCAGAAAAGCAGCAACCTGAAAACAAACCTTAATCATCAAAGTTGTTCCAGTGTTAATCAAAAAGGGTAGCTAAAGCTTTTCATTTTAAAGAGATCAAAGCTTATTCAGTTTTAAGGAAGTCAAGCAATGCAAATGTTTCAAATCCAGTTTAAAACCTTTGCTTTTCAAAAGGTGAGTAAATCATCTTTCACTAGTATATTTGATTTAAACCTGATGTGTGTGATATAATGGCTGAAGAAATTTTGATGCATGAATGGATTTAAATGAATGCAGGGATATAAATATAGATGATTGTGTATATAACCTTTCTGTTGTTTCCCAGAACTCAGAATCTACATTTAAATTCATAAGCTTAAATAAGTGAAATTTGTTGAAAGTGATTTTCTGAAATGAAGATTACTTTGCATGTATGTATAAAAAAAAAATCTTTGTTTGTTCATATGGGTTTATGATGTGCATGGCTGTAAACTCTGTTACTTGTTACAGGGTCTAAATTTTGGATAAATTTCGTTTTCTCTACTACTGATTTCTGTTAGGATTAAATTTACAAACAAAAAGTGTTAGATTAGTTATAGATTAAATCTTTGAAATGAATTTAAGAAAATAATTGATTGATTAAAGAAAAAAAAGAGACAGTGAAGATTCTTTTAATCTTGTTAAAAATAAAACATTGAAAATTGTTGTTTCAGGAATGTAACATGAATCTTCATGGTGAAATTTGGTTTTTAGAATGAAAATCAAAATCTCTAATTAAATTCAGAGGGAAATATTGGGGTTTGATCAGAATATGAGTTCTGTGCATTTGTGGGTGATCGGAGTATTGTGGAGGGTCGGGGTTTTTGCCTGAGTTAGCTGGATGATCTAGGATGTTGGCAAAAATGGTAGATGGGTGGACAAGCCACCGTGGCAGCGGCGGTGGGTTGGAGTGGTTTTTAACCCTAGTTTTTGGAGAGATCAAAATCTCAGGTCACTGCAGCAACTCTGGTGATCGAGTTGCACGGAACCTTGGGTAAAGGTAGCGTGGAAGCTCGGGAAGGCGTGGCCGAGGTCGCAGCAACTTCTGGTGGTCAGTGTCGTGGTTTCGGCCAGTTTTCTGGTGATGGGTGTTTTCCGAGTTTGATCGTGATAACTCGATCTTATTTTGGGGTTTGTAGGGAAATTTGGGTGATCAGAATCAAATGGGTGTGGCGTCGGCGACTTGTCAAGGGAGGTCGTGGTGGCCGGAGCTTTGGCGATCGCTGGTGCACTTGCACAGCGAGTTCCGGTGTCAGTAATTGAGGAGGAAGATGGGGACACGAGTTGAAGCTCAGGTCTGAGGGAAATTTGCTCGAGTTTAAACGCGAGTAGCTCGTGATGATTAGTTGTTAACAGTTTATGTTGCTACAGGGTTAAAATTTTAAAATAAATTGAGATGGAAAAGATAAGGAAACTCGAGTATGACCCGAGTAATCTACGGGTTTGACCCGAAGCAGCTTAAGTAAACAGTAATTAAGGTTTTAAAAGTTTGTGTTTTGATATTTAAAAATTTAAATTAGTTTAAAACTCTTATATATATTATTTGATGTTTTAATAAACGTTTTCTTAAACATATTTTAAGAAGCTTTGAAGTCTATTAAATTTAAACTTTGTTAAGAAATTTTAAAGTGATTTTAAAAATCGAGTTTGAATGTAATTTGAGAAGTTTATATAAAAGACAAGTTTTAAATCCAAATTGAAATAGTTTAAAACAACTAATAATTGATAAATATTTAAGATATTTTTAGTTGTGTTTTGATAACTTTAATTTTTATCAAGTTAAATGATCGTTTTATTTATATAAAAAAAAAATTAATTAATAATTTAATTAAGCAAAAATTGTTATAAAGTAAATGATGCAAATGTGTTAAGGGTAATTAAAGCATTTATAAGATAAATGTTTTATTTTAATTAAGGTTTTAATATCTTAATTTTGATTAAGTCAAATTAAAGAAATTAAGTTTAATTAATTAGTTTACTTATAAAGGATTGATTAAGAAATTAATTAATAAGTTGTTAGTTAAGTAATAAGGTTTACTTAACTAATAATTAAGTAGTGCTTAACTTGTAATTAAGCTTTATTAACTAATAATTAAGGTTTTATTAATTAATAATTAAAGAATAGTCAATCCGTAATTAAGGATTAACTAAGAAGTTTTTAAACGGTAATTACTTGATTAATCAATGGTGATTAAGGATTAATCAAATGGTAATTAAGGATTGATTATCTGTTGATTAAGGATGGGTTAACAGTTAATGAAGGATTAATTAAAGGTTAATTAATTGATTATGGAAGTAATTAAGGATTAATTACTTTGTATTAAAGGAAATTAAATAATAATTATGGATTATTAATTGATAAATAAAGGATAATTAATGTGGGATTAAGGATTGATAAATTGATTATTAGAGTTAATCAAGGATGTGATTCATTAATTAAGGTTAGTAATTAATTAATGATTGTATAAGCAAGATTAAGTGATTAATCCTTAAGAAGTTAAATTAATTTAAGTAATTAAATTAATTATGATATGAATTGATAATGCTTGCTTATGGATGATTGGTTGTTGAATGTCTGGATTGGATGATATCTATTGAATTGATATCTATTGATGAATAATTAACATTGATTAATGAATGTGATTAAGGTAAAGGTTAATTATTATATGAAATTTAAGAATAATTTACTAATGAAAGTAATTTGATGATCATTAATTAATATAATTAATGTAGTGATCAATCTTGCTTATTAATGATTGAATGATGATGAGTGCTTTGGACTGGTTGACACCTCTGATATGATTTGCTTTGTGACATGATATGTTGAATAGATGATGATTGTGATTATCTATCAATTATGAGTTGATGTGAATAAAAATGTTATCTGATAATTAAGGTTGAATTGTATTTAATTGGATAATTTTGGTTAAGATCACTTTGGATTCGAAGAGACCGGAGTCGGGTATTAGTAAATTCCCGAAGCCACTTCGATTCTGTATAAATTGTTATGGGAAATAGGTGATGTCTATAACAACTTGTGGAGTTGTAAATTGATATAAGTTACCCCGGGTTTATTTAAGTTGCATGCTTTTGTCATTCATGTTAGATGGGTTTACTCACGCTGGTTTCCAGCCTGACCCGGGTGTTACTTTGATGTAATGCTCGGGTCAGACCGAGTGTTACAGATTTCAGGTAAGGACGTTCTGGAGCTCAAGAGGCGAACTGGAGAGCAGGAAAGTATGGAAAACTTCTGATGTGATATATTATAGTATTTGGAATAGATTGATTTATCTGTTCTGTGATTGTAAATCTGTTGTAACTCTGATATATAATAAAGTGTAATTTGACAAGTACAGTTTCCTTTGTGTAACTATTATTTATGTGATATTATATTTTATCCGCCGCGTATGTGAGATTTTGGGTTTGGTTTTCTGTTTCTTTTTCTTTAATCTCTTTTTCTTTTCCTAACTATTTGGAATTTTCGGGATCAAAATTTCCGGGTCGTTACAAAATCGATGTCCGAATTGAGTCCAGATCTGAAGAAAGTTGAGATTCAGAAGCTGAAAACAACACAAATCAGAAAATCGAAGGACATTTATTAAGAAATTTCGTCATTTCGATTTTCATTCTATTTTAATAACTAAATTTGATAAAATTTGCATATATTTGTTAGAAAGGCTCAAAAACATTCATATATAAACAATATTACGCCTAATTTAACGTTTCGAAATAGTTACATGAAAATTTAAAAATATTTTTCCAAATTAATATATAATATTTTGAATTAATATAGAATTTTCTACAAATTGTTTACAGTAGTAGAATTTTATATAAAGCACCCTTCTGTGCAGTTATATGCAATAATTGCAGCCATATTCGAGACTATATTTAGCATTTGCAAACAAATCTGCAATTAGTGCATATCAACCTGTCAAATCTGCAAATATTGAAAATAACTGCATAGAACACTGCAAAAATATTGTTGACATTCACGGTGAAGCATCTAGTTATACAAATAAAAATGCAAAAAAAGTTTCAGCAAATGGTTTCTCATCTATATGCAGATATGTTGATTATTTATAGTTATAGGCAATTTTATTGAAAAGCTGCAGACGTATACGCAATTATTATGAATAGTCGCATAAATCTTTGCAATTACTATTAACAATTGCATTTTTAAACGCATTTCACTTATGAAGTTATGAATTGCATCATTTTTAAATGCATTTTTGAATCTTAAAATCACAACTGTCAAATGCAAATTTTAATTGTATATGAAATATGCTGTTAAAATATACAATTAAATGATGCATATTTTAATTGCATTTTACTTACGCAGTTAAAAAGTCATAAGATTTTTATTATACTTCAGATATATATGCAATCATTATGAATAGTTGCATACATATTTGCAATTATTTATGATCAGCTGCATTTCATTCATGCAGTTATAAATTGCACCATTTTGAACTGCATATCGTTTATGCAGTGAAAAATTGCACATGTTAAATGCAATTTTAACTGCATATAGCATATGCAGTTAAAACATACACTTGAATCATGCAAATTTTGAAGTGCATTTCACTTATGCAGTTAAAAATTCATAAAATTCTTATTATAACTGCATACATATCTAATATAAAGTTATAAATTGTATTATTTTAACTGTATATATCGTATGCAGTTAAAAATTGCAGCTGTTACATGTGTTGATATGAAGTTAATAAATACAGCTGTTAAATGCAAATTTTAACCGCATGTTACATATGCAGTTAAAAACTAAAAAATCAACTGCATTTTACATATGTAAATTTTAACTGTATTTTACATATGCAGATATCAACACACATAAAATTCTACAGTAATTCTCGATAACTGCTGAAAAATACACATTTATTTAGATAACTAAAGATTTTAATAAATACAGCCATGAAAGCAATTACTTATAATAATTGCAGCAGAGTCTGCGGTTATTTTACTTAACTGCATACAACTCTGCATTTACTTATAAGATTAAAAATAAAATTTCTTTGAACAAAAAAACATCATATTATTCGAATTACTTATTATAGCTTATACTTGCTATGCATAATTATACAACAAACATTGCTAAATTATCAAAAAATTGCAAAAAACAAAAAATACAAAGTCGATTGAAAATTAAATCAAGCTTTTACATGCAAGATGATGAAGCTATAATAAACCGCAAAAAATAAATCGAATCGTAGATCGAATTAAATCTGATTTCTCTACGAAGATTTCAAATCTTGATCCCAATACAATCAAACGAGAATAGTCGATAAGAACTGAACAAGGGTAATTAGTAAAACAAAATATTGAAAAAAATAAAAATAAAGACCGGATTAGATGTTTAAAACGGAAGGAGTTTCGTGATTCTAGGAACGTGGCGTAATTTTCACTTTTAGAAGTATGTTTATAGCATAATAGGTTTTCGTAATCCACGGCTAGGAAAAAAAGTTGGAGAGGATCCCGCTTTCTTTTCATTTTTGCGCGTTCAAACCCATGCTGTTGCAGCGTGGGGAAAGAGAAGGAAAAAATAATGATAAGGAATTCATGGCATTTTCTGGAGCCTGCTACTGTTTGAGATGCTCTACACCCTTTTACCCTTTTTTGTTCGTTCCGGATACTCAATTCTGAAAATATCCAATACAATCGTAAGTTAAATTCCTACACAAGTTGATTTTTACAATTAGTTACTAGAAATTCAAATTATGTCTTTATATACATCTCCAGTATGAATCCAGTAGCTTATTAGCTGACATTGTCCGCTAGGTGCTTGAATTTATGCTAAAATCTCTGGGACACATTGTTTATACTTTTGCTTGCTAATTTATATGTAAAAAAAATTAGTCATTATGATGTTATGTTGCATGTTCAGTGGGTAAATAACGGAATTGCTTATGCTAACATAATCTATCAAACTACGATACTACACATAATATATCAGACTACAATAATACACAACAGACATAGCTATGTTGCATGGTAAGCACATAACATAACAACACATAATTCAACCCGCATCAGGTAGACTGTTTATACATCAACAACACATAATTCAAATAATTCCAACATCATATCTGAAAGCTTCAGCTACACTTCCATCTTGAAGAGTTTTGCACTCTTGAGGTGTTGACTAATGTCAACAATTGATGCAATGATGGAAACAATGGAAACAAGTAGGCAAACTAAGCTTAGAGATTGTAAAAACAACCACTTGATACTCCACTTCTTAGTATTTGTTTGAGCTATATGCATTGCCACAGGAAAATATACTGTTAATGGCCAGAAACCAAGGGCACCAAGTATGCCAACCACTGCATTGAAGAATGGAAGCATGAGTGCCACAACAGTAGTCAGAGTTATGAATACCGTTCGCACTATAACTTTGCATAGTGTGAACTTGATATAACGTGGTTTGGCTAGGCATGCTTTTATGGTGTAGGCTTTGTTGAAAAAGCTTGAGTTTGGAAATTTTGCAGCTAGCCATTGTTCGTAGAATGCGAATAGTGGTTGGCAAAATAGCTGTAAAATGATCGAAAAGTACCAAAATAATATTGTATCCTTGTATTAAATGACATAATTGATTTGTAAATGAAGTAAAATAAATAGATAAGATGCATTGGAGACACGACTTAATGCTTTGAGGATGACATGTCTTTATTTGTTTGTCGATTTAAAATGTTGGTATCTGAAACCACTAAGGATCAGGTGTCTTACTCACATATGTGCACCAGATATGTTACAAATACATTTTTGTAAGTTTTCATGGGTTAGTGAGATTGACAAATGCGAACCTTTGGCTGTTGATCACTTTATTTTATCCATGAAATACACAGATATTTATCATAGACATATGCACATACTCCCTGGGTCCTTGAGTTTCAAATGTTCTAGGGCCTATTCCCTATGTATAACCAACGATGCACCTCCTTGCGTTTTACATAACTGCATAAGTTTAATTGAGTGAAGTAGTGGGCTATATGCCAGATAAATAAAGACGATGTACATTTGGCCAATCTTGTTCATTATAACTGGTAAACTAGGAGGATTTTGACAAATTAAACAAGATACATACTTGTAAGTTACTTGATCAATTCCTGTTTTAATATAGGTTTTCAGCTTTTTGTAAGGCCTTAAAAGCCGCTTATGAGCTATTCGTATCAAAAAGTAATAGTATGCATAATGATAGCTCATTTCAACTAAAGATAAGCCTAGTGAAACAATATCGATGTTTTTTTTTTTGTTGCTTTTGTTGTTCCAAATTTAAAACAGAATTAAGATTTGATTGTTGTTTTCATCTTAGACTTTTATTTCCTTGCTTTCATTGCACTTATCCTGTTGAATGTTGAAGTCATCCAGTTAAGACTTTTCTAATTACCGATATAAACCACATAAGCAAAACAAAAATGAACCATAATACCTGGTATGCTCCTCCAAGATGTATAATCACTGCAATATTAGCTATATCAATTAACCAAAAGGGCTCATAAAATCCTGTAAGAATATTGCCTGGGGCTTTACTTCCGAATGCTGCATACCCTGAACAGCCAAGTAATACATAGAACAATGTTGTTCCTGCAATACTATACATATTTGCTTTCTTCATAGTTTTGTTTTCTGGTGGTGGAGATCTTAACGTGTTCTGAAAGAAAAATCATGACATAAACTAAATCATTTGAAATAAATATATTAATGACTCATAATTGTGTAACAGTTAATGATATATCCATGTCACACTATTATCGGAAATAATGTTGATTTATTTTCATACATGCACATAGGTACCTTTATTTCCTTATGAGGTTATTCTTTGCAGTAACAACATGGATCATTCCATAGGTGCAAGTATCAAAATACAGATTATATATTTATTTGTTTAGTGGGGGTTAATATTTTACATTTTTCTGTTGATGAATTATACTTTTGGCTGTGCCCTTATCAAAATCACTAAGGTAACCATTTATTATTATTATCTTTTTTTTATTTTTTTTATTTTTTTTATTTTTTTTTGAAGACTTGGAGAACCAAGCTTCACTTATAAACTCTAATAAAGTGTGCACCGAATCCAGAACACATACATCCGGTATATCCATGAGGATATGTAGTTGACGAGGATTGAACTCTCGATCTTGCATGTGAGCGTACCTTTTTATGTTATATTTGCATATGTTATTCATAGTTCTCTTTCACTAAAATAAACTGGTGCTGGAAATTATATTTGTATTTAAGCTTTAAATACGTTTAATATTAATGAGATATTGAGGCATTACACCACATTATACCCAGAAGAGAATATAAACATTAAAACTCAAAATGAACACCAGTTAATTTGTATACGCATACCTGGATTTCGATTAGAACCATAGAATATGTATAGGCAAATGCGATATTTCCAAGAGCTTGGAAAGAATGCCATATTTTTGTAGAAGTTGAAATATCATGGCCTATTTTAACTCCGAACAAGTTTCCTTTAAGATCATGCTGGGTAAAGAGCTGAACCACACACAAATATAATGAAATGAATGAATAAGCAAATGACATTGCTGCAGCAATATATGATAAAAAGGCAATGTTTTCCAAGTCTGGAAGCTGCGATAAGAACACTTCTGCAATGCCAAAGCCCACAACATACATTGTCCATGACACTTTACATGCAGCTTTTCGACCATTTTTATGGTAACAATTTGAGAGATCAACAGCCCTGTCACATTTTAGCATTTTTATTTATTTATTAGTATATATACAGTGAAAGAAAATGAAAATAATTTTATGAATTCTACTCACATTATGCTTATAGCTGCTGTGATAGTATAGCCGACCAATGTTCCCCAAAGTTGTATATATTGTATAACTCCACATATCGTCACTGCTTTCTTACCTGCATTTAAAATAATTCTTATTGCTGATTCGCTTGACATTAAACCTTTATTTTTCAATGGTTTAAGGTATTTACTTTCACTATAAAGTTGTTTACTACTACGACAACAACAACAACAATTAGATTAGTTTAGCCTGTATGGAAAATGTTATTGTTGATAGTCTTGATGTCACCAAGTAACTACATAGGGTGCATGCGATATTTCTCTTCTTCTTCTTCTGTTCATGGTTAAATCAATATAAGCAAGACATCCACATCCGAAAATTATTCATCCGGTATTTTTTAAGATTATAGTTTAAATTATGCGTATTTTAGTACAATGAAATATATTTATTAATTATTTTATTTAGAAGTTTATATTATACGTACCAAATGGATATTAACACCAAATGGATATTAGCTACACGAAACTATTTATTATCATTATATTTGTTTATTTTTAACATTTTAATAATCAATGAGATCGAATTTTTTTTATGTTAAACTAAAAATTTTCATTTATGTTTCTTGATTTATTGATCGTTAGCAGATATGATAATTATCTAATACCCGTCCGTATCCGCGGATGCGGATATCCGATATTTGAAAATGATTTTGGATGCAGATACAGATATGACACAATCCGCCTCCGAAAGTATCCGTTGATTGGCCTAAAAATATGCCATTTTGAACTGAATGGATCTAATGCCTTTCTGGTCCATAATGGATTTCTACCATTGGAAGAAATCCTACTTCTAACGATTCTCCATATCTGTATGAGTCTAACACCTTCCATTGAAATCTTATGATATATGAATGAAGGTTAATATGATTTATCACTATCAATCAACCAAAAACAATAAAACTGACCTAAAAATGCTTTTACGGCATCTTGATATTTATAATTTCTACTCCCATTGATAGGGTCAGGAGCTCGATAACAATCTGAGAGGAGGATAGCTGTGTAGTAGGTTACAAAAGCAAATAGCAGAAGAACAAGAACACCAGATAGCCATCCAAGCTGGGCAACACTCCAGGGCAGTGTTAGTACACCAGATCCCACTATTGCTGTGAAGGCATGTGCTGTAGCTGTCCACACAGTTCCTACATTTCAATTTGGGTAAAAATTTGTAAGTGACACTGGGTTTTATATAATTTTTTGAAGTGTACTGAATATTATACAAATGGTATGTATGATTAATATATTTGCAGTATTTAGTTATTAAGTCAGTAGTTTGACTTAAGAAATTCAAATATGCATCCAAACAAGTGTTGGAGAAATCAGTTATAGGGGCATTAATACTATGGCTTTTACTTCTTGAGATGTTATCCATTCAAATGGAGGTATGAATATTGGAACAAAAGTAGTTAGGATAGGTTGTCATCGACAATTGGTGATACATATACCTAGAGAGGGGTATTTGCTCTTCCTGGGCGATGATATTTGTATTTAGTGGTGCACAATACATAAATCACATGCATTACATCTCCCCAAATTAACCACACCCCAACCCCCCCAAAACAAAAACAAAAAACCAGTCACCAATACCCAATATGTGTGTTTACACACACACATCAATGATGCTCCTTTAGTACCCTTGTTTTTAACTACTAGTTTTTTTTAATTAATAGTATGGTATGCCAACGGATAGAAACAACAATTATTCAAATAAAACCAGTGGTTGAAAATAACAATGGTAGTAGCATCATGCTACGAAAGAGGGGTACCTATATATATATATATATATATATATATATATATATATATATATATATATATATTTTCTCCGCGTGTGTCCGTGTGTTCAATGGCCTCCTTTGTTATAAATCGTCTCCAATCCTCCACATCTTTTTGTGCATAAAATTTTGAGCCAAAGTGAATATTGTAGTTGTGTTATGTTCATTAGTAAGAACATCTGAACAAAATTTGGCTTCATTCCTCAAAATTATTTTCCTCTTCAAAATTTTATTTCAGGTTGATGGTTAAAATAAATATTTTTGATGGTTCCTGATGTCATGCAATTTTGGAGAAGTTAAAAAGTTTCAAAGCAATTTCAAAATAACTGATTTCGAAGCAATTTCAGGTTGTGTGTGTGTGTGTCTACACACACATATCAGTGATGCTCCTTTAGTACTCTTGTTTTTAACTACTAGTTTTTTTAATTAATAGCATGGTATGCCAACAGAGAGAAACAACAAATATTCAAATAAAACCAGTGGTTGAAAATAGCAATGGTAGTAGCATCATGCTGCGAAAGAGGGGTGCCATTTAACCTATATGTGTGTGTGTCCGTGTTTAATGGTCCCCTTTGTTATAAATCCTCTCCATTCCTCTACACCTTTTTGTGCATAAATTTTTTGGGCCAAAGTGAATATTGTAGTTGTGTTATTTTCATTAGTAAGACCATCTGTAAAATTTGGCTTCATTCTTCAAAATTATTTTCCTCTTCAAAATTTCATTTCAGGTTGATGGTTAAAATAAATATTTTTTATGGTTCTTGATGTCATGCAATTTTGAAGAAGTTAAAAGTTTCGAAGCAATTCAAAGTTTGCATTAATGATCTTGTTAATAAACATAAGACACACTCTTGCAGCCAAAAGTTTATATTTAAATATTTGTTCCACATAATAGGAAGGAGAAAGAAAAATATATTTAGATAGAAAATTATAGTTGATATTAGGAGGCTACGAAATGGTGTTAAATAAAGAGGGTTGATCCTAGCTCATACACATGCAGCTATACTTTTAATCATAATACTCTATACACATATGCCAAATAAGGAGCAATATTTGTGAAGGAACGTAATAAACTCACTGTAAACTAATTTGAAATCAGTTAAAACATGTTAGTAATGTGGATAACTCAACTAATACTGACAAATTATCTGTGAATACAAAATAATTTTGGAAATCATACACAAATTAAACAGTAATCAAAGGTGACTGAAGGAATGATATGTGGGCTTGGAAGTGGTATCTTTTGGGTGGTGAAGGAGGAATATTATTCTAAGCGATATCAGTCCGTTCTAAATAGATTGTAAAAACTGATTGAGAATATCCGAAAGGCAAACACTAATTAAGTGAAATTAAAATTAGAAACGGTAGTTATACAATACATTATTAAGGACTGCCATAAAATAAGACAAAGATATTTAAAATTATACCATTGTGCCATTTATTAAGTTTTATCTACCAAATTTTTATCATGCAATTGCATGACATTATAAACCAATAATCCAACATACCATTTCATGTCAACTAATAATCTCCGTCTTACTTGATATTGCACCAAAATTCCAGTGTCTGGTGGGATTAAAGACATCTAAGAGTAGATCTTTTTATACTTTCAAGCGGTATTTTGGAACTGTCAAAAATTATGTACGGATATTTGGAAGTTGTTTAAATAATTTAAAGACAAAAAAGGTCTCATGAAAAGTATATACTTTTATATTATAAACTTGTATCGATGAACTCTTGCTAATCGATTTTCGGAAAATCTTTATCATTTATTGTAATATACAAAGATTTTATTTATTATTATTATTTTTTGTAGTCAACATACACTATGAATGTTATGTTTACTTTGAATCACATATGGAGATTATTTAGACGTACAAATGTGGATAATATTTTTCATCTGAGATCTGATATCATATTGTTTTTCTTATGTAGCATATACAAATTGCAGAGACACAATTTAATGTTTTATATCTATTTTTTATAGAATAGGAGTAATTCTTAACTGGAGGGGAGCACCCAGTATTATACGTGCAATTTAATAATCCAATTCATTAATGTCTTTTTACTATTTTTTCAAATGTTTTACCCATGGTTTCTTTTAGTGTAAATGTGCGTTTTTTAAGGGGTATTCAAAACGGAGCACAAGTGGAGAAAGTTCGGAGAAAAGCGAATGCTTTTTGATCTGCGAAAGGAACAACCAAAAGGAAACGATTATTGTATGAATTTGTATTTTTATTTGTTTTAAATTGTTATAAGTATCTTTAAATAAATGTTAATGTTGTGTTTTATTGTTTTATTTTTTAGAAAATATGTTTAGTTTTATTGTTATTTTTACTAAAAATAAATATTTATATTTGTTAATGTTTTATTATTTATTATCATTTTAAATTATTTGTTAACTACTTAAACTAATTGTTAGCGTCGTGTCATCCTCAAACTGTCAAATTTTCCCGCGCCTCCACAACGGGATAAATGGAGCATTGCTCAGCAACGAGATAAATGGAGCATTGCTCTGTTAAGAGTTTTCGACAAAAATTGAACTGGCCCAACCAAAAGTTAGGCACCCAAAATATTAATACGAGTGTTACGGCACGTGCTTCGCGTCTGAATTGTTTTTCTTATAAATTGTATAGGTTTAAATCGGTTAATAAAAAATGATTTGTTATTTTCAAGTGATATTAAGATTTGTATATTTGTAAAGTAGTATTTTGAATTTGTAAAGAAAGTTTAATTTGTAAAAAAGTGTGACAACAAACATATTAAAGATAGGCTGAAACAATCTTTCTAGAGCATCGGTCCTTTAAGTAATAAATGTATCATCCCACTTGCTCAAGTTTTTAAATGTTACATTTTATTTTTGTACCTTGGGTGTTATGTGTCAAGTGATTGGATTCAAGCCCTCTTAAAGCATTCCCAACAATTCTTATAAATTTTTTTGTTTTTGTTATTGTTTTTTTGTTTTTTGGATTGATCCACGCCCATTGACCTCCAACAATTCAAGTTTTTTTTTTCCAGTTTTTATCCGGTTGTATAAGAAATGTGTAGCTATAATTCTAATCTGCATACTGAACAATTTTTGTAACACATATTCTTATCCGACTTTATAAATGTCGAATAAAATAAGCAACCGATGCAACCTCAGGTTGCTTTGGTTAGTCCAGATGGATCAGCCAACTCCTAATTGAGAATGGTTGACTCATCCCTATTTGAATTGCTCTTGCTACATACGTCCTATCACTATTTGCTGATGGTCATTAACTTTAGAAATCACATTTTACTATGCACCTTATTGCCACAAGTGACAGAATGCTATCTGCACACTTTAGCTCGCTACATCGCACTACATTCTACAACGCACGGTACTCCATTCTACACTGTAGATTGCTCTATAATTCAGTTTTCATATATACATTCCCTCTCACTTCAAATTTTTTAATCAATACAAAATAACAAGCGAACAGACAAATAGTTCATCAACATCTGTGTTAAGATGTAATATTTTTTTTATAGACTACTGTGTAATAAATTATAAATTACATTCAATGTCTTGCTTCCATTAAATTGTAAAAATAGTAAAAAAAAAAAAAAAAAAGTAAATTGCATACATGACCTTAATTTTTATATGTAGAACATTAAATTGAATAATGTTTTGTTTGTTATAATAACCTTAGTATGCGCTCTATGGGGACCTTAAAAAATCCATTATAACATGTCAAGAGTGATTAATTAAGTGCAAAAGGTAACAGCAAATGAATGCAAAAAGAAAACTTTAACTGATCACTCTTTGCAGTTAAACTGAAAAAGTGTACACACTTGAAAATGTGAATTAAAGTTTGACTGTAATCAATTATTGGAGCAAAAATAACTCTAGTTCACACTTTAACTTCAAAACCCTTTAGTTGAATGAGAGTTAAAAGAATAAACTGAGAATGCTCTTAGCATGTCATCATGTATCTATAATGTTTAGTACTATATGAAACCCATCAGTTATGTTATTTCACCCAATGGGGCACAAAACTACAAATCATTTCAATATCAAGTAATTGTACATCTAGGTTAATTTCTGAAAGCAATATATTAGAGCTTCATAGAAACTGAAGCAACAACTAATACACTTAAACAGATTTTATTTTATCTTATATTTCGTAATTTTTTGGTTGGCAAAACAGAAGAAGATTAAGCCAATAAAATGTTAATCTAAACACCTTGTTGATCCAATTATGTATCCTAGTTAGTAAACACTACAGTGAACTTAATGTTCAATTAATGTATGATCTACTAGCTAGCATTTTCCACATGCATGCATGCAGTACACAATATCACTACTAGAAGTCATTATTCACATTGTCAGCAAAATCATCAAAAATACTTACCTGTTCAACTCATTCAAACACATAAAAGAAACATTATAAGAAAAATAATAATCAAATTGCACCTTTACCGATTCAGCTCATTCAAATGCATCAAAATAATGGCACAAGTAAAATAATAATCAAATCAATCCTTTTCCACAAGTTCTATAAATAAAAACTTACCACTTCTGATGTTGCCATCATCACTGTTCAATCCTGCATGTTCAATTTCCATTGCAACTCAGGCAAAACTCTTGAAAATCAAGCTAGAAAAATTTAATTTGAGAAATAAAGCGAGTTTGAGTATAAATGAGTAGAAAGTGCTAAATGAAGTACAAGCCAAATTGCCATAAATAATGCGTATAAATACATCATAAGAGCTTGTTGGGACTTGCATGACATGGCAGAAACTACCATATAGATACGTAATATCAATTTTAGAAACATGACATTTGTCATCTCATTTTGCTTGATTCAAGGAAAAAGTTGGAGGAGGCTTGATTTTTTTGGGCAATGCTTTTTTCGGTTTTTTTTCTTTTCTTTCTTATATACCATCTCATTTAATAAAAATGCATTGAGTTTTGAGCATTATGCAGGCTGTATTTATTTCTCAACCTTGTGCATTTGACTCTTGGATTTTTGTACTAATTGGCAAGTTTTGAATTTCACAAAATTAAATGATGAACTGGGCTAAGAGTAAATTGCATTACTGGAATTATCCATTCTAAATTACAGTTCTGTTAGCCAGTATAGCATAGCACTTGACCGTGTCCTAACTTATCATCACGGTAATACACAGTCAATGTGTTTTCATTGGTTGCAAATATGGTATCATAATAAAATTAGGTTTGAAGGATTTATTTCTGTCAAATCTTCCATATTAGGCCTTGTGCACAAAAATATGCATTTTAGACTCTAGGTAATTTGTGCTCCCGTCTTTTTTTTTCTTCGATAACTACAACAAAAATAAAAAAAATTAAAGTCTTTTCATTATCCAACCTTTTGCATTCTTTATTAAATGAAATATGAAAATGTTTTTATTGATGGAATGGTTGTTTATTATGGTTGACGGGCTTAAGCGTAAGGCATAAAATAGTCCGTTTAATTTAGTTCTCTCCCCCTTTTCTTTTCTTTGAAAAGGAATACAAAAATTACAAAAAACAAAAGTCATTTTCTTCCTTCCTTTCTTTCCATAATTTATTTCTATTGAAATAAAATCAATTTTTTAAATATACTTAAAACTCCTTGACTTCGCTACAAGTCACACATTAAATAGCAATGGGGCTGGGCGACGGCCGCCTACAGCTCCGTCGACAAGTGCCGATGGCTAGCGAAAGCTAGTTATTACTTTGATTAAGCAATCAATCGATTAATTCTTTTAAATTCTTATTACAATTTATAAAGTGGAAAATAGGTACAGAGACAAACTTTGAAAAAAATTTATTTTGAAAATTGGGCTAAACGACAAACTTTGAAAAAAATTAGGCTGAAGGACAATGCTACTTATAGTTAAGCATTTTGTACAGTGTAAAACTGAATATAATGTTAGTTATAACTAGCATTTTGTATAGTGTAAAAACTGGATATAATGCTACTTGTAACTAGTATTGTCCTTCAGTCTGATTTTTTTTTCAAAATTTTACTTTAGTTTAAAAATGAAACTTGTTGTCCTTCGGTATAATTTTTTTTTCAAACTTTGTCATTCTTCCTAATTCCCTCTATTATAAAATGTTAAAAAAATACTAGTTTAATTTCTAAAAAATAAAAGTAATATTTTAGCTTAGCCTTTCAACCTAATGACGGCTTGTGATTGGTTAAATAGTATTTTTGATAATCTATCTTCGTGTAATTCGAATATTTATCGTTACTGAAAATCTAACTCGCACGACCAATCTATGCAACGTTTAGTCGGTTCATTATACAATTTCGATAAAGTTGATTATGTGTAACATTTTTACGAATTACTTTTTTTTAAACCATTGGGTAATTAATTATGAATTTTTAAATGTATTTAGTACAATAAAATTATATAAAATAAAATATTCGGTAGAAAAATAAATTTATTGGATTTTATATCGATCTAAAATATTTCGGACTTATTTTCAAAAGATGATTAAAAAATAAACAACTATAGAGTGTTGATCTTGAATTTTAAATTTATGGTTGTTCGTCGACATTCGGACTAAAAACCATTCGTTCGAAGGCCAGATGACCTTTAAACGAGACCAATTCGTAAAAGAATAGCCGGAAAAAAATTAAGCTCGAAACGGATCATTTTGTCGGGAGTTATGGTTCGTACAGCTTGTGATCTGTATGGCTGGTGACAGCTAGCGACGACCGTCAAAGGAAATTTGTCGTCGCTAAACAGTGTGTGTCTTGTAGTGCTTCTGCAAATCTTCAAATCATTCAATCTTGAGTGCACAAGTTTGAACAACGATTATTATGTTAATCCTGAAGGGCGGACGACAATTATCGATTACACCATAATTGTGTCGAATTTCGTTTTCAAAACAGTGACCTCATAACGACACAACTCATATCACTTCTTTTTCCATTATTCCTATCCATCAACTCCAACGTTTTTTTAGTTTTTATTACTCGTCACATAAGATAGATACGACATTTGCTTTATTGACTTAAGCCAACAATAAGACCATCCTCTAGGTTGTAGATTGCAAAGTAATATCTACTAAAAATGTTCAAGAGATAAAAAAATACATAAAGCCTAGAAGTCCATGGCCACTATCTCGGTTTTGATCCTTGAGGTCAAATATGAAATCTTACGTAGGACGATTAGGAACACTAATATATTGGGCAAGACTTGTAGGACAGCTACTTAACACAATTTAAGTACACAGTTTCAAAAAATAAAAATAAAAATATTAATATAAATGCAGACACATCTGCATCATGCCCATGGATCAAGTTGTTTTGTTGTCACAATGAAATATCACATGTTGGTAGAATAGTCACTACTAGGAACGGCTCCTAAAGCGACGGAGCCTAGCGACGGCTAAAAAAGGCGGCCATCGCTAGCCGTCGCTTGTCGCGAATATACAGATCTGCAGCCGAGAGAAACATTTCATTCCCTTCCTTCCATTCTCTCAGCTCATTCTCCTCCACACTTGCAACCAGCCACCGCTATCCGCCACCAGGAGCCGTTGCAACCTTCTGTCGCTAATTTGAACATCTCCACACTTGCCGATATCTCCTATTTTCCATTATCTTTGTTTAATTTAGGTTTAAATTAAATTAGTTGATTTGGGGATTTGGAATTGGATGACTTAGGGGTTTGGAATTGATGAATATATGTTATTAGTTTATATATATGGTTTATTATTTGAATTGGGTGCATACTGGTAAACCTAATTTAGAAAATTAGTTGTTTATGTGTTTGAAAATGATGATTATTGCGTATTAGGTGATGATAATTAGTGTTGATTTGGTGGTATTAATTAGTGAATTTATTGTTCACTTTGTTGTTAAAAATTATGGCTACTTTAAAATCCAAAAAATAATACATGTGTGACGACCCGGAATTTTCTAGCAATATCAATTTAATAATCTGCATTAAATATTAAATTGATTTGATATATTTTTGTTAATTTGATCTGAATTGATACTCTTCTTTTAATAAATATTTAATTGGTAAATGATATCTGTTAAAATTAATTGTTTGTTTTCTATTTATATATGTATATATTTGTATACATTGTAAATAGATGAGATTTTGTTTTAAAGTTCAACTAATAAATTATGTTTTAAATACTAATATACATTTTAGTGAATTAGAAATTATGATTTATTTAATATAAACTTTTCAAAGCTAAATAAATACAGGGTTTTAAATACATAAGATAAATGTTTAAATAGTTTAAAACTTATTTTAACTTAATTTTAAATTTAAATTTATTAACAAAAAGGTGTCTCTGTTCTACTCTGTAAAATTTGGTGAGTAACTTCTTTTTAAAAGCTTAGGTAAATTTTAATTTGTTGCTTGTGAAAACCTCTGAGATGAAATATGCTTTGTTTGTATATATATATATATATATATATATATATATATAGGGTTGATAATTCTGAGTTTATAAATGTTTGTAAATATGCTTGCCTGTTGTATTCAAGTGACTCTGTTCTTAGTTCAGAAATTTAAAAGTTAGATCAAAATGCAAATCTATTCGTCTAATCTTTGTTAGAGTTAGAGATCTGAACAATTTAAGCTTGTTAAACCATGAGTAAGTTTAGAATTATGCTTAAAGCAATATAGTCTTGAGTTTTATCTGGAACCAAATCTAACCTGCAGTGTTTGCATATGACTGTTCTCTGTTACATATTGTAAACAAAATCTTGATATAAAAAAAATTATTTACTTCTTTCCTGATTTATGCTTGCACTTTAGTTTCAATAAATGATGTTTGTATCATCTCAAACTAAGTTTAAGCATTTAGTTGAGATAACAAAAACTTAAAAATTTATCTCTGGAACCCAAAATTTAAAACAATCTTAAGATTGGCAGAATTTAAACTTTCACCAATCATTGATTCAGGTATACAAAGTGAATTAGTGAACAATAACATGATTTTTAAGGGTTAAATCATAATTTTTAGTGGTGTGTTTTGAGAGCAGCTTGGGTTTTCTGTTTGGAGCTATTTGAGTCGCCGTGGACGAACGCGTGGATGGGGGAGGTCGTGACTGGAACTGGAGATGCGGGGGCGATAGTGGGGTCTGGGAAAAATGTGTGGAGGTCGATCTAAGCCTTGTGGTGGCGGCGGTTGACGTTCAAACTCAGGTGACCTAGTTTTAAGGTACCGGTTTCTCTTGGCTTGTTCATCACCGTTGATGAACCGAGTGCCACGTGGTTTGGAGAGGAGATAGAGGAGAGATAGTCGGTGTGGTAGCCGGAATTTGGTGGTCTCTGATGGTCAGGGTGCCGCGCGCGTGACGTTGACAGGCATGGAGGGGTGAGTGGTGTAGTTGTTTTCCAGGTTTTTTGTGTCTTTTCCATTCACGCGCGCCTGGTGAAAAAACTCGAAGCAGCTTGATATTTTTCTCGGGGAAACCTGTGTGTTTACCCGAAGTAAGTGGGAAGTGCTCGGTTATTAGTTTACAGGTTTGTAAAACCTGGAACTATTTTTAACAGTTTTCAACTGTTTTAAAACTTTGTTTAAAATTTAAAATCAAAGTTAAAACCTAGTTCTAAATCAAAGTTTAACTGTGAATTCAAGTCAGTTTTGAAAATAAAGTTGGGTATAATAAAGTTTTCAAAACTTAAATTATTTTAATAATTTTAAAGGTGCTTAATGTTTAAGTGTATTCAAAAAGGAGTTGAATTCAAAAATGAAATATAGAATGTTAAGAAAGTATTTAGACAAGTTAACTCCAAAGAAATCAGGACTTAGTTATGAAAAGCTAGATTTGGAACTAAAATAAAGTTTTATAATTTAAATTTATTCAGATAAGTTTAAGTGTAATTAAATATGTAAGTTTAAAAAGGGGTTTTGAAAATAAATTAGTGTAAAAATTTTATTAAGATAAAATTGAAATTTATTGAAATAAATGTTTAAACATATTGGAAGTGAGAATTTAATCAATTATAAGAACAATTTACTTTAATTCATGAAGTTTTAGAATTTTATATGAATTAACTTTTAAGTTAATTAAGTAAGAATAATTAATGATGGATATTAATAAATTTGGTAATTATAAGTTTAAAAGTGGTAATTAAAGTTAATTAATGAGTTAATTAACTAATATGTGATTAAGAACCACAGATTAGGTTTGATTTAAATTAATAAATTTTGAATGGTTAATCAAACTTATAATTAATGATGATTAATACAAGTTAATTATTTTAGAAAATAATAATTAAATAAGTGTTAATGAAGATCATTAACTAGATTATTTTATGATTAATTAATGTATTGATTTTTAATAAATTAATTTGATTAATTAATACAATAATAATCATTGTAATAGTTTAAATGTGAATTATTTATTTGAAAAGTAATTAAGAAATTAATTACTTATTAACTGAGTAAATTGATTTGATTTGAGTTAATTAATTTAGTTTAATTAACTGATATTTTGGAATTAAATTACTTAGAGAAGTAATTGAAGGATAATTACGGGATGTAATTAACTGGATGATGTTGTTAATGGAAGTAATTGAAATATAATTACTTAAAATTAATCAGGGGATTAATTAAGAGTGTTATTGAGAAGTAATTAATTATGAATGATTAATTACTGTATGTTATTAATCAAGAGGGTTAATAATTGTGTTTTGAAGATGTGTATTCTTAATATAATTAACAAATGAAAATGTAATTTGAAATCATTAATTAATATAATTAATGATGGGATTAGATATTGGTTTATTTGAGAATAATAAATCAACAAGATAATTAAATGGTAATAAATCGATATAAATGTAATTAATTAATTAATGGGTTTATTCAAGATTAATTTCTGTAAATAAATTAAGGAAATTACTGGAATGTTGCAAAGGATATTTAAATCAAAGATGATTAATTTGAATATATAAGTAATGGATAATAAGATTTAAATTTAGTTAATTAATATTGATTAATTTGAGAAATCATTTGATGATTTGGTATGGTAATTACTTAGTGTAATTAGTGGAGTATAATTACTTAGGAAAGTAATTAGATAATAATTACATGATGGAATAAATACAAGATGATTTGTAAGTAGAGTAATTTGAGTAATTTCTTTTGTAATTAATCAAGGGATTAATTTATGGGAATAATTAATCATGGAATGATTAATAAGTAATTAAGAGTAATTAATTACTAGTTTGCTATTAATCAAGGGGTGATTAATAATTGTATTTAAGTTAAGATTAATCACTTAATTAATTTAAATAAAGAAAATTGATATAGATTGAAGATCATTAATTAATATAATTAATGATGTAATTAAGAATTGTAAATTAAGGCATAACTAATAGAAAGTAATTAAATGTTAATCTGCTATGAATGATTTAGAATAATTCATATGGAAAATTAATTAAAGACTAAATTATTCTTGTAATTAGAGAATGGTTAATTAATTTGATTTATAATTAATTAATGATCGTGAGAGCAGGATTTATGGAATGAGTAATTAGTTTAATTTATTTTAAATTAGTTAAAAATGGAAGTAGTTAATTTAATTCATTTTAAATTAGTTATAGATTGTGATCCATAAATCATTGCTGATGGATGATGTTGATATTTCATTGATTGATTGTGATCTCAGTAATGAGATAGATAATGACTATGTGGTATGGATATATAGTTTAAGTGTGATAATATTTAATTATCTATTTGGATGATGATATTAGCTATCTGTTTATGATGATGATGTGATTATCTATTATGAGATGTGAATTATCTATCTGTGCATATTGTTAATATTAAATTGACTGTTAAGACTAAATAGACAACTTGGCCTTAAAAGACACGTTTTGGATTTCGATGAGACCGGGATCGATTTTCCTTATTTGGAATATCCGAAAACCACATCGTTTCGAAATTACGATAGGTCGTGAATCTGAAGTAAAGATGAAGGTTCTGAATGCAAGGGTTATCGTCGTTAACTTGAGGGTGATTCCAAAACGAGTGTAACGAGATGATACCTTCGGTTTCGTTCGAACCCGGAACGAACTTGTATGGATTGAATGCTTTCAGCACATCGTCAGGCGGACGATGAGCATTCTAAGAAATATGTTCTATAAAGGTAATCGTAACCTCAAGCCTCATCAACCGGGAATGGCTAAAACAGGGGAGGTGCAGCAAGGTTAGGTGGGTCATGCCCAAGCAGGACAAGGATATTCCCCTGTCTAGATGTCCCTTTTTATTCGGCTGTGTGGGCAGTTGGTCTGCAGCCAACTGCGGGGTTTATCTTGTTCGGGACTGTTCAGTAAGGAATGGTTCCGGCCTTGTGTTGTAGGGGATGAAGGGAGTATCCTCGGTACGTTGATCTAGGCCACGTACTGTGACGGGCGGTACCCCAGTAGCCCTGCCATTGTATGGAATCCAAAATCCAATAAGTGCCTACGGTTTTGATTGTATTACCCACTTTTGTGGCTAGTAGCTGGAATTTAATAGATGTAACAGTTTCATCTATTTTCTATTTATTTGAAAACCCTAGACCTATTATAATATCACTGGATTTCCTATCAAATGTTTTGGTCAGCGTAAGGTAAAAACTTTTCCATGTTTATGTGTGGGAAGTCTTACGTGATACCTTTTGTTTTCAAAGGATTTTTCAAAATTAAGCAACTTTAACCTGTTACTCATACCAGACCCATGTCTGACCCGAAGTTTATTTTTGTTTTTCATAAACTCTCGGGTACCCAAATTTTTACGGGTAGCCAAGGGATTCAGGTTTAGCTTTGACGAAATCTGGAGGAGCAATGGAGCAGGAGGCTTCAGCGTTTTAGATATATATTTAGTTCCGCTGTGTGGTATCTCTGTGATGTATTGTGTATTGTGTTGTATTAACTAGACAGGTGTTTATAACTGCCTAGTATGTGTTGTACTATATGTATCACTCTGATTGATGTTATATACTATGTAAATACTTATGTGATTAATATATTTTATTCGTTCCGCTGTGAGATTCTGATGTTGTTGTTCTTTCTTCTCTATCTTTTCTATTTTCTCACCTCTTTCTTTCTTATTAACGATGCTTCTTCTTGGGAGTAGGAAGTGGGGTCGTCACAGTGGTATCAGAGCGCTAGGTTGAGTGAATACCTAGGCTCTTGAGTGATTTCTTTTCTGAGAGAGCGTATTTGTAAATTTAATATATATATATATATATATATTTATTTTCTATCTATTTGTTGGACTACCTGTTCGGGTTTTCCAATATAAGCATAAGGATAGATTGAGTAGTGGTGTGTATAACACGACTACCTGTGGTTAGAAGTATATTTGACGAGACTATAGACCTAATACCGTCTCGAGTAAATTTGGGGTGTAAGGATTTCACCTAATCTCCGAAGGAAACCTGTTGAGATTTGGAGTCCATTTTTGTTGTACAAGATTAGATGAGTAGAATTGGATTTTTGTGATTTGAGCAGAAGCTAGAATATTATTTTGGAACCTCAAGAAGTAGTGGTTGTGTGTTGGAATACAGTAGCGATGGATTGTTTCCGAAGAAGTTCTCAAAGATCTTTGGATAAGGGAGAGTGTCTGCATTAGTTTTGAGGTTGAGTTCAGCAGAATGTTGTGTTTGGCTTTGAGGCCTGAGTTTTCCGAGGAATTTTGGACTAGGAATTTTTGGGCATCAGCAGTAGTGTTGCAGCTCAGATTGTTCTGCCGGCACGCGAGAAGGTCATTTGTCAGCAGTTCTTCAGAGGTGAAGTTAAGAGGCAGTTTGTGAATCCATTTCTTCAATGGATTAGCTGGATAAGTTTAAGCTGTTCAGATAGGTAAGGAGAGAACAGTTTTCTTTGGATATTAGCCTGGGTTGATCGCAAAAGTGACTTGCGATAGTTGAGTATTCTCTGGGATGGTAGAAATTTTTCTGGATATCTTTGAAGAGGTCAGTGATTTGCCTTAGCATCTGAGGAGTTGAATTGGTATCGACTAGCTTTCAGAAGTAGTGCCGATGGTTCAGCTTAGTAATAGAATGGTTTCTAGAGAGAGAAATTGGTAAAGCAGCTCAGAGTTTGGAGGAACTTCTGAGTTTTATTTTGTTTGTTGAATCATATTTTTGTAATATGTTGTCCAGTTTGTGCATCATCAGCATTTTCATCCATCCAGATCAGAGTTGTGCAGCGGAAGCAGTTTGAAGTGCATCTGTTTTTCTCTTCTGGAAAAGAGAAATTGTTTTCTACTGAGGATAGTAAAGGTTGATTTCTTGATTTTGGTTGATTTTGAGAAAATTATTCTACTGGATTGTTTTTGGATTCAGATTGTTTTAGGAGTTATCAGCAAAGGATGAGCTGATCAGTTAAGGACGAAGGCAGCTCTGGATTGTCAGAAGTATTTGGTAGAAAGAGACGAAGGAATTTGGATTTCGGAGTCGTAGATTTGATTTTGAATGGATTTTCTCTGATTCGAAGGAATTCTGTAGATTAGTAGTATAGACTGTTTGGATTCTATAGATCGAGTATTCCGGTATTATACTGGGAAACTCTAGGGAGCTCTATCCAGAATTTTGTATGGATAGTTAGCCTTGTTGATTGAGTTGATTGGTTGTGATGATTGTTAGTATGTGATTGATATATGCTTATGATTTAAAATTAATTAAAATCTTAAATATATTATTAAATTACCTTTGCTTTTAAATTTCGGGGACGAAATTCTTTTAAGGGGAGAGGAATGTGACGACCCGGAATTTTCTAGCAATATCAATTTAATAATCTGCATTAAATATTAAATTGATTTGATATATTTTTGTTAATTTGATCTGAATTGATACTCTTCTTCTAATAAATATTAAATTGGTAAATGATATCTGTTAAAATTAATTGTTTGTTTTCTATTTATATATATATATATATATATTTGTATACATTGTAAATAGATGAGATTTTGTTTTAAAGTTCAACTAATAAATTATGTTTTAAATACTAATATACATTTTAGTGAATTAGAAATTATGATTTATTTAATATAAACATTTCAAAGCTAAATAAATACAGGGTTTTAAATACATAAGATAAATGTTTAAATAGTTTAAAACTTATTTTAACTCAAGTTTAAATTTAAATTTATTAACAAAAAGGTGTCTCTGTTCTACTCTGTAAAATTTGGTGAGTAACTTCTTTTTAAAAGCTTAGGTAAATTTTAATTTGTTGCTTGTGAAAACCTCTGAGATGAAATATGCTTTGTTTGTATATATATATATATATATATATATATATATATATATATACACGGTTGATAATTCTGAGTTTATAAATGATTGTAAATATGCTTGCCTGTTGTATTCAAGTAACTCTGTTCTTAGTTCAGAAATTTAAAAGTTAGATCAAAATGCAAATCTATTTGTCTAATCTTTGTTAGAGTTAGAGATCTGAACAATTTAAGTTTGTTAAACCATGAGTAAGTTTAGAATTATACTTAAAGCAATATAGTCTTGAGTTTTATCTGGAACCAAATCTAACCTGCAGTGTTTGCATATGATTGTTCTCTGTTACATACTGTAAACAAAATCTTGATATAAAAAAAATTATTTACTTCTTTCCTGATTTATGCTTGCACTTCAGTTTCAATAAATGATGTTTGTATCATCTCAAACTAAGTTTAAGCATTTAGTTAAGATAACAAAAACTTAAAAATTTATCTCTGGAACCCAAAATTTAAAACAATCTTAAGATTGGCAGAATTTAAACTTTCACTAATCATTGATTCAGGTATACAAAGTGAATTAGTGAACAATAACATGATTTTTAAGGGTTAAATCATAATTTTTAGTGGTGTGTTTTGAGAGCAGCTTGGGTTTTCTGTTTGGAGCTATTTGAGTCGCCGTGGATGAACGCGTGGATGGGGGAGGTCGTGACTGGAACTGGAGATGCGGGGGCGATAGTGGGGTCTGGGAAAAATGTGTGGAGGTCGATCTAAGCCTTGTGGGGGCGGCGGTTGACGTTCTAACTCAGGTGACCTAGTTTTAAGGTACCGGTTTCTCTTGGCTTGTTCATCAACGTTGATGAACCGAGTGCCACGTGGTTTGGAGGGGAGATAGAGGAGAGATAGTCGGTGTGGTAGCCGGAATTTGGTGGTCTCTGATGGTCAAAGTGTCGCGCGCGTGACGTTGGCAGGCATGGAGGGGTGAGTGGTGTAGTTGTTTTCCAGGTTTTTTGTGTCTTTTCCATTCGCGCGCGCCTGGTGAAAAAACTCGAAGCAGCTTGATATTTTTCTCGGGGAAACCTGTGTGTTTACCCGAAGTAAGTGGGAGGTGCTCGGTTATTAGTTTACAGGTTTGTAAAACCTGGAACTGTTTTTAACAGTTTTCACTGTTTTAAAACTTTGTTTTAAAATTTAAAATCAAAGTTAAAACCTAGTTCTAAATCAAAGTTTAACTGTGAATTCAAGTCAGTTTTGAAAATAAAGTTGGGTATAATAAAGTTTTCAAAACTTAAATTATTTTAATAATTTTAAAGGTGCTTAATGTTTAAGTGTATTCAAAAAGGAGTTGAATTCAAAAATGAAATATAGAATGTTAAGAAAGTATTTAGACAAGTTAACTCCAAAGAAATCAGGACTTAGTTATGAAAAGCTAGATTTGGAACTAAAATAAAGTTTTATAATTTAAATTTATTCAGATAAGTTTAAGTGTAATTAAATATGTAAGTTTAAAAAGGGGTTTTGAAAATAAATTAATGTAAAAATTTTATTAAGATAAAATTGGAATTTATTGAAATAAATGTTTAAACATATTGGAAGTGAGAATTTAATCAATTATAAGAACAATTTACTTTAATTCATGAAGTTTTAGAATTTTATGTGCATTAACTTTTAAGTTAATTAAGTAAGAATAATTAATGATGGATATTAATAAATTTGGTAATTATAAGTTTAAAAGTGGTAATTAAAGTTAATTAATGAGTTAATTAACTAATATGTGATTAAGAACCACAGATTAGGTTTGATTTAAATTAATAAATTTTGAATGGTTAATCAAACTTATAATTAATGATGATTAATACAAGTTTATTATTTTAGAAAATAATAATTAAATAAGTGTTAATGAAGATCATTAACTAGATTATTTTATGATTAATTAATGTAATTGATTTTTAATAAATTAATTTGATTAATTAATACAATAATAATCATTGTAATAGTTTAAATGTGAATTATTTATTTGAAAAGTAATTAAGAAATTAATTACTTATTAACTGAGTAAATTGATTTGATTTGAGTTAATTAATTTAGTTTAATTAACTGATATTTTGGAATTAAATTACTTAGAGAAGTAATTGAAGGATAATTACGGGATGTAATTAACTGGATGATGTTGTTAATGGAAGTAATTGAAATATAATTACTTAAAATTAATCAGGGGATTAATTAAGAGTGTTATTAAGAAGTAATTAATTATGAATGATTAATTACTGTATGTTATTAATCAAGAGGGTTAATAATTGTGTTTTGAAGATGTGTATTCTTAATATAATTAACAAATGAAAATGTAATTAGAAATCATTAATTAATATAATTAATGATGGGATTAGATATTGCTTTATTTGAGAATAATAAATCAACAAGATAATTAAATGGTAATAAATCAATATAAATGTAATTAATTAATTAATGGGTTTATTCAAGATTAATTTCTGTAAATAAATTAAGGAAATTACTGGAATGTTGCAAAGGATATTTAAATCAAAGATGATTAATTTGAATATATAAGTAATGGATAATAAGATTTAAATTTAGTTAATTAATATTGATTAATTTGAGAAATCATTTGATGATTTGGTATGGTAATTACTTAGTGTAATTAGTGGAGTATAATTACTTAGGAAAGTAATTAGATAATAATTACATGATGGAATAAATACAAGATGATTTGTAAGTAGAGTAATTTGAGTAATTTCTTTTGTAATTAATCAAGGGATTAATTTATGGGAATAATTAATCATGGAATGATTAATAAGTAATTAAGAGTAATTAATTACTGGTTTGCTATTAATGAAGGGGTGATTAATAATTGTATTTAAGTTAAGATTAATCACTTAATTAATTTAAATAAAGTAAATTGATATAGATTGAAGATCATTAATTAATATAATTAATGATGTAATTAAGAATTGTAAATTAAGGAATAACTAATAGAAAGTAATTAAATGTTAATCTGCTATGAATGATTTAGAATAATTCATATGGAAAATTAATTAAAGACTAAATTATTCTTGTAATTAGAGAATGGTTAATTAATTTGATTTATAATTAATTAATGATCGTGAGAGCAGGATTTATGGAATGAGTAATTAATTTAATTTATTTTAAATTAGTTAAAAATGGAAGTAGTTAATTTAATTCATTTTAAATTAGTTATAGATTGTGATCCATAAATCATTGCTGATGGATGATGTTGATATTTCATTGATTGATTGTGATCTCAGTAATGAGATAGATAATGACTATGTGGTATGGATATATAGTTTAAGTGTGATAATATTTAATTATCTGTTTGGATGATGATATTAGTTATCTGTTTATGATGATGATGTGATTATCTATTATGAGATGTGAATTATCCATCTGTGCATATTGTTAATATTAAATTGACTGTTAAGACTAAATAGACAACTTGGCCTTAAAAGACACGTTTTGGATTTCGATGAGATCGGGATCGGTTTTCCTTATTTGGAATATCCGAAAACCACATCGTTTCCAAATTACGATAGGTCGTGAATCTGAAGTAAAGATGAAGGTTCTGAATGCAAGGGTTATCGTCGTTAACTCTGAGGGTAATTCCAAAACGAGTGTAACGAGATGATGCCTTCGGTTTCGTTCGAACCCGGAACGAACTTGTATGGATTGAATGCTTTCAGCACATCGTCAGGCGGACGATGAGCATTCTAAGAAATATGTTCTATAAAGGTAATCATAACCTCAAGCCTCATCAACCGGGAATGGCTAAAACAGGGGAGGTGCAGCAAGGTTAGGTGGGTCATGCCCAAGCAGGACAAGGATATTCCCCTGTCTAGATGTCCCTTTTTATTCGGCTGTGTGGGCAGTTGGTCTGAGCCAACTGCGGGGTTTATCTTGTTCGGGACTGTTCAGTAAGGAATGGTTCCGGCCTTGTGTTGCACGGGATGAAGGGAGTAATCCTCGGTACGTTGATCTAGGCCACGTACTGTGACGGACGGTACCCCAGTAGCCCTGCCATTGTATGAAATCCAAAATCCAATAAGTGCCTACGGTTTTGATTGTATTACCCACTTTTGTGGCTAGTAGCTGGAATTTAATAGATGTAACAATTTCAGCTATTTTCTATTTACTTGAAAACCCTAGACCTATTATAATATCATTGGATTTCCTATCAAATGTTTTGGTCAGCGTAACGTAAAAACTTTTCCATGTTTATGTGTGGGAAGTCTTACGTGATACCTTTTGTTTTCAAAGGATTTTTCAAAATTAAGCAACTTTAACATGTTACTCATACCAGACCCATGTCTGACCCGAAGTTTATTTTTTTTCTTTCATAAACTCTCGGGTACCCAAATTTTTACGGGTAGCCAAGTGATTCAGGTTTAGCTTTGACGAAATCTGGAGGAGAAATGGAGCAGGAGGCTTCAGCGTTTTAGATATATATTTAGTTCCACTGTGTGGTATCTCTGTGATGTATTGTGTATTGTGTTGTATTAACTAGACAGGTGTTTATAACTGTCTAGTATGTGTTGTACTATATGTATCACTCTGATTGATGTTATATACTATGTAAATACTTATGTGATTAATATATTTTATTCGTTCCGCTGTGAGATTCTGATGTTGTTGTTCTTTCTTCTCTATCTTTTCTATTTTCTCACCTCTTTCTTTCTTATTAACGATGCTTCTTCTTGGGAGTAGGAAGTGGGGTCGTCACAACATGATCATTGAATAATATGTTTATTGATAAGTTTACGAGAATGCTTGTTATACTGTTGTAAGCGCTAACTACTTATTTAGTTCACAAAATCGTTAATTAAAATTTATGTAGTTAAACAAAAGTTAAAATAAGTTTTAAATTTTTAGATTTAATTAATAAATATTTAAATAGTTAAATGAAATATAAAATAGGTTTTGTAGTTGTTAAAATGGTAACTCATAGTTCCCATTTGTGAGATAAGCAATATTTTCCGAGTTACTGGTAGTTCTCATGGATTTTGATTCATAATTAAATGAATTCTATTTGGCCACATTACTAAAAAAATTAAGATCATTATTTCACTACAGACCACTAACACTTCAATATTAATCTTTTTTAGTTTGTGCTTTATCTATGCGAACCCCTTAGAGAACTTTTGGCACCGTTTAACAAGTGTTGTATGTGATCGTTATATGGATATTCGTTTTTCCACAGAACGGATATCTATATTTATCTGATACAACATTTGTTGGATTTGTCCTAGTATTTGGACAAGTTACAAACACAATAAAATAATCATATTTTATAAATCATTTTATGTTAAACGGTTCAGAAAATTTCGATGGCGCTTTCTTTTTTCGCTGTGTATACGCATTTGTGTACGATACAGGGAAAAAAAGAGAAGTGTTGCCAAAACTTTTTAGAATCGTTTAACCTGAAACGATTTATAAAATATGATTACGTTATTGTGTTTGTAATGAGAAGTAGGATAACCGACCGTCAAAGTAAAAAAAAAAATAAACTTAAGAATTGAAAATTTTAATGCAGTATTTATTTGAATTTGTTAAAATAGTAAAGCGTTATATACGAATTTTTACAAGACTTTAATATGAAGTGTTTTATTCAATCTTCTAACCTACATTTTACAAATCAGGAAATATGTTCGATTATTTTCTCGATGGTAGTTGGATGTATGAACCTCGAAAAGGTATGAAAGGATCAATGAAAGAACGTTTCTGTAACGGTGTATACGTATTTATTAGATTTGCTTAATCTAATAATCGAAATAACGTAGACATTCATTGTCCGTGTAGTAAGTGCAAACATCTGAAGTATTGGAAACCATATGTAGTAGAAGTACATTTGTATAAATTTGGTTTTGTGCCGAATTATTACTTATGGGATCGTCATGGAGAACTTGTTCAACCTATACCTAATCCTGTAGTGTTAGAGGACGATATACTATGACCAATCCTATAAAAAGCATGGTGCAAGATGCTGCACGATCAATATTTCCTACCTTTGACCAAGGTGATGATGGGAACGAAAATGTTGACTAAGAGCCGACCGCGGAAGCTAAAAAACTTTGTGATTTATTGGATTCTGCTAAGAGGCCATTGTGGGATGGATGTACAAGCCGAACCGAATTATATGTAACCGCCGAATACATCACTATGAAATTGAAATTTAATCTTACAGAAGCTGCATTTACAGCAGTTGTACAGACTGCAAAACGACACATGCCACCTAATAATTTGATGTGTGATAGTCATTATAAAGTAAAAAAACTTATGTCTGCTTTTGGATTGCCGTACCAGAAGATAGATACATGTGTAAAAGGTTGCATTGCTGTATTGGAAAGAAGACGCCCATCTTACTAAATGCAGAATATGTAACGAGAAAAGATACAAACCAAGAAAAAAGAAAGGAAAAGAAGTTCCATATAAGATGATGCATTATTTACCCATCACTCCCAAACTTCAACGGTTATATGCATCTTCTGCTACAGCATGTCATATGCGATGGCACAGTATGAGAACACCAGAAGAAGAAACTTTGATACATCCATCTGATGGAGAAGCATGGAAACATTTCGATAAGATATATCCTGAATTTGCGGCAGAGAGCCGTAATGTTATGCTTGGCTTATGTACGAATGGATTTTCCATTTTCTCAGTTTGGTGGTAAATATTCATCATGGCCTATTATTATTACTCCTTATAATCTACCTCCATGGATGTGTATGAAAACTCCATATATGTTTCTAACGATTGTCGTTCCCGGTCCCGATGATCCGACACAAGGAATTGATGTTTATCTACAACCACTAATCGACGAGTTGAAAACACTGGCATGAAGGAGTTGAAACGTACGACATTTCGAGAAAAAGGAATTTTCATATATTTGCTTCTTTATTATGGATTATTAGTGATTTTCCAGCGTATGGCATGCTTTCAGGTTGGAGCACATCTGGACGTCTAGCTTGTCCTTATTGTATGGATGAAACACGAGCATTTTCATTAAAGTGTGGAAAGAAAATTTCTTGGTTTGACCGTCATCGGTGTTTTCTACATATCAATCATAAATTTAGAACGGATAAAAAGAACTTTAAAGCTAACAGAGTAGAGAGTATGCTACCACCTAAGGTTTGGACAAGTGAAGAGCTATATGAAATTGTAAAAGACTACCCAAAGATACATGAAACTGGGGTACATGTTGAGATTCCAGGTAAATGAGACATTCATAACTGGTGCAAGCAAAGTATATTCTGGGAGATACCGTACTGGAAAAATCTCCTACTCCGACATAACATTGACGTCATGCACAACGGAAAAAACGTGTTTGACAACGTGTTTAATACAATTTTGATTGTGAAGGGGAAAACCAAGGACGATGCGAATTCAAGACGTGATATATTACACTTTTGTAAGCGGCCCGAACTTCAATTATACGAAGATAATAAGAAACCTAAAGCATGCTACGAGCTAGACAATAAGTAAGTAAAACTCATTCTAAAGTAGGCGGAAGGACTTAGATGTCCTGATGGGATTTCTTCTAACCTCCGTAGATGTGTTGACTTTAAAAACAGCAAATTGAGTGGGATGAAAAGTCACGATTGCCACATTATAATGGAGTATTTTTTTCCTGTGATTTTCAAGGAACTGCTGCCTACAAAAATATGGAGTGTTATAATAGAATTAAGTATGTTTTATAAACAGCTTTGTTCTACGACGTTAAAGGTAGATCGTACACATAAACTTCAAGCAGAAATCCCTGTACTTCTATGCAAACTGGAGAAAATATTTCCGCCTGGTTTTTTTAATGTAATGGAGCATTTACCTGTTCATCTTTCATCTGAAGCACTCTTTCGTAGTCCTGTGTAATATGGATGGATGTATCCATTTGAGAGGTAGTTTAATTAATTTCGGTTTTTGTACCACTATATGAATTTAATTAATTTTGTTTTAGGTACCTGAATAATTTGAAGAAAAAAATTAGACAAAAAGCACGAGTAGAAGGTTTGATTTGCAAATCGTACTTGAAGAAGAACCTTCATTTTTTTTCTTACATTACTTTAGTAACGATGTGAACTTATCGTTCGTAAGTGTTCCCCGTAATGAAGACACTATTCAGCAGGATTCTTCTCAAACAATGTTATCTATTTTTAGACAACATGGAAGACCTGCTGGAAAATGTTTAGAAATATGGTTAGATGATAGAGATTACCATGTGGCACTCACATATGTTCTTTTAAATTTTGCTAAAGTTGCACCATTTGTCAGGTAGTTATGAATTCATATATTATTCAATTATACATGTATATATTAATTATAAAGGAATATAATACATATTTGCAGCATATATGAATCACAATATCCATCTGGCGATCTTAGTAAACAATTTGCTGGATGGTTTTCAAATTACATTCATGATACAGAAAACTGTGTTGTTGACGAAGGATTACGACATCTTGCTATCGGACCAAAATGAAATGTCAAGACTTATCCAATATTCTTCGTCAATGGATTTAAATTCAACACCAAAGATTACGAGGCTGAAAAATTAACATATAACAGTGGTGTATTTGTCAAAGAAAGTGATGATCCAGAGGAGCATATAAAAGATTTTTACGGCGTCTTAACACAAGTTTTAAAGTTGACATATTATATGAAAGTGTATAGGACCGTATAATATGGATAAACAGTAATACAGAAGTATAGATAGTTAATAATGTGGAATATAAATGCAGTAAGTAAAATGACACTATATATTTTATACTAGTTCGGAGCACCGTCCGACGTCCAGTCCCAGACTAATTTCTGGCTTTTAACTAACAATACCCTCACTTAACCTGGAGGAATAGGTCTGAGCAGCGGAACAGACACCTGAGCAACAAAACAGGATTTTTGCCTCAGCAGCAGAAGAGGACTTTCCCTTGCCTGAGCAGCAGAATAGGTTTTTAACAAACTATGAAAGTAGTTGACTAAGTGTGTTCTTGATAACGCTGATTTGTCAATTAAGATTACAAACTTCCTATAATCAATTTCTCAAGTATATAAGTAGTATGTGAAGATTTGAGAAGGAAGAATATTGCTAAGAATCAAAGTATATAGAGTATGACTCAAAGATTCAAAGCAATTGAAAGTATGAGAGCACTTAGAATAATCACAAGAGAGAAATAGAGAGTTAGAATTAGAAAATTGGTAATTTTTGAAGAAGAGAGAACTCCTATATATAATTATCAGAAAACTGCAACTCTTGGTGAAGAGTTTCAGCCAAGAGAGACAACTTTTAATGGTTTGCAACTCTTCATGGAAGAAGATGTCTATTCAGAAAATTTGCAGTTGAAGTCGGTTTAGTCGACTGGAGATTGTGGTCAGTCGACTAGTATTTGAAATTTTAAAAACCATGTACGTTTTAAAATTTAAAAGAGTTCACGACTGTGCATATGCACAGTCAGTCGACTGGCTGTGCATATTTTGCACAGTGAATTTTCTTTTTAAAGAAAAATTGAAAACGTTGTAAACTTGAGGATTGATTTTAACATATAACTAAGACTCAACAGAAATAATAATTACTTTAAGCATAGAATTGTAGCCTTGATCCTTTATTGTCTTTCTTTTGTTATGTATGAATGTAAATTCTTTTCTAGGCCTCTGAACTGATTTGTCATGAATCAAAACTAGTGATTCAACATTATATACAACCTGCAGAGGATTTTTTTTTAATTCAAATGCAACCGGTTTAGAAATGCTCCTGGCTCTGGAATTAACGTGCAGAAAGATTATAAGCTAGCTGAAATAAGGCATACGTCGCATTACTATAAGTATGATCCTTTTGTATTAGCTAAGCAAGCTTTACAAGTTTATTCTGCTCCATATCCGTCCATAAAAAAGATAAAGCAGACTGGTGGGCTGTTTTTAAAATGAAGGCAAGATATACGTTTGATGGAAAAAATATTCCAGATGAAGCAGCGTATCAAGCGGATCTCGAGCCAAATACTGAAATAGTGATAACCGATGACATTGATGTAGGGTCGTTGACTGATGAATCGAATGTTTTAATAGATACATTTGTAAGTACAGAAGAAAAGACCGAGTCTGAATTAGAATATGACGAAGACTGATCATAGATGACATCGCTTGTTGTATAAGTGTGAGCTATGTATTAACAATAATGACTATGTTCTGTAATATTCTGAGCTATGTAATAATAATGATGACTATATATGATCTGTATCATTCTGATTTATGCATTATTCTTTTCATGTATGCTTTTTTCGATGATTATGTGCAGAGTACGTTTATGTGATGATTATCACTTGATTAATAATTATGTGATGATTATACGATGATTAATGATTATGTGATATTGATTGATGATTATGTGATGCTTATGTTATCAGTGCTCTTTTCTAAGCAGTGTATGCTATTATAAATATGTTTGTCAGCTATGTCCGATAGACGACGTGATCGACGTAGTACATCTCGGTCATCTTCACTTGGAGCAGGTCCGAGTACCTCTGAGCAAGATCTCCATCGAGTTGCGGAGATAGTTCCGAAAAGTGCTGGGTATGTATCAAACTTATTTGAATTATATTATATGAAATACATTGAATATATACATCAACATTTCTACAGAGGGTTTGAGGTGGAGCCGTCCGATTTCATTTTACAAGTATCGAAGGAGGCATACAAGAGTAGGATGTTTGGGTGTTGGCCTCAGTGGGATAACATTCCAACACATATAAAAAACGCAATATGGGCTGATCTTATGGTAAATACAATTTTGTAATATATAATTATACCTTATATGAAACCAAAAACAATATGCCATCATGCCTTATGATATCAGTTTTACGTATTCTGTTCTGCTGATTGTTTTTTAATTATACAATCTCTTTTACATAACACGTATGATAATTCAATATGCAGGCATCTGTACGTGTGGATCCGCAGGATATGGATGTTTTTGTAAATCATCGGAACAAAAAGATGCGGAAAAATTACAGAGAAACTCTGTCAAGGGCTAAGAGTTCAGGGAAAAAGCCAAGTTGGATGGGGGATGATATTTGGGATGGATTCCAACAATATTGGAAATCTGAAGCATTCAGAGTAAGTTATATTGTCACTATATTTTCACATTTAAATGTGTTGAATTATTTTACTTAATAGTGTGTATAAATTAATAAGAATTGTCATAAAGAAACAAGGCTAATAGGAACAAAAATCCCGCTTTACATCGCAGTGGCTCGGAATCCTTCCAACAACATAGGAGAGAATTGATAAATAAATTAACCAATATTTATGTTATGCATGTATATATTTACTAGTGTCTCTTTACCATATATTCTATTCTTGTATATAATCTATTTTTGTATATACTCATGCAAATTATCAATATAACCTATTCTTGTATATATTCAGTGGGCAAGGTATGGTAGGGATCCCACAGCGGCTGAGGTTTTCAGAGTCACACATGCAGTGGAGCATACAGACGAGTATGAGAATGTTTCATATGATTGATCGGACGACAAGGCTGCTTCTGTAATGGTAAATATGTTTATTTCTGTAATGAAAATATTTCATATTCGTTTATTTCACAGTAAATAAGTAAATTGTATAGAAATTGTGTCAAATATCTATTCGTAATTGTAGGAGAGATATAACGCAGAGTATGCACGAGCGGTACAAGCGAGTGGACGGGAGTCGCTTACGGTTGAACAGTCTAATCGGATATGGAATTCAACCATTGAACTGGCAAGTCGAAACAGACGTTACAGTTTTGGCAATATGGTATGTACTCAACGTTTACACAGTAGAAACCTCTATGCCATGAACTTCTTATTCACTTGAGTTTATTACCAATAACTTGAGTTTTCTTATTGTAATTGTATGCCATGAACTTCTTATTCACTTGAATTATTTCACAGGTTCTTAATTTCCAAAGGTCATATAAGAGATCCATAGATGAGGAAGAGATTGCTCGGATGCAAATACAATTGGACGAGCTCAATGATTGGCGGAAGAGTCAGTTGGCGACGCAGATAGATGAGCGTATTGCTGTATTCTATCAGGAGCATGGGTCAATGCCCGGGGAAGGAGGTGCAGATGATGATGATGCTTAGCTGGTATATTTTGATGGGTACGCTTTATATATATATATATATGTGTATATATTATGATGGGTTTGACATTTGGTATTATGGATGTTGTGATTGATACTTAATGTTTTGGTGGGCTTGGTATTTTGGTTGTTGTGATTGATACTTGGACAATGTGGTTTGGTTTGGTGGATTTTCGTATTTGGTTACGTTGATTTTCTTATATGATTTTGTAAATATATGTTAGAATATGCAATATTTGATGATTTGCTTGTGCTGATATTGATTATATGGTACGATGGAATGATATTATATGTGTGAAATGATGGAATTATATTATTTGGATTGATTGAGATTGATGGTTGAAGGTGCTGCAAATTGGCTGGAAAAATATTTCAGGTTTGCAATGGCTAGCGACGGCTAGCGACGGCCATTTAGTCAAAATTAGCGATGGCTAATTTGCAACGGTTTGCATCAACAATCCGAGAAACCAATAACCCAATAGTTGCTTCCACATGGACACTTAGCCGTTACAAGCCGTTGCAAAAAGAACGACGGAGCCGTCGCTAAGGCCGTCGCTTTCTTTGGTTGCAATGAGGTATTTTGCGACGGCATTTAGCGACGGCTCGCGACGGCTAACGACGGCCGCCAACGGTTTTTTGCCGTCGCTAAACAGTGTGTATTTTGTAGTGAATTGGTTCTATTCCGCTTTCTTTCTTCCATGCATTTTCTTATTTGTGGGTATCAATGTTGTGCTTGCTGAATTTTGTTTTCACGTTTCACCCATTTAGTTTAGATTAATCGAAGGCTTTTTAACTATCTCGGCCTTCAACTGTTATACTGTCTGTGGCTTTGTGGGTAGGTCCATTCTGTTTTGACGGTGCATATACTTGGCTGGGAGGCAAGGAAACTTGCCTTCTTATTAAGTAATATACTATGAAACGTTGTACACACGCATTATGTTGTAGTCTCTAAATATAAACCTAAAAATGGAACACGATTATGGGTTCAGTTTAAACCTAGAAATGGAACATGATTATGGGTTCAGTTTATGTGTGAAAAATTTGTTACTTGCGTTTTTATGTGTTATCAAAGCATAAACACATCTTTCCACCCTAGGGATGGAAATGGGGCGGATAGTATGCGGGGAACAAATCCTTCGCCTCCATCCCCACAACCCATTTATCTCCCCCATGCCCGCCCCCATGCCCGCCTAATACCCAATGAATTCGGGTAGGGGAATACCCAACGGTTATGGAGGACCAATCGGATAACCATTAAGGAGAGATGAAAAAATGTTAAATAAAAAATAGCTCTGAGCCTTTGAAATGTCTGAATGGTTTCATCTATAATTCAAATTCCTAAGTACAAAGAACCTTCCATCTGTAGTTCTGTACAGTGCAATGTAAATCATGCATGAAACATTATTGACCTAACTAAGCTAGGCATTTGTATGTATCATTCCAGATTTACAAAATGTACACAGATTTTCAAGACAATTGGAAGTATATAGATTCATATTAACATAAACTGCAAAATCCCATTAGCAAATATATGAGCATTTAGTACACAGTCAATCCAAACCAAGACATTATTGTTAAAACTCAAAGTTAATTCCAGATCTGCATGACAGTGTCTTCAAAATAAAGATATTAAAATTCAAATCAAGAAGGCTATTATAGCTAAAAAGGCTTTGATGATACTTTGAGTTTTACAGTGTTTTCAAAATAAAACACATGAGTTGCACCATCTACAGTTCTGCACAGTCTTGAGCCTTCACCCTTCAAATAAAGAATCACCATTCACCATCAGTTCTGCACCATCATTTGATCATTGTGATTTAAGCATCAAAACTCACAAAACTTGGATCCTATGCCAGTTAAAAAATGAAAAAAAAAAGTTAGTACACAAACACAACTGTTAGTAAATAAGAAAAGAACACAAATAAACAAAAACAACTCACAGCTTCATCATCTATTATGTCTTCAAAAAACGTTTGATATTTTTCTCTGTTTGAGTTTATATCTAGAAAGAAATAAAAATAAATACCATCAAAAATAATTTATTATGTAAAAAAAAATGAAATTACAAGAGAATCAGTTAGAAAAATCATACCAAATTTGTCATCCCATAACCAATCTTGTGCACATATTAAAGCTTCCAGTGTATAAGGATGAAGCCTATTACGATGAGGAGTAACATGTCTTCCACCAGTACTAAAAGCAGACTCAGAAGCAACAGTAGACACTGGTATTGCTAAAATATCTCTAGCTACTTGCTGCAATATTGGATACTTGAGACCATTTGTCTTCCACCATGCTAAAATATCAAATTCACCACTTCTTGGCAAAACAGGTTCTTCTAAATAAAAATCTAGCTCAGACTTACAATTATCCACAGTTGATGTGCTGCTCACAAACAAATCATAACCAGCCAAAAAATCTGTAGAGTCATCAACAGCCATGCCAAACTCAGAACTATGCAATGAAGAATCAAGAGGAGTTTCTTTACCGCTACTTTGTTTGTATTCTTTCACCAAATCATAACTCAAATTTCTAATTCGCTCAATTTGAGTTGCTGAATCATCACCATAAATCTGGGGAAAGTAATATTTAATCAACTTCATCCTAAACCTTGGGTCCAAAATAGTTGCTATGGCTAGAATTGCATGTATGACAGACCAATATTGATCAAATTTTTCAATCATATTTACAGCCATCATCTTAATCTCCATGCATTATGATCTAAGGCACTCCCTTAGCAGCAATCGAATTTCACAAATTTTAGGAAAGAATATATTAGCAGTGGGATATTTGGCCCCAGAGAACATTACGGTTACATTGTAAAACAACTTCAACTTGTCACACATCAGTTTTGCTAAAAGCCAATCTTGATCACTAGGTGCTTGTTTGTAATTTTTCTCAGTGTGTATTAGTCGATCAAAGACATCCTTATACACAATGGCACTCATAAGCATCTAATAAGTAGAATTCCACCTAGTTTTACAATCAAGAATTAAATTCCTCTTATTTGGAAAAGATAATCCATTCTTAGCCTCCTCAAATTTTTCCACTCTTTTAGGTGTTGCAGTCCAATAAACTACACTATCACGAATAGTTTCTATACGACTTTGAATTGCACCTAATCCTTGTTGAACAATCAAATTCAAGATATGAGCACAACATTTCATATGAATTAATTCTCCTTTCAGCAATAAATTATCATTTCTCAACTTTTCTTTCATCTTATCCATCATTGAAATATTAACACTGCAGTTATCTAAAGTTAAAGTAGATAATTTACGATCAATGGACCATGCAACCAAACACTCCATCAATTCTTTTGTTAATGCTTTGGCTGTGTGAGGAGCAGGCACATATATAAATCTATAATTACAAGAAAGAGCCTATTTAGTATACAAACAATCAATTATAATTCAAAATTCATTTTCTTCTAAGAACGATAAGAAAGTTACCTTATTATTTGACTGTGCAAAATCCATGAATCATTGATATAGTGTGCAGTTACTACCATGTATCCTCTTTTTTGATTAGTGGCAGTCCACATATCAGTTGTGACTGCAATTCTACCTTGATTGGTACTCAATAACTTCTTTAGCTTTGTATTCACACTCTCATATATCTTTATGATATCACTCCTAATGGTGGGACGAAATACATGCTTGAATAATGGTTGAATTGAGTTAACAAAACTCCTAAATCCAATGTGTTCCACCATATTAAGTGGATACTCATGCAAAATGATCATTTTAGCAAGTTCTTCCCTTGAAAATTGTTGATCAAATGTGTGAGAGCCAAGTGTTGTAGTTCCATCTTTTTTCTTAGTAGGATTCAAGGTGGATTGCTTTATGTCTCGATGCTTTCTAAGAGGACATATCTTGAAAAGTTCATGCAAGTGTGTAGTCCCATTTTTGCTTTTTCCACTTAATTTCTTCTCACAGTAGTTGCAAATAGCCTTATCAACTCCATTGATCTTTTGCTTCTTAAAGTGAAGCCAAACAACAGAAGTTTGTCTTTTATTTTTTGTTTCACTACTGGTCTCACAATCTATAACTGGTGGTGGAGTACTGATATTAGAATCAGGCTGTGGAACTGAAGCATTAAGCGCTGTAGCTGGAGATGGTGCAGATTCATTATTTTGTTCAATTGCAGGTGGAAGATCAGCTGCTGTAACTTGTGGAGAACTTCCAGTCTCACTCATTGTTAGACTGCAAAGAACAAAGAACAAACGCCAAATAAAATGTTAATAAATCATTTTACAAATTCAATAGCAGAATAATACAACTGACATGCTTACTGAGTGATAGGTTTCTCCGGAGAAGAAGGAAGCAAGCAAGACGTTAGAGATAGAGCTGCTAAGAAGAAGAATTGTGGAAAGTTGTTTGTTTACTAACATGCATATATTTTCCTTTTTATACAAAAAAGAAAGAAACGGAATAGACATAGCATGAATATTAAAGGGTACTATTATTAAAGAGCATTTAATAGACACAGTAAGCAATGCATATGAAAGGATACTATAGTTATTTTTTATACTGAATAGACACAGCAAGCACAACAATTTATATTTCTACTTAATATATATACACCTAGTACACATGTTCTTTAAAAGTAAATATGTATACCGGGTCGGATATGGGGCAAATAGTGTCACCTCCGTACCCGCCCCAACACCGTTTCGGGTTTTGAAATCATCCTCCACCACCGCTCCATTACCCACCAAGTCAGGGAATCCCCACCCGATTAGGGGCGGGTCCCCGTGGGTACCCATCCCCGCGGATTAAATTTCCATCACTATTCCACCCACAGTATGTGTTGTACAAACCATTTTCTCTTCTTTACAAATAACTCTATCTGAACAGCTTGTAGAGTTAAACAAGTCAAAGTCACATGGTTATGGTAAACAAACAAAACCAAATTTAATTCTATATAAATTTACAGATGTTAAAGACTTTTTGTAGGGGCATAAATTTTATACTAGCGTTCAATGCAAGACTCGATTCCAGACCGTAAAATGTCCGATCCATGTATGTCCGATTCTCATCCAGTGCACGATTTATGATAAAAATATATATCAAAATATGTCTGTTTAAAATTGTTTGATGTTTTTCTATTGTTCGTATATTGTCAGATCAATACGAATGTTCGAACTTTAACTATATTCGGTATGTATTCATTTGAATCTCTTGTGTGTGTGTATGACAGGATACAAATACATCTGCACCTTGTCCTATTCAACTATTTACACCCCTAGCCTTTTGGTTTATCCCTCTATGTACGAAATGGAAACATTCAATCAACGAAACATTAAGTCAACCAACAATGTCAGAATTTATTGAATTAAACACTCTAGGAACCAATATTTGACATATTAATAATAAACCACAAAAGTACATTAATGTGCTACTCTTAGGGAACATATTTTGTGAATGAAAGGGACAGATGAAAATGACATTCGGGTTACGAAAGGGAAAGTTCAGTAAAAGAAAAAAAAACGCATTTTTGTGCTAAGAAAGAGGCATCTAAAAGGGAATAATTGTTTATATTTATTGTGCTTTTATTTTTTTTAAAATTTTAAGTATTTTTCAAAAAAATGTTAGTAATTGATATTGAAGTGTAAATTAGTTTGAAAATTGCAAGATTAGGGCATATTTGTTAGTCTAATATTGTCAATACTGAATGTTATACCTCATTTGTTATATCTCGGCCGTCAACCATCTTTTACCGATATCATTGCAACAGCCCGCATCTTAATGAGCCCGATTTTCGATTAAATTAAAACCTAAGTCTATCAGGGTACAAATCGTTGGTTTTGGTAACATGTGATAAGCAGAAGTACATCAGAGAGTGACTGATATAAACTCACAGCGAAACAGAAAAATAGAACATACGTACTGACTGAGGCTACTACATCAGCATTATTCCTTAAGTATATGTTTGTCTTGCCAGAACCAAGCATGAATGAGAAAACTTTACCATCTACTGTTTCCGCTTTACATCGGTAGTTTATTCCTCTAAATCTATCATGTGGTTTGTAATGAGGAGGTGGTCAAAACTTCGTTCCGACGATTGAAAAATTACATACTTTACCTATAACACTAATTTATGCCAATTGATTTTCATTTAAATGTTACGTCTATTATTCATGGCTAATCTATTCAAACCTATATGCACATACGATATGCCTAATCTCATATGTACACACACACGTGTGTGTGTACATATATATCGAAACGTTGTACTACCCAATAACTTGGGCCACTTAATACTTCTTTGATAGGGAGGATGCATACCTAATGACCATTTAATACCTCGATCCCGAAGCGAGCCCTCCGTAACTTAATCGGTAGTCAATCAGTTCTAACTACGTAGAATAATGACTCCTATACACCGACTTTATAATATTTAATTGCTATATTACTAACAAAGACTCATCTAAGGGTTAACTAGCCCACCTCCGCCAAACAAACAACTAAATAAAACATTGAAGTTTTTCATATCCTGCACTAGTAGGAAGCAAAATCTGTCGAGGCATAACTCAAGTCTTTGCTAACTATTGCACATGACCGTTGATGATCAAAGCCCATATACCTGCCCTACTACTAAATGCCAATCCGACAGCAACACTGACATAGTCCACCGATCTTCCACAACCGAAATCCATTTAGACTAATATAATGTAAGTTCAAGAAAAATGCCCATTCTGGTTACTTAATACTTCTTGTTGAAAATGAAACAGACCTCACTTCCCTATTAGGTATCGTCGTAGGTTATTATGACTTTCATATAGGGAGGAGGCAGACCTAACGACCATTTAATACCTCAACCTAGAAGTAAACCTCTCGACATCCCTGAAGGTACCGAGCTATTTAATACTTTAAATCCAAGACGAACTCTTGGTATATATTCCCCTACCTATACTCAAACATATATCCCTTTCCCATGGATCCTACGGTTGGAGATATCACACATCAGTAGCAAGTATACATAACTGCTAGTAGCCTCTAGGTGAAGAGCAGACTTTGTTGTGTAACTCTACTAACCTCGCATCCCAACCAACTAAACCAAACCAGCCATCCTAAGCCTAAATGTTGAGCTAAGCTTACTAATTCACGTTCGTTCTAAACATATAATTAAGGTTATATAATTTCCTACTATTAAAATTATATTGCCTTCTACGTACATTTAATAATACTTACACTTACTTGTTCGCTGCATAATTATTCCTATTTTGTACGGTTATTCCCTATATTCCATCTTGTCTTTTTATATCTAATAAATGTCAATTGTCCATAATAAATGGTCGTTAGTATCAAAATTGGATAATCCCTAATGACATTTATTTACTCGTTTAAAATTCAACCTTATAAATGTCATATTAAATTCTCTAATCACTCTCCGTTTAGTTCCTTTAACTCCCTATTAACTATAAATTTATTACCCATTAAATTTATAGTTATTGCCCATAAATCTTAGAATTACCATTCCTTTCCTTTTCAACCTCATTGTCCTATATTACAACGTTGTTAATAACTAGTTGTCCAAATTGTAACTAATACGAATACCTACGCATACTATTAGTTACGCTATAAATATTTACGTCCTAATCGAAAGGTGCAGTTATATGTACATATATATCTATATAATCTCATTCCTAACACAACATACTTAGGAATACCAGAACATACACTTGCATGTACATTCTATGAAGAGCAGAAATTCCTACATTTTAATTTATTAGAGCTATCATCTCAGAAAAAACTACCGTTATAACTTTCCATAAATTACCCAAAAATGAGAGTGCTCCGTTTTACAAGGAATTATCTTTTTTTTTTCTTTTATTGAAATAGAAAGTGTATACTACGAAGAAGAACATCTGTACTTTACACATCTCTTTCATTTTAGTATATTCCTTATTATTTCAAATGTGTACTTTTCACGGATCTTATATAATCGAATAATTCATGGAGATTACACAGTATTAGATACAACCGAACTGTACCACACTCCCAATAAATTAAAACGTAAAAATTCTCAGTCCAAGTCAGCTAGGGAACCTAATTAACAACCCAATTATATAAATTTTACAACTTTACAAACATTCTACAATAATAAATATTGCGGACTGATTATAAATTTTCAGACTATGTTATACATACTACTTCATCTCCTTATGGTGGTGGTAATCCAATCATCTCATCAAATGCATCCAAATGCTCCCTAGGTATAGACATCGACAACAACTTACCATGTGGTATCTCTAGGGTATACAGAAAGATAACCATCACCACATCATCATCTAGGAAGCATAACTCCAATCTTTGCCCACCGTCCGTCTTTGTTGCCACCAATAGCGTCTCACAATCCACTAAGACTCCATACTTTATTAGTCAGTCCATCTCCAAAATAATACTGAACCCAACTAAAACAAAGCAATCACAAACATAAAAGCATTCATGGGTCGATAACACTGGGTCTAAACAAACCGTAAACAAGCTAGCTTCCCCCAACAGGTTTTGTCACAATCAAAGGTCGGTATGCTATGCCAATTCTCAATCCCAATCTCTCTGCCAATTTTCTAACTAATAGAGTGTGTAAGCAAGATTTCAACTAAATATGTTCATTTAAGCCTACAACTCAATAAATCTAACATAGACATAATAATTAAACAATACTCAACAATATAAATTTCAATGTTATAAAAAATTATATAACTTTTCAGTCAACTTTCTAGCTTTCCAAATCAATCTGAATCCATCCATTTACTTGACTCTTTTTTCCATTCTAATTCAAAAGAATATGTATAACAAGGTATATAAATACTATTAGAATTACAGATCTGAGAAGAAATTTGGGTTTAGAGGAATATAAATTTAGAACTATAGAAATTTACCTTTTTCTTTCACAATTTTGGTTCGCTTCTTCTCTTCGTCTCTTTTATTTTTCGCCTTTCCGATTTGTATAAATATATAACATTATATAATTTCTAGAAATATTGGAGTAGGGAAAATGGCAGAGCTTCACCGCTTCGATAAAAAAATACAAGAAGAGAAATGGGAGACTAGGCCTACATTTATAGGCGCTCGAATCGCCTGTGTCCATTTGATTAAAATATTTAAATTCGAGCCATTTAGCTAAGGTTCAAAGCTTAGCGGCTGCTATATGGCCGGTCGATCGGCCCAATGAGGGGTTTGATTGGTCAGCTCCATATTTAATACAATTTATTTTCTATTTCCGTTTTTAATTATTTTTGCTCCAAAAACTTCAAACGCTAATAACTTCTTCGTTGAACTCCGATCATAAAACTCCAAATATGAAATTTGCTCAGAAAATCGCATGAACACAATAGTGTAAGTTTTGTAGTCAAATTCCAACGTTTGCTTAAATTTCATTTTTTGGTCTTATTAAATATCGTTAATTTTAAGAGATGTTACAATCATCATCAGAAATAATAGACAACTCTCTTTTCTCCTTGTCCCTTAAAATTATTAATGCTTCACCAACGTTAATTTGTCCCATCGTTTTCATACTATTTCCTAGAGTGATATACGATTAAGATCAGATAGAATTTGCACGTTGTATTGATAGTTGTTTGGACTTGCAGTAGTGGTTGAGCTATCCATTTCGAATGAAACTTATTCATTTTGAGCTTGTATATCGCATCAATAATATTATTACCCTACTTGGTTATCTTTACTACATCTTCTGTTTTCCTTATTATGAACTCTGGTACTAGAAGATGATCCAAGATGCACCCTAGTTGCATAAGACATTGATGATTGTCCTAAATTAGGACAACACTATGTAGGTTGTACATGTACATCTTTAAGATTATTGTACATTGTCTTAAATGCCAAATTTAATCGATAGATGTTGGATTGTATGTGAACATGGGAGAGATTGTTGTGACTCATCCTTATGTAGCAACAGGCTAGAATGCAGCGAATCCAGTTGCATATGAATCGTGGAATATAATTTGTAGTAACTCCGCATTCTCTATTGACCCCTGCCTATACTTTAAAATAGCAGTATCGCCAAACTCTTTGACACAATTGGCCAACCCTTCCTCGGTCCATGATACAGTTTGTAACAACGCCCATTTTGACTCAACAGTAGATACTAATGATGTTGCAGTTATAATTGCTATTATTTTCCCATGACAAAAAATGATCAGTTATTGTATCAATAATATCAAGGGCACGTGATTTTTCTAAATTTCCATAAAGTAATTTTATTTATTCATTACAAGTTCATTATATAACCATATGTGTACAACATTTGGATAAAATATAATAGTGACAGATAATAACTTTAAAAATGACATATGATGATGTTCCTTTAAGTGGTCAGAGTCATAGCAATGAATGGTTATAAAATCTGTCTTTACATACAAATATAAGCAGTTATGCTGCATAATGAAATAAACTAAAACTAGTATTATCTTGCTTTCTTCACGTCTCCGAAAAGCTTTATTCATCTAAATCCGAAAACCCTACTATCGATCCACTCAAATTAGTACCCGAGAGTCTAAGGAGAAATCAAAAACCTTGGGTCAAATAAAAAGTCTGGTTGAATAATATTAATTCATCCCAAATCAAAAAAGATACATAGTCATACAACATTGTTGAGAGGAATGGGTATTCCCCTCATTGGTATCTTAAAAATCTATGCCAAGCATAACATTCATTGGGTAAGATCGAACATGCTTAACACATTGTGCTCTCCTCACCCACCTTAACCACAATGATTAGAATAAAACTAAAACATCATACAAAAATGGATCCAAGATGAATAGGTCAATTTTCAAAAAAGGGATCAAGGGTTACATATTTCCTATATTTGCCCATCTCATTTAGCGTTAATACGTCTATATAGTTTTAATAGGTTTACTATAAACCTATTAGTTTTCACATGCCACCAAAAACCTATTAGGTTGACTCAGGCTGAAATTAGATAATCTAAAGGCTTCTCTTTCCATAAGGATACTAAGATACCCTCATGTGAGAAGAAAATAATAGTAAGAATCCTCACTCAATTCTCGAATGCGCACACACAAAATTTAGCCTTAATGCTAGCAAAGCCTTGTGCTTTTGATGAGTTAACCTTGATAACCGATGGGCTATATCGGTTATAATGCAAGACACTACCCGACACTAGTCCACACAACCTGATCTGGTTTTCTAGACATCAAACGAGTCCTTTCTTTGATCAGTTCTAGACATCTAATGTAATTTGATCTTTTTGATCTTCTATATGCAATTATACTCACACAAGAGTGTAACCTTACCGTACACACTAGTGGAACAATCCCACATGGTTATGAATTCCTAGTTCCTAGTGGCATCATTATATGGTGAGTATATACAAGTGAGTACCTCAACAATTTACATAGGAAATAACATAATTGATTAAGATATCTAATTGAACATAAAAAGTTATTAACACCAATATCGATATTTTTTTATGATAGTCATTTATATATATTTCACATGTAGTTAATTACTTTTAAACTTGAGTGATTATAGTTACTTTCTTAATTCATTCCCTTTTAAAAATTTCTTATATAGGAAACTAAAGTTATTAAAACTCAACTTTAATACTAATGAAAGCCTGACCCATTTATTCACTATGTACTATCGAGTTCGTGGCTATTGCAGATACAAATGTTATCGGATTGTAGCTGTTGCACGTCTAAAATGCTATCGGACATGTAGATATCACATATCTAAGATGTTATTGGATACTTATCGTGTGTCTAAACGAACATGTAAGCTATCATTATGCTTAAAAAGCTATCAAATATGTATGCTATCACATATCTAAAATGCTATCGAACATATACGCCATTGCATATTTAAAGCCATTGCCATCTTAAAGCTATTACATGCTTAAAGCAATCGCCGGTTTAAAGTTATCAGTAGTTTAAATCCATTACATGTTTAAAACTACTACATGTCTAGAGATCGATCTTCTAGGTTAAACTACGTATGTTTAGAGCTATCGAGCCTCTAAAGCAAAGTTATCGTAGGTTTTAACTATTGAACCTTTTATATAGAGTTATCATGTATCTAAGCAATATATATAGCTATGACATATCTTTAGCTATCACATGTCGACAATGAAGCCATTTAAGATCTAAATGGAAGTTTGATAATAAAATTTAAAATTAGTTGTTTTTATAGCAAAGTGGTTGTGCAGAGTGAGACTGCATAGCCCAAAAAATGCATATCTAAATAGATCAAAGTTTATATGATCAAAATTCCTATTAGGTGGTCCTAAAAGGAGTTGACAAAAGTGTCTTCGTTTTGCATTCAACTACATATTTACATAGGCAGCAAAGCAAAAAAAATCAAACACCAGTCATCCTAGAAATTAATAGGTGGGTTAGTAGGGCTTGAAAATGTGAAAATCTGAAAGAAGAGGGAAAGAAGATGATTCGATCATTATTTTAGCTTAGTCTACATACCCAGTATTTATACATGCACAAGTCTATGCACAAACGCACAAATCTGGAACAACAAAGAACTAAAGTATGTAAACAGGATGCAAACCGAATACAAGCATTACCAACTACTGATATCATTAACACTTTCCCTCAATTCAAAATCTCTCTCTGCCTTCCTCTTTTCTTCTACCTCTGCCCTTGCTGGTGCTGCATCTACATTCAGTTCTTTTCTCAGCTTAAGAAATCGAGTTGATGACAGTGACTTGGTCAGTATGTCTGCCTTTTGGTACAATGCTGGAATGTGGTTAACACTGATATCACCTTTAGCCACTTGTTCTCTCATGAAATAAAGATCCAACTCAATATGTTTAGTCCTCTAGTGAAGAATAGGGTTTGCTGCTAGAAGAACTGTACTAGAATTATCACACCACACTATCGCTGGTCCAGGTACATCATCAATCACTTCTGAAAGTAGAGATTTGAGCCACATTATTTCTGACACCACTGCTGCTACACTTCGATACTCAGCCTCTGTTGATGATCTAGACACTGTTGTCTGCTTTCTCGAACACCAAGAGACAACGTTCTTTCCAACATACACACAATATCCACTGACTGATCTTCTATCATCCCTATCTGTTGCCCAATCGGCATCAGCAAATGCACTAATTTTCAGTGTTTCAGGTGAGTAAAGCTTCAATCCATAGTTCACTATCCCTGCCAAGTATCTAAGCACTCTTTTCACAGTTTTCCAGTGTTCACTCATTGGACTTTACATGAATTGACAGATCTTGTTCACACTAAAGGATACCTCTGGTCTTGTGATGGTAATGTATTGTAGGGCGCCTACAATACTTCTGTAGTGATAGGGATCATCTATAGGGTCTCCTGAATTTTTGGTTAGCTGCAGATTTGTAACCATGGGTGTAGTTGATGCTTTAGACTTATCCATTCCCGCTCTCTTCAGCACATTTTGGATGTAATTTGTTTGATTGAGGTGAAGTCCACCATCTCCTGTTCTCTTCACCTCAATTCCTAGGAAAAGATTAAGGTCACCCAGTTCCTTCAGTTTGAATTGATCATTGAGATAGTCTGTGAGTTTACTCAACTCATCAATATCATTCCCTGTCAAGATAAAGTCATCCACATATACAAGAATGTATATAACACTGGTGCTTCTCTTTCTAACAAACAGTGAACTGTCGGATCTTGTGGAATTAAACCCTAGTTTCATCAATGTCCCTTTGAACTTTTTGAACCAAACTCTAAGGGCTTGTTTTAATCCGTATATTTCCTTATTCAACTTGCACACCATTTAATGTCTGCTAATATCTTCAAACCCCTTGGGTTGTTCCATACACACTTCTTCCTCAAGTTCTCCATTCAAGAAGGCATTGTGAACATCCAGCTGCTTGACTGGCCACTTATTGTATAAGGCAATGGAGAGCATTACTCTAATTATAGCAGGCTTTATTACTGGGGAAAATGTTTCTTTGAAATCGAATCCTGGTTGCTGTGTGTACCCTTTAGCAACCAGTTGAGCTTTGTGTTTGGCTATGGTGCCATCTGCATGATACTTCAGCTTGTAAGTCCATCGACATCCTATTGCTGTTTTGTTCATCGGTAGAGTTACTAATTTCCAGGTGTTGTTGTTTATTAGTGCTTTGTATTCTTCTTCCATGGATGCTCTCCACTTTGCATGCTTCACTGCCTGATCATAGCTCACAGGTTCATGTACTACCCCTTGAATGGTATATATTTTGGTCTTGAATATGCCACCTTTTCCTCTTGTTGTCATATGATGTCCATGTTGCTGTACTTTCTCTCTAATTGGAGACTCTTCTTGTAATTGGTTGGCATTGTCTGACATGTCATCTTGCGTAGACCATTGATGTGTGACATTCATGTCACTTCTTCCTTCCTCTTCTATATCCTGAGCGTGTGGTGTAATGTTTGGTTCTGATTGAACATGAGTACCAGATTCTTCCTCTCCAGTTGTTGTTACATAGTGCTTCTCCTCTTCAATTCCATGCAGTGGTATAGGTCGTATGGAACTCTGTGCATTAGTTATCTTCCTTGTGCATTTTGTCTTGTTTGCTGCAAATGGGAATGTGCTCTCATTAAACATCACATGTCTCGAAACTATGATTTTTCCTTCTTGTGTTAGGCATTTATAACCCTTCCGACTAGTTCCATATCCTAGAAATGTGCATGCACTAGATCTTAAGTCAAGTTTATGAGAGTTATATGGCCTTAATAGTGGAAAACACAAGCAGCCAAATACTTTTAATCTTCTGTAGTAAGGTTTTGTACCATGTACTGCTTCATGTGGACTGCTATCCTTAAGAACTTTAGTGGGAAGGCAATTAATCAAGTACACTGCAGTGGAGAAGGCTTCTGGCCAGAACTTCAATGCAAGGGATCCTTGTGCCAGAAGTGTTAACCCCATCTCTACTATGTGTCTATGCTTCCTCTCTACAATCCCATTCTGTTGTAAGGTGTGTGGACAAGTATATCTATGAACTATCCCTCTTTCATTGAAGAAACTCTTGAGTGGCTTGAATTCTGCTCCCCCATCAGTTTGAAAGACTTTGAGTTTTCTTTCCAACTGTCTTTCTACTTGAATGTTGAATTGCTTTACTGCTTCAGTTGCCTCTGATTTGAGCTTTAGGAAATAGATCCATGTGTGTCTCGTATATGCATCCACAAAAGCAACATAATATTTATATCCATAGTTTGAATTTAGTGGTGCAAGACCCCATAGGTCACATTCAATCAATTCCAGTGGGTTGTTGTATATAGTTAGAGACTGATTGAATGGTAACCTATGGCTCTTGCCTAGTTGACACTGACTGCAAAGATGTGTTTTTACATTGTTTAAATGCAACAAATTCTCTTTATTCAACACAACTTTCATTACACTTGCATTTGTATGACCAAGTTTTCTATGCCATACATCATATTAAACTTCCTTTTTACTATATACATTATTACAACACATCATGTTACCGTCAACTCTCTTTCCAGTTTCAAGATTGAACTTGTAGAGACCATTATGCACTTCCCCTTGTAATAGAATGTCTCCATTTGAGTTATCTTTGATCAAACATATATGTGGATGGAATTCAAAAAAGACTTGATTATCACGTGCAAATTGTGAAACACTAATCAAATTCTTTTTGATATGAGGAACTCTCAGTAAATTTCTTAGTAATAATGTCTTGTTTCTATTAACAGCAACAAATTGTGTGTGACCAACATGAGTGATATTAAGAGGTGTACCATTTCCCATATAAATGAAATCTTTACCTCTATATGTTGCTCCTTCCAGATTTAAATTCTGAAGGTTGTTGGTCACATGATGAGTAGCTCAAGAATGTGGAAATCAAGCCTCATTTTGTATCTCAGTATCATCAGCTAGAACATTTTGGTTATCACCTTGATGAGTGAAATTCTTTGGATTGAACCTAGCATCTCCTTGAGCCTGGCTTAGATTGACATTATAGAGACTAGATCTGGATGTTCCTTGATTAGGTGAAACTTGTTGATTGCAATTGTAATTTGCTTCAAATCTGAAAAAGCATCGAACAGTAGTGTGACCAAGTCCGCTGCATATCTGACATTTGGGTCGATTGTTAAAGGACCTTCCTCTTCCTCTTCCTCTACTAGGTGTTCTGCCTCTCTCATACATTTGACTTCCTCTACTTCCTTGAATTTCTTGATGATTATTTGGTGATAGTTCAGATCTAGGATTGATTGATGAGTTCTTGTTCTTTGTGTTACTTGCCAAATTGATAGAAAACTCTGATGTTGCATTGCTTTTCTGCTCAAGTCTTCCTTCATGTGCAAGAAGGACAGATCCCACATACTGGACTGAAGCTGTAGTCTCCTGTGGTGTTATTACATCAACAACTGCTTCGAATTCATCCCCCAATCCATTAAGAATGTTGAAAACATGCTCCGTCTCATTCACTTTGTGTCCAGAAGATTCCAATAGATCACATAGATTCTTGATCTTGCTCAGATATTCTCGAATGTTCATATTATCCTTTCTGATATTTTGCAACTGTATCTTGTAACTCATTATCCTTGCTGATGCCTGGGAGTTGAAGTTCTGATGAATCTCGTTCCACACTTCCAGGGATGTCTTGCATCCAATCACTGATGATAGAAGATTGGGACTAATTGACAATAAGATCCAGGAGCACAGCAGGCTATCTTGTCTGGAATGTATCAAGAACTCGTTGTTTGAGATCGATTGTCCTTCTGGATTGAGTAAGAATTGTGTTGGACTGATGCTTGCTGGATCTATAAATTTCTGCAGACCATAGCCTTTAATCGCCATTTCAATTTGAAATTTCCATAGGAGAAAATTATCCTCATCTAGAGTTAGGTGATTAGTTGAGTTTGAGGATTAATAATTGATTTCAGCGACTCTTCAAGGGTTTTCGATGTCCGATTGATTGCTGCATTTCCTACATTGGTTGTGCTTCCTCTTGATTGTACATCATCATCTTGAGCCACTGATTTGATTCAGATCTGAGGTGGTGAGCAGGAGTGTAATCGGAGAGTAATCAGATTGAATTCGATTTGAACTCGATTAGGTTTGAGGAAGTGATTTGAGTGATTAAGTTGAATGATTGAATCTAGATCTGGATCGTAAAATGCCGTTTGGCGATTTAAGCTCCGATACCATGAAAATGTGAAAATCTGAAAGAAGAGGGAAAGAAGATGATTCGATCATTATTTTAGCTTAGTCTACATACCCAGTATTTATACATGCACAAGTCTATGCACAAACGCACATCTGGAACAGCAAAGAACTAAAGTATGTAAACAGGATGCAAACTGAATACAAGCATTACCAACTACTGATATCATTAACAGGGATAACCGTCATTGGTATCAGCAAGGGCAGCCTCCTCAAATGCCTGAATAGTATCTTAGATATCCGCTAATTCATTATCAAACTCTTTGTTAGCGATTATCAAGGAAAGCGGTTGAGGATGACAACATGTCTAAGTGTAGAAATGATATAAAATTCTATGACATAAATATATGGGTATGGTACTTTTATTTCTAAAACAACAAGAATTTCTTCTGGCCTGGATAATCCAACTGAAGGTCAAAAGCAAAATGTAAGTGAGCACACTACTGTGTGTGTGTTGTGTACTGCCAACATCCATAAAAGGAGGCAATGCTAGGGATAAGTCTAATTATCTAGGCGGCACAAGTATTCCAAATGTAGCACACGAGGTCGCAGTCAAAGAAACGATGATTAATTCTCTCAAATGAAATGTGGCATAGGCAGATGGAAGGAATGTTTTGTCCCTTATGGATGAGCCTATCTCTAGTCTTCACTTTCCTATAGACGAGCAGCCACATAAGCATCTTGACTCGAGGTAGTCTTGGATTTACACATTCTAGGGTAAGAGAAATGTCGCCTAGAGTTGTTTATTCTTCTGTATAGGACTTTACTGAAAAGTATCCATTGCTAGTAAGGCTTTAATGGAAGTTTTCAGGTGTGAGGGAGAGAGAGTAAGAGCGAAGCCATGACAAAAGCAGGTACATCTGAGTGAAGGTCGATCTAGTGATTGCACGAATGAACTGGAAGCAAGGTATGCCAAAGTTAACTACCTCAGATAAAAACAACAGTCTGTTGTTGGTTATGTTGTATAGGCCAGGGAGAAGAAACCTAAGGGAAGTATTGAAAAGCGAGGTGTCAAGCCAGAAGCAGCATCGTTCCCCATTATCAGTCAAGATATCAAAGCATGGTTTGATCAAATCAACGGTGGAGATAACTCCAGCCCAGATAGGAGATGCATTTCTAGTGGTATTGTGTAGCATGAATTCGGTTAGGATCATGGTATTTGCTAAGAACCCGATTTTTCCAAATAAAATTGGCATTAGTTAGGCACCTCCAGGTCCACTTTTCTAACAATGCCATATTGGAATGCTGTAAATTAATGACCCCTAAACCACTCTGTAAGATGGAGTTGAAAACAATATACCAATTGACAAGATAGTTGACAGGGGAGAGATTGTCTCTACCATGCCAAAGAAATTTTCTTTAAATTTGGTCAACCTTTGATAGAACCAAGGTAGTGAATCTATGGAAGGAGAGCCAATAGGTTTTGCTTGGAAAAAAGGACCGAGTTAAGGAGAACCAACCTGCTCGCGCTGGAGAGAGAGGAGGCCTTCCAAGAAGCTAGACGACTGGAGATTTTATAGATCAGGGGGTACCATTCTTCCATGAGGAGTTTGGTGAGATGAAGGGTGATGCCAAGATATGAAATAGGGAAGTGATCTAGTTTACAGTTAAGAGAGTTAGCAACCAAGGGGCCGAGGTGCTTGGCTCCTCCCATTATGAGGACTGAACTTTTGGAATACTTGATGGTTAGACCAAAAATACGTTCGTAAGAATATAGATTAAGCTTAAGGTTGTGTATTTGGTTTGGGGAGGGAGAGCCAAGTAGAATGATATCATTAGCATTTTGGATATTGGAAACTCCATGTTCAGAATTCGAGTTGCTAATGCCTGAGAGGAGGTGGTGGGAGACAACCAGCTTATCCACTCTATTAAAAATAGGTTTATTTTCTTCTAAAATAATTATTTTTGGCCACATCTTTCCACTTTTTAAATTTCAATTTGTTAAACACTTATATTTCCGTACTTCTATTTAGAAAATTTCACTAGAGACGCTTACATAAAACAGTAATTAATACTAATTAATTAATTAATTTCCATTTTTATCTAACTTTCCTCTTCATCAAATAATCCATATCAATTAAAAATTACAAGGGAAAAATTATTTAAAATCAAAATTTCTATCTTCTACCTTATATAAAATTTTTAGAAAAAAATTAATTAATTTTCATATTTTAAATAATTAGAAACCGAAATGAAATTCTTTCTCAACTTAGAATATTCATAGTAACTGAGATTAATTCAAAAAATTATGAATTTAAAAATCGTTCTTCGATTCAATTTTACAAGCAAGATATTAAATTTTCAAATCATTTGGAGATCGTTAACATTTGTTTTAAATCCAAAAACCACTTTTAGACTTCAAAATCATACAATATTCATAAAATCATCTTATTTATCATGATTAATTCCATGTTTTTATCATCATTAAGCAAATCCAAGATTCAAAAGCGCAAACCATAGGGAGGCAATATTGTTCACGATGATCAGTTTATGTATAGAGAATGTTAATCCACTAGCATATTTTTCAAGCTATATCTTCTTTCTTTTGTTTAGTAACATTTAATCGAGTTTTCTTTTCTTCTTTCATTTTGTTTTAGAATATAGAAGAATGAATATGAGAGAGGGGAAGAATGGTTAGGTAACATATTAAGTGGGTTGGACTTTAATTTCTTCCTTATTTATTTTTCATATTGATTGAAAACATTTCCCTGTATAAATTGTCATTACTCCAATATCAGTCAAAATTAAAAATTAGATATTACGGCTAATCTCCATACTTATTCTATTTCCCTTACATCATTATTTAATTACCAACTAATTAATTTTTCTCTAACAATTTGTGTTGAAAATAGGGTTGTTACACATTTTCCTTTATAGGATCCCACACCATTCTCAGTTTATTGCTCAAACTTTGCTACATCATCCACTATCTTTTGAATGGATCATATTATAAATGAACATGCTCGTCAGTCATATTTGGTTCTCCACATCACTTCTTCAAGGTGTGATTAAGCACTATGATAATTCTTATGCACTCATTTCTTGTTATCTCTAATGGTAGCTGTTAGCGCCAAAATTGATCACTAACACCCAAATCCAAGTGAAAGTACCAAACAACAATCACAGTTCACGGGTAGGATGTATGTAGGGGATATTTAATATGAAGAATAACAGAAATTAAAATGAAAGCGGTAAAGACACGGAATTTATAGTGGTTCGGCTAACTCTGGCCTACGTCCACTCCAGTAATTTCTTTTTTATTGCTGTAACAATCGATTACAGTTGCAAAGTGATAGGCTAGCCTTAGCCTTAGGGGATAGAAAGTTAGAGAGCAGGAGAGAGAATCAGGATCCCTTTTTCTGAACCCCCACATGCTGTATTTATAGGCAAATCCTGAGTTGTTGGGCCGTTGCATGATTCAGGCCCACCGAGTTTATGGCCGGTCCACATATGCCAAGCCATGTAATGCCGAGCCATCAATGCCGACCCGTTCCATGCCGAACGAAGCGTCTGGAGGAAGAATGCCGAACGAAGTCTGATAGAATAATGTCGGTCGAGGCATTTGAGTGATGCATGCCGAACAAAGTCTGATAGAATAATGCCGGACGAGGCATTTGAGTGATGCATGCCGATCGATGCTGGGGTGAGGTGTGCCGAGCGCACTTTAATGCTGAGTTCAAATGCCGAGTGGAAGATGCCGAGTGAAAGAATGTCGGACGTACTTCAATGCCGAGTACAAATGCCGAGTGGAGGATGCCGAGTGAAGGAATGCCGGATGTACTTCAATGCCGAGTACAAATGCCGAGTGGCGGAATGCCGGACGTACTTCAATGCCGAATGATTGCCAATGCCGAACCATATTTCCTAGACCCAAACCATAGTTGATTCATCTTTATCCAATCATATTTCCATCTCCTAAGCACGTTGCGTCATCCATCCATCCAGTCGACTGGATCCATCGTACACCAGCCTTGGCGAACGTGCAACCGGTTATGTTAATCCCGCATGTCCATGGCCTGGTAAAAAGGCAGGTTAACACTTGCCCCCCAAAACATGCCTTGCTATTGGAAGGTGTGTTTTGAATAGCCTCAAATCTGATATCCAAAGTCCACATCCTTTTTGTAACCATATCATCAAATCCACGACCTCTCCGGGCTTAATCTTGATTTTGTAGACCTCGCCGGGTCGTGTTATCCTGTTCCAGCCTTGACTTTTCCATCACGGGCTTGTATGTTCTCCGGCCTCGACTCTCCGGTCAAAGACTTTGATATTCACCGGCCTCAGCAAACCGGCTAAGGGTTTTAATATTCTCCGGCCTCGACTCCCCGGTCAAGGACTTTTTATATTCTCCAGCCTCGACTCTCTGGTCAAGGACTTTTTATATTCTCCGGCCTAGACTCTCCGGTCAAGGACTTTTTATATTCTCCGGCCTCGACTCTCCGGTCAAGGACTTTTTATATTCTCCGGCCTCGACTCTCCGGTCAAGGACTTTTTATATTCTCCGGCCTCGACTCTCCGGTCAAGGACCTTTTATATTCTCCGGCCTCGACTCTCCGGTCAAGGACTTTTTATATTCTCCGGCCTCGACTCTCCGGTCAAGGACTTTTTATATTCTGCCCGAGTCCATTTCTTCGCTCTCCGGCGAAGGGACTCGTAACTTGTGACCATTGCCCCGTCTCTCCGGTCGGGGCAGTAATTATAAAACCTGAACTGTTTATTACATTGATCCAAAACCAAATATAAAACCAGAAATCCGTATCAAAAAATCAAACATCCAAACCAGAATGGGAAACCAAGAAAAAACCAACCAAATCGGGAGTTCAATCCAAACTCCAAAACCATACTAAAGAAAAGTAAATGTCCGAAATATGAAAGAGAGAACCAAAGTTTGCAGAAAACTAGAAAGAAAGCAGAATTTCATAGACTCAAGTAGTACGATTTTCAGTCATCTCAGAGCACGCCTAGGGACCGTCCTCAACCCCGTACGTGTGTAAGTGACCTAGCCGTATTACTTTGAGTTCTATTACTTATTCAAAACCATGAACCTGTTTAGTTGATAGTAAACCGGCGTTGACCAGACCCAATGCCGCCATTGCTAGAGGTAGGTGGTGGCTGCTCTTGCACCCCTGCCGTAGTTCGGTTCCTGACATATTGCTGTAGGTGACCATTCCTTACATGCTCCTCAATGATATCCCTCAAATGCCTACAATCGTTTGTGTTGTGCCCATCCAACTCATGGAATAGGCAATGCTTTCCCGATGTCCGTTCGTATTCTGAAGGCTCTCTCTTTACTGGCCTTCGGTATTGGAGCCGCCCTCGAGTGTCCAAGTAAATCCTTTCTAGAGTCTCAGTTAAATCTGTGTAAGAAGAAAACTTTAACTCCCTCCGAGGTTTCTTCGAAGTGCCACCATTTCCATTCGTTTTCCTTTTTCCTTTATCATCTTTACTTATATCCTCCCTGGATGGACCTCCACCCCTCACTGCATAAGCTTCAGCCTCTCTCCCTACTCTCTCAGCCTGCGCATCCTCCTGTCTCAAGAACCTTTCCGCCTCATGATAGAACTCCCCGAGATCCCTCGGTGGGTCCCGTTCCAATGATATTTTGAAATCCGAGTTATCCGCGATTCCCGAGACGGCTGCCATCAAAACCATTGACGGATCGGGTCGATCCACTGAGGCTACCACTGCGTTGAATCTGGTTAAGAAATCCCTGAGCGATTCCTCTTTCCATTGTTTCATAGATGTCAGAGTCATCACGTTCTTGGGTCTAACTATGTGGACCCGAAACTGTCTCATAAACCTCTCAATTAGCTCCGTCCATGTGCCGATAGAACCATTCTCCAGCTGTCTAAACCACATAGCTGCGATATCTGTCAAATACAATGGGAAGCATCGAGCCATGACCTCATCCGATGCCCCCAATACCTCCATATGCCTTATGCATTTCGTCAGATGAACCGTTGGATCCGCCTTCCCATTATACATTTCCAAATTTGGTAGCTTAAATTCGGGTGGGTTCCTAGCTTGCCTAATAGTAGGAGTAAAAGGACTCCTATTTACATCCTCCATGTCTCTATTTACCAATCCACCTCTCATAGCCCGTCTAACCATCTCCGCTAATCTGTCGTTGCCACCAAGATGTAATCCTTGTCCATCGCCTCTGGTCTTCCCCCCGAGTTTATGAGGGAATTCTGGCACATACTCCTCATCTCGCACTCCTGCACTCCTGTTGGTGTCGGGTTGCACAACATCATCTGGTATCCCTCCATGGGTTGGTCCAACATTTCCTGGTGGTATGCCCCCAAGTCTAGATCCATCTGGATTGATAGCTGTTTGCTGATTGGGGGTTGCCCCCTGCCGAGCTATTCCCTCTGCTTGCTGGTTGAGTGAGATGACCCTACTTTTCTAGAGGCCAAATCATGGACTAATTTGTTTGTTTTTTTTTTTGGCGTAAAGAAATATGCTAAATGAAAACACAGGGTCATCTATCTTCGAAACCAAAACCAGGATCCACTATTACCAATATAGAAATATTGGTGTATTCTTAAATCATAGATTAGTATATATGAAGATATACCAATCTCTTTAGCTATTAAATCAGAGTTTAAGAAAATTAGCTAAAGCATTCACACATAGCATTTTAATATAAAGATAAATCCATTTTCCTCTTTATGAAAATTATTTGCAATATGACACAAAAGATACACAAGCAGACTGGAAATACCAGAATTCCAGATTATATCATAAAAGTCATAGATATTCTTTATTTAATTCAACTCTTGCTATAGCACAATTATAGGCGTGGCTGCACGTACACACACATATAAATACAGGTGTGCACGGCCTCGCCAACACACAAGCTCAAGCAATGGTATTAATGAATAGGCAATGAAGCCTTGGCACCAACAAAATATTAATAATTATATGTATAAACAAAAGATTACCAATCCAACTATATAAAAATGAGGTCATCGAGTTTCCTCTTTCTCATTCATGCAAGTTATATTCAGACATAAAAGATGAATTTACATCAACTATCTTTCTTTAAAACAAAAACATGTCACTGATGCAAGAACAAAAGCTATTCTGCATCGTACAAATATTTTTAACACAAACAATTGGAAGCTTATAAGTTCCTTTTACAAAAGTCTCAAGATAATACATGGACTTGTAATCCATTTCCAGAAATCTTATGAATATAATATAAGAGAATCAAAACAAATTTACTAATTAACTTTCTTTTGCAAAACTATTCAAACTGAGCTTATTCATTTTAGAAATGTAAAGTAAGGGCATGCACGTATATTAATTTATATGGCAAGTCCTCAATATAATTCAAGAATCTATCACATGAACATATATTAGCTATACGCTATATACATATTCGAATAGCAACAGCCACTTAACATAGAAAATTTCATTTCCCAAAAATCATAATGCATTTGAAAGCATCAAAAATCCATCTTTCCTTCAAAGGTCTGCGGGATCAAATATCTCATCTTTGCTTTTCACAGATCAAATATCAAATATCAAATATCTCATCAAATATCAAATATCAAAGGACTAAGTGACTTGAACTCAGAAAAGACCATAACATAGAGAAATATATATATATATATATTCTCAGATATGATAATTACATACTAAAATCAAATTCCAGATCCATATATGCTTATGCATAAATATAGAAATAATCTATCAAAATAAGTTTATAAAGATTTTCCCTAAAACTTCTGAAAGGAAACTTGAACAAAATCCATAAAAAAAATCCTTTAAATCACAAAACTCAGCAGATCTATGGGTCTGCACATATACTGCCTTGACACCAGTTATTCTCTAAATACAGATTTCAGGAAAAATATAAAAACTGAACAATCCCAGTGTTACAGTTTCAACTTGCCATTACATATAAAACAATACAGTTTTCAAGATTTATATACAAATCAATCTAACACATGATGGTTCACTGCTCATGGTATTACAAACATATTTTAGTTCAGCAATACATATGAAGTGGCAGTGAAAAATACTTAAATACTTTCTTCATATCATCTACATGCAGTGATAAATCATTTTAACTCCATCTCTTAAATCATCATCTCATCAATATGTGCATAGCAACCTGTAAAAACATCATCCCGAACTGCCTCGTTGAATGAGACACCCCAGGAGATTGTCGAGACAATCAACAGGGTCAGACATGATACGTCTGGTATGAGTGTACTTAAACAATTCATTTGGCAGTAATACATAGTGTTAAATCAGTGTATCGTGACATGATAGTGAATAGATATCATCTCAGGTACAGATATGAATATAATAAGACTTAATCATCATCAATATATGGATACGCAAGCAACCAAGACCAAACAATCATTAACAAGCATCAATACACGCAAAGCATCCATACACACGAATTTATTTGCAGAAATATAACTACGGCTGCCTGAGATAGGACTTATTGCCAAATCAAGATTAAGAACACTCACGTAGCTATATGAGATGTCAATCCCCTAGATATTGCCATAGCTTTCCCCTTTTTTTCTTACGAATCCAACGCCATTCGATACGGCAAGATAATTTTTCCCCCAATCTGATTTCTATGGCTTCGGCCATTTTTTTAGTTTTGTTTTGAAACGAGAGAGTTGAATGAAAACAGCGGCCACATCTTTTCTTTTTATAATTCACTCACGGCTAGGGTTTTAACAATTGGGAAATCACAAATTTACCCCCAAGTCATGCCAAATGTGTATACAAATATACTTCAATACTTTATACTTGTTTAAATCACAATATCATAGTTGTGTAAATATTGTGGGTCATTACAAATACCCCACCTTTTTGGAATTGTGTCCTCACAATTCACTCTTACTTGTTCTAGCATCCCAAATATTCACTAAACTTTGCGGAGTGGCTGCAATACACACGTGTATAAATATACACGCATGCACTGCCTCGCCCACTCGAGTGCACAAGCAAATTTCAATCAACATGTTTCATCATCAAATGGACAAGCACAAGGGTAATTGCAACTGTCATACGAACAGAACATAAATTAGAAGGCGACATATTCAAGCAACTCAGTGCATCTGGAAACAACAAACTCAGATGGATGTATGGGAACTTACACACGGACTTGGAAAATGCAAGACAACAACACAAAATGACAACAACAGAAGTGATCAAGGCAAAGCACAAGTGTGCAGCATCTAGTAGTTTCAAGTACATGGACATATATATATATATATATATATATATATATATATATATATATATATATATATATATATATATATATATATATATGGAACTGCCACTGCATGCAAACAGCAAAATCAAGTCTAAAATCTCAAGTGCAACAGCAGATTTCAGATGCAACAGTGTTTGGACCAAATCTATGCATACAGTGTAACTCAGGGGTGCACACAGGATGAAGTGAATATGCATAAATATGGCAGTGTACAAATGAGAGCAGGAAACAGTGCCATTGCATTCATCATAATAGTGTTCACATTCAGTTTTAAACTAAACCCTATTGGCAAATTGGTTTAGAAAATTCTAGAATCAATACAGATTTTACTTTCTGCTTTTCAAAGCAATTTTAATGTCTCAAACATATTTATACACACCAAGCTTACTCAACCAGAACTAAACAAATATTAATTCAGTAACAGTTCATATGTTTTGTCATCAGGTTATATGTTGCTTATAAATACATTCCTACTCATGATTCATATTGAAGTCATTTTAAATGTAATGCTCATTCATCCATGGCCATACACACCATCTTCATGCAAAACATATCATCTATGTGGAAATCAAAATAGGGATCAATACCCTTATATAACCTGTCTTTATTTAAATGAATTTTTAATTCAAAACAGACCCCATTCTTGGCAATCAAAGCAAAATATCATAAACTTACGTATGAATTAAGTTTATACAAACAATACTCGATCAATACAAACAGCAAACAACCACTTAATAATGGTATCTATTTATTTATTTTTTTTATTTTTTTTTACTTTGCTATCAGTTTGTATTATATGTTAGATCAAGTTTTTTTTCCTAATTGTCAAAGGGACACCAATCTTATACTCATATCATTATATTCAACCCAATATGTTTAAGTATCTGCATGTCTAATTATTTTATCCCTGTCCCGTTTCCATTTATCAGCTCATCACCAAATACCAAATTTAAAAGGCATGTATTCTACCACAGCCCATCATTAAATTTGAAAAGCATTTACCTGGGTTAGGGTTTTCCAGAGGTTTATTATTATCATTATTTTAAGAAATCATGGACTGTAATATACCATAATTCAGAAATCCAAAACTAACCACTACAGATGCTGCAGACATCTATAGTCCTTACTTTTGGCACTGAACTATGACATTTTACCTAAATTTATGTTTCAACTTTGATGTCTAGCATTTTTCATCATGGTCTCAACTGTTATTGGGAAAATAAAAAGGCACACTGTCTGGGCACATTCACCCCAGAACACTCGTATCCCTAGACCTAAACAGGCCATGTGCCAGCTTGCAGTATGTCCCCTACCAAGCCCCTCACAGTCTCTTGACCCCATCCTTAGTGAACTTACTAAGTCTCTTTTTTTTCAATTCATATATCACAGTATATTACATATATCAGAAATGATATGGTCATTCATCATTTTATTCACACATATCGAACATGTGTCAATCACAAATATGTAATCATAAAATCATTACATTCATACAACTCAGCCAAAACAGGTTTGGCAAAACATTTTAACTTGTGATCTACTTGTTTTCATCCAAACAAGTCTATGGGTGTCTATATATATATTTTTCTAGTGAATCTTGTCTACAAAGGTTTCACATCCATATTATTTAAAGCAACTTAAACTGTTCAGGTTATTGTTACTGGCATTAAAATAGTGAACATGGAGGTCATAAGAACCAAATCTAACAACCAGCAAGGCATCCAAACATTTCACATAGATTATATCACCACAAAGAAACTCATTCAACGCATATGTGGCTAACAAAACTTATTTTCATTCATATAAAACTAACATACACCTAATCATAAGTAGCTATAAGTGTTCCTTTCATCTTCACTTATGTCATTGGGTTATATAAACTTGCAGGTAAATCACATGGATTTTGCATATCAGAAAATTCTTATGTTTTTCATATTTTATATTACAATCAACATGTGACCAGAGATGTTTATATGCATATATATATATATATATATATATATATATATATATATATATATATATATATATATATATTTGAGGAAATACTTAGGCAACTAGAGCTCAGCACATGGTCAAACCATTGCACACTTATCCCCTTATTAAATACAAGACATAAGCAAAAGAACTTCCCTCCTTTTACTGCCTTGTACTTAACCAATCTTAGATCACACTTGACTGTAATGATAGTATAATTCATTTTTTTTCTCAGGTTATAAACATAAGAAAATTTATCTTCCTCTAAGGGACATGTTTTATAAACTTCCATCACAAAGTTATATGCAATTATCAAACATATTCAAGAAAATGCAGCTTAACAATTATGCATCCAAATCAGACAATTCACTTTTCAATGTTTATTCATATAATGACCTATTGCAATTGATACTGGCATTTGACATTTATTTTTTAAGGTATTTTTCAAGTAACTATGATCAAACTATATTTAAATATTATATCAAGCTAGATCATAATTTTCACTTGCTATTTATCATTTGATTAGAAGCTTAGCACATGTATAACATTGCACTTCTAATCTTTTTAAGTTCAAGGCCTCAGCACATATACACTTGTATATTGCAGCCTATATTTTTTTTTTGAAATTTTACCAAATATCAATATCACTTGCACCAGCTCATCATTGTGTTTATCAAGTTCTCAAACATATACTTATTAGTTATGGTGTAACAGTGGTGATTTCAGATTTAAATCAAAATAAATAAATACACCATCTACATTGAAACAAAGCAACACCCATGAAGTCCATAAAGAAGTAAAACTGTAATTTTAGCCATCTTTTAGATCAGATATAAACATAGGTGTCTTAATCCAACTTTTCTTGTATTAGAAAACATTTATAAATTCAAATTCTCTCATTTTAAATTTCTTCTTTCTAGCTTTACTCAAAAACAAGCTTTTATCTTATGATTTCTCTGCTTATGCAGGTTTAAACCAAATTAATCTCACTTAAATTTTTAATAAACATCATTAACATTGATGTAATCCAAATAGATCACCATGAGCAATCAATTCAAACAATGCAACCAAAACAGTCAATACAAACAAGTTCACACAAATTAATTTTTTTTTTTTACTATGTTATCTACCAACATAGCTCTGATACTAAATGAGATGACCCTACTTTTCTATAGGCCAAATCATGGACTAATTTGTTTGTTTTTTTTTTGGCGTAAAGAAATATGCTAAATGAAAACACAGGGTCATCTATCTTCGAAACCAAAACCAGGATCCACTATTACCAATATAGAAATATTGGTGTATTCTTAAATCATAGATTAGTATATATGAAGATATACCAATCTCTTTAGCTATTAAATCAGAGTTTAAGAAAATTAGCTAAAGCATTCACACATAGCATTTTAATATAAAGATAAATCCATTTTCCTCTTTATGAAAATTATTTGCAATATGACACAAAAGATACACAAGCAGACTAGAAATATCAGAATTCCAGATTATATCATAAAAGTCATAGATATTCTTTATTTAATTCAACTCTTGCTATAGCACAATTATAGGTGTGGCTGCACGTACACACACATATAAATACAGGTGTGCACGGCCTCGCCAACACACAAGCTCAAGCAATGGTATTAATGAATAGGCAATGAAGCCTTGGCACCAACAAAATATTAATAATTATATGTATAAACAAAAGATTACCAATCCAAATATATAAAAATGAGGTCATCGAGTTTCCTCTTTCTCATTCATGCAAGTTATATTCAGACATAAAAGATGAATTTACATCAACTATCTTTCTTTAAAACAAAAACATGTCACTGATGCAAGAACAAAAGCTATTCTGCATCGTACAAATATTTTTAACACAAACAATTGGAAGCTTACAAGTTCCTTTTACAAAAGTCCCAAGATAATACATGGACTTGTAATCCATTTCCAGAAATCTTATGAATATAATATAAGAGAATCAAAACAAATTTACTAATTAACTTTCTTTTGCAAAACTATTCAAACTGAGCTTATTCATTTTAGAAATGTAAAGTAAGGGCATGCACGTATATTAATTTATATGGCAAGTCCTCAATATAATTCAAGAATCTATCACATGAACATATATTAGCTATACGCTATATACAGATTCGAATAGCAGCAGCCACTTAACATAGAAAATTTCATTTCCCAAAAATCATAATGCATTTGAAAGCATCAAAAATCCATCTTTCCTTCAAAGGTCTGCGGCATCAAATATCTCATCTTTGCTTTTCACAGATCAAATATCAAATATCAAATATCAAATATCTCATCAAATATCAAATATCAAAGGACTAAGTGACTTGAACTCAGAAAAGACCATAACATAGAGAAATATATATATATTCTCAGATATGATAATTACATACTAAAATCAAATTCCAGATCCATATATGCTTATGCATAAATATAGAAATAATCTATCAAAATAAGTTTATAAAGATTTTCCCCAAAACTTCTGAAAGGAAACTTGAACAAAATCCATAAAAAAATCCTTTAAATCACAAAACTCAGCAGATCTATGGGTCTGCACATATACTGCCTTGACACCAGTTATTCTCTAAATACAGATTTCAGGAAAAATATAAAAACTGAACAATCCCAGTGTTACAGTTTCAACTTGCCATTACATATAAAACAATACAGTTTTCAAGATTTATATACAAATCAATCTAACACATGATGGTTCACTGCTCATGGTATTACAAACATATTTTAGTTCAGCAATACATATGAAGTGACAGTGAAAAATACTTAAATACTTTCTTCATATCATCTACATGCAGTGATAAATCATTTTAACTCCATCTCTTAAATCATCATCTCATCAATATGTGCATAGCAACCTGTAAAAACATCATCCCGAACTGCCTCGTTGAATGAGACACCCCAGGAGATTGTCGAGACAATCAACAGGGTCAGACATGATACGTCTGGTATGAGTGTACTTAAACAATTCATTTGGCAGTAATACATAGTCTTAAATCAGTGTATCGTGACATGATAGTGAATAGATATCATCTCAGGTACAGATATGAATATAATAAGACTTAATCATCATCAATATATGGATACGCAAGCAACCAAGACCAAACAATCATTAACAAGCATCAATACACGCAAAGCATCCATACACACGAATTTATTTGTAGAAATATAACTACGGCTGCCTGAGATAGGACTTATTGCCAAATCAAGATTAAGAACACTCACGTAGCTATATGAGATGTCAATCCCCTAGATATTGCCATAGCTTTCCCCTTTTTTTCTTACGAATCCAACGCCATTCGATACAGCAAGATAAATTTTCCCCCAATCTGATTTCTAGGGCTTCGGCCATTTTTTTAGTTTTGTTTTGAAACGAGAGAGTTGAATGAAAACAGCGGCCACATCTTTTCTTTTTATAATTCACTCACGGCTAGGGTTTTAACAATTGGGAAATCACAAATTTACCCCCAAGTCATGCCAAATGTGTATACAAATATACTTCAATACTTTATACTTGTTTAAATCACAATATCATAGTTGTGTAAATATTGTGGGTCATTACATTGAGTGCTTCTGATCCAGCTCCACGGATCTGAGCTCCTGCATTTTCTGTTTGTGCAAATTGTCTGAGAAGAGTCTGCATCATCTCCTCTTGTCTTTTCATCATCGCCTCCATTTCCTCTCTAGTGATGTAAATGGATGCTCCACCTGCTCCATCTCCAGAGGAAGCCTCTTGACTTCCCTCCTGATTGCTCCTTTCCATTACTTGCTTCCTTGCTGATGGTCTAGCCATTGCTCTTTTAAATCCAAGTTTCTAACTCCAAAATTCTACAGTTCAACTCTCGGTGAAAGCACCAAAATGTTAGCGCCAAAATTGGTCACTAACACCCAAATCCAAGTGAAAGTACCTAACAACAATCACAGTTCACGGGTAGGATATATGTAGAGGATATTTAATATGAAGAATAACAGAAATTAAAATGAAAGCGGTAAAGACACGGAATTTATAGTGGTTCGGCTAACTCTGGCCTACGTCCCCTCCAGTAATTTCTTTTTTATTGCTGTAACAATCGATTACAGTTACAAAGTGATAGGCTAGCCTTAGCCTTAGGGGATAGAAAGTTAGAGAGCAGGAGAGAGAATCAGGATCCCTTTTTCTGAATCCCCACATGCTGTATTTATAGGCAAATCCTGAGTTGTTGGGCCTTTGCGTGATTCAGGCCCACCGAGTTTATGGCCGGTCCACATATGCCGAGCCATGTAATGCCGAGCCATCAATGCCGACCCGTTCCATGCCGAACGAAGCGTCTGGAGGAAGAATGCCGAACGAAGTCTGATAGAATAATGTCGGTCGAGGCATTTGAGTGATGCATGCCGAACAAAGTCTGATAGAATAATGCCGGACGAGGCATTTGAGTGATGCATGCCGATCGATGCTGGGGTGAGGTGTGCCGAGCGCACTTTAATGCTGAGTTCAAATGCCGAGTGGAAGATGCCGAGTGAAAGAATGCCGGACGTACTTCAATGCCGAGTACAAATGCCGAGTGGAGGATGCCGAGTGAAGGAATGCCGGTCGTACTTCAATGCCGAGTACAAATGCCGAGTGGAGGAATGCCGGACGTACTTCAATGCCGAATGATTGCCAATGCCGAACCATATTTCCTAGACCCAAACCATAGTTGATTCATCTTTATCCAATCATATTTCCATCTCCTAAGCACGTTGCGTCATCCATCCATCCAGTCGACTGGATCCATCGTACACCAGCCTTGGCGAACGTGCAACCGGTTATGTTAATCCCGCATGTCCATGGCCTGGTAAAAAGGCGGGTTAACAGTAGCATATTCATAAGTTGTGCATCGTAGGAAGTGTGAAGTGGAAATATCAGATTGGACTTTTGAATTTATGCTGTTTTGGCAACATTTTCAATGAGCTGAAGTAGAGTGAAATTGGTATGGGATAAGTGGTGAGGAGGATATGATGTTATAGGAAAGGATGCAGAGATGATCATTCAAGAAAATTAATGTCTTAAATATCGAATTTCAATCTTGATTCATCTTAGGAGTTTAAACATTATCTCGTATTGGATGAGATCTCGGGCTAGATGAGTGTATCTCGGTGTACATATTATCATGTTGAATTTTAAAGTATATTCTGAGACTATCTCAGCTCTTAAGCTTCTGGAATTGAAATTATAAAGATTTTTATAAGTATTGTTATCTAGATATAATTTTTTTAATATATATAATTTATATGAGACAATGGTATTAATTTTCATTTTAGAAAGCGGTGGTAACATGATTGATTTGGTACTTTTGAGTATTAAACATAAGAAATAAATAGAAAAACATTCTACTTTTTCTCGCTTACTAAAAAAAATAGAGGGGTAGTATAAAGCCACTAAAGTGCTAAATAAGAAGTAAAATAAATATGGAAACATAAAATGACATAAATTCATATCAGATCTCTAACAAGATCTTACCTTAAAATTTGCCCAAGATCTTACTGTTGTGGACGAGATGAGTTTCAAATAAGATATAAACTAAATTTAATGTTCATTTTGCTATATCTCATTTCACCCACGTTTCAAAATGAGATCTTGAGCTAGATCTCAAGTGAGATAATCAAGATTTGAAACAATGAGGCAAAGTGGACCGTTAATGGTCAAAGTGACGGACGATGTCTAACAGGTCCTATGCATCCACCTTCAATGGTCCACTTTCTTCACATAGAAAAAATGGAAAAAGTGGGTTTCTATCTGTATCTCGTTTTAGAATGCATCAAAATCACAACGGGGCATAAATTATATGTGAAGGCACCCTCAATGATTTGATGTAGCTCCCCCTTCAGTTTGATATTCTACAAATCAATCTACAACAAGTCTAAAGGGAAAAATGAACATTCAAAAACCCATCCAATACTTTACAGTATTGAACCTAAAACCAGATTTTTGGTTGACACAATGTGTAATCCAATCCACTTTCACATTAGCCAAATTGCAAAATTCAATTGACCCATTATAACATGAAATTAGCAGCTCAATGATTAAATGTAAAATTAAGCGTTAGTTTGGTTTGAACTTTAAGCTTGTGTTTTACGACTCCAATATATTTCATAAAAATTGGAAGAGAAGGAGAAAATGGAAAAATCCTAGTCATACAAAAACGGAAAAAAAGGAAATGAGAAGATGGTTCTTTGCATTTTTCATATTTTTCAAAAGGTAGGAAACAAGAATAAGTTGTTTTCAATTTTTTATATTGAACCGTATTCAAATTGGCCATTAAAGAAAAAACTTTTAGAAACATATAACCAAATGCATTTAGATTGTTAAAAAACTCAATCTTTAAAATTTCCAGCTAAACAAATTCTAAACTTTTGAAAATATTTCATCTTTTTAAAACACTAATAGATTGACATAATACTCTTGGAATAAAAGAGAAACTCCAAACTCTTATTAACAACCTTTAACAATTTTTTCTGACCTTTGAACCCATGAAATCACAATCATAAAGTAGTGATTAAAGTATCCATCAAGAATTATGTATATAGAAAATCAACCTCTTAGAAGTTTAAAATCGACAGCTCACACCAAATTCTTGGGTGTTGGTGGCTATTTCTGAAATTAGCCATGCTTTAACCAATATGAAACAACGACGATGGTAAAGGTTTTGTAAGGAATGCCAGGAATGGTTTTATCCTTCAAACTTTATTTTCCATCACTGTCATGTTATGAAATTCATTGTTATCATGAAACTAAAGATCTAGCATCTCGATAATCACGAACAAGTTACATAAATAATATGATTAGTCAACTAATATTCACTCTAGAAATAAATAAAGAACACGTACTTTATAATGGTTCGGCAAATCGACTATATCCATGGATCTAAAAACTATTAGTATTACACTTAAGAAAGAGAATACATGTTACAAGAAAGAAATCAAAGATCTTTGGATGTGTGGGTGTGCACTTTGTCGAATCATGTTAAATCTATGTGTTCTCTATTTTATTTCCGCTGATTGAATGTTAATTGATTATTCATATTATTATATGTTGTTGGTAATTAATCGCCAAGCTACATCCAAAGGTTTTGCAATAATTAGTGGAATTGTTTTAGGTCTTTTCCAATCTTGGACTACTGCTACCTTGGCAAGATCTACAACAATGCACTACTCCAAAACAAGATGACTCAAGAACCTCACTTCTCTCCTCTTAAAGTAACATTTCAAAAACTTAGCATTCAGTTGATGCCTTTTCAATGTCTCAAGTACCACTTCCAAGCATGTCTTGTGTTCCTCTTGCATCTATGAGTAGACTACAATATCAGTAGCAAACACAAGTATAAAATTGTTAAGTTGATCAACAAAAACATAGTTCATAGTATCAATAAAGTATGTTGGTGCATTGGTCAGCCTGAAAGGCATAACCGACTACTCATAAATCTTTATGGTGTACGGAATGAGGTAGTCACCACACTATCCCTCGCCACTCGTAGTTAGTGGAAGCCTATCATTAAATCCAACCGAGAAAACACCCCCACATCTTGGAGTTGATCACCATACTGGAAAATACAGAAGTATCTAAATTTATTGCAATTACTTTGGAATTATGGACCGAGCCATAGTTTGGAGAAATAATTCTTAGATTGTACGATTGTGAATCATATGATACTAGTGAATTATGTCTCAAATAATAAAGGGAAAAACACCCATTGAGTGGAAGCATTATAAGAGTTGATGAAATCTTATGGTTGGTACATATAGATATATGCAATCGCAAGTTTATCAATACCAAAATGGTTCCACATACTTTTTTATATTCATTAATGAGTTATCACCAACATGGACTTGTGTATTTGATATATGTAGTATGTCTATGATAAGCTCCTAGAGTATAAAATAGAAGTGAATAAAATAACATGTGATGGATAATAAACGGTTCGATTTAATTGAATAAGTGAGTATATTGGAAGGAGTTCTAAACGTACCTAAAAATGAAAAAAGATTCAATCTTAAAAGTCACTCCTCCCTGTGATACATAATGATGCATCGATAAGGAGTAATCGAACATTGTTAAACAAAGTACCAGTAATGGTGAGTGAAATTAAGTTCACTTTTTTCTATTAGGTCGTATAATTTAGAGTATACACATGGTTAAAGTTAATTTCATATAAAGAAAAGTTTATAAAATTATAAAAGATAAGATTCTATTGGAAATCCAAACATATCCTAGAACAAGGAGTTCGCAGATTGTGTGAGTTGAAAGACTGCACGTAATAGTTGTATGTGAGGAATCTTGTATGAACTGCCCTAAAAGAATTTTGGGAATGATTGTCATTAAATGACCTATTTATGTTTTGAACATAGGTTTTGTAAACTAAAACCAAGTCAGTTATATATATAAGGAAATTCATAAAGTGTTTATGGATACCTATTCCATTGCACTAGAAATAATTACTGTTTCAAGAAATACTAACTTCGTAGTAAAGAAATATCTTTTAGAAATTATTGGTAGAAAAATGAATTAGGATACGATACAAAGATAAAATTAATTATCTAGGATGAAATGGTGTTAACTAACCTAAGTGAACACATCATATTAGAGTGTCTAATAAGTATTCTTACATATTAAAGAAAAACTATGAGTTTCTTATCAATGTCGAGAACAAATAATCCTCAGTTGTCAATTAAGCCATTAAAAGTATTGGTTATACAACATGATACAATGCACAAATCCAAAAAGGATTCCAAGTACGTTATCAAAATACGATTTTAATGATTTTTCCCAAAGGAATATGATCCATTGACCGTGGATGAGTCTTCAAGAGTAAGAAAAATGCAATTGGAATATAATGTGCAAAGTTAATAAGAATAACATCACAAATTTCAATTGCTAAATTAGCATAATAAATTCATTATTTAACATGCTCTAGTTAATTTGCAATTACTCATGAAATTATCGCTTGGTAAGACTTTGTGTTTGGTACATATGAGTCGAACTGAAAAATACTAAATAATGATTTAGATGGACTGTTTGCAAATAACAATCAAAGTGTCTTAAGGTTAGTGGGAGCGATATTGAGTTTGCGGGTTTTAGGATATGATCTAAGAAATGATACAAAAGTATCATCTTATGAGCATCAAAATTGAATAAGTACTTTGATAGAAATATCAAACTATTTGATTTTCATTCAAAATGCAGAGGAAGCGTGCGTCTATAAGAAAGAACCACTAAAATGTGCATAGATATTTATAGACTATAAGTAACCAACAAATTGCTGATTGTTAATGATGTACTTATATTAAAATCATTAATACTTTGGTTGTTTAATACTCAATATGGATTTGTAAATTATATCCTTTATAGTTAGTATAAAAGATATTGGAAATGTCTCAAATGATATGCGAAGACACCTCATTAAAATGTTTGATAAGGAACATGTAAGATGGATTCCTTATGCTTTAGAAATAGGAATTATCATACATGTTGTATTATCTACAATGTCGTAATTTGCTTATGTATTTGATACATGAAGCAAATATCAAATCCAAATTAAGATCACTAAATGATAGTTTAGAGTTTTCTTAAGTATTTATGAAATACAAGAGAATTGTTTATAGAAACAGCAAACTCCTTATGATGGAGTTATGAACTCAAACATCCTGAGTGATATCGAGTATAATATATCAATATTAAATTCATGTTCAAACCTTAATTATGAAGCATTAATTTGGGAATGCTCCAAATAAAATATTATGGCTAATTCAACGATAATGCTAAGTACATCACCTTGAATGACTTCACGATAAAAGTAATGTATAAATATAAATGCAAAAATTTGTAACTGAGCTAGGGATGATTACAAGTATTAAGAATACTAATCATTGTTATATGATAATAATGTAATAATAAAAGCTCACTAAAAGTAGAAAAACATACTCCGAATAGTTCCACATGATAAATGTGGTCTATCGGCATCAGAGAAAGTTAATTGATAGAGTAGATAATTAAATAACACAGCAGATTCATTCATGAATTGTCTAACTCATTAAATTCTCATAAAACTAATAGAAGGTATGAGATTGAGATTCCATAATTGACCCTAAGTGCAAGTGGAAGACTGATAAAGTTAGGAGTGTGCCATAGGGGAAATTATGTAACAGTTATATATGTCTAACTCAATAACCAATTTTGTTTGAAATAAAATGTGTTGTATATTAATTAATTAATTTAATTAAAAGTATATGTAATAGAAAATCCATAAATGGTATGTTTTGTGATAGTAATTACAATGCATTGTAACCATGAGTGATTTATCATAATAAAATAAAAATATCATTTTAAATATTCTTAATCAACATGTATCAAGACTGAATATCGATGCATCCGTTGAGATTAGAGTACGTAACACTCTTCAAATGTTGGATAGTGTATTACTTATTACTACTGCGGGCATCAAGGGGTTGCATACTGATAATTATTGGAGAACTAGGAATGACTTACTCAGTAGTTTTTTGTCGGTTAATATAACTAAGGTCAAAAAGAAAATATCGATGTGACAAAATTATACCGTTCTCTTGACTTGAGAACACTATTGATCTTCAATGTGGAAGCTCCACTTTGATTATAGTTAAATTGTGGCACATCGAAGGACTATAGTTAGGTCGAGTAGAAATATTGGAAGTAAAACACTATTCAAGAGATGATTCATCTCCTAAGTTATATAAGGTTAGTATCACGGTCAACTGAAGTCAACTCAAAGTCAAAATCTCTGGCCAGAGTAGTTAAATTTATTATAATTGTTATTATTGAACCAATTATTTTATGTTTGGACTATAGTGTTGAATATGGATAGTATTGAAATTATGACGATAACCAAATTCTATAAGTCCAAAGTGATATAGTTTTGATGAAGACAATTGGCGTAAATAATCATCACTATCAGGTAATGCTTAAGAAAGAAAAATTAGATTTTGCCGAAACCAAATAAGTGATAAATTTTTCCAAAATGTCACACCACCTACTAATGCTACATGAACGTCGATATTTGAATTGTTTGATATTATCGTTGAAAATATTTACATCTAAGAGTCACACAACCAAAATGTTGAAGACTCTTTTGACAACATGATTTATTTAATTTATAATTAGTATAAATTAATTAATATTTATGAAATATTAATTATAAAGTTTTTATTTGATGCGTTGAATGATATTAAAATATGTTTATAATAACTCTAAATATGTTAATTGGTAATACTATCGGTATGTATTTAAATTGAATTTAAATGCTATAAATATTGTTCGGGTGTGAAGTGGGTTTGAATCCCATACGAGGATTGGTATATTCGGCCATGATTAGACCATGGTATTTCCATATGATATACTTACCGACGTGTTTTTTATGTGTTAAAATGGTAGAGAATGAGTAAGAGGAAAATTAAGGATCTAGATCCTACATTTTCTCTCTAGTATGTGCTATATATAAGGATCATAACCCTAATTCTAAAACAAGTTTTAGAGCCTCCATTCTTATCTTTTGCTGGCTGAAACCATACCCATCTTGTAACAGCCCGCAGTTTCATACCTCTTGAGTCAACACTATTCTCCATCATATCAACTCAAGTGAACGGAAAATACGAACTATTGGGGTTAAAGAAGAAGGAAATAGAAGAAGAGAAAACAAAACAACAACTGAATCTAACCATCGCAGCGGAATAAAATATAATAGAAAATAATTAATCTTTACACAAAGGCAAAGTTGTTTATACATTACATCATCAGAGTACATATAACACCCAACTGGACAGTAATCATAACATGTCCTCACAAAAATGAATACACACCTAGTCACACAGCGAAATATTTAAAAACAAGTATGGAAGTACGTATCGCCATCCAGCTCGTCTCCTGAGCTCCACAGCATTCTTTCCTGTATCCTATAATACTCAGTCTGACCCGAGCATTATAGTTAAATAACACCCAAGTCAGTCTGGAATATCAGCATGAGAAAACCAGACCCAATTGGATTATTAAAGTTTCAAAAATCCTTTGAAAACCAAAAGCATCTCGTAAGATCACGCCACAAATAAACATGTCGTGTTTTTAACTTACGATAGCCAAAACACTTTTTATTAAATTCCTCTGATATTATATTAGGGTCTATTTACAAACACTTACTAAAATAGCCGAAATTGTTACATGGTTAAATTCCAACATACTAGCCACAAAGTGGGTTCTACAAACAAAAATCGTAAAGGCACGTAGGGAGAATGGAGTTCCAACTAATGAATAGGCATTGGGGTACCACCAGTCACAGTACCTGGTCTAGATTAGCGTACCAAGGATCCACCCTAAATCCCCTGCAACACAAGATCGGGACTACTCCTTACTGGATAATCTTGAGTATGATCACCCCACGGTTGGGATCAACAACAGCATCACTATGCCGAATAAAAAGGACATCTAGACAGGGATGACCTCACCCTAATGGGTGCTACCCACTTAGCCTTGCTACATATCCCCTGATTTTCATCCATTCCCGGTTGATGAGGTTCGAGACTAAGCGTTACCTTTTAGAGCATTTCACTTAGAATGCCCATCGTCCATCTGACGATGTTCCAAAAGCATTCATCCATACAAGTTCGTTCCGGGTTCGAACGGAACCGAAGGCACTACTCCTACTACATCCATTTTGGAATTACCCTTAGGATTAGTAGCGACTAGCCCTTGCACTTCACTGCTCCATCTTCGACACCGAACTCGTTTTCCCCATGAAAACGTACAAACCTAATCGAAGTGGTTTTCGAGAAATTAATCCCGATCCCGGTCTCTTCGAAACGATCAGCGCATTGTCCAAGATTGATTGTCGGCTATTTAACTATCAGTTAACATTCACAAACATCCATCAAACATAAATAATTTTCCTGAATTATTTGTTAACTCCAAAATATCTTCGCAAGATATATTTCCATTTTCAACCCTTTTGAAAACAGTTTTCAAACCACACTTTCTCATGAAATAAATTCCCAAATATTTATTTCCACTGAGAACACCAAGCACAAAAACTTTAGATTTTTAAAATAATTTAAAACATTTTATTATAAAATATCCTTTAAAACATTAAAATTAAGAATTACTTTAATACTTATTCAAAATATATACTTTAAGAATATTTAAAATAAAGTTTCTTAAAATATAAAACTAATTTTTTTTCTTAAAACGAATACCAAGTCACCTTTAAATAATTAGTACAATAATAGATTGGAAAAATACCTATTTTAGAATTTAAACATTTAGGAATAATAAATTTTCTAAAACATGCTTTTTAAAACAACATTAAAGCTTTTAACTCATATTTGAAAATTTACTTTGAAAACATACTTGGCTATCCAGGGAAATATACTTTTGTTCACATCCTTTAAAAATAAATCACTATTTATTTTAAATTTTTTTTCCCATTCCTTTAATAAATTCCCATCATGAATTTATTCCTTCAAATATCCACTGATATATTACTTCACTTTTATAAACCCAGTTTATAAATTGCATAGTCACATTCTCCTTTAAATTTCCAATTTCAAACACATATATCAATTTCCAAATTGATTTCCAATTTACTCCATTTTGAAATTAATTCCTTTACTTACTCATTTATTTTAAAACCCATTGACTTCAGATTTTTATTCCTTAATTATGATTTAAAATCTTTTAACTAAAAACACCAATTTTAGATTTCCCCAAATTCCTTCTTATCCTTTTAAATAAATTCAAACCTTGAATTTTAAAATAAATTCTTTATTTCTTGATATAACATCGCTTAAGTTTAAAATTCATTATTTCTTTGTTTATTCAAAATCCTTTTTTCATACAAGGAATTTATTACTATTTAAAAATCACTTTTATTCCTTTCCAATTCATTCTTATTTTTATTCAAATTCTCTAAAATTATTTCACTTAAAAATTTACTCTTATATTTCTTTCACAAAATCCAATTCTATATATATTTTGATGACTCGGTGTACCGAAATATTCAATCAAATCGTAGTATCCAATAATCTAGTTATCAATATAATTCTCCACAGAATATCACATAATCATAACACAGAATATTAAACAATCTAAAGAATTCTGAGGAATCCAGTTGGATCCCTCCAACCTGTTTCACTGCATCCACAGATGTTTGCACAATAAAATACCAATTCCACTTCGAGGTGGAATATCGTGATATATGAGTTTACATAATATCATCCGCTATTATGCAGCGCATAGGGTTTCATCCGCTATATAATGAGGGAAATCAATCACTCCAATGTATACTATATATTACTATATAATATACCACATCAAATCAATTCAATCATTCAACCAATTATTTAAATTTAACCATTTAAATTTAAATTAGACCCAGATGAGTGAGATTAAGTCACCTTTTGCCCCCTTAAATTTGCAAATCCACTTCATTCTCGATTTGATTCCACGATTTTCAAACCTTGTATAAACATTAGATGTTTTATTAATATTCGAGTAAATCGAACGAACAATTTCCATTTAATAAATTTAATAAACCAATGATATTTTTTTCTCTAATCACTAATTCTTTCGAATAAAAAAAAGTTTTTGGTACTAAAATTATTAAACAAATTTATCTCCATAATACATTATTTTAAAAATAAACAAGTAAATGGAATATGTGTATATATATTTATCTTCCTTTTAAAAACACATATATATATATATTTGTAAAAATAATCTATTTAGATTTTTAAAATATAATTTTTATTTAAATCCCTATATTTTCCAAATCTATATAACTTCAACTTACCTGCATATGTAATTCATAGCTTTAAGAAAATAACTTGTTTTATAACCTACTGTTATACATTTATCCATAATTATTGTTTTTTCTAAATAAGAAACTTTACTGCAACAATCCAAATTCTAATCTAACCAGAAGAAACGAACATTAGCTAAAATAAAATTGATAATGCCTCACGTCGAGTTCGAAGTCGAACGAAACCCTAGACTCGACTGACTGCAACACCGACCACCGCCAATTTTTTTTGGCCCCATCCACTGTCGTGCCAACGTCGCCCTCAACTAGAGCACCTCGAAACCCACGTGAGCTTCCCAGTGCGCGACTTCCTTGGCCTCGACATCCCATGGCGCCACTTACGACGAGCAACCAAACCTTAACGCTCCCGCTTCCCACATCTTCGGTCGCCTCAGCTCGATTTCGACTCGCCGCCGTGTTGCAAAAGATCATCAGAACTCGGATCGTATGAGAATAATGAACTCGATTTCGTTGAAGATTCTAACCAAAGCCGAAGAAAGATGGGATTTCGCGAATTAATTGAAGGAACGAGGAGTATGCCCCCTTTCTGCCATTTTTATAAGAACGAAACGAAATCTGATTTCGATTTGGTCTTCATTTTCGGACCTGAAAGAAAAAATATTTAGTAGCAGATTCTATTTTTTTTTTATTTTTTTATTTTTATCTGTTTAATTGAGGGAAGGATACGTGGTTTATAGAAGTAGGGAAAGGCAGGAGAGGGTGGCGTGCAGGAGAAGGTTGGCTACAGTGAAGGCAAAAAGTTTTGATGTAGAAAGGAAACAGGCTGGGAAAGAATCTCTGCTTGTTGATTTAGTTTATATAAATAAATATATATTTAATTAAATTCAAATTCAAATTCAAATTGTCTCGATAAACGCAACATGAAATTTGATTTCCTATCGAGGCATGCCGCTAGGAAATTATAATGTTATACCCCTATTCCGAATGTAATGGAAAAGGTTTCGAGTCCTAATTCAATCGTATGGAGAAGATAGCTTTTTGGAACCAGTTATTATATTAAACTTCGATATAAATTCAGCGCATTTACTTACCGTACGTCCTTATGATAACTCCAAATACTACGAAAATCGATAATAATACAATATTACGGATCCAATGGAACTGATTTCATCGAAATCCGAGATTGTGCCTCGGAAGACTATTTTTAAATATCAATTTAAGCGATATATTTTCAAAACTTAACAAAACACCTTTAAACCCTAGTTTAACACTTTTACTACCTTCAGTACTATCAATATAAATTTTACAAACCTTTAAATTATTTTTAACAGGCTTAAAACTCCAGATTCAACATTTTACCCAGTTTCAAATTATTTAATTTAATAACTAAACCATCCAATAAATAGTGATATTTAGAATTCAAGTTAAACGTTAATTTTTAAATATTTAAAATCAATTAAATATTTCGATTTCAAATGTTTAAAATTTTTGGATTTTCACATTCCTTCCCCCTTAAAAGAATTTCGTCCACGAAATTACTAAGGCAGAAGAATGTCCTAAACCCACTAACTTTATAAAATCCACTTAGTAAAAATCCCATATTCACTTTTCTAAATCCTTTTAATTCCAACTAAACAATTAGTTACAATCTCCATTTTCGAAATCCCTTATTTCAATTCCAATTTGAAATCGTTTTGTCGCGAACAAAATTTTTCCAAAAATTTTCAAAAAATTTCTATCTCCTAAAATTTTCGAATTTTTTTAGCAGAGTCTTCTTTGGTACGGAGGAGCTTTTGCAATTTGACGAGAGATATAAATATATATACATCGACCCACACGGTCGGAAAAACAAAAAAAGTTCATATTTTTATTGCGTAGGCGTACCTTTATTTAGCATTTTAAGCAAGCGGCTTATTATTTTAGCAATTAGCGCGTTCAAATCCAGCCAAACGGCTTCCTGGTACATGTACTTACTCAATTCAAAGATGTAAGTACTAAATATATGAAATTTATTAACATTTCACTTACTTCCAATAGCTAAACACATGCATTTCATAAGAATATGCACCAAACACTTTCCATGAGCAATTTATATGATTTCAAAACTAATTCAATTGCTTTCAACCAATTCATGTGCCATTCCATTCAATTATAATGGTTTACACTTCAATTTCTTACATTCAATTTATTTTTAATCCAAACAAGCTCATATTCAACTCAATTGATTTCAAAATCAATTATATTTCCCTTCTATCAATTCATAGAATTTTATTTAATCTTGATTTCGTCAAACGACAATTTATTTCTATGCAATTCGGCTATGTTCATGTGAATAAATAATTACTTAAGCTTATAACCATTTAAATTGATTCCAATTCAATTTATATTTAATTCCTTCCATTTTAATTCATTCACAACCATTTTATTTAGCTCGACACATTCCATGACTGTATACTACTAACCATTCCCAAATTAATTCAACCCAAGCTTTTATTTAATGGTCTACCCTTCCTACTCGAAGTCGAGCCTCTCATTATTCTTAACTTAAGTTAATTTACTTCAATTTATTCCAACTTCAAACTTAAGTTCACTTCTATTTAATTTGATTCTCATCTAATCAAATTCCATTTAATTCAGTTAGCCCATCCATTTTATTTTAATTCACCTTCTCAATTTATCAAAATAATATCCAAGCACATACTTAACTCATTTATAGTCGAATTGGATTTTATTTGTAACTCAAATCAGTTCTATTATAATCCAATTCCATTTTATTTTTACAACATCTCCACTTATTTAATTCATCATCAATCCAAGGTGAATTCTATTTATAATTCGAGTTTATTTCCAAACTTCATTATTAACTTACAATCCATTTTATTTAACCGAGTTAAATTTTATTAACATACTCTATCAAATAATTTATTTAGCTAATTAGCTTACTTTCAACTTTTAAATCAATATTCGATTTTATTGCAAAAATCACTTCATTAATTTTTCCCGAGTTCAATTTTTTTTAATTCCAGTTTGGATTTTCTTTCATTTTCCAAAATTCCAAACTTTTATTTCGGCTTATTTATTCCCTTTTTACATCCTTATAAGTTACTCACTTATTAATATTCATACTTCTCCATCTGTTTACAGTCAATCACATTTTCGCTTTACTGTTAACTAGGGACTATAATTTTATTTCAATGCTTTTCAATTCTTTTATAAGCTTTCGAAGCTTATTTATTCCAATTCAATTCTTACTTAGTTTACATTTATTTATTTAAGTAAGAATTTTATTCCATTTAATATCATCCATAACTCAACTGAATTTATTTCAATTCAATTGTATTTAACTCAACCCCAGTTAAATCTAGCTACATACGATTCTTTTGAATTTTATCAAGCAAGGACTTAATTCCATTTAATATCATCCCTTACAATTCACTTTAATTTCACTCTAATTCTTTTCAATTTAATTCAAATAAGTTGGGTTTTATTTTCAGTTTAATTCAATTTATTTCAATCCAATTAAATTTTATCTCCCAATCCAAATTTAATTTCTATTTTTCCGTTCCAATCACATTCAAGATTTACTAATTATTTCTTCCAATCATCTATTAAATTTTCCACAATTTAATTTCTCCAAATTAAATTTAAATAACTTTTTCATTTTAAATTTTAATTCCAACATTGAAAGCTCATATTTTCCTTCCTTATTTGAAAATCATCTCAACTTTAAAAGTTTATAACTTCCTCATCGGGATTTTCAATTCAAATAAGGATTCAGGATTTCAAATACCCGGCTATTGGTTCAAATCATTTTGAAATTATCACAAAATCACACTTCTCAAATTTTTAAACCAATCCTAGTTTTTACCCCCAACAAATTTACTTTGAAATTTCAAAAACAAATTAGTTCTTCTGAACAAATCAATTTGACAGCAATACGTCACTTAGAAACTCGAAAATGAACATTGATGATGCTGCAGTCATCACCGAAGTTATTTTCCAGCAACTGAAGTGAGCTCAATGTTATATCCCTTCCCAAAATTTATTTGAAACAATTTCCTTTTAGAAATGCCTCCAAAATAATAATGCTACTATTTGTCTTCAAAGCACTTCCAAAATCACCTTGGTTTTAAATTTTCAGATTTGGACTTAAATTAAAATTTAGCTATAATTCATTTGTTTAATTTATGCTCAAACAAATTCCCATGTTGATTACACAGGCCATTTCAATTTTTTAGTTCTTATTTGTTTAGAATATTATTATCCAAACATCCAAGTTATATAACAATTTAAGAAAATATTTCTTTTATATCAAAATATATTTTGGGTAAAATTATTTCATTCACCCACCTTTAAAACAATACCGTGTCACTTTATCATGTCGGGTGTTTATAAACTCTTCACGAATAGCGGCCAACTTACTCGATCAGAATTCATATTCCACCCAACCAATAAGTCAACACAATATTAAACAATTTATATTCACTAACAAATACGCGCTCATATCTATTAATACGCTCAACCTCATTCTAGAGTACTACAGACTCTATTTTCAATGAGTAATCCCCACCAGAGTCAAGGTTATCACCAACCTAAGCTCTGATACCACTGTAACGACCCGCAATTCCATACCCCTTGAGTCAACACTATTCTCCATCATATCAACTCAAAGAGAACGGAAAATACGAACCATTAGCGTTAAAGAAGAAGGAGATAGAAGAAGAGAAAACAAAACAACAACAGAATCTAACCATCGCAGCAGAATAAAATATAATAGAAAATTACCGACCTTTACACAAAAGCAAATCTGTTTATACATTACATCATCAGAGTGCACATAACACCCAACTGGATAGTAATCATAATATGTCCTCACAAAACTGAATACACAGCTAGTCGCACAGCGGAATATTTAAAAATAAGTACGGAAGTACGTATCGCCATCCAGCTCGTCTCCTGAGCTCCACAGCATCCTTTCCTGTATCCTATAATACTCGGTCTGACCCGAGCATTATAGTTAAATAACACCCGAGTCAGTTTGGAATACCAGCTTGAGAAAACCACACCCAATTGGATTATTAAAGTTTCAAAAATCCTTTGAAAATCAAAAGCATCTCGTAAGACCATGCCACAAATAAACATGTCGAGTTTTTAACTTACGATAGCCAAAACACTTTTTATTAAAATCCTATGATATTATAATATGGTCTATTTACATATAATTATTAAATTAGCCGAAATTTTTACATGATTAAATTCCAGCATACTAGCCACAAAGTGGGTTCTAGAAACAAAAATCGTAAAGGCACGTAGGGAGAATGGATTTCCAACTAATGACTAGGCACTGGGGTACCACCTGTCGCAGTACCTGGTCTAAATCAGCGTACCGAGGATCCACCCTAAATCCCATGCAACACAAGACCGGGACTACCCCTTTCTGAATAATCCCAAGTAAGACCACCCCATGGTTGGGATCAACAACCCCACCACTAAGCCGAATAAAAGTGACATCTAGACAGGGATGGCCTCACCCTAATGGGTGCTACCCACTTAATCTTGCTGCATATCCCCTGATTTTCAGTCATTCCCGGTTGATGAGGCTCGAGGCTAAGCGTTACCTTTTAGAACGTTTTACTTAGAATGCCCATCGTCCACCTGATGATGTTCCGAAAGCATCATCCATACAAGTCTGTTCCAGGTTCGAACGGAATTGAAGGCACTACTCCTACTACATCCAATTTGGAATTACCCTCAGGATTAGTAGCGACTAGTCCTTGCACTTCACCTCTCTATCTTTGACTCCGAACTCGTTTTCCCCACGAAAACGTACAAACTGGATCGAAGGTTTCCGAGAAATTAGTCCTGATCCCGGTCTCTTCGAAACGATCAGCGCATTGTCCAATATTGATAGTCGTTTATTCAACTATCAATTAACATTCACAAACATCCATCAAACATAAATAATTTCTTCCGAATTATTTATTAACTCAAAATATCTTCGTAAGATATATTTCCATTTTCAACCCTTTTTGAAAACAGTTTTCAAACCACACTTTTCCCATGAAATAAATTCCTAAATATTTATTTCCACTGAGAACACCAAGCACAAAAACTTTATATTTTTAAAATAATTTAAAACACTTTATTATAAAATATCCTTTAAAACATTTAAATAAAGAATTACTTTAATACTTATTCAAAATATATACTTTAAGAATATTAAAAATAAAGCTTCTCAAAATATAAAACTAATTTTTTTTTTCCTAAAACAAATACCAAGTCACCTATAAATAATTACTACAATAATCGATTTGAAAAATACCTACTTTAGAATTTAAACATTTAGAAATAATAAATTTTCTAAAACATGCTTTTTAAAACAACATTAAAGCTTTTAACTCATATTTAAAAATTTACTTTGAAAATGTACGTGCCTATCCAGGGAAATATACTTCTCTTCACATCCTTTAAAAATAAATCACTATTTATTTTTAAACAAATTTTCTCATTCCTTTAATAAATTCCCATCGTGAATTTATTCTCCAAATATCCACTGATATATTACTTCACTTTTATAAACCCAGTTTAGAAATTTCATAGTCACGTTCAACTTTAAATTTCCAATTTCAAATACTTAAAACAATTTCCAAATTGATTTCCAATTTACTCCATTTTGAAATAAATTCCTTTACTTACACATCTACTTCAAAACCCATTGACTTCATATTTTTATTTCTTAATTACGATTTAAAATTTTTTAACTGAAAACATCAATTTTAGATTTTCCCAAATTCCTTCTTTATCCTTTTAAATAAATTCAAACCTTAAATTTTAAAATAAATTCTTTATTTCTTGATATAACATCACTTAAGTTTAAAATTTATTATTTCTCTGTTTATTCAAAATCCCTTTTTCATACCCCGAATTTATTAGGATTTAAAAATCACTTTTATTCCTTTCCAATTCATTCTTATTTTTATTCAAATTCTCTAAAATTATTTCACTTAAAAATTTATTATTATATTTCTTTGAAAAACCCAATTCTACATATATTTTAATGACTTAGTGTGCCGAAATATTCAATCAAACCATAGTATCCAATAATCTAATTATCAATATAATTCTCCACAGAATATCACATAATCATAATACAGAATATTAAACAATCTAAATAATTTTGAGGAATCTAGTTGGATCCCTCCAACTTGTTTCCCTGCATCCACAGATGTTAGCACAATAAAATACCAATTCCACTTCGAGGTGGAATATTGCGGTATATGGGTTTATATAATATCATCCGCTATTATGCGGCGCATAGGGTCTCATCTGCTATATAATGCGGGAAATCAATCACTCCAATATATGCTATATATTACAATATAATATATCACATCAAATCAATTCAATCATTCAACAAATTATTTAAATTTAACCATTTAAATTTAAATTAAACCCAGATGAGTGAGATTAACTCACCTTTTGCCCCCTTATATTTGCAAATCCACTTTATTCTCGATTTGATTCCACGATTTTCAGACCTTGTACAAACATTAGATGTTTTATTAATATTCGAGTAAATCGAACAAACAATTTTCATTTAATAAATTTAATAAACCAATGATATTATTATTATTTTTTCCTTTAATCACTAATTCTTTCGAATAAAAAATGGTTTTGGTACTAAAATAATTAAACAAATTTATCTCCATAATACATTATTTTCAAAATAAACAAGTAAATGGAATATGTGTATATATATTTATCTTCCTTTTAAAAACACATATATATTTGTAAAATAATCTATTTAGATTTTTAAAATCTAATTTTTATTTAAATCCCTATATTTTCCAAATCTGTAATAACTTCAGCTTACCTGTATATGTAATTTATAACTTTAAAAAATAACTTATTTTATAACCTATTGTTATACATTTATCCATAATTATTGTTTTTTCTAAATAAGAAACTTTACTGCAACAATCCAAATTCTAATCTAACCGGAAGAAACGAACATTAGCTAAAATAAAATTGATAATGCCTCACGTCGAGTTCGAAGTCGATTTGGACTTCGTGTTCGGCCTTGAAAGAAAAAATATTTAGCATCAGATTCTATTTTCTTTTATTTTTATTTTTTTCTCTGTTTAATTGAGGGAAGGATACGTGGTTTATAGAAGTAGTGAAAGACAGGAGAGGGTGGCGTGCAGGAGAAGGTTGGCTACAATGAAGGCAAAAAAGTTTTGATGTAGAAAGGAAACAGGCTGGGAAAGAATCTCTGCTTGTTGACTTAGGTTATATAAATAAATATATATTTAATTAAATTCAAATTCAAATTGTCTCGATAAACGCAACATGAAATTTTGATTTCCAATCGAGGCATGCCGCTAGGCGTTTATAATGTTATACCCCTATTCCGAACGCAATGGAAAAGGTTTCGAATCCTAATTCGATCGTATGGAGAAGATAGCTTTTTGGAACCAGTTATTATATTAAACTTCGATATAAATTCAGTGCGTTTACTTACCGTACGTCCTTACGATAACTCTAAATACTACGAAAATTGAAATCCGATAATAATACAATATTACGGTTCTAATGGAACTGCTTTCGTCGAAATCCGAGACTGTGCCTCGGAAGGCTATTTTTAAATATCAATTTAAACGATATATTTTCAAAACTTAATAAAACACCTTTAAACCTGAGTTTAACACTTTTACTACCTTCATTACTATCAATATAAATTTTACAAACCCTTAATTATTTTTAACTGGCTTAAAAGTCCAGATTCAACATTTTACCCAGCTTCAAATTATTTAATTTAATAATTAAACCATCCAATAAATAGTGATATTTATAACTCAAGTTAAACATTAACTTTTAAATATTTAAAATCAATTAAATATTCTGATTTCAAATGTCTAAAAATTCTAGGTTGTCACACATCCCTCCTCCAAAATTTCAATCATTTAATCAAATAAAACCAAAGCTATACGATAGTTGGTAATTGAAAATTCAAAGCTAGAACCTTCTAGATTGTGATAAGACTCAAGGAGATCATTTCAATGACTCAACGCGCGAACCCTAAACTTTGGTGAATGGTATTCATCTTGTATATTGACTCGTCTAATATTATAGTCAATTATTTCATTATATTGTAGGTTGTTAGATTATATTACGAATCAAATATATCGATGTTCTATCACATAATTGATGGTTGAATATGTGGTATTAAAGTCATGGCTGAAAATAAAAAATATTTTTTTGTAAGTAAATAATATTATGTATGATTTTATTAACTAATAAATTATATCCAAAAGATTAAAATCATATAATGAACTTCTAAAATTTATAAACTTTTATTGTCGCACAATAATAATTCGACGTCTAAGAGTACTTTATTCTAGTATATATTTATATTTATTACATATTTAAATATCAATATAATTATTTATTTAAATACAAATTGATTATCTATATAAATAAATTTATATTCAATATAATTTGGAATTAAATATAAAATTTATATATAACATTACATTATTTTTAGATTTTGAAAAATAATTTTAATAATTAATTTTGACCATTTTCAAATTATTTAATAATTGTTTATGTATAAATTGTTTTATAGATTTGAAAATAATAATTTTTTTGTGCTATGAGCTTAAAATTCAGTTTACAACGATATTACAGAATTTCTATATGTATACATATATTTATGTATCTACACATGTGTTTATATATTTATAAATATTTATAACAAAATAAAAAAATTGCTTTTGGGTCTGCAGCAACAATTTAAAAAATATATTTTATATTAATAGTTAAATGTTTTTGTCACTTAATATAAATGAAAATTTGTATAAATACACATCGAATATTTTATATAAATCATTACAATTGTTATTTCCCCTACCCACACACAGATATATATATATGATTGTGTTTGACATATGTATAATTATATTTAAATATATATATATATATATAACATTTGATGCACATGTATATATTCATTTAAACAGCACATAGAATACTAGAGGGGCTAACATGTACGTGGTAGTGTAAACTACAGCATTTATACATGGGCACCTCAGACCATACACACTTTATTATGTTGAATGTGCACGTATACATGTATGTATATTTGATACACATATTCAAACATAATACAAAATAATATGAAGTAAAATTTTATTTATAGAATAATTATTTTATTTAAGAGAAATTTGAAAAAGTTTTGTATGAATTAGACTTCATAAGCCCAATAAAGATCCTAAATGGTAAAAAAATTGAAATTTACCTATTTATCTTACCGCGAGCTGAGCAATTCTGATATGTCAAATGATAAATCTCGCATATTGAATAGAAGATATGAATTTTATAAATGTTAAGGAAAAGCTTTCTTAGTTTTAAGTAAGTCATTATGAGTATTGACTCTACCATGTGGAATGATGCGTAAATCCGGAATGGATTCCAAATACATTATTGAAATATGATTTTGATATTAGTACCTGAAAGATTATGATCCATCGACCACAAAAATGTCTTTAGGAAGAAGATCAATGCAGTTGGAATATAAGCCACAAGGTATATAGATATTTCTTAATTATCAGTAAATAACATACTACCGATTATTAATGATGTACTTATATTAAAATCAGTTCTAATGGTTGTTTAATACTCGATATTGGATTTGTAAATTATATCTTTTATAATAAGTATAAAGGATGTTGGGAATGTCCCAAACGATATGCAATGACATCTTATTAAAATGTTTAATATGGAACACGTAAAATAAATTCCTTATGCATTGGTAATGAGAATTATCATACATGTTTTATTATCCACATTATCGTAATTTTCTTATGAATTTGATGCATGAAGCTAATATCAAATCTAAATTAAGATTACCAAATAGTAGTTTAGAGTGTTCTTGAGTATTTACAAAACACTAAAAAAAAATTTTTGCTGAAACAACAAACTCCTTATGATGGAGTGTTTGGACTCGAACTTCATAAGTGCATCGAGTATAATATATCAACATCAAATTAATGTTCAAACCTTATTTAAGTTGGAATGTTCCAAATAAAGCTCGTGGCTGATTTAATGAAAAGGCTTAGTACATCAACATGAATTGCGTCATAATAAAAGCAATGTATAAATATAAAGTGCATAAATTTATAACTAAGCTAGGAGTGATTATAAGTGTTGAGAATACCAAATTATTATATGATACCAATGAAAGAGCTCATTAGAAGTCGAGAAACATACTATGAATAGTTCCATATAATAAAGCTAGTTTATCAACATTGGAGAAAGTTGATTGACAGAGTAGATACTTAAAACAAAATAACATATCCATTCACTAAGGGACCGACTCGATTAGCTTTGAGAAAATCAATCAAAGAAGTTGGAATAAGATTCCATAATTGACCCCAAGCGCAAGTAGAAGATTGATAGAGTTAGGGGTATATCCTAGAGGCACTTATGTAAATTGTTACATATATCTAATTCGACAACCAATCTAGTTCGAAACAGAAGGTGTTTGCATTCTGTTATATACTTGTTATAATGTGTTATAAACAATTGATTATTCAATTGAACTATATTTTAACACCATAAATGGTTTTTTTTGTAATAGTACTTATAATGTGTTATGACCATGAGTATATATCACAATATAATAAACTTACCATATTAAATATTCCTAGTCTAGATGCATCAAACTGGATATCGGTACATCTGTTGAGACTAGAGTACGTTGCACTCTTCAAATATTGGATAGTGTGTTAATCATAAATTATAGGGACACTAAGGGGTTACGTATTAATAGTTATTATATAACTATAGAATGACGCACTTGATAGTTTTCTGTTGATTAAAATAGCTAAGGTCAAACAGAGAATATCAATGTGACTATATTACACAATTCCCTTGACATGAGAATACTATCAAGCTTTAATGTGGGAAATCTTCTTTGATTATAGTTAAATCATGGAACGATGTACATCGAATGACTATAATTGGGTCAAGTGGAAGCATTGGAAGTGAAACACTATTCAAAAGAGTATTCATCTCCTCGTTTATATAGTGTGAGTATCACGGTGTCAACTTAACTCAACTTAAAGCCAAAGTCTCTAACCTAAGAAATACAGTTAATAATAATTGTTATTATCGCTCCAATGATTTTGTGTTTGACTTACAAAGTAGAACGTGGACAGTGTTGGAATTTTGACCAACACCAAATTCTATAAGTCCTAATGTGATATAGTTTTGATGAAGAGACTTGGAGTAATATTGTCACTACCAGGTAACATTTAAATAATTAAAATTGCATTTTTTAATAAAGATGTGTAAGCGATTAATTCAGCCAAAATGTCAAACCACTAACTAAGGTGATGTATGAACATTAATATTTGAATTGTTCATCATTAGTTGTTGACTAAATTTACATCTTTGATTCATACAACCGTATTTCTGAATTCTTCAACAAATCACATTATTAAATTAATTTATAAAATATTGAAAGTAACTAATTAACTAATATTTGAGAAATATTAATTATTATTTAATTTATTTGAAGTTTATGAGTTATTCGGAATTATTTGAATGCATATATAAAAGTTATGTTTTCATGCATTCATATATGATATCTGTGTATTTTAAAGAAGTTTAAATAAAAAATAATTGCATGAAGAGATTTATGGAAATTATTTACCATATGATAATAAATAATTTCAGTCATACAATATGAATAGAGTGGAATGGAGAGAGAGAAAATTAAGGGAACTGATTAGGGAAGTTTAAATTATAAGAATGGAAAAGGTTTCATTCTTTCAGTAAAAAATATATCAGCTAATTCATTTTCTACCTACATTCATTTTTATTCACTATTCTTTTCACACCTTCTAACTTTTCATGACTGAAAATAAAATCAATAATTCCAAAATTTTATTAACTCCAGTACCAAAAGCAAACATCAAACAAAAATAAAATAGTGAATATTAGGCTCTGGTCCCTAATAAGTTTCAAAATACACTAAAACCCCAGTAAAAAAGTATGTAAATTAGGTCCTTAGAATTTAGTTACCAAGTTATTGCATATAGTTATGCAATTATTCACTAAATAATTGCAGACATTTATGCAATTATATCCAAAAGGTGCACAAATTTATGCAATTTTTTCGGTGAATAATTGCGGAAATTTCCATAATTTTCTTGGTGAATAATTGCGGAATTTTTTGCAACTTTTTGAAAAAATTGCGAAAATTTCTACAATTTTTTTGGTGAATAATTGCAGAATTTTCCATAAATTTTTCAAAAATTGCGGAAAATTCCGCAATTTTACAGTGAATAATTGTGAAAATGTCTGCAATTTTTGAAATATAATTGCATAAATGTTTGCAATTATTCACTGAATAATTGTATAAGTGTATACCAGTATTCAGTAAATTAATTTTAGGGATCTAATTTACAAACTTTTTTCCTGAGGTTTTTGCGTATTTTGAAACTTATTAGGGACTTGTGCCAAACTGTCCCAATAAAATAAGGGGTTTATCCTTCTTCTGCAAAACTGGGTGGTGATTTACTTGAGATCTGAGGAGAAATCTCAAATCAAGGTATTTCTCTTGGCTTCATCTAAAAGGTGAACTCTTGTTCTATTTATGTATTATTTCACTATGATTATATGTTTCTATTCTTCGTTTATGCTATTCATTCATTTATATGTATTTCGATAATATTCTTTTTATTCCCTTGAACCAGTTATGCTCATCATGTTAGTATGATTAAAATTTTCTTGTTCACATTCTATGTTATTCACATGTCACCAATAATTATTATTATGGATTTATTCCTATTTTGTTTGGTTGTTTTGTATTATGTATTTAATTAGATCTGCCTTTCAACTTCATGATTTATACATGCCAGTATTGTCCAATTCTTTGATATGGAAATTCTTGTTTAAATAACAATTTGAAATAATTTGTTTACATAAAGTTTAGTTTCATACTGTAAAATTGCAAATTAAAGATTCTCTCTCAAGTCATTTTGAAATAAATTTTTGTTTGTTTTTCACACAACATTTTAAGTAGACATGAAATCATAAGTTGATTCAAAAAGGGAAAAGGCTAGTGATCAAAATCTAATGTTAGATTAGCTAATATAATTTCTATTGCTTTTTACATAAAATTCAAACTTAAAGTAAAGTACATACGTTAAACATTATGGAATAAGTGTATAAGTTTTGTATGGTCGTTGATTTGGATATAAATCTTTTCATCATTGTACACTTCAAAGAAAATTAAGAGAATCTTTTTTGTAAATGAACTTTTATGCAAAATGTTACATGCCCCTTTTAATTCTTTTTGTTATGGTTGGATTTAATTTTACTAACCACAATTTTTATATACATACATATATACATACATACATGCATACATACATATATATTATTAGTCAAAATTTTGGACAACAAAGGCATGTGTGATTTTAATAGTAAATGTCAATTAATCTGGAGAGGGAGAAATGAAAGTTTCTCTCTCTACACTTGTAATGACCCAAAATTTAATCACTTTAAATATGAGTATTTAATGTACTTTTAAAAAATAAATCAATGGATTTTATAACTCAAATAGTCCTCCTTTAAAAATAAGTAGTGATGGTGAAACTATTTTCAAAATTAATTTACAAAAATAATTAAATAGAAGAAAAACGAAAATGTAACCGAAAACCGTTTTTCAGACTTTCAACTTTTCATGATCTAAAAGTTGTCGGAAAAATTATGTGCGCAAAAGTAGATACACACACTTGTGTATATCGCATATGACATGGTAAAAGGTTTAAATAGGTTTTAATTAACTTTACCAAAGTAAAATTGGTAATTTTGGCTTTTCTTTTTAAATTTGAATTTTGAAAAATTAAAGGTAATGCCAAATAACATCCTAGTACATAAAAGAGTGAAGTGATGGAATGTGTGTAAGAGGGGTGGGGGTGGTAGTTGCATGAGCAACAAGGATGGGGGAGACTGGTGATGTGTCACAAAATGGTGGATGGTATGGACCAGAGGGTACTTAGGTAATTTACATATTCCACTTTGTATAAAGTCAATTTCCTATTTTTTTTCCTTCTCATTTTTCATTTTATTTCTCAATTCAAAACTTTTGTCTCCGCTTTCTAAAGCTCCATTTTCAATTTAACGGTTTCCAAATGCTTTCTAAGTTAGAATAATCCTCTTTTTCCATTATTAAATCCTTAAAATCTCATTTTAAAACCCTTCTCTTCCTTTTACATCTCCTTCTCTTCCTAGAAACAAGTCGAAACCCACCCTCCAAGCTAGGCCAATCCCTCCTCCACCTTGGCCGAACCATCTATGCCTCTTTAGGGCTCCAAAAATCTGTCTTTTGCAAGGAGAATCAGTGTTCTAGTGTTGGAAGAAAAAGCGTTGGTGGTTTGTTTGATTTCATGTTAGTTTGGTGAGTAAAAATCACCTTTAAAAATTAAATTTTAAACTTTATATTTGTAAAAATGTGTGCTGGTCGCTTGGTTAACAAATAGTGTACTTTATGCTTTACATATATTGTGTTTTGTTGTAATGGCTGCATAGACTTTGAAAGTGAAGGAAAAATGTTAAGCTTTAGTTGCAAGTTATGATTTTAACTTGTGTATGTTGCTTATGACATGTGTTTTGGATGTATGAGCCTATTTATGAATGTAGTAAACTAAAGGAAACTTAGCACTTGATTTGTGGTTGTTGCAAGATCGAGATCCTTTGTTTTTAAACTTGTTTTTACAGATGTGTTTTCTATAAAAGTTATAAGTTTTTTAAACTTTACTTTTAGTTTTGCAAAACTTTAATACAAAATTTTTAAGCAAACCAAACAAAACGGTAAAGTCTTGAAGGGTATTAGTCATAAAAAACTAGTTTAAGTTAAGATATCCATAGCGATAGTTGCTATGGATGTAGTTCGAAAAAAACGAACACTTTTCACAAACTAAAAATGTTTTCTTTTAAGTATTTTTGAAAATTATTTCAAACATATTATAAGTATTAAAAGGTAGTTATTACCAATTAATTATTTAACGATTAATTAAATAATTAAACAAGTAAAGATAATTAATACTTAATTATTAGTTACATAAATGTAATTAGTAATTAAGTATTAATTAAATAAGATGCTTATAATTAGTTAATTAAGTAATGGTTAATTATTTAATTAATTATTTTTCAAATAAGGTTTACTTATTTAATAAATTATTATTTAAGTAATTAATTAATTTTTAATAATGCAGGTTTAATCATTAATTAATTTTTGATCAAGTTAAGATTTAATTATGATTAAATAAAGGTTTAACTTATTTTATATTTTTTTTAAAGGTTTTTAATTTTTATTGCTTTATTTCCAACGATCTGTTTGCTTAAATGCAGCTTTCATTTTCAAGAATTGTTTAAATATAATGGATTCTCTTTGTCCATGCCATTAAATAACCAAACAAATATGAATAAGTTATATTAAGATGTTGATATGTTTTATCGAAAGTAAGTCGTCTTGTATTTAGCATTAAAAGCCGATGTGTAGGCTTTCCTCTATTTATGATATCTAGAACTTGATTTTCTAGGCGAGAAATAGAGAAGTTGAAATGTTAGAAATGTGATAAATATAAGAGAGTTAAATTCAATAACTGCGTCATGATAAATTAAGTATATGGATGATATTTCATTATATGCTTAAAACCAAATTCTGAGGTATGAATCATGTCTTTATCCCAAGAAGTAAGAATGTATGTAGAGCCAGGGTTAATTTCTAACTTGTCCGACTGCATTATTAATCAAGGGATGGTACTGTTTGAAATTGGAAATTGAGGATAAGTATAGGACGTCTTATTTTCATATGCAAATCTATACACAACTCAGGTATTGGATTCGTCCACTATTGATAACTTTACCCACTTTTAACCCTGGAAATATCTAGGAGAAACACTAGAACTGTATTTTATAATTATTTTTGTTGATGCTACAGTACATATAAACTCGTTGTGTTCTCTAGGACAAATGATAAGGAAATCTATCCACTTAAATAGTTAGGGGATGATCCCCACTCTTATGCGTTGTCTGTTTATTTCAGGAAGAACCGAGTTGAGTTACCGAAAACTAATGAATGTTGGTTTGAAGATACCGAGTTTAGAAAAGTATGAATTATCAGAAAACCACTTCAGACCAACCCTAGCGTTTGAATTGAAGACATCTTAAAGTTAAGGAAAGTGAAGAGAGAGCTCCTTAAGTTCAAGGGCTACTTGCTTCTAATTCTGAGATTGATTCCAAAATGGATGTAGTAGAAGCAGTGCCTTCGGTTTGTTCAGTTGTTCATATCCTGAACAACTTTTATGGATGAATGTTGGCATTACATTGTCGCCTAAAGGGCAGTGTTAGCAATCCGAGTAGGACTGCTATATAAATGGTAAAACATAGCCTAGAGCCACAATAACCAGGAATGGCTAAAATAGGGGATATTGTAATGACTCGCCATTTTTGAACATCGAAAGGCGACACCGAACACTGCCACAGTGTTCCAATGTTGCACATCCAATCGATAAAAGGGAAAATTGTTAGGGTAAATAAAAAGAAAAGAACTTAAAACAGAGAAAAATAGAATCTCATAGCGGAATTGACAACATATAATATAACAAAGACGGTAGAAAATATCACTCCAAACATATAGAGTATATCGGCGTTAAAAACAACCCTTATCATTTGGACAGTTATAAAATCTCGGCCTTACAAATGCTGATAGGCATAGTATATATTACACAAAGAATTAAAATATTACAATTGGTGAATCTTCAGCTCCTCTTCAAGACCTCCATAACCACATGGACAACCTGAAAAAAATACTCGGCTTGACCCGAGCATTATAAATAAATAACACCTGCAACAGTCCGGAAATACCAGCATGAGATAACTCGAATAATGGGGAACATATATAAAAGTTCTACGAGACTACGCCGCTAACGCGAAATGGGGTTTTACCTCGCAAGAATAACATCCTTTTAGGCAAGAGCAGAAATAAATATTAAGAACTAATCGAAATATAAATGAGTATAATTAACATTAAACCAGACTTGAAAGAATGGAAATGAATCGAGTAAAATCCAAAATGGACAGAATGGATAGAACAAGGAAAACTATCCAACTTGATAGAACAGAATAAATAAGGTAACAATCTAAACTTGATAGAATGGACTGAAAAACTATAATCAAACATCGTAAAGTGTGGTCGAATCTTCCCATTGAAAATACAGAAAAACTGATTCAAAGTTCGAATCAAATTAGTAAAATGAATTTATCCAACGTAAATAGGAGGGTGCTCCCCCTTCCACGAAAGTATACTTATAGATTAAATATACTTGAGAGCACACGCGTTACTCTCGGGAACTTCCAAGCTAGACACCACTTCACACGAGCATCCGAATATTTCACATCGATGCATGCATGCTGAGATGATGTGAACGTACACTGATGGGTGCGACCCACATGGCTTGGCTCCCACTCACGCCTTGGTTTTAGTTTTTCTAGTGATGGATATCAGTGCTCAAACGAGTGATAAATCGTCTTAGAATGACGAAGCATAACAATGACTTGGAGGGTGCGCCCTAATTTTTCGCACCTTGGTTTTAGTCATTTTCGATATAGGATAACTATGCTCAATCCTCTTAGAATGACAATAACAAAAAAGCTAAAGTAACTAAGATGCCAACTATCGAGGATATAAAACGATCGTATATGGAAGTTAAGTCTTGTATACTTATCAGCACTCATTGAATTCAAACTTCTACCTTTTCATGGTTAACAATAACAGCAGACAAGTCAAGGCAGTGTTACCTCAAAGTCATGTTCAACGATTATTCTTAACTTTTGAAATAGTAGCAAGTTCACTTCTTTGATGTTTAGTGCTAATAATACAAATAAATCATTTCCATATAAGTGATTTGCTTTACGAAAATAGTTCTTTTCCATAAAAGAATCAAACCGTTTCTTTTTAAAATTGAACTGAACTTGTGCTTGATTTGCATATTTCCACCTTTGTAAAACACTTTTAGAATTAGTTCCTGATTGTCGAAACGTCAAGAGAATAATTTTCTAGTGTACGACCTTGAAGGCCTAAACCAACATCAACTGGACACCTAGAAGATTTTCCAACTTAACATCCAATAATTGAGTTCCAATTCCTTTCTATAACTTTAGAACAATATCGATTATCCCGAAACATGATTAATCACATTGAAAATCTCTTTTAAATAAACAAATCTATTATCTTTAACAAAATAGATAATTGTTTCCAAACGCTTATATAACATTGGTAAATTAACTTTAAAAATCTTTATTAACTTAGTTTATTAAATTTAAATAGGTTGATTAAATCAATTTTACTATATTAGATGATTTACTTAAATCACTTTTATTAAATCTATTACTTAACTTTAAATATCATTATTTATAAAGATTAATTAAATTCAGATAATAATTAGTTAAAATGAACAAGTTATGTAATATCCCGGAATTTTGAACAATATAAATTTAATAATCTGTGTTTAAATTTAAATTGAATTGATGAATTTTTGTTAATAAATTTGATTTGATTTAATAATCTTCTTTATTTAAATATTTTAGGAGGGAATCCTCTGTCCCTCAACGAAATTCAACCTCTTAATGCTACTCTTATAGATGCTGATCTTATACCAGTGAAATCTGTAGGGATGCAATATACTTGGAATAATAAAAGAAGAAATGGTGTCAGAACCTTTTCACGTATAGATCACACCTTCTCCAACCAAAAAGCCCTTCTCAAATGGCCTCTCCTGTATGGTTTCCTTCCCCCTCCAATCCTCTCTGACCACTCCCCGCAAATTATCCACCTTCGTGAAATGGACATGAGAGGGAAAACAAATTTTAAATTTTTTAACTCTTGGGTTCTTGAACCTGACTTTAAACTTACTGTTTCTAAAGTTTGGAACAAGACAAAGAGAGGTAATCATTTATTTGTTTTGCAGGAAAAATTAAAAGAAATGAAGACAGTGTTGAAGCAATGGGCATTTAAGAAGTACGGAAAAGGAGATGTCTGAGTGCCTCTATTTTGTTGAAGCTTGTTGATACGCAAAAGGCTATGATGAATGATGTTAATGACCCTCAATTATCGGCAACTGAAGCAACTCTTTCCATGCAATACTATGATGCATTAACTAAAGAAAGTGAGATGATAAGGAAAAAGTCTAGAATTAAATGGTGGGATAAAGGTGATAGAAACAGTGCTTATTTTCATGCCAGTCTTAAAGCAAGCAGTGTAAAGAAAACATAGTTACTATTGTTGATGAACATGGTATGCTTCATTCTACCGCTGATGGTGTTCAACAAGCCTTTGAACATTACTTCACTTCCATGTTTGGTAACTCTGATAACTTCATTCCTGATATTGATATTATACCATCTGACATTTTGCCAAAACTTGAACAAAATGATTATAATTATCTCTGTACTGAAGTTACCCATGATGAAATACATGATGCTATGTTCTCTCTTAAAACAAACTCGTGTGGTGGTCCTGATGGTATGAATGCTTGTTTCTATACCACTTGTTGGTCCATTGTTTCTACTGATGTATGTAATGCCATAACCATGTTCTTCAAAAAGAGTAAACTCTATCGGTCCTTTAATTACACGAATATTACATTAGTCCCCAAGACCAAGAATGCTCATGATGTTAAAGACTTTCGTCCTATATCCTGTTGTAATACAATTTATAAGCGCATTTCTAAGATTATCGCTACAAATTAAAATTGGTGCTCCCCAATATTATATCTAACAATCAAGCTGCATTCCTTCCTGGAAGAAATATTCTAGATCATATTCTTCTAGCTCACGAACTATTAAAAGGATACAACAGTACAAATTCAGCCCCTAAAGCGATGATGAAACTTGACATCATGAAAGCCTTTGATATGTTGCAATGGGATAACATAGTTCGCATAATGGGTTATATGAATTTCCCACCACATTTTGTTGCATGGGTTTACGAATGTATGTCAACTCCTACTTATTCGATTAACACAGTGGTGTGATGAAAGGATTTTTTGGAAGCAAACAAGGAATTAGGCAAGGGGATCCATTATCTGCATACATTTTCATCCTGGTGATGGAGCTGCTAACTAGGATGATTAATGAAGCAATACAACATTGAAAATTTAAGCTCCATCCAAAGTGTAAAGATCCCCAAATATCAACCCTCATGTTCGCTGATGATCTTGTTTTGTTCTGTGCTCCAGAAGTTAACACTGTTCAGAACATAATGAATATTCTCAAGCAGTTTTATACTATGACAGGCCTTAAAGTTAACATCCAAAAATCCGCTATCTCTGTTGCTGGAGTGAATTTGCAGCAGATTTCTCATATAGCAAATATCACTGGACTAACTCTTAACCTATCCAATGCCTCGTACCTAGGTCTGCCTCTAACATCTTCCAAGATAACTACTAATCAGTGTCTACCTTTGTTTTAGAAAATTACTTCTAGAATGACAAATTGGACCATCAGGATGCTGAGCCAAGCTGGTAGGCTAACTCTTATCAAGTCTGTCATCTTTGCTATGCAAGTGTACTGGGCAAGAACCTATGTTCTCCCCTTCAAATTAATTAAAATGATCAGAAGTGCCATTATGAGATTCTTTTGGACTGGCAGAACCATGGGAAGATACCTTGCTCCTATTAATTTCAGTTCTCTTGAGATTCCTTTAAATAAGGGAGGGCTAGGTCTTTTTAATCTCAAGCAATGGAACAAAACAGCATTTGCAAACCATATTGATACACTGTTCAATAACCCAGTTAGCTTATGGGCTAAGTGGTCTGAAATGAATGTGATTAAGGGTAAAAATTTATGGAATTTGAATAAGCCTCAGAATTTAAGCTGGACATGGCAGTGCATATTCAAACTTAAGGAGTATGTTCTCCCTCTTATACAAATGAACACTGACCCTATATACAGAGTTAAATTCTGGGATGATCCTTGGCTTGATAAGGGTTATATTATTAGACGTAAACTTTCATACAATGAAATTATACAAACTGGTATTCATCTATCTACGAAAGTCTTGGATGTTCTTTACATTTTTCAGGGAGTAGGCGAATATTCTTCCAATCAGCGTGTCCAGATTATTTGGGATAAGATAAGAAATTTTACCCCTTTACAATCTACTTCTGCTAGAATTATATGGGGAGAGAAGAAAGCTGCATATAAAATTGGTGAAACTTATGAGTATATGCAAGGAAACGGTGACATTCCAGCTTGGACTTGGTGGAAGAGTGTTTGGAATAATGACTGTAGTATGCGTGAAAATTTATTACTGTGGAAGGTACTGAAGCGTGCTATATTAACTAAGGCGAAATTAGCTATTATGGGAATGAATATGGATGTGTTATGCCCATTCTGCAGTGAGTATGTTGAAACTGCTGAACACTTATTTTTTGAGTGTGAATTAATTATGCAAATCTGGACTGATATCATGGTAAGCATTGAAGGTAACAGACCATCTCTTGACAACATTGTCGAGTGGAATAGAATTCAATCTATGACAGGGGGTAAGCAAAAGCATAAAAGAATCAACACTGTGGTTTTGAAAAGCTTCATATATTTAGTTTGGAAAGAACGTAATACAAGAATTTTTGATGCAATTAATGGAAAGACTGATGCCACCTTCAAACTTTGGATAAAGCATGAAGTTAAATGCTCCCTGGAAATGCTGTTTGTTCATGATCCTAGGATATCCATGATACTGCAACTGTAATTTATTTTCTCATAGGTCTTTGTTTTCTTTTCCGTGTCTTCTTGTGTGTGTGCGCTGCTCTTGTTCCTATGTTCTCTTTGTGCATGCTCCTTTTCTGTAAGTGTTTGTTCTCTTCTGTGTTTTAATAAATTGGTCGGGGTCCATTTAACCCCGTCGGCCTTGCCAAAAAAAATAATATTTAATTTGTGAATTTATTTTTAATAAACTGATAAAATTGTTTTCTATTTAATAATGTATATGTATTTATATATATTTTAAATAGATAAGTTATTAAATTAGTATAGCATAATTTTAATATTTTGAAATTTGGAAATTGTGATTTATTTTTGGATTTAAGCTTTTCGAAAATATTAAATAAAATACTATATGATTTTAAATATGTAAGATAAATATTTTATTGGTTTAAAATTTCATTTTAACTTAAGTTTGTATATTAAAATAAGTTACAAAAATATTTGTGTTATTCTTTTTAAAATATTGATTTATAAAATGTGATTTGTTAATTTAATTTGAAATTTAAAATACAATTTAAAATATGAACATGCATTCATTAAGTTTAATTTATCTTTAACACTTAATCTAAATTACTAATTACTTGAAAGATACATGTGTAAGCATCTTAAAATCCTAAATGAACATGTGTTATGAATTTGAACATGAGAATTTACATGTGTCTATTTCTTTTACAAGTGTCAAATTTTAGTTTTTATTTTCCTTTAATTCAAAACATTTGTTATTTTAACTTGCGTGTTTCTTTTCTCTTCTTTTCTCATTTTTTTTTTCATTTCTAAGCAAATCTGAAATCCTCTTTATAATCATGCTCCTCTAACCTGCAGAATCAAATTCCTTGAACATATCCCAAATCATATTCAATCTGCAAAATGCAAACATACATTCCAATTTCAAGCAAACACTTGCATTTCTCAAACCTGTAAAACACTTGCATTCAACTCTTCAAAATACAAATCTGCATCCTCCAAAACTGAAGGCCTGCATTTTTTTTCCAAATAACCTGAGGAATATGCATCTGCAACCATTAAACAAGAAGACATGCATTCATTTTTCAAAACTCTGGAACATGCAAATTAAATCAAGTATGAAGACCTGCATTTCATCTGGAAGCAAATTTAAAAAAAAAAGCATTCAGGTTTAAAGCTTTCTGCAAGGAAATCAAAGTTCTGTCTGCATTCATGAATTTTCAATCTGGACTCTGTACAATTTCAGGTGAGTAACACCTAATTTAAAATAAATTAAGTTTGCATGCTAGTTTATTTGATGAGTTTAATTTTGTATATGTTTTTAAAATTGCCTGTGTATATATGGGTATGAGGCATGTTGTTTTCCCCAAAGTTCTGACTGTACAATCTATGTTCAAAAATAATTCATTTCTCTTGATCTGTTTGCTATTGTGTTTTATCATTGAATGAAATTTGTATATTTCATGATAAAATCATTTTTTAAAAGTTTTTTTAGCAATATAGTTTGGGTGTTGACTACAATATAAACAACATAGCTTAATTCTGTATAAATGGAAAATTTAAAGTATCATGAATCAATGTTTCAGAGATTCACTTCAAAACAACTACTAAAATTATGATTTTTAAAAATAATATTACAATTTTTAATGATGGAATCATGGTACAGTTTCAAATTGACAGTATTATACATAATTGATAAGCACTGTTGATACATGCATTTGATTTGGTTGAAATTGCTTCTGAATATGGTGAAATTATCATAGATTATAGGAAAAAACTTAGATTGAGTTGAATTTAAAATTTTAGATTGTAATTTGGGTTTCCAGGTTTAGAACCCTAGTTTTACTGAGTATAAGAAAATTTAGTGATGCGGTCTCATCAATTGATCGAGTTCAACTAGGTTTGGCGTGTTGGTAGCAGATGTATTGATGAAGTCTTCACCGGAGTTTCAAGATTTATGGTGGCCGGAGTTGTGAGTTCTCGCCGTTGACAGGTCGAGTTTGAAAAGGGGGAATGTTATTTCCAGGTTTGGTTTTAAAACTTGAATTTAAATTCAAGTTTAATTATGGGTATTTGAAGGTGGAAGTGTGATGAGGGGCCACTGGTCGATGGGGAATGGTCGTTGATAATGGCCGGAGATGGCCGGAGATGGGGAGTGGGTGCACAGTGAGGTATTGTGCATGGTTGTGTTGAAGTGGTTGCAGGGTTTTGAAGCTCGTGATTTTCTGGGGAAATTTGGGAAGAAACTCGAAGCAAGGAGGTTATTGACTCGAAGTTAATTTAAGGATTGCTCGTGTAGATGTATGTTTCAGGTTTTAGTGTTTTAATCAGAAACTTGTTTCCAGGTTTCTAAAATTTGAAGTAAAAGTAATTTTCAAACAAAAATCTGAAAAACTAACTTGAATCTGAATTTAAATATAAATTCAATTAGTTTAAATGTTGGGTTTTTGTAATAATTAAAATTTTGAAATTTTTAATTAGTTTTAAAGTTGGATTAGAAACCTGTTTTCCAGGTTTATAAAAAAAAATTGAAGTAAAGGTAAAATGCAAAAATCTGGAAATAAGCTTGACCCTGAAATGGAATTTGAATTTAATTAGTTTTAAATTTTAGATCTTTGAATTAAATTTGAAATGCTTTTTAAACTCAAGTGTGGTTTTGAAACAAAATTGAAAACTGTCGTTTTGTTTTAAAAATAAAAAGAGAAATTTAAAAGTAGAATTTAGATATTTGAAAGATGAAGTTCAAACTGTAATGTTTTAACCTGAAATGTAATTATGAAATCAATAATTTAAATCCTGGATTTTTTAATCATTTTTGAATTCAAATTTAAGATGTTAAACTAAAACAGAAAACTGTTTTTCTGCTTTAAATTTAAAAGCAAATTTTAAAATGCAATTGAAAATTTAAAACAAGTTTAAAATCTGAAAAAAACAGAAATATGGAACCTGAGTTTGAATTTAAATTTGGAATTTAAATTTAGATTTTAGACTTTTTAAAGTATAAAAGAACATTGATTTGAATTTTAAAGCTATAAGTTTTAATTTATGAAATATGGTTTAAAATAAGTTTAAATTCAGTTTAAAAACCTGAAATTTGATTTTTAATGTCAGTTTTTAAAATTTAATAAGTTTTTAAAATTTAAATTTGTTTTAACCTTTTTAGAAAAGTTTAAATAATTTGAATTTAAAAATGAAAATGGAAGAGTAAGTAATGTTTTAAATTTTTAAGATTTAATCTGAAATGAAAATTTGAATTGGGTTTCAGTTTGAAATTTAAAAGAGATTTTTAAATTGAATTTGGTTTGAAATAAAGTGTTTAAAATACTTTGTATAAAGAAGAATGTTTCTTAATTTTGAACTTAAGAAAATTTGTTTCATTTAAGTTATGAAATTAATTTAAATGGAATATTATTTAATTAATTAATAATGTGGATGATTAATTAAGTAATTAATAATTTTTAAGATTTGAGATTAATTGATTAAGGTTAATTAATATATAATTAAGGATGGTTAATTAAATTTTAATTGATGATTAAGATTTATTTAATCAAGTGATTAAAGATAATTTAGATTTTAATTAACACTTAATTAATTAATAATTAGAGATTAGTTAAATGGTAATTAAATATTAATTAATTGTAATTAATAATGGTTAATATAAGTTAATCTCCTAATTAAGTAATTAAGAAATATTAATGAAGGTCATTAACTTAAGATTATTTAACAATTAATTAATGTGATTAATTTTAATAATTAATTAGATTAATTAATAATAATCAATTGTTTATGTTTAATTACTTAATAAAGTAATTAATGAATTAATTACTTGGTGTAATTAATTTGATTAATGTGATTAGTTTAGATTAATTAAGTTAAATTAATTTAAACATTTGTGGATTGATTGATAATTACTTTATGTAATTTATGGATTTATAATTACTTAAGGAAGTAATTAATTTAAATATTTACAGGATGTAAATAAAGATATTGATTATAGAAGTAATTTTAGATTTAAATTACTTTGAAAATTAATCAAGTGATTAATGAAGATAATTAATTAAGATTAATTAATTTATGGGATAGGTAATTAAAGCAGTTAATTACTGAATGGTTATTAATCATGAGTGATTAATATATGCGGTTTAAATTGAAGACTAATTACTTATGTAATTAATTTATATTAAGAGATTGATTAAATGTAATTAGAAATTATTAATTAATTAATGATGTAATTTGGAATTGATTTAAGGTATAATTAATAATGAATAAATGATTAATTAATTAATTAAGCAATTACAAGTTAATTGTTTGCAAAGGATTTAAGTAATTAACTTGTGTAAGTAATATTAAATGCTAATTACTTATTGTAATTAGAGATAGTTAATCAATAAGGATTAATTGAAATGAATATTGAGATGATGATTTATAAATTGATTTGTAATCAATTAATGATTAACTTAAGCAGAATTTTAATGATGAAGTAATTAATTTAATTCATTTTAAATTAATTAGAGTTTAGGTAATTAATTTAATTCATTTTAAATTAATTATAAATGGTGTGATCATTAGATAGTTGCTTATGTTTGATGATTGGTATTGATTGCCTGGTATGGTTTGTAATCTCAGTTATGAGATGAGTAATGTTATGTGATATGGATGCATTGGTTGCTTTTGGATGATAGTATGGATTATCTGATTATGATATGAATTATCTGTTGATAATGATAAGGTTGATTATCTATTGTGTTGTGAATTATCTATCTATGTATATTTAGATGATGAATTGAATTGTTTTAAACTTAAAACACCTTGGACTTAAAAGACACGCTTTGGATTTCGATGAGACCGGGATCAGGTTTCCATATTTGGATATCTGAAAACCACATCGATTCCAATTAAACATTAGGTCGTTAATCCAAGTGGAGCGAGTGAAGACTCGAGGTGTAAGGTCTATACGTCAGTATAACTCTGTGGGTGATTCCGTAATGAGTTTGACGGAATGGTACTTATAGATTCGAGATGGTGATTTAGAGTGCAAGGGTTATTGTCGTTAACTCTGAGGGTGATTCCAATACGAGTGTAACGAGATAATGCCTTCGGTTTCGTTCGAACCCGGAACGAACTTGCATGGATTGAATGCTTTCAGAACATCGTCAGGTGGACGATGAGCATTCTAAGTGTTATGTCCTATAAAGGTAATCGTAGCCTCAAGCCTCATCAACCGGGAATGGCTAAAACAGGGGAGGTGCAGCAAAGCTTCGTGGGTAGCCCCCACTTGAGAGCAAGATTTATCCCTGTCTAGAGGTCCCTTTATTTTCGGCTTAGTGGTGCGGTTGCTGATCACAACTGCGGGGTTGTCTTGTTTGGAACTGTTCAGTAAGGAATGGGTCCGGCTTTGTGTTGCAGGGGATTGGGAGTAATCCTCGGTACGGTGATCTAGGCCACGTACTGTGACGGGCGGTACCCCAGTAGCCCAGCCATTGATGGAATCCAAAATCCAATAAGTGCCAACGGTTTTGATTGTATTACCCACTTTTGTGGCTAGTAGTTGGAATTTAATCATGTAACAATTTCGGCTATTTCTTATTTACTTGAAAACCCTAGACACTATTATAATATCATTGGATTTCCTATCAAATGTTTTGGTTAGAGTAAGGTAAAAACTTTTCCATGTTTATGTGTGGGAAGTCTTACGTGATACCTTTTCTTTTCAAAGGTTTTTCAAAGTTAAGCAACTTTAACCTGTTACTCACACCAGGCCCATGTCTGACCCGGAGTTATTTCTGTTTTCTTTAACTCTTGGGTACTCAAATTTTTATGAGTAGTCAAGGGAATTCAGGTTAGCTTTGACGAATTATGGAGGAGCAAATGGAGCAGGAGGCTTCTGCGTATAGTTATATAGTTTTCCGCTGTGTTGGTATCTCTGAGTTTTTCTGTATTGTGTATTGAGTTGTAATAACTAGACAGGTGTTTATAACTGTCTAGTATGTATTGTATTGTCTGTGTACTCTGATAATTGTTGTATACTATGTAATACTTATGTTATTAATATAATTTATTCGTTTCGCTGTTGAGATTCTTGTGTTGTTTCTTCTTTCTCTTCTTTCTTTTCTCTTTTCTATCCCTTTCTTTCTTAAGGATGATATGACTTTTTGTGGGGAAAAGATCGGGTCGTCTCAAGTTATCTCAAACATCATTTATTAAAATGATAAGTAATTTTAAATTCCATTAGTTAAACAATTAATTAAGTTTAATAAATTTGGATTAGCTGAATTTCAAACTCTATTAGTTAAAACGATTCATTTGTTAAAATGATTTATTTAATTATGAGACATCATCATAAACCAATTATTTAAAATTTAAACAATTAATTAAATTCAAAACCATCATTAATTAAAAAGATTAATAAAATTCAAATATCATTATTTAAAATGATTAATTTTCTTTAAATATAATTAAGGAAAATGATTATTAATTTCAATTGCTATTAATTAAAATAATTAATTAAGTTCAATAAATTAATTGAACTCCATTATCATTAATTAAAAGAATCAATTGAACTCGAATAATCATTAGTTAAAACGATTAATTAACTATAAAACATCATTAGCAAAAATGATTAATTAAATCTAAAGATATACCAATTTTAATCATCATTTATTAAATTGGCTAATTGATTTCAAAATCATTAATTAAAATGATTAACTCATTTTAACCTATCATTAATCAAAATGATAAATCAATTTTCAGTATTCTATTTAGCGAAAACACAAGATCAAGTTCATACATTAGGGCTTTGGGATTGAAATTGAATAAATGGCTGTATAACGAAAATTGCGATAACGACATTTAAACTATTAAATAGAATATTAGGACTTAATTTCAATTAACCATCAATAACATCAAATGGATGTAGATGAATAATTTATGGGCAATAAACCCATTTTGGGTCTCTCTACAGATTTTCTCTACAAAACAATAGTTATGGGTAATATATCTATAATCATATGGGTTCATAACGACCAAATTAATATGTCATCCAATTTCCAACTTGAAATCTATGCAGTTAATGCCCCGCTATTTCCCCGCTATAATCATGCAATATCTCATAGCAGATTTCTACCGTTATGATTTTTTCACATAACCTCAAATATAACCTTTCCGCTTTAAGCCCCGCAATTTCCGCTACATCCCTTTATTCCCGCTATATTCCGCTACTTCCGCTATATCTTCTTTAAAAGAAATGAATTAAAAAATGACATTTATACATTATAATAATTATGAAATATTTAATTTAATTTTTAATATATTTTCAAAAATAAAAATACTCTAGCAATCTATTAATTTGAATTATGTTGTATAACGGTTTTACGCCTATTTAAAGTATATTCACACATGTTTTTATTTAAAATTATTTGTGTACTAATTATAATTCAACTGAATGTTAATTTTTCATTTAATTACCATTTATATATTTGTAAAAACATTAGACAGGAGTTTTATATGTTATTTTGGAGTCATCCACTATATCCCGCTATATCATCGTCGTATCCCCGCTACTACTGTTTGCACCTCCACCGTATTGAATCTACCGAACGCTTTAACTGCACAGCTTGAAATTCAACCAAACAATTTAATTAACATTCAAGCAGTCAATAAATGTTTTTAATATCATAGATATGCTATAATAAAATTTAATGTGAGTTAAACTCACATTGGTTTTCGTTTTCGCCGAAACATCCCGATTTTGGACTAAAATCGAACAGTCGTCCGATTTTAGCTTAAATTCTCACTTGCTTCAAATCTGACCAATCCAGTTCCATTGCGAAGATCTCGGCAACATAAGTACAATGCAAAAAACGATGTTCGAACCCGACCTCATATGAACGAGATACACAATTATAAGTTATCGACAAAATAAAATTAAAACTAAACAACTTAACCATATTTACAAGATTGCCCTCCCATTACCATACTTCTTCCCAAAAATGATGGTGCATAGGATTTCACCATTCAAACACACGAGCATGGCGCTGATATAGAGCTTCGAAGCTCGAATCCAAATTCCAACGACGCCATCTTCCTTCTCTTCACACACTAGACTCGCCTATCACTAAGATGGAATGACCGTGCTCTTCTCCTAGATCGCAATTTAAATCAACTCCATGGCGATTGTACACATGTCGCACCTCTCTCCAGACCAACGCGCTTTACCAAAACGTAGCCACTGATGCGCCAAACTTTGGCAAATCCAAATATACACTCCGACTTTCTAATCGATCCCTAAATCTTCAACCAATCTCGAGGCTTAGGTTTGCTGCCATGAATGACTCCTATCCAAACAATGATGAGCCTAAAATCCAAAACATAGTCTTGAATCTCTCAATGATATGAATCCAATGAATCGAACGACATAATTTATCGTTGCTTAAATAATTTTTTTTTACTTTTTTAAGGAGGGAAATTTTTATATTTCAAGTTATAGGCTTGGGTTTAAAAAGGGGAGGGGGTATGGGCATATGCGTGAGAAGTATGGTATGGGTTGAACTAATGGGGTATGGAATTGAAATGAAAGGGTATATATATGTTATTTTTATATTTTAATGTACTAAAAAATCTCGAACTTCAAACGAGGCATGCCACTTGGCATTCTATATGTTATACCCCTATTCCAACCCCAATGGAACTTGTCTTCATCATATGCAGAAGATAGGTTTTTAAAACCAGTTATAATATTAAATTTTCAACATTAATTTTCAACGCGTTTTGAACTCGCACAACCAAACGATATATCTAATCGTCATGAAATTCGATGGCATAATATAATTCACTATTTGGTTTCAATGAAACTTGTTTGGTCGAAATCCGAGACAGTGCCCTAGAAGGCTAATTTTACAAGTTTAAATATAGTTTTTATATTTAATTATCGACATTTATCCGATCTGTTTATATTTGTAAATAAATTTACAAATTGAATTCGAAAATATTATTTATTAATTAAAAGGAGTTAAATTAAATTATTAAATCCATTTCATTAACATTTAATTCATAATCCAAATATTTAGTTATTCATTATATTTGAAATATAAGTTATTGAATTCTAAAATTCAATTATTCTAGATATTTAAAAGCAATTAAACATTTAAAATCAAATGACCTTATTTTACATTCTCTCCCTTCAATGAATTTCGTCCCCGAAATTTATAAAGAAGAAAATGTTTCCCAACCCTTAAGTTCAAAACTATTAATTAAAATGAGTTGTCAAACTTATTTTCAAAACCAATTAGCTGGAATAGATTTTAAAATTTCCATGTGTTTTGAATTCATTCACCTATACCAACTAATTTTCTTCTATACATTTATTCCAAGATATAATTCGAAAAATCAAATTTTATTTATAATTTATTTTCTAGATTTCTTAAAAAATTTCGAACTCTTAAATTTAAGGAAAATTTCGCTTGTGTCTCCTTTGCGCGGCTCGATTGGAACAATTACAAACCGCCTCTATGGGCTCAAAACCAATCAAAAAAATAAAAGCGAAGTGGTCTCCCATTTCTGAGGCATAAAATCATCAACCAAACCATCTAAACTTATTATGTACTTTTTTGCATTTGATCAATATTTTAGCAAGTAATTTATTATCTTTTATGCAAATGCAGGTGCACAAGAATCTAATGGCTCTCTTGCATATCTGTACTTACAAAATTATAAAATAAAATCATGTTGACAAAAGCAATATGATGAAATTATATATGCAAAAACTAGTATGATATAAATCTAGATGCAATCAATGACCAAATCTCAATCATATGCGACAAAATACAAAGAATATTCTGTAATAGATGTTATGCATTCAATTATTTCAAATGATAATTTAAATCTACATACTCGGGTGTTCCAATTCAAAATTTTATTTTTCAATTTTCTCAGATAAGAAAAATCAAGGATCGAAATCGAAATGACAAGGAGGGAACTCCTCCATAAAGTATAGTGAAACTCTAGAATCGAAACAACATGGTGCGTCCAATGGTATTCTAGTTCCTATGAAAACATCAACTAGTGAATAAGTATCTTTCCTTTTCCAAAATCTTCAGAAATTTCCTTTTCAAAATCACTGGGATTTAGGTCCTTATTACAACAATTCAAAATCCTTTGTCTATAAATTTAAACTTTGTAGACATGGGTATATAAAATCACAAACCAATAACTTCAGTTTAATCAAATCCAATCAATCAAATTCCACGATGGAAGAAACTAATACTAGCAGTAAATCAAATTCCATAAAGGGAAAACTTATCACTTAACATTTTTTTGAAATGTCAAATGACTAACAAGCAAATTGTAACCTAGGTTAAAAACTTTCTCAATTGTCCAAAAATATTGATAATTATCTAAGCGTACTTTTTTGCTCGGTAACCTTTGGTTATTGCTTAGAAGATTATCCAAACTCACTCGGACAAAGTGGAAAGTTATACTCTGTATTTTATTAATTTTTCTTAATTTCATTAATTTTTCCAAATCGCTTATATTTTTTTCACTTGGTATTTTACTCAATACTAAAATTATCTATGAATTATTTCATAAGTTCTTTCCCAAGTATTTTTAAAATATTTTATAAAGCCATTTCTTTATAAAACATCAAATAGTAATTTATTCCACTTTATTTACTTGTATAATACTCTTCTATATCCTAAGAGTTCATACAAATTTTATTTTACTTTTTTTAAAGATCTAGATGGAAATCAAATCAAATTACACTTTCTTAAAGCCGAGTCAACCTATTAACCTTTTTAACTTAGAGTGTTAAATGAATAATATTCATGGGTTGACCTAATCTGCAAATAGTTTAAGCAACTAAGATGTTTTCAAGCATTATATGGTTCTAATAAAAATATTGTTCATTAAAACCTTCTTATTTAATTAACCTAATTTACACCTGTGTTAAATTATCACATATCTTCTCTAAGGGAAAAATTCTATTTATCAATACAATCTCTTATTGCTAATACTTTTGTTTTGGACAACAATTCCCTTTTGTGGGGACTTAAAAATTAGATACCTGGTCTTTATTTCAAAACTCATCTTTGAAACATACTACATATATTTTCATATAAAATAACTTTAAACAATTTATTTATTATAACATTACTTTAGGTTTATTCGGATTTGAACTCATTTCAATCACACAATGATAAAGAGAATAATTTACTAAGTACCCCACAACGTGTAACATTCCCAATTTTAAGCCAACTTTAAATTGATAATTAATTTAATTTTTAGGAATTAAATTCTGAATTAAAGGTGAATTAATTTGAATTTTTCAAAATAAATAAAGATGTATATAAAAAATAAAAATAAAAAAAGATTATAAGTAGAATTTGGATTTGGGAATTCCAAAAAAAAAATCTTGAAATTCAAATATAAATATTTTGAGAAATAAATTGGATTTGAAAGCACTATATTTAAAATTAATAAAAATTTGTTATAATGTACATATATAATATATATTTTGGAAGATATGATATAAATTTGATATAAATAATTTTCAAATGTTGTTTAAAGCTAAATTCTATATTTTACTATATACGTATGTGTGTTTATTTATTAAGGTATAATTAGTTATAAAATCATTTTTCTTAAGGATATATAAATAGTTATAAAAGTAAATGTATAAAGATAAATATTTTTAATTAAAATAAGATTTAATATACTTCCTTTTAAAATTTAACATAAGAAAAGTTTAAAACATAAAAATACATTGTTATGACATTTGTAAAATAAGGATTTCATGCTTTAAACATTTGTTAACATTTTTAACAAGTATAATGATATAAGTTTAAAATGAGGTTAATCTTCTTTCTTTTAAAATTATAGTTTTATATATGTTATAATTATTAAACAAGGGTTTAGACATATATTATAAGTTTTAACATTTGTAAAATATTAATACAAGAAGATAAACAAGTGTTAACTTAGTATAGCTTGCATTATATCAAATGCTATGTATCAATAAAATTATTCTTCTGTTTCCGTTGTGTTGTTATCACCTAATGTTGTTATATGCTCCAGCGTACCAGACTCAATATTTGAATCTACGGCATTCGAATACGGGTGACGTATTTGGGTGTCGATTTTCGAAGGTCGAGTTAGGGTCGTTAAATTTGGTATTAGAGTTAAAGGTTGAGTATGAACTTTAGCTCAAGAGTATAACACATGAGGTGACTCATTAGAGATAGGGTTATAAATACCCTAGAATGAGCATCCCTAAGATATCCGTCTGTATGCCTCAATAAATTCTCTTACTATCCACTCATAGTGAGAATGAGTGCAAGAAGAGGACGAGATAGGGGATAGGGGAGTACCACTACAATTGGCTGATACCCTATAACAACAAGGAAACAACTTTTCTCATCATTCTCTATGATCACCGTTCAATTTCAATTTTTGATTATTTTCATGGCAGCTACAAGAAGAAGCTTTGGTGTGATGGTGGCCCTGCGAATCTTTGTTTAGAAAAGTTCCTATTTCATATTCTCTTCATCTGTTTTCTACCAGCTTTTCATTTTTAACTTTAAAAATTTGAAATTTTACTTGGAATAAATTGGTTAAATAAATATGAAGGTAAATTGAATTGTATCCATTTGTTTATTCTTTTGGATCCCGACACATTCTACGAATGGTTAGTATCCCTTCGAACTAACCAATGCCTCTGCATATTTCATAGATCCAGATGACCTGAGTATTTTTTGAAGTGTTGAATAAGTTGTTCTTGTATCTATTGATGATATTTTGATTTGGTAAGCCAAATATAGAATAAATATTTCAGCTTGATCTGATGAGTTGATTCTATATCTTTGTGTGTTCATTTATTCTATGTTGTTTTCCTGTCTAGCAAATTTCGGGGACAAAATTTTCTTACGGGGAGAACCTGTAACATTCCCTTTTTAAGCCAAATTTAAATTGGTAATCAATTTAATTTTTAGGAATTAAATTGTGAATTTAATAGTGAATTAATATTAATTTTTCGAAATAAATAAATATGTATATAAAAAAAAAGAAAAAAAAGATTGTAAATAAAATTTTGATTTGGGAATTCCAAAAATAAATATCTTGAAATTCAATATAAATATTTTGAGAAATAAATTGGATTTGAAAGTACTATATTTTAAATTAATAAAAATTTGTTATAATGTACATATGTAATATTTTTTTTTGAAGTTATGATTTAAATTTGATATAAATAATTTTCAAAAGTTGTTTAAAGCTAAATTCTATATTTTATAATATACATATGTGTGTTTATATATTAAGGTATAATTAGTTTTAAAATCATTTTTCTAAAGGATATATAAATAGTTATAAAATTAAATGTATATAGATAAATATTTTTAATTAAAAAAAGATTTAATATACATCCTTTTAAAATTTAACATAAGAAAAGTTTAAAACATAGAAAAATAAGGATTTCATGCTTTAAACATTTGTAAACATTTTTAACAAGTATAATGATATAAGTTTAAAATGAGGTTAATCTTCTTTCTTTTAAAATTATAGTTTGTATATATGTTATAATTTATTAAACAAGGGTTTAAACATAAATCATAAGTTTTTAACATTTGTAAAGTATTAATACAAGAAGATTAACAAGTGTTAACTTAGTATAGCTTGCATTTACAAGTGGCATGTTTGATCCATTTTTTTAATTAATAAATAAGGAAAATTCAAGTATATGTACATATAACTCCTCTCTTTCTCATTTTTTCTATTCAAAGTTTATAAAAAACAAAAACCATGCTTCATTTTTCATTTGAGAAATCTGGAAACCAAAACTAAAAGCAAAAGAAAAATAAAATCAAAAATGAAATCAAACTTCAGTTTCAACTTCAAGATCAAAATCAAATAACCCCTGTTCAATTTATTTAAAACCTGAAACAAAAATATTCCGGTTAAAAAATTAAATCAAACAACAAAGCAAAGTATTCAACTCAACCAAATTTCAACCTGAGCAGCAGCTTTAAATGTAATAAGACCAAGATCCAACTCAATATACATCAAATTGCAGAATAACTAGTTCAGATTAACATCAAAGCAATTCCAAATCAAAACATTTTTCAAGCCTGTTCTCTGTCTAAATCCAGGTGAGCAAACTTTCAATTAAAACCCTTAATCTGTCCGATATCTGATTTCATATGATATATATTTAAAGTAGGAATGTTGCATGAATGTATTTTGTTGAATTCAGTGATGAGCTGTGTATGCATGTCTATGTATATCAGTAAGCATATTTCTGTTGTTATTAACAGACTTCAACGGGTTTCAAAAAAAGTGATTCCTTTTGCTCCAAACCTTTTCAAGTTATGATCCTAAAGGAAAAATGTTGTAAGAATGTAAATTCATTTTTAAAAATAGTTTCATGTGAAAATATTTAGTGAATACTTAGAAAATTTGAAATTGTAGAGAAAATCATATTAAAAAAATGAGGAAAACCGAATATCTTAATTTCCATTTTTGATTATACAACTAGATTTTTATTTCAAATCAATGATTTTTGAGAATCGTTTCATGATTTTTAAGTGTGTAATTGGCGAGTTATTTCGAGTTGATTAGATTTGACATTTTCGTCAAATTCCAATGAACGGCGGCAAAAATAGGTTCGGGTTTGATGTCGAAGGTAGAGGAAGGGATGGAGATCACAGGAAAAATGGAGATTGTTTTTATAAGTGGCTGTGGCGGGGTCACGACAGACGAACTACGGTTCCACTGTTTGTTTTTGTTAGTGGGTTTGTCGAGGCAAATGCATCATTATCGGGGCACCGGAAGGGACCAGTCCACGGGGATAGAAGCTGGAAGTCGAGACAAAGCTTCGGTCCGGATGGCAAGGATGATCGAGGCTAGGATCGTCGGTGAGAGGGTGGCTTTGTTGACTGAGTTGGTTCCAGAAAGAAATAGAGCTACTCGATTTCATTTACAGTCGATTTTGTCAAACCTGGTTGATAGAGAGGCTCAGGTGGTTCATCGGTGATGTGTTGGCAAAGGCGAAGTCGATCGAAATGGCTTCAATCACCTATACATGTGCACGAGGTATCATTGGTGTCTGGTGTTGTTGAAAATTTAGGGAAGAAATGTTTTGCTCGAGAATCGCTCGAAGTTTTTCATGTGTTGGCTTGAAGTGATGTGGGAACACGAGTGTATCAGAGATTAGGTCAGGTTTTACTCGAGTATTTTAGGCTTTGGCCTGGGTTTTAGTGATGATATCAAGTTTTAAAGAAAAATATGTAACATGTTTTAAAAATTTAAAACAAATTAAGTTTACTCAAAACAAGTTTCTTAAAAAAACACTTTTCTTTTCGAAATAATAAATTTTTTTATGTTTGGGATTAATTAAAGGTTTTAAAATAAAATTATTTTAAAATTAACTAAGTTTAAAAGTGTTTTAATAAATATATATATATATATATAACCTTTGTTTTTGAAAATTTATTTTAAATAAACTTAATATTGTAATTAAGTAAATGATTTAAAAGGGATGAGGTGTTTTAATCCTTAATTTAACTTAAAGGTTTAAGTTAAGTAGTTAATGATCACAAGATTTATTAAACAAGGTTTAAATGATAATTAAAGCAATTTATCGAGATAAATTGTTTATCTTTTAATTAATTAAGATCTTAAGTTATTAATAATTTATTAATTAATGAAAGTAATTAAAGGTTAATCACTTAAAGAATAATTATTTAATAAAGATTAATTAAGGCTGATTAATTATAAATTTAAAATTAACTAATTTAATGATTAAGGTTAAATAATTAATAATTAAGGTTAATTAATTATTAATTAAAGGTTAATTAATTAATAAATAAAAGGTTAATTTATTTATGATTAAAGAATAATTAATTAATGTGATTAACTAAATAGTTAATTTATTAAGGTGATTAATTAATGAGTAATTACTTAGTATGATTAATTAGAGGATAATTAATTAAGGGTTAATTAATTAGTGTGATTTATTAAGGTTAATTAATTATTAAGGATGATGGACAATTAAGTTTGATTAATTAAGTTCATTAATTAAAATAATAATAAATGGTTTGTAGTTAATTAATGTTAATCAACTAGGATTAGTTATTTATTCATAAGTAATTAATCTAGTTTAATTAAAATCAGGTAATGAATTGATCTTACTTGTGTGATGTTCTGTGATGTGATTACTTTGAATTGAGCTATGAAATATGATTTATTTACCTATGATAAATATATTTATCTATCTGTGAATGAAAGATAAGTGTTATAGGATTATACCGCTTATCGATATTGTTGTGCTTGAATTGATGATGGTTGTGATATATTATTGTTGTGTGTAAAACCCCAAGACTACACCACACACACACAAATATGGAATTCACAAGGAATTGGTTAAGTTACAGGTATTTTGAATTTAATATTATTCAAATGGTGAAAGGTTTAAAAGTTGAATTTTGAATCCAAATGGTTTTGGAAATGAAATTGGGTTGAATATGAAAAGCTTTTGAAAAGGAAGTTGAAATTGAAATTTAGTTTGTAAAATATATCTTATTTAAGTTTTGAAATTATTTTGGAAATTATGGTTTAGAAAGGTTATACAAATAATAAATATGGATTTTAAACCATTTTTGAAGTATATTACATGAATTATTTTGGGAGATTGAATTTAACTCAAATAGAACTTGCCGAGTATACGGCAGTTCACTGATTTCCTTTAAAAGACTTTAACTTGCGCAGATTTAATTAGATTTTCCCAAAATGAAAAGCATTTGTTTTCAAATGGAAATTGCTTTCATATAAAGAAGGAACTTCCAATTTTTTTGTTAAAAAGATTTCCAGTTTTGTTATGTGCAAATCAAGTTTGAAATGGAATCATTTTGAAAGCTATGAATGAATATTTATTGAAAATTTGGTGAACATTATTTAAAATTGAAAAGGATCTTAAAGGGTGAATCATTTATTTAAAAGATTAAAAGTGGAAGTTTGTTTAAACCATTCAGAAGGGAAGGTTTTAGGCTAAAAGCTGTGACTTAACTCAGATCCCAATATATCCATATGGTTTTAAAACCAAGCGCTCATTATTCGGTTTAGCCGAGAGTGGACTTTATGTCATAAAACCCATTCCGAATAGTGATACGACATAATGGGAATGCATTTGAAGACGACGGTGAATACCGGGTATTTTCGAGAACGAAAGGATCACCTGTCGAATATCTCTACACTGAGTTGCACCAATGTAGAGATCTTCATATGTGAGGGGGAGTCCGATCGGGATTGTGAATACCCGGATTTGCAAGGGCTTCATTTGAAGTGCCTTCGGTTCCATTCAGACCGATGATGGAATCTTATGGATGTATGTCTGACATTACACTTTGAGATGTAAAGCTGGTTTCTATCAAATACATTTCTGTCTGGTGGTGGAAAATTTATTCTCTTAGCTTAACACCCTTCTCTGAGACGTACGAGCTCAGAGGCTATGTAGTTGATATTTACTAGTGATACATTCCCAATGTGGTAATGTGGCATGCTAAGTGCTGCTGATCATTTGTTGATCGAAGCATGGCTTTTGTGAAAAGCATAGCTTTTTGGACGAGACCTCGTCGAATCTCACAATCCGGAAATGGTCGAAACAGGAAGAAAGCAGTAAGGTTATGAGGGTCGCGCCGTTTAGAGTATGCACATTTCCTTCTGGATAAAAAGTTATATCATGGTATGGAGCCCAGATACTTAACTTATGTGGTTGTTGGAATTTGTTGGTGTAGAGGTACCTCGGATAAAGGTCGGTGATGACCGGGGATGGCATACTCGTGTCATTAGTTACCTAGTTACAAAGGTAACCCGACCTTGTGTTGGTAGAGAGCCGGTTAGGCTCTCAGGGCGTCCCTCCAGAGGCGGACCTATTCGGTGAGGAAGTTTCTTAACCTGACCATTTGTTGGAAATCCAATCACCCAATTCGCGCCCGGTATGGTTTTAGTTGTAGAACCTGCCATCTAATATGGTAGCTATAGTAGGCATACTATAATGGTAAGTATGCTGGCTAAGATTAATATTATGCTTTCGAAATGTTTTCTGCACTATGCACTAATAATAATATAAAAAAAGGTTTTCGCGTATCAAGCATGTTTGGCTATCATAAGGATAAATCTCCTCCAAGTGTGCGCTTGCATTGTGTGTGTGGCGGGAGGCCTTATGGTAGCTTCATTTTCCAAAAAGCATAGTGGATTTCTTTTCTTTATTTTCTTTTTGTTCAAATTAAACTATTTTTGTTTGCTCACACCAGGACCATGAGTGACCTGAAGTTTGTTGTTCTCTTTCTAAACTCTGGTTGCCTACAATTTTCCACACGGGTAGCCTAGATTCAGATTTCAGATAATCAAATAGTAGGTGTAGCTTTCGACGATCTTCAAAGTCCATGGATTTTGGCAATTGCACTGCACCGAGTTTACTTCAGTTCAGCTTGATGGTGAGCTTGGCATTGAAGATGTGTTCCGCTGCTGTTGCTGCCTTATTCTTTCCGCTGTTGCATCTATCTCTGATATACGTTGATCATTTCATTTGTATCATTATTGTATCAAATGTTGTGTATCAATAAAAGTATTCTTCTGTTTCCGCTGTGTTGTTATCACCTAATGTTGTTATAAGCTCCGGCGAACCAGACTCAATATTTGAATCTACGGCATTCGAATACGGGAGACGTATTTGGGTGTCGATTTTTGAAGGTCGAGTCAGGGTCGTTAAATTTGGTATCATAGCTGAAGGTTGAGTATGAACTTTAGCTCAGGAATATAACACATTAGGTGACTCATTAGAGATAGGGTTATAAATAACATAGAATGAGTATCCCTAAGATATCCGTCTGTATGCCTCAATAAATTCTCTTATTATCCGCTCATAGTGAGAATGAGTGCAAGAATAGGACGAGATAGGAGACAGGGGAGTACCACTACAAATGGCCGATACCCTATAACAATAAGGAAACAACTTTTCTCATCAATCTCTTTGATCACCGTTCAATTTCAATTCTTTGATTGTTTTCGTGGCAGCTATAAGAAGAAGCTTTGGTGTGATGGGTGTCCCTGCGAATCTTTGTTTAGAAAAGTTCCTATTTCGTATTCTCTTCATCTGTTTTCTATCAGCTTTTCGTTTTTAACATTAAAAATTTGAAATTTTACTTGGAATAAATTGGTTAATTAAACATGAAGTTAAATTGAATTGTATCCACTTGTTTATTCTTTTGGATCCCGACACATTCTACGAATGGTTAGTATCCCTTCGAACTAACCAATGCCCCTGCATATTTCATAGATCCGGATGACCTGAGTATTTTGTGAAGTGTTGAATAAGTTGTTCTTGTATCTATTAATGATATTTTGATTTGGTAAGCCAAATATAGATTAAATATTTCAGCTTGATCTAATGAGTCGATTCTATATCTTTGTGTGTTCATTTATTCTATGTTGTTTCCCTATCTAGCAAATTTCAGGGACAAAATTTTCTTAAGGGGAGAATCTGTAACATTCCCTTTTTAAGCCAAATTTAAATTGGTAATCAATTTAATTTTTAGGAATTAAATTGTGAATTTAATGGTGAATTAATATGAATTTTTCGAACTAAATAAATATGTATATAGAAAATAAAAAAATAGATTATAAATAGAATTTTGATTTGGGAATTCCAAAAATAAATATCTTGAAATTCAAATATAAATATTTTGAGAAATAAATTGGATTTGAAAGTACTATATTTTAAATTAATAAAATTATTTTATAATGTACATATGTAGTATATATTTTGGAAGTTATGATTTAAATTTGATATAAATAATTTTCAAAAGTTGTTTAAAGCTAAATTCTATATTTTATAATATACATACGTGTGTTTATTTATTAAGGTGTAATTAGTTTTAAAATCATTTTTCTTAAGGATATATAAATATTTATAAAAGTAAATGTATATAGATAATATTTTTAATTAAAATAAGATTTAATATACTTCCTTTTAAAATTAAACATAAGAAAAGTTTAAAACATAAGAATACATTATTATGAGATTTGTAAAATGAGGATTTCATGCTTTAAACATTTGTAAACATTTTTAACAAGTATAATGATATAAGTTTAAAATGAGGTTAATCTTCTTTCTTTTAAAATTATAGTTTGTATATATGTTATAATTTATTAAACAAGGGTTTAAACATAAATTATAAGTTTTTAACATTTGTAAAATATTAATACAAGAAGATTAACAGGTGTTAACTTAGTATAGCTTGCATTTACAAGTGGCATGTTTGATCTATTTTTTTTAAATTAATAAATAAAGAAAATTCAAGTATATGTACATATAACTCCTCTCTTTCTCATTTTTTCTATTCAAAGTTTATAAAAAACAAAAACCATGCTTCATTTTACCTTTGAGAAATCTGGAAACCAAAACTAAAAACAAAAGAAAATAAAATCAAAAATGAAATCTAACTTCAGTTTCAACTTCAAGATCAAAATCAAATAACCCCTGTTCAATTTATTTCAAACCTGAAACAAAAACATTCCGGTTCAAAAAAAAATCAAACAACAAAGCAAAGGCATCACGACGTCGAACTAGGGTTTGATTGTTAGTTTTTGTTAGTGGGTTTGTCGAGGCAAATGCATCATCATCGAGGCACCAGAAGGGAACGGTCCAGGGAGGGTAGAAGCTGGAAGTCGAGATGGAGCTTCGGTCGGGATAGCGTGGATGATCGAGGCTGGGATCATCGGCGAGGGGCGGTTTTTTTTTAACTAAGTTGGTTCCAGGAAGAAATAGATCAGCTTGATTTCATTTCCAGTCGATTTCGTCAAACCCGGTTGGTAGGGAGGCTTAGGTGGGTAGTTGGTGATGTGTTGGAAATGGCAAAGTTGATCGGAATGGTTCCAATCACCTGTACATGTGCACGAGGTATCATTGATGTCTGGTGTTGTTGAAAATTTAGGAAAGAAAGGTTTTGCTCGAGACTTGCTCGAAGTTTTTCATGTGTTGGCTCGAAGTAATGTGGGAACACGAGTGTATCAAGGATTAGCTCGGGTTTTACTCGAGTATTTAGGCTTTGGCCCGTGTTTTAGTGATGATATCAAGTTCTAAAGAAGAATATATAATAGGTTTAAAAATTTAAAACAAATTAAGTTTGCTCAAAACAATTTTATCAAAAAAACACTTTTCTTTTTTAAATAATAAATTTTGTTTATATTTGAGATTAATTAAAGGTTTTAAAATAAATTTATTTTAAAATTAACTAAGTTTAAATTTGTTTTAATATATATAACATTTGTTTTTGAAAGTTTATTTTAAATAAACTTAATATTGTAATTAAGTAAATGATTTAAAAGGGACGAGGTGTTTTAATCCTTAATTTAACTTAAAGGTTTAAGTTAAGTAGTTAAGGGTCACAAGATTTATCAAACAAGGTTTAAATGATAATTAAAGTAATATATCAAGATAAATTGTTTTATCTTTTAATTAATTAAGATCTTAAGTTATTAATAATTTATTAATTAATGAAAGTAATTAAAGGTTAATTACTTAAAGAATAATTACTTAATTAAAGATTAATTAAGGTTAATTAATTATAAATTTAAAATTAAATAATTTAATGATTAAGTTAATTAATTAATAATTAATGTTAATTAATTATTAATTAAAGGTTAATTAGTTAATAAATAAAAGGTTAATTTATTTACGATTAAAGGATAATTAATTATGTGATTAATTAATTAACGTAATTAATTAAAAAGTTAATTTATTAAGGTGATTAATTAATGAATAATTACTTAATGCGAGTAATTAGAGGATAATTAATTATGGGTTAATTAATTAGTGTGATTTATTAAGGTTAATTAATTAATTAATTAAGAATGATTAATAATTAAGGTTGATTAATTAAGTTCATTAATTAAAATAATAATAAATGGTTTGTTATTGATTAATGTTAATTAACTAAGATTAGTAATTTATACATAAGTAATTAATCTAGTTTAAATTAATTAAAATCAGGTAATGAATTGATCTTACTTATGGATGATTGGATTCTATTGAATTGTTTGATACCTCTATTGTGTAATGTTCTGTGATGTGATTATTTTGAATTTAGCCGTGAACTGTGATTTATTTACCTATGATAAATTTACTTGTCTATCTGTGAATGAAAGATAAGAGTTATAGGATTATATCGGCTTATCGATATTGTTGTGCTTGAATTGATGATGGTTGTGATATGTTATTGTTGTGTGTAAAACCCATGGACTACACCACACACACAAATATGGATTTCACGAGGAATTAGTTAAGTCACAGATATTTTGAATTTAATATTATTCAAATGGTGAAAAGTATAAAAGTTGAATTTTGAATCCAAAAGGTTTTGGAAATGAAATTGGGTTGAATATGAAAAGCTTTTGAAAAGGAAGTTGAAATTGAAATTTAGTTTGAATATAATATATCTTATTTAATTTTTGAAATTATTTTGGAAATTATGGTTTGGAAAGGTTATACAAGTTATAAATATGGATTTTAAACCATTTTTGAAGTATATTTAATGAATTATTTTGGGAGATTGAATTTAACTCAGATAGAACTTGCCGAGTATATGGCAGTTCGCTGATTTCCTTCAAAAGGCTATAACTTGTGCATATTTAATTGGATTTTCCCAAAATGAAAAGCATTTGTTTTCAAATGATAATAGCTTTCATATAAAGAAGAAACTTCCAGTTTTTTTGTTAAAAGGATTTCCAGTTTTTGTGTGTAAATCAAGTTTGAAATGGAATTGTTTTGAAAGCTATGAATAAATCTTTGTCAAAGATTTGGTGAACATTGTTTCAAATTGAAAAGGATCTTAAAGAGTGACTCTTTTGTTTAAAAGATTAAAAGTGAAAATTTGTTCAAACCATTCAAAAGGGAAGTTTTTGGGCTAAAAGTCGCGACTTAACTCAGATCCCAATATATCCATATGGTTTTAAAACTAAGTGCTCATTATTCGGTTTAGCCGGGAGAGAACTTTATGTCATAAAACCCATTTCGAATAGTTATACGACGTAACGGGAATGTATTTGAAGGCGATGGTGAAGACCTGGGTATTTTCGAGAACGAAAGGATTACCTGACGAATGTCTCTGCACCGAGTCGCGCCGGTATACAGATCTCCATATGTGATTGGGAGTCCGATTAGGATTGTGAATACCCGGAATTGCAAGGGCTTATTTTGAAGTGCCTTTGGTTCCATTCAGACCCACGATGGACTTGTATGGATGTATGTCTGATGTTACACTTTGAGATGTAAAGCTGGTTTCAATCAAATACATTTCTGTCTGGTGGCGGGGAATTTATTCTCTTAGCTTAACACCCTTCTCTGAGATGTACGAACTCAGAGGTTATGTAGTTGATATTTACTAGCGATACATTCCCAATTTGGTAATGTGGCATGCTAAGTGCTACTGATCAATTGTTGATCAAAGCATGGCATTTTTGAAAGGCGTAGCTTTGTGGACGAGACCTCGTCAAACCTCACAACCCGAAAATGATCGAAACAGGAAGAATGAGGCAAGGTTATGAGGGTCATGCCCTTTAGGGTATGTGCATTTCCTTCTGGATAAAAGTGGTATCATGGTATGGAGCCCAGATACTTAACTTATGTGGTTGTTGGAATTTGTTGGTGTAGAGGTACCTTGGATAAAGGTCTGTGACGATCGGGGGATGGTATACTCATGTCCGTAGTAACCTAGTTACAGAGGTAACCTGGCCTTGTGTTGGCAGAGAGCCGGTTAGGTTCTCGGGGCGTCCCTCCAGAGGCGTACCCATTCGGTGAGGAAGTTCCTTAGCCTGCCATTTGTTGGAAATCCAATCACCCAATACGCGCCTTGTTCGGTTTTAGTTGTAGAACCTGCCATCTAATATGGTAGCTATAGTAGGCATACTATAATGCTACGTATGCTAGCTAAGATTAATATTGTACTTTCGAAATGTTTTCTACACTATGCACTAATAATAATATTAAAAAAGGGTTTTCGTGTATCAAGCATGTTTGACTATCATAAGGAGAAATCTCCTCCAAGTGTGCGCTTGCATTGTGTGTGGTGGGAGGCCTTATGGTAGTTTCATTTTCCAAAAAGCATAGCAGATTTATTTCCTTTGTTTTCTTTTTTTCAAATTAAACTGTTTTTGTTTGCTCACACCAGTCCCATGACTGACCTGGTGTTTATTGTTCCCTTTCTATACTCTAGGTGCCCATAATTTTTCACACGGGCGTCCTGGAGTTAGGTTTTCAGATAATCAAATAGTAGGTGTAGCTTTTGGAAATCTTCGAAGTCCTTGGATTTTGGCAATCGCACTGCACCGAGTTTGCTTCAGTTCAGCTTGATGGTGAGCTTGGCATTGAAGATGTTGTTTTCTGCTGCTGTTGCTGTCTTTTTCTTTCCATTGTTGTATCTATCTTTGATATATTTTGATCATTTTATTTGTATCATTATGGTATCAAATGCTGTGTATCAATAAAATTATTCTTCTATTTCCGCTGTGTTGTTATCACCTAATGTTGTTATAAGCTCCGGCGAATCAGACTCAACATTTGAATCTGCGGCATTCGAATACGAGCGATGTATTTTGGTGTCAATTTTCGAAGGTTAAGTAAGGGTCGTTAAACAACGTTCTCCTAAGCAAACATCTGATCATCACTTAGAAGATTATTCAAATTACCACAAAGCTAATCGAAACGATTTCCCTCTAATTATCCAAAAGAAAACGCGTTCCACTTAAAATTTTACTTCCCAGTATATTTTTATCTTTAAATACTTTTATAAGTATAGCTATTTCATTTATCAAAAATTCCTTTGAAATTATTTTGAAAAAATCTAGGATTTGGATTCAAAAATTCTTTTTAAACACATTTCTCAAACTAAATTTATATAAAATTTCCTTTATAGAAATATCAATTCATATTATAATAATTCTTCTTCGTTAAAATCAAATTTTCTCAAATGTTTATTATCTAAATGCTTTATCTTACCATCTAAACTATAGTAATAACTTTTTATTAAAGTTCAATCCTTAACTCACTATTATTAAATGGTGAGTTTTTAACTTAATCATATTCTTTGAACAATTTATAGTCAAATTATGAAAATCAATTCACAAAGGTTTCGTTTTAAATCAAAACAATAAATATTCCTAATAAACCGAGCGCAATTTAGCAATTAACAAACAACAGTCCATGCTTCTTTTTTAACTTAAGCATAACTGAACAAACAATAGTGATAATAAATAAATATTATCACATTTAAACCAACTCGCTTTATAATTATATAAAGTTTTGAAAATTATTCCTTTATATGTAAAATATAATCCTAGACAAAATATTTAATTTTCCAACATTTTCAAAAATTTCAATACCATGTATGTTGGCCTTGGTCAAGTGTTTAAAAACCCTTTGTGACGCCCCACCTCTATACCCACGCTAGCCAAGAACATTACGGTGAATGCTGTCGACTAGCGCGGAGAATAAGGCTGTTGAGGAGCGACCATCCGTATAATTGCTTTGTGCGAGCATCGATATGTCAGATAGTATAACATGCAATACTTTATCAAGAGGAAATCCGACATACCGACACAAACTCAAAGCTACTACACAGTGGCTATAATATCTTCGGAAAACAAATACAGAAATAAACATAACATAAATCAGTCACAGATGATTCATATCACAAGGGCGGAAGAAGATATGAATATAATTAACACATGGAAGTGTATATCAGAGTAGTGGTAAAAAAGATCCACAACAATACAAAAGAACAGCAACACGTGCTATACAAAAGAATACAACAATGAGTCTATATCTCAAGTGTATATAACAAAATAAACTACTAATTTAAGTAGTTTGCCAAAACTCAGAGAAATCAATCCCAGGGGAGAAGTCAAGCAGAAGCACCTGTAACATCTCGGTCTGACCCAAGTATTATTTAATAATAAAATAATAAACGGATCAGTCTAACTATAAATATCAGATGCAACGATATAGAATAAGAGATATGACTAAACACATAATAATCACAATGCCTAGCTGTGATATATATAAGTAATTGAAAATCAACGAGAGATTAATCAATATCACCAAATCTACACAAGAATCAAAGAAATGTCATACTCCTCATTTCGTTCACCAAACCACAATAAATGACATATTATATCAATGCCAATAACAAAAGTCAATGACACACAAATTCACCAATACACAAATATCGATATAGCTTATCGATGGAAATCACGAAAATTGGTGAAACACAAATTCTAGAAATCATCTCAAGAAATCCAGAAATCACAAAAGTCAATGACGCACAAATTCACCAATACACAAATATCGATATAGCTTATCGATGGAAATCACGAAAATTGGTGAAACACAAATTCTAGAAATCATCTCAAGAAATCCAGAAATCACAAAGGGGGGAGGCCTATCACAAACGAGAGCATAAAGCTCCCCAACACGTGTATCACAAACGGAACGCTAATTCCATGGTTGCTAACCATCACAAATTGAGCCGAAGCTCCACAAACGGCCCGAAGACCATGGGTTGCTACCCCACCAATTTGAGTCGAAACTCCACAAAACGGGGTTTAGTCTCCCTCGCAAACAAAGAGACATCGCACATTGCTAGTCTAAATCACAAAGATGATCGTCATGATCAACGAGAAGTGTCAATTACACTAAGCTAGTAAATATATGAGTTTAGCTTCATGTCCCATAACCACTTGCTTAACTTAAATATTTACGAACAAACTGTAGATCTCCACTATAAAATTGTCACAAGGGATTCAATCGAACAAGTCAAGAATTAACCGACAAAGTGAACGCAAGCGTTTCATACCACTTGTTTTACTAAGTCGTTTAATTAGATTTCTCATACGAGTGAGGTAAAGGTTTATATATACTAATAGATTGGAAAACGGTTTTATAAACGAATTTGGTATTAAAATTGTATTGAAATCGTTTGACGAAAGAGTTTTGATATTTACTACTAGTATAGAAAACCTTTATATTTTTAAAGTGACAAAATACAAAGAAGATTGTAGGAACAATCAATCACTAAAATTCACATACGAAGATGTGAATAAAAATCCAACGAAACCGATAAAGAATCCATCAAAATGGATATTCAAAAATCCCTAAAAAGGAGTCATCAAAGTCATAACAAATGATAACAACACATAGGAAACAACACGAATCAATTAAAGTTGGAAATTCAAACAACTAGGCGGAATAGGCAAAAATGCAGCAGGTCGGTCGGCCGGCTACAGAGCTCGGTCGACCGGACCCTGTTCTCAAAGTTCCTCGGGAAACAGGTCGGTCGGCCGAACACTGTACTCGGTCGACCGAACCTTTAAACAGGGGAGTGCTTATGCACTTGGCAGCAGGTCGGTCGGCCGGCTGCAGTGCTCGGTCGACCGGACCTGTTGCCAGTCCCCTCCCAGTCCATCCAATTGAGGTCCAACCTCCACCAAATTGCATTCTCTCGAGCAACGACACTAAGGGATTATGCTAATCAACTACCCGGCCCTATATGCTCCTCGATGCATCACCAAACACATGTTCAAACATCAAAGTTATGATTTTTAAAGGATTGAACCCAAAACACCAAAAATTGGAATATTCACCAAATCAATCCAAACCAAAAGCAATTGCACACGAATAAATGTTAGAAATTCATACCTAACAATCGAAGATAAATATAAGCATAGATGTGAGATAAAAATCTCACCTTTTTACACAATCAAACAAGAAGAAGCTTGAAGGCAAATGAAGAATCAACCACTCTTCAACACAACCCAAATGAGCTTGAATCTATGCTCAAAACAAGAACATTCCCAAAATTAGGTTTAGGAATTTCTGAAATTGGTAAGAGAATAAGTAGGAGAAGAAGAAGAGAAGCTTATCAATGGGTTCTTCTATTAGTTTGGAGCAAGAGTTGATTTGCAAGAGAAAACTAGTGTTTTGGAGTTTTAATTTCCAATCTCTCCCACCATTATTGCCTTAGAACTGAAAAGAGGAAGAAAATGAGGGTGAATGGGGAAGAGTGGCTCAGATTTGAGTATAAGTTAAACATAGGGCTGAGCCCAAACCCAAACCCAAAGTGAAAAGTAGCAAAAATCAACTTTTTCCAAACATATCGAAGCTTATACTCAAAAGATCGCAAACGGCATTTTAAACTCAATGGGAGTGGTCCTGAGTCCTAATTCGACCGTATGCAAAAAGTAGCTTTTCGGGCTAAATTCCGAGTATCGACAAAATATTTAAATAAAATATTTAAATATAAAAATCGATAAATATGCGGGTTGTTACAGACTCCCCTCCTTAAAGAAATTGCGTCCTCGCAATATTTAAGAAGAGAATATAAAGTAACAACCATAAAAGCATATTCAACACAAAAGAAATTTGAAATAAGAAGTTCACCTCAAAGAGCACGAGAAAGTAAGCCCGGATGTGATCGCTCGATGAACTCTCTAGACTCCCAAGAACAATTCTTAGGATTTGAAGACCATTGAACTTTCACAAGCGGAACATCTTTATTTCGAAGACGTTTGACCTCCGAAGCAATAATTCGAATAGGATGCTGCTCATAAGTTAAATTCGGTGAAACTTCAATCTCTTCCACAACACCGAGCTCAAGAATAGAATCAGAATTTCAAAGACATTTCCGAAGTTGAGAAACGTGAAACACGTCATGGATAGCAGAAAATTGAGCCGGTAATAAAAGGCGATAAGCCATGGAACCAATACGTTCAGTGATAGAAAATGGCCCAATATATCGAGGCGCCAATTTTCCCGATCGACTGAAACGTACAACACCTTTCATAGGTGAAACACAAATGAACACAAGCTCCCACAGAAAATTCTAACTTCCTTCTTCGGTTATCGGCATAGGATTTTTGTCTACTCAGGGCTTCTTTCATTCTATGTCGAATAAGGTCAATTTTCTCTGTGGAATCCCGAATAAAATCTGGACCTAAAACCAGCTTCTCACCGGCCTCAAGCCAACAAGAAGGAGATCGGCATGGCCTTCCATAGAGTGCCTCGAAAGGTGCCATACCAATACTAGATTGGAAGCTATTATTATAGGAAAATTCAACAAGTGAAATATGATCTTCCCAACTTCCACCAAAATCAAGCACACAAGAACGAAGAAGATCTTCAAGAGTTTGATTCACACGCTCAGTTTGTCCATCGGACTGGGGATGATAAGCGGTGCTAAAATTAAGCTTCGTTCCCAAAGCTTTTTGAAGACTCTTCCAAAATCCACTAGTAAACAATGGATCATGATCATTAACAATAGAAGTAGGAACTCCATGCAATTTAACAATCTCTTTGATAAAGAGCTTGGCCAAAAGTGGAACGGTTCGGTTAGACCGAACGGGAATAAAATGGGCGGATTTAGTAAGTCTATCAACGATCACGCATAAGCTATCATGACCCGAACGAGAACGGGGAAGGCCATCTATAAAATCCATGGAATATTGTCCCACTTCCAAATTGGAATTTCTAAAGGTTGCAATAACCCACCGGGCCTTTGATGCTCGGCCTTAACGAGTTGGCAAGTCATGCAACGCTTAACGAAGTTAGCAATGTCAAGTTTCATTCCCTCCCAATAATAAAGCCGCTTCATATCCATGTACATTTTACTACTACCGGGATGAATGGTAAATTTAGAATGATGGGAATCTTCTAAAATATCTTTACGAAGATCACCAATACTTGGTACGATAAGTCTACCAAATTTTCGAAGGCCGCCATGAGAATCGATATCAAAGTCCTTCAAACCTTCAATATCAATCTTATCCTTAATATTTTGGCCAAGAAGAGCCAATTCAGGATCTAGCCCTCGAGCTTCAAGATTACGGTCAAAAAGAGAAGGATGAGCCCCAAGGCTACATAAAACAAGAGATGAACATAAATCGAAAACACGGTCTCGAATTTCGCATGTGGATAAAATCTCGAGATCGTTCCATTCGGATATCATCATAGAAACAACGGCTTGTTGTTTACGGCTAAGGGCATCGGCGACACGATTACCCTTACCGGGAGTATAAAGAATATCAAGATCATATGATGCAAGAAATTCGAGCCAACGCTGTTGATGCAAATTAAGTTTCTTTTGAGAGAATAAATACTTCAAGGATTTATGATCGGTATAAAGAACAAATTTCTCTCCTAAAAGATAATGACGCCAAATCCGAAGAGCGAAAACAATAGTCGCGAGTTCTAAATCATGAGTGGCATATCTAGTCTCGGCAGGCTTCAATTGCCTAGAAGCATAAGCAATAACACGTTCACTTTGCATAAGAACGGCACCCAAACCAACGCGACTAGCATCGGTATAAACAACGAAATCTTGATTCCCCTCGGGAATAACGAGAATAGAAGCATCAGAAAGAAGTTCTTTTAATTTCTGAAAAGAAGCTTCGCATTTGTCTGACCAAATGTATTTAATACCCTTCTTCGTTAAGCTAGTGAGAGGCACGACAATCTTAGAAAAGCCTTTAATAAAACGACGGTAATAGCCCGCCAATCCAAGAAAACTACGAATCTCTGTCACACTCTCCGGTCTCTTCCAATCTTGAATCGCTTCAATCTTTGAAGGATCCACGGAACTTCTGGATTCGGAAATAATATGACCGAGAAACTTCACACGAGATTTCCAAAAGTGGCATTTAGAAAATTTTGCCCTTAATTGATTAATAGAAATCTGCTTAACAGATTGAGGATGTCGAAGATGAATAGTCCGCTCAGGACATAGGATATGAGCTTCATAACGGTTAAGCCAATCCATTCCCAAAATCATTCCAAAGCCTAAATAACGCATGACATGCAAATCGGATCGGAAAGAAAAATCACACAAAATAATCTCGACATCTTTACACAATAAACTGATTGTCGCGGATCCACCAACCGGATTCGCAATTCTCAAAGAAGTCATTAAACACAAAACATCCAAAGAAAAAGTATCAACAAGTTCTTTTGATATAAAAGAATGGGACGCACCCGTATCAAAAAGAACTCGAATAGGATGATCACGAAATAAAATAATTCCATCCAGAATAGAATGAGAAATACCTTGGCCATGAGATGTGTTGCCAGGGGCTTGAGCAACATTAAGCTTTCCCTCCTTCTTGCCCTGAAGCTTGGGGCATGAAGATATAACATGACCGGGAACTTTGCAGTAGCGACAAGAGAGAGACCTTGGGCACTTGTTCGCATAATGGTCCTTCGAACCACAATTATAGCATTTCCCACGACCAAAGGAAGAAGTCTTTGCCACGGAGGTTGCTTGCTTCCCTTTCTTATTAGGATAGGGGCCTTTGAATTTGTTTGGCCTCTTCTTGTTGTTGTTGAAGCTTGGTTTGGAACCCACCACTTCAACATCATTCTCCTTATCCGCCTCTTCAAGACGAAGAGCGATATCAACGAGTTGGTCGAAAGAAACTTCTAATTTTAGAAGTAATGGCTTCTTGAGATTTTTGTTTAAGCCATAGACGAATCTCTGGTTCTTCTTTAAAGGGTTGTTGATGTATTCAACCCCATATTTGGAAAGCGACTCGAAGGAGGCGACGTAATCAGTCACGGAGGACTCACGTTGAACAAGGTCTATAAATCGTCGAGCCAATGTCACTTTCTCTGCTTCCGGTACAAATTTCAACTCGAAGCGTTCCCGGAATTTCTCCCAGGTGAGATCCGCTTCATTAATCTCAGAAATAAGAAGCTCGTACCAGTCCAATGCTCTTTCTCGGAGCATACTAGAGGCCACCTGAACTCGGTGAAGGTCAATAAGATTCATGCGGGAAAAGATTCGATCGCATGACCTTAGCCAAGCCTGTACTTCAATAATAGTTTCGGAACCTTTAAATGGCTCCCCACCCAAATTAGTGTAATCGCTACACAAGCGTGCAAATTCCGACTTTGGGTGAGCAGGTTACGGGTTAGCTCCAGCTGCTTGAGCATTTGTCACTAAATCAAGAAGCTGTTGAGCAGTCATAAAAACTCCATCTTGGGGTGGAGTGCTAGATGGCACGGCTCTGGGGCAGCCTGGTCTAGACATTTCTCTTCCTTTAGAAAGAAAGAAGAAGATTATTCACTAATGAATATCAAGCAATCTTGATAGACAAAACAAGTAATCATAAAAGAAAATAGGATGAATCGGTACGAAGACTCAAATAAAATCCTAAAGTACGACTCCTAAGAAAGACTTAGGACGATGATCCTTGTTATAATATTCCATATTGTTCCAAACTTTGGCTCTGATACCAAGCTGCGATGCCCCACCTCTATACCCACGCTAGCCAAGAACATTACGGTGAATGCTGTCGATTAGCACGGAGAATAAGGCTGTTGAGGAGCGACCATCCGTATAATTGCTTTGTGCGAGCATCGATATGTCAGATAGTATAACATGCAATACTTTATCAAGAGGAAATCCGACATACCGACACAAACTCAAAGCTACTACACAGTGGCTATAATATCTTCGGAAAACAAATACAGAAATAAACATAACATAAATCAGTCACAGATGATTCATATCACAAGGGCGGAAGAAGATATGAATATAATTAACACATGGAAGTGTATATCAGAGTAGTGGTCAAAAAGGTCCACAATAATACAAAAGAATAGCAACACATGCTATACAAAAGAATACAACAATGAGTCTATATCTCAAGTGTATATAACAAAATAAACTACTAATTTAAGTAGTTTGCCAAAAGTCAGAGAAATCAATCCCAGGGGAGAAGTCAAGCAGAAGCACCTGTAACATCTCGGTCTGACCCGAGTATTATTTAATAAGAAAATAATAAACGGATCAGTCTAACTATAAATATCAGATGCAACGATATAGAATAAGAGATATGACTAAACACATAATAATCACAATGCCTAGCTGTGATATATATAAGTAATTAAAAATCAACGAGAGATTAATCAATATCACCAAATCTACACAAGAATCAAAGAAATGTCATACTCCTCATTTCGTTCACCAAACCACAATAAATGACATATTATATCAATGCCAATCACAAAAGTCAACGACGCACAAATTCACCAATACACAAATATCGATATAGCTTATCGATGGAAATCACGAAAATTGGTGAAACACAAACTCTAGAAATCATCTCAAGAAATCCAGAAATCACAAAGGGGGGAGGCCTATCACAAATGGGAGCATAAAGCTCGCCAACACGTGTATCACAAACGGAACGCTAATTCCATGGTTGCTAACCATCACAAATTGAGCCGAAGCTCCACAAACGGCCCGAAGACCATGGGTTGCTACCCCACCAATTTGAGTCGAAACTCCACAAAACGGGGTTTAGTCTCCCTCGCAGACAAAGAGACATCGCACATTGCTAGTCTAAATCACAAAGATGATCGTCATGATCAACGAGAAGTGTCAATTACACTAAGCTAGTAAATATATGAGTTTAGCTTCATGTCCCATAACCACTTTCTTAACTTAAATATTTACGAACAAACTGTAGATCTCCACTATAAAATTGTCACAAGGGATTCAATCGAACAAGTCCAAGAATTAACCGACAAAGTGAACGCAAGCGTTTCATACCACTTGTTTTACTAAGTCGTTTAATTAGATTTCTCATACGAGTGAGGTAAAGGTTTATATATACTAATAGATTGGAAAACGGTTTTATAAACGAATTTGGTATTAAAATTGTATTGAAATCATTTGAGGAAAGAGTTTTGATATTTACTACTAGTATAGAAAACCTTTATATTTTTAAAGTGACAAAACACAAAGAAGATTGTAGGAACAATCAATCACTAAAATTCACATACGAAGATGTGAATAAAAATCCAACGAAACCGATAAAGAATCCATCAAAATGGATATTCAAAAATCCCTAAAAAGGAGTCATCAAAGTCATAACAAATGATAACAACACATAGGAAACAACACGAATCGATTAAAGTTGGAAATTCAAACAACTAGGCGGAATAGGCAAAAATGCAGCAGGTCGGTCGGCCGGCTACAGAGCTCGGTCGACCGGACCCTGTTCTCAAAGTTCCTCGGGAAACAGGTCGGTCGGCCGAACACTGTACTCGGTCGACCGAACCTTTAAACAGGGGAGTGCTTATGCACTTGGCAGCAGGTCGGTCGGCCGGCTGCAGTGCTCGGTCGACCGGACCTGTTGCCAGTCCCCTCCCAGTCCATCCAATTGAGGTCCAACCTCCACCAAATTGCATTCTCTCGAGCAACGGCACTAAGGGATTATGCTAATCAACTACCCGGCCCTATATGCTCCTCGATGCATCACCAAACACATGTTCAAACATCAAAGTTATGATTTTTAAAGGATTGAACCAAAAACACCAAAAATTGGAATATTCACCAAATCAATCCAAACCAAAAGCAATTGCACACGAATAAATGTTAGGAATTCATACCTAACAATCGAAGATAAATATAAGCATAGATGTGAGATAAAAATCTCACCTTTTTACACAATCAAACAAGAAGAAGCTTGAAGGCAAATGAAGAATCAACCACTCTTCAACACAACCCAAATGAGCTTGAATCTATGCTCAAAACAAGAACATTCCCAAAATTAGGTTTAGGAATTTCTGAAATTGGTAAGAGAATAATTTGGAGAAGAAGAAGAGAAGCTTATCTATTAGTTTGGAGCAAGAGTTGATTTGCAAGAGAAAACTAGGGTTTTGGAGTTTTAATTTCCAATCTCTCCCACCATTATTGCCTTAGAACTGAAAAGAGGAAGAAAATGAGGGTGAATAGGGAAGAGTGGCTCAGATTTGAGTATAAGTTAAACATAGGGCTGAGCCCAAACCCAAACCCAAAGTGAAAAGTAGCAAAAAACAACTTTCTCCAAACATATCGAAGCTTATACTCAAAAAGGTCGCAAACGGCATTTTAAACTCAATGGGAGTGGTCCCGAGTCCTAATTCGACCGTATGCAAAAAGTAGCTTTTCGGGCCAAATTCCGAGTATCGACAAAATATTTAAATAAAATATTTAAATATAAAAATCGATAAATATGCGGGTTGTTACACCCTTATCGATACCATGGCGTCCCACATCTCAACCAAAATTCATAAAAACTCAATAGACCAATTAACGTAATACGTTTTTATAACATAAACAAACACGCTCTCATATATAAAATACATTCAAGCTCATTCTAAGGTGTCACTTACCCCATCTCTAATGTGCCAAATCCTACCAAAGCCGCTTAACCTCGTGCTCTGATACTAAATTTAATAATCTAGGCTTTTCAACCATCGACAGTGGGTACCCCCCCACCGCAGCTTACAATAGTACTGCTCATTTGCTTTCACGGCTAGCCTCTCGACTGCAAGCCCATCTAGCCAACCAACTCATAGGACATGTATGGGTAAGACTCATCCGTTCGCTACCTAATAAGTAGCGAGAATTCCCTATCATGTTGCACCCTCTGATGCCTAAGTAGGTGAGATGACTCAAATAATAAGGAACATATATAAAAGTTCTATGAGATCACACCGCTAACGCGGAACTGGTTTTTACCTAACAAGAATAACGTCCATTCAGGGAAGAGCAGAAATAAATATCAAGAACAAATCCAAATATGAATGAGTATAATTAATATTAAAATAGACTTGAACGAATGAAAATGAATCGAATAAAATCCAAACTGGACAGAATGGATAGAACAAGGAAAACAATCCAACTTGATAGAATGGACTAAATAAGGTAACAATCCAAACATTGTAGAATGGACTGAAAAACTATAATCAAACATCATGAAGGGTGGTTAACTCTTCTCGTTTCAATTATAGAAAAACTGATTCAAAGGTTCGAATCAAATCAGTAAAATGAATTTATCCAATGTAACTAGAAGGGTGCTGCCCTTAATATACCTTTAAATAAAATATACTTGTGAGCACACGTGTCAATTTCGAGAACTTTCAAGCTGGATCCCGTTTCACACGAGCATCCGAATATTTCACATTGATGAATGCATGCCGAAACCTTTCTAGATGATGTGAACATACCCTGATGGGTGCAACCCATATGGCTTGGCTCCCACTCGCGCCTTGATTTAGTTATCTGATGCTGGATATCAGTGATCGAACGAGCAACAAATTATTTTAGAATGACAAAGCACAATAATGACTTGGAGGGTGCGCCCTCCTTTTTCAAGCCTTGGTTTTACTCATTTTCGATAAAGGATAACAAAGATCAACGGAGCAATAAAGTGTCTTAAAATGACAATAACAAGGAAGCTGAAGTAACCAATAGCTGAGATACTAACAATCGAGGATATTAAACGATCGTATATGGAAATTAAGTCTTGTATACTTATCACCACTCATTGAATTCAAATTTGTACTTTTCCTTGGTTAGCAATAATACCAGACAAGTCAAGGTAGTGTTACCTCAAAGTCATGTTCAACGATTATTCTTAACATCTGAAATAGCAACAAGTTTACTTCTTCGATGTTTGGTGCTAATTATATAAATAAATCGTTTCCATATAAGTGAATCGATTTAGAAAATAATTCATTTCCATAAACGAATCAAACCTTTTCTTTTTAAAATGAACCGAACTGGTGCTTGATTTGCATATTTTCACTGTGGTAAAACATTTTTAGAATTAGTTTCTAATTGTTGAAACGTTGAGATAGTAGTTTTCCAAATATACGACCCTGAAGGCCTAAACCAACATCAGACCGGACATCTAAAAGATTATCCAACTTAACATCCCAATAATTGAGTTCCAATTCCTTTCTATGACTTTAAAACAATATTAATTATTCTAAAAGATAATTAATCACAGTTCAAATCTCTTTTAAATAAACAAATCTATTATCTTTAATTAAATAGATAATTGTTTCCAAACACTTATATAACATTGGTAAATTAAATTTAAAAATCTTTGTTAAATCATTTTATTAACTTTAAATCAGTTGATTGAAGCGATTTTATTATTTTAGATGATTTACTTAAATAATTTTTATTAAATCGATTAATTAAATTTAAATATCATTAATTACAAAGATTAATTAAATTCAAATAACCATTAGTTAAAATGAATAAGTCATCTCAAACACCATTTATTAAAATGATTAGTAATTTTAAATTCTATCAATTAAATAATTAATTAAGTTTAATAAATTGGATTAACTAAATTTTAAACTTCATTAGTAAAAACGATTAATTAAAAATATCATTTGTTAAAATGATTTATTTACTTAGAAAACATCATCAATTAAAATGATTTAACTAAATTCCAAATATTATCAGTTAAACCAATTAGTTAAAATTTAGACAACTAATTAAATTCAAAACAATCATTAATTAAAATGATTAATAAAATTCAAATATCATTATATAAAATGATTAATTTTCTTTAAATATGATTAAGGAAATTGATTATTAATTTCAATCATCATTAATTAAAATAATTAATTAAGTTCAATAAATTAATTGAATACCATTATCATTAATTAAAAGAATAAATTAAACTCAAATAATCATTAGTTAAAACAATTAATTAACTATAAAACATCATTAGCAAAAATGATTAATTAAGTCTAAAGATAAACCAATTTTAATCATCATTTATTAAATTGGTTAATTGATTTCAAAATCGTTAATTAAAATGATTAATTAATTTTAACTTATCGTTAATCAAAATGCTAAATGAATTTTCAATATTCTTTTTAGCGAAAACACAAGCACAAGGTCATACATCAAGGTTTTGGGATTGAAATTGAATAAACGACTACATAGCGAAAATAACTATAACGACATTTAAATTAGCAAGTAGAATATCAGGGCTTAATTTCAATTAACCATCAATAACAGTATATGGATGTGGAAAAATAATTTATGGGCGAGAAACCCCCTTTGGGTCTCTCTATAGATTTTCCCTGCAAAACAATGGTTATGGATTATATATATATATATATATATATATATATATATATATATAAAATCGTATGGCTTAATAATGACCAAATCAATATGTCATCCAATTTCCTAATGGAAATTCAACCAAATAATCAATCAAACAATTTTATTAATATCCAAGCAATCAATAAATGGAAATTCCGACGACACCATCTTCCTTCTCTTCGCTCACTCGATCGCATGTCGCAAAGATGGAATGACTGCACTCTTCCCCTAAATCGCGACTGCAGCAACTCCATGGCGACCATGCACATGTTGCACCTCGCTCCAGACCACCGTGCCTTGATAAAACGCGGCCACCGATGCGCCAAACTTCGATAAACCCAAATATGCACTCCGATTCTCCAATCGACCCCTTAATCTTCAAACAATCTGAAGCCTTAGTTTTGCTACCATGAACGGTTCCCATCCAAACAACGACGAGCCCAAAACCTAACCTATAGTCTTAAAGATCTCGACGATACGAATCCAACAATCGAACGGCGTAATTTATCTTTGCTTAAATCAATTGTACTGGTTTTTTTGAATAGGGATTTTTTTACTATTTCAAGTTACAGGCTTGGGTTTAAGAAGGAGAGAGGCCATGGAAGTATGCATGAGAAGTATGGTATGGGTATAAGGCCGGATAGGTAAAGAAGTCAAAGTAGTCTATATTTTGTTTAGGCCTCCATTTGAATTTTGAAAATTAAAATGAAATTGGTGTTTTTATACTCTTAAGATATTGAAGAGTATTATACAAATAAATAATAGTATAGTAAGTTTTTAATTTAATGTTCTACAAAGTTGTGTCTTTATCAAATGTTTATAAGCTTAAATGATAATTTGTTAAATAATTTGAGTATTGAATGAAATATTATAAATAAAAGTGAAAATGATTTAGAAAAAGATTTGTGTAATTGAGAAACGAATCAAATTTTATTCGCATAAATTTTGATCTAGGATTCGAGTACATAACTTCGAGGTGATTCACACCAGTCCAAAAAAGGATTTCTCACTTGATTCTTGTCAGCAAACACTTGATTTAGATTCTTGATATGATGCTGAGGTTTTCTATCATATTAGATGGCTATGCAAAGAGAATGGAGGTTTTTCATTGAGGAACCTGATCGGAGTCTGCATTAGGGAGGTCGAGTGAGCGATACTAGTTCGAAAGTAAAGTCTATGTATCCGAGTAAGAGGTTGGATCAAATTTTTTTGTACTAATGATTTATGTACGGCATACATGCTTAACTGTATTTGTATACTTGTTGTGTGACTTTAGAATGTTGTGAATCTAAGAAAAATTCTTAATCTTGTTTGTTAGTCATTTAACATTTTAAATGATGTCAATTGTTAGTTTATTCCATTATGGTATTCAATTTGATTGATAATGTGATTTTATAGACTACAGTTTATAAAGTTGTTGTTTATTAGGACTTAAATCCTGATGCTTTTGAAAATTGATTTCGAAAGAATTTGAGAAATAAATAATAATAGAATTATTTTGAAACTTGAGTGAAGTATTATTGTTTTAGATATTAGAAAAAGGTTTTATGAAGTTATTTTTCAAATATTTTTGGTTATGACTAAAGTTGGGCAATTGGGAGTTTTTCGGTTTGAAGACTCGCTAGGTATATTTGTTTTCTCTAGTGTTGTTTTAGAAGGAACTAGAACACCACTGGATGCTCCGTGTTGTTTTGATTCTAGAGTAATACCATGCTTCGATAGGAGAAGCCTCTCCTTGTCGTAATTGATTTTGGTTTCGGTTTATGTCTCTATGGAGGAATTTGAAAATATATTTTGAAAATGTAAACCAGGCATCCAGTTCTAAATTTACCTTTCGAAAAGAATGGGTGCTTAGCATTTTACTACATAACATCCTACGCACTTTTGTTGCATATGGTTGATAGCCGTTTATGTTGCTATTTCCTATGATAAAAAATAGCTCGTGTCTTGCTTTTGTCAACATAGTTCTCTTTAGATTACGAATACAAGATAGTATGAAGGAAGCTTGTCCCGGATTGGTGCTTGAATGGTTGTTTGATTGTTGAATGGATTGTATACTCTCTATTTATGATTCGGTTGTTTAGTATGTACTTTTTGTATGTGTTTCACCAGAGTCGCTTTGAGTTATCTTTTTGTATGGGCGAAATTCTTTTAAGGGGAGAGAATGTAAAAACCAGAATTTAATCACTTTAAATATAAGTATTTAATATATTTTTAAATAATTAATTAGTGGATTTTACAACTCAAATAAACTTTCTTTATATAATAACTAGTGATTGTGAAACTGTTTTCAAAATTTGTTTACAAAAACAGTTAGTTCGAAAAAAATCGAAAATCATTTTTCGGACTTTCGACTTTTCAACATCTAAAAGTTATTGAAAATGTTGTGTGCACAAAAGTGGACATACACACTTGTGTATATAGCATATGATATGGTACAGGGTTAAAATAGGTTTTAGATAACCTTGCTTAAAGTAAAATGGTAACTTTTACTTTTCTTTTTAAATATGAATTTAGAAACATAAAAGGTAGTGTCACATAACATCATACTACATAAGAGAGTTAAGTGATGGAATGTGTGTAAGATGGGGGGTGGTAGTGCATGTGCAACAAGGAAAGGGGAGAGTGGTGATGTGTCACAAAACGGTGAATGTTATGGACCAAAGGGTATTTTGGCAATTTACATAATGCCCTTTTTATAAAATCATTCCCCTATTTTTCTCTTCTCATTTTTCACTTCATTTCCCATTTCAAAACTTTTGTCCCAACTTTTCAAAGCTCCATTTTCAGTTTAATGGTTTCCAAAAACTTTCTATGTTAGAAAAATCCTCTTTTTCCCTTATTAAATCCTTAAAAACTCATTTTAAAACCTTTTTCTTCCTTCTACACTTCCTTCTCTTCCCAAAAGCAAGTAAAAACCCCACCCTCCAAGCTAGGGAAAGCCCTTCACCACCTTGGCCAAACCATCTATGGCCATTTAGGGTTCTGAAAATCCATCTTTTGCAAGGAGAATCAAAGTTCTATTGTCGGGAGAAAAGTGGTGGTGGTTTGTTTGATTTTGTGTTATTTTGGTGAGTGAAACTCACCTTTTAAAATTAAGTTTTAAAATTTATGTGTGTAAAAATGTGTGTTGGTTGTTTGGTTTAAAAATAATATAATTTGTGCTTTACATATATTGTGTTTATTTGTATTGGTTATATAGACTTGGAAAGCAAAGTAAAATGTTAAGCTTTAGTTGCAAGTTATGATTTTTTACTTGTGCATGTTGCTTATGGCATGTGTATTGGATGTATGAGCCTATGTATGAATGTAGTAAGCTAAAAGAAAGTTAGCACTTGATCTGTGGTTATTGTGACATCGAGATCCTTTGTTTTTAAACTTGTTTTTACTTATGTGTTTTTTTAGAAAAAGTTTATAAGTTTTTTATACTTTACTTTTAGTTTTCCAAAATTTTCTATACAAAGTTTTTAAGCAAGTTAAAAAAGGGTAAAGTCTTAAAGGGTATTTAGCGTGTAAAACTAGTTTAGAATTATGGTATCCATAGCGATAGTCACTGTAGATGCAGTTGTTAAAAAAAGGACACTTTTTGCAAAATAAAAGTGTTTTCTTTTAAGTATTTCAAAAAAATTATAAATATTAAAAGGAGTTATTACCTATTAATTAAGTAATGGTTAGTGATTGATTAATTGGCAAATCAAGTAAAGATAATTAGTACTTTATTATTAGTTAAGTAAAGGTAATTAGTACTTAAGTATTAATTAAGTAAGATAAATATAATTACTTTATTAAGTAAAGGTTAATTAATTATTAACTAAGTAAAGGTTTATTAGTCAATTAATTATTATTCAAATATGGTTTAATTATTTAAAAAATTATTAATTGAGTAAGATTTATTTAATTAATTATAAATCAGACAGGGTTAATTATTAATTACTTATTGATTTAGTTAAGATTTAATTATGATTAAATAAAGGTTTAACTTATTCTAAATTAATTTAATAAACTTTTTCAATTTTGATTACTTCGTTTCCAAGAATCTGTCCGTTTAAAGGCAGCTTTATTTTTCAAGAATGATTTAAAAATAAGGGATTCTCTTTGTCTGTTCCATTAAGTAGCTAAACAAATATGAATAAGTTATACTAAAATGTTGATGCGTTTTATTAAAATTAAGTATCTTGTATTTAGCACTAAAACCGATGAGTAGACTTCCGTCTATCCATGAGATCTAGAACTGGATTTTCTAGATAAGGGATAGAGAAGTCGAAATGTCGGAAACTTGATAAATATAAGAGACTTAATTTTGATAAGTGGGTTGTGATAAATTAAGTATATGAATGATACTGCATCATATACTTAACACCAAATTCTTAGGTATGGAAACGCATCTCTATCCTGAGAAGTAAGAACGTACATCGAGTCAAGGTTACTTTTAACTTATTCGACTACATTGTTTATTAAAGGATGGTACTGTTTGAAATCGAAAAGTGGAGATAAGTATAAGATTTCTTATTCATAAGCAAATCTATACACATTCTAGATAGTGGATTCGTCCACTATCAATGACATGACCCGCTTTTAACTCTAGAAATATCTAGAAGAATCACAAGATTTATGTGGTACAGTTATCTTTATTGATGATATTATGCATATAAACTCGTTGTATTCTCCTAGGACAAATGATAAGGAAATACGTCCACTTAAACGGTTATAAGGTGATCCCTGCTCTTATGTATTGTTTATTTATTTTCCAAAGAACTGAAGTTGAGTTTACCAAAAACTAATGAATGTTGGTTCGAAGAGAACGGGATCGAATAAGTATGAATTATTCAAAAGCTACATCGAACCAACTCAAGCGTTCGAATTGAAGACATTTAGAAGATGAAGAAAGTGAAGATGGAGCTCTTGAAGTGCATGGTTACTTGCTACTAATCTTAAGGGTGATTCCAGAATAGATATAGGAGAAGTAGTGCCTTAGATTTGTTCATATCCTAAACAACTTGCGTGGATGAATGTTGGCATTGCATTGTTGGCCGAAGGACAGTGTTACCATTCCTAGTGGGATTTCTATATAAAAGGTAAAACGTAACCTCGAACCTCAACAACCGGGAATCACTAAACAAGGGATATGCAGTAGAGCAATGTGGGTCACACCTATTAGGATATTGTCATTACCCTTCTAGATATATACATTTATGGATTTGGTTGTGCATGAGAGCTATTTGGAATGGTTGTAAAGCAACTAGGGTGATGAAATATTCGAAGCTATTTGGTATAAGGTAGGCCGGTCCTATGTTGGTGAGGATCCATGTGAGGCCCTCTATATATTTTTCTAAAGGTATATTACGGCAGGCGGCACCCATTAGCCTTGTCATTATACGAAATCCATTCTCCAATAAGCGTCGAATGAACTTAGTTGTGCCCAAATAAGTTGGAACATGAGATGCATGCATTGCAGCGATATTACAATTTAATTTAAACCCTAGACATTATTATAACATCACTAGATTTTCTATAAAATAATTTGGTTATCGTAAGGTAAAAACCCGTTTGTGTTTATGTGCGATGTGATCTTACGAGATGCTTTTGTTTTTAAAGGAGTTTCATAAGTATAAAATAATTCAGTTGTTTGAGTTTACTTACATTAGATCCATGTTTAGTCCTAGAGGTTTTCTTTTTTCCTCTAAGACTCTTGGATACTCAAATTTGTATGAGTAGCCAAGTAGTCCAGGTTCTTATGGATGCATTTTGGAGGAGCATAGAGCACGTGGCTTCGACAGTAGCTAGCTACCTATTTATTTCCACCATGTATGTATATTTTGTATCAGCATTGTAGGGATGGGAAACTATAACTGTTCCTAGCTGAAGTTAGTTTCTGTAATGACTCTGATGTAACATTTTGGAAGTGATCACATGTATTATCTTATCTTCTATCATATATGATTGCCTTGCATTGTAAGATTCTGTGTTCTCTTTTTTTTTTTACCCCAAACGGCTTGTCTTTCGAACACCTAGATGATTGACACATGGATACTGTGAATTTATTAAGCGTCATCTTTAGGAGTAAGAAAGGCGAATCATTACAACATTTATAGCCTCATCTTCCCTTAATTAATTATTTGTATTTGGAGAAAGAAACAAAATATTTTTTTCCTTTAAACTTTTTCATGTATATATATACTGCTTATTTGTTGCTCTTACCATTCAAATGTATATATTATTTGGTACATTTAGTATATTACATACAAATGTATATTAAATTTAAAACTCCTTTCAACCAAATTAAATTAAATATGATTCTATTTAAAACATTATTAGATTGTATATAATTATCTTTTAGACTTCGTAGTCCCAACAGATCCAAAATAGGTATTTTTGTGAAATCTACCTATTTCACCCACTTCCGACTGCCCCGGTTCCAGTAGAAGATGTATTAGAACTCTCGCCACTAGAAATGGATAATCGATCCCTCTTTAGTATTTTAGATGAGTGATCTCTGTCCACAAAAACGAGTTACTATAAAAGTATTGCGAAATCGTATATTCGATGAGATCTAAAGTATAGAACAAAGTGGATTAAGCATACCAAGGGATCATAGGTAACTCAAAGGTTATGATGTTTTCTTATAAATTAGGGGCCTGTAGTCAATGTGTATTCGAGGTAGTCTGTGTGCACCCTTATTTTTGGACATTTGTGTATGTCCAGTCCCTATCCATCTGTGTGGGCATGAGTTTGAGCATCGTGCCGCAGTGCCGCTGATCATCTGTGTTGATCATTCGAGTTATCATGTATCTAAGAGTGCTTGGTAATAGACCATTCATGTGGGTCTATACATTTTGACCATCTCTGTATGGGTATATGTTTCTTGACCGTCTACATAGGTCTATACTTTTTGATCATTGGTGTAGCTTCTTAACAATCTATGTGGAGTCTATACTTCTCAACTGTTTGCATGGGCCTCGAAACCAAGGATTAATGCACATGTGGTATTATTCTGAGCATGTAGCCATGAATAGGCACGTATTGGAGGGTGTATGCATGGATGGTACACTGATTATTTTGTCAGTGAGATTATAAGAAAGTTCATTAACAGTTTTTAAGATACACATATTATGATTGATATGTAGTCAGCATAGGGATTAACACATATCTGTTATTTATTGATAAGAGAGTGTGGTGATCATACCATGATTTTGAATATGTGTGTTTATTTTGATTAGCTATGCTGATTTTTGATTTATTTATTTTTGTTTGTGCATGTATGTTTGCATTAACCATAAATTTTTGTGTATTTTGTTTATGGGCAATTATTGGTCGATTGTTGATACGCGGGATATGATTTGCAGATGGAACTGGTTTATGATTAATATGGTTTCACTCTTGTTAGCGGTGTGTTATTTTCACATACTATAGTTTGGACCGCATGATTGAAGAAAAATATGTGTTATTTTAGTATGTGTGCTTAATTCACTATTGTAAATGGATTTTGTTCTGTTACAGTTGGTTGTGTTGTGCGATTATCATATACCACTTTATAAATAGTTAGTTTACGATTGACATACTTCCCCATATTTTATAATTTAACCCATGATAAGACTTTACCGATTTGGTCGACGGTTGTATTAGGGAATTGCGAGGGCATAATGCTTTTAAGGAGGAATAATACAACGACCAACAAATTTGACGCCGTTAAAATTAATTAATTGAAAATGGATTTTCATTTAAATAAAGGATTGGGTATTGTATTTATAACCATTGTGCAGGTCTTTCCAAGATGATCAATTTAGTATATTATTTATAACATTGCTTATATATATGATGCTAAGAAACCCTAAAGAGCAGCCGTTACCTTAGTTTTTCTCTTCTAATTTTGAAATTCCCCTAATCTCTCTCTTATGGTAGATTAACAAACTAATTTAAATTCACTCAAAATTCAAAGTGCTCGAACCCTAGCTTCTAACACAAGGGTCTGAAGCTCTAGATGAGTCGAAGAGGTAGCAAGTGTCCATTTATTGTAAAAATGCTTTTGCTCGAGTTGAATAGATTTAAGGTCAAAGGTGTCGGTGGCTAACTAGGGTTTGCAAATTTTGGTATTTTCGGTCCAAGCAATAACTAATGAAATTAATGATGCAATTCGGTAGTGCTCGACCAGATGAACTCAAATATGGCTTTGATTTGAGGAATGAATCATTGGAGCATCAGCAATTGGAGAGGTAGTCATGGCAGCACGAAAAGGGGGAGTTCGATTCTGGTCATTATCTGTGGCGATGATTATCTAGGTAGGCTGAGGAGGAGGTGGCGATCACGTTTGGTTTGATTGACGAGTTGACTGTGGTGGCATGGCATAGAATATTACTATCAAAGGTTATAATCGATGGGAGGTTCGACTTAGGGAAAAATGTGCACAACTTTATTAAAGGCCCTTGATTTTATTCGTTTACAAATAAAACCCTGAAACTTCTAACCTGCATAACTTTTAAATATGAACTTTGATTCATACATGGTCTTTTTCGTTGGCCTCCTAGTGAAATTCTGGATTATTTAGTTTGAGCTTTGCTAAGTTTTGGAGGCTATTTATAAAAGCATGTTGGTATGATCTATTTATTTTTATTAATTAAGATTTAAAATGTTAAATGCATATCTACCAGTGAAAAATTATCTTTATTGATATGTATTATGTTATATTAAACACCGTTTGGTTGTTGTGATGTTTTGGATGTATTGTGCCAAAATTGGATTGTTTGTTGTTCATTGTTGGCTTATTGGACTTTTAATTACAATTAATTTTAGAATTTGATTGGGAAAATCATTAATTAAAATAAAACGGATGAAATTATATAATAAAGTGAAAAATAAATAGACAAATAAATAAATTAAAGATATAGTTATTTATAGAATTTTGATGATATTTGGAAACAATGGTGATTTAACGAATTAAACCAAAATCGGTGTGAGAAATTTAATGATGTTATTATTAATAAACTTCTATGGAAATTCGTAAATAATAACAATAAATTTATTTTCAATCAAGATTAGGAATTTTTTTTTTAAAGCAAAGTAGAGTTTCATAATTGATGATATGGTATTTGTATAGATTATATTATTTGGAGTGATTGATAAAATAATTGATTTTACGGCGTTTAAAGAAGAAAATATTATTTTTATTGTTTGTGAAATAGAATAAAAATAAAATTTTAGAATAATAATAATAAGGAGACGTTTCCAAAAGCGTTTTAAAGTTAAATTATTACCTTTTTTGGATTTAGAGGCAAATAGATATAAGAAATGAGTTTTGCGATTTTAATAGGATATTGTTATTTTTGAAATAAATAGTAATAAATTGGGCTTGGAAAATACTAAAACGGTTTGAGTACATATTATTATTTTAACATAAAATAATTATCATTTTATAAAGTAATTTCATTTTTGATTAAAATACGACGGTTCAATGTATTTGAAGAAGTGAGGTTATCACAAAGGACTTTAGAAGTATTTTATCATTTTTTAGAGGGTTATTATTGTTTTGAGATAAATAAAGGTGTTTTTGCAAAAAAATAACAAAACGATTTTATACTTTAGGGGTTGAAATCAATGTTTTATAAAGATGTACTATCCGATTAATTATTGACCCGAATCATCATATATGTTATTTTATGATGATTAAATCATATTTGGATATGTACGAAATTTACCGTTATCACTATGTTATGTGTTTTATGGTTTTATTGTATTTGTATTACTAATATAGTAGTTTAGTACGCATTTGGTGATTCGATATTTGTGTTACTAATATAGCGAGTTACTACACAATTGATGAATTGATATTCGTCCTACTAATATAGTGGATCAGTACGCATTTGCTTGACTTTTATTTGCATTGATGATGTATTGCTAATAGTTGATAATTAGTATGTGTGTGGGTATATACATTTTGATTTGTTTATTTGATGTTTAGGGTTGAAATTGAGTGTTTTCAATTATTATTTTTTATGCTTAATGGCTAAATGTGCTATTCTTTCAGTTATCCCATGTCTATGATGACTGATTTTGATGATTTAGTAGGAGCAATGTTTCCTGCTTCATTGGTTGTATTGGATGCATTGTCTGCATTTATACTATGGTTGTTATGTGCTAATAAGTATTTGGATGCAGGAAAACAATAGGAAATAGAACTGCAAGGCTTAATCCTGGAAAGGTACATATGCACAATCTGAACATAGCAGAATATTTTATTCATAAATTTGTGAAATTTACATATTGGAGCAAAAGAGAGATGAAAGTACTTTGAATGTTGGAAATATATATAAGTTGTTTGCTTCAACTGTTTATCCTATATAATTTTTGAATTGCTTATATATTAAATAAAGGATTAGTGCATAGAAAGATAAAGTTGTTTTAATCGTTTTATTAAGCCTTGTATGGTTTATTGAGATATGTATTTGTTGTTAAGATTTATGTACATACTTTTATTTAAATTCTGGTGTGAGGTTTTCTTTTTATGTAAATTGTTTTGACTTATAATTTTATTAAATTGTGGTCCACTACTTTTAACATCTTAAGCTTTCATGTTGATTAGCTTTCTAGGCAACCTTGGAATGGCATGAGTGCATTGTAAAAAGCAAAGATTGGAAATAGGAAAAAGAAGGAGTTAAATACACGGCTAAAAGGTAAATAACACAAGATATATAGTGGTTAAACAAAGCTGCCTATGTCCGCTGTGAAGTTCTTTTACTAAATATTTCTTTACAACTGTAGGGAATTTCAAGAGAACAATAACTAAAATGTGCACTCAAGATTAACAGAGCTATGTTATCTTAAGGACTTATGCGACAACAGGAGTTCCGAATTATGCGTAGTATTTAGAATTATTGAATGTCCTATCAAGATTTTAACCCTTTGAAATTGCAAGGCTGGGGGAATTTATAGTAGCTGAAGAGGATGGTGGATGGTTGAGATTATGTTGTAGAACTGGCGGGAAAAAATGCTTGACCTTCTATTTGACTGTGTAGGTGGATGGTCAACAGTTGTAAAGTGTGCCGGAAGATGTGCAGTGCATGGGAATGCAGCGAGTTCCTCTCTGTACAAGGTGTGGGCTTACATTAGATGTGCATTTAATCTGATGGTGAGCCACATCAGTCAGCCGCCCAACTACGGCACTTTGGAAGGATGGATGGACAGATTTATCATTCACTTGAGTGCCCACTTGGCTAAGCTGGTCGATCGGCTATTGGCAACACCAAAGAGACTTTGAATTTTGTTAAGGATCATGCAAGGAAGACGGTAAATAATCAGTGCAAGGCGGTTGGGAGGGAGGACTAATGCCAACTGAAGTTGGCTTTACTGAAGCATGCTAAAGACATGCCATTCTTGGGTCACCCTTGCCTAACGGGCCATCCGATGGGGCAGGCTTGGATTGGAGCTAGACACTAGCTAATGTGATGTAGGGCTAATTGGGTTGGCTTGTAGATGTTGTTGGAAGTTCGATATAGGAGAGCTAGTTAGGGATGAGCTAGATCTGGCTGGAGAAGGACCAGGTCCAGATCTTTCTTAAGTGTAAAGGTTACTTTGGGATGACGCGGCCGAGCCTCCTCTTAGTGTCTTCCTTAGTTGAAAGCTTATTTTAAGACCAACTTAGGCTTGGCCGGCCTTTGTAGGCCAGTGACAAATCAATTAGGCTGGCTTTGATCTGAGTAGATTGCCTTCAATTGGACTACTATGTACTTAAGAGAAAATTGATAATGATACGATCTCTTATGAATGGCTAGGATCCTTTTCTCCTTTTGAATTCAATGCATGTGATTGAAGGCAAGGTTAGATAAATACACCTTATTTTTCTTCCATGAGCCCATGAAATCCATATACTTGAAAAAATTTCAAACCTTGTGAATCATTCATAATTCTCTATTAATAAAAATCGGATGACTTCATCATCTGTTTCCTTTCCAAAAGCCTTCGCACGTATGTCTTTTTGTCAAATTTAGTTGAGATAATGAGAAAGAAGTTCTTTGGTGCATGAACTGCTACATAGCTATCTTTAATTAGAGCAGATTGCCTTTAATTGGGCTGACTTTAAACCATTAGCTGGAAACTTCTGCTTGGGGTGGACTACGCTTTGCTACTTGACTAGAACCCTTAGTTGCAATCCAGGGTTCTGATAGTGGTTGGACGTTGGTCTTGGACTAGTGATCTAAGTGAAACTAGGGTGCTTCCTTGCTTTGAGGCTTTGACATTCTCGACCTTAAGTCGGTTTGGATGCCTCTTTACTTCTTTAAAAGGAGCAGGGGTTGTAACCTTTACTTCTTCTATCATGGTCAAAGCCTTGGTTTGCTCCTTGGCGAGGTTGTTCAAAAGCTTTTCGTGCCTCTTGCAAGACTTGATGGAGAGGGCATTGGATTTAGTAGCACTCTCAGTTTTCTTCAACAAGTTTTGGATTGATCAAAGTATCTGAAGTGCTTCTTCGACGAAGCCAGGAGCTTTCTAAGCGATGATAAGGTTGTAGGATGGCCTTCCTTGGAAGAGCTATTGGCGTGCTTCTTCTTCTTTTCTCTTTTTCTTTTTCCAACTAGTTTGTGAAAAAATATAATTGAAAGCCCAATGGGGCAAGCATGTTGTTTCTATGCTCTATTGAACTAAATGAAATAGATGTTTTATTGCAAACTCTTATTTAAGAAATTTTTTGTGTTCTTTAATCATTTTTGTGATTTGTTGAGCAGAATACCTTGGTCGTCTTATAGTCTCAATATTAATTTTGCAAAAATTTCTTTTTTTGGATCATGCTAACCATCAATGTGATAGTAAGACGAGTTGGATACAATCCTTAATGTAGCCAAGTGATAGCGAGATGTAGAGTGGAGTTTGGCTAGCTTGAGATGAAAGACAAATTTGCTCTTGGGATCTCTTAGCGGCAAGCGATACAACATATAATGGAGGATGAGCTTAGGACCAGAACGCATGGGGATTGTGAGGTTCACCTAGGTTACACGTCACCTACCGTGAGGCAATCATTGATCCAAACTGAACTGGTGCGCATTTTCTTAGCTCAAACACTCTAATTTAAGTGAGTCGCAAGATGGTGAAGCAAACTTGCGCAGCCCACTCACAAAGACTTTATGGTGAGACGGGCTATATGCGAACCATCCCTAGGAATAGATGGAAAATCATTTATGTTATTCCCTTTTTTATTTTTGAAGGAGAACTTTATCTATAATGATGAGCCTAATTTGAGGTTATGATCCCCTAGCTTTCCGTTAAGGTGGCCAATTATTAGAGATTAGGGGCTACTACCAATATCTCGAGGTTTGGGTAGTCTTGGAAAGAACCAGTAGCACATCGAAAATGTAACTAAAATATAATAAGAAAATTAAATTTAAATAAAAAAGGAATAAAATGAAATTTTCATAGACTTTTGAATTTGACTACGAAACTTGGCTCATTGCGTTTATTGTGATTTTCTGAGCAATTTTCCAACATAGCACTTCGAAATCGGAGCTAGTACAGAGAAGTTACGGGCATGTGAAAATTTGAAAAAAAATAACACTTAAAACTTCCTAAAAATACAGTACGACCGGTCGATCCAAGGGTCGCGATGGTCGACTGGTGTGGTCGTCCCAAGGGGTGAAGCAGTTGACCGTTCACTCTTTTAATTCAGGATTTCTAGAGCTACTTCAAATGGTTGAAATGTGTAGCTTTATCTCTAAGTTGTGATAATCGAACAAGATGATACTAAAGATTATTTAGACCTAATCTGGTGTTCCAAAGTAAATTCCAAACTTTATAAATTCAAACCTAAGCTAACCTCAAAATCAAAAGAAGAACTTACCATACCAAAACTCTACCAAAGTCTTTCCTCTCTGCTGAAACTAAAATTTCATCAAAATTAAATTAAAAAGCAAAGTAGAAGGAATACAATAAATTGGATCTAGAAGGGAAGCTTACAGAGGGAAATTCACGAGCAAGGATCAAAGTTAGAGCTTGGAGTGGGAATATGTTTAATAAGATGATTTATTATAGATAAATTTGATTTATTCTAATTGATCTAGGGTGATAGTAATTTAAAATAGAAAATGTAAATCCTAATTTTATAACCTGGAATTTAGATTAAGGTGGTAATTACTGTAATTGATAAACCTCTAAACCCTTGTTTTAATTGAACCCCTAAAAATGGTTAATCGTTAGCATATAACCTGTTAAATATATGGATATTAAACCGGTGAAAAATTGTTCAAATCGATTAAATAAACTAGTCGCTATAATTGCTAGGTTTCACTGTAAAACATTGTAATCAATGAAAATTAATAATAATGAAAACCCTAATCATAAATTGAACGAACCCAAAAATTTTGTACGCAACCGGTCGACCTTTACCCTGAGCGGTCGACCGGTTTCACCTGAAACACACAACTTGAACCTCGGCCTAAGGCCTAGGTTAATGATAAAAATAAATCAACTTAAACATTAATTATGGTGTGAGCCTATTTGAGGCTACTTGTATGCATGTTAGGAGCTATATGGAAGATAGTTCCCTATAAGATGAGGCTAAGACGTTACAATGTTGGGTAAATGCTCTTTACCCAACGATAGGCCGGTTACTTGACAAGGGGAGATTTTTATCGCAAATTGGCACTCACGGGAGGTTCTGCGATGGAGACGAAGCACGAATTGATGCTCGATGGAGTGCGTGGGTCTGGAAAAATGGGAGTCCTGGTACAAACGGATACTAGCGAACGTGTTGCAGTTCAGATTTTAGATCTCGGCATATGCAATCAGTGGCGTAGACTAAGGTCAGGAGGTGGAAATGGATTGTAGATAATGAGACGCTTCGATGAATCAGCATGTCGGGTATTCCTCTTTGACTGATAGTGGGTTTATATTTAGTCGTAGTTAGGAGAAGATTCATTCCTCAATAGACTTGGGTGGTAGTGATGGTATTGTGAAGTTATTTCCACGGTAGCCTAGGTGTGGTGTTTCCATGACTTGCAGCTCTAGGAGGGTTGGTCGATCGTTAAACATTGAGGTTCGATCCATAGTTTCATCCCTATAGTAGCCTGCACATTTAGTAGTGTAGGTCTGCGTTAGACCAAAATCCTTAAGAAGTGGACCTTAGGAATACACAGATACTTGTTATACACTCTATGTCACTTAGTATAGAATTAAAGTTAACTATACATGATCATTATATATTAAACTTGTACTTGTTCGCTGGACTTTTTTCTGATCCACCATTTTCCTTCTTTTTCTTTGCCCACCACTGGCAGGCAAGGCACCAAGTGATTGGCCTATTCTTAGTAATTGGAGAGGCGATCTCATCCTTGGAGTTGCTTGTTATCATATTTACTCTCCATGTATCTATCTACCTTATCGGTACATTTTATTTCCTATGTTAGATTCAAAGTGATATTTTTCTTATGCACTCTGTATTGGACTTCGTACTGATTTTTTGAGACTTTGTTTTCGATATTTCCTAAGATGGATATTTTTCAGTATTATATGTTTTGTTCTTTCCACTGTGCATTCTAAAAGTGTTGTATATCTTAGATTATATCTATTATTTTAGTCTCTGTAATGTTGTATAAAAACCCAATGCTAGTATTTCTTGGCATGACAAGGGTTTGAAAGTCTCACTAGATTTTGAATCGGTGTTTTGGGAGGTGCCGGTTGTCACGGTTGGTATCAAAGCATAGGTTCAAAGTTCCTTAGAGATTAGGACAGTATTGAGAGAACGTACTTGCAAAGTTTTCTTGAAAAAAAGGTTTTCCAAAAAATTTTAGAAAATGGATTTTGTAAAAATATATACGTATATAAATAAAGGTTTTCAAAAAGCTTACCAAAGATTTTATACATATCATAACCTCTTTATTGTGCCCATATTATCTTTGATTCGCATCTATATTATCTTCCTTATTCGTGCCTATACTGTCTATGAAAAGTTATTAATAAAACTATTAAAATTCACAGAGATAAGGTGAGAAATCTTACATGTTCAGGCTCAGGCAATACAGCTGAAGTTAGGGTGTAAACATTCTGATTTGGTTCCACCGCCAGGCTAGGGGACATACCAAGCGTAATCCCACTAGAGGACCCATAGGGAGCGCAACAGTGCAATTCCTGCCCACCCACCTACAGCTGTAGAATTTTCTAAGCTGTGTAGGGATTTTACTAGTCTTAGAGGAAAGTCATATATGGGAGTTGAGTCATATGTGGATTCAAGAGCACGAATCTGTATATGTGAGAGGACTTTTTGCTTGATGGGCTTGTCTGATGAGGTAAAATGGCGGTTAGCTACATGGAAGTTAAAGGGAGAGGCTCTTAGTTGGTGGGAGGTAGTTGAGGTTGAGACTGATGGATGGGAGATAACTTGGGGAGACTTCCATAGGCTATTCGAGGTGAATTTTCTTTCTAAGGCAGAGGAAGGCATGCAGTTGGAGAAGTCCATTCACTTAAAGCAAGGAGACATGTCATTGAAAGAATAAGTCAAACAGTTCAATAAGCTAGCTAGTTTTCAAATGAGACTAATCGACACCCATCATAAGAAGGCTTTAAAGTTGACTAAAGGACTGAGCCAACCTCTTCAAGATTTATCTCTAAGTCATGTTCCTATAGGTGCTAGGTATAAGGGTCTAGGGGAGATGGCTCTGTTGAACACTGTCTCCAAAGAGGAAGCTAAATAGAGGAACCCAAGATGGTGGGAGGTAAAGCACAACAGAACTAGCATAAGGGAGGAGGTGGATCCAAAGAAAAGATTAGAAAGCATGATATGCACTGTAGGAAGTTTGGCAGGAAAGGGTATTTTGCCAAGGAGTGTAGATCAAAGGGTTCAAAGGTCGAGTGCTATAATTGCAATTAGTATGGGCATATGAAACGAGAGTGTCCACCTCAGAAGGCTTCTACTAAGACCTCTACTCAGGTGTTTCTGATTTATGAACTAAAGGTAGTCCTTAGCTCGATTGCGAAGCCAGTGGTAGATAAGGGAAAGAAAGTGGTGATCGAAAGTGTGTTGACTTTATTTTGTTTATCCATTCGCACATTATCTGATACTGGCGTTTCACATTCTTTCATTTCTATTAGACTTGTGAATAAGTTACATTTAGACACTAGCATGATTACGGACCCTGAAATTGTGTCAAACCCCGTAAGAGGACGACCTATCTATCTACGTTATGTAGGGGGTTTGAAGTTATTCATTTTAGAGGTCAAGTTTGATTGTGATGCTTTTGTCTTGGGATTTTTCGAGTTTGGATTAATATTAGGCATGGACTGGATGATGATGTATGACGCAATTTTAGACTATAATAGGAATGTCTTTAGGTTGAGCATGTTTAGTGGGCGAGTTTGGAGATTTATTACGATTCTCGAGGATCAATTATGTTGAGCTACTTATATTCTTTAGACCTATCACATAATGAGCTATATACGATGTCTATATTCAGAGACTTCCCGGACATTTTACCGAGGTCGCCAGTCTCCCGCTCCAGTGGGAGATCGAGTTTAGGATTTTTCTTATTGAAAATGCCAGACACGTCGCCTAACTATTAAGGCATATGGCTCCAAAAGAGGGAGAGACTTGAACAAGTAAGTAAATGAGCTATTGGAGAAGGGTTTCATTAGAAGGAGCGTTTCTAAATAAGGAGAACTAGTCGTCTTTTCCACAAGGCAAATGGTCATTTGAGATTTTACATCGATTATAGGGAACTGAATACACTGACAAGGAAGAATCGATATCCACTGCCCGGTATAGACGATCTCTTTGATTAGTTTGTTGGAACTAAGGCATTTTGCAACTTAACTTGGCTATCATATTCCACCAGTTGCGTGTAGTCGAGGATAATATCTAGAAGATAGCTTTCCATACACCTGATAGACTTTATGGGTGGCAGTGATGTCCTTCAGACTAATTAATGCATCAGCCTATTTTTTTGATTTGATGAGCCGAGATTCCAGTGGGTGGCTTAATAATTTCACCATTGTATTTGTGGATGATATTTTAGTCCATTTGAGAAGCAAGGAGAAGCATGCGTTGCATTTATTAGAAGTGCTCTGTACACTCAATGCGTAGAAGCTGAAGGTGAAGTTTTTGAAGTGCCACTTTTGGAGAGAGGAGGTATACTTATTGGGACACATCGTCTAAGAAAGTGAGTTGGAGTTTGATCCTAGCACTGTAGCAGCGGTTTAGGATTGGCATATGCTAAAAAATTCCATGAAAGTGAGGAGTTTCCTTGGTTTGGTGGATACTATTAGAAGTTCATTAGGGACTTCGCGAAGATCTTGTCCCCTCTGACTTGCCTTGCCAAGAAGAATCTAGTTTTCTTATGGGATGCAAAATGCAAAGATTCTTTTATCAAATTGAAGGAGGCATTGACAAGTGCTCCAGTTTTGGTATTACCTGAAGCATTTGCAGTTTATGCCAATGCATATGGAATGGGTCTTGATGCAGGAAAGAAGGGGTGTAAGTTATGCTAGTTGGCAATTGAAGACCAATGGGAGAAACTACCCTATGCATGATCCTGAGTTGGCGACCATTATCTTTGCGCTCAAGTCATGTAGGCATTACCTATTAGGAGAGTGATTTGAGCTATATACGGAGCACAAGTCCTTGTAGTATTTGTTTTCCTAGAAGGACTTTAACTTAAGCAGCAAAGATGGATGGAGTTTTTGGCATCGTAGGATGTTGATTTCTCATATACCCTAGGTAAGGGTAATATAGTAGGAAATGTTTTAAGAAAATAGCACGCAATATTGAGTCATTTGTTCTTAGAGTTGAAGCATTTGGAGTTAATTTCTACATTTGACTTTAGACCATCATCAGATATTATCCCAAGATTGCCATCGACTTTAGATGTGCAGTCTACATTGATGGAGGGCCTAGCCAGAAGAAAGATAGGGATGTAGTAGATATTATTGAGAGGATTGGGAGAGGAGAGTCATCGAGTCATTTAAGGCATTGTGTCATCGACTCGAGAGGATGGTTATTGAGGAGTGGTAGGCTTTGTGTTCCTCTTAGCATGGATTTGATATATGTGGTACTAGCTGAGTCTCACCGTTCTATGATGATCATTCATCCCGATGGTGACAAAATGTATTGCGATATGAAGAGAGTCTTATATTAGCCCAGTATGAAGAAGTATGTGGAGAAGTGTGTATCTAGATGTATGAATTGCGAGAGGGTAAAGGTGAACAAAAAAAGCCGGGAGAATTGTCACCGCCATTGGATATTCCACATTGAAAGTAGGAGACTATTTCTATGGATTATGGATGGTTCACCAAGGAGTAGGAGAGGGAATGAGAACATTTGGACCATAGTCGATCGGTTGACCAAGTGCACATATTTCATACCAGTGATGAGTACGAGGACAGCGTCATTGTTGGCAGCACTATATGTGAGAGAGGTTGTTAGGTTACATGGAGTTCCTATTAGCGTAGTTAAGGATCGATATTCGATTTTCATTAGCGAGTTCTAGAGGAGTCTACACGAGGCTATGGGGACCAAGTTGAAGTTGAGCACCACATATCATTCGCAGGCGGACGGACGAACAAAGGGGGTAAGTCGAGTATTGGAGGACTTACTACGAATGTGCATTTTGGACTTTGGAGATCTTTGGGAGGATCATTTGTCATTGGTGGAGTTGACCTGCAACAATTGTTATCAAGCTAGCATTAAGATGTCACCATTCGAGGCATTATGTGGTAGACCCTATAGATCGCCATCGTGTTGGTGGGATACGAAAGACAAGATTTTTCTTAGGTTGAGTTTGGTTAGGGAAGCATAAGAGAAGGTGCACTTGATCCATAGGAAAATGAAGACCGCTCAGGATAGGCATAAACCATGTGCTGACAGAAGACGTATATAGTTAGAGTTCACAGTGGGCAATATAGTGTTTGTGAAGGTTTTAGCTCTTAGGCATGTTATGAGACCTGGTAGATATGGGGAGGTAGTATCGAGATTTGTAGGACCTTTCTCGATAGTTGCTAGAGTAGGGAAGTTCACATATAAGGTAGAGATTTAAAGAAGTTAGCGAGGGTACATGATATTTTCCATGTGTCGCACTTGTGAAAGGACTTACATGATACAGTTACCATAGTCGACCCGAGTCGGCTAAAGGAGGTGAAAGTTGAGAGGAAGTCACTTATTCGCTGTGCACCCACTTGTATTATTGAGCATGGTACAAAGTGACTTCGTAATAAGGAGATCAGTCCAATGGGGAGATGGTCCAGCGGAGAGTACATGGGAGATTGAGGAGAAGATCCACATTACCCATCTACAACTATTTTTTGGTATGTTTTCAATTTATGTTTAATAAGTATAGAGTACTTATGTATAGGACTTAGCTTGGTATACCCTTTAGGTAGGGACTGTTGGATGGTAGGAATGGTTGTAAACATGTCAGTAGGACATGATATTATTATCTAGCTTCTTAGATATTATGCATACGTATGTTTGGGTGTTGTTTACCTTATTAAACATTATGCATATGGATGTTCCTTATAGATGGAATGGTTACGCATACATGTAGAATTGCAAGTATATTCACTTAAGACGTTGCATACATTTTGGATTCAAGGCATGAGCATTTGCATGACAGAATGTAGACTAAATCAGGAGATCGCATGCTCTTTGCATTAGTATGTGCTCATGGGAGTTTCACATTACATATATATGCACATATTGAATTAGAAATAAATTTATAAGGATAACGATTTCCTGTGGATGATGAGTGAGTAGATGGTTGTATCTATTGGTTATTGTGTTTGCAAGTTACTTTTTTCCATTCCTTGGAGATTTCATGGACAAAATCCCTTCTAGGTGGGATAATGTAACATCCCAAAAATTTAATGGAAATTTAATAATTAAATTAAATTTAAATTAAAAAAAGACTAAAACAAATTCCATATACATCTGAATTTGGCACGAAGCTCGCATCACTGCGTTCATAGCAATTTTTGGGCAGATTTTTATATATAGCACTTGAAAGTCGGAGTTAGTATAGAGAAGGGGTGGGCATTTGAAAATTTGAAAATAAAATTAAATTAAATTTAATAACTTCTCAAAAATACTGTACAGTTGGTCGACTATGAGGTGGCGATGGTCGACCATTAGCGGTCGAGCTAAGGGGGAAGCGGTTGACCGTTCACGCTGTTAAATCAAGATTTCTAGAGCTACTTTGAACGGTTTAGATGCGTTGCTTCATCAATTATTTGCGACGACCAAAGGAGACGATACTAAATATTCTCCAGACCTAATCTAAAGTACCAAACTAAATTCCAAACTCTATAAATTCAAACTAAAGCTGACCTCAAAATCAGTATAAAAATATACCATATCGAATCTCTGTCAAAATCTATCGTCTCCTTTAAATTAAAAATTTCTTCAAAATCAAATTAAAAAGAAAAGTAGAAGGAAAACAACAAATTAAATATAGAAGGGGAAGCTTATGAAGGGCAATTCACGAGCAAGGAGTGAAGTTAGAGCTTGGATATAAGATGTGTTAACCGGCACCTTGGCCCAGCTACAAGACGACAGTTGAAGAAATCATCGTTAGCACTAGACAAGAATCTGACTAAGAAGAGCCTGAGGATATTTGGATTTGATGCAGTCGACATGTTTTGGCATTTAGGTACGATTCGGCAAGAATAGACCAATTAGCTTGAGATCGCCCTATATGGGCCAAGTCACTTTGGCCCTGAGCCCGTGAAGGAAGTCCAACCCGTCTTCATCTATAAATAGAAGGGCAGGGGCACACTCATAATGGACCTTTTTTGAAGAACACTGAGGAGACTCTACCATTTTTTATACTCTCCTCTTTTGATTCAAACTTGTACTCAAGCGATTTATTTAAGAATTTTATCTGTATTCAAGTGATTGAGAAAGCAATAAAGATTAAACTCAAAGTGGATGTGGGCAGTTACGCCGAACCACTATAAATCCGATGTTCTCGTTTTCATCGTTCTTTTGGCATTGAATTACACTATTTTTCTGTTCAAAATTTAATCTCTTCATTAATCTCTCTACATAACTCTACTTAAGGGTGTTAGTGACCAATTTTGGTGCTAACAAGGTGAGTGGGAATATGTTTGATAAGATGATTTATTCAGTTGAATTTTATCTATTCTAATCGAACTAGGGTGTTAGTAATTTAATATAGAAATTGCAAAGTCAAATTTTATAACTGGAATAGAATAGGGATGGTAATTAATGTAGTTGATAAACCTTTAAATCCTTATGTTTAATTGAAACCTTAAAAATCAGTTAACTGTTACCGTATAACCTATTAAACATATGGACATCAAATCGGTGAAAAATCATGTAAATTTGTGGAATAAACCGGTCGCTATAATTTCTAGGATTCACTGTAAAACACTGTAATCAATAAAATTTAAAAATAACCAAAACCCTAATAAAAAACTGAATGAAACCAAAAATTTTTGTACACGACCGGTTGACTCTTACTCTGAGCGGTCGACGGGTTGTCACTTGAAACACACAACTTGAACCTCAACCTAAGGCCCGTGTTAATAATAGAAATAAATATATATAAATATTAGTTATTCCACGAGCCTACTTGAGGCTATTTGTATGTATATTAGTAGTTGTAGGAAAGCTAATTCCCTATGAGATGGCGCTAGGAAGATGTAGTGTTGGGTAAATATTCTTTACCTAATAGGAGGTCAATTATTCGACCGGGAGCAATTTTTATCATAAACTGGCACTCACAGGAGGTTCTACTATGGATGCACAGCACTGACTGACACTAATGGAGTGAGTGGGCCTGGCACAATGGGAGTCCTTGTAGCACGAATACTAGCGTAAGTGGTACAGTTTAGAGTTTGGATCCCGGTGTGTGCAATAAGAGGTGTAGACTACGGTTTGGAGGCGGAAACAGATTGCGAACGATGGATACTTCGATTAGTTAGAATTTCGGTTCTTCCTCTTTGATTGGGAGTGGATTGACATATAGTCGTAATTAAGGGATGATTCGCTACCTAATAGTCTTTCGTCGCGGTGACAGTAGTGAGAATTTAGTTCCATGGTTGCCTATGGTTGGTGTTTCTACGACTAGCAGCTCCAATTAAGGGCAGTGGTCGATCATTAGACCTTGAGGTTCGATCCATAGATTGACCCTTGTAGTAGCCTGCACAATCAGCAGCGTAGGTGTATGTTGACCAAAACCCTTAGGAAGTGGACTCTAGGAATACACAAACAGTTTTTGTACACCATATGTCACTTAGAGTAGTCAAATTTAGTTGTACATGATCACCATATATTAACTTGTACTCATTCACCAGACCTTTGTCTGATCCATCCTTTTTCAACTTTTTCTTTCTCCACTACCGTTGGACATGGCAGCAGATAATTGACTCATTCTTGATACTTGGAGAAGCGAACTCATCCTTGAAGTTGCTTGTTATCATATTTAATATAAATGTATCTATCTACTTTATCAGTACATTTATTTTCTGTATCATACTTGGAGTTATATTTTTCTGTGTACTCTGTATTGGACCATGTATTGATTTTCTAAGACCATGATTTGAATATTTTCTAAGATGAATATTTTTCAGTATTATATGTTTTGTTTCTTCCGCTGCGAGTTTTGAAATTATGGTATATCTTAGATTGCATATGTTGTTTTAGTCTCCATAATGTTATATAAAAACACGAAAGCAAGTATTTCTTGGCATGATGCGAGCCTAAAAGTTGCAATAGGCTTTGGATCGGTGTGTTGGGAGGTGCGGTAAGGCCCATCAAAAAGCACAATGACCCTTTAACCCAACTCACATAACATGATTTTCACCTAGTTGGGTCAGACCCAATTTTTTTTATAACGGGACAAAACCCATTCTACCTACTCAAAAACTAAATTGACCATGTCTAATATCTAACCCGATTAAAACCTTAAATCTAATTCACGATCCCAAAACCTTTTTCTTCGATGCTGATTTTCTTTGAAATTCAACCAATTATATATCATCTTGAAGAAAGATTACATCAATCTACAGTATGTTCTTCCAGTTCGAGGATTCTAAAGGAGTTGAAGCTGAAAACGAAAAATAGTACACATTTTTATATGAAAATAAGTCTATTTGACCGTTGTCTGCTTTTATTTATTGTTTATATGGTAGATTTATGTACAAAAGTTTCATCTTCTTTTCCTTGTTTTTTTCTAGTTTTTTTTAATGTTGTATCTGTTTTCTTGTGTGTTAAAGCTATATAAGTAGTTTTCTTGTTGATTATTTTATTAGTTCGATAATCGTTTTTGTTAATTCTTTTTTATATCAGCAATTAGAATTCAGCTAAAATCCACCAAATTGGTGGACTTTGATGAGACGTTAGGTGGATTTTAGTTGAAAGAGAACAATTAACTAAATTAAGAATAAGGGAAATTGTCAGACATGATTGAGCTATTATATCATATAATTGTAATATGCTGAAACATCCAGCTGTGGTATGAAAAAATGTTTCATGTAACAACTATGCACTAGTTATAGTCATATTATAAAAGAGCGTAATTTCCAGACAACTAATCTTTAGTTATATATATATATATATATATATATATCACATTAGTTATGCTAAAAACACACTTTATATATTAGATGAGCGATTCTTAAATATGGTAATTTATATTGTCTTTCTGTTTCACCCATCTTATCTGCTCTTAAATGTGTTATACGTCTAGTATACCAAAACAGAGAATAATCAATAATAAACTCGTCGCACAAGTTTATAGTTCAGATTTCCACTACACTGGAATTCTGTAGTAATTATTATAACAATATGAATGTTGTAAATAAATTACAACAACAGCGTTATACTATTTTGAATAAATAGTATAACCGGAATAATGGATAGAATATAGAATAATGTATATAAATATACAATCAGACTAGAATTCTAACCGGATTATGTCTGAGGCTCATCGTAACGATTTCCTTAAGAATTTTATTTCAAAATTCTCCCAAGATACAACAGACGAATTCTGCTCGAAATTGTAATGAGTATGTGATTTGAATATAAGAATAGCAGTTGTGTTTAGAAGAGAAGAGATATTCAGATTGAAACATCAGTGAGGAAAGTGATCAGTTTTCCTCCTTATTTATAGTTGGTCCGTATCCCTTCGAACGGTCGCGACTGCACCCGTTTGTCCAAACGGTCGCGCCTGTTGCTTTTCATCGCACCTGCCTGCTGTTTGGCCGTGTCTCCTCAGTTGGGCCGCACCTGTTCGTTTGCGTGTGCGCGTGCTTCAGAAGTCGTGTCTCTTCAGTCCCCACGTCCGTTTTTACCCGCCCGTTGCATCTCTTCATATTCCAGGCCCAGCCCAATTTCAGCCGAAGCCCAAAAACTGTTAGACAATGGCCTAGCAAAAGAATGGCCATTTTAGACCCGTATCCGGCCCGGCCCGGCCCGGTTCGGTCGGACGGCGGCGGCGGCGCGCGCGCGTGTTGTGGTGATGCATGATCTCCCTCCTCACAACGAAGCATACATTTGGGAGCCCCAGGCCCCCAACCTCCACTTGAGAAAGGCATATATAAACTAATATACCTCTCAACAAATTGGCGATGTGGGACTTTATGTATTTTTCATTCACTTGATTTCTTAAGGAATTCCAACAATCCCCCACATGAATGATAATATACATATCCCCCACACAAAGCGAAATATCACAGAGTACATATGGAATAATGCTTTATCGTGGATAAGTAGATATTTCACTTTGAACTTTCCCTAGTTAAAACTTATCGGATCTACTTGGATAATCGGTGAATTATTTCATCTTGAACCGTCAGCCTTTGTTGTATATCCAGACAATAAGCTTTACGAAGCATTGATTCCCTTCTCATCCAATCTCTTGGTTTTGTTCATTTTGGTCCTGAACAAAATTTGGTTCTACGAGTGTTTTTAGAGAACAAAAGCCTTTTAATATTCTCATAGAGCCGACCCAGCTCACACTAACATAGGTGATCGCAACCATTAAGAGTATGCTACATATACCCCACTTGTTATTGTCAAGATATGGTCATCACTAAAAAACATAGTTTTAACCTTTAAATACCTCTGAAGGCATGCATTTATATTTTGCACCATAGGAATGGAGTTGGACTATGTCCACGTAAATGCATTACGTCTTGAGTTATTCAGAACTGGTTTGCCTATTGATCCTAATCCGTGGGATCTCCAGTCGCTGGGATAAGTTTCCGTATAAGATAACTCTTGATGGTTTAGGCTTTTAAGCTCATTCCCCTCGATGCGCAGTCAATTTTCTCTCTTGATAAACCTTTAGTTAATGGATCCGTTAGGTTATCATTTGTTCTCACATAATCTATGAAAATAGTTCCATTTGAGAGTAACTGCCTAACTGTGTTATGGCGTCGACGAATATGTCGTGACTTTCCATTATACACAAAGTTTTGCGCTCTGCTTGGTTATCACAGTGTATGCATATGGCCGGTACAGGTTTAGGCCAAAACGGAATATCTTCTAAAAAGTGATGAAGCCATTCTGCTTCTTCGTCTGCTTTATCTAATGCAATGAACTCTTATTCCATAGTGGATCGAGCTATGCATGTTTGTTTAGGAGATTTCCATGACACTGCTGCCCCTGCTAGGTAAAGACATAACCACTCGTTGATTTTGATTCCTCTGAATCTGCAATCCAGTTTGCATCACTATATCCTTCTAAGACGGCAGGATATTTTCCATAATGTAAGGAATAGTTAGTGGTATTTTTTAAATATCCAAGCACTCTTATTAGTGCTTTCCAGTGTTCCTTCCCTGGATTGCTTGTATACCTGCTCAATCGACTTACTGCATAAGCTATATCTGGTCTTGTGCAATTCATGAGATACATGAGACATCCTATTACACGAGAATATTCCAGTTGCATTACAATCTCATTATTGTTTTTATGCAGTACTTCTGATGGATTAAAAGGTGTATTTACTCCTTTAATTCCAAAATTTTCAAATCTTTCAGTCACTTTTTCTACATAATGTGATTGAGATAACTCAATTCCATTAGGTGTTTTTATTATTTTTATTCCCAAAATAATATCTGCAACACCTAAGTCTTTCATGTCGAAATTGTTGATCAACATCTTCTTTATGGTCTCAATTACCTGAGTATTTGGACCGAATATTAGCATATCGTCCACATATAGACAGATCATCACATATGATTGTCCAAGTTGTTTATAATAAACACATTTGTCACATTCATTTATACGAAAACCATTTCTCATCATGACACTATCAAATTTTGCGTGCCATTGCTTTGGAGCTTGTTTTAGTCCGTATAATGATTTGACTAATCTACAGACTTTTTTTTCATTTCCTTTGGAAGTAAATCCCTCAGGTTGCTCCATGTAAATCTCCTCATCTAGATTTCCATTTAAGAATGCTGTTTTTACATCCATTTGATGAATCTCTAGATTATAGATGGATGCAATTGCTATTAACATTCTTATAGAGGTTATTCGTGTTACTGGCGAATATGTATCAAAGAAGTCTGCTCCTTCTTTTTGACGATATCCTTTGGCTACTAATCTGGCTTTATACTTATCAATAGAGCCATCTGCTTCCATTTTCTTCTTGAAAATCCATGTGCATCCAATTGGTTTTATTCCTGGTGGAATATCAACAATTTCCCAAGTTTTATTACTTAGAATTGAATCAATCTCACTTTGGATTGCTTCTTTCCAACATGAGGATTCAGAAGATGACATTGCTTCCTTGTACGTTTGAGGTTCGTGCTCTAATACATACGTAAAAAAGTCCGAACCAAATGTTTTGGAAGTTCTTGCCCTTACGCTTCTTCTTGTTTCAGCATCCTCAATTTTATGATGAGTTTCATCTTCATTTGAATCGTTTGATTCTACCTTTGTCCTTTTTGGGCATTTATTTCCTTCATTCCTTTTGTGCGGAAACACATCTTCAAAGAATGAGGCATCTCTTGATTCCATGATTGTATTTACATGAATATCCGTTATATCAGACTTGAATACCAAAAATCTGTAGGCACTACTATTTTGGGCTGGCCCAAGATAATAACGATCTACTGTTTTTGGTCCAAGTTTGACTCTCTTGGGAGGCGGAACTGGAACTTTTGCCAAGCACCCCCACACTTTGAGGTATTTAAAACTCGGTTTGTGTCCTTTCCATAACTCATATGGAATTGTTCCTGTTTTATTGTGAGGGACTTTGTTTAATATGTGATTATACATATGTAATGCTTCCCCCCACAAGTTCGTTGGTAGACCAGAAGTTAAAAGCATAGTAGTAATCATGTCTTTTAACGTTCTGTTCTTCCTCTTGGCTACACCATTTTGTTGTGGTGAATATGGAGCTGTTGTTTGATGAATTATACCATTTTCAGCACAGAACTATTCAAATGGTGATTCATATTCTCCACCTCGATCAGATCTTAGTATCTTGATCTTTTTATTTAACTGATTTTCTACCTCAGCCTTGTATTTTATAAACGCTGTTATTGCTTCATCTTTGCTATTTAAAAGATATACATAGCAATATTGCGTATAATCGTCAATAAAAGTAATGAAATACTTTTTCCCACCTCTTGTAGGTAGTGATTTAAAATCACATAAATCTGTATGTACCAAACCTAATGGTTCGGTGCTTCTGTCAACAGATTTAAATGGTTGTTTGACCATTTTTGCTTCTACACATGTCTCACATTTGTAGTTCTTTTCTACCTGGAATTTTGGAATTAATCCCAAGTTTGATAATGTTTTCATTTTGCGGAAATTTATGTGTCCCAATCTATCATGCTAAAGTAAAATTTCGTGCTCAAGCAAATAAGAAACTTCAATTTTATTAATAGCACAATCAGAATACATAGTTTTATTGCCGACAACGGCTACATTTGCCTTAAATAGGCAATCACATAAATATCCCCTTCCTATATACATTCCAGCCTTGGACAGAACCATCTTGTCTGACTTGAACACCATCTTGAATACCTTCTTTGATAGGACTGCGCCAGAGATGAAATTCTTGCGTATGTCTGGAAGGTGGAGCACGTTATTCAACTTAACAGTTTTTCCAGAAGTGAACTTGAGGATTACTGTGCCACTGCCTTCGATCATGGAAACTGCAGAATTACCAATGTAGAGTTTTTCTTCGTGATCGAATTTCTGATATGTAGAAAACATGGATTTGTCAGAACAAACATGACGAGTAGCACCTGTATCTACCCACCATTGGTTAGGATTCTGAACCAGATTGCATTCAGATACCACCGCCGAGAAGTTGGACTCGTCTACTTCCATGTTATCCACTATATTTGCCTCTTTATTGCGTTCCTTCTTGTGTCTGCAATCTTTAGCGGCATGTCCAACTTTTCCACAAACCCAACATTCACCATTAAATTTCTTGGTTCGTTTGTTGTCTTTCGGTTTGTTGTCTTTAGCTTTCCTTTTCTTCTGCAAATTCTTCTTTTGGTTTTTGGTCTTTGACCCTTCAGCCACAAATGCCTCATCGCTTTGTTTTGTTATTCCACGGTTATCTGCCTCAATTTTCAATCGGACTATGAGATCTTGTAAAGAGATTTCCTTCTTTTTATGTTTCAGATAATTGCGGTAATCTCTCCACGACGGCGGCAGTTTTCCCGTGATGACTTCAACCAAAAATGATTCTCCAACCATATGACCTTCCGCTTCGAGTTCATGAATGATGATTTGCAATTCATGCATTTGAGCAGTCACCGGTTTGGAGTTGTAGTCCATGAATTTGTCTACAATGAATTTCTTAAGACTGATATTCTGCATCTTATATTTTGTGGTAAGTGCATTCTAGAGTGCTTTTGATGTCTTTGAAGGCTGATATACTTTGTATAGCACCTTGTCGAGACAATTCAGAATGTAGTTTCTGCATAAAAAATCAGAATGCTTCCACGTATTCACCTCTGCTTCCTTGCCTGGTGCAGGAATCGGTTCCTCCTCCTCGAGGTACTTTTGCAGACCGAGCGTGGTGAGATAAAACAACATCTGATTCTGCCATGTCAAGAAATCATCACCATCTCCCTTGAACGGTTCAGGTCTGTTGTGAGTAGTATTCTTTGAAAATTCTATTGTTGCCATCTCTGTTTTAGTAAGAAAACAGTAAAATTCTTAAGATGTTATACGTCTAGTGTACCAAAACAGAGAATAATCAATAATAAACTCATCGCACAAGTTTATAATTCAGATTTCCACTACATTGGAATTCTGTAGTAATTATTATAACAATATGAATGTTGTAAATAAATTACAACAACAACGTTATACTATTTTGAATAAATAGTATAACCGGAATAATGGATAGAATATAGAATAATGTATATAAATATACAATCAGACTAGAATTCTAACCGGATTATGTATGAGGCTCGTCGTAACGATTTCCTTAAGAATTTTATTTCAAAATTCTCCCAAGATACAACAGACGAATTCTTCTCGAAATTGTAATGAGTATATCACTCTGTGATTAGAATATAAGAATAGCAGTTGTGTTTAGAAGAGAAGAGATATTCAGATTGAAAATTCAGTGAGGAAAGTGATCAGTTTTCCTTCTTATTTATAGTTGGTCTGTATCCCTTCGAACGGTCGCGATTGCACCCGTTTGTCCAAACGGTCGCGCCTGTTGCTTTTCATCGCATTTGCCTGCCGTTCGGCCGCGTCTCCTCAGTTTGGCCGCACCTGTTCGTTTGCGCGTGCGCGTGCTTCAGAAGTCGTGTCTCTTCAGTCCCCACGTCCGTTTTTACCCGCCGCTGCTTCTCCTCATATTCCAGGCCCAGCCCAGTTTCAGCCGAAGCCCAAAAACTGTTAGACAATGGCCTAGTAAAAGAATGGTCATTTTAGACCAGTACCCGGCCCGACACGGCACGGTTCGGTCGGACGGCCGGCGGCGGCGGCGTGCGCGTGTGTGGTAGTGATGCATGATCTCCCTCCTCACAACGAAGCATACTTTTGGGAGCCCCAGGCCCCCAACCTCCACTTGAGAAAGGCATATATAAACTAATATACTTCTCAACAAATTGGCGATGTGGGACTTTATGTATTTTTCATTCACTTGATTTCTTAAGGAATTCCAACAAAATGCTCTAACAAAAGAACAAAATTGGTAATTTATATAATTGTTGTATTGGTTGTCACAATGTTTTCCAGAACAATATTGTTGGCTTGTAGGTACAAATGAGATTATCAATAACTTAAGCAGTGCCCAGATGTTATTGCAACCGTCAATTAAAGAAACATATAATTCCTGCAAAGTTTTGATTTCAACATCACTCGCTCTTTTTCACTTGAGCATTGGATCATAAAATCAACAAAATATTTAGTGTTACAAGGGTATTATTTACTTTTCCTGATTTTAGTATTCAAAAATAAGACAAGTGGTTATATAAATTTTGATTGAGCTAGTTTGTTCCTTTGCCTATAGGTTCGAATCTATTTATGTGGATGAAGATATTTGAATTGCAAAGGACATTCGAGGAGATTATTTGAATTCCTCGCTTCTTTTCATGGAAAGAATGAGAAATAAGAAGGTACTTGTACTTAGATTGTATGCATCACTCCAAATCCCTTTTATACCTTTACTTTATGCTAATTCCTTTATATGCAATACATTGTAAAACATTTAAATCCTATAGTCTATATGTCATCCATTTTCATTCAACACTTCATTCACTACTTTAATTTTATAAGTAAAATGAAGTATAGAGACCTAATGACTAAAGCAATTATTCGACATAAGTTGCTGTTTAATTTTGTACAATATGAAAGTTGCAAATTGATTTCTTATATGAATGAAGATGTTGTGAATCTAGCTAGAAACACCATGCGTTCCGATGTCATAAAACTTTATGAGAAAGCTAAACGTTGAAATTTTTAATTCAAATAGAGAAAGAGAGAGAGTATAACATCTGATATATGGACTTCAATCAATACAGATGGATACGTAACTTTGACTGTACATTTTATTGATAATGAATGAAATTTGTGAAAAGGATTGCTTGATTTTGTTTAATGCCACCTCCTCATTCGGGTTCGGCAATTTCTGGAAATATATCAAGCTTGCTACTAAGTTGGGGAATAGTTGATAACAAATTTGCATGTACGTTAGATAATACATTTTCCAATGGTAAGTTCATCGAATTATTAGGATCACGTCTTAACTGTAACAACCCGGTTGTTAGTTATCTAATTAATTATGTTTAATTATGGATAATTAATTTTAAAATAGTAATTTGTGAAATTTATTTATGAAGTTAAATTTAATTTTTGTGAATAATTGATTTAATTTAATTAAGAAATAAGTTTCATTTCTTATGAGAATTTCAATTTAAAATTTGAAATATGATTAAACTAATTTTTTAAATTTGGCATTTAAGAAGTGGACCTTAGGAATACACAGATACTTGTTATACACTCTATGTCACTTAGTATAGAACTAAAGTTAACTATACATGATCATTATATATTAAACTTGTACTTATTCCCTGGACTTTTTTCTGATCCACCATTTTCCTTCTTTTCCTTTGCCCACCACTGGCAGGCAAGGCACCAAGTGATTGGCCTATTCTTAGTACTTGGAGAGGCGATCTCATCCTTGGAGTTGCTTGTTATCATATTTACTCTCCATGTATCTATCTACCTTATCGGTACATTTTATTTCCTGTGTTAGATTCAAAGTGATATTTTTCTTATGCACTCTGTATTGGACTTCGTACTGATTTTTTGGGACTTTGTTTTCGATATTTCCTAAGATGGATATTTTTCAGTATTATATGTTTTGTTCTTTCCACTGTGCATTCTAAAAGTGCTGTATATCTTAGATTATATCTATTATTTTAGTCTCTGTAATGTTGTATAAAAACCCAACGCTAGTATTTCTTGGCATGACAAGGGTTTGAAAGTCTCACTAGATTTTGAATCGGTGTATTGGGAGGTGCCGGTTGTCACGGTTGGTATCAAAGCATAGGTTCAAAGTTCCTTAGAGATTAGGACTGTATTGAGAGAACGTACTTGCAAAGTTTTCTTGAAAAAAGGTTTTCCAAAAAGTTTTAAAAAATGGATTTTGTAAAAATATATACGTATATAAATAAAGGTTTTAAAAAAGCTTCCCAAAGATTTTATACATATCATAATCTCTTTATTGTGCCCATATTATCTTTGATTAGCATCTATATTATCTTCCTTATTCTTGCCTATACTGTCTATGAAAAGTTATTAATAAAATTATTAAAATTCACAGAGATAAGATGAGAAATCTTACATGTTCAGGCTCAGGCAATACAGCTGAAGTTAGGGTGTAAACATTCTGATTTGGTTCCACCGCCAGGCTAGGGGACATACCAAGCGTAATCCCACTAGAGGACCCATAGGGAGCGCAACAGTGCAATTCCTGCCCACCCACCTACAGCTGTAGAATTTTCTAAGCTGTGTAGGGATTTTACTAGTCTTGGAGGAAAGTCATATATGGGAGCTGAGTCATATGTGGATTCAAGAGCACGAGCATTTCTATACACCTGACAGACTTTATGGGTGGCAGTGATGTCCTTCAGACTAATTAATGCATCAGCCTATTTTTTTGATTTGATGAGCCGAGATTTCAGTGGGTGGCTTAATAATTTCACCATGGTATTTGTGGATGATATTTTAGTCCATTTGAGAAGCAAGGAGAAGCATGCGTTGCATTTATTAGAAGTGCTCTGTACACTCAATGCGTAGAAGCTGAAGGTGAAGTTTTTGAAGTGCCACTTTTGGAGAGAGGAGGTATACTTATTGGGACACATCGTCTAAGAAAGTGAGTTGGAGTTTGATCCTAGCACTGTAGCAGCGGTTTAGGATTGGCATATGCTAAAAAATTCCATGGAAGTGGGGAGTTTCCTTGGTTTGGTGGATACTATTAGAAGTTCATTAGGGACTTCACGAAGATCTTGTCCCCTCTGACTTGCCTTGCCAAGAAGAATCTAGTTTTCTTATGGGATGCAAAATGCAAAGATTCTTTTATCAAATTGAAGGAGGCATTGACAAGTGCTCCAGTTTTGGTATTACCTGAAGCATTTGCAGTTTATGCCAATGCATATGGAATGGGTCTTGATGCAGGAAAGAAGGGGTGTAAGTTATGCTAGTTGGCAATTGAAGACCAATGGGACTTTAACTTAAGCAGCAAAGATGGATGGAGTTTTTGGCATCGTAGGATGTTGATTTCTCATATACCCTAGGTAAGGGTAATATAGTAGGAAATGTTTTAAGAAAATAGCACGCAATATTGAGTCATTTGTTCTTAGAATTGAAGCATTTGGAGTTAATTTCTACATTTGACTTTAGACCATCATCATATATTATCCCAAGATTGCCATCGACTTTAGATGTGCAGTCTACTTTGATGGAGCATATTAGGCCTAGCCAGAAGGAAGATAGGGATGTAGTAGATATTATTGAGTGGATTGGGAGAGGAGAGTCATCGAGTCATTTAAGGCATTGTGTCATCGACTCGAGAGGATGGTTATTAAGGAGTGGTAGGCTTTGTGTTCCTCTTAGCATGGATTTGATATATGTGGTACTAGCTGAGTCTCACCGTTCTATGATGATCATTCATCCCGATGGTGACAAAATGTATTGCGATATGAAGAGAGTCTTCTATTAGCCCAGTATGAAGAAGTATGTGGTGAAGTGTGTATCTAGATGTATGAATTGCGAGAGGGTAAAGGTGAACAAAAAAGCCAGGAGGATTGTCACTGCCATTGGATATTCCACATTGAAAGTAGGAGACTATTTCTATGGATTATGGATGGTTCACCAAGGATTAGGAGAGGGAATGAGAACATTTGGACCATAGTCGTTCGGTTGACCAAGTGCACATATTTCATACCAGTGACGAGTACGAGTACATCGTCATTGTTGGCAACACTATATGTAAGAGAGGTTGTTAGGTCACATGGAGTTCCTATTAGCATAGTTAAGGACCGATATTCGCTTTTCATTAGCGAGTTCTGGAGGATTCGACACGAGGCTATGGGGACCAAGTTGAGGTTGAGCACCACATATCATTCGCAGGCAGACGGACGAACAAAGGGGGTAAGTCGAGTATTGGAGGACTTACTACGGATGTGCATTTTGGACTTTGGAGATTTTTGGGAGGATCATTTGTCATTGGTGGAGTTGACCTGCAACAATTTTTATCAAGCTAGCATTAAGATGTCACCATTCGAGGCATTATATGGTAGACCCTGTAGATTGCCATCGTGTTGGTGGGATACGAAAGATAATATTTTTCTTAGGTTGAGTATGGTTAGGGAAACATAAGAGAAGGTGCACTTGATCCATAAGAAAATGAAGACCGCTCAGGATAGGCATAAACCATGTGCTGACAGAAGACGTGTATAGTTAGAGTTCATAGTGGGCAACATAGTGTTTGTGAAGGTTTTAGCTCTTAGGCATGTTATGAGACCTGGTAGATATGGGGAGGTAGTATCGAGATTTGTAGGACCTTTCTCGATAGTTGCTAGAGTAGGGAAGTTCACATATAAGGTAGAGATTTTAAAGAAGTTAGCGAGGGTACATGATATTTTCCATGTGTCACACTTGTGAAAGGGCTTACATGATACAGTTACCATAGTCGACCCGAGTCGGCTAAAGGAGGTGAAAGTTGAGAGGAAGTCACTTATTCGTTGTGCACCCACTTGTATTCTTGAGCATGGTACAAAGTGACTTCGTAATAAGGAGATCAGTCCAATGGGGAGATGGTCCAGCGGAGAGTACATGGGAGATTGAGGAGAAGATCCACATTACCCATCTACAACTATTTTTTGGTATGTTTTCAATTTATGTTTAATAAGTATAGAGTATTTATGTATAGGACTTAGCTTGGTATACCCTTTAGGTAGGGACTGTTGGATGGTAGGAATGGTTGTAAACATGTCAGTAGGACATGATATGGATGAAGATGCTAATGGATGTATTGTTTGGATTGTTTCTTATACACGTTAAGGATAATATATCCTTTAGATAGTACACGCACACTCACATTTTCCATCATTATTATCTAGCTTCTTAGATATTATGCATACGTATGTTTGGTTGTTGTTTACCTTATTAAACATTATGCATATGGATGTTCCTTATAGATGGAATGGTTAGGCATACATGTAGAATTGCAAGTATATTCACTTAAGACGTTGCGTACATTTTGGATTCAAGGCATGAGCATTTGCATGACAGAATGTAGACTAAATCAAGAGATCGCATGCTCTTTGCATTAGTATGTGCTCATGGGCGTTTCACATTACATATATATGCACATATTGAATTAGAAATAAATTTATAAGGATAACGATTTCCTGTGGATAATGGATGAGTAGATGGTTGTAGCTATTGGTTATTGTGTTTGCAAGTTACATTTTTCCATTCCTTGGAGATTTCAGGGACAAAATCCCTTTTAGGGGGGATAATGTAACATCCTGAAAATTTAATGGAAATTTAATAATTAAATTAAATTTAAATTAAGAAAAGACTAAAACAAATTCCATAGACATCTGAATTTGGCACGAAGCTCGCATCACTGCGTTCATGGCAATTTTTGGGCAGATTTTTATATATAGCACTTGAAAGTCGGAGTTAGCATAGAGAAGTGGCGGGCATTTGAAAATTTGTAAATAAAATTAAATTAAATTTAATAACTTCTCAAAAATACACTACGGTTGGTTGACTATGGGGTGGCGATGGTCGACCATTAGCGGTCGAGCTAAGGGGGAAGCGGTTGACCGTTCACGCTGTTAAATCAAGATTTCTAGAGCTACTTTGAACGGTTTAGATGCGTTGCTTCATCAATCATTTGCGACGACCAAATGAGACGATACTAAATATTCTCCAGACCTAATCTAAAGTACCAAACTAAATTCCAAACTCTATAAATTCAAACCTAAGCTGACCTCAAAATCAGTATAAAAATATACCATATCGAATCTCTGTCAAAATCTATCCTCTCCGTTAAATTAAAAATTTCTTCAAAATCAAATTAACAAGAAAAGTAGAAGGAAAACAACAAATTAAATATAGAAGGGGAAGCTTATGAAGGGCAATTCACGAGCAAGGAGTGAAGTTAGAGCCTGGATATAAGATGTGTTGACCGGCACCTTGGCCCAGCTACAAGACGACAGTTGAAGAAATCATCGTTAGCACTAGACAAGATTCTGACTAAGAAGAGCCTGAGGATATTTGGTTTTGATGCAGTCGACATGTTTTGGCATTTAAGTACGATTCGGCAAGAATAGACCAATTAGCTTGAGATCGCCCTATATGGGCCAAGTCATTTTGGCCTTGAGCCCGTGAAGGAAGTCCAACACGTCTTCGTCTATAAATAGAAGGGCAGGGGCACACTGAAAATGGACCTTTTTTGAAGAACACTGAGGAGACTCTACCATTTTTTATACTCTCCTCTTTTTGATTCAAACTTGTACTCAAGCGATTTATTTACGGATTTTATCTGTATTCAAGTGATTGAGAAAGCAATAAAGATTAAACTCAAAGTGGATGTGGGCAGTTATGCCGAACCACTATAAATCCGGTGTTCTCGTTTTTATCGTTCTTTTGGCATTGAATTATACTATTTTTCTGTTTAAATTTATTCTCTTCATTAATTTCTCTACATAACTCTACTTAAGGGTGTTAGTGACCAATTTTGGTGCTACCAAGGTGAGTGGGAATATGTTTGATAAGATGATTTATTCAGTTGAATTTTATCTATTCTAATTGAACTAGGGTGTTAGTAATTTAAAATAGAAATTGCAAAGTCAAATTTTATAACTGGAATAGAATAGGGATTGTAATTAATGTAGTTGATAAACCTTTAAATCCTTATGTTTAATTGAAACCTTAAAAATCAGTTAACTGTTACCGTATAACCTATTAAACACATGGATATCAAATCGGTGAAAAATCATGTAAATTTGTGGATTAAACCGGTCGCTATAATTGCTAGGATTCACTGTAAAACACTGTAATCAATAAAATTTAAAAATAATCAAAACCCTAATAAAAAACTGAATGAAACCAAAAATTTTGTATACGACCGGTTGACTCTTACTCTGAACGGTCGACGGGTTGTCACTTGAAACACACAACTTGAACCTCAACCTAAGGCCCGTGTTAATAATAGAAATATATATATATATATATATATATATATATATATATATATATATATATATGTTAGTTATTCCATGAGCCTACTTGAGGCTATTTTTATGTATATTAACAGTTGTAGGAAAGCTAATTCCCTGTGAGATGGCGCTAGGAAGATGTAGTGTTGGGTAAATATTCTTTACCTAATAGGAGGTCAATTATTCGACTAGGAGCAATTTTTATCATAAACTGGCACTCACAGGAGGTTCTACTATGGATGCACAACACTGACTGACACTAATGGAGTGAGTGGGCCTGGCACAATGGGAGTCCTTGTAGCACGAATACTAGTGTAAGTGGTACAGTTTAGAGTTTGGATCCCGGTGTGTGCAATAAGAGACGTAGACTACGGTTAGGAGGCGGAAACAGATTGCGAACGATGGATACTTCGATGAGTTAGAATTTCGGTTCTTCCTCTTTGATTGGGAGTGGATTTACATGTAGTCGTAATTAAGGGATGATTCGCTACCTAATAGTCTTTGGTTGCGGTGACAGTAGTGAGAATTTAGTTCTATGGTAGCCTATGGTTGGTGTTTCTACGACTGGCAGCTCCAATTAAGGGCGGTGGTCGATCATTAGACCTTGAGGTTCGATCCATAGATTGACCCTTGTAGTAGCCTGCACGATCAGCAGCGTAGGTGTATGTTGACCAAAACCCTTAGGAAGTGGACTCTAGGAATACACAAACAGTTTTTGTACACCATATGTCACTTAGAGTAGTCAAATTTAGTTGTACATGATCACCATATATTAAACTTGTACTCATTCATCAGACCTTTGTCTGATCCATACTTTTTCAACTTTTTCTTTCTCCACTACCGTTGGACATGGCAGCAGATGATTGACTCATTCTTGATACTTGGAGAAGCGAACTCATCCTTGAAGTTGCTTGTTATCATATTTAATCTACATGTATCTATCTACTTTATCAGTACATTTATTTCCTGTATCATACTTGGAGTGATATTTTTCTGTGTACTATGTATTGGACCACGTATTGATTTTCTAAGACCATGATTTGGATATTTTCTTAGACGAATATTTTTCAGTATTATATATTTTGTTTCTTCCGCTGCGAGTTTTGAAATTGTGGTATATCTTAGATTGTATATGTTGTTTTAGTCTCTATAATGTTATATAAAAACACGAAAGCAAGTATTTCTTAGCATGATGCGAGCCTAAAAGTTGCAATAGGCTTTGGATCGGTATGTTGGAAGGTGCGGTTAGGCCCATCAAAAAGCACAATGACCCTTTATCCCAACTCACATAACATAATTTTCACCCAGTTGGGTCAGGCCCAATTTTTTTTATAACGGGACAAAACCCATTCTACCCACTCAAAAACTATGACCATGTCTAATATCTAACCCGATTAAAACCTTAAATCTAATTCACGATCCCAAAACCTTTTTCTTCGATGCTGATTTTCTTTGAAATTCAACCAATTATATATCATCTTGAAGAAAGATTACATCAATCTACAGTATGTTCTTCCAGTTCGAGGATTCTAAAGGAGTTGAAGCTGAAAACGAAAAATAGTACACATTTTTATATGAAAATAAGTCTATTTGACCGTTGTCTGCTTTTATTTATTGTTTATATGGTAGATTTATGTACAAAAGTTTCATCTTCTTTTCCTTGTTTTTTTCTAGTTTTTTTTAATGTTGTATCTGTTTTCTTGTGTGTTAAAGCTATATAAGTAGTTTTATCAGTTTTCTTGTTGATTATTTTAATAGTTCGATAATCGTTTTTGTTAATTCTTTTTTATATCAGCAATTAGAATTCAGCTAAAATCCACCAAATTGGTGGACTTTGATGAGACGTTAGGTGGATTTTAGTTGAAAGAGAACAATTAACTATATTAAGAATGAGGGAAATTGTCAGACATGATTGAGCTATTATATCATATAACTGTAATATGCTGAAACATCCAGCTGTGTTATGAAAAAATGTTTCATGTAACAACTATGCACTAGTTATAGTCATATTATAAAAGAGCGTAATTTCCAGACAACTAATCTTTAGTGTTATATATATATATATATATATATATATATATATATATATATATATATATATATATATATATATATATATATATCTCACATTAGTTATGCTAAAAACACACTTTATATATTAGGATGAGCGATTCTTAAATATGGTAATTTATATTGTCTTTCTGTTTCACCCATCTTATCTGCTCTTAAATGCTCTAACAAAAGAACAAAATTGGTAATTTATATAATTGTTGTATTGGTTGTCACAATGTTTTCCAGAACAATATTGTTGGCTTGTAGGTACAAATGAGATTATCAATAACTTAAGCAGTGCCCAGATGTTATTGCAACCGTCAATTAAAGAAACATATAATTTCTGAAAAGTTTTGATTTCAACATCACTCGCTCTTTTTAACTTGAGCATTGGATCATAAAATCAACAAAATATTTAGTGTTACAAGGGTATTATTTACTTTTCCTGATTTTAGTATTCAAAAATAAGACAAGTGGTTATATAAATTTTGATTGAGCTAGTTTGTTCCTTTGCCTATAGGTTCGAATCTATTTACGTGGATGAAGATATTTGAATTGCACAGGACATTCGAGGAGATTATTTGAATCCCACGCTTCTTTTCATGGAAAGAAATGAGAAATAAGAAGGTACTTGTACTTAGATTGTGTGCATCACTCCAAATCCCTTTTATACCTTTACTTTATCCTAATTCCTTTATATGCAATACATTGTAAAACATTTAAATCCTATAGTCTATATGTCATCCATTTTCATTCAACACTTCATTCACTACTTTAATTTTATAAGTAAAATGAAGTATAGAGACCTAATGACTAAAGCAATTATTCGACATAAGTTGCTGTTTAATTTTGTACAATATGAAAGTTGCAAATTGATTTCTTATTTGAATGAAGATGTTGTGAATCTATCTAGAAACACCATGCGTTCCGATGTCATAAAACTTTATGAGAAAGCTAAACGTTGAAATTTTTAATTCAAATAGAGAGAGAGAGAGAGTATAACATCTGATATATGGACTTCAATCAATACAGATGGATACGTAACTTTGACTGTACATTTTATTGATAATGAATGAAATTTGTGAAAAGGATTGCTTGATTTTGTTTAATGCCACCTCCTCATTCGGGTTCGGCAATTTTTGGAAATATATCAAGCTTGCTACTAAGTTGGGGAATAGTTGATAACAAATTTGCATGTACGTTAGATAATACATTTTCCAATGGTAAGTTCATCGAATTATTAGGATCACGTCTTAATTGTAACAACCCGGTTGTTAGTTATCTAATTAATTATGGATAATTAATTTTAAAATAGTAATTTGTGAAATTTATTTATGAAGTTAAATTTAATTTTGTGAATAATTGATTTAATTTAATTAAGAAATAAGTTTCATTTTTTAGTGAGAATTTCAATTTAAAATTTGAAATATGATTAAACTAACTTTTTAAATTTGGCATTTAAGAAAATTGTTAATATTGAAATTATTGTTAAAAATAAGATTTTTGGAAATATTAGTCAATTTTATTGAACTGACGATATTTTGTAATTGCTAAAGTTGGATTAAATATATATAAAACATTTTATTATTGATCTAAAATGACAATTTCCAACTATTAGTAATTGTCAAATTTAGCGTTATCAAATTGGTAACCTAAAAAACCTTGTTTACTGTAATTGGATATGTAGTAAGTAATAAAACAAAAAATAATAATTGCAACACTTCTTCTAGAATAGAAAATTAGTAACCCTTATTATTGGGTTCATACCCGAACCCACTTGGCCCAAGAAATAAGAATAACGGATGAGAAGGAAAATACATACAAAACTCTCTTTCCCATTTTCTATTTTCTACCTGTGAGCAAAACTCAAAGTATCCTCTAACCCTAGTTCTTAAATATTTAATTTCTAGTTCAAAATCAAAGGGCTTTTAGCAATTTCTTATAGGAATCATTAGAAGGTGATCTTCATTACCCTTTAGTGTGTTCAATTTGCTGATTTATTTCAGTTTTTTTAGGGTTATAATAATTCTTTTTGCAAATTTCTAAAATTAAACCTAGGTTATTGCTGAATGGTCTAGGCTTAGGTGAATTCAAGATTTAATCTTCAATTCAAGATATAAAGGTGAGTTAACAAACACACACAACACATTTCTTGGTTTAATATTGGGTGTATGTTTGCTTTGGATGAATTGGTGTTAGGATTTGTTGTCGAAATGATTTTATTCATTGAGTTGTTTGCATTTTGGATATGCAGTTTGCTGTGGTTGGAAAACCCTAGTTGTTTAACCTCTTAAATCATCATATTTTTTATGAAATTATGGCTGCATGACACTAAAATTAGTGCCTTAGGAGTCAAGACAATCATCAGTAGAAAAATTAGTGACATCGGACCATTTAGGAGGCGATGACACTGCTGGACCTCTGTCTAGACAGCGCCACTGGTGCATCGGTCACGCAGACCAGTGGACTGGTCACGGCCTAGAAAGAGCTCTAGGACGTGCCATGCTTCCTCCTCGATCGTCCATTTGGCCTCCCATTTGCTTGTTTTGCTCTTGTTAACTTAGTGCTTTGCTTCTGCTGTTGTATATGTGATTTTGGTGCATGATTTCGAGTTTTAAACTATTCAATTTGTGGATTCGTTTTGGAATGGTTATGCTATAGAGTCCATAGCACAACATTGAAATTCTGTTGCATGTTTTAATAAGGATTTTCAAAGAGAATGGATTTTCAAGTCGAATTGCTTCTACTAAATATTTTTAAGTGATAAATTGTTTTAGTTATAAAGAACATTTGGAAGTGTGTATATATACACATATATTCATTTATTTATACAATTATTTATCATTTTAATTATAATAATTTTGATATGTAAATAAGATTATTTCTAATTAAAGGTTTAAATGTCTCTATGGTTTTGGATAAGAGTAATAATGGGTTTATAAAAATTATAAGGACGTATATTTAAGTTTTGAACATGTTTTACTAAATGAATATCTATATGGAATTTTTCGACAACTATATTTGTACAGGTGCATTTTTGGAATAATTCAGATTTATGTAATAATTTATTTATTATTGAATATCTTAACAAAGTAAACAATAATCAAGTTATGGATTCATTTTGTAAAGGAATTTGAAAGTAAGATTTTATGTGAGGAAATTTTAAAAAACTATTATATATATTAAAAGTAGAATTAATTACTTACAAACCTTAAACTCTTACAATATTTCCTGTCATTTGGCAATTCCTTGTGACTTTTGTTTAAAAGAAATGAATGTTTTGAGAACCTTAGTTCTACAATATGGTGAGTACTAATGATCAACTTAGTGTTACCGATTAGTCTAAATGCTTCCGAGTAACGGTTTATTGAATATAGTACAGCTCATTGAATAGAATGTTTGAGAGAAATTTACTAACCCATCAACGAATACTTGAGTTTTACCAAATAGTATATAATGCTTTGATTAGATTTGTGTGATTTTTATCAGGAAGTATTTAACACTTTAGAATTGTATTCTCTTTTTGTACGCGACATGAGACTGCTAGATCCTTAACAGAATGTAGTTCAAGTTTTCCAGTAATGTCTGTAACAAGTGAGATTTACTAGCTTCTAGTAAATGCTAGAATTTCATTATGCGGTATGGGATGTTTTGGTTATGTCCTAGCAATTTTTGAAAGCGATAGTATTTGACACTTTAGAGTATATTTCATTTTAGGGTTCAGCTGAGGGCCGATAAATCCTTTAAAAATATACTTATGGGTTTCTTTAAATCTTTTTGTGTTGTGCTATGTGCTCACGATTGTTTTGACTGGTACAGACAACTCCTAGTTACTAGCTAGGGTTGATTTACAGTATGGACGATCCATGGTATCAGATTGGCATAAGGGATACTAGTTTGTTTTCATGGTATGGACAATAGTTGTGATCGATAAAAATGATCTAGGTGATCGACATGTTATATTTTGGTTATCTTGGATTTCCGGTGCTTCTGGATTTTAATGTTCTTGAGTTTTGTGATAAGTTCTATGTTAAATCTTTTTTGTAACTAGTTAACATTCATAGTACCATATACCTTATGTTACATCTTGTTCTCACCTTTGTGAATATTTAGAGATAGTCTGACCCGTTTATTTCATAATAATCGGTTCAGGCCGAGATTTTTCAGGTTTTCCGGACACTCAGGTTTTGGATAGGTGTGCTGGCAAATGATAATTTGACATGTTAGTTTATCTTCTGTAGTTTATTCACTCATTTTATGTATGAGATGTATTATTGAAGACAGTGAATTATTTTGGATGTATTTTAAGTGTTCCTAGCATTTAATTTTGCAGACCCACAATATGTATTTTATATGATGTAAACTATTCGCTATGATCTGTAACTGTTGTTTATATGATATATTATTCAGACTTTAAGAAAACCGATGTGTTTATTTTTTTAAACTGAGACTGTACATGTTAAAGTTTCATTCTAGATATTTAGTTAAAAGAGTTAGTGTGACATGTCAGTGTCAGATTAAAGATATATTCACATTTAGTCGGCCTTAAAAAGTCTTATTCTCCGTATTATTAGATGATATTATTTATAATGTTCTTTGTTAGTATGGGTATCGCGGTAGGGTCGTTATAGCTTGGTATCAGAGTATAGTCAGAACATTATAAAATATCATATCACTGATCTGAGACCTATATGTTTAGAGTCCTGGGATGTGTGGTAGATAGTTAAATTAATTATCTAATTAAGGATAAGAATATAAAATGATCATGAGATAATCATTTGGTGCATACTTTGATTTTTATTATTTATTGTTATTATAATAGTTTGAGTTTGTTCTAATTTAGAGTTTGGGTTATGCACAGTAGAGTTATGGCATGAGAGGGATCTTCTAGATTTCCTCTTAGATCTTCTGATAGTCATGTTGACGAAGGCATGTTTTTGACTAGTTTGCAACTTAAGGGATTAGTGAGGATATTTCAGACTTTCAATACAAATGCCCTCAATTCTTAAATTCCTAGAATTTCATTTGAGAATGAAGCTATAGAGGATCCGAGGCTAAAAAGGATGTGGAACTTTGAGCCAAGTGGTTTTGAGTCTAGGGAGTAAGAAGGAAAGACGAGTGGGATCTCGTTTTGGAGTGCTGCCTAGGAGAAGTGCAGTGTGCTATAATTGTGGAGAGGATGACCATTTAGCTAAAAATTGTTCTAGGACTCACACTTTTTCTTTCATAATATTTTGCAAAACGGAAAGTCACCGAATTTCTTCTTGACCTTTGTTGGAAGAGAAGGAAGGAAAGAGGAGGGTCGTTGGAACTTCTGGTGGATTGGCTTAGCTAGGTATAATTCCTTTTATTTTAAAAAGTGTACTTTTTTTTACTAGATGCCTTAGAGTTAGTTTTATAAATAGTTAGGTGCTTTTTTGTGAGCTTTTGCATTTTATGGATAGAACTTAGGATAAAAGTTGTTTGCTTTTAGTTGATGAGTTGATAGGAGTTGATTGCTTAGTTATATTTATTCAACTTGGATACATGGATGCGATTAATAATACAAGAAATAATACAAGATATATAACTAAGAATTTTTTTTTTATAACCAAGTATTGCATTAACTTGTCCAGTAACTGTTTAAAGATTTTGATCGATATATGGGATGCCATACTATAAATGGGAATTTCTAAACATCAATCGAGACATTTGACATGAGGGTCTAAAATAATTGTTTTGGGAAAATAGTTTGAGTTAAAAGTAAATTGAAATAATATTTTCGTCATGAAATAATTATGTGAAGTGGAGGGACTTGGTAAGACATTGTTGATAGCTTACATGATCAACTTTGTAAATAACAAAGCGGATCACAAAAATTTTGTGGCTTAGTATTATTTTATATAGTCGAGAAAAATAAAAATAAAAATTTTAATTAGAGATTTCTTTCGTTAAGGATATTTCGAGGATGCATTTTTCTTAAGGGGGAAGTTTGTAACAACCCTTTTGTTAATTACCTAATTAATTCAGTTTAATTATGGATAATTAATTTTAAAATTGTAATTTGTGAAACTTAATTATGAAGTCGAATCTAATTTTTGCGAATAATTGATTTAATTTAATTAATAAACGAGTTTCATTTCTTAATGAGAAATTTAATTTAAATTTGAAATATGATTAAATCAATTATTTAAATTTAGCATTTAAGAGAATTATTAATATTGAAGTTATTGTTAAATATGAGTTTTCTAGAAATATTAATCCATTTCATTAAATGATAATAATTTTTAATTGCTAAAGTCTGATTAAATTTATATAAATATTTTATATTGATTTAAAATGATAATTTCTAATGTAACAGTAATTATCAAGTTTTGTCTAATCAAATTAATAACTTATAAAACCTTGTTTAGTGTGATTGGATGTGTAATAAGTAATAAAAAAAAATAATAATTACAATACTTCTTTTAGAATAGAAACTCAGTAACACTTGTTATTGGGTTCATACCTAAACCCTCATGGCCCAAGAAAATAAGAATAAGGAATAAGAAGAAAAATACATATAGAACTCTCTTCCTTATTTTCTATTTTCTACCGTGAACAAAAACTCAAAGCATCTTCTAACCGTAGTTCTTAAACCTCTAATTTCTAGTTCAAAATCAAAGGGCATTTAGCAATTTCTTGTAGTAACCATTATAAGGTAATCTCCCTTACCCTCTATTGTGTTTAATTTTTTGATTTATTTCATTTTTTGATTGGGGATTATAATAATTATTTTTGCAAATTTCTAACATTGAACTTAGCTTATTGTTGAAAGATGTTGGCTTAGGTGAATTCAAGTTTTAATCTACAATTCAAGATATAAAGGTGAGTTAACAAACATATGAAACATATTTCTAAGTTAAATATTGGTAGTATGTTTGCTTTGGATGAATTGGTGTTTGGATTTATTATTGAAACGATTTATGTTCATTGTGCTAATTGCATTTTGGATATGCAATTTGCTGTTGTTGGAAAACCTCTGTTATTTAACCTCTTAAATCATCATATTATTGATGAAATTATGGTTGCATGACACTAAAATCAGTGCCTTAGAAGTTAGGACAATCATCAGTAGAAAAATTAGTGACATCAAACCGTTAGGGAGGCGTTGACACTGTCTGGACCTCTATCCAGGTAGTGCCACCGGTCAGGCAGATTGGTGGACCGGTCATGGCCTAGAAAGAGCTCCAGGTCATACCGTGCTTCCTCCACGATCATCCTTTTTGCCTCCCATTTGCTTGTTTTTCTCTTGTTAATCTAGTGCTTTGTTTCTGTTTCTTGTATGTGTGATTTTAGTGCATGATTTTGTGTTTCAAACTGTTGAAATTGTGAATTTGTTTTGGAATGGTTATGCCATAGAGTTTATGACACAATACTAAATTTCCGTCGCATGTTTTAGTAAGGATTTTCAAAGAGAATGGATTTTCATGTTGAATTATTTCTACCAAATCTTTTTAAGTGATAAATTATTTTGGATATAAAGAAGATTTGGAAGTGTGTGTATATACACATATATTCATTTATTTATATAATTATTTTTCATTTATAATTAGAATGATTTTGAAATGTAAACAAGATTATTACTAATTAAAGATCTAAATGTCTATATGGTTTTGGATAAGAGTAATTATGGGTTTATAAAAATTACAAGGACTTATTTAAGTTTTGGAACATGGGTTACTAAATAAATATCTTGCATGGAATTTTTCGACAACTATATTTATACAAGTGAATTCTTGTAATAATTTGGATTTATGTAATAATTTGTTTAATATTGGATATCTATACAAAGTAAATAATAATCAAATTATGGATCCGTTTTATAAAGGAATTTGAAAGTAAAATTTTATTTGAGGAAATTTTAGAAAACTACTATATGTATTAAAAGTAGATTAATTATTTAGAAACCTTCAACTCTTATAATATTTTCTGTCATTTGGTAAATCCCTGCAATGGTTGTTTAAAAAAAGTGTTTTAAGAACTTTAGTTCAATAATATGGGGAGTACATATAATCAACTTAGTGTTACCGATTGGTTTAAATGCTCTCGAGTAACACTTCGTTGAATATGATACAACTCATTGAATAGAATTTTTGAGTGGAATTTATTGACCCATTAGCGAATACTCGAATTTCACCGAGAGTATAGAATGCTTTAGTTAAATTCATGATTGCTATTAGGAAGTATTTAACACTTTAGAGTTGTATTCTCTTTTGGTATGCGTCATAGGGCAGCTAGATCCTTCAAAGAATATTAGTTCAGGTTTTCTGGTGGAATCTGTAATGAGTGAGATTTACTAGCTTCTAGTAATTACTGGAATTTCACCAAGCGGTATGGGACGTTTTGTCTAAGTTCTAGTGATTTATGAAAGCGATAGTATTTTGCACTTTAGAGTATATTTCATTTTAAGGTTCAACCGAGGGCCCATAAATCCTTAAAAGATATACTTATGGATTTCTTTAAATCTTTTTATGTCGTTCCATGTGTTCTACGATCGTTTTGACTGGTACGGACAACTCCTAATTACCGAGTAGGTTGATTTATGGTTTGGACAATCCTTAGTATTATATTGGCACGAGGGATACTAGTTTTTTTTTTCATGGTAAGGTCGATCGTTGTGATCGATATCAACGATCTAGGTGATCGACATGTTTTATTTTGGTTATCTTGGATTTTTAGTGCTTTTGGATTTAAAACATTCTTGAGTTTGTGATAAATTTCATGTTAAATCAGTTATGTAACTAGTTTACATTTATAGTACCATATACCTTATGTTACATCTTGTTCTCACCCTTGTGAATATTAAGAGATATTCTGACCCATTTATTTTATAATACCCAGGCCAGGCCGAGACTTTTCAAGTTTTCTGGATGCTCATGTTTTGGGTAGGTGTGCTGGCAGATGATAGGCATTTTGACGTCTTAGTTTATCTTCTGTAGTTTATTCACTTGTTGAATATATGGGATGTATTATTTGAGACGGTGACTTATTTTGGATGTATTTTATTGAGCCTGGTATTTTATTCTGTAGACTGATGATATATATTGTATATGATGTAAATTATCCACTGTGATCTGTGATTGTTGTTTATATGATATATTGTTTTGATTTTGAAAAGTACAATGTGTTTATTTCTTTAAACTGAGATTGTACACTTCAAAGTTTCATTCTAGATATTTAGTTAAAAGAGTTAGTGTGATGTGTTAGTGTCAGATCGAAGATATATTCACATTTGGTCGGCTTTAAAATCCATATTCTCCGTATTATTAGATGACATTATTTATAATGTTATTTAATAATATGTGTATCGCGGTAGGGTCATTACATTAATTATAGGAAATCATTGGTCACAGACGGTCATTTACATGTCAGATGTGTCGGCATATATTGAATATAATAGTGCAAGATGGTTAAAATCCATTACTTCTTGCTCTAGTAACATACAATAAAGTATAAAATATATTGGGGGATCTTAATCTAGGAAAAAAAACTTTGTAGAATGCATATCTAGTCTTTCTTTAGATAATACCGGAAAAGAATTACGTCAAGATTATCCAATTAGATGGAATTCTACATTATTATACTTAAAGGTACAATACATTATAAGCAAGCTCTTTATCACTTGAAACTTGTGGATCCTAGTTATATTTATTGTCCATCATTCGAGGAATGGGAAAAAGCAAAGAGAATCACACATTTTTTGGAAGTTTTTTATAATGTCACATACTTATTCACAGGCACAAAGTACCCAACTCCTAATTTTTTTTCCAGAAATTTTGATGGTGCATTATACTTTGAAAAGGACCCTTGTAGCTAATGATTTTATGTCTTATATGGCAAGAAATATGCTTAAAAAATTGATAAATATTGGAAAGATTATACAAAGGAAATGTAAAAAAACCACCAGTTGAACAAATGCTTCTAGAGATGCAAGAGATACTGGATCTTTACATTCATCTATGTGTCCTTATTCATAAGAACGTTTGGAACAATTTGATTCTTATCAAGAGTTAGAATTTGTTATTAATTCAAGTAGATCGGAGCTTGATTCATATATAAAAGATGGGTTGATTGATTGCAAAACAGAGCTTGATATACTCTCATTTTGGAAATCATAACAATACCAATATCCAATTTTATCTCACATGGAAAAAGATATTTTGGCGATGCCAATTGCTATTGTGGCTTCAGATAGTGCTTTCAGCATTGGCTGTAGAGTACTCGATGATTATCATAGTTCACCTAAAGAAGATGTCATGAAAGCATTATATGTTTAAGGGAATTGTTGTATGATGGTACCATTATGCAAATAGGAGAAGATCAGGCAGAAGATGTAACAAATTTTCATTCTCATGAGGAAAATACTACTTGTGAGAACTGGTAATTTTTATTTAACTATTTGACCAAATATGATAGTATATTAGTAGCATTTACCATTATTTTCTAAGTTGATTCTACATCACTTTATTATCTGGTCTCTGGGATGGTTTATGAATTAATTATTAATAACCATAACTATTGCTGCATCAGTTCAAGAACACATAACCGCAACACTTTATGTTATTAATTTCTGATATTCAGTCTTCTCCTGAAATATATGTACTAAAATACCACTACGAAGTTTCATTATCAGTTAAAAATGGTGAAAACACTAAATTTGATGTCTAAGAACATTATATAAATATTTATCCTTTAATTTGGTGCTAGTATTTAACTTCCTTTTATATCAATTTGGTACTATTGAACTTCCTCTTATATCAGTGTGAACTATATAAACTACTATTCCTGCTCCCAAACAATAATGGCAATTGTTCTAAAGAACTTACAAAGCAACCATTACTCTAAATGTGTTTTATTTATTATACGGACGTACAATTTTTTCTATTACAGTAGCTTGGAAAGACCAAAAGTAGTTTAGTTTCAGTGTCATGCTTGATAGTTTCAATTTTTAACTTAAGCCACCCTTTGTTGTTGGCTGTCTTTTAACCCTTGGACATACCCATTCCCTTCTAGTTCGTTCATCGAGTGGTACTAGCTCCACTATTTTTTTAATTCTATTCCTTTATTTTTCATGATATGATTTAATTTTTGTAATCTTCATTTAAAGAATAATACAGATTAAAGGCTTATAGCAACTGAAGTATTGGGTGATTTATGAAGGTACGAATACAACATCAAATTTAACACTATAATTTTGGATATTTCCACATCATTGCATCTGAAAACACTAGAAGCATCATATTCCCACATTGAAGCTGGAGATATTTTGGACATTTTATGTACTTTATCACCTGCTACAACAATAACACTTAGTTTAAGTGAATATTTGTTAAGGTAGCAGATTTTGGAGTTTTGTATGATTGTAGCATGCAATTGTTTCTTTAATGCATGACTCCAAGGTTGTAATTTTATAGGTCTAAATTTGATATCATCAAGTGTTTTATAGGTTGGATAGGAATTACCAAAAGAGTCTGAAGCTTTGAAACATTCTTTTGACGTTGGATTGAAGTTCGAAGCTTTTCCCAACTTTTGCTTTAGTTATTATAACCATAACTACTATTTTATCAATCTGTTCAAGAACACAACCGCAACATTTTATGTTATCATCATTGTATTTTTTATCTACACATATTTCTCCTTTATATTTTTTTTATGTTTTTTGAGTGATCACATCTCTAAATTTAACAGTTAAGACTGTATTTTTTTTGTATTTTGTTTCCTTATTTATGTTTTTACTATTGTCTGATAAATGGAAACAAACACAACTTTAAAAAAATCATAGTACATAAATGATATAGATATTAGTAGCCAATAATTTCATAAACAAGTCCAGTAGCATTCATCCATAAAAGTTCAAAGAAACAAAAACATAGAAACCAGTTAAATATTACTCCATGAAATTATCTAACAAGTAGTAAACAAATAGTACTCTGTCCAAATTGAACTTTAAATTTTGAATGCTCTGCTTTTTCCTCTTTGGATGCTCTTCTGAGCATCTTCCTTATTTTCTTTATGTGTTAAATTTTCTACAAGGACTGAAAGTTTAAGTTGCAAGGGACTGAAATTTTGATCTAGAACTGATAATTTGACCTAGAACTAAAAATTTGATTCTATGATGTAAGATTTGTTTGTTTTGTTGAAATTATGCTCATTTATATTGTAAAAGTTGTACATGTTTCCTACTTGCACTTTCAGATGTTATTTGATGATTTTATTAAGTACTCTGGCAGTTAATATAGTCTTAATGTTATACGTTTGAGCTTTCAGCTCCATCTATGATATTTCATTATATATATATGTGTGTGTATGTGTGTGTGTCTGTGTGCAATATCAATGTTACAATGAATCTTTCTTTTTATAATTTGTTATGTATTGTTGCATGTGAAATTATATTTTTGTCTTTTATTTGATAGAATATTAGATTTTTTATGTGGATTAAACAGGTCGACCCTGATATGAAATGGGTTCTGTCATATTTCTCTTTTGACAAATATATCAAATGGGTCAGGTCAATTTTGACCTAAGCCATTATGACCCGACTCAACCCATTTAACGGGTCTTGGTGTGGGTTGTCACAGAACGAAGACGTTGACCGTCAAGTTGGATCTATTGAGAAACCCACCATTGATGGTGGAATGTTCTCGTTGCAGCATGAGAACACCCTTTCTTGCTTGCCTAAGAGAAGTTCTATAACATTCCCTTGCTTTCTACCGGTTTGCCCTAATTTCACTGACCCCGTTTTGGACGAGAAAATTCATGATGTGGCGATTGTAGGAGACGATGGCATCTAGTTCGGCAAGCATCAATCATCCTATTAACAAGTTATAAGTAGATGGACAATTAACTACTAAAAAGTTTACCTGGATCTTTGCAGTGAGAGGCTCTTAGCCGAATGTCATTACGAGCGAGGTTATGCCCATCAGAAAAATTCCAACATCTCCAAAGCCATTAATAGGCAAGACGCTTGGGGTAAGGCTGATGGTAGGAAGCATGAGAGCTTCAAACACATTCTTGAACATGACATACGTTTGACCGAGCTGCCCCCATCCATGAAGGCTTGTTGCATATAGGAGTTGACCAAGGCAAGAATAATGACCATGGGATAGTGATGGGGGTACGACACTACATCCCTATTATAGTCGAGGCGCCTTAGATGCCTAGAACTTTAATGAATAAACCTACCTGGCAATGCTCACCTCTCTCTGATACTAAGATTGGACTCCCCATTTGCTGTCGGCTACATGCAATCCCTTGTATATGGTCAGGACCTTAGTCACGGCTTGAATATCGACGTTATAAAGTTGAGGCAGTTGATTCTATTATTTTTCACAGTTTTCCCTTTGCATGACCTGATGTCGAACAAATTTCAGGAGTACTCCTTCTCGGATGGGATGAACCTTTTATCTCATCCTTGAGCACACGACAGTCTATTGTAGAATGGCCATTGATTTGATGGTACTCACTGTACTTGACATTGCAATGTGGTTCCTTCTCCTTTCCATCTCTAATAATGGCAAGCCTTTGATGCTGCACCTAGTTCCTGTGGGCAAGGTAGATGGTGGTGATGTCCCTATTCAAGTGTGAGTAACTATGAAACTTGGGCTTGTAAGGAGAGCAGACCTTTGGATGCCATCTTACGTTGGCTTGACGATTGTCGTTGTGGTGATAGTTGTTGTGGCGAGGATGGTTTGGCGGAATCAATATAACCCTGCTTTCTATGCCGTAAATTAAATAAATATAATTAAAATAAAATGGTTTGAATGTGGTATTTAATAATTAATATTTTAAAAAGTTAATTTTTGTCTAATTGAAATCTATTTAATAAAAATATTTGTTTTAATAAATTGAATTGACTTAATAAATTCCTTTCAGATGATATATTAAAATTAAATAAATTGTTTTATTAAATATAACTATTTTTATACGATCGAAATAGTTGAAGAATGAATTTATTTAGTAATAATATAATGAATAATTAGACAAATATACATATATACATATGGGTATTGAAATGATGGAATTGTCTACTTGTCGGATATTTTGTTAGAATGTTCTGTGAATCAATTTAAAATTGAACTGAAATTGTTAATAAATAAATGAAAGAATTATATGAAAGGAAGTAAAATCAATTTACTTAAAAACACCCTAGTTCAAAAATATCACAAACTCGATCCCCTCTTTTATTTTCCCTAAATATGAAATTAAAAATCACAATAATATAGGGGAAAAAAGATAAATGGGTTGCACATAGAGGCAAGGGGGCTCGGTAGCATCGGCGACGTAAGGAGAGGTAGTGGCGACTTGCCGACCTGGCATAAGCAACTTGTGATTGATGTGAAGCAAGAGGAGGTAGGTCTACTTTCGTACCTTGATGCGATGTTGACAGACGACATTGGCAGGCACGACGATGACTTCGAAAAGGGAGGTGACTTCTAGCGATGGCATGAAGAAGTGATGAGCGAGTGCGACTTAGTGGTTGTGTATTTTGGTGAGCGACATGAGGTTGGGGGAGGAGCGATCATGGGTTAGGTTTTCGAGTGATGGCTGTTGGCAAGCATTTGAACATGCACGCTGTGATGGATGGTTGCTGCGGCGATGTTGGAGGCTAGGAAGAAGATGGCAGTTTTGACATCGTAGAATTTTCTAGAGCGTAGTTCAAGTCTCGCACTCGTTGATTCGGCGAGTTTTTTCACCAACATCTATATCTGATTCATTGCCTGCCATATTTATATATATCTACCCTGATTGGATTGCATTATTTAGTTGAATTGTATGTGATTATGGAATGAATTATTAGTTTGAAGTATTTGTTTGGTTATGGGATTGATAGTTGTGATACTAGTTATGATTTGGGATTATTGATTGAATTGGTTGGATTTCCCGAAATGCAAAGGAGGTGATGTCCATTTACATTTCAATTTATGTAGTTTATATATATTGCGTATATTGTATGGTTGGTCGAAATTTGATTGAACTCGAATAGACCACATGAGGAAATTTATTGACGATTTGTTGTTGATTTTTGAGTATTTTGCTCCATAATTTATATTTTAGACAATTTATTGATTTTCCCATTTTAAATAATTTTTGAAAGCTGCGAAAAATTATTTATGTTGTTTTAAAATTTATTTAAAGTATATTTATAGATAAATAAATATAGTTGTGAAATAAAATGAGTTAATGGAAATTGTTTTGGAAATAAAAATTGTTTTAAAAATAGAAATAGAGATTTTCAATAATATTAGAATATATGGGATTTGATATGCATAAATGAAGTGTTTTTAATAATATTTCCAAAAAGAAATTTTCTTTTGTGAAGTGAACATTAGTTAAAAGGATTAAAAGAAAATTTATAAAGGGGATTTTTGATTATAAAAAAGTTTGTTTGAAGAGTTTTAAAATATATTCCCCTTTTATGTGTTTGTTGGTTCAGAATATGGTCAATTTGATTTCATTTGATAAAAGAGTTCAAGAAATATTTTTGAAAGGAGACTTCTAAAATATACGATCCATACTGAAGGTCTATTAAATTGTGGAACATTTAAATAGATTTATGAGCTTTAAATTATGATTCCCATTCGTACATGGATTGAGTTGAAATGATTAATATTGATAATTTTGTGATTTAATTCTTTATAATGAGGATACTGAATAAACGAATTAGTAGTACTGAGTGGTATGGAAAGGTCGATAATATTTTTTCGGTTATTCTATTGACTAATATTGTAGAATATTTGTTGTTTGATGAGTATAGTTTACAAAATCCTAGTAAATGGTCGAGCAATAGTGAGTGGTGTGGGACACTCAAGTAACACTCGTTCGGTTACTATTAGTGAGTAGATATCACTCTAGAGATGGGTTAGGAATTATCATATTGTCTAGAGGTGACTCCTTAAAGCTTATTTGACTAGAGTTTTATTACTCTTCAAGGGATACAACCGGGAGATATGTTGGGATTTATAGATTTATCCTCTTAGGACTAAATAGCCGAGTTATATTATATTACTCTTAGGGCTAGTAGTCGAGGAATTGTTATGTAGTATGCTCTCATTAGGACGTATGGAGTCGAGAGTAGTTTTACTATTACTCTCGTTATAACTCATCTCATTGAGAATATTTTGTTTTATCCTCTAAGGGATGACTATTTGAGTAACATTATCTATTCATATGGCTAGTAGTCATGGATTCATTATGTTGATATGCTCTCGTCAAGACTCATATAGTCGAGAGCAATAGTTGTCACTCTCTTTTGCACTTCTAGAGTCGAAGTACTAGTTATCAGTCTCATCAGGACGTATATAGTCGAGAGCATTTTTTGGAAATCCACATCTTAGGGTTTACTCCACTATGGAGAGTGCATGAATTATACCCACCAGATAGGCTAGTTATCCATCCTAGTGGTCCTGATTGCGGGGTCGCACCCCAGATCTGTGATGTCACCTTATAGAGTTGTAGGTTGAGAGTTATTTCTCTTATTTGATCAATTGCACCGACGTCACTTTAGGACCAATAATCTATTACCAAGGGCAATTAGGAATCGTGGCCAATGCTTGGTGTAGTTCGGCAGCGGGTTTATGACATGTGACAGATACAAGTGTCACAATTCTGCGAGTAACTTAGGAATTATAGGAAACGGGCTGCATTCTTTAACGTTTCCTAAAGCAGTGCAGCGATACATCAGTCTCCCATCTGATGCATTACAACCTTATAAGAGACTATCATTGTTTGACAATGAAGACTGGGTATGTGTTTGTCTGTCCATTGGGATACCTTAGCCCAAGACAACTGCAGGTTATCTATTTTTGACATTAGAGATATGTCGTGAGCTTGATTTTCATTCTCTCGTAAGAGCATATGGCTGAAAGATTTCCTTTATTTGTAATTTTTAGTTTCTATCTCTTAGAGACATTCAGTGGAGAGTTCCTCTCTAAGAAATGAAGGTCGAGATATATGATTTTGTTATATTAAGTGTTTGATTGACTTTGGTATTGATTTGATTTTATATTTCTGGATATCTCTGAGGGCCTGACAGTCGATAGTTATCTCTTCCATTAGGACTGTAGGTCGAGATAATTATGTGGATGTTACTTTCAATATTTTGTTGAATTGTGTTTTATTTGGGATTTGGATTTTTTGCAATCTCATTGGACTAACAATCGGTAGATTCTACTTCCATCATGACTGTAATTTGAGATAGTATTCTTGGATGTTGATTTATGTATGTAGTTTGGATTTCTTTCTATTTGAGTTTCAGATTCTCGATTTACCTTTTACGACTTAGCAGTCAGAAGTTATTACTTCCATTAGGGTTATGAGTCTAGATTTAATGATTTCATTATTTAATTGGGATTATGCCTTCTTGGTTCATAATTTAGGGCTTGATTGTCGGAAGTCTGCGCTTCTATTAGGACTGCAAGTCAAGGTACCTAATTTGTTGACCCTTGGATTTGGTTCAATTTGAAATTCATTCTTTTATTGTGGTTTTATGGATATGCGGTGGTCTTATCCATATTATTTTGAGATTTCGATGGATTTGGTTGTTATAACCTAATTTATAAATGTTGTGACTCTTACTTGTTTATATGTATTCCTAGGATGATATTTGTAATGTGAGGCATGGTATATTGTTGTTAGGGTGTTATAACGCATATTTCGTTAGGTCATCAGATTCATACTTGACTTTTTAATACCTTGCTTATTGTTCTGTAACCACATTAGATTTAGATATAGTCTGACCCATTTATTATTTATATAATACTCGGGTCAATTAGGGACTTTTCAAGTATGGGGACATTGGCCATTTAGATGTTGGGTTTTAGAGGAGACAGGATATACCTTATATTGTGTTTGAGTTGTCAATGTATATTTTTCTTTGGTTGCTTCCTTGTATTTATATTTTGATGAGATGGCTATGAGTTGTGTATTTTGAACTTAATTAGGTATATTTTTCGTATTGAGACAGATATCAATTGGTATCAATTTGTATATCTATTATGTTTTTCAGCTACAATCTATGACTCTGTATTCACTTTTTATGCGTTGTACCTTGTTCTTCCCTGGTAAACCCATGTGTTTATTGCTTTGTGTCGATACTGGATACATATGAATGTTTTAGTTTTGCGGTTGAAGGGCTTCTCATTTTACAGTAATAATTTTAAGGATAACACTTCTGAATTATTAGTTTTAAGGAGAATTTATAGGAAAATGATAAATTCATTTATCTTTTAAATTTATACAGGAAAATGATAAATTCATTTATCTTTTAAAGTTATACAGGAAAATGATAATTCATTTATCATTATTTTTGTTTAACTGAAAATGATAACTTCATTTATCTTTTTCCTATAGATTGTCCATAAAACTAATTTTTCAGAAGTGTCATCCTTAAAACTTATTATCCTTCACAAAGAAGCCCTTTGAGTGAAAATCCCACTTCTAATACGTATCGATGTTAGCCCAAGAGAATATTCACGTGAGATCGCCCCTAACAAGCCTCATTCCATGTATTAACAAACAAGATTACATAGTAATTCTCTTTAGTAATATGGGAATAAAGGTTGTGTGTTACAGTTGGTATCAGAGCAGGTTCAAAACAATACATTATATACATGTGATACGAATCTTGGCTTTAGAGTGACTTTAGTGTCCCTGTTCCTCTTGGGTATGTGGAAGTTACCCTATATTAAAGGAATGATAGGAGTATACGATAATTACGGAGGTAACCATCGAGGATGTTCCTATTATTTTCCCTTGTATATATTGATTTCTTATCTCTACCTCTTCTGCATGTATTTGTTTTTGGGTGAAATGAAATTTGTTAAAGGAGGTAGTAAAGGATTTGTTAGTCCGACGAGCAGTGTCAGCATCGATGATGGTGAAAATTCATGAATCATTATTGACGCATGTTTGATTTTATGAATGTTGCACGATGATATTTATGGTTGTTAATAGTTGATGAATTGGATGTATGTATGAATTTAAAAACTCAATATTCTTATTCACACAAGCATATGATATATATATATATATATATATATATATATATGCGTGAATTTGATTTTATAAACTGATGAGAAATATTTTGGAAATTTATTTTACTGTTAATTTGTCCATCGATTGCTTCAAAAAAATTTGGTTGATGCGGGTGCACAAGTATTCGATTGGGTTTCCTAAACACTGGAACGAGGCATTTCGACACAATGTTTTGGAAAAAGAAGAAGAAATTTAAAAAAGTTATGATTAAACTTCCCTTACTTTTCTAAATTATATGTAATAACCCGCATATTCTACGATGATATATTTAAATGTTTTATTTAAATATAGCATCTTTAGTTGAATTAAAGCCCAAAATGAGACTTTTTTTAAGTGGTTGAATTCAGACTTGAGACCATTTTCATTGAATTCAAAACGACGTTTGCAACTTGTTTAAGTATAAAAATTGATACGTTTGGAGTTGACTAGGATTTTGGTATTTTTATTTAGGCTTTGGGTTGTGTTCTAGCCATTAACCCAATAAAAGAACCCAAACCTTTTACCAAATACTACCCACTCCACTCCTCTTCATTCATTCAATTTCTAGTTCGTCAATACACTCAAGTTCTAGGAAAAATGATGGGATGATGAAATTACAATTCCTAAGCCCTAGATTCTCTTAGAAATTCAAATTCAAGTTCCAAAATCAAGGAGAAGCTTCCTCTTCATCTTCTCCATCGAAATCCCTCTTCAATTCTTGATTTTTTCTATAACCAAACATAGGAAAAACTTTGCATTTGATAATAGACTGAAGATTCTAGAGGTGTAGTGAAGAGGAATTGGTCTTGCTTTGTTTTAGAGCTTTCCGTTCGATGTTTTTAAGTTTAAAGGCGATTTCTTCAACTCACATCTATGTCTATAGCTTTCATTGCTGTTAAGTATGAATTCCTAACATATGTTTCATGTTTAATTACTTTTGATTTGAATTGGTTTGGTGAATTTTCCAATTTTTGGCTTTGAAGTCAGAATTTATGAAAACCTATTATGGATGTTCGGACATGTTATTTATGGTTGTATCGAAGAGCCTATAGGTTAGGTTGTCGCTTGGCATAAACCCTAGCCTCCATCGCTCGTTTGATCGCTTCCGAGTTGATTTGGCCATCAATGGCCTAAGCAAAATTTTGCCTAGCATGGGCAACCAGACGTCTGGTTGAAAAATCCAGACGTTTGGTTGGGGTTTCTGAGAAAAAAACGAAAATAAAATAAAATGGCAGAATCCATGACCAGATGTCTAGTTAAACCCAGCCAGATGTTTGGGAGGCTTCAGGAAATAAAAAGGGAGAAAAAGGATCAAATTTCCAGAACTCAGGGTCAGACATCTGGTCAAACTAACCAGACATCTAGTCAAACCAACCAGACGTCTGGTCCTGTGAAATTTTATCTCTTTGCCTATTTTGAGTGGATTTCTATTTTTTATCGAGTTTTGACGATATGAATAGCTATTTTCATTCAATACCGACTTTGTTGACTTCTTTTCTGGATTTTTGATGTTTCCATTTGATGGATTTGATATCGATTTCCATGGTTTTGATTCACGTTGTTGAAATGTGGATTTTTGGTGGTAGATTGTTTTTACAATCATTTCTATGGTTTGTCACTTTAAAATACAAAGGTTTCTATACTACTAGTAAATACTCAAACTCTTTTACAAAAATGATTTCAACATTTCTTTTAATACAAAGCTCGTTTTTTTAAAACCGTTTTCCAATCTACTAGTATATACAAACCTTTACCTCATTCGTATGAAAAATCTAATTAATCCACTTAGCAAAACAAGTGGTATGAAATGCTTGCGTTTACTTCATCGGTTAATTGTAGGATTTGTTCGATTGTATTTCGTGATAATTTTCGAGTGGAAATCTACAATTTGTTTGTAAATATTTAAGTTAAACTAGTGGTTATAGGACATGCAATCTAACTCATTTTTTACTAGCTTAGTGTTCTTTACACTTTCTTGTGACAATTTTTGAGTGGGAATCTACAATTTGTTCATAAATATTTAAGTTAAACTAGTGTTATGGGACATGAAGCTAAACTCATTTATTTACTAGCTTGGTGTAATTTACACTTTTATTGATCAATGATTATCATTTTTATGAGCTTGCTAGCTATGGTCTTTAAACCGTTTTATGGAGTTCGGTGCATGGGGCGTATCTTTTTAAGTGCGTCGATGATCGACTCAACAAGTTCGGTGCATGGGGCGTATCTTTTTAAGTGCGTCAATGATTGGCTCAACAAGTTCGGTGCATGGGGCGTATCTTTTTAAGTGCATCAATGATCGGCTCAACGAGTCTGTGCAGGGGGCGTATCTTTTTAAGTGCATCGATGTTCGGCTCAACAAGTCTATGCATGGGGCGTATCTTTTTAAGTGCGTCGATGTTCAACTAGAGTCTATGCATGAGGTGAATCTTTTAGGTGCGTCGATGTTCGGCTCGTTTTAGGGGTTAGCGACCCATGGGATAGCTTCCCGTTTATGATATACGTGTTGGTGAGTTTTCGAACCCCCATTTATGATACGCTTCCCCCTTTTTCTTGTGATTTTTGAATATCTAATTGATGATTTCTAAAATTTATGTTTCACCAATTTTTCCGATTTGCATTGATATGTTTTGTCAATATTTGAGGTTTTTTTAAGAAGCTAAAAATATGATATTCTTTTTAGGCTTTGAGAAAATTTGAGATATTGTATGATTTTCATTGTTATCAAATATATACTTGTCAAAATATGGTATTATTAATATCATATATTTTTATCATATCTCTTATACTATCTCATCTTGATATTTATAGCTAGAGTGATATGTTTATTATTTTTTTCTTCTTAAATAATACTCGGATCAGACTGAGGTGTTTCAAGTACTTCCACTTGACTCTTAGCAGGAACTAGCTTCTGACTTTTGGCTAACTGCTTTAGCTTAGTAGTTTTTGGTTTTATACATTCGAGATAGAGACTCCTTGATGTATACATATTTTTTTGTCTAGCACTTGTACTTATTCTTTTGTGATGCAGTGGATATTGTATAACCACTACTTTGATGTACATTTCTATGTGTTATATTCATATCTGATTCCGCCTTAGTGATATGAATATCTATGACCAATTTTTGTTGCTATACTTATTTTATATTTGTTTTAGAAGGCCACATAGTCATGTGCAGTAGCTTTGAGTTTGTATTTGATATGGCAGATTTCCTCTTGAGATGAAATGCTTAACATACTATCTGACATATCGGTACTCGCACAACGCAATTACACAGACGGTTTCTCCTCAATAGCCTTATTCTTCATGCTAGTCAACGGCATTACCCCGTAGTGTCCTTGGCTAGTATGAGTATAGAGGTGTGGCATCATAGCTTGGTATCAGAGCCAAACTTCGGAATAATATAGAATATTATGACAAGAATTATTATCCTAAGTCTCTCTTAGGAATCATGCCGTAGGATTTAATTCAAGTCTTAGGACCTGTTCTATCCTATTTCCATTTATGATGCTCTGTTTTACCAATCTAGCTTATTTGAATTCATTCCTAGAATAACCTTTTTCCTCTTCATTCTTTCTTAAAGAAGAAGAGATGGTTAGACCTGACAGTCCTACGCTAGTCAATCCAGGGGTCCTCCTCTAGATGGTGTATTCAAGTCTGCCCAACAACTTTTGGATCTTTTAAAGAATCAAAGGTTTATCTATGCTTTGAATAAGAACTCCAAAAAGGTTTTACCTTTGAAATTAGAAGTTCCTTTCGATCAACTTGTAGATATCACTCTTCGACTTAGAGAGGCCTATAAAGGAAGTGATAGTGATGTTGGAGGTGCCAAAAAGAGCTTCAATAACAACAAGAAGAGGCATATTAAGTTCAAAAGCCCAAATTCCAACAAGAAAGGGAAGCAAGCAACTACTGTAGCAAAGACTCCTACCCTGATCGTGGAGTATGTTACAATTGTGGTTCTAAGGACCATTATGCAAATAGGTGTCCGAAACTCCTTTATTGTCGCTTTTGCAAAAGTTCGTTTCATCTTGTATCTTCATGTCCCAAACTTCAATGTATGAAAAAGGGAAAGCTGAATGTTGTCCAAGCACCTATTAACCCTTCTCTTGGTCAAGATATTTCTCATTCGGTCCTTGATGGCATTTTTTTGTTTCGTGATCATCCTATTCGAGTTCTTTTTGGTACAGGTGTATCTCACTCTTTTATATCAAAAGAATTTGTTAATGCTTTTTCTTTAAATGTTATAGGCTTAACGACTTCACTAAGAATTGTGAATCATGTTGGTGGATTCGCAACACTCTGTTTACTTTGTAAAAATGTCGAGATTATTTTATATGATTATGCTTCCCGATGCGATTTATATTTTATGTGATACTTAGGCTTCGAAATTGGTTTCGGGAAAGGATTGGCTTAATCATTATGAAGCCCATATCCTATGTCCTAAGAGGCTATCCATCTTCGACATCCCCAATCTGTTAATCAGATTTCTATTGTTCTTAAAGATTCAGATTCCAATTCGGTAGCGTCCCTATATTCTCTAAATCCACATGATGATGATAATGATGATGGGAAAGATGTCATTTACCTCATTCACGTTGTTCATGAATTTCCCGATATATTTGAGCCCGTCTTAGGATTACCACCTAAGCAATCAATTGAGTGGTGCTAAGGTCTTTTCAGCTCGACCTTGCCATCGGTTTTCATCAGCTATGAGTTGCGAAGGATAAACATTCCACTTACCACATCCCACACTCGTTATGATTCTTATGAGTGACTCATTATGTCATTCGATTTGACGAACCCTCCAGCTTGTTTCATCCATCTTATGAATCGAGTATTCATAGAATATCTTCATGAGTCCGTCCTCATATTTATTGATTATGGGTGAAAAAGGCAATTTAAAATTGCAAATCTTTCTAATAAGATATATTTATAAGTATAATTGGATTTTGTTCTTAAAACGGGCAAAGAATATTCATAAAATTATCAAAAGACATGTTTATCATATAGAAGATGATTTTGTGTTGTCTTGCCTATTGTATGCTTTAAGAATTCCAGTCGATGCGCCTAATCAACGTTATTGATAGGAGTCTCCTAAATGCTATGATTATGCAGTCAAACACAGTAAATTGACTTGTAATAAGTAAAATTGATTTTTTTAAAAGATGGTTACATAAAGTTAATCATAATTTTGAATGCCTTAGCTTTTCGGGAAAGAGGATCATGAAATAAATGAATTAGCATAGAAGCTGCTTTTAAAAAATTAAAAGAATTCCTTTTCGATACTCCTGTTCTTGTGATTCCCGAAGGAAACGAAGACTTGATTGTTTATACTGATGCTAGTCATATTAGTTTGGGTGTCGTTCTCATGCAAAAGGGGAATGTGTTATGGCTTATGCCTCTAGATAATTAACGTCTACTGAGACTAGATATGCCACTCATGATCTATAGCTCGCGGCCATTGTTTTCGCTCTTAGAATTTGGTGTCATTATTTTTTTGGGAGAGAAATTTGTTCTCTACACCGATCATAAATCTTTGAAGTATTTATTTTCTCAAAAGTAACTTAATTTGCATCAACAATGTTGGTTTGAATTCCTTGCATTTTATGATCTTGGTATTCTTTATACTCCCGGATAAGGAAATCGTGTTGCCGATGCCCTTAGTCGTAAGCAAAAAGCGGTTGTTTCCATGATGATCTTCGAATGGAATGATCTTGAACTTTGTCCACTTATGAGATACGAGATCGTGAATCAGATCCATGTTCATCTTATTTTATGTAGCCTTGAGACTTATCCTTTTCTATTAGACCGCATCCTTGAAACTCAAAAGTACAATCCCGAATTGGCTCATCTTAGCCAAAGTTATAGGGATAAAAATAACATTGATGGTCTAAAGGACTTTGAAAGCGACGCTCATGGAGGCGTTCAAAAATTTGGTGGACTTATTGTTCCAAATATTAGTGATCTTTGTAAAGATATTTTAGAAGACTCACGCGTTCTAAATTTACCATTCATCTTGAAAGTAGTTAAATGTACGCGGACATGAAATGACTTTATTATTGGGATTAAATCTGATATTGCTAACTTCTTTAAGTGTTGCATGACTTGCCAACTCGTTAAGGCCAAGCATCAAAGGCCCGGTGGGTTATTTCAACCTTTGGACATTCCCGTTTGGAAGTGGAATCAAATTTCCATGGACTTTATTGGCGGTCTTCCCTGTTCTCGATTCGGGTCATGACAGCCTATGGGTGATAGTAGATAGACTTACAAAATCCGCCCATTTTCTCCCAATTCGATCCAACCGGACCATACCTCTTTTGGCCAAACTCTATGTTAAAGAAATTGTTAAATTGCATGGTGTTCCTAGTTCTGTTGTTAGCGATCATGATCAATTATTTACTAGTGGATTTTTGAAGGGCTTTAAAAAGCTTTGGGAATGAAGCTTAATTTTAGTACCGCTTATCATCCTTAGTTCGATGGACAAATAGAGCATGTGAATCAAACTCTTGAAGATTTTCTTCATGTGTTCTTGATTTCGGTGGAAGTTGGAAAGATCATGTTTCTCTTGTTGAGTTTTCTTAAAATAATAGCTTCCTATCAAGTATTGGTATGGAACCTTTCGAGGCACTCTACGGAAGGCCATGCAGATCTCCTTTGTGTTAGCTTGAAGCCGGTGAGAAGCTGGTTATAGGTCTAGATTTATTCGTGATGCCATAGAAAAGATTGACCTTATTCGTCATCGGATGAAAGAAACTAAACGTAGACAAAAATCCTATGTTGATAACCGAAGAAGAAAATTTGAATTTTCTGTTTGAGATTTGGTATTTATTCGTGTTCACCTATGAAGGGATTGTGCATTTCAGTCGATTGGGAAAATTAGCACCTCGATAAATTGGCCCATTTACCATCACCGAACGCATTGGTTCCGTGGCTTATCACCTTTTATTATCAGCTTAATTTTCTACTATTTATGACGTATTCCACGTTTCTTAACTATGGAAATGCCTTAGAGATTCCGATTCTATTCTTGAGCCAGGTGTTATTGAAGAAATTGAAGTTTCACCTAATTTGACCTATGAGCAACATCCTACTCTTATCATTGCTATGGAGGCAAAACACCTTCGTATTAAAAATATTCTGCTTGTGAAAGTTCAATGGTCCTCAAATCCTAAGGATTGGGAATCTAGAGAATTCATCAAGCGAACACATCTGGATTTACTCTCGCGTGCTCCTTAAGGTGAACTTCTCACTTCAAAATTTTGTTTTGTGTTGGTATGCCTTAGAGTGGTTATTACTCTTTATTTTCATCTTAAGTATTACGTGGATGTAATTTCTTTAAGAAGGGAAGTCTGTAACAACCCGCATATTTTACAATTATTTATTTAAATGTTTTATTTATTTAAATATAGTATCGTTAGTTGAATTAAAGACCGAAATGTGACTTTTGGTAAACGGTCGAATTCGGACACGAGACCACTTTCATTGAGTTCAAACGAAATTTACAACTTGTTTAAGTATAAACATCGACATGTTTGGAGTTGATTAGGATTTTGGTATTTTCATTTGGGCTTTAGGTTGTGTTCTAGGCCATTAACCCAGTAAAAAAAACTCAAACCTTCTACCAAATACCTCCCACTCCACTCCTCTTCATTTATTCCATTTCTAATTCCCTAATACACTCAAGCACTAGGAAAAATGGTGGGAAGAGGAAATTAAAATTCCTAAGCCCTAGTTTCTCATAGGAATTCAAATTCAAGTTCCAAAATCAAGGAGAAGCTTAGGAAAGCATCCTCTTCATCTACTCGATCTTAATTCCTCATCTATTCTTGATTTTTCTTATGACCTAACTTAGAAAAAACTATGCATTTGATAATAGATTGAAGATTCTAGAGGTGTAGTGAAGAGGAAACGGTCTTGCTTTGTTTTAGAGCTTCTCATTCCTTATTTTTAAGTTTGAAGGCGAGTTCTTGAACTCACATCTATGTCTATGTCTTTCATTGTTGTTGGGTATGAATTCCTAACATCTATTTCATGTTCAGTTCCTTTTGATTTGAATTGGTTTGGTGAATTTTCAAATTTTTGGTTTTGAAGTCAAAATTTATGAAAATCCTACTATGGATGTTTGGACATGTTATTTGTGGTGTATCGAAGAGCCTATAGGGTTAAGTTGTCGCTTAGCATAAATTCCTAGCCTCTATCACTCGTTCAATCACTTTAGAGTTGATTTAGCCATCAGTGGCTTAAACAAAAAATTTCCCAACACAGACAACCCGATGTCTAGTTTAAAAATCCAGACGTTTGGTTGGGGTTCTTGAGAAAAAAGGAAACGGCAAAAAAATAAAATGCCAAAGCCCATGAACGGCTGACTTGTTAGACCCAACCGGATGTGTAGGAGGGTTCAGGAAATAAAAAAACAGAGAAAAAGGATAAAAAATTTAGAACTCCGGGTCAGTTGACTGGCCAAACCAACCAGACGTACGGTTCTACGAAATTTTACCTATTTGCCTATTTTTGAGTGGATTTTCAATTTTTAGCGGTTTTTGTCGATCCGAGTAGCTATTATAAATCAATACCGACTTTGATGACTTCTTTTCTGGATTTTTGGTGTTTCCATTTGCTGGATTTGATATCGATTTTCATGGTTTTGATTCATGTTAATGAAATGTGGATTCTTGGTGGTATATTATTTTTACAATCGTTTCTATGATTTGTCACTATAAAATACAATGGTTTCTATAATAGTAGTAAATACTCAAACTCTTTCACAAAAATTATTTCGACATTTCTTTTAATACAGAGCTGGTTTTTAAAACCGTTTTCCAATCTATTAGTATATACAAACATTTACGTCATTCGTATGAGAAATCCTATTAAACGACTTAGCAAAACAAGTGGTATGAAATGCTTACGTTTACTTCATTGGTTAATTCTTGGACTTGTTCGATTGTATCTCATGACAATTTTCGAATGGAAATCTACAATTTTTTGTAAATATTTTAGTTAAGCCAGTGGTAATGGAACATGAAGGCTAACTCATTTTTTACTACCTTAGTGTACTTTACACTTTCTCGTGACAATTTTCGAGTGGGAATCTACAATTTGTTCGTAAATATTTAAGTTAAGCTAGTGGTTATGGGACATAAAGCTAAACTTATTTATTTACTAGCTTTGTGTAATTTACATTTTTATTGATCAATGATGATCATTTTTATGGGCTAGCGACCCATGGTCTTTCAACCGTTTTATGGAGTTTGGTGCATGGGGTTTATCTTTTTAAGTGCATCGAAGATCGGCTCAACGAGTTTGGTGCATGGGGCGTATCTTTTTAAGTGCGTCAATGGTTGGCTTAGCGAGTCTGTGAATAGGGCGTATCTTTTTAAATGCGTCAATGTTCGACTCGAGTCTGTGCATGGGGCGTATCTTTTAGGTGCGTAGATGTTCGGCTCATTTTTTTGGTTAGCGACCTATGGGATAACGTCCCGTTTATAATACTCGTGTTGGTGAGTTTTCGAGCTCCTATTTATGATAGGTCTCCCCCTTTTTCTTCTGATTTCTAGATTTCTAATTGAAGATTTCTGGAATTTATGTTTCACCAATTTTTGCACTTTGCATTGATATGCTTTGTCAATATTTGAGGCTTGGTGAATAAGTTAAAGAATATGATATTCTTTTTGGGTGTTTGAGAAAATTTGAGATATTGTATGATTTTCTTTGTTATCAAATATATAATTGGCACAATATGGTATTATTAATATCATATATTTTTGTCATATCCCTTATCCTATCTCATCTTATATGATATTTATAGCTAGACCGATCTGTTTATTATTTTTTCTTCTTAAATATTACTCAGGTCAGACCGAGGTGTTGTAGGTACTTCCACTTAAATTCTTAGTAGAGACTAGATTCTAACTTTTGGCTAACTACTTTAGCTTAGTAGTTTTTATTTTTATGCATTCGAGATAGAGACTCCTTGATGTATACATATTCTTTTGTCTAGCACTTGTACCTATTCTTTTGTGATGCAGTGGATCTTATATGACCACTACTTTGATGTACACTTCTATGTATTATATTCATATCTGATTCCGCCTTAGTGATATGAATATATGTGACTGATTTTTATTGTTATGCTTATTTTATATTTGTTTTCGAAGGCTGCATAACCACTGTGCAGTAGCTTTGAGTTTGTATTCGATATATCAGATTTCCTCTTGAGATGAAATGCTTAACATACTATCTGATATATTAGTATTCACACAAAGCAATTACGCAGATGGTCGCTCCTCAATAGCCTTATTCTACATGTTAATCGACGGCATTACCCCCTAGTACCCTTGGCTAGTGTGAGTATAGAGGTGAAGCGTCACAGCTTGGTATTAGAGCCAAACTTCAGAACAATATAGAATATTATGACAAGAATTATTGTCTTAAGTCTCTCTTAGGAATTATGCCTTGGGATTTAATCCGAGTCATAGGACCTGTTCTATTCTTTTTTTTATGATGCTTTATTTTACCAAAAGCTTATTTGACTTCATTCCGAGAATAACCTTTTTCCTCTTTGTTCTTTCTTTCTTTCTTAAAGAAGAAGAGATGGTTAGACCTGGCAGTCCTAACGCTGGTCAATCCAGTGGTCGTTCTAGTCAATAGATGGTCGCTCCTTAACAGCCTTATTCTTCATGCTAGTCGACGGCATTGCCCTATACTGTCCTTGACTAGTGTGAGTATAGAGGTAGGGCGTCATATTATGCTTTTATCCTCTTTTTCACTTCTTAACAAACTAATAAAAATTTTAAATTTTTTTCGATTAGATGCTACATTTTGATGAAGAAGCCAATTAATATTTTGATGAAAACCCCAAGTATCAGCTAAGATAGCTTTCACACATGACCCTTCATTTTCAGATTGGTTAACTCGCCTTTTCTTTAGTAGAATTTTATATGCTGGAAATGTAGAAGATTGGAACAAACAAATTATCTATTTTGTTAAATTTCAAAAATAAAATAAAATCAAGGAATGAGAATTTTTTAGGGGATGGTGTGAATGAATTTCAGGTTTGAAGCAAAGAAGACGAAACCACGAGTAATTTAGTAAAAAGCTAAGTAATTTTTAACGCATGCTAGTATATTGGTGTATGTTAAGCCTATTTTGGTTTATGAATATAATGTCTTATTTTTGTAGTTGATTTATAAATAATGGTAAAGCGAAAGAATTTCTAGCTCTTATATTAATTCTCGAAGTTTTCTCCACTTTCCTTACTTCTTTTCAGATATTTTATTTTCAAATTTTTAATAATTACTCGACCAAGCTTCTTATATCATTTTACATTCAAATACCTACTTTTCAAAAAATTACAATTATTCACAAGTCTCTTCTTAATTCTCTTCTAATATTTTTCATTCAAACACGTAAATTTAAATTAATTACATAATCCAAAATTTAGACCATTTGATAAACCTAATTAACTAATATTTAATATATTAAATAAATCATAAAAGATGTTACTTTTAATAGGTATACTATAGTCGCATTAACAAAGCTGTAACATTAGTTTTTCATTTAGATGCAAAGAAATATAAATCACATAATATAATTATTTACATTAGCAATAATAATAAATTTATTTTATAATTCATTTAACTTAGTGAAATTAGCTTGAATTGCGTTGAAAAATTCTATTTTCAACTTCAAATGCCTACTTTTAAATAAATTCTACAATTACTTACAAACTCTTCTCAATTCTCTCATGATATTTTATATTAAAGTTTATATATGTAACTAATTATCTAATCTTAAATTTAAACTATTTAAATAAATTTAATTAAATAATTAATTCATCTAATAAATTCAAAAATAAATCAATTTAAATATGTATACGGTACTTATATATATGAGCAAAAATAATAAAATTACTTTCTTATTTAAATATGAAAATATATAAATTACATAATATAAAATGTATAAACGCTTAATAATTTTTTTTTTGTTTGTAACTTATTAGTCTCAACAAAATTATTATATCATCCCTTGTATGAATTTTACTTTTTTCGTTTTTAACAACCTTTAAAGGTTAAACATTCATTTTACAACATGATTGCACCAAAAAAAATTGGTTATAAAAAATTCTCATTTTCAACATGATATTAAACCATACTCAACTCATAAGTCAATTAAATATTACATAGCATTATTTTGAAATTATCATGGTTGTAAACATGACGCTCTTACAACATGGAATTCATGATTAGTTGCGAAGTTAATATGGTTTAATAACTGAAATCCCAAATAATGGATAAAGGTTCATGTGTAGATAAGTTAGCCATATGATGTTCTTCTCAACTACTATTATGTACAAAGCTCTTCTCATTTTTCTCCTACATTTTTACATTTAACTCCTAATAAATTATGCAAATAAATTCGATTATGTATAAATTCGATTATGTAGTATCATTAGTTCATTTAAAACAATTCATTATATATTAAACATTCATATTAATAGAAGTGGTAAAGTTACTTTTTCGTTCATATAAATTTATGCATATCACATATCGACTACTATTTACATATACACTATAATTACAATTTTAATTATATATAAAGTCAGGGCATTCCTACACAGATATGTTTTCGTAAGGATTGAACCTTCTACCTTACATCTCGTCATCGCATGTCATTTTAATTCTTAATTTATCTATCCCCCTAAATTTATCACATATTACATAATAAAATTTTGTTTCTAGTAATAATTAAATTAAAATGTAAATACTATTTTAAATAGCACTACCATGTGTAGCGCACGGATTACGCAGTAGTGTAAATAATACAAGAGATGAAAAGTTATTCAGAGCTTCCCCTAAGACTTCATAATGTTCACTCTGAAGTATGAGTAAATAACGTTTATCATATGATAATATACTAACAGAGGCCGAATTTATTACGTGTATTAATATCTTGTCTTTGATAGGTTTTAATACTGTAGTGGATTTGTAGGTAAATAACGTTTTATTTCTTCAATTTCTTTTGATGCAAATGTCTGCATTTATTTCACGGAGGGATGCATATTTGGTGGATTGCTTAATGCTGGATTTAAGCTGAATTTCACTTTGGCTGTTATAATGTTTCTTTTTTATTTGCGTCCAAGGGTAGTTGCTCTTTTTAGGTTTTAACCTGTAAATAATTTATACAATTCGTTTTCTTTGATAACTTTGACATGAACTTCAAGTTTTAATACTACAAAAAAATATATAAAAAATGTCAGTTTATTTTCCTCTTGAAAAGTCTAACACATGCGCTTATTGAATTTATGTATTCATCCAAATTGGATAGAATAATAATACAATGATATAAAGGTAGTAAAAAGAAAAAAATGATTCCAGTACTAATCTAGCCATGACCTGTGAAGTCTTGATCCGATTTTGACATTCTTCTTTCATTAGTTATACAATTTCATATGAAACAACTTCGATGTTTATCACTTTTCAAAAATTTGAAGTTGTAAAGGTCTGATCATACATTTCCATAGATATTCATCGTCGTTCCGAAATGCAAATTTATTAATACTGAGTTGAATTCATTTAACCATAACTTTTATTCGATTTATCTTATTTCGACTATTTTACCCATTCCAGAAAGCTAAAAATGTAAACAATAACTTTTATTTAGAGATTTTTGTGAAATTTAGATGTTTTGTAGGCTGACATTGCAAATTTTGAATGTAGGCATGCGCACATATGAAAAATATGCTATACTTATCGTTACGAAATTCTCCGTAACTTGAGTTGTAACCCAAATTGTTGCAATCCGAAAGTTGTTTTGGAAACTTAACTCATTATGTAACAATTTATATTTAGTAACCGTAGCTTGATATTTGTGCTTTTGACCTTTGTAAGTTTGTCGAAAAATGGATAAAAAAGTGGGCTATGTTTCTTTTACTTCAAATTGAATGCATTCTTAGCTTATCTTTCTTTCCATGCAACTAATGTTTAAAATTAAGTTATACGTACTTGAGAAGCCTATTTGGATTACTAATTGGCGAAGTTTGCTTGGTTTTGCCCATATAAAAGCAAAATAGCTCGCTTGAACGCTAATTAAAAGGTACGTTTCTATGATAGATTTGTATATATGTGATATTTATTGTTTTCCCCGTGTTTCGAGATGCTCCATTGATTGAGATGTATATATTGCGTTTATTATGTTTTGATTTTTTGGAATGATTTTCATATAAAGGAGACTCTATCGAAATTTTTCGAAAAATCCGACACTACGAAAATTTTCACAGAAATTTATCGTATGCAGAAAATAGAAAATGTTGAATCTATTTAAAAGCGTAACATATGATAAGATGAGTTGGATTGTGAAGACCATATAGAGGATTGTACAAGTTGTTAGAACTATTTAGAATGCAATGAAAGTCAAGGTACGAGTTTTGTATGACGTTTTTCCCATATGAAATGGCAAGGACGCAATTTTCTTAAGGTGGAAGACTATAATAACCCTGCATTCTATGTCATAAATAAATAAAATAAAATAAAATAAAATAAAATGATTTTAATAGGATATTTAATGATTAATATTTTAGAATTTTAATATTTATCTAATTTAAATCTATTTAATAAAAGATTTTATTTTAATAAATTGAATTAACTAAATTTCTTTCAATTAATGTGTTGAAATCGAGTAAATTATTTTAGTTGAATATAGCTATTTTTATATGATTGAAGTAGTTGAAGAATAAATTTATTTTTTAATAATATAGTGAGTAATTAGATAATATATGTACAGGGATTGAAATAATAGAATTGTCTACTTGTGGAATATATTGTTAGAATGTGGTGTGAATCAATATAAATTGAATTGAAATTGTTTATAAATAAATGAAAGAATTATATGAAAGAAAGGAAATCAATTTACTTAAACAATCCCAATCTAATTAGCCCATACTCTTCCATTTTCCTCTCTTTTATTCTCACATTGGCCCAAAATCCTCCCCAATTCAAAAGTATCGCAAACCCGATCCCTTTTTATTTGAGCTAAATCTGAAATAAAAAATCATGATAGTATACAAAAGAAAAAGAAATAAATATATATAAGGGTTGTGCATGGAGGCAAGGGGGTTCGGCAGCATCGACGACTTAAGGAAGGGTAGTGGCAACTTGCTGACCTGGCATGAGCAACTTGCAATTGAGGTGAAGCAAGGGGAGGCGGGTCGGCTATCGTACCCCATTGCAATGTTGACGCACGACATTGGTAGGCGCATGGACGAATTCGTAAAGGGAGGTGACTTCTGGTGATGGCATGAATAAGGTGATGAGCGAGCACGACCTGGAGGTTGTGTGTTTTGGTGAGCGACGTGAGGTTGAGGAATGAGCGATAATGGATTAGGGTTTTAAGTGATGGCTGTTGACGAGCAATTAAAGATGCATGTTGTGACGGATGGTTGGTATGATGATGTTGCAAGATAGGGAGAAGATTGTAGTTTTGGCATCATAGAATTTTCTAGAGCAAAGTTCAAGTTTCGCACTCGTCGATTCGTTGAGTTTTTCTCACTCACATCTATATCTAATTCATTGCCTGCCATATTTATATATATTTACCCCGATTGTATTACATTGTTTAATTTAATTGTATGTGATTATGGATTGAATTGTTAGTTTGAAGTGTTTATTTGGTTATAGGATTGAAGTAGTGATAGTAGATATGATTTGAGATTATTGATTGAATTGGTTGGATTAATTGTTGGTTCCGAATATTGGATAGACTATATGATTTTGGACTTGATTGAGAGATATTATTTTGTGTAGGTTGGATTGTTCGTAATGAAAAGGAGGTGCTGCAATGACCCATATTTTCGTACCCTTTGTGTCTACAATAAACCGCATATGTCCAACCCAAATAGAATAAAAATGGATCATTAAAGGTACAGAACAAAATCTCACTTGAATGGAATAACCTATATTATTAAACAATAATATTTATGGTGGAAAATTTTAAAAATACATATACCAGAGTCTAACCTAAATTCAGCTTGAAAGGTTATAATACTTGTCCTTACAATTGCTGAAAAACATCAAACAAATGCAGCGGAAATAGAATACATTCATACATGATGAAGATCTCTAGCTCTCCTCTGGAAACTCCAAACATTTTTAGCTAATCCTGAAACTATTCGGATCTGACCCGAGTAAAAAAAATACCCAAATCAGTCTGGCAAACCAGCGTGAGAAACTCAATCCATAAACGACAGTGTCATAGATAAGAGATTTGTGACAAAAACTTTTTGAAAAGAAAGAGTATCTCATAAGACCACGTTGCACATAAACACAGATGAGTTTTTATCTTATGATAACCAAAAAAACTTTATCAAAACATTTGATATTATTTTGAATGACATTCTTTGAAAACATTTGCGAGTAACTTATTAATCTTAGCCGAAACTGTTACGTTGTTTAAATTCCAGCATACTAGCCATAAAGTGGGGTCTACAAACAAAATGGCAGGCACTTATTAGAGAATGGATTTTAATTCAAATAACTGAAGGGACTACCTTCTGCTAGTACATCTCTAGAGGAATGTACTGATGCCCAATTGTTGGTCCTTTATCAACACAAGTCCGCTTACCTCTTCCGAGATAGTACCGAATATATCATCACCCTGGTCACTACTAACCTATCCAAGCATGCTCTAGCATGCACCACATTTTTAACCTGAACGTCATAGTTGGTAGAAATATATCAAGAAGGGGATGATCATACCCTTATGATAACCACATAGCCTTGCCGCATCTACCCTATTTCGGTAATTTCCAGATGTGAGGCCAGAGGTCACAATTACCCTACACATAGCACACCATCTTTCTTCTTTTGAATGTCACATTGCCATTCCAAAATCACACAATTGATTTCTACAAACGTATAACTCCTGATCTCGTACATATTAGGAGAGAGTGTTAAGCTAATAGAAGTTGCCTACTATGCCACCAAGCAGATAATACGTTCATAGATATCAATTAATATGATTTTAAAATGCAACATCATACATTCGTCCATACATGTTCATTCTAGGACAAAACGAAACTGAAGGCACTCCTCCTATCGCATCTTGTTCTGGGACTCACCCCTAGGATCAGTAGCGATTAGTCCTTGCAATTCGAAGATTTTCATAACGGAGCATTACTACCACCACAAATATATGATATGGTAAATTTCACATTGAGGGACTAATGGCAGGCAACCCTACATCACGATTATCTTTGTATTCAATAAATCTTACCTTGAACATGTTTTACTTCGAAACGTAAATTGGTTCAAAGTGGTTTTCGGATAGGAATTTCCCAAATCCAACCCTAGTTTCTACGAAATCTAATTATCAATAAAAATGTGAATATGTGTATGCAGGATTTATTAAGCCTATGTTCATCTTTTACCTTTTACCGATAAATCAAAATCCTTTATCTTTGGAAATCTTTTTTCCTTTTCTTTCAAATAAAATTTCTTCTTTCGAAAACATGACTTAACTGGGTCAAAAACAATGTTATTTAAAACACTGTTTACTGTAAACCCAAAACTAGTTATATTGAGTAAAAGATTAGACTAATTTTATCCCAGATTAATTTCCATATTCAACTCGTACTATTTATAGAATAATGGTGGGAAATCACTTCTTTAAATTTACACGGATAGTTTAAATTTCTCTTCTCATAACTTATACAGAGTTTGGCTAGAACATCTTTTATATTACTGAAAAACCTTGCTCAGTCGTTTTTATTTTAGAAAAAACTTAAATATAATCTTTTTCATTTAGTGCATCCGAGCTTTCCCTTCGATCTGTTCCACCCCTCGCCTATAAAGAGAAAATAGAGCCAGGGTAAGTTCAGGGCATTGGTTGCTACATTCCTAACCTTAGCTACCCACCTTATTTTGTCTCTCTAGATCTCGCAAGTGGGACAAATGTACTAGTCGTTTCCACATATTCATTTGGTTATCACATTCCAAGAATCGATTTTTATTATATTGTTTAAGTGTTATAAAAAATTTCTCTTAACCATTTATTTAAACTCTTAAAAAACTTTAAAATCATCATTTATCAATTTTTATTTGTTTAAAAGCATTCATAAATGATTTAGGAAAGAATCTCTAAATTAAACTTCATTTCTAAAATTATTGACATGGCAGCAGAAAAGTGCTACAGAAAGTGCTTAAAAGCCGATTTGATTTAAAAAAAACTTTTATAATATTTGAAAATCTGTATTTTTCAATTGAAATCTCTTTTAAAACATTTTAACATATTTATCAAATTTATTCCATATTTTTAAACCTTCAAAATGTTTATTTTAAAGAATTATACCTTGGTCGCTTTACTATAAAAACGCGATTTCTCTAAAAACTTGATTTGGTCATAATTTAAATTTTACAAGATGAAAACTTGATTTTGTTTATTCATTTAAAAACTATGAATAAATTATTCCAGAAAATTATTATCTCAAAGAATTCCGAGCTATAACTCATTCTCTACACTCATTTGAAAATTTTTGACGCGAAATCGCGAATTACCGTTATGCCACGCGCCTGGTTTTGACTTGTTTTTCAATATTTGTCGTAACACTTCCAAATAATCTTTTCTTGCTTATAAATCATTTACAAACTATTTAAAATCAATAAATTATAATTTTGATTATTTAATATCTAATTTTCACTTATTTCAAATATCTCTTATTATATTATTATAATATTAAAATTTTCTATCCTTTAAACTTTTTAAACCATATGGTATTTATTTTGAAGCTTTAAACTTTTAAAATTTATTATCGTTAAATTCTTAAGTGTAAACTTTCATTTCCAAAATAATTTCAGCCTTTTTTTATTTTCTAAATCAATTTCTATCTTTTCCAATTTTTTTTATTTTCCAAATCAATATCTATCTTTTTCAAATTTAATTTCTTTTGATTTTCCAAATCAATTTCTATCTTTTCGAAATTTAATTTCTTTTGATTTTCCAAATCAATTTCTATCTTTCAAAATTTAATTCCTTTTCCAAAATTGCTTTTTTTTGAAAAGAGCCTCACTTTTCCAAATATACTATATAAATGGTCTTTACTTAACAAGGCAAAAGTAAATCATTTCACATAAATAAATATAACCAAATTAGCTAAGATGTCAAATTATTATCAACAATCATCCATTCAACCAAACTCATCCAAATAACAAATTCATCCAAACATTCATATTAACACTAAATGGTGTTAATTATGATAATTGTCATAAAGGTGTAAATATGATCATTATAGCATAATAATAATTATGATTAAAAGAGATAAGAGTTTACTCATTTTCATTTGCAAACGTTTTCTATAACTAGCGTGCTTCTTTTCTTTTTCCAAACTCAACACGACTTATCTCGAACTACTTTTTAAAACGGTGAAACGGGCGGACTAATATTCAACAGAAGGTGGGTAAGGCTTGTATACGGAGTGTATGGGTGTGTGTGTGGTGTGTGGGCTCGAACGTGGGTAGGTGGAGGTGTGCTTGGCTTTTAGAGGTGTGTAGGGGAAAGTTTGTGGCTTTAGGAGGTGGGTGAAGGTGGGTAGGTGGGTTTAAAGGGTGGGTGTATGTGTTTGGGTGGCAGGTAAAGGTGGGTAGGTGTGTTTTGGAGGGGGAGGCTTGGGTACTTGGTGGTATGGGTGTGTGCTGGGGTATAGGCTCCGGTATGGCTTGAGTGTGGGGTTGTCGTGGGTACATGGGTATGTTGAAGGGTGGGTATGGCTCGGGTGGAGGTGTGTGGGGGCTCAGCCAAGGGATAGGGTGGTGGGTGCGTGTGTTTAGAGGGTGGGTGTGTGGTGTAGGTGAGGGTATGGGTTCTTGGGTGAGTGATTTAGGAAGTAGGAGTATTGGATGCCATAGAAGAGATGGAAAAAGTGAAGAAATTGTAAAGGAAATGTTCTGAAAATGAAGAGGATGAACGTGCTATTTAGAAGAGATGCTAAACTATCAAATTACAAAAAATTTCTACTTTTAGACTTTTCAACCATTGTTTTATTCTCCTTCAAGGCATGAAGAGATGGTCATTAATGAGATAGGATATTTAGATTTGAAAAGTTACTTAAGTGTAATGATTATGTTATTTTCCATTAAATTAATAACATACATAAAATAGAAATGCTTCTTTTCCATGCAAGAATTTGACATGCGCATTTATGTTGATAGATACTTAAGTACTTTTGGTAATGATTATGTTTAGTAAAGGATTTATTAATAAATTATGTTAAATCAAAATCTTTTGTAATTATTTTGTAATCTTCCCAAAAATAAACTTTTGTCTTGTATGCTAAATATTTACATGTTTATAAGTGTGTAAATATGTTAATATAAAGTTATATGTGTTTTTAAAAGAAATCATGTTGCAAAACGTTTAAACAACTTTTATCAAACTAAACATTGATTTTCCATAAAATGTTTTACGGTCACATTTTAACGGTTTTGTTGTATGTTAACAAACTTTGAAAATAAGTTTCTTATCATCTTAAATTAATCAAAATAATTTATTTGAGTTATAAAATCATATTAATAATATTAAAATTCAATTGTTAAAAAATACGATGTTGATTTGTCAATGCGCGATAAAATTTGTCAATTTTTATAAAACAAGTTTGTATGTTTATAAAGCCATTTTAAATAAAATTTATATTGTTATCATATCATTATGTAACCATTAAAAAGAATTATTTACCCTTTATAATGATTATTCAAATGTATTTTAAATTTTATCGGAAACCGACTTTTGTCACTTTTCGACGAAAATCCAAACTTCTTGATTTTATTTAATCAAATTCTAAAAATAAGTTTATCATTATTATTTATTTCGTAAAATATGATTATTAAGTTTTGAATTTTTTTATATTTGAATATTTAAAATAAATTAAATATTCCAGTTTTGGAGCAGTAAAATTACGGGTTGTTACATTCTCCCCTCATTAAAAGAATTTCATCCCCGGAATTAAAAATTTAGACTTATAAGGAAGCCTATCCTATAACTAGGTCTGGAAAAAAAAATTCTTACTTTGATCTATTTTCAAAATAGGGCAAAAGAAAGATATGCTAAATGAAGATACTATATAATGATGTCATTAGAAATATACATAAAACCACATAGGTTCCTACCCCCTAGCCTTAGCATGTACTGCGTACTTAAGATAATATTCATAGTCAAAATATACGTTAGCAACACTCCTCAAAATGAATCATCCATACTATAGAATTCCCCAAAATATATCATCCATACTAGCCATTGCTACTTGTCGGAAGCCTCATCCGATGGTCCTTCCAAATCCACCATATCTGGTATAACCTCGTCATCATCTTCTTCTTCCGGCTCCTAGTCCTCTTGTATCACATCCCAATCCGGTGGCAGCCCGGATTGTCCTGCTGGAACCCAGGGAATATGACCCATCCCTGTTAGAGTATGCTCGTTTATCTCCTCCAAACCAAGATCCTCAATCAGCTCTGGGATTGGTGATCTCATCTCTAGAATAGGAGTGCCCATCTTCTATATAATGCCCTTGTCACTATCTAATGGGCTATCACACAACCAAGCATCGTACAACCATGAATCCTCTCTTGAAGGATCCTCCTCACTAGACTAATTTACTACTGTCTCCTCACTAACAGACTCATCCTCTATCGGCTTTTCCTCCTGATCCTCCTCACTCAAAGGATCTGCAATCCAACGATCTAAGTCGCCATCCTTTGCTTCTATATCTATCTCTTGCTCAGCTTCCTCTACTACCGGAATAATCACATCCTCGTTGTCTGAGATAACTATTGGATCATCAACCGATCCTATCACGACTCCAGATGGCACCCTTGCCTGAACATCCTCTTCCTCGTCACTAGTAATGGAAGTATCAAATACCTCTAAATACCCATGCTTTGCTAATTCCCTCCTAATTCTTTCCCTCAACTTTTAATGCTCTGCTTTAGTTAATCTCTACAATGATAGAAAACATAGGATCAATTATCGGTTCTTTTTATACTTAACAAATTTTATAAATTTTTATCTTACTTAACATCCTCTTTTCATTTTATTATTTACCTAAGGTATAAATCACTTGTGTAATTTAAGCTTATTCATATATTGATAAGAAATTCTTACTATATGTGCATCTTTACCAAATGATTTCAAAACCATGTCACCTACCTAGATTTAGGAGTTTTATTTATGTAATTGAATTGTTTGAACTTAGCTTTTCCTAACCCTTTATGTTTGATCCATGTTAAATTTTGAAATGAAATATATTTTTCCTTGAAAAAATGTAAGAATTTAAAAAGAATTTAATTGAAATTATCTTTCTCCTAGATTCACTTTAAATCAGTACTTCCAAATTTTAACTTATAAAATATCCTCCATGTTTATCTTTTATAAAATCGTTTTATTTGCAATACATGCCCATATTGTGATTATCTTAAATAAATTTCTTAACATTAACCCAATATTATTATCAATCACCTTATAGTCAAATTTTGAAACTTAATTCACAAGGTAATTGTACCTAAACTTTTAAATCAAACAACCAATCAATTAGTGATAATAATCGAGCATTATTATCCCTTAACAACCAAATACATACTGTATCCTTTTGAAGAAAATCTTTTTTTATCCAAAATATAATCCTAAGTAAAATTATTTCATTTATCAATTTTTTTCAAAACAAAAATCATTTTATATAACATTAATATATATATATATATATTTATATATAATACTCTCAACTCATTCTAGCGTATCACTTACCCTATCTGCAATGAGTTACTCATCCCAGGGTATTACTAACCCTATCTCTGATGAGTCTTTTACCACTATCAGGCTCAGATGTTCGCTCAACCTATGCTCTGATACCAAATGGCAACCCACATTTCCGTAACCTTCGAGTCGACAATAAACTATACACGTCCAACCCAAATTGAATGAAAAAATGGATCATCAAAGGTAAGAAAGAAAAATAGACAAAACAGAATCTCATTTGAATGGAATAACATATATTATTAACCTATAATCTTTACAGCGGAAATTTTTAAAAATACATATATCAGAGTCTAACCTAAATTCAACTTGGACAGTTATAATCTCTGTCCTTACAATTGCTGAAAAACATTAAACAAATATAGCGGAAATAGAATACGTTCATACGTGATAAAGATCTCCAACTCTCCTATGGAAACTTCAAACGTCTTTAGCTAATCCTAAAACTACTCCGATCTTACCCGAGTATAAAAATAACCGGATCAGTATGACAAACCACATGAGAAACTTGATCCATAATGACAATGTCATAGATCAAAGATTTGTGACAAAAAACTTTTGAAAAGAAAGAGTACCTCATAAGACCATGCCACATATAAACACAGATGGATTTTTACCTTATGATAACCAAAACATTTGATATAATTTTCAATGACATTCTTTGTAAACATTTGCAACTAACTTATTAATCTTATCCGTAATTCTTACATTGATTAAATTCTAGCATACTATCCACAAGTGGATTCTATAAGAAAAATGGCAAGCACTTATTGGAGAATGAATTTCCATAAAAATGACCAGGTGTAGGGACTACCTTCCGGCATTACATCTCTAAATAAATATGCTAAGGCCTAACTAATGGTCATCTACCAACACAGGATCGGCTTACCTCTTCCTAGATGGTACCGAAAATGTCATTACCTTTGTCGTTACTGGCCTATCCGAGCGCGCTCTAGCATACACCACATTAATATATGTAGAAGGGGATAATCATACCGTAATGGTTGCGAACCACATAGCTTTGCCGCATCTACCCTGTTTCGGTCATTTTCGGGTGTGAGGCCCGAGGTCACGATTACATTTCACATAACACATCATCTTTCTTCTTTTGAATGCAACATTGCCATTTCCAAATCACACAATAGATTTCTACAAACATATAACTCCTGAGCTCGTGGGTCTCAGGAAAGGGTGTTAAACTGAGAGAAACTGCCTTCTCTGCCAACAAGCAGATGATACATTCATAGAGATGAATTAATGTGATTTTAAAATGCAATGTCAGACATTCGTCCATATAATTTCGTTCTGGGATTGAACGAAACCGAAGATACTCCTCCAACTGCATCCTTTTTTGGGAATCACCCCTAGGAGTAGTAGCGATTAGTGCTTGCAATTCGAAGATTTTTATAGTGGAGCATTGCTGCCACCATAAATATATGATATGTAAATTTCACCTCGAGGGTATAGTGCCATGCAGCTCTACATCATGAATATCTTCTTTATCAATAAATCTTATCTTCAACATGTTTTACTTCGAAACGTGAATTGGTTCGAAGTGATTTTCGGATAGGAATTTCCCAAATCCGACCCTAGTTTTCTTCGAAATCGAATTATTGATAAAAATGTGAATATGTATATACACGATTTGTTAAGCCTCTGTTCATCTTTTACTTTTTACCGATAAATCAAAATCCTTTATCTTTGGAAATCTTCTTGTCCTTTTCTTTCAAATAAAATTTCTTCCTACGAAAACATGTCTTAACTAGGTCAAAAATTATTTAAGACACCATTTACTGTAAAATCAAAAGCAGTTATATTGAGTAAAAGTTTGGCTAATTTTATCCCAGATTAATTTCCAAATTTAACTCGTACTATTTTAGAATAACGGTGGAAAATTGCTTCTTTAAAATTATGGATAGTTCAAATTTATCATCTTATAACTTAAATACAGAGTTCGGATAGTACAACTTTTATATTACTGAAAAACCTTGCTCATTCATTTTTATTTTGATAAAAACTTAAAAATAATCTTTTCGTTTACAGCATTCAGGCATTCCCTTCGATCTGTTCCACCCTTCGTCTAGAAATAGAAAACAGAGGCTAGGTAAGTTCAGGCACTGGTTGCTCCATTGCTAACCATGGATACACACCTTGTTTTATCTTCTTAGACCTCACAGGCGGGATAAATGTACTAGTCATTTTTGCATATTAATTTGGTTTTCACATTCAATTATATAGTTTAAGTGTTATAAACAATTTCTCTTAACCATTTATTTAAACTCTTATAAAATATCCCAAACCATCATTTATCACATATTTATTTATTTAAAAGCTTTTATAAAGTATTTAAGAAAGAATCGCTAAATTAAACTTCATTTCTAAAGTTATTGAAACGACAGCAGAAAAGTGCTTAAAAGTTGATTTAATTTAAAAAAACTTTTGTAATATTTGAAAATCTATATTTTTCAATTTACATCTCTTTTAAAACATTTTAGCATATTTATCAAAAAATTTACATATTTTTAAACTTTTAAAATATTTATTTTAAAGAATTTATACTTTGGTCACTTTACTACAAAAGCAAGATTTCACTGAAAACTTAATTTGGTCATAATTTAAAATTTACAAGATGAAATCTTGGTTTTCTTTCTTCATTTACAAACCATGGATGAAATATTCCGAAAAATTCTTATCACGACGAATTTCGAGCTATAACCCATTCTTCACACTCATTTGAAATTTTTGTACCCTTACGCGACACTCCTAATTTTGATTTGTTTTTCAATATTTGTCGTAACACTTCCAAATCATATTTTCTTGCTTATAAACCATTTACAAACTATTGAAAATCAATAAATTATTATTTTTACTATTTAACATCTAATTTTCACTTATTTCAAAATATCTCATATTATATTAATATAATATTAAAATTTTCTTTCTTTTAAACTTTCTAAAGCATATAGTATTATTTTGAAACTTTGAACTTTTAAAATTTATTATCTTTAAATTCTCAAATATAAACTTACATTTCCAAAATATTTTCAACCTTTTAATTTTTTCTTTGATTTTCCAAATCAATTTCTGTCTTTTCCAAATTTAATATCTTTTGATTTTTCAAATTAATTTCTATCTTTCCAAATTAAATTTCTTTTGATTTTCCAAACCAATTTGTATCTTTCAAAATTTAATTTCTTTTCCAAAATTGATTTTTTTTGAAAAGAGGCTCACTTTTCCAAGTATAACATAAAAATAGTCTTTACTTAACAATGACAACAGTAAATTATTTCATATAAGTAAATATAAACAAATTAGTTAAGATATCAATTTTTTATGAATAATCATCCGTTCAACCAAATTCATCCAAATAACAAATTCATCCGAACATTCGTATTAACACTAAACTGTGTTAATTATGATAATCGTCGTAAAGGTGTAAACATGATCATCATAGCATAACAATAATTATGATTCTAAAAGAGATAAGAGTTTAATCACTTTCACTTTCATTTTCATTTGCAAACGTTTTCTACAACTAGCGTGCTTCTTTTCTTTTGCCAAACTCAACATCTCTAGCTACGTTTTAAACGAAGAAAAGAGCGGACTAATATGTGACAGAAATTGGGTATGGCTTGTATATGGCGTGCGTATGTGGGGTGTGGGCTAGGTCATAGGTAGGTGGGGGCGTGCTTGGCTTTTGGAGGTGGGTAGGGGCAAATGTGTGGGTTTGGGAGGTGGGTGAAGGTGGATCGGTGGGTTTGGACAGTGGGTGCATGTGTTTAGGTGGTGGGCAGAGGTGGATAGGTGTGTTTTGGAGGGGGTATGCTTGGGTATATGGGGTTTGGGTGTGTGCTGGGGTATAGGCTCAGGTGTGGCTTGAGTGGGTGGTTTACGTGGGTGCGTGCGTGTGTTGGAGTGTGGGTATGGCTCGGGTGGAGGTGCGTGGGAGCTCGGCTGTAGGGTAGGGTGGGGGTGCGTGTGTTTTGAGGGTGGGTGTGGGGTGTAGGTGAGGGTATGTGTGCTTGGATGAGTGATTTAGGAAGTAGGATTATTGGATGCCATAGAAGAGATGGAGAAAGTGAAGAAACTGTGAAGGAAATGTTGTGAAAATGAAGAGGATGGATGTGCTATTTATAAGAGAAGCTAAACTATCAGATTACAAAAATTTGCTTCTTTTTGACTTTTAAACCATTATTTTATTCTCCTTTAAGGCATGAAGAGATGGTCATTAATGAGATATGACATTTATATTTGAAAGGTTACTTAAGTGTAATGATTATGTTATTTTCCATTAAATTAACAAAATACATAAAATAGAAATGTTTTTTTTCCATGCAAGAATTTAACATGTGCATTTTTGTGGATAGATGCTAAAGTACTTTTGGTAATGATTATGTTTAGTAAAGAATTTATTAGTAAATTATGTCAAATCAAAATCTTTTGTAATTTATTTTGTATACTTCCCAAAAATAAACTGTATCTTATATGCTAAAAGTTTACATGTTTATAAGTGTGTAAATATGTTAATGTAAAGTTATATAGGTTTTAAAAGAAATCATGTTGCAAAACATTTAAACAACTTGTATCGAACTAAGCATTGATTTTCGATAAAATGTTTTACGGTCACATTTTGTCAGTTTTGTTAAACTATTTATTTATGTTAAAAAAATTTGAAAATAAGTTTCTTATCATCTCATATTAATTAAAATAAGTTTATTTGAGTTATAAAACCATGTTAATAATATTAAACATTCAATTATAAAAAATACGATGTTGATCTGTCAACGCGCGACAAAATTTGTCAATTTTTATAAAACAAGTTTATATGTTTATAAAGCCATTTTAAATCAAATTTATTTTTTTAACATATCATTATGTAACCATTAAAACTAATTATTTACCTTTTATAATGATTATTCAAATGTATTTTAAATTTTATCGGAAACCGACGTCTGTCACTTTTCGACGAAAATCCAAACTTCTTAATTTTATTTAATTAAATACTAAAAATAAGTTTATCGTTCTTATTTATTTCATAAAATATGATTATTAAGTTTTGAATTTTTTTTATATTTAAATATTTAAAATAATTAATTTCCATTTTCAGAGTGGTAAAATTACGAGTCGTTACAGGTGTTGTCTGTTTGCCTTTCAGTTTAAGTACTTTATATATATTGCGCATATTATATAGATGGTCGAAATTTGATTGAACTCGACTTGGCGACATGAGAAAATTTATATTGATAATTTTTTTGTTGATTTTTGGAGTATTTTGCTTCATAATTTATATTTTAGACAATTTGTTTATTTTCTCATTTTTAAAATATTTTGAAAGCTGTGAGAAATTATTTATGGTGTTTTAAAATTTATTTGAAGTGTATTTATAAATAAATAAAAGTGGTTATGAAATAAACTGAGTTGTTGGAAATTGTTTTGGAAATAAAAGCTTTTCTAAAAATAAAAGTGTTTTAATAATATTTTTGAAATGAAATTTTCTTTTGTAAAGTGAACATTTAGTTAAAAAGGATTAAAAAGAAATTTAAAAGGGGATTTTTGATTATAAAAATTTATTTGAAGAGTTTTGAAATATATTCCCCATTTATAATGTTTATTGGTTCAGAAATTGGTTTATTTTATTTCATTTGATAAAAAGGATTCAAGAAATATTTTCGAAAGGAGTCTTTTAAAATGTATAATGCATATTAAAGGTATATTAAATTGTGAAACATTTAAATGACTTTGAGAGCTTTAAATTATGATTTCCTTTTTCAAATAGATTGAATTGAAATGATTTATACTGACAATTTTTGTGATTTAATTCTATAGAATGAGGATATTGAACAAAAGGATTAGTTTCACCGATTGGTGTGGGATGCTCGAGAATATTTTTTTGGTTATTCTATTAACTCATATTATAGAATATTTGTTGTTTGACAAGTGTAGGTTACTAACTCCTAGTAAATGATAGAGTAATACAGAGCGGTATGTCACACTCAAGTAATACTTATTCGATTACTATTAGTGGTTAGATGTCACTCTGGAGATGGGTTAGGAATTGTGATATCGTCTAGAGGTAAGTCCTTAGAGCTTTCTATTCGAGAGTTTTGTTGTTGTCTAAGGGCTATAAGTTGAATATATGTTGGGGTTTATAGATTTATCCTCTTATGACTAACTAGCTGAGTTATATCATATTTACTCCCAGGGATAGTAATCAAGGAATTGTTATGTAGTACGCTCTCATTAGGACATATGGAGTCGAGAGTACTACTATTATTACTCTCATTAGGGCTCATCTCGTTGAGAGTATTTTTTTATCCTCTAAGGGCTAACTAATTGAGTAACATTATCTACTCTTAGGGCTAGTAGTCTTATGTTGATTGCTCTCATCAGGACTCATATAGTCAAGAGTAGTAGTTGTCACTTTCTTCAGGACATCTAGAGTTGAGAGTACCGGTTATCACTCTCATTAGGACTTACATAGTCGAGAGCATTTGTTGGGAGTCTATGTCATATGGTTCACGCCACTATGGAGAGCGTGTGAATTAGACCCACTAGACAGGCTAGTTATCTATCCTAGCGGTCCTGATTGCAGGGTCGCTCCTCGAATCTGTGAGTCACCTTGTTGAGTTGTAGGTTGAGAGTTATTTCTCTCATTAGAACCATTGCCCCAGCTTCACTTTAGGACCAATAGCCCGTTAACAAGGGAAAGTAGGAATCGTGGCCAATGCTCGGTATAGTTCGATAGTGTGTTTATAACATGCGCTGAATACCGGTGTCATGATTATGGAAGTAACTTAGGGACTGCAGGAAATGGACTGCAATCATTAACACTTCCTGTAGCAGTGCTGTGATACAACAGTCTCCCATCTGGATAACTTAGGTAAATCTATTTTATTTGAGAAATTTGATATTACAATCTCATAAGACATGATCATTGTTTGACATTGGATACTGCCGCGTACCCATTTGTTCATTGAGATACCTTAACCCAAGACAACTGCATGTTGTCTATTTTTGACATTAGTGACATGATGTGAGCTTATCTGTTATTCTCTCATAAGAGTATATGGCTGAGAGATCTCCTTTATTTATGATTTATTGTTTCTGTCTCCTAGGACCATTCAGTGGAGAGTTCTCTCTGAGGAATGAAGGTCAAGATAAATGATTTTTGTATATTGAGCTGTTGATTGGCTTTGGTATTGATTTGAGTTTATATTTCTGGATATCTCTAAGAGCCTGACAGTCGGAAGTTATCACTTTCGTTAGAACTGTAGTCAAGATAATTTTTTGGATATTTCTTTCAATATGTTGTTGATTTGTGATTTATTTGGGATTTGGATATTTTGCAATCTCCTTAGCACTAACGTTCATAGATTTTACTTCTATCGAGACTGTAAGTTGAGATGGTATTCTTGGATGTTGATTTATGTACGTGGTTTCAATTTCTTTCTATTTGGATTCTAGATTTCTAGATTTATCTTTTACGACATAGAAATCGAAAGTTATTACTTCTATTAGGGCAGTGAGTCAAAATTTGACGATTTCATTATTTAATTGGGATTATGCCTTCTTGATTCATATTTTAGGGCTTGACAGTCGAAAGTCTGCACTTTTATTAGGACTGCAAGTCATGGTATCTAGTTATTGACCTTTGGTTTTGGTTCGATTTGAGATACGTTCTTTTATTGTTTTTTTATGTTTATGCGGTTTGCTTTTCCATATTATTTCGAGATTTCAATGTATTTCAATGTCATCACCCAATTTATAAATGTTGTGACTCTTACTTGTTTGTATGTATTCCTTGGGTGATATTTGTAATATGAGGCATGGTATATTGTTATTAAGGTGTTATAATGGATATTTCATTAGGTTGAATTCATACTTAACTTTTTAATACCCTACTTATTGTTATGTAACCACATTGGATTTAGATATAGTCCGACCTGTTTAATACTTATATAATACTCGGGTCAGTTCGAGACTTTTCAGGTACATGGACATTGGCTATTTGGATGTTGGGATTTAGAGGAGACATGGTATACATTATATCGCGTTTGAGTTGTTGATGTATATTTTTCTTTTGTTGTCTCCTTCTATTCATATTTTGATGAGATGGCCATGAGTTGTGTATTTTGAACTTAACTAGGCATATTTGTCGTATTAAGATAGATATCAGTTTGTATATCTATTATATTTTTCAGCTACGATATATGACTCTATGTTCACTTCTTATATTTTGTATATTTTTCTATCTTAGTAAACCCACATGTTTATTGCTTTGTGTCCATATCAGATATGTATGGATGTTTTATTTTTGAGATTTTGAATATGTACTAATATTAGCCCAAGGGAATATTTACGTGAGGTCATTCGTAACAAGCCTTATTCTCCATATTACTAGACAGGATTACATAGTAATTCTCTTTGGTAGTATGGGTATAGAGGTGGGGTGTTATAGGGATGCTTTGCCTTGTTATCTCTATTTGAAAGATCTATATCTTCCATCTTCATCATGTTGTTCGCCCACTGACAGAAGTGTGGTTAGGGACGAAGCCGACTGTCTCTAGAGCTCTCTTCATATGATGGGTTTGTACCTGACCCCTGTGATTAGGGCCATGACCAAGCCGCTCACTTCCACACCTTTAGCTTGGGTTGACTCTACGTTAACATAGGTAACATATGACCATAAGCTTTTAGAAGGACCCTGCTTAATATTTCCTACTAACTAACATGACATGGGTATGAGACTTGAAGAAAGGAGTCCTAAAGTCGGTGCAATGTTGGGCCTAGGAGTAGATGCTACCTGATCGTAGGTGCAAGAACTAGAGGATGGCCGGTCTTATAACGGTGGAGGGGAAAAGCAAGCACTTTGTGACCCGGAGAGTAGACCGACACGGGTGATGGAGTTTAAAGTCGTGGTGTTGTCAGATAGGTCTGCACTACCATCGTACTTGTCAATTGGCAGAAAGGCATATTGTCAATTGATGTAAGCGTCTAGGTTTTCCTAGAGAACGGTTCCCTATTCTCATCATTTGAGAATGCATCACCCAGCATTACAGGCTTGCACTATTGGGCTGCAGGACATGTGTTCTTCCTTGAGGTTAGCATCGACCTGTTGTAGGATGTTCTGGCCAACCACAAGTTGAAGGCTAAATGTAACGATCCTCAATTTTAAACAATTTAATTTGTGAATATTTAATTTATTTTAAATATTTAAATGATGTTTGACTTGAATTTCAAATTATCAGAATAAATTGGCGATCAAATTTTAGAATTTAATTTATTTAAAGTTGAATAGAAATTGAATTTAACTTTGGAGTTAAATTGAATATTTAATTTGTAATTGAAATTCGAACTAATAACTTAGAAAAAAAAATATAGTTTGGATTTACGAATTATTTTTATGTAAATATATAAATTGATATTGATAGTTGAACTGCAAAACGTTTATATATCTACTAAAAAAAAAAAAAATTTAAACAAAACAATTGGATTTAAAATGAAAGAAAATAAGAAAAATATATATAAAAAAAAAGAGTACATTGTCCTTCCCCATTACTTTGCATTTAATAAGAACGTGGTTGCATTACAGTTCGTCTGAATTCACGCCTAAAATCATGCCTAAACCTATGCCCAAAATCACGCGTTCCCCTTTGTTTATTCATTCGAAACCGAAAACAAAATCATCCAAACGAAAAAAAAAGAAACGAAAGAAAAAAAAATGGCTGCCGTCCCTTCTCTTCGTCTTCGATCGAAAAATTAGGGCTTTCGTCTCAAAAATTCGTCGCGCTTGTTTTCTGATGATTGATTTGCGTTGCTCCATTTCAATTCGAGTCAAGGTGAGTTCTTTGCTCACGATTAATTTAGATTCAAGTTTTTATATTTGTTTGAATTGAATGCTTGGTTGCATGCTATGATTTGGGGGTTATTCGTTATCATTTGCTCGGTTAATTTAATCTAAACTGATAGGAACAGATGAGTTGCTTGGTTGCATGCTATGATTTGGGGGGTTATTCGTTATCAATTTTGTTTTTTTTTAACTGATGAAAACAGATGCTATTGGTGATTGTTTTAAAATGTTGAGAACAGATACTATATAAATTGTTTTAAACTGATATGAGCAGATTTGTTACTGCATGTTGGTTGTTGGTTGTTTGCTATCATTTGCTCTTTGCTCTCGGTCAATTTAATTTAAACTGTTGAGAACAAATGCTATTGATATTTAATATAAACTGTTGAGAACAGATGCTATCAATTTTGTTTTAAACTAATGAGAACAGATGCTGTATAAATTTTGTTTTTAAATTGATAAGAAAATTGCTATTTGTAAATTTGATTTTAAGTTGTTAAGAACAGATGCTATCTAAATTTGTTTTTTTAAATTTATAAGAACAAATGCTATTTGATATTTGTTTTTAAACTAATAAGAACAGAGGCTATTTGTGATTGTTTTTTTTTTACTGTTGAAAACTGATACTATGAATTTTGTTTTTAAAACTGATAAGAACAGATGCTTAAAGTAAAGTTTTGGGGTTTGCTTGAAAGTGTGTTGTTTTGGCTTGTGGGTTGATTGTTGTGCTTGAACCTCTGCATGTATGCCATGGCTTCGAATTTAATGGATAGTGTGCTTGTGTTTGATTTTCCTTGGGAAAACACTCTTTTCCTTGTTCTTTTTTTTCTTTTCCTGTAACATTTAGTTACAGTGAAAGCTTTTAAGTTACCCTGCCATCTTCTGTTGAAAAGGAAAAATTGAATTGCAAAGCAAGAAAAAAAAAAGAGAAAGGTGTTTAAAAACTTGCACTAGTGAGCCAGAAATAAAATTAAAAGTAAGTTTTGAAGTTTTTCTTTCTTCAACTAGAAAATGAGTATCAGGCTCAACAAGTAAACCCTATCAAAAATCTTAAATATATCTGTGATGTGTGTTTCGGTAATGGATCAGTAAAATACTGATCTGTATGCATTTGGTTTTATAATAAATGATTGAGAATTGAGATAATAATTTTGTGTTTCCATGGTTGTAAATTTATAGTTCATCCTCTGTAACAGGGCTCACTGTAAATTAGCTGCAACTTTGAAATTGGTTACGCACCCACATTGGTAGTTATCTTGACTGTGCTTCATCACTTGAGTCTGCACTTGCCATTATAGGCTGATTTCTTGTTCATGTATGCATCCCAGTCATACTTGTTGTCAGAGTAGTTTGCACTGACCGGTGCACTACTGCATTCATGTCCTGATTTCTCCATGTTGCATTGAACACCCCATTTATCACCTGCATTGTTCATGTGTGTTCAGTTCACTACTTGTAGCCTCTATTCAACCTGATTTTGTTTGGACTTTGGTCACTGTTGCATTTAATTGCTATGTCCTACATCAGCATGTTGCCTGGTTTAGTCTTCATGTTCATATATACCTTCCTATTCATTGTTGCCTGGTTTTAGAATTGAATGCATTCTGTAGCCCCATCTTGACTTGGGCTTGTAGTTTAATGTCTTACTGTTACCATTTTCTTTGCATCACTGGTGCACTTTGAATACATTCATGTTGATTTTCATGGAGTAGTTATCTTGACACTATCTTGACACTGTTGTTCACTTGCCTGAGTGCATGTCAAGTGCAGGCTATAGCATTTACTTTGCCATGGTATTTACTTTAAAAGAGTGTATTGGTTCAAGTATTTGTTTTCAGGAAAAATATGAATGGCAATACTAGAAGAAGACAAATCATTAAGTATCATGACAGTAGATGATATAAAAGACTTAACATGAGTTTCATATAAGCAATGATCTTGGCCAAATTTTAAGTATCAGCATTCATACTCCTCTGCTATATTCAATAGATTTGGCATGAAGCTTGGTATTTTGTTTTATATTAACACAGCTAGATTTGGATCCAGATTAGAAGCACAATCATTATATTAAAAAAACACGAAATTGTCTCAGCCTTGAACTTTTGTAGCTGTTTAGTCTTCATGTTCACAGTGGAGTTCTTATTCACTTCTGATGTGTTACTTTTGCGTCTGGTCTTGCACTTGTTGTTGTTTATGTCTTCGTGTCTTTGGCATTTCTGAGTCTCTGCCCTTGGCTGCCTGTTTTGACAGTGCTGTTTTCACTGTGTCACTTGAGACTGCTGCCTGTACTTGTGTTTCTTGTTCATTGCACTGTGTCACTTGAGACTGCTGCCTGTACTTGTGTTTCTTGTTCATTGCACTGTGCTGCTGTGTATTATTTTTACTTGTGCAACCTCACTTTGACTTGTACATAATTTGTAGATTGTGCTTTTGTTTGGTGCACACGTGTTGGCGAGGCAGTGCACATGTGTGAAAATATACGTGTGTACTACAGCCACACAGGATTGATAGATTTCGAAAAAATAATAATTAAATTGAAGTTGTTAATGTGAAAAATCCATAATGGATCTAAATTGATTCATGTGATTCGTCATCTCTGTTACCATTTTATTCAGTTCATTACAAATTTAATTACTTGAATAAAGATTAATCCTGACTCGAGTGTTTTTGTGTTTGCAATAAACGCTCGGGTCAGACCGAGTATTTTTACAGCTTGAAGATTTTCAGGCCGCGAAGTTAGAGAGAGAGGGGAAAGCACTCCACTAAAGTTTTTCTAGAAATTTTCTTGTACTTAATAAAATAAATTGTTTCCGCTGTATAAAAATTTAATGCATTGTACAAACTCTGATATATGTATGTAAGAAAAATTCATTTATGAATAATATTATGATTATTCTGTGATTCTGTGGCTGATTCTGTTTAAACTTTATAAACTGAACAACAATCCGTCATTTTGAACGTTTCGAGTTGGTTTAATTACCGACTAGAGGCGGTCAGAGCGGCGGGTCGTTACAAAAGTGGTATCAGAGCTTTGGTTTACTCAAAGCTCAGTTTATGATGTTTAATATGAATAGTTACTAGAACCACTTTAAAGAAAAATGTTTTCAAATCTAAAGAAGTATGAAATTGTTTTCTTTAAAATGAAAGGTATTTTGAAAGTTAGAATTATTTTGAAAATTCCCCTCTCTAAATTTAGGATTGCGATAGTTTCGATCGTTCAGAAACTCATTATCGAATTATTGAGATTTATGAAAAATGAAATATAAGTGAAGTGAATTAATGAATTGGTTAAATCGAATATTTTGAATATCTCTAAAATAATAAATGGTGAAATAAAATGATATTTCAATTTAGTTATAGCCAAGAGGATAATTAAACTATAACTTGGGAATTTGATTTTAAATTCTTTTGAGAAATTGATTTCAAATGTGGTGAAGAATTATTTAGTAAATGAATGGATTATAAGTATTTAACTTATAATATGGATTTTGGGTATATAACCGAGTTATATAAATTGAATTGAACTGAATTAATAAAAAGATTGTCAATCGAAGTTTATAAATAGAAATGGAATTTGTAAAGGTTGTTTATAAATTCGAAATCAAATTGAATTTGATAAATGAAAAATAGAAGTTATTAAAGGAGATATATTCGTGATTTTGGACAGCGAATTATCCTTTAAGTTAAATATTGTGATAGTAAATGTTGGTTGGGAATTTTATCCACGATTTTGAACAGTGGATAATCCTTTAAATAAAAAGTGTAGAAACACTGAATTGAATAGATAAGTATGTTCACGATTTTTGGACAGTGAATATATTATTGAATAAAACAGATATGTTTTAGGGAAGTGATATTATGAAATGAGGTTAATGTGGAAATATAGATCTAATGGAACCAATTCGATGAATAATTTACTAAAGAACTAGTTGATTATTTTTGGAATAGAAAGCAAATGCAAAGTTCAAATGAGATTTAAATTTCAAGTTTGATGTTTGTCAATATGATAATCCATTATAGGTTTAATAAATTCAGTGATGAATTAGAATTTAAACGTGCGGAAAATTAAATTAAGTGAAAAACTTAATATTGAAATATTTGAAATTGGTTTAAAACTAATATTGTGAAAAGTATGAGGAATTCAAACTATGAATTAAGTTGAAGTTGAAGTTGAAAAAGTTAATGGTTTTAAGGATGTTTTAAAATGCATTAACTATCGAATACATAGATTTCAACATTCAATTGTTGAAATAGGCGTTTTCGAGAAAATTAAGGAAATGGTGGACTATAACACTGTTGTTATAATAAATGGTTTCCGGAAGGAAATGTTGTTTATAGTATTAGGATTTATATATCTATCTTAAATTCGAATCCCTATACTAGTGATTTTGAGTTGTCGTAACGATGTTTTACGCAACATTCGTTTTGACTCAAATAAATGTGTTTAAAAGAATGATTTCCTTAAAGAATGGAATATATACTTAATTTTGATTCAAGTATATTGAATATTTTCCGTGTTGAAAATAAATGAACTTGTGAATTACTTATTATTAAATAAGTATGGAAATGTTTTCCAATATGAAAGGAAAGGTTTGAAATTTTATCTTTTAAAGATAAACTGAGAAATGAATATTTGAAATTTGTTTCAAATGGTTAAGTGTGAAAATTATATATCTTGTAAAGATATTATTTTGAGAAATATGAACAATTAGTTCAATTTGAATATTTTCCAAAAAGATTGAATCTTGAGTTAAATTGAGTTTAACTTTGACATCAAAAACAATATAAGTTGAGCTTTGAATTTTGGATAGTCGATTGGGATTGTATGTCTAACATTGTGAATTGATGACATAGCAATTGATCTCTATTAAATATATATCCGTGGTGGCGGAGAATTTATTCTTTTAGCTTAACACCCTTCTCTGAGACGTACGAGCTTAGAGGTTATATATCGATAGACATCAATTATGTGTTGAGAATTGACGATGTAACGTGAAATCCAAATCGAATGAGAAGTCGATAATGAATTGGATTGTGAATGTGAATTAGGTTTGAGATAACCTTAAATTTTCAAATCGATTTAGAGGAAAATTTTAAACGTGATGAAAAATTTGGAATCCTCTATTTGTTGTGAATGTGAATTGAGTTTTCGTAACTTATATATGTGAATATAATTGAAAACTATCAGTTTGGAAAGTCATTATTATGAAAATCCTATGTAAGTTTACATAGGTACGATAAGTACGAAATGTGAAATGAAGTACTATATGTATATGACATATGTTTTCTAAAAACTGAGGATATGGAAATGTACCTTCCATTTATTATTTGTGAAGGTGATTGGAACTCGGTGGAGTGTCCATTGGATATCGTAGCTACGTAGAATTCCATTAGTGGAATGTCCATTGGGACTGATATGATATCCCCCACGATGGATCATCGTGTTTGGGATTATGTGAATTGATGCTGGCGTAATTCGTGGGGCGTGATGCCTACAGTTACAAGCGATTCCACTGAGATAGTGGCGCAACCGCCGAGTAAACTGCGATCTGGAAACCGAAGCGAAATTCGAGGGGCGTGATGCCTAAGGCCACGAGCGATTCTACTGAGATAGTAGCGTAACCGCCGTGTGGACCGCGATCTAAGGCGACAACCATGGCGAAATTCAAGAGTGATGAGAAATCTAAGGTTACAAGCGATTCTACTGAGATAGTAGCGTAACCGCCGGGTAAACTGTGATCCATGGGGGAACATGCTTTCCATATCCATTTTTAAAATAATTTTTAAAAAGTATTTTCACTGGGAGTTGAAGCAAGTATGTTTAGTACTTGGAGATTTTTAGTCTTGCGCCTGGCCAGCGTATGCCTAATGTCTGTAAGAACGACGATGAACTTGTTAAACTTCGAGTTAGCAAGTATTTTCAAACTTTAAATAGAAAATCAATAGTCTGAAATTAGAATTACATAATTCTAACCCAATGAATTAAGGAAGAAGATCTTTAAAATATCTTGAAGGCACACAGCTTTGGAAATGATGTAATATGCAAATATTTAGCATGAAAGAATTTCAAGTTCAAAATTTTGAGTTTTGTAAGTCAAAAAAAATTGGTTAAAGACTTTTGTGTCTTGATTATTGAAATTGATGAACAAAACTAGTGAAATAAAATAAATGGAATGAATCCTATATTTATTTGTGAGTTTGAAACTTGATAAAATTGTGTAGGCTATAAATATCGTTGAGATTTTAGCAATCGTTTTTCCTAACTTATAATTTCGGGACGAAATTCTTTTAAGTAGGGGAGATTGTAACGATCCTCAATTTTAAACAATTTAATTTGTGAACATTTAATTTATTTTAAATATTTAAATGATGTTTGACTTGAATTTCAAATTATCAGAATAAATTGGCGATCAAATTTTAGAATTTAATTTATTTAAAGTTGAATAGAAATTGAATTTAACTTTGGAGTTAAATTGAATATTTAATTTGTAACTGAAATTCGAACTAATAACTTAGAAAAAAAAATATAGTTTGGATTTACGAATTATTTTTATGTAAATTTATAAATTGATATTGATAGTTTAACTGCAAAACGTTTATATATTTACTAAAAAAAAAATTAAACAAAACAATTGGATTTAAAATGAAAGAAAATAAGAAAAATATATATAAAAAAAAATGAATAAAAAAAAAGAGTACATTGTCCTTCCCCATTACATTGCATTTAATAAGAACGTGGTTGCATTACAGTTCGTCTGAATTCACGCCTAAAATCATGCCTAAACCTATGCCCAAAATCACGCGTTCCCCTTTGTTTATTCATTCGAAACAGAGAACAAAATCATTCAAACGGAAAAAAAAAACGAAAGAAAAAAAAATGGCTGCCGTCCCTTCTCTTCGTCTTCGATCGAAAAATTAGGGCTTTCGTCTCAAAAATTCGTCGCGCTTGTTTTCTGATGATTGATTTGCGTTGCTCCATTTCGATTCGAGTCAAGGTGAGTTCTTTGCTCACGATTAATTTAGATTCAAGTTTTTATATTTGTTTGAATTGAATGCTTGGTTGCATGCTATGATTTGGGGGTTATTCGTTATCATTTGCTCGGTTAATTTAATCTAAACTGATAGGAACAGATGAGTTGCTTGGTTGCATGCTATGATTTGGGGGGTTATTCGTTATCAATTTTGTTTTTTTTTTAACTGATGAAAACAGATGCTATTGGTGATTGTTTTAAACTGTTGAGAACAGATACTATATAAATTGTTTTAAACTGATATGAGCAGATTTGTCACTGCATGTTGGTTGTTGGTTGTTTGCTATCATTTGCTCTTTGCTCTCGGTCAATTTAATTTAAACTGTTGAGAACAAATGCTATTTGATATTTGATATAAACTGTTGAGAACAGATGCTGTCAATTTTGTTTTAAACTAATGAGAACAGATGCTGTATAAATTTTGTTTTTAAATTGATAAGAACAATTGCTATTTGTAAATTTGATTTTAAGTTGTTAAGAACAGATGCTATCTGAATTTGTTTTTTTAAATTTATAAGAACAAATGCTATTTGATATTTGTTTTTAAACTAATAAGAACAGAGGCTATTTGTGATTGTTTTTTTTTACTGTTGAAAACTGATACTATGAATTTTGTTTTTAAAACTGATAAGAACAGATGCTTAAAGTAAAGTTTTGGGGTTTGCTTGAAAGTGTGTTGTTTTGGCTTGTGGGTTGATTGTTGTGCTTGAACCTCTGCATGTATGCCATGGCTTCGAATTTAATGGATAGTGTGCTTGTGTTTGATTTTCCTTGGGAAAACACTGTTTTCCTTGTTCTTTTTTTTTTTCCTGTAACATTTAGTTACAGTGAAAGCTTTTAAGTTACCCTGCCATCTTCTGTTGAAAAGGAAAAATTGAATTGCAAAGCAAGAAAAAAAAAAGAGAAAGGTGTTTAAAAACTTGCACTAGTGAGCCATAAATAAAATTAAAAGTAAGTTTTGAAGTTTTTCTTTCTTCAACTAGAAAATGAGTATCAGGCTCAACAAGTAAACCCTATCAAAAATCTTTAATATATCTGTGATGTGTGTTTCAGTAATGGATCAGTAAAATACTGATCTGTATGCATTTGGTTTTATAATAAATGATTGAGAATTGAGATAATAATTTTGTGTTTCCATGGTTGCAAATTTATAGTTCATCCTCTGTAACAGGGCTCGCTGTAAATTAACTGCAACTTTGAAATTGGTTACGCACCCATATTGGTAGTTATCTTGACTGTGCTTCATCACTTGAGTCTGCACTTGCCATTATAGGCTGATTTCTTGTTCATGTATGCATCCCAGTCATACTTGTTGTCAGAGTAGTTTGCACTGACCGGTGCACTACTGCATTCATGTCCTGATTTCTCCATGTTGCATTGAACACCCCATTTATCACCTGCATTGTTCATGTGTGTTCAGTTCACTACTTGTAGCCTCTATTCAACCTGATTTTGTTTGGACTTTGGTCACTGTTGCATTTAATTGCTATGTCCTACATCAGCATGTTGCCTGGTTTAGTCTTCATGTTCATATATACCTTCCTATTCACTGTTGCCTGGTTTTAGAATTGAATGCATTCTGTAGCCCCATCTTGACTTGGGCTTGTAGTTTAATGTCTTACTATTACCATTTTCTTTGCATCACTGGTGCACTTTGAATACATTCATGTTGATTTTCATGGAGTAGTCATCTTGACACTATCTTGACACCGTTGTTCACTTGCCTGAGTGCATGTCAAGTGCAGGCTATAGCATTTACTTTGCCATGGTATTTACTTTAAAAGAGTGTATTGGTTCAAGTATTTGTTTTCAGGAAAAATATGAATCGCAATACTAGAAGAAGACAAATCATTAAGTATCATGACAGTAGATGATATAAAAGACTTAACATGAGTTTCATATAAGCAATGATCTTGGTCAAATTTTAAGTATCAGCATTCATACTCCTCTGCTATATTCAATAGATTTGGCATGAAGCTTGGTATTTTGTTTTATATTAACACAGCTGGATTTGGATCCAGATTAGAAGCACAATCATTATATTAGAAAAACACGAAATTGTCTCAGCCTTGAACTTTTGTAGCTGTTTAGTCTTCATGTTCACAGTGGAGTTCTTATTCACTTCTGATGTGTTACTTTTGCTTCTGGTCTTGCACTTGTTGTTGTTTATGTCTTCGTGTCTTTGGCATTTCTGAGTCTATGCCCTTGGCTGCCTGTTTTGACTGTGCTGTTTGCACTGTGTCACTTGAGACTGCTGCCTGTACTTGTGTTTCTTGTTCATTGCACTGTGTCACTTGAGACTGCTGCCTGTACTTGTGTTTCTTGTTCATTGCACTGTGCTGCTGTGTATTATTTGTACTTGTGCAACCTCACTTTGACTTGTAGATGATTTGTAGATTGTGCTTTTGTTTGGTGCACACGTGTTGGCGAGGCAGTGCACATGTGTGAAAATATACGTGTGTACTACAGCCACACAGGATTGATAGATTTCGAAAAATAATAATTAAATTGAAGTTGTTAATGTGAAAAATCCATAATAGATCTAAATTGATTCATGTGATTCTTCATCTCTGTTACCATTTTATTCAGTTCATTACAAATTTAATTACTTGAATAAAGATTAATCCTGACTCGAGTGTTTTTGTGTTTGCAATAAACGCTCGGGTCAGACCGAGTATTTTTACAGCTTGAAGATTTTCAGGCCGCGAAGTTAGAGAGAGAGAGGAAAGCACTCCACTAAAGTTTTTCTAGAAATTTTCTTGTACTTAATAAAATAAATTGTTTCCGCTGTATAAAAATTTAATGCATTGTACAAACTCTGATATATGTATGTAAGAAAAATTCATTTATGAATAATATTATGATTATTCTGTGATTCTGTGGCTGATTCTGTTTAAACTTTATAAACTGAACAACAATCCGTCATTTTGAACGTTTCGAGTTGGTTTAATTACCGACTAGAGGCGGTCAGAGCGGCGGGTCGTTACACTAAACCTGTGCTTGGTTGGAGTAGGAGATTGGTGACAAGATGGAAACCAATGAGGATAAGATAGATATCTCCTCCTATACACTGAGGGGGATCTGGAATGCACGACCCCCCTCTTTTCTTTGCCTTTTTCTGGACACATCCTTATGGGATCGGGAGTGCATCGAGGGAACTATCCCACCCAACTGATGGCTGGGGTAGCGCCATTGTAATGGTCAAATGTAGAAGTTCCTTGATGATCAAGAGCCGGTGGTCATGCCACTGAAGGGGAAGATGATGGGTTAGCCTCCGAGGCAAAGCCATGTCTAGGGCGAGATCAATTCGGCTAGGCACACACATGGCGTACCTTCCAAGGATGGACTGGAATGTCCATTAGCCGACTTTTTGACACCACTATCTCCTAGGCCTCGACATTTTTCATGAGATGCATTTGAAAATACCAATACTATAGTTTATTTATAAAGAATATTCATAATAGTTATATTCAAATAAAACTATGTCTATTTTTCAGTCAATGCTGAAATTATTTATTACTTCATAAATAATATTTGGTATGTTTTACGAAAACAATTTTCATAATTTGATGCGACCAATAAGTGTTATATGGCATGCTCCACCTATTTCCACCATTACTATGATAAAATATAAAATACGAAGCTGCATTCAACCACTTTATATATGTTAGTTATTTCATTTACTTCAACGGTTTACATTCGTGCATTCTCATATCAACTATCTTAAATTCAAAGAAATAAGTATAATAAAAACAATTTTATGTGTGGAAATACTTTATGGAATTAAAATCATATTTCTTATTCCAATGTTAAGTATCCATTATTATTCTATTATTCTCATTTTTTAATATTTTTCATGATGCAGAAATGACCATTCACTCTCTTCATCTCAACTATGCCATAGGCTACAACTACTCTTATACATTAGATTCCCTTTTCGAACAATCGAACCATTCAAGGAAATTCTTATTACAATATCATAACGAACTCTTTATAAATGTTCATTTGGTCATTATTAACTTTTAAGGATATCAAATAAAATACACTTTACGTAAATTGATCAACTGACATTTCAATGATCGAATTCTTAGATCTGTCTTGTAATCTTTGGTCTAGTGTTACATATAACAAAACAAGACCAATATTGTAATCAATCATATTGAACATACGATCTCACACTATAGTTTACTTGCTTATTTCAATGAAATAATTTCATCGATATTTCTTATGTTATGAATTTTGATTGTTTACCGTATAACATTTGTATGTGATCATATATGGATCAAATATTCATATTCTTGTATTGCCTTTAGAGTTCGAGACTCATTGAAGACAATACATGGTCTTGGGCAAATAAATCGTAAGTGATTAAGTTACGAACGTATTTAATGGTTATATAATTAGGCACATGCATGGGTTAACATGCGAAAATTTATTGGCAAATATATTTTATATTTCTATTTGTCAATATTAATTTAGTTCAGTTGTATTTTTTAATTGACAATTATATCAATTGCGCAAATTTATCAATATAATTTATTATAACTTTATATAATAGATATTCTTACAATATTAGAAAGATTAAGTTATATCATTTCATTTTTCTGATAAGGCTCCCACAAGTCTTTTATGTTTCTTGAAACCCTAAGACAAAACATAGAAGTGTCTTGACTTTTCTAATGGGTGTTAGGACTCATTCATCTTGGGATTGTAACCTTGATTTTGCTCAATAAGTCATAGCACCACAAACGATGGACAACTCCTTATCGGCTTTTTATACAACTCCTAACACATGGTTCTTGCCCTAATCTCATTTTGACCTTGAGTTTGCTCAGCAAATTAAGAGAAACTATTCGCTTATACCTACCAGTTCGCGACGGTCTAAGTTTTGTGTACGTACCTTGAGTTTTCTCAACCAATACATATAGTTATCTTATCTCATCTATTAAATATATTAATAAATACTACACATAACATCTCTATTTTAAGTTTGCACAACAACAAGAGAGTATGCAAGTAATTTATCAATAATCAAATTGTAGAGATAATGCTTGTATCAAAGATTCATAATTTTCAATATATTAAATTGAGTGATATTGACTATAGATGTATTTTTTATAAAATATCCTCATGATTCAAGTGTCAGACACTTCAGAAATCATGGTATACATAGTTCTACATATATGTTTATTTCTAAAGTCTATTTAGGGTTTTCTTGTTCTATCTTTAGTTCATACATTTATTTATATAAGTTTTGTTATTACATAACTTTTATACTTTATTTATCTTATATAATATTTTATATACAACATTGTATTATTTAAATATATTTTAACTAATTAACACTTTAATTAATTATTATATCATTCAATTACAGTATCATTGTTGTATTGAATATATATACTATAACCTTTATAGTAACACACATATATCTTATATATGTATATGTATTTCAATTTATTAGTTAACTTTTAATTAATTATTTAATTAAAAATTTTAATTAAATTTTATTAATTTTCGGGAAAAATTTATGCACATATGTACACTCATATTGGCTTAAATAATTTAAGACGACATAACGTATATCATTATATATATATATATATATATATATATTATACATGAATATATTTATTTAATTAATTAATTCATTTATTTTGTTAATTTGATTAATGAATAATATTTTTGAAATTAGTTTTTAAACATTTTCAAACATTTTGAATAATTATATTATAACTTTTATAATATGTGTTCTATTTTAAATTTAAATTTTGTATTTGGAACTTTTATTATAATTTTTGAAACAATTTGAAAAATTATATTATAATGATTATAATATTTTTCACATTTTAAATTTTACTTTTAAACTTAAAACTTTATATTAATATCAAAACAATTTTGAAATTAGTCCAAGTCCCAATCTAAATTGGGTCTTTTCTATTAAGGGAAACTTTTGTGTTCATATAACTGTTCGGGCAGGCCAGTAGCCAGGTAGGATAGGGTACTTAATCACCCAATAATTCAGCTTGGACACTATCTTTCTTAGACACCCTACTAACTGGGTTGTGAACTTAATTAGTTCATTAACATGACAAACATTGACCGCATATGGTATATTGCTATGATACCATTATTGGAACTGGTCTAAAATGCGGCACGGTAAATGAGTAAATTTAAAAACAAAATTACCATTTTGAATTTTTATGGATCTATGAAGTCTAATTAATTTAGAACTTTTCAAAATTTCTTTTGAATAAAATCATTATTTTATTTTATCAGTAAGGTTTTACTTCATATTATTTTGTATTATGTGAATATGTGTATCATATACGCATATGTGTGTACATACACGTGCAACATAATAAAGTGTGCATGATTTGACACGCCTATGTATTGGTGCTAGGATTCACACTTCAACGGACATGTTAGCACCTCTAGTATTATATGTATATGATTGTATTTTATATATGTCTGTATGGAAATAATAGTTGTAATGATTTATATAAAATACTTAAGTTGTATTTATACACATGTTCATTTATAGTAAATGACAAAAACATTTAATAACCAATACAAAAAATTAATCGCTGCCACAAACCCAAATATTTTTAGTTATAAATATTTATAAATATATAAACGCATGTACACGTAAAAAATATGTAAATAAATAAGTAACTAAAATTTTATAAAATTAATGTAAATTGACTTTAAGCTTACGGCATAGTTTTTTTATTTATAAAATAATTTTTAAATAAAGAATAATTAAATAACTAAAAAAAGGTCAAAATTAATTATTAAAATTATTAAGAAACATTTTCAAAATATAAAAATGTAATGTTATTGTACAAAAATTTATTTATAGTTTTGAATTATATTAAATATGTATTTATAAATATAATTAATTTCTAGTTAAATAAATAGTTATATTAATATCTAAATATTTAATAAATATTAATATATGCATTTAAATATATAATAAATTTAAATATATATTAAATAAAATAATCTTTGCTATCGAATTATTATTGCGTAACATTAAAGTTTTATAAATTTTCAAAAGTTCATTATATGATTTTAATCTTTAGGATACAATCTATTAATTTATAAAATCTATATAATATTATTCAATTACAAATTTTTTTTTTTTTAAATTTTAGGCCATGAGTTCAATACCAGCAAGCATAAAAAAATATTCTTTTTTTGTCATGTATATATTCTTATATAGATGCACCAAAATATTCAACCATTTATTATATGACAGAACATCGATATACTAGATTCGTAATATAATCTAACAGCCTATAATATAATAATTTATTATAAAATTAAACGAGTCAATATACAATATGAATACCTTTCACCAAAGCCTAGGGTTTACATGTTGAAATGATGTTTTTAAATCGTATCACAATCTAGAAGGTGCTAGCTTCGAATTGTTGACTATCGACTATCGTATAGCTTTAATTTTATTTGATCTAATGCTTGAAATTTTGGAGAAGGGATATGATCCTTATATAGAGGAGAGACTAGAGAGAAAGTGTAGGATCTAGATCCTTATTTTTCGGATAATCATTCTCTACCTTTATAAGACATCAAAAATCACATCCTTAAGGCCATCATATGGCCGACCATACCATAATCTAATCATGGCTGAATATATCAAGTTGCATATGGGCTTCAAATCTGCTTCAAGCCCGAACGATATTTATTGCATTTAAATCTAATTTAAATGCATATCGATATCGTATATCGATTAATATATTTACAACTATTATAAACATATTTTAATACTGTTCGACAAATCAAAAGAACTTTATAATTAATATATCAAAAATATTGATTAATTTAATTATAAATTAATTAAATCACGTGATAAAAGGAGTATTCAACATTTCTGTTGTGCATGTGTAAATTTGGCCAGTGATTGATATCGAACAATTCAAATAATAACTTTCACATGTCATTTGGCAGGTGGTGTGAAATTTTGGCTAAATATATTGCTTACTTGATTTTGATAAAATCCAATTTTACTTTGTTAAGCACTACCTAGTAGTGACGATTATTTACATCAATTCTCTTTGTCAAAATTATATTGCTTTGGACTTATGAAATTTAGCAGTGGTCATAATTCTATTATCATCCATGTTCAACTCTATAATCCAAACACAAAGTCCTTTGTTTAATAATCATAATTATTATTAATCGAACTGCTCTGATCAGAGACTTTGACTTTGAGTTGACTTCAGTCGATCGTGAAACTAACCTTATTTAGCTAAGGAAACAAATCCTCTTCAATTAATGTTTTACTTTCAATGCTTCCACTTAACCCAACTATAGTCATTCAATGGATGTTATGTCACAATTTAATTAAAATAAAAGCAAAGCTTCTGCATATAGATTAACAATATTCTCAAGTCGAGAAAACTGTGTAATTTTGTCACATTGATATTTTCTGTTTAACCTTAGTTATATTTACCGACAAAAAACTATAGAATGGGTCGTTTCATAGTTATCTAATAATTATCAGTATACAACCCCTTCGTGACCCCAGCAGCCAAGATTGATACACTACCCAACATTTGGAGAGCGTTACGTACTCTAGTCTCAATGGATGCATCGATATCCAGTCTTAATTCATATTGACTAGGAATATATAAAATGATATGTTTATTTTATTGTCATAAATCATTCGTGGCTATAATGCATTATAACTACCATCACAAAACACACCATTTATGGATTTTATATTAAATATACTTTAATTTAAATTATTTTATTAATATATAAGACATTGTTATAAGTATATTATAGAAAGAAAAACACCTTTTATTTTGAACAAGGTTGGTTATCAAGTTAGATATATGTAATAGTTACATAATTTCCCTTAAGGCATGTAATGGCTTGGAATTTTACCACCTTGATTTGCAAATATTTAATAAATTTTAAATATTCAAATAATAGGTTTTATAATTATAATATGACTCATTTAAATAATAATAAATGATGGTAAAATAGATTTGTAACAGCCCAGGGTTTTGCCACTTTAAAATAGACTATTTAAATATATTTTATATAAATAATAAATGGATTTTTATTAGCAAATAAACGTATTTTAATTATTTAGTAATGATGATAAAATAGTTTTAAAAATCTGTTTACTAATATAAATAGTTCATAGAAAAATAAAAAATGTGACAGGAGAACATTTTCTGAAATTACAACTTTTCGACACCTAAAAGTCGTCGAGAATGTTGTGCACACTTGGTGCAACAAGCACACATTTATATATGTTAGAATTAGTATTAAGCATACTTATGTATATTAACTTATATATATATATATATATACACACACACACACACACATATACACCTAAGTGTGGATGTGACAATTTATGTTATAAAAGGGATATATATACATATGGACACACTTATATATATATATATATACAAATTATCTCCATATTTGCAGTACACACACATGGAAGCTCTAGTATGATTCAAGGCATGGAAAGGGGGATTAACGTGTACAAGAGAGAGTGGGGGGTATGGAGTGCATGCATGTGTGTATTAGTTTATTAAGATCGCTTTATATATTTTAATAATTTTCTAAGCCTATAAATACTTCTTCCATTTCATATTTTTCCCTTTACAACTTCCATTCTTAATTTCTTCGCATCTTCTTCTTAAGCTTCTCCTTACTTTTATAGCCTCCTCACTAAATTCCTGAGATAAAAAATTAGCAAAAACATTTCAAAACATTGCTTAAATCACTCCGTTTCAATTCCTAAACTCTTCTCTTCATAAAGAAACCACACACCACCTCAAATCCACCATGATCGAGCCCAAACTCCCTTATGGCCATGCCTATTGTTCACTAGGCCAAGCCTATTTATCCTTCCAAGGGTTCACATCTTTACTTTGTTGAGCTAGGAGCGAGTGAGCTAGGTCAAGAGCAAGTTTAGTTGGATTTAGTAAAAGTTTGTATTTTTAAAACTCAAGTTACTAGCTTTTTAAAATTTTAAAATTTATGAGTCAAAATGTTGCTTAAGTATGTAATAATGTTATATGTTGTTTACGCATGCATATATGTTAATTTGGAGTTGATTGCTTGTGCCGAAGTTTAAGAAGGCGATAAAGATTATAACTTGAATATTGTAAAAGTTAGTATTGTGGAGTAATATTTTTTTTTGTGATGGTGGTATAATTTTATGATATGATTTATGTTAGAACGTTGTATTTTTTGTATATGGGTTCATGACATAAAGGCATCAATTCGCTAATCGAAAATGACATAGAAGTCTGCTTTTTGTCGAAAGTTTGATTTTTGTTTCAAAGTGAAAAGTTTTCAGGTTTAAAACTTTGATTTGGTTTTCAAAAGTTCATTTTTGTGTTCTATAGGTGATAGGAGTTCAAAATGGAAGTTTTAAAAGTTAGAAAACCAAAATTCCAAGTTTTGAAAATTATGGGTCCGTATAGCGATAGTCGCTATATGCACAGACGTCCTGACACTTTAACTAGTTTTCTATCCAAACTTGTTTTCACTTGGATGTCTTTTTGGAAATGTTTTCTAACCTTAATTTATTAATTAGATAACAATTATTTAATTATTTATTTAATGATTGTTTAATCGATTAACTAATTAATAAAGGTAACTAGTATCTAATCATTTGTTGATAATGGTTTTTAAACTTAAATGTTAATTAATTAAGTTAGTCATGATTTGTTACTTAGTTAAAGTTGACGATTATTTAATTATTAATTAAGTATTAATTAATTATTATCAGGTTAATTATTTAGGATAATTATTAATTAATTATTATTTTAAAACGAGGTTTTATTTAAATTAATCTTTGATTAAGGTTAATTATGTTTTAATAAGGTTTAATTAACTTTAATTAGAGTTTACTTACTATTTAACGAGGATTTGATTTTTATTTATAAGGGTTTTAATTTATTTTAAAATCGCTTTGAGTTTAAGCAATCAATTTTGTTTTAAACGGTTTTCTTTTCAAATTTGTCTTAAATCAAGAGATTTCTGTGTTACTTACCCTTAAATAACCTCATATGATTAGGAAAACCAAATGACATCTTCTAGCAGAACAAAACACCATTCTACTATTACAATTAACTTGGACATTTATTTAAGTTGATTGATGGTTACATGATTGATCCCTTATATACCTATTGTTTAGTGAGCCATGTCAGACTAGATAAGTAGAATCAACTTAAAGGCAACATTATGGTCATTAAGCCTCCATTAGGTTTTGTAAGGATAAATATTTTATTTTATTTTTGAAATGGTTTCAAAGTTATTGCATTTTGAACAAGATACTTAAAGAATGATTTTAAAATGGTTTTAATGAAGATGTTTTTAACTAATGGGGATGGTTTTCCATGTTATAAAAGAAGTTTTTATGAAGATTTTTATAAAGGAATTTGAAAATTTATATGGTGTTTTTGGGTAAATGCATTTGAGTTTTTAAGAAAAGAAGATTTCATAAATAACAAAGATTTATAAATGAACTTTCTTATTAAAGGAAGCTAAATTGATTTAAGGTTATTTAAGAAGTTGTTAAACATGAAAGGTTTATGAAGAAGTTTTATAAATGGTTTTGGGGTATTTATAAAAGAATTTTTAGAAAATGATTTGGATATTCATAAAGGGAGTTTATAAAAAGGTTTCGATATTTATAAGAAATTTATATGAAAATTTTGGATATATACAAAAGCAATTTATATAAATGATTTTGCATATTTATAAAATGGTTTTATAAATGAATTTGGAAGTTTGGAAAGCATTTTGAAATGGATTTGGACTTTAAGCAAAAGAGATTTCATGAATGAAATAGCTTTGATTAAAAATGATTGATCGAAAGAAGTATAAAAAGAATTTGGGATCTGGATTTCTCTAAACTGGCCTTTTAAAAATGGTGGTATGGAATATCCGTTCCAAATTTAGCACCGAAGGTATAATGTTTATGGTTGTCCTTACCTCTGATTTAAACAACATTTGTTTAATCCTTTTTAACGTGATTTGGAAGTAAGAAGTTATTCACAAATGTTTTGTGTATATATTTATGTCGGAGAGATAAGTATATGAATGTTTTAGACAAACGTTTTTGAAAGAGATTTATTAAATAAAGATTTGTTTTGAGGCTCAGTAGTTGTTATGGACAAGTAAATCTCAAATATAATTGATTATTGTTTATTTATTGGATAGTCAAATAACTGACTATCAAATATTGACCCAAAACGTAACTTTGGAAATATCTAAGAGAAACACATGGGTTACATGGCATAGTCATCTCCGATGATGCTATACTGTGTATATAAATCTCATTTAGTTTTTCCTATGACAAATGATAAGATAATCCGTCCACTAACGGTTAGAAGGTGATCTCCGCTCTTATCTTTGATTGAATACTTCCTAAAGAACCAGGGTTGAGTTTACCGAAAACCATCGAATGTTGTTTCGAAGAAACTGGGATTGGACATGTTATCCGAAAACCACTTTGATCCAACTCAAGCGTTTCGAAGTGAAGACATCTTAAAGATGATGGAATTGAAGATGAAGCTCTTTGAAGTGCAAGGGATGCTTGCCATTAATCCTAAAGGTGATTCCAAAATGGACGTAGTAGAAGTAGTGCCTTCGGTTTGTCAATCTCTTGGATAACTTGTATGGATGAACGTTGGCATTGCATTGTTCTCTCGAGGACAGTGTTAGCATTCCAAGTGGAAAGTGCTATAAAATAGGTAAAATGGAGCCTCAAGCCTTATCAATTGGGAAATGACAAAAATCGAACATGCAACAGGGCCCTGTGGGTCGCTCCCATCAAAGTATGGTCGTTCCAAATCTAGACCGCTTACTATATATGCATGTATACTTCGGGGCCCAAAGTGGGGTGATCATATTTGATACTACAATTCAAGTGGTAGGTCAGTCTTGTGTGGCAGGGGTACAATATGTTCCTATCAGATCCTGGTGCAATTTTATGTACCATTGGAAGTTAGTTCCTTACCTTGTCATAATATGGAATCCATTCTCCAATACGTGCCTTTACAGACTTAGTTGTGCCCAACTATGTTGAAATGTGAGATGTGAGCATTTCGACTATATTCATATTTTATTTTGACCTTTAGACATTGTTATAATATCAATGGATTTTATATAGAAATGTTTTGGTTATCGTAATGTAAAAACTCATCCATGTTTATATGCGACATGGTCTTACGAGATGCCTTTGATTTGCAGGTTGTTTTTATAAAGTTAAAGACTTATGATTTACTCACACCAGACCCATGTCTGTTGTAGAGTTTATTTTCCTTTTCCTAAACTCTTGGGTGCTCAAATTTGGATGGGCAGCCAAGTAGTTCAGGTTATTTCGTAAATTAAGTTTGGAGGAGCTTGAAGCAGGTTGCTTCATTGAGAGCTAGTTATTAGCTTGTTTACTGGTGTATTATATATATATATATATATATATATATATATATATATATATTGTATCTGCTGCGTAGGGACAGGTTGTTATAACTGTCTTAGACTAGAATTAGTATTAGTATGACTCTGCTGTAACATTTTGAAATTACTTTATAATATATTATGTTGAGAAATATATATTGTTCCGTTGCGATGTGAGATTCTATGTTGTTTGGTTTTCTTCTCTTCCATCTTTTCTTTCTTTCACCCATAACGACCTATCTTTCGGACGACTAAATGATCGGTACACGAATACCGAGAATGTATTAATGTCATCTTTGGTAGTAAGAAAGGTGGTTCGTTACAAGGCATATCCCTTACTCTATCAAGACATATAATTTGTTATGTTTATTATGTTTGGTTAATTTCATTTCATTCTTTATAATCTGTTTCATCTTTGGATCGTACCCATATTCATTTTACTACCAATAATTTCAAGAGGAAATTCCTTTATTATGAAGTTGGTATTTCTTGGAACAATAGTTGGTTCAAGTGTAAATAAATAGGTATTCATAAAAAGTTTATGAATTGCATTACATAAAACTTACTTGGTTTTAGTTTCTGATAATTATGTTCAAAACATAAATTGGTCATCTAATGATGATTTTTCCAAACTTTTTTTGAAGCGCTTCATATAAGAGTCGTCATATACAATTATTACATGTAGTCATTCGACTCACACATCCTTCTATCTCCTGGGCCTAGGATATGTTGGGGTTTCACATTAACGCTTATCTCGTATGATTTTATAAACAAATCTTCAGAGAATCTAATTTTGTCTTTGTTTACTCTTCTTAAGTACATGACCTTACAAAAAGAAGTTAACTCAACTTTACTCGTTATTAAACTACTTCTGTCCAACAAAGTCTGAGACTCCTTATCGAAACATCATTATGTATCATAGGAAGCGATGACTTTTGAAATCGAACCTTTATTCACTTTTTAGGTCATTCGGAACTCCTTCCAATATACTCGCCTATTCAATCAAATCGAATCATTGCTATTGCATGTAATTTCATTCACTTCCATTTTATATTCCACGAACTTATCATAGACACACTGCATGTGTATTAAATACACATATTCATGCTTATGTTAATTCAATAGTGAATATAACAAAGTACATGGAATCATTTTGGTATTAAAAGACTTGTGATTACATATACCTTCATGTATCATTTCGAAAAATTCACCAAAATGGGTGGTGTTGTCCTTAATTGTCTGAGATATAATTGACTAGTATCATATGATTCATAATCATATAATTAAAAATTATTTCTCAAAACTACTACTTAGTCTATAATTCCAAAATAATTGCAAATGATTTTATATACTTCTGTATTTTCAATGCATCACTTCTGTTATGCAAATAAATACCATTATTATAGTTTTATTTTATAACGAACTCATATTAAAATAAAACAACCTATTTTTAGTCTATATTGGAAAAACAAATATTATTTCATAAATAATACGTGGTATGTTTTCCAAAAACAATTTTAACTTGATTGACCAATGATTGCTATATGACAAGCTCCCACTATTTTATCATTGCTATAATAGCGGATGGAATATAGAGGTCCATTCAACCACTTAATGTAGGTCTCTTATTCTATCTATTGTCACCATTTTACAATCGAGGGTTTTCAGATGAAATATCTTGAACATTAAAGAATAATTCGTAGATTTTTTTTCAAAAAAATACATTCTAGGCTAGAAATCATGCTTCTCATTCCAATGCTAAGTATCAATTATTATTTTACAGTTCTCATTCTGATGTTTCTTAATGAAGTAGAAGTGACCGTTCACTCTCTTCATCCCAACTGCGTCTCAAGTTACATTTAATCTCGTATAGTCATTCTTCTTTCTCAATGGTTGAACAATTCAAAAAGAAACCTTGCCATAATATCTTAATGAACCTTTTTACAAAAGCACATTTGATCATTCCTAACATTTAAAGGTATCAAATGTTGTACCTATCTTTTAGGTTTTAGTCTAATTACATTTGACAACAAGATCATTATTGTAATAAATCATACTGAATATACGATTTCACACTACATTTTACTTGCTTATTTAAATGATCCAATTTCATCAAGGTTTCGTACATTACAAATTGCGACCGTTCACCATATAACGTTTATACGTGATCGTATATGGATTGAATAGCCATATTCAAGTATTGCTTTTAGAGTTCGAAACTCATAAAGGAAAATACACGGTCTCAAACAATTTAACACGTATGTGGCCAATTACAAATTTATCTAGTATTTACAAATTAGGCGCTTGCATGGGTATTGAAACAATAACATGCAGAAAATATTTATTAGTAAATATATTTTATATCTCTTTTGTCAATCTCTAATTTAATTTATCTGCACATCTTAATTGATAAAAATTTCATTAATTAAATTAATTGCACAAATTTATCAATGTAGATTATTGTATCTTTATATCGCAAATTTTCATATAATATTAGAATGGTTAAATGCTACCATTTCATTTTCTTAATAAGGCTCCTCCTAGATTTTTTTAATTTCTCGAAACTCTAAGAAAGACATAGGAATCTTTCAACTTCTCCAGTGGGTGTTACGACTCATATGCCTTAGGTTTTGACTTCAATGAAAGCTCAACAAATTAGGCCCACATACGATGGATAGTGCCTTATCGGTTGCATTATATATAACTCCTAACCTTGTGATCTTTGTCTTAATCTCATCTTTACCTTGAGGAAAGCTCAACAAATTAAGAGAAATTATTCACTCATGCCCACCATTTCTCCATGGTGTAAGTATAATGCACATACCTTAAGGAAAGCTCAACAAATATATGCAGTTATTTTACCTTGTCTATTCAGTATATTAACAGTACTACACCTAAAACCCCTAGCTTGAGGAAAGCTCAACAATGAAGGAGTATGCAAGTAATATATTAATACATAAATGGTAGAGGCAACTTTAAATTAAAATTCATAATCATTAATGTTCTTAATAGAGTGATATCGATTTATGGAATAATGTATTACCTATGAAATACCCTCATGACTCAAGTGTTATAGACTCATCAAAAATCATGGTATACGTACTATACGTATGTATTTATCCCTAAGTCTTTTTTGGGTTTCTTTCCCGTTCCACCTTTAATTGTACATTCATATTATATAATACTAATTATTATATTACTTTTATTATTTCATTAACTTACATAATATTTGTATGTATAACATTCAATTAATTAAATCTTAATTAACTAATTTAATTAATTAACATTTTAATTAATTTTATGTTATTCAACTAAATATTTTAATTGATTACTTATACCATAACATTTATGGTTACATATACATACATATGTAATTATGTACGTATTTTATTATTCGTTAATTAACTTCTAATTATTAGGAAATTTGATTAAATACTAATTTTGAAATTTTCTTATGTATATGTGTGTGTGTGTATATATATATATATATATATATATACTTGCATCATCTTAAACAAATTAAGATAATGTAACATATATTTATATATATTGTACATGTATATACTTCAAATAATTAACTATTTAATTACTTTATTTAATTTATTAATCTTATTAATAAATATTAAAACTTTTGAAATATGTTTATTGTATTTCAAAGCACTATTGAATATAACATTTAAAACCTACATTATTTTCAAATTTAAATTTGAAAATCGTATTATTAACACCTATAATGTAATTATTATAAATTTAACCTTTAAATTTAAATTCTTATTTCAATTTCAAAATAATATTGAAATCAAATTATAACATATATAATGTATATCTTATTTTAATTTTAACTTTTAAATTTAAAATTTCATTTTATATTTCAAAACAAGTTTGAAAATTAGCTCGAGGCCTAATTAAAATAGGGCCTTTTGTATTAGGGGCAAACATTGGGCTTACTTTATTTTTGGACCGAGCCATTAGTCAGGGAAAGAAGGGTACTTGATTCCTATAACATCCCCCTATTTTGAGGCTCAAAACTAACGGCTACAGATGCTGAGTCATCCATAGTTATTATTAATCTTCGACGATCAAATACTACAGTATTAGATTTATTTATACATAGAAACACATAGGCATGGAAAAAAATTAAACTTCAAACGAATTCACATATTATATCATAAAATTTCCAATTTATTACATAATCCCATGTTCGAAAACCACATTCGGAGAAAATATATTTATTACTGCTATTTGCGGCAAAATTGGTCATAAACCCTAAAAGCCGTGAAAGCACCAGTGTTTACACATAGATCCACAATATTCACATTGCATATCAGATATAGATAATGTAGAGAGAAAAAGTGAAGAAACAGCAAAGTTAAAATGGAAGAAAGCATAAAAGAACACAGGGTTTATAGTGGTTCGAAAATCCGGCCTACATCCACTTTGAATCCCTTTTGTACTGTAGTTACAATTACAAGCCTTTTGTATCAATTACAAAAATGACATAGTTTCAGCGTCCGAGCCGGAGAGGGTCCCCTTTGTAGTTGCCATAGGACTCCTATTTATGGGTGTAGTTCCGAAAATATCCGCCTCAAAACCTGGAACACCTCTTCTCTTGCGAAAGTGGGCCACCAGACCGATCCAGAGCAATTTGGGATCGATGCGTGTTCAATTCCTATCGATCCAAAAGTGGTCAAATCAAGCTGAGATTGGTCATGGAGTTTCTTGAATATGTCAAGAAGCGCCTCTGAAATTTCTTGTGTTCACTAGTTGGCTATCACATTCGTATTCATGAATTCGTTTCTATCCCTTCATATCCATTACAATCGCATCAATGGCGTGGCTCGAAAACCCAGGGGAGATCCACTTTTGATGCCGAGTTGATCGCTTCTTCATTCAAACACTTTTCCTTCGTACCGATCGAATGCTACGCTCTTGGTATCCATCGGACCATAGCTTTTGCCTCCATGCTTTGTATCCATCCACCAATGCCTATAGGCTTATTCGTATCCATCAACCGTGCCTTTGTTCGCATCCATTGATCCAAGTCTATAGCCTTCGTATCGATCAAAGCTTTACTTCTTCATATCCATTCTCTGCGTATATCCTTCGTATCAATCCAATATTTGATTGATACGAAGTGCTCTTCCAAACTTGTAACGACCCAGAATTTTTGTCATTTGAAATTCGTATATTTAATTGATTTTTTTTAAATATTAACAAGTAAAATTTATAAGTCGAATAAATTATATTTCGAATATCTGGATTTAATTGGATAATTTAATATTTGAAATTACAGAAATAATTGGAAATTGGGTTTAAAGTGAATGAAAATGATTTATAAAGTTGTATTAAATAATATTGGAGTTAGAATGATGTTATAAAACTTTTAAAATTGAATTTAAAGTTAATTTGTGAAAAAATTGAATATTTTAATATTTAATTGACGAGTAAAAATAGCCATTTTTCAAATAGTCTCGGATTTCGATGAAACTAGTTTCATCGGATCCGTAATGTTAAATTATTGTAGGGTTTCAAATGTCGTGTCAATCGGACTTACGGTTTTTTCGGGACAAGCTAAAACGTGTAGGAATCGGTTTGAGTGAATTTTAAATTTAAATAATTCGATTCGAAAACTTATCTTTCAAATTTGATCGAATTGGCTCTCAATATATATTCCATTGCGTTTGGAATAGGGGTAAAACATTATAAACACCAGGCGGCACGCTTCGTTTGGAGTTCGAATTTTTTTGGGATGAATAGTGCGCGCGTAATTTTCTATATAAGGACTTCATATTTTCTATTTGCAACAAATCCTAGGGTTTTGTTTTCAGCCGCCACCTTCATTTTAAATGGCCGAAATTTTTTCATCTTCTTCCTCTATTTTCTTCCAATCTACAAACTTTTACGCCTCGACTTCAGCTGCAAAGTTGTAGAGGGTATCGAGATCTTTTATATCAACAGTGATGATCGTCTGAAACAAAGCTGATTGATGGCAATCGCAAATGAAGTTGTCGCGTTCATGTGCATTTTTCAAGAGCATAGGGTGGTCGAGCTTGCCTATGCTCTGGCCGTTGGGGTGTCGCGCGAAGCTCTTCGAGATGGCGGCCTTTGATCGTCGTGGAGTGACTCGTATTGGTCGCGACAATTAAGGCATACGGCGGCGGCTATGGGTTCGGTTGCGCGCGTTTTACTGGGAAGGGAAGAAAAGGAAATCATGATTGGGATTGATTGAAGCAGATCGTACGGCCGAGGATGGGTAGGGTTATAAAGATAAAATAAAATAAAATAGTGAATTTATTTTATTTTATAATTCGTTCAATCTTTAAAATAGCATAGCTTCTTTATATGAGGTCGGAATTTGACGAAACGAATTGCGTTGGGTTCGTATGGACGAATGCTACGCGATGGAGCTGGATTGGAGTTGATTGAAGCTAATGATAATTTTGGGTAAAATTAAACACGCGTTTAATTTTATTCGAAATAAAACACTGGAACTGTTATTGGAAACAAGGTGAGAACTTCTCACTCAATCGAAATTGTTTCAATTTAAATTTTAAATAGGTAGATTTCAAATTGTTTGATTTGTGATTGAATGATAAATTGTTATCTACTGTACTGAAATAGACCCTATACGCCGTATATTAAGCGGATGTTATTTATCAAACACATATACCGCGATATTTCACCTTGAACTGGAATTGGTATTATATATGTACTTGGAGTTGATTTTCCCGTATTATATAGCGGATGAGACCCTATTGCGCCGCATAACAGGGGATAAAATTTTATATAAATCCCATATACCGCGATATTCTGTCTTGAAACGGAATTGGTATTGTGCTAACATCTGTGGATGTAGGGAAACAGGTTGGAGGGATCCAACTGGATTCCTCAACAATATTGATTTATTTATGGATATTTGCGATATATTATGTTATCATATTGATATATGATGTTTGGATGCCGTGGTTGATGTTTTAGTGCTGTTGCAGCATTTGGCCTATTTTGGAAAATTAAAAATGTTAAAGTAACGATTTCAAATTTAAAAGGATTTTTAAAGTGATTTTTGAAAGTATACATTTTATTGAATTTTGGAATTGATTCATTTTTAATAAATAAACGTTATAATTTTGATGTTATAAAAATTATGGTTTTGAGAAATATAGTTGAAATGTGATTTTTGAAATATGGAGTTAATGATTTTATAAAATAGTTTAAATAGAGATTTTTGAATTTGTTATAAAAGCTTTATATATAAGATTTATAAAATTTGATTTTTATAAATCAAAGTGATGAAATTATAAAGGAGTTTTGAAAATGCTTAAAACGATGTTAAAATGGGTTTTATAAAAGAATAGAATCTACGATTTGTGAAGTTATAAAATGAATGAATTTATAAATAGAGAATTATAAGTAATTTACTTATAATTCGGATTTTGACGTGTAAATGGGATATGGATAGAATTTGTTAATAAAGGGATTTTATAAGTTGAAGTTGTTATAAAATATAAATGGAATTTATAAACATTATTTTATAAAACAAAAATCAACTTATTTTGATAAGTTAATTATTATAGCTTATTACAGGAAGCATATCCACGATTTTGGATAGCGGATAATCCTTTAAATAAAATGTGTAGAAAGGTTGAATTTGTTTAACGAAGTATATTCACGATTTTGGATAGTGAATAATATATTAAAGAAATATTTTGGGAAGTGGTATTTTAAATTGTATTAAAATATTTTAAAGATGTTTTAAAATGTATTAAGCATCGAAACCACAGATTTCAACATTCATTGTTGAAATAGACGTTTTCGAGAAATAAGGAATTGGTGGACTATAACACTGTTGTTATAGTAAATGATTTTCAAAAGGAAATGTTTTTGTATAGTATTGGGATTTATATATCTATCTTAGTTTTGAATCCTTATACTATTGTTTTTGGGTTGTCGTAACGATGTTTTACGCAACATTCGTTTTCATTCAAATGAATGTGTTTAAGAGAATGTTTTCCTTAAAGGATAAAATATATACTTAATCGTGTTTTAAGTATATTGAATATTTTCTAAGTATTGAAAATAAATAGATTTTTGAATTAATTATTAATAAATAAGTATGGGAATGTTTTCTAATATGAAGTGAAATGTTTTGAGATTTTATATTTTAAAGATAAATTGGAAGTGAATATTTGAAATCGATTTGAAAATTGTATATCAGTGGATATTTGAAAATTTTAATTCACCATGGAATTTATAAAGGAAAGGGAAATTTGTTTAAAAATAAAAATTGATTTATTTTTGAAGCGTGGAAAAAAAATACCTTGTAAAGGTATTTTTGGAAAATAAATAATTTGGGAAATTATTTGGAATTTGGCGATGTTGTGCATATCTATTGATAGTTAAATAACCGACTATCAATATTTACCTTTAAATCGATATTTGTTATGATTTGCTTGAATTTGAATGCTACACTTATTTTAAAGTCGGCGCTCGTTATTCGGTTTAGCCGGGAGAGGACCTTTGGGTCATGAATCCCATTCCGAATAGTGATATGTCGTAATGGATAGCATTTGAAGACTGGTGTTGAAGACCGGATATTTTCGAAAACGGAAGGATTACTGTCGAATGACTCTGCATCGGCTGATCTCCGATATAGAGATTTTATCACCCTTTGTGATGGGAAGTCCGGTCGTGATTAGTGAATATCCGGATTGCAAGGGCTTCTTTGGAAGTGCCTTCGGTTCTGTTCGATCCCGGAACGGACTTGTATGGATGTATGTCTGACATTACATTTTGAGATGTAAAGCTGGTTTCTATCAAATATATTTCTGTTGGTGGCGGAGAATTTATTCTCTTAGCTTAACACCCTTCTCTGAGACATACGAGCTCAGAGGTTATATAGTTGATGGTTACTAGTGATATATTCCCAATTTGGTAACGTGGCATGCTGAGTGTTGCTGATCATTTGTTGATCAAAGCGTGGCTTTTATGAAAAGCGTAGCTTTGTGGACGAGACTTCGTCGAACCTCACACCCCGAAAATGGTCAAAACAGGAAAGATGCGGCAATGTTATTTGGGGATCGCGCCCCCGGGGGGTATGTACATTTCTTTCTGGATAGAGGTGGTATCATGGTATGGAGCCTAAATACTTAACCTATGTTGTTGCTGCAAACTTATTATTTTGTGGTTGTTGGTGAATCTCGGGATTTACACTACACCAAACAGGCCATTTTGTCACACTTTTTTCGTTTCATTTTGTCACGGTTATTATTGTTGAAAATTTGTAACGTTTATTATTGTTATATTGTTTTGTCACGGTTATTTTCGTGACAAAACTTGGGCTTTTCGTAAATAATTAGAAGACATTGGGCATAATTGTCATTTACTTTCCAATCCTTAGCTTCAGATGTTTGTCACGGTTCTGGCTTGTATCTTTCTTCCTAAAATCTAATTAGGTTAGAGCCGTCGCAGCCTTCCTTCATTGCGAGTCGCCCTATCGCCGTGTATATTTTGGTTTGTATACGAGTCGCCCGCCGATCTTTCTAAATCTTCCATTGCAGCCTACTTCCGTTTGTATACAAACCTACTTCCTCGTCGCAGCCTTCCTTTATTGCGATTTCTTCCTAAATCTTCCGTTGCGAGTCGCCCGCCGATCATTAGGTATTAATTTTCGTTTTTGATTTGGTTTTGTATGTTTTAAGATTGTTTATTTAGGGTTTTATATGTTTTAAGGGTTTTGTCTTGTTAAAGCTTTTGCATACATTTGGTTTTGTATATAAAATTGCTACAAAATAAAAATTGGTACAACAGTACTTAAATTTCCTGGTAATCTCTCTGATCATTTCCTGACGTACTCATGTACATATATAAAATTGGTACAAAATAAAAATGAAGATGTAATACCAAATGACAGACTTGGATAACTTAAAAATAACCAATATGTAACTCACAAATAAGTCGTGTAGATCCACAAATAAATTTATAATTAGAAACTGCTCAGAAAGTAAACTTGAGTATTGATTAGTGTTGTTATACAATTTTATAACTTGGATTTGATTGGTTTTGGGATACAACATATGCCCATTTGGTTTCATTGATCATTTTCATATTTCCACCATTATAACCTTTCATAGATCAGGAGAAACACTAAAATAACAACAGTGCTTAAATTTTGGTTCTTTTAACTGATCAAGGCAAGGGGACTTAACTGATAAAATTAAGACTATTTTTGGCGATCGCAATTTATGCAATATAGATGCGATTTTCTTTCGTAGATGAAATACTTGTTTTCGTTGGATAAAATGGAAGAACTTACTGATTTCAAATGTGATTACACTAGTTGATTCCATATAGACAATGATGCCAAAAGCATGATCATAATATCAATTAGCCTTTCTGCTCTTAAATTTGGATCAATATAGATTAATCAGAGACGACAATTACTCGGCTATTTAGTAAATAATAACTGAATTTGTACTTTTGTTTCGTGTCAACGACTGAAGAATTGAATGCCATGGATCATCATAATCAAGCTATAGACGCAGAGAAAAGATTAAAAGAATCATTTTGTGTAGGAAATTGCTTTGTAACTGGACAGTTATACATATGTTAGAAATATTAGTAGAGAAGCTTGGCTATAAACTTCCTTGTGCTTACATTAAAGGAAAAAAATGTTCAGGCTAATATAAAATAAAAATCACAATTCCCTACCAAGACACTCATAATCTACGTAACTTATATTTGATTTAATTAGTGGACATAGTTATTTCCTCTATACAAGTGGGTGTGATGCACACGTATATGTGTTTGTGGTAGCTGAGTAGTGCATGCTTTATATATGCATGCATTGGGAAGGGCGTGTGTGTACTTGTTTGGGCTGCTTCTGTGCTGTGAATGTCACATAGTCAAAATGTGTTTAACATAACTCAAACGGTTTCAGTACCATTTACTTATACTAGACATTGGTTTTCTTTTTTAAATTAAATAATCACCGATGCAGATGTACATAAACTTACTTATTTTGCATAGAAGAAAATCTAAGTTGATTTTTATTTAATGAAGCATGAATATATAGGAAGATTTTACAATCTGAATATTTTTTATAAGTACTTTGAATGGCTATACATAAAATCATTTTTTTTTAAAAAAATTCCAACACAATGATAATTTATATGATTTTCTAGAATGTTCGCAGTTATTGATTACATGATTTCTTTGAATTTAGTTATCATGTGCAGCATGTGTTGAACCTATAGCTTAGCCATCACATCTACGTCATTCTTTGTTTACTTGAACACAAAAATGATTTTTATTCCAGAACATTTTCTTTGTACTAAACAAAATCAACATTCCATTAAGGAAACTTCCATGGTAAAAAGAGCTGAACTTTTTACTTCAGTATATACTTATATTTTTCCCATGATTATCCTCTTAGTTGTCTTTTGTTTATAAGTACTAACTAGCACATAACTTGAGATATGTGGCATTCAAAGTTGTCCATTGCTAGTTGGTTCTATTGTGTTGTTAAGTTTTCTGAAGCAAACTTACTTGGAGAAGGTAGAGTAGAATTGATAGAAGATATTTGGACAGTAGAATTGATATAAGATTGGAGACAAAATTCATATATGAAGATGAGAAGTTTGCTAGTGGTATGTCTGCTGTGAAGTAAGTTGTTCAGGTTGTTTGCTAGTGGTGGTATGTCTGCTTTGTTGAGTGGTTCAGTATTCGATGGTATGTATATGAGCTATTGAGTAGAAGTGCTGGCAGTATTGATATGAGTTGAGAAGAGGTGCAGCTGTATATGAAGTATGTGATTAGTGGTAGTGATGATGAAATATATGGTTAAAAGTAAAGTATGATTGGCCGTGGAGTTTATTTTTATGCCCGATGAATGAAGGCAGTGCGGTTCAATTGAATGAAGATGGGGTTGTAATGAAATGAAATACGGTGGAAGGTTTGAATGTAGTAATATGGCAATGTAAATGCAATGTTGATGGAAAGTGGGGTTGGTGACAGTGGAGGCTTGCTTGAGTTAAAAATAATTGCAGATGACGGGTATGAAGGAGATGGTTTATGTGGTTATATTGATGAGTTTGACCAGTGGTGGATTGTTTGATGGTATGACTGGGATGTGGCTGCTTGAAGGTGGTGGCAATGGTGGTCAGGAGTCTAGGCAGAGAAGTATTGGTGATGTATTAGTGATGTGAGGATGTGTAGTGCAATGGATGTATGTTGCAAGGCAGTAGACTGGTAGTATGCAATGTGTAGTGGTTGTGTCAGAGAAGCAAGGGGATGGTGAGGTAGAAATTTGATGATGTGAATTGCTGTGGTCAGGAGGTACAAGCTGTGGTTGTTATATTGATATGTGATGTGAGAAGGATGTATGAAGAAGGATAATGAAGATGATGTTGTATGAAGTGTTGTAATGCTGGGAATGTTGAAATGGTTTGTTGTTATGAGATTTGCTGATAGGTTGTAAGTATGTTGATATGAAAGTGGTCTGCTGTTAACTGATCTTTGTTGGTGGAGAAAATGGTAGGCAGAAGGGAAGGCAGTGATTTTGGTGGATAGAAGCTGGTCTTGATGGTTAAAACAGAGGTGCAAGTTGAAGCATGATCAGATAACAGAAGTTTGATGGGTTATTTGATGGGTTATATGAGGAGGCAAATCAGAATTTTCCACTGTTCATTGGAAATGAGAGAGGAAACACTCTTGTCAGGGCCTCCAACGATTGAGATAGATTCCCACTCCAACATATTGTTCAACTATTGGCCATTGATCCTTGGATCAAACCATAAACTAGTACTATCTCCGTTTGCTATTTGTCCCTATGATTTAGCTTGTTTGTAAACGTGTTTTGGTGAAGGAGGTTGGTCACTGTTTGAATGGAATTGCAGTGGCAGAAGTGATTGAGGTTAAATGAGGTGATGACAGAGGGATTTGCAACTGCAGAGTAGTTGCTGATGGCAGAAGATGGTGAAGCAGGTTGTTTTGTGAAGTGGATGGCTATTGTAGTGGAGATACAACAGTGTAGTTGTAATGTTGAAGTGATAAAGGCAGTTTTTGGCTGAATTGTATTGCTAATGTGCAGAAAGGTTTTGGAGTTTTGATTGCAGTGGGTGTATTGTCAAGTTTGGGTGATAGTGGTTATTGGCAGAAGTAGATGATTTCATAGGTGAAGCACTAGTGAGGAGGAGAGTTGCAGTGAGGTTATGTGTTGATTTCTGGAGATTGTTGAGGAGGAGGGGATTGAGATGAAGGCTGTGGGAAGGTTATAAGAGGTGGAGCAGTTTTGGTTGTGGAGGAGTTATTGATGGAATTTTTATTGAGGTGGTGAAGCAATTGGGTTGTTGAAGTTGTGGGGGGTGAGGGGGAGATGGTGACGGTGGGAGTTTAGTTGCAGTCTGGTGGGTTGTTTGTATGTGCTTGATAGAGGTAAGGATATGGTTAAAGTTTGATGTGGAGAATTGCAGTGAATGTTGTAGTGGTAATGAGTGTTGCTGGATGGTTCTCTGTTGTGATGGTTATTGCTGGAGTTTGTAAGTTTATGGTTGGATGTGCTGTGATGGGAGAGTCAAGAAGCAGTGGAGAGCAAGCAATTATGTGGCAGTTGGGAAGTTTGTGGTGAGTGGAGAAGTTGTTGAGTACGGAAGCAGGTTGTGATGGCAGAGGAGGTTGTAGGCAGAAGTTGATGGAAAGCAAGGTGATGGGGAAATAGTGGCCTTGTTGTGTGTGCTCTCTAGTTGTGGGTATGGAGATGCAAGTTTTGATGTAATGAGGAAGTGGTGATGGAAGGAAGCTGTTGTTGTTTTGTATTGTTATTGATTGGTTACAGAAGAGTGAAGCAGAGGCAGGTTGTATGCATGCGCACAGAAGTGTGTTTGAACTAGTGGGTGACGGGCAGAGGATGGTTTGAGGTTGCGGTAATGGTTGAGGGTAGTGATTTGATGCTCTGCTGGTGAAGGAATTATGTTGTAGCAGAGAGGAAAGAGCAGTGTGAGTTTTGGAGAAGGAACTACTGATTGAAATGCAGTTTGGTGTGTTGATAAACTTGTTGAAAAAGATGATAGCAGCAATGGAGATGGTTTGTTGAAGAGGAGTCGCAGTATGGGCAGAGGATGTTGATGTTGGCTTGTGACAGAGGTAGTTGTTGATGGGAGTTGGCTGAAAGGAAGTGTGCAGGGGAAAGATGTAGTGATGGGATGTAGTTAGGCAGGTTGAAATGAGGGATGTATTGGCTGGTGGTTGTAGAAGTGGGCAGTGATGAGGAGGTATGTAAATGAATGTGGAAGGAGCATGATGTAAAGTGCAGGCCAGTGGCAGAGGTAGGAGATGGTTGAATGAAAGGGCAGTAGATGGTCGTAGTGATAGTTGATGGTCTATGTAGGAGTTGAATGATGGAAGGCAGGCAATGCACAGAGAAGCGCAAACAAACAGAAACAAGAATAGAGAAGTATATGCGCATAAATTGGAGTCAGTAGTGAAGTTAGGCAATATGTTGATGAGCTGAAATAAAATGCAATATTTCTTTTTGTATATTAAGAAAGGTAGTAAGTTGAAGGCAAATTTTGTATATTATGTACACACAAGCATCATTCCGGCATTTTGCAAATATTTCCTTGTAAGTTTTAGAGATACTGTTTGCATAACGTCTTCAGTTTTTCTGTTCCCCACTCCCCCTTCATAATTTAGTTTACATAAGTCATTCCAATTCAAGTTGTGTTGTTTATTTTTCCAAAAAAAATTGGAACAAACTAGACTTATTTTGTTTATGACGGAGGCTGGTGACCGATGGAATTGAATCAAAAATATGATTATTAGATAAATCATATTTTCCAAAAATATCGCAATGCTTTCTTTTGTAAATAGTACAAAAATGATTATTAGATAAATCATATTTTCCACTACAAAAATGAATTTAAAAATGATAATACAAAGATGGCATGAAGATAAAGGAGGCTTGAGAATAATGAATTTGTTATCGCATCTTTGTCCTATACGTGTTATGTTATCTCGATATTTGCATTTTACATTATGAATCCGACTTTCTTACAATTTCTTAACCTTTTAAATATAGGTCTTATTTTGCCTTTGTATACATTATTTTTTAGCGAAATTTATGGTAGCATGTTGTTTAATGCTTCGTTTATGTATTAATGTTGTATTTACATAAAATTGTAGGAACAAATAAATTTTCTTGCTAATGTCGAAGTCTACATCGAGAGAGTGGATTAGAATTCGGCATAGGAATACCAATGAATATATACAAGGAGTTCGATATTTTATGGAATTCGCGAAGAGTCATTCACCACACGGACTTTGGACTATGCAGCTGTCCTTGTATAAAGTGTAGGAATTCAAAAAAGTTGGCTTTTAAATTAGTAGAAAAACACTTGATCATTCATGGTATGGATCCAACATACGACGAATGGTTTTTCCATGGCGAGAGAAGCGACAATGATGTGGTGGTCAATACTACGCGACATAATACCTATGAGGCTTACAACTCTAATCAATTTCAAGAACAGAACCATGTAGGAGATGCGCTTGAAGGCCTTGTTGATGATGCATATAAAGTATATGGTAGCGTTGAAGGCGTCGGTGATGGTAACTATTGGAAAAAGTATCAGGAATACAAAAGAAAAGCAAATGAAAAATTATACCCTTCTTGTGAAGATGGTCTTACAACATTAAGTGTCATTATAGAGCTTTACAATTTAAAAAAAAGATTTTAATTGGTCAGGAAACAGTATGACCGAGTTGTTGATACGATTGAAGCGGTGGCTTCCAAAGGAAAATACAATACCGGAGAAGTACTCGACAATGAAACAAATGTTAAAGGATTTGGGAATGAAAGTAGAGTGTATACATGCTTGTGAAAATGATTGTATATTGTTTTAGAAGGAATACAATGATGCGTTGGAATGTCCACGTTGTCATACGTCCATATTTAAAGTTAAAAATCAAGGGGAAGTGGTAAAAATGACAAAACAACCTCGAAAAGTTTTGAAATATTTTCCAATAACTCCGAGATTAACAAGGTTGTATACTATACCATGGATAGCTCGAAAGATGTTATGGCATAGTGAAGCAAAACCTTGCTGGAATTCCATGCGTCATCCGATTGACTCAGCCGAATGGAGATCGTTGAAGAACAAGTGGCCAGAGTTTGGTAAAAATGGGCGAAATGTTTGGCTTGGTATTGCTACTGACGGGTTTACCTAGTGCAGCCCAATCAAGTAACTATAGTTGCTGGCCTGTGTATACGGTTCCTTATAACTTACCCCCTTCATTATGTATGAAGTCGGAGTTTTAAATGTTATGCTTGTTAATTCCTGGACCAAGAGCACCTAGTAAAGATATTGATATGTATTTGGGACCCCTTGTCGATGAATTGAAGCAGCTATGGACAGAGGGAGTGCCTGCATTTGACATGGATAAGAAAGAGCATTTCACTTTGAGAGCAATGCTGTTATGGGGAATTCATGATCTACCTGTACTTCGAAATTTATCTGGTTGTGTAACACATGGTTACAAAGCGTGTCCTGTTTGTGTTGTGGAGACTGAATCAGAACGCATTGGAAATAAGATTGTTTGTACGAAGTATAGAAGATTTTAAAGAATGGTCATCCATATAGGGCATTGAAACATGGATGATATAAGAATATAGAGGATAAGGAACCTCCAACACGATTGATGGGATCAACCCTTTTAGAAAAGCTTGCTCATATCAAATATGTACCCGGTAAAATAACAAAAAACAAAAAACGCATAGTAGATGATATCGACCTTGATGATGAACATTTTGTAAACGAAAATGGCGATGATGAAAGACCAGCATAGTATAAGAAGTCGATTCTTTTTGGCTTAGAGTATTGGAGTAGTCATAGAGTGCAACATACTATTGACGTGATGCACACTGAGAAGAATGTATCAGAGTATTTCATTAACTTGCTGTTTGATGAATACAAACAATCTTCCAAATTTGCATTTGATAAAACATACAAAATGCAACGTTGTCAAGTTCTAAAAGATGTAAAACTTCCATCATGCTTTGGGACAAAGTTAAGCAACTTAGTAAATATTCAACCACCCAGTTTGAATATTAGAAAGTCATATGACTATCATGTTATTATCCAGTATTTTTTGCCTATCATGGTTCAACATGCTTATCTAAAGTGTCATGACTTTAGACGTGCGATATTACAAGTATGCTTGTACTTCAATATTATTTGTTCGAAGGTTTTAATTCGAGAGCATGTCCAAGCTGCCAAAGATATGATTGCCAAGGCATTATGCGTGTTGGTGCATTATTTTCCCTCTCAAATTTTTGACATAATCATACATCCACTACGCCATAGATGACCTTCTGCAACATTTTTGCAAGGTATTGCCAGGTAAAATGTTGCGATAGCTATACAATTTTGGTCCTACTGCAACGTTGAATTTTTGGTGTTTCCTTAGCCATAAAAATGTGTTGCTCTAGCTAAACAAGTGTAATTGATGCAACATTTTTTATAGTGTTGCTATAGCAGACCTTTGCATATCTTTCGCACCGATCCGCGCCAATCTACCAAGGCAAATCCTACGTTGGAGAATGTGACAGCTCATCAATCCGAACGTCACTCCATTCGCAACCCTAAACCTAAACGGAAAAAAAGAAAGAAATAGTGGCGGCTCTCTGTTATTCGTTCCTCCTCCTTCAATAACTAGGGTTTCCCAAATTCAAAGACGTCGACTTTAAATGTTCGATCGAACTCGATTTCCTTACTCGAGGGATTGCTCGTCTCTGAGATGCTTGCGGTTGCTAGGGTTCGTCTTTTTGGGCTTCGCTCAATTCGTCGATTTCGTGCTCGTCAATATAAGGTGGGAAATTCTATTTACTCACATCTAGTTCATCCGTAATATGGCGCTTCTGCAATTCGATTTTTGTTTTATATGTGGTGATTGGTGACTTTTCTGACTTGGTTTGATTTTGCTCGATGTTGATAAATTTTTCTGTGACTTCGGCATTTACTGTCTTTGGTTGCGAATTGAGTTTGATCATGTTGTATCGACTTGTTTTGCTTTGTGCTTTAGATTGTCTGACCATTGTATTTCATACATAACGTTGCTCCATTGTTTTGTCTGGTTTCTGATTAAAGTTGGTTTGTTCCATGGTTCTTCTGATGCATTTTCTTCTGGTAGCACTTTCGTCTTTGTTCGAGTTTGCTTACTGCTTTATGACATCGGTCATTGTATCATTGACCTGCAGCTCGAATATCATGGTTTCTGCACTTGTATTTGTTTCTGGCTTCAAGTATATATGCCTTGAACATGAGTTTGTAATTGTTCATCTCGGCTGTGCCTTGATCTTTAATGATATCTTTGTATTTCTGTTGACCTCGGTCACTTTGGTTTTGTGATGGTAATTGACTTCGGCCTTAACTTGCGGCTTCTTCATGTAGTTGCAACACCCACTGTGTTGTTAATTTGAGTTGATATTACTTTGTTCCACTGGCACATGAGTTGGTTCATTTCTTTCTATTGTTGCTTGGGTATTGAACTGTTTCATGCTTCTGTTTGGTCTGATGCTCCAAGTCACCACCTCTGATCAGTTGCATTATCGCCATGTTGTAGTTTGATCTTGGGTGCCCTTGGTCATTCGAGTCTTTGTTGGTTTACAGTGCTTTATCATCAACATGCTTGTGGTTTTCACTGTTTTATATGTGGTAATTGGTGAATTCTGTCCACGATTGCACTTTACCTATTCCTTGTAGGGTGAGTTGTTTTGCAATTTTACTTGTTTTGGCTAGTGCATTCGGCTTGTACATTGTTTAACTTGCATCCTTGAATCTGATGCATTGTGATATTTGAGTCAGTTAGCACTTTTGTTTCATGAATGCGTGCTGCCTGGCCTTTGTTCTGTGTTGCTATACCTCTGGTACACTCACTCATTTGAGTTTGTACTTTGTCACTTGATGGCTTCAAGCCTGAACTACTTTTTTCTTATTTGGTATGCCACTGTTTTATGTGCCTTGACCAGGTTCTGCTGTCCACTTTAGTTCGGCACTTGAGTTGTCGTTGCTTGACTGTTTAGTTTCCTGGTTAATCGCTTGTTTCAACTGCAGTTTTATTGTGCAGTTGTTTCTTGCTTCCTTTTGATACTTGCAGTTCACTGGACTTGACTCTTTGCATTTTGTTATTGACTTGGCTATGCAGTCTCGAGTCTGGCCCTTGTGACCTTGTGGTGGCTGCATTTTTGTTGCAGTTTGCCCTTGTGTTCTTGTGGTGGCTGTAGTACATCTGATTTTAGTTGTTTGCACTGTATTGGGTTCTTGTGCCATGATGTGCAGCTGTGCATATTGATGTTGCTTCATTTTGTTTTACTGGCGCATTCGGTTGTACCTGTTTTTGCTGGTCAGAGCTTTGCTTTGAGATATAGTCCCTGTTCTCAGGTGTATATCTGATTTTGGTGAGGCAGTACACATGAGCGTGTACTGCAGCCAAATCAGAATTGGCGTTTTAATTGATATTTTAATTGTTCGACTCCACGTTTTGATTATGCAGTTGTGGTTTTTGTTGCATTAGAACTATTGAAGCAGTAACATTCCTTTTGGTCCTACTGCACCGTGTATATTTTAGTTCGGCGTCTTTGGTCTATGTTGCTGCATTTGCTTACATATCCACCACTTGTTTGCCTCTCTGGCTTCTAGTTGCTTTGAGCAATTGGGTCTGTTTAATTGCAGTCTACATTTCTGATAGTGGTTTTGCACTTGAACCTCTAGCCTTTTGCACTATTAGTTTCATTTTGTTTGCAGTTGTGTTGAGTCACGATAGCAGTGACTTGACCTTTGCAGTTTCGATTTGCGATTAATATTTGGAGTCAAGATGACATTATATATTGTAGTGGCAAGGCAGTACACGCAAGCGTGTACTGCAGCCACACAGTATTGACGTTTTGGATCGATATTTCAATTACTTGAATTGTTTTGTGTGTCCAATTCAATATTTTGAAATTGTAATTTGATTTGTTTTGATTTGATCCTTTTTTTGTTGTCTAATTATCTATTTGATAATTATGAGTTTATAATTGTTTATTTAATAATTAGATTTTGTTGTTAATTGTCGTCTAGGCAATTCTGTCGTTTTTCTAAATTATGAATTTGTTGATTTGTTGTTTAACACTGTTACGTGTTATATTTACCGTTATCCGATTTCTTATTAAAGGATTGGATAGATGTGATGTATTTTGACTGCCATCTATTCGTTATTTAATTATTATTGCTTCCGTGCATTAATAACCGAGTTTGAATTAGACCGACCCGTGTATTATATTCTTTTGAATTTAATACTCGGGTCAGACCGAGTTATTACAGGTTGTAGATATCCTGCTTTGGGTTGCTGCTAGAGCTATGAAGTCTTCTCATATCTTTTGGAGTAGTCGTTGTCATTTTTAGTAGTCAGTGTATCTAATCTAGGATGATATGTATTCATGTATATTATTGTCAATAATGTACTTGTATATATAACTTCCAGTGTCGACAGTTGTAGTTGTATCATATGTACTGTATCACATGTATTGTAACTGTCATCAGTTATTATATATATGAGACATTTTGTTTTATCTATGTTCCGCTTTTTTATTATCTGTGTTATTATTATATTTATTGTCCTAAACTATTATGAACCATCGTAGTTCGTGTTGCCATAGGGATGGACCCAGTTGGGTCGTGGGCCCTATATTATGGGCCTTACAAAATGTGGGACCCACAACTTCAGAAAGTTAATATCTATAGCAACATTTTTGGAATGTTGCTACAGATACCTATGGGTGTTGCCGTAGACCCAAATAGGGTTCTATTGCAACAATATTACTTATGTTGCCTTAGATAGTCAAAATGTTGCCTTTGAGGTCTAAGGCAACGACAAAAATTGCATCACCCTAAAAGTGTTGCCAAGACCTATGGTAACATTTTTCGGGCCTGAGCCAACATTTTTTTTGTGTTGCAGAAGGCCATTTATGGCGTAGTGATCTAATGGTGCATTTAGCTGATCAGGCACTACTATGTGAACCAGTTAGTTATACAATGATGTATCCATTTGAAAGGTGCGGCATTTTTTAAATATAATTATCACATGATTCTTTTTCAATAGTACCATAAATGATGTATTTTATATTAGAGCTATGAAGGAATGCAAAGACGTACCAAGCAATAAACGCTACGTGGAGGGATCAATTTCCGAAGCATGTCTTGTATCAAAATCCGTTAAATATGCCATGCAATATATGCCAAATCCACTTGATGGTAATCATATCTCTAAACAAGCACCATTTTTAGATGAGAACGAAGATGACATTTATGAACGTTCCATCATTAAGGGTAAAACTATCAAGTTATCCGGCATACAACATACTCAAATTCGAAGGTGGAATCTTTTTAGGATGGAAATTCCAGACCGAGATGATTATTATAGGTTTGCATTTTTTTCTACACGCTATAAGATGTAACTTCAATATTTACTTACGCCACCATATATTGGTTTGTAGCGAATACCGATCGTCGTTAGAAGATGCTCAACGAAGTAGAAAGAAGCTCCATGAAGGATGGAAGTAGTAGTGCAAAGTGAATTCATTGAGTGGTTGTACAAGAAGGTTTGTTAAATTCCACAAAGATCATAATTCGATAATCAAATTAACATTATTTAAATTAATTAAATTATTTTAATAGTTGATGGAATAAAAATGCATGGATTCATTGTTATGGTATTACGTTAGTGGACCAGCGTGGGAAGCCAAAACTCATCTTAAGTATAGAGTAAATGGTTATGTATTTTCTCCGCAGCGCTATGATGACACCCTTTCAACGCAAGATAGCAGTGTTTGTATGGATGCAATAACAACATTTGTTGCAAGTGCAAAAGATTTGAATCCTACAGATGATGACACCACTTGGTATGGTATTATCAAGGAAATCATTGAAGTTGATTATTATGAATTTTCACATGTAGTATTCTATTGTGAGTGGGTCAATATTGCTGATAAAATGCATGGTTGTAAGATTTGTCTGGACTCTAATTTGTTGATGGCGAATCTAAAAAAACTTAAAAGCAGCAATGGAGAGTATGATGAGCCTGCAATTCTTGCATCAGAAGCAAGTCAAGTTTTTTACATGCCAGACATACAAAATCCCGATTGGTCCATTGTACGATGTTCACCTAAACGCTTGACTTATAGCGTGGATGATTACGAGATGCCAACAAACTTCCAGTCAGTTTTAAAGGAGCAATCTAACTTAACAACATTGTTGAAATGTATTGAATCCAAATAGATGAGCTTGATTGAAGTAGTAGTTGCTTGTTTTGTAACTTTATTAGTATTTTCAGTCATTATTTGACGTTTATCATGTTGCTATAGATTAGAAATTTCAACAAATTTAAAATATAAAGGCATTTCTTTCTTCCATGTATATTCATTTGTTATCATTCATTAAATCTTCACATGGCATATAAAACCATCCTTCTAAATGCAGCAAAGGTAGTATATTTCAATGCAAATGCAGATGACATGCAAGTATGCAAGTATATGTGAGCTTTTAAAATGAGTGAAGCTTTCCATTCATATAATTTGAGATATCTCTTGCATTATATCTCTTGCATTATATTTTGGCAGTATGTCGGCTAGTTGCAGTAGACATACAGAAAGCAGAGAAGAAGAAGTTCCTCCTCCCCCACCAAATAAAAAGTACTAGATAATTGTTGAGATGGATGGTGCTAAAGGCGACGATGCAACAAAGTGGAGTTCCCGTTGTGGCACTCTAATTCGAAGGCATATTCCCATTAGCTATGATGATTGGAGGAAAGTTGATGGGTTTTTCAGGGATAATTTATGGAAAGCACTCATGGTATTTGAATTTACAATTGTTACAAGAATGATTTTTTTTGTGCATGTTTGAGGTACAAAATCATAATTAGAACATTTATTTTATCTTTCTATAGAAGGAGTTTGATTTGAATATAAACCCCGATTTAGCTTGACCTATTTTAGAGAAGGCGTTTTCACAGTACTTCAGAACAACAAAAGCAAAATTGAGAAAGCTATATCTTAAAACAAAAGAAAAGAGAGTTATTGCCTAGGCGTCTTGCGATTGATAACCGACCCGAAGACATTGATAAAGTTCAGTGGGAGGGTTTCATCGACATTGAGTATGCTGATAAGAAGAAAAAACAATGCAAGATGAATGCTGATAATAAAAGAAAGAACACCATAAATCATACATTGGGAAGAAAATCTTATAGTAGACTATACGAAGAATTGGTACGTAGTAAGTCTTTCACAACTAATCGCGATAATATTGTATAATTGTTTAATATATTTACATTTATTTATGTAGGAAACAGATATTCCCGAATGCAAAATTACACGAGCAAAGGCATGGAAAGTGGCGCACACAAGTAAAAAAACCAGAGAGGTGATTCCTTGCGCCGCTGAAAAAAATGTAAGTCTTTCACAATTTTGCATTTACAATTTCCTTTTACAATTCTGCAATTACATTTCATATTTTCTTTTTTTTACACACTTCAACTACATTCACAGCCTTATTGTGCATACACACTTCAAAATCGATGTGGTGATATTTTGGTCGTGTTTCTTAACCACTCAAATTAATGATTTTTTTGGAACTTCTATTATTTTATTCCAATAATACCCAACTGGACATATTCTAGTTCATAATTCATTTACACTAAAATGATCTCAACACTATATTAATAATACCTTTTACTGCTACACATTTTACTTTGTCTTATGCCTTCTGTTATATCTCAAAAACAGTCTTATACTAAATAACAAAGAAAAATAGAAACATAATTATAAACTATCTATTTGTATTGTCAATTCTTGTATGCCCAACTCATGGTACAAATCATGCACGTAGCGAAGAATCGGGTGCGCATCTACCCCTCTTTTGACCTGTTACAAAATTCGAATACTATCAGAGCTTGCAAAACCTTTTGACCAACATGAATCTACATCAGAAAAATTCGATTCTAGATGCCTTGATGCCACAGAAAACTTTTCCAACATAATATGAATTTTGTACTTGATTATAATTAACACTAAGAAACTCACCTGAACTGATACTGAACCAATGGTACGACCTGGCACTAGTTCCCAAAATCGAGCTTGAGAAACTTCTGATACATCTTCTAGAGCACTTATCTATCAAATTAAAGAAGAAACATATAAGGCAAATCGATAAAAATAGTCAAAACAAACTTATAAGTAGAAGTTAAAACCTGTCTATGGCATTTGCTCAGTGCAGAATGTGGTACGCCGGGTGGAGTCATTTGAAGTAATATGCTCCATGTTGCTTTAAATAGTGGTCTAGTTCACATGCCAAGCATAAGGTCTCGGCATTCTCGACATAGTGGTCTACAAAGTATATATATAAGTATTTGAACTGTATCTTCCATTTGCAATTCTTTCTTAACATAGAAGAACAACATTGAAATCCCTTACAATCACCCATGTCATCTTGGTCGTACTTTCCTGATATTTCATGTAAGACCAAAGTTCTTTTCGTTTATCTGTTGTATTATGGGCATAAACTAACAAACAAAAAAATAGCATTCCTAACTTATTATGAGAAAAACAAATAATGAACTGATTACTTTTATGAAAAACATGGCAGCCCACTGCTTTTTATCCCACATCATAATAATTCTACCCTTTTCTAGCAGATTAGAATTACAAATGTATTCCAAATTCTTGTTTGAAAGTTAGCTACTTTGCGAGTTTTATTTTCAGATTGTTTGGTTTCTAGAAAGCCATTAAGGATGTTGGATAATGTTTTACAGTTTGTAAAACATCTAGTTGCTTAGAAGGAGAATTTAGCCCTTTCACATTCCAAACAAAAATATTCATCAATTTAATTTTTTTTCGAACACTTCCTATTTCACTATAAGAGGAAATACCCGCATTTGAATTTGTTCTTTTCATTGGATGGTTGAGATTACACGGCAACATAGTATTGATACGAAATTAATACATTATATTTTTCTCCTATGTTAACCTTCCTTTTATACTTGACCAAGTACATGTAAACTGTTAGTGGGAATATTACCTTTATACCTTGGCATTTTGGTTCACAAGCCAAGTATACCTTGAAGTAATATACTGTGACTGAAACAAGTCCCAAGCATAAGGTCTCGGCATTCTCAACGTTGTTTCAGTAGAATGTATATAATAAGCAGGCTCCCAGTTGATAAAAGATAAATAGTACAAGTTATATCAAGGGAAACAGGCACCCTGATATATAAACAAGTAAAATTGTTGAGGTTTTCTGCTATGTGATATTTGGTCAAACGATTTAACAATGCAAGAAATTATACCCCATACTTAGCAACCATGATGCCAGTGTCAAACCTGCATTGAGATGCAAGAACAGGTAATTTTTAGTAAAATAAATAAGTAAAGCTTTGTGTTCTTATGTAGTTATGTTTCCAGACAAACAAAAATTTCTGTTATGTTTCAAATGATTATTGAAAACAAGGAAGATCCAAAGTCAGTTTCTAGACAAACCAATGGTAGCCAATACTTTGTGTCTGCGCATGTACACCTATATCAATATTAAAACGTCCAGCTATTAAATGATAACGCAGTAAAACCTTGATATTGTGATCCGACTCTCAATCCAGAAAAGAAAAATACACCCAATGAAAAAGTGGAATAAAAAAAACATAGGATCCTCTTGGAAGTGTAATACAAAAAAGCATGGCACTGCACAGCAGCAAAGTAATACATAATTGTGAATTACTGCAGGCATGTCATACACTGTTATGTTTTATATATTGTTAATTAGTGCATAGATGGGTAAAAAGCTTTGTAACAATGTTTATTAATAGTTTAACCTTTTGTTGTTTGTCTAAATTTTTTGGTACTACTCTTAGAACAGGCTATGTTAATGTGTCCACTTACCATACATTAATAACCACTAACTACTAGTGAACCAATCAGACATCAAGTATAAATCACAGTTGCTTTTAAGCTACTTTTCAAGCAGCCCAGTCCTCCTTGACAAAATATGGTAACGATCAAAATCACCTTTACTATTACATAAGAATACAAAAATGAAAAGGGCTACTATTGTATACCATTTATCCTTGTCTTTTTCACTATATTAACCCCATACATATTGTTGATTTTGCCTGTACTAATTTGGAATGTAAAATTTTAAACAGGACTGTACCTTACTTTTCTTGCTCTATGCTTTACCTTGCGTACCAGTAAATTGGCATGTATTCAGTTCATGCAATCAGCATCTCACATGTTCCTTATTTACATTTTACATGGTCAAACTTGTATTAATTATTGTGGGTGCTAGACTACCATCAGCATTTCACTGTACCTATATCTGAATCTGTGTTACCCATGCACCTATGTTTTGTTTCAGTTTCAGTTTCAGTTTCAGTTTCAATTATATATTTAACCTCTGTTATGTAATTTCACATCTTTACAAAATTATGAATTGTGTAGGCATTGATAGAAGCAGCCGAAGAAAGAAAAAAATCGAAAGCTAGTGTTAGTGGAGAAGATGGAATAAGAAGTTTGGAAGATTTTGAAAAAGATCCCGTTGCCGAAGATTTTCGGGATGATAAAAAGCAAAGCTATTGCCGAGCTATTAGCTCTACGTCTAATATAAAGCAAGTAAGACTCTCTCAAGCTTCAAAAGCCATTACCAATTACAAAGAGAATGCAAATCAAAAATGGAAAACAGAAATGTGTGAAGAGATGAAAACAATGAGTTTAGCTATAAATGATATGAGACAATGTATAAAGATGGTTGTAAATCATATTGGAGGAAATGTGCCGACACCAAGAGGAGAAGCTGCTTCTAATACAGAGCAAAATCTCAACAGTCTTGGAGATAGCTTAGGTGCTTCACTAAATGGAATAATGAGATTTTCTACGAGAGAGAAACAACCAGTAACGCTATTGTCGGTAGATTTGACGGAAGTAGCAAAAGGACACATTAGGACGCAAAAGATATGTCATGGTAGAAAGGTGGTTGAAGGAGAGCAAGTTGTTTGGGTGGAGAATGTTTACGATCCAGAAGCTTCAATTTATGAAGCACCACAAAATGGCCATTACACACTATCCAAATTAGTTGAAGGGGGTTTTGTGATTTTGCCCGAGTATCGTTTGCGTTATTAGTAAGTTACTGAAACTTTGTAGTTATATTCGGAAACTGTGTTTTAAAGTTTGTTATATATACTATGCTTGTATGCTATAATTTGTGGTGTTGGTATGAAGTATCCTTTATGGTGTTTGAATGAAACATAAATGTTTGGTGTTGTTCTAATTATTGATCGTATGTTTTCTTAATGTTAATACTATATATTTTTTGTATACATTGTTTGTAGATGTAATAAAATATTGGTGCTATATAGTTTGTTTGATACTGGTTTAGTTATCACGGTTATAAGTGTTAGAAAATAACCTTTCGTAATGGTTATAACTGTGATATAATTTGCATTTGTCACGGTTATAAGTGCTAGAGTTTTCTTTTTGGTAACGGTTATAAATGTTAGAAACTATTGTTCTGTCACGGTTATAAGTGTGAGAAATTACTATTTTGTCACGGTTATAACCGTGAGTAAATACTATTCTGTCACGGTTATAAGTGTGAGAAATTACTATTTTGTCACGGTTATAACCGTGAGTAAATACTATTCTGTCACGGTTATAAGTGTAAGAAATTACTATTTTGTCACGGTTATAACCGTGGGTAAATACTATTCTGTCACGGTATAAACGTGAGAAATTAATATTTTTGTCATAGTTATAACCGTGAGCAGAAGTGTGACTGAATTTGCCCACAGTACCTATTTTCACAGTTATAACCATGACGAATTAGTTTTGTCATGCTTATAACCGTGAGGAAATTGCCTTTCTGGTGTTGTGTTAGGTTGGTTACGACCGGGGGATGGCATACTCGTGTCAGTTGTTACCCAGCTAGGGGTAACCCGGCCTTGTGTTGGCAGAGATCCGGTTAGGTTCTTGGGGCATCTTTCAAGAGGCATACCCATGTGGTAATGGAAAGTTCCTTGGCCTGACCATTTTTTGGAAATCCAAACTCCAATACGCACCTTGTACGGTTTTAGTTGTATTACCTGCCATTTACTTATGGTGGTCACCATTGTTTAGATGGTAGCTATAGTAGGCATAGTTCGGAATGTCTATGTTGGCTAAGATTTATATCATACTTTCGAAATATTTTCCTACACTTTGCACTTATAGTAACAATATCAAAGAAAATTTGCGTATCAAGCATGTTTGACTATCATAAGGAGAAATCTCCTCCGATTCTGCGTTTGCATTGTGTGTGTGCGCGGGAGGCCTTATGTTAGTTTCATTTTCTAAAAGCATTGCGAATCTAATCTAAAAATATTTCTTTGTTTATTTTTAAAGATAAACTATTTTAAGTTCTCACACCAGTCCCATGACTGACCTGGAGTTTATTGTTCTCTTCCTAAACTCTGGGTTCCCACCAATTTTCACACGGGCAGTCTAGAGTTAGGTTATCAGGTCATTCTGGAATTCAGGAGTTGCTGACGAGATCAGGAGCAAGCTGGATGGCAGGGCGTATCACTAGTATATAGTATTTCTTTTCCGCTGTTTTTTGTTGTAAACTATGACAATGTAATAAAATGTGATGTAATGTAATAACTGATACATTTCTTTTGATTTAAAGATTATTCATTTATCTATTATATATTGTTCTGCTGCGACTGTGAGATTCTGATATTGTGTCTGTTGCTTCTTCTTTCTTACTTCTTCTATCTTTTTCTTCTTCTTAAACCCTAAGGGTACGGTTTTCCGACATTTGATTGTTCGGCAGTTGATACAGTGGACTTATTAATGTCGATCTTCGGAAGTCGAAGAATCGATTCCTTACAAAGTGGTGTCAGAGCATATGGTTAATCGACAACCTTGGCTTTGTTGGGAATTACTCATTAGAGAAAGAGTCAGTAGTACTCTAGAAATGAGTTTGAGTGTAATAATAGATATGAGCGCGTATTTGTTAGTGAATATAAAAATGTTTTATATGGTGTTTGCTTATTCGTTGAGCCGTTTATGAATTCTGGTCGGTGTGGGAAGTACAACCGTATCGATAGGGGTTTCTAAACTCTTAAACGAGATACGCCGACATAGTATCACTTTAAATTGGGTAAATGAAATAATTTTACCTTGATTATATTTTATATATGAAGGAATAATTTTTCAGAATTATTAAAGTGTATATAAATTGATAGTTTGATTGTTGAAAATGTAAGAATATATATAAGTTAATTAAAAGAATAATTGTATAAGCAAATGAATTATTAAGATGGAATTATAATTAATGTGATTTTCAATTGTGAAATAATCTTATATATAAGAAGTGAAACTATATGAATATATTTATAAATTTGAGTTGTAAATAAAAATGAATTTGAACTATGAATTGAAAATGTTGAATCATGTTTATTTTGGAAATTATTTTCCAAAATTAAAAGTTAAATAGTGAAATTAGATAAGAAAGAGATTTATAAATGTGATTTATGAATAAAAGGAAAATTTTGAAAGAATATTAAGCACTGAATTCACTACTGTCACTGGGAAATAATAAGGGCGATGACTGCAGCATCATCAGTATCATTTTTGAGTTTCTGTGAGATGGATTTGCTACCATAGTAAATTGGAAATTGAAGTTTGGTTGTGACAAACAAATTTGAAATTAAAATCCAAGATGTAGTTGTTGAATATAAGTGAAACGAGTTTTGGACTTATAATATGAGATAATAAATTTGGTTTTGGTAAAGGATAAAGAATTTGGGTTAGCATAATAAATATATGATTTAAAATTTAACTAAAAGAAAGTTAAATAGAATTACTTTAGAATTGGAATCTGAATTGGATTTATAAGTTGAAATATAAGTTAAGTTAAACAAATGATGTTTGAAATGGAATATAACTTAAGTGATGTTGTATGAAGTTGATTTTGGTATCGAAGTAAAATAATAAAGTGAATTAAATAGATGTGAACTTGAGTTATATAAATGAAATTCAACCTTATTTGTTAAATGAATTAGCAATTGAATTAATGAATGAATTGAATGTAAATCAATTGAGTGTAAATAAATTGATATGAAATAATGGATGTAAATGTTAATTCATTAAAGCAAGTTAAAAGTGGTGAACCAAATTGAGTGAGAATTTAATAATTTGGTTATGATTTGGTTGTTATATGATTGTTAGTTAATTGTATATAATTCATTAAGTGTTAATGAACTTGAATTGATAAAATTGGAAGCTATGAAATTTGATTTGAATGTGGAAGTGAACTAACTTGAATGTAAATCAGTGAATATAAACTAATTGAAAATGAATGTTAGTAAAGTCCAATGTTAATGAATCAAATGTGATTAAATGAAAAAACCAATTCATTGAATATTAATGAGAAGTGAATGTATATTGGTTTGATGATTGGAATTGTTGTTGCTTCTGGTATATATTGTATATCGATATTATTTTCTACATACATGTTTCTCATGGTTTGTTGAGTGTTTAGCAGGTGCAGATTGCGCTTGCTTCACATTTGGAGATCGCTTTCGCGCTATATTAGCCGTATATGCTCGCTAATAATATATAAGGTACATATCTCGGATTACATATCGTACTTTTACACTTTTTTCCCTACGGGATGCCTCATTACTTTGATGAGATGTATATTTCTGATATATATTGCCATTTTTTTGGGATCGAGCCGCGCAAAGGAGACTGGCGAATTTTTCTGAAAATTTAAGGCGTTAGAATATTTTTGAGAAAATTGAATTTTTTTTGAAAACTATAACTTTGATTTTGGAGTGAAAAGTTAAGCGATATAGTTGGTTTTGAAAAGATAACTAGGTATGATTTGAAAACTTAGTAAAGTTATTATAAGAAGTTTAACTATGAATTTTGGAAAAGTTAAAATGTTTAAATGAATTTGAAATTTAATTTGAACAAATGGTTTTGAAATGTTAATGGATTTCAAGACTTTTTCTTACTTGGTAATTTCGAGGACGAAATTCTTTTAGGGGGGAAGTTTGTAATGACCCAGAATTTCTGTCATTTGAAATTCGTATATTTAATTGATTTTTTTTAAATATTAACAAGTAAAATTTGCAAGTCGAATAAATTATATTTCGAATATCTAGATTTAATTGGATAATTAAATCGACAATTTAATATTTGAAATTACAGAAATAATTGGAAATTGGGTTTAAAGTGAATGAAAATGATTTATAAAGTTGTATAAAATCATATTGGAGTTACAATGATATTATAGAACTTTTAAAATTGAATTTAAAGTTAATTTGTGAAAAATTGAATATTTTAATATTTAATCGACGAGTAAAAATAGACATTTTTCAAACAGTCTCGGATTTCGACAAAACTAGTTTCATCGGATCCGTAATGTTAAATTATTTTATGGTTTCAAATTTCGTGTCAATCGGACTTACGGTTTGTCCAGAAAAGCTAAAACGCGTAGAAATCGGTTTGAGTGAATTTTAAATTTAAATAATTCGATTCGAAAACTTATCTTTCAAATTTGATCGAATTGGCTCCCGATATATATTCCATTGCGATCGGTATAGGGGTAAAACATTATAAACGCCAGGCGGCACGTTTCGTTTGGAGATCGAAAATTTTTGGGATGAATAGTGCGTGCGTAATTTTCTATATAAGGACTTCATATTTTCTATTTGCAACAAAACCTAGGGTTTTTTTTAGCCGCCACCTTCATTTTAAATGGCCAAAAATTGTTCATCTTCTTCCTTAATTTTCTTCCAATCTACAAACTTTTATGCCTCGACTTCAACTGCAAAGTTGTAGAGGGTATCGAGATCTTTGATATCAACGGTGATGATCATCTGAAACAAAGCCGATTGATGGCAAATCGCGAATGAAGTTGTCGCGTTCGTGCGCGTTTTTCAAGAGCATGGGGTGGCCCAGCTTGCCTATGCTCTGGCTATTGGGGTGTCGCGCGAAGCTCTTCGAGATGGCAGCCTTTGATCGTCGTGGAGTTGCTCGTATTGGTTGCGACAATTAGGGCATAAGGTGGCGGCTATGGGTTCGGTTGCGCGTGTTTTACTGGGAAGGGAAGAAAAGGAAATCACGGTTGGGATTGATTGAAGCAGATCGTACGGCCGAGGATGGGTAGGGTTATAAAGATAAAATAAAATAGTGAAATTGTTTTATTTTATAATTCATTCAATCTTTGAAATAGCATAACTTCTTCCTACGAGGTCGGAATTTGACGAAACGAATTGCGTTGTGTTCGTATGGAGGAATGATACGCGATGGAGTTGGATTAGAGTTGATTGGAGCTAGTGATAATTTTAGGTAAAATTAAACGCGCGTTTAATTTTATTCGAAATAAAACACTGCAACTGTTATTGGAAACAAGGTGAGAACTTCTCACTCAATCGAAATTATTTCGATTTAAATTTTAAATAGTTAGATTTAAAATTGCTTGATTTTGTGATTGAATGATAAATTGTTTTCTACTGTATTGAAATAGATCCTATATGCCGTATATTAAACGGATGTTATTTATTAAACACATATACCGCGATATTTCACCTTGAAGTGGAATTGGTATTATATATGTACTTGGAGTTGATTTTCCCGCATTATATGGCGGATGAAACCCTATTGCGCCGTACAATAGCGGATAATATTTTGTATAAATCTCATATACCGCAATATTCCGTCTTGAAACGGAATTGGTATAGTGCTAACATCTGTGGATGCAGGGAAACAGGTTGGAGGGATCCAACTGGATTCCTCAACAGTATTGATTTATTTACAGATATTTGCGATATATTCTGTTATCATATTGATATATGATGTTTGGATGTCGTGGTTGATGTTTTGGTGCTGTTGCAGTATTTGGCCTATTTTGGAAAATTAAAAATGTTAAAGTAACGATTTCAAATTTAAAAGGATTTTTAAAGTGATTTTTGAAAGTATACATTTTATTGAATTTTGGAATTGATTCATTTTTAATAAATAAACGTTATAATTTTAATGTTATAAAAATTATGATTTTGAGAAATATAGTTGAAATGTGATTTTTGAAATATGGAGTTAATGATTTTATAAAATAGTTTAAATAGAGATTTTTGAACTTATTATAAAAGTTTTATATATAAGATTTATAAAATTTGATTTTTATAAATCAAAGTGATGAAATTATAAAGGAGTTTTGAAAATGCTTTAAAATGATGTTAAAATGGGTTTTTATAAAAGAATAGAATCTACGATTTGTGAAGTTAAATGAATGAATCTGTAAATAGAGAATTATAAGTAATTTACTTATAATTTGGATTTTGGCGTGTAAATGAGATATGAATAGAATTTGTTAATAAAGGGATTTTATAAGTTGAAGTTGTTATAAAATATAAATGGAATTTATAAACATTGTTTTATAAATCCGAAATCGACTTATTTTGATAAGTTAATTATTATAGCTTATTAAAGGAAGCATATCCACGATTTTGGACAGTGGATAATCCTTTAAATAAAATGTGTAGAACGGTTGAATTTGGTTAACGAAGTATATTCACGATTTTGGATAGTGAATAATATATTAAAGAAATATTTTGAGAAGTGATATTTTAAATAGAATTAAAACGATTTAAAGATCTTTTTAAATGTATTAAGTATCGAAACTATAGATTTCAACATTCATTGTTGAAATAGACGTTTTCGAGAAATAAGGAAATGGTGGACTATAACACTGTTGTTATAGTAAATGATTTTCGAAAGGAAATGTTTTTGTATAGTATTGTGATTTATATATCTATCTTAATTTCGAATCCCTATACTAGTGTTTTTGGGTTGTCGTAACGATGTTTTATGCAACATTCATTTTGAATCAAATGAATGTGTTTAAGAGATGTTTTCCTTAAAGGATAAAATATATACTTAATCGTGTTTTAAGTTTATTGAACATTTTCTAAGTATTGAAAATAAATAGATTTTTGAATTACTTATTATTAAATAAGTATGGGAATGTTTTTCAATATGAAGTGAAATGTTTTGAGATTTTATCTTTTAAAGATAAATTGGAAGTGAATATTTGAAATCGATTTGAAAATTGTATATCAGTGGATATTTGGAAATTTCAATTCACCGTGAAATTTATAAAGGAAAGGGAAATTTGTTTAAAAATAAACATTGATTTATTTTTGAAGCGTGGGAAAAAATATCTTGTAAAGATATTTTGGAAAATAAATAATTTGGGAAATTATTTGGAATCTGGTGATGTTGTGCATATCTACTGATAGTTAAATAACCGACTATCAATATTTACCTTTAAATGGGTATTTGTTGTGATTTGCTTGAATTTGAATGCTACACTTATTTGAAAATCAGCTTTCGTTATTCGGTTTAGCCGGAAGAGGACCTTTGGGTCATGAATCCCATTCCGAATAGTGATACGTCGTAATGGATAACATTTGAAGACCGGTGTTGAAGATCGGATATTTTCGAAAACGGAAGGATTACTGTCGAATGACTCTGCATCGGCTGATCTCCGATATAGAGATTTTATCACCCTTTGTGATGGGAAGTCCGGTCGTGATTAGTGAATATCCAGATTGCAAGGGCTTCTTTGGAAGTGCCTTCGGTTCCGTTCGATCCCGGAACGGACTTGTATGGATGTATGTCTGACATTACATTTTGAGATGTAAAGCCGGTTTCTATCAAATTTATTTCTGTTGGTGGCGGAGAATTTATTCTCTTAGCTTAACACCATTCTCTGAGACATACGAGCTCAGAGGTTATGTAGTTGATGGTTACTAGTGATATATTCCCAATTTGGTAACGTGGCATGCTGAGTGTTGCTGATCATTTGTTGATCAAAGCGTGGCTTTTGTGAAAAGCATAGCTTTGTGGACGAGACTTCGTCGAGCCTCACACCCCGGAAATGGCCAAAACAGGAAAGATGCAACAAGGTTATTTGGGGATCGCGCCCCCATGGGGTATGTACATTTCCTTCTGGATAGAGGTGGTATCATGGTATGGAGCCCATATACTTAACCTATGTTGTTGCTGCAAACTTATTATTTTGTGGTTGTTGTTGAATCCCGGGATTTAGGCTGGTTACTACCGGGGGATGGCATACTCATGCTGTGCAGTTAATGCGCTCGATAGATTCAAAGCGGTGGAGGTGCAAAAAGTCATAGCGGGGATACAGCGAGGATATAGCGGGATATAGCGGATGACTCTAAAATAACATATAAAACTCGTACTTAATGTTTTTACAAATATATAAATGGTAACTAATTGAAAAATTACCATTCAATTGAATTACAAATAATACATAAATAATTTTAAATAAAAACATGTGCGGATATACTTTAAATAAACGAAAAACTGTTATATAACATAATTGAATTGGTAGAATATTAGAGTATTTTCATTTCTGAAAATATATTAAAAAATTAAATCAAATAAATTAGTTTCATAATTTTATAATGTATAAATGCAATTTTTCAATTCATTTTATTAAAAAAGATATATCGGAAATAGCGGAATATAGCGGAAATAACGGGATATAGCGAAAATAGCGGGGATTAAAGCGGAAAGGCTATATTTTGGGGCTATATAGAAAAATCGTAGCGGTAGAAATCCGCTATGAGATATAGCGGGGTTGTAGCGGGGTAATAGCGGGGCGTTAACTACACAGTACTCGTGTTAGTTGTTACCCAGCTCGGGGTAACGCGGCCTTGTGTTGGCAGAGATCCGGTTAGGTTCTTGGGACGTCTTTCCAGAGGTGTACCCATGTGGCAATGGGAAGTTCCTTGGCCTGACCATTTGTTGGAAATCCAAACTCCAATACGCACCTTGTACGGTGGTCACCACTGTTTAGATGGTAGCTATAGTAGGCATAGTTCGGAATGTCTATATTGGCTAAGATTTATATCATACTTTCGAAATGTTTTCCTACACTTTTCACTTATAGTAACAATATCAAAGAAAATTTGCGTATCAAGCATGTTTGACTATCATAAGAAGAAATCTCCTCCGATTCTGCGTTTGCATTGTGTGCGTGCGCGGGAGGCCTTATGTTAGTTTCATTTTCTAAAAGCATTGCGAACCTAATCTAAAAATATTTCTTTGTTTATTTTTAAACATAAACTGTTTTAAGTTCTCACACCAGTCCCATGAATGACCTGGAGTTTATTGTTCTCTTCCTGAACTCTAGATGCCCACCAATTTTCACACGGGTAGTCTAGAGTCAGGTTATCAGGTCATTCTGGAATTCAGGAGTTGCTGATGAGATCAGGAGTAAGCTGGATGGCATAGCGTATCACTAGTATATAGTATTTCTTTTCCGTAGTTTGTTGTTGTAAACTCTGACAATGTAATAAAATGTGATGTAATGTAATAACTGATACAGTTCTTTTGATTTAAAGATTATTCATTTATCTATTATATGTTGTTCCGCTGCGACTGTGAGATTTTGATATTGTGTCTGTTACTTTTTCTTTCTTACTTCTTCTATCTTTTTCTTCTTCTTAAACCCTAAGGGTTCGGTTTTCCGGCATTTGATTGTTCGGCAGTTGATACAGTGGACGTATTAATGTCAATCTTCGGAAGTCAAAGAATCGGTTCCTTACAAAACTCCTGCTCGTGTTTCGTATCGATCCCGGCCTTGATCAATACGAAATACCCTGCCATACCGATGTCGAGCCCAACCAATTCGATGTGCATTGCATCGATACAAAACCATCGATTCGAAGCATGTTGTTATTTCCATTCTGATGGATATTGAGTACATTCTTAATCGATACAAAAGTATCGATTCGAAGTAAATAGCCAAGCCTGGGTTGATTGATACGAACCACATCGATGCGAACTGATTAATGCCGATCGATATGAACCGTATCGATACGAACGACTTCCATCGATACAAACTGATCCATGCCGATCGATACGAACCATATTGATACGAAGGTATCGATGCGAACCATTTCTCACCAATATTGATCCATCCATATCTCATGCATACGAACTTCGATTGACCCGAAATTTGAAATGTAGCCTCACCTAGTCTTGTTCATCATTACCAATCGATCTCATCTTGATTGGAGCTTGACCAAATTTTGACGATATCGATCATAGCCTTATTTCCAGTCGATCTTCAATCCTGATATTCATCCTTTCCAACCAATTTGTTGATATCCCGACCTTGACCAAAGGCAGGGTAACAACAACATACCCCTAGAGCGACATATGAAGATGCCACTTGGGATGATTAGAGTATATACAGGCAATATAACGACTTTTCCATTACAATCAACATAGCAGAATAAAAAAAGAGACTCTAAATAGCTATCATGCCTCTTGCACGTCTTCGGAAGCTTATTCATCTTAAGAGGTACCTGAAAACCTCAGCTTTCAAACTACTCAAAATTAATTAAATACCCCAGAGTTTAAGGGGAAAACATAGACTTCGAGTCGGACATAAAACATGGTATGAATAATAATCTGCCATCCCAAATCATTTAGATATCTAATGAGACCGCACCGCTTAGCAGAATAGGTTTTCCCTCACTAGTATCTCAAAACCTTTACAAAACCATATAATGTGCTCCTGTATCCACAGTGGTTAAGATAATTCAAAACAATATAATATGATATATGCAAAATAATTGAATTAATTCTGTATTATCCATCCCCATTCAATTTAGACTATCTATCTCAGTTATAGTTTCCAGGATTACTATTGACCTATTAGTTTTCATGGGTTGACTAGGAACCTATAGTAACCCCAATATCCTTTTTGTTTACCCTAGTTTTCATGAGTTGACTAGGAACCTATTGACATCTTTGTAGGATCGATTTCACCCTAGAGGGGGGTGAATAGAGTGATAGTGTAAATTATAAAAATTAATCGCGGAAGCTTATCAATTAATTTCAATTCAGATCACAGAATAGCAGCACAGATATCGCAGAATATAAATAACAAAATAAAACAGAACAACACAGAATTTACCCAGCTTCGGCAAAACCCAGCCTACGTGCTGCCCCGAAGGTTTCTACTAGAAATTAGATAGTCCCTCGCTTACACACGTAAACTCGCTATACCCGCTATTGACTAATCTAACTCTACGCTCAAAACCCTGCCACAACTCAACTACTGAGTTGCGAATTCCCAAACTACAACACGTAGTTTGTACCCTAGTCACACGACTAGAAAGAGATAAAACAGTTTAAAATAAAAAACAATTAAAATTAAAATTGAACCCTAATTATAAATTAAAAACCCCTTAAAACAAACTCCCTTTGAAAGTAGGCCGGCCTCCTTTGCTATTTGACCCGTCTCTTTTATTTCTTTGTTTGTAATGGCGGCCGTTCCTTTTTAGGGCTTCGTCCTTGATCAAATTGGGGCTTCGTCCCTTTGATGCCGTGCTCTTAAATTAGGGTTTTAAATTGAAGTCGCTGCCTTTGTTGGTTGATTGCAATCACTGTTTCTCTGATTTGCTTTAATTGTTTGCGGCTTCTCCTCCTTGATCGAGTTCGATTGCTTCGGTATGTAATTTGTACTTTTTTTGCTTCTTCTAATCTTTCGTACTTGAACTCGATGGAATAATTGCCGATGATGATTAGGGTTTTTATAGGATTTGATTTTCTATTTTTGCGTTCGTATATGTTGATTTGAATTTGTCTTCGCCCGTTCGATTATGCTTGAACGATTATGATCTCTCTCACTTTGTCACTTCGTATATATTTTGTGATGCTTGCTTACTTGATGTTCACGGCATCAATTTTCTTTGACTTGGGTATCCTTTGTTGGCCACGGCTTCGATTTTTGACTTTGTGATGAAGTTTGACTCATTCATCATTGACTGTGACGATTTTTGGCTTTGGCTTTGCTATGCTTCCACGGCTTCGACATTTTGTAAATTGGCTTCGGCCATTGTCTGCATTCCTGTAGCTTTGTTCAAGTTATCTTGGGCATTGTTGTATCCATTGCAATCTTGTAATCTTCACTCTGACATTTTGGTACTGTCTGATTCCTTTACTTGGTGTTGTAGCAGTTTGTATTTGCTGTATCATGTAGTTGCACTTGGTCTTTGCTTGTGACGTCCATGTGCACCTGATATATGTTTGAGATGTTGTTGTTCACTGTGTTCATGCACTTTGGTCTTTGTTGCCTCTTTGTGTTGCTGTACTTCATGTTGTATCCATGCAGCTTGTTTTCAATATACACTTGAATGTTGCAGTCCATGTTCTTCACTGTGTGCACTTTTTAATAGAATCCTCTCTCCTAATATTTTCATTCTCCTTTAAAATCAGAATTTCATTTTCAAGTGATTTTATATTGATTTCCGATTTTTTAATTTCTTCTTCGAATGTTGGACACTTATCACACTTAGGGATCCTACTTTGATAGGTTTTAACTAGTTGATCAAGTTGTTTATTGCATTCTATCAAAGTATCCTTTTGAGATTCAAGTTTGGCGTATTTTTCCCTAAGTCGTTCATAACAGCCATTTATTTCATGAAAATATATAAGCAATTCAGAGTGAGTAAGTTTTGATACCTTGCTTGGCTCGTCATCGTCACTGTCAGTTGTATCACCTCGAAGACACAATTCTGCCTTTTCGCTTTCACTGCCAGTGCTTTGATCATTCTCGTCTATTTCATCCCAAGTGGCTGCAAAACTTTTCTTTTTCTGTTTCTTTCCATGGCTGGATTTAATTTGTGGACAATCGGGCTTGATATGGCCGAGTGTGTTGCAATTATAACAAATAAACTTTTGTTCTTCCGAGCAGTCTAGTGCTTTGGCTATTCTGCATTTTGCTTTTTGAATTCGAACTGAATTTCCATATTTTTGATTCCATTTTTTGAATTTCCTTATTAACAGCTCCAATTCTGCTGCTCCATCATCTTCATCGCTATCATCATCACTTTTGGTTGTTCCTTTGAGAGCTATAGATTTCTTTTGAGTGTCACCTCCTTCACGCTCTTCTTTGAATTTCATTTCTAGCTCATAAGTGGTGAGATTTCCGATGAGTTCTTCAACTTTAAGTTGTTTTAAATCTTTCGATTCTTGTATGGCAGTTACTTTTGCTTCAAAGCTTCGTGGAAGGACTCTGAGGATTTTCCGGACTATTTCTAATTCGGTGTATGTTTTTCCGAGAGCTTTTGATTTGTATACGATATTGGAGAGTCATCCGTACATCTCTTTGACATTTTCTTCCTTCGCCATTTTGAAGTTCTCGTATTCGCTGCTTAGCATTGCAAGGCGAGATTCTTTGACTTGAGATGTTCCTTCGTGAGTCACTTCTAGTATGTGCCATATTTCCTGCGCAGTTAGACAATGTGAGACACGATTAAATTCAAATTGATCCAATGAACAGATAATAGAGTTCATAGCTTTGGCATTAGTATTTTGTAATTTATTTTCTAGTTCTGTCCATTGTTCCTTTGGTTTCTCTATTTCCTGATTATCTACAGTTATAGTTGGTATTCTATAACCTGTCTCAACAATATTCCAAGCGTCAATGGTTTTCAAAAAAATTTGCATTCTATTTTTCCAATAAGCATATTCACCATTGAACATTGGTGGTCTAACTATGGATTGACCTTCTGCAAAAGCATTATTAAAGGAAGCCATTTTAAAAATTCAAATTTTTAAAACAAAAACCGATTTTTTTTTTTGAAACACGAATTTTTAAACAAAAATTGATTTTTGTAAAATCAAATTTTTAAAACAAAAAAACGGCTTTTGTTCCTAGCTCTGATACCACTTGTAGGATCGATTTCACCCTAGAGGGGGGGTGAATAGGGTGATAGTGTAAATTATAAAAATTAATCGCGGAAGCTTATCAATTAATTTCAATTCAGATCACAGAATAGCAGCACAGATATCGCAGAATATAAATAACAGAATAAAACAGAACAACACAGAATTTACCAGCTTCGGCAAAACCCTGCCTACGTGCTGCCCCTAAGGTTTCTACTAGAAATTAGATAGTCCCTCGCTTACACACGTAAACTCGCTATACCCGCTATTGACTAATCTAACTCTACGCTCAAAACCCTGCCACAACACAACTACCGAGTTGCGAATTCCCAAACTACAACACGTAGTTTGTACCCTAGTCACACGACTAGAAAGAGATAAAACAGTTTAAAATAAAAAACAATTAAAATTAAAATTGAACCCTAATTATAAATTAAAAACCCCTTAAAACAAACTCCCTTTGAAAGTAGGCCGGCCTCCTTTGCTATTTGACCCGTCTCTTTTATTTCTCTGTTTGTAATGGCGGCCGTTCCTTTTTAGGGCTTCGTCCTTGATCAAATTGGGGCTTCATCCCTTTGATGTCGTGTTCTTAAATTAGGGTTTTAAATTGAAGTCGCTGCCTTTGTTGGTTGATTGCAATCACTGTTTCTCTGATTTGCTTCAATTGTTTGCGGCTTCTCCTCCTTGATCGAGTTCGATTGCTTCAGTATGTAATTTGTACTTTTTTTGCTTCTTCTAATCTTTCGTACTTGAACTCGATGGAATAATTGCCGATGATGATTAGGGTTTTTATAGGATTTGATTTCCTATTTTTGCGTTCGTATATGTTGATTTGAATTTGTCTTCGCCCGTTCGATTATGCTTGAACGATTATGATCTCTCTGACTTTGTCACTTCGTATATATTTTGTGATGCTTGCTTACTTGATGTTCACGGCATCAATTTTCTTTGACTTGGGTATGCTTTGTTGGCCACGGCTTCGATTTTTGACTTTGTTATGAAGTTTGACTCATTCATCATTGACTGTAACGATTTTTGGCTTTGGCTTTGCTATGCTTCCACGGCTTCGACATTTTGTAAATTGGCTTCGGCCACTGTCTGCATTCCTGTACCTTTGTTCAAGTTATCTTGGGCATTGTTGTATCCATTGCAGTCTTGTAATCTTCACTCTGACATTTTGGTACTGTCTGATTCCTTTACTTGGTGTTGCAGCAGTTTGTATTTGCTGTATCATGTAGTTGCACTTGGTCTTTGCTTGTGACATCCGTGTGCACCTGATATATGTTTGAGATGTTGTTGTTCACTGTGTTCATGCACTTTGGTCTTTGTTGCCTCTTTGTGTTGCTGTACTTCATGTTGTATTCATGCAGCTTGTTTTCAATATACACTTGAATGTTGCAGTCCATGTTCTTCACTGTTTATATTGTTTGCATTGTTGCAGTTGGTCATTTTGTTCATCTGTATATTGCTGCAATCTTCATTTCCTTGTATTGTCCAGTACAGTTGATTTGGATTCATATGATGTTGAGCATTGGATTTTTGAAACTCTGTTGTTCTTGCTGTGTTATGTAGTAATTGAGTTTCACTTGCATTGCCGAGTTATTCTGATGCATCCTTCATGTATACCCTTGATAATCATGTGCCACTGCATCACACTGTTGCAAGTGTTTTTGTTGAGCATGATTTGTCATCTCTGGTATTTCATGTTGGCCATGTTGCATTTGTGCATTGCCTTGCTGATTCATTTGTTTATACTCATGTGTTTGGTCTGCAGTTCATGTTGCCTTGATGCAGTTTGATTGTTTTGTAGTTGTTTGTGTCAATTGCATCGAGTTGTAGTTGTACTGTCTTGAAGCTTTGAGTTGCATATCTGGATTGTATCTAATCCGGACATATGTGAGTTTGAAGTTGTTGTCTCATTTGTTGCTATGTTGGCTTGATCATGGCCTTTGCACTTTGTAGCTGCCGTGTGCATGCAGTTTTGTAGGTTTGGAGTCTTTGTTCATTGGTCATTGTTGATGTTCTTTGTAGTTTGTATCTGCATTTTGCATTTGCCATACTTTGGTCATTGAAGTATGTTGTCACTTGTTGACTGCATGTTCATCATTTCATATTGAACTGTTTCTTGTCATGTTCACTTGTGTTGAATCCAGTTTCAAAACTCGGATTTGACCTTGTGCTCGTGTCGTATTTTTGAATGTTATTGCACGTGTGTTGAACCCGGTTTTTCATTTGGGTTTGACCTGTGCTCACCTGTCCCTGTAAATCAATCAAGTGTATATATCGGCGTGCACGGCCTTGTGACATATACAGTAATACACTGTGTATGTCACAAGTTGTTCGTGTATGATGAATTCAAATTTAAATTATGATGAACAACCCAAATAACTGAGGCAAATCGTATTTTCAAAAATCATATTTCATTTTATATTGCAAAAATATTTCTTTTTCAATTTTACTGCGTTAGTGAATATTTTTGCAGATTGCTGTGATGCTGGATTCAAACTGGAATGCAGTTGAAGATAAATACGAGTGTGAGTGATATGTAGTGAGGTGCTGATGTAAAATAGTGATGTAATTGAATTTGTATCAAAGTTGTATAGTGAATAGTGAGAGCTTGAATTTGTATACTATTCAAAATTGTAATAAATATTTGTTTGAATAAAATATTCGTTTGAATTCAAATTCCATGTTATCTATTTTATTCAGCAAATATTTATTTAATCTGTGAAAAATAAAATAGTATATTATCAAATACATTTAAACGAATGTATATATGTTTATTATCATCAAACAAAAATCATATAAGCGCATATTCAACAATCTCCCCCTTTTGATGATAACAAACATATATTTAAGATTTTGAATATGTTAAATGTATTTGATCATTGATATTGTCTAATTGCTCCCCCTATTTAAATGCTTCCTCTCTACACAAAACTCCCCCTACATATATGCATACAAATAGAAATATATAAATGAGCCTATATGCAAATGGAAAATTATTTGACCTTTGCTTGATTCTATTTGACAAAATCTTAACTTTTCTCTCCCCCTTTTGTTATTAGCAAAAGAATAATAGTGTTAGAGAAAATAGAAATAAAGTTATTGATATTAACCAACATTAAAACTCAATTGAATATAAATATTAAATTTCAATAAAAAATCAAACAAAAATCATAAATATTTTGTTAGGCGCATATTCCACTTTTAGAATGATAGGAATGATATCATCATATAAAACCATACAGTTGTGTCTATTTGTGGTATATTTATATCAGGAATTTGAATAACTACTAACCATGCATAACCGTTAGGACTTTTAAATGAGATTAGTAGTATTCCAATTTTATTTTAAAAAAAAAATGAATTCAAGTATCTTCTAACCACGCATAACCGTGAGGACTTTTAAATGGGATTAGAATCAACTTGTTTATTTTAAAAATCAACTTTTGATATGCGTTCCATACATGCATAACCGTGAGGACTTTTAAATGAGCATGGAAGCACATAACAAATTCCAAGTAATTCACCCATGAATAACCGTGAGGACTTTTAAATGAGAGTGAATACTTTGGTATTTATTTATTATTATTATTAATTAATTATTTTTTTTTAAAAATGTGAAAATGAAAAACGAACGATTCCTGTTTAAAGTATCACATATCGACAAACTATATAGAATTTTGATGAGTGATGGCTGTTAGAAATATGATAGATATAGAGATGGTCATGAAATTTTTACCAACAAATTTTTTTATAATTCTTGTTTAAATTTCTAAAGAAATTTATTAATTATACCGTCTCAAGTCATAATATTTGATCAGTATTAACACTCATCACTTTTTCAATCACTATTTTTCTTTTCGATAAACATTAGGGAGTCAGATTAGTCAAAATAGTCATTTAAAATCAAATTCAAAAATAATTATGAAATTAATTTTTCAAAAATGACTAACCTGAAACTATGGTCAAACATGATTTTCTCCAGGGGTTTTAAAAGAGAATTTTCTGCTATTTGAAAATTATTTGAAATGAAGAATATGCAGATATTTTATTTGAAAAACGATGCAGTTACTAAATGTCTTAACAAAAATCACGTTTCACTAGTAATTTTTCTATCAACTGGATTACCAGTGTAATCTGCATCTGAATTTCTCTCTCACTCAAAATTATCATTGATTGAATTTGATTGACCAAACCATGAAGTGTGCACCAAAAATTTCAAACTCAATTTTAACAACAATTTAAATGACATTCTTTTGAATCTGAATTGAAGCCGTGTAAATAATCAGAAAACCGTGAATAAAGAGTTAGCCGTATTATAACCAAATGTATCATCATTCAACAAAACACTATTTTTAATCCAAAATGATATATATGAAGTAATTCAAAGAATTTAGAGATTTTTATAGTGTTTTTGGCGTAAGAATATAATTGGCCAACTATTTTGAATAAGTCAAAGTCAAAATCACCATCTTTTCATCATCTCATTATTGGCTGATTTTAATTCAGAATATGATGCAGATTATCACATTTAATATATCATTTAAAACATACCATTACCTGTTTTACCTTTACGATATTTTTCGTCGTTTTCCATTGTGATTCTGTCACCTTTATACTAGGCTAAGGAACTTTGTTTTGTCGCCGTTGTGTTTCTGGAACAGCCAAAAACCAGAAAACACTATTGTTGTTCCTTAGCCTGCCACCATACCTACACGGGAAAAGATTTATGTGACCTATTTGTTTTTATAGGTCCATGGTTGTTAGTGGCAGAAAATTTTGAAAAATAATTTTGTGTAGACCCAAAACTGTTTATAATTGTTCCCTTCGGCACCCAAATTTGTTTAACTTTGAGAGATTTTATATTTGTGCCTTTTGGAACCCAAATTGGTATAGTATTCACATGTTTGGGTCTATACCAACAATTATTGTGATCGTGTCCAAATTTTCTACAAATTGTGCACAAAGAATTAACTTGATTAATATTGCTTTCAATAATTTTTGAATTATTATATCCAAGTCCTTGTCTAACCGTATTAACAGTTTGCTTTCCTAATAGCATATTCAACGATTTTTCACTTTTTGAAAATTTATCTAAAGTCATTGACAATTGTTGGACTTGTGTTTTGAGAGATTCATTTTCGTTTAACAGCTGTGTGCACTTTTTAATAGAATCCTCTCTCCTAATATTTTCATTCTCCTTTAAAATCAGAATTTCATTTTCAAGTGATTTTATATTGATTTTCGAGTTTTTAATTTCTTCTTCGAATGTTGGACACTTATCACACTTAGGGATCCTACTTTGATAGGTTTTAACTAGTTGATCAAGTTGTTTATTGCATTCTATCAAAGTATCCTTTTGAGATTCAAATTTGGCGTATTTTTCCCTAAGTCGTTCATAACAGCCATTTATTTCATGAAAATATATAAGCAATTCAGAGTGAGTAAGTTTTGATACCTCGCTTGGCTCGTCATCGTCACTGTCAGTTGTATCACCTCGAAGACACAATTCTGCCTTTTCGCTTTCACTGCCAGTGCTTTGATCATTCTCGTCTATTTCATCCCAAGTGGCTGCAAAACTTTTCTTTTTCTGTTTCTTTCCATGGCTGGATTTAATTTGTGGACAATCGGGCTTGATATGGCCGGGTGTGTTGCAATTATAACAAATAAACTTTTGTTCTTCCGAGTAGTCTAGTGCTTTGGCTATTCTGCATTTTGCTTTTTGAATTCGAGCTGAATTTCCATGTTTTTGATTCCATTTTTTGAATTTCCTTATTAACAGCTCCAATTCTGCTGCTCCATCATCTTCATCGCTATCATCATCACTTTTGGTTGTTCCTTTGAGAGCTATTGATTTCTTTTGAGTGTCACCTCCTTCATGCTCTTCTTTGAATTTCATTTCTAGCTCATAAGTGGTGAGATTTCCGATGAGTTCTTCAACTTTAAGTTGTTTTAAATCTTTCGATTCTTGGATGGCAGTTACTTTTGCTTCAAAGCTTCGTGGAAGGACTCTGAGGATTTTCCGGACTATTTCTAATTCGGTGTATGTTTTTCCGAGAGCTTTTGATTTGTATACGATATTGGAGAGTCGTCCGTACATCTCTTTGACATTTTCTTCCTTCGCCATTTTGAAGTTCTCGTATTCGCTGCTTAGCATTGCAAGGCGAGATTCTTTGACTTGAGATGTTCCTTCGTGAGTCACTTCTAGTATGTGCCATATTTCCTGCGCAGTTAGACAATGTGAGACACGATTAAATTCAAATTGATCCAATGAACAGATAATAGAATTCATAGCTTTGGCATTAGTATTTTGTAATTTATTTTCTAGTTCTGTCCATTGTTCCTTTGGTTTCTCTATTTCCTGATTATCTACAGTTATAGTTGGTATTCTATAACCTGTCTCAACAATATTCCAAGCGTCAATGGTTTTCAGAAAAATTTGCATTCTATTTTTCCAATAAGCATATTCACCATTGAACATTGGTGGTCTAACTATGGATTGACCTTCTGCAAAAGCATTATTAAAAGAAGCCATTTTAAAAATTCAAATTTTTAAAACAAAAACCGATTTTTTTTTTGAAACACGAATTTTTAAACAAAAATTGATTTTTGTAAAATCAAATTTTTAAAACAAAAAAACGGCTTTTGTTCCTAGCTCTGATACCACTTGTAGGATCGATTTCACCCTAGAGGGGGGGTGAATAGGGTGATAGTGTAAATTATAAAAATTAATCACGGAAGCTTATCAATTAATTTCAATTCAGATCACAGAATAGCAGCACAGATATCGCAGAATATAAATAACAGAATAAAACAGAACAACACAGAATTTACCCAGCTTCGGCAAAACCCTGCCTACGTGCTGCCCCTAAGGTTTCTACTAGAAATTAGATAGTCCCTCGCTTACACACGTAAACTCGCTATACCCGCTATTGACTAATCTAACTCTACGCTCAAAATCCTGCCACAACTCAACTACCGAGTTGCGAATTCCCAAACTACAACACGTAGTTTGTACCCTAGTCACACGACTAGAAAGAGATAAAACAGTTTAAAATAAAAAACAATTAAAATTAAAATTGAACCCTAATTATAAATTAAAAACCCCTTAAAACAAACTCCCTTTGAAAGTAGGCCGGCCTCCTTTGCTATTTGACCCGTCTCTTTTATTTCTCTGTTTGTAATGGCGGCCGTTCCTTTTTAGGGCTTCGTCCTTGATCAAATTGGGGCTTCGTCCCTTTGATGCCGTGCTCTTAAATTAGGGTTTTAAATTGAAGTCGCTGCCTTTGTTGGTTGATTGCAATCACTGTTTCTCTGATTTGCTTCAATTGTATGCGGCTTCTCCTCCTTGATCGAGTTCGATTGCTTCGGTATGTAATTTGTACTTTTTTGCTTCTTCTAATCTTTCGTACTTGAACTCGATGGAATAATTGCCGATGATGATTAGGGTTTTTATAGGATTTGATTTCCTATTTTTGCGTTCGTATATGTTGATTTGAATTTGTCTTCGCCCGTTCGATTATTCTTGAACGATTATGATCTCTCTGACTTTGTCACTTCGTATATATTTTGTGATGCTTGCTTACTTGATGTTCACGGCATCAATTTTCTTTGACTTGGGTATCCTTTGTTGGCCACGACTTCGATTTTTGACTTTGTGATGAAGTTTGACTCATTCATCATTGACTGTAACGATTTTTGGCTTTGGCTTTGCTATGCTTCCACGGCTTCGACATTTTGTAAATTGGCTTCGGCCACTGTCTGCATTCCTGTACCTTTGTTCAAGTTATCTTGGGCATTGTTGTATCCATTGCAGTCTTGTAATCTTCACTCTGACATTTTGGTACTGTCTGATTCCTTTACTTGGTGTTGCAGCAGTTTGTATTTGCTGTATCATGTAGTTGCACTTGGTCTTTGCTTGTGACATCCATGTGCACCTGATATATGTTTGAGATGTTGTTGTTCACTGTGTTCATGCACTTTGGTCTTTGTTGCCTCTTTGTGTTGCTGTACTTCATGTTGTATTCATGCAGCTTGTTTTCAATATACACTTGAATGTTGCAGTCCATGTTCTTCACTGTTTATATTGTTTGCATTGTTGCAGTTGGTCATTTTGTTCATCTGTATATTGCTGCAATCTTCATTTCCTTGTATTGTCCAGTACAGTTGATTTGGATTCATATGATGTTGAGCATTGGATTTTTGAAACTCTGTTGTTCTTGCTGTGTTATGTAGTAATTGAGTTTCACTTGCATTGCCGAGTTATTCTGATGCATCCTTCATGTATACCCTTGATAATCATGTGCCACTGCATCACACTGTTGCAAGTGTTTTTGTTGAGCATGATTTGTCATCTCTGGTATTTCATGTTGGCCATGTTGCATTTGTGCATTGCCTTGCTGATTCATTTGTTTATACTCATGTGTTTGGTCTGCAGTTCATGTTGCCTTGATGCAGTTTGATTGTTTTGTAGTTGTTTGTGTCAATTGCATCGAGTTGTAGTTGTACTGTCTTGAAGCTTTGAGTTGCATATCTGGATTGTATCTAATCCGGACATATGTGAGTTTGAAGTTGTTGTCTCATTTGTTGCTATGTTGGCTTGATCATGGCCTTTGCACTTTGTAGCTGCCGTGTGCATGCAGTTTTGTAGGTTTGGAGTCTTTGTTCATTGGTCATTGTTGATGTTCTTTGTAGTTTGTATCTGCATTTTGCATTTGCCATACTTTGGTCATTGAAGTATGTTGTCACTTGTTGACTGCATGTTCATCATTTCATATTGAACTGTTTCTTGTCATGTTCACTTGTGTTGAATCCAGTTTCAAAACTCGGATTTGACCTTGTGCTCGTGTCGTATTTTTGAATGTTATTGCACGTGTGTTGAACCCGGTTTTTCATTTGGGTTTGACCTGTGCTCACCTGTCCCTGTAAATCAATCAAGTGTATATATCGGCGTGCACGGCCTTGTGACATATATAGTAATACACTGTGTATGTCACAAGTTGTTCGTGTATGATGAATTCAAATTTAAATTATGACGAACAACCCAAATAACTGAGGCAAATCGTATTTTCAAAAATCATATTTCATTTTATATTGCAAAAATATTTCTTTTTCAATTTTACTGCGTTAGTGAATATTTTTGCAGATTGCTCAGATGTTGGATTCAAACTGGAATGCAGTTGAAGATAAATACGAGTGTGAGTGATATGTAGTGAGGTGCTGATGTAAAATAGTGATGTAATTGAATTTGTATCAAAGTTGTATAGTGAATAGTGAGAGCTTGAATTTGTATACTATTCAAAATTGTAATAAATATTTGTTTGAATAAAATATTCGTTTGAATTCAAATTCCATGTTATCTATTTTATTCAGCAAATATTTATTTAATCTGTGAAAAATAAAATAGTATATTATCAAATACATTTAAACGAATGTATATATGTTTATTATCATCAAACAAAAATCATATAAGCGCATATTCAACAATCTTCAATATTTCATCCGGATATAGTTTTCATGGGCTAACTCCAAACCTACTAGCTCTGCCAGTATTTAATCATAGTTTTCATAGGCTTATTATGAACCTGTCTATCTGATATCTTCCTTTACACATGGTTTTTATGGGCTAACTATAAACATATCTATCTGACATCTTCTCTTATGCATAGTTTTTATGGGCTAACTATAAACCTATTGGCCCCTACCAATATCATATAGTTTTCATGGACTTATTATGGGCTTTCTATAAACCTATTGGCCCCTCCCAGTATCTTTCTTTTGTAATTTGGTATCCTATATTCTGGTCTTCCTAACCTCCTGGATCCTATTCTACTCATTCAGAAGTTTATTCAATTTATATTCACTACTGGGTTAACCTAACTGGTTCTCCTACCCTTTCTCCCCAAAATGCAGTTATGGGTCCACTATAAAGTAAATATATTCATATTAGAAGAAGCAATTTAACAACATAGCGATACCACTCTTGTGGGTTTAATGTAAAACATGGTCAATCCCTTTAACCTATTACTTTATCAAAGATAGCTTCTTCTCAAAACTATTATAAAACTCCTTTTATATTGCCATGGGTTTTTCCTTAAATAGAGTTTGGGTCATAAAACCTTTCGATACCTTCGGAACCTAGCTTTTGACTTCATAGGATAACGTTCTTCGAAAGCTCTTAAAAACATTTGGCTCCAGCCTTATAATACTTTAAGTTCTACCTTTAGAAACTTTCGAATATATTAAAGTATTAGCATACAACTTTTGAAGCTTTAGCTACGAAACCAGTTGAAAATACCCTTTCGACACCATTGAAAGTAACCCTTCCGAAAACATTGAAAGTACCCCTTTCGAAAGCATTGGGCTTATACTTAAAACAATATTTGGGTCAAAGTAAATATAATCAAAAACATCTGTTTTGAAACCAATTATAAAAATATTAAGGAAAACTTGATGGCATCGACACCATCCTTTTCGAAAGTATAAAACATCTGGGTGAAACATTGGAAGATTGGAATCGAAACCCCTTTCGAAATCATCATCCTTGAAACCCCTAACCGCTTTTGAAAGCTTTAGGAAGTGGCTTAAAATTTACAAAACAAAATACCTTTCGATAGCATAGATATCTTCTATACCATCGAAAGGTCAAAGAACAACAGCAGGGTATCGACTACCCTTCCTTTAAAAAACATACTTTTTGAAAAATAAAACCCGGTCGAAAGCACTTATAAATTAATGAAAACCCTTTCGAAACCTTTTTAAATACTCTTTCGAAATCAATTGCTTCGACATTGCCGAAGGCTTAAAACAAAACATACGAAAGCACTTTTCATTTTAAAAACAAACCGAAGTTTCGACCCCTTCGAAAGCTTTACTTTCGACACTCTACCTTCTACCTATCTCCAATCCATTGCGTGCCATCATAGTGATACCTTATGTATAGGTTTCGGCATAGTTGCTTTCAACAAAGATGAAGGCGAAAGAAACTGTGTTGAAAGGTGCTTTCCTAAGTAGGTGGAACCACTTTTCTGAGCAAACCATGTTTAATTCTTGTTTAAATAAACTTTTCTCTAACTAACATGCCATATGTCAACACCGGATTGGTTGCCTTAACTTTTTCCAATTCTTTTTCACAAATAACTGCAGCTGATCGAGACCTAAACCATGGTTAAGTTAATCAAACAAGCCCTTCCAATTTTTGCAAAGAAGTCCCTCTTCTAAAACAATTTATTTTACGTAGCAAATCACTTTGGAAAACTCCCCAAAATTTTTAGAAATTCACTTTAATCAAAATTCTAGCATATCAAAATTCCAGACCCAAATTCTCAATATATTTTGCAAAATAATTATAAACCCAAATAACCATATTTTCCTTTGAAAATTCATAATAATCTTTCCATAGCTTGGAAAATTCTCAAAATTGAAAGCCAACCCCAAAATCATGTTTCTCATAACATAAAATTTTCCTATAGCATTTAAACAACATTTAATCTCGGTTTTGATCTAAAACCGTGCAAAAACCCTTTTAAACAACCATGTTTGAATCAAATAAATCATGAATCGAGCATATCATCATTCCATATATCATAAAAACGAATTTATCCCTTCAATCTAAAAACATGTGATTTAAAACCAAAATAGAGGTGTAATTATCGTTCACCTTGCTCTAGATAAAGAAATTGGATTGAGATTGATTTCCCCTAAGCTTGATTTTCTAGATTTAACATGAATTCCGCTTGATCTCTTAATGGCCGACTGTTCTCTATATTATGTTTAAGTTTTAAAATGACGTGAATGGAAAGTAACAACGTGGGAACAATATATATATATATATATATATATATATATATATATATAAGGGTGAAAGTTAGGTCCGACAATTCCCATTATACCCTTATGTGACTTAATTAACCAAACGCATTCTTGAGCCCATTAATTTATTCATTAGGCACGGCCTTAATTAATTATTTCAAGTCTTAATCCCCTTATCACTTTCATTTACATTAATTTATTTAATTTTCTAATTAAATCTCTTGAATAATGTTATAAAAAAATTAGGGGTGTTACAATTCCTCAAACCTTAGCCTAAACACTACTTTTCTAGATACTATACTAAGTTGGTAAACTTATTAATTAGCCCTAACATGGTTAATTTAGACCGCATAGACTATTTGGCTCTGATAACGTTGTCGGAACGACCAATCGAAAGTGGGTCAAATAGGTATTGAAAAAGAATTCTATTTTGGATCTATTGGGCCTATGAAGTCTGAAAGATTATTATATCCAATCTAATATTTGTTTCAATAAAGTTATATTTTTTTAATTTGGTTAAATGGAATTTTAAATTCAATTAAAATTTGTATGCAATATAATGAGTGTATTAAATACATTCATGTGTTTAAATTGTAAGGGAAGCATATAAGCAGTGTATGTATATGTGTGTGTGTATGTATGTAAGTATGTAAATGAACACGAAAAAGTTTAGAGAAAGAAAGTTTTGATTATTTCTCTTGATATAAATAATTTATTAAGGGAAGAGGAGGATATAAATGTATAAAGAGAAACATTTCATCTCTCTCTATTTAATTAGATTGATTAACATATTAAATGACATTTACCACTGAATTCGCACATCCCTTTGCTCTCTAAGATTTTGACTAGTAAATAAATAAAGAGGGAATTTAGCATAAGGACAGACTTTATAAAAAAATTAGGCCGAAGTACACCAAGCTTCATTTTTAGGCTGAAGGACAAATCTTGGAAGGAAAAATTTAGACCGAAGGACAATGCAAGTTATAACTAGCATTATATTCAGCTTTTATAGTACACAAAATTTTAACTATGCCTAGCATTATATTCAGTTTTACACTGTAAAAAAATGCTAGTTATATTTAGCATTATCCTTCAGACTATTTTTTTCAAAGTTTATCATTCAACCTAAAAATGAAACTTGTTGTCCTTCAGCCTAAATTTTTTTCAAAGTTTGTGTGCCTATTTTCCATATATATATATATATATATATATATAAGTGTGTATGCGCACGCGTGTGTGGGTCTAGTACACACACACATTAAAGTTAAGATTAACAAATTTACACACTATGAAATCAAAACTTAAAGCAATATCTAATTTGATGAGATTTTGAAACTGAATTAATTATCACATATAAGAATCTATTTTATTAACTTTAAGTCAAAAGGGAAATGCAATTATATATGTGTGTGTGTGTATTTGAAAATTATGGTTAGTAAAATAAAATCCAACCATAATAAAAGGATTAAAAGGGGCATGTAACATTTGCCCAAAAGTTCACTTTTAATTAAAAAAAAGGGCATTTCACTAGAAGGACAAACTTTGCAGTCCAATTAGTTTCTAGGACACACATCTACAGAAATTAATTTCAAGGCCAAAGTCAATAGAATAATTACTTTTAAGGACAATGTCAGCAGTCTAATTACTTTTAAAGACATATTTTCATAGGTTTTTAGGCCTTATGAACTAATTTTTGCATTTTTTGTTCTTAAAAGTAATTATTTCAGTTGTGTGTCTTAGAAACTAACTGAACTTCCTAAAGAGGCCTTTGGGGCTAATTTCCACTAAAAAATCTCTTTTTTTAGAAGTGCACAATGATGAAAAGAATTATAACTAAATCAATAATTATTCAAAACGTATGCTCATATTCCAAATTGTTTCAAATAAGTAACATACATATTTTGTACAAGTTCGAATTTTATGTAACCAGCAATAAGAATTACATTAGCTAATTTAACATTGGACTTCAATTAACTTGTTAAACTTTCCCTTTTCTGAATCAACTTATGAATCTCAAATTTACCTAAAATTTTATGTGAATTACAAAAACTATTTCAAAAAAGACTTGAGAGAGAATATATAATTTTCAATTTTACAGTATGAAACTAAACTTTATGAAAGTGAATTATTTCAAAAAAAATTCAAACAAGAGTGTAACGACCCGGAATTTTGGATATTTGAAATTGGAATATTTAATTGATTTTAAATATTTAGGTGTAGATTTTTAAATTAAATTTCAAATATCACTGTTTATTCGATAATTAAATTATTGAATTTAGTAATTGGAAGTTAGGAAAATATTGAATCTTCAGCTTTATGCTTGTTAAAAACAATTTAAAGGCTTGTAAAATTTCTATTAACAATACTAAAGATAATAAAAGTTTTAAAAAATTGGATTAAAAGGTGGTTTGTTTAGTTTTAAAAATATATCGTTTAAATTGATAATTGAAAATAGCCTCGCAAGGCACAGTCTTGGAATTTCACGAAACTAGTTCCATTAAATCCGTAATGTTGCATTATTATCGAATTTCGAATTTTGCAGCGTTTGGAGTTGTCATGTGGCCTTACGATAGGTAAACGCGCTGAAATCTATATGGAAATCCAATATAATAATAAGGTCCAAAAAGCTATCTTCTCCATAATATCGAATTAGGACTCGAAACCTTTTCTATTGCGTTCAGAATAAGGGTATAACATTATGAACGCCTGGCAGCACACCTCGATAGAAGGGCAAGATTTTGAGTTGCGTAAATCGAGACAATTTAAATTTTAATATTTTTTTGACTAGTCAAAATGCCATTCACATCAGAGTTTTGTTCAATATTTCATATCACTGTACACACACCTTTACATGCCAACGTCCTATTCTTTCACCCCTCTTTCAACTTCATGCCATTCCTTTCAGTTAGTTTAAAAATGAAAAGAAACGAAAACATTTTAAATATATAAAATCTATGCCTGTAACGAGATCATCTACCTCACTCATTTTCTCTCCTCCTAGTTGAATTGTATACGTGGCCGATACATACAAAAAAGGAACTAAAAGTAAGCTCAAATTCAATCGGCAGAGAGAATCGAAAGAAAATAATAAATGGCATAATAACAGGTTCAAATCGAGTTCAATATTTTTTGAAAAGAGAAAGGATAAAATGGCCTATGAAATCCTTTCACCCTCTTCGAATCGATAATCAAAACTCCCTTCTTCTATCACTTTTCCAATAAGAGCAATGATCGAATTGATCCTCTAAAGAAAAAAGTGTTGAATGAATTAATTCGTTCAGCTCAAAAAAAGAGGGAAGATAATGGCATCGCAGCCCGTCACGACTAGGAAGTAGTGACTGAGCTTGTTCGTTCATCGATCGAAATCGATCCAATGCAAGGCATGAGCACCTTGAATCGCAGCAGCCTTCGATGCTAAGCACGACGCTTGGGGTTAGAGAAGGAGACGCGACCGAAGCAGGGTACCTTGGTCTCGGCAGGGCGATAGGTGATGTCGTCGGGGTAGGGTTAAGCAGGTTGTTCTTCAATGTAAAATTTATTTGATAAATATGTAGTGTAAAACAGAAAAACTCTTTTTCTTTAGTCAGTAAAATATATATATAGAAAGAAGAAAGAACAAAAAAATTACAGTAAGGTCAGGTTCTACTTAAGGCCAAACCAAATAGAATAATTTAATATACCTTACAGTAAGATATAGAAAACAAATCTGTTTAATTTAATATATGGGTTTGGAAGGAATTTTATTTTATTAGAATTTAATGTATATACATATATAAGATTTTGGGCGAAATATAGAATGTTAAAATGTTGTAGAGTTTATATGAAAATAAATTAGACTTTTAAAATGTATATAGGTTATTTTTGGTATATGTAGATTCAAATGAAAAATAAAATAAAATAAATATACACATATATATATACATATTTTCACGTACTACCATATTTTAAAATAATGTATTATGGAGATTAACTTGTCTAACTAAACTATTTAGTATATTTTAGCCAATAAAAATAATTTATTAAAGAAAAATTTGTTTAATTAAATTATTAGTTCAAAATTAAATAAATAAATTGTAATTCATTGTCTGATTAATGTGATAATTATTATCAGTCTCGATGTGATATTATATATAATAGTATATATATTGGAGTTATTGATATTCCCTCATTATATAGCGGATGAGACCCTATGCGCCCCGCATAATAGCGGATGACCCTATATACCATGATATCCCCCTCGAAGTGAGAATGGTATTTTATTTGTTGACTAACATCTGCGGATGCAGAGAAACAGGTTGGAGGGATCCAACTAGATTCGTCAAAAATGTTGAATTTATTTGCATATTCAGTTATATGAAATGTTGGATAATCTATGATATATTATGTTGGAAAATTAATTTATTTGATGTTAATATATTGCTGGATATATTGTGACATTTTAAAAATATAAATATTGAATTTTTAAAGGGGAAATAAAAAACAAAATTTATAGTAAAGATGGGTAAATTTAAAAGGGAGAATTGGGAAGTAAACAGTTTGATTTTAAATCCTATTTAATAAATTTCGGAATATGGAAAACGATAGAGTCCTTGGATAAATGTAAATTGAAGGATTTTAAAAAGTAAGGACTTAACCAACATTAATTTAAGTACAATTTTTTTTTTAAATTTATGTTTTTATTGAGTTGGAAAAATTTAAAGGAGGATTTTGAAATGAAGTATGAGATTGATATTTCAGATTTATTAAAGTTTAAACCGTAATAAAGGAGTAAATTTGGAATTAATGGATTTTGGATTAAATTTGGATAAATAAAGAAATAAATTTTAAAGGGAATTTAATTTAGGAATTCGACGTAAAAATCGATTAAGTGTGTTGGAAATAGTGATTAAAAGAGAATGAGATTATGGAATTTATAAAATGGTTTTATAAATAAAGTGAAATAAATATTAGTGGATATTTGAGATTTTAAATTCACGGTGGGAATTTATTAATGAATGAGTAAGTCGTTTTAAAAATAAAGGAGTAGTTTTATTTTTAAGAGTATGGGAAAGGAAATTTATGGGATTGTGACGTAAATTAAGTGGGAAATAAATCGAGAAGGGTTTATAAATGATTAGATGGGATATATTGGAGTGGAAAGTGTATTTTCCTGAAAAGCTAAGTATGTTTTCAAAGAAAGATTTTTAAGTATAAATTAGAAGTTTTAAAAGTGGTTTTGGAAGAATGTTTTAGAAATTTTTTTCATTTACTTGTTTTAAAATTTTTGAAGTAAATATTTATTTAAGTTAATTATAGTAGTAATTATTTTTAAAGGCTATATTAGTATCTTGATATAAAGGACGACTATTAAATATTTATACCTTATATAATAGTTTTAGTTTAAAAAGTAGTTTTGGCTAAAAATTTACTTGAGAAATTATTAGGGAATTTAATAACTAATATTTTGAATAAAGTGATTTAAGTAGTTTTATTTTAAATGTTTTAAGTGTATATTTTTGGATAAAGTGATTTGATTTATGTGAAAAGTAAATTTGATAAGACTTGGTGCTTTTCAGTAGAAATAAAATATTATGCTTGTGAATGTTATTTGATAATTAAATAACCAACTATCAATATTCGCCAATGCGCTGATCATTTTGAAGAGACCGGGATTGGGTTTAATTATCCGAAAACCACTTCGATCTAGTTCAAACGTTTGCGAATGAAGACCGCGAAGATGATGAAGACGGTGATTCGGTTTGTCTAGACCTAGGGAAAATTATATGGACGAATGCTATCGGACCATCGTAAGGAGGACGATGAGCATTCTAAGTGAATGTGTTCTAAAAAGGTAACTTATAGCCTCAAGCCTCATCAACAGGGAATGACTAAAACAGGGGAGATGCAGAAAGACTAAGTGGGTAGCACCCAACTAAGGTAAGGTAATCCCTGTCTAGAGTCCCTTTTGATCTCGGCTTAGTGGACGGTTGCTGATCCCAACCATGGGGTGATCTTATTTGGGCTATCCAGTAAGGGATAGCACCGTTCCTGTGTTGTAGGGGATCGGGAGTGGCCCTCGGTGCTCTGATCTAGGCCAGGTATTGTGACGGGCGATACCCCGGTAGCTCTGCCATTGTATGGAATCCAATCTCCAATAAGCGCCTGTACGGTTTTCATTATGCCCAACTATGTTGGTACGTGAGATGCAAGCATTTCAGCTAGATTCTACTTTACTTTCTATAGACACTATTATAATATCAGACGGATTTGATAAAAATGTTTTGATTATCGTAAGGTAAAAACCCGATATGTTTATTTATGGTGTGGTCTTACGAGATACCTTGATTTCAAAGGATTTTGAAAACTTTAATAATTCAATTGAATGTGTTTTCTCACGCTAGTTTCCTAGACCGACTCGTATGCTATTTTACTATAATGCACGGGTCAGACTGAGTATTACAGATACATGATAGGATGGTTTGGAGCTCAGGAGACGAGCTGGATGACGGAGATGTATATCACGTATGTGACTTATTTTCCGCTGTGTATGGTATGCTGTATATTCAGCCATGTGAGGACAAGTTATTATAACTATGCAGTATTGTGTTATTGATTGTGTGTACTCTGATGATGTAATGTATAAAAAACAGTAATGGTTCTTTTTATATAAAGATCAGTTATTATCTATTTTATATTGTTCCGCTGCGGTTGTGAGATTCTGATATTGTTTTCTATTTTCTTCATCTACCCTTTTTCTTCTTTAACCCTAATGGTTCGTATTTCTGTCCACTTTGAGTTGAACTGATGGAGAATATTGTCGACATAAAGGGGTATGAAACTGTGGTTCGTTTCACTTGGTATCCGAGTTGAGGGTTAAGCGAGAACCTTGGCTCTAGTAAGGATTACATATTAGAGGTAGAGAATGTAGTACTCTAGAATGAGTTTGAGTGTATTAATAGATATGAGCTCGTATTTATTAGTGAATATAAAATAATTTTATATTGTGTTGATTGGTTTGTTGAGTGGTTTGTGGATTCTGGTCAATACGAGTAATTAACGTTATTGATAGGGATCTCTAAACACTTGTATAGAACAATTCAACACGGTTGTTTTAAATATGATAAATGAAATAATTTTACCCCAATTATTTTTATACATAAAAGGAATAATTTTCGTAAATTATTATAGTTATATTTGGTTGCTTGGTTGTTAGGAAGTGATAATATTAAATTATTACTATTATTAAGTGGAAATTGAATAAGAAAATGAAATATAACCAAAGGTTAAGAAATAAATTTATATAATAAAATGGGGTTTGTAAACGTGAATATAAATGTGATTTATAATTGAAAATGATCCAGAGTAATATTTGAATATGAACTGAAAGGATTTGGAATTCAAAATTTTGGAATTTGAATTCCCTTTGAGTTTGGAAATGATTTTCGAAGGTTTTGGAGGAATAATAGTGATATATTTTTCGAAAATATTTTGAGTTGGATATGAAGTCTAGCGAGATTTGGAATTAAATATTTGAAATTGTTTTAAAAAGAGTAAAAGCACTGAACTCATTTCGGTCTTTGGAAAATAACTTCGACGATGACTACGACATCATCGATGTTCATTTTCGGGTTTCTGGGAGAGGAATTGCTACCTGAATGTTAAAGTTTTGATTTGGTAAAACTGTTTTGATTTTGAAATACAAAGGAATAATTGGATATACCAAAGGATTTTGGGATATAATTGATTTCGAAAATGATTTTTGAAAAATTGAGTATTTCTTTAAACTGTGGGAGTGAATTAAAAATGTTTATGGAAATAAATGGGTATGATAAGATATAAAATTTGAAATCTGAAGGATAAAATCTAACTCGAAGAAGAGTAAAATTAAAATAAGTGTGAAAACGAAATAAGTTAGAATGTATGCCAACTGGATGAAGTAAATTAAAAAGAATAGTGAATGGACTGTAAATAAGTTTGGAAAACTTACGGAAGTTTAAAATTTGAATTGGAATGTAACCGAGTTAAGTTAAATAAAAGTGAAATTTTGAGAAAATGGACAAGTAAGCTAAATAGAATGGTCATTGAAGTAAATTTTTTTAAGTTGAAATAAATTTGTGAATGAAGGAAGTAATTTAAATTATAAGTGAATCGAATTGAAATTGAAAATTTGAAAAGCTATTTTATTTGAATTAGGGAATAAAGTGAGATTGAAAAATTAGTTTGAGTTAATGGCCAAGTAAAACCAAAAGTTGGAAATAATATTTGATCGAGGAATGGGATAATCAAGTGAATCTAATGTAAAATTTCAATATTGATTTTGAGTAGGAATAAATTGGTGAAGGTAAGTTAAACTGAAATTCAAATGGAATTTAAAATGCGAAGTGAATGAAAATAGATATAAAAGCTTAAGTGGTGAAGTGAAAATAAATATAAGAAGTATGTAAAATATTTACATTGAACTTAAGAAATGGATGGTGAAATTCTTAAGTAAATTTGGAATTGAAAAATATACTAGGTAAGTATTTGAATGAAGATTAAGTAAAGTTGTGAAATGGGATAAGTATGAATAAGTAAATGGAAATTGAAATAAATGTGAATAAAAAGAGAATTGATATAGCTAAAAATCAATTGAGATAAATACGTAGGATGTACGTTTATTATTTTATTCGCATAACGATTTGATCCAAATTCAAACACAGAATTTCGAGATAGTATATCGATCCGAGTTGGGATTTTTCACTCGATTTTCGACGGCGAATCCTGGATATTGATTTTTGATTGATTCTGGAAATTCTTTATCATAATGTGTGGCTATGCAAGGTGAAGGATGGTTTCTGATCAAGAAACCAGATCTGAATCCACACAAGGAAGTCGGGTGGACGATAATAGTTCAGAAGTGAAATTGTGTGATCGAGTGAGCGATTGGATTTGATATTGGATACGGATGATATATGTACAACGTACGACTTAAGTAAAGGAAATATGGAAATTTTGAAAAGAAGTAAATAAAATGATTTTGAACTCTGTGATTGGATATTACTGCTAAGTAGGATACATGTATTTAAAAGAAAACGGAAATTGGTGTTTTTAATTTCAAAAGATAAATTTGAATTGCCCGATAGAAAGTTATGTATTTAAAATTGTCGTATGAAATTTGATGATTTTCTAATCTATCCACTTTGCTTTTGTTTTCTTTTCAAATTTGGGGCCCGTAGAGGCAGATTTGTAGTTGTTCCGATCTAGCCCCGCAAAGGAGACGCTGGCGAAATTTTTCAAAAATTTAAGGAGTTAGAAAATTTTGAAGAAAATTTTTGATAGTTTAAATTTGGTTTTAAACTATAATTTGAATTATTGAGGGAATAATATTATTTGGAACAGATGGATGAGTTTAGGAAGTGGTAAGGGTGATAGTGTGGTTTTATAAAAATAGTTTTGGAAAGTTGTTTGAAACTGTTTCGCTTTGGGGAAAATAGTAAACGGACATTGGACCATTCTTCTTAACTAGCAATTTCGGGAACGAAATTCTTTTAAAGAGGAAGGAATGTAACGACCCGGAATTTTGGATATTTGAAATTGGAATATTTAATATATTTTAAATATTCGGGTGTATATTTTTAAATTGAATTTCATATATCACTGTTTATTGGATAATTAAATTATTGAATTTAATAACTAGAAGTTGGGTAAAATATTGAATCTTCGGTTGTAAGTTGTTAAAAATAATTTGAAAGCTTGTAAAATTTATATTAACAATACTGAAGATAACAAAAGTTTTAAAAAATTGAATTAAAAGGTAGTTTGTTCAGTTTTAAAAATATATCGTTTAAATTGATAATTGAAAATAGCCTTCTGAGGCACAGTCTCGGAATTTGACGAAACTAGTTCCATTGGATCCGTAATATTGTATTATTATCGAATTTCAAATTTCGTAGCATTTGGAGTTGTCATGTGGCCATATGGTAGGCAAAGGAGCTGAAATCTATATCGAATCCAACATAATAATAAGGTCCAAAAAGCTATCTTCACCGTACGATCGAATTAGGAGTCAAAACCTTTTCCATTGCGTTCGGAATAATAGTATAACAGTATGAACGCCTGGAGGCACACCTCGGTAGGAGGTCAAGCTTTTGAGTTGTGTAAATCGAGACGATTTAAATTTAAATATATATATATATATATATATATATATATATATTTGATTAGTGAAAATGCCATTCACATCAGAGCTTTTTTCAATATTTCAGATCACCGTGCGCATACCTCTACACGCCAACATCCTATTCTTTCCCTTCTCTTTCAAATACATGTCATTGCTTTCAATTAGTTTCAAAACAAAACGAAAACATTTTAAATATATAAAATCTATGCCTGTAACGAGATCATCTATCTCACTCATTTTATCTCCTCCCAGTTGAATTGTATCCTTGGTCGATACATACAAAAAAAGGAACTAAAATTAAGCTCAAATCTGATTGGCAGAGAGAATCGAAAGAAAATAATAAACGACGGAATAGCAGGTTCAAACAGAATTCAATTTTTTTCTAAAAATAAAGGATAAAATGGCCTATGAAATCCTTTCTCTTCGAATCGACAATCGAAACACCCCTCCTCTATCACTTTTCCAATAGGAGCAATGGCCGATTCGATCCTATAAAGGAAAAGGTGTTGAACGAAGCAATTCGTTTAGCTCAAAAAAAAGAGGGGAGATAACGACATCGCAGCCCGTCGCGACAAGGAAGTGGCGACCGAGCTGGTTCGTTCATTGATCAGAATCAATCCAATGCAAGGCATGAGCACCTGGAATCGCGGCAGCCTTCGATGCTAAGCGCGATGCTCGGGGTTAGAGATGGCGACTCGACCAAAGCAGGGTACCTTGGTCTCGGCAGGGCGATGAGTGATGTTGTCGAGGTAGGGTTAAGCGGGTTATTCTTTAATTTAAAATTTATTTAATAAATATGTAGAGTAAAACAGAAAACAAACCATATACAATAATGTGATATAACTTACAGTAAGAAATAGAAAACAAATCTGTTTAATTTAATATATGGGTTTGGAACGAATTTTTTATTAGAATTTAATATGTGTGTGTGTATATATATATAAGATTTTAGGAAAAATATGGAATGTTAAAATATTATAGAGTTTATATAAAAAAAATTAGATTTTTAAAAGTATATAGGTTATTTTGGGATACGTAGATTCAACGGAAAAATAAAATAAAAATAAATATACATATATACATATTTTCACGTACTAGCAAATTTTAAAACAATGTATTATGGAGATTAACTTGTCTAACTAATCTATTTAATTATTTCAGCCAATAAAAGTAATTTATTAAAGGAAAATTTGTTTAATTAAATTACTAGTTCAAAATTAAATAAATAAATGGTAATTGATTGTCCGATTTTTCAAATATTAACAAACTATATAATGTTTATACAAGGTCAAAAACCATGAAGGAAATAGCCGGTTTGGATCGAAATGCAAATTAAATGCCAAAGGTGATATAATCTCACTCAAATTGGATTTACTGGTCAAATTAAATAGTAAAAATTTAAATTATTGGTTGATTGACTGAATGCGGTAACTAGTATCAGTCTCGATGTGATATTTTATATAGTAATATATATTGGAGTGATTGATATTCCTGCATTATGTAGCAGATGAGACCCTATACGTCCCGCATAATAGCGGATGACCCTATATACAGCGATATCCCCCCAAAGTGGGATTGGTATTTTATTTGTTGACTAACATCTGTGGATGCAGGGAAACAGGTTGGAGGAATCTAACAGGTTTCCTAAAAAATGTTGAATTTGTTTTCGTATTCTGTTATATGAAATGTTGGATAATCCGTGATATATTATTTTGGAAAATTAATTTATTTGATGTTAATATATTGCTGGATATATTGTGACATTTAAAAAATATAAATATTGAATTTTTAAAGGGGAAATAAAAAGGGAAAATTTAAAGAAGGAAATTTATAGTAAAGATGGGTAAATTTAAAAGGGAGAATTGGAAAAGTAAATAGTTTGATTTTTAAATCCTATTTAATAAATTCTGGAATATGGAAAAGGATAGAGTCATTGAATGAATGTAAATTGAAGAATTTTAAAAAGTAAGGACTTAAGCAATATTGATTCAAGTACAAATTTTTTTTTTTTAAATTTATGTTTTTAGCGAGTTGGGAAAATTAATAGGATGATTTTGAAAAGAGTATGAAGTTGATATTTCAGATTTAATAAGATTTTAAATCATAATAAAGGAGTAAAACTTGAATTAATGGATTTTGGAATAAATTTGGATAAATCAAGAAATAGATTTTAAAGGGAATTTAATTCATGGAATTGATGTGAAAATCGATTAAGTGTTTTGGAAATAGTGATTAAAAGAGATGAGATTATGGAATTTATAAACGGGGTTTATAAATAAAGTGAAATAAATATCAGTGGATATTTGAGATTTTAAATTCACGGTGGGAATTTATTAAGGAATGAGTAAATCATTTTAAAAATAAAAGAATAGTTTTATTTTCAAGAGTATGGAAAGGAAATTTACGAGATTGAGATGTAAATTAAACTAGAAATAAATCGAGAATGGTTTATAAACGATTAGATGGGATATATTGAAGTGGAAAGTGTATTTTCCTTAAAAGCTAAATATGTTTTCAAAGAAAGATTTTTAAGTATAAATTAGAAGTTTTAAAAGTGGTTTTGGAAGAAATTTTTAGAATTGTTTCCAATTTAGGTGTTTTAATATTGTTAAAGTAAATATTTATTTAAGTTAATTATAATTGTAATTATTTTTAAAAGCTAAATTAGTATCTTGATGTAAAGTATAACTATTAAATATTTGTACCTTATATAATAGTTTTATTTTAAAAATAGTTTTGGCAAAAGTTTTACTTGAGAAATTATTAAGGAATTTCATAACTAATATATTATGAATAAAGTGATTTAAGTAGTTTTATTTTAAATGTTTTAAGTGTATATTTTTGGATAAAGTGATTTGATTTATGTGAAAACTAAATTTGATAAGACTTGGTGCTTTTCAGTGGAAATAAAATATTTGGCTTTTGTGAATGTTATTGATAGTTAAATAACCGACTATCAGTATTGGCCAATGCGATGATCGTTTCGAAGAGACCGGGATCGGCTTAATTATCCGAAAACCACTTCGATTCGGTTTGAACGTTTGTGAATGTAGACCGCGAAGATGATGAATATGGTGATTTGGTTTGTCTAGAACTAGGGCAACTTGTATGGACGAATGCGATCAGACCATCGTCAGGAGGACGATGAGCAATCTAAGTAAATGAGTTCTAAAAACGTAATGCATAGCCTCAGGCCTCATCAACCTTGGAATGGATAAAATAGGGGAGGTGCTGCAAGGCTAAGTGGGTAGCACCCAATTAGGGTAAGGTCAACCCTGTCCAGAGTGCCTTTTAATCTCGGCTTAGTGGAAGTTGCTAATCCCAACCACGAGGTGATCTTATTCCGACTATCCAATAAGGGGTAGCTTCGGTCTTGTATTGTAGAGGATCAGGAGTGGTCCTCGGTACTATAATCTAGGCCAGGTGTCGTGATGGACGGTACCCCAGTAGCCTTGCCTTTGTATGGTATCCAATATCCAATAAGCGTCTGTATGGTTTTGATTGTGGCCAACTTTGCTGGAACGTGAGATGCAAGCATTTCAGCTAGATTCTATTTCGCTTTCTATAGACACAATTATAATATCAAACAGATTTGATAAAAATGTTTTGGTTATCACAAGGTAAAAATCTGACATGTTTATTTGTGCCATGGTCTTGTGAGAAACTTTGATTTCAAAGGATTTTGAAAACTTTAATAATTCAATTGAGTGTATTTTCTCACGCTGGTTTTCCAAACCGACTCGATTGTTATTTTATTATAATGATTGAGTCAGACCGAGTATTACAGATACATGATAGGATGCTTTGGAGCTCAGGAAACGAGTTGGATGTCGGAGACGTATATCACGTATCTGACTTATTTTTCGCTGTATACAGTATGTTGTATATTCAGCTGTGTGAGGACAAGTTATTATAAATGTCCAGTATTGTGTTATTGATTGTGTTACTCTGATGATGTAATGTATAAATACAGCAATGGTTCTTTTTGTATAAAGATCAGTTATTATATATTGTTCCGCTGCGAATGTGAGATTCTAATATTGTTTTCTATTTTCTTCTTCTACCCTTTTTCTTCTTCAACCCTGATGGTTCGTATTTTCGTCTACTTTGAGTTAAAATGATGGAGAATATTGTCGACTCAAAGGGGTGCGGAAATGCGGGTTGTTCCAAAGAGTTTCAATATGAGAGAAATGGGCAACACAGATATGTATAATGTAACGACCCGTAAAAGTTGATGTTTAAAATGAATTAAATTAATAAGATTTTTAATTTAAATTTAGAAAGAAATTAAAATCTTATAATTTATATGGGAGCGAATGTAAAAATTAGATGTATAAATCGTAATTAAAATCAACAATTTAAAATTTATATTGCAATTAATTGAAATAGTGTAAATTGTCATACTTGGTTATAAGTTTAATATAAGAAACAAAAGTGAATGTTGAATTTGTGAATTACCAATAAAAATATTAACTAGAATGGAATTCAAATTTATATAATAATGGAAAGTGTAAATTTGTTGCATTTGGGTATAAAATTTAAACTATAAGTAAATAAAAGTAGGCATTTAATTTACCGATGGAATAATACATTGATTAATAGTTACTGTACATAAATTAAGGTAGTAATGTTAATGGCAGTGATGAATAACCAATTTAATGCAGTTCAAATTGATTGAAACGACTGTTTTGGTTAAAATTGATTATAAATAAGAATATTTGGAAATAAATTGAATATATGAAAAAAAAATTGCAAGCATTGAATTAAATTAAAGAATTCAAATTATAATAAATGGTCATTGAAAAATCACTGTTCTGCAAGTAATTATAATGTTGTTATTGATAATAAACGATACTTCAATGATTATTAATATAGTAACGGAAGTGTGAATGAAAACTTAATAGAAACATAGATTTATTTTAAGGAAACAAGAGATATATTGTACAAATTGATGGATTAGTATAAATTGAATGGTAATTGGATAAAATCAATGTCATATGAGTCATTGCAACATTTTGTTGTAAACTATAAACCTATAAATGTGATTTAGGGCAAATAGTGACCGCTATTATTTGTTACCAGCTTACTTAGGCTATTAAGCTGTGAGTGGGAATCAACTGAAATTTAAAATGAAACTTGGTATTACAATTATGAGTTTAAGAAAATAATCACAAGATATAAATGTAATAAGATGCATAGAAATGTTGGGTATTTTGTAAAGTAATAAATGATGTAATTTGTGGTAATATGTGGTAATAATGTAAATTTAGGTAATAAGTGGTAATAATGTAAATTTAAATTTAGGTACGTTAATGTAAGTTTAGGTAATATGTGGAAATAATGTAAATTTAGGTAATATGTGGTAATAATATAAATTTAAATTTAGGTATTACGTTAATGTAAATTTAGGTAATGTGCGGTAATAATGTAAATTTTATTCACAGAGTGCTAATGGATTTAATAAAAAGAATGAAATCAAGATGAATAAATAAATTAGGAGTATAAATTTTAATAAATGCGTGCATTGATTTATAGTAGGATTTAAAACGTAATTAATAATTTAAAGGTTGATTTATTAAGAAAACAATGTGTAATGGATAGAAATGGAATAAGTGTAGTGTAATGAGAGTTGTTGTAATAATTATTTGTAAAGAATTAACTTACAAATATTACAAAATGTATAATGGTGACAATTGGTGTTGTTACCAATTTAACTGATCAATTTCAAATAAATGTCAACAAAATGTTACATTAATGTAGAATAAAACCATAATTGTAGTGTGAAAGTAATAAAAAGAAATAGAAATGTTAATTGTATTCATAATGTAATGGTTGCTTTAATAGTAAGGAGTGAAAATCAAAATAAAAGAATATAAATGAATAAGTTTTGTAAAAGAGTAAAAATATGTTTATTTATTTGAAATGTTTATTAGCTGAAAGATTGATTGTAGAGATAAGTAACTATTATTTAGTGAGAAATGTGTAATTACTATTTGTATCCAATAATGTAAATATGTTTACTATTAGATAGGAAAAATTGTTTTACTTCTCATTACATTCATTTAGTCCATTTTGAAACTTAATCAACTGAAATGAATGTAATTGAAAATTTCTAATTAATAAGAGAGAGAGAATACTATTTGTTAATTAATAGGTGTAATTAAAAGCAACGTATGTTTTGTGAAAATATAAGGAAAGTTTTGATTCAATGAAAAAAAGCATTTACATCACATAAAACGAAGGTTTCGTTTGTAAATGTAGGTTTAATTTCATTAAAATAAAGAATAGAAAGATTGATTATAAAGAAAGAAATATATGTTTATTTGAACTGTGTTTTAGCTTACAGACTGATTACAATAATAGAAAAATAATATATTTATTACTTTTGTGTATAAACAATAAATTTATAAACGTGTTTAAATAAACAATTGTTCTTTTTTTATCCGTTTTAGTTGTCTGTTTTAAAAATTTAACTTTGTAAGTAACTACAATTAATGTAATTCAAATATTTCAATTAAAAGGAAAGGAAACGTTGATTGCAATTAATAGATTTAATAAAAAAAACACACGTTTTGTGATAAACAAAAAGGGTGTTTTAATGGAAATAAAAGATCATTTTGAGAAAACAAAATCGAACGTTTTCATTTTTAAGGTAAGTATAAATATTTTATTATGCGTAGATAAAAACTTAAATGCGTACAAATTTGAATATTATTTGAGTTAATGAAGTTAATTTGGTTACGTTACAAAAGAAATTAAATTTCAAAAGGTTGTGCGAGTTACATGGCCCCTTCATTTTTTTAATTATTAATTGTTGCACGAACGTTTTAAAATAGTTACCTTACTATTAATACTTCATCCGTTTATTTCTCCATCTGTTTAATACCTGAGCACTTTTAGGTTGTATTTAATTCTTGCCACCTCTTTTTCATGTATGCAAAATTCTACTTTCGTTTGCAAACTTTTCCATTCTTGCTTACATTTCCTTATGTATTATTAATACCTGAAGCTTTAATAATAAAACGTGACATTTATTTTTGTCCCTCCACATTCGTTTCCTAATTATAAATAACCTACATCTTATTTCTTCTTTCTCCTAACACCTCATATTCAAAAGCTCTTATTCTTACAAATCCAAAAGAATTCTTTTATAAAAATGATTCTTTTTCATTTTTCGTACACTTCCTGTCCTCATCTTAGTTGTTCTTCAATCTTTTCCTGAAGCCTCATCTTGAGAAAACGTAAGTATTAAAATTTGTTTATTTATATATATTTTTAACGCGTACTAATTTTTATTTTAATAATACTTCTTGTAACATGAATATCTTTTGCATATAAACTTTGATTCACGTGCGATTTCTTTTGTTTGATTCAAATTTATATTTCGAACACATGAAATTGATTTAGTTGAATTTGGAGGTTGTTGAGTTTTGCGCTTCTGTTTGGATTTTTATGGGCTAAAATCAAAGGTGAGTGTTTTAACCCACTCACAACTTTTAAAATTTCTTATGTTTGTTAAATTAATTTTGATGAGATTTAAAATTTATCAATGATTGTTTGGGAATATATTTAATCGTCATCACAGTTAGATTGCATTTATTTAAACTAAATTGTTATTTAATTTTATTATTGCATATAAATGGCCAGTTAAATTTATTTATTATTGCATATAAACTGTCAGTTAAACAGTTATTAATTTATTATTGAATATAAACTATTCGTTGATACCTGTTATATTTTATATGCTCTATATTGATGTTTTGTGTAAATTGGATGATGATTGTAATAAATGGTTGATGATTGATATTTGGTGAATGGATGATGTGTTCTATATTGTATGAACTGCAAGTTATTATGCATTCTTATCTTATCGGGATTACGGTTTGAAATGATATATAACCGTAATTTTTATTTTAAATTACGGGTTGAAATGATAAATATCTGTATCACTCGATCATAGGATAGAAAATTTTACACAGACACCGTGGTCTATATATAAAAATATTTTGAAACGATTTTCTATGGTTTTGTAAAGAAATATATATATATATATATATGGTTTTATGAGATATTGATTTCGGATATTTTATAAAGGTTATTTTATATATAGTTAAATTCTTGGTTTTAAGCTATGTATAAAATTGTTTAGAGTATGAAGTAAGTTTAATAATAAAGTTTGATTTTATTAAAATAAATCATGGATAAGTATTTACTTAAATTATATACTAATATAGAGTTTATATTGGTTTTTATAAATCAAAGTTGGGAAGATAGTTTTGAAATTGATTTGAGACTTTATTTAATTAAGATCTTATTGAAATTGAGGTTTTAAAAGAATATGGTTTTATAACTTAATTCGGGTTTAAGGTGATTTAAGTGAATAAATTAAGGAATACTCAGTTATTGAAATTGAAGTTTATTTAAAGAATATTGGATTTAGTAAGCAAATATTTCAAAACTAGATAATAGTAAAGGTGACTTTGGTATATATATGAATTATAAAAATTTAGTTGAAATATTGAACATTTAAGCTATGAATATATATTGAAATTGAAATGGTTTATTTGGGACATTAAACCTATATCTAGAATTTATTTGTAAAATTTAAAAAGCTATTTTGTTATGTAAAGCGGTTTAATACTTAAACCATTTAAGTATTAGAAATTTTGTTTCAAAGCTATGGGGTTTAAGATATATATTTGAAAGTATTATGATTTTGGGAAAAGGGATATATTTAAAATAAAAATGATATCATATTGATTTGGGGTTTTAAAAATATAAATGATATCGTATTTATATGGTTTTGAAAGGGATACTATATTTTGGTTTTAAAGTATAAATTATTTTAAAATAACCGCGGTGTTATAATAACGGTTGGTTGTTGAAGAGACCGGGATCAGAAGTTGTCATACTCTCTTCCAACTCCGAAAACCACTTTAACAACCGTGTATGCGGTGGAGATTCCAGAATGAAGTAGGATGGTGGCGGCGTTTCCTTTAAGGTAAATACGTGGACCCGACTCCCATGAGTTTTCATAAGGTGGCTAAAAGAGGAGCGATTCTCGGGCCAAGGAGGTAGCCCCTCTTATCGGACACATCCTTTCGATATTATACTCTGACTTTTGGATTTATACGGTGGCCATGTTTTTTTTTGATTTGGGGTGTGGCTCGAGGTGGGCGGTAGCTGCGGCTATGCGTTACCACCAGTCCGGATAGCAATTGATATATCTACCCTGGCATTGCTTAGTTATGCCGTGTCACCTACCCTAGCGCGCCTTATACGATTTTGTTTTGTACCTACTTATGGAGTGCCCTCTGACGACGCTCAGTACGGGGGAGATTACGGTACTGTATAGACTATGGGAATATAAAAGTGTGTTAAGGTGGAAAATGTAAAGCCTTGACGCTATTTTCAGTATATTATACTTTACCTTAGACACTATTATAATAGCGTATATTACTACATAGTAGATAGTTTAACGGATCCTTAAGAGGTGTGAATCCCGAACACATCTTAAGTTACTGCACTCATATTTATTTCTGTTGATGTAACTTACATAAGGTCTTTTAGTTCTGACTCGAGTGTTTTGTCTTTTCAATTCGCTCGGGTCAGTCCGAGCATTTCAGGATCGAAGACTTTATTCCTGGAGGACGAAGACGAAGATTTCATTATTATTATTATATTATATTCCACTACACTGTATTCTGCTGCATCGATTTTATTCGTTGGTATGTGCGACTCAGATATATATATTGTATAAGAAAATTTTAATATTTGGTAAACAGCTTCATGAACTATATATTTGATTATTATATTTTATCCTTCCGTTGTGAGATTCTGTTTTGTTTTAATTGTTTCTCGTTTTTTCTTATTTACCCCTTAACAATCTCCCCTTCTGTATGGTTTGAATTGGCACGTGTATCGATTTAAAACATGTGGAATGGTGGGATGTTACATCTGGTATCAGAGCTTTGGTTTAGCGAAAAACCGTAGCTTGGTGGGGTTTGACTCTTTACTAATAAGGTAGTAATACCCTATGTGAGTCGCTGAGTGTATATATGAAAGAGCGTACATGTTAGTGTTATAAAAAGGTTTTAATATTGTGTTAACCCATTCCGTTTTGTATTTATAAATTCTGGTTGATGCATGGGATGCTATGACATCAATAGGGATTTCTAAACACTTAATAGGACATACGGACATAATATTTGGTTTTAATATAGGTGAATGAAATAATTTTGCATATTATATTTTCTATATATTAAATAATGTTTTATTATAAATAAGATATATATATTTGGTTGCTATATATTAGTTGTTAGGTAATGAAAATATAAATAATAGTTGAAATAAAGTTGAAAATAAAATAAATGAAAATTGAAAACTTAGAATTTAAGTTCCGAGGTTTTGAAATTTATTTTGAATGATTTTGAAATATAATAATGATAATATTAAAAGAAGTATTTTCTGATATAAGTATTACAATATAATTTGAAAGAAATGTTTTGAAAGAAATTTTGGAAAGATAAAGTTGTACTTCCGTCTCTATCGTTGGAAAATAATTCTGGTGATGAGTGCACGCATCATCGACATTCATTTTTGAGTTTTGAAGTGGGAAGGCCACTATAGTAGTTTTATTGCAGATTTATTTTGATAAACAAATATAAATTTTAAACTGTTTTAAATATAATTGGATATATAAAGTGTAAGTATATACATTTATCTGTTATTTTAAAATGATTTTAAATAAAACCGGTATTTAATTCTTAAGTTTCCATTAAATAAAATTTTCAATACTGTAATGAATTGGAATGGAGGTAATTAATAAATTGAAACCTCTAAAGGAAATAAGAGATTTAATGCTAGGTTATAAATGGTATTAAATGAAATTTGAAATTGTAACCTATGAAATAAAGGATATAATTATTGAACATTAAATTAATTAAAAAAATGAGAAAACATGTATAACTTTCAATTTCATTATTTAAAAGCATATATATAACTTACCAAATATTAAAAGTTGAAATATTTAATAAGAAATCTAATGGAAATTGTACAAGTAAAAGTATGTAATGAAAGTGTTCAATCAATTGCTTTTAATTGTAAGAATTGTTGTTATAGAGATATAAACTTAAGTTATAATGAAGTTCTTACTATAATAAGAATTTGGGGTTAGAGTTGTTATGAACTTAAGTATAAATTTAAAGGCTATTAATTAAAATAGAAAGGCAAGCATTGTAAATGGAATTTAGTAATAAATGAAAGTAAATAAATGAAATTAAGTAGTATATATGAAAGATAATAAACTTAAGTAAATGATTGAAGCTATTTATTAATAAAATAAGCAGAAAGATGAATACTGCAAATAAATGAAGTAGAAAAAGGGATAAACCTTTATATGTAAAAAAAAAGGAAGTCAAACAACAATAGCATGAAATGAAATTGACAAGAATAAATTTAGTTTATTGTTTGGATTTGTTGTTTGTTTTGGTCTACGGTTGTTTGGGCAAGGATACTTTAAATTTGGATTGGATGGATGAATAATCTATTGGTTTCATCTAAGACTGTTGAGTTAATGGTGCACTTAGTAGTTTATTTTACATTCTGCACAATTTAAAGTTTTAAACCCGAACAACTATTTGCTTTGTTTGATATGAATAAATGATTGATTTGTGTTGATTTTTATATGATGGTTGTATGACTTGTTGCAAGTGATTGATGTTTGTATTGATTTGTTTGTTATTGTTTGAAACAACTTTAAATATTTCATTTTATATAATTGTTAACCTTTTTGGAATTATATAAGTGAAATACAGGTTATGGAAGCCTTTTCTACTGCATTTGGTTTCATAATATAAGCGTAAATTGCCAGACAAATAGGTACGTTTTCAGATTACGGTTTATAACGTTATTATATTATTTTCCCGTGTTGGGATATATATTATTTTGAAAAAAAATATGTTATATATTGTTATATTTGATATTATATTTTCTTACGAGACTCTTCGTACAAAGGAGACGCTGCCGAAATTTTCCGTAAATTTTGGACCTAGAAAATTTTGAAAATGTTTTCCAAACTTTATTAATTTAAGTACAAAAGATCTATTGGTTATAAATTGGTATATTATATTTAAATTAATTAATTTTGAAAAATGTATTTGTCTATAAATTAAATGTTTTAAGTAAGATATTTGGATTTCCTAATTCTTCATTTCCCTTTTTTTTTCCTTTTCGGGGACGAAAAGTTTTGAGTGGGGGAGAGTGTAACGACCCGTAAAATTCGATGTTTAAAATGAATTAAATTAATAAGATTTTTAATTTAAATTTAGAAAGAAATAAAAATCTTATAATTTATATGGGAGCGAATGTAGAAATTAGATGTATCGATTGTAATTAAAACCAACAATTTAAAATTTATATTGCAATTAATCGAAATAGTGTAAATTGTCATACTTGGTTATAAGTTTAATATAAGAAACAAAAGGGTATGTTGAATTTGTGAATTACCAATAAAAATATTAACTAGAATGGAATTCAAATTTATATAATAATGGAAAGTGTAAATTTGTTGCATTTGGGTATAAAATTTAAAATATAAGTAAATAGAAGTAGGCATTTAATTTACTGATGGAATAATATGTTGATTAATAGTAATTGTATGTAAATTAAGGTAGTAATGTTAATGACAGTGATGAATAACCCATTTAATGCAATTCAAATTGATTGAAATGACTGTTTAGGTTAAAATTGATTGTAAATAGAAATATTTGAAAATAAACTGAATATATGAAAACAAAATGCAAGCATTGAATTAAATTAATGAATTCAAATTATAATAAATGGTCATTGAAAAATCAATGTTCTGCAAGTAATTATAATGTTGTTATTGATAATAAACGTTAATTCAATGATTATTAATATAGTAACGGAAGTGTGAATGAAAACTTAATAGAAACATAGATTTATTTTAAGGAAACAAGAGATATATTGTACAAATTGATGAATTAGTATAAATTGAATGGTAATTGGATAAAATAAATATCATATGAGTCATTGCAACATTTGTTGTAAACTGTAAACCTATAAATGTGATTTAGGGCAAATAGTGACCGTTATTATTTGTTACCAGTTTACTTAGGCTATTAGGCTGTGAGTGAGAATCAATTGAAATTTAAAATGAAACTTGGTATTACAATTATGAGTTTAAGAAAATAATTACAAGATATAAATATAATAAGATGCATAGAAATGTTGGGTATTTTGTAAAGTAATAAATGATGTAATTTGTGGTAATATGTGGAAATAATGTAAATTTAGGTAATAAGTGGTAATAATGTAAATTTAAATTTAGGTATTACGTTAATGTAAGTTTAGGTAATATGTGGAAATAATGTAAATTTAGGTATTACGTTAATGTAAATTTAGGTAATATGCGGTAATAATGTAAATCATAGAGTGCTAATGGATTTAATAAAAAGAATGAAATCAAGATGAATAAATAAATTAGGAGTACAAATTTTAATAAATGTGTGCATTGATTTATAGTAGGATTTAAAAGGCAATTAATAAACTAAAGGTTGATTTATTAAGAAAACAATGTGTAATGGATAGAAATGGAATAAGTGTAGTGTAATGAGAGTTGTTGTAATAATTATTTGTAAAGAATTAACTTACAAATATTACAAAATGTATAATGGTGATAATTGGTGTTGTTACCAATTTAACTGATCAATTTCAAATAAATGTCAACAAAATGTTACATTAATGTGGAATAAAACCATAATTGTAGTGTGAACGTAATAAAAAGAAATAGAAATGCTAATTGTATTCATAATGCAATGATTGCTTTAATAGTAAGGAGTGAAAATCAAAATAAAAGAATATAAATGAATAAGTTTTGTAAAAGAGTAAAAATATGTTTATTTATTTGAAATGTTTGTTAGCTAAAACATTGGTTGTAGAGATGAGTAATTATTATTTAGTGAGAAATGTGTAATAACTATTTGTATCCAATCTGTAAATATGTTTAAATTACTATTAGATAGGAAAAATTGTTTTACTTCTCATTACATTCATTTAGTCCATTTTGAAACTTAATCAACTGAAATGAATGTAATTGAAAATTTCTAATTAATAGGAGAGAGAATACTATTTGTAAATTAATAGGTGTATTTAAAGCACCGTATGTTTTGTGAAAATATAAGGAAAGTTTTAATTCAATGAAAAAAAACATTTACATCAAATAAAATGAAGGTTTCATCCGTGAATGTAGGTTTAATTTCATTAAAATAAAGAATAGAAAGATTGATTTCAAAGAAAGAAATAAATGTTTATTTGAACTGTGTTTTAGCTTACATACTGATTACAAGAATAGGAAAATAATGTATTTATTACTTTTTTGTATAAACAATAAATTTATAAACGTGTTTAAATAAACAATTGTTCTATTTTTTATCCATTTTAGTTGTCTGTTTTAAAATTTAAACTTTGTATGTAACTGAAATTAATGTAATTCAAATATTTCAATTAAAAGGAAAGGAAACGTTGACTACTAATTTTTATTTTAATAATACTTCTTGTAACATGAATATCTTTTGCATATAAACTTTGATTCACGCGCGATTTCTTCTGTTAGATTCAAATTTATATTCCGGACAACATGAAATTGATTTAGTTGAATTTGGAGACTGTTGAGTTTTGCGCTTCTGTTTGGATTTTTATGGGCTAAAATCAAAGGTGAGTGTTTTAACCCACTCACAACTTTTAAAATTTCTTATGTTTGTTAAATTAATTTTGATGAGATTTAAAATTTATCTATGATTGTTTGGGCATGTATTTAATCATCATCTCAGTTAGATTGCATTTATTTGAATTAAATTGTTATTTAATTTTATTATTGCATATAAATTGCCAGTAAAATTTATTTATTATTGCATATAAACTGCCAGTTAAACAGTTATTAATTTATTATTGAATATAAACTGTTCGTTGGTACCTGTTATATTTTATATGCTCTATATTGATGTTTTGTTTAAATTGGATGATGATTGCAATAAATGGTTGATGATTGATATTTGGTGAATGGATGATGTGTTCTATATTGTATAAACTACAAGTTATTATGCATTCTTATCTTATGGGGATCACAGTTTGAAATGATATATAACCGTTATTTTTATTTTAAATTACGGGTTGAAATGATAAATATCCGTATCACTTGACCATAGGATAGAAAATTTTATACAGACACCGCGGTCCATATATCAAAATATTTTGAAATGATTTTCTATGGTTTTATAAAGAAATATATATATGTTTTTATGAGATATTGATTCCGGATATTTGATAAAGGTTATTTTATATACAGTTAAATTCTTGGTTTTAAGCTATGTATAAAATTGTTTATAGTATGAAGTAAGTTTAATAGTATAGTTTGATTTTTTTTTAAAATATATCATGGATAAGTATTTACTTAAATTATATTCTAATATAGAGTTTATATTGATTTTTATAAATCAAAGTTGAGAAGATAGTTTTAAAATTGATTTGAGACTTTATTTAATTAAGATCCTATTGAAATTGTGGTTTTAAAAGAATATGGTTTTATAACTTAATTCTGATTTAAGGTGATTTAAGTGAATAAATTAAGGAATATTCAATTATTGAAATTTGAAGTTTATTTAAAGAATATTGGATTTAGTAAGCAAATGTTTCAAAACTAAATAATAGTAATGGTGAATTTGGTATAATTTAGTTGAAATATTGAACATTTAAGCTTTGAATATATATTGAAACTGAAATGGTTTATTTAGGAAATTAAACCTATATCTAGAATTTATTTGTAAAATTTAAAAAGCTATTTTGTTATGTAAAGCGTTTTAATACTTAAACCATTTAAATATTAGAAATTTTGTTTCAAATCTATGGGGTTTAAGATATATATATTTGAAAGTATTATGATTTTGGAAAAAGGGATATATTTAAAATAAAAATGATATCATATTGATTTTGGGTTTTAAAAATATAAATGATATCGTATTTATATGATTTTAAAAGGGAAATTATATTCTGGTTTGAAAGTATAAATTATTAACCACGGTGTTATAATAACGGTTGGTTGTTGAAGAGACCGGGATCGAAAGTTGTCATACTCTCTGCCAACTTCGAAAACCACTTTAACAACCGTGTACGCGGTGGAGATTCCAGAATGAAGTAGGATGGTGGCGGCGTTTCCTTTAAGGTAAATACGTGGACCCGACTCCCGTGAGTTAGCATAAGCGGCTAAAACAGGAGCAATTCTCGGGCCAAGGAGGTAGCCCCTCTTATCGGACACATCCCTTCGATATTATACTCTGACTTTGGATTTATTCGGTGGCCACTTTTGATTTTTATTGATTTAGGGTGTGGCTTGAGGTGGGCGGTAGATGAGGCTATGCGTTACCACCAGTCCGGATAGCAATTGGTATATCTACCCTGGCATTATCTAGTTGTGCCGTGTCACCTACCCTAGCGCGCCTTATACGATTTTGTTTTGTACCATACCTATGGAATGCCCTTTGACGACGCCTAGTAAGGGGAGATTACGTTACTGTATAGACTATGGGAATATAAAAGTGTGTTAAGGTGGAAAATGTAAAGCCTTAGCGCTATTTTCAGAATATTATACTTTACTTTAGACACTATTATAATAGCGTATATTACTACATAGTAGATAGTTTAACGGACCCTTAGGAGGTGTGAATACCGAACACCTCTTAAGTTACTGCACTCATATTTATTTCTATTGATTTAACTTACATGAGGTCTTTTAGTTCTGACTCGAGTGTTTTGTCTTTTCAATTCGCTCGGGTCAGTCCGAGCATTTCAGGATCGAAGACTTTATTTCTGGAGGATGAAGACGAAGATTTCATTATTATTATTATATTATATTCCACTACATTGTATTCCGCTGCATCGATTCTATTCGTTGGTATGTGCGACTCTGATATATATTGTATAAGAAAATTTTAATATTTTGTAAACAGCTTCATGAACTTTATATTTGATTATTATATTTTATCCTTCTGCTGTGAGATTCTATTTTATTTCATTTCTTTCTCGTTTTTTCTTATTTACCTTATAACAATCTGCCCTTTCGTATGGCTTGGATTGGCACGTGTGTCGATTTAAAGCGTGCGGAAAGTTGGGATGTTACATATAAATTATGACATTGAAAGGCAGATCTAATTAAATACATTACATAAAACAATAAAAAAACAATGATAAATCCACAATAATTATTAATATGTGACATGTGAATAACAAAGAATGTAAACAGATGGTTTAAATCATATTAGCATGACGAGGATAAAGATGGTAAGGGATAAACAAAATATTCCAAATACATAAAAATGAATGAATGGAATAAGTAAAGAATAGAAACATATAATCATAATGAAATTACACATAAATAAAATAGGAGTTCACATTTAGATGAAGCTAAGAGAAACAACATGATTTGAGATTTTTCCTCGGATCTCAAGTAGATCATCACCTAACTTTGCTGAAGAAGGATGAACCACTTTTTTTTATTTGATGTTTATTGGTACTGGAGTTGATAAAATTTTTGAAATATTTATTTGATTTTCGTCCATGGAAATTTAGGAGGGGAGGAGAGAACAGTGAATAAAAATGAATGTTGGTAGGAAATGAAATAGTGATTTTTTTTTTAATTGAAAGAACTTTTCCCATTCTTTTAATTAAAACTTCCCTTATCGGTTCCCTTAATTTTTTCTTTGTCCATTCCCCTCTATCCATATGGTATGTTTGAAATTACTTGCCACCTAATGATGTATAATTTCCATAAATCTCTTCATGTGATTATCTTTTATTTAAACTTGTTTTAAAATACATAAATATCGTACAACAATGCATGCAAATATAAATTTTATATACACATTAAAATAATTCCAAATGACTTCCAAACATCAAAAAAATTAAATAATAATTAATGCTACCAAATATCAATTAATTAACTTATTACATTTTATAAATTAATTAAATCGTGTGATTTCTTAAAGAATTCTCAAATACGGTTGTGTGATTCAAAGGTGTAGATTCAGTTAGTAAATAATGCTGAATAACTCAAATATTATAGTTCACACATCACCTTAGCTGATAATTTGACATTTTGGAATAATTTATTACTTACACACCTTTGTTGGTAAAATCCAATTTTATCTCTTTAACATTACCTGGTAGTGACAATTATTTACACCAATTATCTTCGTCAAAATCGTATCACATTAGGATTTGTAGAATTTGGTTTTGGTCAAAATTCCAACAGTGGTCACATTCAACTTTGTACGTCCTAACACAAAATCCTTGGTTCCATAATAACAATTATTATTGACTATATTACTCTGACGAGGGACTTTAATTTTGAGTTCACTTAACTTGACTCCATAATACTCACCCCATATAATTGAGGAAACGACTTCTCACTTAAATAGTATTTCAATTCCAAATCTTCCACTCGAGCGAGCAATAATTGTTCGATGGATACCGTGCCATAATTTACCTATAGTCAAAGTGGAGTTTTCGCATTGAACCTCGACGGTATTCTCAAGTTGAAGGAATTGTGCAATAATTTTACAACGATATTCTCTGTTTGACCCTAGTTATTAACCAATAGAAGACCATCGAGTGGGTCATTCCAAAGTTATCTGATAACTATTAGCACGCAACCGCTTGATACCCCAAGCAATCATGAGTAATACATTATCCAACATTTAGACTGTGTTACGTACACTAGTCTCAATAGATATATCAATATCCAGTCTTGCTGCATCTTAACTAAGAATTTTTAAAATGGTATGTTTATTATATTGTGATAAATTGCTCATGGTTACAACACATTGTAACTATTACTACGAATATGAAAAAAATTCATTTATGGATTTTATGTTAGATATACTTAAATTGAATAAAAATTTGATTTATAACACATTATAACAAGTATGTAACAGAAAGAAAATATCTTTTATTTCAAACAAAATTTATTATTGAGTTAGATATATGTAATAAACTACATAATTTCTTTTAGGGAATACCCCAACTCTATCATCTTTAGGTCAAAACATTTACCAAAGTATTTTCATTTCCAAATCAAAGCTTCCATGCTCTTTTCAAACAAAAATCCTTTATTAAAATTTCATTATTATTTCATAAAATAATTTTTCTTATCAAAATATTATCATCATTCTTCAAAATGAACTTACAATAACTTTTGAGTAAGTACCATTTTATAGAAAAAAATTCAGTTCATATAAATTCTTCCAAAAATCAAAATAGGGATCCTTGTTGAATTCAAAGCACTTATGAAAGTCCGTAATTGCTTGTATAAAAATAGACTTAAAAACATATATTCGGTATAAACTCCAATTTTTTTAATGATGTTATGCACATCCTGTCATGGCTTTGATTTCCAATGGTATCCACCAAGCCTTTTTTTTCATCAAAACTCTTCAACCAGTATTACTTATCTTCGACGAACATCTTTACATCTCGTAGTAAGTCCGATATCTAATTTTCCTCCACTTAGGAAACTATATAATCCCACTATGACTAAATCAAATATGTCCCTTGGTATCTCACTACTTTCTCCAATGTACCACTAAATGTCAATCAATAGATTACTATCTCATCATAAAATTATCAACAGCAATAAACAATATAACCTAGCACATAATATACATAATCACAACAAGCAACTAAAAAATAAACAAGCAAATAATTAAAACATATCACAGGAAAACAAACAATCAACAAAAATACAATTCAAGAAAAATGATTAATTTAAACATGCATAACATAAATTAATGAACAACCATTATTAGATAAGTAAACAATAAGAATGCAATGCAAATAGAATAATTTAATTCAAACTATCATGTCATTGATCTAAGTGCAAACACAGTCAAACGAAACAGACAAACTAATATAACTAATAATTTAACAGACAACGAAATAATACAAACAATTCGTCCAAAGCAAGCAAATACAAATAAAAGGTCACTGCCCATACAATCAAATGTATAACGACCTGAAATTTTCGAACCATTCAAATCAATAATCATCCACACATGTCAGACTTGAATTGCTCAAAACAAAAGATTGTTAATTTATATTTAGCAAAACTTAGCACATACAGTAAATGAATCAATCAAAGAATCACAGACACAGAGTAATACGTTAATAAGAAGAGGAATAGATAAATAGTAGTTCATGAAGCTACTACATAAACATCATAGTCAAAAGCAAATACAACTGAAGTCCAAAATACAAGAAGTCATTAATACAAAAGAAGCCAACAAGTCCGAACATAATAATAGGAAATAACTGGAATAACTGAAAGCTGAATAGAGAAAAGATAGATCTCCAAGCAAAGCTCCAAACTCCAAAGGTTAGTCTCAAATGCCGTGACACTCTGTCTGACCCGAGCATAAAGAAAAACTCAAAACACTTGAGTCAGGATTAACATTCTTATGCAAGTAAATCAACCTAAGTGAAATGTCGAGTGAAATGTAATATAACTTGAAGGTTGTTTAGGATTCCCATCCTATAAGGACCCATTAAACTATCTACATACACAGTACAATACGCTACATAGATAATGTCTATAGTACACTAAAATATTAAAATAGCATTAAGGCGTTACACATATCCACCTTAACACATTTTTGTATAAATATCGTAGTCTATATAGATACTGTAAGCTCCACCAAACCGGTGGAATAATCAGTGAGCACTTTATAGGTTCGATACAAACACAACTCGTAATGAGCTCGATAAAGCACGTGACAACGCGCGCGAGACAATGCCCAGTGTAGGATACTATCGTTTTGTAGAACCGGGTTGGTGGTAACGCATAGCAGCTACTACCGCCCACCTCGAGGCACACTCCCAAAATCAAAGGTGCACCCAATTAAATCACAAAGTAATATATATTGTATCGAAGAAGAATGCTCGATCGGAGGTGCGACCTCACTTAGCCCAGGTAAAGCTCCTGTTTTAGTCACATCAATCTGACCCGTGGGGGTCAGGGCTACGTTCATACCTCAGGCAGACATTCGCCCAACCATCCTACTTCGTTATGGATTCTCCAACACGTGGATAGTTGTTAAAGTGCTTTTCAGTATTGGCAGAGAGTATAACAATATCCAATCCCAGTCTCATTAACAACCAAACGCTTATTTCACACTGTGGTCATTCTCGTTTCAAACGGTTCATACTTCATATCAAAATATCATACTCATTTCAAAATCATATCACTTTCGAAATCATATTCACTTTCGAAATCATATTCACTTTCGAAATCATGTAACTTTCTAAATCACATTCACTTTCGAGATCACTATTCATTTCAAAAATCATAACCACAAATTAGGTTAAACCATCATATCAAAGTATTCACATTTAAATCAATTAAACCTAAATCATAACAGTTCCAAATTAAACAGTTTAAATGTTGAAAGTAGTTTATATATTGGAATAGTTATACATTAAAATAGTTTATATATAAAAATAGATTATAGATTAAAATAGTTCATATATTAAAAATAGTTTATATATTAAAAATAGTTTATATATTAAAAGAGTTTGTATCGAAAATAGCTTCAAATTAGAATTGTTTCTTCCAATTTCACAAATCAATTCATATCAACTTTAATTCCAAAATTCAATTTGAATCAATCTTTGTTCATCAATTTCAATTAATAATGTTACAGGCTTAATTCAAATTCTCATTAAAACCATTTATAATTTATATCAATTTCATATCCAGGTTTGAGCTACAAATTTAAACCACTTCCAATTCAATGGGTTTCAGAGTTTAAATATTCAAACAATTTACAATAACTCGATTTGATAATTTTAATTTATATTTCAAAATTCATCTTTAATTTTATTTGAAATTTAAAATTCACTTAATCTTTTTAATAACATTTAATAAAATATCTTATTAAATATTCGATCTCAAATTTATTTAAATTTTAAATATTTATTTAATCACCTTTAATCAAAATCCAGTTATCAAGTTAAAATCATATCTTTAAAATCTCAAAATCAATAAGTTTCAAATCTATTTTATTTAAATACAATTAAATTACAAGTCAACTTAATCTATCCATCCAACCTTTATTTAATTAAAGTTATTACAAGATCTATTTTCAAAATATTAATATAAATTTAAACATATACTAAAGTTATTACAAAAATCTATTTTAAAATATTAATATAAATTTAAAAAATATTTTAAACATATCATATATATATATGTTAAATTAAATTCTTATTAAAATTTATTATATTAAATTTTATTAAATTAAATCATATTATTAAAAAAAATTATATTAAATTATTTTTTATATATTTAAATAACAACAATACAATTATAAGTAAAATCTTAAAATTTACATTTTTCAATACTTAACTTATAAATTTGCGTAAAATCTCCATTTTAATTTGTGTAATATGCATTTGCCCTTACTAGGTAAATGGTTATGGAAGTTTAAGGATATAAATGATAAAGCTTCTTGGAATGAGATCATTTCCAAATATTAGTATAATGGTAGTGGCAGTTTATATCAAATTACTTCTCCACTCATTCGAAAACAATCAAATTTTTGGAAATCCATTTTAAAATGTCATAAGATTTTTAACCTTGGTACTAATACAATAGTTCAATCTTGTAATTGTACGTCTTTCAGGCATGCTTGTTGGATTTCCATTTTACCTCTTAGGATGGAGTTCAAAGAGCTTTATGAAATCTGTAATTTTAAGTATGCTTTAATTATTGAAATTTTTTCTCCCAAAAATGACCCTCCTTGGAATTTTAGTTTTAAAAGTATTTTAGTAGGTTCAAACTTAGGCAGCTTTCTTTGCTTATGCTAGATTAAATCTTTATAATATTGATAATGATAATGCTAATGATATTATTAGTTGGGAGAGTAAGAAATATACTTCTAATTCATTTTATAGATTTATTAACTTTTCTGGTATAACTAACAACTCTTTTAAATTTATTTGGAAATCTAATACTCCTCCTAAATCTAAAATTCACATGTGGTTAATACTGCATGGAAAACTTAACACCATAGAACTTTTAAAGAGAAAAAATATTCAAAATAATAATAAATGTTATTTTTGTAATCTGCATTTTGAAGATATTAAACAATATACTATGATTGCAAGGATACTTATTCATTCTAAATAATACCCTTAAAAAGTTTAACTTTAATATAAACACTAAAATTTCAGGTTGTGAGTTCTATTGGAATACTTTTAGATTTAGGTTCAAAAAGAATATTAGATTCCCACTTGACACTTTATTTATTATTACTTGTTGGTATATTTGGTTTGAAAGAAATCGGAATTTTTTTAATAATAATAGTCACTTTAATAAATTGATTTTTTCAATTTTTTCATTTTGTTTCAATTGGATCTCGAATCCTAAATATAAATTAGCTAAAAATAACCTATTAAAGAGTATCTTAATAAGGTTAGTTATAATATTAATCTATTTAAGAATAATAATAATATTTTTAACATTAACAATTGTGATATTAATATTTTTTTCAAACTTAAATGATGATTTCACCGTGTATCATAATTTACTTTTGATCAAAGATCCATAAGAATATTTTAGGTTTGTTTCAATTACCGTATTAGTCATTGTTTGTATTATTTTATAGATCTTTTAGTTCTTTAGTTTTTGGATCCTATTCGCATTTCTTAATTAGATCTTTTATTTATTTTTTAGTTTTTCTTCTCTCTTTTCTTTATTTTGTCCGGTTGGTCTTTCTTAAGTATTTTTTCTCTTATCTCATTTATACATGTAAATGTACATAAATTTTATTTATATACATATATGTGTATCATTCTAACTATTTTCTTAGTCATTCTTTAGATACAGGTATAAGTGAAAGGGTGTTAGGTTCTCTTTGCAGTTACACAGGACTACAGATTGTAGGATTCCAGATTGTAGTGAGGGTCACTTCTCAATACATCTTCAGCTTTATCATCGTGGCATATTTCCAGGGAGATTCACTCTTCAGCTAGGCGCTACTTTCATTTTTACCGAGTCTTCAGAGTGGAGTTTTCCTTTCAGGATCACTAGTAGTTCCACCTCAGTTTAGTCACATCCTCATTCCTTCCGAGTCAGTAGCATGGAGCTTCCTTATTAGATAGTGCCGGGTTTTTGCATCTTTGGCTTTGTGTTATTATTTAAATTTTCAAGTACTCCTAACACCTTAATATTAGAGGTGGCCATGCAGGAGCTCGATATTAGGGTGTAATGGGCGATGGCCTTGCAGGAGCTCATTGTAGGGTTACTTGAGTGCTTATGTTTTGATACATGTACTTAGATTAGCTACCTTCCAGGCATGTTGGCAACGCCTTGCTTTGTGTTATATATATAATTGCATATGTGTTCTCCTCTATAATTACAGGATCACACATTTCTCTCAAAAAAACTTATAAATTAAAAAATTTCAAACATAAAATTTTAAAAATCTAATTCACACACATATTAAAATAAAAATCCTCATATTATATTTTAAAAATCAATATTTATTAAAACATGTATATTTCCTTTTTCAAAAAAAATTGAAAATCATTTAAAAATAGACCAACGGTGTCCATATATAATTTTTTATCCTATGGTCAAGTGATATGGATATTTATCATTTCAATCCGCAATAATTTAATATTTACGGATATGTACCATTTCAACCTGCAATCCTAAAATTTCAAAATCAATAAAATCACTTGGGTTTATCATTTCAATCCATAACAGTTTTCCCCTAATCTATAAGATCGTTGGGTACGTATCATTTCAACCCATAGTGATTTCCTAAACTAATAGGGAACTTGCAGTGTGAGAATAATAGAACAATAACACAGAATGACGTACATATCAATATAGGCATACATCATAATTAATAATTTTAATATAATATATATATAGCAGGTTATGGTGTCATATATCAATTATCATAGGTTAACAAATTTAAACAATTACATATGATACTTAACAATTTAATTACTAACCAGTTAAATTTTAGCAACACCTTTAAATCGTCATTTCATCTGAAATAAATTTACTAAGCATATGAATGTTAATCATGAGTGATCGCTCACCTTTCAAGGCTATGAAGGTGATGATAAAATAGTGTAGCAAATCGGAGATCTATGACGAATCAAATCTAAGATCGAAGCAAAACCAATTCCATTAATACAAATCAACGACCAAGCTTTTGAAGGCACACTCTAAGCAAAACCAAAGTAAAACGAAGCATTGAGAACTTGAATTCGATAAAACAAATGTAAATATTCTTCTTTTCTCTTTTTTTATTTATATATACAAAAAAAGAAGGCTGCTGCTATTGCATGGAAGGGTGTTCGACGGGATGGCTGGGTCGGCAAAGCGTTAGGGTCAGAGCAGAGGAGAGGTTAGGCACGACAGATTTCTACGGCTGTAGTAGCGGGAGAAGTGGTGGCTGAAACATTGCTAGGTAATGGGGTAGTGAGCCTATCGTGGAGAACAAGGTGATCGAAAACTGTTGGAGAGGCTGTAGCACGAGCAGTTTGGGTCAGAGATGGAAGATGGATCGGGCTGAGATATTGTTTGTAGATGTCTAGTGGGGTTGTAGAGATAGGTGGGTTGTTCGGGTTTTCAGGTGGGTGGTTTGGCTAGGTAGAGGTGCTGACTGGCGTCTCGTGGAAAGCTGGAGGGTGGCGAAGATAGGGATGACTGGCGGAGGCTTCGGCCAGTGAGAGGTGGTGGGGAACGGTTCGGGTGGAGAAGTCTCGGGCTGTAGAGAAGGCGGCATAGGATGTGGTAGGCGAACTGTTGTGGTTTGGCTGGCGAAGGAATGGGGAGAAGGCACGGAGGAGAAGGTCTCGACGGCGAGCATAGGGGAGAGAGGGTGGTGGTTTTAGTTGGCAAAGGAAGAAGGTGATGGCGGGCGAGATCGGAGGGGAATGAGCAGGTAATTTCGGCAGAAGGAAGAGCAACAGGTTTCCTAACAATATATATATATATATATAAACTTGAATTATATGAAAATCTTACCTTTTATATTTTTCTTTGAAAAGCAAAAATAACAGAGAAGAGAAAGTGGAGAGAAAGGAAGTGGAGGATGAAGGGACGCACTGCCATATATATCAAACTTATTGGAATAACGAAGGCTAAATGCGTGAATTCAGAAAATATTAAAAACAAATGGTTGTTTGATTTCAACCAATAGATAGATAAAAGGGCACAGGAAAACCCAAAAGGCCAGAACCGATACGACCAATTATTTCGTAGATTTCGCCGCATACTAAATGCGGAAATACAAAAATGAATATACTACGGAGATCAGCACGATGAGACGAATATAATTATACACAGATATGAGTAATATGACCAAACTATTAAAACTCGATATTCGCTGCTAAAACTGCTGCTAAGACATCAAGAATAATATAAATGGAGCAAGAGCAGTCCAAATTTGGTGAAACGAAATATGACGTATCAATCAGAAAATGATTTATATTTTTATTATATAAACTATTCAGGTTTTAAGAATATTTATTTCCATCCAATTAACTAATTTGAAATAGAAAATTCCACGACTGAACAAACTTACATATTTTCTGATGAAAATCTGACGCTTGCAATGTTTAAATAGACGTATTCCAAATATCAAATTTTCATTACAAAAGTTTTGTTATTTAGTTTCTTAAAAAATTTAGTTAATTAAGTTATTTAAAATCATTAAAATTTATGGATCGTTACACTCTCCCCCACTCAAAACTTTTCATCGCCGAAAAGGAGCGAGAAGGAGAATAGAAGAAATACAAACGAAAGATAGATTCGAAATGCATAGTACAAGATACGACAATTAATTAAAAACGATATAAATTTCATTCTAATTATTATTATAATTAACTCACTTTCAATTAATTTGCATTTACCCAATTTATTTGCATTCACCTTATTTACTTAAATAGCATTCTCTTTTTATTATTCAATTTTTTTTCACTTAACATATCTTGCAACATGGAATAAGTGTATAAACATTTACTATAACCACTCAATTTTTATTTATAAATTTTTTTAACAAAATTTCATTATTGGACGTCTTATTACTTACATTTTATATTGTATACTATTTAATTACATATTCTCGTTACATTCAAACTTTTTCCCAGGTAAGTTATATATGTTTCTAGGATGCAATTGAGTATTATACAAATAAATTTTATCCTAGTTCAACATTTTCAAGTTTTTTCAAGTCCATTTCTCATTTTAGACGCTCCAGTTTTCAAAATTTTGCTTCCTTTCAATAACTGAAAACCATCACTTAACATAAAACTTAAGAGTTAAACTTTCAGTTTCACTTCAAACCATTTTGAAATAAATATATACATATATATATTTTTACATCAAATCGTACTCAAGAAATTCAAATCAAATCCATTTTCCGAAACAAAGGTGTAGCAAAGCTACTAAGTGGTCTTCCCACTTAAAGACTCGAAAATGAATGTCAATGATGCTGCAGTCATCATCAAAATTATTTTTCAGCAACAAAAGAGGAGAGTACTGATTTACTTCTTTTACTATTCTTTGGAAATAATTTCCATTCGAAAATACTTTCAAATAATATCAATAATATTTCGCAAAACTTTGAAACCCAAATCTTGAAATGCACTAAAAAATTAATTCTCAAATCCTTAACTTAAAATTATTTCATTTGCAAATCAGATTTATAAACCATGTTTGTAAAATTTCGTCTCCTTATAACATACAACAATAGTGAATGGTTTAGGAATGTTGACAAAATAATAAATGATAATCTATTACTATCATTTCTAACAATCAATTCATTTAACTATCTAATTTTAGAATATTATACTTTTATATATAAAGTATATCAGATATAAAAATAATTCATTTATCAATTTCGAAACAATATTGTGTTAATCTTCTCTATTCAAGTGTTTTGGAATTCTTATCGATAACGTTAGCTTGACGAATCGATCGAAACCCAAATCTCAAACTTAACAACTCAAAAAGCACAATATAAAACATTTTTATATCAATTACAAATACGCTCCTTCACAAGATGACTCACAAATGGATTTTAGAACAAGGATAGAGATTCAAATTTAGAGGGACCCAAATCAAAGAGAATTCTAACTAAGAAGATAGGCTCGAAAGAGAGATAAGATAATTAAATTACAAAAGAGGAAAGATGGATAGACTTATATTAATTGCGACGACCTTAACCGAGTCAAACGGGACTCTATTTTAAGAAACAATGTGCCCAAGGGATCGGACTTAATCCCTCCAGAAATCGCATTTAGAAAATTTGGCATTCAACTGATGACTCCGATGTATTAGAGAACATAGCTCAAATGAGATTCATGTTCCTTCTCTGACTTAGAAAAGACGAGAATATCACCAATGGAAACGATGACAAACCTATTGAGAACATTGTGGAAAATGCAATTCATGAGATTGACGAAAAAGGCCGGAGCATTGGTTAATCCAATAGGCAAGACTAACCATTCATAGAAACCATTATCTATTCGAAAACCTGTCTTGGGAATGCTCTCCTCATCTACACGATGTTGATGAAAAACCGGTAGCAAGATCGAGCTCAAGGAATATGATCGATGCATAGTTCAATTTCCCGCTTAGGAGGAAGAGAAGTGACCTTAACAAAGACATCCGAAAATAGTTGAACAACACAGGTGGAATCAAGATCACTAGGTTGAGCATCTAGATAAAAATGCCTGCATAATCCTGAGGCATTCGACATTTGATCACAAGAGAATTACCCTTATCGTCTACTAAAGAAACGGTCCAGGCCTTGAAAGAAATGACAACATCATACCGCTTTAACCAATCACCTCCAAGTAAGATATCAAATGCATCAAAACCGAGGACATAGAAATCTCCGATGAATCGATGCCTATTGTAAAGGAGTTTCACTTCTTTACAAATCATACTAAGGTTGGCGGAACCATCGATGGGATTAGTCACACATAAGGAAGAAGTTGCCATTGAGGTTGCAAGATGTGCTCTAATTTATTGTAGAGAACAACAAAAATAAAGCTATGGGATGCTCCAGTATAAAAAAACACAAATATAAAAAGACAAGAATGGATTCTAGAACAAAGGTAAAGTTCTAAAAATCAAAAGAAATCCAAATCAAAGAGGATCCTAACAAATAATTTCAAGCTTGAAAAAAGTGATTCTATAATTAATCTATTCATTCTAGAGCATTACTACCCTATCTCTAATGAATTTTCACTCCATATGCTAAGTTTTGCCTAATCAGAGCTCTGATACCAACTGTGATGACTTGGAATTTATAACAGTTCAAATCGACAATCATCCACATATGTCAGACTTGAATTGCACAAAACAAAAGATTGTTAATTTATATTTGGCAAAACTTAGCACATACAATAAATAAATCAATCACAGAATCATAGCCACATAGTAAATAACAATAAGCAATGGAATAGATAAATAGTAGTTCATGAAGCTACTACATAAACATCAGAGTCAAAAGCAAATATAAAATATAAGAAGTCACAAATCAAAAGCAGGTGACAAGTCTGAGCATAAATAACTAGAATAACTAATAGCTAAATAAATAAAAGACAGATCACCAAGCAAAGCTCCAAACTCCAAAGGTGAGTCTCAAATATCGTGACACTAAGTCTGATCCGAGCACAAAGCAAAAAACAAACGTTCAAGTCAGAATTAACATTCTTATGCAAGTAAATCAACCCAAATGAAATGTCAAGTGAAATGCAATATAACTTAAAGGATGTTTGGGATTTCCATCCTTTAAGGATCCCTTAAACTATCTACATATATAGTACAATACGCTACATAGGTAATGTCTATAGTACAATAAAATATTAAAATAGCATTAAGGCGTTACCTATATCCCACTTAACACATTTTTATATAAATACCATAGTCTATATAGATACTGTAAGTCCACCAAACTGGTGGGACACTTAGTGAGCACATCATAGGTATGATACAAACCAAACTCGTAATGGGCTCGATAAGGCATGGACAGGGCACGTGATGCAATGCCTAGGGTAGGATATTACCGTTTTGTAGAACTGAACTAGTGGTAACGCATAGCAGCTACTACTGCCCACCTCGAGACACGCTCCCCAAACCAAAAGTGCAACCAATCAAATCACAAAGTAATAGATGTGGTATCGAAGAAGCATGCTTGATTGGAGGTGCGACCTCACATAGCCTAGACATATCTCATGTTTTAGTCACATCAAGCTGCCTCGAGGGGATCAGGGCTGTGTTCATACCTCACACAGATGTTCGCCAAACCATCCTACTTCGATTTGGATTCTCCACCACGTGGACAGTTGTTAAAGTGGTTTTTGGTATTGGCAGAGAGTATGACAATATCCGACCCCGGTCTCTTTAACAACCAAACGCTTATTTCAGACCGTGGTCATTTTCATTTTAAACAGTTCATATATTATATCAAAATATCATATTCATTTCAAAATTATATCACTTTCGAAATCATATTCACTTTCGAAATCATATCACTATCTAAATCATATTCACTTTCGAGATCATTATTCATTTCAAAAATCATAACCACAAATTAGGTTAAAAAACCATATCAAAGATTGGCATTTAAATCCATTAAATCTAAATCATAACAATTCCAACTTGAACGGTTTGAATATTGAAAGTAGTTCATATATTGGAATAGTTATACATTACAAATAGTTTATATTTAAAAATATGTTATAGATTAAAATAGTATATATATTAAAAATAATTTATATATTAAAAGAGTTTATATCGAAAATAGTTCCAAATTGGAAATATTTCTTCAAATTTCAAAAATCAACTCTAATTCCAAAATTCAATTTGAATCAATCTCACTTCAACAATTTCAATTAAAAAGGTTAACGGTTCAATTCAAATTCTCAATGGAACGGTTTTTAATTTATATCGATTTGAAAATCCAGGTTTGAGCTACAAATTTAAACCACTTCCAATTCAATAGGTTTCAAAGTTTAAATATTCAAATAATTTACAATAACTCAATTTGATAAATTTCATTTATATTTCAAAATTCATATTTAATTTTATTTAAATTTGAAAGTATTTCCTTAATCATTTTTATTATCATTTAAGTAAAATCTCAAATTACAAAGTTGAATCAATAATAAATATTTAGTCTCAATTTTTTTAAATTTGAAAATATTCATTTAATCACCTTTAATCAAAATCCAGTTATCAAGTTAAAATCAAATCTTTAAAATCTCAAAATCAATAAGTTTCAAATCAATTTTTTAAAAATACAATTAAATTACAAGTCAACTTAATCTGTCTTTCCAACCATTATTTTATCAAAGTTATTACAAAATCTATTTTCAAAGTATTAATATAAATTTAAACATATATTAAAGTTATAACAAAAATCGATTCTAAAATATTAATATAAATTTAAACATATTTTAAACATGTATAATATATATTAGTTAAACTAAATTCTTGTTAAAATTTATTATATTAAATATTATTAAATTAAGTCTTATAATTAAATTTATTTTATATTAAATTATTATTTTATATATTTAAATAAAAATAATAAAATTATAAGTAAAATCTTAAAATTTACATTTTTCAAAACCTAACTTATAAATTTAAAATTTTCGAACATAAAATTTTTAAAATCTAAATTTACACACATATTAAAATAAAATCCTTATATTATATTTTAAAAATGAATATTTATTAAAACATGTATATTTTCTTTGTTCAGAAAATTTGGAAATCATTTAAAAATAGACCAACGGTGTCCGTATATAATTTGCAATCCTATGGTCAAGTAATACGAATATATATTATTTCAATTCGCAATAATTTAATATTTACGGCTATATATCATTTCAACCCGCAATCCCAAAATTTCAAAATCAATAATATTGCTTGGGTTTATCATTTAAACCCATAACGATTTTCTCCTAATTTATAGGATCGTTCAGGTATGTATCATTTCAAACAATAGTGATCCTAAACTAATAGGGAACTTGCAGTGTTAGAATAATAGAAGAATAACATTAAATGGCGTATATATCAATAGTAGGCATATATCATAATTAACAATTTAAATATAATATATACAACGGGTTATGGTGCTATATGTCAATTATCATTGGTTACCAAATTTAAATAATAACATATCATATTTAACAATTTAATTACTAACCAATTGAATTTTAACAACACATTTAAATCATCATTTCATGTTAAATAAATTTACTAAGCATATGAATCTTAATCATGGGTGATCAGTCACCTTTCAAGGCTATGAAGGTGATGATAAAATAATGGATCAAAGCAGAGATCTACGACGAATCAAATCCAAGATCGAAACAAAACCAATTCCAACAACATGAATCAACGACCAAGCTTTTGAAGGCACACTCTAAGCAAAACCAAAGCGAAGCGAAGCACTACGAACTTGATTTCGATAAAACAAATATATATATAATATATATTCTCCTTTTCTCTTTTTTATTTATATACACAAAAAAAGAAGGCTGCTTCTATTGCATGGATGGGGTTTCGCAAAGTGGTTGGGTTGACAATGTGTTTGGGTTGGAGCAAGGGATTTGGTTATGCTCGGCAGGTGTATGTGACTCTAGTGGCTGGAGAAGTGGTGGCTGAAACGCTGCCAGGTGGTGGGGTAGTGAGCCTGTCATGGAGACCAAGGTGATTGGCAACTGTTAAAGAAGGGGTAGCATGAGCAGTTTTGGTCGGAGATGGAAGACAAAGCAGGTTAAGATAGTGTTTGCAGTTGTCTGGTGGGGTTGCGGAGATAAATGGTGTAACATCCCTAGTATTGGTGATTACCTGTAATATATAATTACAACGATAGTTATAATTTAATATTGAGAATAAAATAAATTGGAGAAGTTAATTTTGTTAAAGATGTTTATTTTAAATAAACATTGTGATTTGGGAATAAATGTGGGATCAAAAATTTATTGGATAATTATTTGGTTAAACAAATTGTAAATATTGGGTATTTATTAGTTTAGAGCTAATAAAATAAATAATTGATGTATTTCAACGTTAAATTGTTGAAATAAATCTAAATTAATGAAAATAAAGTTTTATAAAATTTTATTTGATAATTTGGAGAGGAAATAATCATTTATTGGATTTTAATTGAGTCAATACAACAATATTGGAAACTATTGCCAATATTAACCCTTCACTGAATTTAAAAGGAGAAAATTAGAGTAATTATGTATTTTATAAATATAAAAGTGTGAAATATTATTTAAAAATAATAATTTTATCTTTAAGTAAAGTTAGAATGGTTTATTGTAATTTATTTGACAAGGAAACAATTTTTTGAATAAGTTGTACTAAAGATGGTGTTTTTGCACTAAACTAGTGTAAATTGCATCATATTGATAAAATTAAGGTTTTATTCATAAAATAACTTTTTATAGTTGAAATATATTTTTAATTGTTAAAATAACAATTTTATTTTCATATAATTGGTTGTATACATTTCATTTGGTTTAAAATGAGAAAATTTGGGCCTATATTGTTAAAATGGGTAAAAATGAGCATTTGTAGTTAGAAATTTATCTAATTATTTACTATTGGGCTTGGTAGGCAATAAGTAGGATCCAAAACCCATTATTAGAAACTTCTGTTAAGAAGAAAATTAACAAAACGTAGTTTTTCTCCTTCATTTTTCTCAAACTCAATACAGTAAAAAGAAAATAAGAAAAACAATGGTCACTTCATGATAAATCCAATTCCATTAAAAATTGCTGCAAATAAAAGAAGAAAATCATTAAAATAAAGATTATACTTATCCAAATAAATACTAAATTAATTTCATCAAAATCTTTGAATTTGGGATGAATTGTTTGTAGTTCTTATTCTGTTTGTACTACATGTTTTCTTTTCAGCTATTACAGGTCTTGAAGCTTCTCTTCTTCACCAAGCTCGCAACTTGCTATTGAATTCTTGCTAATTTTCTAAGGTGGGTACAACACTCACTATTTCTAACAAAAAATAGTGCTGCTGTAAAGAAATTTTGCTCAGAAAAGTTACTGTATACGTTATGTTCTCCGTTCCTTGTTTCTATGTTTTTCTGGTTTCTGGTTTGAGTGGCTGTAACTCTTTTATTTTGCCAGGAATTGTTGCTAGATATTTTCTAGATTAGAATTTAGTTGTTATTCTTAGCGCATGTCAAATTTCATGGCAAAACTTGTTTGATATGTCAAAACGATGCTAGAAAATTAGTACGAGCAAGAAATCAACAGGCTGGAAGATCTCCTAGCTTAGGTCGACATGGAAGTCAACCCAGAGCCTTACAGGTCGACATGTCTGTTGACCTAGGCCTTTTTAGGTCAACATGGAGGTTGATATGCCTGTCGACCTACATGTAAACCTGTGTGTGATTTTTTAGGCAATTTCCTTCTTACTTCCAGCAGCTTTATGCCCGTTTGTGTTATGCTTTTACCACTTGTTCTTGTGCACTTTTTTGATGTTTGCGGTTGAAGGCTATGATGCCTATCAACAGGCTAGCCAAGATTTGGTGAGTTTTAAATTTAAATTTAAATTAAATTTGAATTAAATTTGAATTGAATTTGAATATCGGTTTTTGAGTATTTTCTACGTTTTTCTTCGATTTCGAGCACTGTTTATTCCAAACAAATTTTAAAATAATTTTTATAATAAATTGGCTTTTGAATTTAGTATCATATCATATTTTTAAATTATTATAATTATTTTAAAGTTATTAAAATATATTTATTTCCTACAATAAGGAGAAACTTTAATAAATTGATTTCAAAATGATTTTGAGAACTTGTTTTAAAATCTCGTTTTCCCTAGCAAATTATTTTATAAATAACATGTACTATTTTTACACTCTTCGAACGTATGAGGAAGAGAATTAAATAATTTAGTAAAACATATGGTATGGGATACATACGTTTAATTTTTCGGTTAATTTCGGACTTGTATGATCGAAGCAATTCAGGGCTATTGATTTGAGATGATTTCTAGGATTTGCCATTTTATGGCGTGTTTTGAGATTTATAATTTCAATTCTTGGGAATTATCTGAGAAAGCTAATATTCGATGAGATTTTGGTTCGAGATCTTCCAATTTTGGGGTTATAATCTATGAGAACCTGATATATTGTTTTACTTGCCGATGAGATGAGGCGAGTCATGAGATTTCTGAGTTTTAAGATTTTTGATGATTTTGTTTTCTAATTACTAGCGGCTAGGAAAACGTTAAGTAAGAACATGTGGTATGGGATGCACTATTACCATTTTTTGAGTTCATCTCTAGGAGTTTGTAACACATTCTGTGTATACCAGTACTATAGACCTTTCGGTCATTTGAGTTTACGACTTCGGTCGTCGAGGATATATGACTTCGGTCGTCTGAGTTCTATGACTTCGGTCATCTGGGATAGGTACCTAAAATTTATAGTATTTGTCTGAGTTTGGTACGTGTAGCATTGCTTCGGCATGAAATCGGGGATTTGGCCAATCCGGGCTTTCTGAATTTTCTGAGTTTTATTACGATTTCACCATTTGAGATATCTTTAGTACATCGATAACCTAGAGCTGTATGAGATGTTATACATATATGGTGGTTTCATTTTTATGAGGTTTTGAACTCTTATTGAGTTCCTTGAGTTAAGAGTTTGCATGATTCCTTGATTCTGAGTTATATATTTATATGCCGATGAAATGAGGCATAATTGAGTTAGAGATTTTGATGTTTCCTCTTATGGCTATCATTTTGCTTATTTATATTTATGTTGAATAAACTTGAGTAGGAATCACTTATGGTGTGTTAAACCTATTCATGAGTTATTGTTGAGCCATTATACCATTGCCACCGTTGGAATTATGAATAGAACTTCATTTTTATCATTCCTTTCTACTTAAAGGAATGTTTCCCTTATGCGTGTATATCCACTTATCTCTTGCAAATCATCATGTTCTAGTTATCCTGACTTATGTATTTATTACTCGGGTCAGACCAAGTTGCAGGTTAAGATCTTTTGGACTTTTGTCTTAGCAATATCTTTTGGACTTCTCTACCAACCCTTTTGGATAGGAAGCATGGTTCTTGTGTAGTTTTCATAGTAGTTTTCTTGTTGGGAACTTTGTTATCTATATTCTTTTGTGGGAATGTACAACCACTACGACATGTTGTATTACATTTGATGGATGAGTATATGTAGATCAGTTTGTGTTTGATGTTATATGACTTGAGACTGTTGATGTTGTTATGTTTTGTTTCTGTATCAATCATGTAGCCACCATAGTAGTGTATTACATAGGTATTTAGTATGTCGAACACTTGAGACAAAAATGAAAAAAAATATACCAAATCGACATACTTAGCTCTTATTTCATGCAAGACTACGATGGTCGCACTTAACCAGCCCAATTCTCAACATTAGCAGACAGAATTATTCAGTAATTCTCTTTGTTAATGTGGGTCTTGAGATGGGGCGTCATAGCTTGGTATCAGAGATGGATTTAGAGAAAAATGCCAGAAACGCAGAATATTATGAACAATTACTATTCATCAAGTATAATACAAGTGTAAACATCATCCCTAAATCATAGTTGAACCCAACCTCGTCCTTAGACTTTTGATTCCTTTGGGGTAGATAAAAAGAAATATGTCTAGGAATGTTAATTTTAAATTCCATAGTATTCCATTTAACGAATTTGACTTGCTAATATCTACCCCTATGAATAATCCTATCTTATCTTAACTTTCAGCTCATGGTTGGAAGAAGAAGAGGACGCACTTTGGTGGCGGGACCATCTAATGGTTCTCGTCCCAAAGGAGTATATATGTCGACCGATAAGATTATTGAGCTTCTTAGGAGCACTCAACTTCCTGCTCCTACCCATCCCTCTCCTTCACGCAAATCCGCGTTTGTGCATATGTTTAGCGACTTCACCCATCTAGAAGGCAATCCATTCAAAGGCTCCGAGATAGTTTTAGTGGTTCAGGCCTGGCTTCTAACATACGAGCACATCTTCACTCACATGGAGATTTCCGATAATCGTCGTGTTCTTGTGGCATCGAGTATGTTGTAAGAAAGAGCACTAGACTGGTACGAGCCCCATATAGCTAAGATAGATGAGTCTACTCTTATGTGGCAGCATTTCTAAGATCATTTTGAGCTTAAGTTCGTGCCAGAATCCGAGAAGGAATTTCTTGCTCATCGCTTCCATAAGTTGAAGCAAGGAAAATTATCCATTTCAGACAATTTTTCCTCTTTTTAGTCCTCGTCTAAGTATGGGTTTGAGTTCATTAGCACTCCATACAAGAATAATCTTAAGTTCGTATCTGGAATTAAGAAACATTATAAGAAGTCACTCATGCTTCAGCTGAAGCTCTCCTTCGAGGAACTTGTGGATTCGGCGCTTCATCTTGAAGCCGTCGAAAAAGAAAGAGATGGTAGTGATGATGCCGAGGTTTGAAAGAACCCAAATGAGAAGAAATTTCCCTTTTAGGATCCCAATCCATTCCTCCGAGGAAGAAGGCAAAGCAAGGAAATTCTGGTTCTCATGCTCATGCAGCACCTTCTTCGGTTAGAGTTTTAGCTTGCTTTAATTGTGGTTCTTGAGATCATCTAGCTAGAGAGTGTCCTCATCCTTGCAAGTGTGCCTATTGTAAGAAGGAAGGACATATGGTTTTTTCGTGTCCTACGAGGGGGAAAGGTTTCGGTTCAGGGAATATGAATGTGGTGAATGCTTCTGGTAGTGCATCTTGGTCTCGAGGTATATCTCCTACCATTTTGGAAGGTTCTATTCTTTTTATGACCTTTCTATTCGAATCCTCTTTGATATGGGTACTTGGCATTTATCCATATTGGAGAAATTTGTTAATGCTATTAGATGTTCCAGTCTTGTTGCTTACTTGAGGATTGCGAATCGTTTTGAGAGGATCTGCAATACTTGACTTGAGAATTTTGAGGTTGTTCCTTGTAGCTTATCGTTGCGTGCGAATTGCCTGCTATTTTCTATTAGAGTTTGGAATAACTTGAGAAGGAATGGCTTACATTCTATCAAGCCACATTCTATGATTTGAAGGATCCCATATTTAGGTATCCTAGTTCAGTTGGTTTGTTAATTCTTGTCTTCAGAATATTGATTATGACTCCAAAGTATCTGTATCCGCTCTTGAGTTTCGAGATGTTGATGATATATCTCGAATTCCATTCATTGTGACTCTATTTATTTCTATGAGTCTGTTTTGGGTATGACATCCAATCTGGCAATCGAGTATTGTGTTGACCTCATTTCTGGTTCTTAGCCTTTTGGTCATTCTTCCATAAGGATGTCCACAAAGAAACAAGGTGATTCATTGAATTTATTTGATATTGTCAATTCTTATCCCTCTTTCCGATAACCTCTTTGGATACTCATTTATAGCTTTGTGATATTACTTCACCTGAAGTGACGTTTTGTCGTTTGTGTTCCTCTTCTTAATCAAGAAGATATTACCCTTACCCTTATATCTCGCTGATTTCTTATTCGATCTATTGTGTGGTGATAGGGTCTTTCCTCAGCTTCACCCAACACCGATTCTCATTAGGTACGAGTTGTGGAGGATAGCGTTTCTTTTATCGCATTCTGCACTCGTTATGAGCCTTATGAGTAGTTCGTTATACTGTTCGAAAGAACGAACACTCCAGTCTATTCCATCGATCTTGAGAATCGAGTCTTATGGGAATATCTCGATGAGTTGTTGTGTTTCGATTTTGGGTATATGTAATAAATTGTGTTTCAAACTTTTCAAAAATTAAAGTATACATTTCTAAGAGAAATTGGATTTTTTTGGGATAAACATAGAAAATTTTAGGAATTAAATATGAGGAATTTCTTTTTATAGAGATGATCTTTGTGTTGGGTTGTCCATCGAGTGCTTTAAGAATTCTGGGCGATACGCCTGATCAATAGGAATTTCCTAAACAATGTGATGAGACAATCAAACATGATAACTGAGTTTTAATAAGATTTAGTCGTAAATTATTTATTACGGGATTAAGAACTAAATTTTATTTAGATGACATATGTAGCCATTGAACCATAATAATTGTTAGATGAGTGGCAAGGCACTTTTGGTCATTTGGTCAACTCTGCAGCCAATCGATAGTGTTTTTCATTATAAATCAATGGCGAGGCAATGCCATTAAGATAATTTCAATTTATGAATTTGAATATAGTTACGACCTGCAAATTTCGATAATTAAAATTGGTTAAATTTATAAGATTTTGTAATTAAATGTGGAAAGAAATGAAAATCTTATAATTTATAATGAAGCAAATGTTAAAAATGAAATGCAACCATGGAATTTAAAGCTAAGTATTTACAATTGAAATGAAAATGTCGATTAAATGAAGTAATGTAAATTGTATACTAGGCTAAGAATTAAATACAAGAAAACAAAGACAAATAGTGAATTAATTATGAATTTATAATAATAAATAGTAATTGAATGTCCTGTAAGTATTTGTAATATTGTTTGGAAAAGGAAAACTTATAAGAGTATGAATGAGAGTAAGCATTTAATTAACCAATGCAATAATATATTGATTAATAATAACCGAATGTAAATGAAGGTAGTAAGTTAATGACAGTTGATAAATAACCAATTGAGTGCAATCCCAATTAAATTGCAACAATTGTAAGGCTTCAATTGATTGTAATTTGTAAATTTGAAAAATAGATTCAAAGTTATAATTGACGGAATAATACGTAATAAGTGCAGTTTGATAGGAATCAATGTTAGTATAAATTAATGAAATAATAACTAGAATGTAAGGTTACAATAATGGGAATGAGTATATGTCCAGTAAATGAAAGGTAAACAATGATAACTAGCTTATAGAGTAATAATTGGCATAGTGTAAAGATGGGAATTTAATTCAAATTTACGGAATTAATGTAAATGTTATAACTTGGTTACAAAATTAATGTACGGAAGTGGATGTAAATATGAATGAATTAACGAGATGATGGATAGTAATGGTAATTGAATAAAATCGATATTATATAAGTATTGTAACAAAATGAATAGGAAATGCTAATTTTATTCCTAAAGTAATAGTTGATGTAATAAAAGAATGGAACCAAGATAAAACGATTTATTTGATTAAAATCTTAATTAATGTTTGCCTTAATTTATAATGGGATATAAAAAGGTAAATTAATAATGTAAAAGGATGACTGACTAATAAAATAATGTATAATAAATGGAAATGGAATAAATTAGTGTATGAAGCTAATGGTAGCATTTGTTGTAAGCAATAAACTTAAATGAAATAAAAGGTAAATGGTATCAATTATTATGTGTTACATATTTATTTAGTCTATTAAATAAAATTTGGAAATCAATTTGCAATCAAAGGAAGTAAAGTAGTACGTTAATTTGAAATTAAGTTAAAATGGGAGAATATTAAGAACCAAGATTCAAAAGCAATGTTGATTATATTCTTGTTGTAATAAAGACTCGAATAACAAGGGTAAGAATTTAATAAATTGAATTAATTAAAATTAAATGAAATTAAAATATTAAAAATATTATGTTTTTGAAATTAAGATTAAATTTGAGAATAATACTGCAATAAACCATAAACCAATGTAAATTTCATCCGTTGGATAATAATGAATTGAATAATAAGAATGAAGAATAGATTAAATGGAATTATTGGGAATTTAATTTATAATTTTGAATATAATGAAATTGAAAATTTAACACTGCAATTGATAGATTAATCAACTATAAATTGACATCTAAACTTGTTTAAATTATTGTAGATGTTTAAGAAATATAAAAGTGATAAAATTTTCAATTATAGAATTGAAATTAAAAATTGGATTTTATTTAATTAATTATTAAATTAATGGAAAAATAGCCATTTTGGCCACTGACTCGAATTTCGACGAAACTAGTTTCATCGGATCCGTATCAGTGAATTATTGTAGGATTTCAAGTTTCGTAGCGATCGGAGCTTTCGTTTGGTCGTACCAACACGAAACACCTTGAAATCGATTTAATTGAAATCAATTTGGAAAATTTTGATTTTAGCATAACTTCTTCATACGATGGAATTTGGACTTGAAACCTTTTCCATTGCGTTTAAAATATTTTAAAACAAATATTTTGATATATGGGTTGATCCAATTTCGTTTCGGAGTCGAAACGGGCTTTTCGGGCCACTTTATCGTTGAACGCGTATACCCAATCGTGTCCATCTATTCTTTTTCAACCTTGCCTATAAATACCCGGATATAAACCATAGCCTACTTCTATTTCTCAGTTGTCTATACATACATTTCAACTATCTCTCCTTCTCAATGGCAGACAAACGAATTCTAGATCCAAACACAAACCAAATTCAAATTCAAAGCAAAAATTTCAAACTCCTCAAAAAAATTTGAAAAAAATATATATAAAAGATCTCAATACTATGAACCTACGTCTACTGTTCGTTTTTCGAGACAGTTACCGGATTGATCAGAAATCGCGGTCAAAGTCGAATTGGGCATTTTCGATTTCGACATCAATCGACGAAATTGGCTTCTAGGTATTGGTGAGTTGGGCCCGTGGAGTCGTTTGGTGGTGGTCGGAGGTCGCGAAGTGGACGGAGGCGTCAGGAAATCGCAGTTAGGGTTTCAGCAAACCTTAGTTTTAGGATGCGGCTGCATCATCGTTGGCCCAAATCGTGGCCGTGGTTGGCTCGCGCGGCCATATAGAGGAGATCGGCGAATGTTTTAGGTTTGGGTTCGGTCAGAAGTCACGGCGCGACTGCATTGAAATAGGCGACGTGGGTTTGGCGTGTTCAGGAAGAAGAAGGAGGGCTGTCGTTCGTGTTTTGCTTCGTTGTTGATGTGTGCAGTGGTAACGTGTTTTATTAGTATTAATTTATTTAATATTTATTTCCAAACTTCTAATTGTCTTAAATTTCGTGTACGAGGTCGAAATTACGCACGGTTTTCTCCGCTAGGTTCGCATTGGAATTTCAGACATCTTGGCGCTAGTTTGGATGGATTCTGAGACTGTCCAATTTTTGGGTTTAAATTGGATTTAAATTCAATTTAAATTCAGAAGGTGAGTGTTTTAACCCACCCACAACTTCTTGAATTTCTTATGTTGGTTTAATTTAATTTTTGTTGTGATTATGCATTTATTTATGACTATTTTGTATATTTTAATCATCATCTCAATTAATTGCATTTATTTAGATTAAATCATTATTTAATTTATTATTGATATAACTGCCAGTTAATTACCTGTTAAGTATTATCAGTTATCTATTGGTATTGATTGATTGTTTTGGATGATGATTGTGATGGATGTGTGATCTGTTGATGGATGAATGGATGTTGTGTTATATATTATTTTAAACTGCACGTTGTTATGCATTTTATTTCATTTGGGATTGCGGTTTGAAATGATATATAACCGTAATTTTATTTTAAATTACGGATTTAAATGATAAATGTCCATATCACTTGACCATAGGATAGACAATTTTATACAGGCACCGCGATCTATATATAAAAATATTTTAAAATGATTTTCTATGGTTTGTAAAGAAATATACGGTTTTATGTGGTATGGATTTGGATATTGTATAAATGTATTTTATATATAGTTAAATTCTGGGGTTTAAGCTATGAATAAGATTTTTTTAAAGTATAATAAGTTAAATAATAAAGTTGGATCTTATTAAAATATAATATGGTTAAGTATTTACTTAAAGTATATTTTTGTATAGGGTTTATATTGATTTTTATAAATCAAGGTTGAGAAGATAGTTTTGAAATTGATTGGAGATTTTATTTAATTAAAGAATTATATTTAACAAGAATTCATTTGGAACTTATTGAAATTTAGATTTTAAAAAAAGAATATGGTTTTATAACTTAATTCGGGTTTAAGGTGATTTAAGTGAATAAATTGAGGAATATTCAGTTATTGAAATTTGAAGTTTCATTTAAAGGATATTCGATTTAGTAAGCAAATATTTCAAAACTAAATAATTGAAAAAGTAAAATTGGTATATATATATGAATTGTAAAATTTAGTTTTGAAATATTGAAAATTTAAACTTTGAAATATATTGAATTTGAAATGATTTAATTGGAGGTTCAAATAGGGATTTGGAATTTATTTTTGAAATTAAAGAAGCTAATTTATTATATAAAGTAATTTAATATTAAACTATTTAAGTATTGAAAGTTATGTTTCAAAGTTATGGGTTTCAAGGTATGATTTGAAAATGCTATGATTTTGGGAAAATAATATATTTGAAGTAAAAATGATATTATATTGATTTGTGTTTTATAAATGATATCATATTGATTTGGTTTTTAAACGAAAACGATATCCTATTTATATGGTTTTGAAATGAATATTATATCCTGGTTTTGAAGTATAAATATTTTATAATGACCGCAGTGTTATAATAACGTTTGGTTGTTGAAGAGACCGGGATCGGAAGTTGTCATACTCTCTGCCAACTCCGAAAACCACTTTAACAACCGTGTACGCGGTGGAGATTCCAGAATGAAGTAGGATGGTAGCGGCGTTTCCTTTGCGGTAAATACATGGACCCAACTCCCATGAGTTGGCATAAGGTGGCTAAAACAGGAGCGATTGACGGGCTAATGAGGTAGCTCCTTTGATCGGACACAACCCTTCGATATTATACTCTGACTTTTGGATTGATTCGGTGGCCACTTTTGATTTTTTTGATTTGGGGGTGTGGCTCGAGGTGGGCGGTAGGTGCGCGCTACGCGTTACCACCGGCCCAGAAGCGTAATTGGTATATCTACCCTGGCATTGCCTAGTTGTGCCGTGTCACCTAACCTATCGCGCCTTGTACGAGTTTGGTTTTCTCCCTAGCCCGTGTGGTATCCTCTGGTGGCTTCCCGATCAGGAGGGACCATGATATTGGATGGACTACTGGGACTATTACATGTTAAGGTGGAAAATGTAAATCCTTAATGCTATTTAAAAGTAAGTTTATTTTACTATTAGACATTATTATAATAGCGAAATATTACTACATAGTAAATAGTTTAGCGGATCCTTAGGAGATGTGAATCCCGAGCATTTCTTGACTTACGGTAATCACGTTGACACTGGATAGGAGATGTCAAATCCCGTAAACATCTCTGACGCCGTTCCACTCATATTATTTACTGTTAATTTAACTTATATAAGATCTTTTAGTTCTGACTCGAGTGTTTTGTCTTTTCAATTCGCTCGGGTCATCCTGAGCATTTCAGGATTTGGAAGACCGTATTCTGGAGGACGAAGACGAAGATTTATTATTATCTATTATATTATTGCACTACACCATTTTTTTCCACTGCATTATTATCTATTATTCTCTAGTATGTGTAACTCTGATATGTATTGTATAAGTATAATCAAATGTTTTGTAAAACAGCTTTATGAACTGTATATTTGATTATTATATTTTATCGTTCCGCTGCAAGATTCTATTTTATTTTTCTTTCTCTACTTTTTCTTATTTACCCCATAACAATCCTCCCTTTTGTATGGTTTAAATCTGATGTGTGTAGTTTATCGTCGATTTAAAGTGTACTAAAAGGCGGGACGTTACATCTGGTATCAGAGCTTTGGTTTAGCGATAAACCTTAGCTTTATGGGGTTTGACTCTTTACTAATAGGGTAATAGTACCCTATGATGAGTCGCTGAGTGTATATATGTGAGAGAGCGTATTTGTTAGTGTTATAAAAAGGTTTTAATATTGTGTTAATTTGTTTCGTTCTGTATTTATAAATTCTAGTTGATGCATGGGACGCTATGACGTCAATAGGGATTTCTAAACACTTAATATGACAGACCTCACAATATTTGTTTTGAATATAGGTGAATGAAATAATTTTGCCTATTATATTTTCTATATATATATATAAAATAATTTTTTAAATGATATATATATATATATATGGTTGTATTATATTGGTTGTTAGGTAATGAAATCTGTAAATATTTGTAAAATAAGATTGAAAATAAAATAAATGAAAATTGGAAATTTAGAACTTAAGTTTTGGGGTTTTGAAACTTTCTTTCAAATGATTTCGGAATATAATAATAATATTACTAGAAGTAATTTCTGATATAAATATTTCAATATAATTTGAAAGAAATGTTTTAAAAGAAATTTTGAAAAAAATAAGTTTTGTACTACCCTCTCTGTCGTTGGAAAATAATTTCGATGATGAGTGCACACATCATCGACATTCATTTTCGAGTTTTGAAGTGGGAAGGCCACTGTAGTAGTTTTACTGCAGATTTATTTTGATAAACAAAATATGAATTTCGAATTGTTTTAAATATAATTGGATATATAAGTTGTAAGTATACATTTATTTATTATTTTAAAATGATTTGAGATTTAACTCGGTATTTAGTTCTTAAGTTTCCATTAATTAATAGTTTCAATTATTGTAGTGAATTGGAACGTAGGTAACTAATAATTGAAACCTCTAAAGGAAATAAGAGATTTAATGCTAAGTTATAAATTAAATAAAAAGAAAATTTAAATTTGTAACATATAAAACAAAGGATATTATTATTGAACATTCAATTACATTCTTAAAAGTTAAAACTTGTATAACTTTCAATTACATTCTTAAAGCATATATATAATTTACCAAATATTAAAAGTTAAAATATTAAAGATTTGTAATGGAAATTTGTACAAGTAAACTTATGTAATGAAATTGTTTAATAAATTGCTTTTATAAATAAGAATTGATGTTCTAGTTGTTGTGGACTTAAGTATAATTGAAATACTACTAATATAATAGAAAAGAAAGGTAAGTATTATAAATAAACAGTAATAAACTTAAGTCATAGGTTGAAGTTACCACTGAATAAAATAAGAATAAAAGAGTAATACTGAAAAATGACTATAAACTTAAGTTAATATATTTACCTACTAAGAAATTTGATTGAACATGAATAATATAAATAAATAAATGTAATGCAATAAATAGAATTTGGCATTATATAGATAGAGGAAAATGAATTGGTAGGAAATGAATAGAAATAGATAAAAATAAATAAGGAATGAAAAGGAAATCAAACAACAAATGGATGAGGTGGAATTGATAAAAAAATAAACTTGATTTATTGTTGAAATTGTTGCTTGTTTTGGTTTATGGTTGTTTGGGTAAGGATACTTTAAAATTGTTGGATGTATGAATAATCTATTTAGTTTCATCTAAGACTGTTGAGTAAAGGATGCACTTAGTAGTTTATTCTTCATTCTGTACAATTTAAAGTTTTGAACCCAAACAACTATTTGTTTGTTTGATATGAATGGATGATTGATCTGTATTGATTCTATGTTATGGTCGTTTGCTTGTTGCAAGTGATTGATGTTTAAATTGATTTGTTTCTTTGTGATTGAAACCACTTTAAATATTCATTTTATATAATTGTTAACATTTTTGGATTATATAAGTGAAATACAGGTTATGGAAGCAATTGCTACTGCTTTTGGTTTCATAAAGTAAGCGTAAATTGACCGACAAATAGATACGTTTTCGAATTACGGTTTTATGGCTTTATTATATTATTTTTCCCGGGCTGGGATACATATTATTTTGGAAAATATATGTTGTATATTGTTATATTCGATATTATATTTTCTCCCGAGCCTCCCCGTACGAATGAGACTCTCTCGAAATTTTCCGTAAATTTTGGACTTAGAACATATTTTGAAATTGTTTTCCAAACTTTATTAATTTGAGTATAAAATGATCTAATGGTTATAAATTGGTATATTTTATTTAAATTAATTAATTTTTAAAATTTATTTGTTTATAAATTTAATGTTTTAAGTAAGATATATTGATTTCCAAATTCTTCTTTTCCCTTCTTTTCCTTTTCGGGGACGAAAAGTTTTGAGTGGGGGAGAGTGTAACACCCGTAAATTTCGATAATTAAAATTGGTTAAATTTATAAGATTTTGTAATTAAATGTAGAAAGAAATGAAAATTTTATAATTTATAATGAAGCAAATGTTAAAAATGAAACGCAACTATGGAATTTAAAGCTAAGTATTTACAATAGAAATGAAAATGTCGATTAAATGAAGTAATGTAAATTGTATACTAGCCTAAGACATAAATATAAGAAAACAAAGACAATTAATTAATTAATTAATTAATTTATAATAATAAATAGTAACTTAATGTCCTGTAAGTATTTGTAATATTGTTTGGAAAAGGAAAACTTATAAGAGTATGAATGAGAGTAAGCATTTAATTAACCAATGCAATAATATATTGATTAATAATAACTGAATCTAAATGAAGGTAATAAGTTAATGACAGTTGATAAATAACCAATTTAGTGCAATCACAATTAAATTGCAACAATTGTAAGGTTTCAATTGATTGTAATTTGTAAATTTGGAAAATAGATTCAAATTTATAATTGACGGAATAATACGTAATAAGTGCAATTTGATAGCAATCAATGTTAGTATAAATTAATGAAATAATAACTAGAATGCAAGGTTACAATAATGGGAATGAGTATATATCAAGTAAATGAAAGGTAAACAATGGTAACTAGCTTATAGAGTAATAATAGGCATAGTGTAAAGATGGGAATTTAATTCAAATTTACGGAATTAATGTAAATGTTATAACTTGGTTACAAAATTAATATACGAAGTGGATGTAATTATGAATTAATTAAGGAGATGATGGATAGTAATGGTAATTGAATAAAATCAATATTATATAAGTATTGTAACAAAATGAATAGGAAATGCTAATTTTATTCCTAAAGTAATAGTTGATGTATTAAAAGAACGGAACCAAGATGAAATGATTTATTTGATCAAAATCTTAATTAATATGTGCCTTAATTTATAATAGGATATAAAAAGGTAAATTAATAATTTAAAAGGATGACTGACTAATAAAATAATGTATAATAAATGGAAATGGAATAAATTAGTGTATGAAGCTAATGGTAGCATTTGTTGTAAGCAATAAACTTAAATGAAATAAAAGGTAAATAGTATCAATTATTACGTGTTACATATTTATTTAGTCTATTAAATAAAATTTGGAAATCAATTTGCAATCAAAGGAAATAAAGTAGTATGTTAATTTGAAATTAAGTTAAAATGGGAAAATATTAAGAACCAAGATTCAAAAGCAATGTTGATTATATTCTTGTTGTAATAAAGACTCGAATAACAAGGGTAAGAATTTAATAAATTGAATTAATTAAAATTAAATGAAATTAAAATACTAAAAATATTACGTTATTGAAATTAAGATTAAATTTGAGAATAATAATGCAATAAACCATAAACCAATGTAAATTTAATCCGTTGGATAATAATGAATTGAATAATAAGAATGAAGAATTAATTAAATAGAATTATTGGGAATTTAATTTATAATTCTGAATATAATAAAATTAAAAATTTAACACTGCAATTGATAGATTAATCAACTTTAAATTGACATCTAAACTTGTTTAAATTATTGTAGATGATTAAGAAATATAAAAGTGATAAAATTGTCAATTATAGAATTGAAATTAAAAATTGGATTTTATTTAATTAATTATTAAATTAATGAAAAAATAGCCATTTTGGCCAATGACACGGATTTCGACAAAACTAGTTTCATCGGATCCATATCACTGATTTCAAGTTTCGTAGCGATCGGAGCTGTCGTTTGATTATACGAAAGCGAAACGCCTTGAATCGATTTAATTGAAATCAATTTGGAAAATTTTGATTTTAGCATAACTTCTTCATACGATGGAATTTGGACTTGAAACCTTTTCCATTGCGTTTAGAATATTTTAAAACACCTATTTTGATATATGGGTTGACCTAATTTCGTTCCGGAGTCGAAACGGGCTTTTCGGGCCACTTTATCGTTGAACGCGTATATCCAATCGTGTCCATCTATTCTTTTTCAACCTTGCCTATAAATACCCGGATATAAACCCTAGCCTACTTCTATTTCTAATTTGTCTGTACGTACATTTCAACCGTCTCTCCTCCTCAATGGCAGACAAATGAATTCTAGATTAAACACAAACCAAATTCAAATCCAAAGAAAAATTTCAAACTCCTCGGAAAAATTTAAAAAAAAACATATCGAAGATCTCAATGATACGAACCTATATTTGCTGTTCATTTTTCGAGTAAGTGACCGTATTGATCAGAAATCGCGGTCAAAGTCGAATTGGACGTTTTCAATTTCGACATCAATCAACGAAATTGGTTTTGGGTATTGGTGAGTTGGGCCCGTGGAGTCGTTTGGTGGTGGTCAGAGGTCTCGAAGTGGATGGAGGCATCAGGAAATCGCAGTTAGGGTTTCAGCAAACCTTAGTTTTAGGCGATGGCTGCATCATCGTTGGCCCAAATCGTGGCCGTGGTTGGCTCGCGCGGCCATGCAGAGGAGATCGACGAAGGTTTTAGGTTAGGGTTCGGTCAGAAGTCACGGCACGACTGCGTTGAAATAGCGACCCGGATTTAGCGTGCTCAGGAAGAAGAAGGTGGGTTGTCGTTCGTGTTTTGCTTCGTTGCTGATATGTGCAGTGGTAACTTGTTTGATTAGTATTAATTTATTTAATATTTATTTCCAAAATTCTAATTGTCATAACTTTCGCATACGAGGCCAAAATTACGCGTGGTTTTCTCCGCTAGGTTCGTATTGGAATTTTGGACATGATGGCGCAGGTTTAGGCTGATTCTGAGACTGTTCAATTTTTGGGTTTAAATTGGCTTTAAATTCAATTTAAATTCAGAAGGTGAGTGTTTTAACCTACTCACAACTTCTAGAATTTCTTATGTTGGTTTAATTTAATTTTTGTTGTGATTATGCATTTATTTATGACTGTTTAGTATATTTTAATCATCATCTCAGTTAATTGAATTTATTTAGATTAAATCGTTATTTAATTTATTATTGATATAACTACCAGTTAATTACCTGTTAAATATTATCAGTTATCTATTGGTATTGATTGATTGTTTTGGATGATGATTGTGATGTATGTGTGATCTGTTGATGGATGAATGGATGTTGTATTATATATTATTTTAAACTGCAAGTTGTTATGCATTTTATTTCATTCGAGATTATGGTTTGAAATGATATATAACCATAATTTTATTTTAAATTACGAATTTAAATGATAAATGTCCGTATCACTTGACCATAAGATAGAAAAATTTATGCAGGCACCGCGGTATATACATAAAAATATTTTGAAATGATTTTTTATGGTTTGTAAAGAAATAACTCTGAATTGCCGAACGTTGGAATTCAGAGTTGTATTATTGCATGCTTAATTAAAATGCCATGAATAACTCCGAATTGCCGAACGTTGGAAATAACTCTGAATTAACCCCATAGAAATCTTATTCATGGCTTGTTCATTGTTGTATTATTTCACGCTTAATTGTAATTAATGTTGAATTTTGATTGGAAATTAATTAATTAAAATGAAATGGATGAAATTATATGATAAAGTAAAGAATACATATATATAAAAGATATAATAATTTATAAATTCTTCTTATTTACTACTTGTTGATTCTTATTGATATGGAATAAATTACTATTAAATTATGAATATGCATATGAATGAAAGAAATTGATTAAACATAAATAATATTCTCTCTGAATTGAATATTGGTTAAATCAAGAATATGGTTTTGAAACTAGTCGGTAAGCTATTTTATTTTGTTTACCTAAATTTTAGTGTATAATGATTTTTGTTACTTACAAGTGATGTTTGGGTTCAGCGGCGAAAGGTAGTGATTCTCAGGCAAATTCGAACGAAGTTGGTTAGAAAAATATGGGAATTAAACAGAAGATTTGACTTTTTATTTAATTTTATTCAAAAATTCCAATTTTTTGAATTTTAAATCTCTAAAAATTAAATAAAAAAGAGTTCTGAGTTTAAATAATATTTTTAATATGAAATTTTAAATGAATTTAAAGTGTTTAAATTCAAAGGCAGGCTTTAAATGGTGAAATGTTTTATAAATGAAAGGAAGTCTTGGTAAAACTAAGATTTTATGACTTGAAAAATTGCAGAAATGGATTTAAAATTATTTTGAATTATTTTTTAATTTAAATTAAATTTAAATTATTTTAGAAAATGCTGGAATATAAATTGAATTTAAATTTAAATCCTATTTAGATAATTCAAATAAATGTTGTTATGAATATAAATTGATATGAAATGAATGGTTGTTTAATTATGATGTTGTGATTGAATATAATTTTCATAATATGCAATTTTTAATATTGTCCCATATTCATGAAATGATTTTTTCTATGCTATGTTCATTTATGTTAACATGCAAGCTAACGATATAAATTGAATCTGATGCATGAATACGACATCCATATGTGATATAAAATGGAATGTGATACCATTTTGGAACTAAATGGTATATTGAAAGGTTAAATGCAAATGAATTTGAATTGCATTTAACCTATGAAGCAAATGAGACAATGTGAGACTACTAGACCCTAAAATACACCCTAATGGATAGATTTGAGGTTGCGTAATTAATCATGATGATCTGGTCCCTCATCACTTATTATCCAAATGATTTGTTGCATGGACATTACCACAGCGACAAATGCAGCACAAACGTGAAAAGGGAAATAATTCAGTGTACTCTTGTTGATTGATACGTGGTGGAATGAAGATTAATATTAAAGCATAACGAGGTGAGCTCCAATAGTGAACCGAAGAAGATAGTGCAACTATTAGATCATGTGGGGGGCATCTACAATGTTTGATTGGAAGTTATACGGATTAAAAGGGTCATGATATTATTTCCTGGGGATTTGACCAGGCAACTAAGTACTCGGCATTGGGGCACTGCTCGGCAATATATGTATCGTTCGACACTCGAAACGCTCGGCACAAGGAATCGTTCGGCAGTCAGGGTCATTCGGCAGTCAAGAGCATTCGGCCTCAGAGAAACGCTCGGCATGAAGGAGCGCTCGACATCCAGAAGCTTTCGGCATTGAGAAACGCTCGGCACTGTATATCGTTCGGCATACCAAGGAAGCTCGGCATAAGATCGTTCGGCATCCATAGATTGTTCGGCCTCCCGAGAACGTTCGGCATACCAAGGACGCTCGGCATAAGATCGTTCGGCATCCAGAGATTGTTCGGCCTCCCGAGAACGTTTGGCAATCAAAGATTGTTCGGCATTCTTTCAATCTCGACCGGCTTCGATTGTTGCTTGGCCTACTCTTCCCATGCAACATCACATCATTCATCATGAAGATGATGGTTCGGCATTCGGCCGTTCGGCATGTTCTGGTCGGCACACAGAGTTTACTCCATTTGGGCTGTGATATCCAGCTACCAGGCCCACCAGGGAAGTCCAACCCACCTTCGTCTATAAATAGAGAGGCAGGGGCACAGTGAAAAGGATGAGTTTTTTGGGGAACACTGGGGAAACTCTGCTGCATTCAACACTCACTAAAGACTTAATCTTTTGTCTTTGCAATTGTATTCAAGTAATTAGAAACGAATTGTATCTGTAATCAACTATCAAGGAAATCAATAGAAATCAACTTCAAAGTGGACGTAGGCAGTTACGTCGAACCACTATAAATTTGGTGTTCTTGTTCTCTGCATTGAAATTGGTATATTATTCTCTGTTTTAATTTACTTTCTTCATTACTCTCACTACACAATCTTTCTAAGGGTGTTAGTGACCAATTTTGGTGCCAACATTTTGGTCCGTTCACCGAGAATCGAATTCTCAGGCTGTTAGGATCTACTTTGTAGCTACTGGATTGCATAAATCCCCCAGAGGAGATCCAAGATCATTCACCGGGCATCTGTTGATTCTATTCAGAGTTATAACCAATAACTCTACCATGGGAAGACCACGAACCAGATCAGCCTCCCATAACGCAGATGTCCACGAAACTGCTAACGTGCAACAAGTTGGATCTAGAAATCTGCAAGCAACTCGAGGTGCAAGGCCCTCCATCCAAAACCAAGCGAAAGTCGTTTCTTGAGCAGATTTCAACGACTTGATAAGAGAACTCAAGGAAAGTAGAAGGCAACTTGCTGAGCAGATTCAAGCCAACACTAATCTCATGACTCAACTTACTCAGCAGCAGCGTCAGAATGCTAGAGGTAACCCTGCCCCTTATTCTGAATCTGATAGTTTAACCTCAGCTGATGAACCTACTAGGCGTAGACGCCGTAAGGATGAAGATGCACAGGCGGGTGCCACAGATCGATTGACTAAGGATCAAGCCCGTGAAGAGACTAGACACCCGAATCTCCAAGACCCAAATCAGGCGGGATATCAACCCGTACGGTCCCGTGGAACGGAACCCAACCCTCCATCCTCCATACAAACCCCGGACTCAACAGCTATGGTCAGGCAGTTGATGAGAGAGAACCAAGGCTTGACCAATGAAGACTGGGGAGTGTCCAGAACCCATACTCCCTTTACAAATGGTATCCTACAGGCTGAGTACCCCAAGAAGTTCAATATGCCAACCATCCCAACCTACGAAGGGAAGACTGATCCCAGGCAGCATGTGATAAGGTACGGATGGATGATGGATTCTGCAAGAGCTAATGATGCAACCAAGTGTAGGCACTTCCCAATCACTCTGTCCAGAATTGCCACCATGTGGTTTACTCGACTTCTCCCACGATCTATATCCGCTTTGACGAATTGGCAATGAAATTCATAGAAAATTTCAGGATACACACCACTCATCCAAAGGATGTGATGTCCTTATCAAGCGTCATCCAAGCTCCGGGAGAGTCTTTGAAAGATTACTTGCAGGGATTTCATGTTGCGGCTACCGAAGTGATCAATCCAAAATGACCATGCAATTTTGATGGCGGTAATGCGTGGAGTGGATCCAGACTCTGAATTTGGAGATTGGTTGGCGGGAAAGCCCCTAGCCACACTGGAGCGCTTTTATTCAAAAGCTCATTAGTTCATAAGAAGGGAGGAAGCTCGATGGACAAGACGAGACAAGGTACCAACGCCTGCTCAGGAGAATGTGAAAAGTAACGTTGCCATGAAGCGAAACAGCGATAGTTCGGAAAAAGCTTGAGTCAACGCCCAAAACAAGTCTGGGCAGACTAAAGGATCTGGAGGTGGAAATCTCGGAAAGAAAAGAGATACGGGAAAATGGAAGTCAAGGATCTCGACCTACAATGAATACACCCCACTCAACGCATCTCTTGAGAACATCTACTTGTCAACTTGTAACACTTTTCAATATAGAAAACCACGCCCAAAGGAATCAACATAGGAACAGAAGAGAACTGGGAAGTATTGCCGCTTTCATGAGTCTTATGGGCACAACACGGAGGAGTGCAGACGCCTCCATGATGCTATAGAGAACTTTATTAGACAGAAGAAGCTGCAAGAGTTTGTCAAAGACCCGCAAGACGGAAGACAAGAGACATCGGACCCCGGATGCAGGCCAGCTCCATGCCAACTAGAACAACCTGCTCGAACCGTGGGCAGATTGGTTATCAACACGATTGCGGGCAGACCTCATCCTGCGGATAATAATTGACAGGAGATGGGACGATATGCTAACTCTTTAAGACATGCGGAGTATGAGTGTTGTTCGAATGTGGAGGACAGGACTCCTGCAAAGCAGCAGCGCACGATGGATGATGATATTGTATTCAGGAGCAGAGATGTCGATAAGGTTGAAGCTCCTACCATTGACCGGATGGTCATATCTGCGACAAACGGGCTGGCGTTTGTGAAGAGGATTCTAATTGATTGCGGAAGTTCCGTTAACATCATCTTCAAGAAGGCATACGACCGAATGAAGCTCGAGACTTAGGATTTGAAACCATCTAAAGTTAGAATCCATGGCTTTAACGGCGCAGCAACGGATGTTGTGGGATATGTGGAACTACCAATTTAACTGGGGCAAGCTGAGCGCAGGAGGGTGCGAATCCTGCCGTTCATAGAGTTGGATGTTGACTCCCCATATAACGTATTTCTAGGACGTTCAGCCCTAGCAGAATTTAGGGCAGCATTGGCCCCTTGGTGTCTGATATTAAAATTTCCAACAGACGGAGGTGTTGGAGTGGTACACGGCAATCAGGCGACCGGTCGTGCATGCTATGTGGCTGAGTTGAGAGAGGCTCGACGTAGAGAGAAAGGAAAGGTTGCGGACATCTCCGTCCGCATCCAAAATTCTGATGATTGACAAGTAGCGCCCGAGCCCTGGCTCGGGCAACATTCTTGGATCTATAGAGACATAGATCCAAAAGATGATGATGGGGGATCCAGGGAAACAAATGCAGCACCGGCTGAACTCACAATTGACATCCCAGTCAGCCGGGATGACCCATCACGAATTTTTAAAATTGGATCACAACTCGACCCCGTGGTGGCTGAGAACCTCACTGACTTCCTTCTAGCGAATCTTGATGTCTTCGCCTGGACACACTCTGATATGTGCAGGGTTTCCCTAACAGTTGCGAGTCATATGTTGAACATAGACCCAAAGTACGTTCCCGTAAAACAGAAAAGGAAAGGTATGGACCCAGAGAGGTCTGCGGCTCTCAAAGAGGAGGTGGACAAACTCAAAGCCAATGGGTTCGTCCGAGATGCCCTCTATCCTGAATGGGTATCTAACCCGGTGCTAGTGAAGAAAGCGAATGGTAAATGGAGAACTTGTGTTGATTATTATGATTTAAACAAAGCATGCCCGAAGGATAGTTTCCCGTTGCCTAGGATTGACCAGCTGGTCGATTCAACTGCCTGACATGAGTTACTATCATTTATGGATGCATACTCTGGATATAATCAAATCCCGATGCACTTCCCAGATCAAGAACATACCAGTTTTGTCACAAACGTTGGGTTGTATTGATATATAGTGATGCCCTTTGGATTGAAGAACGCAGGAGCAACTTATCAGTGTATGGTGAATCGGATGTTCAAAGATCAGATTGGCAGAACAATGGAAGTCTATGTGTATGACATGCTCGTGAAGTCACGTCAGTCAAACGACCACATCCGAGACTTAGCGGAGATGTTTGACATACTCAGGCATTATGGAATGAAGATCAATCCTTTGAAGTGTTCATTCGGCGTAGTGTTAGGAAATTTTTTAGGTTTCATTGTGAATGCGCGAGGGATCGAGGGTAACCCGGAAAAGATTCAGGCTACCCGAGATATACAAGTGCCCAGAACCATAAAACAAGTGCAATGCTTGAAAGGAAAGGCGGCCTCGCTGAGCCGATTCATATCCAGGGCCACAGACAAGTGTATTCCTTTCTTCGATGTTATAAAGAAAGGAAAGAGGAATTTCGAATGGCCATCCGATTGTGAAGAAGCATTCCGAGCTCTTGTAAGGCACTTAGAAAGTCCTCCGGTATTGTCGAAACCAATAGAGCACGAAATGTTGTACGTATACTTGGCTGTATCCTAGCACGCTATCAGTACAGCTTGGTTCACGAGGAAGACCGGGTTCAAAAGCCAGTTTACAATGTTAGTAAACGCTTGACGGGGGCAGAAAGAAATTATCCAAAGATTGAAAAACTAGCATATTGCTTGGTGATTGCATCACGCAAGCTTCGTCCGTATTTTCAGGCGCACTCAATCAGTGTTTACACTGATCAGCCTTTGCGGTAGATACTCCAACGACCGGAAACTTCCGGAAGGATGTTAAAATGAAATATTAAGTTAAGTCAGTTCGATATTACCTACCTACCGCGAAGGGCCATACAAAGACAAGCAATAGCTGACTTCATCGTTGAGTTTACTATGTCAGATGAAGCAAACGACCACAGTGTCATACCTCCCCTTCGATGGAATTTGTACACCGATGGGGAATCCAACGACCATTGTTCAGGGGTTGGCATAGTTCTTGTAACTCCTGAGAACCGATCAGTTTGCTGCGCTTTGAAGTTCGAATTCACAGCAACGAACAACGAAGCCAAATATGAAGCGTTGATCGCCGGCTTAAGTCTTATCAAAGAACTGGGAGTAAAATCGGTTGAAATCTTCAACGACTCGCAGCTGGTGGTGTACCAAGTGCGAGGAGACTACCAAGCAAGGGGCAGAGATTTGCCTCATATTTGGTTCGAGTTCAGGAGCTGCTAGCGAATATCGAGTATTATGATATCTCACATGTCCCGCGTGAGCAAAACAGAGCAGCCGACTCATTGGCAAAATTCGCAAGCACAGGCGATGCACAACAAATGGGATTATTTCCTATTGAGACCCTCCATGCTTCGAGTATAGATATGATGGAGGTAGATTTTCATGTTAGAAACAGAAATCGAGAAGGAATCGTGGATGATTCCAATCAAACAGTACTTGCTATTCGAGATCTTACCCGAAAGGAAGAGCGAAAGATGACAAGTCCTTCATAAGGCTTCTCGTTATGTAATACATGATGGAATAATGTACCGGAGGGGATTCTCGACCTCATTACTCCGATGCATTGCCCATGATGAGATAAAATGAGTCCTTAAGGAAGTCCATGAAGGAGAGTGCGATGACCATACTGGGGGGCAGACATTAGCAAAGAAGGTCCTCCTTTACGGATACTACTGGCCAACTGTGAATTGGGATGCTGCAGACTATGTGAGAAGATGCGATAAATGCCAGATATATGAAAAAATCCCTGGCCATTTGCAATATTTAGAATTGACCTAGTTGGTTCTTTACCCATAGCCAAATGTGGAGCGAAATATGTAATAGTTACAGTCGACTACTTCACCAAACGCACAGAAGCAGAGCCTCTGGCCATAATAACCACCAAGAAGGTTATTAATTTCGTTGTACGAAATATCATATGTCATTTCGGCCTTCCACGGACCATCATTACAGACAATGGGACTTAATTAGAACAAGGAGTTCAAAGAATTTTGTCAGAAATATGGCATTGAGGAGAATTTTGCAGCGGTTGCTCATGCGAAAGCCAACGGACAAGTGGAAGCCGTAAACAAGATAATCAAGTCCATATTAAAAAAGCATCTAGAAAAGGCTAGAGGCAAGTGGGTGGATGAACTTCCAGCGGCACTTTGGGCCTATAGGACCACCCACAAGACCGCGACTGGTCACACTCCATTCGCATTGGCGTATGGAACAGAAGTTGTCATACCCGTGGAACTTGAAGTTCCATCACATTGGGTAACCTATTACGACCTCGAGTCAAACCAGAACCTTTTATTGGAATCGTTGGACTTCATTGATAAAAAACGTAAAGAAGCCAATTTGAGAGCCGTCGCATACAAACACAAAGTCGCTAGCTATTATAACGAAAAAGTCCGACCAAGAATTTTTGGTGTGGGAGACCTTGTTTTGAAACGAGTTTTCCGACACCATCTCATATGAACCCTGCACGGGAATGTCCATACGTCATCGAACGGAAGCTTGGAGAAGGAATTTTCAAGCTAGCGACCGTCAACGGTGCGACACTCCCCCGGGCATGGAACAGCGAGCAATTGCGGCATTATTATATTTAGTCTACTTCTTTCATGTATTAGTTGCATTTACTTCCAGTATGCTTTTATTTTTAATTCTTGGCATGTAGTAAGACAATTTAGATTGCTTTCATTAATAAAGGCTTGAAGCCATCTTTTCCATGAATTACTGATATTTCTACGTATGATGATCCTGTGACAGGAAAATGAAACTATATTATTCTGAATGACGTACGAACACATGCAAACGATTCAAAATCTGCAAGTCCCCGGAGTGCGGACTGGAGTACTCTAAGTCCCCGGAGCGCGGACTCGAGTATAAACGACTCAAAATCTCCAAGTCCCCGGAGTGCGGACTGGAGTACTCTAAGTCCCCAGAGCGCAGACTCGAGTATGAATGACTCAAAATCTCCAAGTCCTCGGAGTGCGGACAGGAGTACTCTAAGTCCCTGGAGCGGACTCGAGTATAAACGATTCAAAATCTCCAAGTCCCCCGAGTGCGGACTAGAGTACTCTAAGTCCCCAGAGCGCGGACTCGAGTATAAATGACTCAAAATCTCTAAGTCCTCGGAGTGCGGACTGGAGTACTCTAAGTCCCCGGAGCGTGGACTCGAGTATAAACAACCCAAAATCTCCAAGTCCCCGGAGTGAGGACCCGAGTATAAACGATTCAAAATCTCCAAGTCCCCAGAGTGCGGACTGGAGTACTCTAAGTCCCCGAAGCGCAGACTCGAGTATAAACGACTTAAAATCTCCAAGTCCACAGAGTGTGGACTGGAGCACTCTAAGTCCCCGGAGCACGGACTCGAGTATAAACAACTCAAAATCTCCAAGTCTTCGGAGTACGGACTAGAGTACTCTAAGTTCCTGGAGCGCAGAGTCGAGTATAAACGATTCAAAATCTCCAAGTCCCCCGAGTGTGGACTGGAGTACTCTAAGTCCCCGGAGCATGGACTCGAGTATAAATGACTTAAAATCTCCAAGTCTCCGGAGTGCGGACTGGAGTACTCTAAGTCCCCGGAGCACGGACTCGAGTATAAACAACTCAAAATCTCCAAGTCTCCCAAGTGCGGACTGGAGTACTCTAAGTCCATGGAGCGCAGACTCGAGTATAAACGACTCAAAATCTCCAAGTCCCTAGAGTGCGGACTGGAGTACTCTAAGTCCCCGGAGCGTGGAATCGAGTATAAACGACTCAAAATCTCCAAGTCCCCGCAGTGCAGATCGGAGTACCCTAAGTCCCCAATGTACGGACTAAAAATATTCTAAGAGCTTGAAGCGCGGAAGGAAAAACGAACAACTCTCGAAGAATCTCTAAGCTATATGAAGGTAAACTGAGTAGACCATGTTATTCACAACAACTTGGATTTAAATCCCAATCATGCAAAAGTTGAACGACAAGAGCCTTTTGAAAGACAGAAAAAAGGAACTAAGCTTTATTCAGAAAAAGTTTCTACTATAAGCCCTCCAAAGTTCGGAGTCGACAATCTATTTACAAAGACTACGGAAGTAGATGAAAATAATTACATAACTTAAACTAACTCTCATTGAACAAGAGTAATGATCACTTCTTGTGCTTCTTCGACTTCTTCACCTCCATTGCCTTCTCGGACGGCTCCTCCCCTGTGCATTTACCCTTGGTGCTCTTCTTTGATGGAGGGGTAGCAGCTAAAGAAGTATGGGGAACATCCACAGGCTTGGACCTGACAAGGAGAATGACCTTCAATGGCTTGTTCAAGGGATCGTCTGGGTCCACAACGTATGCTTTATGGCCAAAGATATCGCGGTATTTCATCAACTTATTCTTATTATTATGAATGTATTCTATGATTGATCTAATATACTTATTCCTTATTAACTTGTTATTTGTTTTAGGAACTTATATATTGATAGTTTTAGAAACTAGTCTTTTTGAAGATATGTGTGTTTTATTAGACTTAACATTGTTTAAATTACTAAATTGTGAATTCTTGACTTTCTTCTTATAACCTAATTTGTTTTTATTGTTAACAGGTTGTGAATTTTCAATAATTCTAGATAAATTTTCTCTGCCTTTATTAAATTTAAAACATTTTAGTGATTTCTTCTAGTTTGGTCTTTAGACTTGAATTTTCTAGTTCTACCATTTTAATATTAGTTTTTAAATCATGATTTTCAAAAACAAGAACATCATTCTTTTGTTTTTGAGTCTCAGTTTCTTGACTCAATAATATCAGTTGAGAATTAACATTTATAAGCGACTCTTGAGTTTTCTCAAGTTCTTCTTCCAATATTTTCTTCTCGTCTTTAAGCATATCTCTTTCAAATTCTGCCTTGTTCTGATTTTCAACAGCCTCTTTATATTTTCTTTTGATACTTTTTAAAGCATCTAACATTTCTGAGTTTATCTCTATCATATCATCAAAAGTGAAATCACTAACCTCATTATCTTTGGCCATAAAGCATACGTTGGCTTGTTCATTATCACTGTCACTCTTTCTTTCTGAAGAGGAAGAGATATCTGAATCATCCCAAGTAATCGAGAAAGCTTTCCTTCTAAATTTGTCCTTCTTTTTGTTGCGATATTCTTTCTTTTGACGCAGAAATCCTTTTGTATATGCCCCTTTTTGTGACAGTTAAATCGCTTCATAACTTATGAAGACGGTGGGTTATTGCTATTTATGCTTTTCTTGCTATTATTTCTGTTTCCTTTTATATACTTCAAGAATTTCTTGAAGTTTTTGGCAACAAAAGGCTATATTGTCTTTGTCTGAATCTGATTCTTCTTGCTCTGCATGGAATGCTATATTCTTTTTCTCTTGAGCCTGAACTAGTTTAGCCTGCAAATTCACTTTATAGGACATTAAATTTCCTATTAACTCTTCTGGAGTTATTTTGGAAATATCGTTTGCTTCTTCAATAGAGAGAACTTTTATTTCCCATTCTTCTGTTAAAGAGTTAAAGATTTTGGATACAATATCAAAATTGAATATTCTTCTCCTAGTCCTACTAATGAATTTTAGATATCCTGAAATCTTAAATACATATCATTTGTAGATTTATTGTCTTTCATCCTAAAGTTTTGAAACTGACTTTTGATCATGGATATTTTGATTTGTTTGACCTTGTTAGTTCCTTCGTGTGTTACTTTGAGTTACGCCGTATTTCATATACAGTGTTGCACATGCTAACATAGTTAAACTCATTTTTATCTAAGGCACAAAACAACATATTCATGGCTTTTGCATTTGCTGTGGCATCTAGTTTCTATGTATTTGTTCAAGTAGATTACTCTTCAGTAGGAATAATATATTCTATCTAAGTTATATTCCATGAATCAAAACCATTTTCTTGCATATATATTCTCATTCATGTGGCCCAATAGTTATAGTTCATGCTATTAAATAGCGGTGGACGTGCAGTGGATTGTCCTTCAATGAAGCTAATGTTAATGCTAGTGGGTGTGTTAGTTTCCATATTATTAGCAGATAACCGTGTTACAGTTATATGATGACCATGCTTTGACACTAAATGAAAATGTGCTATGGGTCGTGTAATATGGATATAGGATAATACAAAGTGTATTGATGATAGCTATACAGTAAATAGTGCAGAATATAAAAGCAGTATAATAAAAATGACACCAGAGATTTTTATAATGGTTCGGAGCTTCGTCCTACGTCCAGTCCCAGACTCCTTCTGGAATTTCAGTAAAACAATAACCCTCACTTAACCCGGAGGAACAGGTCTATACAACCCCTGAGCAGCCGAATAGGGACCTGAGCAGCGGAACAGGATTTCGCCTCAACAGCCGAAGAGGACTTTACATGCCTGAAACGCAAAACAGGACTTCAACAAATACGAAAGATTGTTTGAATTTTTTTGTTCTGATAACACGGAAAAGTCTGTTTATAGTAAACTCTTCACTATGATCTTCTCCTTGAGTATAAATATATATATATATTTGAAGTTCATGAAGAATAGAAAGGAATAATATTGCTTAGAATATATTAATGCGGAATATTTAAGAGTACGGTCACAAGTATATTCAAGAGAGTTTGATAAGGAAGATTAAAAAATTCAGTCATTTGGAATCAAGTTAGAGTATGCATTAATAGATGTTAAAAAGCAGCGACCATTGACGAACAGTTCTGGTTGAAGTGTTGCATCCAAATATCTTTGTAGCGATTCGTAACTCTTCACAAATGGTCGTGTCTTTTCAAAAAATTAGCTATTATAAAAATTCAGTCGACTGAACCTCTGGGTCAGTCGACTGAATATTCAAACGAATTTTAAATATATGTTTGTTTATTTATACGCCTGTGCATGTTGCACAGAAATTATCAGGTCAATCGACTGACATACCAAGTCATTCGATTGACCTGGTAATTTCTGTGCAGTTTGCACAGTTTTCATACATACATACATATATATATATATATGATTCTAAAGACTCAAAACAAGATAATATAAAAATTGATGCACGGATTTTGATGTCTTGTCTCCATGTAGTATATATTCTCTTTATGTCGTAACAGTCGTCAAATCTATATGTTGTAGTAATAGCTTTGTGTCAAGAATCAAAACCAAATCAATAAATATAATAGCTAGTTAGTAAATTGGTACAGGTATAATCAGCGTTTATGAATACTGTTATTTAACTGGGTAATGTAAGCACCCCTGTGCATAGATATTACGATTGAATAATAATAAAGCTTTAATTCATCAGTCCCCTTGTTTCCAATTACCAGTCCCTATTTGTTAGAAGAAGAAGTCATAGTAATTCATCATAACCAGTTTGTAACCCGTGTATTGCACACGGTATATATTTTAAATATTTTAAAAAATAGAATTTTATATAATATATGGTGAATTTGTTATGATAAATGAGTTATAATCAAATTTATAATATTTCTAAGTGTATAATTTTTGTTATGACATTTACGTATTTTTATATTTGAATATAAATTAAATTATCATTTTGTTGATAAAAATAAGTTACATACTAATTTGTTATTTTTCAGGATTCAATATTTTTTACGCAAATACATGAAAATTTGCATTCTTAATTAATTTTGAAACTAACTTTTTTACAAACTTTTATAGATAAATATTCATGTACGCAAATTTTGAAATTGGCTTTAAGTTTTTGATATATTTGACAAAAAGATAAATGATGTGTGGAATGAATTTCAAGTATCACTTGAGACTCAACAAAAATAAATAAAAATAGAAGCAATGTAAGGCTATTGAATCAATATATATATATATATATATATATATATATATATAAAGTTCTTCTAACATATACTATCAAAAGTAAGTATATGATACTAACATGTGATAAACAAAATATTTATTTAACTATTAAAAGAAATATTTATTGAAAATAGGACCCTAAATGTTATCAATCACAATATCGTTTTAATTATACAAAAAATGACTTTTAATCTAATCTTTCATACCTCGATAATTTCAATTGCTAATAATAATTTTCAAGAAATATTTAGCATTTACCTCTTAAAGATAATAAAATACAAAAGAAGAACATTTCTAATCAAAGTATGGTACAATTTGTGTCCATCGATTAAAAGTATAGATATAAATAGTTAAAACAGGAAAATAGTGTCAAGGACAATATTTTAGCCTCAAGGACCGACCTTCAATATTTTAGCTTGAAGGATAATTTTTGAATTTCAATTCGAAGGCAAGACAAGAAATCAGCGAACAGGAAAAACACACAAATGAGTTTGGAGCGCGCCAAGCTTAGACGACATTGTCAACGAGGGCGGTTTCTGCAATGGCATTGGCTGCGATGGTGGTTGGTTCGATGGTGGATGGCAACGGTTAAGGTTTTGAAATAGCTCGATTTGAAGTTATCTTATGATGGAAAATTAAGGACCCTAGTGGAAGGGACGCCATGGTGAAGTGATGCTTTAGAAGAAACAACAATTTGAGGAAGAAGAAGAGCAATTCGAGAAAGAAGAGAGCAAGCCATGGAAGAATTAGGGGGGAAGAAATGGTATCAACTATTAGGTATCAGTTTTCTAGTTTGTAGGTATCATTTTCGAAAATATTTGTTATTTTTGAGTTTGTGCTTTGAATATGATGATGAACTGGTTTTCTACAATGATGATTGTTATGATTGAAATGCTTGTTCAAGAATAAACTTTAAACTTAGATAAAGGTGATCGAATTTGATAAATTTGAAAACCTAGGAGATATGGGTGGTTTATTTGAGTATCAGCTATTAGTATCTATTTTAGTTATCGGTAACAGTTTTTAGGTATTAGTTTTATACCAGTAACAGTTTTTAGGTATCAGTTTTTAAGTTAAGAGTTATCGGTAGCATGCGACGACAACAGGTAGTGTTGGTGGCGAGGGCGAGGCTGGTGGTGGCAGTGGGTGATGGTGCGACAACTGGTGGTTAATAATTTTGACAATTTGTCCCTATGACTAATTTTGGAAGAATATTTGTCCTTAGCACTAATTTTGGAAGAATGTTTGTCCTTGTGGTTAAAATATTGATGTTTTGTCCTTGATGCTAAAAAAAATACAAATTTTGGTCCTTTATACAAAAAACCCCTATAAAATGTAACTCTTTACAAAAAGATTCTAATTGAAAATGTTAATTATTTTTCAACGTTATAGAATACAAAGATTCACCACTTATCATTAATTGTAGTGTCGTTCTTCATAGAAATAAAATTTATTTATGACAAAGAATCCACTTAATGGACAAATTTTGAAAAGTAAAAATGTTACATTTGTAATGGCATAACAATAAAGAAAGAAATAATTATCCGTATATTTCTCTGTATTAAAAATACTAATTTTAGAAATAAAGAAATTTTATGAACTTGAATATAGAATAATATAAGATAATTAAAGACTACTCTGTATATAATTTCAAAATTTTAAATATATGGAATTAAAAAATAGTTTTACCATTATGTCAATAAGAATGTAATATGCACATTGATTTATTATTTTTTATAATTTTTTTAGATCGATTATTGATTATTTTTAATTACACTTATTTAAAAGGTTTGAATTTAGCATCACATAATAAATTCAAATATATAGACTTGAATGTACAACAATATAAGAATATTTAGGAGAAATCCGTATATAATTGGGAAAACTATTAAGTGTTGGTATTTAAATGTAAAATGATAAAAGAAAAAATTAGTAAAACAATGCAATTTTGTATAATTGTGAAAACTTTAAACTATATAGACTTGAGTGAAAAATTAATTTCATCATTTTTGGCAATATTATGAATATGACACACATGTTGAATTGTCAGTTTTAAAGAATTTATTAGATCAACTAATGGATATTGTTAGTTGTATTTATTTATAAAGTTTAAATTTAAGATCATCTAGTTAATTTTAACATAAGGTTTAAATGAAAAATAATAGAAGAAAACCTACGTGAGACGTATAAATAATTGTGCAAAATTATTAAATGTTGGTATTTAAATAAAAAGTGACGGAAGGGAGAACCAGTAGAAGCATTATAATAATTATAATAACAAGCGTTACGGCACGCGCTTCACACGTGATGATGAAGAAAGATGAATTATTTTTCTACAAATTGTATTTATTTAATATGTTCAAAAGAAAATGATTTCCACATATATTTACTCATATTTTTGTGATAAATCATACGTAGGTGATTTGAAATTTCGTTTCTAAGCTGCATTATCTAATTTATTGTGAGTTTAAATTTTTATTTATATTATTAATTAACAAAAAAAATTGCAAAGTAGTTTATTTGCTAGATTTTATTTTTAATTGATACTAAGACTTAGTAAATATTTGCAGAGAAAAGTTTGAATTTGTAAAAGAAGCTTAATTGTCAAATCTTAATTTTAAGCGATGCTAAATATTAATAATATCTGTAAAGAGACATTTTTGGCATTTCATGTTGATACCAAAAAAGTGTGGCATCAAATGTATAAAGATATAAAGGGTAATTTTGAAAATTTGTGGTTGGACCAAAAGTTTGCGCTTCCAAACCAACTATCAATAAAGATGATATAATAATTGTAACAATGATAAATAACATGATTTAAAAATTAAATATCTAGAGGAAATTAAGGAGGGAAGAGAAAATTCCTAGAATTAATAAGAGAGCATGAAATGTTTTTGCTTTACTACTATTTAATAAACTAGTGTGTAACCCATGTGTTGCATACAGTAGTGATGTAAAAGAAATTGTCAAATATACATAGTTAAATAGTTGACTACAATATAATATGCTAATGTTAAACATATGTTTATGCAAGTCGTATGTTTTAATTATTGTGTATTTTATAATCCATAATAAAATACCAATTTTGAAAGATAAATTAAACCATAAACTTAAAGTAGCTAAGTTAAATGGAATTAAAGAAAATATCCTAAATAATTTGTAAATTATACTTCAATATAAAGTGACAAGGAACAATAAAAAGAACCTTCATTATTATGCATGTTTATTATTACTATATATCATGTAAGAAAGAAAATATTAACACAAATTTAAATGTAAAATAGTTGAAATTAATTAAACAATGATAGAATTTATACCTAAAACTAAACGATAGGCCAGAAATAAGGAGAGATTTATTAATAACCATAAAAATCATAAACTCCAAACAATAGTTATCTTTATATAAAATACAAAATCGAAATAATAATAGATTTTAATTCTCAAAATTCATAAATGAAATATAACTCATTCTACCTTACTATTATTTAATAGAATATATATAATAAATAATTCTATCAATAATTTAAGTTACATAAGAATAAATAACCGAAAATTACATATATTATAATTTTAGATTATATAAATATATGTGTCTAAATTTAAAATAATTTTACAAAAATGTTTTTGAAATTTAAATAAATTAAACATTAAGTACGATATATAATTAATCTATATGTATAGTAAATGAGAATACAAATATATTAGAAAATTTACATTGTTATTTTCATATCTTTGTGTTAACATAATGATTTTGTTATTGTAAAATAATTAAAATAATATTTCTCAAATTAAGCAGTTACATTTTAAATATCATACTTAAATAATTTATATGTTTAAATAGTTATAGATACTACTATTTTCCGATTCTAAACATTCACAGTGAAATATAGAGTTTTAAATTAGTTTCAAAATAACGTTATATTTTAAAGTTTTATTAAGTTATATTTTAGATTATATGAGATATTCAGATTAGATTTAAATGAGAGCATAAAATTGTAATATATATATATATGTGTGTGTGTGTGTGTGTGTGCGCGCGCGCGTGCGTGCACGTGTGTGCACGCGCACGGGCGTGCGTGCGTGCACATGTCTATGTTTGTTTATATATATAGCGTACATGCGTGCAACACACACACACACATATTTGTGTGTGCGTGTATGCATATGTATGTATGTATGTACGTACGTATGTGTGTGTAATAAAAGATAACCAAGGATGATATTTTTTATTTTTGACTTATTAAAATCATGAGAAGCTTCATGAAAAATTAATAGAGAGAATAAAGAAGAAATCTTAAAAACTGAGAATTGAGGAGAATTTTTTTCTTCTATTTTACTATTATTTAATAAATAAATACTAGATAAACATATATATATAATTTAATATATTATCAAAATAGACTATAAATACCTATAATTTATTGAGATTTTATATATCTAAAATAATATATTAGGGTTATAAAATAATTTTGAAATTTTTAACATTAGGTAGAATACTTCACAGGTTTATATTTATTAAATAAATATCGATGAGTTTACAAAATTTTTTATCATTATCATTTTTTGATTTTAGCCTGTAGTCAAATATATTAAAATATTATTTTTGAATAGTTAAAAATAATCATATATTCATTATTTTCATATTCTAAGTATTTAAAATGATATATTTTGTTTTGAATTAGTTTTACAATAATATTTCTTAAGTTTAAGAAAATTATATGTTAAACATATTGTTTTATTAATTTATACATTTGAAAAAAACGTAAATAAATAAAGATTTATTATTGTTGTTTCCAAAATTTTATGTGTTAAAGTATTTTATCTAATTTTAAAATAAACTTAATTTATAATGTAAATACGACCAATGTACTTATAGATGTGAAACAATTACAAGTATTTATTTATGTAATAAATTTTGAACAAAAATATTGATATAATGTTTGGGAGAATTAATTTAAAGGACAAAAATTTGTATATTTTTAGCCTCAAGGACACGACCTCTATATTTTAACCACAAGGACAAACATTCTCCTAAAAATTATTCACAAGGACAAACATTTTTCCAAAATTATTCATAAGGACGAACATTCTTTCAAAACTGCTACCAAATTAAAAACTGATACCTAAAAACTGCTACCAGTAACTACAAACTGATACCTAGAAATTGCTATTAATAACTAAAAACTGATACCTAAAAAGGTTGTCCTTCGGGCTAAAATACTGAAGGTCGGTTTTTGAGGCTAAAATGCTGAGAAATTTTGTCCTTGACAATAATTTGATGATAATATTTTACTTTTTAAAGGAATATTATGTAACTTCATGATCTAGTGTGTATTTATGCTTATGCACACCAACACAAATGTATGATGATGGGTTTTAGATGTTAAATATCAAAATCGATACTGATAAGAATTTTAAGTGTTATATAAGATAATTAAGGGAAAAATATTTTTTAATTTACTAAAATTGCGGGTTATAATAATAATAAAGTAAAAGAATGTATCACATGCATTGCACACGCTAGTGTTGTAAAATCATGCTACTCATACTTTAAATATTATTGAAAGAAGATTTTGTTATGTAATGCTCGATATTCTTTTTATTATTGTTCATAGATATAATTTTTGTTAGCGATTCATGTATTTTTATATTTGAGAGATATCTATTTTACCATTTTGTTACTACAAATGTGGCATTTAATTGAAATTGTCATTTTATTTATAAAATATCAAAGAACTTATTGAGTATTAATTACTTGAATCTATTTATATAGGAAGGATTTATAGTGTTTGATTAATTTTAAATATGTGGATTTGAATGTAAAATAATAAGAGAAAATTGATGAAAACTTTGCAATGACGGTGGAAATTATAAAATCTCGGTATATGAACATAAAATCATCAAAAAAATTAATGTAATATTTTTGATAACTATAAAATGATAAATTTGTATGGATGCACAAAAAATCGAAGGGAATTAAGAAGTGGGGTGAAAATTTTGAACCGTTCTATCATTTAACTGATAATTTATTAAAATATATAATTATATATTAAAGTTTTTCTTATTGTCTTTTATGTGATCCATATTTTTAGTCTGAATGAAATTTTAGTTTATACATTTTGTTACAATGAGCGTGATATACTTGATGACATTGTGATCTATACTATTTATTAGAAAAATTAATAAATAATAGTTCATTAATTTTGTTTAAATAGTTTATTTATTTAAAATATATAGATTTAAATGTAAATTATACATAAAAATTGAGAACATTAAAATTGATAGTAGAAAGCAAAAAATGCAGGTTTTTGAATGTAAAATGACAGTGTAATATTAACATAATTTTATAAACAATTCAAAAATAATAAATTGTATCAGGTCTTTAAATAAATATTAGTAAATATCCAAAGCAAGTTAAGAAGAGCTAAGAAAAGCGCTAGAATTAATGTGAAAGCTAGAATTTCTTCTGTTTTAATTTTATTTAATAGATAAGATAATAAATTAGTGAGATCCATCTATCTTACGAATGAATGATATCAAAAATAAATGACTAAGATCACAAGAGGAAAGTCAATAGGAGGACATGATATTATTAATGAGTTAAGTAAAATGAGAGCTGGGTCCCATAAAATTCTGTAAATTTCTTCATGGCACCTACCACGATACATGCTTGAACTCAACATTTCATGCGTTTTGGCCCAAAAATTTGGCTGATTTGAAATGGAGATAATTGCCATAGCACTCGAACTCACTGCACGGTAACTGTTGGAATTCAAGGGGTTGCATCATGTTTAAGGTTATGATGGTTTCTACAGTGTTTCATGTGTTGTTTTATGAGGTAAAATAGAAATACTTAGGAAATCTAGTACAAATAGCACATACGTGCATTTAATAGCTAGAAATATTTAGCTTTTATTTGATAAAGAAATTAATGGATTGATGTGTGCTACAAGCGCAAAATTTTTGATGGTTACAACGCTTTTATTTTACAGGAAAATTATTGTGAAAAACAAAAATTCTCAGCATTTTAGCCTCAAAGACAGACCTTCAGTATTTTAGCCTGAAGGACAACTTTCTTTATGTATCAATTTTTAGTTATTTATAGCATTTTTTAGTTATCAGTTTGTAGTTATCGGTAGCAGTTTTTAAGTATCATTTTTTAGTTCGGTAACTGTTTGGGAAGAATGTTTGTCCTTATGAATAATTTTGGAAGAATGTTTGTCCTTATGAATAATTTTGGAAGAATGTTTGTCCTTCTGAATAATTTTTAGGAGAATGTTTGTCCTTGTGCTAAAAATATTGAGGTCATGTCTTAACGCTAAAAATATATGAATTTTTATCTTTTAAATTAATTTCCCATTTATTTTAAGTGTCTGTAGGTGATGTTGGTTGCAAATTGATAGTGAAATACGTTGATGGATGGTCAGGATGTGAATGGTGGTGTAGATTGTAAATCGATGGATGGTGAGATTCCATTAATGCACAAGGGTATTTTTGGAATTTCAAAAAAACACCATGAAAATTCTATTCATTGAATTTTTTTTATTAATTCTATAGATTAGTTTCAGAGGAACTGTTGAAATTTTTCGGTTTCATACTTCTGTGTGTGGATTTTTTATTTTTATTTTTATTTTTAGATTTGGTGAAAATAGGAAGATGGAACTTTAGAAAATAACCGGAAGGAATATCGCCGAAAAAAAGAAAAATTTAAAAATAACCCACCCATATAATTCTAATCACATCACCTCAACAACGGGGAAGCTAAGAAACCGATGAATCTACTCGCAATGAAAACCAATTCATTACAATATCAAGTCCGCGGGTGCAGCGCAGTTTAAAAAAGGCTTGGCATCTGATAAAAAAGTCAAAGTTCGATTCCTACCATACGCTTCTCTATCTCATATAATGTATCTCACCGATGCCATCCAATTCAAAGGCGTGTTAACATTTCCTGAGAAACTATTGCTTCTTTCACTCGATTTGCATTGTTTCTTAACAAAAGCAATGTATATCTGTATTGAAAAAGGATGACGATGGATAATGATTATGGTGAGAATCTGTACTTTTATGACGTCAACTCACTCTAGCCATACATTATGAAAAACTAATTGGCGTATCTGTATTTCAAATTCTTAAAGCAATAAAAGAAAATTTGCTCTGTACACATGAACACACGTTGTGTAATGTAGCTCTAAGGAATGTACTAAAGTACAAGTTCTCTTGGTATAGCCACCACAGTTGTCACAAGTTCCTTTACCATTGGATCATTCTGTGAAATTATAATTAACAGTATTTCCTTATGAATATAAAAACAAACATCCGTCTAGCTCAGTAAAAAAAAGACCTTCTGCCATGATATTTACTAAAGCGAGAATTCAGTTAAAACTTAAAACATTCACGGGATATTTAAAAGGTTCCATAAATATCCTTCTAGCTTGTGGTATGTACCTTCTCCTCAGGTAATTTTCTAAAGCAGGAATTATCAAAAAAAGTCTGATAATTATTGGCAAAATTTGCAATTAATGAAGTTCACTGGAGACTGAACTTCATTAAGTGAATCATGAGATCCAAATATAATAGTTTTTATGTTTTATGAACATAGGATCAGGTTCTTATAGCTACTTGACCACATAATAATGTTGTTTACTTAGTTAAGGAGACAAGAATTAGAGAACAGAATATAGGCATATCTATATGCTATGAGCACAAGTAGTACAGATAATAAGATTGATTCTGATTACATTCAAACCAATAAACACCACATCAGAAACTTGCATGCTCCATAGTCCATAATTCTATATTACAGTATTCAGTTAAATATCACACTGCATGCATACTGTCATGACAAAGTTTAAATTATAATCCAGCCTTGAACAATTTAACATTCTGTAACTTGCCTCCGATGTCCACGACAGAACCAATTGCCGCAAGCACCGATACAGCCAATGCTATTAGACTCAAAAATTGAAGCATCAACCATTTTCTCTCTCCTTTGCTAACCTTATTTTGCTTAATATACAACGTCACCGGAAAATAAACTGTTAGAGGCCAAAAGGATATTGAGCCGAGCAGTCCCAGAACTGCATTGAAGAACGGAAGCAACATACCAACTAGTGTAGTGAATACCACAAACATAGTGCGTAGCACAAGCTTGCCCACAGTGAATCTGAAGGAATAGGCTTTGGAGAATAATGGTATGGTGTAAACTTTGTGAAATACGATTGAATCAGGATACTTTTTGGACAGATACTCTTCATATTTCGCGTATATTGGCTGTGCAAATACCTGCATTAAATTATGTATCCAGTATCAGTCCTCATTTTAGATTATGACAAATAGGTGCAAAACCAGAGCAGAGATACTTGCTAAATTACACTGATAATCTGTACCACCAGATCTTTGGTCCTATATTGAAAACATACCTGATAAGCACCAACAAGATGAACGATGACAGCGATATTGGCAAAATCAACCAACCAAAAAGGTTCATAGAACCCTGTAAGAATATTTCCTGGCGTTTCATTGCCAAATGCTGCATATCCCACTAAACCTATCGACACGTTGAATATGGTAGTAACTCCAAGACCATAAAAAGAGGCCTTCTTCATTGTAACGTTTTCAGCAGGCGGTGATTTCAAAGTATCCTGAATTTCTACCAGAACCAAAGAGCAAGTGTAAGAAAAGGCGATATTACCAAGAGCCTGAAATGCATGCCAGACTTTGGTTAATCCTGAAACACCACCAACTCCTCCAATTTGAACCCCTAAAAGAGTTCCTTGAATTATAGGATGAGATGCAAACTTCGCAATGCCTAAAACTAAAGCGATGATCGAGTAAGCAAATGACATAAGGGCTGCTATGACTGATATAAGTAATATCTCCTCCATATTTGGAAACTGAGAGAGCACTATCTCCACTAGTCCAAATATGACCATGTACATGTTTCCTGAGGCTCTGCAGTCTCCATCATTTCCCTTGTAGTGGTAACAGTTTGATCGATCCACAGCCCTGTACAAAAATAAATTTATCAACGATGACCTAGTAATACCAAATCGACTTATCATATAGCAATCAAAATTCTGATGAACTTACAACATGCACGCTGCTGTAACGATAACGCCCCCAATCATATTACCCCAGAGCATCATAAACTGACATAAGGCGCAAACAGTAACACTCTTGGTTCCAAGGGATGATCTGACAACATCGATGTAAGTATGGTTTCGTATGCCCTTAACAAGGTCAGGTGTCCTACAGCAGTCAGAGAGTAAAGTAGCAGCGTAGTAAGTAATATATGCACAAGCAATGAGAGCTATAGGGCCAATGATCCATCCCAGCTGAGCCATACTCCATGGCAGTGCCAGTATTCCTGATCCTATGCATGCCGTTATCAAATGTGTGGTTGCAGTCCAGACAGTGCCTATACATTTTTCATATGTTAGCAAATATATGTACATATTTTTAACAATGATTGAAAGTAATGATATATACATGGTTGTGGTGTACAAGAAGAGGACCACTACTAGACAGCTTCTTTACATTTACTTATTTTGCTATTTAACTTAGCACAGAAGTGGGCTGATTTTTGGATTTTCGAGTGAAGAATCACACAATTGAGATAGTAAATTGGATTCAATATCTATGTTAATATATACTTTGACCGTTACATGATATTCCACCAAATAAGTGTGCAGTATCCTGCATGTACATAGAAGTTGAATTTTTTTGCGAACTAAACAAGCAAAATTAAGGAATACAATACCTGTTCTTATGTGTCCATCATCATACATCATCATCATCTCCATTGTTAGCTTCTCTGTTTAATTCTCCTTATACGTGAATCCTTCAACTCTAGTGATATTAAGTGCACTTGGTGCTATGTATATATAGCAGTCACAAGTATATTCTATTACTACCGTGCTACAGTTTCATTTTATTCAGTTCCGAACCTAAAAAAGTGGATCGTTCGATTGAATCCACTCGATATGATATAAAACATAGTTAGAGCACTTTATGCTTACCTTAGGCAATGTCTTTTTTGTTAATAATGTCCCAATAAGAAACTGGATCACCAGATGTATTGTTACGTCTCTAGCTAGAATGATAACAGTAACTAAAAATCAGTGGAGGGTCTCTATGTTCAACAACATAACCATAATTCAGCGACCAGTTCCTAAACTTACTTGCGTATAAGGATTGCGTCTTTAATTTTATTTCTTTGTATCCTTTTGTTAAGCATTATATTTTTATTTTTTCTAGTTACAAAATAACAATCGCAGACTTTATTACAAGAAGTACAACCGCAAATTATTTAAACTGAAGTGAAAAATGCATTTATTTTGTGCTTTTTGAAATTTTTTTTTATAGTTATTTAAAAAAACAAATCCATATAAATGTTGTAAATTATTGTGAGGAAATCTGTATTGTTGGTGCTGTATATAAGTTTACAAGTTTAAAATTTGGTTTTTTGGACGTCTTTTTACAAAATAATCAAATTATCTACAAAAACAGGAATATGACTGTAGAAAAAATTTCTTCTACATGCGCATCTTTGTGATCATAAAACCGAGTACAATAAAGCATGTATCACGTCCTCTTCTCAGCATATATTTGCATAGGACAAAACGATATTACTTGAACGTTAATCATAAAAACAGTAGTGATAGATATTCACAAGGTTTTTTTATAAAAGACAAAAATTTATAGATTTTAGTTCCAAGCACACTAGCTCAATATTTTAACCACGAGGACAAACATTTTTTCACAGTCGGTGATAAAGACCTACATTCTGCCAAACTTAGTCATAAGGACAAATCATCAAAATTATCAATCGTCACTCTACCAACCCCATCGCCATCACGTGGACCACCAGCCTCACCCCATCCCTAACACCATCCGCGGCCATCACATGCTACCGATAACACTTAACTTAAAAACTGATACCTAAAAACTGCTATCAAAAATTAAAAACTGAGACCTAAATATTGTTAACTAAAAACTGCAACCGATAACTAAAACTGATATCTAACGGCTGATACTCAAATAAACCGTCCATACTTTTCTACGTTTTCGAATTTATCAAATTCGATCACCATCATCTAAGTTTAAAGTTCATTCTTGAACAAGCATTTCAATAATAACAATCTTTCTTATAGAAAATCAGGTCATCATCATATTTAAAGCACAAGTAAACCATCCATAATCAACATCTATCAATGTCATGAAATTACATCATTATTTCATATAACAATGCTTTAACTCAAGCATCTCCATTCTTTGATGCAAGCCAGATCAAGTAGCTCCACTAGCATAAGCACCGATTCCATTCAACTATGGTAGTGTGCACAATGGCGAGCACGACAGCAGTTCATCTCTAGATAAAAAAACAAAACAGTTTTTACAAAAATAATACATATTATCACTAAAACTGATAGCTAAAAATTAATCATCAAATTAATAGTAAAACTGATATTTAAAAAACTATATTAAATATTTGATACTAAAGAAACACTAATTCAGCTCAATGATTATCATATTTACTATGTAAAAACTTTATTTTTTTGTATAATCAAACAAAAAAAAAGCAGTAAAAAATTCCCACACTGCATTATTTTAAAATATGATACTAAGAGAAAAAACAAAAATGATACCTAACAATTGATCCTTACTAAACACGGCGCAGCAATACATTATCAATCAAACCAATATAAATGCAAAAAAATGTTCGCTTCAAAATGTGAATTTACTATGGTATAATAATTTTGTTATACAACAAAATTCACAAATCCAAATAACAAATATTTTCGAAAATGATAGATACAAACTGGAAAACCGATACCTAACAGCTGATACCACTTCTTATACTCTAATTCTTCCATAGCTTGCCATTCTTTTTCATCAACTTGCTCTTCTTCTTCCTCGAATTTTTGTTTCTTCTGTAACATCACTTCACCATGGCATCCCTACCACCAGAGCCATCAATTTTCCATCATAAGATGATTTCAAATCGAGCTACTCCAATACCTTAGCCGTTGACGTCCGCCAGCGAACCAACCACCTTCACAGCCAACGCCATCACTGTAACTGCCCTCGCCGACAACATTGCCTAAGCTTGACGCTGCTCCAGACTTATTTGTGTATTTGTCTTGGTCGCTAATTTCCTGTCCTGCCTCCGAATTGGAATTCAAAAGTTGTCTTTCACACTAAAATACTGAAGGCCGGTCATTGAGGCTGAAATATTGAGAAATTTTGTCCTTAACACTATTTTCCTATATTCACAATCTCCTCGCATGACTTCATAGGATAAGATCTGTCATATATATCGGTTGGCTCTATGCTCTATGCTCATTGCATCACATATACATAATATCATTACGCAAATATCTCGCACCTGATCAGGCCTGCTTACTCCCCACCAACAGTGGTTTAGAACAGCGGTAGTAAAAATAACAACATCCCTGTTGAATTTATCCTCGGTCCACTAACATATTTGGTCGCACCAATAATGTGGTTCTATTTGCCTAAATCTGCTCCTAGAAGTCCTAAGGGTCCTTGACCTAACCTTACATTAGGTAACCGTGAGACTAATGTGTGCATATAGGATAGACTGCACCTGATTTCTGCTACACCTCAAATCCCCTACATATGTTTGTGTAGGCAATGGTCGGCTACATCATAAATCCTCCTAATTTCCACCACACATACCAAAATTAAATAATAATACATTTTCTTTCTCTTTATACTAACTATATTATTTAATTAGGAATGTGGGGTAATATCTTTTCATAATTCATTACTCCACAATCAAATAATAACTTGACTTCTCCTCTCTCTTTATCATACAATGGATCAAAATTTCTCAATATTCAATCTTTTTTCATCATCAAAGGCTTCAGTAAAACATATGAATCCAACTAATTTGATTGCGACTAAGTTATCATCGATTTTAATTCTATGTAGATTTTCCCATTCTTTTTTGTAAATTGTGTAACTTTAATTAAAATTAATATAGTAAACAATAATTTACAACTCAAATTTGATGATATTGTAGAATATACTAAAGAACCTTTATTACTATTTCACTGAAAATATCCAATCATTATTACTTCTATTGATGTTTTGATAAAAAACAGATGAAACTAATTATAATATAAAATATTATGATATAGTCAAATATAGTTAATTATCATTATCCTTTCTCTAGAAATTTTGGATTACAAAAGTATTGATTTGATTGCATATTCTAAATATAATTAAATATCGTAACTCGTCAACTTTTAATTTGAGTTTGATAAAATATTTTTACTTATTTTTTTCATCTCATTTTCTTCTGCCATTAATGGCTGACGGGATCGCAAATAATTTGTATGAGGATTAGATCTTATTCTATTTCTACGTTGCTCGTTTACACATAATCAATCAAGCTTACTTCTATGTCTTTTTCGAGTTTAAGGTAGGTTTTCGAAATTGGTTTTATGATTTGAATTTATTAAATATTAAGTGGCATTGGTAAATGTTTATGTGGGTGCAAATAGCACCATCCTATATTAAAGTTGTATCTCACTCATATTTTTCTTTTTTCTCATAATTTCGATAAATATATAACTCCACTTAACTCAATGTATTCTCAAAAAAGTTGGAGCTTCAAGTTCCACTAACCAAATTGATATGTAATAACTTCATGTCCCTTAATTAATTTTATCAAGCACCCAAGTTCAAATCTAATTAACTCATTTTATTTATTTTATCTTAAACCCACTTTGTTCATTTAAAAATTTTGTATTTTATTTCCTGCTAAATCCTCTTTTTACTTATAATTTACATCAAAATCCAAGATTAAGTCCTCTGACCTTATATTTTGTAGCTATTTTAAATAAGTAAGTATGATTTTAGTTAGAGTTTCATTGGTTTGACTCATTGAGATTAAACATTACTGAAAAATAATATATTATCAAGAACATGCATTAGTATCAATATGAATGAAAAACATAAACGAGATAACCAAATTATAAAATGAAAAAAATTTAATAACCAAGAAAGATATACATACATACATACATATATATGAATGTATGTATGTATGGTTTGAGAACTATCATTTTGTTTTACGTTTTTGTTAAATTTTGGTGATACAAAATCAAAAATAGAGGGAAATAAGTATGCAAAAGAAAGAAAGAGAAGATTTTGTTTCCTCTAATTAATAGGCATATTTGAGTGTGTTTATTTCTCTCTCTGATTGACTAATCAAATTATTTTCTGTCATCTAATGTTAACTTGGGCATTAAGTAATTGATTATATAAATAGAGACTAGAAGAGACGGTAAAAGTGTGGTGGAAAATCTATTTGCTAATTTTCTCTTCTTCATCTTTGTTCTTTTTCTATAACAATTTTAGCCATATAGATATTTGCTCCCTTTCTCGATTTGGTTATTGATTCAATGGTATTTTGTTTACTTTATCTTTGTTATATTAATTATAAACAAAATTTTGGTGAATTAACAAAGTGGGTGGTTGGGTGGAATATTTTGTGTTATTGCGTTTTGATTTCAATTTCGTCTTGTTTTCAATCCAAGTTATCTTTTTGTGATTTGGGTGGCAAAGATCCATTGATAAAAGCTTCATCAAAGCGCTACTATTTTCATAATTGTTTTTTGTCAATCCTATTGATCATATGCAATGTAAGATATAAAATGGGATTTATCAGTTTATTCAAACTCAACCACTAATATATAAGACCTTATTTTATGTATTTATTTTAAATAATTAAGCATGATTTTCGTATGAATTACATTGATTCTACGCTAATTATATAATAAAAATATTAATAATGAAACATAATGATCAAGAACTTTGCATATTATTTGGTCGAGAGCAATAAATTTCATTTTAAGCTATTTTCTCGATGCACTCTATTTTAAAAAGAAAGATGAACACTCAACTACTATTGTCATTTTCCTATGTATAAGCTATAAAGTGCACTCGTCTAATTTATTCAATGAACTTTAGTTTTCATTTATAAATATTAAACATGGACAGTATGAAATTGAATGAACTAATGTAGATCATATATTATACGAGGTCACTATCCACATGCACCAAATACAAGCATCCCACCCATTTTTTCACACACTCGCCTATGTCCACCAATTTAATTTTTGTTTCTTCCTCTTGTATTTGCTCTTCCAAAAAAATAAAACCTATGAATTTATTTACCTATCTTCCTAAAAAAATGATCAAATTTATTCACCTCTCTTCACTTCCCCTCCAACACGCTTGAATCCTTCAAAAATTAAGTTCATTCAAGCTAAATTTTCAAAAAAATAACCAAATTAATCAACCTATAAAGAAAAAATAGAATTTTTTAAATAAATAATGCAAACGCTTTTGCAAACTACAAAGAACTACAGAGAATATGGTTTTGCTGAACAATTCAATTCTGATACACACTACAATAAATTCAACCTTGAATTTAATGAGATTATAGCACACAAATACCTTGCATAATTTGAATTATAATAGAAAAGCAATCGATTCATACAGTGATTTGTTCAAAAATAATAAAATAGGTCTTACTTAAATTATTAATTTCAATATGCTCTGCCATTAATTACTAATATGGAAGCTATTACTGTGTTTTATAAATAGGGTTTGGCCTTTTTTATATCCGAATCGTTTGGTTATGCAAAATCATGTGACTATTTTTTTCACTTAGTTTTGCATAATCGGCCAAAGTTAGTTTTTGCAGTATTTTATTCCAATTAATTTTAGTACATATTTAAGTGATATTAGGGATAGTTCAGATGTGTGTAGATAGTAAAACCCATATTATATAAATTTAAATTGGCCCTGATTTATTTATTTTTCTTTTAGGTTTACAAAATTAATTATGATTCTCATTATTTGAAAAAATATATCTAATAGCTTCTTTTTTTCAAATAAACAAGTTAATATAAAGGCACAACACAAGGATCCTAAATTCTTTTTTCTACTAATGGGTAATCCTTCCTTATTTCCACACAATGCTCATTTTTTGAAACAAAATCTATATTTTTCGTATTTCACTCTTTCTTTCATCCCTATTTTTTGTAAAAAAATGAAATGAACATATGTTAAAAATATAATTTGTAAGTTTCCCATTGAAATGATTATGTAATGCTATTGCAAAATAAAGGAAAGTTATTAAAAAAAATTATGGAAAGAAGATTCTAAATATATTGAAGATAACTATTAAAATAAAAATGAAATACATCATGTTAACCGGCACCTTGGCCCGGCTACAAAATGACAGTTGAAGATATTATTATTTGCACTAGACAAGGTTCTGACCAAGAGGAGCCTGGTAGCATATGGGTTTGATGCGGTCAACGTGTTTGGCATTTAGGCATGGTTCGGCAAGAATGGTTCGGCACACGTCGCTCGGTCCAGATGGCTCGGCAAGCCTCGTTTGGCACAAGCCTCGTTCGGCACAAGCCTCGTTCGGCACAAATTTCGTTCGACAAGAATGGTTCGGCACACGTCGCTCGGTCCAGATGGCTCGGCAAGCCTCGTTCCGCATGCTTTGTTCGGCAAGCCTCACTCGGCACAAGCCTCGTTCGGCACAAGCCTCGTTCGGCACAAGCTTCGTTCGGCAAGCCTCGTTCGGCACAAGCTTCGTTCGGCAAGCCTCGTTCGGCACAAGCCTCGTTCGGCACATGCCTCGTTCGGCACAAGCCTCGTTCGGCACAAGCTTCGTTCGGCAAGCCTCGTTCGGCACAAGCCTCGTTCGGCAAGCCTCGTTCGGCAATTGCCGTTCGGCATCTATGGCTTGCTGCGTAGAGGTTACTTACCAAGGGCCGAAGTACTATTCCTAGGCCCACTAGGGAAGTCCAACCCATCTTCTTCTATAAATAGAGAGGCAGGGGCGCAACAAAAAGGGCTTTTTTGGGAACACTGGGGAGACTCTGCCATTTTTTATACTCTCATCTTTTTAATTCAAACTTGTACTCAAGCGATTTATTTACGGATTGTATCTGTAACCAACTATCAAGGAAATCAATAGAAATCAACATCAAAGTGGACGTAGGCAGTTACACCGAACCACTATAAATCTGGTGTTCTCGTTTTTATTGTTCTTTTGGCATTGAATTACACTATTTTTCTGTTTTAATTTATTATCTTCATTAATCTCTCTACATAACTCTACTCAAGGGTGTTAGTGACTAATTTTGGTGCTAACACATCAATAGAGATAATTCAGGAGAGATATATGAGTCAGCGGAATATGGATCTCAAGGCTAAATTAACACTAGAGGGAGAATGAATATTGTTTAATGGATTATATGAATATTGTTCAAATTCTTTAAGATTCTATTTAGAATGATATAACTAACAATCACAGAAACAATCACAGAATCAAAGTGCAGATAAAAGTAAATGCAGTAAAAGTAAAAAAGAAAAGAACAACCAAGATTTTATACTGGTTCGGAGTTACCCTACATCTAGTCCCGCAAAATTCTTGTATGGATTTCTTTTCAACTAGTAAATCCAAATACAATTTCGATTTCAAGGTTACAAGACACACCCTCTAAAATCCCAACCTTTGGGTAGATTCACTTGATTTCTAGGCTATAAACATATCCACTAGATTTATAGGCTACTAAGCATATCCTATTGATTTTATGGGCAACAATCACACCCATAAGTGTAGCAGTATGATTTGACAAAATTTTACAAACTCAGATCTTCGATCCTGATTACAATTGATCCTATAACTTTTGAATAGCTCCTTGATCTTGGTTTGAGTGAGAGAGATGAGAGTTATCAGGGAGTAGATGAAGGATCCTAGCCGCAGCGCAGTGCCTCCAGATAGTGAATTCAAAACTCAACTTAATAAAGGAACATTATATCTACTTCCTTTACATCCCCTCATCGACCAAGGCATAGAGGATCTAGCGACAGCTTCTGAACGGAAACAAGGGAACGGACAAACAACCGCAACTCAAACGATACTCTCAAAGGGATATCATACTGATCACCCTTGAGGAGAATTAACTTCCATATATATTTTGGCAGCCAGTTATCTGGAGAGCCTCCTACGATCATGGATCGTCTCTAAGACAAAAATGAATCTAAACCAAAGTGTGGAGGAGCGGAACAGACTAAGAAAAATAACAATGAAGGCCCATTGGCTAAGGATGTAGATCCCAGTAGCCGAAACAAGATCTCAAAATTCGGCTCATATGCTCTTTGAAAGATTCAATTGACAACCTCTACTTGAAGACTCACGACTCGGGGTGGTACTGGAAACCAACCTCGAGAGAGTACACCAAAGTCTAAAGAAAATTAGGGGAATGTTGTATATTCCCAGATGCTCACTGATCCTAACACGGGCGATTACAAACACCTCCAAGGTGTGATCGAAAAGCTGATCTGGAAAGGAAAGCTTCAATAGTATGTACAAGTCCTACGGAATGGCGGGCAACGAATATCCGATGCCTATTAATAAAGGGCTATGATTATCGATTGGACTGCTGACGGCCGACATCCCTTTGAAAGGTGCCAGGGGCAAAGTCGAATAGCGAGCACACGATGCTGCTTCACTTATCAATGAGATTTATCCTAATCATCTTTGAATTATTTCCAAATCTATTTCTATTTTAATTGCTCTATGAACTATGAATAACTTGAACTAAACTACTTTCAAAACGATGCAGGTGACCAGGTACTCAGATTTGGTTGCCAACCAATCCATGCAGACCATGATCGCACGTGTGGAGTTACATCCAGACGGGCATAATTCAATCACTCATCATCAATCATGTGCCTTTAATTTGGGGCCAAGAACTAGAGATTGAAAAAATCATCACGATTAGAGCCCAAATACAAAGTTAACATGACTGACCATCCATTCATTGACCTCCACGTTTGACTTGGAGACCTGAACAAGGCTTGGAATGAGTATGGCCCGATCGTCCACTCAAATCAAGTCATAGAACAAAGTTCAACAAAATACAGAGGACACTTCTGAAGCTCAGTGACGCCAAGATCTGTCTAGAGTGGACGTGATTTGATCATCTACACATCAAATCCTACCTTCAACACAAAAGGTTATTCAAAAGCCCGACTTGAAGTAGTTTCGGTGGACTGCCTTCTCATTAACCATCGCTATCAATGCATAGGCACGACTGCACCTTGGAACATATGCAACTTACTTTGTCTACTTAACAATCTATTACCCTTATTTTCTAGAAGGAGATACGGAGCAAATTGTAAGAGATTTTGCTATCTAACCCAACATGGATGTGATCCAACCATCTGTTATACACCTTCTTCCTTGACTTGATTGGAAGAGCAATAATCACCAAGCGGACGAGAATCGATCGTCCATTTTTCAAATGTCATCCCTCATGCTAGGGGCAGAATCCCGTTCCATGAGCAAACGTGGTTAGATTGTTTATTCGACAACATTAGCCTCGATATGGTAGATGAATACAAATTGAAGAGTGGAAATACGACCGCTCTCGACTTAAACCTCCAAGTCCCCAGAGTGCGGACTGGAGTACTATAAGTCCCCAGAGTGCGGACTCGAGTATAAACGACTCGAACCTCCAAGTCCCCAGAGTGTGAACTGGAGTATAAACAACTTAAACCTCCAAGTCCCCAGAGCGCAGACTGGAGTAATCTAAGTCCCCAGAGTGTGGACTCGAGTATAAACGACTTGAACCTCTAAGTCCCCAAAATGCGGACTGGAGTATAAACAACTTAAACCTTCAAATCCCCAGAGTGCGGACTGGAGTACTCTAAGTCCCCAGAGTGCGGACTCGAGTATAAACAACTTAAACCTCTAAGTCCCCAGAGCGCGGACATGAGTAATCTAAGTCCCCAGAGTGTGGACTCGAGTATAAATGACTTAAACCTCCAAGTCCCCAGAGCACGGACTGGAGTACTCTAAGTCCCCAGAGTCCGGACTAGAGTATAAACAACTCGAACCTCCAAGTCCCCAGAGTGTGGACTGGAGTATAAACAACTTAAACCTCCAAGTCCCCAGAGCACGGACTGGAGTACTCTAAGTCCCCAGAGTGCAGGCTCGAGTATAAATGACTTAAACCTCCAAGTCCCCAGAGCGTAGACTGGAGTACTCTAAGTCCCCAGAGTGCGGACCAGAGTATAAATGACTCAAACCTCCAAGTCTCCGAAGTGCGGACTGGAGTACTATAAGTCCCCAGAGTGTGCACTAGAGTATAAATGACTCGAACCTCCAAGTCTCCAGAGTGCGGACTGGAGTATAAACAACTTAAACCTCCAAGTCCCCAGAGTGCGGTCTGGAGTACTCTATGTCCCCAGAGTGCGGACTCGAGCATAAACGACTTAAACCTCCAAGTCCCCAGAGCGTAGACTGGAGTATTCTAAGTCCCCAAAGTGCAGACTCGAGTATAAACGACTCAAACCTCCAAGTCCCCGGAGTGTGGACTGGAGTACTCCAAGTCCCCAGAGTGCGGACCAGAGTATAAAGACTTAAATCTCCGAGTCTCTGGAGTGCGGACTGGAGTACTCTGAGTCCCCAGAGTGCGACCAGAGTATAAACGACCCAAACCTCCAAGTCCTCGGAGTGCGGACTGGAGTACTCTAAGTCCCCAGAGTGCGGACTCAAGTATAAACGACTCAAAATCTCCGAGTCCTCGGAGTGTGGACTGGAGTACTCTGAGTCCCTAGAGTGCGGACCAAAGCATAAACGACTCAAAATCTCCAAGTCCCCGGAGTGCGGACTGGAGTACTCTGAGTCCCCAAAGTGCGGACCAGAGTATAAATGACTCAAGATCTCCAAGTCCCCGGAGTGCGGACTCGATTACTCTCTGATCCCAGAGTGCGGACTAGAGTATAAGCGACTTAAATCTCCAAGTTCCCTGAAGCGCACTAGAGTACTCTCAGTCCCCTGAGCATGAACTAGAGTATAAACGTCTTAAAAACCTCTACGTCCCCTGAGTGTGGATTAAAGTACTCTCAGTCCCTGGAATGCGGATCAGAGCATAAACGAATTGACGAAAATCTCTGCATCCCGAACTGTGGACTAAAGTACAAACCGTTCGACAAATCTCTAAGTCCCCAGAGCATGGACTGAAGGATGAACACAAATTAGGCACGAGTCGAACGAAGGGAGAATAACACTAAGTCACCAGAATGCAGAGTGGTGTATAAACATCGACAAATAGATGAGTGGATTCCGACCATTCTCTATTCCGCAAACTTCTGCCGAAAATCGACAGGAGGATTATCAACTCGCTAAGGATGGAGCTCGACAATCCAACTAGTGGCATGGCTAAATCAATGTTGGGAGCAGGGATAAAAATCACTAAAAGCTGAATACGACGGCTTACTATAGCTCTAGCTTGACGTTCTTTATAACTTAAAGCAACGACTACATGGAGGCCTCAATACAGAACTAATCGAAACGGCATCCAAAGCTACGAGCAACCGACTATATCATACCTCATATCGAGGGTCAATACCGATTCGCACTAAACACATACGAATGTGACTGGGATGTTCCTTGAAAAACTATAACCTCCAGAGTGTGGAAAGGAGAGTAAACCATGGAGACTTTGTCAAAAATTATCCAGCACCCTCCTTCGATCCATTAGGAGGAGTATGAAACTGGATGGGCATGACCCGACTGCATTTGTAGCCAACTTTACCTCGATATCTCATTACAGAACATGAACAAAAGTGGACATGGATGACAGTCCAGTGTTCGAATTATGCCCTAAAACTGACGAGGCATCATAGTATTCCTCTTGGAATGAAAAACCACGATAAAATCCAAGATAGGCGAGACCCCGTCTCCCATCGACTGACCTGATCCCCGATTCAACGGGTAAGAGAGTAATGCTAAAGTGGGCATGGCTGACCTTCCTACCTATCGGTATATGCCCCATACCTGGGGGCACGAGCGAGAAGCAAGATGAATATGAACCGACTATTCACCGATCACCTCTATGTCTTTGGAGTTTAGCTGAGAATATAAACATAGCTAGGATGAGACTCAACCGTCCATGCAGTATAGTTATCAACCGGAGACTGGGAGCAGACGCATGGTCATCCAAAGACTGGCTACGATAGCTCAGTATTGAAACTTATATATAGTGCTTACAGCTACTCAAGGCTACGACCGAAAGGATTCCTAGAGATAGAATCATTAAATCGATACCTTAGCTCATGGGCAATTGAGTTTCACTCCAACCCGAAGGACGGGTAAAGGATCATGAAGACATTGAATAGAAAGTGCGTTACTCGAATATACAAGCAAACTCAAACTCATAGCAAGATCCAGCTATACGGTTGCACGCAACTCAAGGCTGACCCCTACTCGACATTTCCTTCAATGCGCTTTTAAGCCTGATCTTTGGCCATTTGCTGATAATCTATTAGAGCATTCAGAGCCCTTCACTATTAGACTTAATAACTCATGACAAGACTCTAGGATTCGGTCAGAGTAACCATCAACATTGGCCATCCCAACCGTATTTCACATTGAATGTTATGCAAAATAGTTACATCTGAACTCAAAGAATCTGTGATGGCACCTGCTGAGCTGACATTGACATACCAGTCAGCCGGGATGACCCATAACGAGTCCTTAAGATTGGATCGCAACTCGATCCATCATTGGCCGAAGATCTTACTGATTTCCTCCGAGCGAACCTAGACGTTTTCGCTTGGACACATTCTGATATGTACGGATTTCTTCCGCTATTGCGAGTCATATGTTGAACATAGGCCTGAAATACGTCCCTGTAAAACAAAAAAAGAGAGGCAAGGACCCGGAGAGGTCCGCTGCTCTCAGAGAGGAGGTGGACAAACTCAAAGCCAATGGGTTCGTCCGCGATGCCCTCTACCCTGAATGGGTTTCTAACCCTGCGCTTGTGAGGAAAGCAAACGGGAAGTGGAGAACTTGTGTTGATTACTCTGATCTGAATAAAGCATGCCCGAAGGATAGTTTCCCTTTATCTAGATCGACCAGCTCGTCGACTCTACGGCCGGACACGAATTATTGTCTTTTATGGATGCGTATTCGAGATAGAATCACATCCCAATGCACATTCTAGACCAAGAACACACAAATTTTGTCAGAGATGTGGGGCTATATTACTATGAAGTAATGCCTTTTGGATTGAAAAACGCGAGAGCAACTTATCTGCGTCTGGTGAATCGAATGTTTAAAGACCAGATTGGTAGAACGATGGAAGTCTATGCAGATGATATGCTCGTGAAGACATGGCAGTCAAACGACCACATCCGAGACCTAGAGGAGATGTTTGATATACTCAGGCATTATGAAATGAAAATCAATCCTTTAGAGTATTCATTTGGCGTAGCGTCGGGAAAGTTTTTGGGTTTCATTATGAATGCGCGGGGAATCGAGGCTAACCCGAAGAAGATTCAAGCTATCCAAGACATACAACCCAGAACTATGAAGCTAGTACAAAGCTTGAATGGAAAGGTGGCTGCGCTGAGTCGATTCATATCTAGAGCTACAGACAAGTGTATTCCTTTCTTCGATATGATAAAGAAAGGAAAGAGGAATTTCGAGTGGACATCCGATTGTGAGGAAGCATTCCGAGCTCTGGTAAGGCATTTGGAAAGTCCCCCGGTGCTATCGAAACCAATAGACCACGAAATGTTGTATGTGTGCTTGGCAGCATCCCAGCATGCTATCAGTACGGCTTTGGTCCGCGAAGAGGACCAAGTTCAAAAGCCAGTTTACTATGTTAGTAAACGTCTGACGGGGGTAGAAATAAATTAGCCCAAGATCGAGAAATTATCCTATTTCTTGGTGATTGCATCACGCAAGCTTCGTCCATATTTTCAAGCACACTCAATCAGTGTTTACACTGATCAACCCTTGCAACAGGTACTCCAACGACCGGAAACTTCTGTAAGGATGTTAAAATGAAATATCGACTTGAGTCGATCCGATATTACCTACCTGCCACGAAGGACCATACAGAAGCAAAACTAGCAGACTTTATTGCTGAATTCACTGTGTCAGACGCAAACGGCCACAATGTCATACCTCCCGTTCGATGGAAGATGAATACCGATGGGGCATCTAACAACCGTTGATTAGGGGCTGGCATAGTTCTTGTAACTCCTGAGAACCGATCAATTTGTTATGCTTTGAAGCTTGAATTCCCAGCAACAAATTTCAAAGCCAAGTATGAAACAATGATTGCCGGCTTAAGACTCATCAAAGAACTGGAAGTAAGATCGGTTGAAATCTTTTGCGACTCACAACGGGTGGTGTACCAAGTGCGGGGAGACTACCAAGCAAGGGGGAAGAGACTCCCGTATTTGGTCCAAGTTCAGGAGCTGCTAGCGAATCTAGAGTACTATGATATTTCACATGTCCCGCGTGAGCAAAACAGAGCAGCCGATTCATTGGCAAAATTTGCAAGCAATGGCGATGCACAGCAGATGAGATTGTTTCCCATTGAAACCTTACATGCTCCGAGTATAAATATGATGGAGGTAGATTTCGTGTTAGAAACCGAAATCGATAGGGAATCATGGATGACCCAGTTAAGCAATATTTACTACATGGGGTCTTACCCGAAAGAAGGAGCAAAAGACGAAAAGTCATTCGTAAGGCTTCGCGTTACGTAATGGAGAGTGGAATAATGTATCGAAGGGGATTCTCGACCCCCTTACTTCGGTGCATAGCCCATAATGAGATAAACGAGTCCTGAAGGAAGTCTATGAAAAAGAATGTGGCGATAGCATTAAGGGGAAAACCATGATAAAGAAAATACTTTGCTAGAAGTATTACTGGCCAACTATCAATCCAGATGCGGTTGATCATGCTAGAAAATGCGACGAGTGCAAGATATTTGCAAGAAATCCAAGAACCCCGCCGATGGAAATTACTCAAATGGCTAGTCTATAGCCGTTTGCCACTTTGGGGCATTGAAATCATCTTCTTGGTACGAAATACACCATCATAGTAGTTGTTTACTTCACCAAATAGGCAGACAAATAACTTTTAGCCACAACCAAAAAAAAAGTCAACCTCACTGTCTGTAACGTCATCTATCCTTATCCCTTCTATGATCTATTATTATTGCAAATGGATAGGTTGAAGATGTGAACAAAATCATAAATCCTGTTCTGAAGAGAAGTTTGGAAATGGCTATAGGAAAGTGGGTAGATGAACTCCCAACAACACTATGGGCTTATAGAACTACCCATGGGTCCGTGACTGGCCGTACTCCATCCACCCTTGCTTACTGCTTTGAGAAAATACAAACAAGGAATCGCAATTGAATTGCAATTAAAGTAGATGGAATTGGCAATGATTTATGAGCATATAAAACGCATCCGACAGCCAATGGCAAGAACATGTACCCGAACATGCATGTGTACAACTGAAAAAAGTTTGACTTCTTGAAATCAATAGGGAATTGAATTCTCACTTAAGGTTATTAAGAAAAGACTAGATCAAATTGTCGAAGCTTACTGGCCCTATAGAATAAGACACGGATGGCCACTGATTAACTACAGCCCTGGATTTATAATATTAGGAATCGACCAAGCATCATGACAACCAAAGAAGGATACAACGCCTTGGGAGGATAAAATTGAAGGATAATGACTATTCAAGAAACATGATGGATTTCTTTCTGGAGACATGGAATGCTCGCTGATTCAAAGCATGTCGTGTCGCTTTACACGACACACTTTGGGGGGCAAGTGTTAACCGACACCTTGGCCCGGCTACAAAACGACAGTTGAAGATATTATTATTCGCACTAGACAAGGTTCTGACCAAAAGGAGCCTAGTAGCATACGGGTTTGATGCGGTCAACATGTTTGGCACTTAGGCATGGTTCGGCAAGAATGGTTCGGCACACGTCGCTCGGTCCAGATGGCTCGGCAAGCCTCGTTCGGCACAAGCTTCGTTCGGCAAGCCTCGTTCGTCACAAGCCTCGTTCGGCAGAAGCTTCATTCGGCAAGAATGATTCGGCACACGTCGCTCGGTCCAGATGGCCTAGCAAGCCTCGTTCGGCACAAACCTCGTTCGGCACAAGCCTCGTTCAGCACAAGCTTCGTTCGACAAGCCTCATTCGGCACAAGGTTCGTTCGGCAAGCCTCGTTCGGCACAAGCCTCGTTCTTCACAAGCCTTGTTCGGCACAAGCTTCGTTCGACAAACCACGTTCGGCACAAGCTTCGTTCGGCAAGCCTCGTTCGGCAAGCCTCATTCGACACAAGCCTCGTTCGGCAATTGCCGTTCAGCATCTATGGCTTGGTGCACATAGGTTACTTACCAAGGGCCGAAGTACACTGTTCCTAGGCCATTGTTCCTATGCCCATTAGGGAAGTCCAACCCATCTTCGTCTATAAATAGAGAGGCAGGGTCACAGCAAAATGGGCTTTTTTCCGGGAACACTGGGGAGACTCTGCCATTTTTTATACTCTCCTCTTTTTAATTCCAACTTGTACTCAAGCGATTTATTTACGCATTGTATCTGTAACCAACTGTCAAAGAAATCAATAGAAATCAACTTCAAAGTGGACGTAGGCAGTTACGCCGAACCGCTATAAATCCGGTGTTCTCGTTTTTATTGTTCTTTTGGCATTGAATTACACTACTTTTCTGTTTTAATTTATTCTCTTCATTAATCTCTCTACATAACTCTACTCAAGGGTGTTAGTGACCAATTTTGGTGCTAACACATCAATAGAGATAATTGAGGAGAGAATATGTGTCAGTGGAATATGGATCTCAAGGCTAAATTAACACTAGAGGGAGAATGAATATTGTTTAATGGATTATATGAATGTTGTTCAAATTCTTTAAGATTCTATTTGGAATGATATAACTAACAATCACAGAAACAATCACAGAATCAAAGTGCAGATAAAAGTAAATGCAGTAAAAGTAAAAAGAAAAGAATATACCAAGATTTTATACTGGTTCGGAGTTACCCTACATCTAGTCCCGCACAATTCTTGTATGGATTTCTTTTCAACTAGTAAATGCAAATACAATTTCGATTTCAAGGTTACAAGACACACCCTCTAAAATCCTAACCTTTGGGTAGAGTCACTTGATTTCTAGGCTATAAAATATCCACTAGATTTACAGGCTACTAAGCATATCCGATTGATTTTATGGGCAACAATCACACCCATAAGTGTAGCAGTACGATTTGACAAAGTTTTACAAACTCATATCTTCGATCTTGATTACAATTTATCCTATAACTTTTGAATAGCTCCTTAATCTTGGTTTGAGTGAGGGAGATGAGAGTAATCAGGGAGTAGATGAAGGAGAATAAAACTAGTGATGATTGAATTTGATTATGGTTGAATTTTGGCAGAATTTAAGTATATTTTGATTTAGAAAAGAGAGAGTGGAAAGAGAAGAGAAGAATAAGAAAGTAGATGTTAAAAATTCATTTGGAAGTCCAGTATATATAGGGAAATAATGCTTATGTCCATTCGCGAAGAGATACGACGAAAAGACACTTCCATTCAAATTTGATTTTAAAAATTACGGTCACTATGTCGACATACATAGATAGAGTATGTCAACGTACTCTTCAAAAAATTGAAAAACATTTCCGAAATATTATTTTGAAAATCCGTTGCTTTGTAAAATAATTTGATCCATCGTAGAATCATTTAAATATACTTTATACACATTTTAATCAAAATATAACTTAATACAACTTTATAAAATTATTTTGAAAGATTTAATCAGAGTATTCAATATAATGTAAATAATATATATAAAATCATTATAGTTTTAACTTATTAAAGTATAAACAAAAATTCAATATATATATATATATATATATAATTAAAAACATTATCTTTATACGTATAAGAGATTGAAATCATTTTGAGAAATATTTTGAAAAGATTATTTAAAATCAGAATATTTGAAAAATAATTTTAAACAAAATTAGATAAAGAGAGAGATCAGAAAAGCGCTATCAAGGTTTTAACATAAATCATAGGACTCTATAAGTTATCTGGAATATCTTGAAATATTGAACTCTTCAATACTCATGACTATTCATTCTTCAACTCTCGAGACTCTATATCAACACCTTGAATCTACTCTTGATGCTGTATAGTCTTCTTAATTAACACCTATCTAATACCCTGCACTATATACTATATATAACTTGATAAAATATTAGTATTTATATTTTATATAGTCTATAGTTGTTATCATCGGAACCGATATCTAATGTACGAATAATCTCCTTCTTTTTGATGATGACAACTCTGTATATAAAATATAATATAACTCCCACTGGGTTACAAGAACACCCCGTTATTCTATGCCTAGATTATAAATATTTCTCTCCTTTTTTCGTCAAAAAAATAATCACCTAAAAATAGAACTATAACATTAGCTCTTACTTTATTTCTAACTCTAACTTTCCGTAAATACTAATTGATACATATAAGAATTAGATATAATAATGATGAGAACGTTTATATAAAAACAAAAAGTGAAATGTAAAATTAGATAATCATTAAATAATCATAATCAATTGTAAATATTCATCCAATCCAACGCATTTAATGTCATACACCATCAAATAAATCCACACAAATCAAACCAATCAAATCCCAAGCCTAATCATGTATTATTATTTATATACAATCAAACATATTTAAACTAGACATTTTGAGGAACTTCAACCCATTCATTAGCGTCAAAGATTGGATCTGCTTTGATAACATCTCAATCTTCATCATCTTTATTGATGGTACACTCTATATTGGTGGTTGGTTCTTCTTTGCTTAATGTAGAGATCCATCGAATCGCATTGAAACACCTTTCTTACTCGTTGATCATCTACATTTGACTCAATTCTAAATGCCTCTGGTTTCTTAGAATGAAAGAAAGAACGTTCTTGAATGATTCAAGAGTTTTTTCAAGGTTCTCGGTCAGTTTTTAGATAGGAGAAGCCATTAATTTCCTATTGGAGTTTAGGAATGAAAAGGAGGAAGAAATAGACTTGAAACAAATGATTCTCCGGTCTTAACTGGTATTTAAATGGGTAAAAATCTCTTAGAAATGGATAGACACTTTATGAGGACCCATTTCTTCAATTCTCATAAATTGACATTAATACATCCTCAGTATTCATGTGCCGCAAATCCAAGTGCCGGAGAGGCGGATTCATGGATTTTTACCTTATGATGACCAAAACATTTAATACGTAAAATCATTTGATGTTATTTTTAATGACATACCTTTGAAAACATTTGCAAGTAAACTTATTAATCTTAGCCAAAATTGTTACCATATTAAATTCTAGTATGTTAGGCTCTACAAACAAAATTCTTATAAGCTCATTCGGGGAATGGATTTCCATACAATGGTATGTAAGGACTACCTTCCGTATAGTGCATCTCTAAAGGAATGTACCAACGATACACACACAACCCTTCGCATCTAGCAAGACCAGCCTGTCCCTATTTGGGACTCATACATGGCCTGGATAGAACCGAATATGACACTACTTCGGTCGTAACCGACCTATCCAGAGCCCCATAGCATACACCACAAACTCGACATATAGAGAGTAATATAGAAAGGTGATGACCATATCCTAATGGTTGCGAACCACACAGGCTTGTGGCGTACCGAGTTTAAGCCATTATCGGGTGATGAGGTCCGAGGTAGCGATTACCTTTCACATGGCACATTGCACACTAAATGCTAGATTTCCATCCCATAGTCACACAATTGATTTCTACAAACATATAACTCCTGAGATCTTACGTCTCGGGAAAGGACATTAAGCTAAGTGAAGTTGCCTTCTCTGCCACCAAAAAGATGATACGTTCATCGAGTTCAATTTATGTAATTAGGAATGTAACGTCAGACATCCGTCCATATAAGTTGTCCAGAAACAGAAAAAATCGAAGGCACTCTTCTATCACATCCTATCAGGAGTTACCCTTAGCGAGAATCCTTTCATCGAAGATCTTAAATGAAGAACTGTTGCCACATAATATAATATGGGAAATTTCCCCCATGGGCCGATGACATGTAGCACTACATTCCATCTTCCAATCATATCCATGTCTTTACTTCGAATACGTAAATTGGTTCGAAGTGGTCTACGGATAGGAACAACCCAAATCTGACCCCAGTTCCTTCGAACCAATCATTAATAAAAGAGGACAAGTAAATAGGGAATCATTCTTTAATTGATTAAGTTCCTTTTATCAAAATCTCTTCTAGAGATATAAATATTTCTAAAATGTTTTTTCAGTATATACGAAACCATTAAACCTATCTTATCAAATCCTTTGATTGCTTATAACCTTTTTAAACTTTGAATAATTAGAAATAATTCCATTTTTCACTTAGGAAAATATTTCCAAATTATTTCTTTTAAATCTTAACAAAAAATTATTGATTCAGAACTCAAAATTTTGATTGAGTTAAAACCATGTAATCTAGGATATTAACCCCAAACCAATAAATATTAGGTGAGCAGAATCTATAGAAATCATCTAATTCTACTCGATATCAATTCCTATATTCAACAAATACTATGGGCGCAATAAAGTTGAAATCAACTTTTAAATTCCATGAATAATACGAGTTCCCTCTTCGGGCCTTAACACCAAGTATAAGAAGATTATCCCCATAAAATCCAAGTTGTTTGAATTTGGAAAATTACATCCTTTATATTTTGCAAAGTTTTGATCTGAGTAAATAAAAATTACTATCTCATCTGATGGGCCAGTCAGGATAGGCAGAGAGAGCGGGAAATTGGTTTTGCAAACCTAAGTCTAGACAATACCTCTCTAACACCCATAAGGTGGTCAAGTAATTTGATCGACACTAAATCATTTAATATTCAACCATTCCATAAATCCTTCAAATCATCTTTAAAATACTTTGTTAACCATTTGAAAATATTTACAAAATATTTGGAAAGGAACGGTTGCATTTAAAACTATATTTCCAAAGTTATAGAAAACTGCTGTGGAAAAGTGTTGCGGAAAAGTGCTTTTTAAGCTATATTGATCAAAACAACTTTTTATCATTTGAAAATTCATTATTATAACTCATATCACTTTTAGAACATTTTAAAATATTTTTAGAATTTATTTCATAAATTTAAACAATTTAAAATATCATTTTCAAAGAAATCATTTTTATGCATTCCGAACTGCAAAACCGTGATTTTTTCAAAAACTTGTTTTCATATTTAAAAATCCACTTATCAAAATCTCAATTTTCATTCTTTATTTGAAAAATATGGATACAATAGTTTGTAAAATTCTTACTTGCAGAATTCCGAGCTATATTCCATTCTATACACTCGTTAGACTTTTATGGCACGAAATTGCGAACAGCCGTTACGCGACGCGCCTACTTTTGACTCAATTTTCAATATTCATTCAAACTTCATCAAAACACTTTCATATGTTTAAATAAAATTTCAAACTCATTTTAAAACCATTTTAAAGAGGTTTAGCATTCCATACATACTAATTTATTCAATAAAGGAAAGTATTTCCTTTGTGCTTATCGACGTGTATCTCTGTGACTTGCATATATATATATATATATTCAACATTCATAATAAACAACCTTGATGATCAAAGTATATTAAATATCCATTGCAAACAGCATATCATCATCAAAAAATATAATATAAGTAAGAGTTTCTCACCTTGGGTTAGACGATTAACCTAAAAATGGCTATAGCTTCGCTCTCTCGAAATCTAAGCTTATGATCACCAGCACTATTGCCTTTAAATGGCTCGACCTTGACTTCGGACGCAAGGAGGAGCTCATGGCCTTGGTTTTAGGGGAAGGATGGCTCGGCTTTTGAGAAGAATGGCAGTGGCCGTGGTCATTTAAGGTGGAGAGGAGGAGATTTGTCTTCATTTGAAGTGGATTTGATAACATATACATTTGCATATAATTTGCTAATATTTTACTGTATCTTTTGCTCATTAATTTATTTGGAGGAAAAGGTCATTAGAGCTTGAAAAGAAGAGGAAGAAGAAGATAGAAAGTTGTGTGAAAATGTGAATGAAGGTAAGCTTGTATTTATAGTATTGGAAGCCTTAAGAGCTAAGCAACTTCAAAAAATATCATGATATTTTGGTTTCGGTACATCACCCTTTACATCATCTTCCTCCATCATTATATACACGGCCACAACCCCATCTCCATATGCACACTTTTATTACCTCAAGGCATGCATATTTTGACTTTCGAATACTTAAAGATTAAGTAAATGAAAAATATCTTAGGTATATTTAACTTTATATATATAACATATAGATGTGTTATGTGCGTGTGTGTATATATATATATGGATATATGTATATGTTAGGGTGTGTGTTTATGTGTTATATATGTGTATATGACATATAAACAACGTTGCACTGACTTCGAACAATTTCCTTTTGATAAACCGTTTCCAATCGAGGAACCGGTTTCTAGTCACATTTTCACTTATACATTAAATTACATATATATGTAAACAAATTGAAAATAAATTTCTAATCATTTTTAGTTAATTAAAATGATCAAATTTGGATTATAAAACCATATATATATTAATATGAACAATTTTTTGCAGTAATTGCTATTATACCGATAAAGTGATATCGGTTTTTCTTATATTTTCAAATCAAATACATATCTTTGTAAAATTATTAAAAATGATTGATTATCACTTTATAACTTATTTAATAAATCAATCATTATATTTAAGGGCATTACTAACAATGTTGTAAGCACATTTAATTTTCAAAAAATACAATAAATTATTTTATTTCGTATTCTTGTTTAATTATAAAAATAAGTGTATGTATCCAGCTCCGTGCACGCCGTTTTACAATTTTATACTTGGTTATCGAAAGACGATATTCGATTATTTTATCAATTTAAATCCCGAGGAAAATATTTTTGTAAATATCTATTCGAAATAAGATTTATTATTACTTATTATCACTCAAAACAATATTATTTGTATTATCAATATTTTATTTGAATTAATTTAAAAATAAATATAATTTATCAAAGTGATAAATTTGTCGATCATTACAGCCTTCCCTTCTTAAAAGAATTTCGTCCTCAAAATTAACCAAAGCAGAAACCCAAAGGTTTGCCAAAAATATTTACTTTTTAAACATACATCCGATCATCCGTGCACAATATTTCGAATTCATAACTTTACTTCCGAACTATTATTGATCCCCCGATCCTTTACTGCGGACTTTGACCATGTTTTCTGATCAGAATTTTATATCTACCTTGCATAGCTCTCGGCTATGATAGAAAACTTAAGCATCTAACCATAAACCCTCATCAATGTTCGTCTTCAAGAATCGAGTGATAAATTTCTTTTCCATCTGGTGTAAAGCACCTCAAAGTTCTGCACTCGAATTTTGGATTAAACTGTGCGACGAAATAATCCATATACTTCATGTGAATTTAATAATCTTTCCAAATTCTTATGGGAATACTTTATAAAACTTTCATATTTTATTCAAACCTTTATAAAGATACTTCTTTATACATAACCATTTTACATTTTTATTTCCAAATATTCCTACTAAGAAGACATTTCTTTTCAAAAGATAAATATCTTTTTATTATAATACAGTTCTAAACATATGTTAATTGTTTCTAGAAACTCATTTTCAAAATAATTCATTAAATTGATGAATCACCATAAACTTCCTTTAGCTAATATCGAATTTGAAAACATTCTTTATTTAGTTAAAACTTTCATTATCAATTAACAGTCCTTTATTAATTAAAACTTCCTTTATATATATATACATACATATATATATATATATATATATATTCTCTTTACTTATTCTAGTTTTAATACTTAAAAAGTATTTATATACTTACTCAAATGTTATAAGAATATTCGCAAATTACTTAACAAATTTTTTCCTTACCTTTAAAAATAGAATCAAAGAAATTAAAACAATTACTGCCAAAACATTGTTATAATGAACTTCTCTTTTTATAACATGTTTTAATATTTTCTACCTTTTTATAAAAGGCTCCAATACTTGTTAATATCTTTAAATCCCATTATTAAAGATCTACATATACCCATAAGATTTCTTCCAAAGTTTCATTCAAGGGCTTAAATACAAATGTTGCTAAAACATCATATGCTACAAACTCAAAACCATTCATTAATAACTGTAAACATTTATTTTAACGATCAAAGCAAACCCATGCTTATCAATTAAGATAATACACTGATAAAAATTGATGATCATCAATTAATTTATCAATTAATGATTCACATCACTCTTTTTAACTTTAGGAAATTACATAGATCAAGTAACTCAAATATGATACCAAGGAACTAGGTACCACCAATAGTATCGCACATTTCCTTAATAAGAAGGGGATTCTTTGGAGAAGCGTTTACCAATCGAATGTATCTCCTACCCATTTTTGTTACTTTCGAGCCACTCGAGTTAATTAATCATAAGATAGTTTTTCGTTTTCAAAATCCCATTTTAGAAATAATACTATTATTATTCCTTTTCCAAAAATCGTTTGAAATTTTGTTCAAAAATACCGAAATTTAACTTCTCAAAAATTCCTTTATAAAGCATGTTTTATAAATCCAGTTCATAAAGTCATTTATATAAAGCATATTCATAAGCTTTATTTATCTTAAATAAATTCTTTAAACTTAAACCAACGTTATTATTTATCAAATACCGCATAGCTAAATTGTGAAACTAAATTCATGAGGTGTTCGTATTTAAACTTTTAAATTAAACAACCAATCAATCAATGTTAATAACCAAGTATTATTGTTTCATTAATCAAATAACTATATAAAAAATATTCTTTATATTCAATATATAATTCTAGATAAAAAATTATTTGATTTACACATTTTCAAAACCAAAATCACTTGTATATAATACTAACAAATACGCGCTCATATACGCGCAAACTCATTCTAGGGTGTTACTAACCCTATCTTTAATAAGTTACTCATCCAAGGGAATTACTAACCCCGTCTCTTATGAGAATTTACCCCCACCAAAGACAAGGTTCTCTCTTAATCGTGCTCTCTGATACCAAAATTTGAGGACCCGTTTCTTCGACTCTTGGAAATCGACACTAATACACGCTCGGTATTCATGTGCTGCGAACCCAAGTGCGAGAGAGGCGGGTTCTCGAGGGTAAGAAAGAAAATAAATACAGAACAAAATCCCACATATATTATTTCAACAAATAATCTTTACAGTGGAAATTTACAAGTTTAAAAATAGACAATTATAAATATCTATCCTTACAAATGCAGAATACAATACTACTTAGGTGTGGAGGAAACAATCTTTAGAAAAATCTTCTAACTCTATGCTCCAAGCTCTTTCAGATTTCTTCGAACTAAGTCTGACTACCAGGCTGCCCGGGGAAAACTAAGGAACCTAGAGTTTAAGGGAAAGGGAAAATAAACTCGAATTAGTCATGGAACTGGTGTTAGAAACTCAAAATACGTGGTTTGAAAAGAAAGTGTCTCATAAGACCACGCCCACACATAAATACAGATGGGTTTTTACCTTATGATAACCAAAACATTTGACATGAAAAATTATTTGATATTATTTTTAATGACATTCGTTTGAAAACATTCGCAAGTAAACTTATTAGTCTTAGCCAAAATTATTACCATATTAAATTCCAGTATGTTAGGCTCTACAAACAAAGCTCTAACAAGCTCGTTCGGGGAATGGATTTCAATACAATGGAAGGTAAGGGACTACCTTTCATATAGTACATCTCTAGAGTAATGTATCAAGGATACACATACAACCCTCCCGCATCTGGGAAGATCGACCTATCCCTATTTGGGATTTATGCATTTCCTAAATAGAACCGAATATAGCATCACCCCGGTCGTAACCAACCTATCCGGGGCCCCATAGCATACACTACATACTCGACATATAAGAGTAATCTAGAAATGTGATGACTATATCCTAATGGTTGCAAACCACACAGCCTTGTGGCATACCCAGTTTAAGCCATTACCGGTGGTGAGGTCTAAGGTAGTTATTACCTTTTACATAGCACATTTCACTTTGAATGCCACATTGCCATCCCATAGTCACACAACTGATTTGTACAAAAGTATAACTCCTCAGCTCGTACGTCTTAGGAAAGGGTGTTAAGTTAAGACAAATTGCATTCTCTGCCACCAAACAAATGATACATTCATGTAGATCAATTTATGTAATTAGGAATCCAATGTCAGACATTCGTCCATACAAGTTGTCCAAGAATTGGACAAACCGAAGGCACTCTCTTACCACATCCTATCGAGAGTTACCCCTAGGATTAGTAGTGAAAATTTATTACATCGAAGATTTTAAATGAAGAATTATGGCTACATAATATGATATGTGAAACTTCCCCCGAGAGGCAGTGACAAGCAGCCTACATTCGATCTTCCAAATCATATCCATATCTTCACTTCGCATACATACATTGGTTCGAAGTTGTCTTCAGGTAGAAATTACCCAAATCCGACCCCGGTACCTTCAAACCAATCATCGATAAAAGATGTCAAGTAAATAGGGAATCATTCTTTAATTGATTAAGTTCTTTTTATCCAAATCGCTTCTGAAGATACATGTTTCCAAAACATTTTTTTGGTATATACGGAATCATTAAACCTATTTTATCAAATCCTTTGATACTTAAAACCTTTTTAAACTCTTAATAATTCGCAATCATTTCATTTTTCACTTAGGAAATTATTTTCAAATCCTTTCTTTTAAATCTCAATAAATATTTCTTAATTCAAAACTCAAAATTTTGATTAAGTTAAAACCATGTTGTCCAGGATGTCAATCCACAATTAGTAAATATAGAGTGAGCGGAATCTATAGAAATTGTCTAATTCTACTCAATATCAATTCTCGTATTCAACAAATACCATGGGTGGAATAATGGTGAAATCAACTTTTAAATTCCATGAATAGTACGAGTTCCCTCTTCGGGATTTAACACCGTGTACAAGAAGATTATCCCCTTAAAAATCCAAGTTGTCTAAATTTGTAAAATTATGTCCTTTATACTTTGCAAAGTTTTAATCTGAGTAAATCAAATTTACTATCCCATCCGATAGGCCAGTCTAGATATCCCAAGAGAGCAGCTAACTGGTTTTCCAAACTCATGCCTAGACACTACCTCTCTGACACCCATAAGGCGGTCAAGTAATTGGATCGACTCTAAATCATTTAACCATAAATCCTCCAAATCACCTTTAAAATACTTTATTAATCATTTTAAAACATTTACAAAATATTTAGAATAAAACGATTGCATTTAAAACTATATTTCAAAAGTTATAGAAAAGTGCCGTGGAAAAGTGCTACGGAAAGTGCTTTTTAAGCTATGTTGATCAAATAACTTTTTATCATTTGGAAATTTATTTTTATAACTCAAATCACTTTTAAAACATTTTAAAATATTATTAGAACATATATTTAAACAATTTTAAAACATCACTTTTAAAGAAATTCTTTTTATGTATTGCGATCTACAAAACCGAGATTTTTCCAAAAACTTGTTTTACTCATATTTCAAAATCTACGTATCGAAATGTCAATTTTCTTTCTTTATTTGAAAATTATGGATATAATAGTTTGAAACTTCTTATCTCAAATATTTGCAAGTTATATTCCACTTTATACACTCATTTGACTTTTATGGCGTGAAATCGCGAACTGTAGTTACGCGACGTGCCTATTTTTGGCTCAATTTTCAATATTCATTCAAACTTCACCAAAACACTTTTATATGTTTGTAAGACATTTCAAACTAATTTTTAAACAATTTTAAATGGGTTTAACATTCCATATACACTAATTCATTCAATAAAGGAAAATGATTTGCTTTGTGCTTATCGACATGTATCTCCATGATTTGCATATATATATATATATATATATATATATATATATATTCAACATTCATATTAAACAACCAAACTTGATGATCAAAGCATATTAAACATCCATTGAAAACATCATATCATCATCCAAAAATATATTATAAGTAAGAGTTTCTCACCTTGGGTTAAATAATTAACCTAAAAATGGCTATAGCTTCGTCGCCTCGGAATCTAAGCTTACGATCACTAGCACTATTGCCTTTAAATGGCTCGGCCTTGACTTTGGATGCAAGGAGGAGCTCACGGCCTTAGCTATAGGGGAAGGAAGGCCCAGCTTTTGTGGAGGATGGTGGTAGCCGTGGTCTTATAAGACGAAGAGGAGGAGATTTGTCTTTGTGTGAAGTGGATTTGTTAACATATACATGTGCATATAAATTGTTAATATTTTCCCATAACTTTAGCTTATTATTTTATTTAGAGAGAATGCCAATAAAGAGGCCATTAGAGATTAAAAAGAAGAGGAAGAAGAAGATGAAAAGTTTTGTGAAAATGTGAATGAAGGTATGCATGTACTTATAGCCTTGGAAGCCTTAAGGGCTAAGCAACTTTATAAAAATATCATGATATTTATTTTTACATACATCACCCTTTACATCATCCACCTCCACCATCATATACCCGGCCATAACCTCATCCCCATTTGCAAATCACTTCTATCACCTCAAAGTATGCATATGTTGACTTTTAAATACTTAAAAGATTAAGAAAATAAAATATCTTAGATATTTTCAACTTTATATAATATATAAATGTGCTATGTATACATATATAGATATATGTATATGTTACGTTGTGTATTTATGTGTTATAAATGTGCACATGACATATAAACAACGGTACATTGACTTCGAACAATTTCCGTTCGATAAACCGTTGCCAATCGGGGAACCGATTCCCGTTCACATTTCACTTATACATTAAATTACATATATATGTAATATAAATTGAAATAAATTTCTAATCATTTTTAATTAATTAAAATGATTGCATTTGAATTATGAAACCAGATAAATTAATATTAACAATTATTTACAATGATTGCTATTATACCGATAAAGCGGTATTGGTTTTTCTTATATTTTCAAATCAAATATATATCTTCATAAAATTATTACAAATGATTTATTATCACTTTATAAATTATTTAAAATGAATTATAACCTTTTTAAAACCATTATTTGAATAATTACAATTATTATTAATTCATAAATCTTAATTTAATTTAATAAATCAATTATTATATTTAAGGGCATTACTAACAATGTCATAAACACATTTTATTTTAAAAAATAAAATAAATTATTTTATTTCATATTCTTGTCCAATTATGAAAATAAGTGTATGTATCCAGCTCTGTGCGCGGTGTTTTACAATTATGGAGCTGATTATCGATAAAACTGCTTTCAGCTATTTTATCGATTTAAATCCCAAGGAAAATATTTTTGTAAATTTTTTTTCAAAATAAAATTTATTGTTACTTATTATCACTCAAAATAATATTATTTGTATTGTCAACCTTTTATTTTAATAAATTTATAAATAAATATAGTTTATCAAAGTGATAAATTTGTTGGTTGTTATACATTGTCTATTTAATTTCCAAAATTAATTTTTTTTGAAAAACTACCGTTGTATGTCGACATATATAAAGAAATTTTCAAAACAATCTTGTTTCGATATTCTAATGTATTTAGCTTATACGCTAATACTTATATGTTTTCCAGAGATGATAAATAATGTATAGCATCTACAAATAGAATGTTCATTGATAATAAGGATGAGCACAAGGATAAACTAGAAACATATATACGAGATTGAACATAAAATTAAAATTAGAAAATCCAAATACAAAGATAGCTTAAATAAACAACTAGAGATGTGGGTGAAGAAGAAGAAAAACCACAAAGCTTGCAGATGATCTTTCTAAAGAATTTATCAGTTTTGTTGGAAATTGGTGTAAATCTCTTTGAGAATGATTTCTTATGCTTTCTTTGGTTGTGAAGGATCTTTTCTTTATTTTTGAGAAGATCTTTGTTTGATGGATTAGGTAGCATATTGATACTTTCAAAGGAAGTATCCTCCTCCTCTTCTTGTTCTTCCTCCTCAACTTCCATTTGCTCTCCTTCCCCTTCCTCCTCCTTTCTTATTTCTAGCTCCTCTTCTGAAGCCAACCTTTGTTCTTTTTCTACAAGCATTCCATAAGGCTCAATAAAGGGTGAAATATGGATAAGTGAAATGTTGGCCTCGTTAAATATTTTTCGAGGAATTGTTTCCTCCCCTTTAAGGTCAACACCAAAATAATTAAAAACACAACAAAGATAAAAACCATGAAACAGTGTGTTTTCACGTTTAGAAAAGAATTTTAGAAAAAAGTTCATTTAAAAATGAATTGAGACTTTTTGTGTTGGGCTACTATAATTACCAGTTCTAGGAGTGATATTTTGTTGCAAAAAAGGATTAAAATTCTTTCTTTTGCACGCAAGTTTTTGTTTTTAAATTCAAAATCATCATCACTTTCGAAAATGTCATGGATTACTTCACGATTTTGAAAATCAATTTAAAAAGTTGAAAGGTCCATTCCATTAGATTTACATCCAAGAACGTGACCCAAAAGTTTACAATTTAAAAAAATTTGTGTCCTCTTGACACTACTCCAAATTTCTCTTTCTCTTCCATCATAAAACTTTCCTTTTAAATTTGTATAAAAAAATTTCACCGATTTTGGATAATAAATGAAATTATTTTATTAACCAATGAGTAAATTAGGAATTGCATTTTGCAAACAAAGATTAAAAAGATCATAAGTAAGAAAATCTTTAAAAGTAGCAAATCTTTCGGGAAAGACTTTTCCAAAAGATATGTACTCAATATAGGCTTACATGCCTTCTTGATCATTAAAAAGATATACTTTTGTTTTCTTAGAAAGCCTCATGGTTGTCTTAGTATTACTTAAGGATACCATTGAAGAGTAGTTTGAAGAGATAAGAGAGTTTATGATTTTTGATTTGAAAATGAAAGTGAAAAATAAGTGGATGGAGATAGAGTAAATAAATAGAGAAATAAAGGCCATGTTCTCTGGTCAAGAGTCATCTTTAAAAACATAGGAGTTGGTGAAAAGATGGAGGGAAATTCAAATTTTGGATTTGAAATTGAAATTCAAAACCTGCCTACATATGTCGACATATGCATATGAGGTATGTTGACATATAGGTCGAAATTTAAAAAAATGATTTTTGTTTAACAATATCCTATTTTATTATATATATCTATTTATAGTTATTCTATTCATAGAAAAATTATTTTAACTATATTTTATATTATCATTATATTATTAAAATACATAAATATTTAAATTTAAATATAATCACACAATAGTTAACCAATATTATTATTAATGTATAGGATATTCCTAACAACCAATAAAGCAACAAAAAAAATTAATTCAGGAAATCAAAAATTTTGATATATTAAAAATGTACCTTTTTTCCTGATCCATTTCACCATTTTATTTTGCATTATTTATTGTTGCGAAGCATATGTTAGAAATTTTTATATCTTGTTCATTATTACTTGAGGATGTGTCCAATTCGTTTAATGTTATAGTATAAGCTCTTCTCCGTTTTCTGGATGAATCAGTGTTTGGTGTAGTTTTCAGTTTATCGAGATGTGGACAGTCTCGTTTTAAATGGTCAAGATCATCGTAGTTATAACATCTAATGCCATTTCCACTTCCGTCTCTTGGATTTTTTGTCATTTCTTTTAAAATTATTCATCTTCCTATATTTTAGAAATTTTCTGAAAGTCCTTATTATGAAAGCAAATTCTTTATTGTTATCACCGTATGAATCCAGATTATCCGTCACTACATTAAAAGCAATGGATTTCTTCTCTATTACTTTGCTTTCTCCTCTGCCTTGCATTTGTGCTTCAAAATACATAAAATTCCCAATTAACTCTTCAATTTTTAGACTGCTAATGTCATTAGCCTGTTCGATTGCAAGAGTTTTAAGATCCCATTCAAGAGTAAGTGACTTAAGTATTTTTCTAATTTGATTTCCCTTAGTAAAACATTTATCCAGTGTAATAAGTGAATTTACAATGTCTTGGAATCTACTATACATATCAGATATGGACTTACTTGGACTCATTTTGAATAACTGAAAATGGTTTATTAACATGAATGTTTTGATCTGTTTAACTTTACTCGTTCCTTCATGTGTAACTTGAAAAGTTCTTGAAAATTCAAATGCAGACTTACATATAGATAATTTATTAAATTCATTTCTATTTAGTGAAAAAAATAATATATTCATAGTCATAGAGCTACTTTATGCAACTGCTTTTGTCAGCAGTCCATTATGCAAAATTAGTCTCGAGTTCAATGTACTCAGTTTGTGTGATATTCCAAGTGTCCAAACCAATTGACTATAAATAAATTTTCATTCTACATGACCAATATGTGTAAATAGTGCCATTAAAAAGCAAAGCTCTAGCAGTAGATTGTCCTTTGACAAATGAGTTACTAATAAGTGTATTAACAGTGTTACTAACAGTACTTCTACTAGTGTTGGTAGCCATTTAAACTTATTCAATAATCAGATGATGAGTACTTTAAAAACCAATGCTCCGACACCAAATGTGAATCAGTGGAATAGGGATCTTAAGGCTTATTTAACACTAGAGGACGGTAAATAGTGTTTAATGGATTATATGAATACTTTCAAATGCTTTAACATTTTACTTAGAATGATATAATTAACAATCATAGAAACAATCGCAGAATCAAAGTGCAGATAAAAGTAAATGCAGTAAAAGTAAAAAAGGAAAGAACACACAAGGATTTTATACAGGTTTGGAGTTACCCTGCATCCGGTCTCGCACAGTTTGTTGTATGAATTTCTTTTCAAATAGTAAATGAAAATACATTCTTGATTTTAAGGCTATGAGACAACCCTCTTGAATCCTAACCTCTAGGTAGAGTCACTTGATTTCCTGGGCCACAACCACACCCACTATATTTATATGCTACTAAGCACACCCAATTGATTTTACGAGCTACAATAACACCCATAAGTATAACAGTACGATTTGATAGAGTTTTACAGACTCAAATCTTCGATCTTGATTACAAGCGATCCTATAACTCTTGAATAGCAATTTGATCTTGGTTTGAGTGAGAGAGATGAGAGAAATTAGAGGGTATATGAAGGAGAATCACACTAGTGATGATTGAATTTGATTCTGGTTGAATTTCAGCAGAGTTGGGTATATTTTGATTTAGAAAATGAGAAAGTGGAAAGAGGAGAGAAGAATAAGAAAGTAGATGTTAAAAATTCATTTGGAAGTCTAGTATATGTATAGAAACAACTGTTATGTTTATTCACGAAGAGATACGATGGAAAGACACTTTTATTCAAATTTGAATTTTAAAAATTACGGCCACTATATCGACGAACATAGATAGAGTATGTCGACATACTCTTCATAAAATTGAAAAACACTCTAAAAATATTATTTTGAAAATCCGTTGCTTTGTAAAATAATTTGATACTTTGTAGAATCACTTAAACATAGTTTATACTCATTTTAATCAAAACATAACTTAATAAAACTTTATAAAATAATTTTGAAAAAGTTAATAAGAGTATTCAGTATAATGTACCTAATATATATAATATCAATATATTTATAACTTATTAAAGTGTAAACAATATAAACTCACACACACAAAAAAAAAAATAAACTTAAAAACATTAAAATAATATCTTTGTAAGTATAAGAGATTGAAAATCATTTTGAGAAATATTTTGAAAAGATTATTTTAAAACTAGGATATTTGAAAAACAATTTAAAACAAAATTTGAGATGGAGAGAGAGCTCAGGAAAGTGGTATCAAGGTTTTAACTTAAATTCTATGACTCTATAACTTATCTGAAATATTTTGGAATTTTGAACCCTTCAATACTCATGGTCTTCATTTTCCAACTCTTGAAACTCTATATTAGCATCTTGAATCCACTCTTGATAATGTACAATCTTCTTAATCAACACATGCCTAATATCCTGCATTGTATACTATATATAACTTGATAAAACATATTTTATATAATTTCTATGGTTATTGTCATCAAAACTAATGCTTAAGGTACTAACAAGATATATGTAAATGAATTATTGAGATGATTTTAGGGATTCCTCTAATGTAAAAATCTAGGGTATAAATAGTAAAAACAATTATAAGCATTCATGAATTAAGCAAATCAAGAGAAAATTAAGAAAATCAAATAAATTAATAAAAAATCACTATTGCAGAAGGAAATCTTCTTGTCAATTCTTTATTGATCTTTTACAATTCTTCACATGTTTCTATCAAATCAGTATTTGAGCTTGGTCTTCTTTTATTTTTAACTTGTCCTTTTCAATTCTTAAAAAATCAATTATATGGCAACTACATCTTTCAATTACATATCACCTTAGATCTCATGTTTTAAACGAGAAAATTTTGATTACTGAATCATTCAAAAATGAAACCAATTTTTATCTCAAATAACTTGTAGAAAATCGTTGAAGAAGCTTATGATGAAAATTTAGCGATCGATATAAAGGAGTTGGAAAAGAAAAATGCAAAAGAGTTGCAACTCGTCCATGTAGAAATCCCAAAAAAATATTTTCATGGACAATGAGAGCAACTAAATCAAAAGATGCTTGGGATATATTGAAAAAAATATTTCAACGGTCAAGAAAAGTTAACTTCATAAAATTTCATTATGTATGGAGAGATTTTTATAATTTGATGATGAAGGAGAAAAATAATATTCGGGAATTCGGCTCTCGAATACTGAAATTATAAATCAAATCCAAAGATTTGGAGACAGGTTGGTGGTAAAAGAGTTATAAAAAATTTCTTCAATGTTTGCCTTCTGATCATGTTGTAGCCTCTATTGAAGAATCCAAATATCTATCGAAACTTTCATTCCATGAACTGACTGGATCAAGTGAAGCTCATGAATTTAGAATGATTCATTCTTCATATCGACGCCTGGAGCAAGCATTACAGTCGTGGCTTTCTACTGACGTAGGAAAAAATGAGTAGAAAAAAGGAGCAATTTTCAATGGTAAGGCCGATTTCAAAAGCGGCAGTGATGCCAAAATCAATGGAAGAAAAAATTCACTTAATGAAAAAAAAATTAATGGAGAATCTCAATTTTTTATTTGCAAGATGCTGGTACATGAATCTAAAGAATGCTACTTTGGATGTTCAACTTGGAAAATTCCTAATCACTCTAAAGGGGATTGTTGGAAGAAGAAGAAAAAAGCGAATTACGCTTAAGTTCAAAAAATGAACAATTATTCTCATGCATGGCTGTTGAAGAAGAATCATAAATATATTCTTTTTGGATAGTGGCTATAGTAGTCACTTGACTGGTAAGCACCAGATGTCTGTAGAGCTCAATGAAAATATTTCCATATAAGTCAAGTTTGGTGATGCAAAGCTCAAGGAAGTAAAGGCAAATGTATTATTGCAGTCAACACAAAAGGTGGCAACAGTAAATATATAAATGACATTTTATATGTTCCTGGCATTTCTCGTAACCTCTTAAGTGTTGGTCAATTGCTAAAAAAGGCTATAAACTAGATTTTGGTGATCTTGAGTGTAAAATTATTAATAAGTAAAAAAAATCAAACTTTGGAAATATTTAAAATGTCATCCAACAAAGTCTTTCCTCTTAGCATGCTATAAAATAATAAATTTGCATTCAAGTATGAAAATGATGAGGAATCTTGATTATGACATTTTTAATATAATCTTAAAAATTACTATGGTCTTTCTCTTTTGAAAAGAAATATATATATGGTGATTGGATTACCTTTAATTGAATTGACAAACAGTATTTGTGGTGGTTGTATTTATGGAAAAACACATAAATTACAATTCCCAGAAAATAGCGATGCTTAAAGTCCTCTTGAATTAATACATTTTGTTATTTTTGGTCCAACAAGAGCACCTTCTCTCAGTGGCAGATGATATTTTCTGTTATTTGTAGATGATTATACAAGAAAGATTTGGATTTATTTCCTTGATCAAAAGTCAAAAGCATTCCCTAAACGTTGGAGTTCAAAGCATATATTAAAAAACAAAGTGGTCTAGAAATCAAAGCTCTCAGAACTAATCGAGGTGGAGAGTATATTTACACTAAATTTATAAACTATTGCAATGATCAAGGCGTAAGAAGTTAATTAACTATCCACCATACATCTGAGCAAAATGGTTTAGCAGACGGAATAACAGAACAATTACAGAGATGGCAAGGTGTATGTTAAAAGGCTAAAATCTTCCAAACAAACCATGGCTGAGGCAGTCATTACCACTGTTTTTATTCTCAACAACCAAAAGTAGTCCTCAATCAAATTCCATATGAAGCTTGGCATTGAAAGAAACCTCAAATGAATCATTTTAAAGTATTTGAATGCATTGCCTACTCACATGTTCCATCACAAATATGGAGAAGTTTCATAAAAGGGTGAGAAGTACATTTTTATTGGCTACAATGATGAGTCCAAAGAATATCATATCTATAATCCCAATTTGGAAAATTTTCTCATGTCTATAGATGTGGTGTTTGATTAAATGACCACATGGAGTTGTGCCTATAGATGTGGTGCTTGATTAAATGAACGCATAGAGTCAAGTTTAAAACTCTTCTTAGCTGCCATTTAAATATAAATTATTTTAGCAAGAGGATGTTCAAGAAACTTCTAAACCTATTGGAACTTCTCGAGAAAATCAAAGGCACAAAGATAAAGATATTATCGATTTTGAATCAGCTTCGAGAAAAATGCACTCCATCTAAAACATCTATAAATCTTATGAATTTGTTTTTCTCTTATGAACCACAAAATTATAAGCAAGCTTCTAAGGAGGAAATTTGGCAAAGGGGATGAGGTGATTGCTGCCATAATAATGAATCATATATAGAAAATTATAGATTTACCTAAAGACGAAGAAGTCAACGTCTTGAAGTGGATATACAAAACCAGGTTTCATGAGGATGGAATAGTCCAGAACACAAGCCCGTTTAGTTGCAAAGGGATATTCTCAATAATCTGGTGCAGATTTTACTAAAACATTTTCACCAGTTGTTCAAATGGAAAGAATCAAGATAGTTCTAAATATAGCTTCTTAGTTGGAATTACAAGTATTACAATTGGATGTGAAGTCTACTTTTCTAAAGGGAGATTTGAATGAATAAGTTTATACATAACAACCCAAAGGCTTTGTGTAAAGGAAGAAGGAAAATAATGCCTATAAATTGCACAAAACACTATATGGTTTGAAACAAGCGTCAAGAGCATGGAATATCAAAATTGACAGCTATTTTCTGCAAAATGGGTACAAACAGGAGCAAGTGTGAATCATCCATCTATGTGAAGAAGAAAGTTAAAAAAGATTTTTGTATTGTGTGTCTTTATGTTGATAATTTGATCTACACTTGCACAAATGTCAAAATGGTTGAAGTTTCCAAAAAGGCCATGATGAACGAAGATGAAAAGTTTGATTTGGGTCTCATAAAATAGTTTCTTGGGATTCAAGTTCAGCGATCAAAAGCTAAGACAAGCTTTTGTCAAGAGAAGTATGTTACTGATTTTCTCAAGAGATTCAATATGGCTAATTACGAGCCGGTTGAAACTCCATCTGATGTGAATGAAAAACTGAAATTAAATGATGGTGCTCCAAAGGCTGATGCTAAAACCAACAGAAGTTTAGTCTGTCTTTTCTCTATCTCATCAACACAAGGCGTAATATTGTTTACTCTATCAGTCTGCTTTCTAGACTCATTAATGAACCAGGTAATCTTCATTTCTTAGTAGTTAAAAGATTCTGTGTTGTCTTCAATGAACGAAGAACTTTGGTTTAAAGTATTGTAAAGAAGATGACAACATACTTGTTGGCTTTACTTACTGTAACGACCCATGATTTTTATTTATTTAAATTTGAGCATTTAATTAATTTTAAATATAAATAAGTGGATTTATAAGTCGAATAAATTTTATTTTTTGAATTATTGGATTTAATTGGATAATTAAATCGATAATTTAATATGTTAAATTATGGAAATAATTGAAAATTGAGTTAAGTATGATTGAAAATGATTTGTAAAATTTTATTTTATCATATTGAAGTTAGAACGATATTTTAGAACTTTTAAAATTGAATTTAAAGTTTATTTGTGAAAATTGAATATTTTAATATTAAAATCGACTAGTGAAAATAGTCAATTTTTGAACAGTCTCAGAATTGAACGAGACTAGTACCATTGGATCCGTAATAGTTAGCTATTACCGGATTTCAAATTTCGTGTCAATCGGAGTTATCGTTTGATCGTGGCAGCTCGAAACGCATCGATTTATTTTTAATATTAATTTGGCGAGTTAAAATAGCCATTTTTCAAAAAGTCTCGGATTTCGACGAAACCAGTTTCATCGGATCCGTAATGTGATATTATTGTAAGGTTTCAAATTTCGTGTCAATTGGATTTATCGTTTGTCCGGTACAAATTAAAACGCCTAGAAAATCGTTTAAATCGGTTTAATTCAAATTGAACGTTTATAGCCATAACTCGCACAGATGTCCGAATTAGCTTCCGAAACCTATTCCATTGTGTCCGGAATGCGGGGTAAACCCTAGAAACGCTGGTTACGGCGCGTAAATCGGAGTTTGGAATTTCCGGATGAATAGTGTTCGATATTTCCTTATAAATAGCCCCCTACCCTTCATAAAATTAAAAAAAAAAATAACCTAATCTAAAACCCTAGCCGCCACTCCCCCATGTATGGCCAGAAAACTCCTATCTATCTCCTCAAATTTCTTCAAATCCGTGAAGCAAACCAAAAAACTTTCAACATGAAAGTTGTAGTACACAACACGATCTTGATATCCAACGGTCATGATCGGAAAATACGCTACGGATTGATGGCAATTGGAGCTCAAAGACCTGAAATTGCGCACGTGTTTTCTCATGAAATAGAGAGCCGAGTTGCATGTGCTTGGGGCCGAGCAAGGAGTTGGGTGAGGGCTACGCAATGGAGCTTCCTGATCGAATTCTAGTTGAGCGAGGAGGTGGCGATTTTAAACCCTAGGGGGCGGCTAGTGGGTTCGGTTGTATCGTGTATTACCTATAGAGGAAACGCGTGAAGATGGAGTAGGGGGGGGGGGGGTTGCGTCCTACGGCTGTGATGAGGGGGTTGAAGATCCAATGGCCAGAATAGAAGTTAGGTTTAAAATTATATAATTATGTTGTGAATTGTTTATATAAAATTCGTTAAACTTCATAAAATCATATCTTTTTCATACGAGGTCGAAAACGTGCGAAACCAGTTGCGTTGGAATCGTATGGACGAGCACTACGCGATGGAATTGGATTGGAGTCGTTTGGAGTTAGTGAGAATTTTGGGTAAAATTAAACGTCCGTTTAATTTTATTCGAAATAAATCGCTAAAACGAAATTGAAATCAAGGTGAGAACTTCTCACTCAATCGAATCAGTTTCGATTTTATATTAAATAGTTAGATTTAAAATATTTGAATGCATATTTGAATGATGATTAATATCTATTGATTGTTAAAATAGACATTATGCGCCGTTAGTAAGCGGATGTTATTTATTAAAAACATATACCGCGAATATTTCATAAACAGTGAAATTGGTATTATATATAATATCAATATATATATATATATATTGGCATATGTATATATTGCAGTTGTTGATTTCCCGCAATTTTTTTTTAGCGGATGAGACCCTATTGCGCCGTCGATTAAGCGGATAATATTTTAAATCCCATATACCGCGATAATTTCGTACTGGAGCGAAATTGGTATTGTGCTAATGTTTGTGGATGCAGGAAAACAGGTTGGAGGGATCCAACTGGATTCCTCAACAGTATTTATTTTTGATTTCAGATATTTTGATATTTGATGGACTATCATATCGATATATGACGTCGTTGTAGTCGTGATTGACTATTTGGTGTGTAGCATCATTGGACCAAATTTTGAAATTTTAAAATGATTTTAAAGTAATTTTTGAAAGTATACGTTATAAAAGATTTTTGGAATTGATTCATTTTAAATAAATAAACGTTATACTTTTAAAAGTTATAAAATTATGATTTTTGAGAAAATATAGTTAAAAGCTGATTTTTGAGAAATAAGGGATTAATGATTTTATAAAAGAGTTTAATCGGGATTTTTGAAATTATTATAAAAAGTTAAAATATAGTATTTATAAAATTTGATTATTTTATAAATCAAAATGGTGAAATTATAAAGGAATTTGAAGACGTTTTAAAGAATGATATAAATTGATTTATATTAAGAGATTTATAAATGGATGTTTATAAATTGAGATATTGACATTATAAAACGAGTTTTTATAAGTGTTTGAATGAAGTGAAAATGAATTTTGTAAATGAATGCAATTTATAAAATTAAAAATGGTGAAGTTATAAATGAAATTTATAAATAGTAAGTTTTATAAAATTTATAAATTTATTGAAAGAATAGATTTGGATAAATGATTGAATCTTATAAGTTATAAGATTCATAATTGGGATGTTTAAAAGAACGATTCTTGTAAACAAATAAATTATAAGTGTTTAACTTATAAGGTGAACTTTTGTTTTATAATTGAGTTATAAATTGAATAGGTTAATAAAGAAAATTTATAAAGAAAGATGTTATAAAATAAATAGAAATGGAATCTATAAATGTTGTTTTATAAATTCGCAAACGACTTATTTTGATAAGTTAATTGTTGAAACCTATTAATGGAGTTATATTCACGTTTTTGAACTGTGAATAATCCTTTTAAATAAAATGTATAAAAGGATGAAATGTGTTAACGTAGTATATTCACGTTTTTGAATAGTGAATAATATGTCAAAGAAAATGTTTAGAATGTGATATTTTAAATTAAATTAAAACGATCTAACGATGTTTTAAAATGTGTTGAGATTCGAAACCATAGATTTCAACATTCATTGTTGAAATAGACGTTTTCGAGAAATAAAAGGAAATAGTGGACTATAACACTGTTGTTATAGTAAATGATTTCCGAAAGGAAATGTTTTGTATAGTACTGGGATTTATATATCTATTTAAATTTCGAATCCCTATACTAGTGATTTTGGGTTGTTGTAACGATGTTTTACGCAACATTCGTTTTGGCCCAAATAAATATGTTTAAGAGAATGATTTCCTTAAAGAATGAAATATATACTTAATTTCGATTTAAGTATATTGAATATTTTCCAAGTGTTGAAAATAAATAAAATTTGTGAATTACTTATGAATAAATAAGTATGGAAATGTTTTCCAATATAAAGTGAATATTTTGGGAATTTATCTTTTTTGAAGATAAATTGAAAATGAATAATTGATATCGTATATTCATAGACATTTTGGAATATAAATTCATTATGGAATTTATAAATGAAAAGGAGAAGTTGTTTAAAAATAAATATTGATTTATTTTTGAAGTATTGAAAATTATATATCTTGTAAAGATATTTTGGAAAATAAATAATTGGAAATTTTTTTTGGAAACTGGTGATGTTGTGCATATCCATTGATAGTTCAATAACCGACTATCAATATTTCCCTTTGAATGGGTATTTGATGTGATTTGTTTGAATGTGAATGCCACACTTATTTTTGAATAAGCGCTCACTATTCGGGTTAACCGGGAAAGGACCATGGGGTCGTATAACCCATTCCGAATATGTGATACGTCGTTATGAATTGCATTTGAAGATCGGTGTTGAAGACCCGGTATTTGCGAGAGCGATAGGATGACCTGTCGATTGTCTCTGCACTGAGTTGCAACGGTATAGAGACTCCCTAAGTGATGGGAAATCCGATCAGGATTGTGAATATCCGGATTGCAAGGACTTCTTTGTAAGTGCCTTCGGTTTTGTTCGAGCCCGGAACAGACTTGTATGGATTGTATGTCTGACATTACAAATTGAGATATAAAGCAGATTTCTTTCAAATATATTTCTGTTGGTGGCGGAGAATTTATTCTTTTAGCTTAACACCCTTCTCTGAGACGTACGAGCTCAGAGGTTATGTAGTTGAATGTTATCAGCGATATATTCCCAATTTGGTAATGTGACATGCTGAGTGTTGCTGTAAATGATCATTGTGTTGATTATTTGTGATAGGATCGTTTATTTGATCGTCTATCCTGGTGATCATTTCTATGATCATTTGTTGACCCAAAGCATGGCTTTTGTATAAAGTATGTTTTTGTGGACGTGACTTCGTCGAGCCTCACACCCCGTGAATGGTCAAAACAGGAAAGATGCAGCAAGGTTATGAGGGGTAGCGCCCTTTAGGATATGTGCATTTCCTTCTGGAAAAGGGTGGTATCATGGTATGGAGCCCAGATACTTACTCATGTTGAAAACACTTTATGATTGTGTGAATTGATTGCGAGCGCTCGGTGAAAGGTCCCAAAGGATCGGGGGATGGCATATTCGGTCAGTTGTTACTCAGTTAGGGGTAACCCGGCCTTGTGTTGGTAGAGATCCGGTTTGGTTCTCGGGGATGTCCATCCAGAGGCATTCTCATGTGGCAATGGGAAGTTCCTTGGCCTGATCATTCGTTGGAAATCCAAAGAAACAATACGATCTTGTACGGTATTAGTTGTATAACCTATCATTCACTTATGGTGGCGCCCCACTGTTTGGATGGTAGCTATAGTAGGCATACGATAATGGTCGTATGTTGGCTAAGATTTATATTCTACTTTCGAAATGAATTTTTCTCTACACTATGCACTAGTAATAATATCAAATGTTCTTTTAAATGCGTATCAAGCATCTTTGACTATCATAAGGAGAAATCTCCTCCGATTCTGCGTTTGCATTGTGTGTGTGTGCGGGAGGCCTTATGGTAGTCTCATTTTTAAAAGTATTGCGAATTAACTTTAAAAAAAATATTCCTCTATTTTGATTTTAAAGATAAATAAACTGTTTTGAGTTCCCACACCAGTCACATGACTGACTCGGAGTTTATTGTTTTCCTTCCTAAACTCTGGGTGCCCACCAATTTCCACACGGGCAGTCAAGAGTTAAGGTTTATCAGGATATTCTGGATATTCTGGAGTTGCTGGAGGCAAGCTGGATGGCATGGCGTAATTACTAGTATATAGTATTTCTTTTTCCGCTGCACTATTTGTTGTTGTATGTTGTTGTACACTCTGATGATGATGTAATGTAATGTATAAAATGTAATAACTGATATAGTTCTTTGTTTAAAGATTATTCATTTATTATTATATGTTGTTCCGCTGCGATTGTGAGATTCTGATGTTGTTCTGTTATTTCTTTCAGTTCCGTTCTATTTTCTTTTCTCTCTATTTTCTATCTTTTTCTCTCTTCTTCTACCTCTTTCCTTTTCTTAAACCATAACATTTCGGGTTTCCGGCCTTCGATTTCTCGGCAGTCGATAAAGTGAGTATCGATGTTGAATTTTCGAAAGTCGAAAATTTTCGGGGCGTTACATTTACAGTGATTGAGCTGATTCACTTCATGATCGAAAGAGCATTTTAGTTTATATTTTTTGTTTGTATTCAAAAGTTATTTCTTGGTCTTCAAGGAAGCAGCAAACCATTGTCTTGTCATCAGTAGAACATGATATTGCAACTATGAATGCAACTTGTGAAGTAATTTGTTTAAGGAGAATCCTTGTAGATTTGCAAAAATAGGATGAAACATCAACAACTATTCATTGTGATAATAGTTCTGTCATCGCAATGATAAAGAATACAGTATTTCACAGCAGTTCAAAGCACATTTAGATGAGACATCGTTTTATCCATAACTGTGTGATCAAAGGAGAAATTCAACTGGAATATGTTAACACAAATGATCAACTTGCAGCTATCTGACAAGCACCATTGTCCCAGTGGTTAAGTTATTGGACTTTGGTGTAAGAGGTCACAAGTTCGAAACTTGCATAACGTGATTCGAACATTTATTGACACATGATATATGGTTTGTTGTCCCAGTGACATGTTGTATCTAAGTACCATTTCAAAAAAAACTTGCAGTTATCTTCATAAAGACAATTTCAATAGAAAAATTCAACTATTTCATAAGCTATTTGAAAATTACAAATTAAGATGGGGTGTAAAATATAATTTGTAATTTTCCTATTGAAATGATTATAGAATCCTATTGCAAAATAAAGGAAACATATTAAAAGAATCACAGAAAGAAGACTCTAGATTTATCGAAGATAAACATTAAAGTAAATATAGAATATATATCAATTGAGATAATTTAGGAGAGGTATATGTAAATGAATTATGGAGAAGATTCTAGGGATTCCTTTGATGTAAAAATCTGGCTATAAAAGCAAGCATTTGTCAATCAAACAAATCAAGAGAAAATTAAGCAAATTAAATAAATATTAATAAAAATCTCTATTGCAAAAGAGCTATCATCTTATCGATTCTTCTTCACTCTCTTATAATTTTCACATATTTCTATCAACATATAGATCTTAAGTGAAATCAATTTTCCATTTTACTTTACAATGTAAATATCGATTCGTTATAATTATCTTCAGTAACAACTTGTGATTCTTCCTTTCCCACAATATGTACCTTTGGAATGATGTTTTTCCCTCCGCATTTTTAGTATGCAACACTTTTTCTTCCTGTGCGTTTTTTCTACCATCTTAAATAACAAATTGTTGATAAAAATGTCATATAATCAACTTTTTAGCATTATTAGCCAATGTTAAAAACCATATCTTTGTATTATTATGTCATCTTGTTCCACTCTTATACAGCTGATGTTTTGATAAAAGACATATTCATATTGTTGCTTTACTTATATAATGCTTTATACTTGAGTCTGTTTCGTCGACCGTTTAGAGCATAACTATGAGATTCTCAAGTTTGGCCCACGCTACTTAAATATATTATGAAAATGTAAAGTTAAAGACATGCATACTTTGCTATTGGAAAATAGATGCAAGGTCAGATGCTTATAGATTAGATAGACAAAGACCAACTTTGATCCTTCATTGGTACACTTTTAAGCAAAAATATATTATGCACATGCATTTCTTCATATCGATATACCACCAAAATATACATAGCTTGGTCCGAGTTATAAATCTAATAATGTCTTAACTAGTTGTGAATTCTTCAGAGTTACTGATTTCACCCGATAACATTTATCGATTAACAATATTACCTTAGATAAGGATTTCCAATTTCATATTATATCCCAACTACAATGATACTACACCATAAAGTTTAGAGTCGTGTAGTTAAAGTGCTTAGCGACTTTATAGTGGTGGATAAGCAAAAGGCTATAGCGGGGATGAAGCAAGGTTATACCATAAAATAGCGGAGATGTAAAAATATTCATTATAGATAAAATTAAATCTTCAAAGTTGATGTATTCTCATTCCTATATCATTTGTTTATAAAAATGAAACATTGTTCAATCCTATACGAAATACAGGGGAATATCATGATCCATGCAGTACAGACTTGATGAATAAAATAGGGTTCTAATTTATGTTGAGCTCTTAGAACTTGAAGTTAGACCTATACCTTAAATTTGTCGATTTGGTTTATAAGAGAACTGGTCAAATTAATATTTTGCATTAAATTTGTTAAAGCGGATGCTAAAAACGCCTAATTTGACGAGCATAGCAAAAAGTAGCGGGGCTTTAAACGAATCTACTATACCGTTCAAAGTGCACTAAACACTTTAGTGGGGGCATTAACAAAGCTTTAGCAAAGCCTTAAATGCTAATCTTAAATACTAAGCCATCAACGAATATGCATCGATAGGGAATTAACACTCATTTCTAACTCCCCACTTATGCCAATTCGTTATAAGCATTAAGGAAATCTTCTAGATGCATTCCCTATGAGGCTTGGAGGACATTGCGATGAGTATCTACGACCATTGCCAATGAATTACCTACGCTCTTACCATGCCATTCCCTACGAACTAAAGATTAATTTCCAATTAATTTGGGATGTGACACATACAAATTTTCAACACATTCCTGAAATGCTCGTAGGGCATTTACCGATGATTCCCTACAAGCAATGGCTAATGAATCACATATGACTTCACCATGCATTTCCCAATGCATTCTTTACAATTTGGAGACGAGTCCCTTATGGAGTTGAGATTACTACCTACAAATTTTTGTTGATTTATTAGATATCAAAAAAAATTCCCAATGCGAGCCTATTACATATTAAAGTAGAATTTTACTACAGTCACTTCCATTGGGCCCATAACATAATCCAATATAAAATATAGCCACATAGTTTTACCATACAACCATTATCAACAACATATATCATCACAAGAAATTATATATCATCAAAAGAATTATCTACTACAATTGGATATATAAATTAACACAAAAAACATACGATAAACATATAAATGTAAAGTATAGCGACAAACATATCAAATATCAATCATTACAGAATAAAAAACAAGCACCATCCAACATGTTCGATATATGAAACAACACACAATGTCTACGTAATATACATAAAATAAATGAAATATATGAAAGCTCCTTCTTCATGCAATGAGCCACTATTGCCATATGTTGCTACATCTCACGCATCTTATCCATGAAGTTTGTCACTGTCTTCAACTGCACCTTGATGTTACTCACCTTACTCCTAAAACCTTAAACCTTAACATCTCATATGTGGATCTTGGTCTCATATCTTTCTCTCTCCTCCATAGCGTTAACACGAACACTGTTGGTGTTATCTCCATATGGCTGTATACATAACAACAAAAATAATATTTGAGTATTTATATTATTAAATTAGAGGGTAACTAACCAACAACATGTATACGATTTGATTTATTTATGATTCGAATATAATTATAGGGGTATTACCGAACCCCGACAAGTATGTGTGGCTCGAGCTCATGGTCGTCTCTTCGATCAATACGACCTCTTTGAATAATTAATAACATATAATTATTTACTTAAATGCGGCCAATAAAAATTTAACTAATCTAAAATTAGTAACTTAAGCTTAACTAATGGTAAAATTTAATCCATATGTAATAATAAATAGTTAAAATTTAATAGATAGTATGTGAATCACTAAAAAAAAATTACTTACATTTAGTTTTTTCTTGATTAAATCAATATGGGTTTTATCCGAATTTTTTTGTGTTTCATGATTAATCAGGTGTAAAGTGTAATAAATCCTAACAAGTGGTACTGTAATGATGGCCCTTTACAACCTTCAAAAGTTGACACTAATACATCCACAGTATTCATATGTCGAGCATCCAAGTACTGAAAAGAAAGATTGTTAGGGGAAAAGAAAGAAAAGATAGAAAGAAATCTCACAATGTAAAGTGATATATAATACACAATAAATCTTTTCAAAAGAAAACTGTAATATACATACATCGATCAGAGCAAACTAATATATCATTAGTCTGGACGGTTATAATGACATATTCTCACAAATGCTGAAAAATGCTAAACAACAAATGCAACAGAAATAAAGATACTTAAATACGTCTGGAAGACATCCAATTCATTTTCTGAAGCTCCAAAACATCTAAACTAAATTTGGAAAATATGCTCGGGCCAACCCGAGCATTATAAGAACATAACGTCCAGATCATTCTGGTAAACCGTGAGAAACACAACTAAAATGGATTATATTATTATAAAAACCTTTCCAAAATAAAAGTATCTCATAAGACCACGCCATACATAACCACGGACGGGTTTTTACCTTATGATAACAAAATCATTTCAAATACAAAATCCAGTGATGTTATAATAATGTCTAGAGTTTAAAATAAATACATAAAACAGCTGGAGTGTTTACAGCACATGTTCCAACATAGTTGGGCATAAGGCACTTACTGAAGAATGGTTTACATCAATGTACAGCTATTGGGGTACTTCCTATCACAATACACTTCTACATAACATGTACCGAGGGCCTTGCATGAACCATCTACCAACATAGGATTGGCCTTCATCACGTCGGTTGTTTTGCAACCTTTTCTTGAGAGCTCTCATGTGCATACCAAATCCATAATTCCATAAATAGTGATCTAAAAGGGTAATACCTATACCCTAATAATTGGTGTGACCTATATAGCCCTACTGTATATCCCATATTTTAGTCTTTTTCGGTTGTGAGGCTGGAGGTTATGTTTTACCTTTTAGCAAATTCCACTTGGAATTCTAACATGGCCTTCTAGGAAACAATGCAATGTTAGCATTCATCCATACAAATTATTCCAGGATTGAACAAAGTGAAGGCACTACTACTAAATACTCAGGATTAATATCAAGTAGCCCTTGCACTTCAAAGAACTCCATCTTCGATCATCTTCCAAAATGTCACGAATTCGAACATTTATGCTATTTCAAGTGGTTTTGAATAGTATATCTGATCCCGGCCTCTGAACAAATCAACAACGATAATTTTAAAACTAGCCAAGATTTGATAGTCGGATATTTAACTATCGTAAACAAACAATTCAACCATAGACTTAACCAAGCTTGATTAAGAATAAAGCAACCACTAAGCCTCTTTAATCAATCCTTCGATTAATAAAAACACTATGTAAACTCTTGTATTAAAATACTTTTACAAAAATATATTCACAAACCCTATCTACTCTTTCAATACTTGAAAATATTGATATACTTATCTCAATCATATAAGTATACTCATGAAACATTTCACATTCAATACTTAGAATATTTTTACATATATTTCAATCAACGGTATAAGTATATTCAAAAATCACTACGTTTCCAATACTTAGGAAATGTATCCATATATTTATCTCGACGGTATAAGTGTTATTCACAAATCTTGAGACAGATTTCATTTCCAAAGCCATACTTAAATGGGTTAAAACAAATGTCATTTGAAAATATTGGTAACAATAACTCAAAGCATTTTTGGTGTAAGTAAATAAACTGTATAGAAATTAGACTAAATATACTTACTACCACTTTTCAATTCCAAACCCGTACTATCCCTTGATTAATAACGTAGTCGGACAAGTTAAAATCTATCATTGCCTCAACATACATTCTTAATTCTCCAGATAGAGATGAGTTTCCACACCTTGGAATTTGGTGTTAAGTATGAAAAGAACACTTTTCATACCATCATAAATTAAAATGATCATTTAAAGAAATCAAATCTCACTACTTTTTATAAAAATCCTTTTATAAATCTCTTCCATATTCCCAAACTCATTTCTATAAATCTCTTTTGTATTTACAAAGATCATTTATATTAATAAAACTCTTTTCTATAAATAAAACTCTTTTCTATAAATAAAACTCCTTTATATGAATAAAAATCTTTTTATATTAATAAATCTCATTTTATAAGTCTCCAAATTTATTTATAAACTCTTTTATAAATCACATTAATAAAAATCCTTTTATAAATCTTATAAACTTTCCATAAAATGATCATTTCATATACCACTATAAATCCACAATTATTATCAAAATGATATTAATTTCCCTTTTATAACATATTACTTATAAATCTGTTCTTTTACATATAAAATGCTAGTTATAAATTTATTCTTTTATTATAACATTTTTTATAAATCATTTCATAAATGTTTATTACAAAATATTTCAGTAACAACCCTGGTATTAGTGATTACCTATGAAATTAAATTATAACGATAATTATAATTTAATATTGACTAAAATAAATTGAAGAAAATACGATTTGTTAAAATTATTTATTTCAAATAAAAAATGTGTTTGAGGTTAAATTGGGTTTAAAAATTTGATTGTTGGAGATTCAGTTAAATAAATTGAAAATATTGGAATTTTGTTAATTTTGAGCTAATAAATTAAATAAGTGAAGTATTTCTCCACTAAATTGTTGAAATAAATATAAATAGTTAAATATAAAGTTTTAAAAACTTTATTTTGATAATTTGGATAGAAAATAATCATTTTAATTTTATTTGGGTAAATACAACAATATTAGAAATTATTACCAATAATACCCTTTTATTGAATTTAAAAGGAGAAATATGAAGTAATTATGTATTTTATTAATATAAAAGATGAAATATTGTTAAAAATAATATTTTGATGATTAAAAAGAGTTAAAATGATTTATCATAATTTATTTGACAAGAAAATAATTTTTGTACAAAACGTTCTATTAAAAATAGTGTTTTTGTAATAAAATAGTGTAGATTGTGTAATTTGATAAAAATAAGGTTTTATTCATAAAAAACAACTTTTTATAGTTGAAATAAATTTTTACTTGTTAAAAGCAAATTTTTATTTTCTTACAATTGGTTGTATACATTTTATTTGGTTTGAAATGAGAAACTTTAGGCATATATTGTAAAAATGGGTAAAAATGAGCATTTATGCTTAGAAATTTAGCTAAGTATTTACTATTTAGCTTGGTAGGCAGTGAATAGGATCCAAAACCCATCACTAGAAACCTCTGGTAAGAAGAAAATTAACAGTATGTAGTTTTTCTCCTTCATCTTCTTCTCAAACTCAATAAAGTAAAAAGAAAATAAAAAAAACAATGGCCACTTCATGATAAATCCAATTCGACTCAAAAATTGCTGCAAATTCAAAGAGAGAATCAATTAAACCAAGATTATACAAGGTAATCCAAACCAATACTAAATTAATTTCATCAAAATCTTTGAGCTTGAGATGAATTGTCTGTAACTTCTTTTATTTGTTATGCATGCTTTTTTCTAGCTTTTATAGGGTCTTGAAGCTTCTCTTCTTCACCAAAGCTTACAACTTACCATCAAATGTTTACCAAATTTCTAAGGTGAGTATAGAACTCACAATTTCTAACTAAACATGATGTTTGCTGTGTTAATCGTTCAAAAATTTGCTCACTGTATATGTAAAGTTTCTGTTCCTTGTTTCTATGTGTTTCTCGTTTCTGGTTGCTACTTTGAGCGGCTATATCTCTTTGTTTTTTTCCACGAATTACTAACGTATCTTTACCAAATTATAGTTTAGTTGTTAACCTTAGTGCATGTCAAATTTTATTGCAAAATACATCTGTTTAATATGTCAAAATGCTGTCCGAAATTCAGTTCGTGCAAGAATTCTTAACCTGCTTCTCCCCTAGCCTCGAACTAGAACACACCCTGGTCAATAGACCTGTCGACCAGGCCTTCATATGGTCGACAGGGAGGTCAACCTCCTTGAGCCAGAGTGTTGACCCCCCTTGTTCACTTGAATATGTGTTTCTACAGTTTTTTCCTACATATTGCTATGCTTTTGACACTCGTTTTTGTGCAACTTTGAGATGTTTTTCAAGTGCTCTAATCGGCCTATAGGTGAGCAAATTTTATGGTCAAACCGAGCCCTGGATTGATGAGTATTTGAGTGGTTTTCGAATGTTGAATTTCAGGGATTTTTATCGATTTCTATTGTTTCAAAAACAAGTTTTTCTAGAATAAATTTTTGGAATAATTCTATAAATCAAATGAATTTTAAATAATTATTTTCCAATATTTATAAATTATTTTTATATTATTTTAAAGTATTTAAAATATATTTATTTCCTATTTTATGGAGATTTTCAATAAACTAATTTCAAAATAGTTAAGGAAAATTGTTTTAAAATCTTGTTTTCTCAAGTAAATTACTTTATAAATAATATATATTATTTTTTTACTTTTCGGACGTATGAGGAAGAAAATTAAATGATTTATTAAAACACGTGGTATGGGACGCATGCATTTACGTTTTCGATTAATATCGGACTTGTACGATCAAAGCAATTCTAGGCTACTGATTTGAGATGATTTCTGGGATTTGCCATTTTATGCTGTGTTGGAGAATTACAATTCCTATTTTTAGGAATTACTTGAGATGGCCAATATTTGGTGAGGTTTTTGGTTCGATATCTCCTGAAGTTGGAATTAGAATCTATGAGAATCCGATATATTGCTTTACTTGCTGATGAAATGAGCCGAGTCATGAGTTTTCTGAGTTTTGGGATTTTAAATGATTTTGTTTTCTAATGTGGCATTGACTTACGGTCGGGAAACCGTTAAGTGAGAACATGTGGTATGGGACGCACTATTACCACTCTTCGGGTTCCTCTCTAGGAGTTTGTGACACTTTTTGGGTTTACCAGTACTATTGACCTTTGGTTCATCTGAGTTTACGACTTCGGTCATCTGGGATTTACGACTTCGGTCTTCTGGGGTTTACGACTTCGGTCGTCTGAGGTCTATGACTTCGGTCATCTGGGATAGGTACCCAAAATATATATATAGTATTGGTCCAAGTTTGGCACATGCAGCATTGCTTCGGTATGCAATTGGGGATCTCGCCAATCCGGATTTTTCTGAATTTTTTGAGTTTTATTATGATTTCACCATTTGAGATATCTTTGTTACATCAATAGCCTAGAGCTATATGAGATGTTAAACATATATGGTGATTTCATTTTATGAGGTTTTGAACTCTTATTTAGTTCCTTGAACTATGAGTTTTCATGACTCCTTGATCTTGAGGATATATTCTGGGTTTTACCATTTTGGCTATTTTGAGTTTTGAGTTATATATATGCCAATGAAATGAGGCATATTTGAGTTGGAGACTTTGATGTTTCCTCTTATGGCTGTCTTGTTGTCTATTTACATTCATGTTGAATAAACTTGAGTAGGAATACTTATGGTATGTTAAACCTATTCATGGGTTTTTGTTCAGCAATTACAACATTGCCACCCTTGGAATTGTGAATAGAACTTCATTTTTATCATTCCTTTCTATTTAAAGGAGTGTTTCCCTTATGCATGTATATCCATTTATCTCTTGCTAATCATCATATTCTAGTTAGCCTGACCCATGTACTTATTACTCAGGTCAGACCGAGTTGCAGGTTAGATTTTTTGGACTTTTGGCTTTGCAATATCTTTTGGACTTCACTAGCAACCCTTTTGGATAGGAAGCATAGTTCTTGTGTAATTTTTGTAGTAGTTGTCTTATTGGGAACTTAGTTGTGTATATTCTTTTATGGGGATGTATGTATATATTATGGTTGAATAACTCTTACGACATGTTGTGTTACATTTGATGTATATGTACATGTATATCTGTTTGTGTTTGCTATTCTATGACTTGAGACTGTTGATGTTGTTATATTTTTTTTCTGAATTTATTCTTTAGCCACCATAGTAGTGTATTATATAGGAATTAAGTATGTCAAATACTTAAAACAAATGAAAAAAAGTGTACTAAATCGACATACTTAGCTCTTATCTAATGCAAGACCATGATGGTCGTCCTTAACCAGCCCTATTCTTTGCATTAACAGACAGAATTACTCGATGATTCTCTTTGTTAATATGGGTCTCGAGGTGGGGTGTCACAGCTTGATATCTGAGCTGGATTTAGAAAAAAATATAATAAAACACAGAATAGTACACACAATTACTATACATCATGTACAATACAAGTGTAAACTTCATCCCCAATCGTAGTGAACCCAATCCTGTCCTTAACTATTTTGTGTCCTATGGGGGTACAGAAGAGGAATGTGTCTAGGAATGTTAAATTTTAAATTCTTTAATATTCCTATTTAACGAATTTGAATTGCAAATATCTACCCCTATGAATAATCCTATCTTATCTTAACTTTTAGCTCATGGCTGGAAGAAGAGGTCACACTTTGGAGGCGGGACCGTTCAGTGGTCCTCGTCCCGAAGGAGTCTATATGTCGATTGATCAGATTATTGAGTTTCTTAGGAGTACTTAGCCTCCCACTCCTACTCAATCCTCCCCTCTGCGAAAATCTTCGTTTGCACGTATGCGTAGCAACTACACTCATCTCAGAGGCAAGCCATTCAAAGGCTCCAAGACAGCTTTAGAGGTTCAAGCTTGGCTCTGAACATGCACGTGCATCTTTAATCGCATGGAGATCTTCGATCATCACTGTGTTCTTATGGCATCGAGTATGCGGTAAGAACGATCACTAGACTGGCACGAGCTGCTTATTACTGAGATAAACGAGTCTACTCTTACTTGGCACCATATTCGAGACCGTTTTGAGCTTAAGTTCATGCCAGAATCTGAGAAGGCTTTTCTTGCCCGTCGCTTCCTAGAGTTAAAGCAAGGAAAGCCATCTATTTCAGATTATGTATCCTCTTTCGAGTCCTTATTCAAGCATGGGCTCGAGTTCACTAGCACTCCATATAAGAAGAATCTTAAGTTCGTTTCTGGACTTAGGAAATACTTGAAGAAGTCACTCATGCTTCAGCTTAAGCTCTCATTCGAGGAGCTTGTGGATTCGACGCTTCACCTCAAAGCCGTCGAAAAAGAAAGGGATAGTAGTGATGAGGTCGAGGTTCGAAAGAACCCACATAAGAAGGAATTACCCTTTCAGAGATCCCGATCCTTTCCTCTGAGGAATAAGGAAAAGTAGGGGAGTTTTGATTCTTATCCTCGTGCAACACCTTCTTCAGCTAGAGTTTTAGCTTGCTTCAATTGTGGTTCTCGAGATCATCTACCTAGAGAGTATCTTCATCCCCGCAAGTGTGCCTATTGTAAGAAGGAAGGACATATGATTTCTTCGTGTCCTAAGAAAGGGAAAGGTACTAGTTTGGGGAAATTAAATGTGGCAAAGGCTTCTAGTAGTGCACCTAAGTCTTAAGGTATATCTCCTACCATTTTGGAAATTCTATTCTTTTTCATGACCGTTCTATTGAATCCTCTCCGACACGGGTGCCCGGCATTTATCAATATCGAAGAAATTTGTTAATGCTATTAGATGTTCCAGTCTTGTTACTTACTTGATGACTGCGAATCCTTTGAAGGGATCCGCAATACTTGGTGTGAGAATTTTGAGATTGTTCCTTGTAGCTTATCTTTTTGTGCGTATTGGCATGCTATTTTCTATCTAAAGTTTAGATTGAATTAAGATGGAGTGGCTTGCATTTTATCAAGCCACATTTTGTGATAGGAAGGATCCCATATTTAGATATCCTAATTCAGTTAGTTTGTTAACTCTTGTCCTTGGAATATTGATTACGATTCCAAAATATCTATATTCACTCTTGAGTTTCGACATGTTGATGATATATCCTGAATTCCAGTCATTGTGGCTCTGTTGATTTTTGTGAGTCTGTTTCAGGTATGATACTCAATGTAACATCCCGCCTTTTCGCACACTTTAAACTGACACACGTGCCAATTCAAACCATACAGAAGGGCGGATTGTTATGGGGTAAATAAGAAAAACAGAGAAGAAATAAAAACAAAACAGAATCTCACAGCGGAAGGATAAAATATAATAATAAATATACAGTTCAAAACAGTTTACAAACACTTGATTTGCTTTATACAATAAATATCAGAGTTACACATACCAATACAATCAATGCAGCGGAACAGTATGAGTGTGGTGCAATACTATAGATAATAATAATACGAATCCTTCGTCTTCGTCCTTCAAAGCTAAAGTCTTCGATCCTGAAACGCTCGGACTGACCCGAGCGAATTTGAAAAGACAAAAACACTCGAGTCAGAACTAAAAGATCTTATGTGAGTTAAATTAACAGAAATAAATATGAGTCAAGAGATGCTCGGGATTTACATCTCCTAAGGATCCGTTAATTTACTATGTAGTATATTACGCTATTATAATAGTGTCTAATTGTAAAATAAACTTACTTTTAAATAGCGTTAAGGCTTTACATTTTCCACCTTAACACGTAAAATGCCAATAGTCTATACAGTACCGTAATACCTCCTGATCGGGAGGCTACCAGAGGATACTCCATAGGTACGACACAAATAGAAACTCGTAGTAAAGGCTCGGTATGGTAGGTGACACGGCACAACTAGGCAATGCCAGGGTAGATATACCAATTGCTATCCAGGCTGGTGGAAACGCGTAGCCGCAGTTACCGCCCACCTCGGACTAACTCCCCAAAATCAAAATATAGAAGTGGCCACTGAATCAATCCAAAATCAAAGTATAATATCGAAGAGGAGGGTCCGATCAGAGGAATGACCTCATTGGCCTGAGAATCGCTCCTGTTTTAGCCACCTTATGCCAACTCACGGGAGTCGGGTCCACGTATTTACCTTACAGGAAACGTCGCCACCACCTACTTCATTCTGGAATCTCCACTGCGTACACGGTTAGTCAAAGTGGTTTTCGGTATCGACAGAGAGTATGTCCATATCCGATCCCGGTCTCTTTGCCAACCCATCGTTATTATAACATCACGGTCATTTAAAAATAGTTTATACTTTAAAACCAGAATAAACATTTCCATTTTAAAATTATGAATACGATATCATTTTAAAACCCAAAACAATATGATATCCTTTATCCCAAATATAAACCTTTTCAAAAATCCAAATGCTTTAAAATTTATAACGTTTGAAAGCCAAATATCCTTTCAAAGCATAATATTTCGAAATTCATAATTTAAACCATAACTTCTAAAAAAAACTTGAATGGTTTGGACATTCAACGGTATATGAATTAAATGGTTTAACTTAAATGTTACTTTGTAAAGAAAATAGTTCTCATGGCTTTACAAATACATTTCTTTATTAAAGTCTAAACCAAAATTTATATTATCTCTCTCAAGTTCCAAAACCACTTCAATTTATTTATATATACGTATATCCATTTTGAGTAACAATATTTCAAACTAAAATTGGATTTTATTCTTTCAACAGATCAATTGTTCTATTAATTAGTCTTGAATATTCACATAAAATCCATAAATAATAAGACTTCAATTTATAGTAATAAAATATATATATTTTCCCAATTCAAATTATACTAGAATATTCATTTCAATTTATCTTGGGAAAAATCCAATTATAAATATCATATCTTAAAATTTCCAAACTTAACATTTAAACATATGATGTAAATTATTAAACTCCATTTTCTTAATTTTCTTCCATTTTTAATAAAGATTTTTATACACCTTTTAACTTCAAAATTTTCAACTTCATATGTATATATATATGGAAGAAAAATATTTATACAATATAAAATTTAAGATTATTATAAACCGTATTCCATCCAAACCATAGAAATCACATTAAAATAGTTATATATAGACCGCGGTGCCTGTATATAATTTTCTATCCTATGGTCAAGTGATACGGATATTTATCATTTCAATCCGCAATTTAAAAGATATAAAATTTTGCGGTTGTATATCATTTCAAACCACAATCCCGAATGAAAGGAAATATGCATGATAATTTGCAATTTAATGATATACAATAAAACATCCATCAACATCACCCATCATCCAATCACAATCATCAAGCAATATCAATCAATAACAATTTATATTTGATAATATATAACAGGTAATAACTGGCAATTTTATTCAGATTAAGTTTAACAACTATTAATCTAACAGTTTATATTCAGTAATAATCTATATAACTGTTAACTAGCAGTTTATAGGCAAACAAATAAATTCTAACTATCAATTAATACGCAATAAATAAATTAAATTAACAGTTAAATTTAATAAATGCAATTCAACAAATATGAGTGAAATAAACATGCCAAATACTCATAAATAAATTTCTATTCATTTCTAAAATTAATTTAACAAACATAAAAGCTTTTAGTAGTTGTGAGTGGGTTTAAACACTCACCTTTGGAATTTAAATCGAATTCAAATCCAATTTAAACCTAAAAATTGGATAGTCTCCAAATTCATCCAAACTAGTTCCAAAACGTCAGAAATTCCAATACGATCCCATCAAAACAAACCGCGCGCGAATCCGAGCTCGTATGCAAAAGTTATGAAAATTTGAAAAATGAAAAATTCTGGTCCTGGGTCGACTTCGGGTTCGACTTCGGTGCGCCGCCTCAATTCCCCGGTGCTTGCTTGGAGTTTTCGCCAAAACGACCCGGAGCGACCCGAGTCATTTTCTTCCTGACCCGAAGTTGCTCTAGGGTTTTCTCCCCTGAAACCCGAAGCGCGACCAGAAGCTGCTGCAGATCCGATTTTTTTTTTTTTTTTTTTTTTGAAATTGAAATTATTTTTTTGGAATTTGAGAATTAGGGTTTTTTTTCTTCTGCCATTAGAATGAGGAGTTGAGAAGGAGATGAAGAAAAATGTACGTACAGCCAAATGACAATAGGAAGGAGGCTAGGGTTTATGATCGCATATATATAGACAAATAAAAGAAGACTAGGTGGGTACGGATAACGAACGCGCTAAACGGTAGTTGGCCCAAAAAGCCCGTTTTGACCCCGGAACGAAATTTATCAAACCCATATATCCAGATAGGTAATTTAAAATATCCTGAACGCGATGGAAAAAGTTTCACGTCCAAATTTGATCGTATGAAGAAGTTATGCTGAAAACAAGATTTCCAAATTGATTTCAAATTGATTTTAATAAAATTGATTTTCAAGGCGTTTCGCGTCCGTACGATCAAACGACAAGTCCGATCGATATGAAACTTGAAACCCTATAATAATTCACCGATACGGATCCGATGAAACTAGTTTCGTCGAAATCCGAGTCCGTGGCCAAAATGGCTATTTTTATATTCATTAAATAAATCAAAATTTAGTCAATTAAATCCAATTTCCCATTTCTCTTTGATAATTGATGATTCTTATTGTTATAAAATTTTCAATCACCTATACTAATTTAAACAAAATTTAACTTGTCGAATTAAATTTAGAAATCCTCAAATTTCATTAATTTCACCAAAATATATATATATATATTAAATTTCCAAAATTTAATTAAATTTACTTTCCATTATTTATTGTCAATTAGATTGATTTATCATTGGATTCATATTTCAATATGTAAATATCCCCAATTTCATCTGCACTTATATTTACATAGTTTCTAAATATTAAATTTCAAATATTACTTCATTTACGTTACGTATTTATTATTTATTACTTGCTGCAGTTGATTATCAATTATACTTAATATACTAAATAGATGGTAAATTTTGAATACTTGTTATCATTAACGTTTTATTTCCACTTACAAAATAAATGAAATTATTACATAAACTCCCTTAATTAAGTCAACCATTATCTTATATAACTTAACTGGTTATATATATACCCGATTGCCCTAATTGGTTTATAGTTATCAGCTAAATACATACTAACTTGTAAATAAATTCGTTTAATTGCAAATGGATCTGATCAAATTTAATAGATTTAATAGATGGGTAATCAAATAATAAATTTTCCTTTTTGTCAAATTCAAACCCATTCCTACTTAATTATCAATTACAATTTATTACGAAACATTGATTTTATGCAGTTACCTTTTATTTGCGTAGTATTACATCAATTCCTATAACCTTGGATTCATTCCCAATTCACCAAATTCAATTAATTACACTTTACAAATGTGTTTCCAATATATAGGTATTGCCCAAGTTAAATTTATTAGCTAACTCATATTAATAAACAAATGACTTATATGAATGATTAAAATTTTCAATTATCTCACTTTACTCCTAAACTTCTGTTATTGTAAACCTTAAATAATTTCATCAAAATTTAATAAAAATCCCAAACTAAATCACCCATTGCAACATGCCACTGAAATAGGAATTTTATACTAATTGTTATCATACCCATAATTACACGCTTATCACTAAGTCCCACATTTGCATAAATTACTGTATTCAATTGAATTGTAATATTGTTAACTTACACATAAATAAAACTTAACAACTAATAGAATAAATAACTTACAAAATTTGTTGTCATAAATATATTTTATAAGTGTACACTTAATTATTATCTTAGAATACGTTTTTACGTTACTATAAATTTTATACACTCTTCCGTTACCATATTAATAATTACTAAAGTAACGTTCATTCTTAATAACAACGTTATACTATTCAACATATAAAAGGACTCCATTCCCCAAATACATTCATTTATATTTATTCCCTTAAAGTTCTCCTTTATTGACTAGACACGTTACTTTAGATTCATTTACATCGAATGCCCTTCTTAGCTATATACTCAATACATGTTAAATCTATATAATGTTTACCCTTTTATTCAAATTCACTTATACCATCAATAACAAAATGTTGCCCTAAATTTAGATTCAATTATATACATTAGATAAATGGGTAAACTTTTGTAATTATACTATATATGAAAATATTTTTATGCATACATTTCCACTTACTTACTATGCATTCATTTATTAAATTACTAATTGCCTTAGTCAACTTATCCCCTATTTACTACCAAATTTCAAATTTAATTATGGCTTATCAATACATAAAATTTACATAGTCAAAACAAATTTTATTACTATCTTAAGTCCATTTATTATTGACAACGTTCATTAAATTTCCTTATCAACACTTATTGCATTGATTTATTCAGCGGTCACCTTTTATTTAGTTACTATCCATTTTACAATCCAATGTAAGTCTTCCACTATTTATTTTATATTAAATGAATTCCATTCTACTTAATCTTTTTATTGATATTCACTAATTCAACCCTTATATCAGTTTCTTATATTTAACTTTAAATCAAATTGTGACAATCTACATTATCCAAATCTCGTCATAAAATTTTATTGTTACACTAAATTACAACTACTATACCAAATTTCTACATTTATTCTAAATTAGATTAGAAATTATATTAATTCAATTCATTTAATATTATTAATTTAACGGGTCGTTACAATCTCCCCCACTCAAAACTTTTCGTCCCCGAAAAGGAAAAAGAAGGGAGAAGGAAGAATAAACAGTACAATCTTATTTCAAATATTAACTTATAAACATTAATTTACTGGATTAATTTCCTTTAATGAAATATACCCGGTTATAATCATTACAACCTTTTATACTTAAATCATTAAAGTTTGGAAAATATTCAACAAAATTCTAAGTCCAAAATTTACGAAAATTTTTGGCAGAGTCTCCTTTGTACGGTGAGGCTTGGGAGAAAATATAATATCAAAATATACAAATATATTACATATATTATCAAAATATTATATCCCAACACGGGAAAAATAGCGCTTTAAACGTAATCCGAAAACGTACCTATTTGTCGAGCAATATACGCTTATTATTTTGGAACCAAAAGCAGTAGCAGTTGCTTCCATCACCTGTATTCACTTATATAATCTAAAAGGTTAAATATTTATTTTAAAGTGAACTATTCAAGTGGATTCAATCATTAATCAACCAAACAATTCAACAACCACCAACCTTACAAACAACATACATACACAAACAAAGCAACCATTTAATCCATCAAACAAATAGTTGTTTGGGTTCAAACTTGAAATTTGTATGAAATGAAATTAACTATCATGTGCATCCTTTACTCAACAGTATTAGATGGAACAAAAATAGATACTTATTCATTTAACCACTTCAAATTTCTTACCCAACAACATAAATCAAACAACACAATTCAAACCAACACCCAAATTTACTTATTATACATTTATCTCATGCTTCAATGGTTTGATTTTCTTTCTTTCATTTATGGAGTGATTTCTTTATTTCTTACAAATTTTCATTTTCCATTTATCACAAAATTCATTATATTTGTATTCCAATTTATTTACTAAAGTTTCTATCATCTATTTATACTACTTACCTTTACTTATAGTAAAATTTCCAATTTAACTTAAGTCTATACAATTAATTCTCATTAATAATAGCAAATTAATAGAATACCTTTATTACCTTACTCTTCACTTGTAAGATTTCCCCTTACATTTTCCTACTAACATTGCAACTTTTTATTATATGGTAAGTTATGTATGTTTTAAGAATGTAAGTGAAAATTTACAAGTTTCTTTTCATTCCTTTAATTAATATATATTTGTTTTATAAATTACAATTTCGACTTACCCTTAATCTCATTCATTTATTTAATGTTGAAGTTTCCATTATATTTAATTACAGTAACCCTCTTGTGACATCCCGGAAATTTGGGGCAATATCAATTTAATAATCTGTGTTAAAAATTAATTTGATTTGATAATAATTGTTAATAATATTAAATTGATTTAATAATCTCATTTAAAATAAATATTTAACTAATAATTTATGTTTTCAAAGCTAATTTAATTTGTTCTCTATTTATAATGTATATATATATTTGTATATATATATTGTAAATAGTAAGCTTTGTTTTAATTTAACAAGTAAAACATATTTTCTTATTTTAATCTTTTTGGAAAATTATAATTTGGAAATTTGATACTAAACAATAATTTGGCTTTAAAATATACTCAAGATAAAGTTAGGATTTGTTTAAACAATTTTAACTTAATTTTGAATTTAACAAAGGTTGTTTGTTCTTGTTTTAAATATAGATTGATAAAGTAAGTAATTTATTTATATAGTGATAATTTCTTTCATAAATTATTTTATTTTAATAATATGTTATATTTAACAATATTAACAATGTAATGTTTTACAAATGATTTTTAAATAGAAATTGTTACATATGTTTTGGAAGAAGCTATGATTTGTAAATTAAAAAAAAATAAAAAAAAATAAATCTTATAAATATTAACATAAGTATGAAATATGCAGGCTGTAACAAAACAAATGCAAAGCAAGTAAATTTACAAAATAAAACAACAACAAAAAAATATGCAGGTAAGAATAGAAATAAGACAAGTATGAAAACATAAAATAAAATGTAAGTAGCTTATAGACTAAGATTCTGACATGTATAAACATCAAGTAGATAACAAAATATAATATGCAGATAACAAGATAAGTATATAAAATGTGCAGGAAAACAAGGCATTGCAAAATAAAATATGCAGTCTAAATAACAAAGCAAAGTAAAAATAGCTAAGAACTAAGTAAGAATAAAACATGCAGGCTGAGTTGTTTTGCTGTCCATACTTTTTCTTTTTCTTGCCTGCAAAGTAAGATATCTAAGCATAAAAATGAGGTTAGTTGAGACACAAAGTACCTTTGTATTTAATATTAGCACACCATTAGTCAATTCGAATTGTATAAAAATCAATTCAGCCTCCAAGAAAGAAATATCTTGCCTGATACAAACAAAATATAAATAGTGTACCAACATTTGCAATACCCAGATATCACCTCCCCTTGTAAACTTATTTATATACATGCCTTCTTACTTTTTCGTTCAAGCATAGCAAACCACTAGAAATATTTGCAAGCTTTCTTTCTTCTTTTTTTTTCCTTGTACAAACTGAAGCATTACAACAATAAAGGCAAGATGAATCAAAGGAAAAATCTAGCAAACTACTTTCCAGTTTTAAAGTCCAGAACCTTTTCTTTTTCCTTTTCAAACTGAAGCAACTCAAGTTTAAGATAAAAAGCATTCAAATGCAAGGATTTTAGAAGCTAAAGGATTCAGTTTCAAACTGTTTTCAAAACTGGGTGCTCTGTCTTCATTATAGGTGAGTAACATCACATCTATATATGTTTAAGTATATTTATTTTGCTATATGTTCTTTCTGAAAATTTAGTTATTTGTGAGTAACTCCATTTATAAACCTGAGTATCTGGTTGTTTACTTCAGCATGAAATTTATTTGCATACTGTTGAATACTTGTGTGTTTTGCAATAATGTCTGAATATTAAAAACCTGTGAGTAACTTCATTTTGAAAAATTTAAGTAGTAATCTGGTTGCATAAAATCTTTGGAATTTCTATGTTTGAATGCATGTATATATTGGTGCTTCTCTCTGCATTTATACAGGAATGCATGATATGTATGTTGCAAGTTTTTCTCTGGAATTCAGTTGTATTGCTCTGTGTTCAATATGAATACTGTAGTGAGTATCTCTGTTCTATCTGACTTTAGTTCCAGATTTTAAATCCACATCAAAATTTTCATTTTGAATTTAATTCGAGCTTTAACAAGACATAAGCTTGAACATAAATTGTTTGGGTTAGCAGTGACTTGAGTTTAAATACTGTTTAAGGGTAATAACAGTTTGGAAAAAATTATAAACAATAGTAAAAACTAAAATAAGTTAAAACTCAATTAATATAATTCATGGATTCAGATATATGAATCAAATTCTAGGACTAAAACTCGATTTTTGAAAACAAAATCACTATTTTTAGTAAAGAGGTTCAAGTGAGGTTCTGGGTTCATCAATATTTGAGTTATTGCCGATTTCTGGTGATCAAGGGGACCGGAGTGCTCGGGGTTCTCTGAGGTGATGGACGAGTGACTGGAGAGGCCGGGGAAAATGGTGTATGGCGCTGTAGTTCGTCGTGTTGGCAGCGGCGTAGGATGTTCAGTGGGTAACCCTAAGTCTCAGGGTGGTCGAACTTTTTGACCACCGCGTCTTCAACTGTGCATCGAGTTGCACGAGGTTTGGGAAGGTGGTAGCATGGTCGGAGGAGTGTTCATGGCTGGAGTTTGGCGAGTTCAAGTGGTCGAGGTGGGGAGAACGACTCGTTGACAGGTTGGGAAGGTTTGGGTTTTTGTGTTTCCAGGTTTTAGTTTTTACTGCTAGATTTTGGTTTGGGCGTGGTGATGGTTTTTGGTTGATCGTGATGGCATCTGGTGATGGAAGGCGTCGTGTTGAGGTTCGTGTGGATGGCCGGAGGTGGTTGAGGCCACGGTGCACGTGCACCGTGCCATTGCTATGCAATTTGGGTTGTTGGATGTGTGCAGTATGTTACCTGGTAGCATATGAATGGAACTGTCTTGTTCCAGTTAGTGTTGCCTGTAGCATAGTGTTCGAGTTTTTCTTAAACAAGCTGAAAATGAAACTTTAATTTGTAAACTAGATTTAGTAAAGTTTAAATCCAGATAAAAGTTTGAATTCAAGTTTTATCTGGGATTCAAAATTTAAATGAAATAAAGGGTGAAAAGGGGTTTTAAGGTGGGTGTTTAGTTTTTACCTGACAGTGTTTTACAGATTTGAAATTATCTAAAATATGAAATATGTAATGTAAACAGTGGGTTGAATTCTAGTGTTAAGTTCAGTTTTTAAATAACTTCGAATCTTAAGTTTTAAATCAGTTGAAGTGTGAATTCAAACTATTTTTATTGAATTCAAATCTGAAATAAGATAGGTTTTTAAATATTTAAATGGGAATTCCAGTTTTCATCCAGACAGTTCAGTTTTTTTTTAATTTCAATATAAATTTGAAACTGAAATTCAAAACAAGATTTAAACTATGTTTTAAATATAAAGATGAGTATAGATTCAATTGAATTTTTGAATCTAGAATCAAGGTGGTAAAAGCAAGTTAAAATCAAAATGTAATTTATAGATTCAAGTTTTCACAAATTCGAAACTGAAATTTTAAATTTGAGTGTTTAAATTAAGTAGCTAGATTAAAATCTTTCTTATATAAGTAATAAGTGTTATTTACAATTATTTTTAAGGATTTTTGATTAAATTGGATCAATGATTAAAAGAATGATCATTTTGAATTTTACATTCAAAATGTAATTTAAAATTAAATTCAAGAGTGTAATGTTTTACACTTTAAGGTTAATGAAATCATTATAAAGAAATAGATTAACTTAGAAATAATTAAGATATTAAAATGACTTAATGAATAGGTTAAATTTAGGATGACTTCTTTATTTAAATCAATAATTTAGAATTAAGATAAATTAAGAGGTAAATTAAGAAATGTTTTTAGTTAATAAAGATAATTAACTAAGAATTATTTGGATAATTATTTAATGTGATTAATTTATTAATTAATTAGATTAATTAATTTAGATAAATCCATTGTAAATTGTTAAGAGTAATTACTTAATAAAAGTAATTAAGAGATTAATTACTTATTGTAATTAATTTTGATGATATGATTTAATTAAGTTAATTAATTTATTTTAATTAATTTAAGCAAATCATTTGATGGTTTGATATATGAAATTACTTGGTGTAATTAATGGAGCAGGATTACTTAGGAAAGTAATTAGATGATAATTACTGAATGTAATTAATACAATATGATTTGTAAGTAAAGTAATTTGGGTAATTACTTTTGTAATTAATCAGGGGATTAATTAGTGGAGATAATTAATTATGGAATAATTAATTTATTAAATAAGTAATTAAGGGTAATTAATTACTGGATTGTTATTAATCAAAGGTGATTAATAATTGTGTTTAATTAAAGATTAATTACTTAGTGTAATTAATCTGAATAAAGTAATAAATTTAAATGTAATTAGAAATCATTTATTAATATAATGAAATTAAGAGTTGATAAATTAAGTAATAATAATGAAGTGATTAATTATTGAAATTGATTAAGGATAAATGTAATTAATTATATTTAATTAATAAATAAAGGAATTAAATGTTATTACTATGAATACTTTAGGATAATTATTTGTAAAATTTATTAAGGACTAATTACATATTGTAATTAGAGAATGATTAATCAATGGTGATTAATCAAGATAAATTCTTAGTGGATGATTAATTAATTAGATTTATAATTAATTAAAGATTGTATAAGCAGGATTTATAGATGAAGTAATTAATTTAATTTACTTTAAATTAATTAGAGATAGAAGTAATTAATTTAATTCACTTTAAAATAATTACAAATGGTATGGTTATAAATCATTGCTTATAGATGAATGATATTGATATTCATTGAATGGTTGTAAACTCTGATATGAGATGAGTAATATGGATGCTTAGTTAAAGTATGATAATATGGATTATCTGTTTATTATCTGTTTGAATGATAATATGAATTATCTGTTTATGATAATGATGTGACTATCTGCTGAGATATTTGTGAATTATCTATCTGTGTATATATAGATAATGAATTGAATTGTTTTAAACTTTAAAACAACTTGGCCTTAAAAGATACGTTTTGGATTTCGATGAGACCGGGATCGGGTTTCCATACTTGGATATCCGAAAACCACATCGATTCCAAATTAACGATAGGTCGTGAATCTGAAGTGAAGATGAAGATTCAAAATGCAAGGGTTATCGTCGTTAACTCTGAGGGTGATTCCAAAATGAGTGTAACGAGGTAATGCCTTCGGTTTCGTTCGAACCCGAAACGAACTTGTATGGATTGAATGCTTTCAACACATCGTCAGGCGGACGATGAGCATTCTAAGAATTATGTTCTCTAAAGGTAATCGTAACCTCAAGCCTCATCAACCGGGAATGGCTAAAACAGGGGAGGTGCAGCAAGGCTAGGTGGGTCATGCCCAAGCAGGACAAGGATATTCCCCTGTCTAGATGTCCCTTTTTATTCGGCTTTGTGGGCAGTTGGTTGCAAACAACTGCGGGGTGTATCTTGTTCGGGACTGTTCAGTAAGGAATGGTTCCGGCCTTGTGTTGCAGGGGATGAAGGGAGTAATCCTCGGTACGGTGATCTAGGCCCCGTACTGTGACGGGCGGTACCCCAGTAGCCCTGCCATTGTATGGAACCCACAATCCAATAAGTGCCCACGGTTTTGATTGTATTACCCACTTTTGTGGCTAGTAGCTGGAATTTAATCATGTAACAATTTCGGCTATTTTCTATTTACTTGAAAACCCTAGACCTATTATAATATCACAGAATTTCCTATCAAATGTTTTGGTTAGCGTAAGGTAAAAACTTTTCCATGTTTATATGTGGGAAGTCTTACATGATACCTTTTTGATTTCAAAAGATTTTCAAAGTTAAGCAACTTTAACCTGTTACTCATACCAGACCCATGTCTGACCCGAAGTTTATTTTTGTTTTTTTCATAAACTCTCGGGTACCCAAATTTTTACGGGTAGCCAAGGGATTCAGGTTAGTTTTGACGAATTCTGGAGGAGCAATGGAGCAGGAGGCTTCAGCGTTGTAGATACATATATATAGTTCCGCTGTGTTGGTATCTCTGTATTGAGTTGAGTTGTATAACTAGACAGGTGTTTATAACTGTCTAGTATGTGATGTATTGTCTGTATAACTCTGATTGATGTTGTATATTATGTAAATATTTATGTGATTATTATATTTTATTCGTTCCGCTGTGAGATTCTGATGTTGTTGTTCTTTCTTCTCTATCTTTTCTATTTTCTCATCCCTTTCTTTCTTAAAGACGAAACGTCTTCCTGGGCGTAGGAGGTCGGGTCGTTTCACTTGGTATCAGAGCGCTAGGTTGAGTGAATACCTAGGCTCTAAAGTGTTTTCTTTCTTGAGAGAGCGTATTTGTAATTTTGATATATATATTTATATATATATTTCTACCTATTGTTGGGCTACCTGTTCGGGTTTTCCAATGAATTATAAAGGTAGACTGGGTAGTGGTGTGTGTAACACGACTGCCAATGGTTGGAAGTGTATTTATCGAGACTGTAGACCTATTACCGTCTCGAGTAGACTTTCGATGGTGTAAGGATTTCAGTGTTCTCTGAAGGAAACCTGTTAAGGTTCAGAGTTCATTTTGAAGTGTAAGTTTGGATGAGCTAGAATTTGGATCTGTCGGTTGGACAGAAGCAAGTGATGTTATCTTGATACCTCAGGATGTAGTAGCTGTGTGATGAGACACAGTGACTATGGATGTCTCCGAAGATGTTTCTTTGAAACAAGTTAGGAAGTGTGTCTGCTTCGATTTTGAGGCTGCGTTCAGCAGGGTGTTTATGTTTGGCCTGTGGACCGAGTTTCTCGAAGAGCCTTGGATTAGGAATTCTTTGGCATCTGAGTCAGCAGTGGCAGCTCGGAGTGTTCTATGTGCTGTCAAGGAAGTCTTCTGGCTTGGTAGTTTTTCTTGAAGTGAATTCAGAAGCAGCAGAGTGATTCCATTTCCTCGGTGGATTGGTGTAAGTTTTTCTATTTGGTAAAGAGAGAACAATATATTTGGAATTAGGCTGGGTTGATCGCAAAAGTGACTTGCGATAGCTGAGAGTTCTCTTAGGTTGTCAGTAATTTTTCTGGATATCTTCAGGAGGTCAGAGTTTTGCTAGCATCTGGAGATTGAGTTTGGTATCGACTGGATTCCAAAAGTGACACCGATGGTTCCTGGAGAGTGAGTTAGGTGAAGCAGCTTAGTTTTGAAGTATCTTCTGAGTTTTATTTTTTGATCTGTTGAACCATAGTTTTAGGATGTGTGGTCCAGTTTCTGCTCATGATCATCAGCATTTTCATCTGCTCAGTCAGAGTTGCGCAGTGGAAGCAGGGTGGCAGCTATTTCTAAGCGGAAGCAACTGGAAGTTGCAGTGTTTGGATTTGGAAGGTTTTCTACTGGAAATTTTTCAGGATCTTAAGGTTAGATTGGCAGATGCATCCGTTTTATCTCTTCTGGATGAGAAGTAAGATTTGCCTTCTGATTTTGGATTAGAGTTTGTGTTCGGAGTTTGGTTGATCTTGGAAAGATCATTTTGTTGGACTATTTTTGGTCCAGTTTGATGCGAGAGGCATCAGCAAGGATTGAGTTGATCCGGAAGGATGTAGGCAGCCCAGGATCGTCCGAAGAGTTTGTGGATGAGCGACGGAGGAATTTGGATTCTGAAGTCGGAGATTTGATTTCGAATAAGTGTTTGGTTTTCAGGATTGAATTGTCAGTTTGGATAACTGGAATTTGGAATGTTTCACGTATCTCTGAGGGAGTACGTATAAGATCTATCTTCATTTTAGAACCAGCAGTTCAGGGAGTTTTGGTTGTTGTGTCAGACTTTCCTGTAGTCTGGTATCCTGTCTTGTTTGTTGATCTAGACGAGTAGAAGTTCTGTAGCTTAGTAGTATTGATTGATTGGATTCTATAGAGCGAGTAACCCGGTATTTATACTTGGGGAAACTCGAGAAAATTCTATCCGGAATTTTATCTGGATAGTTAGATTTGTTTGTTTGGATGAATTGGTTGCTATGGTTGTTAGCATATGATTAATATATGCTTTGTTTTAAAATTAAATATTTAAGCAGATTATTAAATTACCTTTGTTTAAATTTCGGGGACGAAATTCTTTTAAGGAGGGAAGAATGTGACATCCCGGAAATTTAGGGCAATATCAATTTAATAATCTGTGTTAAAAATTAATTTGATTTGATAATAATTGTTAATAATATTAAATTGATTTAATAATCTCATTTAAAATAAATATTTAACTAATAATTTATGTTTTCAAAGCTAATTTAATTTGTTCTCTATTTATAATGTGTATATATATATTTGTATATATATATTGTAAATAGTAAGCTTTGTTTTAATTTAACAAGTAAAACATATTTTCTTATTTTAATCTTTTTGGAAAATTATAATTTGGAAATTTGATACTAAATAACAATTTGGCTTTAAAATATACTCAAGATAAAGTTAGGATTTGTTTAAACAATTTTAACTTAATTTTGAATTTAACAAAGGTTGTTTGTTCTTGTTTTAAATATAGATTGATAAAGTAAGTAATTTATTTATATAGTGATAATTTCTTTTATAAATTATTTTAATTTAATAATATGTTATATTTAACAATATTAACAATGTAATGTTTTACAAATGATTTTTAAATAGAAATTGTTACATATGTTTTGGAAGAAGCTATGATTTGTAAATTAAAAAAAAATAAAAAAAAATAAATCTTATAAATATTAACATAAGTATGAAATATGCAGGCTGTAACAAAACAAATGCAAAGCAAGTAAATTTACAAAATAAAACAACAACAAAAAAATATGCAGGTAAGAATAGAAATAAGACAAGTATGAAAACATAAAATAAAATGTAAGTAGCTTATAGACTAAGATTCTGACATGTATAAACATCAAGTAGATAACAAAATATAATATGCAGATAACAAGATAAGTATATAAAATGTGCAGGAAAACAAGGCATTGCAAAATAAAATATGCAGTCTAAATAACAAAGCAAAGTAAAAATAGCTAAGAACTAAGTAAGAATAAAACATGCAGGCTGAGTTGTTTTGCTGTCCATACTTTTTCTTTTTCTTGCCTGCAAAGTAAGATATCTAAGCATAAAAATGAGGTTAGTTGAGACACAAAGTACCTTTGTATTTAATATTAGCACACCATTAGTCAATTCGAATTGTATAAAAATCAATTCAGCCTCCAAGAAAGAAATATCTTGCCTGATACAAACAAAATATAAATAGTGTACCAACATTTGCAATACCCAGATATCACCTCCCCTTGTAAACTTATTTATATACATGCCTTCTTACTTTTTCGTTCAAGCATAGCAAACCAATAGAAATATTTGCAAGCTTTCTTTTTTTTTTCCTTGTACAAACTGAAGCATTACAACAATAAAGGCAAGATGAATCAAAGGAAAAATCTAGCAAACTACTTTCCAGTTTTAAAGTCCAGAACCTTTTCTTTTTCCTTTTCAAACTGAAGCAACTCAAGTTTAAGATAAAAAGCATTCAAATGCAAGGATTTTAGAAGCTAAAGGATTCAGTTTCAAACTGTTTTCAAAACTGGGTGCTCTGTCTTCATTATAGGTGAGTAACATCACATCTATATATGTTTAAGTATATTTATTTTGCTATATGTTCTTTCTGAAAATTTAGTTATTTGTGAGTAACTCCATTTATAAACCTGAGTATCTGGTTGTTTACTTCAGCATGAAATTTATTTGCATACTGTTGAATACTTGTGTGTTTTGCAATAATGTCTGAATATTAAAAACCTGTGAGTAACTTCATTTTGAAAAATTTAAGTAGTAATCTGGTTGCATAAAATCTTTGGAATTTCTATGTTTGAATGCATGTATATATTGGTGCTTCTCTCTGCATTTATACAGGAATGCATGATATGTATGTTGCAAGTTTTTCTCTGGAATTCAGTTGTATTGCTCTGTGTTCAATATGAATACTGTAGTGAGTATCTCTGTTCTATCTGACTTTAGTTCCAGATTTTAAATCCACATCAAAATTTTCATTTTGAATTTAATTCGAGCTTTAACAAGACATAAGCTTGAACATAAATTGTTTGGGTTAGCAGTGACTTGAGTTTAAATACTGTTTAAGGGTAATAACAGTTTGGAAAAAATTATAAACAATAGTAAAAACTAAAATAAGTTAAAACTCAATTAATATAATTCATGGATTCAGATATATGAATCAAATTCTAGGACTAAAACTCGATTTTTGAAAACAAAATCACTATTTTTAGTAAAGAGGTTCAAGTGAGGTTCTGGGTTCATCAATATTTGAGTTATTGCCGATTTCTGGTAATCAAGGGGACCGGAGTGCTCGGGGTTCTCTGAGGTGATGGACGAGTGACTGGAGAGGCCGGGGAAAATGGTGTATGGCGCTGTAGTTCGTCGTGTTGGCAGCGGCGTAGGATGTTCAGTGGGTAACCCTAAGTCTCAGGGTGGTCGAACTTTTTGACCACCGCGTCTTCAACTGTGCATCGAGTTGCACGAGGTTTGGGAAGGTGGTAGCATGGTCAGAGGAGTGTTCATGGATGGAGTTTGGCGAGTTCAAGTGGTCGAGGTGGGGAGAACGACTCGTTGACAGGTTGGGAAGGTTTGGGTTTTTGTGTTTCCAGGTTTTAGTTTTTACTGCTAGATTTTGGTTTGGGCGTGGTGATGGTTTTTGGTTGATCGTGATGGCATCTGGTGATGGAAGGCGTCGTGTTGAGGTTCGTGTGGATGGCCGGAGGTGGTTGAGGCCACGGTGCACGTGCACCGTGCCATTGCTATGCAATTTGGGTTGTTGGATGTGTGCAGTATGTTACCTGGTAGCATATGAATGGAACTGTCTTGTTCCAGTTAGTGTTGCCTGTAGCATAGTGTTCGAGTTTTTCTTAAACAAGCTGAAAATGAAACTTTAATTTGTAAACTAGATTTAGTAAAGTTTAAATCCAGATAAAAGTTTGAATTCAAGTTTTATCTGGGATTCAAAATTTAAATGAAATAAAGGGTGAAAAGGGGTTTTAAGGTGGGTGTTTAGTTTTTACCTGACAGTGTTTTACAGATTTGAAATTATCTAAAATATGAAATATGTAATGTAAACAGTGGGTTGAATTCTAGTGTTAAGTTCAGTTTTTAAATAACTTCGAATCTTAAGTTTTAAATCAGTTGAAGTGTGAATTCAAACTATTTTTATTGAATTCAAATCTGAAATAAGATAGGTTTTTAAATATTTAAATGGGAATTCCAGTTTTCATCCAGACAGTTCAGTTTTTTTTTAATTTCAATATAAATTTGAAACTGAAATTCAAAACAGGATTTAAACTATGTTTTAAATATAAAGATGAGTATAGATTCAATTGAATTTTTGAATCTAGAATCAAGGTGGTAAAAGCAAGTTAAAATCAAAATGTAATTTATAGATTCAAGTTTTCACAAATTCGAAACTGAAATTTTAAATTTGAGTGTTTAAATTAAGTAGCTAGATTAAAATCTTTCTTATATAAGTAATAAGTGTTATTTACAATTATTTTTAAGGATTTTTGATTAAATTGGATCAATGATTAAAAGAATGATCATTTTGAATTTTACATTCAAAATGTAATTTAAATTTAAATTCAAGAGTGTAATGTTTTACACTTTAAGGTTAATGAAATCATTATAAAGAAATAGATTAACTTAGAAATAATTAAGATATTAAAATGACTTAATGAATAGGTTAAATTTAGAATGACTTCTTTATTTAAATCAATAATTTAGAATTAAGATAACTTAAGAGGTAAATTAAGAAATGTTTTTAGTTAATAAAGATAATTAACTAAGAATTATTTGGATAATTATTTAATGTGATTAAATTTATTAATTAATTAGATTAATTAATTTAGATAAATCCATTGTAAATTGTTAAGAGTAATTACTTAATAAAAGTAATTAAGAGATTAATTACTTATTGTAATTAATTTTGATGATATGATTTAATTAAGTTAATTAATTTATTTTAATTAATTTAAGCAAATCATTTGATGGTTTGATATATGAAATTACTTGGTGTAATTAATGGAGCAGGATTACTTAGGAAAGTAATTAGATGATAATTACTGAATGTAATTAATACAATATGATTTGTAAGTAAAGTAATTTGGGTAATTACTTTTGTAATTAATCAGGGGATTAATTAGTGGAGATAATTAATTATGGAATAATTAATTTATTAAATAAGTAATTAAGGGTAATTAATTACTGGATTGTTATTAATCAAAGGTGATTAATAATTGTGTTTAATTAAAGATTAATTACTTAGTGTAATTAATCTGAATAAAGTAATAAATTTAAATGTAATTAGAAATCATTTATTAATATAATGAAATTAAGAGTTGATAAATTAAGTAATAATAATGAAGTGATTAATTATTGAAATTGATTAAGGATAAATGTAATTAATTATATTTAATTAATAAATGAAGGAATTAAATGTTATTACTATGAATACTTTAGGATAATTATTTGTAAAATTTATTAAGGACTAATTACATATTGTAATTAGAGAATGATTAATCAATGGTGATTAATCAAGATAAATTCTTAGTGGATGATTAATTAATTAGATTTATAATTAATTAAAGATTGTATAAGCAGGATTTATAGATGAAGTAATTAATTTAATTTACTTTAAATTAATTAGAGATAGAAGTAATTAATTTAATTCACTTTAAATTAATTACAAATGGTATGGTTATAAATCATTGCTTATAGATGAATGATATTGATATTCATTGAATGGTTGTAAACTCTGATATGAGATGAGTAATATGGATGCTTAGTTAAAGTATGATAATATGGATTATCTGTTTATTATCTGTTTGAATGATAATATGAATTATCTGTTTATGATAATGATGTGACTATCTGCTGAGATATTTGTGAATTATCTATCTGTGTATATATAGATAATGAATTGAATTGTTTTAAACTTTAAAACAACTTGGCCTTAAAAGATACGTTTTGGATTTCGATGAGACCGGGATCGGGTTTCCATATTTGGATATCCGAAAACCACATCGATTCCAAATTAACGATAGGTCGTGAATCTGAAGTGAAGATGAAGATTCAAAATGCAAGGGTTATCGTCGTTAACTCTGAGGGTGATTCCAAAATGAGTGTAACGAGGTAATGCCTTCGGTTTCGTTCGAACCCGAAACGAACTTGTATGGATTGAATGCTTTCAACACATCGTCAGGCGGACGATGAGCATTCTAAGAATTATGTTCTCTAAAGGTAATCGTAACCTCAAGCCTCATCAACCGGGAATGGCTAAAACAGGGGAGGTGCAGCAAGGCTAGGTGGGTCATGCCCAAGCAGGACAAGGATATTCCCCTGTCTAGATGTCCCTTTTTATTCGGCTTTGTGGGCAGTTGGTTGCAAACAACTGCGGGGTGTATCTTGTTCGGGACTGTTCAGTAAGGAATGGTTCCGGCCTTGTGTTGCAGGGGATGAAGGGAGTAATCCTCGGTACGGTGATCTAGGCCCCGTACTGTGACGGGCGGTACCCCAGTAGCCCTGCCATTGTATGGAACCCACAATCCAATAAGTGCCCACGGTTTTGATTGTATTACCCACTTTTGTGGCTAGTAGCTGGAATTTAATCATGTAACAATTTCGGCTATTTTCTATTTACTTGAAAACCCTAGACCTATTATAATATCACAGAATTTCCTATCAAATGTTTGGTTAGCGTAAGGTAAAAACTTTTCCATGTTTATGTGTGGGAAGTCTTACGTGATACCTTTTTGATTTCAAAAGATTTTCAAAGTTAAGCAACTTTAACCTGTTACTCATACCAGACCCATGTCTGAACCGAAGTTTATTTTTGTTTTTTTCATAAACTCTCGGGCACCCAAATTTTTACGGGTAGCCAAGGGATTCAGGTTAGTTTTGACGAATTCTGGAGGAGCAATGGAGCAGGAGGCTTCAGCGTTGTAGATACATATATATAGTTCCGCTGTGTTGGTATCTCTGTATTGAGTTGAGTTGTATAACTAGACAGGTGTTTATAACTGTCTAGTATGTGATGTATTGTCTGTATAACTCTGATTGATGTTGTATATTATGTAAATATTTATGTGATTATTATATTTTATTCGTTCCGCTGTGAGATTCTGATGTTGTTGTTCTTTCTTCTCTATCTTTTCTATTTTCTCATCCCTTTCTTTCTTAAAGACGAAACGTCTTCCTGGGCGTAGGAGGTCGGGTCGTTTCACCTCTACTTACACTTAATTTATTAACCTTATAACTTGCATTCTTATAAGTGAAAGATTTTACTCATTCATTAACTATGGATTGCAGTCATTTATATTTTTCCTACTTTCCATTATATTAGAATAGGGGAAATTAGGGCGTACTTAAGTTAATAACCCTACAATCAAACTTTATAAATTAAGGAATTTCATTTTTACTTTCTTGAGGTTAAAATCACCTATTAATAATACAACCTTTAATTTTAGTAAAATTCCAATCATCACTTAAGTTAATACCATTAAATTCTTATTTATAACAGTAATTTATTGAATACTTCATTTTTTTCCAAAATTCTACTTGCATAATATTCTATTCCACTCTTAATTTACATTTCAACTTTTTATACTTGGTAAGTTATTTATGTTAAGGAAAAAGCAAAAGAACTTATACAAGTTTAATCTCAACCTTTTTAATTCATTGATTACTTAACCTTTATTTTACTAACTTAAATTTTTACACTAATTAATGGAAATTCAAGAATTAATACCGGGTCAAATTCCAAAATTTCTTTAAAATAATAGATAATTAATTTCTTACAACTTTTATATCTCTAATTACCTTTAAACAATTAAAATTTTAAATAATTTCAAAACAAATCTGCAGTAGAATTTACTACAGTGGCCTTTCCCTTCGAAACTCGAAAATGAAAGTCGATGATGCGGTCGTCATCACCGAAATTATTTTCCAGCGACAGAGGGGAAAGTACAAAATTTATTTTTCCAAAATCCTCTTTTAAAACAATTCTTCCGAATTATACTAAATATTTATATAAGAAATTACCTATAAACCAAATCATTATATTTCACAAATCCTTTGAAAGAAGATTTTCAAAAATCCCGGACTTAAGTTCTAAAATCTCCAATTTGATTTATTATAATTTCAACTTAGCTTCAATTTATTACAAATATTTTTATATTACCTAACACCCAATCTATAGCAACCAGATATATATATATATATATATATATATATCTTTATAAAAATATTTTTATATATGGAAAATATAATAGGCAAAATTATTTCATTCACCTATATTAAAAACAAATATTATGTCGGTCTGTCCTATTAAGTGTTTAGAAATCCCTATTGATGTCATAGCGTCCCATGCATCAACCAGAATTTATAAATACAAAGCGGAACAGATTAACACAATATCAAAATCTTTATTAACACTAACAAATACGCTCTCTCATATATATACACTCAGTGACTCCCATAGGGTATTACTACCCTATTAACAAAGAGTCAAACCCCACAAAACCAAGGTTTATCGCTAAACCAAAGCTCTGATACCAACTGTAACATCCCGCCTTTTCGCACACTTTAAACTGACACATGTGCCAATTCAAACCATACAGAAGGGCGGATTGTTATGGGGTAAATAAGAAAAACAGAGAAGAAATAAAAACAAAACAGAATCTCACAGCGGAAGGATAAAATATAATAATAAATATACAGTTCAAAACAGTTTACAAACACTTGATTTGCTTTATACAATAAATATCAGAGTTACACATACCAATACAATCAATGCAGCGGAACAGTATGAGTGTGGTGCAATACTATAGATAATAATAATACGAATCCTTCGTCTTCGTCCTTCAAAGCTAAAGTCTTCGATCCTGAAACGCTCGGACTGACCCGAGCGAATTTGAAAAGACAAAAACACTCGAGTCAGAACTAAAAGATCTTATGTGAGTTAAATTAACAGAAATAAATATGAGTCAAGAGATGCTCGGGATTTACATCTCCTAAGGATCCGTTAAACTATTTACTATGTAGTATATTGCGCTATTATAATAGTGTCTAATTGTAAAATAAACTTACTTTTAAATAGCGTTAAGGCTTCACATTTTCCACCTTAACACGTAAAATGCCAATAGTCTATACAGTACCGTAATACCTCCTGATCGGGAGGCTACCAGAGGATACTCCATAGGTACGACACAAATAGAAACTCGTAGTAAAGGCTCGGTATGGTAGGTGACACGGCACAACTAGGCAATGCCAGGGTAGATATACCAATTGCTATCCAGGCTGGTGGAAACGCGTAGCCGCAGTTACCGCCCACCTCGGACTAACTCCCCAAAATCAAAATATAGAAGTGGCCACTGAATCAATCCAAAATCAAAGTATAATATCGAAGAGGAGGGTCCGATCAGAGGAATGACCTCATTGGCCTGAGAATCGCTCCTGTTTTAGCCACCTTATGCCAACTCACGGGAGTCGGGTCCACGTATTTACCTTACAGGAAACGTCGCCACCACCTTCTTCATTCTGGAATCTCCACCGCGTACACGGTTAGTCAAAGTGGTTTTCGGTATCGACAGAGAGTCGGTCTCTTTGCCAACCCATCGTTATTATAACACCACGGTCATTTAAAAATAGTTTATACTTTAAAACCAGAATAAACATTTCCATTTTAAAATTATGAATACGATATCATTTTAAAACCCAAAACAATATGATATCCTTTATCCCAAATATAAACCTTTTCAAAAATCCAAATGCTTTAAAATTTATAACGTCTGAAAGCCAAATATCCTTTCAAAGCATAATATTTCGAAATTCATAATTTAAACCATAACTTCTAAAAAAAACTTGAATGGTTTGGACATTCAACGGTATATGAATTAAATGGTTTAACTTAAATGTTACTTTGTAAAGAAAATAGTTCTCATGGCTTTACAAATACATTTCTTTATTAAAGTCTAAACCAAAATTTATATTATCTCTCTCAAGTTCCAAAACCACTTCAATTTATTTATATATACGTATATCCATTTTGAGTAACAATATTTCAAACTAAAATTGGATTTTATTCTTTCAACAGATCAATTGTTCTATTAATTAGTCTTGAATATTCACATAAAATCCATAAATAATAAGACTTCAATTTCTAGTAATAAAATATATATATTTTCCCAATTCAAATTATACTAGAATATTCATTTCAATTTATCTTGGGAAAAATCGAATTATAAATATCATATCTTAAAATTTCCAAACTTAACATTTAAACATATGATGTAAATTATTAAACTCCATTTTCTTAATTTTCTTCCATTTTTAATAAAGATTTTTATACACCTTTTAACTTCAAAATTTTCAACTTCATATGTATATATATACGGAAGAAAAATATTTATACAATATAAAATTTAAGATTATTATAAACCGTATTCCATCCAAACCATAGAAATCACATTAAAATAGTTATATATAGACCGCGGTGCCTGTATATAATTTTCTATCCTATGGTCAAGTGATACGGATATTTATCATTTCAATCCGCAATTTAAAAGATATAAAATTCTGCGGTTGTATATCATTTCAAACCACAATCCCGAATGAAAGGAAATATGCATGATAATTTGCAATTTAATGATATACAATAAAACATCCATCAACATCACCCATCATCCAATCACAATCATCAAGCAATATCAATCAATAACAATTTATATTTGATAATATATAACAGGTAATAACTGGCAATTTTATTCAGATTAAGTTTAACAACTATTAATCTAACAGTTTATATTCAGTAATAATCTATATAACTGTTAACTAGCAGTTTATAGGCAAACAAATAAATTCTAACTATCAATTAATACGCAATAAATAAATTAAATTAACAGTTAAATTTAATAAATGCAATTCAACAAATATGAGTGAAATAAACATGCCAAATACTCATAAATAAATTTCTATTCATTTCTAAAATTAATTTAACAAACATAAAAGCTTTTAGTAGTTGTGAGTGGGTTTAAACACTCACCTTTGGAATTTAAATCGAATTCAAATCCAATTTAAACCTAAAAATTGGATAGTCTCCAAATTCATCCAAACTAGTTCCAAAACGTCAGAAATTCCGATACGATCCCATCAAAACAAACCGCGCGCGAATCCGAGCTCGTATGCAAAAGTTATGAAAATTTGAAAAATGAAAAATTCTGGTCCTGGGTCGACTTCGGGTTCGACTTCGGTGCGCCGCCTCAATTCCCCGGTGCTTGCTTGGAGTTTTCGCCAAAACGACCCGGAGCGACCCGAGTCATTTTCTTCCTGACCCGAAGTTGCTCTAGGGTTTTCTCCCCTGAAACCCGAAGCGCGACCAGAAGCTGCTGCAGATCCGATTTTTTTTTATTTTTTTTTTTGAAATTGAAATTATTTTTTTGGAATTTGAGAATTAGGGTTTTTTTTCTTCTGCCATTAGAATGAGGAGTTGAGAAGGAGATGAAGAAAAATGTACGTACAGCCAAATGACAATAGGAAGGAGGCTAGGGTTTATGATCGCATATATATAGACAAATAGAAGAAGGCTAGGTGGGTACGGATAACGAACGCGCTAAACGGTAGTTGGCCCAAAAAGCCCGTTCTGACCCCGGAACGAAATTTATCAAACCCATATATCCAGATAGGTAATTTAAAATATCCTGAACGCGATGGAAAAAGTTTCACGTCCAAATTTGATCGTATGAAGAAGTTATGCTGAAAACAAGATTTCCAAATTGATTTCAAATTGATTTTAATAAAATTGATTTTCAAGGCGTTTCGCGTCCGTACGATCAAACGACATGTCCGATCGATACGAAACTTGAAACCCTATAATAATTCACCGATACGGATCCGATGAAACTAGTTTCGTCGAAATCCGAGTCCGTGGCCAAAATGGCTATTTTTATATTCATTAAATAAATCAAAATTTAGTCAATTAAATCCAATTTCCCATTTCTCTTTGATAATTGATGATTCTTATTGTTATAAAATTTTCAATCACCTATACTAATTTAAAAAAAATTTAACTTGTCGAATTAAATTTAGAAATCCTCAAATTTCATTAATTTCACCAAAATATATATATATATATTAAATTTCCAAAATTTAATTAAATTTACTTTCCATTATTTATTGTCAATTAGATTGATTTATCATTGGATTCATATTTCAATATGTAAATATCCCCAATTTCATCTGCACTTATATTTACATAGTTTCTAAATATTAAATTTCAAATATTACTTCATTTACGTTACGTATTTATTATTTATTACTTGCTGCAGTTGATTATCAATTATACTTAATATACTAAATAGATGGTAAATTTTGAATACTTGTTATCATTAACGTTTTATTTCCACTTACAAAATAAATGAAATTATTACATAAACTCCCTTAATTAAGTCAACCATTATCTTATATAACTTAACTGGTTATATATATACCCGATTGCCCTAATTGGTTTATAGTTATCAGCTAAATACATACTAACTTGTAAATAAATTCGTTTAATTGCAAATGGATCTGATCAAATTTAATAGATTTAATAGATGGGTAAGCAAATAATAAATTTTCCTTTTTGTCAAATTCAAACCCATTCCTACTTAATTATCAATTACAATTTATTACGAAACATTGATTTTATGCAGTTACCTTTTATTTGCGTAGTATTACATCAATTCCTATAACCTTGGATTCATTCCCAATTCACCAAATTCAATTAATTACACTTTACAAATGTGTTTCCAATATATAGGTATTGCCCAAGTTAAATTTATTAGCTAACTCATATTAATAAACAAATGACTTATATGAATGATTAAAATTTTCAATTATCTCACTTTACTCCTAAACTTCTGTTATTGTAAACCTTAAATAATTTCATCAAAATTTAATAAAAATCCCAAACTAAATCACCCATTGCAACATGCCACTGAAATAGGAATTTTATACTAATTGTTATCATACCCATAATTACACGCTTATCACTAAGTCCCACATTTGCATAAATTACTGTATTCAATTGAATTGTAATATTGTTAACTTACACATAAATAAAACTTAACAATTAATAGAATAAATAACTTACAAAATTTGTTGTCATAAATATATTTTATAAGTCTACACTTAATTATTATCTTAGAATACGTTTTTACGTTACTATAAAATTTATACACTCTTCCGTTACCATATTAATAATTACTAAAGTAACGTTCATTCTTAATAACAACGTTATACTATTCAACATATAAAAGGACTCCATTCCCCAAATACATTCATTTATATTTATTCCCTTAAAGTTCTCCTTTATTGACTAGACACATTAATTTAGATTCATTTACATCGAATGTCCTTCTTAGCTATATACTCAATACATGTTAAATCTACATAATGTTTACCCTTTTATTCAGATTCACTTATACCATCAATAACAAAATGTTGCCCTAAATTTAGATTCAATTATATACATTAGATAAATGGGTAAACTTTTGTAATTATACTATATATGAAAATATTTTTATGCATACATTTCCACTTACTTACTATGCATTCATTTATTAAATTACTAATTGCCTTAGTCAACTTATCCCCTATTTACTACCAAATTTCAAATTTAATTATGGCTTATCAATACATAAAATTTACATAGTCAAAACAAATTTTATTACTATCTTAAGTCCATTTATTATTGACAACGTTCATTAAATTTCCTTATCAACACTTATTGCATTGATTTATTCAGCGGTCACCTTTTATTTAGTTACTATCCATTTTACAATCCAATGTAAGTCTTCCACTATTTATTTTATATTAAATGAATTCCATTCTACTTAATCTTTTTATTGATATTCACTAATTCAACCCTTATATCAGTTTCTTATATTTAACTTTAAATCAAATTGTGACAATCTACATTATCCAAATCTCGTCATAAAATTTTATTGTTACACTAAATTACAACTACTATACCAAATTTCTACATTTATTCTAAATTAGATTAGAAATTATATTAATTCAATTCATTTAATATTATTAATTTAACGGGTCGTTACACTCAATCAGGCAATCGAGTATTGTATTGACCTCGTTCTCGATTCTCTGCCTTTAGGTCATTCTTCTACAAACATGTCCAATAAGGAAATGAGGTGATTCACTGAATTTACTTGATATTTCCATTATTACCCCTCTTGAGATACCCTTTTTGAACACTCATTTGTTGATAGGCTTTATGATATTACTTCATGAAGTAATGATATGTTGATAAGTGTTCTTCCTCTCATTTGAGAAGATGTCATGCATCACCCTTAAATCTCATCTGGTCCTTTTTAATCTATTGAGTGGTGTTAGGGTCATACTTAACTTAACCCTACACTGATCTCCTTGAGTTATGAGTTGCGAAGGATAGTTTTCCTCTTACCGCAATCCGCACTCGTATGGGTCTTGCGAATGGTTAGTTATATCGTTTGGAATAACGAACACTCCAGTCTATCCCATCAATCTTGTGAATCGAGTATTTTGAGAATATCTCGATGATTTCTTCGTATGTTTTTTATTTTAGGTATATGTAATAAATTATGTTTTCATACTTTTAAAAAATTAAAGATATATATTTCTAAGAGAAATAGGATATTTATTTTGGATAAACAAAGAAAATTTTGAGAATTAAATATGAAGTGATTCTTTTAAAGAAAATGATCTTTATGTTGGGTTGTTCATCGAGTGTTTAAGAATTATGGTCGATGCGCCTGATCAACATTATCGATAGGAATTTCCTAAACGCTGTAATGAAGCAATCAAACACGATAAACTGATTTTTAATAAGATTTAATTTGTAAATTAGTTATTATAGGATTGAGAATTAAATTTTTATTTAGATGACATATGCAGCCATTGAACCATAACAATTGTTAGATAAGTGGCGAGGCTGTTTTGATTGTTTGGTCAACTCTGCAACCAATTGAGGGTCATTCATCGTAAACCATGGCGAGGCAATGCCATTAAGATAATTAGAATTTATGAGTTTAAATGTAGTTGTGTTTTATTGCTGAAATGATGAGATAATACTTGTTTGAAAAATAAATGTTTATTGAATAATTTAAAGTGAGTTATAAATGTTGAAGATGGAGTTTGTTTTGAGTATTTGGGTATTTGAAAATAAAGAGTAGTAAATTAAAAAAAAATTATCTTGAGGATTGTTGAAATGAAATTATAAAATTCTTTTGAAAATCTAATTTTGGAAAAAAATATATGAATTTGAAATTATTTTTCATTTTATAAGTGCTATAGTAAAGAGTTTGTAAAATTTACAAGCGTTAAAAATTGAGATTTTGAATATAAAGATAATGAGTTTTGGAACTTTAAGAAGTTTTAATTATAAACCAATATTTGATTTCTTGTGTTTATCTTACCTTAGTGCAATGGCCTAACGACTTGCGCTTTTGCGGTCATTTGAGTTTGGTGTCTTTCGAAGGAACTACCTCTTGTCGAGTTTTCATATCTCTCATGTTATCAAGCCAGTATTATAGTAATTCTTTCCGTAGTGACATACAGAAAGTCATGTTGATGATCACCTTGTTAATTGGAGTTTGGAAAAAAGTTGAGTTAAAATCTCGACTCCATTTAAGAAGTTTCTAAGAAATCAATCTCACTCGATTGATTTTTGGATAGCATTCTACTTTGTGTTCTTATTTCGAAGGAGAGATGCCTTCGAAATCATGAGTTATTGCTCATACAAATTCTATAGTCCAATAATCTTGACGAATGTAGTCGGGAATTTATAAATTTATCGAGTAATTCTGTTTTGGTCTTCATTCATCTTGTGTTAAGAGTGAAATTTTTTAATCTCGAGCTTGTCTATCTTTCTTTTGATTGGTGAAATAAATCGAGTTGAATACTATTCTTCCCTTAAAATTACGAGGACGTAATTTTTTATAGGGGGAGTCTGTAACAACCCTGGTATTGGTGACTACCTATGGAATTAAATTAGAACAATAGTTATAATTTAATATTGAGAATAAAATAAATTGAAGAAGATAAATTTTGTTAAATTTTTTTTTCAAACAAACAATGTGTTTGAGGTTAAATATTGGGTTTAAAAAATTTGATTATTGAAGATTTAGTTAAATAAATTGAAAATATTGGAATTTTGTTAATATTGAGCTAATAAATTGAATAGTGAAGTATTTATCCATTAAATTGTTGAAATAAATGTAAATAGTTGAAAATAAAGTTTTAAAAACTTTATTTTGATGATTATGGTAGAAAATAATCGTTTTGTAATTTTATTTGGGTAAATATAACAATATTGGAAATTATTGCCAATATTACCCTTTTATTGATTTAAAAGGAGAAATATGAAGTATTATGCATTTTATTAATATAAAAGATGAAATATGGTTTAAAATAATATTGTTATGATTAAAAACAGTTAAAATGATTTATTGTAATTTATTTGACAAGAAAATAATTTTTGTTTAAACTGCTATATTAAAAATAGTGTTTTTTGTAATGAAATAGTGTACTTTTGTGTAATTTGATAAAAAAATAAGGTTTTATTCTTAAAAAAATAACTTGCTATAGTTGAATTAAATTTTTTACCTGTTAAAATAACAATTTTATTTTCTTACAATTGGTTGAATATATTTTGTTTGGTTTAAAATGAGAAAATTTGGGCACATATTGTTAAAATGGGTAAAAATGAGCATTTGTACTTAAAAATTTATCTAGGTATTTACTATTGGGCGTGGTAGATAATGAGTAGGATCCAAAACCCATCACTAGAAACTTCTGGTAAGAAGAAAATTAACAGTACGTAGTTTTTCTTCTTCATTTCCTTCTCAAACTCAATACAGTAAAAAGAAAAAAAGAAAAACAATGGCAACTTCATGATAAATCCAATTCCACTCAAAAATTGCTACAAATTCAAAGAGAGAATCAGTTAAACTAAGATTATACAAGTATTTACATTAAGCAGCTGTATCTCTCAATTTTTGCCATGAATTGCTACTGGATCTTTTTTGAAACATAGTTAGTTTTTAATCTTAGTGCATGTCAAATTTCATTGCAAAATACATCTGTTTGATATGTCAAAATGCTGTCAGAAAATCAGTTCATGTAAGAATTTGGCAACCTACTTCTTCCCATAGACTCGACCTAGCACCCACCCCGATGGACAGGCCTGTCGATAGGCCTGTGACCAGGCCTTCATATGGTTGACAGGGAGGTTGACATCGTAGAGCCAGAGTGTCGACCCCTTTTGTTCACTTGAATATGTGCATTCCTCTCTTGTTTCTTATGTGTTTCTACAACTTTTCCCTTCGTTTTGCTATGCTTTTGACACTCTTTTTTTTGCAACTTTGAGATGTTTTTCAAGTGCTCTAACCTATCTATGGGTGAGCAAAAGTTATTGTCAATCCGAACCCCGGATTGATGAGTATTTGAGTTCTTTCTGAATGTTGAATTTCAGGGATTTTTATTGATTTCTACTATTTCAAAAACAAGTTTTTCTAGAATAAATTTTTGGAATAATTCTATAATTCAAATGAATTTTAAATAAATATTTTCCAATATTTATAAGTTATTTTAAATTATTTTAAAGTATTTAAAATATATTTATTCCCTATTATAAGGAGAATTTTCAATAAATTGATTTCAAAATAATTTCGGAAAATTATTTTAAAATCCTGTTTTCTCATGTAAATTATTTTATAAATAATTATGTTATTTTTACACTTTTTGGACATATGAGGAAAATAATTAAACGATTTAGTAAAACACGTGGTACGGGACACGTGCGTTTAATTTTTTGGTTAATTCCAGACTTGTACGAACAAAGTAATCCTGGGCTGTTGATTTGAGATGATTTCTAGGATTTTCCATTTTATGGCATGTTGGAGATTTTTAATTCATATTTTTACGAATTATCTGAGATAACCAATATTGGGTGAGATTTGTAATTTGAAATCTCATAGAGTTGGAGTTATAATCTATGAGAACCTGATATATTGCTTTACTTGTCGATGAGATGAGGCGAGTCATGAGTTTTTTGAGTTTTGAGATTTTAAATGATTTTGTTTTCCAATGTGGCATTGACTAACGGTTAGGAAACCATTAAGTGAGAATATGTGGTATGGGATGCACTATTATCACTTTTCGAGTTCCTCTCTAGGAGTTTGTGACACATTTTGGGTTTACTAGTACCATAGACCTCGGGTCATCTGAGTTTACGACTTCGGTCATCTTGGATTTCGACTTCGATCATTTGGGGTTTACGACTTCGGTCGTCTGAATTTTACGACTTCGGTTGTCTGAGTTCTATGACTTGGTTCATCTGGGACAGGTACCTAAAATATATATAGTACTTTGTCTGAGTTTGGCACGTGCAGCATTGCTTCGGCATGCAATCGGGGATCTAGCCAATCCGGATTTTTCTGAGTTTTTTGAGTTTTATTATGATTTCACCATTTGTGATATCTTTGTTACATCGATAGCCTAGAGCTATATGAGATGTTATACATATATGGTGATTTCATTTTATGAGGTTTTGAACACTTATTGAGTTCCTTGAGTTATGAGTTTTGATGATTCCTTGATCTTGAGGATATATTCTGGGTTTTGCCATTTTGTCTATTTTGAGTTTTGAATTATATATATGCCAATGAAATGAGGCATAATTGAGTTGGAGATTTTGATGTTTCCTCTTATGGCTAGCTTGTTGTTTATTTACATTTATGTTGAATAAACTTGAGTGGGAATACTTATGGTATGTTAAACCTATTCATGGGTTATTATTGAGCAATTACAGCATTTCCACCCTTGGAATTGTGAATAGAAATTCATTTTTATCATTCCTTTCTATTTAAAGGAGTGTTTCCCTTATGCATGAATATCCATTTTGATCCATGTACTTATTACTCGGGTCAGACCGAGTTGCAGGTTAGATCTTTTGGACTTTTGGCTTTGCAGTATCTTTTGGACTTCACTATCAACCCTTTTGGATAGGAAGCATAGTTCTTGTGTAGTTTTTGTAGTAGTTGTCTTATTGAGAACTTAGTTGTGCATATTCTTTAATCGGGATGTATGTATTTATTGTGGTTGAATACCTCTTGTGACATGTTCTGTTACATTTGATGTATGTGTATATGTATATCTTTTGTGTTTGCTGTTCGGCGACTTGAGACTGTTGATGTTGTTATGTTTTGTTTCTAAATCGATCTGGTAGCCACCACAGTAGTGTATTAGATAGGAATTAAGTATGTCGAATACTTAAGACAAAATTAAAAAAAGTACTAAATCAATATACTTAGCTCTTATCTAATGCAAGACTATGATGGTCGCCCTTAATCAGCCTTATTCTCTGCATTAGCAGACAGAATTACTCAGTAATTCTCTTTGTTAATGTGGGTCTTGGGGTGGGGCATCACAATTTCTATCTCCTTTCAAAATAGAATCACTTTAATATAACAGATAAACCATTATATTTTCTTTTAAAATAAATATTCATTTATAGTCAACTTTCCTATAAAATCAATACTCTCCAAAGTTATTTTAAAACATTTACCAAAAAGGTTAGAGAAAAATGGAAAAGTACAATAACTATTTTTAAAATAAATTATCATGGAAAATCCAAAAATGTCAGTTTTAAAATATTTTTCAAATCAAAAAATTAATTAATGGCATTTCAAAATATTATAACGAGGTTAATATCTGTCATAGCATTTAACCAATGCTATTACTACCTTTATCATTAAAAAGGTTCAACGTTTAACATATATTAATGTCATATCCAATATTACCAAACTACTAAACCTTTAGCATTCAATAGTTTATACAATAGGTATATAAATGGAAGTAAAATCAACAGGTATATAACTGAAATTTAAAATCGATAATTACCAAAAATCCGGATTCCTCTACAAAATTCCCTATATTTCATTTTAAATGCCATTCGCTTTTTAAAGCGAAATTCAACTAAAGCAGACCACTAAATCATTTAAGCACAAAATAATAAATTTTATTTACTATTTAACATATAGTATTCATTTAGAGGTTAGGTACCTCACCAGAATTCGAGTTGACACTTAAGTGTTCTGGTTTGATCTAAAATTGAACAGCATTCGATTTTAGCTCAAATTCACTTGCTCCAAACTCCGAAAAATCCAATTCCGTTGTGTAGATATCGCTCTTACGAGCGCAACACAAAGATTGCGTCTTAATTGGACCTTGTAGGAAATAGTTAGTCAATTGATAAGAATTTGAGATTAATTATATAATTAATTAACTAATCATTTTACAAATTTAATTACCCATGGATCCATCTTTTTCTTCCCACATTCATACACGTATAGGCAAACATACACCCATATACTTTATGCACTTCTCCATCCATTCTCCCTCTTCACTCCATGAAATCACAATCTGCTTGAGCCTCTAAACTCCTCATCACACGAGCTTCCATTCCTTCACATCCACATCGAACTCGATCATTCGTAAAAGAACCCAATCAAAATCCCTCTTCAATGACCGTGTAGGTTGCGATCCACCGCATGAAGCTGCACCCTCCCTAACTTTCACCATAGAAGCTCCTCCACGCCAAAAACTCAATGCAATCGATGCTATCCCCTAACTCCTCCCTGAACGCGAGAAACCAAAACCCTAATTGCTTATACCTTACGTGCAAACTGTAGATCTCCCCAAAAATCCAACCACACACCACCAAACAACTATAGATTTGATGATCTCTTCAATACGAACTCAAAGATTCTTGTTTTTCACTTTTTCATTGAGTAAGTCGATTGTTTTGAATTTTTGAAGATGGGGGTTGTACTTTGTTTATTTACAGCAAGTTTTGAAAATGAAAAAAGATTGGGAAAAAGGGAAAATCAAGTTGTGTTGAATTGTTAAAGTGTTAGGTTATACATATCTTGTGATTTCCGACGCATTGCTATACATAATTTCATTTGCGTACGAACCATGAAAGACAAATAAAAGTAGGATCATGCATAAAAATATGATACGATCTCAAAATAACAATAAAATATATTGTTATCTTGTACTGTTAAATTTCAAAAATACTAAAGTTTTCCTTAAAATATGTCAAATGACAATTTATATATTTTTCAAGTTAAAAATTATGAAAAAATTCTATAAATTAAATTAAAAATACATCAATAAAAATTGATTCGTTATATTAAAAATTAATTTTCCTGTTATTATTAAATTTGAATCAAATTTGAATATTTAAATAAAATAAATATTCTCATTCAAAACTTTAAAATTTTCAGTTCGTTATAGGTATTAGAGCCAACCATTATTGATTTGACCGAAAATTTTGATTTCAAGATTTAGATAACATAAAATTAGAGTTTTAAGATTTTTAATTTTTCTTCCATAACCTGCTTATAGAAAAATATTTTAATTAGTCTACATACACTTTATATATATATATATATATATATATATATATTTGAATGGGGTTTAAATATATTAGAAGACAAAAGAAAGAAAGGTGAGAATTTTGGAGGCTTGTTTTAATTTGTAGGGTTTCTTTGGAAGGATTTCTCTAGTTTATCATATATTTTGTCATGTTGATTTATTTATTTACTACATAAGTTCCTGGAATAGTATTTCCCTTTGTACTGCTAAGTTTGGAAAATTAGATGATTGTGTACATTACATTTCAATAGATACGATCAAAAGTTGAGAAATTTAGATTAACATATACACTCATTATTGTTCATTTTCTTTTAAGAAAAGTCAAATATGGTATTTTGATTCCTTAAACTACACTTTATTAAACATATTTTGATATTCATTAAATTATTCGATACTGATGGGCATTCAGGCAAATAAGAGCTGATAGTTAGCCAAAAAATAGGTTTATCACCCCCACAATCTTACGTAAAGCTAAAAACTATAGATGTAGTTTATAGCAAAGTTTTTATTAGGATTAAAGTCTTTGATTCACATATTGTGATCTTTCTAATTCAATTGTTCAGGTCAAACCAATAGAAAATCAGTAGAAATATAAAAAAATAAGAAGAATAAGAAAGAAAATGTTACACATATAATTTATAGTAGATCAACTATGTCTACATCTGCATTTAAGATGTTTTATTGCTATTTTGTATAGGATTCTTGAAGTAACTACATCTATAAACTCAAAATTAAGAGAATTTTAATCGTCGCACTTCCTTTAGATATGAAATATTAAAATACCAAGACCCGCTTTCTATTGGACATTGATCTATATTAATAGTTGATATTTGCTTATAGTGGGCCTTAGAGTCATCAATCTTCTTTGTTAATCCATTAGAAATATGTCATAGAATGAGAATGATTTAGTCTTCCTCTAGTTCCTCAATATATTTCTTGTTGCCTTAAGTGTTAGCCATTCCTTATGCATTGAAGCCGAATTCTTCGACTTATTCATTAAGAATGATGAGTTTTGGAGAAATTTGATAGATCGATATCGATCCACTTATATATCAGAATTAATCCATCCATGAATTGGTACTAATCCATGGATTTTGATATTTTTCTCCCTTTTCCTTCTTCTTATGCTTCATGATCGATGCTCCTTTAGTCTAGCATTCATTCCTTTAACATTTTGAAGTCCAACATCATCAAATCGTCACTAGCAAAAATCATGGATAACATTGGTTAAAAGAAAGGATAGTATTTGGCCAAATCACTCACACATGCATGAGGATAAATATGTGGCAATACAACAATTTTAAAGTGAATAATTGGTTGGTTCAATGAAGATTGTCATTTGACTAGAATTTATTATCAGTTTTTAATTATTGCAATGAGAATATCAATCATATTTTGTATGAGTAGGACTAACTTTAAGGATTAGTAAGAGAACATATTTTGTATTCTTGATTTCCTGGATCTTGACCTTGCATTTAGGATGGCACCCCCACCCATCTTATAGTTAAATGTTCTTCTAATGTTGTGAAGAACATTGAGTGGTGGGATAGTTCAAATTGTATATGACTATAAAGTGGAACATTATAGAAGCTTTCATGAGTGAGTTATATGAAAGGATACTAATGCTAAAGTGTTCCTTGGAGATTGAAAACCATTTTGCTAAAAAAGATAAGGTAGAAACAAGCATAAAATTTTGTAATGCTTGACTTTTGTGAAGTAGAAAACGCAACATAATGGAGTACATTATTGAAATATCTAATATTTCTCGAGATTATAGAACTTAAGTTTAGACTTTTATATTATTTGCTCGTGTAATTGGTATTTATCTCTCATTTTCACAATACAACGTGTTTATGATTATTGTTACTTCCATAAGAAAAAATGTTCTCTTAATGAGCTCATTTCGTATTATGTCCAAGGAGAAGAGAAACTAAAGCATGAAAAAAAAATAAAGAAATTACTTATTAGGAATACGTTCGTTATGTATACAAACCACACACCCCGATATATATATATATATATATATATATATATATATATATATATATATATAACTATGATACGTAGCTCCCTTATTTAGCACCATTTGTAGCCGTTTGATATCCACCACATGCTTATATTTAAATATTCATCCTTTCTCTATCTTGTCACAAGGGCTAAATATTTAAATATAAACATATGCTGGATATCGAGGGCTGCATGATGGTGCTAAATAGTGGGATTGCGGATCTAGCTCATATATATATATTATAACATAAAGACGAAAGACGGTGATTATTTGTTTTATGAAAGTCTGGACATATACTAAGGATTGTACCAAATATCATGCATGTCATATCAAGAAAGGTATATCTCTTAGTATGTTAGGTAAATCTGGCTATAATACCTAAAAGTATTCAGTGGTTAGGTTTCTTATGCAACTATTTTCTTAAATGTTTATATAAAGGCTTGCTTAAGCTAGAAAAATCTAACAAATGTTGAAAGGCACATCTATATGGGTAATAGAAAAAAGGTAAAATAAATTATGTTGGACATTTTAAGTTATTATAAAGAGCTTGAGTAGTTTGTTTGAATTTATTTGATACTTTTATTGTACAGTCATTCAGATAGAATTCGACTTCTATTTCTAAATTAGAAAAATTAGATTATTGTTATTCACTTAAAAACATTCAGATTAATTAACCGGTAAATATAAATATTAATTAAATTTAATCTATTAATCTTCATGACAACTCTTATTTTCTTAATTTTGATATTTCTTATGATGAACTATGAAATTTGGACATGGCGAGCAATAGCAAATATAATTATTTGTTCCACCTTACCAAAATAACTCTAGGATGAGGCATAAAGATAACAACTATTTTATTTTTTTAAATGATTTATTGTCTATAAAGTGTATGAACCCACAAAAAGAAAAAGAAAAATTGAGACGCAAACTGCAATAAATTTTTAGGATGCTGAGTTTTGGAGGAGAAATAAAGTAAGAATCATTGTCTTTAATGAGAAGTCAACATCTTTGATTTCAACTATAGTTACTTCTTATGGCAGTGTATAAGTATTATTTCTTGTCATTAACTAGGAAGTAAATCTAAAACCATAATAAGAAATGTGGAACAAACTACACTTAAAATCGAGGTTAATGTTTCAAAAGAACAATCTCAACAACCTCAAAATGCAATGCCATTAAGAGATGATTTTGGATATTTATATTATATTTCTCCTCCAGATAAAGGAAATGATGGATTGATGAAGATGATTTTCAGCTTACATCAATCCCTGCAGGTTACTAAATTTTAAAAGTGGATTTAATATATAAATTGATAATATAAGTATACACAATGAAATATTGTTTAGCCCTTACCTTAAGGTCGGAAATCCATTTGTTATGAGTGACTATTCAAAACGAAGAGGCTTTCAGTGGGTAGTGTGAAAAAATGTAAAGCTTTCCTTGTAGAAAATACTATAGTCATAAGAAAGACAATGGTTTTAAGGAGATTTATTCTTTGGTCCTACTAGAGGAATCTATAGAATTATTTTTGGGCTTATTGCAATTTTGTTTTTAAGGAAATATCAAACGGATATTAAAGTCGTGTTTTTAGATGGAGACATTGATAAAACAATTTAACAAATAAACTTATGAAATCAAATAAACTTACCATCAATGGCATCACAATTTCATCATGTGATCATCTCATTTGACTTTGAAGTAAAACATCGCGTACAAGCATGTGTATCATAGACTTTGTGGGAGAAATTCATATTACTGAACGTTGATGATATACTACTTTCCACTAATCATTTACGTATATCGGCTATTTATGAATTTTTTTATAGAAATGAAAGATCTTGAAAAGATTCTTTTGCATTAGGTATCTAAAGACACTATTTGGATTGTCACAAAGAAGCTATATGAATAAGTGTAAAATAAGGTCTAATACAAAATTAGAAAATTAGTTCTTTCTCTCTTTTTTCTAAAAGCGGACAATTTTTTCTCAAATAGTGGCCTAAGAACATTCATGAAGCTGAAGAAATGCAAAAATTGCTTATGCATACGCAATGGGGAGTCTAATGCATGCGTAGACGTGCATGCATCTAGATGTTGCATATATTGTTGGTTTTTTAAGATAGATGTTGTAACAACTCAGAATTTCATTCATTCAAATTTTGAATATTTAATTGATTTTAAATATTGAAATGTTACTTGAGTTTCAAATATAGTGATTTATTGGGTAATTAAATTGTTAAATTTATTAGAAATTGTTTAAATAATTGAATCTTCAATTTATGATGAATGAAAATGATTTCTAAAGTTTAATTAATTTCTATTTGAACAACAATGAGGATAGTTAACTTCTAAATTGGATTTAAATTTAATTAAACTGATTTTGGAAATTACTTATTTTAATTAACATGTAAAAATAGTCTTCGAGGCACTGTCTTGGATTTTGACAAAACCAGTTTCATTAGATCCATAATAGTATATTATAGTATGCTACTAATGTAACAACCCAGGAATTTCTCACCAATTTGTAATCATCGTCATTTCGATTTAATGGTGATAGTTATTGCTGTTGGAATTTTAAAATCGGGTTGAAATTCTTTTATAAAAGTTATTAAAGGGTTTATCGGGCTTTAATATAAACTTGGCCCATATTTCTTTTGTTTGATGCTATGAAGTTTTCGAGTTATAACCGTTCCCCTCTTCATTAATCAAACCCGCCCCCGTTATTATTTTAAAACCCTAATTAAATCGATTGAGAAAAAAATAATGGCGGCATCTCATTCTTCCCCCTTTCGAGATTAGGGCTTCGTCAATTATGGCTGCTCGTCTTCGCGCTCGTTCGTCTTCAGGAGGTAGGGCCCGTTCAGTTCGAAGGCGACGACTTCATTGGCTCCTGCGTTCGTCTTCAATTTCGCGGCTTCGTCACCTCGTTCGAGTTCAACTTCGTCACTTCGAACGGCGATTTCAGGGCTTCGGCCACTTCGACAAAGCAAAGGTGAGTACTTTATAGTACTCACATCTAATTAGACTCAGTTCAACTTCGTTTGCTTTTCTGTTTTCGTGGTCTTCAGCTTTGATTTGATATTTGTTCGTTGTTGATACTTTTATGCCTTGAGTTCGTTTTGGGGCTGTTGATATTTGATATGGTTTGACTGGTTCGACTCTTTGTTCGAAATGATTTCAACTAGCGTGAGCATTTTTCGGCTTTGTTCGACCCATGTCTTCTGTTTGATGTGGTTGTTGGTCTGTAGCTCCATGTTATGATGTTCACCTCTCTTGTGTCATTGGTATTCATGACAATTGCATTGCATATGTCTTAACTATGCACTGTCTATTGTCCATTCAAGTCTGCATAATATTGTAGTTGCATAACCTGATCGTTCAAGTTGTAGTTTGCACTGTCCAATTTGTAGTTTGAGCATTGAGCATATTGTAGCCTTAGTCATTGCATTTGAGGTCAGTAGCATTCGTGCATCATTGTTATCTAGGTTTGCATCTGACATTTCATTTCTTGACCTGTTGCACTTGTGTACTTCTGTATTTGACATTGTCGAACTCAGTGGTGTAACTGGATTTGTGATCTGGTTCATGTATGGCCTCCATTGCATATATAATCTCGAGCCTTGTAGCATGGCTTGCATCACTGATTCATTTGAAGTCGTAACCTAGGACATTGGTCCCATGTCCGCTCTTTTGAGTTGCAATTCATGTCTTTAGTTCACTGTCTTGACTCATGTTTATTTTATACTTTGACTGCTGAAGCAGTTGCATTGATATTGAGACCTGTATTTCGATGTTTTGGTTCGAGGCTACACTTGTGTAGTTCTCTGGTCTTCCATCTGCTGATGTTGTCTTCTTACTAATTGCATTGACTTTGATTGTTGATAATAAATGTTATTGGCATGACTGCCACTCCCTGTTGTTGCAGTTTCCTTTTGATTCACTGTAATTGTATATGAAGATATGTATTCATGTATATTATATTGAAAATGTACTTGTATGTATAACTTCCTGAGTCAACTGTTGTAGTTGCATCATATGTACCATATCAAATGTATTGTAACTGCCATCAGTTATTATATATATGAGATTTTTCTGTTCAATCTGTGTTCCGCATTTATTTAAAATCTTCTGTGTTATTGTGGATCTTGTTAGACCACTTCTCTGATAAACACTTTTAAGTGTGGTTTATTCATATCTATTTCCGCCGTTGTGATATGAATTATCTGTGACTGATTTATGTTATGCTTATTTCTATATTTGTTTCCGAGGATTATATATAGCCACCGCGTGATAGCTTTGAGTTTGCATCGGTATGTCGGATTTCCTCCTTAAATGAAATGCATGCTGTACTATCTGACATATCAATGTTCGCGCAAAGAAATTACACGGATGGTCGCTCCTCAACAGCCCTATTCTCCGTGCTAGTCGACAGCACTACACCGTAGTGTTCTTGGCTAGCGTGGGTATAGAGGTGGGGCGTCACAGCTTGGTATCAAAGCAAAACGAGCAAGGTACTCGAGACAGAAAATAGCAGGGCAAAAGTCGATCAAGTCAGCGACTCTATCTCAACTAAGCACTGATAAACTTTTGATTCTTTACAAGATCCAAAAGTTGTTGGGCAGATATGAATAAGCCATCCAGAGATGGACTACTGGATTGAATAGCACTAAGATTGCCAGATTCAACCAAATCTTCTTCTTTAAGAAAAGAAAGAAGAAAGAAGAAGGTGATATTCACAAAAATGAATTTCAATCAAACTTGATTGATAAAACAAGGAATCATAAAGAGAATAGGATAGAACGGTACGAAGACCCGAATTAAATCCTAAAGCACGACTCCTAAATTAGACTTAGGACGATGATCCTTGTTATAGTAATTCCATATTGTTTCGAAGTTTGGCTCTGATACCAAGCTGATACCAAGCTGTGACTTTGGCTCTGATACCAAGCTGTGGCTCTGATCCTTGTGACTTTGAGCGTGTTATAGTAATTCCATAGAGGTGGGGCGTCACAACTAATTTCCATGGTGATTGGACATATCATTAAGGCGTGGGAGATCAAAACACAAAGAAATTAATTAAAGGAATTTAAATTAATATAATTTGGTTTGAAAAGATATCTTCTACATATGATCGAATTAGAGCTTAAGAGTAGTTCCATTGCGCTCAAAATAGGGCTATAACATATAAAACGCTAGGGACACACCTCGTTTGGAGTTTGGAATTTGCGGACATTAATAGAAGAGTATTTTAGATATATATATATTCTTTATTAGCCATGCTTGCCCATACCTTGCCCACGTCGTTCCCATACCCCTTTAACTTATTCGTGTGCAAACTGTATAGAATGCCATTCTTTTATTTTAAACATGGCCATCCAACGGCCACGATTCGTTCATCATGCTTGAGCCCGAATTGTTCGAAGTTGTCAACTAAGGAAAGGACGGCGAGAGAGAGGAAAGTTGATCGACGGTGGTGGATCATCGAAAGAGACATTGTAGCATCATGGGTCATGGTAGTTTTGGGGCTTGACTGGCAATAATACACGCACGCGCGCGGCACAGCCGCTAGCGTAGATGTGGAGGATGGTGACATGGCATGGGCGAGTGGCAGTGGTGGCTGTTTGGCACGGCGTTCATTAATTTAAGAAAAAAAGGAAAGTCGAATATCGTGTTGCCTGGTAGGAATGCGAGGAGATTAAGAGGGTAAAGTTGCACATTTTTAAGTTAACTATATTTTTAGTTTATAATTATAAATTTTATTATCGAAACTTCAAAATTTAGTAACTTATTCATATGAGGCCCAATTCGAATGCAATGAATCGCTTCGCGATCGTATCGATGAATGCTACACTATGGAGCTGGATTGGACGAAATTGAAGCTAGTTGGAATTTTAGGTTAAATTGAATGACCGTTCAATTTTAGCCCAAACCGAAGAATTTTGGAAATTTAGAAATCATGGTGAGTTAATCTCACCTTTTTGGTTTACCAGGAATAATTTTAGTGAATAAATTTTTTATCAATTGGACATTTGGATATTTATCATTATTTATCATTGATAGTATTGATTGTTTGGAAAATTTACTAATTATTATTAGTTGGATTGGATATAGTCCCACCTACTGGAGTGGATGGGACCTTGTTATGTTCCAATGTGAGAGCGGATGTGTGATGACCTGAATTTCCAAATAAGTTTAAATTGACGAAAAATCAGTCCGTTCTAAAACTACTAGTGAAAACTACCAACTTAATAAACCATATTTGATAAATATTCAACACTATAAAATGTATAGGATACAATATAAATTTCACAAGCTATCAAAGTAATCAATTTAATTTACTAGGTGTGCTTTAATACATACCAAATAACAATACAAATAAATCTACCATTGCATAACTCTAATGAGAGAGACAGCAATAGCAGCTCCTACAAACTCAATAAACAATGTAAATGTGGAATAAAATAGTAAGCAGGAAAAATACATCAATACATGATATATAACAAACAATAAACAGAAAAATGTTATGTTATTATTGGGGCAGCATCACTACCACTTGTGACTGTCTACATACCCCTATCTAATTGGGCACCCAATTAGATAACAGGATCAAGCCAACATAGTTCTCCTATCGCAAATAGGACTCATGGAGCCTACGATGCAACAAACGCCCACTTAGGCTTAATCTTCAATTTTAGATTTCAAATCTAATTACCTTTACAGAAATTATCCCTTTGGACTATATTCTCGAATTCTTATTTCAAAACTTTTGAAATATATATCTTTTATATTCAAATTATACTTTACTTTGGGATCTTAAATCAAATCACTTTTGAAAAGTTTATTTGGAAATCCCAAATACTATAATAAAAGCATATCAAAACATATGCAACCAGATCGAGCGGTTTCTCCCAATAACAAGGCAACTGGGTCCCTGCTTCATACAATCGATAAATAAGTACATCCCTCTATTCCAAGAGCGGACTATACCAAAAATATATGCCCACCTTTTAGTTACGGGTTACCCGAATCAACGGTAACATAATAAATCATTTTATATCCCAAAGCGATAAATCATTTCACATTAATATTCATAAGTACTTTCAAATCTATAATAATTTTCGCTTTCCACATTCGTTCAAAAATCATCCTAAAACCGTCGGGTTCAATCCTCAAAATTCATTCCGTTTAATAAAACATTTCTATAAAATCATTCTTATATAAATCACTTTTATATGATATAACTTCAAAATATTCATTACCAGCCATTTCTATTTCTTTTAAAGAGAAAACATTTCATAACATTTCCATTCGAAAACCAATTTTCAAAATAATTCATTAAATTGAAGTGAACCGAATATTACCGTTAAACACCTTAAATCTGAAATAAATCATAAGGTGTTATCCTACAATTATTTTCTACCCAGCCCAGGTATATGGACAATTAATTGCTCATAAATTGGTTGAGCAAAGTCAGCAATCAATAAACAATAACCAGTGCTCATGAACTGGTCGAGCGCAACCCAAACAACCAAACAATCAATTAACAAAATAAACTCAACAATAAATGATATATCAACGCTTCATTCTATCAAATATTTATAATGCGTTTTATTTTATCTTGATTTAAAACGATTTGGTATTTATTTCGGAGCATCAGGGCTTTTCCTTAGACATGTTCCGTCCTTCGTCCAAGTCTCCTTGTATCTCACAGATGACTTTGAAAGAATTGAAATTTTGCCACAATAATTTAGATTTGAATAAATGTATGTAAATTAAAGTTGTTACCAACTCAATTCTATTGATTTTGAGAATAATTTTCCGATTTGGATTAGTTTTGAAAAAGTTATGGCCGTAAGAAGAAAAGGTAAAATATGAAAAAAGATGAGTTTGATTTTGAAGAGGATGAATATCGATTTTATTCGAATATTTTGTAAATAATTTGACATTATTTCTTTATAATTTTTTCATATGGCATGGAATCCATTAAAGAGGAGAGGAAGAAGGTGAAGAAGCTAGAGAGAGAAAAGTGTAAATGAAATGAGAGAAGGAGGTGGGTATTTATAGAAAAAGTAAGGAATGGAATTTTACAAATTTAACCTCTTATCAAATTACCAAACTAACCTTACTTCAACCTAAAGAAATCTCCACTTTTTGAATACTTAACATAATCTTTCGCATCATTACTTTATGTCTTAGTCACTTAAAGATTAAATAAAGAAAATTAATTATTTTGTTGGATTTCATGTTTTACTTTTGACTTCTCTTAAACTTACTTACTTTTCCTAATGATGTTCTAGAAATCTCCTAATCGTAATTAGTCAAAGTAAACATATTTAGTTATTAAAATGTGTAATATATATGTTAAAGCATGTTGGCAAAGGTACAACAACATTGCGATAACTTATTTTGAACAAAACGTTGAATTTCGACAAAACGTTTTAAGGTCACATTTTGAGTTTTAGTTAAACTATTTATTTATGTAAACCAAATTTAAAAATAAGTTTGTATAATGTTATTCAAAAATATAAACACTCATAAATCAATTAAAATAATTTATTTAACCATTGAAATTTACTTTTCTGAAATTAGCATTTTGTCACTTTTGTCGAGATAAGCAAATGTTACTATTTTTATGTTTATTTCTATTTCTAAATCCTATCTAATATTATTTAAATCATAAAACCTTTTATATTTAAATTTAAAATCACTTTAAATAGTATATTTTAAAGCGTTTAAATTCTGCGTCGTTGCATTCTCCCGTACTTAAAAGAATTTCGTCCTCGAAATTACAAGGACGAAAAAAAATATAACGAAAAAACAACAATTAACGAAAGTTAAGCACACCAAAAATAGTAATATCACCCATAACCTCTATCGGAGATACGGTGCCTTATGCTATCCATTTTATTTATCAAATTAAGGTAGTTTCATTTATAAAACTTCTAGGTTGATTTACTAACCTAGACAAATTTTACTTAGGCAGTATCTAAACTAAGCTCTAATACCACGTGTGACGACCCGGATTTCTGGACCAGTTAAAACTGCGAAAAATCCATCTGTTCTAAAACTACTTATGAAAACTACCAACTTAATACACCATATTTGATAAATATTCAACACTATAAAATGTATAGGATACAATTTAAATTTTATAAGTTATCGAAGTAATCAATTTAATCTACTAGGTGTGCTTTAATACATACCAAAACTAATACAACTAAATCTACCGTTGCACAACTCTAACAAGAGAGACAGCAATAGCTGCTCTTGCAAACTCAATAAACAATGTAAATGTGGAATAGAATAGTAAGCAGGAAAAATACATCAATACACGATGTATGTCAAACAATAAACAGAAAATGTTATGTTATTATTGGGGCTACATCACTACCACTTGTGACTACCTACGTATCCCTATCTAATTGGGTACCCAATTAGATAACAGGATCAAGCCAACGTAGTTCTCCTATCGCAAATAGGATTCATAGAGCCTATATGCAAAAAACAATCTGCAATTCTCAAAACTACCCATTTGGGCTTAATCTCCAATTTCAGATTTTCAAATCTAATTACCTTTACGGAAATTATCCACTTGGACTATATTCTCGTATTCTTATTTCAAAACTTTTGAAATATATATATCTTTTATATTCAAATTATACTTTACTACGGGATCATCAAGTCACTTTTGAAAAGTTTATTTGGAAATCTCAAATACTATAATAAAAGTATATCAAACCATATGCAACCAGATCGGGAGGTTTCTCCCAATAACAAGGCAACAGGGTCCCAGCCTTCATACAATCGATAAATAAGTACATCTATCTATTCCAAGATCGGACAATACCAAAAACATATGCCTACTTTTTAGTTACAGGTTACCCAAATGATCGGTAACATAACAAATCATTTTGTATCCCATAGCGATAAATCATTTCACACTAATATTCATAAGTACTTTCAAATCTATAATAATTTTCATTTCTCAAATCCGTTCAAAAGTTATCTTAAAACCATCGGGTTTAGTCCTCGAAATTCTTTCCATTCTATAAAACATTTTATAAAACCATTCTTGTATAACTCACTTTTGTATAATATAACTTCAAAATATTCATTACCAAAAATTTCTGTTTCTTTTAAGGGGAAAATTTTTCATAACATTTCCATTTGAAACCCAATTTTCAAAACAACTCAATAAATTGAAATGAACCAAACATTACCGCTGAACATCTTATTGTCAAATCATGAAATAAATCCCAAGGTGTTATCCTATAATTATTTTCTACCCAGCCTAGGCATATGTATAATTAATTGCTTATAAATTGGTTGAGGAAAGTCAACAATCAATAAATAATAATCAGTGCTCGTAAACCGGTCGAGTGCAATCCAAACAACCAAACGATCAATTAACAAAATAAACACAACAATAAATGATAAATCAACTCTTCATTCTATCAAATATTTATAACACGTTTTATTTTATCTTAAGTTAAAATGATTTGATATTTATTTTGGAGCATCTAGGCTTTCCCTACGACATGTTCCATTCCTCGTCCTCCTTCGATCTCACAGACGAAACACGTGTGCTAGTCGTTTCTGCATACCCTATTAAGTATTTATCTTCTAAAATTTTAAATTATAAATTAACCATCCAAATGGTCAAAATGGAAATAAAACCATTTTTTAGCAAAAAAGTAAGCAAGCATTCAATAAGGGTTTTCAAACAACACTTAACACTTAAAGTTCCTTCAACATAGCAATAATTTTAATGAACTTAAAGGAAGAAATAACTCACTTTGGATTTCACTCCGTCAAACTTTAAGGCAAGGAAATTAAGATCCAATCCATAATTCCTACCATGCTCGAAAACCAAATCAAAATAAACCCAATTGTCTCCTTCCTAATGCTTGGCCAAGGCTTGAGATGGAGGTTGGCCGAGAGTATAGAGAAGAAGTGGTGGAGCTTTGACCTTGAATTCTCAAAATTAGACCCAAAAAATAGGTCATTTTCTCTCTAGTTTTTGACCCTCTTACACTCAAAAATTGAAAAAGTTGTTTATAATAAAGTTTCTGAAATTTCTTTTCTCTTGAATTTAAAAAAAAGAAACACTAGATTTCGACTAGTTATGAGGAAGTTATGATCAAAAGAAGAGAGGGTGTTATCGGATTGACAAAAAATGAAGCCCAAAAATGCACTGCAAAGAATTGGAATTTTGACATAGCTCAGTTCAAAACTAGAAGAAGTGCTTAACATAAAAGTTGTAGCCACTATAATTTTGTATGATCGACAAAAAAATATTTCTTTGGATCGTTTTTGTAGAAGTTATGATAATAAGAACAGTGGTATTTTCGGCCATAAAATCTACGTCGAAAATAACTTTGAAAGAATTGAAATTTTGCCACAATAACTCTTAGATTTAAAGAAATAATGTAAATTAAAGGTTTTGCCAACTCAATTCTATTAAGTTTGAAAAAAAATTCGATTTGGATTAGTGTTGAGAAAGTTATGGCAGTAAGAAGAAGAGGTAAAATATGAAGTAAAAAAAAGAGTTTGATTTTGAAGAGAATGGATATCGAGTTTATTTGAATATTTTGCAAATATTTTGACATTATTTCTTTATAATTTTTTTATATGGCATGGAAGCCATTAAAGAGGAGAGGAAGAAGGTGAAAAAACTTGAGAAAAAAAGAAGTGTGAATGAAATGAGAGGAGGTGGGTATTTATATAAAAAGTAAGGAACAAAATTTTACAAATTTAACCTCTTACTAAATTACCAAGCTAATCTTTCTTCAACCTAAAGCAATATCTACTTTTTCAATACTTTACATCATCTTTCACATCCGTACTTTATGTCTTAGTCACTTAAAGATTAAGTAAATAAAAGCAATTATTTTGTTGGATTTTGATGTGATTTAGATTTGATGTTTACTTTTGACATTTATTAAACTTACTTACTTTTCTTAATGATGTTCTAGAAGTTTCCTAATCATAATTAGTAAAAGTAAACATGTTTAGTTATTAAAATGTGTAATTTAAATGTTAAAGCATGTGACAAAGGTGCAGCAACATTGCGACAACTTATTTTGAACAAAAGGTTGAATTTCGACAAAACGTTTTACAGTCACATTTTGACGTTTTAGTTAAACTATTTATTTATTTAAACCAAATTAAAAATAAATTTGTATAATGTTATTTGAAAATATAAACACTCACAAAGCAATTAAAATAATTTATTTAACCATTGAAACATACTTTTCTGAAATTAGCATTTTATCACTTTTGTCGACATAAGCAAATATTACTATTTTGATGTACATTTCTATTTTCAAATTCTATCTAATATTATTTAAATCATAAAACCTTTTATATTCATATTTGAAATCAGTTTAAATAGTATATGTTAAAGCGGTCAAATTCCGGGTCATTACAGGATGACCCTTTGTATATGAACCACGCCTCGAAGAGGTTGGTTTATATTTTTAATTATATAATATATGTGGTGCAGGGCATAGATTGGAGGAATCCAACTGGATTCATCAGACTATTGATTTTATTTTAAAATATATACTAATATATGACTTTTTGAATGCCTTATAATGACATTGATATGATTTTCTTAATTAGTGCTTTAGTAGCACTGAGCTTCATTTTTGACATTTTAAAATACAAAAATTGTGATTTGATTTAAAAATTGATTTGAAATGATTTTGGAAATTCTAAATGTTTTAAATAATTATTCTTGAATTATTTGAAGAAGTAATTTATTTTAAAATAAAAGGTATGATTTTTGGATATCATAATTTAATAGTTTCATAAAATACTATTAAGTAGAGATTTCTGAACTATAAATAAATATTTTTAAAATCTTGGAATAAGTCCGTCTTTTATAATAAAGGCGTATGTTTATAGGAAAATATAAATATTTTGATATTAGTATTTATTAACCATTTTATACAAAGTGTATGTATGTGTGTGTGTATATATGTATATGTGAACATATATGAAAGATTAATTATAAATGCGAGACTCTACAGGTGCGATAATTTATAAAAGTAATATTTTACAAATTAAGTGAAGATTTGCAAAATCGTATTTTTATAATAAAAAGTATAGATTTATAAATGGGTTTTACATACTAAAGGAAACTATTATTGTCAGGACCCGATTCTTCGTCTTCCGAAAATTCAACATCGATACTCACTTTATCGACTGCCGAGTAATCGAACGACGGAAAACCGAACACTGAGGGTTTTAAAAAGAATTTAAGAAAAGAAGAGAGAGAAGAAGAGAGAAAAAGGTAGAAGATAGAGGGAATAGAAAGTAGAATTTTTTTTTTTAAAATAGAAAGAAAAAAAATGAGAAAGGAAATGGAACAGAAACAACATCAGAATCTCACAATTCGCAGCGGAACAACATATAATAATAAATGAATAATCTTTAAACAAAGAACTACAGTTATTACATTTCATCATATTTCATTACATCATATCATCAGAGTGTACAACAACATACAACATCAAACAGTGCAGCGGAAAAAGAAATACTATATACTAGTAATACGCCATGCTATCCAGCTTGCCTCCAGCAACTCCAGAATATCCATAATATCCTGATAAACCTTAAACTCTTGACTGCCCGTGGGGAAAATTGGTGGGCACCCAGAGTTTAGGAAGGAAAACAATAAACTCCGAGTCAGTCATGTGACTGGTGTGAGAACTCAAAACAGTTTATTTAACTTTAAAATCAAATAAAGGAATATTTTTAAATCAATTCGCAATGCTTTTAAAAATGAGACTACCATAAGGCCTCCCGCACACACACACATGCAAACGCAGAATCGGAGGAGATTTCTCCTTATGATAGTCAAAGATGCTTGATACGCATTTAAAATAACATTTGATATTATTATTAGTGCATAGTGTAGGAAAAATTCATTTCGAAAGTAGAATATAAATCTTAGCCAACATACGACCATTATCGTATGCCTACTATAGCTAACTATGTTCAATAGCAGGTTACCGCCACATTCCATAGCAGGTTATACAACTAAAACCGTACAAATCTCGTATTGTTTCTTTGGATTTCCAACGAATGATCAGGCCAAGGAACTTCCCATTGCCACATGAGAATGCCTCTGGATGGACATCCCCGAGAACCAAACCGGATCTCTACCAACACAAGGTCGGGTTACTCTAACTGAGTAACAACTGACCGAATATGCCATCCCCCGGTCCTTTGGGACCTTTATCACCGAGCGCTCGTAATCAATTCACACAATCATAACAAAGTGTTTTCAACATGAGTAAGTATCTGGGCTCCATACCATGATACCACCCTTTTCCAGAAGGAAATGGACACATCCTAAAGGGTGCTACCCCTCATAACCTTGCTGCTTCTTTCCTGTTTTGACCATTCACGGTGTGTGAGGCTCGACGAAGTCACGTCCACAAAAACATACTTTATACAAAAGCCATGCTTTGGGTCAACAAATGATCAACACAATGATCACAAGGATAGACGATCAAATAAACGATCCTATCACAAATAATCAACACAATGATCATTTCAGCATCACTCAGCATGTCACATTACCAAATTGGGAATATATCGCTGATAACTTCAACTATATAACCTCTGAGCTCATACGTCTCAGAGAAGGGTGTTAAGCTAAAAGAATAAATTCTCCGCCACCAATAGAAATATATTTGAAAGAAATCGGCTTTATATCTCAACTTGTAATGTCAGACATACAATCCATACAAGTCTGTTCCGGGCTCGAACAAAACCGAAGGCACTTCTTACGAAGCCCTTGCAATACGGGTATTCACAATCCCGATCGAATTTCCCATCACTTAGGAGATCTCTATACCAGGAGCTACCCAGTGCAGAGACAATCGATAGGTCATCCTATCGCTTTCACAAATACTCGGTCTTCAACACCGATCTTCAAATGCAATTCACAACGACGTATCACATATTCGGAATGGGTTATACGACCCCATGGTCCTTTCCCGGTTAACCCGAATAGTGAGCGCTTATTCAAAAATAAGTGTGCATTCAAATTCAATCAAATCACATCAAATACCCATTCAAAGGAAAATATTGATAGTCGATTATTGAACTATCAATGGATATGCATACATCACCAGATTCCAAATAATTTTCCAAATTATTTATTTTCCAAAATATCTTTACAAGATATATATTTTCACACTTTAAAATAAATCAATATTTATTTTCAAACAAATTCCACTTTTCATTTATAAATTCCATAATTAATTTATATTTCAAAATATCCATGCATATACGATTTCAATTCTTCATTTCAATTTATCTTCAAAAAGATAAATTCTAATTATTCATTTCATATTGGAAAACAATTCCATACTTATTTATTCATAAGTAATTCACAAATCTTTTTATTTTCAACCTTGGAAAATATTCAATATACTTAAATCGAATTAAGTATATATTTCATTCTATTAAGGAAAACATTCTCTTAACATATTTATTTGGGTCAAAACGAATGTTGCGTAAAACATCGTTACGACAACCCAAAATCACTAGTATAGGGATTCGAATTTAAAATAGATATATAAATCCTAATACTACACAAACCATTTCCTTTCGGAAATCATTTACTATAACAACAGTGTTATAGTCCACCATTTCCTTTTATTTCTCGAAAACGTCTATTTCAACAATGAATGTTGAAATATATGGTTTCGAATCTCAACACATTTAAAACATCGTTAGATCGTTTTAATTCTATTTACAACACCAAATCCAAAACATTTCCTTTAACGTGTTATTCACTATTCAAAAACGTGAATAAACTCCGTTAACAAATTTCATCCTTTTATTCATTTTAATTCAAAGGATTATTCACTATTCAAAAATGTGAATATAACTCCATTTCTAAGTTATAACAATTAACTTATCAAAATAAGTCGTTTGCGAATTTATAAAACAACGTTTATAAATTCCATTTCTATTTATTTATAAAAACTTCCTTTTTTATAAATCCTTTTATTTACCTATTCCAGTTTATAACTCAATTATAAACTAAACGTTTATATTATAAGTTAAATACTTATAAAACGATTATTTTATAAAATCGTTCTTTTAAAGACTTTCCAATTTATAAACCTTATAACTTATAAGATTTATTTATTTAATCAATCTATTCTTCAAATAACTTCACAAATTTTATAAACCTACTGTTTATAAAATTTCATTTATAACTTCACAGTTTATAATTCTATAAATTTCATTCATTTATGAAATTCATTTTCACTTCATTTAAACATTTATAAAGACTCGTTTTATAATGTCAATATTTCGATTTATAAATATCTATTTATAAATCTCTTAATATAAATCAATTTATATTATTCTTTTAAAACGTCTTTAAATTCCTTTATAATTTCATCATTCTGATTTATAAAATAATCAAATTTTATAAATCCTATATTTAAACTTTTAATAATAAACTCTAAAATCTAGTTTAAACTATTTTATAAAATCATTGATCCATATTTCTCAAAAATCAACTTTTAACCGTATTTCTAAAAATCAGCTTTTTAACTATATTTCACAAAACCCATAATTTTATAACTTTAAAAAATTATAACGTTTATTTATTTAAAATGGATCAATTCCAAAAATAAAGTATATTTTCAAAAATCACTTTAAAATCATTTTAAAATCCCAAAATCTGGGTCCAATGATGCTACACACCAAATAGTCAATCACGACAAACAACGATATCATATATTGATATGATAATCCATCAAATATCAAAATATCTGAAAATCAAATAAAAACTGTTGAGGAATCCAGTTGGATCCCTCCAACCTGTTTTCCTGCATCCAAAAACATTAGCACAATACCAATTTCGCTCCAGTACGAAATTATCGCGGTATATGTTCTTATTAAATATTATCCGCTTAATAACGGCGTAATAGGGTCTCATCCGCTAAACAAAAAATGCGGGAAATCAATAACTCCAATATATACATATGCCAATATATATATATTGCTATTATATATAATACCAATTTCACTGTTTATGAAATATTCGCGGTATATGTTTTTAATAAATAACATCCGCTTACTAACGGCGCATAATGTCTATTTTAACAATCAATAATTTACAGTCATCATTCAAACATGCATTCAAATATTTTAAATCTAACTATTTAAAATAAAATCGAAATCTATTCGATTGAGTGAGAAGTTCTCACCTTGATTTTAAATTCCGTTTTAGCTTTTATTTCGAATAAAATTAAACGCGCGTTTAATTTTACCCGAAATTCTCACTAACTCCAAACGACTCCAAACCAACTCCATCGCGTAGTGCTCGTCCATACGATTCCAACGCAACTGGTTTCGCGCAGTTTCGACCTCGTATGAAAAAGTTATGATTTTTTTAAAGATCGCACACGATTTTATAAACTAATTACAATATAAACTTTAAATTTTTTTTTTTACATACATCCATCCTCACCCTTGGATCCACACCCAGACACATCTCCACCGTACGTTGCTTCATCTTCCACCACGCAACTCTACAGAAACACACGCACAAAATCAAACCCATCATCGTATACTAGGTTTTGATTTTTCTCCTTGCTTGCTCGATAGAAACTCGATCGGGGAACTCCATTGCGAAGCCCTCCTCTCCCTCTAGGTTCGGCCCCCCCAGGTGAAGCTCGGCTGCAAATATCACGTGGAAAGTCGTGCGTGACTGTAGGATGTCGGCCCCACTTATCTCTCCCTCCGTCGCACCATTTACGATCATATCCGTATGAAATTAAAGCCCTCGCCTTGCTCTTCAATCTTCGTGTTGAACACCTCGCGTGAATGTGAATGGATTTGGAGAGATTGAGAGTTGAATTTGGACAATTTCTGGCCATTGGACCTGGTGGAGGCGGCTAGGGTTTAATGTTTTTTTTTTTTTTTTTATTAAATGAAGGGTGTGTGTCTCCTTTTATAGAAAAAGCAAGCGTAAACACTATTCATCCCGGGAATTCCGAACTCCGATTTAGACGCCGTAACCAGCGTACCTAGGGTTTATCCCGCGTTCCGGACACAATGGAACAAGTTTCGGAAGCTAATTCGGACATCTGTGCGAGTTATGGCTGTAAACGCTCAATTTAAATTAAACCGATTTAAATCGATTTCTAGGCGTTTTAATTTGTACCGGACAAACGGTAAATCCGATTGACTTGAAATTTGAAACCTTACAATAATATCACATTACGGATCCGATAAAACTGGTTTCGTCGAAATCCGAGACTTTTTGAAAAATGGCTATTTTGACTCGCCAAATTTAAATTAAAAATAATTCGATGCGTTTCTAGCTGCCACGATCAAACGATAACTCCGATTGACACGAAAATTGAAATCCGGTAATAACTAACTATTATGGATCCAATGGAACTGGTTTCGTTCAATTCTGAGACTGTTCAAAAATTGGCTATTTTACAGTCGATTATTTAATATTAAAATATTCAATTTTCACAAATTAACTTTTAATTCGATTTTAAAAGTTCTAAAATATCATTCTAACTTCAACATGATAAAATAAAATTTTACAAATCATTTTCTATCATATTTAACTCAATTTTCAATTATTTCCATAATTTAACATATTAAATTATCGATTTAATAATCCAATTAAATCCAATAAATCAAAATAAAATTTATTTGACTTATAAATTCACTTATTAATATTTAAAATTAATTAAATATCCAAATTTTAATTTATAAAAATTCTGGGTCGTTACAATCTTTCCCCCTTAAAAGAATTTCGTCCTCGAAATTACAAGTAAGAAGATTACAGAATCTATTAACTTTCCAAAATTTATAATTAAACTTCTTTCAAATCTTTACTAAGTTTTCAAATCATACTTAGTTATCTTTTCAAAAACAACTACTATAGTTTAACTTTCAATTTCAAAACAAAGTTAAAGTTTTCAAAAAAATTTCCCAATTTTCTCAAAATTTTTCTAACGCCTTAAATTTCCGGAAAAATTCGCCATAGTCTCCTTTGCGCGGCTCGATCCGAAAAAAAAAATGACAGTATATATATCACAAATATACATCTCATCAAGTAATGAGGCATCCCGAAGGGAAAAAAGTGTAAAAGTACGATATTTAATCCGAGATATGTACCTTATATTTTATTAGCAAGCATAAACGACTAATATAGCGCTAAAGCGAGCTCCAAATGCGAAGCAAACGCGATCCGCACCTACTAAACTCAACAAACAACATGAGAAACATGCATACATGTAAATAGTATCAATATACAACATGTAGCAACATAATAACTATATATGTCACATAGCAAATGCAACCAAACCACAAATGCAACATCAACTAACTATCATCCATAATCAATAATATTCATTCATATTCTCATTCATATTCAATGAAATGGTTTTCAATTTAAATCACATTTGATTTATTTACATTGGATTTTTTTTATCAACATTCATTCTCAATTCAATTAGTTTACATTTACTAATTAAATCCAATTCACACTCAATTCTATTCAAATTTATTTACTTCTAATTTGAATTCAATTTCATAGCTTCCAATTTCATTAACACTTAATGAATTACATACAATCAATCAACAATCATATAACAATCAACGTTTATATAATACAATCAAATTCCTTTGCTTATATTCATTCTTGGTTCAACTCCTTAAATTAAATTGATTTCCATTCAATTTATTTAATTAACTTTTTTCAACTTCCAATAATATTAGATTTAATGAATTTACACTTATATTCATTATTTCATATCAATTATTCACATTCAATTTATTCACAATTCAATTCAATTCCTAAAGTTGAATTTCATTTCATAACTTAAGTTCACATTTATCTAATCCACTTGATTATTTACTTCGATACCAAAATCAATTCCATTCAACAACACTTAAGTTATATTCCATTTAACTTTAAATTTACCATTATTTACAACTCATATTCATATAATTTCACTTCTTATATATATAAGTTTATTTCACAATTGTAAATCACTTTAATTATAATTCAATGCTTATAATTCTTTTGGTTATACAATTATTCTTTTATTTAGATTATTCAAACAACCTAACAATCAACTTATATACACTTTAATAATTCTGAAAAATTATTCCTTTATATATAAAATATAATCAAGGCAAAAATTATTTCATTTACCCAATTTAAAACAATATTATGTCGAATTGTTCTATTCAAGTGTTTAGAAACCCCTTCGGCATAGTTTGACTGACCGTGCTGACGAAGGTTCATATACCACTCAATAAACCAATCATCACAATATAAAACAATTTTTATATTCACTAACAAATACGCTCTCATAGCTATTATTACACTCAAACTCATTCTAGAGTACTACTGACTCTATCTCTAATGAGTTATACCCAACAGAACCATGGTTGTCGCTTAACCATCAGCTCTGATACCACATTGTCAGGACCCGATTCTTCGTCTTCCGAAAATTCAACATCGATACTCACTTTATCGACTGCCGAGTAATCGAACGACGGAAAACCGAACACTGAGGGTTTTAAAAAGAATTTAAGAAAAGAAGAGAGAGAAGAAGAGAGAAAAAGGTAGAAGATAGAGGGAATAGAAAGTAGAAATTTTTTTTTTTAAAATAGAAAGAAAAAAAATGAGAAAGGAAATGGAACAGAAACAACATCAGAATCTCACAATTCGCAGCGGAACAACATATAATAATAAATGAATAATCTTTAAACAAAGAACTACAGTTATTACATTTCATCATATTTCATTACATCATATCATCAGAGTGTACAACAACATACAACATCAAACAGTGCAGCGGAAAAAGAAATACTATATACTAGTAATACGCCATGCTATCCAGCTTGCCTCCAGCAACTCCAGAATATCCAGAATATCCTGATAAACCTTAAACTCTTGACTGCCCGTGTGGAAAATTGGTGGGCACCCAGAGTTTAGGAAGGAAAACAATAAACTCCGAGTCAGTCATGTGACTGGTGTGAGAACTCAAAACAGTTTATTTAACTTTAAAATCAAATAAAGGAATATTTTTAAATCAATTCGCAATGCTTTTAAAACTGAGACTACCATAAGGCCTCCCGCACACACACACATGCAAACGCAGAATCGGAGGAGATTTCTCCTTATGATAGTCAAAGATGCTTGATACGCATTTAAAATAACATTTGATATTATTATTAGTGCATAGTGTAGGAAAAATTCATTTCGAAAGTAGAATATAAATCTTAGCCAACATACGACCATTATCGTATGCCTACTATAGCTAACTATGTTCAATAGCAGGTTACCGCCACATTCCATAGCAGGTTATACAACTAAAACCGTACAAATCTCGTATTGTTTCTTTGGATTTCCAACGAATGATCAGGCCAAGGAACTTCCCATTGCCACATGAGAATGCCTCTGGATGGACATCCCCGAGAACCAAACCGGATCTCTACCAACACAAGGCCGGGTTACTCCTAACTGAGTAACAACTGACCGAATATGCCATCCCCCGGTCCTTTGGGACCTTTATCACCGAGCGCTCGTAATCAATTCACACAATCATAACAAAGTGTTTTCAACATGAGTAAGTATCTGGGCTCCATACCATGATACCACCCTTTTCCAGAAGGAAATGGACACATCCTAAAGGGTGCTACCCCTCATAACCTTGCTGCTTCTTTCCTGTTTTGACCATTCACGGTGTGTGAGGCTCGACGAAGTCACGTCCACAAAAACATACTTTATACAAAAGCCATGCTTTGGGTCAACAAATGATCAACACAATGATCACAAGGATAGACGATCAAATAAACGATCCTATCACAAATAATCAACACAATGATCATTTCAGCATCACTCAGCATGTCACATTACCAAATTGGGAATATATCGCTGATAACTTCAACTATATAACCTCTGAGCTCATACGTCTCAGAGAAGGGTGTTAAGCTAAAAGAATAAATTCTCCGCCACCAACAGAAATATATTTGAAAGAAATCGGCTTTATATCTCAACTTGTAATGTCAGACATATAATCCATACAAGTCTGTTCCGGGCTCGAACAAAACCGAAGGCACTTCTTACGAAGCCCTTGCAATACGGGTATTCACAATCCCGATCGAATTTCCCATCACTTAGGAGATCTCTATACCAGGAGCTACCCAATGCAGAGACAATCGATAGGTCATCCTATCGCTTTCACAAATACTCGGTCTTCAACACCGATCTTCAAATGCAATTCACAACGACGTATCACATATTCGGAATGGGTTATACGACCCCATGGTCCTTTCCCGGTTAACCCGAATAGTGAGCGCTTATTCAAAAATAAGTGTGCATTCAAATTCAATCAAATCACATCAAATACCCATTCAAAGGAAAATATTGATAGTCGATTATTGAACTATCAATGGATATGCATACATCACCAGATTCCAAATAATTTTCCAAATTATTTATTTTCCAAAATATCTTTACAAGATATATATTTTCACACTTTAAAATAAATCAATATTTATTTTCAAACAAATTCCACTTTTCATTTATAAATTCCATAATTAATTTATATTTCAAAATATCCATGCATATACGATTTCAATTCTTCATTTCAATTTATCTTCAAAAAGATAAATTCTAATTATTCATTTCATATTGGAAAACAATTCCATACTTATTTATTCATAAGTAATTCACAAATCTTTTTATTTTCAACCTTGGAAAATATTCAATATACTTAAATCGAATTAAGTATATATTTCATTCTATTAAGGAAAACATTCTCTTAACATATTTATTTGGGTCAAAACGAATGTTGCGTAAAACATCGTTACGACAACCCAAAATCACTAGTATAGGGATTCGAATTTAAAATAGATATATAAATCCTAATACTACACAAACCATTTCCTTTCGGAAATCATTTACTATAACAACAGTGTTATAGTCCACCATTTCCTTTTATTTCTCGAAAACGTCTATTTCAACAATGAATGTTGAAATCTATGGTTTCGAATCTCAACACATTTAAAACATCGTTAGATCGTTTTAATTCTATTTACAACACCAAATCCAAAACATTTCCTTTAACGTGTTATTCACTATTCAAAAACGTGAATAAACTCCGTTAACAAATTTCATCCTTTTATTCATTTTAATTCAAAGGATTATTCACTATTCAAAAATGTGAATATAACTCCATTTCTAAGTTATAACAATTAACTTATCAAAATAAGTCGTTTGCGAATTTATAAAACAACGTTTATAAATTCCATTTCTATTTATTTATAAAAACTTCCTTTTTTATAAATCCTTTTATTTACCTATTCCAGTTTATAACTCAATTATAAACTAAACGTTTATATTATAAGTTAAATACTTATAAAACGATTATTTTATAAAATCGTTCTTTTAAAGACTTTCCAATTTATAAACCTTATAACTTATAAGATTTATTTATTTAATCAATCTATTCTTCAAATAACTTCACAAATTTTATAAACCTACTGTTTATAAAATTTCATTTATAACTTCACAGTTTATAATTCTATAAATTTCATTCATTTATGAAATTCATTTTCACTTCATTTAAACATTTATAAAGACTCGTTTTATAATGTCAATATTTCGATTTATAAATATCTATTTATAAATCTCTTAATATAAATCAATTTATATTATTCTTTTAAAACGTCTTTAAATTCCTTTATAATTTCATCATTCTGATTTATAAAATAATCAAATTTTATAAATCCTATATTTAAACTTTTAATAATAAACTCTAAAATCTAGTTTAAACTATTTTATAAAATCATTGATCCATATTTCTCAAAAATCAACTTTTAACCGTATTTCTAAAAATCAGCTTTTTAACTATATTTCACAAAACCCATAATTTTATAACTTTAAAAAATTATAACGTTTATTTATTTAAAATGGATCAATTCCAAAAATAAAGTATATTTTCAAAAATCACTTTAAAATCATTTTAAAATCCCAAAATCTGGGTCCAATGATGCTACACACCAAATAGTCAATCACGACAAACAACGATATCATATATTGATATGATAATCCATCAAATATCAAAATATCTGAAAATCAAATAAAAACTGTTGAGGAATCCAGTTGGATCCCTCCAACCTGTTTTCCTGCATCCAAAAACATTAGCACAATACCAATTTCGCTCCAGTACGAAATTATCGCGGTATATGTTCTTATTAAATATTATCCGCTTAATAACGGCGTAATAGGGTCTCATCCGCTAAACAAAAAATGCGGGAAATCAATAACTCCAATATATACATATGCCAATATATATATATTGCTATTATATATAATACCAATTTCACTGTTTATGAAATATTCGCGGTATATGTTTTTAATAAATAACATCCGCTTACTAACGGCGCATAATGTCTATTTTAACAATCAATAATTTACAGTCATCATTCAAACATGCATTCAAATATTTTAAATCTAACTATTTAAAATAAAATCGAAATCTATTCGATTGAGTGAGAAGTTCTCACCTTGATTTTAAATTCCGTTTTAGCTTTTATTTCGAATAAAATTAAACGCGCGTTTAATTTTACCCGAAATTCTCACTAACTCCAAACGACTCCAAACCAACTCCATCGCGTAGTGCTCGTCCATACGATTCCAACGCAACTGGTTTCGCGCAGTTTCGACCTCGTATGAAAAAGTTATGATTTTTTTAAAGATCGCACACGATTTTATAAACTAATTACAATATAAACTTTAAATTTTTTTTTTACATACATCCATCCTCACCCTTGGATCCACACCCAGACACATCTCCACCGTACGTTGCTTCATCTTCCACCACGCAACTCTACAGGAACACACGCACAAAATCAAACCCATCATCGTATACTAGGTTTTGATTTTTCTCCTTGCTTGCTCGATAGAAACTCGATCGGGGAACTCCATTGTGAAGCCCTCCTCTCCCTCTAGGTTCGGCCCCCCCTGGGTGAAGCTCGGCTGCAAATATCACGTGGAAAGTCGTGCGTGACTGTAGGATGTCGGCCCCACTTATCTCTCCCTCCGTCGCACCATTTACGATCATATCCGTATGAAATTAAAGCCCTCGCCTTGCTCTTCAATCTTCGTGTTGAACACCTCGCGTGAATGTGAATGGATTTGGAGAGATTGAGAGTTGAATTTGGACAATTTCTGGCCATTGGACCTGGTGGAGGCGGCTAGGGTTTAATGTTTATATTTTTTTTTTTTATTAAATGAAGGGTGTGTGTCTCCTTTTATAGAAAAAGCAAGCGTAAACACTATTCATCCCGGGAATTCCGAACTCCGATTTAGACGCCGTAACCAGCGTACCTAGGGTTTATCCCGCGTTCCGGACACAATGGAACAAGTTTTGGAAGCTAATTCGGACATCTGTGCGAGTTATGGCTGTAAACGCTCAATTTAAATTAAACCGATTTAAATCGATTTCTAGGCGTTTTAATTTGTACCGGACAAACGGTAAATCCGATTGACATGAAATTTGAAACCTTACAATAATATCACATTACGGATCCGATGAAACTGGTTTCGTCGAAATCCGAGACTTTTTGAAAAATGGCTATTTTGACTCGCCAAATTTAAATTAAAAATAATTCGATGCGTTTCGAGCTGCCACGATCAAACGATAACTCCGATTGACACGAAAATTGAAATCCGGTAATAACTAACTATTACGGATCCAATGGAACTGGTTTCGTTCAATTCTGAGACTGTTCAAAAATTGGCTATTTTACAGTCGATTATTTAATATTAAAATATTCAATTTTCACAAATTAACTTTTAATTCGATTTTAAAAGTTCTAAAATATCATTCTAACTTCAACATGATAAAATAAAATTTTACAAATCATTTTCTATCATATTTAACTCAATTTTCAATTATTTCCATAATTTAACATATTAAATTATCGATTTAATAATCCAATTAAATCCAATAAATCAAAATAAAATTTATTTGACTTATAAATTCACTTATTAATATTTAAAATTAATTAAATATCCAAATTTTAATTTATAAAAATTCTGGGTCGTTACAATTATCGTTTAGTAAATTGGAGAAATAAATCAAACGGTGGATTTATTTTAAGAAACGGAATGATACTTTAGAAATAGTTGACTCTATTTTGGAAATTGAAGGCGAGGATAAATTTAGAATGTTAAATGATATTTTTATAAAATAGAAAGAAATTTTATAAAAGGAATTTAGTCATATAGAAGTAACATTAAAATGGATTGTGATTGATATTTTAAATAAGATTTATGAATAAGTGAGATTCGTAAAGGAAATAGATTTACAAATGGAATTTATAAATAAATGAGTTTTATGAAAAGAAGTTTTTCTAATATGGAAAGAGATTCTTAAATGTAGTTTTGTAAATATTGAAAAGACTGGGTTGAAATTTAAGAATGGACTTTTACCAAGGAAATATATAATAAGTAGGTTATTTTTGTCAATATTGCTTAAAATTGTTACAAATATTTAAATAATTTTCAAAGGTTAATTATTTACACTATTAATACGTTTTGAAATTTATAGTAATGATTATTAATAATATTTTGGTAATTTATTATTATTATTTATATGGTAAAGATTAACAATTGTTTTGTCCATAATGGTTTGAATTATTAGTTATTATTTTTAAGTGGTTAAAAGTTATTAATAATTATTATTTACGATGGTTTCGAGATTCATGAATATAGTTTCGTAAACGGACTTGGACTTTTTTAAGAAGAGCTTATGACATGGTTTGAAGATTTAAACAGGAAGATTATTTACAAGGTAAAGAGGTTTGTAAATAGATGGATATTTATAAACGAATTTTAGAAATGGGTTTATTGATTTATAAAAAGGAATTTGTAAATAATTGCATGGTTTCCTAAAAGGGTTTAGAAAGGACATGAGAAATATTTATGAATGATTTTAGAATTTGGTAAAAAGGAGATCTTCCTCGGAGTTTCGTAAATATACTTATACCGATGAGACAAGTATATGTATATTTTCTAAGTATTGAAAACATAAGGGTTTGAGAATATATCATTGTAAAAGTATTTTGATATAAGTATTTACAAGATAGTTTTAATTAATGAAAAGATTAACTAAGGAGGCTTAATTATGCTTGGTGCTTAACCAAATGTTGGTTTTTCCTACAGAATTAAATCCTTGGTTGAATGTTATTTGATAATTAAATAACCGACTATCGAATTGGGAAACAAATGTAATTTTAGAAATGTCTTGAGGAAACACGTCAGTTATATGGTACAATCATCTTCGATGATGTTGTACTATGCATGAAATCTTATTTCGTTCTTCTAGGACAATGATAAGGTAATCTGTCCACTAACGGTTTGGAAGTGATCTCTGATCTTATCTTTGACTGTTTATTTCCTAAAGAACTGGGGTTGAGTTTACTGAAAACTATCGAATGTTGTTTCAAAGGGACCAGGATCGAATTTTCCAAGGGAGCTCTCAATCGTTTCGTTCGGTCCTAGAACGAACTTGTATGGATGAATGTTGATATTGCATTATTTCGGGAGGCAAATGTTAGCATTCCAAGTGGGAATTGCTATATAAATGGTAAGAGTGTGGCCTCTTTAAGCATTACACCCGGGAATTGAATAAATCAAGGACATGCAGCAGGGCTAAGTGGGTCGCACCCAAGTAGAGTATGATCATCCAAAATCTAGAGTGATCTCATGTATGCTTTGCAATCCCATTTTGTGGTTGTTTATTGCAACTAAGGGGTGATCATATTCCATGCTACTTGAGAAGGGATAGTGTCGGTCCTAAGTAGCATAGATGCAATGTGTTGTAGCCTCCCGTACACTTTATCTAGAGGAGTACAGATTTGGCGGGTAGACCCTTACCCTTTCATAGTTGGAATACATTCTCCAAGAACAACTTTTGGTTTTGGTTATAGAACCTAGTATGCTGGAATTTAATTAATGTAACAATTTTGACTATAATTAATAAGTATTTGTATGTTAGACACTATTATATTATAAGAGGATTTCATATAAAATGTTTTGATTATCGTAAGGTAAAAACTTGTTTATGCATATATGCGGCATGGTCTTACTAGATATCTTTGTTTCTTAAGGTTTCTGTAACTTTAAAATCTAGTTGGGTGTGTTTTTCTCACGTTGGTTTTCTAGACTGACTCGGATGTTATTTTATTATAATACTCAGGTTAGACTGAGCATATTTATGGATTGTTTTGGATGCATTGGAGCTTAGGAGATGAGTTGGAGGTCTTCAAGGCATATACACATATATGTTTATTTTTCGCTGCTTCGTTATGAAAATTATCAGCATTTTTGAGGATAGGATGTTATAACTGTCCAGGCTGATGATTATGATTGTTATTGTACTTAGATGGATGTGTGCATATAATAGTTTCTCTTTTGTAAAGATCATTGGTATTATATTATATATTGTTCCACTGGGGTTATAATATTCTGTCTTGTTTAGTTCCTTTTCTCTTCTCTTCTTTCTTCTTCCTTTCCCTTGACTATCAGTCTTTCCATTCGATTTGGGTTAGACATGTGTGGTTTATTGTCAACTTGAATTGTATGGAAAACCGGGTCGTTACAACAGGCTTTGGTGGGAATTTACTTATTTGTGATAGGGTAAGCGAGACCCTAGGATGAGTTTAAGAGTGTGTATATGTATGTATGTGTATGTATGAGAGCATATTTTTTAGTGATTATAAAAATATTTTATATTGTTTTAATTTATCTATTAAGTGGCTTATGAATTATGGTCAATACGTGGGACGTCATGATATCGATAGGGGTTTCTAAATGGTTATACAATGCAAACTGACATAATATTGTTTTAAAAGTAGGTAAACGAAATAATTTTACCTAAATTATATTGTATATATAAAGGAATAAATTTTTAGAAATTATGATATTTATATAAGGAGTGTTTGGTTATTAAGGAATGATAATATTTGATTATTATCATTTTTCATTTGTTGTTTTGATGAAAGTTTTTATTATCATAATATAAACAAAGATAAATATTTGTAAATTGAGTTATATATGAAAGTGAATTTATGAGTCCGAATTATATAGTATCGATTATAACTAAAATAATCAACATTTGTGAAATAAATTGCATAAGAAGTGACACTTTATAAATATGATTTATAAACGTGATTTATTAATGGAAAGTAAAGGAAATTGCCTAAGTATATTTATAAATATGAATTGTTAATAAAACTGGATTTAAAACAAGAAGTTTGAGAATTTAAATCTCATTGATTTTGAAAATTTCTTTTCGAATGATTTTAGAAAAATAATAATAGTATTATTTTGAAAATATTTTGGGTTAGAAATATATGAAATGGAATTTAAAGAGGTAGAACACAGTAAACTCACTTCAGTCGCTGAAAAATAATTTTGGGGATGACAGTAGCATCATCGGCATTCATTTTTGAATTTCTATGCGAGGAATTGCTATCATTGAAGTTTTGTTTTGTAAAAAAAAATATTTCAGATTCCGGAGGTGTAGTTTGATATATAAAGGAGTTATATATATATGATTTCAAAATGATTTGAAATAAAAGCGAATGTATAAAATCAAGAATATTTCTATCTAAATGTATTGAGAAACTAAGATAATGAATTTTTGAACTTGGAAAATGGTGTAGATAAGAAATAAGTTTTATAACTTATTGATTTTGAAAATTAGTAGGTTAAAGCAAATTCTAAATTGGTTGAATATAAATAAATTTTGAAGTGAAATTTAAGTAAAAGCAAAGTTAAATTAAATTGAAACTGAATTTGATTTATAAAGAAGTAATGAAATGAACTAATAAGATAAATTAGCGAAATGAAAATGAACTTGAGTTATAAAATGAATTAAATATGTTTTGGAATGTTATTTGCTATAAATAAATAAAATTGATTATGGTAGTTAAATATTAGTGAAGTAAACTAGTAAAACGAATTGATGTAATGAATGAATTCAATTGAGCTAATGAAATGAGTTAGTGAATTGAATATGGTTTAAAATGTTGTTTAATAGAATTGAAAATGAACTTAAGTCATGAAGTGAAAATAAACAGAGGAAGTGTTGTATAAAATGTTTGTAACTCAGCTTAAGTAAATTTTTGTATGGAATGGTCCATAAGTAGTATCAGTATTGAAGAAATATACTAGGTTAAAATAAAATAAAATTTAAACTTAGGAAAAGCTAAAATAAAATTATTTTAGTAAATTTTCCATAAATAAATTAAATATCTAATGAAATATTGCTAAGCATAAATTGAATTGAAAGGCAATATGTGAATAATGGAATTTGATTTAAATTAGATGTGAACCGATGAATGTAAATGGATCGAGCATAAATTAAATGAATGTAAATGATTGATTATAAATCAACTGAATGAGAGTAAATTGAAATAAATACTTAAGTTGTACGTATATTATTTTATTCGCATAACCGCTTGATCCAAATTCGAGTGTACGATTTCGAGCTGATTTATATCGATCTAAGTTACGATTTTTCACTCGATTTCTCGACGGTGAACCCTGGATATGGATTTTTAATTGATCCAAACATTCTTTATCATAGTATATGGCTATGCAAGAAGAATGGCAATTTCTAATCAAGGAATCGGATCTGTGTCCACATTAAAGTGGCCGTGTGAGAAAAGTGAAATTGTGTAACCGAGCGAGCGATCAGATATGGTTTTGCGTATGAATGGATATATATATTGTACAGGCTTTAATAAATTAAATGTTGACATTGGAAGATGAAAACTAATACGGTTATTAATTAATTGAACGAATATAACTTGTTTGATAGTTTCTTTTATTATCTTTGCTATATTTGCATGTAGTTAATGTGTAGTCTATGTTATCTGTTGATATTACTTTTCATGCACTTGTTCTCATTGGCTGTTGAGTGTTTAGTATGTAAGAATGGCGTATGCTTCTCATTTGGTGCTTGCTTTCATGCTATATAGATTGTATATGCCTGCTAATATAATAAAAGGTAAACATCTCAGATTACATATCGTATTTTTATATTTTCCCTACGAGATGACACATCCTCGATGATGAAATGTATACTTGTGATTATATATATATATATATATATATATATATATGTATTGTAAATTTTTATCATCAGGGAGACATTGGTAAAGTTTTCCGTTAATTTAAGGTATTAGAAAATTTTTGAGAATTTTGGAATTTTTTGATAATTAGAAATTTGGATTTTAGGTTTTATAACCTGTAACGATATTAGTTAATTTTTGGAATAGTATTAGTTAATAACTATGAATGTATTGGAAGTCTTAGAAAAATTTCTAGAAGTTTTACTAATTGATTTCAAAAGTTAAAAGGTTTAAATGAATTTGGTAATTTATTTCAACTAATTGTTTTTGCAAAGTTAATAGGTTTGGGGCATTTTTCTTACTTGGTAATTTCGGGGATGAAATTCTTTTTAAGGGGGGAGGAGAATGTAGCGACCCAGAATCCTTGTCATTCAAATTTGGAATATTTAATTGATTTTAAATATTGAAATGTTAATTTTATAGGTTAAATAACTTGAGTTTCTAATATAACGATTTATTGAGTAATTAAACTGTTAAATTTTTTATTTGAATTTTTTTAAATAATTGAGTCTGGAATTTAATATGAATGTAAACGATTTCTAAAATTGAATTTATTTCTATTTGAACAAGAATGAGGATAGTAAACTTCTAAATTGGATTTGAAGTTAATTACATTGATTTTGGAAATTACCCGTTTTAATCAACGTGTAAAAATAGTCTTCTGGGGCACCGTCTTAGTTTTCAACGAAACCGGTTTCATTAGATCCATAATCCTACATTATAGTATGCCATCGATTTTCGTGGTGATTTGACGTATCATTAAGGTGTGCGAGATTAAAATGCGAAGAAATTAATTAAAGTAATTTTAATTAATATAATTCGGTTTGAAAAGCTATCTTCTACATATGATCGAACTAGGGCTCGGGACTAATTCCATTGCATTTAGAACAGTGGTATAACATATATAATGCCAGGCGACACGCCTTGTTTGGAGTTTAAAATTTTCGGATGTTAATATAGAATATTTTAGATTTAAATATATATATATATATATTCTTTATTAGCCATGCTTGCCCATACTTTGCTCACATCGTTCCCAAAACCTCTTTATTTATTCGTATGCAAACGGTAGAGTACGTCATTTTTTATTTTAAACATGGCCATCCAACGGCCATGACTAGAATCCGAATTGCTCGAAGTCGTAAACTAAGTAAAGTACAGCAAGAGAGAGGGAAGTTGATCGACAGTGGTGGATCGTGAACAAGGCATTGTAGCATCGTGTGTCGTGGTATGAAGCAGTGGTTGTTTTAGGTCTCAATTAGCGATCCTACACGCATACACGTGGCATAACCACTGGCACGGAGATGGAGGATGGCGATATGGCATGGATGAGCGGCGGTGGTGGCTATTTGGCGCGACGTTCATTCATTTAAGAAAATAAAAAGGAAAGTTGAAGATCGTGTTTCCTGGTAGGAGTGTGAGGAGATGAAGAGGGTAAAGTTGTACATTTTTAAGTTAATTATATTGTTAGTTTATAATTATAAATTTTATTATCGAAACTTAAAAATTTAATAAATTATTCATATGAAGTCCAATTTGAATGTGACGAGTCGTGTTGCGATCATATCGAAAATGGGTATGCTATGGAGTTTGATTAAATGAATTCGAAGCTAGTTGGAATTTTTGGTTAAATTGAATGACCTTTCAATTTTAGTCCAAACCGGAATGTTTTGGCGATCTAGAAATCATAGTGAACTAATATCACCTTTTTGGTTAACCAGGAATATTTTTAGTCGATAAAAAAAATTATCAGTTGGATGTTTGGATATTTATTATTGATAGTTATTGACTATTTGGGTAATTTACTAATTATTATTAGTTGGATTGGATATATTCCCACCTATTAAAGCGAATGAGACTTTATTAAGTTCTCGCATAAGAGCGGATGACCCTTTGTATGCGTATCCGGCCATGAAGCAGTTTGTTTATATTTTTAATTGTATATTGTATGTGGTGTAGGGGGACAAGTTGGAAGGATCCAACGGGATTCCTTACATTGTTGATTTTATTTTCATATATATAATGATATATGACTTGTTGAATGCCATATTAATGACATCGATATAATTTGCTTAATTAGTGCTTTAGTAGCACTAGGCCTCATTTTAGATATTTTAACATACAAAAATAGTGATTTGATTTAAAAAGGGACTGAAAATCTATAGGGTGGATCGTGTAGTGTATATGCAAGTATATGTGACAAAATATATGATGCAACTAAAACAATATTAATATAAGTAAATATAGAATGTGAACATCAGGATTTTATACTAGTTCGGACCTCCCGTCCTATGTCCAGACCCGAAGTTCCCCTTCGGAATTCGACTATCAAACACCGTCGCTTCTCTCATAGGAATAGGCTTGGTTACAATAAATTGTTCTTGTCAAATGTGTGTTCTACAACACAGATATTGACTAATTAGTACAAATGCTTCCAATATATATATCTAGAGAGTATCGTTTGTGAGGAACTGAATATATGGAAGAGAGAAATACAAGTATAGATTGCTAGAGATCAAGAATATATTATAGAGTATGTAATTAGAGAGCGTAAGTAAGTAAGGTTTCTGTTCTCTTGATTATTTATGATATATATAGTTATAGAGAGGTTTCTTGAGTAGTTGCATCCATTAACGAGTGCTCTATAGCTGCTTCTATTGATGATGAAAAGTTGCAGCGAAGAGAAGCAGAGATGTCTATTCGAATGTGGCAGTTGAAGTTCATATTTGAAATTCGAATTTGAAATCTGACGTCTGGAATATGTTTCAGACGTATGATATTATATATTTTTTTGAATATAGTAGTAGATTAGACATTTGAGTGCAATTGCCAGACGTCTGGTTCAATCTGTCTGTTGTTCCAGAGAACTGTTTCAGAGGTCTGGCTTGTGCAATCGGATGTCTGATATTATGCATATCAATTTTTATACTCTTTTTCATGTGCTTCTTTGATCCTATCGACCTGTAGTCTCTTGTAGTGTTCTTTGAGCCTTGTTCTTGTCTTTCTACTGATGTTGCTCTAGCAAGTACCTGTAAAATATGTATGCATATTCGATTTCCATTATATAGTTATTGTCATCGAAACCACAGATTTTAATTTCCTAACAATCTCCTCCTTTTTGATAGTGACAATTATGCAATGTACTTATATATAATTTAATAAATCTTCTCCTGAATATGTGCTTTCCATCATTTATTGTGATCTTTATTATTTCTCCCCCTTGGGCATCATCAAAAAGGATTTATAAATTCTTAAATGTAGACATCATGTTTATTCCATTAAGCACTTACCAATCGTTGTAAGATTATAATATACACAGAAATAACACACAAAAATGCAATTTTCATTGATCATAATAATCGATTATATTCAATGATTTTTTTTCATTTTATACGAAAGATGGAATCCTAAAAAAAATTAAAGATCTTTAGGGAAGCTTTATCTTGATCATTTCCTTTGTCTTCATCCTTGGAAGAACTTGCTTGTTTTTCAAGAGATGTCGGAGTTTGTTTGAAAGTTCTTTCTCCTCGTCAAAAAATTTGGAATGTTTCGAAGGAGGAGGAGATGGCACTGGAGTTGGCCAATCTTCGAAAGGTGGTGTAGGACGACGAACCCTTTGAAGAACTCCTTTAGAACAGATAATACAGTTGAAAGAGATGTTTCAACTATGGCTAGGCGAGAAGCAAAGGATGTTCTAAAACTATCAATGCGCTTAGCCAATAATTTTTGATTTCGAGATAAAATAAGTTGATTTCGAAGAGTTAAGTTGCGAATACTCTCATTTGGATTCTTCGCAATGCAAGTCTCCAAAATGTCATCCTGGGATGTATAATCAAAGGGTGTAGGAGGAAGAGGAGTATTTTCGAGATGTTGCTCCACCTCTTGTGATGGTTCAGGTTGTTTTTGAGGTGGAAACCCAGCTTTTCTGGCTTGACAACGTTGCATCCATTCTTCAAATGATATAAAATCCGGAGGATTTTCGGTAAGTGCATTAGGGAGAAAAATTTTGTGGATGCATTTTTCAGAGAAATCTCTTCAAAAGTGGATAAATATGAGGGGATGTTGTGAGGTCATAGAAGTCTTATGATATAAGTATGATAGATGATGGATGGGCGTGATCGAGTCCAAAAATGTTTGAGCTCGTCAAATATAAATTTTGCCCAATTGACCCTTGTTCCACTAAATATAGCATATAAGGTCTTGTGCTCTAACTTCGGGATTTGCTCATGACTACCAAGTCGAGGAATGATAGTATTGATAATCATTCTAGTGAGAAGTCTCGCCTTAGGTCGTAGGTATTTGGATGCAAATATAGGCATGTCCTCTTCCCATATTTGATGTGTTATATTGTCTCTCGGTTTGAGACGCATATCTGGAATATTATATAAATCTTCTCCGGCGTCGGAACATCCGAGAGTTTGGCCTACGATCCCTGGAGTAAGTCTAATTGTGTTGCCGTAAACACTTGACCATAGCCAGTTATCATCGTTGTCAGTGTTCCAAACTTCTATGCTATCTAAATTAGCATAGGAAAGAAATGTGGCTAGATGATCGATTTAGATGTTATTGGGATTAAAGGATATCAACGTTTCTAAACCAATACTTTCACACATTTTGTCTAAATCATACATCGAGAACTTTAGCAAATTATAAATGAACCTGTATGGAGTTTCTTCTTTTAAATATCCACGTATCTCTTGAGTGAATGCGGTACACGATTCATCCATCGTTCAATTTGATCTCGGAGCAAATTTGGGGGTTGGATGAAGTTGCTTGGTCTTGATTTTGCTTAGAGATCTTAGGGTTTTTTGTTTTAGGAGCCATCAAATTCGAGGGAGTTTGGAAGAGAAAGTAATTTTGAGAAATAGGGAATCGACTTTGCAGTACACATTAAATGAAACTTAAGTGAGAAGAGTAAAAAAATAGACGTTATCTGGGTATTTAAGAGTGTAGATTGAATTTCAGACATCTGAAAGGTGAATCAGACGTCTGATATAACCAAGTTTGAAGATAGTAATAGAATCAGACGTCTGATTTTTGGTTGCAGACGTCTGGAATTGATCGATTTGTAAATTTTGAAAGGCAAAGAGAATTATCAGACGTTTGGTTGTAGAATCAGACGTTTGGAATAGGTCGAAGTGTTATTTTTGTAAGATAGATAGTTGTCTCAAACGTTTGGATATAATACTATACGTCTGAAAATGGTCTGAGTTTTTATCTTATAGAGGCAGAGACTTTGTTCAGACATCTGGTCAATAGTTTGGATGTCTGGTCAATAGTTCGGACATCTGAAATAAACTGGTTTCTATTTTTATTAAGCAAAGATAATTTTCAGGCGTCCGGAAGGGTATATAAGACGTCTGATATATGCACGATGGTAAAAAATTTGTGTGTTACAAGAGTGTTAGATGTCTGATGACAAATTTCAAACGTCTGAAAAGACCAAATTGTCTTAAAATAGCCTAATTTTGAAGGGTGTTGCTTATTTTTTGAGAGTTTGATTTTAACAAAACATAGTATTATTATTTGTGAAACAGAATAAATATACTTAAATAAAATCACAATGAGAATAATGAAATTTATTTAGTGACGATGGAGCATTGCGATCTTCAGACTTGTCATCCCTCCACGACTTGAGTGGAGACCATACATTTCCACGTTCGTGGGTTCTCGAGGAACCATAAAATCGCCTAGGTGAAGGATCCAAAGGTGTACGATAAGAGGCAGAGGGATCCAAAAGATTGCAAGGAATCGAAAGTGGTTCATATACATTCTTCCTTCGTGAATTACAAAATTTTATCGCTACTTGCTCCAGAAAACTTAGTTGTCGTGCGGTGACCTTTTGCTCAAAGTATAATTTTCGTTGTAAATCTGTTTGTTGTTTTTGATAGTGATGTATCTCATCAATTTTCTCCTTGGTGTTATAAGAGACAAATAGAGATCGTCTGGACTTCTTTTTATCGGGAGTGAATCCCGTGTGATAAGAAGACCACTTATAGGTTGGTTCCTGATCTGGTGTAGGAGTAGGAAGGCAATGTGGTGTTCCGCTGAGCTATCCGTTGTTGGTATCGAGAAAGAGAGACGAGAGTTATCGAAAGACATGCTTTTATTTTCTTTTGTAAAAAAATGTGAAATCTATATATTTTTTACGTTTTGTTTTGTAAAAAGCTATTTATACCTGAATTTAAAGGTTATTTATAGGTAATTTCAGAAAACAACCTACCTAAAAGATTTATGGTGAAGGAGTTAACAATTTTAATTTGTGGCTAAAAAAATTTTAGTCCAAAATAGAATAAATGAAAATGTAGTATTAGTTTAGAAGATCATTAAGGGAACATATTCCTAAATCCCGCCGCAGTTTAACAAATGTGTGTTCATTTAGTGGTTTTGTGAAAATATCTAGTATTTGATTCTCGGTATTTACATATTCTGATGTAATAATTCCTTTTTCTACATTGTTACTTAAAAAATAATATCGTGTATATATATACATATATATATACACACACACACACACACACATATATATATATATGTTTAGTACGCGAGTGATTTACAGGCTTTTTTGATAGATCTGTTGCATTTGTATTATCGTAATATATTGGTGATTTATTGATAACTTTGTCGAAATCCATAAGCGTTTGTTGCATATATATCACTTGTGCACATGCTAGAGCTGTTGAAATATATTCGGCTTCGCAAGTAGATAAGGAGACACAATTTTTCTTTTTGCTAAACCATGAAACTAATGATTGTCTGATAAAGTGACACGTTTCGCTAGTACTCCTACGATCTGTTTTACATCCACCGAAATCCGCGTCACTATATGAAACTAGTCAAACGATGATCCCTTAGGATAAAACAAGTTGTAACCTCTATTACTAGATAGATATCATAAGATACGTTTAACAGCTCTCTGATGAGATTCTTTTGGTTTTGCTTGAAATCGGGCACAAAGACATACACTCATCATATTATTGGATCGACCAGCTGTAAACTAAAGTAAGGATCCAATCATACTACGATATAATTTCTCATCAAAATCTTTTCCGTTATCATCTTTTTCCAACCGAACATTAGTACTCATTGGTGTTATTTTGCTTGAAGTTTTATCCATTTCAAAATATTGTAATAGATCATTACAATATTTTTCTTGATGAATAAAAATACCATTTTCAAGTTTTTTATTTGTAAACCTAAAAATAAATTTAATTCTCCCATGTGGGACATTTCAAATTCGTTTTTCATAATATTTGAAAATTGATTGCAAAGATTTTCATTAATTAAATCAAAAATAATATGGTCTATGTAAATTTGTACAACTAAAATGTCGTTATTTTCTCGTTTAGTAAATAAAGTCGTATTGATTTTACCTATTTGGAAACCAGATATAATTAAATGATTTTTAAGATGTTCATACCAGGCATGGGGGAGCTTGTTTTAAACCATATAACGCTTTTCGTAATTTAAAAACATGATTGGGCTTGAAAAAACAATGGAGGTTGTTCAACATATACGTTTTCCTTAATAAAACCATTTTAAAAGGCATTTTGACATCGATTTGAAATAATTTAAAATTGTGATGATTTGCAAAAGCAAGTAATGTACGTATGGCTTCGAGTCATGCCACTGGAGCAAAAGTTTAGTCATAGTCGATACCTTCTTCCTGATTATAACTTTGAGCGACTAGACGTGCTTTATTTCTAAATATATTTCCATTTTCATCTGCTTTGTTTTTAGATATTCATTTTGTTCCAATAACTGATTGATTTTCTGATCTTGGTACTAATTCCAAACATTATTACATTCAAACTGATTTAATTCTTCTTGCATGGCTATTATCCAAAAATTATCGTTTGAAGCTTCTTTATAATTTTTTGGTTCAAAATTTGACACAGATGGAATATGACTTATTTGGCTAAGTTGATTTCTAGTTACTCTTGAATTGAGATCTCTAATGATATTATCTTTTGAATGATTTTAGAATTCTAGGAGATGATACTAAAGTATTATTTTGTGCATTTGTCTCATTATTAAAAGAATTTATTGTATTTGTTATTGGAATTACTTCATCGTCATTAGTACGATGGTTAAGAAAAATTTCATCAAATGAAACATGTAAACTTTCTCCAATTGTGTTAGTTCGTTTATTAAAAATTCTATATGCCTTACTACGATCCGAATATCCAACAAAAATTCCTTCATTGGCTTTGGGTCGAATTTTCCCAAATTATCTTTTGTATTTAGTATAAAACATTCTGATCCGAAAGTTTTAAAGTATGATACTTTAGGTTTTCTACCAAAAAATATTTCAAAACAAGTATGTTTAGTCATAGGTCGTCGATTCAAAACATAACAAGCCGTAGCAATAGCTTCTGTCCAAAAATATTTTGGTAGACCACTACTATTTAATAGTGTTCGTGCACATTCTTATAATGTATGATTTTTTTCTTTCTACCACACCATTTTTTTGAGGTATGCGAAGAAAAGAAAATTTATGAATTATGCCTTTTTCGATTACAAAATTGGTAAAAAGTTCATTTTCGAATTCTCCACTGTGATCACTTCGAATATTTTTAATTTTCAAATCCATTTGAGTTTTAATTGTTGTAGCAAAAATTTTAAACATTCCAAAGTTGTCACTTTTATGTTTTAAAAATAAAGTCCATGTATATCTTGAAAAAGCATCAACTATTACGAAAACATATTTGTTGTGATTTATAGATCGTACTTGGGTTGGACCAAATAAATCTAAATGTCATAGTTCTAATGGTTGTTTTGTAGAAATACTATTTTTAGATTTAAAAGAGCTTTCTTTAGTTTTTCAATTTGACAATCGTCGCATAAATTTTCTACTTTGTAATTTATTTTAGGTAAACCTCTAACTAGCTCATATTTTTGTAATTTATTAATATATTTAGAATTAATATGACAAAATCGTTTATGCCATAACCATGGATCATCATGTTTGACGGGTAAACATAAATTTGAATTCTAATTTATATTCATATTTGCGACATAAATATTTTTGTTTCTAAAACCCTCAAAGATAAGTTGTTTGTTATTATCGAAAATATTATATCTATCTTTTTCATAATTGATTTGAAAACCTTTATCGCACAATTGACTAATACTAAATAGGTTGTGTTTTAAATTTTCTATTAACAAAACATTTGTAGTAATGGAGAGTTAGAAATACCAGAGTTGATGACTTCTTCGATGCCAACGACGTATCCTTTTAAGTTATCACCAAAAGTTACCGTTCCACCATCGATGTGAGATATATTTGATAACATTTTTGAGTTTCGGTCATATGCTTAGAGCATCCACTATCAAGTATCCATTTCCCCTTATTTTTTATTTTGGGTACCTAGAAAATAAAAGATGATTTAATTGGTACACATATACTTTGTTAGGGTCCTAGATGATAGGAGGAGCAGGTAGCCATACACAAGAAGGTTTGGTACCTTTATGAACATAATTTTTATTATATACTACATTATCTAAAAAATTATTAATGTATTTTTGTCTAATTAAATTATTATTTGTCTTAGGAATCCAAATTTTTATATTTTTGGTATTCGTATTAGACTTAGGTGGTTTTTTAGTCTTTTGATAGATAAAACTATATTTTTTATTATTATTATTCCCTTTTTTTAGGAATATTTTGAAATCCTATTCCATTTCTATTACTTGATGGTTTTGAAGATTTGATAAGATTTTCCAAATCTTGTTTTCCTTTATTAAATTTTGAAACATTAATTGTAATTTAATCTAATTTTTCTTTTAATTTTAAATTTTCAATGTTTCTATATTACTCTTCAAGTTGATAAGTTCTTTTAATAAGTTATCCTTTTCTAGTCTATTTTTTCCAAAATCAATAGTCATAGTCTCATTTCCAACCAAACTATTTTTAATTTTTTCTTGAGATAATTCTAGTTCCTCCTCTAAAATAATTTTTCATCTTTTAACATTCCTACTTCAAGTTCTAATCTATTTATTTTGGCTATATGTTCTTTATTCAATTTTTTAATTGTTTAAATTTATCATCTAATTCCATGCAAAGTTCTAATAATTCATCATAGCTAAGTTCGGGACATACCTCATCGGTTTGTGACATAAAGCGTACATTAGCTTGTTCTCCGTTACTATCGCTATCACTGTCCGATGATGATGAAGAATCCGAGTCATCCCATGTTACTTTGAATGATTTCTTCTTTTTGAATTTTTTGAATTTGTTCTTCTTTTTGCCATGTTGAGCTTGGGACAGTCTTTCTTTATATGTCCAAATTGGTCACATTCGTAGCATTTGATTGATGTTTGATTTGTAGAGCTTGATTTTCCTCCTTTCTGGAATCTGTTCATTTTCCTAAATTTCTTGAATTTGTTATAGTTTTTGGTAATAAATACGATTTCTTGTTCGTCTAAGTCAGTGTCTTCATTTATTGCTGGGAATGCTATGTTTTTCTTCTTCAAAATTTGTTCTTTTCTTGCTTGCAAATTAGCTTTGTAGGACATTAAATTTCCTATCAATTCTTCAACTAAGAGTGTTGAGAGATCATTAGCTTCTTGGATAGCTAATAATTTTCTTTCCCATTCTGGAGTTAACGAATTGAGTATTCTAGATATTAAGTCAAAATTTGTGAATTTGACTCCAAGTGCCATTAAATCGTGTTCAATGGTTTGGAATCTAGAGTACATATCTACTATAGATTCATTTCGTTTCAGTTTCAATGATGAAAATTGATTTTGTAAAATTGAAATCTTAGTTTGTTTAACTTTGTTTATGCCTTCGTGTGTAACTTGTAGGATACGCCAAATATCATATGCAGTGTAACATAACAAGACACATGAAATTCATTCTAATTTAACGAACAAAATAAAAAATTCATAGCTTTTGCATTATTAGAAGCTATCATTTTCTGTGCATCACTCCATGTGTTCATAGCAATGTCAGGTGCTTCATATTATTTTGAGTGGCTGACCAAATTTCTAATCCATTAGCTTCCATTAAAATTCTCATACGTGTTGACCAATATGCACAGTTAGAAACATTAAAAAGTGGGGGTCGTGTTGTGGATTGACCTTCCTGAAAAATACTTGCCATATTAAAGTGATTCAAAAACGTGTTACTCTACTTTGATCAAACCTTGCTCCGATATCAATTGAAAGTCTATAGGGTGGATCGTGTAGTGTATATGCAAGTATATGTGACAAAATATACGATGCAGCTCAAACAATATTAATCTAAGTAAATATAGAATAAGCACACCGGGATTTTATACTGGTTCGGACCTCCCGTCCTATGTCCAGACCCAAAGCTCCCCTTCAGAATTCGACCATCAAACACCCTCGCTTCTCCCGGAGAAATAGGCTTGGTTATAATAAATTGTTCTTGTCAAATGTGTGTTCTATAACGCAGATATTGACTAACTAGTACAAATGCTTCCAATATATATCTAGAGAGTATTGTTTGTGAGGAACTGAATATATGAAAGAGTGAAATACAAGTATAGATTGCTAGAGATCAAGAATATATGATAGAGTATGTAAGTAAGTAAGGTGATCTGTTCTCTTGATTCTTTATGATATATATAGTTATAGAGAGGTTTCTTGAGTAGGTTCATCCATTAATGAGTGCTCTACAGTTTCTTCTATTGATGATGAAAAGTTGCAGCAAAGAGAAGCGGAGATGTCTATTCGAATGTGGCAGTTGAAGTTTATATTTGAAATTCGAGTCTGAAATCAGACGTCTGGAATATGTTTTCAGACGTTTGATACTATATATATTTTTGAATATAGCAGTAGATCGGACGTTTGAGTGCAATTGTGAGACGTCTGGTTTAGTCTGTCTGTTGTTCCACAGAACTGTTTCAAACATCTGGATTATGCACCCAGACATCTGATATTGTGCATATCGGTTTTTATGCTCTTTTTCTTGTGCTTCTTTGATCCTGTTGACTTGTAGTCTCTTGTAGTGTTCTTTGAGCCTTATTCTTGTCTTTCTAGTGATGTTGCTCTAGGAAATACCTGTAAAATATATATACATATTCGATTTCCATTGTATAGTTGTTGTTATTGAAATTGTAGATTTGATTTCCTAACAGCGATTTGAAACGATTTTGGAAATTATATATGTTTTAAATAATGAGTCTTGAATTATTTGAAGGAGTAATTTATTTTAAAATCAAAGTTATGATTTTTTGATATCATAAGTTAATAATTTCATAAAATACTATTAAATAGAGATTTCCGTACCATAAATTTTTTTTTTGAAATCTTGGAATAAGTCGGTATTTTATAATAAAAGAGTATGTTTAAGGTAAAATAGAAATATTTTGACATTAATATTTATTAACCATTTTATACAAATTATATATTTATACGTATATATATGTATAAGTGTACATATATAAAAGATTAATTATAAGTGTGAGACTCTGCAAGTGTGATAGTTTATAAAAGTAATATTTTACAAATAAAGTGAAGATTTGCAAAATCAAATTTGATAATAAAAATTATAAATTTGTAAATGGGGTTTATAAATTAAAGGAAACCATTATCGTTTAATAAACTGAAGAAATAAATCAAACAATGGATTTATTATAAGAAACAAAATGATATTTTAAAAATTGTTAACTCTATTTTGGTAACTGAAGTTGAGGATAAAGTTGCAATATTAAATGATATTTTTAAAAATAGAAAGGAATTTATAAAAGGAATTTACTATATGAAAGTAACATTAAAAAGAATGGTGATTGATGTTTCAAATAAGATTTATGAATAAGTGAGATTCATAAAGGAAATGGATTTACAAATGGTATTCATAAATAAATGAGTGTTATGAAAGGAAGTTTTTATAAAATTGAAAGAGATTCTTAAATGTAGTTTTATAAATATGGAAATGACTGGGTTAAAATTTAAGAATTTATTTTTACCAAGGAAATAGTTATTGTTTTTGAGTTGGTTATTTATGTTAATATTGCTTAAAGTTGTTTAAAAATATTTAAATAATTTTGAAAGGTTAATTATTTAAATTATTAATATGTTTTAAAATTTATAATAATGAATATTAATAATATTTTTGTAATTTTTTATTTTTATTTAAATGGTAAAGATTAATGATTGTTTTATCCATAATGGTTTGAATTATTATTTATTATTTTTAAGAGGTTAAAGGTTAATAATAATTATTTATTTACGATGGTTTTGAGATTTATAAATATAGTTTTGTAAATGGACTTGGTTTTTTATACGAAGAACTTATAAAATTATTTGAATATTTAAAAAGAAAGATTATTTAAAAGTTAAAGAGGTTTGTAAATAGATGGATATTTATAAATGAAATATAGAAATGGTTTATAGATTTATTAAATGGAATTTATAAATAATGGCATGGTTTCCGAAAGGGGTTTAGAAATGACTTGGGAAATTATTTATAAATGGTTTTAGAAATTTATAATGGAGTTTATAAATGATTTTAGAATTTGATAAAAAAAGAGATCTTCCTTAGAGTTTGGTAAATATACTTATATCGACGAGATGATTATATGGATATTTTCTAAGTATTGAAAACAGAAGGGTTTGTGAATATATCTTTGTAATAGTATTTTTATATAAGTATTCAAAAGATGGTTTTAATTAATGAAAAGATTAATTAAGGAGGCTTAGTGTTGCTAGGTGCTTAACCAAATGTTAGTTCTTCATGTGGAATTAAATCCTTGATCGAATGTTTGTTATTCGATAGTTATATAATCGACTATCGAATTTGGATCAAAATGTAACTTTGGAAATATCTAGGTTAAACACATAAGTTAAGTCGTACAATCATCTCCGATGATGATGTACTGTGCGTGTAAATCACGTTTTGTTCTTCTAAGACAGTGATAAGGAAATCCGTCCACTAACGGCTAAGAGGTGATCTTTGATTGTTTATTTCCTAAAAAACCGGGGGTGAGTTTACCGAAAAATGTCAGATGTTGTTTCGAAGAGATCCGGATCGGAATTTCTATCCGAAAACCACTTCGATCCAACTTCTGCATTCGAAGTGAAGACTTCTTGAAGATGATGGAATTGGAGACGGAGCTCTTAATCATTTCATTCAATACCAGAAAAACTTATATGGATGAATGCTGATATTACATTTTTTTTTCCTAGTAGGCAATGTTAGCATTCCAAGTGGGAAGTGCTATATAAAAGGGCATGGCCTCTTTATGCCTCACACCCGGGAAATGAATAAAGCAGGGACATGCGGCAAACCTAAATGGGTCACTCGCAAGTAGGTATGATCATCCTAGATCTGAAGCGACACTCAAGTATGCTTAGTGATCCCATTGTGTGGTTGTTGATTGCAACCAAGGGGTGATCATATTCATTTCTACTCAAGAAGGGGGTAGTGTTGGTCCTAAGTAGCGAGGTGCAACGTGCTGTAGCCTCCCGTACATTTTACCTAGAGTTGTGCTTATTCGGTTGATAGACCCTTACCCTTTCGTAGCTGGAATCATTCTCCAATACAAGCTTTCGGTTTTGGTTGTAAAACCTAGTATGTTGGAATATAATTTATGTAACAATTTCAGCATTGTTTAGTAAGTATTTGTATATTAGACACTATTATAATATCAAAGGATTTTTTTATAAAATGTTTTGGTTATCATAAGGTAAAAACCCATTCGTGTTTATGTGCAACATGGTCTTATGATAATATTTTTGTTTCAAAAGGTTTCTATAACTATAAAATCCAATCGGGTGTGTTTTTCTCATGTTCGTTTTCAAACCAACTCTGGTGTTATTTTATTGTAATGCCTGGATCAGACCGAGCTTATTTATGGATTGTTTGGATGTATTAGAGCCCAGGAGACGAGTTGGAGGTCTTCAAGGCATATACTCGTATATGTTTATATTCTGCTGCTTAGTTATGAAAATTATCCTCAATTGTGAGGATAGGTGTTATAACTGTCCAGGATGATGATTGTGATTGTTGTTGTAATCTGATGGATGTGTGTATGTAAAAGTTTCTCTTTTGTAAAGATTACTGGTATTATATTATATATTGTTCCGCTGCGATTGTGAGATTTTGTCTTGTTCAGTTTCTCTTCTTTTCTCTTCTCTTCTTTCTTCTTTCTTTCCCTTAACTATACCTTTCTGTTCGATTTGGATTGGACATGTGTAGTTTATTGTTAGCTTGCAGTGTATGGAAAAGCGGGTCGTTTCGGATATCTTAGTGACCCTGAAAGTGGATGATTAGTTAATAATTAAAGTGTTATGAGATATCCTTAATGTACAAATGGATTATGTGTTCATATATAAAAGATCAAATCAGTTGAAAATATTAATGCATTTTGAATTTGTTGGAATCCAAGATAGCAAAAAAAATCCACTTCAGACTATAATATATTTAATATAAATTGGTGGAGCAATATTAGGAAATGGTACCATGCGGACACCTATAGCCTCCTATATTATAGAAATAGTGCTTGTGATTTGTTATGAGACATCCAATAAAGGAAAATAAGTGCAAAATTTTGTCATGATGCTATAGATTATTAAGAACATAAAGCACCATTAAAGTTGTATTATGACAATAAGCAGAAATATTATTTTTTGATAATAATTGGATCTTAGTAAATTCAAAATATATTGACTTACAGTTCAAGAAAACTGCAAAAAAAATTGATACCCAAGCATATTGCGGCAAACTCCTTGCTAGTGGAAGAACTTGCAAAATGATTATATCGTAAGGTCTTTCATAAGCATGTTGTTAAATGAATATACTTTTTATATAAAAATATGTCGGTTCATGGGGAATTTGTATTTTTTATTTTCGTTGCTATTGCTAAATAATTTGGTTATGGGAAAATTTCAACATTTATTTATCAGAATAGTAATAAAGTTTTCTTTGCACTCCAATGAGTTCAAATATTGAACCTTTTCATCCTACTAAATTAAGAGCAATTGGAAATAAACATGTATATATCACATTAAATACAATTTTCATACTATACATACATGATTTATCAATGTTGTTTAGTTGTATTGGTATATGTGTGGTAGATTTATGGGTGTGCCCAAGAGGAAATTATGTTATTTGATTATATAACTTAACTCTTATAGTGGATCTTGTTCAAAATATAGTAGTCTCGGTTTTCTTTTCTATTATGTTGATGTTGTTGCATTGGGATATAAATAATATTTAGATACAATAAATATATACAACTATACAATCCTTAGGAAAAGTATCGATTGACTGCAAATACAAATTTGTTCATAACTATGATTATTGAATCATGTCAAATAAATACTTATCCTTAAATGTTTTTAGAAGAAAAACTAGGATACTGATACCTCCGTTGAGACTAATGTACATAATGTTGTCCATATAATGGGCAGTGAATTACACATGACCATTTAGGATGCCAATGGGTTATATACGTGTAGTTGTTTAGAATAACTACAAAATGATTCACTAAGAGTCTTCTATAGATTATTATAAAGTCAAATATAACATCTATGTGACGATGTGCAATAGTCATTTGAATACTATGAATCCTGAATTTTCGAACTATAGTTTGACCCTGGAAAACTACATAACAACGATGATCATGCCAAGGACATCACTGGGTATAAGTTGAACCATTTGAGTGAAGCACTATTAAAGATATGATTCGTGTCCTTTAAATAGAAGGTAAGTATTGCCGAATTGTAGTCAACTTAAAATCAAAGTAATCAGCCAAAGAAAATTGAATATAAATGCTACCAGATTGATTCATGGACTTTAATGTTAGACTTCATAATTATCAACGGATATTATTAGAGTTTTGACTATTGACTATGCTTTAGATATCTAAGTGATAAAAGAGAAAACATGCATAACATATCACTTCTCAAAGCTAAACATAAATGATTAGAAATAAGATTTTGCCCACATACTCTGTAAGCAACTGAAATCATGTACAATACCATATTAAACAGAATATGTGCATGCTTTAATATTGAAAATATATAAATATATCGAGGGTTAAGTTCACACCAAAGAGCCATATAAACATATTTATCATAAATTTCTGTATTTTACTCAATTGAATAAATTTATAATTGTTATGAATTAAAATAGAGGAAATTAATATAAAATTTATATCAATTTTTAGGGAATTTTAAATTTTATTGAAGGGTTTAATATTAATTAAAATAATATATAAAGTGTTACATATATTTTTAATTAATTAAATAGAGCTAACATTTAATGTTATTAATTGTTTATAATTATGGTCGAATTTTTTATAAATTAAAAATATACATGGGTTGGCCACTTAGTCATAATTAGCAAACGTATATACAATAGTTATATGTATTGTAAGTAGATGATGAAATAAATCTTATTGAGAAAGATAATGTTTGATATTTTTAATATATTTAGTCTTATTAACCGTACAAATATGAGGAGGCATTTCTTTCATTTGATAGAAAATCTTAATAGCCATATATCTTCATTAGAGCTAGAGCCAATTATTAAATCTCGTAGATCATTCTACAAAGAATGAGAAGGAATTATCCAAATAGGAAATCACTCATAATTCAACGTGTGATCGATCGACATTATTCATTAAAGTAAGTATCCTAATTTAAATATTTATTCTACAACATTATTATCATAATAAATTTGGCCTCAAAATAAAACAAAAAATGATTTCTAAAATGCTTTCAATATTTAATATATGTACTACACTATATTATATTAAAGTCAAAAAAGTGTAACTATTAAAAAACATTATCTAACTTCGACATAATGTTATTTTTTGGAAAAAAATTTATATTCATTTAATTACATTATTTTCGAATTTTAATAATTATACACATCTATTTAATGATTGCAAATTTATATATATTTGAATACTAAAAATTATTTTTTAATTTGAAAAATTACTACATAGTATATAACCTTATTTGAATTTTATCCTCAATATTTTAATTATTATGAATATTAAAAATAGTGTCATACATCAAAAATGGAATTAAATAATTAAATAAACTAAGTCAATCCAATAAACTTATTTAAAGTTTTAGAAATTCTTAATATGATGTAGACACATAAGTATATTTTTGTTTTGAATTTTACTAAGGAAATACTAATTATTATTAATTTTTAAATTCAATAAACATATTAAAGTAAAATTAATAAATTAATCTAGGATTTTTATTTTGGATCTGAAAAATGAAATAATATATTTTATGCATTATAATATTTTTTCACCAATTATTATAAAATAATAATTGAACTAGCTATATATAAGTAAAGTAATTTTCAAAATTAATAATTTAATCAAAAAATTTAATTTTCGATCTGGAAAATGAAACCAAATATTTTATTCACTATAATATTTTTGGTCGAATATTTTCATGGTTATATTATAAATTTTAAAATTAGTTAAATATGTTGATTAATAAATTATATATATATATATCATAAGTAGGTCTATAATTTTATATTTTTTATGGTATATATATTTATCTATGTATGTATGTATTCCCAAGATATTATTATAATATAATAATGGACTTAATACATTCATATTTTTCATTATATATAATTTAATTAAAATGATTACAATAAAATTAACTTTAATTTAAGATTAAGCTTGTTACATCAAATCAATCATTATAACACATGATTATGGTCCAGTGCATAATGAATAAAATAGAAGCTTTTTGAATTTACCCTTTTTAGCTAGTAACCCATGCACCTGATCCAACAATGTAGCCATATATGGTTTGTTTGAAGACCTAGTGAACCATGATTTGCTTGCAAACTGCGAGGTTGTGAACAATTAACTACTAACCCATAGTCTTCCACAACCATGTTATAATTTAATAAAGGGAGTGTAGGTGGGTAGGAATGAACCCTCGATCTCTAAGGTGAGCGTCGCATGTCCTTACCTACCATGGATAATTTATTTACACTACATGTATTTTGTTGACTATAATTTAATCAATCTCGAAGTTAGACTAATGTGTTTGTATTAGCAAAAGTTGCTACTTAACACTATGCCTAAAAATTGAAAATGAGATGTAAAATGAGTAAATTAAAGTAAATCACACAAAGTTATAGAGCGGTTCAGCCAAGTTTGCCTACGTCCACTATGAAGGTCTCTTACTATATTGATCTCATACAACTACAGGTATTGCAAGAGAATAAAAAAAATTAGCACTTAATCTTACAATGCTAAACTTAAGAGCTTTAGGGTTTTAATTTGTTAGAAATGAGAATTCTAAGCATAAAAAACAAATACTTCAATATTGTATGGCATGGGGCATTTATAGCAGCTGATAGATATTTGATGGTGGAGATTACATAGTAAGGTAGGCATGAACTACCCCTGACCGTTGACTTGGTCGCATGAGTGTATGGAAAACAACTATATAGGCGATACGAATATGTGGTCGAGGGGCATGCCAGCTGTAATGTTGTACTATGCATATGTTTTAAGCTAGGAAAGGTGGCTTGCTATATGAGTAGACATGCTTTTGGAAGATACGCTACAATACCAAGTACACTTAGTTGTACTATCTGGCATTTACTTTACTTTTCTAAAGGTCAAAATGGATGAGAAGCTTCTCATGCATAGTGACGGTCAGTTGCTTATTTTCGAAGGCGGTCAAGAATAGTTAAAAGTTTCTAAGGATGGAGATGATGTGCCTGGCAGGGCCCATGGTGACGAGAGGGGTTGTAAAGGAACGGTCGTAGGCATGTTGAGATTGTGTCAAGCCAAGGATGAATAGTGCTTGAGCTGAGCCAAGTCAAACGAGTTGGCTATAAATTACCTCGAGAACGGTCGAAAGGCTTCAAATATGGAGTATTGAGTGAGCATACTAGGGCAAGGGTTGAACTAGGTTGGGCTTAGACTGTGTGCTAGCTCGGAGTGGGCTTGGCTTGAATCTAGGCTGAGTGATGGTTTGGACCAACTTATAATGGGTCGGGCTAAGATGTGTTATTGGTCTAATATATTACTTAGAAGAAATTTGAATAGTATTTTGCCCCAAAGTCTGTCTATGTGAGCCAAGGCTGGCTTGTCAAGTCACGAAAACCTTGTCGATCAAACTTTTTTCTATGTATTTAATGTATGCACCACATCTTAGCACGCGATTGGTCGAGATGATTCTTTTTTCAAAGTGACACTATAGCATTTCAGTTATGGGGCCTATGGATGTGATAATATCATTAATTACACCTAGACAGGTAGAATCTATTATGTCTTTTGAATCCAATGACCTGTTCGAATGGGTGGGTATTTAAAAACCCTATTGCCTTCTCACCAGCTCTTCAATAAAGCTTGAAACTATTTCTGTCATTAAAAAACCTTTAGAAACACAAATTTTTAAAGCATTTTATCTATGCACATAGTAGGTTCCTTTGTCCCTATCAATTATTCTCTGTATTTGAATGCATTCGAGCATTTTTTCCACTGAAACAATGTTTTTTTACTGCGTGTGTTTTTGGTTTTCTTCTTTCATTATTTTCAACATTTTATTTTGGAGTTACCTGGTCGAAACCCATGTTTTTTGGTTATCTTTTGAATGTCAATCGCACATCGTTTTCATGTCAACAGTGGTCGATCAATATTGGCTAATTGTATAGCCATCTACGATTTCTAGGACACTAATTAGAATCTTGGGCCACAGTAATAGGCCTAAACTAGTAGATATGGACTTTGAGCTAAAAAAAGTAATAATTATGAGCCATCGGGCAAGTCACTAAGCTTAGGAGTGCAGTTTATGTCTTGAGTCGTCCTTCATGGCGTGCTCAACCCAAGCTAGCCATAAAGACGACTGTCTGTGAGGTGTTGCCCCTCGGTCTTGCTAGGCTTAAGTATTGGGACAATAGCTTAATTAGGCTGCTTCTATTTTAGATGGTTACTTTTGGATATATATCAGGTGGCTTCGCTACTCTTAAAGCATCCGAGCTGTTGGAGGAGACCATGAACTTAGCAAAGTGTCTAGCTAGGCATGGGTGCAGCATTAGGAAGGTAAGGTATCCTACCGCTTCCAACAGGCCTGATCATCGTTCCCCTGCCTACTTCGCTTGGTTCCTACGCTACTTCAAAGTCGAGGCTTGTCTTCCAACCCACCTCTTTATTGTTTCTATCCTTAATACCTTCAATCTTGCCTCTGGTCAGCTTACTTTCAATAGCTATCGGTTTAAATGCGGTGTCTACCTCATTTGCATGGATCTCAAGCTTCCTAAACCAATCACCCACTTAATCAAAATGCTCTTCTGACTGCATAAAGAAGCCAGGCACCTGATCGACACATATTTCCAATTTCAATAAAACTCTAAGCTTGTTAACTTCACGGTCATTCTCAACAAAGCTGCCCAGGCTAGATGGGGCAAAATTTGTTTGTGCCTCACGCGATCAACCCTGACCTAAGGAACACCAAGTTCTGCTAGTGATTCTTCGTTGCTCTTCTTTTTCCTTCTTCTTTCCTTTCTCTTACTTATCTTTCCTTCAATAGATGTTTCTCTTAATCCTACCGATGTTGAATTTGGGTGCTTAGTGATTACGCGAATTATTGAAGTCGGCTCTTGAAAAACATCTAGAATTTGAAGGTCACGATGAACGATGTGAACCTCCATCAAGTTGGCTTGTTTAAGGGGACCCCGACTATAGTGGAGGAGTGGGCGTCCCCATCCAAGAAGCCAGCTAGAAAGAAACGGGATTGCACAAAGATCAACCTTTTTTATCTTGATACTGAGCCTATTACAGACCAGAACTGGGGCTACGATGACATCGTCAACGAGGGGCTTGGAGAGTGGCAAAAGGTTGACTATGACAAACTTAGTGACATAGTGTCGAAGCCTCAATGGGAAAACTTTGACCCAAAATAGTTGGTTTATGGCCCAGCCCAAAGTCATGGGATGTCGACCATCACATGGAACACTAAGTGGAGTTCTGAGGAAGGAATTGCAGAGGGAAGGCAACAAGAACCGGGTCCCTCCTCGTAGCCACACCCCTTAAAATATACTTTGTATCCTGGTTATAATGCTATTCCAATTGGTGAGTCCTATGCTAAGACAAATCATTAGAGAGAATGCTTCAAAACACTAGATAGTTTGTAAAGAATCAATCTAGTAGAGTTTGGATTGATTCTATGTAAATTTTGAAGAATATGGAAAGTAGTTTTCAAGAAATAGAACAAGAGAGTAAGGAGTAAGGAGTAAGAAGAAAGTGAGAAAACTAATTAAAAAATTCATTTGCACTATTTTTTATATAGTGAATGAACAGAAGTATCCATTTGTGAAGAGGTGCATCCAAAAGGTTCTTTTCAAAAATTTAAAAAACAACCAACGATCCCTGTGTCGACATATCTAGGAGGGGTATGTCAACATAACCTTGTTCATTTTGTAAAATGATTTTTCTTTTAATTTTTTTTCAAACTCCTATATTTTTGTAAAGTAAATTTAAACTTAAGTTTTAAGCACTTTGAACACATAAAAACTTTTATAAAATATTTTTAAATGTATATTTTTAATTTAAAATAATTTATTTTGATTAAAATATCAAAGATTAGAAATTTGTGATAAAGATCAGAATCTGCTATCAGGGACTTTAACAATTCATTCTAGTGACTCATACTAAACATTAGTCTTGACCTCCTCAAGTCTTTTGTCTCTAAACTCATGAGCCTTGATCACCATCTCTAAATCTTCGTTCTTGGTCTCCATACTGATCAGTGTTCAAATTTAATCATTATGTACTTGTGTAGTATTTTGCATATATACTATAAACTTAACAAAATATTAGTATCTATATTTATATGGTTGTTATCATCAAAATTAATATTTGAGGTACTAACAATCCCCCCATTTTTATGATGAAAACTATGTAAATATTCCTATGTATAAATATAATATAACCCCTTGAGTTGAATAACTCCCATTAAATATATGCATGTGTTATATTTTATATTTTTCTCTCCCTTTGTCATCAACAAAACAAGGTGAAAACCAACACCCCCCTAAATGTGATATGCTTATGAATTGTGTTGTAAAAATCAATATTTAATGTAATATCCCGGAATTTTTGGCAATATCAATTTAGTAGTCTTTATTTAAAATTAAATTGATTTGATAATATTGATTAATAAAATATGAATTGTTTTAATAATCTAATTAAATAAATATTTAATTAGTGATTTTATCTTTTAAAAGCTAATAAAATGTTTCTATTTATAATATATGTGTGTGTATATATATATATATTTGTATATATATTATAGATAATCTTTGATTTGGAATTTAGTAAGTAAAATTTTTTTCTCAAATTCTAATTATATATTTAATAATTTAGAAATTATGATTTAAACTAATATTAAGCTTTTTAAAGTTATTTAATTAATAACTATATGGTTTGTAAATACTTAGGATAAATGTAATTGTTTAAAATTATATCTTAGCTTAATTTTTAAATTTAAATAAAAGGTTTTTTTTAATATTACTTGATAAATATGATTTGAAAATTTTGTATAAAAGTTTAAAATACAATATGGCATATGGTCTTAATTCGTTTAATAATAGAAGTGATTTATAATATTTTTTATAAATCATTTAACATTGTTAAATTTGTTATTTTCAATTGATGATTATAATACTTAGGTTTTATAACCATAATAATTTTTAATGAATATAGAATTATTATTTTTAAAAATTTAATAAGTAGTTATATATGTATAGATATAACTTGATCCTTAAATTTTATTTTTATAACCTAACTTGAATTCGAATTTAAAGTTTTAAAATTCAATGTATAGATTTTATATTTGTTTGGATTTTAAAATATTTGTATAAACTTTTATTTATAAATATAATTGGTTTTTATTTCTTTTAAAATTATTTATACATATATAAATACTGATTCATTAATTCATTAAGCTTGATTTTTGTATTAATCTTTTATTAACATTTAAAAATATAACTAATTAAATCATGAGACAAGTGTTAACATATTAAATAATCAAACAACATGTGTTAAGTAGTGAATTAAACAATATGACAAGTGTTAAACTTTAAAACAAGTGGCAATTTTAGATTAAATTTTCTTATATTTTTTTTAATAATTTTCAGCCTATAAATATATATGGTTCTCATCTTTCTGTTTTTCTTTTCTATCTTTCAAAATCAAAGGCTAAGTGAATCAAAGAAAAAAAACTCATAGCCACCTTAAAAACAAAATCTGAAAACAATAAGATCTGTAATTCACTCCTCAAAACCAAATTGTAAATCAAAGCTTGTTCTTCTTCAACCTGAGACAAGCAACTCAAACATGCAAGTCAATTTCAAAAACAAACCTGTAATCTCATCAATTCAACAACCTGGAATAAATTCTTGCAAAATCAAATGTCTGCATTTTCAAAACCTAAAGAAATCAACCCTGCATTTCTTCAATTCTGCTTTGAAAAGCAAGCAAACCTGTAGATGAATTTAAAAATCAAAGCTTTAGCATTTTTCTTCAAAGCTGGAAGCCTGCATGCATATAGTTTTCAAGTTTTCAAGGGGCAAGAAGCATTTAAGTTTCAATCAAAGAGAGTTTGGCCATTCTAGTTTCACGATTTTATAAACTACTATGTTCTTTTTCAAAACCAGGTGAGTAACGTTTTGTTTTAAAAATAAATTAAGTATGATGTTGGTTGCCTGATTTGTCTCTGGAAATAAGATTGCTTGTGAATAACATCATCTTTCTAAATCTTAAAAAAAATCTGGATGCATGATATTACTGAAACAAATATGTTTGTGTGTATATAAGCTTTCTGGCATTTTTTATGAATTTATATAAGTGTGTATATACTGTTGAGTATCATTGTTGTTGTTTGTTCCCAGACTTAAGTTTTTAAATTCAAAATTTTGTAGTCTCTTGATCTAATTACTAAAAGAACTTAGGCTTTAAACAAAATATGTTTGTTTAAGCATAAAGTAAGTTTTGTAATTTAATTAATTCAATATAAAACTTGAATAGGCTCTGGAATCAAAAACTTCAGAACAAGATAGATATAAATAAAAATTTAATTATCCTGATTTATGGATTTGGGAATATAGATCATATACTTAAACCAAACATGGTTTTTAAAACTTAAATCATGATTTTAGGAATGAGGTAGGTGTGTATTTCTAATTTAACCAGAAATTTGACGTTTGAGAAATTCTAGTGATCTTGGGGTTATGGGGGTTTGAAATTTCTTTTGGAGGAAGTAGAGTGATCTGGAACTTTGGTAAAAATGTCAGGTGGTGAATCAAGACGGTGTGGTGGCGGTAGGAGGTCGTTCTTGCCTGTAACCCTAGTTTTGGGGTTTGGTTTTTAGCATTTCCGTTCATCGTCTCTGGTGGATCGAGCTCCACCAGAGTTTGGGAATTGGTTGAGGGGTTGGAAGAGAAGATGTGGTCGGAGGCATTGCCGTTCTGGTGATCGGCAGTGGAAGGACGAAGAGATGTTTCAGGTTTGGGTTTGTGGTGGTTCTGGGTTCCAATTTGGGTTCTTATGCTCGATTTTGATTTCGAGTAAATGTTGATGTTCTGATGGTCGAGTTCGAGTTCAAAGTTGATCGTGGATGTATGGGAAGCATAGGCGATGGTCGGAGCTTTGTCGTGGATGGTGTAGGGTGCACGGTGTATTGGTGCATCCGCTGATGCCTGGGTTGAAGGGGAGAGTGGTACTCGTGTATTGCTCGAGTAATTTGAGTGTTTTGCTTGAAGTAGAGGGAGATTGACTCGAAGTATTTGGAGGGGAAACTCGGGTCAGTTAGTATTACAAGTTTATTTTTAAAAACCTGTCAATGTATCAAATTTTAAGATGAAATTTTAAAATTTAAAAGCCAAATGTAAGAAGAGTTTTAAATCTAGTTTTTAAGCTTGGTTTCAATTCAGATTTGATATCTACTTTTAAAATAAATAAGTTTTATAAAAATGGAATGTTTTAACAACTTTAATTTATTTTATAAAATGGTTTTTAAAATCTAAAAATAAGTTTTAAACAAGATTTTAAATTTAAGTTTAAATCTGAATTCAAAAGCTTAGTTTGAATTCTATTTTGAAATAAATAAAGATTTCGGATTTAAATGTTTTAAAACAACTTTAAATATTTTACAATATGGTTTGAGCTTTAAAATGAATTTGGTTTTAAATTTCTTTTATAAGACAAATATATTCTTTAACATGTAATACAAAGGTTTTTGAATTGTTTAAAAAGCCTTGTTAAAGTTAAAATTATTTTCATTTTAAATCTTTAACTTAAAATGGAAATTAATAGTAAATTTAAAGAAAATTGTTTTTAAAACACTTTGTTAATGATAATTAAATCATGAATAATATTAAGGATTATCTTAAAGTTAATTAGGACTTAATGATTTTTAATTCATTAAGTTATTAAGGTAATTAAGAAGGACCATTAATTAATTGAATTAATTAATGATTTGGGTTAATTAACTAAGTAATTAAGGGTTTTATTTAATTAATTAAAGGATTGAGTAAGTTAATTAAGAATTAATTGATTTGTAATTAAGAAATCATTAATTAGATAAGATTTGATTTTATATTAATGATTTGAATTTCATTAATCAAGTAATCAAAAATTAATTAAGTTATAGATTAACACTTGATTAATTTAATAACTAGATTAATTAATGGGTTATTATAGATTAATTAATTTGTAATTAATAATGATTAATTTCAGTTAATTACTTTAGAGAAGTAATTAAAGATTTGTTAATGGTTAATGAAGGTCATTAACTTAGGATTATTTAATAATTAATTAGTGTGATTAATTTTAATGATTAATTAGATTAATTAATTTAAAAGATAATCAATTGTGAATTGTTTAAATGTAATTACTTAATAGAAGTAATTAAGAAATTAATTACTAATTATAATTAATTAAGTTTATTTTGATTAGTTTAAGTTAATTAATTAAGTTTAATTAATTTAAGATAATCACTGGATAATTTAAGAAGTAATTACTCAAGAATAATTACTTAGTAAAATAATTAAGATGATAATTACTGGATGTAATTGAATTGAAGAATAATTGGGTAATGGAAGAGTTTTGGAAATTAATTACTTTGGGTAATTCATATGAAGAATAATTACTTAGTAAAAGTAATAAATAATTAATTACTTAGTGTAATTAATTAAGAATTGATTAATAGAGTTATTCGAAGATAATTAAGAGATGTAATTAATTAAGTGAAATTAATTACATAAAGAGATTAATCTAGAGTGATTAATAAATATGATTAATTAAAGATTAATTATTAAGCGGTAATTAATTAAGAAGTAATTAATTTATCTAATGAAGTAATTAAGGGTAGTTAATTACTGGATGTGATCAATCAAGAGTGATTAATCAATATGGTTTAAGTGATGATTAATTACTTAATGTAATTAATTTAAATAGGTTAACTATAAATAAAATAATTAGGGATCATTAATTAATATAATTATTTAATTAAGGATTGATTAATTAAGAACAATTAATCAATGAAGGAATTAATTAATGTAATTGATTAAGGATTAATGTAATTAATTATAGTTAATTAATATTGAAGTAATTAAAAGATTAATTACTGAATTTGGTTTTGGATAATTAATTTGTGAAATTAATTAGAAGCTAATTACTTGAGTGTAATTAAAGGGTAATTAATCAAGGATGATTAATTACGGTGATTTATTAGAGGGTAATTAATTAATTGATTTGTAATTAATTAATGGTTATGTAAGCAAAATTATAATGAAGATGTAATTAATTTAATTTACTTTAAATTAATTAGAGAAGAAGTAATTAATTTAATTCATTTTAAATTAATTATAGAATAATGATTAATAAGTCATTGCTTATGAATGTTGGTTGATATTGATTGCCTTGAATAGTTGAGATCTCAGTTATGAGATAAGTGATGTTGTGTGATATGGATGCTTTGGTTGCAGGTGATGATAATATGAATTATCTGTTTATGATGATAAATGTTGATTATCTATTATGATATGTGAATTATCTATCTGTGTGTATATAGATAATACTGAATTGAATTGTTTTAAACTTTAAAACCACTTGGACCTAAAAGATGGCCTTTTTGGATTTCGATGAGACCAGGATCGGGTTTCCATATTTGGATATCCGAAAACCACATCGATCCAAATTAACGATAGGTCGCGAATCTCAAGTGGAGGTGAAGATTCAGAGTGCAAGGGTTATCGTCGTTAACTCTAAGGGTGATTCCAAATGAGTGTAACGAGATAATGCCTTCGGTTTCGTTCGAACCCGGAACGAACTTGTATGGATTGAATGCTTTCAGAACATCGTCAGGTGGACGATGAGCATTCTAAGATATGTGTTCTCTAAAGGTAATCGTAGCCTTAAGCTTCATCAATCGGGAATGGCTAAAACAGGGGAGGTGCGGCAAGGCTAAGTGGGCCATGCCCAAGTAGGACGAGATTTACCCCGTTTAGAAGTCCCTTTATATTCGGCTGTGTGGGGCAGTTGATTGCAACAACTAGCGCGGTTGTCTTGTTCGGAACTGTTCAGTAAGTAATGGTTCTGGCTTTGTGTTGCAGGGGATTGGGAGTAATCCTCAGTACGGTGATCTAGGCCATGTACTGTGACGGGCGGTACCCCAGTTGCCCTGCCATTGTATGGAATCCAATCTCCAATCAGTGTCGTACGTTTTGATTATGCCCAACTATGTTGGAATGTGAGATGTAAGCATTCCAACTATTTCTGTATTTTACTTGATAACCCTGGACACTATTATAATATCATTGGATTTCCTATCAAATGTTTTGGTTAGCGTAAGTTAAAAACTTTTCCATGTTTATGTGTTGGAAGTCTTACGTGATACCTTTTCTTTTCAAAGATTTTTAAAGTTAAGAAACCTTAACCTGTTACTCACACCAGACCCATGTCTGACCCGGAGTTTATCTTCTATTTTCTTAAACTCTTGGGTACTCAAATTTTTATGAGTAGCCAAGAGATTCAGGTTAGCTTTGACGAATTATGGTAGAGCAATGGAGCAGGAGGCTTCGACGTTAGATATATAGTTTCCGCTGTGTGTTCTCTGTGTTGGTATCTCATTGTTGAGTTGTATTGAGTTGTAATAACTAGACAGGTGTTTATAACTCTCTAGTATGTGATGTATATGCTGTGTATCTCTGATTGAGGTTGTATATATTGTAAATACTTATGTTATTAATATAATTTATTCGTTCCGCTGTTGAGATTCTGGTGTTGTTTCTTCTTTCTCTTCTTTCTTTTCTCTTTTATATCCCTTTCTTTCTTAAAGATGGTGCGTCATTTTGGATAGTGGAAGACGGGTCGTCACATTTAAATACAAAATCTTAGAGACTTTTAAATAAGACAAAACAAGTTTTATTAATCAATCAAACTATTACACAATTCAACAATCCTTAACAAACAAATTCAAACTATACAATCCGAATCAAACCAAATTAAATATTTTACACAAAGTTATATCAATCCAAACTATATTATTTACAAAGCAATCAAATTTAGATATAGTTTTAAATCATTTACTTACAAATTATACATAAATAAAGATACTAGATTTTCCTTCCCATCCTTCAGATCGAACGATTGGATTTTTTTTAGTGACATCCCATTCTTCTTGTTCCGCATTTGCCTTGCAGTTTGAGCATTCTGTGTTATCATTTTGATCATCTTTAACAAGAGAGGAAATTAACTAACAAAGATCATTAAGTGCTTCTTTTGTTCCTTTATCATCTGCATTTGGAAAAATTCCAAATGCCTTTGATTTCGAAGAATTAAATGGAGCATATCTTTAAAAGATTAATGTGTTTCTTCTGAGTTTTCACAAATTTTTTGATGTGGATAACTCATTTTTATGAAAGAAAATGTTTGGAAATGGAAGGAGATGAAATATTTATCAATGCATGAGTTTTTCTAGAAAAAAATGGTTTTAATAGAGATGAAAAGTCGGACTACATAACTGCTTCAAAAGAAGTTACTAAAATTTGAAATTTTCAAAAATGGCAAGTATGGCGACATATCTATACAATGTATGTCGACATATGTGTCTTAATTTGCACATTTATGTTTTTCTTCTAATTTTTGTTTCTACTTAATACTATTTTATTTTGATAACCGATAGAGACTATGATAACATAATTAAACAACAAGAAGTAAATTTCATTAATCAAAATAGAGAGATACATGAATTCAAAGAAAATGCATGAAAATGACATAAAATAAAACTAGAAACATATGTAACAAAGGGATACAAAGGCAGACAAAGATCTAAAAAGATGATGATGACGAAGAGTTTCCGCCAAGCTTCCTAATTATCTCCCCAAAATATTTGTCCACTTTGTTGAGGAGAGAAGTGAAATTTTTACTAAATGAGCGTTTTAAGCTTCTTTTGGTTGTTGATAAGCTTTTCTTGGTTTTTGAGAATCTTTTTGTTGGAATAGCAAGGAGATTTGTCAAATCTTTCTAGGGAAGTGCCATTTCCTCCTCTTACACTTCTTGTTCTTCCACCTCTGCAATTTCCATATTGTCACCTTCTTTTTCTTGTTGTTTAATTTCTTGCGCTTCTTCCCATGCCAATCTTTCTTCCTTTTCAACAAGAGTTTCATATGGTTCAAATTCAAGATGGACGTGCATAAGAGAGAGTTTGATTTTTTCGAAAACTTTATGGTGTAAAATGTTTCCACATCTTAGATCAATACCAAAATAATTGAAAAATCTAGTAAGATACAACTATGGTAAAGTGTGTTTTTGTGCCTAGAGATTTTCTTTCGAACAAAGTCATCCAAAATCACTTAATACTAATTTATATCATACTTTTCGAAAATAGCAAAAGGAGCTTTGAAAACATTTTGAGTAGGGTAATTATAATTCCCCGTCCTCACTGTAATACTTTGTTGTAAAATAAGACTCATTGGTCTTGCTTTAGGCCTAAGATTTTTTCCCTTAAAACAATATGTTCATCATTAGAAAACAAATCATGCATAACTTTTCTATTACCATAATCAATTTTAGAATTAAAAAGGTCATTTCTATTACTTTTGCAACTAAGAATTTGTCCCAAAATTTCACAATCCAAAACAATATTAGTGTCTTTTACACTACCCCAAATTTGGCCTTCTTCTCCTCGAAAAAACTTTCCATTTAAATTCATATAAAATGTTTTGACCAATTTGGGATAGCAGTCAAAATCATTTTGAGATAAATCGGTTAAACCAAAATTACCATTTACTAAAGTCAGACCATGTAAACCATAAGAAGAAAATTCGTTAAAATTTGCAAACCTTCCCGAAAATACTTTCCATAAGTAGCATAATCAGTATAGGTTTCAATAAAATCTTGATCATTATGAAGTTGACTTTTGATCTTTTTTGTGAGCCTAATGGCTTTGGATGAGGATGTTTGGCTTGAGGAAGACATTGTTGTTAAATTTTTAAGGTAGGAGAGTGAAGAATAATTTGAGTTTTTGAAATAAAGCGTGAGTGAATAAAGAGATAAGAATGAGATGATTTAATAGAGAGTGAATTGACATTTTTTCAGTTGAAAAGATGCATTTTTAGTTTTTGAAATTAATGCAAAAGAGATGGAAATTCAAATGTTTAAATTTCAAAAGATTCTCCAATTTTCTGCCACGTTTTTCGACATACCCATGTCATATATTTCGACATATAGGACGAAAATTTCAAATTAAAAAAAGTCAATATATATCTATATGTATATATACAAACATATGCTTAGATGAACTTATTATTATTATTAATGTATATTTATTCTTAAATTTAATAATTTCAAACAAAATAAATAAACGTAAAAAGTACCATTTTTGCTGTTGTCTTTTATTCTGATCTAATTAATCATTTATTGCTATGAAACACATGTTGATGTTTTCTGTATCTGGTTCTTTGTCGTGTGATGCAGTATCAAAATCATCTTAAGTTGCAGTGTAAGCCATCTTTCTTTTTTGGATGAATCGGTGACATGCATGATCTTTGATTTCTTTTAATATGGACAGTCTCTTTGCAATTGACCAAGTTCATCACAATTGTAACATTTAATTATAGTCCCATTTCCAAAATATTTTGTTTTCAGGTTCACCGAAGTTATTCATCTTTCTATATTTTAGGAATTTTCTAAAATTTCTAGCCATAAGAGAAATTTCCTCATCATTAGCATCATTATTTGGATCATGATTGTCACTTATAGCATTAAATGTAATTGATTTATTTTTGGTTGCCTTGCTTTCCTTCTTGTCCTAGAACTGTGCTTCATAGGACATTAGATTATCGATTAGCTCTTTAATTTTTAAAGTTCTAATGTCATTAGCCTCTTCTATTGCTAATGTATTTTGATATGGGTCCATGTTGAGTATTCAGTTTGGGGTTCAGTGTAATCACTCTGTGTTATATTCCAAATATCTAAACCATTAGACTATGTATAGGTCTTCCTTCTACATGACCAATAAATATAATTACTACCATTAAATAGTGAGGGTCTAGTTGTTGATTTTCCTTCTATAAAGTGTTAAAAAGTGAAATGCTAGTGTTACTAGCCATTTATACACTCAAAAATCAAATTACGAGTTTTTGAAAACCTAATGCTCTAATACCAAACGTGGAAAGTAGTATAGCATTAATGGCAATGGATCTTAAGGCTACTTTAACACTAGGGGGTGATGTTTTATAAATTTTATGGAACTTTTTAACTTATTTCATGATTTGAATCAAACATAGATATATATACACACACACACACTAACATGCGATCATAGATATACATAAATGTAGTATAATTAAAGTAAGGATTTAGAGAGACGACACCAAGAGTTTTACACTCGTTCAGATTTCTCCTACATCCAGTCCCGTACAATTTCTTGTAAAGATTTTTTTTCAGTCGCCTGCTTTAGCTAGGTAGCAAGCAAACCATAATATAGTCGGATTTCAAGGCTACAAGATACACCCTCCTGTCTTACGAGTTCGAGGTACTCTCTTGATTTATCGAACAACAAGATCATCACTAGATTTAGATGGGCAACTAAGCTGTCCACTTGATTTGAACGGGAAACAAGCACACCCAAACAAAAAGAGTATATTTTTTGATTTCCAAATACAAACTATTTTACTTGGGATACAAGATATCCTATAGCCATTCTGATATCAGTTTGATCTTTGAACTTGAAGAGGGAATGCTTCCAAAATACTAGATAGTTTATAGAGAATCAATCTAGTAGAGTATAGATTGATCCTATGTATTTTTTGAAGAATATAAAAAGTAGTCTTCAAGAAATAGAACAAGAGAGTAAGGAGTAAGGCAAAAGTGAAATTAATTGAAACATTCATTTGCATTCCTCTTTATATAGTGAATGAACAGATGTGTCCATTCTAGGAGGGGTATGTCGACATACCCTTGTTCATTTTGAAAATTGATTTTTCTTTTAAATTGTTTCAAACTTCTATATTTTTGTAAAATAATTTTAAACATAAAATTTAAATACTTTGAACACATAATTTTTTATAAAATATTTGTAAAAATATATTTTGAATTTAAAATAGTTTATTTTGATTATAATATCAAAGATTAAAAATTTGTGATAAAGATCAGAATATGCTAACAGGGACTTTGACAACTCGTTCTAATAACTCATACTAAACATTAGAGTCTTGAGCTCTTTAAGTCTTTTGCCTCTATACTCATGACTCTAGATTATCATCATCTTTAAATCTTTATTCTTGGTCCCTATACCGATCAGTCTTTAAGTTTAATCATTCTGTACATGTGTAATATTCTGCAATATATACTATACAACTTGACAAAACCTTAGTATCTGTATTTATATGATTGTTGTCATCAATATCAATATCTGAGGCATTAACACTTTAAGACAGCAATTCGACAGCTTATAAAGTTAACATATTTATAAAGTGACATATGTGGCCCAAGGAGAGATTGTTGGAGAAATCTAATGTATGAGGCCACAAATGTAGATTTAAAATGTGGCATACTGTATATTTTGACCAAACCTAATAGTAATAGTCAATTTAAAGACGAAGTTTTGAGGCATAAGCATATAATTAGCATGTAAATAACTTTTAGATAGTAGGGTAATCTAATTTGTTGAAGGGCGAAACCAAAAATTGCCAACACTATAGAAAAGGATTATGGTCCCCAAATTAAGTGAACTCTAGTTATTCTCTAATATTCTATAGAGATAATTTAAATCTAGGATTTATGTCAATTTGGAAAACCAACTCAATTATTTTTATTTAGTTATCAACAACGGATTCAGTTATACCTTCCACAATTTTAGTTTTATTTACTTACATCTAATTTTTTTTCTCAATTAAACCAGTACTGGTTATGTACTACAAAATTTAGGGTTTCATGATTAATCAAATCTAGAATTTAATAAATCCAAACAATTCCAACATAAATATCATTCTTATTAGAGGTTTATTTTAAATATTTGAAATAAAGGGACATCATTCACATTTCAGTCACAAAGTAGCAGTCCTATTCTAAATTTAATTCTTCAGCATCGAGTGAATTTGATCAGTTATTTTATCGAGGTTGATTATTGTCTGCTATAATGTCACCAATCCAATAGATGTGACTTCTTTTGTCTAAAAGACACATAATTAGTTTGTCCTAAATATTTCAAATTGTATACTGTATTTTATTATTTCTTCACTAGCTTTTATATTAAAAACCCTAAAATTAAAAAATCGACATCTCTCGATTTATAAAAAAAAATTATGAAGTCGTGTGTACTCTACCTATATCATGTGACCAATCTTTTTTGTTGGTGTTAATGTTCCGTATGTTAACTTACTGCTCTAGTTTACTTTTCTAGCATTTCCCACTTTATATATTCTTTACGTTAATAATTATGCTTGTTCCTTATGTCCATCCATGAAAAGTTTTCTAATAAACCTCGTAAACCTTTCTGAAGCATGTACTAATTCTTGATTTATTAGCATAGTTAAATTCCTCCATAACCAATTTTGTAACTAGTTGTTAACTGAGAGTTTCATAAAAATGTAGGTTTTCTATATAGATTCAATTTTTTTGATAGAAAACACCTTCTTGAATGATGGAGTTGAAACACCCTATAATTTGGAGTGCCATAATATAGGTCTAATTAATATTAAGTTTTAATAAGTAATCATTAAAGGAATCTAATAAAGGAACTACTCATGGTGAAATTTAGTCAATCAAGGGTGGAATTCTTAAAAGATTAATTGAGCTGAACTAAAAGTAATTATCATCGTGTGCAATCCAACCATAAAAAGAACTAAATGGATAAAGGGAATTATGCATAATAGGTTTTAATAAATTAATCCAATTAATCAAGGAAGGACTTTAGTCTAAACCCAAAAGATTATTCTTATATCTTTAAGCACATGTCATTCTCCTCACTTTCATTACGTAAAAACAAAATATAAATGCTAGCAGCCATTACTAGGAAAAATTGAAAGGGATCAACAAAAGGAGAATTCAAGATTTATTTTATAATGGAAAAAAGAATTTTAACTAAACTTTTCGTCTAAGTGAGATGTTATCCCTATTTTCAATCCAAATCTATTTATATTTGAGTATATTATGTATATTTTCTATCTGTAATGATGATGAACATATTGTGATGACAATGGATTGATTCTATATGAGTTTTGTTGTTAAATAGTCAAGTAATGACGAGTTTAAGAGTACAACATGAGTTATTCATTTTCAAATGAACTATACAATATTAGATCCAAGTTAGGTTTCGAGTTTTACAACTTTTGGACAAACAAATTAATATTGTTAATTTTTCGAGGAAAATCATTTCTTTTGGCTATAATTTTTTATTTTGATCTGAAATTTTTGTTTAAGCTAGAGTAAAAATTTATGATTTTTTGTAAACTTTATGGAATTTTCCAATGATTTTTTGAGTTAATGTGAATCAATTGGAAAGACAAAATATTTCATTAATTAATGAATTGGTTAGAGAATTAGATTAATTAAGGAGTAATTAAAGGAGAAGGTAATGGCTTGTTTTAGAAATTATTGTTACAATTCCAATAGTAATGAATGAAAGCATGCCATACGTAAAAGATAAGTCAAAAAGTTATTACCTTGTTAAGTTGTATAACAATTTTCAACTTTATTACTAATTTGCATAGTATTTTTGATAGCACACAATCGGTTGACATAACTCCACTAGCACAAAGCTTGTATCAGCAGTGGTGCATAACTCATAAATCCATTGGCATATAATTCATAACTTTGATAGCCTATAAGTTCATAATTTCGACAGCTTATGTTTTAATAACTCCGATAACCATTAGTTCATACATTCGATGGCTAAAAAAACTGTGTCTTCAATAGCATAAAATCATATCTTTGTTGGCTAAAAGTTAAATCTCCATTGGCTAATGTTCATAACTCTAGTAACCTAAATGTTTATAACTCTGTTGGCCTAAATGTTTATGACTCTAAAAGCCTAAATGTTCGTAACTCTGATAGCTTATAAGTTCATAACTCTGATAGTGTTTAATATCGTAACTCTGGTAGCTTATGGTACATAACTTCTACAGTAAATGGTTTTAACTTTTGATAGGGTAGTTCATAGATTCAATGGGCAATGTTTCATTACTCCGATAATTAATGTTTCATATTTCTATTAACTAAAATAAATGTACCATTAAAAATAGTTTAGAAGCTAGTTTGCATGCTGTTTAACTTGAATTTTATAGAAAGAATTTAAAAATGCAAGGTTATGAAAAGAATAATGATAAGTTAAGATGTAATAGATATTACAATAATAGAAAAGGAGGATAATCTAAGAATGATAAGTTGCATCATTTAAAATATGAAAGATAAAATGTTGTTCTACAAGGAGTGAAGAATTGTGACATAAATGTAAGGGTCTATGGAATATGTAAGGTGTCTTTTTTAGATTATGGGATACATGTGTTATATGTAGGTGTGATGCGCTCAAATTAACAACAAGTGGCCCCTAAATGAATTGAATTATATTCAGGAGATTAGAAAGATCTAAGATGGATGCACTTGAGTTATACTGAAATTAAAAATAAGGCTCTAAGGCTTGAGTGGAAAGTAGTAATATAAAATCACTACATCACTTATGAATGAGGGTGTAAGGCCTGAGTGACAACCGATAATGTAATATTACCACGTTACTTATGAACAGAGATAAGGCATGTATGGCATCCCATGATATCACTTACATATAAGGGAATAATGCTCGAGCGACCATCGAAAATGTAAAATTACTACATTACTTATGCATAAGGGTATAAGGCATGTGCGGCATCCCTTAATCTCACTTATGTATGAGGGATTAAGGCATGCGCGGAAACCGGAAATGTAGGACCACTAATTAGTTACGAGCGAGTGTGTAAGGCCTATGTTGCAACAGGTAATTCAATACCACTACATTACTTATAAAGAGGGTATATCGCAAGGTGGAATCAGTAATGTAAAATCACTATATTAGCTACGAATGGAGGTATAAGGCCTATATGGCATCCCTTAATGGAAAAATAATGTAAATCCAATACATTAACGCAAGGAAGGTATTGAAGATTATGTGTAATACGAGAATGAAAAATCAGTTAAGGCAGTATATGATAGTAAGACGACTTGATTGTATATCACTATACGTTGGTCAAAATTATTGTATTAATGTTATGGAATGTGAGAGGAACCCGTTCCACTTGGTGTCATAGTCTCACCTTGTTGTTAGTTTAAGTGTATAACATTACTCATACTAGGTTTTATGTTTGAATGGTATATTTATTTTGTTTCCCCATAAACTCACGAGTATTCTTTTGAATAGATTGAGTTGAGCTAGGTCACATTTTGAAGATGGATAAAACATCGTAGACTAAGTAGGAGGCTTGGTAATTATTAGTATCTTTTGTATCCCGTTGTTGCAAAATCAAAATCTATAACTGGCTAAGTGAACATGTCGACATCTTCATACATGGAAATGTCACTATTTTCTATGTTTTATTATATTTACCCCTATGAGAGCATACTTTGAGAATTAAAAATGTAAAGACCTATTTATGTAATCAAATTAATTTTACAGCACGGTTTACTTAATGTTGTTGAAAAAACAGATCCCATTTCATCGCTTAGAAGTAATTTTATTAATGACTACAACATCATCTATGTTCATTTTCAGGTCTCAAAATATGTGATGTTACAAATTGGTATCAGAGCTTAGTTTAGGGGATACATAAGTAAAACAGAGCTAAGTAGGAACCTAGGTAGAAACTAGATAGTTGTAAACGAACATCTTGGGGAAGGGTGTATATATGTGGATATATATAGCGTAACTTTATTTTTAGTATATGTATAAGTGGATATATAAATCCTAGTACTATTTTTTCACTCTCTTAAATTCAGTTTTTTACAAGAGCTTAATTATAAGGAAGGTATGAATGAATACTACAAGTGGATAAGTAGTGTTAGGAGGGCGAGAGCTAATACTTATAGGGGTAACTGCAAATATGCAAGGACAAGGAGGAGAAAGAGTACAAAATAAAGCCACAAACATGGGCATTCAAATGCCTGCTCTAGTAGTGGAAGGCATGGATTTGAATGCGCTTTTTCACTAGTTTGTAGCAAACTTTGTACAACAGAAAGTGACACCACAAGCCCCTAATGTGTCAAAAGGCTGAATGCATCCTGCAATGGAAGACTTTACTAAGATGAATCAGTATTTCCTAAGTCTTGTGGGAGAGATGTTTATCAAACAAAGTAGGATTTAGAGATTAGAAGTTAGTCATGGATGTGTGATCATATTTGTAGGGCCTTAGGATTTACGAACGCCCAAAAAGTGAAGTTGGTTAAAGGTAGCTTAAGTTTTTTTCATGTAATTGGTAAGACACCATGAGGGATGAAATCCCCCAGCAAGAGATTACATGGGATGGATTCAAGGAGGTACTTGAGGAGCAGTTCGTTCCAATATTGGAGATATCGACAATGTTCTGAGCATTTACAAAGATGGAACATGGGAATATTACTATGTCGTAGTATTTGTGTAATTTTAATACTTTACCTAAGTATGATACCAATCTGATTAAAACACTGAGGAAAAAAGTGGATATATCCATGGGGTTGAGGCTAAAGTTAAATGATTGGATGATTGTTCATCTGGCACTTTCATTTAATGAAGTGGTGGACATGGCAAGGTGCTATGTGCTTATGTATAATGAGAGAAAGAATGTGGGATAGAAAGCCCAAGTAGGTAAAAAGAAGTTCACCTTGTACTAGAAAGGTAAGAATGGATAATAGAAAAAAAGAATTGCTGTGAAAGGGGAGCACGAAAGTATGTTTTTAATGGTACATGCTATAACTATGGGAAAAAGGGACATTACGCATCCAAGTGCCAAAACTGGCCTGGGGTGGCTAAGATCAAGTGCTTTAACTGCAAGAAACCAGGACACAAGAAAAAGGATTTTTATGATCTAAGAAAAGAAAAGGTCTATGCTTTGGAAGGGTTGATATTTGGATCATCTATTGAGGAGAAAGTGAAGGGTGTTATGCTTAAAGGTACGATTTTGATTTTCAGTATTTCAGTTAGAGTTCTAGTTGGTACTGAGGCTACACACTCTTTTGTTTTGAAATATTCGGTTGATAGATATAGGTTGGATGTTACTTGTTGAGTCACATCTTTGTATGTGGTTAATTTATATGATCGATGGGTATGCCACTCTTAGAATAAGGTACACTATTGTAGAGTTTGTTTAGTGTGGATCTATTTTCTTGCATTCCATGTATGTTTGATTTCGTAGGTTATATAGTTATTTTACATATGGATTGACTAGCATATATTCCAAGTTTGGAAAGGACACAATAGATGAATCTAAGTGGCATTATGCTCCTGTTTTATTTATTTAGAAAGAGAACCAGGATCTGATGGTTTACGCCGACGCTTGAGGAACTGGATTAGAAGCAGTGTTGATGCAGAAGGAAGAAGTGACAACTTATGCATCTCGGCAGTTGAGATCGCATGAGGTTTGTTATCTAACCTATGAATTAGAGTTGGTAATGGTGATATCTGCATTGAAGATTTGGAGATATTATAATCTGGGAGAACGGTTCGAGTTTTATATAGACCATAGTCTATCAATTATTTGTTCTCTCATAATGGTTGGTATATGGTAACTAGGTGGTTAAAATTCTTGGCGGCATACGATTTCGACATAGAGTATATGCTAGAGAAGGTAAACAAAGTTACTGATGCTTCGAGTAAGAATCAGCGGATTAGAGTATTAGCCATAACTGGTGAATGGAAGGCCTTAGAAGCTTTGGATACTTATGGTGTGCATTTTAGGTTGAATGCAAGATTATGTAAGGATCTAGATGCATTAGCAAGTTTAAAATTCATCAAGCACTTATGGACAGAACTGCCACAAGACAACGAGAGGACTCGTTGTTATCCAAAAGGATTAGGTGATTAGATGGATGTAGACGTCGAAGATCTGAAGGGATTTGAGGTAGATTCGAAATGATGGCTTAGAAAGAAAGGAAGATAGTGTGTCTTAAATGTAAGATATCTTTGGTAGGAAGTCTTGGAATAGAGTGGAAACACCTCAGATTTTTAATTAAAACAATTAATTAATTTAAAATGAAAATTCTGGTAATTTTACATAAAATATAGAACACGCAATTTTTATAAAAGAAATTCGAAAATCTAGCTTTTCGATTATGTCATGTAGAATTTTCTACCCTAATTTCATATATAAAACATTAGAAAAGGATATCGGATGAAGGAGATACATATTGTTTACTATAACGCATTTTTGGGACCAAATGGGTCGGAAGCCCAAGTGGACCTAGGGCTTGATTTTAGAATTACGTATAAATCAGGAAGAAAGGTATCTACTTCTCATTCTAATCTCTTCCTTCTTCATATAATGACCTTTACTACAATAAAGATCAAAAATTCTACTTTCTTCTTCAAATATACTCCAAACTGTTCAAAGATAATATCAAATCAAATAGAAGAACAAGAGAAATCAAATCAAAATAATATCAACTCAAATAGAAAAAGAGTATCACCAATTCAAAATAGATCGAAGGAGGAAGTTTAAAGATTTCAATCAAATTCAATCAACCAGGCACTATCAGCTGAGTAGGTTTATCTACGAAAAGGTTATATGTGTAGATATACAATGAATTTGACTTATATATCTTGTTAAAGTTTAGTAACATAATTTGGGACTGATTTGATAAATTATCTATAGATAATTATTAATTTGATAAATTGAAGAATATAGATTATCATTTTCATTCGTAAATTGATATGAATTGGGCGGATGTTGGATGTAAATAACACATTTAAACATGTAGATCTAATTCAATACAGTAGATAGATAACCATTTATGTATAATTAATTTTGATTTTATAGATGTATAGATCATAATATAGTTTATGAGGTCGTACTGATAAATTACACCAAAATTGAGTTATATTTGAGGTAAAGGAACATATAATCATTTGAGCATATTAAAAGATGTTAATGGATATGAGAAAGTGTACAAAATGAAACTGTAATGAATTATATGTTGTGCCTTAAGTCTGGAAGAAGATTGAATGGAAAATGAGCAAAATTGGACAAAAATAACAAGCTAAAAAATACTGAAAACCCCAACGTCAGGCAAAGGTAGAGCAACCAATATAACCAGTCAACTAATTGAGCTCAAGGAAACGTGAGTGAAACCTGAGGAGAACCCCAGAAAAAATAGTATAGTTTTTGGTAAACAATCAAGTATTATAGTGTAACACTCCATAATTTTACAAAATTAAATAATTAAATTAAAAACGGTAAACTTGTAATTTTAACATAAATTGTGAAATAGTAAATTTCTATAGGAGTTGGAATTACACTTTGAGGCATATTCCATTGCATCTAGAATGTCGTTGATAGTTAGAATACATATATAAACTTTCAAATTTAGTTGAATGGGATAGAAATTATAAGGAGTTAAACCTAGTGGCATTCTCATAATATATTAATTCTAAAAAAGTAACCTAAATATTATTATTTTTAACCTATAAATAGATCCTTAATCCCGTTTCTTTTGCTTTATGAATCTTTCCTCCACTAATAAAACCCTAATCACTCGCCAAATCAAATCAGAATTAAATGAATTAATATATGTATTCGATCACCGCGAAGAAAGCTATGCAAATAAATCGAAGCTATCAAGATATTTGGCTTTTTTAGGTGAAGAATTTAGGGACAATAAAGAAAGAGGAGGATTCAGCTAGGATCAAAGAAGATGCATAACTATCGGTAGGTGAGACTTATCATATTTGTGTATATATTAGTGAGATAAAGTAATTCATCCCTTATTATCGAAAATCACATTATAAATGATGTACCTGAAATTTAAAAAGTGGTTTTTTATATATAAACATAAATAGGTGTAGTGCGCCATGGCTAGATGATTGAAAAAGTGAACTTCTATTGACTGTAATTTGTGAAGTTAATCACTCCTTAATTAAAAAGTGTGAAATACAAAATTATTCTAAATTAGACATATTATATATCAAAATTATAGTTCTTAATGACATGAATCCACTAGTGGTGTTCATTCATCGATTAAGTATATGTATTAATTAGAAAACGCGATGGAAGTTTGGTAGACATGGACCATCCATTTTGATCCAACGGTGAAACGATGACGATATGATGACTGGGAGGTGCCATAGCATAGGGGAGGTCGAGTAATACTGGTCTTTGATTATGGTGAACAGCAGCATGGTGTCCAAGATCTAAGCTTAAAGGTTAGCAGCAGTGGTGATTATCTACGCGATTGGAGGCCTAGTGGTCAATGGCATGAGGTAGTCTAGGTGATGAGGTGACTTTCAGCGGCGTCGAATTGGAGTGGTAGGGTCTTTGGAGGGTGCAGTAATGGTGAGGAGTTGGCGGCCGAAGTTGAATGGGAACGATGAAGGAACTCTAGCGACAAGGTAAATAAAATAAGCAATTAAATTATTAATTAAATTACAAAAATGCCTCTAAAATTGAAACGTTTATAACTCTTGCATACGACCTCTATTTCACGCACAGTTTGTGGCATTGCTATCCTAGCGAAATGAGGAACATTTTGGTATGTTATTTGCTATGTTTTGAGCTACTTCAAAAAAGTGTCCTAGTTGGGTAGGTTTGTTATGCATTGTTCGACTGACATTTACGAGTATATGCATTACAATACATTTTTCAGAGGAAAAGAGTTCTTCGATGTAATTGGTGACGTCTAACAATAACGATTAAGAGGATTGGAGTTATGGTATATTTTTCAGAGAAAATGGGTTCTTCAGTATAGTTGGTAACTTTTTTACGACAGCATTGCATGCATTTTCAAAGGAATTGAGTTCTCAATGCATGGCATGACGATGATAAGTATGGTACATTTTTCAGAGGAAACGAGTTATTCGGTGTGACCGCTGACCTCTAACGATGGTGATTCCGATAGCGTAGGTGTTACAATACATTATTCAAAGGAAGTGAGTTTTCTGGTGTGACCAGTGACGTCTTTCAGTGATGATTGCGAGGATAAGCGTTATGGTACATTTTTCATACGATGAACTCTTCGATGTTATGAGTGACATAATGACGATGATTACCACAAAGCTCCATTACCACAAAGCTTCCATTTCTAGTAGCATATAACCATAACTTTGATAGCATATAATTTATAACCGCGATATCCCATACGTTCATAAGTTTGGTAGCTTATACTTTTATAATTTTTATAACCATCAATTCATACATTTGATAGCTAAAAGATTGTATCACCAATAGCATAAAAGTCATATCTTTGTTAGTTAGAAGTCGTATTGCGAATGTTTATAACACTTGTAACCTAGGTGTTTATAACTCCAGTGGCCTAAATGTTTATTACTTTAGTAGCCTAAATATTCATAACTCTGGTAACTTATAAGTTTATACATCTAATAACATTTAATTTCATAACTCTAATATCTTACAGTTTATAACTTCGGTAGCAATGGTTTGAACTTTTGATATAGTAGTTTCGTACCTTCAGTAGTCAGTATTTCATAACTTTGGTAACAAATGTTTCACACTTCCGTTAACTGAAATAAGTGTATCATCGAAAGCATTTTGAAAGCCAGTTTCCATGATGTTTAACTTGACTTTTGTAACATGAATTTGAAAATGGAAGTATATGAAAAGATTAATGATAAGTTAAAATGTAATAATTTATGAAATAATGGAAATGGATAAAACTTAGGAAGTTAAAAAATGGTACTAAGTCATATAATTTAAGTAATATGAAAGATAAAATATTGGTCTCTAAGTTTACCTAAATATAAGGGTCTATGGAATATGTAGGCTGACCTTTTATATGAGATACCTAGGTTATAAGTAGTGCCGATGTGCTCAAATTGATGGGAAGTGACTCTCGAGTGAGTAGAATCGCAACCGGGAGATTGGGAAGACCTAAGGATGGAATGCTCTTAAGTTATAATGTAATCGTAAGCGAGAGTGTAAGACCTAAGTGACAACCGGTAATGTAAAATCACCGCATCACTTATGAATGAGGATGTAAGGCCTGAGTGGCCACCCAATGTAAAATTACTACATTACTTATGCAGGTATAAGTCCTATGTAGCATCCCATAATATCGCTTATTACGAGGGTGTAAGGCCTGAGTGGCAATTGGAAATGTAAATATACTAAATTATGTATAAACAAGGGTATAAGGCTAATGTGGCATCCTTTAATATCACTTGTGTAAGTGGGTTCCTGAGTGGTAATTGGAAACAGAAAACTGCTACATTACATACGAATGAAGGTGTAAGGCCTGTGTAGCAACCGACAATGTAAAACCACTACATTATTTACTAATGAGGGTGAAGGCCTGGTATTAGCTGGGTAATGTAAAATCACTATATTACCAATGAATGGGGTAAAAGGCTTGCATGGCATCCATTAATGTAAACGAGAGTAATGTAAAACCAATAATCAACATCGGAAAGGCATTGAGTACTATGTGGAACACGAGAATGATACCTTGGTTAAGGTAATAGTTGATAATAAGATGACTTGATTGTATAACATTATAAGTTGGATATGTTTGTTTTCCAATGTCTTGGAATTGTGAAGGGAAACCCATTTTGCTTGGGATTGTTTTCTCACTTTCATATTTGTTTTAGAGTGTAGTATTATTCGTACTAGGCTTTATGTTTAACCCTGTGTTTATTTTATTTCCCCATAAATTCATGGGTACTCATTTGAGTCTGAGTTTATGAGATTCGCTAAGTTACATTTTGAAAATGGATAAAGCTCCAAAGAAAAGTAGGATGCTTATTAGTTATTAGTATTTTATTTGTATCCTATTATTGTAATGACTATAACATAATCAATGTTTATTTTTCGATCTCAAAAAGTGGGATGTTACGTAGTGATTATACATTAGATTTTCATATGCTTACGTATAACGTAATACTTATGTCCAAAAATAACTCTTTTTTTCTACCGCTAAGTTATGTCCAAACATACTATTTACGGTAGATCAATAGAACTATTAGTTAATTCTACGGTTATCTCTATTTTATTCTTTCAAGCTTTTGCCTAAAAGTTTACCTCGTAATCGATGATTAAGATGACAGAAAACATTATGTTGTAACTAGTAAGTCGCTTTGATTAAAATAGGTAAATATATGATTAAACAAAGTAAATTTTGTATCTATCACTGTCTTATTCCTGCTATTTATGAACATAAATTGAAATATATACTGAACATTTGTGTTGGAATCTAGATTTGACTAGATATAATTTTAAATTGAAAATATATGCACAAGTTGTAATGGTGTATATTCAAACTCCTAATCCCATTTGCATATAAGAGTATTTAGAGAAGTTAATGGTTGGATCGAAAATTCCCAACATATTAAAACTGCCAACAAAGGCTTTTTTTAAGCTACAAAACTAATCATTTAATTTATCCACGTTATTTCATTGTATATAATAAAAAGGACCATAAGTCAATAAGCTGAACTAATCATTTAGTTTATCCATATTATTTCATTATGGGGGACTCGATGACAAGCCCCTAATAGTAAATAAAATGGACAAAATGCCAATCGCATAAATCTTATAAAAATTAGGTCCCTCTCTAGTTTTAGGAGCGAAAAGTATCTAAGGCCCATATTAAAATTTCTAAATCACCTTTCATCATATCAATCTCCACTCCATTTTACTTCTATTTTCATACAAATTACATTCTTCTTAAATTTTAAATTCATTTTTAATTCTACAAATTAAATCCAAATTACAAACGACTCATCTAATCAACAATCATCCGATCTATTCGACAAATGATTCATCTAATTCAAATTACAAACCAAATACAATTACATAGTAAATATCTAGCTAATTTTATTATTATATTTTGTAATTTTTAGTTATTTGAATATATTTGTATTACTAGATCAGAAATTATGATGGATTTAAATTAACTTTTACCGTAAGAATCTAGATCTTTGGAAGAGTCCAGATGTTCGGTGTCTTCATTGGATTTAAATTGACTTGCGGCTATTGCTACAGAATCTAGGATAGACAGGTGTTAGTATCGATCTTTAACCGTATTAATTATATAATTATATTATCAGCTACATTATAAACATGCATTTAAATTTTTTTATCAACTATAGATTTCATTTTATGTTTATTTACATTTAACTGTTTATGCTTATGCAGTTAAATAAATAATTCAGTTAAGAATTAATTAAAATTTCTAATTATTGCTGTAGATAGACAAGTACTGGAAAAAAAGTATTAGGTTGTATAATTATATTACTTATATGTTATTGATATAAGTGAAAACAGATACATAGATTAGTACAAATATATTCATGTTTAACCACATTATGGTTATGCATTTAAAAAGATTTATGAACTATAGAATTCATTTTTACATTTAGCTGCACTACATTTCTGCAGTTATATAACTAATTCAATTTAATTATAAATTAATTAACTTTCGCAGTAAGAAAACATATATTTAATATTCAAATTTTAATAATTATAAATATATAGAATTGTAATTATATTACTTATATGATATAGTTTATATGTCAAAACTTATATACATATTAGTTTAAACATGTTCATATTTAACTGCATTATTCTTATGTTTTTTTAAAACCAACTGCAGAATTTATTTACAATTAACTGCATTAGACTTGTGCAATTAAAAAATACATGTACTTCTAAAATATATGTGCAATTAAATTTTTAACTACATTTCGAAATGCAGTAAGTAAATATACATTTAACATCTAAATATTAATATTATAATTTAAATATTTAACTACATTATAAGTTATTTATTTAGATAAATAACGTACTTTATAAAACTGTAAATGATGTATTTCATTTTACTTAAGCAGTTAAATAATTAATCTCACTTAATTTGGTAAAATTCATCTTTCTAATTGTTTAAAACATTTAAATATTTAACTGGATAATACTTAAGTAGTTAAACTATTAATATATTTATCTCAAATTTATTTATACTTCTAGTCTTAAAAATAGTTAAAGTTTTACTACACTATAAAATACAGTAAATATGTACATTGAATAGTAGCAAAATTTATATAAAAATATGAACTACATTATAATTATGTAGTAAAATTAATTTTTCTAAATTCTTTATAAATTTAAATTTGCTTAAAAATATTAACCGCATTATAATTATGAAGTAAATTTAAATTTTGTAAATTCTTTATAAAAAAAATTGCTGCATTAAAATTTAATTTTAGCAAGCTTATACATTAAATTGATATATCTTTAATTGCTGAAGACTTATACACTAAACTTTAACTAAGCTAAAATAATTTATTTTTACAATTGCAGATAAGATACACCTTCCATTCTTATATGTTTCATGTTCTAAGGAAATAGTTAAGGTGTTCATCTTTTCCAAGATTCAAAATTAGAATTTGTGAGGGATTTAATATTTTCAAAATGGAAAAATATTAATTCCACGTCGTTATCTTATATTAAAGATAAAAAAAAGAGCTATTAATCAGATTTTGATTTGCTAGCCTTATTGTGTCATTCTGTATTCAACAAAGTGGATTCTCTTATTATGAATATGGTCGTAAAAGATATAACGTCGCCTGTTTCTAACACAACTTCTTCTAGTTCAAGCAATTGTGTAGAAGATGTTAGTTCTAAAATAGTTTGCTTTGATGATACTACCAACAGACTGCTAAATATTCTTAGAATGGACCGCAACAGTCTAATTGAGATTTTTACAAGAGTTTGTCGGTGTTTTAGCACTGTTAAAGAATTTAGAAACAAACTGATACTCTATAAATTCGTCAATAGATATAAGCTAAACAATGTGAAAATGATAAAAAGCGTGTTACTGCAAAACGTGCTCAACCTAATTGCATAATTTGAATTCATAAATCTTGTCTGTTTACTAATCCTAATACTATTATTGTTAAAATTATGAACAATATTCATACGTGTGGTGCTGTAGTTTTTGATGTAAATAATCCTCTTATTTCAAGAAGATTTATTTACGAATAGAGATGAGTTATATACGTTCTAATCCTTTTATGAAGACAAGAGATGATATCACTCAATGTAACTTTGAATTCAAGATTGTTCTTAGCTATTACAATGCTTATATAGAAAAAGCTCTAGCAATTAAAAAGCTATACAGAACTTCAAATTTATCATATCATCATTTGGTAGAATATATTAACTCAGTAAAAACGACAAATCTATGGAGCACAACTGTTTTGGAAGGAAATCCATTAACTAGAAGGTTCGAATGAGTTTTCATTGGATTATAAGCTTGTCCTTTTAGTTTCAAATACCTTCATCATGTTATCATTGTAAATGCAACTTTTGTGAAAGGAAAAAACTTTTGGATGTTTAACGTCAGCATCAGCAAAAGATGGCAATGAAGGTAAACAAAATTACATTAATTATGTCAAACATTTATATATTTTGTCTACACAATTACTTTATACCTGCATTTGTATGCTTTAAATAATCACTTCATAACATAAATGCAGTTATAAATATTATTTTCCTCTTTCATGCATAACTATATTAATATATTCTACATGCATTTCAGGTATGTTTGTGTTGGCTATAGTTATAGTTACCTATGAAAATGCAGATAATTGGTATATTTTTTTTTTAAATCTCCATCAAATACTCGTTAATGATAATAGAAGATTTGTTTTTATGTCAAATATACATCATGGAATCAAATTACCTATTTCAAAAGTTTTCTCGGATGCTTATCATAGCCATTGCTTATATCATTTAAAACAAAATCTAATATTATCTTTGGGAAGTTATCGTAGCAATAGGGATGGATAATAAGATTATTCACAGAATGTGCTTATGCACCAATTTTTCTCAATACAATAAAGCTATAGTGACATTTAGATTAGTTGGTGAAAAAATTGCTACCAAATTTCTTTTAAATTTATCTCCTAAGCATTGGACATCTGCTCTGTGTCCTGGGAACCGTTGTGGAGAAATTTCATCAAATATGGAAGAATATTTTAATAGCTAGAAATTAAAAGAAAGAAGTTTTCTAATAAATCTATTATTGGATGCTAAATGAAACAAATTAATTGTCTTAATTTCAAACCACCGAGAGGAATCAAAAAATTGAAATTTTATACTATGTCCAAAATCAAAAACTCATTTCACACAAGCATAGGTTGGATAGTGAACAAATCGTTTGATGATATTCTCCAAGAACAAACAACCAAATGAAAAGTTGAAGTTCTAGGTAGCAACTTTCGTATATAATGTTGCAATATCTGGCATATTAACAGCTTTCCATGTGATCATGCGATCAGAGTTATACTGAGTCAAAATCCAACAGTTTATGATTACATTAAAGATTATTTCAAGACATCCTACTATCGATTAGCTTATTTTCATAATATCAAGCAATCCCAATTTTACAAAAATATAAATGAAGCTTAGAAATCATTTGTTACATCCTTTAGATTATAAATGACAACGTGGTAGACCATTCACAAGTCACAGATTAAATGTTGTAGAAAGAGTTTCAAAAAGGAAAAGAAAATGCGCCTTATGTTAAAGTTATGGACACAATAAGAAACATGTCGACAATATAATGTTCGAAATTATTGTTTTGGTAGATTCGCATAATGTCATAATAAAAAAAATATTTGAATTCATTATATATAATCACAGATTTATTATTATATGGTCCTTTAAAATTATTGTATTATAATTTAATGTTCATTTTTAACTTCCTTATATTTAACTGTGTTTGTCTTATGAAGCTAAATGAACAATAAAATAAAAAAATTTAAGCCTTGAATTAGTCTACTTGACATGATTGCAGTCTACATATACTTACATTTGACATATGCAGCTAATAAATAAATTTTTCTAAAAAAAGGTAAAAAATTAACCACATTTTATAATATGATCATACTGGATTAGTCTACTATACATGATTATAGTTTACATATGCCTACGTTTGACTTATGCGGCTAAAAAATAATTTCTGTTAAAAATAGTTTAAAAATTAACTACATTTTATGATACAATTAAATATTCATTTTTGTTAAAAAAATTATATATCTATACTTAGAAACAATTAATATATTAATTGCATTTTATATTGCAGTAAAATAATATATCTGTGACTAGCCAACTGTAAGAACTATAATTAAATTTAGCTGCATTTTACCTGAGTTGTTAATTCAAAATTTTATAGTTATAATTAAATATATAATAATAAAAATTTAACTGCTTTTAATAATACAATAAACCAGCTCTAAATCTTCTATATTTTTAACACAATAAACCTAAGGTTCTTTCAAGAAGAAACCAATCCAGTGATTCGGTTGGTCTTAAAAGTACTATTATGTGTTTATGCACATTCTTAGTTTCTCATACGAGACTTATGTCTGACAGGCGGCGTTTCTTTTTCCAAAACTCCTCGTGTACTCTTTCGATCAAATTGAGTAAAGCAGGTCTTAGGGTTGGATGTTCCAAGCTTATGGAGACAAACTGGATGCTCCCACATGTCTATCTATCTACCTATTTTTATTTTTGTTCACTATTATATATGTATTAAGCATTATGAGGACAGACAAATACAATTGTCGAAGCTAATTGTTGTTCTTAGTCATTTTGTAACTCCGAGATTCATATATGTTGAAGTAACTCTTTGTACTACACTTTCGTTATATTATATATTATCGTTACGCGTGTGATATTCTGATATTATATTCTTATTTCTTATTCGTTTTGTTTTATTTGACCCTAAATTTCTATCTTTTCGGCACGTAACTGTTCGACACATGAATACCATTAATGTATTTAGTGTCAACATTCAAGGATCGAAAAGGCGATTATTACAAATAATATTAATTTTTTTGCAAAACCAGTACTACAAAAAAAGTTTAGAAAAATATCTACTATTGTACAAGATTAAATTGAAAATAAAACATAATTATTACCGATAAAGAAATTATACAAGCCTGCGTTTTTCTTGAACTATGCTTATATTTTTTCAATTTCTCAATCGATTTATAACATATAGCTTGAGCCCAACATATAGTATTGAACACTTCGACATCCATAATATGGGGAAGTAATTGATTATATACATAGTAAGTACTATTTGCTAAGAAAAAAGTGCCAAATATGTTCATAATCATTAACCTATAGAAATCTTGAGCATCATCACCATTAGTTCATTTTTATCAATAATTTTCAAAAGTCCTACATAAACATCTTTTCCAATAAATGCTTTCTTTGGTATGACCAATAAAACATTAAGTAGTTTCAGAAAATGGAACAACTCTATCTTTTTATTTCAAAGGAAACAGTAGTAACGCTTAAAAAATTTAGACATAATTATTTAATCTAATATAAAAAATTAACTACTCATATTTCATAAACAAACAAACCTTTTTTATCCAATCCAAAAATATCAACAATATCATCTGACAAAATAGCAAATTGCTTATCTTCAAAAACAAAAACATTTCCACTATCATAATATAAGATATGATTTGATCATATCATCATTATATTTCCCTACACTAGAATCATAATAATCATCAAAGAAGCCCTATAAAAGTTTTCAATAAGAAGATCTTTTAAGTACATCTAGTAACCTGCCTTCTTTTGTTATTTTTTTATAATAATTGAAATCATCTAAAAGTGGTTTCGAATTACATCTATATAACTCTTTTGATAAAATATTTCTTTCTTGATTACTTCAACAATTTCATTAGAATCTTCTGCCTTATCAACCTGAGAAGATTCTTCTTTCACTATAAGAAAACGTACAATTTCTGACGATTGGCAGCCATTAGAAAACCATCGCAATTTCTCCTATCGCCGCATAGTTTTTCCGACTACTTCCAATGACGTCGGTCGTAATCTTTCTAATGGCGACTAACGGATCGCCCGATGGCTCTAGACTACCGTCGAAGACACATGGCCATTCAAGAGGTATCAAAAAACTACCACTAGCTGTTGGAAATTTTTGACTGAAGGCCGTCGCCAGCCGTCAGAATTTCTGAAGCTTTTTTCCAGTATTTTGCTATGTTCTAGCCTAATATACACAATCCAAAAACATAATATAGTCACACACAAGCACATCTCGAATTCAGATATTCAATATAATATCAAATCTTACAAATATACTCAAATCACATAAAGAAAACTAAACCAAGCACAACTCGCATAAAATAAAACCAACACTTTGTCAACATAATGTACATACATGTCAATGTACAAAGTATACACCGTCGAACACTAACTCCCCACCATCAATTCACAAACGTCAAAATTACTATCGCCAAACGTATCATCAAATAATATACATAACATCTCAAAGTATCCAACTCCACCAACTCAATGTATCATCAAAATATACTAAACAATGACGCAAAAAAAGCATACCCATCACTCCTGTCAATCACCACCAGAACCTCTAGAACCAGCTAAAGAGGGAAAGCGTCACCATACTACTACATGTACTTAGCAATACACTGGTCTAGTAGCTGTTTCATCTCAATGGCCTACCGACGGTTTCGCTCCTCCAACTGCGCCATCCTAGCTCTCAATTCCTCGATCTCTACTAGACCGATCTAAGCTTTGGTTTTTGCTGGTGCTCCTTTGTCTACCCTGCAATACTTATTTAATTAGTAAAAGTTCAATTACTATAATCTTACTAACGAAGCTACAACATAATATGTTAATTGTTATATCTATAAACATATTATTGAAACTATGCGATGTGAAGTTGTTTAGAGCTGAAAGATTACTAAATTGTTATATGTAAATATATTATTCATTACCACTTGATTGCCAAAACCATAACGCCAGTTTCATGAAGGTTGATCTATGACTAACTCGAAAATGACATCCTCCTTGTTCGTAGTCAGTTGTTCTCGACTAATTTCCTCCAGGAGTATCTGCCTTTGTTCCATAAACCGTGCCTGCGTAAACAAATAAAAATATGTTTGAAATTAATAGCATGATAACTTAATTCATTATAATTTAATAAATAAAATAATTACTAATCGTATATAAACTAAAATACACTTACATAGCTCTTTCGTGATTTATCGTCATGCCATGCATATGAAACAGTCCCGTCAAGATTAACATGCTTGACGGCATAAGTATGAGTAAATATATCCATATACGATACGGGACCCTGTGCCTCAGCTTTCTAAAATTGATTATTATGTACTATTATTGTATATCCAAAAATTATAAAGCATAATAACTATTTATAATTCATATTTAATAAATTTACCAACTCCTAACGATATTGTTCGAACAACTTAAACCCTCCTCGATGAGTGACAGGATTTTTGTTCCTATCTATAATGTTTCTCTATGACTTTTCATGTACATTTAAACAAATAATACATTATTTGCTTACCTAATATTTCCTGATATTTACATGTCAATCAAATAATTAATAAAAGATTAGTACACTTACCTTTGCTTCGTCACTATCCCAATGCGCCAGCCACCCTTCACACACACTTGCACCCATCCAGTTCGGCTTCCCCTCTTTATGCTTCACAGCCGACATAGAATCCTGGTAATTCTTCCTCATTTTCTCCATCCAGTAGTGTCATACCAGCTGCAAGTTGTCTACTTGGGCGTCGACTGCAGCCTGCATTTCAGGATAAACAAGTGACAAATAATTAAACAATATAAGGTGAAACAATAAATAAGCGACAAAAAATTAAGAATGGAAAATAGAAAATTATACTTACAATGAAATTCTGCCTTATACAATCCATGATGTGGGAATGAATATTATCCCACTTGGGCCAACAAGTTGTGATCCTACTCTTGTACGAATCTCTTGAAACAGATAGAACTATAGCTGGCGGCTGTAGGTCAAACCCCCTGTGTTAAACACGATACAGATTATTATATCGTACACAAAATATTCATGATGCTGAAAAAACTTTAATACTTACCCATCCGCTCTAGGCACCAGATACACAGCGGGACGCTGTGGCGGCTGCGATGTGCCACTGCGGTCACCTCAAGATGAATGGGATGAGCTCCTCCTTCTGGACGACATGATATCTATCACAGACACATCATTTTATAAGAGAATAATAGCATAATAATGAAATATATTGTATAATAATGCCAAGATGTGAACCCGCACCCCGAGACCCATATTAACAAAGAGTATTACTGGATAATACTGTCTGCTAATGTGGAGAATAGAGCTGGTTAGGAGCGACCATCAATAGCCTTGTCTTAAACATCTACTAAATATGTCGATTAATGCTCTAAATTTTTTTCTCTATCTCAAATGGATCGACATATTCAATAAATGCTTAATACAAAACTATAGGTGGCTATCAGATCTATCAGAACAAAATACAACTAATGTTTTGCTCCAGCTGTTGGCAGTGAAACCTGGCTGTAGTATTGTATTAAGCATTTATGGAATATGTCGATGCACTTGAGAAAGGAAAAAAGTTAGAAGCACTAAATCTACGTATTTAATAGATGTTTAAGACAAAGCTATAGATGGTCGTTCCTAACCATCCCTGTTCTCCGCATTAGCAGGCAGTATTATCCAGTAATACTCTTTGTTAATGCGAGTCACGGGGTGGGACATCACAACTTGGTACTATTATGTTGTGAAAACATTTTTGTTGACATAAGCAATTGTTGTATAAATTTTGTTTGGTTAATATGATTTGGGTTTTCCAACACTTGTCGTTTATTTGAGATTCGTACTCTCCTACTTAGAAATATATTAGATTGCCATTTTTGGCGTATTTTGTGTTTTGAGACTTCTCTATATAGAGAATATTTTTGTGATTGCCATTTATGGCGAGTTTTGAGTTTGAGATTTGGGATTCTCCTATTTTGGAGACATGGTTCATAGAAACCATTTTAGTGGCTTTTTGGGATTGCTCCAATGATATGAGGCATTTATTATTCTTAGTGCTATTTGACGAGTTTACCTATATTGAGCATATACACTTAGTGTAATTACCTTAGTTGAAGCAGTGGCATGCTCTTATTATTGTTTCTTCTCATTCGAGAGGATACCTTACCCTTTTCCTTATGCATCATATTATCATTTATCCTTACTAAACTGATTGTTTTAGCTAGACTACGTGAATGTAACAACTCATCTTAGCTTGATTTTGAGAAATTAAAGTACATAAAGTGCAAAATATAATTGATTTAGATTGGGTCTCATATTCGGACGATAAGAAAAATATATGACATTTTTAACATAAATTGCTAATAAATGATAGATATGATAATAACATAAATGACGTAAAAGACGATAAACAGATTCGGTCTCATAAATGACATAAATCACATAACTTGCAAAATAAATGTCATCAATTACATAAATTGCATAATACATCATAATTCAACATAATATTTATATCAATCCTCATCGTATTCTTATCAGAATTGTTCTCATATTCAACGTTATTTTCCCCTCTATTCTCAAATGCTTCTACCAAAACGTTTGACTCGTTGTTCAGAGGTCCGAAATCAGTACGATCATCCGTTGTTATTATTTTGTTTTTTGCGTAAGATCTACCTGATAAGCTTGTTTGTCTGGAATATTCTTTCCATCGAACATAAACCATGCGCTGTTTTAAAACCTACTGCAATCTGCTTTATCTCTTTTTAGAGATGAGCATAAAAAACTTGCAATTCTTGTTTACCAGTACAAAAGGTTAGTGCTTGCGATAATGCGATTTGTGCTTTATTTCAATAAGATTATAATCCACGTGCACATTGATTCCAGAACCTAGAACATTGCTGAACCAATTGCATCTAAATAGAAAAACATCCTCCATGGGTCGTGAGAAATATGTCAGTTGCAAAATTTGGGTTAAGACTTCATAAAATCATTTATGTGATTTTTTGGATCATCACTACCTTTAACAAATATGCCTGTATTATTAGTTAATTTTTCAGCACAGTATTCTTTAGGTTTAAATTTTTATCCATTGACGAAACATATTGGATATGTCTTGACATTTTTTTTAGTCCTAACGCAAGAAGTTTCAATCCTTCGCCGACCGCACAATTTCACGATTCATAAACATACTTTGAAAAAGAGTCAGAAAATTCATTACTGAGATTTCTGCACGGATGTTCTCTTTAAGAAATTCTACATATATGTGTTTGCGTCAAAATTGGTCACAAACATCAAATTGCAAGTGAAAGAACCAATATCTAGTCACAGATTACAGATAGAGTATATGTAGTGGAATTGATACGAAGAATAACCAAAATTCAAATGAAAGTTGTGAAAAAGACAAGATTTATAGTGGTTCTGCTAACTCTGGCCTACGTCCACTCTAGAAATTTCCTATTTATTATACTAAAATCTGATTACAATTTCAATCCGGAAATTCTGAAACAAAAATGGAAGAGTAGCTTTTTGTAGAAGAAGATGAAGAGAATCAGAATAAGAATCCTCTTTTCTGAATCCACATCTGTTGTATTTATAGGCAAAACCCCAGCTACAGGGCCTCCTTACCAACATGGGCCCACCAAAACCATAGTCGAGCCCACAATATCCATCCTATACTGACCCAAAGTCGAACCCGAAGTGACCTTGATGGTGACCCGAAGTATTCTTGATGACGACCTAAATAAAGTTTTCTATTGACCCGAAGCAGCTTTAATATGTCGATTTGATGCCTTGCCGACCCAATGTTCTGCTGACCTGAAGCCCATGCAATGCCGACCTGAAGCGTAATTGCTGCCGACCCAAAATAACTTCAATATGTCGATCCCTAGAAGTGATGACCTCCACCATATGCCGACCCATGCCATGCTTACCGACCCGAAGTTTCCTAAATGCTGATCCGAAGTGAAGTGAAACATGCCGACCCGATCCATCCTCTAGTCGACCCCTCAAAGTAATGCAACCTTGGCCCTATGCCGACCCGAGACCTTGCTTGTACTGGCCCGATCCATCCTCTCAATGCCGACCCTGTGTGATACCATCTCCGTTCCAATGCCAAACCCATGTACAAATACACCGACCCAAAGTAAACGCCTTAATGACCTGGAGAGCTTCCTAATGCCAACCCTGAAGTAACCTTTTATAGTCGATCTCTGTAATAGTCGACCCCTTATAATAGCCGACCCGCAGCTGGACTACGCCGACCCGAAGAAAGCACACCCTAACTCGAAGCAAACCTCATGAAAACCCTAAGTAAACCCATGGACATCTCGAAGCAACTCGTCCTTTGCCAAAAATCCATACTCCAAGTATCCTGTGTCGTTTATCCATCGATTGTGCTGATTACTGGCCTTATAATCCTATTTACTATCCATGATTGATTGTCCATCCATCCATTCGAATCAAACACACAATATTCCACCATCGATAACTATGCAATCCATTGAGTTAAATTTGCATGTATACGGCCTTACCAAAAGGCAGGTTAACACTTTCCCCCCTAAAACATGTCTTGCTATTAGAAGGTGTATTCTGAGTAGCCATACGTCCACATTCTGAAGTCCATAATCCATTGATCGCCATATCATCCGACCTTGAATCCAATCCATTGCCAAACCAATTCCTTGATCTCTCCGAATCATTAACAAAATCCATGACTGTTCTAAGTCGATATCTAATTTCGAATTCATTCCAAATCCATTAACTGAATCCACGATCTCTCTGGATCATTTTATCCAAGTTTGGGACCTCTCCGGGTCCTGTAATCCAAATCCGGGACCTTGCGGAGTCCAAATCCAAAGCTAGAACCTCTTCGGGTCCAAATCAACATCCATAGACCTCACCAGGTCATTTATCCCACTCTGGCCTCGACTCTCCGGCCGAGAGCTTACCATGGTTTTTCTTCTCCAGCCTCGACTCTCCAGTCAAGGACTTAATCCTTGGGGTATCCTTCTTCGGCTTTGATCCCCAGTCGAGGACTTATCTTCTCCGGCCTTGACTCTCTGGTTGAGAACTTATATTCACCGGCCTCGACTCTCCGGTCGAGGACTTATATTCTCCGTCCTCGACTCTCCGGTCGAGGACTTATATTCTCTGGCCTTGACTCTCCGATCGAGGACTTCTCCATGGGGTGTTATACTTCGGCCTCGATCCCCAGTCGAGGACTTAATCCGAGTTTGAGTCCATTCTGTCGCTTTATGGCGAAAGGACTCGTAACTCACGGATACTGCCGCGTTTCTCCGATCGGGACTGTAACCGCATGACCTATATTATTTATTACATCAATCCATATCCATTCATTACAAAGTTCAATTGATAAAATAAAAGTCCGTATAACCAAGAAAACTAAATATCCATAGTACCAAGAAAGAAAGTAGAGTTTGCAGAAAACAGAAGAAACAAGATGTCATAAACTCGCATCACGGTTCAGCATCATCTCAGAGCATGCCTAGGGATCATCCTCGATCTTGTACATTTGTAAGTGACTTAGCCACATTACTTCGGGTTTTATTACTTATTCCATGCCATAAATCCAATCGAATAATAATAAGTTGATGATGATGCCTTGATCTTGTGCCATCTTCGTTTGAGGTGGGCGGTGGCTACTCCCCTTCCACTTCTACGGCTCAATTTCTTTTGTATTATTGCAAATGACCATTCCTCACATGTTCCTCAATGATATCCTTTATATTCCTGTAGTCGTTTGTGTTGTGCCCATCTAGCTCATGGAATAAACAATGCTTTCCTGATGTTCACTCGTATTTGGAGGACTCCCTTTTTGCCGGCCTTTGATACTAGAGGCACACTCGATTATCCAAATAGATCCTTTCCAGAGTTTCAGTTAAATTCATGTAAGAAGATAATTTTGATTCCCTTCATTTCCTTTTCGATGTGTTACTGTTGTCATTCATTTTCCATTTGCCTTTGTCATTCTTGTTTGAATCCTCCATGGGTGGACCTCCACCTTTTAGCATATAAACTTCAGCCTCCTCTCTCCCCTCTCTATCAGTCTTCGCATCCTCCTGTCATATAAACCTTTCTGATTCATGGTAAAACTCATCGAAATCCATCGATGGATCATGTTCCAATGATATTTTGAAATCCGAATTATTGGCAATCCCCGAGTCTACTGCCGTCAGAACCATTTGTGACAACCCGCCTTTCTAACCATAGAAAGACGTGTCATCAATAAGAAAAGAAAGAGATAAAAATAGAAAAGATAGAAAGAAAGAATAACAACATCGTAATCTCACAACAGAAACGGAACAAAATATAGCACATCACATAACTATTACATAGTTTTTACATATATCAGAGTTACACAACATCATACAACAAGACCGTCATATATATATCTGCCAATACATACATCCCAAAATACAACATACATCAACTAACACAGCGGAACTAGATAGATATATACGTTTGGACTTCTGCTCCAAGCTCCTCCAGAACTCAACAATCCAAAACCTATCACTTAGCTATTCATAAAAATTTGAGTACCTAAGAGTTTATGAAAAACAGAAATAAACTCCGGGCCAGACATGGGTCTGGTGTGAGTAAACGGGTTAAAGTTGCTTAACTTTGAAAATTATTTGAAAACAAAGGTATCACGTAAGACTTCCCACACATAAACACGGGTAAGTTTTTACCTTACGCTAACCAAAACATTTTATAGGAAATCCAATGATATTATAATAGTGTCTAGGGTTTTCAAGTAAATAGAAAATAGTCGAAATTGTTACATCTATTAAATTCCATCTACTAGCCAAAAAAAGTGGGCAATACAAATCAAAACCGTAGGGTCTCGTAGGGAAAATGGGTTTCCATCAATGGAAGGGCTACTGGGGTACCGTCCGTCACAGTACGGGGCCTAGATCACCGTACCGAGGATCACTCCCGACCCCCTACAACACAAGGCCGGAACCATTCCTTACTGAACAGTTCCGAACAAGATAACCCCGCAGTTGTGGCCAACAACTGCCCACACAGCCGAAATAAATGGACATCTAGACATGGGTATATCTCGTCCTGCTTGGGTGCTACCTACCTAACCTTGCTGCATCTCCCCTGTTTTATCCATTCACGGTTGATGGGGCTTGAGGCTGCAATTACCTTTATAGAACACATCTCTTAGAATGCTCATCGTCCGCCTGACGATGTGCTGAAAGCATTCAATCCATACAAGTTCGTTCCGGGTTCGAATGAAACCGAAGGCATTATCTCGTTACACTCATTTTGGAATCACCCTCGAAGTTAACGACGATAACCCTTGCACCCTGAAAACACCATCTCGATCTTCACTTGAGATGCCACGACCTATCGTTTAATTTGGATCGATGTGGTTTTCGGATAATCATAGCTGACACCCGATCCCGATCTCATCGAAATCCAAATGCCATTTTAGAGGCCAAGTTGTTTAATAGTTTAAACAATTTAATTCAACACTTTGAATTCACATAACATTTATCACAGATAAATCATATTCAAATATCACAGATATATTGAGGCATATCACAGAGTATCACAGAATATCGCCAAATAGATATCACAAAATCAGATATTCTACTTATACCATCATCCATAAGCAAGCATCTTTAATCCTTATTGTAATTAATTCAATTTAAATTAATTACTTGAGAATTAATCACTTAATCCTGCTTAATAAATCATTAATTAATTAACTATTCCATTTCAAACCATTTAATTAATTACTTCTTAATCAATTTTTTAAACCTTAATTACTTAATTCATTACTCCTTAATTATTAATTAATTAATCGTTAATTATTTAATTAATCAATTATTAATTCTTAATTGAATTACTTACTTAGTTAACTACTAATCATACCTTAATTAACTTAAGTAGTTAATTAAAATTCTTAATTACGAATTGATTAAACACTTATTAATCTTTAATTACAATTATAAATTAGTCATTCTTAATTACCTTTCCAAACAATTAATTAATAATAATTATTTATCTTAATTAACATTTTAAAATCTTCTTTAATAACTTTGAAATCAATTTATTACTAACTTAGAAAGCTTTAATGTTAATTAAATTTAAAACTTATCTTATATTAATTACTTAATTAAAATGTTAATTAAGATTTTAGAAAACATTGTTAAGTATTTACTTAAATAATTAAAACTTGTAATAATTTCTTAGCTTAATTTGTCAAGACTTTAGTCATCAATACTTAAAATTCGATTAAGATAATTAACTTCAAACTTTGGTTAAGATGAAATAACATAGATTTTATTCAGCTAAGTATTTTGAAACCCAACCCGAGAAATCCCCCAGGTCCACTCGAGTTTTCTCCTCCTATTTCCCGAGTCTCCTCTCTCTTTCTTCTTCTCATACTTTCTTCTTCCCTTTTTTTTTCCAGTTAAGTTTAAGCCAAGCTTAAGTTTAAACTAAAATAATAGGAAGTATGCTCACACACTCGAGTTCCAAACCAAAGCAACGCATTCATTTTCTCGAGAATCAACTCGAGTTGCTAACATCAAAACTTCCTGACACCATCACATGGTCATACACGTGCACGATACCTCACCGACGTTCTGGCGAACCGTGCCACCTCCAGCAAGTCGCAAGCTAACGTCACACTTGAAAGCAAAACTCGATTTGATGCCTAAAACTCGAAATCAAAATCTGGCCTTTCATTCGAAACTGTAACTCGAACTCACTAAACAAAAATGCCTCGTTCCACTCACGCCGACCATCAAAAGCAACACAACTCTGGCCTCACCTCGTCGACACCCCACTCTACCATCCCCTTGAAGCTCGTGCAACTCGATGCATCCGAGGTGACGAAATCACCTCGTTTCCAGACCACTGCAAAACTTGAGCATAAACCTTAAATTCGCCTCGTTCCCTCAATTCTTGCAATAGATAATTTTTTCAACAATTTTCCTAACTTCAACAAGGGTCAAGCAAGCTTCATGCAAAATTTTAACATCTAAAAATTCTTCAGTCAACAGAAATTGATCGAAATATGTTTTCGGTTCAACTACGAACTGCACTTTACACACTCAACTAAAAATCACCATTTTTGTTTTAAAAATCTTATTTTTGTATGTAGATTCAAGCTATATAATTGAATTAGCCATTTACAATACTCGAATTCAACATAATTTTTTTTTTGCTCTATAAATCAAATTTCCAGTTGATATACTTCACTAACAGGTTGAAAAAAAATTTAAAAGCTTGATTTATGTTTAAACAACCTATTTTGTTTTAAACTCAAAGCCTAATAATAGCTAGATGAAAATATTTTGGATTTTTAATAACTTCTTAACTCAGTAACAAAACAAAACAGAGAAGAATCAGAACAACACATATATAAACACAGAGCTATATAAACAACATACATATGCAAGCATATTATTATCAATGAATCATACATACATATTTAATTAAACTTAAGTCTTTAAAATTTTTGTTTACTCACCTGAAAAGTGTTTGTACAGAGAGAAACTTTTGTTTTGAAGGCTGCAGTTTGATTTTCCTGTAAATCCTTCCTATTTTGATCTTGAGTGAGTTTAAGTTTGTAAGATAATGATGTTTATTTTTCTTTTCTTTCAGGCTTGCTAAGTTTTGTTTGAATGAACAAGAATAAAAAGATGTATATATAAAGAAAATAGGTTTTACAGTAGGTGTCTTCTGGTACTAACTGTTTCCTCTGTTTAGATTTTTGTCTTTTTTCTGAAAATTGAAATGACATTTGTTTGTGCTGAGATGATGTTATTTAATGCATATGTTTCCCTATATGTTTACATCTTATCCTATTCTTGTATGTACATAGATCTTGTTTGTAGATATTTTTTTGTTCCTTTTTTTTCTCTTTTGCCTTGCTTATACATATATTTCATAGGTTATGTTACTAGAATTATCTTATGTTTTCATAGAAACATACGAGTTACCTTATATATTTATGTTTAACACAAATCCTTAGTTTTTCTAGAATTTAAAGTTTAACAATCCAAACATTTTATTTATATCCATATGTTTTATACTTATATTTTAATATTGATAGAATTGATTTTATTTTAAACATTATTATTTAGATTACATTCATATATATATTATATCAAATGTTAATAATGTAAAACATTAAATAAGGTAGATTTTATTGTAAATATTTTTGAAAGTCTTCATTTTAAATTTTCAAATCAAAATTTCCTTCAATATATATATATATATATATATATATGGTAATTGTCCAAAGTCTTATTTGTTTTTAATTGATAAGCTTGCATTTCATTTAATTAGATTAAATGCTTATTAAAATAATATTTCCAAAATCCCGGGTCGTTACATTCCTCCCCCTTAAAAGAATTTCGCCCCGAAATTTAAAACAAAAGTTAATTCGAAAGCTTTTATATCAACCATCCAAGCATACATATCATCCGTACATTAGCAAACAATCAAACAGTTTATCCTAACAAACATCACTAGTCATCTGGACATAAATCCGGATAGGCTTTCCTAAAACTATCCAGAGTTTTCCATGTACAATCTCTGGGATCCTCGCTCCACTGCACTTTGACGAGCTTCACTGCTTTGCTCCTGAGTTGCCTCTCGTCTTGATCAACAATCTGAACAGGGTTCCTGACCACAGTCAAGTTTGGTTCTACTTCCAAATCTTCCTGAACTACTGGTTCTACAACCAATGATGGGTCATGGAAAAATTTCCTTAGATGGGATACATGAAATGCATTATGAATTCCAGACATACGTTCTGGCAATTCAATTCTGTAAGCTATAGCACCAATCCTTTCCAGCACCTGGAATGGTCCTATATATCTTGAGGCAAGTTTTCCCGTCTTTTCGAATCTTATAGCACCTTTAATCGGGGAAACTTTGACAAAGACTAAATCTCCAATCTCAAATTCCAATTGTCTTCGCCTTTTATCTGCATACTTCTTTTGACGGTCTTGAGCAGCTTTCATTCTCTTCTTGATAAGATCAACTTTCGCAGCAGCTTCACGAATCAAATCTGGTCCAAGCACAAGACGATCTTTCGACTCTATCCAACAGGATGGGGATCTACACGGTCTTCCATATAAAGCTTCATAAGGAGCCATATTAATACTCGCGTGGTAACTATTATTATAGGAGAATTCTACCAGATGAATATGGTCTTCCCACGATCCATCAAAATCCAAAACACAAGCTCGCAACATATCCTCTAGAATACGATTAAGCCTCTCCGTCTGTCCGTCTGTCTGAGGATGATAGGTTGTACTCAATCTCAAACTCGTTCCCATAGCTGATTGCAGAGCCTCCCAGAATTTGCTGGTGAAGATAGGATCTCGATCACTTACTATACTGACAGGAACACCATGCAATATAACTATCCCCTTCAAGAAAATCTCTGCTAGAGAAGCTGTAGTACGAGTTGCCTTAACCGGTATAAAATGGACGCTTTTAGTTAACCGATCCACAATAACCCATATTCCTTCATTTCCTTTCTTAGTTCTAGGTAAACCGTCGATGAAATCCATTGAAATCGTCTCCCATTTCCATTCTGGAACTTCCAAAGGCTGCAATAATCTTTTGAGTGAATAAGATGATTTTGAAATAAAGAATTTATTTATCACAACTTATCGATAATCTCAAAGTGAATGTGAATTTCAAAAAGGTGAATATGATTTTGAAAGTGAATATAGTTTGAAAGTGAATAAGATTTCAGAAGAGATATGATTTGAAACCGAATATGATATATTGATATAAATTGTGAATTGACCTTTGAAATGTAAAAGAAACATCCGGTGTGGAATAAATATTTGGTTGTTAAAGAGACTGCGATCAGATATTATCATACTCTCTGCCAATACCGAAAATCACTTTAACAACTGTGTACGTTGTGGAGATTCCAGAAATGAAGTAGGATGGTTTGGCGAACGATTTCTTTATGAGGTATTGACATGACCCCGACTCCCGTGAGTCAGCTTAGATGTGACTAAAACAGAAGCTATACTTGGGCCAAATGAGGTCATTCTTATGATCGGACATGCTTCTTCGATACCATATTATGACTTTGTGATGATTTGGTGGCCATCCCTTGATTTTGATTATGGGAGTATGTTCCGAGATGGACGGTAGTAGCTGCTATGCGTTACCACCAGTCCGGATCCGTAATTGGTATATCTACCTCGGCATTGCCTCGAGTGCCGTGTTCACAAGCTTTAGCACGCCTTAGACAAGTTTGGTTTGTACCATACCTATGGAATGCCCTCTGATAGCCCTCCAGTTTACGGAGGAATTACGGTACTGTATAGACTATGGAAATATAAAAAAATGTGTTAAGGGGGATATGGGTAAAGTCTTAACACTATTTTAATACTTTACTTTACTGTAGACACTATTATAATAGCGTATTGTATTACATAGTAGATAGTTTAATGGATCCTTAGTAGATGGTAATCTCGAACGTCTCTTAAGTTCTTGCACTCACGTTAGACACTGGATAGGAGATGTCAAACCCCGTAAACATCTCTGACGCCGTCACACTCATATTCATCGTTGATTTAACTTACATAAGATCTTTCAGTTCTGACTCGAGTGTTTTGTCTTTTCAATTCGCCCGGGTTAGCCTGAACATTTCAGGGTTGAAGACCTTATTTTTGAAGGATGAAGACGTAGAATTTGTACTACTATTATTTATTTTATTTATTTCACTGCATCATGTTGTTCCGCTGCATTTATTCATTTATTTCTGTTTTATGTAACTTTGATTTTTGTGTTGTAAAAAAATAATCAAATGTATTTATAAAACAGTTTCATAAACTGTTATTTGATTATTATATTTTGTCATTCCGCTGCGAGATTTTTTATTTGTTTTATTTCTTTTTTTCTTATTTACCCCATAACAATCTGCCCTTTTGAATGGTTTGAGTCTCGCATGTATGTCTACTTAAAACGTCCAAAAAGGCAGGTCATTACAATTTAATTGAATTTTTAATATATTTTCAGAAATGATAATACTCTAATATTCTATTAGTTCAATTATGTTATATAATAGTTTTACGTTTATTTATAGTATATTTGCACATGTTTTAATTTAAAAGTATTTATGTATTAATTAAAATTCAATTGAACGTTAATTTTTTACTTAATTACCATTTATATATTTGTAAAAACATTAAGTATGAATTCCATATGCTGTTTTGGAATCATCCGTTATATCCCGCTATATCCTCTCTATATCCCTGCTATGACTTTTTGCACCTCCGCCGCATTGAATCCGCCTAGCACTTTAATTGCACAGGTTGTATTTGACTTCGTCGCAATGTATTCTACGGTTACTGATAGTTGAGTGTCGCTTTTACAACCATCCCAAAGAAATTTTTTGGCAGCATCTAATAAATCGTAAAAAAAAAAATCTTCAATATTTGGTTCTTCAACATTTACATCGTCATCATCAACTTCAACCGTAGGAACATTGATCGTGCTGCATCTTTAATCATATTATACGATTCGTCAAAACAATTTCATTATCAGCCACCTCTAATTCAGACTCTACAGGAGTATGTGCTACAACTTCTCCATGACGATCTCAAACATAATACTCCAACAAGAAATTGTTTTTGCACAGATGAACTTTCACAATATCTGGTAATAAATACTTCAAATGTTCACACCTACTACACGGACAATGAATTTCTACATTGTTTTCGCTATTACTTAAAGCAAATTCAGCAAATACATTTATACCATTAAAAAAATCTTCCTTTATTGAGGCTCTCAGTCCTCTTCTTTGATACATTCATCTCCTCCGATCAACAAATTAATTGATCATTTTTCCTATTTAAAAAATATGTCACAAATACAAAAATAAATATTGGCCATTTTACGAATTGATATTTTATTTTTCAATGTATTGATACGTAACCTTACACGCGTCAATTTTTCCCAACTTAAGAATACATATTGAAATGTTGGTTTATGGTTTTTTTTATTGATCGGTCATTCTAGTTCCCATTACAAACACAATAAACACTTACCTTTCGTAAATTATTTCTTTTTAAACGTTTTGATAAAATTTCGACAGCACTTCCCTTTTGTTTCCTGCATTGTACACAAATGTCTGTACACATGAAACAAAAGAGAAAAGTGACGTCGAAATTTTATAAACCGTTAAAAACGAAATAATATACGAAATGTAATTGTTTACTGTGTTTATAACTTGTTCAATACATGGACAAATTAACTAAGTATTGTACCAGATGAATATAAATGTTCGGTTTATGATAGAAATGAATATCTATATAACGATCATGTACAACACTTGTCGGACGTGGCCAAAAACTCTCTAATGGATGTAATAAAAAAGTAGTTTATACAAAAATGGAAATATTACAATTTGTCTTCTTATTTATTATATAATATACTATTATTTGTAAATAGTTGAAAATTTACTAATTTTATATATTTCAAAAAATTATAATTTATCATATTATTCCGCGTATTTTATCAAATAAGGTTGCTTCAATATTCCACGTTCTTTACAGTTTCTTAACTTTTTAGCTCCTTTTCCCTGAGCATATTGTTGTCATTTTCCAATGCAGTCAATTTCCTTTTGAGGCTCATACATTCATTTTATACAAGTCAAGATGTTTAGAAGCAATGGACATGGATGATTCTAACTTCGACTGAAGTAGAATGTATCTTTGTTTTTCGATAAGCAACTTGTTTTCGAGTTCTATGGCTTTTAGTTTGAGTACAGAGGGAGAATATTTCAATTATCACAAGACAATACTAGAAATAATACATATATAATGGTTTACACGTATACACAAATTCACAAATTATACATACTCTTCACAATTTCAAGCTAACAAATGAAATAGGTATTCTATGGAATACCATAAACCATCATTATGTTATTAGAAAAAATTAGAATTACTACTTAGCCCTAATTTATCAACCTTGGAAAATCTAGATTTAGGGTAAAAATTAGACTTTTCACAAAAATAAAAGATTATACCTGAGATTGGAAGCAACGGAGAGTGATTAAGCAGTCGTGAAAGATCCGAAAGCTTGAATTTGGGGTTTGGAAGCAAGAAATTGGGTTTTAGGGGTTTAAACTCTTTTTTGTTCGTATGCTGAAATGGGGAAGAATGGTCTCGACTGAGACCTGTATATCGCGAATTTCCGACGACTTCCAACGGTAGCCGACAGTCCATCGAAAATGCTCCGTCGGAAGCCGTTGCCAGTTGCTGTCAGTATTTCAGCTTTTTCTATTAGTGTTTTTTTCTAAACTGAATTCCAAATTCTGAACCAGAACTATAGAATCGATCTCTTCAGAATCACTAGATTTTTCAACAGCTACAACTTTATGAAATATTTTCTCCATTGATTTCTATTAAAAAAATTAAATTCAATAAATAAATCAATCCAAACAAATCATATATTTCTTTAACTTTCAACATAAAGTAAATGTAGCAATTATTAAATCAAACTTAGAAAAATTCTGCATTTTGAAATACCGTTAAAATTAAAGTAATAATTACTAACTGAAGTTACTAAAATGCACTTTAAGGTTGCACTTCATAACCAAAATGCAGTAAAAAAATTGCATAACTATTATTACAACTAAATAAGCCAAATGCAGTAACCTTTTCAATAGAAAATATTATTAACAACAATTAATAAGTTATCATACTAAAAAAGCCACATAACCTGAAGGCAGTAAAACCATATTGACTAGCATTACATTGTGAACTAAAGGATAATTGCATAAGACACATGTAATTACATTATAATTTAAAATTTAACTAAATTTTTAATGTAACTATCAAATTCTAGTTTTCAAAATATTATAACTACATTATGTAGCTACATATAATAAATGCACTAATAAAAATTATAAAAAAAGAAAATAAAAATTATTAGTTAAAAATAATTATTTTAACTGCATTTAAAAAAGTAGTAATTATAAGCATTTAACATTTTTTTAGAAAATTGTTGGTAAATGCAATTACATGCATGTTAAAGTAAAAAAAAATACAACCGCATAACCCAAACGCAGTAACATTTTAAAAACAAAAAAATTTTCAACAGCAAACATCATTAACAACAATATTTAGTTATTATAGTAAAAAAAACCACATAAACCAAATGCAGTAAAACCATATTGATTAGAATAGCACTAATGAATTGAAAAACAACCGCATAACGCTAATGCAACTACATTTTTTGAATATAATTATCAAATTGTAGTTTCCATGATATTATAACCAAAAATTTTAACTATATATAATACATGCACCAATAACAATTGTCAAAACGGCAATAAAAGATTATCAATTAACTAAAAATAACTATTTTTCACTGCACTTAATAAAGCAGTAATTATAATCACACACATTTTTTTTAGAATGTTGTAAATGTAATTACGTTAACGTATATCTTAAAAAAAATGCATAAACCAAATACAGTAAAAACCATATTGATTAGAATAGCACTAATGAACTGAAAAACATCCGCATAACACCAATGCAGTTACATTATAATTAAAATATAACTGTGTTTTTTGAATATAAATATCAAATTCTAGTTTATAGAATATTATAACTAAATTTGTAACCACATATAATATATGCACCAATAACAATTATCAAAACGACAATAAAAAATTATCAATGAACTAAAATATGTTATTCACTGCACTTAATAAAGCAGTAATTGTAAACATAATATTTTAGAGTGCTGTAAGTAAATGCAATAAATGTATAACTTAAAGAAATACAACTGCATAAACCAAATGCAACAAAATTTTAAAAACAAAAAAGCCTTTTCAATAGCAACTACTATTAACAACAACTAATTAGTTATCATAGTAAAAATACTGAACAACCCAAAAGCAATAACACCATATTGATTAACATAAGACTAATGAACTGAAACATATAACTGCATAATCCCAATGGAGTCGAATATGAACAAAATCAATTATACTAATTATCACAACCCTAATGAACTGAAAAACAATTGTATAACACTAATGCACTAAAATTAATCATACTTATTATGGTAATACATATTTCGAACAAAAATAACTATATAAAATTAATTAAAAATAACAATAATAATCGACTATATCTTTCGATTCGTTATTAAATAGGACCCAAGACCAATTTTCAATTTCATTACACAGTATCTATATATAATGAGAATTCCTTCATTTGAAGCTTTGGAAATTACATTAATACTTTTGCTATACATTGATTAAAAATAAATCAAAAGTATGATGGTTTCGTCCTTGCTAAAAATAAAATTAATGCATTTTTTATTTTACACGTTCAATCGGATGTGTCATACGTACTGGTATATACGATAGGTCAATAAGTTCAGTTCTTTCCAAGTAAGAAATAGGAACCCTTGAGTGCTTTACCTTAAGAAGTAGGGACCCGATACAATTTTCAGTTCCATTATATATAAAGCACGATAAGTCAATAAGCTGAGTGCTTTGTCCGTATGAAAACCGCGGCCATAAGTTGCAGAAGCCACAGTGGCATAGTACAGAAGATTGATACACTATCTCTCCAAAAAAATAGTCTCTAAAATAATAATAACATATCTTATATATAAGCAGAAAACTCTGAGCTACTCTAGCCTATGCGTGAACTCCAACCTTAACATATCCACATTCATATAGAACTTGTATACATTCATATAGAACTTGTATAGTAAGTTAAAATTGATGATTCTATGCTTTGGAGCACCAAGTACTTTATTGACATAATTGATATTGTACAAAAGATGCATGTCATGGATCATAATACCATTAAAGTCATCCATCATAATAAATAAGATCAAACTACAATCATTATAATAAACTCTGCTAGCAGCTGCTTTGAGAGATATATATCAAATCTTTAACCCTTTTAAAATCCTTGTTACATAAGCTGATAACTTTAATGAAAAGCAAGCATTAAATTTACCCAGTCAACCAGGAATAAAATTTAAATTCAAGACCACTCTAATCCAAATTCAAAAATGCATTGAAAAAACGAGATCGTTAAAAGATGTGCAAAAACAACGAATCAATATTCCAATATCAACAGTCAAAACCAACTCAAATAAAAGTAAAATAAGCAATAATGAAAGTAAACCACACACAATATTTATAGTGGTTTCAGTAATGTTGTGTTATTGTACATCAGTTTTGAAGAGTCTTTTTATTATTAATAACGAAAGAATACAAGAGATTTTACAAAATCACTTAATTTTTTATTGAATTTGATTTTGTGAAGATTAAAAATTGAAAAAATTTGTTATATGAAACCCTTTTCAATTTGAACGAACCTTTCTCTTGAGATTTGAAAAATAGCTTTTTCACAATCAAAACACAACAGCACGGACATAAAACTCCATGTCTAAGCCTGATCTCAATGCTCAGTAGTCCAAATTCAACACATAAGCAATCAATCGTCTGACAACATGCACAGTCGTCTAAATTCATCAAATCCAGACATTTAATCCAAATTTTTGATGTCTAAATGCATCTAAAATAAAATGGAAAAACTCGGGATAATTTTCTGAGTCAACTAGACGTTTAAATGAAAATGTTAGACGCCTAAATTTCATACTAGACATCTGAATTACAATTTAGACATCAAACATGCGGTAGCTTTGAATTGTTTGTTTAAACCGTGACATCTTCTGCCTCCGAGCTTCGATTCGCTAACCGTCTTCACCAATATCAAGTTATCTTCATCGTCTTCAATTTTACGTGTAGTCGTTAAAATCTAATAGAAAATACATGCAAAGTTTGCAATGATGAAGATTCAAACTTCTAATCTCATTTGCACATAAGAGTATTTTGAGAAGTTAATGGTTGGAACCAAAAGTTTCCTACATATTCCAACTGCCAACAAAGTTTTTTTTTTATTCTTTCTTTTTTCCTTTTGTTTTTCTTTTCTTGCTTTTTTTTATCTACAAAACTAATCATTTGGTTTATCCGCGTTATTTCATTATACATAACAATACATAAAGGACGATAAGTCAATAAGCTGAGGGCTTTGTCCACACAAAAACCTCGACCATAAATTGCAGAAGCTACTGTGGCATAATGCAAAAGATTGATACATTGTCTTTCCAAAAAAAAATAGTCTACAAAATAATCTCTCAAATAATAATAATAATATATCTTATATATAAGCAGAAAAGTCTGAGCTACTTTAGCCTACGCGGACCGTACACTCTTCATCGGGTGGAGGTGGGAGACATATCCACAATCATATAGAACTTGTATAGCAAGTTAAAATTGATGATTTTATGCTCTGGAGCACCAAGTACTTCATTGACATAATTGATATTATATAAAAGATTTATACATCTTATGGATCATAATACCATTACAGTCATCCATCATAATAAATAATATCAAACTGCAATCATTATAATAAACTCTGCTAGCAGCTGTTTTGAGAGATACATATCAAATCTTTAACCCCTTTAAACTCCTCCTTACATAAGCTGATAACTTAAACAAAGTGGTCGTGACACAATCATGAGCACAAACAAAGCATAAAATCAATAATGAAAAGCAAGCATAAATTTTTTTCAGTGAACCATGAATAATACACTACTACCAGCATATGATATATATTCCAGAACATGTGTTAATTAGTTAGATCCATTTGTCACTACTTGGTAGGCTATTAGATTTTATTATATTCTGGGTACTGCTAGCTACTTGATATGGTATTAGATACAATATTCCTTAGTTACTTTGCTTTCAAAGCTACGTGTTCCATGTAATGGGGAAAAAAAATCTACATGAATGTTGCAAAATATTGGACAAGAGAAATGCCTAGTAATACATAGTAAAGGGATTGCCGATTATAGTAAAACTGTAGGAGTATTATTTTGTTCTATAAGTTTCCAAACCATTAACATTTTTGTTTGTGTACTTTTACAGCATGAATGACAATACCTGTATATATATACTACATTGTTTTACACAATTTTCAACTAGCTAGCTTTGTGTGCCACTTAAAGGATCATCAATAGTTAACGGAGTTGCAAAAAAAGTTGCATTATTGAGAATAATTATGTGAGAAGAAAAGCAAAAGAAGATGATGTGTAATTTTGATAGAACTATTCAGTGAAGAGACAATTTGATGATTGTAGACTTTGTAGTGATGAAAACTGTGAAACAGATACAAGTACAGTTTTCAATGATTTTGCACCTTGTCAGATGTCATTAGAAGTGTCATGGATCGTTTGGGCACTGCACTGGAGAATGCACCAAGCCTGACGTATTGAAGCAAAAGAGAAATATTTGATGGAATACACGGGAGAATTGCATAACAAAAAGAAGAAGGGTGACCACTATTTGTGGTCTGATTTTCACATGAAAGTAAGTGAACAAGAATCAAGAATCGGATAACTTGGGCTGCACAGGTGCCTGCAGGATCCCAGGTATCGTAGATTGGTTATGCAAATTGATGCGATGCGATGCTTATTGTAGCATTTTTGTATGTGCTGAGTTTATTGGATACGTATGCTTGTCTATATTAACTGCTGTTATCAAAAAAATTCCACAAAAATGATAAAATAAATATGATAGATTCATTTCTTTTTCCATTTATATTTATCTCAAATTAATCACTGTTTCCCCTTTTGTGCTGGGCTTGGTGAAATTTAATACTCAATAGTAGCTTTTGTTCATTGTTTCTAACATTAATGGAATGATCCCAGCCTTATTTGATGAAACACAGAAAGTACAAAAGTAAGGCGAGTGGATCTTTACTACTACAATTCGCATGGAATCAGTCATATAGACAAAGATGTACATAACTCAACAAACTATACATTTTACAACAACATGTTGCCTTTTATATGAGAATACATCTGTTATTGGGCTCTTGTCTTCATTGAGTTGATATACCCGCTTTATCATAAATCTGAGATTATATGCGGTGTTGGGCTCGGGTCTTCAATCAGTCTGTACCCGTTTGATTGCAATATCGGGACCTTCGTATGACCTTCGTATATATCCGCAACTTCTTCACTTTACTTGCTTCAATTTAAGGTACGCCATAAGGGTAATAATGTAATCTGATTAAATATTTAATTTTTGTAGTAAAGTTTTTTGAGATGAAAGTATGTTTTTTTGTTTTTATTTCTATTATATCATTATATGTGTAACAACACTGTTTTCTACGTCGTAGAATAAATAAATTTAATAAAAAAATAAAAAGATTGAATTTGATTTGTGATAATTGTTACTTTTGAAATTTTCTTTAATGAAATTCAATACTGTATAAAAGAAATTGTTTTATAAACTCGAATAAAATGTTTTAATAGATATAAAATATTTTAAAATGTAAATAACTTTTGTATGATCGAAATAGTTGAAAAAATAAATTTACTATACATTGGAACAACAAAGGAGAATATACATAGATCGAATTTAATAAAATTATTCAATTATTGAAATGTAATTAGTAGAATGATGTGCAAGTCAGTTTAAACTAGATTGACATATAAATAAATGTCAATAACTAAAATTTGAATACGAAAGAAATTAATTAAGCTAAATGAATTAGAATTTAGGGTCCAAACCAAATCAAAGCCCATTCTTTTTTCCGTCTCCTCTATTTACTCCAAACCAGCCCATGCTCATTTACCCTTTTTCATACGATAGCCTCAAAACCCCACCACAGAAAGATCTAGAAATAAAAATTGAATAAAGAAAAACAATAATAAAGTCACGCGCGAAGGCGCTCAGGCTTGGAAACATCGATTACGTCCAGAGGGATAAGTCGCGACATGGAGGGATGCGATGTGGCAGGCAGCTGTGGCAGGCGGCGCGGTCTAGAGATACGTTTGCGTTCATGGTGGAAGCGACGATGTCAATGGTTGGCGACTTCAGTCTGGCGACGATTTGGGCATAAAGGCGACAGAGGGTGGTGATTGGCTTCAGGCGACATGAGGGGATGGGGAAGCAGACGTTGCTGCTTTGAAGATTAACGTCAGCAAGTAGGCAGGCACGCGCAAAGTCCAGTGCTTGATGGCGGAAAATGGAGATGTCGAAATAGGCTGAAGGCAGTAAAAGATCTCATTTGAAATTCCGATGAGTTTCTAAATTCACATTTATATCTATATCATCTTGCTTGGTGTGTGTGGTTATCTGGTATATTGCTTGAATTGATTGGTATATTGATTTGAAATTGGTTGATGTTGAGATAGTTGATTGTTTGCATTTGTTAGAAGTATCAATATGCAAACGAAACTCTTACCAATTGAACTTTATATATTTGTATTTTCTTGTGTGCGCGTTGTATGGATGTTCGGAATTCAATGTAATTCAATTCTGGTCATACGATAAAATTTATATTTATGATTGGTTGATAATTTTAGAGAATTTTGCTCCATGATTTATTTTTTAGAAGTTCTATTGATTTTCTTGTTTTAAGAGGTTTTGAAAAGCTTTGAAAAACTATTTATGGTGTTTTAAAATTAGATTGAAGTATATTTACCAATAAATAAAAGTGGATGGCTATTGGAAATTGTTTTGGTTATAAAAGCTCTTTCAAAAATGAAAATAGAAATTTTCAAGAGTAATGAAATGTACGGAATTTTTACAAGTATTAATAAGGGGTTTTTATAATATTTTCGGAAAGGAATTTCTTTTGTAAAGTATGTATTATATTTAATAAAAAGGATTCAAAGGCAATTTTAAGTCATGGATTTTTTATTATCAAAATCTATTTAAGAGTTTGAAGTATACGCCTCTTTTTTATATATCGTGGTTCGAAATTAGTTTATTAGAGATTCGTGTGAAATTTTATATGATGAGAATTTTGAGTAAACGGTTTAGTAATACCCAAGTGATATAGAACGATTTTTTCAATTACTCTCTCGACTTCTCATACAATATATTTGATTTTTTTAAGGTTTTAATTCTATATGATGAGGATGTTGAATGAATGGATTAGTAATGCCGGATGGTATGGGGAGCTCGGTAATATTTTTTCGATTATTCTACTGTCTCATATTGTAGAATAATAGTTATTTTAGTGAGTGTAGTTCACTAGCTTTTAGTAAAAGTTCGAGTAGTGCTTGGTGTGAGACACTCAAGTAATAATTGTTTGACTACCATTGGTGTGTAGACGTCACTTATATTATTATATTCTGGAGATGGGTTAGGAGTTTGGGATGTCGTCTAGAGGTGGCTCTTTTATAGAGATTAGTAGACGAGATTTTATTACTCTCCAAGGATTACAAGTTGGAGTTACAATGGAATTTAGAGATTCATCCTCTATTGGCTAACTAATTGGGTATTATTATTTACTGCTTGGGATAGTAGTCAAGGATTTATCATGTTAAATACTCTCATTTGGGCATATGTAGTCGAGAGTACATATTATTACTCTCATATGACTCATCTAATCAAGAGTATTCGTTGCAACCTCTAAGGACTAACTAGTCGAGTATTATTATATACTCTTAGGTTAGTAGTCGAGGATTTTTATGTTGAGATGCTCTCGTCAGGACTCGCATAGTCGAGCGAAGGTGTTGTCACTCTCATCAAGACTCCTAGAGTCGAGAATACTAGTTATTACTATCAATTGGACTCATCAAGTTGAGAGCAGTTGTTGGGAATCTACGTCATAAGGTTCATACCACTATGGAGAGTGTGTGAGTAGAAATTTCTAGGTAGGCCAATGTCCCTTTTAGTGGTCTTGATTGTGAGGTCACACCTCAAATCTATAATGACTCTTTGTTGAGATTGTAAGTTGAGAGTCATTACTCTTTTTAGAGCTATTGTCCATACATCACTTAAGGACCAACCGTTTGTTGCCAAGTCTAAGTAGGAGTTGTAACCAATGCACATCCTAGTCGTACAATGTGTTTATAACAAGCAATGGATATGAGTGTCATGATTCTTAGAGTAACTAAGGGACTATAGGAAACAGGCTGTGGTCATTTGGATTTCCTAGAGCAGTGTTGTACTACGTCAGTCTCCCATCTGGATGACCTAGGTAGATCCAATTTTTATGAGTTATTTGATGTTGTCACGAGTGGCGACCTACCTTTCTGACACTTGAGAATGACACTTAATACATCTATGGTATTCATATGTTGTTCCACAAACATCCGAAAGACGAGTTTTCATGGGGTAAAATAAAAAAAACAGAAATCGCATAACGGAATAGTTAAGTATAGCATAACAATATGATAAAATATAAGGTTACTTCTTAACATGGAGTTATCAGAGTTACAACAAAAGTATCACCATCAGCCTAGGCATTTATTGCAACCCACCTTAATATAAAATATGCATACATAGAACCAACATCTCATAACAGCGGAAATAAATAGTTAGACAAATAAAGAGCTTTCTACTCATCCACCATCTGCAAAAGAGCCCAAAGAAACCTGTCACTTCTAGACTACTCAAATATAAATGAGTACTTGGGAGTTTAGGGAAAACAAACAATCCGAGTCAGACAATAAGTCTGGTATGAGTAAACTTGAAAAAAAAAAAAGAAACACGTAAAATAACTTGTGAGACCATGCTGTAAAACACGAAGTGGGTTCCCCTCACAAGAGCAACATCCAAGTAAAAGAATGGACATAAATAATTAAACATCGCGAAAAGTGCAAGACGCTTCCCAATGCAATTAAGAAAGAATCAATTCAAAGGTTTGAATCAAAAATAAGGAAAATGAATTTTTTCAACAATGACTAGGAGGGTATTTCCACCTTACCAAAAGTATACCACTAGAAAATATACTTGACAATTATGACGGCTCTAGGAAACCTCCAAGCCAGACAACCCCAACCTTACCGAGTATCCAAGTATTTCAAATCTCCGTACGCATACAACCAAAACCAATCTTCAGTAGATATGACAATACCCTTATGGGGACAACCCCACATAGCTTGGTCCTTACTCGCTCTTTATTTAGTCATTTTTGATAAAGGATATCAATGCTCTAAACAAGCAACAAATTGTCGTAGATCGACGAAACAAAAACAAAAAGAAGAAGGGTATCGAAATCGGTAGTAAAGATATCAACTATTGGGGGATAACAAAGCCATCATATATGGAAATCAAATCTTATACTTTTTCAATGCTTGGATAATATCCATATACTTATCTTTTTATAAGTATATTCAAAATAAATTTACGAGGATTTCATATTTCAAAAGCATACTTAAATGGGTCAAAAACAATTACCTACAAGAAAAGGCGAAAGTTTTCCACACCATCATAATTATAATCGTTTATGGAAATCAAATCTCCTACACTTGTCACGTTTTCGATATTCTCGACTTGCTCTATCCCTTGACTAAAAACAAATCTAGGTAAGTCATGGCACTATTTGCTCTTAGCCTTGCCTAGACACTTCGGTTCTAGATCTCACAGATAAATGATCAATCTACTCATCGGCTTTTAGTGCCAAGTATAGGACTACATATTTTCCATAAATAACCCCTTTAAATTACTTATATAAATTTCAAAGCTCCTTTAAAATATTTTAAACCAAGATTTAAAACTTCTATTCAAATCATAACTTAACCTATCATCTTTAAAGGAGAATACGACCACGTGTGATGAAGCTCCCTATTAATCAAATGAGATAGCTAAAAGGGGTGTTATTTCAAAGTCACTAAATGTCAATCCTGAGTTAAAAGGTAGTGTAAGTTCCCTTTAACTAAATGTCAAGGTTATTTCTCATAAACTGGCCGAGCACAAATCAAACAACCAAACAAGAACAATAGCATACACATTATCATTGACAATTTACAACCAATAGTTCATACACCATTTATTAAAATGTAAACAAATCAAAGGAAAGAGATTAAGATTACACTTACTGTAAAATAATTAAATTATACTCACAGAATAACTTATAATCACTAAACTATGAAAGTATGGAATATACTCAAAGAATAAGTTATACTTACTAAACTACGAAAGCAAGGAATATACTCACTTCTTATTTGCTTTGCTAGAGACTTAGAATACTTCGCCTTTGATAATGAAATTTATTTCTTTTCTTTAGTTTACAAATGGATTAAAATAAGATATGGATTTGGGTATTTATAGGTGAAAAGAAGGGTACTTTATTAATTTCTTATAGCTTAACCTGATTCGATCAGATTTTGTCCAATAGAAACCATCCTTATGGCCTAATTTGATTCGACCACATTTTGGTGCAATAGAAAACATCCTTATGGCTTAATTTGAAGGAATCCTCCTTAACAACTATGGTCTAACCTGATTCGACCAAATTTTAGTCCGATGACAACCATCTGTATGACATAACCTGATTCGACCATAATGGTCCAATGACAACCATCCATGTGGAATATAATATTCATTATGCTATTATTTTATTGGGCAAGTAATTATACTATTTTGTTTTATTAGGCAAGGTTAACAATTCTTTCTTGTTTTGTTATACGAGTAATTATACTATTCTATTTTATTAGGCAAAGTTAATAATTCTTTCTTGTTTTATTAGGAAAATTTAAAAGTAATCATTCTCATTTGGCTTATTAGGCAAAGAAAATAATAGTCTCCTTATTCTTAAATAAATCGATACCCCTACCTGCTTTATAACTTGAACCATCTTTAAACTAACATTTTACATCAGTTTTAAATATCCATTCGCGACATTTTATCCAAATTTTATTTTAGTTATAAAACCCATTACTTAATCATTTAAAAACATTTTTACTATTCAAGTTCAAAGTGATTAAATTATGGGTCGTTACATCATCTCACTAGAGACGATGATTATTTAACACTAGAGACTGGCTGCGTGCTAGTCTATCACTTGAGATAGCCTAAGCTGAAACAACCCCACCATTATACCCATATTATTAAAGAACATTATAAGTAATTTCATCTAATAACACAGAGATTATGGCTAGTTAAGGGCAATCGAATGTGAATATATCTTTGTACTAACACTGACATGTCTTTATTACCTTTTAAGGATCTAAACTAAACTTTTTGATTAGTAAAAAGTAATAAACACACCTATTAAAAATATTCATAATAGTATGTAATATAGATAAATCAAAATCAGAGTCACAGATCGTAGTGGAATAATATACACCATACTAAGATGTGAGTATACAAAATATCAGTACTAGACATACATGTATATACACACATTACATCCAAAATACTGTATTGGGTACTAAATGACTACTAAATAATATACATGACATATCATCCTAAATGTCAACATATACAATAATGAAAAAAACTAAAATATTCAAAATAGTTTACTCTATAGCTAACGTAAAATCCAAAAGTCAACAAGTCCTGTACTTATAGAGTCTCGGCCTGATCCGAGTATTATAAAAATAAACGAGGCAGACTATATCTAATAGAAAAGGTGAGATAATGATACCATAAATATATGAATTGACAATAAATAAGCCATAATAAAAATATGCCAAAACAAATGATCATAATAAGGCATATCAAATAAAATCACCATTTTATAAATCTATTTATAACTTAACTATAAAATAAGTCTCTCAAAATATGCCTAAAACCAAATAACCATAATAAGGCATATCAAACAAATTCACCATTTCACAAATCCTTATCAATTCTCAAATGGACCATCATAAAAAATATGGTGATGACAATTCAAAATTCTTTAGAGCCAAAAGATACTAAATATCCATCCCAAAATCTCTAAAGAAAAATCATCACTAATGAGATAATAATAGTAGACAACTATCAACTTAAAAACAATGACACGAAGCCTAATAACCAGATAGAATGATACAAGTCTAAAAACCAGATAGACCCTGCCATATAGTGTAATAATCTAACCCTACAAAATAGATTACTATGCGAATTTACCTAAACCAACAAAATAGGAAAACATCGTCTACGGTACACCAAATAAACTAATAAGTATTATTCACTGGTCTATAGGCTAATCATACATATAATACATGTCCAAGAAACAAAAGGGCAACCATGTTACACCATAACAAACCTAAACCTCCAAAATAGATATGCCTACCCAAATCTAAGAATGTACCAACTCTCAAATTGACGAAAAATGAGTTGTCATCTTTCAGGGATCTATCAGCCTAAAAATGAAATTCGAACACTCTAAGATAATGCAACTCTAAAGTGTAGATCACTTTCACTTTAATAATCACTAGAATTTAACCAACTGTCCTATATCGTAAAGTAAATTCAAGCATTTAATAAAAGCTAGTAATTTCCACTCAAACTCAATTTAACAGGTTATAGTAATAAGTGAAAGAATTGTATGAAATGTTCTAGTACCAATCTGACAATTCAATCGTTTATTAAAATTCTTTGTTTCATAGAAAAACACGAATTCCAATAAAATAAATCAAGCTCGTTCACTTATATTTTAAAGATAACAGTTGAAAGATTTCTAATTTAAAAAACAATTTTCTTTACTAAAATTAGAAATCAAACCAATATTTTTTCCATAAATAATAAATTTCTTTATTTTAAAATCTATATAGATATATATAATTACTTTTAATATATATATATATATATATATATCTGTGTGTGTGTGTTTATTCATAAAATATTATCAACCTTAAAAATTCATTCTCAATTCATTTTAAAACAAAACTCTTTATATATATATAATAATATATACATTTTATTTAAACCAAATTATCAAAAGGAGATTGAAATTTTAACAATCAATTGCTACTAACAATCAGAACGTAGCTTAGTTTAAGATAAATGATTCAGAGAAACAAAAAAATTGAATATAAAGACAAATGGTATCAGAAATTGGGTTTAATACCCAGAAATAAGCTCCACCCGTCGACCAGTGATAGAGCACCAGTCGATGTGATTTCCTGGACACTATTTACCCAGGTGATCATCGATTATGGTTTAGTGATCGAGTTTCTTGGATTCAGGGAAGGTCAAGCCAAACCAAAGATGATATAAGGTTCAATTAATAATTCAAACACAACTGATGTCCTATTATATGCATAGATGAGAGTTTACGCTCAAATATAAACTACCATTATTCGGCTTTCTTAAATTTTGATTGTACTGATTCTTGTTTAACCAAACAATCTATTGATTCAAGTATTGTAACAACCCAGTATGTTGTGATTATTTTAATTGTTTATTTTAATTATTTAAATTGAAATTCCTGATTTAAAAACTTTATTTTATTAAAATGAATAAATTTTGTTACTCTAAAATTATATCTTGATTTTGTGTGAATTATAATTTCAAACCTGAATAAATAGGATATTTCTAGAAAAGTGGATTTTTGGTTAATCTGGTCAAACTTTGACTTTTAAATTTAAAAATTAAATATTTAAATTTATGAATTTTATCTTTTATTATGAAAATATATTAAATTTCAAGAATACTGCTTTTCGTTTCGTTGAAATCCGATTTATATTGTGAAAGTTATGCTTTTTACAATACTGTATGTAAATTGATTTATTTAATCAAATTGTCTATTTTAATTTATATAAATAATATTTTTATTTGTCATATTATGTTCTAATATGTGTTATATGACATGTTAGGTATATATTTTTATTTTAAAACATTTTAAAGTAATGTTTTAATTTTTCCAAAGCTTAGTGTATTTATTTTCAATTTTTATAACCTAGTTTCTATTTTAAGCTATTTTCTTAATTTAATTGTATTTAATTAAAACTTATTTATTTATTTTTGTGAATTTATCATATTTTCGTGCTTTATTTGTATTTATAAGTATTTTACATGTATTTAAAAATTTAAAAAGAAATTATCGAAATATGAAAAGTTTGTGACTCTTTTTATTCCTAGTCTTTTCATATTCACCACCTTTTCAAACCAATCAACACCACTTCAATTTGCTGCCTTATTCACTTTGTTCAGCCGGTTCCTTAATCTTTTCTAACGTGAAAAAACTTCTCAACCCTAAAAAAACAATTGGCCTACACCTGAAGCAAAATTTTGGTAAAAATCTTTCATTCTTTTTCATTTTTTCCATTGTTTGTTTGATTTTTGTACTTGCATTCACCTTCATGTAGTTCGGCCCTCCATCTCCAGCACCTTGACCACCTCCACCACCACCTACTCTAGCCACCATCCTCTCCACCCCACTGACCTTCCATGGCCGAGATCATCTATGTGAAGATCCACCAAGAAAATGATGCAAACTCCATTTTAACTACCATAGCCGAACTTCCCCTTGTCTCCACCACTCCAACCACCACTTTAGCCGACCATCCACCACCACCACCAGCCACAACCTGAGTCTTGGACCTCTGTAACACCTTAGTTGATCTTTGCATATAGGCCTTGCGCAATCATCCCTTGGCTGAAGCCATTTAGACCTTGAAATCCATGTTGTTGCTTGTAGTTGCCTTGTTTTGTGAATTCAAGCACACATATCTTCATCTCCTTTATACTGCTTTGGGCCGACCCCTATATGACCTCAACCTGACCTTAACCTGATCCAAAACCATCCCATTACAGTGCCTTTCCAGCCTATAGCTGAAGCATATGATGTTGAATGCAAGTGCAAAAGCGTTAGCTTTGAGTTGTGTATTTATTCGTAGCATTGTTTTGTAATATTTTGGTTTGTAATCCATATTGTACTCTGTTTTGTTTGAAATTTGACAAGGCAATTAGCTTTGATTCTCCTACTCTTGAATCGTAGTCATGCTTTCGTGCCTTTGTGGATCTTAGTTTGTGTGTTTGGTTGTTATGTCCAGCTTGTAGAGGTGAGTATTTCTCACCAGACATTCCGTACTTATATAAGTAGTAAATTGACACCCTGTGAATCTGTAGATATTATTATTATGTTGTAACTGCTTATGCTATGATCATATGATGATCACCCTATTTATACACCTGTCATATCATCTGTTACTGTTATATGATGTTATTCTGTTTATTTATTTCAGTTTATCACACTGCAAGTTCCCTGTAGATTAGAATCACTATGGATTGAAATGATACATATCCGAACGGACTTTAGAATATGGAAAAATTATTATGGGCTGATATGATAGGCCTGAGCGATTTTATTTATTTATTTGCATTTACTTGGGATTGCGGGTTTGAAATGATAGAACCCAGATTTTTTCTTTGTAAATTACGGATTGAAATGATATATTATCCGTATCATTGGACTTAGGTTAGAAATTTTATAGACTGTGGTTAAAATATGTTTTCTAAATTTTTTAAAGTATTGTAGAAATGAAAATATTATAATATTTTGATTTAAACTTAATTAAAAAATGATTTTTGTAAAGTATTATTGATTTCCTTAAAATTTATAAGTGGAATAAATTAATGGTAAGGTTAGAAAATTTGAAATGTAAGTTATTTTGGAAATTTTAATTTGGGTGTGAATGGAATTCAAATTAAGTAGGAAAATATAATAAATAAATATAAAATTGGACTTAAAATGAATTTAAAATGATTTTATAAAGTGTTAATGATTTTTGAATAAGTCAAAGGGTTAAATAAATGAATATTTAAGTTGAATTTTGACATATAACTTAGATTGGGAATTTGTGAATTTTGTTTCAAAATGAATTTTAAGTTAAGTAAATAAAATGAAATAAGTTATATTTGGAAATTTAAACTTAAGTGTTAAGTTAAAAATTTAATTATAAAGAGTTGAAATTGAATGTGTGAATTATTATTAAATATTGATTTTTGAATGAAAATTTAACTTCATAAAATCATAAATGTAAGGGTATTTAAATGATTGTTTTAAAAGTGAAAATATATGATTTTATAAGTTTAAAATGATTTAATTAAAAATTTAATTGTTTGTGAAATTATATTGAATATTTGGATTTTCATTAACAACATTTTTGAAATGTTATTATTTCTAATGTAAAGAATATTACAGCATTTGTAAATGTTGTAATTGATAGAAATGAACTAAATGGCTAAATTGAATTAAGGGCTATTATAGCACTTTGTAAGTGCTGTAGTTGCTGAAATTAACTAAGGTTTTATTTGAACTAAACTAAACCTATTACAGCATTTTAAATGCTGTCTTTTGTTAAATGAATTATTTTAAAACATAACTTTCTGTAGCATCTTCTAAGTGCTACGATAGTTGAATTTATACTGTTTTGATAAATTTAAAAGAATAAATGAACTTTGAAAAGGCTAAATTTATGAGAATTTGATATTTGATTATTAAATATAATAACTTCACTTTTAAATGATTTAAATGGAATATTTAAATGATTTAAATGGAATATTTAATTGGTTTAATTGGAATGTTTAATTGGTTTAATTGGAATATTTAATTGGTTTAAATGGAGTATTTGATTTGAAATATAAACCATTTTGAATTCTGATTTGAAATGGTATTTAAATCAAATAAAACTGAATGAGGTTTTGAAAGATATGATATTTTGATATTTTGAAATGGATTTCTGAATGATATTGAATTTTGAAATGATATTTGATTTCGAAGTATAAATTACTATTTTGAAATTTTAACCATGGGATATATTTAATTTATAGTTAACTGATCCTTAAAGGATGGGCGATCCCAAGCATCCTTTAAGTTATTGTACATTACTACTACAGTTCACCTGAGTTGGTTTATATTATGTAAGTATATATATGTCCTGACTCGAGTGTTTTGTGTTTTACTTTACGCTCGGGTCAACCTGAGTATTTACAGCTTAGCTTTCGATTTCTTTTCTGAAGCTAGGAATAGTTGGAGATTCTGCTTGTCTAGTTATCTGTTCCCTTTCAGTTTCAGTTGTTCTATTTTAGCTCTGGTATTTATAAACTGCTATGTATTTGAGATTTCTATTATATGTTTTTTAGACTGATATTATGTATTATGTTTTGAGAGTTTGTTATAGTAGCTTCATGAACTACTATGGTATTTTAATTTCCGCTGCGAGTTATTCTGATATTTTTGTGTCTATGATTCTGTGATTGTATTTCATTTGCTCCAAATTTATTTACAATGTGGTATTTTGAGCAATTCAAGTCCGACATGTGTGTCTGCCATTGCACTTGGAGGGTGCAACATGATAGGGGGTTCTCGCTTCCTGGGTTGGTAGCGAACGGTTGACTCTTACACCTACATGTCCCCGCGGGGGTTGGTGGTGCAGTCGAGAGGCTAACCGTAAAGGCAGAACACAGTTACCAATGCATGCTACGATGGGCGTTACCCCACTGGCGCGGCCTGTTACATTTGGTATCAGAGCTTTGGTTTTAGGCAAAGCTTAGCCTACGAAGCGAAAACTCATTAGAGATAGGGTAGAAATACCCTAGAATTAGTGAAATCAATCTCAGAATCATTTCTTTGTGAGAGAACGTATTTTCGAAGTATAAAATGATTTCCAAATGATTTTTAAAGTATTTTCAAAGATTATATTAGTATAAAGTTTTTCTTATTTTGAAATCAAGATTTTTCTAAACTTCATCCCTTTGGTATCCACCTGTTAGAAATCTCTTGGTTAGGATTCTTATCGATTAGGATTCCTTGAACTTTGGAACGCTCCCACTCGTTCTAAAATCCAGTCTTGTACCCTTTTGATCTTGGAGCATTCCATAACTCCACATATAAATGACCTCTCTAATGATCGGTGATTCCACCAATCTTTGAATGATTTGTAAAGGGTGAACTTTATTTACAATTAGCATTGATTCACCGGAGATTTCTATATCCTCGGTTTATGATGCTATCTATCTCATGCTCTACCCGGATTCTATCTCTGGCAATCGAATGTCGATTAGCCTTAGATTTCCGCCTTGGTTATATTTCTAAAGTCACGGTTGACCGGTTAAAGTCGCCCGCGATTAATATAGGCTTATCTATCTTCTATTTGGTAATTAAATTATCTCATCTTAGTCTGAGCTTATCTTTGAATCAGGATTCTATTTAATTAGAGTTCCTCTAAGTTTGAAGCTCTGTTTTTTTGAAATCATCCTTGAAAAATCCCTTGAAAATCTTGTTGATTTTATTTTGAAATTGTGCATACATCGAAATTATTATTTTGATAAGGATGACCCTATTTTGTATATAAAAGTGAAATGTTTTCGATAAGAATTATATACCTTTTAAAACGAGAAATTTGAAGTTTCGAAAGGATTTGAAATTTTAAAAATTTATAAGAATTTGACTTATATAAAATGATTTATAACTGAAGGGTTTTGAATTTGAATTTCGAGGAATCGAACTCCGGTGTTTTGAAATTGGTTTAAAGATTTTGAAAAATATACAATAATAATATGATTTAAAGATATTTTTTGAATAAGAAATGTTTCAAATGTATTCGAACTAATCCCAATGATTTCGAAGTGATTTCAAAGAAGTTTCAAGAAAATAAAAGTCCATAACCCACTTATGTCACTGGAAAATAATTTCGGTGATGAATGCATGCATCATCGACATTGATTTTCGAGTTTCTGAGTGGGGGAGAGGCCACTCTAGTAGCTTTTCTATGCGAGTGATTTTGTGAAATCAATTTTGATTTCAGATTTCGAAGTATGGTTTGATGTTCGAAAGATGTGTGTGTGTGCGCGCGCGCGCGGGCGTGTGTGTGTATTTGAAATGATTTAAAGTAAGCCGGATTTCAGATTTGTTTTGGTATAACCCTATCTTTTGGAATTGGTTTACTGATTTGTTAGTGATTTCCAACTCTTGGATTGAAAATATGATTTCTTCGACTATTTTGAAGGTTCGAGCACTTCCAAATCAAGGTTAATTTTTCAAAGCTATGAAATTTTGAAAGGTATAGGGTAATTGATAAAGAATATAAGTTTAGTTTGGTATGATTAAAGTATAAAGTAATATGATTTATATAAGTTTGAAAATGTTTGTTGAGTGAAATAAATAAGACTATTTTGAATTATACTGGTATGAAATATAGATTTGAAATGTTTTGAATAAAGTATGTATATAGAATAATAATCTTTCCAATGGTAAATTGGATTTTTCATATAGAAATAAATATTTGAAGGTTTTAAAAAGAGATAGTTTTAAACTTAGTAACCATTATAGATTTTTTGATGATTGTAATGGTTTGGTAATGATTTAATCTTTATTTTGATAAAGAATGTGAATTTGAAATGACAATTTATTTTGATAAATGAATATTTGAAGTTTATATTTGTATGAAAGGATTTTTGGTTTACTTGTAATTTGAGTTTATTTAAAAATGATGGATTTATGAAATAAATATTTCAACACTAAGTAATAATGAAGTAAAGTTTGAGATATATGAAATTATGAAATTTAGTTTTGGAATATGGTACATTTAAGCTTTGTAATATATTAAAGATTTAATAATTTATTTTATGGATAAAATCATTATTTAAAATTTGATAGTATTTGAAATGGTTTTGTTGAAATTGAATTGAAGCTAATGGTTTGAATTGAATTAAAATTGGAAATTTTAGATTTGGGTTTAATTGAATAAATCTGTGAAATGTAAAGAATTAATGGAATGTTTTATGATTTAAAATGTATGATTTCGAAAGGTTCTGATTTTCAAAGTGTAATGATTCCAAGTATTTTGGTTTCGAAAGATTTATAACTTTGAAAGTATTATGATTTTTGAAAGTGAATATATATTTGAAATGGAAATGAATTTGTTTGACCAAAATTTTATTGATTTGGAAATTTGGATTATTTTCTAAATCTATTGTTTTAAGAAACTTTGAAACTAAATATATGTGATCAGAAAGAAATGATTTGGTGAAATCATATATGATTTTGAAGCTGAATTGATATTGAAATGGTTTGAAATTAGGAACCTTGTTTATTTAAATACTTTGATTTGGGAGTTATCGAACTAATATAAAATTGATTTGTATAAGTATGAAGTGATTTGAAACTATTGATTTGAAAACTGTTGATTCGAAAAGGTACTCATACTCAATTTGTAAAGAGAAATCTTATATAATCGAAGTCTATATAAGTATGATTTGATATACTATTGATTTGGAAAGTAATTGATTTGAAAATGGAATCTTATATATAATGGACTTTATGTAAGTATGATATTTGAAATTGATCTTGAAAGGTGCTATATGATACATATTTTCGAAGTAAAGATATGGAAAGTGCCTTCTGCTTGATATCCGCTTTGTGGCCACACTGTGGATTCATTCTATCGATATTATTCTCTTTAATTTGGGTTTTTCGGATATGATACTTGAGTGTCTATTAAACTCCATGGAAATCTCCATGGTCTTATGATCGCGACTGCATAGCGTAATTCATAGGGGCTGCGAGAGCCTAAGGGTGCGAATGTTTCCTGGGGGATCCAGGCATAACCGTTGTGTATCTGTGATCTATTGGGTCGCTTTGTAGCGTAATCTGCAGGGGCTGTGAGAGCCTAAGGGTACAGATGTTTCCTAGGGGATCCAGGCGTAACCATTGTGTATTTGCGGTACTACCAGTCTTCATGGCGTAATCGCAAGGCTGCGGTAGTCAGCCTACGGGTACGGATGTTTCCTGGGGGATCCAGGTGTAACCATTGTGTATCCACGATCCATGATTGACATGTTTGGTTTCGTTGATTTTTTTGGATTTTGCTTTCCATATTTTTTATTTTTAAAAGATTTCCAATATTTTCACTGGGTTGAAACAAGTCTAATAAGTACCTGGAGAATTCTAGCTTTGCGCCTGATCAACGCATGGCCAGAGTCTACAAGAATGTAAGTAAACTTGTTAAGACATCGAGTTATAAAAGTATTTTTATAAAGTATTATATATGATATTTTGATCATTATTTTACTTGTCTAAATAATTTAAAATGTTTTAAATTTTGTTTACTTCAAACTAACAAATTTGAATCAAATGACTATTTATCATATTATAAAATGTTTAAAATGTTGTAAATATAAAACTATAAATTGAAATGTCTATGGTTTTAAAATAATGGTCCATCCATGTCTTTCAACCTATTTTTCCTTCTAGTTATTCCTACCTTTTTCCTCTTCAAGGGTTCTTTCTGCATTATGGGAAGAGTTGGTTCTTTGGCTTATCATTTGGATTTGCCCAAGAAGCATTCTGGAGTGCATGATGTATTCCACGTCTCACATCTTCTCTGGTATCTTCTTGGCCTATCTCTTTTGTTCAGCCTTCTGCTCTTGATGGTTGGGATATTGAGCCTAATCTGACTGTCGAGAGTAAGCCGCTTCGTATTGTCGACAGAGGTACGAAGCAACTAAGAAGGAAATCTATTAGTCTGATCGAAGTACGATGAGGGTACTGATGATCGAGATTGTACCCGGGAAATAGAGGAGAGCATTTGTGCTTCGAATCCGAAATTGTTTTTCCTGGTACTATTTGTTGTCTATCATGCTTTTCCTTATTTTCCTTGTTCGTTCTTTTCGAGGACGAAAAGATTTGAGTGAGAGAGAGTGTAACAACCCAGTATTTTATGATTATTTTAATTGTTTATTTTAATTATTTAAATTAAAACTCCTGATTTAAAAACTTTATTTTATTAAAATGAATAAATACTTTAAAATTATATTTTTATTTTTTGTGAATTATAATTTCAAACCTGAATAAATATGATATTTCCAGAAAAGTGGATTTTTGGTCAATCTGGTCAAACTTTGACTTTTAAATTTTAAATTTAAATATTTTAATTTTTTAATTTTATCTTTTATTATGAAAATATATTAAATTTCAAGAATACTGCTTTTCGTTTCATTGAAATCTGATTTATATTGTGAAAGTTATGCTTTTTACAATATTGTATGTAAATTGATTTATTTAATCAAATTGTCTATTTTAATTTATATAAATAATATTTTTATATGTCATATTATGTTCTACTATGTGTTATATGACATGTTACGTATATATTTTTATTTTAAAATATTTTAAAGTAATGTATAATTTTTCCAAAGCTTAGTGTATTTATTTTCAATTTTTATAACCTAGTTTCTATTTTAAGCTATTTTCTTAATTTAATTAAAACTTATTTATTTATTTTTGTGCATTTATCATATTTTCGTTTTTATCTGTATTTATAAGTATTTTACATGTATTTAAAAATTTAAAAAGAAATTATGGAAATATGAAAAGTTTATGACTCTTTTTATTCCTAGTCTTTTCATATTCACCACCTTTTCAAACCAATTAACACCACTTCAATTTGCTCCCTTATTCACTTTGTTTAGCCGATTCTTTAATCTTTTCTAACGTGAAAAAACTTCTCCACCCTAAAAAAACAATCGGCCTACACCTTAAGCAAAATTTTGGTAAAAATCTTTCACTCTTTTCCATTTTTTCCATTGTTTGTTTGATTTTTGTACTTGCATTCACCTTCATGTAGTTCAGCCCTCCATCTCCAGCACCTTGGCCGCCTCCACCACCACTTAATCCAGCCACCATCCCCTCCACTCCACCGACCTTCCATGGCCGAGATCATCTATGTGAAGATCCACCAAGAAAATGATGCAAACTCCATTTTAACTACCATAGCCGAACTCCCCCTTGTCTCCACCACTCCAACCACCACTTTGGCCGACTATCCACCACCGCCACCATCCACAACCTGAGCCTTGGACCTCTGTAACACCTGTAGTGATCTTTCCAGATTAGGCCGTGCCCAATCATCCCTTGGTCGAAGCCATTTGGGCCATAAAATCCATGTTGTTGCTTGTAGTTGCCTTGTTTTGTGAATTCAAACACACATACCTTCATCTCCTTTATACTGCTTGGGGCCGATCCCTATATGACCTCAACCTGACCTTAACCTGATCCAAACCATCCCATTACATTGCCTTTCCAGCCCATAGCTGAAGCGTATGATGTTGAATGCAAGTGCAAAAACATTAGCTTTGAGTTGTGTATTTGTTCCTAGCATTGTTTTGTAATATTTTGGTTTGTAATCCATATTGTACTTTGTTTTGTTTGAAATTTGACAAGGCAATTAGCTTTGTCTCTCCCACTCTAGAATCGTAGTCGTGCTTTCATGCCTTTGTGGATCGTAGCTTTTGCGTTTGATTGTTATCTCCAGCTTGTAGAGGTGAGTATTTCTCACCAGACATTCCGTACTTATATAAGTAGTAAATTGACACCCTGTGAATCTGTAGATATTATTATTATTATGTTGTAATTGCTTTTGCTATGATCATATGATGATCATCATATTTATACACTTTTCATATCATCTGTTACTGTTATATGATGTTATTCTGTTTATTTATATCAGTTTATTATACTGCAAGTTCCCTGTAGATTAGAATCACTGTGGGTTGAAATGATACATACCCGAACGGACTTTAGAATAGGAAAAAATTATTATGGGCTGAAATGATAGGCCTTAATGATTTTATTTATTTATTTGCATTTACTTGGGATTGCGGGTTTGAAATGATAGAACCTGGATTTTTCTTTTGTAAATTACGGATTGAAATGATATATCATCTGTATCATTGGACTTAGGTTAGAAATTTTATTCGGACTGTGGTTAAAATATGTTTTCTAAAAATTTTAAAGTATTGTAGAAATGAAAATATTATAATATTTTGATTTAAACTTAATTAAAAAATGATTTTTGTAAAGTATTATCGATTTTCTAAAAATTTTAAGTGGAATAAATTACTGGTAAGGTTATAAAATTTGAAATGTAAGTTATTTTGAAAATTTTAATTTGGGTATAAATGGAATTTAAATTAAGTAGGGAAATATGACAAATAAATATAAAATTTAAATTAAAATGAATTTAAAATGATTTTATAAAGTGTTAATGATTTTTGAATAAGTTAAAGGGTTAAATAAATGAATATTTAAGTTGAATTTTGACATATAACTTAGATTGGGAATTTTTGAATTTTGTTTAAAAATGAATTTTAAGTTAAGTAAATAAAATGAAAAATAAGTTATATTTGGAAATTTAAACTTAAGTGTTAATTTAAAAATTTAATTATAAAGAATTGAAATTGAATTTATGAATTTAATATGTGAATTATTATTAAATATTGATTTTTGAATGAAAATATAACTTTATCAAATCATAAATATAAGGGTATTTAAATGATTGTTTTAAAAGTGAAAATATATGATTTTATAAGTTTAAAATGATTTAAATAAAAATTTAATTGTTTGTGAAATTATATTGAATATTTGGAATTTAATTAACAGCATTTTTGAAATTTTATTATTTCTAATGTAAAGAATATTACAGCATTTAAATGCTGTAGTTGATAGAAATGAACTAAATGGCTAAATTGAATTAAGGGCTATTATAGCACTTTGTAAGTGTTGTAGTTGCTGAAATTAACTAAGGTTTTATTTGAACTAAATTAAACCTATTACAGCATTTTAAATGCTGTCTTTTGTTAAATGAATTATTTTAAAACATAACTTTCCGTAGCATCTTCTAAGTGCTGCGATAGTTGAATTTATACCGTTTCAATAAATTTAAAAGAATAAATGAACTTTGAAAAGGCTAAATTTATGAGAATTTGATATTTGATTACTAAATATAATAGCTTCACTTTTAAATGATTTAAATGGAATATCCAAATGATTTAAATGGAATATTTAATTGATTTAATTGGAATATTTAACTGTTTTAAATGGAGTATTTTGATTTGAAATATAAACCATTTTGAATTGTGATTTGAAATGGTATTTAAATTAAATAAACTGAATGAGGTTTTGAAAGATATGATATTTTGATATTTTGAAATGGGTTTCTGAATGATATTGAATTTTGAAATGGTATTTGATTTCGAAGTATAAATTACTATTTTGAAATTTTAACCACGGGATGTATTTAATTTATAGTTAACCGATCCTTAAAGGATGGGCGATCCCAAGCATCCTTTAAGTTATTGTACATTACTACTGCAGTTCACTTGAGTTGGTTTACATTATATAAGTATATATGTCCTGAGTCGAGTGTTTTGTGTTTTACTTTACGCTTAGGTCAGCTTGAGTATTTGCAGCTTAGCTTTGAATTTCTTTTCTGGAGCTAGGAATCGCTGGAGATTCTTCTTGTCTAGTTATCTGTTCCCTTTCAGTTTCAGTTGTTCTATTTCAGCTCTGGTATTTATAAACTGCTATGTATTTGAGATTTCTACTGTATATGTTTTTCAGACTGATAATATGTATTATATTTTGAGAGTTTGTTATAGTAGCTTCATGAACTACTATGGTATTTTAATTTCCGCTGCGAGTTATTATGATATTTTTGTGTCTGTGATTCTGTGATTGTATTTCATTTGCTCCAAATTTATTTACAATGCGGTATTTTGAGCAATTCAAGTCCGGCATGTGTGGATGCGAATGGCCGAAAATATCGGGTTGTTACAAATTTCAATCTAAACTAACAATCATTTTAAATTTCAAGGCTATTAGATATAGTTATGTGAGATAAAAAATAATCTCACCTTTGTATCAAAAAACCCCAAAATTACAAGCATTGATTCGCTGAAAGTTCCTACATTTTCGTCCTTAGTGTAGTATTTGATTTAACAAAGCAGAACTCGATATTTTCCTACGAGATTTTGACATAACGTAGATATATGAGTTATGAACAACATATCCCAATTTTATATTTTTATGGTTTTTCTACAATTAGGTATGATTTTTAAACTAACTCGCGTTTTCTACCCTAGTTTCACTTTTTCCCTTGGCAAATCAACTAATTATGACCTCCATCCATGACCAAAACTCTAGCTCTTTAGGTATAATGGATGGAGAATGTTGTAAAGGGCTAGGATTTGAGTTTTATAATTTTTAATAATCTTTTTGAATTGATTTTGATTATTGAAGGCCTAGGGTTTTGTGATGGAAGAGCTAGGTTTCTTCTCTTGCAAAGTTTTGGCAAATAAGCTTTGAGCGTAGTTTTATTTTCTGGAATAATTAGAAGGTGAGGTGTTGGTTAAGGAGAGCTAAGGGACTATTACAAGGCTAAAATTTGGCTAAGAATTTAAGGAGAGAATTTTATCATCTTTAATTCACTAACGAACCTAGTAGTACTAATAAGGCTCAAACTCTAATCTCCTTAATATTTACTCTAAAAAATCACTAAAGCCTAATCAAGATTATCAATTTCAATAATAAAGTTATTTGACTCAAATAAAAATCTATTAAACTGCAAAATAATATTTTATTCAAAATGAAAGATTTAACCCAACTAAATGTTTTGCTTTCAACTTAAATTTCTAAATTTTTTAATTTAAGCATTTTAAAATATTTCATTCATTTCCCATAACATAGAAAACCACAAATTTAATTAAATTTGAGAATAAAAGGAAATAAACTCTGAATTTTATTTAAAAATCATGTTTAAATTTATTTTATTTTAAATTTCAAATACATCACAAACCAAGGTTGTTACATATCCCGAGACAGCTACGTGTTATATATCCATGACATTGGAGACATGATGTGTGCTTGTCTATCATTCTCTCATAAGAGCCTATGGCTGGTAGATCCTTTTTGTATGATTTGTTGTTTCTATCTTCTATGACCATTCAATCAAGAATTTCTCCTCTCTAAGGATTGTGGGTCGAGATAAATGGATTTATACATGGAGCATTCAAATTGACTTTGATGGCATTGATTTGGTGTCTTGATATCTCCAAGTGACCAACAGTTGGAAGTTATCACTTCAATCAGGATTGTAGGTCAAGATAATTATTTGAATATTGTTTTCGATGTTTTGTATGAATTGTGCTTTATTTAGGTTTGTGTTTCTGGCTATCTCCTAGGACTATCGGTTTGAAGACTTACTTCCATCAGGACTGTAAGTCGACATAGCATTCCTGAATATTGAGTTCTATATTCACACCAACCGGTAAGTGATGTGTAAATGTTAACATTCAAATAGATCAATGTTAATCTAGACTAAATTTTCTTGATGAGTCAAAAACTGAAATGATGAATTCTCTTTGGACCAAATAATTTAATTAGTTTATAATTTTAATAAATTAAATAAATAAATTAATATTAATGAAATATTAATTATAAAATTTGAATATGATTTGAGAAATAAATATCGTTGTATATATTTATAATAATTATAAATATATAGATCGATATGAGATATCGACAAAGGAATTAAATTGGATTTAATTAAATATATTTATTTGGGCTTAAGTGGGCTGTTAGCTCATGATATCAAAGGAGAATTTTGACTACATATATAGGATATAAGGGCTGGCCAAAAAGAGGGAGAAAGGGTTTGAAATGATGGTCAAGATCTGGTGAGAAGAGGCAAGTGATGTGATCCACTTTTCTCCCTAATTCAACCATTATATAAAAGACTTTAATCCTAACTTTAGAAGGCCTTTTTGTTGCCTCCTATCTCTTCCGTCTTGGCCTAATTATATCTTCCTACGGATCCATCAAAACTCAAATCAAACCAATTCAAATTAACAGCTATCTGATAACAAAAGAGCATGTGGTTTAAGACTAGCAATATATAGAATCGAGAGGGTTACAAAAGAGGAGAACATATCAATATTAGATGGACTTAAGGGAATTATTTTTAGGTACATATTTGGTATATATATATAGTATGATCCATTACCTCTGCATAACTGTATACTATTCATATATATATATATATATATATATATATATATTATGTTTATTGTATTGTTAGTCACATGAGATTTCTATAGGTATTTTGTTTTCACATATTGATTGGTTGTGTATATGTTTATAAAGTAAAAAATAATAATTTTTCATTAAGGGTCTGATACACATAGCTAAAAGCAATATATTTTATTAATTAATTTATACATATATCAATATGCTAATTAATTTATTCATATGATTTGTATTAAACTATATAAAAATATCACATAAATAACTGAAATTATTATTTACAATTATATGTTTACATTGATTATGATTTTTAATGATTGAGAATAATTTTTGGTAACTATTTAATAATAATAATAATTATTATTATTATTATTTAATCATCATACGAATTAATAAATTGATATAAAATAATCTATGTTCTGAAAATTGAGTTCCAAATTCCCTAAAATTAATTTGTCATTAAATAAGCTCTTGTAAAAAAATTAGATTTTGTAAACCATTTTTTTATTTTTTTAAAATCATTTTTAAAATCGACCAAAAGTAATTAGTTAACAAAAAATAATATTCCGACATAGAAATTTTTTAATTTTTTGCAAGTTATAAAATATCATTCTTGATTTTCTAAAAATTTAAAATTTAAAATATTTATTATCTAATAATTTTCTATCATTTGTCTATTTTTAATTAACTAATTAATTCATAATATATATATACTAATATAATGAAATTATAATCAATTTTAAAGCCGCTATGTATTCAATCTGAAATGTATAAAAAATATGATTTTTAGTTTTGTAATACACACACACACACATAAACTATTCTAACTCGTATTTAAATTAATTATTATATTTATATTTATACACACATGTTATTATATATATGAAGTTAGGTTACTTTAATACATACATATATAAATATACACATACATATTTAAAATTAAAAACCAAATTAAATTAGATCCTACATATATATATGTGTGTGTGTTTTTGTGTGTGTGTTGTGTGTGTTTTTGTTTATTTAATGTTTAACACTATAGTATTTTAATTATAAATATATTTATAATACTTTCTCATAATATACATATATATATATATATGTATATACATATACACACACTAAGGTTATATATATAATAAGTACAAATATATACACATATTTGGGCAACATAAATATATACACGATGAGCTAATATATTGGTTGCGATGTAAGTCACAACATCAATATACAGGCATATTATTCCTTGCACGAAACATCCTGTTACGCATGCACATACATACATATATGTATATGATACACACACACACACACACTTATATATAGATTGAAACTAAATTAAATATGTTTCTATTAATAATTTATAAATTTAAATGAAATATATGATTTTATTCAAATTAGATTTTGGAATTTCCTAAACAAATTATACTCCATATGTCCAAAGTTGATTCCAAATACGGGCATTAACACCCAAAGAATCTTATGGATATCGAAAAAAGAATGAAATCAAAAGAAACCAACATAAAAGTAAATGAACACATTGATTTTATAGTGGTTCGGCATTTTTCTGCCTGCATCCACTTCATACTTTTATTAATCTTTCATTAGATTACAATTACAAGAGCATTTGGATCAACTAGGATTCATTGATACAAGCTTCAAGAAATATAATGGCAGAGCCTCTGGAGTAGGAAGAAGAAAATGACCTCCTCCCTTTTCGAAGCCATGATTGTACTATTTATAGCAGGAAACACGCACGGATCGGACTGAAACTTTACGAGGAAATCCCTTAGGTCCAGTAGAGCCCACCATATCAATCGGCCGTGTCCACTCCATGATCCATAACGATCAGCATGCACATGACCGATCGTTCTTACTTGCTCTAGAAAACTCACGATCATTTGTGGAGAATCTTATAGGCTTTTCGATATTGCGTTTAGAATATAGGATCATACTGGGTCGTAGATTGCAAGATATAGGTTTTTTTAATTCGAAGATAGAATATACATCAATATATGCCGATCGTAAGGTTGTACTTATCACTAACGATTGACCTATATCGATCAGCCTTCCTCTTATCTTCCTTTTAGGATGTGCGATCGTCACAGGATGCTTCACTTACCCCTTTGTTAATATCTTGGGAGTCTTATATGGATTAGCTTCAGGGTACTCAAGATATTAGTTTTTCTATAATGATTTGAGCTATCTTCCTTGACCGTTCTCTGGTCGATCCAAACAAGTCGTTATCTCGCTTGTAGCTTGTGTATACAGACTTCAGTCAATTCCAAACTTGAGATATATCTTCATGGGACTAGGCTAGTGATTTCATATTTGCCATACTTCGAATTGGTTTTAGTTCGAATCTATTTGACTATCGTTTATAGTACTATATATAGCTGGCTCTTCAAGCTATCGACCATCCGTTCCCGGCCGAATCGATGATATCATGACTTCACCAAAAGACGGAATAACATTTGGCCCCCAAAGTACGTCTTTTGAATAACATGACGTTCTTTGAATCGTAACAAGTTTGGATTGCCGTGATGGAATCCATTCAGCTTCATGATTGATTATTATTCCTTTATGATCCGTCGACAGTATAAATCGGGAGTTGCATTCTCTTTGCATATGCAAATTTGGTTACGGAGACCTACAAACCCTCTTTTATCTGATCCAATCTCAAATTCGACAGATCTAGGTTTGACTGTTATCTTTTACTAATTTTTTTTATAAAAAAAGTTGAATTTTTAACCCGTTTCCGTGCATATTCATACACATGTTTATATTGTTGGCTCCAAGTCGTGTTCGTTCCCATGGGTCGTTGCCAACTTTTATGATATTATGACTATTCACGCATGTAATTGAATTTCTATGATCACCTTTCCCACTCACCACCTTTTCATTTGCTTCATCATTTTTCAACATTTTTTATACGTTTAAATTTCTAACCATGAAACGATCGTCCTTAGGTACAAATAAATAGTATATGAGCTAAGATGGATCGACACATGGTTGGATGGTTGGAAGTTGGATTAAGAATGGATCGACAGATACATTGTTCAGGGATGGAACGACATAATCCATAGGTGTCGTACGATCGGCCTAACCCTTTAGGATGAAAATGATCGGTTGACCCTGCCCCTTATATAAAGCTCGACACTAAGTCATTTCCTTCACTTTGATTTTCGCACTTCTATCTTTAAGCTAAGAAATGAAACGAGCACTCTACCCTTTCCTTCTCCTAACCTCATAACAATCCAATCTTCTCCTTTATATCCATTCTTTGAATTGACCTCGACTCCTTCATTTTTCTAGATATGTACATAGGTGAAACACTACTTAAATTTGCTGCATAACTCTTAAATCGATTTTGAATCTTGAACAGTTGGCATGGGTCAATTTTCCTTTTTGTTTTTGTAATCATGCTTAATGGAGGCGAGGCGGCCCGCTTGGAAGAATTTAGCAACCTACCATTATTAGGCCAACCGTTCTTAGAGGGAGATGATAATGAGAAGACTAAAGGTTTAAAGTGGTGGAGATGAACAATTTTTATGACCGTTCATGGACGATTGGGGGAGTTCTGGTTTGAAAATGAAGGAGTTCGAGAATGGTCTGTGAACGATCGGATATGTTAGCTTGGGCGAAGATGATCACTAGGTAGTACGGTTGGCCAGAGTTGTTCCATGGATCGTTCGACATATACTTGCTTCTAGGACGTTCGACCCTTAAGATATTGGAATGATCAAACTATACAATATCACAACAACTTATTTACACTTGGACTTGGTTTTCTTACCTTCTCATAAGAATATGACCTATAGCATGAACATGAACTCGAACCAAGTAACTAGTTCCAGTTCCTCAGACACATTTAAACATAAACATGACCATCATATGACATGACCTCCATGACTAATAACATGTCTCCTTAGAAACAATTTCCATGAATGAAGAATTTTAGCTACCGTGTCAAAACTCATCCGTAGCTCAAACAATAGTTTGATTTCCATTGGCCAATAACTGTCTCTGAAATCTAAGCAGAGTCTCCTGAATAAATTTATATGTCTTGTTGTTTCTTCTTATCTTCAATTTTACTTTACCCATTATTATACTGATCAACATTTTATCACACTACACTTACACTCACTATGCACTGGGGTACAAGTCGTCTTTTCTAATTATGATTTTTACTAAATTTAATAGCAAAGGAATCTAGGTGCTCCAAACTCTCTGCAATCATGCTAGCCGGATCTTCTTCTCATAAGATCAATTCGGACATAGAATCTAGCTCAACGATCGAATCTAACAGCTTGTCCCTTAGCCATAATTCGGGCAGCCTGAAGGCTCAGGTACCCAGTTTAATCTTTTTGAGTTTGTTCCCGTCCTTTCATCAGAAATTATCGAACCGGTGCTTGATACTTTAGAAGATGTAATCATCCTTAAAAATCCTCCCGATTTAGTAGCTTTGAAGATTAAAGAAGTCGTTCTCCAGAGGATTTGCACAAGGCATGGGATTCCTTCTAGCGATGTGTTTGTTCCGCCACAAGACGACAGGGCTAACAGACCTCTCGAAGGGTACACAACATGTAACAAATTCATGCGCTGGGCAGGATGCATCCTGCCATTCAATTTATATACCTAGGAGATTTTATATTATTTAAGAATTGCTGCTGCACAACTCCACCCAAAAAGCTACACGCTCCTCAATTGTCATATATGGTATTTATGGAGTTCCTGTACTGTCCGCCCACTATCGAGGACATCCATTTCTTTTTTACTCTCAAACGGAGGACAAGAAACCTATTGTTCCCTTTTCTTGAGTCGGTAAAGAGATGCCAGATTTTGACCGGCACTTGGAATAAATTAAGTGCTTTCAAAAGCGAATGGTTCTTCGTCTGCTGTCCGCCCATCTTTGCTCGACTATGGCTAGAGCTTCGTAAGTGTTTCTCACTGATTTCATAATAGGATAAGAAAATAATTTCCAAGTTGTATTCTCGTGATGTAAATCTTTTTCAGAGGTTACTACCCGACCCAGCGGCGACGTTTACGAAGAGCCAGTCTCTATTTTAAAGAATGCTCCATCCGAAGACAGAAATATTGAATTCTTGCTCAAGGATGAACGTCTCATCGCATTTGGCTTGATAGAAGAGGGCCTCAACATGGGTCTTACTAAAACTGCCCAGACAACTAGGACCAAATTACAGGCCATTACCGATCAAAGAAGCATTCAATACGGCCCCATGGTGCCCCCAGCCATGATCACGTAAGAGGATGTAGTGAAGATGCACCTAGTCATCATGATGATAGACCTGATTCCGAGGATGGTGTCGGACCCTAACAAGCTTCCTAATCCCCAGCCATGGGTAAAAGGAAAATGGTCGCGCACAAGCCTCCAAGAAGTTATCTCGCTGACTTAACTGAGCCGTCAACGAATCTACCACTGGATCCTCTGTCCGATCTACCAAGTCCACACGATGTCGATGCTTATCACTTTACTAACGTGAGCATTGGAGGATTGGAGTCTCTCGTCAGAACTGGCTTGGAGGTCCCTACCTTTGGAGGGGAAGTTACACCGATGAGCAAAGCTCCTGCACTTGGTCTATCGGGGGGTTGCACTAGGAGACTTACACACACTCACATGCTCAACACTACACCATACTTGACTTGTACTTCCTAATACTCAAAGTTGATTGATATCCGCTTTTCTTTGCAGTAACAATGGTAAGGAAAAGGAGAATGTTTGATTCCCTGCGGGACGTACAACATCAATCGTCCGAATCGCGATCCATCTCTTACCGTGGCCATCGTGAATATTGTGACACTAGCTGCAACCCCAGCTGTGATCGTGGTTATCAAGAGAGGGATGATTGGGACAGGCCCGATCGAGACATTCATAGATCGAGATCGAGATCCCATCCTCCAAGAGGTCCTAAGAAACCAGTTGAAAGCAGGGACTTGCCCATCGTTCCTCCTCGTAGCCCTTCTAAAGCTCCAGTGCCTCCAAAATCATTGGTCCCATCTCAGTCTCAATGGCCAAGCGATTGCCGTCACCATGGAGAACATACTGCATTTCACAGGCTTGGCAAGTAGAGTACTGGGGTTGAAAATATTTCTAAAGATTCCCTAATTGATCCAAATTTTCGGATGGCGAACTTCGAGAGGAATTCCCAAACTTATGCTTTGACAGATTCTACTTTCCTCCTAATCTGAAGAAGTTTCGAGAAGATGTTCAAAGAATGACCATTAATTATGTCACCGACATCCACATGTAGTATCGAGAATGGATGAAGGCCGTGGAAAAAATATCAAAAGTTTCCTTCGAGCGCGTGGCAGAGATCGAGAAACTAAAACGACAAGAGGCCCAACAAAAAATAATTATCGAGGCTCTGACAATTGAAACGGAGACCTTTAGAACTGCCTTAACCGAAGATGAAGGAAGAGATGATGCAGCCTTGAAATCTATGGAGGGGATGAAAGCTAGCCATCTCGGTATGGTCCAAGTACTACACCACCGAAATGAAGAAATGACGCTTAAGCGAGATTTGGCTCGAAAAAATGAGTCAACGACCTTGAAGGAAATTGCCGGACTCAAGGCCAGGCTAGAAGACACGATCAAAGAAATAGATGATGCTCAAAAAATCGCTCAAGATTCTTGTGAAGAGCTGGTTCATGCCAGGCTTGAGAGGGATGCGGCCATTGAAAAATTCAAAGAAGTTGACACGCTCTTTCAACGCGAGATAGAAACAATCACAAACATGGTGAGGGAAGATGTAATGAATGAGCTCGACCCACTTCTCATTCTCTATAACATCAACGTTCTCAAGCGTAGAAATTTAGCATGGCTTGGCGAAGACTACCCCTACCAGCTTCATCGTGCATGGGAATTTCTTGCTTGGAGGAGAGAAAACTTCACGGCTCAGAGAATGTTGACATAACCAAACTGGAGACTGAAGTGTTGAGGGGCGATGAACCCAAAATGCTACATAACATTTAGTTTTCTTTTTAGAAAGATTTTATTAGTGCTCCTTTAAATGAGGCAGGCGAAGGATCCAGGTCGGCGCCTTCTGATGTTGCAACTGAGCTGCCTCCGATGTCTTAAATCACGACCAATTCTACGGCGAGCTCCTCGACCATCCTCGGGTACGACCCGGATAAACTACGACTATCTTCGATCCTTGAATGTGGTTCTGAGGATGGTTCGGTCCGACCTGAAATCCACACCACACAAGGTATTCCATCTATTTCTTTTCTTCTCTTGTAAAGTTGAGATGTTACTAATCAATCTTTTTTCCTTTTTGTTTCTTAGCTTTAGACTCGTCAAATGTTGCTTCTCTCCCTTATGGAGGACCTCAGCTAGAGTTGCAAATGGCTAAAACAGAATCTATCACAGTTACAAATTCGACCGCCACTCAGAGTGCCCGCGAAAAGGCCTTATTTTTTAACGATCAACTCATGGAAGCGCTATTCATGGACGGAGGAGACCCACATCATGAAATCTAGTTTGATGTAGAAGTAGTAATCACAGGCTCCTTTGATCCTGCTGCTAGAACTAAAATGAAAGAAAGGATCGAGCGAGAGGATCTTGAGAAAAGGAAGGTGAACGGAGAGCTAGTCACACAGGTCTTGGATGAGCTGATGCCTTCCCTTCTTCAGATGATCCATCCTGAAGGCGCAACTCCTCCGAAATATGTTCCTTTCATTTCTGGTGCCGAAGATGCCCCCATCCCTCCAACTTCCAAAGTAGACACTGTATCGGTCCATACAACCGAGGAAACACCTTCCAAGAAATGCCGAAGTGGCAAGGGATTGAATAGGGGGCTAGTAGTAGTTCAGAGGAAGCCACTCCGAAGAAGCGAAAAAGGGACAAGAAATCTAAAGAGTGATCTTCAAATACACAAATAATATAGATAACTACTTCTCTTTTGCTGGTTGTATTTGTTTGGGCATAAGTCTTCAATTTTGTTTTGTATTCTGTACAACCAAATTTTATGTGAATAAAAATTCTTCTGAACTTATGTATGATCTCTGTGTTTACTTGTTTATGTGTCAGAACTGCAGCGTTTTTCACTTCGTGTACCTGTAACTTGTCAATTGTCGAATCGAACATTAATTTGATTAATTTGTCTTAAGGCCTCTTTATGATCACGGCCTTGAGTCATTGTCGCATTGTTAAATTATCATAATCATTCCTTGGATATCTACATTTCTATCCCCGGCTTTTAGGTCGGTAAATATACTATATGGATGGTCGAGTCTCATCCAATGGTGTCGATAATTCTGACATAACCTCTAAAAGACTAAAAGCCGGTCGATGGATGGTCAATTCATATTCACCATATTTTTCTCGTTCTCCCAAGTCCAGAGTATACTTCAATAAGTAAGAGGGCAAGTTATACTTGCTTTGACTTCATGCTCTGTGTCATCAAACCATGGGATCAAGATAGTGGATAGTGAACTAAGTCATGCATATTCTGGTCTTTAATGGTTTGCACTTCTTTTACCGATTTTAGATTGGAATTACTGGGACAAGGAACGGTTGAAAACTACTCATCGGTTCATGGAGTTTGCATCTAGCCCGCATTTTGGGAACTTAGAGTCATTCTATAAACAGTCGAATTGTTCTCGATTTGTGTTCATACTTCGGTCTGCGCTTCATGGACTTAGAGTTTTTTTAAATCGTTTGTACTCTAGTCCACGCTTCAGGGACTTAGAGTACTCTTATCTGTGCTCTAATGACTTAGACATTTTTGTTGAATTGTTTATACTCTAGTTCATGCTCTAGGGACTTAGAGTACTCTAGTCCACGCTTAGGGACTTAGTGATTTTTGTTGAGTCGTTTACACTCTAGTCCATGCTCCAGGGACACAGCGATTTTTGTTGAATCATTTATACTCTAATCCACACTTCGGAGACTTAGAGTACTCTAGTCTGCGCTCCGGGGACTAGATTTTTGTTGAGTTGTTTATACTTTAGTCCATGCTCTGGGGACTTATGGTACTCTAGTCCATTCTCCGGAGACATAAAGATTTACGTTGAGTCGTTTATACTCTAGTCCACACTCTAAGGACTTAGATATTATTATTGAGTCATTTATACTCTAATCCGTACTCTGGGAACTTAGAGTACTTTAGTCCACGCTCCGAGGACTTAGAGTACTCTAGTCCATGCTCCAAGGACTTAGAGATTTTTGTTGAGTCGTTTATACTCTAGTCTGTGCTCCGAGGACTTACAGATTTTTTTTGAGTCGTTTATACTCTAGTCCGCGCTCCGAGGACTTAGAGTACTCTAGTCCCCACTCCGGGGATATAGATTACTCTAGTTCATGATCTGGGGACTTAGAGATTTTGTTGAGTCATTTATACTCTAGTCCGTACTCTAGGACTTACTCTAGTCATGCTCCGGGGACTTAGAGATTTTTGCTGAAACCTTTATACACTGGTCACGTTCTAGGGTCTTAGAGATTTTTGTTGAGTCGATTATACTCTAGTCCACGCTCTAAGGACTTAGAGTACTCTAGTCCACACTGCGGGGACTTAGAGAATTTTGTTGAATCGTTTTTACTCCAATCAGTGCTACGAGGACATAGAGTACTCTAATCCACGCTTCGAGGACTTAGAGATTTTTTTTTGAATCGTTTATACTCTAGTCCACGCTCTACGGACTTGGAGTACTCTAGTCCATGCTACGGGGACTTAGAGATTTTTGTTGAGCCGTTTATACACTGGTTCGTGCTCTTGGGACTTAGAGTATTCTAGTCTGCGCTCTAAGCACATAGAGATTTTCGTTGAATCATTTATACTCTAGTTCATGCTCTGAGGACTTAGAGTGCTCTAGTCTGTGCTCTGGTGACTTAGAGATTTTTGTTGAATCATTTATACTCTAGTCCGCGCTCCGGGGACTTAGAGTACTGTAGTCCATGCTCCAGAAACATAGATATTTTTATTGATTCATTTATACTCTAGTCCATGCTCCGGATCTTAAAGTACTCTAGTCCACGCTTCGGGGACTTAGAGATTTTTGTTGAATCGTTTATACTCTAGTCCGTGCTTTGGGGACTTAGATATTTTTGTTGAGTCTTTTATAATCTAATCTGCATTCTGGGCACTTAGAGTACTCTTGTTCACGCTTCAGGGACTTATAAATTTTTGTTGAAACAACCGTATTTCCACCCGTTTGATTTGTACTCCATTTACTGTATTGACGCAAAAACTGTCGAAAGAGTAGCCGCTTATTTTTGTTTTAAAAGGAGATTTCAAATGAATAGCTGCTTTTGAACCTATTTGATATCCTTACGCTTATTTTTGTTTTAAAAGGAGATTTCAAATGAATAGCTGCTTTTGAACCTATTTGATATCCTTACTGCTGCATTTATACCTTTTAAATTACAATGTATTCAAAAGGGGTGCTTCCTCCTTTTAACTTTGAATTCACTTTCTCAATTCTTTCAAAGGGTCCTATAGCAACTTTCAATGGTTTCGGAGGTGGTGGTTTTGAAAGGGTGGGTTTCGAAACTTCCTCTTTCTTTTACTTGGGATTAGTGTTTCGAAAGTAATGCTTTTTCCTCTATTCTTTATGACCTTTTATTTATATTAAAGGTTAAACCCAAAGTTTTCGAAAGGAATAATTTTAAATGGTTTTGAAGTAATGTTTCCACAAACCCTTACTTGAACCTAATGCTTTCGAAAGATATATTATAAGTATTTCAAAAAATAAGTTTAAATGGTTTCGAAGGGGTTGTCTAAGGTTCTATGTAATGGTTTCGAAAGGGATGCTTTTAACTATATTCGAAAGAGAATTGTTAAAGGTTTTAAACAAGGGTTTCGAAGGTATTGTTTTGGCTTTATAGCCTAAAGTTTTCTAAGTTAAAAGGAGGTGTTAACTTATTTAAAGGGGATAGATCATCCCATTGATTAGATTTCATAAATAATTTTTATGTAAAGTATGTATCATGGCATAAGTATTTTGAGTAAAGAAAAAGTATGATTTCCTTGTTTCATAAAGATATAATTTCTAGGGTAAATCATTTGTGAAGATTGTTTACGAGAAATGAAATTTGATTAGGGTAGTTTACCTTAAGTATGTGACTCAGATATTAAAGGACCAGATGGGACTAGGATGAGGTCGTGCCCTATACTATTAGCCCCTAGCTTAAATAAGTCCAAAATTCCGGTGTGTAGGGCTTTGTCGCAGGTAAGATTAAAATGATGTTACACACAAGAGAATATACAGAGTAAAGATATGTTATTGGTGAGCCTATAAAACCATTAGGATCAGTTGACCCTAGAAGAAGATGGTTAAGGGAAGGTAGCCCAGTATTGTGTCTAATTGAAGTTAGAATGTCTATTATATCTGGTGGGCCCGAGTCAGCCAGTGGTTAACAGTTAGCTAGATAAAACTATAGTGTGGAAAGATAGTTCATTGATTACCTAATTTATATGCATATATGTTATTACTATTATTGTTATAATCAGTTTGATTACAAGACTTTGATTTGCAAAAGATATGCTTTTAAAAGGATATTAGTGAGGGAAAACCGGTTCCGCTAAGCGGCGTGGTCTCACTTAATATCAGTTAACGAGATGTAATAGAAATATTCACACCAGGCTTTATGTTCGACTCGAAGTTTATGTTTTCCCCTTAAAATCTTTGGTTCTCAAAATTTAATTTGAGTAGATTAAGAGTTATGGTCTTTTTAGGTTTAGTAGATTGGACAAATAAGCTTCCAAAGACATGCGAGAGGCAAAGCTAGCTAAGTGGGAGCTATTTAGTATTATTTTCGTTATGTTGTATTTATGACTAATATATCTATTTAGTACTCGGATCATCCAAGAGGGCTTCTTCATATGTCACTCTTGGCGTAGTTTATAATAATTATATTTGATCAAAACCTGTAAATCGTTTTGGGATTATGTAATTGAATATGAAGCGTTGATTTGAAATATAATCAAGAAAAGCTGTTTAGAAACTTGTGTTGATTTTATTTTATATTCGTGTGCTTCTGATATTTTGGATACCATTAACATTACCGTATTTTGTCACCGTAAGTCAATACTATAGTTGACTATAACATCTGCAGTGCTTAGCTTCAGGCCTCAAAGTAGGGGATGTTACAACTTGGTATTAGAGCATAGGTTTATGAAAAACTTAAAATAAATTTTAAACTTAAAATGATTTTTGAAACATAATCCTAAGGAATTAGAGAAAAGATTGGGTTATGGGATAACACTATCGTAATATACTTGTATTTGCTATATATAAGTATACGCTTTATCTCTGTTTCTCCCGTCTCTCTTAAGCTATTCTTTGGTACCTTACAAAGACTCGAATGTACATTTTAAGGAAGTAAGATATGGATGCTTGGAATGGAAGATCTAGCATTGGTGGAGGAAGCACCACAACTAATTGAATTGCCAGACCAAGCACTGAAAGGAACCCGGGTCGGGAACAAACTTGTAATATAGGTTTAAGAGCACCACAATTCAATATGGGAGCTATGTACTTGTTCTTTATTAACATGATGCAAGCTTGTGCTTTCACGGGATTCATTGGATGAAATGTTGAAGGAGGAAATATAGGAACTTCGATGGTCAATAATTATGCAACATTGAGTACAGGCTATGCTATGCTTGGAGGGATGCCATTTATCGGGACTAAGGATGTAATTGAAGTGGAGAATTGGTTGCTTCATTGTGAAAGGATCTCTGCTGATTTGGGATTAATGGTGAGAAGAAGATGAGGTTTGCTTCTAGACAGTTGCAAGGAGAAGTACTGGTGGAACAATGTTACTGTATGAGTAAATGAGGAGACCATGATTTGGGCGAAATTCAGAAGGAGATTTAAGGAATGATTCATGTAGGAAATCGCCAAGTCAACTCTGCTCAGGAAGTTTGCTGAGTTAGTGCAAGGAGATATGACAGTACTTGTGTGTGCAACCCGATTTGAGGAGTTATCGAGGTACAGATATGCTACGGCAGATATAGTTATCAAAAGGAATGAGTAGCTCATCTACAAATTGAGAACTGAGCTTGCTAAAGCAACATCACCGCATATTAAGGATCCGTGCGATGTAGTTGTTGAGATGGATTTAAGGCATGAGGTGATGCTTGCTCTCTTTATGATAACAAAGCAGTAGAAACCCAAGGTGGTCAGAACCAAAAGAGAGTTTCTCCATAAGAAAGGGGCTAAGAAAAGAGGAGCATCCAAGAAAGGAAAAGCCGATGTAGTCTCCTACAATGTGATAAGAAGGGACACTATGCTCATGAATGTCGGATAGGCAAAGAAAAAAGGTTGCTGACAAGAAAGTAGTAAAATGCTTCAATTTTGATCAGATTGGACATTATAAGAACCAGTGCAAGGAATCAGCCAAGGATGAAAAAGGCAAGTGTTTGCATTGGAACCAGCTACCACAAGACCAATAACAAAGAAGAAAGGAAAAACTGTGTTGGGAGTATGCTTTTGATTCATGGTGTGTTTATCAGATTTCTATTTGATATCGATGCATCCATTCTTTTATATCTCATTGTTTGGTTGATAAGCTTAACCTAGAACCATATATTTAGTTAGTTCCTTAACGGTTGTGAATCCGATAAGAGGGTATGCAACTCTTGGGATGAGATGTGACCATTTAGAGTTTGAATTATTAGGTCATATATTTTCTTGCAGTTTGTGTGTATTTGATTTCCTAGGGTTTGGAATTATTTTAGGAATGGATTGGTTAAGTAAGTATGATGCTTGGATATTTTTCCATGATAGAAAAATATCACATAGACAACCTAGTTGCAGCGATCGAGTTATATACTCTGTGGAAAATCCTAGTTTTGAGGTTAGTGCTTTGTTGGGTGTTATGGAGGAAAAAGACGAGTTGAATCAAGTTTTCATTGTTAGAGAATTGCATATGTCTTTGAGACCGTAGTATGACTACCGTCGAAATGAGCTATTGAGTTGTGAATAGATTTAGTACCAGGAACTGAACCTGTGAGTAGGCAGCCAAGTAGAATTACTTGTACGGAGATGAGTTAAAGGTGCAGTTGGTGGATCTAAAAGACCAGAATTTTATCAGACCATGCAGTTCACCCTAGGAAGTAGCCATAGTGTTTGTGATAAAATTGGACAGATCGTTGAGTTTGTGTATCGATTTTCTCAAGTTGAATGAGAGGATGATAAAGAATCAGTATATGTTACCTAGAATTGATGATTTGTTCGACTAGTTGAGTGGAGCCAACGTATTTTCTAAGTTGGATTTGGCAACAGGGTTCCATCAACTTAGAATAGCAGAGGATAATATTCCTTTGATGGCATTTAGGACAGGATATGGATCATACGAATGGTTAAGGATGTCATTTGGTCTAACTAATGTGTGATAACCCGGATTTTAATATCTATTAATTGGATAATTAACTAATTTTGAATCATTGAGATACTGATTCCATTTGGTTAAATAAATAAAATTTAATAAATAAAATATCTGGATGTAAATAAAAAAATTTGAATTTAATATAATAATTTTTCAAAGGCTATTCTTAAAAAAAAAGTTAAATTTTATATTTTTAAAGACTTATACATAATATCTATATATGTGTTTATTAATTTATAAGTAAATAAATATTTAAATATTATTTTTTAAGAAAATATATATATAACCAAATATTTGTTTATTTAAAAGTATAATAGTTTGAAAGAAGAATTGAATAAAAAGGAATATTTGCTCTCTTTTAAAATTTTATATATGAATTTAAATATCAAACATTTAAACATATGTTAATATGAAGCTTAGGATGATTAAAGACATATTAATATGCAAAATTTCAAGTGTAAACAAGATAAAACACATTTTTAAAACATTTGTAACAATTATAAAATGCATTTAAACAAATGTTACATCATGGAATTTACAAGTGTCATTCCCTTTTTATTTTTAAATTAATGAATTAAATGATGAGAAAAGTTGTACATATATCTTTCTACCTCTACTTCCATTTTCTTTCAGATGTTTCAATTTTTCTTTTAAACCTGAAATAGAAACTACAACCTGAGAATAAAATTTGAGATTCAGTTGAAATCAAACTTAAAATTTAATCAAGCAACAAGCTCAAGCCTAAAAGCAAGTTTAAAGCAAAGATTTGACCATATCAATAACTGATTCAAGTTTAAAACTTACAAAATCTGGAAGCTAGCAATCATACAATCAGTTCAGACATCAATGTAATCAAGTACTAATCATAATCAACAACAGTTCAATGATCAACATTCAAGTTCAGTTTACAGATTTTCAAATCTACTCTGTTCGAATAAAAGAGGTGAGTAAACTCTTAGAATCTGATATATATTGAATTGGCATGTGATGAATCGTTGGAGTATGATCCGAATTTTGTTGTGCATGTGTTTAAAAATGATTTATGTATACAAATGGGTGTTAGTATATGTGTTCAGGTCTGGAACATGCTTGCATGCCACTGCTTAAACAATTTCAGGTTTGAAAACCTGATTTAAAACTCAAACCTTCCACTTATGTGATTTTTAGTCCTTAATCTCTGAACATAATTTGTTTGTATGTGTGTAACATTTTTTTTTTAAATTTGATTCAGGTAAATTACTTTATAAATATCACAGAAAAAACGATATCAGAGAAAAACCTTTTTATCAGAAAACTCAAATATTTTAATTGCATGAATTAAATTCTTGAACAGTTTTGTTATTGTAAATAATGAACTTAGAAATTGAAATCATGATTTTTAGATGGGAATTTGATGAGATATGGTGGGATGTTGGGTTTTGACATTTTGGTCGATAGCTGCTGATCGAAGACGATGTTTGTGGCGAGGCTTAGACTGGAGGTGGTCATAGGGTGGGGAATCACTGGAAAAATGGGAGAGGGTTTTTCTGATGAATGAGGCGTCGAGTCGGAGCCTAACTAGGGTTCGGGGGTTGATTTGGGACGTTATTGTTCGAGAGGAAATGACATTGGCTGAGGAGCATCGGAGGCAACCACAAGGTGGGGAATTGATGGTGGAGGTCGAGGTGGTCATCTGGTGGTGTCGGCGAAGTTGACCAGGGTTGGGATCGACGGTGATGGTTGTTTTTCCGTTGATGGTGGTTTCTGATTTTCGAACAACGGATTCGATTTGGTTCACTGGCAAATCAATGAACCTAGGTGATCGTATGCGACGAGGGGATGGTTGTCGACTTGGCGAGGGTCACGATGTCGACCTACAGTGGCCGGAGCTACTGTGCACATGCACTTGCACGTTGGAACTGGCGGTTGATCATTGGTTTTAGGAAGACGAAGGAGCTTACTCGGGTGGAAGCTCGGGTTGGAGGGTCGTTTGCTCGTGTTCATTCTTGAGTTGCTCGCGAGAGAGAAGTTTGGCCCAGTTTTAAAATTTAAACCAAATACAAGTTTTAAATTTTGCAAAGCTTTTGCAAGTGGATGAAAATTCGAGTATGGACTCAAGCTAAACTAGGGTAGGACTCGAAGTAGGTTTAAAATGCAGGAATTTAAAAGGTTTTATAAAACAAGTTTTAAAATTTAAATTTAATTTAATTTTAAAATTATTATGTAAAATAAATGTTTTTCTTAAAACATTTGATTTAGAAGATTTGAAGTTTGTTTAACTTAAATTTGGTAAGTTAAATTGTAGGTTATTTTAAAGTTTAATTTAAAAGTGGAATGTTTTTGAAATATATTTAAATTTTGTTAATGATAAGTAAGTCAATAATAAAAATAAAGATTTATCTTAAGAGATAATTAATATTTGGATAATTAATGACTAATTAATAAAAACAAGGTAATTAAGTGTAATTAATTAGTTAATTTAATAATGTATAAGATTTATTAATTAATAGATAGAGGTTAGTTAATTAAGTAATTAAGCTGTAATTAGCGACTAATTGATTACTTAATGGAAGTAATTGAGGATTAATTACTTAGTGTAATTAACTAAGGATTGTTTGATTAAGGAAACTAATCAATGGTTAGTTAAATAATGATTATGATTAATTAAGGGATAATTGATCAATGAAGTGATTATGAGATAATTAATTTGAGTGATTAATTAAGGATCAATGTAATTAATATGGATGTGTAAAGGATAATTAATTGGTGTAATTAATTAAGAGTTAATTACTTATTGAAATTAAAAAATAATTAACCAAAAATGATTAATTAAGAAGTTAATTAGAGGATGATTAATTAATTGATTTGTAATTAATTAATGTTGAGTAAGCAGGAGTTAAAGATGATGGAAGAAATTGATTTAATATATTTAAATTAATTAGAATGGTATGGCTAATCAACCATGTGTATGGATGATAGAATGATATTGGAAGCCTTGGATCAATTGTTATCCCTAATATGTGATTCGTGATGCTATGTGATATGATATGTTTGAATTAAACTGTGATGATGTGGTTATCCATTGATGATGAATTACTATGACACCTTGTATTTAAAAAGTTGAATTGTTTTTCACTTGAATAACTTGGGTTAAGATGACATTGGATTCGAGGAGGCCGGAGTCGGGTATTAGTTAATACCCGAAACCACTTCGATTCTTTATAGATTGATATGTGAAATCAATAGGATGGAATGGAATGATTTAAGTGAATTGGACCATTTAATCTAAGTTTTGGTACTTAGAAATTGATGTGTGAAATAAGCGATGTCTATAACAACTTGTGAATTTGTAAATTGATACAAGTTACTTAGGTTTATATAAGTTGTATGCTTTTGTATTCCATGTTAGATACGTTTACTCTCGCTGGTTTCCAGGCTAACCCGGGTGTTACTTTGATGTAATGCTCGGGTCGGACCGAGTATTATAGATTTTTAGGTTAGGACGTTCTGAATTTTCAAGAGGCATGCTGGATGACAGGGATGTAAAGTGAGCATTCCGCTGTATTATATTGTAGTTGTCTGGGACAAGTTGATTGTACATGTCCAGTGTGTTATGTAAATGTTGTAACTCTGATGTATTAACGTGAATTAATTAATACAGTTTTTCCAATTGCATAACTATTATTTTATGTGATATTATATTTTGATCCGGTACGAATGTGAGAATTTGTGTTTTGGTGTTTCTGATTCTTCTTCTTCTCCTTCTCCTTCTGTCTCTTTTCTTCTTTTCCTTTAACTATCTGGAATTTTCGGGATCGAAATTTCCTGGTTGTTACATAATGTGTCAGCATTCTTCGTGGACTTGATGAACATAATCTTCCAAGAATATTTGGACAGATTCGTCTTATTATTCATAGATGACATTTTGATATACTCCGAGGATGAAAGAGATCATGAAGTTCATCTTAGGATAGTGCTTGAGATGTTGAGGCAGCATCAGCTGAAAGAGAAATTTTCGCTGTGTCACTTTTGAAAGAAGGGAGTGAAGTTTCTTGATCATATAGTCTCAGAGAAGGGGTTGTCAATGGATCTGGCTAAGATCGAGGCAGTGCATAGTTGGAAGAGACCCAAAACAGTGACTGAGATAAAGAGTTTGCTTGGGTTAGCTAGCTAATACCAGAGGTTCATTAAGGATTTCTCGAGGATAGCCCCACCATGACTAAGCTAACTCGAAAAGATGTGAAGTTTTTCTGGACTGATAAATATGAGTTGGTAATCAAGAACCTAAAACAATTATTAACTAATGCACCTATATTAGTAGTTCTAGAGGCGAATTGGGACTTACTGGTATGCGGATGCATGTGGAACAGGATTAGGAGCTGTGTTAATGCATAAAGATAAAGTAATTGCCTATGCTTCTCGACAGCTCAAACCGCATGAAGTTAAGTACCCAAGTCATGATTTGGAATTAGCTGTAGTAATTTTTGCATTAAATGTGTGCAGAAATTACCTCTTGGTAGAAAGATTCGAGTTCTTTATGAATCATTAGTCACTAATATATTTATTCTCTCAGAAGGAGTTGAATATGAGACAGTAATGGTGGTTAGAATTTTTAGCCACTTATGACTTTGGCATTGAGTATACACCAAGAAAAGGGAATAAGGTTGCAAATGCACTTAGCAAAAAATATCACAATGCAGTATCGGTAATGATAGATAGGAGAAAAGACTTAGAAGCATTGACTACATGCGGAGTACAAAGGAGATCTGAGGCTAGTTCTAGTTGAGGAATCACCATGTTATCATGTTTAGAAATTCGACCGTTGATGATCGAAAGGATTGCTTCTAAACAAAGGGAGGAGCCATTATTAGCTGAATGGATAAATTAAGGAATGGAATATAGAGCGGTGGCCTGAAAGATTTTAGTCTTGACCAAAATAGGTGGTTGTAACGACCCACTATTTCGAACTATTCAAATCGACAATATGCCACACATGCCGGATTTGAATTGCTCGAAATAATAGATTGTAAATAAAAATTGGCAAACTTAACATCTACTGTAAATAAATCAATCACAGAATCACTAACACAGACTATTATAACAGAAAGCAACGGAATAGATTAATAAAAAGTAGTTCATGAAGCTATTATAATAACAAAGTCTAAAACAAAATACAACAAAGGTCTCAAATACAAAGAAGTATACTGATACATAAGCAGATAACAAAATCCGAAAAAGTGATATGACTGAACAACAGAATAGCTGGAATCACAGAAAGTGGCTAAGGCACAAATAGAAGATCCTCGACAACTCCAAGTTCCAAGATAGAATCACGAAAGCTGAATATACTCGGTTGAACCGAGCGTAAAGCAAAACGCAAAACACTCGAATCAGGTAAACATTCTTATATCAATAAATCCAACTCATGTGAAACATCAAATGAAATACAATTAACTTAAAGGATGTTTGGGATACTCATCCTCTAAGGATCCGTGGAACTATCTACTATGTAGAAATATATGCTATTAACAACCAAATGTCTTTATACCACTGTGGTCATTTCAAAATAATTTATACTTCAAAACCAAAATATCATTTCCATTTCAGTTGGATCTATTTCCAAATTATATCACTTTCAAAGTTACATTCAAAACCAAAACTCTTTGAAATCATAATTCTTTGGAAAACCATAAGTTTGAAATCATAACTTCCACCACTTAAACAGTTTAGATATTAATAATGGAATATAAAGTAAAATAGTCTATAAAATAAAATACTTCATAAAATAAAATAGTTTATATTAAAATAATTAGTATATAAAATAGTTTACATTAAAAATAATTTTATATTAAAATAGTGTGTATATATATATTAAATAATTTATAAAGTAAAATATTTATAATTTCCTCAAATTTCACAAATCGATTCAAATCAACTTGAATTCCAAATTCAAATTTAATTCAATCTCAATTCATTAATTTCAATTGAATTCAGTTTCTAAATAAACAATTTCAAATTATATCAATTTCAAATATAGATTTGAACCCCAAAATAAACTAATTAATTTTCAATATATTTCAAAGATTTAAATATTCAACATTTTCAAAACTAAATTTAACAATTTCATATAGATCTTGATTTAACTCATTATTACTTAATCTTGAAATATTCACTTAATAAATTCAATATTATTTAAATAACCTTAAAATACATTTTACTAAATATTTTCTTCAATTTATTTAAATGTGAAATATTCATTAAATTGCTTGAATCAAAATCAAGTTATAAAATCATATCTTTAAATTTCAAATTCAATTATTTCAAATCGATTTAATTAAATAAAATTCTTAATTAAATACAATTTCAAATAAATTTCAAATTTATCTTCCCAACCTTAACTTATAAAATCATTATAAAAATCTATTTTTAAAATAAATTTTTAAACAAATACTTATGCATATTATATATTAGTTATATCAAACTTTATTAAATTAAAGCTTGTTATTGAATCTACTATATATTAAAACTTATTTATATATAAAATATTTCAATATTAAATAAAACCATGTATATTTCCTTTCAAGCCATAGTAATCATTTTCAAAATATTTATATATAGACCGACGATGTCTGTGTAAATTTTTTTATCCTATCGTCAAGTGATATGGATATTCATCCTTTTAAATCCACAATTTAAATATATACAGGTATATATCATTTCAACCCGCAATCCCAAATTCAATTCAATGAAAATCACTTGGGTTTATCATTTTAACCCATAAAGATTTCCCCCTATTCTACAGATCGTTTTGGTATGTATCATTTCAACCCATAGGGAATTCTAAACTAATAGGGAACTTGTAGAGTAATAATAGATATGATAATAATATAACAGGCATATGTCACTAATATACATAACAGATAATGGTGTCAGATGTCATAAGTGAACAGATACAGATAATAGCATATATATAGCAATGTAAATAACTAATAGCAGCATATTTCAATTGCCGTTTCAATTGAAATCAAATTTAATCAATATAAGAACGTTAATCATGAGTGATTGCTCACCTTTCGTGGCTAGAAAGGATAGACAATAAAGTTGAGTTACGAAATACAAGCACAACTTCCAAAACAAGGCTAGATTGGCACGAATTCGATGATCAAAGTTGATAATAAGGAATTAATAAAATGAATCAGACCATCTTAATATATTCAGAAAAAATATATATTTGTTTGAAAAATCGATTTTAATACATATATAAATAAAATTTCTATATACTTATATTTTAAACCAATGTACAAAAAAATCATTATATAATATATTTCTTCCAAAATTTGAATAAAATATTTAAACATGCTTTATACATACAAGCGTTATTCCAAAATTTAAAAATATGTTGCACATAGTAATTGAACATTTAAAACTTATAGTATTTAGCATATACACTTGTAAACACCTAATATATAACATAAAAAATGTTTAAAACACGTATCTAAAATAACCTATCTATATATTATATTTAAATCTCAAATCAAGACATATACTTTCTCAAAATTCCCTTTAAAATTTATAGAACCCATATTTTCCTTTCAAAACTTTACGAATATTATCATAAATATTCTTGCAGACAATATCACATATCAACAAAAATCTTCATATGAAATACGTAAGTAATCAGTTATAACTAATATATCACGTGTAAGATATAGTATATACATTTTGTATAAATAAAATGTAATGCCATCCTTTGTATGCAAACTCGTATATTATGATCACATTAAGTACAAATAAAGGTTTGTAAAATCTATATATAAAATATTTATATATGTAGTAGAACATCAAAACTCACAGAATATACATTAACTAATATGTATGTGAAAAAAAACTGTAACCAATGCATACTGAAAGGAACATGATATATACATATTATTATAACAAAGCATGTACATGTTCGAAATCAAGTACGTTTATATATATAATCTCAACAGGTAATACCAAAACAAATATAAACTCATATTTTGAGACTTTATATATACAATAATATATACACGCGAATATAATTTATAACTATATAAACTAATATATACCACTTACTGTATGTACAACTAGTCTGCAATAACTTTTAGAATAGTGAACATTAAAAATATATATAAAACTTAGATATATACACTTATACTTTATAAAACGCTGTAACACATACATAATTGTGAACATACACACACACACATACTTAGACTTGTAAAATCAAAGCTAATATATATGACTATAGTCGATATAATAACTAATATAAACAACACCAAAGCTTCCATATTATCCGATGAAAATTTACCATTTGCTATGTTTAATCAGGATCCAAATATCAAATTTTATTTCCAAATTTTATTATTTAAAATTTCACAAAAAATTCAATTAATTAAATAAACAAATCCACTAAAATTTATGGGTCATTACATTCTCCCCCACTCAAAACTTTTTGTCCCCAAAAAGAAACGAGGTAGGAGAATAGAAACAACCAGAAGAAAATGGATTGGGAAAAAAATAAAAATAAAAAATTAATCTAAAACCATATAGATTTTAATTTAAATTAATTAATATTCAATAATTTGGTTAAATCCATTTTATTATGTCCATAAATAGTCATTCGATTCAAATTTGTTAGTTCAAACTGTCAATTCAGATCATAAAATTTCATTTAGTTTTAAATTGATTTCCATTCACTTATTTATATAAAGATCAATCACTTACAGAAAAAACTAATAATTTACTATTAAACCACGTAGTATATAAATAAACAGTATTTTAAATATTTTAAATTATTTAGAAAGAAAGAAAAAATGATCAAAATATCTTTTATATAACACTTTATCAAAATACTTTTACAACTCGATGTCTTAGCAGGTTTATCCTCATTCTTGTAGACTCTGGCCATGAGCCGATCAGGCGCAAAGATAGAATTCTCCAAGTACTTAGTAGACATGTTTCAGCACCCAGTGTAAAATACTCAGTAAACCTTCAAAACTGATATACAATCCAAACAAATCAACGGAATCGAACCGAATGGAATCTTGGATCGCAAATACACAATGGTTACGCCTAAGTCCCCCAATAAACATCTGTACCTTTTTAGAAATCACTGCCTTGCGAAATTCTCCATGATAACCATAAATCCGTAGACCGCGGATACACAATGATTATACCTGGATCCCCTACGAAACATCTGTACCCTTTAAGTAATCTCTGCCTTGCAGATTACGCTAATAAAATGACTATAGATTGCAGATACATAATGGTTACGCCTAGATTTTCCAAGAAATATCCGTAAGCCGTCACGGCCCTACGTATTATGCTATGCAGTCTAGTTCGTAAGACCATGGGTAACGCCATGGAATTCGAAGGACACTCGAGTATCATATCCACATAACCCAAATCAGAGAGAATAATATCGATTGAATGAATCCACAATGTGGCTACAAAGAGGATATCAAGCAGAAGGCACTTTCCATATCTTTACTTCGAAAATATGTATCATATAGTACCCTTTCAAATCAATTTCAAATATCATACTTATATAAAGTCAATTATATATAAGATTTCATTTTCAAATTGAATACTTTCCAAAATCAATAGTATATAAAATCGCACTCATATAGACTTCGATTATATAACATTTGGTTTTCAAATTGAGTACCTTTACAAATCATTAGTTTTCGAATCAACTTCATACTTATACAAATCAATTTTATATAAGTTCGATAACTCCCAAATCAAGTATTTAGTAAAATAAGGTTCTCAATTTCAGTTCTATTCAATATCAGTTCAGTTTCAAAATCATATAAGATTTTACCAAATTATTTCTTCCAAATTAAATATCTTTAGTTTCAAAGTTTCCAAAATAATAGGTTTGCAAAATAATTCTAGTTTCCAAATCAACATAATTTAGGTCAAACAAATTCATTTCCAAAATCATCATATAAATACTGGGTTTTAAATTCCAAACTATTTTTGAAACCAAATATTTTTCTCAAAATCAATATACCCAAAAATGATTACCAAGTTTATAACCATCCCTTTAAAACCTTTAAACTATTTATTTCTATTTGAAAGATCCAATTTACCTTTTGAAAATTATTATTCTATATATATATATACACACACACACTTTTATAAAAGATGTTACTAAGTTGAAAACATTTAAAACCAAATTTTATTCAAAACATTTCAAAACTAAATTTCGTATTAGTATAATTCAAAATAGTCTTATTCATTTACTTAACAAAATAGTTTCAAACTTATTTAAATCATATTACTTCATACTTAAACAAACAAAACAAAACTTATATACTTTATCAAATAATTTATACTTTTTGAAATTACTTAGCTTTGAAAATTAAACCTCGATTTGGAAGTGTTCGAACATTCAAAATAGTCAGAGAAATCAAATTTCCAATTCAAGAGTTGGAAATCAACAACCAATCAGTAAATCAACTTCAATAGATAAGGTTATACGAAAATAAATCCGAAACTCGAGGACTGAACACCAGCCTCACTTTAAATCGTTTCAAATATGTATACATATATCTTTTGAATATCAAAACATACTTCGGAATTTGAAATCAAAATTGGTTTCACAAAATCAATCGCATAGCAAAGCTTATAAAGTGGCCTCACCCCCACTCTGAAACTCGAAAATCAATGTCGATGATACATGCACTCATCATCGAAATTATTCTCCAGCGACATAAGTGAGTTCTGAACTTCTATTTTCTTGAAAACTTCTTTGAAATTTCTTCGAAATCATCGGAAGTCATTTGAAACATTTCTTATTTGGAAAATACTTTCAAATCGTATTATTATATATTTTCAAAATCTTAAAACCAATTTTCAAAATACCAGAATTCAATTTCTCAAATTTCCAATTTAAAACCCTTTAGTTATAAATCATTTTTATATAAATCAATATTTTATGTAATTTTTAAAATTTCAAATCCTTTCAAAACTTCAAATTATCGTTTTTGAAAGGTATATAATCCTTATCGAAAACATTTTCACTTTTATATATAGAATATAATCATACTTATCAAAATAATAATTTTGATATATAAAACAATTTCTAAAATACAGACAAACATGATTTTTCAAAGGATGATTCATGAATGAGTCTCGGAACGAGATAAAGGCTGAAGTCAAATTCAAAGGGATCCTAATCGATGAGAATCCTAACCAAGATTTTGAGGTATATTGACCTATATCAATCCAAAAGAATTTCTTTTTAGTATTGGTAAATCTCAATTCTTATCATACAAAATACTGAGGCATAACCATATATATCTTTAGTTCGACACATTGACTTCTGCTAGGCAAAGGATACAATAGATTTCTCTTAATACAACTTAACATATACTATCGATAACATACAGCTTCCATTGATTCTTACTTCTACAAGAACAATGCATCGGTATTAATTCTGCCGGGTGGTGCTTCAATGAGGCCAGTACACTCCATATTATGTGCCCCCAACTATTACATTTATTGCATAAGTACACTACTCTCCCATCTTCCCTAGTGAACTTTGGGAAAGCAGCAGCTCGGGCAGGACATAACACAGCTTGCCTTCTGTGTTGTCTCTCAGAACAATCTCTAGCTATATGCCCAGTCTTCCTATAGTGGTAGGAAATAGTTGATTGGTCGATTGATGTAGTGAGTGTCAATTTCACTTTCTTCACCTTCAGGCATCGACTTGGAAAGTGTCCCTTCCCATGACATTTAAAACAGAATGTCTCGGATCAAAAGAGCTTGCCTTCCATCTTCTTTCCTTTATCTCTCTTTCCGCACATGGATGCATAATGTCCCTTTTCCTGACATCGATAAAAAATGACATGGTCATAAGGACCAAGTTCTGTCTTTTTCCTCTACAGCCACTCTTGCTCCTCGATTGCTTCCTCCCGTTCCTTACGGGCCAGTGCTCTTCGTGCTCGACGTGCTGCTTTTTGCTCTTTCGATTTTGTCATCTATAAAAATAGCTTCCTATCATTCAGTGAATCCAAATCAAACAAGATAGAAGTTCAAACTTAAGGGAATCCTAATCAAAAAGGGAGTTTCAAATAAAGGGAAAAGGCTCAAAAGGAGGATGATTTTTTATTGATTTTACTCATTCTAGGACATTTCTACCCTATCTTTAATGAGTTATATCGTATATGCTAGTTTTGCCAAAAACCATAGCTCTGATACCAAATGTAACGACCCACTATTTCAAACCATTCAAATCAAAAATAAACCACACATGCCAGACTTGAATTGCTCGAAATAATATATTACAAATAAAAATTGTCAAACTCAACATATACTGTAAATAAATCAATCACAGAATCACCGACAAAGAGTATTATAACAGAATGCAGCGGAATAGATTAATAAATAGTAGTTCATGAGCTACTATAATAACAAAGTCTAAAACAAAATACAACAGAGGTTTCAAATACAAAGAAGTATACTGATACATAAGCAGATAACAAAATCTGAAACCAAGATATCGAAAGGGAGTGCGGATTAAGGATCTTAAGACTAATTTAACACTAGGGGGGTGAATGGTGTTTAATGGATTCTAAGACTTATATGAACTAATTTAAAGTTATGATATAAAAAAATGCAGAACTTAATCACATAATCAAACACAGATGCAGAAAGTAAATAAAAAGCAGTAAAGGAAAAGAACATACCGGATTTTATTACAAATACGGAGTTACCCTACATCCAGTCTTGTACCAAGGAAAACCACCTCACATAGATTTTTATTATACCAATGTCGAGATTACATTCCTCAATGTATAAAGGCCTTGAGGTACCCTCCTGTCTCACGAGTCCGGAGCAAACTCTCTTGTTTTACGGGCCACAAGATTACCCAATTAATTTCCAGGCACAACCACACCTTATAGAGAGACTCGATAAACTTTTGATTACAAATTGATCCTATAACTCTGAATAGCACTTTGATCTTCGAGAAAGGGAAGAGAACCAAACAAGAATAATATTCTAATTCGATTCACTTGAGAATTCGGTAGAATTTCGGCACGACCTTAAAAATATGAAAATTATAGAATATGGATTTGTGGAAAAGAAGAAGTGAAGAAAAAATGAAAATAGATGATTAAAAAATTCATTTGTGAAACCTATTTATAAAGCACACCCGGTCGTAACCATTCGTGAAGAGATTTAAACGAATAGACACTTCTTTAAAAATTGAAACTTTTGAATTCAACGGCCACCATGTCGACATGGGGTATCCCATGATGTCGATATCCCCATATAAAAAACAATGTAAAATTTGTTTTTGAAAATGAAGTTTAAAATAAGAGTATACTTTAAAACAAAAACAAATAATATTTTAAGGCTAAAACATCTTTTTGAAAAATCATTTGAAAAGATAATTTTAAGGCTAAAATATTTTGAAAAGTAGTTTTGAAAATCATTTTGAAAAATCATTTTGAAGTAGTTTTGCAAGATTCTTCCTGTAGAATATCTCATCACATCAGGACAAGAGAACTTGTACAAAATCAGGATGTTCGTGGGTTTGTAAACCACTTGTCGTAGGTTTGTAAGCTACTTGTCATGGGTTAGTAAGCCACTAAAAAGGTAGAAATGGGTTCCATTCCAAATGAAATTCAGAATGAAGATTTCCATGCTATTATGAAGTTTTAACGAAAAAAATGGACACATATCTTGAAATCTTGATCTTGATACTCATGAGTCTTCAAACTTGATTTCTTCATTCTTGATCTTGATACTGTACAGTCTTCAATAATCAGTACTTGCCTTATATATATCATGTATAATAATATTCATATATATCTAGACAATAGTGTTAGTATGTAAGTTATAATAAAATAAGTTACAGAGGTTGTTATCATCAAAACTACTATCTCCAGTTCCTAACAATCTCCACCTTTTTGGTAATGACAGCCTTATAAAATATAATTACCACTTCGATCGTACCATAACTCCTCTTTACTCCAACAACTCCCCTTACTCCAGCCTACTATTTTATATAACTTCCTTCCCCTTTGTCATCAACAAAAAATAACCTATAAATCTTGAACTTAATAGAAACAGAGATAAACAAACATATGACATAATAATATAACAACCTAACTGGAATTCATGTTTCTATACGTCAAAGATTGTTTTTAGAAGAACCTTAAGATAACACTTATATACAAATTAACAAACTAATATATAATCACGAAAGATAAAAACGTAAAGCGCTTAACGAGTGAACCTTAACTATTGGTGATTTATGGACTGAACAATTTGGATAGTGGAGATAAAGTTTCCACGTTGTTCAACCAAGTTCCCATTAGCGTCAAAAAGGACATCTCCAATGCAAATCACGCCATCATCTTCATCCATATGAACATCCGGATTCGGTAGAGGATGTTCTTCTTCTTGGTCCTCTTGTGGTTCTTCTAGAGGCTCTTCTTCTTCAGAATCCATGGCTTGTGATGATTCTTCAATAACAATGGAATTGACAATGTTATCCATAAGGAATTTTTGTAGATTCCTAAGGATTTTGCCTTACCTATTTTGTTCTCTTGTCATTCACAGTTGACTAACTTGAATCTCCGTCATCATTTGAAGCAAATCTTTCATCTTCTCTTGCAATTTGATGACTTATACGTGTGTGTATCGTTGAAAAGGACTAGAATGAGAAGAAGTGGGTGAAGAAGGTTCATTATTAGAAGATGAAGTCGTTAATTTACTGTTTTAGAAGTTTGTTACAGAGAATAGAATAGAGAAAAGAAGTAAAAGTCAAAATATATAAATATATAACTTAATAACTAATTTTAGAGGGAAATTTAAATTTGAAAATCACGGCTAGTCTGTCGACATAGGGGGATGGGTCATGTTGACACGCCTAGTGTAATTTTTTATTTTTTTATTTATATTAATTATTAATTATACTTATATTGCTTATAATTTATATTTCAGTTAATGAACATATCCCTAATTCTCTTCTAAATTAAGTAAAGTTTTGTTCATTTAATTGTTTGCTTAATATATCAGCAATTTGTTTTTCAATATTAATATATTCAAGAGTTACAACTTCTTTACTTACATTATCTCTAAGAAAATGATGTCTAATATTAATATGTTTTGTTCTAGCATAATGAGTTGGATTCTTAGGTAAGTTTATCGCACTAGTATTATCACAATAAATTGATGATTTAGTTATAGTTAATCCAAAATCTGTTAAAGTTTATTGCATATATATAACTTGAGAACAAGCCAAAACAGAAGATATATATTCTGCTTCAGTTGTTGACAAAGATACAATATTTTGCTTCTTACTAAATCAGGAAACCAAAGAATGTCCAAGAACGTGAAAAGTTCCACTTGTACTTTTTCGGTCTGATTTACAACCAGCGTAATCAGCATCACAATATGAAATTAAGTCAAATACATTGTTTTTAGGGTAAAATAAACCATAATCTAAAGTATATTTTACATATCTTAAAATTCTTTTAACAGTTTTTAAGTGAGTTTCCTTAGGTTGAGATTGGTATCTTGCATAGGGATAGGCACTGTGCATGATGTCAGGACGACTTGCTGTTATACAAAGCTGCGAACCAATCATTCTCCTATATAATTTTTGATCAAGTTGATTTATTTTCTTTGCTTAAAGCTACATTAGTTGTCATTGGAGTTGGTTTTCCACCAGAAATGGCCAATCCAAATTTATTAATTAAATCCTTAGCATATTTTTCTTGACTAATGAAAATTCCTTTATCTAATTGTTTGATTTGAAGTCCTAAGAAGAAACTTAGTTCTCCCATATGACTCGTTTCAAATTCTTTAGTCATTATATCTGAATTTTTTATCCATTATGTTATTATTTGATCCAAATATTATATCATCTACGTATATTTTTACTAGTTGAATATCATTTTTGTTTCTTTTAATGAAAATAGTCGTATCTATTTTACCAATTTCAAAACCAGATTGTAGTAAATAAGATCTTAGTCTTTCATACCAGGCTCTAGTAGCTTGTTTCAGACCATGTAAAGATTTCTTTTAATTTATATACATGATTTGAAAATTTATTATCTTCAAAAAGTGGAGGTTGTTCATCATAAACATCTTTTTTACAAAACCTTTTGAAAAACAACTTTTAACATCCATTTAATATAACTAAAAATTATTGTAGTTTGCGAAAGCAAGTAGAATCCTGATAGCTTCTACTCTTGCTACGGGTGCAAAGGTTTCGTCATAATCAATTCCTTCTTCTTGACAATAACCTTCCGCGCCTGAACGAGCTTTATTTCTCACGACCTCACCAAATTCATTCATTTTATTTTTATAAACCCATTTTGTTCTAATTATACTTTTATCCTTAGGTCCAGGAACAAGTTCCCAAACATCATTTCTGGTGAACTGATTCAATTCTTCTTGCATAGTAAGAATCCATGAATCATCAGATGATGCTTCCTTTGGATTTTTAGGTTCAATAGTTGATATAAAAGCTACATTACTCATACTATTTAGTTGATTTCTTGTTTTGTCTATAATTTAATATTTCCTAGTACATTTTCTACAAGATGATCTTTTAATACCCTAATTCTTTTATTAGGTTGAATGATTTCACAATTAGTTTCATTAGGTTCATTATTTAAAGTTATGAAATCTTCTTCATCTTCTATTTGTACAGTATCTTTAAAATTTTCATCAAAAGATACATGCATTGTTTGTTCAAATAGTGTTAGTTCTTAAATTACAAACTATAAATGCTTTACTTCTATTAGAATATCCGATATAGATACCCTTGTTGGATTAAGGTTCAAATTTATCTAAATTATCTTTTGTATTAAGAATAAAACACTTACTACCAAAAACTTTAAAATAAGCTACTATGGGTTTCTTATTGTGAAGTAATTCATATGGTGTTTTATTAGTTAATGATATAATTAAAATCCTATTTAATATATAACATGTTGTAGCGACCGCTTCAGCCCAAAAGTTGTTTGGTAAAGTTACTATCAGAAAGCACTGTTCTAGCACACTCTTGAATCGTTCTATTTTTACGTTCTACCACTCTGTTTTGTTGTGGAGTTCTTGGAAAAGAGAAATTATGAGCAATTCTTTTTTGATTACAGAAGATTTCAAAATTTTCATTTTCAAATTCTCCACCATGATCACTACAAATAGTTTTTATTTTTGAAGAAAGTTGATTTTGAATTCTTTTAGCAAATTTTTTAAATAATTCAAAAGCATCACTTTTAAGTTTAAGAAATTTTGTCCAAGTATATCTAAAATAGTCATGTACAATTACAAAAACATATTTATTGTGATTAATTGATTGAACTTGAGATGGGCCGAATAAATCTAAATGAAGTAATTCTAGAAGTTTAGAAGTAGAAATCATATCTTTTAATTTAAATGAACTTTTCTTAAGTTTTCCTAATTGGAAAGCGTCGCATATACTATCTACTTTAAATTTTAACTTAGGAAGACCTCTAACTAAGTCAAGTTTTGATAACCTAGATAATAGTTTGAAATTTAAATGACCAAATCTTTTATGTCAAATCCAAGGGTCACTTGTATTAGCCAAAAGACATAAGTTATCATTTGAAATTTTCGTACTAAGGATGTAAATGCTTTTCTTCCTAATTCCTTCAATGATAATATTTAACTTATTATCTTCGATGTGACACATATCTTTTCCAAATTTGATTTTAAATCCTTTATCACAAGTTGACTTATACTAAGCAGATTATGTTTTAAATTCCTAATTAGCACAATATCAAAAATAAGAGGGGTTTTAGAATTACCAACATTGCCGATGCCAATCACATATCCTTTTGGGTTGTCTTCAAAGTTGACTGATCCACCATCTTGATATATAATGTCATTGAGTATCTCAGGATTTCCAGTCATATGTCTTAAATAGCCATTATCAAGTATCCATTTATCTTTTTCAATTTGCACAGTTTGTCCATTGATTGTTGATTCTTTAAAAGCCATGTAACATGTCTGTTCATGCATAACAAACCAATTCGATAGATAACTTGATTTTTCATAAAAACTATGTGCGGACTTATGATACTTTGATGAAATGCATAAATTCAAACTAGTATTAAAAAATTTCCTACAAATGCCATTATCAACTTTTCAAGTTTCAGATTACGTAAACTATGAAAACCTATGCTCTGATACCAATTGAAAGGGAGTGTAGATTAAAGATCTTAAGGCTAATTCAACACTAGAGGGGGGTAAATAGTGTTTAATGGATTCTAAGACTTATATGAACTAATTTAAAGTTATGACATAAAAAAATGTAGAACTTAATCACAGAACAATCACAGAATCAAACACATATGCAGAAAGAAAATAAAAAGCAGTAAAGGGAAAGAACACACCGGATTTTATACTGGTTCAGAGTTACCCTACATCTCGTCTTGTACTAAGTCAAACCACCTCATACAAATTTTTATTATACCAATGTCGAGATTAAATTTCTCAATTTCTAAAGGCACCGAGGTACCCTCCTGTCTCACGAGTCTGGGGCAAACTCTCTTGATTTACGGGCCATAAGATTATCCAATTGATTTCCAGGCACAACTACACCTTATAGAGAGACCCGATAAGCCTTTAATTACAAATTGATCATATAACTCTGAACATCACTTTGATCTTCAAGAGAGGGCAGATAATCAAACAAGAATGAGATTCTAATCCGATTCACTTGAGAATTTGGCAGAATTTCGACACGATCTTAAAAATATGAAAATTATAGAATATGGGTTTTTGGAGAAGAAGAAGTGAAGAAAATATGAAAATAGATGATTAAAAAATTCGTTTGTGAAGCCTATTTATAAAGCACCAATGGTCATAACAATTCGTGAAGAGATTTAAACGAATATACACTTCTTTTGAAAATTGAAACTTTTGAATTCAACGGCCACCATGTCGACATGAGGCATCCCTTGATGTCGACATCCCTATGTAAAAAACAATGTAAAATTTGTTTTTGAAAATGAAGTTTAAAACAAGAGTTTATTTTAAAACAAAAACAAATAATATTTTAAGGCTAAAACATCTTTTTGAAAAATCATTTGAAAAGATAATTTTAAGGCTAAAACATTTTGAAAAGCAGTTTTGAAAATCATTTTGAAAAGCAATTTTGAAGTCGTTTTGCAAGCTTCTTCCTGCAAAATATCTAATCACATCAGGACTCGAGAACTTGTACAAAACCAGGATGTTCGTGGGTTTATAAGCCATTTGTCATTGGTTTGTAAGCTACTTGTCGTGGGTTTGTAAGCCACTAAGAAGGTAGAAATGGGTTCCATCCCAATGAAATACGAAATGAAGATTTCCATGCTATTATGAAGTTTTAACAAAAAAACTAGGCACATATCTTGAAATCTTGATCTTGATACTCATGAGTCTTCAAACTTAATTTCTTCATTCTTGATCTTGATACTGTACAGTCTTCAATAATCAGTACCTGCCGTATATATATCCTGTATAATAATATTCATATGTGTATAGAAAATAGTGTTAGTATATAAGTTATAATAAAATAAGCTACAAAGGTTATTGTCATCAAAATTACTTTCTCCAGTTCCTAAAAGATATGACTGAACAACAGAATAGCTAGAATCACAGAAAGTAGCTAAGGCACAGATAGAAGATCCTCGACAACTCCATGTTCCAAGATAGAATCACGAAAGCTTAATATACTCAGGCTGATCCGAGCATAAAGAAAAACACAAAACACTCGAGTCAGGATAAACATTCTTATATCAATAAATCCAACTCAACTGATATATCAACTGAAATATAATTAACTTAAAGGATGTTTGGGATACCCATCCACTAAGGATCCGTGGAACTATCTACCATGTAGAAATATATGATATTAACAACCAAACGTCATTATAACACTATGGTCATTTCAAAATAATTTATAATTCAAAACCAAAATATCATTTCTATTTCAAATATATCTATTTCCAAATTATAGCACTTTCAAAGTTACAACACTTTCAAAACCAAAATACTTTGAAATCATAATTCTTTGAAAAACCATAACTTTGAAATCATAACTTCCACCACTTAAACAGTTTAGATATTAATAATAGTACATAAAATAAAATAGTTTATATTAAAATAATTAGTGTATTAAAATAGTTTATATTAAAAATAATTTTATATTAAAATAGTATATATATATTAAACAATGTGGAAATTAACCACAAGGGCCTCTTTAGCAAGTGCAATTTGTTTTTAGGACACACAACTAAAATAATTATTTTAAGGACAAAATGCAAAATAATTAGTTATAAAGGCCTAAAAATCTATGAAATTATGTCCTTATAAGTAATTGGACTGTTGACTTTTTCCTTAAAAGTAATTATTCTGCTAACTTTGGCCTTGAAATTAATTTCTGTGGATGTGTGTTCTAGAAACTAATTGGACTGCAAAGTTTGTCTTTTTGGTGAAATGCCCCTTAAATAATTTATAAAGTAAAATATTTATAATTTTCTCAAATTTCACAAATCAATTCAAATCAACTGGGAATTCCAAATTCAAATTTAATCCAATCTCAATTCATCAATTTCAATTCAATTCAGTTTCTAAATAAACAATTTCAAATTATATCGTGTGACGACCCGTCCTTCTCAACCGTCAAAAAATCGGCACAAATACTCCACTGTATTTTATGCCGACGATCGAGTGCCGAACGAGACAGATTGCTGAGGGAAAGAAAGAAGGAGGTATAAGAAGAGAAGGAACTAAAACAGTAACAGAATCTCACAATCGCAGCAGAATAAAATATAATAGATAATAATTGATCTTTACACAAAAAGAAACTATATCTGTTTTATACATTACATCATCAGAGTACATCACAATCAAACAATTACTAGGCAGTTATATTAACATCTCCACACAACAGCTGATTTACAGCTTATACAGCACAGTGGAAAAATTCAAAAAGTACGAGTGATAGGTCTTGCCATCCAGCTCGTCTCCTTAGCTCCATAGCATCCTATCCTGTATACAATACTTGGTACCCGAATCAGTTTGGAAAACCAGCGTGCAAAAAATACACTCAATTTAATTATTAATGTTTCAAAATCCTTTGAAAATCAAAACTACCGCGTAAGACCATGCCACAAATAAACATGTCGGGCATTTACCTTACGATAACCAAAATATTTCTTATAAAATCCACTAATATTATAGTAGTGTCTAAGACAAATATTTAAATCAAATAGCGAAATTGTTACATTCATTAAATTCCAGTAATTACTAGGTTCTACAATCAAAACCATAAAGGCACGTAGGGAGAATGGATTTCCAACTAATGACTAGGCACTGGGATACCACCTGCCATGGTATCTGGTCTAGATCAGCATACCGAGGATCCACCCTGATCCTCTACAACACAAGACCGGACTACCCCATACCGGGTAACCCGAATAAGATCACCCTACAGTTGGAATCAACAACCGTACCACACAGCCGAAAAAAAGGGACATCCAGACAGGGATGACCTTACCTTAATTGGTTTCAATCCACTTAGCCTTGCTACATAACCCCTACTTTTCAGTCATTCCCAGTTGATGAGGTTCGAGGCTCAGTGTTACTATTTTAGAACACATCTCAGTTAGAATGCTCATCGCCTTCCTGACGATGTTCTGAAAGCATTCATCCATATAAGTACGTTCAGGGTCCGAATGGAACCGAAGGAACTACTCCTACTACATCCATTTTGGAATTATCCTCAGGATTAGTAGCGATTAGCCCTTGCACTTCATTGCTCCATTTTTGACTTCAAGCACTTGTCTTCATCACAAAAATGTACTCGTTGGATCGAAGTGGTTTTCGGATTTCAAATCCGATCCCGATCTCTTCGAAACAACGTTCGCTATTTTCCAGTAAATTCAACCCCAGTTCTTTAGGATACACAGACGAAAATTAGATCAGAGTTCACCTCCTAACCGTTAGTGGACGGATTTCCTTGTAAACGTCCTAGAAGAATGAACGAGTTTATACGTACAATATAGCACCTCGAACGGTAGCTGTACCATATAATTCTCGTACCTATTCTAGATGTTCCAAAGTTATATTTTAGTCCAGATTTGATAGTCGGTTATTCAACTAGCAAATAAACAATCAATTCAACCAATTATTCTATTTCCGCTGAAAAACACCCAGTCTTAAAATTTTGATTTTTAAATAGACTAAATCACTTCCTAAAAATATACTTAAACATTTAAAATAAAGCTACTTTAAATATTTTTTAATTTAAAATAATAGTTATGAAATTCTATACTAATTTTCCAAGCAAAACTTTAGCCAAAACTACTTTTAAAATAAAGCTACTCTATAAAATATAACTATTTAATAATTATATTTTTGATCATAATACCAATTTAATCCTTTAAAATCATTACTACTATAACTAACTAAATAAATATTTACTTTAAAAAAATTTAAAAATTTAAGAAATTAATTGTTCCAAAAACATTCTTTTTAAAACCAACTTTAAAACTTTAATTTATACTTAAAAGCTACTTTGAAAACATACTTGGCTTTTCAGGAAATACACTTCCATTTGAATATAGCCCAGCTAATCCTTTATAAACCCTGCTCAATTTATCCTAATTTAGTTTACATTTCAATCCCGTAAATTTCTTCCAGCACTTTAAAAATAAAACCACTTTTATTTTTAAAACACATTAAGGCTACAAAAATTACTTAAATAAGATAATACTTAAAGAAATTTCATAAGAGTTTCTAAGTAAAACTTAAACAAAAATTTCTTTTTAAATAAAGTTATTATATCAAATATTTATGTTAAAACTCTCTTTTAAAATCATAATACTAATCTACCTTTAAAAATAATTGACTACCATAAGTAGCTTAATAAATATTTACTTTTCACTTAAAAATAATTAAAATAATGAATCTCCTAAACATTTTTTTTTTAAACTTCTAGTTTATACTTCGAAATCTTTTCTTTAAAAATATACTTAGTTTTCTAGGAAAATATATTTTCTAACCTTTTAAAATAAAATCACCTTTTTATTTTTAAAATGAATTAAACTTTTCCTATAAATTCTCACCGGAATCTATACTTCCAAATTTATCCACTAATAAATATTCCACTTCATTTATAATCCAGTTTGCACATTTCCATTCCTCATTTCCTTTAAATCACAGTTTCCAAAATACTTAATGAATTTCAAACCAATATCCTGTTTTAAATTCCCTTTTAAATTTATTACTCGATTTATCTAAGTTCTCAATAATTATTACTTAAATATTTTTTTTCCATTTCCTTTTGAAACCCAATTCATTTTATTCTATAATTTAAAATACCAAATTTTATTCATCCAAACCATAGCATCAAATAACTTAAAATTTCAATTCAGTTCTATCACAGGATATCAAATAACATATCATTTATTATGGAAATAATATTAATATTATGAGGAATTCATTTGGATCCCTTCAACCTGTTTCCCTGCATCCATAGATATTAGCACAAAATTAAAATAACAATTCCACTTCGAGGTGGATAATCGCGGTATATGGGGGTCATCCGCTATTATGCAGGTTGCATAGGGTCTCACCCACTATATAATGCGGGAATATCCATCACTCTAATACACACACACACACACACACACACACACACTGCTATTATATACAATATCACATCCAGACTGATAACAAAAAATCAATGCAAGCAATCAATCAATAATTTAAATTCTCATTATTTAAATTAACAGGTAATCTAGATGTGAGTGAGATTAACTCACCTTGAATTCATCGAGCGTTTCAATTTTAAATTAAATCGAGCCAGTTCAATTTAATCTAAAATTCTCGTTTGCTTCAAATGCCTCTGGATCTACTGCAGTGCATAGATCGCGTCGCTAGGATTCCGACGCCTCTTGTTTCGTCGGAATCTGACCATGCATGCAAAAGTTATGAATTTTATAAAGGTTTAATATAATTTATAAACAAATTTTCTTTTTATTTTAACCTTATCAAATCCTAGCGGTTCAATTTGAAAATGAGTTTAAGGCCACTCCTTTCTTCCTCTACCTCACATTCATCCCCTGGTCTTTTGAAGCCATCAGCCGCCATTCTACTTCAATTATCGCCGCCTCCTCGTCGAGTTCGATGGCGATCAGAAACCACCACAAGAAGTGCCTACTCCCTCTCCACCAACGCCAAAAACCGCGTGCCACTCGTCCCCCTCCTCGCCATGAAATCGCCCCTTAAATGCACTGCCTTCCCCATCGTTCTCCTATCCTCGCCGCCATAACCAATCACAGCCGCTGGATATCTAAAGCTCATCGAGCTCTACGTTATTGTAGTAAGAACCTTCGTCTAACAATCGATGGATGGGGACAAAATGAGGGAGGAAGCACGCAAACTTTCGGCCATTAGTTTAACTTAGTGGCGGCCAGAAGAAAAAAGAATTAGAGTTAGCTGTAAACGTGCTTATATAAACGTTTAAAATATATAATTTTATTATTTTTATCAAATTAACTGCTTTTCGAACGAACTCCAATCAACACATTGCTGCATGGCGTTTATAAGGTTTTACCCGTATTCCGAACACAATGGAACGTGTTTCGGAGGATAATTTACTCGTATATGGAAGATTTCTTTTTTTAACCGATTTAAAATATTATATTTTTTATTTTAGTTTCAACGCGTTTCTCACCCATACGAACAAACGGTAACACCAAACGCTCCGAAATTTGAAATCCAATAATAATTAACAATTACGGATCCAATGGAATAGGTTTCGTCGAATTCCGAGACTGTGCCCCGAAAGGCTATTTTAACTCGTCGATTAAATCGAGCGATTTTCAAAATCGTCGAAATCATTTTAAATTTCACTTTTAAAACTTTACTTACTTAATTATAAATCATATAGAATTTATATTCTCATTAGAAATCATTCAGATTCGTTTTAAATCAAAATCCGATTATTTACATTACTATTATATATTAAAGTCCATTATTTAAATAAATATAATATTCCAATTTTAACGTATCGACTTTTGATTCCATCCAAAAGTCCAACACTATAATTCAAATCCAGCTAGACTTTAAATAAATTTTAGAAACCATTTCCATATCTATATACACCCAGATTTACAAATTATCCCAATTTCAAATATTAAATTATTATTATCCAAATCCAATTTAATTGTCATATTAGAAATTATAACTAATCATATTGATTTAACCAAAATCTTCCTATTTTAAAGTCAATTTAAAATCCACATTCAACATTTAAAATAAATTAAATGTTCAAAATTAATGACCAAATTCCGAGATGTTACATATCAATTTCAAATACAGATTTGAACCCCAAAATAAATCATTTAAATTTCAATATATTTCGAAGCTTTAAATATTCAACATTTTCTAAACTAAATTTAATAGTTTCATATAGACCTTGATTAACTTCATTATTATTTAGTCTTGAAATATTCACTTAATAAATTCAATATTATTTAAATATTAAATTACATCTTACTAAATATTTCCTTCAATTTATTTAAACGTGAAATATTTATTAAATTACTTAAATCAAAATCGAGTTATAAAATCTTATCCATAAATTTCAAATTCAATAGTTTCAAATCGATTTAATTAAATAAAATTCTTAATTAAATACAATTTCAAATAAATTTCAAATTTATCTTCCCAAACTTAACTTATAAAATCATTATAAAAATCTATTTTTAAAACAAAATTTTAAATAAATACTTATACATGTTATATATTAATTAAATCAAACTTTATTAAATTAAAGATTATTATTAAATCTACTTATATTAAAACTTATTTAAAAATAAAACATTTCAATATTAAATAAAACCATATATATTTCCTTTCAAAACCATAGAGATCATTTTCAAAATATTTATATATAGACCGACAGTGTATGTATAAAATTTTCTATCCTATGGTCAAGTGATACAGATATTTATCATTTTAAATCCGCAATTTAAATATATATGGGGATATATCATTTCAACGCGCAATCTCAAATTCAATTCAATGAAAATCGCTTGGGTTTATCATTTCAACCCATAACGATTTCCTCCTATTCTACAGATCGTTCTAGTATGTATCATTTCAAACCGTAGGGAATTCTAAACTAATATGGAACTTGCAGAGTAATAACAGATATGGTAATAATATAACAGGCATATGTCATCAATATACATAACAGATAATGGTGTCAGATGTCACACGTGAACAGATACAGATAATAGCGTGTGTGTGTGTGTGTCTATATATATATATATATATATATATATATCAATGTAAATAAGCAACAACAGCATATTCCAGTTTTCGTTTCAATTGAAATCAAAATTTATCAAATAAGAACGTTAATCGTGAGTGATTGCTCACCTTTCGAGGCTAGATGTAACAACCCTGTATTTTGTGTTTTTTTAATTGTATATTTTAATTATTTTAATTGAATTTTTATCTAAAAACTTATTTTATTTATTTTGAATGATTAATTTTGTTATTTTAAATATAAATTTTAGTTTTGATATGAATTATCATTCCAAAGCATGACTAAAAAGAATATTTTCCAAAAAGTGAATTTTTGGTCAAAATAATCAAACTTTGACTTTTATTTTACATTTTTAAAAGTTTGAAAATTTAAATTTTATCTTTTATTATGAAAGTACATAAAATTTTAAGAACACTTCTTTTTGTTTCGTTGAAAACGGATTTAATTTGTGAAAGTTATATTGTTTTCAATATTGTGTGTACATTGAATTATTTAACAATTTTCTTTATGTTAAATTTTGTAAATTATATTTTTAATTGTCAAATCATGTTATAATATGTGTTATATGAAATGTTAGATATATATTTTTTTTTTAAAACATTTTTTTGTGATGTTATAATTTTTCCAAAGTTTACCGTGTTGATTTCTTTTTTTGGCTGTTTTCTTATTTTCTGCTATTTCTTCATTAAAATTTTATTTAAATTTAATTTTATATGTTTATTTTGTGAATTCATTTTTATTTTTTGTACTTGCCTTTATTTATAAATATTTTTCAAGTATATAAAAAATTTCCAACGTGCATTGAATTTATTTCTAATTTTAAAGTCTACTTCGCAATTTTAAGCCATTTTCTTAATTTAAATTCTATTTAATTAAAATTTAATTATTTATTTTATTTTAGAAATGATAAATAAATTATTTTATTTCAACATTTTTCTTTAGAATATTTTTAAAATGAAGTAGATATTTTTCCAAAGCCATCGATGTTTTAATTATAATTTTTGAACCCTGTTTTCAATTTTTAAGCAATTTCCTTAATTCTTTTTATATTTTCTTTAAATTTAATTATATATTTTTATTTTTTTTCACTTTTTTTGGGTTTTTAGATGTACTTTCTTAATTTTATTTTGTTTTATTTGATTTAAAAGAAAAGAAAGTATGGAAGGTTTTAAAAGCTAAGAAACGTAAAGTCGTTTCACCGTTTCTTTTACCGTTTCTTTTTCAATCAATACATCAGTTATTTTGGCCATTCCTTATACTATCTTCAGCTGACTTCTTTTTCTTCATTTTCACGTGAAAACATCTTCCTCGTCTCATTTTCACGGCTAGAGAAAATTGGTAATGGCTTCTCTATATTTTTCTACCTTTTCTCCTTCCTTTTTGCTTGTTTTTGCCTTGTTTTCTTTGTTTGTTTTACTCGGCACCACTAGCTAGCCTTGGCCATTACATCCACCACCTTCACCTCTTCACCATCCACCACTTAACATCATCTCCTCCTCTGACTTGACCAGGCCGCACCCTCCCCCTTGACAAAACTCCACACAAAAGCCTTGAAAACTCCTTAAAAACATGTTAGCCTAGCCTAGTTGCTTCACTACCTTCATCCACCACCAAGGCCACCACCTTAGGCCACCACCACCACCTTGATATGACCATCACCCATCACCTAAGCTACTATCCAAATCTGAAACCTGAAAGGGTGAGCCCAAACATGCCTTAGCCGAGCCCAAAAACTTGACCAAAACTCTTATATATGCCTTACCCTTTTATATTCTCTACATTTAAACTCCTACCCACTTCATCACCTTGTAACCGCGCCTTTTCCTACCCATACCTGATCCAAACCATGCTCAAACCCAACCTTATTAATCCCCTAGGCCATGCAAACAAGCATAGGAAGCAAGTGCAAAGTCCTTGGTTTTGTTTTATACATCTATTTCTAACATTGTTAAGTATATCTTGTTTTTGAAACTAATGTTTCATATATTTGTTTTGTTTGAATGTATCCAAGGCTATAAATCTTTGGCTCTCCACTCTCAAATCATATTCATGCTTTCATGCCTTCGAAGGTCTTTGTTGTGTGCAGTTGTTTGTCATCTCCAGCTAATACAAGTGAGTAAATCTCACCAGATGTTTATACTTATACAAATATGAATTGACACCCTGTGAATCTGTAGAACTATATTATCATGTTATACATGCTTATTATTATCATATGATGTTCACACCTATTATTACACTTATTATATTATATGTTAATGTTATTTCATGCTATTCTGTTTATTTTATCTGTTCATCACACTGCAAGTTCCCTTTAGATTAGAATCACTATGGGTTGAAATGATACATACCCGAACGGACTTTAGAATAGGGAAAAATCGTTATGGGCTGAAATGATAGGCTTGAACGGTTTTTATTTAATTTATTTTAACTTGGTATTGTGGGTTTCAAATGATAAAACCCGGATTTTCTTTGTAAATTACGGGTTGAAACGATATATTACCCGTATCACTTTACCTAGCGTAGAAAATTATATACAGGCCCGTAGTTAAAATATGTTTTTCTAAAAATTTTAAAATATTTTAGAAATTTAATTATTATAATATTTTGATTTGAAATTTAATAAAATATAATTTTTGTAAAGTATTATTGATTTGCTGGAAATCTATAAGTTAAATAGATTATGGAAAAGTTAGAAAATATGAATGTAAGTTATTTTGGAAATTTTGATTTAATTTTTAATGGAATTTAAATAACTTTGAAAATATGATAAATTTATGATATTTTGAATTTAAATTAATTTAAAATGATTTTATAACATATTAATGATTTTGAATAAAGTAAAAATGTGAAATGAATGAATATTTTAAGTTGAAATTTTGAAATATAACTAAAATTGGAAATTTATGAAATTGACTTAAAAGTGAACATTTAGTTAAGTAAATAAAAATAAAATTAAGTTATATTTGAGAATTTGAACTTAAGTGTTAAATTAAAATTTAACGTAATGAATTTAAAATTGAACATTTCATTTTAATAAGTGAATTATTATTAAATCTTAATTTTTGAATAGAAATTTAACTTTATAAAATCATGAACTTGAGGAAAATTAAATGATGTTTATAAATGTGAAAGTGTATGATTTTATGAGTTAAAAATGTTTTAAATAAAAATATAATTGGTTGAGAAATTATATTGAATATTTGAAGTTAATTGACTGCATTTTTGAAATGCTATTAATTACAATGTAAATGATATTACAGTATTTGTAAATGCTGTAGTTGATGATAATGAACTAAAAAGCTAAATTGAATTAAAAACTATTATAGCAATTTTGTAAGTGCTATAATTTTTGAATTTAACTAAGTTTATTTGGAATTTAAGTAAACCCTATTACAACATTTTAAAATGTTGTCTTTTGTCAAATTGAACTGTTTTGAATGTAACTTTTCGTAGCGTTTTCTAAATGCTGCGAAAAGTGAAATTTCACTGTTTTGATAAACGTAAGTGAATAAATGAACTTTGGAAGTTGAAAATTTTGAAAATTTAATAATTTAATTTTTAACATAATAACTTTATTTTTATGATTAAAAATGATTTTTTTGGAATATAAACTGTTTTGAAATATGAATTGAAATGGTATTTTAAATTGAATAAAATGAATAATGATTTGAAATGTGGTTTCGAAAAGATATGATATTTTGATATATTAAAATGATTTGAAATGTGGTACTGAAAGATATGATATTTTGATATATTAAAATGATTTGAAATGAAGTTTTGAAAGACATGATATTTTGATATTAAATGATTTGAAAAATGAAGCTTTGAAAGGTTATGATATTTTGATGTATTAAAATGACTTGAAAGGAAGTTTTTAAAGGATATGGTAATTTAATATATTGAAATGGTTAGAAATGACTTGATATTTATTTTGATAAATATTTGAATTGAAATATATGGTATGATGATATATTGAAATGGTTTGGAAATGATTTAATCTTTATTTTGATAAAGATTTGGGTTGAAATGACATTTTATCTTTGAAGTATAAAATATTGTTTTAAAGTTATAACTACGGGTTATAATAACGTCTGGTTGTTAAAGAGACCGGGATCGGATATTGTCTTATAGCCGGCCAATACCGAAAACCACTTTAACAACTATGTACGCGGTGGAGATTCCAGAATGAAGTAGGATGGTGGCGACGTTCTCAAGGTATATTACGTGGACCCAACTCCCGTGAGTTGGCATAAATGACTAAAACAGAAGCTATACCGGGCTACACAAAGGGTCGCACCCTTTCATCGAGCATGCTCCATCGGAAACCATTCTATTACTTTTGTGATTCGATATGGTGGCGCCACTTTGATTCGGGGGTATTGTTCGAGGTGGGCGAAAGCTGCTGGCTTGCCGTCACTACCGGTCCGGGAGTGCAAACGGTGTATCCACCCTGGCATTGCCTCGCGTGCCGTGTCATCTCCTTATAGCGAGCCCACTACGATTTTGGTTTTAAAGATCCGACTGCGTTAAGGTTCACCATCCCCTTAACGCTATTTTCTATATGATTACACTTTACTGATTAGACACTACTGTATATAGCGCAATATACTACATAGTAAATAGTTTACCGGATCCTTAGAGGATGGGCGGTCCCAAGCATTCTCTAAGTTACTTGTACCTTTGCTACAGTTCACTTGAGTTGGTTTACATTGTATAAGTATGTATGTCCTGACTCGAGTGTTTGTATTTTTATTTACGCTCGGGTCAGCCTGAGTATTCACAGATTTGGATTTCCACTTTCTGGAGATTTGGAATTGCTGGAGATTATCTGCTTGTCTAGTTTTATCTCATCTGTCTATTGGTCCTTTCCAGCTATTGTATTAGTAGATTTCTATGTATTGAGACTTCTTTTGTACTTTATTTCTTCTGTTGTATCTTATGTAACTCTGATATATTTATATAGTAGCTTCATGAACTACTATCTCTTTTACTTCCGCTGCATTATTATTACTCTATGTCTGTGATCTGTGATTTTTATTTACTGTATATTCTGAGATTTGCCAAATTTTTATTTACAACGCGGTATTTTGAGCAATTCAATTCCGGCATGAGTGTCTACCTATACACTTATAATGGATGCGAATGTTTGTAAATACCTGGTTGTTATAGTTGGTATCAGAGCTTTGGTAGCTCTAGGCAAAACTCAGCATATGGAGTGAACGTATTTACAGAATCACTTTCATTGGAGTTTGAATCTCTTCCTTTTTGACTCGATTCCTTTAATTTTGGAACGTTCCCTGCGGTTCCAAAAATCCATTCGTGTCCCTCACTGTTCATCTTCTTTTGATTATGGAGTATCCCATAACTCCGCTTCGAATGATTTTTATATTGAGTTGGCAGTCCTGCCAATCTCTAAAATTTAATTGTAAAAGGGTGAAACTCCTCTACAATTAGCATCGATTCACCAGAGATTTATATCTATCCTTGGTTTAGATGCTAATATCTTTTGTTATCCCAAACTCTAACTCTTGAGATCGAATGTAGGTTTACCCCAGAAAAATCCACATTGATCTTATTCTTTAAGTCACGGTTGACCCGGTTAAGGTTGCCCGCGATTTATTTAAGCTTACCCACCTCCCTACTCTGTTATTTAATCATCTTGTCTTTTGTTTCCAATCTATTATTCCATACATTTTGAACTGTACTTGTATATCTATGTTTTGTTTTATATATTATGTCGTTTGGGTTGTTGATGTTGATTTGGGTTTCCGATCGATTCGTCAGATCAACGCTATCGATAAGATTTCCAAAACACTTTGACAGAACAAACTGACATAATATTATTTTAAAATTTGGTTAATGAAATAAATTTTGATATATAAATAAATTTATGGAACTTAATAAACTGATTTAAATTGATTATTTGAAGTGATAATACTTGATTTATCATTTATTGTTCTATAAATGAATTTATAGATAGTTATAAATTGATTTGGGAACTGAAATGAATTTAGAACAAGAAATCTGAGAATTTAATTTCCGATGGTTTCAAACCTTGTGTTTAAAAGTTTTAAAAGGTTATATTATTTAAAGTATTTTCGAATAGAAATTTGTTTTCAAAGAACTTGAAAGTTTAAAAATTAGTGCTCTTCTCTTTGTCGCTGGAAAATAACTTCGGTGATGATCGCGACATCATCAACGTTCATTTTCGAGTTTCAAAGTGAAGATACCGCTCTGTAGACTTACTACAGCTGGTAAATCAAATTGATTTGAATTGAATTTCTAAAATATGACTTGATTTATAATATATATAGATATGTGATTTAAATTTGATTTTATAAACTATGTACATTCCTTTAGTTATCTCTAAATGGTTTGAAGAAATCGGAAATTTAATTCTTAAATATTTTTAAATAATAATTTCAATTATAAAAAGAAAATCAAAATTTTTGAATAAATGATTTGAGCTTGAAATGATTGAATTGGAAAGTTTTATTTGTATAATACAATTGCATTCAAATATAACTTACCTTAACTTCAGACATTAACAATGTAATTGGATAATATACAATATAAAAAGATTTTTTTTAATAAAATTTGAGTGGTTATAATAAATATTATACACTTAAATTTTACTTATAAAATGATTAACAGAGGTAAATATAATAAAGGGTAATTGAATAACTTACAATAAAATAATGTTAAAAGAACTAAGAATAAAAGAAAGCAGTTATAATAAGTGTAAGTATGTTTAACATAAGTGATAAATATATTGAGAAGAATAAATTTAATTTTAATTAGGAATAAAGAAGAATAAAATTTATTAAGTACATTTGAGTATAATAAATGATTATTTTTCAAGCCCATGGTTTTAAAAATTGTTAATTTAAGATGATTGGATAATAAGATAATGAAACCTGGGATAGTTAAGATTTATTTAACTTGTGTAAAGATTTATTATCTATTTAAGTTGAAATTTCCATGCTTTCAAATTTATGTTCTTATTTTGTTTTTCAAACTATTTTTTTTGTTGCCCTCATCATCCTCATCTTGCTATAGACTGGTATAGGCATCTTTCTATAATCTTTCTACTTAGAAATCTTTCTATAATCTTTGATAATCTGCACCTTGCTAAACTTACCTATAACAATAGTTATCATGTATAATTTCATTCTCCTTGTCATCTTGTCCTAATCTTGTTTCACTCTATCTTTTTCTGTGCTTTCCCGTACCTCATTCCTTTTCGGGGACGAAAAGTTTTGAGTGGGGGAGAGTGTAACAACCCTGTATTTTGTGTTTTTTTAATTGTATATTTTAATTATTTTAATTGAATTTTGATCTAAAACCTTATTTTATTTATTTTGAATGATTAATTTTGTTATTTTAAATATAAATTTTAGTTTTGATATGAATTATCATTCCAAAGCATGACTAAAAAGAATATTTTCCAAAAGTGAATTTTTGGTCAAAATAATCAAACTTTGACTTTTAATTTAAAATTTTAAAAGTTTGAAAATTTAAATTTTATCTTTTATTATGAAAGTACATAAAATTTTAAGACACTGCTTTTTGTTTCGTTGAAAACGGATTTAATTTGTGAAAGTTATACTGTTTTCAATATTGTGTGTACATTGAATTATTTAACAATTTTCTTTATGTTAAATTTTATAAATTATATTTTTAATTGTCAAACCATGTTCTAATATGTGTTATATGACATGTTAGATATATATATTTTTTTAAAACATTTTTTTGTGATGTTATAATTTTTCCAAAGTTTACCGTGTTGATTTCTTTTTTTGGCAGTTTTCTTATTTTCTGCTATTTCTTCATTAAAATTTTATTTAAATTTAATTTTATATATTTATTTTGTGACTTCATTTTTATTTTGTGTACTTATCTTTATTTATAAATATTTTTCAAGTATATAAAAAAATTCCAACGTGCATTGAATTTATTTCTAATTTTAAAGTCTACTTCGCAATTTTAAGCCATTTTCCTAATTTAAATTCTATTTAATTAAAATTTAGTTATTTATTTTATTTCAGAAATGATAAATAAATTATTTTATTTCAAAATTTTGCTTTAGAATATTTTTAAAATGAAGTAGATATTTTTCCAAAGCCATCGATGTTTTAATTATAATTTTTGAACCCTGTTTTCAATTTTTAAGCAATTTCCTTAATTCTTTTTATATTTTCTTTAAATTTAATTATATATTTTTATTTTTTTTCACTTTGTTTCGGTTTTTAGATGTACTTTATGAATTTTATTTTGTTTATTTGATTTAAAAGAAAAGGAAGTATGGAAGGTTTTAAAAGCTAAGAAACGTAAAGTCGTTTCACCGTTTCTTTTACCGTTTCTTTTTCAATCAATACATCAGTTATTTTGGCCATTCCGTATACTATCTTCAGCTGACTTCTTTTTCTTCATTTTCACGTGAAAACATCTTCCTCGTCTCATTTTCACGGCTAGAGAAAAATTGGTAATGGCTTCTCTATATTTTTCTACCTTTTCTCCTTCCTTTTTGCTTGTTTTTGCCTTGTTTTCTTTGTTTGTTTTACTCGGCCACCACTAGCTAGCCTTGGCCATCACCTCCACCACCTTCTCCTCTTCACCATCCACCACTTAACATCATCTCCTCCTCTGACTTAACCAGGCCGCACCCTCCCCCTTGACAAAACTCCACACAAAAGCCTTGAAAACTCCTTAAAAACATGTTAGCCTAGCCTAGTTGCTTCACTACCTTCATCCACCACCAAGGCCACCACCTTAGGCCACCACCACCACCTTGATATGACAACCACACATCACCTAAGCTACTGTCCAGATCTGAAACCTGAAAGGGTGAGCCCAAACATGCCTTAGCCGAGCCCAAAAAGTTGACCAAAACTCTTATGTATGCCTTACCCTTTTATATTCTCTACATTTAAACTCCTACCCACTTCATCACCTTGTAACCGCGCCTTTTCCTACCCATACCTGATCCAAACCATGCTAAAACTTGAGCTTATTAATTCCCTAGGCCATGAAAACAAGCATAGGAAGCAAGTGCAAAGTCTTTGGTTTTGTTTTATACATCTATTTCTAACATTGTTAAATATATCTTGTTTTTGAAACTTATGTTTCATATATTTGTTTTGTTTGAATGTATCCAAGGCTATAAATCTTTGGCTCTCCACTCTCAAATCATATTCATGCTTTCATGCCTTCGAAGATCTTTGTTGTGTGTAGTTGTTTGTCATCTCCAGCTAATACAAGTGAGTAAATCTCACCAGATGTTTATACTTATACAAATGTGAATTGACACCCTTTGAATCTGTAGAACTATATTATCATGTTATGCATGCTTATATTATTATCATATGATGTTCACACCTGTTATTACACTTATTATATTATACGTTACTGTTATTTCATGCTATTCTGTTTATTTTATCTGTTCATCACACTGCAAGTTCCCTTTAGATTAGAATCACTATGGGTTGAAATGATACATACCCGAACGGATTTTAGAATAGGGAAAAATCACTATGGGCTGAAATGATAGGCTTGAACGGTTTTTATTTAATTTATTTTAACTTGGGATTGCGGGTTTGAAATGATAAAACCCGGATTTTCTTTGTAAATTACAGGTTGAAACGATATATTACCCGTATCACTTTACCTAGCGTAGAAAATTATATACAGGCCCGTAGTTAAAATATGTTTTTCTAAAAATTTTAAAATATTTTAGAAATTTAATTATTATAATATTTTGATTTGAAATTTAATAAAAATATAATTTTTGTAAAGTATTATTGATTTGCAGGAAATCTATAAGTTAAATAGATTATGGAAAAGTTAGAAAATATGAATGTAAGTTATTTTGGAAATTTTGATTTAATTTTTAATGGAATTTAAATAACTTTGAAAATATGATAAATTTATGATATTTTGAATTTAAATTAATTTAAAATGATTTTATAACATATTAATGATTTTGAATAAAGTTAAAATGTGAAATGAATGAATATTTTAAGTTGAAAATTTGAAATATAACTAAAATTGGAAATTTATGAAATTGACTTAAAAGTGAACATTTAGTTAAGTAAATAAAAATAAAATTAAGTTATATTTGAGAATTTGAACTTAAGTGTTAAGTTGAAATTTAATGTAATGAATTTAAAATTGAACATTTCATTTTAATAAGTGAATTATTATTAAATCTTAATTTTTGAATGGAAATTTAACTTTATAAAATCATGAACTTGAGGAAAATTAAATGATGATTATAAATGTGAAAATGTATGATTTTATGAGTTAAAAATGTTTTAAATAAAAATATAATTGGTTGAGAAATTATATTGAATATTTGAAGTTAATTGACTGTATTTTTGAAATGCTATTAATTACAATGTAAATGATATTACAGTATTTGTAAATGTTGTAGTTGATGATAATGAACTAAAAAGCTAAATTGAATTAAAAACTATTATAGCAATTTTGTAAGTGCTATATTTTTTGAATTTAACTAATTTTATTTGGAATTTAAGTAAACCTTATTACAACATTTTAAAATGTTGTCTTTTGTCAAATTGAACTGTTTTGAATGTAACTTTCCGTAGCATTTTTTAAATGCTGAGAAAAGTGAAATTTCACTGTTTTGATAAGCGTAAGTGAATAAATGAACTTTGGAAGTTGAAAATTTTGGAAATTTAATAATTTAATTTTTAACATAATAACTTCATTTTTATGATTAAAAATGATTTTTTTGGAATATAAACTGTTTTGAAATATGAATTGAAATGGTATTTTAAATTGAATAAAATGAATAATGATTTGAAATGTGGTTTCGAAAAGATATGATATTTTGATATATTAAAATGATTTGAAATGTGGTTTCGAAAAGATATGATATTTTGATATATTAAAATGATTTGAAATGTGGTACTGAAAGATATGATATTTTGATATATTAAAATGATTTGAAACGAAGTTTTGAAAGATATGATATTTTGATATTAAATGATTTGAAAAATGAAGCTTTGAAAGGTTATGATATTTTGATGTATTAAAATGATTTGAAAGGAAGTTTTTAAAGGATATGATAATTTAATATATTGAAATGGTTAGAAATGACTTGATATTTATTTTGATAAATATTTGAATTGAAATATATGGTATGATGATATATTGAAATGGTTTGAAAATGATTTAATCTTTATTTTGATAAAGATTTGGGTTGAAATGACATTTTATCTTTGAAGTATAAAATATTGTTTTAAAGTTATAACTACGGGTTATAATAACGTTTGGTTGTTAAAGAGACCGGGATCAGATATTGTCTTATAGTCGGCCAATACCGAAAACCACTTTAACAACTGTATACACGGTGGAGATTCCAGAATGAAGTAGGATGGTGGCGACGTTCTCAAGGTATATTACGTGGACCCAACTCCCGTGAGTTGGCATAAATGACTAAAACAGGAGCTATACCGGGCTACACAAAGGGTCGCACCCTTTCATCGAGCATGCTCCATCGAAAACCATTCTATTACTTTTGTGATTCGCTACGGTGGCGCCACTTTGATTCGGGGGTATTGTTCGAGGTGGGCGGAAGCTGCTGGCTTGCTGTCACCACCGGTCCGGGAGTGCAAACGGTGTATCCACCCTGGCATTGCCTCGCGTGCCGTATCATCTCCTTATAGCGAGCCCACTACGATTTTGGTTTTAAAGATCCGACCGCGTTAAGTTTCACTATCCCCTTAACGCTATTTTCTATATGATTATACTTTACTGATTAGACACTACTGTATATAGCGCAATATACTACATAGTAAATCGTTTACCGGATCCTTAGAGGATGGGCGGTCCCAAGCATTCTCTAAGTTACTTGTACCTTTGCTACAGTTCACTTGAGTTGGTTTACATTGTATAAGTATGTTTGTCATGACTCGAGTGTTTGTATTTTTATTTACGCTCGGGTCAGCCTGAGTATTCACAGATTTGGATTTCCACTTTCTGGAGATTTGGAATCGCTGGAGATTATCTGCTTGTCTAGTTTTATCTCATCTGTCTGTTGGTCCTTTCCAGCTATTGTATTAGTAGATTTCTATGTGTTGAGACTTCTTTTGTACTTTATTTCTTCTGTTGTATCTTATGTAACTCTGATATATTTATATAGTAGCTTCATGAACTACTATCTCTTTTACTTCCGCTGCATTATTATTACTCTATGTCTATGATCTGTGATTTTTATTAACTGTATATTCTGAGATTTGCCAAATTTTTATTTACAACGCGGTATTTTGAGCAATTCAATTCCGGCATGAGCGTCTACCTATACACTTATAGTGGATGCGAATGGTTGAAAATACCTGGTTGTTACACTAGAGAGGATAAACAATGAAGCTGAGTTACAAAATACAAGCACAACTTCCAAAACAAAGCTAGATTGGCACAAATTCAATGATCAAAGCTGATAACAAGGAGTTGATAAAATGAATCAGAACCATCTTACTATATACGGAATATATATATATATATATATTTGTTTCAAAAATCAACTTGAATACATATATAAATAAAATTTCTATATAAATATATTGTAAACCAGCGTATAAAAAAAATCATTATATAATATATTTCTTCCAAAATTTCGAATAAATTTTTTAAACATGCTTTAAAATACAAGCCTTATTCAAAAATCTATAATATATTGCACATAGTAATTGAACATTTAAAACTTATAATATCTAGCATATACACGCTTAATCACCTAATATATAACATAAAAAAATGTTTAAAACGCTTATCTGAAATAATCTATCTACATTTTATATTCAAATCTCAAATCAAGACATATACTTTCTCAAAATTCCCCTTAAAATTTATAAAACCCATATTTTCTTTCAAAAATTTACAAATATTATCATAATTATTCTTCCAAACGATATCACCTATCAACAAAAATCCTCACATGAAATATATAAGTAACCAGTTATACCTAACATATCATGTGCAAGATATAGTATACATTTTATATAAATAAAATGTAATTCCGTCCTTTGTATGCAAACTCGTATATTATAATCAAATAAATACAGATAAAGGTTTCTAAAATCTATATATAAAATATTTATATATGTAGTAGAACACAAAACTCACAGAATATACATTAACTAATATGTATATGAAAAAAAATTATGACCAATGCATACTGAAAGGAACATGATATATACATAATATTATAACAAAGCAGGTATATGCTCGAAATCAAGTACGTTTATATATATAATCTCAACAGGTGATACCCAAACAAATATAAACTTATATTTTGAGACTTTATATATACAATAATATAGACATGCGAATATAACTTATAACTATATAAACTAGTATATATTACTTACTATATATACAATTGGTCTGTAATAACTTTTAGAACAGAGAACATTAACAAATATATATATAAATAGATATGTATACTTATACTTTATAAAACACTATAAGATATATATAGTTGTGAACACACACACACACACACACATATATATTTATATACTTAGACTTATAAAATCAAAGATAATATATATAACTATAGTCGGTATAATAACTAGTATAAACAACACAGACATAAATATATAAAATATATATTTATAATACCTTAGCAAGAAGAGGTGAAGGAGGTAGAGCAAGGGTGATGGGCCATGTTGGCCAGATCTGGGAAGAGTGTTGTAGCAGGCGAGTCGAATGAAGAGGATGAGCATGCGAGAGTAGGAAGAGAATGTCGGCCTTTGGTGACCATGCCTTTTGCCGTGCTGGTGGTCGAACTGGGGACGAGGAGGGAAGGCAGAGGCATTTGAGTGATGTTTGGTACAAAGGGAATGGACAAAAATAAGGGTGAGAGGCTTTTTTGGAGAAATGAAGGAGGAGAGGAAGAGATAGGAGAGGGGAAGAGAACAATCAGGCAAATATAAATACAACATGTATATTGTACTGCATTTCAAAAGTGGACCAGAGGAAAAAAAAACGTGCAATTGTAAAATGAATCGATGGACATATTTTAGTGAAAAGTGAAAAAAAGGTAAAGGTCACGGCTATTAAAGAGTTAGAAACCATTTATTCAACTGGTGGAAAATGAATGGCCATTGCAAACCAAAGGACGTACCGATGCGGTTAACTGTTTACGGTTTCACCATGCATCAGATACCAAAACACAAAATGAATATACCGCAGAGATCATTATGATGAAACGATCAAAACAGTATACATATATCAATGATAGGATCATCGGATTAAAAGTCAATATTCGGTATAAAAAAATGCTGCCAATTTGTCAGAAATAAGTTGAACGGAGCAGTAGAAGTCCAAATTTGACAAAATGAAATATGACGTCTTACTAAGAAGATGATTTATAAATTTATTATGCAAAAATATTCAGGTTTGGAAAATATTTTATTATCATCAAATATTAACTGATTTGAATTGAAATAAAATTACACAATAAAATAAACTTCCATATTATCTGATGAAAATTTACCATTTGCTATGTTTAATTAGATGTAATCAAAATATCAAATTTTATTCCAAATATTATCATTTAAAATTTCACAAAATTTCAATTAATTAAAGAAATAAGTCCATTAAAATTTACGGGTCGTTACAGTGGTTAAGGAAAAGGAAGACTATGTGTTTCGAATATGGTAAACAATAGGATGGAAGTCTTAGAGAATGCCATCGTTCGAAGTTCACTGTTCATCCAGGAGGATCTAAAGATGTATCAGGATACGAAAAGGAGTTTCTTCTGGGAATGTATAAAGAGAGATGTAGGCTTATGGGTGAGGTGCTATTTGAACTATCAATAGGTAAAATCTGAACATCAGAAACTGAGTGGGTTACTTCGGACTTTATATATTCCAGTCTAGAAATGAGATTCTATCTTAATGGATTTCATAGATGGGTTGCCAAGTATATGGGTTGCAATGGACATATTGACAGAGAGTGCACACTTTATACCCGATAAGTCAACCAGGATAGTACCCGAGTTAGCTAAGTTATTCATGAAGAATATGGTTAGATTGCATGGAATTCCTAGTAGTATAGTAAGCAACAGAGATTCCTTATTTACTAGGGAGTTCTGGAAAAGACTACATGAAATTTTAGATACCAAGCTCAAGATGAGTACCACTAACCACCCGTAGATAGGTGGGCAAACATGGAGAGTTAACAAAGTCTTAGAGGATTTGTAAAGAGCTTATGTGCTATGTTTTGAAGGACTATGGGAAGACCATCTACACTTAGTTGGGTTCTCGTATAACAATAGTCATCAAACTAGTATAGAGATGATACCTGTAACAACCCGCATATTTATCGATTTAATATTTAAATATTTTATTTAAATATTTTGTCGTTAATCGGATATTGGTCCGAAAAGCTACTTTTTGCAAACGGTCAAATTAGGACTCGAGACCACTTCCATTGAGTTCGAAATGCCGTTTACAATTTTTTTAAGTATAAACATCGATAAGTTTGGAGTTAGTGAAATTTCACTAACTTTTTCCGCTATGGACTTTGGGTTAGTTTAGCCTATTAAGCACAAGTTCCAACCCCCTTCTCCTCACTCTTCATAAATTTCCTAACTAACTCAAACTTTGGCATTAATGGTGAAGAGAATGGGAAATTAAAACTCCAAGCACAAATTCAATTGCAAATCCAACATTCAACTCCAAATTCAAGTAGAAGATATTGGATTCAAGCTTTGGATTGCTTCTCCTTGCTTTCAAGCTTCATCTTCATAAATTTTAGTGCAAAGGTGAGATTTTTATCCCACAAATCTAGTCTATATCTATATTGGACTGTTGGGAATGATTCCCTATCACTTTAGTATGCACATTTGCATTTGGTTTGGATTGGATTGGCGAAAAACTCCAAATTTTAGTGATTTTGGTGAAAAATTGCCCCTAGGTCGTTCTGGCCATTTTTTAGCTCGTTCGGAGTTAAGTCGTTCGTCCATAGGTCGTGAGTCGTTTACGAGTTAACCCTAGGTCATTCTGGCCATTTTTTTAGCTCGTTCGGAGTTAAGTCGTTCGTCCATAGGTCGTGAGTCGTTTACGAGTTAACCCTAGGTCATTCTGGCCATTTTTTTAGCTCGTTCAGAGTTAAGTCGTTCGTCCATAGGTCATGAGTCGTTTACGAGTTAACCCTAGGTCGTTCTGGCCATTTTTTAGCTCGTTCGGAGTTAAGTCGTTCGTCCCTAGGTCGTGAGTCGTTTACGAGTTATCCCAATAGGTCGTTGGACCCTTAACTTGTAGGTCGTTGGACCTTATCTCGTTAGGTCTCTCCTGGCCTAACCCTTAAGTTGCACAACTCTTAAGTCGGTCACGAGTTATCCCATTAGGTCGCTTCTGGCCTAACCCTTAAGTCGCGTAACCTCTTGGTCACTTGACCCCTTCCCTCTTAACTCGTTCTGCCGCGTGGTCTTAACTCGTTAGGGTTTTAGGTCGTTGCCTTCTTAGGTCGCTCGATCCTATTCTCCCTTAGGTCTTCACTAGGTCTGGTCGTACCGTTTTGGATGGGGCGCTGCCCCCTGGACCCCCGCGACCTGACCGGGCAGGTCGAACCCCGTAGCAGGGGCGTTTCCCCCGCACCTCCACCTTGGGGGGTTGCCACCCCCCTCCGTAGGGGATCTTATCTGAAAAACATTGAGCTGATTTCCTTGGATTTTATTCACATCTCCGTATGCGATCTTTGTGACTAATTGTTTCTACAATTGCTTCTGTGTTTTGTCACTTTATAATATAAAGGTTTCAATACTAGTAGTAAATATCAAAACTCTTTTAACAAACAATTTCAACTCTATTTTTAATAACAAAGTTCTTTTCTTAAACCGTTTTCAATCTATTAGTATATACAAACCTTTACCTCACTCGGATGAGAAATCTAATTAAACGACTTAGTAAAACAAGTGGTATGAAACGCTTGCGTTCACTTCGTCGGCTAATTCTTGGACTTGTTCGATTGAACCACTTGTGACAAATTTTATTAGTGATGATTTACAGTTTGTTCGTAAATATTTAAGTTAAGCAAGTGGTTATGGGACATGAAGCTAAACTTCTATATTTACTAGCTTAGTGTAATTGACACTTCTCGTTGATCATGACGATCATTCTGATGATTTAGACTAGCAACTGTGCGATGTCTCTTGTTGCGAGGTTAGACTAGACACCACTTGTGTGATTCCACTCACACATACCTTTTTGCTTTTTGGTTAGTCTGGACCTCAATCTGTGTGATTCCATTCACACATGTGGGATAGCTCCCCTTGGTCTTCGGACCGTCATGTGATAGGCCTCTTTCTCTTTTCTATGATTTCTGGACTTCTTGCATTGATTTCTAGAATTTATGTCATTGACTTGTCATGAGTACAAGTTTGGGGTATGATGCCCTTTCCGAATCTTTGAGAAGATTCTTGTGATATTGATTATCTCTTATTGATTGATCTTCTGTTGATCATTATTTACATACTTATAGTGGTATGTCCTTATGGATATTTTATGTTTATGCCATATCTTTTATGTTATATCATGTCATCTGATATTTATAGCTAGACTGATCCGTTTATTATTTTCTTAAATAATACTCGGGTCAGACCGAGATGTTACAGGTGCTTCTGCTTGACTTCTTCCCAGGGATTCATCACTCTGACTTTTGGCTAACTGTTTAGATTAGCAGTTTTTGTTGTATACACTTGAGATATAGACTCATAGTTGTATTCTTTTGTATAGCACGTGTTGCTATTCTTTTGTATTATTGTGGATCTTACTGACCACTACTCTGATGTACACTTTCATGTGTTAGTTATATATTCATATCTTCTTCCGCCCTTGTGATATGGATGTCTGTGACTGATTTGTGTTATGATTATTTCTATGTTTGTTTTCGAAGATTATTCATAGCCACCATGTGATAAGCAATTACATGGATGGTCGCTCCTCAACAGCCTTATTCTCCGTGCTAGTTGACAGCACTACACCGTAGTGTTCTTGGCAAGAGTGGGTATAGAGGTGGGGCGTCACAATACCGTTCGAAACTTGTATGGAAGGCAAGAAAATCTCCCGTTTGTTGGTTAAAAACCGAGGATAGGCTAATTCTTGCATCGGATTTGGTTAAAGAAGCTGTAGAAAAGGTTGAGTAAATTCAAGCTAGGATGAAGGAAGCTCAGTCTTAGTCGGAGATCATGTTTTCGTCAAGGTGCCACCGATGAAAGGCACAATCAGATTTGGAAAATCAAGAAAATTGGTATCAAGATTCTTTGTACTATTTTCTACTATAGAAAGGATCGGAAAACTCACATGTAAAGTAGATTGACATAGTAGTTTGGTAGGAATCCATAATGTTTTCCATATTTCTCATCTAAGGAAGTTATTCGAGATCCAAAGACTATTATTACACTGACTTTGTTAGATGACTAGTAGTGGAACCAGATATGACTATAGTTAGAAAACTAATTTGTATAGTTGTGAGAGACAAGAAGAGACCATAAACAAGACTGTCATATTAGTCAAAGTCCAGTGCAGTGATGACGAGAGAGATTGTACCTAGAAAACTAAGAGCAGGATTAGAAATACTTATCCTGACTTGTATGTTTTACCTTTATGTTTGACTATTGTGAGTGTCTTATCGCAGTTTCAAGGACGAAATTCTTAAAGGAGGGGAGTCTGTAATGACCCTAATTTTGAGTAACATTGTTTGGAACATTTAATTGGATAAATAAAATAAAATAATGTTAATAGATAAGGGATTGGGATTTGTTAATTAATAAGGGGTCATGCCTTAATGAATGTATAAGCAAAAGAAAATTGGAAATAAGTAAGTCTGGAAAATATGGTAAGGGTAAAACGGGAACATTCTTCATTCTAATATCCTAAACCCTTCCATTCTCCATTCCTTATTCATTTTAACATTCACAAATAAAACTAGAACCCTTAAGAGCTCATTCGGCAACCATTAAGGAGATTCAAAAAGAAGATAACCTAAGAATCAAGTAAAAAGCTTCAAGAAATTAATCAAAGGGAAAATATCAACCTTATTAACACCAAATCAAGGTGAATAATTAACTTACATCCCACTTTTGATATTGATTTCGGTTCAAGTTAGATCTGAATTATTTTTGCAAGTTATATGCCATGTTGTATTTGTTCAATGGATATATGCTTGTTGGTGATTTATATTGTTTCATATAGATTTTATGATAGGTTTAGATAGGAAAACCTATTAAATAACATCCATATGATTTGCGCTTTTGATACAAGTATATTTGCACATCCAGATGGACCTGCATTTGATCGCTAGACCCTATTTGTAACATGAACGTATTTATGTTTATTTGTAACATGAACGTATTTATGTTTATTTGTAACATGAAATCAATCTTTTTCATAAGTTATTTGCATAAATTATCTGTTACATCCATATTTATGATTATAATTTTAGATTTTTTGTTTCTAATGAAACTTAACCAAAAATTAAGCTTTTGCATAAGTTATTGGTTACGATAAGTTTTTTTAGATGGTATTCACGATGAATTTAAACCAAAAGCTACCTTATCGCGTTACATAGAAGTTTATAATACTCTATATATGACAGAGCTTCTGCATTATGCATGGCTCCCTTTTGGTGCGAAAGTGCATGGCTTGTAGGGGTAAGCCATGGTACTGTTCGGTCGATTTTGAGGTTAAAAAAATGCCGAACCAAATTTAAATTAAAAATTCAAAACTGAACTAAACCAATTTAAATTCAGTTAATTCAGTTAGTAATCGATTTAACTGAACTGAAAAAGTATGTTATTATTAAAGCAACTGATTTAGTCAAAGGAAAACATAATTTTATGTTTGAAGAGATTTTATTGAGTATTTTTACATTTACAATAAAATTTGACCTATTTTTAATATGAAAACTTTGTATTTTATCATTAACCTTTATTAAGAATATTACAATACCATAAATTTGGATAATATAATAAATGTTTGGTTGATTGGTTTAAATAGATAGCTCAAATAATATATTTTATAAATTAAATTCAAGTCGATTTTGTTTCAAAACCAAACCGATCAAAATAAATCGGTTCGATCGATTAATTCAGTTTTAACTGAATACTGCTTACCCTTAACGTCCTGAGCCTTGGGGTTCTGTCTAACTTCAACAAATAACATCTACCAAAAAATAAAATCCACAAACTCCTGTATAATACCAAATGAGGGTCATTCAAACTCATCTAAAATATTAAACTCTTCGTATACATAGCTTCCAGCGACACCTATTCTAACAACTGCTTTAAAACAATTTAAATTTATACACTAATTTAACTCGGTTAGGTCCTAAAACACAATTAGACAACATATACGAATATAGAACCATCATGCTACCTTTTTATCAATACACAGTCCAAGTCCAAAACATCAAAGCAAATTTCATGTACCATATCAAATATGCTTGAAACATACATGCTAATTATTACACTAAATTCATGTAAGCATATATAATAATCCAAAGAAGCAATTCTAAAATGAACGGTAACAAAAAAGAGCAGTCAAGTATCCTCACATAGCATAGGGCATAAGTAGTCAGAGCGTCAAAAGTACAATGATCACAGTAATAAACTTTCAAGTGAGAAGGACCTCACATGGGCTGTGGGTAAGCTTTAATAAAATAATCTTATAACTATAAAGGGGTTCCAATGGAGGAGGTAATCTTGATCGTCTAGGATATAATCATATCCACTTTGGCGACTATTTTCTCCATTCAAATATTAAAAATCAAATCAAGCACAAAAAACTTCAGCCTGTAAAATTAACAAACTAAAATAAAGAAAAATGCAGGATAAAAAGTAGAATTGGAGAAGTTTATGAGAAGTCGGCCTTGTATAAACATCAAGACGTCCCAATGAATTTTAAAATAATATCGGTTACATAGTATATTATAATCATTCTTCCAATTATATATTACAAATTAGACAATGTAACGACCCGCCTTTTTGGACAGTTTAAACCGACGATCAAATACACATGTCGATTCCAAACCATTCAAAAGTGTAGATAGTTATTGGGGTAAATAAGAAAAGAAAAGAAATAAAGGAAATGAAACAACACAGAATCTCGCAGCGGAACGATAAAATATAATAGTCAAATAAACAGTTCATGAAGCTGTTTACTATACTTTGACAATTATTTATACAACATTTATCAGAGTTATACATATACAACAGAACAATTTAAATAATGCAGTGGACAGCATGATGCACAGATAATAACAGTAATAGTATACCAAATCTTCGTCTTCATCCTCCAGAATAGATCTTCAAAAATCTGAAAAACTCAGGACTGACCCGAGCGTAATGACAAGACAAAACACTCGAGTCAGGACTAAAACATCCTTATGAAAGTTAAATCAATCGTAAATAAATAAGAGAGTGACGGCGTCAGAGATGTTTACGGGGTTTGACATCTCATATCCAGTGTCAACGTGCGTGTAATAACTTAAGAGATGTTACGGGATTTTTCATCTCTTAAGGATCCGTTAAACTATCTACTATGTAGTAATGTACGCTAAGTAGATAATGTCTATCAGTAATATAAAGTATCAAAATAGCGTTAAGGTGTTACCATAATCCCCCTTAACACATTTATATTCCCAAAAGCATATACAAGACCGTAGTTTCCCCAAAACCGAAAGTCACCAGAGGGCAATCCATATACTCAAGGTACAAATCAAAACGTAGTGGTCGCGAATAGGATAATCAGTATGACAAGGTACATGAGGCGATACCAACTAGGATACTAGTAGTTGCGTGATCCGGACTGATGTTGAGGATAGCCAGCAGCTACCCCAACACCGCGAAACAACACTCCCAAATCAAGGGGTGCACCCAAATCGCATCACAAATGTAATAGAAATGGTATCGAAGAAGCGTGTCCGCTAGAGGTGGCGAACCTCAATGGCCCGGCGCGGCTCCTGTTTTAGTCATGTCAGGGGTCATCCAATATCGTTCTCTTTCTTCAGTCAACGCATTCACCAAATCATCCACTTCATTCTGGATCAACACTCCGTGTATAATAGTTATTAAAGTGGTGTTCGGTATCGACAGAGAGCATGTCCATATCTGATCCCGGTCTCTTTAATAGCTACGTATTATTACACCGTTGGCTCTTTTACATTTCAAATCGATTCATAATTGATATCAAAATATCATTTTCGCTTCAAAAATCATATCCATTTCAAATATCGTCGTATCTTTTCAAATATAAGATTTCGTTTCAAAAATCGTTTTTCGCATCAATATCTCATTTCGGTTTCAAAATCATTCCGAATTTCAATTTAGGTTGCAACTTCATTTAACTCAATTCGTATTTAAATTCAAGGTTTAAATATAAACATTTCACCTTATTAACCAGCTTGAAATTTTTAGAAAATAGTTTAAGTAGTTTAAAAGTAGTGTAAATAATTAAAATAGTTAAAAAATACTTAAAATATTTAAAATGGATTTAAAATAGATAAATTAGTTTAAATAATTTAAATTGGGTTAAGTAGATTAAAAATAGATTAAAATAGTTTAAGTATTCAAAATGGTTTATATAACAGAGTAATTTGGAAAAAACAAATTAAAACAGCTTCAAACCAATCTGTTTCAACTTATAACTTCCCAATTCAAATCAATTTAAATTTCCATTCTACAGATTCAATTTAAATTTCAATTCAAATCAATGTCAACTTTGACTTCAAATTTATTCAATTTTACATTCACCTTTATTTATTCAATTTCAATTTATATCGATTTGGAGCTTGATTTCTCAAAATATCAATTTATAACACTTAACAAAAATTTCCAACAATATTCAAGTTTAAATCCAAATTCCAAATATGATTCAATTCCAAACTCGATTTCAAAATATCATTTTTATATCACCTTTACTTAGTAATATTCAAAGCTCGAATTAAGGTTAAATCATTAAACAAATCAATTTTCGACATTCAATCATACCCAATTTCAAATTTCAAAGTCTCAACTTAATTATTTAACAAAATTCCTTTAACCAAAATTTATTTCAACATTCCAAACTCAATTTTTCGATGAATTCAATTTCTATAAATCGATTTCTATTTATAACTTTTAAACCAAAACATTTAATAAATTTCAAATCGACGATTTCAAAAATTATTAATTTAGCCAATTCGGTGTCCGTATATAATTTTCTATCCTATGGCCAAGTAGTTATTTATTTCAATTGAATGTCAGGGATGAATATATATATCACTTAAATCAATCATAGTGGCATATGCATGCATAACAGGTTATATATAAGCAAATAAGACATCCAACATTTAAATATCAACCAATAACATCCATCAAAATACATCATCCAATAAACAATACAATTCATAGCAGTTTCATAGTTATCAATGTCAGGTAATTTAATCGCAATTCAATTTTAATTTCAATTTAACTGTCAATTTAATTTTCAACGATTAATTCGAATGACAATCTATATGCCAATCTATATTTTATCAAACAACGACAAATAAAAATCATAACACTTCATAATATCCAATTTAACTAGCATAAAGATATTTAGTACGTTGTGAGTGTTATAAAACACTCACCTTGATTTCAATGTAGTTCCAGCGTTTTATTTCGAATAAAATTAAACGAGCGTTTAATTTTACCTGAAATTTTCACTATCTCTAAATGATTCCAATCCAGCTCCATTGCGTAGTACTCGACAAAACGATTGCAACGCAATTCGCTTCGTACGTTTTCGATCTCGTATGAAGAAGATACACATTTTTAAACATTTTACAAATATATATATATATATATATATATATATATATATATAATTTACAACAATTTTTTTTAATACCCTAGCACCATCACAGCCGTCCATCCCACCACTGCAAATCACGGCCGCATCCCCTTTCTTCCATCTCTAGTTTCTTTCACGCGCGTATGAACCCATAGCCGTCGATTTTCAAGTAATTATCACGACCACCTCGTCGACTTCCAGAACGATCAGCAAGCGCCACAACGAAGCCCATCACCAGAGCCACCTACGCCGTGAGCAGCTCGAAGCTCAGCCCCCCATCTCTCCTCGAAAAACGTGAAAAATGTAGCATCTTCAATCTCGATTTGCCGTCGATCCGTGGCTCCGTTTCCGATCTCCACCGTTGGATAGCTAGATCTTGATGCCCTCTACAACTTTGTAGTTGACGAGTTTTGCTAATTGTTTGTAGATTTGGAGATAATAGAGGAGGAAGTTTTGAAATTCTCAGCCATTAATATCTAGGGCCGGCTAGAAGAAGAAGCAAGGGTTTGAGTGCAAAATGAAATGTTGAGGTCCTTATATAGAATTTCGCAAAAACACTATTCACCGAAAAAATTTCGAACTCCAAACGAAGCGTGCCGGCTGGCATTTCTAGGGTTTACCCCGCGTTCCGGACACAATGGAATAGGTTTCGGAGGCTAATTCGATCATCTGTGAGAGTTACGGCAATAAACGATCAAATTTAAATTAAACCGATTCAACTATTTTCTATGCGTTTTGGCTTGCCCCGGACAAACGGTAAATCCGATTGACACGAAATTTGAAACCTTACAATAATATGACATTACCGATCCGATGAAACTAGTTTCGTTGAAATCCAAGACTGTTTAAAAAATGACTATTTTAACTCGCCGGATTAATATTAAAACAATTTCAACGCGTTTCGAGCTGCCACGGTCAAACGAAAACTCCGATTGCTACGAAAATTGAAATCCGGTAATAACTAACTATTACGGATCCAATGGAACTAGTTTTGTCCAATTCTGAGACTGTTCGAAAATTGGCTATTTTTCAGTCGCTAATTAAATATTAAAATATTCAATTTTCACAAATAAATTTTAAATTCAGTTTTAAAAGTTCTATAACATCACTATGACTCCAATATGATAAAATAAAATTTTACAAATCATTTTTAATCATATTAAACCCGTTATTCAATTTATCCAATAAATTCCAATTTTAAAATCTTATTAACTCTATTAAAATCCAAATATAACTTACATTCACTTTGGAAACCAATTTGAATCATATTAAATCAAATTTCAATTATTCACTCTATTTTCATATATTAAATTTAAATATCAAATTAATCATATCAAATTCAAAATTTAATTTATTCAAACATTCGCAATATTAAATTTAACAAATTTGATTATTCTTAAATCACTATCTTTTGACATATTCAAAACGAACTTATAAAATTTAACTTTTGAAACGAATTAAAATTATAGAACAACTATTTCCATTATACGGTTATTCAATTCCCATTATTAAATTATTCAATAATTTCCAAATATTTAATTTAAAAATTTTACCTGTTCAATCTTCAATATTTGATTTTACATAGATTTTAATTATCAATCAATTACTCTATTATACCCAATGAATTCAACATTTATTATTATTCCAAACGACTTACAAATTTTTTTCTAACACTAAATCACGAAATCTTATTAAATTAGCTATTTTAATTATCGAAAATTTACGGGTCGTTACACTCTCCCCCACTCAAAACTTTTCGTCCCCGAAAAGGAAGAGAAGGGAAAAGGAACTAAGTATAGAATTCAACACTAGCTATATTTTATTCAAAGTTATCGACTTATAAAACAATGAAATTCCATTTATAAATCGTTACTACACTTCTGCTAAGTTACTCCGAACGGTTTTCTAACTCTAAAAGTTAGTTAACAAAACAAGTTATAAAAAAATTTTAAAACTTGAAAAATTTTCTAACACCCGGATTTTACGGAAAATTTCGGCAGAGTCTCCTTTGCGCGGCTCGATCGGAAAAAAAAATGACAGTATATATATCACAAATATACATCTCATCAAGTAATGAGGCATCCCGCAGGGAAAAAGTGTAAAAGTACGGTATGTAATCCGAGATATGTACCTTATATATTATTAGCGAGCATATACGGCTAATATAGCGCGAAAGCGAGCACCAAATGCCAAGCAAGCGCAATCCGCACCTACTAAACACTCAATAACTAAGTTAGAACCATGCATATAAAGATAGATCGATATACTTAGCCTACACAACATATATATATAACATATTTAGCTTCAAAACTGAGATTCCAATTTCAGGACAGCAAACAAATCCAAGTTTTAGGTCACATAAACGATAAAGTTCGGCAACATAATCTAATCAAAAGTTGTTGCATTCATTTCAGGCTTTCCGGAATGTCCAGAATCATCGAATTCGGACCATACGTTCAAAAATTATGGCCGTTTTACTTAGAGGATACGCCTCAGCCTGGGTAATGAATTGCGCAGGTCAGCGACGTTCACCCACGTTTTCGACCTTCTAAACGACATCAAAACACAAAACACTTAAAACAAAAGTTTTAGCTTAAGTTCTTAGTTTTCCAGAAAGTTCAAGATCATTAAAATCCGATAAACCAGTCAAAAGATATGGCGAAAATACTAAGGGTGTATACTACTAATTTTACTTATTTTTACACATAACAGCGAGTAACATTCAAGTTTTTAACCGAGTAGACGAAGGAATTTTCTCAAGTTATCTAAACAAAAGTTGTGCTATAGTTTCTATTCTTTTTGAAAAGTCCAATATCGTCGAATTCCGTTCAGCCATTTAAAAGTTATGGTTGTTTTCGTTTCAGCATATATTGGAAAATTTTGGATTTTTCTCAAAAATTTGCTTTTATTATTTCAAAGTGCAAACCATCAAAACTTCAAATTTTATAAAAACAATCATAAACACAAAGTCGTTTATTTTCTTATTCATCCATGCAATAGGTTTACATTTAATTTGTTTTCGATTTATTCAAGTTTGTTTCATTCACATTTTAAATTCAAGTCAATTTGCTTCAATTTAAATTGAATCCAATTATATTTAATTTCACTTTGGCTCAAATTTGAATTTAATTTTTTTTAATTTTTTTCCGTTTATTCAATTCCATTAACACCAATGAATTCTACTTAATCAATTTTCATCCATCTAACAACCAATGCATATCAAACATTAACATCCATCCAAAATCTACACTAAATCAATTATACATTTCCAAGTCAATTTTAATTTCATACACTTCCAAGTTTATTGACATTTAGTTATATTCAAATTTAATTAATTTCCATTTACCAATTTATATTTCATTAATTTAAATTTATTCATTCACTTATATATATCATTTATTTTACAGCTTAAATTTCTTTTATATTTACAACTATCAATAGATCTTCACATTTTATTATTCACTCTCACACTGGTATATTATTTCTCTACTTATCCTTATTAGCATTTTAAACCTTTTAAGTATTTGGTAAGTTATAGTTATGCAAATAGAATGTAGTAAAACAACATACAACTTCTTTTCATTTAAAGTTGAATTTTCAATTAATTAATTCTTAAGTCATTACTTAAATTTCACTATAATTTAATTTCACATTTACATTCACATATAGTATTTCCATTTTATATTAACATAATTGTGAATCGCCTTTAAATGTTAATTTAAATTCCAATTATTTACTAATTTTTTTATTTATATTTGCAAACCATTAATTAAATGCATATTTCATTATTCAAACCTATACTTGTATAATATCCAATTAACAATTCATATAACATTTTTGAACTTCTTAAATATTTTGGTAAGTTATATCTATGCTATAGAATGAAATTTAATACTATGCGAGTTTTACAGTTTCAATTTTATTTTAAGTTCATAATTTCCTAATTCTAAGGATTTCTACTTCAATTGATATTTTCACTTAGCTCTTAGGTTCATTTCTCATTTCACAATTCAGAAGTTCCTTAATGATTCAAGTCTAAATTCATTTCAATCATTTAAAAAAAATCATTAATTATTAAAGGGTTTAAGAATTCCAATCCCGGTTTCATTTCAAATCAAGTTTTGAAATAATATATACTATATAATTTATATATCAAATCATACTATAGAGAATGCAAAATAAAATAAAATTTGAATCAAAACAAGGTTTAGACAAGCTATTAAGTGGTCTCCCCCACTCAGACTCTCGAAAATAAACGCCGATGATGCGTGCATTCATCACCGAAATCATTTTCTAGCGTCAAGAGAAGGGAATATAACACCTATCATTAAAAAAAATCCTTCGAAAACAATTTCAACTCAATTATACTATCATATAATACTCATATTATATTTTTCAAATTCTTGTAAGTCAATTTCAAACACCGGAATTTAAATTCCCAAATCCAAGTTAAAATTCATTTATATTCATTATCAATTGTGTTTACAAGATTTCATTTTCCTAAATCCAATTGTTATTTAATCAATTGTTGTAAATATTGACTGATCAAACAATAACTATAATAATCTAATATTATCATCTCCTAACAATCAATTCAATCAAAATGGATAAATATTCGAATAATTCTTTTATATAAAATATATTCCAAAATGATATTGTGTTGGTTTGTCCTATTCGAGGTTTTAGAAATTCCTTTCGACGCCTTGGCGTCCCAAGTATCGACCAGAATTCATAAATACTCAACGGAACAAAGTTAACACAATATAAACCATTTTATATCAAATAACAAGTACGCTCTCTCATATACACTCAACTCATTCATAAAGTTTACCTTTATTTCAATGAGTTATTCCCCACTAGAGCCAAGGTTTATCGCTAAACCAAAGCTCTGATACCAACTGTAACGACCCGCCTTTTTGGACAGTTTAAACCGACGATCAAATACACATGTCGATTCCAAACCATTCAAAAGTGTAGATAGTTATTGGGGTAAATAAGAAAAGAAAAGAAAAGAAATAAAGGAAATGAAACAATACAGAATCTCGCAGCGGAACGATAAAATATAATAGTCAAATAAACAGTTCATGAAGCTGTTTACTATACTTTGACAATTATTTATACAACATTTATCAGAGTTATACATATACAACAGAACAATTTAAATAATGCAGTAGACAGCATGATGCACAGATAATAACAGTAATAGTATACCAAATCTTCGTCTTCATCCTTCAGAATAGATCTTCAAAAATCTGAAAAACTCAGGACTGACCCGAGCGTAATGACAAGACAAAACACTCGAGTCAGGACTAAAACATCCTTATGAAAGTTAAATCAATCGTAAATAAATATGAGTGTGACGGCGTCAGAGATGTTTACGGGGTTTGACATCTCATATCCAGTGTCAACGTGCGTGCAATAACTTAAGAGATGTTACGGGATTTTTCATCTCTTAAGGATCCGTTAAACTATCTACTATGTAGTAATGTACGCTAAGTAGATAATGTCTATCAGTAATATAAAGTATCAAAATAGCGTTAAGGTGTTACCATAATCCCCCTTAACACATTTATATTCCCAAAAGCATATACAAGACCGTAGTTTCCCCAAAACCGGAAGTCACCAGAGGGCAATCCATATACTCAAGGTACAAATCAAAACGTAGTGGTCGCGAATAGGATAATCAGTATGACAAGGTACATGAGGCGATACCAACTAGGATACTAGTAGTTGCGTGATCCGGACTGATGTTGAGCGTAGCCAGCAGCTACCCCAACACCGCGAAACAACACTCCCAAATCAAGGGGTGCACCCAAATCGCATCACAAATGTAATAGAAATGGTATCGAAGAAGCGTGTCCGCTAGAGGTGGCGAACCTCAATGGCCCGGCGCGGCTCCTGTTTTAGTCATGTCAGGGGTCATCCAATATCGTTCTCTTTCTTCAGTCAACGCATTCACCAAATCATCCACTTCATTCTGGATCAACACTCCGCGTATAATAGTTATTAAAGTGGTGTTCGGTATCAACAGAGAGCATGTCCATATCTGATCCCGGTCTCTTTAATAACTACGTATTATTACACCGTTGGCTCTTTTACATTTCAAATCGATTCATAATTGATATCAAAATATCATTTTCGCTTCAAAAATCATATCCATTTCAAATATCGTCGTATCTTTTCAAATATAAGATTTCGTTTCAAAAATCGTTTTTCGCATCAATATCTCATTTCGGTTTCAAAATCATTCCGAATTTCAATTTAGGTTGCAACTTCATTTAACTCAATTCGTATTTAAATTCAAGGTTTAAATATAAACATTTCACCTTATTAACCAGCTTGAAATTTTTAGAAAATAGTTTAAGTAGTTTAAAAGTAGTGTAAATAATTAAAATAGTTAAAAAATACTTAAAATCTTTAAAATGGATTTAAAATAGATAAATTAGTTTAAATAATTTAAATTGGGTTAAGTAGATTAAAAATAGATTAAAATAGTTTAAGTATTCAAAATGGTTTATATAACAGAGTAATTTGGAAAAAACAAATTAAAACAGCTTCAAACCAATCCGTTTCAACTTATAACTTCCCAATTCAAATCAATTTAAATTTCCATTCTACCGATTCAATTTAAATTTCAATTCAAATCAATGTCAACTTTGACTTCAAATTTATTCAATTTTACATTCACCTTTAATTTATTCAATTTCAATTTATATCGATTTGGAGCTTGATTTCTCAAAATATCAATTTATAACACTTAACAAAAATTTCCAACAATATTCAAGTTTAAATCCAAATTCCAAATATGATTCAATTCCAAACTCGATTTCAAAATATCATTTTTATATCACCTTTACTTAGTAATATTCAAAGCTCGAATTAAGGTTAAATCATTAAACAAATCAATTTTCGACATTCAATCATACCCAATTTCAAATTTCAAAGTCTCAACTTAATTATTTAACAAAATTCCTTTAACCAAAATTTATTTCAACATTCCAAACTCAATTTTTCGATGAATTCAATTTCTATAAATCGATTTCTATTTATAACTTTTAAACCAAAACATTTAATAAATTTCAAATCGACGATTTCAAAAATTATTAATTTAGCCAATTCGGTGTCCGTATATAATTTTCTATCCTATGGCCAAGTAGTTATTTATTTCAATTGAATGTCAGGGATGAATATATATATCACTTAAATCAATCATAGTGGCATATGCATGCATAACAGGTTATATATAAGCAAATAAGACATCCAACATTTAAATATCAACCAATAACATCCATCAAAATACATCATCCAATAAACAATACAATTCATAGCAGTTTCATAGTTATCAATGTCAGGTAATTTAATCGCAATTCAATTTTAATTTCAATTTAACTGTCAATTTAATTTTCAACGATTAATTCGAATGACAATCTATATGCCAATCTATATTTTATCAAACAACGACAAATACAATTCATAACACTTCATAATATCCAATTTAACTAGCATAAAGATATTTAGTACGTTGTGAGTGTTATAAAACACTCACCTTGATTTCAATGTAGTTCCAGCGTTTTATTTCGGAATAAAATTAAACGAGCGTTTAATTTTACCTGAAATTTTCACTATCTCTAAATGATTCCAATCCAGCTCCATTGCGTAGTACTCGACAAAACGATTGCAACGCAATTCGCTTCGTGCGTTTTCGATCTCGCATGAAGAAGATACACATTTTTAAACATTTTACAAATTTTTATATATATATAATTTACAACAATTTTTTTTAATACCCTAGCACCATCACAGCCGTCCATCCCACCACTGCAAATCACGGCCGCATCCCCTTTCTTCCATCTCCAGTTTCTTTCACGCGCGTATGAACCCATAGCCGTCGATTTTCAAGTAATTATCACGACCACCTCGTCGACTTCCAGAACGATCAGCAAGCGCCACAACGAAGCCCATCACCAGAGCCACCTACGCCGTGAGCAGCTCGAAGCTCAGCCCCCATCTCTCCTCGAAAAACGTGAAAAACGTAGCAGCTTCAATCTCGATTTGCCGTCGATCCGTGGCTCCGTTTCCGATCTCCACCGTTGGATAGCTAGATCTTGATGCCCTCTACAACTTTGTAGTTGACGAGTTTTGCTAATTGTTTGTAGATTTGGAGATAATAAAGGAGGAAGTTTCGAAATTCTCAGCCATTAATATCTAGGGCCGGCTAGAAGAAGAAGCATGGGTTTGAGTGCAAAATGAAATGTTGAGGTCCTTATATAGAATTTCGCAAAAACACTATTCACCGAAAAATTTTCGAACTCCAAACGAAGCGTGCCGGCTGGCATTTATAGGGTTTACCCCGCGTTCCGGACACAATGGAATAGGTTTCGGAGGCTAATTCGATCATCTGTGAGAGTTACGGCAATAAACGATCAAATTTAAACTAAACCGATTCAACTAATTTCTATGCGTTTTGGCTTGCCCCGGACAAACGGTAAATCCGATTGACACGAAATTTGAAACCTTACAATAATATGACATTACGGATCCGATGAAACTAGTTTCGTCGAAATCCGAGACTGTTTAAAAAATGACTATTTTAACTCGCCAGATTAATATTAAAACAATTTCAACGCGTTTCGAGCTGCCATGGTCAAACGAAAACTCCGATTGCTACGAAAATTGAAATCCGGTAATAACTAACTATTACGGATCCAATGGAACTAGTTTCGTCCAATTCTGAGACTGTTCGAAAATTGGCTATTTTTCAGTCGCTAATTAAATATTAAAATATTCAATTTTCACAAATAAATTTTAAATTCAGTTTTAAAAGTTCTATAACATCACTATGACTCCAATATGATAAAATAAAATTTTACAAATCATTTTTAATCATATTAAACCCGTTATTCAATTTATCCAATAAATTCCAATTTTAAAATCTTATTAACTCTATTAAAATCCAAATATAACTTACATTCACTTTGGAAACCAATTTGAATCATATTAAATCAAATTTCAATTATTCACTCTATTTTCATATATTAAATTTAAATATCAAATTAATCATATCAAATTCAAAATTTAATTTATTCAAACATTCACAATATTAAATTTAACAAATTTGATTATTCTTAAATCACTATCTTTTGACATATTCAAAACGAACTTATAAAATTTAACTTTTGAAACGAATTAAAATTATAGAACAACTATTTCCATTATACGGTTATTCAATTCCCATTATTAAATTATTCAATAATTTCCAAATATTTAATTTAAAAATTTTACCTGTTCAATCTTCAATATTTGATTTTACATAGATTTTAATTATCAATCAATTACTCTATTATACCCAATGAATTCAACATTTATTATTATTCCAAACGACTTACAAATTTTTTTCTAACACTAAATCACGAAATCTTATTAAATTAGCTATTTTAATTATCGAAAATTTACGGGTCGTTACAGACAATATCTTTATGAATTCTTACAATGTGCATTTATAGGTCAACAAAACCATTTTACTTGCAGCGGATATGTAATTACAATATTAAAAACAAAGAATTATTTGACATGCTTAAATAAAAAAACTAAATAATAGTTGTTGGATCAGAAATATTAGAATTAATGCAACTAAGACACTTGATAGGGTATTATCAAGCACAATTAGATACAAAATTTAATATGAAGTTAATAAATTAGTTTCATCATGCAACGCAAATATCGTTAATGTCACTACAGTAGTAAAGAAGCTGAAAATTACTACTACGTAAATACTTTTACATATGTTGAAATTGAAACGAAAAAAATTACTCTTTCCATGTAGGAACATTTTTAAAGGCAAGAGTTCACTAACGTTGAGGATTACCATGCTAACAGATAAAACGAGAAACAACCTGAAATGTGATTAGTAACTGCATCCAAAATAGCAGTCATTTTAGTTTATAGTTAAATTAGTAGTGAGTGAATACAAACAGTAGTCTACTCTACTTAGTCATGATGTTTTTTCGGAAAAGGGACAAATAAAAACAAATTTATGAGGACATGTGAATAGCTGGCTTTGTATGTGTATATTTTGGCCTGCCTGGATCATACTGGACATATTTCTATTTGTCTTCACAACTGGTTTTGAATAAATATATCATAAAAATACATACATGCAAATATGTAACCGAAAATGGCATAAAAATACTCATGGTAGCTTTATAATCATTGTTGAATGATTAGGCATACAGGTTGTAAATTGAATTCTGAGAACTTACGCAAAAAAAATCATGTATTTTATTCAAGAAATCGCAAACTTACCTCTTTAGGTTTAGTTCAAAAACCCAAAATTCATCAAAATTTCGATCATTTATATTTTATGGAAAACTTGCATAATAATCAAAGTGTTCATGCAAGTTGAACTATCGAGAATTAAATTTTTGGCAAACTACAATTTCAACATTGAAAATAGGAAGTAAACCTTAATCAATTTTTCTGAGCATACAAAGAAGACAAAATGATTTGAAACCATTGAAAATACCTATGTGATATTCATAATGAAGCTGGAAATTAGGGAACTATGTACCTAAAATTCCAAAATTGATTAAATAGCAAAAATTATCATCCAAGATTCCAGATTTGAGGAGGGTAGGTTTCATACATTTTCTTTTCCTATAGATCCTAAAATCCATGAGAAACCTTTGATGTCGAGTCTGTGTTGATCCCCAAGTGGATCCAAAAGCATTTAATGAACATTGCAATACTGCTAGTGAATTTCAACATGCAAAATTCTGTTTTGATATCAACTAATATAATTATAGTTTCCTAAACACAAAATAAACATTTTTATTGTCATCATGTTTAAAAAATTGGCTTATTGAAATCAGCTGAGTAGCGATCATATTGAAAGCAAAAACGCCCCAAAAAATTCATTAAGCTATAAACATGTAACCTTCATTAGATAAGATGGAATTACATGAAATATATAAATATGTCATTAAGAAAACTACAAAAGGAGAAAGATTTTGTTTCCTGCCTTGTTATTCTAGTGGATTTTTGCTTCAAACTGTAAGTTTTATTCTATTATTCTAAGAAAACATGGGTTGATGCAGGTCATTCATGAACAATATTTTTGAAAGGAGATAAAATATGGTTAATGCTAAGACACAAACACCAATAATTAGTTTTGACCCTACAACCTACTCATTCATTTTATATAGCAACAACATTACAAACACTTATATGTGGTAAGTACAATAATGAACAATAATACCTGTGGTCTCTAAAGAAATTCCTTGTCAATAATGTTGTTGAATGACATCGAATATGCACTATTTGTCGTCTACTTGAAAAAGATTGAGCAACTTCTTGTTTTAAACTTTCTTGTTAATTCTTTTTATTCCACAATTTTGGGTTATATGTCATAAATCTTATTGTAAATAGAAATTAGTATTAAGTTAGAGTTGGTAATCACCGAAGTGGTAATAATCTACAAAAACAATGCAGAAGTGTAAAAAATACCTAAGAGCGGTTAGTATCTAAGAAGCATCATTCAAATTTTGAATTCAAATTTAAATCAAATTATTTAAATTTCAAAACTTTATTAAGTTATTCAAAATAACTTTTTATCTTTGAAAACACCCTTTTCAAAAGCTTTTTATATTTAACCCAAATCCATTTCCAAAACTATTTGAATTCAAAATTCAACTTTAAAACCATTTCCAAAATCTATGACTTAACCAATTTCCTCGTGCAATCCATATTTGTGTGTGTATGGTGTAGCCCAGGTGTTTTACCCAATTGTGCAACATCATTCAATCATTACAGATTCAAGCATATCAATAACGATAAGCGGTATAATCCTATAACGCTTATCTATATACACAGCAACACAAATAAATAATATACATTTATCACAGATAAAATAAACTACATTCATCACAGCTTGAATTAAAACAATTCAAGTCACAAAGCATCATACAGTAGAGATATCAAACAATTCACAGCAATTAATTGATCACAATAGAATACAGTCATCCATAAGGAAAATTAATTGATCACCTGATTAATTTAAACCAAATTAATCACTAATTCTGTTTGATTAACATTAATTAATTACTGTTTATGTTAATTTATTATCCTTTAATTATTATTAATTAACCTTAATTAATGAATTAATCAACCTTTAATTATTGAAGAATTAATCTTAATTAATTATGCTTAACAATTTAATTAATAAATTAATTAACCCTTAATTAATTACCATTTAATTAATTATAATAAGTAATTATCCCAATTACTTAATTAACTTTAACCATTAATTAATTACTTTTATTAATTAACTAACCTTTAATTAATTAATTACTTCTTCAATCAATTACCTTAATTATATTAATTAACTATCCTTTAACCTTTAATCACTTGATTAATCAATCTTTAAGTCATTAGTTAATTTACTTTAATTATTTTCATTAATTTAAAATATAAACCATTTATCTTTATTATTTAATCCTTATTTAATAACCTTTGGAAATAAATCATCATCAATACATTAATTAATTTAAAATCTTTAAGTTAGATTAAGGATTATAAAACATTTTATTTTCTCAATTATTCACTTAATTACAAAAAATAAGTATATAAACTTTAAAACATAAGTTATATAGATTAAAACACTTTTAACTTAATTTAAAATAATTTATTTTGAAAACAATTTGAGATTAAATTAAATAATCACTTAATATTTAATTATTAAAATCAAAATAATTTAATTTCAAAACACATTTGCATTTATTGTCTCTATATTTTAAATTTTTGTTTTAAAATCTTGTTAAATATTTTTATGAAAACTTGCTTATTTTCATTTAACTTTGAAAGTTTTGATTTTCAATTTGTTTTTAAACTTAAACATTTTCTATTTTCCTTTAAATTTTTAAAACCCGGAAACTTATTAACAAACCCGAGCCAAACGTGTAACAACCCGCATATTTATCGATTTTTATATTTAAATATTTTATCGTTAATCGGATTTTGGTCCGAAGCTACTTTTTGCAAACGGTCAAATTAGGACTCGAGACCACTTCCATTGAGTTCGAAACGTCATTTGCAATCTTCTAAGTATAAACATTGATATGTTTGGGGTTAGTGGAATTTCACCACTTTTTCACTCGAGCCTTTGGTTTGGACTTTTAGCCCATTAGGCCCAAGTTCCACCCCCCTTCTTCTTCATTGCTTCATTTCATTTCCTAACACTAAAGCTTCAACAAAAATGGTGAATGGAATGAGAAATTAAAACTCCAAAGTCTTTGTTTTATTGCAACTCCAACATTCAACTCCAAATTCAAGAAGAAGACATCGGATTCAAGCTTGTGGTTGCTTCTCCATTTGCCTTCAAGCTTTGTTCTTCATTTTCATTGGGTTTTGGAGCAAAGGTGAGATTTTTATCTCACAATTCTAGTCTATAACTATCTTGGGTTGTTAGGAATGATTCCCTATCACTTTAGCATGCATATTTGCTTTTGGTTTGGATTGGATTGGCGAAAAAACTCCGATTTTTGGCGTTTTGGCGAAATTTCTGCATTTAGGTCGTTCTGGCCATTTTAGGTCGTTCGGAGTTAGGTCGTGTGGATCTTAGGTTGTAGGTCGCGTACGAGATAGCTCCTAGATCGTTCTGGCCACTTTTCGTGTGTTCGGAGTTAGGTCGTTCACGACCTAGTACTTAGGTCGCTCGTGAGTTGGTGGCGTAGGTCGTAGGTCGTTTAACTCTTAGGTCGTTAGGCCTTGTGTGTGGAGTTAGATCGCCTGCTTTCCTTAGGTCGTAAGTCGCGTGTGCTTTAGGTCGCGCACTTTCTTAGGTCGCGAACCCTTTTAGGTCGTTGACCACGCTAGGTCGCTTGGCCCCTTCACTGCTTAGGTCGTTAAACCCTCCCTCTTTTGGGTCGCTCCCCTTTGTTTCTTAGGTCGTTATGGCCTTAGGTCGTGACATTTATAGGTCGCGGCAAAGTTAGGTCGCTCGACCCATGTTGCCGTTAGGTCGCTCGATCCTTGTTGCCGATAGGTCGCGTGCTTTCTTAGGTCGCGTACCTTTGGGTCGCGTGTCCCCTCTACCCCAGTTAGGTCGTGACATTTATAGGTCGCGGCAAAGTTAGGTCGCTCGACCCATGTTGCCGTTAGGTCGCTCGATCCTTGTTGCCGATAGATCGCGTGCTTTCTTAGGTCGCGTACCTTTAGGTCGCGTGTCCCCTCTACCCCAGTTAGGTCGTATGACTCAGCATCGTTAGGTCGTTCGACCTATCTTGCACTCTTAAGTCGTTGCTTCCTTTCTCCTTAGGTCGCTCGACCTCCTTACCCACTAGGTCGCGCACTTAGTTAGGTCGCTCAGCTATTGTGTTAGGTCGCGTGAACCCTTAGGTCGTTAGACCTCATTTTTCTTTAGGTCGTAGACCTTATTTTGTCTTCACTAAGTCGTACCGTTTTGGACGGGGCGCTGCCCCGCACCCCGCCGGGGGCGCTGCCCCCTGGACCCCCGCGACCTGACCGGGCAGGTCGAACCCCGTAAGCGGTGGCGTTGCCCCCGCACCCCCACCCCCCTGGACCCCCCCTCCGTAGGGGATCTTATCTGAAAAATATTCAACAGAACTTGCTGAGCTGATTTCCTTGGATTTTTATCACATCTTCGAATGTGACCTTTGTGATTGATTGTTTCTACAATCGCTTCTGTGATTTGTCACTTTATAATATAAAGGTTTCAATACTAGTAGTAAATATCAAAACTCTTTCAACAAAATGATTTCAACTCTATTTTTAATAACAAAGCTCTTTTCTTAAACCGTTTTCCAATCTATTAGTATATACAAGCCTTTACCTCACTCGGATGAGAAATCTAATTAAACGACTTAGTAAAACAAGTGGTATGAAACGCTTGCGTTCACTTCTTCGGTTAATTCTTGGACTTGTTCGATTGAACCTCTTGTGACAATTTTATTAGTGAAGATTTACAGTTTGTTCGTAAATATTTAAGTTAAGCAAGTGGTTATGGGACATGAAGCTAAACTTCTATATTTACTAGCTTAGTGTAATTGACACTTCTCGTTGATCTTGATGATCGCTTTATGAATTAGACTAGCAATTGCGCGATGTCTCTTTCATTGCAAGGTTAGGCTAGACACCACTTGTGTGATTCCACTCACACATACCTTTTTGCTTTTTGGTTAGCCTTGACCTCATTCGGGTGACTCATACTCATCCATATGGGGTAGCTCCCCATGGTCTTCGGACCGTCATGTGATAGGCCTCTTTCCCTTTTTATGATTTCTGGATTTCTTGTGTTGATTTCTGGAATTTATCTCTTTGACTTGTCATGAGTACAAGTTTAGGGTATGATGCCCTCTTTGGATCTTTGAGAAGATTCTTGTGATATTGATTTATCTCTTATCGGTTGATCTCCTGTTGATCATTAATTGCATACTTATAGTAGTATGTCAGTATGGATATTTTATGTTTATGCCATATCTTTTATTTTATATCATGTCATCTGATATTTATAGCTAGACTGATCCGTTTATTATTTTCTTATAAATAATACTCGGGTCAGGCCGAGATGTTACAGGTGCTACTGCTTGACTCCTCCCCCAGTGATTCACTACTCAGACTTTTGGCTACTTGTTTAGATTAGCAGCTTTTGTTGTTTACACTTGAGATATAGACTCATAGTTGTATTCTTTTGTATAGCACGCGTTGCTATTCTTTTGTATTATCGTGGATCTTTTTAGACCACTACTCTGATGTACACTTTTTGTGATATATATTCATATCTCTTTCCGCCTTTGTGATATGGATATCTGTGATTGATTCGCATGTTATGCTTACTTCTATATTTGTTTCCGAAGATCATTTTATAGCCACCGTGTGATAAGAAATTACACGGATGGTCGCTCCTCAACAGCCTTATTCTCCGCGCTAGTTGACAGCACTACACCGTAGTGTTCTTGGCTAGCGTGGGTATAGAGGTGGGGCGTCACAAAACGCCTGATTTTCCTGGGTACAACTTCGAGTCACCCCTTCTTTTATTTCCCCTGAGTTATCACGTGATTCTCTTTGAGTTCGTCCCTGAGTTGAATACTTCTTCTTCTACCTGAACTTTGCCAGAAGCTAAGGAGTGCACCGTGCACGTGCACGGCAGATCCATCAACTCCGATACCTCGCCAAGGCTACTCTCAAGTCATCAATCAACCCATCGTCGCACCTGACCACCCAAACTCACCAATTCACCAACAAATCGAAATTGAACAATATGGATCATCAGGAACAAAAACTTGATTCACCAAACTACTCGCCGATGTCGATCTCATCGATTGGAAATCATAGCACTCCTTCTAAAGCAGCTTCACACATCCATGCAATGATCCCCACACCTGCGATCATCTCCGATGATCCCACAATAACACACGAACCCCTAATTCCTCGTCGATAGTCACAGGTTCTTAAACCCTAACATGTCGTCGTCTAGCCACAATGATGCCCTAAAAATTCGAGCACCGTTTTTCCCATGATCCTCCAACCTCACTCATCCTCCAGGCCCAAGCACACCATACAGCTCGTTGCCGTTCAACGGCAGGCAACCAAAATGTCGAAAACGTTCATCTCAAAAATTCTAATCAAATACGAAATTAGAAATCAAGAAATGTATATTAAAAATCATGATTTTCATTCAAGAATCCTTTCATGCAATTCAAAACAGAAATTAAATTGGTCGATTTTTAACATATATATGTATTTTTACTGTTATTCCCAATTTAAAAATTATTTGTTGAATTTAAATTCCTGAAACTATTTTTATAATCATCTTTATACTTAAACAAACAATTTTCATTTAAATGTCAAAGGATAGTACTGACCTGATTAAGAGATTTTTAAAATTTTGAAGTTTACTTGTGCCTGTAACAAAGAATAGAGGATAATTTCTTCTAGTTTCCAGATATGCACAGGCCAATATAATCAAATATTCACACAGTCATGCATGCACATTCACAAACATACAACAACTTCAAGAACATATAAGAGTTTAAAGGTTCGCGCACCTTGCTTGAACAGAGGGCAGGAATTTCTTTTGAATTTTTTTTGTTCTTGCGGAATTGCTTAATCCTGTTTTGATGCTCTGATCTCTTTTTGTTTGATTTTGAAAGTTTTGAAAACTGTTGTGGTTGATTTTATTTTATTTCTTAGGTTCAAATCTTCTGTTTTAGGTCTGAATTGTTTGAATTTTGTACTTGATATATGATCCTGTTTTGCTTTGCTCTTTTATATTCCCAGGCTTTGAAGACTGAAACTTGATTTCCAGATTTTAAACTTTGATTTGCTTCAGGCTTTAAGGATTTTAAATTGCTGTTTTCACAAGAACAAAACAAATTGTTGTTTTGATTTTGGTTTTGAGGAGAGTTTACATATTTGTTTTGTTCTTGTGAATTTCTGATTGCATTTGAACTTGTTACAGGCTTAAAGAATTTTAAATTGCTTCTCAGGTTTGTTTTTGTGATTGCAGATAGTTTTGAAAAAAAATTCTTTTGTTTCTAAGGCTTGAGAAAAGAATAGCCTGATTACATGTATTTTCCTTTTTCTATGCATGCTTTTCTAAATTTAGTTTAAAAGAAAAGAATTTGTTTTGCCACTTGTACACTTAGTTTTAACACTTGTACAATTACTTTATAAAAATGCTTACACTTGTTATATATAATTGAAATTGTGTTTAAATCCTTCATCTTAATTAATTTCAAATTTGTGTTTTAACCCTTAAGTACTTATTTTTAACATATGTATTATATTTTGTTTTACACTTGTTAAAACAAATGTTTTTATATATACAATTTCTATTATTTAATAAATAAATGCATTTTCTTTTATAAATTCTTTAAGAAAAAAATTGAATTTCAAAACAAATTATACTTTAATAATATAATACACATGTGTATATTATAAAATTTAGCTTTTAAACAAGATTCAAACATTTACTATACTTTAAACATTACAAATAATATTTGAAATATAACTTTATATTATATTTCTTATCTAAATAAATACATTTCTTTTATTAATCATTTATATAATCCTTTAAGGAAAAAGATGATTTTACAATTTAATTACACATGAATAAAAAAAATTATTCTTAATTGGCCTTTTTCAAATTTAAAATCAAATTCAAACATCATTTTTAAATTATAATGAATTTTTAAATAATTAGAAACAATTTCCTATTAGCATAAAAAATGAAATTTCAAATCCAATTTATTTCCAGTATATTTATTTTTAAATCCAGTTTTTATTTATAAAATATTTATCCTTAAATAGCAACAAAAATTCTTTTTATAATCTAAAATATTTATTTATTCTGGAATTTTTTTAATTAATTCACAAATAATTCCATAATATAATCCCAAAATTAAATTAATTGTCAAATTAAACTTGGCTAAAATTTGGGAATGTTACAGGGTTTATAAAGCAAATTAAGATATCAGTGGATATTTTGGAAGTATAAATTCCACGATGGAAATTCATAGAGGAATGGGTAATTTGTTTTAAAAATAAATAGTGGTTTATTTTTAAAGGGCGTAAAAGAGAAGTGGATTCCCTGAAAAGTCGAGTACGTTTTCAAAGCTGATTTTTAAGTATAAGTTGAAAGTTTTAAAAGTTATTTAAAGGAATGTTTTTTAAGAAATTATTATTTAAGTTGTTAAAATTTTAAAAGGTAAATATTTGTTAAAATTTATTATTAATATCTAAAGTTTGTAATGTAGTTTTATTTTAAAGATAGTTTGGTTAAAGTTTTACTTGAAAATCTGTATAGAATTTTGTAACTCTTATTTTAAATATAATTTGGCTTAACTTTTATTTTAAAAATTAGTTTCATATTTTATAAAGTAGTTTTATTTTAAATATTTCAAACATATATTTTTGAATAAAGTGTTTAAGTAGTTTAGTTTAAATGTTTTAAAGTATATTTTATAATAAAGTGTTTATACTATTTTAAAATCTAAAGTATTTTGTACTTGGTGATTTCAGCGGGAATCGAAAATATTAGGGGAATTTATCTTGTGAGAGAAAAATGGTTTAAAACTGTTTTCAAAAGGGTTGAAAAGTGGAAAAATATCTTGCGAAAATATTTTGAGGATTATAAATAATTTAGGAGAAATTATTATGGCTTGATGATTGTTTGTGAATGTTGTTTGATAGTTAAATAACCGACTATCAATATTGGCCAAAGCGCTGATCGTTTCGAAGAGACTGCGATCAGGATTTATTTCTCGAAAACCACTTCGATCCGGTTTGAACGTTTTCATGAGGAAGACAAGTGCTGGAAGTCAAAGATGGAGCAGTGAAGTGCAAGGACTAATCGCTACTAATCCTGAGGATGGTTCCAAAATGGATGTAGTAGGAGTAGTACCTTCGGTTCCGTTCGAACCCGGAACGAACTTGTATGGATGAATGCTTTCAGAACATCGTCAGGAGGATGATGAGCATTCTAAGTGAAATGTTCTAAAAAGGTAACGCTTAGCCTCGAGACTCATCGACCGGGAATGACTGAAAATTAGGGGTTATGCAGCAAGGCTAAGTAGGTCGCACCCATTAGAATAAGGTCATCCCTGTCTAGATGTCCCTTTTTATTTCTGTTGTGTGGTGCGGTTGCTGATCCCAACCATGGGGAGATCTTACTCGGGATTATCCGGTAAGGGGTAGTCTCGATTTTGTGTTGTAGGGGATCAGGAGGGATCCTCGGTACGGTGATCTAGGCCATGTACTGTGACAGGTGGTACCCCGATGCCTAGTCATTAGTTGAAAATCCATTCTCCCTACGTGCCTTTATGATTTTTATTTGTAGAATCCACTTTGTGGCTAGTATGCTGGAATTAATCATGTAACAATTTCAGCTATTTGAATAAGTATTTGTATATAGACACTATTATAATATCAGAGGATTTTGATAAGAAATGTTTTGGCTATCGTAAGGTAAAAACCCAACATGTTTATTTGTGGCGTGGTCTTACGAGATGCTTGATTTTCAAAGGGTTTTTGAACTTTAATAATCAACTTGAGTGTATTTTCTCACGCTGGTAATCCAGACTAACTCGGGTGTTATTTTATTATAATGCTTGGTCGGACCGAGTATTGTAGAGTACAAATTCTGGATGGACTGCTGTGGAGCTTAGGAGGCGAGCCGGATGGCGAGACGTATCCGACGTATTTGATGTATATTCCGCTGTGTATTCAGATTTGAAAGGATGGGATATTATCACCGTCCTGAGTGTGTTGTTGATTGTATTGAACTTTGATGTTGTATTATGATGATATATGTATAAAACAATTATATTTTTCGTTTGTGTAAAGATCTGTTATTATCTATTATATTTTATTCCGTTGCGATGGTAGGATTTTGTGCTATTTTTTTCTCTTCTTCTATCTCCTTCTGCTTTTTACCCTAATGGTTCGGTTTTTCGGGCATCAAAAAATCGGGTCATTACACTTGGTATCAGAGCTGAAGGTCAGCGATAACTTTGACTCTGGTGGGAATTACTCAATAGAGTCTGTAGTACTCTAGAATGAGTTTGAGTTTATTAATAGTATGATCACGTATTTGTTAGTGAATATACAAATTTTTTTTCTATTGTGTTTACTTATCGGTTGAGTGTTTATGGATCCTGATCGATGTGTGGGACGCCATGTCGTCGATAGGTATTTCTAAACTCTTAAAGAAGATAAACTGACACAGTATTGTTTTAAAATAGGGTAAATGAAATAATTTTACCCAAATTATTTTTGTATATAAAAGAATAATTTTCCATAAATTATTATAGTATATATGGTTGCTTGGTTATTAGGAAATGATAATATTAAATTATTATCATTGTTAAGTGATAGTTGAATAAAGGATTAAAATTTTAACCAAAGGTTAATGAATAAATTTATATAACAAAATGAAATTTATAAGTGTGAATTATGAATAAAACTTATAATTGGAATAAGAATTCCAGAGTAATGTTTGAATATAAATTGGATAGATTTGGAATTTTGGGAAAAAATTTAAATTCCTTTGGGTTTGAAATGGTTTTCAGAAGTTTTGAAGAAATAACGGTGATGTTATTTCAGAATGGATTGAAATCTGGAAAGATTTGGAATTTAAAAATATTTGAAGGGCTTTAAAGTGGTAAAAGCACTAAACTCTTTTTGGTCGCTGGAAAATAACTACGGTGATGACTGCAGCGTCATCGATGTTCATTTTCGAGTTTCCAACAGAGGGATTGTTACCCAAATGATTTAATATTGAGTTTTTTGCAAAACTGGATTGGTTTTAAAAATTCAAGGAATAATTTGGTATGCAACTGAATTATGGATTTCAAAAATAGTTTTTGAAATGTTGAAGTTTTGGTTAGATAAAACCTTTTGATTTCAAAATTCAAAGGATAATTTGATACCAAAGAATTTTGGATATAATTGATTCCAAGGATGATTTTGAAATATTGAGTAATTGTTTAAAAAAGACTTTGGAATCTTGTTAAAAATGTAGTCAGAATATAAATAAGCTGAAAAACTTATAAAAGTTAAAAATTCGAATTAAAATGGAATGTAATTGAATCTAGTAAATAAAATTAAAAATTTATTTTATTGGAAGTAAATTTGTGGGAAGACAAATTGTTTAAATTTGTAAGTAATAGAACTAGAATTAAAGTTGAATAATGGAATCAATTTAAATTGTGTCAAGAAATGTGAATTGTAAATGTGTTCGAAGGAACTAAAAAAGTAAAAGTTTAAAAATAAACTTTTTATTGAAATTTGAAATTTGTGAGATAAGATTTCACTTGAAAGGGTCAAGTAAAGGTAAGTGTAAGTGTGACTAGAGAATAAGGTTAGAAAGACAAGCCAATTAAAGTAGGTTGGTAAATGGAATGGAAATTAAATTGTGGATTGACAAATAAATTTGCATTTGTAAGAAAATAGAATTGAAACTAAATATTGGGAATTAATTTGAATTATGTGTAATGGAAGTTAATCAAGATTTGGATATATAAAATAAAGGACTAAAATAAAATTAGTAAATAAACTAACTTATTCAAGTGGGTAAGCAAATGAATTGGAATTGTAAAGAGGGATGTCATTTAATTTAAAATGTGTAAAATAAAGCGAGGTTATAAAATTAATTCGTAGTGAACTAAAATTATAGAGCTTGGGAATAATAAATTGTTTGAGATTTGAAATAAATTAGTAAGTGGAACAGATTTAAAACAGTGATATGAACTAGTTGTAAATGGAAGATAATTGATAAAATTCAATATTTAAAGTTTGAAGATGAACTGAATTCAAAAGGAATTGATAATGGAGATCTGGATGAAAATTGGGAATAAAAGTGTTTGAGATTTGAATAAAATAGTAGTGGGACTAATTAAAGAAATGATCAATTGAATATGGATTGAGATAAAGGAAAATAGAATTCATATTGAATTCAGAATAAGATTTAAACTTGATTTGTAAATGGAAAACAAATTTAAGATTTAAATAGAAGTAGATATAAACTAAAGTGATGAGACAAAAATGAATATTTAAAGTGTGTAAGATATTTATATTAGACTTAAGGAATGGATGATAAAGTTCTTAAGTAAATTTGGTATTGAAAGTATACTAAGTTAATAATTGGATGAAATTTAAATCGGAAGTTGGGAAATGGGATGGTTGTAAATAAGTGAATGGAAATCGAAATTAATGTGGATAAAGGAGAATTGATATAGCTAAAAATAAATTGGGATAAATACGTAAGATGTACGTATATTATTTATTCGCATTGCGATTTGATTCAGATTCGAGCACATAATTTCGAGGTAGTTATACCGATCCGAGTTGGGATTTTTCACTCGATTTTCAACGGTGAACCCTGGATATGGATTTTTGATTGATTCTGGAAATTCTCTATCATAGTTTGTGGTTATACAAGGAGAATGACAGTTTCTGATCAAGAAAACAGATCTGAGTCCGCACTAGGAAGTCGGGAGGACGGTACTAGTTCGGAAATGAAATTGTGTAATCGAATGAGCGATCGAATTGGGTATGGCGTACGGATGATATGTGTGCATCGTACGGATGTGAATGAAATAGATATGAAACTTTTGAAAAGAAATATATAAAGTAATTTTGGGATTCCGTGATTGGATATTATGGCTAAGTAGGATATACGGGTGTTTAAAGGCAAGGGATAAATTGGGATCTTTGATTTTTGAAGATAAATTGAAATTTTCTCAGCAAAGGTATGTATTTAAATTTCTATATGAAATTTGATGGCTTTTTGGTCTAGCCACTTGGCATTTTCGTTTTCTTTTGAGATTTGGGGCCAATAGAGGCATTTTGTAGTTGTACCGAGCTAGCCGCGTAAAGGAGACGTTGGCGAAATTTTTCAAAAATTTAGGGAGTTAGAAAAGTTTTGAGAAAATTCTGATAATTTAAAATTTGGTGTTAAATTTAAATTTGAATTTGAATTTATAATTTGAATGGTTGAGTAAGTAATGTTGTTTGGGAACTATTGGAAAGTTAATAAAGATGATAATGTGTCTTTAATAAAAGATTGTTTGGTTGTTGTTAAAACTATTTGGATTGAGGAAATAGTTAACGGGTTAAGGATCATTCCTCTTAATTAGCAATTTTGGGAACGAAATTCTTTTAAAGGGGGAGGAATGTGACAACCCGAAATTTGTGGATATTTGTAATTGAAATATTTAATTTATTTTAAATATTTGGAAGGTAATTTAACTTGAATTTCACATATCACTATTTATTTGTCAATTAAATTATTGAATTTAATTATTAGAAGTTGGGTAAATGGTTGAATCTGAATTTATAGCTTGTTATAGTAGTTTAAAAGCTTGTAAAATTTATACTGATTATACTGGAGATAGTAGAAAGGTTAAACTTGGAATTGGAAGTGTTTTGTTAAGTTTTGAAAACATATCGTTTGAATCGATATTTAAAAATAGCCTTTCGAGGCACAGTCTCGAATTTCGACGAACCCAGTTCCGTTGGATCTGTAATGTTGTATAATTATCGGATTTCAAATTTCGTAGTGATTGGAGTTGTTGTGTGAGCATACGATATATAAGCGCTGAAATTTTTATCGAAAATTTAATTTATTAACTGAGTCCGAAAAGCTATCTTCTCCATACGATCGAGTTAGGCCTCGAAACCTTTTCCATCGCGTTCGGAATAGGGATATAACCTTAAGAACGCCTAGCGGCATGCCTCGATTGGAGATCGAGACTGTGAATTGCGAAAACCAAGACGATTTAAATTTAAATATTTATATCTTCGTAAGGAACATACAAAAACTTACACGTTTCATCCGTTCTAGCACGTGTCGCACTCTCTCTGATTTATGTTACACGCGTATTTAGAAAAAAGAACGCAATTCAAATCAAATTCTTTTGCAATGAAAAAATAATATTTCGTTCGTAATCGAGTTAATGGCCAATACTTTGATAATAATCCCCTTTCCTTCGGTTATTCAAAATCGAACAATAATAAAATTAAATGGCCGAAGTCTTCTCGTCCATTTATATCTCTTCCTTCCTCAATTCAATATCAACAAAATCGAATGGCTTTCGTTTCTCGCTAGTCCAAATCAAAGCCAGAATTCGCGATAATTTTTCCTGAGGGCGCGAGTGTGTGCGGCACTCGAGCGAGGCGCGGCGAGAAGGGGAAGAAATCAATTTAATCGATTCCGCATTCTCGAAGGAAGCAACAATATGGTGAATCGTTCGCGATGGAGAGGGAAGTGTTTCGTGCGCAGGAAGTTTGGGTGGAGCTTTGGGGTTTGTGAGGCCGGTAGTGGTGGGGCATGTTGGTGTCAGGTCGTGGTTCTTCATGGAGCTCGTCGACGTCGCTTGGAGTGGAGTTTTGGTATTGGGATGCTGGGATGGGTTGTGTTGATTCGAGCATGAAGGGTCGCGTGTGTCGATAGTGCAGTCGAGATCATTTTGGGATGAATTCAGTAAGGTATAAGATTATCTGTTTTTGATTTAAATAGATTAACAATAAAACAGAAAATAATAAGTTTCAGTAAGGATCTAAAGAAATAGAGAAATGGAAATCTGATTTAAGGGTATTTTATAGTAAATTTAAATTGTTAATTTTAAATAAGTGCTGCCTTGATTTAATATTTATGTTAGAAAATTTCTTTTAGTAAATATAAAATAATTCTTGTTTTCAATCTATTAGAATATATATATATATATATATATCCTTATGCATGTTCTAACTTAAAACAAATATACACATATATATGTATGATTTTGGGTAAATATAGAAGATTTGTATATATAGATAAACGGAAGATAAATATTTATTTATTTTTACAGGAAAGATTTTTGAAGAAAAAAGTATTATCAAAGGAAAAATTTATTTGAAATTGAATTATTAAATGGTAATTGATTTGTCCAATTGTTTCAAATATTAATAGATTGTATAATGTTTATACAAGGTTCAAATCAAGGAAACAACCCAGTTCGGAATGGATTTCAAACAGCAAAAATTTAAGGTGAGTTAATCTCACTCATCTGGATTGTTATTTAAATTTAAATATTTGGTTGAATAATTAAGTTGATTGGATGTGGTATATTATATATAGTTGTATTTATATATATTAGAGTGATTGATTTCCCGCATTATATAGCAGATGAAACCCTATGCGCCTCATAATAGCGGATGATATTATTTAATCTCATATACCGCGATATTCTACCTCGAAGTGGAATTGGTATGTTATATTGTACTAACATATGTGGATGCAGAGAAACAGGTTGGAGGGATCCAACAGGATTCCTCAAAATATTTTGATTTGTTTAACTATTCTGTGTAATGATTTATTGGATAATCTGTAACAAATTACGATGGTAATTGGAAATAATGGATGCTATGGTGTGATTGAATATATTTAGGTATACAAAGTTTCCAAAAATATATAGATTTATTTTTGAAAAGAAAATAAAAAGAGAAAATTAGCAAGTAAAATGATTTTAGAGAATTTGGGATAAATTGAAGAAGAAAAGAAAAGAAAAGCGAATTTTAAATTCTAATAAATAACTTCCAAGTATGGGAAAGGAGATTTCAAAAAAAAAGGGAAATAATGAATTTTAAAACCTAAGTAATATTGTTTAAAGAAATAAAGAATTTATTTTAAAATTCAAGGTTTAAATCTTTTGGAAAGGATAAAGAAAGAATTTGAAAAAGTATGAAATTGGTAATTTCAAATAAATAAGATTTTAAATCATAATTTAAGAAGTAAAATCTGAAGTAATTGGGTTTTGAAATAAAAATAGAGTAAGTAAAGGAATTTATTTTGTAATGGAGTACAATATGAAAATCAATTTGAAAATTGATAAAGTATTTGAAAACTTTGATTTTAAAGGAATAAGACTATGGGACTTTATAAACTGGGTTTATAAAGTAAATTAAGATATCAGCGGATATTTTGAAAGTATAAAATTCATGATGGAAATTTATAGAGGAATGGATAACTTTTTTTTAAAAATAAATTGTGGTTTAGTTTTAAAAGGCGTGAAAGAGAAGTGGATTCTTTGAAAAGTCAATTATGTTTTCAAAACTGATTTTTAAGTATAAGTTGAAAGTTTTAAAAGTTATTCAAAGGAATGTTTTTAAGACATTATTATTTAAGTTGCTAAAATTTTAAAAGGTAAATATTTATTAAAATTTATTATTAATATATAATTTTATAAAGTAGTTTTATTTTAAAGATAGTTTGGTTAAAGTTTTATTTGAAAATTTGTACAGAATTTCGTAACACTTATTTTAAATTTAATTTGGCTTAACTTTTATTTTAGAAATATGTTTTATATTTCATAAAGTAGTTTTATTTTAAATATTTCAAACATATATTTTTGAATAAAGTGTTTAGTAGTTTAGTTTGAATGTTTTAAAGTATATTTTATAATAAAGTTTTTTAAACAATTTTAAAATCTAAAGTATTTTGTACTTGGTGATTTCAGTGGGAATCGGAAATATTTGGGGAATTTATCCTGTGAGAGAAAAATGGTTTGAAACTGTTTTCAAAAGGGTTAAAAAGTGGAAAAAAATCCTGCGAAGATATTTTGAGGATTATAAATAATTTAGGAGAATTTATTATGGCTTGATGACTGTTTATGAATGTTGTTTGATAGTTAAATAACCGACTATCAATATTGGCCAATGCGCCGATCATTTCGAAGAGACTGGGATCGGGATTTATTTCTTGAAAACCACTTTGATCCGGTTTGAACGTTATCATGAGGAAGACAAGTGCTGGAAGTCGAAGATGGAGCAGTGAAGTGCAAGGGCTAATCACTACTAATCCCGAGGATGATTCCAAAATGGATGTAGTAGGAGTAGTGCCTTCAGTTCCGTTTGAACCCGGAACGGACTTGCATAGATGAATGCTTTCGGAACATCGTCAAGAGGACGATGAGCATTCTAAGTGAAATGTTCTAAAAGGGTAATGCTTAGCCTCGATCCTCATCAACCGGGAATGACTGAAAATCAAGGGCTATGCAGCAAGGCTAAGTGGGTCACGCCCACTAGGGTAAGGTCATCCTTGTCTAGATGTCCCTTTTTATTTCCGCTGTGTGGTGCGGTTGTCGAACCCAACCGCGGGGTGATCTTACTCGAGATTATCCAGTAAGGGGTAGTCCCGGTCTTGTGTTGCAGGGGATCAGGAGGGATCCTCGATGCGGTGATCTAGGCCACGTACTGTGACAGGTGGTACCCCAGTGCCTAGTCATTAGTTGAAAATTCATTCTCCCTAGGTGCCTTTACGATTTTTGTTTGTAGAACCCACTTTGTGGCTAGTATGCTGGAATTTAATCATGTAACAATTTCAGCTATTTGAATAAGTATTTGTATATAGACACTATTATAATATCAGAGGATTTTGATAAGAAATGTTTTGGCTATCGTAAGGTAAAAACCTGACATGTTTATTTTTGGCGTGGTCTTACGAGATGCTTGATTTTCAAAGGGTTTTTGAACTTTAATAATCAACTTGAGTGTATTTTCTCACGCTGGTAATCCAGACTAACTCGGGTGTTATTTTATTATAATGCTTGGTTGGACCGAGTATTGTAGAGTACAGATTCTGGATGGACTGCTGTGGAGCTTAGGAGGCGAGCCGGATGGCGAGACGTATCCGACGTATTTGATGTATATTCCGCTGTGTATTCAGATTTGGAAGGATGGGATATTATAACCATCATGAGTATGTTGTTCATTGTATTGAACTCTGATGTTGCATTCTGATGATATATGTATAAAACATATATATTTTTCTTTCGTGTAAAGATCTGTTATTATCTATTATATTTTATTCCGCTGCGATAGTAAGATTCCGTGTTATTTTTTTTCTCTTCTTCTATCTCCTTCTTCTTTTTACCCTAATGGTTTGGCTTTTCGAGCGTCGAAAATTCGGATCATTACACTCTTGCAGTAGTGGCATGACAGGCGAAGACTCGACTTTCAACTTCGATTGCTTCTCTAGGCTGTAATTCATGTAAATCCATTTTTTATATATGCACGACCAGTAACCCTGGTCTTTAGCTCTAACAACCACCCGTAACGCACCCTGGCTTCAACCAACTCCTCCTCCATCGTGGCTAACACCAGCCACCGCCAACCACGACATCACCGACCTCTTCCTTTACGCGCACTTGAAATGAAGCTCATCAAAACCCTAGCTGCCCCAAACGAACATCGCACCTCACTTCCCCATCACTGCCAACGTCTGCCACATCGAACGCGACTTTGTCGCTATCACTATTTTTTTGAGTCGATCCATTTTTTGTCGATTTTGATTTATAGAAGCCTGAAGGAAGAAAAGTAATTTGTGAGTTTAAGTAAAAAGAAGAGGGAGGCTTCGGGTATACGATTGACCGGTTATAAGGGGTTTGAGAGATATAATAGTTTGACGTGGAAATTATATGAATAATATTTTTTATTTCTCAAAATATCTCGCTTTGCATAACAAAAGATCTCGAACCCCTATTGAGGCATGCTACTCGGTGTTCCTAATGTTCTACCGCTATTCCGAGCCCAATGAAACAAGTGTTGAGGTCTAATTTGATTGTATGTGGAAGATAGCTTTTTAAATTGACTATTTTTAAATTAAATTTAATTAAGTTATTTCTATGCATTTCCAGATCGCACGGCCAAGTGGAAATCCAAATGCTATGAAATTTGAAATCCAATAATAATATACTATTACGGATCCACTGGGCTGGTTTCGTAGAATTGTCCCGGAATGCTATTTTATCCCGTCGATTAAATCTACAATATCCAAATTTTCCAAAATCACTTGAAAATTCTGTTTTAAAAACTTATCAACTCATTTATAATTCAAATATAATTTATATCCATGTTAGAATTTGTTTTAGATTCATATTCAATTCAAATTTGAATTATCCACAATTTCCATATTACGATAAGTCGCTATATTTTGAATTTTAAATTCATTCTAAAATTTCCACCAACATCTTCGAATTCAAAAATCCAATTTTATTTCAAATCCATATTTAAAAAAAAATTAAATGTCCTAAATCAAATGTTAAGAAAACCCAGGTCGTTACATTCCTCTCCCCTTGAAAGAATTTCGCTCCCGAAATTTCTAAGGTAGGAAAAATGCTACAAACCCACTACTTCTCAAAAACCCACTTAGTTAAAACTCGATTTCCCCTTTTCTAAACCCTTTAGTTTTATCCAAAACATTCAGTTCCCATTTCCAAACCAAAATCTCTGATTTCAATTTCAGTTTGAACATCAACTTTTTACCTAATAAAAATTTTGAAAAATTTCCAAAATTTTCTAACACCGTAAACTTTCAAAAATTTTAAGCAGAGTTTCCCTTGTACGGAGAGCCTTTTGCAATATGATAAGAGAGATAAAAATATATACATCGACCCACATGGTCGAAAAACACAATATATATCAATATTTACATCATTTGCGGTAGTTAATTCAAAAACGTACCTTAATTTAGCGTTTTTAAGCTAGCGAGCTTATTTTATATGATATTACGCAACCCAAATCTGGCCCAATAGTATTCGAGTACTTATACTTACTTAATTTAAATATGTAAGTCCCAAAATATGAAAATTCAATAACATTTCATTCATTTAACAACTTAAACTCATAATTTTTCACTAACAACCATGTCATAGCATGAATTTATTAATAACCACAAGGTTCCAACATTCGATTATTTATTTCAATCGATTTATGTATCATTCCATTCAGTTCGAATGATTTACAACCCAATTATTTACATTCAATTCGTATTTATATCAAACAACTCATACCCATTCCAAATTGATTTAAAAATAAACTTATTTGCTTTCTATTAATTCACAAAATTTTATTTGCTTCTGTTTTTGTCAAACGATAATTCTTCCTTGCAAATTTAGCGAAATTCATAACTATTTCAGTTTATTGCTATTTTAAGTTGATTCCAAATCAATTTATATTTAATTCATATCTATATTCATTATATTCAAATCCATTTTTTAAGCTCGGAATCATCCCATGCTAATTTACTTATGAACATTTCATAAATTTATCCAAGCCAAGCTTTCATTCAAAATATTTACTTAAGTTTATTTTTATTTCGATCTTAGATCGATTCTTAGTCCATCAAATTCCATTCCATTTACTAATAATTAATTATTTCCTTCATTTATTCTACTTCAAAACTTAAGTTCATACTCAAATTCATTCAAGTAATATTCCAAATCATATTCAATTTATGTACACTTAAATTGAATTCATTTATAACTTAAATCATCACTATTTCAAACCATTTCCATTTCATTCAAGGGTATTTCCAATTATATTTAATTTGCCTACAATTTAAATCGAAATTTATTTATTTATGTCTCAAGTTCCATTTCCAATTTCAATTTTCACCCGCAATTCAATTTACTTAACCAAGTTATGTTCCATTCCCTTATTCAATTAACTAATTAATTTATCTAGTTAGTTCACTTCCAATTTAAAATTCACAATTAGATTTTTATATCAAAAATCGCTTCATTTAATTTACTTGAGTTCAAATTCGTCTTATGACCTACGTTTGGATTTTTATTTCTTTACCGAAATATTGAACCATTTTTATTTTTGGTTTTCTGTTTCACTTTTCAATTTTATAAGTTACGTAAATTATTTTCTTCACAATTCCATAATTTTCCACTTTAATTTTATTCCATCAAAATTTTATAATTTATAGTTATATAATTGCTTTACCATTCAAACTCTATATTCAATTTCATTGAATATCATTTATAGTTCAATCCAATTTTATTTTCACTCCAATTCAAATTGAACTCAATTTTATTTAACTTAGCTTAAGTTAAATTTCAATTCGTTTAATTCAATTTAACTTACTTAAGTCAAAATTTAATTCCAATTCCAACCCAATTTAATTTAATTTACCATAAGTTAAAGTTTTATTCATTTTAACTCACTCGAGTTAAAATTTATTTTCAAAAATCAAATTCCATACTTTTCTATCCTATTTAAATCATGCTCAATTTATAAGTTCATAACTTATTTCCTAATGTTTTTCCAACATTTATATTAAAATTCCAGAATTCAAACACCCCGTTTTTATTTCAAATCATTTAAAATCAAATATATGGCCCTTTCTTAGTTTTAACAACCATTCTTTGGAATTTTCAAAACCAATTTGGTTTTATGTAACACAAATCTTCTTTCCAATGCAATACTTGTTTTTCAAAAAAGATACTCGCACCAAATTCTATGGTAACATTCCATCACTTAGGAACTTGAAAATGAAAGTCGATGATGTCGCGATTATCATCGGAATTATTTTCCAGCGATTGAAGCGAATTTAGTGTTTTATCACCTCAATAATCAATTTATGAAACATATTCTCTTCAAAAATTTCAAATTTAACTCCATTATTCTTTCAACCACTTTGGAAAACATTTTTAAAACTTTTGGGATTTCAAAAAATTCAAATACTTAGTTCAAACCCATTTAAAATATTTCTCAAAGCTTTCGAGATTTTAAATCTCCAAATTATGGGTTGAATCCATTTTAACTATAATCCATTTGTATAATTCATACTTATACAAAATTTCATTTGGTTATGTAAACCATTTCCAATTTTATAATCTTATTTTGATTATAAAATAACAACCAGACACATTACTATAATAATTTTCAAAAAATTATTTCTTTCATATAAAAATATAATTTGGGTAAAATTATTGCATTTACCTACTTTTTAAAATAATATCGTGTCGGTTTATCGCATTCAAGTGTTTAGAAACTCCTATCGCTTTAGTGCCATCCCACTACTCGACTAAAATTTCTATGTCATTCAACAAATAAATCAACACAATATAAAGCATTTTATATTCACTAAAAAATACGCGCTCATATCTATTATTACATTCAAACTCATTCTAGGGTACAACTGACCCTATCTCTAATGAGTAATCTCCACCAAAGTCAAGATTCTCACTTAACCTTCAGCTTTGACACCACTGTAACAAACACGAGATTTTCGATCCTCGAAAATCGAATATGTCCACAGTATAGAATGTCGAGCAATCGAGTGCCGAAAACACCAGCTCATTAGAGGTGAAGAAGGAAAGGTAGAAGAGGAAACATAAAACAATAACACAAAATCTCACAATCGCAGTGGAACAAAATATAATATATAATAACAAATTTTAAATACATGAATTGTACTGTTATTATACATACCATTAACAGAGTACAATAGACAACAGTCAGTCTGGACATTTTAATAACTTGTCCTCACATAGAGGAAAATGCGAATCAAGTACGAAAATATGTCTTTGTCATCCAGCTCGTACCCTGACTCCATAGCACTCTATCCTGAATTTGTAGTACTCGGTCTGACCCGACCATTATAATAAGATAACACCCGAGTTGGTCTGGAAAACCAGCGTGGGAAAACACACTCAATTGAATTATTAACTTTTATCAAAGTTCTTTGAAAACAAATGTATCTCGTAAGACCAAGTCACACATAAACACAATGGGTTTTTACCTTATGATAACCGAATTTTTTTTAATCAAAATCACCTGATATTATAATAGTGTCTATAGGAAATAGATAGAAAATAGCTAAAAATCTTACATCTCATGTTTCAGCAAACTTGGGTACAATCAAAACCGTACAACGCTTATTGGAGAATGTATTTCATATAATGAAAGGTCTACTAGAGTACCGCCTATCACAGTACACCTCTAGAAAAATGTACTGAGGACCTCATTGGGATCCCCTACAACACAAGACCAACCCTATCCCTAACCTGGATAGAACCGAATATGTTATCGCCCCAGGTGTTCCCGAATCGAGCGCTCACTTTCCCATGCACAGCCATATCCATAATTTATATATATTTCTGAGGATATCTAAAAAAGTGATAACATACCCTAATTGGGCGCAACCCAGTTAGCCTTGCTGCATCTCCCATGTTTTAGTTATTTTCGATTGATGAGGCTTGAGGCTAATGTTCACCTTTCAAGAACAATTCCACTTAGAATGTTCACCGCCCTACAATGACGATGTTCTGATAGCATTTGTCCATACCAGTTGTCCTGGGTTTGGAAAAACTGAATCATTGTCTCCATTATCTTCACGGTATCCATTCGTAACGCTTAAATTGGATCGAAGTGGTTTTCGGATAATTAAAATCCGATCCCGGTCCCTTCGAAACGATCAATGCATTTGGCCAAAATTAATCATTTATTTGACTATCAATAAAACATCCATAACCAGACATCAGGCCTTTTTATAGATTTTCCAAAATTTATTTCAAAATACCTTTACAAGATATATATTCAAATCCCTTCCAAATTTTCAATATTTGAGACAACTGAAATACTTATATCCATATAAAGATATTTCAAACACTCTCTTATTTCAACACTTAGAAAAGTATTTAAAAATATATTTTCTAAACCCCTTACTTCTTAACACTTAGGAAAATTTCATTTATTTCTCTTTTCTCGAAATTCTTTACAATTTATATTGTAAATTTTCTTAACTTGTCTATAACGAATCCTATAAGTTTCAGGGTTCCTTGATTAATCCCATTTAATATTTCCAAAGTCAAAACACTTGTCTAAAATTCCAAATATCCATTTCTAACTTATTTTTATGAATCCTAATTCATTTTTTGAAGTTCACTTTTATAAATAAGTCGGAAATTTTTCCTTACATTTCCCTAAATTCCATGCTGAGAATTTCTCTGATAAGCGCCATCTACTAAATAAACCTCGTTTCCAAACCTTGAGAAGATTTATAAATAAATTTAAATCATTACAAAACTCAATATATATATATATATATATATATATATATATATTATAAGTATTTAAAGAATAATTATTTATTTTTAAACATGTTCACGTAATTATTTGAAATATCAAACACTTTTAATAAAACATTAATAACTCATTTTCAATACATCTTTAATTAAAACTAATTGATTTACAAAGCTTGTTTTAAAAATTTGAAAATTATTTCAACTAAAATTTATATTTGAATAATCCACTTTCTGAAATATTCCAATACTAACTAGTTTAAAATGTCACAGTTTAATGAATAAAATTTTCCTTTTTAAAAACAAACTTAACTTCTGAATAAAAATATATTTTTAAAACCTCAATAACCAATTTCGATTTATAAATTCCTCTCGATTCTCAACACATCGATTTCCTTTCCAATTCCCGAGCCATTTCACTTTCCAAAAATAGACTTTACTATTTTTCCCAAAAACTATTTTCATATCTTGATATAAATTCAGTATGAAATTTATATTCCAATTTATCGCAGATATCATTTCCCTTATTTATAAACATTATTTATAAATTTACAACACCCTTAGTTTTACTTGTTTATAAAAATTAATCTTACTTATGAAATTCCATTTTATAAATCCATTTCCTTATAAATTCCATTTATTTTGTAGATCTATCTAAAATATCGATTCCAACTCCTTTCCATATTAATCAAGATATCATTTGATAATTCCCTATATAAAATATTTTAATAAATCTCTATTTAAACAATTTACGAATTTATTAAGAATAACCAAAATCAATTTATTCTTTTATCCAATAAATTTCCTTTTAAATAATCCAAATTTCGATATAAATATTCCTATATTCGAATCTCCTTTTAATTTCTTAAAATTCCATAATAATATTAGTGGTATTTTAAATCCCAAAATTATGGCCAGTGTTACTATAGCATCTAACAATCAAACAAATCACAATCCATAGTAGGATATTTACACACATCATATGTCAATATATATGAAAATAATCAATAACCTGTTTTCCCGCATCCACAAATGTTAGATAACATAAAAATACCAATCCCACTTCGAGGGGAATATCGTGGTATATAGAGTCATCTGCTATTATGCAGGGATCATATGGTCTTTTCTGCTTCAACGGCGGGAAAAAAATATCCAACTACTAATATATATACTCTATATATATTATAACATTCAACTGATAATAAAATATAAATTCATCCAAACATCCAATAATTAATTTTAATTATTTGAAATTAAATCAAGTAATCAAATGAGTGAGATTTACTCACTTTGATTTTAAATTTGTTGATCGTCTGAATAAATTATGTTGCATAGACTCCGCAGCTTCAAATCCTGTGCGTCCGATTCCGTGCAATTTAACCTCATATAAGCAGATTTCAAATTATACAAATTAGCGATTACTATTTTAATTAATCAACTAATTATTTAATTTAAACTAATTTCTAGATAAAGAATTTAATTGACTTATTAATTAACTTAATAAAAATAAACTAGCAACTTAATTGCCTCTAATAATCGCCTTCCCAAACCGACCTCGTGCCCTAACTCTCTTGCAGTTGCGACAGGACGGGCGGAGACTCGACTTTCAACTCCGATTGCTTCCCCAGGCTGTAACTCACGCAACTCCATTTTTTTATATGTGCAACCAAAAACCTTCGTTTTCAGCTCTACCGACCACCCGAGATGCGCCCTAGCTCCGGCCAACACCTTCTTCATTGCGACTAACAACCACTAACAACGACATCACCGACCTCTTCCTTCACGCGCACCTGAAACGAAGCTCACCAAAATCCTAGCCGCCTTAAACGAACATCGTGCCTCGCTTCCCTATCACTGTAGTCGTCTGCCAAATTGAACGCGAATTCGTCGCTATCACTATCTTTTTTTGAGTCGACCCATTTTTTTGATCTCGATTTATGAATTTTTGAAGGAAGAAAAAAATTCATGAGTTTAAGTAAAATGAAGAAAGAGGCTTCAGTATATGATTGACCGGTTATAGGGGGTTCGAGAGATAAAATAGTTTGATACTGAAATTATATGTATAAAATTAATTATTTCTCAAAATATCTTGCTTTACATAAGTAAAAATCCCAAATACCTATTGAGGCACGTCGCCCGGCATTCCAAATATTCTTCCTCTATTCCAAACCCAATGGGACAAGTCTCGAAGTCTAATCGACCGTATGTGGAAGATAGCTTTTAAAATTGACTATTTTTAAATTAAATTCGATTAAGTTATTTCTAGACGTTTCCAAATCGCATGACCAAATGGTAAACCCAAATGCTACGAAATTTAAAATCCAATAATAATACACTATTACGGATTTAATGGAACTGGTTTCGTCGAATTTCAAGACTGTGGCCCAGATCGCTATTTTAGCGCGTCGATTAAATCGACAATTTTCAAAATTTAAAAATCACTTGAAATTCCAGTTTTAAAAACTTATTAACTCATTTATAATCCAAATAGAATTTATATCCACATTGGAATTTTTTTTCGATTCATATTCAATTCAAATTTCAATTATCCACTATTTCCTGATTACGATAAGTCGCTATATTTTGAATTTTAAATTCATTCTAAAATTTCCACAACATCTTCATATTCAAAATTCAAATTATATTTCAAATCCATATTTAAAACAATTTAAATATCCCATATCAAGCGTTAAAATAAAACCCAGGTCATTATAAATAAGATCAATTTCAAGGAATGGTAGACAAATTAACATATATGTAATACATTAGCAATATATCTTTGTAAACATAAAATCTCATCCAATGTAAAATTTTAATTTCCTAAGTTTCGAAGGTAAAGTAAAAGAGATTTGAACAAGGCAGACATTTGTAAATTTGTATTAAGAATTTAAAGATCTAAACAATATAGAGAATAAGATAATATATTAGAACTAATATCAGAATCAAAACATGTCAATTTATCATAAATATACATTAAAATGAATTGTCGAACAAACATAGATCTAAATAAAAAATAATACAATAAACATGATTTAATCAAACTAAGCATAAGACATATTTAATTTACATGTTGTAGGATGAAAAATTAAAGCATGAAGTGAATCATTGAAAATCTAATAATATTAATCACATGAATATATATGTGAATTTAGTTAAATATTACCTTTAGATGTGTCCAATAAATCACACCTTGAATGACGAATCAAAACTCCTAGATTAAGAAATCAGCCACCGTATTTTGCAAGGACCTTATTACCTAAAGCCTTGAAACGCTCTTTGAAAATGAATTCCTCTTAAAATATATCTAGAAGTCACACCTTGAATGGTGATATCTCCTCATATCTTCAAGATCCCCTCCTATCCTTGGAAGAGATGGATGAACCACTTTTGTTTTGTTTTGTTTTATGTTTTTATCTGGAGTTGAAAGGTTTTGGAAATTTGATTTTTTTTATTTTTCCATGAAAAGTTAGGAGGAGAGAAAGAAAAAGAACGAATGGGGAAAATGAATTGTACATACAGAATGAATTAGAGAATAATTTTTATTTGAAAGAATGAAACTTTTCTCATTCTTTAATTAAAACTTTCCTAATTAATTCCCTTGATTGTTTCTCTCTCTCAAATCCTTTCTTTACATGTATCTCATCAATGATATAAAATTTCCACAAATCTTGTCATCAAATGACATAAAATTTCAATAAATTATGTCATCAAATGACATAAATTTTTCATATATCATTTTAAGCAATTATCTTTAAATTACATCAATATCATATATCAATGCGCGCAAGTATAACAATAATAAATGCTTTAAAATGATTACAAAAAACTTCCAAACATCAAATAAATAATAATTAATATTTCTCAAATATCAGTTAATTCAATTAATTTACAACATTTTATAAATTAATTAAATCATGTGGTTTTTCAACGAATTCATCATTACGGTTGTGTGAATCAAAGGTGTAAATTCCATCTACGATTAAGATCGAACTATTTATATATTAACGTTCATACGTCACTTAGCAGGTGGTGTGGCACTCTGTCCAAACTTATCGACTACACATTTTTTGGTAAAATCGAATTTTACTTACTATAAGCAGTACCTAATAATGATAATTATTTACACCAATTCTCTTCATCTAAACTATATCACTTTGGATTTATGGAATTCGATAAAGGTTAAAATTTCAATGTCATCCACATTCAATTTTATAGTTCAAACACAAAGTTCTTGGTTCAATAATAATAATAATAATTAACCGAAATGCTCTGGCCAAAGATATTGACTTTGAGTTGACTTCAGTTGACCGAGATATTAGCCTTATATAACTGAGAATACGAATGCTCTCTTGAATAGTGTTTCAATTCTAATGCTTCCACTCGACCTAACTATATTCGCTCGACGAAAGTGTGCCACAATTTAACTATAATCAAAGTGGAGCTTTTACATTGAAGATCAACAGTATTCTCACGTCGAGAGAACTATGTAAATTAGTCACATTGACATTCTTTTCTCGACCTTAGTTATATTAACCAATAGAAAATTATCAAGTGAGTCATTCCATAGTTATCCAATAACTATCAGTTTCCCCTTTTAAAACTAAAGTCCATTCAACAATCTTAAATCAAAGTTTCTCCTTTTAAAAAACGAAGATTGAAACAATTGTATATACGAATTTAACATATAAATAAGATCGATTCCAAGGAATGGTAAACAACTTAACATATCACTATGCCACGAAGTGAATCGAATAACTGTGATCATGCAACATAATGTTGGTTTTATGTTATCCCAATATTTAACATTGTTTCACACAACATATGGAAAAATAATTTGTTGTTTGACATAGCCCCTGAAATCTTAATATTCATATTTTCCATTTAGACAATGTTTTATTGTTGTTTGATTGGATTTATATAAAAAATTAGTTTTGGCTCCACCTATATTTTGGTTTTCCTCTCAATTATTTTTTTGCCGCCGGTTCGTCTAATTATTTCCCTCTTCTATTTCTCTCATTCCATTTTTCCCTCTCAATATTCACCATATTATTTCATGGCTACCTTCATTCCAATTCATTCCCTCTCTCAACTCTTGCGTTTGTAAAAGAAAAAAACAGCGTTCCAATTTGTGGCCGCCTTCATTCCTCTCAAAATGATTGCTTCTCCCTCTTAATTTTAGAACATGATACTCTCTACCTCTCACAATGTAGGTTAGTGAATTAGGGTTTCTTCCAAACGCTTGCTTTAGATCGCTTCTTTTATCTTCGAGCTGCCTTCAAAAATTAGGGTTTCACAATCGATTGCTTTGTGAGTCGATGATGTCTAAATTCAACTACTCGGTATGATTTTTGCCCTTTGTTGATTTGTTGCATTCACAACTTTTGATGCTGCGAGTTAACAATTGGTATGCCAATGATGATTTGGGGTTATTTATAGGGATTAAAACCCTATATTTATCGAATACATGTATACTTATGGGTTTGGTTGCTTTATTACTGATTTCGAAATCTAATAGATGATAGTATTATCTGATTTTATGATTTTTCACTTGATCTTTCTATTTGGCTTCTAATTGCCACATGGTTATTTGAGTTTTCTATATTTATTTGCTTTGACGCTAATTTTAGCAAGGCAGTGTGCACTGCCTTGAACTCCATGTACTTCCTCGTTTAGTTTCACTTATGGTCGACTTGAGTTCATGTGTATATATATACATATATGTGTATATGTATATATGTGTATACCATGTCTGAGTTCCACTTGATTTCATGTGTTTTAAGATATATATGTTTTAGATTTCTATTTTGAAATATGTGTATATATGTACATATATATTTTGAGATGTATACATTGTGATGTTGAAAGCTTTTGTTGCCACTTTATTAGTTTATGTCTGAGTTAGTGGATGTATTGAACTTCCACGTATATACATTCATACATATGTATGTATATATGTGTGAATGTTCTTTGATTCCTATTCATTTGATCATTCTTGCACCTTACAATTTCATTTCAATTTCATTGTTTGATTTTGGAAGTTAAGTTCAACTTTGATCACTTCATTTGAGCTCTTGCAACTCATTTGATCATTTGCGATCATGTGTACACTTTTCCCTTCCTTTTACTTATTGTATTCTTGATGGTTTGAACTTTCAAGTATATAAGAACATACATATGTATATATGTGTGAATGTTTGTACCATTACTAGCTTGTTGTTGGCCTTTGAGTTTGGTTTATGAAATATCTTCCATGTATATACATACATACATACATATATGTATATATGTGTGAAAGATTACCTTGTTTTTTCTTTGAACTTCCATATATGTGTGTCTCCGTGTGTTATAATCTTGTTTTTTGCTTTGCCTTGGTCCATGTTGTTGGCTTTGTTCACATGTTGCATTGTTTCATTCTGGCCTTGTCCATGTACTTGCACACTGCCTTGTTTAAGGCAAAGCACCAGCACTGCCTTGATATTGGTTGAATCCTTTTCATTGCTTTGGTTTCTTATCCATAGCTTGATTACCTTTCAGATTCTTGAATTTCTTGTTCTGAACTTCCATATATATATATACATATGCATCACCATAGAACTAATTAATGCTAGCCTATTGCTTTAGTGCTTGTTGTTATTGAACTAGTTGATGCTTGCTTGTTTGTGCACTTTGATACTTGCTTCAGCACTTGTTTTTCTTAAGCTTATTTATGCTGTCATGGTTCACCCATACTCATGTGTATGTATATTTATATGTATCTGCATATCATTTGTGAACTTCCATGTGTATACATATATACATGTATGTATATATGTGTGGATGTTCTTATATCTGCATGTATATGTGTGAACTGCCTTTTGTACATGAGTCTAATCTGATTTCCATTTTGTTGCCTTGTTCAATTTGAATCACAATCCACGCTTGTTGTTGCATTAATATTGACATGATACACATGTACATGCATCTTTGTTCATCCCTAAATTCATGTTCTGGCCGGAATCCGATTTCTATGTTGTTTCATTTTGGTTTACTAATCTAAGCTTATGCACTTGTGTTTGCTGCACCATATTTTGGTCTTAAACTTCTGTTGAACTGTCCCTTTGGCGATGTTCGCTACATCTATGTTCGCCACACCATATTCCAGTCTTCTCTTATGTTCGTTGCACCATATATACATGCATATATATATATATGTATGTATGTATATATGTGTGACTGTGTAATGTTGAATGCCTTATGTACATTGCTTGGTCTTACCTTGTCCACTCTTGTCCATGAGATTGGATTAAAGCTTGGCCTTGGGATATTCACACTGATACATTGTGCATATTATAAGTTTTATACGCACATATATATTTGTCCCTACCTAAAACATGAAGAAGAAAAAAACCCATAAATTGAGCCAATATTAATATTAATATTCAATTTTATTTTTGCAATTTAGGTTTGTTTCTTTTTTCATTTTACTGCGTTGTTTATTTAACAGGTATATGAGATGGCTGGACGCAAGCGGGAGCAAGCAAATCAAGATCAACATCAAAAATAAACTAGCGTGGGTGTTAGTGAGTGCGAGTAAAAGAGATGTTGTATATGAGAGCATATAGAAATGTTGTATACATGAGAGTGATAGTGAAAATTGTATTTGAAAATGTGAGTAGGGTGATAGCGAATGTTGTATTGTATTTGAATTTGATTTAAAATAAAATATTTGAATTTCATTTTGTGAACAATTATTCATATCAGTCAATATTTGTAGGTTATCTAATAAGAATTTCTGGAAATGATACTATAATATCAGATAACGTATGGTTGTTTTTTGTCATGCTAGTGCATATCAGACGATGAGGCATCTTTGTGGTCTGATGCATAATGAAACAACATGGGATTTAACGATAGATAGATATACAATCAAACAACTGAGCATATACGTCATCAGTTAACTTTTTCCCCATAGTGTATATGTAATTCATTAGCAATTGAATAAATGAATGTTATATCATTGTATACATAAAATCTCATCCAATGTCAATTTTCAATTTCATATGTTTCCAAAATAAAATAAAGGAGATTTGAACAAGGTGGACATGTGTAAATATGTGCTAAGAATTTATAAATCTAAACAACACAGAGAATGAAGATAATTTATTAAAAGTAACATGAGAATCAAAACATGTCAATTTATCATAAAAATACATTAAAAGAAATTACTGAACAAACATAAATCTAAATAAAAGGTAATACGATAAACATGAATTAATCAAACTAAGCATAAGGCATATTTAATTTACATGTTTTACGATGAAAAATTGAAACATGAAGTGAACCATAGGAAATCTAACTATATTAATCATATGAATATATAGATGAACTTAATTAAAGATTACCTTTAGATGTAACCAATAAATCACACCTTGAATGATGAATCAAAACTCCCAGATTCAAAAATCAGCCTCCGGATTTTGCAAGGACTTTATTACCCAAAGCCTTGAAACACTTCTTGAAAATGAATTACCTTACTATGTTTCCTAGAAGTCACATCTTGAATGATGATATCTCCTTAGATCTTCACAATCCACATCTTATCCTTGCACGAGATGGATGAACCACTTTTATTTTATTCTATTGGATGTTTCTATCTAGGGTTGAAAGATTTTGGAAATTTGATTTTTTTCTTCTGCCATGAATTGTTAGGAGGAGGAGGAAAAAAGAATGAATGAGAAAGAATAAATTGTACATACAAAATGAATTAGAGAATATATTTTATTTGAAAGAATGAAAATTTTCCTATTCTTTAATAAAAACTTCCATAATTAACTCCCTTGATTGTTTCTCTCTCTAATCCTTTATTTACATGTATGTCATCAAACATCATCAAACAACATAAAATTTTCACAAATTATGTCATCAAATGACATAAAATTTGCATATATCATATCATGAAATTATATTTAAATTTCATCAGTATCGTATATCAATGTGCACAAATATAATTTTTATAAATGCATTAAAATAATTACAAAAATTTCCAAAATCAAATAATTTATATTTATCAAATATCAATTAATTTTTAAATTAATTAAATCATGTGGTCTTTCAAAGAATTTATCACTATAGTTGTGCGACTTAAATGTGTAAATTCAATCGGTGATTATTATCGAACTATTCGAATATTAACATTGACACGTCACCTAGCAGGTTGTATGACATTTTGGCTGAATTTATCGCCTACACATCTTTTTGTAGATTCCAATTTTACTTATTATAAGCGGTATGTTATAGTGAAAATTATTTACTCCAATTCTCTTCGCCAAAACTATACCACTTTAGATTTATGGAATTTGGTGAGCGTCAAAATTCCAGTGTCATCCAAATTCAACTTTATAGTCCAAACACAAAGTCCTTGATTCAATAATAACAATTAGTATTAACTGAAATGCTTTAGTCAGAGACTTTGACTTTGAATTAATTTCGGTTGGCATGATACTAACATCATATAACCGAGGAGACGGATCCTCCCTTGAATAGTGTTTCACTTCCAATGCTTTCATTTGACCCAAATGTAGTCGTTCGATGAGCGTAATGCATTGATTTAACTATAATCAAAGTGGAGCTTTGACATTGAAGATCAATAGTATTCTCAAGTCGAGAGAACTTTGGAAATTAGTCACATTGATATTCTCTACTTGACCTTAGTTATGTAAACCAACAGAAAACTATCAGGTGAGTTATTCCATAGTTATACAATAATTATCAGTACGTAATCCCTTGTTTCCTCCAGTAGACATGAGTAATACTTTGCCCAACATTGGAAAGCGTTACATACTCTGGTCTCAACAGATACATCGATATCCGATCTCGGTGCATCCTAACTAGGAACATTTATAAAGGTATATTTGTTTCATTATGATAAATGACTCACGGTTACAATACTTTGTAACTACTATCACAGAACATATGATTTATAGATTTTCTATTAAATATACTTTTAATTGAATTGATTAACTAATATAACCACATTATATCAAGTATATAATAGAAAAACAATACCTTTATTTCGAACAAGATTGGTCAACGAGTTAGATTTATGTAACAAATTACAAAATTTCCCCTAGGGCATACCCCTAACTCTATCATAAATGTTGGTGGTGAGTTAGAGCTTACAAACGATGAACTGCTCAAATTTGTTCTTTAAAGAGAAAAGTTGCAAGTTGATATCAAAAATTTAATGAATGAGCTTCAAGAGGCGAAGGAAACTTTATTTTGTCAACACAATTTCATAACCAAGTAGCAAATCGACTTGGCCATTGTAAACAAAAGGATACAGAGACTTGAGAATGAATTGAAATCCTCATACGAAAGGTAGTTGATTTAGAGAAACTGCCGAATGAGGCTGAGGGGTTTTATGATGCTTCTTATGAAGTCAAGATCAAGAAACTTGAAAACACTATTGATGAATTGTCCCACTAAGTTGCTAAGCAACTAAGTAAAAAAGATGATCCCCCTCCATTTGGTCCCTTCCTAAGGCATTTACATCTGATGAAGTTCTAGCTCCTTCTTTTAGTTTGGACAGCAAAGCGGCTTCTGAATGGAAAAAAGAGGTGATAGCCTATTATTAAATCGAGGTTGTTTTAGTTGAATGCTGTCTATGAAAAGTGGTTGGAAATTTTCAATAAAGAAAAGAAGATGGAAAGGCGCTCAACTAGCGAAAATTATTTGGTGCATTTTCAAAGAAGACCAAAAAGACTAAATTGGAAGTGTTAGATGATCTAGAATGCATGCGGTGCATTGCTATCGAATGCACAAATTAGCTTGAAGACCAAGTGTATAGATTAGCTCCCACCCCCCTCCCCAACAGTCCCTAGCTCTGGCTGCTTCGCAACTGCATTCCACTTTTCCTGTGTTTCTTGGTTCAAGAAGTCCACTTTAGCTGAAGAGCTTCATCAAGAGAAGGTTAAATGAATTACAGCTCGCATAGCAATTCCAAGCATGATGACATCTTTAATCATTAATCACAAATACTTGACTTAGTTTTTCTATATAACCATGCTGGTTATGTTTTTAAAAAGCAAGATATAGGGAATCCTTGAGCTGGTGTCAATTATGAGTCAAGGCTTCAAGTGGTTAATGCACCTCAGTGCTCCTCGATCGTCTTAAATGAGATAACCCAGCCGTCTACTTCCCAAGCTCCCCATAGAGGAGGAAGGCTTCTATCGATAGAGGTCTTAGGATTTGACAAGGATCTGCTAGTAATTCATGGGTCTTAAACATACATCACGTATGTTTCCTATTGTTTTATATATGTCTAGTATTTCATGATTTATGTGGAAATTCAGTAAAGACTGAAGAGTTGGTGTTTATGTTTCGAGCTTTGTGTGGATGCTTGACCTTTTCCATTACACATATTATGTGAATTGCTTTTTCTTGATTTTCCTACAATTCTTAATATGTTCTGACTTCATAGTTTCTGAATTTTATGTTGTCATTTTGTACTTTTTCATGCACTTGGCATGATCCGCCCCACTTGGCATGCAGTTTATTATGTTTTAACTAAGAAGTCATGTCATGTATTTATAAAATTTTATTCTTCTGTGTGATTTTTATATTGGTTCGAAGAGTCTAGTATCAATGCAGCATTGGCTGAAAATATGAGTCATGTAATTATAACTCAAATCTGGTTTGTAAGTAAATCAAATCGAAAAATGGATTTTTATACTAGTTTGGGTTGTCTAATATCCTTACAGTAACGACCTACCTTTTTGGACATTTTAAACAGATACACGCGTCAACTCAAACCACTCAAAAGGGCAGATTGTTATGGGGTAAATAAAAAAAGTAGAGAAAGAAAGAAAAACAAATATAGAATTTCATAGCGGAACGACAAAATATAATAATCAAATAACAGTTCATGAAGCTATTTACAGATAAATTTGATTATACTTATACAATACAGAATCAGAATTACAAACAACAAGAATTAATGAATAAATGTAGCAGAACAACATACGCAGTGGAACAACATATGCAGTGGACTAAATATAATTATACTAGTACAAATCTTCGTCTTCGTCCTCTAGAAATAAGGTCTTCAATCCCCGAAATTCTCAGGCTGACCTGAGAAAATTGAAAAGACAAAACACTCAAGTCAGAACTAAAAGATCTTATGTAAGTTAAATCAACAGTAAACATGCGTGTGACAGCATCAGAGATATTTATGGGGGTTGATATCTCCTATTCAGTGTCTAACATGAGTGCAATAACTTAAGAGATGTTCAGAATTCACATCTCCTAAAGATCCATTAAACTATATACTATGTAGTACAATATGCTATTATAATATGTCTATAGTAAAGTAAACTATTAAAATAGCGTTAAGGCGTTACCCATATCCCCCTTAACACATTTTATATATTCCCATAGTCTATATAGTACCATAATCTCCCCCATACCGGGAATCGTCAAAGGGCACTCCACATGTATGGTACAAAACAAACTCGTAGAAGGCGCGCTAAGGCATGTGAATACAACACAACTAGGCAATGCCAGAGTAGATATACCAATTACACTTCCGAGCTGGTAGTAACACATAACGGCCACCACCACCACCTCGGAACACACTCCCAAATAAAAATCAAGGGTGGCCACCAAAATCAATCAAAAAGTCAGAGTATAGTATCGAAGGAATGTGCCCGATCGGAGGAATGACCTCACATGGCCCGTCAATTGCTTCTGTTTTAATCACTTCTATGCTGACTCACATGAGTCAGGGTCACGTCATACCTTATACAGAAATCGTTTACCAAACCATCCTACTTCATTTTTGGAATCTCCACTACGTACACAGTTGTTAAAGTGGTTTTTGGTATTGGCAAAGAGCATGACAATATCCGATCCAGGTCTCTTTAATAGCCAAACGCTTATTACACACCGGATGGTTCTTTTACATTTTCAAAAGTCAATTCACAATTTATATTAAAATATCATATTCAATTCCAAATCATATCTCTTTCGAAATCATATCCACTTCAAAGCATATTCACTTTCAAATCATATTGTTTCCAAAATCATATTTTCTTCCAAAAAATCAAATTCCCAAAATAGGTTAAATTCATTCTTCAAAATCATCATATTCAAATAAATTATAACATTTAAATCCCAACTTAGGTTATAACATCATTTAATCGTATTCTCTGTCAAATCAATAAATTGAATATAAACTCTTCTACTTTACTTAGTTTGGTATTTTAGAAAATGGTTTAAATAATTATAAATAGCTAAAATAGTTATAAATAGTTAAATACTCTAAAATAATTTAGTTATAGATTTAAAGATACTATTATATGGATTTAAGATAGTTAAATAGATTTGAAATAGATAAATATAATTAAAGTAGATTAAATAGCTTTAAATTAGATTAATTGGATTTAAAATAAGTTAAAATGGGTTAATTAGTATAAAAATTTGAAAACCTTAATAATTGAAGTCTTTAAAATAATACATTTTTAAAACAGTTTGCACTAAAATATGAATCTGAAATTTATATCAATTTTAGACTATTTATTTCAACCAAACACATTTAGACCATTTCAATATCCAAAATCCAATTTCAAATTTTCCAATTCAAATTCTCAATACAATATTAAATTCAATATCGCTTCCAAAACCCTGTTTGAAATATCAATTTAAATTACTCACATTCTAATATATTTCAAAGTTATATTTCAAACAATTTCAATAACTCAATTCTGTTTAATTCCATTTATACTTCAAAATTCAATTTACAATTTTAAATCTAATTTCTTTAACAATTCCTTTAACCAATTCAAATTTCAACATAACTTGATTTTCATTAATGATCCAATTTTTATAAAATAAGTTTATTTCAAGATATCATTCAATTAAATTCAAAAATTAATGATTTAAAAATCATTTAATTTAACCAATCTGGCATTTCTATATAATTCTCTACCCTAGGGTCAAGTGATACGGATATTTATCATTTCAATCCGCATTTTAATAATTTACATTTATATATCATTTCAAATCGCAATCCCAAATTAAATAATAAAATCCACAAAATCGCTCGGGTCTATCATTTCAACCCATAATGATTTTTCCCTAATTTATAGATCATTCGGGCATGTATCATTTCAGCCCACAGTGAACTTGCAGTTTATAACGATATAAAATACAACATCCATTCATCCAATATCAAAAATCAAGCATCCATCACAATCATTATCAAAATCAATCAATAAACATCAACAAAAAATTGATAATCAATAATAGGTATTTAACTGGCAATTTAAATTCAATAATAAATTAAATTACAGTTTAATTCAAATAAATTCAAATTAACTGAGATGACGGTTTAAATACATAACAAACAGCCATAAATAAATTCTTAATCACATCATAAACTTAATTTAACAAACATAAGAAATTTTAGAAGTTGTGAGTGGGTTAAAACACTCACCTTTGAATTTAAATCCAATTTAAATCCAATTTAATCCCAAAATTCAAACAGTCTTAGAATTCTTCCAAATAAACATCAAAATGTCCACAATTTCAATACGATACCAACGCAAGAAACTGCGCATGAATTCGACCTCGTATGCGAAAGTTACGCGCGTTACAACATTCAGAATTTAAATTAAATTAAAACAAATAGAAGGACAAACTAGAAATTCAATCCTCACCTGCCACGTCACCATCTTCAACAGCCAACCCAAATTGTTCGAACCCAATTTACATGAATGCGACCTGATCAGCCGACATGTCACCGATGATCGCCAACCATGTCGGGCTTATGACCGCTGCCGACTTCACCAAGCCACGCGACCCACCCACGGCAACCCCATCTCGATTTGCGCTCAACAGTAGGAGCAACCACCACGGTTACAAAATACCCTAATCAAATTGTTGCCCAAGATCAACCATCAAACAACCAAACGAACTGCTCCGATGCGTTCCAACTCGTCAATCTCTACGCCACGGTAACCATGATTCGACGATCCAACGAAGATCATCAAACAACAATGAACGGTCGAGATTTGTTCTTTAATTTCTAGACAAATAGTGGTTCAAATAGTAAAATGAATTATAGATTTGAAATGCGCTCGTCGGAAGCTTCAAACCGATATATAATTCGACATAGTTTGAGGAGTTTGAACGTTTGATTGATTTTGAACTGCAATTGAATTTGGAATTTGTTTGGTTTGTCTGCCATTGAGAAGGAGTCAGAGAGAATTGTACATACAGAAAACTAAAAATGAGAAGTAGCTAGGGTTTAGAGCGAGCTATTTATAGGTATAGATGAAAATAGTAAGAATGCGCTAGATTGGTTTGAAGGTTGAACGATAAACGACCCGAAAAGCCCGTTCTGCCTTCGGAACAAAATTGGATCATCCCATATATCAAAATAGACATTTTCAATGTTTTTAAACTTAAAGGAACAGGTTCTAAGTCCAAATTTCATTGTATGAAGAAGTTAAATTAAAAATAGCTTATTTCAAATTGATTTCAATTGATTTCAACTACATTAATTTCTATGCGTTTTGAGCCCATTACGATCAAATGACAAGTCTGATCGCTACGAAACCCCAAATCCTATAATAATTCACCATTACGGATCCGATGAAACTGGTTTCGTTGAAATCCGAGACAGTTGCCAAAATTGCTATTTTCACATTGATTAAATATTAATTACATTAATAAATCACTTTTTAATTCATATTGATTAACTAACCAATTTTTATCATTTTTGATTGCATGGACATTATAATAAATTAAAAAAAGTTTATACATAATTCAATGTTAAATATTTCACAAATTACAGTGTTCAATTACTACTGTAATTAAATCCAATTAATATAATTTAATTTCAATAAATTGATTTTATTTGATTTCAATCTTTATACTCAACCCATTTAAAATATGATAACACAGTTAACCTTTGTTTTACTTTTCAGTACATTAATATACTCCAATTTTCATCTTTTATTCGTATCCATTACTATATTTTAATTACACTGGAGTTGTCAATTTCACACATCTGAATAGAATTTTAAAATCCCAATTTGATTTTTTTATCTTGATTTAACTGTTTAATTAAATCAATTATTACATTATGAATATAATTAACATTTCTATCCAATTTATTACATTCACGCTTTTCAGTTATTGTTTTAGCTCACGTAAATGTAACATTTGATTACACTTAATTGCAACATATCCATTTATAATAATACAAATTCCAATCTAATTTAACAGGTTAAATAAACAGGTAACATATAGAAATTTATCACCAATTAAATTTTATTCACATTAACAAGTTTATTATTCACAACAAATGTTACAATTGCTCTCATTACCCTAATTTTATTCAATTAACATTAATTATGTACTAGTTCATAAGTTTATACAACATCTACATTTATTTACTTACATTCAATTTATAACCAAGTTTTAACATTTCCTTTATTTCAATTAATTGGAATTTCATAGAAATTGGTAATAGTGAACTTACGTTAATATTGTTACAATTTGTTCTAGTCATTATTTTCATTAATAAGTCACAAATTTTTATTTCTTCAAATATTAAATAACAAAACTTATTAAATTAACAAATTTTAATTATCGAAAATTTACGGGTCGTTACACCTATGTCCACTTTATTATTCACTATAAGAAAATCAGCCTTTGGTTGCAGAAATATGTGGCATTTGATGTGTAAGTGCAACTATAATATTTCCTCCTATATTATGACACAAAAAATTTACACTACCCAGCCTTATCAAAAATGTTATCGCCTTAACCTAATAAATGTAACAAAAAAAATTCTCCTCTACCTCTCATAATCTACTAAACATAACAAAAAAGTTTCCCTTTTTGCTTCAACAAAATCCACCTCGCCCTTTGTTTTTCATTTAACCATTCCTCTATTTAATCGTCGTTGTAGCACTTCGTCGTTATACTCCTCTCCACATCGTCGCGGTAGCCCTCCAATAATCTCTTCGCGATACCCTAAATAGGTATATTTAGGTACGAATTTTAAACTGAATTTATTATTCCAACTGGATTTTATATGAATTTGTATGCATCTTATTTTCAAATTCTGCATAAACCCTAACTAGAATAGTTAATTTAGCCCTAATTCGGATTCCATATTCTTTGTGTTGGTAAAAACTTGTGTGAAATGTGCATCGAGCTCATTCATTGTATCTTTCGTCAATGTCTCGATTATTTTGAGAATCCTTCACAATTTTGCATTATTAGCAATTTGTTGTGTTGGTGCTTTGTTCAGGTACATTGTCATCATTTGATATTGATTTTCTACTAAACAAATTTAAATATAATAATTTCATTCTTTGATGTTATATTGCATTTTCTTTGTCTTTTTTTAAGGGGAAGGATAAATGAAGAAATAACATTTCTATTTTATTTGAACTACTAAAATTCCAATTTTATCTATTTCTTTATAATTGGAGAAAAGATTATGCGTAACTCAAAAATTCATATAATAATACAAAGCATCATGTTGGACTGACTGTCTATGAATATGAATAGCTAGTAACTTAAAAATATTTATTTTTACTTTCATATTTACTAATAACTTACATAGAGAATACATTATCTGTTTAAAAGTTAATAAGTCATAAGCACCAAGTACATGCTTATTACTCGTTTCAACTTTATAGCTAGAACTTTTACTGTTTAACTTGTATTTTGAAATATTTTTACTTTTTATTGCTCACTTAGAAATACTTAGAAAACTATTTTAGGACAAGTATAGTGAATAGTTGTTTACAAGTAGAGGAAATTCTGAAAATTGTTAAATCTCTTTGAACTTTGTTAATGCTCGCAAAGTATATGTCCGTGACAAGTATTAAGTACATGACAGTTGCTGAAGTTCTTAGCATATTGATTATTTGAACAATAAAGTTTATAATTTTTAATGATGACTCATAAAAGATGTTTTTAATGTAGAAATTTGATTTTTTTACTATATTTTTAGTAAACAGTGAACCACATCCTGGAAATCAGTGTGCTCTTAAATCCTAATATCTAACCATTAGTTCATAGTCAAAAAATTATTTAATTCAGTATTTCTTTTTAGATGTGCGTGTGTAATAGTTAAAACTTAAGTTGTTCTTTTTAGAACACTTGCTACTAAGCTTTCTAAATGATTATTACAACATTCCATTTTGATATCTCAGTTTTTAATAGGTACGGTTACACTCCTAACTTTAAAGCAGACAAAATGTTTTGAAATGGGTAACTTAACCTAGTTAGATGTTTTCTTGATTCAACAAGCCTCCTCGAAGTTGTTGTTGTTATCTATCTGGAGTGATGACCAACTATTGTTATTTAACCCTTAATCGGAAGGTTGTTTTATCTACCATTCTGAACCTTAGTTATTCTAGACCTATAAATTGAACTATCATTAGTTATTTGCATGCATGCATTTTTGAGAAAAATGTCCTCTAAAATAGAGGAGAGCATGCATGTAAACATGTATATATCACGGAAGACAAGGTGCTACCTACATGCTTGGCAAGTAGCTAATAAAAGTACAAATACAATGAAAATAACTCAAGTACTCCTAGAATGAGCTCCAGCAAGGCCACCGCCCATTACACAGCAATATAGAGCTCCGGCAAGGCCACCGCCTAGTTTTGAGATGTTAGAAGTACCTGCTAAACTAAGAAACATCTCAGGGTCGGTGATGCTAGAAGCCAGCTCCATTTAAGAAGGAAATTCCACTATGTAGTCTCGAAAGAGATGGAAATGCTAATGATCTGGACTGGAAAGCGCCACTCTATAGACTTAGTAGAATATGAGAGAGTTCCTCGCTGAAAAGTGTAGCAACTAGAGAGTAGAACGCCATAATGTAGCTGTAGAATAACTACGAAGAACTCCTCACTGCAAACAGCAATCCTGCCCTCAGCAATCCGGTGAACATGTAAAAAGAATCTAACACCATTTCTGGCCAAAACATGTACCTGTAAAAAGAACTAGAAGAATATAAAATAAAAGTAAAAAACAAAAGCTAAGAAAATAGAACATAATAGAATAAAAACTAGAAAAGTAGATTAAAAGAAACCATAATCCTAAGAAGTTAAAAATTTGTAAACTAAAACAAAAACTACTGCAAATCAAAACTTATCCTTATGGTCGTTTGATCATCAGAATATTATGATACTCAGTGAAATCATCAGTTAAGTTTGAAAAAATGCTAATACTACAAATATTAATGTCGAAAATATTGTTTTTATACTTAAATAATTTAATATTATTCTTTGAAATGATTATTTTTACCTATTAATATTTTGAATTTGAAATCCAATTAAAGCAAAATGAGGAAATTATAAAAATCATTTTGTTAACATAACTATTATTAATATTAAAGATTATTTGATTTCTCTCGAATCAAATATACCAACAAATTATAGTGAATAAAGTGTCAAGTAAAACTCTATTTTCCATTATAAACTTAAATCTAAATCATTCCAATAGTGATCACAATTCGAAACTTTAGTTGAAGGATCAAAGTTAAAGATTTTGAGAGTATTATTTAGAATGTGGAAAGTATCAAAACAATCATTATATACGTGTTTAATATTTTCAACATGCATATTACAAAAATAACATTTATTATCAATTTGCATATTTTTTCTTTTTAAAAATTCTATATTTAGTTTTCTGTGCATGATTAACCACATGAATTTTTGATTTAGGAGGAGCATTTGTTTTTCAAATAAATTTAAAAAGTCATTAACTACACCCGAAAAGTTAAGAAATCTATAAAAAGAATTAGAAGTATATTTCTTACTCTTATCCAATTCCCGACTAATATTATCATTTCCATTATCATTATTATAAAGAGTAAATCTACCATAAAGTAAAGTAAGCTGCCTAGGAGTAGTACCTACTAAAATTCTTTTAAAACTAAAATGCCAAGAGGGGTCATTTTTGGGAGAAAAAATATCCAAAATTAAAGCGTTCTTAAAGTTACAAATATCATAGAGGTCCTTAAATTCTATCCTAAGCGGGATAATGGAAATTACACGGTCATGCTAAAAAGAAGTATTATTGCCTGAATGAACTATTGCATTAGTGCCTAGGTTAAAAATCTCTTGACATATTAAAATTGATTTCCAAAAGTTAGACAGTTTACTTATAACTGTAGGAGTAATTTGAATTATAATTACCACTATAGTAATATTTAAAAATGATTTCTTTCCAAATAAGATTATCGTTAATATCCTTAAATTTCCATAAACATTTCCCTAACAAAGATAAATTCATGTTATGCAAATTAATAACTCCTAAACCACCTTCCTTTTAAGATTTACAAACAGTTTCCCAATTAACTAAACATTCTATACTTCTATTAGAATTTCCCCACTCCATAAGAAGTACCTTCTTATTTTATCAATTTTGTTAATCATCCAATTTGTAGAAAGATGCATAGATATCCACTAGATCCAAAAAGCAGATAAAACTAAGTTTATAAGAACTAATTTACCAACTCTCAATAAAATCTCCCATTCCCATTAGAAATCCTATTTTTTATTTTATCTATGATAATAAACTAGTCATCATGTTTAATTTTGGTAGGTCTAATAAAAAAACCAAGATAATCAAATGGAAAATTCATAGTTTTACGATTAAGTATTAACAACTAAATTTTCAACCTTTTCAAAATCATTTAAAACTAAAACTGAACTTTTATCAAAGTTTATTTTTAAACCTCATAGAAGTTCAAAATTATAAGTTTAAGAGTAATAACATGTTAGGCAAATTGGAGGAAAAAACTAAGGTATCATCTGCAAATTAAAGGATATATATACCGTTAGGCGAGATATCACTACCACATTCCCCAAAGATCCATTGTCAACCGTTTTTTTAATTATCTTAGCGAAAACATCTATAGCTAAATTAAACAAGAGAGGCGATAAAGGATCACCTTGCCTTAAACATCGCTTAAATTGAATTTTAATACCTAAAATACCATTAACCATAATACTAGAGTTAGTTCTAAGTAAATTCATAATCTAGCTAATCCATATAAGACTAAAACCTCTAGCATGAAACAAATCAACCAGAACTCTCAATCAACCGAATTAAATGTTCAATTTTAGAATCACACAAGTTATATTATTCTTACAACAGTGATTAATGTATTCTTGAACAACAACCACACCATTAGTGATATTTCTCCTCTTAATGAAAGCAGTTTGCATACAGTCAATTAGATCGTTCATTCTTATACTAAGTCTATTATCTAAATTTTTGAAATAATTTTAATGGAACGGTATATTAAGAAAATAGGTCTAAAATCTTGTAAATTATCAGCACCAACTTCTTTATGCAATAAAATAACATTTGCAAAATTAGATCTTCCTAATTGCAATTTTCCATTATAGAATTCGTTAAACATGCTAATTAAATCGAATTTTAAAACATCCTAAAATGTTTTGTAAAAGAAAATAGAAAACCATTCGGACCCGAGAATTTATCACTTGGCATGTCATTAATAGCTTTCCAAATTTTCTCTTTAGTAAAAAAAATTATCTAATTCAGAAAGATCAACATTAGAATCAGAAGGATAGAGATCATTTCATCTAGCATTAATAATATCTCTATAATATTCTGTAACGGCCTTGTTAAGATCTCTTTGATCGACCAATTCTTCGTTATTCATAAAAATAGAATTAATCGTACTATTATTTTTTCTACCATTAGCCATATTATGGAAAAAAAATTGTATTATTATCATCTTTATTTATCCATTGAATTGTAGATCTCTGTTTCCACGTAACCTCATCTTTTTCTAAAATAGAATTTAGCACTTCTTTTAGATTACCGAGAATGTTACGCTCATCTAGATTTAATTGTCTAGTTTCTTCTATCTTTTTTAATTTAAGCAATTTTAGAAAGTATATTTTCTTTTTTTAATTTTAACACTACCAAAAACATTCTTACTTCAATTTTTAAGAAAATTCCTAAGACCCCTAAGTTTTAAAACAAAATTTTAATAGAATTATCCTTATTTTTAATATTATAAAAGCTCATAGAAATCTACTTATTTTTAATTAAATTTAAAAAATTAGATTCTAATAACTACATTTTTTCAAATTTAGAAATCTATTAATAACTCTATGATGTTCACAAGTGAGAATAATAGGACAAGGATCAGAATAAGTGTACGGCAAACCATACACTCTACATATATGAAATTTTTCCTCAATTTCATCGCTAATGAAAAATCTATCGAGAAAAGCCATAGAAGGGGACTCTCTAGTATTATTCCAAGTAAATTCTCTATTAAAAAGAGCATTTTCAATCAAATCAGAATTAATAATAAATTGATCAAATTCCTCCATAGCAGAGAAATCACCATCCCGTGATGAACGCACCTATAATATGCGTAACGTTGAAATCACCCTCCAAAATCCAAGAACCAGAGGCTAAGTTCTAAACTCTAGACATTCATTGCATAGAATCCGACGACCTATTTTTGAGTTTGGCCCATAAACATTAGAAATATTTAAAAAAGAATTATCAATATGATTAATGAGAATAATATGCAGAGAATGCTACTCGGAAATACATTGGAGCAGTTTAAGAGAGTTATCTCGCCACCCAACCAGTAAACCCCCAGGGGCGCATACAGAAGGTAAAAAAATCAATTTCCTAAAATGATGACCGCCTAATCTTCTGTAAAATCGAATATCGAGACATTCAATTTTAGTTTCATGTAAGAGTGCAATGTCAATAGAATAGTCTTTAAAAAAGCTCTAACTTTGTCACACTTATTTAAATGTGCAATTCTCTGATATTTCAGCTAATGATCCTCATAAACCAACAGATCTAGCTCTATCAGATTACCTATTTCTAACATACGCTAAATCTAACTCAACATCAGTAAAAACATAAGCAATATCTCTAGCTAACTGATAAAATTCAAAAGAAGACAACCTACCTAAAGCATATGATGAATACGTATTATCCAAATCGGAAATCATATCTGAGCCTGAATTTGAAACACATCTTGTGACACTCGAATCAAGTAACTCACTCATAGACTAAGACTGGCCGCCATAGATCCTGACATTACGACGAACTGATCCGTTAATAGCAACCGATTTCTTACGCCTAACTCTCTTAGTCTTTGAAGAAATAGAAGAGGGTTTGCTGTCATCGCCGTCTTCAGATTGAGTAATAAATGCTGATTCAATACCATCTTTAATCACAGCAACTTCTGACAATCAAATACCCAAATTGCAATGCTCAACAGACAAGGATTCCCCAACCATTATTACACCCTCATTCACAATCAAATTAGAATTCATCCCCTTATTACATTCTGATAGCTCATACCCACATTCATCAAAATACGAATCTCCTGATACATTAGCACTTTGAACATTTGGAGATAACTGGGAATCAATATCAGCCACAAAACTATTAGCACCGCCAAATTTAACATCTCCAATCTCATTACCATCCATAATCATATTTAAGCAAGATAAATCACCATAATCTATCATATATTGGGCCTCCTCCACTGCAACAAGCTGAGTGACGAGATTACATTTAGAATTAACTTCAGACATAAGACCCGTGAGATGCTATGTCGGTACAAAGTTACAAACATCACCAGGACTTATTTTAACCATGCCTTCCTTAATCTGCATATCAACATCTACCAGCCTATTCGATAATTCAATAATGGCAACACTATCATCATTTGAATGAGAAGCAGTTCCAGATTTTGCAAACTGGCAGCTACCTCCCTTAACAGAATAACAATGCACATACTAATGTACATTTCAGTTACATCGGTGTGCATGTTTTTGTGCACCACCAACTTGTGCATATCTCCACTGCTTATATTAGATTCTAAAACCGTAATATTCAGACCAGAGTTTTTCCCTTGATTGCCTGCATTATCACCTTCAACAGCATATCGAATCTCCCCATCCACTTCAATTTCAGTTATGACATTACCTGAGAATGTGCTTTCATACACATCACCATCACAGAGTATTTCATCGCTAACCTTATTGATACTAGTATGGGTCCGTGCTTCGCACACAGGTTGTTTGTGTATGGGCTGTTTGTGTACGGACTGTTTGTGTTATCGTATATGTTGATATTTTGTTTGAGCGTAAATATGTAAACGGAAATTAAATGTATTTTTGGAATTTCAAAATGACACCGAGTAAATTGGTTCAACGTATTATCATTACTAGTAGTAGAGATTACGGATACAACTATTAGCTTCTAACACATAAGTAACATTTCTCAGATCAGTATCCCCTTCAATATGACTAACAGAAACACCCTTGTTAATAAGTAAAATATCTCCATAACCAATGTTTTTACCATTATCATTTAACACATAACCATCCATTCCCATCTTCTCCTCACTTCTATGTAACACCATACTCTGAACAATACCCTTACCAAAATTGCATACAGAATTATCTACGATATCTACCATGTTAACCATAACCCCCTTCAGACTCTTCTAATGAACTATTAGAATTAATATGGCAATCAAGAGCACTGTTATCTTGCACCAATGACTTAGAATCCTTGTCAGAAACCACCTCAATTCCCAGACAATCAAAACCATTAGAAGTTTCTATTTCGAATCTCTCCATTGCACCATGACGGGCTTTGGATCTTTTATTATTTATTAGAACAAAATCAGTATTCAAAATAGTTGAAGAAACCAGACACTTCTTTGGATTAACAGTATAACCGAACACCATTGTTACAGCATTATTGATCGAAGAAATAGTATTCATATAACAATGATTCGCATCAGGATCCAAAAGCAATGGATCAGAATAGCAAGAATCGACCTTATAAGCAATATCAAAAGAATCGGATCCTTTTACAACCTCAATTGGCTCCTTGGGAATATAAATTCTATCTACAGTCGACTCTTCTCTAAACTTCGAAAAAGCATCATCACTAAAATAATCTCTTGGATCGCCAAATTTCTTCTTATAATCCTTTTCTATATTCACCGCGTTAATAGCGTCAAAGTGACATAAAAATTCTTCTAAGAGCCCAATCCCTTCCTTCCTCTACACCCATAACTGATCTTGAAATCCATGGTCAGTATTAGAAGAAAATCGACTCCTTTTAGAATTAAGTTTAGATTTCCTCGAGCATTCGAATCTTCTATGCCCAAAATCTCTACAGTCAAAACATCTTATGGGATCTCTACAAGTCTTTGCCATGTGTGAAAAATCCCCACATCAATAACAAAACTTTCTCCCTATTCTAGATTCTATCCATTTCTTGCGAATTGTTGGTTGAGAGAAAAATTGAGGATTCGATGTTATATTATTGGAACCCTTGACAACCTGGGCGTAAGAAAGCGACTTAGGAACATCGACCAAGAGAATGAGAATGAAAATGACGAAGTTGGGAAGAAGAAGACGAGTAGGGAGTAGATAGTTTCGGCTGTGAGCAAGAAACAGACACCATTTTTTGATAATTTAATTTAATTTTGCATGCATACATTTCTTCGTACTTTTTTCACAAAATTTGGTGCAGACTAAAAGATTGCTTATATTTTATCATCTGCTAGTCCGCCTTTTCAATGTATTGAAACAAATAACTACTTGAGAGATTATGTATCCTACTATAGAAACATACACCTGCTTTCATTTTTTTTGCGCCACTTTTGAATTACTAATGTTTTTTATTTGCACTTAGTTGTTGAAAATTAAAAATACATAAATGTCATTGCTGTTTGATGATTCAATTCAAACTAATTTCATAATAATTCATTATTGTGTATAATGGTTTAACCATTATCGTATTTATTAATTATTTAACATATACATCAATCCTTTGGAATTTGCATAGTTAAATTTTTAAGAATAATTAATATATGCATTCCAACGATAATAAGGATGTTTGTGCATGCAGTTATATTTTAATTTAGCAATTTTGTACATAGCTAACTCAATTTAGCAATTTTTGAAATCTTAGTGAACGCATAATGTACCACAATTTTAAATAAGAAAAGTCATGCATAATATAACTTCAATGTTATACTACTTATTACATATGTAGATGTAATAAGTTTAAATATTACATACCAAGATGTGATATTACATAACTAAGTGTAGTAACTTCAATGTGTGTAGTTCTTTATTTGATTATAACAGATAACCAATTTCTATGTCAACGTTTGGAATCTTATTTGCCTTCGTATATCGATAATGATAAAAGATTGAATTTTTTTTAAACAGGTGATAATACAATTCTTAACTTAACACGTATTTTGGGAATTAAAACATGTAATCTAATATCAAAACTCATTTTTGTATGTTTTTAATTTTCGTCATAGAACTAGTATATAGTACCGATAAGGAGCTTTGAATTTCGTGCATGCTACAAAGAGGAATGTAACAAAATAAAGAAACAATTTCTGCCCCTACATAGATTGTCGGAATCTTGTCGTCATGATGACCACATCATCGTCGAACATTTAATTATGAAAGGAATGGATCTTAGATACAAGTATATGGTATAACCATGGCGTAGAGATAAATGTAAAGAAGTAAACAAAGTCATTTAACGTATATGATTTATTTATGATGATTCACTATAAAAATGAAGATTTTCTGAATCATGAATTTTTTGATGATGATAAAGATTATGTTGATTCTGAGAGAGAAGAGAGGATGTGTTACTTAAGAAGTAGGAAGATGCAAAAACTCCATTGTACCCTGGTTGCACAGAACACACATAATTATCTGTCATCACCGTCTTGTACAATCTTAAATGTGAAACTGGCTTGTCAGATAATGGGTTTGGTAAGTATTTAACTATGCAACATTTATTTTTTCTGAAGGATAATGTGCTTCCCAAAACTATATATGAAGTAAAGAACTTTCTTAAAGCATTCGGCATGGGTTTTGAAAAGATACAGGCTTATGAGAATGACAATTTTCTTTTTAGAAAAGAATAAAAGATTTAGATACTTGTTCAAAATGTGGTTCTCTGAGATGGAAGAAAAATCAAGATACTTAAGAGATTATACAAAGTGTTCCAGTTAAAGTATTGAGATACTTTCCAATAACTCTGAGATTTAGAAGAATGTATACATCCCAAAAGATGGTAGAAGATTTAAAATGGCATTTTATTGATAGAAGCAATAATGGAAAAATGTGTCATCCTATGGATACCATGGCCTGGAAAATGGTGGATGAAAAGTGGAAATCTTTTTCATCCAATCCACACATTCTTAGACTTGGTTTTGTTACAGATGGATTCAATCCATTTTCCTTGTTGAGTATGAAATATAGTTGTTGGCTGGTAATGCTTGTGACATACAATCTCTCGTCTATATTATCTGTGCAGAAGAAAATTGTTTTGTCAACTTTACTTATTCCAGGTCCAAAGCAAACTAGAAATGATATTAATGTATATTTGGCGCCTTTGGTGAAGACTTGCATCATTTTTAGTGTAATGGAGTTGATGTTTATGATGCATTTAGTTAAACATTGTTCAAACTAAATGCAATTTTTCTATTGACGATTAATGATTTTCAACTTATAAAAATCTTGTTGGATGTCGTGTGAAGGAGGAAAAATCTTGTCCGTTATGTGGTGTCAATACTCATGGTCGTTGGTTGAATCTAGTCAAAAGAACGTCTACATAGGTCATAGAAGATTTCTACCTATTTCAGATTCACGAAGTAAACAAAATGCATTATTTGATAACACAATAGAGAAAAGTAGTGGTCCTAGAATTCTATGTAGGAGAAACATTTATGCATGGTTGAAGAATTTTCCAAATGATTTTGAAAAAGAAAAAGGAAACGTAAAGGAAGGAGAAGAAAAGTAAGAAGATGAAGTGTGCTCAAGATACAAAAGATGAATATGATCAGATATCGATCCAGCAAAAATGGAGCTATCAAAGTGGAACGATATATTGATTTTCTTTGATTTTCCATAATGGGGGGTTAGTGATTAATTTATTTACTTTTCATTGTTTTAACAGAAGAAAAATATAATAATACGTTACAGTTTTGATTTTCATAAAAACTTCCATTACGTCACAATTTAGAAGTTATTCATGTGGAGGAAAACATTGGTGAATGCATATTGGGTACAATGTTGCATGGTAATAAATCAAAAGTTGGAACCAACTGTAGAAAGGATTTAGAGCATTAGAGAATTCGACATGAGCTTCATACACAACCTTGTGGGAATAAAACATATCTTCCACCCACTCCATATATGTGCTCGAAATTGGAGAAAATAAAATTTTGCAAAAGATTGTACGATTTTAGAGGACCAGATGACTACTATTCAAATTTGAAGAATCGGACTTTGTTGTAGGATTACAAAACTAATAGACTGAAGTCACATGATTACCATGTATTGATGCAACACTTATTTCCAGTAGCATCAACATGATCAAAGAAGACAAGAAAAGAAATCATTCGCTTATGTTCTTTTTTCAACAAATTATGTCTGTGTGTTCTTGATAGAGAGAATTCAATGTTGAGATTATTGAAGTTTTATGCGAGCTTGAATAATTTTTCCACCATCTTTTTTTGATATAATGGTACATTTGTTAATTCATCTCGGAAAAAAAGCACTAATATGGCAGTGTAATACTCAAGGGATGTCCAATTTCAATGTCTAAGACAGTTACACTGTAAGATAATGAGAAAGAAAGTGTTCATTTAGCCGTGTTAATGAATATAGCTATGGTGGAACTAGTTATAGAGTAAGTTTATGTTACATTATTTCAATTATAATGATGTTTCATAATGCTAAATAAAACTTATAATCACTTATTCTATACTAGTTTGTATTTGGAGGAATTAGAAATTCCAGACTAGCGCATGAGAAAATATGCGACCTTACTTTGGAAAACACATATATATAAAAAATTGCCGATTGGATTAAAAGGTAGGTTAGTTGGATTTTAAATATATTCTCATTTGACTAATAATATTACTCTAAAATATTCATGCTAAATGGAATTTGTTGTAGATACCTATTAACTCAAAGGCTCACAATGAAATGTTAGATAGATTGCTTTTGGTCCATAAATTGATGCCTTGTCTTACAAAGGATGTATCATCAATGGGCAATGTTTTCATATAAAAGATTTCTAAAGTTGTTGACGTGGTCACTTATTATGGAATATTGACATATATAATTTTATTAGATTATCATTTGTTTTATATTCTTATATTTAAGTGTCGTTGGGCATATAAAGGAAATGGAGTAAAAGTTGATGATGATATATTCACTCTTGTTAATTTACATCAAGCATCATTTTCAAGAGATCCATACATACTTGCACCTCAAGCAAGACAAGTATTTTATTCATAAAGAAAATGATTTTTTTAATTGGTATGTTGTAATGAAAGCACCATCAAGAAGTTTTTATGATTTAGAGACAAATGATTACATCGAAGAAGATATCCAAGTCGTGGAAGATTGCGAAATAACTGAAATGGATGATGAAGATGTTAGCTATGTTAGGGAGGATTGCGAAGGCATACTTGAGTAGATTATATGTTCCACTTAAACATGATTATTAACTTTTCAGTGGCATTGTAATATGAAGGTAAGTTATTGACTATTAGTTCTGGTTCACTAAAGTCCCCTTTCATAAGAAAATTGTGTGGGAACCTATTTATCCATTGTTTTGGTTCTTCTTGCCTTGTTTGTACTATTTTACTGGACTTGTGAACCCAACTCCCACTATTTTCTTTGATACAACATAGTGATACTATTGTTAAAACATGGTGATGTAATCTGCATATGCAAATATTAACTATAACTGTGCCAAGTAATCCACATTTAAATAAATAATATACTGCACTTTTTGTAAATTTACATGTACTATCAATGAATCCACATACTTATAAATGAATATGTCCTTATTCTGCTTGGTAATTATGTTGCAACTTGATACCAACATAAATGTCAACTAATTTTGGAGCAAATAAAACATCATCGAGTGAAATATAGTATATGTGTAATAACCCGTATTTTTATCCACTAAAATATATTTAAATAATTGATTTATTTGAATATTAAATTGCTAATGTGGTTGATGGGTTGAAAACTCAACTTTTATAAATTGACAAATTAGGACTCGAGACCTCTTCCATTGAGTCTGGATCATCCGAGCGGTTGAGAATGAGTAGAAGCACCGATAAATTTTGATCGATAGATTTTTGTCTAGCAACTGGCATTCAATTCGTAAATCGATCCAAAAGCCTAACTTTTGTATACGATGGAGTTAGGTCCCAAAACCTTTTCCATTAAGTCCGGAATATGTGTATTTTGTTATAACGACAATGAGCATGCTTCATTTAAGGTTGCATATTTCTCGATAGATATTTGCGATCGATACATGCGAACTTGCCATCTGGTGAGCAGTCTCGAATGGAGTCATATTTATACCATCGGGACCAGAAAAATGCGTGGAGTTGCACGGTTCAAGAATCGTCTCAATCCGAGCTAGCTAGAGCTCGAGAGGGTCGAAAACATGGAGTGAAAATTGAATGAATATGATTTTGTTCAATTTTATTTTAATCTAAAAATAAATTTCCTCTCTCCTTTATCCATGCCAGCCTCATCCAACGACCAGGTTCATCTGCATCGATGGGGGCCAAATTGGGCTTGAGTTCCAACTAGGAAAATGTGTGGCTTGGGAAGACGAGGGGGATGACAGGTTGGATCGATGAATTGTAACGCATGGCGGCATAGATCTCAAGTCGAACATCACCAATGTTTTGGCTCATTCTTCAGCATCAAGCAACGATACGTGGCGAGGCTGGTGTCAATGGGTAGCTGGTGACCAGGGCTTCCTTCACTGCTGATGCGGCTGGTGGCATGAGGCGGCGACATCAAGTAATTGAAGGAGGCGGTTGCATTTTGATCAAAGGTGATTAGCATTAAACGAGATTAACTAATGTAATTAGCCTTAATTAGTTAATTAATTTGGTTAATTAATCATCGAATGTTCATTAACTCGTATTTTGCTCATACGATGTCAGATTCAGTCATAATTTCTTACGTTGGACTCACAGAGACATCACCTACCCAATGGAATAGCTTTTTTCACAATTAAGATGATTGAAAAATATGGCCAAGGTGAGCGGAATTATAACTCTGAAATTATTTCTCAGTATAAATCCCCATAATTTTATATATTGAAAAATTACCCAGTAATGGTAGAAAATATATACAATATGAAATTGTTACCCCATTTGATTGGATTTGTTTGAATAAATATCCGAGATAATTGGGTAATATCCAATGTATTAACATTATGTCATATTCATGTCAAATAGAGCTAGATAGTGATGATATTAATTTATAGTGATTATAAATTAATTAAACTCTAATTTGGAGTTGTATTAGTGATAGAAATATCATTATATATATTATTGCCAATATTCAGGATAAATGATTAATATCCCGTATATGTAGATATTGAATTATATCTGCGGCTAATAGAGTTAGATAGAGTTGATATTAATTTGTAGCATGACTATAAATTATCAGAACTCTAGTTAAGAGTTATATCGGTGATAGAATATTATTATATATTTTATCACCAATCAGAAGTTAGAAATTACAGAAGAAGTATTTTATTACTTGATATGGTTTGACAAAGTTGTAAAATCCAGAATATTACTATAACAAGATTTATTTAATCTAGACCCTAAGAAATGATTTTAAATGTTCGTGTAAACATGTATAGAAATTATATACATGAGCTATAACATTTTGAGGCCTTATTGATAGCTAAACTTAATTTTAATAGAATAATTAAGTAAATTAAGTTATAATATGATTGATAGGCAATGGTATTATATTATAAAATAAGTTTGGGACTTCTATAAAATAACACAAAAAATATATGATTTGAGAAAATAAATAAATAAACTGACTGTTAAATTAAATTCTCAAGTAAGACAAATTTGGTTGAATTGGATGTTAGAAGTTATAGAAAGTTCTTAATATCGTGAGCGGGCTGATTTGTCTATACGATTGTATAATATGGATTTGATTAAACAGTTAAATTAGTTGAATGGGTAAAATTACGTGAAAGAATGTGTATACATTTATACGTAGTATATATGTACTCAATTTAAGCTCACGGAAATATATTTGGACGAGCTAAATAAATTAAAGGAGAAAATTATCATAGATTGTGATATAGTTGCTAGTAATTGGGTATTGAGTTCCTATGGCAAGATGATGTAATAAAAATAGTCAAGGCGATGCTCAAAATGAGGTGGAACTTGTGTGTCGTTTTCACTTGATGCGAACGAGACATTATCCATGAGATATCATGATAATATGACTTATTAGGCGAGACTAGAGTTATATGTTAACTCTGGTTGTTCAATGTATATGTTTGAGAGATGATATGTTGTATACGGCTTCAGTGGATTGACTTGAGCTACCGAGAGCATGTACATGGGGTACGCCCATTATCCATAGTATGGATATGTAACGATTACGTAGATAATCCATGATACCATGAGAGAACTACATGACTTGCATTTAAGATTTTAGAGCAAGTTCGAAAAGAGATGGGACGACTATCTAAAACAGATCACATATCACCTACGTTTGTACTAGAGGTCAAGGTAAGATCTGTACGAGTCTATTGCATTGTGATGCGACTCCAAGTCTATGGTATATTTAGATACAGACTTATTCTGGTTTGTTCTCTAATGGGTAGTCAATGGAGGATGATTAGTAATGTATTGTAGAGTAGACAATTAGTAATATATTGATAATGGACGACTAGTAATATGTCGCATAGTTGACTACTAGCAATATATCATATAATAGACGATAGATACTATAATATATAACAAACAATTTATGGTATATTTTATAATAGACAGTTTAAAATGAATAGTGGGTGGTACGGTTCTCTTGTTGAGTTTCCTATGCTTGTGTAAATTCCTTGACATTAGAGGTGGCCGATATAAGGATTCCTATACCACCAGTAGTCTCGAGTGAGTGTAGTTTCGACCTTACACTCATACAATAGGATGTGCCTCACATTTCACAATTGTGCATTCCAGTTTTTGGTCACAACATTATATTTTTTGATGGAATGATTTAGGGAAGTAGGAAGAAATAAAGGTAAGGTATAATTACCTATCATTTAGAAAAGTTTACTTTACTGTTTATATGCAGTCCAGATTTCCCCTGAGCCACGTTTGTGGAGAGGGCCGGCTGTGATTAATAATCCACGTTTATTTTATCTAGTTTTAATATACAGTATTCTGAAATAGTTCCCCTCACACTAGACTTTATGTCTAACCCACGTTTTTTCTTTGTCTACTTAACTCTCAGGTACACGTAAAGAGTCGGGTGCTTTTGGGGACGTGATTATAGGATGCGGATGGAGCATTTTGTGAGCATAGCATCGAAATTTTAAGATATATATACTTGATACATTTGTAGTACATGACAGACTTATTTATTTACATACGAGACTGTTGTATCATATATTTATTCAAAACTCCATTTTGTTGGAAGTTGATGTATTCTGATTTTCTATGTAGATATTTATTCATAGTCACTTCCACTTATGTGGTCTCTTATACATTGTCATCTTATTTTGTTCATGTATATTTAGTATATCATATGTTCTCATTTCATTGTGAGATCTTATCAATGTCTTGGTTTAGTGTTTTATTTACCCCAATGGACTGTCTTTTGTAGTATTCGAGAGTTAAACGTTGTCTTTTGACGTTGATTCAGGGTATTACAAAGGGTGGGTCTTCACATTTGGTATCAAAGCCTTAGCTCAACACTCGGACCAAGTAGACCAATATAAGTTATTCAATATGGTCAAAGGAGATATATTGAGAGAGTGTACTTGTATTTTTCTACTATAATACTGTATACACCGTTAGGATTTTGGATTTAATATATTCCAATCTCTAGTTGCTAAGATATTTTCATCAAGCCATCTGCATGAGCAGACGGAATACTTGAGCGACTACGAATAGGTAGTTTGAAATGCCTGATTGGTTTAGGAACTATTTATCTACCACAAAGGATGTTCTGTTACCGTAAACATTTCTACAGATGGCGGTTAGCGCCTGAAGTGATGTGCCTCTTTTGGGCATTAGTATTTCTATCTCCTCTAGCTTTAGACTCTTCGAAGTAGTGCCAGAATTTCCTTAGCCATGAAGGGTAGCCACATCTGAGTTCGAAGACAAGGCTTCCATTAGTATAGACCTAGGGAATATTCTCTTAATGAAGAATATTTCTTGGCATTTAGGGAAGTGAGACTTTGGATGGGTTGGATGATGAGTTTCTAAGGTTGATGAGTAGACCTATGACTCAAAATTTATTCACGCATCGCTTTAAGTTCTCGGTTCATTTCTGAGATCGTAAAGAGCATGCAGCTTGAGTATTCCATCCATCTTGAGCAGGACGGCTTTTCAGTGAAGGAGTAATGACTAATTTAACCTTTTTTTGGGTTTGAGGTGTTTAGTACTCCGTTGTTGTGGGCAAAGAGATTTGTCTTAGGTCTTAGACATTGGTTAGGGGTTTAGAGCTTAGCATTATCCTTATTAGGGTCCACTTTTGAATATCTTGTTGGAATGGTTCTCCTCGGTGAGAATGCCCACGAGATTTAGTTATGGTAATGAAAGTGGAAAGTAGCTGAAACTCCAAAAGAAGCATAAAGACCATGATACAGGGAAGATCAAGCTTATTCGAAAAGAAAAACTTGCCTAGTTTGTCAATCCTGTGATATGTGGGAGGCATTTCGCTTTGAAATGTCACCTAGTTAAAGAGAAGCGTAAATGCTCAATTGCGATCTTCTTGATCGCTTGAAGAAGGATTGTCCTACATTTTCGAAGGGTGTGAAAGTGATGCTAACATGTGCCTCTTAAGCATTATTGGGTTCTAGCGGGCTTACGACTTAGGAGAATTGGAACGAGCTTATGAAGTGAGCTATGCTCCGTTTTTAGAAACTCACTTCTGTTCCTTCCGACACTTGAGTGGTATATTTTATCTGTTGTTGATTACTCGATAAACAGGCTAAACTTGACACCTTTTACGGTAGGTAAATTCTTTGGTAGAGAAAAACCTTGCATGAGTCACCATAGTTGTAGAGTTGAGGTGAAGTGACCTAAGTGATACCATTCGAACATGATGCATGAGCTTTCAAGTTCAGTGGGTTCGATCGATGGAATGTGTCTTGGGTTTATATCTAGGTGGGGTTTGGTGATGCCCAGTAATGAGTAAAGAGCGAGCAGATGACTTATAGGCATTTTTCCAGAGTCATTCGTGGTATAATTGTTTTTCTTTATGTCTATAAAACATAGGTGATGAGAGTAATTCCATATGCCAAAAGGGAAATTTTCTAAAGAATGGTCCATTCACGTGCCAGTTCTTAACCTATAGTTTAAGCATAGAGTTTCTAAGTGATTTGCACCATTAGAAAAGGGTTTTTCACTTGATTCTGATAGACGAGCACTTGAGTTGGATTCTTAGGATGATTGAGAGATTTTTGAAACATAACCTTAGTTATGCTAGGAGATTCCAGTAGTCAGATCATGGAACTAGATCAAAGTTCGTATGGATGGTGTCAGTGGCCGATCCTAATTTAATAAAGAAATCTTGTGAGCAGATGAAGGTTTGGAACAAGCATCGTGTCATTGGAATGACCTCTCGTAGTTATAAGATTTTCGTATATGATAATTATCATTGCATGGGAGAGTCCGGGGAAGGATTTCTCGTCTAGTTTTGTAGCGATTTGGATAATCTCCAAATTGACACTATGATACTTGACTAAGCGATCATCATAATGCACTTAGTATATTTCCTTATTAACATTATGCGGTCGAGGTGGACCTGACACGGAGAAAACCTAGGCAATTGTAAATCTTCATTTAATGATGATTTAAACATTGTAATTGTAACGACCCAGAATTTTCGATCCCAAAAACTCCAGATAGTTAGGGAAAGAAGAAAGAGATAGAAGAAGAAGAAGAAACACCACAAAGATTCTCACATTCGCAGCGGATGAAAATATAATATCAAATAATAACAGTTTACAAAGAATTCTGTATCTGTCAAATACATTTATAATACACCAGAGTTACACATATATGCAGACACTGGATATACATAATCATCATGTCTCAGATATACAACAATATAATACAGCGAAAACACTCCGTACGTTCTTTCCATCCAGCTCGCCTCCTGAGCGCCAGAACGTCGTTATCTGAAAATCTATAATACTCGTCTGACCCGAGCATTACGTAAAAGTAACACCCGGGTCAGGCTGGAAACCAGCATGAGTAAACCCATATAACATGAATTTCTAATGCATAAGCATATCTAAAAACCCGAGGTAACTCGTACTCCACTATGAGTTCATTACTTGTTATGCTTAACATTTATTTCACAGATCAATCCCTAAGTACCTATACTAGTTTCAAAGGTCCATGTTATTCTATTCCAGCCTATTTATCTCACATATCAATCTATAAAGATTCGAAGTGGTTTCGGGTATTTACTAATACCCGACTCCGGTCTTTTCGAATCCAATGCCCTCCTAACCCAAGTTATTCAAGTGAATTACAATTCAATTTTAAATACAAGATTTCACCTTACACATAGCAAATCAATCATCGATAGATAACTACATTGTCATTGTTCACCTAAACATATCATATCACAAACATTTCATATTAGAGATATAAGCCAATTCAAGGCAATTAATCATTAATCAATCATTCATAAGCAAGATTGATTATTTCCAAAATTAATTCAATTTATCTCTAATTAAATTTATTCCCAATCTTTAATCGCTTAGATTATCTCTACCCAACATTAATTAATTACAAAACGATTAATTAATCACCCTTGACTAATTATTCTTTAATTTCAATGAGTAATTAACCCTTAATTAATTACATAAATAAATAAACCTTCACCCATTCACATTTATCATATTGATCCTTAATTAATTACACAAATTAATTATTCTATAATCAAAATTATCCTTAAATTAATCATATTTATTAATTTATTAACCCTTAATAAATTTCCTTAATTACTTCCCTTAAGTGATTTGCCCTTAATCACTTTTATCCAGTAATTATCCTAATTTTCCCATTTGTTAATTTTCCTCAATTAATTCACCTTAATCATTAATTAATTTAAGCTTTAATAATAATTTTTAAAAAAAAATTTAATTAACCCTCAACAAGTTAGTCCTTAATCATTCAGGGTTTTAATTAACCTTAAGATAACCCATTAATCTTTATTTGATCCCTTAATTATCTTATTAAAACATTTATCTTTATAATTAACTTACTTAATTAAATCATTTAATTTAAGTTTAAATATAAATTTAGCATTTCACCAATTTAAGTTAACAAATCATATGACCTTTTAAACATTTACCTTTAATATTAAATCTTTGAACTTGATAAAAACTTGTTCAATAATTTAAATGAGAAACTTGGTTTAATATCCTACTTGAAACTTGTACATCTCATATTTGTTTGATAAACTTAGTCTACTTCCTTATTAAACTGGTTGATCAAATTACCTTATTTTAACTAAATTATTACAAATGAAACCCGAGCACAAACCCACACATCCCGAGGTAACATTCAGGCAAAAATCTTTCTCGTCCACTTAATTCCTTACTTCAACTAATCAAATCTATAATCTCTCTGGCCCAAAATTTGCTTCTTCCTTCATCTCTTCCCACCCAAACTCAACTGCATGCACTAGAGTCCATCGTGAACCTTATCTCGAGCCAAACTCCATCATTCTCGAGTTCTTCTTCGAAACCCTCATTCCACCCAACAACAAGACCACAACCCAAAAATATATTACACACGAAACAACTTTGAGCCCCTCCTTCTTTTACCCGAGCTCCAACCCGAGGTGACTACTTCACTCCCAAACGAAACTGTGCACTGAAGCTAGTGCACATGCACCAATCGCCGACGTCGCTCCGGCCAGTGCTGTGATCTCAGATAAGTCATCGAGGACTAACCCATCACGATCAGCCATACAGTTCATTCGAACCATCACGCATACCCAAAACGACCCATCGAACAATTCCAGCTTCAGAACCAATGCCCAAAATATTGCCCGCATCACCATCTCCGACCACCGAAGACACCCACCTCATGCCAGAACCCTCGCATGTCCTCCATCGTTCTTTTCCCCCGACATTCGTTCACCTCGATGCTAGCACAACAAGAAATCACCCAAGAAACAATTCCGACCCAAACGCAACCACAAACCCTAAAATCAACTCGACCAACCCCCACGACACTTGATAAATACTCCAAGTATTTTTCCATCACTCGTCACTACCCAAACCTCCTTCAGTCATAATTTCGAAAATCAATTCCATGCCGATCATCTGTAATTGCGAAAAATCCCAATACTGGCCATCCCACATTATCTCTCAAAATATTATCTTAAAAATCAAGATTTTAGTTTTAGAAATCCTAATCTACGATGACAAAACAGAGAATACATCTGAAACAACCAATTATCTTGACTGAGATTTTTGATATGTTTTTAAATCTACTGTTTTCCCTCTTTTATATCTCAATGACCATCAGAAACTTGGAGGAATTATTTTTAGTTCCATTGTATTGTTGTTACAATCAGGCTTTGTTTTTATATAATAGCTTAAAGAAGATTTGAGGAAGAGCAAATTCGATTTTTGAACATTTTAAACCTATAACACTAAGAACAGAACAATTTCATGGTTTCAGACATGCTTTTAATCATTCACAGGCAATAGTCTAAAAATTAACTTAGCTTTAAAAAAAATTAGAAGTTTACTCACCTTTTTTCTTGAACAGAGCAATGCTTTTGCAATTAAATGTTGCTGCTAGCTTTCTCTGCTTTGATACTAATCATACTTCCTTTGATCTAGGTCTTCTGTTTATTTAGTTGTGAAATGGTGATATGGTTGCTGTTTTAACTTGGTTCGAATCCAAGAAATTGAAACAGTGAGGAGGTAAATATACAAGGAAATATAGGCTGCAGCTTTCACAGCAAGCTTCCTTTCACTTTTTTTATTTTAGCTTTGAGTTGAAATATGCAGCCTGATTTTGATGTTTTGTGTGCTTGCATTAAATGCTTGCCTCCCCTTTTGTTTACAAAAACTTTTATATGAATCTATATATGTGTAAATTTCCTTTGTATGTATATTTACTAGTTATGTAATCTATCCCATACTTACGTTTATTTTGTCATTATACATGCATATTCTCCCACTATAAAAATCTCCATACCTATATTATTTCATATAGGCATACATTCATATACTTATGTGTATATATATTTCAAGCATCATAACGTTTGTATATATTTCCCTATATATATACATTTATAGGTATTTTATCTTAATTAGATGGTGGAGTTCATCTCTACAAAAAGTTTCTTTTCTTTTCTATGGGATTTAGTATACCCAGATATTTTAAAAATTAAATATTTAATATAGTTTTTTTCCAATGTTTATTTTAGTTTCCAAATCAACATATATATTCAAATATCTTTATTTATCAGAAATTCATTTGTTTGATTAGTCAATATTAATATTACAATAGTAAAATCAGTTGATTTCCTGATTAACAGACGTCTAAGAATCCGGGTCGTCACGGTAATTTTCTCTTCTTGAGACTGAGTTTTGTTCGAAAGAAAAGGAAAGTTGAGGCATTGATGCTGGATTTATTCGAGAGTTTCGAGACTCAAGGATCCAGCATATCATATAGGATTTTGTCTTCATAGTCGAGAGGTGTATTAGGTGGCTGTGCGTTATATTCACAAAAGAAGTTATGGTTTAACATACATGTTTGACTTTTGACGATTACCGTGCATGTTGGTATAGACTCCTTTTAAATATTTAATGGTTTTGTATGTTTGTTTGTTGCTTGCTGCTGTTTGCTGCTACTTATGTTTGCTTGCTACTATTTGATATTGTTTAATTTCACTATTAGATGATTTTTATTGGTGTTGAATTTTGTTGATTGCTTGCTTGCATGTTTGATAATTGGTATGTTGTTTATTATTGCTTATTCTTTCTTACTATGATTTGATGGTTGCTTTGATTGCTTATTGTTGCTTACTGTCTGATTGTTGTTTGTTGTTATTCGCTATTGTTTAATTTTGTTGCTTATCTTATGTGTTTGATTCCTTGTATGGTTGTTATATTGCATAAATTAAAATGAGACTCAAAGAGAGATAGCTATCTAAAATAGATCATGACATCCATGCCATCGTAGGGGTTGAGGTGAGATTTATGCGAGTCTGTTGCCTTTTGACATGACTTAGAGTCAATGGTATATTTGGATATTGACTTATTCGAGCGTACTCTACATTTGATATATATATATATATATATAATTGCGATAATGTCCATTACTATGCTAACACTATATGTATTTAAATTTTATGCTACTTGCATTCATTTTAGAAATGCAAGTTAGAATATGGCTTGAGTTGCATGTTTGGATGCTATGCGTGATTGAGTTACCATGTTGGTATGTATGCATTTGTTGATTTGACATGCTTAAATCTATGGTTAATGTTGCAATTATTTTTAATCCTCTTTGTTGAGTATGTGAGTAGGCACATGGAGGTAGTTGTTGGCTGCTTGGATTGCTTATTTGCTTATGTTACCACCTAAGTGGCATATGCTTGCTAATGAAAGAGGTTCGTTTTTATGCTTAACGGATGTACATACACACTCTATAAGGTATATCATACGTATATATTGCATGTATGTATCCCAGATATTGTCTCCCCAGATATGGGATGTATTTTTGCTATGATTGAGACTAATTAGGATTTTTTGGAGCTAGCCACGTAAAGGAGCTGCTTCCAAAATTTTCCGTAAGCTGAGTCGAATTTGAAAGAAAGTTTAACAAGAAGGTTGGTGGACATAGTATAGCTAGTTACCTTCTCTGTCGAATATCATGTTTGCACTTCACTTTCCATTTCCATTTCCTTGGAAATGTGCATGTAAATTATGCATTTGGTATAGATTTCTAGTATCTACAAATGCTTGATTGGTGGGATGTGTCATGTCAGTAGACATGTGTGTTTCCATGTGTGTTTTGTGTAGACTAGTTCCAAGGTGTGATGGCGTATGACCTACTTGTTATGAATTATTATATGTTGCACTGGTATATACTGGTGTATGATCCTTATGGATATGTTGGTGATCGGTTCTCATAGCACTTGGGTAGAGTACCATTTTTGCTTAGAATTTCAAGGATGAGATTATTTTTAAAGGGGGGAAGAATGCAAAAACTCGCATTTTTATCCACCAGAATATTTAAATAATTGATTTATTTAAATATTAAATGCTAATTTAATCGATGGGTTGAAAAATCAACTTTCACAGTTGGAAAAATTAGAACTCGAGACATCTTCCATTGAGTCCAGATCGTCTGAACATTAGAGAACGAGCTAAGCATCGATATATTTCGACCGACATATTTTTAGCTAGTGGTCGGCGTTCGATTCGTAAATCGATCCAAAAAGATAAATTTTGTATACGATGAAGTTAGGTCTCGAAACCTTTTCCATTGAGTACGAAATATGAGTATTTGGTTATAAACGATAGTGAGCATGCTTTATTTGTGGTTGCAGATTTCTTAACAGATATTTGTGATCGATACGTGTGAAATTAACCATCCGATGAACAATCTCGGATGGTGTCATATTTTTTACCATCGGGACTGGAAAAACGCATGGACTCGCTTGGTTCAAGAATCATATTGATCCAAGCTAGCTAGAGCTTGAGCGGGTCAAAAACATGGAGTGAAATTGAATAAATATGATTTTATTAAATTTTATTTTCATTTAAAAAGAAATCCCCTCTCTCCTTAATCCATGCCCGCCTCATTCTACGGCTATGTTCATCCGCGTGTATGGAGGCCGAATTGAGCTTGGGTCCTAACTAGGAAAATGTGCAGCTTGGGGATTTAGGGGGTGACCGATTGGATTAGCAAATTATGGCACATGGCGGCGCAGATCTCAAGTCAATTGTCACCAACGTTTTGGACGCGTTCTCCAACCTCAGATGACAATAGGTGGCGATGCTAGTGTAAATGGGCAGCTGGTGGCAAAGGCTTCCTTAAGCGGTGGTATGGTGGTGCCTGGTGGCCTGAGGCGGCAGTTTCGAGTAATTGAAGGAGGCGGCTGCATTTTGATCGAAGGTTATTATGGTTAAATGAGATTAACTAATGTAATTAGCCTTAATTAGTAATTAATTTAGTTAATTAATCGTGGAATGTTTATTAACTTTTATCTTGCTCATATGAGGTCGGATTTGATTGTAGTTTCTTGCGGTGGGCTCATATAAAGTTCACCAACGCAATGGAACAGCTTTGGTGGCAAGATGAATGACTGAAAAATATGGCTAAGGTAAGCGAAATTGTAACTTAGAAATTATTTCTCAATACAAATCCCCATAATTTTATATATTGAAAATGTTACCCGGTAAAGGTAGAAAATATATACATATATGAAATTGTTTCCTCATATGACTGGATTTGTTTGAGTAAATATCCGGGATAATTGATTAATATCCTGTATATTTATATTTTGTTATATTCATGTCGAATAGAGCTAGGTAGTGATGATAATAATTTATATTGATTATAAATTAATTAAACTCTAATTTGGAGTTATATTAGCAATAGAAATATCATTATATATTTTATTGCAAATATTAGGGATAATTGATTAATATCCTGTTTATATAGATATTGAATTCTATTCGTAGGTAATAGAGTTAGATGAAGTCGATATTAATTTGTAGCGTGACTATAAATTAATTAGAACTCTTATTAGGAGTCATATTACTGATAGAAATATTATTATATATTTGATCACCAATCAGAAGTTAGAAATTACAAAAGAAGTATTTTATCACTTGATTGGGTTTGATAAAGTTGTAAAATCCAAAATATTGCTACAACAGGATTTATTTAATCTAGACCCTAAGAAATGATTATAGGTGTATATGTTTACATATAGAAATTATATACATGACTACAAAACTTATTGAGGCGTTATTAATAGCTAAAGTTAATTTTAATATAATAATTAAGTAAAATTAGGTTATGATGTGATTGGTAGGCAAGGGTATTATTTTATAAAATAAGTTTGGGACTTCTATAAAATAACATGAAGAATATATGATTTGAGTAAATAAATAAATAATCTGATTGTTGCATTAAATTCTCGAGTAAGACAAATTTGGTTGAATTTGATGTTAGAAGTTATAGAAAGATCTTAATATTATGAATGGGCTGATTTTCCTATATAATTATGTAGTATGGATTTTATTAAGCATTTAAATTAGTTGAATGAGAAAAATTACTTGAAAGAATGTGTACGTTTATACGTAGTCTATATATACTCAATGTAAGCTCATGGAAATATATTTAGTGGAGCTTGATATTCAAGAAATATATTTGGATGAGCTAAATAAATTAAAGGAGAAAAATATAATAGATTGTGATCTAGTTGTCGGTGATCAGGTATCGAGTTCTTGTGGCAAGACGATGTAATAAAGATAGTCGAGAGAATGGTCAAAACGAGTTGGAACTTGTGTGACGTTTTCACTCGATGTGGACGAGACATTATCCATAAGATATCATGATAATACAATTTATTAGGCGAGATTAGAGTTATATGTTAACTCTGGTTGTTTGATACGTATGTTTGATAGATGATACGTTGTAGACTAGAGCTACCGAGAGCATGTTATATGGGATACACCCGTTATCCATATGGTATGGATATGATTACGTAGATAATATATAATACCATGGGAGAACTACACGACTTGCATACAAGATTTTTGAGCATGATCGTAGAGAGATGGCGATGACTATCTAGAATAGATCACATATCACCCATGCCTACAGTAGAGGTCAAGGTGAGATGTATAGCAGTCTATTGCATTGTGATGCGACTCGAAGTCTATGGTATTTAGATACTGGCTTATTCTGCTTTGTTCTCCAATGGGTAGTCAATGAAAGGACGATTAGTAATGTATCATAGATTAGAGATTAGTAATATATCACGTAGTAGATGATTAGTAATTTGTCGCATAGTTGACGATTAGTAACATATCGTATAGTAGGATATATACTATAATATATAATAGACGATTTATAGTATATCATATAATAGATTGTTTAAAATGAATAATGGGTGGTACGATTCTTTTGTGGGGTTTCCCATACTTGTGTAAATTGCTTAACATAAGAGGTAGACCAAGATTAGGATTCCTACACCACCACTAGTCTCGAGTGAGTGTTGTTTTGGCCTTACACCCATACAATAGGATGTGCCTCACATTTTAGTGTTGTGCGTCCTAGTTTTTAATCACAACATTATTTTTATAGTGGGATGATTTAAGGATATAGGAAGAAAGAAAGGTAGGGTATAATTACGCATCGTTTAGAAATAGTTTACTTTACTTATTTCAGACAGTCCATATTTCCCTTGGGCTACGTTTGTTGAGAGGGCCGTCTATGATTTAATTGTCCCTATTTATTTGTATATAGTTTAATATACAATATTCTGAAATAGTTCCCCTCACACCATACTTTATGTCTGACCTACGTTTTTTCTTTGTCTGCTTATGTCATGACAACTCTCGGGTACTCGATTGAGCGATTAAAGAGTTAGGTGCTTTTGGGGATGCACTTACAGGATTCAGCTAGATCGTTTTGGGGGTGTAGCATTGAGATTTTGAGATACACACTTGATACATTTGTAGTATATGACAGACTTATTTATTTATATATGAGACTATTGTATCAGATACTTATTCAGAACTCCATTCTATTGGAAGTTGATATATTCTAATTTTCTGTGTCAATATTTATTTATCAGTCACTTCCGCTTGCGTGTTCTCTTATATATTTTCTTCTTATTTTGTTCATGTATATTCAATATATTATATGTTTTCATTTCATTGTAAGATCTTATTGATGTCTTGGTTTAGTGTTTTATTTAAATTTTATCCCGACAGACTGTCTTTTGTGGTATTTAAGAATCAGATGTCGTCATTTGACGTTGATTCAAGGTATTACGAAGGGCGGGTCATCACAATAGGATTTTAAATTTCACGTGCTATCATTTTTTTTGGCTAAGGTTATTAGTAGGGACTAGACTGGGGAGGAAATCAATAAGCAAGCCTAATATCAATATTCTAATGATTTAGTAAGTTGTGTTCTATCAATTTACTAAGCCTAGCATCTCTTGATCCTAGGCTTCCAAATACCTTGTGTTTGTTTACTAACTTAATTTAATAAGTTAATAAAAATAGACAGCCTTTTACACACGGTAATTCCTAATATTGATATGTTAACAACATTGCACTATATGTTTGATATTAATAATGGTTGTTATATTCAGATTTTCCTTGTTATTTCTGCATAGCTCGATTTCTGATAACTTGAATTATTCCACGACAAAATATAACATGTTAACAGTATTTTTTTTCTTTAAAAGTTTGTTTTATAGTTAATATCACATTTTGGTTTGAAGTGCTTCCACATAGGCTACGTTTTCCTTTATTTTCTCCTCAGCGATTGTGAAAAATTAATACATTAGTGAACTGGGTGTTTCCAATATTGCTTTATGATGATCTTGGACCCTTGTGTATATTTTTTGAAAATCCACAATTCCTTCACTGTTAGTTTTGTATTGGCATTGACATTCTTTCAGGAATACAAAGTATCATATATCGTATTCGAGCTGTTTAGTGTATTTTACTTTTATATTGGCGTCAGAACTTATTCAAGCTGTTATTATTTGGAAATCAGATAGTTATTAAACTAAGTAGTTATTATTAAGGAATTTCCAAATCTCAAAGCACTGGAAATACGGACACAACTAAAGTGCTATAAGAAAGTTGTTAGTGTTTCATTTTGCTAGTCTTTGTTAACTATTACTTTCAATTTTTGTGTTTGGTTGCGTTCTATCCATGTATGACACACGGTTATGCAAATAACCACATTTACTCGATTTGAACTTAAGTTTCTGGATTTAAACTATGTTGAAACCAGATCTAAAATTTCTACTAAACCGTTGCTCTAAAAATTATGTAGACAAATTATTGCCTTGACTACAGACCATAAATCGTTGTTATACTTACATTGATTATAAATGGGAACAATATACAGAAAGCTTAGACACAAAAATATACATATGCATTAAAAAGTTCAATTTCCTTTATCACATACAGACATACATCAAATATTAATAGGGAAGATACTTATGTAGCAGATACTAATCATAAATCAAAACAATATTGTATTTTGTTTTATTTGTAGAAAAAAGATGTTTCCAAGCTTTGTACGTACTCACAGTAAGAGAAAGACTGAAGAGGAATCCTACAAGTATAATTTAAAGCAGAAGAATAATTTAAATGTTAAACGTAAGAAGCCATCCGGCGCATGCAATGAAGGCGACGAACAAGTGGTTAATGCTAAGAAGCCGGTTAGTGCTTGCAATGAAGGCAAAGAACCAACAATCAATAATTTCAATGTTGACCAAGAACAAACACTAAATGATATAGAGCGAATGCACTGTGAAGAAAGGGCTTTGTCAAGATAAGAAAGACTCCGCTTAGAAAATGAAATGCCTTCTGACCTAAATAATGATGATGCGATGACATTGGGAGAGCAAGTGAAGCTGAAACAACAAATACATCTTGGAAAAGAGGTGGTAGAGGTCCGATAAAAGCAAAAGGACATCCATTAAATTATCAAAATCGAACAGAAGTTGAGTTCCGTGATGTAGCCATACCAATAAGGCCAAGGTCGGTATATTATCTTCTTTTCTTGGGCCACTTATGTAGAAGCACGTTCCATACACACTTGATGATTAAAGGCTTCTAAGTGATAAGTTGTTTTATGGGAATCAATTCAGGTATGGACAAGCAAATAATTATATACGGCTATATTTGATATAAAGTCAATTTATTTATTTATGCATTTACTTTTATTAATGTCAGTACAAAGTCATATAGTTTGAGAATGAGATTTGGTAATGATTAATATGAAACAAAAAATAAATTTTTTTTAGTCGAAAATAGGTATATATACCATGGATTTTTATATTAGAGAACGAGAATGGAATTGTATAACCTATCAGTGTATATCTATAAATACGTATATTAAATGAGATAGTGCATTGGTAAACTAATTCTTTACACACAACATTTTTTCAGATTCAAATATTTGACCTCATGGATTTGTACATACATAAGTTTATGTGACAGTTTTCATGTACATACATAAGTTTATGTTCATATTTAAATACGTTCATACATAAAGTTCAAACAAATATTGAAAGTATAATTATATGCATGCAAAATTATAGTAAACACGCTTTTTGTTTTACTCCCTCATTATTCTATTTTATACAACTGTACATCTTTGTATATTAAGGGGTAGTTTTATTTGTTGCATTTGCTATCATTTTTGAAATTTAATTTCGAATTTGGTTATCCTATAAGTGCGGGATTCTTGACTTAGGGTTTATTAAGTCAAGCGGTAATATTAAACATTAGACACGGTCTTAGCTTCTTGATATACATTCTTTCTTCCTTTAGCTAGTTTCATATTTATGTACGTATTCTCATGTATTGTTGCAGGTTAGATTTGAATTGGAAGAGGATTGGCAAAAAGATTCGTATTTCTGCAAATGGGAACAATTTGGAGATCCTTAAAAAGCAAATTGGTTCGAAAAATAAATAAAACGGAGACCGAAAAGGAAAGACTTAAGTTGAAACCATTGAACATCGAAAGCATGAAAGAATGGTGAAAGTTTGTGATGGCGAAAGCAAGTCTGGAGTTTAAGGTAACATTAAGATATTGTTTGAAAATGCCATATTTTCACAATTGCATTCTTTCTTTTATATATTATTTTCAATTCCGACGTTGCATTTACATTTGGAAGAAAAAGATATGTACTTATTTTTTTATAATTACTATAAAATCAATGTTCGTAAAATTCATCATGTTGTTTATAAATTCACCATGAGTAAATGTTATGCATATAGCATCCACTTATTTGAGTACACCATTTAATTTTTCATTTATCTATTAATTGGTAATTGTCATAAAATTGATAGTTACATGAAAATGCATTGGTTATGGTTTATGTTTTTTACTATTTCATCAACATGCACATGGTCATGTTCAGTTTTATAAGCAAATTAACTGTTGTTTGATAGTTTGTGGCATACAGTCATGTACACAGTCTAAGAATAAGTCAAATATTGAAAAATATTGCATCTAAGGCATTTTCCTGTAGAATGCTCCTTCCAATATTTTCACACTACGTTGAATATATTATGTTCTTTTTGTACTTTTGGTTACTAAATTCTAACACCTTTCAATACTTTTAGAAACGAAGTGAGAAATATACGGTCCTTAGGGTAAAACAACTTCTACACACATCTAGTCTTAGGTAAATGGCTAGATTGACCGAGGACATTGTTAGTTAATTAACTATAGAATTATTTACCTAGGTATTCAATACCTATCAGTTTATTTATTTAATGTTATTCTAAATTTAGAAAAGACAAACTCCAGATCCATCGTCTGTAACTAGAGTTGATGTTTGGATTAAATCTCACATTAAAAATAGTGAACCAGTGACCCTGGATGGTGCAAATACTATTGTAAGAATTTATATTTGTCGACATATCAAAAAATGTCTGAACTATGAAAGTTTTACAATCATACATTATCTGTATGTATTTCATTTATGTAAGAGGAGCTTAAAATTTTGATAACCTACCGCAGTCCAGCTCATCATAGAATGTCAAAGGAGACGCTCTTGCATACGTATTAGGACAAGATAAACTAGGACGTTAAGGGCACTGGGAAGAGTTGCACCTTAACCAAACTAACTTTATCATAGTCCAGCGATATACAAGTATCTCAGTGTCAATAGCAAATAGCAGAATTGCAAAGTATGGTACAGATACTGATGGACAAGAAGGTAAACTTCTAAAAGTAATTTATATATATCTTTACTACTAATAAAGAAAATTCATTGAACTAATTTACTCGGTGTCTTTTTGAAATTCCAAAAATTCCCTTTCTTTCCGTTTACATATTTACGCTCAAACAAAATATCAAACGTATACAATAACACAAACAGCCCGTGTGCGAAGCACGGGTCCATACTAGTATATATAATATAAAATAAGGGATATTTCAGCTTTTGAAAAAAATTAAGAACAATTAAAATATGTGAAACAGTATTACTGTAAAGATGCCAAAAATGATTTAAGATTAAGATATCCTAATATTACTGCTTTGGCATAAGGTAAAGAAAGTTCGAAAGAAGGGAGCACACTTGAATTGGTAAAAAATAATTATATTACTGGAGAAACAACATTTGGATTTTAGTTTTTGATCCAGTAATTAATATAATTTTTGTTTGAATAATTGTAGAGCAATGACAATGTATGTTTGCTATTGAATTGGGATGGAACCTCTAAAGTTTCTGCCAAAGGGACAGTGTTGTCCACTGACCCAAATGAGGTTGTCAGTGGCATTCGTATTGAACAAAATGCTGTGAGCATTGTTATAAATTGCATGGAAAATGCTTATTTATGGCGACCTACACCTGATATGTCGGTATTAGCAAATAGTAAGAATAAGGTAGCAGCATGGCCAACTACTTGTATTAAGATGGTGCTGTGTGGACACTCGAATGAAGTCAGTATGATAAATTTTACAACTCACCTTTAGTTCAGTATTTCCTTGCATTAAGATTTACACATCTCCTTCGGTCCAGTATCTACTTCAGTTTTATTAGGATACAATGGTATATATTTGATGTCTTTAGTTACCTCCCATAGTTTGCATTTTATCATGTAATGAACATTAGTATTATTTTTAGTACATTCCTTGTTTGTATATAGCCAGAACCCTCTTAAATATCATGAATCTGGGACTATAGGTATAAATCTTCCAAAAATCTGGAATATATTGTCACTTTTTAGCTGTGAAGTGAGTCGTACATTTTAACTAAGACAGGATTATCTATATGTTCATATTTTTCCTTTTTAGAGTAACAGCAGCACCCAAGACACAAAATGCAAGATTTATGATTAGATTGAGGGTGAGGAGGTAGTTTTCGTACTCCAGTGACTCAGAACATATTGTGAATGGTATTTTTCTTGGTCCTCTACCATTATGATTTGGGTCGACAATGTAATAAAAGGAGATGCTTACTTATGGCGACGTACAATTGATATGTCGTGCATTAGAGATGCAATTGGTAGGTAGCATGGCCAAAACTAAAAGTTGAAGTTGAAAAATAAAATGGAAATGGAAATGGTGTGACTTCTTCCCCTAGAACCATGCTGATAATCTCGAAGAAACCATAACAATCTATAAGTAAATATTTGCAGTTTATATTCTGAAGTATTTATATACACTTGTAGTTTTGTATATTCAGTATTTATGTGTATGTATATATTCGGCATAATGATCTCTTTTTGTGCCAACCGATTGCAAAGTTGGTAAGAAATAATAAATGCAAGTTGTTGATGTGGGTGAAACAAACAAAGTAATGGCTGAAGGAAATATCACTTCAATCAGTCCAATATCGATGGTTCATTGTCGTCCATTGGGACGTGATGTTGGAAAAGTTTGTGTTGACTTCGTGAGAGTTCCATAAATAGTGCTATAGAGACCTACATCGGAGTCGATGTGCATGGAAGATGCCTTTGTGACTACCATAGCTTGGCCGATAGCAAAAGCCATTAGGGAAGCAAAATGAAAGGGGAGATGTCCATTATATATAAAATAATAATAATAGAACAAACTAAAATTAAAGCATACAGAAGAGACACATCTTCCCACACTTGAACTTTAACTTAGATGCATAGAAAATAAGAAGATAAAGTATGTTGGGATACAGTGAGTATTAATGATCATTCATGGTTTCTCAACCATTATTTCGCACTTAGTATTTAAGAAGCTATTGTTTGGGGCTACCCAAGATTTGCTAAGTATGTGGTTAAGCGTTTGGCAAAATTACTAAGTGGATTTTGAGGCATGGTACTAAATTATATAATATTGATGACGATACATTGACGAGGTTGAATTCCCCTGGTATTTTTCTACATCTCTATCCATAATTTCATATATGTAATTTTGACATTTAAGAGGAACATATGGTGGCTACCACATTGAAAGTATTTTACCCATGAAAGAGATATGAAGAGGAAGGTTTGTTTTATTCTATCACTTTTAGTGCGTCAAGGCAACGAAGGTGACAATGGAAATCAGTATAAGTGAAATTCCATGGTATTGGTTTTGTGATTTGGAAACTTGAACTAGTATAAATATGTGTCCATTTGTACCATTAGCATTTTCTCATTCAATATTTAGTCTACTGTTTTTATGGGCATTGTTTTGTCACTTGATTTATTTCTAAGTATTCAATAATTAGTTGAATCAATCATATTATATGGTCATGAAGTTATTAATTGTAGATAAAAGTTGCAACATACTATTTACATCTCTTATACTCTTTATTGTGTATAGACCTTTAGATCAGTGGACAGGGTCTTGAGCCATCACTTCAGGTATATAACAATTCTTTTTTTTACATGAAACCTAGGTTTGTGTACATTTCTTTAGTCCGAGTTCTTAAATGCTTGTATGATTTGACAATTAGAGTTCGTCTGAAGTTATACATGCAATTGGGCTAGTTTCTTAACTTAGGTGATTAAGAATGAGATGCTATTCCTTTTTGTACATATGGTAAAGTCATAGAGATAAAATTATACGCAGATACCCCTATGCAGTCTAGTTCCTTCTGTGAAAATAGAAGATAAAAGGTTAAACAAATATAGCCTATTTTGACAATGAATATAGGCAACAATGATTCAGATATAGAGTTTAAGTGCGTGTCCATGATATGCCATGGTCTGCCATTGATATTCGACAAATTGAACGTGGTCTCATTATTGATTATAACTTGGGTCACATTGTTGATTGTTACTTGTAAGAAATGATTAGCTGCAACACTGATTGTTTATCATACTTGCTTACTTCAGCTATTTATGATAGTTCAGTTTATGGTGCTTGCTTACTTATTTCAGCTGTTTATGGTAGTTCAGCTGCTGCACTATTATAACATTTTATTTATGGTAGTTCAGTTGTGTAAACTTCTCTACGTATGGATTGTACTTTAACTTCTTATCTTGAAACTATTGTATCTATGTACAGTTATGTACTAGTTGCGCATCTATATGCGGTGATGTACTAATTGTGTATGTAGGTACGGTTACGTACTAGTTTTGTTTATGTTAGTGCAGTTGTTTATGTATTTTATGGCTGTTTGAATGTGATAATCATATAGTTGTTGGTTTCATATTGAACTGTCTAGTATTACGGTATAATATAAGATATGAAAAAAGTGAATTGGAGAGTGAATGAGCTAGCAAAGCGAGTGAAAGACGAACAAAATATCAAAATAATTTAGCAATGTTTAGCAAATACTACAAAAATAATATCCGGGTAAAAAACACTACCAAAATATGGTAGCAGAAAAAACGCTACAAATTATATATTGTTGCGACGAAACGCTATAAACTATGTATGGTGTCATTGAATAACGCAGCTGTAAGAATTGGGTTTAAGCTAAACCCTCTATAACAATGTTTAAAAAACGCATAGATTATTTTGGAGTCGAAGAGTACCTTTTGGTGGCATTTCCAAATGCTACAATAAATTTTTTTAGCAGCATTTGGAAGACGTGCAGTAAAGATTTTATAGTGTTTACCGAAATACAACAGAAAATCTTCGATTTTTAGTTGCATGTCGTATAGTGGCATTCTCTAATATGCTGTCGTATCGTAAGTTATGGTAGTGTTTTTTGTGCACCACCAAAAAATTATTTTAGTGTAGTGATTTTGTTTGTCTTTCATAATTATAACTTTGCACATTGCGCTTTATTAAAAAAAAGTATCAAACAAAATATGGTTGAGGTGTTTTGAATTCTATGTCCTTGCAACAAAATTCCAATCAAGATTTGAAAGAGCTTCGGCAATCACCATCCCTCTGCATTTGGCCCAAACTCTCCTTTATTTGGGTCCTTTGTTCTAGCGACGATCACCCTTCTTAGGGAAAGACCTCCTTTGTGGAACTTCCTTTCTTTTAGTCTCAAATTATATGTTTTTGCCATTCTTCATCTGTAAACAGTAGACCCAATAGCTGCTTCACTCTCCTGTCTCGTATGAGATCAAATGCAGTTCTTTAAGAGGTAAATTCTACTCGGTTACATACGATAAGCACTGATATTATCGGACATCTACTTCAACTGAGAGCATAGCTTCATAGCCATATGTTAGTGGGAATTGATAATGTCATGCAGGTGACCTTGTCAATGTTGCATATTCCCATAGGACTAAGGGTAGCTCTTTTGTCCATTTTCCTTTAGCATTTGTGAGCTTTGTCTTGAGTATTTTTCTTATCGTTTTATTTGCCGCTTCGACTTGTTTGTTTTCCTAAGGGTGAGTTAATAAAGCGAAACTCTTTGTTACGCCATTTTTCTTAAAAATTTGGAATATATCTTACTTTCGATCTGCATACCATTGTTGGAAATATTTTTGTGTGAAATCCCTACGAATCAGCGGAACATGGATCTTAAGGCCAAATTAAAACTAGAGGAGGCATGAGTAGTGTTTAATTAATTATGTGAATATTTTTCTAATTCTTTAAGATTCTACTTGGAATGATGTAATTAACAATCACAGAAACAATCACAGAATCAAAATGCAAATAAAATTACATGCAGTAAAAGTAAAAAAGAAAAGAACGCACCAGGATTTTATACTGGTTCGGAGTTACCCTATATCTAGCCCGCATAATTCCATGTACAGATTTATTTTCAACTAGTAATTGCAAATACAATCTCGATTTCAAGGCTATGAGACACACCCTCTAGAAATCTCGATCTCTGGGTAGAATCACTTGATTTCCGATACAAGCAAACCCATTAGATTTACGGGCTACTAAGCATACCCAACTGATTTTACGAGCAACAATCACACCCACAACTATAGTAATATGATTAGATAGAGTTTTATAGACTCAGATCTTTGATCTTGATTACAATTGATGTTATAACTCTTGAATAACACTTTGATCTTGGTTTAAGTGAGAGGAAGGAAAGAAATCAGAGAGTAGATGAGGAGAATAATATTAGTGATGATTGAATTTGATTCTGGTTGAATTTCGGCAGAGTTTGGGTATATTTTGATTTAGAAATTAGGAGAGTGAAAAGAGGAGAGAAGAATTAGAAAGTAGATATTAAAAATTCATTTGGAAGTCTGATATATATATAGGAAAACAATGGTCGTGTGTATTCATGAAGAGATACGACGAAAATGCACTTCCATTCAAATTTGAATTTTGAAAATTACGGCTACTAAGTTGACATACATGGATAGGATATGTCGACATATCCCTTTGTATTTTGGAAAACACATTAAAAATATTATTTTGAAAATCCGTTGCTTTGTAAAATAATTTGATACTTTATAGGTTCATTTATGTATAGTTTATACACATTTTAATCAAAATATAACTTAATAAAACTTTATAAAATAATTTTGAAAGATTTAATAAGAAGATTTAATATAATGTAAATAATATATATAATCAATATAGTTATAAATTATTAAAATATAAACTAAAATTCTATTATAAAAAAACTTAAAAACACCAAAATAATAACTTTATAAGTATAATAGATTGAAAATCATTTTGAGAAATATTTTAAATTTTTTATTTTAAACTAGGATATTTGAAAAATAACTTAAAACAAAATTAGAAAAGGAGATAGAGATCAAGAAAGTGATATTGTGGTTTTAACATAAATTTTATGACTCTATGACTTATCCAGAATATGTTGAAATCATGAACTCTTCAAAACTCATGAGTCTTCATTCTCCAACTCTTGAAATTCTATATCAGCATCTTGAATCTACTCTTGATATTGTTCGGTCTTCTTTATCAACACATGTCTAATATCCTGCACCATATATATATATTATATATATATATATATATATATATATATATCTTGATAAAACATTAGTATCTATGTTTTATACAATATCCTAAGTGTTATCATCAAAACCAATACCTAAAGCAATAACAATCTCTTCCTTTTTGATGATGTAACAACCCAGATTTTTGGTCATTTGATTTTAAATGTTTAATTAATTTTAAATATTTAAATAATTAGATTTTGGAATGTAATAACTTATAATTCAAATATAGAGAATGTTCAAATATTTGAATTGTGAATCGAATGTTTATTAAATGGATTTAATAATTTTATTTAACTCCTTTTAATTAATAAATTATACGATGAATTCAATTTGTAAATTTATTTGCAAATATAAATATATCGAATAAAATCTATTATTGGAACGTAAATATAAAATAATATTTAAATTTGTAAAATTAACATTTCGGGCACCATATCGGATTTTGACGAAACCGGTGCCATTAGGTCCGGAATAATAAATGGTTGTACGTTATTGAGTGCCGTAACGATCAGATGCATTATGTAGTCGTGCGAACTCGAAACGCATAGCGATTAATTTTAAATATGATTTGATTTAAAAATCTAACTTTCGTATAATTTGGACTTAGGTCCTAAAACTAGTTCCATTGGGTTCGGAATAGAGGTATTTGGTGTAGAACGCTAGTCGGCATGCTTCGATATGAGTTCAAGACTTTTGGATATGTAATACCGGATATTTTAAAATAAAATAATATGTATACCTCTATATTTTAATTCCTTACTTTAGCCCATCCCACCTTGCCTTGCATTTACCCCCCCCCCCAACTTCATCATGTTCAAGCCCATGCATCTCCTACCTTATAAAGTCCTCCCTATAACTTTAAAATAAGAAGTTTGAAAACATCAAAAATCAAAATCTTGGAACCTAAAAAGTGAAAAATCATGGTGTTTGCTCCGTTGAGCTCGTACACATGAGTGCTTCGATTCTATAAATGTTTCGTTGGGTGCGTCATTGCTTTAGGAGGTGGCTGTGTATTGTTAGTAAGCTAGGGTTAGTTATTTCTTGAGCTATGGTGAACTGGATGGCAAACAGAGCTTGGATTTGAGTTTGTAAGGTCGGAAAGAAGCATTGGCCGAAGTTTGGCGTGGCACGGTGGTCGTTTGGTAGGTCCAATATTTTGGGCGACCACTTGGGCATGAAGAAGGTCATATTTTTTAGGGAGTGCAGACGTGGCATCAAGGTGATGGGCAAGTGTGGTTCGAGGAGAGAGCCAATGGTGAAAACGGTTCGTCAAACAGAAGTCTGATGCTCCGTGTCGCTGAAAAATATGCAAGTTGGAGTGGGTTCATGGTATCAGGTGTGGACATATTGATTAGGAAAGGGGAAAGAAGGTTTAAGGAGGGGATTTATTTATTATGGGAAAATTAAGGAACAAGCTAAGTTATTTAATTATTAATTTAATTCGATAACTTATAAATGCAATGCCTTTGGCATACGAGGTCGGATTCAAACGTCCTTTTTTACGTCCACGACGATGGCTACGCTATGGAGTTAGTTTGGTTGGATTTAAAGCCAGTGGAATTTTTAGCTAAAATCGGGTGCTCGTTCAGTTTTTGTTCAAAACCTGAATGCTTTTGTGAAAATTGGAATCAAAGTGAGTTTAACTCACATTTAATTTTACTATATCACATCTACGATGCTATAATCTATTATTGATTGTTTGGAAGTTAGTTAAATTATTTTATTGATTGTTTGGTTGAATTTTCGTTTGGAAAATGGATGACATATTAATTTGATTGTTATGAACCCACGCGCGCACACACACACACACACACACATATATATATTATTCGTAACCATTGTTTTGCAGGGAACATTTGTAGAGAGGCCCTAAAGGATTTCTCTTCAGTAATTATTTATTTACCTTCTTTATGCTGTTCAAATTGATGTTTAATTAAAATTAGCCATGATATTCTATTTAACCATTTAAGTGTCGTCATAGCGATTTTTGCTATATCGTCACTTATTTCATATCACCCCATAAACCCGTATGTGTTTTGAACTTAAGCTACTATTTCACAAAAAAAAGATGTTTAAAATTCATTAATCGTTTTGTTTAATGATAATTTAAATTTATTAATCATTTTGACTAATGATTTTGAAATTGATTAACCAATTTAATTAATGATGTTTAAAATTGGTTTATCTTTGGATTTTAATTATTCTTTTTTGCTAATGATGTTTTATACTTAATTAATCAATTTTTATTTGAGTTTCATTAATTATTTTAGTTAATGATAATGGAATATAATTAATCATTTTAAGTAATGTTATTATAAATTAATAATCATTTTAAATTAATGATGTTTAAAAAGTAATTCATCATATTTAATAATGGTATTTGAATTTATTTGCTCATTTTTATTAATGATGTTTGAAATTAATTAATCATTTTTATTAATGAGATTTGAATTTAAAATAGATCATTTTAATTAACGATATTGAACTTTAATTAATGATTGTTTAAATTTAATCAATTTTTTTAACTAATAATGTTTTGGAGTTTAGTTAATCATCTTAATTAATGATGTTTGAATTTAGCTAAATCATTTTAATTAATGATATTTGAAATATGATAAATCATTTAACTTTTGAATTTAATTAATTTTTTTGATTAATAGTGTTTAAAATTTTATTAATTAGTTTATTTAATGATATTTGAATTATTATTCAATTAATTATTATTTGGATTTAATAAGTCATTTGATAAATGATATTTGAAGTTTATTTTGATTTAATAAATGAGTTTAAAGTAAATTAACTGATTCAATGAAAGTATTTTGGAAGAAAATAACTAGTTTTTTAAAGATAATTGATTTGTTTATTTAAAGGAAATTATAAATTTAATTAATTATCTTTTGGGATAATTAATATTATTTTAGATTTATGAAAGAGATTATAAATGTGGTTTATTATCTTTCAGGATAATTAACATTATTTTAAATTTAATAAAAGAAATTAAATTTAATTTATTTTCTTTAGAAAGTTTATATGGTTTGTAAAAAGAGTATTATAAATCACTCTCCAAGAATATAACATTATTTAAATTTATAAAGGGTATTTAAAAAATTTTATTTTCTTTTGAGATAATAAATATTTTTTTTTTAAATTTATAAATGAAGGTTTATAATGAAAAGTCTTTTAATAGAATTGTTTAAAAATAAAGCTAAGTGTAAATTATTTTGAATTTATAGTAAACAATGTTTTGATGATCTTTGTTTAGACCATTGTTTTAATACATTTAGTATTATAAATTTGTCATTTAAAAGATCAATTTAAAGAATATTTTTAAAGTGTTTTACTAATATTGAAATGTGAAAATCAAGCACAAGTAATATTTAAATGTTTCTAAGAGTTGATTCATTTTATTTGTGTTAAATGTATGTAATTTAATTCTCATATACAAATCACGTAGTTCTCCCAATAGTTTATTCCTCGACTATCGATTTCGATTCTGTTATCTTCTTTATTTTTCATCATTCTAAGACGATATTTTAGCTCCGTTAAGCTTTGTTAACTGTAACGACCCAGAATTTTGGCCGTTTGGTTTTGAACATTTAAATTTGTTTATAAATGTTGAATTTGAAATATTAATTTACTTTAGATATGGAGATGTTGGTTAAATTAGTGAAATGGTTTAAATTTTCAAATATAGCGATTTAATGGATTTTGTGAACTATACATTTAATATTTTAAATTGGGAAATATGTAAGTCTAGAGTTAAATGTGAATGGAATTGATTTCTAAAGTTGATTTAAACTCTATTCGAATTAGAGTGATGATAGTGGACTTTTGAATGGGATTAATAGTCGATAAATTAAAATTATATGTATTAATTTGATAGTGAAATTTAATATTGAAATAGTGTAAATAATTCAATTTATTATTTAATATGAATCAAATTATTTTCTAATATGGATATAAATTCTTTTTACATTATAATTAAGTTGGTGGAATTTTAAAATTTGAATTTCAAGTAATTTCATCGATTTTAAAAAAATCACTAGATTTAACGACACAATAAAATAGCCTTCCAGGGCACAGTCTCAGAATTCGACGAAACCAAATTCATAAGATCCATAATAGTGTATTGTAGGTTTCAAATTTCGTAGCAATGGGATTTATCATTTTCTCTTGGGTGCTGAAATCATGAAGAAATTAATTTAAGGAATTTAATTTAAAATCAGTCGTTTAAAGCCGTAATTCTTGTATACTTTGGAATTGGCTTTCGAAACATGTTCCATTGAGTTCGGAATAGGGGTAAAACCTTATAAATGCCTAGCAGCACAATTCGTTTAGAGATCAGGAATAAATCAAGTGTGAACAGGGTTTTTAAATAGTAATATGTGTGTGTGTATAGACACACACACACCCTCTAAGTCATTAAACCATAGTCTTTAATCTAGCAGCCGCCGCCATCGAAGGTGTGGCCATAACTCTTAACCCTTCCTCCTCGATTATCTCGTACGCCAAGCAATATTGTCGAAAACTTCCTAAATAAAATTCATTAAGCAAGAGGAGATGTACACATCCAATGGTGGATCTAGGCTATAACGTCTCGAGGCAGTAGCAAATTGCCATGGGCGACTTGTAGTTCAACCTCATTTTTCACATCATCGGCAAAGCTAGGGGGTTATGGTCCCTAGGCGTGGGTGAGGCATGGGGTGGCATATCATCCTGAGTTGTCTGATCAACTTTTGGCAGCTTGTAGAGGAAGCGGCGTGCGATTTCCCAAGCATGCGTATGGGTTTCTTTGGTAGTTGCATGCGAATGTGACGAGGAAGAAAAAAAGAGCGGCCACGATCTGATGATGCAAGGATGAATAGCAGATCTGATTTTAGGTTAAATTATAAAATAAGGAAATTTATTTATACAAATTATATTCCAATCTTTAAAAATGCATATCTTTGTCATACGAGGTCCAAATCGAGTGAAACAAGCGGCGTTGGAATCGTGGTGATGAGTACTACATTCAGAAACTGATTTGGAGATAGCTAAAATTTTAGGTTAAATCGAACGTTGTTCGATTTGATTTAAAATTGGAGCGTTTGGAAAAATTGAAAACTTAAGGTGAGTTAAACTCACTCATTTAGTTAATCAGTAATATTTTATAACAAATGAAATTTACTTATGCTGGTTAGATTGTAGAAATTGGTGATTGTTGAAATTAATTTAGGATGACGATATAACATCTTGAAATGCTATTAGATTGGTTGAACCGGATCTAGGATCACGATATAGCAACTCGAAGTGCTATTAAAACTGTTTATGTTTATTTTAAAGCTTGTTTCCAATATTGAATTATATATGTGTGAAACTGATAAATGGATTATTTTAATTATTAATTTTTTTAATTACAACATAAATTGAATTGGAATATATATTGGTGCTATCTATTTGGCCAAATAACCACCGTTGGATAATAAATGAAAGAGACTGATTTTGAATGATAATTTGTTAGCAGAATTGATTTTATTCTACAATTTGATTAGTTTGGACACTATCAATAAAAATGGATTTATACTGAGAATTTGATGTGGTAACAAATCATTGTTAAGTGTGAATTTGATTTACATATATGATTGTTATGTAAATGCTTGTAATTTAACTTTGATAGTTAAATTGAATTGAATGGTAGTTGATAAGTACCATTGGAATTTCTGAGCCTCAGTATAACATTGGATATGTTATGGTTTCTGTTTAACTTTAAATTTTATAATTTGAAGTAAAAGATTTTATTGAACAATTATTATACAAATGGTTTTTTTTAAATTTTTATTTACAAATGTTTCGTAAAATCATTTATTTACTAAAGCTAATTATGTTTTAAAAATAATTATTAAATTGATTTGCATAAAGATAATGAATTATTTATTATTATTAGTTATTTAGAACTAGAAATTTATTATAGTAATAATATGATTCGAAGGTTGATTAATTTTATTTAAAGGTTGATTTAGTTACTTTATTAAATTTTAAAATATTAAAGGTTAAATAATTATATTATTAATAAATATTTTAGAAGTATTTTTATATTATAAAAAAAGGGTTAATATATTTTTGTGATGTTTAAAATATTATTTATTATAATTATGTAATAAATTGTTTATAAAAGAAATTCTCCATGTGAAGAATTGGTTTAAGGAGTTGCGAACTGTGGTGGTGGTTTGAAATTTGAAAAAGGAGTTGCAAATGGTTTGAAGTTTGTAAAAGAATATTTTTCTAAGTTAAACTTTGAAATTTTATAAAGAAGTTTTATAAGTAGATTTTGGAATATTCATGAGATAAAGATTTTTTTAGAGTAATGGTATATTTTCATAGAGTGATTCGAGGGCAGAGATTGCTTACAATTTTGGATATTTCATTGGAATAGAGACTAACCATCGAGCTGCGATCCATGGTCGATACCAAATGGCACTTCCATATCTATTTTTATAATATAGTTTCAAATATTCGAAAGGAATGATTTCTGAATATACTTATTCTGATGAAATAATTATATGGATTTTTAAGTAAAGGAATTCAGATTTTCTGAAATCAAATTAAATGAGGCTTAGTAATTTCAATGGTAAATGTGATCTATGGTTGAATATTTGTTTATTTGATAGTTAAATAACCGATTATCAAATCTTGGTCCAAATATGTAATCCTTCTTAATTTTGGTGGTAGGAAATGATTTCCTACTTAACATTAAGGGATTTTAGCTCTCGAAATATCTAAGGGAAAACACGGGAATTATTTGGTACAATTACCGTTCGAGGTGTTATACTGTACGTATAAACTAGTTGTTCTTCTAGGATAAATGATAAGAAGATCCGTCCACTTAATCGATTAGGGGTGATCCCTGCTTTTATGTATTATCTGATTATTTACGAAAGAATCGGTACCGAGCATTCCGAAAATCGACGAATGGTTTTTGAAGCACCCAGGAGATGGAGAGTGTACTCGAAAGAGATGACTCGGAACCATGACCTACTCCGAAACCATATACGGCTAAATGGAGGAGATGCGTTATATTTTGGGATGTTCAAATCCATATGCTGTTCTGTGACTTGTTGGAGTGTGGGAATCCATGTATGATTCCAAGATCTATTTGAGATGTAGGAATCTATATGTGATTTCGAGGCCATTGTGTTGTGGGGATCCATATAGGATCCCGTGATCTATTTTTGGAGTGGTGCGTTTGCTAGAATGCCAGATGTAGCCTCATCAGTGGAAATACTAAAACCAGAGATAGGAGGCATGACCAGTAGGGTTGGCAAACCCATAGGGTGCAATCGACTCCTTTCTAGCAATACAGATACCTTCGGTTATTTTTGGCATGCCGGAGCGATGCACTCAGTCTTAGCAAGACCAATTATGTTTTCCCTATGATTACCCAGCGAGACGGGTATGATGCTTCGGAAGGATAACTCTGTTGTTTGTGTAGGAGGACTGTTCTCGAAGTACCGGGGTCACCTTCATGGAAATCCTACACAATTAGAGAAAGAGCCTTATCAAGTTTTGATTTTATATATAGTATTGTTGTAAAGTACACGGCGGGAGCATTACAGCTACTTTATTATTTTTTGACCCTTACACATTATTGTAATATCACGGGATTTCCTATAAAAATGGTTTGATGATCGTAACGTAAAACCTGTCCATATTTATGTGCGGAATGGTCTTACGATATCTTTATTTTGAAAAGGTTTTATAATTAAATAAGTCAAATTGAGTGTGTTTTTCTCACGCTGGTTTACAGACTGATCCGTGTGTTATTATTTTATAATAATGCTCGGGTCAGACCGAGAATATTGCACATATAGATTTGGATTACTTGGAGCTCTGGAGACGAGCTAGAACTGAGACGTATTCTCGTACATGTTTTATTCCGCTGCAGTGTTTGTTTGAAATTATCGGCAATTGTGATGGCAAGCTGTTATAACTGTCTAGGCTGGTAATTATCGATTTGTGTACCCTGATTTGAGATGTGTATATTACAGTTTCATTTGTGTAAAGAACTATTGATATTATATATTATTCTGTTCATTGTGAGATTCTGTATTTGTTTAGTTTCTTTTACCTTCTTTCTTTTCCCCTGACAATCTGTCTTTCCTGCACTCGATTGCTCGGCATGCCATATAGTGAACGCACTGATGTCGATTTTCGAGAGTTGAAAAGTTGGGGCGTCACATTATCCTTTATTTAAAATGAATAAAACCAAAGCGCAGATAAGGAGGGTGCATGCTCTAAGTCATTGTTGTGCCTTATCATCCTAAGACGATTTATTTCTTATTTTAAGAATTGGTATCCAACACCAGAAAAACTAAAACCAAAGCGTGAGAGGGAGCCAAGCCATGTGGGTCGCACCCTTCAGGGGATGTTCACATCTATCTAGAGAGGTGTTGGCATACATGCATTGATGTGAAATATTTGGATGCTCGTGTGAAGCGGGGTTCAACTTGGAAGTTCCCGAGAGTGACGCGTGTACTCTCGATTATATTTTATGGAGAGGTTTACTTTCGTGGAAGTGGAGAGCACCCTTCTATTTATGTTGGATAAATTTATTCTCCATATTTGATTCAAACTTTCGAATTGTTTTTTCTGTAATTGCAATGGGAAGAGTCAACTACTCTTCACGATGTTTAATTATATGTTTTGTTTGTTCTATTAAGTTTGGACTGTTATCTTGTTTTATCCGTTCTGTCCAGTTTGGGTTTTTCTCGGATTATTTTCATTCTCTTAAGCCTGGTTTTTAATACTATTTATGATCATTCTTATTTGGATTTGTTTCTTATTGTTTATCTCTACTCTTTCCTGTATTTATGTTGTTCTTGTAAGGTAAAAACTCGTTCCGTGTTAGCGACATGGTCTCACTTTTATATGTACCTCATTTTTTGAGTTTTCTCACGTTGGTATTTCCAGACTAATCCGGGTATTATTTATTATAAGTCTCAGGTCAGACCGAGTATTTTTCTAGGTTGGCTTTGGTGTTACGGAGATTTTGGAGAAGAGTTGGAGGTTCACTAATCATAATGTTTTACTTTGCGTTGTATTATATGATATACCCATCAGCAATTGTAAGGTTAGGATTTTTTTAACTGTCCAGTTGATAAGGTTTTTTTAACTCTGATATACTCTATATTTTTAGAGTGACAGTGATTACTGCCCTTGCTATATTATATGTTATTGATTCCGTGGTGGGATTTTGATTTTCTCCGTTCTTTGTTCTTTTATTTTTATTTACCCTAGCAATCTACCCTTTTGTCAATTGAATGTTCGACATTTGAACACAGTGGTAGTATTCTGTGTTGATTTTCGATGGTCATAAAGGCAGGTCGTTGCAGCTTGGTATCAAAGCACAAGGTTAAGCGAGAATCTTGGCTTTGGTAGGGTCTGGCTCATTAGAGACGGGGTAAGTTACACCCTAGAATGAGTTTGAGAGTATTATATATTTGAGAGCATATTTGTTAGAGTTGTAAAAACAATTATGTTAATTGGTTTATTGAGTTTTTATGAATTCTAATCGAGACTGGGGTGCCTAGGTGTCAATAGGGGTTTCTGAACATTCGAACAAGGCCAACGAACATGGTATTGAATTTTTGAAAATTTGGCAAGTGAAACTGTTGCCCAGGATTATATTTTATATATATAAAAGAATAATTTTCAAAGCTTTATATAGTTATAGAGTGTTTTGTTTGATTGTGATCATACTTACTTTCTATTGTTTGTTCAGTCATGCTTAATTAAATAGGAGCATTTATCACTTTTATTTAAAATGAACTCCTTATGAATTAAATTTCACAATTTGACTAGTGTTCGAAGAAAATGTTAAGTTAAAATTCACCTTTTAATAATGGTGGGTCAAGGATTATACTTTAATATAAAAAATTGTTGAATATAATCTAAATGGTAGGATAAGATCTTTAGAGAATACATATTTAAGAAAATTCAATTATGATAAAGAAGATTTCTTATAATATGAAATAATTTTTATATAAAGGAAATTTTATATAAATTTAGTTTATAAAATATGTTTAAAAAGGATTTTATAATCTGAATCCTAGAATTTTTGAAAATAATTTCGAAAGGATTTTGAGAAATGGAATAGTAGTATTTTCGGAAGTAATTGAAAGTAAAAATATTTTCGGATGTAAAGTTTTTAAATGGAATGCATTTTCCTTGGGGTAACTTAGAGGAAAATATCTCGATTAGTTTTTTGGTAATCTATATAATCTTCTAAGTAACGATTAAATGTTTGCTTTGGCGAACATTGTAGAGTACTTAGTAAATTATTCTCTTTACCATTGTACGATTGGAATGAGTTCTAAGCCAAATGAACCCAAAGTGAGTTTTAGTAAATAAATTGTTTGAAGTTATTATATATAAAAATATATGTAGTATGATTTCAAAGATGAGTTTTTGAAATGAAAAACCGAGTATGTAGTTTTTAACTTCCCTAAAAAGGAATTGGTTTCAAAATAAAAAGTGTTTCTGATAAGAGATTGGTTTGATAAATGATATTTTACCCTTAGATAAGGTAGGTGATAATTTGAAAATGGGTAAATTGGTATTATTGGGCCGGTCCATAAACAAAGTTCATTTTAACATTCTAAGTTATAGAGGTTAATAGGTTGACTCGGCTTTAAGGAACCATAATCTTATTTGATCCTCGTCTAGATCGTTGAAAAAGTAAAATAAAATTTGTATGTACTCTTAGGATATAGAAGAGTATTATAAAAGTAAATAAAGTGGAATAAGTTATTATTTGATGTTTTATAAAGAACGACTTTATAAAATATTTTTAAACTTCTGTGAAAATTTGTGAAATAATTCATTAATAATTTTAGTGTTGAGTAAAATACAAAGTGAAAATATAAGTGATTTAAAAAAATTGATATAGTTAAGAAAATAATAAATTTAGAGTATAACTTTCCATTTTATCCGAGTGAGTTTGGATAATCTTCTAGGCAATAACCAAATGCTAATAACCAAAACGGTACACTTGGATAATTATATATATTTTTGGACAATCAAGAAATTTTTGAACCTAAGCTAAAATTTATTTGTAAGTCATTTGGCATTTTAAATAATGTTAGGTGTTAGGTTTTCCCTTATGTAATTTGATTGATTCACTCATATCGTTGGTTTATTCCTATATAGAATTTGATTTGATTTGATTGTGTGATCTTGTATACCGTTGTTTATAAAGTTTAATTTTATAGACAAATGATTTTGAATTGTTGTTATTAGGACCTAAATCCTGGAGAGAAAAAGAGATTTTGAAGATTTTGGGAAAGAAATAATATTTATTCACTCTAGTTGATGTTTGAACCGAAATACTACTGGATGCTCCATATTGTTTTGATTTTAGATTTTCACCATACTTTATTCGTAGGAATTACCTCCTTGTCATTTTGACTTTTGATCTTTGATTTAATTTCCCATCAAAGAAATTTGAAAATAAATTTTTAAATTTATAAACTCGGGCATCTAGTTCTAAATTTATCATTTGAAAATATTGGATGCATATTATTTATTTTGGGATATCCTCTGTAATTTAGTTAAATATACTTGTTATGTTGCTTTGGTTGCATGTATATTTATATCAGGCTAATCTTCACATATAGAGTTATATCATGTTGCTTTTGTCAGCCTGATTCTCTTCTAGATTTTATAAGTATAGACATGCAAGAGATTGCTATTTGATTCTTGTCCACCTGGATTTGCATAGAGATAGTAAATTATTTTCCAAAATTATATAACAAACACAAAATGGTATGTAATAAATTTAGAAATTTAAATTTTGTTGACGATTTTATGCCCCGACTACGGGAAACCACTTGGCTTTTGTTTTCTTCGATTGGTTTAGAGCCCTTAGAGGCAATTTGTAGTTGTTCCGATTAAGCCATGCAAAGTAGAGGCTGCCAAATTTTTCTGCAAAATTTTGTGATTTAATTAATAAGTTTAATGACCCATTTTAATTAACAGTTTTAAACTTAAGGGTTTGGAAACATTTTCTTCCTTGGGAATTTTAGGGACGAAATTCTTTTAAGGGGGAGAATGTAACAACCCAAAATTTTGGTCATTTAATTTCAGATGTTTAATTAATTTTAAATATTTAATTTATTGGACTTTGGAATTTAATAACTTATAATTCAAATATAGGATATGTTTAAATATTTGAAATGTGAATTGAATGTTAATTAAATGGATTTAACAATTTTATTTAACTCCTTTTAATTAATAAATAATATTGATGAATTCAATTTGTAAATTTATTTACAAATATAAATAGATTGAATAAAATAGATAATTGGATCAAAAATATCAAACAATATTTAAATTTGTAAAATTAACATTGGGGCACTGTCTTGGATTTCGATGAAGCTGGTGCCATTAGATAAGGAATAATAAATGGTTGTACGTTGTCGAGTTTCATAATGATCAAATGTACTGTGTGGTCGTGTGAACTTGAAACGCATATATAGCGACTAATTCTAAATATAATTTGATTTAAAAATCCAACTTCTATATACTTTGGGATTATGTCTCGAAACTAATTCCATTAGGTTCGGAAAAGGAGTATTTAATATAAAATGCCAGTTGGCACACTTCGATAGGAGTTCAAATTTTTTGGACATGTAATGCTGCATATTTTAAAATAATATATATACCCCTTATATTTTATTTCCTTACTTCAGCCCATACCCAACTTACCTTGCCCTTACCCCCACACTTCATCATGTTCAAGCACATGCCTCTCCTCCCTTATTAAATCTTCCCTGTAACCTTAAAATGAGAAGTCTGAAAACTTCAAAAATTAAAATCTTGGAACCTAGGCAGCGAAAAATCATGTTGTTTGTTCCGTTGAGCTCGTACACTTGAGTGCTTCGATTCTGTATAGGTTTCGTTGGGTGAGTCATTGCTTTAGGAGGTGGCCATGTATTTTTAGTAAGCCAGGATTAGTTATTATGCGGGCTATTGTGAAATAGATGCCAAACAGAGCTTGGATTTGAGTTCGTAAGGTCGGAAAGCAGCGTTGGCCGAAGTTTGGCATGGCGCAGGGTCATTTGGTCGGTTGACGTTTTGGGAGGCTGCTATGGCATGGAGTAGGTCAAATTTTCTAGAGGGTGCGGACATGGCATTAAGGTGATGGGTAAGTGTTCTTTGAGGAGAGAGCCAACGGTGAAAATGTTTTGTCAAATGGAGGTCAGATGCTCCATATCGGTGGAAAAACATGCACGCTGGAGTGGGTTCATAGTGTCAGGTTTACACATATTGATTAGGAAAGGGGGAAGAGGGTTTAAGGAGGAGATTTATTTATTAAGGGTAATTAAGGAATTAGTTAAGTTATTTAATCATTTATTTTAGTTTGATAACTTGTAAATGCAATAACTTTATCGTACGCGGTCGGATTCGAGCGCCGATTTTTGTGTTGGATGCATAGCAATGATGGCTACGAATGGAGTTGGTTTGGTTAGATTTGAGTGGAAATTTTTTCTTAAATCTAATTCCCGTTCGGTTTAGTTTAAAACCGGAATGCTTCAACGAAAGCTGGAACCAAAGCGAGTTTAACTAACATTTAATTTTACTATATCATATTTATGATGCTATAATTATTATTGATTGCATGGATGTTAGTTAAATAGTTTAATTAATTGTTTGGTTGAAATTTTGTTTGGAAAATGGATGACATATTAATTTGATTGTTATGAACCCATCCGATTTTTAATATATATATATATATATATATATATATATATTATATGTATCCTTTGTTTTACAGAGAACATTTGTAGAGAGACCTTGAAGGGTTTCTCGTCGGTAATTTTTTTACCTTCTCATGCTAATTACGTTGACGTTTAATTAAAATTATCCATGATATTATATTTAAATTTTCGCTACGTCGTCGCTTATTTCATATCATCCCATAAATCCATGTGTGTTTTGAAATTTCGCTTATGTTTTCACAAAATATATGTTTAAAATTCATTAATCAATTTGATTAATGATAATTTAAATTAATTAATCATTTTAACTAATGATTTTTAAATTAAGTAACCAATTTAATTAATGATGTTTAAAATTGGTTTATCTTTAGATTTTAATTATTTTGCTAATGATGTTTTATACTTAATCAATAGTTTTAACCAATGGTTATTTGAGTTTAATTAATTATTTTATTTGATGAAAATGGAGTTTAATTAACCATTTTATGTAATGATATTTAAAATTAATAATCATTTTTATTGATGATGTTTAAAAAGTATTTAATCATTTTTGATAATGATATTTGAATTTAATTAATCATTTTTATTAATGATGCTTGAAACTAATTAATATTTTTTATTAATGAGATTTGAATTTAAAATAAATCATTTTAATTAATGATATTGAAATTTAATTAATCATTTTAATTAAAGATTGTTTAACTAATAGTGTTTTGAAATTTAGTGCTTTGAAATTTAGTTAATCATCTTAATTAATGATGTTTGAATTAAACTAAACCATTTTAATTAATGATATTTGAAATATGATAAATTATTTAAATAATGATTTTTTAAATTTAATTAATTTTTTTTGATAAATAATGTTTGAATTTTATTGATCAATTTATTTAATGATATTTGAAATTAATTATTCACTTAATTAATGATTATTCGGATTAAATATATTATTTGATAAACGATATTTTAAGTTAGTTAATTGATTTAATAAATGAGTTTAAAGTAAATTAACCGATTTGATGAAATTGTTTTGGAAGTAATTAATTATTTTATTTAAGAGAACTGATTTGTTTATTTAAAGGAAATGGTAAATATGATTAATTATCTTTAGGGATTATTAGTATTGTTTAGGTTTATGAAAGAGATTATAAATGTGGTTTATTGTCTTTTAAGATAATTATTTTTATTTTAAATTTAATAAAAGAATATAAATTTGGTTTATTTTCTTTGGAAAATCTATGTGGTTTAAAAATTATAAGAAGAGTATTATAAATTATTCCCAGGAAGATTAACATTATTTAAATCTATGAAGGGTTTTTAAATTATTTTATTTTCTTTTGGGATAATAAATATTGTTTCAAATGTATAAATAAAGGTTTATAAACGAAAAATATTTTAATAGAATTGTATAAAAATAAAGCTGAGTGCAAATTATTTTGGATTTATAATAATAATGTTTTAATGACCCTTTTTAGACCATTGTTTTAATACACTTAGTATTATAAATTTGTCATTTAAAAGATCAATTTAAAGAATATTTTTAAAATGTTTTTACTAATATTGAAATGTGAAAATCAAACACAAATAAGAACCAAATGTTTTTAACGTTTGATTCATTTCATTTGTGGTGAGTATATGCAATTTAATTCTCATACACAAATCACGTAGTTATTCCGAATAGTTGATTTCTCGACTATCAATATCGATTCTGCTATCTTCTTTATTTTTGTCATTCTAAGATGATGTTTTGGCTCCGTTGAGCTTTGTTATGCTTTATCAAAAATGACTAAAACCATAGTACAGATAAGGGACTGCACCCTCCAAGTCATTGTTGTGCTTCATCATCCTAAGATGATATCGCTCATTTTGAGCATTGATATCCAACACTAGAAAAACTTAAACCAAAGTGCGAGAGGGAGCCAAGCCATGTGGATTGAACCCATCATGGAATGTTCACATTAATCTAGAGAGGTGTCAGCATGCATGCATTGATGTGAAATATTTGAATGCTCTTGTGACACGAGGTCTAGCTTGGAAGTTCTTGAGAGTGACGTGTGTGCTCTCAAATATATTTTATCTAGAGGTAAACTTTCGTAGAAAGGGGGAGCACCCTCCTAGTTATATTGGATAAATTCATTCTCCTTATTTGATTTGAAGCTTTGAATTTTTTTATGTAATTGCAGCGGAAGAGTCAACTACTCTTCATGATGTTTAATTATAGGTTTTGTCCATTCTATCAAGTTTGGACTGTTATCTTGTTTTATCCATTCTATCCAGTTTAGATTTTGCTCGAATTATTTTCATTCTCTCAAGCATGGTTTCTAATACTGTTTATGCTCATTCTTATTCAGATTTGTTTCCTGTTGTTTATCTCTACTCTTTCTTGTATGGATGTTGTTCTTATATGGTAAAAACCCATTCCGCATTAGCGGCATGGTCTCACATAACTTTTATATGTCCCTCATTATTTGAGTTTCCTCATTCTGGTATTTCTAGACTAATCCGGGTATTATTTTATTATAATTCTTAGGTCAGACCGAGTATTTTTTTCAAGTTGGCTTTGGCATTGTGGAGATCTTGGAAAGGAGATGAAGGTTCACCCATCGTAGTGTTTTATTTTCCGCTGTAGTATATTTTATACCTATCGGTAATTATAAGGTCATGATTTTATAAATATCTAGCTGATAAGGTTTGTTTTTAACTTTGATATACTCTGTATTTTTGAAGTAATAATGATCACTGTCATTGTTATATTATATGTTGTCGATTCCGCTGTGAGATTCTGATTTTCCCCATTCTCCATTCTTTTATTTTTATTTACCCTAGTAGTCTGCCCTTGTATCGATTAGATGTTCGACATTTGAACATAGTAGTAGTATTCGGTGTCGACTTTAGATAGTAGAAAAGGTAGGTCATTATAGACGATGATAACTCTGTATATAAAATACAATATAACTCCCCTTGTGTTACAAAACTCCCCTATAATATATGCTTAGATTTTATATATTTTTCCCCCTTTGTCATCAACAAATATAACCAACTAAAACTATAACTCTAACACTAACTCTTACTCTAATTCTACTCTAACTCCCTTTATTAAAATACTAATTGATATATATGAGAATTATATATAATGATGATGAGAACGATTGTATAAAAACCATAAGTGATATGTAAAATGAGACAATCATGAAGTGGAAATGATGATAAGAATGATACATAAGAAATGATAAGTGATAACACAAATCATTAATAGTAACTAAACCAATCTATATATTTATTCAATACCCCACCATAATCCAATCATATCTTAAAATGTACATATAAGCAAGTGAAACAAATACTAAATTAAATATACAAACTACATAATCAAATTAACAAAGACGTACCATCCTAACATGATTTCCTAATGATCACGGATTTGTGAATAGGACAATGAGGATAATGAAGGCAAAATTTTCCCTTTTGTTCGATGAGAATTCCATCTCGATCGAAACATACTTCTCCGATGCATCGAACTTCGTTATCTTCCTCTATGTGTTCTTCCTCTTCTTCCTCTCTTTCCTCATTTTCCTCGTCATCGCTGTCTTGAGTGGTGTTATGAATGGCCAAATTTGTAGAATCATCTTCAATAACTATTGGATTCATAGGATTATCCAATAGATATTTTTGCAAATTGTGAAGTATTCTACATTGTTTAACTTGTTCTTTAGACATACGAAGTTTACGACTTGTATTTCAACCAACAACTCCAGAACATTCTTCGCTTCTCCTTCCAAAATAACTTTGGCCATAATAGTGTTCTAGAAGGGGACTTGGGTAGGAGAAGGGAAGGAAAACGATGAATTCTCTTCTCTAGAATGTTTGGAATTAGAGGAGGCCGTGGTTTATTTATTTCAGAAGTTTAAAATAGAGAGAAGATAGCGGAATAAAGAAGAAAATCGAAATTTGGTTATTATATAACCACCAATTTGAATTTTAGAGGGAAATTTAAAAAACAAAATTACCATTATATGTCGACATAGGGGCATAGGATATGTCGACATACATGTTATAATATTGATTATTTTTCTTTTCCTTATATTTTGTAATTTGTTCTTTATTATTTTTATATTTACAATAGCGAACAAATTCCTAACTCTCTTCTTAACTTAGTAAAAGATGTTTGATTCAATAGTTTTGTTAATATATCAGCTATTTGATTTTTAATGTTTATAAATTCAAGCGATATTATTTCTTTATTAACATTATCTATTAGAAAATGGTGTCTTATATCAATATGTTTAGTTCTAGCATAATGAGTTAGATTTTTAGATAGATTGATCACAATTCTATTATCACGGTATATTAGTGACATAGTAAAGTTTAAACCCAAATCTTTTAATGTTTATTGCATATAGATAACCCATGAACGGGCTAATGCTGCTGAAATATATTCTGCTTCTGAGGTAGAACGAGATACAGAGTTTTACTTCTTACTAAACTAGAAAACCAAAGAGTGTCCTAAAATTTAACAAGTTCCACCTGTACTTTTTCGCTCTGATTTGCAACCAGCATGGTCAGCATCACTATATGAAATTAATTCAAATGAGTTTTCTTTTGGATAAAAGAGTCCATATCCTAATGTGTTATTAATATATCTCAAAATTCATTTTATAGATTTTAAATGAGTTTCTTTAGGTTGAGATTGGTATCTTGCATAGAGACAAACACTATGCATTATATCAGGTCTATTAGCGGTTATATAGAGTAGTGATCCAATCTTTCCTCGATATATAATTTTTGATCAACGTCTTTTGAATTTTCTTCTTTATTTAACTTTTCAGTAGTTGCCATGGGTGTTGGTTTACCCTAGGTATTTAACATACCAAATTTCTTAACTAAATTTTTAGCATTTTTTTCTTGTCTAATATAAATACCATTACTTTGTTGTTTTATTTGCAATCCAAGAAAATAATTTAGTTCTCTCATATGACTCATTTCAAATTCCTTAGTCATTATTTCTGAGAATTTCTTATTTATTTTATCGTTGGTAAATCCCAAATGATATCGTCTACATATATTTTTATTATTTGAATATCATTTTTATCACCTTTAATAAAAAGTGCACTATTTACTTTTCCTATTTCAATTTTGGTTGTAACAGACAGGATTTAAGTCTGTCATACCAAGCTCGTGGAGCCTGTTTCAGACCATATAAAGTCTTCTTTAATTTGTAAACATGATTAGGTAGCTTTACATCTTCAAAAGGCGGGAGTTGTTCTACATATACATCTTCTTTAATAAAACCATTTAAAATGCACTTTTAACATCCATTTGATATAACTTAAAATTATTAAGATTAGCGAAAGCAAGGAAAATTCGTATAGCTTCTAATCTTGCGAGGAGTGCAAAAGTTTCATCAAAATCTATTCTTTCTTCTTGACAATAACCTTGTGCAACTAATCGAGCTTTATTTCTCATAACCTCTCCTTGTTTATTCATTTTTTTTCTATATACCCATTTAGTTCCTCTAATGAATTTATCCTCAAGTTTTGAAACTAATTCCTATACACCATTTCTTGTAAATTGATTCAATTCCTCTTGCATAGCAAGAATTCATGAATCGTCAGTTGATGCTTCCTTTGGATTTTTAGGTTCAATAGTTGAAATAAAAGCAAAGTTACTCATTTTATTTAGTTGATTTCTAGTTCTGACAACGGAGTTAGTATTTCCAAGTATATTTTCTATAAGATGATCTTTCAAGTATCCTGTTCTTTTATTTGGATGTGAATTTTTTGAATTATTTTTATTTTCGGCAATCTCATTATTACTAATTTCATCTAAGTTATCAATGTTTTCTTCTTCATCAATATTTGGATTATAATTTTTAAAATTCTCATCAAATGAGACTTGAAATGTCTCTTCAATAGTGTTAACATCAAAATTGGTCACTGACACCCTTAAGAGAGATTGTGTAGAGAGATTAATGAAGAAAGTGAAATTAAACAGAGAACAATACGCAAATTTAAATGCAGAGAGTATGAACACCACATTTATAGTGGTTCGGCGTAACTGCCTACGTCCACTTTGTGGTTAATCTTTATTGCTTTACTTGATAATTGATTATAGATACAATCCGTACACCAACTATTTGATTAGAATTGTTGTGCCGAACGTCCCTGGAATGTCGAACACTCTCTAACGCCGAACGCTATTGAGTGCCGAGCGCTCCTGAATACCGAGCGCTCTCCAATGCCGAACGCTCCTAAATGCCGAGCGCTCATGAATGCCGAGAAGTGTGGAATGTCGAACGAGTTTGGATGCCGAACAATTTTGTCATGCCGAACGGCCTTCAATGCCAAACGACCATAGATGCCGAACGGCCTGGTCATGCCGAACGAGAATGCTCAGTCCTTAGTTGCCTGGTCAAACCTCCAGGTAACACTTGCCCCCTCAAAGTGCATTACGTGATTCGAACATGATGCGCTTTGAATCGCATGTCTTCTGTGCTTCGCTTCGAGCTTTAGGTTTATACTTCTTCCTGGTGGCTTTTTCTCGTGAATACTGGGTGAGGCAATGCATGCCAAACGTTATGAAAATACCGAGCAGCATAGCCGAACCTGAGCGCCCTGGATGCCAAATGCTATTGAATGCCGATGCCGAACGATGTCGTCTTGACCGGTTCTATCGGTTATTGTCTCTTCGACTTCCTCTCTTTCCCTATAAAGTCAGCATTTTCCTTCTTCTTCTCTTCTTTACTTTCACCTCCATCATCATGTATTCACGAACCTTGCCTTTTAACAAACTCCAAGAATTTGACTACCCTTCCTTCCTCGAGCATCATCCCCTACATTACCCTTTTTCCGAGTCATTCGGAATTAATTAAAGCTATGCCCAGAACTCCAGAGTTCTCCCGAGCTTCAACCTATTTGCTAGGTATCGACCCCTTCTATTTAAATTCTTTCCCCGACTAAAAGTTTTAATATGAGGCTTAAGTTCGTAAATTAGAACCGTGGCCAATAGGTATTTCGTGGATGAAAGGATCGAACTGCGATTAGGGCATGCTCTAGGGCTAGATGACGTAGAGAAAAGGGGGAAGTGGTTAGAGGCAACCACATGAGGGTGTTGATAGAAGATGTACTATGGTTTGGTATGGTTTTCTCATGCCGAACGAGATTGGAGGGAAGCGTAGAGGAGGAACAGGAATTGGCTAGAGCGCCGACAACACGGTCCAGTATGACTTGCCAAACGACTTGACCACGTCATTCGGTATGGATGGAGGGGAAAGATAAAGCCGTTGTTAAGGGCGAAGTGCCGAGCGTTGGGGCTCGGCATAACCTCGGCTCGGCATGATTCGCCACATGTCGAGTAGCGGAGTGGAAAAATAAGGAGGAAGTACGAATTGGTTAGGAGCCGAACGATTTATCGGCCGAACAGCGCGTAGGCCAAATGGTCATGAATGTCGATCGATTATTAGGCCGAACAATATTTTGGCCGAACGATACTTAGGCCGAAAAACATTTTAACCGAACGATACTTAGGCCGAACAACATTTTGACCGAACGATACTTAGGCCGAACAACATTTCACCTTGCCTAATTATAAGACAAAAACAAAGACACAGACCTAAGCATACTAGCATATCGGACTAATCTGGATTGATAACTTCCTAGTTCCAATTATCATAAGCCTAAACTGAAATCAATAAAAACAAATAAAAGCTTTTGGCGTACAGTGTCAATGTCTGAGTCCAAAATTGAAAACAATGCAAGGTTGGTTTTCGGAGACGGTCAGCGATGACGGTCTTCGAAGACGACAGTTCAAAGTTCAACTTTATACCATCAACTCTGTGACTTATAATTTCTCCGCACTTATACTTGAATTATCACACTAGTTCACACACCACACGGGGGAGGGTAATATTTATGTTGTTAATTCTAATGTCGATTGTTTTTCAAGTATAGTTCAAACAGGTACTCTACTAGATTCAATTTCTATCAAAGATGTCTAAGAAGTCTAGCTCTGCCACGATCTCAGATAGACCTGGGTAGTCTTCTAAACAAGGAGTCGCAGATACTTTAACCCTTCGACTTCCTCTTCTCATAACTTAGCTCCCGACGCCCTGGAGGCATCAATTTACTTGGACAACCAGGTCGATTCACAGGCTTCGAAGATCAATGAAAGTGCACTCCTCGGATATGATCCGTACACGGAATCCCCTTCGACGATGTATTATTTCCATCGGGGCACGATCGTCCACACTTGTCCCCAGTTGGATACACAGCTTGTAATAATTTTATGCGTTGGGTCGGCAGTGTGCCACCGTTCAACTTATTTCTTTGGGATGTGTTGCAATACATCGATATTGCCCCGTCACAACTGCACCCGAACGGTCACTCCTTCATCTACGGGACCTACATCCTTTTCATGAATGTCCTCTCCAGGCCTCCAATCCCGGGTGACATCAGATATATATATATATATATATATATATATTACTTAAATATAAAAGCACAATTCTAAAATTGCTTACGTGGACTCACAGAATGATACGCTTTTGAAATTCTCTCCTCTCCCTTCCGTGGTAACCTTCATTTAAGTTGTGATTTAATAAAAAAAAAAAATTGCATCCACTCTTTAAGCAGTTTCCACACACTTCATACTCTATCCAAACTTTTCGCTTCCTATCTTCCCACAACAAAACCTAACTCAAATCGTCGATAACATATATATTTCGACCATTCACTGTGATCTGTTTTGTTGCCAACATCCTCACGACCAGATAGCTATTATGATTTATCAAGCGGATGGAAAATATTCAAGGTTCAAAACGAATTGAGGTGAATTATTTTCGAATTTTGAAATTTTGCAATTTCAATCATTTTCTTCTTTCATTTGTTTTTGATTTCGAATTTTGAAATTGATCGAAAGTTAGCAGATATTAATTCTGCTTTTCCTTTTATTTTGGGTTTTAACATCTTGCTGCTACTTACTCCACATTTGAACATAGTAGTCGTCCCCTGTTAGCCATTTAACGAGTGATTAGTTGGGTTAACACATTTTATCAAAACTTAAGCATATTATTTTATATATCAATAAAGTGATTGACTCAAATTTAACATGGTTTAGTGCTAGCACTTAGTATAGTACATGAAAGTCAAACTGTCAGAAATGCAAGCATTAAAAAATATGTTAACTAAGTAGGCATGTTAAACTGAAGCAATCACTGAAGTTTAATACAACATGATGAAATGAATTTGACAAAAACTGACAGTGGACGACCGTGGAATTGTGGTTATTAAATGTCAGTAGAAGAACTAACTTATAATGACAGTGTAAACTTAAAGTTCAATAATCTATTACGATTATGTGGGAAGATGATACCTTTTGCTCACAACTTGGAATACATGAACATGGTTCAAAGCCAACTGTTGATTGAAAATCTACATATAAAATGTACCTTTTATTTTGAAAATCTTTGTCGTTGATTGTGATGAAACCAGAATTGATTTTGACGTGTAACATATATTTGCACATATTACCACCTATGCATATCTGTTTATTCTTTCTAGCCAGTTGTATTTACGTGTATACAACTGTTTATATATTTTACTTATGTCTTTTTTTTATAAAAATAATGGTTCCTACGGTATTTGGAATGCAGTCCTGTTACATGCCTACGATCCAGCTGTATATGTCGATTTAATGTTCATTTTATCTTTATTATGGCAATATACATATGTGGATGGTTTGTTTCTGTTCCAAGGTAGCAGCACAAAATTGATGTTCACTTTCTTTCCCTTTTTGTACAATTATGTCCTTTTTGCTCTGTACTTCTTCAAGCTTATTTACGTTTTCCCTTCAATTGCCTGCATTATTCAGTATTTTACATCTGAATCTCACCTTCTATATTAATTACATTTAGCTTGGCGCTGAAAGACAATAAGTCATTCATAAATTAAGCTCACAGTCATTAGATTACAGATATTTATTTAAAATTAATGCAGTTTAAGGTAGAATATTTATTTAAAATTGAAGGACGTCTTGATTCGAGCTTCTAGGCAACTCCTTATAAATTTCATCCTATTCAAGTTGATCTGTTAATCCCACGGCAAATCAATTTATATTTCGACCATCCACTACGATCTGTGTTGTCGCCGATATCCTTATGACTAGATAGCCATCATAGTTTATCAATGGACTGAAAATATTCAGGGATCAAAATGAAATTGAGGTGAATTATAACAGGATATCTACTTGCTTGAACCAGTGTTTCAGTCAAATGCATTAGCTCCAACATTCCAGTCTCAGTGCTATAGCTCTACATTCAACGTTGCAGTCTTCAATAACTCCACTTTCTGAAATTGTCCTCGGCAGCAAATGTCCCAGGCACTGTTACCTCAGATTGCTTCGGTCTTCAACTTTTTTAATTACATCCAGTCGTCACTTGGTTTTAGCATACCGCCTTTTCTCTCCTATCCATGTGTCCTTAATTGTCATCAGTCCTCAGTTGTACTCAGGTGCCAGAGCATGGCACCCTCGGTTGCACCAGTCAGCAATGTATGATTCACTCGCCTCTACGTATTCATAAATTTTAGACTACTTCATTACTTTAGTCTTTCATGCATGCATTTCAGTTTCCATCATACATGCATATTAGTTTCCATACAACCAACGAGCCTACAGCCACTGTCAGCATGCCAAAATGCATTTCAACCATCGCTTGATGGCTACTTATATCTGCTCCATTTATGTTTACCTGCAGCTTGGATAACATAAGTTATATTTAAAGGTGTTACATGAGAATATATGTGTTTGTACACGTGGACAGGCGGACGGGGGTGGGTGGGGTCATGGAAATGTGAAATCTTCTAAAAACCCATAAGTGTACGATAGTTATCATTAATGAACTTAAGGTCGAACTGGTGTTGTTCACCAAACTTCAATGCCATAAATGATGATATAGCACTGGTAACTCACATCAACTAATATTTATTGACACTGCAGTTCCAACATCGACCCGTATGCGAAGCACGGGTTCCAGTCTAGTATATATATATATGATCAAGAAGCGGAGACATAGCCCCTCTTTCATGTTTCTCGAGCCGCACCACAAATACCAAATCTTAACTGGGGCATGCAGCAAGTTCGCCCTGTACAAACAGGAATGGTTTTATGTGCGTTTCCCTCCTGGTTTCACGTGGAGATGGGTGAAGGAAGTAAGTCTTTTCTCTAGATCACTATTCATATTCGGTCAAAGCCGTGCCTTTTCTAACTCTTTTTTCTGTCTTTTCAGATATCAATCCACGTCCTGACGGCCGTAGATATTCTGAAGCCATCGAAGCTATTAGGGCCCTTTCTGCCGACGAACGGGACATCCGAACTCTCGTTTCAAGTGAGTCTCTTTCGAGGTTTGGACTGTTGGCAGAAGGCCGTCGGATAAGCCTTCCTTAGGGCATTACCATACCCAGGCCCGCCTCTGGCAAAGGGAAAAAACAAGCTGAGTCTTCAGCATGCAATGCTCCTGGCGCACTAGAAGAAGGAGAAATCAAAGAAAACAAAACACCCGAAGCACAAGTGAGAACGTTGGTCCTACTCAGGACCCACTAGTTGAAGTTCATGACATCGAAACGTCATCCTCCCCTTCGAAGAGGAAAAAGAAACTGACATACAAGATAAGGAGGGAAAAAGTTGGCGCAACCTCTAAAGTTACTCTTATTCCAACAGAGAAAGAGGCTTCCTCACAACGTTTAGAAAGTTCTTTAAAGGGCCTCTCAAACCTCTCGATACCCGACGATCTACTTAATTATGATTTCGACGATCCGGAGGCACTTAAACATCACTCGCCCATCAGAGGCGATGCAGGCGTCGAAGCCCAATCTCAGGGGGAAAAAACTGCCATTAGTAAAGAAACTGGTCCGTCGGGGGGAAACACTAGGACACACACAAACACATGCACTTCACCTTGAACTTAAATTTTCGTTGTCACACTACTCTTTGTTAATTCATATTTTTTAAAATTCTGTGCAGGTGACATGGGGCGTACACACGGAATCGATCGTCTCCACGGGTCGTCTATCTTCTATCACTCTGGACGGGACTCAGGTTCCGGAAGACGTCGGGATAGAGACGGTGATGGCGATAGGGATTACCATTCCCGGGACTCATCATCTTGAAAGAAAACATATTATCAGTCCAACTACCACCAACATCCCTCTTCTCACTTGAAACAAAGCAAAGATAAGTACAGCCATAAGGGGTCGCAATCCGATGTCCCCCGAGATCAACACTCTGATTCCTCTTCCACACGACAATCCCGGGATCCTCACAGGAGAGCTGAACTTTCAAAGCCATCTCCTCCTGTTCCCGCAATAGATCCATAAGTGTCGGAGAGACTGACCGAGCTTAAAGTTAAATTTCCAAAGATCTGCTTTGATGGTCTGAAGTTCCTCCCGGCAATCCACCATATACCTGGATATGTTAAGTAGAGCGGTATCGCCTGTACCAACGATGTCTATGTTCAGCATGACACGTTCGTTCATCTTGTTGAGAAAGTGTTGAAAGTCTCCATTGAACGCCAACATGAGATAGCTTGAGGCTATTCATGACAAAGACATTATCAAAGCTCAGGACGAAGAGATTGCGACTTAAAATCTCAACTTGAGGCCACCCAGTAGAGCGCCAAGGATACCACCGAAGCCGTAACTCGTTTGGAATCAACTCACAAAAAAGAAATCGATGAGGTGGCACAATGCTTGGGGGCTTTAGCTTTGGAGAATGACTCGGTGCAAAAAGAGAGGGATGCATTCTGTCTTCGAGTTAAAGAACTTAAGGAGCGACTCCGTAAAGAGCAAGAAGGGAAGATTGCTGCCTAAGAAGAGTCGCAACGGTGTTGCGACGAGGTCGTTGCAATGCGAGTCCTAAAGACAAAACTTGAGGGCGAGCTTTCTAAAATTAAGGCGCTGAAGAATGAAGCCCGCGAAGAGGGTAAAAAGATAGCATTTGCGGAAATCGACTCCCGTCTTGAGGGGGCCAAGGAAGAAGGTAGAGAAGAAATCAAAATCATGTTCAACCTGCTTGTTACCGATTTCAATGCCCGCGTTCTCATGCACCGAGACTTAACTTTTCTGGGCGAGGGCTATCTCGAATCTTTATTCGAAGCGTGGGAGACCTTAATTGAAATCAAGAAGGCCAAACACGGTATCGAGGAGGTTGACGAGGGGGCTTTGATAAAAGAATTCGTTAAGGGAAACGAGCATTCAGACCTATCCACGGCTAAAGCCCTTTATTGAAAAGGCTCCCCCTCAAGGAAAGGGAAAGAAGTTATCGTCGGTCCATCCGGGATTGAGTCTCTAGCTCATGTGTCTACCCAGCCGGCCGGTCGGCCGATACTCGATCCTTTTGAACAGCACATTGGCTATGACCCGGAGGACCTTGGCCTTGGCATTTACGTTTTGTCCCCTATTCCAGAGGGTGAGACCCCCCTGACGGTTGAGAGCCAGCCGGAACCAGGTAGGCAACTCTTTTGCTTTAACATTCCAAGAGTTTTCTCTTTTCACCAGAAGCTACCACATTCTAATACTTGCTTTTCGTGATTTTGTGCAGGCCGTTCTGATCTTGAGCCCACTCTGAGGAGCGATGTCGCCAAGGAGGTGAGGAAAAAACGAGTGAAGCCACTCATACAGGAGAGGCTCCCGGTCCCGATGCCTAGGTGATCGGAGCGCTTGATGAGGACAGATCTGAGACTTCCTCTCCCATCGATGGGAGTTAAGAAGTTGAAATTACAGGCGTCTCTGAGCACATATACGAACTGAGCATGAAGGAGCAGCCTGATAAAGAGAAGGAAAAGACGATCAAGATCAAGGTCGAACCTCAAGATGTGGACCCGGACGATCCTTTAAACAAGTCATTGAAGGTCATTCTCCCCGACGGGTACAAACCCATGGATTTTCCTCGTACTTATTCAGTCGTCACTCCCCCATCAAAGAAAGCTGTCAAGGGTAAACATACCGAGGAGGAGTCATCGGGCAAAAAGTCGAAAAAGTCAAACAAATAGTCTTCGCTCTCGTTCAACAAGAGCTAGTTTAGATTATGTAATTATTTTTGTTTTTGTAGTTTATGTAAATAAACTTTTGACTCCGAGCTTCGGAGGAGTTGTAGTAGAAACTTATTTTTGATGAATAAAACTTAGTTCTTTTTGCCTTTCAGAAGATTTCTGTTGTCAGGTTTTCTGTATAATCATGGTCGGAACCCAAGCTATTGCGAGTTACTTAAGCTTCTCGATTCATCTTCAAATAAGTTGATAATCTTTTGGCATTGCACATTCTTTATTCCACGCTCCGGGTACTTAGAATATTTTCTAGTCCACATGCCAAGGATTCGATGACTTCAAGCCATTTGTTCCAGCCCGCACTCAGGGGACTTGGATATTTAAATTGTTTATATTCTAGTCCACGCTCTGGGGACTTAGAGTACTTCAGTCCGCACTCAGGGGACTCGGATATTTAAGTCATTTATACTCCAGTCCACACTTTTGGGGACTTAGAGTACTCCAGTCCGCACTCTGAGGACTTGGAGATTTTGAGTCATTTATACTTGAGTCTGCACTCTGGGGACTTAGAGTACTCCATTCCGCACTCCGAGGACTTGGAGATTTTGAGTCGTTTATACTCGAGTCCACGCTCTGTGGACTTAGAGTACTCCAGTCCACACTCCGGGGACTTGGAGGTTTTGAGTCGTTCATACTCAAGTCCGCGCTCTGTGGACTTAGAATATACCAGTCCACACTCTAGGGACTTGGAGATTTTGAGTCGTTTATAATCGAGTCCGCACTCTGGAGACTTAGAGTACTCCAGTCCGCACTCCGGGGACTTGGAGATTTTGAGTCGTATATACTCGAGTCCGCACTCTGGGGACTTAGAGTACTCCAGTCCTCACTCTAGGGACTTGAAGATTTTGAGTCGTTTATACTCGAGTCTGCACTCTGGGGACTTAAATTACTCCAGTCCGCACTCTAGGGACTTGGAGATTTTGAATTATTTATACGCGTTCATGCGTCAGACAGAGTAATGTATCTCTTAGTCATTTGTTACAGCGTTATCATATATAGAAACATCGACAATTCATGGGAAAAAGAAATGGCTTCAAGCCTTTATTAATGCAAATAAGCTAAGTTGTCTTTCTACATGCTGTAAACTAGGAATAAAAACTTGCTAGAAATAAATGCAACTAAAATATGATAGAAATGAACTAAGTGTAATAATGCCGCAAATGTTCACCATTCCATGCTCGGGGGAGTGTCGTACTATCGACGGTCGCTAGCTTGAAAGTACCTTCTCCAAGCTTCCGTTCAATGACATATGGACCTTCCCATGCGGGGCTCATGTGTGATGGAACTGGGAAAACTCGTTTCAAAACAAGATCACCCACGCCAAATATTCTCGATCGGACCTTTTCATTATAATATCGAGCAATTCGGTGCCTATACGCAGCTGCTCTTAAATTAGCTTCTTCGCGTTTTTCATCAATGAAGTCCAACGGTTCCAGCAAGAGGTCTTGATTTAACTCAGGGTCATAATAAGTTACCCGATGTGATGGGACTTCAAGTTCCACAGGTATGACAGCTTCCATGCCATATGCTAATGCAAATGGAGTGTGGCCAGTCGCGGACTTGTGGGTGGTTCTGTAAGTCCAAAAGTCGTCGGAAGCTTCCAAACGATTTTTCAGTATGGATTTGATTACCTTGTTCACGGCCTTCACTTGTCCATTAGATTTCGGATGAGAAACTACTGCAAACTTTTTCTCAATACCATATTTTTGACAAAATTCCTTAAAAACTTTGCTTTCAAACTGAGTTCCATTGTCTGTAACGATGATTCGTGGCAGGCCAAAGCGGCATATGATATTTTGTACAACGAAATTAATGACTTTCTTGGTGGTGATAGTGGCCAAAGGCTCTGCTTCTGCCCACTTGGTAAAAAAATCGACCGCAACAATCGCGTATTTTGCACCACCTTTGAATAGGGGTAAGGAACCGACTATATCGATCCCCCACATTGCAAATGGCCAAGGACTAACTATTTGTGTGAGTTCCGTCGGCGGGGCTCTTGGGATTTTCGCATGCTTCTGGAATTTGTCACATCTTCTTACGTAGTTTGCGGCATCCCGATTTACAATTGGCCAATAGTATCCATAGCGGAAGATTTTCTTTGCTAACGTCTGCCCCTGGTATGGTCGCCACATTCACCATCATGGACTTCCTTCAGGACTCGTTTTAACTTATCATGGGCAATGCACCGGAGTAATGGGGTCGAAAATCCCCTCCGATACATTATTCCATCCTGCATTACGTAACGAGAAGCCTTACGAATGACTTTTTGTCTTTCGCTCCTTCTTTCTAGCATGGCCCGGTGTAACAAATACAGCTTGAATTGGGTCATCCATGAATCCTTTTCAATTTCTGTTTCTAACACGAAATCTACCTCCATCATATTTATGCTCGAAACATGTAAGGTTTCAGTGGGATACAACCCCATCTGTTGTGCATCACCAGTGCTTGCGAATTTTTCCAACGAATCAGTTGCTCTGTTTTGTTCACGCGGAACATGTGAAATATCATAATACTCGAGATCCGCTAGCAGCTCCTGAACTTGGGCAAATACGGAGCAAGTCTCTGCCCCCTTGCTTGGTAGTCTCCACGCACTTGATACACCACTAGTTGCGAGTCACAAAAAATTTCAACCGATCTTATTCCCAGTTCTTTGACGAGTCTTAAGCCGACAATCAATGCTTCATACTCGGCCTCGTTATTCATTGCTGTGAATTCGAGCTTCAAAGCATAGCAAACCGATCGGTTTTCAGGAGTTACAAGAACTATCCCAACCCCCGAACAATGGTCGTTAAGTGCCCCATCGGTGTACATCTTCCATCGGACGGGAGGTATAACATTGCGGTCGTTTGATTCATCTATCATGGTGAATTCAGCGACGAAATCCGCTAGCGCTTGTCCCGGTATGGCCTTTCGCGGTAGGTAAGTAATATCGAACTGACTGAGCTCGATATTCCATTTTAACAGTCTTCCAGAAGTTTCCGGTCGTTGGAGTATCTGACGCAAGGGTTGATCAGTGTAAACACTGATTGGGTGTGCCTGAAAATATGGGCGAAGATTGCGTGATGCAATCACCAAGCAATAGGATAATTTCTCGATCTTGGGATAGTTTCTTTCTGCCCCGTCAGACGTTTACTAACATAGTAAACTGGCCTTTGAACTCGGTCCTCTTCACGAACTAAAGCCATACTGATAGCATGTTGGGATACTACCAAGTACACATACAACATTTCATGGTCTATTGGTTTCGATAGCACTAGGGGGCTCTTCAAATGCCTTACCAGAGCACGGAATGCTTCCTTGTAGTCGGATGTCCACTTGAAATTCCTTTTTCCCTTCTTTATCACATCAAAGAAAGGAATGCACTTATCCATGGCTCTGGATATGAATTGGCTCAGCGCTGCCACCTTTCCATTCAAGCTTTGTACTTGCTTTATAGTTCTAGGCACTTGTATGTCCCGAATAGCCCGAATATTTTCCGGGTTAGCTTCAATTCCACGTGCATTCACAATGAAACCCAAGAACTTTCCTGATGCCACGCCAAAAGAGCACTTCAAGGGGTTGATCTTCATACCGTATTGTCTGAGTATATCAAACATTTCTGCTAAGTCTCGGATGTGGCCGTTTGACTGCCGTGACTTCACAAGCATGTCATCTACATAAACTTCCATCGTCCTATCGATCTGGTCCTTAAACATTCGATTCACCAGACGCAGATAAGTTGTTCCCGCATTTTTCAATCCAAAGGGCATTACTACATAGCAATATAGCCCTATATTTGTGACAAACCGGTGTGCTCTTGGTCTGGAATGTGCATCGGGATCTGATTGTATCCTGAGTATGCATCCATAAATGACAGTAATTCGTGTCTGGCGGTATAGTCGACGAGCTGGTCGTTTCTAGGTAAAGGGAAACTATCCTTAGGGCATGCTTTATTCAAATTGGAGTAATTAACACAAGTTCTCCACTTCCCATTTGCTTTCTTCACTAGCACTCGGTTAGATACCCATTTAGGGTAGAGGGTGTCACGGATGAACCCATTGGCTTTGAGTTTGTCCACCTCCCCTTTGAGAGCCGCGGACCTTTACAGGTCCATACCTCTCCTTTTCTATTTTACGAGAACGTATTTCGGGTCTATGTTCAACATATAACTCGCGATTGTTGGAGAAATCTCGCACATATCAGAGTGTGTCCAAGCGAAAACGTCCAGATTCGCCCGGAGAAAACCAATAAGATCCTCGGCCACTGAAGGGTCGAATTGCGATCCAATCTTAGAAATCATGATGGGTCATCCCGGCTGACTGAGATGTTGATCGTCAGCTCAGCTGATGCTGCATTCGTTTCCCTGGGTTCCCCATCATCATCTCTCGGATCTATGTCTCTAAGGATCCGAGAATGCTGCCCGAGTCAGGGCTCGAGCACTACTTGTCAATCATCAGTCTTTTGGATACGGACGAAACTGTCCGCAACCTTTCCCTTCTCTCTCCGCTGAGCTTCTCTCAGCTCTGCCACATAACATGTGCGACCGGTCGCCTGATCGCCATGTACTATGCCGACTCCTTTGTCTGTCGAAATTTTTAATGTCAAGCACCATGGGGCCAAAGCAGCCCTAAATTCTGCCAAGGCTGGGCGACCCAAAAAGACATTGTATGGAGAGTCAAAGTCCATTACTATGAACGGTAGGACTCGCACTCTCCTACGCTTACCTTCTCCTAGTTCAACTGGTAGCTCTATATACCCCATCGCGTCGGTTGCAGCACCGTTAAAGCCATGGATACGGGCTTTGCATGGTTTCAAATCTTTCGTTTCCATCTTCATTTGGTCATAAGCCTTCTTGAAGATGATGTTGACAGAGCTTCCACAATCAATCAAGATCTTTTCACGTAAGATGGCCCGATTGTTGCAGATATAACCATCGGGTCGATAGTAGGAGCCTCCACCTTGTCCGTGTCTCGACTCCTAAACAAGATATCGTCAGTCGTCATGCGTTGTTGTTTTACGGGGGTTCCATCTTCCACATTCGAACAACATTCATAATCTGCATGCCTCAAGGAGGTAGCATATCGTTCCATCTTCTGCCAATTCTTGTCTGCAGGATGAGGTCCTTCGATAATAGTATTTATGAACAATCTACCCACAGTCCGAGCAGATTGTTTTGGTTGGCGTGGAGCCGGCCCGCGTCTGGGGTCTGACGTTCCTTGCCTACCATTTTGCGGGTTTTTGACAAATTCCTGCAGTTTTTTCTGTCTGATCAAATTCTCTATGGCATCATTGAGGTGTCTACACTCCTCAGTATTGTGCCCAAGGGTCTCATGGAAGCGACACTACTTCCCTGTGTGTTTCTGTTCTTCAGTAGATTCCTTTAGGCATGGCTTTCTGTATTCAAAGGTGTTATAGGTAGATAGATAAATGTTTTCGAGAGAAATATTCAGCGGGTTGTATTCATTGTAGGTCGGAATCCTTGACTTCCATTTCCCTGCTTCTCTTTTCTTTCCGGGATTCCCACCTCCGGATCCTTTGGACTGCCCAGGCTTGTTCTGAACGTTAACTTGAACTTTTCCCGAACTATCGCCGGACTGCTCCACGGCGATGTTACTTTTCACAGTCTCCTGAACAGGCCCTTATGCCTTATCTCATCTTGTCCATCGACCCTACTCCCTCCGTATGAACTGATGGGCTTTGGAATAGAATCGTTCCGATGTAGCTGGGGGCTTTCCCGCCAAGCAATCTCCAAACTCCGAGTCTGGATCTACTCCTCGCATTACCGCCATCAAAACTGCGTGGTCGTTAGGATTGCTAACTTCAGTGGCGGCAATATGAAACCTCTGTAAGTATGCTTTCAAAGACTCTCCCGGAGCTTGGATCACGCTTGATAAAGACATTACATCCTTTGGATGGGTAGCATGTATCCTGAATTGCTCAACAAATTTCATCGCTATCTCGTCGAAGCTGGATATAGATCGCGAAGGAAGCTGAGTAAACCACATAGTGGCGATTCCGGACAGAGTGATTGGGAAACACCTACACTTAGTCGCATCATTTTCCCTTGCCGGATCCATCATCCATTCGTACCTCATCACGTGTTGCCTAGGGTCAGTCTCCCTTCATAGGCTGGGATGGTTGGCATGCTAAACTTCCTTGGGTACTCGACTTGTAGAATGGTATCTGTGAAAGGGGTATGACTCCTAAACACTCCCCAATCTTCGTTGGTTAGGCCTTGATTTTCTCTCATTAACTGCCTCACCATGGCTGATAAATCCGGAGTTTGTATAGAGGGTGGGAGGTTGGGTTCCGTTCCACGGGACCGTGCAGGTTGATGTCCCGCTTGATTTGGGTCTTGGTGATCCAGGCGTCCGGTTTCATCACATGCCTGATCCATGCCGGATCGATCAATGGCACCTTCTTGTGCAGCTTCATCCCTACGGCGTCTACGCCTAGGAGGTTCATCAGCTGAGGTCGAGCTATCTGATTCAGAATAAGGAGCAGGACTACTTCCAGCATTCTGATGCTGCTGCTGGGCAAGCTGAGTCATGAGATTAGTATTGGCTTGGATCTGCTCAGCAAGTTGCCTTCTACTTTCCCTGAGTTCTCTTATTAAGTCATTGAACTCTGTTCAAGAAACGACCCCCGCTTCGTCCTGGATGGAGGTTCCTGCGCCTTGAATTGCTGGTTGGTTGCTGGGTCCTATCTGTTGTACACTAGTAGTTTTATTGACATCTGCATTGTGAGAGGCCGATCTAGTTCGTGTTCTTCCCATGATAGAGTTGTCGGTTGTAACTCTGAGTAGAAAGAACAGATGTCTTATGAATGATTTGGATCTCCTTCGAGGGATTTTTCAATCTAGTAGCTACAAAGTAGATCCTATCGTCCTGAGTTCAACTCTCAGTGAAAGCACCAAAATGTTAGCACCAAAATTGGCACTGACACCCTTAAGAGAGATTGTGTAGAGAGATTAATGAATAAAGTAAAATTAAATAGAGAACAATACACAAATTTAAATGCAGAGAGTATGAACACCAGATTTATAGTGGTTCGGCGTAACTGCCTACGTCCACTTTATGGTTAATCTTTATTGCTTTACTTGATAATTGATTACAGATATAATCTGTAACCAACTATTTGATTACAATTGTTGATCAAAAAAGATAAGTCTTGAATGAGTATTAAATGCGGCAGAGTCTCCCCAGTATTCTCGAAATTCCGATCCCCTTCATTGTGCCCCTGCTTCTCTATTTATAGACGAAGGTAGGTTGGACTTCCCTAGTGGGCCTAGCAGCTTGGTATCTCGGCCCAATATAAGTGATCTTCGAATGTCGAACCAAAAATGCCGAACGACAGAGTGCCGAAAGACATCTTTGTGCCGAACAAAACGATGTGTTGCGTGAGAGGTGCAGGCCGATCGAGAATCGACGCCGGACGGGGAAGGTGCCGGACGAAACTGGAATGTCGAACAGTCTAGGAATGATGGGCGAGGCATGGATCCGAGCGCTCTAGAAGCTGAACGCTCTTGAATGCCAGCCGACCAGTTGTGCCAAACATCCTTGGAATATCGAACACTCTCTAATACCGAACTCTATTGAGTGCCGAGCGCTCCTGAATACCAAGCGCTCTCCAATGCCGAACGCTTCTAAATGTCGAGCGCTCCTAAATGTCGAGCAGTGTGGAATGCCGAACGAGTTTGGATGTCGAACAACTTTGTCATGCCGAACGGCCTTCAATGCCGAACGACCATAGATGCCAAACGGCCTGGTGATGCCGAACGAGAATGCTGAGTCCTTAGTCGCCTGGTCAAACCTCTAGGTAACAAACAATATTAGTTCTAGTATTGAAAACCCTATAAGCTTTACTTCTATTTGAATATTCAATAAAGATTCCATTATCTGATTTAGCATCAAATTTATCCAAATTATCATTAGTATTTAAAATAAAATATTTCCTACCAAAAACTCTAAAGTATGATACTTTAGGCTTTTTATTATAGAATATTCATGTGGCGTTTTCTTAGTTAATGGTCTTATTAAAATTCTATTTAATATATAACATGAAGTACCAACTACTTCAGCCAATTTTTTTAGGCGAATTACTATCATTTAGTATAGTTCTAGCGTAATCTTGAATCGTTATTCTTATGTTATACCACTCCATTTTGTTGTGATGTTCTTGGAAATGAAAAATTATGGTTTATACCTTTTTATTATAGAAATTCTCAAAATTTTCATTTTTGAATTCTCCACCATGATCACTCAGGATAGTTTTAATTTCACTAGTCATTCGATTTTGAATTCGTTTAACAAGATTTTAAACATTTCAAAAGCATCACTTTCAAGTTTAAAAAAATCGTCCATGTAAATCTAGAATAATCATCTATGATTACAATTACATATCCACTGTGATTTATAAATTATTTATGTGGGGGACCGAAAAGACCTAAGTGAAGAAGTTCAAGGGGTTGAGAGATACAAGTCATACATTTTGATATAAAAGAACTTTTTCTTAGTTATCTCAATTAACATGCATCACATAAATTATTAACTTTAAAATTTATTTTGGGAAGACCTCTAACTAGATCTTTTTTAGCAATTTTGGATACTAATTTGAAATTTAAACGACCAAATCTTTTATGCTAAATCAAAGGATCGCTTGATTTTGCCAAAAGACATAAATTATCATTTGAGATTTTCATACTTAATATATAGATGTTTCTTTTCCTAATACCTTCAAAGATAATGTTTGACTCATTATCTTTAATGTGACATTTATCTTTTACGAATTTAATTTTGAAACCCTTATCGCACAATTGACTCATATTCAACAGATTGTGCTTTAAATTCCTGACTAACAAAACACTAGAAATAGTAGGAGTTCTAGAATTATCGATATTGACGATGCCAATCATATATCCTTCAGAGCTGTCTCTAAAATTTACTGATCCACAATCTTTGTTAACTATATCTTTAAAATCTTCAGATTCCAAGTCATGTGTCTGAAGAATCCACTATCCAATATCCATTTGTCCTTTTTGATCTGTAGAGTTTGATCATTCGGTTTGTGTTCATCGAAAGCCATGTAACACATCTGTTCCTGCAATTTATACCTTTTCAAATGATCATGTGATTTTTTTAACGAATAGGGGGATTCGTATTTGATCTTTCTAGCTACATTCTTGTTTGTTAATAAGGTTCCTTCTAACAAAAAATGCTTGATGGGGGTCATCTAAGATTCCTATCTTTTTGTTGCATTGCCGGTAGGGTTTGATTATCTTTAATCACATCTGGCTCGCCTTAACCCACAACATTTTCACCGCTTGCTTGCTGAGCTCATATTAGCACTAAGACCTTATTTTTATTTGAAATACTAGGTTCGGTTATGTGTCCTACATGAACTTCCTTTATTTATTGCATGGCTTGGGTACTCGCTAGCTTGGCTAAAGAGCCTTCTGAAGAATATTTCTCCCTAAGGATTTGCTCTATGTCATATTTTTCAAACTGAGCGACTAGTTTTTTGGACAGTTTTATATACTTGGTCATTGTTGGTTTATTTAGTTTGGACAGATGTAACTAGGTTGGAGATTGATCGGTGCCGATCGATTCCACCCACTCCACACTCGCTTTTCCTTTGTTGACCCTAAACTTTCTCATTAAGTCGTCTCGAGTTATTGTGGAATCGTCTTACACTTGCTATAAGCCAACCTCCAAAAGTCCTTAAGCACCCTTTACGCAAGCTCTGAAGCAGCCCTAAAGAAATCCAGAAGTCGCCCTGAAGTTCCCAACACATCTTTCCTTGTCTGGCATAAGCTCGGAGTTTCTAGACTACCATACAAAACACCTAGAAGAAATCTAGGTTCGACACCTACCACGGAACCGAGCCACCGACCCTAAGTTTCTACTCGATTTTCATATGCTTGGCCCGAAGTTTTCCTTCCACCGACTCGAAGTGTAACGGCCCGATTTTTCGGCGTCCGAAAATCGACATCAGCACGTCCACTGTATCAAATGCCGAACAAACGAATGCCGAAAAACCGAACCATTAGGATTAATGAAGAAGGAGGAGGCGCGAGGCTATGCATTACCTTTTTAGCACACATTCACTTAGAATGCTCATCCTCCTCCTGACGATGTTTTGAAAGCATTCATCCATACAAGTCTGTTCCAGGTCCGAACAGAACCGAAGGCACTACTCCTACTACATCTGTGATGTCCCGGAATTTTAAGCAATACTTATTTAATAATTTCAATTTATAATTATTTTAAAATGTGTAATATTGATTTAATAATCTAATTTAACCAAATGTTATATTTTCAAAACTAATAATTAATCTAATTTAACAAATATTATCTTTTCAAAACTTAATGATAATAATTTAATTTGGAAATTTTATTCTTTTTAAAAATTAAAATATTTAATTAATAAAAGTTAATCTTTCTAAGTTAATAAAAATATTCTATTTGTAATGAATATATGTATATACATTGTAAAAAGGAAATTGGTTTCAATTTAAATTCAATAAAAATATTTTCAAATTATAATATATATGTTTATATATATTGTGATTTGAAGTTCTGTTTTAAAATTCAAATAATTTCTGAAGCTAATAATTAAAATGTTTCTATTTATAATGTATATATATTTTTATATATATTGTGAATAGAAAAGTATTGGATTAAACTTAAGTAGAAGATGTGTTTTCAAAATTTATAATATATATATATATGAATATATTCTAATTTGGAAGATAATGTTTGAATTTAATACAATGCTTTTCAAAAGCTATTTAAAAATTAATCTTTTATTTTCAAAAACACTTAAAGAAAATTTATTTTTTTACAAATATAATAGCTTTAAAATAGTATATTATTATAAAAGCTTAATTTGTTTTCTTTTAAAATTGGTTCTTGAAAATAATTTCGTATATATATATATGGTATCAATGTTAGATATAATAACTTAACCTTAAACTTTAAAATAAGATTTAAAAATTAATATTCATTTTTTTTAATTTTCTTTCTTTTAAACTTATCTATGGAAAATGGATTTTAAATTATAAATAAAACATAAAGAGATAAATACATTTCATGATTTAAATTAAACATACGTATTTAAGAAAGTATTCAATTAAGATTTAAATCATTTGTAATATTAAGTAATTAGTTTAATAATCAAATCTAAAACACTTGGCAACTTAGGAATTTATGAGGAATACACTTGTATACATAATAATAAAAGTTTGGACATTTGTAAATACGTGAATATATGCAAGATATTTGTAATACAAGTGGCAAAACATGTTTTAAAGGAAATTTAGTTTATAACTAATGCTAAAAAAAGAGAAAGCCTGTTACTCTTTTTATTTTCAAATCAAATCTTCTTTAGCTTTCTTCTTCTTAAAAAAAACATATAAAACAGAAAACAAAAGCAAAATTCAAAACTGTAATCAAATCAGAAGCTATTTTCGACATCAGATCCAAAGTTTTCAACCTGAAAACATGCAATCTTATATGAGGAATCAACAGTAAGATTTCAAACTCAATTTCAGAAATCAACCAAAACTACAACAATCAAAACAGCTAGAAAATTCAACAACAGCAACTTCAAGACAAATATGATGGTGTTCTTTGTTCTTCTAGTTCTGGTGAGTAAACACCTTTTAAAAACAATTCAAATCCTTCATATGATTGTTATGTGAAATGAATGTTATAGTAAACATGGTATAAATGTTTGCATGCATGATTTGGATATGAATACATATACATACATACATATATATATATAGTAGTGTAACTGTGAATGTCTGTAGACTTGCAAATTTTAAGCTCTGTTTTGGTTCATGTTCCAGATTTATAAAAAAAATTCTTCCAAGTTAATCACTATTAATCCTTGATCATTGAAAGGAAATGGATTGTAACAGTGAAATCTTGTCAACAAAATTAAATTTAAGTATTTATATTTAACAAAAATTCTGTAAATTTAAGATTTACAGTAAAATCAAAATTTAGTTAAAAATTCAATGTCAATAATTTAATCTCTGGATTTTAGAACTTGATTCGTGTGGGTGAATCATGAATTTTAAAGTAAATTTTGTAATTTTTAACTGAGTATTTGACGTGAATTCGAAAATGGTCCGAATTTGGGACCTAGGTCGATTGACATTGATCGACGTCGAAGGGGAGGTCGGGGTTCAGCATGAAGGTGGCCGTGGTGTTTGGAAACACTGGAAGAATTGTGGTGGTTGTCATCGATGGTCGTGGTGTCCATGTAGTGGCGTTGTAGAGTTTTATTGCTCTATTGGATCGGCCTGGTTGCTGTGGTTTTCTCGCGTCTTTGGCGCATCGTGTTCGAGCGCGTGGTGGGGGATCACGATGTTGAAGTGCAGAGCTGATCTAGAAGTGAGGCCGTGGTTTTCGGTCATTGAGATCATCGGCGATTTGGCAATTTGGTCGTTCGAACTTATTTTTCCTGATGGGTGTTGCAGCTCGTTTTCGAATCAATGGAGGATTCGCCGATTGAGGTAGCCGTAGGGGCCGTCGAGGTCAGTGTTGACTCGTAGGTGGCTGCAGTGATGATCGACGTTGTCTAGTAACGTCGTGCACGTGCACGAGGTAGATTCCATGCATCTGGGTTGGTTGGTGAAGAAGAAGGGTCTGGGCTCGGGTTTGTTATCGCGTTTTTGGGTGTGCGACTCGGAGTCTTTGAGGAGATGGTTACGTGTATTTGTCTCGTGTAAGTTTGGTTCCAGGATTTAAATCCTGACTTGTTTTCAAACTGAAAGAGATTTAAAGTAAAACAAAATTTTAACAGAGTTTTTTTCTAGAATTCAAAGTACTGCTTATTTTAAACTATATAAATGAATTTTCAAAAAAAAATTAAAGGCAAGTTGAATTTTAAACAAAGTGTTTTACTAGTTTTAATGAATGAATATTTGACTTAGAGTATGATGTTTAAAAAGAATTTTAGTTTTAAAACTTGGATTTTCAAAATTTAAACTTTTGTTTAAAAATAGTCTTGGTTGTAAATCTTGCTTGGATTAAATTATGAAATAAATTTCTATATGTTTTCAGATAACATGTTATTAGTGTTACTTAAATGTGATTAAGGTAAAAGTATTTAATTTGAATAAATTAAAGATGATGATTTTGTGTTAATTAAACACAAGCTTCAAAATTTAAAATTTAATTTAAAATGGGAGATAAGAGTTTAATGAAATGTTTGTGTTACCTTAATTTAATCAAGCTTCATATATAAAGTTAATTAAAGTATAATTACTTAATTAACTTTAATAATTAATTTGGATAATTAAATTAAGATAAATTAATTTGTGTAATTAATTAAGTGCAATTAATTACTTTATTATGGATTGTTTAATCTAGGTTAATTTATTAAGAAATAATTAAGTAATTAAGAAGTTAATTACTTAATGTTAAGAAGAATTATTAAAGATAATTACTTAATGAAGTAATTTAAGATAATCAATCACCTAGTTTAATTAATTAAGTTAATATGGATAATTTTAATTAATTAATTAACTTTAATTAATTAAAGAGAATTACTTAATGTTGGGATTAAGTAAAATCACTTAATGTAATTAATGAGGTGTAATTACTTAGTGAAGTAATTAATGAATAATTACTAGATGTAATTAATTAAGGGAAATTACTTGATGGATAGTAGTTAAAGGATAATTACTTAGGGGAAGTAATTAATTGATAATTATTCAGTGTAATTAAGGATTAATTAATGTAATTAATCAAGGAGTTGGTTTAATTGATGAAGTACTTAATGGAAGTTAATTACCGATTGTGACTAATCAGGTTTGATTAATAAATTTAATTAAGTTTATAATTAATTATTAAATGCAATTAAAAGAATAATTAATTAATGAAGTGATTAGAGGGTTATTAATTAATGTAATTAATGAATAATTAAAGGTTTGATTGATTAATAAATGTGATTAATTATAAGATAATTAATCAATGAAGTGATTAAAGTAATAATTAATTAATGTTATTAATTAACGATTACTGTAATTATATTTAATTAATTAATTAAGATTAATTAATGATTAAAGATTAATTTGTGTAATTAATTTAAGGCTAATTACTTAGTGTAATTAAAGAATAATTAATCTAGGGTGGTTACTTAAGAGTATGATTAAAGGATAATTAATCTATAATTAAAGATTAATTAATTGGATTATAAGATGATTAAAGAGTGATTAATTAATTAATTGTAATTAATTAATGATTGTTAAGCTGGATTAGTTGTTTAATTCTCAAGTGATTAATTTAATTTAAGTTGATTAAATTAATTATAAAAGGGTTAATGATTCCTGTATGTGGATGATTGCTTGTAGAATATCTGAATTGATTGATATCTATTAAATGATATGTTTTGATATTTTGTGATATGATATTGGGTATACCAGTGATAAATATGTGATATTTATCTGTGAGTGATGCTGTGTGAATTCAATGTTTGTAATTGAATTAAATTGTTCAAACTTAAATCACTTGGACATTAAGATGGCGTATTAGATTTCGATGAGACCGGGATCGGGTTTCCAAATTTGGAATTCCGAAAACCACATCGATCCAAATTAAACGTTAGGTCGTGAATCTCAAATGAAGAGTGAAGACTCGAGGTGTAATGACTATTGTCGTTAAAAATTCTAAGGGTGATTCCAATACGAGTCTAACGGGGGTAGTACTTTCAGATTCGAGATGAAGATTCAGAGTGCAAGGGCTATTGTCATTAACTCTGAGGGTGATTCCAAAATGAGTGTAGAGAAATAGTGCCTTCGGTTTCGTTCGAACCCGGAATGAACTTGTATGGATTGAATGCTTTCAGAACATCGTCACATGGACGATGAGCATTCTAAGATAGATGTGTTCTATAAAGGTAATCGTAGCCTCAAGCCTCATCGACTAGAATGACTAAAACAAGGGAGGTGCAGCAAGGCTAAGTGGGTAGCATCCAAGTAGGACGAGATATACCCGTGTCTAGAGGTCCCTTTTATTTCGGCTGTGTGGGCGGTCGATCATGACAACTGCCGAGGTTGTCTTGTTCAGAACTGTCCAGTAAGGGATGGTTCCGGTCTTGTGTTGCAAGGGATTTAGGGTGGATCCTCGGTACGGTGATCTAGGCCACGTACGGTGACGGGCGGTCCCCCAGTATCCCTGCCATTGATGGAAACCCACTCTTCCTACGTGCCCTTTTTGGTTTTGATTGTATTACCCACTTTTGTGGCTAGTAGCTGGAATTAAATGAATGTAACAATTTCGGGTATTTTCTATTTACTTGAAAACCCTAGACCCTATTATAATATCACTGGATTTCCTATCAAATGTTTTGGTTAGCGTAAGGTAAAAACTTACCCATGTTTATTTGTGGAAAGTCTTACGTGATACCTTTGTTTTCAAAGGATTTTCAAAGTTAAGCAACTTTAACCCGTTTCTCACATCAGACCCATGTCTGACCCAAGTGTTTATTTTCTGTTTTATTAAACTCTTGGGTACTCATATTATGTACGAGTAGTCGAGGGATTCAGGTTAGCTTTCTGGAGGAGATATGGAGCAGGAGACTTCAATGTGTAGATATATAGTGGTTCTGCTGTGTTAGTGTTGTTTCTGTTTTTCTGTGATATACTTGAGTTGTAATAACTAGACAGGTATTTATAACTGTCTAGTTTGTTTTGTATTAGCTGTATAACTCTGATGTATATGATACTATGTAATATCTTATGCGATATAATTTATTCGATCCGCTGTGAGATTCTGATGTTCTTTGTTGTTTCTTTTCTCTTTTCTATCCCTTTCTTTCTTCTTAATGATGTGTCTTTCTATGGAATGAAAGGCGGGTCGTTACAATTGTGGTATCAGAGCGCTAAGTTGAGTGAATATCTAGGCTTTGGAGTGAATTCTTTCTTGAGAGAGCGTACTTGTGTGTGTGTGTATATATACACCTATTTGTTGGGTTACCTGTTCGGGTTTTCCAATATAAGTTCTAGAGGTAGGAGAGGTAGTGGTGTGCATAGCACGACTACCACTAGTGGAAGAAGTCTGAGTAGTAGAGGTTGGAAGAGTATCTGCCAGGGCAGTTTTGGGCATCTTGAGTAAGCTTGGCAGCTTGGTTTATGGATTTCACCAATCTCTGAAGGAAACCTTTTCAAGGTTCGGATTCCATCTTTGGAGTATAAGTTTGGATTGCGCTCGTGCAAGCGGATTTTTCTAGAGTTTGGATCAGTCGGAGGTGCTGAAACAAGTGATGGTATCTTGGTTACCAACGGAAGAAGTTTTGTCTATTTTGGAGTGGGAGACTTAGTTCAGCAAGGTGTTCATGCTTGGTTCGAAGCCCGAATTTCTCGAGAGGTTTCTGCTCATCTTGAAGACTCTTTTTGTGGAGTTGGATGATATAGCTTTATGATTCAAGGAGCTTTTGGATAAGGAAGTATTTGGCAGTAGTGGTAGCCCGGAGGTGTTGAGTGTGCTGTCAGGAAGGTCTCTTTGCTTAGTAGTGTCCTTGAGGTGGAGTTCGAAAGCAGTAGAGTGAGTTGTCTCTTCGATGGTTCAGAAGTCTTTGTGATTCTTCTATCAATAGACCTGGCAAATGGTGGAGGCTTACCCACTTCTTCGGGAAGCTCAGCAAGGTATGATGTTTGCGGTTGAGGTGGACCATCAGTTTCTTCTTTTGGTTGGGAAAGCTTAAGCTGTTCTGTTTTGTGAAGAGGGAACAGTTTCTTTGGAATCTGAACTGGGTAGTATCGCAAAAGTGACTTGCGATGGTTCAGAAGTTCCCTTAGTAATCTTTGTTTGAATTGAGGTATCTCTTAAGAACATGGAGCTATTGAAGTAGTTTGAGATTTTTCGGTTATCTTCGATAAAGTCAAGGTTTGCATCCGCATCAGGAGATTGAGTACTGTATCAATTTGGTTCTTGGATTTTTCCAGTGTTTCAGCCTAGTAGAGGAGGGCTCCTAGAGAGAGGATTGGTAAAGCAGCTCAGAATTGATTGGATCTAGTTCTCTGGTTGGATTTCTGCTGTGGTGTTTGACCGAATCGGATAAGGTCACTAAGCTTTTATGAAATTTGATGGACAATGTTTCTAGGAAGAGTTGATCAAGTCTATGCGTGTGTTCGTCGACAGCATTCTCATCTTCCTCAGATCAGAGTTGGGCAGCGGAAGCAAGGAGGTAGCTATTCCGGGATAAAAGCAACCTCGGGTTCATTAAAAGATTGTGTTTGTCTTGGTTTAGAGGATTTCTTCAGGAATTTCATTTGGGATCTGAAGCTTAGTTGTTTAAGAGCGTTTGTTCTGTTTTTCTGGATAGGAGAAGTAAGTTTGATGTCTTTTGATGCTTCTATAGTAGAGTTGGTGTTCTGGATTTCGATGGATCTTGAGAGAACCGTCTTGTTGAGTAGGATCCGAAGATCATATTATTCTTGGTCCAGATTTGTTTCAAGAGGTATCTACGAAGTTTGGGTTGATCAAGAAGGTTGAAGGCAGCCCAGGATCGGCAGAAGAGTTTGTGGATTAGAGACAAAGAGATTTGGATTCCAAAGTAGGAGATTAAATTTTGGGTAAGTTTTCTCTGATCATAAGAGCGATAAGATTGGGTAAGTCTGGAAGCTAGCTCAGAAGCGTATTGGAATCTTTCTGAGTTCTCTTAAGGGTAAGTGTTTGATCCATCACTGGTTTTAGAACCAGCAGTTCAGGGAGATTTGGTAGTTGAACCGGACTTGTCCGTGGTCCGGTATCCTATTCAGATTGTAGATCTAGATATATAGGAGTTCTAGATCTGAGTGGTGTAGTTAGTTTAGATTTTGTAAAGCGAGTATTCCGGTATTGATACCTGGAAACCCCAGATGATATTAGGAAGTTATGTCTAGAATTTTTGTCTGGATAGTTAATGTTGCTTGTTTGAATTGGTTGCTATGGTTGCTAGTATATGATTGATAGCATATGCTTGCTATTTTAAAATTAAAATCTGTATAGGATTATTAAATTATCTTTGCTTTTAATTTCGGGGACGAAATTCTTTTAAGGGGGGGAGGAATGTGATGTCTCGGAATTTTGAGCAATACTTATTTAATAATTTCCATTTATAATTATTTTAAAATGTGTAATATTGATTTAATAATCTAATTTAACCAAATGTTATATTTTCAAAACTAATAATTAATCTAATTTAACAAATATTATCTTTTCAAAACTTAATGATAATAATTTAATTTGGGAATTTTATTCTTCTTAAAAATTAAAAATATTTAACCGATAAAAGTTAATCTTTCTAAGTTAATAAAAATATTCTATTTGTAATGAATATATGTATATATATTGTAAAAAGGAAATTGGTTTAAATTTAAATTCAAAAAAAATATTTTCAAATTATAATATATATGTTTATATATATTGTGATTTGAAGTTCTGTTTTAAAATTCAAATAATTTCTGAAGCTAATATTTAAAATATTTCTATTTACATTTCAAATATTAGCTTCAGAAATTATTTGAATTTTAAAACAGAATTTCAAATCACAATACATATAAACATATATATTATAATTTGAAAATATTTTTATTGAATTTAAATTGAAACCAATTTCCTTTTTACAATGTATATACATATATTCATTACAAATAGAATATTTTAATTAACTTAGAAAGATTAACTTTTATCAGTTAAATATTTTTAATTTTTAAAAAGAATAAAATTTCCAAATTAAATTATTTAAGTTTTGAAAAGATAATATTTGTTAAGTTAGATTAATAATTAGTTATGAAAATATAACATTTGGTTAAATTAGATTATTAAATCAATATTACACATTTTAAAATAATTCTAAATGGAAATTATTAAATAAGTATTGCTCAAAATTCCGGGACATCACATTCCTCCCCCCTTAAAAGAATTTCGTCCTCGAAATTAAAAGCAAAGATAATTTAATAATCCCATACGGATTTTAATTTTAAAATAGCAAGCATATGCTATCAACCACATACTAGCAACCATAGCAACCAATTCAAACAAGCAACAATAACTATCCATAAAAAAATTCTGGACATGACTTCCTAATATCATCTGGAGTTTCCAGGTATCAATACCGGAATACTCGCTTAACAAAACCTAAACTAGCTACACCACTCAGATCTAGAACTCCTATATATCTAGATCTACAATCTGAACAGGATACCGGACCACAGACAATTCCAGTTCAACTACCAAATCTCCCTGATCTGCTAGTTCTAAGACCAGTGATGGATCAAACACTTAACCTCAAGAGAATTCAGAAAGATTCCAATACGCTTCTGAGCTAGCTTCCAGACTTACCCAATCTTATCGCTCTTATGATTGGAGAAATCTTACCCAAAATTGAATCTCCAATCCAAATCTCTTTGTCTCTAATCCACAAACTCTTCTGCTGATCCTGGTCTGCCTTCAAACTTCTTAATCAACCCAAACTTCGCAGATGCCTCTTAAAACAAATTTGGACCAAGAATAAGATGATCTCCAGATCCTACTCAACAAGACGGTTCTCTCAAGATCCATCGAAATCCAGAACACCAACTCTACTATACAAGCATCAAAAGACATCAAACTTACTTCTCCTATCCAAAAAAAAAAACAGAACAGATGCTCTTAAACAACTAAGCTTCAGATCCCAAATGAAATTCCTGAAGAAATCCTCTAAACCAAGACAAACACAATCATTCGATGAACCCGAGGTTGCTTCTATCCCGGAATAGCTACGACCTTGCTTCCACTGCCCAACTTTGATGTGAGGAAGATGAGAATGTTGTTGAAGAACACAAGCATAGACTTGAACAACTCATCCTGGAAACATTGTCCATCAAATTCCATAAAAGCTTAGTGACTTTATCCGATTTGGTCAAACACCACAGCAGAAATCCAACCAGAGAACTAGATCCAATCAATTCTGAGTTGCTTTACTAATTCTCTCTCTAGGAGTCCTCCTCTACTAGGCTGAAACATTGGAAAAATCCAAGAACTAAATTGATACAGAACTCAATCTCTTGATGCAGATGCAAACCTTGACTTTATCGAAGATAACCGAAAAATCTCAAACTACTTCGATAGATCCACATTCTCAAGAGATACCTCAATCCAAAAAAGATTACTAAGGGAACTTCCGAACCATCGCAAGTCACGCGATACTACCAAGTTCAGATTCCAAAGAAATTGTCCCCTCTTCACAAAATAGAAGAGCTTAAGATTTCCCAACCAAAAGAAGAAAATGATGGTCCACCTCAACCACAAACATCATACCTTGTTGAGCTTCCCGAAGAAGTGGGCAAGCCTACACCATTTGCCAGGCCTACCGACAGAAGAATCACAAAGACTTCTGAACCATCGAAGGGACATCCCACTCTACTTCTTTCGAACTCCACCTCTAGGACACTACTAAGCCAAGAGACCTTCCTGACAGCACACTCAACACCTCCGAGCTGCCACTGCTGCTAAAGACTTCCTTATCCAAAAGCTCCTTGAATCATAAAGCTATATCATCCAACTCCACAAAAAGAGTCTTCAAGATGAGCAGAAACCTCTCGAGAAATTCGGGCTTTGAACCAAGCACGAACACCTTGCTGAACCGAGTCTCCTACTCTAAAATAGACAAAACTTCTTCCGATGGTAACCAAGATACCATCACTTGTTTCAGCACCTCCGACTGATCCAAACTCTAGAAAAATCCGCTCGCACGAGCGCAATCCAAACTTATACTCCAAAGATGGAATCCAAACCTTGAAAAGGTTTCCTTCAGAGATTGGTGAAATCCATACACCAAGCGTCTAAGCTTACTCAAGATGCCCAAAACTGCCCTGGTAGATACTCTTCTAACCTCTATTACTCAGACTTCTTCCACTAGTGGTAGCCGTGCTATACACACCGCTGCCTCTCCTACCTCTTGAACTTATATTGGAAAACCCGAACAGGTAATATATATATATATAATATATATATATATATATATATATATATATATGTATACAGGTATGCTCTCTCAAGAAAGAATTCACTCCAAAGTCTACGTATTCACTCAACCTAGCGCTCTGATACCACAATTGTAACGACCCACCTTTCATTCCATAGAAAGACGCATCATTAAGATGAAAGAAAGGGATAGAAAAGAGAAAAGATAGAAAAGAAAGAACAAACAACATCAGAATCTCACAGCGGATCGAATAAATTATATCACATAAGATACTACATAGTATCATATAAAATTCGAAGTTCTATTTTAAAATTCAAATAATTTTTGAAGCTAATATTTAAAATGTTTCTATTTATAATGTGTATATACTTGTATATATATTTTAAATAGAAACATTTTAAATATTAGCTTCAGAAATTATTTGAATTTTAAAACAGAACTTCAAATCACAATACATATAAACATATATATTATAATTTGAAAATATTTTTATTGAATTTAAATTGAAACCAATTTCCTTTTTACAATGTATATACATATATTCATTACAAATAGAATATTTTTATTAACTTAGAAAGATTAACTTTTATCAGTTAAATATTTTTAATTTTTAAAAAGAATAAAATTTCCAAATTAAATTATTATCATTAAGATTTGAAATATAATATTTGTTAAATTAGATTAATTATTAGTTTTGAAAATATAACATTTGGTTAAATTAGATTATTAAATCAATATTACACATTTTAAAATAATTATAAATGGAAATTATTAAATTAGTATTGCTCAAAATTCTGGGACATCACAACATCCATTTTGGAATCACCCTCAGGATTAGTAGCGATTAGCACTTGCACTTCACTACTCCCTCATCGACTTCAAGCTCTTGTCTTTCCCACGAAAACGTTCAAACCGGATCGAAGTGGTTTTTGGGGAATTAATCCTGATCTTGGCCTCTTCGAAACGATCAGCGCATTAATCAATATTGATAGTCGGTTATTTAACTATCATATAACATCCATAAACAACCATTAGGCCTTAATAATTTTCCAAATTATTTATTTCAAAATATCTTCGCAAGATATTTTTCTACACTTCCACCCTTTGAAAACAGTTTTCAAATCATTTTTCTCTCGTGGAATAAATTTCCCAAATATTGTTTATTTCCACTGAAGATCACCGAGTCTAAATACTTTAGATTTTAAAATAATTAAAATCACTTTATCCAAAATATATACTTTAAAACACTTGAAATAAAAAACTACCTAAAACACTTTATTTAAAAATATTAGTTATAAAATTTTAAAATAATTCCTCATGTAAACTTAAGCCAAAACTAATTTTAAAATGAAAGTTATTCTGTAAGGTATAAATGTTAATAATTATCTTTAAAATCATAATACTAGTCAAACCTTTAAAATAATTTACTTATATAATTAACTTAATAAATATTTGCTTTTAAAAATTTTAAAACCACTAAATAGTAATTTCTTTCTAAAACATTCTTTTCAAACCACTTTAAAACCTCTAACTTATACTTGAATATCTTTCTTTGAAAATATATTTGTCCTTTCAGGGAAATACACTTTCATTTCCGCACCTTTAAAAATAAACCACTATTTATTTTTAAACAAATCACCCTTCCCTTATAGATTCCCATCCTGAATTCATACTTCCAAATTATCCTCTGATAAATATTTCACTTTATTTATAAACTCTATTTATAAATTCCATAATCTCATTCTCCTTTTAAAGCACTATTTCAAACACTAAATCAATTTCCAAATTTGGTTTTAAATTTAAATTTGAACTGTTGAGTAAATGATATTGTTTGGAACATATGGATGATGTTTAGTATAGCAAAGTTGTAGAATTTGTTTGAAGGAACTAAAAGAAGTAAAATGTTTGGAAATAAAACTTTTGTTCGGATTTGAAATTAAATTTTATTGGAAACGAATTAGTTAATGGAACTAATTTGAGAATGGATATAAACTTCAGTAGTGAAGTAAAAATAAATATGAGAAGTGTATAAAATATTTATATAGAACTTAAGAAGAAATGGTGAAATTCTTAGGAAAAATTTGGTATTGGAAAAATATTCTAAGTTAATACTGAATAAAGGTTAAGGAATAAATTTATATAACAAAACGAGAATTGTAAATGTGAATTACAAAAGTGATTTATAATTGAAATGGTATAAAATTCCAGAGTAATGTTTGAATATAGATTGAAAGAATTTGGAATTTGTAATTTTGGGAAAAGTTTAATTCCTTGGGTTTGAAAATGGTTTTCAAAGGTTTTGGAGAAATAATAGTGATATTATTTCAGAAATATTTTTGAAATTGGATTTGAAATCTGGTGAGACTCGAAATTTAAAAATATTTGAATGGGTTTTCATAGAGAAAAAGCACTGAACTCTCTTCGGTCTCTGGAAAATAACTTCGATGATAATTGCAGCATCATCGATGTTCATTTTTGAGTTTCCAAGGGAGGAATTGTTGCCTGAATATTTTAAATTGGTAATTGTTGCAAAACTGGGTTTGGTTTTAAAATTCAAAGGATTTTTGGAATACAATTGATTTCAAAAAAAATTTGGAATGTTTAAGTAATTGTTTAAAACTCTGGAAGTAAATTAGAAATAAAGGTGAGTGAATCTCACTCATTGGGATTACCATTTAGATTTAAATTTTTGGTTGAATGATCGAATTGATTGGATAGATATTATATAATAGTGTGTGTGTGTATATTGGAGTGAATTATTTTCCGCATTATATAGCGGATGACACCCTATGCGCCCCGCATAATAGCGGATGACCCCATATACCACGATATTCCACCTCGAAGTGGGATTGGTATTTTATATTGTGCTAACATCTATGGATGTAGGGAAACTGGTTGGAGAGATCCAACAGGATTCTTCAAAATGTTGAATTAATTTTATATTCAATAATGTGATTTATGTGATAATCTGTGATGGATTATATTGAATTGAAGTTATTGAATGCTTTGGCTTGGTTTAATATATATTGGCGTTTGAGAAAAATGAAATCTATATAATGTTAGATTTTTAAAAGGAGTAAAAAGGGAAATTTTGAAGTAAAATAATTATAGTGAATTCAAATAAATTAAAGGAATGAATTTGGGAAAGGGACAATAGATTGATTTTAAATCCTATATATTAAACTCAAGTATGGGAAAATGGAGGTTTTGAATAAATGGGAAAAAGGATTTTATTTAAAATAAGGACTTAAGCAATATTATTTTGTAAGTACGGAGTTGATATGATGGAGAATAGTGTCGACTCATGGGGTATGGGTTTGCGGGCTGTTACACGAAGTCACCACCGAACAAAATATGCTGGCCAAATTTCATCAAACCAACCTTTCCACTCTCGGACCCAAATATATCTTACGTTTTTCTAACTTTGGCCTAAAGGTTTCATGAATTTTCTTTAGTTCACTCCCGGGCAACCCATATGCTGAACCAATTTTTCGAACTGAACACTTAGTCAATTTCCATACCATTTTATTCATTATTTTCTACACTTCAACATTGCACATTAATCCAATTCTTGCGACCACCATCTCAACTTGTGCATAACACAGATATAATGACGCAACTCCATACATTCTAGAACTAATTCATCAAAATTCTATTCAATATGTTTATGGCTCTCTTGTCATTTGTGTATCGACTCTAAGAGTACATCACTACTACTACATGGAGACCCATACTCATAGAATCAATTGCCAACCCAAATTCTCTCTGATCAGCATTTTCAAGCATTCAAACATGGAGACACAACATACAAACAAACAAACATCATACCATGGGAATTCTCATCAAAATGCATTCATAGCCTAGCCTAACATCATATGAACAACCATACATCCAAACGTCAAGTTTTTAACATTTCTAAATCATTTTAAATTCGTTTTTATTTCAGTTTCAAAAGATAAATAGTATAAAATCGTATTTTTGACTTTAAAAATGGATTCAAAATATACCAAAACCTATATATGCATATATATATATATATATATATATATATATATATATAATAGGTCTAGAGGTGATAAATCACTCACAATTCAACCAAAAATGGATGTAAAACGCCCAAATCGGGGTAGATCTGAATTGAATAGCAAGTACTCAATTAAGAACCATATCTCTAATTTTGAAAAACATTTAAAAACACAAACAAATATCAACAATTATAATAAAGTGGGATAATAAAATCACTCACCTATGATGTAAAATTGACAAAAATCAATACACAAGCTTAGATTCACCAAAAGAAGAGTACATTTGAATTTGCACAGCAGCTACATGCTATCCGATGCATAAATTTTGAAGTATAAAAAGTAAGTTCTAATTCTAATCTGATCTCCTTTTTAATTAGTTAATTTAGGCTAATTTTGTTAGAAGAATGATGGAATTTTAGTAGAAGAAGATAAGTGGAGATTAAGAAAGATCAGAAGATGTTTAGATATATATTTATAGTGATTGATGGCTACTATGGAGGCTGCCCCTACTCCTCAAACGGGTTAACAGGCTGCACTAATCACTCCTCGATTACCCGCTAATCAGCCTAAAGCGACCCAAACTTCAAACGGTCGTATCTCTTAAATCGTAAGGTCAAAAATTAATCATGACCACTCTACAGAAAGAAAAACCATCATATCTATCATTTGGGCATGGTTTGAGACCCTAATTCGGGTTTTATCAAAATTTATAGGCCTTATAGGTTTTTTAGGGCTAAAAATGTCTAATAAAAATTCTAAGGGTGAAATTTTTTTCTACTCAACATTACCTATATTATAGCCTCATACGACCAAATTTGGATTTCAAAATAGTATTTTACTATCGTCTGACGCATAAAATATGAGTCATTACACTTTCCACGTTTAGGAATTTCACACCTGAAATCCCATCAAACAAAGTTAAGTAAAATAATATAGTTCGTTTGTATGCCTAACAATAATAAGAAAGCATAACACTCAACAATCATGCACACATAAGCAAGAAAGCAAACCTATGTATGTCCTATCATACAAGGCACTAAACTAATCCTCATGATATCACAAGTGAAAGTAAATGCGACAAACAGAAAGTGTTATCATGTAAAGATCTCCATATAGGTAGTCCTCATGCCTTCCTTAGTCTTCCCATACTATCACTCTCGCTTTCACTCCTGTCTTTGGTAGTCCATCAATATCTATTCTCATTTCCATCAAAGAATCCCTGAGGTTGCAACAACTGACTAGGCTTTCTCGGCCCAGCTTCCATTAACTGGAAATTCATACACTTCGATCCCGACTTATCCTTCATATTTTCTAAGTAGAATTTTGGTCTCTACATTTTAGTACAATCGGAATGCATAATCAATCTCGAATAACAATGCTCTCGTGGTAGCTCATCCCTAAATCCATAAATGTTAAGTATATACAATCTATCTTCTAGCTTGCCAACACTTTTGACTCTAGCTCTAATATCGAAATGAATCATAACCAATAATATAATCAAATCATATCCACATTTGGAACACTACTCCTTTAGCTGGCATGTCTCCTCAATATATATGGCACAATCCTCAAATGCATCTTTCATTTCCCTTCACTTTCAAGAAGACAAGAATATCATCCACGAACACTGGTGTAGCTCATTTAGCTCACGGTATTCAATATGCCATCTCAAAGAGCTATCTACCCATTGTGCGAATACTACATGTGTTCCTAAATTGGATATACCCTTACGTGTCATCCCTTCTCTCCAATGGGTCATCTTCTTACACCTTCAACCTACGTCGCTTTTTAGAATCATCATCCTCAAAGGTATAACACCAGCATGGCATCCTTCACTAAGTCAATATAGGACTTGGTTCCTCTTTATGGTGGTAGACCAGTCACCTCCTTGTACTTCCACACTTTTGTAATGATGACGACTCCTCATGCGAGGCTCAAGCGAATACGCCAACCTACCAAAACTGCATCCACAAGTGTGCAGCCCAACTCTAGCTACGCCCACCCCATGTCCCTATCGTCACTAACTACGTCTCATCATTTACCGTGCTTCCGCCTATGTTCAGGCACACCATACCAAAAATGATACCAAACCTAACGTAACCCAAAACAAAGCACTCACAAGCAAACAAGCATCCATGACTCGACAAACCACACTTAAATTTGTCGAACCATCACTACGTTCGATACTAAAGGTCTGCCTACCAGGTCAAGACTCAAACCTAACCTTCACTAAGTCACTGGATATTAGGTATATCATAAATAGAATGCACTACAAGAAAATCATTCTTTAATTGCAAGAATGAACAGCTTTGGGAAGCAAGGCGCTGTTTCTCATTATTCAAATTTTAAACAATCATTGTATTCATGCTGTCAATTAGGTCCAATGTTAATAGAATGAAAATAATGTTAGTCCTTGAGATGATGGTTTTGATGACAACAACCTTAGAATAAGATTATAAAATATAAATACTAACATTATAGTTTAGATACATATGTATATGCAGGATTTAACCATGCAGGTACCAAGAATGAAGACTGTACAATATAGAGATTCAAGATATCAAAATTGAAGACTCATGAGTATCAAGATTATCAAGAGTTCAAGATTTCATAATAAGTAATTTAATTAGGAATTTTTTTAAAACTTCTAGAAAAGCAGTGGCATGTTAAAATTCAATTTATTCGTGGAATGGAATCCACTTCGATCCCATTAAAGGGATAGAATCCTAAGTAGGATGGATCCTACGAAAAATCTAATGGAACATTATTTTGTATCCACTAACTTTTATTCAAAATATTTTACAAAATTATATCTTTTTTTCGAAATGTTTTCAAAATCTTCCTTTTAAAAGAATCAAAAACATCTACCCTGGTTTTAATACTTTTAGCCTCAAAATAATCTTTATTTTCAAAATCAAAATTGTCCTTGGTTTTAAACTATCTTTTAATAATAAATATATTTAATATTTATACTTAGATTTAAATATAAAATTATAGTAAAATTTTATGTATATACCAAAATATTATTCTCTATATTTACTTATGTATTTTAACTATAGTTAAGTATATTCATATTTATAAAGTTTAAAATAGTTTTAATATAAGATAGAAGTTATTTTCAAAGAAAAACAAATCGCCAAAATTTCCTTTGGCATGTCGACATCCTCAAGTACCCCACGTCGACATGATAGCAGTTTATTTCAAAAATTTGAATTTCAAAGGAAGTGTCTATTCGTCATATCCTTTCACGAAATGGACATGGCTGTTGTTCTACTATAAATAGCGGTGGTTTTGAACGAATTTGTGTTCATATTTTTCTAGTTTCTACTCCTCTTCTTCTTCTTCCACATTTCTTTATACATATTCTTACCATTACTCTGCCGAAATCAACATTAAATCTAACTAGATCATTTCTATTTTGATTCTCTATCACTATCTCAACAAGATCTCAGTGCGAATCAGAGTTATAGACTTTTTTGTAATCAATTCAGAGAGAAAAGGTGTGATTGTAGCCTTGGAAATCAATCAAGCGAGAAAATGTGTGATTGTAGCCTAGGAAGTCAATCAAGTAAGAAAAGGTGTAATTGTAGCCTTGGAAATCAATTGGGTGAACTTGTTGCCCCTGAAATCAAGTATCTCTATCCAGATGATTGTGAATCTAGAGTGATGTATCTCGTGGCCTTGAAATTGAGGGTGTAATTGTACAATTGCTTTTGAAAGAAAATCAGTACTTGTGTGCGGGACTTGATGTAGGGTAACTCCGAACCTATATAAAATCTTGTATGTTCTTTCCTTTATTGCTTTTACTTTATTTCTACATCTATGTTTGATTCTGTGATCATGTCTGTGTCTGAATATTGCATACGTTTGTGTTCAAATTAACAAAAACTCAAAAGATATAGTAACTCCTTTAAACACTATTCACCCCTCCTCTAGTGTTAATCCTAGCCTTAAGATCCGTGTTCCGCATTTCTCACATTTAGTATCAGAGCAAGGTTTTCAAAGTTTTCATAATCTAAATTTTGAAAGATTTTCAAAATGGCTACCAACACTAATATTGTTAACGCTACCAATACTGGTTCTATTATCCATGTCACTAGTTCATTTGTAGAAGGTCAGTCTACTATCAGACCACCATTTTTTAATGGCAGTAACAATGCATATTGGGTATGTAGGATGAAAATATATTTACAATCTATAGGACTAGACACTTGGAATGTCACACAGACTTAATATTCTGAACCCACAACTAATTTTGCACAGTGGACTGCTGAGATAAAGACTGTTGCACAAAATAACTTTAAGGCTATGAATAATCTATTTTGTTCACTTGATAGAAATGAATTTAATAGAGTGTCAGTTTGTAAGTCTGCATATGAAATCTGAAAAACTTTGCAAGTTGCTCATGAAGGAACAAGCAAAGTTAAACAGACCAAAATTTCCATGCTCACAAATCAGTTTCAGTTATTTCAAATGAATTCTAATGAGTCTATTTCCGATATGTATGGTAGATTATAGAACATTATGCATTCTCTAATATCCTTGGGAAAAGAATTTTCGAAAGAAGATCAAGCTAGAAAAATCTTAAATTCTCTTACTCCAAAATGGGATCAAAAGACACTTGCGATCGAAGAGGCAAATGACATCGGTACCTTAAAAATAGAAGAATTAATTGGAAATCTAATGTCGCTTGAAGTCCAAATGATTGAGAGAAGAAAAAGCAAAGCATCTGAAAAGAAATCAATGGCGTTCAATGCATTGACCGATGGATCAGATTCAAATAGCGATAATGATGAAGAGATAGCCCTTATGACCAAGAATTTTCGAAAATTCCTAAAATACCAAAAGATGAATAATCTCAAGAGAAACAACAATAAGAACTCTGAAAATCAGAATATAGTGCCAAACAATATCAAATGTTTCAACGGTGACGAACCATGCCATATCAAAAGAGACTGTCCGTATCCATAGAGGCAAAATTTTCCTATAAACAATGATTCCGTAAAGAAACGAAAACGTGCATTTACTGCTACTCTAGATGACTCAAACTCGTCCTCAAGCGATGATGATCAGAAGATAGATAATTCAAATATGTGTTTCACGGCAGTTCACGACTCCGACGAATTCAGAGAAACGAACTCAGAAAAAGGTACACATTTACAGTATAATTGGTTGAAATTGCATGCTAAGAATTGGTTGCTTGATTGATTGATTTTGAATTGGTGTGTTGTTTGAATTTTAAAATTTTTATTTTTTATTATTTTATTTTTATTTTTATTTTTATTTTTAAAAGTATCATAATATTTTATGGAATATACTATAATTCTAGTAATATTCCAGACATATATAGACATTAAAAATAATAAATATATATATATATATATTAGAATACTTAAAGAAAAACAATCATGGAAATTCAAAGACACATGTCGACATGGTGCCCACCATGATGTCGACATAGGTACAAAATTTGAAATTCAAATTTTGAATTCAAATGGTTGAATTTCCCTCCATCTTTTCACTTCATTCAATTCTCTGAAAAGCTACCTTTTGACTAGAGAATATGTCCTTTGAGAATCTATTTATTCACCATCTTTTATCATAACTTTTTACTCTCATTTTCAAATTCAAACTCTTATCTCAAAACTTCAAGCTCTCTACTCTCTACTCTAATGGCTTCTTCAAGCTACCCCTCCACAATGAGAATTTCTAGAAAGATAAGAGAGCAACTCTTCAATGATCCAGAGGCCATAAAAGCATACATCAATTATGCTAACTATGGAAAAGTCCATCCCGGAAAGTTTTCTTTATTTCAAGATTTTTCTTCTTATAAAATTGATTCTCTTTTAGCAAGCAATCAAGTTCTTAGTCTAGTTGATGCTTCGCAAAATGATTTTGTTTGTTATCCAAGTCTTGTTAAAATTTTCTATGCAAATTTAAACCGTGGATTTTATAATGGAAATGATGATGAAATTTGGAGTAGTGTCAAAGGCACTAGAATCTTTTTAAATTGTGATCTTTTGAGTACCATTCTCAATTGCAAAGGCACGGAAATGGATCTTTCTAGTTTTAATATCGATGAAAATGATCATGAGATATTTCATCACATTTTCGAAGGAAATGATGATTTTGAATTCAAAAATCGAAACTTTCGACCAAAAGCTGGAATTGTTAATCTTCTTTTGCAACATATTTTGACCCCAAGATCGGGGAATTTTAACAATCCAACTTCAAAAGTTTGCAAAGCACTTTTGCTATTTTTGGAAATTATGATATTAATTCGACACAAGTTATTTTGGATGAACTTCGTCCCAAAAATCTTGAAATGTGAGAAAACACTTTGTATCATGGAATCTATCTCACTCGGATTTTTAACTATTCTAGAGTAGATTTCAAAGGAGAAGAATTTGTTTCAAGAAAAGTTTTTAATCACTCAAATATTTCTCTTATGAAAATTCCATTTGTTTTTCAACCTTATGAGACTCTTGCCGAAAAGGAAGAGCGTTTGGCTCATGAGGAGATGGAAGAGGAGGAAGAGGAAGAAGGGGATGAAATGGAAATGGAAATAGAAGAAGGTGAAACCTCTTTGGAAAGAATTGACTATCCTCCCAATCCAACCAACAAAACCCTTCTAAAAAATCAAAAGACTATTGTCGAGAATCAACAGATTCTTAAATGGTCCGTTAGTAAGAAATTGGATAAAATGTCTTCGAAGATGAACAAGTTTTTCACCAAAGTCAACAAGAAGCTTGGATTATCTTCATCTTCGTCATCCTCTAACTAGTTCTATCTTTTTATGTAGTGTTGTATTAGTTTTAGTTTATTTTGATTTGAATGTTCGTGTAGTTTTTAATGATTAATCATTGTATCGTTCTATTATGCAATGAAATTGAATTTCTTTTCCGTTATCTAGGTTATCTTATCTCCAGAATAAATGTTAGTATATTATATAAATATATATATATACACACAATTATTCACAAAATCAAAATAATTCATCAAAATTCACCGAACCATGTCAACATCCTCCCCTTGACCATGACGACATGTACTGATCAGAAATGACATTTCATTTGAAATTTGAAATTTGAATAACTACCATATGTCTATTCATTTCAAACGAATTTCTTAACCTATAAATACCTATTTCTTCCAGAATTCATCACTCAGAATTATCTTTTATTTATTTTATCTCTAATTCTACTCACAAACTCAATTATGGCCAATACAATTCATAATTTGACCGAGAATTTTAAAGAAACCTTAAATTCTTTCAAGGATATTCTTTCTTTCTTTCTTCGTAACCAGCGACATTTAGAGTTAAGTCAAATGCAGATGATCAATGAGCAAGAAAAGCATTTTGATGCGATACGATGGATGATTTTCTCCCTGCACAAAGATGACAATGCAGCACATCCTCCTGTCTCTCTCACCAATGATAATGAAAATTGGGATGCCATTAAAGCAGATCCTATATTTGGAGAAGAAGAATGGGTGGAAGTTCCTCGCAATGTTTGATTTTATTTGATTACTTTGTTTGATTTTATTTGATTGTTTGTTTGATTTTAATTGATTGCTTGGATTGATTTGATTTGATTTATTTTGATTATGTTTGGTGTGGATTGATATTTAGTGTGCAAAACATGTATGAAAACACATTGATATTTATATGATCTTTTAGTTATCAGTATAATTATCTCTTAATCTATCTATTATATACTCCACTGTATAGTTTATTAATGTCGGTACATTAGTACAAGAATGAGGGGGAGTCATATAGTTTGGAGTTAGTTTTTGTTGATGACAAAGGCGGAGAAGTATAAAATAGGATAGTTAGGCATAGATTAAAGGGGAGTTATTAGTTTTAGAGAGAGTTATTAGGATAGAAGTAATATTTTATAAACAAAGGTTGTCATCATCAAAAAGGAGGAGATTGTTAGTCCTTGAGATAATGGTTTTGATGACAACAACCTTAGAATAAGATTATAAAATATAAATACTAACATTATAATTTAGATATATATGTATATATAGGATTTAACCATGCAGGTACCAAGAATGAAGACTGTACAGTATAGAGATTCAAGATATCAAGATTGAAGACTCATGGGTATCAAGATTATCAAGAGTTCAATATTTCAATAATAAGTAATTTAACTAGGAATTTTGTTAAAACTTCTAGAAAAGCACTGTCATCTTAAAATCTAATTTTTTCGTGGAATGGAATCCACTTCGAGCCCGTTAAAGGGATGGAACCCTAAGTAGGATGGAACCTACGAAAAATCTAGTGGAACATTATTTGTATCCACTAACTTTTATTCAAAATGTTTTACAAAATTATATCTTGTTTTCAAAATGTTTTCAAAATCTTCCTTTTAAGAGAATAAAAAACATCTATCCAAGTTTTAATACTTTTAGCCTCAAAATAATCTTTATTTTCAAAATCAAAATCATTCTTGGTTTTAAACTATCTTTTAACAATAAATATATTTAATATTTATACTTAGATTTAAATATAAAATTATAGTAAAGTTTTATATATATACCAAAATGTTATTCTCTATATTTACTTATGTATTTTAACTATAGTTAAGTATATTTATAAAGTTTAAAATAGTTTTAATATAAGATGGAAGTTATTTTCAAAGAAAAACAAATCACCAAAATTTCCTTTGGCATGTCGACATCCTCAAGTAACCCATGTCAACATGATAGCAGTTTATTTCAAAATTTTGAATTTCAAAGGAACTGTCTATTCGTCATATCTTTTCACGAATGGACATGGCTGTTGTTCTACTAAAATTAGGGGTGGTTTTGAACGAATTTGTGTTCATATTTTTCTGGTTTCCACTCTTCTTCTTCTTCCACATTTCTTTATACACATTCTTCACATTACTTTACCGAAATCAACATTAAATCTAACTAGAACATTTCTATTTTGATTCTCTATCACTATCTCAATAAGATCTCAGTGCTATTCAGAGTTATAGACTTCTTTGTAATCAATTTAGAGAGAAAAGGTGTGATTGTAGCCTTGGAAGTCAATCAAGTAAGAAAAGGTGTGATTGTAACCTTGGAAATCAATCAAGCGAACTTATTGCCCCTGAAATCAAGTATTTCTACCTAGAGGATTGTGAATTTGGAGTGGTGTACCTCGTGGCTTTGAAATCGAAGGTGTAATTGTACAATTGCTTTTGAAAAGAAATCCATACTTATGTGCGGGACTGGATGTAGGGTAACTCCGAACCAGTACAAAATCCGGTGTGTTCTTTCCTTTATTGCTTTTACTTTATTTTTGCATCTGTGATCATATCTGTGTTTGAATATTGCATACATTTGTGTTCAAATTAACAAAAACTCAAAAAGATTTAGTAATTCCTTTAAACAATATTCACCCCCTTCCTCTAGTGTTAATCCTAGCCTTAAGATATGTATTCCGCATTTCTCACAAATAAGACACATGCGCAACAAAATATTTTCATTCCCTCTCATTAATCAAACTCCAACTTTCATGTCACCCTTTTCTTCCTCAACTTCTCTCTAAAGAACCCTAATTTCCTTCTTTGTTTATGAATCCAACATCATCGGATTGATCATCATGAATATATAAATAAATCATGCATAATCAAGCTGGTAAAGCAATCTCTTTGGGCGACCTAAATCTTAGGGCATCAGCTTCAGCTCCTAGTATATCAAACATGCAACCAAAATTGGGGAAAAAAATATCCTGATCCGTAGCCAAGAGAAAAAAGAAAAAAATCACAATTGATTCAGATTCGCTACTCAGGAAAGGCTAGAGCAGCAGCACGCCTAGGCACAACACGCGATGCGACTGCAGACTTAGACGGTGGTGGCGATTTAAGTGCAATGACAATCAGATGGCCCACGGCTGTAGGGGCTCTAAGACTTTAGCTAATCATATGACAATAGGAAACTCTACGTTGCATAGATCTTCGATTGTTACTGATTTCTTCCTTGTTAAAAAGGACCAAAAGGTACTTAATTCGTTGAGGGTTTTTGACATTTTTAAAATCCTAAACAAAATTTGATTGTGTAGACAAATTTGAATGACATTGATCCATGCAGTCGTGTTTGGGTTGAAATTTTGACATGGCTTGGATCGATGAAGAAATACTGGAAGTTAATGGTGACCAAATTAAAGTCAAATGTCCAAACCGAACGGTTGTAAATTACTAAGATTGGAGTTTTGAGTTGATCTTATGTGTTGTTTGATCTTTGTAAATATGTGTTTTGATAATGTTGCTATGTTTGGTAAGATCTTGATAATATGTGGTATACTGTTATTTAAGATTGTATAAATATGTGAAAACGGTCATTTGATAATGATGTATTAGACAAGAATAGTTAAACCAATAGCTAAATAATATATGTAAAGTCTGTAGTGTTAAACATGAAACTAGATAGATTAGATCATCGACATAGTAAGAATATGTCATCTTCATTCAACTAAATACTCAAATTCATTTTCAACTGGGTATACTGTTAAAAACCCCAGATTATTCTATTGACACATGAAAAGGAATATGTAATCTTCATTCAACGAATCATACGAAGACAATTGTTCTAAATTCTATGGCAGTTCTTGTTTAACTACCATTGCTAATTATGGCTATCGACTGAAAATTTTTCTAAGCAATATTATAAAGATGAAATTACTACGGGTGTAGGTCAATTATTCTCACGTGCAAAAGAATTCATTGAATATCAAAGCTTATTCTTGCAAACATGGCTTCAAAAATCATTATTGTGACAACAATTTCTCCCTTCTATTTACTTAGGAAGGATAAACGTATCCTTTATTTTAATGTGTACACACACTAATTGGATTCATTATGGTGGTCCATGCATTGTTCTTTTAGTGAATTCATATCGCTTTTTGGTCAATAAGTAACTACACAATAAAGTATTTTTGAATCATGATTAATATTAGTATCGGCAAAAAAGTATGACACGTTAGATTATCGCCATTATGGTATGTTGACATGTCAATACTAGATAAATTAAATGCTTATAAGAATTCTCTAAAAAAATTTAAAAATAAACGTATGCTTCATAATGAAATATTTTAATGATATTATAATAAACTTGGTTATAAAATCCGTAATCTACTTATTTGTATCAATTACTTCAATTGCTCTTCTCATTACTGATATCTATTTTAGTATATTACTTGTATTTCTTCAAAGAGAATGTAGTATTACTCACAAATTATAGTTTCATTTAATTAAGAAAATGGACATAGAAAGAAAAAAAAAGTGCAAAAACAAGAATAATAGTAGAAAAGAAGAAGGGAATGAAATAACCTATGTTAAATTTAAATGAACCAAAAAAATATGTAAATGACACTAGGAAAACTAATGTAAATTATCTTCCAAAAGACTCTTAATTTGTATATAAAATAAATTAGTTTCTTAATGATTTGAATCTAGAGAATTTGTTACTCAATGATCAAGGTAAATTAAGGGTTCAATAGTCTTTAGTGATTTATTTGCAAATTTTGGTCATTTGATTTCAGATCTGCCATTTATTTTCTATTTGTTATGAGTTGCTTGACATATACATATTTACTACAAGACACTTGGTGAAAATGATCCTTTGTTAGATTCATGGTACCTCACTGTTGAGAAACATACAAAATGAGTAGTGCCCTTAACACATTGTTAAATGATTTTGTGATGTATCCATTGCTAACTGATCAATTATTTTGGTTACGAGTTGTGATTGTTGAGAAATAGTTTGTTCCTAATTGCGTAGGAAATTTAAATATTACTGACTTTGGTCTTAGTGCATTTGCTGGAGTAGATGCTTTGCTCCATATGACATGTTGGACTCCAGCATATGCAGCACCTAAGATTGCTGAAAGGAAAGGATATGATGGTGCAAAGGCTGATACATGGTCCTGTGGAGTCATCTTGTTTGTTTACTTGCTGGTTCTCTTCCATTTCAGGTATAGTTGCATGCTTGTTAAATGAAATAAAAGATCCATTTCAAAAACAAGATATAAGACCGAAAGTCATGAGCTACAAGTAATGAGCAAAAAATGTTTTCATTGTAAATTTTAATTGATGGTAAGGTAAATGTTTATCCCTTAACAGTCTCTGAATCACCTAGACTTAATATATTTCAATAACTTATTATCTTCAAGCATATAGTCCAGTCCAATCCAAGTATGCAGTGTATAATAAGAGAATTTTGAGTTAAGTAACACTTACATTTAATAATCTGGCTACGTGTGTAGATGGCCTTGTACATAATATAAAAGAGTTAGAAAAATGAATGAAGAAAGTATATGGTTAAGAGTTAATATGAAGATAAGAGTTCCATGCTCCAGTACTTTGTTTCCAGTCAGCAAGAGGAGGTCCTCACAACTCATATAAACAAGGCTGCATCATAAAGAATCAGGTGCATCCCATTTCCATGTGTTCATTTTTGCGTTAAGTTCTATGTTTGTAAAATTGCACATTTATAAATGCACAAACATCCTATGCAATGTGAAAGTCTAAAACATCAATTGTGCCGTTAATTAATTATTGTTATTACATATTGTATACTTTGTATTAGTCAATCGCCTAATGAAATAGTGTGATGAATATTTATTGTTTGCATTATGAATCCGATTTAACTTTGTGTACACTTTTTTGATGAATTGATTCTCAAGACTTACTTCAAGTAGATAGATGATTGTGATGCAAAAAAGGTAGCAACGAGTTATGGATGAAGTTATTTTTGCTGCTAGAACTACTTTTGGTTTTAACGTATGTACTATTTGCTTTTTTTCTTATTGCTATTTGTTCTATATTTTGTTTATGAACTATTGATGACGAATTATTTATGTTTGGTGTGAGAATACTGTGTATTTTGATTATGAAATTTCATATGTTAGCTATCAAATATGTGTCCAAAATGTGGTATTAATACAATATGTTGATTTTAAAATGTGGTGTTGATATAATATGCTAATTTTGAAATGTGGTATATATACACATTGTGACTGATGTTTACTGAAATGGAATTCACAAAAAAGTAGAAAAGCCTAATTGACTTAGCTTTGTATACAATTTAATGGCGTTTTAAAACGCTGTTAAAACATCCCATAGCGTTTTTTAAATGTCGTTGAATGTTTTAACAGCGTTTTAAAAATGTCGTTAAATTGTACCTAAAAATATAAAGCACGATTTCATGACACTAGGAAAACGTTGTTAAATGATTTCATGACACCAGGGAAACACTATAAAAAAGGACATTTAACAGCGTTTATTCCTTATCGTTGTATATCTCTGACATACAGCGTATGTAAAAACACCGTTAATAGCTTTTATAGCGTTTTTAAAACGCGGTTAAAGGTCTTATTTGTTGTAGTGATGCATACCTCGAATAACGATGCCCCTTTCTCCTTAGCCGATGTAGCAGTCAACGAAGTAGGAATGACCTTCAATGCATAAGCAGACACATCCTGCTTACCTTTCTACAGCTCTAGACGGTCCTTCTTCATATGCCCAGCCTGATCACAAATGAAGCACTTCCTATCCCCACTCTTTGAGTCCTTGCAGTTCTTACTAAGATGACCTATCCTATGACAATAAAAGCATATCGGTTCACACCTGTTTTTCTTCTGGCCATCCTCTTCCTTAGATTGCTTCTTTTCCTTATTGTTCATTTTCTTTTTGCCCTCCCCGTCCACTTGCGGCTTTGTCTCTTCCTTAGAAATAATAACTTCAATCTTTAGCTTTGGGCACAAACTTTCTTGCGTCAAAGCACTCTCCATAACCTTCTCAGAAATCTCATTAATATGGCCTATTTTCTCTCTCCCAAATACTCATTCAAGCCAATTATGAACTTCTCCTTCTTTTTCAACGAAGTGTCAATGAAAGACAAACCATATTATAATAACATGTTAAATTCAGCTACATACTCAGAAATAGTCTTCTTTTCCTGTTTCAACTTAACAAACCTCTTAAATAATACGGACTTCTGGTCGATCGGAATAAACTTCTCTTCGAATCGAGCCCTGAACTGCAATTAGGCAAACTGATCCTCGAGAGTAGCTATCTTCATAGCATTCTACTAGTCCATTGATGTTCCAAAAAGTTGCCTAGAGGCAAACTTCCACTTCATTGCATCTTCTAACTCCAAATCTCTAAAGATGCACTTATAGGTGTCAATGCAATTCTTTACCTCAAAAACTGATTGCATTCTAAGGAATTATTTGCCTTCTAGACTAGCATAGTCTTTACATAGCTTGGCAAATCATCTCTTAGCATTTGCACTTGGGCACTACCACCACCACCAGCATTAGAACACCTTAGGCATTTTGAATCATGTTCCTTACTATCTCAAAGAACATGTTCTACAAGTCGGGGTTAGCAACTGCCCCGGAGCCCGCTCCTTTCTTTCTAACTGTATTCCTTGTGTGTTTACCCATTCTTCCTATCTATAATAAGAATGATCGATCTCTTGCAACAAGGAATCAAGTGGTACTTCTACATGCAATGCGACTTTAATACACACACACATATATATAATATAGTTTAAAAACCAAAATATGTAAGAAGTAAGCTCTCTCATATATCGCTTAATTCATTCTAGAGTGATAACTCATACTCTATCTCTAATGGATCGTAGTATCAACTTAGGATATCTCAAACTAAGCTCTAATACCACATGTGATGACCATCCTACACCTGTAGTACCCAATATACCTGAAAAATCCATTATGATGATACTCGACCGATGTAGAGTGGCAGTCAAGGTTAAAGTAACTGGAACTCTAATCATAATCAGTCGTGTAACTCACACATTAAATAAAATGTAACAATCACATAGATATAAAATAGGCGAGGCAGATAAGTATAATTAAATGAAAAAAATTATATAACGATGTGCATACGGCTCACAACAGTTATACAAAGCAAATCGAGTAGAGTTTATACATCATCAAAATAAACTCACACGAATCTGTCCCTAATAATAGTCATAAGTAGGCTTGTTAATGGGCCATGTTTGGTCTGGGTTTTATAAACTTGGAATCGAGTTCGATTACAATAATTAAAACCTAAGGCTGATCCAAACCTGTAGAGTATTACAACTTAATAACCGAGCCCAATCCATTAGGCTTTTTAATCCCATTGGGTAATACCCATACACCTAACTTAGAATATTTATGTTAAAACCATATTTTAAAACTACAACTTTAGTAAAATTTGTACACACAAAATGTTAACATATAAATTGAATAGTGATGTTGTCAAGTTCACAACAAAGTATGCAAAAGCATCTACATGTAAATAAACAAAATGGAAAATAAATAACATACACACTCATGTTTTGATACGACAAAGAATAAATAGTCAGGTCAGGCTCTAATAGGGCCAGAATTTGATAAAACCATACACGACCTTAATAGTAACCGGGTGGGGACTGGGTAGTAAAAGGAAAAACCACCCACATTAATAATGTGGGCTCGGATCGGGCTCAAGCCAAAACCCATACCATTGATAGGCTAGTCATAAGCACTAATGAAAGCTCCACAGTGTCTAACAATGGAATAGTTATAAACTTTAAAATATAGTAGAGGTAAGCACTAGCCTTCTGCTCATCCATTGAATAGATCTATGCACTAATCTCAAACCTGCTATCTGGCCTACTCATTTAAGAGTGCTTGAGATAATAAGAAGCAAAGAAAAAATCTCGAGTCTTATAATAGTCTTGTATGAGCGATAAATAATCTCAAAGAACTATAAATGTTGATATAACAAAACATAAACACTGAATATGAGAAATCATACCGACATGTCTCTACATCCAACAAGTCAGCGCATAACACTATATATATGCTACACTGTCATTACATGGGTATACCACACCAAATATAACTTCAAGTGTCAGGATACCTAGCCTAATGGAACCTATATCACAAGACATCCATCCAAATCTCACATCAATCGCACCAATCATAGCAACATAGCTAACACATGGTAAACAATCATCACTAAGGTTCCACATTGCCATAACCAACATTAAGGTATCGCATCGTTATAGCCATTAATAAGGTATGACATTATCACAACGATTACTAAGGTACAACCCCATCATGACCATCACAAAGGAATCATGCCATCATATCCATCGCTAAGGCTTCACATTGTCACAACCATCATTACCATCACAAAGTGCAATGCCATTACGACCATCACCTTGTCTTGCATCACCATAACTATCACTAAGGTGTTGCATTACCAATAAGATGGTATCTGGTACATGATAACTCGTAGAACCATCACATAAGTCAATGACACACTACGTCGCAATTGGACTGGGTGTTCGATTACATACTATCACATAGGTACAACCCTCACTAAGGAAGGCTAGACCATCACATAGGTCAAGGATACACAAGTGAGCATCCTCATATACCCTTGTCCCCATGAAACATACATCACATCCAAAGTTACCATTGATCCTTTCAGCACATAACTCGATAGTGGAACAAACTACGTCTTACTCCATTGCTTCACCTCCACGAACTTACCTCCTTGAACCATCACTAAGACCTATCACTACCTCTCACTTGAAGTACTCAACCTAAATAACTCACATTTTTAATTCATCAAAGTTCAGAAAAAATCTGGCCACCAATAAAATTCTCAAAAAATCTCTAGGTCGGTCACGAAGAAATTCTCTAAATTCCCTAGGTCAAGCACAAAGAAACTCCCTGGTCTTCTTCACCACATACCGATCGACATTCCTCGATATCTCAAGATCCCACAATAGGATCATCTCCTAACTTTATATGAAGCTTCTTCATAATATGCTCTTCGATCCTTAAAATTTTGGTGTCAGTCCAAAGAAGTCAAATTGGACAGCTATGATTGTATTTGGTGATCGATCGGTATCGATTAATCCCACCCATTCCTTATCCAATTATCCCTGATTGAGCCCAAATCTCCCACTAATCATCTTAAGTTGTCCTATGGTCGTACCGCACTTATCCCAAGTTAACCCCTAAAACTCCTAAAGCGGCCCGAAGGCAAGCCCTAGAGTAACCTCGAAGAAACCTCGAGTCACCCTGAGGTTCCCAACAAATCTCGCCTTCCCTTGATTTTCTCATGATCGGCCTAGAGTTTTTAGACTGTTGACTCGAAGCTCCTAGATAGAAATCTGGGTCTGATACCTACCACCAAACCGAAGTTTCTACTTTTTTTCACACGCCTAGCCTAGATTTTTCCTTCCTTCAACCCAAAGTCACTACCGAACACCCATATACCGACCAATTTCACCGAACCAACCTTTTCATTCCTGGCTGCGTTTTTCCACTGCTCGCCTGGTGTTTAGCTAAGTTTTCCTCTAAGTCACCCCCAGACAACCCATATGCCGAACTGATTTACTGAACTGAACACTTAGTCAATTTTTGCAACATTTTCTTCATTATTTTATGTATTTCAACATTGCAACTTAATCCAATTGTTGCAACCACCATCTTGACTTATGCCCAACACCGATATAATGACACGATTCCACACATCCTAGCGTCGATTCATCAAAGTTTAATTCTACGTTTACAGATCTTCCATCCTTTGCGTATCGACTCTAAGAGTATATTACTACTTCTATATGGGGACCCCCGACCATGAAATCAGTTAACAACTCAATTTCATACCCAATATCATTTTCAAGCATTCATACAAACAAACACAACATACAAACAAGCAAAAAAAAATCATATCATGGTAATTCACATTAAAATACATTCACATCCTAATCTAACATTCATATGAACAATTATACATCCAAATGACATGTTTTATCACTTTAAGTCACTTTAAATTCGTTTTTATTTCAGTTTCATAACCTAAACATGAGCCAATCATATTTTTCGACTTTAAATATGGATTCAAACATGTCAAAACCTGAATATACATATATAATAGCTCTAAGGATGATAAATCACTTACAAATCATCGAAAAATAAATGAAAAATGCACAAATTGAGGTAGATTCAAAATGGACAGCAAATACCCAATTAAAAAATATATTTTTAATTTTTATGAACATTTTAAAAATAGTTTAAAAACATATATCAACAATTATGGTAACATGAGAGAATAGAAACACTCACCTAGGGTGTAGAATCGACAAAAATCACCATATAAAGCGTGGATTCACCAAAAGAACGGTATATCTGAATTTGGGCCACAACTATGTGCTTCCTAATGCATAAATTTTGAAATCTAAAAAGTCACTTTCTAATATGTTATCTAAATCTCTTTTTAATTAGTTAATTTAAGTTAATTTTATTGAAAGAATGATGGAGTTTTAGTAGAAGTAATAAAGGCTAAAAAAGGTTAGGAGATGTTTAGATATGTATTTATAGTTACTAGTGGCAGCTATGAAGGCTGCTGCTAACCTAATACAGAAATAGGTTAACGAGCTGCACTAGTCACTCCTTAATTACCTGCCTTAATTACCATCTAATCAGCCTAATAGCAGTCCAAACTTCAAATGACCATATCTCCTAAAATGTCAGTCAAAAAATCTATTACGATCACTCTACACAAAGATAAACTATTGTATCTTTGATTTGGAAGTAGTTTGAGATCTTAATATGGCTTCTATCAAAAGTTATAGGCCTTCCAAGTTTTTCAAGGTTAAAACCATCCAATAAAAATTCTAAGGATGGAAATTTTCACTACTCAACATTACCTAAAGTTATAGCCACATCGACCCAATTTGGATTTTAAAATAATATTTACGATACTTCGATATATAAAATATTAGTTGTTGCATTGGTATTGACATGGGGGTCTCTTCTTCTTTCTATTTCAAAGAATTATTAATGTATATTCTTCACTCTCATTTTGTTTCTTCTTTGGAAACTACAAGATCTCCCTCTTCCTTTTCCACAGACATACTTGGTCTCATTTTATAACAACTTATTTCAGTATGTTTCATTCTTTTTTTTGATATATTAATCTAGTATATAGTTTGATTCTGATATTTTGCAATTTAAGTTTGAAAATATATGTTCCTACTTTAGTAATATACTTTGAATTCTTCTCAACATGTGTCATCGCAACAAGAATTAAATTCTTCCTTGTCCAGCAACATAAAAATTCTAGAGGTGTAGATTAGCAATCTCCATGATGTCAATAAATCCTCAAAGATAGAGAACTTGCAGATTTTGTCCTTATTGGATTTGGAAAAGAAGAAAATTCTTAAACGGTAAGAGAAGTTAAAAGCTCTTGAGAATGAACCCATGTTGTCTAGAGAAGAAACAATACATGCTAGATTTGTGGTGACTAAACCTAAGGTAAGCTTGGCTAAGGTGCCTTTCTTAAGAAAAAATTAGCTAAGAAAGATTCTTCACTCAAGAGGTCGAATGACTCTTTTAAACATGCCAAGGCCAAATCCTCTCCCTTCTTGCAACGAGTCTTTCCTTCATGGAAGAATCTATGTTCAGATGTCGCTCTATTTAGGAATATAAAGATACTATCGATCGATGCTCAAACTTGGATTTTCCTTCTCTTAGTTTCACTAAGATCGACTATAAGAAGAAATCTGACATAATCCTTAAACGAGTCCCCGAAGAATTGTCTGAATTTGGAGATGACGGTCCAATTATTATGGTAGAATGTTTAACATTTGGTGATCCTCCCTCTGATGATGATGATGACACGAAAGATAAAAAAGGATGAGAAATCGATAATATTGATTAGGAAGATGATAACAACAAGGTTTATAGGGCCGATGACAATGTTAAGGATAATCTGTTAAGAAAAGATAAAGACGATGATTCTAGTGACCATGGTTTGGGGGAGAAAAATAAGAGTCATGAGAAGATCATAAAGGCAACCTTCCTTCTCCCAACATTTAGTCCAAAATTGATGATACCCCACCACCTAGAGACTTAATTAAAAGACCTCATTCATCCAACTTGGGCAACTTCGGCCTACAATTTCTCGAATTATGAAAGCTTTGTCTCCAAGGCCAAAATTTCTTACAACTTCGTCCCAGATAATCCAATGTTCGTGTTACTCCTATGTTAATTGAATTCTTTCATAGAATCTTAAAATTTTATTCTTATTAGTAAAAAATAGACATTACTTTGAGATTATGTTAGATAAAAATAGGAGTGAAATTTTAAGATTCAATAAAGAAGTGAGAGACTTTGTAAAGATCTAAATGAGTCCAATGATAAATATATGAAACATTTAAAACATCTTCAGTTCTTAGAGGACTTTAAGAATAAATAATTGGCAACCCTACTTCGAAAGTCTTACTTTCATCAATCGAGCTTCCGCAAAGAAAATAAAGAGCTCACCACCTTATTTTGGATGCTTATTAAAGATAGAAATAAACTTATGGATTGCCTCTTCTTCTCTTATAAAAGATTTTCCATGATCAATTTTTCTTTCTTAGGTGATGACTGTTGGGGTTTGGTTGGATGACTTCATAAAAGGTACCTTGATGAATGTGGATCAGATCCTCATTTTGGGAATGCTGGAAGTTACCCAAGGCAAAACTGCTCATCTAACTATTGGTTCACTTCACTAATCAAAGTCAAATGTAATAAAGGTATATGTATTTATGAATACCATAAATGATCCATTCTTTATGAACCTATGTAACCTTGTTGTATAATGAAAAATTATGCTTTAATTAATATGCAGTGATTTCCGTTTGTGATTTTTTTGGTTTGAATTTTAGTTTTAATTTGCCCATGGTATGCAGGTTTCTAAGTCTATACCCATTTCTCCTTTTTCTTCTATTCCTAAAGATATTTATAGTAGACTAGTAGGTTAATGAGAAATTTTAGATAAAGTTCTTCCATGGTTAAAAAATCTCACTTAGCAAAATACTACTTTCTTCATGACACTCATCGTACATACACATGATTTCCTAATTTGGTTTTTGATTCCCTATAAGACCAGAAGAAATTAATTTCTTTTTGAAGTTCGAACTAATTATGCAAAACTATTATGTGGTGAAATTGGCCCTCCTTTCAAAAAATGGGGTTATCAAAGTTTTCCTTATGTTAATACTTCTCCCAGTATTGAAATTCCCTTTACAGCAACTTTTCCTACTTTTTCCATATTCCATCAGAAAATTCAAGATGCTCTTTCAAATCTCAAGAATTAATTGGGAAACACTATTGTCTTTATTTTGAATGTAATAGCATCACTTGTAATTTTATATAAAAAATGAAGAATTTAATTTTGTTGCTTTATCTTATCAAATGTCTATCTTGTTTTTTATTTTATATCTTGATTTACGGTAAAAATCACTTGATGATCCTAACCTCTCTCAATGTCTTAGTAACATTAAATCGAAGTTAGTGTCAAATATGGAAAATTTCCCTACCGGTCCGTTCTTGGATTATCTTCAATTGATAATGCTTTTGCAAACAAATGGTAAAACAAATATATACTCTAAGAATGTCTTAAGAAGTAAATTTTGGTCGTGAAAAGAAAATTTCTTTCAAAGATAAGGAAACTCAATAATTGATAGGGAAACTTAATTTTGGAGCCCATTCTTTATTATTAGCTCAAAATTCAAATATGACACAAATTGCTCAACTTGGTCAATGTATTTTTCACTTAGAAGCTGGTTTACTAAAATCTTTGAACGAAAGTCAACCTTAAACATATTTTAACTAAAGGGGACAAGACTTTCGACCCCTACTACTGTTGATTCATCAAAAAAAACTTTTTTTGCAAAGATCTACATCGTTATGTGGTTGTTCAACATGTGCTAACAATATTTCTATTTCGTCTTTAACACCCCCTTCTTTAGTGGATGATTCAGGAGAATTGGCCAGATTGAGCAGGTCATCTAAATTTGAATACAGTGAAGTTTAAGGAAAATTGGAATAAGAAATAGATATAAATTTTAGAACTTGAAAAGAATAAGCTCACTTTAAAGGTACCAAAATTGGAAAATTATAGTAAAAAAACTTATCCCGTCAAATTTCTCAATTAAAAGTTTCCTACAAAATCTTCAAATGAGTGATTATCACTTGATTGAGTTAACTGATCCCCTCAACTTCATTCGTTGAAAGGAGGAAAAATTGAAGAAATGGTTACTAATAACAACTCAGACCCTTCTTCAGCCGTAGTCATGTTAGAGAAAGAAGTTAAGAAATTTAAAAAACAACTGAAATTGATACAGTACTTTTCTTTTAGAGCTTCTCAACTAGATAACTTAGTTGATTGTTTAACTGAAGTTATTTCTTCCATTGAGTTGAAAATCAATTTTAGTTTTAGGACTAGAAAAGGATCATAGATTGAGGAAGTTCATGGCTGCCAGCTCTCAAAGGTACTAACATTTCTTTTTGTATGGATGTTCAGATGAACTTAAAAATATAGGGTCCTCCTATTTTGTACAATAATGCGACATCGATGAGAGAATATTATTTTTCCATTTTATACATTCATGGGAAGGGCGAAGAATTAATGTATCAACATTTCTATTTCCACATCCCTAGAGCCATAAGTCTTTAAAATTTATTACTTGTAAAGGTTGATTTGATAATCTTAAGAGTATACTGCATGTAAAATCATTATCAGAATTTGTCATAATGTAAATAAGCTACCATCATTGTATGGAAATACAATGTTCATGTAACGACCTAGAATTTTCGATCCCAAAAATTTCAGATAGTTAAGAAAGAAGAAAGAGATAGAAAAAGAAAACAGAAAAAAACAAGACACATAATCTCACATTCGCAGTGGATCAAAATATAATATCAAATAATAGCAGTTATACAAAGGAAAATTGTACTTGTCAAATTACACTTTAATACATCAGAGTTACAACATATACCAACACTGGACAGATTCAATCAACTTGTCCCACACAAACTACAATATCATAGCGGTATACACTCCATATGTTCCCGCCATCCTGCTCGCCTCCTGAGCTCCAGATCGTCCTTACCTGAAAAACTGTAATATTCAGTCTGACCCGAGCATTGCATCAAAGTAACACCCAGGTCAGGCTGGAAACCGGCGTGAGTAAACCCATCTAACATGGAATACAATAGCATAAAATTTACATAAAACTCGGGGTAACTCGTATCAATTTACAAATTCACAATTTTTTATAGTCATCACTTATTTCACACATCAATTTCTAAGTACAAAACATAGATTAAATGGTCCAATTCACTTAAATCATTCCTTTCCAGCCTATTGATTTCACATATCAATCTTATAAAGAATCGAAGTGGTTTCGAGTATTAACTAATACCCGACTCCGGTCTCTTCGAATCCAATGTCATCTTAACCCAAGTAATTCAAGTGATTAAATTTTAAATACTGGATATCACTTTTACAAAGCAATTCATCATAGTTAACCACGTTATCTATATTCAACCCAACATATCATATTACAAAACATTTCATTTCACAAAGCATCACAATCACATATTATGAATAACAAATAATACTAGGCATTCAAATATCATTCAATCATTTATAAGCAAGATAATTTAGCCATACCATTCTAATTAATTTAAACAAAATAAATTAAGGGTACTTTTGGCACGGGTCCTTATTAAGTTTCAAAATTCACGAAAAGTCCTTCACTAAATTTTAGTGTAAATTAGGCCCCTGTTTTTTTATTCACGATTATTGCAGAGCATGATGCAACTTTTTATAAAAGTTGCTGACATTTCTGCAACTTCTCTGTACACTGTGAACATAGTGTATGAAAGTTGCTGAAATATCAGCATTTATTTATAAAAGTTGCTGACATTTCAGCAACATTTATGTACACTGTGAACACGGTTTATGAAAGTTGCTGAAATATCAGCACTTACTTATAAAAGTTGCTGACATTTCAGCAATAATTTTCTTCATTTCTAGAAAACAGGGACCCGATTTACAATGAAACTTTGACAGGGAAAGTTGCTGAAATATCAGCACTTATTTATAAAAGTTGCTGACATTTCAGCAATAATTTTCTTCGTTTCCAGAAAACAGGGACCCGATTTACAATGAAACTTTGACAGGGACCCGCTTTACAATATGAAAGTATGATAGGGATGCCTCCCTAATTTCCACTTAAATTAATTACTTCAATCACCCTTAAACCTGCCTACTTAACATTAATTAATTTAAAAAGTAATTAATTGATCATCCTTTATTTATTATCTAAATTAATCAACCTTGATTAATTAAGTAATAATTAGCCCTTAATTAATTCCTCCAATTAATTAACCTCAACCAATTTCATTAATTAACCTTTAAATACCATCTTAATTAATTATTTAAAGTTAACTTCTTTTACCCTTAATAATTTACATTAATTATTCCATAATCACTTTCTCTGATTAATTATTCTTTAATTAATCTCATTCATTAATCAACTAACCTTTAATTAATTATCTTAATTAATAAATCCTTCAATTAATTACACTAAGTAATTAATCCTTAATTACTTCCATTAAGTAATTTACCTTTAGTTACCTTCATCAAGTAATTATCCCATTGGTTAATTATCCTCACTTAATTAATCTTTAGTTATTAATTAAATTAATCCTTGACAAATTTATCCTGTACATTAAGTAATTATTATTAAAGTAATTAATCACTAATTACTTACATTAATTTATCCTTAACTATGAATAAATTAATCTCTAATTAAATTAACTCATAATTAATTAAATTAATTATCTCCCCTTTTCTCTTTAATAACTTTATTAAATTTAATCAATTCATAATCATCTAAGGTCTTAATTAACCTTAAGATAAACTATTTATCTTTATTTAATTTCTTAACTATCAAAATCATAATCATGCTTTGAAACATTTATCCTTAAATTTTACTAACCTAATTAAAGGATTTAATTTAAGTTTAATTAACTTACGCATTTAACTTAATAATTTTAGTTAAGCAAATTTCATAACTTACTTAAATCAAATATTTAAAACTCTTATCATATAACAGTTAAAACTGAACTCATTAAAATTTTTAATTTGTTTATATTTAGCTTAAAATTGTTCAAAGATTTTGCTTCGGGCCCAACACGTATAGTACTCGAGACTTGACTCGAGAAATCACCTTCCCTTCTTCTTTTTCTTTTCTTTTCAAAAGAAAAACTTAGTTTAGTTAAAAGCTTTAAATCGGGAAACGTCCCACCAGAAAACCCGAAGTCCTACACGAGAAAATCACCTGAATCCCCGAGCAAAACTCACAACCCTGATTTAGATACTGTGGATATACGTGCACGTGCACGCGCCACGGCCGCCACTCCGATCATCGTCACCCCAACCGGCGAGTCAAACCTGACCTTCCCACTCGATTATGACCACCAGAGCCTCCATTCAAACGCGAAAACGAGAACGAGCTATACAAAAACCCACCTGGAACAGTTCGTTCATCCTCAACCACCTCTAACTGCCATGGCCGATCACCAGAATTCGCGCATATACTCCAGAGAGCTCGCTAGCCCATCCTTCCCCTAATTCCCTTGGTCCAATCCACTCAAATTCACAAACTTCGATGAAATTTCCACTCAACTAATCAATGTTCAACCCGACCTTAAACCCTAATGTCACCTCGCCGCGCCACCATGGCAAGAGGTAACCCATCCGATCATTTTCCCCGTACGCCTCGACACCCAAACCTGCTTCTGCCAAGGACTCGGCCACTCTGCGATCGTTGATCGCCTAGATTTGACACAAATCCAAAATTCGATCAACCCAAAATTTCAAGATGTCCATCAACTTAAAATTTTCCATATTAGTTTTAAAATTCATCATTTTTGATAACAAATATGATTACATAATCAAATCTTGAAGATTTAACAATCGAATTTCTATCAATGATTGATTTTCTCTGTTATTTTAATTTTCGAATGAATCACCTAATATATATAGTAGAAATTATTTTTTAAAATGAAATCATATCCATATACACACTTTATCTTCAAGGATCACAACCTAAAATTAAGTACAGGAAGAGAATTCGACTTTTATATGTTTGAACATGATATTGCTGTTAAACAGAGACATGGGTATATTTTGAATAGACATGCACAGGTTCCTTTCAACTTAATACACATTAACCTTGATAATTCATTTCTGTAAGCCTTAAATCACTCATTACTACAAGAGTAATGCCTCAGATTTAGGTTTAAGGATGTAGATTACTCACCTGTAAATTGTAAATAGAGAAGACTGAGATGATTAAAACTGGAATTTTGTTTGAGATAAATCCTGTTGGTTGATTCCTTGAATTGTTAAGTTGAATTTGCATCCCTGCCGAGTTGATCTTGCATGACGTGTAAGAGTTGAATCTTTACTAAGCTTGATTCAGTTTTGATTAAACTTCCTCAGATCTGTTTCCAGTCTTGATTTGTTTTGATTTTTTTTATCTTCTCTGGTTTGTAATACAAGTTTAAGCCTTTGATCGGTTTTTCTTAGTTTTGTTTTAGGAAATGGACTGTTAAAAGAAATGATAGAGAATAATGAAGAGGACTATATAATTTAGTTTTACCCTTTTTATTAAAAAGAATATACAAATTTTAGACACTTGTTAATTGTATAATAAAGCTTGCTTACACTTATTATTAGATAAAATCCTTGGCTTACCCTTGTAATGCTTGCATATATTCTTACATTTGTAATTTCCAAGCTTAAATGTGTTATTATATTTATTTTTATAATATTTTAGATTTAGTTTTTATATATATTTATAAATGTCTTAAGTGTTAATATGTTTTAAATGTTTAAAATTTCTTTTAATTTATTTACATGTAACTTTTTAAAAGCAAATGATAAAAATCTAATTTATCCCTAAGATGTTTTCATTTGAATTCCAATTCCAAATTCTTTTTAAAATCTACCTATTTATATAATCAAATTAATACTCATTCTATTTGTTTTAGAAAAAGAATGAATTTTAGATTATAAGAAAATATTTCATATCTATTTGCCTAAAATCATGGAATATTCAGACATTTATCAGAATTTTATTTGTTCAATCTATAATCTAGTATTGCTATTAATTAACCCAATTATTTTATCAATTACAGATGTCCAGAAATCCGAGTTATTACATTCCTTCTCCCTTAGAATCTTTTCGTCCTCGAGAAGGAACGAAGCCTGAATTTATTTAAAATACTATTTATCAGAAAATTATTCTTTGATCATTTTTAAAACACTTTAAAATCCATATAATATTATAAAATAGTTTTATAAAAATACTTTTTATAACTCGATGTTTCAACAAGTCCATCCTTGTTCTCACAGAAATTTGGTCATACGTTGATCAGGCGTAGGACTGAAAATCTACAAGTACTTAGTAAACCCATTTTCAACACCCAGTGAAAATACTTGAAAATTAATTTATTGAAAATATAGAAATCATTTTTGAAAATAGAGAGAATATCTTTTGGTGAGAATGCTCTGGAAATCATTACCCCCATCCATGGTCGTAGTTAACCGGATGGTTACGTTGCCGTACCGACAAAATCCATAGATAATTGTAGGCCTCCGCGCCCCTCGATTACGCCATGGAACCCGCTATAGATCGCAGTTACATCCAAGGTTACCTTGTCATCGCAGCAAAAGTCCATGTAACTGTAGGCCTATGCGCCCTCGAATTTCGCTGCCAAAAGAATGAAACTTCTCCACTCCCACATAGGTCGCAGTCTACCGATGTAAAGTCAAACGTAGACTGTTGGCTCTCAGCAGCACACACGACTTTCGCTATGTCACCATAGGTCACAATCTACCGATATAAAATCAAACGTAGACTATTGGCTCTCAGCAGCACACACGACTTTCGCTATGGTCTACAGTAGATCGCAGTGACATCGAGTTACACTATCGTCACAGCATAACCCAAATGCCTCTGTAGGCATCAGCGCCCTCGACTTTCGCTACACACTACACAAAATCTCCAGGAACTAGTTTTGTCCGGACTCCTCACAGGATCAACTTTAGAACCCCCTTAGGGTTCAATGCAGTACCACCCTGTGGCACTCCTGAGAAGTTCATTCCAAGGGAGCGCCTTTTTCTCCAGAGCCATTTTCAAAACACTTTATACTATATACATATAGTATCTTCCAAATCATACACCTAGTATGAATCTCATATAATTCTCCTTTCTCAAAATCGATTATCCCAAAATCGATAATTCTCAAATTAGGCTTTCCAAATTCAAATATTGATTTTTCCCAAAAATAAAAACCTTTCCAAAGACCATAGGTTCCAAAAATCTTTTCCCAAAATCCTCATAAGATCCTTTATATATATAGATATATATAATTTTTAGAAACTTTGGATCATTTAGAACTTGTATAAAACTCCTTTTATACTTCAACCACTTTCAATATCTTTTCCTTCCGGCAATAGATTCAACAAGGGGAGATTTACCTTATATAACAAAGATATATAACTTTGTTTATTCCAAATCAAATATTCAAATTTGATTTCTCATTTCTTTTCTTCATAAATTGAACCTTTAATCGTAGAAATATCCGATTTCCGTTTTACTTCATTGTTTATTTCACAAAATATACTTTTCATTTCAAAAATCATTTCACATTTCTTATCCACAAATTCCCAATATTAATTTCATTCAAACCCGTACAATGTACACAAATCATCCGTAAGTTATATCAATCTGTTCGCTCACTCGATCACACAATTTCACTTCCGAACAAGTATTGTCCACCCGACTTCCTAGTGCGGACTCAGATCTGGTTTCTTGATCAGAAACGGTCATTCTCCTTGCCAAGCCATAACTATGATAGAGAATATCCAGAACCAATAAACAATCCATATCCGCGTTCGCCGTCGAAAATCGAGTGAAAAATCCAAACTCGGATCGATAAACAATCTCGAAATTCTGTGCTCGAATCCGGATCAAATCATTATGCGAATAGAATAATATACGTATATCCTACGTATTTATCTTCAGTGAATATACTTAATCAATTCCCTTTCTATTCACATTCATTTATGATTTTATTCACTTATTCACAATTGCTTCAATCCTTATTTGGATTATCACTTCCATTCTTATCTCAATTGGTAACAAATCATAAACAGTTTGAACTCTGTCCAACTTAAATTTAGAAAATAGCTTGAAAAGTTTTAAATAGATAAATAGTTGAAAAATAGTTATAAAATAGTTAAGTAATTGTAAAATAACTAGAAAATAGTTAAATAGTTATAGAATATTTAGGTAATTGCAAAATAGTTGTAAAATAGTTATTAGTTATCAAGTAGTTGGAAAATAGTAATTAGCTTATAAAATAGTTGTAAATTAGTTTAATAGTTCCAAAAGTAGTTATAAGATAAGTATAAGATAGTTTCTGGGTTTTAAAAACAAAATTTTTATAGTAAATAGATAGGAAAAATAAATTTAAAAACAGCTTATACTAAAACATTTTAATTGGAAAAATAGTTCAAAGCCAAACTGTTCACTTTCCAAATCAATTACCAATTTCCAATTAACTTTCGATTTCAATTCAAATTAAGTTAACTTCCATTCCCATCAATTCAATTTAATTTCCCATTTAAATTGACTCAATTCCAATTTAAATAACTTCAATTTCCTATGAAATTAATATAACCCCAATTCAAGTTGAATTAACCTCAATTTCTTTCCAAGTTCAAATCAAATTCCATTTGGATTTTTAAACTTATTAAACTTTAATCACAATTCCAAATTATTCAAATCAATTTGGATTAATTTCAAACTGAACCAGCTTCAATTTCAAATTAGTTCAATTTCTGTTTGAATTGATTCCGATTTCAAATCAACTTCCTATTTGAATTTTGAATTCATTCAACTTCAATTTCTTTCAAATAAATCCAATTCAAATTTTCCATTTGAATTTTTAAACTTATCCATCTTCAATCATAATTCCGATTAATTCAAATCAAATTCAATTTGAACTAATTCAATTCAAATTTCAAATTTAAACCATCCTGAATTATATAATTTCGAGTTAAATTTTTAAATGTTGATTTAATCCTTTAAATCAAATCAACTTATATCTTTAAACCATTTAATTCTGGATCCAAATTCTATTTTATCTTAATAATGGATATATTACCATACCCCATTTCTTCATTCATTTAAACAAATCTAATTTCAGATTATTAATAACAACAAGATGGTATCCTTCAAATTATTTTAAAACATCAATTCATTTCCAATTTCTAGATCTCAAACCCATTTTGAGATCACACAAACTCCCAATTCAAATTAACCATTTAACTTCCCAAGTTAAATACCAATTTCATCTTGAAATTCCAAATCAAGTTGTTTATTCAAACTTATTTAACTTCTTCTAAGTTAAATTCAATTTAAATCCCGTTAACCTTACTCAAATTTGAATTCCCGCTTCAATTTCAAAATTCTTTCCAACTTATAAGTTCAAAATTTACATCACTTTGGGTTTTCTCATCTTATTCCAAATAAGAATTTAAAACTCAGCACGTAGAGTTTATTTCAAACCATCTTTGATATCACGCATATCCATACATATACATATTTATTTCTTTACCAACCAGGCTATACTCTAAAATCTAAACCATCTTTGGTTTTTAATTCAAAACAAATTTGTTTAAATTTCAAACAACTCTTGTTTGAAATAGGATCCTTTCATTCAAATACATAATATTATTTCTTTATCATTTTGAAAGAGTTTTCAAATTCTAGACCCAGATTTAAAACTTCATAATTTAGATCATCTTCAATTCCAATTTAAATGTTTTATTTCCCTAAAACATTTCATTTGCTCATTAATACACATTTTATTATTAAACACAACAATCATTTATGATAATAACCAAGATTATCATATCTGGAAACCAATTCATTATTATCTTATTCTAAAACTCTTCCCCAAATTCAAGATTTTAATTTCAGTTTGAATCCATTTCAAACTTATCTTTATTTAATTTCAATTTGGATGTATTTCTATTACCACTTAATTTAATTCCAATAATTTAACAACCAATTACCTTAATATTTATTTGAAAGAAACATTTCTTTATATATCAAAATATATTCTTATATAAAATCATTTAAAATCTTTACATAAGAAAATAACAAGTATGCTCTCATATATATACACTCAACTCATTCTAGGGTACCTATTGACCCCATCCTTAATGAGTAATCCCACCAGAGCCAAGGTTCTCGCTTAACCTTCAGCTCTGATACCAAATATAACGACCTAGAATTTTTTATCCCGAAAATTCCAGATAGTTAAGAAAGAAGAAAGAGATAGAAAAAGAAAATAGAAAAAACAAGACAAAGAATCTCACATTCGCAGTGGATCAAAATATAATATCAAATAATAGCAGTTATACAAAGGAAACAAATTACACTAATACATCAGAGTTACAACACATACCAACACTGGACAGATTCAATCAACATGTCCCAGACAAACTACAATATCACAGCGGTATGCACTCTCTACGTTCCCGCCATCCAGCTCGCCTCCTGAGCTCCAGATCGTGCTTACATGAAAAACTAAAATACTCGGTCTGACCCGAGCATTACATCAAAGTAACACCCGGGTCAGGCTGGAAACCAGCGTGAGTAAACCCATCTAACATGGAATATAACAGCATAAAACTTACATAAAACCCGGGGTAACTCGTATCAATTTACAAATTCACAATTTGTTATAGACATCACTTATTTCACACATCAATTTATAAGTACCAAAACTTAGATTAAATGGTCCAATTCACTTAAATCATTCCATTCCAGCCTATTGATTTCACATACCAATCTTATAAAGAATCGAAGTGGTTTCGGGTATTAACTAATACCCGACTCCGGTCTCTTCGAATCCAATGTCATCTTAACCCAAGTTATTCAAGTGATTAAATTTTAAATACTGGATGTCACTTTTACACAGCAATTCATTATAGTTAACCACATTATCTCTATTCAACCCAACATGTCATATTACAAAACATTTCATTTCACAAAGCATCACAATCACATATTATGAATAACAAATAATCCTAGGCATTCAAATATCATTCAATCATTCATAAGCAAGATAATTTAGCCATACCATTCTAATTAATTTTAACAAATTAAATTAATTACTTCAATCACCCTTAATCCTGCCTACTTAGCATTAATTAATTTAAAAAATAATAATTAATCATCCTTTATTTATTATCTAAATTAATCAACCTTGATTAATTAAGTAATACTTAGCCCTTAATTAATTCCTCCAATTAATTAACCTCAACCAATTTCATTAATTAACCTTTAAATGCCATCTTAATTAATTATTTAAAGTTAATTTCTTTTACCCTCAATAATTTACACTAATCATTCCATAATCACTTTCTCTGATTAATTATTTTTTAATTAATCTCATTCATTAATCAACTAACCTTTTAATTAATTATCTTAATTAATAAATCCTTAATTAATTACACTAAGTAATTAATCCTTAATTACTTCCATTAAATAATTTACCTTTAATTACCTTCATCAAGTAATTATCCCATTGGTTAATTATCCTCACTTAATTAACCTTTAATTATTAATTAAATTAATCCTTGACAAATTTATCCTTTACATTAAGTAATTATTATTAAAGTAATTAATCACTAATTACTTACATTAATTTATCCTTAAATATGAATAAATTAATCTCTAATTAAATTAACTCATAATTAATTAAATTAATTATCTTCCATTTTCTCTTTAATAACTTTATTAAATTTAATCAATTCATAATCATCCAAGGTCTTAATTAACCTTAAGATAAACTATTTATCTTTATTTAATTTCTTAACTATCAAAATCATAATCATGTTTTGAAACATTTATCCTTAAATTTTACTAACCTAATTAAAGGATTAATTTAAGTTTAAATAACTTACGCATTTAACTTAATAATTTAAGTTAAACAAATTTCATAACTTCCTTAAATCAAATATTTAAAACTCTTATCATATAATAGTTAAAACTGAATTCATTTAAATTTTTAACTTGTTTATATTTAGCTTAAAATTGTTCAAAGATTTTGCTTCGGGTCCAACACGTATAGTACTCGAGACTTGACTCGAGAAATCACCTTCCCTTTTTTTTCTTTTCAAAAGAAAAACTTAGTTTAGTTAAAAGCTTTAAATTTGGAAACGTCCCACCAGAAAACCCGAAGTCCTACACGAGCCAATCACCTGAATCCCAGAGCAAAAGTCACAGCCCTGATTCAGATACTCCGGATAAACGTGCACGTGCATGCGCCACGGCCGCCACTCCGATCATCGTCACCCCTGCCGGTGAGTCAAACCTGACCTTCCCACTCGATTATGACCACCAGAGCCTCCATTCAAACGGGAAAACGAGAACGAGCTATACAAAAACCCACCTGGAACAGTTCGTTCATCCTCAACCACCTCTAACCGCCATTACCGATCACCAAAATTCGCGCATCTACCCCCGAGAGCTCGCCAGCCCATCCTTTCCCTAATTCCCTTGGTCCGATCCACTCAAATTCACAAACGTCGACGAAATTTCCACTCAACTAATCGACGATCAACCCGACCTTAAACCCTAATGTCACCTCGCCGCGCCACCACGACGATAGGTAACCCATCTGATCATTTTCCCCGTACGCCTCGACACCCAAACCTTCTTCAGCTAAGGACTCGGCCACTCTACGATCGTCGATCGCATGGATTTGACCCAAATGCAAAATTCGATCAACCCAAAATTTCAAGATGTCCATCAACTTAAAAATTTCCATATTAATTTTAAAATTCATCATTTTTGATAACAAATATGATTACATAATCAAACCTTGAAGATTTAACAATCGAATTTCTGCCATTGATTGATTTTCTGTGTTATTTTAAATTTTCGAATGAATCGCCTAATATATATAGTAGAAATTATTTTTAAAAATGAAATCATATCCATATACACACTTTATCTTCAAGGATCACAACCTAAAATTAAGTACAGGAAGGGAATTCGATTTTTATATGTTTGAACATGATATTGCTGTTAAACAGAGACATGGGTATATATTGAACAAACATGCACAGGTTCCTTTCAACTTAATACACATTAACCTTGATAATTCATTCCTGCAAACCTTAAATCACTCATTACTACAAGATTTATGCCTCGGATTTAGGTTTAAGGATGTAGATTACTCACCTGTAAATAGTAAATAGAGACGACCGAGATGATTAAAACTGGAATTTTGTTTGAGATGATCCTGTTGGTTGATTCCTTGAATTGTTAAGTTGAATTTGCATCCCTGCCGAGTTGATCTTGCATGACGTATAAGAGTTGAATCTTTACTAAGCTTGATTCAGTTTTGATTAAACTTCTTCAGATCTGTTTCCAGTCTTGATTTGTTTTGATTTTTTTATCTTCTCTGGTTTGTAATACAAGCTTAAGCCTTTGATCAGTTTTTCTTAGTTTTGTTTTAGGAAATGGATTGTTAAAAGAAATGATAGAGAATAATGAAGAGGATTATATAATTTAGTTTTACCCTTTTTATTAAAAAGAATATACAAATTTTAGACACTTGTTAATTGTATAATAAAGCTTGCTTACACTTGTTATTAGATAAAATCCTTGGCTTACACTTGTAATGCTTGCATATATTCTTACATTTGTAATTTCCAAGCTTAAATGTGTTATTATATTTATTTTTATAATATTTTAGATTTAGTTTTATATATATATTTATAAATGTCTTAAGTGTTAATATGTTTTAAATGTTTAAAATTTCTTTTAATTTATTTACATGTAACTTTTATAAGCAAATGATAAAAATCCAATTTATCCCTAAGATGTTTACATTTGAATTCCAATTCCAAATTCTTTTTAAAATCTACCTATTTATATAATAAAATTAATACTCATTCTATTTGTTTTAGAAAAAGAATGAATTTTAGATTATAAGAAATTATTTCATATCTATTTGCCTAAAATCATGGAATATTCAGACATTTATCTGAAATTTATTTGTTCAATCTATAATCCAGTATTTCTATCAATTAACCCAATTATTTTATCAATTATAGATGTCCATAAATCCGAGTTATTACAGTTCATATCATTCTGTATACCTCCTCGATAATTGTTTGTTACTGGTGCATCTTGCTCTTTAGTAATATGATTGATTTTTTTTAATAGATCTTTTAGATATCATCTGCCATGTTCTTTGGTTGGCTGTTTTTTATAGGGTTCATTGAAAAACGCTCCTTAGATGGTTGCTTAAGCCAAACTCGGAGGCGGGACCAAAGGCTTAGTTGATCATAACTCTTTGGATGAGTGCTTTGGCTACGATTAGAGGTGGGACCAAAGACTTAGTTGACCATCACTCTTTGAATAGATGTTTTGGCCAACGTGAAGGTGGGACTAAAGGCTAAATTTGACAATCACTCTTTGGATGGGTTTTTTGGTCAAACATGAAAGCAGGACCAAAGGCTTAATTTGACCATCAATCTTTGGATGAGTGCTTTGGTCAAGCATGAAGATGAGGCCAAGGGCTTTATTGTTCATCTCTCATTGGATGGTTGCCTTGGCCAGGCTCGAAAGCGGGACCAATGGCTTAATTGATCTATTATTTATTATGAAATCCTTTTGTGAAAATTTGTTTTCGAATATCAATTCTTATTGAAAGAATTTGCGATGAAATTCTGTAGAATTATTGCTAGAAAATCAGATATCTCTCCTCAAGCTCTTGGTAGGTCTTGCCCAATGAACTCTTGTAGTTCCCCTCATCTTACATAATACCGATAATTCCTGCTATTGCCATACAACTATAGTTTCATATCCATTTGTCACATGATAATTGCAATATTATCCTCCTTTTATGTTCTTCCTTTCCTTTTGCGCTTCTTAAGGTACTAATGATTTAATCTTTTTTTTGGCAAGGCCAGCCGGTTTTATAGTGGCCGTTCACTTTTTATTACGAACGTAATAAAAATTTGAAGTACAGGAGAAAGGTAAAAGCACCTTAACTACTATGAAAATGAAAAAATACAACACAGGAGTGTGAAAGACATTTCACAACTACTATAAGAATTTCGAAAACAACTACTCCTCCGAAGAGGTAGCGTCACCAACATCCACTAAATCCTGAGAAGACTCTAAAGGAATATTCCCCAACAGACCAGCATAGGGGCGGAAATGGGAAGCAAGACAAGGATCATAAGCCAAAGAATCCGTAGAGTACACAAAAGAACGATCCCAGGATGAATCAGCAAGTAAGAGAATTCGATCTCGAAAAATAACCATCCAAAACAAGAGCTAATGAGTCACCAGACGGTCTATAATAAAGGCATCGTAGGTCTAAATGATCATCAGAAACAAATCTAAAGAAAGAATCATCCAAGGGGTTAAATCTCATATCAGAAATGTGATCAACCCAACACCTCTCATCATCATCCCAAACAATAGCGGGGCAAGGCAGTCCAGTAACAGGTGCAGCACCAGGAGGCTGATCTGGAACAAGAGTGGGACAGCAGAAACAACACAAGGGACCACAGAAATGGCATGGGATGAAGGCCGAGCAGGCGATAAAGCAGGCCGTACTACAGAACAAGATGGTGGAACCGGGACAGAAATAGGAGCCATAGGAGGAGGAGCAACCTGAGAAGTAACCTTAGGAACCCATTTCCTAAGCGGAGGCCTAGGAAGAGGGATCTTAGGAGCAGCCGCGGAAACAACAGAGTGCGTACAGGAGATAGCAAGGTGGCCAAAGGAGTGACAGGTGGTACAAATATCAGGAACCCAACCGTATCGAACACGGACTTCGACAACATGCCCAACAGCAAGCTGAACAGGAATAGTGGAGGGAAGAGACTTAAATGGGGATATCTCAATTAGAGCCTTGGCGTACATCAATTTTTCACGCGCAACTATATTAGAGTCAAAACATTTCAATTTACCAACGTTACAAGCTAGCCAGTTCATGCCAAGCCAAGGTTGAAGAGCAGATGGAATTTGCGAAAAGAAAACCCAAACGGGGATAGAAAGAACTTGCTCACGAGCTCTAACAACTGTAGGAGACCAAGAAGTAATAATAAATGGGTTACCACCAAAAAAGGAAGGCACAGCTTCAAGAACTCGACAGCGATCGTCGATTGAGGAGAACAAAAGGTAATACATGGAGTCAACTAACTTAACCCGAAGATCACCACGAAGCTTCCAAGCCCTATGACAAACCGCAGCCGCATCAGGCAAACGGTGATTTGGGTCTTAAAAGAATCCAACCAAGTATTCTGACCAATAATCCATTCCTGCTTGCAAAACACTAGGTGGAGGAATCATCACTCCATTTTCCTCAACAATAGCAAATTCAATTGGTTTGTACTCTCCCGCATTACAGGGCAGCGAAGTAAATAGGGAGGACCATGATTTCGAACCAACCGGGGATGGAGCAGCCTGACAATGGAAAATAGCAGATTGATCGGGAGGCACCACAACATCAGGTTTACTGACAGAGGCATTTTGTAGGGGAACTTCAGAACAGTTTTCAATAACATTTGTACAAAATTCCTCATTGGAAAATAGTCGAACATCAGTGTTGCATTGATTACCAGCAAGCGCATTCAAAACAATGGGATGCGAAATATCATTCAAAATCTCAGCAGATCCCAAACCAACTTCGGCAACACACAACTTCTCAGCTATACCCAAACCAACAACGACATCAGTAAGGGAGTAAGGAACCATACCAGATACAGTCGATGACGAACCTCCATCCACAGCCCGAACAACAGCAGAGCTCGGCAGAGGAGCTGGACCAATGGAAGGAGAAGCAACGACAGGCAGAGGGGGAAAATCAGAGGTTGAATGGAGTTGGGGCAACGAACGAAAGGTCGTGGAAGGTAGGTCGTTGATGGTTCGGCCAGATCTGGAGGAAGAAAGGGGAGCGGAAGGAGCAGAGGGGAGAGGAAGTAAGGGCGGAGCTACCGGCATTAGGAAGGGGAGGAAGACGGGGAGGCGCGAAGAGGTCAACGATAAAAGCGAGCAGAAATTATTTGCAGGAGGAAGGTCGCCATTTGCAGGAGGAAGGTGTTAATCTTGACCTTTTGTTTTTTCTAATGATTTAATCTTTCCTTGGCGAGGAGATAAAATTATTCTAATGAAACAAAAAGAAATGTGGTTATTTTAACCTTAGATTCCTTTGAAAGAATAACTTTCATGTCCATTCTTATACCTATTTGAGGATGTGGCAGTTTTCCTTCTTCTGCCCCTGATTTCTTTTTAAAGATTTAAGGATATATTCACTTTTCTCTAAGGAATTAGTTAACCATGCTTCTCATTTAATCTCATAATTCATTTTGTCTTCAAGTATAGTCCATTTGGCTCAACAACCAAGTTTGGTTCTGAAGATCCTTTCTGTGAAATAGGCATAATGTATGTTTCTTAGAGGAAATAGAATTGAAACCGAGTTCAATTCTCAGCAGAAGCACTAAAATGTTAGACAAAAAATTAGGTCTAATTTATATCCATGTTCAAGTAATCAAAGAAGTTCAAATATGCATGGGCTGGTGACTCAAATCTTTGGAAATCGTGTTCACGTTCAAAGAATCAAGCAGACAATAAACAATTAGTTAAATATTTAAGTACTAAATCAATAGGTCACATTTTCGATTTGGTCTAAATGACCATTAAAGTCTCAAATTAAGTTATAGTAATTTTTTGATTACAAAATGAAAACAAGAAAGAAGAGGAATTAAGAATCCACCGCTTTAGAAGAGGGATACATGTCTATTTATAAGGAAATTGCAACCTTGAATTTTTGACACATGACATCCATAGAAGATGGATGGTCAAGATATTGCTAACATGGCACATTGTCGATTTGACATGTGACACATCTTACTTTTGATCTCCTCATGATGATATGGCTCAACTAGACCAATAAGGAGTTGCCACGTGGCTGCTGGAATGCTTTATATGCTGGTTTTAGATGTCTAATACTAGCATTTCATAATATTTGATAGCACTATTCCTTGGCACGTAATAGTTTTAGCATTCTCAACACGCGATAGCTCCCATATCTTCATTGTGCGATAGCTTTGGCATTCTCAGTATGCGATAGCTCATGTATCTTCAACATTCGATAACTTTGACACTCTCAACTTTGTATAGCTTCCACATTTTCAACATGCGATAGCTTTAGTATTCTCAACATGCGATAGCTTCCATATCACCAACATATGATAGCCTTGACATCTTCGTCTTACGACAAATTTACTTCGTTAATATGTGATAGCTTCATTTACTTAATCATGCGATAGCCTTAAATTGTGATAGCTTTTATATATATCTCAACCTTCCTTCGATAGCCCTAGTTCAGTTCAGCCTTCGATAACTTTGGTTCATTCCAATTTTTGATAGCTTTATATACCTATTCACATCTGAGAATTTAAATGTAACAAAGTCTATTTGGATTCTACTTGTAATTGTTGTATACTGTAGAATACAGTACATAAATATTAAACTGGTTCTTACTAAATAATGATTTAGAAGAGACTATTCATATCGGAGGCAGAAAATGTTTTGAGATCATTAAGAACGGTAATAAAACTTGTAAGCTTATATGGTCAATTATTGTCCTAAATAAACATCAATTAAATACTTTGTTGTCATGATACGAAAGAACGATATGTCTGTAAGAAGGAAAGAAGTTTAATGGCTGTCCCTCAATTTCACAAAACAACTTAGTCAACCTTCACAACAAATTGATAAATTAGCAGGGCCCTTGGTATTCGTGGAATGACAGACGATTCAAAATGAATAGAAATGACCATTGCGACCTGTGGGGAACCAGAAGAAGAAATGAGGATTTGAGCTGAACGCTTGACTAAAGAATACGGTTAAAACTGGGTAATTATTTACTTTTACGCATATGCTGCATATACTTCTCTGAACCATCTGCAAATAATTGGATTTGATTTATCATCAATTCAAACAATTCTTATCATCAAAACCCACCCAATGCCTATAGCCCAACTTGCATAAGACGCAAATACCGAATTTTCTAGAGTTGATACACTGAATTCCGAATCTCAACATTAAATATCTGTTGATGCATAATGATTTCGAAGGATCTGGCCGTTTTCACGTATTACAAAAAAAGAAATCAACACCGCCTACCGTTGTTCGATGAAATGCTTCAATGTATCTTGTGAGTGTGCATATATCAGCTTACTCTAAACATCCATTCAGATAATCCAAAAAATTAATCTCATTACTTAGATCATGAATTGTTATTTGGTATAGTTTCACAACCTTCTAGTTTATTTTCCGTCCTAAGAGTAATAAGACCTTTTATTATAGATTTTCTATATGGAAATATGCCAATAACAATTACTTTATGTTATTATTAAGTTATGCTAGTGTATAACTTGTGCATTGCATACTTTAATATTGTACAATATAATATATATTTTTTCTAAACATAGATCATTAATGCCAACAAGTGTCAAACTCGGAGATCGAACTCGTGACCTCTAATCTCATAGTCTAAACTACCAATCAACTGAGCCGACACTGTTGGCTTATAAATATTTATATTTATATTTATAATATTTATATTTTTCATGTTAAAACTAGAATTTTGTAGCATAGGTACGAAGAATTCAAAAAAATAAATAAGCTGTTATCGTTGTTTATGTATAATTTATGTTATGTAGCTTATACATCTTTATATTTGAGTAAAAAAACAATTTTATCATTTTTGTTAGTGTGAATATTGAAACTGACATAGTTTAATGGTTTATTAAATGAATTAATAATCATTTAACAACTACTAATTAGTAGACATTTTTTAAATATGTTAAATTTAAAATTACATGGTTAGTTTAAATATATGAACTTAAAGTTAAATAGTAAGAAAAAAATTGAGAAGGATTATTAAAAATATTGTAGAAAACTTAATGCGGAGTTATTTGAAGTTAAAAACAAAATTTTGCAATTTAGTGTATGATAAATTTTTGAGATAGATGATTATAATTGATTTACATATTAGCTTTGTCATTACTGTTCATGTACATAATTTAATGCATGCGATATGTAAATATTTATAGTTGTCCGAAATTTTTTACACTATTTTTATCAATATATGTGTGTGTGTATTAATTGACATATATTTTTAGGATTTATTAGAATAATAGACTAAACTATTTACTGAGATTATTTCAATAGTTTGAACTTTGGATGTCGTAAGTAATTTGAATACATGGATTTGAATATAAACTATTAGCAAAGAATTGAGAGGGGTTGTAAATAATTGTAGAAATGTTAAATTTTAGGCATTTGAAGCTAAAAACAAAATTTTTACAATGAAATGTATGATAATTGTATTGTGATAAATAAATAATAATTTGAATTTATTAATATTGTTTATGCATATTTGTTATATTTTTATATTTGAATGAAAAAATGAACAATTTTACCATTGTTGATATGAATATGGTATACATATTGGAACCGCCATATTTTAGCATTTATTAAATGAATTAACGAACATTTGTTTATCGAATTTATTTAAATAGTTTAAGTTCAAGATTACATAATTAACTAAAATATATCGACTTAAATGTATAATATTAGATGGTATATCGATGAGGGTTTTGTAAACAATGGTATAAATTCAAAACGTAAGTACACGACGTTAAAAAAGAATTTTACAATCTTGTACATAATAAATTGATATAAATGAATTACAAATTAAATTCATAATTATTATTTATGTGTATAGTTACGTTATGTGGTTGACGTATTTACATATTTAAATGAATGCTATACCATGATATAAATATAGAAATTTTCATATTTTTACGATTTATCAGATAAATCAACGAATAATAGTTTACTGGATTTTTTAAATAATTTTAAAATTATATGATTAATTCTAATATACGGAGTTAAGCGTAAAATATTAGAAGATAACTGAGGGGGTCTTGTAAATGATTATAGAAATTTAAATGAAGATATTTGAAGTAAAAAAACATAATTTAGTAAAGATGAATTTACTTAGATAAATGGATTATAAATTGAATTTGTTAGTATTGCTTATGTATATTGTATATTATGTGGCTTTAAGTATCTTACATTAATGAAAAGGTAATTTCACCATTTTTGTTGATATAAGTATGGTGTACATATTAGAATTTTCGTATTTTCGTAATTTGGTAAAACTAATGAATATCATTTAATTTTATTTATCTGATTAGTTTAAATTTAAGATTGCATTATTAATTTAACCGTATGGACTGAACATAATATAAGAAGAAAAGTGATATGAGTTTTGTAAATAATTGTGGTAATTTTAGATGTAGGTATTTGAAGTTAAAAGCAAAATTTTACAATGCAATTTATGATAAGTTTGTTGAGATAAATGAATTACAAATTATATTTGTAATTATTGTTTTATGTGATTTATATATCGTAATCGAATAAAAAATTAGTTTTACCATTTTGGTTGGTAAAATAGCGGTATATCGTATACATATTGAAATTGTCATCATTTTGTATTTTTTGAAATATTAATAAAAATTAGCTAACTAAATTTATTTGAATAGTTTATATGTTTTATTATGTACTAACATAAACATATGGACTTGAATATAAAATGTTGTGAGGTAATTGATGAATTATTTGCAAATAATTTTATAAGAGTTCAAATGTACGTACTAGAATGTAAAATGATGGGAGGGCAGTAAAACAAGCGTAAGCTAAATTAAAAGATTTTAATTTAAAATATCAAAAGAGAATTAAGGAGTTGAGAGAAAATTTCTAAAATTAATAAGAGAGATAGAAATTCTTCCGCTTTACTATTCTATTATTTAATAGATTTGTATGGTCGTCTAATAGTTCCTGAAGGTAAAATGCACCTCTAATGTCACATTGTATCAGTTTTCCCTTGTTGCACTACATAGGTTTAAATCAATGAAAGGAAAAAAGTTCAGTGTTCGATTGTGTGATCAATTGTATCATTTCATCGATTTTAGTTCGGTAGCATCAAGTTTAGATGCTGAATACTAGTTAAAAAACATAAATCAAATATCTTCTTTATCCTTGAAGTTATTACATTTCTTTCACATCTGATCTGAACAAACTCAGAATAGCACACCTTCACATATCATACAAGAATCAAAACACAACGAGGAGTTGAATTGCTATCAACATGACCAACTTACACAATACAAAATCTACAAAACGTGAAATAGAAAACTTAAAGTTCTGCTTTAAACAACGTAATGTGTTTCAATCTTTCTCCAATATCCGCAATCGAACCAACTGCAGCAATTGCTGACACAATTAATGCAATCGCATTAAGACACTGAAGCACTAGCCATTTCCCTGATCCTCTCTTAATATTCGCTTGCTTTATATACATTGTTACAGGGAAATAGACTGTTAATGGCCAAAAGGCTATAGAGCCAAGAAATCCAACTATTGCGTTGAAGAAAGGAAGCAACATAGCGATGAATGTTGTGAAGACTACAAACAAAGAGCGGAGAATAAGCTTGCTCAGAGTGAAGTTGTACGAGCGTGATTTGGAAAAGATTGGAATTGTGTACACTTTGTGGAAGAAGACCGAGTTTCGATATGTTTTGGAAAGGTATTCTTCATATTTTGCATATATAGGTTGGGCATATACCTATGTAGATTGTACACATATCTGATATTAGTTGTTTTCAAATATCAAAGCTACTCTGAATCTTTACTAAATTTCAGTAAAGCTTATCCATTATGCAACCAGTATAGAAAATATGACTACAATTAAAACAGTAGTTACCTGAAAAGCACCAACAAGATGAATAAGAACAGCAACATTGGCTATGTCGACAAGCCAAAATGGTTCATGAAATCCAGTAAGAACATTCCCAGGTGCATCATTTCCAAAAGCTGCATATCCTGCACAACCCAAGGATACATAAAACATAGCGGTGACCCCAATGCCATATAGTGATGCTTTCTTCATTGTTTTGTTCTCAGCTGGTGGAGATTTCAGAGTATCCTTCACAAACATTAGGTGTAGTAAGAAATTCGCTTGTAATTTCTAACTTACATAGCATATTTCACAACTTTGTTAAAGAATACCTGAATTTCAATTAGGAGCATAGCATAAGTATAGGCAAAAGCAATATTCCCAAGTGCTTGAAATGAATGCCATACTTTTGTTAGGGTAGACACACCACCAACACCTCCAATCTTAACTCCTAAGAGAGTCCCGTGAAGTGAGTGATGTGATGCAAGTTTTGCAATGCTTAAAGCTAGAGCGATAAATGAGTAAGTGAATGACATTATGGCCGCTATGACTGATATTATGGTTATTTTTTCCAGATTTGGAAACTGAGAGAGAACAATTTCAACTAAGCCAAATATGATCATGTATATGGTTCCTGATGCCCTGCAGTGTGCATTTTGACCTTTTGAATGGAAGCAGTTTGAGCGATCCACTGACCTGTCTCGATTTGTAAACCACTTTATAATACATAATAAAATTGTCAATCCACGAATCATGTCAGCAATAGAGGGAAGATTCAACTTCCAATGGGTTATAATTTGATTAGACGATCTTCATTGCACACACATCTAGTCATTGAAGAATGACGATCTTTCATTTCGTAGATTAAAATTAAAATAAAACCATTTTCCTTTTCTGGAAACAAAAAATGATTATAGACATCCCTTTCCAGTGAACATAGATTCAACTTGAAGTAGGTGATAATTGAATTAGATGACTGTTTATTGATCAGACATATAATCAGAGGAGAATCTGCATGGAGTCCAAAGGAAGCCAACAACTCCACCCCCCCCCCCCCCCCCAAACCAAAAAAACAAAAAAACAAACACACACTGAACTGTACAGATATGTGTTGTGCATACTTGATTTTTATGTGCTATTATGAAATTAAGCGTTACATGTACTCTGGATGGAACCTGGTATGATTGTTTATTATCATAAGTATGTACCGCTGAAAATGTTCTCTGGTTGGAACCTGGTATGATTGTTTATTATCATAAGTATGTGCCACTGAAAATATTAGCCTTTTATCCAGGACCACTTGTCTCAGCGGTTATGCATTCCAACATAGGTTTGGGAGGTTATGACTGGAAACTTTATGTACTACATTCTATTTTATACAATCAAATAAATAAATAAACAAACAATAAAAAAAAAGAGAAAAGAAAACAAAGATAAAAAAAGGATTTGGTCTTTTGTGTCTTAGCTCATTTTGCATCCCATCCCTACTCAATTATTCTTTCAATCTTGGTTGCTACTTTGTGACACATCACCAAAATTCCAATATAGTAGTATATTTCAGTTTTGTAAATTTTCCATTTTCTTCTTCTTCCTTTCCACTTAGTCTTCAAGTAATGATAACATTTCATAGAAGTCCAACGCCACTGTCCTAGTGGTTAGGCGCTCCGACTTTGATTCGTGAGGTCATAGGTTTGGCTCTTGTGTAGCATGATTCGAACCACCGGACATATGTTTACTTATAGTATGATATATACTAGCTAATACTTGCAACACTACTATGTACTACCATTGAAGTACCTAATTTCAAAAAAAAAAATCATATAAAAGTCAACTTTAGTATCCGGTTTCAGGATTAAGTCACAAATTTCACAGGTTTTCTAATGATAAGCATTATGAACATATACAATTCAAATTCATGAAAGTCACGTTCCTATTGGCTACACCTCATTTTGACTACACGTTAAATCCTCCTAATTTCCACCACACGTTTTCATTTAATTAATTTTTGTTTCTCTCTTGTTACTTGATGTTATAGTTTAAATAAGAACGTGTGGTTGAAATCGGGGATAATAGAGGTGTGACCAAAATGAGGCATGACCGATCCTCCCCTCCTCCCACACACACACTCGGACCAAAATAAGTGATGTTGGAAATTTTGTTTGAAGTGAATTGTTAAAAAAAAATTGGCTAAGTGGAAATTGGCTCCTATATTTGAATAGTCCCACATTGTGAGATTATATGCAAGAATCAAGTATTTATACTTGATTCTTAGAGGCTAAGTTGGGCCCTTTGGGCACCCAATGATGCTCTTTTGTGAGGAGGGAGGCCATGCTTGACCACCACACACGCGCGCGCCGACCGACCGACCCGACCCGACCCGGGCTCGTAGTGGTGTAACACTTATATTTTTGCTACAAATTTATTAACCGTGTTTTGACCGGGTTGGAACGGTAAAATCTGTTCAAGCCCGTATTGATATTTTGACCCGGTATTACTCAGATCCGTTTTTTAAGACCACGTTTCCCCCAAACCAGTAACGTTCTTTTTTTTTTTTTTACTGCATCGTCTTCTTAACTGATACGAAGACGAAAAACAGAAGAGAACAACATTTTTTTTCGTGACTCCTTTTCTAAAAAAAAAAAAATTCGAGCTTTATTTTTTTAGAGTGCAAACTGAGCCGTTCGTCCGTGCAAACGAATCGGTAACACAACTACTGAGAGGCTGTTTTATCCTAGAGGCGGCGGTGATTGATCCGAACTGCTTGCACCATTGAGCAGATCGCCGAAACGTCTTCAAGAAAGTGACTCCGTCCACGACTCAGCCGAACCTTGCCATTGTTTTCCAACAAATTGAAGACGTTCGACAACAATGGCCTCTGCTGCAGATCTAGATGTCGCCGCTCCCACTTCCTTCTTCCAACTCCCGGTCGTCTCTGCTGCTCCCTTCAGATTCGAGGGCCTCCATTTCAAACGATGGAGACAGAAGATGGAATTCTTCCTGACCACCACAAAAGTCGTGGCTGTGCTGACAACCGACAAACTGTAGCTACCCGCTAGACCAGACAACGAAGCAGATGTAGATCAGATGCGAGCCTGGACAGAAAAATCAAACGAGTTGCAGAACTGGACGGACCAAGATTACATGTGCCGAAACTTCATACTCAACGGCCTCAGCGATGACCTGTACGACTACTACAATTCTGACAAGTCAGCCAAAGAGATCTGGGAAGCACTGCAAAAGAAGTACGATACCGAAGAGGCTGGAGCGAAGAAATATGCAGTCAGCCGCTACCTCAAATACCAGATGACAGATGACAGGTCAGTAGAGATGCAGTCTCATGAGCTTCAGAAAATTGCTCATGAGATCATCTCCGAAGGTATGAGCTTAGATGAACAGTTTCAGATTGCTGTTATTATTGATAAACTGCCCCCAGGTTGGAAAGACTTTAAGAATGTGCTTAGGCACAAGACTAAGGAATTCTCCTTAGAGAGCTTGATCACTCGCCTCCGTATTGAAGAGGAGGCTCGGAAACAGGACCAGAAAGAGGAAGTGCTTGTTGTCACCAACAACAATACTAAAAAGTCCAAGCCAGCAGTTCTGAAACCAAATTCGAAAAACTTTAAGAATCAGAACCGCAACCGCAACAAACAGAATTGGAACCCGCAAGGGAGCCAAAGAGGACAGCAGAAACCGACCCAAAAGAATGACTCTGGACAGTTGTTTCTGTGCTACAACTGTGGAAAACCAGGTCATATGGCACGCAAGTGTAGGAACAAACCAGGCCCTGCACCGCAGGCTAACCTGGCCGAGGAGCCTTTGACGGCTATGATTTCTGAGATTCACCTTGTTGGTGGATCAGAGGGTTGGTGGGTAGACACTGGTGCATCCCGCCATGTCTGCTATGATCGTGCTATGTTTAGTACATATACGGTTGCTGATGATCAGAAAGTGCTGTTAGGAGATTCTCACACCACTACAGTTGCAGGCATTGGAAATGTGGAAATAAAGTTTACCTCTGGAAAGACAGTTCTTCTGAAAGATGTGATGCATACTCCAGAGATGAGAAAGAATCTGGTTTCTGGTTTTCTCCTTAATAAGGCTGGTTTTACTCAAGTTATTGGGGCTGATTTGTATACTTTGACTTATAAGGGGATGTTTGTAGGGAAGGGTTATGCTTGTGAGGGTATGTTTAAACTGAATGTTGAATCTAATAAAGTAACCAGTTCTGCTTATATGTTGTGTGACTTTAATATTTGGCACTCTAGATTATGTCATGTAAATAAGCGTATAATTCGTAACATGATCACATTAGATTTGATTCCTAAAATGTCACAAACTGATTTTGATAAATGTGAATTCTGTAGTCAAGCAAAAATCACTAAGAAACCTCATAAATCAGTTGATAGATTTTCTGAACCCTTAGACTTGATTCATTCTGACATATGTGAGCTAGATGGTACTTTGACTAGACATGGACACCGTTATTTTATCACTTTCATAGATGATACCTCTGATTTCACTTATGTATATCTTATGAAAAATAAAAGTGATGCATTTGATATGTTTAAATTATTTAAAACTGAAATTGAGAATCAATCTAATAAGAAAATTAAGAGACTTCGTAGTGATAGAGGAACAGAATATGAATCTAGTTCATTTCTTGATTTCTATAAATTGAATGGTATAATTCATGAGAGAACTGCACCTTATTCACCTGAAATGAACGGTAAAGCTGAAAGAAAGAATAGAACCTTTACCGAATTAGTTGTAGCTATTTTGTTAAATTCAGGTGCAGCAAAACATTGGTGGGGGGATATTTTGTTGACTGTATGCTATGTATTGAATAGAATCCCTAAATCAAAAAGTAAGACTTCACCTTTTGAAATTTTAAGAAATTATAAACCGAATGTATCTTATTTTAGGACTTGGGGATGTTTGGCATATGTTCGTATACCCGACCCTAAGAGAATAAAATTAGCAAGTAGAACATACGAATGTGTATTTATTGGCTATGCTATTAATAGCAAAGCATATAGATTTTATGACCTAAATACACATAATATAGTAGAATCTATTGATGCTGATTTTTATGAAAGTAAATTTCCTTTTAAATTGAGGAATAGTGGGGGCACGTCAAATAACACCGTGCCTATTAGAACAGAACTTAATGAATCTTCTGAAACTGAACCTAGAAGAAGTAAAAGAGCAAGAGTTGATAAAGATTTTGGCTCGGATTTTTGCACTTTTACTATAGAGGAGGATCCAACAAACCTCCAAGAAGCCTTATCTTCATTAGATGCCATTTTTGGCAAGAGGCTATAAATGATGAGATGGATTCCTTGGAATCCAATAAGACTTGGCACTTAGTAGATTTACCACCTGGTTGTAAGTCTATAGGTTGTAAATGGGTACTTAAAAGGAAATTAAAACCTGATGGAACAGTTGAAAAATATAAAGCCCGTTTGGTAGCTAAAGGTTTTAGGCAAAGAGAAAATATAGACTTTTTTGATACTTTTTCACCTGTAACTAGAATCACATCCATTCGAGTACTAATTTCATTAGCATTTATTCATAATTTAATTATACACCAAATGGATGTTAAAACTGCCTTTTTAAATGGTGAATTAGAAGAAGAAATTTATATGGACCAACCTGAAGGCTTTGTAATTCATGGTCAAGAACATAAAGTTTGCAAATTAGATAAATCATTATATGGTTTAAAACAAGCACCTAAACAATGGCATGAAAAATTTGATAATTTAATAATCTCAAATGGTTTTAAAATTAATGAAAGTGACAAATGCATTTATTATAAATTTGAGAATGACATTTGCACTATAATATGTTTGTATGTAGATGATCTACTAATTTTTGGATCAAATATTCATGCCATAAACACTGTTAAATCTTTGTTAAGTGCCAATTTTGATATGAAAGATCTAGGTGAAGCGAGTGTAATTCTTGGTATTAAGATTACTAGGTCCGAAAAGGGACTTTCTTTGGATCAATCTCATTATATTGAGAAGATCTTAAAGAAATACAATTACTTTGACTGTAAACCTGCATGTACACCATATGATCCTAGTGTAAAACTTTTCAAGAACACTGGTGAAGGTGTAAGACAGTCTGATTATGCGAGCATCATTGGCAGCCTTAGGTATGCCACTGATTGTACTAGACCCGACATTGCCTATGTCGTGGGATTATTATGTAGGTTTACTAGTAGACCTAGTATAGAGCATTGGCACGCTATTGAGAGGGTCATGAGATACCTAAAACGAACCATGAACCTTGGATTACATTATGAAAAGTTTCCAGCTGTTCTTGAAGGTTACACCGATGCAGACTGGAATACTTTATCTCATGACTCAAAGGCAACTAGCGGCTATATCTTTAGCATTGCTGGAGGAGCTGTTTCTTGGAAATCCAAGAAACAGACTATTTTGGCTCAGTCTACTATGGAGTCTGAGATGATAGCACTAGCCACAGCTAGTGAGGAAGCAGAGTACTTAAGAAATCTGCTAGCTGAGATTCCCTTATGGGAAAAACCGATACCAGCTGTGTTGATCCATTGCGATAGTACCGCGGCTATTGCAAAAGTTCAGAACCGTTATTACAACGGTAAGAGACGACAGATACGTCGTAAGCATAGCACTGTTAGAGAGCTACTCTCTTCAGGAGCTGTTAGAGTGGATCACATACGCAGTGATGAGAATTTGGCAGATCCTTTGACGAAAGGACTGGCCAGAGAGAAAGTCCTTACGACTTCTAGAAAAATGGGACTATTGCCCTTAGATTGTTGAGTCACGCACAATGGTAACCCGACCTAATGACTGGAGATCCCAAGAACTAGGTTCAATGGGTAAGAACAAGTTGTGAAGTGATATGAGTTGAACATGCCATTTTTCATATATATAGAAGCATGTATTCCTGAAGTGATTAGAGGATGAGTTAATAGAAACTCTTAATGAGATCTATACTCCATTTGGAGTGGAGTACCTACCTTCAGGAGTACTCTTGATAGACTCACCTGTGTGAATGTGGAAATTTGGCCGTTTCCTATGGTGTTTTGGCAAAACTCCTAGAGCATTCACTAAACTGGGATAGACGTGCATGGCCATAAATGCACGGGCTTATTTGATTGCACTCTAGAAGGATTGTGTGTGGTCTGATGTCAGGAATAGAGTTCAAGACTACGTGTCACTCTAGTAAAAACTGAATCTTATTCACTATGCAAAGGTTCAAGTCTAACGACACCTTTGTTTATGCACAATCTTATGTTTTCCGAAATTGCTCGAAAATATTTTTAAAAAAATTCAAGTGGGGGATTGTTGGAAATTTTGTTTGAAGTGAATTGTTAAAAAAAAATTGGCTAAGTGGAAATTGGCTCCTATATTTGAATAGTCCCACATTGTGAGATTATATGCAAGAATCAAGTATTTATACTTGATTCTTAGAGGCTAAGTTGGGCCCTTTGGGCACCCAATGATGCTCTTTTGTGAGGAGGGAGGCCATGCTTGACCACCACACACGCGCGCGCGCGCCGACCGACCGACCCGACCCGGGCTCGTAGTGGTGTAACACTTATATTTTTGCTACAAATTTATTAACCGTGTTTTGACCGGGTTGGAACGGTAAAATCTGTTCAAGCCCGTATTGATATTTTGACCCGGTATTACTCAGATCCGTTTTTTAAGACCACGTTTCCCCCAAACCAGTAACGTTTTTTTTTTTTTTTACTGCATCGTCTTCTTAACTGATACGAAGACGAAAAACAGAAGAGAACAACATTTTTTTTCGTGACTCCTTTTCTAAAAAAAAAAAAAAATTCGAGCTTTATTTTTTTAGAGTGCAAACTGAGCCGTTCGTCCGTGCAAACGAATCGGTAACACAACTACTGAGAGGCTGTTTTATCCTAGAGGCGGCGGTGATTGATCCGAACTGCTTGCACCATTGAGCAGATCGCCGAAACGTCTTCAAGAAAGTGACTCCGTCCACGACTCAGCCGAACCTTGCCATTGTTTTCCAACAAGTGAAAATGGATATAATATTATATTTTAAATTAGGTACATGATTATTTTTTAAGAAAAGAATGTCATATTTCTGTTTCTAAAAAGAATAGGAACATCAACTTGCTTTTTGTGAAAGAAAGATCAATTTCCTTCTTCTAAAAAAATGATCGTCCGTTTTGTCACAAGAAGGTACCATATTGATCAAAGAACTTCATTTTTCTCTTAAATTCATCTCTCTTTTCAATTAGAAAAAAGTAGGTCATTCTTTTTGTTCGGTGAACGAAAAATCATCTTCCTTTTCATAAGGAAAAAAGAAGAAGAAAAAGATCATTCCTTTTATTTTACATAAATGGAAAATCATCTTCCTTTTCCTAATCTTTCTAAAGTAAGTTCACATTTTTCAAGAAGCAATAAAAAAAAATTTGAAATTCTTTCTTTCGTAAAAAATGGCTGGAAAGGATAGAAGTTCACTTTTGTAAAAGAAAGTTCATCTTGTTTTTTTTTCCATCTTCATTTTTCAGTCACAAAAAACTATAGTATTTCTTTTTGAAAAAAAGTTGATTATAAAAATCAAATTATATTTTTACAAAAGGTGAAGACGGATCATCATTGCTACTTTTCTTGAAAGGTACTAAATTTTAAATATATGATTTTTATGAATTTGCTTTTTACATACGAATAATGCTTATATTTGGAAAAACGTAAAATTTGTGATCTTATATGAACAGAATTGCATTCTGATTTCTTTTTTTCTTTTTCTTTTTATTCCTCGTTTTTTTAAATAATTCATTTTAAAGGTTTAATTTCTTCCTATGGCATATAATATGTTGTCATTGTTGTAAATCAATGAGAAATAAAGATTGAGCTTAATAAGTTTAAGATGGAGGAACGTTTTGTTGATTTTCCACTTTGTCAACTAACAATTTTTATTGAACATGTTCTATACTTACAATAGTTAGCGGACCATCTATGTCAGTCATAGATTAAAAAAATACGAAGTTATGTAATGCTCTGCTTGGAATTTTTTTCCTATCGGTTTTAACTGGTTTTAGATGGTTCTGAATTTCAGGCATTGCCATAACCTTTAGTTGTAATGTTTTTTCTCATCGGTTCTTAGCTGTTATAACCAAGCAGAATAAGTTTAAGTTGGAGGAAAGTTTCATTGATTTGGGCTAATTATTAGGTAGTAATGTGATTTTCCGCTTTGTCAATTAACAATTTTGATTACACACTCTATGCTTATAATAGTTAGAAGTCCATCTATATCAATGATAGATAAAATGCAAACGATGTTATGTAACGCTCCGCTTGGAATTTTTTTCCACCGGTTTTAGATGGTTCTATATTTTAGGTGTTGTCAGCACCCTTCCTTGTAAAAAAAATTCTCATCGGTTCGCAACGGTTACAAAATCAATGAAAATCGATGTAGCGTAATTTTGATGGTAATTCTCAACCCATCAAATTAAGAGTATTTTGAGGTGTTTTATGCAACATCCCGTAAATTTTAACGGTTTTATAACGTATTTAACTGAAATTTTGCTTGAAATTAAACAATTAAATTTAGCATCAAAAATTTGATATTTGGTATGCGTCTGTTCAAACATAGCAAAAGAAAAATTTTCATTGGTAAATATGAAAATCAGTTTTGTTGTGTAATTTTCAATTTTAATTTAAATCAGTTAAAATCGATGTAAATAAAATATTATTGAAATCTGAATATTTTTATATAATAAATTTGTAAATCATTTTCTGAGTGAGATGTCGTATTTCATTGCGTCAAATTTGAACTGCTATTGCTCCGTATATCTTATTTTCGGCAAAATAGCAGTTGTTTGGCAGCAAATATCGATTTTCGATAGGATGATCATATCGCTGATATCTATGTACCATTCTAATTGTCTCATCATGTTGATCTCCACAGTATATTCATTTGTGCATTTTGGTGCCCGGTACGCGGCGAAATCCGCAAAACAAATAGCCGTATTAATGCACATTTTGAGCTCTAGAATATTCTGCGATCTTTAATTTGTCTACCGTTTGGAAACAAACAACCTTTTGATTTATTGTTTCCTAAAATGTTGGGAAAGGCTTTTGTGATTCCACCCTTTTCATATTTTGTTGGTTTGGGTTCTTTTTTTTCATTTTTATTCCTGCTTTGAGATATATAATAAAAATATTAGTTTGCATATAATATTTCTGTAATCTTCCTCCTCTTATATTTTTGCATCCTCGTTCTCTCTCCCGTGCTTGCAACCTTCCTTCAACAAAATAAAAATACATATAGTTGCATTCCCCACCTCATCTTAGTCATTTCCACCCACGTCTATTAGCATGCTTCGCCACATCGACTCCCCACTCCTCTTCCCTCAACAGATTGCCAACAGACCACACGACCGCACCCGCCTTCTAACCCATGTCCAGCCTTGCGTGAACCCAAACAACCGCATCCCACCAGATCCGAGCCACGTCCTCTACCTTTTCCCAAAAACCGACCACCATGCGCTCTTTCCCACCAACCTCGCCTCATTCTTCCCTTGAACCGCCACTTCCTTTCCCGCTGCCACCCAGTCACGCGGCCCTTTCCCTTTATCTCCTCCAACAGCTCACACCTCCATGAAAACAAGCTTCTACCGGTTCGTACATATAAGTTGCCCGAACCATGCATCAACATTCTTCCGTCATTCGCCCTACAGCCGTCGATACCTACCTCGAGTTCGTACATATGTATGTAAGTTTCATGTATATTAGTTTATATAGTTAAGTGTTATATATACAATACGTTTAAATCTATATTAATAGTTTGAAGTAGGTTTTGTATCGAATGTAGATAGTCTGTCTAAATCATACGTTTATAATAATATTAAGATGGAGTTTTTGAATTGCTTTGATTCCTTTGTTGTTTTAAAGTACATATGTATATATGCCTATAATATTATTGATTTTTTTGTGTGTACATATGTTTGTTGGTATCTAATATAAAATGTTTTGTTATATGTAATTTATACTTGATATTTTAAATTATATTTGATTTCATACAAGTTACAGACGCGCGCGCGCACACACACACATATATATTCATTTATTTAACACTTGATATTTGCCCAGGGTAGCAGTTTTCTTCTATAAGTTTATATAAACCATAAATAAGTGTATACAAGTTATATATAATCTGTTTACTTATATATATATATATATATATATATATATATATATAGGTTTATATAAGCATGTTTAAGATATACGTGATCTGTTGTTATAAAATATAAGTTATACAAGTTATATTACGTGTCTGAGTTATATATAAGTTCATATGTTTATAAACTCATGTTGACAGGTTTAAGAGTGAAAATGTAGTGTTTGTAAAAAGTTTTATATAAATGAAGCTTATATATGTTTTGCTTCTCTGTGCTTTGTTTTGATGTTGGTCCTAGCCTTCTCTGCTTTAAAAAAAATAAAAATAAAATAAAATTTCAGAAGCTTATATATATTGCATGAGTATATATATACTATATATCTCCCATAGAAGCAGTTCCATATATTTATACCATGTATGCATTTAAAAGAATTTTGATTGTGACGACATTGATATTATATATATTGTTTTAAAATGTAATATATATGTTTTGATCTTAAATATATGCGTTTACATTAGGTAAATGATTTTGTTATATAATATATATATATTCTAGGTTAATATGTCTTAATATTGATTTTAAATTATATTTATACAGATTTATTTTGATGATTGGTTTTAAAATATAAGTATATAGAGATTTTATTTGTATATGTGTTCATGTAAATAAGTATATGAGTTTGGTTTCAATTATATATATGGGAATTTTATTTGTGTCTAAATTAGATATCGATTTAAAAATATATGTTTTAAATTGATTTTAGAAAATATATCTATAACATATATTTATTTCATTGATCTCCAGTCCATCTTGACTTACCTTCTCAATATCGAATTTGTCGCAGCAATTCCTATATTGTCGTGTTGTCAAATTTCTCTAGCCTCGGAAGGTGAGCAATCACCCACGATTAATATTCTTATAATTAGTAAATTTGATTTCACTTGAAACGACAATTGAAATATGCTGTTTAATTTAAATTGATAGTTATTTAATTTTTGAATATGATATGTCATTATCTGCAATTGTTCACCTATGATATATGACACCATATCTAGTTGTGTATATATTATTTAATTTATCACTGATGATATATGCATATTGTTGATATATTATATTATTATCATAATTATTCTCACTCTGTAAGTACCCTGTTAGTTTAGAATTCTCTATGGGTTTAAATGATACATACCCGACCGATATTCTAGAATAGGAGAAAATCGTATCGGGTTGAAATGATAAACCCAAGCCATATTTCATTTATTTTGAAATTTTGGGATTGCGGATTGAAATGATATATACTCGTAGATATTTAAATTGCGGATTGAAATGATAAATACCTGTATCACTTGACCATAGGATAGAAAATTATATACGGATACCGTTGGTCTATATTCTGAAAATGGTTTCCAAAGTTTTGAAATGAAATATTTGAGTTTTAATAAATATTGATTTTTAAAAATAATATATATAAATTTTATTTTATATAAGTCTAAATTTTAGATTTTTAAAATTTTATGTTTTAGAGATTTAAATTTATAAGTTAGTTTGAAATTAAATTTTTTAAGATTTTTCTTATAATTTTACTATTTAAATAAATATATATATATATTATATAAAATAAATTAATAATAAGATTTATTTAATAAAATTTAATTTAATTAGTATATAATATGTTTAAGATTTATTTAAATTTTTATTAATATTTTAAAAATAAAATTTTATACTTTAATAATAAAGGTTGGGAAGATAAATTAATGTTGACTTGGAATTTAAAATTTTGTTAATAATTGAATTTAGATAAGCATTGATTTAAACTTATTGAATTTGAGATTTCAAGGATATGATTATAACTTGATTTTTGATTAAAAGGGATTAAAGGGATATTTTCAAATTTGAGATTTAATTTAAATGATTATTGGATTGATTAAGTTTATGTTTCAAAACTAGATAATAATAAAGTTGAATTTGAAGTGTAAATGAAATGTTTCAAATCGAGTTATTGTAAGGTTTGAATATTTAAACTTCGAAATCTATCAAGTTATTGTAAGGTTTGAATATTTAAACTTCGAAATCTATTGAAATTGAAATGGTTTAATTTGTAATTCAAATCTACATTTGAAATCTATATAAATAAAAATGGTTTATGAGAGGTTGAATTGAATTGAAATTGATGAACTGGGAGTGAATTAGATTGAATTTTTGAAATTTGAGTTGATCTGAATTGATTTGTGAAATTGGAGGAAACTATTTTATTATATAAAGTATTTTTAATATATATGAACTATTTTAATTTATAACTATTTTAATATATATATATATATATATATATATATATATATATACTATTTTCAACATCTAAACTGTTTAGATGAAAAGTGTTATGATTTCAAAAGTGTTATGATTTCGAAAGTATTATGATTTTGAAACTGTTACGATTCTGCAAATGAATATTATGTAAGGTGGATAATGATATCGAATTTATATGGTTTTGAAATGAATATGATATTTTGATATGAAGTATGAGCTATTTGAAATGAAATGACCACGGTGTGATATAAACGTTTGGTTATTAAAGAGACCGGGATCGGATATTGTCACTCTTTGCCAATATCGAAAACCACTTTAACAACTGTGTACGTGGTGGAGATTCCAGAACGAAGTAGGATGGTTTGACGATGATTCTATATGGTATGTACGTAGCCCTGACTCCCGTAAGTCAGCTTGATTTGGCTAAACAAGAACTATACCGGGCCAAGTGGGGTCATTCGCCTTATCGGACACATTTCTTCGATGCCATTCTATTGCTTTTGTGATTTGATTGGGTGCACCTTTGATTTAGGAGTGTGTCGCGATGTGGGCGGTAACAGCTGCTATGCGTACCAGTCCGGGAGTGCAAATGACATATCTATCATGGCATTGCCTCGAGTGCCTTGTCGCATGCCTTATCACACCTTCTACGAGTTTGTTTTGTACCGTACTTATGTGGTGTCCTCTGTGTAAACCACCGGTTTGGTGGAGCGTACGACGTTATATAGACTACGAGAATATATAAAATGTGTTAAGTGGGGTATGGGCAACACGGCTTAACGCTATTTTAATAGTTTACTTTACTTGATACATATTATAATAGCGTATACTACTACATAGTAAATAGTTCCACGGATCCTTAGAGGATAGGTATCCCAAACATCCTTTAATTTATTTGTATTTTAGTTGACATTTCACTTGAGTTGAATTTACTGATATAAGAATGTTAATCCTGACTCGAGTGTTTCGTGTTTTGCTTTATACTCGGGTCAGACTGAATGTCACAACATTTGAGACTCACCTTTAGAGATTGGAGCTTTGCTTAAAGATATGTCTTATCAATTAAGCTTTTTCAGTTGTTTTATTCAAACTTGTCATCGGTTTGTATTCGAGATTGCATTGTATTTGAGATATTTTGTTGTATTCTATTTCAAACTCTGATGTTTATATAGTAGCTACATGAACTACCATTTATCTATTGCGCTGCTTAATGTTGTAATACTCTGTGTCTGTGATTCTGTAGTTGATTTATTTACTGTATATGCTGAGTTTTGCCAAATATAAATTAACAATCTGTTGTTTTGAGCAACTCAAGTCCGACATGTGCGGATGCGAATGATTCGAAATAGCGGGTCGTTACATTTTTTTTTAACTGTAATACTAGTATATGTATATTAAACTACAAGCATGTGCCCATGACCACTAACTCAAATGGTCGGTGGTATGAGACTTTTGATGGAGGTTCCAGAGGTCATAAGTTCAAACCACTGCGCATAAACTAGAAAATCTATCAAGCATGTGTTGGTTAGGTATAACCACTACGTAAAACTAAAAAAAATCTATCATGTATCGGTCAGGCATAACCACACTTCGTATAAACTAATCAATATCGCTATGATCATTAATGAATAAAACCGGTGCTCACAAAATCCTTATAATCAGTACTACAAAATTCTCAATCGATCTTAAAAGAACTTAGTAGTACAAACCAAATTGGGTATTCTGTATGTGATAGAAATTAAGGATCCTTTGTGCAATGCCTCCAACGTCTCCCATCTACGAAATACTCAATTCAGTAAGTTTAGCTTTATTATATTAAAAAATGTAGTGCACATTGGTTTTTCTCATCTACGGAGTTCCCAAATATATAAGTTTAGCTTTATTATATTTAAAATTGCAGAAATGATAATGGGTTCTTTGAATAGCTTAATACAAATTAATTTTTTCTTTATAAAAGCAAAAATTAAAATTTCGTATGAATGGATAAAATTTTCAACTTTTAAAAGTTTCTTTTTAACTTAATTTGAAAGCATTTTTTGCATTTTGCTTTACAAAAGTAGCTTTCGTTTAAGAAAAAGTTAAAAAAGTTTGACAAAAAAATAAAACAAAATAAAATATACCTTTTGCCCTTTCTAAAAATTCAATTTTTGCGAATTCAAAATTTCAAATTCAATTTCAAAATTCAAATTTTCTAAATTTAAATTGTCAAGTTTAAATACACTTTCAAAATTCAAATATCACGTTCTCAAGTTTTACAATTAGAACTCAAAATTCAAATTTTCAAAATTCAAATTGTCAAAAATTAAAAACTCAAAATCTCAATTTTCAAATTTTATTTTTTTTCAAATTCCATATTGATCTTTTTCTTTTTTACTTGAATGTCAAAAGTTTAGCGATTGAACTTTTCGAATTTTTAAAGCCAAAGTACTTTCGAAATAAGCAAAACTCCTTGAACTTTTTGTTTGCCAGGGGGGTATAACGCTACTGTCCATTCATAGTAAAACAGTAAATGGATAGAAAACACCAATGTGATTCGCCCATGGAACTATTTGACTTAATAAAGAAGCTTGAATTAAAATTATTATGTTATAACATGTATTCTTGTCACAACTTTGACACTTATTTATGGGTGAAAAAAATCATGCCGTGCATATTGGATTATTCTACATGAATAGAAGCCATCATTTGATATTCTACAAAAATATAGTTTTTGTATTACCAACTATACATTAAATAATAAAATATAAAATAGAATAAAAAAAAATCTAGAGAAATACTCACATCATGCTTGTGGAGGCAACAATAACATATCCAATCATAGCACCCCATAACAATGCATACTGTGCTAACGCACAAATTAGAACATCTCCAGGCCCTAAAATAAACAAGATGATCAAGACAACCAATATAACTTTTTCAATGACAACAGCTAATATACTATATGAAATATCTTTAATTAGAGGCCAATTTATATTATAAGTCAACTGATAATGTGAATAATGATATCTTTATATTCATATAGAATTTGTTATATTAATTGTCCGATTAGGATTATGTCTTAACACCCCACCTCACATGTGATGTTTTCTCAAGCCAACACATGCAAATTGGATGACCTGAAGCAGGTGTAAGGTTGAATACACATGAATTTGACCTATCCCTTATGTTTTTGGATAATCATTTATCATCATAAAACGAACTGACTAATGATAATTCAATATTTTCCTAAATCCTATACTTTTAGATATGTGATTATTTTCAGCATCATTTACTTCAACTTGTGACAGCTTTTGCACTGTTTCATGATGTTTCAAGTTACATTTTGATATTTATATGGTCATCGATTGATTTCTTTTACACAAACAATGAAACAGTTTAGCTTTCGACAATAATTTAAAGTTATGTATACCTAGGCTAGATCTTACAACATCCATGTAAGTATAGTTTCTTTTTCCTTTAACAGGATCAGGAGTTCTGTAGCAATCACAAAGCAAGACTGCAGTGTAATAAGTAACATAGGCACAAGCAATAAGCGCTGCAGGACCAATAATCCATCCCAACTGAGCAACGCTCCAAGGCAGCGCTAACACTCCTGATCCAATGACTGCTGTTATTGCATGTGTCGTTGCTGTCCAGACGGTTCCTACAAATGTAAGCATTTAAGTCATTATATAATTAACCATAAAATGGTACCTGGACCTACCCTAATTTTATATACTAATTTCATAAAGCCCATGAACATCACTTCCTTAAAATATAAACACGTTTTTAATGATTGTATCCATTTCAGCTTCCACATTAAAATGCTAACTATGATTACAATTAGCTGGTTGCTGATGAAAGAATGCATTAACTTTAACAAAGGTATCAAGTATAGAATTTATAAAGGTGAAAAGGCAATGCCTTTGTTAGGCTGCTGGAAAGTTAGTGATATATGGAGAAAGAGAAATCACGCTTCCTTTTATCGTGCAACATATGAAAATGGTGTCATGTTCTTTATGCTAAATAAATGACCATTGGTCTTACAAATTTGGCAAGTTATATACATATACATAGATATATAGGTATGTATGTATGTATATATGACACTCCAAATGCTCCCAGATTTCCACTACCATTATTATTTAAATCGGAACTTGTGGATGAAATTAGAGGGCATTTGAGGTGCTCTGTTGTGGGGGGCATGGTTTGAAAACCATAACCATGATTAAAATTAACCACCATTCAAACTCATATAATAGACAGAGCACATGAAGAAGTGTGATGAGAACTAATAGCATGTAGGCCACCACCATTATCATTAGCAAATTGTTCGATTTGACAATGGTCCTTTAACGAACATTTTTTGAATGCCATTTCCCAACTGTTGTGGAAAAAGTTTCTAAGAATAACTTTATATTCTTCAGTTGGAGCATAAAGAAGCTGTCCAGCTCACAACATATACTTCAATTTATGTTATTCATGTTTCCAATTTAATTTGTTTAATTTGTGATTTGATATTTTTCTTGGATTAGTTCACAAATTTAATGCAGGGAAAAGATTAGGTGAATTATTTGGAGTATGAACTTTGTTGTCAGGATAAATTGGTTAATACTGCTCCTAACTGCTACTTAAGGGGTAAAGTTACACAAAACTCGTAACGATGTGCTGTAGACAGTTTGAGAATTTCATAAAAACATAGTTATGAAACATAATATCATGTGGACCAATTAGAAGTCAGAACACCAGTCAAGTGCTAAGACCCTCTCTCATGGTGGTGAGTCAGAGTTCAATTTGAGCGTGACGAACAATAGAAAGTTGCAACAGTTCCAATTTTATATAAAAAAACATTTAGTCCTAAATGGATCATCGAAAACCGTTTAACAATAAGTGGAATTTAAAATAATAATAATCATATATACACTTATAACAAGTTTCTGAAACCCATCTAGCACTTAAAAGAGTTCTTGTAACCCATTTAGTGCGCCGAAAAGGTTTTCGAAACTCATTTAGTACTAAACGGGTTTTTGAAACCCTGTAATAGATGATTTTTTCATATAGAAAATCACTCAAAAGTGAGAAAATATTCATGTTGACTGCTGGATGAGTTGAAGTTTTCTAAGCTTTTTTTGAGCTCTTATCATGTGCTCAAATCTCTTGGGGGAAAATGCTCTAAGAGATCTTCAATGCTATTTACTTGTTAAGTTGCAAAATTGTTATGTATAATTTGACTTGACATTAAAGCACAAACAATCTTGTATAGAGTACACATATTTCAAACAATTATTATTCAAAAGGTAGACAGTGTCAATTAAAAATGTCTGCTAATAGACCATGTCAATGAGTATGATCAAGGCACTAACCATGGATCTTCCAAGGTCACAACGATTTTACAAATGTCTGTTCAGATTCAGAAATGGTTAAGTTAATGTTTCTACACAAAAACCTCACTGTATGTTATGTTAAATGGATCAATGACTTTAGTATCCAACTGGAACTGATTGGGCCACCCCAAATTGAGGCTGATCTTTTGCTTTATAAGCGATTTGAAAGCTCATAGAGTGCATCGACTACCATGATAACAAGTGAACATTACACATAAAACTAGAAGATAAAAAATATCTTATTTCAAGCGGCAGATATTGATTCAAGTTATTATTACTGTCTCCCAAAAGACTTCACACTCTCAGAAGCCCATACTTTTAACAAACAACATACTTACAGTCTAGTGCGTCTAATAAATTTTCACAATAATCAAACCCTTTCAAACAAGGTACATGGTGTTTAGCTTAACTGTTTTCCTTTTTCTTTTCTGCCATTTAATTTGAGAAAGTAAGAACTTGTTGCTTCTAAAAATCAACTGAAAATTGCTAGTTTATATGACAGCAAAAAAACCTGTAATAGATATAAACTTATAATTAGGCATGCATGAAAATGATGAAGTTTACCTGTTCTAATGCGGCCATCATCTTCAACCATGTCCATATTCCCAGTCTTATCTTTTGTCTCGATGTAGTGACTACAGCTGTACAACGTAGCCTTTGTGTGTAAGCGTATTTATAAGATGTCTGCAACAATCTTTTGCTACCGCTTTGAGTATAAAGCCAACACGATTTGAGTGCAGAAGGCAATTCATTTTCTTACATAGCACCACACTAATTGAAATATAAAATAAATAATTGTCTAAATTTTATTCTATAAACTTATTGATATGGTAATGGTAAATATACCTTTATCTTACCAATATTAAGCAATTAGTAACCAATATTGAACTATATCAGTATATCGATGCTATCGGTATGGTAATGTTAAATTTATCATTGTTAACAAAAATATCAAAGTTAGTTTTGACGGTAAATTGACCAATCATATTAATCTTGTCCTTTTCACTATTTAAATTAATCAAAATCATAAACACTTTTGAATGTTTATCGGTTTGTAAGACGGTGTTTGTAGTATTGTTTATGATGATGGTTCGTTTTTAGTTTTATTAGGTTCAAAATTTAAGATTAACAAAGTTATTATTGTTGGACAAAAATGAATGAGTGCATTTGTTAGTGAAAAGGAAATAAGTGTTTGGTATTGTGTATATTGGAACAAAGTCCCACATTGTGGAATATTTATTCCAATACCACTGTATAAACTATCTCTTAACATACCATTACAAAAGGAAAAGAGGAAGACATGAAGATTTGTGACATGTGGAAGGCATTGGACATGTGGGCATTTTGGGCCTTTATATTATATTAAAATGTCAAAGATTGGGCCTGGGGCATTTAGGTTTATCTGGACTCGGACATTTAGGTATTTCATGCTAATATCGTTTGTAACGGTTCTGTACCGTCACAATATTTTATACTCTCCTTGTTACACTTTTTTCTGTTGCTATTGTTTACAATAATTAGTAACGCTTTTCTGCTGTTAACAAAACTTATAAAGGGATAAGTAACGTTTTTGAATTTACTATCGGATTCGTTACACTTTTGTGTACTTACGAATAACAATTATTTCATACCGTTTTAAATAATTAGTGATGAATTAAGAAAAAAATTAAATGTCAATTAAATAAGTCAATTGGTATAAATATCAATCAAGTTCAAATCAGGAACAAAATATTTTATTATTATTAATATTATCAGAATTTTGATGAAATAAAATGTGAATGTTTAAAAATTAAATGTCAATTAAATAAGTCAATTGATATAAATATCAATCAAGTTCAAATCAGGAACAAAATATTTTATTATTATTAATATTATCAAAATTTTGATGAAATAAAATGTGAATGTTTTATGAACCGGTAAATTTATCATCACCAATCTATGGTTTACCAGTTTATTGGTTTATATCAATAATTATTTTACCGATGGTAACGGTAAAGTATCGGTAGTCATTTTCAATCCACCAATAATATCAGTACGATAACGGTTTACTCCTATCGTAACGGCTACCATTAGCATAATAGCCTTAAACTTAGTCCGTTTTCCATATTTTGTATTTAATGTTATCAAAATCATGCCAAAATTTTAAGATAATACAGTGCAAGTGTTAAGTTAAAAACAGGTGCAATATGACACGTGACTTCATTCATAATAGGACAAACTTTTTTTAGACAAAAAAAAAAAAACTTATTTTCACTTTAGACCTCGGTCAAAATTATTTACAAAAATAAGTCTGCTTCTGTGCAATCCAAATTTGCGCAAATGTATTTTTTTTCAAATGTTTTTCTTGTGCTTGCGCATTCTTGGAATGCACAGATAAAAACTGACATATATAAAAAGAGGCCTACTTTTATAATAAGTTTTGATTTAAGCCTAAAGTGTAAATAAGTTTTTTATTTTTGGGGTTAAAATAAAAATTTGTCCTTCGGAGTAACGTATGCATCCATATTTTAGTTTATAAATAATCAAACTAATTCCTACAAAATAATATAATCATTGCTATTAATCATCAATAACATACTAAATCTTTAATCATATCATTATGGTTGATATATTACTTCAGATGTTGTTTGCCATCATAAACCGTTGCGTCTCAACAACAATTGCAGTTGCATGTAACACGGTTGAAGACGACAACAGTGACAACAACAGCAGTAACAACTCTACTTTAAAGTGTGGTTGGAAGGGAGGAGAAAAATAATCTACATGGGTGGGATAACGACTCATCTCCATCTCCATTTGTTGTTGAACAGTAGAATGTAGAAGGCTTTTACGTATTCAAATAACAGAAATGAAAAGAGTAGTCATCTCCTATACTGCAAAAGTAATAAACTCGAGCACTGCGGGTTAGAACAACTTCAGAGTTTGATTATCTTTATCGATCTTAAATGATTTTCTTGGTTCTGTCTTGTCTTTTGGCCTTTACCAACAGTAACTTTTGCATGATTCCTCTCCAACCTTAAATCGGAAAAACATGACTTTTTTCAGCTATATATTTTTGTGTTTTGGTTTGTATATTTTCTTATTCTTATTTTTTACACAAGTTTAAACATGCACACGGTTTGAAGTGTTGGTGCACATATTTATTAATTTTACCACAGGAAATAAGCTCAAAACTTACTGATGTTGGATTCAACTTTTCTAAATTCCTTCAATATGAAATCACAAGCTGCTAAAACATGAAATATCAAATATACTGTTTCAGAGTGTAACATATGATTTGTTAAAAAACGCAATGGACAATGAGAATCATGTAAATTGCGTGTTTTTTAAAGAAAATTCAAAATAAAATACCAGAAGAAATTTCATTTGAACGTAAAATATTACTTGATTCCAAGGACCATAAGGATGTGTATGAGCTTTAACAAAGTAATTTGTATGCCGTTTGATTGCTTCTACCATGGTTTCGAAGATCGGACGAGTGGACTTTTTAACTTTTTTGGTGCAAGTGCAAATCATATTAAGATCGGGATTGAAGTGGAAAACAAATGCGGAATAATTAAAAAAAATAAAAAATAAAGTTGTATTACAAAGAAAAATGGATCAAGTACAGAAGTCCATTGGAAAGTGGTATGCTCGGTTGAAAATTTGGGTCTTCTTGAGAAAGTTAAGTCACACATGGGTTGTGATGTGATGATTAGAAGCTCCAAGTGTTCTTCTATACATACGTGGTAATGCAGGAAGATAGGACATGCAAGTTAAGACCTAAAAAGAGGTTCGGTGGATAGCAAACCGGGCTATTAATATGACTGGCTTGGTTTCTTTAAATTCATACATTTCTTTGTTTTTTTCTTCTTGATTCTGGTTCTTCATTTAAGGGTCTGAACCAGGTTTTGTGCTGTTTGAACTTGTTTTTACGGTCTTTTTGCACATCTCGTCCTTTTTTTTTTGGGGCCAAGTTGGGTTGTGATGTATGCAATTCAACCTTGGTCCGGTTCCATTATTAACAATTGAACAATTGGCTTCTGACACATGTTCAATTTTGACCATTGCTTTGATATCCTTTTCATACTCAACTGCAAATCTTGGTCAGGTTCTATTATTAAAAGTGATGGGAGGAAATATGGTTGACGACTGATGTGCAGTGGACTCTATTTGTTGTAGTGGAGATTTATTTGTAGGCTGGAAAGGTGATAGATGGAAACTTGTTCAGAAATCAAAATACACTAATATGCTGCATGTTGTTCTAGAAGATACCATTAATGGTCGCAAAATCTTTATTACCACTGTCTATGGCCCCTATAAAAGAGTTACTGAGATGTTTTTTGGAACAGTTGTACAAGTTTTTGTTGTGCGGAAATTTCAATTGCTTTCCACTAACTCCAAAACTACAGCGGAATGATGAAGCGCAGAAACAATCAAAAGAAGAATCCAACTTGTCGATTAATTACCGACCTCAAATTCAATGAAAATAATCATCAAACAAAGAGAAATAGAAAAGCTAAGAGCACAAAGATTTAACGTGGTTCGGCTAGATCACCTACGTCCACGGACCCAACAAGTATTCTTTATTCCACTGAAGAAAGAGAGTACAAAAGAGAGAAATTACAAAATTATAGATAATAGTGGAGAGACTAACCTATAATTATAAATTGAATAATCAATTTATCCAAAGACTCACTTACGTTCAAAACCCATAATTGATTGACTGCAGAAATTAGGGTTTAGTGAAGAAGAGGATAATGGTGGATATCCTCTCACACGCTCATACAAATATAAAAATGAACTTCCTTCATTTAAATAGACTTAATGAAAGAATTGCTTAGAGATTAAGAAAATTAATTTTCAGATTATGTTTGAAACCTTTCTGAATATCCATGATTTGATTTCTATGTAAATGGATAATGGTGATCTTTGTTTCCATAATAATTTTCCTTGCTTGAATCAATCTCTATCAGTAATCCTTTCTTTCTTGATATAACAAATTTTTTAACTAATTAATTGATTAATAATTAATTAGTTTCCCTTCTCTAAAAGATATCACATACATCCTTACTCTTTATCTTTCCATATATAGCATAATTAATTGATTGACTGAATCAATTAATTATTTTCTTGTTTTCTTTGGAAAATATTCGAATCACGTAAATTCAACACTCCACTTTGATTCAAATATAACAATCTCTCTACATCACCACATCTCGATAAATTGTTGGGTCTACGTCAACAAGCTCAATGTGAACTATTTTGGGCGATATTGCCCAAACAGAGTTTCCAAATCTTTCCCAAGCACAAGAAAGATAGTATGGACATCAACAAACATAATGCATACGAGAAAGTACCAAAATTCTTCAACAAATCCAATATTGGAGACGAATATGTAGATACTAATTTTCGAGAGACCAATGGAGATTTAACAGCGCGCTTCACATTCTCCATTCCGAATTGAGTGAGGATATACTCAATATTATCTACTCCAATCTCATCCACAAGAATTTTGCTAGACTTTCCTAAGTCAACATCAGTAGACTCACCAACAAGCTCCACAACATTCAAAACATAAGATGAAGAATCATCGCTACAAATATGCTTACAAATAGGGTCAACTGAACCAAAAGGCATTTCCAACAAGTGAGCTCCATCTACAGTCCGAACCTATGTAATCTTCTCATCAACCATGGTATCATCGGAAATACCAATATCTCTCCGAATATGGAAACAATCTGATGACTCCAAATATGTTTGGCAATTTTCTGTCCTCGCAATGTCATCACTTGATAGAGGCTCCACCTTCAACAAAGACCTCTCATCAAATATCGCATGCCTGAAGTCATAATTCTCCTAGTTGTTTTACACCACAACCTATACCTCTTCACTCCTTCTCTATAGCCTAACAAAATGTTCTTGCTTTCCCTAGGCTTCAACTTAGCATGTCTCTCATCTTCTAAGTAAGCTGAACAACCAAACATTTTAAGAAATGAATAATCAACAGGCTCTCTTTTCCATATCTCTTCTGAGATCTTCATATCTATGGCAATAGAAGGTGTGCAGTTGATGAGAAATACTGCCATAGATATCGCTTTTGCCCAAAATCTCTCTTCTAGACTAGCAGTCGTTCTTAAGCTTATAGCTCTCTCCCACAATATCCGACACATGCTCTCCGCCACTCCATAACAATGTAACTCAACAGAAATAGAAAAATCTCTAACTACATGCTCGGACTCACAATAGTTAGTGAATTCATGTGATATAAATTCACTACTATTTCCAACTTTGAGAACCTTCAAACGCTTCCTCGACTGCTTCTCTACCAAGGTCTTACACTTACAAAATTGGACAAATATTTTGTCTTTGGCCTTTAAGAAATAGACCCAGATCTTACGTGAGAAATCATCCACAAATAAGACGAAGTAACTGGCTCCACCACAAGATGCAAATGGGGTGGATCCTCGCACGTAAGAATAAACATACTCTACAATATAGCTATAGGTCTTCCAACATCAAATGTGACACGCTTCTTCTTTCCAAAAGAACAATCTGCACAAGAACCAGGCTTCTACTTACAAACACCATCAATCAACCCATGCTTCTTTAATACTTCAAGACTCTCCTCATCAACATGACCTAAACGAAGATGCCATAACTGAGTAGAATCTGAAATACTAGAATCAATAGAAACTACCGACTCTTCTAAGACTGTCTCTCCATGAAGCACATAAATATCATTAACTCGCACCCCTTTCGTCACTATCAAGGAACCCTTCGCCACTCTCAAATTCTCTCCATCTATTATTATCGTCATACCAAGTCTACTCAAAGCTCCAACTGATAACAAATTTTTACGTAGCATCGGAACATGTCAAACATCCGTGGTAGTCCTAACAACACCATCATGCATCCTAAACCTCACACTTCCAACGCCTACAACATGACAAGATGTGTCATTCCCCATATGAACTGCTCTGCCATCAGTTTTCTTATGGCTGACAAAACAGCTCCTATCTGGTGTCATATGAAAAGAGGCTTCAGAATCAATCACCCAACTTGTATGCTCTAAAGGTGAAACACTGACTGAAAGTAGTGATGTATTACTATCACTTCTATCCGCATTTGATCTAACTGCTGACAAAACCGAAGCTTTCTCCTTCTTCTCTCTCTTCTTTCTAAGAGCTGGACAATCCCGTATGAAATGTCCATTCTTCTTACAATAATAGCAAGCACCCCTTTTAGGACCCATGAAATGAGACCTATGCATATCTCTTCTACCTCCAAGGTGCTTCTGGCTTTTATCTCTTCCTCTAAATGAATGACGTTGTTGCTGAAGAATATCGTCATTAGTCTTCACCTTCCATGTCCGAAAAACTTCTTTTCTAACAAATTTGGTGATGCCATAATTTTTCATACTACAACTAAAAGAATTTGACATTGATAACTAATCTAGAACAAGACAGCTCGCTCTGATACCAAACTGTTGTGCGGAAATTTCAATTGCTTTGCATAACTCCAAAACTGCAGCGGAATGATGAAGCGCATAAACAATCAAAGAAAGATCTAGCTTGTCGATTAATTACCAACCGCAAATTCAATCAAAAATAATCACCAAACAAAGAGAAACAGAAAAGCAGAGAGCACAAAGATTTAACGTGGTTCGGTTAGATCGCCTACATCCACGGACCCAATAACTATTCTTTATTTCACTGAAGAAAGAGAGTACAAAAGAGAGAGATTAAAAAATTATAGGTAGTAGTGGAGAGACTAACCTATAATTACAAATGAATAATCAATTTATCCAAAGACTTGCTTACACTCAGAATCCCTAATTGATTGACTGCAGAAATTAGAGTTTACTAAAGAAGATGATAATGGTAGATGCTCTCTCACACGCTCACATAAATATGAAGATGAACTTTCTTCATTTAAATAGACTTAATGAAGGAGTTACTTAGAGATTAGTTTAAATAGACTTAATGAAGGAGTTACTTGGAGATTAGAAAAATTAATTTTCAGATTATGTTTGAAACCTTTCCGAAGATCCGTGATTTGATTTCTATGTAAATGGATAATGGTGATCTTGGTTTCCGTAATTTTCCTTGCTTGAACCAATCTCCATCAGCAATCTTTTCCTTCTTCATATAACAAATTCTTTGACTAATTAATTGGTTAGCAATTAATTAGTTTCCCTTATCTAAAGATATCACATATATCCTTCCTCTTTATCTTTCCATATATAGCCTAATTAATTGATTGACTGAATCAATTAATTATTTTCTTGTCTTCTTTGGAAAATATTTGAATCACATAAATTCAACAGTTTTATGGGTAAGGGTGAGAGGTGGAAGGGAAGAAAATGTTAGTGAAACGGAAAATTTTGATGAGTTTGTTGGAAAATGCAACCTTATTGATCTACCTCTTAATAATAGGCAATATAGTTAGAGCAATGAGACGGAAAGCCCAATGATGGCTAGACTATACAGATTCTTCGTCAACTCTTCTTGGGATGATAACTTTCCTCTTACTTCACATAGTGGCGAAGTTGGAATCTTATCCGATCATTTTCCTATTGTTTTTGATGTTAATGATGATTTGAAAATTAAAAGAAGGTTCAGATTTGAGAAGATGTTGTGTATGGAAGAAAATTTTGATAATATGATCAAGGATTCATTTGGATAGATTTAAACAAGCTATTTTTTGCAAGTCAAAAGAATTGGTTTTGGTATTCTCAAAGTTAAATAACCTATTTAAGTCAATCCAAACGGACCCTAAGAAGAAATGGGCCTAATTTTAGAGGGTCTGAAAATGCAGCAAAGTAGAAGGTATTGAAACTAAGAGAAATCAAGAATTTTTTAAAGAAATAGAGGGGGAGAATATTTTAGAAAATGTGAAAGATTAAATAATTAGGCTACGTGAGGAATTACTATGACTTAATAGTGAAGATGAAGAGGGAAATATGAAGCAAGAAGATGCTGATTTATGAGGGTAAAGGAGTAGAATTGATGAAACCAACTACTCAGGAGAAAGTAATGTGGAAGCAAAGATCTAGAGTTAGCTGGTTATACGATGGAGATGTCAATACTGCCAATTTTTATAAAATTGCTAATGGAAGAAGAAACAATCACATCAACCACATCAGAGTAATGATGTAAAAATCTATGACCATAAGTAAATAAGAGGGAATTCGCTAAATTTTATAAAGGTTTCTTTGGTACTAGTATAGAAATATGCAAATGTTTGCTGGAGTTCACTATATGTAGAGGAGGATATAGTAGACTTAACCAGTTTAGAGCAGATTTACCGAAGGAGAAATTCACCAGGCCATGATTGACTAACCATTAGATAAGTCACCAGGTTATGATGGATTTCCATCGTTTTTCTTTCAAAAAATATTAGTTGATATTGAAGCATGATGCCATTGTACTTTTTGATGATATATTTGTAGGAAAATTGGACTTCAACTGTCTTGATTATGCCATTGTGATATTACTTGCTAAACATGAAGCGATGAGGATATTAAAGGACTTCATACCTAAGTCTACTGAATTATATTTTCAAAATACTCACTAAAGCACTTGTAAATAGGTTCAGATGTAAAATGAATGCTCTGGTGATACCTTTATAAAAAATGCAAAATGGTTGTCTAATAATAAATTCTTAGTCAGCCTTTATAACAAATAGAGTATAATGGAAAAGGTGGCAGCAGTCCAAGAAGTGATTAATCATTGCATAAAAGATATGTATCGTCAGGCATTTTGAAGTTAGATTTCTCAAAAGCTTTTGATTAACTTTGTTGAGACTTTCTGCTACAAGTTCTCCAAGCTAAAGGCTTTGGTAGCAAGTGGATATCTTGGATTAATGATATGCTAAATAGAGATGTCTCTTCTATTTTGTTGAATGGACAAGAATGTAGTAAGATTTTATCTAAAAGAGGTTTGAGGTAAGGGATCCTCGAACCCCCTTGCTTTTAAACATTGCAATGGATGTTTTTGCTAGAATGATTAAAGTTGCAACAATGGAAGGTATTTTTGAATCTGTTCGAAATTTAGTGAAAAATGGAAAAAAAATTCTTCTTTGCAATATGCAAATGACACGATCATCTTTAGTGGCCATTTGTCACACTTCATAGCTTCCTTGAAACTTATATCGTTTGGGTTTCTGGCCTTAAAATAAATGTCAAATAAAGTTTAGTAGTGGCAGTTGGGGAAGGCTATGATATGTATGATGTTTCATTGGATTTAAATTGTAATGTAGGGATTTTTTTTTCATCCTATTTGGGTGTGATTACTAGACCCGAATCCTTGAAACATGAAGATTGGTTGCCTTTGATTGGTAAAGTAAGCAGTAGACTAGCTAAATGGAAGGGTCATGCTATGTTAAGAGCCAGTAGACTGGTGATACTTAATTTAGTTCTTAGTTCTTTGCTATTGTATTTGATGCCATACTATAATTTCCTAAATGGATAATTAATAAAATTGACACAGTAAGAATGAATTTGCTTTAGAATGGTAATATTAGGGAAGTTTTATAAAAAATATGGTACCATGGGATATAAACTGCAAATCAAAAGAACAAGGTAGGCTTGGAGTTTCTTCTTTAGAGGGTTTAAATTATTCACTCTTATGTAAATGGCTATGGAGAATGGTTGACAACAATAATTCATTATGGAAAGATTGTATTGACTAGAAATTTAGACATCGAAATTGCAATTAGAAGTTGATATTAATAAAGATTACTCACCAATATTGTGGTTAATAAGTTGAAAATGAGGAAAGAACAAGGCAATAAATGATAAAACAAGCAAAGAAACACATGATTTAGAGCGGTTCGATCAGTAGTGATCTGCGTTCACTATGGTAATAATTTCTATTTCTTTGAATTTTTCGGTTACAACTATTGAGTTACAAGAGACAAAAATAAGAGTAATAAATGAAAATTTAATTCTTGTACAAGTGCATTCAATGTTATATTTATAGCAGCTGGAATCAGATTCGGATGATTCAGATTGGTATGCCAATCCCTAAGTTTTGACTCAGCCGTTGATGACATGGAATGGTTCAAATGTTGACTAATTAGGTGCTAGTTGGGCTGAATGGTTCAGATGATGGTCAGATGTAGGCTATACCAAAGCATGTCGTTGTCAGATAGGGCGGTAAGGGGAGAAGAAGTTGTTCAACAATAAGCCATTGTCGTGTGAACGGTGAAGGACGTAGAGTGATTGCTGCATATTATCACTTTTGTCATGTGAAAATTGTTGTATATGCCATCTTTTCAGTGGAACAGTGTAGAGTCATTGCTTCTTTTTGCAAGGACAATCGGGCGCTTTTGGCAAAGGCTTGCTAAGTCGGGATGAAATAAGGGATATAGAGCGGCCGTGCCCTTGGATTGGTTGCAGGGCGGTGAGGACTTAAATGCCAGGAGAACGAGTGAGTGGCTTCCATTATGCTGCTAGATATTCCTGGATGGGCTGTTTCCTCACTAAGAACAATGTTTGGACGGGAAGTCGCTTGTTGAGAATTTTGAGTTATCGAGCAACTATCCGGAGCACTTCTTTATTGCGAGGGCGGCATTGTCTTTTGTGGTTTGCACATGCATCTTTGAAGATAATGAGACGAGCAAGCTGATTCCGAGGTCATATAAAGCGGTGCAAGTGCATTGGGAAGCTTGCGGGCCGACCTGATTATTGCTTTATGAGAAAAGCAGCAACATTCCACCTCCAAATTCACTTCTACGAGCAGAGGTGGACCTGTCATTCATGCGTTTAATGCACAGTTTATGCTATAGACATGTGTTGTCTTCTTACTGGTTATGCTGTTTTGACTCTCGATATGGTTCGGAGATGTGACGGTTGATTTAACAAGGTAATCAATTTTTACCAAGACGACCGATTCGTTTCCCACCCATTCAATCCAACGGCTCAGATTGAATACAAAAACATATAAGCCACTGCAACCCTTCTCTTTATTTCTTATCGAGAATTTCGCAATCACCGTTAAAATAGTTTCTAAGTTCTCCTAGTTTTCTGACACGTCTTCACTAGTTTCTTCGAACCTTCCTCTGATCCAATCAGTGAGTTATTTGTGTTGATTTTTTGAAATTGTTCTTGCGATTGATCATTGAATGTTGTTTCTTTACAAATGTCAATCTTTATATTTCATTCTCCTTTTCTACACTATCTCGTAATTGTTTTAAGAGTTTTCATAGCTGAGAGGATCCTTTGAGAAAGGTATTGATCGACCGATGTTAAGAAGTCGACATTGATCGATCAATGCCGAGAGGTTCCCTAGTCACCTGAAACACTTAGACAAAGTACCGAACTTGTAATGACCCGGATTTTTGACTTCTGTTAACTGGGTAATTGACCGATTGAAATTACTGGCATATAAATTTTTATTAGTCGAATAAATAAATTTTCTGATATTTAAACATCTGAATACATATAAAATTGATTTAAAAACTATATTCAAATTAGGTTACAATATTCTAGTCACGATAAATTTTGTAGAAAAATATATTAACTCCACCATCTAAAATAATATGTATGAAATCTCCATATATTTGTGTGTGTGTCTATATATAGATATATAGGATATTGATGCAGCGGAAATAATACGATTGACGACGAAATGAAGATTTCGTGTCAAACTAATCGATGAAACGATTAGTTTAAGCAAAATAAATCGATGGATTGAAAATACCCAAATGCTTAAATTCGCTGATCTCGAAAGATACCGAATTCTAGCTATCTTCGACACGTTGATCGCGCACGATACCGTGAGAGAAGATCTACAATTCTTCAAACGTTGATCAAGCGCACTTGATTCCGTGAATTGGCTTCAACAATCGTTGATTCGAGCGCACTCGAATGCCGAGGTGGAGATAGGAGATAACACTCAACTACCAATTTCAAAAGAGGCACAAAGCACTCAAACAAAGTTTCATTCAAAAATCAACCCCTTTACAAATGACACTACCCTCCCTATTTATAGGGTTACGACAACACACGAATCAACACATTACAACACACACGACCGACCTACCATGGGTCGTTAGCGACCTAACACAAACGTTACCGAGTCAACATGTTTAACGACCTAACAAACAACATAACCAAATACATCACAGAACTCAGCCGACCTAATAAGGACCGACCTACACATCACGACTTAAAGAATTACAATCATATAACTCAGTACACGACTTAACAAAGCACGCGACTTAACAGGACACGTGACTTACGACTTCAAAGCGGCTTAAAAATCAACTGCTTCATTCTGGGTTGCGAGTTAGGTCGTTCGTGACCTACTCTTGAGCGACCTAAGGCCTCGCGACCTAAGGAATAAGTGGTTTGCGCAGCATTACTAGGTCGTTCGCGACATTAGTTAGGTCGCTGGCCACCATACGATTGCAAACCTGATGTGTTGCATCATCCTTTCCCCGCCTTTTCACCCCTCTAACTCGTTCATGCGACTTAGCTGAGTCGTTAACTTGTTTCAGCTTCAAATCTTGAATTGGAATATCAAGCTGGGCTGCATCAGATATAGACAAGTTTTATGATGTTTAAATGTGTATATATATAAGTACACAAATATGTATATAGATATATGTGAGGATTAAAAATAATAAGTATATGTATATATATGTCAGATAAAATAGTGAATAGGTAAATATACATGTTTATGAAAATATTCTATAGGTAAGTAAGTGTATATGCATAAAGATACAAGCTTCATAAATGAAAATTTTCAAAACATTTGAGTAAACAAGCATGTAAATATAAATAAGTGTAAACATATGAACATATTGATGAAAAATATATATAAGTATATATGTAAAGTATGTATGTATGTATATATAGAAGGAGACAAGGTTAAGTGTATGAATAAATATAGATGTATAAGACAAAACAAGACAAAAACTATGTGTAAACATATGTATAGTATGTATGTATTCAAAGATATAGATATACCTGTAAACACACCAGGGAACACAACATTTAATGCACATTCCCATAAGCACATAGTACATCAAATCCTCTTTTACAAAAATCAAAGTCAAGCCACATAATACATCAAAGCTTTTTTCATAAAAAAATCAAATCAGGTCAAACTAATTTCATATCAAAACAAAACAAGGAAACATGAAATAAAAATTTAGCCTGTACATGGAGGATAGGCTTTAGCCTCAACAACCTGTCACTTTCCCCTATATATATATATATATATATATATATTGTGTATATGCAGGCCGAGTGTTCTTGCCCATACACATTGCCTCTTTGTTCTTTTGTCCATTTATTCAAAAAAAAGTTGCCGTACACAAGAAGCCACAGCCCCACCTCTTTATAAACAGGCTCTGCTTTAATCATATTTGTGCATTCGAACAAGATAGTAACAGAAATAAAAATATACAAACTGCCATTAGACAAAACAAAGGAAGATCAAAGACTCAAGAAGAGAGGATCAAAACCAAATAGCTTACAACATATTCTTTTCAAAATATATCTGCTCTGCTCAAAAGAAAAAGGTTAGTAAAACTTTAAAAACTAAAATCCTTTTACTAATCTATGTGTTGCCCGATAGGAATAGCAGTGTTTGATAAGTTCGCTTGCATAGAAATGGATGTATATATATGTATATGGATGTGTATGCCAAGCCTCTACAACATGTTGTTCTGCTCTATTGTTTTGTTTTTTGATTTTTTTTCTGTCATGCTTAGCCTTTAAAAATTCATATCTCTCCTTCTAAGCTGTTATAGGATATGATGTTAAAAAGTAAACCATTTGTTTTTGACTCGACTTTGATTAAAATTTAGTTTTATCATATATTATAAAGTGGAAATTAATAAAAATGCATATGACAGTAGGTAACTCAATATTGCAAGGAAATCAAACATCATGTTTTGTCTTTTTGCTTTTATAAATGGGATTGGCATTGGAAATGGTGAATTTTAGTGGAATTTTCTTGATTTTTCATTTTGTATTTGACGAGGTGGAGGGTGATGAATGATTTTTGGTCGTTGGTCGATTTGCGGTGATCCAGTCGTCGATGAAAGTCGAGGTTTTAATCAGAGGAAGCTATGTGGAAGGGGAGTGAGGGAAAATATGGAGTGGTGGCTTGCTGATCGTCGTGGTGGCCGGTCGAGGAAGAAATAAGGTTTAAGGCTAGTGTCGATCGTCGGTGAACTACGACGTCGTGGTGGGGATTTAAGGCTGCGATGTAGGGGGAATAGGTGGAGAAGAGAGCGGTGGAGCTTCTGCCGAAGTGACGTGGACTCATATGGTTGGAGTTGGTGGTACGAGGCGAAAAGGGGAGTCGGGTGTTTTTCCTCATGGTGGTGATTTGCTCGATTTTGTTTCTGGCATTGACATGGTAATCTAGGTGGCCGGAGTAGACGAGAGAGTCTGGGGTGATGTGGAGGTGAAGTTGGAGGTGATCGGTGAGGTCTGACCCTCGTGTGCACGTGCGCGGTGAGTAACGTAGTGGAGCAAAGTAAAATAAATAAAGAGGAAAAAAGAAAATAGGAAAGAAAGGGAAAGTAGAAGAGGAGAGGGGAAAAAGGAAGTGGACCGGATAGCTTTGGGTCGAGAAAAATAAGGAAGAGAAAAATAGATAAAGGAAAGAAAAAAATAAAGAAAAAGTATAAGAAAAGGAAAAGTAAAATCAAAGTGGAAATAAAAGAAAAGGAAAAGAAGAAAAAGGGAGAAAGAAGGAGAAGGAATGGAATCTAGACATGTACTTTTATAAGAAATTTTTTTTCTTCTTTAACTAAAAATATGTTTCATTTTTAAGATCCGTAACTAGTTTTCAACGATATTTCATAATTTAATGAGAAATTTATTATTTACGATATTATCATTAACTCAACTTATGTAAATTACAAGTGAGATATTAAATAGGGTGTTAATTTTAAATTATTTTCTAATTGTTCGAATGTGTAATTGATTAGAGTTTAAACGTAAATGGATTTCAGTAAATCAAAGTTAATAAATCCGAAGGTGAGATTGTTTGATATTGTTATAGATCGTTAATTTGGTTAACGATCTATATCATGGCTTAATTCTATTAGAGATTTAATTCAATTATCCTTGTCTGTGACATCAAGTGACTGATCGAGTTAAAATAATTGGATTTAAAATGATGATACGTTTTATTGTAATAAACGGTTGTAATAAATTGCCATATTGAATATTGTCACCCTAAGCAATTAATTAGTTTACTTTAAACAATTTACCTTTTTTAATTCATTATTTGGATTCGAAGAGGCCGCGATCGAATTTCAGCGATATCGAGAACCACTTCGATTTAATAAGCACTATAAATCTTTACGGATTTGATTATAGAGTCTACTTGGCTGAAATTTAATAAAATTAAATAAATCCGACTATTTAAAATAAATAACGGTACTTAGATATTATTTTAAATATCAATGGATTTGTTTAACAAGTGTTTGGCTATAACAAGATAGAAACTCGTCGAATATACGAGTTACATTGGTTTTCAAAGAAGCTTTATAATTTTAGTATTTCAAATTAAGTTGGTTTTACTCACGCTGGTTTCCAGCCTGACTCAGGTGTTACTTTATTGTAATGCTCGGATCAGACAGAGTATTGCAGAATTTCAGGTTAGGACGCTTTGGACCTCGAAGACAAGCCGGATGGCATAGACGTATTGATTATATTCCGCTATGGTGTATAGACTGTGTAGCCAGTAGTTGAGGACAAGTTATTATAATTGTCCAGATTGGTTGTACTCTGATATCTTGTATATATATTGACAGTTACAGCTTTTCTTTGTATAAATGCTGTTATTTTTATATTTAATTTTTTTCCTCTGCATTGTGAGATTCTGTGCTGTTGTTTCTGTTTTCTTTTTCTATCTCCTTTTCTTCTAAACCCTAACAGCCTGGTATTTTCGGCACTCGATTGCTCGACACTCTATACAGTGAACGTATTAGTGTTGATTTTCGAAAATGGATCGAGCCATTACATTTGGTATCAGAGCTGAAGGTTAAGTGAGAATCTTGGCTCTGGTGGGGATTACTCATTAGATATGGGGTCAGTTGTACCCTAGAATGAGTTGAGTGTATTATATATGAGGGCATACTTGTTATTTCCAGATATAATGATTTTGAAAATGATTTTAAATAATTTTGATATATAAAATAAATAATTTTTGCAGATTCGCAGCACTTGCTGCCTCATCTCCAAACCCTCTATGCACTCTCTGGTAGTGCGAATGCGCGCTTTATAGTATATTAAGTTGATTGGTTGTTATTATAATCAGGTAAGATTATAAGATTTAAGTGATTGAGTATGTATATAACCAAATAGAAATTTGGGCAAGGATAAACTATACAAATAAGTTAAGTTAAAAATGGAGTCAAACCTGAATTTAAAATTTCAAAAATTTATAGAAGTGTCTTTCAAAGTGTTTTGTAATGAAATAAGTTTACCCTGATTTGTATTTTCAAAAAATTATTATGTAATACCAGTATGGACCTGTGCTTCGCACATGGGCAGTTTGTATTATTGTATACGTTGATATTTTGTTTGAGTGCAAACATGTGAACGAAAAGAAATGGCCTTTTTGGAATTTCAAAAAGACACCGAGTAAATTAGTTCAACCAATTTTCTTTTTTAGTAGTAGAGATATAGTGTGTTGGGTTCTAGATATGATAATCTTGTTTCTTACCATAAACTGGTTGCTGTGAAGGATGTTCATAGGAGAATAAAACAATGATGAAACAGTGTGAAATGTTTTAAGGAGGTGAAATTATATAAGCTAAATTTATAAATATGGCTTATAAATTAGAAATATATTTTAAGTGTAAAGTTTTAAGTCTAAGCCCAGAAGAATTTTGAAATTGTTTCAAAGTATATAAGGAGGAAATAAATAAATAAATAACATTATATTTTTGAATATGGAAATCTTGTTTTAAAAACAAGGGTTGTTGGAAGATGAATTTGTTTTGAATTAAAAACCAAGAATGGTTTGAAAATTTAAAAGTGTGAGTGATACGTAAATGGGATAAATATGTATATATATGTGAATATATATGTGATTTCAAAGTCGATTTGAGATAAATATTGGTGTTTAAGTTTTGAAATTCCCTCTAAAATAAGAGTATAACCTAAGGAGAAATAAGTTTTTGAACTTATAAGTGGGAAAGGATATTGACAAGAACTTAAAAATTGGAAGTAAGTTTAAAAGAAATAGAATGGTTTTGAATTATAGGAATTAGAATGAACCATATTATCAAATTAGTGGATTCAATTATAAAAATGTCTGGGAATATTTGGAAATAAGAACAAAGCTGAAATTCAACTACTCAAGGTTTAATTATAGGCTAGGAAGTCCCACTAGAATTTAGCTCTAGAGATGGCAAAAGGAGAAGAATGAAAGGCAAGGCGTAGGAAGCGGAGAACAGGGGAACGTAAGGCACGAGAAGAAGCAATGCAGGAATATGAGAAACGGGTTAGGGAAAGGGCTGGACCAGGCCCTTATGATGACGTCACCTGCTATAGATGTCACAGTAAAGGGCATTATGCAGCTAAGTGTAGTAAGCCAATAAAGGAAAGAAATAACGAGGTCAAACTATTTCACTTTGAGATTTTGTGCTTTAAGTGTAAAAGAATGGACATTTTCTAAACTATTGCCCTGAAGTGAGGAAGGTGAAGTGAAAACCCGTAGTACCAGTCGACGGGTCAACCATCTGCTACCATTGTAAAATTACTGGACACATTGCTAGGGAAACAGCCCGCGAAAGACGCGAAGGTCACCCATGAAGAAGGAAGTGCAGAGATCTTCTGTGGCAAATGTTTTAAGTGGGGACACTTTGTTGCGGATTGCCTGAATGAGCTTTAGCTAGCTGGAGGGAAGACCACAAGAATTTTTTTATAAAGGATGTTAGGACTCTGTTCTTTTCTTAAAACCTAGATAGTTATTAAGGCATCTAGATTTATGACCTTTTGTAAGACTTTTATATGGATAGATGGATGTATTATTTAAGACTCACAAGTGTGGCAGTCTATTGATGTGTGAAATATTTGGTTGAAATATGATCCACTATAAAAATCACTTTTTATATTTAATTGAGTGGAAATTTTTAATTGCTTAATTATTAATGTTGAAATTGAGTTGAATTAATTTGAAATTGTAATTGAAGTTGAATAAGTTTAAATTCAAATGGGAATTGACTTGAATGAGAATAAGACTCGAAGTTAATTCAAATAAGGATCCAATTGAATCGATGGAAATTGAAAATTGATTCGAATTGGAGATTGGGAAATTTAATCAGTTTGACTCTGAAAACTATCTTTCAAATAAAACTATTTTGATATAAACTGTTTTAAATCTATCTTCTTAAATATTTAGATTAATTTAATATCTCCGAGCTATTTACTATACGAACCACTCTTTTTAATACTCAAACTATCTTATATTAACTATTTAACTATTTTAAAACTATTCAAACTATTTTCTAAATTCAAACTGGCTAGAGTGGAAATTATTTGTATGTAAATTATGGATTTAAATACCAATTGAGGTAAAAATTGAAGTTATAACCCAAATGGAACTTGAAGCAATTCTGAATGTGAACCAAATCGGATATGGAAGCAAAAAATGATTTTGGAAGTAAAAGAGTGTATTTTGAGCAAGTATGGTGATTTTCAAATGAAGACTAGATAGTACCAAAACTGAAACTCACTTTATAAGAAGTAAGTGATGTTATAAGTGACTTTGAAAAAAAGTCGAACTTGGAAAATTTGATTTGGTATTAATGAGATTATATATATTTGTTCTATATTAAAAACTCCCCTTATTGAAATCATAATCAGAAGAAAAGATCTTTGAAAAATATTTAAAGTATATAGTGGAATTTATATAAGTATGAAATGATCTAAAAATTATTCAAGTTGAAAGAATAAACTTATATATACAAGAATGATTTTATGAGAATGGAACTGAAAAGGTTTTGCAACCCATTGATTTTGAAAGGCTTTTGGTTATGGAAAAAAGCAAATTTTAGAAATTTGGAAAGCCAAGTTTGAGAATTATCGATTTCGAGATATCGATTTTAAAGTTATACGTGATACGTGTAAAGAGTATGATTTGAAAGTACTATATGTATATAGTATGAAATCTTTTGAGAAATGTGTGGGGGAAAAGGCGCCCCCATTGAGAGTCGAAACTTCCCGTAGAAGATCCACTGGGTGGTTCTACCTTGAGCCCTTTTGGGGTTCTAAATTTAGATCCCAGAGGACGTCCGGACAAAACTTAAGTTCCTGATGATCTTTTGGTAGCGTAATTCGGGTGGCGTTGATGCCTACTGTTACATTGAGGTTTTGCCGTGATGGCAACGTAACCTTTGCTGTAACTGCGATCTACTGTATTCCATGGCGTAAGTCGAGTGGCAGTGATTGCCTACAATCTACGTTTGATTTCGTTGGGACAACGGCGTAAAATTGGTAGATTGCGATCTATGTGGTTCCATAGAGAAATTCATGTGGACCTGAGTGCCTACAATCTACATTGGGTTTCACTGTGATAGTGATGCAACCTTTACGTAGTCTGCGATCTTTGTGGTGAAGTTTCATTTGGCAGCGTAATTCGTGGCATTGATGCCTACATTTACACGAGTTTTGCTCAACGTATCACTGGGTGTAGCTGCGATCTGTTGCAGTTCCCATGGCGAAAGCGAGGGGTGCGGATGCCTACATTTTTCTTATGGATTTCGCCGGGATGGCGACGCAATCATCGTGCTAACTGCGATCCATGGGGGAGTGGGGGGGGGGGGGGGGTGATGATTTCCATAGTATTATCGCAAAGAGTTTTTCAAGTATTTTCACTGGGTGTTGAAATGGGTCTATTTAGTACTTGTAGATTTTCATTCCTACGCCCGATCAACGTATGACTGAATTTCTATGAGAACTAGGATGGACTTGTTTAAATGCAAGTTATGAACAGTATTTTTATTTATATAAAGCTAGTTTAGTAATATTATGAATTTTAAAGTGTTTTAAAATTTATATAATAAAAGAGTAAAGAGTTAAAAATGTTTAAAGAATGATTTAACTAGTAATAAACATTAAAAAAATTCGCTTCATTCCTTTTCAAGGACGAAAAGTTCTAAAGGGGGAGGAATGCAACGACCAGAATTTTTGAAATCTGTTAACTGGGTAATTGACTGATTGAAATTACGGGAATATAAATTTTTATTAGTCGAATAAATAAATTTTATGATATTTAAACATCTGAATACATATAAAATTGATTTAAAAACTATATTCAAATTTAAGTTATAACATTCTGGTCATGATAAATTTTGTAGAAAAATATATTAACTCCACCACCTAAAATAGTGTGTATGAAATCTCTATATATTTGTGTGTGTGTATATAGGATAAAGACAAGTTTTATGATGTTTAAATGTGTGTATGTGTATATATATAAGTACACGAATATGTTTATAGATATATATGAGGATTAAAAATACATAAGTATATATATATATATGTTAGACAAAATAATGAATAGGTAAATATACATGTTTGCAAAAAAATTGTATAGGTAAGTAAGTGTATATGCATAAAGATACAAGCTTCAGAAATGACATATTTCAAAACATTTGAGTAAACAAGCATGTATGTAAACATATGAACATATTGATGACAAATATATATAAGTATATATGTGAAGTATGTATGTATGTATACAAGGATACAAGGTTAAGTGTATGAATAAATATAGATATATAAGAGAAAACAAGACAAAACTATGTGTAAACATATATATAGTATGTATATATTCAAAGATATAGATATGCCTGTAAACACACCAGGGAACACAACATTTAATGCACATTCCCTCAAGTACATAATACATCAAATCCTCTTTTACAAAAATCAAAGTCAAGTCACATAATATATCAAAGCTTTTTTCATATGAAATCAAATCAGGTCAAACTAATTTCATATCAAAATAAAACAGGGAAAAATGAAATAAAAATTTAGCCTGTACACGAAGGATAGGCTTCAGCCTCAACAACTTGTCACTTTCCCCTATATATGTATATGTATATGTATATGCAGCCCGAGTGTTCTTGCCCATACACATTGCCTTTTTATTCTTTTGTCCATTTATTCAAAAAAATATTGTTGTACACAAGAAGCCACAACCCCTCCTCTTTATAAACAGGCTCTGCTTTGATCATATTAGTGCATTCGAAGAAGATAACAACATAAATAAAAATATAAAACTGCCATTAGATAAAACAAAGGAAGATTAAGGACTCAAGAAGAGAGGATCAAAACCAAATAGCTTACAGCATATTCTTTTCAAAATATATCTGCTCTATTCAAAAGAAAAAGGTGAGTAAAACTTTAAAAACTAAAATCCTTTTACTAATCTATTGTTGCCTGATAGGAATAGTAGCGTTTGATAATTTTGCTTGCATAGAAATGGATGTGTATATATATATATATGTATGTATGTATGTATGTATATGGATGTATATGCCAAGCCCGTACAGTATGTTGTTCTACTCTGTTGTTTTTTTATATTTTTATTTTCTGTCATGCTTAGCCTATAAAAATTCATATCTCTTCTTCTAAGCTGTTATAGGATATGATGTTAAAAAGTAAACCATTTTTTTGACTCGACTTTGATAAAAATTTAGTTTTATCAAATATTATAAAGTATAAATTAATAAAAATGCATATGACAGTAGGTAACTCAATATTGCAAGGAAATCAAACATCACATTTTGTGTTTTTGCTTTTATATATACGGGATCGACATTGGAAATGGTGAATTTATTGGTATTTTCCCGATTTTTCATTTCGTATTTGACAAGGTGGAGGGTGATGAACGATTTTTGGTCGTTGGTCGATTTGCGGCGATCCATTCATCATTGAAGGTCGGGATTTTGGTCAGAGGAAGCTAGGTGGAAGGGGAGTGGGGGAAAAAATGGAGTGGTGGCTTGCTGATCATCGTGGTCATCGGTTGGGGACGAAATAGGGTTTAAGGCTAGTGTCGGTCGTCGATGTGCTGGAGCGTCGTGGTGGGGATTTAAGGCTACGATGTTGGGGGAATATGTGAAGAGGACAGCGGCGGAGCTTCTGGCAAAGTGATGTGGACTCCGATGGCCGGAGTTGGTGGTACGAGGCAAAAAGGGGAGCTGGGTGTTTTTCCTCGTGGTGATGATTTTCTCGATTTTGTTTCTGGCGTTGGCATGGTAACCTGGGTGGCCGGAGTAGACGAGAGAGTCGGAGGCCTCGTGGAGGTGAAGTCGGCAGTAATCGGCGAGGTCTAACCCTCGTATGCATGTGCACGACGAGCAACGTGCAGGAGCAAAGTAAATGAAATAAAGAGGAAAAAAGAAAATAGGAAAGAATGTGAAAGTAAAAGAGGAGAAGGGGAAAAGGAAGTAGGCCGGAAAGCTTTGGGTCGAGAAAAATAAGGAAGAAAAAAAATAAAGGAAAGAAAAAAACGAAGAAAAAGTAAAAGAAAAGTAAATAAAAGAGAATATAAAAGAAAAGCAAAATAAGAAAAAGGGAAAAAGAAGGAGAAGGAATGGAATCTAGACATATACTTTCATAAGAAACTTTATTTTCTTCTTTAACCAAAAATCTATTTCATTTTAAAGACCCGCAACTACTTTTCAACGATATTTCATAATTTAATGAGAAATTTATTAATTACAGTATTATCATTGACTCAACTTATGTAAATTACAAGTGAGATATTAAATAAGGTGTTAATTTTAAATTGTTTTCTAATTGCTCGAATGTGTAATTAATTATAGTTTAAACATAAATGAATTTCAGTAAATCAAAGTTATTAAATCCGAACGTGAGATTGTTTGATATTGTTATAGATCGTTAATTTGGTTAACGATCTATATCACGACTTAATTCTATTGGAGATTTAATTCAATTATCCATGTCTGTGATATCAAGTGACCGATCGAGTTAAAATAATTGGATTTAAAATAATGATGCGTTTTATTGTAATAAACGGTTGTAATAAATTGCCATATTGAATATTGTCACCCTAAGCAATAAATTAGTTTACTTTAAACAATTTACTTTTTTAATTCATTATTTGGATTCAAAGAGGCCGGGATCGGATATCAGCGATATTGTAACATCCCAGAATTTTTTACAATATCAATTTAATAATTTGTATTAAAAATTAAATTGATATTGATAATTTTGTTAATAATAATTCAAATTGATTTAATTCTTCTCTAATAAATATTTAAATTGGTAGATTTTATCTTTTTCAGATAATAAATTGGTTTCTATTTATAATATAAATATATTGTTTGTATTGTAAATAGATTATCTTTGTTTTAAATTTAATAAATAAAGCATATTTTCTAATTCTAATATTTTTAGTTAAAATTCTAATATATACATTAATAATTTGGAAATTTGATTTAATTTAATATTAAGTTTTCAAAGCTATGTAATAAATAAATATATGATTTTAAATTGTTAAGAAAAAAATGTTTAAATGTTTAAAATAATTTTGGCTTGAGTTTTAGATTTAAAATGAATTTAACAAAAAAAATTATAGCTTAATAAAGTAAGTAATTTATTTATAAAGAAATAATTTCTTTTATAATTATTTTAATTTATTAATGAGTCATTTCTAAAAAGAATATTAATAATGTATTGTTTTACAATTAGATTCTTAATAAAAATAGCATTTGTTATTTCAAATTTAATTTGTATTTATAACTTGATTTTTAAATATTAGATTTTGAATTTGATTTGAATTTAAAATCCAAAGTATAGATTTTTAATTGTTTTGATTTTTATATGCATAAGCTTTTATTTATAAGCATAATTTGTTTTTGTTTCTTTTTGAATTTATATACATATTAAATTCTAATTAACTAATCAATTAGGCTTAACATATATATTAACATGTAAATTAAAATACAAATTACTTTTATAAAGACATGTGTTGATTTCTTAAAGCATCATTTGACAAATGTTAAAAGTTTGTACAAGTGGCCTCTTTTAAAATCAATTTTCTTTTATTTAAGAAAATCTGAAAATAAACCTATATAAGTAATCTTCTTTCATTCCTATCCTTTTTCTTATTTCCTAATCGAAGAAATTTCAACTTGTTCATTTCTCAAAATCCTTGAAAAATCACTTCCTTTAAAAAAAACTTGTAGTTCATGATCAAATGCAGATCTGCAAACAAATCTGCAATTACAAATTTATAGTGTGCATCTTCAAAAACCAAAATCACTTTCCTATTCCAAAATCCTGTTCTCAAGAAAATCAAAACTCCTCATGTCAATGAATCCTGTAAAACACTCTTCAAAACAAAAACCAAATCCAGGAAATCATGTTCAATACAAAATAAAAACTCCTCAATTTAAATTTTGTTCTGCACCATTTTTTTTCTAGCCTGCAAACAGTTTTACAATCAAGCAAGTTCAAAAGCATTTCAACAGAGGCCTGTTCAAAAGCAAAGTTTCAAAAGCATTTTTATGGAGGCATGCAAGCAGTTTTTTAAAATCAAAGAGGCAGGAACATTTTGTTTTCATCAACTAAATTTCAAAAGCTTCTTCACAAATCTGGAAAGATTTGTCATTTTCAAATAGGTGAGTAACATCACCAAATTTAAATAATTTAAGTTATAAATTCTGTTGCACACTCATCTCTGAAAATAATATGTTTGTGATGTATATGCATAAGTATGTCTCTGTGCATATTTGTGTGTGCATGCTGTGTTCATGTTTTCTGCTCTGCCTTGATTTCTAGGTTCATGTTTTTATTAAAATATTTCTTCCACATGATCCAGTTCTTGTAAGGACCTGGTTGTCAAACTAATATTGTTTGATTTAACCCAAATTAATGTTTAAAAATCTAAGATAGTTAAAATAAGTTTGTTTGTGTAACAACCAGGTATTTTCAACCATTCGCATCCATTATAAGTGTATAGGTAGACACTCATGCCGGAATTGAATTGCTCAAAATACCGCGTTGTAAATAAAAATTTGGCAAATCTCAGAATATACAGTAAATAAAAATCACAGATCATAGACACAGAGTAATAATAATGCAGCGGAAGTAAAAGAGATAGTAGTTCATGAAGCTACTATATAAATATATCAGAGTTAAATAAGATACAATAGAAGAAATAAAGTATAACAGAAGTTTAAATATGATAACCAAGTACAAGCTGAATAGAACAACCGAACTGAAATGATGAAACTTGACAAGTAGATAATCTCCAGCGATTTCAATCTCCAGAAAGTGGAAATCCAAATCTGTGAATAACTCAGGCTGACCCGAGCGTAAATAAAAAATACAAACACTCGAGTCAGGACATACATACTTATACAATGTAAACCAACTCAAGTGAACTGTAGCAAAGGTACAAGTAACTTAGAAGATGCTTGGGACCGCCCATCCTCTAAGGATCCGTTAAACTATTTACTATTTAGTAATATACGCTATATACAGTAGTGTCTAATCAGTAAAGTATAATCATATAGAAAATAGAGTTAAGGGGATGGTGGACCTTAACGCGGTCGGATCTTTAAAACCAAAATCGTAGTGGGCTCGATATAAGGAGATGACACGGCACGCGAGGCAATGCCTGGGTGGATACACCGTTTGCACTCCCGGACCGGTGGTGACGGCAAGCCAGCAGCTTCCGCCCACCTCGAACAATACCCCCGAATCAAAGTGGCGCCACATATCGAATCACAAAAGTAATAGAATGGTTTCCGATGGAGCATGCTCGATGAAAGGGTGCGACCCTTTGTGTAGCCTGGTATAGCTCCTGTTTTAGTCATTTATGCCAACTCACGGGAGTTGGGTCCACGTAATATACCTCGAGAACGTCGCCACCATCCTACTTCATTCTGGAATCTCCACCGCGTACACAGTTGTTAAAGTGGTTTTCGGTATTGGCCGGCTATAAGACAATATCCGATCCCGGTCTCTTTAACAACCAATCGTTATTATAGCCCGTAGTTATAACTTTAAAAAAATATTTTATACTTCAAAAATAAAATGTCATTTCAACCCAAACCTTTATCAAAATAAAGATTAAATTATTTCCAAACCATTTCAATATATCATCGTACCATATCTTTCGATTCAAATATTTATCAAAATAAATATCAAGTCATTTCTAACCATTTCAATATATTAAATTATCATATCCTTTCAAAACTTCCTTTCAAATCATTTTAATATATAAAAATATCATAACCTTTCAAAACTTGGTTCAAAATATCTTATCTTTCAGCACTTCCTTTTAAATTATTTTAATATCAAAATGTCATATCTTTCAAAACTCCATTTTCAAATCATTTTAATATATCAAAATATCATATCTTTTCAAACCACATTTCAATCAATTAATATATCAAAATATCAAAACCACATTCATTTCAAATCATTATTCATTTTATTCAATTTAAAATACCATTTCAATTCACATTTCAAAACAGTTTATATAAAAAAAAATCATTTTTAATCATTGAAATGAAGTTACTATGTTCAATAATTAAATTATTTAAATTTCCAAAACTTTCAACTTCCAAAGTTCATTTATTCACTTAAGTTTATCAAAACAGTGAAAATTCACTTTTCGTGGCATTTAGAAAACACTACGGAAAGATACATTCAAAACAGTTCAATTTAACAAAAGACAACATTTTAAAATGTTGTAATAGGGTTTACTTAAATTTCAAATAAACTTAGTTAAATTCAAAAATTATAGCACTTACAAAAATTGCTATTATAGCTTTTAATTCAATTTAGCTTTTTAGTTCATTATCATCAACTACAGCATTTACATTGTAATTAATAGCATTTCAAAAATGCAGTCAATTAACTTCAAATATTCAATATAATTTCTCAACCAATTTTTTTTTTATTTAAAACATTTTTAACTCATAAAATCATACATTTTCACATTTATAAACATCATTTAATTTTCCTCAAGTTCATGATTTTATAAAGTTAAATTTCCATTCAAAAATCAAGATTTAATAATAATTCACTTATTAAATTGCAATGTTCAATTTTAAATACATTGCATTAAATTTCAACTTAAAACTTAAGTTCAAATTCTCAAATATAACTTATTTTTATTTTTATTTGCTTAACTAAAAGTTCACTCTTAAGTCAATTTCATAAATTTCCAATTTTAGTTATATTTCAAAATTTCAACTTAAATATTCATTCATTTCACATTCAACTTTATCAAAAATCATTAATATGATATAAAATCACTTTAAATTAATTTAAATTCAAAATATCATAAATTTATCATATTTTCAAAGTTAATTTAAATTCCATTAAAAATTAAATCAAAATTTCCAAAATAACTTACATTCATATTTTCTAACTTTTCCATAATTTATTTAACTTATAGATTTCCAGAAAATAAATAATACTTTACAAAAGTTATATTTTTATTAAATTTCAAATCAAATGTTATAATAATTAAATTTCTAAAATATTTTAAATTTTTTAGAAAAACATATTTTAACTACGGGCCTGTATATAATTTTCTACGCTAGGTAAAGTGATACGGGTAATATATCATTTCAACCCGTAATTTACAAAGAAAAATCCGGGTTTTATCATTTCAAACCCGCAGTCCCAAGTAAATGAAATAAATTGAAAATCATTCAGGCCTATCATTTCAGCCCATAACAATTTTCCCTTATTCTAAAGTCCGTTCGGGTATGTATCATTTCAACCCATAGTGATTTCTAATTTACAGGGAACTTGCAGTGTGATGAACAGATATAATAAATAGAATAGCATGAAATAACAGTAACATATAATATAATAAGTGTAATAACAGGTGTGAACATCATATGATAATAATATAAGCATATATAACATGATAATATAGTTCTACAGATTCACAGAGTGTCAATTCACATTTGTATAAGTATAAACATCTGATGAGATTTACTCACGTGTATTAGCTGGAGATGACAAACAACTACACACAACAAAGATCTTCGAAGGTATGAAAGCATGAATATGATTTGAGATGTAACGACCCGGTATTTTCAATCATTCGCATCCATTATAAGTGTATAGGTAGACACTCATGCCGGAATTGAATTGCTCAAAATACCGCGTTGTAAATAAAATTTTTGCAAATCTCAGAATATACAGTAAATAAAGATCATAGACACAGAGTATATAAAAATGCAGCGGAAGAAAAAGAGATAGTAGTTCATGAAGCTACTATATAAATATGAGATACATCAGAGTTAAATAAGATACAACAGAAGAGTAACAGGATACATCAGGTACAAATCAGATACATCACCGAACCACTGGATACTGAAACAAAATAGATGGCTGGATCTTCAAGGAAAGCTCCAACGCCGAAGGTGAATCTGGAATGCTAACTCACTCAATCTGACCCGAGCGTAAAGCAAAACACAAAACCCTCGAGTCAGGACATAAATACTTATAAACTGTAAATCAACTCAAGTGAACAGTAACAAAATGCATCAGTAACTTAAAGGATGCTTGGGACCGCCCATCCTCTAAGGATCCGTTAAACTATTTAATATGTAGTAATATACGCTATATACGGTAGTGTCTAATCAGTAAAGTATAATCATATAGAAAATAGCGTTAAGGGGATGGTGAACCTTAACGCGGTCGGATCTTTAAAACCAAAATCGTAGTGGGCTCGATATAAGGATATGACACGGCACGCGAGGCAATGCCAGGGTGGATACACCGTTTGCACTCCCGGACCGGTGGTAACGGCAAGCCAGCAGCTTCCGCCCACCTCGAACAATACCCCCGAATCAAAGTGGCGCCACCGAATCGAATCACAACAGTAATAGAATAGTTTCCGATGGAGCATGCTCGATGAAAGGGTGCGACCCTTTGTGTAGCCCGGTATAGCTCCTGTTTTAGTCATATATGCCAACTCACGGGAGTTGGGTCCACGTAATATACCTCGAGAACGTCGCCACCATCCTACTTCATTCTGGAATCTCCACCGCGTACACAGTTGTTAAAGTAGTTTTCGGTATCGTCCGGCTATAAGACAATATCCGATCCCGGTCTCTTTAACAACCAATCGTTATTATAACCCGTAGTTATAACTTTAAAACATATTTTATACTTCAAAATAAAATATCATTCCAACCCAAATCTTTATCAAAATAAAGATTAAATCATTTCCAAACCATTTCAAATATATCATCATACCATATCTTTCAATTCAAATATTTATCAAAGTAAATATCAAGTCATTTCTAACCATTTTTATTATCAAAACATTTTAATATCAAAATGTCATATCTTTCAAACCTTCGTTTCAAATCATTTTAATATACCAAAATATCATATCTTTTCGAAACCACATTTCAATCATTTAATATATCAAAATATCGTATCTTTAAAAATCCTTTAAATTCAAAGATAACATTCATTCATTTCGATTCAACCCACTCTTTAAATGATTTATATTTCAACGATTTAATTCAATTAAAATCATTTTAAAAGTGTAATTATTATACTTTCAAGTCCAGTATTCAATTTTCAAAGTTCCAAACCATTCTGAGTTCGTTTGCTAAGTCAAAAACCATAATTATTACAATTTCAGCATTTCACAGCATATAGAAAAAGCTATTACAAGTTATACTTGAAAACACTTTGATTCAGCAAAGACAGCATTTAAAACTGCTATTTAAACTCAGTTTTTAGTTGAATTATAGTTCAGAACAGAAAAGACAGCATTTCATAAGTGCTGCGGTAGTTCAGATTTCAAAACAAAGGTTTTATTTGATTTCAGCAAAGATTGCAGACCACTATGGCATTTCCAGAGAATGCTATAAGAGACCTGAGTTCAATATTAGCCTATAAGTTCAACTACATCAACTACAACATTTCAGACCTGCTGTAATAGCTCATTTTTCACAGTTTTAGTTCAATTCAGAAACCATAGCATTTCTGAATGCCATTAAGAGTAAATTCTAGGTTTTTTTGTATTTCCAGTAATTAAATAACTTTAATTCAAAACAAATAAACATTTTAGAAAATTCATTTTTAACATTTAAATGTTCATTAACATATCATTTGACATATTATTTTTATACAATAAATTTCATATAACTAAGTCCAATTTCAACAATTTACCAAATAAATTCAAGTGTAAAAGTTTCCAATTCTTCATATTTCGACAAATAAACTTAACACTTATATTTTATTTTCATTTGACAAAAATTTAACCAAATTTCCTATTTTTATTTAATTAACTTAAACCTTTAATTAAAACCAAATTCACCTTTTCCAATCAAGTTATATCTTAAAATTTCACCTTTCAACAGTCATTTATTCAACCACTTAAATTCATAGAAAAGTTCGATAATACTTTAATAAATCATCTAAATTAAGATTTAAATCAAAAATCATATTTACCAATTTCCAAATATAATTAAAGTCCATTTTATTTGTATAGCTTAAACATCATTTTAACCAAAATTCCACATTCCAAACTTAGGGCATATTTCACAAATCAAATTTTAACCATTCATAAATTACATTTTTAACACATAGAAAAATCACAATTTATTTATTTAAAACATTTCACAATCCATTTAAATCAAATTTCATAAATTTATATTTTGAAAATACTTAAAAATATTCAAAACACTTTATAGAATAACCACGGGTCTGTATATAGTTTTCTAACCTAGGTCAAGTGATACGGATATGTATCATTTCAATCCGCAGTTTAAAAAGAAAAATCCGGGTTCTATCATTTCAAACCCGCAATCCCAAGTCAAAATGAAAAATAAAAAAAACCATTCAAGCCTATCATTTCAGTCCGTAATGATTTTATTCTAACAGGGAACTTGTAGTGTGATCATATACAGAAATAATATAAACAATGTCAATATCGTAATATACAGTCATATATCAGATGTCAGGTGAAAATTAACAGTTTTAACATGGTAATAACATGGCATAACATATCATATGATTCTCATTAACTTGCATAAACATTTTTATTACTAAATACTTGTCATCAATTCACTTTCCATAAGTATAAATTTCAGAGTGAGAAAGACTCACATTTTTCAAAGCTAGAGACCAAAACAACATACAAGCACGACTCCAAAGGCACGACAAGCACAATTGCACGACTTTTGATTTGATTTGAAAGATAGCCAAGATATGATTTTGTATCAACAACCCAAAACAAAACAAACAAGACAATATATAAACATTCAACATAAAATAACATTGAAACAATTTTGAAATACAAAGCAAAATGAACAAGATAGATTGGACCTTGCTTCAACCACTTCAATGCTTGGCCTAAGGGACACTTATGCTTGGCTATGATGATGCTTTGGCTCAGGTATGACATCATATAGGTCAGGTTTAACATCATATAGGCAAGGCAACAAGTGGAGATGAAGGTGTAGTGGTGCAACATAAAGCATATATAGGGTCAAGGTTAAATAAGTTGAGTTTTTGTGACATTCTTGGATCGGCCATGGGCATGTGGTGGCTTGGCCAAGCTTGTACAGGTCTGGACAGTAGCTGGAGCGACGGCCAAAGATGGTGGAGTGGCTGGTGGTGGCGGCTAAGGGGTGGCCAGAGCAAGATATGGAGGGTAGGTGATGATATGTGTGGTCTAGGCAATGTTTTAAGGAGTTTTGTGGTGCTAGCTTCAATGGATGGGCACGGCTTGGTCATGGTCTGATTTCCAGAGGGTGTTGGATGATGTGGCAGAGGGTGGAGGTCAGGTCAGAGGTGGTTGAGGTGGTGGTTAAGGTGGTGGTTGAAGGAGATGAGGCAAAGGTGGTCAAACTAGCATTGTTCAAGGGCATTGTTGCATTTTTTTAGAGTTTTGGCACCATGGTGGGCTCGGCGTTGGTCAAGACCAGAGGGGTAGCTGGTGATGATGGAAGGGAAGAGGTGTAGGAGGTGGTGGCCATGGCTATGGAGGAGAGGCCAAGCAATACACATGAGAAAACAAGGCAAAATATAAGAAAACAATGGAAAAAGAAGAGCAAAAAGAAGAGAAAAAGAGGAGCCATTACCAAACCTTTCTAGCCGTGAAAAATGAAGTGGAGAGGAATGTTTTCACGTAAAAATGAGGTAAGAAATGCACAGCTATAAAAAATAAAGGACGGTCAAAGGAAATTAAATCTATTAATTGGAAAAGAAACGGAAGAAGAAAGGTTAAAACGGTTTTACGTTTCTTTGCTTTCAAACCTTTTAAACTTCCTATATATATATATATATATATATATATATGCATATACATCTTAAATAACTGAAAACACTTATAAATTTCAGTTAGAATTCGAAAATATAACAGATAAACAAAATATTAATAATTAAATATTAATTAGATATGATTAAAATAAGAAAAATAGCACAGAAAGTGAAAACTTGACTTAAGAATTAGAAATAACTTCAATACACTTTGGAAAAATTTACTTTAATTTAAATACATGTAAAATGAATAAAATAAAGTAAAAAACAGCAAATAAAAGTGAGTGCATAAAATAAATAAATAAATTTTAATTATATATAATTAAATTAAGAAAATGACTTAAAATTGTAGACTAGGCTTTTAAAATTAGAAATAAATTCAAATGAACTTTAGAAAAATTATATTATCATTTTAAAAATACTTAAAAGTCAAAATATACATAATATAACATATTATCACATATTAAAATAAAATATAACAAAGAAGAAGTAATTTATACAATTTAAAATAGTCATTGTTAAATAACCCTATATACGCACAATATTGTAAAGGGTATAACTTTCACAATTTACATCCAAATTCAATGAAACGAAAAGTGGTGTTCTTAGAATTTTATGTACTTTCATAATAAAAGAAAAAAAATTAAAATTTTAAACTTTTAAAATTTTAAGTTAAAAGTCACAGTTTGACTATTTTGACCAAAATCAGCATTTCAGGCAAATATTCAACTTACACAAGTTTGGAATTATAACTCATATAAAAATCAAGATAATATTTAAATAATAAATTTAATCATTTCAAATAAGTAAAATAAGTTTTTAAATCAAAATCTTACATTAAAAATAATTAAAATATACAATAAAATAATTACAAAATACAGTGTTGTTACATGAGAGTGGAGAGCCAAAGATTTATAGCCTTGGATACATTCAAACAAAACAAATATATGAAACATAAGTTTCAAAAACAAGATATATTTAACAATGTTAGAAATAGATGTATGAAACAAAACCAAAGACTTTGCACTTGCTTCCTATGCTTGTTTGCATGGCCTAGGGGATTAATAAGGTCAGGTTTGAGCATGGTTTGGATCAGGTATGGCTAGGAAAAGGCGCGGTTACAAGGTGATGAAGTGGGTAGGAGTTTAAATGTAGAGAATATAAAAGGTTAAGGCATATATAAGAGTTTTGGTGAACTTTTTGGGCTCGGCTAAGGCATGTTTGGGCTCACCCTTTCAGGTTTCAGATCTGGACAGTAGCTTAGGTGATGGGTGGTGGTCATATCAAGGTGGTGGTGGTGGCCTAAGGTGGTGGCCTCGGTGGTGGATGAAGGTAGTGAAGCAACTAGGCTAGGCCAACATGTTTTAAAGGAGTTTTTAAGGCTTTTGTGTGGAGTTTTGTCAAGGGGGAGGGTGCGGCCTGGTCATGTCAGAGGAGGAGATGATGTTAAGTTGTGGATGGTGAAGAGGAGAAGGTGGTAGAGGTGATGGCCAACGCTAGCTAGTGGTGACCGAGTAAAACAAACAAAGAAAACAAGGCAAAAACAAGCAAAAAGGAAGGAGAAAAAGTAGAAAAATATAGAGAAGCCATTACCAATTTTTCTCTAGCCATGAAAATGAGATGAGGAAGATGTTTTCACGTGAAAATGAAGAAAAAGAAGTCAGCTGAAGATAATATAAGGAATGGCCAAAATAACTGATGTATTGATTGAAAAAGAAACGGTAAAACGACTTTACGTTTCTTAGCTTTTAAAACCTTCCATACTTTCTTTTCTTTTAAATCAAATAAAACAAAATAAAACTCAGCAAGTACATCTAAATCGAAACAAAAGTGAAAAAAATAAAAATATATAATTAAATTTAAAGAAAATATAAAAAGAATTAAGGAAATTGCTTAAAAATTGAAAATAGGGTTCAAAAATTATAATTAAAACATCGATGGCTTTGGAAAAATATCTACTTCATTTTAAAAATATTATAAAGCAAAATTTTGAAATAAAATAATTTATTTATCATTTATAAAATAAAATAAATAATTAATTTTTAATTAAATAGAATTTAAATTAAGAAAATGGCTTAAAATTGCGAAGTAGACTTTAAAATTAGAAATAAATTCAATGCACTTTGGAAGATTTTTATATAGTTGAAAAATATTTATAAATAAAGATAAGTACACAAAATAAAAATGAATTCACAAAATAAATATATAAAATTAAATTTTAACAAAATTTTAATGAAGAAAATAGCAGAAAATAAGAAAACAGCTAAAAAAAATCAACATGGTAAACTTTGGAAAAATTATAACATCACAAAAAAAAAGTTTAAAAAAATAATAATATATCTAACATGTCATATAACTCATATTAGAACATTATTTGACAATTAAAAATATAATTTATAAAATTTAACGTAAAGAAAATTGTTAAATAATTCAATGTACACACAATATTGAAAACAGTATAACTTTCACAAATTAAATCAGTTTTCAACGAAACAAAAAGAAATGTTCTTAAAATTTTATGTACTTTCATAATAAAAGATAAAATTTAAATTTTCAAACTTTTAAAATTTTAAATTAAAAGTCAAAGTTTGATTATTTTGACCAAAAATTCACTTTTTGGAAAATATTCTTTTTAGTCATGCTTTGGAATGATAATTCATATCAAAACTGAAGTTTATATTTAAAAAAACAAAATTAATCATTCAAAATAAATAAAATAAGTTTTTAAATCAAAATTCAATTAAAATATACAATTAAAATAAATCACAAAATACAGGGTTGTTACACTCTCCCCCACTCAAAACTTTTCGTCGCCGAAAAGGAATGAGGTACGGGAAAGCACAGAAAAAAATAGAAATGAAATAAGATTAAGACAAGATGACAAAGAGATTGAAATTATACATGATAACTATTGTGATAGGTAAGTTTAACAAGGTGGAGATGATCTTTCCAAGATCCTCCGGAATCAAGAACACAAGCACGAAAAGGTGGATTCAAAATGAGTACTAAAGATTATCAAAGATTATAGAAGATTTCTAAACAGAAAGATTATAGAAAGATGCCTATACCAGTCTATAGCAAGATGAGGATGATAAGGACAACCAAAAGATAGTTTGAAAAAAAAAATAAGGAAATAAATTTGAAAGCATGGAAATTTCAACTTAAATAGAGAATAAATCTTTTCACAAGTTAAATAAATCTTAAATATCCCAAATTTCATTATCTTATTATCCAATCATCTTAAATTAACAATTTTTAAAACCATGGGTTTGAAAAATAATCATTTATTACACTCACAATGTACTTAATAAATTTTATTTTTCTTTATTCCTAATTAAAATTAAATTTATTCCTCCCAATATATTTATCACTTATGTTAAACATACTTACACTTATTATAACTGCTTTCTTTTATTCTTAGTTCTTCTAACATTATTTTATTGTAAATTATTCAATTACCCTTTATTATATTTACCTCTGTTACTCATTTTATAATTAAAATTTAAGTATATAACATTTATTATAATCACTCAATTTTTATTTATAAAATCTTTTTATATTGTATATTGTCCAATTACATTGTTAACTTTTGAAAAATTAAGGTAAGTTATATTGGAATGTAATTGAGTATTATACAAATAAAACTTTCCAATTCAATCATTTCAAGCTTAAATCATTTATTCAAAAATTTTGATTTTCTTTTTATAATTGAAATTATTCTTTAAAATAAAATTTAAGAATTAAATTTTCGATTTCTTCAACCCATTTAGAGATAAATAAATGTATGTACATAATTTATCAAATCAAATTTAAATCATATGTCTATATATATTATAAATCAAGTCATATTTTAGAAATTCAAATCAAATTAATTTCCAAAACAAAGCTATAGCAAGATTACAGAGCGGTCTCTTCACTTTGAAACTCGAAAATGAATGTCGATGATGCTGTAGTCATCACCGAAGTTATTTCCCAACGACAATGAGAAGAGCACTAATTTTAAACTTTAAAATTCTTTGGAAACAAATTTCTATTTGAAAATACTTTAAATAATATAACCTTTTTAAAACTTTAAACACAAGGTTTGAAACCATCGAAAATTAAATTCTCAAATTTCTTGTTTTAAATTCATTTCAGTTCCTAAATAAATTTATAAACAACTATCTATAAATTCATTTATAGAACAATAAATGATAAGTCAAGTATTATCGTTTCAAATGATCAATTTTAAATCAATTTATTAAGTTCCATAAATTTACTTATATATCAAAATTTATTTCATTAACCAAATTTTAAAATAATATTGTGTCAGTTTGTTCTGTCAAAGTGTTTTAGAAATCCTATCGATAGCGTTGATCAGACGAATCGATCGGAAAGCCAAATCAACATCAACAACTCAAACAACACAATATATAAAACAAAACATAGATATACAAGTACAATTCAAAATGTTTGGAAGAATAGATTGGAAAAAAAAGACAAGATGATTAAATAACAGAGCAGAGAGGTGGATAAGCTTAAATAAATCACGGGCAACTTTTACCGGGTCAACCGTGACTTAAAGAATAAGATCAATGTGGATTTTTCTGGGATAAATCTACATTGATCTCAAGTGTTAGAGTTTGAAATAACAAAAGATATTAGCATCTAAACTAAGGATATATATAAGAATCTCTGGTGAATCGATGCTAATTGTAAGGGAGTTTCCCCTTTTTTTCAATTCAATTTGAAATTGGCGTGACCGCCGACTCACTTGAAAGATCATTCGAAGCGGAGTTATGGAATACTCCAGAGTCAAAAGAAGATGAATAGTGAGGGATACGAATGGATTTTGGAACCGTAGGGAACGTTCCAAAATTTAAAGGAATTGAGTCAAAAAGGAAGAGATTCAAACTCGAATGAAAGTGGTTCTGTAAATACATTCACTACATATGCTGAGTTTTGCCTAGAGCTACCAAAGCTTAGATACCAACTGAGCTACAAGACCCGGTATTTTCAACCATTCGCATCCATTATAAGTGTATAGGTAGACACTCATGCCGGAATTGAATTGCTCAAAATACCGCGTTGTAAATAAAAATTTGGCAAATCTCAGAATATACAGTAAATAAAAATCACAGATCACAGACACAGAGTACTAATAATGCAGCGGAAGTAAAAGAGATAGTAGTTCATGAAGCTACTATATAAATATATCAGAGTTAGATAAGATACAATAGAAGAAATAAAGTATAACAGAAGTTTAAATATGATAACCAAGTACAAGCTGAATAGAACAACCGAACTGAAAAGATGAAACTTGACAAGTAGATAATCTCCAGCGATTTCAATCTCCAAAAAGTGGAAATCCAAATCTGTGAAAAATTCAGGCTGACCCGAGCGTAAATAAAAATTACAAACACTCGAGTCAGGACATAAATACTTATACAATGTAAACCAACTCAAGTGAACTGTAGCAAAGATACAAGTAACTTAGAAGATGCTTGGAAACACCCATCCTCTAAGGATCCGTTAAACTATTTACTATGTTGTAATATACGCTATATACAGTAGTGTCTAATCAGTAAAGCATAACCATATAGAAAATAGAGTTAAGGGGATGGTGAACCTTAACGCGGTCGGATCTTTAAAACCAAAATCATAGTGGGCTCGATATAAGGAGATGACACGGCACGCGAGGCAATGCCAGGGTGGATACACCGTTTGCACTCCCGGACCGGTGGTGACGGCAAGCCAGCAGCTTCCGCCCACCTCGAACAATACCCCCGAATCAAAGTGGCGCCACATATCGAATCACAAAAGTAATAGAATGGTTTCCGATGGAGCATGCTCGATGAAAGGGTGCGACCCTTTGTGTAGCCCGGTATAGCTCCTGTTTTAGTCATTTATGCCAACTCATGGGAGTTGGGTCCACATAGTATACCTCGAGAACGTCGCCACCATCCTACTTCATTCTGGAATCTCCACCGCGTACACAGTTGTTAAAGTGGTTTTCGGTATTGGCCGGCTATAAGACAATATTCGATCTCGGTCTCTTTAACAACCAATCGTTATTATAACCCGTAGTTATAAATTTAAAACAATATTTTATACTTCAAAAATAAAATGTCATTTCAACCCAAACCTTTATCAAAATAAAGATTAAATTATTTCCAAACCATTTCAATATATCATCATACCATATCTTTCGATTCAAATATTTATCAAAATAAATATCAAGTCATTTCTAACCATTTCAATATATTAAATTGTCATATCCTTTCAAAACTTCCTTTCAAATCATTTTAATATATCAAAATATCATAACCTTTCAAAACTTCGTTCAAAATATCTTATCTTTCAGCACTTCCTTTCAAATTATTTTAATATCAAAATGTCATATCTTTCAAAACTCCATTTTCTAATCATTTTAATATATCAAAATATCATATCTTTTCAAACCACATTTCAATCATTTAATATATCAAAATATCAAAACCACATTCATTTCAAATCATTATTTATTTTATTCAATTTAAAATACGATTTCAATTCACATTTCAAAATAGTTTATATAAAAAAATCATTTTTAATCATTAAAATGAAGTTATTATGTTCAATAATTAACTTATTTAAATTTCCAAAACTTTCAACTTCCAAAGTTCATTTATTCACTTAAGTTTATCAAAACAGTGAAAATTCACTTTTCGTGGCATTTAGAAAACGCTACGGAAAGCTACATTCAAAACAGTTCAATTTAACAAAAGATAACATTTTAAAATGTTGTAATAGGGTTTACTTAAATTTCAAATAAACTTAGTTAAATTCAAAAATTATAGCACTTACAAAAATTGCTATAATAGCTTTTAATTCAATTTAGCTTTTTAGTTCATTATCATCAACTACATCATTTACATTGTAATTAATAGCATTTCAAAAATGCAGTCAATTAACTTCAAATATTCAATATAATTTCTCAACCAATTATATTTTTTTATTTAAAACATTTTTAACTCATAAAATCATACATTTTCACATTTATAAACATCATTTAATTTTCCTCAAGTTCATGATTTTATAAAGTTAAATTTCCATTCAAAAATCAAGATTTAATAATAATTCACTTATTAAATTGCAATGTTCAATTTTAAATTCATTGCATTAAATTTCAACTTAAAACTTAAGTTCAAATTCTCAAATATAACTTAGTTTTATTTTTATTTGCTTAACTAAAAGTTCACTTTTAAGTCAATTTCATAAATTTTCAATTTTAGTTATATTTCAAAATTTCTACTTAAATATTCATTCATTTCACATTCAACTTTATCAAAAATCATTAATATGATATAAAATCACTTTAAATTAATTTAAATTCAAAATATCACAAATTTATCATATTTTCAAAGTTAATTTAAATTCCATTAAAAATTAAATCAAAATTTTCAAAATAACTTACATTCATATTTTCTAACTTTTCCATAATTTATTTAACTTATAGATTTCCAGAAAATAAATAATACTTTACAAAAGTTATATTTTTATTAAATTTGAAATCAAATATTATAATAATTAAATTTCTAAAATATTTTAAAATTTTTAGAAAAACATATTTTAACTACGGGCTTGTATATAATTTTCTACGCTAGGTAAAGTGATACGGGTAATATATCATTTCAACCCGTAGTTTACAAAGAAAAATCCGGGTTTTATCATTTCAAACCCGCAGTCCCAAGTAAATGAAATAAATTGAAAATCATTCAGGCCGATCATTTCAGCCCATAACAATTTTCCCTTATTCTAAAGTCCGTTCGGGTATGTATCATTTCAACCCATAGTGATTTCTAATTTACAGGGAACTTGCAGTGTGATGAACAGATAAAAAAACAGAATAGCATGAAATAACAGTAACATATAATATAATAAGTGTAATAACAGGTGTGAACATCATATGCTAATAATATAAGCATATATAACATGATAATATAGTCCTACAGATTTACCGGGTGTCAATTCACATTTGTATAAGTATAAACATCTTGTGAGATTTACTCACTTGTATTAGCTGGAGATGACAAACAACTACACACAACAAAGATCTTCGAAGGTATGAAAGCATGAATATAATTTGAGAGTGGAGAGCCAAAGATTTATAGCCTTGGATACATTCAAACAAAACAAATATATGAAACATAAGTTTCAAAAACAAGATATACTTAACAATGTTAGAAATAGATGTATGAAACAAAACCAAAGACTTTGCACTTGCTTCCTATGCTTGTTTGCATGGACTAGGGGATTAATAAGGTCAGGTTTGAGCATGGTTTGGATCAGGTATGGGTAGGAAAAGGCGTGGTTACAAGGTGATGAAGTGGGTAGGAGTTTAAATGTAGAGAATATAAAAGGTTAAGGCATATATAAGAGTTTTGGTGAACTTTTTGGGCTCGGCTAAGGCATGTTTGGGCTCACCCTTTCAGGTTTCAGATCTGGACAGTAGCTTAGGTGATGGGTGGTGGTCATATCAAGGTGGTGGTGGTGGCCTAAGGTGGTGGCCTCGGTGGTGGATGAAGGTAGTGAAGCAACTAGGCTAGGCCAAAGAATAAAAACCGAAACAAAGTGAAATAAAATAAAAATATATAATTAAATTTAAAGAAAATATAGAAAGAATTAAGGAAATTGCTTAAAAATTGAAAACAAGGTTCGAAAATTATAATTAAAACATCGATGGCTTTGGAAAAATATCTACTTTATTTTAAAAATATTCTAAAGAAAATTTTTGAAATAAAATAATTTATGTATCATTTCTAAAATAAAATAAATAATTAAATTTTAATTAAATAGAATTTAAATTAAGAAAATGGCTTAAAATTGCGAAGTAGACTTTAAAATTAGAAATAAATTCAATGCACTTTGGAAGATTTTTATATACTTGAAAAATATTTATAAATAAAGATAAGTACACAAAATAAAAATGAATTCATAGAATAAATATATAAAATTAAATTTAAATAAAATTTTAATGAAGAAAATAGCAGAAAATAAGAAAACAGCCAAAAAAAATCAACACGATAAACTTTGGAAAAATTATAACATCACTAAAAAAATGTTTTTATAAAAAATATATATATCTAACATGTCATATAACACATATTAGAACATTATTTAACAATTAAAAATATAATTTATAAAATTTAACATTTAGAAAATTGTTAAATAATTCAATGTACACACAATATTGAAAACAATATAACTTTCACAAATTAAATCAGTTTTCAATGAAACAAAAAGCAATGTTCTTAAAATTTTATGTACTTTCATAATAAAAGATAAATTTTTAGTTTTCAAACTTTTAAAATTTTAAATTAAAAGTCAAAGTTTGATTATTTTGACCAAAAATTCACTTTTTGGAAAATATTCTTTTTAGTCATGCTTTGGAATGATAATTCATATCAAAACTAAAGTTTATATTTAAAAGAAAAAAATTAATCATTCAAAATAAATAAAATAAGTTTTTAAATCAAAATTCAATTAAAATAATTAAAATATACAATTAAAATAAATCACAAAATACAGCGTTGTTACAGTTTGACTCTGGAAGTACTAAATTAACTGAGCATATTAAGTTAAATCAAAACTCAAACTTTTTAATTTATAAATTCAGTATTACAAATCGAATACTTCAACCAAAATATGATTTTTATTACAAGAATTAAGATTCTTAGATTGGGATTAAAGGAGCGGTTTGGGTTTGAAATGAAAATGGTATATTGGGATTTCCTGGCGATCTAATTGTTTTGTGAAGTCGTGAATCATTCTGGAGGTAGATGAATGATCGATGAGTGGAGGAAAATTTTTAGTTTGGTGTTCAGATAAGTGTGATGTTGATGGTGAATGATTTCTATTCTTAACCCTAGTTTTTACAGTGATTTGAGAACCGATCACTACGACGTGTGAAGTTGATCGAGTGCGGCAAGTTTGTAGGGAAGGGTAGCTGGGTCGTAGTCGAAGACGATGTCGGAGTTGTAGAACGTCAAGTGGTCGGAATATTGTAAGCGGCACGTTGACATGTTTTAGGTGAGTTCATGTTGATGGGTTCCAGGTTTATTTTGAATTCGAATTCAAATTCAGGTTGAGCTAAGATAATCTAGTGATCAGGTTAGGGGTTTGGATGATGTTTGGGATAGGGGAAGATCATCGTTGATGATCGAAGATGATCATCGGCACAGTGCACATACACAGTGCACAGTTAATTGATGAAGTTGCTTTGGTGTTGGAGTGTTCGTGTAATTGATAGGTTTGACTCGAAGAGCTTTGATGGTTTGCCCGAAGTATAGAGGGATTTGACTCGAAGCAAACAAGAATTGCCTCGGGTTGATTTCTTGATTTCAGGTTTTACAGAAAACCTGTAATATCGGTTTTAAAATTTTTAAAGCAGAAGTTTTTTTATGTAAAGCAAGAACTTGAACTAAGTTTTAAATTCCAGTTTGAAATCTAGAATCCAAGTTAAAATTTAAATCTCAGTTTTTAAATAATGTCAAGTTTTAAATTTGAATTGAATTAACTAATTTAAAAAGGGATAAGTAGTTTGTATTTTAAAAATGAAGTTTTAAATTGTAAATAGGTTTTTAAATCTAAAAATTTATCGGGAATCAAAATTTAATATGCATTTCTATTTTGAAATAAAAAGAAGTTTTCAAATTTAAATATTAAAGTGAATTTTTAACTATGATTTGAATTTAAACATAAACTTGGTTTTAAATTTCTTTGATCTTCTTTATGAAATGAATATTACTTTAACATGTGAATTAAGGGTTTTGAATTGTCTTTAAGCTGTGTTTAAAGTCAATTTGCATTCATTTTTAAATCTTAAATTTAAATGAAATTTGAAGAAAAATTTAAAGTAGATTGATTTCAAATGTATTTGTTAATCACAAATTAATCATATTTAAGAAATTTTTTTATCTTAACATTTAATTAAGATTTAATGATTGGAAATTAATAGAATTAATAAGGTAATTAAGAAGTAATTAGTTAATTTAATTAATTAATTGATTAGGGATTAATAAATATTTGATTAAGGGCTAATCAATGTGTAATTAAAGATCATTAATTAGATTATTAAATTAATGATTAAAAAATTATTAATTAAGTTATAATCATGGTTAATTAATTAAATAATTAAGGATTAATTAAGTTACAGTTAACACTTAATTAATTAAATAATTAGAGTTTAAATTAATGGATGATTAAAGATAATTTAATTTGTAATTAACAATGGTTAATCTAAGTTAATTACTCAATGAAAATAATTAGAGAATGGTTAATGAAGGTCATTAACCAGGATTATTTAATAATTAATTAATGTGGTTAATTTTTAATAATTAATTAGATTAACTAATTAAAGATAATCAGTTGCGAATTGTTTAAGAGAAATTACTTTATGAAGTAATTAAGAAAATTAATTACTTAATGTAATTAATTTAGTTTAATGTGATTGTTTAATTTGATTAATTAAGTTTAATTAATTTTAAACACTTGATGTTTTAATGATAATTACTTAATGTAATTAATGGATTGGAAATTACTTAGTGAAGTAATTGATTGGTAATTACATGATGTAATTAATGGAAGATGTTTTGATAATGTGAGTAGTTTGGATTAAATTACTTAGTAAATAATCAAGGGATTAATTAAGAAATTAATTAAGGAACAATTAACTTGTTTTAATGAAGTAATTAAGTTAGTTAATTACTGAATATGGTTAATCAAGAGGGATTAATAATTATGGATTAATTACTTAAGGTAATTAATTTAAGAGGATAATTAACTAAATATAATTAAGAATCATTAATTAATACAATTAATGATGTAATTAAAGTTGATTAATTATGATTAATTAATCAATGACAAGTAATTAAAGGTAATTAATTAATGTAATTAATTAAGGATTAATGTAATTAATTATAGTTAATTAATTAATTGAAGTAATTAAAGATTATTTACTGTTTTTGGTTAAGAATGATTAATTTGTGAAATTAATTAAGGATAATTACATGAATGTAATTAAAGGACAATTAATCAAGGGTTATTAATTAAGGTGATTAATTTGAATGATTAATTAATTGATTTTAATTAATTAATGGTTAGATAAGCAAGATTTAATGATGAAGTAATTAATTTAATTTATTTTAAATTAATTAAAGATGAAGTAATTAATCTAATTCACTTTAAATTAATTAGAGATGGAGGTAATTAATTTAATTCATTTTAAATTAATTATATTGAGATTAAGTAAATCTTTGCTTATTTATGAATGGATGATGTTGATTGCCTTGAATGGATGTGATCTCAGAAATGAGATAAGTAATGTTGTGTGGTATGAATGCTTTGGTTGCATTGTGATGATAATATAGATTATCTATTGTGATGATGATATGGATTACCTATTTTGATGATAATATGGATCATCTGTTTATTATGATAATGTTGATTATCAATTGTGATTTGTGAGTTATCTATCTGTGTATATATAGATAATTGAATTGTTTTAAACTCTAAAACAACTTGGACCTAAAAGACACGTTTTGGATTTCGATGAGACCGGGATCGGTTTCCATATTTGGATATCCGAAAACAACATCGATCCAAATTAACGATAGGTCGTGAATCTCCAGTGAAGATGAAGATTCAGAGTGCAAGGGTTATCGTCGTTAACTCTGAGGGTGATTCCAAAATGAGTGTAACGAGATAATGACTTCGGTTTCGTTCGAACCCGAAACGAACTTGTATGGATTGAATGCTTTCAGAACATCGTCAGGTGGACGATGAGCATTCTAAGTGATGTGATCTATAAAGGTAATCGTAGCCTCAAGCCTCATCAACCGAAAATGGCCAAAACAGGGGAGGTGCAGCAAGGCTAAGTGGGTCATGCCCAAGTAGGACGAGATTTTCCCCTGTCTAGAGGTCCCTTTTTATTTCGGCTGTGTGGACGGTTGTGAGCTCCAACTGTCGGGGTTGTTTTGTTCGGGACTGTCCAGTAAGGGATGGTTCTGGCTTTGTGTTGCAGGGGATTGGGAGTGATCCTCGGTACGCTGATCTAGGCCACGTACTGTGACGGGCAGTACCCCGGTAGCCCTGCCATTGTATGAAATCCAAAATCCAATAAGTGCCAACGGTTTTGATTGTATTACCCACTTTTGTGGCTAGTAGCTGGAATTTAATGAATGTAACAATTTTCATATTTATTTGAAAACCCTAGACCTATTATAATACGCTGGATTTCCTATCAAATGTTTTGGCTAGCGTAAGGTAAAAACTTTTCCATGTGCATGTGTGGAAAGTCTTACGTGATACCTTTCTTTTCAAAAGGTTTTTAAAGTTAAGCAACCTTACATGTTACTCACACCAGACCCATGTCTGACCCGGAGTTTATCTTCTGTTTTCTTAAACTCTTGGGTACTCAAATTTTCACGAGTAGCCAAGGGATTCGGGTTAGCTTTGACGAATTGTGGAGGATCAATGGAGCAGGAGGCTTCTGCGTTAAATATATAGTTTCCGCTGTGTGTTATCTGTGTTTGTATCTCTGTGTTTTCTCTAAGTTGTTTTGAGTTGTAATAACTAGACAGATGGTTATAACTGTCTAGTATGTGTTGTATTATCTGTGTAACTCTGCTAGTGGTTGTAAACTGTGTAATATTTATGTTATTAATATAATTTATTCGTTCCGCTGTTAAGATTCTGATGTTGTTTCTTCTTTCTCTTCTTTCTTTTCTCTTTTCTATCCCTTTCTTCCTTCAAGATGATGTGATTTTCTGTGGTGAGGAAGTCGGGTCGTCTTAGATATCCGAAACCATTTCGATTTAATAAGCATTATAAATCTTTACGGATTTGATTATAGAGTCTAATAGGATGGAATTGAATAAAATTAAGAAAATCTGACTATTTAAAATAAATAACGGTACTTAGATATTATTTTAAATATCAATGGATTTGTGTAGAAGTGTTTGGCTATAACAAGATGGAAACTCGTCGAATATACGAGTTTTCAAAGAAGCTTTATAACTTTAGTATTTCAAATTAAGTTGGTTTTACTCACGCTGGTTTCCAGCCTGACATGGGTTTGCTTTTTTGTAATGCTCGGGTCAGACCGAGTACTATAGAATTTCAGGTTAGGACGCTTTGGAACCTGGAGACGGGCTGAATGGCAGAGACGTATTTATTATATTCCGCTATGGTGTATAGACTGTATAGACAGTAGTTGAGGACAAGTTATATATTGACAGTTATAGCTTTTCTTTGTATAAATGCTGTTATTTTTATATTATATTTTATTCTGCTACGTTGTGAGATTCTGTGCTCTTGTTTCTGTTTTCTTTTTCTATCTCTTTTTTTTTCTAAGCCCAAACAGCCTGGTATTTCCGGAACTCAATTGCTAGGCGCTCTATACAGTGAACGTATTAGTGTCGATTTTCGGGGTCGAAAATTGCTCGGCACTCTATAGGGCTTTGATAGAGTTAGAGGTTTCCTTAGGGGCAATTATGTAATATGTTGCATAAATCTAACTCAATAACCAATCTTGTTCAAAATAAAAGGTGTTTTATTTCTGTTATATACTTGTTATAATGCGATATAAATAATTGATTATTTGATTTAAGTATATTTAACAGAAAATTCATAAATGGTATGTTTCAATGATAGTAGTTACAGTGTGTTGTAACTATGAGTAATTTATTGTAACGACCCAGAATTTATGTCATTTAAAATTCGTATATTTAAATTGATTTTAAATATTAACAAGTAAAATTTATAAGCTGAATAAATTTTATTTCGAATATAGTGGTTTAATCGGATAATTAAATCGATAATTAAATATATGAAATTACAGAAATAATTGGAAATTTGGTTTAAAGTGATTAAAATTGATTTGTAAAGCTGTATTAAATCATATTGGAGTTAGAATGATGTTATAGAACTTTTAAAATTGAATTTAAAGTTAAATTGTAGAAATTGAATATTTTAATATTTAATTGACGAGTAAAAATAGCCATTTTTCAAACGGTCTCGGATTTCGACGAAACTAGTTTCAACAGATCCGTAATGTTATATTATTGTATGATTTTAAATTTCGTGTCAATCGGATTTACGGTTTGTCCGGGGCAAGCTAAAACGCGTAGAAATCGATTTGAGTGAATTTTTCAATTTAAATTGTCGATTCAAAAACTTATCTTCCAAATTTGATCGAATTGGCTCCCGATATATATTTCATTGCGTTCGGAATAGGGGTAAAACATTATAAACGCCAGGCGGCACGCTTCGTTTAGAGTTCGGAAAAATTTCGAGTGAATAGTGTTTGAGAATTTTCTATAAAAGGCCACCAATTTTCACAATTTACACTCAAACCCTAATTCTAACCCTAGCCGCCAGTTACAATTCCAATGGCCGAGAATTTCACTTCTTCCTCCTCTAGTATCTTCCAATCTATCGACATTTATCAAAAACTCTCAACTACAAAGTGATAGGTCTCGTCGAGATCTTCAATCTCAACGGTGGTGATCGAAAATGGAGCTAAGGATTGGCGACAAATTGGGTTTGAACGTGTCGTAGTCGTGCGCGTTTTCCAAGAGCATGGCTCGACCGAGCTTGGCATGCTCACGGCCGAAGGTAGCTTTCGCGTGGGGCGTTCGAATGGCATCTCCTGATCGAAGTATAGATGAACGTAGGGGGTCGCGTCATTAGGGTTTTGGGCGGCGTGTTGGGTTGTTTAGTCGCGTTATTTACTGGAGATGGAAGATGTTGCGCGTGCGGCCAAGATTTTGGGGAAAGGAGTCAACGGCAGAGATTGGAAGAAGGTTTAAAATAAAAAGAAAAATAAATTGTTTTATATTATAAATTTGTACGATGTTTAAAATACCATATCTTGTTCATACGAGGTCGAAAAAAGACGAAACGAATTGCGTTGGGTTTGTATTCGCGAATACTACGCAATGGAGCTGGATTGAAGTTGATTGGAGCTAGCGAAAATTTTGAGTAAAATTAAACGCGCGTTTAATTTTATTCAAAATAAAACGCTGCAACTGTTATTTGAAAGCAAGGTGAGAACTTCTCACTCAATCAAATCTGTTTCGATTTAAATTTTAAATAGTTAGATTTAAAATTGCTTGATTGTATGTTTGGATGATAAATTGCTATCTGTTGTATTGAAATAGACACTATATATTAAGCGGATGTTATTTATTAAAAACATATACCGCGATATTCCATCTTGAAGTGGAATTGGTATTATATATGTACTTGTTGTTGATTTTCCCGCATTATATAGCGGATGAGACCCTATTGCGCCGCATAATAGCGGATAATATTTTATATAAACCCATGCACCGTGATATCCCGTATTGAAACGGGATTGGTATTGTGTTAACATCTGTGGATGCAGGGAAACAGGTTGGAGGGATCCAACTGGATTCCTCAACAGTATTGATTTATTTACAGATATTTGTGATATATTCTGTTATCATATGATATATGATGTTTTTGGATGCCGTGATTGTTATATTTAGTGCTGTTGCAGCATTGGGCCTATTTTGGAAAATTAAAAATGTTAACATGATGATTTTCAAATTTAAAAGGGTTTTAAAGTGATTTTTGAAAGTATACGTTTTATTAAATTTTGGAATCGATTCATTTAAATAAATAAACATTATAATTTTAATGTTATAAAAATTATGATTTTTGAGAAATATAGTTGGAAATTGATTTTTGAAATATGGAGTTAATGATTTTATAAAATAGTTTAAATAGAGATTTTCGAATTTATTATAAAAGCTTTATATAAATAATTTATAAAATTGGATTATTTTTATGAATCAAGTGATGAAATTATAAGGGAGTTTTGAAAATGTTTTAAATAATGTTATAAATGGATTTTATAAAAGAATAGAATGCACGATTTGTGAAGTTATAAAATGAATGAATTTGTAAATAAAGAATTATAAGTAATTTGCTCATAATTTGGATTTTGGCGTGTAAATGGGATATGGATAGAATTTGTTAATAAAGTGATTTTATAAGTTGAAGTTGTTATAAAATATCAATGGAATTTATAAACATTGTTTTATAAATTCGAAAATGACTTATTTTGATAAGTTAATTATTATAGCTTATTAAAGGAGATATATCCACGATTTTGGACAACGGATAATCCTTTAAATAAAATGTGTAGAAAGGTTGAATTTGGTTAACGAAGTATATTCATGATTTGGGATAGTGAATAATATATTAAAGAAATGTTTCGGGGAAGTGATATTTGAAATAGAATTAAAACGATTTAAAAGTGTTTTACAATGCATTAAGGATCGAAACCATAGAGTTCAACATTCATTGCTGAAATAGACGTTTTCGAGAAATAAGGAAATGGTGGACTATAACACTGTTGTTATAGTAAATGATTTTCGAAAGGAAATGTTTTTGTATAGTATTGGGATTTATATATCTATCTAAATTTCGAATCCCTATACTAGTGATTTTGGGTTGTCGTAACGATGTTTTACGCAACATTCGTTTTGACTCAAATGAATGTGTTTAAGAGAACGTTTTCCTAAAAGAATAAAATATATACTTAATCGTGTTTTAAGTATATTGAATATTTTCTAAGTATTGAAAATAAATAGATTTGTGAATTACTTATTGTTAAATAAGTATTTGGAAATGATTTCTAGTGAAAATGAATAAATATTTGGAAATGTTTATGCGTAAGGAAAATGATTTGAAATTTGTTTTCAAGAGTTGTAAAGGTGAAAAGTGATTTGAAATTGTTTTCAAATGGTTGAAGTGTGGAAAATATATCTTGTAAAGATATTTTTGGAAAATAAATAATTGGGGAAATTATTTGGAATCTGGTGATATTGTGCATATCTATTGATAGTAAAATAACCGACTATCAATATTTACCTTTAAATGGGTATTTATTGTGATTTGCTTGAATTTAAATGCTACACTTATTTTAAAATAAGCGCTTGTTATTCGGTTTAGCCGGGAGAGGACCTTTGTGTCGTAAATCCCATTCCGAATAGCGATATGTCGTAATGGATAGCATTTGAAGACCGGTGTTGAAGACCGGATATTTTCGAAAATGGAAGGATTGCCGTCGAATGACTCTGCATCGGCTGATCTCCGATATAGAGATTTTATCACCCTTTGTGATAGGAATTCCGGTCGTGATTAGTGAATATCCGGATTGCAAGGGCTTCTTTGGAAGTGTCTTCGGTTCCGTTCGATCCCGGAATAGACTTGTATCGATGTGTGTCTGACGTTACAATTTGAGATGTAAAGCTGGTTTCTATCAAATATATTTCTGTTGGTGGCGGAGAATTTATTCTCTTAGCTTAACACCCTCCTCTGAGACGTACGAGCTCAGAGGTTATGTAGTTGATGGTTACTAGTGATATATTCCCAATTTGGTAACGTGGCATGCTGAGTGTTGCTGATCATTTGTTGATCAAAGCACAACTTTTGTATAAAGCGTAGCTTTGTGGACGAGATTTCGTCGGACCTCACACCCCTGTAATGGTCAAAACAGGAAAGATGCAGCAATGCTATTAGGGGATTGCGCCCCCTTAGTGTATGTCATTTCCTTCTGGATAGAGGTGGTATTATGGTATGGAGCCCTGATACTTAACCTATGTTGTGCTGCAAACTTATTATTTTGTAGTTGTTGGTGAATCACGGGATTTAGGTCGGTTACGAACGGGGGATGACATACTCGTGTCAGTTGTTACCCAGCTAGGGGTAACCCGGCCTTGTGTTGGCAGAGATCCGGTTAGATTCTCGGGGCGTCTTTCCAGAGGCGTACCCATGTGGCAATGGGAAGTTCCTTGGCCTGACCATTAGTTGGAAAAATCCAAAGAAACAATACGAGCCTTGTACAGCTTTAGTTGTATAAACTTTCATGGAATGTGGCGGTAACCTGCTATTGAACATGGTAGCTATAGTAGGCATACGATAATGGTCGTATGTTGGCTAAGATTTATATTATACTTTCAAAATATTTTCCTACGCATCGCACTTATAGTAATAATATCAAAGAACGTATCAAGCATGTTTGACTATCATAACGAGAAATCTCCTCCGATTCTGCGTTTGCATTGTGTGTGTGTGCGGGAGGCCTTATGGTAGTCTCATTTTCTAAAAAGCATTGCGAATCTATTTTAAAATATTTCTTTGTTTATTTTTAAAGATAAACTGTTTTAAGTTCTCACACCAGTCCCATGACTGAACTGGAGTTTATTGTTCCCTTCCTAACTCTGGGTGCCCACCAATTTCCACACAGGCAGTCAAGAGTCAGGTTATCAGGTCATTGTGGAATTCAGGAGTTGCTGTAGAGATCTAGAGGCAGGCTGGATGGCTTAGTGTGTCAACTAGTATATAGTATTTCTTTTCCGCTATTTGTTGTTGTAAACTCTGATAATGTAATGTAATGTGATGTAATGTAATAACTGATATAGTTCTTTTGATTTAAAGATTATTCATTTATCTATTATATGTTGTTCCGCTGCGATTGTGAGATTCTGATATTGTTTCTGTTGCTTTTTCTTTCTTCTTCTATCTTCTACCTCTTCTTTAACCCTAACGGTATGGTTTTCCGGCCTTCGATTGCTCGGCAGTTGATACAGTGGATGTATTAATGTCGATCTTCGTGAGTCGTAGAATCAGTTCTTTACAAAGTGTATCAGAGCATATGGTTAAGTGACAACCTTGGCTCTGTTGGGAATTACTCATTAGAGATAGAGTCAATAATACTCTAGAATGAGTGTGAGTGAAATAATAAATATGAGCGCGTATTTGTTAGTGAACATAAAAAATTTTTATGTTGTGTTTGCTTATCCGTTGAGCTATTCATGATGTAACGACCCGATATTTTCAACCATTCGCATCCGCACATGTCTGACTTGAATTGTTCAAAATACCGCGTTGTAAATAAAATTTGGCAAATCTCAAAATATACAGTAAATAAATAATCACAGAATCACAGACACAGAAATCAGAATACTCGCAGCGGAATTAAAAATTAACTTAGTGGTTCATGAAGCCAATATCCATAGTCTCAAAAAAATATAAAGTACATAGTCTTAAACCAAATATAGTTTGAAATCTCCACAGAAACTCTCAATATTAAATTGTCTTGATTTCAAAGGCTAAAATAAGAACTGAACAAAAGCTTGACGGCAACTTGAAAAGAGATGATCTGCTGAAGTCCTAGCTTTGGAGGTGAAGTCTGAACTGAAACTCAGGCTGACCCGAGCGTAAATTAAAACATAAACACTCGAGTCAGGACATACATACTTATAAGGTGTAAGCTAATTCAAGTGAACTGTAATAAAATACAAGTAACTTAAAGGATGCTTGTGTAACGACCCAATATTTTCAACCATTCGCATCCGCACATGTCGGACTTGAATTGTTCAAAATACTGCGTTGTAGAATAAATTTAGCAAACTCAGAATATACAGTAAATAAATCACAGAATCACATACACAGATATCAGAATCTCGCAGCGGAAATTAAAATTTAGTGGTTCATGAAGCCACTGATACATCTTTAACAAAACAGAACTTACATTGTCTATAATCCTCAATACAAATTTTAACATACACAGATAGAGAGTCTTCAAAGTCTTGAATTCCAGAAAGGATAAAGGCTGAAACAACTTCCAATAGCACGAATGATCTATTGAGTGTCCTAGCTACGGAGAAGAAACTGAAGCTGCAACTCAGGCTGACCCGAGCGTACAATAAAACAAAACACTCGAGTCAGGACATACATACTTATATAATGTAAGCTAAATCAAGTGTACTGTAATATATAGCAAGTAACTCAAAGGATGCCTGGGACCGCCCATCCTCTAAGGATCCGTTAAACTATTTACTATGTAGTATATTGCGCTATTATAATAGTGTCTATTTAAAAAGTAAACATACTTATTTCTTAGCATTAAGGGGTTACCCATATAGCCCTTAACACGTAATAGTCCCAGTAGTCCATCCAATATCATAGCTCCTCCTACTCGGGAAGCAACTAGAGGATACCACACGGGCTACGGGAGAAAACCAAACTCGTACAAGGCTCGATATGGTAGGTGACACGGCACAACTAGGCAATGCCAGGGTAGATATACCAATTGCTATCCGGACCGGTGGTAACGCGAAGCCGCAGCAACCGCCCACCTCGAACAACACTCCCAAATCAAAGGGTGCACCCAAACAATCACATAAGCAATAGAATGGTATACGAAGAAGTGCGTTCGATCAGAGGAGCTACCTCATTAATCCGAGAATCGCTCCTGTTTTAGCCACCTTATGCCAACTCACGGGAGTCGGGTCCACGTATATACCTTTCAAGAAACCGTCACCACCAACCTACTTCATTCTGGAATCTCCACCGCGTACACGGTTAGTCAAAGTGGTTTTCGGTATCGACAGAGAGTATGTCCATATCCGATCCCGGTCTCTTTGCCAACCCTTCGTTATTATAACCCGTGGTTATTTAAAAACAGTTTATACTTTAAATCAGAATAAACATTTCCATTTCAAAACTATAGATACGATATCATTTTAAAACCCAAAACAATAGGATATCGTTATATTCAAATATAATTCTTTCCAAAACCATACTGTTTATAATATCTGGAGACCGAATATTTGAATTATATCTTCAAAGGATAATGTTTTGGAAACTTTACTTAAATCCATAACTCCCAAACACAATGGTTTGGACATTCAACGGTATATATATAAATGGGTTAACTTTATGGTTACTTTGTAAAGAAGATAATTTACATAGCTTCACAAATATATTTCTTTATTTAAAGTTTAACCATAATTTAAATATCCCTTTATGTTCCCAAAACCATTTCAATTTTTATATATATCCAATTGGAGTATTTACTATTCAAAACTTAGTTTGGGTTTTATTCTTTCACAAATCAATGTTTTATATTTTTAGTCTTGAATATTCCCATAATTTCCATAAATAAAACTCCAAATTTTAACCATTAAATTTTTCCCAAAATTTACTTAATACCAGAATATTTATCTTTAATTTATTTAGGAAAATACAGTTATAAATATTATGTCTTAAGTTTTTCCAAAACTTAAGGTAAAATAAAATTTATCAAATTCCATAAATTTTAGAGCAATCAAATTCTAGATTCCATAGCACTTAGGAAATGCTACCTAAAGTTATGGGTAAAACTAGTCAAATTTCAAAAGACAGCATTTAAATGCTGTAATAGATTGTTTAACTTGATAAATATTTCCAAATATAACCTATTTATTTATTCATTTATTAACTGAAATCTTATTCTTTCAAAATCCCGATTTACCAAATAAGTTATATTCCATAAATTTATTCAAATATTTATTTATTTCTTTATTTATAACTTATTAAAAATCAATATAAATTCCTTTAAAGATATAAATCAAATATTTAACTTCCAAAATAATTTTAAATATTTCAGAAAATATTATAAGGACCACGGGCCTGTATATAGTTTTCTAGCCTAGGTCAAGTGGTACGGATTTATATCATTTCAATCCGTAGTTTACAAATATCCCGGGTCCTATCATTTCAAACCCGCAATCCCAAGTTTAACAGTTTAACAGTTAACAGCATAATTTAACAATAATAATCATTTAGGCCTATCATTTCAGCCCATAACAATCTACGTATAACAGGGAACTTGCAGTGTGATTTAAGCAGTAAATAAACAATAACATAATATAACTGCAGATATAATACAACAGATAATAACTGATGAGGTGTCAATTTAAATGGGGTTCATCATTTTATATTACACTACAGACAGATAATAGTGACATAAAATTTTACACATACACTTGCAATAATTTACGAAATATAAATACGTATGTCTGGTGAGAAATACTCACCTGAAAGTTGCAGAAAATTTGAATTCAAAACGACGATTCACCGGTAAAGACCGACAGAAAATAACGATCAAATTTCTTCTGATGTCGCCTAGATTCAAATCTAGAACAAATTCAAATATTTTGAAACGCGACTTTAGAATGTATGGTCAAGAAAGGATTAAAATAGAACGGAAATTGTTTTGACTTGCTCGACCACTCCACCGTATAATGTGACCTAAATATACCCAAAATATGTGCCCCGTGCTAACACACAAAATTTACGACGAAAATTTTCCCTAAACAATTACGGCAAGATGTTAACTACGAACACCCGTACACATAAATTTTTCTTTCTCCATGTACGGTGACACGGATACGTGCACGCACGTGCATCACTCCACTGCCTAGTTTTCTCATGCACATTGCACATATATGTGCAGCCTACCTCCCCAGTTTTCTTTTCTCTTATTTACTAAAATTCCAGTTTAACCTATATACTTGCAAAATTGGTTTCATCTCTTTTTCCTTTCCAGGCTCGAACTGTCACAGGGTATCCTCTTCATCAATACAGCATGGCTAAGCATGCACCGTGGCATCAAAACATGTCAAAGTGGCTTTATATACCAAGATGTTCGAACTCCACATTTCAAATTTTCCAGTACACTTCCCAGGCCGATCAACTGATACGTGTATATGCACGCTCAAACCAACCCATACAATACCACATACTTCATCCATATATATCTTACTTCATTCATATATTTAACTCTTGTATTCAGTTTTAATCTTACGTTTTAGGTTTAGTTCTAAAACATCACTTTACAGATAGATTTCCTTAGATTCAAAACTTCCCAGGCAGATCTGAAGCATTTCAGTTTCATTTTAAGTTTTAAACTTAACTTTAAAACATTTCTAGACAATATAAATTTTCTTAAATATAACTTCCCAGGCATCTGTACAGGCAAACCACTGCTTCGTGACTGCTACAAATTACTTCGAGTCACCTCCTTATATGCTTCGAGTAATTTCATGCCAGACTTCGAGTCAAGAACGCCTCTGCTTCGAGACAATCTGGGAATTTCTTCGGGAATCATATAATTGCTTCGAACGAAACTGAGGCCACTTCTACTTGACCAACACTGAAGCCTTTTTATGTATTCTTCTTTCAACATGTCCAACTCCTATTGATACCTCAAGTACACATAAAGAATCATCTACTGAAACCTACCTGCATGTTTTTCTTGCCTACCTACTATTTATATTTACTTTCTACTGCAAATTCCACTGATGCATACGAGTACTGACACCAACATATACACAGAGATACAACATGTACATCCTACCCCTTCATCTTTTCACAAATGGTTTCCACAATCTCCAAATTATAAACTAAAACAGGCAACTCACTTACACTCATGCTAACCAGTATTATGATAGATAAACAAAACAAGGACTTCCCCTCTGAAAATATTCACTGCCCTGTTTTTCTATATATAATTCTTTTCTTTTTATATGACCTGCCTAGACTACTAATCACAGATCTTCAATCACCAAAATAATTATGGGCATTACTCCTCTCCAAATTCAAAACAGACAATCCCTTAAAATGTATAGATAAAATCTTCTAACCTTCACAAAACACATGCCTTTCCAAGAGATTACACAGTTCTAAGACCTACGCAGACTCAAGCTAGCATCTATATTCCTACTGGCACATGGTGGGAGAAATGGCCGAGCAAACAAGGGTGAAAAGAAAAAAAAAAGAAACTGGAAGGAAAGGAAAAAACAAAAAGACTGAAGAAGAAAAGAAAATATACCTGATGGCTATAGAGGAAGAAAGGCAGAATAAAAGAGATGTAGAGGAATGAAAGATATATATAGGCAAGGCTTGCGAATAACGTATCAGCCTTTTTTTTTCATTGTGAATTCCTTCAAGTCTGCGTGATTAAAGGCAAAAGATGAGGCAGCTTGATTATGGAGAAATAAATGCTGATGGAATTTAAAACATGCATTGATTTTGGACGAAATGGTTTGCGTGACTGGAAAATTGAAGATGGGAGAAAGGAGTTGATATGCACGTTACTTTATATAAACAAAGCTTGCGTGATTAGTGGAGGAAAATAAACAACAAAATTACGAGCGTTACTTAAAATTTCCCCGTGCTCTTGGATTTGTATATATGTGTGATTAGGAACGGAAAATTTTATTTATTTATTTATTTATTGCATAATAAAGATGAAATAGAGAGATATACATGGGAATTGAGAAGTTGAAAAGATAGGCAAGGTTAAGTATGAATGCGTGATTTAAAACTGCCAATTGAAATCTAGATTTAATGCATGCGATAACTGCAATTTTTATGAGAAGCTTTGATTTCAAAATCTTATACTATTTAATGTAGGCGTGATTTTAGATTGATGATTTGCAGATAAAAGGATTTGTTTGAGGCGGAATCAAATGGACAAATGGGGAGAAAAGGGCAAGCAGCTTAAATGGTTTAAAGTATCAGTTTTATATATATAAATATGAATACGTGTGTGATGATTCATTTATATTTACATAAATTTTGATTTGTATTAAATATGTTTACAAATGTATTTGGACGTTCGCAGATACCATACTAGATCATAGGCAAAAACACAGGGGAAAAAGAGGAAGCTGTAGAGATTTAAAGCTTTCAGTTACAAAAGTTATAAATATGTTTACGTGATATAAGATTTAGGCAGTTACACAACATATAAAGTTTGAAAATATGTAAATATGCATGCGTGATTTCAGCATGCTTTGATTCTCCTATGTTTGATTTAATAAACAAACTGGCCAGACTTAATGCAAAACTTTTTAAAAAGAAACGTACAAAATGAAAAGTTGCGTGATATAAGCCTGGATATAAAGTTTGTACGTAACTTTATGTTCTTTTTTTTTTTAGTTCAGTTTGCAAAAATTATAAGTTTTTGAATTTACTGGAAGGCCGAGAGATTTGCTTCAGTTTTCTCTTTGAATAAATGCTTATACGTGATTGAAGAAATAAACAAGGGAAGTTATCAATGCATGATTTTATTTCTGAGAAAAGGAAAGGCAAACTCATATTCAATTCAGTTTTGATTTACAAAAGGTTTAATTAAGGCATACGTTGATATGGGGAGAAATAAAGGTAAGTATACATCAGAGGATGAACGAAAGAGTTGATATGTATCGTATCAAATTAGGCATGCACAAATTTCTCCTTGGATTTGTCTCACACGTTACTTCCATGTTAAGTTTTTACTTCATTTTATTTATTTGATTTTAGTTTGAAAACAATAAATGGAATGGCAAGAATTTATGCAAAGCTTAGAAAAACGTATACAAATTTATTTAAAATCAGACTGTCAGTTAATGCAACGTAACGTTTGTTATAAAATCTCTGACTGATATTTTTCTCCAAAATTTTACGAAAACATGATTTTTACACTACGCTAAACAGACGCAGTCCAAAACATCAAAAAAAAAAAAAATTTATAAAAATAACATTTTAAAAACACACGTTTTATTACGTCACTTATACCCTATAATTGACGCGTCCTTTAAACGCGAAATTTAACAGTTCAAAAATAGCTTAAATTTTCACAGTTATTATTTAATTTTATTGACATATACAAATTTTATAAAATATATCTCCAAATAAAATAATTAACTATTTTGATAAACACAATTTATATAAAATATATTTCAAAGTTAAATAATTAAAATAAAATAAATAGCTAAAACTAGGGCTGTTACACTCTCCCCCACTTAAAAACTTTTCGTCCTCGAAAAGGAACGAAAGGAAAAGAATCAAAAGAGGATAAGCTAGACAAACAAGAATCTTAAACGAATAGTTCCGGATTTGAAACACGAAGAAGATCCTCCAGAATCGGTTCTACTCTTCAGTTTGACCGTCAGTCCATGGGTGATAAACGGTGCTTAGGTCTCGATGAGTAACAAAGGTTTCAAAGAATATTGAAAGATTCCTAAATAGGCTGGTAGAAGCAATCGCCTCCCCATTCTGTAGCAGATAGGGAAACCAAGGACACTTAAAAATAGTTCATAAACAAAATAAGATAATAAATTTGAAATCATAATGCTTTTGAGATTATAATACTTTGAAGGTCGTTAAAATTTATAGATATCATCATCTGGAAATCATATTACAAAAATCATAGCACTTTTTAAAATAATCTTCATTTATACCTTTTAAATTCAATGCCAAATAATACTCATTTCAAAGTTGAAATATTTTAAGGTTCATTTATTCAATTATAAAATTTTCAAAACATTTTATTTTTAAAAACAGCAGCACTTATAATATGTTACGGTAGATATAATAGTATTTTCCAATCAATTCATTATTCTACTTAACTCTTGATTTAGCAATAACCTAACACTTTATTTAAAATACCTATTTTATAATTAAGATATTCCTTTAATAAGTTACACTTGAAATTTCCATTTGAAAACCAAATTCTCAATTATCAAATTTTAGTGATATTAAAATACATCTTAATCATAATTATCCATTTTTCAAGACATGTCTATTTCCAAAACAAGGATAGAAATTCAAATTTGATGAACTCAAATCAAATAGAATCCAAGCTAGTTAAAATCAGAAGGTCCGATGATTAAATAACAGAATAAGGAACTGGGTAAGTCTATATAAATCGCGGACAACCTTGACCTGGTCAACCGTGACTTGAAGAGTCGGATCGATATGATTGGGTAAATCTATATTTGATCCGAAGAGATAGAGTTCGGAATAACCAAAGATACTGGCATATAAACCGAGGATAAATATAAATCTCTGGTGAATCAATGTTAATGGTAAAGGAGTTTCGCCCCTTTATTAGAATAATGGCGAGACCGCCAATTTACTATAAAGATCATCCGAAGTGGAGTTATGGGACACTCCAGAATCTAAAGTAGATGAAAGTGAGGGACACGGATGAACTTTGGAACCACAGGGAATGTTCCAAATTCGAAAAGGAAGAGGTTCAAGCTCGAATGAAGGTGATTCTATAAATCAATTTACCATACATTCTAAGTTTGCCTAGAGCCAAAGCTCTGATACCAAATGTAACGACCCAATATTTTCAACCATTCGCATCCGCACATGTCGGACTTGAATTGTTCAAAATACTGCGTTGTAGAATAAATTTAGCAAACTCAGAATATACAGTAAATAAATCACAGAATCACATACACAGATATCAGAATCTCGCAGCGGAAATTAAAATTTAGTGGTTCATGAAGCCACTGATACATCTTTAACAAAACAGAACTTACATTGTCTATAATCCTCAATACAAATTTTAACATACACAGATAGAGAGTCTTCAAAGTCTTGAATTCCAGAAAGGATAAAGGCTGAAACAACTTCCAATAGCACGAATGATCTATTGAGTGTCCTAGCTACGGAGAAGAAACTGAAGCTGCAACTCAGGCTGACCCGAGCGTACAATAAAACAAAACACTCGAGTCAGGACATACATACTTATATAATGTAAGCTAAATCAAGTGTACTGTAATATATAGCAAGTAACTCAAAGGATGCCTGGGACCGCCCATCCTCTAAGGATCCGTTAAACTATTTACTATGTAGTATATTGCGCTATTATAATAGTGTCTATTTAAAAAGTAAACATACTTATTTCTTAGCATTAAGGGGTTACCCATATAGCCCTTAACACGTAATAGTCCCAGTAGTCCATCCAATATCATAGCTCCTCCTACTCGGGAAGCAACTAGAGGATACCACACGGGCTACGGGAGAAAACCAAACTCGTACAAGGCTCGATATGGTAGGTGACACGGCACAACTAGGCAATGCCAGGGTAGATATACCAATTGCTATCCGGACCGGTGGTAACGCGAAGCCGCAGCAACCGCCCACCTCGAACAACACTCCCAAATCAAAGGGTGCACCCAAACAATCACATAAGCAATAGAATGGTATACGAAGAAGTGCGTTCGATCAGAGGAGCTACCTCATTAATCCGAGAATCGCTCCTGTTTTAGCCACCTTATGCCAACTCACGGGAGTCGGGTCCACATATATACCTTTCAAGAAACCGTCACCACCAACCTACTTCATTCTGGAATCTCCACCGCGTACACGGTTAGTCAAAGTGGTTTTCGGTATCGACAGAGAGTATGTCCATATCCGATCCCGGTCTCTTTGCCAACCCTTCGTTATTATAACCCGTGGTTATTTAAAAACAGTTTATACTTTAAATCAGAATAAACATTTCCATTTCAAAACTATAGATACGATATCATTTTAAAACCCAAAACAATAGGATATCGTTATATTCAAATATAATTCTTTCCAAAACCATACTGTTTATAATATCTGGAGACCGAATATTTGAATTATATCTTCAAAGGATAATGTTTTGGAAACTTTACTTAAATCCATAACTCCCAAACACAATGGTTTGGACATTCAACGGTATATATATAAATGGGTTAACTTTATGGTTACTTTGTAAAGAAGATAATTTACATAGCTTCACAAATATATTTCTTTATTTAAAGTTTAACCATAATTTAAATATCCCTTTATGTTCCCAAAACCATTTCAATTTTTATATATATCCAATTGGAGTATTTACTATTCAAAACTTAGTTTGGGTTTTATTCTTTCACAAATCAATGTTTTATATTTTTAGTCTTGAATATTCCCATAATTTCCATAAATAAAACTCCAAATTTTAACCATTAAATTTTTCCCAAAATTTACTTAATACCAGAATATTTATCTTTAATTTATTTAGGAAAATACAGTTATAAATATTATGTCTTAAGTTTTTCCAAAACTTAAGGTAAAATAAAATTTATCAAATTCCATAAATTTTAGAGCAATCAAATTCTAGATTCCATAGCACTTAGGAAATGCTACCTAAAGTTATGGGTAAAACTAGTCAAATTTCAAAAGACAGCATTTAAATGCTGTAATAGATTGTTTAACTTGATAAATATTTCCAAATATAACCTATTTATTTATTCATTTATTAACTGAAATCTTATTCTTTCAAAATCCCGATTTACCAAATAAGTTATATTCCATAAATTTATTCAAATATTTATTTATTTCTTTATTTATAACTTATTAAAAATCAATATAAATTCCTTTAAAGATATAAATCAAATATTTAACTTCCAAAATAATTTTAAATATTTCAGAAAATATTATAAGGACCACGGGCCTGTATATAGTTTTCTAGCCTAGGTCAAGTGGTACGGATTTATATCATTTCAATCCGTAGTTTACAAATATCCCGAGTCCTATCATTTCAAACCCGCAATCCCAAGTTTAACAGTTTAACAGTTAACAGCATAATTTAACAATAATAATCATTTAGGCCTATCATTTCAGCCCATAACAATCTACGTATAACAGGGAACTTGCAGTGTGATTTAAGCAGTAAATAAACAATAACATAATATAACTGCAGATATAATACAACAGATAATAACTGATGAGGTGTCAATTTAAATGGGGTTCATCATTTTATATTACACTACAGACAGATAATAGTGACATAAAATTTTACACATACACTTGCAATAATTTACGAAATATAAATACGTATGTCTGGTGAGAAATACTCACCTGAAAGTTGCAGAAAATTTGAATTCAAAACGACGATTCACCGGTAAAGACCGACAGAAAATAACGATCAAATTTCTTCTGATGTCGCCTAGATTCAAATCTAGAACAAATTCAAATATTTTGAAACGCGACTTTAGAATGTATGGTCAAGAAAGGATTAAAATAGAACGGAAATTGTTTTGACTTGCTCGACCACTCCACCGTATAATGTGACCTAAATATACCCAAAATATGTGCCCCGTGCTAACACACAAAATTTACGACGAAAATTTTCCCTAAACAATTACGGCAAGATGTTAACTACGAACACCCGTACACATAAATTTTTCTTTCTCCATGTACGGTGACACGGATACGTGCACGCACGTGCATCACTCCACTGCCTAGTTTTCTCATGCACATTGCACATATATGTGCAGCCTACCTCCCCAGTTTTCTTTTCTCTTATTTACTAAAATTCCAGTTTAACCTATATACTTGCAAAATTGGTTTCATCTCTTTTTCCTTTCCAGGCTCGAACTGTCACAGGGTATCCTCTTCATCAATACAGCATGGCTAAGCATGCACCGTGGCATCAAAACATGTCAAAGTGGCTTTATATACCAAGATGTTCGAACTCCACATTTCAAATTTTCAAGTACACTTCCCAGGCCGATCAACTGATACGTGTATATGCACGCTCAAACCAACCCATACAATACCACATACTTCATCCATATATATCTTACTTCATTCATATATTTAACTCTTGTATTCAGTTTTAATCTTACGTTTTAGGTTTAGTTCTAAAACATCACTTTACAGATAGATTTCCTTAGATTCAAAACTTCCCAGGCAGATCTGAAGCATTTCAGTTTCATTTTAAGTTTTAAACTTAACTTTAAAACATTTCTAGACAATATAAATTTTCTTAAATATAACTTCCCAGGCATCTGTACAGGCAAACCACTGCTTCGTGACTGCTACAAATTACTTCGAGTCACCTCCTTATATGCTTCGAGTAATTTCATGCCAGACTTCGAGTCAAGAACGCCTCTGCTTCGAGACAATCTGGGAATTTCTTCGGGAATCATATAATTGCTTCGAACGAAACTGAGGCCACTTCTACTTGACCAACACTGAAGCCTTTTTATGTATTCTTCTTTCAACATGTCCAACTCCTATTGATACCTCAAGTACACATAAAGAATCATCTACTGAAACCTACCTGCATGTTTTTCTTGCCTACCTACTATTTATATTTACTTTCTACTGCAAATTCCACTGATGCATACGAGTACTGACACCAACATATACACAGAGATACAACATGTACATCCTACCCCTTCATCTTTTCACAAATGGTTTCCACAATCTCCAAATTATAAACTAAAACAGGCAACTCACTTACACTCATGCTAACCAGTATTATGATAGATAAACAAAACAAGGACTTCCCCTCTGAAAATATTCACTGCCCTGTTTTTCTATATATAATTCTTTTCTTTTTATATGACCTGCCTAGACTACTAATCACAGATCTTCAATCACCAAAATAATTATGGGCATTACTCCTCTCCAAATTCAAAACAGACAATCCCTTAAAATGTATAGATAAAATCTTCTAACCTTCACAAAACACATGCCTTTCCAAGAGATTACACAGTTCTAAGACCTACGCAGACTCAAGCTAGCATCTATATTCCTACTGGCACATGGTGGGAGAAATGGCCGAGCAAACAAGGGTGAAAAGAAAAAAAAAAGAAACTGGAAGGAAAGGAAAAAACAAAAAGACTGAAGAAGAAAAGAAAATATACCTGATGGCTATAGAGGAAGAAAGGCAGAATAAAAGAGATGTAGAGGAATGAAAGATATATATAGGCAAGGCTTGCGAATAACGTATCAGCCTTTTTTTTTCATTGTGAATTCCTTCAAGTCTGCGTGATTAAAGGCAAAAGATGAGGCAGCTTGATTATGGAGAAATAAATGCTGATGGAATTTAAAACATGCATTGATTTTGGACGAAATGGTTTGCGTGACTGGAAAATTGAAGATGGGAGAAAGGAGTTGATATGCACGTTACTTTATATAAACAAAGCTTGCGTGATTAGTGGAGGAAAATAAACAACAAAATTACGAGCGTTACTTAAAATTTCCCCGTGCTCTTGGATTTGTATATATGTGTGATTAGGAACGGAAAATTTTATTTATTTATTTATTTATTGCATAATAAAGATGAAATAGAGAGATATACATGGGAATTGAGAAGTTGAAAAGATAGGCAAGGTTAAGTATGAATGCGTGATTTAAAACTGCCAATTGAAATCTAGATTTAATGCATGCGATAACTGCAATTTTTATGAGAAGCTTTGATTTCAAAATCTTATACTATTTAATGTAGGCGTGATTTTAGATTGATGATTTGCAGATAAAAGGATTTGTTTGAGGCGGAATCAAATGGACAAATGGGGAGAAAAGGGCAAGCAGCTTAAATGGTTTAAAGTATCAGTTTTATATATATAAATATGAATACGTGTGTGATGATTCATTTATATTTACATAAATTTTGATTTGTATTAAATATGTTTACAAATGTATTTGGACGTTCGCAGATACCATACTAGATCATAGGCAAAAACACAGGGGAAAAAGAGGAAGCTGTAGAGATTTAAAGCTTTCAGTTACAAAAGTTATAAATATGTTTACGTGATATAAGATTTAGGCAGTTACACAACATATAAAGTTTGAAAATATGTAAATATGCATGCGTGATTTCAGCATGCTTTGATTCTCCTATGTTTGATTTAATAAACAAACTGGCCAGACTTAATGCAAAACTTTTTAAAAAGAAACGTACAAAATGAAAAGTTGCGTGATATAAGCCTGGATATAAAGTTTGTACGTAACTTTATGTTCTTTTTTTTTTAGTTCAGTTTGCAAAAATTATAAGTTTTTGAATTTACTGGAAGGCCGAGAGATTTGCTTCAGTTTTCTCTTTGAATAAATGCTTATACGTGATTGAAGAAATAAACAAGGGAAGTTATCAATGCATGATTTTATTTCTGAGAAAAGGAAAGGCAAACTCATATTCAATTCAGTTTTGATTTACAAAAGGTTTAATTAAGGCATACGTTGATATGGGGAGAAATAAAGGTAAGTATACATCAGAGGATGAACGAAAGAGTTGATATGTATCGTATCAAATTAGGCATGCACAAATTTCTCCTTGGATTTGTCTCACACGTTACTTCCATGTTAAGTTTTTACTTCATTTTATTTATTTGATTTTAGTTTGAAAACAATAAATGGAATGGCAAGAATTTATGCAAAGCTTAGAAAAACGTATACAAATTTATTTAAAATCAGACTGTCAGTTAATGCAACGTAACGTTTGTTATAAAATCTCTGACTGATATTTTTCTCCAAAATTTTACGAAAACATGATTTTTACACTACGCTAAACAGACGCAGTCCAAAACATCAAAAAAAAAAAATTTATAAAAATAACATTTTAAAAACACACGTTTTATTACGTCACTTATACCCTATAATTGACGCGTCCTTTAAACGCGAAATTTAACAGTTCAAAAATAGCTTAAATTTTCACAGTTATTATTTAATTTTATTGACATATACAAATTTTATAAAATATATCTCCAAATAAAATAATTAACTATTTTGATAAACACAATTTATATAAAATATATTTCAAAGTTAAATAATTAAAATAAAATAAATAGCTAAAACTAGGGCTGTTACAGCTTGGGACCGCCCATCCTCTAAGGATCCTTTAAACTATTTACTATATAATAATACTTTGCTATTATAATAGTGTCTATTAGTAAAATAAACTTACTTTTAAATAGCGTTAAGGCCTTACATTTTCCACCTTAACACGTAATAGTCCCACTAGTCCATCCAATATCATAATCCCTCCTGATCGAGAAACCACCAGAGGATACCACACGGGCTACGGGAGAAAACCAAACTCGTACAAGGCTCGCTATGTAGGTGACACGGCATAACTAGGAAATGCCAGTAGATATACCAATTACGCTTCCGGACCGATGGTAACGCGTAGCGCGCAGCTACCGCCCACCTCGAACAACACTCCCACATCAAAGGTGCGCACCAAAACAATCACAAAAGTAGTAGAATGGCATACGAAGAAGTGCGTCCGATCAGAGGTGCTACCTCATTGATCCGTCGATCGCTCCTGTTTTAGCCATCTTATGCCAACTCACGGGAGTCGGGTCCACGTATTTACCTCAAAGGAAACGTCACCACCATCCTGCTTCATTCTGGAATCTCCACCGCGTACACGGTTGTCAAAGTGGTTTTCGGTATCGACAGAGAGTATGCCCATATCCGATCCCGGTCTCTTTAACAATCAACGTTATTATTACCCGTGGTTATAAAGAATCTAAAATATCAAAATGCTACTTTTGAAACTATTTAAAAGTGAAGTTATTTTTCTTACAAAATCAAATATAAAATCCGAAAAGTTTAGCCTTAGTCCAATTGAATCGACTACAGCACTTGCAAAGTGCGGTAATATCCTTTACAATAAATTTGAGTAAATTAAAATTTAGATTTCAATATAATTTCAATAAAATTAAACCTTTTATTTAAACAAATCAAAATTTCCACTTTTAAATAGTCATTTAAATTTCTTAATAATTTATGATTTTTTTATAAAGTAAATTCTTCAAGTATATATCTAACTTTTATACTTTATATAAAATCTAGTACACAGTTTCTATGAATTTTACTTAACAATTAAGTTAAATTACCGTTTCCAAAATAACTAAATTTCCAATTAATTTCTTATCTTACCTTTATTTCAAAACCAGCCTCCCATTTCTAAATCAAGTTATATTTCAACTTCTATATTTTCACTAATTTAACTATTTAATTCACTAATTTAACCATTTAATAACAGGATTTTTATCATCATCAATTTATATAACAGTCAAATAAAATGAAATAAAATTTTATTCTACAATTACAATTGTTATTAATTCACAGATATGTAAGTACGTTTGTCAGGTGAGAATACTCACCTTCTCGAAGCTGTAGAATTTATTCAAACAACTATATCTACACCGAAAGAAGAGTACAGAAGGCACGATCAATTATTGGAAGATGAGACAAACTGATTTCGATCTTGAAACAAGATAAATAAATAAAACTGAGTACGCGAATTCCAATTACGGACAAAGCAAATTTTTAAATAAAAAAAAATTGGAACGAGCTAAAATAAAATGAAAATCGACTCAAATTGCTCGACCACTCCACCGCACGACTTGACCCATTAAAACATAATCTCAGCCTGCCCATTTATTTTTTTTCCAAAACAAAATTTACAAAATAAGTTTATACTCTATTTTTTTTTACCCTTTTTTACAAAATATTATGACATGTTAATAAAAAGGTGGCAAATCTTACGTGGGCAACATGCAATTCACGGCAGTGTTACATAAAGGTGGCGCATGCAATATTTATTTATTTATTTATTTATTATTATTATTACTATTATTATTATTTTCTCTGTTAGGAAACAAGTAAAATATCAAAATATCCAAATCAAAACAATTTTATACTGTTCTTACATATATCATATATCCTCATACGTAATGTTTCTATATTTTAAAACACATGTGACCAAGAAACATAAAAAAACGCGTACGGTCTGGAAATACTTCTTCCCTGAACACTCGCGTAAACAAAGAAGTGGAATTATCTTAAAAATTTTAGGCTGGGCTAACCTTAGGCGGCGTATGACTTTTATATTATATTTTTTTTTTTCAAACTGAAGTGCGCTATACTCAAACAAGCATGCAGTTAATCCTTAATCACATGATTAATTAACCTTTATTATAACTTATTGCTAAATTAATAAATCTTTAATTATTAATTAATAATATTTAATTAATGACCTTTAATTTCAAATTGATTAACCCTTAATCAAATTATTTATTAATCCCTAATCATTAATTAATTAAATTAACCAATTATTCCTTAATTACCTCATTAATTGAATTAATTTCAAATCATTAAATCTTAATTTAACTTTGAGATAAAAACATTTCTTAATTATGACAAATCATTATTAACAAAAACATTTGAAAACAATTTACTTTTGAATTTACTTTAAAATTTCATTTCAAAAATGAGATGTAAAATGAATACAATTTAACTTAATGTGACAGCCCGCAAATCCGTACCCCTTGCGTCAATACTATTCTACATCAATTAACTCAAGTGGAACAGAAATACGAACCTTTATGGTTAAAAGAGAAGAGATAGAAGAAGAAGAAACTAAACAATATCAGAATCTCATAGTCGCAGCGGAGTAAAATATAATAGTAAATAATAAATCTTTACACAAAATGAAACTATATATGTTTTACACAACATATCATCAGAGTATCTCATACAAACAACATTTACCAGACAGACAAATCCATACAATCACAGCAGCGGATATATATAGAAGTACGTATAATACATCTCCAACTCCAGCTCCTCTCCTGCTCCATAGCATCCTATCCTGAACATATAATACTCGGTCTGACCCGAGCATTATAATGAAATAACACCCGAGTCAGTCTGGAATACCAGCTGATAATAATGCACCCAAATTGATTACTAAAGTTTCAAAAATCTTTTATGAAAACAAAAGCATCTCGTAAGATCACGCCACAAATAAACATGTCGGGTTTTTACCTTACGATAGCTAAAACACTTTTTATAGAAATCCTCTGATATTATAATAGGGTCTATATACAAATACTTATAAAATAGCCGAAATTGTTACATCTATTAAATTCCAGCTACTAGCCACAGAGTGGGTAATACAAACAAAACTCGCATAAGGCTCGTAGGGAGAATGGATTTCCAACAATGACTAGGCACTGGGGTACCACCTGTCACGGTACGGGGCCTAGATCACCGTACCGAGAACCACGCCCGATCCCCTGCAACACAAGGCCGGACCCATCCCTTACTGGACAGTTTCGAATAAGATCACCCCGCGGTTGGGATCAGCAACCGTCCACTATGCCGAAATAAAAAGGGACATCTAGACAGGGATGACCTTACTCTCAAGTGGGGGCTACCCACGAAGCCTTAATGCATATCCCCTGATTTTCAGTCATTCCCATTTGATGAGGCTTGATGTGACGCCCCACCCCTAGACCGACATTAGTAAAGAGAATTAACGAGTAATTCCGTCTACTAATGCAGAGAATAGGGCTGGATAAGGGCAACCAACATAGCATACACTAGCTATGAACTAGACATGTCGGATTTGTGTCAGATTTTTTTTATTCACTACCTCTTAGTGGATGACACGTCTAATCCATAACTAATGCACAATACGTTGGCTACTAAACTATTTCAGAAATAATGAGATACATATGCGGAATCATAACAATCTATCATAGAACAGCAAACTCAGATCAGCACATATATATACATACACATGTCCCATACAAAGTCATACAGATACATCATACACATGAGGTTTATCAGAGTAGCAAAAAGAATCTATACAGTCATCCCCAAATATAAATAACACGAAAGACTAGAGACGATCCATAGAAGCTAGACAAAGGATGCATGTGTCCCACAAGAGCAAAAGCTGATCCAAAAGATAAGGTATCCATCTAACCTGCAACTCGGTCTGACCCAAGTGAAACACACGGGTCAGGCAACTAAAACTTATCAGTAGATAAGGCTCATATCAATAAGTTTAAGGGGAAAATATTCCATCCGTTGTTCCTAACAGATAAGAATATAAGTGCATCGTGTACATGAAGGTGTCATGTGAATCATCTCAATATCAATCAATATAGCGGATGTTAGGTTATAAGAACAATCATGAGTAAACATCCAAGGAAATCATCAAAACTTCATAAACATCTAAAACATCAAGATATGATTCAAAACATCACAAATCATCAATAATGTCGCCTTATTCTTACGAAGGCTATGAAATCATCAAACAATACCAAATAGGTAAGAATCATCATCAAAACAGATTATTGCACGTGCTTCAACATCTTTACTAGTACTATACTTTTGGTACCGTACATCGTGATAATCGGGATTATATACATCTTAATCGTCTAGAACATCTTAATCATCTTGACGACTACGTAGTCAATAATTCAGAATCTCAATCGGCGATATCAAAGACTCGAGTATCGATAATGATACTTCGTGATTTTGGGGGCATAATCATCATCTGTAACAACCCGATATTTTCAGCCATTCGCATCCACACGTGTCAGACTTGAATTGCTCAAAATATCGCATTGTAAATAATTTTGGAGCAAATGAAATACAATCACAGAATCACAGACATAGAAATATCAGAATAACTCGTAGCGGAAATTAAAATACCATAGTAGTTCATGAAGCTACTATAACAAACTCTCAAAACATAATACATAATATCAGTCTGAAAAACATATACAATAGAAATCCCAATTACATAGCAGTTTATCAATACCAAAGCTGAAATAGAACAACCGAAACTAAAGGGATAGATAACTAGACAAGCAGAATCTCCAGCAATTCCTAGCTCCAGAAAAGAAATCCAAAGCTAAGCTGTAAATACTCAGGCTGACCCGAGCGTAAAGTAAAACACAAAACACTCGAGTCAGGACAATATATACTTATATAATGTAAACCAACTCAAGTGAACTGTAGTAGAAATGCACAATAACTTAAAGGATGCTTGGGATCGCCCATCCTTTCAGAATCAGTTAAACTAATTACATCCCGTGGTTAAAATTTCAAAATGGTATTTTATACTTCAAAATCAAATGTAATTTCAAAATTCAATATCATTCAAAATATCATATCTTTCAAACCACATTCATTTTTATTTAATTTAAATACCATTACAAAACACATTTCAAAATAGGTTATATTTCGAAACAAATTACTTCATTTTAAATCATAAAATGAAGTTATTATATTTAATAATTAAATTATTAAATTTCCAAAATTTAAGTCTTTCAAAATTCATTTATTCACTTAATTTATTAAAACAGATGAAAATTCAACTTTCGCAGCATTTAGAAACTGCTACGGAAAGTTACATTCAAAACAGTTCAATTTAACAAAAGATAGCATTTAAAGATGCTGTAATAAGGTTACATTAGTTTCAAATAAAACTTAGTTAAATTCAACAATTATAGCATTTACAAAAATGCTATAATAACCTTTAATTAAACTTAGCCATTTGGTTCATTATTATCAACTACAGCATTTACAAATGCTGTATTATCATTTACATTAGAATTAATAGCATTTCAGAAATGCAGTTAATTAACTTCAAGTATTCAATATAATTTCACAAACAACTATATTTTTATTTAAATCATTTTTAGCTTATAAAATCATATAATTTCACTTTTAAAACAGTCATTCAAATACCCTTATATTCATGATTTTATAAAGTTAAATCTCCATTCAAAAATCAAAATTTAATAATAATTCACTTATTAAATTCCAACATTAAATTTTAAATTCATTAAAAATTTAACTTAACATTTAAGTTTAAAATTTTTCAAATATAACTTAATTTCATTTTTATTTACTTAACTTAAAATTCACTTTTAAGCCAAATTCACAAATTTTCAATTTTAGTTATATTTCCAAATTTCAACCTAAATATTCATTCATTTCACATTTTAACTTTATTCAAAAATCATTAATATATTATAAAATCATTTTAAATTCATTTAATTCAAAATATCATAAATTTATCATATTTTCATATTTAATTTAAATTCCATTTATCACCAAATTCTCATTTCCAAAATAACTTACATTTCAGATTTTCTAACTTTACCATTTATTTATTTCACTTATAAATTTTCAGAAAATCAATAATGCTTTACAAAAATCATTTTTAATCAAATTTAAATCAAAATATTATAATATTTACATTTCTAAAATAATTTAAAATTTTAGAAAAATATATTTTAACAACGGGTCTGTATTTCATTTTCTAGCCTAGATGAAGTGATACGGGTAATATATCATTTCAACCCGTAATTTACAAAGAAAACCCGGCTTTGATCATTTCAAACCCGAAATCTCAAGTAAAAGAAAATAATTGAAAATCATTCAGGCCTATCATTTCAGCCCATAACGATTTTCTCCTATTCTAAAGTCCGTTCGGGTATGTATCATTTCAATCCATAGTGATTCTAGTCTACAAGGAACTTGCAGTGTGATAAACTGATGAAAATAACAGAATAGCATGAAATAACAGTAACGCATAGTATAACAAGTGTAAATATAGGTGCGAACTTCATATGAATGTAATATAGCAGTTATAACAGGATGATATGCATTTACAGATTCAGGTGATGTCAGTTTATCACTATATAAGTACATATTAGTCAGGTGAGATTTACTCACCTGTTCAAAGCTGGAGATCGCTAGCAAAACAACAATACTGACACTACGAAGGCACGACAACACTACAATGATCTGAGAGTGGGAGAGCCAAGGCTATACCCCTTGAAACATTTAAACAAAACAATACAATATACATGAATAAACACTTCACATATATTTAAATAACTTATATATACAAGCACAAATCAAATCCAAACCAATTGCACTTGCCTCCATCTCGCATAGACTCGGCCATGGCTGGAAAATACACGACATGACATGTTCTAGGGTCTGGTTATGGACCTATAGGGGTCGGCCTAATCTAGAGAAATTGGTGCAAATATTTGTGAAGCAAGATCTAATGTTCAAAGGAAAAAGCATAGATTTCAAAGCATCTTATGGCTCGACCAAGGCCAAGGGGGCATGGCTATTTCAGGTAGGGTCAGGTAGTGGTGTGCAGAGGTATTCCAGGTTAGAATTTGGTTGGTGGAGGTGGTGTTTGGTCGGCCTAGGTGGAAGAGAGAGGTGGTGATAGCATAGGTGATTGGCTATGGCAATTCAAGTGGAGTTTGTGCAAATTTTGGTGGAGTTTGATCAACTATTGGTGCATGGCCAGTCTTGGGCAGAGGGCTGGAAGTGGTGGCAACCTGATGTGGTGGTGGTGGAGGAGGCCAAGGTGATGGAGGAGCTAGGGCTGAGCTACAAATGTGAAGGCAAGTGCACAAAATCATAAGAAACAAGAAGAAAAAGAGAAAAAGAATTGAAAATTTACCAAAGCTTTTCACAAAGGAGATGGCCGAATTTTTTAGAGTTTGAGAAGAAAAAATTTGTGAAAAATGAAGTGGAGAAGTGGTCGGCTGAAGGGAATGAGTTATGGCAGCAAATAATGAAAAGGTGATGGTTGAAATGTGAAAAGACAAGAAGACAAAAAACCTTAAGCAAATCAAAGGTCGCAAAACTCTTCAAATTTCCACCATTTCTTTTGCAATTTTAAATAACTGAAAAATAAGTATAAATTCAGATAAAAACACGAAAATTTAGTAAATAAACAAAAATAAATAAATAAATATTAATTATATATAATTAAATTAAGAAAATAGCAAAGAAAATGTAAACTAGGCTAGAAAATTTGAAAACAAATGAAATGAGCTTTGGAAAATTTTTGTGTACTTGAAAAATATTTATAAATAAAGATAAAGACACAAAAATAAAATGCATGCATAAAAATAAATAAATAAATTTTAATTAAATATAATTTAAATGAAGAAAATAGCAAAAAAATGGAAACTAGCCTTTAAAAATAGAAAATATATGCAATAAATTTTGGAAAAATTATATTATCACTTTAAAAATATTAAAAGACAAAAATAAACATAAAATAACATACTAGCACATATTAAAATAAAATATAACAAAGAAAATATGATTTATATAATCTAAAGTAGGCAAAATTGCAAAATAAAACAAATTATACTCAAAATTGAAATGTGCATAACTTTCACAGTTTAAGTCCGTTTTCAACGAAACAAAAAGCAGTATTCAAGTTGTTAAATCTATTTCCATAATAAAAGATAAAATTTAGGAGTTTAAATATTTAAATTTGAAATTTAAAAGTCAAAGTTTGACCAATTTGAATAGAAATTCATCTTTCAGTAAAATATCCAATTTATACCTGTTTGAAATTATAATTCACATAATAATCAACACTTATATTTAAAAATGTGAAATGTTTGAAATAAAAAAGTTTAAAAATAATTTCAAAATAAAATAAAGTCAAATATTAAAATATATGAAAAATCTAGGGTTGTTACACTCTCCCCCACTCAAATCTTTTCGTCCTCGAAAAGGAAGGAAGCGGAGAAACAACAAGAAAGAACAATAGGTTGGAAGACATCCTCGAAAGAAGGTAGGGAAAAGGTAGCTAGAAAGGGAAGCATGTTGGAAGACAAGGGTGAACCATTATTTAAACCATTATACATTTCAATTAAAATTTCATAACATTTTAAACATTTTATAATATGATGAATAGTCATTTGATTCAAATCTGATGGTTCAAGGTAAACAATATTTAAAACATTTTAAATTTTTAGAAGGGAAAATAACTGATCAAAATATTCTTTATACAATACTTTATCAAGATGCTTTTATCAAAATACTTTTATAACTCGATGTCTTAACAAGTTTACTTTCGTTCCTACAGACTCTGGCTATGCGTTGTTCGGGCGCAAAGCTAGAATTCTTCAAGTACTTAGTAGACTTGTTTCAACACCCAGTGAAAATAATGAAAACACTTTTAAAAACAGATATGGAAAGTACAATCCAAACAAATCAACCAAACCGAAACAGTTGTCTAACCATGGATCGCGGATACACAATGATTACGCCTGGATCCCCCAGGAAACAATCCGTATCCGTAAGCTTTCTCAGCCCTACGAGTTACGCCATGATGACGAGTAGAATGCAGGATACACAATGGTTACGCCTGGATCCCCCAGGAAACAATCCGTACCACCAGGCTCGCTCAGCCAGGCATTTGCGCTACTAATGCGACCTACATAGAGTGCAGGATACACAATGGTTACGCCTGGATCCCCAAGGAAACAATCCGTACCCCTAGGCCAGCTCAGCCAGGATGTTGCGCTATGCAGTCGCGATCATAAGACAATGGAGATCGCCATGGAATTCGATGGACACTCGAGTATCATATCCGGAAAACCCAAATCAAAGAGAGAGAATAATAACGATAGAATGAATCCACAGTGTGGCCACAAAGCGGATATCAACCAGAAGGCACTTTCCATATCTTTACTTCGAAAATATGTATCATATAGTACCTTTCAAAATCACTTCCAAATATCATACTTATATAAAGTTCATTTTATATAAGATTTCATTTCAAATCAAATACTTTTCAAAACAATAGTATATCAAATCACACTTATATAGATTTCGATTATATAAGATTTCACTTTTCAAAATTGGGTACCTTTTCAAATCAACAGTTTTCAAATCAATAGTTTTCAAATCTACTACATACTTATACAAATCAATTTTATATAAGTTAGATAACTCCCAAATCAAAGTATTTAAAAAAAAGGTTCTCAATTTTAATTCATTTCAATAGTATTTCAGTTTAAAAATCATATATGATTTCACCAAATCATTTCTTCCAAATTACATATATTCAGTTTCAAAGTTTCTTAAAATAATAGATTTAGAAAATAATCCAAATTTTCAAATCTACAAAATTTAGGTCAAACAAAATTCATTTCCATTTCAAACATATATTCACTTCAAAAGTCATAATACTTTCAAAGTTATGAATCTTTCGAAACCAAAATACTTGAAATCATTACACTTTGAAAATCATAACATTTAAAAATCATGCATTTGAAATCATAAAACATTCCTTTAGTTCTTTACATTTCACAAATTTATTCAATTAAACCAAAATCTAAAACTTCCAAATTTTAATTCCATTCAAACCATCAGTTTCAATTCAATTTAGTTTTCCAACGAAAGCATTTCAAATATTATTCAATTTCAAATATAGACTTGATTTACAAAATAAACTATTCAATCTTAAATATGTTTCAAGGCTTAAATATACCATATTTCAAACTATTTATAATTTCATATATCTCAAATTTTACTTCATTATTACTTAGTGTTGAAATATTTATTTCATAAATCCATTATTTTTAAATAAACTCAAATTACAGGTAAACCAAATATCCTTTCATACTAATATAAGCTTCAATTATAGATTTATCAAGATCAATGGTTTTCAAAATCATTTTATACTTACATAAAGTTTATCTTATATAAGGATCAAAATTTTCAAAAAATAAATTTCGCTACATGAAAAGCCATATGGGATTGAACATCTTTGCTTACTAAAAGATTTTTAATTAAGAATAGTTTTGTATATAAAATAGTTTTTATGAAAAACCACTATCAAATTTAAAACCATTTTTCAAAACTATTTTTCTTTTTCTTAAACTATGGTTTTTCATAAAAGAAAAATTCCAATTAAATTACAAAGATATCCAACCCGAAAACTTTTAATTTCAGCGTCAAGTATACCAATGATATTAGGATATAAGATGTACATACGTCATCATTTCGCAACATTACATTCGATCGCTTGCTCGATCACACAAGTTCGCTTTCGAACTAGTATTGTCCATTCGACTTCCCTAATGCGGACTTCGATATGGTTTCTCGACTAGAAGCCATCAGTCTCCTTGCATAGCCATATACTATGATAGAGAATTCTAGAATCAAGCCCAAAATCCATATCAAATGTTCGCCATCAAGACTCGAATGAAAAATCCTAACACGAAATGGTGTAATTCACCTCGAACTTGTGTACTCAAACTTGGATTAAATTAATTATGCGAATAAAACAGCATACGTACAACTTATGTATCTATTCCAACTTGTTAAATAAATAGTTTCATAAAGATGTTACTAAGTTAAAACATTTGAAACCAAATTTTTCTCAAACATTTGATGACTAATTTTTATCCAAAACGTTTCAAAACTAAATTTCATATTAGTATAATTCAAAATAGTCTTATTTATTTACTTAACAAAACAGTTTCAACTTATAAAAATCATATTATTTCATACTTGAAACATACAAACTAAACTTATATTCTTTATCAAATACCTTATACCTTTCCAAAAAAAAAATTTAGCTTTGAAAAATTAACCTTGACTTGGAAGTGCTCGAATCTTAAAATAGTCGAAGAAGTCATATTTTCAATCCAAGAGTTGAAAATCAACACTAAATCAGTAAATCAATTTCAAAAGTTAGGTTTCAAAATCTGAAACTCGAGAACTGAACACCGGCTTACTCTAAATCTTTTCAAAAATATATATATACGGATCTACCTTTCGAATATCAAACCATACTTCGAAATCTGAAATCAAAATTGGTTTCACGAAATCACTCGCATAGCAAAGCTACTAGAGTGGCCTCTCCCTCACTCAGAAACTCGAAAATCAATGTCGATGATGCATGCATTCATCATCGAAATTATTTTCCAGCGACATAAGTGAGTACTGGACTTCAATTAACTTTGAAAAACTTCTTTGAAATTCCTTCAAAATCATTGAAATTCATTCGAATACATTTGAAACGTTTCTTATTTGAAAAAATATCTTTAAATCGTATTATTATTATATATATTCCAAAATCTTAAAACCGATTTCAAAACACCGGAATTCGATTGATCGAAATTCAAATTCAGAACCCTTCAGTTATAAATCATTTTGTATAAATCAAGTTCTTATAAAATTTTCAAAATTTCAAATTCTTTCGAAATTTCAAATTTTCATTTTTGAAAGGTCTATAGTCCTTATCGAAAACATTTCACTTTTATATATAAAAATATGGCCATCCTTAATAATTTTGATGTATGCACAATTTCAAAATACAACCAAACGCAAATTTCGAAAGGATGATTCAAGGAAGGATTTCAAACAAACAAAGATTCAAAATTAGAGGAACTCTAATCAAATAGAATTCTAGTTCGAAGATAAACTCAAATGAAGATGAGATAATTTAATTACCAAATAGAGGATAGATAAGCATATATAAATCACGGGCGACCTTAACCAGTCAACCGAGATTTTAGGAATATAACCAATACGGAAATCTAAGGCAAATCGACCTTCGTTCGCCAGAGATAGAATCCGGGTAGAGCAGGAGATAGATAGGATCGACATCCGAGGATACAGAAATCTCTAGTGAATCAATGCCAATTGTAAAGGAATTTCACTCCCTTACAAATCATTCAAAGATTGGCGGAATCGCCGATCTTTAGAGGTTATTCAAAGTGGAGTTATGGTAAGCTCCAAAAATAAAAAGAATGCAATTAGGGGAGATAGGAATAGATTTCAGAACAAGTTGGAATGTTCCAAAATTCAAAGGAATCCTAATCGAAGAAATCCCAACCAAGATAGAAGTTCAAAATTTTAAGGAAATCCTAATCAACAAAACTTACTAACAAGGTGGATACGAAAGGGATAAAGTCCAGAAATTTTCTTTCAAAACAAGAAAATTTTATACCAAAATAATCTTTAAAAATCCTTTAAAATCATTTGGAAATCATTTTATACTTCGAACACAAGGAAATGATTCTGAGATTGATTTCACTCATTTTAGGGTATTTCTACCCTATCTCAAATGAGTTTTTTTTTTGCTCCACAGGCTAAGGTTTGCCTAGAAACCAAAGCTCTGATACCAACTGTAACAACCCGATATTTTCAGCCATTCGCATCCACACATGCCAGACTTGAATTGCTCAAAATATCGCATTGTAAATAATTTTGGAGCAAATGAAATTCAATCATAGAATCACAGACATAGAAATATCAGAATAACTCGCAGCGGAAATTAAAATACCATAGTAGTTCATGAAGCTACTATAACAAACTCTCAAAACATAATACATAATATCAGTCTGAAAAACATATACAATAGAAATCCCAATTACATAGCAGTTTATCAATACCAAAGCTGAAATAGAACAACCGAAACTGAAGGGATAGATAACTAGACAAGCAGAATCTCCAGCAATTCCTAGCTCTAGAAAAGAAATCCAAAGTTAAGCTGTAAATACTCAGGCAGACCCGAGCGTAAAGTAAAACACAAAACACTCGAGTCAGGATAATATATACTTATATAATGTAAACCAACTCAAGTGAACTGTAGTAGAAACGCACAATAACTTAAAGGATGCTTGGGATTGCCCATCCTTTAAGAATCAGTTAAACTATAAATTAATTACATCCCGTGGTTAAAATTTCAAAATGGTATTTTATACTTCAAAATCAAATGTAATTTCAAAATTCAATATCATTCAAAATATCATATCTTCCAAACCACATTCATTTTTATTTAATTTAAATACCATTACAAAACACATTTCAAAATAGTTTATATTTCGAAACAAATTACTTCATTTTAAATCATAAAATGAAGTTATTATATTTAATAATTAAATTATTAAATTTCCAAAATTTTAGTCTTTCAAAATTCATTTATTCACTTAATTTATTAAAACAGATGAAAATTCAACTTTCGCAGCATTTAGAAATTGCTACAGAAAGTTACATTCAAAACAGTTCAATTTAACAAAAGATAGCATTTAAGAATGCTGTAATAGGGTTACATTAATTTCAAATAAAACTTAGTTAAACTCAACAATTATAGCATTTACAAAAATGCTATAATAACCTTTAATTAAACTTAGCCATTTGGTTCATTATTATCAACTACAGCATTTACAAATGTTGTATTATCATTTACATTAGAATTAATAACATTTCAGAAATGCAGTTAATTAACTTCAAGTATTCAATATAATTTCACAAACAATTATATTTTTATTTAAATTATTTTTAGCTTATAAAATCATATAATTTCACTTTTAAAACAGTCATTCAAATACCCTTATATTCATGATTTTATAAAGTTAAATCTCCATTCAAAAATCAAAATTTAATAATAATTCACTTATTAAATTCCAACATTAAATTTTAAATTCATTAAATTAAATTTAACTTAACATTTAAGTTTAAAAATTTTCAAATATAACTTAATTTCATTTTTATTTACTTAACTTAAAATTCACTTTTAAGCCAAATTCACAAATTTCCAATTTTAGTTATATTTCCAAATTTCAACCTAAATATTCATTCATTTCACATTCTAACTTTATTCAAAAATCATTAATATATTATAAAATCATTTTGAATTCATTTAATTCAAAATATCATAAATTTATCATATTTAATTTAAACTCCATTTATCACCAAATTCTAATTTCCAAAATAACTTACATTTCATATTTTCTAACTTTACCATTTATTTATTTCACTTATAAATTTTTAGAAAATCAACAATGCTTTACAAAAATCATTTTTAATCAAATTTAAATCAAAATATTATAATATTTACATTTCCAAAATAATTTAAAATTTTTAGAAAAACATATTTTAACAACGGGTCTGTATTTCATTTTCTAGCCTAGATGAAGTGATACGGGTAATATATCATTTCAACCCGTAATTTACAAAGAAAACCCGGGTTTGATCATTTCAAACCCGAAATCCCAAGTAAAAGAAAATAATTGAAAATCATTCAGGCCTATCATTTCAGCCCATAACGATTTTCTCCTATTCTAAAGTCCGTTCGGGTATGTATCATTTCAATCCATAGTGATTCTAGTCTACAGGGAACTTGCAGTGTGATAAACTGATGAAAATAGCAGAATAGCATGAAATAACAGCAACATATGGTATAACAAGTGTAAATATAGGTTCGAACTTCATATGAATGTAATATAGCAGTTATAACAGGATGATATGCATTTACAGATTCAGGTGATGTCAGTTTATCACTATATAAGTACATATTAGTCTGGTGAGATTTACTCACCTGCTCAAAGCTGGAGATCGCTACCAAAACAACAATACTGACACTACGAAGGCACGACAACACTACAATGATCTGAGAGTAGGAGAGCCAAGGCTATACCCCTTGAAACATTTAAACAAAACAATACAATATACATGAATAAACACTTCACATATATTTAAATAACTTATATATACAAGCACAAATCAAATCCAAACCAATTGCACTTGCCTCCATCTCGCATAGACTCAGCCATGGATGGAAAATACACGACTATGGAATGTTCTAGGGTCTGGTTATGGACCTATAGGGGTCGGCCTAACCTAGAGAAATTGGTGCAAATATTTGTGAAGCAAGATCTAATGTTCAAAGGCAAAAGCATAGATTTCAAAGCATCTTATGGCTCGACCAAGGCCAAGGGGGCATGGCTATTTCAGGTGGCGTTAGGTAGTGGTGTGCAGAGGTGTTCCAGGCCGGAATTTGGCTGGTGGAGGTGGTTTTTGGTCGGCCTAGGTGGAAGAGAGAGGTGGTGATAGCATAGGTGATTGGCTATGGCAATTCAAGTGGAGTTTGTGCAAGTTTTGGTGGAGTTTGATCAACTATTGGTGCATAGCCAGTCTTGGGCAGAGGGCTGGAAGTGGTGGCAACCTGATGTGGTGGTGGTGGAGGAGGCCAAGGTGACGGAGGAGCTAGGGATGAGCTACCAAGGTGAAGGCAAGTGCACAAAATCATAAGAAACAAGAAGAAAAAGAGAAAAAGAATTAATAATTTACCAAAGCTTTTCACAAAGGAGATGGCCGAATTTTTTAGAGTTTGAGAAGAAAAAAATTCGTGAACAATGAAGTGGAGAAGTGGTCGGCTGAAGGGAATGAGTTATGGCAGCAAATAATGAAAAGGTGATGGTTGAAATGTGAAATGACAAGAAGACAAAAAGCCTTAAGCAAATCAAAGGTCGCAAAACTCTTCAAATTTCCACCATTTCTTTTGCAATTTTAAATAACTGAAAAATAAGTATAAATTCAGATAAAAACACAAAAATTTAGTAAATAAACAAAAATAAATAAATAAATATTAATTATATATAATTAAGTTAAGAAAATAGCAAAGAAAATATTGTAAACTAGGCTAGAAAATTTGAAAATAAATGAAATGAACTTTGGAAAAATTTTGTGTACTTGAAAAATATTTATAAATAAAGATAAAGACACAAATGTAAAATGCATGCATAAAAATAAATAAAAAAATTTTAATTAAATATAATTTAAATGAAGAAAATAGCAAAAAAATGGAAACTAGCCTTTAAAAATAGAAAATATATGTAATAAATTTTGGAAAAATTATATTATCACTTTAAAAATATTAAAAGACAAAAATAAATATAAAATAACATATTAAAACGTATTAAAATAAAATATAACAAAGAAAATATGATTTATATAATCTAAAATAGGCAAAATTGCAAAATATAACAAATTATACTCAAAATTGAAATGTGCATAACTTTCACAGTGTAAGTCCGTTTTCAACGAAAAAAAAGCTGTATTCAAGTTGTTAAATCTATTTCCATAATAAAAGATAAAATTTAGGAGTTTAATATTTAAATTTGAAATTTAAAAGTCAAAGTTTGACCAGTTTGAACAGAAATTCATCTTTCAGTAAAATATCCAATTTATACCTGTTTGAAATTATAATTCACGTAATAATCAACACTTATATTTAAAAATGTGAAATGTTTGAAATAAACAAGTTTAAAAATAATTTCAAAATAAAATAAAGTCAAATATTAAAATATATGAAAAATCTAGTGTTGTTACGTCATCCACGGATCCCCAATATACTCGTGTCTTGTAGTACTAGTCATCTTCTAGAATGTGTCTCAACGTCTCGAGTAGGAACCCAAAAGGGTATAACACACGTCCCATACCATGTGTTATCTCCTATCGGTTTACTAATCGTCCGCTGGCTCCACATCATGAAAATCAAACATCAATATGAAATCATATCGCCTCATCTCATCGGCGAAAGAAAAAAAATATATAATTCGTAGCAATTCCGCTACGACAAATCTACACAAAATCAAACTTGTCTCATCTCATCGACAAGTAAACACAATCTAAATCAACAAATCGTAATATACCATAAATGGTTACACCTCATCTCATCGGCAAGAGCATCTTCATCGTAATAATCCAACATCGTCTATATATTCCCGTTCAGGAATTATTGGACTACATTCCATACAAGCTCATCAAGCTAATATGGAAAAGTACGCTCTAAGTTCATCTTGAGGTACCACGGAGTGGTCCCTAATCGTGGAGGAGATCAAAAGATTCCTCAAAATATTTCGATCATACAAGTTCATACTTAAGCGATAAAGTAAACGCGCACGAGTCCCATACCCCGTGGTTTTTACTAAATCGTTTAATGTACTTTCTCGTACGTCCGAATACTCTAGAAAATGATAAAATATTTTTATATAGGACTAAAATATTTTTATAGCGAAAATAGGCTTTATAAAACTATTTATAATAAATTCCAGGATTTATAATGGACAGAACACTATTTTTAAGGCCATAAAACAATTTATAAAAACCTTTTAAATATAATAATAATAGCTTAAAATCCTTTAAATATTCATAAAAAAAATTATAAGACAAGCCATGATTTTTTTGAGAATATACTGAATTTTTTTATGGATTTTTAAATCCAAGAAAACTACTACTCCTCTTAATATTGATATAAATCGATATATATATATATATATATATATATATATATATATATATATATATATAAACAATTTGAATTCAAATAAAATTTAAATCCAAAAGTTCATGTGAACTTGGCTAATCCATTACTGGATATCATGGCCAAATATTAGCGTCAAATTTCATGTAATTTTTTTTGCAAAAGAATGCAAATGGAATTGTCAAAATCGAACGAACACATGAATATTGTGGCTGTCAATGACAGGCCAGCAGTACAAATAACAGTTTTTCTCCATTTAAACATCAAAATCGTACAAAACTTAAAACATAAAAGTTGTATCTTATTCTTTGGGGATTTCAGAACATCCAAAATTTCAATATTCCGATCAGTATCGTGAAAATTATGGTCGAAATACTATCCTATGAATTTTATATGCATTAGCTAACAACAACATGCTAGAGATAAACATTCACGATTTCTTCATAGGAAACATCAAAATTTGGCAAAGTGATTCAAAGAAAAGTTGTAGCTTAGTTTCTAAGCTTTCAGGAATGGGCAAAATTATTAAATTCCGATTTGTGGTTCAAAAGATATGCTCAAAATACTACTTCAGCAAAAGAGTATTTCTGTGCCAAAAACCATTCGTTACAGCAACTTCTAACCCAATTTTCAGGCACCAAATGAAATCAAAATGCCGTAAAAATTGGTAGGAATATACTACAGTCAATAAGCTTCAAAACGAGACCAAAATCACCTAATCCAATAAGGGATGAAGGAGATACAAGCAAATGAAAATAGGGTATTTTCAGGATTCAGTATGAACAAATAGAAGTAAATTGACGTACAGGAATTAGATTTTTTTTCACAACTTCAGGTGATTTAGCTTGCTTTAAGATAATTCTTACCTATTGCAGCGAAGAGCGAAGAATTGGACAGCAAGGAGAGGTCTTCTAGGCTTGCAACGAAGCTCCGGAGGCTGCTACTACAAGAAGAGAGACACGCAAAGCAAAAGCAAACCTCAAACATGAACATACAGTAAAATCACAAATGAAATCACAAATTCGAGATTAACATGATGGAGATTACCTTACTCTCTTTAATTTGGCTAATTACTCTTTTAATTTCAGCTATAATTTGATTTATTAGAGCTTGGATAAGAAGGAGGACATGGATTTTGCTTTGTGAAGCTACTGTCTAATTTGAGGAAGAAGAAGACTAAAAATAAAACAGTGGAAATTTTGTACGCACAAGTTTATTTTTCCATCCAGATATTTCTTATGGGCTGACCTGGGTTGGGGCTAAACCCATTTAGATTTAGGTATTTATTTGTTTTATTATTTATGTGTTCATAATTTACACAATATACAAATGTACATAACTTACACATATTTGATCGGATTTTCACGATTTTGGATGCGTTGGATTCGTCTTGCCATCTAGTTTTCAATAAAATTATTAAAACTTATGTTTCAACAATTTTATTATTTTATATTCATTTATTATCAAATATAACTAATTTTTTTATTTTTGCACAATAAATTGCAAAACTAACACAATTGGTTAAATTATATTATTTTACACATCCAATAACAAAACAAATACATGTTTTGTCACTAATAAATTATTTCTCACTAATTTATCCACATTCTTCATGATTATTAATTTATTTACCCATTTCTCCATATTTAAATTAATAAAATGCCAATTTGTTTTAAATAAACACAATATTGAACAAATTATTAATATTTATCCATCTTAAACAATATTCTACATTCATTAACCCAACACATCTCAAATTCATCATTTATCTCAAATAAACCGTATTTCCTCATTTTCTCTTAATTACTTAATTAATTACAATATTAAATTATAATCTTCATTATAATTTAATATTTTCGGTAATCTCCAAAACCAGGGTTGTTACACTTGAGGCTAAGCGTTACCTTTTGGAACGTTTCACTTAGAATGCTCATCGCCCACCTGACGATGTTCCGAAAGCATTCGTCCACACAAGTCCGTCCCGGGTTCGAACAGAACCGAAGGCACTACTCCTACTACATCCATTTTGGAAATATCCTCAGGATTAGTAGCGAATAGCCCTTGCACTTCACTGCTCCATCTTCGACTCCGAACACGTTTTTCACGAAACGTAACAAACCGGATCGAAGTGGTTTTCGAGAAATAAATCTCGATCCCGGTCTCTTCGAAACGATCAACGCATTTGTCCAATATTGATAGTCGGTGATTTAACTATCAATTAATATTCATAAGCATCCATCACACAATAAATAATTCCCACATTATTTATTTGCCTCAAATATCTTTATAAGATATATTTCCAAATTTTCAAAACTCATTTGAAAACAATTTCCAAAGTTCTTCCTTTACAAGGTAAATCCTTTACCATTTATTCCCATTGAAAATAACCAAGTTCAAAACAATTTAGAATTAAAACAATTAAAACACTTTATTCTGAAATATATTTTAAAATATGGAAATTTACTACTAATTATTACTTAAAAATAAAATTCCAAATATGTAAAGTTAAACTATTTATTAGGATATAAATTCTGATTGTAAATAAGGGTTTAGTTTAAACTAATCTTATAAGTAGAGTTTAAAAAGGTTAATACTAATTTCAATAACTTAGGTCAAAACTAGCCCTTTAAACAAATCCATTTGTAAAATAATTACTAAGGTATTCATAAAAATTTACTATTACTAATTTATTAATAGTTACTTTAAAATAATAATTTTCAAACACTCTTTTATACAAGTTTGAACTTTAAACTTTCTTTTATTTAAATCTGTTTAAAACTCGAACTCGGTTTTCCAGGGAAACTCACTCCCATTCAAACAACCCGGAAAATCTTTCTTATAAATTCTGTCGATTTATTTCAATTCAGATTTTTGTTTTAATAACATAAATTTCCTTCCCAGGTTTTCAAAATAAACTCCTTTGGAGTTTAAACACAATTTCCATTCCCGGAAATTCACTTTAAAAATTCGGTTTTACAAATCTTTTAAATAAACTTGTGCGAATTTATTAAAGGAAAATAATACTTACAAATTTCCTAAATAAAATCCCAATGGTAAAAATGCATTTCAAATATATTTTATTTACATTTTAAACTGCTAATTTATATTTGGAAAGCCTCATTGAAAATATACTTTAATTTCCTGGAAACATCACCAAATAATCCCATCGTTATTTTATAACCATTTATAATTCCTATTGAATTTATCTCCAAATATTTTTGCTTTCACATTTATCAAATGGTAACTTTTCTCTTCGTTTACCATTCCAAATTTTATCAATTTTCAATTTCATCCCAAACAGATTTAAATTTTAATTCTTTTAGATTCTTTATTTAACAATATCCTTTATTTCCAAAAACCCCAATTTATCCATTTATAATTAAATTATGGATTTATAATTTATCCAACAATATCCTAATACAATTTAATTTCAGATTTATCAATCACAACATATAAACAGATTGCATTATCAATTATAAAAATAATTTCTACATCGTGAGGAATCCAGGTGGATCCCTCCAACCTGTTTTTCCCTACATCACAAATATTAGGACATCATGTATATAGATATCCATCCAGACTGATAACAACAATTATATTCAACCAATCACAGAAATATTTAAATATTGACTATTTAAATTGTCTAGCATCCAGATGTGAGTGAGAATAACTCACCTTGAGTTTCGGCGAGCGTTCGAAATTTAAATTAAACCGAACGACGTTCGATTTAACTCAAATTTCTACTTGCCCAGAATGATTTCCGAACCGCACCATTGCGTAGTACGCATCGCTGCGATTCCGGAGCTACCAAATTCATTGAAATCTGATACAGTATGCATAAGGTATTCGATTTTAAAGTTTAAATTGAATTTAAAACAAATTTCTTTTATATATTTTTTTAACCTTACAATCTGGGCCGCATCACACAGGAAGAAATCACGGCCGAAACAAAAATTCATCTTCCTCGCGTAAACATCAGGTTAAACGAACCCAAGTCGCGATTTAGGGTTCCAAACCGCTTCCTCCTCGCTCGACTTGAACGTGATCGATCAACTCCACCATGAAGCCCACGGCTTGCTCCCCCTTCGGCCAAAACACGAACGAGCTCGGCTACATCATGCATGTGGGAGACGCGAACTAACGACGGCGACCTCGGCCCATTTTCTGGTTCCATACGGCGACGACGCTCAAGATCCACCGTTGGATTTGACGAGCTCGAAGAGCTCTATAATTTGCTAGTTGGAAATTTTTGCAAAAACTTGGTAGATTGAGAGAAAAATGTAGGAGAATGAAAAGAAGTTTCGGCCATTAAAATAATATGAACAGCGGCCTGAAGAAATAGGGTTAGGGTTTAACTATGTGCGTATATATATACGTATAACCGATTATATTAATATTTAATTCACTTAAAAGCAACTTTTTCACACGATCTCCAAACGACGCGTGCCGATAGGCATTTCTTGGGTTTTTCCGTGTTCCGGACACAGTGGAACAGGTTTCATAAGCTAGTTTGGTCGTATGCGCGAGTTACAGAAATAAACGGTCAATTTCTATTTAAATCGATTAAAGTATCTTCTAAGCGTTTTAAGCTACCGGAGTCAAACGACAACTCCGATTGCTACGAAAATTGAAATCCGATAATAACTAATTATTACGGATCCAATGGAACTGGTTTCATTGAATTTCGAGACTGTGCCCCGGAAGGCTATTTTAACTCGTCGATTAAATCTCGCGATTTTCACAATCGTCAAAATCATCTAAAATTTCACTTTTAAAATTTTACTAACTCTATTATAACTCGTATAAAATTTATATTCACATTAGAGATCATTCTGGTTCAGTTTAAATCAAAATCTGATTATTTGCATTATTATATTAATAAATTCCATTATTAAATTAATATAAAATTCCAAATTCAATTTATTAACTTCTAATTTCATCCAACAGTCCAATATTATAATTTAAATCCGATTAAACTTAAAATAAACTTTTAGAATCTAATTTTATATCCATTTACACTCAAAATTACCAATTACCCCACTTCTAATATTAAATTATTATTATTCAAATTTCAATTAAATTCCCGTATTCAAAAATTTGACTAATTTTATTAACTTAACCAAAGTCTTTTATTTCAAAATTCAAATTATACCACATATTCAACATTAAAATGAATTAAATGTTCAAATCTAGCGACCCAAAATTCCGGGTCGTTACATTCCTCCCCCCTTATAAAAATTTCGTCCCTGAAATTTGCTAAGGTAGAAGAATGTTTCAAACTCAATAGCAAAACTCACTTAGTGAAAATCCCAAATTCACTTTGCCTAAACTCCTTTAGTTTCAAATCGAAACTACTTATTCAATCCTTTTCCCAAAATCCTTTATTTTCAATTGTTATTTGAAATCAACTTGTCACTAATGAAACAAATGCTCCTACACTCGTTAACTTAACCCAACTTCTTTAGTTACAACTTATATACACTTCCCAAAACCCTTTAGCTCAAATCCAAACTCATTTGCTTTATTTATACTCAAAAGCTTTAATTTTACAATTTGCTTTAAAAATTCAATTTCTTAGCAAATCCAAAATCCCAAAAATTTTCTAACTCCCAAAATTTCCGGAAAATTTTGGCAGAGCCTCCTTTGTACGGAGGAGCTTTCGCGATATCGCGATACAAATAAATATATATACATCGACCCACAAGGTCGGAAACCAAAATATATCATAATATATATATCATTTCCCAATTATATTTGCGTAGGCGTACCTTTTTAGCAAATTTTAATAGCAAGCGGCTAATATAATGCATATACGCGCTCCAACTCTCTCGAACGCCTCCCGTACCTGTACTTACTCAACAAACTCATCAGTTTTCAAAGATATGAACATTTTAACAACATTTCCAATATAATGTAAGCCACCATATCCATTTACATCCCAAACAACACTTTGCATAATTTCATAAGTAAATCATATTTTAAAGCATATACGAAGTTCCTTTTCTAATGCCAAACTCCAAGTTATTTCACATAAAGGATTCTATATACAAGTTTTGCTATGCTCCATTCATATTCTACCCCATTTCCGAATTGATTACCCGGTCAATTTCCTTTTTAATTTGATACATTTGCACTTCTATTATGATTCACTTACATTTATACTCAAATTCATTTATTAAGATTTTAGCCCATTCTACTTTCATCCAAACGAACTTCATTTTATTTCACTTGAATGATTTACATTCAAGTTTACAATATATCATTCATATTTATTACAACCAATTCATTTTTATTTCAATATGATTAACATATGCCTTACTTACATTTCTTTATTTTAACTTACATTCCCAATTTGATTAACAATCAAATTTTATCTTAAACTTGAAACATTTGCATTTCTTTTATGATCCATTTCCATTCATATGCAAAATCACTTAATAACATTTCAATCCATTCCAATTGATTCAAAATCAATTTAGTTGCTGTTTAAACAACTCAATTCTGAATACATGCAAATACTCATGTCATTCAAGCAAAAATAACCACCACTTGAGCTCATAATCATTAAAATTAATTCTAATTCTAATTTAAATTTATATTAATTTTATTCAATTTTGCAGGGTTCACAATCCAAGCATTCTTGCTTTATCACATTTATTGAAGTAAATCTCCAATTTTATATTTCCAATTCATTATCCATATAGGTTGATATTAATATCATTTAATTCTGGTTTATATACAACTCATACATTCTTATTTCATCTCAAGAATTAATTAAAAGTCTTTTTCACTCTCATTTCAATTTATTAATCTCAACAAATTCCATTCAAGATTACTCAATAACGCTTTTCCACACTTATTTTTGTCTTTCTTACAATTTGATTTCATTTTCATTTAATTCTCATTCAATCAAATTTCAATTACATTAAATTTGATTAGTATATTTATTTAATTCCAATTCTCATTCACCAATTTATTTTCGAATTTATTTTATTAATAACAGGGCCCCTTCATATTATTTCATCCACTAGAATTTATTTACAATTCAAGCCATCACTATTATAATCTAATTCTATTATTCATTCACACTTCCAATATTTATTACCACAAATTTAAATCCTATGCCACAATTGGATTTTTATTTACTTTCCAAATTTTGACCAGCCTATCACAATTCTATTCATGCCAATATAAATTCTATTTAATTTAGCTTACACTAAATTCATTCTCAAACAATTCCTTTGAATTTAGTTGAGTTAAAACTTTATTCACACAATATCATTCTTACTTCTCTAAATTAAATTTCCTTTCAATTTAATTCTTTTCCAATTCTAATTCAAGTTCGACCAAATTTAGTTAGCCATCTTGAATTTATACCATTTCCTTTACTATCTTAAATAAGAATTAAATTCCATTCATTTCTATTCATAACACAATTGAATCTTGTTTTGAATTAAATCCAAATCCATCTCAATTCCATTCAATTGAAGTTAAATTCAATTTAATTCAAATTTAAAATTTTTCATATACAAGTTCAAACCTTATTTACCGACTTAAGTTCATTCACATCTTTTATAATTTATATTTTCTTCACCTTATTTCAATTCACATTTCATTCGAGATTAGATTTGAATTCTCCATACCATTCAACTATTTCCCATTTGTGATTATAATTTCATTTTACTTGGGTTTACAATCTGATTTTCTATTCTTACATTCACCAACTTAATTACTTTCAAGGTTTATATTGCTCATTAGAGTCATTTTTACCTTATAATCACAATTCCAAATTATATATATATGTATATATCACTGAGTCCTTAAGGATACAAATTTTTCTTTCCCCATAATCCTTTGCAAAATTTAAATCCATAATTTCAAATTATAAGTATAACATTTAATAGCTTATGGGTACAATTTATTACACAATGACCCACAAATACAAAGTCACTTTACCTTTTAATTTAACCCAAATCAATTTAATTCTAAGCCCAATTTATTTAACAGGAAATTATTGGTAAGGACAAAATTTCACAGCTTTTTAGCCTCAAGGACAGACCTTCAATATTTTATCCTGAAGGACAACTTTCTGTAGGTATCAGTTTTTAGTTATTGATAGCAGTTTTAGGTATCAGTTTGTAGTTATCGGTAGCAGTTTTTAGGTATCAGTTTTTAGCTCGGTATCAGTTTTGTTGTCCTTATGAATAATTTTGAAAAATGTTTGTCCTTATGAATAATTTTTAAAAAAATATTTGTCCTTTTGGCAAAAATATTGAGGTCGTGTCCTTAAGACAAAAAATATACAAATTTTTGTCCTTTAAATTAATTCCCCCATTTATTTAACTTATCCCAAGTTAAATTCAAATTTTCTATTCACTTCAATATATTTTATTCACTTCCAATAACTCAAGTTAAATTTTAATTCCAAGATTAAAAATTTCATTTTCTTCTTATTAATACCAACTTCACTAAATAAGCCTAATAGTTAATTCATTTTAATTTCACACATTATTTAAATAGAATTTTCCAGAATTCAATTACCGGTTTTATTCCAAAACCATTTTAAAATAATAATCAACACCTACCCATTTGGTATATCAAATCAAATCTCCGGATTTCCAAACAACTTGGTTGTACCAAAATAATTTTCCCATTTTTGAAATTTCCAAAATAACTGTTATACTCAACAAGTCCAACAAATATCATAACCAACCACTTTGGTAGAAATCCATCACTTTAGAAACTCGAAAATTAATTCTAATGATGTGGCCAGCATCATCAAGATTATTTTCTAGCGACTGAAGTGAGTTCAGTGCTTCCTTACTTTCCACATTCATTTCAAAACAGTTTCCATTCAAAAATACTTCCTAAATTAATTCTCTGTCATTGCCTTCAAACACCTTGGGAAACATCCTAACATTCCAAAGATTTTAAATTTCCAAACTTTGTTTTCAATACATTTAAAATCCTTTCCAAAACTTCCGGGGTTTAAATTCTGGTTTAGTTTAAATTTAGTTATTCTCTTTTGTATAATTCAAACTCATGGAATTTTATATGGTTATATCCATTTCAAATTTTAGATTAAAATTTAGATTCTTATTTGATTACAGTATTAACAACCAATCATCCAAATATATAATAATCTCAGAAATTATTTCTTTTATATCAGAATATAATTTTGGGTAAACTTATTTCATTTACCCACTTTAAAAACAATACCATGTCGATTTATCTTGTTTAAGAATTTAGAAACCCCTATCGATACGGTTGTACTTCCCGCACCGACCAGAATTTATAAACACTCAACTGATAAGTCAACACAGTATAAAAACAATTTTTATATGCACTAACAAGTACGCTCTCATATCTATTAATACGCTCATTATAGAGTACTATTGACTCTGTTTAATGAGTAATTTCCCCACCAAAGCCTAGGTTGTCGCCAACCTAAGCTCTGATACCAAGTGTGACAGCCCGCAAATCCGTACCCCTTGAGTCAACACTATTCTACATCAATTAACTCAAGTGGAACAGAAATACGAACCATTATGGTTAAAGAAGAAGAGATAGAAGAAGAAGAAACTAAACAATATCAGAATCTTACAGTCGCAGCGGAGTAAAATATACTAGTAAATAATAAATCTTTACACAAAATGAAACTATATCTGTTTTATACAACATATCATCGGAGTATCTCATACAAACAACATTTACCAGACAGACAAATCCATACAATCACAACAGAGGATATATATAGAAGTACGTATAATACGTCTCGAACTCCAGCTCCTCTCCGGCTCCATAGCATCCTGTCCTAAACATATAATACTCGGTCTGACCCGAGCATTATAATGAAATAACACCCAAGTCAGTCTGGAATACCAGCTGATAATAATGCACCCAAATTGATTATTAAAGTTTCAAAAATCTTTTATGAAAACAAAAGCATCTCGTAAGACCACGCCACAAATAAACATGTCGGGTTTTTACCTTACGACAGCTAAAACACTTTTTATAGAAATCCTCTGATATTATAATAGGGTCTATATACAAATACTTATAAAATAGCCGAAATTGTTACATCTATTAAATTCCAGTTACTAGCCACAGAGTGGGTAATACAAACAAAACTCATACAAGTCTCATAGGGAGAATGGATTTCCAACAATGACTAGGCACTGGGGTACCACCTGTCACAGTACGGGGCCTAGATCACCATACCGAGGACCACGCCCGATCCCCTGCAACACAAGGCCGGACTCATCCCTTACTGGACAGTTCCGAATAAGATCACCCCGCGGTTGGGATCAGCAACCGCCCCATAAGCCGAAATAAAAAGGGACATCTAGACAAGGATGACCTTACTCTCAAGTGGGGGCTACCCACGAAGCCTTGCTGCATATCCCCTGATTTTTAGTCATTCCCATTTGATGAGGCTTGAGGCTAAGCGTTATCTTTTGGAACATTTCACTTAGAATGCCCATCGCCCACCCGACGATGTTCCGAAAGCATTCGTCCATACAAGTCCGTCCCGGGTTCGAACGGAACCGAAGGCATTACTCCTACTACATCCATTTTGGAAATATCCTCAGGATTAGTAGCGAATAGCCCTTGCACTTCACTGCTCCATCTTCGAATCCGAACACGTTTTTCATGAAACGTAACAAACCGGATCGAAGTGGTTTTCGAGGAATAAATCTCAATCCCGGTCTCTTCGAATCGATCAACGCATTTGTCCAATATTCATAGTAGGTGATTTAACTATCAATTAATATTCATAAGCATCCATCACACAATAAATAATTCCCACATTATTTATTTGCCTCAAATATCTTTACAAGATATATTTCCAAATTTTCAAAACTCGTTTGAAAACAATTTTCCAAAGTTCTTCCTTTACAAGGTAAATCCTTTACCATTTATTCCCATTGGAAATAACCAAGTTCAAAACAATTTAGAATTAAAACAATTAAAACACTTTATTCTGAAATATATTTTAAAATATGGAAATTTACTACTAATTATTACTTAAAAATAAAATTCCAAATATGTAAAGTTAAACTATTTATTAGGATATAAATTATGATTGTAAATAAGGGTTTAGTTTAAACTAATCTTATAAGTAGAGTTTAAAAAGGTTAATACTAATTTCAACAACTTAGGTCAAAACTAGCCCTTTAAACAAATCCATTTGTAAAATAATTTCTAAGGTATTCATAAAAATTTACTATTACTAATTTATTAATAGTTACTTTAAAATAATAATTTTCAAACACTTATTTATACAAGTTTGAACTTTAAACTTTCTTTTATTAAAATCTGTTTAAAACTCGAACTCGGTTTTCCAAGGAAACTCACTCCTATTCAAACAACCCAGAAAATCTTTCTTATAAATTCTGTCGATTTATTTCAATTCAGATTTTTGTTTTAATAACATAAATTTCCTTCCCAGGTTTTCAAAATAAACTCCTTCGGAGTTTAAACACAATTTCCATTCCCGAAAATTCACTTAAAAAATTCGGTTTTACAAATCTTTTAAATAAACTTGTGCGAATTTATTAAAGGAAAATGATACTTACAAATTTCCTAAATAAAATCCCAATGGTAAAAATGCATTTCAAATATATAATATTTACATTTTAAACTGCTAATTTATATTTGGAAAGCCTCATTGAAAATATACTTTAATTTCCTGGAAACATCACCAAATAATCCCATCGTTATTTTATAACCATTTATAATTTCTATTGAATTTATCTCCAAATATTTTTACTTTCACATTTATCAACTGATAACTTTTCTCTTCGTTTACCATTCCAAATTTTACCAATTTCCAATTTCATCCCAAATAGATTTAAATTTTTGTTCTTTTAAATTCTTTATTTAACAATATCCTTTATTTCCTAAAAACCCAATTTATCCATTTATAATTAAATTCTGGATTTATAATTTATCCAACAATATCTTAATACAATTTAATTTCAGATTTATCAATCACAACATATAAACAGATTGCATTATCAATTATAAAAATAATTTCTACATCGTGAGGAATCCATTTGGATCCCTCCAACCTGTTTTTCCCTACATCACAAATATTAGCACATCATGTGTATAAATATCCATCCAGACTGATAACAACAATTATATTCAACCAATCACACAAATATTTAAATATTGACTATTTAAATTGTCGAGCATCCAGATGTGAGTGAGAATAACTCACCTTGAGTTTCGACGAGCGTTCGAAATTTAAATTAAACCGAACGACGTTCGATTTAACTCAAATTTCTACTTGCCCAGAATGATTCCCGAACTGCACCATTGCGTAGTACGCGTCGCTGCGATTCCGGCGCTACCAAATTCATTGAAATCTGATACAGTATGCATAAGATATTCGATTTTAAAGTTTAAATTGAATTTAAAACAAATTTCTTATATATATATATATATATATATATATATAAACCTTACAATCTGGGCCGCATCACACAGGAAGAAATCATGGCCGAAACAAAACTTCATCTTCCTCGCGTAAACATCAGGTTAAACGAACCCAAGTCGCGATTTAGGGTTCCAAACCGCTTCCTCCTCGCCCGACTTGAACGTGATCGATCAACTCCACCATGAAGCCCACGGCTTGCTCCCCCTTCGGCCAAAACACGAACGAGCTTGGCTACATCATGCTCGTGGGAGACGCGAACTAACGGCGGCGACCTCGGCCCATTTTCCGGCTCCATATGGCGACGACTCTCAAGATCCACCGTTGGATTTGACGAGCTCGAAGAGCTCTATAATTTGCTAGTTGGAAATTTTTGCAAAAACTTTGTAGATTGAGAGAAAAATGTAGGAGAATGAAAAGAAGTTTTGGCCATTGAAATAATATGAACGGCGGCCTGAAGAAATAGGGTTAGGGTTTAACTATGTGCTTATATATATACGTATAACCTATTATATTAATATTTAATTCACTTAAAATCAACTTTTTCACACAATCTCCAAACGACGTGTGCCGACAGGCGTTTCTAGGGTTTTTCTACATTCCGGACACAGTGGAACAGGTTTCGTAAGCTAATTTGGTCGTATGCGTGAGTTACGGATATAAACGGTCAATTTCAATTTAAATCGATTAAAGTATCTTCTAAGCGTTTTAAGCTACCGGAGTCAAACGACAACTCCGATTGCTACGAAAATTGAAATCCGATAATAACTAATTATTACGGATCCAATGGAACTGGTTTCATCGAATTCCGAGACTGTGCCCCGGAAGGCTATTTTAACTCGTCGATTAAATCTCGCGATTTTCACAATCGTCGAAATCATCTAAAATTTTACTAATTCTATTATAACTCGTATAAAATTTATATTCACATTAGAGATCATTCTGGTTCAGTTTAAATCAAAATCTGATTATTTGCATTATTATATTAATAAATTCCATTATTAAATTAATATAAAATTCCAAATTCAATTTATTAACTTCTAATTTCATCCAACAGTCCAATATTACAATTTAAATCCGATTAAACTTAAAATAAACTTTTAAAATCTAATTTTATATCCATTTACACTCAAAATTACCAATTACCCCACTTCTAATATTAAATTATTATTATTCAAATTTCAATTAAATTCCCGTATTCAAAATTTGACTAATTTTATTAACTTAACCAATGTCTTTTATTTCAAAATTCAAATTATACCACATATTCAACATTAAAATGAATTAAATGTTCAAATCTAGCGACCCAAAATTCCGGGTCGTTACACTTAACAAAGTTTAAACAATTTAAAAACCCTTTTAAATTACATGGTAAAGAAATGTTTGTCTTTTAAATTACAGGTGGCGATAAAATAAATATTCAAGTACTAGGGTAAAACTGCATTAGAGATGCTCAGCAATGCACGACCAGATCGGAGAGGAGGGGAAGGAAGTTAGGCGTTTGTCATGCGGTGGAGCAGTTTGAACAGAACAATGGAAAAAAAACAAAAGAAGGAAATAAAGTTGTAGCCATTACCTGATGCTACTGATTCTCACACACGCAAGGAAGAAGAGAAGGCCAACAATGGGATGAAAATAAATTGCGTATGAGTCTTACATATGCCAAAGTGAGTGTGTGGGTTCTATTTCACCAATAGCTTGCGAAAATGAAAATGTAACAATACTAAGGCGGTGAAGGAATTGTGAACATGGGTTTCATTTATATAAGTGAAGTTGCGCAAATCACGTAAAGGAAAAAAATGGCAAGAAATCATTTTTTAAAATGGTCTGGAGATTATTCTGCATGATATTTGCTTTATGAAGAGGTAAATTTGATTGATTTATTAATTTAAAAACGCAGGCAAAAAGATAAAATGAGAAACGCCAATTCAAGACATGCGAAAATTTTAGGCAATATTTGTTAGAACGGTAAGAGAATTAAATGCACAGATTTATGTGGGAGATGTCAAAGGCATGAAATAACCATTTTGAATGTGTTTGATTAAAAGATGCAAACTACGTAGGTTAAAAAATGCAAGAAATAATAAAATTTGTTTTTGAGTGGCACACATTTTTTCTCATTTGAAATTATTAAGAAGAGAATACGTTGATAAATAAAAAGAAACGACAAGAATGATTGGAGCAAATAATTGCAGTGGGTAAGAATTAATTAGCGAAAGAAATGGCAAGCAATTATATTTTTGCTTTGAATGGAAATGGAATTTGAACAATTTGCGAACGTGTTTAATAATGAGAAGAAACTAGCTTTGATATCGAAGGAAACGACAATATATTAGATTTGAACGTTACTTTATTCAAAGATTTTATACTAAATTAAAATAGTTGCAGCAAAAAGGGATGTGAAAATCACGGCATGCGTAAATCAAGGGGCAGTTTCTTTTATTAGTGAACATTCGTACGTGCAAAATTTAAGGAAGAAAATGCATTGATTTAGATGAGAAGTTAAAGGCAAGTTTTTTTTTACAGTTACCTTGTTGTGTTGATTTTGAATCAGTCTATTGAATATTTTTCCTATCAATTTCACACGAGAGGTAAGGAAAGTTTGGAATAATTAATTACAGTGAGTAATAAATTTTATTACCAATGTAGATTTCGTGAATTAAGAAGAACATAAAACGGCAAGCAATCAATTTGCACTTAAAACGGAAATGGAAAATTTGACCAAAAGAATAATGTTGAGCGACGTGTAAATATTAAAGAGGATATCTTTAGAATGCGTACAACAGACGCAATTACTTGTGCCCAAAATATAACGAAAATAACAGATTTAAATTTTATACGTTTTCTTATATATACGTTATTTATCCCATCAAATAACGTGCCTTTTAAACGCGTAATTAAACAGTTTATTTATATATAAAATTTGAAATTTATTACTTAAAAAATATGATTTGTTTACATTGGGTTTTTTTTTCGTTCATTTACCATTTACCAAGAAATCTGTTACTAAAATGTATATAAGTAATAGTATAAATTATTTATTTTTGAAAAGTATATAATCCATTTATAGCTAAGGTAATATTATTGTGTTGTTTTAACGGTACAGAAAAATGGAAAAATTGGCGAACGTTTTATAAAATTGAACAAAGAAAAGTGTTGATTCTTAGAGTGAAGAAACGGAAAAGAATGTCTAATTTGAACGTTATTGAAAAATCAATGGGTTTTATTTATTAAATATGTGGAGTCAACGGAAAGAAAATTTATTCCTTTCCCACTTAAAAGTGCATGTCTACTGATTTATTTTATTTGATTATTTATATCCAAGGTAAGAAATTTAGACGCATGAAAAACCGACGCAATAACTAAATCAAACACACGTCCAGTTTCATAATAAAAGTAACTTTTTTAAATTTACACGTTCTCTTATGTAGTAAATATACGTTAAAAATGTTCCATCAATAACGCGCCTTTTAAACGCGTAATTAAACAGTTTATTTATACACTATTTTTTTTTCAAATCTTATTTCTTAATTAAAACATGATTTTTCTAGAAATTAAGTTATTTACCATCTTTAACAAAAAACCCAAATTTCCAATTAAAGTTAATTCTTAACCACGTCAATATTTCAAAGATCTCATTTTTTATTTAAAAATTTGGGCAATTCTTTTAATCAATTCAAAATTTAGATTTTTATATAATAAACCCCCAAAGTTTTATAATTAAAAGTGAAAAATACTTGTTAAAACTTTGGGCTGTTACATATGAATTCTGGTCGGTGCGGGAAGTACAACTGTATCGATAGGGATTTCTAAACTCTTAAACGAGATAAACCGACATTGCATTGTTTTAAATTGGGTAAATGAAATAATTTTACCTTGATTATATTTTATATATAAATGAATAATTTTTCAGAATTATTAAAGAAATATGAATTGGTTGTTTGGTTGTTGAAAATGTAAGAATATATATAAGTTAATTAAAAAGAATAATTGTATAAGCGAAGAATTATAAGTATGGAATTATAATTAATATGATTTACAATTGTGGAATGATCTTATCTAAGTAAAGGGAAAATAGTGAAATTATATAAGGAAAGGTTTATAAATGTGATTTATGAATAAAAAGGAATTTTTTTTGAAAGAATATTAAGCACTGAATTCACTACTGTGCTGGGAAATAATAAGGGTGATGACTGCAACATCATCAGTATCATTTTCGAGTTTCCGTGTGATGGATTTGCTACAATAGTAAATTGGAAATTGAAGTTTGTTGTGATAAACAAATTTGAAATTAAAATCCAAGTTGAAACTGTTAAATATAAGTGAAACGAGTTTTGAACTTATAATATGAGATAATAGATTTTAGCTTTGGTAAAGTTAAATAGAATTGGAATCTGAATTGGATTTATAAGTGGAAATTTAAGTTAAGTTAAACAAATGATGTTTGACATGGAATATAACTTAAGTGATGTTGAATGAAGTTGATTTTGGTATCGAAGTAAATTAATAAAGTGAATTAAATGAATATGAATTTGAGTCATGTAATGAAATTCAACCTTATTTGTTAAATGAATTAGCAATTGAATTGAACTAATGAATTGAATATTAATCAATCGAATGTAAATAAATTGATATAGAATAATGAATGTAAATGTTAATTCATTAGAAGCTAATGAAGTAGAAAAAAATTGAATAATTGAATGGAAGTCAATTTAATATCAACCAATTGGAATTAAAAGTGTTAAAGCAAATTGAATGTAAACTTGGTAATGTTGGATATACATTGTTTGTTAGATGATGGTTAGTTGATCGTGTAGAAATCAATTTGAAATTGAATTAATGAAATTGAAAGCTGTGTAATTGAATTTGATTTGGAAGTGAACTAACTTGAATATAAATTAGTGAATGTAAACTAATTGAATATGAATAAATGAATGTTAGCAAAAACATCCAATGTTAATGAATCAAATGTGATTAAATGAAAAAAAAAACCAATTCATTGAATATAAATGTGAAGTGAATGTATATTGATTTGATGATTGGAATTGTTGTTGCTTCTGGTATATGTTGTATATCGATATTATTTTCTATATACATGTTTCTCATTGTTGTTGAGTGTTTAGTAGGTGTGGATTGCGCTTGCTTCGCTTTTGGAGCTTGCTTTCACGCTATATTAGCCGTATATGCTCGCTAATAATATATAAGGCACATATCTCGGATTATATATCGTACTTTTACACTTTTTTCCCTGCGGGATGCCTCATTACTTTGATGAGATGTATATTTATGATATATATATATATATATATATATATATATATTGCCATTTTCTTTGGATCGAACCGCGCAAAGGAGACTATGGCGAATTTTTTTGAAAATTTAAGGCGTTAGAATATTTTCGAGAAAATTGGAAAATTTTGAAAACTATAACTTTGATTTTGGAGTGAAAAGTTAAATGATATAGTTGGTTTTGAAAAGATAACTAAGTATGATTTGAAAACTTAGTAAAGTTTTTATAAGAAGTTTAACTATTGGATTTTGGGAAAGTTAAACACTTAAGTGAATTTGAAATCTAATTTGAATGGATGTTTGAAAAGTTAATGGATTATGTAACTTTTTCTTGCTTGGTAATTTTGAGGACGAAATTCTTTTAAGGGGGGAAGTTTGTAACGACCCAGAATTTCTGTCATTTTAAATTCGTATGTTTAAATTGATTTTAAATATTAACAAGTAAATTTATAAGCTGAATAAATTTTATTTCGAATATAGTGGTTTAATTGGATAATTAAATCGATAATTAAATAAATGAAATTACAGAAATAATTGGAAATTTGGTTTAAAGTGATTAAAATTGATTTGTAAAGCTGTATTAAATCATATTGAAGTTAGAATGATGTTATAGAACTTTTAAAACTGAATTTAAAGTTAAATTGTAGAAATTGAATATTTTAATATTTAATTGACGAGTAAAAATAGCCATTTTTCAAACAGTCTCGGATTTCGACGAAACAAGTTTCATTGGATCCGTAATGTTATATTATTGTATGGTTTCAAATTTCGTGTCAATCGGATTTACGGTTTGTCTGGGGCAAGCTAAAACGCGTAGAAATCGATTTGAGTGAATTTTTAAATTTAAATAGTCGATTCAAAAACTTATCTTCCAAATTTGATCGAATTGGCTCCCGATATATATTGCACTGCGTTCAAAATAGGGGTAAAACATTATAAACGCCAGGCGGCACCTATGTTTGGAGTTCGAAAAAATTTCGAGTGAATAGAATTTGAGAATTTTCTATAAAAGGCCACCAATTTTCATAATTTACACCCAAACCCTAATTCTAACCCTAGCCGCTAGTTACAATTCCAATGGCCGAGAATTTCACTTCCTCCTCCTCCAATATCTTCCAATCTATTGACATTTATCAAAAACTCTCAACTGCAAAGTGATAGGTCTCGTCGAGATCTTCAATCTCAACGGTGGTGATCGAAAATGGAGCTACGGATTGGCGAATAATTGGGTTTGAACGTGTTGCGTTTTCCAAGAGCATGGCTCGACCGAGCTTGGCATGCTCACGGCCGAAGGTAGCTTTCGCATGGGACGTTCGAATGGCATCTCCTGATCGAAGTATAGATGAACGTAGGGGGTCGCGTCATTAGGGTTTTGGGTAGCGTGTTAGGTTGTTTGGTCGCGTTATTTACTGGAGATGGAAGATGTTGCACGTGCGGCCAAGATTTTGGGGAAAGGAATCAACGGCAGAGATTGGAAGAAGGTTTAAAATAAAAAGAAAATATAAATTGTTTTATATTATAAATTTGTACGGTGTTTAAAATACCATATCTTGTTCATACGAGGTCGAAAAAAGACAAAACGAATTGCCTTGGGTTCATATCCGTGAATACTACGCGATGGAGCTGGATTGGACTTGATTGAAGCTAGTGAAAATTTTGGGTAAAATTAAACGCGCGTTTAATTTTATTCGAAATAAAACACTGCAACTGTTATTTGAAAGCAAGGTGAGAACTTCTCACTCAACCGAATCTGTTTCGATTTAAATTTTAAATAGTTAGATTTAAAATTGCTTGATTGCATGCTTGGATGAAAAATTGCTATCTGTTGTATTGAAATAGACCTTATATGCCATATATTAAGCGGATGTTATTTATTAAAAACATATACCGTGATATTCCATCTTGAAGTGGAATTGGTATTATATATGTACTTGGAGTTGATTTTCCCGCATTATATAGCGGATGAGACCCTATTGCGCCGCATAATAGCGGATAATATTTTATATAAACCCATGTACCGCGATATACCGTATTGAAACGGGATTGGTATTGTGCTGACATATGTGGATGCAGGGAAAAAGGTTGGAGGGATCCAACTGAATTCCTCAACAGTATTGATTTATTTACAGATATTTGTGATATATTCTGTTATCATATGATATATGATGTTTTTGGATGCCGTGATCGTTATATTTAGTGTTGTTGCAGCATTGGGCCTATTTTGGAGAATTAAAAATGTTAAAGTGATGATTTTCAAATTTAAAAGGTTTTTAAAGTGATTTTTGAAAGTATATGTTTTGTTAAATTTTGGAATCGATTCATTTAAATAAATAAACGTTATAATTTTAATGTTATAAAAATTATGATTTTTGAGAAATATAGTTGGAAATTGATTTTTGAAATATGGAGTTAATGATTTTATAAAATAGTTTAAATAGAGATTTTCGAATTTATTATAAAAGCTTTATATAAATAATTTACAAAATTGGATTATTTTTATAAATCAAGTGATGAAATTATAAGGGAGTTTTGAAAATGTTTTAAAATAATGTTATAAATGGATTTTATAAAAGAATAGAATCTACGATTTGTGAAGTTATAAAATGAATGAATTTGCAAATAAAGAATTATAAGTAATTTGCTTATAATTTGGATTTTGGCGTGTAAATGAGATATGGATAGAATTTGTTAATAAAGTGATTTTATAAGTTGAAGTTGTTATAAAATATCAATGGAATTTATAAACATTGTTTTATAAATCCGAAATTGACTTATTTTGATAAATTAATTATTATAGCTTATTAAAGGAGGTATATCCACGATTTTGGACAGTGGATAATCCTTTAAATAAAATGTGTAGAAAGGTTGAATTTGGTTAACGAAGTATATTCACGATTTTGGATAGTGAATAATATATTAAAGAAATGTTTTGGGGAAGTGATATTTTAAATAGAATTAAAACGATTTAAAGGTGTTTTAAAATGCATTAAGGATCGAAACCATAGATTTCAACATTCATTGCTGAAATAGACGTTTTCGAGAAATAAGGAAATGGTGGACTATAACACTGTTGTTATAGTAAATGATTTTCAAAAGGAAATGTTTTTGTATAGTATTGGGATTTATATATCTATCTACATTTCGAATCCCTATACTAGTGATTTTAGGTTGTCGTAACGATGTTTTACGCAACATTCGTTTTGACTCAAATGAATGTGTTTAAGAGAATGTTTTCCTAAAAGAATAAAATATATACTTAATTGTGTTTTAAGTATATTGAATATTTTCTAAGTATTGAAAATAAATAGATTTGTGAATTACTTATTGTTAAATAAGTATTTGGAAATGATTTCCAGTGAAAATGAATAAATATTTGGAAATGTTTCTGCGTAAGGAAAATGATTTGAAATTTGTTTTCAAGAGTTGTAAAGGTGAAAATGAAATTGTTTTCAAATGGTTGAAGTGTGGAAAATATATCTTGTAAAGATATTTTTGGAAAATAAATAATTTGGGAAATTATTTGGAATCTGGTGACGTTGTGCATATCTATTGATAGTTAAATAACCGACTATCAATATTTACCTTTAAATGGGTATTTATTGTGATTTGCTTGAATTTGAACGCTACACTTATTTTAAAATAAGCGCTCGCTATTCGGTTCAGCCGGGAGAGGACCTTTGTGTCGTAAATCCCATTCCGAATAGCGATATGTCGTAATGGATAGCATTTGAAGACCAGTGTTGAAGATCAGATATTTTCGAAAATGTAAGAATTACCGTCGAATGACTCTACATCAGCTGATCTCCGATATAGAGATTTTATCACCCTTTGTGATGGAAAGTCCGGTCATGATTAGTGAATATCCGGATTGCAAGGGCTTCTTTGGAAGTGCCTTCGGTTCCATTCGATCCTAGAACAGACTTGTATGGATGTGTGTCTGACGTTTCAATTTGAGATGTAAAGCTGGTTTCTATCAAATATATTTCTGTTGGTGGCGGAGAATTTATTCTCTTAGCTTAACACCCTTCTCTAAGACGTACGAGCTCAGAGGTTATGTAGTTGATGGTTACTTGTGATATATTCCCAATTTGGTAACGTGGCATGCTGAGTGTTGTTGATCAAAGCACAGCTTTTGTATAAAGCGTAGCTTTGTGGACGAGACTTCGTCGGACCTCACACCTCGGTAATGGTCAAAACAGGAAAGATGGAGCAAGGTTATTAGAGGATAGCACCCCCTTAGTATATGTCATTTCCTTCTGAATAGAGGTGGTATTATGGTATGGGGCCCTGATACTTAACCTATGTTGTGCTGCAAACTTATTATTTTGTGGTTGTTGGTGAATATTCCCGGGATTTAGGTTAGTTACGAGCGGGGGATGGCATACTCGTGTCGGTTGTTACCCAGCTAGGGTTAACCTGGCCTTGTGTTGGCAGAGATCCGGTTAGATTCTCGAGGCGTCTTTCCAGAGGCGTACCCATGTGGCAATGGAAAGTTCCTTGGCCTGACCATTTGTTGGAAAAATCCAAAGAAACAATACGAGCCTTGTACAGTTTTAGTTGTATAACCTGCCATGGAATGTGGCGGTAATCTGCTATTGAACATGGTAGCTTTAGTAGGCATACGATAATGGTCGTATGTTGGCTAAGATTTATATTATACTTTCGAAATATTTTCCTACACCTCGCACTTATAGTAATAATATCAAAGAAAATTTGTGTATCAAGCATGTTTGACTATCATAAGGAGAAATCTCCTTAGATTCTGCGTTTGCATTGTGTGTGTGTACAGGAGGCCTTATGGTAGGCTCATTTTCTAAAAAGCATTGCGAATCTATTCTAAAATATTTCTTTGTTTTTTTTAAAGATAAACTGTTTTAAGTTCTCACACCAGTCCCATGACTGACATGGAGTTTATTTTTCCCTTCCTAACTCTGGGTGCCCACCAATTCCACACGGGCAGTCAAGAGTCAGGTTATCAGGTCATTCTGGAATTCAGGAGTTGCTGTAGAGATCTGGAGGCAGGCTGGATGGCTTGGTGTATCAACTAGTATATAGTATTTCTTTTCCGATGTTTGTTGTTGTAAACTCTGATAATGTAATGTAATGTGATGTAATGTAATAACTGATATAGTTCTTTTGATTTAAAGATTATTCATTTATCTATTATATGTTGTTCCACTGCGATTGTGTGATTCTGATATTGTTTCTGTTGCTTTTTCTTTCTTCTTCTATCTTCTACCTCTTCTTTAACCCTAACGGTACGGTTTTCCAGCCTTCGATTGCTCGATAGTTGATACAGTGGACGTATTAATGTCGATCTTCGTGAGTCGAAGAATCGGTTCCTTATATTTATCACAGTATAATAGACATGTTGTTTTAAATATTCCTAGTTAAGATGTATCAAAACTAAATATCGATACATCTGTTGAGACTATAGCATGTAACACTCTTCAAATTTGGATAGTGTTTTACTTGTGACTATTGGGAGCATCAATGGGTTATGTACTAATAGTTATTGGATAATCATTGAATGACTCACTCGATAGTTTTCTATTGATTAATATAACTAAGGTCAAATAGAAAATACCGATGTGACAACATTACATAATTCTCTCAACTTGAGAATACTGCCAAGCTTTAATGTGGAAATTCCACTTTAATTATAGTTAAAGCATGACATGCCATCTATCGAACGGCTATAATTGGGTCAAGTGGAAGCATTGGAAATGACACTATTCAAGAGAGAATTCATCTCCTAGGTTACATGGAGTTAGTATCATGGGATCATTTCAAGTCAATTGAAAATCAAAGTCTCTGGCCAGGGCATTTCAGTTAATAATAATAATAATAATTATACCAAGGACTTTTGTGTTTGGACTATAAAGTTGGATGTGGACAATATTGAAATTTTGGCCATTAACAAATTTCATAAGTACTAATATGATATAGTTTTGACGAAGATGATTGGTGTAATAATTATCACTACCAAGTAACACTTAAATATATAAAATTGCATTTTACCAAAGTAGTATAAGTAATAAATTTGGCCAAAATGTCACACCACTAGCTAAGGTGACGTGTGAATGTTAATATTCTAATTGTTCGATATTAACCGCTGACCGAATTTGCACCTAAAGAGTCAACACAACTACAATATTGAATCTTCCATCTACCACCCAATTTAATTATATTATAAATGTTATAATTAATTAAATTGATTGATGTTTATGAAATATTAATAATATTTTCTTGAATTATGTTGATCAGTATTAAAAATACTACATATATAAAAGTTATACACACACTTATCGATATACAATAACGATGTACATTTAAAATTTAAATGTAAAATATCTGATCTGGCTTGATGTGATTTGAGATCCAATAGGAGGCATGTATGGCCAGTTATGGCGATGGAGAGGAATTTTCTTGGAATTAGATTCTAAAAGATGTATGAATCGCTAGGAAAAAGAAAGATGTGTTTCTGTCTTTGATCGCCTTCTTTCCTATGTTATTTAAACATCTCTTGCCACTCTTTTATCATAATTTCTTTTTAGGATTTCTGCCTCCACCTCTCCCATCTAGCCATGGATGAAAATCCCTCTCTCACCTTTTCAAGTTCAAGCAACAAATGCAACACATATTTAATTAAAAATCAAAAGGAATGTTGTGTACCTTTTTCAATTCGAAGTGTTGGACAATGTTTCAAACAGAGCAATAAAGTTTCAGTATTCAAGGTATTTTATTAGGCAATAAAAAGATATTATATATGTTTGCAAATTCATATGATTATATTATTGATTATGATATGCTTTTGTTTAATTACAATACATTTCAGATCCACTTTTTTCACGTACATATTATTAAATGTTCATCATGCTAATTTAACTTGAGATCCATTTTCTACACCTCAATTGATTTCTTGATCTTTATGTTGACGTATATTTAGTTTCTTCATCTCATTTTATTGTTTGTTGTTTATGTGCAGTTAGATCTGAATAATTACAATGGGTTTACATGTGTGTAAATTGTCTTATTTGGTTTGATGTTGTTTTACAATTATTATTCCAAGAAAAAACGATTTTGACTATAAATTTTGACTAAGTGTACATGTGTGTAGCTTACATTTTTTTTCAAATAATTTTGATTGAAAACCATTTTGATTGCAAATAATTTCTTAATCAAAATTATTTTGGCTGAAATCATTTAATTAGGTATATACATACATGTTTCACATTTTCAATTTAAATTCTGATTGATAACAAATTGACTAATTTGTTGAGTTGAATATATTCTATTTAGTTGTTGTTTACCTTAATGTAAAACTATTTCAATTTAAAATCGATAAGTGGTTTTTGTGTAAAATCATAAATCATTTTACTCCTTTCTAATTGAAATTTTGATTTGGCTTTGTTAAACTTTATATATATATATATATTGTAATCTTTTCATATATATGTTGTTTTTTATATTTGACGCGGTTCACTATTATTAATGTGTGAACCTACATATGTTTATGTTTTAACTCAAATTTTATAAAATGAACTTTTATAAAAAATCATACAATTTAACTCTAGACCTTTTCTTAGTTATATATATGTGCATATATTTTAAATCAAAACTTTGCACAATGATAGAATGTGTAGAGGGACTAATGGCTAAACTTACAATATATGTTGGGTATAAATTTAGGAATAAATGTCATTTAATATGTTAATTAATCTAATTAAAGATAGAAAGAAAGGTAAAAGATTTTCCTCCTTACTTTTATAGCCTCATCTGCCCTTAATTAATTATACATGTTAAGAGAAGTAAACAAAAGTTTTCCTTCGCTAAATTTTTACATGTTTAGGTACACATATGTGCATTACTTATATGATACAGTTACGCTTCAAACATATAATGTTTTGATACATTTATTATAATACATACAAATTAAAATTTAAACTCTTTTTGTAATAAAATTAATAAAATATGATTTTATTTAAAATTCATTAGATTTGATCTAATAATCTTTTATATTTCATAGGCCTAATAGATTCAATGTAGAATTTTTTTTAACTCTAACTATCTCACCTGCTTCCAACTGGCCTGGTCCCTTTAATGGTATTAGAGCGCAATAGTCGATGTGATCTAAATTAGGCATGTTATGGTTAACCAATCAAGCTTACCAATTTGGTAAGATGCCTAGAAAAGTAGTGTCTAGACTTAGGTTTGGATAACCAAGTAATCCACCCTCCTCATCTACCAGTCTGGCTCGAAAAGTGAATTGAGCCTAACGGTTGACCATAACAAAAAGGCACAATTTGAATTGGGCCTTGGGCTAATTTTCAAAAAAAAAGTTGAAAATTAAAAATGATATTCTAAATTTAGAAGTTAAATTTAAAATAAGAAATAAACTATAAATGTTATAATGTGACTTCAAAATTGTCTTTATGCTAAAATAAGGTTTTAAATTCGAAAGTTAAATTTAAAATAATAATTACTTTTTAAATTAGAAATGTTATAATGTGATTTATAAAACTGCGTTTGAAAACTCTATATATTATGATATTATAAAAGTTTTTAAAAGTGTTTTGAAAATATAATAAACATATTACAATTTTTTTAAATATTGATAAGATTCATAAATTAAATCAATCAATTAATAGTTAATTAATTATATACATGTATAATATATATATATATATATGTATGTATGTATGTTACATTATCTTTAATTGTTTAAAATGATGTAAATATATATGTACATACATAGGAAATTTTCAAAATTAATATCTAATTAAATTATTTAATTAAATAAATTAACTGACAAATAATAATATAAATACATAAATACAAACATATATATAAAGGTATATGTGTATAACCATAAATTTTATGGTATACATATTCAACTAAAATGTTTGATTAAATAACACAGAATTAATTAAAGTGTTAATTAATATAATTAATTAAATTTAATTAATATAATATACATAAGATTATTATATAAATTAATTAAATTATATAAGTTATATAATAATTAAACTTGTATAATATGAATGTATAATAAAAGGCGAAACAATAAAATATCTAAATAAGACTTAAGGGATAAATACATATGTATATTACATATACTATGATTTGTGATGTGTTCAACGATTGAATTATGAGGTATTTCATAAGAAATACATTTTCCTCATAAGTCGGTATCGCTTAATTAAAAATATGACTAAATATGAAACTTTAATATAAAATTGTCCTCTATTATCATATTAATAAATTACTTGCTCCATAGTTGCTGAGTTTTCCTCAAGTAGGAATGTTATGTGCAGTACTATTAATATATTGAATAGAAGAGTTAAGATAGCTGCACATATTTGTTGAGCTTTCCTGAAGGTATGTGCACTCTACTTGGGCAATCACGAAATGGTGGATACGAGTGAATAATTTCTCTTTATTTATTGAGCTTTACTCAAGGTAAAGATGAGATTATGATAATAAACCATGTGTTAGGAGTTGTATATAATACAACCGATAATGAGTTATCCATCGCATGCGGGCTTGTGATTTATTGAGCTTTCCTCAAGGTTAGAATCCCAAGGCATACGAGTCATAACACCCATTAGTGAAGTCGAAAGATTTCTATGTTTTTTCTTAGGGTATTGAGAAACATAAATATCTAGTAGAAGCCTTATTAGAAAAATAAAATAACAACATTTAACCTTTTTAATATTGTAAGAACATTTGATGTATAATGTTATAATAATCTCCATTGGTGAATTTGTGCAACTAATATAATTGATAAAATGTTTATCAATTAAAACATACACATGAACTAATTTTAAGTTTGACAAAAATAAATATGACATATACTTACTAATAAATATTTTGCATATTGTTATTTAAAGTCCCATACAAACGCCTAATTTTACAACTACTAAATATGTTCATAATTGGTCACTTCATGTTTATTTTCCCAAGCATGTCTATTGTCCTTTATGAGTTCCAAATTCTAGAAGTAATGCTTGAATATGGATTGATCCGTATTTGATCATATATAAATATTATATAGTAAACGACCATAATTCGTAATGTACGAAACCTTGATGAAATCAGTTCATTCAAGATAAGCAAGTAAATCATAGTGTGAGATCGAGTATTCAATTTGATTGGTTACAATAGAGATCTTGTTGTGTTAAATGTAGCACTACACCAAAAAGGATTACGAAAGAGTTCTAAGAATTTGACCATTGGAAGGTCAGTTTGACCAGTTTACATAAAGTGATAACATATTTGATATCCTTAACTGTTAAGAATGACCAAATGCACTTTTTGTAAAGATTTTGTTATGGTCTTATAGAGAGATTTCTTTTTGAATGGTTTGACCATTTAGAAAGAAAACCGAATGTACAATGGTAGATGTAATATAAAGCACAATTGAGATGAAGATAGTGAATGATCACTTCTGCTTCATAAAGAAACATCGAAAACGAGAATTTAATAATTGATACTTAACATTGGAATGAGAAATATGATTTCCATTCCAAATGTATTTCATGCATAAAATTGTTTTCTATATTTACATTTATTCCTTTGAGTTCAAGATATCTGATCTAAAACTCTTGACTATAAACTGGTTATAGTAGATATAATAAATAACCGATAGTAGTTGGTTGAATGGAGCTTTGTATTTCGTACGCTATTAAAGTAATTATGGAAATAGTGGGAGCATGCCATATAACACTTATTGGTCGCATTAAGTTACGAAAATTGTTTTCATAAAACGTACCAAACATTATTTACGAAATAATAAATGCTTTTCAGTGCTGATTGAAAAGTAGACGTAGTGTCATTTCAATATGAATATTATGAGTATTTGTTATGAAATAAAACTATAATAGTGGTATTCATTTTTATAATAAAGTGATGCATTGGAAAACACAAAAGTATCTGAAGTTATTTACAATTATTTTGGAATTACAGACTAAGCCACAGTTTTGAGAAATGGTGGTTTGATTTTATGATTGTGAATCATATGGAACTAGTGAATTATATCTCAAAGATTAAGGGCAAATAACTCATTCATTGGTAGCGACATAAGATTTGATGAACTCTTCCGATTGATGCATCTAGATGTACGCAATCATAAGTCTAATAATACCAAAACGGTTCCACATACTTTGTTTAATTCATCAATGAATTATCACAAACATAAAATATGTATTTAATACGCATGTAGCATGTCTATGGTAAGTTCGTAGATTATAAAACAGAACTAAATTAAATTACATGCAATAGAAATGATTTGATTTAATCAAATAAGTGAGTATATTGGTAAGAGTTCCAAATGTACCAAAAAATGAATATAGACCCAATCTCAAAAGTCACTCTTTCTTATGATACATAATGATGTATCGATAAAGAGTAATCGAACTTTGTTGGATAAAGTACAATTAGTGATGAGTGAACAAAGTTAACTTCTTTCCATAAGGATGTGTACTTAAGAGTAGTACATAATGTTAAAATTAATTTCATCTAAATAATAGTTTACAAAATTATACAAGATAAGAATATGTATGAAAGCACAACGTATCCTAGGCCAAAGATTTGGCAGGTTGTGTAAGTCGAATGACTAAATATAATAATTGTATGTGAGGGTACTTGTATGAATCGCCCTAAAAAGAGTTTGGAAACGATCGTCATTGAATGACCAAGTTATGTTTTGAGCATAATTATCTAAACCGAAAGCAAGACAGTTTCATATAATACAATTCATAAAATGTATATAAGTACCTATTCCATTACACTTACGATTGTTGTTTCAAGAAATAACAACTTCATGGCGAAGAAATTTCTTCTAGAAATTATTGGTAGTAAAATGGATATTAATACGATCCAAATATGAAACTAATTACAAGGTATGAAATGAAATTAACCAAATCTAAACTAGCACAAGGCAATAGAATGTCTAATGACTACTCTTACACATTAAAGTGAATTAATATATTTTTTATTAATGTTGAGAATAGCTATTCCTCAGATCTCAATTAAACAACTGAGAATATTGACTTTACGATATGATGCACAAATCTGGAAGGATTCAAAATACATCATCAAAATATGATTTTTCTATTTGTATCCAATGGGATATAATTCATCAGCTGTGCATATGTCTTTAAGAGAAAGACTAATGCACTTAGAATATAGCGAGGAATGTTGAAAAGAATAAAATCATAAATTTCAATTATTGAAATTAGTGTAACAGTCAATGTTCTCTGGTTAATTTGGATTTTGCTCGTAAAATTATCTCTCGATATGACTTTGTGGTTTGGTACATAGGTGTTGAAATTGAAAATTCCAAACAATGATTTAGAATAGGCTATTTACATATAATAACCAATGCGTCTTGAAGTTAATAGGAGTGATATTGAGTTTTGGATTCCTAACGAATACGAAAATATCATTCGACAAGCATCAAAGGAGAACGCGTGTTTTGATTGAAATATCAAATTGTTTAATTTTCAGTCAAAATGGAGAGGAGGCATGTGTCTAGTAATGTGACGATCTGGATTTTTCGATTTTTCGACCCTCGAAAAGAACCGAAAAATCCATCCATTCTAAAACTTCGAATGAAAATTACTAACTTAATACACAATATTTGATAAATATTCAACATCACTAAATGTATAGGATACAATTTCAATTATACAACTTATCAGAGTAATTTATTTATTTATTCTACAAGGTGTGTTTTAATACATACTAAATATCAATACAAATAAATCTACCGCTGCACAAATATGATGAGAGAGACAGCAACAGCCATTCCCGCTAGCTCAATAAATATGTCAAATGCGGAATAAAATAGTAAGCACGAAAAGTACATCAATACACAATATATGGCAAATAATAAACAGAACAATGTTATGTTATTATTGAGGCTGCATCACTACCACTTGTGCTGTCTATGTACCTCTATCTAATTGGGTACCCAATTAGATACAGGATCAAACCTACGTAGTTCTCCTACCGCAAATAGGACTCATGGAGCCTACGATGCACAAACAATATGCAATTCCCAAAACTATCCACTTAGGCTTAATCTTTAATTTTTGATCTTCGGTATCTAATTAACTTTATGGAAATTATCTCTTTGGATTTTATTCCCGAATTCTTACTTTAAAACTTTTGATATATATATATATATATCTGTGTGTGTGTGTGTGTGTGTGTGTGTGTGTGACATCCCGGAAATTTTGGGGCAATATCAATTTAATAATCTACATTAAAAATTGAATTGATTTAATAATATTTGTTAATAAGATTTAAATTGATTTAATAATCTTCTTTTAAATAAATAATTAACTGATAATTTATCTTTTAAAAGCCAATTTAAATTGTTTTCTATTTATAATATATATATATATATATATATATATATATCGGTATATATTGTAAATAGATAATCTTTGTTTTAAGTTTAATAAAATAAAGACATGATTTCTAATTCTAATATTTTTGGTAAATTAGGAATTTGATTTTACTTAATATTGAATAAATAATCATTTGACTTTAAAATACTCAAGATAAATTTAAATTGTTTAAAAGTATTCTAGCCTAGGTTTAAAATTTACATAAAAGGATTGTTTTGTTCTTTTCAATTTAGCTTTATAAAATAAGTAATTTATATTTTGAAGAGATTGTTTCTTTTATAAATTATTTTAATTTAATAATGAGTTATATTTAAACAATATTAATAATACAATATCTTTACAAATAGATTTTTATATAAAAAGAAATTGTTATTTTAAATTTATATATATATATATATATATATGTTTTGGAAAGCTATGATTTGGGATATACAATCTTTCAAGTAAATTATGATAAAATAAATCTTATAAAATATTAAACATAAGCATAAACAAAGCATGATAAAATAAAATAGCTTTGTACATAGGATAGAAGGCATATCCAGACAAGTAAAAAATATATGTATAGGCCTGTAAATAAATATGCTTGAAATAGAAATGCAAAAGTATGAAACAAAGCAAAGTAAAGTAAGAAATAAAAAGGACATATGTTTAGCTGTAAATAAGTATGCAAGCAAGTATAGTAACAAAGTAAAATAAGTATGCTCACATAATATATAAATTAAAATCAGGCAAGAATAAAATAAAAAGAATCTTGTATGTGAAGCTTGAATATGTAAAGCAAGTAGGATTTGTATGTAAGTGTTGCAGGCAGAAATAACAAAATAAAATCAAATAAGGCTGTCAGGTAAGTAAAATAGGCATGTAACCTGTAGATAAAAATGTCTATGCATGAAGTATAAAAACAAAACAGGGAAGAAACTTATATAGGAAGTTACATGCTGCAGAATAGAAAATATCTTTAGACACAAAAATAAGATTAGTGAAACATAAAGTACCATAGCATTAAATGCTTCCATTTCTCAGCACAAAAACTTGGTCAATTCGAAATATTGAAAACCATTTCAGTTTGTACAAGAATCTAGCCAAAGCAAAGAAGGAGATCATCTCAGCCTCCATATAAAAAAATATCTCTGACCTAAAGTAAAGCTTGTCCCAGATAACATCTACCCCTTATACATAAACCTGTCTTCTTATATATATGCAATACTTTTGCGTTCAACTAAGCTAACCAGAGAAAAAAATAAGTAAGCTTTTCCTTTATTTTACAAACTGAAACAACAATCAAGCAAGATGATCAAGGTAGCAGTTTTCTAATCAGGAGTGCTCTGTCTATCTCCTCTTAAGTGTTGAGTAACTCATCTTCTTAAATTAAAAAATAATAATAAGTTTTTTGTTTATTTATATCTCTGTGAATAGGATATATATGTATATATGATACTCTGAATATTGAAACTGGAAGTGTTACTTCAGTTTATTGATTGCTTAAGACCTCTGTTCGAGTTCCTCAATACAAATGTTTGATTTCACAACAGTTTCCTCAAGATATAATTAATTGTGTGAGCTTAGTGTTAAGCCAATATAAGTTGTATATTCTAAACTAAAGATTTAAACATGTTTTAAGTTAAAACAGTTAGATCATAATTTCTGAAACTGATTTAATTTATATTATTTTTTAAGCACAGGTTGACCTGAGTTTTCTAAAACAAATTTTAAAAAAAAAAAATACAGGTCACTGTAAAACTTAGGTTACTATTACACTGATCCAATTCTTAGTGAAATCTGATCAATGTGGTTGGGAAGATTGTTCAACCTGGTTTGTTCATTGTTTTGCATCATTGATTGTACCTACTGTTCCATTTAACCAAAGCATTGCTTTCATGTATTGTCTGTGCACTGTGTAGCCACTGATCATATTTGTGTGACTGGGAATACTTGTGCGTGGTCTTCATTTACACTGTGTAGTAGTTTGAGCATTGATCTTGTTGTATTGGTTATCTTACATGATTGGTTGAGCTGTCCCTGTTGCCACTCTAATCTGGTATGCCCATTTGAAGTGTTCACGGACCTGAGATGTATATGGGTTAGACCACTTAACTTTGTTTAGCATGTCTCTGTTGTTCCCCTGATCTGGTGTCTGCAGTGATTCTACCATTGACTGAGTTTGATTTGTATTTCATGTTAGCATTTTCTTCCCTCTACCTGTACTCAGTTTGGGACTAATTTTCAAGCTTGTTGTGATGCTATGGCTTCTGTCTTGGCAAATGTATGAGCCTGTTACACTGCTGTTTCCATGTTTTGTTTAGTTGAGATGTTGGCATGTTAGACTCGGGGAACTCGAGATTTTACTCAGGGATTTGAAGTGTTTGGCCCGAGTTTTCTTGTTGCCATCTCGGGGATGTGTGTGGTTCAAACTTGAACTGTTCCTTGGAAAATCTGAAGTTGATATGTAACTCTAGATCAAGATTTAACCGAGTTTAACTAAAGTATTTAAGTGAATTCAAGTTAGCTTTGGATAACCTGGTTTTGGGATAAACATGTTTAAACTGCATTGTTTTAAACAACTTAGAGTTGATAAGTAAATTACGTAGTTTATGGATTGAATTTAAATCAAATTGTACCTGCTTCAGTTTTTTTATTACAATGTAAAAGTTGAAGCAAGTCTTAAACAGGTGTTTAAATCACAGATTTAAGTTGAATTCAAATAAACCTTTGAAGCCTAAATTTTAAAACGAAATTTAAAGCAAGGTTTATACTAAGTTTAAATCAAGGAATTATATAATCAAGTTTTATATGAATGTTGAATTTGAATAAGTTTCTTTTTTTTCAAAATTTAAATGATTAAAATATGTTTGAATAAAGTATGTTAAAAATGATTTGGTTTCAAGTAAGGTTTAAACTTACTTTATATGAATTCTTTCATAAAAGGATTTCTTTAACATTTAATGGAAAGTTAATAAATTAGTATAACATAAAATTGTAAGTTAAATAATCAAATTATTTTTAGCTTCAATTTAAAATAATTAAGTGATTTAGTAAATCTTTCCTTATATAAGTTTCTTATGTAAGAATGAATGTTCTTTACATTTAATTCAAGACTTATAAAGTAATTTTAAATTTGAATTAAAGTTTAAGGTTAATCATTTTGAATCTTAAAATGAAACTTGAATGTAAATTCAAAGTGAAATGTTTTCAAATACATATGTTAATATTAATTTGGTCATTAATAAAGAAATAAATTATCTTAGAGATAATTAAGGTATTAAATGATTTAATTAAATAAGATGATAAAGGAATGATTATTTATTAAATTTATAAATTAATGATTTAGATTAATTTATAATTAGAAATTAATTAAGAAAGTAATTTAAGAAATGTTATTAGAAAATGAGAATAATTAACTAAGTATTATTAATAATTAATTAGTATGATAAATATTATTAATTAATTAGTTTAATTAATTAAGATAATCATTTATAATTTGGGTAAGTGTAATTACTTGATGAAAGTAATTAAGAGATTAATTACTTATGATAATATGATTAGTTAAGTTAATTAATTTAGTTTAATTAATTTAAGAAATCATTTGATGATTTGATAAGTGTAATTACTTAAGTGTAATTAATGGAGATAATTACTTAGTGAAGTAATTAATGTTAATTACTGAATGTAATCAGTGAAAAATGATGTGTTAATAAAGTAATTTGGATAATTACTTTTGTAATTAATCAAGGGATTAATCGATGTAGATAATTGTGGGATAATTAATTTATTAATATGAGTAATTAAGGGTAGTTAATTACTGGTTGATATTAATCAAAGTGATTAATAATTGTGTTTAATTAAAGATTAATCGCTTAATGTAATTAAGGTAAATAAAGTAATTTAATTTAAATCTAAATTCGAGATCATTAATTAATGTAATTAATGATGTAAATTAAGAATTGGTTAATTAAGAAATAATTAATAACGTGGTGATTAATTGATGTAATTAGTTAAGAATAAATGTAATCAATTATAAATAAAGTAATTAAATGTTAATTACTATAAATGTTTTAGGATAATTAATTTGGGAAATTAAATAAAGACTAATTACTTATTGTAATTAGAAGGTGATAAATCAAAGGTGTTTAATCAAGATGAATATCTAGAGAATAATTAATTAATTTTGATTCATGATTAATTTAATGGTTGTAAAGCAAGATTTATAGATAAAGTAATTAATTTAATTTACTTTAAATTAATTAGAGATAGACGCAGTTAATTTAATTCATTTTAAATTAATTACAAATGGTATAATTATAAACCATTGCTTATGGATGAATGATATTAACATTTCATTGATTGATTCTGATCTCAGATATGATATGAGTAATATCTATGTGATATGGATGCTTGGTTTAAGTATGATAATATTTAATTATCTGTTTTGATGACAATATGAATTATCTATTTATGATGATGTGATTATCTCTTGTGATATTATGAATTATCCATCTGTGTGTATATTGATGATATTGAATTAAACTGTTAAGACTAAGTAGATAACTTGGCCTTAAAAGACACGTTTTGGATTTCGATGAGACCGGGATCGGTTTTCCACATTAGGAACATCCAAAAACCACATCGATTCCAAATTAACGATAGGTCGTGAATCTGAAGTAAAGATGAAGATTCAGAATGCAAGGGTTATCGTCGTTGACTCTGAGGGTGATTCCAAAATGAGTGTAACGAGATGATGCCTTCGGTTTCGTTCGAACCCGAAACGAACTTGTATGGATTGAATGCTTTCAACACATCGTCAGGTGGGCGATGAGCATTCTAAGAAATGTATTCTTAAAAGGTAATCGTAGCCTCAAGCCTCATCAACCAGGAATGGCTAAAACAAGGGAGGTGCAGCAAGGTTAGGTGGGTCATGCCCAAGCAGGACAAGGATATTCCCCTATCTTGATGTCCCTTTATTTCGGCTTAGTGGGCAGTAGCAACGACTATCTGCGGGGTTATCTTGTTCGGGACTGTTCAGTAAGGAATGGTTTCGGCCTTGTGTTGCAGGGGGTCGAGAGTGATCCTCGGTACGTTGATCTAGGCCACGTACTGTGACGGGCGGTACCCCAGTAGCCTTGCCATTGTATGGAATCCAAAATCCAATAAGTGCCAACGGTTTTGATTGTATTACCCACTTTTGTGGCTAGTAGCTGGAATTTAATGAATGTAACAATTTCGGTTATTTTCTATTTACTTGAAAACCCTAGACCTATTATAATATCACAGAATTTCCTATCAAATGTTTTGGTTAGTGTAAGGTAAAAACTTTCCCATGTTTATGTGTGGGGAGTCTTACATGATACCTTTTATTTTCAAAAGATTTTTAAAAGTTAAGCAACTTTAACCTGTTACTCATACCAGACCCATGTCTGACCCGAAGTTTATTTCTGTTTTTCATAAACTCTCGGGTACCCAAATTTTTACGGGTAGCCAAGGGATTCAGGTTAGCTTTGACGAATTCTGGAGGAGCAATGGAGCAGGAGGCTTCAGCGTTTGTAGATATATATATATATATATATATATATATATATATATAGTTCCACTGTGTTGATATCTCTGAGTCATATTGTATTGAGGTGTATTAACTAGACAGGTGTTCATAACTGTCTAATATGTGATGTACTATATGTATCACTGACTGATGTAATATATTATGTAAATACTTATGTGATTAATATAATTTATTCGTTCCGCTGTGAGATTCTGATGATGTTGTTCTTTCTTCTCTATCTTTTCTATTTTCTCACCCTTTTCTTTCTTAAAAACGATACTTCTTCCTGGGCGTAGGAAGTCGAGTCGTTACAGTGGTATCAGAGCGCTAGTTTGAGTGAATACCTAGGCTCTTAAGTGATTTCTTTCCTGAGAGAGCGTATTTGTAATTTTGACATATATATATATATATTCATTTCTATCTATTGGTTGGATTACCTGTTCGGGTTTTCCAGTATAAGTATAAGGGTAGATTGGGTAGTGGTGTGTGTAACACGACTACCTGTGGTTAGAAGTATATTTGACGAGACTGTAGACCAAATACCGTCTCGAGTAGAGTCATGGTATAAGGATTTCATCAAAATCTCTTGAGGAAAACTGTTAAGATTTGGAGTCCATTTTTGTTGTACAAGTTTGGATGAGTAGAATTGGGATTTTTGTCAGTTGAGCAGAAGCTAGAAATATTTATCTTGGTAACTCAAGAAGTAGTGGTTGAGGTTGAGATGCAGTAGCGATGGATTGTTTCTGAAGTAGTTCTCAAAGATCTTTGGATAAGGAAGTGTGTCTACATTAGTTTTGAGGTTGAGTTCAGCTGAATGTTGTGTTTGGCTTTGAGGCCCGAGTTTTTTTCCAAGGAATTTTGGATTAAGAAATTTTTGGCATCAGTAGCAGTGTTGCAGCTCAGATTGTTCTGCCGGCACGCGAGGAAGTCATCTGTCAGCAGTTCTTTAGAGGTGAAGTTCAGAGGCAGTTTTGTGGATCCATTTCTTCAATGGATTAGCTAGATAAGCTTAAGCTGTTCAGATTGGTAAGAAGAGAACAGTTTTCTTAGGATATTAGCCTGGGTTGATCGCGAAAGAGACTCGCGATAGTTAAGTATTCTCTGGGATGGCAGAAATTTTCCTGAATATCTTTGAAGAGGTCAGTGGTTTGCCTTAACATCTGAGGAGTTGAGTTTGGTATCGACTGGATTTCGGAAGTAGTGCCGATGGTTCAGCCTAGTAGTAGAATGGTTTCTGGAGAGAGAATTTGGTAAAGCAGCTCAGATTTTGGAGGAACTTCTGAGTTTTATTTTGGATCTGTTGAATCATATTTTTATAATGTGTTGTCCAGTTTTTGCTTATGTGTATCGTCAGCATTTTCATCTACCCAGATCAGAGTTGTGCAGCGGAAGCAGTTGGGAGTGCATCTGTTTTTCTTTTCTGGAAAAGAGAAGTTATATTCTATTGATGATAGTAAAGGTTGTGTTCTTGGTTTTGGTTGGTTTTGAGAAGATCATTCTACTGGATTGTTTTTGGATTCGGATTGTTTTAGGAATTATCAGCAAAGGATGAGCTGATCAGTTAAGATGAAGACAGCTCTGGATCATCAAAGGAAGTTGGTAAATAAGAGACGAAGGAATTTGGATTCCGAAGTCGAAGATTTGATTTTGGATAAGTTTTTAGTTTTCAGGATGGGATTGTCAGTTTGGATAACTGGAATTCGGAGTGTTTCACGTATCTCTGAGGGAGTACGTGTAAGATCTATCTTTAATTTTAGAGTCAGCAGTTTAGGAAACTTCGGTTGTTGGGTCAGACTTGAGTTTGGTCTGATATTTTGATTTGTTTTGTAGATCTAAATGAGTGGGAACTCTGTAGTTTAGTAATAGCATTGGTTGTTTGGATTCTGTAGAGCGAGTATCCTGGTATTTATACTTGGGGAAACTCGAGAAAATTCTATTTAGAATTTTATCTGGACAATTAGATTTGTAGATTGGATGAATTGGTTGCTATGATTGCTAGCATATGATGTGATATTTGCTTGTGTCTAAAATTTAATCTTTAACTAGATTATTAAATTACCTTTGTTTTAAATTTCGGGGACGAAATTCTTTTAAGGGGGGAGGAATGTGACATCCCGCAAATTTGGGGCAATATCAATTTAATAATCTACATTAAAAATTGAATTGATTTAATAATATTTGTTAATAAGATTTAAATTGATTTAATAATCTTCTTTTAAATAAATAATTAACTGATAATTTATCTTTAAAAAGCCAATTTAAATTGTTTTCTATTTATAATATATATATATATCGGCATATATTGTAAATAGGTAATCTTTGTTTTAAGTTTAATAAAATAAAGACATGATTTCTAATTCTAATATTTTTGGTAAATTAGGAATTTGATTTTATTTAATATTGAATAAATAATCATTTGACTTTAAAATACTCAAGATAAATTTAATTTGTTTAAAAGTATTCTAGCCTAGGTATAAAATTTACATAAAAGGATTGTTTTGTTCTTTTCAATTCAGCTTTATAAAATAAGTAATTTATATTTTGAAGAGATTGTTTCTTTTATAAATTATTTTAATTTAATAATGAGTTATATTTAAACAATATTAATAATGCAATATCTTTACAAATAGATTTTTATATAAAAAGAAATTGTTATTTTAAATTTATATATATATATATATATGTTTTGGAAAGCTATGATTTGGGATATACAATCTTTCAAGTAAATTATGATAAAATAAATCTTATAAAATATTAAATATAAGCATAAAAAAAGCATGATAAAATAAAATAGCTTTGTACGTAGGATAGAAGGCATATCCAGACAAGTAAAAAAATATATGTATAGGCCTGTAAATAAATATGCTTGAAATAGAAATGCAAAAGTATGAAACAAAGCAAAGTAAAGTAAGAAATAAAAAGGACATATGTGTAGCTGTAAATAAGTATGCAAGCAAGTATAGTAACAAAGTAAAATAAGTATGCTCACATAATATATAAATTAAAATCAGGCAAGAATAAAATAAAAAGAATCTTGTATGTGAAGCTTGGATATGTAAAGCAAGTAGGATTTGTATGTAAGTGTTGCAGGCAGAAATAACAAAATAAAATCAAATAAGGCTGCCAGGTAAGTAAAATAGGCATGTAACCTGTAGATAAAAATTTCTATGCATGAAGTATAAAAACAAAACAGGGAAGAAACTTATATAGGAAGTTACATGCTGCAGAATAGAAAATATCTTTAGACACAAAAATAAGATTAGTGAAACATAAAGTACCATAGCATTAAATGCTTCCATTTCTCAGCACAAAAACTTGGTCAATTCGAAATATTGAAAATTATTTCAGTTTGTACAAGAATCTAGCCAAAGAAAAGAAGGAGATCATCTCAGCCTCCATATAAAAAGATATCTCTGACCTAAAGTAAAGCTTGTCCCAGATAACACCTACCCCTTATACATAAACCTGTCTTCTTATATATATGCAATACTTTTGCGTTCAACTAAGCTAACCAGAGAAAAAAATAAGTAAGCTTTTCCTTTCTTTTACAAACTGAAACAACAATCAAGCAAGATGATCAAGGTAGCAGTTTTCTAATCAGGAGTGCTTGTCTATCTCCTCTTAAGTGTTGAGTAACTCATCTTCTTAAATTAAAAAATAATAATAAGTTTTTTGTTTATTTATATCCCTGTGAATAGGATATATATATGTATATATGATACTCTGAATATTGAAACTGGAAGTGTTACTTCAGTTTATTGATTGCTTAAGACCTCTGTTCGAGTTCCTCAATACAAATGTTTGATTTCAAAACAGTTTCCTCAAGATATAATTAATTGTGTGAGCTTAGTGTTAAGCCAATATAAGTTGTATATTCTAAACTAAAGGTTTAAACATGTTTTAAGTTAAAACAGTTAGATCATAATTTCTGAAACTGATTTAATTTATATTATTTTTTAAGCACAGGTTGACCTGAGTTTTCTAAAACAAATTTAAAAAAAAAAATACAGGTCACTGTAAAACTTAGGTTACTATTACACCGATCCAATTCTTAGTGAAATCTGATCAATGTGGTTGGGAAGATTGTTCACCCTGGTTTGTTCATTGTTTTGCATCATTGATTGTACCTACTGTTCCATTTAACCAAAGCATTGCTTTCATGTATTGTCTGTGCACTGTGTAGCCACTGATCATATTTGTGTGACTGGGAATACTTGTGCGTGGTCTTCATTTACACTATGTAGTAGTTTGAGCATTGATCTTGTTGTATTGGTTATCTCACATGATTGGTTGAGCTGTCCCTGTTGCCACTCTAATCTGGTATGCCCATTTGAAGTGTTCACTGACCTGAGATGTATATGGGTTAGACCACTTAACTTTGTTTAGCATGTCTCTGTTGTTCCCCTGATCTGGTGTCTGCAGTGATTCTACCATTGACTGAGTTTGATTTGTATTTCATGTTAGCATTTTCTTCCCTCTACCTGTACTCAGTTTGGGACTGATTTTCAAGCTTGTTGTGATGCTATGGCCTCTGTCTTGGCAAATGTATGAGCCTGTTACACTGCTGTTTCCATGTTTTGTTTAGTTGAGATGTTGGCATGTTAGACTCGGGGAACTCGAGATTTTACTCAGGGATTTGAAGTGTTTGGCCCGAGTTTTTTTGTTGCCATCTCGGGGATGCGTGTGGTTCAAACTTGAACTGTTCCCTGGAAAATCTGAAGTTGATATGTAACTCTAGATCAAGATTTAACCGAGTTTAACTAAAGTATTTAAGTGAATTCAAGTTAGCTTTGGATAACCTGGTTTTGGGATAAACATGTTTAAACTGCATTGTTTTAAACAACTTAGAGTTGATAAGTAAATTACGTGGTTTATGGATTGAATTTAAATCAAATTGTACGTGCTTCAGTTTTTTTATTACAATGTAAAAGTTGAAGCAAGTCTTAAACAGGTGTTTAATCACAGATTTAAGTTGAATTCAAATAAACCTTTGAAGCCTAAATTTTAAAATGAAATTTAAAGCAAGGTTTATACTAAGTTTAAATCAAGGAATTATATAATCAAGTTTTATATGAATGTTGAATTTGAATAAGTTTCTTTTTTTTCAAAATTTAAATGATTAAAATAAGTTTGAATAAAGTATGTTAAAAATGATTTGGTTTCAAGTAAGGTTTAAACTTACTTTATATGAATTCTTTTATAAAAGGATTTCTTTAACATTTAATGGAAAGTTAATAAATTAGTATAACATAAAATTGTAAGTTAAATAATCAAATTATTTTTAGCTTCAATTTAAAATAATTAAGTGATTTAGTAAATCTTTCCTTATATAAGTTTCTTATGTAAGAATGAATGTTCTTTACATTTAATTCAAGACTTATAAAGTAATTTTAAATTTGAATTAAAGTTTAAGGTTAATCATTTTGAATCTTAAAATGAAACTTGAATGTAAATTCAAAGTGAAATGTTTTCAAATACATATGTTAATATTAATTTGGTCATTAATAAAGAAATAAATTATCTTAGAGATAATTAAGGTATTAAATGATTTAATTAAATAAGATGATAAAGGAATGATTATTTATCAAATTTATAAATTAATGATTTAGATTAATTTATAATTAGAAATTAATTAAGAAAGTAATTTAAGAAATGTTATTAGAAAATGGGAATAATTAACTAAGTATTATTAATAATTAATTAGTATGATAAATATTATTAATTAATTAGTTTAATTAATTAAGATAATCATTTGTAATTTGGTTAAGTGTAATTACTTGATGAAAGTAATTAAGAGATTAATTACTTATTGTAATTAATTATGATAATATGATTAGTTAAGTTAATTAATTTAGTTTAATTAATTTAAGAAATCATTTGATGATTTGATAAGTGTAATTACTTAAGTGTAATTAATGGAGATAATTACTTAGTGAAGTAATTAATGTTAATTACTGAATGTAATCAGTGAAAAATGATGTGTTAATAAAGTAATTTGGATAATTACTTTTGTAATTAATCAAGGGATTAATCGATGTAGATAATTATGGGATAATTAATTTATTAATATGAGTAATTAAGGGTAGTTAATTACTGGTTGATATTAATCAAAGTGATTAATAATTATGTTAAATTAAAGATTAATCGCTTAATGTAATTAAGGTAAATAAAGTAATTTAATTTAAATCTAAATTCGAGATCATTAATTAATGTAATTAATGATGTAAATTAAGAATTGGTTAATTAAGAAATAATTAATAACGTGGTGATTAATTGATGTAATTAATCAAGAATAAATGTAATCAATTATAAATAAAGTAATTAAATGTTAATTACTATAAATGTTTTAGGATAATTAATTTGGGAAATTAAATAAAGATTAATTACTTATTGTAATTAGAAGGTGATAAATCAAAGGTGTTTAATCAAGATGAATATCTAGAGAATAATTAATTAATTTTGATTTATGATTAATTTAATGGTTGTAAAGAAAGATTTATAGATAAAGTAATTAATTTAATTTACTTTAAATTAATTAGAGATAGATGTAGTTAATTTAATTCATTTTAAATTAATTACAAATGGTATAATTATAAACCATTGCTTATGGATGAATGTTATTAACATTTCATTGATTGATTCTGATCTCAGATATGATATGAGTAATATCTATGTGATATGGATGCTTGGTTTAAGTATGATGATATTTAATTATCTGTTTTGATGACAATATGAATTATATGTTTATGATGATGTGATTATCTCTTGTGATATTATGAATTATCCATCTGTGTGTATATTGATGATATTGAATTAAACTGTTAAGACTAAATAGATAACTTGGCCTTAAAAGACACGTTTTGGATTTCGATGATACCGGGATCGGTTTTCCACATTAGGAACATCCGAAAATCACATCGATTCCAAATTAACGATAGGTCGTGAATCTGAAGTAAAGATGAAGATTCAGAATGCAAGGGTTATCGTCGTTGACTCTGAGGGTGATTCCAAAAAGAGTGTAAAGAGATGATGCCTTCGGTTTCGTTCGAACCCGGAACGAACTTGTATGGATTGAATGCTTTCAACACATCGTCAGGTGGGCAATGAGCATTCTAAGAAATGTATTCTTAAAAGGTAATCGTAGCCTCAAGCCTCATCAACCGGGAATGGCTAAAACAGGGGAGGTGCAGCAAGGTTAGGTGGGTCATGCCCAAGCAGGACAAGGATATTCCCCTATCTAGATGTCCCTTTATTTCGGCTTAGTGGGCAGTAGCGACAGCTATCTGCGGGGTTATCTTGTTCGGGACTGTTCAGTAAGGAATGGTTTCGGCCTTGTGTTGCAGGGGGTCGGGAGTGATCCTCGGTACGTTGATCTAGGCCACGTACTGTGACGGGCGGTACCCCAGTAGCCCTGCCATTGTATGGAATCCAAAATCTAATAAGTGCCAACGGTTTTGATTGAATTACCCACTTTTGTGGCTAGTAGCTGGAATTTAATGAATGTAACAATTTCGGTTATTTTCTATTTACTTGAAAACCCTAGACCTATTATAATATCACAGAATTTCCTATCAAATGTTTTGGTTAGCGTAAGGTAAAAAATTTCCGATGTTTATGTGTGGGGAGTCTTACGTGATACCTTTTATTTTCAAAATATTTTTAAAAGTTAAGCAACTTTAACCTGTTACTCATACCAGACCCATGTCTGACCCGGAGTTTATTTCTGTTTTTCATAAACTCTCGGGTACCCAAATTTTTACGGGTAGCCAAGGGATTCAGGTTAGCTTTGACGAATTCTGGAGGAGCAATGGAGCAGGAGGCTTCAGCGTTTGTAGATATATATATATATATATATATATATATATATATATATATAGTTCCGCTGTGTTGATATCTCTGAGTCATATTGTATTGAGGTGTATTAACTAGACAGGTGTTTATAACTGTCTAGTATGTGATGTACTATATGTATCACTCTGATTGATGTTATATATTATGTAAATACTTATGTGATTAATATAATTTATTCGTTCCGCTGTGAGATTCTGATGATGTTGTACTTTCTTCTCTATCTTTTCTATTTTCTCACCCTTTTCTTTCTTAAAAACGATACTTCTTCCTGGGCGTAGGAAGTCGGGTCGTTACAATGTGTGTGTGTGTCTTCTATATTCAAACTAGTCCTTTACTTCGGGATCTGAAAACAAATCTCCTTTTTGGAATGATATCAATATACAATCATACAAAACCATATATTACCTGATCGAGAGGTTTCTAGCCATAACAAGGCAACTGGGTCCCAACCTTTCGAAAAATAATTATAGATATGTATATCCCTCTTCAACGAGAGAAGACTATACGGAGGCTACAGAACATCTACACCTTCCTTGCCTACATTTTCAGTTATGGGTTACCTGAATCTTTGGTAACATAAAAAATCATTTCATATCCCGATGTGACAAAATATTTTACGCTAATAATTACAAATACTTCTAATCTACAATAATTTCCATTTCCAAATCCTTTCAAAAATCATCTTAAAACCATTGGCCTTAGTCCTCAAAATTATTTGCGTTCATAAAACATTTTTATATAACCATTCTTTATACAAATCACTTTTATATAAAATCACTTCAAAAATATTTATTCTTAAATATCACTTTTTTTCTCTTTTGAAGGTAAACATTTCAACTTGAAAACCAATTTTCAAAACAATTCATTTAAATTGAAGTGAACCAAATATTACTGCTAAATACCTTATAGTAAATCGTGAAATAAATCACAAGGTGTTTGCCTACAATTATTTTCTACCCAGCCCATGCATATGGATAATTAATTATTCATAAACTTGTCGTGCAAAGTTAACATTCTATAAATAATAATCCGTGCTCACAAACTGGCTGAGCCTCAATGAAATAAACACAACAATAAATGATAATCAATGCTTCATTTATCAAATATTTACAACACTTTATCTTATCTTAGGTTAAAACGGTTTGATGTTTATTTTGGACCATTCAGCTTTCCCTTCGACATGTTCCTTCCCTCGCCCAATCTCCTCGGATCTAACAGACGTAACGCGTGTACTAGTCGTTTCTGTATACTCCATTAAGTATTTAACTTCTAAATTTTAAAATACTTAATTAACCATACAAATACTCAAAAAAGGAAATAAAATCATTGTTTTAGCAAACAAAGTAAACAAGCATTTAACAAGGGTTTTCAAACCACACTTAACAGTTAAAGTTCTTTCAACGTAGCAATGGTTTTAACGAACTTAATGGAAGAAATAACTCACTTTAGATTCCACTCCATCAAACTTTAAGGCATGGAACTCTAGATCTAAACCATACTTTCTACCAATTTTACTAACTTTGTCACTGACTATAGCTTCGCCACTATTTCTCGAAATTTCTTGAAATCTGGCTATAGCACCGCTATCCTAGGAGTTGAGATGAAAAGAGGTGGAGATGGCTTCTAAGTGGGCATGGCCTTGGATTGATGGATGGAACTTACTAGCTTGAACATGACTTAAGCAGTATATTTTTTTGTCGATTATTTTTGCCATAATTTTGTTACGCTTTTGGAATTTTTTTAAGAGAGGCATGGAAGCCACTAAAGAGTGGAAAAAGAGCTTGAAAATAGAGAAGAAAGGTGTGAAAAAAGTGAGATAGTGTGTTGGTATTTGTAGGAAAAAATTTGAATTAAAATAATATTTTATAAAAAGACCAAAATACCCTTTGTTTATACTTTAAGCAAACTAATTTTTTTAACACTTAACAACACATTTCAAATCATAACTTTATATCATTTTCACTTAAGTATTAAGTAACAAATATAGTAATTATGTTTGTTTGGTTTAATGTTTACTTTTTAACTTTTATAACACTTTTGTCTTTTTATGCTTACTTTTTGTTATTTATATTCTAGAATTTTATAAGTATGTTTAGTAAAAGTAAACTTAATCAGTGAATTAGTTGATACTTATACTATTTGAATATGTGTTCATATATAAGAAAATAAAAGTGCAACAACGTTGCGATAACTTTAAATTGACACAACGTTGATTTTCGACAAAATGTTTTACGGTCACATTTTGATTTTTTAGTTAAACTATTTATTTATGTAAACCAAATTTAAAAATATTTTTTAAAAATATATACACTCATAAATTAATTAAAATAATTTATTTAACTATTGAAACTTACTTTTCTAAAATCAGGATTTTGTCACTTTTGTCGATATAAGCAATTATTCCAATTTTTGTGTATATTTCTCTTTGCAAATCCTATCTAATATTGTTTAAATCATAAAATGTTATATATTTTATATTTAAAATCACTTTAAATAGTATATTTTAAAGTGGTCAAATTCTGGGTCGTCACATTTGGTATTAGAGCTTATGGTTGACCAAATACATAAGCCTAGATGAGGTCAACTCATTTGAGATAGAGTTAGTATTACCCTAGAAAGGGTTTAGTCTGAGAGAGTGCATGTTTGAAATTTTATCCGAATAAGTTTATTCAAGCTTGTACCCTTCCTTAAAATAATTTTTTCTATTTCTAAAGAAGTTTCCTTACTATATGTAGATAGTAAGAGATGAATAGTAGAAGAGGAAGAAGGGGAGGTAGCAACACTACGACCGCTAACGGTCGATCAAATGCAACATTAATGGAGGAAGTGGTAATTCCGTGCCATCTCAAGCTAAATTTTCCACTCTTTGCAAAGATTATACTAGCTTGCGAGGAAAGCCGTTCCAAGGCACATAATCTATTATTGAAGTTCAAGCCTAGCTCAGATCCTGTAAAAAAATCTTTAAAGGATTAGACATTTATGATAATCGAAAGAGATTCTTGGCCTCCTGGCAATTGAAGGATGAGGCTCTAGCTTGGTGGGAGTCCATTCCTCTTAATGAATCTGAAGATAATTTCTCCTGGGCAAGGTTTAAAGAAGTTTTTAAAGAACAATACATGCCCACCACTAGCAAATCCTTCCTTTATTGAAGTTACATGGATCTATAATAAGAAGCGATGTTTGTGGAAGAGTATTTACACAAATTAATTGAATTTTCTTGCTTTGGGCCAAGATTGATAGACACGCCTCTAAAGAAAAATGGGATGTTCATTTCTGGGATCTAGGAGCAGTATCAGGATAGGATGACCACCCATGTTCAAGGAACCTTTATGGATTTAATGGATATGGGTTTCCGTTATTGAGCATTAAATAAGAAGAATCCAATCGCGATCCAAAACAACAACAAGAGGAAGTTCAATAACAATGAAAAGAAGTCATGGCTAGGCAAGCCCGAGGGAGGATCTCAGGAAAACCATTTTAAAGATGTTGAATGCTTTAACTATGGAAGGAAAGCCATTATTTAAAGTACTGTAGAACTCCCAAGGTTCAAAGGCGGAAGCAAGGAACCATCTCTCCTATGGTGCAGAAAAGTTTATGCCATAACTGTCATCAACCCGGCCATTGGAAGAACAAGTGCCCGTTTATAAAGAAAGGAGAGCAGGTTAAGGTCTATGCTATCAAAGACGAGCCTTCAACCTCTACTGATGTAAAAGGTAAGGAGTTCTTGAAGGTAATATTTATGTCAATGATGATTTAGTTAAAATATTATTTTATACTGGGGCTTTCTATAGTTTTATTGCTAAAGGATTGGTTGATAGATTAAAACTGATCACAAAAATAGTTGACACCCCTAATTGCTTGTCAAATCCCATAGGCAGCCCAACTAATCTTTGTACGATTTGTGAAAACATCTGAGTTACTCACCTCTCCCAAAAAAATTCATGCAACCTATTTGTTCTTGACTTTATTGGGTTTGAAGTTTTTCTCGGTATAGATTAGTTATCCAAGAATAAGGCTGTCCTTGATTGCATTAAAAGGACGGTAACTTTGTGGACCAACTTCAGGAAATTTGTAGGAGTATCTTGTGAAGAACCTAGTCCGGTAAGAGATAGTTTTATGTATGAACTAGACTCATCTCAAATAAGTTTGGAGACAATACCAGTTGTCAAGGAATTTCAGGATGTTTTTGAGGATGTTAAATGTTTGCCCCTTCATCAGGAAATTGAGTTTCGAATTGACTTAATTCCTAGTCAAAGACCTGTTATTCACCATATTCGAAGGATGGCCCCGAAGGAAAAGATTGAGTTGGCAAACCAAACTGACGAGTTGTTAAAAAAGGACTAGCTAGACCTAGTCGCTCAAGTTAGGGCGCATCGGTAGTTTTCATAGCTAACTCTGATGGCTCTCTAAGACGTTGTGTAGACTATCAGGACCTAATAAGCAAACAATTAAAAACAAGTATTCTCTACCCCACATAGATGACCTGTTTGATCAACTTCATGGTTCCCGAGTATTTTGACAAATGGATTTAGCCACAGGATTCCATCAACTAGGATTAGCTTAGGATGGCATTCCATTAACTAAATTTAAGGGTCTAGATTGCTATTACGAATGGTTAGTTATGCCATTTGGGTTGACTAATGCACTCGCCTATTTCATAGACCTTATGAATAGAGTATTTAAAGATGTGCTAAACAAATTCTTGTTGGTTTTTATTGATGATATTGTTCGAACATCAATTTTTGGATTTTAATGACAACTACTATACAATTATGCCAAAGAATCTTTAAGCTAATTTGCAGGTACATGGGCATCAAAAAGAGATAATCAAATACATTCAAAATGAAGATACGTAGTACAAAAAAGGATGAAAGAATGTATATGGAGATACAAGAAGAGACATACACGATAGAGACAAGATGATGGTGACAAACAAAGTATTATGAGTCATATAGTGTCATGAATAGAATTTACATATGTTAAAATCTTCTCCAAATAGTATACACACATATACATTCATATTTTAAATGAAAAATCAAGTTATCAAAAATTGCATGAAGCAGAACTCGAACCCGGGTCACTAGTTCAGAAGGCAAGTGCTTTAACCATTTGAGCTATGGTAATTTTTTGTTACAGGCTAAATTCAGACGTCTGAATGCTGAAACATAATTATGGTTTCACAATATTCAGACGTCTGAATGAAAATATTCAAAGGGCTAAATAAGGCCAAAAATAGCCTATTTCCTTGCTGTTTGCGTTTCAAATTAATTCAGAAGTCTGAATTATTTTATTCAGAAGTATGAATATTCTTAACAGTTATTTTCATGAATGGACGCTTCTCTTCATCGAAGAGAAACATTTTCAAAATCAATGGTTGCACCTGTTCTTTTCAATGCAACTTTTCGTCTATAGTTGCAACTCTTTATACACTATAAATAGATTACAGAATTCAACAAACAATTAACTGAATCTATTTTTAATATTCTTGAATTCCTATCTATTATCTATTTTCTAACTACACTCAAACTTCTTACATTCTCTAATCGTTGATCACTTTATCTTCCACAATTCTCAAAGCACATCACACTATATATTATAAAGGAGAAGATTATAGGAAGATTGTACTTAATTGACTCATCAGTGTTATTCAAGAACACATTACAGTCGGATACATTGGTTATTTGTAAAGAAGTCATGTTCTGCTACTCAGGCATGTGAAGTCCTTTCCGGCTGCTGAGGCGAAATCCTGTTCCGCTGCTCAGATCCTTATTCGACTGCTCAAGGTTTGTATAGACCCGTTCCTCTGGGTTAAGTGAGGGTTATTGTTTTAGTGAAATTCCAGAAGGAGTCTGGGACTGGACGTACGACGGATTTTCGAACCAGTATAAAAATCTTTGATGTCATTTACTTTACTGCTTTTATTATTTTCCGCACTAGTTATTTTTATACTCATATTCGGCATCAATAGATAACTTAGTTTATATCGCATTATCACTTCATTTACATTGTTTACAACTGTTGGCCATTTCGATCCTATATAATAGCTTATTTTCATTTAGTATCAATGCATAGCGACTTACAATTGGTATCAGAGCCTGGAATTCTATCGATCGTCACAACGTCATAGAATAATGGCCAGAAAACGATCCAGTCAAAATACAACAGGCAAAATCCTTATCAAAGCCACCAGTGAGGACTACAAAAAGGTACTTTCTGATTTAAAAATTTCAGTAAAAGATAATAATGAATTAGTTAGCATAAGCGATAAGATTTCAAAGCTTAATTTTGTTATTTTAAAAAAATGAAATCTGTAGAACGTGAAAATGAGAAATTGAAAAATGAGAAGTTAGATTTAGAAAATGAACTTGGTGTTTTAAAGAATAATTTTATAACCATTAAAGATTCTTTAGATGAATAAAACACCATATTTGAAAAAGAGAGAGAGAGAGAGAAATTTCCAAAAGAAATTTTTGATTTGAAGAGACAAAATGATTTATTACAATCCTCTTTTAATAATTCAGAATCTCAAAATTTTCGTCTCAAAAATGAGAACAGTACGTTAAAAATGGAAAATTCCGAATTAAATAAGAAAATTGATATTTTGAAAAACAGTAATATTTCTTTTGAAAATAATAATTGCGACTTTAAAGCTAGATTCTATTGGTAAAAATATTAATGCTAGTACTAAATTTCGAGTAAAGCCTAAATCCAATTTTTATAGAAATTCAAGTACTGCTATGACCTATAATGTTGATAATTTCTCTAGAAGAACAAAATCATTGACTGGAAATATGAATAAAAATTATCAAAGTATATGGGTTCCTGTTAACTGGGAAAATAGAGAAAAATACATTAATCATCATTTTGATATGGTAGTTAATAGTGAAAATTATATTTATAAAGGTTCAACCACACCCAAATGGGTATGGTTTCCCAAGACCTAACCCCCTGGACCCTAACATAGTAAGTGGGTATCAAAAATGATCATTATTTATTGCAGGTACTTGGAGAAACAAAAGGAAAAGGATAGATTTTAAAATTTTAAAGGATGTTCCATATGTTTAATAGAATTACGTGCTTACAATGAAATATGGAATTCAGCAAATATGGTAAAATCTATTTATTTTTCCTCCACAATTAATATTGAGTTTATCCCACTATTCACAAGATATTATATATAATTTACTATACTCCCTCATTCTTTTTGATAATGAAAAGGGGGGAGAAATTCATATGCATATTGATAGAGGTAGATATCATACTTAGGGGGAGATGTTATACTTAGGGGGATCTTTAAATATATTAATATTTTTTATATAGAATGAATATTTCTTAAAATTGTATAGTTGTCTTCATCAAAAAGGGGGAGAATTTAGAACCTCAATTTTTGGATTTTAATGACAATAACAATACAATTATGCCAAAGAATCTCTAAGCTAATTTGCAGGTACATGGGCATCAAAAAGAGATAATCAAATACATTTAAAATGAAGATACGTAGTACAAAAAAGGATGAAAGAATGTATATTGAGATACAAGAAGAGATATACACGATAGAGACAAGACGAAGGTGGCCGACAAAGTATTATTAGTCATATAGTGCCGTGTCTAGAATTTGCAAATGTTGAAATCTTCTCCAAATGGTATACACATATACATTCATATTTTAAATGAAAAATCAAGTTTTCAAAAATTGCATGGAGCGGGACTCAAACCCGTGTCACTAGTTCAGAAGGAAAGTGCTCTAACCATTTGAGCTATGGCAATTTTTTGTTACAGGCTAAACTCAGACGTCTGAATAATGTCATTCAAACATCTAAATGTTGAAACAAAATTATGGTTCCACAATATTCAGACGTCTGAATGAAAATATTCAAACGACTGAATAAGGCCAAAAATAGCCTATTTCCTTGCTGTTTGCGTTTCAACTTAATTCAGAAGTCCGAATTATTTTATTCAAAAATCTGAATATTCTTAACAGCTATTTTCATGAATGGACGCTTCTCTTCACCGAAGAGAAACATTTTCAAAATCAATGGTTGCACCTGTTCTTTTCAATATAACTTTTCATCTATAGCTGCAACTCTTTATACACTATAAATAGATTAGAGAATTCAACAAACAATTAACCGAATCTATTTTTATTATTCTTGAATTCCTATCTATTCTCTATTTTCAAACTGCACTCAGACTTCATACATTCTCTGATCGTTGATCACTTTATCTTCCACAATTCTCAAAGCACCTCACACTATATAAATCATAAAGGAGAAGATTATAGGAAGATTGTACTTAATTGACTTATCAGTGTTATTCAAGAACACATTACAATCAGATACATTTGTTATTTGTAAAGAAGTCCTGTTCTACTGCTCAGGCATGTGAAGTCCTCTTCGGCCGTTGAGACGAAATCTTGTTCCGCTGCTCAGGTCCTTGGTTGGCTGCTCAAGGGTTGTATAGACCTGTTCCTCTAGGTTAAGTGAGGGTTATTGTTTTAGTGAAATTCCAGAAGGTGTCTGGGACTGGACGTAGGACGGAGCTTCGAACTAGTATAAAAATCTCTGGTGTCATTTACTTTACTGCTTTTATTGTTTTCGCACTAGTTATTTTTATACTCATATTTGGCATCAGTAGATAGCTTAGTTTATATCGCATTATCACTTCATTTACATTATTTACAACTATTGGCCATTTCGATCCTGTAGCATATTTTATTTTCATTTGGTATCAAAGCATAGTGACTTACAGATATTCTTATCTATTCCAAAACGGAGGAAGAACACGAAAATAATTTGGAGATTGTGCTAGAAATATTGTGGAGAAATGTACTTAAAGCAAAATTCTCGAGATGTCACTTTTGGGAGAAAGAAGTAAGATTCTTTGGGCATATTGTGTCAGGAGAAGGGATCTTAGTAGATCCAGAAAATATTTTAGCTATACAAGTTGAAAGCAACCACAAACCCCAAAGGACATCCACCGCTTCTTAGGATTTGTGGGATATTACCGGAGATTCATTCAAGACTTCTCCAAAATTTCCTCTCATCTAACAAAATTGACTATAACGGATGTTAAATTTGAATGGACACCAAAATGCGAAGAAGAATTCAAGGAACTCAAGAGAAGGTTAACTACCGCTCCAGTCCTAATTGTTGCTGATGAAGGCGGCGGTTTAACTATATACATTGATGCTTGCGGGGAAGGAGTAGGTGATGTTTTGATGCAGCGTGGAAAGGTCATCGCTTATGCAAGCAGACAACTAAAGACACATGAGAGAAATTATGCAACACACGACTTAGAATTATTAGCCATTGTGTTCGCATTAAAAATATGGAGGTATTATCTACTGGGTAAGAATTCCTTATAATTTATTATAAATAAACTTTGATTGACCCTAGTAAATAACGTTCCTTCTTTAAATAGGTGAAAAGTTGAGCTCTTCATAGATCACAAATCTTTGACGTATCTTTTCACTCAAAAGGACTTAAATATGAGACTGCAATGATGGTTAGAATTTCTTGCATCATATGATCTTGATATCTTATAACACTCGAGAAAGCCATTGTAGTGGCGGATGCGCTAAGAAAAAGGCATGCCGTTATAGCTTATTTAGTGCAACGTCCAACCTTGATTAATCGTTAAAAGAGAGTTAGCTCAAGGATCCAATCATTTCAAGAATAGGAAGGGAAGTAGAAAAGAATATAATACCGGGAAGATGGATAGGATTCAAAGTAGATGAGCAAGGAATCTTAAGAATGAATGGAAGGATATGTGTTCCTAATGTCGATAGGATAAGGTAAGAAGTTTTAATAGAACGTCATAATTCTCAAATTCCTGTACATCCTAGAGTTACTAAAATGTATCGAGATATGAAGAGAACTTTTTGGTGGGATGGCATGAAGAGGGATATCTCTGTCCATATTAGCAGATGTGCAAATTGTCAACATATCAAAAGTGATCAGCAAAAGACTGCTGGATTACTCCAACCTCTTGAAATTACATCTTGGAAATAGGACCAAATATCGATGGATTTCGTCGATGCCTTATCGCGATCAAGAAATGAAAATGAAGACATTTGGGTTATCATAGATCAATTAACGAAGAGCGCACATTTTATCCCAATAAAACAAACGAGAACTACTGCAAAACTGGTAGAAATATACATGAGGGAAGTAGTTCGATTGCATGGTGTCCCCAGTAGTGTAGTCAATGATCGAGACCCTATCTTTACCAGTAAGTTCTGGAAGGCATTGTAAACAGCTTTAGGAATTAGGCTAAACATAAGCATCGCATATCACCTCTAGACCGATGGGAAAATTAAGAGAGTAAATAGGGTATTGGAAGATCTTCTAAGAGCTTGCATCTTAGATTTCGGAGGTTCATGGAAAAGCTACCTATATCTGGTAGAATTCTCTTATAATAACATTTATCGGGCTAGTATTGGCATGGCCCCATATGAAGCTTTGTATGGTCTTCCGTGTAGATCCTCAGCATGTTGGGTCGAGACCGGAGATCGATTAGTACTTGACCTTGACATGATTAGAGAAGCTTTAGAAAAGTTGATGTAATTAGAAAAAAATGAAAGAAGCCCAAAATAGGCAGAAAAGCTATGTTGATCAAAGGCGAAGAAATTTAGAGTTCTAGGTTGGAGATTATATATTCCTGAAGGTTTCTCCAATGAGAGGAGTGATAAGATTTGGTTGGGCATGGAAATTAGCACCTCGATTTATGGGACCTTTTCCTATTTTCGAAAGAATTGGCCCATTAGCTTATCGTATGGAATTGCCTAAAAGGTTATCCGGTGTGCACAATGTCTTTCATGTATCTAACCTTCGAAAATATGTGCATGATTCAGAGCAGATTATAGAAACAGCTGCCCAAGAGGATTTAGAAGTTGAACCAAATTTGGCAGTTATTAGGCAACCAATGTGAATCATAGATCACATAGAAGCGATTAAGGAGGAAAGTTGTAAGAAAGGTTAAAGCCCAATGGAGTGGTGGTGCAGCAGACCGCACGATGCACTAGACCGCACATGGGAGACAGAAGAAAGAATGCGTAAAGCCTATCCTGAGTTTAGAATTGATACATAATTGTATGTGTATGGTGTACTCATCGGCTTGTGGTGATGTCACTTGCACATGGGGGGAAGTACGTACCGACCAGTAAATTCATCGCTTCAGAAAAATTTCAAAATAGTCAAAAATAAGATTTTTTTTAAATTTAAGTGATGATGTTTTGAATAATAAATAACATTGGTGATCTTATTTTGAAGAAATATTTATAAAAGAAATATATCCACTATGTTAAATATCGATAAAATAATCGTAAATCGTTTTATCGATAAACAGCTCTTCGGCTATCAGACATCGCGCGCCAAGATGGATACATACACTATTTGTATATATGAATCCAAATATGAAATAAAATAATTTATTTGTTTATGGAAAAATTAAATGTATTTATGACATCATTAATGATATTGTCATTTCCAATTAATTGATTTTTGAATTTAAATTTAGTTAAATGATTTAATAATTATTTTAATTATTAAATAAGGTCTTTAATTTCTTATAAAATGATAAAAATATTATTTTTAAGCTTTGTTTACAAATATATGTTTATTTGCTAAAAAGTAAAAATATGATGGAAAATCAAAATTTGAATTTGTAATGATTCGACGCGCAGGAGTTGTGCAACATTGTAAGAATATATAAGATACATAAACACGAACATGTACATATAGAAGACATGTTCATATGCACATATACAACATAAATATACACATGACATAAATACATACATACAAAATATCAAAGATATTTTCAATTCCTTGCCAATTAAGCTAACCAAAAGTTCACCCTCTTATGCCACTGTACAAGCATCATTACAAGCACATGAGGGGAGGCATTTCGGCCATAATTGTGATGGAGATGGTACATGTTGAAGTTATGAGTAATGATGCATATGTGTAAAATATCTAAGATATTTTTCTCCTCTTTTTCACCTATAAATACCACCCCTCTTCCCTTTCTTTTTCTCTCCTTCCATTTCCTAAGCTTTCTCTCTTCTTTTCATGTCTTCCAACCTAAAGAAAATAATGCCAAAATATTTCCCAGAAGAAAGTTAAATTATAATATATACATATATATACGTAAGCACATCAAACTATTCCAAAATTCCACCTTTTCCTCTCTACCATCCACGACCTCCACTTCCTCCACTATAGGCCGAGCCTTCCTCCTCCCCAACCCTAGGCTGTGAGCTCTTTTGGCCATTCCAAGCTTAGGTCGATCCATCTAGAAGCAATAATCCAAGTGATCGCGAGCTAAAAGTTCGATTTAGCGAAGCTATAACAAATTTTTAGTTAGTCATCTAAACACAAGATGAGAAACTCCTAAACTATAGTATTATATGGCATTGGATGTTATATATGTTTGGTTATGATTGTCGATGATGATTTTTTAATATGAATATTAGATATATGAAACTCATGAAAATATACGTCGATAAGTACAACGGAAATCACTTTCCTTTATTTAATGAATTGGTGTATATGAAATGCTTAAACCTTTTAAAAATGGTTTAATATGATTTAGAGAATTTTTATAAACATTTAAAAGTATTTTGGAAAAGTTCAAATAAATATTAAAAATTTAGTCAAAATTAAGCGCGTCGCATAATGGTAGGTCGCAATTTCGCACCATAAAAGTCAAATGAGAATATATAATGGAATTTAGCTAGAAATTCTTCGAGATAAGAATTTTATGAACTATTATATCCTTTTCGAAAAAAGAAAAAAATTGAGATTTCGATAAGTAGATTTTAAAATATGAGAAAAGCAAGTTTTTTGAAAAATCGCGGTTTTGCAGTTCGGAATCCATAAAATGATTTCTTTGAAAATGATACTTTAAAATTGTTTGAAAATATAAAATAAATTCTCAGAATCTTTTAAAATGTTTTAAAAGTGATTTGCGTTATAAAAATGAATTTACAAATGATAGAAAAGCCATTTTGATCAATATTGCTTAAAAAGCACTTTTCGTGGCACTTTCCACAGTACTTTTCTATAACTTTTGAAATGTAGTTTTAAACGCAACCATTCTTTTCAAAATATTTTGTAAATGTTTTCAAATGATTAATAAAGTATTTTAAAAATGATTTGAATGATTTATGGAATGGTTAAATATTAAATGATTTAGAGTCGATCAAATTACTTGACCGTCTTATGGGTGTCAGAGAGGTAGTGTCTTAGCTTGAGTTTGGAAAACCAGTTTCCTGCTCTCCTTGGCTATCCGAACTGGCCAGAAGGATTGGATAGTAAATTTGATTTTCTCGGATCAAAATTTTCCAAAGTTAAAGTGTATACTTCTCCAAATACAAATAACTTGGATTTTATGGAGATAATCTTCTTATGCTCGGTGTTAAAGCCCCAAGAGGGAACTCATACTATTCGTGGAATTTAAAGGGTGCTTTCACCATTATTCCACCCATAGTATTTGTTGAATACGGAAATTGATATTGAGTAGAATCGGATGATTTCTATAGATTCTGCTTGCTTAATATTTACTGGTTTTGGATTAACATCCTAGGTAACATGGTTTTAATGCAATCAAAATTATGAGTTTTGAATTAAGAAATCTTTGTTAAGATTTAAATGAATTGAATTGGAAATATTTTCTTAAGTAAAAGGTGAAATGGTTTGGAATTATTCCACGATTCAAAAAGAATTAAATTAACCAAAAGGATTTGATAAATGAGGCTTGATGATTCTATATACTCTGAAAATGATAAAGAAATATTTCAATGAATATATCTCTAAGAGATATTTGCGAATGAATAAAAATATGAATTAAACTAAATGACGATTGATAGTCACATATGAACCTAACACATTTCTAATCAATGATTGGTTCGGAGGGACCGGGGTCAGATTTGGTTAATTACTATCCGAAGACCACTTTGAACCAATTTACGTATTCAAAGTAAAGATGTGGATATGATATTTGGGGTTTTCATAATGAAGGATTGTATGTTGATCATTTGAGGATAAACTCCCAATATACGTATAGTAGCAGTAGTCTCTTCGTTATGAAATATCCAATCCAAGGACTAATCGCCACTAATCCTAGGAGTAACTCCCGCAAGATGTGGTATGAGAGTGTCTTCGGTTTGTCCTGCTCCTGGACAACTTGCATGGAAGGTTGTATGATGTTGCAATTGTAATTACATTGGTTGATTTCTATGAATGTATCATCTGATTGGTGGTGGAGAAGGCAACTATTCTTAGCTTAACACCCTTTCCTGAGACTTATGAGCTTAGGAGTTATACGTTTGTAAAAATCAATTGTGTGATCATGGTTTGGCAATGTGTATTCAAAGTGGAGTGTGCTAGTAAGGTAATCGTTACCTCGAGCCTTATCACCCGGAAATGACAAAACAGTGTAGATGCGGCAGAGCTAAGTGAGTCGCTCCCATTATGATATAGTCATCGCCTTTCTTGATATATTTATTCCTGCTATGACGTCGGGTTTTAAATTGTTGTGGTGTATGCAAAGAGGACTCTCGGATAGGTCGGGAACGAACAAGGTGATGGAATATTCGGTACTATCTATGGTAAAGGTAGGCCAGCTACATGTTGGTAGAGATTGGAGCCTCGGGTGCATTTTTATAGAGATGTACTGTCGGAAGGTAGTCACCTACCTGGTCATTGTATGGAAATCCATTCTTCAATTAGTGCCTTCGGATTTGGTTGTAGAGAGAATGCTGGAATTTAATAATGTAACAATTTCAGCTAATATTATGTATATTTACTTGAAAAGTGTTTTCAAAAGAATGTCATTAAAGATAATATCCACATATTATGCGTAGCAAATGTTTTGGTTATCATAAGGTAAAAACTCGTTCCGTGTTTATGTGCGGCATGGTCTTATGAGATACCTTTTGTTTTCAAACACGTATTTTGAGTTTCTCACACCAGTCCTATGACTGACTCGGAGTTTATTTTTTTCCTTTAAACTATGGATGCCCTATTTTCTCGGGCAGCCAACTAGTTAGGTAAGCTTGGAGCATTTTGGAATGGAGCATGGAGCCTGAAACATGGAGTATTCTGGGTTATTTGTTGAAGTTATCTATTACTTTCCGCTGTGTTTATATTATGTATTAGTATCTATCAGCACTGTAAGAATAGGCTGTTGTAACTATCCTCGCTGGGTTAGTACCTGCCGTAACTTTGATGGAACAATTTGGAGCAACTGCATGTACAAGTCATATGTATAATTATGTGCCGAATACGATGTGAGATTCTAGTATTATCTTACCTTCTACCTTTATTTCTTTACCCCATGATAATCTGTCTCTCCGGCACTTGGATTTACGGCACATGAATACCGAGGATGTATTAGTGTTGATTTCTAAGGGTCGCGGAGGTGGGTCATCGCAATAAAAAAGAACATTAAAAAGGCACACATATTTCTAAAATATAGTAAACAACATACTGCTAATTGTTAATGATGTACTTATGCTAAAATCAATTCTAATTGGTTGTTTGACACTCAATATTGGATTTGTAAATTATATCTTTTATAATAAGTATAAACGATGTTGGAAATGTCCTAAATGATGTGCAAAGACATATTATTAAAATGTTTAATATGGAACACTAAGATAGATTTCTTATGCATTAGCAATGAGAATTATCAAACATGTTGTATTATCTACATTATTGTAATTTGCTTATGTATTTGATGCATGAAACAATTACCAAATCCAATTTAAGATTGCCAAATGGTAGTTTAGAGTGTTTTCAAGTATTCAAGAAATATTAGAGAATTGTCTACAGAAATAATAAACTCTTTATAAAGGAGTGTATGGACTCAAACTTCATAAGTGCCATCGAATACAATATGTCAATATCAAATTCATGTTCAAACCTTAGTTAAGAAGTTTTAAGTTGGAGATGTTGCAAATGAAAGCTCGTGGCTAATTCAACAAAAGGCCGAGTACATCACCTTGATTATCGCCAAAATAAAAGCGGTATATTAATATAAAGTGCGCAAATTTATAATTGAGCTAAGAGTGATTCCAAGTATAGAGAATATTATATCACTGCTTTATGATAACAATTAAAAGCTCACTAGAAGTCGAGAAACACACTTTTAATAGTTCCACGTGATAAATATTGTTGATCAACATTAGAGAAAGTTGATTGATAGAGCAGATGATTAAAATGAAATAGCATGCCCGCTCACTAAGGGATTGACATGATTAATTTTGAAAAAACTAGTCAAAGAAGTTGGAATAAGATTACATAATTGACCCCAAGTGCAAATGAGAAATTGGTAGAATTATGGGTATGATCTAGGGATAGTTATGTAATTTGTTACATAAATCTAATTCAATAACCAGTCTTGTTCAAAATAAAGGTATTTTCATTCTGTTATATACTTATTATAATGTTTATAAATAATTGATTATTCACTTTAAGTATATTCAACAGAAAGTCCATAAATCGTATGTTTTTTGACAGTACTTACAATGTGTTGTAATCATATGTAATTTATCACAATATAATTAACATGTTGTGTTAAATATTCCTAGTCAAGATGTATCTAGATCGGATATTAGTACATCAATTAAGATTTGAGTACATAAGGCTCTTCAAATGTTGGGCAGTGTATTAGACATTCCTATTGGGGGAACCAATTATTGGATAATTATAGAATGACTCACACGATAGTTTTGTATTAGTTAATATAACTAAGGTTTAACATAGAATATTGATGTGAATATTGTAAAAACCTACACCTTAGTGGGTCTGGTTTTTGACTGAATAAAAAACCCAAATCCACTAGGGTATGAATTGTTGGTGTTGGTAATCTAAAATAAACATAAATATATCAGAGAGCTATCTACATAAACTCACAACACAATAAAAAAAATATAATAGAACATATATACTGACTAAAGCTAGTACCTTGGAATAAATATTATTCCTTGGATATCTAATTTCCTTGTTAGTGTCGAGCATGAACGAGAAAACCTGTTCACCTACTATTCTTGTCTTGCATCTGTATCTTGTCCCTCTACGTCTATCATGTGGGCTGTAGAGAGGTGGGGAATAGAACATCATTCTAGTGGCTGATAGAATACATATTTAATCAGTAACACTAGTTTATGCCGATTTATTTCTATTTAAGTGTTATGTTTATTATTCATGGTTTATCCATTTAATTCCATATGCATTCTGCATTCTATATATTCAACTTCCCGTAGAGGTTACTACATATATGCATATATAGAAATGTATAAGCATCATTATATTGAAACCCTAGCCACTTAACACTTCTTAATTTGGGAGAAGGCAGATCCAAACCATTTAATACCTTAACCTTGAAGGGGGCCCTCCGTAACGTAATCAATAGTCAACCGGCCCTAACTATGAAGGTCGATGGCTCCTAGATACGACTTTGTATTTTAGTTAACTGTATTATTAACACAGTTCAAAGACTTATCTAAGGGTTAACTAGCCCACCTTCGATAAAAAAATAATTAATTAAACTTTTAGGTCCATGCTTATTGCATATAGATTCTATACTAGTAGGAAGCGAAATCCATCAGGGCGTAATCCAAGTCTTTGCTAAAAACAGCTCGGGATTGCTGATAGTCAAAATCTATATGCCAATCTTACTTCAAAATACCAATTTATCGACAACACTAACATAGCCCACTGATGGTCGAAATCTCATTTAGACTTACCTAATACAAGTTAAGGAAAATGCCCACTCTAATTACTTAATACATTCGGTTTGGAAATAAAGCATACCTCATTTCCCAATTAGGCATTGTTGTAGGTTATTTAAAACTTCTTAAATAAGGAGGAGATGGATCCAACAACTATTTAATACCTCAATCCTCGAAGCAAACCACTTGAACTTCTTAAAGGTACCGAGCCATTAATACTTCTAATCTAAGACGAACCCCTTATTATAATTTCCAATATCTATACGGCAATGTATATCCTCCTTCCATGGGTCTTGTAGTTGTAGATGTTCCACATTAGTGGTACTTCAAATCTAAGGCAAACTCCTTGGTATATTTTCCTATACCTATACGTGAACGTATGTCCCCCTCCCACTAGTCTTATAGTTAGAAATATTCCACATCAATGGTACATATATACAACCGCTGGTAGCCTTTCGTGGAGGGCAGACTATCGTTGTGTAATTGTTCTGACCTCGCATCTCCAACCCATCCAAAGTTATATGATTAATCCAAGTATCTAATTCACACCCTTCAAAAACATATTATTGAGGCCATATAATTTCAACTACGGAAATAATTATGTCTTTAAAGTCCATTCATAAATATTTATTCACTTATATACTATGAACTTGTTCTTATTTTATACGTCTATTGCCTTTATTTTTCATTTTCATTTATGTCATTCATTTCTTTACTTCTAATTAATTGTACTTTATAAATGGTCATTATTACTAAAATTGGACAATCACCAATGACATTTATTTATTCGTTTCAAATCTAACCTATTATGTCCATTTCATTTTCTCCATAATGTCATATTTAATTCTATAGTTAATCTCATTAAACACATTTATATCCCTATTTGATTTCTATAACTTCTTATTAACTATGCATTTATTGTCTACTAATATTGTAATTATTGCCTCTCTTACATTATAATCCGCAGTCCTCTATTTCATTGCTTTATTTAAATTTTAACATTTTATTGCAACTAATACGATAAAAAACATATATTTGTTTATTAAATTCATCTTTTACTTTGTACTTATATATTTAGCTAGTAAACCGGACTATACATATTTCTATTTTTAATTCTTTAATTTCTATGTTTAGGACATTCAGAATAGACACTTATGTGCAAATTCTACAAAGAATACCTGTTTTCACATTTTAATATATTGGAGCCATCCTTCACTAAAAAGGAAATTATTACCGTGATAACTTTCCATAAACTACCTAAAAGTGGAAATTTTTCTTGGTTTGAAATTGCAAGGAATTATCTTTTTTCATTTTTATTGAAATAGACAGTGCAAACTATGGAGAAGGACATCCGTATTTTACACATCTCTGTCATTTAGGCATATTCCTTATTATTTCAAATGACACTTTTTATACATAATTGTGAAGTTAGATGGTTTATGAATTTTTTTACATGAAAATAGATACAATTATATTGTATATTTAACACTTCCTATAAACTAAAATATAGAAATTTATATTCCAAGTCAAATTAGGTCATTTTTAATGAAGCTAAATAATTCGCAACCAAATTAACATAAATCTGGAATAAACTTCACAAACATATCAACATCTTACTTTAAAAAATTAAAGGGCTAATGTCCTAAAATTTCCAAATTATGGTGTATATTTCATTCCATCAAAATTACATAACTTACAAAATGTAGCCGAGATTTCAATTAAAAACATTCATTTTAAGCGTACAATTAAATGGGTCTTGCATAGGCATAATAATCAATAAAATTCAATGATATAAATTTCAATGTTATATGATTTCTCACCCACCTTTTTAGCTTTCCAAATCTCCAAATTCAAATTCATTCCTTCATTGACTTCCTTTTCCTTTCAAACCCAAAATATGTATAAAATCTATATACATACCTATTAGAATTATAGATCTGATAGGAGATTTGAATTGAAGTGAGTTTATAATAAAATTTTGTATTTTACTACTTTCATAGAATTGACTTACCCCTCCTTTGTTTCTCTTTTATTTTCTGCCTTCTCCAATGTTTGTGTGTGTGTGTATATAAAATATATACGACACACACATACGTATGTATCTATGTGTGTGTGTGTGTGTATAAATACACACACATACAACATCTTATTTTTATAATTTATAGAAATAGGTGGAGAAGAGAAATGACGGAGCTTTGCTGCTCTGTTCAGAAAATATGAGAAGACAAGTGAGGTTCTAGGCCCTTACTTATTGGCACTTGAATCAATTCCGTTTGCTCGACTAGATTTTATTTGATTTTATTAAATTCGGACCATTTGGCCGAGGTTTAGGGAATGCCCGACCTTAACCGATGGGTCGATTGCCTTATTAATAGCTGTTGGTCGCTAGTGGTTGAATGGTGCTATTGAGCCATCGATTCGCGGTTTTTGCATTGTTTAGCCATTACCTTTATATAACGCTGTTGAATTTATTATTAATTCAGTCTTCAAATTGTTTTTGATTCAAAAATTCCAAATGTTGATAATTTCTTCGTTTGAACACCGATCACAAAGCTTTATATATGAAATTGCCAAGAAGAGTGCCACGAACACAATGACACAAGTTTCATAGCAGAATTCTGACGTTTTCCCAAATTCCATTTTGACCCTTATTTAATTATTTATTAATTCCTTTTAATTTATTTACTGTTTATTTTACAGGGTGTTGTATTCTCCTCCCTTTAAAGTATTTTGTCCTCGAAATTCGTTAAGGCTGAATAAGGTAACATAGTGTGCAGCCATTCTAAAATATCAAACCAATTTGTGTACAACCAATTTTGCAACCAATCGTTTACAAGTGCATGGCGTATCGCAACATATATGATATGTATGCCAAATAGTACTAAATCGACGCCTCTTATATGAATGCATCTTTTAAAATATTTTTGAAAACATGGTATAAATAATATATATTGGCTATTCTATATGTATGCATGTTTCAAAAAAATAAAAATTCTTTTTCACACAACAATTTCCACATTCCCATCAATAGGAGAATGGTTCAACAAATTTTGCATCCAATTCCTACCATCTAATTCCTAGCACATAATTTATAACATCTAAAAAATTTTAGAATTCGGTCTTCCTAAATCTCTACCCTTATGCTGGGAAAGGAATTTAGATGGAAAAACTTATATTTCCATCTTTCTTTTGTATACCAATCTCGTTGTAAAATGAAACTTTCTCTTTTGCTTCGTAGTCACCTCCAACTTTTCCAAGTACAATTCACATAAGGTGGTTTATTTTTAATTTTTAAGACAAAAATATTCTAAAAGCTAGTTTTGCTTACTATTGAAAAGGTATGAAATAGGAACTTCAAGGCTAAAGCAACCTTTTCCCTCACTACTGTCGTTGTTTTGTATACTATCATACTTGCTAAGTAGTAAAATTCATATCCACTAATACGTCGGCCTTTCCTGCAATAAGCATATGACATTTGAAAATAAAAAAAATTCTTCCTTTTCTATCCCAAAACTTTTTTCCCGTTTCTAATTTAAAAATAGTTCAAAAACCTTAGAAACTTTATTATTGTTATATATGTTTTTTTTCAACAATAAAATTTTTGAAAAGTATTTTCCTTCACATCTTCAAAACAAATCAAGCCACATCTTAACGAAGTCGGGATTTGGCCAATTAGTCGATGCAAATGATTGACCTTAGCATATTGTATAGTTATCATTAAATTTTGAAAAAATATTCTTTTATCTCAAAACAACAAATAACACACAAGTACATTCATAAATTTTAGCTTTTAAAGCCTAGGGATAGTGACACATGGTTTCGCAACAACCATTCTCTATCCTTCCCTTGCAAAATTTATTTTATAAACTTCCAGTCTTACTTTGCATTTGTCGTTAGTTAAGTGTCTATATGAGATTTCCATATTTTTACCATTTTTTCAATATATTTATAATGGTTAAACACATCTAGACAATCAACACAGTATATAAATATGAACAAATCTAATAATACAAGTACACATTTTTATATAGAAAAGAGACAATCAATGTTTACAACCGAAATTAACCTAAAAAGAAAATAAATGTTAGAAGAAAAATAACAATAACTACTACTACTAGTCTTAGCTACTACATACGAACCGTGGGATGGTCCCGATCCCCTACGTGAGCTCGAGCCATTGTCACGACCCTTGAATGGGTGCAGCATGGCAGCTATGCACCCAAGCTCATGGCCTTGCTACTTGGCTTCTATCTGTAGCTTAGCCTCGATCCAGAGCTGAGACTCTCGATCGCTATAAGCTCACGGATTTATAGCCCTGCAACATCATTCCTCACCACCTGTTGCGCCTGCCCCGCAGCCGCATGTGCTCTACCTCAATCTACGCCTCCTCAATCCCCATCCTCTTTAGGAAGGACCTATCAAATGGGGCAGGGGCCTTCCTTAGGACCTACTCTCCATGGAGATTTACTCCATATCGTTTAAAGATGTGAGTGAAAAGATGACAATACAGAATGTAGCTCCATGGAGTCCCGACTCTTTAGTCCACAAGGTTGCTCATGGTGGCTCGGGCCTAGTTCACTACTATACCACCCATGACGGCGTAGGTGGCCTTTTGTACCAACAGATAAATCTGATCAAAACTCCCCGTCTTGAGGATGATGCTCTTCTGAACGATGTGAGGGGTGATGGAGGCTGTGGCCTGCATGTTGTCTAATCTCCAGACACCAACTGCTCTTCGAAAGATCTGCTACACAATCTCTTGGTCGATGGTATCTATATAAGCCAAATCTACTACGTCTGCAGATATCTCCAAGATGTCTCCTAAATCACCATCTGTCAGAATAATCGTCGCACCCTTCACCTCTGATGTAAAGCGTCAAATAGCTACATGCAGTGCAGGTAGCACTCCTGCTTAAATGTTTCATGACTCCATATTGGTGTCAATCCTAAGGCAGTGAATAGCTCCCCTAGGCCATAGGCAGCGAAGTCTCCGAATTTCATTGGTCGTACTTGTAAATGCACAAAGTTTGTCGAAGCTTCATAGATGGAGATTCGAGTGGCTTTAAGATGCGCCAATGGCTCGTAATGTGCCATGGATTTCTTAGGGAATGAGGAGGGGTTTGATTTTTGGGTTTTCACGGCCGAACGGTGGCACTAGTTGAGCTGACTTCAGGTGCATGTTGGTGGGGCACGTATAAAGCCGGCGGCGATGACTGAGTGGGATAAGAAAGAGAGAATGGAGTAAGAGGAAAGGAGAGGACGACGGCAGGAATGAGGCTGGTGCGTTCTTAGAATCCAAATTCTGGTCAACTGCGCCAGATATATCGGTCGATAGCTACCACTCGACCATCTATTTCTAGGCTGACGGCTGGTTGCATTTTTCGGCCTTGGTTGAACCTGGACCGTATTCGGGCCGGGTTAAATATAAATTTATTTATGAATCTTATCACTATTTTCATACTGTCCCTATTCGAGCATTAGCCAATCACCTTGGTCGTCGGCTCTTTTCTTCCTTCATTTACATGCATCTTATAATTTTTTTTATAGCTTTCCCTTTTCGTTCGATTATTGCAGTGCATTTGCCTACTGCCTTAGCCATTAAACTTCTCTCTATATCATACAAATGTTTCAGCTGTTTTTCTCCGTATTTTTCTTATACAGGTTTATTTTCCAATCTTCATTGTCGGGTATTCTTACTATTCCATTCTCTTTTTACCCCATTTAAATCATATATCATTTCCATTTATCAACCCCTTAGAAAGAAATTTTGAAACTTTAAAATTTACAGAAAATAGAAAAATCTACGGGCTAACTATATGCCATATTTCATGTCTATTTTAAAAAAACGGGATTACTAGTTTTTTTGCAAAAAAGCCCTTTTTCTCAAAATTCTAGTCCGTTTCCACCTCCACCTAGAAATTCCTAAAATTTCCTAAATTTTCAAAAATCAATATTTCCTCACGAATCTATTTAAAGAATACCTTTTATTATAAAAAATTCCGTATTTACTTACTAGTCAAAACAATAGCATTTTAGTGGTAGGGTTCCTTTATTTTTTTTTGTTAAATTCTTTGAAAACCACTTCAATCTTTCTCAAAAAATTTAAAAATATTTTATTAAACAATTTCACATGGGGTCAGGCTCAGAAATGGATTTTATTTGTCCTTTCTTTTGGAATTTTATTCTTTTCCCTTTATTCTTAACCTCCTTTTATTAAGAATATATATTAAAATCCAGCTACCTTTTATTTAGGTGTACATTACACACCCTCTTGCGAGATATTGCTTAATTATTTTTATAGATTACTCATTTGTCTGGATAAAATGTATGTCATCAATCGACAATCTAACGAAATCCACAATCATAAGGCAAGCTAGGCCTAGCAAAAGAAGTCAATCACCATCCAGCTTCGAGGACCCTTCTATAGTTCTACACATTTTAATCATGCTCTTCTTGTGCCAACATCTAACGATACGGCCTACATCTCGTGGGTAGTCAGGGTAAGTGCATAAACTTTAACTCAATATATTTGTTCCGACTCAAATTTGAGTTATCCACCTTTTCAGAAAATGGTCGCAACTACTTCTATGGTCAGAATTTGCAGAGTAATTATAGGTAAAAATAAAAATACGTTCACTCAACGTATCATAATTATTAAGATCGATTAACCTAAGCTCTGATACTAATGTAATAACCCACACCTTAGTGGGCCTGATTTTCGACTGAGTCGAAAATCTAAGTCCACTAGGATATGGACCGTTGGTGTGGGTAATCTGAAATAAACATAAGTTTATTAAAGAGCTATCTACGTAAACTCACAGTGGCATAGAAAAATATAATAGAACATTTATACCGACTAAGGCTGGTACATTGGAATCAACATTATTCCTTGGATATCTAATTGCCTTGTTAGTGCTAAGCATGAATAGGAAGACATGTCCACATACTGTTCCCATTTTGCACCAGTATCTTGTCCATTTAAGTCTATCCTCTGGGTTATAACGAGGAGGGAGTCAGAACAACATTCAGGTGATTGGTAAATAACACACTTTATCTATAACACTATTTTATGATGATTGATTTCTATTAAAGTATTATGCTTATTATTCACGGTTTATCCATTTAATTCCATGTGCATGCCGCGTATGATATATTCAATCTCTTCGGGGTGTGACTATATGTATGCGTTTATATACATATATAAACATCGCTATATTCCCTAAAAATATAACCCTGACCACTTAGCACCTCTTAAATGGGGAGAAGGCAGGTCCACAAATTTAATACCTTAACCCTAAGGCGGGCGCTTTGTAACCTAATCGATAGTCAACTGCCCTAACTATGAAGGTCGATGATTCCCAGACACTACTTTATATTTTAGTTAGATGTATTACTAATGCATCTTGAAGACTTATCTAAAGGTTGACTAACCCACCTAATCAGTTAAAATTTGAGGTCCTTGCATCTTCCATATGGATTCTATACTAGTAGGAAGTGAAATCCATCATGGCGTAACCCAAGTCTTTGCTCACAAACACTCGGGACCATAGGTAGTCAAAGCATGTGTGCCAGCCCTACTTCAAATTATTGGTTTATCAACAACACTGACATGGCACGTCGACCCCCATAGTCGAAATACCATTTAGACTTATCTAATACCAGTTAAGAAAAATGCCTACTCTATTTACTTAATACCACTTATTTGGAAATGAAGCAGACCCCATTTCCCAATTAGGCACTGTCATAGGTTATTTAAGACTTCTTAAATGGGGAGAAAGCAAACCCAACGACCATTTAATACCTTATTCCCCGAAGTAAACCCATTGACCTCCCTAAAAGTAATGAGCCATTTAATACTTAAAATCCAAGGCGAACCCCTTGGTATATTTTCCTACACTTATACTAAAATGGATATCCCCTTCCCACGGGTCTTATAGTCGGACATGTTCCACATCAGTGGTATATATACATAACTTTTGGTAGCCTCTCGTGGAGGGCAGACTACCATTGTGTAACTCTACTAACCTCGCATCTCCAACCCATCCAAAGCTATACAACTAATCAAAGTATCTAATTCACACCCTTCAAAAATGTATTATTGAGACCATATAATTTCAACTATGGAAATTAATTCGCCTCTTTAGTGAATTTATTAATATTTATTCACTTACTTACTATGAACTTATTCTTATCTTATACGTTTGTTGCCTTTATTTTTCATTTCCATTTAATTCATTTTATTGTCATTTGTTTCTTTACTTCCAATTAATATTCCTTTATAAATGTTCACTATTACTCAAATCGGACAATCACTAATGATATTTATTAATCGTTTCAAATTTAATTTATTATGTCTATTCTGTTTTCTCCATAAATGTCATATTTAATTCTATAATTGATCTCATTAAACAGTTTATATCATAATTTTATTTTTGTAACTTCCTATTAAATGCTCACTTATGTTGTAATTGCTTCCCCTTTTACATTATAACCCCCTAGTTCTCTAGTTCATTGCTTTATTTATATTTCAACATTTTATTGCAACTTATACAATAAGAGGCATATATTTATTTATTAAACTCATCTTTTACTTTGTACGTGTATATTTAATTGGTAAATTGGACTATATATATATTTCTATTTTTAACTTTTTAATTTTTGCTTTTAGGAATTTCAGAATATAAGTTATGTGTACATTCTACCAAAAATATCTGTTTTCACGTTTTATTATACTTGAGCTGTCCTTCCTCAAAAAGGAAATTATTACCATTATAGCTTTCCATAGACTACCTAAAAGTGGCGCTTTTGCTTGATTTGAAATTACAAGGAATTTTCTTTTTTCATATTTTTTAAAATGGACAGTGTAAACTATAGAGAATGACATTCATATTTTACACATCTCTTTCATTTATGCATATTCCCTATTATTCCAAACGACGTAGTTTTGATTTGTGAAATTAGTAAATCTGGGGAAATTTACACAGAAATAGATACAACTGAATTGTACATTTAATACTTCCAATAAATTAATATATGGAAATTTACATTCTAAGTCAAATTAGGTCATTCCAAATGTATGCTAAATAATTCACAACCCAATTAACATTAATCTATAATAAATTTCACGATCTTATCAACGTCATACTTTAAAATTTTCAAGGACTAATTTCCTAAAATTTCCAAATTAGGGTGTATAAGTCATTCCATCATGATTTCATAACTTACAGAACATGTAGGTGAGATTTCAATTAGATACATTCATTTTAAGCCTAAAATTCAGCGAGTCTTGCATAGGCATAATAATCAAATAAAATTCAATGATATAAATTTCAATATTATATACAAATCATATAATTTCTCACTCGTATTTTTAGCATTTCAAATCTTCATATCCGGAATAATTTCTTTCATTGACTTCCTTTTTATGTCCAACCCAAAAATATGTATAAAAATATGTGTACATATTCATTAAAATTACAGATCTGATAAGAGATTTGAATTAAGGGGAGTTTATAGTAGATTTTACCTCTTTCGTAGAATTGATTTACCACCTCCTTACTTCTCTTTTATTTTCTGCCTTCTTCAATACACGCACACACATATATCCACGCACACATATTTTTTTATATAATTTCTAGAAATGGGTAGAGACGAGAGTTGGCAGAGCTTCGTTGCTCTATTCAAAAAATATAATGGGACAGGTGAGGGGCTAGGCCTTTACTTATAGGCTTGAATCAATTCTATCTATTCGATTAGATTTTATTTAATTTTATTAAATATGGACCGTTTGGCCGAGGTTCAAGGCATATCGCCCTAAGCCATCGGTCAATCGCCATATTAATAGCGATCTATTGACTCTATTGAGTTGTCAATCCATGGTCTTTGTATTGTTTAGCCACTAACGTTATAAAACACTATTAAATTTATTAGTACTTTGATCTTTAAATTGTTTTTGATTCAAAAATTACAAACACTGATAACTTCTTCGTTTGAACTCCGATTATGAAGCTTTATATATGAATGTTTATCAGAAGAGTACCATGAACGAATGGTATGAGTTTTATGGCCAATTCTAACATCTGATCAAATTCTAAATTTTTGAGCCTTATTTAATTATTTATTAATTCCTTTTAATTTATTTACTGTTTATTTTGTGGGGTGTTACAATAATATTCCACAGTTCCCTCAACTTGCAAACACTGTCAAGCTTCAATATGGAGACCCTGCTTTGACTATAATTAAATCGTAGCACGACATCCATCAAACAACTATAGTTGGGTCGAGTGAAAGGATTAGAAGTGAAACACTATTCAGGAGAGAATTCGAATCCTCTGTTATATGATGTTAGTTTCATGGGTCAACTTAAGTCAACTAAAAGTCAAAGTCTCTGACTAGAGCACTTCGCTTAATAATAATTGTTATTGTTGAAACAAGGATTTTTGTGTTTGGACTATAAAGTTGAATATAAATGAAACTAGATTTTTGAATATTACCAAATGACATAAGTCCAAATATGATATAGTTTTGACAATGAGAATTGATGTAAATAATTATCACTACTGGGAAGCACATTAATATGTGAAACTGTATTTTACTAAAGCTATATAAATGATAGATTTGGCCAAAATATCACACCACTAGCCAAGGTAACGTGTGAACGTTAATATTCGAATTGTTTATATTAATCATTGACTGAACTTGCACCTAAAGAGTCAATAAAACCACAATGTTGAATCCTCCATCTACCACTCGATTTAATTAAATTATAAATGGTATAATTGATTAAATTAATTAATATTTATGAAATATTAATTATAATTTTTTCGAGTTGTTGATCGATATTAAAAATGGTGCATGTATAAAAGTTATATGCACTTGTCAATATCTGATATCAATGTATGTTTAAATTTGATTTGAATGTAAATATCTTATCCAACTTAAAGTGATTTGAGGTCCAATAGAGAGACATGTATGAGTGGCCATGATGGTTTGGAATTGTCTTGGAATTTGATTCCAAAAGATGTGTAAATGGAGGGAAAAGAGAGAAATGTTTCTATCTTTGACCTCCTTCTTTCCTATGCTATTTAAACATCTCTTGCCACTCTTTTCTCATAATTTATTTCTAGGGTTTGTGCCTCCACCTCTCCCATCTAGCCATGGCCAAAAATTTATCTTTCCCCCTTTCAAAATTCAAGCGATAAATACAACATATATTCAATTAAAAATAAAAAGGAATGGGTGTATCTTTCCTAATTAGGTTGTACCTTTTAGGAGCGTTGAATAAGGTTTCAAATGGAGCAATAAAGATTCAATATACAAGATATTCTCCTGGTTGATAGCAATGTACTATCTACAATTATAAATTCGTACAATTATATAATTGATTATGATATGCTTTTGATTAATCGCAATGTATTTCAAATCTATTTTTATCATGTCTAAATTATTAAATGTTCGTCATGATAATTTAGATCCATTTTCAACACCACAATTGATTGTACGATCTTTATGCTAACAAATATTTTAGTTTCTTCATCTCATTTGGTTGTTTTGTTGTTTATGCATGGTTTAGACCTATATCATTTAATGGATTTACATGTGCCTAAATTGTCTGAATTGGTTTGATGTTGTTTTGTAATTATTATTCAAAAAAGTTGATTGTAAATTTTGATTAAGTACGGACACACACATACATATATACATACATACATACACAAACACACACACACTCACATACACAGGTGTATACACACACATACATGCGTACATTTATATGCATGTAGCTTATGTGGTTTTTCAAATAATGTTGATTGAAAACCATTTTGATTAACTTTCACTTTTGACTACAAGAAATTTCTTAATTAAAACTATGTTGATTAAATACCTTTTAATTAAGTATACACATATGTGTTTCATATTTTTGTTTAATTTTTTTTGATTTATAACAAATTGACGAACTTGTTGATTTGAATATATTCTGTTTGGTTGTAGTTTACATTAATGTAAAATTATTTCAATTTACAAATCGATAAGTGGTTTTTATGTAAAATGATGAATCATTTTACTTCTTCCTAATTGAAATTTTGATTTGACTTTGCTAAACTTTAAATATATATATATATATATATGTATATATGGAAATATTAGATTGTAATCCTTTCATACATATCTTATTTTTGATATTAAGACATATTTTACTATTATTTATGTGTGAAACTACGCATGTTTATGTTTTAACTCAAAATTTATAAAATAAACTTTTATGCAAAATCATGATATTTAATTTAGACCTTTCCTTAATTATATATATATACATATGCGTGTATGTGCGTGTAGTATGTTTAAATCAAAACATTGGATAATAATGGCATGTGTAAAGGGACTAATGGTTATACTCACAATATATGTCAAGTGTAAATTTAGACATAAATGCTATTCAATATGTAGATTAATATAATTAGATAGAGAGAAGTAAAATGCTTCTCTTTCTACTTTTATAGCCTCTCATCCCCTTAATTAATTATACATGTTAAGAGTAAGAAACAAAAGGTTTTCTTCCCAAAAATTTTACATGTTTAGGCACGCACACCCATACATATACATATACATATACAAATACAAATACATATGCACATACATATGCACATACATACATACATTTATGTGTGTGTGTTTTTGTATGTGTATGTATGTATACTGCTTATGTGCTGCATTTGCATTACAAACATATGAAGGTATTTGATACATTCATTATAATACATAAAAACTAAAATTAAAATTTAAACTTCATTTTTAACCAAATTAACTAAAATATGATTTTATTGAAAACTTTATTAGATTGGATCTAGTAATCTTTTAGACATTATAGGCCCAATAGATCCAAAATAGATTTTTTTTTTTTTGAAATCTACCTATTTTACTCGCTTTCTACTGGCCCAATCCCTTTATGATTTACATCATCTGCCATGACCTTGAGATCCCTTACCCTAACCCACTCATCATTAGGCACATGTTCAAGTTATCAAGGAAGGCTCTCGCTTTCTATGGTTAGTACTATCACCTATAGTTCTGCAACGTTCTAGCTCTCTTTTATGGCCTTCCAAGCAAGGTCTTTATAAACCAACACCGAAACTTCTTTGTGCCAAAAATAATTAACCCCACACTTCAAGTGTAGGATTTCAAGGCCCTAAGTATTGTACATGTCCCTATCTTAAACTTAATTCCCCTCTTTTTATGGCTTTTAATTCTCTCACTGATGTAGTGTCCTATACCGAGGGGTGATCGGGTTAACTTTATAGAGTATCACGAGGGGATAACAAGAACGACAAATGAGTTGAGGAACTTGGCTTTTATTCTAATGAGAAGCTATGATGGGTAAGGCTGTTGGGCCTGATCAATCGATGAGGATGAAGGAAAGGGCTCCTCACTTTACAAGAAGTAGGCCTGCTGCCTTTATTGGGGTGGCACCATAAGGACCTCCTCCAGTGACCATTGTGGACATTGAGGAGGAGGAGACCACAAAGTCTGATCCAGGGAGGGACTCAGGCCTAGATGATTATAGTGGAGTGGTTGAGTTTGAGATGTGTGATCCTCAACTCTATGAGTACTTAGAGCAAAAGGTGAAGGGGATTTCCATCGGCTAGAAAGGCTTGTAGTGGGGGCAATAGCTTCCGAATTTAATGCCTCCTGGTCATCCAACTACACAAGTACCCCTAAGACACCTAAGGTGGAGAGGAAAGACCAGTGGGCATGTGCCCTAAACATGCCGAAAAGTGCGACCTCATCCATTGAAGTGCCTCCTCCCCCCGGTCCTCCCACCTAAATGACACACACATCATGTTTCCCAGCATATAACTTCCGAATGGACATAACTTAGCGGTAGTGACATAAAGTCTCCTTGCATGCCTTTGATAAGGACGAGGAAAGATGTGACGACCGTCCTATATCACCGGTACCAATAGTATATAAATAATGCGATATTTGTACCCGCTTGATATACGACGGTCATCAGGGTTGAATTAAACCAATATAGCATAAGACCTATCATATCTCAATGCATGTATAAATATAATATAACAAATATAATAGAAAAGACAGTAATAACCATCTGAACAAATCATCAGAGTATAGATCCACATAGTTATACATAAAATGTCATAGAGTTTATACAATGGAAACAAATTCAATAATAATCTTAAATATAAGTATATGCAATTACTACTAAGGCTTCCCAGTGTTGCATGGCGAAATAAGCGTAGAATCCATATAGTATATAATACAAGATAGCTCCATCCAGCCTCATCCTCCAAACAGCCACTACATCACCTAGACCTATTATCAGGTCTACTCGTTTAATAGTACACAAGATAATAAGAAGCAAAGCATTAAACCTTGGGTTAGACAACACTCTGGTGTGAGCGGTAAATGAGTCTCAAAATGCTGTACTGATAAATATGGTAAGGAACAAGAGTACACTACCATACCTGACCTGTCTCTACAACTAAAAGGTTAGCATATAACACTATAATATACTACTCTACAATATCATAAAGATATACCATGAACTAAATAAAGGATATCGGTCTTCCAATATTCCTATCTCCAATACCTACATCCCATAGTACCTATGAGTAATAACCCTTCAAAAAAACAACCAAAGCATCCGTAGCATCCATTAACAATTGTAACTATCACTCCATGTCCCTTAAACATATGATATCTCGTACGGCCCCTAAGCCAGTGAATAATGAAAATCCTGGTTCTCTGTTGTACTCTCGTATCTCATAGCCCAAAGCTGGATACATGTCTCGCAGCCTAAAAACGGACACTCGACCCAAAGCTACAGGTCCAAGGTATATAGGTCCCTCAATTGATCCATAGGTGTCCCCACTTACAATACTCCTACTTCAAGTACAACTGAAAACTCTCCGAGCATCAATGATTCCTTAGCACATATGTCCAAACCCACCTTTGCTCCATTTGGATACCAACCCCTTCTTGCTTAATCCAATTTCCACTATTCATGAGGAACCCTTCCACATTCCACGATCATACGGCTCTCTCCCTAATGAGCCACCATCTTTAGAAATTACTTCCAGCACGAGTAAACATCCGAAGACCATAGCTTTTCATCATGTTATTATATCGTCGTCTAACCTGATACGAATGAGCCAACACCTCCAGCATGATCCACATAACCTAAACAATAGTCCTTAGAAGTTTCAACCGCATATCATGTACCATGATAACTCGGTATCGAGTTATACACTTATACAACTAATGTCTAATTCCTCTTACATGTCTCTAGTAGTCCCCTTCCAGTGCCTTGAACCCCGACTCACCCTTCTTGATAACTCGGCCCTAATCCAAAGCTCCTTCTTTAGTTTAGAGATAACTTGTCATCATATCCAATACTTATCCAAATTTGCTACATCAAGCTATAGAGAACCTCCACTTGACAAATCCTTTCCATCCCCGAAGTCGAGAAGTGCATACATGTTTGCACTATAACTCGGTGCCGAGTTATAGCCATAACTTGATACAAGTTATGACTTTAACTCCTACCAACTTGCGAGTTATCACGTAGCCTCTTGCCATTCTCATGAGCCTACCTGCCAAGTTCTGCCCAATTTCGATCAACTTTGCCTCCGATTTGCTCAATTTTTTGACCTAAGTCTCTATATAATCACAACACTAGCAAACAACATCAAATAATATCATACAAACATAGAATAACAAGAAATTTCATCCAATCAAACTTGCAATCCAATAAAGATAGGGAAGTTGTTATCGTCTTAGACTAAATCGAGAGTGTGTGTATACACACAAGAGAGAGTGTGTACTTGTTATAAGTTTAACTCTTTCGTGTGTACACACACACACACTCTCTCTCGATCCAATCTAAGGCAATAACACATTCTCTATCTCTATTGGATCATGGTATCAACGCTAGTTAATCGTATAACCAAAGCTCTAATACCAAATGTGACGACCGCCCTATAACACCAGTACCAATAGTATATAAATAGTGTGTTGTCCATGCCTGGCTGATATAACACGATCATTAGGGTTGAAATAAACCAATATAGCATATAACCCGTCATATATCACAGCGTATGGATAAAATATAATATCATAGATATAATAGAAGAGATAGTAATAATTATGTGAACAAATCATCAGAGTACAAATCCATATAGTTATACATCAAATGTCATAGAGTTTGTACAATGGAAACAAACTAAATAATTGTCTCAAATGCAGGTATAAGTAATCGCTACTAAGGTCCATGGTGCTGCATAGCGGAATAAGCATAGAATCCATATAAGTATATAATAAGAGATAGCAACATCTAGCTCGTCCGAACAACTACTGCATCACCTAGACATGTTATCTAGTCTATTGATTTAAGAGTATACAGGATAATAAGAAGTAAAGCATAAAACCTTAGGTCAGAGAATAGTCTAGTGTGAGCGGTAAACGAGTCTTAAAATACTATAATGGTAAACATGGTAAGGAACATGAGTACACGAACCATACCTGACCTGTCCTTACAACCAAAGAGTTAGTATATAACACTATAATATGCTACTGTACAATATCATAAAGATATACCATGAACAAAATAAAGGATATCAGTCTTCCAGGTATTCCTATCTCTAATACCTACTTCCAATGATAGCTATGAGTGATGGCCTACCAAAGAAAACAACCAAAGCATCCATAACATCCATTAACAATCCTAACTATCCATCACTCCTTGTGCCCTGAATATATGATAGCTTGTAAAGCCCCTAAGTCAGGGACTAATGGAAATCTTGGTTCTCAATTATACTCTCATATCTTGAAGCCAAAAGCTGGATGCATGTCTCACAGCCCAAAATTATGCACTAGACCCAAAGATACAGGTCTAAGGTATACATGCCCCTCAATTGACCTATGGGCATTCCCACTTACAATACCCTTACTTCAAATATAACTGAAAACTATTCGAGCATTAATGACTCCTTAGCATATATACCCAGCCCACCTTTGCTCCATTTAGATAGCGAGACCTTTTTTGCTAATCCAGTTTTGATTATTCACGAGGAACCCTTCCACATTCCCCAATCATACGGCTCCCTCCCTTATGAGCTGCCATCTTCCATACCTACCTCAACACGATCCAATAACCGAAGTCCTTAGCTTTTCATTATGCTATTATATCGTCATCCAACCTGATACGAACGAGCCAACACCTCCAGCACGACCTACAGAACCTCAATAACAGTCCCTAATAGCTCCAACCCTATATCTTACACCATGATAACTCGGGACCGATTTATAGGTATAAATCAATGCCGAGTTATACCTATAACTTGGTGCTGAGTTATACACTTAGCCAACTAATAGCTCATTCCTCTTTTATGTCTCTAGTACTCCTCTTCTAGTGCCTTGGACCCCGACTCTTCTCTCATTGATAACTTGTCCCCAATCTAAAGCTCCTTCTTCTAGTTCTATAGATAATTCGTCATCACATCCAACACTTAACCAAATTTCCTACATCAAGCTATAGACAACCTCCACTTGACAAATCCTTTCCACCCCCGAAGTCGAGAAGTACATACAAGTTAGCACCATAACTCGATGCTAAATTATAGCTAACTCGGTGCCGAGGTTATGACTTTAAATCCTACCAACTTGCGAGTTATCATGTAGCCTCCTGCCATTTTCTAAGCCAACCTACCAAGTTTTGTCCAATTTCGACTAACTTTGCCTTCGATTTGCTTAATTCTCCGACCTAACTTCTATGCAATTACAACGCTAGCAAACAACATCAAATCATATCATCCAAACATAGAATAACAAGCAATTTCATTCAATCAGACTTGCAATCCATCAATATAAGATAAAGAAGGCAATTTCTAACATAGGTCTACATATAACATGAGTATATGAACATAAATCAAGGTGATTTCTAATCAATTTATATCATGTGAATGGATTAACATGTCTTTGAAGTTGGAAAAGGTTTTTATTGCCAAAATCAATTTTGAATATGTTAAATCCTATAATTCTACCTTATAAACATGTATAGAATAGTGAAAAGGCATAAACTACTTACCAATTATCAAACTCAACCAATTTATATGTAGATCTAATCCGGACAGCGAAGAAATGCACCCTAAATCAATCAATTTGATAATCTCTAGCTTATAATTGAGTATTTAATCTAGGCAACGAAGAAAACACTCCAAATCAAGCAATTTGATGATCTCTAGCTTCTAATTGACGGTCTAATCTAGAGAGGGAAGAAAAGCACTCCAAATCAAGCAATTTGGTGATTTAGAGAGCAATTTAGGTGATTTTGGGTAAAATTATAATGGACCTAGGACTAATTAGGGTTTAGACCTATTTTAGAGTGAAAGGGAAAAGTTTTAATTTGACTCTCTAGCCCTCTATTTATATTGTTATCTAGTTAGACTAACGGACTCACTAATTGGCTTAATTAATTACACAATAATCTTGGCCAACAACTTTAAAAACTTAAAAACGAGCATAACTTTCTAATCATAAGTCTTTTTTTTCTCTTACAACCACTCTACAGAGTAGAAAACCATCGTCCTGAAGCAATGGAACTAGTTTGATACTTTAATTCAACTTCTATATAAAGTTATAGCTCAAAAAAGGTTTTTAAGGTCAAAATGGTCACATAGAAATTCAAAAAAAATCATAGGTGTGTAAAATGTCTTTAAGAATCATATTTCAAAATTATAGAATCGTACGACCTTATACGAGTCGAATAAAAATATTTTATGATCCTTTGATACATAAAATACAGGTCGTTATATAAGAGGCCAAACGAGTACAGATCCATCTAGCTTGTCATGTAGTATGTCCGCCTTTATTTTTTGCTTTGTTTTTATCAAAATTGACTGACACTTGCTTCCTTTTTTATCAAAATTAACTAACACTTTGCAGTGGTTCAACTGTGTTTTATCGCGCTGGTCTATTCTGCCAGTGTTGGGGCAACCAACGTACTACAAAAACATCAAAGACCTCTGCTGCCTCCGTATTCTCTACCATCCCCCGGTCCCTTGTAGTACTAGCCTAGTGCTCGCGACATGTATCTATTTGGGCTCAATATCGGGCCTAACTTTGTTCACTTAGAGAGGTGGTGAACTGGTGCGGAAATGGAGAGCTCTAAAGGGAGCCTACTTTTGATTTTTCTTAGGAGGTGGAGTTGGTAGGAGGTCTGCTGGAGATGGTATAGGCCACCAGTTTGTCCATGGTCTGGGATATGGATGAGATGGCTTTACTTGGCTTTCTCTAGACCATGACAGAGACGACCTTGGAGGTCCTAGCCCAGTCTAATTGGCCAAAGTCTTGGTGTGCTAACCACAGTCTGGAATCAATGCTAAAGGATGATGTTTGGGAAGATTTTTTGGTAAGGTTTTTTTATTTGAGTTTCTTCCCTACACTACAAGAAAACCTATTTTTGGTTGCAATTATTGGTAGCGTTTGTAGTGTAAGTGCTACCAATACTATATATGCATTTTTTTAATGTTTTGCGGTGTAATTTTATGGTTTGGCTCTTGTCACGTTTTTTAGGAATGTTTCCCTCCCGTGTTTCCTTTTTCCCTCCAACGTTTCACTTTTTCCCTCTTTCCCTCAAAATTTCCCTCTTTCCTCAAAATTTCCCTCCGCTGGTTTGAACATCGATCCAGAGATCCTCGGTCAATCTCCCCTCCGCTGAATATCGATCAAATCTCCCCTCCGCTGTTTGAATATCGATTGAAACTCCCTCCGCTGGTCAATAGAGATCCCCAAAATCAACCACTAGAGCATCGATTGATTCTGCTGGTTGAATCTGCTCTTCGTCGTTATAGATCGCCTCGGTCGAATCTATTGCTGCTGATCATCAGCATCTCCTCGGTGGAATCTCCTCTTCGCTTTGTTCACAAGGCCCGACTCTACAAATACAAGTATTTGTTGTTTGCAGTTCAACTCCTCTTGCTTCGTTTTTAACAAAGTAAGTTATCTCCACCATTGAATATCTTGTAGAAATTACAGTTTAGTTATTGGGCATAAACTTCTTTGATTATGTCCTAATTTCGCATTCATTGGTTATTGGCTGTACTTGATCCATTTGTTCTTATTTATGTTTTAGGTTGAGTACTTAATTCACCCTAAGTTATTTATTTGTATGTTTATTTCTTCCATATTGTAAATGATGCAGTTTATGAATTTATTGAAAATTTGCTTTACTTTTCAGCAGTTCATATTTTATAGGATTGGTTGAAGTAGTTAATTTTCATACAGTACACTTTTTCTATGTTAGGTATTCAATTAAACAATTTCTAGTTAGTATAGGGAAAACAAAAGAATCAATATAAAATACTTAATATTTCAAAGCTTTATACAACACTTTTTTTTCATGTATAACATGTATAGGTACATGTTATACTGTAAACAATAACAGAGAAAAAGTTGTCAAATGAAGTCAAATCAGTAACCACGTATTTTGAAGGATTTTCACAACATACTGCAAGTATAGAATTCATTATGCATATATTTGTTTTCCTATATGCCTAACACACCTCTATAAATATATTATGAGATAACAAGATTGAAAAATAGTCTATTAAATGATAAAATATAGGTGTTTCCATAGTTTTCTTTACATTCTTTCCTTGAAATAGCATAACAACTCAAAAGACAAGGTAACAACTAAATGTTATACAAAATAAGTTGCCAAACTCCTAAAACACTAATTAATGATGATAATAAATGAAGAGTTCAGGAGTTTATATCTACGTCAGTTGGGGCATATTGTTCAGTTTCAGCATTAAGTGCCAAAGAAGTGTTCTTTCGCATCGCATTCACCTGGCACATACGATTTGGAAAGAAGATAAAGGTGTATTTTCTAGGTTGCTCCACTCTTTAGCCCATGCGGCTCGGAAGTAGTCAAGCGCAACCTTCTTAAGATAAGTATGCCCTAGAAAGCTGAGGTCTACCTTAGCTTTTTCATCATCAAAGCAATCTGCAAAAAACTGCCTCTTCACTTTAGGTGGAGCAGTTGGCGATTTGGGTTGTACAGTGGGTTGAGATGCACAGAGGGGGGTGTTGTATGTACTGGGGGATGGTTGTGTTGTGTATATGACAAGTAGAAATTGAAGACACAGGCAGGGAAGAAAGTTGTTTTGTGGGTTTGGAGTTGTTTTTTATGGTGAGAAGGTTTTGCTTGTGATCTGTTGTTGCTGTGTTGGTTGTCTAATGTGGTTTTTGTTGAAGTGATGGTAGAGAAGTGATGAAGTGACTGTTATGGTGGCAAAACTGTGTATAGAGTAGTGGTTGGCAGAGCTATAGTTGAAGAGGCAATGGAATGTGTGGTATGTTCAGTGATGAGGAGAGTTGGTGTGCACAGTTATATCAACAGGTTGATGAACAATGGAATAGTGAAGAGTATGGGAGAATGGTGAAACTGAAACAGTGCAACAGGAATGTGCACAGAGCACAGTTTAGGAACAATGTTGTTTTTGTATATATTTTTTTGTAACAAAAAAAAGAAACTTGTAAAAACAAGATAGAAAATGTAAATGTAAATGCAATGAATAAAATATTTTGTTTTGAAATTGTATGTTGTTTTAGAAATATGAAATGCAAATGCAAATGAAAATGAGCAACAGAAAGCACACAAACAAAATTGAAAATAAAAATAACACAAACACACAAAAATTATTATTATTTTTTAAATTATATTTGTCGTCTGCTATAGATTTCTTTCCAAAATACATATTTAACCCATCTTCTATTAGTTATGACCAAATCATCCCAATGTGGATTTTCTAATAGTGAAAATCAGTTTGCATGTTCCATATTTTTTTTAATATGCAATTACTTTGTCATTTAAAATTTGTGACTTTTAATGATGAAAATTGTTTAACTTGCTTATTTTTTAAAAAGCAAACTGGTTTCATATTTTTTCTTCTTTTTATGAACATCAATTTTGTTTTCTCTCTAGCTATGAAGTATAGAAATTTAATATGAATTTTTTTCAGGTCAAATTTGTATTTCAAAGCAAAAAGTCGATTAGGCATATTTTTTGGATGCAATTATCATTGTTTCTATGTGATTTTGTGATACTTGACTTAAACAGGTACATGGTATAGCCGATGGAAAAGAATTGGGTGTATTCAAACATGTGGCTATATAAACTTGACTTAAAGTGTATTTTTAGAATCAACACATATATGTCAATATTAAAACTCAATTTTTTTATGTGTTTAATTTTTGTCATAGGACTAGTATAGAGTACCGACAAGGAGCTTTGAATTTTGTGCATGTGGCAAAGAGAAATTTGAGAAATGTGGAGAAAATTTTGTGCCCATGCATAAGTTGTCGAAATCTTAGTCGTCAGGACGACCGCATCATCATTGAGCATTTAATTATAAAAGGAATGGATCCCATATATAAGAGAAGTACATGGTATAGCCACGGCGAGCAAATAAATGTGGATAAAAAACAAATTCTTTTGACACATATGACTTATTCAAGATGATTCATTATGAAGATGAAGATTTTATGAATCATGATTTTTTTGCTGATGATAAGGATAATGTAGATTCCCAAGGAAGAGAAGAAGAGTTACTTAAGAATTTCGAAGATGCGGAAACTCCACTGTATCCTGGTTGTACAACTCATACAAAATTATCTGCCATCACCGTCTTGTATAATCTTAAATGTGAGACTGGTTTGTCTGATACTGGGTTTGACAAGCTTCTAAATGTGCAACAGTTGTTTTTGCCGAAAGATAACGTACTTCCTAAAACTTTATATGAAGTAAAGAAATTTCTTAAAGTTTTTGACATGGGTTTTGAAAAGATACATGCTTGTGAGAATGACTGTTGCCTTTTCAGAAAAGAATATAAAGGTTTAAATACTTGTCCAAAATGTGGTTCTTCAAGATGGAAGATAAATAAAGATACCAAGGAGATTATACAAGGTGATCCAGTTAAAGTGTTGAGATATTTTCCAATAATTCCAAGATTTAGAAGGATGTTTAGATCTCAGATGATGGCTGAAGATTTAAGATGGCATTTCAATAATAGAAGCAATGATGGAAAGATGCGTCATCCTGTGGATTCTATGGCATGGAATATGGTGGACAAACGATGGAAATCTTTTTCAGCTGATCCACGCAATCTTAGACTTGGTCTTGTTACAGATGGATTCAATCCATTTTCTATGTTGAGTTCAAAATATAGTTGTTGGCCGGTGATGCTTGTGACATTCAATCTCTCACCCATGTTGTGTATGAAGAAAGAAAATATTTTGTTAACATTGCTTATTCCAGGTCCAAAACAGCCTGGGAACGATATTGATGTATATTTGGTGCCTTTGATTGAAGATTTGCATTATTTGTGGAGTAATGGAGTTGATGCTTATGATGCATTTAGTAAAACGTTGTTTAAAATGAAAGCAATCTTGCTATGGACAATAAATGATTTTCCAGCTTATGGAAATCTTGTTAGGTGTTGTGTGAAGGGAGAAAAAGCTTGTCCATTGTGTGGTGTTAATACTCATCATCTTTGGTTGAATTATAGTCGAAAGAATGTCTACATGGGTCATAGAAGGTATTTGCCTATGTCAGACTCATGGAGGAAACAAAAGGCTTGGTTTGATAACACCGTGGAGAACGGGTAATTCTCCTAGAATTTTAACCAGAAGAAATATTTCTGCATTGTTAAAAGATTTTCCAAATGATTTTGGGAAACAGAAGGAAAAGAATAAAAAGTAGAAGAAAAAGACAATTAAGATAAAATCCGTTAACATGAAAAAAAGGACGAGGAAGAGCGCCCATGACATGGAAGACGAACACAATGAAGATAACGATCCTAAAAAATTGGAGCTATCAAGGTGGAAAAAGAGATCGATTTTTTTTCATTTTCCATATTGGGAGGTTAGTGTTTTTTTTTTAATTTTTTTAACAATTAAAAATAATATAATCACACGTTACAATATTGATCGTTATAGGAACTTCCGTTACGTCATAATTTGAATGCAATGCATATGGAGAAAAACATCGGTGAAAGCATATTAGGGACCATGTTGCATGATAATAAATCAAAAGATGGAACCAACTCAAGAAAGGACCTAGAGGATTGGGGAAATCGGCATGAACTTTATGCACAACCTCGTGGGAAGAAAACATATCTTCCGCCGGCTCCCTATACATTGTCAAATTCCTAGAAAGCAATATTTTGCAAAAGATTATACGATTTCAAAGGACCCGATGGTTATTGTTCAAATTTGAAAAATCGTAAATCATTGGAGGGTTGTAAAATTAGTGGTTTAAAATCACATGATTACCATGTTTTAATGGAACATTTATTGCCTGTAGCAATAAGAGGATTATTGTCAAAGAAGGCAAGAAAAGCAATAATTCGTTTATGTTCATTTTTCAACAAATTATGTCAACATGTCCTTGATAGAGAGAAGTTGCAACAAATCAATGTTGAGATTATTGATATTTTGTGCGAGTTTGAAAAATATTTTCCGCCATCATTTTTTGACATAATGGTACATTTGTCAATTCATCTCGGTAGAGAAGCACTAATATGTGGACCGGTTCAATTTCGTTGGATGTATCCCTTTGAAAGATATATGAAGACACTTAAAGATTATGTAAGAAACAATTCACGACCCGAGGGATGTATTGCAGAATGTTATCTTGTAGACGAATGCATGAGATTTTTTAGTGAATTTTTAAAAAAATCAGGACACATAGAAGAGACAGAGGATCGAAATGAAGATTATGAAAGCCTAGTAATACTCGAAGGACGTCCAATTTCAATGCCTAAGACAGTTACATTATCCTCCAATGAGAAAGAAAGTGCTCATTTAGCCGTGGTAATGAATATGACCATAGTGGAACCATTTTTAGAGTAAGTATATGTTACATTATATTTCAATTATTTTAATATATATGTTTCTATTGGTAAATATATGCCTTGTTTTATACTAGTTTGCATTTGGAGGAATTACAAAATTCAAGCAAGCGCATGGAAAGAAATTCAATCTTACTTTGGGAAACATATACAAAATATTTTGCTGATTGGATTAAAAAAAAGGTTAAATGATTTTTTTTAATTATACTTTCATTTGCTTAAAAATATCATTTAAAAATATTTGTTGTAAATTAAACTTTTTACAGATATCTATGAACTCCAATGATCACAATGAAATGCTAAAGTGAATTGCATATGGTCCAAAGAATGATGCTTTGTCTTACAAAGGATATAACATCAATGGACAACGATTTCACATAAAAGATGTTAGGAGAGAAACTCAAAATAGTGGAGTAATTTTTGATGCAACCACTATGTGTAGAGCAAGTGCGAAAGATATTTCTCAAGTAGTTGATGTGGTCACTTATTATGGAATATTGACTGATATAATTTTATTAGATTATCATATATTTTATATTCCCGCTTTTAAGTGTCGTTGGGCATATATTGGAAATGGAGTAAAAGTTGATGAAGATGGTTTCACTCTTGTCAATTTACATCAAAATCAAGCATCATTTTTAAAAGATCCATATATCCTTGCATCTCAAGCTAAACAAGTATTTTATTCAAGAGAAAATGATTTTTCGAATTGGTACGTTGTAATGAAAGCACCACCAAGAGGTTTTCATGATTTAGAGACAGATGATTATGTAGAAGAAGCTATCAATGTTATGGAAGATTGTGACGTAACCAATATGGATGTTGAAGATTTTATCTATGTTAGGGAAGATTGTGAAGGCATTCTTGAGTAGTTTAAGTATTGTGGATTAAGGATTTTTTTTAGTACATGGATATGTCAATTTTGTTTGTTTTTCCGTTGTTTGCTAATAAGATCAATGATTGTTTTACAAGAGATGATGTTGCAATTAAGGTAAATGTAATTATTATTTGTGTCTAAATTAGTCAAATATAATTAATATGTTTGATAACCAATTAATATTTCATGTATACAGGTATTGATTTATTGACTATCGTAGAGATCTACATACTTGAAGACGTACGAGTCTTCATCATGAAGGGCTGCACTTCTGTTGAAAATAGAGGGGTAAGCAGTTTATTCCATTTAATATATCACATGACAAAAAAAAATATGATCACTTTTTCTCGACCGTTGATGTAACCATCTCACCAAACTACCATTCACATTCATCTCTGAACTGCCTATCACCTCCGACAGTTGCAGCAAGTCCATCCTACATACATACAACCACCAGTGAGCAACTACCTGCTAATCCCCTCCACCACATCATCTACATTTCTTCAACAATCCCACTGCCTTGCACCGGTTCTTCAACCTCTCACTGCCCTGACCACCAAGCAGCTCCACCACAAGCACATAACTACTGTCACATTCACTTCATTACAAGTCTGTAGTCATCAAACCCCCATACCACCCCAGCCTTAGCACCTGAAACATCACTGCCTACAACCTAGCAACTTGCACACACCTGCCTTCTTCATTGACTGATACTGTGCCATCAACACACATCAAACAGCAAAAATGCAACTCCACAGAGCTTGCTGTACAACAACAACTCTACTTCATCGACATCAAACTGACCATCAAACTGCTATTTCACCATCATCATATCACTACCCCTTCCTGCCACAGCAACCTTCCTTTGGGAAATACACCTGCCTCGAACCAATTTGCCACAGCAACATCCCCTTTGCTTGATCGCCTCTTCCCACGCGAATTCCATCCTCGACTCAATCTCAACGACCACTGCCGATCGAAATTTGTTGTAGTTTTAGATCGTTGTTCAGTTTCTTTTGCAACACTGTGTTTTACAAACTTCATTTCTAAAAAAAACTGTGTTCAAACCCGGACTTCCCCCACACTCCACAATATATCCACACTGCTTGTCATTCACTGTCAAAGCCACACTAAATCTAGATGAAAGCCAATCTAGAGTTCACAAGTTTATATGACATGTTTGGTAGTAACACAAAGTGATGTACTGGTGCTGGTGTATCTTTATTTGCATTGGCCCTTTTGAAATCCAAAAACTATTTTGATAACTAATTGAACCATAATGTGCATGTTTGTTGTGTTGTCACAGAAAAAGGTTATGTATACAAGCTGTGTACGTACTCGTTGTCAATTGAAGAATGAGAAATCGCGGAAGTATAAGCCAAAGATCAAATATAGCGAGCCAACCGGTGAAGCTTGTAATGTAGACAAGGAACAAGAATTAGGGCACGAGACAATACAAATGCCTTGTGAAGTAAATGAAATGCACTAAGAAATTGAAATGTCCCGTGAAGAAAATGAATTGCATGTAGAATATGAAACGGCTTGTGAAAAAAATGTTGATGCCGAGACGGAAATCGAAAGAACACGTGAAGTTGAAACCGCAAATATAAATGTAAAAAAATGTGGTAGAGGTCCAACAAAAGTGAAAAGAATCCCGTTAAATATTGAGAATCGAATTGAAGTTGAATTCAATGAGGTCGCCATACCAATAGGAGAAGGCTCGGTACACTTATCTTCTTATCTTGGACCGCTTGTACGGGAGCATGTTCCGGTTATGCTTGACGATAGGCTTCTAAGTGATGAATTAAAAACTGTCTTGTGGGGATCAATTGAGGTATGGAAAAATTACTATTTTTGTGGTATAACAATCGATTTGTGTACAAAAATAATCTACTTAACAAATTGTCTTTTTAAAACCATTTTAATATGAAATGACAATTTTTATTTATTTATAGGCTAGATTTAAAGTGAAGGAATGGCAAAAAAAATCCATATTTCAACAAATGGGAACTATTTGGAGAGCATCAAAAAGAAAATTGGTTCGAAAAATATTAAATGCAACAACCGAAGAGGAAAGACTTGGTTTGAAACCGTACAACGTAAAAGACGTGAAAGAGTGGAAAAAGTTTGTAAAAGCGAAAACAAGTTTGGAGTTTAAGGTAACTTTCATTATTTGATAGTTTTCCTTGAAAAATAGTTTAAGGTAACTTTCATTATTTGATAGACCTTTGTATGTGTTTCTGGCTAGAAGATATCAGTTATTGCCTAGAACATAATTTCTTATAGCGAATCCTAGTGCATTTTGAAAAGAATCCATCAATGCTTGGACCTTTTGAATCATCAATAGAAAACATGGTATATTTAACCAACTGCTACTTATACTTCTATTCTATTCTTTTCTCTCTTTCTTAAAACGCCACTGTCAACTTGTGTTAAATCGTCACTGAATTTATCGTTAAAAAATAATTGAAAACAGTAACGATTGTGCTACACTGCTGCATTGAAAACAGTAAGGTGTTAGGCTAAATGCAAGATCTTAATTTCTAGTTTTATGGTGCATTTTTATGCTACACTGCTGCATTGATGGCTTTTCTGGTACAACATAAATATGATATGCATTGATCACTTAGATAATTGTTTGCTTGTGTCTATGAATTGTATCAGTAATGGAGTATGATCACTGAAATGAAATGACATTGCAATAGTGACTAAATTTTGAAATTTAGTAAGAAATTCATAGTATACAAGCAGTTTATCAATGCTTATTACCATTTTAACTAAAGCAAAACTTATAAAGTTACTGGTTCAATTTGCTTAAAACTGCTTGCTCATGAATGACAGAATCACATTTTAAATTTTTATCTTAACATATGCAGGTAGATTTATTAAAGCATGCTTGCGAGCATTACATTTTAACTTTTTGGTACACATGTCGATTGATGAGGAAACAGTTTGTTGTTTTATTTAAAATGAATACTTTACTCATGTAGTTATTTATTCTTTTAGGCACGAAGTGAGAAATTTAGAACCATTAGGCAAAAACAATTACCGCATGCAACTGGACGTAGAGGAATGGCTAGATTGACCGACGATGTGGTTAGTTAATTAACTGTTACATTATTTACCTATCTAGTTAATTAAATATTGATTTTTTTTAATGTCTTTCTAAATGTAGAAAAAACAGAGTCAAGATTCATCATCCATATCTAGAGCTGATATTTGGATCAAATCTCGCACTAATAAAAATGGTGGACCGGTGAACATGGAAGTTGCAACTGTTATTGTAAGAATATTTGATTTTGTTAGTAATTAAACACTGAAATTTTTACCGTCGTGCGTAACCTACATTTATATTAATTTATGTAGGAGGAGATTAAAATAAAAATAAAGGATAAACATTCCAGCTCGATAAGTAATGTCAAAGAAGATGCAATTGCACAAGTATTGGGACAAGATAAACCAGGACGATTAAGAGCACTAGGAAGGGGATACACCGAAACTAAGTTAACTTTGGCACATTCTAGAGATAATCAAATAACTAATTGTCAAAAAAGAATTTTGGAATTAGAGAGTATGGTGCACATGCTAATGAATAAGCAGGTAAACTTCATGCTAATTACATTTATTTCACATGCTAACAAGTGAAGCTGATAGTCTTTCTATAGGATTTATCTGTAATTGTAAAAGCAAAGATTTAGTGCTAATTTATTAAGAAACAGATCACCGATGTTGGTATTGACAAATCTAGCTGCAAAACAGTATATTTTGAACGTTTGAAATTAAGTTTGTGTTCTTCTTTATGTAGCAAAGGTTATTTCATGTAAATCTCAATTATATTGTTGGAAACTTGTATCAAACCTTTAAAAGTTTCAAAATTTTCACTATCCTAAAGCCTGATTGTGATCACAAATGAACATATATTACCTTCTTTGAAACATTTAAGTTGGAATGTTGCAAATGTTGGATTTTTTCGTGTTGTTGTTTAGAGTCTTTGGAGTTTGAACCTTTATATATAGACCGAGTTATAAAAAAATAAAAAATAAAAAAGAAAAAAAGGAAAAGGAAAAAAAAGGAGAGAAGATAAAGACGCTATTTGCAATGTAATTGTAAAAGCAAAGATATGTATTAAACCTCAATCAATTAGGATTGAAGCATTAGGATTACATAGATTGGTGAAATATTGTCTATTGAATTTTAACTGATACATTTCCATAAGAGAATAATAAGAACCGTCACTTTGAATGTACATAAGTATTCATTAACAAAGTGCATATATAAAGGATAATTTGAAATGTGAATGTTAACAAAATGCATATATAGTCACATTGAATGCAGTGGCCATTCAAGTTTTATCTCTCCTTATAACTGAGTTGACCACTTCTAAGATTGCTAAAATCAGGAAGAAACATGAATTATAGCTCAAATTAGTACATGGTGCTTTATGTCTTCCTGATTTATTATAACATTTAATCATTGAAGCTTGAATGTTGCACGCCAACTGGATTAAATCAGTATACGGTGCTTCGAAGCTTATAATAATTAATCACTGGAGGTTGACAAAATTTAGCATACTTACTGAATTTAACTCCATCGTGCTTTGTCTTCCTGATTTTGCATATTGTTTTTGGACCATGCTCCTTCAAATTACAAGTAGGGGATCCGATTTTAAATAAGCAGAAACAACTTCGATTTAAACCTGCACATGATATCTTAAATTACAGCACAAACTATTTTTCGATGTATAAACTGCATATGCAGGAAAACATATTAACTATTAGCTCATCCCAATATTCACTCTTTTATGCCTCTAGTAACCATAGCTTTTCCTAACGTTGCAAGTCAGTTTTCTTTTACAACTTCCCGCCTCCAATCTAGCTCACCGTCTTGACTAACTTCCGCATTTTGTTTACATTTCAAATGGGATGTGGCTAACCTCTTTTAACTCAATCCTACTACTGCTATTTTTGCTTTGGTAGGGTAAAGAATGTTCGAAAGTGGGGAGCACAACTGAAATGGTAGAAACACTTGTATTATTCTCTATTTATATAACATCATTTGCAGTTTAGTTTTTAATCTAATTTTTGGTTGAATAATTGTAGAACAGGGACAACATGTGTGAGTTGTTGAATTGAGATGGAACGGATGAAATTGTTGCCGAAGGGAGAGTTGTCTCCACCGATCCAAATGAGGTTGTCGACGGCATTCGTATTGGATCAAATGCTATGAAAATCGCTATAGATCATGTAAAGAAAGCAGATGCTTATTTATGAAAGCCTTTACCTAGTTTGTCACTATTAGGAGAAGCCAAGAATAAGTCAGTAGCATGGCCTGCTAATTGTGTTGTTGCGCTACGAGGATACATGGAGGAAGATATTATGGTAAAGTTTACAATTTACGGTAACTATTTGTAGTTCTCTACGTATTTTTTAACATTAAATATATTGTTCTTTTTAGAGTAATGCTAGTAGCGCAAACAACAAGTGCAAGATTTATGATTGGAACAAGGGTGAAGTTTTGGTTGCCGAAGGAAAATTATGCTCCAGTGATTCAAAAATGATCGTGAATGGTATTCCACTTGGTCCGTTAGCCGTTGTGGTTTCAGTAGACTATGCCAAAAAAGGAGATTCTTTTTTGTGGCGACCCACTATCGATATGTCATGCATTGAAGATGCCATCGGTAGGAAAATAGCGTGGCCGAAATCAAAAGTTGTAGCTGAAAAAACTAGTGTTTCGACTTATTCCTGCAAGGCTAGAGCAAACATTTCGACTTCTCCTTGCAAGGTTAAAGTAACTCCTCAGGTAACTATTTGTTTGTTTTAGCCTGACATGAAAGCACTCTAAACGTACACTCCACCATGCAGTAAAGGTGGCATTTCCCCTACACTATGGAGCAGCCATGTGCTGTTGCTATTGTATACAACAGCACATGCTATTGTACACAACATACAAATTTCCTTAATAATTTGGCCTACCTGCTACTCCTTTTACTTATGTAAATTGTGAGTTTGGAGAGATTTGAGATTCCTTAATAATTTTCATGAGTTTGGAGGAAGAGGTTGTTATGAAGTGAGAAACTAAGGAACTAAGTAAAGGGTAGTCTTAAGGGAGGAGATTGAGTATGCTGGAAAAAAAAAGGTTAGTGTGATGGTTTTTCTGGGCACTTGAATTATGTTGAGCTATGTGATGTTGTTTCTGGGTAGTGGAATTGATGTCAGTATATTTGTGTTGCAGTTTCGAACTGTAGGCAGGGTGTAGGAGTAAAGTGAGGAGGTTGCTCACTGCTGGTACTGGTCACAGTCGGAGGGGAGAATTGATGGTTGTTTCGGGTATGTGGTTGTCAAATTACAGGTAAATGGAAGAAGTGTGTATGGTGTGCAAGTTGAAGCAGAGTTATGCACTGGAAGAAGCAAAGATATGAATGGCAGTTTCTGGTGTATTATGTGATGAAAGTGGTTGGAAGGACTATTGAGAGGCAATTGAATGGAATAGTGGTGGAAGATGTTTCTTTGAGGAAGTGATTGTACAGAGACTTGTTGCCTCGGCTATGCTGTCGGTAGATAACAGTAGGATACAACAGTATGCAATGACGATGGTAACAACAGTATGCTTGAGGAAGTGATTGTTTGGGTGTATGAAGTGGCAACAGGGGTTGTTGTACTAGTAGTGATGTGGGTGTGTGGATATGATGGCAACTGAAGTGGTATCAACGTATCGGTGTTGTATTAGTGGAGTGGAATCAATGACAGTAGGCGGTGGTATGGGATTGGAGTTGCAGAAGCAGTGGATGAATAGGAGGGTGATTGCAGATGGTATTGCAATGCAGTGGTGTCGATGATTGATTGTTGTAGGTGGTGGGGATTGTATGCGCAGAGGATGACAGCAGGTTGTAGCAAACTGTGAAATGACAGTGCAATTTGGTGGTTAGAATGTTGGTGGTATATGATGTGGTATGCAGCAGTTTCAGTGGTGTGCAAAAGAATGGTATGCAGCAGTTTGATATGGTTTGCTCTATTGATGTTGTATAGACAGGTTACTATGTGAATGTGATGTTGTGTGGTAAGGTGATGATGGTTGTGCTGCAGAGAGTTCCTGATGTGCAGAGAGTTTATTGAAGAGTGAAGTGAATTGAAGGAAGTAAGGCGGTCGACGGAAGTTGCAAGAAAATGGCATTTGATGTGAATTGAAGGCAGTGATGTATAGGCTATATGCACAGTGGTATGTATGTAGGGATGTAGTGGTGTAGGCAGGTGGTTGATCCAACAGGGTGCAAATCTATGATTACTCCGCTATATGTATAGGCTATATGCACAGTTCACTTCCTGCTCATATAACCACTACTCTGCAAAATCCAGATTACTCCGCAAGGAGAAAAAACAATCAAATAGTTAGCTATGAGTTGAATCAAAAAATACAATGAATGAAATACAATTTAGTAGTAGCACATACACAATTTAGTAGTAGCACATATAGTAAATCAAATATTGCCAGCATTCTTGGACAAAGAAGAACTATTAGGTAAAACCATAAAACAATTTAGTAGCAGCACATATAATAAATCAAATTCCTTCATGTTTAACTGTGCACGACATATTTGATGATTATTTATTTATTTGCTTATCCAACAGGGTGCAAATCTGGTACCAAATAGTAGCTGTAAGCTGATTGATGTGGGTGAAACGGGACAAGTAGTGGCTGAAGGAACTATCGCTTCAACTGATCCAACAACGATGGTTCATTGTGTTCCGCTGGGAAAAGATGCGGTAAAAGTTTGGGTAAACTTTGTGAGAGTTAATGACGCATTGCTATGGCGACCTACATCTGAGTGTACGTACATGGAAGATGCCTTTGGTACTACGATAGCTTGGCTAGCAGCATATGTCATTGGAGAATCAAGTTCCAGTAAGTATTATTGTTCAGTACATCATATCTCAACATTAAGTTTTAGTTCTGTTTATTTTTCGAAATATCGAGTTATAGATTACATGATTTTCATATATACATATACATATATATATACACATATATATATATACATATATATATATATTGTTGATTGTTAAACTCGTTTGCAGGTAATTAGCTATTTCGAAGCGAAGACTGTCGACAACAAAGAACTATTGGCAATCAAGCAACGAACATGAATTTAATTGTTATATATGTTGTCGTATTTTGTTAGTACCATTTGTGGAAACTTGTCTGTGAATGCTTGTAGTATGTGACTTATTTTGTTGAAAAACTACTATCGAATTGATTATGGATATTATATTTTATTGTGAGATTAGCATGTTTTTGCAATTATTTGAATATGATGATCATATGATTGATTGTTTGTATATGATAATTATGTGATTTAATTGTTTGTTTGAATATATGAAACTTATGCGATTGATCGTTCGTTTTAATATGAATAGTATATAAACGATTGCTGGAAATGGTATAAACTATCAACTGTAAATAGTAGCATTTAAAATATGCTACCAAACAACCAATAACTTTTAGTAGCGTTTCAGAAATGCTACAGAAACAAATGTAAACTAATATAAAAATTATAAAGTTGCATTTTAAAAACGCTACTGAAAATCAAAAAAAGCATATAAACAAAACATGCAACCAAAAAATGAAGACTTATGGTAGCGTTTTTTTAACCCTACAGAAAAAACCTATAGCTGCATTTAAAAGTGACTTTTGGTAGCGTTTTTTAAATCCTACAGAAAATACCTATAGTTGCATTTAAAAGTGACTTTTGGTAGCGTTTACTACAACGCAACAAAAAGTTTTAGACTTTTAGTTGCATGTCGTATAGCAGCGTTGTATAAAACGCTACCATAAGTTATGGTAGCGTTTTTTCAACGCTACCAAAAGCCTTTTCTGGTGTAGTGCTATTTCTTTTTATTGACATCATTTCTGTTTTAGGCTGGGTCCTACACCTTAAGAATCCACCCAAAGGTGGTGGAAATTAAGAAGCGCACGGTGGAGAAAGGTAATGCATGACGCCTAGACTAGGAGAAGTTAACAAAGTCTAGGAGGCGGGTTACAGAAGCGGCGAGGGATTCAGCCATGAGGGAACGAGCTGATGATGCGGCCCAAAGGGAGAGAGCCGAGGTGAAGCAAGGTCAGTTGAGGACCCAAATTGTAAAATCCCTCATTCTGAAATCTAAAGACGAAACTCTAATATGCTGTTGTTGCCTTAGAATTATCTTTTGGCGATAGAGATGAGGTACTTAATCATAAAACATTTTAAGTAAATAGAGAAACAATTTAACGACATTAAATGAATTCATCATTACAATCTCAAATTAATTCCCACAGTCGTGCCCATGCAGGGGCCAAAATATAATACAATCATAATTAATAGTATCATTCCCAACATATGAAGATGCTAACATAGACACTTAATACACCAAAAATAAAACAACATTCATATCACTAAGTCTTTGCTTTGTCTTCGGAACTCTTCGTCCGTCTTTCGAAACCAACTTGCATAGATCCATAAACTCAACCTAATCGAACAAGCACCCATGAGTTTGGGTAAAATAATAATAAAAATACAGGTCAAACATAAGTCTAGTATGAGCAATATGTTACCCTAAACATGAAACATAGTGAGATCACACCATTAAAGTATAGAATGTGTCTTCCCCTCACTATAACACAACATTCATTTAACTTCGTTAGACATATGCATAAGCCATTATTTCATCTTTAAAAGTCTTATGTGTGTAACGATATTTTTATAGAATTAATAGTTATTTTATGCGATTTGTCATTCAGTAATAGTTTTCTTTTCTGTGTAAAACTAAAACATATTACCTTCAACAGCCATCGAGGCCTTAAGCCTTTGTAACGACCCGTAAATTTTAACGGTTTTAATAACATAATTAACTAAATTTTTGTGAAATTTTAAATAATCGAATTTGAAAATAAAATTTTAATATTTGGAATACGTCTATTTTAACATAGCAACCGGTAAATTTTTATTTGAAAATATGAAAGTAGATTCTGTTATGAAATTTTCAATTTAAAATCAGCTGAAATTTGATGTAAATAAATATCTTTAAAATTTGAATATTTTTATATAATAAAAATGTAAATATTTTCTGATTGAGACGTCATAATTCGTTTTATCAAATATGGACTTCTTCAGCCCCATTTATCTTATTTTCGGCAAATTTGCAGCCGTTTGGCAGCGAATATCGACTTTTGATAGGATGGTCATATCACAGATATATGTGTACCGTTCTATTCGTATCATCGTGCTGGTCTTCGTAGTATATTCATTTGTGTGTTTTGGCGCCCGGTATGCGGTGAAATCCGCAAAACGCCTGGTCATATCAGTACCCTTTTTAACCTTTTGGTTTCTCTGTCCCATCAATTATCTGTCATGCAACTGTACAGCCATTTAGCATTTATAATTCCTTGAATGTGACTATTGGCTTTTATTATTTTTAGAATAACCTTTGACCTTTCTTATTTCATCGGTTGAATGTAACTAGTGGTGGCTCTTCCTTTCGCATTCATCGGTTCTTTGAAAAGAAAAGAGAAATATTTCTAAAATTTGCATTGTAAACTGCATATTCCTTTTCCTCTTTCAATTTTGCCGAAACCATTTCCATTCTTGTGCTTACAACCTTATAAGAATATTTATATACTAAGCATGGTTACATATAAAGTTTTCCATGAATCCTTCTCTTCTCTTTCTGAAACTTGTTTTAAAAGAAAATGCATATTATATTAAGTTACGTATGTAACATTTTTAAAGCTTTTTCTGCAACCCAGAGGCTTCTACCACCAAGTCACCATACAACATTCCCTATAGCCCATGTCCCTCTGACCGCCACCTTCCCTTTTGCTTCACCATTCGCCATACGTGCAAGTCCATGGCCGATCTCGCAACCACCATCCGAACACCATCCACTCACTACAGCCGCTTCACCCTCCAGCCTTCACGACAACATCACTGTGCTCCACCAAATCCCTGTCACCCGTCGCCTTACACGTTCGCCCTCCAGTTCACCCATGTCCATTTCGGCAGCCAAGCCTCACGTCACCTCCTACCCTCCCCTTCTATATTATATTCATAGATATCTAAAGGTAAGTACGAATTCTTTTGCTTATATATTTTGTTTATAGATTCATATGATATAGATTTATACGAGTTTAAAGAAATCTGTTCGTTTATATATATATTTTGTACGAGCTATGTATAATATTTTAGTTATATATATATATATATAAGAATATGTTTAGCCATACATATATATTTCCATTCTGCATTTGGATTGGTATGTATTGACTATATCATTGTGTATGTGTACACACACAAACACACAGATATATATATATATATATATATATATATATATATATATTGTTTAGTGGTTTTACATATCAGCATATATATTGATTTTTATTATGGGTTTCAAATATTGGACATACATAGAAATGAAGAAAATATAAATGTTATGGACTTTAAAACAAGTGTTTTATTCTATGCATTTAAATTTTGATTTTATGTATATGGATAGGTTGATTTTAGGAAGGTCAGCATATTTATACTATAGTGTGTATATAAATTAGGATATATATGTATGATATAAGATTTTTATTATATAATAGATGCTATTTATGATTATTCCTATAATTTAGAATTGCACATTGTATATATAAGTTTTGTGTGTGTGTATATATATATAAAGTTTGTATAAATTTGTTTATTTTATGATATATATATATATATATATATATGTAAGCTATATTATCTTATATAAGTTATTGTATATATTTATATATATATGTTATATTTTATTTGATACAAGTCTACAAGTAACGACCCGTAATTTCGCTACTTCGAAAATGAGAGATTTCGTTCGTTTTAAATTTAAAAGAAATTTAAATCTTAAATAAATATGTTATATATAATAAATAATCAATCATTCTTATAGTTAATAATTAAAAAGTATAAATTTGGATTTTAGAACAAATCGACAAAAGTTAAGTTTTGTTAATAATAAATAAAGGCTTAAATAAATGGATTTAATTATTTATTTAAAAAGGTAAATCTTATTTAAAACATATAATAAATATAATAAAAGTATATTAAAAGATTTAAAAATATGTTAATAAGCGCTTTACAAAAATAACCAAAATTTGTCGCATTTTGTCAGTTTTATATACCCTGTAAAATTAGATATTTTGATATTAATTAAATATGATTCTAAAATATAAAGAGACATATTTTAATTTATTTAAAGAAGTAAAAAGTTCATTTTAAAGTTTGGTTTACTTTAATATATAGCTTAACAAAAAGGTCAAATTTTGACTGTAAAATTTGTCGACAAAAACACCGTTTTCAACCAAAAAAGTTGTCGACAAGTTGTTGAAACTTGATACATTTTCTAACTTATAAATACAAGTTTAAAAACTATTTAAACATTATACATTTAGCACTAAAGACAAAAAGAGTTTACTTTTGAAAATATTTACATAAATATAAAAAGATGTAAAAAGTACGATTTGGCAAATTTAAAAATAATTGAAGCTTTTATAAAACGGCATCACTACATAAATTTCTTTTCTCTTACACATTATATAACTTATACACCTAAAATTCAAGCAAATGGAAAGTGAAAAGAAAGCTAACTAAAGAGATTAGTGACACATATGCCTACCATTAATGCAAATCAAATCAAGCAAAAGTCTTCTTTCTTTTTTACACAAAGTTTAAGAAAAAAAGAGAGTAGCCATTTCACAAATTCAAATAACATTAATGAGTCATCCTTTCCTTTCTTAAATGCATGTCCTTAAGAGGTTAAATCAAGGGTGAAAAAGTAAATGAAAAGTCAAAAAAGTAGAGAAGGGTATTTTAGTCATTTGCCATCCAAAGATCAAGTATAAATATGCATCCATACATTTAATTTTTCACACTTCATTTTCTACCTTCTTCTTCACTTTCTCCTTCTTCTTCACCTTCACTTCCATGGCATCCAACCTCTCTTCCACCTCCATTCTTCCTTCTACTTCTAAGCTATCACCACCACATCATCAAAACCTAGCCATACCATTACCTAAACCACCTTACCTTTCTCCTAAAATCACATACCCACCCTCAAGTCTCCACGGCCGAACCCAAAAGCACCAAACCCGAGCTCCCACACCCACCTACACGTGCCCAAAAGCCCAGAGCCACATACCCAAGGCCATGCACCCCCTAGCCGAGCCATACACCCTCCTCTCTAATCAAAAAGGAGAAAAGAAAAGGAAAAAGAAAAAAAAAGAAGGAAAGGAAAGCGATAAATTCGAGAAGCTTGGAAATAACATGCTGGTTTGTTAGTCGTAAACACGCCAATTCGCCTAAAGATTGACGGAGTGAAAATAAAGGTGAGAACTCATCGCTTTTGAATTTATATTTTGATTATGTTAAAACAATCACATTTACACACTTATGACATATGAATGTTTATACTGATTGTTAATATGGATGATTTGTTGGTTAGTTAATTAATTGAATTATGATAATCTGTTCCGTTATGATATTTATAGTGAATGTTGGATTTGAAATCATATGTATGTGATTGGTTGAATGGATGTTATGTTAGTGATAAATATGAATATTGGATATGTTCATTTTGATTTAAATAATCACTTTGTTAGTAAGACCATATTTTAGTGATATGCGATATTTGAGAAAAATAAATCTCTTTTCATTTAGAAGTGAAATTAAAGTTTAAATAAAAAAGAATTTGGAATTTGAAGTGAAACGGATTTGAAAAGGATAGTTAATTTGAGATTGAAATTGAGATGAATAGTGAAATTGAAATTGAAATCGATTTTGGAAATTGAAGTTTAGTTTGGGAATGAATTGAAGTTTAAATTGAAACTAGATTTGAAATCTAAGTTTTAAATGAGTTTAATTTGAGATTAGAATCGAAAATGAGTTGAAATTGAATTTAAAATTTAATATTAAAATAATAGAGATATAATAATATTATAATATGGTAATAGTAAAAATACATTTTAAATGCTTTAAAAAGTGAGAATATTGATTTAAAATGATTTGTAATAATTTTATAAGTAATAGAATTCAATTTGAAAAAATTATTTCAAGTATTGAAAAATAAGTTAAAACTAGACGCGTCGCGCAACGATAGTTCGCGATTTCGCGCCGAAAAGTTCAAATGAATGTGTAGAGTGAAATATAGCTCGGAATTCTTCGAGATAAGAAAATTCCGGACTATTATATCCATATCTTATAAACGAAGAAAAAAATCAAAGTTTCTATGAGTAGATTTTGAAATAAGCCCAAACAATTTTCCAGAAAAATCGCGCTAGTGCAGTTAAGTGACCATAACAGGAAATTTGTTTAAATGGATGTTTTTAATATTGGAAAAATATGAAATAAATTTGATAAATCTATTTAAATATTTTGAAATAGATTTGGTTGGAAAATATGAATTATCAAATGTTTAAAAGTTGTTTAAATCAAATAAGCTAATATAGCACTTTCTACAGCACTTTTCTGCTGCAAATTTTATAACTTTTGGAATATGAGTTTAAATGTAATGACGTTTCCCAGAACCAATTATGAATGTTTTAAAAAGGATAATTAAGCGTTTTTGAAGGATGATTTGGAATATTTATAAGCAATACCAAAATAAAGTTGAAAATCTGAGTATGCGGAAACGACTAGTATATTTGTCCCGCTTGTGAGATCTGGGAAGATAAAACAAGGTGTTTAACTAAGGTTAGGGATGGAGCAACCAGTGCCCTGAACTTACTTGGCCCATGTTTTCTTTTCTCAGGTGAGGGATGGAACAGATCGAAAGAAAAGCGCGGATGCTCTTAAATAAAATAAATTATGTTAAGTTTTCCAAAATAAAAAAAGATTAGTATTATCCAGAATTTAAGCAATCTCCAGAATGAATGATTTTTATGATCCAATTTACTCAAAAATGTTTGCTAAGATTTATTTTAGGGTGTATCATAAATGATGTCTTAAATAACATTGTTTGACCCGCATAAAAGTAAAGAATTTGAATGAAAGTTAAATAAGGAATTTTGAGATATTTTCCAAAGCAAAAGTATGAATTTCTTAGAAATTATCCTAAGTCAAAAGGAAGAGATTTCGAAATCGTCCGAAAAGAATTAAAGTGAAAAGAGACTTAATAAATCCTGTATACTCATATTCACTTTTTTTCGATAATTGGATTTCGAAGGAACCGGGGTCGGATTTGGGTAATTCCTATCCGAAAACCACTTCGAACCAATATATATGTTCGAACGTGAAGACATCTTGAAGATGATTGAAGACCGTGGATCTTTATAGCGTGAGGACTGCTTGTTGACTTGCTCTGGGTAGCTCCTGAGTTATATGTAGCAGCGGTCTCCTCATTGTGGAGACTTTACGGATTGCAAGGACTACTCGCTACTAGTGGTAGTAGGTGAGTGCCTTCGGTTTGTCCTTTTCCTGGACAACTTGTATGGTCATTTGTTTGACATTGCATTTCTAAAGATTACGTACATTGGTTTTTACAAACGTACATCAGTGGTGGCGGAGAAGGCAACTTCTCTTAGCTTAACATCCTCCTTGAGACGTACGAGCTCAAGGGTTGTATTTTTGTGGAAGGCAATTAGTAATTAACAGAAATGGCAATGTGGCATTCAAAGATGTGATATGTGCTTTGTGAAAAGGTAATCGTAGCCTTAAGCCTCATCAAACCGGAAATGACCGAACAGGATTAGATGCAGCAAGGCTAAGTGGGCCATTCCCAAGTAGGGTATGGTCATTTCTTCTAGATATATTTCTTCCCACTATGATGTTCGGGATGTAAATTAATGTGGTGTATGGAAACGAGCGCTCGGTTAAAGGTCGGTAACGACCGGGGAATGACATATTTGATACTACCAAGTTACAGAGGTAGGTCGTTCTTATGTTGGTAGAGGGCAGATGTTCTGTACATCGGGGCATCCATCTAGAGGTGTACCCATTTCGAAGGTAGATCCTTCGCCTGATTATTTGTATGAAAATCCATTCTCCAATAAAAACCTATAGTTTTGTTTGTAGAGCCTAGTACGCTGGAATTTAATAATGGCAACAATTTCAGTTAAGATTAATAAGTTTATTTGCAAATGTTTTCAAAGAGATGTCATTAAGAATAATATCAAAGGTTTTGATATAAAAGTGTTTTAGTTATCATAAGGTAAAAAGCCGTCTGTGTTTATGTGTGGGCGTAGTCTTATGAGATACTCTTTATTTTCAAAGGATTTTATCCAAAGGCTGATTTGTGACACTGTCATTTATTATTGAGTATTTCTCACGCTGGTTTATCAAGCCTGATCCGGGTATTTCCAATACTCGGGTCAGACCGAGTAGTTTTAGGTAGTCGAAGACGGTTGGAGTTTCCAGAGGAAAGCTGGAGATATTCATCATATGTATGAACATATTCTATTATCCACTGTACTTAGTGTATTTTGTTTGATATTTGTTAGCAATTGTAAGGGTAGATGCTTATAACTGTCTAGGCTAAATTTAGGTTAGACTATGATATATGTATTTAAAAGTTTTCTGCTGTAAAGATATTTGTTCAATATTATATGTTATTCCATTCGAGTGAGATTCTATTATGTCTATTTTTCTTTATTACCCTTCATGTTTCGTATTTTCGTGTAATTTGAGTTGGACATGTGTGTTCTATTATCGATTCAAAGGGTACTGGAAAACAGGTCGTGACACTATAGTATAATATAAGTCCACTGTATATAAATATGTATATATTAAGGTGTATAGTAGCAGTATTTGATCACAACATTATATTTAGTATATATGGTTGTTCAGTTCGCAGGTCATTTATATGTATATATATCGTAATATAGTAAGTCGATATTGACTTTTATAATATACATTATTTTTAAAATATAACAGGTATGTCAGTTTATATTAGTCTATATATATTAGTGCACATAAGTATACTTGAGTTCGGTTTTCCAGTAATATATAGAGATTTATTTTATACATGATTTGAAAATATATGAAGATTTTATCTTAAACACATGCTTTAAAATGAACTTTAGAGAAATAATTATACATAGTGTATGGGTTTCATTTTAAAATATATATGTTTAAATTTGAACAAAGATTGTGTAATAATATATATATATATATTTCGTTAATATATTACGTTTGAATATATACATATATATATACATATATACACACACACACACATATATATACATACACATATATTATGGAAATTTTATTTTTAAAACGTGTATTTCAAAATTTAATTTTGGTTTTATATAATATATTTCGTTCAGCTATATCAACATGATTTTGATTTTTCCTTTGACCCCAATTTATCAGCTTCATTCATCGAATTCGTGTCCATCCAGCTTCGCTTTGGAAATTCGTGCTTGGATTCGTGACCCATTTCATATTCAAATCTCTCTAGCCTCGAAAGGCGAGCAATCACTCATGATTTACATTCTTATAGTTAATAAATTTGATTTCATTTGAAACGACAATTGAAATATGCTGTTAAATTTGAATTGCTTGTTATTTAATTTTTAAATATGATATGCCATTATATGCAATTGTTCACCTATGATATGACACCATATCCTGTTGTATACATATTATATTTAAATTATTATTGATGATATATGCCTGTTGTGATTTGCTATATTATTATCATAATTGTTCTCACTTTGCAAGTTTCTTGTTAGTTTAGAAATCCCTATGGGTTTAAATGATACATACTTGAACGATCATGTAGAATAGGAGAAAATCATTATAGGTTGAAATGATAGACCCAAGTGATTTTCAGTTGATTTGAATTTTGGGATTGCGAGTTGAAATGATATATAGTCGTAGATATTTAAATTGCGGATCGAGATGATAAATATCTGTATCACCTGACCATAGGATAGAAAATTATATGTGGACACCCTTGGTCTATATTTAAAAATGATTTCCAAAGTTTGGAAAGAAATATATGGGTTTTTGTAAACATTTATTTTAAAATATATTATAAAAATGCTACTTTATATATGTATAGAATTAGATTTTTAAGATAATATGTTTTGGAAATTTTAAATTTATAAGTTAGTTTCGAAAATATTATTTTTAAGATTTTGGTATAATTTTATTATTTTAAAAATATATAAAATAAGATTTAATTTAATAAAAATTTAATTTAATTAGTTCATAATATGTTTAAGTATTTATTCAAATTTATAATAATATTTTAAAAACAGAATTTATAACTTTAATAACAAAGGGTGGGAAGATAAATTAATGTTGACTTGGAATTTAAATTAGTTAATAATTGAACTTAAATAAGAATTTATTTGAACTTGTTGATTTTCAGACTTGGAAATTTATGATTTATAACTTAATTTGCTAAAAAGGGTGGTTAAATGAATATTCTCAATTTTAAATAAAATTGAGATTGAATATTTAATAGTGATTTAAATTTATAAATTGGGATTTTAAATAACTGTTATTAGAATGATTAAGTGAATTCTGTCCAACTTGAAAAAATTGAAGTTAAATGTTGAAATATAAATGAAATGTATATTGTGAATATTTGAATAATTAAACATGAATCTTATTAGAATTGAAATGATAGTTCAAACTTGGATTTGAAATATAAATTGTGATGGTTTGTTGAGAATCTGAATTGAATCTTTGAACTTTAAATTGATGGTTAAAGTGGAATTGATTTAAATTGAATTTTTGAATTTAAGATTATTTGAATAGATTTGTGAAATTGGAGGAAACTATTTTATTATATAAAATATTTTTAAAATATAAACTATTTTAATATATAAATTATTTTAATATATAAACTATTTTAATTTATAACTATTTTTATTATATACTAATTTCAATTTTAAACTGTTTAAGTCCACGGTGTTACGATTTCCAAAGTATTATGATTTCAAAAGTGTTATAATTTTAAAAATGTTGCGATTTTGGAAATGCATATTATTTAAGGTGAATAATGATATCGAAATTGATATGGTTTTGAAATGACTAAGATATTTTGAACTATTTGAAACGAAATGATCATGGTGTGAAATAAGCATTTGATTGTTAAAGAGACGGGGATCAGATATTGTCGTACTCTCTACCAATACCGAAAACTACTTTAACAACTGTGTACGTGGTGGAGATTCCAGAACGAAGTAGGATGGTTTGGTGACGATTGTGTATGGGTATTTACGTAGCTCTGACTCCCGTGGGTTAGCGTGATGCGGCTAAAAGAGGAGCCACGTAGGGCCAAGTGAGGTCATTCCTCCTATCTGTAACGACCTGATATTTTCAACCATTCACATCCAAACATGCTGGAATTGAATTGCTCAAAATACCAGATTGCAAGTTTATATTTGGCAAAACTCAACATATACAGTAATAAATAATCACAGATCACAGACACAGAGTAACAAATGCAACGAAACAAAAGATAGTAGTTCATGAAGCTACTATATATATATATAACAAAGTTAAACAATATACACTAGAAGTCTCAAATACAATAGTCAAATACAAGATCAGAATACATCACTAGAATCAACTGAATATTTGAAAGCTGGATAGATAGCCGGATCTCCAAGCGAAGCTCCAATTTCAAAGGTGAGTCTCGAATACTGGTACACTCAGTCTGACCCGAGCGTAAAGCAAAACACAAAACACTCGAGTCAGGATTAACATTCTTATATCAATAAATCCAACTCAAGTGAAATAACGACTGAAATACAAATAACTCAAAAGATGTTTGGGATAACCATCCTCTAAGGATCCGTTAACTATTTATATGTACGCTAAGTAGATAATGCCTATCAGTAATATAAAGTATCAAAATAGCGTTAAGGCGTTACCATTATTCCCCTTAACACATTTTATATAAGCGTCATAGTCTATACATGTGACACCCCACCTCTATGCTCACAATAACAAAGGTTATTATAAAGAATAATGTCTGACTATGTGAAGAATAAGGCTTGTTAGAAGTGACCATCCGTAAGTTATGCCTTAGACCAGTATTGATTACATCGATAGGAGTTTTATAAATTATTCCCAAAGATATAAATTCAATCCAAATCTAAAATGAAACTACGACAGCTAAATAAAAATCTAGAGCAACTCATAATAATCAACAACATAGATATGTAAAGTCACATCAGAACAAAAATATAAGATATATAGCGGAAGACAAGTCTGGATACATGCTACAACAACCGATGGTTCACATGAACCAAATATACACATACAAAGACATCAACATACATGAGGCGATAGTCAATACACCTAAAGTACTCCTCGAAGACTAGACAAAAGATGATGTGAAATCCCAAAAGTTGAAGCTGCAACTGAATCTGAGATAGAGATTACCCTAAAATAAATCGGTCTGACCCGAGAATTATTTAAAAGAAAATAATAAACGGATCAGTTTAATTTAAACTCAGAAATAAGTGTATGATAAATAACACTTAAGCAATCAATTATAGTCTCGAATGAGACTATTCAACATAAATAATCAACATAGTTTAAATGAAGAAATTTCAATCTAAACCCCATCAAAATCAACTTGTAAATTCACAATTGAATTCAAAACAGCAATACGCAAAATTATAATCTTAGATGAGACTATACACAAACTCAACTTCCCAATTCATAATTGAGTTCAAAGCAGCAATTCACAAAATTTAGAAAACAAAATAGATAACTAGACAAATCAACAGTCGCAAAATCTAGAAATCAAAATAAGATAACTAGAAAAATCAGCATAAAAGTGGATCGATCCCAGCAGTTGGCGACTTTTAACTACGCCGCATGTGCATCTCATATGGCCGAAGCCTACCAAGTACTATAATTTTTGGCGCCCATCAGATGGCCCGAAGGTCCGTAGAGTGACCCGAAGGTCTAGTACTACTAATTGACCTGAAGGTCCATCAGATGACCCGAAGGTCCAACAGAGTGGCTCGAAAGCCCAACAAAATCATCAGAATCTTCAAACAACAAATTCTCATCAAATATTTCAATTAACGAGTCCAGAATTAACCGAATTAGTAAAAGTGTGGTTCCATACTCCGCACTTTTTCTAACTCGTTTAAATCTCTTCATCGTTTCCTTGAAAGTGCAAAATTGTGTATTTTATATAAATAACATTTTACGTTCTCAAATAGACAAGTCCGGAATTAACCGAATCAGTAAAAGTAAGGGTTCATAGTCCTTAATTTTGCTGAAACGTTTAAATCGATTCCCCATTTCTTTGAAAGCGTAAACCGTGAAATTTTTGGACACAATTTTTATTTTAGAACGATTTGAAAACACGTGATTAAAACAGCAACATATGTAGCAATTTCAACAAGGAAATTGCGCTTCACAAAACACCGTAAAAACGGATAACAAAATCAGTGTTGCGGGATAGCCACTTGAAAATCCACTTTAAAATGGACGGTTACTGAAGTCAAAACAACAGTAAATTTATTCATCAAGAAAATCTCATCAAAGCAACACGCTTTAAAAATATAATACTGGCGTAAAAATTTCCGTTATAAAACAACGGCAACAAAATATGTTTTTAAAACGTGACTCCGGTTCAACAAAAATTAAATAGTGGACTACGCCACTATATTCCACAAATATTTCACTACTAATATGCACGTAATAATATAGGTTAAATAATGATGGTATGTGCATTAATCTTTTCACGCCAATAATCTAGACATACATACGCACGTACAATTTAATGCAAGGCCTGGGTACTACATCACAGACGCATGAAATTGAAGTTGCTTGATGCACGCATGCTACCTTTTACATATAATAAAGTGACCTGAACAGTTTTCAAAACTTATACCCATGCATGAAATTGAAGTTAGAATCTAGACCTCGTGGAATAAACTCTCATATGCAACAAGTCTACACGCACGGCAAAAATTTCAAAACAAGAAAAATATTATTTGGACCAATAATTTTCGAAGCATGTATAAAATTTCTATGCAACCACTGATGTATACACGCAAGGATTTTATTAAAAAGGATCCCCAATATGCATGCATCTTACAACATTCCAATGCACGTACTGACTAGAATAGGCAAAAGTGAAAATAAAAATGATGTCTGTAAAAAACAAACTGCACCGAGAACTATTTTCACGCAAGAATGAATTAGTTTTTAAGTTTTGAACTCAATTGTATTTTATACTATTATATGCAACCTGGACCATATAACATATGCGCGTGCACCACTTTAAAAATGCCTGGAACTTGATTTTGTATTTTATATTATTGTATGCCCGAGCTTAATATGCAAGAAAGTGACCATTTTAATGTGACCTGACAATGGTGTTTTATCTTACACGTAAAAACTCTGTTGATAACTTAGACAACGTTTTCGTATATTGTAAGTTGTGCATACTTTCGTGTAAATGACTTATGTTTACTCTGTGTAATGCATAAGTAAACTTGTAAAATATGATATCCAGGACCACATTTTTGAATACCTCACTGAAGCTAAAGAAATTAAATGATGTCTAGATAGCTTTCCACTCAGCTACATGCACACATATAATATTTTAGACAAACTGATGCGTGTACATACCCCCTAGTATGCAGACATCCCATGGTTTCGAAATAATCAGTGCACCCAAGAACGAAGGAGAATAAATTAGAGAAGTGAGTTTGAACTCACCAAATATTGGCTTCAAAACTAATAATTAACCCAGATCCAACAGAGAATGAAATTATACTGCCATTAATGCCTCCTTTGAGCTTCTGAAAAGAAGAGCAAAAATGCTGTAGAGATTTGTTTCTTTCAATATTGAGAACAAGTCAAGAATTAGGAGTGTTGAAAAGAATTTTTGTACAATTGCATTTAATGCAAACGTGCATTTGAAATATAGTACTCGGCTACAACACTTGCTGGATAGTGACAGCCAAGGCAAATTATTCAACTGCATACAACAATGATGGATAGAAAGTGTTTACTCTTTTAGTTTAAAATGGCCAATTTCTATAACACGTGAAAAGCAAAAATGAGAATACAACTTTATTAAGTTATATCTCCTACTGACTTTACAACAGATTTTTGCATCATTTTTTCTCGAATTTAAATTTTTAAAGTTTCTATTTAAAATATTTATTTCGACAGTAATTCAAAAATCACGGTCGTTGCAGATTTTTAAAATATTCATTACGACAGTAATTCAAAAATCACGGTCGTTACAGACTCCCCCCTTATAAAAATTGCGTCCCCGCAATTTTCATACTAGAAGCGGTCAATAACACAAATATTTCAACACAACAAAGATTAAAATAGAAAAGATGAATAAGAATGCTCACCTCCGCCTGAAGAGGAGAGAAAACCAGGATAAGAACGCTCGATGAATTCTCTTGTTTCCCAAGTGCAATCTTTGGGGTTTGCGGACCATTGAATTTTCACAGGCGGGACTTCTTTATTCCGCCGGCGTTTAACCTCCGTAGCTAGCACACGGATAGGATTTTGCACCATAGGCAAGTCGAGTGAGATCTCAAGATCTTGCAGCATATGGAGATCAATAATAGAATCTAAATCTCGAAAGCATCGACGAATCTGGGATACATGAAATACGTCATGAAGTCCTAAAAACTGAATAGGTAGCGATACAAGATAAGCAACTGGGCCAATGCGTTTCGTAATAGGAAACGGTCCAATATATCGAGGAGCCAATTTCCCGGAGCTACTAAAATGCACCACACCCTTCATCGGGAATACATGAATGAATACAAGATTGCCAACAGAAAATTTCAAAGGCTTCCTACGATGATCGGCATATGATTTCTGCCTATTCTGAGCCTCTTTCATTCTCTGTCTAATGATATCAATCTTTTCAGAAGATTCACAAATATAATTGGGGCCGAGAACTAACTTTTCCTCCGATTCCAACCAACAAGATGGTTTTCCACACGGCATTCCATAAAGAGCTTCGAAAGGAGCCATACCGATACTGGATTGAAAACTGTTGTTATAAGAGAACTCAACAAGAGATAAGTGGTCTTCCCAACTACCACCAAAATCAAGAATGCAAGTTCGAAGGAGATCCTCTAAAACTTGATTCACCCTTTCAGTCTGACCATCATACTGTGGATGATAAGCTGTACTGATATTGAGCTTAGTGTCCAAAGCTTTCTGGAGGCCCTGCCAGAAACCACTAGCGAAAAGCGGATCTCTGTCACTAACAATAGAACTAGGCACACTATAAAGTCGAACGACTTCTTTAATAAACAGCTTAGCCAACATAGGAGCAGTGCGATTGGACTTGATGGGAATAAAATGGGCTGATTTAGTCAATCTGTCAACAATCGCCCAAATACTAGTATGGCCCGACCTCGAACGAGGTAGACCATCAATGAAGTCCATGGAAATCTGATCCAATTTCCATAACGGAATCTCAAGAGGCTGCAAAAGACCACTAGGACGCTGGTGTTCTGTTTTAATAAGTTGACAAGTCATGCAACGACTTACATAACTTGCAACATCACGCTACCCTCCCAATAGTATAAGCGTTTCATATCAGCATACAACTTACTACTATCCGAATGGATAGTATTCTTAGAACGATGACAGTCCTCAAGAATGTCATTTCTAATATTAGAAACACTAGGCACGATCAATCTACCCTTCTTCCGAATACAACCCTGAACATCAATATCAAAATCCTTTAGATCATCACTTCGGGATTTCGATTTACAACTCTTAATAAGATAAGCAATATGTGGATCTTGTTTCTAGGCATCGACAACACGATCCATCAAACTAGGATGGGATTCCATGCTAAATAAAAGCACGGGAGAAGCAGAAACTGAAGGACGGTCTCTAATATCACAAAGAGATAAAGCTTCCAAAATATTCCACTCTACTAGCATCATGGAAACAACAACTTGTTGCTTGCGACTAAGCGCATCAGCAACTCAATTACTCTTACCAAGGGTATACTGAATATCTAAATCATATGAAGCAAGAAATTCAAGCCAACGCTGTTGCCTCATATTAAGCTCTTTCTGAGTAAATAAATACTTCAGAGATTTGTGATCAGTAAAGAGAATAAAACGCTCGCCCAATAAATAATGTCGCCAAATCTTTAGAGCAAAGACTATAGCTGCTAACTCTAAATCATGGGTAGCATAACGAGTCTCGTTAGGCTTTAGTTGTCTAGAAGCATAGGCAACTACTATATCCTTTTGCATGAGAACTGCACCGAGTCCATAACCACTGGCATCGGTATAAATAAAAAGATCATGATTCCCCTTGGGAACCACTAAGATAGGAGCATGAGTAAGGAGGTCTTTTAACTTCAAGAAAAAATTCTCACACTTATCCGACCAAATAAAAGGAACAGCTTTTCTCGTTAGAGTGGTAAGCGGTAAAGCAATACAAGAAAAGTCCTTAATAAACCAACGATAATAACCCGACAATCCAAGAAAACTACGGATCTCGGTAACAATCTCGGGCCTCTTCCAATTTTGAATAGATTCGATCTTGGAAGGATCGACAGAAATACCATCGGAAGAAACAATATGACCAAGAAACTTCACCCTATTCTCCCAGAAGTGACACTTGGAGAATTTGGCATAAAGCTGATGCTGACGAAGTGTGCTTAAAACAATCTTCAAATGCTGAATATGATCGGCTTCAGATTTGAAATAAATAAGAATGTCATCAATGAAAACCAAAACGAACTTATCGAGATATTCCCGGAATATCCGATTCATAAGATCCACAAAATATGCCGAAGCGTTCGTCAAACCGAACGGCATAACAAGCCATTCGTAAGAACCATAACGAGTACGGAATGTGGTAAGAGGAATACTATCTTCCATAATTCGTAATTGATGAAAACCGGTAGCAAGATCGAGTTGGGAGAATAGTTTAACGGCACTCAATTGAACGAACATGTCGTCGATCCTAGGTAATGGATGCCTATTTTTGATAGTAAGCTCGTTAAGCTTGCGATAATCAATGTAAAGCTTAAGAGTACCATCTGGCTTCTTAACGAAGATAATGGTGGTGCCCCAAGGAGATGAGCTAGAACGAATAAAATGTTTGGCTTCCAACTCAGATAATTGTTGCTTGAGTTTCTCATTTTCCTTAGCAGACATCCTCGTGGGAGGACGGCTGACAGGATGAGCACCAGAGATAAGATCAATACGGAACTCAATTGCCCTCTTCGGCGGCAATCTCAAAATTGGCTCGAAGACATCAGAAAAATCACAAACAACTGGAATATTAGCTATGACATCGTCCGATTCGAAGGAAGAGATAAGAGCATTCGAAGTATGATCCATGCTTCGAAATATAATAGATAACTGCTCAATAGCATCAGGATGCTTGAGATATAAAGTTCTTTCGGGACATAGAATTTGAACATCATAATGGATGAGCCAATCCATAACCAATATCATATCAAAATCAAGATGATCCATAACATGCAGATTCGCATGAAAGGTAAAACCACATAGAATAATCTCCACATCAACACACAGCAAACCAAGAGTAGCGGATCCACCAATAGGATTTACGATCCTCAAAGGGTCGCAAGGAGTAACAACATCCAAAGGAATAATATCAACAAGCTCCTTTGACACGAATGAATGTGATGCACCCGTATCGAAAAGAACTCTAATAGAACGACCATGAAATAAAATAAAACCTTCCAAAACAGAAGGAGTAATACCTTTGGGCTGAGAAGAAACACCAGAAGCTTTAGCAACATTAAGCTTCCCAGATTTGAGACTCCTAGAAGAAGTAGGGCAATTAGAAATCCAATGACCCTCTTTTTTGCAATAGCGGCAAATGCGAGGCTTAGGACAATTATGGTGAAGATGATCCAAAGAACCACAATTATAGCACGCCCTCTGAATAGAAGGTGCACTACTAGGCTGAGAACTAGAGGTAGCTTGCTTCTTCTTCTTCTGGTTGGAAGAATTTGGCTTATGAAATGGAAACCTCTTCTTGTTGGCGTTCATAGAAACCTCAACCTCATCACCACTATCACGTTCCTTTTCAACAGCTTCAAGGCAAAGAGCCGAATCAACAAGCTCCTCAAAAGAGAGCTTAAGCTGAAGCAAAAGAACTTTCTTCAAATATTTCTTCAAACCATCAACAAAACGAAGATTCTTCTTACGCGGAGTGTTAATGAACTCAACTCCGTATTTGGATAGGGCCTTGAAAGATGCAACATAATCAGAAATAGAGGACTTTCCTTGCTTCAACTCAAGGAAACTACGAGCAAGATTAGCCTTTTCTGATTCAGGAACGAACTTAAGTTCGAAATGTTCCTTAAACTGAATCCATGAGAGAGAGGACTCATCAACTTCTGCAATAAAAAGCTCATACCAATCAAGCGCACGCTCTTGCAACATGCTGGATCCCATGAGAACGCGATGATGATCCGAAAGATCCATCCGAGAAAATATGCGCTCACACACTACAAGAAAATGTTATATTGATAGCAAGTGAGGATTGCACAGGAGGATACTTGCTATAGATAACTAGTTAATGGTTATATAAGGTAGTCTTTAACGCCATCAATGATAAGTTAACGCCGTTGATAACAACGATTGAGAAATTTTCACGGTCCAAAATTTTATTTCCCTCCATCATTTTTCTATGCCGCCCGAATCCCCTTTTCCGTTTTCACTTTCACTTCCTCTTTAGATTCTCCTCGTCACCGAAATTCTTCGTTAACCTCAAGGCTCTGCAACCCTTTCCTCAAGACTTATCGTCACCATAATTCTTCGATTCTTCAAGGCTCCACAACCCTCAAAGCTCCACAACCTTTAAGTCTCCATAACCCTCAAAGCTCGATTCCTCAACTTATTCACTGGAATCCTTCTAGGCAGTTGAAGCGCGTCTTCTAGGCTCGATTCCTCAAGTGATTCCTCAAGCGGTTCTTCAAGGCAGCTGAAGCAGTATTTCAACTTCGCGGTACTCAAGTGGTTCTCGGTATTTCAACTTCGCGAACTGGGTTTTGGTATGTTTTTTTTGAACTTAAGAATTTTATGATTTTTTATAGATTATGTTGATATATTTATGGTATATAATGATTATTTTGAGTATTAAACTAATCCGTAAATATCGAAATTATACTAATTTTTAAAAATTATTTTGATTGTTAAAATTCAAGGCACATTGAAGGTTATAATCCATAAATACTGAAACTATAATTATGTGTATGAATTTTTATTTTGAGTATAGAAGCTTTGAACATGTGTTAATTTTTGAAAACATATCAACTACGAATCTACTAAGTTTCAGAGTATGTATGAGCTCTTAAGTTGGTACAATTTCATATATACGGATTTTAATATAAATCAATTTTATATTCATAACAAGTTTGTTTGAGAAGGATTTAAATATACACATAAAATCGCGCTTCACTTTGTGCATGCACAAAACGAATTTCGGCTCAGGTAAAAATTTCTATTCTCTATCCTTGTTTTTATAATCATTTTATGTGTAAATTTCGGCATATGTAAAATTTCTATTCTGTATCCTTGTAATAAATCTCTATTCTCATATTAGTACTTTATAGTCAGTTTGTCGAATAATTCAAATCTGAATGTAGAAACATCGCACATTCCCCTATTTGTATCTTGCTAATATTGTTAACAGCGCTATCGCCAATATCTATTGGATTATTATTACTTTTTTAGTTTTTTCCTATCTGAAAATTTACGGAGATGTGATAGTGTATTATATATTTAAAGGAGATCTTACTCAGTGTACTTGTGGATAAGACTAAAATAACAGTAATAGAAAGAAAGAAAAAAAGAAAAAAAAGCAATATACACAGGAAGAGTTTGTGAGTTAAATAGTTTTGTTCTAGATAATTAAGTGTTTAGTGCTTGTGAGTTATGACGCACAATTTTAATAAGTCCGTGTTTGTAAATATTGTTTGTTGGATCATTTTCATACAATATTTTGGAGATTTCTAGGACATTTTGATTCAACTGTTTTAAAAATTGGATTCAAAAAGGACTACATGATTTTGCATTTACTTGTTAAGTAGGAAGTCGCAAGTTGGAAGGAAATTCCATAAATTGTTTAATGGGCATTGTATTTCTAATCAAGAGCTTGTATTCTATGTATACCAGAATTGTGGCTGATTAACCACATTTATTATGTTGTATATTTTGTATACATGCATGACTAAATAATATGAAACAACACAATAAGCATGAAGCTCAGCTCATGCCTTTTTTAAAATAACAACATAGAATCATCGATGCACAAATATTTCCTAGAATTAATGTCAACCCAGTTGAATGAATTTATTGTGCCATTTTATAATCAAATTTCTACTTCAAAATTGATAGTTACGATAATTATTGAGTTTTCTTTATAAGGGTTTTGAGACTGATTATATAGAACTTCTTTGCTACACTTACTTTATTGATGTTTTCCACTGTTTTCTTTTACCATTCATGTTTTATACATCACTAAAAAGAGATTTATCATGTCAGAAATTATATAGAGGCGCTCAGAAGAATGAGATGAACCTTGGTTTTTGTTCAAAAAGCAATGATGTTGTGGAACCCATGGTGAAACCTCAGTGGTTCGTAAACTTCTCCAGCATGGAAAAAGAAGCTCTTGATGCTGTCATCGGAAGTGAGAGGAAAATCGAGATAATTCCAGAACAGTATAAAGCTGAGTGGAAGAGGTATTGATTGTTTTTCACTTTTTGCCAGTAACATGTTGTTTGTATCATTCCTATTTCCATTGTTTTGAGGAATTCAGTGATTTTGCATGTGTGTGTATAATACACTGAAATAATGGGTGCTAGTATATACGCACACTAAAACGTTCCCTAGCACCTCTTAAAGAGATATTTGAAATTAATTGAAAAAAAATTGTTTTGAACACACTCTGCAATCAAGCATACAAAACATTTGAATGTCTATTAATTTTAGAGAGAAACTCACTTCAAATGTCTAAATCGGCTTGAACTGTTGGTTCTCTATCCTTTGTCCTTGCCATTGCTTAAATTTTTGGCACTTAAACCAAGCTTTCAAATGAAATCTTCAACTACAAGTTTCAAAAATTATCAAATTAAGCATAATTTAATATATGGACTTCAGATTAATACATGTTTGTGGAAAATTGGAGTTAACGAAAATTGGAGTTAACGAAATTAAGCATAATAAAAAAGGGGATATTTTAGATAGAATTTGACCTGAGAAGTTTCTTTTTGGCTCAAGTCAATGTATATAAGTTCTGTACAATATCGTAGTGAGATTGGAATTGAACCTGAAAGTAAATTGCTAATATGATCAAGTTTTACTAGCTTATGAAGTTATGATATTGAACAATGTATTGTATCTTGGAAACTATTGTAACTAAGAGAAGTGATTCTAAGTCGGAAAGTTTTGAAATAGGATTAGGAATCGGACCTGAAGGTAAATTGTTTGGCAAGTTAAGTTGAGCTAATTGAGTCGGGTTCTGATCAGAGTTCAAGTTTACGGACATAGACCTTGATAGATAGTTGTTACAAACTCAAGTAAATTGAATTCGAGCAAGTAAATCAATATTATATCTTCTCAAAAGTTAACATTAGATGATAATACAATTGAATATTCCATCGGCGGTGTTGGGATAAAAATTTGAACTGGGTACCACCATGCAACTAATATTACTTAAAAAACCATTAATTTCAGTACAACATAACTTTTTAACCCTGCTGTGTTTTCTAGTTACATTCCATTTTTAAGTCGTGCTTGCGATAAGCTGTCTTTGGTTCCTCATTGTGATTTTTATTGTAAATTTTGATTTATATTGGATCTCCTTTTATATTGCAGATCATCATGGAGTGGTAGTTTCAGCCTGTTATTATTTTTAGTTTTAACGGAAGGGAGTGTGAGAAACATGTTATGTCTATGTCCAAACTTGACTTTAACACCGAAGAAGAAAAGGAAACAGTGGAAGATGTGTTCAAGAGAGAAATATTGTGCTTGAGTGAGGAAGATAAAACTCTTCCAGCTATTGAACTAATGCTCCTACTTCTTCGAAAGGGTATTGTTGTGCACCATTCAGGGCTTCTGCCTACAATCATGGAATTGGTGGAGCTTCTCTTCTAAGAAAGCCTAGTAAAAGCACTTTTTGCTACTGAGACAGTAAGTTCACTGCAATTCATTTTGTCTAAAATATCAGTACCGCTGCTTAAATGTTGTATCCTAGAAACATATAACGTTGATACTTAATCTATGTTACCACAATTCATATTTTAATCATATTCCATTATGATACGCGTGTTCCAAAACCCTGTACATTAGGATTTCACAACTAATGATTACTTGTGGAAATTGCAAACAAATCATATACGAAAACGTTGATTCCGACGTTCGAGTACGTTCATTTCAACGACTTTAAGCATACAATTTTACGTTATATCAATTACTTGTGAAAAACAGAAACAGACATTGAATTATTATTTCAAATCAGTTTTGAGAATAATATACATGTTTCTATGTAAGAAAGAATTTTACGAAAATGTTTTGCATTTTGGCTAGGCGTATTCCATTGTGGCTGTGCGTTCCAATTATGCATACTCCTAATGCGCGTTCCAGAGTATGTAACTTTTTTCATTTTCATTTACGTTCCGCGTACTTCATAAGGTAGCATTGTACTTAACACAATGATTTGATTTCAACCTATAGAATTCAACATTTTCCAGATACTCTACTTGTCTTGATTACTTAATGAAGTTGCGGCTTTAAAATACTCGATTCTTTATTGTTTTTGTTTCCTTCAGTTTGCTATGGGCTTCAACATACTTGCAAAACTATTGTGTTTATATCAGTTATAAAATGGGATGGTGACAACAATAGACACATTGGGTCAGGAGATTACATCCAGGTTAAAATAAATGAAGTTAAATCTGTGCCGAACAAATATACAGTTTATTGGTAATTTTCCTTTGTTCATCCATCTATCATATCGTAATATGTACATATGAGTGGAAGAGCTGCTCGTCATGGTAAGGATGAGCGTGACATTTGTCTAATAATGATTGATGGGAAGGTATATAAATACACATGTATATACATACATAATTATTTAAATTCTATGGGAATGTGTGCTAGTACAGTTGTTTGGCCAAGTATTATGTGTGTGTCTCTCTATATATGTATATATGTGTGTATGGAAATGGAAATTTGTGATCAAACTTTCTTCAATGTTCTAATAACAACCATAGTATACTTTTTTTCTTAGAACCGCAAATACAACTTGACTAGCCATAAAAATGCAACACATATTTCTCCTTACTTATTCTAAGCAGTATTAAAATTATGTACTTTACTGCATCTTGTTATAATTTTTGGTTTGTAGCTCTGTTTTAGTTGTTATTTAATGCTACTCGATGGTGTTAGATGGAAATGGATACACTCAAAGACATGGTTTTGGGAAAACCTCCTTCTTTAGTCGGTACATTTTAGATTGAGCTTTTACTCAATACTGAATCTGTTGAGTTGCGCTGTGGGTCAGTTTGCTGCTGAACATGTCATCAAACATTCATTTCACCAATTCTATTATGAAAAGGTCCCTTTTTTACTGTACGTATTTAATGCTAGTCTTTAATTGCTCTTTGTTTGTTCATGAAGTATTGACATTTCATTCTAACCTTTTTGCTTTAATCATTACAAAGTATGAGAGAATGGATCTCATCTTTGGAATCAGAAGTCGCTATGCTTGATTCTTTAGGAGAGGTGATGTCTGAATTTTCCAAAAAATTATATTATGGTTCAGATATGTGTAATGTTAAAGTGTAACTTCTTATTATCTATTTTCTATGCTAAACTTGCTGACTATCATGCATTTGGCCTAAATTTAGCTCAGCTTGAAAGGAAGATTATGATGGAAATCACCAGACCTGAAAGGGTTCTATACAATTTGGTTCCTGGAGGACTGGTATGTGTTCTATTGTTATCTTCTTGCCTTCACTTTCTGGAAAGTGCTAATACTCTATCATGTTCAGCAAACTTGTTTTATTTTGTACTATAAATGGAACGAAACTAAAAGCAATGATGTTCAGCTGCATAGATTCAGTATGTTTTCCACTAGATTTAAACCCATAATAAACAATGATCGAAAGAGTTGTACGCTAACAAACATTCAGTAGCATATGATTATGTAAGTGTAAGTACAAATTTTGGAGTGATGCTCCTATTTGCGTGAAACGTAATAATGTGATCAGTTGCCAATCTATGAAGTTGATACGGCAAAAGTCAATTCCTCTGCGTATCAAGAGATAAATAAGCCCATACATTATATATGCATAACATTTGGTTTGATTACAAGAGTAGCAACATAGAATCGTATTTGCATTTGTCCAATTGGGCATATGGTCCTTTCACGTTACAATGACCTTTCATTTACTATTATTGACATTCATTTGTCTATATTATTTAAAATACATACATCTATGTTATTTTTCTTTGGTGCCACAAGCAAATGATTAATGCTGTATATATCATTTGGCTGGTAATATTTTCCATGTGGGCAATGAGGTTATCATTTGTGTTTACTGTTGGATTCCACTTTTATACCGTTCCTTTGAAAAAAGAAAAGTAGATATTTATTAAATGAATGCTAAATCAGTAAAAACACATGCTAACTTGAAATTTTCTTATGTTGTCTACTAAATATTAACTTGTACCTTTTGTAGGTCATTTACATAAGTTTTAGAGCACGAAATGCTTTTGAACCAAACCTAGATGCCTAGGTATGTATATCCCCGATAATAAGTATGATAATCACAATTGAACTATATGTTTTTAACTTGTATACTCAACAAAAGTCTCAACAAAAGTTTCAACACTACACCAGATTGTTGTTCCAGTATTTAAATTTTTATTTTTCTAGTAAACCCACAACCACAGGAATGCTTTATGCATTTGGATTATGATTTCATCATGTCAAGTTCCATATGGAGTTAGGGATTTACCTATATGGAATTATGGACCGCTGAGACATCATATGAAAAACTTCAATTAATTCAATGGTTTCAAAACTAACTAGCGCTGTAAGGTAATCGCAGTGCTAAACAAAGGGGCAATGCATCACCTGGACGCCTAGGTATGTATATCCCATACGTTTGTTGTATGAAAGTGATATTATTCGAGTATGACAACCATGTGTGGAATGAATTAGAAGTGAACAGTGTCTATTAATTGCTCTATATTGTGTTTAGTTTTCATATTCTTTTCGTGTCATCTCCAGTGTCCAAATAATCATGACTCCATAAACTATCTTTATAATTTGTTTACCTTAACATCAACAAATATTCTTATAATTCTAATTCTACTTTTATTGCAGATAACAATGTTAGTATTAATTTTCCGATGTCCATGAGTATGGTAGGTTTCAAAAGTGCAGAGAGTCGCAATTAGAGATTAAAATGGAAGTGCATATATTACTAGAACTACAAGGATTCAGAGTAAAGGTGAGTTTTTCGTTGGTATTTTCTCCCTTTGTTATGTAGTCTTATGACATATCACGTTTATGACGTGTCTTATGACAACGGTTCAATTGATTTCTAGCATTGAATGCATGTGGATAGATTATATTCATTTTTTTTACACAATAAGTTTGAAGTTAAAAGCGAATTATTCTCTGTCTTTTTTGGGTAAACAATATGTTAATGGTTACATCTTAGTCAGAAGGTTAGGCCAAATTCGTAAAGAAAATAACAATTTAAATTGATGATTAGCTAATTTGTACTTATCTATTTTTCCTAACCGACTTCTCGAAAGAAAAAAAAATCATTGACCATTATGATATTTGTATATTTGGTTCCATGCCTAATATTCTTTCAGGACTATTTTATCTTAAACTTCATAATATATCCTCATTTACAATATGGTTTACAAAAAGTCTTAGAAAGGAATCCTCTATAATCTTTGGCATTTTATTATATTACTTAATTTACTTATGAATAAGACAGAATAAAAAGATGATATATGACTATTTTTATAAATATATATCTGGTCATAGTAAAAATATTGATTCTCTTGACTTACTAATACTACCGTGCAACAATTTGATTATTTGGAGGATTCATCACAGCATGATTTGTTTTATATGCTGGAAGATTTTGAGTAATTTACTAAATTAATGCAGGCATCTATGGAAAAAAATATGGTGGGCTTGTATTAAAAAAGAAACCTTTGATCTCAAAGGCAAGTTTCCTTTTGTTAATCATGTTTACATAAAAATTAACAAATAATTTTGTCACATTGCGTTCAACTAGTGTATTTCATATAATGATCAGGACAATGAGCGTGCATACTTTGACTCTGTAGATTGGGCTCTCGGCAAGGTTTGTTAATTAACAAATACTTTGACATAACTAGGATTTCTGTTTGTATATTAGGGTATAGATTGATCACAATAACAGGTTCATTAGGGGTTATGCTAGTTTCAGTAACTTAGTCTTTGGCGATGCATCTTTTGTACTTATACATACTTGTATATATTGACTAACATATGTATGTTTGTGTTTCTTCTTCATAGGTGTTGTATGATGCTTTTGAGGTTGATACACGATGTCGCACTCTTTCTCCTTTAAATCAGTCATGCTTATCGACGGTCATTAAAATATTTTTAGTATGTATCGTTTTGGTATGCTACACTCAATTTATGTACTTATGTTTAATTTTTATCACAAATATTTTTGTTTAATTCTTCATGTATGAAATATTATGGATATATATATTTTGTGATTTGGCTTATGACTCAATTTGTATACTTATGTTAATGTGATGAATGTGGTTTTTTGAGTTATAATATATAAATAGAATTGAAAATTGTAAGCTTTGAATGTTATGACATCAAAAAATGTGCAATAGATTTTTTTTATAGCGTTCTAACTATGCAATAAAAAGAAAATTTGTTCAGCTTTGTTATGCTATAGCATCATGTTAGTGCTATACAAAATATTTTGCAAAGAGTAAATAGTTTTCATAGCAATAAGACGGTGCTATAATAGATAGTGATGAATTTTCTATAGCATTTCAATGTGTCATAAAAGGTTGACACGATGATTCCATAGCGCGTTCAAATGCTATAATAATATAGCATGTCGACATATTTATAGCAACTAAAATGCGTTATAAAAAGTTCTATAGCACGTTTCATAATGCTCTAGAAAGTTTTTATAGCGGTTTTTACACGCTATAAAAAGTCCTTTTTGTTGTAGTGATAGCAGTCATGAAAACGCTATAGTTTCACTTCATAGCGACTTTCCAAGGCTATTAAAAGTTATGTTTACAGCACTCATAAAACGCTATGAAATGTCCTTGTCCATAGCGTCTTTTATAGCGTTTTGTATGTTGCTGTTATAGGTCACTGACCTATTACAACATGTTAATATACAGCGTAAGAAAAAACGCTATAATAGCTTCTAATAGCGTTTTTTAAACGCTATTAAAGGGTATTTTTGTTGTAGTGACAAGTGCGCAACCAAGTCTGAACCTCCATTACACTTTCTGATCCCTTGAAAGGCTTGCCTCCAAGGTGGGAATAGTCACTACACATGCGGGCGAAGGCAGACTTCTGAGTAGGAGCTACGGGAGTAGCAACAGAAGGTTGAGTACCCCGAAATAGCTCCATAAACTGATCAGGTGACATATAGACACCGTTCGGATGCGAACCACTAGACGGGCCTGTAGAAGAACGCCTCTCTCTACCTCTTCCAGCCATAGGCTGAGAGACAAGAGAAGGTAAGGATTAGTTAAAATAGCACACAATTGATAGGAATTTTAACAAATAGAATACTATGGAATATGAAATTTATTTCTAGACATACTCCACATGTTAAAGTGGAAGGAATAGATTAGAAAGGCACGAATAAAACCCTCGAATAGTTGTAACGCATGTTCCATTCTGCTTCTGTTCTGTGTATATTAAAATTTGTTCTGAATTTCAGCTCTGATACCAAGATGTGATGCCCCACCTCTATGCTCACAATAACAAAGGTTATTATAAAGAATAACGTCTGCTATTGTGAAGAATAAGGCTTTTTAGAAGCGACCATCCGTAAGTTAAGCCTTAGACGAATATTGATTACATTGATAGGAGTTTTATAAATTATTCCCAAAGATATAAATTCAATCCAAATCTAAAACGAAACTACGGTGGCTAAAGAAAAGTCCAGAACAACTCATAGTAATCAACAACATAGATATGTAAAGTCACATCAGAACAGTAATATCAGATATATAGCGGAAGACAAGTCTAGATACATGCTACAACAACCAATGGTTCACATGAACCAAATGTACATATACAAAGACATCAACATACATGAGGCGATAGTCAATACACCAAAAGTACTCCTCGAAGACTAGACAAAAGATGATGTGAAATCCCAAAAGTTGAAGCTGCAACTGAATCTGAGATAGAGATTACCCTGAAATAACTCGGTCTGACCCGAGTATTATTTAAAAGAAAATAATAAACAGATCAGTCCAATTTAAACTTAGAAATAAGTGTATGATAAATAATACTTAAGCAATCAATTATAGTCTCGAATGAGACTATTCAACATAAATAATCATCATAGTTTAAATGAAGAAATTTCAATCTAAACCCCATCAAAATCAACTTTTAAATTCACAATTGAATTCAAAACAGCAATACGCAAAATTATAATCTCAGATGAGACTATACACAAACTCAACTTCCCAATTCATAATTGAATTCAAAGCAGCAATTCACAAAATCTAGAAATCAAAATAGATAACTAGACAAATCAACAGTCGCAAAATCTAGAAATCAAAATAAGATAACTAGAAAAATCAGCATAAAAGTGGATCGATCCCAGCAGATGGCGAGTTTTAACTATGCCGCATGTGCATCTCATATGGCCGAAGCCTACCAAGTACTATAATTTTTGGCGTCCATCAAATGACCCGAAGGTTCGCAAAGTGACCCGAAGGTCTAGTACTACTAATTGACCCGAAGGTCCATCAGATGACCCGAAGGTCCAACAGAGTGGCTCGAAAGCCCAACAAAATCATCAGAATCTTCAAACAACAAATTCTCATCAAATATTTCAATTAACGAGTCCGGAATTAACCGAATTAGTAAAAGTGTGGTTCCATACTCCGCACTTTTGCTAAATCGTTTAAATCTCTTCATCGTTTCCTTGAAAGTGCAAGATTGTGTATTTTATATAAATAACATTTTACGTTCTCAAATGGACAAGTCCAGAATTAACCGAATCAGTAAAAGTAAGGGTTCATAGTCCTTAATTTTGCTGAAACGTTTAAATCAATTCCCCATTTGTTTGAAAGCGTAAACCGTGAAATTTTTGGACACAATTTTTAATTAAAAACGATTTGAAAACACGTGATTAAAACAGCAAAATATGTAGCAATTTCAACAAGGAAATTGCGCTTCACAAAACACCGTAAAAACGGATAACAAAATCAGTGTTGCGGGATAGCCACTTGAAAATCCACTTTAAAATTGACTATTACTGAAGTCAAAACAACAGTAAATTTATTCGTCAAGAAAATCTCATCAAAGCAACACGCTTTAAAAATATAATATCGGCGTAAAAATTTCCGTTATAAAACAATGGCAACAAAATATGTTTTTAAAACGTGACTCCGGTTCAACAAAAATTAAATAGTGGACTACGCCACTATATTCCACAAATATTTCACTACTAATATGCACGTAATAATATAGGTTAAATAATGATGGTATGTGCATTAATCTTTTCACGCCAATAATCTGGACATACATACGCACTTACAATTTAATGCAAGGCCTGGGTACTACATCACAGACGCATGAAATTGAAGTTGCTTGATGCATGCATGCTACCCTTTACATATAATAAAGTGACCTGAACAGTTTTCAAAACTTATACCCATGCATGAAATTGAAGTTAGAATCTAGACCTCATGGAATAAACTCTCATATGCAACAAGTCTACACGCACGGCAAAAATTTCAAAACAAGAAAAATATTATTTGGACCAATAATTTTCGAAGCATGTATAAAATTTCCATGCAACCACTGATGTATACACGCAAGGATTTTATTAAAAAGATCCCCAATATGCATGCATCTTATAACATTCCAATGCACGTACTGACTAGAATAGGCAAAAGTGAAAATAAAAATGATGTCTACAAAAAACAAACAGCACCTGGAACTATTTTCACGCAAGAATGAACTAGTTTTTGAGTTTTGAACTCAATTGTATTTTATACTATTGTATACAACCTGGACCATATAACATATGCGCATGCACCACTTTAAAAATGCCTGGAATTTGATTTTGTATTTTATACTATTGTATGCCCAAGCTTAATATGCAAGAAAGTAACCATTTTTATGTGACCTGACAATGGTGTTTCATCTTACACGTAAAAACTATGTTGATAACTTAGACAACGTTTTCGTATATTGTAAGTTGTGCATACTTTCGTGTAAATGACTTGTGTTTACTCTGTGTAATGCATAAGTAAACTTGTAAAATATGATATCCAGGACCACATTTTTGAATACCTCACTGAAGCTAAAGAAATTAAATGATGTCATATTTTGGACAAACTGATGCATGTACATACCCCCTAGTATGCAGACATCCCATGGTTTCGAAATAATCAGTGCACGCAAGAACGAAGGAGAATAAATTAGAGAAGTGAGTTTGAACTCACCAAATATTGGCTTCAAAACTAATAATTAACCCAGATCCAACAGTGAACGAAATTATACTGCCATTAATGCCTCCTTTGAGCTTCTGAAAAGAAGTGCAAAAATGTTGCAGAGATTTGTTTCTTTCAATATTGAGAACAAGTCAAGAATGAGGAGTGTTGAAAAGAATTTTTGTACAATTGCATTTAATGCAAACATGCATTTGAAATATAGTACTCGGCTACAACACTTGCTGGATAGTGACAGCCAAGGCAAAATTTTCGACTGCATACAACAATGATGGATAGCAAGTGTTTACTCTTTTAGTTTAAAATGGCCCATTTCTATAACACATGAAAAGCAAAAATGAGAATACAACTTTACTAAGTTATATCTCCTACTGACTTTACAACATATTTTTGCATCATTTTTTTTCGAATTTAAATTTTTAAAGTTTCTATTTAAAATATTTATTTCGACAGTAATTCAAAAATCACGGTGGTTGCAGATTTTAAAAATATTTATTACGACAGTAATTCAAAAATCAAGGTCATTATAATACAGCACTGTAAACTCCACCGTAAACTAGTGGGCTATCAGGGAGTACTCCATAGGTATAACACAAAACAAATCGTAGTGGTCGCACATAAGGATACGAGTATGACAAGGCACATGAGGCCATACCCAAGGTAGTGAAACTATCGTTTGCCTAATCCAGACTAGTGAGAACGCATCGCCGCAACGATGGCAACACCGCGAAACAACACTCCCAATTCAAGGGTGCGCACCAATCAAAAACAAGTAATGAGTAGTTTGCAAAATAATGTGTTCGCTTAGAGGTGGCTAACCTAATTGGCCCGGCACGGCTCCTATTTAAGTCATTTCAAATTTGACACAAGTGTCAAGGCTATTCATTATCGTTCTCTTTCTTCAAATCCAGCAACGTCATCATTCCAACCACTTCATTATGGATCACACTCCGCGTATAATAATTATTAAAGTGATTTTCGGTTTAGACAGAGAGTATGTCCCTAACCGATCCCGGACTCTTCAATAACTACGTAATTATTACACCGATTGGTCATTTAATAAATTTTCAAAATAGTTATATTTAAAAACCAAAATATCATTGCCATTTCAAACCCATATCAATACGATATCACTTCCATTTCAAAACCAAATACAATATCATTTCCATTTTAAATATATCCATTTACAAAATCTTAGTACTTCAAAGTTATAACACTTTCTAAATCGAACACTTTGAAAGTCATAATACTTTGGAAATCAAAATTTAGAAATCATAACACTTCCCACTCAACTGTTTAAATATAAATAATAGTATATATAATAAATAGTCTAAAGTTTTAAAATAGTTTATATAAAAATAGTTATAATTTAAAACAGTTTATATTAAAATAGTTTATATCAAAAATAATTTAGATTAAAATAGTTTATATGAAATAAATTTATAATGTAACATATATAAATAGTTTTAAATAAAATTTAAAAATACTTTATATAATAAAATTGTTTCCTCAAAATTTCACAAATCGATTCAAATCAACTCAAATTTCAAATTTCAAATTTAATCAAATCTCAAATCATCAATTTTAATTTATTTCAGTTTCTCAATAAACCATTTCAAATTATATCGATTTAAAATACATATTTTTAACCATAAAATAAACCATTTCAATTTCAATATTTTCAAAGCTTTAAATATTCAAACATTTCAAAACAAGATTTGATAATTCCATATGTATATCAAATTCATTTTACTATTATTTATTTTGAAATATTTACTTACTAAATCCATTATCATTTAAATAAAACCCCAAATTCAAATGACTAAATATTCCCTTCAATTCATTTAAACTTGAAATATTCGTTAAATCACCTTAAACCAAATCAAGTTATAAAAATCATATTCTTTCAAATCTCAAATTCCATAAGTTTCCAATCGATTTCAAATTAAATATATTTCTTAATTAAATACAATTTCAAATCAATTTCAGATCTATCTTCTCAACCTTAATTTATTAAATCATTGTAAACTCTATATTAAAATATAGTTTTAATAAATCCATAACCATATTATATTTTAATAAAGTCAAACTTTATTATTAAGCTTATTTTATTTTAAACCAAATTTCTACTATATAGAAATACTGTAAACTATTGAAAGATAACATATATATATATATACACACACACACACACGCACGCATGGCTCAAAGTGTTTATTATTATCAAACAGTGTATCTATATAAGCTAATATACTTTAAAACACAGTAATTACCTGTGCTAGAACATATTTATATTTTTATAACTTCATACTTATATAAGACAGAACTCTCATGATTGCAATAAATATATATAACTGGTATATATATAAACACATATACAACTATCCATTCGCATATTATAAATTGTAAGCTATGAAATAAAACAAAACAGCCTGAAGAAATCATATATAAGGTAAGGTAAAACAAAAACGATAATATACCTTTGCAAAACAAAGGAGAAGGAGACTCGATGTCGTGCAAGTGCACTAGGCGGAGGCAAATAAACGTAAGAGGGGAGTCACGGTAGCCGTTTTCCAAGGCAAAGGGGAGCGGCAGAGAGAGAGGAGGTCGGCGCTTGTTTGCTGTTGAGGGATGGCTCCGACGCTTATGTGGTTCGTGGTGATGGTGGGTGGTAGTTGGAGCTATGGGTTGCGGAGGTGGTGGCATAACAGGCTGTGGGTGCTCGGAAAAGCAGCGGCTTGAGTAGGCTGCGGGCTCGGCCGAAAGGAGAGGTGATGGCCAGTGTTAGCTGCGAAGTCAGGTAGGTGCAGTGTCGGGCGAGTGGAAGCGGTCGCGCGTGTGATCAGCTGTGTTGTGGAATCCAAGATTTGTGGCCGTGCGTTCTCTTTTTTTTAGAAATGAATGGTGGCAGCATGGGTGGCTCGGTAAAACATGGTGGTAGATCCAGGTTGGTGGTGATGTGAGATAGAGGGAGGCCGAGCGGGGTCAGGTAGGTGGGGAGTTGGATGGGTCTGCTGTTGATGGCGAAAATTGCACAGGTTGACGAGGACAACATAGTGGAAGATGAAGATACCAGTGAATAGGAGGAGAACGAACGAAAATACTATTGGTTTCCTTTTTTTTCATTTCCAATGTTGATGAACAGACAACTTGCTATTTGAATACCAAAAGTTAACATTGGAAATAAAGGTTACGAGTTAAATTTTTAGGAATTTTAAAAAGGTTATTGATTAACACGGGGAAAATAAAAAGGCATCGGAACCCAAAAGACTTTAAAAACGTACCCATAAGGTTATCTGTTTCACGGATTCTGCTCTGAACCAGACTTCAAAACACAGAATCGAATATACTACGGAGATTAGCATGACGAGACGATCAAAACAGTATACGGATATCAGCGGCACGATTGAATTATAAAAATTCGAATTTTCTACTAGCGCAAAATGCCGCAAAACGCGGAAAAATAAGATCGACAGAGCTAAAGAAGTCCGAATTTGAAAAAACGAAAAATGACGTCTCGGTCAGAAGATGATTTAGCATTTTTCTATGTAAAAATATTCAGGTTTGGAAAACATTTTATTATCATCAAATATTAACTGATATAAATTGAAATAGAATTACACAATAAAACAAACTCTCATATTTTTAGATGAAAATTTACAGTTTGCTATGTTCAATTAGACGTATTCCAAATATTACATTTTTATTTCAAAATTTCATTTTCAAAATTTCATGAAAATTCAATTAATCACATTATTAGAACAGTTAAAATTTACGGGTCGTTACATTCTCCCCCACTCAAAACTTTTCGTCCCCGAAAAGGAAGGAGGTAGGAGAATAAAAAAACCATAAAAGGAAATAGATTGGAACAAAATAAAATAATTAATTTAAACCATATAGATTTAAATTTAATTAATTAATATTTAACAATTTGGTTAAATCCATTTATATTAAGACAATAAATAGTCATTCAATTTAAATTTGTTAGTTCAATTGTTAATTCTAATCATATAAATTTCAATTTAAATCAACTAAGATTCAATAAATGATTTTTGACTCAAGGTGTTTCATTTATGACTCAAATCAACTCAAATTTCAAATTTAATCAAATCTCAAATTATCAATTTTAATTTATTTCAGTTTCTCAATAAACCATTTCAAATTATATCGATTTCAAATACAGATTTTTAACCATAAAATAAACCATTTCAATTTCAATATTTTCAAAGCTTTAAATATTCAAACATTTCAAAACAAGATTTGATAATTCCATATGTATATCAAATTCACTTTACTATTATTTATTTTGAAATATTTACTTACTAAATCCATTATCATTTAAATAAAACCCCAAATTCAAATGACTAAATATTCCCTTCAATTCATTTAAAGTTGGAATATTCGTTAAATCACCTTAAACCAAATCAAGTTATAAAAATCATATTCTTTCAAATCTCAAATTCCATAAGTTTCCAAAAGATTTCAAATTAAATATATTTCTTAATTAAATACAATTTCAAATCAATTTCAAATCTATCTTCTCAACCTTAATTTATTAAATCATTGTAAACTCTATATTAAAATATAATTTTAATAAATCCTTAACCATATTATATTTTAATAAAGTCAAACTTTATTATTAAGCTTATTTTATTTTAAAACAAATTTACGCATAGCTTAAATTCAAGAATTTAATTATATATAAAATAACATTTATATAATATCTAAAAATCAATATTTATATAAAACCATATATTTCCTTCCAAAACCATAGTAAATATTTCAAATTATTTATATATAGACAAACGGTGTATGTATATAATTTTCTATTCTATGGTCAAGTGATACAGATATCTATCATTTAAATCCGCACTTTAAATATATACGGGTGTATACACACACACACACATATCATTTCAACCCGCAACCTCAAATTCAGTTCAATGAAAATTGCTTGGGTTTATCATTTCAATCCATAACAATTTCCTCCTATTCTACAGTTCGTTCGGGTATGTATCATTTCAACCCATAGTGATTCTATACTAACAGGGAACTTGCAGAGTGATAACAGATATGATAATAATATAACATGCATATATCATCAATATAAATAACAGATAATGGTGTCAGATGTCACAGATGAACTGATACAGGTAATAGCATATATATAACAGTGTAAATAACTAACAGCAACATTTTTCAATTGTTGTTTCAATTGAAATCAAATTTAATAAATAAAAGAACATTAATCGTGAGTGATTGCTAACCTTTCGAGGCTAGAGAGGATAAACACTGAAATCGAGTTACACATCCAACATGAATTCCAAGGCAAAGCGAGATTGGCATGAATCGACTAATAAAGCTGATAAATAAGGAGTTGACGAAATCAAATCAGAATTAGATCGATGATGATAGATGGTAAGCGAACTTATATGTATATATATAACTATATACATATCCTTTATTCAAGCACCTATTAAAATTTAAATATATATACATTTATTTCAAAATATATTGTTTCAAATTATACTAATATAAACTTTATAAACTAATATATAATTTTATAATAACAAAATACATAATACAACTTCTTTTATAAAACAACAGCCAGAACATATGTAAAACAATATACTACATGATAAACTAGTAAATCTATGATAAGTTAAAGTGTGCATACATACTAACATATATATAAACAACGTTTATAAACTTTCACAACCCTATGAATAAGCGTATCAATATATTATAACAATAGAGTATAAGGTGGACAAAGTACAATGTAGACATAACATACATTGACGAACAAATGGGCTGCTGAAAACCTATTTATGCAAACGCGTAATATATAAACAATATAACTTTTATTTTATATATTTTATAGATCCATTCCTATAAGCTAATATTTTACTCCTATATACGTATATTATTAACTATTAAACAAACTAATATTTATAATAGTATCTATATAAATTGGTATCTATGCATTTACCAGCATCACTACAGCTTAAATACTAATTGCGTAAATATATAGACTAACGAAAAATTCTAACAGTAAACCAAATTTTCGTTACATAGAAATACTGTAAACTGTTGAAAGATAACATATATATATATATATATATATATATATATATATATATGCATGGCTAAAAGTGTTTATTATTATCAAATAGTGTACATATATAAGCTAATATACTTTAAAACACAGTAACTACCTTTGCTAGAACATATTTATATTTTTATAACTTCATACTTATATAAGACAGAACTCTCATGCTTACAATATATATATATATATAACTGGTATGTATATAAACACATATACAACTATCCATTCGCATATTATAAATTGTAAGCTATGAAACAAAACAAAACAGCCTGAAGAAATCATATATAAGGTGAAGTAAAACAAAAACGATAATATACCTTTGCAAGACAAAGGAGAAGGAGAAGGAGACTTGGTGTCATGCAAGTGCACGAGGCAGAGGCAAATAAACGTAAGAGGGGACTCACGGCAGCCGTTTGCCAAGGTAGAGGGGAGCGACAGAGAGAGAGGAGGTCGGCGCTTGTTTGCTGTTGAGGGATGGCTGCGACGCTCCTGTGGTTCGGGGTGATGGTGGGTGGCAGTCGAAGCTATGGGGTGCAGAGGTGGTGGCATAACAGGCTGTGGGTGCTCGAGAAAGCCGTGGCTTGAGTACGATATGGGCTCGGCCGAAAGGAAGAGGTGATGGCCAGTGTTAGCTGCGAAGTCAGGTGGGTGCAGTGTCGAGCAAGTGGAGGCGGTCGCACGTGTGCGAGATCGGCTGTGTTGTGGAGTCCAAGATTTGTGGCCGTGCGTTCTCTTTTTTTAGAAATGAATGGTGGCAGCATGGGTGGCTCGGTAAAACATGGTGGCAGATCCAAGTTGGTGGTGATGCGAGACGGAGGGAGGCCGAGCGGGGTCAGGTAGGAGGGGCGTTGGATGGGTTTGCTGTTGATGGCAAAAATTGCATAGGTTGAGGAGGACAACATAGTGGAAGAGGAAGATATCAGTGAATAGGAGGAGAACGACCGAAAATACTATTGGTTTCCTTTTTTTTCATTTCCAAAGCTGATGAAATGACAACTTGCTATTTGAATACCAAAAGCTAAATGGAAATAAAGATTACGAGCTAAATTTTTGAGAATTTTAAAAAGGTTATTGATTAACACGGGGAAAATGAAAAGGCATCGGAACCCAAAAGACTTTAGAAACGTACCCATACGGTTATCTGTTTCATGGATTCTGCTCTGAACCGGACTTCAAAACACAGAATCGAATATACTGCGGAGATTAGCATGACGAGACGATCAAAATGGTATACGGATATCAGTGGTATGATTGAATTATAAAAATTCGAATTTTCTACTAGCGGAAAATGCAGAAAAACGCAGAAAAATAAGATCGACGGAGCTAAAGAAGTCGGAATTTGAAAAAACGAAAAATGACGTCTCAGTCAGAAGATGATTTAGAATTTTTTTATGTAAAAATATTCAAGTTTGGAAAACATTTTATTATCATCAAATATTAACTGATATAAATTGAAATAGAATTACATAATAAAACAAACTCTCATATTTTCAGATGAAAATTTACAGTTTGCTATGTTCAATTAGACGTATTCCAAATATTAAATTTTTATTTCAAAATTTCATTTTCAAAATTTCACGAAAATTTAATTAATCACATTATTAAAACAGTTAAAATTTATTGGCCGTTACACTATCAGACATATTTCTTCGATACCATTCTATTGCTTTTGTGATTTGATTTAGGTGCACCTTTGATTTGGGAGTGTGTCACGAGGTGGGCAGTAGTAGCAGTTACGCGTTACCACTAGTCCGAATCCACAAACGGTATATCTACCCTGGCATTTCCTTGAGTGCCTTGTCGCATGTCCTATCGCGCCTTCTATGAGTTTGGTTTGTACCGTACCTATGGAGTGCCCTCTGATAGCCCTCCAGTTTACGGGGGGAGTTACGGTACTGTATAGACTATGAGAATATATAAGTTGTGTTAAGGGGGATATGGGTAACATCTTAACTCTATTTTAATAGTTTTACTTTACAATAGACATATTATGACAGCGTATATTACTACATAGTAGATAGTTTCACGGATCCTTAGAGGATGGAAATCCCAAACATCCTTTAAGTTACTTGTATTTCATTTGATATTTCACTTGAGTTGAATTCACTATATAAGAATGTTAATCCTGACTCGAGTGTTTCTGTTTTGCTTTATGCCCGGCTCAGTCTAAGTGTCACAGCATTTGAGACTCACCTTTGGAGATTTGAGCTATGTTTGAAGATCTATCTATCCAGATTTCAGTTATTTCAGTTAGTTCAGTCTCGGTAATTGCTTATAAATTAGAGATTCATTTGTGTTTGAGATTTTGTTGTATTTGTTTCAAAATCTGATGTTTTATAGTAGCTTGATGAAGTACTATTTATCTATTACTCTGCTTATTGTTATACTAATTTGTGTCTGTGATTCTGCGATTGATTTATTTACTGTATACGCTGAGTTTTGCCAAATATGAAATTTAAAATATGTTATTTTGAGCAATTCAAGTCCGACATATGCAGATGCGAATGGTTCGAAATAGCGGGTCGTTACAGTTGGTATCAGAGCTCTAGTTTAGGCAAAATTTAGCATATAAAGTAAAATTTAATTACAGAATCACCTTCATTCGAACTTAAATTTCTTCTTCGTTGATTCGGATTTTCTTTGAATTTTGGAACATTCCTCGTTTCTAAAATTCATTCCTATCTTTTCATGTTCATGTTCTCGATACTGGAGCTTCCCATAGCTTCATATTCTGTCCCGCTGACCTTGGTTTGGTTTGTAAAAGGGATTGAACTCCTTTAATACAAGCGTCGATTCTCCGGAGATCTCTATGTCCTCGGTTTACAATGTTGTTATTCCTTGCAAAGCCCGAACTGTCTCTAGTAGACGATCAAGGTAATTCCTTTGTAATCTTTACTCCACTCCGATAATCAGAGATTATCCTGATATTGAGTGAAGTCACTTCTCTCCCCTTTAAGCGGGAAATTGAATTTCCACATCGATCTTATTCTTGGAATCTCGTTTGACCCGGTTAAGATCGACTGCAATTATATAAGGTTATCGATGATTTTTTTCTTTTGTAATCTATCTATCTTCCTTTTGGGCCTATCTTCCTTGTTAGAATTCTCTTTGATTATAGTCCCTCTAAATTTGAACCTTTATCCTTGTTTTGAGATCCATTCTTGAATCATTCTGAGAGGGAATGTATTTGTAATTAATATAAAAATGTTTGTGTTGTTTTGAATCGTTAAGGTTTATTTGGGGTTTCATTCGATTCGTCAGGCCAGCGCTATCGAAAAAAGTTCCAAAACACTTGAGTAGAGAAAACTGACACAATACTATTTTCGAAATTGGTAGATGATATAATTTTATGTATGGTTATATTTTATAAGTATAATTTTATGAAGTTAAACAGTTAAATGAATTGGGGGGTAGAAATGATAATACTAGATTATTATTTATTGCAATTGTCAACATTCCCTTACTGTTTAACTATTTTTGTTATAAGAAAATGAAGTTGATAAAATGGTTTATAAGTCTAATTTGAAATATATAAATTTAAATTTAGGATTTGAGAATTTAATTTCCGATACTTTCCTAAGTTTGGTTTCAGTGTTTTGAAAAAATTATTATTATTTAAAGGTATCTTCGAATGGAAATTATTTTCAAAGAATTTTAAAAGAAATCAGTCTGTACTCTCCTCTTAAGTCGCTGGAAAATAATTTCGGTGATGATTGCAGCATCATCAACATTCATTTTTGAGTCTCAACGTGAGAGACAACTCAGTAGCTTTGCTACCCTTTTGTTTTGGAAAATGGATTGATTTTAATTTCTTGAATATGTATATGTATATATTCACTTCGAATGGTGGGAAGTGAAACCGGAAATTTAATTCTTAAATTCTTTGTCAAGTTAGAGTTTTCGATTATTGGAATGAATCAATTTTTTTGAAATATTTGGAATCTTAAAATTTAAATTTAAATTTAAAAAACTTGAAACAGTTAAACTAGGATAAAATTTATCTGTATAATAGTAAATTGCATTTTAATAAACATGTATTACTTACCTGAATTATTTAAAAGTTGAAATGTTAAGATGCATTTGCAATTAAAGATTTTACAAGAGGAATTTAGGTAATAAAAATGTTCGAACTAAATTATGGCTTAATAAAATATGGTAAATAAAAGGTAAATTTGTATAGTATTTAAATACACTCAGAACCTTAATATGACTTCCCTAGAAAGAGTTAAATGCTAATAATGATAGGTAATTGAATGATATACGATATAAATGTGAGCAATAAGATGTCCTAAAATGATATTTTGTTAAAGGAATTTATAAATAATAAATTAATAATGAATTGAATAATAAATAGAGAATTAATTTGTTGAATAATAAATGGTGATAATAAATGTTTATACTCTTAATATATTATGTAAATTATGTCAAGTGGAATAAATTTAAATGAAAAAAGGAGGAATGCTATTTAAGAAAATAAATATGAACTTAAAAATAGTTGAAATTGAATTTTAGTTGAATCAGCTCAACTGAAGTTAAATAGATTAAATAAATGAGTTAAATTGAATAAATTTTATTTTGAAAGAAATTTTTTGTAGCAAATATTAATAAATTGAAACAAACCAAATTGAATGAAAATAGCTTGAATTGAAAATCAACGAAATAGAAATATAAATGAATATTATTGATTAAATAAAATGGGTTGAAACCAAATTAATTGAATGGAAACCAATTTAAAAACTAAATGGAAATTATATGGTTTGAATTAATAGTTTGAACTAACAATTTTGAATTGAATGACTATCTATTGATTTAATAACATGGATTAAACCAAATTGTTGAATATTAACTAACTTAAATTGAAATTTATATAGTTTTGAATTTGTGTGTATCTGATAATATGCATTTCAAATCTATCTTTCCTTTCTACTACTTCTTTTCTCCTACCTCCTTTCTTTTCAGGGATGTAAAGTTTCGAGTGGGGAAGAGTGTAACGACCCATAAATTTTAATGTTTTTTATAACATGATTAACTGAAATTTTGTGAAATTTTAAATAATTGAATTTGGAAATAAAAATTTAATATTTGGAATACGTCTATTTTAACATATCAACCGGTAAATTTTTATTTGTAAATATGAAAGTAAATTCTATTGTGAAATTTTCAATTTAAAATCAGTTGAAATTTGATGTAAAAAAAACTTTGAAATTTGAATATTTTTAAATAATAAAAATGTAAATCATTTTCTGAGTGAGATGTCATAATTCATTTTATCAAATATGGACATCTTCAGCCCCGTTTATCTTATTTTGGCGAATTTGCAGCCATTTGGTAGCGAATATCGACTTTTCATAGGATGGTCGTATCACTGATATATGTATACCGTTCTATTTGTTTCGTCGTGCTGGTCTTCATAGTATATTCATTTGTATGTTTCGACGTCCTATACGCGGTGGAATCCGCAAAACGCCTGGTCATATCGGTGTCTGTTTTTAACCTTTTGGTTTCTCTGTCCATTCGACTATCTGTTGTGCAACTGTACAGCCATTTAGCGTTTATAATTCCTTGAATGTGCCTATGACCTTTCTTATTTCATTGGTTAAATGTAATTAGTGTTGGCTCTACCTTTCGTATTCATCGGTTCTTTGAAAAGAAAATGATTTATTTCTAAAAGCTGCATTGTAAACTGCCTGTTCCTTTTGCCCTTTCAATTTTCCGAAACCATTTCAATTCTCGTGCTTACAACCTTGTGAGAAGATTTATATACTAAGAAAGGTTATATATAAAGTTTTCGGTGAATCCTTCTTTTCTCTCTATGAAACTTGTTTTAAAAGAAAATGCATATTATATTAAGTTACGTATGTAACTTTTTAAAGCTTTGCTTGTAACCCAAAGGCTTCTTCCACCAAGTCACCATACAACAGTCGCCATAGCCCACGTCCCTCTGATCGCCACCTTCCCTTTTGCTTCACCATCCGCCATGCACGCAAATCCGTGGCCGCTCCCGCAATCACCATCCGAGCACCATCCATCCACTCGCAACTGCCGCTCCACCCTCCAGCCTCACCACAACGTCACCGTGCTCTGTCGAATCCCCATCACTTGTCGCCTTACACGACCACCCTCCAGTTCACTCGCGTCCACTTCCACTACGGCAGGCAAGCCTTACGTCACCTCGTATGCTCCCCTTCTATATTATATTTACAGATATCTATAGGTAAGTATGAATTCTTTTGTTTATATATTTTGTTTGTAGATTCATGTGATATAGATTTATAGGAGTTTAAATTAATCTGTTCATATATATATATATATATATATACACACACACACACACACACACACACACATTTCGTATGGGTTATGTATAATATTTTAGTTATATATATATATATATATATATATATATATATATATATATATATCTAAGAATATGTTTAGCCGTACATATATATTCCCATTCTGCGTTTGGGTCAGTACGTATACTAATTATATATATATATATATATATATATATATATATATATATATATATATATATATATATATATTGTTTAGTGGTTTTACACAGCAGCGCATATATTGATTTTTTTTATGGGTATCGAACATTATGCATACATAGAAACGAAGAAAATATATATGTTATAGACTTTAAAACATGTGTTTTACTCTATGCGTTTAAATTTTGATTTTATGTATATGGATAGGTTGATTTTAGAAAGGTCGGTATATATATACTACAGTGTTTGTATAAATCAGGATATATGTGTATGATATAACAGTTATATTATATAATATATGTTATTTATGATTATTCCTATAATTTTGAATTACACATAGATATATAAGTTTCGTATATATAAATATATATAAAGTTTATATAAGTTTGTTTGTTTTATGATGTGTATATATAAGCTATATTATATTATATAAGTTACTATATATATATATGTTATATTTTATTTGATACAAGTCTACAGTATTATATAGGCCCACTGTATATAAATCTATATATATTAAGGTGTATAGTAGCAGTGTTTGATCACAACATTATATTGGTTAGCAGGTTGTTTGTATGTATATATATTGTAATATAGTAAGTCGATATTGAGTTTTAATATATATATATTGTTTTTAAAATATAATAGGGATGTCAGTTTATATTAGACTATATATATATATTACTGTATATAAGTATACTTAAGTTTGGGTTTCAAGTAATATATAGAGATTTATTTTATATGTGATTTAAAAATATATGAAGATTTTATCTTAAACATATGCTTTAAAATTAACTTTAGAGAAATAATTATATATCTTAAACATATGCTCCTTGTCCTACATCCGCAGTTGCTGTAGCTGTTCCTAAGTTCTGCATCCCTGCAGCTCTCATTTGTTCCAAGAAGGTTTGCATCATTTCCTGTTGACTTTTCAACAATCTCTCCTGCAAAGAATTGGCCATAGCTTCCATTTCATCCCGAGTTATGTAGACCGAAGCCTGTCCTTCCTCACCTCCGGAGGATGCTTGTTGACTTCCTCCTTGTTGGATTCTCTCAGCCCTTAGCCTTCTGCTATTCTGCCTAGTCATTGTCTTCCAAATCCAAATTCCTCGAACTCTTCAAATCCGATGTAGCGGGTGCTAGTTGCCTTCTCAGTGAAAGCACCAAAATGTTTGGGCCAAAATTGGTCACAAACACCCAATACCGTGAAAGCACCAGTGTATGAATATAAATTAGTGATATTCAAACACAGATAACAAATCTTAGCAAATAATAGACAACAAACCAAAAGTAAAGAACAGAAACACAGGTTTTATAGTGGTTCGGCTATCTCCGGCCTACGTCCACTCCAAATTTTTTTCTTTTTATTAATTATCCTTCAAGGTTACAAGTGATTTCAACAGTTGTAATGACCAAATCTGAAGAAAATAGCAGTAATGAAGCTATGGAATGATTCTAGCAGCATCCGGGCATGCCTCTTCTCTCCAAATCTTCCGACCCCTTTTCTGAATGACCAGGGGCTCTATTTATAGGCGTGGAAGGCTGAAATCCCGCCTAAAACCTGGGGAGGCTGCTTGGCACGTGAGGGGGGCCCACAGGCCCGTGTTCTCGGAATCCGTGCCCAGTTTGGGATCGATTCGAAGTGACGTTCGAATCGATCAAGAATCCATCCAATTGAGCTGAAATTTGGTGTGAACATTCTTCAACATGTATGTAAGCTCCTGTAAAAATTTCATTGCATTTGGATCAACGGTTTGGAAGATATGATCGATCCAAGTTCAAGAATCCGTGCGTCCTGAATGGTTCGAACCCATGCATCGAAACCATCTACTTCGAAACCATCCCCTTCGAACCCATAGGGCCGACTCCTTCGAATCCATACCCTTCGAACCCATGCTCTTCGAATCCATGCTTTCTGAAGCCGCTTCCTTCGAGTCCATATCCTACGAGTCCATCCTCTTCGAATCCATCCCTTTCGAATCCTCGTCCTTCGAATCCATGTCCCTTGCTTCGTATCCATCATCTTCGAATCCATGTCCTCTTCGAATCCATCTCCTTCTTCGAATCCATGTCCACTTCGAATCCATCTCCTTCTTCGAATCCATGTCTACTTCGACTCCATCTCCTTCTTCGAATCCATGTCTACTTCGACTCCATCTCCTTCTTCGAATCCATGCCCACTTCGACTCCATCTCCTTCTTCGAATCCATGTCCACTTCGAATCCATCTCCTTCTTCGAGTCCATCTTCATCTTCGAATCCATGTATACTTCGAATCCATTACCTTCTTCGAGTCCATCTTCATCTTCGAATCCATGATCTTCGAATCCATACCTATCGTTCGAATCCACCATCTTCGAGTCCATGTCCATCGTTCGAATCCATGTCCATTGAATTGAAGCTACTCCTTTCGAACCCATCTAGTTCCCATCGATTCGAAGCGTCATCGATGCGAACCTCATGGGTTCGAATCCTGATGGGTTCGAACCTGATCGGTTCGAACCGAGCGTCACTTTATCCCCTTTTTGATGGATTCGAACTACGTACTATTCCTACCTTGAATCCATCATATTTCCTTCATACGAACTTCGATTAACCTGAAATTTGAAACATAGCCTTTCATAGTCCTTATCATCATTTCCAATCAATTTCGTCCCGATCGGAGTTCAACAAAATTTTGACGATATCCATCGTAGCCTTATCTCCAGTCCTGATATCCATAATTCCTTGCCAATTTGTTGATATTCCAGTTTTGACCAAAAAATGGGATAACAATAATGCATGGGTTTGATTTTAAAATATATGTGTTTAAATTTAAACAAAGATTGTGTAATAATATATATATATATATTGTTAATATATTACGTTTGAATATATATATATATATATATATATATATTATGGAAATTTTATTTTTAAAACGTGTATTTCTAAATTTAATTTTGGTTTTATATAATACGTTTCGTTCTGTTATATTAAGATGATTTTGATTTTTCCTTTGGCCCCAATTTATTAGCTTTGTTCGTCGAATTTGTGTCCATCTTGCTTCGCTTTGGAAATTCGTGCTTGGATTCGTAACCCATTTCATTTTCAAATCTCTTTAGCCTCGAAAGGTGAGCAATCACTCACGATTTACATTCCTGTAGTTAATAAATTTGATTTCACATGAAACGACAATTGAAATATGCTGCTAAATTTGAAATTGCTGGTTATTTAATTTTTAAATATGATATGCCATTATCTGCAATTGTTCATCTATGATATGACACCATATCCAGTTGTATACATATTATATTTAAATTGTTACTGATGATATATGCCTGTTGCGATATGCTATATTATTATCACAATTGTTCTCACTCTGCAAGTTCCTTGTAAGTTTATAAATCTCCATTGGTTGAAATGATACATTCCGGAACGATCTTGTAGAATAGGAGAAAATCAGTATGGGTTGAAATGATAAACCCAAGTGATTTTTAATTGATTTGAATTATTGGGACTACATGTTGAAATGATATTTACCCGTAGATATTTAAATTGCGGATCGAAATGACAAATATCCGTGTCACTTGACCATAGGATAGAAAATTATATACGGACACCGTTGGTCTATATTTTAGAATGATTTTCAAAGTTTGGAAAGAAATATATGGGTCTTTGTAAACATTTATTTTTAAAATATATTATAAAAATGCTACTTTATATATGTATAAAAATTTAGATTTTTAAGATAATATGTTTTGGAAATTTTAAATTTATAAGTTAGTTTTGAAAATATAATTTTTAATATTTTCTTATAATTTATTATTTTAGAAATATATAAAATAAGATTTAATTTAATTAAAATTTAATTTAATTGGTTCATAATATGTTTAAGTATTTATTTAAATTTATATTAATATTTTAAAAATATAATTTATAACATTAATAATAAAGGGTGGGAAGATAAATTAATGTTGATTTGGAATTTAAATTGGTTAATAATTGAACTTAAATAAGAATTTATTTGAACTTGTTGATTTTCAGACTTGGAAATTTATGATTTATAACTTGATTCGATAAAAAGGGTGGCTAAATGAATATTCTCAATTTTAAATAATTTGAGATTGAATATTTAATATTGATTTAAATTTATAAAATGGGATTTTAAATAATTGTTATTAAAATGATTAAGTGAATTCTTTCCAATTTGAAAAAAATTGATGTTAAATGTTGAAATATAAATGAAATGTATATTGTGAATATTTGAATAATTAAACTTGAATCTTATTGGAGTTGAAATGATAGTTCAAACTTGGATTTGAAATGGTTTATTCAGAATCTGAATCGAGTCTTTGAACTTTAAATTGAGATGGTAAAACTGGAATTGATTTAAATTGAATTTTTGAATTTAAGATTATTTGAATCGATTTGTGAAATTGGAGGAAACTATTTTATTATTTAAAGTATTTTTAAAATATAAACTATTTTAATATATATATTATTTTAATATATAAAATATTTTTATTATATACTATTTTCAATATCTAAACTGTTTAAGTCCAAAGTGTTATGATTTCCAAAGTGTTACGATTTCCAAAGTATTACGATTTCAAAAGCGTTATAATTTTGAAAATGCTGCGATTCTGGAAATGCATATTATTTAAGGTAAATAACGATATCGAAATTGACATGGTTGTGAAATGAATAAGATATTTTGAACTATTTGAAATGAAATGTCCATAGTGTGAAATAAGATTTTGGTTATTAAAGAGACCGGGGTCAGATATTGTCATACTCTCTGCCAATACCGAAAACTACTTTAACAACTGTGTACGTGGTGAAGATGCCAGAATGAAGTAGTTTGGTTTGGTGACGATTCTATATGGTATTTACATAGCCTTGACTCCCATGAGTCATCTTGATGCAGCTAAAACAGGAGCCACGCTAGGCAAAGTGAGGTCATTCCTCCTATCGGACACATTTCTTTGATACTATTCTATTGCTTTTATTATTTGATTTGGGTGCACCTTTGATTTGGGAGTGTGTCATGAGGTGGGTGGTAGTAGCTGCTATGCGTCACCACCAGTCCGGATCCGCAAACGGTATATCTACCCTGGCATTGCCTCGAGTGCCTTGTCGCATGCCCTATCGCGTCTTCTATGAGTTTGATTTGTATCATACCTATGGAGTGCCCTTTGATAGCCCTCCAGTTTTTGGGGAAAGTTACGGTACTGTATAGACCATGGTAATATATAAATTGTGTTAAGGGGGTTATGTGTAACGCCTTAACACTATTTTAATTGTTTTACTTTACTATAGACGTATTGTCAAACTACATAGTAGATAGTTCCACGGATCCGTAGAGGATAGAAATCCCAAACATCCTTTAAGTTACTTGTATTTCAGTTGATATTTCACTTGAGTTGAATTTACTATATAAAAATGTCAATCCTGCCTCGAGTGTTTCATGTTTTTCTGTATGATCGGGTCAGACTGAGTGTCGCAGCATTTGAGACCCGCCTTTGGAGATTTGAGCTGTGTTTGAAGATCTATCTACCAGCTTTTAGTTATTTCAGCTATGCCAGTGATTTATGTTCAGTCTGGGCAGTTTCTTATGTATTAGAGATTCATTTGTATTTGAGATTCTGTTGTATTTGTTTCAGACTCTGATGTTTTATAGTAGCTTAATGAACTACTATTTATTTATTCCGCTGCTTATTGTTATATTACTCTGTGTCTATGATTTTGTGATTGATTTATTTACTGTATATGCTGAGTTTTTCCAAATATAAAATCTACAATCTGTTGTTTTGAGTAATTCAAGTCCGACATGTGCGGATGCGAATGGTTCGAAATAGCGGGTCGTTACAGCCTTTTTGTTATGATAAAGAGATAAAGTTTTAGCATTTGGCTGCCACCAAGGCCTTATGCCTTTAGTGCTCCCTTATTTCTTAAATTCTACTATGAGTTTCAATTTCCACATGCCTTACACCTACACTTACATATTTTCAATTTCCACAAAGGCTATACATCTATGCTTTTGGTTCTTGGTTGCTACATGGACCTAACACCATCTGTTGAACTTTGCTTTTGATTACCACTTAGGTCTTACACCAATTTTTCATGTTTGAGATGCCATCTTAGGCGATACTCCAATACTTTAATTTGCCGTTGTTACTTAGGCTTTACACTAACATATTCGTGTTTTGTTTCCTACTAGGCCTTACACCAAAGCTTTCATGTTTCAGTTGCCACACATGTCTTACACTTACTGATTTGGTTCTTGAATGTTGCATAGGCCTTACGCCATCTACCAAACTCTGCCCAATCATAAATTATTAGGCTTTACCCTCGGTTATTCATTAAGCTATTTTAAGTCCATTACTTTTGACCAACTCCATCACATATTATATCATTATTAAAGTTCTAAGTACCCGTTTTGACTATCTTAAATTTAGCATAACTTTCCCCTCTAGAAGTCAATTAATTCCAGTATGAACTTACTTTTAAGAGCTAATCAGCTCCCCATAACCATTACCCTCGGTCTCGTTTAGGGAAGTCCAATTTAATTTTGTTTCATTAACGAATGACATCTTAATTCTAGGTTTTTGAAATCACCTCCTCCATCTATAATTCCCCTGTATCCCTCTTTTCCCCCTTTAGTCTTCGGTTAGCACCTTAAAGTTTAATAAGTACAGATTTATACTTAGCATTTCTCTCTTAAGCCTTTGTACTTAGTGTTCTATTTCATTTACTCTCGGTTCGGCTTCGTATTTCTTCTTCGTCCACCATGTCTATTGCACGTCTAGCACTAACTTTACATGTCTTGATTTCTCATTCATTCTAACTTCATCCTTTTACAGTAATTTATTGCTATTTTGACTTGTTCAACAGAGGTGGGCGTTTAATAGATTTAATCGACATCCATCGAACCGACTTAATCGATAAACATGGTTAATCGACGTCTTCGGTTAATTGAATGAACATTTTTGGTTCGGTTAACGATTAGTAAATTTGGCTTAGTAAGTTAATCATCAACTGACCAAAAAGTTATATATATTTTTACTATGTAGCCCAACCCAATTATTAACCCGTTTCAATACAATCCATGTCCAAAGTGATCATGTGCCGCACTTATTTTCTTCTTTATGCTTCCAAAACTTTACTATTCAAATAAAATCAAAAGAAGAAAACACAAGAAACCCAAGATCCCCTAAATCCTTTAGATCCATTTAGTGCTTTTGGTGCTTATCTTCATTTTCTAATTGAAAACTCTAGATCTTCTCAAGTGTTCATCTTCATCTGCTAATCGAAAACCCTAGATTTGATTAGTCACAATGCGTCAAACTAGTATCAGCCTTCGGTTGTTGTACAAAATAACGGCATCATGAAGGAAGGGAAAGCATGTGAATATAATTACATTTAATTAATTCTTGTAAATTGCATTTGTTTATGATTAAATGTGTGTAACCAAGTGCAACAATGTATAAAATATTGCCTCATATGAATTATAGTTTTTTTGTTTATGTTCGTTGTATTTTTGCAACTATAATTCATTATTGCAAACTGTACAATGAAAATATTACGTTCACTATAATTCAATAGGTTCAAGGTAACACTGATACTTTATAAATTAGGCAATGTGAATGTTCAAGGTAATAAACTGAAAGTATTACATCTAGTGTATAGTTTATGAAATTGTAAATTAGGAATGCACTCATTCATGTATTAGCGAAACGACTTCCTCTAATTTGTACAGGATTATTAACAGTACCCATCTTGAAGAATGTTAATAAATTCCAAAATCTATTTCATGATTTAGTAGCTACAATAGTTTTTTGATGATACCGTAGATAAATGCTCAATATCCAAATTGGCTTAAAAATTTGATCATAAGCAAGGGCTTTTTGGACAGTTTCATGCCTTTTGATTTTTTTCGGTTTTTCCCATAAATTGTAAACTGTAAACAGAAAATATTATATTCACTGTAGTTTAATAGATTCAAGGTAACACTGATACTTTGTAAATAAGGTAATGTGAATGTTTAAGGTAATAAACTGAAAATATTACATTTAGTGTATATATTATGAAATTTTAAATTAGGAAAGCAGCTATTCATGTATTATCGAGATGACTTCATCTAATTTATAAACTTTGGTTATCATATCAAACTACTACATTTGAGAACTTTAATATACAAGTTTTGGTTAATATCTAAGCTTCGTTTGTCTAATCCACATTTTTTGGTTAATGCAATAAAACTTTTTTAATAAAATCTTTTAGAATGGCATTAATATTGATTACTACAATATTAACAGTACTTGCTAGCATAGTTTGGCTATAATATTCTTTTTAGTTTGCAAGATGATAGAAGTAATTTTCTTGAACTGCTGAAATTGTAAACAATAATAATATTTGATTTGTTACAGATAAAGAAACTTGAATGTGGTATTAATGGGTAGCAGATTTCCACCTTAAGAAGGAGGAGTAGTAATTTGAATTTTGAAGTAAATTTGCAATTGCTTGAGATTTTCTCCTATTGGGTTGCTTTATTTTTTTGGCACGTACTATGTACTGAATTTGTCTTCAGACTATGCTGGTTAATATGAACTTATGGACTATATATGTATGTACATACCGAGTTAGTTGGTTGCTTGTTGGTTAATATGTAAGAATATATGCTTGCTGAGTTAACTAGAATAATTTCTTGTGTGTTTATTCCAGTATGTATTTTATGTATTAGTAGTGGTTATCTTGCTCTATTGATGCTTTATGTGCTTGTTCTCAATTTTTCAGTTTTGGTTAATTTTTAAGTGTTAAATGCAATTAACAGATTGATATAACCAGTTAACTACGGTTAAAGTTTAGCGGCTCGATCGGTATGAACTACCTAAGTTTATTTTCAGTTCAGTTAAACGAACCGTATACTTTAGTCAATTAGATTGGTTAATTAACCAATCAGTTCAGTTAATCGACCAAGTCCGCCCATACATTTCAACATATATTATGGATCGGTCTATAGACAAATTATAAAATAATTTTCTCATTTAAATTACCTTTAGCCTCCAACATTTACCCTTTGTCATCCATTACAACCCCTTTGCTTAATGCATTTTTGTTTGAAAATTACTTATAATATTTTTAGAAAATATTTACATGTATTTCTTTTCATGAGATTTCTCAAATTCCATGTTTCTAGCTATTTTCCGTAATAAACGTTTCGTAGAAAATTTGTATCTAATTATATATTTATAGGAAAGTTCTACAAATCGAAACTCATCTACAATAATATGTTCGTAACATTACACCATTTAGATTATTAAAATCACAGGAAGCATAAGAAACGATCATATTAAAATTCGGTCGAGGGCAATTATGAAGGAAAATAATTTTATAAAATATTTACTCATGCGACGATGACCATACACCTTCGGTACCCAATATACTTGAAGAATGCGTTGTAGCGGTTCCCAGCTGATGTAGGACGATTGTCAAGGGTGTGATAACTAAAAATCTAATAATAACATGTCATGTATCTCAAAATGCGTTGTGTAAAATATAATATCAATATAGATATAAAACAAGCGAGACAAATATGTATAACTAAATGAACCAAAACAAATATCAAAGTGTAAGGTCCACAATACTCATACAAAACAAGTGGAGTAGAGTTTATACATCATCAAAATAAACCCAAAAGAAATCTGTCGCTATATAAGGTAAAGCACTGCTAAAGCTCCAAAGTACTGCACATCGGAATAAGCAATAACCTCTAATAATAAATATAATAGGGCCAACCTCCTACTCATCCTATGAACAACTCCATGTGTTGTTCACAACCTTTTATATAATCTACTCATTTAAGGGTATCCAAGATAATAAAAAGCAAAGCATAAAACCTCGAGTTAGACAATAGTCTATTATGAGCAATAAACAATCTCAAAATACTATGAAAACCGATGTAGTAAAGGACATAGGGTATGCATAATCATACGTGACATGTCCCTGCATCCATGAAGTTAGCACATAACATAATACATGCTATACTGCTATCATTCTCATACAGATACACTACACTAAATATTATGGATGTCAAGGTACCTATCTCAAGAATGCCAACATCACAAAATATCCAACAATTACACCAATCATAACAAGCACAAAGTAAACACATAATGATAACCATCCTCAAGGTCTCCAATCGTTGTGTTTATACCCAAGGCCGCACCTTGTCATGCATTATCACTACCATCCCCAAGGTCTCGCGTCACCATGATTATCACCGAAGCCTCACTTCACCATGACCATTTTTGAAGTCTCACTTTACCATGGTCCTTTCCGGAGTCTCGCTCCATTATAACTTTCTCAAAGTCTCCCTTCACCGTGACCTTTCCATGGTATTCCTAAAATCTCACTACACTACGATATTTTTTGGAGTCTCACCCTATCATTATCATTTCTTCTCACTCCACTATGACTTTCCCATTGTCCTTCTTCATCGTAACCTTCTCAAAGTCACTTGGATAAATAACAACTCACTCTACGACCTCTCAAGCTGGCAACATCTCATGATATAATTGGATCCAACATTTTTTTTGGATACCTATCTCATAGGTATTGCTCTCTCAAGGCAAGCCAGATCATCCCAGGTCTAAGGTACACAAGTGAGTGTCCTAACATACCCCTACCACTAGGAACAACCATCCTATCCAAAGTTATCCATGATCCCTTTAGCATCTGAATCGATCCTGGACATCTCTTGCCCCTTTACATCACGTCACCATATTCAACATGCTTCCCTAGACTACCATAGTCCCATCTATTCACTGTACACTAAAAGTACCCAATCATATGCCTCGTGTTGTAGAAGTTTGGAATATCCGCACTTGCCCATCTCATGTCGTATATTCACCTCATCATAGTTTCGAAGTCGTCACGTCGAAGAGTCATGCCTTCACCCTGCTGTTTGTCGTCAGCCTTCACCATGTTGTAGCATTAAAAAAGAACATTGGATGATCAAAAGAACACAAATCACAAACATCAGAAAAACATATGCATGTCCCCTAAACTTCAACTCATTTGACTATGGTATAAAGTGGTCGATATCGACATCAAAAGCTATCGATTTTGTTGTCGGTATTGAGCCCTTTGACCTTCCACTACATGTTGAAGTCCTCCTGTAACGACCTGCAAATCCGTACCCCTTGAGTCAACACTATTCTACCTAAATCAACTCAAGTTGTACAGAAATACGAACCATTTGGGTTAAAAAAGAAGAGGTAGATGAAGAAAATAGAAAGCAACTACAGAATCTAATCATCGCAGCGGAATAAAATATAATAGATAATAATGGTCTTTACTCAAAAATCAAATGTATCTGTTTATATATTACATCATCAGAGTACATCAATCACAGCTCAACATCAATATCATACAACTGGATACACAGCTACTCTACACAGCGGAATATATATAAAACAAGTATGAAAGTATGTATCGTCATCCAGCTCATCTCCTGAGCTCCACAGCATCATACCCTATATCCTATAATACTCGGTCTGACCCGAGCATTACAGTTAAATAACACCCGAGTCAGTCTGGAATACCAGCGTGAGAAAATCACACTCAATTGATTATTAAAGTTTCAAAAATCCTTTTAAAAACAAAAGCATCACGTAAGACCACGCCATAAATAAACATGTCGGGTTTTTACCTTACGATAGCTAAAACACTTTTTATAGAAATCCTCTGATATTATAATAGGGTCTATATACAAATACTTATAAAATAGCCGAAAATGTTACATTTATTAAATTCCAGCTACTAGCCACAGAGTGGGTAATACAAACAAAACTCGTACAAGGCTCGTAGGGAGAATGGATTTCCAACTAATGACTAGGCATTGGGGTACCACCTGTCACAGTACGTGGTCTAGATCACAGTACCGAGGAGTACGCCCGCTCCTCTGCAACACAAGACCGGGACTACCCCTTACTGGATAATCCCGAGTGAGATCACCCCGCGGTTGGGATCAGCAACCGCCCACTAAGCCGAATAAAAAGGGACATCTAGACAGGGATGACCTCACCTTGCTTGGGTGCTATCCACCTAGCCTTACTGCATAACCCCTGATTTTCAGTCATTCCCATTTGATGAGGCTTGAGGCTAAGCGTTACCTTTTAGAACAATATCCCTTAGAATGCCCATCGTCCACCTGACGATGTTCCGAAAGCATTCATCCATACAAGTCTATCCCGGCTTCGAACGGAACCGAAGGCACTATTCCTACTACATTCATTTTGGAAATATCCTCAGAATTAGTAGCGACTAGCCCTTGCACTTCACTGCTCCAACTTCGAATCCAAAATCGTTTCCCACGAGACGTACAAACCGGATCGAAGTGGTTTTCGAGAAATAAATCTCGATCCCGGTCTCTTCGAAACGATCAGCGTAGTTGGCCATTATTGATAGTCGATTATTTAACTATCAATTAACATTCACAAACAATCCATCAAACCATAAATAATTTTCCAAATTTTTTATTAATCTCAAATATCTTCACAAGATATATTTTCACTTCCAAACCCTTTTGAAAACAGTTTCAAATGTCTTCCTTTCTCAGAATAAATTTCCCAAATAGTTTCTATCTCCACTGAAATCACCAAGGACAAAACTTTAGATTTTTAAAATAATTTAAAACTTTTTATTATAAAATATACTTTAAAACATTTAAGTTAAGAACTACTTCAATATTTTATTTAACATATATACTTTAAAAATGAGGTTACTTTTATAAAATATAAAACTAGATTTTCTCTTTAAAACAAACACTAAGTTACTTTTAAATAATTAATGCTATAATAGATTAAAAGAAAATACTTACTTTAGAATTTAAATATTTTAAAAATAATAAACTTTCCAAAACTTGCTTTTTGAAACAACTTAAAAACTTTTAATTTATATTTAAAAATTTACTTTGAAAACGTACTTGGTTATCCAGGGAAAATTTCCAATCTCAATCACTTAAATCAATTTCCCAAATTTATTTCCAATTTACTCCATTTGAAATAAATTTCATTACTTACTCAATTCATTTCAATATTCATTAATTATGGACTTTATTATTATCGTTATTATTTTCCATTTGATTTTAAAATATTTTAACTGAAATATACAAATTTCAGATTTTCCCAATTTCTTCCTTATTCTTTTCAAATTTAAATCTTAAATTTTAAATAAATGTTTGTTCTTTTAAATTAATAATATAGAAGTTTAAAATTCATAAATCTTCTGATTATTCAAAATTTCCCTTTCTATACTCAAGATTTATTTATTAGAAATTTAAAGGTACTTTATTTCTTTTCCAATTCATTCTTAAATTTATTCAAGTTTCTATAATTATTTTACTTACAAATTCACTTCCTTTATTTTCTTTCCAAAATCCAATTTATATATTTTTGGTAATTCATTATACCCAATTATATCCAATCGAACCATAGCATTCAATATTCCAATATAATTCATCATAGAATATCAAATAATCACAACAGAGTGTATTAAATAATTTAAATAAATGTTGAGGGATCCAGTTGGATCCCTCCAACCTGTTTTCCCTGCATCCATAGATGTTAGCACAATATAATATGCCAATTCCAAAATATACCATATATAGCACATCAATCAATTCAACCATTCAAACAATTATTTAAATTTAATCATTTTGGTTTTTTTTTTAAATTTAACTGAGTGAGATTAACTCACCTTTGATTTTCGTTGTGCAATCCATTCAGACCAACTTGTTTCTTTCTAGAATTTGACCTTGTATAAGTATTAGATGATTTTATTAACATTTGGGTCACTCGAACCATTAATTGCCATATAATAATTTTAAATAACCAATGATTTTATTTTAGACCAACATCTTGGATTTTAAAGCCAATTCCTCTTAATAAATTTATTTAACTAAAAACTAAATTTACAACAAATTTTTCTCTTTAATAAATACTCATATTTTTTTTTAAATTCCATATATATATATATATATTTAAACTGATAAAATAATCCTTATAGATAAAATATATAAAGTTACATAAACTCTTCGTATTTAAAATTCTTATATGTATAAAATTCCAAAATCTATCTGTGTAAAATCCTTCGCTGTAAAAATTCTGCATACATACACTTATATATTAAAGTTTAAAAACACCTTAATTTAAGACCTTACTGTTAATAAAAATTTCTTTAACTCGTATATTTACTGTTTTTACTCCAATAAACATTTTTTCTCCTGTAAATAAATTTCTGTTCTTAAAACTTACATACGCATTTCTAAACTGGTACGAATAAATCAAGGTAAAATTATTTACCTTCAATATTATCCCAAGAAATTACTGTAGTCGCCTCAACAACCACGGCAATGCCTAGACATTACAGACCCAAACCCTAAGTTGCAGTCGTGACCTACGCCCCGCAAACGATGCCCCAAATCAAACATCACCTACCTACTGCCTCCACGTCCGCGAGTTCGTGAGTCCCCCCAGCACCGCCGCCCAGCCTCGATCGCCGCGGTTGAGTCGCCCCTCTTCACGACCTCGCGAGCTTCTACAGAGTCATCCATGAATTGATTTTGATTGATACGACTACGGCCTTCCATGGATCTTGTTCGATCAATTTAGGATTTTTTTTTCTTTCGAACTGAAATTGGGGTTTTGGAAAAGAGAACAAGATTCGTCCATAATCGAACTTGATATCGGTTTCGAGGCATCGGCCATTGTTTTTTTTCTTCAGGCTTCGGCCATGATTTTTTTTAGATTGTTTTGTTTATCCTCATTGATTTACTTGGCCAAGAGATTTTAAACGAAGGATGAAGCAAGAAAGAAAATATCTAGCGTAATGAAGAAGGTATGAGGGTACACAGGTACAAGCAGCTACAATGACTCCGATATGTAAGAAAAGAAAAGAAAGTTACAACGTGAAATAATTTCGGCTACAGTTTATGTTTATAAAAATATTTTTATTTAAATCCCAAACGCCTCGATAAATGCAACCTAAAATTTCAAACTCCTATCGAGGCGTGCCGCTAGGCATTTATAACGTTATACCCCTATTTCGAACGCAATGGAAAAGGTTTCGAGTCCTAATTCGATCGTATGGAGAAGATAGCTTTTGGACCAGTTATTATATTGAATTCGATATAAATTTCAACACGTTTACTTATCGTACGCTCGCACAACAACTCCAAACGCTACGAAATTTAAAATCCAATAATAGTACAATATTACGGATCCAATGGGACTGGCTTCGTCGAAATCCGAGACTGTGCCTCGGAAAGCTGTTTTTAAATTTAATTTAAACGATATATCTTTAAAACTGAACAAATCAGTGTTAAATTAAATTTTAAAACTTCTATTATCCTTAGTGTTATCAATATAAATTTTATAAGCCTCCAAATTATTCTTAACAGGCTTAAAACTGAAGATTCCACATTTTACCCAACTTCAAATTGTTTAATTCAAAATATTAATTATCAAATAAATCGTGACATTTGAATTCAGGTTAAAAATTAACCTTTAAATATTTAAAATCAATTAAATATTCCGATTTCAAATGCTTAAAAATTTCGGGTCGCCATATACCTCCCTCCTTAAAAGAATTTCGTCCCCGAAATTACTAGTTAGAAAGAATGGTCCAATATCCGTTTACTTTTTTCAAAACAAACAATTCAACATTCTACCAACTATCTTTATATAGAAGACCCAATATCACTCTTACTAACCTTCCAAACCCTCCCAATAGTTTCAAACAATTTTTGTTTTTTTGTTTAACCATTCAAGTTTCAATTTAAAACCAAATTTTGAATTATCAAAATTTCCTCAAAAATTTTCTAACTCTCTAAATTTTCGAAATTTTTTGCCAGCGTCTCCTTTGCGCGGCTAGCTCGACACAACTACAAAAGGCCTCTACGGGCTCCCAAATTCCAAAAGAAAACAAAAGGCCAAGTGGCTTGATCCAAAAACCAATCAAATTTCATAGAAATTTAAACACATACCTTTTTGTCGAGCAATTCAAATTTATCTTTTGAAATCAAAACCAACTCTCTTTTCCTTTTATAATACCTGCATATTTCACTTAGCAATAATATCCAATCACAACATTCAAAATATTTTATTGACTTCCTTACGAAATGTCAATATTTATTCATCCCAAATATTAACTTAGAATATACTTGTAATATCAATTCTCATTTAGAATTCACCATTCTTTTCTTAAGTTTAGTATAAGCGTTTAGTATGCTTCCTTATTTATTTTCACTTAACCACTTTAGTTTATATCTATTTCTATTCAAATTGATTCTTACATTTCCATATGAATTCAATTTATCTTTAATTGTGTATATTAAATTTTATCTTCCATTTATATCTGATTTATATCATTATTTTAAACTAGTTTCATTCATTAATTTATTTCAATTTCCAGTTTGAAATCGTTTTGTCGCTAACTAAAATTTTTCCTAAAAATTTTCAAAAAATCTTATAACTACCAAAATTTCTGGAAATTTTTGGCAGAGTCTCCTTTGTACGGAGGAGGTTTTGCAATTTGACAAAAGATATAAATATATATACATCGACCCACACGGTCGGAAAAACCAAAAACAGTTCATATTTCCTATTTTTATTGCGTAGGCGTAACTTATTTAGCATTTTTAAGCAAGCATCTTGTATTTTTAGCATTTTGCGCGATCAAATCCATCCATACGGCTACCCTGAACCTGTACTTACTCAATTTAAACATGTAAGTGCCATATATATGTAGTTTAACAACATTTCACTTACTTGAAATAGTTAAACACATGAATTCCATGAATAATGCATGTTATACAATTTTCATAACCACATGCAAGATTTTGCTACCAATTTTAATTGCTTACAACAAATCACACATCATTTTACTTAACCCGAAAGGTTAACAACTCACATACGTACATTCCATTTATTTTTGAACAAATCAGACTTATATTTAATTCAATTGATCTCAACATCAATTCATTTAACTTCTATCAATTCAGAAATTTTAATTATATTAATTTACGTCAAACAACAATTTATTCTATGCAATTTACGATACAATGGGAATAAATAATCACTTAAGGTTTACAACCAATACGTATACAACTTTATTTAATTTAAATGGTTTATAACTCAATCTGCTTACATTCACTTCATTTTTAAGCAAAACAAACTTATATTCATTCCAACTGATTTCAAAATCATCCTATTTCACTTTTAATAACTCATAGAATTTTATCTAATCTCATTTACATCAAACGATGCACTTTCTAATGCAATTCGACAATATCAATGTGAATAAATAATTACTTAAGCTTATAGCCATTTAAATTGATTCCAACCCAATTTACACTTAATCCCATCCCATTTTAATTTATTCACAAACTTACATTGCATTTCTTTTATAACCAAAAAGTTTGATTCCAAACTATTTTTATTATACTCGACATCATCCCATGCTTCTATTAATTTTAAACTTAATTTAATTTTACTTCAATTCACCACCCTTTCATAACTTAAGTTCATTCTCGTTTTAATTTATTCATACTCGAATTGGATTTATTTTCATCACAAATCATTTTTATAATTTAATCCAATTCCATACAACTCAGGCTTTATTTCCAAACTCTATTACATATTCACAATCTTTGGTTTGATTTTCCTTTGATCAAATCCCAACCATTTCACTAATTTATTTGATTAGTTTATTCTTTTATCCATTTTAAATTTTAATTTACATTAACAATTTATTGTTGAATTTATTAATAATAAGGCCATTCAATTTACGCTTGAATTGGATTTGTTTATATTTCATACCATATCCATTTTAATCCAATTCAATTTTCATTCAACAACACTTCCAATTATAATCCAATTACAATCTCATACTTGATTTTTTTATTTATCTTGAAAATCATGTTATTTAGTTTCCTTGAGTTCCATTTTATTTTATATCCAAGTTTGGATTTTTATCTCAGAATACAATATTTTTATTCCGGCTTATTTATTCCCTTTTTAAATTTTTTTATAAACTACTCGCTTTAATATTCACTCTTACCCAACTATTTACAATCAATTATATTCACATTTTACTTTGAACTAGGGGTTATATGTATACATTTTTTTTCAATGTTTTTCAATTCTTTTATAAGATTCCGAAGCTTATTTATTCTAATTCAATACTTGCTTAATTTACATTTATTTGTTTGAGTAGAATTTTATTCCGGTCAATATTATCTAAAATTCGACTGAATTCATTTAAATTCAGTTTTATTCTAACTCAACTTCAGTTAAATCTTGTTACATATCATTCTTTTGAATTTTTGTTAAGCAAAGACTCAATTCCATTAATATCATTCATGACACAACTGACCTTTGTTCAATTCAATCCAAATCTGACTAAATTTTATTTCTCAATATATGCAAGTTTAAAACTTATTTATTTACTTAAAAGCTTATATTGCTCAGTTGAGTCATTTCATCTTATAACCAAATTTAAATTATACATATCACTTACTAGCTTAAGGTATAAATTTTCATTTCACAATTATAATCATTTTACCTTTCCACTTTATATCCGATTTAATTAAATTTTCAATTTCAATTTTATTAACTTATCTCAAGTTAAATTCAAATATATTTTCTTCACTTTCATACACTTAAGTTAAATTTTAATTCCCGGATTAAAATTTCCAATTCCTTCTTATTAATATCAACTTTACTTTATAAGTACAATAGTTGATCCATTTATTCCTTCACCAATTCATTATTTAACCAATAAATTTTATTTCCAAACATTAATTATTTTTAGTCCATTTGAACTTATTCTGCACCTTATTTTACACATTTACATCAAGCATCATCCAATATTGAATTTCATTTCATTTGCATACCATAGTAACTAATCAGTTACTTATAAATTTTAAATCTCAAAACTTTGTTTTATTTTAGCCCCACTTGACTAAATTTTCCATTTCACATAGTTTAACACAATTCAAATTTTAGATTCTAGTATTCAGTTCTCACTTCACTACCTACAAAGTTGAATTTTGTCTCAACAAATTCCAAATTTACAAGTTTTCAAACTTTTTATATGCCATAAACATTCTTAGTTAAAATTCCAGAGTTTAAATAGTCTTTCAACATTTTCAAAATTCCTTGCATTTCTAAAAATCAAATTCATCTTTTGCAAACAATTCCAATTCAAAACAATTTGGTAGCAATTTCTCTCTTGGAAACTCGAAAATAAACATCGATGATGCTGCAGTCATCACCGAAATTATTTTCCAGTGACCGAAAGAGTTCAATGCTTTTCTCTCTTTTAAAACCCTTCAAATATTTTTAAATTCCAAATCTCTCTAGATTTCAAATCTGATTCAAAAATATTTCTCAATATATTATTTTTCCCAAACTTTGGAAATCACTTTCAAATTCAAAGGAACTTAAGTTCCCAGATTTTTCAAATTCCAAACGCTTTAAATTTATATTCAAACATAACTTTGGAGTTTCATCTCATTTTAATTATTAATCACACTATAATTCACATTTATTTTATCTTTACAAATTTCATTTGTATACAAATGATTTCTTAGTTTTTAATTATGGTCTCAATATCTTATCCAATTATGAATTACATTTACAAATCTCATTTATTTACTAATTTATTCCTTAACATCCAAGCATCCATATATAACTATAACAATTATGAAAATCATTTCCTTTATATACAAAATAATTTTGGGTAAAATTATTTCATTTACCCTATTTAAAACAATACTTTGTCGGTTTGTCTTGTTCAAGAGTTTACAAATTCCTATCGATATCATGGCGTCCCACATATCGACCAGAATCCATAAACACTCAACCGATAAATCAACGAAGTAAAAAAAACAATTTTATATTGACTAACAAATACGCACTCATATCTATTAATACACTCTAACACTTTGAATAGAGTACTATGGACTATATTCAATGAGTAATTCCCACCAGAGCCAAGGTTATCACCAACCTATGCTCTGATACCAAGTGTAACGACCCACAAATCCATACCTCTTGAGTCAACACTATTCTACCTAAATCAACTCAAGTTGTACAGAAATATGAACCATTTGGGTTAAAGAATAAGAGGTAGATGAAGAAAATAGAAAACAACTACAGAATCTAACCATCGCAGCGGAATAAAATATAATAGATAATAATGGTCTTTACTCAAAAATCAAATGTATCTGTTTATATATTACATCATCAGAGTACATCAATCACAGCTCAACATCAATATCATACAACTGGAGACACAGCTACTCTACACAGCAGAATATATATAAAACAAGTACGAAAGTACGTATCGTCATCCAGCTCGTCTCCTGAGCTCCACAGCATCATACCCTATATCCTATAATACTCGGTCTGACCCGAGCATTACAGTTAAATAACACCCGAGTCAGACTGGAATACCAGCGTGAGAAAATCACACTCAATTGATTATTAAAGTTTCAAAAATCCTTCTAAAAACAAAAGCATCTCGTAAGACCACGCCACAAATAAACATGTCGGATTTTTACCTTACGATACCTAAAACGCTTTTTATAGAAATCCTCTAATATTATAATAGGGTCTAAATACAAATACTTATAAAATAGCCGAAATTGTTACATTCATTAAATTTCAGCTGCTAGCCACAGAGTAGGTAATACAAACAAAACTCATACAAGGCTCGTAGGGAGAATGGATTTCCAACTAATGACTAGGCACTGGGGTACCACCTGTCACAGTACGTGGCCTAGATCACAGTACCAAGGAGTACGCCCGCTACTCTGCAACACAAGACCGGGACTACCCCTTACTGGATAATCCCGAGTGAGATCACCACGCGGTTGGGATCAGCAACCGCCCACTAAGCCGAATAAAAAGGGACATCTAGACAGGGATGACCTCACCCTGCTTGGGTGCTACCCACCTAGCCTTGCTGCATAACCCCTGATTTTCAGTCATTCCCATTTGATAAGACTTGAGGCTAAGCGTTACATTTTAGAACAAAATCACTTAGAATGCCCATCGTCCACCTGACGATGTTCCGAAAGCATTCATTCATACAAGTCCGTCCTAGGTTCGAATGGAACCGAAGGCACTATTCCTACTACATTCATTTTGGAAATATCCTCAGGATTAGTAGCGACTAGCCCTTGCACTTCACTGCTCCAACTTCGAATCCAAAATCGTTTCCCACGAAACGTACAAACCGGATCGAATTGGTTTTCGAGAAATAAATCTCGATCCCGGTCTCTTCGAAACGATCAGCGTAGTTGGCCATTATTGATAGTCGGTTATTTAACTATCAATTAACATTCACAAACATCCATCAAACTATAAATAATTTTCCAAATTATTTATTAATCTCAAAATATCTTTACAAGATATATTTTCACTTCCAAACCCTTTTGAAAACAGTTTCAAATGTCTTCCTTTCTCTGAATAAATTTCTCAAATAGTTTCTATCTCCACTGAAATCACCAAGGACAAAACTTTAGATTTTTAAAATAATTTAAAACTCTTTATTATAAAATATACTTTAAAACAATTAAATTAAGGACTACTTCAATATTTTATTTAACATATATACTTTAAAAATGAGGTTACTTTTATAAAATATAAAACTAGATTTTCTCTTTAAAACAAATACTAAGTTACTTTTAAATAATTACTGCTATAATAGATTAAAAGAAAATACTTACTTTAGAATTTAAATATTTTAAAAATAATAAATTTTCCAAAACTTGCTTTTTGAAACAACTTAAAAACTTTTAATTTACATTTAAAAATTTACTTTGAAAACGTACTTGGTTATCCAGGGAGAATTTCCAATCTCAATCACTTAAATCAATTTCCCAAATTTATTTCAAATTAACTCCATTTGAAATAAATTTCATTACTTACTCAATTCATTTCAATATTCATTAATTATGAACTTTATTAATATCGTTATTATTTTCCATTTGATTTTAAAATCTTTTAACTGAAATATACAAATTTCAGATTTTCCCAATTTCTTCCTTATTCTTTTCAAATTTAAATCTTAAATTTTAAATAAATGTTTGTTCTTTTAAATTAATAATACAGAAGTTTAAAATTCATAAATCTTCTGATTATTCAAAATTTCCCTTTCTATACTCAAGATTTATTTATTAAAAATTTAAAGGTGCTTTATTTCTTTTCCAATTCATTCTTAAATTTATTCAAGTTTCTATAATTATTTTACTTACAAATTCACTTCCTTTATTTTCTTTCCAAAATCCAATTTATATTTTTTTGGTAATTCATTATACCCAATTATATCCAATCGAACCATAGCATTCAATATTCCAATATAATTCATCATAGAATATCAAATAATCACAACAGAGGGTATTAAATAATTTAAATAAATGTTGAGGGATCCAGTTGGATCCCTCCAACCTGTTTTCCCTGCATCCACAGATGTTAGCACAATATAATATGTCAATTCCAAAATATACCATATGTAGCACATCAATCAATTCAACCATTCAAACAATTATTTAAATTTAATCATTTTGGTTTTTTTTAATTTAACTGAGTGAGATTAACTCACCTTTGATTTTCCTTGTGCAATCCATTCAGACCAGCTTGTTTCTTTCTAGAATTTGACCTTGTATAAGTATTAGATGATTTTATTAACATTTGGGTCAATCGAACCATTAATTGCCATATAATAATTTTAAATAACCAATGATTTTATTTTAGACTAACATCTTGGATTTTAAAACCAATACCTATTAATAAATTTATTTAACTAAAAACTAAATTTACAACAAATTTTTCTCTTTAATAAATACTCATATATATTTTTTGAAATTCCATATATATATATATATATTTAAACTGATAAAATAATGCTTATAGATAAAATATATAAAGTTACATAAACTCTTCGTATTTAAAATTCTTATATGTATATAATTCCAAAATCTATCTGTGTAAAATCCTTCGCTGTGAAAATTCTGCATACATACACTTATATATTAAAGTTTAAAAACATCTTAATTTAAGACCTTACTGTTAATAAAAATTTCTTTAACTCGTATATTTACTGTTTTTACTCCAATAAACATTTTTTCTCCTGTAAATAAATTTCTGTTCTTAAAACTTACATACGCATTTCAAATCTGGTACAAATAAATCAAGGTAAAATTATTTACCTTCAATATCATCCCAAGAAATTACTGCAGTCGCCTCAACAACCACGGCAATGCCTAGACATTGCAGACCCAAACCTTAAGTCGCAGTCGCGACCTTCGCCTTCGGGAATGATGCCCCAAATAAAACGTCACCTACCTACTGCCTCCACATGCGCGAGTTTGCGAGTCCCCCCCCCCCCCACCGCCGCCCAGCCTCGATCGCCACGGTTGAGTCGCCCCTCTTCACGACCTCGCGAGCTTCTATAGAGTCGTCCATGAATTGATTTTGATTGATACGACTACGGCTTGCCATGGATCTTGTTCGATCAATTTAGGATTTTTTTCTTTCGAACTGAAATTGGGATTTTGGAAAAGAGAACAAGATTCGGCCATAATCGAACTTGATATCGATTTCGAGGCATCAGCCGTTGTTTTTTTTTCTTCAGGCTTCGACCATGATTTTTTATTTAGATTGTTTTGTTTATCCTCATTGATTTACTTGGCTAGGAGATTTTAAACGAAGGATGAAGCAAGAAAAAAAAATATCTAGCGTAATGAAGTAGGAATGAGGGTACACAGGTACAAGCAGCTACAATGACTCCGATATGTAAGAAAAGAAAAGAAAGCTACAACGTGAAATAATTTCGGCTACAGAGTATGTTTATAAAACTATTTTTATTTAAATCCCAAACGCCTCGATAAATGCAACCTAAAATTTCAAGCTCCTATCGAGGCGTGCCGCTAGGCGTTTATAACGTTATACCCCTATTTCGAACGCAATGGAAAAGATTTCGAGTCCTAATTCGATCGTATGGAGAAGATAGCTTTTGGACCAGTTATTATATTGAATTCGATAAAAATTTCAACGCGTTTACTTATCGTACGCTCACACAACAACTCCAAACGCTACGAAATTTGAAATCCGATAATAATACAATATTACGGATCCAATGGGACTGGCTTCGTCGAAATCCAAGACTGTGCCTCGGAAAGCTGTTTTTAAATTTAATTTATACGATATATCTTTAAAACTGAACAAACCAGTGTTAAATTAAATTTTAAAACTTCTATTATCCTTAGTGTTATCAATATAAATTTTATAAGCCTCCAAATTATTTTCAACAGGCTTAAAACTAAAGATTCAGCATTTTACCCAACTTAAAATTGTTTAATTCAAAATTTTAATTATCAAATAAATCGTTATATTTGAATTCAGGTTAAAAATTAACCTTTAAATATTTAAAATCAATTAAATATTCCGATTTCAAATGCTTAAAAATTTCGGGTCGTCACACCTCCCGCCTCTTGCATCTCGCTACATGCCTCAAAGCTAACCCAAAGTCATGCGATGAAATTCTTAGTACCAACCATCGAAAAAATCAGAGTAAATCATCTCAGTAGCGGGTTCTTCCTTCCCATAGAAATTTAGCTATATCCAAAGTTTCAATCTTATTGCACTCCCAAGTCCATCCCGAAGTAATAGCTCCAAAACCTAAAGCAATCTCCTTATTAACTCAAAGCACACCAACTACAACTCCAAGTGGTCACCCCGACCTCTTTTTCACCAATATTGACCTGTTTGATGACATGGTTTTGGACTATCAAATCAACTCCTAATCACTTGAACCTTGTTGTGTATAATACCTAAGGCTTCAAAAGCATCATATCCAAATTTTGTCACATTCTAAACACTTTTCCCGCTATCACCTCTTTTGACGACATGATTTTGGACCATCAAAACAACTTTAAACTACTTCAAACTTTCTAAGTAGATTCTTCACATATACCAAGACAACATATCTGAATTCATCATGGTTCGATAAATTTGATGTCATTTGCACCAAATGACATATAACTTTTCTAACCATACAAAACTAATAGAACACATCCAAGCAATCCATACAACTACCAAACATCATTATACAATATCTAAGCAATGCATATAATTCATTGAAACATGATTTATATCCGATTTTCTATAAATTCGCAATTATGGTTTTTAAACGGTATAAATCATGTTTAAACACAACTCTATCCTTATAACCATATTCTAGGGTGTTATTTATATTTGATCAAAATTCTCAAACATTTTTACTTTATCATTCATACTAAAAATCACATTATTTTTGCAATACAAATAAGCTTAGTATAGCAAGACAGATAAAATCACTCACCTTGGATCAAAGAATATTGATTCATAAGAAAAACTGATGTAGAGTTGCAACTACCTGTATCCCAAAACTCCCAAATAGAGAATCTACAATTCTCTTATATTAATCTCTCTTAGCTCTACTAATTACACTAATTAGATTGAAGAGATAGTGATTTTTTCCCCTAGTTGGATTAATGGAGGTTAGGACGAGATTAGGGAAGAAGATAAATGGATAAATAATGGCTGGAAAGAAGTGGTATTAATCCTACTCTCGGATTGGACTAATGGGCTGCACTAATCACTCCTTAATTACCCACAAGTCTACTCAAAACTAAACATAACTTCTAAACGATAAGTCCAAATCCTTAATATGATCACTCTAAAAATAGAAATCGTTATCTCGATCTAATTTAAATTATTTCAGACCCTAATTCAGCCCCTATCAAAAGTTATAAACTCTACAAGATTTTTAGGATCAAAACTCTCCAACAAAAAATCTATAGATGAAAATTTTCACTACTTAATATTTTCCAAAAAATTATAGAGTCATATGTACTCATTAAAATTTAAAAATAATACTTTATGATCCTTTAATATGTAAAATACGAGTCATTACAACTTATATAGATCTTTTAGTTAAATGATGTTTCTAGTACCCTTAGATTTGATTTTCTTCCTTTTCTTTTTTTCTTCCTTGGGCTTTTACCGCCATTAAAATGGTTCAAAGCTTTTATTATATTTTGATTATAAAATGAAATGAGAAGAGTATGATGAAACAATTTGAAAAGGCATGCAATAACCTCCCTATGGGCCATAAACCTACCATTCTCTTTTTCATTTAATATATTTTAGTTAGTTTTCCCAAGTAACAACATTATTAAGAAATATACACCCAATTGGTTATCACATCATTTTATTGTTTAATTCCACATTGAAATCATTTAAATATTTATTCTCACAACTAAATCTTTAATTAATTATTTATTAACTTATAGGGTGTTACAGACTTTCCCTTTCATATGAATCTTGTCCTCGAAATTCAAATAATTCACTATAACGATTCTTAATCATTCCTATGCCCACTCTAGCATAAACACATATACTCATGTATCCCAAACAAAATGTATCAATGCATCAACCAATACATAGAAAACCAGTCATAGTACCACACATACATACATATATATATATATATATATATATATATGGTTTATAATAATACATAGCAAACAGATATGCTAATTTTAGAAAACAACTTAGGATAAGTCCTCTTGACTTTTTCTTATGTTTCCAAAGTACAATAATCTCAGTTCTCACTTCATTGGAATTGCAAAAGCTTTACTACCTTATTTTAAATTGCATTTACATCCCACTCATGATCCGAATAAGCTTCCTTACATGGACCATGTTTGGTTCAACAACCAAATTTCCAAAGATCTCGAACTTGCAACCTCCTTGGGGTCTCGGATACACTTCCTTAGATGTTATACATGAAACACAATATGGACCCCAACAAAATTATTTAATAATTCTACTCTATAGGCTACTTTTTTGATTCTCTCTAGCATCATAGATGGGCCAACATATCACAACACTAACTTCCCTGCCTTTTTGAATCTCATGGTGTCTTTCCTAGGCGATAATGTAACAAATATATGATCCCTTCAATCAAATTTCAATTCCTTCCGCCTCCTATCGGTGTAACACTTCTACTTTGATTGAGAATATTTCATCCTTTGTCGAATCAACTCAAACTTCTACAAAGCTCCTTCTATAAGATATGAACCCATAATTAGTCCATCCCTCATTTCGCACCAACATACTAGCAACTTACAAGATCTTTCATAGAACACATTAAATGGTGACATCCCAATAATGGACTGGTAACTATTATTATGCGAAATTATATTAAATGCAACTAATGTTCTCAAGATCCATGGAAGTCTAACACCTATGCTCGTAATAAATCCTTAAGCACTTGGTTGACTCTCTCAGTCTACCCATCCATCTGTAGATGGTAAGCTATATTCATATACAACTCCTAACCCAAAACTCTTTATAGGCTTCGCCAAAACTCATTGGTAAACAACTGATTTCAATCACTACTTATAGTACTTGGAATTTTATGGAGTCTCGATATAGTCTTCACATACATCTCGGTTAACTTTGATGCCTTCCTTGTGGACTTCACCGAAATGAAATATGCATTCGTAGTCATGTACTATGACTCATAAGCTCTCTTTCCCGCTCCTAGTCCTCAACAAACCATCCATGACAGTCCATAGAAACTGAATCTCGTTTCCACACTAGAACCTCTTAAGGCTGTAAAAGTCCACTTGACTTCTGGTGTTATCTTAACATGTTGGCATGTGAGATAGCTCTTCACATATACTTCAACATCTCTCCTCATTCCTTCCTAAGAGAAAATTTACTTCATACCTTGGTACATTTTAGTGCCTCCTAGATGGATAAAAAACCTTGAATGATGACATTCGTCCAAAACATTTTCCAAAGGCCTCCACTAATCAAGGCATATACCCATCCCTTTTTCCAAAGTTTTCCTTTCTCATATATACTAAAGCCTTTTAGCTCTTTGGTCTTAGCACCACTCTTCAGGCCTTAGATCCTTTTATCACATAGTTAATCTTTTTTTGCTTCTCAATAATCTTTTCTATAAGAGCTAGACGAACTTCTAAGCACGATGATGTCCTAAGAGTCCTAGTTGGATCAACACTCGACTAAAGTGTACGTTGCCAGTAGCCAATGGATCTAAAACATTTCTCTCTTCAATTATAGCCAAAACAACTCTTCTACTTTCGGCTCAAAGCATCAACAGCCTTATTTCCCTTCCCGGGATAAACTTAATCCCAAAATCGTAACATGTCAAAAACTCCAACCACCTCTACTGTCTCATGTTCAACTCTTTATGAAAGAATAAATATCCCAAAGACTTGTGGTACGTAAACAACTAAAAACTTTCTTGAAGAAGGTAATGCCTACAAATCTTTAGTGCAAAGATAAATGCCACTAACTCCAAGTCATGTGTTGGATATCAGACATCATGGGGTCATAACTATCTAGATGCACAATCTATCACTTTGTCTCCTTTCATTAACGTTGCCCCTAACACCAAACATGAAGCATCGGTTTAAACTATTATACCACTATCCCCCTCGGGCATCACTAAAACCAGAGCATTCGTCAGTCGGACCTTCAACTCTTGGAATGCCATCTCTCACTTATTCATCTAAGCACACTCTCATTCTACGAAGTAAGCCTCGTCAATGGTGCGACTATTTGAGAGAAGTCTTTAATGAATCTCCGATAGTACCATGTCAATCCGTAGTAACTTCTCATCTCAGTAACAGTCTCGTGCCTCTTCCAACTACTCATGACTTTAACCTTTGAAGGATTTATGACCAATGTGATGACCCACCTTTCTAATCTCTGGGACCAACACTTAATACATCCACAAAATTCATGTGTCGTTGCCAAAGCATCCAAAAGACGAGTTGTTAAGGGGTAAAATAAAAGAACAGAATAGAAAATCTCACAACGGAACTGCCAATTATAATATAACAATACAATAGTACAGAAAGTTACACCTCAATATAGAATTATCAGAGTTACAACAAAGTGCTACGATCAGCCTAGGCAGTTACACACCCTGTCTTTACACTTTCTGATCAAAATACACATAAAAAAACAAACATAATAGCGTAAATAGATAGCTAGATAGATAAGGAGCCTCTTGCTCTTCCATCATCTTCAAAAGAGCCCAAAGAAACCTACTACTCTTGGACTACTGAAATATGAATAAGTACCCGAGATTTTAAGGAAAACAAATAAATCGGATTGACGAATCTCAAAGAAGAAAAAGAATTGATAGGTAATAAATTAATTATCGGGAATAATCAAAATGTTTGTATATGGAAATTAAATCTCATACCCTTACCACTACTCGTCGATTTCAAACTTGTATTATCCCTCGGTTGAAAATGAAGCTAGACAAGTGAAGGTAGTGTTACCTCTAAGCTTTGCCTTGACGATATTTTTAACCTTCGAGATAAAACAAGTTTCCATATCTCAACGTTTAGTGCTAAGAGCATGACTAAATACTTTCCATATAAGCAATATCATTTATGGAAATTAAATATCTTATCCTTTCCATAACTGAATCAAACTTTTAAACTTTTAAAATTGAACTTATGTTAGGATTTCGCATCACAAATATTAACTTTAAATGGTATTATTAAAAATGATTAATTAACTCTAAATACGATTAATTGCTCCAAATATCGTTATTTAAAATAATTAATTAACTTTAAATATGAATAATTACTTCAAACTGTTGAATATGCGCTTATATGATTTTTGTTTGATGATAATAAACATATATAAATTTATTTAAATGTATTTGTTAATATACTATTTTTTTTTCATAGATTAAATAAATATTTGTTGAATAAATTAAATAACATAGAATTTGAATTTAAACGAATATTTTATTCAAACAAATATTTATTACAATTTTGAATAGTATACAAATTCAAGCTCTCACTATTCACTATACAACTTTGATACAAATTCAATTACATCACTATTTTACATATCATCACCTCACTACATATCACTCACACTCGTATTTCATCTTCAACTTCATTCCAGTTTGAATCCAGCATCTGAGCAATCTGCAAAAATATTCACTAACGCAGTAAAATTGAAAAAGAAATATTTTTGCAATATAAAATAAAATATGGTTTTTGAAAATAATTTTTGCCTCAGTTATTTGGGTTGTTCGTCATCATTTATATTTGAATTCATCATACACGAACAACTTGTGACATACACAGTGTATTACTGTATATGCCACAAGGCCGTGCACGCCGATATATACACTTGATTGATTTACAGGGACAGGTGAGCACAGGTCAAACCCAAATGAAAAACCGGGTTCAACTCACGTGCAATAACATAAAAATTACGACAAATGAACACATGTATATAAGTGCAAATTCCAAAAGCAATGAACAGAACATCAACATGGTCAAAACTACAAATATGGAAAGCCTGCACCAAAATCAATATAACCAAGACCAAGATGCAGTATACAAGTACAACTACAACTCGATGCAACTGCACAAGTGACCACAAAGACCATCAGCTACATCAAAAGTAAGTGCAACACAGTTGCAAACAGCATCACAGCAAATATAACAGTGGCAAATGCATGAACAAATTGTAGTGAATGCAGATGGTAAACCAGAGATCAGACAAGACCGAACGAGCAAGCCACCATGTAACGACCCGCTATTTGGACCATTCAAATCGACACTAAAACCGTACATGTCCGACTTGAATAATTCAAAATACCGAATTGTTAATTTAATTTGGCAAACTTAAAATATACAGTAAATAAATCAAACACAGATCACAGACACAGAGTTATATGATGCAGCGGAATAGAAAAAATAGTAGTTCATGAAGCTACTATATACATCAGAGTTTAAAATAAATACATCAGAATCTCTTGAATACAGAAAAGTCTTCAGTACGAGCCGATGACTTCTCTGAACCAGTCAACTAGAAAACTGAAAGCTGAAACGATAGTTGGATCTCCAAATGAAGCTCCAATCTCCAAAGGTGAATCTCTAATGTTGTATTACTCAGTCTGACCCGAGCGTAAAGCAAAACACAAAACACTCGAGTCAGGATTAACATTCTTATATCAATAAATTCAACTCAAATGAAATATCAACTGAAATACAATATAACTTAAAGGATGTTTGGGATGTCCATCCTCTAAGGGTCCATAGAACTATCTACAGGGTAGAAATATACACTATTACACCGTGGTCATTCACTTAATTTATACTTCAAACCTAAATATCCATTTCACTTCAAATGATTATATTCCCAAAATAGTATTTGTATAATTTATATGCTGTATACAGTAAAGCACTTTCAAATTCCAAATCGTTCACATCAACCCGACCTTCCCATTCCAATTATAGTAAATCTCATTTTATCAATTTAAATTTTCCTAAAATAACCACTTAAATTTTATAATTCCCAAATTTGGATTTAATATCCCAATTACCCCTTTTATTTCAATATGTTCCATACTTTAAGTATTCAACATTTCAACTAAATTTTTCCCAATCTAGTTTAAAAATTTCCAATTTAGTTCATCCTCAATTTATATCCAATTCAATTCATTATCTAAATAACAAATTTAACTATCTTGGTTCCAAATACATATCCAAATCTCTAAACCATTTAATTACAATATAGTTCATAGCTCAAATATAATAATTTAAAATTTAACAGTTTCATATAGATTCTCGATTTTTACATCACTATTATTTCGTCTTGAACCCTCCCTTATTTGATTCAATATCATTTTAGTGACCTTAAATTTCATTTTACTCAATATTTCTTAATTTTATTTAACCGTGAAATATCTCATTCGATAAATCTCAAATTTGATTTAAATAAATAAATCCTTATCTAAAAACCATTTTAAAAAAAACCCAAAAATTTATCTCCCAATCTTAATTGTTCAATATTATTGCAAAAACTATTCGAGATAAAATTTACATAAATATTTATCATAATTTATGTATTTAATCAAATCTTGACTAGACTAGATATAATTAACTCTATATTTATCATTACCCTTTAAATATGTATTTAAGAATTTACATTTAATAAGACCATATATTTCTTATCATATGGTCAAGTGTTACGGATATTATTATTTCAATCCGTACACTAAACGTATACGGGTGGATAGCATTTCAACCCGTAACCCCAAATTTGATTAAATGGAAACCGCTTGGGTCTATCATTTCAACCCATTTCAATTCAAAAACAAACATAACAAAGGGAACTTGCAGTGTGATGACAGGGATGGTGTCAAAGTAAATAAACAAACAATAACAACAATCAATAACAATTCAATAAATAAATCAAATAACCCCGAAATAATCGTATTAATTCGCATTGTTACTTGTATAATTATTTCTAGAATCTACACTATCATTTCATGTAGATTAAAGATTATTACATTACAGTTTTTCACTTGTCGTTCCTTTTTAAATTTCAGTTTAAAGCTACAACAATTAATCCAAACTACGTTCAAATATTTAGAGTATAATTTATCAATTTCTACGACAATTAATGGGTCAAATCTACTAATCAAGTTCACATATGGCGGGGTCAGGTTTTAATAAATCCAGGTCCGTCATATATAATCCGTTAAATTTGTAAACTATACTACCCCAACTTAAACTAGCAAACTAGTTATCCTTTAACAATAATAATTAACATCCAATTTAAACAACAATCAATCAAAAAATCAATTATCAACCAATCTGTATTATTATCACATAAATAATTAACCGATAATGGTGTCAGGGGTCATAGGTGAACAGATACAGATAATAGCAGTCATAACAGTAAAAACAACTAACAGCAGCATATTTCAATTGTCGTTTCAATTGAAATCAAATTTAATAAATAAAAGAATGTTAATCGTGAGCGATTGCTCACCTTTCGAGGCTAAAAAAGATCGACAACAGAGCAAGCTATGAATTTTGTTCACGCTCTAGAAAATCGAACAAATCCAAACAAAATTGCAAAGCGAAGTAAGAATGAAAGTGGATCTTGACGTGCAAAGCTGAAAGATAGAGTTTGATGGAAATGAATCAGAATCGTATTGATATAATCGGAAAAGAAAATATAAGTTATAAATTATTCCCTAAAACGAATTTTCCTTTAAAACATATATTTAAATAAGAGGGATATATGTATTATACTTATTCCAAATCAAAATAAATTTAAACATAAATTAAATTAATACGCTTTGTAAAACATCAGTGTATATACTCTATTTAAACAACAGACCGATGAACCAAAGATAACTAAATTTCTATAATATAAATACAGACACTTTGTATAAATTCAAACCCTTATGCAAAAAAATATGTACTACTTTACCAATATCATAAATTATCATGTTATGTTTTGAAATGTTACCAACTGTACACAACTGTAAATGACAAAACCAATATATATAACACATAGACAAAGCTTTATATGTATATATACTATATGTAAACCTATTTATATAAACCGACTTATATACGTATAAACTAACATTGATTTAAATATATCATATACACATATAAAAATTAATAAATATACATATACTTTTATCATTGACCGTAAGAGAAAAAAACAGAGATTTTTAACTTCATATACTTACAGTACTTTATTCCATGTGTATAATCAAACAGTCTTGCTTTATATAATATAATATATGCTTATAGATATATATATATAGCTTACCTTGTAAACATTTAAACATAGACTCAAAGAATTATTATACTATGTATACATATAGCTTACAAATCAATATTCGTAACTTATAATATACCTTGTAACCTATTACTGTAAATATGTATGCTATAAACATACTTATTTTATTAAAATAAATGTTAGTCAGAGAATCAATATGGGTTTGTCCCTTCATATCAGTATACCAATATAAAAGTACCCTAGTCTACTGCAATATTAAAATTGAAATCCTTAACATAAAATATGTGTAAACAAATGTATAAAACATGCAATCGAATACATAAAATACAAATGCAGACCTAAATTGTATCAACTTATCTAATCTAACCTTTTTAAACAAACTACATTCATCAACTAACTGAATGCATCATATATTATAAACGGAAAAAAAAAATCAAAATATAGATACAAGTTAAATATGTACATATATAATACTAACTTGCATCATCTACCGGCTATACAAGAAAAGGAGGGGAGACGGAGGAGGAAGGAGTGGTTTCACGTGAAAAGTGGGGGTGCAGACATAAGTGGAGAGGTAAGAAGAATAGAGAGGAGAGAAGAAAGGCTGATTGTGGAGAGAAAAATGAATAGGAAGGGTATAAATTTGATTGAAATGGAAACGTACAGGAAATTAGAAAGGAAATAAATGAATGGAATAAACGTATAGGAATTTAGAGAGGAAATAAATAATTGAAATAAAACGTATAGGAAATTAGAAAGGAAGTAAATGAATGCGTAAAGACGTATAGAATTTTATATGTTTCAAAATCAACGATACAATTAAAGCAATTTTATTATTTGGTAGGTTATAAGTTTTATATTTATTTATTTCCTAGATCTCAATTCATTGCCTATTATATTAAGAAGATTTATTATTATTATCAAACGTTCAAAAAGTTATCACCCCAAAATACAGAGATGACATAACAACACCTAGAAGCATAGATTTAGGAAATATTATTAAAGCAATAAATTTGATTGGATGGCACACTTTGAATTTTGAAACGGAAGGGAATTTTGACTGAAACAAAATGAATGCACTATCAACAGTCACCCTATGATATAGCTATAATTTTAAAGCAATTAATTTTGATGTTTGTACATCACGTCATCAGTTTGAAAAGGCAAGGATAAAGGGGAAAAAAAGAATGGGCAAAGAAATGTAAGCAAACGGAAAATTATAAAGGCAAAAGATGAAACAGCTAGTCTTGTTTTGTTTTTTTTTCAATGGCGAGAGAAACATGAAGATGAATTTAGGCAAGCATATATATTAAAAGCAGAGAGGATGGAGAGGTAATAAAACTTCAATAGGAAGAAAATATATAGCTTAAATTTATTCTGTAACCGAAATCATAAAAAAAAGGAAACGAATATGTATAAAATAGGAGAAAGAATAAGGTAATATCAACGGTCAAATTCCCTGGATTTGAGCTGAGCAATTTGTTATTATTTTTGTCCAGCACGTTTCAAAGTTTTAATTGTAAAAGAAACGGAAATTTCCCATTGATTCATCAACGTGATTTAATCAAAATAAAAGGAAATGAAGAGTAACTGTCAAACGTTTTGATTTGGTGAATATTTACAGCAATTAAACGGTAAAGAAAATAAATGAGCCAATATAAAGTCAAAGAAGGTCACGAATAAATTTATTGAATACATTGAAAATGGAAACGGCAAGGTAAGCTGAATTCAAGGAATGGGGAAATCTATCCAAAGATTGAAAAATTTACTAAAGAAAATAATAATTTGAACGGTAGGAAAAAATGATAGCTACCCACTGATTTAGACCAATTAAGGCGATTAATAGCTTGAATGGATATCACGTTCAAATTTTGAAACGGGAGAAATAAAGTCAAAATTAAAGGTACCGTTACCTCGAACAATTTATTTTAATAGAATGTGTCAGTGCATGCAGTAGAGCACACTACTATTCAATATGTACTTTTCTTCTTTATTAGTAGGTTTATCACGTAAAAAGTGAGAATTTGAAATTATTTACAAATATGAAATATTTATTAACAGGGAGTTTGATTTCTTTATTAGTATAATGATATATACGTATAGGAACTTTGTTAGTTATTAAGACATAAACATTTAGGCATGTCAGTTATACTATACTATATTATAATTTATTATATTATCTTATATGTATGTTTGATTTTAATAAATGTAAGTTTGATTTTTTATATATATGTTTGAAACGCATGTGTATTAAATTTATTATATTTGGATTTAGAATGAAAAATTTTGTTTCAAAATATTATTATCTAAAATTTCTCAAAAATCTAATTAAGTACGCTAAATAAAACCATTAAAAATTAACGAAACTTTATGGGTCGTTACACACCAAGCAAAACAAAAACATAGTGGACTCATGTCGAAATAGCAAGTCAGTGGCAAGACACAAACTGCAGTGGACAGACCAGAGTGCAACAGGTAAGTACAATGCAACAACACGACTTATGGCAGTGAAACTCAAGCAAGTGTAGACAACAGCAACTAAATGCAACAAACTCAAATGTCCAGTTACAACTACAGAGTCGAGTGCATGCTATAGCAATAAAAACAAGACCGAAGTCAGATGAAACAATGTCCAAGTTGCAATATGCATCAAAGCTCAACAAATACAAACTGCTACAACACCAAGTAAAGGACACAGCAGTATACATATACAAGCCAATCCAAACAACAGCAAGAGGGATGCATTTCATCAAGCTGCAGTTTTTCAAAACAAATGACCAAAGTCGAGTATGCTACAAAAAATAGCAAATCAATTTTATCAAGCATCAAAATTCAAAGCCGTGATCAAAAAAATTTCAAGATGAACAAATCATGACCGAAGTCATATAATGAACAAGTCAAAATCGAGGTAGCAAAGGAAATTGACAAAGTAAATGATCGAGCTGAAGCCGAAGCAAGCATGTGTACAGGTTCAATCAATATCATGAAGTGCAGTTTAAAAAATTAAAAATGACCGAAGTCAAAGTCAGAAACAATCAAGCCGTGATCATCACAAGAATAATTCAAAGCCGTGATTATCAAGTAGCCAAGCCATCAGTTATACGAATTTGAATAAGTCAAAAATGAATCACAACATTCGATCAAAATCGTACAGTTAAGAAGAATTCAAGCATAATTATCAGACGAAGTCAAATAAATATATACGACGAAATTATAGGAACTCGAATCCTATAAATTACCACAAATCATCATCGGCATATCATCGAGTTCAAGTATGAAAGATTAGAAGAAGCAAAAAGCACAAATTACATACCGAAGCAATCGAACTCGATCAAGGAGGAGAAGCCGCAAACAATTGAAGCAAGAAAACCGAATCATCAACCATCAAGCGGAAATTCCTCCCGAAGCCCTAATTTGGAACAAAGAGCGAAAGGAGCAAAAGCCCTAATTTTGCAATCAAGAGGAACGAGAGGAACGGCCACCATTATCTCAAAGGAACGAAAAAAGGGATCGGGTCAAAATAATAAAAGGGGCCGGCCTTTATATTTTATTTAAGGGCTTTTAAGTAAAATTAGGGTTATTTCATTTTAATTGTTTTTAATTGTATTTTCCTTTTTTAAACCGTTTATTTTTCTAGTCGTGTGACTAGGGGACAAGCTACGTGGCGTAGCTTGAGAATTCGCAACTCGGTAGTTGAGTTGTGGCAGGGTTTTGAGCGTAGAGTTAGATTAGTCAATAGCGGGTTTACGTGTGTAAGCGAGGGACTATCTAATTTCTAGTAGAAACCTTGGGGGCAGCACGTAGGCAGGTTTTTGCCGAAGCTGGGTAAATTCTGTGTTGTTCTGTTTTATTCTATTATTTATATTCTGCGATATCTGTGCTGTTATTCTGTGATCTGAATTGAAATTAATTAATAAGCTTCCACGATTAATTTTTATAATTTATACCATCACCCTATTCACCCCCCCTATAGGGTGAAATCGATCCTACAAGTGGTATCGGAGCTAGGAACAGAAGCCGTTTTTGTTTTAAAAATTTGATTTTACAAAAACCAATTTTTGTTTTAAAAATTCGTGTTTCAAAAAATCGGTTTTTGTTTTAAAAATTTGAATTTTTTAAAATGGCTTCTTTTATTAATACTTCTGTTGAGGGTCGCTCCAATATTATTCCTTCTATTTTCGATGGAACATATTTTTTGAATTGGAAATTGAAAATGGAATTTTATTTAAAATCTGTTAATATTAAATGTTGGGATATTATTGAAAATGGGTGTGACATAACAGATAAGAAAATTATCTCGATTAATGCTCTTGCTATGCATATATTATATTCTCATATTAATCAAGATAATTTTAATTTCATTTCTCATTGTGAAAATGCGCAGGAAATCTGGAATACTTTCGAAGCAATATATGGTGCAAAAGTCAACAGCAATGAGAAGTCCTCCACAACTAACTCAGTTAAAGAAATGTGCTTAACAGGATTGGTAAATAGCAGTCGTGATGAGGATGATGATGATGGAGCAGCCGAGCTGGCATTAATAATGAAGAAATTCAAAAGGTGGAACCGCAAATACGGAAATCCAGCTCTAAAGCAAAAATTAAAAAGCTGAATAATCAAAGCACTGGATAACTCGAAAGAACACAGGATCATCTGCAACAAACCCGGTGATATCAATCTCAATTATCCCCGATTTCAACGCGATTTTGAAAAGAAATCAAAACGGTGTTTTACAGCCACGTGGAATAAAAGCGATAGCAGTGAGAGTGAGAAAGCAGATATATGCCTTCATGGAAATATAACCGATAGCGACGATGAAGAGCCAAGCGAGGTATCAAAACTTACTCACTCTGAATTACTTATTTATTTCCACGAAGTAAATGGCTGTTTTGAACGACTTAGGGAGAAATATGCCAAACTTGAATCACAAAAAGATACTTTGATAGATTTAAATAAACAACTTGACCAATTAGTTAAAACCTATCAAAGTAGGATCCCTAAGTGTGATAAGTGTCCAACATTCGAAGAAGAAATTAGAAAATCAGAAATCAATATAAAATCACTTGAAAATGAAATTCTGATTTTAAAAGGAAGTGAAAATACAAGGAGATAGAATTCTATAAAAAAGTGCACTCAATTGTTAAATGAAAATGAATCTCTCAAAACACAAGTCCAACATATGTCAACGACTCTAGATAAATTTTCCAAAAGTGAAAAATCGTTGAACATGCTATTAGGAAAGCAAACTGTTAATACGGTTAGACAAGGACTTGGATATAGTCATTCTAAAAATGTTAGAAACGAGATTAATCGAGAAAATTTAATGTGCACAATTTGTAGAAAATTTGGACACGATCACAATAGTTGTTGGTATAGACCCAAACATGTGAAAACTATACCGATTTGGGTTCCTAAAGGCACCAATATAAAATCTCTCAAAGTTAAACAAATTTGGGTGCCGAAGGGAACAATTATAAATAGTTTTGGGTCTTCACAAAATTATTTTTCTAAATATTCTGCCACTAACAATCATGGACCTATAAAAACAAATAGGTCACATAAATCCTTTTCCGTGTAGGTGTGGTGGCAGCCTAAGGAACAACAATAGTGTACTCTGGATTTTTGGCTGTTCCAGAAACACAACGGACGACGAAGCAAAGTTCCTTAGCCTAGTATAAAGGTGACAGAATCACAATGGACAACAACGAAAAATATCGTAAAGGTAAAAAAGGTAACGGTATGTTTTAAACGATATATTAAATGTGATAATCTGCACCGTATTCTGAATTAAAATCAGCCAGTATTGATTTGATGAAAAGGTGATGATTTTGTTTCTGACTTATTCAACATAGTTAGCCAAGTATATTCTTATGCCAAAAACACTACAATAATCTCTAGAATCTTTGAATTACTTCATATATATCAGTATGGGCTAAAAATAGTGTTTTGTTGGATAATACAATTGGTTATAATACGGCTGACTCTATATTCACGGTTTTTCTGATTATTAACTCGGCTTCATTTCAAATTCAAAAGAATGTCATTTAAATTGTTGTTAAATTGAATTTGAAATTTTTGGTGCACACTTCATGTTTTGGTCTATAAAATTCAATTGATGATAATTTTTGAGTGAAAGAGAAATTCAGATGCAGATTACACTGGTAATCTAGTTGATAGAAAAATTACTAGTGAAACGTGATTTTTTGTTGAGACATTTAGTAACTGCATCGTTTTCAAAGAAAATATCTGCATATTTTTCATTTCAAATAATTTTCAAATAGCAGAATTTTTTTTTTAAAACCCCTTGGAGAAAATCATTTTTGACCATAGTTTCAGATTAGTCATTTTTGAAAAATTAATTTCATAATTATTTTTGAATCTGATTTTAAATGACTATTTTGACTAATCTGACTCCCTAATGTTTATCGAAAAGAAAAATAGTGATTGAAAAAGTGATGAGTGTTAATATTGATCAAATATTATGACTCGAGACGGTATAATTAATAAATTTCTTTAGAAATTTAAACAAGAGTTATAAAACTGTTTGTTGGTAAAAATTCCATGACCATCTCTATCTCTATCATATTTCTAACAACCATCACTCATAAAAAATTCTATATAGTTTGTCGATATGTGGTACTTTAAACAGGAATCGTTCATTTTTCATTTTCACATTTTTTTTAAAAAAAAACAAAAATAAATAAATAAATACCAAAGTATTCACTCTCATTTAAAAGTCCTCACGGTTATGCATGGGTGAATTACTTGGAATTTGTTATGTGCTTCCATGCTCATTTAAAAGTCCTCGCGGTTATGCATGTATGGAACGCATATCAAAAGTTGATTTGTAAAATAAACAAGTTGATTCTAATCCCATTTAAAAGTCCTCATGGTTATGCGTGGTTAGAAGATACTTGAATTCATTTTTTTAAAATAAAATTGGAATACTACTAATCTCATTTAAAAGTCCTAACGGTTATGCATGGTTAGTAGATATTCAAATTCCTGATATAAATATACCACAAATAGACACAACTGTATGGTTTTATGTGATAACATCATTTCCATCATTCTAAAAGTGGAATATGCGCCTAACAAAACATTTATGATTTTTGTTTGACTTTTTATCGAAATTTAATATTTATATTCAATTGAGTTTTAATGTTGGATTGATATCGATTACTTTATCTCTATTTTCTCTAACACTATTATTCTTTTGCTGATAACAAAAGGGGGAGAGAAAAGTTAAGATTTTGTCAAATAAAATCAAGCAAAGGTCAAATAATTTTCTATTTGCATCTAGACTCATTTGCATATTTTTATTTGTATGCATATATGTAGGGGGAGCTTTGTGTAGAGAGGAAGCATTTAAATAGGGGGAGCAATTAGGATATATCAATGATCAAATACATTTAACATATTCAAAATCTTAATTATATGTTTGTTATCATCAAAAGGGGGAGATTGTTGAATATGCGCTTATATGATTTTTGTTTGATGATAATAAACATATATACATTCATTTAAATGTATTTGTTAATATACTATTTTGTTTTCACAGATTAAATAAATATTTGTTGAATAAATTAAATAACACAGAATTTGAATTTAAACGAATATTTTATTCAAACAAATATTTATTACAATTTTGAATAGTATACAAATTCAAGCTCTCACTATTCACTATACAACTTTGATACAAATTCAATTACATCACTATTTTACATCAATGATCAAATACATTTAACATATTCAAAATCTTAAATATATGTTTGTTATCATCAAAAGGGGGAGATTGTTGAATATGCGCTTATATGATTTTTGTTTGATGATAATAAACATATATACATTCATTTAAATGTATTTGTTAATATACTATTTTGTTTTCACAGATTAAATAAATATTTGTTGAATAAATTAAATAACACAGAATTTGAATTTAAACGAATATTTTATTCAAACAAATATTTATTACAATTTTGAATAGTATACAAATTCAAGCTCTCACTATTCACTATACAACTTTGATACAAATTCAATTACATCACTATTTTACATATCATCACCTCACTACATATCACTCACACTCGTATTTCATCTTCAACTTCATTCCAGTTTGAATCCAGCATCTGAGCAATCTGCAAAAATATTCACTAACGCAGTAAAATTGAAAAAGAAATATTTTTGCAATATAAAATAAAATATGGTTTTTGAAAATAATTTTTGCCTCAGTTATTTGGGTTGTTCGTCATCATTTATATTTGAATTCATCATACACGAACAACTTGTGACATACACAGTGTATTACTGTATATGCCACAAGGCCGTGCACGCCGATATATACACTTGATTGATTTACAGGGACAGGTGAGCACAGGTCAAACCCAAATGAAAAACCGGGTTCAACTCACGTGCAATAACATAAAAATTACGACAAATGAACACATGTATATAAGTGCAAATTCCAAAAGCAATGAACAGAACATCAACATGGTCAAAACTACAAATATGGAAAGCCTGCACCAAAATCAATATAACCAAGACCAAGATGCAGTATACAAGTACAACTACAACTCGATGCAACTGCACAAGTGACCACAAAGACCATCAGCTACATCAAAAGCAAGTGCAACACAGTTGCAAACAGCATCACAGCAAATATAACAGTGGCAAATGCATGAACAAATTGTAGTGAATGCAGATGGTAAACCAGAGATCAGACAAGACCGAACGAGCAAGCCACCAAGCAAAACAAAAACACAGTGGACTCATGTCGAAACAGCAAGTCAGTGGCAAGACACAAACTGCAGTGGACAGACCAGAGTGCAACAGGTAAGTACAATGCAACAACACGACTTATGGCAGTGAAACTCAAGCAAGTGCAGACAACAGCAACTAAATGCAACAAACTCAAATGTCCAGTTACAACTACAGAGTCGAGTGCATGCTATAGCAATAAAACCAAGACCGAAGTCAGATGAAACAATGTCCAAGTTGCAATATGCATCAAAGCTCAACAAATACAAACTGCTACAACACCAAGTAAAGGACACAGCAATATACATATACAAGCTAATCCAAACAACAGCAAGAGGGATGCATTTCATCAAGCTGCAGTTTTTCAAAACAAATGACCAAAGTCGAGTATGCTACAAAAAATAGCAAATCAATTTTATCAAGCATCAAAATTCAAAGCCGTGATCAAAACAATTTCAAGATGAACAAATCATGACCGAAGTCATATAATGAACAAGTCAAAATCGAGGTAGCAAAGGAAATTGACAAAGTAAATGATCGAGCTGAAGCCGAAGCAAGCATGTGTACAGGTTCAATCAATATCATGAAGTGCAGTTTAAAAAATTAAAAATGACCGAAGTCAAAGTCAGAAACAATCAAGCCGTGATCATCACAAGAATAATTCAAAGCCGTGATTATCAAGTAGCCAAGCCATCAGTTATACGAATTTGAATAAGTCAAAAATGAATCACAGCATTCGATCAAAATCGTACAGCCAAGAAGAATTCAAGCATAATTATCAGACGAAGTCAAATAAATATATACGACGAAATTATAGGAACTCGAATCCTATAAATTACCACAAATCATCATCGGCATATCATCGAGTTCAAGTACGAAAGATTAGAAGAAGCAAAAATCACAAATTACATACCGAAGCAATCAAACTCGATCAAGGAGGAGAAGCCGCAAACAATTGAAGCAAGCAAACCGAATCATCAACCATCAAGCGGAAATTCCTCCCGAAGCCCTAATTTGGAACAAAGAGCGAAAGGAGCAAAAGCCCTAATTTTGCAATCAGAAGGAACGAGAGGAACGGCCACCATTATCTCAAAGGAACGAAAAAAGGGATCGGGTCAAAATAATAAAAGGGGCCGGCCTTTATATTTTATTTAAGGGCTTTTAAGTAAAATTAGGGTTATTTCATTTTAATTGTTTTTAATTGTATTTTCCTTTTTTAAACCGTTTATTTTTCTAGTCGTGTGACTAGGGGACAAGCTACGTGGCGTAGCTTGAGAATTCGCAACTCGGTAGTTGAGTTGTGGCAGGGTTTTGAGCGTAGAGTTAGATTAGTCAATAGCGGGTTTACGTGTGTAAGCGAGGGACTATCTAATTTCTAGTAGAAACCTTGGGGGCAGCACGTAGGCAGGTTTTTGCCGAAGCTGGGTAAATTCTGTGTTGTTCTGTTTTATTCTGTTATTTATATTCTGCGATATCTGTGCTGCTATTCTGTGATCTGAATTGAAATTAATTAATAAGCTTCCGCGATTAATTTTTATAATTTATACCATCACCCTATTCAACCCCCCCCCTCTAGGGTGAAATCGATCCTACACAAACATCATTATTTAAAATGATAATTAACTTTAATCATCATTATTGAAATGATTAATTGACTTTAAAAAATAATTATTAAAATGAATAATTAACCTTAGAAATCATTATTAAAAATGATTAATTAATCTTTAAAACATCTTTATTAAAATGATTAATTAAAACAATTTATTATAATATCTCCGAACTATATCCATAGCGACTATCGCTATATGGATCATAATTCCAAACTCGTTTTGTAAATTAATTTTTTTAAACCATGGTTCAAACAACATTTTTAAAAGTGTCAAAACAAAACCAAATATTTATTTTTTAAAACCTAAGTAGGAGATCAACAAAAAGATTTTCAAAAGAGATGATATTTTCAAAGTGTCAATATAGCGATAGTCGTTATATGGACACTTCCATAAAACATTTTATATGCCATATATTCATCCAAAGATCTCATAAACATAAACATATGTATACTCAAATGTAAATAACATTCTAAAGCCGGGTAAAAAAATTCTCTTTATAACTTATGCACTTCGAAGTGCGTCGCAGCGACCTATTTGCTACGAATACTTCGACTTCATTTCAAGTTCCCTGCAAACTTCTTATATGCCATCCGCTTTCAAGAGGGAACCAAAGCAAAAAATATTATTCCAAATTTATAACATAAACAATCAACTAACTTATATTATTATCACAAATGATAAAGTTTAAATCTCTGGGTTTAAAAGGGAGATTTACTCACCAAAATCCACACAACTACAAATTAAAGCTACTAAAATCTAGCACATACACTCAAATCTACTTTTGTTTTCAAAGACTTGATTTTTAGTGCCTTAGGAAGTTAAATTTGGCTCAGCCTAGGGATACATGGACTTAACCATGATTTTGAGCAGGGTTTTGGGTCATGTTGTGGAGTTAAGAGAAGTGGAGAGGAAGAGAAGTGTTTTTTTACTTGAAAATTATAAAGAGGCCATAATAGTGAAAATTTAAGCTTGCAAAAGAAATAGGAGTTTGAAATGAAGAAATTGAAAATGAAAATAAGTATTGAATAAAAAATAGAATTACTTATATATAAAATGGATAAGTGAAATGTCTAATATACTCTTAATAATTTAAAAAGCACCATGCCCTCCATATTTTTGATGCCACCTCACCCTTCCCTTCCTTACTTCACATGCATCTAACCCCCCCTCTCATCAGCATCACCTCATCACTTCATAAGATTTGATGTTTCCTTTTACTATTTTTCTTTTCTTTTAAAATTTAAAAGGAAAATCAATTTTACTTTATTGCTTTAAGTAAATATTTAAACTTATTTAACTCTAACCAAAGCATATGTTATTTATATATGTATGTATATATATACTCTAATGTACACAACATGTTCCAACAACTTTTAGATGATGAAGAGTTGAAAATCTGAAAAATGATTTTCAATCACATTTTCGATTTTTTCTCCAAACTAATTATTTTAGCAAACCAAATTTTAAAACAATTTCACCATCACTAGTCATTACTTAAAAGAGGTTTATTTGAGTCATAAAATCCACTGTTTAAATAACTAAAAATATATTAAATATTCGAATTCAAAGTGATTAAATTATGGGTCGTTGCAGCCAATCCCTCTTCCGAAACCATATAACCTATAAAACTTAACTTCCTATTTCTAGAAGCGAAAGTTGGAAAACTTCACCTTCAACTTCTGGTATCTTAAAATTTCCAGTACCAATCTAAGGTGATCTACAAGATCTTGCTTATCCTTAGAATACACCAAAATACCATTTATAAAGACCAACATGTTATATCTAACTAATTGTGAAAGACCCAGTTCATAAGATCCATAAAAAATGTTGGAGCATTTATTAGTCCAATGAGCATGACTAACCACTCATATGAACCATATCTCATCCTACATGCGGTCAAAGGAATACTTTCCTCCGCAACTCTTTGTTGATGGAATCTTATAGCCAAATCTAGCTGTGAAATACTCTAGACCTACTTAACAGATCAAATAAATTATTTACTGGGCAACGAATAAAGATTCTTTATCGTTTACTCATTCAACTTCCTATAATCAATTCAAAGTGATCCATTCAACTTATTTAAAGATACCATGGAAGCTCCCCACGGTGAACTACTTGGCTAAATGAAACTCCTACACTCAACTTCCACTAGCTACTTCTTCAATTCTTCCATCTCCTTTGGTGACATTCTACTAGGGGTCTACTAATAGGTTGTGGCCCAGGTACAAATCTATGCATAGGGGGTCTTCTTGGAGGTAATCTCATCACTGGGTCAAAATGTCTAAAAATTCCTAAACCACTAAAACTTTATCAATCTTCTCTTCTAGACTTTTCATTGCACAAAACAAAACCCTGGATCTTCCCTTTTATCGTCTAGATACCAAGATCATTTCTCCTTCCTTTGGTTCCGTAAGGCAATAATTTCCTCATATAATAAATCATGGCACCGTCTTACGCCAACAAATCCATACCCAAAATTACTCGTATACTTCAAAGTCAAACACATATTGGTCCAAGAAAATAAGTGCTCAAATAGAAAAAACTTTAAACAGATGCATCTCAATTAGAGAGTGGCATATCCATGAATCAGATTAACAACACGCAAAGAAGTAACTAGATAGGTAAGATCTAACCCCAATCTTTCTACCACATCTATCAAAATGAAAGAGTGGGTAACCCCGGTATCAAGCAAAACTCTAGCTAAAAATAGGAATCGTAATCATACCTCAAAGCACTACTCCCTTTTCCTTCTCCTCGGTTGTTAGTCCTGATGAATGATCCCCCAAAGAAAAAAGCCATGTCTACTTCAGCTTCGGATAATCCTTCCTCTTATGACCTAGCTTATCACAATTGAAGCACTTAACCTTAGTCACTATAACTGCTTGTGGTCAATTAAATGCATAGTTTCCTTGTTGATTATAGTTGTAACAAACAATCTTTGAAAGATCCCTTCTATCTCCTCCTTCCTGATCCTTTCCTCTCAGTTGTTTCCCTTTCTTCCCCTTGTTCTATGGAGCGAACTTCTTCTTCAGCTCTACTTCGTCTTTGCCTCTACCCTTCTCTTATATTGGTAAATACTATTATACCTCTGCCCCATATCCACAATAAACTCACCAGGAGACACCAAGTGTTCCATCATCTTATGATCCAAGCCTTGCATCAAGTCCTGAAATAACTTATTTTTTTTCTTTAGTGGGATGTTAATCAATTCTCATCCATACTTCATCAAGTCATTAAATCTTTGAATATACTCTTCCATCAAAAAATTGCATTTATTGAGATCGATGAACTCCATCAACAACACACTTCTTTGCGATTCGAAAATGAACCGAGCCTCAAATCATTCTTTGGACCGTGCTCAAGTATCTCCTATACAGAAGTCTCAGTAGTCATCTATTCAAATCAATCTAAGGCATCCTTATGTAACTGTTTTGAATTCATTCTTCACTTCTCCTCATCGTTCAATCCTAAATCCTTAAAGATAGGCTTACTCACCTTCATCCAATTCAATAATTCTACCACTATTTCCTTTTCTAAACATCTTTCCTTCTAAATTCCTATAGTCTTGATTCAGCTTGGAGAAGTCCTCTCTCATCATTGGTCTTGGTCCTACCACCTCAGGTATGTCTTCCCCCACTATCTATATTATTGAGTTGTAGGAACAAAGCATTTATATCCATTCCCACATAGGTAGGACAACTTCATTCTTGGCCATTGGAGGCATTTCTCTTTCATTGCCTTCATAAGTCTTCGAGCTATCGTTCTCTCTCCTGGCATTAGCTTCCCCTATAGTGATCTTTTAACTTCTCATCTTAATTTTCTGGCAACAAAGTCTTTGTTAGAACCGGGAGGACATATAGCGAAATAATAGTAAGAAGATAGATTTATATACCTATAAATCCCTATAGAAAATATAATTACGTCATAAAATACCAGGTGTCACCTTAGGCCTTCTCTAACACTTTCGTTTATGGTTTCCACTTTGGCCTTAAACCCATGCCTTTTTTGTTTTAGTTATCACACATGTCTTATACCAAGATTTACGTGTTTTGGTTTCCACATAGGCCTTACACCAATGCTTTTGATTCTTGGTTGCCAAGTAGACCTTATATTGTTAATCGAACTCTACCCAATCATACACTTATTAAGCTTTATCCTTAATTATTAATTAAGTTATTTTAAGCCCGACTACTTTTGGCTTACTCCATTACTTATTACATCATCACTAATGTTCAATGTATTATTTTCGACGATATTAAGCCTTAACAAAACCCTTCAGAAGTGAATTAATTTTGTCATGAATTTGCTATAGCCAATCAGATCTCGGCAATCATTACCCTTTCCCTCATCTAGAGGAGTCTAATTTAGTTTAGTTTTGTTAACAAATGAAATCTTAATTATAGGTTTTGGAAATAACCCCATCTACGTATAATTCCCTTATAGCCTTGTTTCCCCCTTCGGTCTTTGGTCAATGCCTTTTGGTTTAATAAGCCTAGATTTATACTTAGCTTTCATACTTAAATCCTTTTACTTAATATTCTAATTCATTTACTCTTGGTTCGACTCCAGCGCCTTTAGTACTTCCTCTCGGTCCACATTAAAAGCCTGCACGTTTGACACTACCTTAACACGTGTTGACTTCTCATTCATTCTAACTTCATTTTACCCTTATCTAGTACGTTTCTGATGTACTTTTCTGATGCATTCAACATATATTATGGATCTACTCTTTTAACCAATTATTAAACACTTATTTAAATTACCTTTCGGCCTCCAATATTTACCTTTTGGCTCCTACTAAATCCCTTTCAGATATATATATATTTTTTCATTTGGAAATTACTTATAGTATATCCAGAAAATCTTTGAAAATTTATACATGTATTTCTATTCTAAAAATTTCTAAATCTTCCTATTTCTAGCCATTTTGTAACGATCCGTAATTATCGATAATTAAAAATATTTAAATTAAATAAAATTTTGAAATTTATATTGTGAGAAATTAAAATTTTATGATTTATTAATGTGAAAATAATTAGAATATGATTAATAATATTGTTTGAATGTTGTTGAGAATTATTTTTATGTAATTTCAATCAATTAAAAATTTGTAAAGTTAATCTGGTTATAATTGTAAATAAGAAATTAAATTGGTAAATTAATGGAATTTATGAAATTGGAATATTACAGTTGATAGGAGTTTAGATGATATTTTTAGAATTTGAATGTAATAAAGTGTAGATTAATGTTAAATATATTCATATGATATTTTATAATTTAATAATAAAAGTGTGAATAAAAATATAAAGAATTTGATTGGAATTAAAATATAATTAACGGAAATTTTATTACAATTGCAATTGAACTCTAAAATTAGTGTAATATTTAAATAGTGGGTTTAATATTAAAATTTTGTTTTGATAGATTATTAATTTCTATGTAATCAAGAATGTTATATTGTTAACTTTTAAATTTTAAATTTGAAAGTAAATAAATTAATTTAATAATAATTTATTTGATTAACGTGAAAATAGCCATTTTGGCCATTATCTCGGATATCATCAAAACTAGTTTCATCGGATCCATAATGGTGATTTATTGTAGGATTTCAAGTTTCGTATCGATCGAACTTGTCATTTGATCGTGCGAGCTTGTAATGCATAGAAATCAATTAAAAGGATTTAATTGAATATAATCTGATTTTGAAAGCTAACTTCTATATACAATGAAATTTGGTTTGAAACTAGTTCCATTGAGTTTAAAAATATCAAAAACATCTATTTCGATATATTGGATGATCTACTTTGGTTTTGGAAATAAAACAGGCTTTTCGAGTCGTGTTATTGTTTCGAACCAATTCGATATGTCCATTCTTCCTTACCTACCTTTGCCTATATATAGGTTGTTATAAACCCTAGTTGTTTCTCATTTCTGATTTCTGTATGTACATTTCCTTCTGCTCCTTCCTTCCTTCCCAATGGCAGAAACTGAATTCCTAAAATCAAATTTCAAATCAAAATCAATTTCAAATTTCAAACTCCTCCAATTATGTCTTGTAATATATCATTGGAAAGCTCTCGATGAGCGCAATCCGGATCTGCAATTCGTTTTTGCAATTGAATCACCATTTGGCCAGAAATTGGCAATCTTTTTCAGCCGTCCATTCATATGGTTCAATTTCAATGGTAGATCTTCATCCTAGGAGCGATCTGTAAGCATTGGTGCGTAGAGGGAGTCGAGGCAAGTCGATCCATGGTCTTCGTTTGTCTCGAAGGTGGCCTGAATCAACATGATTGGCTGTTGAGACTAGCGGCGGCGGCGGTGGCCAGAGGGTGGCGAAGGCGTGTGCGAGGACATGAGAGGTGCACCTCGAGCTAAGGATAGCAGTGACGAACACATATCGGTGTGGATGTGGTCATAGCAGCATGCGACAATGATTTGAGATGGCGGTTGTACGTTGAGGAACAAGGTCGAGAGCATGGGTTAGGGTTTCAGAGGAGATGACATGGTAATCCTATTGCCTTGTTTATTTTTAATTTAATTTAATTTTAGTTTAACTATTCAATCATTCTAACGTGAGTAACTTTTTCATACGAACTCAGATTTGGCCATGGTTTCTTCTGTCATGATAGTGTCAAAATTTCAGACGTTATGGAACTGGTTTGGTTGGATTTTGAGACTATTCGATTTTGGGCTTTAAATTGGATTTTAGTCGACTGAAAATCAAAGGTGAGTGATTTGACCCACTCACGAATACTAAATCATCTTATGTTAGTTAAATTAAATCTATATGTGATTGGAAATTTATTAAGTGTTATTTGGTATTTTAAATTGTCATTTAAATTTAATTTGAGTTTATTTGAATTGAATTTCCATTTAAATTAATTTTGAATTTAATTGCCAATTAAATACCCAATAATGATAACCAGTTTATTTGTTGTAATTTATTGGTCGATTTGTATGATGATTGTGATGGATGTTTAATTGTTGCTATTTTTGGATGATTGGATGTATGTTTATTTATATGTTGTTATCACACTACTAGTCCCTTAGTTTACTGTTAGGAAAAATCACTGTTGGTTGAAGTGATACATACCCGAATGATCTTATAGAGTGGAGAAAAATCATTATGGATTGAAATGATAAACTCGAGCGACTTTATGGATTTTTGAATATTACTTGGGATTGCAGCTTGAAATGATATATACATGCAAATTTAAATTATTGCGGTTGAAATGATATATATCAGTATCACTTGACCATATGGTAGAAAATTATATACGGACACCGGATTGGTTAAATTAAATTATTTTCAGTCCATTTAAATGATATTATGAAATAAAATTAGATTTATATGAACTGAATTATTTGCAAAATCCAAGCTTTTAAAATGTGAAATTGAAATTGGTTTAAATGAATTATTTAAATAATTTAAATTGAAATTTTAAAGTTGAATTTTGAAATATAAATTAGATTTATCAAAATTGAGTTATTATAATCGTTTGAATATTTAAACTTTGAAATTATTGAGTTAAAATGGTTTAAATTTATAGTTTAACATGGATTTGAGATCGATATAAATTGAAATGGTTTTATTGAGAATTTGAATTGAAAGAATAAGATTGAATTTTGTTGATTTGAAATATAGACATGGTCCAGATTTGTTGAAATGGAAGAAACAGTTTGATTTGATATTATTTTCAAATTATTTATTTTAATATAACTATTTAAAGATCTATTATTTTAAAATTCAGATTATTTAGATTTCAAACTATTTACTATATAAACCATTTTCAATATTCAAACCTTTTTATAGTTAACTATTTGAACAGTTTTAAAATCCTTAAATTTAAACTATTAAACTATTATAAACTATTTCTAATACGTTAACTATTTTAGTATATAACCTATTTTAATATATAAATTATTTCTAATGTATAAACTATTTTAATCTACAAACAATTTTTTAAAAATATAAACTATTTTTAGTGTATAACTATTCTAATATATATAGACTACTTTCAAAATTCAAACTGTTTAAAGTTGGAACTGTTAGGATTTAGGTTTAATTGATTTAAATGCAAGTATTTTGATATGATGGTCTAACCTATTTTGTGATTATGATTTTGAAAATGAATATGATTTAAAGGGATTAATGATTATGAAAGTGAATATGATTTAAAGGGAATAATGATTTTGAAAGTGAATATGATTTCGAAAGTGATGTGATTTTGAAGTGAATATGATATTTGGATATCAATTATAAATCGGTTTTGGAAATATAGAAGAACTAACTGGTGTAAATAAGCATTTGGTTGTTAAAGAGATCGAGATCGAAAATTATCATGCTCTCTGCCAATACCGAAAACCACTTTAACAACTATGCACGTGGTAGGGAATCCAGAATGATGTAGGATGGTTTGGCGAACGCTACTGGAATGAAGTAAGAGAACAATGATGGATATCCTTGACCTTCGGGTTATAATAAAAATGACTAAAACAGGAGCCATGCTGGGCCAAGAGGGGACGCTCCCCCCATCAGATATATTTCTTCGATACCATATTTATTACTTTATGATTGATTTGGTGGCCACCCTCGATTTTGATTATTGGAGTGTGTTTCAAGGTGGGCGGTAGTACCTGCTATGCATTACCACTAGTCCAGGAGTGTAAAACGATAGTATCCTACCATGAGCATTGCCTCACGTGCCTTGTCATATTTATCCTGATCGCACCCACTACGACTTTGGTTTGTATCGTACCTATGGAGTGCTCCCTGAGTATCCCATGAGTTTGGTGGGGCTTACAGTATCTATATAGACTATGGTATTTATATAAAAATGTGTTAAGGGGGATATGAGTAACGCCTTACCGCTATTTTAATACTTTACTATAGACATATTATATTAGTGTGTTGTACTATGTATGTAGATAGTTTAATGGATCCTTAGGAGATGAAATCTCGAACATCTATTAAATTATTGCACGCATGCTAGACACTAGATAGGAGATGTGAAATCCCTTAAACATCTCTGAAGCTTTTACACTCATATTTATTTACTGTTGATTTAACTTACATAAGATCTTTTAGTTCTAACTTGAATGTTTTGTCTTTTCATTACGCTCGGGTCAGTCTGAGCTTTTAAGTGTATTGAAGACCATTTTATTTGGAGGATGAAGATGGAGATTTGTCTACTATTTATTATTGTTATTCCACTGCATCATTTTTTTCTGTTGCATTATTATTTATTCCTGCTATATGTATAACTTTGATCTGTGTCGTAAAAGTGTGATCGAATGTTACTTGTAAAACAACTTCATGAACCGTTTATTTGATTATTATATTTTGTCATTCTGCTGTGAGATTCTATGTTTAGTATTTTTCTTTTTTCTATTATTTTCTTATTTACCCCATTAACAATCCTCCCTTTTGAATGGTATTGTCGATTTAAATTGTCTAAAAAGGTAAATCGTTACACATTTTCTATAATAAATGGTTCTTAGAAAATCCGTATAAATTTTTTTTTATAGGACAGTTCTACAAATCAAAAATCATTACTAAAATATGTTCATGAAATCATATTGAATTTTTGAATTGTTAAAATCATAAGAAGCATAAGAAATGATCGTAATTAAATTTGTCTAGGGCAATTATAAAGGAAAAATGGATTAGCGAACATATTACTCATCTAGATCTTTTAGTCGAATGATGTTTCTAATACCCTAAGCTTTAATCTTCTTCCTATTTTTCTTTTCCTTTATTAGGCTTCTACCAACTTAAGTAGTTAATATCAGTATTGGGTATGTATCAGTCAAGTACTGGTGTAAGATATTTAAAAATTTCATGATAATATCAGTAAATATCTAACATGTGTAGAACTTGTTATAAACAGTGTTGTACTATGTTATTATGTTAGTTGATGCTAGGTATTCAAATATTTGGATAAATAATTCCAATTATTATCAAAGATTGATGGCATATTGATTATAGATTATAATCCATTTACCGAGATGTTCTATTATATACAAATGGTAATATAGGCTCATAAAAACCAAGAAATTCATATAATGTACATCTTTATTATTTTTCTATTTTTGTAATATATTCATTGCTTCTTCGGTCATTTGATAATCTACATTACTTTTTCAAAATTCCATATTTGTAGTTTCATCATTTTCATTCTCACTTAATTTATCAAATAAGAAATGTTGATTTGATACCAATTACGACTTTTGCTCATTCGTTATCGATAAACATATAACTTTATTATAGTTCAACTTTTAGTTCTAGATGCATGATAATAAATTATAAAATGAACTTTCATAAGCTATTATACAAAGTATAATAATGGTGAACAAAAAATGACCAAAAAGAGAAGTAACTCGTTCATGATACTGCCTTTAGTAGTAATGCCTTCAAGGAAAGTAAAACATATAAAGTAATGGAATAAGCAGAGTTTTCTTTATTAAAAGACCACTGAAGAAGCCCAAACCTGTATTGCAAAACTAAAAAATTAGTGCATTGAGATTTATAATATGGTCTAAAATTGTCATTCGTCGTATATAGAAAATAGATATTTATTTGTAAAGATATTTATTTGTACAGATTTTTTCCCCAAAACATATAATAATGAATGATATTCCTAAAAAGTATTGGGTATTTAACACTAAATATCAAAGCGATATATCAAAAAATATTGGATCGTATATTGGTAACGATATTTTAAGTGATGTTTAAAAAAAATATCGGCTTTGGAGCAATATGAGATATATTGGTGATATATCAACTATATTATATGATACTAACTATGTAGCTACCAACATTAAAATGCTTCGAAGTTTTTATTTAATTTAAGTATAGAATGAAATGAGAAGAGAGTGATGAAACAATTTGAAAGGACATGTTCTCTATGGGTAACGACATTTTATTAAACCATTCTTTTTCTTATTTAATTCATTTTAGTTAGGTTCTTTAATTAACATTTATAAGTAAATGTACATCCAAATACTTATCGAATCGTTTTATTATTTAACTTCATATTTTAATCATTTAAATCTTTATTTTTATAAATAATTATTTATTAATCTATGGGGTGTTACATAAACGGAGAGCAGGGAGGGAGAGGTGGAGGACTTCAATGTGTTGTTTCTCAAACAGGAATGCTACATAACCTCCGAACACTATGAGGAAGAGAAAAAGAAATTGAAGGAAGAGTGGGATGAGCAGGTGACCAAGATGCTCAAGATCAGTTTTTACGCTAGCTACCATATGCCCATAGTTGTACACTTTCTTAGTCTTGATATTTATGGGGTAGGTCGGTAGGAAGCTACCGATGAGATGAAAGCAGTGGGTTAATCGCATCCCCCTATTTTTTCATAGAAGTAGATTGCCTCCCTTATGGGATCTTCTAGTAACCCGCCCTCGACCATCATTCTTGAGATTGAGAAATCGATGGCCTCTAAGGATGATTGCCACATCATTGAATTATAAATGTAGGCCAGTTTTTATATGTATTTTTTTGTGAAGCAGGCTGGAATTTTTTTGTAATAAACGTGATTATTATGTAATTTGAATGGCTATTACGTCTGTAAAGTTCTATGTTTATCTTTTACTTTTCTGCTGGTGACTTACGTGCATGCCTACCTATTCTGTTTATATTTATCTGTATGATAAGGGGTACCCTTATTTTATGTCGAATGGCTTAAGTGACCTTCGCTTTGTTAAACAAACATGTGGACTTAGGCACTAAAGCACGACATAGCAAGTGGGTCATAAAGAGAACAAAGAATAGACTTACGTTTTGATCTAAGATGATTTGTTCTCGGCTAGCATGCATGTACAGGTAGAGATTAGTCACAGGGAACCCTTTTTTGGATGTTAGATCATCACGTTGTTGATCTTCTTACCGGGTAATTGTTGATTGGCTTCAATGGTTGGGATTTGCTAGGATGAGGCTGCTTGGAATGTCTGAGGCGGACAGCACTGCAGATGCCAAATTGGTATTACTTCATGGGTGATCGCGCCGATCTTGGCAATAATGCTACCTCCCATTGTGAGGGAAATAAGCATCATGAGCGAACGATTCAGGACCATGGTGTGCGCGGTCTCTTCATTTGTTCGTTGATGCCTCTAGCATGGAAGGGAGTAATATTTGAAATACATATCCTCATGGATAATAAACCATAGATGCATGAATCGAAACCACTTCATGGGTGGTCATTCAGTCAGTGCTTCGGTGTTCCGTCCTACTGTAAGGACGTCGAGCAACATTACAGGCAATTGAATATGGACCACTGCACGGATGGTCGCACCATTTATTTGTTGATGCCTCCAGCATGAAAGGGAGCATTTTTGGCTTGTGCATCCTCTTTGAGGAATATATGCATGAATCGAGACTTCCTCATGGGTGGTCATCCATTGATGCATCGGTATCTCTGTAACACCTAAAGTTTTTGTAGCACATTATTCTAAAATCATATTTAATTGACAATTAAATACAAAATATATAAAAGTAGGTAAATTATGGATAACTGCTATGCTAATAAAATTTGAATTTCAAAACTTAAGTGGAGTAATGATTTACATAAAAAGGAGTTAAGAGAATAAATTAGATTGGAGAAAAAAAAGGAAAGAGGGATATCACTTGCGTTTATTTCCCCTAACTCTCTCCCCCGTGTTTTATTTTCGGCCACATTCAATAACCCAGAAAGAAAAATAAAATATAAAGTTAGGAGAACTCCATTAAAATACGTTCCAACTAATTTGTAAAATATCTAAAATCCAACCACTTCTGTGCAGGAATGGCAATGGGGTGGGTTGGGGCGGGTTTTTAGTGCCCCATACCCGTCCCAGATTTTTTAGACCCCGCCCCAGACTTGTCCCGTAGACCCGGTGTGGGTCTGGAATTTTGCCCCGCACCCGGGACCCGTACGGGTCAGGGTAGACCCGACCCGCCCCAAGACCCGATGAGTCTCATGTATTAATTCAAAATTGTGTACCAACTTACGTATATTTATTTGCTTATACTCGTTATCACCAAATAATACATGAAATACAAATAACAAAGTGTCTAAGGAAAGTTAGTAAAAATGATGTGTACAATAACAATTCAGAAAATTTATACATATGTTATTGTATAATTATCAATGACGCAACTTAATACTCTAATTTTTTATATAGATGTTTATTGGAACATTTTAATATACATGCTAGAATCACTTATATCTAAGAAGATTAATAAATCATTATAGTAATAAAGCAGTTTCATGAGATGTTAGTAGTGCGGGTCGGATTGGGGCGGGTCAACCGAGCCCCGACCCGACCCTAGACCCGGAGCACTCAAGAACGGGTCACGAGTCTACCCGCCCCAATGATCCAATGGGGCAGGTCTGGACGGGCCAAAACAGGGACGGGTCGACTGGGTTTAGACCCTAGACCCGCCCCATTGCCATCCCTACTTCTGTGTCCGAAAAGCAGATAAATATCTGATTTAAAAACTGATGCGGATGCAGAAAAAAGGAATCCGCGTCCGAAAATTATCCATCCTGTTTTTGTTAAGATTATACTTTATATTATTTCTATTTTATTACAATAAAATATATGTATCTATTATTTTATTAACTTAGCAGTTTATATTGTATCTACTTAATGTGTATTAACTGTTCAAGACTATTTCTTATCATTGTTTTTTTACACAGTTTTATAATAATGGGATTGAAAAAAAATTATGTTAAATCAAAATTTTATATTTATATTTCTTGATTTATCATTCGTTGGTGGAACGATAATTGTTCGATATTTGTCTATATCCACAGACATGAATATTCGATATATGAAATTGATTTCAAATGTGGATGACGCTATTCATGCCCAAAAGTATTTGTTGAGAGGTCTAATTTTTCGACATAGAAGAAAATGATGAAAAGGCTTAATGAAGGAAACTAAGGCAACTATCTCTACATAAATCCAATCCAAAGTGAATAATATCTCCACCTCTCTACTGTATGATTTTATTTCGAATATATAATGAAATCAAAAGGTTGATACGTTTAATCATGTATATAATCTGGATAATCCTTTGTATGAATTATGGTTATCGTTTGTGAGTTTTTGTGAAATTTTTAGTAAAATTTTTGATTTAAAAACTAAGATATTGATATACAATTGCTTTAGGTTTTTGATATGATGTTGAGAACATTATTTTGTAGACATAGTTTTAATTTCATAATTTTCCTATGAATTTATTATGAATTTTCTAAGTTAAAAAAATGGAAAGTTTTGAATTTTAATTATTTAATATATAAAAAATAATTATTTTACTTTGAAATTTTTATTTATGATAAAAGTTAAAAAAAAATTTGGGAATTTTTAGGTATTTTTTGCAAGTAATTTAAATTTAGAATGAATTATTTTGTGAGGGAAAATGTTAACCATAATAAAATAATAAGGGTATAGTTAGTGGAAAATCAATGTTTTGGGAAAGTAGACAAATTTTATCGTGATTCTACCATAAAGGATTTCTAAAAAGTTTTGTTTAGCCAATAAAAATTTAATAAAAAATTATTTATTTTAAAGGAAATAAATCATTTTTTTGGATATTTACAAAAAGGACATATTTTATTTATATCCCCATAAAAAATTCTATTTCAACTTTATGCCTCAACTAAAACTTGTTACAAAAATAGTTCTGATTTTCACTAAGGTTAGATTTGTACTTGCGCAATTTGAAATTGCACAAGCATAAAATCACAATTGCACTTGTGTAATTTGAAACTACACAGTTATAATTTTTTGAAAAAAAATTGTGCTTGAGCAAATTCAAATTGCATAAGTATAATTTTTTGGAAAAATAAATTTATGCGTGTAAGTATAAAATGCCGTTATATTTAAAAAGTGGCCAATTTTTGTAATAAGTTTTGAACGAGGCTTAAAGCTGAAATTTTTTTTGGCTTATAAGTAAAATTTATTCTTTCAAAAATGCTATTTTGACTTGTGAAAGCTATCATAGCAAGGGATAACTTTGTTTTTCGACCTCCGATAACTACGAAAGATTTAGGTATGATAGCACCATATTTTCAACATGCGATAGAATTTACTTTGTCAACACTCGATAGCTACATATTTTTTAACATATGATAACATTATTCTGGTCAACATTCAATAACTATATTTTCAACATGCGTTGGCATTTTTTTTTTAACATTCGATGGCTATATTTTCAACATGCGATAACATTATTTTATTAACTTCCAATAGCTTATTTTGGTTAATATTCGATGGCTTGTTTTGGTTGACACTCTTAGATTTGTTGACATGCAATAGCTATATATATTTTGGACATGCGACAGCTATATTTATGACATGCGATAGCATATGTTTTCAATATGCGATAGCATATGTTTTCAAGATGCTATAGAATATATTTTGAAGTGCGATAACATAAGTATTCAAGATGCAATAACATGTATTTTGAAATGCGATAACATATATTTTTGATGTGCAATAGCATAAATATTTTGTGAAGGGCGATAGCCTATTTTGACACACTTGGTAACTTTTAACTAAGTAATAGGTTGAATTTTACTTATAACAAAAATATTATTTTGTTAAATTAATTACTTAAATAAAAAAGGTTCTAAAGAAAGGAAAAGATGTTTTTGGCCCATTTACTAAGTTGTTAGGGAAGAAAAGTGTTGTTTGTGTATAAGCAATTTGTGTATAAAATGGCTATTATATAAACATATATTTGTGATGGATGATGCTTTATATGTTCATTTTTAACTTAATCAGTTGATGTAGCATGCATAAGTTAATAGTCGACATGCTCACTCATATGTTATTATTCAATATTTTTAGCATTGGGGATTGGGGACCAATGATCGAATATGATTGTTCTAGTAGTGGTATTTATTTCTCCTAACTCTCTCCCCTTCCCCCTTTTTTTAATTTTCTGCCTCATTCCATAACCAAGAAAGAGAAACAAAATAAAAAACCAAAAGAACTCCCCTAAAATCCATTTCAACAAAAAAGAAGAAGTAAATGCTTAACAAAGGAAATTGTCCACATACAAATCCAATCTAAGGTGAATAATATCTTTATCTCTCTATTGTATGATGTTTGTAATTTGAGTTTATGTTGAAATCTGAATGAACGATGTCATGTATTTGGCTTAGATAATCATTTATATGGATTATGTTTTCTTTTCTGTATTCTTATGGAATTTTCTATAGGAGTTTTGATGTAGAAACTAAGGTACTAAACTCCAATTGCTTTGAATTTTCGATATAATGTTGAGAATATTATTTTGGAGAAGGGTTTTAATTTCATAATTTTTCGATCAATTGTGAATTTTAAAAGTTGAGAAAATCAAGTAATTTCAATTTAAAATGAATTATTTGGTGAACGAAAATGCTAATTACAATAAAGTAACTAATGATATAATTTATGAAAACTAAATGGTTTAAGAGAAAAGAGAAATTTTATCTCTGATTTTACTACAAAGGATTATGAAAAGATTTGATAACCAAAGAAATTTAGCAAGGATATTGGTTTGGTAAAAAGTTATTATTATTAAAGGAAATAATTTTGTTTTTTAGATATATACAAAAATGTCATTTTGACATGATAGCTATCTCAATCTTTGATAGTTGTTGTGACATGCGATAGCTTTTTTCGACCTTCGATGGAAATTTTAAGGTGCGATAGCACCATGTGATAGAATTTTTTTTCAATACTCAATATTTACATATTTTATTATAACAATATTCTTATCAACATTCGATAGTTATATTTTCAACATGTGATAGCAATACATTTGTCAACATTCGATGGCTATATTTTCAACATGCGATAACATTATTTTGTTCACATTCGATAGCTTATTTGGACAACATTCGATAGCTTGTTTTAATTGGTACTCGATAGCTTTGTTGACATGCGATAACTACATATATTTTAGACATGTGATGGCAATATTTATGACATTCGATAGCATATGTTTTCAAGGTGCGATAACATATGTTTTTAAGATGCAATAGCATATGTTTACAAGATGCAATAGCATATGTTTTGAAGTGCGACAATACAAGTTTTCAAGGTACGATAGTACATATTTTGAAATGTTATAGCATATATTTTTGAGATGCGATAGCATAAAGATTTTGTAAATGGCGATAGCCTATTTTGACATACTTGATAGTTTTTAACTGCATAATAAGCCGTATTTTCTTGATAATAAAATTTTGTTTTATTAAATTAATATTTAAATTACAAAGGTTTTAAAGAAAGAAAAATATATTTTTTAGCCATTTTACCATGTTTTTATGGAAGAAAATTATTACTTGTGTATAAGTACTTTGTGTATAAAATAACTATTATATGAACATATCTTTGTGATGGATGATGCTTTATATGTTCATTTTCGTCTTAATTAATTGATGTTGCATACATTAATTGTTGACATGCTCATGTATATGTTATCACCCGACATTTATAACATTAGGGTATGGAAAATGATGACCGAATATGATTGTTCCCATAGTGGTATGGTCAAACTTAACTCCTAAGTGAGTAGAATTGCATCCAAGAGATTGCAAAAATTAATTTATGTTAGGATTCCCAAAACTAATTAAAAGACACAACTCATTTTCATTTTAAAATGAGATTTAATGGTAGATATTGGTGTAGGATTACGCCCTAAAATCTAGATGTTAAGCCCCTAGTTAGTCGGGTCCGCGATTCCAATGCATGGGGCTTTGCTGATATTGTGGTTAAAAATTTAGTGACGTATTAGAAGGAACTCGTGCTATGCCCACCTATAATTTTCTTTTATCTGGAATTAGAAGCCGTTTCTATTTTCTTTTTAAAAGGACCAGATAACCATTTTGATTATTTTCTTTTATAACGAGAGTAGCTTGATACTTTTATGGGATCGGAAGAATGTTGGATTATTTGGTTATTCTTTGGCCAACGTCAGTCTGATAGGTTTTTAATTGGCCTGTGAAAACTAATAGATTCATAGTGACCTTGAAAAATCTATGTCGATGTATGAACATTGTGAGATAGGAAATTATGAGAATGTGTAACCTTCAGACCCTGCAATATCCAATTATTCATTTTTCCCATTATGCGTGATGTTGTTATGTTATGTTCTAAACAATGTGGTTGCAAGAAAATGATGTGTTTTGTGTTGATAGTGAGATAATAGTAAGGAGAAACCCATTATGTACTTCAACAGCGTGGTTTCACTATTTACCATTTAGTTTGAGATGGATTTATTATTCACACCAAGATTTTGTCTGACCTGGAGTTTTTATTCCCGCTAAACTCTCGGACACTCATTTGAGTTGGCTGAGAATATGACTTTTTAGGCTTAGGTGAATAAGGCTTTCAGAGATGTGCAAGAAGCAAGCTAGTATTATAAGTAGTTTCCACTATGCCATTTACTACTTTTATTATTGACTATACGTAATAAAGGGATTTATTACCATCAATTTGTTATGATTCTGATAATCCGAGGGGACGTATTCATACGTCACTCTTGGAATAATATTTGCATTTATTATATTTTATCTGAATGATGGAACTATGGGGTTGTATGATTGAAATGTAATGCATTTTCAAATGAGTGAATAAAAGTATTTTTCTAATAATATGTAAATTATTATGCTCTTGATGTTAATGATGCAATAATAGATCTTATTTTGTCACTAGGAAATAATGTTAGGGATGATTGTAGCATCATTAATATCTATTTTCGATCTTCAAATTGGAGGACGTTGGGCCAAAAAGTGACATAACATCCTAATCCGAATGATATAGAATAGATTTAACTAAAAATAGCAAGTAAAAATAGAAAACATGAAAATTTTGTAGTTGTTTGGCTATCCTGAAGCCGACGTCCACTTTAATCTTATTATGGAATGTTGTTATCATAAGTATAAGGGATTTACAGTTCAAAATAACCTAGAAATGTAAATAGTAGCCTGCTTAGTGAAAAACTTGGTAGAGGAAAAATTGAATGGCCAAAAATCCTTTTCTAGATGAAGGTAGCCTCCCATTTATATCCAAATTCCAACATAGATCTCACTATCCAGGTTTGAAAACATCTAAATCACCAAGATCTAAAAATCTAGCATGTAGAATAGATCGGCCCACATCAGTATCAAGAAGCAAATCATGTTGGTATCGATGTGAATTCATGTCGGTACTGACATGAATTTGGGCATTTGAAGTCCATTTTTCCTCAATGCCTAAGTTTTTTCCTTTTAGCATTGCCATTCCAAGTCCCAAAATCATGTCGGTACCACCCAAATCATATCGGCACCGACATGATTTTGTTGTTCAAAAGTCATTAAACTTATCAAGTTCCTCTATATCATCATTTTTGATAGTTCCCAAATCATATTGGTGTAATTCATGTCGGTATCAACATGAATCATGTTGGTGCCAACCTAATTTTCATTTCTGAAACTTGGTCAACTCTTTGATGTGGTGAACGTCTTTTCGATCCCAAATGTTGATACTAGTACATTTACGGTATTCGGTACCGAGCACCCAAGTGCAAAAAAGGCAGAATGTTAGGGTAAAATAAAAGAATAAGAGAAAATGAAAGAAGAGAACATAATATCAGAATCTCACAATGGAACGATAACGTATATGTCAAATTGATACTTTTAAAAAGGAAAATTATATAGATACAATAATCAGAGTAAACTAACTTATCATTAGCCTAGACAGTTATAATAACATATCCTCATGATTACTGATATAAAAATAAATAAAGTAATGTGGTGGAAATAAAATCTACGATAGGTAATCATCTAGTCTACTCTCCAAGAACTCCAATGATCATCGATGAAATCTGGAAACATATACTGGGCTGACTCGAGCATTATAAGAATAATAACACTCGGATCAGTCTGACAAACCAACGTGAGAAAACTTAAGTAATTTGAATTACTATATTTGTAAAACCCTTTAAAGAATTAAGGGTACCTTATAAAACCATGCAGCAAATAAACACGGATGAGTTTTTACCTTACGATAATTAAACCAATTTATAGAAAAATTTAGTGTTATTAATAATAATGTCTAGAGTGTTCAATATGAATATAAATCATAGCTGAAATGGTTATATTGGTTACATTTGATAGCATATTTCGATATACAAACAAAACCGCTAAGGTACGTTCGTATAAATGGATTTTCCATGACGACCTCCCCAGTATGCTCGTAAGCCATACTACGACCGATAACCTATGATAAGGGTCAGAAACTACCTTCCGAGCGTCATATATCTCCAGATAAAATATACCATAAGGTAGACACAGCAAGCCCACGCCCTAACATGTGAACCGAGTATTATCAACTCCTCATGCGCAACATATCGATAAGTATACTCTAGATAATGGAGTTGATGTACCCCCTATGTAGGTTAGATGAACCTAGGATCATGCATCATACTCTATCTTTAGTCATTTCTCGATGTTGAGGCTACATTCGACATCTTCACACGAATTTTCAACAAAACTCGATCAAATAATGAATCCTACATGGATTCCATCATCTCAACAGATTTCGAAACCACACATGGTTTCCATCATTCACTTCCAAAACATAGAACCCATATAATAGTTTTGAAGTGGTATTTGATAAATAAAACACTTACTGATCTCAAACTCTTCAAAACCAATCGATGAATTTCCGGTTGACTCAATTCCTATTCTTTTAGAAGTAATCAAAAGCTAGAGGTGTTTCTTACCAATACTCCTCCCCGGGGGTTCTTATTGGTATAAATCCACGAAGCATCACATATACTTCCTAAGTTAAGTTTGGTCAAGATCAGTAGTCGACTAATTGATTATCGAGATTTGAGCGCTTGCTTATGGGAATCGAGGTTCCACACTTTACACGTTTTCGACCTTTCTGCTTAATTATTCCTCGGCCTAGAAGAATGCCTATAGGTTAGAGCTCTTTTGCTCCGTCCTTACCTAAACATTAGTCTTGACTCTCACAAATAGAGAAGCTTACTCGTTCGACTTTTAATGTTAAGCATATTAGTACTAACATCCCATAAACAATCAAACTAAGATCATTACATAGTTGTTACCTATCACCAAATATAATCAAGTCACATAAACTACTTTTAATCCTTTTATAATTAATTTATCCACTGTTAATTAAAACGCTTTTTTGTTAGTAAAGCATCTTTTTATCTAATAAAACTTCTTTTATAAATCAAGACTTCCTTTATTAATTAATACTCTTTTATTAATTAAAACTTCCTTTATATACTTAAATAAATATATCGGATTTCTCGTTATAAAAGATATATACTTGTCTTTATAAATTTATCTATTAGTTTGTTCTTTTAATACTTAAAAAGTATTCATATACTTATTCCAATGGTATAATTTTATACATAAATCTTTTAATAAGTTTTACTTACTTGAAATATAATCAAAGAGATTAAAATATTTACTACCAAAAAATTGATATAATAAACACATTTTCTTTTATAAATTAAACATATAACATCTTCTATCCCTTTATAAAAGATTTCAGTACTTGTTATTATCTTTAATATTCCATTGTTAAAGATTTTAAAATATTTCTTCCAAAATATAATTTAAGGGTTTAAAAAGAAATGTTTCTAAAATATTGTTTACTACAAACCCAAACTCATTCCATTTAATCATTACCTTTAATACTCTCTTTTTTAAAGGCTTAATTACACCTAAGGGTTAAACATAAGTGTTGGTACAAACAATTGTCACAACAAACTCAAACATTTTATACTTTTAAAACATTCCTCTTTAAAACTCCATTTTTAAAGATTTATTTAAATTTAAGGGTTAAAGACAAGTGTTGCTTAAGACAATTATCACATCAAATCCAAATCATTTACTTTTATTTTTTTACTCAATATCCATTAGTAAATATTTAATTATATTTCCAAGTATAATTAATAATAAGGGTTAAAAACAAGTGTTGCTAAAAACACTATCTACAACAACCTAAAACTATTTACTTATTCATTAATAACTTTAAACATTTATTTAAAGATCATTTACTTTTATTTTTCTACTAAATATCCATTAGTAAATATTTAATTATATTCCCAAGTATAATTAATAATAAGGGTTAAAAACAAGTGTTGCAAAACAAGTGTTGCTAAAAACACTGTTTACAACAACCTAAAACTATTTACTTATCCATTAATAACTTTAGACATTTATTTAAAGATCAAAGCATATCCACACTTATTAATTAAGTCAATATGCTTTTAGTTGATTCCATAAAACAATTTATTTTATCTTAAATGTTAAAATCCAAACTCCGTTTATTATATTTATAAAATACTTAATTTAATATTTAAAACTTATATATATATATATATATATATATATCTTTAAAATACTTATTAATATTCTAAAATACTTTTAAAACTACTTAAAATATGTGATAATTATTTATATAGAATATTATGTAAAAATATAGAATTTTTGAATAAATAGAAAAACAATTTTTTTAACAAAGCTAGCCGACTTTGGAGTGGGTTGTGCCATTGTGTAAATAATGGGAAAATATGTGTTTTGCACATGCACAGAATAGCTAAGAGAGGGCAAAGAGCCCAAAAACAGAGGAAAAAGTAAAGTACAGGGGCTAGGCAAAAGAGCCCAAAAACAGAGGAAAAAGTAAAGTACAGAAGCTAGGCAAAAGAGCCTAGACTATTAACCATGAAGACTATTCACCTTTCGTAGAGGAGCAGCCCGAAGAGGAGCAATCATCGGATAGGCCAATAACATGAACAAACCCAAAGAAAAGAGCAGCAAGAGCTGGTTCGTAACCATCAGAAGTAGGGGTGTAAATGAATTTCCTATCCCAAGTGATGTCGTATAACTTACTTTTATTCTCCCGACCAATCTCACCAGTCCTAGTAATAGCAAGGCCCTCTCATTCGATATGATACAAAAGACTACGACTCTCACCCCTAACATTGCTGATAAAGGCATAGTAAGTGTCCGTAATTGGGGAGTAACGCATCTCAAAAGGGACATGAATCCATGCATGCTCCTCTAAATTCCAAACAATGATATCGGACAGAGCAGAAGTATCATCGACAGATTGGACCCCTCTAAAAGTATCAAAAATAACAGGAGCGACTTCATCAAGATTCACAACAACAGAATCAACAAAGGAGAGTCAACAATAGGAGACATATCGACAGAAGCTACAACTGGAGCATCAAAGGCAGGAGATACATCAGCAGTAGCAATAATAGTAGGAGATACTGCAACCTTCGGGATCCACTTCCTGATAGGAGGTCGAGGCAAAAGAACCTGGAAAAAAAGAGGCAAAATGCTAGCAGAGACGGAGCTAGAACACGTCTTCGAGAGATGTCCAAAGGACTGGCAAGTCGTACAAATATATGAAACCCAACTGTATCAAACTCTAACCTCAGCAAAATGGTCCACACCTATTCTGACCTTAAGCACCGAAGGCAGAGGCTTGGCAGGTGTTATTTCAATCAGGGCTTTGGCGTAAACTAATTTATTTCTGGCTACTGTATTTGCATCATAACAAATCACCTTACCAACAAGTCCCGCAAGCAAATCAATCCCAACGAGAGGCTAGAGAACAGAGGGAATGTGAGAAAAATGAGTCCAGAATGGAATAGATCAAACCTGAGATCGAGCCTTATCCACTGAACTCCAAGTGATAATAATGAATGGTTTCCCTCTATTAGAATTGGGTCGGCTTTTAAAATTCGCTGTCTTTCATCATTGTGCGTGAATTTAAAATAGTACATTTCATTGTCAAAGTGAACACTCAAGTCTCCTCTAAGCTTCCAAACCCGGTTGCATCTAGCCTTAACAAGATGGTAGGAAGGATGGGACTCAAAGAAAAAGCCTACCAAATAATCTTTCCAATAGTCTACACTCACCTCAATCACTTTCGACGGGGGAATCATTACTCCATCAATCTCAACATTGTCAAATGAATGCATAGAATGTGCACCCGCATTATTCGGTAATTTGGTGAACAAAAATGACCAAGAAGGTGCTACCGTGGTAGCAGAGGGAACCACAAGGATAGAGGAAAGGGGGGGCGTAGGTTGACTAATTGGCAAACAAAAATGGAAGGAATTAAGGTCGTCATTTTCACAAACACGCGGCGTGCATCCTGGAGATGAAACCGTTACAGGGCAATTGGACACATAAACATCAAGCATGGTTTCACCCAATACATACCCTGACATGCCTCGGCCACAGGCCTCTTTCTAGACTCACAAAAGGCAGAAACAACATCGGTACCCACATTTTCATCACTCAAACCCACATTTTCTTCACTCAAACCCACTAAAGACCAGGACCAAGCATTCATTCCAACGGTCTCCAAGAGGGGCGATAGAGAGCGCTCACAGTTTTTGGATGGTCAGACAGGGGAAAATGAAGCAGCTCTGTCAAGCTCCAATATCAAGCACTCCAAAGGGTTGTCTCTACTCAAAGGGACAACAGGCTTGGCTAAAACACTCATAGATTGGACATGCTCCAAGGAGACAGTCGACACACGACCCAAGCACGATGATGCGTTGAAAGAAACACCAGATCGTGTGACTGAACGCTCCAGCTCAGGTAATGGGGGGAGGCTTCGGCATGAGAGAAATGAGGTGGAGGAGGTAAACGGAGAGGCGGACGAGACAAAAAGATCAGAGACGAGAGAAAAGGAGACGTGCGAAATCAGATCCACAAAATAAGGATGGTCGCCAGTAATGTTGAAAATATCATTCTTATGCTTAAAAATGAGAAAAACAAATTTTTATCTTAAAAGCTACTTAATTTAAAAATTAACAATTAAATGTTAAAATATATTTAAACTTGAACTAATTTTAAAACACTCTAATAAAAGTTAGAAAAAAAATCCTAAAAAGATTAAAGAAAAATACTTGATTTAAATATCATTTTTGCACAATTTATAGTTTCAAATAGCATAATAGCATTTTTGCAAATGCAACCAAAACAGTTCGTAAAAGCTAAGAGGTGTTTCAGAAGCAAAGATGACACTAAGGAAGTGCTTTAAAAAGTCCTCGACTGTCGTTTCATGTGATTTTGCTACTACTTTGCACCTTGTTTTCGACGTCTAAATAAATAATTTTTAATCCGTTTATTTTTACATTAGTTAGTATACTTTGGGTAGTTGAAAACCATGAAGAAAAATCCTAAAGAATATCTTTTTATCATTTTAGAGAATTTTCTTAAAACATTGTATTTTATCGAACTACGCTTAACGACTATTTTGCTATAACCATTTGCATTTCGTTCAATTAGCTACCAAATGAATTAGGATTCAAAACTTTCCCAATAAGAATAATATATTATTTACTTGATTAATTGCTAAAGAAACCCCTAAGAAAGTTTCCACAAAAACATGCATTATTTTCAAAGACGTATTATTTAAAAGTGTCACTATAACGACCTTTTTACTTCAATATTTTGTTGCTTTAATTTACTTCTTCTATAACATTCCAAAACATGTTCTTTTCTTTTTTAAACACTTGTACAAGTGTAGATAATAACCAATCAAGTTATTATTAAGATACGTTATTAAGTCACCACTTTCACAAGTTATAGTTTAAGGGATTCAGAGTGTGCTTATAGTGACTATCGCTATATGGACAATTCCGTATTCAATCTAATATTTGTTGTCATTTCATTTTATACACATATATGACTTCCAATTTCAAATCGTATCAATTATAACATATTTTAACATATGTATTAAATGTCCAAATTAACCTATCGCAATTCAACAATTTATATACTTTTTAAAATATAAAATCAAGGGTGTAGCTTTAATTAGTTAATATCTATTATTATTAATAATAGCAAGCAATATTAAGAGGTGATTTAGCGAGCAATTATCAAGCAATATTATCACTTATTAATTTAGATAATTAACTTCATTTAAAGTGAGATTAACTTACTTTTCATTAACCTAAATACTTCCTACCAACATTCAATCTATCAACACTTCTACTACCACTTTCGTACAACCTAAGAACAATCTATGGCTCCACTCCAGCAACGTTTACACACGGCCCAAGGCATATTTGTCCCCTCCATGCTGATAGCCACAAGGCCATTTTCCCGTAGCTCTATCTTCCTTCAACTTTTTTAGAGGCTAAATTATGTTCTCTTAGTTCTATAAGAATTTTGGTAAAGTTTGGAAGAGAATGGAGTTGAATTGACATGAGTTTAAGAAAGTAAGAGAGGAGAAGTAAGAAGAAGAAGACATTTTTTAGAAATGGAGTTATGTAGAAATGAAGTGCATATGCACGTATATTTATAAGCTTAGGATTTGAGTGGAAAAGTATGCAAAACCCCCTCCTTAGCCATGAAGTTAAGCATGTAAGACCATGCTCTTAGAATAACATGCTTTCCTTAAATCAAGGAGTGATTTAAGGGCCCTTTATGTACTCTTATTTCCTTATTTAATACATGCTTACTTTAATTGTTTTGATTAGTATAAGAGAGGTTTTAGTACTTGTCATATGTTTATATATGATAACTATTTAAGTTGAAAAAGGTTTACACAACTTTTTGGTATAAAAAGTGGATTTTTAACAAAACATTTTTCGATCACATATTCAGTATTTATCCAAAGTGAATATTTTTGTAAACACATTTAAAAAATAAATTTTCTAACATTAGTTTTTAATTAAAAAGTATTTAATAAGGTTATAAGATCATATCTAATCACATTAAATCTTAGATTCAAATATTTAAATAATTTAGATACTTATATACGAAGTGTTCGAAATTCTAGGTCGTTACATTAGATGTCTTCAATCTTAACATCTTCCGAGCTCCTTGACTCGTTACTTCATCTATTTGATTCTATTATGAGATTGTGGAAAAAAATTCAGCAACATTTTTTCCCCAAAATACGCCTTGGGTATATAAGGAATGTTTTGCTCTAGAACAAACTTTACGACTAGAAAATTGGCTATCTATTGGATCAACCAAGGCAAATAATATGGTTCTTTCGGGTTCACCTGCAAATCAAAGGTCTTTCTGAAGCATTATAGTTAAGGACTCAAATCCTTGCTTTACCATTAGTCATAAACCATAGTCATTCTACGTTCCCTCAAAATTATCATATCTTATATCATATATCATGAATCGAAGTTATTCCATCTTCCCCCAAGTTTTAGCATATCATCTATCAACATCGCTCCAAGTTCTCTTGAGTTTTGATTAACCTAGATTAATCAAATATCATGCAATCATGCATTGTTGATTATATCAGCTTGTTGCCCCCTGATTGAACGTTGCTTATAAATCATTTAGTATTACCTAGTATCCCCTCACAAGCAATCCCAACGAATCAAGGCAATGGCCTATTCAGTAGTCATTATCCAATCAAACATTGTTTTTATCCTGAGGTTTAGTACAGATCTCTCAGGATTATATAATCAATATTTAGTCCAATTTCTAATCTCTTCGAATCACATATCCAATCCCTAATCTCTCCAAAATGTATGTTCGTATTGAGTTCAATCCCTCAAGCAAGAGAACCCAACGTTCGAGCTGGTCCATCCACTCACTCTCCGGTGAGGCGATTTACTATATGTTGTCCATTTACTCGCTCTTCAGTTAGCGGACTTGTACCTTATAGTTTATCGATCCATCACTTTGGTCGGGAGAACCATATCTAGTCAGTTTATATATCAATTTTGGGGTGTCATTGGTCTTCGTTGGTATTTCGTAATCAATTTCAGTTGTCATGTTCAAATGATTTTCAAAATCAAATATTCATTTACAAAATTCAAACCTAAGCAACAAACAAACATCTAAACATCCATCCTAACAACTATTACTTGCACGCATCTAACTCAGGGCATATTTAGAGACCAATCGGGGTTCCATACATGTACAAGCGAGTTGAGAGTAATATTGTTTTATTTATTCAAAGCAAAAGGTAAAATGAGTGAATTGAACCTGAGTCATACCCATCCTAATCATGAGATAATCATTTTCAACCCAGATCCATGGTCGTATCCCAATAATTTGCTATAGACGGTGGTCGCTTCTGCTGCACCATTGCAATTTGGTTCCTTACGTATTATTATAGTTGGTTGTTCTAAACCTCTCTTCTATTAAATTATAAAGGTGTCAGAACTCATCCATCTCATGCCCATCCATCTCATGGAATAGGAAAAACCACTTGGATCTCTTCTCCTGATCTATGGATTCTCTCTTAGTTGGCTTACAGTAGGAGATTTACCCTCTGGTATCCAAATGTTACCTCTCCGGGGTTTCCGTCAATTCAGTGTAGGAGGAAAACTATGGCTCCCACTTTTATTGCTTCATTTCTCCGTAGTTATCGTCCACTTTCATCCCCTTTATCCTTTTCATATCCTCTATCATCCATGGCATTCACTTTGGCACCTTCATTTTCTTCAGCGTCCTCCTGGCACAAAAATCTCTTAGCTTGATAATAGAAATACACCAGATCCACCGGAAGATCCCTTTCTAGAGCAATCTTAAAATCGGTTTTACATGCAATTCCTAAAGCCTACCATTACAATTATCGATGGATCTAGCTTCGACATATGCATTGAATTTATTTAGATAACTCCACAATGTATTTCTAGCCCTTTGCTTTGTGCTTGAAAGTGTCAACACATTCTTCAGTCTTGTGATATGGACTCTAAACTGCTTCATGTATCCACTAGTTGGGTCCACGTGTTGATGGATTCATTTTCTAGTTGTCGAAACCACATCACTACTAAATCATTTAAGTATAATGGGAAGCATCGACCCATTACCTCCTCTAAAGCACCTACCGCTCACATATGCTGGAGATATCTTATCAATTGAATAATTAGATATGTCCTTCCATTATACATCTCCAGAGTTGGCACTTCAAAATTAGGTTGGTTCCTGGCTTATCTGATGTTTTAGGTGAACAGATTCCTATTCACATCCCCCAAACTCAGATCTGGGGGTCCAGCACTCAACACATGTCACATAATATCAACCATCCTATCAGTATCATTCCATAGAAATCTCTACGAAACTATATGCCCTTGCAGCAGATTCTCTTTCTACTTCCCGTTCCTATAAGGATTTCCCGATCCTTGTTGTGTTTTACATTCTTGTCTGCATTTATGAATCCAGCATCGATCGATCACGGTATCTCAGTTTTCTCAAATTTCAAATTAGTTGTGCCCTATGCCTAATTATATTGGTACCGACATAATTTTGTGATTGGAGAACGACTGCGGTTTGCTATGCTCCAATTTCTTGTGTATCTTCCCTGCTTTTGGTCTTTGATTCCGAATTCCAACTGTTCTGACTGTTCTCTGCTGCTCCATTCTTCTGAAAAATTCATCCATCATTTTTCTTGCCAAGCCATCAGTCTCTTTTGCATTATTTCTATCATTCATTCTATCTCCTCTCTGCTTACATAGATAAAAGGCGTGTTAGAGCCGAAAGACATCTTTTGGCTTCCTCATGCTTACGTTGGCTTCCTTCAATGATAGCTCTTATTGTAGGCCTCTTCATCCTCTCCAAGTCAGTCTTCAAGCTCTCAAATCGAAGCATCTCTCACTGAAAGCATCAAAAATATTGGGCTAAAAAGTGGCACAATGCCTCAGTCCAAATAATACAAACTAACAAAAATAGCAAGTAAACAATAGAAAACACATGAATTTTAAAGCGGTTCGGCTAATCTAAGGCCTATGTCCAATTTAATCTTATTATGCAATGTTGGTGTCACAAGTATAAGGGATTTATAGTTCAAACAATCAAGAATAGCAAATAGTAGCCTTCTTAATGACAAATTCGGGTAAAGAAAGAAGATTAAGAATAGAATGGCTAAAAGTCCTTTTCTAGAAAAAGGCAGATTCCTATTTATTGCCATGTTCCAACATAGATTTAACCATCTAGTTTGAAATTGTCTAAATCTTCAAGCTCCAAAAATCTAGCATGAAGAACAGTCATCGCACTCCAGTATCGAGAAGCAAATCGTGTTGATACCGATATGAATTTAGGCATTTGAAGTCCATTTTTTTCTCCGCTCCTAAGCTTTTTTCTTCGTGAATTGGCAATCCAAGTCCCAAAATCATATCGGTACCAACCAAATCATGTCGGTGCTCACATGATTAAGTTGTTCGAAAGCTTATCAAACTTCCTTAGTTCTTTCAGATCTTCATTCTTAGTAGTTCTCAAATCATCTCGGCATAAATCATGTCGGTGCCAACATGAATCATATCGGTACTAACTTAATTTTTATTTATGAAACTTGGACAAATCTTTTTGTCTTCAATATTAAGATATTTCAAACTCATTGGCCCATTCTTTCATCAGTTTATAGTCTGTTTCGTCTATTTTAGTCTAATCTAAAACCGTGGCAAAATTTGCCGCTAATAAAGAATGTTACAATCCCTAGCACGAAAAGGAGTGTTGGTTGCCTTGCGCATCCTCTTGGGACGTCTTCCCTAAAATATAGGTAAAGGCATCGCGCCCTCGTATCCTCTTAGGATGCTAGTTGACCCTTGATGCTGGCAGAGGCACTACAAGCTTGTACCTTCTTTAAATAACTAGTTAAGTGTTTGTAGTCCCCACAATATAGGTAGAGGTATTACATGATCGTACCCTCCTGGGGATGGCTAGTTGTGCATTTGTAGCTTCCCCTTAATGCAGGCGAAGACATTACATGCTCGTACCCTCTCGGGCTGGCTAGTTGAGCTTTATAGCTTCCCATCAACGCAGGTATAAGCGTTACGTGCTTATACCCTCTCACGATGGCTAGTTGAGCATTCCCAACTCGTATGATTGAAAAATTTTGCGATGATAATTTTCCTTGTTTATATCATACAAAATATTATATTACATTGAACTGATTGCTTAAGAAAATGACACACATATCTTTTCTTGCCTTATAACTGCTATAACGCTTGCCCTACACCAACGACATTCAATATACGTATATAAGTGCACTACAATGGATCCTGGCTAATGTAGGACGATGGCCAAAGGTGAAAAGTAAAGAAAAATCACATAACCTATCATATATCTCATAGTGCATCAAATAAAATATAATAATAATATCATAGGTATAAAACAGACAAGACATTAATAACTAAAATGAACCACAATATTAGAGTACACATGCTCATAAAATTATGCAAGATAATAGTAGAGTGTATACAAATAGAAATACACTCAAATAAATTGTCTTAATAGTAAAGAAAACACTGTCTAGGCTCTAGAGTGTTGCACAGTGGAATAAGCAGTAGTACATTTATATATAATATAAGAAAGCTCCATCTAGCTCGTCCTCCATACTGCCACTGTGTATCTCCTAGACCTACTATCTAGTCTACTCATTTAAGAGTACTTGAGATAATAAGAAGTAAAACATAAAATCTTGAGTCATACAATAGTCTGGTGTGAGCGACAAGAAATCTCAAAATAATACATATGCCGATATACTAAAGAACAAGGGTATACGAACCATACCTGACATGTCCCTACAACCAAAGAGTTAGCACATAACAAACACAATATGCTACTTTACTATCATCATCAGATGTATCACATCCTAAGTATAATATCAGGTGCCTAGGTATCCATATTTACAATACCTACGTTATATGACATCCCTAGAGTGACATATTATGAGAAAACAAACTAAAGCAAACATAGCATCTATTAAACAATCATCGTTGTTAGTTAATGTGCCTTGGATATATGGTAACTCGTATAACCATTCCTCTATAAGATATTAACGAAAAAAACACATTTTTAGTGTACCTGTGCACAACCCAAAGATGACATTAGATCCATTCCACCGATCCAGGATATACGGATCCATTCCATTGATCCTAGGTAGCCGTTTCAACTATTCAATGAGCATCCTCACAATAACCATGCTTACAAGTACATTAGAAAACACTCCGAGTATCAACGATCCCTTAGCATGTGTATTCAAGCCCTTTCCTTGCCCCATTAAGTTTCCATTCATGCTCAAGGAACCATTCCACATTCCTTTCTTTTCACGATAGAACCATTCAACATTTTATCCATGGGTCACCCTTCCTAGAAACTGCCCTTATGAATAATCGTCCTTACGACTCCATTTAAAATCAAGCTGCCATTATCGAGACAAAAATCCATCACCATCAAGTTAAAATCATCAAGTCTTGAAGTTTTCATCCATCGTAGCACTGCCACCTCACAAGCAAACGCCAAACAAACACGCATGACCTATAAGACCTATATTTCACCCTGGAAGTTTGACCACAATTGACCTCAATACTTCAGATCGGTACCGACCTAATCAAGACGGTACCAATTTGAGAACTTAATCAATTTTGGTTAAGTATCATATACCCCGACTTCTTCCATCCTTTCGCCTTCTCAAAGTTCCCTCTTTCCATGTCTTGAGTTCGCAAGTCCCCAGGACCCCTCTACTGCCTAGAAAATAGATCAGTACCGACCAAAAGATGTCGGTACCGACTTCTGTACTTAGCCAAATTTTGGCACTTGGCTCCTAAGGTCCATCTCTTGCATTATCCCAAAGCACACCCCTAAGTCCTACCTCCTTTGGCCTAAAGAAAATCCTTCTAACGACTTGAACTACATCTCCTTCCACCGACCAGTTTTCATCTCGGCACCAACTAGCGGTTGGGTATCCAAATCAACTCCAAACTGCATGAGACCTAAAATATAGGCTCCTTCTCTCCTCCAAAGCTCCTCATTCAAGTTTCATCCCATTTTGAGCAATTTGGACTTTGTTTTTCCAACCTCAACTATCGATTCCAATGTAATCTAAAAGCACTAAAAAACCATATCAAAACAAAGCATACAATAGTAGCCATTATCCATATACATTTACTAAACATTAGCAATTGACGCAGATATGATAAGCATATAAGATTTAGCCTAGATCTAGTTTTGCATTAAAAATAACAATTAATATGATCCAAAAAGGGTTTGTAAAATCATTTAAAATCCATTTCAATCTTTCTAAATTAGACCATAAATATTTTAAGGCTTAAATAAAACTTCAAAATTATTTTAGCATCAAAAATCATGTTAAAACACTGACATTAAATATATGAACATGCAAAGGATAATGAGAGATCGGTAATCATTTATTTAATAACCAAAATGCCAATCTAGGCCTCCAAATCTAAAATGGACAATAGAAAATTCGAATTCAAAACACCTAAATGATGAATCTACAATCTCTTTTACTAATTACCCTTCTAATGACAAACAAGATTAAGAATAGTAAGAAAAAGGTGAGCATTTTGATTAAATTGGAGCTAATGGAGGTTTGGAATTATTTTTGGAAAGTGGTAAATGATCCATCTTTGTCCTATCACCCTTAATTAAGCACAATTCTCTAAATTAGTCAGTGGGCCTAAATATGGGATTACTTTGATTGCCCATTAATCTATCCAATTGCAAACAGAAATTATAATGACTATATCTCCTAAAGGTAATTCCATTTTCATATTATGACCACTCTATAAAAAGAGAAACCGCCATTCTAATCTAATGGAAGTGGTTTCAAGTCGTAATTCAATCCTTATCAAAAGTTATGGGCCTTACAAGATTCTCTGGGTCCAAATTGTTTGATAAAAATTCTAAAGATGAAAAATGTCACTAGTAGTTATCTTCCAAAGGTTTAGGGTCATACCACCTCACATGGATTAAATAATAATATTTTAAGATCCTCTATATGTAAAATACGGGTTGTTATAACTATGGATTATAAATTTTTTTAGATATAATAAGGTTGAAGGTGTTTTAGTTTCTAAGTGCATGGTTTGTGAGTTCCGTCTAGGTGGGTAAGGTGGTAAGCCCCGCTATTTAGAACGGTGCCAATAACATAAGGCCCTTCCTAATTTGGCCCCAATACTTTTTTGGTTAGGTTCTTTGTGTTTGCAAAACCCGGTGCGATACTACATCGCCTATGACAAACTTGCATAGTTTTACATTAACGTTGTAACGCTTACCATTTTTTATTTGTAAGCTTTCATTTGAAGTTTGACATCCGATCTCTTTTCTTCCAAGACGTCAAGCCCAAATATGAGGAGTTTTTCATTCTGTTCGAGGTCATAGGTGAGTTGCCTTGGAGATGGGACTTCCACTTTTAAGGGCATCATAACTTCATACCATAGACCAATGAGAAGATGGAATGTGCCGTTGAAGTTCGACTTGAGGTTCTGTATGAACGAAGCACGAGTGATAAGTCTTTAGCCTAGTTTCCCTTGGCCTTAGTGAGGTGCTCTTCTTTAGTGTTGACTTAATGATTTTGCTTATGGCCTCTACCTCCCCATTTTTTTGAGGATGGACGACATACGAGAAGCACTTTTCAATCCTACTTCTCTCACAGAAATTCTAGAACAGTCTGCTTTTAACTGGTTGCTATTGTTAGTAATTATCTTCTTCGGGAGTTTAAAATGGGAAACTATGCAATTGATTATAAAATTGATAATCTTAGATGTGATGGCCCTAGTTAAGGGCTCCGGTTGGACCCACTTTTTGAAAATAATCAGTGGGGACGATGACATGATTGTGCCCTTTCTTTGCATTGAGGAAATTTCTAATTAAGTCAATATCCCATGTGTTAAACAACCAAGGATATGCCATAGTTTTTAGTATGTTTAGGGAGGCTCTGGGGATCTTATCGAACCATTGTTGCACTTCTTGAGATAATTCATTGAATGTTTGATCATCGTCGGCCAATACTAACCCTATCGGACAACCTTTTTTGCTAAGCTTTACCCCCCACAAAGCCTTTATTCAACTCCTTTATAATGTCTCTAGCTTCCTCAATAGTCATGCATTGCTGAAGGCGATGGAGTAGCCCCTCCGATATAGCTCACCATCCATGAGTGTACAATGAAGGGTCTGATAATGCATCTTTCAAGCCTTTTTCCACCCCATGGGCAACCCTCTACTTACTAATTACTTCTAGAGGTGGTCATCCATGTGTCTAGTAGGTCATTACTGATTTCCGTTGTAATTGGCATTGGCTCGTAATATGGTTCGACCACACTTCCAATGGTACTGAAGGATTGCTTTCTTCATGGTTGCTCGTTGCCTTAGCCAACTGGTCAGCCTTTGCATTTTTTTCCAATGGTATCTGTTCCAACTTGAAATTAGAGGATGATCTTATGAGTTTATTTGCTTCTAAAACATTTGGGGCAGTGTTTTACCATTGACTTAAAAGCGCTCATGGATTTGATTCAATAGGAGATCACTTAATGCATATATTGATTCAATTTTTAGTTCTATTGCCATTTTGAGATCGACCAAGATGGTTTCATACTCAGCTTCATTTTTTGCTACTTTAAATTTTAGTTAGATAGCAAAATAAAGGTCATTTCCCTCAGGTGTGATGATGGCCATATCAACCCGGTCTTCTTCATTGGACTCTCCATCAAAATATAATTGCCATAAGTATTGGTTAGTGGTTGCTTCTTACATGTTGTTATCCGCTCTGGAACATACTATAATAAAATCGACCATAACTTGACCATTAATGGATGTGTGGGAATGGAAGGTGATATGATGATACCCAAGCTAGATCTACCATATAAGGAGGCGGCATATAGTATCTGGCCGACTCAACACTTGCTTCACAAGTTGGTTGATGAGGACCTTTACAGGGTGTTCTTAGAAGTACAGAAAGAGTTTATGGGCTACTATTAGTAGGTAGGAAGCTATCTTGTTCAATTTTGAATATATTTTTTCTGGGCCCGATGATCCTTTCCTGACATAGTATATTAGATGTTAAATCATTCCTCTATCTCGCACTATGGAAACATTGATCGCATGGTTAGTAACTGGAAGATATAGGTAGAGATTTTCTCCATCCATGGGCTTGGGGATTCTGGAGGTATGTCCAAGTGTTGCTTTCATTTTTCAGAGGGTTTGGTGCACTATTCGGTAAATGCGAATGATTTCCCTATATTAATAAGGTCAAATAATGGGACACATTGATCCATGGCTTAAAATATGAAGCGGCTAAGTGCTGCGACCATCTCATTCCAATTTCGCACTTTCTTAACTGTGCAGGAATCTGCACGTCTTGAATTGCCTGAAGCTTGTTGGGGTTGGCTTCGTTCCCTTTTGCCCTAACCATATACTTGAGAAATTTTCCAATGCCGAAAGCATACGAACTTTAACTTCATGTTTGTACTGGTAGAGAATGCAAAAATCTTCAACAAAGTCCTACACATGCCTCTCGACCTTCTCTAACTTGACCAACATGCCTTCCATATATACTTCCATTGATCTACCAATCTGCTTCGTAAACATCATATTGACGGGCTCTTATGCCTACATTATGAAGCCCAAACAACATTGCTTTATAGCAGATGGGACCCCACATTGATGATAAATGATGTGATCTTGATCATGACCATACATGACTATCTGGTTGTACCCGGGGTAAGTCTCCATAAAGGTGAGAAGATCATGTCTGATGGTCGCATCTACAAGTTGATCAACGCATAGCAGTGATAAGTGGTCCTTTGACCATGATTTGTTAAGGTCAGAGAAGCTAATGACTATTCTCCAATCCATACTTGGATTTAGAACTAAAACTGGATGGCTACCTACATCAGGTACTCAGACTCTCAAATGAAGCCGTTGTTGATAAGTTTTTCTACTTCCTCTGTTAATGATCTATATATTTCTAGGTTGAGGGGTTTTTTCTTTTGATGGATGGGGTGAGCCTTTGGGTCAATACCGAGGTCGTGGTAGATAATGGAGGGGTCTATTCTAGTAATGTCAGCGCATGCCCTAAACAGACATGTTATTACTTTGCTTAAAGAAGTGTATGAGCTCATCCCTAACTTCTGGGTTCAATTCAGCACCGATATGGAAGACCGTATATGGGTCATCATTATTTATCATCACGGTGTTAAGTGGGTGGCAGATTCGCCATCTGGATTTTTATCTCACATCCAAGGGTGCAATATGCTGTCATCATTATCTTCTATGTATTTTCTATGTTACATTTATCCAATGCATGGATCATGTGGTCGATGGTGTCCTTGGCCGAAACGGATGTCTATAGGTGAACCGGGGAGCTTTAGCTATCGTTGGGCTTTAAAAATGAGTCCGTCGACATTGAGAAGGATAAATTTGTCGTATTGGTTCCTCATGCTTGCCATCGAGGTCGAAATTGCTCATTTTAGGTTGCTTGAGCTCTCTTGTCTTATCCATGATAGCCAGGGTGAGTTAGTCCCCACCATTCCCTCTTTCTGCATGAATAGGACCATTGCATGGCTCTTGCATTCTTTCGAGGGCGGGAAATGATATGGTTGCTTTCCTAACTGCTTCTGCGCTATAAGTAGCATGTCTTTGATTGCCTGCTGATTCTTGTTGCAGCATAAGGACTCCCTCCTTAGCTTTTTGCAGGGAGATATGCAGCAGCGTCTAAGGGCCTGCTGATTGCTGTGGACATACCTTATACCTCTCTTAATGGGAAACTTTACGCTGAGCCACTTATATGCCACGACTACCTTTAGGTCCGCCAACATCGGTCAACCTATTAAGATGCTATAAGCAGAGGGTCAGTCTATTACTACAAAGTTTTTTTTGAATCCTTGTGGAGTAGTGTTCCTTGTCATAGGTGACTATGTGTGAAGTTAAGCTCAGAGGAACAATCTCAACACCTATGGACCTATAAATGGGGTAAGGAACAAGGTGTGAGACTTGATATTTGGGGCTTTATTTAATCAAAAACGAGGCTTGATGTTGAGAGCTTCATTTAATCAAAAACATTCTTGATTATTACATTGATGGAGCTTCCCTACCGATAAAGACCTAATGCATTTTGGTACTAGCAAAGTTGATCAATATAACCATGTGATCATGGTGTGGGAACCAAACTCCTCTCTTATTTTCTATAATGAAAGTGATGTTTGCTTTGTCTTATTCTACTTAAAGTTCTTTTAGGGACCGGAGTTACACTGAGAAAAATGACTAGTTGAGATGAGCTTTCATCTATATTGGGCTTGGCCCCTCTACCGCTTTCAGTCACGTGTGAGCACTGCAAATTGACTTGAACTCGGTGTTGATTACAAAAACATCGTTCTCGTTTACCTATTAAAGTGGAGGGGAAGGATTTGGCTGAGCATTCCTTTGTTCGATGTAGCCATGCACAAACGAACCAATACACTTTTGCGGATCATCCTCTCTATCTCATCTTTAAGGTAGTGACACTCGTTTGTAGAGTGACCATTGAATTGATGAAACTCATAGTATTTTCCACTACCTCGGGTTCCTCCTTCCGCATTGATCGGGAATAAGAAGGAATTTGGTAGGGTGCGATCATAAATGGCGAGATAGATGGTTTCCATATCATGACATAGTGAGGTGTAATTGGAGTACCTAGGTTTGAATCTAGAACCATCCTTGGGGCGCTTCTTGTTGCTTTTTTGTTGGCCGTTCTTTCTACGAAGGCTTTCCTCTCGAGAACTAGTCATATTCCCTCTTTTGCCTTCCTCATCACTGTCAGATAAGTCGGCCTCTTCCACTCACATGATGCCATAGCTCTTTGGAAGAAGTTGATCAAGGACGAAACGTGATTCTTTTGCAATTCTTTCTATACTTTGGACCGGTGCCTTACCCTAGAATAGAGGGCGACTACCAAGCTATTTTTGTCCGCTACCTTTACACAGATTTATTTTTTGTTGAAGCGATTGACATAAGAGCGGAGTGACTCATTTGTCCCCTGTCTTATGTTTCCTAGCCCGCTTTCCATCATAATCCTATATCACGAGGCGAGGAAGCGAGGCTTGAAATACGTATGCACTTGGGCCCAAAAGTGAATGAAGCCCGCTTAAAGATGTAAAAACCAACGTGGAGCCAATCTGGTAAAGGAAAAACAAAACAAGATGCACTTTGCATTGTCGGAGAGCTGGCTGGCTCGGGTGATGGAGTTAAAAGCCATAATGTGGCAGGATGGATCTTCACTTCCATCATGTTTACCAATGAGAAACAAGGCATACCTTCGGTGGAGTGGAAATCAGCCACAAGGGCCTCTTTTGCAAGTGCAATTAGTTTCTAGGACACACAACTGAAATAATTACTTTTAAGGACAAAATGCAAAATAATTAGTTTCTAAGGCCTAAAAACCTATGAAATTATGTCTTTGAAAGTAATTGGACTGCCGACTTTGTCCTTAAAAGAAATTATTTTGCTGACTTTGGCCTTGAAATTAATTTCTATGGATGTGTGTTCTAGAAATTAATTGGAGTGCAAAGTTTGTCCTATTAGTGAAATGCCCCTTCGGTGGATGTATGCGCTTAAGCTTCGAAGAAAAGTTTCCTATTTTTATCATCACACAAACCCTCACCATCGTTGTTCCTAGTCTTTATCCTTAATATATGTTTTTAGGCCATCTTCTGCGTAATCCTGGTGGCATTGACCCCTTATCGAAAATGGGCTTCTTCGTTGTCATGTGAGTTAGGGAGTGGATGACGCTGATGTGGTGATAGAGAATGGTAATGATAAATAGGGGTTGCTGGCCTTCTATTTTTATAAACAGAGGGTGGCTTGGACTACTAAGTCGGCCCTTCATGGGATCTGGGTCTAGGGACACCCATCTAGAGCCAAAAGTGGACCGAAAGTTCTCTTTGCTCATCGTTTTAGCCCTTTTGTCCCCACTTAGATGGTCGAAGCATAAGTCATGCCACTATCCAAGCTTGAAGGTAGTCGAATGTAGAATGTCTTTCTACCGAAGGATAGTGATGGGTTGCTTGAGCTCCTTGATGTAGTGTCGGTTTAGGTAGGGGGACGTCCCAAGCAAAGTCTTGTTCATATGAGGTAGGAATATTCTGTTGTAGCCGGGTGCGAACCCAACATGGTTCTTTATCACGAACCTCTTGCGGGCATTGTGCATTATTTTGAATGTGCTAGGGACAATGGGTTGGATGGGATTCGATCCGTCGCTGCGAGGATGATCCGTCCATAGTTGATAACGTCTTGAGCGTCCACTCGGGTCTTGAGTTGATTCAAATCATGGGTGATCTGCCTAATACTAGGCAGATCGTTAACCAAGGTTAGCCATACATCGTTGCTCAATCCCGATATGAGAAAGATGATGCTAGCTCCAGTAAAGCCATTGGTGATGTGGTCATTTGAGTTATCAGCCTCATTATCATCGTTTTTTTTGCATAGTGATTTTTTAAGTATAGAGTAGTTTGTAGAGAAGAAAAATGATGAAAGTAACGCTTTTATGGAAGGCCCTCATTCTAACATTAAAAAGCTGATAAGAAATTTAGCCGACTATGGAGCAATTAGCAGTTGATATTAGCAAAGGTTACTAACTAATATCGTGGTTGATAAATTGAAAATGAGGGAAAGTACAAGATAATAAATGCTAAAACAAGTAAAAAAGCAAACAGTTTAGGATGGTTCGATCAAGAATGATCTATTCTACCAAGGTAATAATTTCTATTGCTTTGAGTTTTTCGATTACAATTGCTGATTTACAAAAGACAATAATAAGAGCAATATATGTAAATTTGATCCTTGTACAAGTGCATCTATGTTATATTTATAGCAGCTAGAATTGATCATCGTTGGAAACTTTGATTTGTCCTAGAGGTCTTCTTCGGAGGTTAATAAAAGGACTTCAATTTTGATTAGAGGAGTTTTCAGTGTAATAGATCATCGAATTTGGCTATTTTTTTCGGCGGATTGTTGGCCAATTGAGTGCAATTTTTTTTTTCCAATCTTTCTTTCCTTTTCTTTGAGGGTTGGCTTAATTTTTTGATGCCCCATCCAATAAAGCAACCCCTTTTATAAATCCCCTTTTTTGTCGTGAGAGCGGCTTAGTCTTTTGCAGCTCGCACATGCATCTTTGAAGATGATGAGATGGACGAGGCGATTCCAGGTCATTCAAAGCGAGGCAAGGGCATTAGAAAGCTAACTAACTGATCTGCATTTTGCTTTGCGAGAAAAGCAAACGACAGATTGGATTACAATGAGAATTTTGCAATTGGCAGCTCCACTCCTAACATATGCACTAAATTCTGAAAATCGGTCCTAGATCAACAACAGATTTTTGTTATTGGTTTAAAGTGGAATACAGGCAATGGAGAAAATATAAGGGCCGGTTTAGTTTCATAATGAATTTTAAGTTTTTGTTTTTTAATTTGTATTAAAGAATGGTGGGAGATAACGGGACGTGGAAGGAAATAAGAAAGGGTTTTTTTTTCATATTTTCAAAAAGTGAAAAAGAAGATAGAAAACTGATTTATATAACAACGATGATAGGCTCTTAGTTTATTTCATTAATACAAGTGTTTGATGGGTCCGTGAAAGAAATAATAGGTGTTTAGTTTAGACCATTTGATGCACTTAAGAGCTGCTGTTTCTAACATATCGTTTTGGATATACGCTTTCCCAAATGGTCAGGAATGGAGGGAGATTCTACATGAGCTCAAGAGCAGGGTGAAAGAGTAGCTAATAAGGAGGAGGGGCAACGATGAATGAAGCTTATGATGCTGCTGGCTTGCCGTGTGTTAGTATAATTTTTGGGGGGATATACGAACGTAGACAGTCTATAAACTGTCTGGTGGCTTTTGGGCTCAGTTGTGCAGTTGCTTCGTATTGTTTTTTGTTTGAAATTTGTTGTATAAACTGTATGATTTCTTTGGTTTTTCCTGCCCTTTTTCCAAAAAAAATTAAAATAAAGCACACACAATGTACTAGGAAAGCCATCCTCCAACTAAGTTAATCTGCATTGAAATATCAGAATGTAAATATTCATCATAACAGCGTTTATAAAATACGAAATGTTTTCCCTTCGTGAAACAGAATACTAAATTCTATTTGTAGTTGACATAGATGCAACGAAAGAGTTCTCGATCAGATTCATGAGATTAAACACGTCGTTCTTGAACTGTGTCAGATTCTTGGTTAGGATATATATTCAGGATGACGACCATGACATGGCTTAACATGCTGGTCAGCGTCGTTGGTACCACTTTGTAATCCCCACTAACCTTGAACCTGCCTCTTGTTTGCATACTTAACAAATGTCATGTGAGTCTGGAATGTTAACCAAGGGATTTGGGTTTTTGTTACTTCTTATTATGTTAGATACAATAATATATCATGATACATTCAATTGATTCATGTTGCAAATAAACAGACACTAAAAGCACAACAAAAACCTTCAAGTTTAGCATCCAAAAACATCCAACTACACTTGAAATCAACCAAGTATATGCGGTCTTTATGTATAACAAGTATGCAGCTAAAGTTCTGCTTTAAATAATTTAGCATGCTTCAATTTTTGTACAATATCAGCAATAGAACCAACAGCAGCAACTAACGAAATGATTAATGAAACCAAACTCAAAAGCTGAAGCATCAACCATTTCCCTGTTCCACGCCTAATATTTGCTTGTTTTATATACATTGTTACAGGGAAATATACAGTTAAAGGCCAAAAGGATATTGAGCCAAGAAATCCAACTATGGCATTGAAAAAAGGAAGCAGCAAAGCAATGAATGTGGTCAAAACTACGAAAAGAGAACGGAGAATGAGCTTGCATAGAGTGAAGTTAAATGAATGGGATTTCGAGAAAAGGGATACTTTGTAGTTTTTGTGGAAGAAGGTAGAATTTGGATATTTTTTGCATAGGCAATCTTCGTATTTTGCAAAGATAGGTTGTGCATATACCTGCATAGATAGTCCATATGTAGCACATTTAGTTTCAAGGGCAGTGTGATTTTCCATTTAATCTTATATCTATTACTGATTTTGCACCAAAATGAACAGAAAATACCTGAAAAGCTCCAACAATATGAATAAGAACAGCGGCATGAGCTATGTCAACTAGCCAAAATGGTTCATAGAATCCGGTAAGAATAAGTCCTGGTGTCTCATTTCCAAATGCTGCATATCCTAAACAGCCTAGCGCCACATAGAAAATACCAGTGACTCCTATACCATAAAAGCTTGCTTTCTTCATTGTTTTGTTCTCAGCCGGCGTTGATTTCAGAGTGTCCTTCATTTGAAGAAATCATGTTTATTGTTAAAAAGAAAATGAAAGATCAAAAGAATGAACCTGGAGGGATATATTTCTGCTTTTAATACACAATAGGCTATTTCAAGAGACATGTTTTCATGTTGTTACTACGTTTGAACTTTGCATCATTCTCCCTACAATTTGATGCTCAACCATCTACTCGTTCTTTTGAGGTAAAATTATGTTTATTATCATAATTCTTATAAAAAAATGTACAAGAAGCTGCATTATTATAAGAATACCTGAATCTCAATGAGGAGCATGGCATAAGTGTAAGCAAAAGCTATATTTCCAAGTGCTTGGAAACATTGCCATACTTTTGTTAAAGCGGAAACACCACCAACACCTCCGATCTTGACTCCTAAAAGAGTTCCTTGAATATGACGATGAGATGCAAGCTTTGCAATGCTCAAAGCTAAAGCAATCAATAGGTAAGTGAATGACATTATGGCAGCTATCACCGATATTATCGTTATCTCTTCTAGGTTTGGAAATTGAGACAACACAATTTCTACCAAGCCAAATATAATCATGTATATGGTTCCCGATGTCTTGCAGTCTGCATCATGTCCTTTTGTATGATAGCAGTTTAAGCGACCAACTGACCTGTCTCAGAATAAAAAGTCATACATAACTAAAATTAGCCAGTAAAACGTCTATAAATGTCAACCAGTTAAGAAGACTCACATCATGCTAGTTGAGGAAACGATTACATATCCAATCATTGTGCCCCATAGCATCACATACTGTGCTATTGCACAAACAAAAACATCTCTGGGACCTATATTAGACGGCAGATATTTCAAGGGGAAGAGACTGATATTATTATCTCCTAACTAAATTACTAAGAGTGGCTAGCTTAAAATATTCAAATATTCGGTGAAAGCAGACATACATTTATTTAGGTTTATTTCCCAAGTCTTTCATTTTTACCAAGGGTATTATTTATGTTATATTGATAGAATTATCTGTCTTTTAACAAGGTTACATATGCCTGTTAAAATTATTACCTAGGCTTGATCTCACAACATCCATGTAGGTATAATTTCTTTTTCCCTTAACAGGATCAGGAGTTCTATAGCAATCACAAAGCAAAACAGCAGTGTAGTATGTGACATATGCACAAGCAATAAGCACTATAGGACCAATAACCCATCCCAATTGAGCAACACTCCAAGGCAATGCTAATACTCCTGACCCAATTACAGCTGTTATTGCATGGGTTGTCGCAGTCCAGACAGTCCCTATTAAACAATCATATATGGTAAATAATTTAGAATGTTTCAGTATATTGGATTTTCTTTTCCCTATTATCGACTGGTTTCAAAATCTTATGATAATTGAACAGTAAACAATGAAGGAACAAAGAAGATTGAACTTTGTACTAAAGTGGATACATTATATGTCAACTAGTTCTGGTTAAGTCAATATTAACATGGACCACACTCTGATAATCTATATTTGTTTATAATTTTAATGGTATTCCCACCGACATTGTTGATAATTAAATTTTCTTTTAACCAAACCCCACTAAAAAAATCATTCATAGCTTAAGGTAATGGTGTTTTTATGAGATTATGAAGTAGGTAATGGATCCAAATTAGACTATAAACAACTACAAGAGTGATTTTAAGCATTTTGATTATATATCATACATCAACTTTAGTAAAGTAACAGAAGAGAATGTTGAAAAATGAAAGAAAAGGGACCATTTTAGGTGTAAAGTACTACTGACATCAGATGTCATGCAACATGATGAGTAGGGTCACATGCAATTATTATTGCTTGTTCCATTGGCAATGGTGAATACCACTTCCTCAGTGCTTGTATCAAATCCTTAATTAAACGTTTAAATTATCAGTATGAAGTTAATCAAATTAAAAATAAATGCTAAATAATGTTTGTAGTTTATGGTTCAGCAATTTTGATTCCTTAAATAATACTACTCCTAGAATAAATTTGTGTGAACTTCAGCATTGACTAAATTGGTTCACCAAAACAGATGACCAAACTATTCGTTCAATGTCATTTTTGACATCCAGACACTGCATGAAGAATGAAAGTATAATCCCATTAAAACAATTCAAAGACTTGCTTATATGAAGGGGATTATGCAGTTATCAAACCATGACTGATAGGGAGTTTTGTACTGCAAGAAAGCTAATAAAAATTTGCTCAACCATGGAAATATGAGATGCGGAAAATATTATCATTTGACATGTCCTAACTGTCTCTCAAATTTATTTTATCAGTCTTTCCACCATTCCCTCAGACCAATTGTTTTCATAGTTTTTAAACAATAAATGAAGATAAATTCAAATATTAATTATATTTCCCTAAAGGTTAAATTATTAATTTTTATGAAAGATCTAGCACTTTCAAAAATAATTCAAATTTCCTCAAAAAGTTCAAATTAAAATAAGAAGTTTCACTTTTCTTAGAAAACTAGTTCAATTTCTTTTGAAAAATTTGACTTTTTAAAATAAATAAATAAGAAAACCAACCTTCTTTTATTAAAATTTTCCATAAATATTAATTTATTTCTAGAAAAATATTGGAAAAAATCATTCATGTCAAAAGAAGTTAAGTTTTTTCCAGAACAGATTAGATAAATTATTGATTATACTTTTTGAAATTCTGAAATGTCCTAGACTCGTAGATATCTCAAAGAATTCAAAATGTTTTCAGCAGAATTTCAAATTTTACATGTTTATGTTTTCTGTGCTGTTCTTATAAAGTAAAAACCAAAACATAGCTCGTACCTCTGTTTATCTTTAATAAATGACAAATGACACAAATAAACAAAGAAATACATTGGGCATGAAGCAAGGCTAGAATAATATCAATGACAATTCATGCCAAAAATATTTTTACAATCACAGTCAATTCAATACACGCTTAAAAATAACTTAAAAGTAAATACAGATAGAATCAAATCTGGTACCTGTCCTAATGCGGCCATCATCATGATCTACCATCTCCATTGTAAGGCCTCAATTCTTTTTCATATAAAACTGATAATGAAAGTGAGAAATATCAATACTTAAGTTACATGTTTAATATCACATTATAAACATGCTAGCTTGCTTACAGTAGTAGTGCATACCACAATTCCTTTCCCCAAATTGGTGTGCCCATGTACCCGTAATATTATAAATAATGAATGATATTTGATTGGGTACATGACAATTGACACGGAAAAGAAAGGGAGGAATTATTTGTAGACCCCACATTTGTTGTAGAGTATACGCACCGAATCTAGTAACAACATACTGTAGTGAACAATAAATACCATTGGATATGTACCTGTGCTTGGATAATTATTTGTGTGCAGATGGCTATAGCATGAAAATTGAAAGGCTTGAATTCTGGAAATCTTATTTGCTAATTAAAATATCTGGATATATCCACTTGCACATTTTATCATATGATTATACGGTGTATAACACGTGTATTCCACTCATGCATTTGTGACATCAGTTATTTTCAGCGTTTGGGCAAAGCTGCAAGAGAAGAGAAGAATTAGCCTGTACTTGGGCAGCCCAAATTATTATTTATTTTTTTGAAAACAGTACTATGGCCCAAGGCCCATAATAACATAACATAATTGGGAGAATAACCAGAGGCTATTACACCATATATACAGAAGAACGCTAGCCAGTTCTTATTCTCAAAAATTAGGGTTTGCCTAATGCATGTCGATTTGAATGCCATCTTCTTTTTCTCTTCTTCAGGTCTGCTTTCTACTTTCAGGAAGGCTTCCACTACTTACAATCTACGAATATTTTATCTGTAGGCTCTAGCTCTATCCGAGACTTCTTGTTAATATCAGTTAGCTCCTAAAAGTCTTGAAGTTTGCTCTTTCCGCATTTGTTCTAGACAACAAGTGATAAATACGATTGTTGATTCTGTTTTGATATTATTGCTACTTACTTCCTGAGTCATTTCTTCGAGCTTCAAATTTCTATGTAGATGATAATTCTTTGTTTGAGCTTGAGAAACTTCGTAATGTTATAGTATATCAAAATAGAGACTAATCAATAGTAAACTCGTCCCACAAGTTTACAAATCAGATTTTCACTATTTTGAATTTCTCTAATAGCTATTTTTAACAATAAGTATGTTGTAATTAATTACAACAACAAACTAACAACTATAGTAATAATAACTATAGCGATAAATCAAACGTTATACTATTTAAAGAATAACACAACGTAGAAACGATGTCATAACAATTTCCTTCTTCAACTGGTTAGATTTTTAGTTGATTTATATATATATATATATATATATATATATATATATAAATCAACTAGAAATCTAACCGGTTGGAGAAGGAAATTTCGTTTGAGGCTTGTCATAACAATTTCCTTAAGACTTTATTCAAAGTCTTGCAAGATACAACAAATGTAAGTTGCTCGAGATCGTGATGTGTACGATCCTCTATGTGATAGGACCGATTATGAATTTAAAAAATGAAGATAAAGAAGAGATAATTCGGTTTTGAAGTTAAGTGAGGAAATTGATCAGGTTTCCTCCTTATTTATAGCCGAATTTCCAATGACTACACACGTTGAGAAAAGTAGCATCCATTTATTTGCAGTGCCAAAAAGTGTTACTGTTCGCAACAGTCGCACCTCTTCATTTGCAACAGTCGCACCTCTTCATTTGCAACAGCCAAAAACTATTGCGGTTTGCAACAGTCGCGTCTTATAACGATCCTAATTTTGAATTAAATTTAAATTAATAATCAATGTAAATTTTGGAATGAATTTTGAATTAATTTGAATTTGACTTGAGAATTTGAATTTGAAGATTGAGGTTGTATTTGAATTTAAATTTAAATAAATGACTTAGAGAAATGATTTGGGTTTAAAAATATTATCTATGTAAATTAATTTATGGGTAGCTAGTTTAAAAAAAAGCATTTTCTTTTAAATAATATGTATATGAATAATGCAAGGCAAATACAATATCTATGTACATATAAAATAAAATATAAAATATGCAAATGAATGTAATATAGATAATAATGTTTAAAATGGAATAAATTTTATCAATACAAAATACAAGTATAAAATATAATTATAAAACATGTTAATATGAATTAAATGTTTGATAGTTAAATTTTAAAACAAAGAAATAAAAAAGTATTTATACTAGAAATAGATATAAATCTAAGAATAGACTCATTCAATATGTAGAATAGAAATAGAAATAAAAACAAGTGTATGCAAGAAGTAGATAAAACAAAAGAATGTAAGGCAAAAGGAAAATATCTGCATAAAATAAAAAATCAAACGAAATGATTCCTGTACACAAAAATGGAAACATAAGCACATAAAAGAAATATCATTTCAGCCGAAACAAGAAATCAGCTTAGCCTCCAAAATAAATATCTTTAGTCAAACAAAAAAATAATACATTCAGATATGAGCAAATAACGATATGTATGAACAATGAAAAGGAAAAAAAAAATGATAAGTAAGCTTGTAAAACAAGACAATTCTCATTAATGCAAGCACACCATATAAATCATTTCAGCCGAAAATATTATGATCTCAGCCTCCAAATCGAAAATTTCTCTGATCAAATTGGTAGCAAGAAATATCTCTGTATTGTACAAAACAAAATTTTATCACCCTGTAGCTTCTTCCTATGTATTAACATCTTTATTTCAGTTCGTTCAAACATAACTTAGCATTCCAGGAAAATAAACATCATTATTCTACTAAGTTCAATTCAACAAACAAGAAAAGAGATTAAAGGAAAAGAATCTATAGTTTCAAAAACAAGACAGCTCTCTGTTCAAACTGGGTTTCAAGTGAGTAACTTTTTTTAAACTTAAGTATTTCAATATCTGATTGCATAAGGATTTCTGGAAATAAAATGGTATTGTGTGGATGCATTTAATTTAATTCTCTGTGTATATGCATGAATGGATGAAGGCATGCTTTGCTTGCTGTTGTGATTCATTTCTGCCTGTTCTTAGTTTTAAAAGCCAAGTTTTTGATAAGAAAATCCATTTCTACTTGTTTTACTCACTGTTTGGACTTGAGATTAATACAAAGATTGTTTGTTTGTTCATGAATTAAGCTTTAAAAATTTATTTTGGTTAATACAACTTGTAAATACCTCTAGAAATCAAGATTTATAGTAAAAAATATAAACATGTTAAAAATCAAGGGTCGCAATTCTCTGAATCAAGGATATAACTTGAATCGGCCTCGGTAAACGTGATTTTTAGGATAAAAATTATGATTTATAGACTAGTTTTGAATGAGAATTTGGTGGATAACTGGAATTTAGTTTCTGGGTGATTTCTGATGATTAAGATGATTTGGGGGGTCGCGATCATCAGTGGAAGAAGTGGGATGATCAGAGAGTTTGGGGAAAATATTGGGACGGCGATCAAGGCATGGTGGCGACGGTGGTTGAACAATGAAGTCAGTTGACCTAGTTTTGTTTTGGTTGGGTTCTTGGGTTGGCACGATTCCTCTGGTGGATCGAGTTTCACGATACTTTGGGGAATGGAAGCTGTGGGGTTGTCGACGATGTGTCTGAAGCCGCTGGCACTTAGGTGGTCGAAGGAGCGAGAACGGGATGTTTTCCAGTTTCGATTGTTATTCCAGCTTTGTGTCAGGTGGTTCGATTTTTTTTTTGAGGGGGAATCGAAGTGGTGAAGGTCGGAGTATGATGCGAGGTTGGTTGCCGATGTGGGAAGGTCATCAGGGGTGACCGGAGGTGGTCGGCAGTACGGTGCAAGTGCACGGTGCACATCGTGTTTTCTGGTGTGCCTGGAATGGAGAAGAGACTCTTGAGTTTCTTAAGTCCTCGCGTGTGTGCTTGAGTAAATTTAAGTGAAGGTACGAAGTAATGGGAAGTTGGCTCGAAGCAAATGTAGTAGTGGCTCGAGTAAAGTTTTTGTTACAGGATTTTGTTTAAAACCTGACAGTGTTAAGTTTTTCTAACTTAAACTGAATTTAAAAAGTGTAAAAGTTTTAAAGCAAAGGTTTTAAAACAAGTTTAAAATCTGAATTCAACATAAATTTGAATTCCAGTTTTTTTTATAAATAAGTTTTATAAAAAAATGAAATGTTTTAATAACTTTAAATTGTTAAAGTATTTTATAAAGTGATTAATGATTTAAACAGAAATTTTACTCGGGTTAGTTCACCAAACTTGCAGTATAAATAAAAAGTAAATTAAGTAAATTTAAAAAAAAAACAATTTTAAGTAATGATGAAAATTAATGTTTGACAATTTGATGTTAAGACTTCATGACAATTTTAATTATTTAAGAAAGTACTTAACAACGTTTTCTAAAATCTTTATTAATATTTTAATTAAGTAGATAATTTAAGTTGAGTATTAAATTTAATTAACATTAAAGTTTCCAAATTAGTAATAATTTGTTTTCAAAGATTAAGAAAGATTTTTAAATGTTAAGATAAATAATTATTATTATTAATTAATTGTTTTGGAAAGTAATTAAGAAGGGTTAATTCATTTATAATTGTAATTTATTAAATAATTAGAGGTTTATCAATTTGCAATTTAGATTGGTAAATTAATAATTAAATGTCTAATTTATTTGTAATTAAGAATTGTTAATGATTATTAATTTCAAAGATGGTTGATAAAGATTTTTGATAAGTTAGGGAAATTAATTAAAGGATAATTGAATAATTAAAGGTTAACTATTTAATAATTAAGGTTGATTTATTAAATTATAAATGATTAAAGGACAATTAATCAAATGATTTGAAATCAACTAAAGTTAATTAACCATGTTTGATGACCCATCTGATTTAAATTAATCAGATAAATTAATTGAGCTTATTGTGGATGCTTGAATTCTATTGATTGTTGGTATTTCTGATATGTTATGCTTTGTGCTATGATTTGTTTTGGTGTGATCTGTGATGAATGCAAATTTATTATCTGTGAAAAATTTATATTATTTATCTGTGTATCCATGGATGAACGATAAGCGTTATAAATTATACTTCTTATCAATATTGATGTGCTTAAATATGTGATGTGATGATTTATGATGTTGCACTATTGTGTAAAACCCCTGGACTACACCATACACACACAAATATGGATTGCACGAGGAAATCGTCTAAGTCATAGATTTTTAACAATTTTAAAGATTGAAGTCTTGAATCCAAAATAGTTTTGGAATTGGAATTGATAGTTTTGAAATGAGTTTTCAAAAGTAAAATTTATTTTAAATAACTTAATAAAGTTTTGGAATTTAAATAATTTGATTTAAATTTGAATTCAATATTTGAATCAAATTCAATGATTTGGAAATTATGGTCTGAAAGATTATACAAGTTATAAAGATGTTTATATAGGTTTTTAACCATTTAAAAAGTATGGTCTTGGAAATTTAATTTTAAATCCAAGTTTTATACTTGGATGGCTTTAACTGATGTAATTGTAATCAGTTTTTCCCAAAACCAAAACTAATTATTTCAAGTAATAATAGCTTTCATAAAAGGAAAGGATTTCCAATTTGTATCGAAAGATTTCAAATTTGAAATGAAATTGTAAATAGTTTGGAAGAACTATGAATTAACCTTTGTGAAGACGATTAAATCTTGTTTTGAAATCAAAGAGGATTTTAAGTGGTATATCTTCCATATACAAGATTTGAATTGGGATTTATGAATCAAATCTTTAATTGAAAGATTGGATGAGTTAATCCAAGTTGAAGTGGAATTGTTTTAAAAGGCCGTAAATAATTCTTTGTGAAATAAATATTTTTATTTAAAAAAAAAGATTTGAAATGGTAATTTGTTTAAACCATTTGAGAGAAAAATTTGGATATTAAGTTGTAACTTAGTAGAAATCCAATTATCCATATGTTTTAAATATTACGCTCATTATTCGGTTTAACCGGGAAAGGACTTTGTGTCATATAACCCATTCCGAATAATGATACGTCGATATGGATAGCATTTGAAGACTGGATATTTTAGAAAACGAAAGGATAACCAGTCGATTGTCTCTGCACTGAGTCGCGTCGGTATAGAGATTCCATAAGTGATGGAAAGTCCGATCGGGATTGTGAATACCCGGATTGCAAGGGCTTCTTCGGAAGTGCTTTCGGTTCTGTTCAGACCCCAAAAAAACTTGTATGGATGTGTGTCTGACGCTGTGCAGTTAATGCACTCGGTAGATTCAAAGCGGTGGAGGTGTAAAAAGTCATAGCGGAGATACAGCGAGGATATAGCGGGATATAGCGGATGGCTCTAAAATAGCATATAAAACTCGTACTTAATGTTTTTACAAATATATAAATGGAAATTTAATGAAAAATTATCATTCAATTGAATTATAAATAATACATAAATGATACATAAATAATTTTAAATAAAAACATACGCGAATATACTTTAAATAAACTAAAAACTGTTATATAACATAATTGAATTTGGTAGAATATTAGAGTATTTTCATTTCTGAAAATATATTAAAAATTAAATCAAATTTTAGTTTCATAATTTTATAATGTATAAATGCAATTTTTCAATTCATTTTATTAAAAAAGATATAGCGGGAATAGCGGAATATAGCGGAAATAACGCGATATAGCGGAAATAGCAGGGATTAAAGCGGAAAGGCTATATTCTGGGGCTATATGGAAAAATCGTAGCGGTAGAAGTCCGCTATGAGATATAGCGGGGTTGTAGCGGGGTAATAGCGGGGCATTAACTACACAGACTCTGACGTTACAAATTGAGATGTAAAGCTGGTTTCTATCAAATACATTTCTGTTGATGGCGGAGAATTTATTCTCTTAGCTTAACACCCTTCTCTGAGACGTACGAGCTCAGAGGTTATGTAGTTGATGGTTACTACTGATACATTCCCAATTTGGTAATGTGGCATACGAAGTGCTGTTGGTCATTTGTTGATCAAAGCATGGCTTTGTGAAAAAGCGTAGCTTTGTGGACGAGACTTCGTCGAGCCTCACAACCCGGAAATGGTCGAAACAGGAATGTTGCGGCAAGATTTTTAGGGGTCGCGCCCCTAGGGTATGTCCATTTTCTTCTGGATAAATGGTGGTATCATGGTATGGAGCCCAGATACTTAACTCATGTGGACACTGTAAATTTATTACTGTATGATGTTGCTTTGTGGTTGAGGATCCTCGAATAAAGGTCGGTAACGACCGGGAATGACATACTTGTGTGTTAGTTACCTATGTTATAGCTTGGTTAAAGCGTGAGGTAACGTCGGCCTTGTATGCAGAGATCCGGTTAGGTTCTCGGGGTGTCCTTCCAGAGGCGTACCCATTTCGGTGTAGGAAGTTCCTTTGCCTGACCATTTGTTGGAAATCCAAAGAAACAATACGCGCCCTGTACGGTTTTAGTCGTATAATCTGCCATGGAATGTGGCGGTAACTGCTATTGAACATGGTAGCTATAGTAGGCATATGACGAAATGTTGTATGTTGGCTAAGATTAATATTATACTTTCGAAAGATTTTCTGCACCATGCACTAATAATAATAATATCAAAGGATTTTGCGTATCAACCATTTTTGACTATCATAAGAAGAAATCTCCTCCAAGTCTGCGTTTGCATTGTGTGTATAGTGGGAGGTCTTATGGTAGTTTCATTTTCCAAAATGTATTACGGTTTTCAATCTATATTCCTTTGTTGTTTGTTTTTAAAGATAAAAATTGTTTTGTTGCTCACACCAGTCTCATGACTGACCTGGAGTTTATTGTTCCTTTCCTAAACTCTGGGTGCCCATAATTTTCCACACGGGCTGTTTAGAGTTGTGTTTTTTAGATATTCGAATTATAGGAATTGATTCAATAACCTTCGAAGCCTTTTTGATTCGTGGATTGCATTTTCTACACTTCAGCTTTCACGGCTGACCTTGCTTATCTTGGTGCAACTTGATGATGGGTTGAGCTAGCTTTGGACTGAAGATGGAGTTTTGGAGTTGGCATTGAAGACATTATCTTTCCGCTGCTATTTCTTGTATCTCTGATAGTATTGATATCTAGTGTATCATTCTATTGTATCATCATTGTATCAGATGTTGTAAATGATATTATTAATTTTCTTCCGCTGTGTTGTACTTGATGTGTTATAAGCTCCGACGAACAAGATTCGATGTTTGGACCTGCGGCATTGGAATATGAGTGTCGTATGCGGTACCGATTTTCGAAGGTCGAGTCAGGATCCTTTCATTTGGTATCAGAGCTGAAGGTTAAAACTTTAGCTTAGGAGTATAACACATTAAGTAGCTCATTAGAGATAGGGTGAAGTATATGCAAGAATGAGTATATCCCTAAGATATCCGTTCGAATGCCTCAGTAAATTCTCTTACTATTCATTGATAGTAAGTATGAGTCCGAGAAGAGAACGAGATAAGAGACAGTGGAAATAATCTTTCTCTATCAATCTTCTTTGATTCGTCTTTTCAATTCTTTGATTGGCTTTGTGGCAGCTCGAGGGAGAAGCTTTGATGTGACGGTGGCCCTTACGAATCGTGTAGATAAGTTTTTATTTCATATGCTCTTCGTTAAATTTCTATCAGCTTTCCGTTTTAACTTAAACGAATTTGAAATTCTATTTGAAATAAATTGGTAATTAAATATAAAGTCGAATATGAAGATATGTATCGATAAAACTATTTCGATTATAATCAAATTCGAAATTCTATTGTAATTTCTTGTGAATATCAATGTCCGAAGAGGGACAGGTTATATATACTTTAGGGTATTCCAACTTGAGTTTGGAATCCATGTCTAGTGTTTTAGAATTGTGGAAGATTAAATCCATTTATCTATTGTTTGGGTCTCGATATACTCTACAAACGGTTAGTTATCCTTCGGACTAACCAGTGCCTTGCATACTTCATAGATTTGATGACCCGAGTATCATGTGCAGTATTGAATGAGTTTGTTCTCATTTTAATGATATTCTGGTTTGGTAAGCCAAATACAGAATTGATATCCATTTTGACCTGGAAAACTGTTTCTCTATCTTTGTGTATCTATCTTTGTGGTTTCCCTGCCTGCAAATTTTGGGGACGAAATTTTTTAAGAGGGGAATCTGTAACGATCCTGATTTTGAATTAAATTTAAATTAATAATCAATGTAAATTTTGGAATAAATTTTGAATTAATTTGAATTTGACTTGAGAATTTGGATTTGAAGATTGAGGTTGTATTTGAATTAAAATTTAAATAAATGACTTAGAGAAATGATTTGGGTTTAAAAATATTATCTATGTAAATTAATTTATGGGTAGCTAGTTTAAAAAAAAGCATTTTCTTTTAAATAATATGTATATGAATAATGCAAGGCAAATACAATATCTATGTACATATAAAATAAAATATAAAATATGCAAATGAATATAATATAGATAATAATGTTTAAAATGGAATAAATTTTATCAATACAAAATACAAGTATAAAATATAATTATAAAACATGTTAATATGAATTAAATGTTTGATAGTTAAATTTTAAAACAAAGAAATAAAAATAATTATTTATATTAGAAATAGATATAAATCTAAGAATAGACTCATTCAATATGTAAATTAGAAATAGAAATAAAAACAAGTGTATGCAAGAAGTAGATAAAACAAAAGAATGTAAGTAAGGCAAAAGGAAAATATCTGCATACAAATAAAAAACCAAATGAAATGATTCATGTACACAAAAATGGAAACATAAGCACATAAAAGAAATATCATTTCAGCCGAAACAAGAAATCATCTTAGCCTCTAAAATAAATATCTTTATTTAAACAAATAAACAATACATTCAGATATGAACAAATAAAGATATGTATGAACAATGAAAAGGAAAAAAAATGATAAACAAGCTTGTAAAACAAGACAATTCTCATTAATGTAAGCACACCATATAAATCATTTCAGTCGAAAGTATTATGATCTCAGCCTCCAAATTGAAAATTTCTCTGATCAAATTGGCAGCAAGAAATATCTCTGTATTGTACAAAACAAAATTTTATCACCCTGTAGCTTCTTCCTATGTATTAACATCTTTATTTCAGTTTGTTCAAACATAACTTAGCATTCCAGGAAAATAAACATCATTATTCTACTAACTTAAGTTCAATTCAACAAACAAGAAAAGAGATTAAAGGAAAAGAATCTATAGTTTCAAAAACAAGACAACTCTCTGTTCAAACTGGGTTTCAAGTGAGTAACTTTTTTTAAACTTAAGTATTTCGATATCTGATTGCATAAGGATTTCTGGAAATAAAATGGTATTGTGTGGATGTATTTAATTTAATTCTCTGTGTATATGCATGAATGGATGAAGGCATGCTTTGCTTGCTGTTGTGATTCATTTCTGCCTGTTCTTAGTTTTAAAAGCTAAGTTTTTGATAACAAAATCCATTTCTACTTGTTTTACTCACTGTTAGGACTTGAGATTAAAAATAAAGATTGTTTGTTTGTTCATGAATTAAGCTTTAAAAATTTATTTTGGTTAAAACAACTTGTAAATACCTCTAGAAATCAAAATTTAGAGCAAACAAATATAAACATGTTATAAATCAAGTGTCACAATTCTCTGTTTCAAGGATATAACTTGAATCGGCCTGGGTAAACATGATTTTTAGGATAAAAATTATGATTTATAGACTAGTTTTGAATGAGAATTTGGTGGATAACTGGAATTTAGTTTCTGGGTGATTTCTGATGATTAAGATGATTTGGGGGGTCGCGATCATCAGTGGAAGAAGTGGGATGATCAGAGAGTTTGGGAAAATATTGGGATGGCGATCAAGGCATGGAGGTGACAGTGGTTGAACGATGAAGTCAGTTGACCTAGTTTTTTTTTGGTCGGGTTCTTGGGTTGGAACGATCCCTCTGGTGGGCCGGGTTTCACGATACTTTAGGGAATGGAAGCTGTGGGGTTTTCGATGACGTGTCTAAAGCCGTTGGCACTCAGGTGGTCGGAGGAGCGAGAACGGGGTGCTTTCCAGTTTCGATTGTTATTCCAGCTTTGTGTCAGGTGGTTCGATTTTGTTTTTGAGGGGGAATTGAAGTGGTGATGGTCGGAGTATGATGCAAGGTTGGTTGCCGATGTGGGAAGGTCATCAGGGGTGACCGGAGGTGGTCAGCAGTATGGTGTAAGTGCACGGTGCACATCGTGTTTTCTGGTGTGCCTGGAATGGAGAAGAGACTCTTGAGTTTCTTAAGTTCTCGCGTGTGTGCTCGAGTAAATTTAAGTGAAGGCTCTAAGTAATGGGAAGTTGGCTCGAAGCAAATGTAGTAGTGGATCGAGTAAATTATTTTGTTACAGGTGTTTGTTTAAAACCTGACAGTGTTAAGTTTTTCTAACTTAAACTGAATTTAAAAAGTGTAAATTTTTTAAAACAAAGGTTTAAAACAAGTTTAAAATCTGAATTCAAAATAAATTTGAATTCCAGTATTTTTTTTATAAATAAGTTTTATAAAAAATGAAATGTTTTAATAACTTTAAATTCTTAAAGTATTTTATAAAGTGATTAAAGATTTAAACAGAAATTTTACTCGGGTTGGTTCACCAAACTTGCAGTATAAATAAAAAGTAAGTTAAATAAATTTAAAAAAATAAATTAAGTAATGATGACAATTAATGTTTGACAATTTGAAGTTAAGACTTCATTACAATTTTAATTATTTAAGAAAGTACTTAACAACGTTTTCTAAAATCTTTATTAATATTTTAATTAAGTAGATAATTTAAGTTAAGTATTAAATTTAATTAACATTAAAGTTTCCAAATTAGTAATAATTTGTTTTCAAAGATTAAGAAAGATTTTTAAATGTTAAGATAAATAATTATTATTATTAATTAATTATTTTGGAAAGTAATTAAGAAGGGTTAATTCATTTATAATTGTAATTAATTAAATAATTAGAGGTTTATCAATTTGCAATTTAAGATTGGTAAATTAATAACTAAGTGTCTAATTTACTTGTAATTAAGAATTGTTAATGATTATTAATTTCAAAGATGGTTGATTAAAGATTTTTGATAAGTTAGGGAAATTAATTAAAGGATAATTGAATAATTAAAGGTTAATTATTTAATAATTAAGGTTGATTTATTAAATTAGTAAATTAATAAAGGACAATTAATCAAATGATTTGAAATCAATTGAAGTTAATTAACCATATTTGATGACCCATCTGATTTAAATGAATCAGATAAATTAATTGAGCTTATTGTGGATACTTGAATTCTATTGATTGTTGATATTTCTGATATGTTGTGCTTTGTGCTATGAATTGTTTCGGTGTGATCTGTGATGAATGTAAATTTATTATCTGTGATAAATTTATATTATTTATCTGTGTATCTGTAGATGAACGATAAGCGTTATAAACTATACCGCTTATCAATATTGATGTGCTTAAATATGTGATGTGATGATTTATGATGTTGCACTGTTATGTAAAACACCTGGACTACACCATACACACAGATATAGATTGCACGAGGAAATCGGTTAAGTCACAGATTTTTAACAATTTTAAAGATTGAAGTCTTGAATCCAAAATAGTTTTGGAATTGGAATTGGAAGTTTTGAAATGAGTTTTCAAAAATAAAAGTTATTTTAAATAACTTAATAAAGTTTTGGAATTTAAATGATTTGATTTAAATTTGAATTCAATATTTGAATCAAATTCAATGATCTGGAAATTATGGTCTGAAAGATTATACAAGTTATAAAGATGTTTATATGAGTTTTTAACCATTTAAAAAGTATGGTTTTGGAAATTTAAATTTAAATCCAAGTTTTATACTTGGATGGCTTTAACTGATGTAATTGTAATCAGTTTTTCCCAAAACGAAAACTAATTGTTTCAAGTAATAATAGCTTTCATAAAAGGAAAAGATTTCCAATTTTTATCGAAAGATTTCAAATTTGAAATGAAATTGTAAATAGTATGGAAGAACTATGAATTAACCTTTGTGAAGACAATTAAATCTTGTTTTGAAATCAAAGAGGATTTTAAGCGGTATATCTTCCATATAGATTCGACGTTTGGACCTACGACATTGGAATATGAGTGTCGTATTCGGTGTCGATTTTCGAAGGTCGAGTCAGGATCGTTTCACGTCTCTTCGTTTGCAACGGCCAAAAAAACAAATAGTCGCGTCTCTTCATCAGTTTGCAACGGTCACAACGTTTGAAAATCCATATCTTTTTAAACACACTTCTGTTTTTGAAATTAGTCAATTTTTTGGTCAGCAAATATATATGACACAACCCAATCTTAGTACATCCACACCCGCATGCGCCCTGCCCCGCCCGGTCCGGTCGATTGGTATGACGGGCGGGCGGTGGTGTCACACACGTGTGTTAGTCCATGGCCATATAGGTCCTCCCCCTCACACAAAATTACCTGACCCTAAGAGCCAATATACGGATTGAGAGTTCACTATATAAACAAGAACATGAACTTATTTTTGGCAATGTGGGATATATCCCATTCACTATTTTTGAGAATTTTAACAAATCCGCACATGAATGACGATATATGTCTCCCCTACACAAAGTGTAATATCACACAGTTCATATGAAAATAATGTTATATCGAGGATAAGTAGATCTTTCACTTTGAACTTTTCCTGGTTCGGATATACTTGGCTAATCGGTGAATTATTTCATCTTGAACCATCAGCCGTTATTGTGTAACAAGACAATAAGCTTTATAAAGCATTATTTCTCTTCACATCCAATCTCTTGGTTGTGTTCATTTTGGTCTTGAATAATTTTTGGTTCTGCGAGTATTTTTAGAGAATAAAAGCCTTTAATATTCTCATAGAGCCGACCCAGCTCACATTAACATAGGTGATCACAACCATTAAGAGTATCTTACATATACCCCACTTGTTATTTTCAAGATATGGTCAATATTAAAAAACATAGTTTATCCTTTTAATACTTCTATAGGCATGCATTTATATTGTGCACCATAGTAATGGAGTAGGACTAAGTGCAAACAAATTAATTACGTCTTGAGTTATTCAGAGCTGGTTTGCCTATTGATCCTAGTCCGTGGGATCTCCAGTCGCTAGGATAGATTTCCGTATAAGATAACTCTTGTTGGTATAGGCTTTTAAACCCATTCCCCTCGATGCACAGTTAATTTTCTCTCTTGATAAACCTTAAGTAAATGGATCCACTAGGTTATCATTTGTTCGCACATAATCTATGGAAATAGTTCCATTTGAGAGTAACTGCCTAACTGTGTTATGGCGTCGACGAATGTGTCGTGACTTCCCATTGTACACAAAGTTTTGCACTCTGTTTAATGCTACTTGGTTACCAGAGTGTATGCATATGGCCGGTACAGGTTTAGGCCAAAACGGATTATCTTCTAAAAAGTGACGAAGTCATTCTGCTTCTTCGCCTGCTTTATCTAAAGCGATGAACTCCGATTCCATAGTGGATCGAGCTATGCATGTTTGTTTAGTAGATTTCCATGACACTGCTGCCCCTGCTAAGGTAAATACATAACCACTCGTTGATTTTGATTCCTATGAATCAGCAATCCAGTTTGCATCATTATATCCTTCTAAGACAGCAGGATATTTTCCATAATGTAAGGAATAGTTTTTGGTATTTTTTAAATATCCGAGAACTCTCATTAGTGCTTTCGAGCGTTTCTTCCTGGGGTTGCTTGTATACCTGCTTAATCAACTTACTGCATAACTATATCTGGTCTTGTGCAATACATGAGATACATGAGACATCCTATTACACGAGAGTATTCCAGTTGCATTACACTCTCATTAGTGTTTTTATACAGTACTTCCGATGGATTATACGGCGTTCGTACTCCTTTAATTTTAAAATTTTGAAATTTTTCAATCACTTTTTCTACATAATGTGACTTAGATAATTCAATTCCATTAGGTGTTCTTATTATCTTGATTCCCAAAATAACATCTGCAACTCCTAATTTTTTTCATATCGAAATTATTGATTAACATCTGCTTAGTGGTCTCTATTACCTTAGTATTTGGACCGAAGATTAGCATATCGTCTACGTGTAGACAAATCATCACGTATGATTGTCCAATTTGTTTGTAATAAACACATTTATCACATTCTTTTATACGAAAACCATTTTTCATCATGACACTATTAAATTTTGCATGCCATTGTTTTGGAGCTTGTTTTAGTCCGCATAATGACTTGACTAATCAACATACTTTGTTTTCATTCCCTTTGGATATAAAACCCTCAGATTGCTCCATGTAAATCTCCTCATCGAGATTTCCATTTAAGAATGTCGTCTTTACATCCATTTGATAAATCTGTAGATTATAGATGGATGCAATTGCTATTAACATTCTTATAGAGGTTATTCGTGTTACTGGTGAATAGGTATCAAAGAAGTCTACACCTTCTTTTTGACGATATCCTTTAGCTACCAATCTTGCTTTGTATCTGTCGATGGAGCCATCTGGTTTCATCTTCTTTTTGAAGATCCATCAACTATTTTCCAAGTTTTATTACTCAGAATTGAACCAATTTCACTTTGGATTGCTTCTCTCCAACATGAGGATTCAGAAGATGATATTGCTTCCTTGTACGTTTGAGGTTTGTGTTCTAACATATATGTTAAAAATTCCGAACCAAATGTCCTGGAAATTCTTGCCCTTACACTTCTTCTTGGTTCAACTTTCTCACTTTCACGATGAGTTTCATCTTCATGTGATTTACTCAATTCTTCTCTTGTCCTTTTGGGGACATTACTTCCTTCATTTCTTTTGTGCATAAACACATCTTCAAAGAATGAGGCATCTTTTGATTCCATGATTGTATTTATATAAATATCAGTTATATTAGACTTGAATACCAAAAACCTATAGGCACTACTATTTTGGGCTGGCTCTAAATAGTAACAATCTACTGTTTTTGGTCTAAGTTTGACTTTCTTGGAAGGTAGAACTGGAACTTTTGCCAAGCGCCCCCACACTTTGAGGTATTTAAAACTTGGTATGTGTTCTTTCCATAACTCATATGGATTATTCCTGTTTATTATGAGGAATCTTGTTTAATATGTGATTATACATATTTAAGGCTTCCCCCCCACAAGTTCGTCGGTAGGCCAGAAGTTAAGAGCATCGCATTAACCATATCTTTTAATGTTCTATTCTTTCTCTCAGCTATACCATTTTTTTGTAGTGAATATGTGCTGTTGTTTGATGAATTATACCATTTTCGGCACAGATTTGTTCAAATGGTGATCATATTCTCCGCCTCGATCAGATCTCAATATCTTGATCTTTTTATGTAACTGATTTTCTACCTTAGTTTTGTACTTCATAAACGATGTAATTGCTTTATCCTTTCTATTTAAAAGATATACATAGCAATATCGTGTATAACCATCAGTAAAGGTAATAAAGTACCTTTTCCCACCTCTTGTAGGTAATGATTTGAAATCACATAAATCAGTATGAACCAAACCTAATGGTTCGATGCTTCTATCAATTGTATGAAATGGTTTTTTTGACCATTTTTGCTTCTACGTATGTCTCACATTTGTAGTTTTTATCTACTTGGAATTTCGAAATTAATCCCAAATTTGATAGTTTTTTCATTTTTCAAAAATTTATGTGTCCTAACCTATCATGCCATAGTAAAATTTCGTGCTCAAGCAAATAAGAAGCTTCAATTTTATTTATAGCATAATTAGAAATAAACTTGAGGATTACTGTGCCACTGCCTTCAATCATGGAAACCATAGAATTACCTATGTAGAGTTTTTCTTCCTGATCGAATTTCTAGTATGTAGAAAACATGGATTTATTAGAGCAAACATGACGAGTAGCGCCTGTGTCCACCCACCATTGGTTAGAATTCTGAACCAAATTGCATTCAGATATAACTGCTGAAAAATTAGACTCGTCTACTTCCATATTATCCACCATATTTGCCTCTGAGTTGCTTCCTTCTTGTATTTGCACTCTAACAGCATGTCCTGCTTTTCTACAAACCCAACACTCGTCATTAAACTTTTTGGTTTGTTTGTTGTCTTTGGGTTTGTTTTCGGGTGATTTTCTCTTCTGCAGGAATTTCTTCTTCTTGTTTTTCTTGAAATTCCCTTTATTCTTCGACTCTTCTGCCATAAATGCCTCTTCGCATTGTTTTGTCACTCCAGGTTATCAGACTCAGTTTTTAGTCTGACAATAAGATTTTCTAAGAAAATCTCCATTTTCTTATATTTCAGATAATTGCGGTAGTCTTTCCAGGATGGTGGTAATTTCCCTGTTATCACTTCAAAAAGAAACGATTCTCCAACTTTATGTCCTTCTGCTTCAAGTTCATGAATTATGAGTTGGAATTCTTGCACTTGAATAGTTACGGATTTGGAGTCAACCATTTTGTATTCCATAAACTTATCTACGATGAACTTCCTCAAACTGACATTCTACGTTATGTATTTATGTGCAAGTGCAGTCCATAAGGATTTTGTTGTCTGGTGTGGCTGATATACTTTATATAGTACTTTATCCAGAAAATTCTAAATGTAGTTTCGGCACAGGAAGTCTGAATGCTTCCATGAGTCAATTTCGAGAAAAACAATTGCATCTTTTTCTCTAGTTTGTCCGTCTTTAGGCTTTGGTTCATCCTCCTCGATGCACTTTTGTAGGCCTAGCGTAGTGAGATAAAACTGTATTTGATTTTGCCATGTTATGTAGTCATCACTATCTCCTTTGAAGGATCAGGCCTGTTGTGAGTAGTAGCCTTTGTTGATAGTTTAGCTGTTGTCATCTCTGTTTTAGCGAAAATAGTGAAGTCTTAAGGTGTTATACGTCTAGTATACCAAACCAGAGACTAATCAATAATAAACTCGTACCATAAGTTTACAAATCAGATTTCTACTACTTTGGAATTCTGTATTAGCTATTTTAACAATAAGTATGTTGTAATTAATTATAGCAGCAAACTAACAACAATAGTAATAATAACTATAGCTATAAATCAAACGTTATACTATTTAAAGAAATAGCACAACGTAGAAACGAAAATTAATATATATATATATATATATATATATGTATGTATGTATAAATATATAAATCAACTAGAAATCTAACAGATTGAAGAAGGAAATTTCGTCTGAGGCCTGTAGTAACAATTTCCTTAAGACTTTATTCAAAGTTTCCTAAGATACAACTGATGTAAGCTGCTCGAGATCGTGATGTGTATGATCCTCTGTGTGATAGGACTGATTATGAGTTTAAGAAAATGAAGATAAAGAAGAGATAATTTGGCTTTGAAATCGAGTGAGGAAAGTGATCAGGTTTCCTCCTTATTTATAGCTGAATTTCCAATGGCTACACCATTGAGAAAAGTAGCATCCCTTCATTTGCAACGCTAAAAAGTGTTACTGTTCGCAACAGTCACGCCTCTTCATTTGTAACGGCCAAAAACTGTTGTGGTTTGCAACTGTTGCGTCTCTTCGTTTGCAACGGCCAAAAACTATTGCGGTTTGCAACAGTCGCGTCTCTTCGTCAGTTTTCAACGGTCGTAACCTTTGGAAAATCCGTATCTTTTTAAACACACTTCTGTTATTAAAATCAGTCCATTTTTTAGGTAGCAAAAATATATGACACAACCCAATCTTATTGGACCTGCACCCGACCCGGTCCAGTTCGGACGGGCGGGCCGCGACGCGCGCGCGTGTGTTAATCCATGGCCATATAGGTCCTCCCCCTCGCAAAAAATTACCTGACCCTAAGGACCAATATAGGGATTGAGAGTTCACTATATAAATAAGAAAATGAACTTATTTTTGACGATGTGGGATATATCTCATTCACTATTTTTGAGAATTTTAACACGTAATTCACTTCCAAATCAGGTATTTTATCTTTCCCTTTACCCTCAATACCTAATTTGAGTTCAGATCTAACGTTATTGACTATTTTAACTTTTCGTAGAAGTGACTTCTGGTTTGCATTATAGAATGGCCACCTCCAAACTTCATGCTAGAGAAATCAATTTCTATTTTAAAGTCCATTCCTTGGAAAATTTCTAAAGAATACTTCTCATTATGTACGTAAGCTTCCACACTTACCTCATAATTATCAAATTCACATATGCTTTGAGAGTGATTTTTTTTACAATTTGCTTTTTTGTCAGCTTTTAGAAACAAAATTTGATATTCAACTTCTATGATTTTCCATAATTGCAAGCTTTCAACTTTGATTCCTTTATGTAATCCGTTGTTTCTCTCTTTCCAGATAAAGTAGATTACTGTTGTTAAAACTATATAAGCTTTATCAAACTCTTTTTTATTATTTTTGAATACTGTCTGGATGTGTTGTATGCATTCCCTGATGTTTTCCAAAGCTTGCTGTTGGTTGAGCTTTAACTTGCTTTTTGCAATATGCCATATTTATCTTGTGTATATGCAGTCAAAATATATATGCTTTATACTTTTGACTCATTGTTACATAAGAGACATTTTATTTCACCTTTTTTATTCCATTCGATACACCTATCTCTAATTGGTAGTCGGTTTAGTTAAACAGAATATGCACAATGAGCCCTTTTTGAACAATTTGCTTTATTCCAATTCGATATATACCAATATACTTCCACTTCCTTTCCTTTTATGTATTCCTAAGTGTTTTTAAATGAGATTTTTTCTTTAGTTGCTAATTTCTAACTCCAAATGTCTTCGTGAAGGCTTGGATCAATTTCTATTTTTTCTATTGCTGATTTAAAGATGGATGCTACTGGTTGCATAAGTGTATTCTAAGATGAGTTTTGAATGATGCTTTGTATTTTTGCATTAGTTCTTCCAAATTGATATAGATTGTACCAACCCGATGATTGACTATGGATTTTCCATTAATCCAAGGATCAAACCAATGGCTAGTTTGTTTTCCTTCTTTGAATTTTCTTTCAATTAGTTTAATCCCTATTTCACTTTATTTTAAGATATTTTCTATGTGTGGGAGTAGTAATTTTCAATAGGCATTATCCACAAGTTTTTGTTTTTGACATATTTTCCTTTCATCCATTTAGCCCGTAGTGATTTGCCTTCCAAAATAATTTTAAATTGCAAGCTTCATTTAGTCTTTAAAACTTCTTAGCCCCAAACCACCTGCCTTCTTTGGTTTTGTTACTATGTTCCATGAAACTTTATGATATTTTCCCCTCCATATAAAATTTTCACACATCTTTTCTATATTTTCCATTGCCTTTGTTGGAATGTTGTGATTTGCAATTAGTACGTGATTATAGCTGTGATGACTGTGTATGTGAGTCCAATTCTTCTTGCTATAGAAAGTAGTTTACTTAACCAGCTATCTAGGCTGCTTTGCATAATATCGTACAATTTAGCACGATCACTATCATTTATTTAGTTTATACCGAGGGGAAGACCTAAATATTTGATAGGGAAGCTCACTTAATTGAAATTTTAAGATACCGAGTATTTCCTCCTTTCTGTTGCATGCTTTACTGAAGTAAACTTTGCTATTTCATTTAATGATTTGTAAATCAGCATACACTATCATATTTTCAAATATTCTTGCAATGGTTTTAGCATTTTGTATGTCTCCATTCAAAAAGAATAATAAATCATCAGCATGTAATAGATGTGTAATACAAGGAACAGTTCTATTTGTGGGTTTAAAGTTTTCATTGAACTGTTCCAATTCCATTTGCAACGACAAATATTACATAGCAATAGTAAATAAGTATGGAAAAAATAGATCTCTTTGTCTAATTCCTCCATTGCTGTAAATAAATCCACAAAGGGATCTATCAACATGAATAAATTAAGTGACATTATCATTGCATTTTGCAAATAATTTTATGAAAACCCAACCGCATCTTCATATGAATAATAAATGCTATTTATTTATCAAATGCCATATGTAAATCAATTTTGATGCACATTTTATTCTACCTTGATTGAAATTCCTAATCCGTTCATGGGCTAGTAGGGTGTTTTCTACGATAAGCCTACGTGGAATAAAAGCACTTTGGTTTTCTGAAATTTAATTTTTTACAAAAATTTTAGTTCTATTATTTAATATTGTAGCTATAATTTTATAAACAAAATTGCAATAGGCAATAGGTCTATCTCGTAGACGCTTTAGAATTTTTACCTTTGGCACAAGAGAAATAAAAGTATGAATAACTTTTTTCAAAAATTTTCCAGTAGTAAAAAATTCGTTTATTTCTTCAAATAAATTTAATTTAATTTCATCCCAATGCTCTTTATAAAATTTTGCCCCAAAACCATCTGGTCCAGGACTTTCATCATTATTAGCAATGTTTTTAATTTCCTCTAAACTAAATGAAGAAAGAAGAATTTTTTTTTCACTATTAGCATGCAATAGAAATTTGCTAGTGATACTTGGAAAGTTTTTAGAGCCAGTCAGTATTATATAAATAAGTAAAATAATTGATGGCTTCCACTTCTGATTTGGAAGCTTCATTAATTACTACCTCCATATCATTGGGCAATTTTCCTATGTCGTTTTTTTATTTTCTTCTTGACTTTTTGGCATAAAAAAATTTACTTGATGCATCCTCATTCATAAGCCAATCTATCTTGGCTTTTTGTTTCAAATTAATAGCTTCAACATGCAATTCCTTGATTAGTTTTCTTTTCATATGAAAGAAAGTGCTATTTTCAACTTTGACGGCCCACCCTTTTCGAACAACTTAAGCAGACAATAAACCATCCTTGTCCAACTTAAACCGTTCAAATTAGACAGATTATCAATTTGGGGTTTTAATATAGAATTAGATATAGAATCGCACACAAAGTAATACAGAATCTCGCAGCGTAATTAAATAATAGACATAATAGTTCATGAAGCTACTAGAAAAAATACACCAGAGTTTTCAGATTTTATTTACACAATACTAGAGACACATAAAAATTTACTGATACAAGCCAAAATGAAAGTAGATAACTAATACTAGATAGAGTGGAATCTTCGACCAAGTCTTGGGCTCCCAAAACAAGCACTGCTCATACACTGCAGTACTCAGGCTGACCATTATTAATTACGTATTTAATATCAAAACTTCATTAAATTTCAATTAATCAACTTAATGAGTTTTAAAATCATTAACATTTAACATAACCATTATTAATTAAATTTTAAAATCATTTTAAAATCTAAATTAACTTGTTAATATTAACGTCAACGAAAAATTTAAATTATAAACTCATGTTAATTTTCAAATTCGTTATTAAATATTAAATATCCAAAATAAATTTTAACTGACCAATCAGTGTTTATTATTTAATTTTCTATCCTAGGCTAAGTGATTTAATTTGGATATTTATCATTTCATCCTATATTTCGGTTCAAAATTCAGTGTCCAAAACAATGCATACAACAACAATATAACAGTGACAGGTATCATTAAATCAATCGTCGTCCAATATTCAAACTTTCCATAGTTAACAAGTTTTCATGCAATTGGGATCCCAATCAATAATTTCGATTATTTCAACCAAATCACATATCGCAATGTCAACTATCAATGATTTCCAATTTCAATATCGATCATAATCATTAATCAATTATTTATAACATAGCAGGATACTTGCAATATGAAAGTCTAATCGTAGGCTTAAATTGCTCACCTTCACGGCTATCGACAACTGGATACGGTGATACAAATACACATACACGTGCACGAGCTATGCTACGCCGTGATGTATGGTTTGATGAAGTGAATGACATATGGAGCAAACTTCGGATGGCGAACTCGGCATTGGGGAGTTTGCAAGCGGGTTTGGTTATGGCTTCGGTGAGGGGAGGCTTCGGTTCGGGTTTCAGGTGGTGGGAAGCAGACTTCAGTAGTGGTGGAGCTTGGTGGCAGTAGAAGGAGGTAGGCTCAGGGCTGGTTGCGGGTTAAGAGGCCTAGGTGGGCGAAGATGGGCTTTGAGGTAAGTGAGCCGCGGGGTTCTGACAAGTGGGGAGGAAGGGGAATGTGGGTCAGGTTTGGTGGCTGGTGTTGAATCATAAGTTTTGATTCATGACAAAGAGCTTAAACAAATCAGTGACGAGACTATATGGACAAGAGACAAAAAAAGAAAGAGACATGCTATTGAAACTACAAAGGAGACAAGACTTCAAAAATGAGTATAGTATGTTTATTTTAGTCTTAGAATTGTTAAAATCTATACTCAAGTAGTCCACACAACATCAAAGTTGTTTTAAACTTCAATTTCTTCAAAAAAATGTGTAAACTGTGCACTGACAAATAGGTCAGTCGACTGACCAAATATGAACAGTCGACTGAACCTGCTCAGTTGCACAGATACACTCTGTTTTGCACCAACTTTCAGTTGACTGGTCATTTTGGGTCAGTCAACTGAACTTTTCCAACAGCTATTTTTCTTAACAGACACTTCTATTTGCCAAGAGATACAATCCAATTTGAAGAGTTGTGGGTCTGTCTTTTGGTCAAAAATCTTTGTGAATAGTTGTAGTGGTTTATCTACTATATAAACACATGAGATTCACCTCTCAAATCACCCAATTTTATTTTGTTTTCTGATCATACTCTCTACTATCTATGCATTCTATAAAGCAATCACAATTTACATATATTGCTTGAATCTCTGAATCAATTAACTTATTCTTCGATTCAAAGCAATATTTTCCTTTCTAAATTTTTACACACACAATATATACTTGAGGAAATTATTATAGGAAGGTTGTACTATCAAAGACAAATCAGTGTTATCAAAAACACAAAGTGTCAAAGCAATTTTGTTGAAACTATTGAAGTCATGTTCGGTTGTTCAGGCGGTAAAAGTCCTCTTTCTGTTGTTAGAGGCGGAAAAATCATGATCGATTGCTCGAGTGTTGTTTTACCTATTCCTTCAGATTAAGTAAGGGGATATTGAGAGAAATTCCAGAGGGAAGTCGGGACTGGATGTAGAACGGGAAGTTCGAACCAGTATAAAAATTCCTGGTGTTCTTATTCTTATTTACTTTACTATTATTATCTGTTTCCGTACTTAGATTATAATACATTCTATATTACAAGGTCCTAAGTGATAATTAGCCATATAGTAGTCACTTTCAGTTGGTATCGAAGCAAGACATCTTATAACCGTAACACGGTTATTTGATATTTTTTTTGCTAATATGGAAAATAACACCAGCACAAGCACTATCATTAACGCTAGTTTTATTGAACGTCAATCTACTGCACGACCTCCACTCTTCAATGGCATGAATTATAATTACTGGTCAACCATAATGAGAATATATATGCAAGCTAATGGTTTTGAAACTTGGAATATTACCCAAAACGAATATACCATTCCAACAGAAGATTTTTCAACTTGGACTACTGCACAGAAAACTGATGCTACTTCAAATGCTAAAGCTATGAACATGTTATTTTGTGCATTAGATAAGAATGAGTTTAATAGAGTCAGTATGTGTACAACTGTTATGAGATATGGAGAACTCTAAAATTAACTCATGAAGGAACTAACAAAGTCAAATAAAGCAAAATTTCTTTGTTGAAAAATCAGTTTCCAAATTTCAAAATGAAATCAAACGAAAGTATAAATGACATGTACTCTAGATTTCAAGATATATATCACTCATTATTGGCACTAGGAGAAAAAATTTCTGACTTTGATATAATATCAAAAATCCTAAACTCTTTAACGGATGAATGAGAAAGAAAGGTCCTGGCTATTGAAGAAGCAAATGATCTTTCCACTATGAAACCAGAAGAGTTAATAGGAAATCTAATGTCATACGAAGTGAATTTGCAGGCAAAGAAATTTCAAGCATAGGAAAAGAAGAATCTAGCATTTCAAGCAGAAAAAGATGACTCTGACTCAGATAAAGAGGATATGACACTTATTGAAAATTTCAAAAAGTTTTTGAAATTCAAAAAGAATAACAAGTTCAGGAGTTACAAGAATAACTAGAGAAACAACAATAATAGTAATAAACCATCATCTTCTGTCATGGAATGTTATGGATGTTATAAAAAGGGTCATATGAAGAAAGATTGTCCAGAGAAATAGAAAAATAAATTCAAGAAGAACAAATTCAAGAAGAAATCATTTTCAGTAACATGGGATTTCTTCTTCATCGTCAAAGAGTGACAGTGACAGTGACACAGAGCAAGCGAATGTATGCTTCAAGGCTACAAGTGAAGATGTAAGTGAATTGAATTTTGATGATCTAGTTGAACTTAATTCAGAACTAGCGGATTTTGTAAAACAAAATAAAAAGTAAAATAAGGAGTTACAAGAAAAACTAAATAGATCTGAATTAGAAATTAGTGTGCTTAGAGATGAAAAGAATTTTCTGGAAGAAGAACATGAAAAATCTCAAGAATCTAATTCTAATTTAACATCTCAACTTTCTATGATAACTCAGGAATTAGAAATTTAGAAAAATAAAAATGATGATTTATCAGTTGAAACTAATGACTTAAAATCTAACACTAAAGTATTATAGTAGAAAAATCTAGTCTCAAAACTAAGCTAGAAGATATTAATAAAAATCTTTCTAATTTTAATAAAGGACGAGAAAATCTTTGTAAAATTATAGAAAATTATCAGTCTACTTCAAATAAAAAGGGACTAGGATATAAGAGAATTGAAAGTCCAAAGAAATATGGAAAATTAAAAAATAAGTTTAAAAGCAAAATTGAGGAAGAAACTAAGAAAACAGTTTCTAATGATTTTAAAACTATTAAAATATGGATTCCTAAAACAAATAATAACTTAATTAGGAATAAGCATATCAAAACATTTATGGAAACTGTTCATAAAAATGAGAATTATATTTATAAAGGGACTTCTGAACCTTCTTCGGTTTGGTTTCCTAAGACCTAACTCTTAGGACCCTAAAAAGAAAAGTGGGTACCATCTTAATCTTTATTTTTTGTAGGTACCACTTAAAAAGAGAGGAAAATGGATTTGAGACAACGGTTGCTCGAAACACATGACTGGTAATAAGGACATGTTAACAAACATTGTCTATTCAAATGGAGGATCGGTCACTTTTGGAGATAATTCAAAATGTTATATCATCGGCAAAGGCAATTTGAGCAATAACTACTGGCAATCACGACCTCGTCAGCAAACTACTACTTCACAGCAACAAAGAGATGACATTCGTACACCGACCCCATCCCAAAGCACCCGAGAATCCATTGATCTAATTGTGTGAAATCAATCATTTTGGATTCTCGCATCAAAAATCTTGATTAGAAAATCGACAAGAAATTTAACAAAATTAAAAGCTTCATCGGGATTTTGTGGGATGCATATCTTGTTCCTCTTCTACAACTACGGAAACTTCATAGCAAGATCCAGGTAAACGTCTAGCTCCTCGTTTTACTTGGTCTACATCCAAAGAACATACAAGTTCTGACACAAGCGGAAATGGGGGTGGCAGATAATTTGTGAAAAGTTCTTCAAGAGGCAAAGGACCAATGCAGGTGGAAGAAGAAAAAAATCTGACTTTGATGATTGATATTGTTATTTCTTGGTGGTAGTAAGTTTTCTTTATTTATTCCAAACATTCTACTTCTGTTTATTTTAGTGAGCTTGTATAAGTAGCTCAAAACAATTCGATACATTTTTTGTGCTTGTAATTTTGTTAGTTCAATGATGAAACTGTTGTTATTTCCTTTTTGTCGATGACAATGGGGGAGAAATTTGTATGACTAACCATTTCTTACAGGATTAGATATATCGCTAGATATTCAGGGGGAGACACACACACATATATATAACTTCCATTATATATTTCTTAAAATATAGTATCATCTGTAACAGGTTGTCATCAATTAGAAAGGGGAAGAATTTTGAATCATAAGTTTTGATTCATGACAAAGAGCTTAAACAAATCAGTGATGAGACTATATGGACAAGCAATAAAAAGAGAATGAGATATGCTATTAAAACTACAAAGGAGACAAAGACTTCAAAACTAAGTATAGTATGTTTTTTTATTGAAGTTTTTTAGTCTTAGAATTGTTAAATCTATCCTTAAATAGTCTACACAAAATCAAAATTGTTTTAAACTTCAATTTCTTCAAAAAAATGTGTGAACTGTGCACTGACAACTATGTCAGTCGACTGCATATAACTCGTCGACTGAACCTGCTCAGTTGCATAGATACACTATATTTTGCACAAAATTTGAATATTCATTTGACTGGTCGTTTTGGGTCAGTCGATTGAACTTTTCCAACAGCTGTTTTTCTGAATAGACACTTCCATTTGTCAAGAGATACGATTCAATTTGTAGAGTTGTGGCTGCATCTTTTGGTCAAAACTCTTCGTGAACAGTTGCAGCTGTTTATCTACTATATAAACACATAAGATTCACTTCTCAAATCACCGAATTTTATTTTGTTTTCTGATCATATTCTCTACTATCTCTGCATTCTACAAAGCAATCACAATTTACATATATTGCTTAAATCTCTGAATCAATTAACTTATTCTTCAATTCAAAGCAATATTTTCCTTTCTAAATTTTTACACACACTATATATACTTGAGGAAAAGATTATAGGAATGTTATACTATCAAAGACAAATCAGTGTTATGAAGAACACAAAGTGTCAAAGCAATTTTATTGAAACTGTTGAAGTCATGTTCGTTGTTCATGCGGTAAAAGTCCTCTTTCGGTTGTTAGAGGTGGAAAAATCATGATCGGTTGCTTAGGTGTTGTTTTGCCTATTCCTCCGGATTAAGTGAGGGGTTATTGAAAGAAATTCCAGAGGGAAGTCTGGGACTCGACGTAGAATAGGAAGTTCGAACCAGTATAAAAACTCCTGGTATGCTTATTCTTATTTACTTTTACTATTATTATCTTTTTCTGCACTTAGATTATAATACATTCCACATTACAAGATCTTAAGTGATAATTAGCCACAAAGGGTTCACTTTCAGCTGGTGGTAGGTGGGTGTTCGGCTTCGGGTAGGATGTGGGTCGGGCAGTGGGCTCAGGCGGTGGATGGGACGCGGGAGCTCGTGTTGCAGGCAGTGGGTAGTGGAAGGCAGGTTGAGGCGGTGGTCAGAGGGGGTTGCAGGTGTATGGCTGAGCTAGCAGGAGGAGCTGTTGGAGGCGGAGGGGACGCTGGGAGAAGGGCTGGCAGCGGTTGTCAGGTAGACGGAGGGAGGTTCGGCTGCACTTGGAGGAGGAGGCGATCAAGGAGGCTTCGGGTTGGAGCCTAGAAGGGTGAGGATGCTCGGAGGTTAGAGTGGAGGAGAGAAGATATGGGAGAGTTTACGTGATTAATATGTAAAGTTATATGAAATTTTGTTTAGTTTTATAAATTTATTCTACTTTGCTCACAAAGAAAAAGGAAGGAAATGGGCAGCAAGAAGGTGTATTTATATACAAAAGGAATGCACAAAACATTAATTGCAGCAATTAATAATTTGATATGTGCACGCAAAGGATAACGGCTGGAAGGAATTTGTGGGCTGAAAGAATATAATACTGGCTGCGAAAAGATATACGTAATTATGACCGCAGGGAACGGTTATGGACCATTGTTTTAACCATGTAGTGTTTTTCCACGAAAGCCAAAATACGAAAAAAAAATACCATGAAGATCAGCACGAGGAGACGAATCCAACGATGTAACCAAATCTGTGCTACGAGTTTGTAGCAAAATCTCATCTGTCACTGTTGGTGCCGCTTCAAAATTGGATAACAACGGCAATTCTAGATATACGGACCCACAGAGGTCAGAATTGAACGTAACGAATTTTGGCATTTTACTTAGAAAACTCTCTAGGTCATTTTTGTATAAAAATATTCATACTTTAAAATTTGATAATTCGCACTAAAATTTGAGCTGACCAAGTTTCGGACGAATTTCGACTCGAAACAAATTTCATTGGTCTTATTAAGTGGATACAATTCAAATATCTAGTTTTCGTTGTTAAATTTTTATTTTTAAAAATAATTTTTATTTTAAAATCTTCGTTAAAATCTTATGTTAAATGTTGAAAAATCCAAGTCGTTACATGCAAACTGTCCGAGCTGTCAAAATTAATGTTATCTTGTAGTCTCGCACATTCCTCTCTGATTTGATCAATTTCATTCTTTCTTTTATTTGTATTTAAAACTTTTAAACTTTCCTTTGTATTTTGTAATAATTTGCTGAATTTAAATTGGGAATGACCTTGAATATGAATTAAAAAATTGTTTTTCACTATTTCTCTATATTCCTTATCATAAATCCATCCATTTATAAATCTGATGACATATTTTTCTTGTTTGAATTTGTTTGAGCAAAACTTATTTAAAGTGGAGTATGACCACTTATAGCTTGAGGTAAAGTATTGCATTTAAAATTTGAAAAGAGTTAAAAAATTCTTGATCAACTAAAATTCTATCAAGTTTACAGGGAATATTTCTAAATTTACCAGATTTGTAAGTAAATTTATTTTCCAATATTATGGGTTCGATTAAACCTGTTTTTAGAATAAAATTGGTAAGGAATTTCAATTTTTTTTAAAGGAATTGGAATCCATTCTTTTTTTCAAATGCATGCTTTACTGTGTTAAAATCTTCTATAATAATCTTGGTGTAGTTATATTTTTATTAAATAACTCCAAATGATTCCAGAGAAATTTCCTTTCAGTTTCAAAACTAGAAGCATACACAACTGTGACTTCTAACTAAAACCCACATTTATTTATAATTTTGCAATGTATATATTGTAAATTTATCAATTTAAATCCCAAATATTAGGGTCCCATAAAACTATTATTCTACCCTTTCCTTCCATTAGATTGTTATTAATGATGATAAGTGATATTCACGTGATTTGAAATGGTCTCAGATATATCTCATTTGAGCTATTCTACATGCAACTATCACTTCTTATTCATGCATTTGAATTAATTGTAAACGTGTATTGTGATCCTATACTACAGGAATTCTTGAAACTATATATACTCAAACCAGTGATAATAAAAGTTAACTTTCGCCATTCTTTATGGTATCAGAGCAAACTGATCTTTCATCTCTTCCTTCTTCCATTAATCTTACTATGCCGTCTTCTACTACCACTCTCACAACCCAATCTCCTTCCTCAAAAACTTATGAAGTCCCTGACCTCGAAAAACAACTGAAATTCATCACAGTCAAGCTTGATGATGAAAATTTTCTTATCTGGAAGAAACAAATCTATTCTCTCCTTAAATCTCTTGAAATTACTGACTATCTTGATTCCACCATCTCACCTCCTGCTGCTGAAATTCTTGATCAAGAAACCAATAACAAAGTTCCTAATCCTTCTTATATTCAATGGAGCAAAACAGATAAAATTCTCCTCACATTTCTTCAAGCAACCTTCTCTATCCCTCTTCTTGCCCGAACCCCTATCTTTGATTCTTCTCTTCAACTTTTTCTTTACCTCGAGCAAGCCTTTACTGCTCAAATTACCTCTCGCACTCATCAACTCCTTACTCAACTTCAACAGATACAACGAGGCACAAAAACAATTAATGAATATCTTGCTACCATCAAAACACTTTCCGATTCATTAGCCTACACACCTACTCCTGTTTCTGATCCTGTCCTTGTCCAGCATACTCTACGGGGCCTGGGTTCTGAGTATGATCAATTTGTTACTGCTATTGAAACCAGAGAAAAACTTCCCACCTTTGCTCAATTGTATCCTCTTCTCTTAAATCATGAAGTACGACTCCTTCAATCTCAAACTCTCACCCTAAATACTACTCAAACTTCAGCTCTCATTGCTCGTTCCCAACACTCTAATACCCTCTCAAATCAATCAAACATGAATCGTAACCATGCTGTCCAGACCAATCAACAATTCAATTATTCTCGTGGTGGTAGAAATGGCGGACGTGGTGGTCGTGGTGGTTATGGAAGAAGAGGAGGAGGTCGAAATACTGGTCGTGGAAATTATGTTAAAGCATATAACAATAACTATGGTTCTCCACAACAGTCCATTCTTGGTACACCACCTTCGTCTTATGGAAATCATTCAAGCTGTCAAGTATGTGGAAAACCAGGACACTCGGCACTTCAATGCTTTCATCGGTTCGATCACTCTTACCAGGCAGATGATCTTCCACAAAGTTTCGCTGCAATGCAACTTAATGGCACTCCGTATGACCAACATTGGTATCCCGACTCCGGTGCTACACATCACATGACTGCTGATGACAGTCAAATGCTGAATCGAGCATCTTATCAAGGTCCAGAACAGGTTGCTGTTGGAAATGGTAATCTCCTTCCTATTTTACATACTGGTGATATTAGTTTACATACTCCATCTACTAATTTTCCTCTAAAGAATGTTCTCCATGTACCTAACATCCAAAAAAATCTGATCTCTGTTTCTCAACTTACAAATGATTCAAACTGCTCTATCACTTTCGACCGTTTTGGTTTTCATGTTCAGGACCGGGCTACAGGGAAAATACTACTCCACGGACTTAAAAAGGGTGGTCTCTATCCGCTTTTGATCAATCAAATATCTAGTACTAATAGTGTTCCTTCTGTTACTGCACATGTGGGTGTGAAAACCACCGCCGATGTTTGGCACATGAGATTGGGTCATCCTCATCCTCAAGTTCTCCAATCATTAAGCTCCAATAAGTGCATTTCATTGAATAAACAAAAGTTATCAGGTCTCTGTAATAGTTGTGTCCATGCCAAGCATCATAGGCTCTCTTTTGTTTTAAATGAAAATAAATCGAATGACATTTTGTTTAAAATTCATTCCGATCTTTGGGGTCCAGCTCCTGTAACTTCCAAATCTGGCTTTCGTTATTTTTTGCTGCTAGTGGATGATTGCTCACGATTTACTTGGTTATATTTTTTGCATAATAAGTCTCAAGTTTATCAATGCTTTAAGGAATTTAAAACACTTGTGGAAAATCGATTTACTGCATCTATTAAAATTTTACAAAGTGACGGTGGTGGAGAGTATGTCTCTCATTCTCTTCGTGATTATTTAGTTGCCAATGGGATTTTCCATCAATTTTCATGCCCACATACGCCACAACAGAACGGTGTAGCCGAACGTAAAATTCGGCATATAGTCGAGACCGGACTTACTCTTCTTCATCAAAGCTCACTTCCCAAATATTTTTGGCCGGATGCATTCAGCACTGCTGTCTACTTAATAAATCGAATGCCCACTAGAGTTTTACAAGGTTCTTCTCCCTATGCAAAATTATACAATCGCACTCCTGATTACAATTTTTTGAAAGTTTTTGGATGCCGTTGTTATCCATTTCTTGTTCCCTACCGTCAAAATAAAATGGATTCAAAAACAAAGTCATGCATTTTTTTGGGTTATAGCGACATTCATAAAGGCTATAAATGTTTTGACCCAATTTCAAACAAGATTTACATTTCTCGTGATGTAATTTTTGATGAGCAATTCTTTCCATTTGCATCAAATAATAACGAAAATTCTCAATTCTCACTTACTGATTCCACTACCAGCCTTTGGCTTCATGGGCTAGACATAATTACTTTACCTGTACCTTCACTCAAAACTAGAAATTGTACAGCCCCTGCCAATCAAGTTCAAATTCAGTCCACTTCCAATCTTCCTGGGCACCAAAATCCAACACCCGACTCACCTCTCTCAAGATGCAGAGATGCATCTCTGCCACAAAATCAAACTACATGTCCTTCGCCTTCTTCTAATGTGCTACATACTCCACCATCTGATCCATCTTTGTCACAACAAAACACCATTTCTCCAAACTTCGTACCAAGAACCTGCACCAATTTACAAAATGTACCACCAGATTCTCATCCAAAAGTACATACTAATGTTGAACATGTTGATCAAGCGGATAGTCCACCACCTTCTTCTCCACCGATCCCTGCCCCGGATCCTCCACAGCGTACAATAGTAACAAGATCTCAATCAGGTATTCGTAAACCAAAAGTTCCTTTTTCTTTACTTGCAACAAAATATCCGATTCCCCAATGTTTTGTCAACTTTATGCATGATATACCACCTGAACCCACCTGTTTCACCATTGCTTCAAAAGACCCAAAATGGCAGCAAGTCATGAATGATGAATTTAATGCTCTTCTCTCGAACGAGACATGGTCCTTAGTTCCACGTAAACATGACATGAATCTTGTTGGCTGTAAATGGGTTTACCGAATAAAACAAAAATCTGATGGTACTATTGATCGTTATAAAGCACGTCTTGTTGCAAAAGGATATTCTCAAAAGTACGGCCTTGATTATGAGGAAACCTTTAGTCCTGTTGTAAAACCTCTTACTATTAGGCTTGTATTAAGCATTGCAGTTACCGAATTTTGGCCTATTCGACAATTAGATGTCAAAAATGCCTTTCTTCATGGTTTTATTGATAAAGATGTCTACATGCATCAACCTCCTGGCTTTATTGACAAACAAAATCCTACTCATGTTTGTAAGCTTCACAAAGCTCTATATGGTCTCAAACAAGCGCCCCATGCTTGGTTTCATCGATTTACCTCCTTCTTGTCCGAGCTTGGATTTGTAGCCTCCAAATCAGATACATCTCTTTTTACTCGTCACTCCTCTAAAGGAATTTTGGTTTTATTGCTTTATGTTGATGACATACTAATAACAGGATCTGATCCTGCCTTGTCAATCGTTATTGATGATCTCGGTAAGCAATTCTCAATGACTGATCTTGGTGATTTGCATTACTTCCTAGGAATAGAAATCACAAGATCTAAATCTGGTCTTCATCTCAATCAAAACCGATATACACTTGATATTCTCAACAAAATCGATCTTATTAATGCCAAACCTGTCTCAACACCCTGTTCTTCTAGAGGAAAACTATCTATGTTTGATGGCACTTTGTATGCTGATGTTACTTTGTATCGTAGTTTAGTTGGGGCATTACAATATCTCACATTAACCAGACCAGATATAACATACGCAGTTAACCAAGTCAGTCAGTTCATGCATTCTCCTACTGATATTCATTTCCTTGCAGTGAAGAGAATATTGAGATACCTCAAAGGAACTTTAGGACGTGGTTTGTTCTTTAATTCTAACTCTTCATACCAGCTTCGAGCTTTCAGTGATGCAGATTGGGCAGGCAATCCAGATACACGCCGTTCTACTACAGGAAGTTGTGTTTTCCTTGGCAACCACCTCATATCTTGGTCATCTAAAAAGCAACCCACAGTTGCCCGAAGTAGCACAGAAGCAGAATATCGAGCACTTGCACTAACAGCGGCTGACGTTACTTGGATTCAGTACCTCCTTAAAGATCTTTCCATTGTCATAAATCAGCCACCGATATTGTATTGTGATAATATTAGTGCTACCTACATGACCTTAAACCCTATTATGCACTCCCGTACAAAGCATATTCAGATTGACTACCACTTTGTGCGTGAACGTGTATCTCGAGGTGCATTAAAAGTTAGATACATCTCTACTCGGCGTCAGCTCGCAGATTTTTTCACGAAAGGTCAAGTATCAGCAAAGCAAAAGGAATTATCTGTCAAGCTCTCACTCATAGATTCTTCTATGATTGGCTTGAGGGGGGATGATAAGTGATATTCACGTGATTTGAAATGGTCTCAGATATATCTCATTTGAGCTATTCTACATGCAACTATCACTTCTTATTCATGCATTTGAATTAATTGTAAACGTGTATTGTGATCCTATACTACAGGAATTCTTGAAACTATATATACTCAAACCAGTGATAATAAAAGTTAACTTTCGCCATTCTTTAAATGAAACATCAATTATTTAAGGATCTTATTTAGTACTTTTCCAATTTTGCATTGTCTAATTTATGCTCAACTGTGCCTACTAATTGGTCTGTGCGAGATTAATAAGTTAGCTAAATCTAATTTTCGTTCTAGGAATTTAATCCTTTAATATTCCAAGCAGTTATCGACATGGATGAAAATAAACTATGTTATATAAAGATATGTAAAGGATATCTCTTGCCGCTAGAATGAAAAACTGGATCTGCTAACTTCCATATTTCAGAACCTTTTAAACCCCTCTTTTGCATGACCTTTTGTCTTGTACCTTCAGCTGCTCTTGCCATTTTGGTTTTTTTATGATAGTATTTTACTCCAAAATCTTTGTGTGTTCTATTCTCCTCACTTTTACCATAAATTATATCTTGTATATTCTTCTTTATGCTTTTTTTCTTTTGCTTTTGTTGGTAGGTGAGGAGGAGGAAGCCATCATTTTTGCAGCATTTCTATCAGCTTTTCTAAAACTGAAGTGTCTAGTTGATAGAGGAACTCAACAACTTCACTTATAGCAGAATTGATCAAAATGTTATTTGTTGCATTGATTGTAATGGGGAAAAAATTCCATTTTAAAATTTCAATTCTCTGTAACTAAACTTGGGCATCCCTTCAGGAACGAGCTTAATGACCTGTGAATTGTAATCCCCTAAATTCATTTGCATACTTACTATTTTATTATTTTTCGAGATACTCTGATCATTCTTTTCAGTGGCATTATCATTACGGCTTAACTGAATAGGATGATCATCCTCAGAGGTATGGTTGACCTGCTCATTATTAGCTGTTTCTGCTTGAATTTGGGTAGTCTCAATTTGCTCATCATTGTTAGTGCTTTGAGGATTCAAAAGACAAAATTTTCTCATGCCAAGGAATGAATTTTTCTTGGGAGTGTATACTATCAAGATTTTCTGAAGTGTCTAATTGAACATTTCTTTCTAAAATAACTCTTTCTTGATTTATGCCATTCTGATCTAAACTTGAATTGGCAACTGAAGCTGAATTAGACTTTTATTTTTCTTTCCAAACTTTCATTATTGAGCAATTTTCAGTAAGATTCCCAAAGCAAGCACAGGTCAAACATCTAGGTGGTGTCCATTCTTATTCGACTATTTGGACCAAATTTTCTCCATCATGCATTGAAATGTAAACTTCATCGGCCAAGACTACATCTGCTTTAATTTCCGCTAAAATTCTTACATAGCTAAATTTTGTTTCATTAGCCATTGGCTCATCTAATTTGGGTGGAACATCTATCACACATGCAATAGCACTAAAAGCTCTTTATTGCATGGTCTCAGGTTTAATTCATGTTGCTTAATCCAAATTGAGATAGTAGATAAAAATCTCTGTTAAGAACCATTTTTTTACTCCATTTTTTTAGTATTATCAACTTACCTTTAATAAATAAGGCCCACCGTTTATAACTTTGTCTCAGTTCGATGCATTTGAGAACCTGATTAAGAAAAGCCATTATTTTAGTATAAATTTCAAATTTTTTCGAGGGGTTTCAAGTTTGAATAACAAAAGCTCTAAAATGATGATAATATGAGTGACAACCAAATACATAAGCGGAAACTGAATTTCTTCACATTCAGTTCTTTTGCTGAAAGCTTGCTTAACTATTAAACTCTTTTATCACCTATAGCGATAGGCGCAACATACTCCATATTGAATTTGGAATTAAAGCCTCTATTTCTCAACATGTCAGCCCAAGAAGAAGAATTCTTGATTTGTGATTGACCATTTGTCTGCCCTAATTGTTTAGATTCAGGCACAGTCGATGAAATCTTGATGTTCTTGAATCAACTGGCTATGTATAAATTCTTTGGTTGATATCTTGTTGAAGCTTGAGCTTTTGGTTGACTTCTTGTTAAAGGTTGAACGTTATTGGGGTTGGAGTCGGCTTTTCCCGTGGTTTCTTAGTAGTTGAAATCCATCATTGTCGAGACCTGGAGGATTTTCCTCTTGATTTGAAAAGAGGAAAATTTGGAAGTTGTGGAGAATTGGAAGAAGTGGCTGAAGAGCCCATGAGATTCTGATCAGAAGCTGTGCCGTGAGTTTTTTGTTTGCAAGATAGTATGCTTTTGCTAACAATGCAACTGAATTTATTGATTAGTGACCTTACATTTTAGCAGTTGTGATTCGGTGTATGTAAAATATAAGCTAAATAATTGATTAAATCATAAACAAGATTTGGATACATTTGCTAAACCTTTTATTATATGTGTCAGTTAATTGGATTGATTATATCTCACTCGTATTCTTAGATAAGAAAAATGGAAAATAGAAGTGAAAAATAATATTGAACAATGGCTTACTTATCCATTTTATTTGAATGATATTGTTTACATCCACTTAAATAACATCTTTCATCCATTTATCCCTTCATCAAATCATCTAATCCACTTACCGGCTTAATTAAATTAGTAACTTTTCCATCATGCGGTGAACAAAGCAATCCATTTATGTTTCCTCTTCCACAAACAAATAAAACATAAACCAAGAACGGTTGTTATCTATTCCAGCACATTCCCTAAGATGGACAAACAACTCAATACTGATTAAAATATGTCGATCTGAACTATTTTTGTGTGTTGTTTCTTCCACTTTAATCGTGATGGACTGTAAAACCCCAAATTTTTGTTTGACATTATTCGGGGAATTTAATTAGATAAATTAAATAGATTAATGTGAGGTGGTAAGAAGAATGAGAATTGTTAACTAATTTAGGTCAGGCCTTAGTTAATCACTTAGGTTTTAAAAGATAGAATAGAAAAGGATTAATGAGAGGAGCATACTAGAATAACTCCTTATTTCATTCCTTTAACCCTTCCTCTCTCATTCATTCTCATTTCACTTTCTAAAATTTAAAACAAAGCATAAAAACAAGGTCGGTCATAACATAGAGAAAGAGAAGAGAAAAATCTAAGGACTTTAAAGGGAAATGCTTAGGGGACTTAATCTACATCAAATCTTAATCTCTCCTAACTCAAACCTCTCATCTAGCAAATGATGCCTCCACATATTTTTAACACAAATACCACTGCTAACAACTCCAAGTAATGAGTTGCATATCTCGCTTTATGCGATTTGAGTTGCCAACTCGCAAAAGCGATAACCCTCCCATGCTGCATCAACACAGCACCTAAACCTATTCCATACGCATCAGTGTAAACAGTCAAACACTCACCTCCATTTAACACCATTAGAACAAGAGCATTAGTCAACTTTTCCTTTAGCTCTAAGGATGCTTGCTTACATTTATCCGTCCACATAAATTTGACAACTTTCTTCGTCAAACTCGTTAAGAGAGAAACAATCTTTGAGAAATCCTATGTGAATCTCCTATAATAACCTGTTAGAACTATAAAGCTTCTAATATCAGTTGCGTTTTCTAGCAGTCCTGAACGGCTACAACCTTAGCATGATCAATAGAAATACCCTCCGTCGAAACAACATGACCTAAAAACCTAACTTCTAAGTTCCAAAAATGACACTTCGAGAACTTAGCTTTCAACACATGTTCTTTTAGTGTTACTAGAACAACCCTTAGGTGGTGCGAATATTCCTCCTCGGTCCTGAAATATACCAAAATATCATGATAAAAACAAGAAATCCTTATTCAACACATCTTGGAAAACTTGACTCGTTAGGTCTACGAAATATGCTGGAGCATTAGTTAGGCCGAATGACATAACTAACCACTAATAAAACTGGTCGAATCTAAAAGCGGTCAAGTGTACAGTCTCCTCTGCCACCTTTAACCGATGAAACCCTGTAGCAAGGTCAAGCTGAGAAAACACTCAAGCTTCATGGAGCTGATCGAACAAGTCATCTATCTTAGGCAAATGATACATGTTCCTAACAGTCTTCTTATTGAGCTGGCGATGATCTACACACACCCTTAAGGAACGATCTGCCTTTATAGCAAAGACGACAGGCGCTTTCCAACTCGAACGACTTGGTCAGATCAAGCCCTTTTGCAAAAAATCACTAACCTAATTGGTTAGCTCCAACCTCTCATTTAGTGCAAGTCTACAAACTGGTAATACAATAGGTTTCGCATCCTTTACCAAATCAATGCAAAATTCTATCTCCCGATGAAGTAGTAAACCTTACACCTCTTCGAAGACATCCGCAAATTCCTAAACAACACGAAAAGTACCCAACTCCTCCTCCACCACATCAAGGGAATAAAGAAAACTAGTCACAAGCGAGCCAGGCTCTTCACAAGATAATTTATGAACTTCCATCCCCTTCTTTAATAATATGGTTCGCTTATCACAATCCAAGACTGCATTATTCCATTGTAACCAATCCATCCCAAGTAGGACATCAAAACCCGTAAAATATAGGACATACATATCACAAAGAAAGCATTAGTCAAAATAAGAGATCGAAATTCCTAAGAAAACCATACCAAGATTGGCCAAGCACCCAATAGGGTTCGACACGCAAATAGAATCTGAAGTTATAGTTGGTTCAAGTTTCAGTTTGTCAACAAGAGTACAAGAAATGACACTTAAAGAAGCACCAGTATCAAATAAGACATGAACAGGAATGCCAAAATAGGTAGAATACCTTCCAAAATTTATTTCCCCTTGGCTGCGGTGGAAGTGGAAGGTGCTAAAGCTAGTGAAAAAGCTCGAGGTTGCTCTTCCTTATGAAACATCGAACACTCCATAGCAAAATGGCCTAGCAGATGGCAGGAGCAGCTTTTGGGGTGCACACCATGCCTTGGTTGTTTGTGACTTTATCTTCATTACCTTAGCAATAAGTGCCTTAACCGTTGACGTTTTTTCTACTTATTTCTCCTTAACAGATGGACAGTTCCGCACAAAATGCCCCTTCTTCCCACACTTATAACAAGCGAGACCAGAAATATCCCTAGGCGGAGGAAACTTTCGCTTGTTGTTTCCAACTAGTGCAACAATGGACGGCTTCGGAGCTAAGCTCTCAAATCTCAACCCCATATTCACCAAATTCACATAAGACCCAAGATATATTAGTCATATTACTCTTAAAATCTAGACACATCCCTCGATGAACATCTCATTCTTCTTTAAATGCGTATCTACCAAATCAGTTCCGAACCGAGGTAAGGCAGTGAACCGGTTATCATACTCTGCCATTGTCATGGCCCCTAAAGAACAAAGTCTTCCCGGTTTCTGAACAAACTTCATCTCGAATCCCTCCTTAAATTGAGCTAAGAGAAGTTGTTCTCTTGGATATCAGTAGTGATAGAACTCCAACAATCCATGGCCGCGTTCGTTAGATGTCGTGATGCTAACCGACGCTTCATCGCGTCATCTAATTCTATATCCCTAAATATACAGTCATATAACTTTATCCAAATCTGGACTTCTATGATTGTCTCTATACTACCAAACCTCTTACCTCCTACCCTCTCATAATCGTGGTAGAGTAAAGAAAAATTCGCCTGAGGCCAGACTTGCACGATCTCCTCTACAAATCCACCTTTGGTTCCTCGATTGAAGCAACATTCCTTAGTGCTTGATCTCCTCCATTTGTGACAGTACTACCCTGACTACCTCTACCTCTTTGAGCATTGGTGGCTCTAGTACTCATGGTGTACAACCTGAACACAGCAGAATATTTAGGATATGAAAGGCTAGAATTATTTCAAAGAAAGACATTATTCCTAAGGAAAGCAGAAAAGTGGGCATAGGTTTATAGAAAATACAAATACGCTCTCGTATACACTCGACTCATTCTAGGGTGTTGCTTACCTTATAGCTAATGATCCACACCCAACCAAAAGCCAGGTGTTCACTCAACGTTGGGCTTTAATAACAAATGTAATAGCCAGAATTTTCGACGATCGAATGTCGACACTAAATACATCCATAGTATTCGTGTGCCGAGCGCCCAAGTGCCGAAAAGATAGAAAGTTATCGTAAAATAAAATGAAAAAGAAATAGAACATGATAGGAAGAACAAAACATCAGAATCTCACAGCGGAACAATAATTTATAATATCAAAGAAACAGTACAAAGGGTTACTCTGAATACATGATTTTTAGAGTTACCAAACCTAAGTACTATCATCAGCCTGGATAGTTATAACTGCATGTCCTCACTAAGTTGATATATTAACATAGCTAAAACGGAACAACTGAAATAGAAATAGACAGATAATGAAGGCCTTCAGCTCATCTTCTAAGCTCTGAAGCGTCCAAGGTAAAGCCTGATACTCAACCTACTCGAGAGAGTACATGAGGAATTTAGGGAAAAAACCAAGCGTTAGACATAGTCTGGTATGAGAAAACTCGAGATACATTCAACATGTAACAATAACTATTGAGACCATACTGATTCCTGTAACAGTTTTCGCCTCAAAAGAAACCAACCATTTATTACGTTTAATATAGTGGTATGATAGATAATGCCTAGGGTGTAGAATACAAATCATATCAAATGGTTGTAATGCTTACATTGGTCACACCACAACATATTTAGGTTACACTCAAAACCACTAAGATACATTCGCTTAATGGATTTTTGTAGAGATCTCTTCAGGGAAGTGAATCTGAACTCCATGCAAAAGGATTAGAAAGCATCTTCCGAGCGTCATATATCTCTGGATAAAATATATCATAAGGTAAACACAAAGGTCCACGCCCGAACATAAACATGAACAACGTAAACCAAATACCATCAACTCCCAAAAGGTCCACGCCCGAACATAAACATGACCAACATGAACCAAATACCATCAACTCCCAGTACCAACATATCGATAAGCATACTCTAGATCTAGACTTGATAATACCCTTTTGTGGGTCAGCCAAACCCCAGATTGTACATCTTACTCTGTCTTTAGTCATTTCTGATGTCGAGGTTACGTTAGGCATCTTTCACACTAGCCTTCATTACTTGAACGGAACAGGAATCCCAAATTGGATCCTAAAACATCACACACCCCCTTGATATACCCAAAAGGACACATTAAAGGGCATGGTGCGTTATAGGTATAACCGAAACTAACAGAGGCTAAGATTCACAAGAAAAATATAGGTACAAATAATGGAAACTTAAAGTAATAACTTAATTAAAACAAAGCCTCATAGTTGCTTCATAAATAAGTCAAATACCAAATACCACATACATGTCTAAAAATCAAATATGTCTCATGAAATAAAAACTCATAGTCTCAAAATCAGGGTACATAACATCTCACAAAATAAGCCAATACATGGAAAGAGCAAAAGCTGAAATAAAAGAAATACATAGAAGAAATCTCCTCCAAGAGGCTATAGCAATCTACTGACTTCTCCCTTGATTGCCTAAGGGGAAAGGAAAAAATAGAGGAGTGGGTCAAACTAAAAGTCTAGTGAATGATAATAATTACTAGAGTCATTAAGCAAGATAAAGTAATAGACCCTAGAACAGTTCTAGCATAAATGATAATAAAGGAAATAAGAAAGAGATAAATTGAAAATAAGTACGATTAAATATTGCTCAATTTATAAGATATGTTAGCTTTTTTTATTTTCACTTGTCCTTGATTTCTGCTTTAACTAGGCTGAATTCCTAATCCTATAATTATGATGTGACCCTAATTCTACCCTTTTTGATCGGCCTGCTACTCCATAGACCTTACTACGGACCAGGCGCTATATAATTCCCTACACAGCAGCCAATGGTATTTACTGAAGATGCACAGAGAAACTACTGTGGATCCGGACTACATATATAGCTCCTTACACAGAAAGCAATGATGTCTACGAAAGACACTCATACTAAGCGCTTGGAACTCATAGCTATTACTGAGTACCCTAATGGAAGTCACACGCGTAACTGCCACCATGCCCATGCTACCTTTTGCTACACCTATTGGGTCTTTATATTACCTCAACATCTACTATAAGCATGCTCCTCGTCCCACTTTAGGCTACTGTGAGATCACCATGTGTCCATAGAATCTATAGGGAAATGTTGTTGGTATTGGCCCTTCATCCAAACAATATTTAGTTGTGCCCCTTATCCAAAACCCCCGTGATTTAGACTTCTATTTGACCAATTACTATCATTCTTTGCATAAGCATACCTTAGGGAATGCTATTTGGTACATGTCCTACTTTTGTCTTTGCTTATTAACTTAGATAAATTATTTTAAATAAGCCTTTGCAATTTATCCCTACTATCTTTGCTTATTAATTTATCCTAAGTCTTAAAATAAGCCTCATTATGTTCCATTTCTTATTATAACCTACGTTATAATCATGCTTATTACTTAACCCAAGGTCTAAGTACGAAAATAAGTTTCTTTCATCTTTTACTGTAACGACCCAGTATTTTCAACCCTTCGCATCCGCACATGTCGGACTTTGAATTGTTCAAAATACTGCGTTGTAGAATAAATTTGGCAAAACTCAGAATATACAATAAATAAATCACAGAATCACATACACAGATATCAGAATCTAGCAGCGGAAATTAAAAATTTAGTGGTTTATGAAGCCACTGATATAACTTTTACAAAACAGAACTTACATTGTCTATAATACTCAATACAATGTTAAGACATAAATAGAGATAGAGTCTTCAAAGTCTTGAATTCCAGAAAGGATAAAGGCTGAATCAACTTCCAACAGCACGAATGATCTACTGAGTGTCCTAGCTACGGAGAAGAAACTGAAGCTGCAACTCAGGCTGACCCGAGCGTAAAATAAAACATAACACTCGAGTCAGGACATACATACTTATATAATGTAAGCTAATTCAAGTGTACTGTAATATAGAGCAAGTAACTTAAAGGATGCTTGGGACCGCCCATCCTCTAAGGATCCGTTAAACTATTTACTATGTAGTATATTGCGCTATTATAATAGTGTCTATTTATAAAATAAACATACTTTTTTCTTAGCATTAAGGGGTTACCCATATAGCCCTTAACACGTAATAGTCCCAGTAGTCCATCCAATATCATAGCTCCTCCTGATCGGGAAGCAACTAGAGGATACCACACGGGCTACGGGAGAAATCTAAACTCGTACAAGGCTCGGTATGGTAGATGACACGGCACAACTAGGCAATGCCAGGGTAGATATACCAATTGCTATCCAGGCTGGTGGAAACGCGTAGCCGCAGTTACCGCCCACCTCGGACTAACTCCCCAAAATCAAAATATAGAGGTGGCCACCGAATCAATCCAAAATCATAGTATAATATCGAAGAGGAGCGTCCGATCAGAGGAATGACCTCATTGGCCTGGAATTGCTCCTGTTTTAGCCACCTTATGCCAACTCACGGGAGTCGGGTCCACGTATTTACCTTACAGGAAACGCCACCACCGACCAACTTCATTCTGGAATCTCCACCGCGTACACGGTTGGTCAAAGTGGTTTTCGGTATCGACAGAGAGTATGTCCATATCCGATCCCGGTCTCTTTGCCAACCCATCGTTATTATAACCCGTGGCCGTTTAAAAACAGTTTATACTTTAAACCAGAATAATTATTTCCATTTCAAATTATACATACGATATCATTTAAAAACCAAAACAATAGGATATCGTTATATTCAAATATAATTCTTTTCCAAAACCATACTGCTTAAAATTATAATATCTGGAAACCAAATATTTGAATTATATCTCCAAAACATATATTTTGGAAATTTTCCTTTAAAACCATAACTCCCAAACACAATGGTTTGGACATTCAACGGTATATAGAATAAATGGTTTGACTTTATGGTTACTTTGTAAAAGGATAATTTACATAGCTTTACAAATACATTTCTTTATTTAAAGTTTTAAACCATAAATTACATATCACTTTATGTTCCCAAAACCATTTCAATTTCTATATATATATTCAATTTGGAGTATTTACTATTCAAAACTAAGTTTGGGTTTTATTCTTTCAACAAATCAATGTTTATTATTTTAGTCTTGAATATTCCCATAACTTCTATAAATAAAACTCCAGATTTTAGTCATTAAATATTTTCATAATTTACTTAGTACCAAAATATTCATCTTAAATTTATTAAGGAAAATCTAGTTATAAATATCCTATCTTAAGATTTCCAAACTTAATTATACATTAAAATTTATCTAATTCCATAAATTTTAAAACAATCAAATTCTAGACTCGGTAGCACTTAGGAAATGCTACCTAAAGTTATGGGTGAAACTAGTCCAATTTCAAAAGACAGCACTTAAATGCTGTAGTAGATTGTTTAACTAAATAAATATTTCCAAATATAACTTATTTATTTATTTATTTATTTCTGAAGTCTTATTCTTTCAAAATCCCGATTTACCAAATAAGTTATATTCCATAATTTCATTCGAATATTTATTTATTTTTATTTAACTTATAAAAATCAATATAAATTCCTTTAAAGATATAAATCAAATATTTAACTTCCAAAATAATTTTAAATATTTCAGAAAATATTATAAGGACCCCGGGCCTGTATATAGTTTTCTAGCCTAGGTCAAGTGATACGGATTTATATCATTTCAATCCGTAATTTACAAATATCCCGGGTTCTATCATTTCAAACCCGCAATCCCAAGTTAATTTATAGCAGTTAACAGAATAGATGAACAATAATAATCAATTAGGCTTATCATTTCAGCCCATAACAATGTATATTTAGCAGGGAACTTGCAGTGTGATTTAAGCAGTAAATAGACAATAACATAATATAACTGCAGATATAATACAACATATAAATAACTGATAAGGTGTCAATGGGGTTCATCATTCTATATTATACTGCAGACAGATAATAGTGACATAAATTTTTTACACATACACTTGCAAAAATTTACTAAAATATAAATACGTATGTCTGGTGAGAAATACTCACCTGTATGTTGCAGAAAAATTTGAATTCAAAATGACGATTCACCGGTAAAGACCGATAGAAAATAACGATCAAGTTTCTTCTGATGTCGCCTAGATTCAAATTTAGAACAAAATTCAAAATATTGAAACGCGACTTTAGAATTTACAGTCAAAGAAAGATTTTAATAGAACGAAAGTTGGTTTGACTTGCTCAACCACTCCACCGTGTACAATGACCAAAACATACTCAAAAATGTGAACCGGGCTAATACAAAAATTTACGACAAAATTTCCTAAAGGCCGACCGACTCACTATGGTGAAATTTCTTCCTACTATATGCCGTGATACCCATGTACACGTGCACACAGTGACACATGCCTACCATTTCATTTCAGATCTGGTTATGTTCAACCAATATCTCATTGCATCCAAAATACATTGCATTCATTATTAACTCACATGCCACTATTACCATTTTCCAGTTCACATCATAACCCCACCCATAATCCACCTATTCATCTTATTCACTAGCCATTTCTCTGCCAAGTCATGCACTCATTCATCAACTTAACATGCACAGACTTGATCACCTGCACATGCTCACCCACTTCCAATTTCCTAGTTCAATCTGTACTTAAACAAAACTCATGCAACATTTTGTAGCTAAATTTCTTTCTGACAGACATCCTAGTTTCCAACTAAAATGGCAACAGACCATAGCATCAACTATTATGAGTCACTACCCACCTACTCAACCATGTCTTGTTGCCATGCTACTTCAACTTTTCCCAGACTTACCAATATAACCTCAGACAGAAAATCATCATCAATTTATACTAGATCCAACCCATCCTCTGTCATGCTCATGTATTATACCTTCTTATGCATTTGGTCCATACATTAAATCTCCAAAATTTCCTTTTTAAACTTCCAGTTCAAACTGCACCAGGCAACTCAGGCCTTCCTTCAACCACTACTCCGAGTCACACCCTACTGTACTTCGAGGAAATCCCACAGTTGCTTTGAGAAAATCTGCAACGACTTCGAGTCTACTCACTTCCTCATCTCTCTCTCTCTGTATACTGGAAACAACTTCTTCCATACACTCAACTGATGTTTCGAACAGCAGCTTCCTATCTAATCCTATCACTGTCATCAACAAACTCCAGCCAAGTCAATCCCATCCCCCACCAGGCTTTGCACTCATAGCCCAAACTTTGGGTAAAATATGCAGACAATCTAGGACATATGTGCACATGGTGATACTGAACCATGTTCATCCATTTTGAAATGCAGACTATAGATATGAAGGCAAATCTGAAACAGCTTAACATGTACATAGATGCAACTAAAACATGTACACAGATGCAGACTCCTACTCAAAACAAAATGCAACTGAAAAAAAAAAAAACAAATCTCTGCCTATAACCCACTATAGTTCCAGCCTACCTATGTGCCACTATCCTTTCTTAGGTATTCCAAAATCTGGACTTCCAGGCTACATGATAACAGACCCTCACTCAAATCCATACCCAACTTCCAGTCCTAAAACAAAACTCTACTTCTGTCAGTATCAACACATGCACATAGTGATACAATATGTACACGTGCACACACCCAAAACATCTCCATCTCCTTAGCTTCCTGCAATATCTTCTTGGCTTCCTGAAATTAATAAACAACTCATATAACTGTTGCTTGAACCAGACTTCCCAGACTTGAACTGTAACAGGCACAGACTCACCCTTATCCTCATTCTAACATCAACTCAGATCTCAACTTCCATCTACTACTGCCTATCTGCAGTACTTTCACATATGAAACCTACCCAATTTTTTACAACAAATGCAGACAACTGATGTGCTAGAACTTATGCAGACAACTGATATGCCAAAGCTTGTTATTTGCACCTCCTCATCAAAGACTCAGCCAATATTTATATGAAAGCAAAAATCCCCTCAGTTTTTTTATATAAGTCCCAAAGTATATTCCATGTCTCTACCCACAGATCTTTCACTTATACAAATTCTAGATCCCTATGCAGACAGTCTTATGGCAAAGCATGGTACATAAAATAGAATGGCCGAGCAAGGCATCAGGGAAAAGAAAACCAAAAGACTGAAGAAGGAAAAGAGATTTTACCTGATGACTAGAGGGGGAAGCAAAGCAGAAAAAATGAGATGCAGAGGAGGAATGAAAAGCAGATCAAAATGTGGAAGAACTGATGGGTGGGTACATGGATATACATAGGCAGTGCTTGCGAGATTTGGGGAGTGTCAGTTTTATTGGTATTAAATTTTTATTGATATGAATGCGAAATTTTCGCATCAGTTTGAAAGAAATAGATGAGTTCTACGTTGCAAAATTAAAAGACTTGCACTGCTGCAAGATCAATGGAAAAGAGGGCCGAGCTATAGTGTGAAAATTTTGATTGCACTGGTTAAATTCCATTTAAATGAGTTGCACGATTTTGAATCAAAGGCTGGTAGAGAAACAAACAGTGGTCTCACCATCAGTTACGAAGATAAAGTTGGTTCATCTTACACATCTTGTTTTGGCAGAAAGAATGGCAAGCATTGATTAGATGAAGGATAGGAAATAAATATGTACGTTATAAAATAAAGTATTGGGAAAACAGAGGGTGAGATGTGTATGCTTCAGTTACTTGATAAGGCAGGAAATAAAGCAAATAGGATTCAAATGCGTGATCAAAACCAGTTACACACGAGATTTACGCATGCGTGATCAGAGGAACCGAGTTTAAGGATGGCAACAAAAAGGAAATGTGGATTTTGCAGATCGAATGGAAAAAGAATTTGTGTGCACGTATCAGCTTTAAAGTGCACGCAAAGAGGAATGACAGATTCGAACGTTACTCAAATATTTAAAATTTTCGTGATTCTTATTTCTAGCAAAATTTTCCTTTGATTTAGTTTGATAAATAGTGGTTTAAATCTTTGTATGAAAATATGTGTGAATGCAAAAGTCAGTGAGTTACATGGCTGAAAGGAAGGAGTGCATCAGTTATTCTTTAAAAATAGGTAAGAGGTTCGAACGTTACATGTTTTTAAGGTTGCACGATTCCATTTATTTACAGTTAATATCTTGATTTTTATATTTAGAAGTAAATAAATGAAATGGTAAATTTTTATGAAGGGAAAACGTATACAATTTATTTAAAATCAAATGGTCAGTTAAAACAACATACGTTTGCTAAAATTTTACTGACTGATATTTTTCTTCAGAAAGGTTTGAAAATATTATTTTTACACTACGCTAAACAGACGCAGTTCAAAACAAAAAAAAATTTCACAAAAATAACATTTCAAAAACACACGTTTTGTTACGCTGCTTATACCCTATATTTGACGCGTCTTTTGAACGCGAAATTCAACTGTTCAAACTTAGCTTAAAATTCCACAGTTATTATTAGATTTTATTGACATACAAAATTTTATAAAATATATCTCCAAATTAAATATTTAAACAATATTGGTAAACCCAATTTATATAAAATATATTTCAAAAACAAAATAATTAAAAGAAATAAATAGCTAAAAACTAGGGCTGTTACACTCTCCCCCACTTAAGAACTTTTCGTCCTCGAAAAGGAACGAAAGAAGAGAAACAAAGAAGATAAGCTAGATAGACAAGAATCTTAAACGGATAGTTCCGGATTTGAAGCACGAAGAAGGTTCTCTAGAATTGGTTTTACCCCTTCAGTTTGACTGTCAGTCTAAGGGTGCTCAGCGGTGCTCAGGTCCCGATGAGTAACAAAGATCTCAAAGATTATAGAAAGATTTCTAAATAGACTGGTATAAGCGATAGCATCCCAATCCGTAGCAGATAAGGAAACCAAGGACATTTAAAGATAGTTCAAAACAAAATAAGATAATAAATTTGAGATCATAATATTTTGAAAAATCATTACGATTTATAGATATTATCATTTGGAAATCATACTACTAAAATCATAACATTTTTTTTTTATATAAACTTCATTTATTCAATTATAATTTTCAAAACATTTATTTTTAGAAACAGCAACACTTAAAATATGTTACCGTAGATATAATAGTATTTCAAATTAGTTCAATTCTGCAATATTCATTTGGATAATATTTTACTTATTTTTTAAAACAAACTTTTATGAAGGTAATATCTAAATAAACTTTATTTTATTTCAAAAGTTCATTATTTTACTTATCTCTATATTTAACAAATAACCTAACACTTATTTGAAATACCTATTTTATGAGATATTCCTTTTATAAGTTATACTTGAAATTTTTATTTGAAAACCAAAATCTCAATTATCAAATTTTGATTATGAGGTTATTTAAATAAATTCCTTAAATTCCCTTTTTCTTATTTATCTCACTTAATCTTTTATAACTAAAATTTAAGTGTATAATATTAATTATAACCACTCAAATTTTTATTTATAAAATCCTTTTATATTGTATATTATCCAAATTCATTTTTAACTTTTGAAAATCAAGGTAAGTCATATTGAAATGAAATTGAGTATTATACAACTAAAACTTCCAAATTTAATTATCTCCAATTGGAAATATTTTTTTTTTCCAAATTTATATTTTTAATTATTGAAATTATTCCCAAAGATAAAACTTAAGAATTAAATTTCTGATTTCCTTCAACCATTTAGAGATAGATAAATATATATACATAATATGTCAAATCAATTTAAATTATATATCTATATATATTAAGTCATATTTTAGAAATTCAAATCAATTAAAATCTCAAGGTAACCCTGTAGCCAGACTACAGAATGGTCTTTTCACTTCGAAACTCGAAAATGAAAGTCGATGATGCTGCAGTCATCACCGAAATTATTTTCCAGCGACAAAGAGAAAAGTACTATATTTTAAAATTCTTTGGAAACAATTTCTATTCGAAAATACTTTAAATAATATATCCTTTAAATTTTTTTTTTTTTTTTAAACCTACGGTTTGAAATCATCAGAAATTGGATTCTTAAGTTCTTGTTTTAAATTCATTTCTGTTTCTAAATTAATTTATGACCACTGTTTATATTCAATTATTTATCACATGGTTTACAAAATCATAAATAAAATCAAAACTATTATCTCTTGACAAATAGTCAAATTAATTATAAAATTCTAAAAATCATACTTATATATATTTAGATTTTTCTTTCAAAAATAATTTTCCAAAACAAGGGTAGAAATTCAAATTTTGATGAATTCAAATAATTCAAGATAAGTTGAAATCAGAAGACTTGACGATTAAATAACAGAATAAGGAACTGGGTAAGTCTATATAAATCGCGGGCAACCTTGACCGGTTTACCGTGACTTAAAGAGTCAGATCGGGATTGAGTAAATCTACTCTTGATCTGAAGAGATAAAGTTTGGAATAATCAAAGATACTAGCATATAAACCGAGGATAAATATAAATCACCGGTGAATCAATGCTAATGGTAAAGGAGTTTCACCCCTTTATTAGAACGATGGCGAGACCGCCAATTCACTATAAAGATCATCCGAAGTGGAGTTATGAGATACTCCAGAATTTAAAGAAGATGAAAAGTGAGGGACACGGATGAACTTTGGAACCACAGGGAATGTTCCATATTCGAAAAGGAAGAGATTCAAACTCGAATGAAGGTGATTCTGTAAATCAAATTTACCATACATTCTAAGTTTTGCCTAGGGCCAAAGCTCTGATACCAACTGTAACGACCCAGTATTTTCAACCCTTCGCATCCGCACATGTCGGACTTTGAATTGTTCAAAATACTGCGTTGTAGAATAAATTTGGCAAAACTCAGAATATACAATAAATAAATCACAGAATCACATACACAGATATCAGAATCTAGCAGCGGAAATTAAAAATTTAGTGGTTTATGAAGCCACTGATATAACTTTTACAAAACAGAACTTACATTGTCTATAATACTCAATACAATGTTAAGACATAAATAGAGATAGAGTCTTCAAAGTCTTGAATTCCAGAAAGGATAAAGGCTGAATCAACTTCCAACAGCACGAATGATCTACTGAGTGTCCTAGCTACGGAGAAGAAACTGAAGCTGCAACTCAGGCTGACCCGAGCGTAAAATAAAACATAACACTCGAGTCAGGACATACATACTTATATAATGTAAGCTAATTCAAGTGTACTGTAATATAGAGCAAGTAACTTAAAGGATGCTTGGGACCGCCCATCCTCTAAGGATCCGTTAAACTATTTACTATGTAGTATATTGCGCTATTATAATAGTGTCTATTTATAAAATAAACATACTTTTTTCTTAGCATTAAGGGGTTACCCATATAGCCCTTAACACGTAATAGTCCCAGTAGTCCATCCAATATCATAGCTCCTCCTGATCGGGAAGCAACTAGAGGATACCACACGGGCTACGGGAGAAATCTAAACTCGTACAAGGCTCGGTATGGTAGATGACACGGCACAACTAGGCAATGCCAGGGTAGATATACCAATTGCTATCCAGGCTGGTGGAAACGCGTAGCCGCAGTTACCGCCCACCTCGGACTAACTCCCCAAAATCAAAATATAGAGGTGGCCACCGAATCAATCCAAAATCATAGTATAATATCGAAGAGGAGCGTCCGATCAGAGGAATGACCTCATTGGCCTGGAATTGCTCCTGTTTTAGCCACCTTATGCCAACTCACGGGAGTCGGGTCCACGTATTTACCTTACAGGAAACGCCACCACCGACCAACTTCATTCTGGAATCTCCACCGCGTACACGGTTGGTCAAAGTGGTTTTCGGTATCGACAGAGAGTATGTCCATATCCGATCCCGGTCTCTTTGCCAACCCATCGTTATTATAACCCGTGGCCGTTTAAAAACAGTTTATACTTTAAACCAGAATAATTATTTCCATTTCAAATTATACATACGATATCATTTAAAAACCAAAACAATAGGATATCGTTATATTCAAATATAATTCTTTTCCAAAACCATACTGCTTAAAATTATAATATCTGGAAACCAAATATTTGAATTATATCTCCAAAACATATATTTTGGAAATTTTCCTTTAAAACCATAACTCCCAAACACAATGGTTTGGACATTCAACGGTATATAGAATAAATGGTTTGACTTTATGGTTACTTTGTAAAAGGATAATTTACATAGCTTTACAAATACATTTCTTTATTTAAAGTTTTAAACCATAAATTACATATCACTTTATGTTCCCAAAACCATTTCAATTTCTATATATATATTCAATTTGGAGTATTTACTATTCAAAACTAAGTTTGGGTTTTATTCTTTCAACAAATCAATGTTTATTATTTTAGTCTTGAATATTCCCATAACTTCTATAAATAAAACTCCAGATTTTAGTCATTAAATATTTTCATAATTTACTTAGTACCAAAATATTCATCTTAAATTTATTAAGGAAAATCTAGTTATAAATATCCTATCTTAAGATTTCCAAACTTAATTATACATTAAAATTTATCTAATTCCATAAATTTTAAAACAATCAAATTCTAGACTCGGTAGCACTTAGGAAATGCTACCTAAAGTTATGGGTGAAACTAGTCCAATTTCAAAAGACAGCACTTAAATGCTGTAGTAGATTGTTTAACTAAATAAATATTTCCAAATATAACTTATTTATTTATTTATTTATTTCTGAAGTCTTATTCTTTCAAAATCCTGATTTACCAAATAAGTTATATTCCATAATTTCATTCGAATATTTATTTATTTTTATTTAACTTATAAAAATCAATATAAATTCCTTTAAAGATATAAATCAAATATTTAACTTCCAAAATAATTTTAAATATTTCAGAAAATATTATAAGGACCCCGGGCCTGTATATAGTTTTCTAGCCTAGGTCAAGTGATACGGATTTATATCATTTCAATCCGTAATTTACAAATATCCCGGGTTCTATCATTTCAAACCCGCAATCCCAAGTTAATTTATAGCAGTTAACAGAATAGATGAACAATAATAATCAATTAGGCTTATCATTTCAGCCCATAACAATGTATATTTAGCAGGGAACTTGCAGTGTGATTTAAGCAGTAAATAGACAATAACATAATATAACTGCAGATATAATACAACATATAAATAACTGATAAGGTGTCAATGGGGTTCATCATTCTATATTATACTGCAGACAGATAATAGTGACATAAATTTTTTACACATACACTTGCAAAAATTTACTAAAATATAAATACGTATGTCTGGTGAGAAATACTCACCTGTATGTTGCAGAAAAATTTGAATTCAAAATGACGATTCACCGGTAAAGACCGATAGAAAATAACGATCAAGTTTCTTCTGATGTCGCCTAGATTCAAATTTAGAACAAAATTCAAAATATTGAAACGCGACTTTAGAATTTACAGTCAAAGAAAGATTTTAATAGAACGAAAGTTGGTTTGACTTGCTCAACCACTCCACCGTGTACAATGACCAAAACATACTCAAAAATGTGAACCGGGCTAATACAAAAATTTACGACAAAATTTCCTAAAGGCCGACCGACTCACTATGGTGAAATTTCTTCCTACTATATGCCGTGATACCCATGTACACGTGCACACAGTGACACATGCCTACCATTTCATTTCAGATCTGGTTATGTTCAACCAATATCTCATTGCATCCAAAATACATTGCATTCATTATTAACTCACATGCCACTATTACCATTTTCCAGTTCACATCATAACCCCACCCATAATCCACCTATTCATCTTATTCACTAGCCATTTCTCTGCCAAGTCATGCACTCATTCATCAACTTAACATGCACAGACTTGATCACCTGCACATGCTCACCCACTTCCAATTTCCTAGTTCAATCTGTACTTAAACAAAACTCATGCAACATTTTGTAGCTAAATTTCTTTCTGACAGACATCCTAGTTTCCAACTAAAATGGCAACAGACCATAGCATCAACTATTATGAGTCACTACCCACCTACTCAACCATGTCTTGTTGCCATGCTACTTCAACTTTTCCCAGACTTACCAATATAACCTCAGACAGAAAATCATCATCAATTTATACTAGATCCAACCCATCCTCTGTCATGCTCATGTATTATACCTTCTTATGCATTTGGTCCATACATTAAATCTCCAAAATTTCCTTTTTAAACTTCCAGTTCAAACTGCACCAGGCAACTCAGGCCTTCCTTCAACCACTACTCCGAGTCACACCCTACTGTACTTCGAGGAAATCCCACAGTTGCTTTGAGAAAATCTGCAACGACTTCGAGTCTACTCACTTCCTCATCTCTCTCTCTCTGTATACTGGAAACAACTTCTTCCATACACTCAACTGATGTTTCGAACAGCAGCTTCCTATCTAATCCTATCACTGTCATCAACAAACTCCAGCCAAGTCAATCCCATCCCCCACCAGGCTTTGCACTCATAGCCCAAACTTTGGGTAAAATATGCAGACAATCTAGGACATATGTGCACATGGTGATACTGAACCATGTTCATCCATTTTGAAATGCAGACTATAGATATGAAGGCAAATCTGAAACAGCTTAACATGTACATAGATGCAACTAAAACATGTACACAGATGCAGACTCCTACTCAAAACAAAATGCAACTGAAAAAAAAAAAAACAAATCTCTGCCTATAACCCACTATAGTTCCAGCCTACCTATGTGCCACTATCCTTTCTTAGGTATTCCAAAATCTGGACTTCCAGGCTACATGATAACAGACCCTCACTCAAATCCATACCCAACTTCCAGTCCTAAAACAAAACTCTACTTCTGTCAGTATCAACACATGCACATAGTGATACAATATGTACACGTGCACACACCCAAAACATCTCCATCTCCTTAGCTTCCTGCAATATCTTCTTGGCTTCCTGAAATTAATAAACAACTCATATAACTGTTGCTTGAACCAGACTTCCCAGACTTGAACTGTAACAGGCACAGACTCACCCTTATCCTCATTCTAACATCAACTCAGATCTCAACTTCCATCTACTACTGCCTATCTGCAGTACTTTCACATATGAAACCTACCCAATTTTTTACAACAAATGCAGACAACTGATGTGCTAGAACTTATGCAGACAACTGATATGCCAAAGCTTGTTATTTGCACCTCCTCATCAAAGACTCAGCCAATATTTATATGAAAGCAAAAATCCCCTCAGTTTTTTTATATAAGTCCCAAAGTATATTCCATGTCTCTACCCACAGATCTTTCACTTATACAAATTCTAGATCCCTATGCAGACAGTCTTATGGCAAAGCATGGTACATAAAATAGAATGGCCGAGCAAGGCATCAGGGAAAAGAAAACCAAAAGACTGAAGAAGGAAAAGAGATTTTACCTGATGACTAGAGGGGGAAGCAAAGCAGAAAAAATGAGATGCAGAGGAGGAATGAAAAGCAGATCAAAATGTGGAAGAACTGATGGGTGGGTACATGGATATACATAGGCAGTGCTTGCGAGATTTGGGGAGTGTCAGTTTTATTGGTATTAAATTTTTATTGATATGAATGCGAAATTTTCGCATCAGTTTGAAAGAAATAGATGAGTTCTACGTTGCAAAATTAAAAGACTTGCACTGCTGCAAGATCAATGGAAAAGAGGGCCGAGCTATAGTGTGAAAATTTTGATTGCACTGGTTAAATTCCATTTAAATGAGTTGCACGATTTTGAATCAAAGGCTGGTAGAGAAACAAACAGTGGTCTCACCATCAGTTACGAAGATAAAGTTGGTTCATCTTACACATCTTGTTTTGGCAGAAAGAATGGCAAGCATTGATTAGATGAAGGATAGGAAATAAATATGTACGTTATAAAATAAAGTATTGGGAAAACAGAGGGTGAGATGTGTATGCTTCAGTTACTTGATAAGGCAGGAAATAAAGCAAATAGGATTCAAATGCGTGATCAAAACCAGTTACACACGAGATTTACGCATGCGTGATCAGAGGAACCGAGTTTAAGGATGGCAACAAAAAGGAAATGTGGATTTTGCAGATCGAATGGAAAAAGAATTTGTGTGCACGTATCAGCTTTAAAGTGCACGCAAAGAGGAATGACAGATTCGAACGTTACTCAAATATTTAAAATTTTCGTGATTCTTATTTCTAGCAAAATTTTCCTTTGATTTAGTTTGATAAATAGTGGTTTAAATCTTTGTATGAAAATATGTGTGAATGCAAAAGTCAGTGAGTTACATGGCTGAAAGGAAGGAGTGCATCAGTTATTCTTTAAAAATAGGTAAGAGGTTCGAACGTTACATGTTTTTAAGGTTGCACGATTCCATTTATTTACAGTTAATATCTTGATTTTTATATTTAGAAGTAAATAAATGAAATGGTAAATTTTTATGAAGGGAAAACGTATACAATTTATTTAAAATCAAATGGTCAGTTAAAACAACATACGTTTGCTAAAATTTTACTGACTGATATTTTTCTTCAGAAAGGTTTGAAAATATTATTTTTACACTACGCTAAACAGACGCAGTTCAAAACAAAAAAAAAATTTCACAAAAATAACATTTCAAAAACACACGTTTTGTTACGCTGCTTATACCCTATATTTGACGCGTCTTTTGAACGCGAAATTCAACTGTTCAAACTTAGCTTAAAATTCCACAGTTATTATTAGATTTTATTGACATACAAAATTTTATAAAATATATCTCCAAATTAAATATTTAAACAATATTGGTAAACCCAATTTATATAAAATATATTTCAAAAACAAAATAATTAAAAGAAATAAATAGCTAAAAACTAGGGCTGTTACATTTACTCTATTTAGTTATAATTCTAAGTTATAACTATGCCAAGTATCTTTAATTAGTCTAATTCTAATTATAATTAGGCATAATTTCAGTCCAATTCCATTATTTATTATAGTCTAATCCCATTATTTATTACAGTATTTATAATTTACATTTTATTTTCTTTATTCAATATTCTTACTTGTATAATCCATATTCGCGTTTAATTTATTCTAATCCATACGTGAAGAAAAATGGGATGAAGAGAATAGACGCTTGCATAAAGTCCAAAATGTCAAAAAAGATGTAAATAACAGTAAATAAAATTAATCACTATAAATCAATAAAAAGCTATGCTTAATAGAAATAAACCAAAATTACTGAAAAGAATAGCCAAAAGGAAATAGGCTGAAAATAATTCTAAAAACCGTAAATAAATTACTAAAAAGGCTATTCCAAAAATCGTAGTAAAACCACAACTATTGGAAATCCTATTATATTAAATTACTTAAAGAAATCTTAAAATAATCACAGTCACCCACCACCAGTCCTAAGCTTTTCCTTTGGTCTTTCCGGATCCACTTGGAGTTGTAAAATAATTTAATTTATAATGATTTTCTCCTTTGGAAAAATTGTTCCATTTAGGGTCCTTCCTAAAAAAGTGAACCCAATTGGAGAAAACCTAGAATGAGAAAAAGTGTTAGGACTAGGGGTCTATTTATAGGTGTAGAAGTGGATCTCGAACTATCGAATTTGGAGATTGAATAGAATGCAGAAACGTCGTCGGCTGAATAGGGGCCATCGGATGCAGAAACGGAGGGACCGGATCGGTTTAACCGATGAAAAAGATGTGTTCACTAGTCATCAAATCGTTTGAATGGGCGAACTTCGATCGCTTGCCAATAGTGTGTCTACCAGGCAGTCGACCGCCCTCTTGCCCAGGTCAACCGACCGGTCGACCTATATATATACACCATTATATATTCATTTTCTGCTTATTTTGATTGTATTAGAACCTGGTCATATTAACCCGGTTTCTGACGTTCTATATATGGAAATTGACCAAAAAAATTAACATGGATACAATGGTGCAACTTTCATAGCTTGATTCTGGTAATTTCACAAAGTTATTTTATTATTTAATTATTTTACAAACTAATTATTCCGGGTTAAATTTTGGGTTGTTACTGTAACAACCCGCATATTTATCGATTATATATTTAAATATTTCACCGTTCATCGGATTTTGGTCCGAAAACCTACTTTTTGCAAACTGTCGAATTGGGACTCGAGACCACTTCCATCGAGTTCAAAATGACGTTTGCGACCTTTTTGAGTATAAGCTTCGATATGTTTGGAGAAAGTTGATTTTTGCCGCTTTTTTACTTAGGGCTTTGGTTTGGGCTGAGCCCATTAACCCCACTTAACTCAGTTCCAACCCTCTCCTCTTCATTCACTTCTCTTCTATTTTCCTAATACTCAAGCTTTTATGTTAATGGAGGGTGGAAGAGGAAATTAAAACTCCAAGCCCTAGCTTTCTTTGCAAATCCATGTTCTTGCTCCAAAGTTCAAGAGAACCCATTGGTAAGCTTCCTCTTCTTCTTCTCCAACTCATTCTCTCTTTGATTTCAGAAAATTCCTAAACCTAATTTGGGAAATGTTTCTCTTTTTAGCTTAGAATCAAGCTTCTTGAGTTGAGATTGAAGTGTGGTTGGTCTTCCATTGATTCAAGCTTCTCATTCATTTGATTTGGGTTCAAAGGTGAGATTTTTATCTCACATCTATGTCTATATCTATTTTTGTTGTTAGGTATGAATCCCTAACATTTATTCATGTGCAATTGCTTTTGATTTGGATTGGTTTTGTGAATATTTCCATTTTTGGTGTTTGAAGCCAATTCTCTAAAAATCATAACTTTGATGTTTGATCATGCTTTAGTAGGTGTTTCGGAGAGCCTATAAGGCTGGGTTGTCATTTGGCATAAATCCCTAGTCTTCATCGCTCGTCCGATCGCTTCCGTTTGGATTTTCGCCCATTTTTGGGCAAGGCTGATTTTTGCCTACCAGGCAATTTCAGACGTCTGGTGACCAAGTCCAAACGTCTGGTTTGGACCTGGAAAGTAAAAATGTATGCACGCATATTATAAAAAAAAGCCAGAGACTATTTTCAGACGTCTGAACCATCAAACCAGACGTCTGGATAGGTCTCAGACGTCTGACTTGAGGTTTCAGACGTCTGAGTGTTCTCTGGGTTATTTCCAGAGAACAAATCCAGACGTCTGGATTCCAAATCAGACGTCTGGAAATGTTTATTTTTGCCTATTCAAGCTGTTTTGTGTGAATTTCCATTGTTTATCGATTTTAGCGATCCTATTAATCGTTATCACTTATTGTCGACTTTGATGACTTCTTTTTATGGATCTTTTTGGAAATATCCATTTCTATGGATTTGGTATCGATTTCTTTGGATTTTATTCACGTCTTCGAATGTGAATTTTAGTAATTGGTTGTTCTTACAATCTTCTTTGTGATTTGTCACTTTAAAAATATAAAGGTTTTCTATACTAGTAGTAAATATCAAAACTCTTTCTTCAAATGATTTCAACTCTACTTTAATACCAAATTCGTTTATAAATCCGTTTTCCAATCTATTAGTATATACAAACCTTTACCTCACTCGTATGAGAAATCTAATTAAACGGCTTAGTAAAACAAGTGGTATGAAACGCTTGCGTTTATTTCGTCGGTTAATTCTTGGACTTGTTCGATTGAATCTCTTGTGACAATTTTCTAGTGGAGATCTACAATTTGTTCGTAAATATTTAAGTTAAGCTAGTGGTTATGGGACATGAAGCTAAGCTCATGTATTTACTAGCTTATTGTAATTGACACTTCTCGATGATCATGATGATCATTTTATGGTTTAGACTAGCAATGTGCGATGTCTCTTTGTCTATGTGGAGGACCGTACCTCATTAAATCGAGCTTCGTCTCATTTCTTCGTGGGCTAGCGACCCATGTGCTTTCTTATGTGTTTCGATTCATTGGATGTACCGTTTGTACTACATCGATGTTTTGGCTTTTGGATTCATTGGATGTACCGTTTGTACTACATCGATGTCTTGGCCACCCTTTTTTTGTGATATTTGGATTTCGTGTGTTGATTTCTGGAATTTATGTTTCACCAACTTTTACGTTTGGCATGGATATATATATATATGTCATTTATTGTGGCTTGGTGAATGAAATTAGGAGTATGACATTCCTTTTTATCTTGAGTAGATTATTGTGATATTGATTAATCTCTTGTTGGTTTTCAATTACCTATTAATCACATCTTGGCATTGTGATTATTATATGTTTGTGTCATATCTCCTATTCTATATTATTTCTTCTGATATTTATAGCTAGACTGATCCGTTTATTATTTTCTTCTTAAATAATACTCGGGTCAGACCGAGATGTTGCAGGTGCTTCTGCTTGACTTCTCATCCTGGATCATTACTCTGACTTTTGGCAAACTACTTAGATTAGTAGTTTATTTTGTTGTATACACTTGAGATATAGACTCATAGTTGTATTCTTTTGTATAGCACGTGTTGTTATTCTTTTGTATTATCGTGGATCTTTTGACCACTACTCTGATTTACACTTTTATGTGTAATATTCATATCTATTTCCGCCTTTGTGATATGAATTGTCTGTGACTGATTTATGTTATGTTTATTTCTATATTTGTTTCCGAAGATATTATAGCCACTGTGTAGTAGTTTTGAGTTTGTGTCGGTATGTCGGATTTCCTCTTGAGATGAAAAGTTATATTTTTATCTGGTATATCGGTACTCGCACAAAGCAATTATACAGATGGTCGCTCCTCAACAGCCTTATTCTCCGTGCTAGTTGACAGCATTCACAGTAATGTTCTTGTCTAGCATGGGTATAGAGGTGGGGCGTCACAGTTTGGTATCAGAGCCAAACTTCGGAACAATGTAGAATAATTTAACAAGGATCATCGTCCTAAGTTAGGAGTCGTGCTTTAGGGTTTAATTCGAGTCTTCGTACCGATTCATCCTATTTTCTTTATGATTCCTTGTTTTATCAATCAAGTTTGATTGAAATTTATTCTGAGAATAACTTTTTCCTCTTCTTTCTTTCTTTCTTAAAGAAGAGAAATGGTTAGACCTGGCCGTCCCAGTGCCGGTCAATCTAGTGCTACTCCCCTGGATGGAGTATTCATGTCTGCTCAACAACTTTTGGATCTTGTAAAGAATCAAGAGTTTATCTATGCTTTGAGTAAGAACCCCGAAATGGTTTTACCTTTGAAACTTGAAGTTTCTTTCAAACAGCTTGTGGATGTTGCTCTTCTTCCTGGAGAGGTTGGTAAGGGAAGTGTTTGTGATATTGGGATTTCCAAGAAGAGGCATATTAAGTTCAAGAGCCTTCATCCCAATAAGAGAGTGAAGCAAACTACATTTGTGGCAAAGACTCCAATCCTTGATCGTGGAGGATGCTACAATTGTAATTCTAAGGAACACTATGCGAATATGTGTCCAAAACCCCATTCTTGTCGCTATTGCAAGAAACCGGGTCATCTTTTATCTGCATGTCCCAAACTTTTGAACAAGGACATGAGAAAGCTAAATATTGTGCAAGCCCCTAGAAACACTTCTCTTGATCAAGGTATTTCTCCTTCAATCCTTGGTTTTATTTGTCTCGTGAATATTCTTTTCAAGTTCTTGTTGATATGAGTCCATCTCATTATTTTATATCAAAAGGACTTGTTAATTCTTTTTCTTTAAATATTTTGGGCTTGTTGACTTCTTTGAGGATTGTGAATCCGGATGGTAGATCCGCAACACTCAATTTGCTTTTATTTGATGTCGAAGATTGTTTTATGTGACTTTTCTTTCCGAGCCGATATTTTTACTTTGGCTTCGGAATTTACTTTTGTACGGATTGGCTTAATTATTATGAGGCCATATCCTTTGTCCCGTGTGGACTATTCATCCTCGACATTTTCAATCTGTTAAGCAGATTTCTATTTTTCCTTTGTGATTTTGATTCCAATTTGATGGCATCATTTTATTCCTTAAAACCCGCATGATAAGGAAAGTATTATTTCTCTCAATCATATCGTTTGAAAAATTTTCTGGTATTTTTGAGCTTGTCTTAGGATCATCACCTAAGCAATATCTTTTGTGTGGTGCGAAGGTCTTTTCAGTTTGACTTTACCATCGGTTTCCGTTTGCTACGAGTTGCGGGAGTTAGCATTCCCCTTACCGCATTCCGCACTCGTTATGATTCTTATGAATGACTTATTATATCATTCAATTTGTCCAGCTTATTTCATCCATTTTATAAATCGAATATTCTATGAATATTTCGATGAGACCATTCTTGTATTTATTGATTTTGGATGAAAATAGTAATTTAAAATTTTGCAAATCTTTTTCATAAGATTTATTTATAAGTAAAACTGGATTTTTGTTCTTGAAACGAACAAAGAATATTCTTAAAACTTTTTAAGAGATTTATTTATCCTATAAAAGATGATTTTGTGATTGTATTGCCCGTTGAGTGCTTTAAGAATGTCGATGCGCTTGATCAACGTTATCGATAGGAATTTCCTAAACGCTTTGATGTGACAATCAGACACGATATATTGACTTGTAAAAATGTAAATTTTTGTAGAAAGATTATTACATAAAAGTAAAAATGTAATTTTGAAAGTTTTAACTTTTCGGGGAAGAGAATTGTTTAAAAGAAGTTCTTTCTTTTCGATACTCTTATTCTTTCTTGTGATTCCTGAAGGGGAACCAAGACTTTGCTATTTGTACCGATACTAGTCGTATTAGTTTGGATGCCATTCTCTTGCCATAGAGAACGTGCTATCACTTGTGCTTCTAAATCATTATAGCTTATCGAGACTAGATATGCCACTTATGATCTAGTGCTCTCGGCTATTGTTTTTGCTTTTGGAATTTGGCATCATCATATTTGGATGAGAAATTTGTTCTCTACCTCGATCATAAATCTTTGGAATATTTATGTTCTCTTAAGGAACTGCATGTTGACTCGAGTTCCTAGCTTCTTATGATCTTGATATTCTTTTTATTCCCAAAGGGGAAATCGTGTTGCCAATGCGTTTAGTCGTAAGCAACAAGTGGATGATTCTTTGATGTTGACCAAATGAAATTATCTTTTTGTCAAGTTCATCGGGCGTTTTGATGCATTTCGTTTTATTTACATCTCATTGCTTTTATGAACTTGCGTCCGATGTTCTTTTATTGTGTTCGGTTCATTGGACGTACCGTTTTTGTACTACGTCGGTGTTTCGAAAATCATTCGAGCTTCGGTTCATTGGACGTACCGTTTTTGTACTGCGTCAGTGTTTCGAATTATTTGGGTTTTGATTCATCGGATGTACCGTTTGTACTACATCAATGTCTTTTCTTTATTGATTCATTGGATGTACCGTTTGTACTACATCAGTGTCTTTGATTCATTGGATGTACCGTTTGTACTACATCAATGTCTTTGCTTTTGATTCATTGGATGTACCGTTTGTACTACATCAATGTCTTTTCTTTTTGGATACATTGGGTGTACCGTTTGTACTACATCAGTGTCTTTGATTCATCGGATGTACCGTTTGTACTACATCGATGTCTTTGCTTTTGATTCATCGGATGTACCGTTTGTACTACATCGATGTCTTTGCTTTTGATTCATCGGATGTACCGTTTGTACTACATCGATGTCTTTGCTTTTGATTCATCGGATGTACCGTTTGTACTACATCGATGTCTTTGTTATTTGATTCATTGGATGTACCGTTTGTACTACATCAATGACTTTGCTGTTTGATTCATTGGATGTACCGTTTGTACTGCATCAATGTCTTTTCTTTATTGATTCATTGGATGTACCGTTTGTACTACATCAGTGTCTTTGATTCATTGGATGTACCGTTTGTACTACATCAATGTCTTTGCTTTTGATCCATTGGATGTACCGTTTGTACTACATCAATGTCTTTTCTTTATTGATTCATTGGATGTACCGTTTGTACTGCATCAGTGTCTTTGATTCATTGGATGTACTGTTTGTACTACATCAATGTCTTTGCTTTTGATTCATTGGATGTACCGTTTGTACTACATCAATGTATTTTCTTTTTGGATTCATTGGATGTACCGTTTGTACTACATCAATGTCTTTTCCTTTTGGATTCATTGGATGTACCGTTTGTACTGCATCAATGTCTTTTCCTTTTGGATTCATTGGATGTACCGTTTGTACTACATCACTGTCTTTGCCTTTGATTCATCGGATGTACCGTTTGTACTACATCGATGTCTTTGCCTTTGATTCATCGGATGTACCGTTTGTACTACATCGATGTCTTTGCTTTTGATTCATCGGATGTACCGTTTGTACTACATCGATGTCTTTGCTTTTGATTCATCGGATGTACCATTTGTACTACATCGATGTCTTTTCTTTTGATTCATCGGATGTACCATTTGTACTACATCGATGTCTTTGTTATTTGATTCATTGGATGTACCGTTTGTACTACATCAATGACTTTGCTGTTTGATTCATTAGATGTACCGTTTGTACTACATCAATGTCTTTTCTTTTTGGATTCATTGGATGTACCGTTTGTACTACATCAATGTCTTTGTTTTGATTCATTGAGCGTACCATTTTTGTACTACGCTGATGTCCCAAATTATTTGAGTTTCTAGTTCCTCGGGCGTACGTTTTTGTACTACGCCGTTGCACCGGCTCAATTTTCTGCTATTCTTGACGTTCCCCACGTCTTTCATCTGCGGAAATGCTTTAATGTTTCCGGTTTTTTATTCTTGAGCCTGGTGTTATTGAGGGATTGAAGTTTCACCACATTTGACTTTTGAGCACCATTCCATTCGCATCATTGCTTCGGAGGTTGAGCGCCTTCGATATAAAGATATTCTTTTTGATAGAAGTTCAATGGTTCTCAAATCCTAAGGATTGCTCATGTGAAATCTTGAGAATTCGTCGAACGAAAACTTTTGGATTTACTCCTTCGTGCTCTTTATGGTGAACTACTTGATTCAAATTTTCTTTTATGTTAATATGCTTCTATGGTTGTTACTTCTTATATTTCCTTTTTAATTATTGCGAGGACACAATTTCTTTAAGGAGGGGAGTCTGTAACAACCCGCATATTTATCGATTATATATTTAAATATTTCACCGTTCATCGGATTTTGGTCCGAAAACCTACTTTTTGCAAACTGTCGAATTGGGACTTGAGACCACTTCCATCGAGTTCAAAATGACGTTTGCGACCTTTTTGAGTATAAGCTTCGATATGTTTGGAGAAAGTTGATTTTTGCCGCTTTTTTACTTAGGGCTTTGGTTTGGGCTGAGCCCATTAACCCCACTTAACTCAGTTCCAACCCTCTCCTCTTCATTCACTTCTCTTCTATTTTCCTAATACTCAAGCTTTTATGTTAATGGAGGGTGGAAGAGGAAATTAAAACTCCAAGCCCTAGCTTTCTTTGCAAATCCATGTTCTTGCTCCAAAGTTCAAGAGAACCCATTGGTAAGCTTCCTCTTCTTCTTCTCCAACTCATTCTCTCTTTGATTTCAGAAAATTCCTAAACCTAATTTGGGAAATGTTTCTCTTTTTAGCTTAGAATCATGCTTCTTGAGTTGAGATTGAAGTGTGGTTGGTCTTCCATTGATTCAAGCTTCTCATTCATTTGATTTGGGTTCAAAGGTGAGATTTTTATCTCACATCTATGTCTATATCTATTTTTGTTGTTAGGTATGAATCCCTAACATTTATTCATGTGCAATTGCTTTTGATTTGGATTGGTTTTGTGAATATTTCCATTTTTGGTGTTTGAAGCCAATTCTCTAAAAATCATAACTTTGATGTTTGATCATGCTTTAGTAGGTGTTTCGGAGAGCCTATAAGGCTGGCTTGTCATTTGGCATAAATCCCTAGTCTTCGTCGCTCGTCCGATCGCTTCCGTTTGGATTTTCGCCCATTTTTGGGCAAGGCTGATTTTTGCCTACCAGGCAATTTCAGACGTCTGGTGACCAAGTCCAGACGTCTGGTTTGGACCTGAAAAGTAAAAATGTATGCACGCATATTATAAAAAAAAGCCAGAGACTGTTTTCAGACGTCTGAACCATCAAACCAGACGTCTGGATAGGTCTCAGACGTCTGACTTGAGGTTTCAGACGTCTGAGTGTTCTCTGGGTTATTTCCAGAGAACAAATCCAGACGTCTGGATTCCAAATCAGACGTCCGGAAATGTTTATTTTTGCCTATTCAAGCTGTTTTGTGTGAATTTCCATTGTTTATCGATTTTAGCGATCCTATTAATCGTTATCACTTATTGTCGACTTTGATGACTTCTTTTTATGGATCTTTTTGGAAATATCCATTTCTATGGATTTGGTATCGATTTCTTTGGATTTTATTCACGTCTTCGAATGTGAATTTTAGTAATTGGTTGTTCTTACAATCTTCTTTGTGATTTGTCACTTTAAAAATATAATGGTTTTCTATACTAGTAGTAAATATCAAAACTCTTTCTTCAAATGATTTCAACTCTACTTTAATACCAAATTCGTTTATAAAACCGTTTTCCAATCTATTAGTATATACAAACCTTTACCTCACTCGTATGAGAAATCTAATTAAACGGCTTAGTAAAACAAGTGGTATGAAACGCTTGCGTTTATTTCGCCGGTTAATTCTTGGACTTGTTCGATTGAATCTCTTGTGACAATTTTCTAGTGGTGATCTACAATTTGTTCGTAAATATTTAAGCTAAGCTAGTGGTTATGGGACATGAAGCTAAGCTCATATATTTACTAGCTTATTGTAATTGACACTTCTCGATGATCATGATGATCATTTTATGGTTTAGACTAGCAATGTGCGATGTCTCTTTGTCTATGTGGAGGACCGTACCTCATTAAATCGAGCTTCGTCTCATTTCTTCGTGGGCTAGCGACCCATGTGCTTTCTTATGTGTTTCGATTCATTGGATGTACCGTTTGTACTACATCGATGTTTTGGCTTTTGGATTCATTGGATGTACCGTTTGTACTACATCGATGTCTTGGCCACCCTTTTATTGTGATATCTGGATTTCGTGTGTTGATTTCTGGAATTTATGTTTCACCAACTTTTACTATTGGCATGGATATATATATATATATATATATATATATATATATATATGTCATTTATTGTGGCTTGGTGAATGAAATTAGGAGTATGACATTCCTTTTTATCTTGAGTAGATTATTGTGATATTGATTAATCTCTTGTTGGTTTTCAATTACCTATTAATCACAGCTTGACATTGTGATTATTATATGTTTGTGTCATATCTCCTATTCTATATCATTTCTTCTGATATTTATAGCTAGACTGATCTGTTTATTATTTTCTTCTTAAATAATACTCGGGTCAGACCGAGATGTTGCAGGTGCTTCTGCTTGACTTCTCATCCTGGATCATTACTCTGACTTTTGGCAAACTACTTAGATTAGTAGTTTATTTTGTTGTATACACTTGAGATATAGACTCATAGTTGTATTCTTTTGTATAGCACGTGTTGCTATTCTTTTGTATTATCGTGGATCTTTTGACCACTACTCTGTTATACACTTTTATGTGTAATATTCATATCTATTTCCGCCTTTGTGATATGAATTGTCTGTGACTGATTTATGTTATGTTTATTTATATATTTGTTTTCGAAGATATTATAGCCACTGTGTAGTAGTTTTGAGTTTGTGTCGGTATGTCGGATTTCCTCTTGAGATGAAAAGTTATATTTTTATCCGGTATATCGGTACTCGCACAAAACAATTATATAGATGGTCGCTCCTCAACAACCTTATTCTCCGTGCTAGTTGACAGCATTCACAGTAATGTTCTTGTCTAGCGTGGGTATAGAGGTGGGGCGTCACAGGTACATTCTCCCCTCCTTAAGGGATTTCATCCGCGAAATCTCTAAGGACAAAAGAATGTATTAAATGTTTTCATTCAATTCTACAACCAACTACTAAATCATCAACCATTCATCCATTGTTCTTAATTTTTTCTAATGCAATTTATGATACTTATGCAATTAATGTAGTGTAAATGTTCCTAACTAATGTAAAAGATTAGGCGGTCCACTGATTTAGTTGATCTACTTTTATGCAATCATGTCTGTGCCATGTATCCAAATGAATGAAAAAATTTCCTAATGATAACTGATAGTTCTATATGCGTGCTACAAACATCACCCAAATGTAACAATCAAGTGTTAAACATCCATTTATAGCAACCATGGAAATAAAATAAAAATGCGCACACATCCATATTCATACGCTCTAGTGCCCTAGTTAGGCCGACCCCTAAGGAATATTTATGCCTAGTGTACCTGTATGCATCCATAGCATCCACTAGCAAACACTTGCGACCACTAGCAAACATCATTCATAACATGTCCTATTAAAATGTTTACATCAATTCCTACCATCCATAGGTTATATCCTAAGTTCTACCCTCACAAAGGATAATAAAGGAAAGAACCTATCAAAATCTAAAGATGAAAAAAGAAATTCTAAAACTTATTATCAAAAAGATGAGGATAGGAAGTACGAATCTTCTCTTCTGCTTCCTAAGTGGCATCTACAACATCATCTCCCCATTGCACCTTCACTAGTGGAACCTCCTTATTCCTTAGTCACTTGATGTCTCTTCCAACAATCTTCTTGGGGATACGCTGAACAGAGGCTTCCTTTTCTACCTTCTCCAACTAACTAGGCTCCACAACCTCCGTCGAGTAATGTAAGCACTTTCGCAAGTGCGAAACATGGAAAACATCATGCACTCTAGCGAGCCTCTCTGTTAGCTTCACTCGGTAAGCCATCTTCTTAACTCTCTCTATGATAAGAAATGGTCCAACAAATATAGGGGCTAACTTTCCATTAGATCCGAATCTTATCAACTCCCTAAGCAGGGATACTTGATAAAAAACTAAGTCTCCAACCTTAAACTCTAAGTCTCACCTCCGCTTATTCGCATACGGTTTCTGTATTTCTTGAGCCATCTTCATCCTTCACCAAATCAAATCCACCTTCTCAGAGGTCTTCCTAACCATATCGGGTCCAAATAATAACTTCTCTGTAGACTTTACCCAACATGATGGGTACTAGAAGAGTCTCCCATATAAAGCATCAAATGGTGCCGTTCCTATACTTGTTTGGTAACTACTATTGTACGTGAACTCAACTAATGGATGATGCTCCTCCCAAGTACCTCCAACGTCCAAAATGCACATCCGCAGCAAATCCTCAGGCACCCTATTTACCCTCTCCGTTTGACCATCTGTTTGGGGATAATAGGCTGTACTCAACCTAAGTTGCGTCCCTAGCGCCTCCAACAAGCTTCTCCAAAACTCACTAGTGAAAATGGGGTCTCTATCACTAACAATGCTAGAAGGAACTCCATATAGACGGACTATCTCTCGAATATACAAGGATGCCAAATATGAAGCCGTACGCTTACTCTTAATTAGGATGAAGTGAGCACTCTTTGTCATCTATCAACAACCGCCTAAATGCTGGTGTTCCCCTTCGTAGAACGGGGTAAATCATCAATGAAATTCATGGAAATACTGTCCTACTTCCACTCTGGCACATCTAAGGGCTGAAGTAATCCACTGGGATTCTGCTGCCCTGCTTTTACCCTTTGGCATATGAGACAATTAGCTACGAATTCCGCCATGTCCTTCTACATACCACCCCAATAGAACATTCTCTTCATATTTCGATACATTTTGTCACCACTCAAATGAATAGTCATATGGAATGATGCGCCTCCTCTAAAATTGCTCTCACCAAGTCACTGGCGTGTGGAATACAAAGCCTTCCATCTCTCCTAAGCTACCCACTGCTATCAATGGAATAGTGTTGGAGATGTCTTGAGACCTCTCCTCGGCTAATCATATCTATAATGTCTATTAGCTTCGAATCCTCCTGCCGCCTCGAGCCAATCTGGTCCATAAGGGTAGGCCTCACCTCCAATGTTGCTAACATTTTGGGAGTAATGTCCGTAGAGGGCTTAAAACCAAAGGTAGAAATAAATTCCAAGTTCCTCCACCCAACGAACAAAGGATTAAGGGTTCTTTCTTTCTACTCAATGTTTCTACAACCACATTACCCTTGTCAGGGCTATAAGCTATCTCAAAATCATATGAGGCTAAAACTCCTTCCACCTCTATTGCCTCAAGTTCAAGTCCTTCTGTGAGAATAGGTACTTCAAAGACTTATGGTCGGTAAAAAGCTCAAACCTCTCTCCAAGCAAATAGTGCCTCCAAGCTTAAGTGCAAAAACTATGGCAGCCAACTCCAAATCTTGGGTAGGGTAGTTCTTCTCATGCGTCCTCAACTACCTACTACCATAACACATTACCCTGCCTTCTTACATCAACACCACTCCTAAACCCATTCCGCATGCATCAGTGCGTACTGTGAAAGGCTTAGCTCCTTCAGATAATACTAACATTGGTGCCATAGTAAGGGCTCTCTTAAGCTTCGTGATGGAATCCTCACAATCCATGTCTTACACGAAAGCTTTATTCTTCTTCGTAAGGCATGTGAGTGGTGCCAAAATCTTGGAAAATTCTCTAATGAACTTCCTACAGTAGCCTGCCAACCCTAGTAAGCTCCTAACCTCGGTAACATTCTTGAGGCCTTCCAATCTTGCACTGCAATAACCTTGGCAGGGCCAATAGCCGAACCTTCCTTCGAGACTATGTGCTTCAAGAAACAAACTTCCTCTCTCCAAAAATGTCACTTCGAAAATTAGCTTTTAAATGATGACTACGAAATGTGTGAAGAACTACTTCTAAAAGAACAGCATGCTCCTCAAATTTCTTGGAAAATACCAAGATATCATCTACGAATACCACCATAAACTTATTTAGGACATCCCTAAAGGTGCGGCTCATCAAATCAATGAAATAGGCTGGAGCATTAGATAGTCCAAAAGGCATAATCAACAACTCAAAGAATCCGTCCGGTGTCCTAAAAGTAGTCTTATCTATGTTGTCATCAGCGACTCTAAGCTGATGGAATCCTGTGGCTAAATCAAGTTGTGAGAAAGTCGAAGAACCTACCAACTGGTCAAAAAGATCATCAATCCTAGGGAGTGGATATCGGTTTTTCTTGGTGAGCTTATTTAATTCCCTATAGTCCATGAAAAGTTGGAGAGAACCATCCGCCTTAGTGGCGAAGACGACTGGCACTCCCCACTCCGATATGCTCCTTCTTATGAATCCCTCTCCAAAAGCCCACGAATTTGCTTGCTCAATTCTTTCCTCTCCTTAGGTGTCGTGTGTCTCACAGGTAATGCTACAGGCTTTACATTCTCGATCAAATAAATATTGAATTCAATCTCCCTCTTAGGAGGCAGTCCCTTAACCACCTCAAAGACATCTGGAAAATCTCCGACGACACAAATCGAATGCAACTCTGATGACGTTGAATCGAGGGTACAGAAAAAAAATCAACATGAATGACCCTTGCGGGTTGCAAGATACCTCTAGAGTCCTACCACTGCAAGTCTAACGACTCTCCTCTCGTAGTCTAAGATAGCTCTGTATGTGGATGACCAATCCATCCCTAAGATCATCCCATACCCCAAGAATCCCAGAACATAGGCGTCGCAGTCAAACTCTATGCCTGGGATAAAGATTTTCAAACCCCTACAAATTATAGATAAGTGTGTCGATCATTCTATGGGTTTTGAAACAATAATGGGGTTTACTACTAATGATATGTCCAAGTGCAAACAATCTACTAGAGAGCTAGAGATAAAAGAGTGTGATGCTCCAGAATCAAATAAAGTCCGAATGGGAAAATCAGATATAGAAATCAAACCTTCAAATGTGACTTTCCTACCTCTATCCGGAATGCAACCGAAAGGTGCTGTGTCTAATGCTGAATCTACGTAGCTGGTTCACTCGTTCCTTGGGGACAACTCCTACTCATATGACCAAGCTGCCCGCAAGTATAGCACTTACCCTTCATGTTCTCCTTCCGGCAATCCTTGACCATATGTCCAACCTTCCAATAACTATGGCACTTTATTCCCTTCTTAATCTACTTCTAAGGACCATCACCTTTCTTCTTCTTATTATTCTTTTCCTGCCACTTCTTCTTTGGACCTTCCGACTTAACCTCCACTTTAGACTTTCCCTTCTTGACCGTATCTAACATAAGCGCCATCTTGACGAAGACTCATAAGTAGCTCCCATCGGTACATGAGTCAGCAATATTCCCTAAAGGGTTTGATTCAATCCCTTCGTAAACTTCATGGCTTTCTTATGCTGTGTGCTTAACAAATCCATACCAAATCGTAAAAGCTCATTGAACTGATTAATGTTTTCCTTAACAGACAAACTCCCTTGCTTCAAATTGATAAACCTCTCCAATTGAATGCTCTCTTCTACCTGAGATACAAACTTCTTATCGATTCGCTCCCTGAATTCATCCCAAAAGACCAAAAAGCCTCTCTATGTCCCTAAACCATGCTCTTGCCTCCACAAAAGTCTCCTTGTTGGAAAAAGTCTTCCCGTCTAAACTCACAAAATCTTTACAAAGATTAGAGAAATTGATGGCAGCAGGTAGGTTGATGGGATTCCCACCCGCTGGTGCAGGATTGGACGCAGGCCCGTGCACCTCTAGAATCGTGGCTTGTAAGTACCTATGAAACCAAGCTGGGACTGGAATGCCCTTGGGAAGGTTTTGGGCATTATCCATTCTATGAAAAATGGTAGTTTAGGAAAGAGTCAAAGAGAAATTTAACTAGACATATGGGTAGGATTTTTACAAAAATTCTTTTGTACTTAAAAATTATTCCTAATAGTTCTTTTTTGAAAATTGCCTTTAAAACAAATTATTTTGAAAAAAATACATTACTTTTAAAAAAAATTGGAATCCTATAATCTTAGGTTCTGATACCAAGTGAAACATCCTCACACCCCTTAATATACCCAAAAGGACACATTAAAAGGCGTGGTGCGTTGTAGGTACTGAAATTAACAAGACTAAGATTCACAAGACAAATATAGATAAAAATAACGGAAACATAAAGTAATAACTTAATTAAAACAAAGCTTCATAATTGCTTCATAAATAAGTCAAATACCATATACCACATACATGTCTAAAAATCCAATATGTCTCATGAAACAAAAACTCATAATCTCAAAATCAGGGTACATAATATCCCATAAAATAATCCAGTACATGGAAAGAACAAAAGCTGAAATAAAAGAAATACATAGAAGAAATCTCCTTCAAGAGAACTCCAAGTTGCAGCAATCTACTTATTTTTTCTTGATTGCCTAAGGGGGAAAGGGAAAATTAGAGGAGCGGGTCAGACTAAAAGTTTGGTGAAGTTTAGTAATTACTAGAGTCTTTAAGCAAGATAAAGTAATAGACTTTACAACAGTTCTAGCATAAATAAGGAAAATAAAGGAACAGGAAAGAGACAAATTGGAAATAAGTATGATTAAATATTTCTCAATTTATAAGATAGATTAACTTTGATTGTTTGCACTTGTCTTTGATTTCTGCTTTAATTAGGTTGAATTTCTAATCGTGTAATTAGGATGTGACCCTAATTCTTCCCGTTTTGATCAGCCTGCTACTCCATAGACCTTACTGTGGACCAGCCCCTATATAACCTCCTACACAACAGCCAATGGTATCTACTGAAGATGCACATAGCAACTAATGTGGATCTGGACGACATATGTAGCTCCCAACACAGAAAGCAATGATGTCTACAAAAGACACTGATACTAAGCGCTTCGAACTCACAGTATTACTGAGCACTCGAATGGAAGTCGCACGCATAACTGCCACCATGCCTATGCTACCTTTTGCTGCACCTATTAGGTCTTCTTGTTACCTTAACATCCAGCATAAGCGTGCCCCTCATCACACTTCAGGCTAATATGAAATAACCGTGTATCCATAAAATCTACAGGGGAAGTGCTGTTGGTACTGGCCCTTCACTTAAACAATATCTAGTTGTGCCCCTTATCCAAATTCCACGTGATTTGGGCTTCTATTTGACCAATTACTACCATTCTTAGTATAAGCGTGCCCTAGGGAATGCTATTTAGTACAAGTCCTACTTTTGTCTTTGCTTATTAACTTAGATAAATTATTTTAATAAGCCTTTAAAATTTATCCCTACCACCTTTGCTTATTAATTTATCCTAAGTCTTAAAATAAGGCTCATTCTGTTCCATTTCTTATTATAACCTACGTTATAATCGTACTTATTACTTAACCCACGTTTAAGTGTGAAAATAAGCTTCTTTCATCTTTTACTCTCTTTAGTTATAATTCTAAGTTATAACTATGCCAATTATCTTTAATTAGTCCAATCTTAATTATAATTAGACGTAATTTCAGTCCAATTCCATTATTTATTATAGTCTAATCCCATTATTTGTTGCAGTCTTTATAATTTACATCTTATTTTCTTCATTCAATATTCTTTCTTATATAATCCATATTTGTATTTAATTTATCCTAATCCATACATGAAGAAAAAGGGAATGAAGAGAATAGACGCTTGCATAAAGTCCAAAACTTTAAAAAAAATGTAAATTACAGTAAATAAACTTAAATACTGTAAATCAATAAAAAGCTATGCTTAATAGAAATAAACCAAAATTACCGAAAGAATAGCTGAAAGGAAATAGACTGAATATAATTCTAAAAACTGTAAATAAATTATTTAAAAGGCTGTTCTAAAAATCGTAGTAAAACTACAACTATTAGAAACCATATTATTTTAAATTACTTAAAGAAATCTTAAAATAATTACAATCACTCACCTCCGGTCCTAAGCTTTTCCTTTGGTCTTCTTGGATCCACTTGGATCTAAAATAATTTTATTCATAATGATTTTCTCTTTTGAAAAATTATTCCATTTAGGGTTTTTCCTAGAAAGGTGAACCCAATCGGAGAAAACCTAGAATGCGAAAACGTGTTAGGTCTAGGGGTCTATTTATAGGTGTAGAAGTGGATCTCAGACCATTGGACTTGAAGATTAAATAGGATGCAACCACGTTATAGGCTGAATAGGGGCCATCGGATGCAGAAATGGAGGGACCAGATTGGTTAACCGATGAAAAAGACGTGTTCACTAATCATCGAATCGATCGATGAGCGAACGTTCGTTCGCTTGCCAATAGGCAAGTCAGGTCGACCGGGCGGTCGACCGCCCCCTTGCCTAGGTCGACCGGCGATCGACCTGTATGTGTGTGTGTGTATATAATATATATATATATATTCTTTTTCTGCTTATTTTGATTGTTTTATAACTTGTTCATATTAGTCGGTTTCTGACATTCTATATATGGAAATTGACTAGAAAATTACCACGGACACAATGGTGCAACTTCCGTAGCTTGATTTTGATAATTTCACAAAGTTATTTTATTATTTAATTAATTAAAAAATCAATTATTTTGGGTTAAATTTCAAGTTGTTACAGATCCTTATGTCTCGAATAAATGTCGAAACCACACATTGATTTCCATATCTCAATAGATCTCGAAATCACACATGGATTTCCACATCCTAAATAGATCACGAACAACTACATTTGTTCGAGCATCTAAAACATATCTTGAATCTCCATATAGATTCCCTTCTTCAACTGCTTCGAAAACATAAAACACAAATGCTAGTTTTGAAGTGGTATTCAGTAAGTAAAAAACTTATCGATCTCGGACTCTTTAAAACTAATTGATGAATTTTCGATTAACTCAATTCCGATTCTCTCAAAAGTAAGTGAAAGAAAGAGACGTTTCATATCAATACTCCTCCCTAAAAGTTCTTATTGGTATGAAACCGTGAAGTCTTTCGATTACTTTCGAAGTTAATATTAGGTCAGGTTCGATAGTCAACTAATTGACTATCCAGTCAAAAAACTTATTTATACAAATCAATATTCGTATGCTTAATTCGTTTCCGACATTCCAACTTAACTACTCCTTGTCCAAGAGTGAAGCCAGGTAAGTTTGAGCACTGGTTGCTCCAAGCCTTTCCTAAACACTTCATTCTCGAATCTCACAAATAGATAAGTCTACCTCGTCGGCTTTTAGTATTAAGTATAGCGGTAATGAATTCCATATACAAGTAAGAAATCAACATGATTAACACATTACTGACATTTTCCACTTACTTATTCCTCGGTTAAGAGGGAAGCCCAGCAGGTTAGCGCCATATTGCTCCATCCATACTCATCAATCTTAATTCCCGAAAATAGATAAGTCTACTTCATCTGCTTATTAGTGTTAAGCATAATCAATTACTTTTCAAATAAGTAATTAAACAATTTGGTCATTAAGCAATTACTAACCCCTTCCTTAACCTTTTGTTTGATAATCTAAAATAATATATTTATATAACATATTTTCAAGGTATTTATGTAAGATATTTTCTACTAAAAATACTTATCATAGGTTTTAAAACATTCACATAAATTATTACTTAAAAATAATCATTTTGAAAATTTACTTGAAAACATATAAAACCGTGTTTTTCACAAAGCACTCTTCTTATATAAATTCATAACTAATTCTTAAAAATTCATATTAACCTCAAATACTTTTAAAATATACTAATATAAGTTAGGCAATACTTTTAAAAATAATGAAACAAATCGCTCAAACTTAAATTCATTTTTGAAACAATTGAGGTTCAAAAACCAAGGTTAAACGGTGCAGTTTTGCACTTGTGATGTATTGGTCGTTTTTGAGATGTTACTTAACTTTTTGCAATTCAAGATTTTAATATCAACAAACATACATATAAAACATTGTAAATATGGTGAGACGTCCCTTTGGATATGTACAAAATTTCATAAAAATTGCTAAAAACAAGGCAATTCCAAACTGCTCTTATAACGACCATCGCTATAAGTGCACTTCTAAATCCATATCATATCTCAACTTATGCTCAACTACAACCTATGTGCTTCTTTCAAGGTCTATTTACAAATCATATAAGTCCATTCAAATCCATTCCAAGTTCATTTAAATCTATGTACATGGATCGCGTATGTCACTTGCTTTTAAAGTAAGAAGTTACAACCATTGTTTCAACATATGACATTAGCAATTCAAACAATATTAACACAATCAAATAGAGTTATATTATCTATCCAAGTCATGAGTTAGCTCACCTTAAGATCAACAAACAACCAAGCTTAAGAATTCAAGTACAAACCTAAGCTAGCTACCACATTTCCTTCCTCCTTGCTTTTGCCTTGCTCTAAGCCCTCCCAAACCCATTAATTGCTCACGGCCCAGGGAGATATGGTGAGAATGGCTTCACATTTTCACAATCTAATGAGTTAGAAGGTGTTTTTATATCCTATCAAGGCTTTTCTCAAAGTTTGAGGTGATTTGGAGATGGTTTGCAAACTATTTTCTTTCAGAATGTTAAGAAGAAGAAGAAGAAGATGAAGATGACATTGATTTTGAACTCTAAGCTTTAAAATATTTGTGATATAATTTCTAAGGGTATACCCTTCCTTATATAGGCTTAGGAATGATGATAATAAAAGACCAAAAAGCCCTCAAAACCCTAATGCATAATATCTTCCATCATATCAAATTTTACACCACATAGCTTAAATTTGAAGTTATTTCCATTTATGCTTACTTTTACTTTATGTCACTTCTCCTTTTAGGCTATTTACCATTATATTCTCACCATAATATCTCATTTTCATAAGAAGCTTCTAGAACCTTCGAACCTTTATGAAGAGGAGAGTGTTTAGTTAGTTGATAATGTGTTCATCAGATTAGTTTAAGAGTTAATTATTTACATTTTTGCTCATTTTCCTTATTTGCTCATGTATGACATCGTCCTATTTAGTTAGCAATAAACACGAAAATATTTTTAGTTTCTAATCATCTCCTCAATGATTAATTAGACATACAAAAAACGTTCAAACGACTTTTGTTGAGAAAAAACCGTTTATCGATAAAACGGTTTTTGGTCATATTATCGATATTTTTTTGAAGGATATATTTTTGTAAATTTTTTTCCAAAACAAGTCTATTATCTATTTCTATTAATAAATGATTCTTAACAAGGTTATAAAATCATATTTATAACACTTAACTAAAATTCATAATGTTTTCGATATTGAAGATGAAGTGTTCGAATTTCAGGGTCGCTACACTAACTCTATTAATCTCCCACTTGCACTTAGGGCTAATTATGTAATTTCCATCATGTCCCATCGATCAGTTTGATGTAAACAAATCAAGCCAGTCTCTTCATGAATGGATCTGCTAGGTTTTTTCAATAATTTACCATGTTAATCATTCTCTCCAATGCTGATGAACTATCTTTGTCATGTGGAACTACACGGAGTATTTTCCTTGGCATCTAGTAAGCTCTTATCGTTACATTGTTATCATATAATGATGATATAATATTCTCACTACTTGGAATTATGCCTAATGCAATTATAATATTTTTCATTTATATCTATTCGTTGCTTTTATTGTACAGCTACTCAAGGCGATATGCTTAGCATTTTTGTTGAAGCAGCCACAACCTTTTGTTTGGAACAATCCAAAATTAAAGCTCCCTACATTAAGGTTCAAACATGGTGTAATATTAACATATTATACTTAAGATCACTTATGAAGTTTGAGTCTGAACACTCCATCATAAGGATTTCATTATTTCTATAAATAGTTCTCTAGTATCTCATAAATATTCGAGAACACTAAGAACTACCATTTAGTGATATTAGTTTGGATTTGATATCTGATATACCCTATTGCCAATGCATAAAGAATCCATTATACGGGCTCCATACTAAACATTTTAGAACGGCATCTATTTATATCATTTTAGACATTCCCAATATATCATCTACAAATCCAATATCAAGTGTTAAACAACCAAACTAGAATTACATATTTCAACGTAAGTACATCATTAACAATCAACAATATGTTGTTACTTATAATTTTGAATTATCTATGTACCCTTTAATTATCTTGCATATAGTCACACGCTTCCTCTTTAACGACCCACAGATTTTAACGATTTTATAATGTAATTAACTAATTTTTTCTTTGAAAATAAATAATAAAATTTTGAAATGAAAATTTGATATTTGGAATACATCTATTTGAACATAGTAAATGGAAAAAATTTATTGGAAAGTATGTAAGTTGTTCTGTTATGTAATTTTCAATTTCAATTTCAAATTAGTTAAATTTGATAGAAAGAAAATATTTTGAAATATGAATATTTTTATATAATGAAATTGTAAATCATTTTCTAAGTGAGATGTCATATTTTATTTCTTCAAATTTTGACTGTTATAGCTCCTTTTATCTTGTTTTCGGTGTTTTAGCAGCATTTTCAACAGTGAAAAATCAAGTTTTGATAACTCGGTCATAATGCTGATATCTGTGTACCATTCTATTCATCTCATCATGTTGATCTCCGTAGTATATTCATTCGTGCATTTCGATGTCCCGTACGCAGCGAAATCGACAAATAGTTTGCCACATCGGTTTCGTGTTAGAGCATTTGTTCCCTTTGTCTTTTCAATTTCAGCCGTACAATACCAATAGTCATCTGCATTTAATTTCTAAAATCAACGTATGACCTTTGAACATTCCCATTGGTTAGGTATATTTTCGTTGTCCTTTCATTTCTTCTTTTCTATCATTTTGAAGAAAATAATAAAACCACATATGTCATTCTTGAGATCTACTCGCCTCTCCGGGTCAGTTCCTTCTTACTTCGAGTTGTGACCTATACATGCTCGAAGATCTCCTCTTTCCATTAACAGCCTTGAAGCATTCGTATCCCCTTGTTTTACCTGAAGCTACACCCGCTTCCTTCCATTTTGGCCCGAACCAAGCCCTTCGCCTCTGGCAACACGTTCGCCTCACCACCATGTTAGCCGACGGAAGCCAGCACCCTGTCACATCTCCGCCCGCTTCCACGTCAAACCCCATGCCTCTCCACACCAACGCCAATAACCATAACCCATGACAGCTCCTGCCCATTCCATTCCACTGCCACGCGACCCTCAATGGCAACCTCACCTCCATGCTAGGCATTTAATGCTCCGCTATTAGCCTACTATAACCCTGATAAATCTCATAGCAGATTTCTAACACTGCGATTTTTCCATATAGCCTTAAATATAGCCTTTCCGCTTTAAGCCCCGCTATGTTCGCTATATCCTGTTATTCCCGCTATATTTCGCTATTTCCGCTATATCTTCTTTAAAAGAAATGAATTAAAAAATGACATTTATATATTGTAAAAGTTATGAAATTAATTTATTTAATTGAATTTTTAATATATTTTCAGAAATGAAAATACTCTAATATTCTACTAAATTTAATTATGTTATATACCAGTTTTACGTTTACTTACAATATATTTGCACATGTTTTTATTTAAAATTATTTATGTATTAATTATAATTCAATTGAATGTTAAATTTTCATTTAATTACTATTTATGTATTTGTAAAAACATTAAGTATAAGTTTTATACGCTATTTTAGAGTCATCCGCTATATCGCGCTGTATCCACAATGTATCACCGCTACGACTTTTTGCACTTCTGCCGCATTGAATCTGCCGAGCTCTTTAACTGCACAGCTTCCATGAACTTGCCATGCCTCAGACATGCAGCCATCCTTTCCTGAACCCACGCATGCAACACCCATACCACCACATGACAACGCACCACTACCTTGCCTAGCCCTTCCACCAAATCGTCGGCTGTGCTCCTCTGCCCATCACCCATCCAAACTCCTCCCATTGGCCGTGATGCACACACTAACTTGCTCCTTCACTACAGCAACTGCCGAGCACATATCTCCAGCCAACAACCCTCGCCATGTCATTTCTTACACCCGACCTACCAGCCCCGACCTTGCTTCTTTGATTGCCGCCCATCAGCCAATAACTGAGCACGACAGCCTACATATATGTATATTTATTGCATGTATATTTGTTTTCATTATTTTGGGTAGCTTATATATATTTGTTATGTATATATACTTGTCTTCGTATAATTGTTTACATATATAATCTACATACGTGTGTTAGAGTAAATACATAGTGTCTGCATATACAGTAGCATGTGTATGTATATTTAGTTGTATTTTATATATAGTGTCTGCATATATATATATATATATATATATATATATATATATATATATATATTAGCCTATAAATATACACATATATTTGTTTATGTATATTAGGTCTGCATATATTTGTTTATGTATATTAGGTCTGCATATATTTGTTTATGTATATCAAATCTACATATATTTTTTTGAGTAGCATGCATATATTTGTATATAGTTTGCATATATTTTGAGTAGCATGCATATATTTGTATATGGTCTGTATATGTTTGTTTGAGTAGCCATATATATTTATTTGAATAGCTTACATATATAATTTTTTGCATATATATATATATGTGTGTGTGTGTGTATGTGTGTGTGTATTTATATTTATATGTATATATATTGTATAAAGATTTTATTTGATTTTAAAATATAAATATCGATATGTTTTATTTTATATAATATATATATATATATATATATATATATATATATTGTTTCATCGATTCAGGTCTACCGTGCCTTGCTCTGTTCGTCGAATTCCTGTTCATCGTGCTGTGCTTTGGAATTTATGCTTGGATTCGTAGCTTGTCGTGCTGTCTAATTTCTCTAGCCTCGAAAGGTGAGCAATCACTCATGATTAACATTCTTATATTTAGTAAATCTAATTCATAAGAAATGACGATTGAAATATATTGTTAAATTTAAATTGTTATTACATAATTATTAAATATGATATGCCATTATCTACAATTGTTAATTTATGACATATGACATCATTACCTGTTGTATATATTATATTTAGATTGTGAATGATGAGATATGTCTGCTACTGATATGTGTGTCATTTTATAATATTATTCTGTTGTTCTCACTCTGCAAGTTCCATTTGTTTTAGGTATCACTATGGGTTGAAATGACACATACCAAACGATCTTATAGATTATGGAAAAATTGTTATGGTTTGAAATGATACTCAAGCGATTTTCATTGATTTTGAATTTTGGGTTTGCGGGTTGAAATGATAAATCCAAGCGATTTTCATTGATAGTTTAGATAGTCATAAATAGTTTAATAGTTTAAATGATTTAAAATAGTTTAAAGTAGATTAAAACGGTTTTAAATAGTTAATAGCTTAAATAGATTTAAATTAGATTAAATTAGATATAAAATGATTTCAATAGATTTAAAATAGATTAAATAAATTTAAATTATATTAAATAGATTTAAAATAGATTAAATAAACTTAAATTATATTAAATAGATTTAAAATAAATTAAATAAATTTATTTAGTTTAAAATAGGTAAAATAGAATAAATAGATTATAATAAATTAAAATAAATAAAAAAGTTTAAATTGATTTAAAATAGTTTAAATTAGTTTAAAACAGATTTCAAAGTTATATTCAAAAAATTTCAATAACTCAATTTCGATAAAATCCATTTATATTTGACAAATCAACTTTGAAATTCCAATTTAAATCCTTTGAACAATTCATTAAATCAATTCCAATTTCAACATTAACGCTTGGATTTCCAAAAATAATTCAGTTTATATAAATCAATTTCTATTTCAAAATACTAGTTAACTGAATTAGTATTCAAAGATTTAAAAATCACTTAATTTAGCCAATACGGTGTCCGTACATAATTTTCTACCTTATGGTCAAGTGATACTGATATTTATCATTTCAATCCGCAATTTAAAATTTTACGGGTATATATTATTTCAACCGTAATCCCAAAATTTTATTTCAAATACATGAAACTGCTCGAGTCTATCATTTCAACCCATAACAATTTATCCCAAATTTATCAGATCGTTCGGGTATGTATCATTTCAAACTATAGAGAACTTGTAGTGTTACAACAACATAAAATATAACATCTAGTCATTCAATATCAACAATCAAACATCCATCAAAATCACCATCCAAATCAATCAATAAACATCAATAGCTAATTGATTAACAATAACAAGTATAAACTGATGAATTAAAATTTAATATTAAATTAAATGACAATAATAATCAATAAAAGTCATATTTAACAGGCATGACAAGTTAAATATACCAGACATCAACCCATCAATTTCTAATCACATCCTGATTTCAATTTAACTAACATAAGACAATGTAGTAGTTGTGAGTATACTAAAACACTCATCTTTGATTTTAAATCGATTTGAAATCCAAAATAAGTCTCAAAATTCGACAGTCTTAGAATTCGACTAAACCAGTTCCAAAATGTCCGGAATTTCGATACGATCCCGACGGAAAAAACCGCATGTGAATCTGAGCTCGTACGTAAAGATATGATCGTTAGAACACTTGAAAATGAAATTAAAATGAAAAAAATTAAGTCGCCTCTCACAGACACGTCACCGTCGCACAAATCACATAGAGACCCTACCCTACTGTACATCACGATTAGCATGTTCGACCCTCGTTCGGACCCTACTACATGTCGCAATGATCGCATCACCAACGGCTAACCGCGCCACGTCAACTAACTCCAGCAACTTCGCCTACACCACGCGCACCTCCCTCTCCATGATCGACGCCTATCCACGGCCGAGAAAAAGAGCAGCTGCCGCCAAAACTTAAACCTTAATCGAATTAAATCGGCCGATCCAACCACTGCTACGACCAACGATGAGCATGGATGCATTCCCTTCGACGACCCCTACAAAACTGTACCATCGATTCGACGATCGGTTGATGTTGATCACAACGCGATGAATGGCCAAGATTAATTGATTGATTTCTAGGCAAATGATAATCCAATTCGAGAAACAAATCACTGCAGTAGATTGCGCTCATCGAGAGCTTTGAAATGGTATATAATTTGACAGAGCTTTGAGGAGTTTGGAATTGAATTAGGGTTTTGAGATTGAATTTGTTACTGCCATTAGAAAGAAAGAGATAGACAGAAGTTGATGTACGTATAGAATAAGAAAAATGACTGCTAGGGTTTGGGAAACAAGACTATTTATATTAAAATGCCCGATAAGAAATAAACACATACCGAATTTGTACGAACGACGAATAGCGACCTAAAAGCCCGTTTTGCCTCCAAACGAAAGTGGGTCATCGCATATATATAAATAGATGTTCTCAATATTTTTAAACTCAATGGAACAGGTTTCAGGCCCTAATTCTATCGTATGGAGAAGTTAGCTTAAAAATCAAACGACAAGTCTGATCGCAACGAAACTTGAAACCTTAATACACTGTTACGGATCTGATGAAACTGGTTTCGTCGGAATCCGAGATAGTCGCCAAAATGGCTCTTTGCACGTTAATTAAATAAATTATTATTAAATTGATTAAATCACTTTTTAATTTCAAATTTAACAACTAACGATTTTTATCAATTTTGATTACTTAGACATTATAAGAATTTAAAAAAAAAATTACATATCGATTCAGTGTTTAATATTACACTAATTACAGTGTTCAATTTCAACTGTAATTAAATCCAATTAATTATAATTTAATTCCAATAAATTGATTTAATTAATTTCAATCTTTTTATTCAATCAATTATTACTCTATAGGCATAGTTAACACTGGTTTCTATCTTATTACATTAATATTCTCCAAGTTCATCTTAATTTCCATTAACGTAATATTTAATTACATTTATTGCAATTTATTTTTAATTTAGTTTAACAGACTAAATAAATAGGTAGCATATAATAATTGTCACCGTTAATTTTTAATCACATTTATAAGTTTATTATTTACAAACAAAGGTTATAACAACTCACAACACTAATTTTACCGCATTACAGTTGATTGCATACTATTTCATTAATTAATACAACCATTAAATTGCCAATTACTTCTTTAATCCAATTATCAATTAACACATATTATTACAATTAATTTACAATCTTTAACAAATTATTACTTTTTAATCATTTCAATCAATTGGAGTTACATTAAAATAGTTAGCAATTAACATAAATGGACACTATTGCTTTTTATTCTACTTATTTCTTATTATTAAATCTTATATTTTTATTTTCACAATAAAAACTCCAAGACTTATTTAATTTAAATATTTTTTATTTTATCGAAAATTACGGGTCATTATACACTCTCTCACTCAAAAATTTTCGTCCTCGAGAAAGGAAAAGAAGGGATAAAGAATTGATATATCTTATTCAAAATATTGAATTTATAATCAATCAATTTACATAATTAAATAATTTAAATAAAATATCAATTTATAAATAATTAAATCCTTTTATATTCAAGTTAATAAAAGTTTGAAAAACATTTCACAAAATTTTTCTATGTCCAAAATTATCGAAAAATTTCGACAGAGTGTCCTTTGTATGGAGGGGTCTGGAAGAAGTAATAATATCAATAATAATAATATGAACCAAATTTTTCATAATAATATATCCTAAACTACGGGAAAACAACATAATAGCGCTAGAAAACCGTATTCCGAAAATGTACCTATTTATCGGGCAAACAACGCTTAATTTATGAAACCAAAAAGCAGTAGCTATTGGTTCCATAAACCTGTATTTCACTTATATAATCCAAAAGATTTAGAATTATGCAAAGAGAAATATTTGTGTTGTTTCAATCAATAACACCAAATCACCACAGCATAACAACAATTACTTACAAACAAATCATACGATCATCACATGCAATCAATGAAATCAATTATTCATCCATAACAACCAACAAATGGTTTGTTCGGGTTTAGAAACTTTTAATCGTATAAAATGGTAGATAAACTACTAAGTACACCATACACTCAACAGTCTTAGACAAAACTCAATAGATTATTCATATATTTTTATACAGTTAAAAGTATCCTTTCCTGACTATCCCATAAGCCAAAACAAACAATGATTTCAAGCATTATTCAAATGTATTCTTATTAATTTTCTTTCATATCATTTACTGTTCATTTTTCTTCATTTGTATAATGCTATTTTATTAGTTTACATTCATTACTTACAAAAATTCATTTTATCATTTGTTCATACGATGCTTTTTTCCCATCTTCATTACTTTACATTCATTTGTTTACATAAGTTATTTCCATTTCAGTCATTAGGTCATCCACTGTTAGATAAGTCTCTTTACAGTCTAATTCACCATTAAAAGATTATTTCTTTTTCACATTCAATCTTCCATATATATTATTATTGATTATTAAATCCATTTCCAAATCATTTCAATGTTTTCGAAAGTTATAATCATTCAATTAATATAGTACTCACTTTAATATAAAAGGCTTCAACATTAACCTAAGTTTATAATTATTTACTTACATTATTCATTGTTCTATTAAATTTAATTACTAGTATCTCAGATTATTAACTTAAGTTTATAACAATTTATAACATCAGAATTCTTATTTATAGAAAATTTTCCATTGAACACTTTCATTATCTAAGTTTCACTTGTATAATGTTCCATTACACATTCCTATTTAACATTACAATTTTTAAAATTTTGGTAAGTCATATATAGACGTCTTTTAGAATGCAATAAAATGTTACACAAGTTTATCTTATTCATTCAATTAACAAAATGTTCAATAATTACACCCTCTAAATTTCATTACTCTTTTATTTATAAGTGACAACCTTTAATTTCTTTACATCTTATTATAACATCTAATTTTCTATTTTCCATTTTAGCAGCTTCCAGTTATTAAAATAGTTAAGACTTTATTTTATTACAATAACTGAAAACTACTAATTATCAGAAGGTTTAATATCAAACTCTGGGTTATCTTAAATATGATTTTAATATATATATATATATATATATATATATATATATATTGTTTCCATATTTTATATAGTCAAATCATATTTGGAAATCAAAAATTAAGGTTTGTTTGTCAAACAAAAGTGTAGTAAACTATTGCAGCGTCTTCCAACTTTGAAACCCAAAAATGAATGTCGATGGTGCGTGCACTCATCACCGAAATTATTTTCCAACGATAAAAAGGGGAGTACAAAACTTATTTCCTTCTAAAATTCCTTTAAGCATTTCTTTCAAATCATATTGAAATATTTATATCAGAAAATACTTCCAAATAATACTAATATTATATTCCAAAATATTTTGAAAGAGATTTCCAAAATCTCGGAACTTAAGTTCTAAATTTTCAATTTATATTCATTTTATGTGTAAATCTTATTTCACAACCAACTATTCATGGAATTCCACTCCTTAACAACAATTATATCACATCTAATTATATCGCCTTTAAAATTATTCTTTTATATACAAAATATAATACTAGGCAAAATTATTTCATTTACCTAAATTTCAAAAAAATATTATGTCGGTTTGTCCTATTGAGTGTTTAGAAATCCCTATCGATGTCATAGCGTCCTATGTAACGATTGGAATTTATAAATACCTAACAGAACAAATTAATACAATACAAAAACCTTTTATAAAACTAATAGATATGCTCTCTTATATATACACTTAACGACTCATTCTTGGGTATTGCTACCCTATATTTAATGAGTCAGACTAAGGTTATCGCTAAACCAAAGCTCTGATACCAAATGTGACAACCCACCTTTTTGAACAGTTTAAATCGACGATAGACCATACACGTTAGACTCATACCATTCAGAGGGAGGATTGTTATGGGGTAAATAAGAAAAAGTAGGGAAAGAAAAAAATAAATATAGAATCTCACAGCGGGATGACAACATATAGTAATCAAATAAACAGTTCATGAAGCTGTTTACAAACAACATTTGATTATACTTATACAATACAGAATCAGACATACATACAACAGAAATAAATAACAATGTTGTGGAACAGTATGATGTAGTGGAATAAACAGAATAAATAGTAATAGTGTACAAATCTCTATCTTCATCCTCCAGAAAAGCAGTCTTTGATACACTGAAAAGCTCAGACTGACCCGAGTGTAATGAAAAGACAAAACACTCGAGTCAAAACTAAAAGAGCTTATGTAAGTTAAATCAACAGTAAATAAATATGGGCTTAAAGGCGTCAGAGATGTTTACGGGGTTTGACATCTCCTGTCTAGTGTCTAATGTGAGTGCAATAACTTAAGAGATGTTCGGGATTACATCTCCCAAGGATCCATTAAATTATCTACATACATAGTACAATACGTTATTATAATAGTGTCTATAGTAAAGTATTAAAATACCATTAAGGTGTTACCTATATCCTCCTTAACACGTTTTATATATTCCCATAGTATATACAGTACCGAACGCTCCTCCGTAAACGGGAGGTTTACCCAGAGGGCACTCCATAGGTATGGTACAAAACAAACTCGTAGAAGGCACGATAGGGCATGTGGACACGGTACGCGAGGCAATGCCAGGGTAGGATTCTACCATTTTGTGGATCCAGACTGGTAGTAATGCATAGCAGCTATTATCGCTCACCTCGAAACACACTCCCATAATCAAAATTAAGGGTGGCCACCAAATTATCACAAAGTCATAATATGGTTTCAAAGAAATGTGTTCGATCGGAGGAATGACCTCACTTGGCCCAGCCATGCTCTTGTTTTAGTCACATCTAAGCTGATTAGCGGGAGTCAGGATCACGTAAATACCTCATACAGAATAGATCGCCAAACCATCCTACTTCATTTTTGGAATCTCCACCATTTACACAGTTATTAAAGTCGTTTTCGGTATTGGTAGAGAATATGACAGTATCCGATCTCGGTCTCTTTAACAACCAAATGCTTATTTCACACTGGATGGTTCTTTAAATTTCCAAAAAAAACCATTTCATAATTGATATCAAATTATCATATTCGATTTTAAACCGTATCATTTTCGAAATCATATTCACTTTCAAAACCATATTCACTTTTAAAATTATTGATAAGATAGGTTAATTAAATCCTCATTCCAAAATCATCATATTTACTCAAATATGTCATTTCCCAAAAAGTATCAAGTTCAAATTCCAACTTAGTTTGTATCAAATTGAGGACTTAAATATAAATACTTCAACTTTACACGTAACAGGTACATATCATTTCAACCTGCAATACCAAAATTTAATTTCAAATACACGAGATCGCTCGATTCTATCATTTCAACCCATAACAATTTCTCCCTAATCTATCAGATCGTTCAGGTATGTATCATTTCAACCCATAGGGAACTTGCAATGTTACAACAATATAAAATATAACATCCAGTCATCCAATATCAACAATCAAACATCCATCAAAATCACCATCCAAATCAATCAATAAACATCAATAGCTAACTGATTATCAATAACAAGTATAAACTGATGAATTAAAATTTAATATTAAATTAAATGGCAATAACAATCAATAAAAATCAGATTAAACGCTATTTTTTATACTATGAGAATATATAAAAATGTGTTAAGGGGGATATGGGTAAGGCCTTAACGCTATTTTAATAGTTTACTTTATTGTAGACATTATGTATGTAGCGTATTGTACTATCTACGTAGATAGTTTAACGGATCATTAAAGGATGGGAATCCCAAACGTCCTTTAAGTTATTTAACATCTCAGTCGACATTTCACTTAAGTTGGATTTACTAGTATAAGAATGTTAATCCTGACTCGAGTGTTTTGTGTTTTGCTTTATACTCGGGTCAGACTGAGTGTTAGAGCATTTGACTTACCTTTGGAGTTTGGAGCTTTGCTTGAAGATATGTCTCTTATATATTCAGCTTTGCAGTTATCTCAGTTGTTCCTAGTTGTCTATATTCAGACTTGCTTGTTGCTTCTGTTGTTGAGACAACTTTGTATTTGAGATTTCTATTGTATTTTGTTTCAAACTCTGATGTTCATTGTAGCTTCATGAACTACTATTTATCTATTCCGCTGCTTACTGTTATATTAAACTGTGTCTGTGATTCTGTGATTGATTTTATTTACTGTATATGCTGAGTTTTGCCAAATATAAATTAATAATCTGTTGTTTTGAGCAATTCAAGTCCGACATGAGTGGATGATTGTCGATTTATATGGTTAAAAATACTAGGTCGTTACATGTGGTATTAGAGCTAGGTTTAGGAAAAGCTTAGTATATGGAGTAAAAACTCATTAGAGATAGGGTGGTAGTACCATAGAATGAGTTGAATTAATTGCATAATCATATTCGTTCGACCTTAAAATCATTCATTAGAATTCTCCTTGATTTGATTTTCTTTTGAATTTTGGAACTTCACTTTTGTTCTAAAACCCATTCTTACCTTTTTATGTTCATGTTCTTCTTGATATTGGAGCATCCCATAGCTCTATTCTTTTGATATTTGTAATAAATTTGAGCACATCGATCTTGCAACCTCAATTGACAACTTCATCCTTATGTGTAACTGATCCCATCAGCGGTCTCGCCAACCTTAGCATGATCTGTAAAGGGGTGAAACTCCTTTACAACAGGCGTGGATTCACCGGAGCTTTCTACATCCTCAGTTTTAATGTTATTCTTTCTTGGAAAACCCAAACTGTTTCTCTAGTGGATGACCAGGGTAATTCTCTTGTGATTGAATGACGATGCCTCAGGGTTTTAGCAGGTAGTTTTATCTTCTAGCTTGATTCTCAGCCTAGTGATCTTGACTTTCCCCTATGGTCTATCTATTTCCAAATGTCTTTGGTGAGGTCACTTCTCTCCTAGTCGGGAAATTGAATTCCGCATCGATCTTATTCATGGAGCTCGACTACTTGTCCTTCCTCCCGGACGAATTGTTTCAATGAATGGTTAGTCATGCCCTTTGGATTAACCAATGCTCCTGCCTTCTTTGTCGATCTCATTGAATCGCATTTCCATGATGTTCTCAGCAAGTTTGTCCCTATTTTCGTTAATGATATCCTTGTTTTTCTATGTCTCGGTTGACTCGATTAAGGTCACCCACAATTTATATGAGTCTATCCACCTTTCCTCTTTTGTAATTCAATTATCTTATCTTCCTTTCAAATCTATGTTCTTTGTTAGAATTCACCTTGATTAGCATTCCTCTAGCTTTGAATCTCTATCCTTATTCTAAAATCCATCCTTGAATCATCCTATGAGAGGATGTATCTGTAATTGAAATAAAATGTTTATATAGTGTTGTTCGAGTTGTTGAGTTTGAATTTTAGGTTTCGATCGATTCGTCTGGCCAACGCTATTGATTGAATTCCAAAACACTTAAACACAGCAAACTAACACAATATTGTTTTCGAAATTAGTAAATGAAATAATTTTATGTATGACTATCTTTTATATCAAAGTATAATTTTTTGAAATTAGATAGTTGAATGAATTGGTTGTTGGAAATGATAATACAACATTTTTATTTATTGTTTTGTCAACATTCCTAAACCATCAATTATATTGTTATATATAAAAAGATGAAATTTTGAAACATGGTTTGCAAATCTGATTTCCAAATGAAATGAACTTAATTAAGGATTTTATAATTTAAATTCTTGGTGTTTTTCAGAATTTGGTTTTCAAAGTTTTGAAAAATATATTGTTTGAAATTTTTTCAAATGGAAAATGCTTCAAAAGGATTTTCAAAAGAAGTAAGTCAGTACTCTCCTTTTTATCGCTGAAAAATTATATCAGTGATGACTCCAACATCATTGACATTCTTTGTCGAGTCTCAAAGTTGAAAGACCACTTAGTAGCTTTGCTACACTTTTGTTTTGGAAATTATATTTGATTTGAATATCTTGAGTATGATTTGATGTATAATATATATATATATATATATATATATATATGTATATACGTATGTATGTATGTATGTATTTATTTCAAAATGGTTTGAGGTGAAATTGAAAATTCAACTCTTAAATGTTTTGTTAAGTAATGATTTTCAATTATTGAAATGATATAAAATTTTGAATAATTGGAGTGTCTAAAATGAGAAATGGAATTGAAACAACTTGAAACAATTGAACTAGGATAAATTTATTTGTATAATATTCAATTGCATTCTAAAACATATATAACTTACCTGAATTACTTCAAAGTTTAAAATGTTGTGTGAATATGTAATTGAAGGTTACACAAGAGAAATTTAGTAATAAAATGTTTAAATTAAATTTTTTTTGTTTAATAGGAATGTTGTAAAAGGTAAATTTATAAGGTTATATAAGAGAACTTAAGTAATAAAATGCTTGTGAGTTTTTGGATATGATTCGTGAATGATTATGAAAATATCGTTCGACAAGCTTATAATTAAATAAGTATTTAGTAGAAATATCAAATAGTTTGATTTTCAATCAAATTCCAGAGAAGCTATGTATTTGAGGAAGAACAACTAAAAGATACACAAATATGTCTAGACTACAAGTAAACAACATGCCACTTGTTGTTATTGATGTATTTATGTTAAAATCGGTTTATTTTAGTTGTTTAACACTCGATATTGCATTAATAAATTATATCTTTTAAAATAACTAGATATAAAAGCTTGTTATGGTAATTATATCTTTTATAATAAGATTTGAGAATACTGTCGAGCTTCAATGTAGAAACGCCGCTTTGATTATAGTTATATCGTGGCATGGTATCCATTGAAGGGCTATAATTAGGTCGAGTGGAAGCATTGGAAGTGAGACACTACTCAAGAGAGAATTGTCTCCTCAGTTACATGAGATTAGTGTCACGGTCATCTGAAGTCAACTCAAAGTCAAAGTCTCTAGCTGGAGTAGTTTGGTTAATAATAATTGTTATTATTGAACCAAATACTTTGTGTTTAGATTACAAAGTTGAATATGGACGACATTGGAATTTTTACCATTACCAAATTCTATTAGTCCAAATGTGATATAGTTTTGATGAAGAGAATTAGTGTAAATAATTTTCATTACCAGGTAATGCTTAATAAAGTAAAATTGGATTTTACCAATGCCGGGTAAGCATTAAATTTGGCCATAATGTCACTCGTATGCTAAGTGATACGTAAACGTTAATATTTGAATTGTTTGATATTAATCGCTGACCAAATTTACACGTAAGAGTCACCCAACTAAAACGTTGAATACTCCTATTACCACCGATTCAATTAAATTATAATTGTTATCGATTAATTAATATTTATGAAATATTAATTATAATTTTTTATTTTATATATGTTGATCAATATTAAAAAATGTGTGTATAATAGTTATAAATACACTTATCGATATATGATATCGATACACATTTAAATTGGATTTAGGTATGCTAAATGTTGACCAGGCTTGAGTTGATTTTTGGGTCTATTTGGGGCTTGTAATAGCCAGCCATAAATGGGCTAAAGAGGGCTGGATATTAGATGGCTAAAGGGGTTAGATTTTGAATTAAAAAGGGGAGAATTGATAAGAGAAGATAAGGATCTAGATCCTCGTTTTCTCCTTGAGATCTCCTTTATTTAATGACCGCTAACTCCATATTTCTTTCTGGCCCTTTCCCTCTCTTATAAAACTGATTAGGCCGGCCATGTCTCCTCTCCATGCCCTAAATTATCAAGTATTAAAACATCACATAGAAGACAATTCGGTTGTCGATGGTAGCTGCATTCGGGAAGTTAGCAACTTTGGATTTGAGATTCAATTCAGGGATTTTGTTCTTTGTTTCAACGTGTAACAACTAGTGCAGCGACCTGTAAATTTGAACACTTCGTCTTTGAATATCAGAACATTTGAAATATGGTTAAGTATTATAATAGCAATTTTATAACCTTATTAAACTCTTTCTGATTAATAATTAATGATAGGAAACTTCTTTTTGAAATTTTTTTGCGAAAATAGATACTTTGAAGAAATATCGATAATGTGACCGAAAATCATTTCATTGATAAACAACATTTTATTCAATATTAGTTGTTCAAATTTTTGGTACATGTCAAAATAATATATGAAGTCATCAGTAGATTATAAAAATATTTTGGCTAATTATGGATAACTAAATCCACTTTGGAAAGCTTCTAGAAGATCAATCATGGAAGATATTTGAGTGGAGATATTTGTATTAGTTCATGAGATGGAAATTTGATCACACTAGAGGAAGATGGGCTTCAGCTGGCTATAGGAGGTAAGGAGGAAAGGGGTTTACGGTGACCTCTTGAATGCCAATATAAGTGACCCTAAGGCTAATGAGTCCCTTTCACAAATTTTAGAAACATAAAAAAAGCTCTTCATTCTCTCTTCTCTTCTAAATAACTTTCTTAAACACAAAATAAATCAACTCAAACTTGCCCTAAACTTTAGTATAAGCCTTATAACAAAACAGAATACCTTTCATCAACTTGAAGCTTGATGATTTGGAGCACAATAACCCCTATACCCCTAGGCCATGAGCAATTTAAAGGCATTTCTTGCCTTGGCTATGAGCAAAATGGTGAAGGTAGGAAGCTTAGGAGCATGAAAGGTTGAGGTAGGAAGAAGGAAACTGGGTCGAGACTTGTGCTTGGTTGTCTACCTGTTGAAGGGTGAGAAAACTCTATATTTGAATGTATATGAGGTGTATATATGCTTGTGTTTAAATATAGTATTGTGCTAGACTTTATATTATTATATTTGTTGTGATTCTTGCTTTGGAAAGCAAATGGCATGTGTAATTGATGTATTTGGACTCGTATGACTTTCTATGACTTGTTGCATAGCCTTGACATGAAGCACATGGGTTTGGTTGTAATTTGATTGAATCGACCTTGAATATTGAAATGGTTCTATAGAAAATAGTCGCTGTAGAAGCAATTAGAAATGCCTTGTATTCGACATTTTCTATAATATTTTGTAGAGAGATCCCTAAGGATTTCTCACCATGGTCATGATGTATGTTGAGTATGTTGATTGCTGTAAATAAATTAGACATTAAAAAAGTTGTTGGCATATCAAGAAATGGAAAAACTTTCAAGTACATAAAACTGCCTTAGTCCATTGTCTTTTATAGCACTCAACGATAACATGCTCTGGCCGCTGTAGTATCTCTTAACCCTTTTGACAGAATTCTAGAAATGCTGCAGTTTCTATTTTGAACTTTAATTGTTTAAAAGTAAATTTTAATTTAAGTATTTTTCTTCAATCTTCTGACAATCCTTTTCTAATTTATATTAGAGAATTTTAAAAGTTGTTTCGAATTTAAATATATTTTTAATAATTAATTATAAATTATGAACGTAGGAGGTCAGTTTTTAAATAAATGAAAACAAGTTTTTTTGAAGTTTTTAAAATTATAAAATAGATATTTTTAATTAATATTTTATATATTTAAACTATATTGTAAGTATTATAAAGTAGATTTTAAGTATAAATTGTTTTTAGAGAATTAGTTAATTATTTTATTAAAGCATTAAAGAGCTTATGTAATATAATATCATTTAAATTGTTTTTTATAATTTTATTAACTATCTTAGCTTATATATATATATATATATATATTAGAAGGTTTTAAATTATAAAAAACATTTTACAAATGGATTTTGGAGTTGCTTAAGTGGCTTAATCATATTTTATTTTGTTTACTTGTTTATGGAAAGTAATTAATACTATACTTAGCACTAAAGCGGACGAAGTAGATTTGTCTATCTTTGGGAGTTAAAGATGATGTTTGAGTGGAGTTTAGAAGCAATAGTGCTCTAACCTATCAGCTTCACTCTTGATCGAGGGACAATAAGTTGAGAAGATCTGAAATATGATAAGTATATAAGACTTTATTTGCATAGTTGTTTGTTTTTAAAATAGGTAGTCGATTAATCGACTATCGAACTTGACTAATTAACTTACAAAGTATATGGAAGCTTCATGGCTTCATATGGTTTAAGATCCCCTAGGGAGGACTCATTGGTATGAAACGACTCTAACTTTAAGACTTGTATACATAGAAGATCCCCTTAGGATGATTCATGTATATATAGTTCATTTAATTCTGAAAGAAGTAGGATTGAGTTAACCCAAAATTTATCAATTTAGTTTCGAAAAGTCCAGGATCGGATAAGTATACTTATGTATTATTTACCGAAAACCACTTCAAAACTTGTATATGAGTCTACATGTTGTAAGCGATTGTGAAGTTGAATGTTATAGAGCTGAACTATATATTTTAAGGTTATATCCAAGGGAGAGGTCCGCATTAGCATTTCAGACTCTGGCTATCGAGTTGAACCGTCTATCCTAATGTCCAAGGAGGAGGTCAACGTTAGCATTTGTCGAACAACTTGCATTGGAATCTATAAAAGGATTCATGATCTATTCGAGTTATGGAGAATCCTGTGAGAGATGCTGAACGTGACTTCACTATCGGAAATGACATAAAATAGGGTAGGATATCTTGCTTGTGGGTTCAGCTAACCCAAATGTGTATATCAACTCCATATCTAGAGATGCTTATCGATGTTGCTAACAGGCGTTGATGATATTCGTTATCATGTGTTAGGCCGTGGACTAAGTGTGTTTACCTTGAGGTATATTTTATCTAGAGATATATGATGCTCGAAAGGTAATTTCTAACCCTTGTCGTCCACCTCAACGTACTGAGTGTGCCTCCAATGAAAAATCCATATGCGAACGAGCCTTAAGCAACATAACTATTTTTAGATTTATATTCTACACCCTAGACATTATCTATTACATCGCTATGTTTACTCATCAAATGATTTGGATCCTTTTGAGGGGAAAACTATTACAGTGATTCGTACGATCTTAAAAGTAACTGTTATATGGATGCATATGTCTTGAATTCCTCACATCAGACCTATGTCTGACACATGGTTTTTATTTTCCTTAAATTACTCATGTAATCCTTCGAGTAGGTTGAGTAAAGAAAGTTTGACCTTACGTGTCCTTAAGTATCCTAAAGACATTTTTACTATGTCTAGGTAATAAGAACTATGAGTACTAGAGTTGCTAATGCTAGAGAAGGAGGTAGAGCTGGAAGGAGTAGTACTGTTATTAATGGTGGGAATCGGGCGTCGAGGAATGCCCCTCCTATGAGGAATTGATAGTGAATGTAGCGGAAGAGATCTTGCAGGTTTGGCCATATATAAACTTTGCTTCGCTATGCCATGATTTTGAGAGATTGGGCGACAAGAGGTTCATTGACATTGAGACTATCATCGAGGTTCAGACTTGGCTTAGTTTGTATGATAGGATATTTGGAGACATGTAGTTGGATGATGCGGGAAAGCATCATTTGGCATCGTGAAATTCGACTAATGCTGCTATAGATTGGTGGGGTTCGATCACTGTAGATGTCTAGGAGAACGAATTCTTTTGGGCCCAATTCAAGGAAGTGTTTGAGATGATGTTTGTTCTGGAGGCCAAAAAGAATATGTTGTTTAGAAGCTTCCTAGATCTAAAGCAGGGGGCTATGTCAGTTGATGAGTATGGGAATAGGTTCAATGCATTATCTTTGTTCGGGCTTGGGTTGATAGATACACGGCTGAAGAAGGACAAGATGTTCATTCCAGGATGTATCCATAATTTCAAAGGGATATGACAAATCATATCAAATCATTTCGAGGAACGTTTGTGAATTTGGTAGGTATTGGTTTGAGATTCGAGAGTTTGGCTCTAATGTCATCTATATCTGCACCAAGTAGAAATAACAAGCGTAAGCTTCAGCCATCGAAGGATGTTTCCAATTTAGCTATAAATGTGGACATAAGGGACATTTTGCTATGAATTATAGGTCATGTGGGGAAAATGAAGTGGAAAAAGCATCATTGGCTGCTAGGGTACCAAAGCTTGAGTCATAGGCAGCCAAGGCACAGTTTGCATCGAGGGATTGTTGAAATTTCCACCAGACAAGTCAGATAGTCTGAGATTATATGATGCTTCAGAAAGCACATCAGCAATGGGTTTTCACACTTACTACATCACCTTCCACTTCTGCAGCTACAAAGGGGAAGCATGTTCTTGATGGTATATTATCCATTTATGGCATTTATGTACATGTTTTGTTTGATACTGGTGCTTCTCTTAGTTTCATATCATGTAATCTTGTTAATAGAGTAAAACTAGAGCTAGTTATGGCTTTTGACTCTATTTATGTATTGAACCCTATGGGAGGCTTGGCCAATCTTAGTATAATATGTTTAGGAGTTTTGGTTACTTATTTTGACCAACTCCTTCCATGTGATATGTATGTTCTTGGTTTTATGGGGATTAATGCATTCCTTGGGATAGATTGGTTATCTTGGGATCATGCGGTCTTAGATTGTGTTAAACAGACTGTATTATTTAAGAGAGAAAATGGGAAGGTGCTGGTAGTCTTGAAGGGCCTAACTCTCATATAAGTAGTTTTCTTTATTCTCTTGATGTGACGAAAGAGTATGTGGGTTCTGTTTGCACCAAAATTGGGCACAACACTCTTTGGATGTGTTTAAAGAGATAAAATGAAGAAAGTAAATGTAAAATGAGGTAGATCTAACAAACATACCTATTAACAGATAAGAAAAAATGCTGAAACACACGAATTTAGAGTGCTTCGGCAAATGACCTACGTCCATTATGAAATGATTGATGTTTATTGATTATAACTCGCTGGTTACAAGAGGATTACAACAGTACAATCGAAATACAATCGCAATTTTGGTAGAGTGTCGGCATAGAGAGGACAAAAGTCCATTTTCTGTAGGTCTAGGGTTGTTATTTGTAGGCATAAGCAGCAAATATCTCTCCCAGATCTCGAAGGACTTCTTCTCTCACATGGGTGGGTCTATGGGATTGAGTTCAGGTGGTTTCGACTGGATCTAGGAGCGATACGAATGGAATTTGTATCGATCAAAAATCGATCCCTTTTAGCTGAACTTTATTTGGTACATTCTTGACGTTGCAGGCAAGCTTCTATGAAAATTTGGTGGCATTTGGACTTGTAGATCATGAGTTATGATCGATGCAAGTTTGGTTTTGTATGACATTATCGTCTTCGTATCGATACTATATCGCATTGGTCATGCATGGCTCTATTCGTATCGATGCTTGCATGCTACTTCGTATCGATGGTTGGAGGCTGCCTTCGTATCGATGCTTCATGTTGCTTTCTTCGTATCGATCGGTGGTTGTTGTTGTTCGTATCGATAGTGGGAGATTGATATGGGATGGGTGGAGGGAGATCGATACGAAATGGACATTTGTTGATGGATACGAAGTGTTGTTAACATGATGGATACAAAGTAGCTTCATTTTGATGGATACGAAGGAAGTTAGTAGGTGATGGATACGAACTGAATCTCTCTTGGGGAATGGATACGAAATTGGATGGATACGAATTGAGTTGGATTTCTCACCTTGATCGATCAATATCTTGAGCATACAAACTTTGATTGACTTGAAATTTGGAACGTTGACTTTCATATCTTTGCTTGTCGTATCATATCAATTGTAACTTGATCCAGACTCGGTAAAATTTACCAGTATCCATAGGGAACCTTGGAAATGGAAAACTGTGCTTTGTCTCGCCTTGTGCAAATCTGAGTAGTCGACATACATCTGCCACTTTCCGTTTGTTTTTCCTGCAAGCAAAGGATTTGACACTCATTTGGGTTAGAGGGCATCATGGATAAACCCACTGGTTTTGAGCTAATTCACCTCCTTTTTAAGTGCAATAGATCTCTTTGGATCCACGTCGCATCATTTTTGTTCACCGAGATATGACTCGGGTCGACATTTAATGCAGGGTTCTTTATGGTTGGCGATAGTCCACATATATACATGAGATTGAGTCCAAGCGAACATATCAAATTCACCTGGAGTAAAGCAATTAACTCTTTCATCATCATTGCGCTGAGTTGTGATCTAATCTATAATATTCGTGATGGGTTGTAGGGGCTTCATGTGCATATCTGCAATGGTAAATGATTAAGCTTGTAGGGACGATGAATCAAAGGCTTAGTAGGGTTTAGCCTTGTATCGCGTGCTACAGCATAGCTGGCTCCAGCTATAAGTTTGAATCTATTTGTGTTTTCGAGTAATGCGCTTTCCATTTGATGTACTCGTGATCCATTGCTCATCGGAAGGGTCATAATGATGATTATTTTCCCATAAGTCTATGCATCAATCTGATGATTCTATCTCTTAGCATCCTTTCGGTCGTAACTTCAAGTTTTGCTAATGATCGATCCTAGCTTCTGCTGTGTTTATACTATAGTCCAAGCTGTAAGAGCTAGAGTTGTTTGATGAACGATCAAATTACATTCATCTTATTTCTCGCGTGTGCCCCTAAGTCTGGGGAATATCTCAATAAGTGGAAAGGTAGATCATGTCCACTTCAATTTTGTATTCTATCTCATTGAACCATGGGATCAAGTTAACTGATGGAAGGCTGTGTTCATGCCTATCCTGCGTTATGTTCTAATTCTTTCCTCTAGGCGATATACATTATTGCTTTACCGACATTCGGAGATGAGCTAGCTTCTAGACGGTTAATGACATTCACTTTGCTGCTTAGGTCACCATACTCTTGGCAAAGACTGAAGAGTGGATCGTCTAGTCAGATACAATGTAGGATTGATGCTTCCCTTGTCGAATCCAGGGTAAGAATAGGTGCTCGGACATTTAGGTTGCACTTGTTGTGTATTGCTCATTCAGTCGGATCATGGTAAGAGTCAAAGAATGAATGGTCGCATTGCATTCTTTTGGAGTTGGGCAATCAACCATGTCCATTTCAGTTTACATTCTCACGTTAGATCTAAGTATAAAGTCAGCTCAAATACAGTCATGTCATGCTCATTTGGTCTCATGCTCTTCCTGATGGATCGAAGGAAGGTGATGGAGGATGAATGTTCAAGTCACAGTCATCCGTGATTCATTTTTCTATCCACGCTTTGGTGGTCGAAGGTATTCGATAGACGCTCGGGTCACATTGATTCATAGTCGAAAAGGATCGATATTCACCGTCGATTCAGCCACATGATGTAGAATGCTCGGATATCATTGCATGTCGATCCATTGGTATGATATGAAAGGTGCAGATCGATATTTCCTGTCGATCCGGTGGTACGATATAATTGGTTGCCCGTAACTTCGGGCCACATTCTAATTGGTTGGCATTAAGGCCCCCATGTAGTCGTTGCCTTAAGTTGCAAAGGACGCTAAGCTGGAGATGCAACGACTCATCTTCCTCTTCTTTCGGTGATTTGAACTTCTGCCTCCAGTCTTGGGTTAGCAGAGTTAGTTCATGGATGGTCTAATTGCACCTGTAGTGAATTTATACTCCTCATATCAAGTTTAGGTCAGAGTTGGTGAATGAATGATCGAGTCACATTCATTCATTTGTCCATGCTTGTAGCCGCACCTTGAGGATCATAGCCAATTAAAGGGTCATTAATCGCACCTATTTGATGTTTATACCCTTGTCCACACTCAAGGGACTAAGAGTTTTAGCAGAAAATAGTCGGACTGCATTTTCCTCGATTAACTTCTCTGGCACTAGTCAATGGCGAAAGTCGAAGTGTGGTCGGTCACATTATGACAACTTTAATTTTATTCTCACTAAATTGTAGGAAGGAATTGATTGGTGGGTGGTTGGGTCACACCTGTCCACGTTGCACGCACAATCCATCGGATCATAGGCGAGAGTTAGCGGATAAACGGTCGTGTCACGTTCATTTGCAGTTGGATGGGTAGTCACATCCATTTAGAATAGGACATTCAGCTAGGTCCGTTTTGCGAATCTGCGTCTCCTTGTCGAATCAAGGAAGAAATTTTGTCTTGTAGGGTTGGAGTGCATCCCTATAAAATTATGTTATGGGTCCTGTGCCGGGGACAAGAGTTAATGCACAGGCAGTCGTGTCGTTCCTGCTTAGTGTTAGATGGTCAAATCACATCCGATTTTTTGTGATAAGTGTGCCCCTATGTCGGGGGAAGAGTTGGTAAGCAGACGGTCGAACCACATCCGCTTTTTGTACTATAGAACTTGCTGAGGAATCAGATTTGATGGATGGGGAGTCGAATCGCATCCCTTCTAGTATTTATATTCTAAACCATGCTTTGAGGACTGGAGTTAGTTGATGGGTCGTCAATCACACCCATTTGGTGTTTATACTCCAGTCCGCGTTCTCGGGACTAAAGTTAGTTGATGGGTGGTCATTCACACCCAATTGGTGTTTATACTCTAGTCCACACCCTGGGGGCTTAAAGTTAGTTGATGTTTATACTCCAGTCCACACTCTGGGGGCTTAGAGTTAGTTGATGTTTATACTCCAGTCCGCACTCTGAGGACTTAGAGTTAGTTGATGTTTATACTCGTTTGCACTGTGGGAATCTGGACTTAGTTGATGGGTGGTCCTCTTTTGGGACCAGAGTTAGTTGATGGGTGGTCAGTTACACCCATTCCAGTTAATGTTCATATTCCAGTTCGCACTTCGGGAATCTAGAGTTGGCCGACAGATGGTCAGTCACATCTGTTTAGGCTTTAGGATATCGTTCACACTCTAGGAACAAGAAGTTAATCAGGTACGTAGACGGTCGTATCACATCCACCCTTAGTAGGCAAGCGAAGTCGTTAGGTGGACGGATCCACCCTCCTCGATCCCACGTCCATAAGTTTATGCTCCAGCTTTTACTCTAGGAGTCGGAGTTAATTAGAGGATTGTCGTGTGTCAATACCTTTTAGCTGCGATGTGATGGCTTGTCCTTGAGCTTGGGGTTTCATTTAGCGAGTGATCGGTGGGATCCTGATTAATTTCCCTTTATCTGCCCTTGACGAAGGATGAGATTTAGTTTATGAACGGTTGGATCGTGCCCATGTTCATTTGGATTCTGCTTTTGCCAAGCCTAAGGAGTAAGATTAGTGTTCTGGCAAGCTTTGAGCTCAAGCAGAGGAGAGGATGGTCGAACTACATCCACTTTGAATTGTGTATTTTCCCTTAAGTCAGGTGAAAGAATTAGAGAGCAGATGGTCGAGTCATATCCACTTTATACTTTGCGTTCTTCCGATCGAGCTGAGGAAGAGAATTGAAAGATGGCTCATGATGGTTAGTAAGTAGGAAGTCAGTCGTTGATGACTTTAAATTGAGGGTTGGCCCCTAATGAAGTCGGTTTAAGGCATGATTGTTTTGCCAAATCATAGATGCAAACTGGAGAGTGAATGGTCAAATCACATCCACTTTAAACTTTTGTTCTCAAATAACCGCAAGTGTCTAATGTAGATTTGATGTATAGATGGTCACATCATGTCCACCCCTGGTGTGATTCCGATCTTACTGGGCATTAGAAGAAGCATAAGTACTTTGGCGAGCTTCAAGTACGAGAGGGAGAGTGCATAGATGAGACATATCACTTCAAGTATTTCTTAGATATCCAATTAAATTGCTTATGCAGATGATTGAATGGTCGGTAGTATCCACATTGTACTGGAGTCCTGATCTTGTCGGTCTCTTCAGCTTTAATGCCTTGCTCCCCGGTTAGGAGCATATAGTAGCTAATGAGTAGTTGAATCATACTCATCATAATTATACCTCAATGACTTAATCATAGTCCGTGGATGTTTTTTGGCACCGAACCTTGAGTATTCGGTTACCTACACCATTTGCAAGTAGTTTAATTCAAGTCGGTCATACTTCGCGATATAAATGAAATTGAAATAGAAATAATTCAAAAGAGATCAGATCAAATCTCATTGATAAGTGAAGCAACGTCGTATGCTCGCTATTGCACTTTAGTCCAACCCTTCTTAGTTGGAAGTCTAATGCAAATGGTTCAGTTTGATCATAGTTCTTGATCAATAGGGGTCGGGGGTTCCCTACCCTTCGCTTTATGGGACTTCACATATTGTCAGAGCTATCCTTTCTGGAGCAGCCATATGGCGCTGGTGTCCACGCCAGCTATCTAAAGAAGAGGATTTTTTTGATCTAGGTTATGAGGATCAAAATATGATGAAAGATATATTCAAGGAGAATGGCTTCCCCGGGTATATAAGTTTTCCCTCGGCTTAGTTAGCTTTGCATTCTTAATTGATCCTTCACCTGATTCATCAACTCAATATTGGCCTAGATATGTTGGTGTAGTTGTTTGCAGCTATCCACCTGTTCTCTTATCAAAGTTTGAAAATGAGCTCTTGTGATGAATCCATTTATGGATATTGGCAGCAACTGGCAGTGGACTTTGATCAATTCGTGGGCGGTCAGCTTCTTTATTCCCTTCAATGATATGAGAAATAGAACTGGTATGTCTAACAGTGATTGGCGGTCTTCTTTGAGGAATGAGGGAAGACATCTGCGTTTGGTGGCATTCATCACTCTTGGTGGAATCCATGCGCCATTCTCACTTCATGAGGTAGTGTCGAGGGTTGTATTTCCATAGTATACTGACATAGTCAACATGTTGAATTGCCATTGGAAATTCTACAAGTAGGATGGTTTCAATGAATAGTTCTCTACTGGGGAAGATTCTCCGATCATCATTATGATCAGGTCAATTTTATGGCTATTGGGTCTTGTAATACTGGTGAATGATGCATGCATGATTATCCAACATTTGAGTGGTTGGTAACGCCGATTGAAACGAGTGGGTTAAGATGGGCTGATAGATTGGCAGTTGTCCCAAACTTTTGTCCAGATAAGAGACCTATATAGGGTATTAAGGAAGTATTCTTGAGGTTGCATACCATGCTTTTAGTCATATGGACATGGCATGATTAAGATGCGGGCTTTTGAAGATGGTTTAGCGGTGACCAGCTATGCTTTGAGTTGGCAGAGTAGATAGTGTAGGGCAGTCGTCATATTAGCCATTGTACCATAGTTATCAATTCAGGAGTTTAAAAGATGGTCGATTGGGGGAAGTTGCAGTCCACCTTAGAAGCATGATATATTAACCAACTCTAGTTCTTGGTGTATTAGCTAGGTTCTCCAGCCTCTGGGAGCGCCGGTTGAGTAGTATTTCTTTACCCATTCCTTGATTGCAATTCAGCATTTGCTGCTATAATCCCCTATGTCCCGTTCAGTCATGGAAGGACCAAGAGCGTGGATGGAATGTTCCTTTATTAACTTGAGCTTTGAATTCACTACGAGTACCAAAAAATATTTTTTCCTTCTATACAGCTTTGAACGTTCAGTTTATTGCCTTCTACACAGCATTGAATTCACTATGCGTGTACTTGAAATTTGTTTTTGAAATTTCGTATCGTTCTCAGCAATATTTGAACGATAAAAATGTTGGTGAAATTGAACGATTTGAAAAGTAGACACTTAGATCGATACAAAAGGCACACAACTGGATTGATACAAAGTGGTATCTGAGGATCGATACGAAATGCACGCAGCTGGATCGATACGAAGTTGTATCTGACGATCGATACGAAGTGGTTTCTGAGGATCAATATGAATTGGACATGGTTGGATCGATACGAAGTTTATTTGAGGATCGATACGAATTGCACATAGTTGGATCGATACGCTGCTGGATCGATACGAAGTGGTATCTGAGGATTAATATGAAATGCACACAGCTGGATCAGTACGAAGTGGTATCCGAGGATCGATACGAATTGGACTCAACTGGATCGATACGAAGTGGATTTGAGTATCGATATGACTTAGACGTAGCTGGATCGATACGAAGTGTATTTGAGTATCGATACAAATTAGATGCAGCTGGATCGACATAAAGTGTATCCTATTATCGGTATGAATTGGACACAGCTGGATCGATACGAAGTGTACTTGAGTATCGATATGAATTAGACGCAGCTGGACCGATACAAAGTTATGGATACGAAAATATGGTTATGAAAATCATCATATTTTCATTTTCATGGATATGAAAATTATCATATTTTCATGCATACGAAAATATAGATACGAAAATCATCACATTTTCTGGATATGAAAATATGGATACGAAAATCATCATATTTTTTGGATACGAAAATCGTGATGAATGTAGTTCCTTTTAGATCTGGAGCAATCTGAATAGAATAGAAGGAACCACTGGAAGGAAGGTCTGGATCTCCTCCTTAGATTTTTGCAAACGGTAGTAGATCCATAGAGCATGATAAAATTTAGGTTTTCTCGGTGAAAGCACCCAAGTGTTTGCACCAAAATTGGGTACAACGCTTTCGGATGTGTTTGAAGAGATAAAATGAAGAAATTTGATGTAAAATAAGGCAGATCTAACAAACACACCAATTAATAAATAAGAAAAAATGCTGAAACACACGAATTTAGAGTGGTTCGACGTATGACCTATATCCACTATGAAATGATTGATGTTTATTGATTATAACTTGCTGGTTACAAGTGGATTACAACAGTACAACCGAAATACAATTGCAATTTTGGAAGAGTATCTGCGTGGAGAGGCCAAAAGTCCATTTTCTGTAGGTCCAGGGTCGCATTTATACGCGTAGGCAGCAAATATCTCGCCCAGATCTCAGAGGACTTCTTCTCTCACATGGGTGGGCCTATGGGATCGAGTTCAGGTGGTTTCGACTCGATCCAGAAGCGATTCAAATGGAATTCGTATCGATCAAGAGTTGATCCTTTTTGGCTTAAATTTATCTGCTACATTCTTGACGTTATAGGCAAGCTCCTGTGAAAATTTGACGGCATTTGGACTTGTAGATCACGAGTTATAATCGATGCAAGTTTGGATTTGTATGACACTGTCATCTTCGTATCAACACTATATCGCATCGGTCATGCGTGGCTCTGTTTATATCGATGCTTGCATGCTACTTCGTATCGATGGTTGGAGGCCGCCTTCATATCGATACTTCATGTTGCTTTCTTCGTATCGATCGGTGGTTGTTGCTGTTCATAGCGATGGTAGGAGACCGATACGGGATGGATGGAGGGAGACCGATACGAAATGGACATTTGTTGATGGATACCAAGTAGCTTCATTTTGATGGATACAAAGGAAATTAGTAGGCGATGGATACGTAATCAATCTCTCTTGGGGAATGGATACGAAATTGGATGGATACGAATAGAGTTGGATTTCTCAACCTTGATCGATCAATATCTTGAGCATACGAATTCCGATTGACTTGAAATTTGGAACGTTGGCTTTTATAGCTTTGCTTCTCATGTCATAACAATTGTAGCTCGATCCGTGCTCGAGCAAAATTTACCAGTATCCATAGCGAATCTATGTTTAATTGATCTCCAGGACGAACTATCCTTGGTTTCTAATCAAGTTATTGGTGTCACCGAAGGGTGGGATAACAGGTTCGATCTTTGTACTTTATGAATTTGTGAATGTGTTTGAGGGTTGTCGGGTTTACCACTCATCATGAGGTTGAATTTTGTATTTGGTTCGATTTGAGATGCTAATCTATTTTGTTGCCTATTTATAGGCTATCACCAAAGCAGAAGTTAGAGTTTGCTAACTAAGTCAGCGATTTATTTTGTAAAGGCATGATCTGACCTAGTCGATCGAATTAGGGAATGTCAGTCATCTTTTCTACAAAGGTAGGCAGTTCCTTAAGACTTTATGTGGATTACTATGAGGATAATAAGCAAACTATTAGGAATAAGTCTCCTTTTCCTAGGATAGATGGATTGGTCGATTGGCTTAATGGTACTTCGGTATTTTCTCAACTAAATCTTGCTATATGGTTTCAATAGGTTAGGGTAGCAAAGGAGAATGTACCTTTGACAGCTTTTAGGTCTGATAAGTTTTATAAGTGGTTAGTTCTGTCGTTCGGCCTAACTAATGCTCTAGCATATTTTGTAAACTTGATTAAACGATTTTCTGAAATATGTTGAATAATTTTTCTTGTGTTTATTGATGATATTCTGTTTTACTTTAAAACCGAGGAGGAGCATATTCACCATCCGAGGATTGTACTTGAAACATTGAGGGAGCATGTGTTGAAAGCTTTATTTCTCCATGTGTCAGTTTTAGCAATGGAAGTTAGGTTCTTAGGACATGTTGTCTCGGTGGAGGGTATTTCTGTTGATCCGATAAAGGTTGTGGCTATTCAGGAATGGTAGAGGCCGAAAAGCGCAATTAAGATCAGGAGCTTTTAGGGTTAGTAGGTTATTACAGAGGGTTTATTAAGGATTTCTCAAAGATTACTTCATGTTTGATGAATTTGATGAAGAAAGACATCAAATTATTTGGATTGATAAATGTAAGAAAGCATTCAAAGAGTTGAAGGCATAGTTGACTATTGTTCCTATTCCGATAATTCCGAATGGAGGTGAGGGTTTAACTGTTTATACCGATGCTTGTATGATATGTTTAGGTGTAGTATTGATGTAGCATGAAAGGATTATTGCTTATGCCAGCCGGCAACCCAAGCCGCATGAATCGAGGTATTTATCCCATACTTGGAGTTGTTAGCGATTGTTTTTGTTTTGAGTATGCGGAGGCACCACTTAATTAGTGAAAAGTTCGAGTTGGACATGAATCACAAATCCTTGAAGAATCTTTGCACCCAAAAGGACCTAAATACGAGGCAACAACGATGGTTTGAGTTTCTCATGGCTTATGATCTTGATATTTTGTATACGCTTGAGAAAGAAAGTGTTGTAGCTGATGCACATAGTATGAGGTACGTGGTTCTTACAAAATAGAATTACATACAACCCTTACTAGTTGTATAGAAGGCAATAAACTGAGAGATCTTTGTATTTCTATGGCAACTAAAGCGGTAAGTGAGAAAGAACCCATGAGAGGTGGCCGGGATTCAAGGTTGATAGTCGTGATATAGTGAGGATGAACAAAAGGCTATTTGTTTCAAATATTGATGGGATTCGGCAAGAAGTATTGATAGAGTCATCATTCGTGACAGACAATAGATCTTAGAGTTACAAAGATGTATCAGGATGTGAAAAGGACTTTCTAATGTGAAGGTATGAAGAGGGATGTTTCCATATTTGTGAGTATATGTTCTAACCGCGAACAAGACAAAGACATCTAGACTGCTTCAACAACTTGAGATTCCTAAATGGAAGTGAGAGCAGATATCTATGGACTTTATAGACAGGCTACCTCGATTGAGTATGGATAATGAAGGCGTTTGGGTTATAGTGGACCAACTAACTAAGAGTGCATGTTTCTTATCGGTAAAGGCTACGAGGATGGCCTCTAGTTTGGCTAAGTTGAATGTTAAGGAGATTATCGGACTGTATAGAGTTCCTTGTGATATCGTAAGCGATAAAGATTCAATATTCACAAGTCAATTCCAGAAATGGTTACATGATTCCTTAGGGACAGAGTTGAGTTTGGGTACGGCTTACCATTCTCAGACAAATGGGTAGATGGAAAGGGCTAACCGTGTTTTGGAGGACTTTTTTCGGGCTTGTATATTATATTTTGGGGGTTCATGGAAAGAGCATTTAACTCTTGTCGAGCTTTCATATAACAACGGTTACTAGGAGAGCATCGAGATGATACCTTTTAAAGCATTATAGGGCAGGCCTTGCAAATCTCCATTGTATTAGATGGAACCTGGAGATCATTACTTGGGCTAGATATGATTCGAGAGGCATATGATAATTTAACCAAGATTCGGAAATGTATGAAGGAAGTGCAGAATCAGCAAAAGAGTCACACAAATCAGGGGCACAAGGATTTGGAGTTCTTAGTTGGAGACTTTGTGTTCACAAAGGTTTCTCCAATGAGAAGTTTTTCTCAGATTTGGAAAGATGGGGAAATTAGCTCCTCATTCTATAGGACCATCTTCTGTATGGAGAGGGTTGTTACACTTGCTTATAGAGTTGAGTTATCGACTAGGCTATTAAGTGTGCATAATGTGTTCCATGTATCATATTTGCATAAGTATGTACACGATCCTTCTCTAATAGTGGAAGCCTCATAACAGGAAGATTTGAAGGTTGAGCTTAATTTGACTACACTAAGGAAACATATTAACAGCAAGGAGATGCAACATGATTGAGGACTAAGGCCATGATGTTAGTTAAAGTACAATGGAGCAAGGATGCTAAAGATTGTACTAGGGAGACCGAGAATAGTGTAAGAGGGTCCTAACTAGAGGTTCTTTCTTGATTAGCAGTTTGTTATCTCATTAAAGCTTTTGTAGTGTACTCACTGCGTGAGGTAGTGTCACTTAATACGAATTTGGTTTGCATTTTGGTTTGTATATAGTTTTAGCAGTACTCTATATATGTACTGTTCTTTTTTGATTATTGTTCTTGTTTGAAATTTTAAGGAAATAATGTCTTAAGTGTGGGAGAATGTAGCAATCCGTAAATTTGAACACTTCATCTTTGAATATCCGAACATTTGAAATATGGTTAAGTGTTATAAAAGTGGTTTTAAAACCTTATTAAACTCCTTTTAATTAATACTAATGATAAGAAACTTTTTTTTGAATTTTTTTTACAAAAATAAATGCTTTAAAGATATATCGATAATATGAATGAAAATCAATTTATCAATAAACGGCTTTATATCCAATATAAATTGTTCAAACTTTATGTACATGTCCAAATAACCTAAGAGGTTAATAATAGCTAATAAAAAATATTTTGACTAAATATGGTTAGCTAAATCCACTTTGTAAAGCTTCCAGAGGATCAAAGGTGGAAGATATTTGAGTGGAGATATTTGTATTGGCTCATGAGGTGGAAATTCATCACGTGGGGGGGGGGGGGGGATGGGCATTAGTTGGTTATAGGAGATGAAGGAGGTTATGGTGACCACTTAAATGCCTATATAAGTGACCCTAAGGCTAATGAATCATTGTCACAAATTTTAGTAACATAAAACAAAGCTCTTCATTCTTTCTTCTCTTCTAAATAACTTTCTCAAACTCAAAGCAAATCAACTCAAACTTGCACCAAACCTTAGTGTAAGCCTTATAAGAACATATCAACACCTTTTATCAACTTGGAGCTTGAATATTTGGTACACATTAACCCTTATACCCCCAGGCCATGAGCAATTCTAAGGCATTTCTTTCCTTAGCCGTGAGAAAAGTGATGAAGGTAGGAAGTGGGAGCTTGCAAGGTTGAGGTACGAAGAAGGAAGCTGGGTCAAGAATTGTGCTTGGTTGTTTACTTGTTAAAGGATGAGCAAACTCACTGTTTGAATGTATATGAAGTACAAATATATGCTTTTGTTTAAAGATAATATTGTGCTTGACTTTATATTGTTATATTTGTTGTGATTTTTGCTTTGAAAGCTAATGATATATGTAATTGAGGTATTTTCACGCGTATGACTTTCTATAACCTGTTTCATAGCCTTGACATAAAGCACATAAGGTTTGGTTGGACTTTGATTGAATCGGACTTAAAGTCTGAAATGGTTCTGTAGCGAATAATCGCTATAGAAGCAATTAGAAATGCCCTATGTTTGGCGTTTCCTATAATATTTTATGGAGAGTTCCCTCGGAGTTTCTCGCCATGATTGTGATGTATGTTGAGTAAGTTGATTGCTGCAAAAAGATTGTTAGCATGTCGAACAATAGCAAAACTTTTAAGTACATAAAATGGTCTAGTTTGCTGTCTTTTACAGTACTCAATAGTAGCATTTTCTGGCCACTGTAGTTTCTCTGAACCCTTTTGATAGAATTCTAGAAATGCTGCAGTTTCTGTTTTGAACTTTAGTTGTTTAAAAAAGATTTTTAATTTACGTACTTTTCTTCAATCTTTTCGTAAGTCTTTTCCAATTTATATTATAGTATTTTAAAGTGGTTTCGGAATTGAATATATTTTTAACAATTAATATGAATTACTGATATAGAAGGTTTATTCTTAAATAAATGAAAACAATTTTTTTGAAATTTTTAAATAAATTATAATATAAATATTTTTAAGTAATATTTTAAATAAATGTTTAAACCATTAATTGTAAGTATTTTAAAGTATATTTTAAGTGTATAAAGTTTTTAAGGAACTGGTTAATAATTTTATTAAAGCACTAAAAAGCTTATGTAATATATAATACCTTTTAAATGTTTTTTCGAATTTTAATAAATATCTTCGCTTATAAATAAATTATTATACATACACATACATACGTACATATATATATATATATATATCAGTTTTAAAAGGGTTTTAATTATAAACAAATGTTTTACAAAAGGGTTTAGGAGTTGCTTAAGTAGCTTAATCGCGCTTTGTTTTATTTATTTGTTTATGGAAAGTAATTAATACTATAATTAGCAGTAAAAGTGGACGAAGTAGGTTTGTCTATCTGTGAGGGTTAAGAATGATGTTCGAGTAGGGTTTAGAAGCAAAGTGCTCTAACCTACCTGCTTCATCCATGACCAAGGGATAGTAAGTCGGGAAGGTCGAAAACGTGATAAGTATATAAGACTTAATTTCCATAAATGTTCGTTTTTAAGACTAGGTAGTCGATTAGTTGACTATCAAACTTGACCAATTAACTTAGGAAGTATATGGAAGCTTCATAGCTTGATATGGTTTGAGATCTCCCAGGAAGGACTCATTGGTAAGAAACGTCTAGCTCTAAGAATTGTTATATATGAGATCCTTCGAGGAGGACTCCTTTATATATAGTTTGCTTACTTCTAAAAGAATCAGAATTGAGTTAACTAGATATTTATCGATTTAATTTTAAAGAATCTGAGATCAGATATTTATACTTGTGCATTATTTACTGAAAACTAGTTCGAAACTAGTATAGAAGTCTACGTGTTGGAAGCGGTTGTGAAGTAGAATGTTATAGAGTTGAACCATCTATACTAAGGTTAAGTCCAAGGGAGTGGTCATTGGTTGCAGAATCATGGATCTTAAGGCTAATTAAACACTAGAATGGGGTAAATAGTATTTTCTAACTTGTGTAACTCTTTTCAAATTTCCTTCAAAATAAATATTAAATCACAGATCAACAACATAGAATTATACCATTAAATAGTCACAGATGCAACTACAGATAAAAATAGAAGCAGTAAAGTAAATAGTTTAAAAGATGACATAGTGTATTTTATAATGGTTCGGATTTCTCCTACATCCAGTTCCATACAATTTCTTATATAGATTTATTTTCAAATTGCCAATATTTATATGGGCAGAAGGCAAATCCAAATACAATCACGACTCCAAGACTATGAGACACACCCTTCTAAATTTCCAGGCTCATGGTATACCCACCTGATTTAAACGGGCTACACGCACATCTACTAAATTTCCTGGCTACTAAGAACACCCACCTGATTTGAAGGAGCTATAAGCATGCCCAAAGCAAATACGAATAAAGTTGATAGTTTTCCAAGGACAATTTCTTGAACTTTGGATACAATGGATCCTATAGCCACTTGGACAAAACTTTGATCTTTGAATTGAGTGAGAGATGTTTCCAAAATAGTAAGAAAGTAGTATTGAATCAATACAAAGAAGTGTGATTCGGTTCGATTTGATTTTGAAGAGAATAGAGTGTATTTTCAATGGAGATTTCAAGAGAGTAAGAAGAGGGAAGAAAATGAGTAAGTAGTTATCAAAAAATTTGTTTGAACTCGTGTTTATATAGTGAATAAACAATGTATTCGTTCTTGAAAAGTTGCGACAAATAGACACTTCCTTTCAAAATTAAAAAAACCACTTAGCAGCATATACATCAACATACGACATATAGGTATGTCGACATACCTTAGTTAAAGTAGATTTTTTTTTGTTTTAAAATGTCTTAAATTTCTATACTTCATAACAATATTTTAATACTTTGTAAAGTAGTTTGAAAATTGTTTATAAACATTTTGAACTCTGAAAAAATTCTATAAAATATTTTTGAATAACTTTTGAAAATTTATTTTGTTTAAAAATAAAAAAGATAGAAAATACGAGACAAAGATCAAGGATTGCTACTACGGACATTAACAATATGTGCTATGACTCTATACACTAAATTATAATCTTAAGATCTTCATATCTTGGCCTTTGTACTTATGAGTTTTCATGTCTATCTTCTTGAGTCTTTATATTGTATAGTGTTTGATCTAACATTTGCATAATATTCTGCACTATGTACTATATAACTTGACAAAATATTAGTATCTATATTTTGTATAATTTTATATGGTTGTGCATGGTCGTTCTCATAAAAACCAATAACCGAGATATTAACAATCTCCCTTTTTTAATGATGATAACTACTAAATATTTTTGTATATAAAATATGATATGAAACCCCTAAATATATGCATGTATATTTATATTTTTCTCCTCCTTTGTCATTTAAAGAATGGGTGAAAAAAAACTCCCCCTAAATAAAATACTTAGAAAATATAGAGTCAAAATGAATAATTAAGTACTAAAATAATTAAATCATTATATAATAATTATATGATGCTTAATATATGGAGGCTTGTAAATAACTAAGATAAGAATTTATTTATTCAAACTATACAATCCAAACATATACATCTAAACAAACCACAACAATTTATATCCTAACTAACAATCAAAACCAAATTAAATCACAACGTAATACTACTTCAAACTTAGACAAGACAAATTTTTGAATATATGAGTTAACGCTTCTTTTTTGTTATGGGAGACTTATGGATGTGGCGAAATGGATAGTGTAGACAAAGATTGCCATTTTGTTCCACGAGATTTCCATATCGATCAAAGCAAAATTCTCCTTCACATTTGACATTCATCATCATCCTCGGCGACATCTTCCTCCTTTTTCTCTTCTTTCACTTCTTCCTCTTTATCACTCATGGGTTATGAATGACAGGATTAGGAGTTTCTTCTTCAATCACTATTGAATTGGATGCATTATCCAATATATGCTTCCGGAGATTGCGAAGGATGTGCCCTTGCTTATCTTGGTCATTCAAACGGGATTAAATGATCGCTATTTCTTAAAGCATATCGAGGACATGCTTCGAATCATCTTCAACCTTGACGACTTTTGCCATAGTTATGGTTTGGAAGGGGCCTAGGGTGGAGGTATCGAAAGATAAGGGGCAGTCTCTTTTCTTGGATGTTTGGAACTTGAAGAATTCATTGTTTTATTTTTTTATAGAAAGAAGAAGATAGAAAAATGAGAAAAAAGTCATAATTTGGTGGTTATAAAATTACTTTTTGAATTTTAGAGAGAAAACAATTTTCAAACTTCGTCTGTGTATGTCAACATATGACTAGATTATATGTCGATATATGTTTGTTAAATTCGATATTTTATTTTCTTTTTAAATTTATAAATTATATGTTGTTATATTTATAGTTTAGATAAAGAACGTATTCCTAACTTTTTTCTAAGCTTTATAAAAGATGTTTGAGTTTACGGTCTTGTTAAAATATTAGCTATTTTATTTTCAGTATAAATTCGAGTGAAATTACTTCTTTATTTACGTTATCCCTCAGAAAATGATGTCTAACATCTATATGTTTGGTCCTAGCATGATGTGTTGGGATTTTAGACATATCTATTGCACTGCTATTATCGCAATATATTGGTGACTTAGTAAAATTTAACCAAAATCTTTTAAAGTTTGTTGCATAAAAATAACTTGAGAACAGGCTAATGCAGATGTATTTTGCTTCCGCTGTAAATAGAGATATAGAATTTTGCTTTTTACTAAACCGGAAAACAGGAGAGTGCCTTAAAAAATAACAAGTCCACTTGTACCTTTTCACTCTGATTTGCATCCAGCATAGTCAGCATCACTATAAGAAATTAAATCGAAGGAATCTTCTTTTGTATAAAAGAGTACATAATCTTATGCGTTTTATATATCCTAATATTCATTTTATAGATTTTAGTTGAGTTTCCTTAGTTTAGGATTGATATCTTGCACAGAGACAGCCACTATGCATTATATCTAGTCAACTACTAGCTATATATATTAAGGATTCTATTATATCTCTATATATTTTTTGATCTACATCTATTGAATTTGTTTTCCTTATTTAATTTCTCATTAGTTGCCATGGGAGCTGGCATACCATTAGTGTTTGCCATCCTGAATTTCCTAACTATATCCTTATCATACTTTTCTTGACTTATAAAAATACCGTTATTTAATTGTCTTATTTATAATTCTAAAAGAATGTTTATTGTCTCATATGACTCATTTCAAATTCTTTAGTCGTTATATCTAAAAATTCTTTATTTAACTGTTCATTTGTTGATTCAAAAATATTATCATCTACGTATATTTGTATAAGTTGAATATCATTATTATTTCTTTTAATAAATAGAGTGTTATCTACTTTTCCTATTTAAAAATTAGATTGTATAAATAGGATTTAAGTCTATCATATCATTCTCTAGGAGTTTGTTTTAGACCATATAAAGCTTTCTTTAGTTTATAAACGTGATTAGAAAGTTTTTCATCTTCAAAAAGTGGGGGTTTTCAACATAAACTTCTTCTTCGATGAAACCATTTAAAAGGCACTTTTGATATTCATTTGAAATAATTTAAAATTTATGATTTGCAAAAGCGAGTTGAATTCTAATGGTTCTTAATCTGGCTATAGGGGCAAAGGTTTTATCAAAATCTATTCCTTACTCCTAATTGTAACGGTGAGCACCATTTAGTTCCTATAACGAATTTATTTTCAGGTCTTGGGACTAATCCCAAACATCATTTATGGTAAATTAATTCATTTCATCTTGTATAGCAAGAATCCATGAATCATCTAATAACGCTTTCTTTGGATATTTGGGTATAATATTGAGATAAAAGCTACATTACTCATTTATTTAATCTGTTTCTTGTTTTTACAATAGACACTATGTTTCCTAGGATTATATAGGATGATCTTCCAAATATTCTGTTCTTTTATTTTGATATAAATTATCAGAGTTATTATTACTTACACCATTAGTGATTTCATTATATATAATTTCATTATTATTTTCTTCTTTAGCAACATTAATATTGTTGTTTGTAATATTTTCATCAAACGAAACATGTAATGTGTCTTCAATGGTGTTAGTTCTGGTGTTAAAAACTCTATAAGCTTTACTTCTATTTGAATATATAACAAAAACTCCTTTATCTGATTTAGCATCAAATTTATCTAAATTATACTTTATATTTAATATAAAACATTAACTACCAAAATCTCTAAAATAAGATATTTTAGGCTTTTTATTATAAAATAATTCATAAGGAGTTTTCTTTGCCAAATGTCTTATAAAAATTCTATTTAGAATATAACATGCTATAGCAATTGCTTCAGCCCAAAAACACTTAGGTAATTCACCACATTTCACATTGTTCTAGCACATTCTTGTATAGTACTATTTTTATGTTCCACTACTCCATTTTGTTTAGGTGTTCTTAGAAATGAAAAGCTTTATGTAATTCCTTATTGATTATAATAGTTTTGAAAATTTTCATTTTCAAAGTCTCCTCCATGATCATCTTTATCGTTTTAATTTTGGTTGACAATTGATTCTGAATTCTTTTAGATAAATTTTAAACATCTCAAAAACTTCATTTTAAGTTTTAAGAAAATCTAGAAAAATCATTTACAATTAAAAACATATCTATTATGATTTATTGATTGTATTTGTGATGGTCCGAAAGGTCTAGATGAAGAAGTTCAAGAGGTTAAGAAGTAAAAATCGTATCTTTTGATTTAAAAGAATTTTTATGAAGTTTTCCTAATTGACGGGCATCACATAAGTTTTTGACATTAAAACTCATTTTAGAGAGACCCTTAACAAGTTCATACTGGCAACATTAGGTAGATGTTTAAAATTCAAATGACTGAACCTTTTGTGTCAAATCTAAGGGTCACTAGATTCAGCCAGAAGATACAAATTGTCAATAGACACTTTCATACTTCAAATATAAATGTTACGTTTTCTAATATTTTCAAAGATAATGTTTGAACCATTATCTTCGATATGGAAATTATCGTTTTTAAACATCAATTTAAAACCCTTATCATATAATTGACTAATACTAAGCAAGTTATGTTTCAGATTCCTAACTAGTAAAATTTAAAAATAGTAGGAATTTTAGGGCTACCGACATTGCCGATGCCAATCACATATCCTTTTGAGTTGTCTTCGAAATTAAATTATCCACCATCGTTGTAGACAATATCCTTCAAGATCTTCGGATTTTCAATCATGTGTCTTGAGCATCCATTATTTAATATCTACTTGTCCTTCTAGATTTGTGATAATTGAATATCAAGTGTCTGTTTATCATTAGCCATATAACATTCTTGTTTCTGAAATACAACATTATACCCTTCCAAAACATTAAGTGACTTTTCAAAATAATTAGTTTCTAATTTACTTGAAAATAATATATTGTTCTCACAAAATTGTTTTCCAATAAATATGTTAAAACGTGTATTAATAGCCACTTATATTTTTGAAAATCAAATTACAAGTTTTTGAAAACATAGTGCTTTGGTATCAAATATGGGTTAAGTAATTATGGATCTTAAGGTTAATTAAATATTAGAGGGAGGTGGATAGTGTTTTCTAACTGATGTAATTTTTTTTTCAAATTTCTTTCAAATTAGGTATTAAATCATAGATTAACAACACATAATTATACTATTAAACTGTCACATATGCAAACATAGATAAAAATAAAAGCATTAAATTAAGTAAAGTAAAGAGCAAGAGAGATGACACCAGAGATTTTAAACTGGTTCAAATTTCTTCTACACCTAGTCCCGTATAATTGCTTGAACATATTTCTTTTCAAGTGCTAATCTTTAAATGGACGGAAGGAAAATCCAAATACAATCTCGATTCCAAGGCTATGAGACACACCCTCTTGAATTTTCGGGCTCAGGATACATCCACATGATTTCAAAAAGATATAAGCACAACCATTAGATTTTTTGGCAACTAAGCACACCCACTTGATTTGAACGGGCTACAAGCACAGCCAAAGCAAATATAAATAAAGTTGATAGTTTTCCAAAGAAAATTTCTTGAACTTCGGATACAATGGATTCTATTTCCTCTTGGAAAACAGTTTAATCTTTGAATTGAAAGAGAGAGATGTTTCCAAAATAGTGACAAAATAGTATTGAATCAACACAAAGATGTATGAATTTATTCTATTTGATTTTGAAGAGAATAAGAGTATATTTCAATGAAGTTTTCAAGAGAGTAAGTGGAGGAAAAAAAATGAGTAAGTAGTTATTAAAAAATTCGTTTAAACTCCTTTTCATAAAGTGAATAAACAATTTGTCCATTCGTGAAGAGTTGCGTTGAATAGACACTTCCTTTCAAAATTCAAAAGACCACTTGGCGGCATATATGTCCACATATGATATATACGTATGTCGACATAACTTAGTTAAAATTGAAAATTGTTTTGTTTTAATTTTTTTTTTAAATTCTGTACTTTGTAAAATATTTTAATACTTTGTAAAATTGTTTGAACATAGTTTATAAGCATTTTGAACTTTAATTTTTTTTTATAAAGTATTCTGAAATTATTTTTGAAATTTATTTTATTTTGAAATATAAAAGATACAAAATTGGAGATAGAGATCAAATATTGCTACCAAGGACTTTAACAATATAAACTATGACTCTAAATTATTATCTTAAGATCTGCATATCTTGCTCTTTGTACTCATGAGTTTTCATGTCTACCTTCTTAAGTCTTTACATTGTATAGTCTTCAATTCAACACCTATATAATATTCTACACTATATACTATATAACTTAGCAAAACATTAGTATCTGTATTTTATATACTTGTATATGGTTATTGTCATCAAAATCAATAATTATGGTATTAATAGAGGTCGACATTAACATTTCAGACTAATGCTATGGAGTTAAATTGTCTATCCTAAGGTTAAGTCCAAGAAGAGGTCAGCGTAAGCAGTTGTCGGATGACTTGTGTTGGAATCCATGAATGGATTCATGATCTGTTTGAGTGTTGTAGAATCGTGTGGGAGATGCTAAACATAACTTCACCATTGGAAATGACATACAACAGAGTAGGATGCATAGCCAATGGATTTAGCTTACCTGAAAGGGTATATCAACTCAATGCTTATCGATGTTGCTAGCGGGAGTTAATGATTATAGTGCACATGCTTGGGCATGAAGTACCTACGTTTACCTTGAGGTATATTTCATCTAGGGATACACGATACTCGGATGGTAGTTTCTAACCATTGTCAGGATGTCTGCCTTGACGTACTGAGGGCACCTTAAATGAAAAATCCATATGTTAATGAATCTTAGCGATTTTAGATGTACTTCTAATATTGTTATGTTGTGAGATGTAAGCAACACAGCTATTTTTGGATTTATATTCTACAAACTAAACATTATCTATATCGTCATATTTACTCATCAGATGGTTTGGTTCCTTTTGAGGAGAAAACTATCACAGTGCTTCATACGGTCTCAAAAGTTACCGTTATATAGATGTATGTACCTTGGGTTTTTCATATCAGACTTATGTCTGACATGCGGTTTTTATTTTCTCTAAATTCCTTGTGTACTCCTTTAAGGAGGCTGAGTAAAGCAGGTTTTACTTTGGACGCTTTAGAGCTTCAAGGGACGAGCTGGAGGCTTTCGTTTATCTATCTATTTCTATTTCTGTTGCACTATTATTATGTATGTATCATTATTATGAGGAAATGCAGTTATAACTGTTCAGGCTGACGACATTACTTATATTTTGTAACTTTGAAATTACTCAGTATTTTTGCAGCAACCTTTGTACTATCTTTTTGAATATTGTATTTTATCATTCCTCTTGTGAGATTTTGATATCGTGTTTGTAACGACCTATAAAAATTTATAGTTTTATTTGTTTTAATAATATATTTAATTGTATTTTTATGAAATTTTAACTAATAATTTTGAAATAAAAAATTTAATATTTGGGATACGTCTAATTAAACATATGAATTGGTAAATTTTCATCAACAAATATGGAAGTTTATTTTTCTTGAGTAATTTTATTTAAATTGAAATCAGTTAATAATTGATGATAATAAAATATTTTCCAAACTTGAATATTTTTATACAATAAATTTGTAAATCATCTTCTGAGTGAGACGTCATATTTCGTTTCATCAAATTTTGATTGTTATTGCTCCGTTTATCTTACTTTCGAAGTTTTAGCAGCATTTTCGGTACCGATATCGACTTTTGATCGGACGATCGTATCGCTGATATCTATGTACCGTTTTGATCGTCTCGTCGTGCTGATCTCCAAAGTATATTCAGATCTATGTTTCAGTGTCTGGTAAGCGGCGTAAACCGCGATACGGTTTGCCGTATCGGTACCCGTGTTTTTTCCACTTTTGTTTTCTCGTCTTTTCAATCGCACTGTCGTTCAGCCTGTTTCCTTTATTAAAATGTGAAACGACAGTTGACCTTTCACATTTCATTTTTTTATATTTATTATGGTGCCTTTTTAACTTGCTTATCGGTTCACTCGACTAAAAAAGAAACACTTTGCAACTTGCCTGAAGCCTTCTCCTTCCCAACCAAACCTCCCTCTTTCTCTTTCTTTTGCAACCCATCTTATTGCTGAATGCACCTCTTCCCTTCACACGACCACAACCTAGCAAACTTGACCACCCTCCGCCTGTTCAACAACCTCCGCCTTCATTCCCAGCATGCTCCAATCCACCATTTCCAGCCTCTGTCGGTCTCCAACCAGTGCAACCATCAGCCTCCTTCTCCTTTTACAGTATGATATGTATGTCATATTATAGTATATTTTATTATATCATATTTTATTATATTATATTATAAGTTGCAGCCAACTGAGCAAATCAGATTTTCATATATATGGTCTTGCTCTATGAATATATTTGTATATGTTAGCATTTATATATGTGTGTGTGTGTGTGTGTATATTATATGTTGATGTATATATATATAAAATTTTAGAAGTTGTTTACGTATAAAGGTTACAGCAGTTGTATATATTAGTTTATATAAAAATTTATGAATTCTGTTATATATATAGTATGTAAGATATGTGTTAGCTTTATGATTAGGTATGTATAGGGTTGTCTTGATTTTTAAATATATATGGATATACATATATGTTAGTTTTATATTATACTGGGTATTATAACATGTGGGTTGTTGCAGTTATACGTATATTGGCATACATAAGAATTGTTGGCTATAGTGTATATATTTGTTTTGATTATATAAGTTTGAAAATATATATTTATATATATATTAGTTATAGTAGTCACAATATTGATAATGGTGTATAAGTGTTTATATTAGCTTATACACAATTTGTGGTATATATATATTTTAATATTATATTTTATTATGTAAAGGTTGTTTGTAATTATATGTATGTTACTATATGTTTATATGTATAGGCTTATATTAAGTTGTATATTTAGTTATAATACATAAATGTTTATATTTGGTATATATACATTATATTTTAAGGTATGTATGGGTTTTTGTGTGTATGTATAATTTGTGTTTAAACAAAAGATGATAGTGTATATAGTTGAGGACATATGTCTATATATATATATATATATATATATATATATATATATATATGCGTGCACCTACTTGTTGCTGCCTCATTTTTTTGCATAAAGTTGTAAACAAAGTTGTATATATATTATGTATGGCTTCAGTACTGGTCGCTTGCTGTATTTATAATATTTTACAAAAGGTATGTTTGTTCGTATATATGTATTTTAAGTTGATATCTGTTCTGTTATATATATATTGTTTGTGAAATTTATAAATATATATAGATATATATGTATACTTTATAGATATTTTGGTCTCCTTTAGATTTCTAAATTATAACATATAAGATGATTTGGATATGTATTATGATTTGAAATAAAATATGTAATTTAAATTGAATATTGGTTTTAAGAAAAATAGTAATATAATATACATATATATTTTGTTTCAGTTATATCAGGATGATTCTGAATCGTTTCCACCAATTCCTTTTTATCAGCTTGTCCGTCGAGCTCGTGTCCATCATGCTTTGCTTCGAAATTCATGCCTGGATTTATAAACCATTTCTGTGTCAAGTCTCTCGCCTCAAAAGGTGAGCATTCACTCACGATTAATGATCTTAAATTTATTAAATTTGATTTCAATTGAAACGATAATTGAAATATGTTGTTGTTAGTTATTTACATGCTAATCTCGGTATCTGTTCACCAGTGACATTTGACATTATTATCTATTTATATTGATGAGATATGGCTGTTATATTATTATTATGTCTGTTATCACTCCGCAAGTTCCCTTTTAGTATAGAATTCACTATGGGTTGAAATGATACATACCCAAACGATCTGTAGAATAGGAGAAAATCGTTATGGGTTGAAATGATAAACCTAAGCGATTTTCATTTGGATTGAATTTGGGATTGTGGATTGAAATGATATATACCCGTATATCTTCAAATTGCAAATTGAAACGATAAATATCCGTTTCATTTGACCATAAGATAGATAATTATATACAGACACCATTGGTGTATATATATATAAATATTTTGGAAATGATTTCTATGGTTTTGAAAGGAAATATATATGGTTTTATTTAATATTGAAAATATTTTATATATAAATAAGGTTTAATATAAAGTAGATTTAATAATAAGCTTTAATGTAATAAAGTTTGATTTAATTAATATATAACATGTTTAAGTATTTTTTAAAATTTTATTTAAAAATAGATTTTTATAATGATTTTAAGTTAAGGTTGGGAAAATAAATTTGAAATTGTATTTAATTAAGAATTTAATTTAATTAAATCGGTTGAAACTTATTGAGTTTGAGATTTAAAGATATGATTTTATAACTTGATTTTGATTTAAGTAATTTAATGAATATTTCACGTTTAAATAAATTGAAGGAAATATTTAGTAAAATGTAATTTAAGGTTATTTTAATGATATTGAATTTATTAAGTGAATATTTGAAGACTAAATAATAATAAATTTAAATCAAGATCTATATGAAATTGTTAAATGTAGTTTTTGAAGATATTGAATATTTAAAGCTTTGAAATATATTGAAATTTAAATGGTTTATTTGTGATCCAAATCTGTATTTGAAATCGATATAATTTGAAATGGTTTATTTAGAAACTAAATTGAATTAAAATTGATGGATTGAGATTGAATTAAATTCGAATTTGGAATTCGAGTTGATTTGAATCGATTTTTGAAATTTGAGGAAATTATAAATATTTTACTTTATAAATTATTTTAATATATGTATATACTATTTTAATATAAAACTATTTTTAATATAAACTATTTTCATATACTTATTTTAATATAAACTATTTTATTTTCCAAAGTGTTATGATTTCAAAGTGTTTTGGTTTCAAAAGGGTTATAACTTTGAAAGTGCTATAATTCAGAAATAGATATGTTTGAAGTGGAAATGATATTGTATTGATACAGTTTTGAGATGGAAACAATATAAGATTGGTATGGTTTTGAAATGGAAATGATAATTTTGGTGTTGAAGTATAAACTATTTTGAAATGATCACGGTGTTATAATGACATTTGGTTATCAATAGTGTATATTTCTACATAGTAGATAGTTTAACGGATCTTTATATGAAACGACCCAAAATTTTCGAACCCGAAAATTCCAGATAGTTATGAAAAAGAAGAAAGAGAAGAACAGAAAACACCAACATCACACAATTCGCAGCGGATAAAATATACTAATAAATAATAACAGTCTACAAAAGAATATTATATCCGTCCATTACATTTTAATACGTCAGAGTTTCACATATACACAATCACTGAATACACACAATTATCATATCACATATTTACAATAATATAACATAGCGGAAATACTCTATACGTTTCTGCCATCCGGCTCGACTCCTGAGCTCCAGAACGCCCTTACTTGAAAATTTGTAATACTCGGTCTGACCCAAGCATTACACCAAAGTAACACCCGGGTCAGGATGGAAACCAACGTGAGTAAACCCATCTAACATGAAAAACAAAAGTATACAACTCATATAAACCCGGGTAACTTTTATCAATCTACAACCTCACATGTTGTTATAGACATCACTTATTTCACATATCAATTTCTAAGTACCAAAACTTAGATTAAATGGTCTAATTTACTTAAATCATTCCATTCCAGTTATTCATATCAATCTATAAAGAATCAAAGTGATTTCGGGTATTTACTAATACACGACTCCGTTCTATTCGAATCCAATGTCATCTTAACCCAAGTTGTTCAAGTGAATACAATTTAAATTTAAATACAGGATGTCACTTTTTACACAGCAATTCACCATTAATAAATAACCACATTATCACTGTCTACCCAAAAATATCCTATCATAAAATATTTCATATCCGAGATATCCACCAATTCAAAACATCTAACACCATTCAATCATTCATAAGCAAGATGGATCACTTTCATTAATTACATTAATTAATGATCCTCTAATTACTCTCATTAGTTAATTATTCTTAAATTTCATTTAATAATTAACCTTTAACTTAATAACATCCATTAATCAGCCTTGAATTAATCACAATCAGAAATTAACTTTCCTTAATTACTTCATCAATTAAACCAACTCCTTGATTAATTATTAATTAATCCTTTAATTACACTGAGTAATTGTCACTTAATTTCTTCAACCAAGTAATTATCCTTTAATTATTTCGCATGAATTAATTTCCTTTAATTAATTACATCCAATAATTATCCACTAATTAATTCACTAAGTAATTACACCTTATTAATTACCTTGGGTAATTATACTTAACCTAACATCAGATGATTACCTTTAATTAATTAAACTTAATTAATTAACTAAAATTTACCACTTTAACTTAATTAATTACATAAATTAATTAACCTTACCCATACACCTTGATCCATAATTAATTACTCGAATTAATTATTCTATAATTACTTACATTGATTAATTATCCTCTAATTAATCATCTTCATAATTAACTAACCCTTTATTAATTCCCTTACTTAATCAATCCTGTAATTAATATTTCCTTGATTAATCAATCCTATAATTAATTACAGTAAGTAATTAATTCTTAATTACTAATTAAATTAATTAATCCTTAACAAATTTCCGTTAATTACTCACATTAAGTAATTTAAGAAATTAATCCTTGGTTACAAATAAATAAATCTATAATTTATTAATTTGTAACCCTTAATTTATTTTCCTTAATTAATCCATATTTTACTAATTACATTAAGTCATTTAAATCACCATTATATAATTGTCCTTAATATTTAATCTTGCTAATACTAGAACTTGTATTACACTCCCTTATTCAATTGATTTTAAAACTCGATTGCTACACCTCACAAAACCAGAGCTAAACGAGGAAATTACCGAGTCAACTCCGTAAAAATATTCAAACAAGCAATTTGAACCCAAAACACATTTACTTTATAAATTTAATCCCTTGAAAAGCTAGATTAATACTTTACATTATTTTAAACTTGATAACATCCTGGCTTGATTTGATTAACACTTTACATTAACACTTTACATCTAGCTCAACCCTTCTTCCTCCCAAAACTTAGATGCTTCAGTATTCGACTGATACAAACTATCATGTGTGCACTTACACACGTGATTGCCGTTGCTCTGACCATGTTTGCCGCCTCCCACAAAACACCATTGATCCCCTCTAACACTCCGGTTACCCGGAACACGAACTACTTCGAAGAATCGAAATCGAGTTGAACAAGTCACAACTGAAAGAATACAGATCTCCCACAAAGGCACCGCGATGCCACCACAGAGCACCGGTAGCCACAAAACTCCGGCCAATCCTTCGTCTCGACCACTTTCCTCATTACCCCCACATCCGATCAAGTCCATTGTCCCATCGATGTCACCATTGCAAGCGAAAAGTTCGAACAGAACTCGAATCCAAACCCTATACTTGCCTCGCCGCACCACCACAGTGTTCTAGAAAATCATCAATTATTTTTCCCATCACCATTGATCCACCAGCCACCACCGACATGAATCCTGACCACCCCAGTCACGTTGATCCCCGAAATTTGGTCAAAATATGATTTCCGTTCCACCCAGAAATTCTCCAAATCCAATAACTTAAAAATCTCCATATTATTTTTAAAATTCATCATTTTTGATAATGAATTTGATTATATAATCAAAACAGGGAATTTAAAAAAAAAATCAAAATTTGAGACATTGTTTGAATTTCACTGTAATATTTAATTTTCACGAAATTTACTATTTATTTAACTCAAATCTATATTTTTATTTTGCTGTTATACTCACACAGACACCTATACTTATAGATCAAGGCCTAGAATCCATTTTGGTGAAAGATTTGAATTTTGAAACCAGGTTTTAAAATGTGAATGTTTAGACAGAGGCCAAAGTTTTGAAAACACAGACATGCACCTAAGCATCAACAGATATACATTCATTCATACATAATAAACCAACATGCAAAACACATTTTCATTCATGCAACCAACTGACACATCAACCATTCATAAGCAATAGATTTAATCAGTTTAAGCTAGGTTTACTCACCTTTGAAAGTTTAAACAGAGAGCCTGAAACATGGATGCTTGATTTGATTTTCCTTAAAACTGAAATACAGATTGCTTGAACTCTTAAAACTAAAAAGCTTGGTTGATTGAGATGATGATGACTTCAGACCTGATCCCATTTTGAAGATAAAACATTACAGGCTTAAATGACAGAGCTTGATTTGTTTACAAGCTTCAAGAAAATGGTTTCAGACACTTGAATGACATTTTCTCTGGTTTGCATTTGGTTTAGAGGAGATGAATTACAGATTTTTGGCTTGAGATGGTTGCAGACTTTTGATAATTGCTTGCATTGTTTTGGTTTGAGAAGATTGCAGACTTGAAAATGTTTTCATGTGATCTGATTTTTAATAATCTAGGTTTAAAGATAGATTTGATCTGAATTTGTTATATAGGTTGAGTTTCTCTTCGTTTTATAAAAAAATGAAGACAGAAAAAAAGGAAATGAAGAGGAAGATAGATGTTTATATAAGTTAATTTAGATCTTGTTAAAATTTAAAAGAAAATTAAAATAAATGTGACACTTGTCTCTAACTTAAATTAATAAGCTAACACATGTTACTTAAGAGGTTTATAACTTTAACACTTGTAATAACTTATTTTTATATTGTTTATAAATGATTTTAAAAGCTTTTAAATATGATTTCTTAATAAATAAACACTTATCTAAATATATTATTATGTATATAAAAAATTACTTTAAAGAAAACATTATAAAACAAATGATGTACAAATAAATCTTATACATTTTTAAACAAACCCATCTTAAATTTGTCCTCTCTTTTTTTTATAAAAATAATGATTTTTATTTCTATTAAAATCTACTCATCTATATATATACATATATTCCATCTTTATTATTTGTTTTAAAGGAATAATCTGTAAAATTTTAAATAATTATATTAGGAGATTATTAAATGAATATTTATACAAATATTTATAATTCAGCATTTATTATAGTTCAAATTCATAAATACATATTCAGATATGCATATATTTCAGAATTTCATTTGTTCAATTAATAAATATGTATTTTAACAATTTTAATCATGTTAATTTCCAATTAACAGATGCCCAAAAATTCGGGTTATCACATTCCTCCCCCCTTTTGAATCTTTTCGTCCTTGAAAAGGAACGAAGCCAGAATTTATTCAATAATTTAAAATCTGATAAATTATTCTTTGATCATTTTTAAAACACTTTTAAAATCTATATATATTTCCAAAATAGTTTATAAAAATTCTTTTATATCTCGATGTTTCAACAAGTCCATCCTTGTTCTCACAGAAATTCGGTCATACGTTGATCAGGCGTAGGACTGAAAATCTACAAGTACTTGGTAAACCTGTTTTCAACACCTAGTGAAAATATTTGGAAAATAATTTTATTGAAAATATAGAAAATATTTTTGAAAATATCAGAAATATCTTTGGTGAGAATGCCTTGGAAATCATCACAGAAATCATCACCCCCATCCATGGTCGCAGTTACATCTTGGGTTACGTTGCCATCGCAGCAAAAGTCCATGTAACTGCAGGCTCTCCGCGGCCTCTCGATTACGCTATGGAACCCATAACAGATCGTAGTTACATTCCAGAGTTACGTTGCCATCACAGCAAAAGTCCATGTAACTGCAGGCTCTCCACGGCCTCTGATTTTCGCTGTCGAAATAAAACTTCTCTACTCCTACATAAGTCACAGTCTACCAATATAAAATCAAACGCAGACTGTTGGCTCTCAGCGGCACACATGATTTTCACTATGTTACCATAGGTCGCAGTCTACCAATATAAAATCAAACGTAGACCGTTGGCTCTCAGCGGCACACACGACTTTTTCTATGGTATACTCTACTCATAATCCCCAGGAACTAGTTTTGTCTGGACTCCTCACAGGATCAACTTTAGAACCCCCCGGGGCTCAAGGCAGCACCACCTGGTGGCACTCCTGAGAAGTACATTTCAAGGGAGCCCCTTTTTCCCCAGAGCAATTATCGAAACACTTTATACTGTACAAATATAATATCTTTCAAATCATACACCTAGTATAGTCTCATACAAAGCTCCTTTACACAAAATCGATTATCCCAAAATCGATAATTCTCAAACTAGGCTTTTCAAATTTCAATATTGATTTTACCTAAAAATCAAAAGCCTTTCCAAATCCAAAGGTTCCCAAAACCTTTTCCAAAATTCTCATAAGATCCTTTACATATATATATATATATATATATATATATATATAATTTTTAAAACTTTGGATCATTTCAAACTTGTATTAAAATCCTTTAATACTTCAATTATTCCCAAAATCCATTTTCTTCTGGCAATAGATTCAACAAGGGAAGTTTTCATTTTACATATAACAAAGAAATATAAATATTTTTATTCAAAATCAAATATTCAAATTTGATTACTTTTTTTCCAATATCAATTTCACTCAAAACTGTATGATGTACACTTATCATCCGTACGCTATACCAATCTGATCGCTCACTCGATCACACAATTTCACTTATTCGCATTTATCTTAATCCTCATTTGGATTATCACTTCAATTCTTATCTCGGTTGGGTTTTTAATCAATAACAGTTTGGACTCTGACCAGTTTATTTTTAGAAAATAGCTTGAAAATTTTAAAAATAGATAAGTAGTTGAAAATTAATTGTTAGTTTGCAAAATAGGTATAAAATAGTTAACTAATTGTAAAATAGTGGGAAAATAGTTGAATAGTTTCAGAAGTTTTAAATAATTGCAAAATAGTTGTAAAATAGAAATTAGTTTGTGAAATAGTTTAAAAATAGTAATTAGTTTAGAAAACAGTTGAAAAATGGTTAAATAGCTCCAAAAAAATTTGTAAAACAAATATAAAATAATTTGGCTTTAAGAAAGAAAGGTTGTATATATTTAATAGCTTAGAAAAATAAGTTTATATTAAAACAATTTATATTGAAAATAGTCAAGAGTCAAAACTGTTCACTTCCCTAACCATTCAACTTAAATTTCCACTTCCATTTAATTGACACAATTTCAATTTAAATAATCTTCAATTTCCATTGAAATTGATTTAACCTCAATTCAGTTGAATCAATTTTGATTTCCTTCCCAAATTCAATTCAAATTCCATTTGAATTAAAACTATTCAACTTTAATTACTATTCCAAATTTAAACCATCTCGAATTATATAAATTCGAGTTAAATTTTCAAATGTTTTTTTTATTTTTTTAAGTGCATATTCTAGATTTTCATTTTAATTCAATTAAATCTTTCAAAAACCAATTTATTAACCAAATTCAACCTTAAAACCAATTTCCAACAATTTCAATTGAAATTCTATTTTAAACACCCAAATCTCAAATCCAAAGTGATTCCATTTCTCTATTTCAAACTAAAGTTAAATTTTCCTTTTTATCTCAATAATAGATATATATTATGACAGTCCATTTCTTCGTTTATCAAATCCAATTTCAGCTTAAAGATTATTAATAACAACGAAATGGTATCATTCAAATTATTTAAAACATCCATCCATTTCCAATTTTCGGATCTCAAACCCATTTTGAGATCACTCAAATTTCCTAATTCAAATCAACCATTCAACTTCCCAAGTTAAATCTTAATTTCATCTTGACATTTTCAAATCAGGTTGATCATTCCAACTTATTTAACCTTTCCAAAGTTAAACTCAATTCACTTAATCCAGTCAACCTTATCCAATTTGAACTCCCATCTTAAATTTTGAACTTTTCATAAATAATCTTCCCACTTATTAAGTTCAAAAACTTATCACCTTGGGTATCATATCTCATTCCAGATTTAAACTTAATATTTATAGTTTATTTCAAACCATCTTTGGTATTATGCATATCCATACATACATATTTAACCATCTAGGCTAAACTTTAAATTTAAACCACCCTTGATTTTTAATCCAAATCAAATTCCTTTAAATCTTTAAACAACTCTTGTTTTCATCAAGCTTTCTCATTCAAATAATATTATTTATTATTCCTTCTAATAATTTGAAAACAAATTTCATATGTTTTTAAATCTTAAGATTCAAACTTCACAATTTAGATCAACTTGAATTTTAATTTATAAGTCATACTTTACATAAATGTTTATTTCTTCAGAATATTCATTTTGCTTATTAATACACATCTTATTATTAAACACACAACTATCATTTAGGATAATAACCAAGATTATCATATCTAAAGCCATTCATTATCATCTTATTATGAAAAACTTCTCCAATTTAAGATTTCAATTTCAGTTTGAATCCTTTTCAAACTTATCTTTATTCAATTTCAATTTCAGTTTGGTTGTATTTCTATTACTTCTTAATTTAATTCCAATAATTTAACAACCAATTACCTTAATTTTTGTTAGACAGAAATATTGCTTTATATATATCAAAATATATTTTTATAAAATCATTTAAAATCTTTATATAAGAAAATAACAAGTACGCTCTCATATATATATAGACACACACACACACACATACATATACATACATACACTCAACTCATTCTAGGGTTCCATTGACCTTAACCTTAATGAGTAATCCCACCAGAGCCAAGGTTCTCGCTTAACCTTTCCGCTCTGATACCAAATGAAACGACCCGAAATTTTCGAACCCGAAAATTCCAGATAGTTATGAAAACGAAGAAAGAGAAGAACAGAAAACATCAACATCTCACAATTCGCAGCGGATAAAATATAATAATAAATAATAACAGTTTACAAAAGAATATTATATCTACCGATTACATTTTAATACATCAGAGTTTCACATATACACAGTCATTGAATACACACAATTATCATATCACAGATTTACAATAATATAACACAGCGGAAATACTCTATACGTTTCTGCCATCCGGCTCGACTCCTGAGCTCCAGGACGCCCTTGCCTGAAAATTTGTAATGCTCGGTCCGACCCGAGCATTACACCAAAGTAACACCCGGGTCAGGCTGGAAACCAACATGAGTAAACCCATCTAACATGAAAAACAGAAGTATACAACTCATATAAACCCGGGTAACTTTTATCAGTCTACAAACTCATATGTTGTTATAGACATCATTTATTTGACATATCAATTTCTAAGTACCAAAACTTAGATTAAATGGTTTAATTTACTTAAATCGTTCCATTCCAGTTATTCATATCAATCTATAAAGAATCGAAGTGGTTTCGGGTATTTACTAATACCCGACTCCGGTCTCTTCGAATCCAATGTCATCTTAACCCAAGTTGTTCAAGTGAATACAATTTAAATTTAAATGCTGGATGTCACTTTTTACACAGAAATTCACCATTGATAAATAACCACATTATCACTGTCTACCCAAAAATATCCTATCATAAAATATTTCATATCCGAGATATCCACCAATTCAAAACATTTAACATCATTCAATCATTCATAAGCAAGATTGATCACTTTCATTAATTACATTAATTAATGATCCTCTAATTACTCTCATTAGTTAATTATTCTTAAATTTCATTTAATAATTAACCTTTAACTTAATAACATCCATTAATCAGCCTTGAATTAATCACAATCAGAAATTAACTTTCCTTAATTACTTCATCAATTAAACCAACTCCTTGATTAATTATTAATTAATCCTTTAATTACACTGAGTAATTATCGCTTAATTTCTTCCACCAAGTAATTATCCTTTAATTATTTCCCATCAAGTAATTTCCTTTAATTAATTACATCCAATAATTATCCACTAATTAATTCACTAAGAAATTACACCTTATTAATTACCTTGGGTAATTATACTTAACCCAACGTCAAATGATTACCTTTAATTAATTAAACATAATTAATTAACTAAAATTTACCACTTTAACTTAATTAATTACACAAATTAATTAACCTTACCTATACACCTTGATCCATAACTAATTACTCGAATTAATTATTCTATAATTACTTACATTGATTAATTATCCTCTAATTAATCATCTTCGTTAATTAACTATCACTTATTAATTCCCCTACTTAATCAATCCTTTAATTAATCTTTCCTTGATTAATCAATCCTATAATTAATTACATTAAGTAATTTATTCTTAATTACTAATTAATTTAATTAATCCTTAACAGATTTCCTTTAATTACTTACATTAATTAATTTAAGAAATTAATCCTTGATTACAAATAAATAAATCTATAATTTATTAATTTATAAACCTTAATTTATTTTCCTTAATTAATCCATATTTTACTAATTACATTAAGTCATTTAAATCACCATTATATAGTTGTCCTTAATATTTAATCTTGCTAATACTAGAACTTGTATTACACTCCCATATTCAATTGAAAAGCTTTTAAAACTCGATTGCTACACCTCACAAAACCAGAGCTAACGAGGAAATTACCGAGTCAACTCCGTAAAAATATTCAAATAAACAATTTGAATCCAAAACACCTTTACTTTATAAATTTAATCCCTTGAAAAGCTAGATTAATACTTTACATTATTTTAAACTTGATAACATCCTGGTTTGATTTGATTAACACTTTACATTAACACTTTACATCTAGCTCAACCCTTCTTCCTTCCAAAAATCAGATGCTTCAGTATTCGACTGATATAAACTGTCACGTGCGCACGTACACACATGAATGCCGCTGCTTTACCATGTTTGCCGCCTCCCACAAAACTCCGTTGATCCCCTCTAACACTCTGTGACGCCCCACCTCTATACCCACGCTAGCCCAGAACACTACGGTGTAATGCTGTCAACTAGCGCGGAGAATAAGGCTGTTGAGGAGCGGCCATCCGTTGTTAGGCCTTACAGTAGTATTGGTTATCTCGATAGGAGTGATATGTATATTCTTTCATTTTTCATCTCTGATCTATTTACTCCCATCGACATACCCCAATTCCAGTATAAAACGAACTACGATGGTTCATAATAGTTTAGGACAGTAAATATATAATAATAACACAGATAATATAAATAAATGCGGAACACGGATAAAACAGAAAGTCTCATATATATAATAACTGATGTCAGTTACAATACATGTGATACCATACATATGATACAACTACAATAGTCGACTCAGGAAGTTACATATACAAGTACATTAACGTATATAATATACAGAATACATATCTTCCTATACAATTACACTGACTACTATAAATGACGACGACTACTCCAAAAGATATGAAAGGACTTCATAGCTCTAGCAGCAACCCAAAGCAGAATATCTACAACCTGTAATAACTCGGTCTGACCCGAGTATTACATTCAAAAGAAAATAATACACGGGTCAGTCTAATTCAAACTCAGTTATTAATGCACGGAAGCAATAATAAATTAAGTAACAAATAGACAACAGTCACAATAAATCTCGTCTATCTGATCCTTAAATAAAGAAATCAGATAACGATAAATATAACACGTAACAGTGTTAAACAATAATCAGCAGATTCAAATCATCAACAAAGATAAGTAAAAAGAATATCAATGAAGATAATTTGGAAAACATCGAAATTTGTCAAATCGGCAATTACAACAAAATCATCAAATTAAACCAATCAAAATACAATTCAAATCATATTGAATTGAATAAACGAAACAGTTCAAACAATTGAAATATCAATTAAAATATTAATTCGAGTAGGGCTGCAGTACACGCACGCGTGCACTTCCTCGCCACTACAGCATATGGAATATGCTAAAGAGCGATAAATCAAAACAAAATAGAATATCATAAATGCCATACCGTGTGGCTGCAGTTCACGCTTGCGTGCACTGCCTTGCCACTACAGTGATGATGTACACAAAAACTCAATTCCGTGTGGTTGCAGTTCACGCTTGCGCGCACTGCCTTGGCACTACAGTAATGATGTACACAACCGGGCACAAGGTCAAACCCGAACTATTAGCTGGATTCAACACAGGGCAGGTGTACAGGCTACGACTTCAAGCATAAAGCAGTTCAATATCCAAGCAACAATGAAAAATAATGGAACCAACTCAAAATAGTCGCAATATGAAGACAGCAAGTAAAACTGCAGTGCTCAAAGGAATGTCAAAATGATAGTGAAGTGGTCCTGATCCATACAACATGAAGTGGCCAAACCACAAAGATAATCAAAGTGGTCAGGCAGTCCAAAATACAAGGCAATGCCTTGATGCACAGTAAAAGGCACAAACGAACACAACTCAAAACATCTTTGTTGAAGATGAGGAGAATCAAGTGCAAACAACACCTACCAATGTAACAACAATGGGGCATATATATGTAGGCATATAATTGATGCATGACAAACTACTAACTGTTATTAAAACAGCAGCTCGCATGAACAAAATAGGTCGATCGACAATCAATGTCACGGCATGAACCAACAGAGAATTCAAGTGAAAATAGAATGGTACAAGTGCAAGCTTGAACAAGACTCGAGTGCTATCAGACTTCAAGTCAGTGAACACATTAGGTATGCAGACCAAAGAGCAGAAGTAATCTGGATCGATTAGCATCAGCTCAGAGACCCAGTACACACTCGAAAACAAAAGCATATAGACATCAAGCTACAAAGCTCAATCTATAGCACAGTATTACAGGTCAAGCAACAACCAGACTACATGAATGCACATGAGGACCAGACTACACAATGAATACAATGCAACAAATGAATGTATCAGTCTTGAACAAGGCAGTCAAAACAAAGGCTCGAACTCAAGTTAGCGACAACAGAAGCGTAGACAAATGAAGACTGCATGATGATATTCAACATGCTATGCAACCTAAACCATGTACTACAAGTACAAAGACAAAGAAATACAAGCTAATAGCTCATGCTACAGATCAGGTCAAAGTGAACAAGTACCAAACAAGAGGGTGTACACATGTACAAGTGAAGGATGTTCAAACACACAATCAACTAGCATGAGGATATGTACATATTAGTACACCAGCACAAAATGAAGTCGTCAAGGACAGGCATGAGGTTCACACGCACCATTTAGGAAGAGCAACAAGATACAATAGAAAATCTAAATGCTCCAAGGGAATTATCAGGGAACATTCACACAAGAACAAGGATTAGTAGCAAATGAAAGCACAGTTCAAGTTCAGAAATCAATGATTTAAAAATCATATTTAAATAAGTCAAAGCCATATCACCTGAAAACTGAATCAATCAAACAATGAAAATTTTGAACAAGTCATAAGAACAAACTCAAATCACTGGCCAAGGTAAATCAACATCATCACAGAAAAGTCGAAGCCGTGGCAACGAAAACAAGTAAGTAGACGATTCTCAAACAAATCGAGACGAGCTCAAACAAATCAAATTAGATGTGAGTGAAGAGATCACTCACCTTTTCAATTGATCGAGAATTTAAGGCCGTGGCAACACGAAGTTGTTCCAAAATCGAAGAATCGAAACCCTAGCAGCCATGAAGAATTGGAGCCGCCATTTATTTTCTCGCTCTCGTTTGTTTTTAGGCCAGTGAATGGGAAAATGAAAGAAAGGGGAATGGGTTATTTGTTTTGAGAATTATCACGGCCCAATAATAAAAAAAACATGGACCACTATTTAATTTTCAAAGCCCATCAACTCTTAACAGATTTTTCAAAAGAGTTTCAAACTGGTTTTAAAAATTCCAAACAGCAATTAGCTAGGAAAGGTAATCGTCCAAAGATGACAATTAATCGGTACGAAATACCGGGTTGTTACAGACTCCCATCCCTAAGGAAATTGCGTCCTCGCAATCATAAGGAATAAAGGGACAAAAGGTAACAACCATAAAAGCATATCATCACAAGATGAAGAAATTTGAAATAGGAAGTTCACCATATAGAGCATGAAAGAATAAGCCTGAACGTGTTTGCTCGATGAATTCTCTGGATTCCTAAGAGAAATCCTTAGAATTTGAGAATCATTGAGAATCTCCATAAGAGAAACATCTTTATTTCAAAGGTGCTCAACCTCCGAAGCAATGATGTGAATAGAATATTTCTCAAAGTCAAATCTGGTGAAACTTCAATTTCTTCTATAACACTGGGCTCAAGAATAAAAATCGGAAATCCCTGAGGCATTTCCGTAATTGGAAGACGTGGAAAACGTCATGAATAGCAGAAAATTGAGCCGGTACACTGGCCTAGTACAGTATAAACACCAAAGAAATCTTTTAATTTCATAAAAGAAATTCACAAATTCTCTACAAAATTTAATTATCAATTAGATAATCTGAAAACAACAAAACTGAATAAATACAATTATCAACAATATTCAATTATCGATTAGATAATTAGAATACAAAAATCACAAACAACAATACCTAATTATCAATACGATAATTAGAAAACAGCAAAATCAGCAAATCTAATTATCAACAAAGATAATTAGAAAACACAAACCACAAATATTGTAACGACCCATAAATTTCGACGATTAAATTTTAGTTAAAAAGGGATTATGTAATAAAAAAAATTTGTAAAGAAAAATAAAGATATATATATAAAAGAGATAGAATTTATGCTGGAATGAACGCTAAATGAAAATCCAATGATTGAGATAGTGTAAGATGTATACCTGTGTGTAAGTTGAATAAATAAAGGAGATTTAAATTTATAACTAATAATGAATTGTAGAAACGGGTATTTAACTAAATTGTTGAAAGTTAGGTGAAATATCAATAAAGAAATAGCATAAATTGTCGCACTTGAATAAAATGTAAATTAAAGAAATAAAGACAAAATTTAAATTACCTATGTATTAATATATTAAAAAGGACTGTAATTGTATGTGAATTAAGGTGGTAATATAGATGGCAGTTGATGGATAACCAATTTAATGCAAATCCAAATGCAATTGAAACGGCTGTTTGAGTTTTGGAGTGAAAATGGGAATAGTGAATACAACATTATAACCTCTTAATTAAATATGATTGTTTAATTAATACTAAAAGTAATAAAAGTTGGTAATAGTATTAATGAAATAATAATAAGAAGAATTGAAATTGTATAATGGAAAATTTGTTAATAAATGGATGAAAATATTGGATGAACTAATTGATGGAAATAAAATCTAAAAGAATGTTGGATAGAACATAAGTGATTGAAATTTGGTAGTGTGTATTGGAAATAAAGTTCATCTAAATATTGAGAAATTTTAATGTTGTTATTATGAAAATGTTACTTTAGTAATTATTAAAATAGTAACGGGAAGTGTGAAGGTAAATTTATAAAAACGTAAAACTTATTTTAAGGAATTAATTGAGTGTAGACTTATGAAATAGATTTAATGACAATAATTATTGTACGTATTTATTCTATTTGTTGGTTAAGTTTTATTTTTGATCAATTTCAATTAATGCACTAAATTATTGCAGTTAGTGTGGAATATTGGTAAGAGAATAAATAAGATGTAACCAAGGGAAAGGTCCATTCTATAATATAATAATTAGTATGATATTAGGAATTAATTAATTGAGGTTTAAGATTTTATTTATGTGTAAAGTTAACGAAATTTCAATTAAATTGAAATCCAGTAATTTATGAAAATAAAGATGAGAATTGGGAAATATTACTGTAATGAATCATAAAAGAAATGTTAACTGTGTGGTTGAGTAATAATTGATTTATTTTGAGTTGTAATCCAATAAAATCAAATTTATTAGAATTTATTGCAATTAATTGGATTAATTGCAGTAACCTTTGGAAATTGGAACTTAGTAAAAATAATCTGGATTGGATTTCAAATAAATAGGTTAGGGTGAGTAACTGAATTACATACTATGAATAAGTAAACCAGGAAGATTAAATTTAATTAATATAAAATAGTTGATTTATTGCAAATAAAAGATTATGTAAACATTTAGTTAGGTGGAATTAAAGTTAATTACATAATAAGGTATGAATCCACTGCTAATTTTATTTATGGAAATGAAAAGAGTACCAAAAACAAGCTTTGTCAGTATATTTAAGTTTAATGTATAATAATAAGTTAATGGTAATAAAAGAAGTTTAAACATCTAAATATTCTGTTAATAGAGAGTTGATTTTAAATCTAAGAATATTAAGAAGTAGATTTTTGAATACAACATTTGATCCATCCACTTAAAATGTATAGATAGGATAATCGCTGATTTTTGATTTAAGTAGTGCAAACGGAGATTTATCTATATATTTGGAATTGGAATTTATAAGTGTATAAATAGGAAATAAGTGAAATTTATTTTTAAATATTCATAAATGAAGATTTAGATGAAGGTGAGAATGGTAATGCTTTAAATAGTAGAGACGTACACAAATCAAATGTAGGTAATTAGAAATAAAATGTTGTCGAAACGATAAAACGTTTCTTGTGAAAAATGGATGACATAACGAAAAAGGTAATGTATTCACTTGAATATAAATTGAAACTTATTTAAGGTATTAATTACAATGGATAGAGATTTTGGGTAACATTGTAAATGATATGTAAGTAATGCAAATGTATGTCAATAGTAAGGGATTAGGATGAATTAAAAATTTGTAACATAGGAATTACCTGCCTATTTGTTAATAAAAATTTGAATGGTTAGTAAGTGATAATAGAATAAGTGTACATTAGTGGAATTGAGGTAACGTTGGTTTTAATGATGAGAAAATAAATGGGTATAGTAAAGTTTAAGTGGAATTGTAAGTATGTATAGGGGAATGAATTATTGCAAGGAAATATTTGGTAACCATTGCAATAAATGTACATTAGTGTGCATTAATATGAAATTTAGTAATAGGTGTGAATAACTTAAATTTCTTCATAGGATAAAGAATGATGGAAATAACGTTTATTTAATATATCGGGATTTAATTAATCATAAAAGGTTGATTGCAAATCAAATGAAAAATGCTTAAATGGGAATTAAGTTATTTATTCATTTGGATTTAAAGCATGATTGAAATTATTGGAAACTGAATAAAACGTTTTATGTTGATTGAAATTTAAGTTGGGAGTAATTAAGATAAATAAAATATGTATAATATGGAATTCAAATGTACATAGAAATGTGGATTTTAGTATGTAAACGTAAATCTATTGAGAATGGATAGAAATTTAATCTGTAATTATTACAGTAATTTAGAAATTTAGTTGAAATTAGAAATTTATCTATGTATTTGGAAATTTATGGAATTGTGAATATATATATGGAAATTTAAATGAAGCATCTAATTATACATGTGTGAATACGCTTAAAATGCAATGTAAATGTTGAGAAAGAAATAATTTAATCCGTAACGTGTATAATTAATATCCTTTTGGGACCACTTCTGTTTGCACGTTAAAATTCGTGCACACCTATCCTTTTGCGATCTATCTATAAATATGCTGTGATAAACCCTAGCCTCCTTTCTATTGTCAATTGGCTGTACGTTCATTTTTCTTCATCTCTTTCTCTTCCTCAATGGTTACAAAACCTAATCTATCTACAATTCAAATTTTCTAATAAAATTCAAACTCTCCACAAAAATTCCAGAAAATTTTATGATAAAGTTCTCGAGACACGTAATCTACTGGTACAATTCGTTTTCTGTTTTGGATATTCGTTTGACCAGAAAAAAAATTCGACGATGTGCTGTAACTTTTAGCTGACATGGCCATTGAAGTTAAGTGGGTTTTGTTTTATTTTATTTTATTTTATTTTTATTTTTGTTTTCAAATCGTTTAAAATGAATATCTTTTTCATACGTTCTCCGATTCACGCGAAATTTCTTTTGTTAGGATCGTAATTAAAATCCGGATCTGATGACGCTGGTTTGGACAGATTTGGAGACTGTGCAATTTTTGGGTTTAAATCGGATTTAAATTCAAAAGGTGAGTGTTTTAACCCACTCACAACTTCTAGAAGCTTTTATGTTTGTTAAATTAATGTTTGATATGAGTAGAAATTTATTTAGAACTGTTTGACATGTTTTATTCATCATATCTGTTTATTCGCATTTATTTAAATTAACTGTTAATTTAGTTTATTTATTGCATATTAATTGACAGTTAGAATCTATTTAATTGCATATAAACTGCTTGTTAAAAAGTTATAAAATTTATTACTGAATATAAACTGTTAATTTAATAGTGGTTAAATTTATTTTTGAATATAACTGCTAGTCATTACCTGCTATATATTATCAGATATATATTGATATTGATTTATTTTTGGATGATGATGGTGATTTGGATGATGGATGATGTTGATGAATGGATGTTTTATTTTATATCATTAAACTGCAAGTCATCATGCATTTTATTTTTCGGGATTGTGGTTTGAAATGATATACAACCGCAAAATTTTATTTTAAATTGCGGATTGAAATGATAAATATCCGTATCACTTGACCATAGGATAGAAAATTTTATACATGCACCGTGGTCTATATATAAATTATTTTAAAGTGGTTTTTATGGTTTGGATGAGATACGGTTATTAAAATTTAGTTTTGATATTTTATAAATATTATTCTTCCATATATATATATACATATGAAAGTTAAATTTTGAATTTGAGCTTCGTATAAATCCGTTAAATAAAAATGGAAAAAAAAATTAGGAATGGATTTGATAATTTATAATATATGTTAAGTTTGGAAGTTTTAAAGATGTGATATTTATAAACTGAATTTTCCTAAATAAATCTAAAAAGGAATATTCTAGTATAAAAAAATTTGAGAAAATATTTAATTACTAGAATTGGAGTTTTATTTATGGATTTGATGTGAATATACAAGACTAAATAATAAACCATTTAATTTGTTGAAGGAATAAATTCCAACTTTAGTTTTGAAATATTAATACCCCAAATGGATATACATATATATATAGAAATTGAAGGGGTTTTGGAACTTGAAGTGATATTTAAATTTTGGTTTAAAACTTTAAATAAAGAAATATATTTGTAAAGTCATGGGAATTTATTTTTCTTTACAAAGTAACTTTAAAGTTAAACCATTTTTTCTATATACCGTTGAATATCCCAACCATTTAAGTTTTAGAAGTTATGGGTTTAAAGTATAAGTTCTGAAATATTATGTTTTGAAAGTATATTTCAAATATTTGGTTTCCAGATATTTTAAATTTTAAAGCAGTATGGTTTTGGAAAAGAATTATATTTGGATAAAATGATATCATATTGTTTTGGGTTTTAAAATGATATCGTATTCATAGTTTTGAAATGGAAAATTCTATTCTGGTTTTAAAGTATAAAATTTTTTCAAAATGACCGCGGTGTTATAATAACGATGGGTTGGCAAAGAGAACGGGATCGGATATGGACATACTCTTTGTCGATACCGAAAACCACTTTGACTAACCGTGTACGCGGTGGAGATTCCAGAATGAAGTAGGTTGGTGGCGGCGTTTCCTGTAAGGTAAATACGTGGAACCAACTCCCGTGAGTTGGCATAAGGTGGCTAAAACAGGAGCGATTCTCGGGCCAATGAGGTCATTCCTCTGATCGAACGCACTCCTTCGATACTATACTCTGACTTTGGATTATTTCGGTGGCCACTATTGATTTCTTTGTTTTTGGGGTGTTTGTTCGAGGTGGGCGGTAGCTGCGGCTATGCGTTACCATCAGCCCGAGTAGCAATTGGTATATCTACCCTGGCATTGCCTAGTTGTGCCGTGTCACCTACCCTATCGCGCCTTGTACGAGTTTGGATTTATCCCGTAGCCCGTGTGGTATCCTCTGGTGGCTTCCCGATCAGGAGGGACTATGATATTGGATGGACTACTGGGACTATTATGTGTTAAGGTGGAAAATGTAAAGCCTTAACGCTATTTAAAAGTATGTTTATTTTACTATAGACACTATTATTATAGCGCAATATACTACATAGTAAATAGTTTAACGGATCCTTAGGAGATGTAAATCCCGAGCATCTCTTGAGTTACTGCACTCATATTTATTTCTATTAATTTAACTCACATAAGATCTTTTAGTTCTGACTCGAGTGTTTTGTCTTTTCAATCCGCTCGGGTCAGTCCGGGCGTTTCAGGATCGAAGACTTTAGCTTGGGAGGACGAAGACGAAGAACCCGTATTATTATTATTTATAGTTTTGCACCACACTCATACTGTTCCGCTGCATCGATTGTATTGGTATGTGTAACTCTGATACTTATTGTATAAAGAAGAATCAAGTGTTTTGTAAACCGTTTACGAACTATATATTTATTATTGTATTTTATCCTTCCGTTGTGAGATTCTGTTTTGTTTTATTTTCTTCTCTGTTTTCTTATTTACCCCATAACAATCCGCCCTTCTGTATGGTTTGAATTGGCACGTGTGTCGGTTTAAATCGTGCGAAAAGGCGGGACGTTACAAATATCTAACTATCAAAAACGATACTCAGGAATTACCACAACGGTAATCAAATTTCAAATCAACAAATATTCAATTATCAAAATGATAATCAAATCTTAAATCACAAATATCTAATTATCACAAACGATAATTAAATCTCAAATATCTAATCATCACAAGCGATAATCAGAAACAACGAATATCAGATTATCAAAAACGATAATCAGAAATCACAAATCAACGAATATTTAATTATCACAATTGATAATAAAATCTTAAATCACAAATATTTAATTATCAAAAACGATAATTAAATCTTAAATTACAAATATTTAGTTATCTCAAACGATAATTAAGTCACAAATATCCAATTATCAAAAACGATAATCAGAAATTGCAAACATTCGATTATCAAAAACGATAATCAGAAATCACAAACATCCGATTATCAAAAACAATAATTAGAAATCACAAATATTCAATTAACGAGTCCGGAATTAACCAAAATAGCAAACTCACATGTCTCATAACCACGAGTTTTACTAAATCGTTTAATTCACTTCATCGTTTCCTTGAAAGTGCAAAATTGTGTATTCTAAAAGTAACATTTCACATTCTCAAACGGACAAGTCCGGAATTAAGCGAATCAGTAAAAGAAAGGGGTCATAGTCCTCGATTTTACTGAAACGTTTAATTCACTTCCTCATTCTTTTGAAAGCGTAAACCGTAAAAATTTTGGAAACAATTTTTTATTTTGAAACAATTTTAAAAACAACAAATTTTTAAAACACGTGATTAAAATAGCAACATCAGTAGCAATTTCGACAAGGAAATTGCACTTCTCAAAATACCGTAAAAACGGACAACAAAATCAGCATTGCGGGATAACCGCTTGAAAATCCATTTTAAAATCGACGGCTACTGAAGTCAGAGCGACAGTAATTTTTATACGTCAAAATCTCATCAAAATAATTGGCATTAAAACATAATACCAGTGAATTTTCGTTCATCAAAAATGTCACAAGAATCTTCTCAAGGATAGAAATGGATACCATACCCTAAACTTGTATTCATAACAAGTCAATGACACACGAATTCACCAATGCATAAGAATTGATAAAACTTATCAATAGAAATCACGAAAATTGGTGAAGCACAAATTCTAGAAATCATCACAAGAAATCCAGAAAACACAAAGAGGGAAAGAGGCCTATCACATGACGGTCTGAAGACCATGGGGAGCTACCCCATATGGGTGAGTCGGAATCACCCAGATGAGGTTTAGGTTAACCAAAAACAAAAAGGAATGTGTGAGTGGAATCACACAAATGGTGTCTAGCCTAACCTCGCAAACAAAAAGATATGTGTGAGCGGAATCACACAAATGGTGTCTAGGCTAACCAAAAAGCAAAAAGGTATGTGTGAGTGGCACAAATGGTGTCTAGCCTAACCTTGCAAACAAAGAGGTATGTGTGAGCGGAATCACACAAATGGTGTCTAGGCTAACCAAAAAGCAAAAAGGTATATGTGAGTGGAATCACACAAATGGTGTCTAGCCTAACCTTGCAAACAAAGAGACGTTTGCACAATTGATAGTCTAAATCATAAAAAGATCGTCATGATCAAATAGAAGTGTCAATTACACTAAGCTAGTAAATATAAAAGTTTATCTTCGTGTCCCCTAACCACAAGCTTAACTCAAATATTTACGAACAAACTGTAGATCTTCACTAGAAAATTGTCAAAGAGTTTTCAATCGAACAAGTCCAAGAGTTAACCGACGAAGCAAACGCAAGCGTTTCATACCACTTGTTTTACTAAGCCGTTTAATTCAATTTCTCATCCGAGTGAAGTAAAGGCTTGTATATACTAGTAGATTGGAAAATGGTTTAAGTAAAGAGCTTTGTAATAAAATAGTTTTGAAATTGTTTGGAGAAAAGGATTTTGATATTTACTACTACTACAGAAAACCTTTATATTTTTAAAGTGACAAAGCATAAAAGTGATTGTAGAAACAATCAATCATAAGAATTCACAATGAAGATGTGAATAGAATCCAAAGAAATCGATACCGAATCCTTCAAAAGGTATGTTCACGAAAATCCCGAAGAAAATGTCACTAAAGTCGCTAATAAATGATAGCAACAAATCGGGGAATTAACACGAATCGATTAAATTTGAAAACCAAATCAATTCATTAAAATTCACATTCGAAGGCGTGAATAAAATCCAAAGAACTCGATTCCAAGTCCATCAAAGTAGGAATATCCAAAAATTCCAGAAATAGAAGTTATCAAAGTCAACAAAGGTGATAATAACTAATCGGAAAAGAAGAATCGATTAACAATTGGAAAAACAAAGCAAACGTGCATAAATGCATAAATGACTTCAACAAAAATAAAAATCAAGTCGATATCGAAGTCAACAATTAATGGCCACAGTCGAGTACAAAACGAATCAACATCATCAAAAACCCAACTTGTGTTCGCAAAGCAAACGGAGGCAGAAGCCAAAATACTTTCACGAAATCAAAATCAAATGCGCATGAATAAGCGTTAGGAATTCATACCTAACAATCAAAGACAATCATGTACAAAGATGAGAGATAAAACATCGACAAGTAGTTGTAACACATGTTCCATCTTAGTTATGTTTTATATTAAGTCCATAAACTCCAGGCTCCGATACCAAGCTGTGACGCCCCACCTCTATACCCACGCTAGCCAAGAACACTACGGTGTAATGCTGTCAACAAGCCCGGAGAATAAGGCTGTTGAGGAGCGGCCATCCATAGTTAGGCCTTACACTAGTATTGGTTATCTCGATAGGAGTGGTATGTATATTCTTTCATTTTTCATCGCTGATCTATTTACTCCCATCGACATACCCCAATTCCAGTATAAAACGAACTACGATGGTTCATAATAGTTTAGGACAGTAAATATATAATAATAACATAGATAATATAAATAAATGCGGAACACGGATAAAACAGAAAGTCTCATATATATAATAACTGATGTCAGTTACAATACATGTGATACCATACATATGATACAACTACAATAGTCGACTCAGGAAGTTACATATACAAGTACATTAACGTATATAATATACATGAATACATATCTTCCTATACAATTACACTGACTACTATAAATGACGACGACTACTCCAAAAGATATGAAAGGACTTCATAGCTCTAGCAGCAACCCAAAGCAGAATATCTACAACCTGTAATAACTCTGTCTGACCCGAGTATTTCATTCAAAAGAAAATAATACACGGGTCAGTCTAATTCAAACTCAGTTATTAATACACAGAAGCAATAATAAATTAAGTAACAAATAGACAACAGTCACAATAAATCTCGTCTATCCGATCCTTAAATAAAGAAATCGGATAACGATAAATATAACACGTAACAGTGTTAAACAATAATCAACAGATTCAAATCATCAACAAAGATAAGTAAAAAGAATATCAATGAAGATAATTTGGAAAACATCGAAATTTGTCAAATCGGCAATTACAACAAAATCATCAAATTAAACCAATCAAAATACAATTCAAATCATATTGAATTGAATAAACGAAACAGCAATTGAAATATCAATTAAAATATTAATTCGAGTAGGGCTGCAGTACACGAACGCGTGCACTGCCTCGCCACTACAACATATGGAATATGCTAAAGATCAATAAATCAAAACAAAATAGAATATCATAAATGTCATACCGTGTGGCTGCAGTTCACGCTTGCGTGCACTGCCTTGCCACTACAGTGATGATGTACACAAAAACTCAATTCCGTGTGGCTGCAGTTTACGCTTGTGTGCACTGCCTTGCCACTACAGTAATGATGTACACAAGCGGGCACAAGGTCAAACCCGAACTATTAGCTGTATTCAACACAGGGCAGGTGTACAGGCTACGACTTCAACATAAAGCAGTTCAATATCCAAGCAACAATGAAAAACAATGGAATCAACTCAAAACAGTCACAATATGAAGACAGCAAGTAAAACTACAGTGCTCAAAGGAATGTCAAAATGATAGTGAAGTGGTCCTAATCCATACAACATGAAGTGGCAAAACCACAAAGATAATCAAAGTGGTCAGGCAGTCCAAAATACAAGGCAATGCCTTGATGCACAGTAAAAGGCACAAACGAACACAACTCAAAACATCTTTGTTGAAGATGAGGAGAATCAAGTGCAGACAACAACTACCAATGAAACAACAATGGGGCATATATATGTAGGCATATAAATGATGCGCGACAAACTACTAACTGTTATTAAAACAGCAGCTCGCATGAACAAAATAGGTCGATCGACAATCAATGTCACGGTATGAACCAACAGAAAATTCAAGTGAAAACAGAATGGTACAAGTGCAAGCTCGAACAAGATATGAGTGCTATCAGACTTCAAGTCAGTGAACACATTAGGTATGCAGACCAAAGAGAAAAAGTAATCTGGATCGATTACCATCAGCTTAGAGACCCAGTACACACTCGAAAACAAAAGCATATAGACATCAAGCTACAAAGCTCAATCTATAGCACAGCACTACAGGTCAAGCAACAACCAGACTACATGAATGCACATGAGGACCAGACTACACAATGAATACAATGCAACAAATGAATGTATCAGTCTTGAACAAGACAATCAAAACAGAGGCTCGAACTCAAGTCAGCGACAACAGAAGCATAGACAAATGAAGACTGCATGATGATATTCAACATGCTGTGCAACCTAAACCATGTACTACAAGTACAAAGACAAAGAAATACAAGCTAATAGCTCATGCTACAGATCAGGTCAAAGTGAACCAGTACCAAACAAGAGGGTGTACACATGTACAAGTGAAGGATGTTCAAACACACAATCAACTAGCAAGAGGATATGTACATATTAGTACACCAGCACAAAATGAAGTCGGCAAGGACAGGCATGAGGTTCACACGTACCATTTAGGCAGAGCAACAAGATAGAATAGAAAATCTAAATGCTCCAAGGGAATTATCAGGGAACACTCACACAAGAACAAGGATCAGTAGCAAATGAAAGCACAGTTCAAGTTCAGAAATCAATGATTTAAAAATCATATTTAAACAATTCAAAGCCATATCACCTGAAAACTGAATCAATCAAACAATGAAAATTTTGAACAAGTCATAAGAACAAACTCAAATCACTAGCTAAGGTAAATCAACATCATCACAGAAAAGTCGAAGCCGTGGCAACGAAAACAAGTAAGTAGACGATTCTCAAACAAATCGAGACGAGGTCAAACAAATCAAATTAGATGTGAGTGAAGAGATCACTCACTTTTTCAATTGATCGAGAATTTGAGGCCGCGGCAACACGAAGTTGTTCCAAAATCGAAGAATCGAAACCCTAGCAGCCACGAAGAATTGGAGCCGCCATTTCTCTTCTCGCTCTCGTTTGTTTTTAGGCTAGTGAATGGGAAAATGGACGAAAGGGGAATGGGTTATTTGTTTTGAGAATTATCACGGCCCCATAATAAAAAAACATGGACCACTATTTAATTTTCAATGCCTATCTACTCTTAACAGATTTTTCAAAATAGTTTCAAACTAGTTTTAAAAATTCCAAACAACAATTAGCTAGGAAAGGTAATCGTCCAAAGACGATAATTAATCGGTAAGAAATACCGGGTTGTTACACACTCCGATTACCCAGAACATGAACTACTTCAAAGAATCGAAATCGAGTTGAACGAGTCACAACTGAAAGAATACAGATCACCCACAAAGCCACCGCGACGCCACCACAGACCACCGGTGTCCACAAAACTCTGGCCAATCCTTCGTCTCGACCACTTTCTTTATTACCCCCACATCCGATCAAGTCCATTGTTCCATCGACGTCACCATTGCAAGCAAAAAAGTTCGAACAGAACTCGAATCCAAACCCTATAATTGCCTCGCCGCACCACCACAGTGTTCTAGAAAATCATCGATTATTTTTCCCATCACCATTGATCCACTAGCCACCATCGACATGAATCCTGACCACCCCAGTCACGTTGATCACCGGAATTTGGTCAAAATATGATTTCCATTCCACCCAGAAATTCTCCAAATCCAATAACTTAAAAATCTCCATATTATTTTTAAAATTCATCATTTTTGATGATGAATTTGATTATATAATCAAAAAAGGGATTTAAAAAAAATCAAAATTTGAGACATTGTTTGAATTTCACTGTAATATTTAATTTTCACGAAATTTACTATTTATTTAACTCAAATCTATAATTTTATTTTGCTGTTATACTCACACAGACACCTATACTTAGAGATCAAGGCCTAGAATCCATTTAGGTGAAAGATTTGAATTTTGAAACCAGGTTTTAAAATTTGAATGTTTAGACAGAGGACAAAGTTTTAAAAACACAGGGATGCACCCAAGCATCAACAGATATACATTCATTCATACATAATAAACCAACATGCAAAACACATTTTCATTCATGCAACCAACTGACACATCAACCATTCATAAGCAATAGATTTAATCAGTTTAAGCTAGGTTTACTCACCTTTGAAAGTTTAAACAGAGAGCCTGAAACATGGATGCTTGATTTGATTTTCCTTAAAACTGAAATAAAGATTGCTTGAACTCTTAAAATTAAAAAGCTTGGTTGACTGAGATGATGATGACTTCAAACCTGATCCCAGTTTGATGATAAAACATTACAGGCTTAAATGAAAGAGCTTAATTTGTTTACAAGCTTCAAGAAAATGGTTTCAGACACTTGAATGACACTTGTAATAACTTATTTTTATATTTTTATAAATGATTTGAAAAGCTTTTAAATATGATTTCCTAATAAAAAAACACTTATCTAAATATATTATTATGTATAAAAAAATTACTTTTAAAGAAAATATTATAAAACAAATGATATACAAATAAATCTTATACATTTTTAAACAAACCCATCTTAAATTTATCCTCTTTTTTTTATAAAAATAATGATTTTTATTTCTATTAAAATATACTCATATATATATATACATATATTCCATCTTTATTATTTGTTTTAAAAGAATAATCTGTAAATTTTAAATAATTATATTAGGAGAATATTAAATGAATATTTATACAAATATTTATAATTTAGCATTTATTGTAGTTCAAATTCATATATACATATTCAGATATACATATATATCAGAATTTCATTTGTACAATTAACAAATAAGTATTTTAACAATTTTAATCCTGTTAATTTCCAATTAACAGATGTCCAAAAATTTGAGTTATCACATTATAGGATGGTTTCCCAAACAGCCTTTGAGTTACTTGTGTTTCAGTTGTTATTTCACCGAAGTTGGATTTATTGATATAAGAATGTTAATCCTGACTCGAGCGTTTTTTGTTTTGCTTTACGCTCGGGTCAGACTGAGTGATACAGCTTTTGAGACTCATCTTTGGAGTTGGAGCTTCGCTTGGAGATCCATCTATCTATTCAGCTTGCAGTTATTTAGTTGATTCCTGTGATATACTCTTATTTTATTATCTAACAACTGTATTCGAGACTTCTATTTTATCTTGTTTACTCTGTTATATATATAGTAGCTTCATGAACTACCACTTATTTTATTTCCAATGCTTGTTGTTATATTACTCCGTGTCTATGATTCTGTGATTATTTATTTACTGTACATGTTGAGTTTTGCCAAATGTAAATTAACAATCTGATATTTTGAGCAATCAAGTCCGACATGTGCGGATGCGAATGGTTGAAAATACCAGGATGTTACATTTGGTATCAAAGACAGGTTTTAGGCAAAACTTAGTATATAAAGTAAATTTAACTATAGAATCACTTTCATTTGAGCATGAGTTCTTCTTCTTTGACTCGGTTTCCTTTGAATTTATGAACGTTTCCCTCGGTTCCAAAATCCATTCTTGTCTTCCTCTATCCAAATTCTTGATTTTGGAGTATCCCATAGCTCCACTGAATGAATTGTAAAGGGGTGAAACTCCTTTACAACCGGCATTTACTCACCGGAGATTTTATATCCTCGGTTTCGATGCTGTAATTCTATCGATCATATGTCGATTTGCCTCAGAATTCTACATCGATCTTATTCTCGAAGTAACGGTTGACCCGGTTAAGGTCACCCATGATTAATATAAGGCTGTCCATCTTCCTCGTTTGTAATTTAATTATCATATCATCCTATCGAGTCTGTTTTTTGATTTGAGTTCTCTTTGATTAGGACTCCTTTAATTTTGAATCTCTTATAGCGTTTCATACAGTGAAATTGATTTGGAAAATTTTTTATTCTTGTATAAGATGGACTTTATATAAGTTCAAGCAACTTTGAAACTGTTAATTTTGGAAAGTATTCGATCTGAAGAGATAAATCTTATATATAACTAGATTTATATAAGAATGATTTGATATATTTGAGATTATTGATTTTGGAAAGTACTTTATCTGACATGAAAGCTTATATATAATGGAACTTATATAAGTGTGATATTTGAAGTTATGATTTTGAAAGGGTACTATATATGATATGTTGTATTTTGAAGTAAGAGGTATGGGAGAGAGTATAGTATGATATGCTTTGACCCAAATGGACTTGAGGAATCTAGGAATGGATTCGACCGATAAACCCTAATGGACTTGGGTGAATTCAGAAATGGATTCGAACCGATATGGTTGTCCGGACTTAAACTCATGAGTTCCATGATTTTTTTAGGGTAGATGGTTCTTTAGTTTACCTAATGGAAGCGCTTTTGATCCTGGGATTTTTTGTTTATAGATCTTCCGGGTAGGAAGTGCATCCATTGCGTAAATCATTGAAGCAGCAGCGTACCCCTGCAGCAGGGGTTGATGGTCCCTTGTTTACGAACTGGCTATGATATTTTTCTAGAATCTAGAAGGTGGAAGGATCTTCTGGAAAGTTTTGTGTCCATTGCGTAAATACTGGATCGGCAGTGGGCCAATGCTATCATGTTATCATCATTAGACATTGGATTTTGAGCGGTACTTCTTATACCTGTTTTTAAGTATTTTTCATTGGGTGTTGAAATAGGTCCACTAAGTACTTGGAGATTTCTAGTCTTACGCCTGATCAACGTACGACCAGAGTCTATAAGAACAAGGATAAACCTGTTAAGACATCGAGTTATAAAATATTTTGATAAAGTATTATAAAAAGGATATATTGATCATTTTTTTCTAAATACTTTAAAAAGTTTTAAATACTGTCTATTTATGTACTACATGGTTTATAAATTGGTTTGATATTTAATAAATATAAATTAAGAATTTGGGAATTTAAATTTTCTGTGATCCCAAACTATGGTTTTAAAAGTTTTAAAATTTATATTATTAAAGTATTTTCAAAATAGAAATCGTTACCAAAGAACTTTTAAATGTTTAAATTAGTACTCTTCTCTTTTGTGGCTGGAAAATAATTTCGGTGATGGAGGCCGCATCATCGACATTCACTTTCGAGTTTCGAAGTGGAGAGACCGATTCTGTAGCTTTGCTATAGTTTTGTTTTAGAAAATAAATTGATTTGAATTTCTAAAGTATGACTTGATCTATAATATAAGTATATGTTTATAGATTTGATTTGACGTATAGAATTTATATATATGTATATTTTATCTCTAAATTGTTTGAAGTGAATTCAGAAATTTAATTCTTAAATTTTGTTAATGGGTGATTTCAATAATAAAATGAAGCTCAAAATTTTGAACGAATATTTAAACTTGAAATAATTGAATTCGAAAATTTTTACTTGTATAATACACAATTACATTCCAATATAACTTATCTAAATCATTCAGAAGTTGAATATGTAATTGAATAATTTACAATGTAAAATGATGTTAAAAAGAATTTATAAATAAATTTGAGTGGTTATAATAAAGGTTTTATACTTAACTTTATGAATATAGAAATGTTAATTAAGATAAATTGGATAATAAGATAATGAATAAATGAGATAGATAAAATAAAAAATTTGTATGAAAGAAATTTTGTAACAAACATTAATAAATTTGAATTAACCGAATCAAATACATTGAATTTAAAATCAATTATTGAGTATTAATTAATTTAAATTGAGATTTATATGGTTTTAAATTAATTGTTTTATTTTGTATTTCAGTCTATTTTCTCTTGGTTGTTTCTATTCTCCTACCTCTATTTTTTGGGATGAAAAGTTTTGAGTGGTGGAGAGTGTAACGACTCGTAAAACTTTACAATTTTATTTATTTTAATAATATATTTAATTGAATTTTTGTGAAATTTTAAAATTTAAAATTTTGAAATAATTTTTTTAACATTTGGAATACGTCTAATTAAACATATCAAATTGGTAAATTATCATCAGAAATGCAACGACCCGCAAATCCGTACCCCTTGAGTCAACACTATTCTACATCAGTCAACTCCAGATGAATGGAAATACGAACCATTCAGGTTAAAGAAGAAGAGGTAGAAGAAGAAAAAATAGAAAACAACATCAGAATCTAACCATCGCAGCGGAATAAAATATAATAGATAATCAATGATCTTTACACAAAAGAAAACTATATCTGTTCATACATACATCATCAGAGTACATCATCAGAGTTCATCATCAATAACATACAACTGGAACACAGCGGAATAATAATCAAATACGGAAATACGTATCGCCATCCAGCTCGTCTCCTGAGCTCCACAACATCCTTATCCTGTATTCTATAACACTCGGTCTGACCCGAGCATTATAGTTAAATAACATCCGAGTCAGTCTGGAATACCAGCGTGAGAAATCACACTCAAATTGATCATTAAAGTTTCAAAAATCCTTTTGAAAACAAAAGCATCTTGTTAAACCACGCCACAAATAAACATGTCGGGTTTTTACCTTATGATAGCTCATACACTTTCTATTAAAATCCTCTGATATTATAATAGGGTCTATTTACAAATACTTATTAAAATAGCCGAAATTGGTACACGATAAAATTCCAGCTACTAGCCACAAAGTGGGTACTACAAACAAAACTCCTAAAGGGCGTGTAGGGAGAATGGATTTCCAACTAATGACTAGGCACTGGGGCACCACCTGTCACGGACGTGGCCTAGATCACTGTACCGGGGATCACTTCCGACCTCCTGCAACACAAGACCGGGACTACCCTTTACTGGATAATCCCGAGTAAAATCACCTCATGGTTGGGATCAACAACCGCACCACTAAGCCGAAATAAAAGGGACATCTAGACAGGGATGACCTTACCCTGAATGGGTGCTACCCACCAAGCCTTGATGCATAACCCCTGATTTTCAGTCATTCCCGGTTGATGAGGCTTGAGGCTAAGCGTTACCTTTTTAGAACATATCCCTTAGAATGCTCATCGCCCACCTGATGATGTTCTGAAAGTCATCCATGCAAGTCCGTCCCAGGTTCGAACGGAACTGAAGGCACTATTCCTACTACATCCATTTTGGAATTATCCTCAAGATTAGTAGCGACTAGCCCTTGCACTTCATTGCTCCATCTTCGAATCCAAACTCGTTTTCCACGAAAATGTACAAATCAGATCGAAGTGGTTTTCGAGAAACAAATCCCGATCCCGGTGTCTTCGAAACGATCAGCGCATTTGATCAATATTGATAGTCGGTTATTTAACTATCAATTAACATTCACAACAACCATCAACAATAAATAATCTTCCAAATTATTTATTAACTTCAAAATATTTTCGCAAGATATACTTCCATTTTCAACCCTTTTGAAAATAGTTTCAAACCATACTCTTCTCATGGAATGAATTTCCAAATATTTATTTCCACTGAAAACACCAAGTACAAAGCTTTAGATTTTTAAAATAATTTAAAACACTTGATTAAAAAAATATTTTAACATTTAGATTGAGAACTACGTCAATAATTTATTAAAAATATACACTTTAGGAATATTTAAAATGAGGTTACTTTTATAAAATATAAAACTTGATTTTCTCTTTAAAAACAAATATCAAGTCACTTTTAAATAATTACTACCATAATAGATTAAAAGAAAATACTTACTTTAGAATTTAAATATTTTAGAAACAATAAATTTTCCAAAACTTGCTCTCTTTTTTAAAACAACTTTTAAACTTTTAACTTATATTTAAAAATTTACTTTGAAAACGTACATGGTTATCCAGGGAGAATTTCCAATTCCAATCACTTAAATCAATTTTCCAAATTGATTTTCAATTTACTCCATTTGAAATATATTCTTTGCTTACTTGGTTCATTTCAAAATCCATAAATTTGTAGACTTTATTCATTATTTTTCTTTTATTTTGATTTTAAATCTTTTAACTGAAACATACCAATTTCAGATGTTCCAAATTTCTACTTTATTCTTTTCAATAATTCAAATATTAAATTTAAAATAAATGTTTTATTCTTTTAAATAATAACGCTGAAGTTTAAAATTCATTACCTTCTGTTTATTCAAAATTCAATTTCATATACAGAATTTATTTATTAGAAATTTTAAAATCACATTTATTTTTTCCCAATTTATTCTTAAATTTATTTAAATTTTCTATAATTATTTTCTTACAAATTCTTTCCCTTTTCTTTTCTTTTCAGAAATCCAATTCTATATATTTTGATAACTCAGTGTGCCAAAATATATTCAAGTAAACCATAGCATTCAATATTCCAATTATCAATAATGTTCATCACAGAATATTGCATATTCAAAACAGAGAATATTAAACAATATAAATAATTTTGAGGAATCCAGTTGGATCCCTCCAACCTGTTTCTCTGCATCCACAATTGTTAGCACAATATAAAATACCAATTCCACTTCGAGGTGGAATATCGCGGTATATGGGTTTAAAATAAAATCATCCGCTATTATACGGCGCATAAGGTCTCATGCGCTATATAATGCAGGAAATCAATCATTCCAAGATATATTATATACTACTCTATATATTATAGCACATCCAATTAATCCAAACATTCAACCAGATATTTAAATTTAACCATTTAAATTTAAACTAAACCAGATGAGTGAGATTGACTCACCTTTTACATTAATTTGCAGTCCATTCCCACTCATTTCCACTTCAGCTTGTTCCTCGATTCTTAGACCTTGTAAAACGGTTCACGATTTATTTCTATTTGAATTAACCAAATAATTTATTACCATTTATTAATTTAATAACTAAGAAATTTAATTTAAACAAAAACTTAAAAACTCTTTTAGTAACTAAGATAAAATAAATGAGTAAATAATCAAGTAAATTTCTAAAATCCATTATTGTTAAAATAAACTAGTAAATTAAATGGGTATGCTTTGTTCCTCACTTGAAAACTATATGTATATTTTTCTAATATGCAAATATGTTAAATCAAATTTAATAGAATACCTACAGTAAATATTTGTATATATTTTTTTCTGTTTCTGCTTATATTACGATTAACTTAAAATTTAGAACTGCATAATACATCAGATTTCTTTACTGTGAATATAAACCCTTCTAATCTACAAGTTAAATGGAAAAACAGATAAACCTCACCTTATCGTCGAGTGACATCATTGCTCTACCTAACCCGTGGCTGCGCGACTCCAGCGAAAAATTGCGAGTTCCAGCTCACGCTCATATCATCACGATTCGCCCCTTACTCCAACCCGCGAACCCGTTCGACAATACGGCTCTCACTGACGAAGCGCCTCGTCTACTGCCCAGAACAATGCACCACCATCACCGACGACGTAGTCGCCGCTTCCCCACATCCTAGGCGACACCACCCTCAGCCTTTTGCCTTGATCGATCGCGCTCCCAAAGCCTCGACATCGTCTTGACTTTCCCCTGTATCCTAAATCTCGAGCTAGCTACTTCCCTGATAAAAATGCGAGCGTCCCCTGTTTGATGATGAACGAAATCGATTCGATTTAAATGAAACTGAAAGAGGAAAGAAAATCTCGGCTCGATTTTTACTTGATTTTGAAGATGAAGGCTTTGGCCATTATATATATATATATATATATATATATATATATATATATATATATATATATATATATAACTGAATGCGTGAATTCTTGAAGAAGGCTTGGCTTTTAAAAATGAGAAAGGAGGCGTATTGAAGAAGGGATAGGGTAGTGTATTGAATGTAATGTGTACGGTGATTTGAGATGTTGGAAAAGTTTTTGAAAAGTTTCTGATGTGAACCATTGAGTAGTCAAAACAATATATGAATATTTTATTTTAAATTTAAATTTGAATCGACTTGAAGTCGTAGCTAAAAATCTTGACCTCCTATCGAGGCGTGCCGCTAGGCATTTATAATGTTAAACCCCAATTCTGTACGCAATGGAAAAAGTTTCGAGTCCTAATTTGATTGTATGGAGAAGATAACCTTTTGGGTTCAGTTATAATATTAAATTTTTGATATAGATTCCAGCGCGTTTATATATCGTATGCTCACATGACAACTCCAAATGCTGCGAAAATTGAAATCCGATAATAATTCAATATTACGGATCCAATGGAACTAGTTTCATCGAATTCCGAGACTGTGTCTCCGAAGGCTATTTTTAAATATCGATTTAAACGATAAAATTTCAAAACTTAACAAAGCACTTCCAAATTCAATTTCAACACTTTTGCTATCTTCAGTATCATCAATATAAATTTTACAAGCCTTCAAATTATTTTTAACAAGCTTTAAACCAGAGATCCAATATTTTACCCAACTTTTAATTTATTAATTCAATAATTTAATTATCAAATAAATAACGATATTTGAATTCAAGTTAAAAATTAACTTTTAAACATTTAAAATCAATTAAATATTCCGATTCAAATGTCCAAAAATTCCGGATCGTCACATTCCTCCCCCCTTAAAAGAATTTCGTCCTCGAAATTACTTGTTAGGAAGAACGGTCTAATACCCGTTAATTATTTTTCCCCAAAACATTCAGTTTCAAACTTTTCCCAAAACAATCTTTAGTAAAGACACCCTATCCATCTAACTTTCCACACTTTTCCATAGTTTTCAAATAACTTTACTTATTCAACCATTCAAATTCAAATTTAAATCCAAATTTAAATTATCAAAACTTTCTCAATAATTTTCTAACTCTCTAAATTTCAGAAAAATTTCACCAGCATCTCCGTTCCGCGATTAGCTCGGTACAACTACAAAATGTAACGACCCAGAATTTTTGATAACTTGAATTTGAATATTTAATTTATTTTTAATATTAATAAGTGGAATTTTTAAGTCGAGTAATTTATTTTTCGAATATTGGATTTAATGGGATAATTAAATCGATGATTTAATAGTGAAATTCCAAAAATAATTAAATATTGGGTTAAATATGATTGAAAATGATTTGGAAAATTTTGTTTTATCATATTGAAGTTATAGAAATATTTTAGAACTTGTAAAACTGAATTTGGAGTTAATTTGTAAAAAATTGAATATTTTAATATTTAATTATCGACTGAAAAATAGCCAATTTTTGAACAGTCTCGGAATTGAACGAAACGAGTTCCATTGGATCCGTAATAGTTAGTTATTATCGGATTTCAAATTTCGTAGCAAACGGAGTTGTCGTTTGACCGTGGCAGCTCGAAACGCATCGATATCGTTTTAATTTTAATTCGGCGAGTTAAAATAGCCATTTTTCAAACGGTCTCGGATTTCGACGAAACCAGTTTCATCGGATCCGTAATGTGATATTATTGCAAGATTTCAAATTTCAAGTCAATCGGATTTATCGTTTGTCCGGTACAAGCCAAAACGCCTAGAAATCGCTTAAATCGGTTTAAATTTAAATCGACCGTTTATTGCCGTATCTCACACATACTTCCGAATTAGCTTACGAAACCTGTTCCATTGTGTCCGGAATGCGGAAAAACCTTAGGATCGCCTGTCGGAACGCGTCGTTTGGAGTTCGTTTGCAAAAGTGTTAAATTGGAGATTTTATTATTAAAATAATAATAATAGTTGTTTATAAATGCAATTATCTCTAAACCCTAGCCAAGATAAACGCAGCCGGCCCTAATTATTTCTATGGCCAGAAAATGTCGCCCCTTCCACCTCAAATCCACACAGATCCGTCGAGTTTTAGAAGAAACTTCCAACTGGAAAGTCGTAGAGGGCAGAGAGGGCTTCGATCTCAACGGTCGAGATCGAAATTGGAGCAACGGGGTGAGGGAGAGGGACCCGCGTTCTTGGGCTGTTGCGCACGGTTTTCGAGGCAGTAATGGTGGCCGAGCTCAGTGAGCCTCTGGCCGTGGGTGGCTCGTGTGTGGGCGAATGCAATGGTGGGTCCTGATCGTCACGAAGTGGAGTAATATGGTCGCAGTTTGAAACCCTAGAGGAAGGCTTGATGGGTTCTTGCGTTTTGTATAGTCTGGAGATGGAACGCACGCACGGGAAGAAGAAATGGGGTGGGCCCCATGCGCGTGAGGGTGAGGGTGTTTCTTTTATTTTATTTTTTTTAAGTTTAAATCTGAAATTCAAAATCGTGTAACTTTAAAACGTGATAACTTTTGCATGCGAGGTCGGATTCGAACGAGATTTTTTGCGTTGGCTTCGTATCGCCGAGCTCTTCGCAACGCAACTGGTTTGGAGTCGATTGGAGCTCGTTTGAATTTCGGGTAAAATTAAACGTTCGTTTAATTTTATTCGAAACGAACGCGAAAACGGAAAATAAAATCAAGGTGAGAACTCCTCACTCAATCGAAAGGTTTTGTTTAAAATTTTAAATAGTTGGTGTTGATTGATGATTGCTGTTTGATTGTGCTAGTAGATATAGTAGGATATATACTATATATAGCGATATATATATATTGGCATATGTATATATCGGATTTGATTTCCCGCCTCGTATAGCGGATGAGACCCTATTGCGCCGTTATTAAGCGGATATTTTATAAAATCCCATATACCGCGATATTCCACCTTGAAGTGGAATTGGTATTGTGCTAACGTCTGTGGATGCAGGGTAACAGGTTGGAGGGATCCAACTGGATTCCTCACATATTTGTTTATTTATAAATATTATGTTGATCGTTGATAACCATATTGATATATGACACTTATTCCCGTGATTGACCATTCGATGTCGTTGCATCATCGGATTCAAATTTTTAAAATTAAAAATAACGGTTTTGAATTAAAAAGGGGTTTAAAAGTGATTTCTCAAAGAATATGGTTTATTAAAAAAAAAAAAAATTTTGAATTGATTCAAATTTTAAAATAAATCAACGTATAAGTTTTTATGTAAAAAAAAAAAATTTATATTTTTATAAAAATTAACTTAAAAGAAATTTTTAACAATAATAGGTTTTTATAAAATAGTTAAATTTGGTTTTTGGGAAGTTATTATTATTAATGGTTTATATAAAGGATTTTATAAATGGATGTTTTTAAATAAAAATTATTGAAGTTATAGAATAAATTTATAAAGTGTTAAGTTGATGTATAACATGAATTTCACTAGGATTTATAGATTAATAAATGTGAAATTTATAAAACGAATGGTTATTGGAAAATTTTAAGTTTATAAGTTATTAACTTATAGAAATGGATTTGGGCATTAAAAAGGGGAATTTTATAGAAATTGTTAATAAATGAAGATTTCATTAGTTGAAATTATTATAAACCATAAAGAAATCTTGTAAGTGATAAGATTTTAAATTGGTGAAGTTCAAAGGAACGATTTGGTAAATAAATAATATTATAAGTATTTAACTTACAATATGGCTTTTGGGTATGAAACTGGGTTATGTAAATTGCATCGGATTAATAAAGGAATTTATAAAATTGGGGTTTATAATAGAAATGGAATTTATAAACTATGTTTATAAATTTGAAATCCATCAAATTTGATAAATGAAATATGGGAATTTGTTAAGTGGGCTATATTCACTATTTTGAATATTGAATAGATTATTAAATAAAATGGGTTTGTTTTTGGGAAAGGAATGTTTTAAATGGAATTTAAAATGAATTAAAGGTGTTTTAAAATGTATTGAGTATTGAAAACATAGATTTCAACATTGATTGTTGAAATAGACGTTTTCGAGAAACAGAAGGGGATAATTTGTATAGTATTGGATTTATATATCTATTTTTAATTTCAAATCCATATACTAGTGTTTTTGGGTTGTCGTAACGATGTTTTACGCAACATTCGTTTTTAACCCAAATAAATGTGAATAAAAGAATGTTTTCTTAAAGAGAATGGAATAAAATACTTAACGGTAACTTAAGTATATTGAATATTTCCAAATTGTTGAAAATAAGTTAAATTGTGAATTACTTATTATTAAATAAGTATGGGAATGTTTTTTTTTTCCAATATAAAAGGAACGTTTTTGAGGATTCACCTTTTAAAGGTAAATCGAAGTGAATAGTTTGAAATTGATTTGAAATCGTGTATGTGTAGATATTTGGGAAATTGGAAATTCACTTTGGAATTTATAAATAGGAAGGGAAATTTGTTTAAAAATAAATGTTGATTTATTTTTAAAATATGGAAATAAAATTTACGAATTTGGAACGTAAGTTAAATTAAATCGGTAAGGATTTATTTGTTGATTTGAAATTTGTTTTCAAAAAGGTATAAAAGATGAATTGTAGTTTGAAATTGGTTTTCAAATGGTTGAGTTGTGTAATTTGAAATTTGTTTTCAAATGGTTGAGGTGTTTAATTTGAAATGGGTTTTCTAATGGTTAAGTGTGGAAATTTTATCGTGAAGTGGTTTTGGTAAAACAAATAACTGGGGCAATTATTTGGAAATTGTGTATATATATCTTGTAAAGATATTTTGGGACTTAATAATTTTGGAAAAATTATTTGGAATCTGATGATGTGGCGCATCTTTATTGATAGTTAAATAACCGACTATCAATATTTACCCTTGGATGGTATTGATTGTGTTTGTTTGGAATTGAATGCACACTTATTTTTAAAATAAGCGCTCGCTATTCGGTTTAGCCGGGAGAGGACCTTTGTGTCATATATCCCATTCCGAATATGCGATACGTCGTTTGGATTGCATTTGAAGACCGGTGTGAAGACCGGGTATTTGTGAAAACGATAGGATGACCTATCGATTGTCTCCGCATCGTTAGCTACGATATGGAGATTTCCTTTGTGATGGGAAATTTTATCGGGATTGTGAATACCCGGATTGCAAGGGCTTCTTTGGAAGTGCCTTCGGTTCTGTTCGAACCCGGAACAGACTTGTATGGTTACGTGTCTGACATTACATTTTGAGAGATAGAGCAGATTTCTTTCAAATACATTTCTGTTGGTGGCGGAGAATTTATTCTCTTAGCTTAACACCCTTCTCTGAGACGTACGAGCTCAGAGGTTATGTAGTTGAAGGTTATCAGCGATATTTCCCAATCTGGTAATGTGGCATGCTGAGTGCTGCTGTGTGATGATCATTCGTTGGTCATTTGTGATATGATCATTTGTTTGATCATTTATCTTTGTGATTATTGCTTTGGTCATCTGTGGACCCGAAGCATGGCTTTGTTACACAAAGCGTAGCTTTGTGGACGAGACTTCGTCAGGACCTCACTCCCCGGAAATGGTCGAAACAGGAATATGCGGCAAGGTTATGAGGGTCGCGCCCTTTAGGGTATGTCATTCCCTTCTGGAAAAGGGTGGTATCATGGTATGGAGCCCAGATATTTACTCATGTGGAAACACTATATCTATTTCTGTGTGGTGTTGTTGGTATCGAGCGCTCGGATAAAGGTCCCAAAGGACCGGGGGATGACATATTCGTGTAGTAGTTACCTAGTTACAGAGGTAACCCGGCCTTGTGTTGGCAGAGATCTAACCGTAACGTTAGTTTCTCGGGACGTCCCGCCAGAGGCGATCCCATGTGGCAGTAGGAAGTTCCTTAGCCTGACCATTTGTTGGAAATCCATTCATCCAATACGTGCCTTGTACGGTTTTAGTTGTAGAACCTGCCATTTAACATGGCAGCTATAGTAGGCATAGCATCATGGTACCTATGCTGGCTAGGATTTATATTATACTTTCGAAAATATTTTCCACTATGCACTAGTAATAATATCAAAGAATTTTTCTCGTAGTAAGCATGTTTGACTATCATAAGGAGAAATCTCCCCCATGTGTGCGTTTGCATTGTGTGTGTGCCGGGAGGCCTTATGGTAGTTTCATTTTCCAAAAAGCATTGCGGATTTCAAAATTTAAATTTTCTTGTTGCTTGTTTAAAGATAAACTGTTTTGAGTTCTCACACCAGTCACATGACTGACCTGGAGTTTATTGTTCCTTTCCTAAACTCTGGGTGCCCACTATTTTCCACACGGGCAGTCTAGAGTTAGGTTATCAGGTTATTCTGGATTCGGGAGTTGCTGTGCAGATCTGGAGGCGAGCCAGATAGCGTAGTCTATTATTTATTGTATATAGTATTTCTTTTCCGCTGTTGTTGTTGTACACTCTGATTGATGTAATGTAATGTGATATATAAAATGTATAGTTCTTTGTTTTAAATGAATGTACATTTATCTATTATATATTGTTCCGCTGCGATTGTGAGATTCTGATATTGTTTCCTGTTCTGTTGTTTTTCTGTTTCTTCTCTCTTTTCTCTCTTCTTCTACCTCTTTCTCTTTCTTAAACCCTAACGGTTCGATTTTTCGACAACGAAAAATCGCGATCGTTACAATTTGGTATCAGAGCTTATGGTTAAGCGACAACCTGCTCTGTTGGGTGTTACTCATTAGAGATAGAGTCAGCAGTACTCTAGAATGAGTGTGAGTGTAATAATAGATATGAGAGTATAAAATTGTTTTATATTGTGATGATTGGTTTGTTGAGTGGTATATGAACCTTCGTCGGCGCAGCCTCGAAAACTGAATCGAAGGGGTTCCTAAACACTTGAATAGAACAATTCGACACAATATTGTTTTAAATTGGGTAAATGAAATAATTTTACCTCGATTATATTTTATATATAAAAAGAAAATAATTTTTCAAGAATTATTGAAGTGTGTATATAATTGATTGCTTGGTTGTTGTAAATGATATATATACATATAAAATAATTAAAAGTTGTTTGAATAAGCTAATAAAAGCAACTATTGTAAAAAGAATAATGGTATAAACCAATGAATCATAAGATGGAATTATAATTAATAATGAGTTACAATTGTAAGATAATCATGTATGTATATAAGAAGTAAAATTATATAAAAGGTTTATAAAAGTGATTTATGAATAGAAAGAAAACTTTTTGAAAGAATAATTAGCATTGATTTCACTATTGTCACTGGGAAATAATAAGGGTGATGACTGCAGCATCATCAGTATCATTTTCGAGTTTCTATGTGATGGATTTGCTACAAAAATGAATTAAAAATTGAAGTTTTGTTGTAATAAACCAATTTGAAATTAAAATTCAATTTGAAATTGATAAATATAAGTGAAAAAGGTTTTGAACTTATAATATAAGTTAGAAGTTGAATAATAAGTTTTATAACTTTTTTAATGGGAAAATGTAAGTGAAACCAGTTGTTGAAGTGGTTAAACAATTAAGTTAAGTAAAATGGAATATGAATTTGAATATTGATATGAATTTGACTTAAGTAAAAGTTAAATAGGATTTACTTTGGAATTTAAAATCCGAATTGAATTGATAAGTAAAACTTAAGTTTAATTAACAAATGATGTTTAAATGGAATAACTTAAGTGAAGTTGAATAAAAAATCGATCTTTGCATCAAAGTTAAATAATCAAGTGAATTAAATGATGTAAATAAAGTTGAAATGGAATGCAAGTTAAGTAATGTTGAAAGAATTGATGTTAATATCAAAATAAATGAATAAAGTGAAGTAAATGAATTTGAATAGAATAGAAGCTATGTAATTGAATTCAAATGAAAATTGAAATGCAAAGTTGAATGAAAATGAATATGCAACTTTAATAGTAAACTAAAAGTGGTATAAGAAGCATGTATTGGAAATTTTATAATTGAATTGGCAAATTGGTTTGAATATTATAATTGGATATTATGCTAGCAGGATATACAGGTATATAATGGATTGGAATTTTGATTTTGAAGTTAAAAAATTGAATGACTCGACAAAAAGGTACGTATTTCACTTTTAGTATGAGAATTGATGATTTCCTTCTCCAGCCACTTGGCTTTCTCTTTTCTTTTTGATTCTGAGGGGCCGTAGAGCCGTTTTGTAGTCGCACCGATCTAGCCGCGCAAAGGAGACTCTGGCGAAATTTTTTCGAAAATTTCGGGTGTTAGAAAATTTTTTGAGAAATTTTGAAAGTTTGGGAATTTGAATTTAAATTTAAATTTGAATTGTTAAGTAAACAAGGTTGTTTGAAACCTATAACTGAAGTTGGAAAGTTAATTGAAATGATAGTGGATCTTTAATAAAAAGGATTGTTTTGAAAAGTTAATAAAACTAATTAGTTTTGGAAGAGTAATAAACGGATTAAGGAATCGTTTTCTTAACTTGCAATTTCGAGGACGAAATTCTTTTAAGGGGGGAAGATTGTAACGACCCAGAATTTTTGATAACTTGAATTTGAATATTTAATTTATTTTTAATATTAATAAGTGGAATTTTTAAGTCGAGTAAATTATTTTTCGAATATTGGATTTAATGGGATAATTAAATCGATGATTTAATAGTGAAATTCCAAAAATAATTAAATATTGGGTTAAATATGATTGAAAATGATTTGGAAAATTTTGTTTTATCATATTGAAGTTATAGAAATATTTTAGAACTTGTAAAACTGAATTTGGAGTTAATTTGTAAAAAATTGAATATTTTAATATTTAATTATCGACTGAAAAATAGCCAATTTTTGAACAGTCTCGGAATTGAACGAAACGAGTTCCATTGGATCCGTAATAGTTAGTTATTATCGGATTTCAAATTTCGTAGCAAACGGAGTTGTCGTTTGACCGTGGCAGCTCGAAACGCATCGATATCGTTTTAATTTTAATTCGGCGAGTTAAAATAGCCATTTTTCAAACGGTCTCGGATTTCGACGAAACCAGTTTCATCGGATCCGTAATGTGATATTATTGCAAGATTTCAAATTTCAAGTCAATCGGATTTATCGTTTGTCCGGTACAAGCCAAAACGCCTAGAAATCGCTTAAATCGGTTTAAATTTAAATCGACCGTTTATTGCCGTATCTCACACATACTTCCGAATTAGCTTACGAAACCTGTTCCATTGTGTCCGGAATGCGGAAAAACCTTAGGATCGCCTGTCGGAACGCGTCGTTTGGAGTTCGTTTGCAAAAGTGTTAAATTGGAGATTTTATTATTAAAATAATAATAATAGTTGTTTATAAATGCAATTATCTCTAAACCCTAGCCAAGATAAACGCAGCCGGCCCTAATTATTTCTATGGCCAGAAAATGTCGCCCCTTCCACCTCAAATCCACACAGATCCGTCGAGTTTTAGAAGAAACTTCCAACTGGAAAGTCGTAGAGGGCAGAGAGGGCTTCGATCTCAACGGTCGAGATCGAAATTGGAGCAACGGGGTGAGGGAGAGGGACCCGCGTTCTTGGGCTGTTGCGCACGGTTTTCGAGGCAGTAATGGTGGCCGAGCTCAGTGAGCCTCTGGCCGTGGGTGGCTCGTGTGTGGGCGAATGCAATGGTGGGTCCTGATCGTCACGAAGTGGAGTAATATGGTCGCAGTTTGAAACCCTAGAGGAAGGCTTGATGGGTTCTTGCGTTTTGTATAGTCTGGAGATGGAACGCACGCACGGGAAGAAGAAATGGGGTGGGCCCCATGCGCGTGAGGAGGTGAGGGTGTTTCTTTTATTTTATTTTTTTTAAGTTTAAATCTGAAATTCAAAATCGTGTAACTTTAAAACGTGATAACTTTTGCATGCGAGGTCGGATTCGAACGAGATTTTTTGCGTTGGCTTCGTATCGCCGAGCTCTTCGCAACGCAACTGGTTTGGAGTCGATTGGAGCTCGTTTGAATTTCGGGTAAAATTAAACGTTCGTTTAATTTTATTCGAAACGAACGCGAAAACGGAAAATAAAATCAAGGTGAGAACTCCTCACTCAATCGAAAGGTTTTGTTTAAAATTTTAAATAGTTGGTGTTGATTGATGATTGCTGTTTGATTGTGCTAGTAGATATAGTAGGATATATACTATATATAGCGATATATATATATATTGGCATATGTATATATCGGATTTGATTTCCCGCCTCGTATAGCGGATGAGACCCTATTGCGCCGTTATTAAGCGGATATTTTATAAAATCCCATATACCGCGATATTCCACCTTGAAGTGGAATTGGTATTGTGCTAACGTCTGTGGATGCAGGGTAACAGGTTGGAGGGATCCAACTGGATTCCTCACATATTTGTTTATTTATAAATATTATGTTGATCGTTGATAACCATATTGATATATGACACTTATTCCCGTGATTGACCATTCGATGTCGTTGCATCATCGGATTCAAATTTTTAAAATTAAAAATAACGGTTTTGAATTAAAAAGGGGTTTAAAAGTGATTTCTCAAAGAATATGTATTATTAAAAAAAAAAAATTTTGAATTGATTCAAATTTTAAAATAAATCAACGTATAAGTTTTTATGTAAAAAAAAAAAATTTATATTTTTATAAAAATTAACTTAAAAGAAATTTTTAACAATAATAGGTTTTTATAAAATAGTTAAATTTGGTTTTTGGGAAGTTATTATTATTAATGGTTTATATAAAGGATTTTATAAATGGATGTTTTTAAATAAAAATTATTGAAGTTATAGAATAAATTTATAAAGTGTTAAGTTGATGTATAACATGAATTTCACTAGGATTTATAGATTAATAAATGTGAAATTTATAAAACGAATGGTTATTGGAAAATTTTAAGTTTATAAGTTATTAACTTATAGAAATGGATTTGGGCATTAAAAAGGGGAATTTTATAGAAATTGTTAATAAATGAAGATTTCATTAGTTGAAATTATTATAAACCATAAAGAAATCTTGTAAGTGATAAGATTTTAAATTGGTGAAGTTCAAAGGAACGATTTGGTAAATAAATAATATTATAAGTATTTAACTTACAATATGGCTTTTGGGTATGAAACTGGGTTATGTAAATTGCATCGGATTAATAAAGGAATTTATAAAATTGGGGTTTATAATAGAAATGGAATTTATAAACTATGTTTATAAATTTGAAATCCATCAAATTTGATAAATGAAATATGGGAATTTGTTAAGTGGGCTATATTCACTATTTTGAATATTGAATAGATTATTAAATAAAATGGGTTTGTTTTTGGGAAAGGAATGTTTTAAATGGAATTTAAAACGAATTAAAGGTGTTTTAAAATGTATTGAGTATTGAAAACATAGATTTCAACATTGATTGTTGAAATAGACGTTTTCGAGAAACAGAAGGGGATAATTTGTATAGTATTGGATTTATATATCTATTTTTAATTTCAAATCCATATACTAGTGTTTTTGGGTTGTCGTAACGATGTTTTACGCAACATTCGTTTTTAACCCAAATAAATGTGAATAAAAGAATGTTTTCTTAAAGAGAATGGAATAAAATACTTAACGGTAACTTAAGTATATTGAATATTTCCAAATTGTTGAAAATAAGTTAAATTGTGAATTACTTATTATTAAATAAGTATGGGAATGTTTTTTTTTTCCAATATAAAAGGAACGTTTTTGAGGATTCACCTTTTAAAGGTAAATCGAAGTGAATAGTTTGAAATTGATTTGAAATCGTGTATGTGTAGATATTTGGGAAATTGGAAATTCACTTTGGAATTTATAAATAGGAAGGGAAATTTGTTTAAAAATAAATGTTGATTTATTTTTAAAATATGGAAATAAAATTTACGAATTTGGAACGTAAGTTAAATTAAATCGGTAAGGATTTATTTGTTGATTTGAAATTTGTTTTCAAAAAGGTATAAAAGATGAATTGTAGTTTGAAATTGGTTTTCAAATGGTTGAGTTGTGTAATTTGAAATTTGTTTTCAAATGGTTGAGGTGTTTAATTTGAAATGGGTTTTCAAATGGTTAAGTGTGGAAATTTTATCGTGAAGTGGTTTTGGTAAAACAAATAACTGGGGCAATTATTTGGAAATTGTGTATATATATCTTGTAAAGATATTTTGGGACTTAATAATTTTGGAAAAATTATTTGGAATCTGATGATGTGGCGCATCTTTATTGATAGTTAAATAACCGACTATCAATATTTACCCTTGGATGGTATTGATTGTGTTTGTTTGGAATTGAATGCACACTTATTTTTAAAACAAGCGCTCGCTATTCGGTTTAGCCGGGAGAGGACCTTTGTGTCATATATCCCATTCCGAATATGCGATACGTCGTTTGGATTGCATTTGAAGACCGGTGTGAAGACCGGGTATTTGTGAAAACGATAGGATGACCTATCGATTGTCTCCGCATCGTTAGCTACGATATGGAGATTTCCTTTGTGATGGGAAATTTTATCGGGATTGTGAATACCCGGATTGCAAGGGCTTCTTTGGAAGTGCCTTCGGTTCTGTTCGAACCCGGAACAGACTTGTATGGTTACGTGTCTGACATTACATTTTGAGAGATAGAGCAGATTTCTTTCAAATACATTTCTGTTGGTGGCGGAGAATTTATTCTCTTAGCTTAACACCCTTCTCTGAGATGTACGAGCTCAGAGGTTATGTAGTTGAAGGTTATCAGCGATATTTCCCAATCTGGTAATGTGGCATGCTGAGTGCTGCTGTGTGATGATCATTGGTTGGTCATTTGTGATATGATCATTTGTTTGATCATTTATCTTTGTGATTATTGCTTTGGTCATCTGTGGACCCGAAGCATGGCTTTGTTACACAAAGCGTAGCTTTGTGGACGAGACTTCGTCAGGACCTCACTCCCCGGAAATGGTCGAAACAGGAATATGCGGCAAGGTTATGAGGGTCGCGCCCTTTAGGGTATGTCATTCCCTTCTGGAAAAGGGTGGTATCATGGTATGGAGCCCAGATATTTACTCATGTGGAAACACTATATCTATTTCTGTGTGGTGTTGTTGGTATCGAGCGCTCGGATAAAGGTCCCAAAGGACCGGGGGATGACATATTCGTGTAGTAGTTACCTAGTTACAGAGGTAACCCGGCCTTGTGTTGGCAGAGATCTAACCGTAACGTTAGTTTCTCGGGACGTCCCGCCAGAGGCGATCCCATGTGGCAGTAGGAAGTTCCTTAGCCTGACCATTTGTTGGAAATCCATTCATCCAATACGTGCCTTGTACGGTTTTAGTTGTAGAACCTGCCATTTAACATGGCAGCTATAGTAGGCATAGCATCATGGTACCTATGCTGGCTAGGATTTATATTATACTTTCGAAAATATTTTCCACTATGCACTAGTAATAATATCAAAGAATTTTTCTCGTAGTAAGCATGTTTGACTATCATAAGGAGAAATCTCCCCCATGTGTGCGTTTGCATTGTGTGTGTGCCGGGAGGCCTTATGGTAGTTTCATTTTCCAAAAAGCATTGCGGATTTCAAAATTTAAATTTTCTTGTTGCTTGTTTAAAGATAAACTGTTTTGAGTTCTCACACCAGTCACATGACTGACCTGGAGTTTATTGTTCCTTTCCTAAACTCTGGGTGCCCACTATTTTCCACACGGGCAGTCTAGAGTTAGGTTATCAGGTTATTCTGGATTCGGGAGTTGCTGTGCAGATCTGGAGGCGAGCCAGATAGCGTAGTCTATTATTTATTGTATATAGTATTTCTTTTCCGCTGTTGTTGTTGTACACTCTGATTGATGTAATGTAATGTGATATATAAAATGTATAGTTCTTTGTTTTAAATGAATGTACATTTATCTATTATATATTGTTCCGCTGCGATTGTGAGATTCTGATATTGTTTCCTGTTCTGTTGTTTGTTCTGTTTCTTCTCTCTTTTCTCTCTTCTTCTACCTCTTTCTCTTTCTTAAACCCTAACGGTTCGATTTTTCGACAACGAAAAATCGCGATCGTTACACAAAATGTCTCTATGGGCTCCCAAATTCCAAAAGAAAATAAAAATCCAAGTGGCTAGATCAAAAATCCAATCAAATTTCATATAGAAATTTAAACACATACTTTTTTGTTGAGCAATTCTAATTTATCTTCTGAAATCAAAACAAAATTTTCCTTTTCCTTCATAATACCTGCATATCCTATTTAGCAATAATATCCAATCATAGCTTTTAAAATCATTTTATTAAATCTTCACTCCAATGCTTATTCAATGTATTTTTCCGACACCCATATTACTTAAGATTCTTGTCATTTATTCTTAAGTTCGGTATAGGTATTTTATACGCTTCTCATATTTCTTTTCACTTTACCACTTTAGTTTATATCTACTTCTATTCAAATTAGTTTTCCCATTTCCATATGAATTCATTTTATTCTTAACTCTGAATATAAAATTTCATCTTCCATTTATAACTGATTCATATCATTATTTTAAATTAGTTTCATTCACTAATTTATTTAAATTTCCAATTTAAAATCGTTTGTCGCTAACAAAAATTTTCTAACTCCCAAAATTTTTGAATTTTTTTGGCAGAGTCTACTTTGTACGGAGAAGCTTTTGCAATTTGACAAAAGATATAAATATATATACCTCGACCCACTCGGTCGGAAAAACAAAAACAGTTCATATTTTCTATTTTTATTGCGTAGGCTTACCTTTATTTAGAATTTTTGAGCAAGCGGCTTATTTAAATAGCAATTAGCATAATCAAATCTAGCCCAAAGACTTCCCTGAACCTGTACTTACTCAACTAAAACATGTAAGTGTCATATATATGAAGTTTAACAACATTTCACTTATTTGCAATAGTTAAACACATAAATCCTAAAAGCAATGCACACTAAACCCTTTCCGTAAGCAATTTATATAGCTTTCATACTGATTCAACTATTTTCAATTAATTCATATACCATTTTCATTCAATTTGGATGGTTTACAATCCATTCGTATACAACTTCATTCAATTTAAATGGTTTAAAACTCAATTGCTTACATTTAATTAATTTTTAAATTTAAACAAACCCATATTATTCCAAGCGATTTAAAAAAATCAATTCTATTCACCTCTGTTAATACATTTACTTTCGTTTACGATAAAATGACTAATTTTCTGTGCAAATTTGATGTTATTCATGCAAATAACAATTACTTAAGCTTATAATCATTTTAAATGGATTCCAACTCAATTTATTATTTAATTCCTTCTATCTTACTCATTCATAACCATTTTATTTAGCTCGACACATTCTATCTCAATTTTATTCCTTTTTGATTTTATTCACTATCCATTCATTTACTTTCATTCCATATTTGCCTTTATTTCATTTGAGATCATTTTATTAAGCTTGAACGATTCATGTTTATATATTAATAACCATTTTAAATTTACCCAAGCTTTTATTTAATGGACTTTTACCCTTACTCGAAGCCAAGCTTCCACTTAATTTTTAACTTAAATTAATTTATTTCAAATTATTCAAATTTCATACTTAAGCTCATTTTCATGTTACAAATAAATTTTTTTCTCTTCGATTTAACTTGATTCTATTTCAATCAAGTCTCATTTCAATTTTCAAATTTATTTGATTAGTTATTATAAATTTTAAATTTTCAGATTTGATTCATTCTCAATTAATTTAATTAATTACAGGGCCATTTAAAATTTTATTTTCTTCACTAACGATCAAAGTCGAATTTGATTTATACCTCGAGTTTTATTTCCAAATCCCATTATTAACTCACAAATCAGCTTCTATTCAACTACATTAGGTTTCATTTATATATTTCATTAACTAATTTATTATCTAATTAGTTCTCCCCTATTTATAATCCAATACATGATTTTTAATCTCAAAATCTCTTCATTTAGTTTTGTTAAGTTCAATTTATTTTATACTTCAAGTTTGGGTTTTTGTTTCATTTTCCAAATCATCAAACAATATTTATTTTGGGTTTTCTATTCCACTTTCCAGTTTTATAAATCACAACTTATTATTTTACACATTTCCATCCATTCTAGGCTTAAATATATTCATCTTTTATTTTTAATTCAAGATTTACGTATTTATAATCCAAGCACATTTGTATTCCATGGGTTTTTAATTCTTTTATAAGTTATTCTAATTCAATTATTCCAATCCAACTTACTTCCATTTATTAAAGTAAGGATCTAATTCCATTCAATATCACCCATAACTTAACTAAATTTTATTCAAATTCAATTCTATTTTAACTCAGATTTATTTAATTCAATTCGATTCAATTTTCTTCATCAATCCAAGTAAATTTTATTTTTAACTTATCACTTTAAATTTAAATTCCAACACTCAAAGATTATATTTCCTTCTTGATTTAAAATTCATCTCAATCTATAAGCTTATAACCTATCTCATCAGGATTTTTAAACACCCTGCTTTTGGTTTCAAATCTTTTGAAATCACCATTATCCAAAATCACACTTCTTAAAATTTTAAACCAATCCTGATTTTTATTCCCCATAAATTTCCTTTAAGATTTCAAAAACAAACTAGTTCTCCTAAACAAATCAATTTGGCAGCAATCCGTCACTTAGAAACTCGAAAATGAACATCGATGATGCTGCAGTCATCACCGAAGTTATTTTCCCGCGACTGAAGTGAGCTCAATGCTATATCCCTTTCCAAAATTTATTTGAACAATTCCTTTTCGAAATATTCTCAAAATAACAATGCTATTATTTATCTTCAAAAAACTTCGAAAAACACTTTCAAAATCTCCAGGGTTTTAAATTTTCAAATTTTGGCTTAAATCAAATTTTATCTATAATTCATCTGTATAGTTTATACTTATACAGATTCCCATTTGATTATATTTCAATTTATAAATCATGTTTATAATTCACATTTATAAATTTCATTTTATAATTGAATTTACCCCCTCAACCTTTGGTTATATTTTCAATTTCTAGTTAAATTTTTACACAACAATGATAATAATTTAACATTATCATTCCTAACATCCAAGCAACCATATATTAGCTAAAATATTTTACAAAAACTTTTCTTTTATATCAAAATACATTTTGGGTAAAATTATTTCATTCATCCACCTTTAAAACAATACTGTGTCAATTTATCGTGTTAGGTGTTTGTAAATTCTTCTCGAATAGCGACAAACTTACTCGATCAGAATTCATATTCCACTCAACCAGTAAGCCAACCCAATATTAAAAACAATTTATATTCACTAACAAATACGCGCTCATATCTATTAATATGTTCAAACTCATTCTAGAGTACTACGGACTCTATTTTCAATGAGTAATCCCCACTAAAGCCAAGGTTATCACCAAACTAAGCTCCGATACCAAGTGTAACGACCTGTAATTCCGTACCCCTTGAGTCAACATTATTCTACATCAATCAACTCAAGATGAATGGAAATACGAACCATTCAGTTTAAAGAAGAAGAGGTAGAAGAAGAAAAAATAGAAAACAACCTCAGAATCTAAGCATCGCAGCGGAATAAAATATAATAGATAATCAATGATCTTTACACAAAAGAAAACTATATCTGTTCATACATACATCATCAGAGTACATCATCAGAGTTCATCATCAATAACATACAACTGGATACACGGCAGAATAATAATCAAATACGGAAATACGTATCGCCATCCAGCTCGTCTCCTGAGCTCCACAACATCCTTATCCTGTATTCTATAACACTCGGTCTGACCCGAGCATTATAGTTAAATAACACCCGAGTCAGTCTGGAATACCAACGTGAGAAATCACACTCAAATTGATCATTAAAGTTTCAAAAATCCTCTTGAAAACAAAAGCATCTTGTAAAACCACGCCACAAATAAACATGTTGGGTTTTTACCTTACGATAGCTAAAACATTTTCTATTAAAATCCTCTGATATTATAATAGGGTCTATTTACAAATACTTATTAAAATAGCCGAAATTGTTACATGATTAAATTCTAGCTACTAGCCACAGAGTGGGTAATACAAAAAAACTCGTAAAGGGCGCAGGGAGAATGGATTTCCAACTAATCACTAGGCACTGGGGTACAACCTGTCACGGTACGTGGCCTAGATCACTGTACCGAAGATCGCTCCCGACCCCCTGCAACACAAGACCGGGACTACGCCTTACTGGATAATCCCGAGTAAGATGACCCCACGGTTGGGATTAGCAACCGCACCACTAAGCCGAAATAAAAGGGGACATCTAGACAGGGATGACCTTACCCTGAATGGGTGCTACCCACCTAGCCTTGCTGCGTAACCCCTGATTTTCAGTCATTCCTGGTTGATGAGGCTTGAGGCTAAGCGTTGCCTTTTTAGAATATATCCCTTAGAATGTTCATCGCCCACCTGACGATGTTCTGAAAGCATTCATCCATACAAGTTCGTCCCGGGTTCGAACGAAACCGAAGGTACTATTTCTACTACATCCATTTTGGAATTATCCTCAAGATTAGTAGCGACTAGCCCTTGCACTTCATTGCTCCATCTTCGAATCCAAACTCGTTTTCCATGAAAACGTACAAACCGGATCGAAGTGGTTTTCGAGAAACAAATCCCGATCCCAGTCTCTTTGAAACGATCATTGCATTTGGCCAATATTGATAGTCGGTTATTTAATATTAATTAACATTCACAACAGCCATCAACAATAAATAATCTCCCAAATTATTTATTAACTTCAAAATATTTTCGCAAGATATACTTCCATTTTCAACCCTTTTGAAAATAGTTTCAAACCATACTCTTCTCATGGAATGAATTTCCAAATATTTATTTCCACTGAAAACACCAAGTACAAAGCTTTAGATTTTTAAAATAATTTAAAACACTTTATTAAAAAAAATATTTTAACATTTAGATTGAGAACTACTTCAATCCTTCATTAAAAAACACTTTAGGAATATTTAAAATAAGGTTACTTTTATAAAATATAAAACTAGATTTTCACTTTAAAAACAAATATCAAGTCACTTTTAAATAATTAATACCATAATAGATTAAAAGAAAATACTTACCTTAGAATTTAAATATTTTAGAAATAATAAATTTTCCAAAACTTGCTCTTTTTTTTAAAGCAACTTTTAAACTTTTAACTTATATTTAAAATTTTACTTTGAAAAAGTACTGGTTATCCAGGGAGAATTTCCAATTCCAATCGCTTAAATCAAATTTTCAAATTGATTTCCAATTTACTCCATTTAAAATATATTTCTTTACTTACTCAATTCATTTCAAAATCCATAAATTTGTAGACTTTATTCATTTATTTTTCTTTTATTTTGATTTTAAATCTTTTAATTGAAACATACCAATTTCAGATGTTCCAAATTTCTTCTTTATTCTTTTCAATAATTCAAATCTTAAATTTAAAATAAATGCTTTATTCTTTTAAATAATAACACTGAAGTTTAAAATTCATTATCTTCTGTTTATTCAAAATTTCCTTTCATATACGGAATTTATTTATTAGAATTTTAAAATCATATTTAAACTTTCCCAATTCATTCTTAAATTTATTTAAATTTTCTATAATTATTTTCTTACAAATTCTTTCCCTTTTATTTTCTTTTCAGAAATCCAATTCTATATATTTTGATAACTCAGTGTGCCAAAATATATTCAAGTAAACCATAGCATTCAATATTCCAATTATCAATAATGCTCATCACAGAATATCGCATATTCAAAACAGAGAATATTAAACAATATAAATAATTTTGAGGAATCCAGTTGGATCCCTCCAACCTGTTTCCCTGCATCCACAGATGTTACCACAATATAAAATACCAATTCCACATCGAGGTGGAATATCACGGTATATGAGTTTTAAATAAAATCATCTGCTATTATGCGGCGCATATGGTCTCATCCGCTATATAATGCGGGAAATCAGTCATTCCAAGATATATTATTTACTACTATATATTATAGCACATCCAATTAATCCAAACATTCAACCAGATATTTAAATTTAACCGTTTAAATTTAAATTAAACCGGATGAGCGAGATTAACTCACCTTTTACATTAATTTGAAGTCCATTCCCATTCATTTCCATTTCAACTTGTTCCTCGATTCTTAGACCTTGTAAAATGATTCATGATTTATTACTATTTGAATTAACCAAACAATTTATTACCATTGATTAATTTAATTAACTAAGAAATTTAGTTTAAATTGATAACTTCCCTTTTAAAAATTCTTTTAGTAACTAAGATAAAGTAAATGAGTAAATAATCAAGTGAATTTCTAAAATCCATTATTTTTAAAATAAACTAGCAAATTAAATGGGTATGCTTTGTTCCTCACTTGAAAACTATATGTGTATTTTTATAATCTGCAAATATGTTAAATCAAATTTAATTGAATACCTGCATTATATATATATATATATATATATATATATATATATATATATTGCTGTTTCTGCTTATGTTACGATTAACTTAAAATTTAGAACTGCATAATACATCATATTTCTTTACTGTAAATATAAACCCTTCTAATCTACAAGCTAAATGGAAAAACAGATAAACCTCACCTTATCATCGAGCGACATCGTTGCTCTACCTAACCCATGGCTACGCGACTTCGGCCAAAAATCGTGAGTTCCAGCTCGCGCTCACATCATCACGATTCGCCCCTTACTCCGACTCGCGAACCCGTTCGACAATACGGCTCTCACTGACGAAGCGCCTCGCCTACTACCCAAAACAACGCACCACCATCACCGACGACGCAGTCGTTGCTTTCGTACATCCTAGGCGACACCACAGTCAGCCATTTGCCTTGATCGATCGCGCTCCCAAAGCCTTGACATCGTCGCAACTTGCCCCAGTATCCTAAATCTCGAGCTAGTGACTTCTCTGATAAAAACGCGAGCGTCCCCTGTTTGATGATGAACGAAATCGATCTGATTTAAATGAAATTGAAAGAGGGAAGAAAATCTCGATTCGATTTTTACTTGATTTTGAAGATGAAGGCTTCGGCCATTTTATATATATATAACTGAATGCGTGAATTCTTGAAGAAGGCTCGGCTTTTAAAAATGAGAAAGGAGGCATATTGAAGAAGGGATAGGGTAGCATATTGAATGTAATTTGTACGGTGATTTGAGATGTTGGAAAAGTTTTTGAAAAGTTTCTGATGTGAACCATTGAGTAGTCAAAACAATATATGAACATTTTATTTTAAATTTAAATTTGAATCAACTTGAAGTCATAGCTAAAAATCTTGACCTTCCATCGAGGCGTGCCGCTAGGCGTTTATAATGCTAAACCCCTATTCCGAACGCAATAGAAAAAGTTTCGAGTCCTAATTTAATCGTATGGAGAAGATAACCTTTTGGGTTCAGTTATAATATTAAATTTTTGATATAGATTCCAGCGCGCTTATATATCGTATGCACACACGACAACTCCAAATGCTACGAAAATTGAAATCCGATAATAATTCAATATTACGGATCCAATGGAACTGGTTTCATCGAATTCCGAGACTATGTCACGGAAGGCTATTTTTAAATATCGATTTAAACGATAAAATTTCAAAACTTAAAAAAACACTTCCAAATTCAATTTCAACACTTTTACTATCTTCAGTATCATCAATATAAATTTTACAAGCCTTCAAATTATTTTTAACAAGCTTAAAACTGGAGATTCAATATTTTACCCAACTTTCAATTTTTAAATTCAATAATTTAATTATCAAATAAATAACGATATTTTTATTCAAGTTAAAAGTTAACTTTTAAAGATTTAAAATCAATTAAATATTCCGATTCAAATGTCCAAAAATTCCGGGCCATCACATGAAAATATGGAAGTTTATTTTTCTTGAGTAGTTTTATTTAAATTCAAATCAGTTAATAGTTAATGACAATAAAATACTTTCCAAACTTGAAAATTTTTATACAATAAATTTGTAAATCATCTTCTGGGTGAGACGTCATATATCATTTTGTTAAATTTTGATTGTTATTGCTCCATTTATCTTACTTCCGGCGTTTTAACAGTATTTTCGGTACCGATATCGATTTTTGATTGAAGATCGTATCGCTGATATCTGTGTATCGTTTTAATCATCTCGTCATGTTAATCTACACAATATATTCATATCTGTGTTTTGGTGTCTGGTAAGCGGCGTAAACAGTGATACGGTTCGCCCGTATTTTTTACCTTTTTTTCTCTTGTCTTTTCAATCGTACTACCATTCAGCCTGTTGCCTTTATTAAAATGTGAAACGAAAGTTGACCTTTCACATTTCATTTTTTTTTTTTAATTTATTTTGGTGCCTTTTTAACTTGCTTATCGGTTCACTCAACTAAAAAAGTAACACTTTGCAACTTGTCTGAAGCCTTCTCCTTCCCAACCAAACCTCCCTCTCTCTCTTTCTTCTGTTACCCATCCTATTGCCGAATACACCTCTTCCCTTCACACGACCGCAACCTAGCAAACTTGACCACCCTCCACTTGTTCAACAACCGCCGCGTCGAGAACCACCCTCTGCCTTCATCCCCAGCATGCTCCGAGCCACCATTTCCAGCCTCTATCGATCTCCAACCCATGAAACCATCGGCCTCCTTCTCCTTTTACAGTATAATATGTATATTATATTATAGTATATTTTATTATATCATATTTTATTATATTATATTATAAGTTGCAGCCAACCGAGCAAATCAGAGTTTCATATATATGCTCCTGCTCGCCTTTATGTGTACGTATATATATATATATATATATATATATATATATATATATATATTATACGAGTATATATGAACGCCCAGGTGGGCCTACGTTTAATCACATGAATATTAAACTCGGCTCCTTAAAATCAAACTTAATACATGAAAACTCCTCCCCAAAATAAGATTGTAAATTAGGTCTCTAGAATTAAGTTACTGAATAATTGTACACATTTATGCAATTATTCAATGAATAATTGCAGACATTTACGCAATTATATCCAAAAATTGCGTAAATGTCTGCAATTATTTAGTAAATAATTACAGAAATTTTCGCAATTTTTTGTGAATAACTGCATCCGTAATTTTTCAGTGAATAATTATGGAAATATCTATAATTTTTGGATATAATTTCATAAATGTCTGTATTTATTCACTGAGTTATTGCATAAAGATATGCAATTATTTAGTAGCTTAATTCTACGGACCTAATTTACATACCTTTTTTGGCAATGTTGTTTGGTGTATTTTGAAACTTAATTGGGACTTTAGTCAAACTGTCTCTTAATCACAATGTTCATGCATTTATGGTTACACCTACGGAAGTATATTTCACAATACCATTGCCAACATAAAATGAACCCGAAGCAACAATCGAGAAGACCGAGATATCTAAAGAACATTCATAGAGCTTATAACTTAAAAGATTTCATTGTTTCATTTGTTTTGACTTGTTTTACCTTATTAGAAATGGAAATAATACTTATTCTTTTACATGCATATACTCGTTTAGCTAAAGTAGGTTGTGAGCAAAAAATTTATCTGAATACATCATCTTTTCAAAGTTCTATTAACAGTGAGAATTTAATTAACATGATTTCCATCGTGGATTTTTGAAATTTCAAATTTGAAAGGTGATTCTGATATACGACCATGTTTAGAAATTTAAAAGGTGGCTTCCAATAAATTATTATTATGGCCAATTTAGGATGCATAATTTAAACTTAAAGATTCCATCGAAGTCATTGGCAGTTTTTATGACTGCTAATGTCTATGAAAGGTCCAACTAAATTTTGAATAGATAAATATGAACAAATTACACAAAATTTAGACTTTATAATCTTTGGGTACATTTCAGTAAAACATTATCCAAGAAAACAGACAATGTACTTAGTAAAATTTATTTGGCAAACAATTATGTACTCCGACTTCAACTTAAATAAACTCTATTTCAATTCCTAATGCAACTTCATCTGAATATACACGATCAAGCTCCCCAAAACAAATGACGGCTATGCCTTCTAACTGTGCACACCTTACCAAGTTCATATTTCTATCCAAATCCAACATCAAAGATGAAACCCAAAAGCTAACTAATATTTCACAATTCATCCACTAATCAACTGCAAGTCTTATTCATAAAAGTGAAATGACATGATCATAAAATAAAAAAATTCCAAAAAAGGAAGCAAACTTCACACATTGAAATGTCCGGTGTATAAAAATAAACTACAAAGAATCCAATCATAGTATGAAATCACACCACCTGTCGTATTCACCTGTTGTGGAAAACAAAGCACTTTCAAACAATAACAAATATATTAATATAAATAACTTAAGTTACATAAACGCATCAAATATTCCTACATAATTATCAAATTCATGATTACTATTCAGACATATAATCCACATCAATGCTGTTGACTTGATCCGAACCGAGCCAACTCAATAACCCAACATGAGCTTCACCATTCAATCTTTGAGTACAATACTCTACTAACATGCTCCAAAGATCTCCAACTGTTCATCCATGCATCAAGACCCATTGTGTCACCTTCCTTACATACATATATGTGAATACCTATTTTTCCATACATCCTTCTGAATATTATTTACAATTGTTTTTACATTTTTTTTTCTTCTAAAACACTTTCATATGAAAAAATATCATCATACCCATTTAAATGTGTTGGCATCATTGGTCTCCTGCTTTCCAGTAAGGCATCGGTCGTTTCCTTCTCTATAAACCACAATGTGTTTTTTGTGCTTCAGTCCAAGCTTCTCAATGGCTATCTTCATAACTGCATATCCCTATGTAATCCTGTATGTAATCTAATCCAGTATGTAATCTAATCCCTTGTACAGTGCATGTATATCAAGGAGTTTCAGCAAAATATAAGCATATTTCTTGCTATAGAGTTGCATATAACAAAGATAAGTATGACCATGTTTTACGTGAATTTATTAAAAAGGTAAGACTATTTTCAATGTTGTGTTATTTCCAACTCAAATATAAAATGAATTATAGATAGAAGTAACATATAATGTTTGTTGTTAGTTGTGCTTAAAATAAAAATAAACAGTTCATGCATAAATTAAATTACAACAAAGCTCCCTAATGTTCTGCAATTTCTGAATACTAAAAATTAAAGATGTAACTAAGAGTTAACTTAACCTTATGTGGTCAACCCACTTCTATATATGCTTCAAGTTATGAATGTCCTGGCATACAAACCTCCATGCAAACTCAAATATTTTTATTTATGGTCATGTGCGCCCATCCAAAGCTTTATACAACAAAAAAACATAATTTTCAGTTTCAGCCATTTCTAGTAAACTGCACAATGATATATAGGCTCGATGCATTCTTAGATAACTCAAACTTAGGCACATGTATAAAAATACTTGTGTAGCAGATATAAACATGTGTCATTTTCAAAATTCAAAAATGTAATTCCATTAAAATATAATCAATTTTTTCACATGAATATCACAAATTTGAAAACCCCATAATACTAAGTTAATGTAAATCACATTAACATGTAGGTTAAGAAGGATGTGTAGAAATGAGTTCACACTAAAAGGAGCGGTTCTAGGTTTCTGAAAAAGTGAGCATGAACGAAAATTGAGAAAAAGGGTAAGGACTATGGAAGATGGATGATCATATGCAATAATTAACTTAAAAGGTGGTAGATTTAATAACTGCTAACCAAATATTACTAACCAACCAAAAGATAAGAACGTTAGATAAGAACATAAAAAAATTACAATCTACAAAACAAAAGGCTATAAAATTAAAAATATTAAAATACCTTGGGAGCAAAAAAAAAAACGCTTAACAACAGATAGATTAGTGTGAGAATTATAGATTTGAGGAGAATCAATGTGCTTTTGTTTAAGGAAGGAGAAAAATTCATGATAATGACTCATAGGTAACTACCAGATTAAGACCGGGGAAACCATATGATATTGAATTGAGAGAATTAATTTAGGTTTTCGAATCGATTTTGTGGTGGGAGAAAAGTTGATGAGAAGAGGGAGCATGCATTGGAAATTAGAACGGAGGAGAAACTAATTCGATCATAGGCTTTAATCTAGAAAGCAATAAGTTTTATGTGTGCATTATTGTTACTCATACAAAAATAATAGCATAAAATTATCAGCAAATAAAGTAATTAATTCATCCCAAATTAACCAATCCATAAAAATTAATCATCTCACACAGCACCATTTTTTAAAAACATGGTTTGAAAGCAATTTCAAAAACAATACTGAAAAATAAAAGAATATAGAAAAATAAAAAATGGGAAGAGGTAACGGTGTTTGCATTGTTTTCAACCTCTGTTTGCTCGTCACCGTAAAAGCTCATCATAAGCACGACGAACACACTGATGAGGAGAAGAAATGCTACGAAGAATGCAAAAAGAATCTGGTAATGGGTATCTTCGGAGAATTCTGCAACTTATGCTACTCAAACAGTGACGGCAATTCAACCTCAGAGACGGGTGAAATGAAGGCAAGTGGTAAACATGTCAACATATTATATTATCTAAACCTCACCAACGATCCCAAGTAAAATCCATTTCAAATGTAAACAAAGCAAAAAAACTATTAAATGTATTGTACGTTTGATGTCCGTTTTAGCAACAAAGCTCTGCTTTACATTATATATTAACTTCATCGTTAAAGCATCAAGCTGATTTTTTTCTTAGCAGTCTGTAAAGGTTGATAAATAATTGCAAAAGTTCAAATCTGAATTTCCTATATAAACATTTATAAAGAAACAGTCATTGTTATTCAGTTTGGCTGGTGAAATATAAAAGCAAATATATAACATTCAACGTTGTATTATCCTCTTCAATTCAATAATATGAAGAGATGTATTCAACTGTATTCCGTGGATCAATAAATAATATAAAAATCATATAACCAATGCTACAATAGAAATTCAACCGAACTGACCCAACATTGAGAGAATTAAAGTTTCAGGAACCATAAATTCATCATCTTCATACTGATGATACCACATAAAAAGAGGGGAATTTAGTCTATTTTGAATGAAAAGTTGCACGTTTATTTTTCTTTGCCATTTTAGCTTCAATTTAGAAAGCAAAGAGTTTTATGTGTTCATTATTTTTAATCATACAAAATTAATAGCATAAAAATAGCAACTTTTAAGCTAGATAATGTTACATTAAATGTCTCTTTCACCACACTTCAAACCATCTCACAACGTACCTGACATTCCTCCAACCAAACAGCACATTTCAGATCACTGTGACAGTCGCATTCACCATCTATGACATCATCACAGTCTTCCTCCATCATCAGATCAACTACAAACTTCATCTAACAGCTACTATAATAATTGCACTGCACTTTGTAACAATTGCACTTCATCTAACTGATCACACTGCAACACTCACAACCTCAGCCAGTCCACACTTCAACCTTCTACTGCATTTTATTACACTCAGCTACTTCTCACCAAACATTATTGCTTCAATCTCCATAATACCATCATTTCTTACTTCACCGTCAATCAGTTTCATCATCATACTTCTTCCTTCACGCCAACAACAACGTAGCCATCTTCATTCATTAACAGTGCCACCATCATTACACTGATACATTTCAGCCACTGCACTTATCAAACCATCCACTGTTATTCAAATACCCCCTGAAATCACAAACTACATCACAGTGCCCTTCACCGAACTCTATTCACGAACCCATGAGCAAATTTACTGCCCGTTCCAACATCGCCTGCGAGCACCATCACCCCAATTCGCCTTCAACTCAACTCACCTACCACCCTCGAAATCGCGACCAAATCCGTGAACTCGCAACTTCACCGCATTCCAACCACCACTCGCGGCCATCCTCTTCGCCATTGAACTTCGCGACCACTCCATTCCAAATCGAATTCGTGAAAAAAAAACCCAATTCGAATCAACTGTCGAACCCGCAACACAAATGAACTATCTCCTTCTCCTAAATCTGGACCGCAACCTCATCGTCTTGTGTACCTAAATCACTATAATTTCCTTTCCGGAATTTAGTTTCTGAATCTGCAGTCGCGTTGGATCTGAGGTTGTGTCTTGCTTTGCAGGAAGGAAGAAACGAGAGTAAGGGTTTTAATTTGGGCAAGGCTGAAAGAAGCGGAAGTGATAATGGATCGTGAGTCGAGTTGGATGTGGATGTAGAGCAACGTTTGTTTACAGCGAGTTTAGGATCTGGCTTTTTAGGTTTATTTATTCTAGGGGAGGACGATGCAAGACTTTTTAGGTTTTTTAGTTTGGGGGAGGACGAAGTGAGAAGAGTAGAATGTGGTGAGAAGCAGATGCGAAAGAAGACGATCCGATATGAACAGCGTGTGAAAGGAAAGAAAGGGCATTTTGGATATTTCAAAAAGACACCGTGCAAATCAGTTCATGGAGTTTTCATTATTAGTAGTAAAGATGTTAATGTCTATATATATATATATATAATTTTACAAGTTGTATACATATAAAGGTTACAGCAGTTGTATATATTAGTTGATTTACAAATTTATGAATTATGTTATATATATAATATGTAAATAAGCGTTAGCTTTATGATTTGGTGTATATAGGGTTGTCTTGTTTTCAAATATATATATATATATATGTGTGTGTGTGTGTGTGTGTGTGTGTGTTAGTTTATATTATACTGGGTATTATAACATGTGGGTTGTTGTAGTTATATGTATATTGGTATATATAAGAATTGTTGGCTATAATGTATATATTTGTTTTGATTATATAAGTTTGAAAATATATATGTCTATATATATTAGTTATAGAAGTCGCAGTATAGATAATGGTGTATACGTGTTTATATTAGCTTATATACAATTTATGGTATATATATTTTAATATTATATTTTACTATGTAAAGGTTGTTTGTAATTATATGTATGTTACTGTATATTTATATGTATAGGTTTATGTTAAGTTGTATGTTTAGTTATAATACATAAATTTTTATATTTCAGTATATATACATTATTTTATAAGGTATGTATGGGTTTGTGTGTGTATATGTGTATATATATAATTTATGTTTAAACAAAAGATGATAGTGTATATATTTGAGGATATATGTCTATATATATATATATATATATATATATATATATTCGTGCACCCACTTGCTGCTGCCTTAATTTTTTTGTATAAAGTTGTAAAAAAAGTTGTATATATATTATGTATGGCTTCAGTATAAGTCGCTTGCTGTATTTATAATAATTTATAAAGGTATGTTTGTTCACATATATGTATTTTAAGTTTATATCTATCCTGTTTTATATACATATATTGTTTGTAAAAGTTTTTTATATATGTACTTTATAGATATTTTGGACTCTTTCAGATTTCTAAATTATAACATATAAGATGATTTGATACGTATTATGATTTGAAATAACATATGTAATTTAAATTGAATATTGGTTTTAAGAAAAATAGTAATATAATATACATATATTTTGTTTCGGTTATATCAGGGTGATTCTAATTCATTTCCATCAATTCCTTTCATCAGCTTGTCCGTCGAGCTCATGTCCATCGTGCTTTGCTTCGAAATTCGTGCCTGGATTCGTAAACCATTTCAGTGTAAAATCTCTCTAGCCTCGAAAGGTGAGCGATCACTCACGATTAACGTTCTTATATTTATTAAATTTGATTTCAATTGAAACGACAATTGAAATATGCTGCCGTTAGTTATTTACATGTTGATCTCTGTATCTGTTCACCTGTGACATTTGACACCATTATCTGTTATTTATATTGATGAGATATGCCTGTTATATTATTTTTTCTGTTATCACTCTGCAAGTTCCCTATTAGCATAGAATTCACTATGGGGTTAAATGATACATACCCGAACGATATGTAGAATAGAAGAAAATCGTTATGGGTTGAAATGATAAACCCAAGCGATTTTCATTTGAATTGAATTTGGGATTGCAGATTGAAATGATATATACCCGTATATATTCAAATTGCAAATTGGAATGATAAATATCCGTATCACTAGACAATAAGATAGAAAATTATATACAGACATCGTTGGTCTATCTATAAATATTTTGAAAATAATTTCTATGGTTTTAAAAGGAAATATATATGGTTTTATTTAATATTGAAAATATTATATGTAAATAAGTTTTAATACAAAGTAGATTTAATAATAAGCTTTAATGCAATAAAGCTTGATTTAATTAATATATAATATGTTTGAGTATTTATTTAAAATTTTATTTTAGAAATATATTTTTATAAAGATTTTATAAGTTAAGGTTAGGAAAATAAATTTGAAACTGATTGAAATTGTATTTAATTAAGAATTTTATTTAATTAAATCGATTGAAACTTATTGAGTTTGAGATTTAAACATATGATTTTATAACTTGATTTTGATTTAAGTAATTTAATGAATATTTCACGTTTAAATAAATTGAAGGAATTATTTAGTAAAATGTAATTTAAAGTTATTTAAATGAAATTGAAATTCAAGGCTAAATAATAATGAAGTTAAATCAAGATCTATACGAAATTGTTAAATCTAGTTTTGAAAATGTTGAATATTTAAAGCTTTGAAATATATTGAAATTTAAATGGTTGATTTTGTGGTTCAAATACGTATTTGAAATCGATATAATTCGAAACGATTTTTTTTAAAAATGAATTGAATTGAAATTGATGGATTAAGATTGACTTGAATTTGAATTTGGAATTCGAGTTGATTTGAATCGATTTGTGAAATTTGAGAAAATTATAAATATTTTACTTTATAAATTATTTTAATATGTATATATATATATATATTATTTTAATGTAAAACTATCTTTAATATCAACTATTTCAATATACTAATTATTTTAATATAAACTATTTTATTTTATAAACTATTTTATTGTATATACTATTATTAATATCTAGACTGTTTAAGTGGTGGAAGTTATGATTTCAAAGTCACAATTTTCCAAAGTGTTATGATTTCAAAGCGTTTTGGTTTCGAAAGGGTTATAACTTTGAAAGTGCTAAATTTGGAAATAGATATATTTGAAGTGGAAATGATATTGTATTAATATGGTTTTGAGATGGAAACGATATAGTATTGGTATGGTTTTGAAATGGAAATGATAAATTTTGTTTTGAAGTATAAATTATTTTGACAATGACCACGGTGTTATAATGAGTTTGATTGTTAATAGCATGTATTTCTACATAGTAGATAGTTTAGCGGATCCTTAGAGGATGGTTGTCCTAAACATCCTTTGAGTTACTTGTATTTCAGTTGTTATTTCACTTGAGTTGGACCTATTGATATAAGAATGTTAATCACGACTCAAGTGTTTTGTGCTTTTCTTTACGCTTGGGTCAGATTGAGTGATACAGCTTTTGAGACTCACTTTTAGAGTTGGAGCTTCACTTGGAGATCCATCTATCTATTCAGCTTGCAGTTATTCAGTTGATTCCTGTGATATATTCTTATTCTATTATCTGACAATTGTATTCGAGACTTCTGTTGTATCTTGTTTACTATGTTATATATATATATATAATAGCTTCATGAACTACTATTCTTTTTTTTTCCGCTACTTATTGTTATATTACTCTGTGTCTGTGATTTTTTGATTATTTATTTACTATATATGCTGAGTTTTGCAAAATATAAATTAACAATCCGATATTTTGAGCAATTCAAGTCTGACATGTGCTGATGCGAATGGATGAAAATACCAGGATGTTACACTGTTCTTTCTTTCTTGTTCTGTTTCTTTTTCATTCTACTTGACCGTAACAATCTATCTTTCCGACACTTTGGTGCTCGGCGCATGAATACCGTGAATGTATTAATATCAACATTCGAGGTTCGAAAAGGCAGGTCTTTACAACCCGGCTTTGGTGAAAGGTATGATTCCTTATTCATAATCACTCATAAATATTATTATATCTATCATATTGTAAGTTAGTTAGTTAATCAATTATTATATCGAATTTGTATGTGTTGGTGTCATCATCTTAGTTGAATTGTATAATCGTGTATATAAATTTTGAAAAAAGAATTTTTTTTCCTATGCAAGCTTAGATGAGCAGGGAAATGATTAAAAAATCATTTTTTATTTTCATAAAAAATGATTTAATAATTAAGTATTGTTCAAATAATAATAAATAATGTAAGATTTAAATTTTCAAAATGTTTGTTTACACTTATAATGTTTTTGGATTTAATAAAAATATATTTTCTTGGTATGTGTGTGTGTGTATGTAATATATAAGTATATATTTTATGTATTTTATTACTTTAAATTTTATTAGCACAAAATATATGATAAGAAATTTCGATACGAAAGCACATTAATAATTTTTTTTGAAATCAATAAAATATATAAAAGGATTTCTGTATAGAAATTAAAATAAATTAAAATGTTAAATAAACGTAAAGTCCAAAAAAATTAATTTTTTGGTCGTGAGGATGAAAGGGTGTACTTTTGTTTTAATTATTATTTATGTGATAAGAAATATCTATATCTACATATATACTTATATATTTTATGTATAATAACTTTAAAGTATTTAAATATGGATATATATATATATATATATATATATATATATATATATATATATGTTAAAAAAATTATTTTGAAATACACACACACACGTATGTATGTATGTATTATATTATATTAAAATTTGTTACAAATTAGTTTGATAAATTAAATTTCAAAATAATATACTTATTTTTATTTACATAAATTTATTATTTGAGTTTTATTTATAAACTATATTTAATATTATACAAAACTTTATTCAGACATGTATGTATATATATTTATATTATTAGTATGTACAAATATATACAATGATGACACTCAAGTATATAGAGGGCCTAACATGTCCATTGCGGTGACAATCCTAACATTCATATACGAACATTTCAAACATTGTACACTTTATTGTATTGCTAATGCATGTGCACATGTATGCGTATATGATTCACACATATTATACAATAAATAAAACCTTGTTCATTAAATAAATAAAATTTTGATTTTATTTAAAATAAAATTTAACAAGATCTAAATAAATTTAGACTTCAATCGCCCAACAAGATCCAAAATGGAATAAAACTTTTGAAATTTACCTATTTAAAAAGCTGCATACTGGCCCAGTTCCAACGCAAGTTATGAACAAGCAACTGTAGAACTAAGCACTTGCGTGGGTCTTGAAACAACAATATGCAAGAAATATTTATTTTTAAGTATAATTTATATTTATATTTTTCAATCTTAATTTAAGTTCATCGGTATATTTTAATTGATAAACATTTTATCAATTATATTGATTGCGTAAATTTATTGATGTAGACTAGTTTAGTTTATACATACTAGATGTTATTACAATATTAGAAAGTTAATTGTTACCATTTCATTTTTTTAATAAGGCTCCTATTAGACTTTTATGATTCTCAAAACCCTAAGATGAAAAATAGAAGTCTTTCAACTTCTATAGTCTGCGTTAGGACTTGTTAGTCGGATGCTGACATTGAGTTTGCTAAACAAATCATAGGCCCACAAATGATGGATAACACTTTATCAGTTGTGTTTTATACAACGCCTAACCTTGTGGTCTTTGTCATAATCTTATTACGACCTTGAGTTTGCTCAACAAATTGAAAGAGATTATTCACTCGTTCCTACCATTTCGCATTGGCCTAAGTGTAGTATACTTGCCTTGAGTTTGCTCGATATATACATATACTTATTATACCTTGTCTAGTTTATATATTAATAATACTACACATAACATCCCAAACTTGAGTTTGCTCAACAACCAATGAGTATGGAAGTAATTTATTAATATATAACTATGGTAGATGACAACACTTATATTAATGATTCATAATCTTCGATATGATTAAGTGATATCGACTTGTAGAATAATGCATTACTTATAAAGTGCACTCATGATCCAAATGTTGGATGCATCATAAATCACATTATACCTAATACACGTATGTGTTTACCCCTTAAGTCTATTTAGGGTTCCTCATTGTTCCACCTTTAATTATACATTCATATTATATATATTATACAACCTTTTCAATTTAGTTAACTTATATAATAGTCATATATATAACATTATATTAATATTATTAATTTAATTAATTTAATCAATTTAAATTACTAACATCTTAATTTAGTTTATATTATTTAATTAAACATTTTATATTGAATACGTATGCTATAACAATCATAGTTATACACATATATCTTTATATATCTATATTTTATTATATTAATTAACTAGCTAATATATTTAATTAAATAATTTTACTTAATTTATCAATTATGAAAATTCTTATATATATATGCTACCATAATATTTTAATATAATGTTACATATATCAATATATATGTTATTTAATAAAATTAATTAACCTTTAATTAATTATTCATTTAATTAATATTAACAATTATCAAAAATAATTATTTTATTTTCAAAACTATTTTGAAAAGAATTTTATAACATTTATAAAATCATTATTTAATTTAAATTTAACCTTTTAAAATTACAATGTTATATTATTTATTTTAAATTTAACCTATAAACTTGAAAATTTATTTTAATTTTCAAAATAGATTTTGGAAATTAGCTAAAGGCCAGTAGCTAGGTGGGAAGAGTAGTTGATTACCCAAACCCAACCTTTGACACTACCTTTCTAGACGCCCTACTACGTGGGAATGCTTTAATAAGTTAGATCTAATACTGCTAATTTAGACCGCATAGGCTAATAGTTTTTGTAACAACCCGCATATTTGTCGAGTTTGTATTTAAATATTTTATTTAAATATTAACTCGTTAATCGGATTTTGGTCCGAAAAGCTACTTTTTGCAAACGGTCAAATTAGGACTCGAGACCACTTCCATTGAGTTCGAAATGTCGTTTACAACTTTTTTAAGTATAAACATCGATAGGTTTGGAGTTAGTGAAATTTCACTAACTTTTCCCGCTTTGGACTTTGGGTTAGTTTAGCCTATTAAGCCCAAGTTCCAACCCTCTTCTCCTCACTCATCATAAATTTCCTAACTAATCAAGCTTTGGCATTAATGGTGGAGGGAATGGGAAATTAAAATTCCAAAACTCAAATTCATTTGCAATCCATCTTTCTACTCCAAAGTCAAGAAGAAGACATTGGATTCAAGCTTCTTGTGCTTAGATAGAAGAAGGATTGATTCTTCCTTGCTTAAAACTTCATTTTCATTGATATTTGGTGCAAAGGTGAGATTTTTATCTCACAATTCTAGCCTATAACTATATTGGACTGTTGGGGATGATTCCCTATCATTTTTGCATGCATGTTAGCATTTGGTTTGGATTGGATTGGCGAAAAACTCCAATTTTTAGCGTTTTGGTGCATTTTCTGCACTTAGGTCGTTCTGGCCATTTTTAGGTCGTTCGGAGTTAAGTCGTTCGTCCATAGGTCGTGAGTCGTTCACGAGTTAACCCTAGGTCGTTCTGGCCATTTTTAGGTCGTTCGGAGTTAAGTCGTTCGTCCATAGGTCGTGAGTCGTTCAAGAGTTAACCCTAGGCCGTTCTGGCCATTTTTAGCTCGTTCGGAGTTAAGTCGTTCGTCCATAGGTCGTGAGTCGCTCACGAGTTAACCCTAGGTCGTTCTGGCCATTTTTAGGTCGTTCGGAGTTAAGTCGTTCGTCCATAGGTCGTGAGTCGTTAACGAGTTAACCCTAGGTCGTTCTGGCCTTTTTTAGCTCGTTCAGAGTTAAGTCGTTCGTCCATAGGTCGTGAGTCGTTCACGAGTTAACCCTAGGTCGTTCTGGCCATTTTTAGCTCGTTCGGAGTTAAGTCGTTCATCCATAGGTCGTGAGTCGTTTACGAGTTAACCCTTAAGTCGTGCAGCCCTTCAGTCACACAACTCTTAAGTCGTGCAACCCTTAAGTCGGTTACGAGTTATCCCGATAGGTCGTTGGACCCTTAACTCGTAGGTCGTTGGACCTTATCTCGTTAGGTCGCTCCTGGCCTAACCCTTAAGTCGTGCAACTCTTAAGTCGTGGAACCCTTCAGTCACGCAACTCTTAAGTCGGTCACGAGTTATCCTGTCAGGTCGCGACCTCTGTTAAGTCGGCCATTGGACCTTATCTCGTTAGGTCGCTCCTGGCCTAACCCTTAAGTCGTGCAACTCTTAAGTCGTGCAACCCTTACGTCGTGGAACCCTTCAGTCACGCAACTCTTAAGTCGGTCACGAGTTATCCTGTTAGGTCGCGACCTCTGTTAAGTCGGCCATGTTGGGTCGTGAGTCATCGTTAGGTCGCGAACACCTCTAGGTCGCAACCACTAAGTCGCTTGACCCCTTAGACCCCTAGGTCGCAACCGTTAGGTCGCTCGACCCTATCCCTCTTAGGTCGTTAGACCCCCTTTTTGTCTTCACTAGGTCGTACCGTTTTGGATGGGGCGCTGCCCCGCACCCCGCCGGGGGCGCTGCCCCCTGGACCCCCGCGACCTGACCGGGCAGGTCGAACCCCGTAAGCGGTGGCGTTGCCCCCGCACCCCCACCTTGGGGGGTTGCCAGCCCCCCTGGACCCCCCCCTCCGTAGGGGATCTTATCTGAAAAACATTGAGCTGATTTCCTTGGATTTTATTCACATCTCCGTATGCGATTTTTGTGACTGATTGTTTCTACAATTGCTTCTGTGTTTTGTCACTTTATAATATAAAGGTTTCAATGCTAGTAGTAAATATCAAAACTCTTTTAACAAACAATTTCAACTCTATTTTTAATAACAAAGCTCTTTTCTTAAACCGTTTTCCAATCTATTAGTATATACAAACCTTTACCTCACTCGGATGAGAAATCTAATTAAACGACTTAGTAAAACAAGTGGTATGAAACGCTTGCGTTCACTTCGTCGGTTAATTCTTGGACTTGTTCGATTGAACCTCTTGTGACAATTTTATTAGTGAAGATTTACAGTTTGTTCGTAAATATTTAAGTTAAGCTATGGTTATGGGACATGAAGCTAAACTTCTATATTTACTAGCTTAGTGTAATTGATACTTCTCGTTGATCATGACGATCATTCTGATGATTTAGACTAGCAACTGTGCGATGTCTCTTGTTGCGAGGTTAGACTAGACACCACTTGTGTGATTCCACTCACACATACCTTTTTGCTTTTTGGTTAGTCTGGACCTTAATCTGTGTGATTCCATTCACACATGTGGGGTAGCTCCCCTTGGTCTTCGAACCGTCATGTGATAGGCCTCTTTCTCTTTTCTATGATTTCTGGACTTCTTGCATTGATTTCTAGAATTTATGTCATTGACTTGTTATGAGTACAAGTTTGGGGTATGATGCCCTTTCCGAATCTTTGAGAAGATTCTTGTGATATTGATTATCTCTTATTGATTGATCTTCTGTTGATCATTATTTACATACTTATAGTGGTATGTCGTTATGGATGTTTATGTTTATGCCATATCTTTTATGTTATACATGTCATCTGATATTTATAGCTAGACTGACCCGTTTATTATTTTCTTAAATAATACTCGGGTCAGACCGAGTTACAGGTGCTTCTGCTTGACTTCTTCCCAGGGATTCATCACTCTGACTTTTGGCTAACTGTTTAGATTAGCAGTTTTTGTTGTATACACTTGAGATATAGACTCATAGTTGTATTCTTTTGTACAGCACGTGTTGCTATTCTTTTGTATTATCGTGGATCTTACTGACCACTACTCTGATGTACACTTTCATGTGTTAGTTATATATTCATATCTTCTTCCGCCTTTGTGATATGGATATCTGTGACTGATTTGTGATATGATTATTTCTATGTTTGTTTCCGAAGATTATTTATAGCCACCGTGTGATAAGCAATTACATGGATGGTCGCTCCTCAATAGACTTATTCTCCGTGTTAGTTGACAGCACTACTCCGGAGTGTTCTTGGCTAGCATGGGTATAGAGGTGGGGCGTCACAGCTTGGTATCAGAGCCAAACTTCGAAACAATGTAGAATAACTTAACAAGGATCATCGTCCTAGGTCTATCTTAGGAGTCATACCATAGGATTAATTCGAGTCTTCGTACCGATTCATCCTATTTCCTTTATGATTCCTTGTTTTATCTATCAAGATTGCTTGATGTTTATTGGTAAATAACCTTCTTCCTTCTCTTCTTTCTTTCTTTAAGGAAGATAATGTCTAGACCAGGCCATCCCAGAACTGGATCATCTGGTGCTGCTCCTCCGGATGGAGTTTTTATGACTGCTCAACAGCTTCTTGATTTAGTAACTAATGCTCAAGCAGCTGGAGCTAACCCGGAACCTACTCACCCAAAGTCGGGATTTGCACGCTTGTGCAGCGATTACACCAACTTGGGTGGGAAGCCCTTCAAAGGTTTGGAAAATATCATCGAGGTCCAGGCTTGGTTAAAATCATGCGATCGAATCTTTTCTCGCATGAACCTTATCGATCTCCACCGCGTTCAGGTGGCTTCCAGCATGCTCCAGGAGAGAGCATTGGACTGGTACGAACTCCTTATTTCAGAAATTAATGAAGCGAATCTCACCTGGGAGCAATTTCAGGGATGCTTCGAGTTAAAGTTTGTACCAGAAGCTGGGAAAGTAACCTTGGCTCGACGTTTTATAGACCTTGTTCAAGGTCAATCCTCTGTGACTGATTACGTCGCAGCCTTCGAGTCGCTTTCCAAATATGGGGTTGAATACATCAACACCCCATTGAAGAAGAACCAGAGGTTCGTTTATGGCTTAAATAAGAATCTTAAGAAGCCACTGCTCCTGAAACTAGAAGTCGCATTTGATCAACTCGTCAATATCGCTCTTCGTCTTGAAGAGGCTGATAGAGAGAGTGATGTTGAAGTGGAAGGCGCTAAACCAAACTTCCACAACAAGAAGAGGCCAAACAAATTCAAGGGTCCTTATCCCAACAAAAAGGGTAAGCAGGCAACCCTTGCGGCAAAGTTTCCTTCTCCTAGTGGTGCGGGTTGCTTCAACTGTGGGTCTGGGGATCATTATGCGAATAAGTGCTCTAAGCCCAAATCTTGTCGCTATTGTAAGAGCCCGGATCATTACATACATCAATGCCTCAAGCGTAAAGGCAAGAAGGAAGGAAAGTTGAATGTGGCTCAAGCCCCTGGCAACACATCTCGTGGCCAAGGTATTTCTCATTCCATTCTTGATGGTATTATTTTATTTCATGATCAACCTATTAGAGTGCTCTTTGATACGGGTGCATCCCATTCTTTTATATCAAAGGAACTGGTAGACACTTTTTCCTTAAGTGTTACTGCATTGATGACTTCTTTAAAAATTGCGAATCCTGTTGGTGGATCCGCAACTCTTAGTTTGCTTTGTAAAGATGTGGAGATTATTTTTTGCGATTTTTCTTTCCTAGCCGATTTGCATGTCATGCGTTACTTAGGCTTTGGAATAATTTTGGGAATGGATTGGCTTAACCGTTATCAAGCCTATATCCTATGCCCTGAGTGGACTATTCATCTCCGACATCCACTATCTGTTAATCAGATTTCTGTTAATCTTAAAGATTCAGAATCCTGTTTGGTGGCATCTTTATATTCTTTAAATCCTCGTGATAACGATGATGTTGATGAAGATGATATTATTTCTCGTATTCATGTTGTTCGTGAATTTTCCGACATATTCGAGCCCGTTTTAGGTTTACCACCTAAACGAGCTATTGAGTTCAGAATTAATCTTGTTTCTGGAGCTCAACCTATTACTCGTCCTACTTATCGCATGTCCAATAAGGAAAATGAGGAGATGCGTAAACAATTATCTGAGTTGGAGACGAGGCAATTTATTCGCTCTAGTTCCTCGCCTTGGGGAGCTTCAGCTATTTTCGTAAAGAAATCCGATGGTACTCTGAGGCTCTGCGTTGATTATCGCAAGCTTAACGATCTTACTATTAAAAATAAATATCCTTTACCTCGGATTGATGATCTATTCGATCAGCTTAGTGGTGCTAAGGTCTTTTCACAATTGGACTTGGCTACCGGTTTCCATCAGCTTCGTATCGCTGAGGATAACATTCCTTTGACATCATTCCGTACTCGATATGGATCTTATGAATGGCTTGTTATGCCATTTGGGTTAACGAATGCTCCAGCTTATTTCGTTGACCTCATGAATCGAGTTTTCAAAGATTTCCTCGATCGGTTGTTCTCATATTCATTGATGATATTCTTGTGTATTCAAAAACCGAGGAGGAACATGAGAAACATCTTCGGATTGTATTGGAAACACTTAGGAGTAATCAATTAAAGGCGAAATTTTCTAAATGCCACTTTTGGCAATCTCGTGTGAAGTTTCTCGGTCATATTATTTCCGAATCCGGGATATCCGTGGATCCTTCAAAGATTGAAGCGATTCAAGATTGGAAGAGACCAGAGAGTGTGACAGAGATTCGTAGTTTTCTCGGATTGGCGGGCTATTACCGTCGTTTTATTAAAGACTTTTCTAAGATTGTCGTGCCTCTTACTGGCTTGACTAAGAAGGGAGTTAAATATATTTGGTCGGAAAAATGTGAAGCCTCTTTTCAGAAATTGAAAGAACTCCTTTCCGATGCTCCTATTCTTGTTATTCCCGAGGGGAATCAAGATTTTGTTGTTTATACCGATGCTAGTCACGTTGGTTTGGGTGCCGTTCTTATGCAAAAAGAACGTGTTGTTGCTTATGCTTCTAGGCAATTGAAGCCGGCCGAGACTAGATATGCCACACATGATCTAGAGCTCGCGGCTATTGTTTTCACCCTTCGAATGTGGCGTCATTATCTATTGGGAGAGAAATTTATTCTTTACACGGATCATAAGTCTTTGAAATATTTATTTTCTCAAAAAGAACTTAATTTACGTCAACAGCGTTGGCTCGAGTTCCTTGCACCTTATGATCTTGATATTCTTTATACCCCCGGTAAGGGTAATCGTGTCGCCGATGCTCTTAGCCGTAAGCAACAAGCAGTTGTTTCTATGATGATATCCGAATGGAACGATCTCGAGATCTTATCCACTTGTGAGATTCGAGAGCGCGTATCCGATTTATGCTCATCGCTTGTTTTATGTAGCCTTGAGGCTCATCCTTCTCTTTTAGACCGCATTCTTGAAGTTCAAGGGCTAGATTCTGAATTGGCTCTTCTTGGCAAAAATGTTAAGGATAAAATTGATATTGAAGGTTTGAAAGATTTTGATATTGATTCTCGTGGCGGCATTCGAAAATTTGGTGGACTTATCGTACCAAATATTGGAGATCTTCGTAAAGATATTTTAGAAGATTCCCATCATTCTAAATTCACCATTCATCCCAGTAGTAGTAAAATGTACGCTGATATGAAGCGACTTTATTATTGGGGGGGAATGAAATCTGATATTGCTAACTTTGTTAAGTGTTGCATGACTTGCCAACTTGTCAAGGCCGAACATCAAAGGCCTGGTGGGTTATTGCAACCTTTAGAAATTCCAATTTGGAAGTGGGATCAAATTTCCATGGACTTTATAGATGGTCTTCCCCGTTCTCGTTCGGGTCATGATAGCTTATGGGTGATTGTTAATAGACTTACTAAATCCGCCCATTTTATTCCGGTTCGGTCTAACCGAACCGTTCCTCTTTTGGCCAAACTATTTGTCAAGGAAATTGTAAAATTGCATGGAGTTCCTACTTCTATTGTTAGAGATCGTGATCCATTGTTTACTAGTGGATTTTGGAAGAGTCTTCAAAAAGCTTTAGGAACGAAGCTTAATTTTAGCACCGCTTATCACCCCCAGTCCGATGGACAAACCGAGCATGTGAATCAAACTCTTGAAGATCTTCTTCGTGCTTGTGTGCTTGATTTTGGTGGAAGTTGGGAAGATCATATTTCACTTGTTGAATTTTCCTATAATAATAGCTTCCAATCTAGTATTGGTATGGCACCTTTCGAGGCACTCTACGGAAGGCCATGCCGATCTCCTTCTTGTTGGCTTGAGGCCGGTGAGAAGCTGGTTTTAGGTCCAGACTTTATTCGTGATTCCACGGAAAAGATTGAACTTATTCGACATAGGATGAAAGAAGCCCAGAGTAGACAAAAATCCTATGCCGATAACCGAAGAAGGAAATTAGAATTTTCTGTTGGGGATCCTGTTTTTATTCGTGTTTCACCTATGAAGGGTGTTGTACGTTTCAGTCGATCGGGGAAGTTAGCGCCTCGATATATTGGGCCATTTCCTATCACTGAACGTATTGGTTCCATGGCTTATCACCTTGCATTGCCGGCTCAGTTTTCTACTATGCATGATGTATTTCACGTTTCTCAATTACGGAAATGCCTTCGGGATTCCGATTCTATTCTTGAGCCTGCTGTTGTGGAAGAAATTGAAGTTTCGCCAAATTTAACTTATGAGCAGCATCCTATTCGAATTATAGCTTCTGAGGTTAAACGACTTCGAAATAAAGATGTTCCGCTTGTGAAGGTTCAATGGTCCTCAAATCCTAAGGATTGTTCTTGGGAAACCAGAGAATTCATCGAGCATACACATCCGGACTTGCTTACTCCTGCTCCTTGAGGTGAACTTCTTATTTCAAAATTCCTCTTGTGTTAATATGCTTTTATGGTTGTTACTTTTTATTTCCATCTTATATATATTGCGAGGACGCAATTTCTTTAAGGAGGGGAGTCTGTAACAACCCGCATATTTGTCGAGTTTGTATTTAAATATTTTATTTAAATGTTAACCCGTTAATCGGATTTTGGTCCGAAAAGCTACTTTTTGCAAACAGTCAAATTAGGACTCGAGACCACTTCCATTGAGTTCGAAATGTCGTTTACAACTTTTTTAAGTATAAACATCGATAGGTTTGGAGTTAGTGAAATTTCACTAACTTTTCCCGCTTTGGACTTTGGGTTAGTTTAGCCTATTAAGCCCAAGTTCCAACCCTCTTCTCCTCACTCATCATAAATTTCCTAACTAATCAAGCTTTGGCATTAATGGTGGAGGGAATGGGAAATTAAAATTCCAAAACTCAAATTCAATTGCAATCCATCTTTCTACTCCAAAGTCAAGAAGAAGACATTGGATTCAAGCTTCTTGTGCTTAGATAGAAGAAGGATTGATTCTTCCTTGCTTAAAACTTCATTTTCATTGATATTTGGTGCAAAGGTGAGATTTTTATCTCACAATTCTAGCCTATAACTATATTGGACTGTTGGGGATGATTCCCTATCATTTTTGCATGCATGTTAGCATTTGGTTTGGATTGGATTGGCGAAAAACTCCAATTTTTAGCGTTTTGGTGAATTTTCTGCACTTAGGTCGTTCTGGCCATTTTTAGGTCGTTCGGAGTTAAGTCGTTCGTCCATAGGTCGTGAGTCGTTCACGAGTTAACCCTAGGTCGTTCTGGCCATTTTTAGGTCGTTCGGAGTTAAGTCGTTCGTCCATAGGTCGTGAGTCGTTCAAGAGTTAACCCTAGGCCGTTCTGGCCATTTTTAGCTCGTTCGGAGTTAAGTCGTTCATCCATAGGTCGTGAGTCGTTCACGAGTTAACCCTAGGTCGTTCTGGCCATTTTTAGGTCGTTCGGAGTTAAGTCGTTCGTCCATAGGTCGTGAGTCGTTCACGAGTTAACCCTAGGTCGTTCTGGCCTTTTTTAGCTCGTTCGGAGTTAAGTCGTTCGTCCATAGGTCGTGAGTCGTTCACGAGTTAACCCTAGGTCGTTCTGGCCATTTTTAGCTCGTTCGGAGTTAAGTCGTTCATCCATAGGTCGTGAGTCGTTTACGAGTTAACCCTTAAGTCGTGCAGCCCTTCAGTCACGCAACTCTTAAGTCGTGCAACCCTTAAGTCAGTTACGAGTTATCCCGATAGGTCGTTGGACCCTTAACTCGTAGGTCGTTGGACCTTATCTCGTTAGGTCGCTCCTGGCCTAACCATTAAGTCGTGCAACTCTTATGTCGTGGAACCCTTCAGTCACGCAACTGTTAAGTCGGTCATGAGTTATCCTGTTAGGTCGCGACCTCTGTTAAGTCAGCCATTGGACCTTATCTCGTTAGGTCGCTCCTGGCCTAACCCTTAAGTCGTGCAACTCTTAAGTCGTGCAACCCTTACGTCGTGGAACCCTTCAGTCACGCAACTCTTAAGTCGGTCACGAGTTATCCTGTTAGGTCGCGACCTCTGTTAAGTCGGCCATGTTGGGTTGTGAGTCATCGTTAGGTCGCGAACACCTCTAGGTCGCAACCACTAAGTCGCTTGACCCCTTAGACCCCTAGGTCGCAACCGTTAGGTCGCTCGACCCTATCCCTCTTAGGTCGTTAGACCCCCTTTTTGTCTTCACTAGGTCGTACCGTGTTGGACGGGGCGCTGCCCCCTGGACCCCCGCGACCTGACCGGGCAGTTCGAACCCCGTAAGCGGTGGCGTTGCCCCCGCACCCCCACCTTGGGGGGTTGCCAGCCCCCCTGGACCCCCCCTCCGTAGGGGATCTTATCTGAAAAACATTGAGCTGATTTCCTTGGATTTTATTCACATCTCCGTATGCGATTTTTGTGACTGATTGTTTCTACAATTGCTTCTGTGTTTTGTCACTTTATAATATAAAGGTTTCAATACTAGTAGTAAATATCAAAACTCTTTTAACAAACAATTTCAACTCTATTTTTAATAACAAAGCTCTTTTCTTAAACCGTTTTCCAATCTATTAGTATATACAAACCTTTACCTCACTCGGATGAGAAATCTAATTAAACGACTTAGTAAAACAAGTGGTATGAAACGCTTGCGTTCACTTCGTCGGTTAATTCTTGGACTTGTTCGATTGAACCTCTTGTGACAATTTTATTAGTGAAGATTTACAGTTTGTTCGTAAATATTTAAGTTAAGCTAGTGGTTATGGGACATGAAGCTAAACTTCTATATTTACTAGCTTAGTGTAATTGACACTTCTCGTTGATCATGACGATCATTCTGATGATTTAGACTAGCAACTGTGCGATGTCTCTTGTTGCGAGGTTAGACTAGACACCACTTGTGTGATTCCACTCACACATACCTTTTTGCTTTTTGGTTAGTCTGGACCTTAATCTGTGTGATTCCATTCACACATGTGGGGTAGCTCCCCTTGGTCTTCGGACCGTCATGGGATAGGCCTCTTTCTCTTTTCTATGATTTCTGGACTTCTTGCATTGATTTCTAGAATTTATGTCATTGACTTGTTATGAGTACAAGTTTGGGGTATGATGCCCTTTCCGAATCTTTGAGAAGATTCTTGTGATATTGATTATCTCTTATTGATTGATCTTCTGTTGATCATTATTTACATACTTATAGTGGTATGTCGTTATGGATGTTTATGTTTATGCCATATCTTTTATGTTATATCATGTCATCTGATATTTATAGCTAGACTGACCCGTTTATTATTTTCTCAAATAATACTCGGGTCAGACCGAGATGTTACAGGTGCTTCTGCTTGACTTCTTCCCAGGGATTCATCACTCTGACTTTTGGCTAACTGTTTAGATTAGCAGTTTTTGTTGTATACACTTGAGATATAGACTCATAGTTGTATTCTTTTGTATAGCACGTGTTGCTATTCTTTTGTATTATCGTGGATCTTACTGACCACTACTCTGATGTACACTTTCATGTGTTAGTTATATATTCATATCTTCTTCCGCCTTTGTGATATGGATATCTGTGACTGATTTGTGATATGATTATTTCTATGTTTGTTTCCGAAGATTATTTATAGCCACCGTGTGATAAGCAATTACATGGATGGTCGCTCCTCAACAGCCTTATTCTCCGTGCTAGTTGACAGCACTACTCCGGAGTGTTCTTGGCTAGCGTGGGTATAGAGGTAGGGCGTCACAGTTTTCGATAACATTGTTGGAACTGGGCTAGCATGCAATGGATTAATTTTTTTTCACAATTTCAGATCTTATTAGGCCTATGAAATCAAAATTGATTTGGATCTATTTTATATTAATTTTAAATAAAATCATTATTTTATTTAATTTGTTAATGAAAGTTTGATGTTGATATTATATTTATAATATATATTATGTACATTTGTATCATGTACACATGTATGTGTATATGCATGTGCAACATATACAGTATGCATGGTTTAACATGCCTATATCTAAATCCTGGGATTTACACCGCAATGGACATGTTAGTCCATCCAAATACATATGTGATGTCTAGTTTATTTATGCATACATACATACACACAGATGTGTGCGTGTGTGTGTGTGTGTGTGTATTAATGTGATATATAATTAAATTTATGTTTGAATAAATACGTACATATATATTTTAGTATATAACAATATTAATTATATATACATATGATATAATATTTATAAACAAAATCGACATATAAAGTTTAAACTTCAAAATTCAAAATTTTAATATATAGATCTAGATTTGAAAAGTTTTTTCATTTCTAATTTGAATTAATTTTTTAATAGATTATATTTTAATAAATAAATATATATTAATGTAGAAATAAATTTTATCTATTTATTCATAAAACTTAAATATATATATATATATATATATCAAATACAAAATGATATTATAATAAATAGGTAAATGAGTCTATATACACACACATACACACACATTCATATATTAATTTGGCCAAAATTATTTTGAAAAAACAAATTATTTATTAAAACCATACAGTTTTAGAAAAAAAATTTCAAATTAAAAATTTTCATATGGAAATTACTAAAAAAAAATTGAAAATTAATTTTATAGTGTGTATATAATTGTGTATATTAGAATATTTATAATGTTTAATGTGTTATATTCATAAAATAAACATATATACATATTTAGATTTTATAAATAAATATATTAATATAATTTTTTTATGAAATATTAATATGTATGTGATATAATAGAAAATGTACATATGTTATATACATATGTTTACATATTTAAAAGTCTCCTTATATTTAAACCTTTTAAATCATTTTTAAATTCGAAATTTTTTTTTTCATTGTTGCGTGAAAGTATAGTTACTTTATATTAACAGTATATTTATGTACATATATTGTAGGGTGATAATACATACATATAAAGACCTGTGATATCATCATAAATCTAACTACATATGAATCAAGGTAAATATCATATATATATATATATATATATAGATATATATGTATGTATGTATGTATATATATATACTGAAAAGTTATCTTGACTATGGCCAAACAATTACATCTTGAGTGCTGAATCCGTAGAACTTCTTTGGATTTGAATTCAATCTCTTCTGGAAAGCGCTACCCAATTGAAAAATCTATGCAGCTTTGCACTATTTTACTTAAATTCATGTTTTAAACTTAAAATTGAATAGAGGAGGAGCTAAAGTATTTTTGGCCAAAGGTAGTGTGAGGAAAATCTAAAAGAGAGGGATTGAGGGGTTAAAGGAGTTTAAATAGGAAAGAGCTAATTATGGATCCGAATCCATAATTTTCTCTACCAATTCTAACCTTGCTAAAGTCAAATTTAACCCCTCCTTCCCATAAGTATTGCCGGCCATACCATACCCCAATATGGGCCTCCATTCCACTTCAAGCCGATTAGATAATTCACATTTAAATTTAATTTAAACGTACATCGATATCAGATATCGATATGTGTGTACACAAATTTTATATGCGTGCTATTTTCAACATCGATCAACATAATCAAATAAAATTTTATATTTAGTATTTCATAAATATTAATTAATTTAATTAATCTATAATAATTATAGTTTAACTAAATTAGGTGGTAGTCGAAGCATTCAAGATTTCAGTTATGTAATCTTTGGTGTAAATTCATTTAGCTATTAATATCAATCAATTCAAATATTAACTTTCACACATTATCTTAGGTAGTATTTCGACACTATAGCCAAATTTATTGCTTATGTGGTTTTTGTAAAATTAAATTTTACTTATTTTAAGTGGTTCTCAGTAGTGACAATTATTTACACAAATTTCCTTCGTTAAAACTATATCAATTAGGACATATGAAATATGTAATAGTCAAAATACTAATATCATCCATGTTCAACTTGCATAGTAGAAACACAAGGTCCTTGGTTCAATATTATTAATTGAACTACTCTGCCTAGAGGCTTTGACTTTGAGTCGACTTTAGTTAACCATGATATGAGCCTCACATAATGCATTGTCTATTAATACTTCAATTCCAATGCTTCAACTCGACCCAACTATAGTCGTTTGATGGATGTCATGCCGCAACTTAATTATAAACAAGTGGAGTTTCCACATTGTAGTTCGATGGTATTCTCAGGTCAAAATAATTATGTAATATTATCTCGTCGATATTTTCTATTTAACCTTGGTTATAATTACCAACACAAACCTATCGAGTGATTCTTCCATAATTATCCAATAACCATAGGTATGTAACCATAAGTAATACAATGTCCAAAATTTAGAGCGTAATTACTCTAGCCTTTATGGATGTATCGATATCCAATCTCGATACATCTTGACAAAAAAATTTAAAATGACATTTCTATTCATTATGATAAATTGCTCATGATCACAAAATATTGTAATTACTATCACAAAACACACCATTTGAGGATGTTCTGTTAAATATGCTTAAGTTAAATAATTAATTAATATAACACATTATAACAAGTATATAATCAAATGAAAAACATCATTTATTTCGAATGAAAGTTTATTATAGTGTCAATAATTTTGAGTAAATTACAGAATTACCCTTAGAGCATTCCTCAACTCTATCATTTTCATGATGCAAGCTTCCAAAATCCCTTCAAGCAATTATTTCACATTTAAACCCCATTTAAAATTATATCGATACCATATATCGAACGTGTACATATAATTTTATTATGTGCATTTAAATAATTGCAAATAACCCGAAAACATCTGACAAGTGAATAATAATGAATAATTTTCAAATATTAATTAATTTAACTGATTTATAACATTTTATAACTAATTAAATCATGTACTTTTTCAAAGAATTCATAAATGTGGTTGCGAGATTTGGAGTTATGAATTCAATCAACGATTTATTTTGAGCAATTCAAATATTAATGTTCACTTATCACCTTAGCTAGTATTGTGATAGTTTGGCAATATTCATCGCTTACAGTAAAATATAATTTTACATTTTCTTAGGCGTTACCTTTTAGCAATGATTATTTGCATATATTCTCTTCGTCAATACTATAACTTTAGGATTTATGGAATTTTTTTTAATAAAAATTCTAGTGCCATCCTCATTCAGCTTGTGTAACAACCTGCCTTTTTGGCTATCGAAAGTCGACACCGAACACTACCACCGTGCTCAAATGTCACGCATTCAATCGACAAAAGGGTAGATTTTTAGGGTAAATAAAAAGAAAAGAACAGAGAATTAAGGAAATCAGAATCTCATAGCGGAGTCGATAATATATAATATAATAAGGACAGTAGAACTGTCACTCCAAAAATACAGAGTATATCAGAGTTAAAAAAACAAACCTTACCAGCTGGACAATTATAAAAATCCTAACTTACAAATGCTGATGGGGATACTATATAATACAATGGAAAATATAACACTACGATAGGTGAACCTCCAGCTCTTCTCCAAGGCTTCCATTACACCTAGATCAGCCTAGGAAAATACTCGATCTGACCTGAGTAGTTTAATAAAATAACACTCAAATTAGTCAGGAAATACTAGCATGAGATAACTCAAATAATGGGAACATATAAAAGTTCTGCTAGACCATGCCGCTAATGCGGAATGGATTTTTAACGCATAAGAATAACATCCATACAGGCAAGAGCAGGAATAAATATCAAGAACAAATATAAATAAGAATGGGCATAAATAATATTAGAACCAGACTTGGAAGAATGAAAACAACCTGAGTAAAATCCAAACTGGACAGAATGTATAAAACAAGGTAACAGTCCAAACTTGATAGAATAGACAAAATAAGCTAACATTCCAAACTTGATTGAATGGACAAAATCAATACTTAAGTGCCGCGAAGAGTGGTTGACTCTTCTCATGGCAATTTAAAGTTAAACAGATTCAAGGGTTCGAGTCAAATAAGGAAAGGAAAATTTGCAACAGCTAACTAGTAGGGTGCACCACCCTTGAAGTATACCTCTAGTAATATACTTCTGGGAAGCTCATTTACTCTGTGACATCATTAATCAAAATGATTAATAAATTTTAAACGCCGTTAATTAAAACATGTAATTAATTTCACATAAATTAATTGGATTAACTAAATTCAAACCTCATTAGTTAAAATGATGTAATAAAACATCATTTATTACAATGGTTAATTTATTAATTAAAATGATTAACTAAATGTTAAATCATTATATTAGTTAAAACAATTAATTAGTTTTATAATAATTATTAATTAAAATGATTAATTAAAATTCAAAATCATTAATTAAAATGACGTAATAAATTAAAATCTCATTAGTCAAGTAGATTAATAAATTTCAAACATTATACATCTAAAATGATTAATTACATTCAAATATTAGAAATTTAGGATGATTAATTAAAATTAAATATCATTAATTAAAATGATTAATTACTTTTAAATATCATTAATTAAAATTATTATTAATTTTAAATATCATTAACTAAAATAATTGATTAAACTCAAATAGTCATTAGTTAAAATGATTAATTAAATCTATTCTCATTTGAATCAATGGTTAAACCAATTTTAAACATCATTAATTAAATTGGTTGATTGATTTCAAGATCATTAGTAAAAATGATTCATTTATTTAAATTATCATTAATTAAAATGATTAATTAATTTTGAAATTCTGTTTATTAAAAACACAAGTTTAAGTTCAAAAAACATACAATAGGGTTTTAGGGATGGAAGTCAATAAACACGGTATAGTGAAAATTGCAATAACGACAAGTTAAATGGAATATCAAGCTTTATCTCAATTAAACATCAATATAATAGCAAAATGATGTAAATAAATAATTATTGGCAAGAAACCCCTTAGGGTCTCTCTACAAATTTTTCCTGTAAAACAATGGATGCGGATAATATACATAATCATATGGGTTCATAATAATAAAGTTAATATGTCATCTATTTTTCAATCGACGATTCAACCAAACAATTTAACTAACATCCAAGCAATCAACAATAGTTTATAGCATCACAAAAATGATATAGTAAAATTTAATGTAAGTTGAACTCACATTGATTTTCTTTTTCACCGAAACGTTCCAATTTGCACTAAAACAAACGACTTTTCAATTTTAGCATAAATTATAACAAGTTTCAAATCCAACCAAACCAATTCCATGGCATAGCCATCATCACTACGAGTCTAATGCAAAAGACAATGTTTGAATCCGACCACGTATGTAAAAGTTATTCAATTTTTAAAGTCATCGATTATTAAATTTAATTAATTAACTAATTTTATTCATTTACATTAATTAATTACCAACAAAACAAAATCCTTATTCTCCTATTCATCATTGCTCCAGGCAATGGTACCTCCAACCCAATTTCATACGCACATCTCTAGTGATACAGAGCTCGTATTCACCATTCGACGAACGGTTGGCAGCACCGCACTCCCATTCTCAAACTCTACCTACCGACACCCTCCAGTCGCCCTCCGATCACCCATACACAAAAGCGATGCTGACCCTAATTTTGCCATCGCCAATGTCGCACTGCTTTGAATGGTGATCCCATCATGTCGTGCCTCTCCCACTACGTGAACCACCTCGTGTAGAACGCGATTCCAATGGCCGCGTGCCCCACTTCCACCTCAACCACCCAAAAAGAAGCCTTAGCCTACCCAAGCTTTGGCCATGGCTAGACGAGCTTCCCAATATAAAATCAAACAACCAAAACACTCACAGAATTGAAGGCATAGGTCATACGATTCCAACGAGTCAAGTTCCGTGATTTTCAGTTTTGAAATGAATTTGATTTTAAATTTTGAAAACGAAGGCCTTCTAAAAAATTTCTCACTAGAAATGTTGTTTAAAGAGAGAGAAGTTATTGTTTAACGTAGGGAGGTAAGGGAAAAATACATTCAGAATGTGTAAGGTATGGAATATAAAATAATGCACATATTATTTTGATTAAAACTATCAAACTTCAAATGTAACGACCTAGAATTTTTGTAAATTGATACTTGGAATATTTAATTGATTTTAAATATCAAAAATTTAATTTTGTAAGTTAAATAACTTGAATCTCAAATATAGCTATTTATTTGATAATTAAATTATTGAATTTAATAATTAAAATTGTTTAAATAATTAAATCTTGGGTTTTAATTTGGATATAAATGATTTCAAAGCTTATTTAAATTCTATTGAGCAAGAATGGTAATAATAAACTTTTAATTTGGATTAAAGGCGATTAATTTGGTTTTTAAAAATAATGTGTTTTAATTAACATATAAAAATAGCCTTATGATGCACTATCTCGAATTTCGACGATATCAGTTTCATTGGATCCATAATAATGTGTTATTATATGATAGCAAATTTCATGGCGATCAAACGTATCGTTTGGTCATGCGAGATCGAAACGCATAGGACTTAAATTTAGAAATTTATATAATAATTAGGTATGAAAAGCTACCTTCCGTATATGATTGAATTATGTCTCGAGATTAGTTTCATTGTATTCGAAATAGGGGTTTACATATAGGACGCCCAAGCGGCACATCTCGACATGGGTTCGATAATTTCGGACGCTTAAAGTTGGATATTTTCGAATTAAAATACATATACTTATAAAATTGCCATTCCCTAACCATACCACAGCTATTCCCACCATACTCAACTCCATAACATGCCCATACCTCCACGTTCTGATGCACACCATTCACTCCTTTATAACTCGTTTTCCCTATCAACAGCTTAAGAAGTAGAAAAAACTTAGTAAGCTTTTAAAAATTGAAATCAATTCGAAGAAATTATACAAAATTATTTCCTTAGATTTATATCAAGGTACGATCGATGGGGAGGAGCGACGGTTCTTTTCTAAGAGAGGGTTGGCAAATTGTCAAGGTACGATCGATGGGAGGTTAATCAAAGCATCGTTTTGGATTCGTGATGGAAAGGAGCACCTCAAATTGAAGTTGTGGGTGATATGGCCTCATGTGGTGGTGTTCGAGGTATATACGGATGCCGCATGGTGGTTCAATTGCTTTTTGTTGGGTGATTCGAGCACGGATTCTTGGGGTCCGGGGCGGAGAGGTTGTGGAGTGAAGTTCATCGGAGAAAACGGTTGTTGATTTCGTCGACAAACGAAGGGGAAATCGATGGAAGAAGGTGCGATGTTCATGGGTTGTTCTGGCATTTCTTTGCGCGTGTATATGATGAAGGAAGAAAAGGTTAAAATGTAAATAGTTTTTAATTAAAGTAATTATTGGATTAAAATTTTATTTAAAAATCGATAACTTTAAAACTGAATAACTTTTCCTTACGAGGTTCAATCAAGGCATGAATATTGGCGTTGCGCTCCCATTGAATATGATCTTGCCTTAAAGCAATTGATTTGTATTAATTGATTATATACTATACATGAAGCGGAGGGATGGGTTGGAGGGATCCAACAGGATTCATCACTACTGTTTATTTTATTACATATTTATATGCTGATATATATGAGTTGTGATGCAGGGGGACGGGTTAGAGGGATCCAATGAGATTCCACATTATTATCGAATTGTTTCAGTAATATTCCTTTTATATTAATTATTGAATAATGAACCTGATTGTGGACACTATGGTTATATATTTGAAAACTAAAAACCAGCAGTGATAGAAAATCAATACCGATATTGGTTAAGCGTTTGGTTCTTACTAGTCTTAAATTAGTATTTTGAAATACTATAAATCGCCAATTTTGTTGGACTTGGTTTTTGAGACAGAAAATGATTTTAAATCCAAAGTTAGGTTTTAGAAATATTTTTTTAAAGGATTTAACTTCTATTTTACTCCAACCTATTTTCTATCCTTTCTAAATTATTTATTTATATTTAATCTCGATTTAAGTTATTTATTTACATTTAATGCTGTTTAAAAGTTACTTATCAATATTTTTATATTTTTGAAAAGTTAATTATTTGAAATAAATATGGCTTGAAATTTATAATAAGGATTATTAATAATGTTTCGAAAATAAATTATTATTATTATTTATAATAATGGCAATGATTGATTTTTATTTATTTTATATTCTAAAATCATTAATTATTAATTTTAAGATGTTTTAAAGTTAATTATTTTTATTTATTTATAATTTTTATTGTTACTAATTATTATATAATGATGTTTTGAAGCAAAAGATTTTCAATCATTAAATTTTTCGAGACGTATAAATAGAGTTTATAAAACGGACTTAGATTTTTTAAAAGGGAGTTTATAAATTGGTTTGAAGATTTAAGGGAAGATTGTTTGTAAGGTGGAAGAGTTTTACAAATGTTAGATATTTATAAATGAGTTCAAGAAATGGATTTGTAGATTATAAAAGGAATTTTATAAACGATTTTATGGATTTATAAAAGATTTATAAATGATTTTAGAAACGTACAAAAGAATTTATAAGTGATTGAATTTTGTAATATTATAAAATATTTTTAGAGATTTATAAAATGTTTTATAAATGATTTTTTTAAGATTTGCAACGAATTTCTAAATGATTTTAGAATCAAATAAAAAGAAAGTCCTTCTCAATTTTGTAAATATGCTTATACCATTGAGATAAGTATATGAGTGCATTTTCAAAGTTTCAAGGTGTAATATGTGTGAATATACTTATACTTATACTTATACTGTTGAGATAAGTAAATGGATATTTTCTAAGTATTGAAAATATAGGGTTTGGTGGATATATCTTTGTAAAATTATTTTTATACAAGTAATTTGCAAAGTGATTTTAAGGGATGATAGATTCATTGAAAGAGGCTAGTGGTTGCTTGTGTACTTGACCAATGTTGGTTTTCTCTTTTGAAATAAATCTCTGAATTGGATGTGTGTTTGTTTATATTTAAATAACTGGCTATCAAATCTTGGCCTAAATATGTAATCCTTCTTAATTTTGGTGGTACAGAAATATTCCCTGCTTAACACGGAAGGATTTTAACTCTGGAAATATTTAGGAGAAACATGGGAATTATATGGTACATTTACCATCGGTGGTGCTATACTGTATGTATAGACTCATTTTATTCTTCTAGGACAAATAATTAGGAGGTGATCCATCTACTTAAACGGTTAGGACGTGATCCCTGCTCTTTTTTATTGTCTGATTATTTCCTAATAAGAACTAGTTTTGAGCATTCCAAAAAATCGATGATTGGATTTTGGGGCGCCAGGGAAGTGGAAGAGTCTCGTAAGAGATGACTCGAAAACCGTCACCACTCTGAAACCATATACAGTTCTATGAAGGAGTTTCATGATATATTGAGATGTTGGAATTCATGTGTGGTTCTAAGACCCGTTAGGGTATGAGAATCCATGTGGGATTCCGTGATCTATTTTGGTGCTGATGCATGAGCAGGAATGTCGGACGTAGCCTCGTTAACGGTAATGATTAAAACCATAGATTGGAGGCACGGTCAATAGGGTTGGCAAACCCATCGAGTGTAGTCTGCTCTACCTAGACATTACTTATAGTTGTTATGCATGCATGGGGGCAATATGTTCGGTCTTAGCGTGACCGGTTTTGTTTTTCCAATGGTACATCACTAGGGATGTATGCTGTTTCGGAAGGATATCTCTAATCCTTGTGTAGGAAGACCGTTCTCAGTGTACTAAGGGCACATCCATGGAATCCTTAGAAATTATTATCATTTTCACCCTTAGAAATTATTATAATAGAAATGGACTTTCTATAGAAAATGTTTTGGTTATCATAAGGTAAAAAACCATTCGTGTTGTGTGCGGCGTTGTCTTATGAGATACTTTTGATTTCAAAGATTTCTATAACTTTAAATCTAGTTGGATGTGTTTCTCATGCTGGTTTTCCAGACTGACTCGAGTGTTATTTTATTATAATGCTCGGGTCAGACTGAGTATATTACAGGTTTAGTTTAGACCATTGGAGCTTTAGAAGACGAGTTAGAGGCCTAGAAGCGTATTCACGTATCTGGTTATTTTTCGCTGCATTCATTATTGTATTTAATCAGCAACTGTAAGGACAAGCCGTTATAACTGTCCGGGCTGAAATATGTTAGTGCACTCTGATTGATGTCTGTATATACATAAATTACAATTTTTTATGTGTAAAGATTTGTTTTATTTTATAGATTATTCGTTTTGCTGTGAGATTCTATATTATTTAGTTTTTCTCTTATCTTCCTCCTCCTTTCTTTTTCTCTAACAATTGGGTTTTCTGGCATTCAATTGATGGCATGCAATACAGTTGACGTATTATTTTCAATTTTCGAGCACCAAAAATACCTGTTGTTACACTTGGTATCAAAGTTAGGTTAAGCGAGAACCTTGGCTTTTGTAGGGTACTCATTAGTGATAGGGTCAGCAACACCCTAGAATGAGTTAGAGTGTATATGTATGAGCGTGTTTTATTAGTGGTATAAAAATGTTTTATATCGTGTTGGTTGATTTGTTGAGTGGCTCATGGATTCTGGTCAATACAAGTAATTGGCGTTATTGGTAGGGATCTCTGAAGGCTTAGACAGAGCGATCCGACATAGTGTTATTTTGAAATTGGATAAATGAAATAATTTTACCTTAATTATATTTTTTATATAAAGGAATAATTTTTCGAAAATTATTATAGTATATTGGTGTGTTTGGTTGTTAGTGAATGGTAATATTTTATTATTATCATTTATTGTTTATGTTCTAATAAAGTTGTCATTATTATAATTTATACAAAGATAAAAAATTAAGGAATGATTTTATATGACCAAAGTGAAGCAATATATATATATAAGGAAAATTTATAAATATAATTTGTTAATAAAAAGGATTTAAAAGCTAAGAATTTGAGGATTCAAAATCCCGTAATTTTGCAAATTCTTTTCAAAATTTTGAAAAATAATAATAATATTTTTTTGAAAATGTTTTTACTAGAAATATTTTTAAATGGAGTCTAAAAGAGTTAAAAAGCACTAAACTCACTTCGGTCGCTGAAAAATAATTTTGATGATGATTGTAGCATCATCGACTTCATTGTTGGGTTTCCAAGAGAGAAATTGCTACCATAGAAGTTTTTTTGGTAAAAAAAAGTTTTGGTTTAAATCCCAAATTTGATTTGTTATACAAGAATAGATATATATTATATTATTTATTATTTCAAAATAGAGTTAAAATAAGAACGGGGCGTTTAAAATTTGAAAATTTTCATTCGAGTGTTTTATGAAAACATGAGAAAATAAGTTTTATAGCTTGTAAATTTTGAGAAATAGTAAGTTAAAGGATATTTTTAAATTTGTTGGATATGAATCTTAAGAAAGTAAATTTGAAGTTGAACTATGGAATGAAATTTAGCTTAAGTTAAATAAAATGAGATTTGATAAGAAATGTTACTTAAGTAAAGGTAAATGAAGTGATTATTGGGAATGGAATTGATTGTGATTTGAAATGAATCAATGAATAAGCTGTTAAATAAATTAGTGAATTTTATATGGATTAGAATGTTGTTTGATAAAACTGAATATTGAAATTGAACAATGAATTGAGTTAAATTAAATTGAAATTGATTTAAAATGTATATGGACTTAAGTTGTGAAATGATAATAAACATGAGAAGAGTTGTATAAAATGTTTATAAACCTAAGTAAATTCTTATGAAATGATTAATAAATAAATTTAGTATGGAGTGAGATGTTGTTAAACATAAAATTTGATGAAAGGGTTCTTAAGTGATATTAGAATTGAAAGAATATACTAAGTAATAAGTGAATGTGAATAAAGTAACGTAAATAATGATTATGAATAAATGAATGTAAATAAAAGAATCTGAATAATGAGACATCAATTGAAATAAATACATAAGTTGTATGTATATTATTTATTCACATAACGGTTTGATCCAGATTCGAGTACATGATTTAGAGATAATTTGCTTCATTCCGAATTGGAACTCGATGCTCGACGGTGAACACTGGATATGGATTTTTAATTGATTTTGGAATTCTCTATCATAGTATATGCTGTGTAAGGAAAATGGCAATTTCTAATCAAGGAACCGAATCTAAGTCCATACAAGAGTGGTCGTGTGAATGATACTAGTTTGGATGTGAGATTATGTGATCAAGCGAGTGATCAGATTTGACATTGCATACAGATGATATGTGTACATCGAACGGGATTTAATAAATTAAATGTTGAAAATTGGGAATACAAAATAATAGGATTATGAACTATATGATTTCATATCATTGGTAAATAAGATGCAGGTATATAAAGGCAAGAGCTAGTTGATGCCTTTGGTTTTATAAGTAAAATTAGGTTGCCTGACTAAAAGGTACATGTTTATATTGTTGATTTAATTCAACGGTTTTATGATTGAGCCACTAGGCTTGTAACGAACCGGATTTTCGACCCTCGTAAATCGACACTAATACATTCACTGTATCACATGGCGAACATTCAAGTGCTGGAAATATCGATTTGTTAGGGTGAAAGAAGAAGGTAGAAGTTTGAAGAAAACTAAACAACACAAAATCTCACAATGCAATGAATAATATGTAATACAAAAATGATCTTTACAAAAAGAAAACATCTTTATACATATATACAACATCAGAGTACACTAGACTTATCCTAAATTTGGACAGTTATAGAAACCTATCCTTACACTGGCAAACATATAGGTTCTATAATATAGCAGTACGACCCGAGCATTACATGGAATAACGACCGGATCAGTCTGCTAAACCAGCGTGAGTAAAACTCGATAACAAGTAACAACCGGACTGATTTCTACATTTGAAAACTTTTCAAACAAAGGGCATCCCGTAAGACCACACCGTATAAAAAACGGACGGGTTTTTACCTTACGATAACCAAAACATTTTATATCAAAATCCAATGATATTATCATAGTGTCTAGGTTTAAAGTAAATAGATAAAATAGCTGAAATGCTTGCATCTCACATTCCAACATAGTAGGCCCTACTGTCAAAACCGTAAGGCATGTACTGGAGATTGAATCTCAATAATGGAAAGGTAAGGGACCAACTTTCGACGATACACCTTTAGAAAATGCACTGATGCTAACGTAGAGCCAGCTGCCCCTTCAACAGGTAGACCAGATTACCTCATACCCTTGACACTGAGGCCTTATACTACCACGGTGTTAGCACGCAAACCAACTCTGAAAGGGACATCTAGAATGGGGTGACCACTCCTAATGGTAGCTAACCACATAGCTCTGCTGCATGCCCTGTGTTAACTCGCCTTTTGGCAAGGCAATGGATAGGCGGATCTAACTAAATCGACTGCTCGTTTGTCGAGGCTGGAATATGATGGGTTTTAGTCAACTAGTTGGATAGACGGTCAGTCATGGATGGCTCGATATATATGGCTCGACCTAGTGAATCGGAAAGTGTCGATCATTCAAGGAAGGGAATTCATGCATGGCTCGGCCTAGGTGGATCGGCAGGTGCCGCTCGGTCAGCTAAGGTGGGTCGGTTTAGATGATGTCGCTCGGTCATGATGTGAAAGATGAGGTGGGTCGGCTATATATGGCTCGGCCTCGATGGGATTGTCCTTGGTGGTTCGTCGTGTTCTAGTTCAGCCAAGGTAGCTGGGCTGATGTGATTCGACAGGATGGTGTGGACTGGCATGGTCGAGTGGATTAGACAAAGGACGGACGGACATGTTGTTCGGTCGTGATGGCCCGGTGTTAATGTATGGGTATGGCTCGATCAAGGTAGAACGGCATAAATCTCTCGGCATGTGTAGGGTCGGTCAAGGAAGACGATGCAAAGTGGCTCGGTATGGATGGGTTTGGCCTCAAGAGGATTGGAGCTTATGGATCATCATACATGGTTCGGTGGTAGTGGATCGGTCGGCATAGAAGGGGGTTGTGATTAGGAAAAGGAGTCAGTATTGCAGAGGACTTCAAGTCGGCATTAAAGAGGACTTCAAGTCGGTATTGGAGAGGACTTCAGGTCGGCATTCACTTAAGGGTTCAACATAGGATTTTACATGGGTCGGCTAAAGGGGGTCGGTGTTTTAAGGAAGGAGATTTGGCACTTGGTTGCTACGAGTCCTAGATTTGTTTGCTCTGAGTCATAGGAAGGCCCGCTTCAAGTCATGCTCGGGGGAGATCGGTTTGGCATATAGTGAACCCAAGGTCGGTTAGGGTCTTGGTGGATCCGTACCACTCAAGAAGCCTAGTAACCTAGGTTTTGCCTATAAATAAAGCATGTGGGGCTTCAGAAAAGGGGATCTTCATTCTACCTCCCTTCTTCTTCCCTACTAAGGTTGCTCTGCCATTGTTGTTCTAAAAACTCTGGATTGTAAATGTAATTGATTCTAACATCAATAAAAAGGAAATTTCTGGAGTGGACGTAGGCCGGAGTCAGCCGAACCACTACAAATCCTATGTAATTACTGCTTTCTTTTTTATTTTTATTGTTCTTCACATTCATACTCTCTACATAAATTCTATCTGTGATCTGTGACTGTAATTTGGTGCTTTCATCTGGATTTGGGTGTTAGTGACCAATTTTGGCGCTATTTTTGCCATTCCTCCCGGTTGTGAGGCTTGAGGCTACGGTTTACCTTCTTTCTCTTAGCGGACCATCTTAGAATGCTAGCACTGTCCTTTAGACATCAATGCAATGCCAGCATTCATCCATACATGTTCTTTCTAGGATTGAACGAAAAGAAGGCACTAACTCTACTACATCGATTTTGGAATCACCCTCAGGATTAGTAGTAGTATCCCTTACACTTCAAAGAGCGCCATTTTTAGTCATCATCAAGATGTCTTCCACTCGAATGTACACGTTGATTTGGAGTGGTTTTCGGATATATAAATCTGATTTCGGTCTCTCCGCACCAACGATCGATAATTTTTAGTTGACTTGTTTTCAGTTCTTTTGGAAGTAAGTATTCGAGTCCTTGCTGGAAACTCGAATTTTACATTCATACTTACTAGGTAAAATTAGGCCAAATATGATAGTTGATTATTTAACTATCAAATAATAACAGCAAAATCTAGAAATTTAATTACCCAAAGCAATCACTAAGCCTCAGATCCATTTTCATTTATAAATCTCCTTTCCTAAAAACTTACAAATAGTCATTTACCTATCTCCTTTACATAAGTATATTCATAAAACATTTGCAAGATTTTCCATTACTAAATCTCTTAAAAAGTATATAACTACGTTATTTAAATTGGAAAAAAGAATAACTCTAAGCACTATTTCTTCGGTGTTAAGTATGGAGTGGATATTCTATACCATAATTTTTTAAAAGGTCAACCTCGAGAAACCCAAACCTCGAATTCTGTTGTAATTATCTTCAATAAATCCTTTATAAATTTCCCTTATAGATGAAATCCTTTTTGCTTTAATCCAAATTAGTTTACAAAATGTTTATCAACCTTCATACCTATTTATGAGACTCTTTATTAATATTCAAACTCGGTTATGTAAACTTCTTTATAAGCTTTCAAACCTTGTATAAAACTTCCCACTATAGACATTCAAATCCATTTATAAAATCTTTGTATAAATATTCAAAACCATTCCTAAAACTACTTTTTTGAATAGCCAAAATCATTTATAAAACTTCTCAAACCAATTGTCGAATCATTCTTCAAATATTTTGTTCAAAATAGAATAACCTTGAAGACCATTTCAAAAGAAAATGAAATGCTTACTTTACAATACCAAACGGAGGCACCATGACTACAATGGATCATTAAATTTAGGTTTAACTTATCTAAGTTACATCATAGATACCACCAAACATCATGTATGTAAGGGATTCACAGATAACATACAATCACCATAGGCAGATGTCTAGGTTATAAATATAGGTAAATCCATAATCGGGGGAAAAATATACATATCGAAGTATAACTATATACTTAAGTTATCATGACCCGCTTATTCAAATTAACTTCGTTATGTCTATCACATTACTGATATTCAACATTTGTGCCATGGTGTTAGAGCGCAAACCAACTCTGAAAGGGACATCTAGAATGGGATGACCATTCCTAATGACAGCTAATCACATAGCGCTGCTGTATGACCTGTTTTTGCCACTCCTCCCGGTTGTGGGGCTTGAGGCTACGCTTTATCTTCTTTCTCTTAGCAGGCCATCTTAGAATGCTAACACTGCCCTCCAGGCATCATCGCAATGCAGCATCATCCATAAAGGTTCTTTCTGGGTTTGAATGAAACCGAAGGCACTAACTTTACTACATCCTTTTTGGAATCATCCTTCGGATTAGTAGTAGTAGCCCTTGCACTTAAAATAGCACAATCTTCCGTCATCATCAAAATGTCTTCCACTCGAATGTACATGTTGTTTCAGAGTGGTTTTCAGATATATAATTCTAATCTCAGTCTCTCCGTACCTACAATCGATAATTTCCGGTTGACTTATTTTCGGTTCTTTTGGAAGTAAGTATTCGAGTCCTTGTCAGAAACTTGAATTTTACATTCAATATTCCAAAGTTAAATTAGCCTAAATTTGATAGTCGGTTATTTATCTATCAAATAACAACAACAAAATCTAGAGATTTAATTACCCAAAGCAATCACTAAGCCTTAAAACCATTTTCATTTATAAATCTCCATTTCCAAACATTTATCAATGGTCATATACTTATCTCCTTTATATAAGTATATTCAAAAAACATTTGCAAGATTTCCCATTGCCAAATCTCTTAAAAAGGATTTAATTACATTATTTAAATTGGAAAAAAGAATAACTCTAAGCACTATTTCTTCGGTGTTGAGTGTGGAACGGATGTTCTATACCACCATTTTTTAAAAGGTCAACCTCAAGAAACCCAAACCTCGAATTCCTATTGTAATTATCTTCAATAAATCCTTTTATAAATTTTCCTTACCCATGAAATTCTTTTTGATTTAATCAAAATCCGTTTACAAAACATTTATCAACCGCCATACTCGTTTATACGACTCTTTATAAATATTCAAACCCGGTTATATAAACTTATTTATAAACTTTCAAACCTTGTATAAAACATCCCTTTGTAGACATTCAAATCCATTTATAAAATCTTTGTATAAACATTCAAAACTGTTTCTAAAGCTACTTTTTTAAATATCCAAAATCATCTATAAAACTTCTCAAACTAATTGTCAAATCATTCTTCAAATATTTTGTTCAAAATAGAATAACCTTAAACACCTCTTCAAAAGAAAATGAAATATTACTTTACAAAACCAAATGGAGGCTCCACGACTACAATGGATCATTAAATTTAGGTTTAACTTGTCTAAGTTATATCATAAATACCGCCAAACATTTGATATGCAAGGGATTCACAGATACATACAATCAATCATAGGTAGATGTCATGGTTATAAATATAGGTAAATCCGTAATTGGGTGAAAAATGTACATATCGAAACATATCTGTATGCTTAAGTTATCATGACCTGCTTATTGAAATTAACTTCCTTGTGTCTACCATGTTACCGATATTTAATATTTGTGCTCAGCACAAGTTAACTTATTTCCTGTAAAATGTATCAATGTTTTGTAACCACTGCTTTAATTCATTTGGCTGCTTAATGGTCCAGACAAGAGATCTTTTGATTTCAAATCAATTAATCTTAAAAATAAAATTAATTTAAAATATAACCGATTGGGTTTAACACAACCTTTGGAAAGATCATAGTATATTTAGTTGGCTTAACCCTAATTATACCTTAATAATCATAATTATATCCATATTAAATCATAATTAAACTTTAATTAACTTAATTAACTTAGTTAAGTCCTAATTATCTTCTTAATGCATCGTATTTAAGGTTTAAACGATTCATTATTAGTTAAACCCTAATTAATTAAAAAATCACTTAATTAAACAATAGTTAATTAAATAATTACTTAACTAAATAATAATTAATCATTAAATTACTTCCTAACATCATAAATCACTAACTAGAAATTTTATTGATCACTAATTAATCATTAACCTTCTTTAAGTGTTACTTAACCCTTAATCACTTACTAAATTAGCAATTAAGCACTAATTATTTTTTAATTAATTTATTAAATAATAAAATATTAATTTACTAAAATTAATCTCTTTTCATAATACTAATTAAATTTGAAAAACTTTTGCAAAACCATTTCAAAAAAAACTTTTTAAAATGAAAATCGAAAATTTTGTCGAACTGCGTCCACAGCGACTATCTCTACGAGCACAGTTCGCTTAAACATACTTTAAGCGAAAAAATTGCTTATTATTTCCAAACATTAAAAGAAGAAAACATAGTTTTTTATTTCGAATCGGATCTCACGTCCGTTGCAACACACAAAGTTGTTAACTTTGTTTCAACTCAACATTCTTTGGTCTTAGATCGCAACCATATATCTATGATATCACACTTTTAACATCACAATGAAACACATATATAAACATAAGGTTATACGTTTACTAACTCGACAACATCACATTCAAATCTCAAATTCAACACCAAATGCAAACATCCATCAAATCACCATCGATCAATTAATAACCATTTAATTTTCTCTTTATATTATCACCACAAAAATACATCATAATAAAGTCAAAAACTTCACCAAAACAAAGTAGGTTTACTCACCGAAAATCTTGAAACCTGAAATGCCTTAGATGCACTAAAAATCATCCCAAAAATATGTCATCTTCCACTTGTTTTTTTGGAAATATTACTTTTCGATTTTGAAAAATAATAAAAAGAAAATTATTAGAAAATTATTTTCTCTACAATTTAAAAAAAGAATCACTCAAATCAGAGTTTTTTGTGGTAGGTATGGTCAAAAGAAGGAGAGCTATTTTCGGACCTGTATTTCTAAGTTTAAAAGCACATAGCAAAGAAATGAGATTTAGACAAGCCTAAGCTTAAAATTAGAAAAAGTGGTAAAAAAAGAAAGTTGTAGCTACTGAAATTTTATACTATTTGAAAAAAAATCAAAATCTTGATTTGGTGTAAAATGAGAAAGTTATGACCGAATAAAGTGGAGGAAAAATGGAGAAGAAAGAGTTTAAAAACAAGTTTGCATCTTTAAAACAATTTAAATCTTTTGATTTAAAAACTTAAAACTAACGTAAGAAGCCATGAGATTATGCAGAAAGCTTGGGGAAATGGAAATGGAGAAGTAAATGAAAATATGGTGAAGGGGATGTGTATTTATAGACAAAAGAAAGTAAGGAAAATTATCATTTTAACCATAGTTTTAAAATATCCTAACATGTCATTATTTTGACAAGTCACAACACCATCTTCCTCCCCACCATATGTCACATCCCCTCTCTCTAGTCATATCCTCTAGATCTTGATGAATAATGATGATAATGCTAAGATATGCAGGAGATAATGATAAATACTTATATATATAAGTTATTATTTTTAATAGCATGACTTATCACATCACTTGCTAAACATAATTAACATAAAAAAATATTATTAGTCTATTATTATTGTTTGGTTAATTAACTCTTATATATGTGTGTGTATAGTTAGTAAAGGCGAACAACGTTCCCGACAACTTTCCATTTTCGAGTCGAAATTTCGGAAAACGTTCTTCGGTCACATTTTCTATTTCTCTACGACTATCTATTTTGGTAAACAAATTTTAAAATCTATTTTTACCATCATTATTAAATAATTAAAATAGGTTCATTTGTAAATAAAAATTCATTTATTCAATATTTCAACTTAACAGGAATTCCCAAAGAAATATATAAAACCGATGATATCAACTGTCGACGTCATAAAAACGAAATAAATTTTTATAATCTTGTTTGAATACATATATTAGTGTACGAATCAAGAGTTGTGCATAATCCTTATTGTTTAAAAGTACTTTTATTGATAAAATGATTTTCAGTTGTTTTACCGATGTTTTACTTAGGACGATATTTACAAATTATTACCTCTGTAATTTGTTCATATATATTTTCCCCAAACAAAATAACTATTATTATTTACCACTTAAAGCATGATTATTTCTTATTTTTAAACCTATATCTAAATATTATAAAACAAATATAATTTATCCAAGCGATAAATTTGCAGGTCGTTACATTTCTTTCCCCCTTTAAAGAATTTCGTCCTCGAAATTATACCACAACCCTATTCCAGAAATACTTAAAACTATTCATCAATCCGTATGATGTACATAGATCATTCGTATGTAAAAATCTAGTTCGATCACTCTCTTGAACACAAAACTTTCCTTCCAAACTAGTATCGCTCACTTGACTTCCTAGTGCAAACTTTGATCATGCTTCTTAATTAAAAACCTCTGTTCACCTTGCATAGCCACAAACTATGTTAGACAACCTTTAGTTCCACATAAAACCCTCATTAACGCTCACCATAAAAAATCGGGCGATAAATCATTGTCCAAAATGGTGTGAAACACCTCGATTCATTTGCTCGAATCTTGGATCGAGGACTATATGAAAAGGAGAAATGATCGACTTACAACCAACATACTAAGCCCATTGGTTCTTACTTCCCAAGATTATAATTACCCTTATTAAAGAATCACCATTTTACTTAAGAACATTACTTAAGTTTATTAACATTCTATAACTCAAATTTATTTTAGCATGATACTCTTTTATATCCAAAAGAGTATATAAAATTTCAAACCTTAATTTGGTTTTACTTAGCCTAGGATGTTCAACAAATTTGAAATTTTATTTATTAGCCCACTTTTAATCAAGACATCTTTTTATTTTCAAAACTCTATTCTTTTAATGGATTCGAGAATACGATTTTTGGGTTTTATTACAAAAAATCTTTTGAAATGATACTTTATATCTAAACCTTTTGAAAACATAACATATAGCCGGAGTAACTCTATAATGGTACAAAGGAACTGGACGCTATCAAATACTGTTATATATCCCTTTCACTAAGTAAGGGAATACCCAAGAGAAGTGTTTACCATCCAAACACATCTCTTACCCATTTTTAGTCATTTCCAAGACACTCGAACTAGTTAATCATAAAAATATTTCTTTGTTCACAAATTCGCTTTTGAAACAATACTATTTATAGAAAAATAGTTCTTTAATAAAATCATCCACTAGCTTTGGACTCATTCGAATTTGAACTCGTTTCGATTGTACAATGACAAAGAGAATAGTTTACTAAGTGCATTATCATATCTGCCTAAGCAAACATTTGGTTGCCACATTGAAGATTATTCCAATTATCACAAAATAGATCGAAACTCCTTCCCGAACTGTTCAAAGAAAACTTTACTTTCAAATCCATTTTAAAATATTTATATCTTAAAGTCTCTTTAAGTACAATTACTACAGCTTTTCCAAAATCATTTAAATCTTTATCAAAGCCATCGGGATTTAATATTCTCATAATCCTTTTCATTTTTATAAGGTCATCTAAAGATTTTCTTTTAACTAAACACGTTCTATTCTAAATCTAATTTTAATCCTACATCTCGTTGATAACTATATAAACTTTTGAAAACCATTCCTTTATACATAAAATATATCCTAGGTAAAATAATTTCATTTACTAATTTTAAAACAATATTATGTCAGTTACACTTGTTCAAGTGTTTAGGAAATCGCTATTTATAGCTTTGGCCAAACGCATCGACCAGAATTCTTAAGCCACTCAACAGATCAAACAACGCAATTTAAAACATTTTTACTCACTAATCAATACGCACTCATATTTATAATACACTCCAGCTCATTCTAGGGTCTCACTTACCCAATTCCAAATGAGTTTACCTCACCAGCGCCATGGTTCTCGCTTAACCTTGAGCTCTGATACCAAATGTAACGAGCCGGATTTTCAACCCTCGATAGTAATACGCCCACTGTATCACATGCCGAACATTCAAGTGCCGGAAATGCCGATTTGTTAGGGTCAAAGAAGAAGGTAGAAGATTGAAGAAAACTAAACAACATAAAATCTCACAATGCAGCAAATATTATATAATACAACAATGTTCTTTACAAAAAGGAAACATCTTTATTCATATATACAACATCAGAGTATACTAGAGTTATCCTAAATTTGGACAGTTATAGAAACATGTCCTTACATTGGCAAACATATAGATTCTATAATATACAGTAGAAGGAAAATATATGTGAATATGTCTTGACCATCCAACTCCTCTCCAACTCCAAAGCATCCAGCTAAACCTGGGAAAACATGCTTGGCATGACCCGAGCATTACATGGAATTACACCAGGGTCAGTCTAGTAAACCAGCGTGAGTAAAACTCGACAACAAGTAACAACCAAATTGATTTCTATAATAAATAACTTTTCAAACAAAGGATATCTCATAAGACCACACCGTATAAAAAACGAACAGGTTTTTATTTGTACCAAAAATGGGCACAACACTCTTCGAAAATTTTTGGAGAGATAAAAGTGACGAATATAAATGTAAAATGAAGATAATCTAACAAAAACTCCAGTAAACAGTCACAAAAATGCACATACACGTAGTTTTAGAGTGGTTCGGCGTGTTGCCTATGTCCACTATGAAGTTTTTGGGATTTTATTGATTCTCCTTCAACAGTTACATGCAATTACAGCAAACAAGAGTAAATTACAGCTTGGAATTCGAATTCTACAGTAATGGGTAGATGCAAATCTCGATCCGGCAGAGTCTGGACGCTTGAGAATCAAAAGATCCCCTTTTCTATAGGCTTCAGGGGGCTATTTATGGGCATAGGAGGCTGATATCTTGCTCAAACTTTGGGAGACTCGTTCTGGCACGTGAGTGGGCCCACACGATCGATCCCACCAAGTTTCGAGTCGATCTTTGATCGATACGAAGCGATTTCGTATCGATCAATAATTGGTCTAATTGAGCTGAAACTTGGTAGGAACATTCCTTGGCTTGTACGTAAGCTCCTGTGAAAATTTCGTAGTATTTGGATTAGTGGATCGTGAGTTATGATCGATACGAGATGATGTTCCTCGGAGTAATGTTTCGTTCGAATCCATGGCTTCGAATCGACCCACTTCGAATCGATGAAGCACGTGATCCTGCGGCTACGTGGCGTGCACTTTTCGCATCGATCTACTCTTTGCTCCGGTTTGACCGTGTCGCATCCATAGATCTCGCCTCGTTGGTATCGAGTTCCGTTATCCAATTTGCATCGATGGGTACGAATGAACAAGAACTCGATGTATACGAACAGCAGTTCCATCGATCGATATGAACTAATGAAGACCGATGGTTACGAATAGGATTTCCCTTGAGGGACATGAGTAAGGAAGACACTTGGTGCGTACGAAGTAGGCCTCAGCCAATCGGTACGAAATGCAAGCACTGCTAATGGATATGAACTGAATCGAGTCGAACCGAGGCTCCCTGATGGGTTCGAATGAGATCGAGTCGAACTGAAGCTATAGGATGGATGCGAGGTCGCTGCCGCTCTGATCGATACGAAAATGATGGATTCGAAACGGGGTTCGATGATGGATGTGAAAATGGGATTATTTCCTTTAATATGCATCGATCGTAACTTGAGCATACGAACTCGGATTGACTTGAAATTTGAAATGCTGGCTTTTATGGCTTCGTTTGTCGTGTCTTGTCGATTGTAGCTTGATGCGGACTCGGACAAAATTCATCGACATCCATCGTGAATCTATGCATGCTCAATATCCAGGACGATTGATCCTGAGCTTGTAACTAGTTCTTTGATATCTCGGCCTTGCCAAAAGGCGGGATAACATTTGCCTCCCAAAGTACGTCTTGTGGAAACATAACGTGCTTTGAAAAGCTGCAGTCTTCACCCTGAATAGTCATTGCTTTTTCATTGAAGGTTTAACCCTGCGTTGCTATAACTGATTGCTGTCCAAATATCCAATTCCTGTTAATGCTGAAAATTGAATATTAGTTTGATATAAATGTGTATACGCTAATCTGACTCTCATTAACGTTACACATTCACGAGTCGTTTTCGGTTTTCCTATATCGAATTTCGTATTGATCCTTTCCTGAACCTATGTGAAACTCGAGTTGTAGCAACGCTTGATGGTTGTTTTTGGACGTTCATTCGTACCGATCCTCTCCTGGATCGATATGGAAGTTTGAAATGTTGCTCTCACATCGATACGTTTGGTGTTGATGGATACGAATCATCATTTTGCATCGATGGACTTCAATTGTTGTAGGTCGAGCATCGATGGATATGAATATGTAGTTTCAATCGATGGAGCTCAATGCCTTTGGGACTATCTTCGCCGTGCGCTTCGTATCGATGAATCTATTCACCATTAAGAATCGATAGGGGCTTGAGCCGATGGATTCGAACATGCCATTCGACTCGATCGGAGTGTTGACCTGCTATGACCGGTTGCATGGACTGCGAGGCGAATCGCCCTTCCCTTCACACTCGCTCATATAAACACCTTGGACGTCTGCCATTTTCACTTTTTCACTTTTTACTACTGTTGTTACTTTATTTCCTGCCTTCGTACCGCTTCGAGAATAAACAGATCTACAGGAACCTTCGTTCCCAAATCGCTTCACTACACCAAATATTCAAACCGATATCCAAAAATCAAGTAATTAAATGGCTAATCCACGTCGTAGCAGTGTGATTTGAAATCAACTGTCAACCTATCTTCATACGCGATCAATCACCAAGGATGCTAAAGTTAAAACTGGCTCAGAAAGGATTGTCATGGTGCTCGAGAAATTTGGGGAAGAAGAATGGTCGGTGGGTACGAATTACATGTTCGGTTCGGTCGATCAAGGAGACGGATTATTTCGTATCGATCTGGGGGTGACGGGACTTCGTATCGATTTGTAGTTGAGGGAATATTATGTGGAGGAATGGAACGGCGTTGTATCAATTGGCGGTGGTTGGAATTCGTGTCGAACGATACGTAATTTACTTCGGCGATCGATCCGAAGCTGATCACTTGCAGTTGACACAAGTTGGGCATCATAAGTTGTTTTGATGCCGCCAGCGTTGATTGATACGAAACCAAAGCCTGTGATCGATGTAGAATTATATTCCCCTGATCGATATGAAAAGTGTCGACTCGAATGTGACCGATTAGGAACGTATCGATTCGAACACAATCGATACGAAACGTATCGATGCAAACTCTATCGATACAAAACATATCGATGCAATCTTAGTCGATACGAAAATGGGCCCCCCTTGATCGACACGAATTGCTGCATTCTTGGCTATTATGACTTGAATTTCTGGTGATCGATCTACATGTGAACCTTAATGGATACGAAACCTTGTATCGTTGCTCATATGACTCCGACGAGCTTCATTCTCGCATACGTGGACTTAACTGTTAGACTGCATATTTGACTGCCTTTCAAAGCTCGTCGATGGAACTATAACTTAACAAAAAGATAATGAACTTTAACTCGAATCTACCGCCAGCACCTTGATGGTACGGTTGTGATGGTCAGCGATGACAGTCATTCTAACTGGACTTTGAAATTTTGTCGCTTGCATATTTTCTTATCTCTGCAGAATCATTTCAAGTACTCCACAACACTGCACTGTACAACACATCCACACTTTACACGAGGGGAACATATGGGCTCTTTGTCAAATAATGATGATTTTTCGTGAGTTAGTTAGTTATGGAGACTTCAAGCTCGCAGCCACATGAAACTCAGAGTATAATTCCTCCCAGACTTGAAATACCGGACATCGAGGCGTAGTTATCGATCCGGCCCCAGACGAGGCACCAGATGCACCTTTTTTCAATAGTCCGCCAAACTCTATTCCATCCAATATTTCTGAAGACATGCTAGGGAGAATATGCTTAAGGCATGGTTTTTCAACGGACGACATAATATTGTCGGGACCATATGATAGACCACATAATCCACTGGAGGGGTACACCACATTCAATCGACATGCGTGCGCAGCTGGGATGCTCCCCCTGTTCAATCAGTATAGGAGAAGTGCTGTCTTTTATAGGGATTGCCCCATCTCAGCTATACCCAAATGGATATGCTTTGCTGAATAGCTTGTTCATTGCATTTATGGAGCACCTCTATCGACCACCCCGACTGACCGAGATAAGATACTTGTTTAACTTGAAGAGTCGAGCTGACGGTCCATTTTCACATTCTTAGAGGCCGTAAGAAACTGTCAAGTAATTACGGGGTGTTGGACTAGACTGAGCTACTTCAAGACGAAGTTGTTCTATGTCAGATGCCTCTCAGGATTTGCCAGAAGATGGCCATTCAGACGTGAGTATTGCTATCTTTTTGAGTAGTCGGCAAGATAGTTGTAAATGAAACCCAACTCATATCTGTTTTTCTTTACAGTGATAATTCAACGACCCGAAGGAGGATATTACAAGGAGATAGTTTGAGTTCTTCAAGAGGTCCCAAGCGACGATAGGAATATTGACTTGGTCCTGACGGATAGAAATCTCAAAGTTCTTGGGCTAATCGAGCGAAGACAAAGTATAAGGCTCGACGGCGCATTAAGCACTATCTTGAGGGAGCAAGTTAAGCGTAAGAAGCCTAGAGTCATTATAGTCGAAAAGGCTGACTCTGAAAGAACCCACACCGACAAGGAGCCGTTGGGCGAACCTGCGGTTGCAGCCTAGGATTCTGAAGAGAAGAGAAAAGGCAAGGCAGCTGTTTTCAAGCGATCCAAAAAGGGGAGATGGAAATCTGTGATCATGTCCCGGTCTGCCTTCGGAATTAGAATTTCAGAGATATCTCCCCCGAGAACAGAAAATCATTACAAAGGGCATACCGATCTTCCAATTTCGGACGACGTGTTCATGCAGCATGATGCCGGATTGAGTGAACTCCAACACGCCTTAGTTTTAAGTGAATCTCTACGCACAAGCGTGGTTGCCACATCCGGTTGGTCAGGGGGTTGCACATACATTCACACTTCACGCACTACACGATTTCTGAATGTAATACGTCCGCTGTGACAGATTGCTAACTTTGTTTCTGTTTTTTGTCTTGCGGTTACCATGTTCAGTCGAGGTTCAATGCTCGGTAGTCTACGTAGCAAACGCAAGTCTTCGTCATGCTATGAGTCATAAAGGAGGGAAGGAGATAGGGATCATGATCAAGGCTATTCCATCCAGGAGCGGTCTGATAAGGATAGGGATATGTACGCCGATTCCGATCTTGCACACCCCTTCCCAAAGCTCCCGCACCGCCTCCGGTTCATGTTTCGAGGCCTCCAGAAACTTCACGGCACAAGCCGTCTTCCCGCTCTTCACGGTCCGACTCTCATCGACAAACTGAAGTGGTAGACCCTTCAACTACTACACAGGCCCTCGTCGAGCCCACTGGGGAAGGAGCAATCAGGCTAGCTCAGCTGAAAAAGGATTTTCCTGATATATGTTTTGATGGGTTCGTCTTTCCCCCACGCTTGAAAAGGATTCCGGCGTCGGTCGAACATACTATGCACGAATATGTCACAGATATATTCTTTCAGTATCAGGAGTGGTCGAAAACAGCAAAAAAGGCATCGAAGGTGGCTTCGACCGGGCAGCATGATTGAAAAGCTGGAGAAAGAACTTGGCCAGAAATACCGGATTATTCAAGCGCTTAATAGTGAGGCCGAGTCTTCTCGCCAATCTGAGATTGAGGCTCTTAAGAAAGCCGACGAGGCCCAGGCGACGATGGATAGAATGAAGCGGGAGCATTATACCACAGTAGAGGACATGGGCCACCAGAGCACCATCGTAACCGCTGAGCGGGATGCAGCCCTAAAAGAGCTAAATGAGCTTAAGGATAAAGTCTCGAAAATCATGAAAAAGAAAAACGCTGCTTATGTTTCCGCACAGGAAGCATGCGATCAAGCAGTGGTGCTCCGGAGGGAGAGGGATGCGGCCATGGAAAAGATTCACGAGGTGGAGGCCCGAGTTGATGAGAAGGTTCAGCAAGAAGAAACCAGGCTTGAGGCGGACATAGAGAAGCTTCTCGTCACTTACAAGGCCAACGTACTGAGATATGGGAAATTGGCATGGCTCAACGATTACTCTACACATCTATACAACGCTTGGAATTTGTTGGTCGAAGAAGAGAAGGCGGTGCTATCGGGTGGTGCCCTTGACGAATTTGAGCTGGAGAACCGCATATTGAGCGAAGATGAAAAGAAGGTTCTTCATGACTCTATGATTTCTCATGCGAGAGAGAGACTGGGCACCAGCACTTAGAAATTGGGGAAGGCTCCGGAGTTGAACATCATGCTACAAGTTCAGAGATTGTTACTTCATCTCTATCTGAGTCCACTCCAGTGATCGAGCCCCAGTCTCGGTCTATGACCCTGAACAGCCATGCCTATCTCCTATTAAGGAGCATTCATCCGAAGCTGTCCAGCCGACCGCAAGCCGGATTGAGGAAGGTACTCTAAACAAATTTCATGTGTATCTGAAATGAAGGGATCGTTTTGAAGTGTGTTCTAACAACTTCTTTTCTTCCTTGTCCAGTGATCGAAGTTACATTGACAGCGCCTCTTGCAATCCAAGAATCACATCAAGTGCTAGAGACCATTATTACTGAGGCGATTACCACGACTATGGCTATGCCAATTGTGGTCACATAGGGAGCTCAATTTCCTTTGATGAGAAGATGATGAACGAGCTCCTAGGCCGACATAGCGACCCTTTTGCGGACTTACCATTCGTCCTTGGTAGGCTTCCGCCTGCTTCTAGCGCCTCAACACAGTTCACTGTTGTCACAGCGAAGCTTGTGCTATTCGAGAAGTAGAGATATTGGCTGAGATTAATGCTGAGATGGAGGTAGCAGCACATGGCGGTAGTTCTGGGATTGTGACGACGGTGGTTGGCCCAACTCCACTTAGGGTGATATCTCCTTGGGGCACACTCGTCGATACTAGCATGCCTATTCTGCCCCCGGTTGTAGACCTGACTCCTACAACTCCTTCCGAAGAGAGCATTCATTTAAGTTCAAGTTTGGAGGAGGACGCCGATATCATGCCTTCGTCAGAGGATGATCCGCCGAAGGGTAAGGGCTCAAAGCGAAAAACTGCTAGCGGTTCCAGCGGTTCTGCATCAAAGAGAAGGCTGAAGAAGAAAAAGTAGATAACCCCCCCTCTGGCGCATTTTTGGCAGTTAGGAATGTACCTTTTTCTTTCATAGGTCGTGTATAGATGCAAGCTCGGCCCCCTGCTAGTAGAATTTTTTTGGAATAACTTGTATATTAATCTTCACATACAATTTAGTTGAAATGAAATTTAGTTTCATGGCTTCAACTTTCATTACTTTTATGCTTAAGTATAGCAGTATTTGAATTTTAGTTCAGTGTACTTATGGAGTCTCAGCCTTTGAGTCAAGTTTGTTATATTTGTCAAGTATGAAAATCGTGATCACAAGTCATAACTAAGGATCGAGTCAGACTTGGACGTTGTACTATTTCAGTCAACTACTAACACTTAAGCTTTGCCCCCAGTCCAAGGGATGAGTTATAAAGATCGGCTAGCGATCGCAAATTGTTTCTGTCCCTTCGGGTTTTACGTCGTCGGCCGATGCTAAAAATAAGTGAGAATCGAGCGGTTGAATCACGCTTATTTATTTATAAACAGTCTCATCCACAGTCTGGGGATCAGCACTTATATTTAGGCGATCAGTCACGCATGCCGAAGTTTTTAAGCACATGTCCGCACTCTGGGGACTTAGAGTTATTCGTAATCGATTAACTGGTTTGCATTCTGGAATCCGAAAACTGTTGATGTTCGTAACACAGTTCACACTCCAGGAACCTTGACTTAGTATTTATACTCCAATTCACACTTCGGGAATTTAGAGTTAGCATTTATATTTCGGTTCGCACTCTGGGAACCTAGAATTGATGTTTATACTCTAATTCACGCTTTGGGAATTTGGAGGTGGTCGACAGATGGTCAGTCATATCTATTTGGGCTTTTTAGGAATTCGTTCACACTCTGGGAACGATGGATTTATCGAGATCGTGGATGGTCGGATCACATCCATCCCGAGTTAACAAGTGTGGTCATTAGACGGGCGGGTCCATCCTCCTCGAACTTGGTTAGGATACGGCCGAAGTCGTTAGGCGGACAGGTCCACCCTCTCTGGAACCGCATTTATATGTTTATACTCCAACTCGCACTCTTGGAGTTTGGAGTTAGTGTTTATACTCCGGTTCGCACTCCGGGAACCTAGAGTTGATGTTTATACTCCAATTCGTACTCTAGGAATTTGAAGTTGGTGTTTATACTCCGATTCGCACTCCAGGAACCTAGAGTTGATGTTTATACTCCAATTCACACTCTGGGAATTTGGAGTTGGTGTTTATACTCTGGTTCGCACTCCGGGAACCTAGAGTTGATGTTTATACTCCAATTTGCACTCTGGGAATTTGGAGTTGGTGTTTATACTCTGGTTCACACACTAGGAACCTAGAGTTGATGTTTATACTCCGATTCGCTCTCTGGGAATTTGGAGTTGGTTATAGGACTGTCGTGTGTCGGTCCAGTTCAGCCTTTAATGTGACGGCTTGCTCCCGAGCTGAGGTTTCATTTAATGAGTGGTCGGTCGTATCACAGTCATTCGCTATTTGAATAAATTCCATCGTACGATAGAACTTAGCTCTTCATGCATGTGATAGTTGAATGTCGCATTCCGTGAATTACAGCTCTAGCTTGAAGAGATGGTAATTTATTGCTGGAACGGAAAAACATGGCAAAGTCAGTGCATTATTACAAATTCGAACTTCAAAATGCAAAGACAAATTGAAAAGTATTTATATACTAAATAAATAAAGCATGTCATGTGTAATAGTGACGAAGATCCTCATCGTTCCAGGCTCTTGACAAAGTGGGTCCGCCACTAACGGCGTTTATCACCATTCTCCCGCCGGTACGGGCGGAGTCCTCCTGTCTTGGCCAATCGGGCGTATTATTCTGATTTGACGGGCCCGCTCCTCCAGGCTACGGCGCCCGCACAAACTGTTCCAGCTTCCTTTCTCTAATCAAATTTTCCATGAGATCCTGCAAATGACGACATTCATTCGTATTGTGCCCGTAGCTTTCATGAAACCTGCAAAATTTTCCCGTCTGGATTTGCCTTTCTGATGACGGTTTTGGTGCAGGTTTTTTTGTATTGAATTGTATTACAGGTTTGTAAATACAAGTTCTCCGGTGATGTATTCAAAGGAGTGTAGTTGTCAAACATAGGATTCTTGTGCTGTGAGCCACGATTCAGATCTCGCCTTTTATTTTGATTCACGTCCTCCCTCCGTTGAGTTTGTTTGTTTTGAATGTTCAACTGAACTTTTCCGGATCTCTCAGCAGACTGTTTGACCGCAACATTGCTTTGGATCCCTTCCTTACTTGGCCCTGCATCATCTTGCTTCCTAGACTGTTTTGCATCTTCCCTTCTCAGGAATTGAGCCGCCTTGGCATAGAAATGGTCCAATGATGCAGGTGGTTTCCCGGCCAGCCAGTTGCCGATTTCAGAGTCGGGGTTAATACCCTTAGTCAACGCCATAAGGATGGAGTTATCATTCGGATTGCTGATTTCCACATACGCAGCGTGGAATCTAACTAAGTAGCATTTGAGTGTTTCTCCGGTAGCTTGGGCGACACTAGATAGAGTGTTGACATCTTTTGGCCTTGCGACATGCATATGAAATTGCTCGACAAATTTAGTGGCCAACTGGTCAAAGGAGGAAAGGGATCGTGGTGGCAGTCGGGTGAACCACATGGTAGTGATGCCCCCCAAGGAAATGGGAAAACTACGGCACTTCACTGCATCGTCAGTTCTAGCAGCGCTCATCGACCATTCATATTTCAGAATATGTTGGTTAGGGTCGAAGTTTCCTTCGTACATGGGTAGAGTTGGCATCCTGAATCGCCAAGGGGGTTCAGCGGTAAGTATATCATCTGTAAAAGGAGTGTGACTTTGGAAGATTCCCCAGTAGTCATTCATGAGACCCTGGCTCTCACGAATCATCTGACGTATCATGGTCGGAAGATCCGGCATTTGTACGTTCTGTGAGGTTCGATCCAAAGTGTGGTTAGGTTCCACATTATGAGGTTGGATCGGATGCTGTCGACGGTCCACGTCTCGCCTTCTTGGATCATAGTCCTTTAGGAAGTATGGTTCAAGAGTACGCCTATGCTGATGACGGTCCAGGTTCGACCGATTTGGAAACTGGACGATGGACCAACTCTCAGCTATCCGATGGTCCTGTGGGGGTCATGGAGATCGATGATGCTAATTAGAAGAGGAAGAACTTTCGGTGGAGGAGCAAGAAGCATGATCTCTCCTAGATCTCCTCCGCTTCTGGCGATTCAGCTGGCTGGTCAGCTCGGCATTGGCGCGTAGCTGCTCTGTTAGTTGTTGCCGACTCTGGGTCAGCTCCTGAAGCAGCAACTGGAACTCTTGTCGGGTAACCGGACCTGATGGTTCCGAGGGTCCGGTAGCGTCTTGGTTAAACGAAGGTACTTGCGTGGGGTTCTGTCTATCCCGATCTTCTTGATCGACAGCGTTAGATGTGGTCCTTGTGCTAACCATGGGAATGAATGAGATCCTTCCCTAGACTTTATGCAAATCTGAATAGGTTGGAAGGAATTTGGATTAGAAATCTGGATTTTTCTCTTAGATTTATGCAATCTGGTATCGACGACAGATCCAACGAGCAGGAGAAAATCTGGGTTTTCTCAGTGAAAGCACCAAAGTGTTGTACCAAAAATGGGCACAACACTCTTCGGAAGCTTTTGAAGAGATAAAAGTGACGAATATAAATGTAAAATGAAGATTATCTAACAAAAACTACAGTAAACAGTAACACAAATGCACAGACGCGCAGTTTTAGAGTGGTTCGGCGTGTTGCCTACGTCCACTATGAAGTTTTTGGGATTTTATTGATTCTCCTTCAACAGTTACATGCAATTATAGCGAACGATAGTAAAGTACAGCTTGGAATTCGAATTCTACAGCAATGGCTGGATGCAAATCTCTATCCGGCAGAGTCTGGGCGCTTGAGAATCAAAAGATCCCCTTTTCTATAGGCTTCAGGGGGCTATTTATAGGCATAGGAGGCTGATATCTCGCTCAACTTTGGGATACTCCTTCTGGCATGTGAGTGGGCCCACGCGATCAATCCCACCAAGTTTCGACTCGATCTGTGATCGATACGAAGCGATTTCATATCGGTCAATAATTGGTATAATTGAGCTGAAACTTAGCAGGAACATTCCTTGGCTTGTACGTAAGCTCCTGTGAAAATTTCGTAGTATTTGGATCAGTGGATCTTGAGAATGATCGATACGAGATGATGTTCCTCGGAGTATTGTTTCGTTCGAATCCATGGCTTTGAATCGACCCAGTTCGAATCAATGAAGCACGTGATCCTGCGGCTACGTGGCACGCACTCTTCGCATCGATCCACTCTTTGCTTCGGTTTGACCGTGTCGCATCGATAAATCTTGCCTCGTTTGTATCGACTGCCGTTATCCAATTGGCATTGATAGGTATGAATGAACAAGAACTCGATGGATACGAACAGCAGTTCCACCGTCGATACAAAGTAATGAAGACCGATAGTTACGAACACGATTCCCTTGAGGGACATGAGTAAGGCAGACACTTGGTGGGTATGAAGTAGGCCTCAGCCGATCGGTACGAAATGCAAGCTCCACTAGTGGATACGAACTGAATCGAGTCGAACTGAGGCTCCCTGATGGGTTCGAATGAGATCGAGTCGAACTGAAGCTATACGATGGATGCGAGGTCGCTGCCGCTCTGATCGATATGAAAATGATGGATTCGAACCAGGGTTCGATGATGGATGCGAAAATGGGATTATTTCCTTTAATTTGCATCGATCATAACTTGAGAATACGAACTCGGATTGTTTTGAAATTTGGAGTACTGGCTTTTATGGCTTCGTTTGTCGTGTATTGTCGGTTGTAGCTTGATTCGGACTCCGACAAAATTCGTCAACATCCATCGCGAATCATGCATGCTCAATATCCAGGACGATTGATCCTGAGCTTGTAACCAGTTCTTTGATATCTCGGCCTTGCCAAAAGGCAGGATAACATTTTTTACCTTATAGTAACCAAAACATGTCATATCAAAATCCAATGATGTTATCATAGTGTCTAGGTCTAAAGTAAATAGATAAAATAGCTGAAATGCTTACATTTCACATTCCAACATACCAGGCTCTACAATCAAAACCGTAAGGCACGTATTGGAGATTGGATCCCAACAATGGCAAGGTAAGGGACTACCTTCCAATGATAAACCTCTAGAAAATGCACTAATGCTAACGCAAAGCCGGCTGCCCTTTAACATGGAAGACCAGATTACCACACACCATTGACATGAGGCCTTATACTGCCATGGTGTTTGTGCGCAAACCAACACTGAAAGGGACATCTAGAATGCGGTGACCGCTCCTAATGGTAGCTAACGACATAGCTCTGCTACATGCCCTGTTTCTTCCATTCCTCTCGGTTATGAGGCTTGAAGCTACGCTCTATCTTCTTCGCTTAGCGAACCATCTTAGAATGCTAACACTGCCCTCCAGATATAATTGCAATGCTAGCATTCATCCATACAAGTTCTTTCTGGGTCTGAACGAAACCAAAGGCACTAGCTCTACTACATCCATTTTGGAATCACCCTCAGGATTAGCAGCAGTAGCCATTATATTTTCAAAGAGCACCGTCTTCAATCATCGTCAAGATGTCTTCCTCCCGAATGTACTGTTCGTTCGAAGTGGTTTTCGGATATATAAATCTGATCCCGGTCTCTCCTCACCAACAACTAATAATTTTCAGTTGACATATTTTTGATTCTTTTGGAAGTATTCGAGTCCTTGTCAGAAACTTGAATTTTATATTCATACTTCCTAAGTCAAATTCGATCAAATTTGATAGTCGGTTATTCAACTATCAAATAACAACAAAAAAAATCTAGAGATTTAATTACCCAAACCAATCACTATGCCTCAAAACCGTTACCATTTATAAATCTCCTTTCCCAAATAGTTATCAACAGCCATATACTTACCTCCTTTACATATGTATATTCACAAAACATTTGCAAGATTTCCCATTTCCAAATCTCTTCAAAAGGATTTAAGTACATTATTTAAATTGGAAAAAGGAAAAATCTAAGCACTATTCCTCTGGTGTTAAGTGTGGAACGGATGTTCTATTCCACCATTTTTCAAAAAACCTCGAGAAACTCAAACCTCGAATTCCTATTGTAATTTTCTTCAATAAATCCTTTTATAAATTTCCCTTACCCTTGAAATCCCCTTTGCTTTAACCCAAACTCGTTTACAAAACTTTTATCAACCTCCATACTCAATTATGAGACTCTTTATAAATATTCAAACCCGGTTATATGAACTTCTTTATAAACTTTAAAACCTTGTATATAACTTCCCTTTATAGACATTCAATCCATTTGTAAAATCTTTGTATAAACATTCAAAACCACTTCTAAAACTCCTTTTTTGAATACCCAAACCATATATAAAACTTCTCAAACCAATTATCAAATCATTCTTCAAATATTTTGTTCAAAATAGAATAACCATGAAGATCATTTCAAAAAAAAAATGAAGTACTTACTTTACAAAACAAAACGAAGGCCCAACGACTACGATGGATCATTAAACTTTAGTTTACCTTATCTAAGTTATATCATAGATACCGCCAAACATCAGATATGTATGAGATTTACACATAACATACAATCAATCATAAGTAGATTTCCATATTATAGATATAGGTAAATCCGTAATTGGATGGAAAACGTACATATAGAAGTATATCTATATGCTTAAGTTATCAAGACCCATTTATTGAAATTAACTTCCTTGTGTCTATCACATTACCGATATTCAACATTTGTGTTAAACACAAGTCAACTTACTTCCCATAAGACTGACAACGTTTTATAATCACTACTTTAATTCATTTGGCTGGTTAATGATCCAAACGAGAGATCTTTTGATTTAAAATTAGTTAATCCTAAAAAGAAAATTGATCTAAAATATAGCTGATTGGGTTTAAAACAACATTCGAAAAGATTAAAGTATATTTAGTTGGCTTAACCGTAATTATATCCTAATAATCATAATTAAATAAAGAGTAAATCATAATTAAATTTTATTTAAAGTAGTTAACTTAGTTAAGTCCTAATTAACTTCTTAATGTATCTTAGTTAAGGTTTAAACAATTCATTATTAGTTAAACCCAAATTAATTAAAAATAAATTAAATAATAACTTAATTAAATAATAATCAATTAACTAATTACTTAATTAAATAACAATTAATCATTAAAATACTTCTTAACTTCATAAATCACTAATTAAAATTTTTATTTACCATTAATTGATCATTAACCTTCTTTAAGTGTTACTTAACCCTTAATCACTTACTTAATTATCAATTAATTACTAATTATTTTTAATTAATTTAGTAAATAATAAATATTAATTTAGCTAAGCTTAATCTCTTTTTATATTACTAATTAAGTTTGAAAAACTTTTGCAAAACCATTTCAAAAGAAAATGTTTTAAAATGAAAATCGAAAATTTGGCGAAATGCGTCCATAGCGACTATCGCTATGAGCACAGTTTGCTTAAACATACTTAAGCGAAAATACTTGATTATTATTTCATATTTCATGTTTAGAAACATAACCTTTAAAGTTTTTGATACTTAGAAACAAAGATAGAAAATTTGAAAACAATTTCTAAACTTTAAAACAAGAAATATAATTTTTTTGATTTCGAATCAGATCTCACGTCCATCGCAACACACAAAATTGTTAACTTTGTTTCAACTCAACATACTTTGGTTCTTATATCACAACCATAAATCCATACTATCATACTTTTAACATAACAATGAATCACATATATAAACATAAGGTTATACATTTACTAACTCGACAACATCACATTCAAATCTCAAATTCAGTACCAAATGCAAACATCCATCAAATCACTATCGATCAACATAATAACCATTCAATTTTATCTTCATATTATCACCATAATAATAAATCATAATAAAGTCAAAAAAATTTCAAAATAAAGTAGTTTACTCATTGAAAATATTTGAAACCTGAAATGCCTTAGATGCACCAAAAATCACCCCAAAAATATGTCATCTTCCACTTGATTTTTTGACATATTACTCTCTGATTTTGTAAAAGTGATCAAAAGAAAAGTTTTAGAAAATTATTTTCTCTACAATTTAAGAAAAAGAATCACTCAAATCAGATTTTTTTTGAGGTAGATATGGTCAAAAGAAGGAGAGCTATTTTCGGACCTAAATTTTCGAGCTTAAAAGTACACTGCAATGAAATGAGTTTTGGCAAGCCTAGGTTTAAATTAGAAAAAGTGATAAAAAAAGTTATAGCTGCTAAAATTTTTATATGATTTGAAAAGAACAAAATCTTGATTTGGTGTAAAATAGAGAAAGTTATGACCAAATAAAGTGGATGAAAAATGGAGAAGAAAGTGTTTAAAAACAAGTTTGCATCTTTAAAAAAATTTAAATCTTTTGATTTTAGAAAAAAACTTAAAACTAACATAGGAAGCCATGAGATTATGAAGAAAGCTTAAGGAAATGGAAATGGAGAAGTAAATGAAAATATGGTGAAGGAGATGTGTATTTATAAACAAAAGAAAGTAAGGAAAATTACCATTTTAACCTTAGTTTTAAAATATCCTAACATGCCATTATTTTGAGAAGTCACATCACCATCCTCCTCCCCATCATATGTCATTCCCCCCTCTAATCACATGCTCTTGGTCATGATGGATAATGATGATAATGCTAAGTTATGACAAGAGATAATGATATATACTTATATATATATATATATATATGTATATATATATAAGTTATTATTTTTGAAACCATGACTTGTCACATCGCTTGCTAAACATAATTAGCATAAGATAAAATTCTATTAGTGTATTATTATTTGGTTAATTAACTCTTATATACGTGTGTATACAATGCATAAAGATGAACAACGTTCCTGACAACTTTCTGGTGTCAAAAAGTCGAAATTCCAGAAAACGTTATTCGGTCATGTTTTTTATTTTTCTACGAACAATCTATTTTGGTAAAAATAATTTAAAAAAAATTTAACCATCATATTAAAATATTTAAAATAGGTTTAGTTGTAAATAAAAACTCATTTATTTAATATTTAAACTTAACTTGAATTCCCAAAGAAATATATAAAACCGATGATATCAACCATGGACGTCATAAATACATTTTATTTTCAAAAAGTAAAATTTATAGTCTTGTTCAAATATGTATGTTAGTGTATAAATCCAGAGCTGTGCACAATCCTCATTGTTTAAAAGCAGTTTTATTGATAAAATGATTTCTAGTTGTTTTATTGATATTTTACCTGGGACGATATTTACAAATTATTTACCTCGGTGATTTGTTCAAAAATATTTTTCCCAAAAAAAATAACTATTATTATTTACCACTAAAAAAATGATTATTTCTTGCTTTTAAACCCATATCTAAACTTTTTAAAATAAATATAATTTATCCAAATGATAAATTTGCAGGTCGTTACATGGCTTTTGTTTCTTTTGTTAGTTTGGGCTCATAGTGGTAGTTGAAATTTTTTCGATCTAATTGCGCAAACAAAATGCTAGCAAAATTTTCCATAAATCTAAGAGTTGGAAATTTCTGAAGATTTTTGAAGAAATGTTTGATAACTAAAAAATGATTTTTATGTTATAACTTGGAGTGATATTAAATGGAATCTATGGATGAATAAAGATGTAGAAAAGGTAATTGTGGAATTTCAATGAATTAATTTTGGAAAGGTAAAGGCTTAAAAGAAACTGATGGTCTATTTCAACTAACTAGTTTTGAAAAGTTAATAGTTTAGGGCATTTTTCTTACCTTGGAAATTTCGAGGATGAAATTCTTTCGGGGTGAGAATGTCACGACCTAGAATTTTAAATTGATGTTTGAAACATTTAATTGATTTTAAATGTTGAAAAGTTAGTTTTATAAGTTAAATAACTTGAATCTCAAATATAGCAATTTATTTGACAATTAAATTGTTGAATTTAATAATTGAATTTTTTTAAATAATTGAATCTTGGGTTTAATTTGGATAAAAATGATTTCAAAGCTTATTTGAATTCTTTTGAATAAGAATAGTAATAATAAACTTTTAATTTTGGATTTAAAGGTGATTAATTTGGTTTTCAAAAATAATTTGTTTTAATTAAGATATAAAAATAGCCTTTTGGGGCACTATCTTGGATTTTGACGATACCAGTTCCATTGGATCCATAATAGTGTATTATTGTATGATAACGAATTTCATGACGATCGGACGTATTGTCTGGTCATGCGAGATCGAAACGCATAGGAGTTAATTGTCGAAATTTATATAATAATTAGGTTTGAAAAGCTATCTTCCGTATATGATTGAATTATGTTTCGAGATTAGTTCTACTGTATTTGGAATAGGAGTATTACATATAGAATGTTAGGCGGCACATCTCGATAGGGGTTCGATATTTTCGAACGCATAAAGTTGGATGTTCTTGAATTAAAATATATATATATATATATATTTATAAAATTTTCATTCCCTACCCATACCATAACTATTCCCACCCTACTCAACTCCATACCATGCCCATACCTTCATGTTCTGATCCACACCATTCACTCCTTCAAAATTCATTTTCCCTATCGGCAGCTTAAGAAGAAAAGAAAAAAAAACTATGTAAGCTTTTAAAAATTTGAAATCGATTCAAAAAAATTATGCAAAATTATGAAAATTGTTTCTTTAGATTAGTATCTCCTAGATCTTCAGCTAGCATAAGCATGGGAGGTGCGGCAATACTCTGGGGAGGAGCGACATTTCTTGTTAAAGCTAGGTTTGACAATTTGTCAAGGTGCGATCGATGGGAGGTTAAACGTAGCATTGTTTTGGATTCGTGATTGAAAGGAGCACCCTGATTTGAAAATATGGGTGGTCCGACCTCATATGGTGGTGTTCAATGTACGTACAGATGCAGCATGGTGGTTCAGTCGCTTTTCGTAGGGTGGTTCAAGAAACGATTCTTAGGGTCTGAGGCGGAGAGGTCATGGAGTGAAGTTCTTCGGAGAAAACGGTTGTTCGTCGACAAAAGAAAGGGAAATCGATGGAGGAAGGTGCAACATTCATAGGTTGTTCAGGTATTTTTGTGCAAGTGTATATGATGGAGGAAGAAAGGGTTAAAATGTAATTAGCTTTTAATTAAAGTAATTAGTGGATTAAAATTTTATTTAAAAATCGATAACTTTAAAACTGAATAACTTTTCTATACGAGGTCCAATTGATGCATGAATTTTTACGTCGTGCTTGTGATGGTGTAAGCTTTGCGATGGAGCTTGTTTGGATGTATTTGGAGACAATTGAAATTTAGGTTAAAATCATTCGATTTTAGTTCCAAAACGGAACGCCTAGGCAACAATAGAGATTTCGGTGAGTTAATATCACCTTTTAGGTTAACTAAAAATATTATACAGTTGATATATAAATTGTTGACTGGATGTTTAGATGATTTGCTATTTTATTGGTTAGTTTGGATATATTCCCGCTTGGGAGCGATGAGACCCTATTACATTCCCATGTAAGAGCGGTATTCGATCCCGCCTCATAGCAGTTGTTAATTGGTTATATAATAATGTGATATATGGGGACAGGTTGGAGGGATCCGATAGGATTCCTCATCACTGTTGATTTTATTACATATATATGTGCTAATATATATGAGCTGTGATGTAGGAGGATAGATTGGAGGGATCCAATGGAATTTCTCGCTATTGTCGAATTATTTCAATAATATTCCATTTGTATGAATTATTGAATAATGAACCTCGTTGTGGGCACTATGGTTATATGTTTGAAAATTAAAACCCGGTAGTGATAGGAAATCAATACCGGTATTGGTTAAGCGTTAGGTGGCTATTGGCCATAAATTAGTATTTTTAAATACTATAAATTGCCAATTTAGTTGGAGTTGGTTTTTGAGACAGGAAATTATTTTAAATCCAAAATTGGGTTTCAGAAATTTTTTGTTTTTAAAGGATTTAATTCCTATTTTGCTCCAACCTTTTTTCTATCCTTTTTAAATAATTTATATTTAATATCATTTTTAAGTTATTTAAAGATTATATGTCAAAAAATTTATATTTTTGAAAAGTTAATTATTTGAAATAAATATGGTTTGAAATTTATAATAAGTATTATTAATAACGTTTTGAAAATAAATTATTATTATTTATAGTAATGGTAAAGATTGATTTTTATTGTTTATTTCATAATGTCTTGAAATCATTAATTATTAATTATAAGATGTTTTAAAGTTAATAATTTTTATTTATTTATAATGTTTATTGTTAACAATTATTATATAATGGCATTTTGAAGTAAAGGATTTTAAGTTATTTGTAAATGCTTTTGAGACCCATAAATAGAGTTTTATAAACAAACTTGGATTTTATAAAGGGAGTTTATAAAATGGTTTGAAGATTTATGGGAAGAATATTTACAAGGTGGAAGAGTTTTATAAATGTTAGATATTTATAATGAGTTCAAGAAATGGATTTGTAGATTATAAAAGGAATTTTATAAATGGTTTAATGGACTTATAAAGGATTTATAAATGATTTTAGAAATGTACAAATGAATTTATAAGTGATTGAACTTTATAAAGAGATTGTAAATGATTTCTAGAGATTTATAAAATGTTTAATAAATGGTTTTCTATAGATTTATAAGGAATTTATAAATGATTTTAGAATCAAATAAAAAGAAAATCCTTCTCAATTTTGTAAATATACTTATACCATTGAGATATGTATATGAGTGCATTTTCTAAGTTGCGAGGTGTAATGTGTGTGAATATACTTATACCGTTAAGATAAGTACATGGATATTTTCTAAAATTATTTTTATGCAAGTAATTTACTAAGCGATTTTAAGGGACGATAACTAGTGGTTGCTTATGTGCTTAACCCAATGTTGGTTTTCCCTTTTGAAATAAATCCTTGATTTGGATGTGTGTTTGTTGATAGTTAAATAACTGACTATAAAATCTTGGCCTAGATATGTAATTCTTCTTAATTTTGGTGCTATGGAAATATTCCGTACTTAACATTGAAGAATTTTAACTTTGGAAATATCTAGGAGAAACGTAGGAATTAATTGGTATTGTTACTGTCGGTGGTGATATACGTATGTATAGACCTGTTTTGTTCTTCTAGGACAAATGATAAGGAGGAGATCCGTCCACTTAAATGGTTAGGGGAGATCCCCGCTTTTGTGTATTGTCTGATTATTTTCTAAAGAACCGGTATTCAGCATTCCGAAAAATCGACGATTAGATTTTTTAGCGCCAAGGAAGCGGAAAAGTAAGAGATGACTCGAAAACCATAACCACTCCAAAACCATATACGGTTCTATGGAGGACTTTCGCAATATATTGAGATGTTGGAATCCATTTGTGGTTTCAAAACCCGTTGGTGTATGGGAATCCATGTGGCATTCCGTGATCTATTTTGGCGGCGTTGCATGAGCTGGAATGCTGGACATAGCCTCATCGGCAGTAATGACTAAAACTAGATATATGAGGCATGGCCGGTAAGGTTGACAAACCCATAGGGTGTAGTCGGCTCCATCTAGACGTTACTTACAGTTATTATGCATGCATGGAGCGATGCACTAGGTCTTTGCGAGAACAATTATGCTTTTCCTATGGTACATCACTAGGGATGTATACTGCTTTGGAAGGATATCTCTGATCCTTGTGCAGGAGAACCATTCTTGAAGTTCTAAGGGTACCTCCATGGAATCCTGCACAATTAGCGAACGCGCCTTATCAGTTTTTGATTATATACCTAGTATTATTGTGATGTACACTCACGAGCATCAAAGCTACTTAATCCTTATTATTTTCACCCTTAGACATTATTATAATATCAATGGATTTTCTATAGAAAAGGTTTTGATTATCGTAAGGTAAAAACCCGTCCGTTTTGTGTGTAGCGTGGTCATACGAGATGCTTTTGATTTCAAAGATTTCTATAAATTGAAATCCAGTTGGGTGTGTTTCTAAAGTTAGTTTTCCAAGCTGACTCGAGTGTTATTTTATTATAATGCTCGGGTCAGACCGAGCATATTATAGATTTAGTTTGGAGCGTCGAAGCTTCAGAAGACGAACTAGAGGCCCAGAAGCGTATTCACATATATGGTTATTTTTCGTTGCATTCATTGTTGTATTTATCAACAATTATAAGGAAGGGCTGTTATAACTGTCCACGCTGAAATAGGTTAATATACTCTAATTGATGTCTGTATATACATACATTACAGTTTGTTTTGTGTAAAGTTTTGTTTTATATTATAGATTATTCGTTCCGCTGTGAGATTCTGTGTTGTTTAGTTTTCCTCTTATTTCCTCCTCCTTTCTTTTTCCCTAACAATTGGTTTTCCGGCCTTCGATTACTCGGAACACAATATAGTGGACGTATTAATGACGATTTTCGAGGGTCGAAAATCCGGTAGTTACATCAAACGTTTAAAAATCTCAAACTCCTATCGAGATGTGCAACCTGACATTCTATATGTAATACCTATATTACGAATTCAATGGAACTACGAGTATACAGAACATAGCTTTTCAAACTCAATCATATTATAAATTTCCTAAATTAATTTCTACATGTTTCAAACTCGCACAACTAAACGATACGTCTGATCGCCATGAAATTCTACGGCATACTATGATTTACAATTATGGATCCAACGAAATTGGTTTCGTGAAATCCAAGACAATGCCCTAAAAGGATAATTTCACATATTTAAATATCGTTTTATATTTTCGATCCAATTATCGATATTTATCTGATTTGTTTACATTTGTAAATAAATTTACAAATTGAATTCACCAATATTAATTAAAAGGATTTGAATAAATTTATTAAAGGGAGAATTTGGCATACATCCCTGGTAAGGTTTGAAAATACGCAAAAATTCCTTCCTTTTTTTAATAAGCTTCCAGTCTCTGTTTTCAGATTCACGCGCGCATGAAGATCCAAGTACCCTTTATGTTTTTAACATTTCAAATGCATATAATTTTCTGTAGAAACATCGGATCAACATACCGTTTTCACCAAAAAATAAAAAAAATTATGTTCTTTAAAATGAGATCCATTGTTGATACCAAAAAATCATATTTAAAGTAAAGGTGCAATTATTCCATTATTCACAGATAATTCTACAAATTTTGAACATCTTTCATTTTTCTCCAAATCTGAAACTATTGAATATAATTGCAGACATTTTTGCAATTAGATGGTATAATTGCGATATTTCTACAATTATTACATATAATTGCAGAAATGTCTGCAACCATTGCATATAATTCCAGACATCTATGCAATTAGATAGTATAATTGCGGACATCTCTGCAATTATTGCATATAGGTGCAAAAATATCTGCAACTATTGCATATAATTACGGACATTTCTACAACTATAGGCTATAATGGCAAACATTTCTGCAATTATTGCATATAGTTGCATATAATTGCAAACGTATGCTTATCCCCGCCTTCGAACAGGGGTGTGCTGCCCCCTATAAATCCCCAGCCTACTCGCATGGAGTTGGATCGGCGAATAACTTGTCCTGCCTTTATTTTTACATATGCACAATGCCACTCATTAGAAAGATAATAAATTTTTTGATTTAATGATGAAAACAATTTGTTAATCCATCGTTTCTATAAGAAGTTATTACGTTTTAAAGATTGATAATTAATGGGGTGCAAATTTTAATTATAGATGTGACAGTAACATCCATATATGAAGAATCAACATTGCTGCAACTTAGAAGAGGGGTATGGTAGGAAAGAAAATTGTAGTATTTGAAAATAGAGATGTAATTTATATCTTTTTTATGAGGAGGATGTTTTGAGTATTAAGTTTTATTTTAGGGATGTGTCCCTTATTTCACATTATTAAATCCCTTATTTCACATTATCAAATCCATTTAATTAACATTCAATTTCACAATTCAAATATTTAATCATTTCCTATATTTGAATTATAACTTATTAAATTCCAAAATCTAATTATTCAAATATTTAAAATTAATTAAACGTTTAAAATAAAATGACCAGAATTTTGGGTTGTTACAACTTGGCTTGTCCTTAAACAAATGGTGGTTGAATAAGATCATTTATTATTAACCTTAATACGCTGGCTAAAGATTTTACTTTGAGTTGACAACAATAGACGGTGATATTAACCTCATATAACTACGGAGACGAATTCCATATTGAATGGTGTTTCACTTCAAATGCTTGAACTTAAAGCCAACTATGGTCATTTAATGGGAGCCTGCCATAATTTAACTATAATCAAAGTAGAGTATCTACATTGAAGCTCAACAGCATTCTCAAGTCGAGGGAACTGTGTAATATCGTAACTTTGAGACTTCCCATTTGACCTTAATTACTAGGAAATAGGAAACTCTTGAGTGAATAATGTTAATGTTATCCAATAACCATTAGTACGTAACCACTTGGTGCCCTCAATAGCCATGAGTGATACACTGTCCGACCTTTGGAGAGCATAACGTGTTCTGGTCTCAACGGATGTATTGATATCCTTTCTTGAAATATTTTAACTAGAATATTTAAAAATAAAATGTTATTTTATATTGTGATTAATTGCTCATGACTGCAACTATTTACAACTACAATCACATAACCTTTCATTTAATGATTATCTTATTATATATTTTAAGTTAACTATAACTAATTATATCACTATGTAACAAAGTATACAACATAAATCAAATACCTTTATTGTAAACAAGATTGGTCACAGTGTTTGATATACGTAACAGATTACATAATTCCCTAGAGCATATTCCAAACTATATCAATCTCTCACTATCACTTGGGGTCAATTACAAAATATTATTCCTATTCCTCCGATCAGTTTTCTCTAAATTGATTGAGCTAGTCCCTTGGTGAACAGATATGTTATATTGTCTTAATGATCATTTCTGTCAATCAACTTTCTCTGACACTTATAAATTGCCTTTATCATGTGGAACTTTTTAGGGTATGTTTCTTAACTTCTAGAGAGCTCTAAGTTCTTTCATGATCTATATCGTGACATTATTATCATATAACAATGACATGGAATTTTCTACATTTGGAATCTTCAACATTGGAATCACTCATAACTCAGTTATAAATTTATGCAATTATACATACATGCATTGCCTCTATCACGACACTATTTAAGGTGATATACTTATCCTTTTGGTCGAATTAGCAACTAATTATTGTTTGGAACATTCTAACCTTATATTTTCTAACTTAATATTGAACATGATTTTAGGATTGACATATGGTGCTCGATATCACTATCAAAATTCGAGTTTGAGAATTCCTTCATAAGGATTTTGTTGCTTCTATAAACAGTTTTCCAGTATTTCATAAATACTCGAAAATGCTCTAAACTACAATATACCGATCTTAGTTTGTATTTGATTGTAACGACCCGCCATTCATCTCCACAAAATGACGCATCATTAATTAGAAAGAAAGGGATAGAAAAGAGAAAGAAAGAGAAGAAAGAATAAACAACACATCAGAATCTAAACAACGGAATGAATAAATTATATTAATAACATAAGATATTGCATAGTATCATATACAATATCTATCAGAGATACACAGCTTATACATCACATACTAGACAGTTATAAACACCTGTCTAGTTATACAACTCAGAGAAAACACAGAGATTCTAACACAGCGGAAGACTAAACATATCTACAACGCTGAAGCCTCCTGCTTCATTGCTCCTCCATAATTCGTCAAAGCTAACCTGAATCCCTTGGCTACTCGTAAAAATTTGAGTATCCAAGAGTTTAAGAAAAATAGAAATAAACTCCGGGTTAGACATGGGTCTGGTGTGAGTAAGAGGTTAAGGTTGCTTAACTTTGAAATTTTTTTGAAAATAAAAGGTATCATGTAAGACTTCCTACACAAAAACATGGAAAAGTTTTTACCTTACGCTAACCAAAACATTTGATAGGAAATCCAGTCATATTATAATCGGTCTAGGGTTTCCAAGAAATATGAAATAGCCGGAATTGTTACATCTATTAAATTCCAGCTACTAGCCATAAAAGTGGGTAATACAATCAAAACCGTTGGCACTTATTGGATTTTGGATTCCATACAATGGTAGGGCTACTGGGTTACCGCCCGTCACAGTACGTGGCCTAGATCACCGTACCGAGGATTACTCCCGATCCCCTGCAACACAAAGCCAGAACCATCCCTTACTAGACAGTCCCGAACAAGACAACCTCGCAGTTGGTGCGCATATCCAACTGCTCACTAAGCCGAATAAAAAGGGACCTCTAGACAGGGGAAAATCTCGTCCTACTTGGGCATGACCCACTTAGCCTTGCTGCACCTCCCTTGTTTTAGCCATTCCCGGTTGATGAGGCTTGAGACTACGATTACCTTATAGAACACATCTATCTTAGAATGCTCATCGTCCACCTGACGATGTTCTCAAAGCATTTAATCCATACAAGTTCGTTCCGGGTTCGAACGAAACCGAAGGCATTATCTCGTTACACTCATTTTGGAATCACCCTCAGAGTTAACAACGATAACCCTTGCACTCTGAATCTTCATCTCGAATCTGAAAGTATTACCCCATTAAACTCATATTGGAATCACCCTCAGAGTTTTAACGACGAATAGTCCTTACACCTCGAGTCTTCACTCCTCACTTGAGATTCACGAGCTATCGTTAATTTGGATCGATGTGGGTTCCGGATATCCAAATCTGGAAACCGATCCCGGTCTCATCGAAATCCAAAGCGGATCTTTTAAGGCCAAGTTGTTTAAAGTTTAAAACAATTCAATTTCATTACCTATATACACACAATAGATAAATCATATAACATAATAGATAATCAACATTATTATCACAATAGATAATCCATATTATCGTTATCAAAGATAATCCATATTATCATTATCAAAGATAATCTATATTATCATCACAATGCAACCAATGCATCCATATCTCACAACATTTCTTATCTCATATCTGAGATTTCAAACCATTCAAGGCAACCAATATCATCCATTCATATATAGGCAATGATCTATAATCGCACCATCTATAATTAATTTAAAATGAATTAAATTAATTACTTCTATCTCTAATTAATTTAAAGTGAATTAAATTAATTACTTACATCAATATATATCTTACTTACATATCCATTAATTAATTACAAATTAATTAATTATCCTCAAATTATCGACCGTAATTAATCACCCTTGATTAATTATCTTTTAATTACATTCAAGTAATTATCCTTTAATTAATTTCACAAATTAATTATTCTAAACCAAGTACAGTAATTAACCCTGAATTACTTCATTAATTAATTAACTATAATTAATTACATTAATCCTTAATTAATTACATTAATTAATTACCTTTAATCGCTTATCATTATTGATTAATCTTAATTAGTCAACCCTTAATTACATCATTAATTATATTAATTAATGATCCTTAATTATATTAATTAATGATCCTTAATTACATTAAATTAATTATCTTATTTAAATTAATTACATTAAGTAATTAATCTCAGTTTAAACCATATTTATTAATCACCTTTGATTAATCACATTCTGTAATTAACTACCCTTAATTACTTATCAAATTAATTACTCCTTAATTAGTTATCTTTAATTAATCCCTTGATTAATTATAAAGTAATTTAATCCAAATTACTTCCATAATTAAATCATCTTCTACTAATTACTTCCAGTAATTATCATTAATTACTTAACTAAGTAATTATACTTCATTAATTACATTAAATAATTATTATCAAATCATCAAGTGAATAAAATTAATTAAACTTAATTAATTAATTAATTTAAACCAATCACATTAAACTCCATTAATTACATTTAGTAATTATTTATCCAAGCATCCAGTGTTTAACTTAATTAAGCTTAATTAGTTAACTTAAACAAATTACATTTAAACTTAATTAATCACATTATGTAATTAATTCCTTAATTACTTTCATTAAGTAATTAAACTTAAAACAATTTCTCAAATGATTATCTTTAATTAATTAATCTAATTAATTAATAAAATTAATCATATTAATTAATTGTTAAATAATCCTTAGTTATTGACCTTCATTAATTATTAACCATTCTTTAATTACTTTTCTTAAGTAATTAACTTTCATCAATCAATATTAATTATAAAGTAATTAATTTTGAATACTAAATTAATCAACCTTTAATTATTAAATTAATTAAGTGTTAACTGTAAATTAATTAATTCTAAATTACTTGATTAATTAATTACTAATCATTAATTAAAATCTAATCTTATTTAATTAACAATTCTTAAATTACAAGTTAATTATTAATTAACTTAAACCTTAATTAATAATTTAAAACCCTTAATTACCTTAATTAATTATCCATTCCATTAATTAATTAATTAAATAAATTATCCATTTAATTACCTTAATAATTAAATGAAATTACAAATCATTAAATTCTAAATTTACTTTAAGATTAAACTTTGTTCTTATTAAGGATCAAGTTATCATTTACAAAGTATTTTAAATCAATTTACTTTAAAAAAAAATTTAATATCATTTAAAAATTTAAAATTTTAAAATGAATACAAATTTATTTATACAAAGTTTAAAACACATTGTTAAAACCCTTTTCATTCCACAAGTTAAAGAAATACTCATTTAATTAAGAAGTTTAAAAGGATTTAAAACCAAATTCATTTTAAATGCAAATCAATTTAAATTACATTTTAAACATTCAAATTTTTTTAAACCATTTTAAATTTAAAAAATTTCCTTCATTTCAAAATTTAAATACATATTTAAATTTGAATTCAGATTAATCTTCATATTTTAAAACTCTACTTTCAATTTAAAACTTTATTTTTAAATTCAAACTACTTAAACATTTTTAAAATAGTCTAACAATTCAAGTTAAAAAAATTTATTTATTATTTTATTTTATTTTTTTAAAACTGAGATTTATCTTAAACTTGAATTCCAGTTTTAAAACTTAGGTTTAAAACTTGTTTAAAACTTTGCTTTCCTTTTAAACTCAATTTTTAATTTCATTTTTAATTTTTTTTTAACTAGATAGGTTATACTTTAAAACCTGTAACACTAACACTTTACCCAAGCCCATACTTCTTTGCTTATCATCTTTAAACTTCAGTTTTAAAAATTATATAACAAAACAATACAGGTTTCAGTTTAAAACCTGTTACCATTACTAAACCCGAGCCGGTGCAGTTTTGCTTCGAGTCCACAAGCAAATGTCTTCGAGCAACCCATCCACTTACTTCAAGAAAGCCTCGAATACCATAACTCTGTTCCTGACTTCACCAAGAAATCAAGAGTATACCGCGCACATGCACGGTGGCTCCGATCATCAATGGCCATCACCACCCTCTTCAACAAAGCAGCGATCATCCCCGCCTCTGATCATGACCGTCCAAACATCGAAAACACCCCAGAATCAAAATCGAACATACTGCTCGAACCTGAAACTTAATATCTAACCAGAAACCTTCACGTGCTCACCACACCGACCATCGGAGTATTTGAAATTCCGGCTACTCCTTCGTCAACACACCCATCACTATTTCCCAAAATTTGATAACACTCGATCAATTGCTGAACCCGTGGTGATCGATTTTATCAAGCTTAGTAAAACTAGGGTTCCAAAAAATATCCCTCTGCTGCAACCTCCTCACTGAAATTCATCACCATCAACCATTTTTCCCAACATCACCGATCACTCCTCTATCATCACCCAAGATCCTGAACCGTCCAAACTCATAGATCACCAGAAATTCCCAAAAACCCAAAAATAGTGCAATTCAAAACTGCACCTTCAATCCTAATTTAAAATTTATGATTTTAGTGTTATAAATCATGATTTCGTTTATGTATTCATTTCATAATACTGAATATATAAATTTCACAGTTTGAAATTTTATTTATTGAGAGCATGCACTGATGTTTGGTTTTACAGGGATACACAGGCCTTAATTTAACTTGATTAAATTTTTTAATCTTAGTCTATGATAATTCAAACAACATTGATTTGTAAATTAAATCCTAACAATAATTTGTACTAGAGAAAATTGAATTCAAATCAAAAAAAACAAAAATCAGGAACTATAAACAGAGTAGATTCTGTTGAAACAGACATGCATACTTCTTACATATATGTACACCCAGGTTCACGCAATCTTATTCATCTCATTATCAACTAGCATACAACCAGATTTTATACTAATTTTTTTTTAAAAATAAAGTTACTCACAGATTTAGAAGCAGGCAGAACCTCGGATTGTTTTGAAAACAACCTTTGTAAACTTGAACTCCATTAAACTGAAATGCTCCTGATATGAAAACTACATGCATGCTTGAATTTGAAACTGGAATGCCTTCTTTGAAAACTTGTGTGCTTGAAAATGAAGTTGCTTTGAAAGTGCAGATGCATTGATTTGAAGATGTAGGCTTTAAAACAGATTTGCTTGCATGTTTGCAAAACTTACAAGTTTTCTTTGAAAGTTTGTTGATAGGCTTTGAATTTTGATATGAGTGAATTGGTTACAGTTTTTAGGAATTGCTTTGAGAATTTTTGAAAGGTTTTGGAAATTCACTGAGAATTATTACAGGATTTTTGAGCATTGATTTCAGGTTTTTGTTTACAGGTTTTTTGAGAGGAAAGTTGGAGTTTTATTCTTTTTGCTTTTGAAAATGAAAAATAGAAAAAAGAAGAAGATAAGAAACATATGTATTTATAAAGGATGAAATTTGATTTTATTAAAATAAAAGAAAAACTAAAATAAATGACACTTGTAAAAGAAACTAACATTTGTCACTTACCTTGTTTATTATCTTAACACATGTTAAATTAAGTTCTAAAATGTTTACATTTGTCTTTTTAAGTTTAATTAGTTATAATGACATGTTAATTAGTATATAGTTAATATGTTAAATGCAATTTATGCCTAATTAATTAGTTATATGTAATTAAAGTTTTAATATAAGAATATGCTTAAGTAATTAGTATATATAAGGATATATATATATATATATATGTATGTATAAATAAATTTAAAAGGAATAAAATAACTATTTATATAAATAAAAGTTATACAAATATTATAAAATTCAAGACAATTTAAAATATCTATATTTGAAGTTCAAGAACTCTAAATTCAAATTCAAATCAAATTCTAAAATTTAATTTGAAACAACAACTATTTTTTTATTATAATCCATTTGTTAAAACATTACATTATTATATTTTGAAAATAACAAATTTGATAACTTTAAATAATTTATAAAAGAATGTTTCTTTATTGTAATTACTTATTTTATCACATTATATTTAAAAAAGAAATCAAAATAAACCTTATTGTAAATTTTATTTAAATTTAAACCTAAGTTAAAACATTTTTTAAACCATTTAAATATTTACCTTATGTATTTAAAATCATATAGTTATTTATTATATACTTTTAAAAAGCTTAATATCAAATAAATCAATTTCCAAATTATCAAATATATATATATACTAGAAAACAAGATTTATTTATTTATTAAATTTAAAACAAGGCTTATCTATTTACAATATATACATATTCTATATACATTATAAATAGAAAATAATTTATTAGATTTAAAAGATAAAATCTATCAATTAAATTGTTTTATTTAATTGGATTATTAAATTAATTCCAGTCTTATTAACAAAAATTATCAAATCAATTTAAATTTTTAATTCAGATTATTAAACTGATATTGCCAAAAATTCCGGGATATCACATTGATACTTTCTCAATATACCAAGTACATAAGCACATGTGATATCTCTGTTTCTAATGCATAAGAAATTCATCTTATATGATCCACATTAAACATTTAAATATTATATCGATGTATATTGCATGAGACTATCCCAACATCCTTTTATACTAATTATAAAAGGTCATTTTCAAATATAATATCAAGAATTAAACAAACAAAGTAAAATGATTCTAACATGTGTACATCATCAATAATCATAAGTTTGTTCTTTACTTTTAATTCTAGAAATATTTTATTACCTCGCTTCCTCTGTAATTTGATCGAAAATCATATCCGTTCTTTCATCATACCCAAAACCTACATACTCAGTATCACTTCAACTTACTTTGAGACACTTCGATTGTTATATGTAAATAATATATTCTAAGTCATTATTTAGAACTTCTGTTTCAACATATATGTAACAAAACTCAAAATCAAACCAGGCGATAATTTTGCGAGTACAAAATTTATTTTAGAATGTTGAATGGTGAACAATTATGTTAATTTCAACAATTGAAATTTATGTTTTTAGTCTTATGAATATTGCTTACTATATTCCAACCGCTGTCAACTTCTTCTTAAAGAGAAATTTGCAGCCGATGGATCGCATCTCTTTGGGTATAGCTATCAAAATCATATTTTGATATTGTACATGAAATCTATTCAGAATTTACACATCGTACCATGAGTCAATATTCTTAATGACTTTATTGACAATTGAGAAAAATTATATTCTCGATCTTGATAAGAAACTCATAGTTTTACTTTAATGTGCAAGAACACTTATTAGACAATCCAATATGTTGTGCCTATTTAATTTTGGTTAATTTCATTAAATAATTTTTATCTTTGGATCGTATCCAATCAATTTTACTATCAAAAATATCTAAAAGAAAATTCCTTTTCCAGAAATTTTGTGCCTCCTAAAATAATAATTGTTTCTTGGTGCAACGAAATGCATATTCATAGACTTTTTATGAATTACTTATATTTAAAACTAAATTAATTTTGAGTTTACAGTACTTATGCTCATGACATAAGATAATCAATCAATATTGGTCAAACCCAAACTCCTTTGGTGTGGTCCACACAAGATGCCTCGCAAATAAGTATTACGTGCAGCATCTCGACTCACACAACCTATCAAATCCTTGACTTGTGATATTAATTTTTTGTTATCAACTCTTATCATGCATAATCTTATAAACTATGCTATATATGAAATTAATTTTAACCTTACGTGCTTATTCTTATGTACACTACCTTACTGAAAGATGTTAACTCAACTACACTCATCATTAATCATACTTTATCAAATAATGCTCGAATTACTCCATACCAATACATCATTATATATTATAGGAAGGAGTGACTCTTAAGATTGAATCTTTATTCATTTTAGGTAAATTTGGAGCTTTATTCCAATATACTGACCAGTTCAATCAAATCGAATCGTTTTAATTCCTTTTACATGTTTTCTTATTTATTTTCATTTTATATTCTATGAGCTTACCATAAACATACTACATATTTATCAACTTGAAGAGTTCACTAATTATTATGTCGCTTCTACCAAATGGGTGCTTTGCCCTTAATCGTTCAGTATACAATTCATTAGTACCATACGATTCATAATCATATGATTAAAAAATTATTTCTCAAAGCTATGGCTTAGTCCATAATTTTGAAATAATTGTACAAATTTTTGATATTCTATATTTCTAATGCATCACTTTTGTTATGAAAACAAATACCACTATTATAGTTTTATCTTATATTAAATATTCGCAATGTTCATATTGAAATAAAACTATGTCTATTCTTCATTATACTGAAAACATTTATTATTTCAAAAATAGTATTTGATATATTTACAAAAACAAATTTCCGTAACATGATGCATCTACTAAGAAGTATTATATAGTATACTCCCACTATTTTTGCCATTACTATAATAACATATGAGTTACGAAGCTCCATATAACAACTTACTATAGAATTTATTTCACATACTGTAACTAGTTTAGAGCCGAAATTTTCTAATCAAACATCTTGAACTTGAAGGAACAACTTTCATAGAAATTAATTTTCGATATAAAACTATATTTGAAATAGAAATCACATTTCTCATTCTATATTAAGTGTAATATCCCGGAATTTCTAGGAGTTTAAAATGCTGATAATCTCTTAATTTGGATTATTTGAATTGATAAATTGTTATTTTCAAAGATAATTAACCAAGTAATAATAATATAATGTTTTAATTATGGATATAAATTGATTTTAAAATAGGATATATTATTGTAAGTAATAATAAGCTTAATTAAAAATAGATGTTTATATTCATTTAAGAATTTATTTTTAGATTTGAATTTTTAAACTTGACTTTGAAATGGATATAAATTAGAATTCAAGGATATGCATACATATTAAAATAAATAGTTTGGTTTTAAAATATAGATAATGTTTTTAATTAAAAATAAGATTTGTTTTATTTTTATAGAAATTTATCTATGAAGATTTGGATTTGTATTTGTTTAATAAAAATGAATACAAGTTTTTGAAATAGCATTTAAAAATTAAGTTTGCAATGCTATGTATAATTTTATTTAAATCATATTTGGTTTCATTTCTTTCAAAGTTTGTATTTTATATAAATTTAGCAAACATTTATAAATGTATAAATATATTTGTTTATTTGATTAGAAAAGTATTTTTAAAATTAAGAAGAAAAACATGTTTGTTCATTAGAAAATAATTTTAAAAGTCTTTTGAATTTTTCTTTTAAAAACAAATACATAAGAGTAACAAATGTTTAATCTTAAAACACATTGTTTACAAGTGTTACAACATTTATGTGGATATGAGACAAGTGTCCATTGTCTTTAAATTTTCTTTTTAATTTATTAAATCTGAAAATTTCTTGTATAAAACATCTTATTTCTTCATCTTCTTTTCTTTTAAACATTTTGTTCATTTCTAAAAAGAAAACTAAAAACCATCAATGCACCTTCTTTCAACATCCAAAACCAGAAATCTTCAACATCCATCCTCAAACAAAAATCTGAAAAAAATATAACTCATTGTTTAAATCAAAATCCCCTTTCAACAAAATCTGCATTTAAACTCCTCAAAACAGATGTCTGCATTTGAATATCTACATTAATCTCTGTTACAAATCAAGCATGTAACCATCTTTCACATGCATGCAAGCTAGAAATATTAAATCTGCAAATTTTGTTTCCTGTAAAACATTTTCCAAAACCTGCATAATTCCTCAATTCAAAACAAATGCTCAGATCATAAACCAGAATTTATATCAAATGCCTGCAAATTTTCAAACCTGAATTCACCCCTCAAAAACACACCTGCATCTATTCCTCTAATTCAAATACCAATCCCTGTTACCAAAACCTGAAAGTATTTAAGAGCCTGAAAACCATTTGGTTTACAAATCAAAACATATAAATCATTTTCTCAAATCTTGGAAACACTCTCCAAAATTGCAAGCCTGCAACCTGTTTCAGAATGTTCAAACAAGTATCTGCACAAAATTCAAATGCATGCAAGTTTTTAGGAGGCAATCTGAAGCAATTCAGTTAAAACAAGATGTTTTCAAAGCTTTTCAAAGATTTTAAGCAAGCACTTCAGTTTTGTCATCAAAGCTTTGCAGTTTAAACAAAGTCTTTTGCAAGTTCAAGTTCAGGCATTTTGCAAACTTCCAGTTCAATAGCTCTCTGCATATAAATAAGGTGAGTAAACATTTTACTAAGACTAAGTAGTTAATTCTCTGTTGCAATTGTGATATGGTTTATTTTATATGTGTATATGTTGCTTCTGGGTAGATATAGATATGCAATATGTTTGTTCTGTTTTTTTTTACAGTGCATGATAACATTTATTTTCTCTGATATCCTTACTGAAGAATTAAGTTAACATCAAAACATCAAGCTATTTTGTTCAATCAACTATTAGAACATTGATTCAAAACAAAATAGAAATTTAATCATATACTAACAACTAAAAAAAAAAATATAATAGAACAAAGTCTCTGGTTTGAGATGTACCTGGAAACCTAAAATGCTATAAACAGTTTAAAAAAAAAAATGTTGAAATCAAATGATAAAATTTGATGGGATAACTATATGATTTAGATTTGCATTTGAAAGCATGAAAATTTGAAAGAGGTTTATAATTTTTAAAAATTGTAGTGAGGGAGGAATTGGATTTTTACTGCAAATTGGGTTTTTGTCAAATCCTGTTGATCTAAGTAATTGGGTTGCTTGAGATTATTGAAGGAGCTAGGTGAAGTATCAGAGAGTGTTGCAAAAATAGTTGATGGATTTTTAAATCACTGAGAAGTTTGATTTTGCTCGAATTAAAATTTAAACCTAGTTTAGATACTGTCTGGAAAATTGATCACTGCATCTTCCTCTTTGCATCGAGTGGGGTGAAATCTTGGGTGAAGAATGCGTGGTGTGTCGGCAATCTATGGCCGAAGTTGTGGCGACCTTAGTTGATCGGTGGTGTGGGTTCAGGTGATGTTCTGTCAATGGTTTGGGTCCAGTTTCAACTTGAATAACTCGATTTTGGATGGAGGAATGAATCGATGTTTGGTTGATCGTAGATGCATGTAGGGTTGTGAAGTGACGTGTTGATGAGTTCGTCGTTGGCCAGTAGTGGCTCCGCCGCCGGAGCATGTGCACAGGAGTTGATTGTATCAGTGGGATTGTTTTTTGTTTGGGTTGTTTTTTCTCTCGAAGCAAGTCTCGGGGTTTTAGGAAGGTGACTCGAAGATAGCTCGAGTAATTTTGGATTTGGCTCGAGTTATAGTTCGCGTGGGTTCTGGGTTCGCTGCAGGGTAACTGTTTTGTTTGACAGTTTTTATTTTAAGTTTTAATTTAAACAGTTTTTAAGGATTTAAAAATCCTTGTGTTTTGTTGTCTTAGATTCCAGTAAGGGTTAAACCCAAACTAAAGTGTTAACAAAATTTCTAATTTAAATAAATAAGTTTTAAACTTTAAATAGTTTACTTAAAGTAAAAATGCTTGTTTTGAATTGAGTTGTTTTTATAAACAAAGTTGTGTAATGTTTTAAAAATCTTGAGTAACAATCTTAATATTATTTCAAATCTTATTTTGAAATATAAAAAGAATTTATAAGTAAATGTTTTATTTAATTAAGAAGTGAATGATAATTTATTAATTAACAATGAAGTTTTAAATAATTGATTAACTTGAAATTAAGATTGTTAATTAATAATTAAGGGAAGAAATAAATAATTACTTTATGTTTAAACTTAATTAAGGATTTAATTAAGTTAAGTTAGTTGTTAAGATAAAATGTTTTAAAGATAATTATGTGTTAATGATTTGTAATTAATTAAATTGGTTAAGAATTTCAAGTTTAGTTAATTAATTTAATTAATTTCTTTAAGGATTAATTAAGCAACTAATTAAGTATGGTTATTAAATTAATTAACTTTATGACTAATGATTAATTAAATTATAATTACTTATTAATTAAGTAATTAAGGGTAAATTTAATAAGTAATTAATTAATACTTAATAAAGGTTTTTGAATAATTAAGTTTTAATTTGGTTTCTTAATTAATAATTAAGAAGTTATTAATCTATAATTCAAGTTAATTAAGAATTAATTAACTATTATTAAGGTTTAATTAATTATAATTAAGAATTAATTAATAGATAATTATGGATTAATTAATTTGTAATTAAGATTTGTTAATTAATAATTAAGTTTATTAATTAATGATTAAGAGATAATTGATTGGTTAATTAAGTTTAATTAATTTATTATAAAAGTAATTAGGGATTAATTACTTGTAATTAAAGGATTGATTAATAATTAAGTTTATTAATTAATAATTGAAGATTAATTTGGTTAAAGAGTAATTAAGAAATGAATTACTCAATTTTGATTTATGAGATGAAGGTAATCAAGTAAGTTAATTAATTTGTTAATTAATTAAAGAAGTCACTTGACAAATGATTAAGTATTATTACTTAATAAGTTTGGTTAGGCTAATTACTTAAGATAAGTAATTGATAAATTACAGAGATAATTGAGATAAAGTAAATCACTGATTTGGAAGTAATTCTAAGATGGATAATTACTTGTTAAAGTAATTAAGGTTTATTACTTGGAAAATAAATCAAAAGAATTTATAAAAGTAATTAAAAGTAATTGAGAAGTAATTAAGAATTAATTACTATGTAATTAAGTTGATTAATTAAGAATAATGTAATTAATTTATGGAAGTAATTAATTAAGTTCATTAATTAATATGATTAATGAGAATAATTAAGGATTGATTAATTAAGATTTTAATTAATCTATAATAAGTTATTAATTGTAATTAATTAAGGATTAATGCAATTAATTATAATTAATTAATAAAGTAATTAAGGTTATTTACTTAATGGTTTAATTAATTTGTGAAATTAATTAAGGTAATTACTTAATGTAATTAAGAGTAATTAATCAAGGTTGATTAATTAAGATGATGATTAATTAATTGTTTTAATTAATGAATAAGTAAGCAAGATTTATTTTTAATGAAGGTAATTAATTTAATTAATTTTAAATTAATTAAGAGATGAAGTAATTAATTTAATTCACTTTAAATTAATTAGAGATAGAGATAGTTAATTTAATTCATTTTAAATTAATTATGTTGTGATTAAGTAAATCATTGCTTATGTATGAATGGATGACATTGATTGTTTTGAATGGATGTAATCTCAGAAATGAGATAAGTATTGTTGTGTGGTATGAATGATTGGATTGCATTATGATGGTAATATAGATTATCTATTGTGATGATATGGATTACCTATTTGGTTATGGATCATCTGTTTATTTGATAATGTAGTTATCAATTATGGCTTGTGAATTATCTATTCTGTGTGTATATAGATAGTTGAATTGAATTGTTTAAACCTTAAACAACTTGGCCTTAAAAGACACGCTTTGGATTTCGATGAGACCGGGATCGGGTTTCCATATTTGGATATCCGAAAACCACATCGATTCCAAATTAACGTTAGGTCGTTAATCTAAGTGGAGCAAGTGAAGACTCGAGGTGTAAGGACTATAAGTCAATATAACTCTGTGGGTGATTCCGTAATGAGTTTGACGGAATAGTACTTATAGGTTCGAGATGGCGAATTAGAGTACAAGGGTTATTGTCGTTAACTCTGAGGGTGATTCCAAAACGAGTGTAACGAGATAATGCCTTCGGTTTCGTTCGAACCCGGAACGAACTTGTATGGATTGAATGCTTTCAGCACATCGTCAGGTGGACGATGAGCATTCTAAGTGATATGTCCTATAAAGGTAATCGTAGCCTCAAGCCTCATCAACCGGGAATGGCTAAAACAGGGGAGGTGCGCCAAAGCTTCGTGGGTAGCCCCCACTTGAGAGTAAGATTTACCCCTGTCTAGAGTCCCTTTTATTTCGGCTGTGTGGGACGGTTGAATAGCTACAACCGTCGGGGTTGTCTTATTTGGAACCATTCAGTAAGGAATGGGTCCGGCTTTGTGTAGCAGGGGAGTTAGGGTGGCTCCTCGGTACGGTGATCTAGGCCACGTACTGTGACGGGCGGTACCCCAGTAGCCCTGCCATTGTATGGAATCCAAAATCCAATAAGTGCCAACGGTTTTGATTGTATTACCCACTTTTGTGGCTAGTAGCTGGAATTTAATAGATGTAACAATTTCGGCTATTTCATATTTATTTGAAAACCCTAGACACTATTATAATATCACAGAATTTCTTATCAAATGTTTTGGTTAGCGTAAGGTAAAAACTTTTCCATGTTTATGTGTGGGAAGTCTTACGTGATACCTTTTCTTTCAAAAGGTTTTTTAAAGTTAAGCAACTTTAACCGTTTACTCACACCAGACCCATGTCTGACCCGGAGTTTATTCTGTTTTTCTTAAACTCTTGGGTACTCAAATTTTTACGAGTAGCCAAGGGATTCAGGTTAGGTTTTTTTAAGTTGGCTTGACGAATTCTGAAGGAGCAATGGAGCAGGAGGCTTCTGCGTATAGCTATAGAGTATTCCGCTGTGTGTTCTCTGATATGTTGATGTTTTTGAGTTGTATTGAGTTGTATAACTAGACAGGTGTTTATAACTGTCTAGTATGAGTTGATTATGCTGTGTAACTCTGATGTATATGATACTATGTAAAGTATTAAGTGATTAATATAATTTATTCATTCCGCTGTTTAGATTCTGATGTGTCGTTTCTTTCTTCTTCTCTATCTTTTCTCTTTTCTATCCCTTTCTTTCTTAAAAATGATGCGATTTTCCGGGAGTGGAAAGTCGGGTCGTTTCACTTGGTATCAGAGCGTTAGGTTGAGTGAATACCTAGGCTCTGTAGTGGTGTCTTTCTTGAGAGAGCGTACTTGTAATTTTTATATAATTATATATATATATATTTCTACCTATCTGTTGGGTTACCTGTTCGGGTTTCCCAATATTAGTTATAAAGGTAGAGATGAGGTAGTAGTGTGTGTAACACGATTACTACCATTGGTTGGAGTTTGAATGTTTGAGGTTGGAAGTGTATTTGTCGAGACGGTATTAGGTTGGTCTCGAGTAATCTTTGTAGTTTGGAGTAAGACTTCATTTGATCTCTTAAGGAAACCTGTTAAGGTTCGGAGTTCATCTTTGAAGTGGAAGTTTGTTTGCGCTCGTGAGAGCGGATTTTTGAGAATTGGATCTGTTGGTTGGGTAGAAGTGAGTGATGGTATTTTGATACCTCAAGGAGTAGTAGCTGCGTGATGAGATGCAGTGACTATGGATGTTTCCGAAGATATTTTCTTTCGGAGCAAGTTTAATGAAATGTGTCTGCTTCGGTGTTGTGGCATTTTTTCTGAAGTGGAGTTCAGAAGCAGCATTGAGGATCTGTTTCTTCGATAGATTGGTTTGTCAAGGATAAACTGTTCTGATTAGTGGAGAGAGAACAGTATCTTGGATATTGGATTGGGTTGTTCGCAAAAGTGACTTGCGATGGTTTAGTGATTATCTTAGATAGTCTTTTGCTTGGATTAGTGGCATTTCTAGAGGATGTAGAAGTTAGAGATTTGCTCGCATTGGAGATTGAGTTCTGAATCAACTTGATGTCAGGAGTGATACCGGTGATTCAGCTGGGATGTGCTGTTTAGTCGGCATTTTCATCTGCTCCAGATCAGAGTTGTGCAGCGGAAGCTAGGTGGCTGTTGTTTTAGAGTAGAAGCAACTGGAAGTTGCAGTGTTTTGGATTTGAGAGTCTCTACTGAATTTATTTTTCAGAATCCAAGGCTAGTTGACGAGTGGTTCTGTTCTGTTCTTTTCTGGATAGGAGAAGTTGTTTTCCACTGTTGATAGTAGAGTTTGGTTTTGATTTTTGGATTGATCTTGTGAGGATCAGATGGTGAGTTGATCCAGTTGTTTGTAGAAGTATCAGCAAGGGTTGAGCTGATCAGGAAGGATCTGTAGGCAGTCCGGATCATCCAGTAAGTTTTGAGGCTTAGTAGCGGAAGAATTTGGAATTCGAAGTTGGAGACTTCGATGTTGTTGAGATTTTCTCGGGTAAAGGGAGCATTAAGATATTGGTAAGATTTGAGGTGATCTCCGAGGTATTGGATTCTTCTAAGTTTTGTTGAGATCAGTGCTTTGGTTTGTAGAGTTGAATTGCCAGTTTGGAAGACTGGAATTCAAGATATTTCACGTGTCTCTGAGGGAGAACGTGTATTGGTCCATCACTGGTTTTAAGATCAGTAGTTCTATGAGTTTTGGTTGTTGATCAGACTTGTCTATGGTCTGGTATCATGGGTAGATTATAGATCTAACTGAGTGGGAACTCAGTAGCTTATAAGTATAGCTTGTTTGGATTTAGTAGAGCGAGTATCCCTGTGTCTATACTGGGGAAACTCGAGATATTTTAGGAAGTTTATCCGGATCTGTGTCCGGATAGCTAGGGTTGTTTGATTGAATTGGTTGTTTGGATGTAATTGTTTATTTGATTGATAGTGTATGGCTGTTATGGATGTTTGAATTGGTTGAAATAAAATATAACTTTGGATTATCTTTGTTTTAAATTTCGAGGACGAAATTCTGTAAGGGGGGAGGATTGTAATATCCCGGAATTTCTAGGAGTTTAAAATGCTGATAATCTCTTAATTTGGATTATTTGAATTGATAAATTGTTATTTTCAAAGATAATTAACCAAGTAATAATAATATAATGTTTTAATTATGGATATAAATTGATTTTAAAATAGGATATATTATTGTAAGTAATAATAAGCTTAATTAAAAATAGATGTTTATATTCATTTAAGAATTTATTTTTAGATTTGAATTTTTAAACTTGACTTTGAAATGGATATAAATTAGAATTCAAGGATATGCATACATATTAAAATAAATAGTTTGGTTTTAAAATATAGATAATGTTTTTAATTAAAAATAAGATTTGTTTTATTTTTATAGAAATTTATCTATGAAGATTTGGATTTGTATTTGTTTAATAAAAATGAATACAAGTTTTTGAAATAGCATTTAAAAATTAAGTTTGCAATGCTATGTATAATTTTATTTAAATCATATTTGGTTTCATTTCTTTCAAAGTTTGTATTTTATATAAATTTAGCAAACATTTATAAATGTATAAATATATTTGTTTATTTGATTAGAAAAGTATTTTTAAAATTAAGAAGAAAAACATGTTTGTTCATTAGAAAATAATTTTAAAAGTCTTTTGAATTTTTCTTTTAAAAACAAATACATAAGAGTAACAAATGTTTAATCTTAAAACACATTGTTTACAAGTGTTACAACATTTATGTGGATATGAGACAAGTGTCCATTGTCTTTAAATTTTCTTTTTAATTTATTAAATCTGAAAATTTCTTGTATAAAACATCTTATTTCTTCATCTTCTTTTCTTTTAAACATTTTGTTCATTTCTAAAAAGAAAACTAAAAACCATCAATGCACCTTCTTTCAACATCCAAAACCAGAAATCTTCAACATCCATCCTCAAACAAAAATCTGAAAAAAATATAACTCATTGTTTAAATCAAAATCCCCTTTCAACAAAATCTGCATTTAAACTCCTCAAAACAGATGTCTGCATTTGAATATCTACATTAATCTCTGTTACAAATCAAGCATGTAACCATCTTTCACATGCATGCAAGCTAGAAATATTAAATCTGCAAATTTTGTTTCCTGTAAAACATTTTCCAAAACCTGCATAATTCCTCAATTCAAAACAAATGCTCAGATCATAAACCAGAATTTATATCAAATGCCTGCAAATTTTCAAACCTGAATTCACCCCTCAAAAACACACCTGCATCTATTCCTCTAATTCAAATACCAATCCCTGTTACCAAAACCTGAAAGTATTTAAGAGCCTGAAAACCATTTGGTTTACAAATCAAAACATATAAATCATTTTCTCAAATCTTGGAAACACTCTCCAAAATTGCAAGCCTGCAACCTGTTTCAGAATGTTCAAACAAGTATCTGCACAAAATTCAAATGCATGCAAGTTTTTAGGAGGCAATCTGAAGCAATTCAGTTAAAACAAGATGTTTTCAAAGCTTTTCAAAGATTTTAAGCAAGCACTTCAGTTTTGTCATCAAAGCTTTGCAGTTTAAACAAAGTCTTTTGCAAGTTCAAGTTCAGGCATTTTGCAAACTTCCAGTTCAATAGCTCTCTGCATATAAATAAGGTGAGTAAACATTTTACTAAGACTAAGTAGTTAATTCTCTGTTGCAATTGTGATATGGTTTATTTTATATGTGTATATGTTGCTTCTGGGTAGATATAGATATGCAATATGTTTGTTCTGTTTTTTTTTACAGTGCATGATAACATTTATTTTCTCTGATATCCTTACTGAAGAATTAAGTTAACATCAAAACATCAAGCTATTTTGTTCAATCAACTATTAGAACATTGATTCAAAACAAAATAGAAATTTAATCATATACTAACAACTAAAAAAAAAATATAATAGAACAAAGTCTCTGGTTTGAGATGTACCTGGAAACCTAAAATGCTATAAACAGTTTAAAAAAAAAAATGTTGAAATCAAATGATAAAATTTGATGGGATAACTATATGATTTAGATTTGCATTTGAAAGCATGAAAATTTGAAAGAGGTTTATAATTTTTAAAAATTGTAGTGAGGGAGGAATTGGATTTTTACTGCAAATTGGGTTTTTGTCAAATCCTGTTGATCTAAGTAATTGGGTTGCTTGAGATTATTGAAGGAGCTAGGTGAAGTATCAGAGAGTGTTGCAAAAATAGTTGATGGATTTTTAAATCACTGAGAAGTTTGATTTTGCTCGAATTAAAATTTAAACCTAGTTTAGATACTGTCTGGAAAATTGATCACTGCATCTTCCTCTTTGCATCGAGTGGGGTGAAATCTTGGGTGAAGAATGCGTGGTGTGTCGGCAATCTATGGCCGAAGTTGTGGCGACCTTAGTTGATCGGTGGTGTGGGTTCAGGTGATGTTCTGTCAATGGTTTGGGTCCAGTTTCAACTTGAATAACTCGATTTTGGATGGAGGAATGAATCGATGTTTGGTTGATCGTAGATGCATGTAGGGTTGTGAAGTGACGTGTTGATGAGTTCGTCGTTGGCCAGTAGTGGCTCCGCCGCCGGAGCATGTGCACAGGAGTTGATTGTATCAGTGGGATTGTTTTTTGTTTGGGTTGTTTTTTCTCTCGAAGCAAGTCTCGGGGTTTTAGGAAGGTGACTCGAAGATAGCTCGAGTAATTTTGGATTTGGCTCGAGTTATAGTTCGCGTGGGTTCTGGGTTCGCTGCAGGGTAACTGTTTTGTTTGACAGTTTTTATTTTAAGTTTTAATTTAAACAGTTTTTAAGGATTTAAAAATCCTTGTGTTTTGTTGTCTTAGATTCCAGTAAGGGTTAAACCCAAACTAAAGTGTTAACAAAATTTCTAATTTAAATAAATAAGTTTTAAACTTTAAATAGTTTACTTAAAGTAAAAATGCTTGTTTTGAATTGAGTTGTTTTTATAAACAAAGTTGTGTAATGTTTTAAAAATCTTGAGTAACAATCTTAATATTATTTCAAATCTTATTTTGAAATATAAAAAGAATTTATAAGTAAATGTTTTATTTAATTAAGAAGTGAATGATAATTTATTAATTAACAATGAAGTTTTAAATAATTGATTAACTTGAAATTAAGATTGTTAATTAATAATTAAGGGAAGAAATAAATAATTACTTTATGTTTAAACTTAATTAAGGATTTAATTAAGTTAAGTTAGTTGTTAAGATAAAATGTTTTAAAGATAATTATGTGTTAATGATTTGTAATTAATTAAATTGGTTAAGAATTTCAAGTTTAGTTAATTAATTTAATTAATTTCTTTAAGGATTAATTAAGCAACTAATTAAGTATGGTTATTAAATTAATTAACTTTATGACTAATGATTAATTAAATTATAATTACTTATTAATTAAGTAATTAAGGGTAAATTTAATAAGTAATTAATTAATACTTAATAAAGGTTTTTGAATAATTAAGTTTTAATTTGGTTTCTTAATTAATAATTAAGAAGTTATTAATCTATAATTCAAGTTAATTAAGAATTAATTAACTATTATTAAGGTTTAATTAATTATAATTAAGAATTAATTAATAGATAATTATGGATTAATTAATTTGTAATTAAGATTTGTTAATTAATAATTAAGTTTATTAATTAATGATTAAGAGATAATTGATTGGTTAATTAAGTTTAATTAATTTATTATAAAAGTAATTAGGGATTAATTACTTGTAATTAAAGGATTGATTAATAATTAAGTTTATTAATTAATAATTGAAGATTAATTTGGTTAAAGAGTAATTAAGAAATGAATTACTCAATTTTGATTTATGAGATGAAGGTAATCAAGTAAGTTAATTAATTTGTTAATTAATTAAAGAAGTCACTTGACAAATGATTAAGTATTATTACTTAATAAGTTTGGTTAGGCTAATTACTTAAGATAAGTAATTGATAAATTACAGAGATAATTGAGATAAAGTAAATCACTGATTTGGAAGTAATTCTAAGATGGATAATTACTTGTTAAAGTAATTAAGGTTTATTACTTGGAAAATAAATCAAAAGAATTTATAAAAGTAATTAAAAGTAATTGAGAAGTAATTAAGAATTAATTACTATGTAATTAAGTTGATTAATTAAGAATAATGTAATTAATTTATGGAAGTAATTAATTAAGTTCATTAATTAATATGATTAATGAGAATAATTAAGGATTGATTAATTAAGATTTTAATTAATCTATAATAAGTTATTAATTGTAATTAATTAAGGATTAATGCAATTAATTATAATTAATTAATAAAGTAATTAAGGTTATTTACTTAATGGTTTAATTAATTTGTGAAATTAATTAAGGTAATTACTTAATGTAATTAAGAGTAATTAATCAAGGTTGATTAATTAAGATGATGATTAATTAATTGTTTTAATTAATGAATAAGTAAGCAAGATTTATTTTTAATGAAGGTAATTAATTTAATTAATTTTAAATTAATTAAGAGATGAAGTAATTAATTTAATTCACTTTAAATTAATTAGAGATAGAGATAGTTAATTTAATTCATTTTAAATTAATTATGTTGTGATTAAGTAAATCATTGCTTATGTATGAATGGATGACATTGATTGTTTTGAATGGATGTAATCTCAGAAATGAGATAAGTATTGTTGTGTGGTATGAATGATTGGATTGCATTATGATGGTAATATAGATTATCTATTGTGATGATATGGATTACCTATTTGGTTATGGATCATCTGTTTATTTGATAATGTAGTTATCAATTATGGCTTGTGAATTATCTATTCTGTGTGTATATAGATAGTTGAATTGAATTGTTTAAACCTTAAACAACTTGGCCTTAAAAGACACGCTTTGGATTTCGATGAGACCGGGATCGGGTTTCCATATTTGGATATCCGAAAACCACATCGATTCCAAATTAACGTTAGGTCGTTAATCTAAGTGGAGCAAGTGAAGACTCGAGGTGTAAGGACTATAAGTCAATATAACTCTGTGGGTGATTCCGTAATGAGTTTGACGGAATAGTACTTATAGGTTCGAGATGGCGAATTAGAGTACAAGGGTTATTGTCGTTAACTCTGAGGGTGATTCCAAAACGAGTGTAACGAGATAATGCCTTCGGTTTCGTTCGAACCCGGAACGAACTTGTATGGATTGAATGCTTTCAGCACATCGTCAGGTGGACGATGAGCATTCTAAGTGATATGTCCTATAAAGGTAATCGTAGCCTCAAGCCTCATCAACCGGGAATGGCTAAAACAGGGGAGGTGCGCCAAAGCTTCGTGGGTAGCCCCCACTTGAGAGTAAGATTTACCCCTGTCTAGAGTCCCTTTTATTTCGGCTGTGTGGGACGGTTGAATAGCTACAACCGTCGGGGTTGTCTTATTTGGAACCATTCAGTAAGGAATGGGTCCGGCTTTGTGTAGCAGGGGAGTTAGGGTGGCTCCTCGGTACGGTGATCTAGGCCACGTACTGTGACGGGCGGTACCCCAGTAGCCCTGCCATTGTATGGAATCCAAAATCCAATAAGTGCCAACGGTTTTGATTGTATTACCCACTTTTGTGGCTAGTAGCTGGAATTTAATAGATGTAACAATTTCGGCTATTTCATATTTATTTGAAAACCCTAGACACTATTATAATATCACAGAATTTCTTATCAAATGTTTTGGTTAGCGTAAGGTAAAAACTTTTCCATGTTTATGTGTGGGAAGTCTTACGTGATACCTTTTCTTTCAAAAGGTTTTTTAAAGTTAAGCAACTTTAACCGTTTACTCACACCAGACCCATGTCTGACCCGGAGTTTATTCTGTTTTTCTTAAACTCTTGGGTACTCAAATTTTTACGAGTAGCCAAGGGATTCAGGTTAGGTTTTTTTAAGTTGGCTTGACGAATTCTGAAGGAGCAATGGAGCAGGAGGCTTCTGCGTATAGCTATAGAGTATTCCGCTGTGTGTTCTCTGATATGTTGATGTTTTTGAGTTGTATTGAGTTGTATAACTAGACAGGTGTTTATAACTGTCTAGTATGAGTTGATTATGCTGTGTAACTCTGATGTATATGATACTATGTAAAGTATTAAGTGATTAATATAATTTATTCATTCCGCTGTTTAGATTCTGATGTGTCGTTTCTTTCTTCTTCTCTATCTTTTCTCTTTTCTATCCCTTTCTTTCTTAAAAATGATGCGATTTTCCGGGAGTGGAAAGTCGGGTCGTTTCACTAAGTATCTATTATTACTCTATACAATTATCATTTCTAAAATTTCTTCATGAAGCAAAGAAGACCATTCACTCTCTTCATCCAAACTGTGACTAAGTTACATCTACTCTCGTACATTCGCTTTCTTTTTCAAAAAATTGAACCATTTAAAAATAAACCTTACTATAAGACTGTAGTAAACACTTTACAGTGTATTTGATCACACTTAAAATTTAAGGATATCAAATAAGCTGCATTTTATGTAAGCTATTCAAACTAACATTTTAGTAATCAAATTCCTAGATCCATCTTGTAGCTTTTGGTCGAGTGTTACTTTTAACACAACAAGCTCCTTATTGTAATCAATCGTATTGATTACGCTATCTCTGACTATGGTTTACTTTCTTATTTTCGATAAACTAAGTTCATCTAGATTTTGTACATTACAGATTGAAAATGTTCATCATATAACATAGATACATACTACATACATACATATATGATTGAATATGGATTAGATATTCATATTCTTGTATTGGTTTAGAGTTCGAAACTCATAGATCAAAATACAAGGTCTTAGACAAATCAACACATAAGAGACCACGTTACGAATGATTTAGTGGTTGTATGGTTAGACGCTTGTATGGGCCTTGAATTCACAAGAAAAAGATTTATTAGTAAGTATATTTCATATTTCTATGTTAATCTTAATTCAGTTCACTTATATATATTTTTATTTGATAAATTTTTATAAATTATAATAATTGCATAACTTTATTAAACTAGATTGTTTTAAATTTTAAGCATATATTCTTACAATATTAGAAAGGTTAAATGTATTCATTTCATTTTTATAATAAGTCTCCCACTAGATTTTTATATTTCTTAAACCCTTAAGAGGGAATATAGAAATATTTCGATTTCTCTAGTGGATATTAGGACTTGCTTGTCCTTGGATTCTGACATTGACTTTGCTCAACAAATCATAGGCCCTTAAGCGATTAATAACCTTGTATTAGTTGTATCATATACAACTCCTAACTCGTGATCTTTGTCCTAATCCTATTCCGACCTTGAGTTTTCTCAAAAAATCGAAAGAGGTTATTCGCATGTACCTAACATTTTGTAATTGCTTAAGTATGGTATACGCACCATGAGTTTTCTCCACAAATACATATATTTATCTTACCTTGTCTAGTTGATACATTAATAATAGTACACATAATATCTCTAGCTTGAGTTTGCTCAATAACCAGAGAGCATGCAAGTAATGTATTAGTATATAACTATTTGTTAGACGACAATACTCATATTAAAGATTCATAATCTTTTATTTTTTTTGAGTGATATTGACTTATGGAATAATGTATTTGGTATGAATTACCCTCATGATTCAAGTGTCAAACTCATTTGAAATCACAATATATGTATTATATGTATGTATTTATTCTTTAACTATAATTTGTGCTTATTATTGTTCCATTCTGTTTAATTAAAGCATATTTAATTCAATTTTAGTTTTATTAATTAAATCATATTTGATTAATTTAATTATTTACTTAATTAACACTTTAATTAATTTTATTTTATTCATTTTAAAAATTGAATATTAACTATAACATTTACAGTAACTACACACATACACATATCATCATATATTTATACTATTTATTAACCAATGTTTAATTAATTAAAGTTATTTTAATTAAATATAATTAATTTCAAATTTTTATTATTGTTATTTACCTTAAACATTTTAAGATAAATGTACATATATCATTATATATTTATAATTTAATAAATTCACTTTTATTTAATTATTTACTTAATCAATCCAATTAATTAATATAAAATATTGAAATTAATTAATTTTCAGAATAATCTTGAAAGGTATTTATAACATTTGTAAATTCTCTTTTTTATTTAAACTCAACTTTCAAATTTAAATTATTATTTAAAATTTTGAAACAAAAATTAAAAAATTAGCCTAAGGTCTAAAATCAATTCGAACTTTTATATTAGGGATAGCCTTTGTGCTTCATCCTTCGAGTCAGACCTATAGTTAGGTAGGGTAGAGTACTTAATTACGCAAACCTAACATGAGGCATTATCTTTCTAGACAACCTACTAAATAGGTAGGCAATAAGTTAGCCTTAATACTATTAATTTGGACTACATAGACTATTGGGCACTGATACCATCTAAAGAACTAGTCAGGTCGCAATGGGTGAATGTGGTAGATTTAAAAAAAATTCTATTTTGGATCTATTGGGCTTATGAAGTCTAAAATAAAATTAGATCCGGTCTAATAATTTTAAACAAAATCACATTCTATTTTATTTTGCAATTTAATTAATTAAATATTTTTAATGATTAATAATTAATGCAATTAATGAGTATATCATAATATACTTATATGTGTATAATTTGCTAATGCAACATATAATGTGGGCATGGGTAATGTTTACGTATATAGATATTGGGATTTGCATCTGTAACGCACAAATTCTTCATTTATATATATGTTATGATTGTCTCAAAACAATGTTTAATATATTTATAACACATAAATTTAATTGTAAAATTCAAAATTATTTATATAAAATAAATTATAAAATATCTAATCTAATTTTGACTAAGTCATTAAATTCTAAATTCAGATTTTATATTTAAACTATCTAATTAAGGCTTATTAACAAATTTTAAAATTCAAAACTAGCAAATATCTATAATTGTGTAAATTAATTATTACAGTCTAAATTAATTATATATATTATTTATTTATTTATTTAAAAATGCACAACACTATTTTTATTTGTATAAACATTTTGTCCATATTTTATCATAAAATAAATATTTAAAATTATATATGTGTGTATGTATGCATGTGTATGTATATGTATATGTATATGTATATGTATACGTATACGAATATCTTATTTATCCACTGCAAGGAAACTATAGACACACACACACATATACATACATATTTTTATTTGTTTAAAATACAGAATATTGTTTCAGTACATATAAATAATATATATGAATTAATGAAAAGGCAAATCCCCTATGATACACCAGATACGGCTCGGTTATTGATAGAGTGAATAGATCTGCCATTTCTTGAAATCTCTCTTCTGATTCACCCCCAGAGGGAAAGGTCCTTCCCTTTTGGGCCGGTTGTGGGCGAGGAGGGATTCGAACCCCTGACACCGTGGTTCGTAGCCACATGCTCTAATCCTCTGAGCTACAGTCTCCACCCCGTCTCTACTGGATCTATTCCCGGGAGTACCCCCAAAAAGGAACCTCTCCTCAGCCATTTCGTTTCAGGTTAAGAATCATTAAGATTCCAAGTTTTAAATTAACAGATAAAATTTTAACCAAATACATTTATAATGATAAAACAAATCAAGAAGGAATTGAAAAGACAAATCAAAAAATAATGAACTTTATTTCGACTATAAAACAATCATTTTATAATATTTTTTATAATACTAATTTTAGTATTAGCAACAAAAACTCTAATATTTATTGGGACTTATCTTCTTTGTCTCAAGCATATATATTTTCCACATAGGTCAATCTTTGCCTGCTAGGCAAGAGGGCATCAAGTTACAAATTCTGTCTTGGTAGGACATGTATTTTCTATTACTATGAAATTTATAAATGAAAATGAAATAGTTAGTGGTGGGGTTACCATTATTCTTTTTCTTGTATGTGTACCTAAGAAAAGGAATTTTTCCATAATAGTGCGAAAAGAAGGGATGTATTCCCAGAAACAAAAATTAGATCCATAACATCTATGTCAGTTTTCTTATTAAAGACACCCAAAGCCACTGGCTTTCTAGATGATCCCTCTAGAGAAAGGGGATTCTATTACACCAAATCCCTCTAATCTAGTTACTTCATTCCCTATTTCCACTCGAGGGATCCTGAGGAAAAGAATTTTATTTAGTTTCCACCGAGCTAAAATAATATGCTGATGGTTCTAGTAAACCAAAACTACCATTTTATAGCTATTTGGCTTTAATCTTAGCTTATACAAGACAAAAATTTAAGATCTAGTTACGATTGGAAATGCACTTTTGTTTTTTATCTTCATCCATAGATCCTTTACTTACATTTATTAATTGGAAGATTTGATCCAATTATTTTTATTATGTCTTTGAAACAGTTCGTATCATTTCGATAATAATTAGTTTGATATGTTTTACCGAGAAGGTCTACGGTTCCCCCTTCTCCCTCACATGGAAAGTCTTTGTGAAATAACTCCAATAGGAAGAAAAAAGAAGGCATTAATAGACCTCCTGGCCCAACCCTAGACACTCTAAGATCCTTTTTCAAACCTGCTCCCATTTTGAGTCAAGAGATAGATAAATAGACACAACAGGGTTATGATTCACCAACCGCTAGTTCTTTTTATGAGGCACAAGCAGGGGAATTTATCTTAGAAGCGGAAGAACTACTCGGTCTTCGCGAAACCATCACAAAGGTTTATGTACAAAGAACAGGTAACCCTTTATGGGTTATATCCGAAGACATGGAGAGAGATGTTTTTATGTCAGCAAGGTTAGAATTCTAGATCTTCCAGAGTGGTATCTCACTGATGGCTCGGGCCCCCTCGGAAGGAGGCCTTCTTCGCCTTCCACCTAAGCTGCGCAGGAAAGGCCCAAAGCCAATCCCAGGGAACAGTGAAGCTTCATAGGGTCTTTCTGTCCAGGTGCAGGTAGTCCGCATCTTCACAGACATGTCTATTTCACCAAGCCTTTATGCTTCAAGTATACAACATGGATTCTGGCAATGCAATGGAGTTGGACCCTCATGTCAATCCGAATGAATCAGTCTTTCCACAGAGGTCAATCTTCAATGAATAGATCTCTTTACTTGTACGACTTAGATGTCTCATATTTCTCAAAAAAGTGATTCGATTGATGGAATTTGGTATGATACTTATGAGATCGATGAGATTTATATTCAAATATTTCTTCTTATAACATATTGATTTGACCCCATAAGTGGGACCACCACTATCCATGAGATGGGAAATGAAAACTATTAGCCCACACGAGGTTTATGAATAAGTGATTGTCTGATAATGAGCAAGGAATATCCACCTTTATGCTAAACAGAATCTATTGAACTCATAATTCATTAGATACTTTTTCTGAATGTCAACTAAGCATCGTAAGTAAATTGATCCTGGTTGTTCAATCATTTGATAACCCGAGTCATTCTTTGATAAAGGATCACTATGAGTGAGACTCAATAGAATTTGATCAATCCTTTTTTCTGAGAAAAAGTATCTAATGAATTATGAGTTCAATAGATTCTGTTTAGCAGAAAGACGGATATTCCTTTCTCAATATCAGACAATCACTTATTCACAAACCTCGAATAATCGACCCGTTTACCAAGTAGAGTCTCACGAAATCTTCCTTCTTTGCCTTCATTTGCATCTGAAAATGATTTGTAAACTTTATTATGACCATCCCTCAAAAACAAATAAGCTTTAGCTAATGTAATAAATATACCAATTGTTATTCCAAAAACTCCTGTCATTTTATTTAATCCGAAAAATTCAGGAATAGATATATACGGAATAGAGAAATTCCACCCGTCTAAGTAAAGAACTGTTATAAATAATGAAGAAACTAATAAATTTAGGTAAGAAGCGGTATAAATAACTCACTTCTTGGTCTTCGACCCCCTCAGTCACTACGAGCCCGATCAGTGCAATGGGATGTGTCTATTTATCTATCTCTTGACTCGAAATGGGAGAAGGTTTGAAAAAGGATCTTAGTGTGTCTAGGGTTAGGCCAGGATAAAAAATATGGGACAAAAAATAATTCCGCTTGGTTTTAGACTTGGTACAACCCAAAATCATCATTCCTTTTGGTTCGCACAACCAATTTTTTTTCTGTAGGTCTACAAGAAGATGAGAAAATACGGAATTGTATAAAGAACTATGTACAAAGGCGTGTAGAACTAAATATAAAAAAGAGATGAAAAAACAACCACGAGTTTCTTTATTTATAGACAAATACTATTTCTTCTTTTTCCTCATTCTTTGCATTGAAATACCTTGACTTTTTGTACAGGTCCGAGTCAAATAGCAATGATTCGAAGCACTTCTTTTTACATTACACTATTTCGAAAACCCAAGGACTCAATCGTATGGATATGTAAAATATAGGATTTCCAATCCTAGCAGGAAAAGGAGAGCGGAGCGAAAAGGGATTTCCATGAGATGGGAAATGAAAACTATTAGCCCCACACGAGGTTTGTGAATAAGTGATTGTCTGATAATGAGCAAGGAATATCCGTCTTTCTGCTAAACAGAATCTATTGAACTCATAATTCATTAGATACTTTTTCTGAATGTCAACTTTGGGTATTCACTTAATTTTATTAGGTATAGGTGCTTTTCTTTTAGTATTCAAGGCTCTTTATTTTGGAGGCGTATATGATACCTGGGCACCGGGGGGGAGATGTAAGAAAAATTACCAATTTGACACTTAGCCCAAGTGTTATATTTGGTTATTTACTATGACCTTTTTGTTCAAATAACAATTAAGGTGAAGCAGGGTCAGGAACAACGAATCTCTTTATGATAAATAGATCCATTTTGCAAGTTCGTTATTACGGGTAGTTCCTACAAAGGATCGGACTAATGATGTATACAATACTTGATTTATCGATGTAGCAACCCAATACAAATTGGGTTCCTAATAGGAACAGAACAAACTATGTCGATTCAAGAGCATCTTAATTCCTATAGAAAATGGCGGATGTAAGAATCCATAGTGAATTATGTCCTTCAAGTCGCACATTGCTTTCTACCACATCATTTTAAACGAAGTTTTACCATAACACTCCTCTCGTTTTAAATTTTATTTTGAAACGGTATGCAATTTATTCAATATGGAATCATGAATAGTCATTGGCTCAACGATACAAAATATTTTTTATGTAGATCAACGTGTCATTGGCTCAAAAGAGGTTCCCATCGAAGTTCAATATGAATCTTTTGGTACTTATCATGAGATTTAGGGATACTATCTAATAGTAGGAAGTATTAAAAAGAAAATCCGTTGTATATACATTCAAACTACTGTTGGTCATGTTTCTTTTTATCGAGAAATAGAAAAAAGAAATATCATTCGTACTCATAACTCAAGTTGGATAATTCTGAAAAAGTCCAAAGGTAAATCGTTAGGCATTTCTTGAGTCGTCTCTAACCTCTTTTGTTTGTTTCGTCTCGAATCTTTTTTAGTCGCCCTCATTGTACTAAAAATAAAATATTGAAACAATTGAAAATAGTCTTTCCTTGTTCCGGAATTCTTTCTCTTAACTTTCCCATTCACGACCCATGTAACAAGCTACACCAAGTAAGAAGTGTAAAACAATTAGCTCATAAGGACCACCATTGTATAACCACTCATCAACAGATGTTGTTTCCCATATCGGGTAAAAATACAAACCTATAGTAAAAGTTGTGAATATTGGTACCGTACTTTAAGTGGGAGATGGCATTGCTTGTATTCATGGTCTTGATGAAGTAATGTCAGGTGAATTAGTAGAATTTGAAGAGGGTACAATAGGCATTGCTCTCAATTTGGAATCAAATAATGTTGGTATTGTATTGATGGGTGATGGTTTGATGATACAAGAGGGAAGTTCTGAAAAAGAAACAAGGTTTGCTCAAATACTTGTACAAAATCCATGTCTTGTTTTCCATATCGTTATTTTTTCTGTATCCATATAAAATTTTCTTGTCATTTCTTCTTTTTGGTTTCATATAATAAATAATCAAAAGTTATATACATCTGATAAAAAAAGAATGCATATTTATTAGAATGCTTAATAAAAAAGAAAGGGGTAAAATAAGTAATTAAAAATTATATATATATATATATCATTCGGTTAGTAATTTTTTTTAAACAAAACTGTTTTGCTAAAAGAATGATTTCTATATATGAATAATATTAAAAAGTAAAAAGTGTATCGAATTATATTACATATATTATAATTATTTATAAATGATGTTTGCAACCAAAGATTAATTTTTTTTAAATTTTTTATCATTGTCTAATCATATTTTAGATGATTTAGTTATACACACACATACACATATACATGTATGAACCTAGATTAAAGTATTTTAGGTGCTTAAAAAATTAAATATTCATTTAAAATTAATAAAAATTATCTAAAATATTTAATATCTATTATGTACACATACAAGATGATTTATGGATAAATAGAATATTTACATTTATTATTTATTATTCTTAATTTAATATTTCAATTTTTACATAGTTGATTCTTCTAGATCAATTGTTTAAAAATGCTAAATGCATTAATATTTAAAGGGGACAATTATCGCACATATAAAATGGTTACAATAGAGTTAACTACATAAAAAAAGATTACATTACTGGAATTTGCCTTAGAACTACACCTTAATCAATCGTTCTCCTATATTCTGAATCAGCACAACTGTTGCTAGCAATCGATGTTTCACCATTAGATCTAGTTGTATATTTGAATGGACGTGAACTAGAGTTGAAAAATGGAGGTATGGGATGAGGAAGTTGCAGCCATTAATGGAAGGAGAGGAACCAAAAAGTCTCAAATAAAATGAAGGCCAAGGCTTAAATTTATGGCATGAGCTAGAGAGCATTATTTACACGTATTTCTCCTACAAAGTTAAAATTCAAGACCTGTCAGGTTAATTTCAACTGTTGAAATTTACTATGTTATTCAATTAACATAGCCTATTATATTCCAACTACATTAGTCTTCTTCTCAAAGATACTTTTGTGGCCAATGGATCATATCCCTTTGGGTACAATTATCAAAATCATATTTTGATAATGTTTTTGGAATGCATTTCGGATTTGCGCATCATGTCATATGATAGAGTTAATACTCATAATAGTTAATTGAACATTGAGAAAAAAAATTTCTCGACATTGATATGAAATCCATAGGTTCTCTTTAATATGCTAGAATTTTTATTAGGCATTCTACTATGTTTTGCTGTTTAGGCTTGGTTTGTTTCATTTCATACTTCATAATCAATTTTATCTTTGGATCATATCCAAAACAATTTTACTACCAATAATTTCCAGTAGAAATTCTTTCGTCGCGAATTTGGTGTCTCTTGTAACAACAATTATTCGGTGCAACTGAATAAGTATTCATAAACGTTTTGTGAACCACATTTATATATGTATTGTAGTTTTAAATTTATGAAACTTATATTTCATAAGTTGATCAATCAATATTGATCAGTCCCAAACTTCTTTGAAGTGGTCCACACAAGATCCTCACTATGCTATTATTATGTGTGACCTCTCTACTCACATAGCATGTTAACTCCTCGACCTATATGTAGGGATTTGTTAAAATCTATTATCTTGTTTGATTTTATAACTTATGCCATGGATGAAATTAATTATCACCTTGTGTGCTTACTCTTAAGTAGACGATCTTACAGAATGAAGTTAATTAAACTTCACTCATTATCAATCGTTCTTTGTCTAACAAAGTCCAATTACTCCATATCAATACATCATTATGTAACATATAAAGGAGTGACTTTTAAGATAGAATCTTATTTGTTTTAGGTACACTTGGAAATGCTTCCCAACATACTAACATACTCGATCAAATCGAATTCTTTTTTTTTGCACTTTATGTTATTTACTTTCGTTTGATAATCTACAAACTTACCATAGACAAACTACAAGTGTATCAAATACACATGTTCTATTTGTAATAATTCATCGATGAATTCAATAAAATATATGGAACTGGTTTGGTATCATTAGACTTATGATTGAATATAGTTGCATGTATCAATCTGAAGAGCTCATCAACTCTTATGGCACTCCTACTAAATGATTTCTTTGCCCTTAATCGTTTGAGATACAGTTTACCAGTACCATATGATTCATAATCATATGATTAAAGAATTGTTTCTTAGTCGGTAATTCCAAAATAGTTGTAATTTTTTTGGATATTTTTGTATTTTCTAATGCATCACCTTTCGTTATAAGTATCAACGTTATAATTTTATTTTAAAATGACTATTCATTATAGTCGTATAAAAACAAAACTATATATACTTTTGGTTAATAATAAAAACAGTTATTGTTTCGTACATAATATTTGTTATATTTACAAAAATAATTTCCATAACTTGATGTGCCAACAAAGAAGTTTTATATGATATGCTTCCAACTACTTCCGTAATTACTATAACAGCATATAAAATATGAAGTTCCATTCATCATTTATTATGGATATTTTAATACATGCATTATATCAGTTTACAATCATGAATTTCAGATCAAATATCTTAAACTCAAAGGAATAACTTCTAGATAAAAAAAATTTATATGTGGACAAACTTGGAATAGAAACCATATTTATCATTCCGTATTAATTATTTATTCCATACAACTCTCATTTCGAATGTTTCTTCATGAAGTAGAGATGATCATCCACTCTCTTCGTCATAACTATGTCTAATTTACATCCACTCTCATATGTTTTCTTTCATTTCCAAATTGTTTTTCTTTCATTTCAAAATGGTTAAACAATTCAAAGGAGATTCTTACTACAACATTACAACGAGCTCTTTTAACAAAATGTATTCAGTCATCCTTAACATTTATGGATACTAGATAGGTTGCGCTTTACATAAAATGATTAAACTAACATTATTGTAATCAAATTCTTAGGTACATCTTTTAGCTCTTAATCCAGTGCTACATCCAAGATAATAGAATCGTTATTGTAATCAATCATTTTGAATACACAATCTCGTATTATGGTTTTACTTCCTTATATCGAATTAACTAATTTCATGGAAGTTTCATACATTACAAATCATGACTATTCACCATATAACACTTATGAGTGATTGAATATGGATCAAATATCCATATTCTTTTATGATTTGAGAGTTAAAACTCATAGAAGATAATATATAGTCTCGACATCTAAATGACCGAGGTACGAATGGTTTAGTAGTTGTATTAATTAGACCTTGCATGGGCCTTGAAGTGACAACATGCCAACAAATCTATGAGCAAGTATATTTTATATTTCTATGTAAATGTTAATTTAGTTCATTTGTATATCTTATCTGTTAAACATGTTATCAATTATATTAGTTGCACAAATTTGTCGAAGTAGATTATTTTAATTTTTATAGCAAATATTTTTGTAATATTAGAAAGGTTAAATATATTCATTTTATTTTTCTATAAGGCTCCCACAAGATTTTTATGTTTCCTAAAACCTTAAGGAAAACATAGAAATCTTTTGCTTTCTCTAGTGAGCATTAAGACTCACTTGCATTGGGATTCTGACCTTGAGGAAGCCCAACAAATCATAACTCATATCCGATGGATAACACTTTATCGGTTATGTCATATACGACTTCTAACTCATGTTTTTATCCTAATGTTATCTCGACCTTGAGGAAGCTAGACAAATCAAAAGAGTATTAACTCATGCCCACCATTTTGCGGTGGCCTAAGTATAATGCACATACCTTGAGGAAGCTAAACAAATACATATGTAATGACCCGTAATTTTGACTATTGTAAGTTATTAAGTTTATTGAAATTTTTGGATAAAGATGAGTAGAAATAAAATTTAATGATTTGTTAATATTAATTAATTGGATAATTGAATTATTTAAATTTAATATTGAATTTTTTTTTATTAATTGAACTCTGGATTTAATATGAATGTAAATGTCTTCGGAAGTTGATTTAAATTTTATTTAAATGTGAATGAAGATTTTAGCATTTAAAAATTGGAGTTAACTGTGAATAAATAGAAATTTGAAATTTTATATTTTAATTGACAAGTAAAAAATAGCCATTTTGGCCACTATCTCGGATTTCAAAGAAACTAGTTTCATCGGATCCGTAATGGTAAATTATTGTTGGATTTCAAATTTCATAGCGATCGGGCTTGTCGTTTGGTCATGCGTGCTTGAAACACGTAGAATTTAAATTCAAAGTTTAAATAAATAATTCGATTCGAAAAGCTATCTTCTGCAAACGATCGAATTAGGCCTCAGGACTAGTTTCATTGTGTTCGGAATAGGTGTAAAACATTATAAATGCTTGACGACATGCGTCATTTAGAGCTCGAGAGTTTCGTGAGCGAGTTGGCTTGATATTTTCTAATATTTTTATGTTTATTTCTATTATTGTTTCCTTTATCCGTAGTATAAACTCACACCCATATTCCTAGCCGCATATACCCTTTCCCCTATCTTTTTGAATCTACCATCGAAACCAAGAAATAAAAGCAGAGAAATATATCAATCTCTAAAAAAAATCGCAGTCATAAAAAAAAATTCTCTACCGTATATCGCTCCCACTCCCCTCATTTTCGAATCACCAGAAAAAAAGAAGAACGATCGAAGACTTAAAAAAATGGAGTAACATTCGAAAAAAATAGACAAATCGAGAAAGAATCAAAATCGTGAGCGACTCGTTCATGGAGGGTCGCGACTTAGCATCAAGGAGATGCGCGTATGGGTTGAGCGGCGACACAAGTCGATCTCGAATAGGAGCATGGGGAAAACAACGTCGGTGGAAATATCATGGTCGTGGCTGTGGCATTGAGTTCGTCGAGTTGATTTCGATTTAGGGTTTCTTGGCATCGGCCGTGCATTCTCTAACGCAAGCGTCTGAGTGCAAGCAATGGTCGAGCACTAAGGTGGAGGCGACGGTAGCACCGTGCAGGCGATGACAAAGGAGTGGACTCGTTCTCTATTAGGGTTAGGGTTTGGATTAGATCAGTGAGTGGCGCGGCGATTTGGGGATGCGTGTGCCGCGATGAATGGTGGTGGCTGCTACCACGCGTTCGAAAAAAGGGAAACAATATTGTCGCTACTTCCTGGAGATGGTGGATGGAACGATCCTGAGCAGGTGAATTTGTTGAGGTTTTTTTAAGATCGTTAATTAAAATTTTGACTATTGTCGACATTAATAGATTTATAACCTGTGCATACGAGGTTCGATTCGAACGAGGTGAATTGTTTTGGAATCGTATTGATATTGGCTACGCTATGAAGTTGAAAATAATGCAGTTCATTTCATTCGAATTTTCAGATTCGAGCGAAGGTGAGTGTTTTATACACTCACGTTTTGACTAAATATTTTTTTATGTTAGTTAAATTAATATTGTGAAGTGATTGGAATTTATTAATTGTTGCTTGATAAATTTAATTGACAATTAAATTGACATCTAAATTTATTGATAGGTTTTGAATGGATAGTTAATTGAATTAGAATTTAGCTGCCAGCAAAATACCCGAGATTAATAATTCTGAAATTTTTTGTGAATTTTATTGACTATTTGGATGATTGGTTGCAATGGATGCGATTGGTTGATATTTTGGATGTTTTGTTGTGTTTAGTATATTTTATGATCACCCTGTGTATTATTTACAGTATGTAAAACTGTAAATTGAATTATTTCGAATAAATTAAGTAATAGATTGAAATGATATATACCTATGACATTTATTTGGATTGAAATGATATATATCCATCCTTGAAATTAAATTGAAATAAGTATCCACTTGGCCATAGCTTAGAAAATTACATACGGTCACCGGGTTGGCTAAATTTAATGATTTTAAAAGTTGTTTTGAAATTATTTAAATGAATTGATTTTAGGAATAAAATCCAATTTACGGAAATTGAATTATTTTGAATTGAAGCTAGCAATGTTGGAATTTAAACTTGATAACGAAATTATTTAAGTAAATCGGAGTTTAGATTTTTAAGTAAAAAAAAATTGTAATACGGCGTAAATTTTTGGAAGTTAATTTGTTTTAAAAGATTGGTCTTTTATTTGAACTTTGAAAAAATTTGATATGAAATGACATTTTAAATTTGAGTTTGGAAATTGAAATTTGGATTTAAAATTGGTATCAAAAGTAAATTTGATTTAAATGTTTAAATCGATATTTTGAAATCGAATTTGGAATTGGAACTGAAATTGAAAATTAATTTGAAATTGAAATTGAAATTAATTTGGAATTGGAAATAAATTTGGAATTGGAAATAAATTTGAAATTGGAATTTAAATTAATTTGAAATTGAAATTTAAATTAATTTGAAATTGGAATGTAAGTTAATTTGAAATTGGAATTTAGATTAACTTGGAATTGGAATTGGAAATTAATTTGGAAGTTGAAATAAATTTGAAATTGAGATTTAAACTAATTTGGAAATGGAAATTGAAATTGAAAGAAATTTGTGAATTGAAAGAAATTTGTTTTGAATCGAAATTTATTCGAGTTGAAATCGGGATTGAAACGATTAAAATGAAATGAAATTTGGAATTGAGTTGGGTGGAAAATTGAAAAGTTGACTGGTTTGGCTTTGGAACTATTTTATAAATGAATATTTTAGTATAAATGATTTAAAATCTATATTCTTTAAATATTCAAACTATTTTGATTTTCCAAACTATTTACCATGTAAACCATTTTTACATTCAAATTATTTTCGATTAAACTATTTTTTTCTTTTACTATTTAACTATTTAAACTATTTTCTAAAGTTCAAACTGGTTGAAGGATAAATTGATTATATTTAAGTCTTGGATTTAAATACGAACTAGGTTAAAGTGAAGATTATAACCTAAATTGAATTCAAATCAAATTTTGGAAGTGAAATTGATTTATCGGACAAAATTGATAATTTGGAATATATGATGATTTTGATATGGATTTGATTTTAAAGTGAATATATGATGATTTTGACATGGATTTGATTTTTGAAACGAATATGATATTTTTGATATCAAGTGCAAATTGTTTTCGAAATGTAAAAGTTCCAACCGGTGTGTAAAATGACGATTGGTTGTTAAAGAGACCGGGGCCTCTTATTGAAATACTCTCTTTCAATATTGAAACCACTTTGACAACCGTGTACGTGGAGGATGATATGCAGAATGTAATGGTTGAATTGGCGACGTTTACTGGAATGAAGTAAGAGAACGATAATGGATAGCCTTGACATTCGTGTCATAATTAAAATGACTAAAACAGGAGCCTATGTCTGGCTATTGAGGTTAGCTACCTCTAGCGACGTTGATCCCTCGTATTACTATTGAGGTTTCGGATTCGATGGGTGTACCTTATTTTTTGTTTGGATTGATTGTCACGGTCGGCCACGGATGGGTTACGACTAGCCAGAAAGGGTAAACTGGTAGAATCCTACCTTGGGCATTGCCTCACGTGCCTTGTCATATTTATCCCTATACGAGCCCATTACAACTTTGGTTTAAAACTATAAAAGATGTGTTAAGGTGGATCGATGTAAAGCTTTGACGCTATTTTGATATTTATTTTACCGATAGACATTATATATTATAGCGTATACTATTTTATATAAATAGTTTAACGGATCCTTAAGAGATGGAAAAATCCTGTAACATCTCTTAAGTTATTGCACTCATATTTTGTGATATTGATTTGACTTACATAAGAGTATTTTAGTCCTGACTCGAGTGTTTTGTCTTTTCATTACGCTCGGGTCAGTCCTGAGTTTTTCAACGCATTGAAGACTATTCTCTGAGGACGAAGACGAAGCTTGGTATATTATTATTATTACTATTCCATACATCATGATATTCTGCTGTATTGATCATTTATTCCTGATGTACATATATAACTCTAATAAATGTGTTTAGATTTAAAATCATATTTATAGTAAACAACTTTATTAATTGTTTATTTAGTTATTATATTTTATCGTTCCGCTGTGAGATTCTGTGTTTTGTTTTCTTCTTCTCTTATAATTTTTTTTATTTAACCCCATTGATTACCTACATTACGGATTGTTTAAGTCAGACATGTGTGGATTATTGTCGATTTAAACCTTCCGAAATGTGGATCATCACAGTTGGCATTAGAGCGAAGGTTTAGCGATAACGTTGGCTTTGTGAGATTTGACTCATTAGAGATAGGACGGTAATACCCTAGAATGAGTCTGTTTAAGAGTATAAATATGATAGAACATACTTGTTAGTGTTATAAAATGTTTTATATTGTGTTTACTTATCTGTTGAGTTGTTTATGAATTCTGGTCGATGTGCGGGACGTCGTATTATCGATAGGAGTTTCTAAACACTTAAACGAGGCAAGTCGACATAATATTGTTTTAAAAATAGAGTAAATGAAATAATTTTGGCTAAACTACATTATATGTATAAAAGGTTAATTCTTAATGAAATTATTGGTAGGCGATGATAGTATTTAGTTATCGTCGATTATTGGTTGAAAAAAATATATAAAATAAAACGAATACTTAATGAATTTTATTTTATGAAGCATTGATAATTAAATTTAATTGAAATCGATTAAAATAAAAATTGGTAAAATGATCAAGTTGTAAATTAATGAACTAGTTTGGTAATAAGGTAAGGAAATTTGTGTAGAAATGATAAATAAATAAAAATGAAAATTTTAGAATCTAAATTCTTTTGTTTTCAAAATTGTTTCAAAGCCTTAAAAAATAATATTAATAGTATTATTTGAAGATTTTTGACTAGAAAAATATTTTGGAAATATTTTGAAGAAAAATAAAGCATTAAACTCGCTTGGTCGCTGGGAAATAATTCTGGGGATGGCTGCAGCATCGCCGGTGTTCATTTTCGAGTTTCTGAGTGACAATTGCTACCAGAAGAAATTTATTTTCGATTAAAATATTTTTTTAATTATGAAAGAAAAATATATTCTAAGTATGATTTAGTAAATATGTAAAAAAAAAAAAAACTGGTTGAACTTATAATTGAAAAATAGTATATAAGAAATAAGTTTGAAACTTATAAATTTGAATAGAAAAAAAAGGTTATAACTTGTAGATTTGAACATGGAAGTAAAGGCAAATTTTAAATGGTTAAACATTTTAAATAAGCAGATAAAATAAATTTGAATTTGAGATAGGAAATAAAATAAATTGGCTTTCATTGTTAAATTAAATGGAGTTAGTGAAGTTAAGTAAATAAAATGAAGTTGGACTTAAGAAACTTAAATAAAATATGAAATAAATTGGGTAAAATAATAAAAAGAATAAATTGTATCATTTATAGACTTGAGATTTTAAGCTATAAAAAATTTAAAATTGGTAAAATGGGAATGCAATAAATTTAACTTAAATGGAATTAAATAAAACGAGCAATAGATTGAAATAAAATGAAGTTCAACTTAATAAATTGAATTGGACATTATATGAAACTAGATAAAGTGGTAAAGTGGATTAATTTCATTTAAGCTATAAAATGAATAAAAAATGAATACGGACTTGAATTTTTTTTTAAATGAAATGTAATTTAAGTGTGTAAAGAATTGAATAAAATTAAATGAATGTAAGTAATAAATTAAGTTGGTTAATCGAATTTAATCTATACTGGATAAAAAAATGCAACAGGAATGAATTTAAAATAATTTTAACTAATATAGTACGTAATAAGTTACTGGAATAAATTATAAATTGAAATTAACTTAAGAGAGGTTAAATGAATTGATTGAAAAATAATAATCATTAATATGAATTGTGATGTAAATTGAATTTACTTTAGTAAATTAATAATATAAATTTAAATAGATAAAGTGAACAAACGAATTAATAATAAATCAAGGTATGAAGTAACAATAATAACTGTAATTGTGTTGTATAAATTATTATAATAAATTTAGATGATTTATATATTATTTTAGTATATAAATAAAAAGATATACTAAGTGGAAATAAAATAGATTTAACTTAAGCATGGTTAAGTGTAAAAAAATTTATAAATGAATTTATATGAAATAGGTTAACAAAAGGTGAAACAAATTGGAACTTCACAAATATGTAAAAAAATGAATACATTGAATCTGTAACGAGTGTTAATAAATTGGAAGTAATCAATGGAATGTAAACCAATTAAATATGGATGAAACAAATATAAATAAATGGGACAAATCGGTGGAATGTGAATATATATTGAATTGAAATAAATCAAATGTGAATGCAATAAATATTAAATGAAATAAAAGAATGAATTAAAATCAAATTTGTTGAATGTAAATTAATTAAAAGCGAATGAATTGATATAAATCCATGGTTTGACTAACGAAATAAATATTAAATATTGATTGTGAATCAATGTATAATATATGGATTGTGGTATGGGTTAAATTACTTAAATGTAATTAATTATTTGAACTATTGAAATGAAATAATGAAAGTGAAGAAAGGAAAATCAATGTAATTATCAACGAGTGTAAATTAATAGAATGTGAATTAATTAATGTTGATAAGTGCATGTAAATTAATTAGAAGTAAATGAATTGAATGGAAAATCAGTTGAATGTGAATCTAATTAAATAAAAGTTGATTGAATGCAAATAAATTGAAAAGAATCGGTTAAAATGTCAATGAAATGAATGTCAATAAAATGAAGGGTATTTAAAAAAATGACATTGGATAATGAAAATTCACACGCTTATGAATTAGTTGGATTAAATGGACGGATATTAATGGCTGCATGGTTTCTTTTGTTGCAAACCATTGTCATTACCATTCTGATTGCATATGATTGTTGTGCATTATTTATTTGTGATTGTTTTGTTGTTTGAATTCAAAACCCATGTTAAATGCTTATATCCGACTTACACATGTTTTTGTATCATTATAAGTAACTAAAATTCCGAATTAAGTTGAGCAGGTACATTTGAAGACCATTTGGGCATATATGCGGAGTTTTACATACTTTTGCTTGCTTAATACGAGCGAACTCGCTCGTATTATAAAAATTAAGGTACGTATCTTGGATTAGATACCGGAATTTTATATTTTTGCCCTTCGGGATGCCTCATCATTGAGATGAGATGTATATTTGATATATATTGGTTATATTATTGTTATATATTGAATTGTAAAAATTTTCCGATCGAGCCACGCAAATGAGACTCTGTTGAAATTTTCCGTGTATAAGGGAGTTAGAAAATTTTTGAAGTTCAAGAATTTTTATAGTTATTTATATATATAAGTTATATTTTCCTTAAACTGATAACGGAATGGTGTAGTAAAAGTGTAGTAAAGATTTTCTAATAAGATTGTTATGTTTTATAAGTGATTGTTTTAAATAAAATACATTGTTTGTTAAATTCTTTACTTAACGCCTTTTGGGGAGTATGTAACGACCCGTACTTTTGACTATTGTAAGTTATTAAGTTTATTGAAATTTTTGGATAAAGATGAGTAGAAATAAAATTTAATGATTAATTAATATTAATTTATTGGATAATTGAATTATTTAAATTTAATACTGATTTTTTTTGATTAATTGAACTCTGGATTTAATATGAATGCAAATGACTTCGAAAGTTGATTTAAATTTTATTTAAATGTGAATGAAGATTTTAGCATTTAAAAATTGGAGTTAATTGTGAATAAGTAGAAATTAAAAAAATTTATATTTTAATTGACAAGTAAAAAATAGCCATTTTGGCCACTATCTTGGATTTCAACGAAACTAGTTTCATCGGATCCGTAATGGTAAATTATTATTGGATTTTAAATTTCATAGCGATCAGGCTTGTCGTTTGGCCGCGCGTGCTTGAAACGCGTAGAATTTAAATTCAAAGTTTAAATAAATAATTCGATTGAAAAAGCTATCTTCTGCATATGATCGAATTAGGCCTCGGGACTAGTTCCATTGTGTTTGGAATGTGTAAAACATTATAAATGCTTGGCGGCATGCGTCATTTAGAGCTTGAGATTTTAGTGAGCGAGTTGGGTTGACATTTTCTAATATTTTTATGTGTATTGTTTCCTTTATCCTTCGTATAAACCCACGCCCATATTCCTAGCCGCATATACCCTTTCCCCTTTCTTTTCGAATCTACCATCGAAACGAAGAAATAAAAGCTGAGAAATCTATCGATCTTTAAAAAAATCGCAGCCATAAAAAAATTCTCTATCGTATATCGCTCCCACTCCCCTCATTTTTGAATCACCAGAAAAAAAGAACGATCGAAGACTTAAAAAAAATGGAGTCACGTTCGAAAAAAATAGACAAATCGAGCGAGAATCAAAATCGTGAGCGGCTCGTTCATGGAGGGTTCGTCAAGGAGACGCGCGTATGGGTTGAGTGGCGACTCAGGTCGATCTCGAATAGGAGCATAGGGAAGACGTAGGCGGAAATCTCATGATCGTGGCTGTGGCATAGAGTTCCTCGAGTTGATTTCGATTTAGAGTTTCTTGGCATCGGCTGTGCGTTCTCTAACGCAAGCGTCTGAGCGCAAGCAATGGTCGAGCACCAAGATGGAGGTGACGGAAGCACCATGCAGGCGACGACAAAGGAGTGGACTCGTTCTCTATTAGGGTTTGGATTTGTCAGTGAGTGGTGCGGCGATTTGGGGATGCGTGTGCCACGATGAACGGTGGTGGCTGCTACCACTCGATGGAGGAGGGGCAGCGAAGTCTTTCGGAAAAAGGGAAACAGTATTATCGCTATTTCCTGGAGATGGAGGATGGAGTGATCCTGAGCATGTGAATTTGTTGAGTTTTTTTTAAGATCGTTAATTAAAATTTTAACTATCGTCGACATTAATGGATTTGTAACTTGTGCATATGAGGTTCGATTCGAATGAGGAGAATTGCGTTGGAATCATATTGATATTGGCTACGCTGTGAAGGTGAAATTATTGCAGTTCATTTCATTCGAATTTTCAGATTCGAGCGAAGGTGAGTGTTTTATATTCTCACGTTTTTGCTAAATATTTTTCTATGTTAGTTAAATTAATATTATGAAGTGAATGGAATTTATTAATTGTTGCTTCACAAATTTAATTGACAATTAAATTGACATCTAAATTTATTGATACGTTTTGAATGGATAGTTAATTAAATTAGAATTTAGTTGCCAGTAAAATACCCGAGATTAATAATTCTGAAATTTGATGTGAATTTTATTGACTAATTGTACGATTGGTGGTAATGGATGCGATTGGTTGATATTTTGGATGTTTTGTTGTGTTTAATATATTTTGTGATCACCATGTGTATTATTTACAGTATGTAAAACTGTAAATTGAATTATTTCGAATAAATTAAGAAATAGATTGAAATGATATATATCTATGACATTTATTTGGATTGAAATGATATATTCCATCCTTGAAATTAAATTGAAATAATTATCCACTTGGCCATAGGTTAGAAAATTACATACGGACATCGGGTTGGTTAAATTTAATGATTTTAAAAGTTGTTTTTAAGTTATTTAAATGAATTGGTCTTAGGAATAAAATCCAATTCACGGAAATTGAATTATTTTGAATTGAAGCTAGAAATGTTGGAATTTAAACTTGATAATGAAATTGTTTAAGTAAATCGAAGTTTAAATTTTTAAGTAAAAACAAAATTGTAATACGGCGTAAATTTTTGATAGTTGAATTGTTTTAAAAGATTGGTCTTTTATTCGAACTTAGAAAATTTTTGATATGAAATGATATTTTAAATTTGAGTTTGGAATTGAAATTTGGTATCAAAAGTAAATTTGATTTAATTTAAATCGATATTTTGAAATCGAATTTGGAATTGGAATCGAAATTGGAAATTAATTTGAAATTAATTTGAAATTGAAATTGAAATTAATTTGGAACTGGAAATAAATTTGATATTGGAATTTAAATTAATTTGAAATTGGAATTTAAATTAATTTGAAATTGGAATTTAAATTAATTTGAAATTGGAATGTAAGTTAATTTGAAATTTGAATTTAAATTAATTTTGAATTGGAATTAGAAATTAATTTGGAAGTTGAAACAAATTTGAAATTGGGATTTAAACTAATTTGGAAATGGAAATTGAAATTGAAAGTAATTTGTGAATTGAAAGAAATTTGTTTTGAATCGAAATTTATTCGAGTTGAAATCAGAATTGAATCGATTAAAACGAAATGAAATTTGGAATTGAGTTAGGTGGGAAATTGGAAAGTTGACCGATTTGACTTTGGAACTATTTTATAAATGAATATTTTAGTTTAAATGATTTAAAATCTATATTCTTTAAATATTCAAACTATTTTGAGTTTCCAAACTATTTTACTATATAAACCATTTTTATATTCAAATTATTTTCGATTAAACTATTTAGATATTTTCTATTAAACTATTTTTTTGCTTTTACTATTTAACTATTTAAACTATTTTCTAAAGTTCAAACTGGTTGAAGGATAAATTGTTTATATTTAAATCTTGGATTTAAATATGAACTAGGTTAAAGTGAAGATTATAACCTAAATTGAATTCGAATCAAATTTTGGAAGTGAAATTGATTTATCGAACAAAATTGATAATTTTGAATATACGATGATTTCGATATGGATTTGATTTTAAAGAAAATATATGTCGATTTCGAAATGGATTTGATTTTTGAAACGAATATGATATTTTTGATGTTAAGTGCAAATTGTTTTCGAAATGTAAAAGTTTCAACCGGTGTATAAAATGATGATTGGTTGTTAAAGAGACCGGGGCCTCTTATTGAAATACTCTCTTTCAATATTGGAACCACTTTGACAACCGTATGCACGGTGGATGATATCCAGAATGTAGTGGTTGAATTGGCAACGTTTACTGAAATGAAGTAAGAGAACGATAATGGACAACCTTGACATTCGTGTCATAATTAAAATAACTAAAACAGGAGCCTATGTCTGACCATTGAGGTTAGCTACCTCTAGCGACGTTGATCCCTCGTATTACTATTGTGGTTTCGGATTCGATGGGTGCACCTTATTTGTCGTTTGGATTGATTGCCGTGGTCGGCCACGGATGGGTTACGACCAGCTAGATAGGGTAAACTAGTAGAATCCTACCTTGGGCATTGCCTCACGTGCCCTGTCATATTTATCCCTATACGAACCCATTACGACTTTGGTTTAAAACTGTAAAAGATGTGTTAAGGTGGATCGATGTAAAGCCTTGACGCTATTTTGATATTTATTTTACTGATAGACATTATATATTATAGCATATACTATTTTATATAAATAGTTTAACGGATCCTTAAGAGATGGAAAAATCCCGTAACATCTCTTAAGTTATTGCACTCATATTTTGTGATATTGATTTGACTTACATAAGAGTATTTTAGTCCTGACTCGAGTGTTTTGTCTTTTTATTACGCTCGGGTCAATCTTGAGTTTTTCAGCGCATTGAAAATTATTCTCTAGAGGACGAAGGCGAAGCTTGGTATATTATTATTATTACTATTCCATACATCATGACATTCTGCTGTATTGATCATTTATTCCTGATGTATATATATAACTGTGATAAATGTGTGTAGATTTAAAATCATATTTACAGTAGACAGCTTTATTAATTGTTTATTTAATTATTATATTTTATCGTTCCGCTGTGTGATTCTGTGTTTTTTTTCTTCTCTCTTATAATTTTCTTATTTAACCCCATTGATTATCTACGTTCCGGATTATTTAAGTCAGACATGTGTGGATTATTGTCGATTTAAACCTTCCGAAATGTGGGTTGTCACAACATGCATGTATCTTATCTCGACTACTCGCTGTATTAATAATACTATATAATATCTATAACTTAGGGAAGCTCAACAACTAAAGAGTATGCAAGTAATCTATTAATATATAAATGGTAGATGACAATTATATGTTATGGATTCATAATCATTAATATATATATATATATATATATATATATATATATATAATAATATATTTCCAGGGAATAATGTATTATGAAATACCTTTGTAATTCAAGTGTCGGACACATCTGAAATCACGGTCCACATACAATAAGCATGTACTCGTTCCTTAAACCTACGTTAGGATTCTTAGAGTGCCACTTAAGTTTTATACATACATATTATATATGTTTAATTAATTTAAACTATTTATAATTCAATTAACTGAGATAATACACTTATGTATATTATTAAGTAAATCATATTGAATTAATTTTATTTTATTAATTTAACTAAAAAATTATTTAAATTTAAATTTAAATTTTATTTTATTCACCTTAAACAATTTAGGATGAATATTAACTATAGCATTTATAATTATGTATACATATATCATTACTTTTTTTCATTAATTTAACATTAGTCAATTAATTAATTTCTATTTGGTTAAAAATAATTTTTATGAAACAATTTAATAAATTCATAAATATTTACTTACAATTTACCTTAAACAATTTAAGGTGTGTATATATATATATATACTCAACTGTAACATTTACAAATACGCACATACATACATATATATATATATATATATTAATATATACATAATTAAATTAAATTTTAACTAATTATTTATTAATTAATTTGATTAATTAAATTACTAAATAATTTCAAAAATATTTATGTGTTAAATTTAGTTTTTATTTTCAAAGTACATTATTAAATTTCCAAACTAAAATTTAAAATTTTACCCATGGCCTAAATAAATTCGGGCCTTTACAATTTTGGCTAACCTTCGGACTTATTCCATCATAAAGCCAAGCCAGTAGCATAGAAAGGGAGAAGACTTGATTACTTAACCCTAGGCCTAGACACTACTATTTTATCCACCCAAATGACAAGTAGACGTTATTAGTTGGTTCTAAAGTTGCTAGTTAGACCACATAGACCATCTGTGCTCTAGTTCCATTGAAGAAACTAGCCAGTCTGCTGGGGGTAAAATGAGAATATTTTAATTTTTTTCTCCATTTGAATCATGGTGGGCTTGTGAAGTCTAATGAGTAATGCTAGATCCAATCTAGTTGTTTAATAAAATCATAGAATTTTTTAATCAATCTAATTAATTGAATGTATTTATTATGAATTATATTCAATTAAATGAACGAGGAAGGTTTTACATTATTTAAGGAAAGACACGACTCCTTTCTCTCTCTTAAAACTTTCTCACTAATTAGAGGAATGTTTTATTTTATTTGGAGAGAAATCTTTCATTCATCTCTCTTATTTAAACCAATCGATTGATTAAATTTATGTTAACTGAATTTTACATTCTAAAGGAAATGAATGAATCAAATGCATTCACATTTAGAAGGCGTGGCAATTGTATGGGGGTATACAGTGAATGAATTAATAGGCGATTAATGATACAAATAAAAATAAGATTAATTTTAAGCATATAAGCATATCGAGGTCTAAAAGGAAAGTGACAAAGGGAGGTCGATGTTTGGTTTCACTTTTCTTATTTTACAAGTATTTGATAGATTCTACATCAAATTAATACATAGGAATGACAAGTAATAACTTTCTATTTGGGTTGATATATACATATAGATGGATAAGATATGTACATATAGGTAGATATTGGGATTTTCACCAACCTCCCTCCTATACATACAAACATATACATACATACATACATACATACATACATACATATATATATATGTTTGTATGTATGTATATATATTCATATGTGTACATAATTTCCTCGATATTAAATTGTTTAATGAAAATAAATTTGAAAAAAATGAATTTGTTTCACAATTACATTCCTTAACAATAAATGGATATATATGTAAATGCATTCGTATACTATATATATGAATGGTTGTGATGAATAAGCTAAAGTAAATTCTCTTTAGCTAATTGTTTCCAAATTATATGTTTTTAACAATATATAAAACATAGATGTGTGTGTGTGTATAAACATGTGTGATTAAATTTACAATTGTTATATAAGCTTCTATTTGATTCCAAAATTTATATAACTTTAGACCCACTGATGTGTTTGCAAATATGAATACACATAAGTATATGTATATATGTATCCATCTATGTATTTTGTTTCAATTTTTGTAATCAAACAATACAACACCATAATTGCATGCACTAAATCAAATATGATGTTAACGAACTCTTAATTCTGGCATTGATCAAAAATTCAAATAGAAAGAATTGAATCATTAAATTTTTATCATTTTTAGAATACCATTACAAATAATTTCAAACATGGATTCATAAATAAAAAATTGTTTTATTTATATATTTTTGGTTTGGATTTATCATGTCAAACGCAGATGAAATATACAATCAGTTTGTTTAATTGTTTTAAAAAATTTAACCAAAATAATTTAATCAAAATAAGGATAATATTCATACAAATTATAATAATTAGATCATATTAAAAAATAAAATGAATTACCTTCATATCCAGCCTAAAGTTTCACCTTAATTTGGAATTCTTTCCTAATATTCTTGAATCAACATCTAGCTTTGCAAGAAAGGATAAACCACATTGCCTTTTATTTTATTTGTGTTTTTAATTAATTTAGAATAGAAATTTTTCTAAAGAAGCATAGGATGAGGTTGGCCATGGCAACGAGAGAAAGAGAGAGAAAATTAACCAATAGGAATGAAATTGTTGGATTTCATATTATTAAAAGAATGGAATCTTTCCATTTTCACCAATACAAACTTCCCTAATTTCCCTCTTGATTTACAATTTCTGTACCTTTCATTTTCCCAAGTACGGGTGACCCTAGTTTGCATTTTCATGGTGCCAAAATTTTAAAATCTCTTCAAGCATTATTTCTCACTTCACACCCATTTAAAATTATATCGATATGTGGAAACAAAGTTTTATATGTGCATTCAAATAATTTCAAACAACCTTAAGATATCAAAAAAAATTAATAGTAGTTAATATTTCTCAAATATTCATTAATTTAATTAATTTACAACGATTTATAAACTAATTAAATCATGTGGTTTTTTCAAAGAATTCGCAAATGCGTTGTGAGAGTCGGAGTTGTGAATTGAATCGGCGATTAATTTTGAACAATTCAAATATTAACATTCCCATGCCACCTTAGCTAATGTTGTGATAGTTTTTCAAACTCATCGCTTATGGATCTTTTCGATAAAATCCAATTTCACATTTTCTTAAGCGGTACCTTTAGTATTGACTATTTACACATATTTCCTTCGTCAACACCATATCACTTAGGATTTATGCATTTTGGTCAAATTCCAGTATCATCCTCATTCAACTTAGTTAGTCCTTAAATAAAGTTCCGAGTTTAATAGTTACATTTATTACTAATTGTAATACTTTGGCCAGAGACTTTGATTTTGAGTTGACTATAATTAACTGTGGTAATAACCTTATATGATTGAGGAGATGAATTCTCTAATGAATGGTGTTTCATTTCCAATGCTTAAATCAAACATAACTATAATCACACCATGCCATGATTTCACTATAATCTAAGCGGAATATCCACATTGAAGTTCAACAACATTCTTAAGTCGATAGAGATGTGTAATATCGTCGCTTCGAAATTTCTTGTTTGACCTAGTTATTATTAATCAACAGGAAACTCTTGACTAAGTGATTCCATATTTATCCAAAGACTATCAGTATGTAACCTCTTTGTTCCTCCAACATCCATGAGTAATACACCACCAAACATTTGGGAAGCATTACGTACTTTAATCTCATTGGACATATTGGTATCCATTCTCGAAACATCTTGACGAAGAATATTTAAAAAATAAAAAGTTAATTTATATCACGATTAATTACTTGTGATTACAACTATTTCCAACTACAATCACATAACATTTCATCTAAATATTTTCTTATATATATATTAAATTAATTACTCATTTAGTTGTATCAATATATAACATGGTATATAATAGAAATCAAATATCTTTATTATGAACAAGTTTGGTCGTAAAGTTAGATATATGTAACAAATTGTATAATTTCCCCTAGGGCTTACACCTAACTCTATCCCTTTAAGATTATTGATACTTCTACTGAAGCTAAAACCACTTGAGTGAGTAGATGCTTGTTCTACCTCAACTCGAAAACCTACATCATTCTCTATGTCTTATGATTCTTCTTCACGCACATCCATCTCCTCTGTGTTATTTATCTCAACAAAAATATGGGTACTCATCTCTTCTATACATTTTTGTCTTTTAGATTTTATTTCACCTTTCCTCCTCTATGTTAAAAGAAAGCAAAATATAAAAGTTGACTGATAAATGTATATTCATATCTCTATCTTAATAGAAAAAAACATGGAAATCAGATATTCAAAATCAATAATAGTTACAAGCTACATCAACCATATAACCATGTAGTCAATGACATACTGCAATAATAAATACATTTCTCCCACTCTCACTTGGTAATGCATAAATGAGATTAAACTATACATCACCACTTTCAAAAACCGACATGAATCTATTTCAATAATTTTCACAGAACTCCATCAGTATTTTCCACTAATTTTACACAATTATTCACCATTTATTCTCTTTGCAAAAATATAACGATAAAATAAAAATACTTGATATGTATAATGTATATCTACACCTATGTAAAAAAAATTGTAACTTAGTTACTCAAAAGCGATATTATTCATAAGCTACAACAACTAAAAACCATCTAGTCAGTTACCTAATAGTTATGATTTATCTTCTTCCAATCAGTAATGCGGAACCAAAATCAAATCAAACAAAAACAATTTCATTAACTGAAATAAAACAATCAAGCCAAAGTTTACATGATTTCATTATCTATTTTTTGATATGTCCAAAACTTAACAAAAACCACTACATACTGTCATTTCTAAAAAATAAAATAAAAATTAGGCAAATCAAAATGTTGAACTTTAGATCCAATTTCAACAAATTAAATTGTTACGTATTTCCAGCAAATTTTCCACCATCTTACAATAAACTCAAATAAATAGAATGGGCTATAAAATGATGAAGGAATGGATTAAGAGATTTGAAAGCCATCAAGAATAATAAAATGAAGAAATCAAGCAAATTGCTAATATTTGACCAAGTGAGAACTTGTCAGTACCGATCTATTTTTGGTCGTTACCGATCCATTTGGTTGCCTCGATTCGTTTACTTGGGACTTATGGATTGCAACTATAAAGGAAACTTAAAGTTTTAGGATACAAAAATGAGTCAGATATGACTTGTTTTAAGTCGATACTAATCATTTTTATCTCCTTGGATTATGTGCAATGTAAATTGGGGCCAACGGTGAAAATTAAAAGAAATAATATGCAAAAATAGGTCATTATCGACTTATTTTGATTGATATTGAGTTGTTTATTGCCTTAGGAACCATATGCGATGATTTTTTCTTCATTCTAGAACTTTGGATCTTAGAAAATCAATTCATCAAACATGGAATGGCAAATTCGTGTTGAATCTCATCTATAAATAGCAAGCAACATTCAACTAGAAAAGGTGATCGCTCTTCTTCTTCCTTTGCCTTATAAGACTTCGAGTGAAAATGAGATTTACTAGGTTATAACTTGGATTTGATTGTAATTAGTGTATTCCGAAGAGAATTCATAGATAAAACATCTAAGAGGACGTAAGATGGATATTTTCCAAATCACTATAAATTCTTGTGTTTTGTTCTCTTTCTCTTTAGTTTCTTCATTTTTACACTTGTTTAATTCATTTTTGAGTAATATTTGGGTGTTGCATCAAATTTTTTTGCCCAACATTTTTGTAGCTTTCAGCGAGAGATGATTCAAATCTGAGATTGTTGAAGACAAAGAGGCAAATATACTACAAGAGCCACTGTTGGCTAGTTGACTAGAGAATAAGTAGCAAGAAGGCGTCCTTAAGTTTAAATCTGCCTTTTATATATGCAATTAAAGAGAAGATGGAAGGGATGATGACAAGTATGCAAGAGAGATTGATGGTTCAATAAGAGGAAATGATTAATGGATTCTTCCAAAGGATGGAACAACTAAGAGCAGCCTAACCAGTTGGAAATCAGAAGCGGAGGCTAGATGGTAAAACAGATGCTCTAGGAAATGGTGTAGCGAAAGTTAGACCAAACCCCAGAGCCATAAAACTTGGTACCGACCGATATGGGTAAAGGGGTGTAATCAGTTTGGATGTTGAGCAAGCAAGGATGTTTGGGATGGTTGGTGTTGGGATCAAGAATGAAGATCAGAATGTAAATATGAAATCGCAAGGATTAGAACGAGAAGGTCCCACAGAATGGAAGTCATGGAGAGGCTTCAACCAAAGGCGTGCAGAGCTATGGAAATTTCAACCAGGTCTAGATGATCAATTAATCGGGACGTAAGACAAGTACTTTGAAGTGGAGCTCTAGATCGAAGTTTGGAGGATGTGAACAGAAATCCTTTACCCCAAACATTCAATATGATAAGGATCCACCAGACTTTCAATTACCGATCTTGGAGCCATATGATGGAGAATGGATTCAACATTACACTTGATGAGATACATCTAACACATATGAGTGTTGGGAGCTTTAAAAGAAGCGATGGGATGGTATTTCCAATATTTTGATTGATTAGCCTCTATGTGGTTTACCCAACTACATTATGGGTCCATTAGCATATGTAACAGTTAGTTGGAGAATTTTATGAGCCATTTAAGAGTTTACATTGTTTGAGCAAGGAATGTAATGACACTTTCGACATGAAGCAGAGAAAAGGGAAATTTATGGAGCTACTTGACCATATTAAATGCAGCAGCCGCTTCATTTTAGAAATAAGACCCATGATAGTTCTAATGCTGGTGGTTTCTGGAGTTGCTAATAAGATTGATTTCAAGAAAGCATTGGAAAGGGATCCATCAGTTGATCTCATCGATTTCTACTATCAAGCCAAAAGGTATCTACGCTAAGATTATGCGGAAGCTGAGAAGGATGAAGTTAATATCGGTGAGGGTAGAGGACATTTCAAGGCAGGATTTAAAAAGGATAAATGTAAAGGAAGGGCTGATGATAACGGAAGTCATGAAGTGGAAAAAGTGCGGGATAGAATTTCCTCTTATACTGATTTGATAGAGATACTGGAAAGGATCTGTCATGATCCTAAGGGTAGAGGGTCAAGATTAGGAAACTCACTAAGGGAGAACCCACCAATGTGAGAGGAAAACTAGAAAATACTGCCTATTTCATGAGCTAGATGGGAATGAGATGAATGAATTTAGACACTCGTAGGGCTTGATAGAAAAACAGGTTTGGAGTAATCGATTGCAAGGATGTATCAGTAGATAAGAGTGACACAAATAGTAATGGTGTACAAACGCAACCACTGGCTATGCCAGATGTATCTAGTTGTAGTAAAAGATCTAAGGAAGGTATCGTAATCCCATGATTACGATGAATTGGAATAAGGTTTATTTCCTATATTTTAATAATATTTTGACTAAAATTAGAGGATTACCTACGTGCTACTTACACGTGTAAGGATCCCGATTTGTTCCATATGCATACTCTGAGTTAAAGTCTGAAAGTGTTCGTTGATTGGGTTAAATGTTTTAATCTTTTCTTAATGCATTTTTATTCAAATATGGATGTTCGAATGATCTGATGATGGATATTGAATGAAATCAAAATTTGATATTGTTGCGGGATGTTATTAGATTGTAGTTATTCCTTACATTTGATAGATAAACTGATAGAGTGTATTCCAACCGACAGGAGAGATGGATTGTTGAACCATGAAATATAAGTCCCCTCGTCGAATAATGAGTGACGGGCTTAAATAGGAAGTAAGTGCCCTCAACAGAGAGTGATTAGATGGACGAGCTTTAAACCTTATGTCCCCTCGTCAAAGAGAAAGTGGATGAGCTCAATATAAATTTGTGATACGAAGATATCAAAACTTAACTTGGAGGTCTAAACACCTTTTGGTTTCAAATGACTTGATAATAATTACCAAATGATTGATGAGCATTATTCTTTTGATCCGCCCAGGCTTAATTATAATGGAATGCTATATGTTTATAAGTGATATTCCCATCCAAGGCAACTTATTATTATAATTGATAATGCATGGTAGCATAAATGATTTATGATATGTTAAATCCTTAAGGAATGATGGATGAATATGATTTATAATTGGCATTTAAGCAAGGATTTGAGTCCTTAGCTATGATTGATCTAGAGCGACCTTTGGATTGCAGGTGAATTTGAAGGAACTAGATGATTTTCCGCTATTGGTCCAATAAATAACCAAAAAGTGTAAATGATAACAATTTACTAGACTTGATACATATTCATGAGCAAAGCACGCTTCGTATTCACAAAAACAAGCTTTGCGGAACAGGTGTTTTCGACAAATTTTCCAATATCGAAGAATAGACTCAAACAGATAGATTAGGCTATAAAATGATGAAGATATGGATTCAGAGACTTGGTAGCCATTAAGAATAGCAAAATGAAAAGGTACAAGAAAATTTACCAGGATTTGACTAAGTGAGAACAAGTCGGTACTGACCTATTTGGCTGCCTCAATTCATGCATTTAGGACTTACGGATATTAGCCATGGAGGAAACTTGAAGTTTCGGGATATAAAAACAAGTCAGTGCCGACTTTTTTTAGGTCAACACCGATCGTTTTTATCTCCTTGAATTACATGTAAAGAAGTTGGGGGCCCATGTAACATCCCCTATTTTGAGGCCCGAAACTAAGTGTTACGGACGCTGCAATCATCCTTAATATTAATTCTCGATGACAAAAGGAAACCAGTTAATCATATCTATGACATCAAGAGAACATGCATATGAAATTTTAAAGAATATTTCATTAATAATTTTCACATTTATTACATAATCCATTGATTCCACGTCCAGAGAAAATATAATAATAATTACAATTATATGTCAAGAGCGACATATGAAGGTGCCCACATAGGTGATCAGAGTCTAACTACTTCACAGTTATAGATCCTGCCATCACATCCATTCAAACAAAATAAAACTTCAAACAACATAGCAGAAATAAACTCCTGGTATTAGCTTACCTCCTACACGTCTCTAGAAGCTTATTCATCTAACCCGAAAATCCTACTCCCGAACTACTCAACTGAGTACCCGAGAGTTAAAGGGGAAAAACTAAAACATCAGGTCAGACAAAAAGTCTGAGGTGAACAATAATTTACCATCTCGAATTAGGAAAAGATATCTAGTGAGACCATGTTGTAGAACTGAACGAGTTTCCCCTTACTAGTATCTTATCATATATGTTGATCTAAAGATAAATCATGCACCTACAACCATAATGTTTAAAACAAAACATGATATGATCATATGCATGCAATATGGGTAAATGTGACTAGCCTACCATTACAGGTGTTATCCCGCCTTTTAACAAGGCCGTGATACCAAAAGATTGACCGAAAACCAAAGACATCCCTACTCGGTTGCCAGTTATGCACCGGTTCACTATGGATATCGACGAGTTTTGTCCAAGTCTAGATCAGGCCACAATTGGTATGACACGATGCGCAAAGCCGTAGAAACCAGTGTTTCGAATTTCAAGTCAATAGGAGTCCACATGCTCAAGATACGATCGATGTCGTTCAAGAAAATCGGCCTTCACTTCGTATCCACCTAGTTCGCATCGATCCAGGGAGGCCCTATCCATATGCATCAAATCCATGTTCGAATCGATACATTCGAATCCATATGATCTACACTGTTCGTATCCATCATGGAATCGCTATTCGCATCCATCAGTTGGTCTTTGTTCGAATCCACCGTCGCTAACTAGTTCATATCCATAGGTGGTTGTCACTTCGTATCGATCCTTTCTTCGTGCACTTCGTATCGATCACTATCCACGTACTTCGTATCGATCAGCCATTGATCGGTACAAAGAACACATTAATGAACCTTTTCTGATCGATATGAAAAATCTAGAGACCATCGATACGAAGCAAGCGTCCATAGATCGACACGAAGCACAGAACATATCAGGTCGATACGAACAATATGGCCTAGATCGATGCGAACAGACTCACGACACTCGATACAGACAAGGCACACGTGGGAAGACTCGGTCGACTCAACACGAAACATGGATCGGGCCGAATAATTAGCGCCACGTCAACACTACATGCACGTGCCTGGATCGGTTCGAACATATCGATGCGCACAAGTATCGATACTAAAAAAACAGCATACGAAAAGTATGAACTTGCATCGATCATATGTCACAACCTACAAGTCCAAATGTTATGAAATTTTCATAGGAGCTTACGTACAAGCTAAAAAAGGTCCACGCCAACTTTCGACTCCTTTGGACAAAATCTTGATTGATATGAATTATGCGTATGGATCATGGACCGAGTCGAAATCACCTAGGATCGATCATGTGGGCCCCCTCACGTGCCAAAAGAAGTCTCCCGAAATTTGAGCGAAATATTTGTAGCCTACACCTATAGATAGAGCCTCAGGGCCAAAGAAGAAGGATCTTTTTGACTCTTTGACGTCCAGACTCTGTCAAAACTACTTTTACATTTCAAGATTGTTGTTTTACTCAAATTTGAACAGTGTAATCCGCTATAATCAATTGTAATCAGCAAGCAAACATCAATAAAATGATCAACTTCAAAGTGGACATAGGCCGGATTGCCGAACCATTATAAACTCTGTGTTCTTCACTGCTTTCTTTTTAATTTTCTGACTGTTCTTCATCTTTAATTCTGTGCATACTTGCTATCTGTGATCTGTGATTGTGAATTAGTGCTTTTATCGATAATTGGGTGTTTGTGACCAATTTAGGCGCAAACATTTTGATGCTTCCACTGAGAATGCTAATTCAGGGATTCTACCGCTTGGAAGTTGAATTTGAAGGCTTAAGGATTCACATCTAAAAAGCTATGACAAGGCAATCAAGTAGAAGGAAAAGTGCAGAAAGGATTCAGCATGAGGGGAGTCAGAAGGCTTCCTCAGGAGCGAACCAAGCCTCGGTCTTCATCACCAGAGATGAGATGGAAGTGATGGTGGAAGTTATGCATGAAGAGCTTCTGAAAAGAAAGGAAGATATGATACAGAATTTACTTCGAGGAACTGGACAAACCAGGGTGTCGAATCAAGCTAACGCAGCCATAGGAGATCCTGGAGATAGGGATCGGGAGCACAGAGCAACCAGAAATCAGAATGGGGCATGAAAGGTCTGGCACAGCCCCAGAACTAGAGGGCACTTACCTGGAACATGTAGACCCCATCCCAGGCAAAATACCAGGAGAAGCCGCGCAACATGGTATTGATAGCGAAATGAATACTCATTCAGGAGGGCAGATCCCAAGGATCCCTCGTGGACTCGTGGGGCAAAGCAGAAACAACAGACAAGGGCTACAGCCTGACGACAATATAGATTGGCAGAGATTGTCAGACGAGTCATCAGAGGCGGACTAGTGAATGGAGGTCTGGAGGATGTGAATAGGAGTCTCTTTGCTCCTACAATCAGGCAAGCCAGGAATCCACCCGAATTCAAGTTACCAACATTGGAAATGTATAATGGGAGGATGGATCATGCGGTTCATCTGACGAAGTATATGAGGCATATGGAAGTGCTGGGGGAATCAGAGGAGGTCATGGCTTGGTGCTTCCCATCGTACCTGGCAGACATTACTGCGCTATGATTTCGACAACTAGAGAGTGGATCCATTGGAACATGGACCGATTTGATGAAAGGTTCATGAGGCAATTCAGGGTTCACATTTCGAGACCCAAGAATGTGATGTCTTTGGCAGCACTGAAGCAAAGAACTGGGGAATCATTGAGGAGCTTTCTGACGCAATTTAATGCAGCGGCAACATTGGTGGATCGACCAGATCCATCCATGGTTTGGATGGCAGCCGTATCTTGCATAGCCGACGGTATAGAATTTAAGAATTCGTTGACAAGGGATCCCCCTATGGATTTAGGAGAATTTTATCATGAGGCCGAAGGATTTTTACGATTAGAGGATGCAAATGCTGAAAGAGAGGAAGGAGAAGGAATCGATGTTTATGCAGTCAAGGGCAAAAATCCTCCTGAAAAAAGGGCAGGAACTGGTAAAGGGAAACGAAAGGCTGAGGATAACGGTGATGGATCAACGCAACCACGAAAGGAACCAAGATTCACCTCTATACAGAGCTGAATGAGACTTTGAAGCAAATCTACCAAGATACCGGGGGTAGATTCCTGATCGAAAGCTAATTAGGAGGGATCCGACCAGCAATGAGAGAAGGTCAGACAAATATTGCTTATTTCACGAACTGAATGGTCATAGCACGAATGACTGCAGGCACTTAAAGGATGAGGTTAAGGGACATATGCGGAATGGTTTGCTATCGTAGTATGTGAGAACGGGAACAACAATGATGAAACGAGAGCGGCCACCACCTGCATCAACTGGGTACATCAACTAGGAACGGCTCTGGATCAGGGCTTCAGCTTGTCATCAATTGATTGAAATAATGAAAAACGAGTGCAAAACTCCACACCAACACGATTAAGTCATTTGCATATGTACGGGACCGTGAACGATCCTCGGGCGTGCTCTAATACGACTATTAATCGCATTGGTGTAGGTGTTTGCACTTTGACGTCTCTGTATTGTTTTTGTATTCCATTTCTTATGTTTGGACTTGATTTCGTTAGACCTTTCTGTTGAATGACTCATTTTGAATGTAAATCTGCTATTTGTGATTCCATAACGGCTAAGCCACTTATAAATGTACGGGGTCACGAATGGTCCTTAGGCATGATCTGAGATGGCGATAAACCGCCATAACAAACGGTTCAGAAACTCACTCGAACATGAAATCTGACATTAACGATACTAAGTCCCCCCGGGCACACACCACTCGCCTCGAACGACACCCGACCACGGACGGTCACAACTCGCCTCGAGCGGCACCCGACCGCAAATGGTCACAATTTGCTTCGAACGGCACCCGACCGCGAATGATCACAACTCGCCTCGAACATCTTCCGACCATGAACGGTCACAGTTCGCCTCGAACGGCAGCCGATCGTGAACGATCACAAATCACGTCGAACGGCACCACGACCGTGAACGGTCACCATTCGCCGCGAACGACATCCGACCGCGAACAGTCACATACTACCCCGAATGACATACGATCCTGAACGATCGTTATTCGCGGTTAGATAAGACTATCAATTTCTTTACAGGTCATCAATGGGATACGAACATCCAACTTATGGCATTACAAAACACACCTTCCTACCGCAACGCATGTTTTGGGGGGAAAGTGTTATCCTGCCTTTTAACAAGGCCATGATACCAAAAGATTGACTGAAAACCAAAGACAGTCCTCCTTGGTTGCCAATTATGCACAGGTTCACTATGGATATCGATGAGTTTTGTCCGAGTCCGGATCGGGCCAAAATTGGTATGACACCATGAGCAAAGCCGTAGAAACCGGCATTCGGAATTTCAAGTCGATCGGAGTCCGCATGCTCAAGATATGATCGATGTCGTTAAAGGAAATCGGCCTTCACTTCGTACCCACCTAGTTCGCATCGATCTAGGGAGACCTATCTGTATCCATCAAATCCATGTTCGAATCGATACATTTGAATCCATCTGATCTACGGTGTTCGTGTCCATCATGGAGCTGTTGTTCGCATCCGTCAGTTGGCCTTTTATTGAATTCATCGTCGCTAACTAGTTCGTATCCAGGGGTGGTTATCAGTTCATATCGATCCTTTCTTCGTCCACTTCGTATCGATCACTATCGACGTACTTCATGTTGATCAGCCATTGATCGGTACAAAGAACACATTAGTGAACCTTTTATGATCGATACGAAAAAGCTAGAGACCATCGATACGAAGCAAGCGGCCACACATCGACATGAAGCATAGAACGTATCAGGTCGATGTGAACGATATGACCTAGATCGATGCGAACAGACTCATGGCACTCGATACGAATAACGCACAACATGGGAAGACTCGGTTGACTTGGCATGAAACATGGATCGGGCCGAATAATTAGCGCCGCGTCAACACTACATGCACGTGCCTGGATCGATTCGAACATATCGATGGGAACCAGTATCGATACGAAAAAAACAGCGTACAAAAAGTCCAAACTTGATCGATCATATTTCACAACCTACAAGTCCAAATGCTATGCAATTTTCATATTAGCTTACGTACAAGCTAAAGAAGGTCCACGCCAAATTTCGACTCTGTTGGACAAAATCTTGATCGATACGACTTACATTCGTTTCGATCACGGATCGAGTCGAAATCGTATGGGATCGATCGTGTGGGCCCCCTCACATGCAAGAAGAAGTCTCTCGAGATTTGAGCGAGGTATTTGCAGCTTACGCCCATGAATAGAGCCACAGGGCCTACAAAAGAAGATACTTTTGACTCTTTGACGTTCAGACTCTACCGAAACTACTTCTACACTTCAAGGCTGCTGTTGTACTTGAATTTGAACATTGTAATCTGCTATAATCAATTGTAATCAGAAAGGAAACATCAATAAATTTATCAACTTCAAAGTGGATGTAGGCTGGATTGCCGAACCGCTATAAACTCTTTGTTCTTTACTGCTTTATTCTTAATTTTCTGAGTGTTCTTCATCTTTAATTCTCTACATACTTGCTATCTGTGATATGTGATTGTGAATTGGTGCTTTCATCGATAATTGGGTGTTTGTGACTAATTTTGGCACAAACAATAGGGTTATGCATTCTCAAAGTTTACCCAACCTATAAAATGACTATCTGTCTCAAGTTATAGTATTCCTAGGGTCATATGAAACCAATGGTATTGCAGGTCAACCAATAACCTATATGGCTGACCCGGGACGAAACTTAACTATGTACACCAAAATCTCAAAATACTTAGAAAGTCTCTATATATGGTTAGGAGGAAACTGGACTGTCTGTCTGAATCATAATTTTCCAGCGGTCGCTATGAACCTAATGGTTTTGGAAGCCAACCAATAACCTTTTCCCATGAGTATATAGAGTTATGAGTTCCTTTTTGTGCATAAACATCAATTTAGTGTCACTGCTGACAAAGCCCTATGCACTAGAATCACAGACCTTTAGCAACTGGGAGCAAACAGCTGAAGCTTGAGGCGTGACCCTACACTAATCCCACTTAAAATATTATCTAGTTTTAAATTTATGAGTCATATCTTTTTTGATCAGTTTAAGGCATCCTACTAATTTTTTGGATGCAATTACACTCACTTTGAAGTTTAGTTTAACAATACTTACTACTGGAATAACCTAATTGTTAATTCATCCCTAAATCCCAAGGCGCAACTATATGTAGTTCAGATGTAAGTGTGACAATGATAAAAATATGCAAATTTAAATGATCAATTGATAATAAGAACATCTAACATAATCTATCAAAATATGTTCAATCAATAGTCATACCCATAACAAAATTACTTATGTTTAAGTAGTAATTTCTTTTGGCAAAATCCATATAAAATTTGGGCCAAAACACCATTTCATTTCCTTGGAAACATTTATCTTTAAAAATGATTAACCACTTAAAACCATTCTTTACAACAAGGAAAACACAGATCAAACACTTAGCCAAAATCTTATGCCAAATCACTATCATCTTTATATAGCTTTTAAGCATTCATTATCAAAACAAGGCTATCGAGTCTTTAGAAAACATGGCTATCGAGCCTCTAAAACAAAGATATTTGGTTATTAAACATACAGCTTCTATGCCACTAAAAATGGTTATCGATTCTCTATGTTGAGCCTCTAAAACATAGTTATTGAGTTTGTTAAACATACAGCTTTAATGCCACTAAAACATAGTTGCGGAACCAATAAAAACATAACTATCGAGTTTATAAAACAAACGGCTATCATGCCACTAGAAAACATAGGTATCGAGTTAATAAATGACACGAGGTTTCGAGTTTAAAACACTTAGGGGTGTCGAGCCTCTACACTCGAGGGTGTCGAGCCCTTAAAAGCATGAAGATGTCGAGGTTTAAAAAGAATGGTGCTGAGTTTCTAATCCCGAAGTTTTTCAAGCATCTATACCCGGAGAGACGTCGATCCCTTAAAAACATATAGTGCCGAGTTTTTATGAAACAACTAGCTATCAAATAGCTAACACATGCATTAGTAGTTATCGATTCTATAAGGTTGACACCTCATATAACTATCGAGTAGTTATTCCAAGTACCGGCCTTTATAGTTATCGAGTATCAATGAAGTAGGGGTATCGAATCTCTACAATGGCCTTCTGTAAATAAGTTACAAGCTGTTTTATTTCCTTTTAAAGATAAAACTTTCCAATAACTTGAAACAGTTCGCATCATTTCGATAATAATTAGTTTGATCTGTTTGACCGAGAAGGTCTATGGTTCGAGTCCGTATAGCCCTAACACATTCCACTTTTTTTCAATCAAAATGAAAAAAATGAAAATGGATTAAGAATTAAATTAATGCATTTTATATTTGTATTTTTATAATATAAAATTAACCTTGCCCCATGTCAAATTATTATTGGATAATAAATACTTTGCATATTCTTTTTAGAAATTGCTGGAAGACCATGTTTTACCTTCTTAAATACCTTTGCAACCATTATAATTAATATGTTTAACTTATATTAATTAAACACATTTCTAGAATAATAAATTCATAGAAAATCATAACCATTAAGGAAAATTCCCCAAAAATAACCAAAAATCCGAATTTTCCTCTTCTTTCATATATAAAAAGTTTTAGGACCATAATATTAATTTAATTATTTTTAATAATTAAAACCCGAAATAAACACTTTTTCCTCTTAGGAAATTCATAAATATTCATATAAACTTGGATGTAACACCCCTCTCTATACCCATACTACCAAAGAGTATTACAGTGTATTACTGTCTGATAATGTGTAGAACGAGGCGATATTAGACTTACAGAAGAATATTTCCCTCGGCTAACACTATTACGTATTTCAAAAATCATAAATAACTTACCTATAAGACATATTGTCGGCACAAAGCAATAAACACATGTGATTCCAGGATAAAACAATACACAATATATATAAAGTACAGAGATCATAGAGTCATCAATGCAACGATAAAATATAATCTAAATTTACACAAGTCCAAGTGGGTCTACAGAAATAGACAAATATCCACTATCATAAAGAATATATATACAACGTATAAATCCAATACATACTTTTCAATATCATTAATATACACAAGGCTATAAAAATGAATAAAGGTATATAGGTCAACTTGTAAACTATCCTCTATATATGCCCAACAATCACTATCTGGCCACTTCGTCCTTAAACCTATAATGTCTCAGACAACCCTAGTATTATATAAATAACACATGCCAGGTATGTTTAGAATGTGGATGTCAGTGTATAATGATAAATGGCATAGTGCTACCAATATATCTAATGAACATGTATAAACACCTCAATCATATCATATATATCATCCCATGCATAAATCATCACCCTTTAAAATAAACATCACATCTCATAGTAAATAAGACTTCAATATATCCAAACATCCAACTATAGCACCCATCGATAAAACCACAACATACCAAGTATCCAATCATCAATCAACACACTCATAACACAAAAGGGAATCAACTATCAACAAGCACACAATCAAGCGATGTGCTATAAGTATGGTATCATATGTCTGTCACAAATCACATAATCCAATTGGGAGCTGTACAGCACACAATACACTCCAATGGGTTAAGAGGTCATCGCCTCTGAATAGATATCTAGAAGGGGTATCTAAATAATATAATGTAATCATATAATCTCACATATCCCAGATGGGAGCCACACAACACATAACATGCTCTAAGAGATAGCACATAACACTTATAGCACATAGCACACCCACGGTGTTAGCTACTCCCGATCATCATGACACTATGTCCATCTATACACTGTGGTCACGAGCCTACTGCCCAATAGACTGTTTAGCTAGTGTGGCATCGGGACATATCATCACACAATCAGAATCATCAACACACAACATTTGTGTGTATGTGTATATAATAAGGTGATGCCATGGATCCGTGGTGCAACCCCATAATCAGCTGGCTAGGATGGACTCTAGTTTATCTGGATAAATAGCACACATCACAAATTGGCACACAATGGACCCTTCCTCTAGACATAACCCCGTAAAATAAGAGTCCCTTACTTACAATAAGTAATCGAACAAATATCACACAAATGTCCCATACCATATAGTGTTACTCGCTCATTTACTCAGTGGTCATAAATTACACTCCATACCTATAATAATATCCTATACTGTATGTCAAAAGAGTAAACGGAATAATATCACTGAATATCCCATACCAAATGATGTCACCGAATGTCCCCTACCAGACAGCATTATCAATCCGTTTACTCATATTCCTCGTAATCTAGAATATCCATACAATATTATTCTATAATAAGTCCAAAGAATAACCGAATAAATATTATCAAAAGTCTCATACCAGACGGTACTATAACCCCGTTTGTTCTAATTCCTCGTTACACAAAAATATAAATCAATCAAAATACACACTTTTATTATTTATTGATTTGGAAGGGGTTGTAAAATACATGTTTACCAAAACCTTCTAAACAATTTCAAATATAAATTTTCAATCGAAAAAGAAAAACCAATTTATAAAATTTTCACCCTTTCCTCAGAATCCATTTGCCGTCTCAAAATAATAGTTGCAAATCCATTGCTTAATTATAAGGAAATCTATAAATTACAATTTAATTTTAAATCATTTGGAAACTCTTTCTAAAAATAATTCATTCATTTTTAACATCCTATAATAATTAATAATAATATTATTAAATAAGTTTTATAATTCAAAATTTTCTTTAAACAACGCATTTAAGTAATTATGTTTTTCCTTACAACTAATAATAATCTCCTAAAGCCATAAATAAAATTCCATAAATGAAAATTATCATTTAATAAATAAATTGAATTCATCATATTATTACTTCAAAATATTAATTACAACTTCTAAATTTATTACATTCGAATAAAATTAATAACCCGTGTTGAAATATAAAATTTAAATGCTATTTTATAAAATCATATGAATATCTTTATAATCAATGATAAATGTATAACTAATATAAAAATTCAAAAATTCACTTATTTGATCAAACCCCACATATCGTCACTTTTCGAATAATTTCTGTTTATAGAATACTCAAAATGACTCATTTTGATAATTTTCCCTTGCTAATAATATTTCCAAATTTAAATAAAAATCCTTCCAAAACTATTTCTAAAAATATTTTATTTCTCAAAACCTTTCATTTTAATCAATTAATTCTCATCCGATCAATTACTAATATGATCTCATTACAACAATAGTTGGTTGAAAATATGCGATCTCATTACAATACTCGATTAAAATATAAAATTCAATTTCATACCAACAAATAACACATTACCCAACAATTACTCATCCAAACAATGACAATATACCAAATCAACAATTCAACATCAACCATAATTCAACAGTCAAAATCAAAGCTAAACACATAAGGGAAGTAATCGTTCTAGACATAGAAATGTGAGTTAAATAAAATAATCCACCAAATTGTCGTTGCTTCAAACCATAGTTTCGACCACACAAGCTCTTACTCCATTAACATTGATACATTAACATCCACTCCAACAGCACAACACATGATACATCCATTAACAAGCACAACCCAAGAATAGTGTTTGCGCTACCCACAGCCTATGCCCAAACGCGCCACTGCAATCATCATTGGCACCCAAAAACAAACACACGGCAACTTAGGGCATATCCAGTGGTTCAGTTACATATTGAATATTCAGCCATGAACCCACTGGAGATGCCCTTACACTTTCATCATGGTCGCAAGCCCTCCTCTCCAACCTAAGACGCACGAACGACAGCCCTTTAAGATGTCAGCAACATCACAGGTCGCATGCAAGCAGACATTTCCATAGGAAAAGATCTGCACGAGAGCAGTCATCGCACCCTCCCTTCTTCAGCGTGAACCCAAGTTGCAATTACCAATCGCCTACTTCCTGTCACCATTGCGAGCCTCAATTCTCATCGCACCACTCAGCCATAGCCGCTCGCCTATTCCTCTTCTTGGCACACGTTTTCGAGCATCAATTATCACGGTTTTCTCCCTTAACGTGTGGTTTTTTTAGTTTCGAATTCATGAAATTTTATTTAGGGCAAAAATTCTTAACACGGGAATTTTTTTTGGGAAAATAAGTTCGGGTTTGGGTTTTGGGCTAGCGGTGGAAGTTTGGATAGTATTCTAGAAGCAATCAGAGGAAAAAGGAAATGGGCTTGGGCATTGTTTAATTTTGGGTAAGATTTAATTTGAATTCAACAAGTTTTGATTAATATTAAAATTTAACTTTTAATTCTCGATATTTATTTATAAATATACTTCATTTTACTAAATATGTTTCGATAACTGCCCAATTTAATGCAATTCGTTACCCGCTTATTTATTTTCCATTATTTTAATTACATAAAAATTATTTACACTTATAAAATATATTTTGTATTTAATTAAAATAATTTATTTAATATATTAATTGAAAATAATTTATAAACTTAATTTAATTTACTAAATTAAAATCTTTTATTAGAAAATTTAATTAACTAAAAATTTATTTTTAAAATTTTAATATCCAATTTCAAATAAAAATAATTTTATTTTAATTAAATTTTTTAATTTATATGGTAAGGAAAGTAGGGTTATTAAATTGAAAAATTATAACATTGAAAACGTGTCTCCAAAATAATGTTTTACACAACATATCCGATTTTAAGTCTTTGAAATATCTTGCAAAATAATGTTAATATAACATTGGAATTTTTATGAGAGGGTAAGGAATAATTAAATTATTAAATGAATACATTGAAACAATACCATAAAATGAATACATTGCAAGATATTAAATTATTTTGCAATGTTAATATCTTGCATTTGAAAATGAGTACATTGCAAGTTTCAAATGCAAGATGTTAATATCATTGGAATTTTTTGCAATGTTAATATAACATTGGAATTTTTAAGTCCTTGAATAATTAAATTATTTTGCACAACCAACAGCACAACCAATTGGTTTGCATTTGAAACTCATTAAAACAATACCATAAATAATGTTTTACACAACATTATTTTGCAAGTCTTTGAAATAATGTTTATCGCCATCTCCAAAAATTAGGGTTTTGCATTTGAAACTCATTAAAACAATACCATAAAAATTCCAATAAATCATCAATCGCTCAATTAATTATATAATCAATTCAAGCATGACATATTATCACAACCAATTCGAAAATCAAGCATAAATACAAAAATAAACATATACAAATGAGAGGGTTAACTATTATCTACCTTAGATTGGATTATACATGGACCATAAGTCTTTGAAATATCTTTTATGCCAAAGGACTTGAACATGAGGCAACAAAGGTAGTTGAAATTTCTTGCGGCCTATGATCTGAATATTTTGTATACTTTGGGAAAACTAATGTCATTGTTGATGTGCTCAGTAGGAGGTATGCAGTTATGGCGAATGTTGAGGTTCGCCCGACTCTGGTTAGTCGTATTGAGAGGAATCAACCCAGAGATCTTCTTTTTTCTAGGATAACTAAGAATTTAACCGAGAATGAGGCACCGAAGAGGTGGCCGGGATTCGAGGTGGATTGCCGTGGCATTTTGAGAATGATCGGTAGGCTATGTTTCCCGAATGTTAATGGGATTTGGCAGGAAGTTCTAGTAGAGAGTTACTATTCTAAGCTGATGACACATCCTGAGGTCACTTAGATGTATCAAAATATGAAGAAGTCGTTCTGGTGGGAGGGCATGAAGAGAGATGTTTTAATCTTTGTGAGCAGGTGTGCTAACTGCCAATAGGTAAAAGGTAGTCATCAAAAGATGGTCGGACTGCTTCAGCCACTTGAGATTCCGAAGTGGAAGTGGGAGCAAATTTCTATGGACTTCACCGATGGAATTCCTAGGACGAGGAGAGGTAACAAAGGTTTGTGGGTTATTGTGAATCAATTTACCAAGAGCGTGCACATCCTACTTGTTAAGACTATGAGAACAGCTTCTAGTTTAGCTAAGATATATGTCAAGGAGATTGTCAGGTTGAAGGTGTTCCTTGTGATATCTTGAGTGATAGAGTCTAATATTCACAAGCTAGTTCTGGAAGGATTTGCATGAAGCATCAGGGACCGAGCTTAGTTTGAGTACCGCTTACCATCCGTAGAGAGATGAGCAAACAAAAAGGGTAAACCAAGTGTTGGAGAACTTGCTTCGAGCATGCATTCTAGATTTTGGAGGTTCGTGGGAAGAGCACTTTCTAATTGTTGAGTTTTCATACAATAATAGTTATCAGCCAGTATAGGAATAACACCATTTGAAGCATTGTACGGAAGACCTTGCAAATCTCCATCGTGTTGGGTAGAACCTAGAGATCGTCTTATGCTTGGGCCGGATATGATCCAAGAGGCATCAAATAAGGTTATAGAGATTCGAAAGCGAATCCAAGAAGCATAGAATCAATAGAAGAGTTATGCAGATGAGAGGCGTAGAGACTTGGAGTTCTCGATTAGAGACTTCGTATTTGTAAAGGTTTCTCCGATGAGAAGTGAAGTTTGATTGGGAAGCGCTGGGAAGTTGGCTCCTCGTTAAATAGGACCGTTTCCGATTCTTGAGAGGATTGGTACACTTGCATATAGAGTCGAGTTACAAATTAGGCTACCAAGTGTGCATAATGTATTTCATGTATCACATTTGCGTAGCTTTGTGTATGATCCTTCGATGATAGTGGAATCATCGCAGCAAGAGGACTTAGAGATTGAGCCAAATCTGATCGTGTTAAGGTACTTTGTACATATTATTGGTAGAGATACGAAGAAATTGAGGACTAAGGTTGTAAAGTTACTCAAGGTACAGTTGAGCGAGGATGCTTGGAATTATACGTGGAAGACTAAGGATAGTTTGAAGGAGTCCTATCCGGATTTGTTCTTAGACTAGAGTTTTCTTATCTTAGTTTGCATTTGAGTTGCAGTTTAGTTTGTACATAGTTTCGACAGTGCTATATATGTATCTTGTTCTTCTATCTTCTTTGATTATCGTTCTTATTTGAATTTCGAGGCGAAATGTTCTAAGTGGGGGAGAATGTTGTGACAAACTGGGATTTTCGTCCCTCGAAAATCGACATTTATATGTTCACTGTATAAAATGCCAAGCAACCGAGTGTCGAAAATACCTGATTATTAGGGATTAAGAAAAAAAGAGATAGAAGAAAACAAAAAATAACAACAACAAAGAATCTTACAATCGAAGCGGAACAAAATATAATATATAATAACATATTTTCATACAAAATAATCGGCAACTGTCAATATACATACAATTTATCAGAGTACAACCATCAACATAGAAATCTGGATAGTTATATTAATTTGTCCTCAAAAGTGCTGAATATATAGCCTACAATACAAAACGGAATATAATCAAGTACGTGTAATACGTCTCTGCCATCCAGCTAGTCTCCTGAGCTCCAAAGCATCCTAACTTGAATCTGTAATACTTGGTCTGACTCGAGCATTACAATAAAGTAACACCCGAGTCATTTTGGAAAACCAGCATGAGTAAACACACTTAGATTGAATTACTTAAGTTATCAAAATCCTTCAAAAAACAAAGGTATCTCGTAAGACCGCGTCATACATAAACACGATGAGTTTTTCTCTTACGATAATTAAACATTTTATAGAAAGTACAATGATATTATAATAGTGTCTAAATACAAATACTTATTTAAATAGCCAAAATTGTTACATTAATTAAAATCCAGTATACTAGGCTCTATAATCAAAACTGTAAAGGCTCGTCGTGGATATTAGGTTGAAGTGGTTTCAGATAACGCTGATATCCGATCCCGGTCTCTTCGAACCCAAACGATAATTTTTTTAGAAGTCCAAGTCGTTTAAATAACAATTTTACAACTAGGGTGTTAATATTTACATATGAAAGTTCATTCCAGATGTTTACTTTATCTTGAGCAGTCCATCGAGATTTATTTGCTTGTACTCATTTCATTTTTATTTGAAATTGGAATAGTGATTAGTACAAGTCGATTTATTTCAAATAAAACGTGTTAGAATTTTATTATATTTACTTTAGTTTGTTTGGCTACTTAATGACATGGGCAATAGATAACTGAAATCAACATCCAACGATAATAACAGTCAAAACCTAGATTATTAACTCAATCAACAGTTTATAACTGATAATAAATAAATCAATTTACAATTCAGAATTGAATTGGTTCAAATTAACCGAGTCATGTTATATTTTAATCCTTATTTCTTATCAATCAAAGAAATTTAATAAAATGATTTATTCAATTTAATTTTTAAAATTAAACAGTTCATTAAAAAATAATTGATTAATTAACATATAATTAATAATTAAGGAATTACTTATTCATTCATTTGAACCGTTTAAAACAATAAATTTTACCTTGCAAAAAAAATCGACGATATTAGTTTAAATGAACATACATGGCGATAAGGTTGGATGCAAAAATTCTCGATTGATTGGTTTAAAATGGAAGAGGAATATTGTTTTAAAAATTTGAGGGTTATTAAATAATTTTATTTAAATTTTCTTTTATAAAAACCCTAAGCCCAATACCCACACAACCTGGTCCAACCCATCTTTTTTTTCTTCCTTCTTCCTATTTTTCCTTTCTCTCCTTTTTTATTTCCACTGACCCAAATGTGCACGCAGCCGTGCACATGCACACGCTGCCTCCGGCCTACCCTATGCCATCGATCATCCAGCTAAGTTGCCTCCGATCATCACTCCACGCCTTCACATCTGGAAACGCAAACGAACCTTCGGTTCGAAATTCGAACTACTCGACCACCTGGGACGAAAATCGTGCCTACCCAACCGACTTGCCATGCCATCAACGACCGCCATTTGGTTCAAAACTTCACCCACATGCTCACCATCATCTCCTCTTCCCTTACCCCCACATGCACAACCCTCCTTTTCTTCCTCCACCACACCATTGCCTCGAAACTGGACCAACCAAAAACCATTCCAAAACCCTAAAACAAGTTCGACAAGCCTATCCACATCATGAAAAATCATCATGCCATTTTTCATGAATTCCCTATCACTCAAGCCTCCTTCATGCCAAATCACTTGTCACGAAATCAAGCAAGACGTCGAAATCTGACCAAACACCGAAATCCGTTCATCTTCCCCTTTCTCCTTCATACACGGCTAAAAATTCTCAAACCACCTCCAAAATTCATGATTTTCAACATAACATGATCATATAATCGAATCATAAAATCATGATCTACGAAATTAAATCAAACTTAAGTTACTTACTGTAACATAAGGTTTTCTTCTTCTATGCTGCATGAAATTTAATGAAACAAATTTCAAATCATTCTATACTCACAAATAATCAACTTTGGTTTTGGAATCATGTTTTAAAACTTAATAGATTTTGAGTTGTTGATTTTCAAAATAAAGACTTTACCTATTTTTAACAAAAAAATAGAATAGAGGCTACTTTTAGAAGAAGCACAGGGTAATGCTGGTTTGAACATGTCAAGCACAGCATTCATACACATATTCACTTAACATACACATATGCAACTAACATACATCAAAGATTCATCCACATAATCACAGAATATATAAGTATATGTAATACCAGTAAACAAAACAAAGTTGTTTACTCATAGTTTAAAGAAATGAATCCTGCTCTGTTTATACTCCTGCTTCAAGCTTCCACACTTAGCCTATTTTATTTTAAATCAATGGAAACACTTTGTTATTATTGTATATATATTTTTTATATGCGTAAACAACAACTAGCATAGCTTTATATTTATAGAAGAAGTGAGGGAGACCGTGAGGTAGAATGGTGGCTGTAGTCTTTTCATATACAGGTCATTTTTTCACTTTGTTGGCTGATGTGATTTTATATGTTAGATTTGACTTTTATAAGTTGATTTGATCTATTAAGGTGATTTGATTTCATGTGTGTTGGATTTGAAATTTGTAACGTCCCGGATTTTTGAACGGCTAATTTACAATATTTAAATTGAATTTAAATATTTAATTTGAACTTTAATTTGATTATAATATGAACAGTTTGTTATTTAATAAAAAGGATTCAGAATTTAAATATAACAATCTATTGAATGAATTAACTGAGTATTAAAATAGTAATTGACAATTGGGTAAAATATTTAAATCTGGAATTGTAAGCTTGTTTAAAATATTTTAAAGGGTTATAGAATTTATATTAATAATACTGAAAATAATAGATGGATTAAAATTTGAATTTAACATTGGTTTGTCCGATTTTAAAATTACATCGTTCAAATTAATATTTAAAATATAGCCTTCCGAGGCACAGTATTGGATTTCAACGAAACATGTGTCGTTGGATCCGTAATATTGAATTATTTTCGGATTTCAAATTTCGTAATTTTCGGAGCTATCATGTGACCGTACGAGAAAGAAATGTCTAGACAATAATTAAATGTTTTAAAATTTAAATATCTTACATCTTTTCACCAGCCGAAATCTTTTCCATCAGCCGTATTATTTCTTTTCAGCTTCTCCTATACGCAATCCGTCACCTCAAAATAAATTACGTCGTTCTACCCTTCTGGAGCAAGCTTTTGCCTTCGTTCCTTTAAAATCAAAACCTGCATCTTTCTTTTCCCAAATCATTCTGAAGCCTATTCTAAAAAAAAAGTAATTTGAGGACGAACAAATCGCGACCCTGTTTCTTCCTTGTTCCCCGTTCTTCCTCTTAATTTTGAATTCGTTCATTCCTCTAAAAAAATGTAACCCTACGAAATCGAATCGCGCCCTTCCTTCATCAATTTCTGGTCATCATCAAGCTCTGATGACATCGGGATCTGAGCTTGGCATCGCGTTGCGAGCGCGTAGAGGTTAGCGGTGAGCTAGGGCTTGGCTCGTGGTGAAGGCGAGTGCTGTTTTGTGAGTTCTGGCGACAAGGCGTGGCTTTAAGGGGTTGCGTAGCGACGGGGGCGACCGGAGGCGTGGGATAGAGGGCGATTTCGTATGGGGTCGCGTGCGTTGCCGTCTGGAGTGGCGGAGTCGGTGACAACCAACGCTCGTATGGAGATCGTCGCGGCAGGGAGTCGCGTGGGTTGGGCAGGGAGTCGCGTGGGTTGGGCATTGCAGTTCCATCGAGTCTTTGAGGTATCTGTAGTTGTTTGTTTTTTTCTAATGGAATTATTTCTCAATTTAAAATTAATGATACATATTTAGTTATACAGAGAAAGGGAAAATGGAATTTTAAAATTCAAAATCTTATTTTTGTTTTTATAAACATATATGTATAGATAGAAATATATAATACCCAATTTACTGGCTAAGATTAATATATATATATATATATATATATACCGATAAAGTTTTGAAAGAAAAGAGAAAATAATATAATAAGAATTTTAAAGGGGTTGAAAGTTATATAAAATTTAGGCTTTTGAGATATATGAATTATTTTTATAAGTGTATATATATATATATATATATATATGAAGTTTCAAAAATAAAATAATAATAAAATTTAAAATTTACTGTTAAGCAGTTTTAAAATCTTAAGTTATTTCTAGTTTAATTTAAATAAGTAAAGACAGTATATATATATGTGTGTGTGTGTATATATAAGATGTTGGAAAATATAGGATGTTATATGAATTGGATTTGATAAAATCTATATAGAATATTTTCATTAATATATAACAAAAGAAAATAAAATATACATATTTTCACCTTAACTAGTTTATTTTAAAATGATTTAATTAAGGTGAGTAATTTTGTTCAAGTAACTTATTTAATTTAAATTACTAAAAGGTTTTGTTAAAGGAAAATAATTAGTTTAATTTACAAAGATAGTTAAGTAAATTTATTAAATGAAAACTAAATTGTCTGATTTTTCAAAGTAAATTATAAGATTTAATAAATTTATGCAAACGGTAATTAATTTTTCAATTTGTTCAAATATTAATAAATTCATATAATTATTTATTCAAGGTCAAAATCAAGGAAACAAGTCAGGTTGGAACAGATTGCAAATTTAACAGGGGCAAAAGGTGAGTTAATCTCACTCAGTTGCATTTAAATTTAAACGTAAAATTTAAATTTATGTGTTGAATTGCTTGAATGATGGTTGAAATTAGTGAATAAATTAAATAGACCCTATACGCCGCATAATTGCGGATGATAATTTATAAAAACCCATATACCATGATATTCCACCATTGTAGTGGAATTGGTATTTTATGTTGTGCTAACATCTGTGGATGCAGGGAAATAGGTTGGAGGGATCCAACAGGATTCCTCAAAATACTTATTGATTATATATATATGATTATATGGCAGGTTTGATGGATTGATAGTGATTGGTTGTTGAATTGAACTATTAACTGTTAAATTACATGGGAAGTTAAAATTTGAATAAAATTCAATAAATAATTTAATTAAAGGAAGTTAAATGGAACTTGAAGAGAAATATTTAATTTAGAGTTTGAATTTACTTCTATTTAAAATTTTAAGGAAGATAAAGTATATTTATACTTTAATGGGTCAAAGATGAGTTTTGGCAATTTAATTTTATATATTAAAACTCGAAGAAAATTTGTAATCGTCAAATGGGATTGAAGTAAACCGAATTTTGTTAAAGAATGAAAATGAGATTCTATTAAGGATAAAGAAAATTACTAATAATAAATAAAAAGAAAATTTATTAAGAAATAAAGGAAATTTTATTAAGAATGAAATAGAATTTTAGTAAGAAATCATATGAATGTTATTTAAAGAATGAATTTTAAAGATAAGATTTTTTAAATAAAATATGTTTGTATAAATGAATGGAAACTCAGGAAACTTTATAAACTAAAAATGGGATTATGAATGAGACAAGAGGATATCAGTGGATATCTAAAGAGATTAGACAAAGTGAATTTATTTTGAGATATGAAATTGTTGGATGGAAATAGTAAGATATTTCCGAAGGTGAATGTGGACAAGAGGCACTTTCAGATTGATATTGGGTTTTCCAAAATTATAAACTTATTTTAAAAGGGAAATTCTAAATTACTATACTATATGAATTTTTATGAACTATTATTTAGATTTTGTATATTTCCAATTTTGTTATTTTTTGAAGGCTTAGCAAATATTTATTAATAACTCTATTTTGCTCAAACCAGTTTTGAATTTTTGAAGGCTTAGCAAATATTTATTAATAACTCTATTTTGCTCAAACCAGTTTTGAATTTTATCATTAATTGGATATGAACTTTAAATATTTCTTTCAAACCATAATTTGTATCAAACCATACTTCTTATTTTATAAATATGGATGTTTTCAAATTGTTTTTTTTAAAATCCAATTAAAATCCTCTTGTGTTGGTTAGTAAATTAATTTAAAGGAGATAAGATTTAGGAGAAATCTTATTAAGTGGAGGAGGTGAGTTTAAGAAATTGTCGGGAAAGCATAAATTGATTTTGAGGAAGGAATGAGAAAATAAAGGATATTTTCAAAGGATAAATCAAAATGTGAGTTGGTACAGGAAATCATTTAAATGATTTGATGGGAATAAAAGGACTTTGAAAATTTATTTCAAATGGGTTAAAATGGAAATAATATCGGAATGATATTTGAGATAAATAATTTGAGGAAATTATTTGATGGTTGTTTGTGAATGATTAGTTGATAGTTAAATAACCGACTATCAATACTGGACAATGCGCTGATCGTTTCGAAGAGTCCGGGATCGGATTTAATTATTCGAAAACCACTTTGATCCGGTTTGAACGATTACAAATGAAGACCATGAAGAGTTGAAAACGGTGATTCAGTTTGTCCAGATCCAAGGCAACTTATATGGATTGAATGCTTTTAGAACATCGTCAGGTGGTCGATGAGCATTCTAAGTGGGACGCGTACTTGAAAGGTAACGCCTAACCTCAAGCCTCATCAACAAGGAATGGCTAAAACAGGGGAGTTGCAGCAAGGCTTCGTGGGTAGCCCCCACTGGAGAGTAAGGTTTCCCCTGTCTAGATGTCCCTTTTTTTCGGCTTAGTGGGTGGTTGGTCGCGCCAACCACGGGGTGATCTTACTTGGGACTGTCCAGTAAGGGATGGTTCCGGCCTTGTGTTGCAGGGGAGTTAGGGTGGCTCCTCGGTACTCTGATCTAGACCAGGTACTGTGACGGGAGGTACCCCGGTAGCCCTGCTATTGTATGGAATCCAATCTTCAATAAGCGCCTATACGGTTTTGATTGTGCCCAACTATTGCTGAAACATGAGATGCAAGCATTTCAGCTAGATTCTATTTTAATTTCTATAGACACTATTATAATATCAGACGAATTTGTAAAAAATGTTTTAGCTATCGTAAGGTAAAAATCCGACATGTTTATTTGTGGCGTGGTCTTACGAGATGCTTTTGTTTTTCAAAGGATCTGTGAATATATAATAATCTAATTGAGTGTGATTTTCTCACACTGGTATTCCAGACTGATTCGGGTGTTGTTTTATATGATGCTCGGGTCAGAGCGAGTTAAACATGATCAGGTTAAAAGCTAAGGAGTTCAGAAGACGAGCTGATGACAGAGCGTACTTCTGTATTTGACTATTATTTCCGCTGCGTATGGACAATTATTAGTTGTCTCTGCATGGATGTTGATGTACTCTGATAATGGTATGTATGTATATGTATACAGAACAGATTTCTTTGTATTTAAAAGCTGTTATTGTATATTATATTTTATGCCGTTGCGATTATGAGACTCTGATGTTGTTTTCTTTTCTTCTTCTTCTACCTCTTTCTTCTTTTACCCGAAGACTCGTACATTTGTGCCACTTTGGACTGAACTGTTGTGAAATTTTGTTAGTTCAAAAGGGTACGGATTTGCGGGCCTTTACAAATTTTGTAGGCTTAAATTTTAGATTGACATGATGATGTTTTTCTATGCATATATATACACACAAACACACACATGTATACACACACACACACACACTCTTAAATACACATATTCTCACCGTATATATATTTACTTATTTACTTATTACATATACATTTAGATATACACATGTTACATATATATGTATAGATATATATACTTCCATATGCAACATATTACCATATATATATATATAGTCTTGATTTTTGAAATTTGCAATTAAGAAGTTTATACATTCATGTATATATGTTTATTTACATATGCAATATTCATACATATAAATGTGTGTGTGTATACATTTATCATCAAAATAGAGCTTGTATATATTTGTATATATATATATATAGATATTTTATCATTAGTTTTGAGATGGTGAAGTTTACATACATATATACATAAATATATATATATATATATATATATATATATATATATTAATTTTCCTTATTCAGAAATGTATATTTTAAAATTTAATATAGTTAATCAGTTTATAGATTCAGATATTTCAATTATTAGAAAATATATCTATTTGACTTATAAAAGTCAATATTCTAATAATTAAAATTAGTTAATTATCTCAATATCAGATGGCTAAAAATCCGGGTGGTTACAATCCCTCCTAGAACTTTTCTTCCTCGAAAAGGAACGAAACAAGAGCTAGAATTTTGATGTATACCATTAAATTAATCTTCTTTAAAAACATTCTAGACCTCTTACTCTTTTATTATACATTTTAGGGTACTTACACTTTAAATTACATAGCATTACCAAGCAAGTTTGATATTAAAATAGTTTCCCATAACTTGATGTCTTAACAAGTCCTTCCTTGTTTTTACAGAATTTTAGTCATACGTTGATCAGGTGCAGGACTAAAAATCTCTAAGTACAGAGTAGACAAGTTTCAACACCCAGTGAAAATACTTGAAATACTTTTCAAAAATGATATGGAAAGTATCACCCATTTTTCCTTCTTTACCACTATGGATCGCAGTTAACACGATGATTGCATCGCCATCCCGGCGAAATCATAAATAAACCGTAGGCATCAACACCCTTTGGTTTACACCATGGGAACACGATAGACCGCAACTATACAATGGTTGTGTCACTATCACAACGAAATCGTAAGTAGTCTGTAGGCAATCTCTGCCCCCCGAATTGCGCTATCAAACCAAAACCATATATCGTAGCTACCGATGTTACATCACTGTCCTAGTGAAATCATACATAGACTGTAGGCAATCTCTGTCTCCCAAATTACGCTATGGAACATGATAGATCACTGTTACACAAAGGTTGCATTGCTATCCTAGCAAAACCATAAGTAATTGTAGGTAATCCCTGCCTCTCGACTTACACTATCAGCTCTCATAGATCGTAGTTACACAAAGGTTGCATTGCTATCACAACAAACTATACGTAACTGTACGTATAATACCCCTCGATTTACAATACGCAAATAAATGATCACCAGGTACTCATGAGTTTTTGTCCGGACATCCTTTAGGATCCCAAGTTTAATTGAACCGACCCCATGGATTCTAAGGTAGACCCACCCAGTGGATTTCCTACTCTAAATTTTCAACTTTCGTGGTGGGTGCCTTTCCATACTTTTAATTTCAAAACATATCATACTATATACATACGATATCTTTTAAATAATACATTTCATATGTATCACATATAAATTTTATCTATATAAAATCGATGTCTTTAAGATCGATAGTTTTTGAATTTGTTTTATCTAATTTCCAAAATTGACTAATTGCCATATCAAAGGTCTTTAAAAAAAACAATAGGTACCAAAACTATTTCGGTTACATTCTCATATGCATATAAGATCATTCTTTCCAACTCGAATAATTTTAGCACCAATAATTTCTGAGTCCGCTTCATACTTATATAAATCCATTTAGTATTTCCAAATATCTTTCAAAGATCATTTCCTTCTGGTATGATTTCAACAAGGGAAGTTTGAATATAACTAACATATAAAATCTCATTAATGCAAAATCAAAAATTTCCAAGTTTGTTTTCTCTACAAAGTTACTTGTAATATTTCTTACTTCTTATAAGTCGATTTCGGTAATAGTAACTATTCAATTTCATTCTAATAAATTTCCACACTAGTAATTACAAATTTACGTTCAAATCAATATTAAACTTGATTTTATATAAGATCATATTTGTACAAAATATTTCACAACATCGACCAACTATGACAACTAGTAAGTTCAAAGGCTATATCCATTTATTCATCAATTTAATTAATTTAGTTCAATCCGCCAATCCATTTCCGAATATCGTCTATTGGATTTCCTCAGCCCAACCCTATATTTATTCCATGGAGTTATTTCATTTACAATTCAATTTCATTTAGCTTCAACTCCATTTCAATATTCAATTGACTAATTAATTTATCCAATTAGTTCATTTCCATCTTCCAAAATCTAATTTTTTTTTTCAAACATCACTTCATTTGGATTTTACTTTGGTTTAACTTTATTTTATAATCCAAATCGGATTTCCATTTCTTTACCAATTATTTTACCCTTTTTAAATTAAATTTTTAGTTCATTCAATCTATGCATCTCGATTTACCATCAATATCTTTCATTAACCCATTCAAAACGTATTTAGTTGCTAGCCCTTTTAAGTTGAATTCCATTTATGACACAAGCCCACATCTATTCCTTTTTAATCCTTTACCAAATAAATTTAATTTCCTTCCGCTTCCTTATTTCTTTAACATAAGTTAAATTTTCAATATCCAAGATTAATTTGACAATTTGATTCATCGCAAATTTTCAGAATATGAAACTCATTTTATTTCAAAAATCGTTTTGAAACCATTCATACATACATAACTTCTTTTTCACCCTTTTTATCAAATTCATACCATTTCCTTTTTACAATTTTATTTATCTAACTTCCATAAGTTAAATTTTAATTATATCTTGAAACTTTAGGTTATAAGTTCAAAACTTATTTAACTTAGCCTGGGTTAATTTCCAATTCGCTCAATCCATTTAAACTTACTCAACTTAAATTTGTACATTCCAAAATTCAATTTCCACACTTCTTCTTTTCTTATTAACATCCCCACCCACTTATAAGTTCAAAACCTATTTTCCTTAGGTTATATTTCTCATTTCAATGGGAATCCCATAATTCAAACCCAGTATTTATTTCAAATCACCTTGAAATCATATGTATGCGTATGTATATATATATATATAACACTTTTAAATTTTAAACCAACCTTGGTTTTATCCAAAACAAATTCCTTTGGAATTTCCAAAAAAAACCTTGTTTTCAAACAAAAATTTCCATATCAAAAATATTCTAAATAATATTATTTATTATTTCATCAAACACTTTGAAACACATTTCAAAATTTCCGACTTAGATTCAAAATTTCTCAATTTAAATCCATTTTAATTTATAGGTCACGTTTATAAATTATGCTTATATAATTTCACTTCCTTAAAATGTTTCACAATGTTTTATCATTGTTTATGTTGTAATAAACATCTTTTATTAAGGCAAAACAATCGATTTATGATAATAATCAATATTATCATACCTAGAAACCAAACACATCATATATTCCATAATAATTTTTTGAAAAATTATTTCCTTATATTAAATATAATCAGGGTAAACACCTTGGAAAACATTTTCGAAAATCTTTGGAATTTAAACTCTGGTTTGAATCTATTTTTAGCTTAACTCGTTTGTATAGTTCATTCTTATCAAATTTCTATTTTTTTGTATAACCACTTAAATTTAATAATCTTATTTTGATTACAATTACTACAACCAATCACCTCAATATACTATAATAATTTCAAAAGAAATTATTCTTTTATATCAAAATATAATCTTATATAAAATAATTATTTTAAAACCGTTTATCCTTTAAAATTATCATATAAAAAAATATCGAGCACGTTCTCATATATAATACACTCAACACATTCTAGGGTACTACTGACTCTATCTCTAACGAGTAATCCCCACCAAAGCTAAGGTTCTCACTTAATCTTCTGCTTCGATACCAAATGTGACGAACGGGGATTTTCGACCCTCGAAAATCGACATTTATACGTTCATTGTATATAATGCCGAGCAATCGAGTGGCAGAAATACTAGACCATTAAGGGTTAAGAAGAAAAGAGATAGAAGAAGAAAATAAAAAATAAACAAAAACACAGAATCTCACAATTGCAGGGAAAAAATATAATATATATTATAACAGATTTTTGTACAAAAGAATCTACAACTGTCAATATACATACAATTTATCAAAGCATGACCATCAACATAGAAATATAGGCAGTTATATTAACTTGTCCTCAAAAATGCGGAATCTGCAGCCTACAATACACAACGGAATATAATCAAGTACGTGTAATACATCTTGGCCGTCTAGCACATCTCTTGAGCTCCAAAGCATCCTAACCTAAATACGTAATACTCGGTCTGTCCCGAGCATTAAAATAAAGTAACACCCAAGTCCGTCTGGAAAAGCAGCATGAGTAAACACACTTAATTTGAATATTTTAATTTATCAAAATCCTTCGAAAAATAAAGGTATCTCGTAAGACCACGTCACACATAAACACGACGAGTTTTTCTCTTATGGTAACCAAACATTTTATAGAAAATACAATGATATTATAATAGTGTCTAAATACAAATACTTATTTAAATAGCCGAAATTGCAACATTAATTAAAATCCAGTAAACTAGGCTCTACAATCAAAACCATTAAGGTTCGTGGTGGATATTGGGTCGAAGTGGTTTCAGATAACGCTGATATCCGATCCCAGTCTCTTCGAACCCAAACAATATTTAAAAAAAAAATTCAAGTCGCTTAAATACCAATTTCACAATCAGGGTGTTAATAATTACATGTGGAAGTTCATTCCATATGTTTACTTTATCTTGAGCAGTCCATCAGATTTATTTGCTTATACTCATTTCTTTTTTTTTTGAAATTGGAATAGTGATTAGTACAAGTCGATTATTTCAAATAAAACATGTCAACATTTTATTCTACTTACTTTAATTTGTTTGGCAACTTAATAACATTGACAATAGATAATTGAAATTAATATCCAAGGACAATAGCAGTTAAAAACTAGATTATTAACTCAATTAATAGTTTATATTAGATATTAAATCAATTTACAATTGGAATTGAATTGGTTTAAATTAACTATGCCATGATATATATTAATCCTTATTACTTATCAATCAAATACATTTAATAAAATGATTTATTCCAATTTAATTTTTAAAATTGAACAATTCATAAAAGATAATTGATTAACTAACATATAACTAATAATTAAGGAATTACTTATTTGTTCACTTAAACCGTTTAAAACATTAAATTTTAACTTGCAAAAAAAACTCGACAACATTAGTTTAGATGAACATACATGGTGATGGTGCTCGATTCAATAATTCTCGACTGATTGGTTTAAAATGGAAGAGGAATATTGTTTTAAAAATTTAAGGGTTACTAAATAATTTTTATTTAAATTTTCTTTTATAAAAACCCTCAGTCCAATACCCACACAACCCTGCCCAACCCCTCTTTTTTTCTTCCTTCTTCCTGTTTCTCCTTTCTCTCCTCTTTTATTTCCACTGACCCAAATGTGCATGCCACTGTGCACATGCACATGCTGCCTCCGGCCTCCCCATGCCATTGATCATCCGCCTAAGTCGCCCCCAATCATCACTCCACCCTTTCACATCTGGAAATGCAAACGAACCTTTGGTTCAAAATTTGAACTACTCGACCACCTGGGATACCCAACCACCTCGCCATGCCATCAACGACCACCATTTTCTTCCAAACTTCACCCACATGTCCACCATCATCTCTTCTTCCCTTTTACCCACATGCGCAACCCTCCTTTTCTTCCTCCACCACACCATTGCCTCGATACCAAGACCAACCAAAACCATTCCAAAATCCTAAAACGGGTTCGACAAGCCTATCCACACATTAAAAAATCATCACACCATTTTTCATGAATTCCCCATCACTCAAGCCTTCTCCACGCCAATCACATGTCACAAAATCAAGCGAGCTGTCGGAATTTGACCAAACACCTAAATCTGTTCATCTTTCCCTTTCTCCTTCCATACACATCAAAAAATTCTCAAATCACCTCCAAAATTCATGATTTTCAACAACTAACATGACCATATAATCAAATCATAAAATCATGATGTAAGAAATTCAAACAAACTTAAGTTACTTACTATAACATAGGGTTTTCTTCTTCTATGCTATATGAAATTTAATGAAACAAATTTTAAATCATTTTATACTCACAAAAAATCAACTTTGGTTTTGGAATCATGTTTTAAAACTTAATAGATTTTGAGTTGTTGATTTTCAAAATAAAGAATTTACCTGTTTTTTACACAAAAAATAAAGAATAGAGGCTACTTTTAGAAGAAGCACAGGGTAATGGTGGTCTGAACATGTCAAGCATAACATTCATACACATATTCACTTAACTTACACATACACAACTAACATACATCAAATATTCATCCCATATATAAGTATATGTAATACCAGTAAACAAAACAAAGTTGTTTACTCACAGTTTAAAGAAATGAATCCTGCTCTGTTTATACTCCTGCTTCAAGCTTCCACACTTAGCCTATTTTCTTTTAATTCAATGGCAGCACTTTGTTACTATTGTATATATATTTTTATATGTGTAAGCAACAACTAGCATAGCTTCATTTTTATAGAAGAAGTGCGGGAGACCATGAGGCAGAATAGTGGCTGTTGTGTTTTCATATACATGTCATTTTTTTCACTTTGTTCGCTGATGTGATTTTATATGTTAGATTATATTTTTATAAGTTGATTTGATTTATTATAGTGATTTGATTTCATGTGTTGTTTGATTTGAAATTTTTGTCGGTTTGAATTTGAAATTGGCATGGTGATGTTTTCCTATGTATATATATACATGCATATATGTATAATTATATACACTTACATACACATATTCTCACCATATATATATTTACATATTTACTTATTACATATACATTTAGATATACACATGTTTACATATGTATAGATATTTATACTTCCATATGCAACATATAACCATATATACATATTCATGAGTTTTGAAATTTGCCATTATGAAGTTTATACATTCATGTATATATATATATACACATATATATATATATTTACATATACAATATTCATACATATAAATGTGTGTGTGTGTGTATTTGTCATCAAAATGGAGCTTGTATATTGATATATAGATATTTTATGATAAGTTTTGAGATGGTGAAGTTTACATACATAAATATACATATACATATACATACATACATATATATATATATATATTAATTTTCCTAATTTTGAAATTTACATTTTAAAATTTAATATAGCTTAAACAATTTATAGATTCAGATATTTCAATTATCAGAAAATTTATTTATTTGACTTATAAAAATCAATATTCTTATAATTAAAATAAGTTAATTATCCCAATATCAAATGGCTGAAAATCCGGGTCATCATAAATGTTGCATCATTTACTTATGTGTTATAAATATGATTTTATAACCTTAATAAGCATCATTTAATTAATAGAGAATGATAAGAAAGTTGTTTCTAGACAAATTTTTGCAAAAGTATATCCTTTAGGAAAATACGAATATCGTTTAATTGATAAATGGTTTCTTTCTCAAAAAAAGTTGTTCAAACTTTTTATGCATGTCTAGTTAATCATTAAGAAGATGATTAAAAAATGAAATTTTTTTTCATGTTTATGGCTATCTAAATAGGATGATGTCATAGATGAGCAAATAAGAAAAATGAGCAAAAATGGAAATAGTTAACTCTTAAACTAATGATCTAATGACTACGTTAGCAACTAGTTAAACACTCTCCTCTTCATAAAGCTTGGATGGTTCTGGATGCTTCTTCTTGGATAAGAGATATTATTATGGTGAGGGTATAATAGTAATTAGCTAAAAGGTGAAGTGACATAAAGTTAATGTATGCATAAATGGAAATAATTCAAAGTGAAGCTATGTGGTGTAAAGTTTGATATAATGGGAGACATTATGCATTTAGGGTTTTGAGGGCTTTTTGATCTTTTTGCATCATCATTCCTAAGCCTATATAAGGAGGGGAACACCCATAGGAATTATATCATAAATATTTCAAAGCTTATAGTTAAAATAAATGGCATTTTCATCTTAATCTCACCTTCTTAACTTTCTAAAAGCAAATAGTTTGCAAAACATCTCCAGAATCACCACAAACTTTAAGGAAAGCCTTGCCATTATATAAAAACACCATCTACCTAGTTATATTGTGAAAAAGTTAATCCATTATCACCATATCTCCTTGGGCCGTGAGCAATTATTTGGTTTTGGAGGGCTTGGAGCAAGGCGAAAGCAAAGAGCATGGAAGGAAAGGTGGCAGCTAGCTTGGGATTATACTTGAGTGCTTAAGCTTAGTTGTTTGTTAAGTTTATGGTGAGCTAACTCATGACTTGGATCGATAATATAACTCATATTTGATTGTGTTAATATTGTTTGAATTGCTAATGACATATGTTGAAATAATGGCTGTAACATCTTACTTTAAAAGCAAGTGACGTATTTGATCCATGTACATGGACTTAAGTGAACTTGGAATGGACTTGAATGGACTTATATAGCTTATGATTAGGCGTTGAACAAAGCACATAGGTTGTAGTTAAACAGAATTTGAGATATGACATGGATTTAAAAGTGCACTTGTATCGATAGTCGCTATTAGAGCAGTTTGGAACTACCTTGTTTTTGCAATTTTTATGGGATTTTTTAGAGAGATCCAAAGGGATATCTCACCATATTTACAATGTTTTATATGTATTTTTGTCGCTATTAAAAGCTTGAATATTAAAAAGTTAAGTATTTGTTCCGTTTAACCTTGACTTTTGAACTTTAATTATTTTAAAAAGGACTTTGAGTTTAAGCAGTTTGTTCCATTCTTTTTATAAGTATTGCCTAACTCGTATTAGAATATTTTAAAATTATTTTTAAATTTATATGAATTTTTAAGAATTGATTATGAATTTATATAAGAAGGGTGCTTTGTGGAAAACATGATTTTATACGTTTTCAAGTAAATTTTCAAAATGATTATTTTTAAGTGATATTTTGTTTGAATGTTTTAAAACCTATTATAAATATTTTTAGTAGAAAATATATTATACAAATATCTTAAAAAATATCTTATATGAATATCTTGAAAATATATTATATAAATATCTTATTTTAGATTATCAAACAAAAGGTTAAGGAAGGGGTTAGTAATTGCTAATGGCCAAATTATTTAATTAACTATTTGAAAAGTAATTGATTATGTTTAATACTAATAAGCCGATGAAGTAGGCTTATCTATTTGTAAGAGTTGAGATTGATGTCGAGTAAGGACGGAGCAATAGAGCTCTAGCCTACCGGGCATCCCTCTTAATAGAGGAATATGTAAGTGGAAAATATAGAAAACGTGTTAATCGTGTTAGTTGATTTCTTGTATATAGAAATCATTACTACTACACATAACACTAAAAGTGTGACGAGGTAGACTTATCTATTTGCGAGATTCATGAATCAAGTGTCTAGGCAAGGCCTGAAGCAACCAGTGCCTAAACTTACCTGGCTTCACTCTTGGACGAGGAATAGTTATGTTGGAATGTCGAAAACGAGTTGAGTGTACAAATATTGATTTGTATAAACAAGTGTTTTGATTGGATGGTTGATTAGTCGACTATTGAACTTGACCTAATATTAACTTAGGATGTAATCGAAAGACTTCATGATTTCATACCAATAAGAACCCTAGGATTAATGGTACGAAACGTCTCTAGCTTTCACTTACTTATGAGAGAACCGGAATTGTGTTAACCGAAAATTCATCGATTAGTTTTGAAGATTCCAGGACTGGTAACTGTTTTACTTACAGAATACCACTCTAAAACCAGTAAACAGGTTCTATGTTTTGGAAGCTGTTGAAGAAGCGAATCTATATGGATATTTAAGATTTTTTTTAAGATCCTCGAACACATGTAGTTCTTCATGATTTATTCAGGATGTGGGAATCCATGTGTGATTTCAACATCTATTGAGAATGGAAAGCTATGTGTTTTTTCGACATCTATTTGAGATGTGAGGATCCAATTAGGGATTCGTGTTTTTTCAAGTAATGAAGGCTCGTGTGAAAGATGCCGAATGTATCCTCGACATCAAAAATGGCTAAAGACAGAGTAGGATGCACAATCTGGTTTTTGGCTGACCCATAATTGGGTATTATCTATTACAAATCTATAATATGCCTGTCGATATGTTGGTACCGGGAGTTGATGGTATTTGGTTCACGTTGTTCATGTTTATGTTCGGCATGGGCCTTTGTGTTTATCTTATGGTATATTTTATCTAGAGATATATGCCGCTCGGAAGGTATTTTTTGATCCTTGTGCATGGAGTTCGGATTCGGCTTCCTCAAAGAGATCTCTATGGAAAATCCATTAAGCGAATGTAACTTAACAGTTTTAAGTGTAACCTAAATATGTTATAGTGTGACCAATGTAAGCATCATAGCTGTTTGATATGATTTATAATCTACACCCTAGACATTATCTATCATATTACTATATTAAACTTAATAAATGGTTTGTTCCTTTTCAAGGGAAAAATATTATGAATATCTATACGGTTTCAATAGTTCATGTTACATGTTGGACGTATCTCGATTCTCATACCAGCTTGGTTTTTGTTTTCCCTAAATTCCTCGCGCACTCTCTTGAGTAGGCTGAGTATCATGTTTTACCTTGGGCTCTTAAAAGTTTAAAAGCCAAGCCAAAGGCCTCCATTATCTATCTATTTCTATTTTAGTTGTTCTGTTTTAGCTGCGTGCATATATTAGCGTTGTAAGGACATACAGTTATAACTGTCCTAGCTGATGACAATACAAAGGTTTTGTAACTCTAAAAATCATGTATTCTAAGTAACCCTTTGTACTGTTCCTTTGGTATTATAAATTATTATTCCGCTGTGAGATTCTGATGTTATTTTCTTCCTTTGTTGTTTTATTCTTTTTATTTTACCCAAACTTTCTGTCTTTTCAGTACTTGGGTGCTCAACAGATGAATACCGTAGATATATTTAGTGTCGAATTCGAGGGTCAAAAAGTCAGGTCGTTAGAGTTAGGGGTATGCCCTAGGGGCAATTCTATAATTTATTATAATTTGTTAATTTTGTAATAAAATCTCGTTTGAAATAAAACTATTTTTCTTTCTATTGTATACTTATTATAATGTGTTATGTAAGTTAATTATTTTATTTTAGTATATTTTAATAGACAATTAATACATGGTATGCTTTGTGATAGTAAAGTACAATGTGTTATGATCATGAGAAATTTATAACAATAATATAAATGCATCCTTTTAAAAATTTCTAATTAAGATGTATTAAGACTGGATATCAATACATACGTTGGGACTAAATCATATAATGCTCTCCAAATATTGGGCAATGTAGTTCTCATAGATGATGGGGGCACCATGAGGTTACGTATTGATAGTTATTGGATAACTATGCAATAAGACACTCGATCGTTTATTATTGGTTATTATGGCTAAGGTGAAACAGAAAATATTGATGTAACGATATTACATAATTCTTACGATTTGAGAATACTGTCAAATATTAATGTGGAAACTTCGCTTGATTATAGTTAAATAGTGGCACAACATCCATTGAACAACTATAGTTGGATCGAGTTAAAGCACTAGAAGTGAAACACTATTCAATAGAGAATGCATCTTCTCGTTTATATATGATTAGTACATGGTCAGCTGAATTCAAAGCCTCTAGCCAGAGTAGTTCAGTTAATAATAATTATTGTTATTGAATTGAGGATTTTTTTGTTTGTACTATACAAGTTGAATGTGGATGATGTTGGAATTTTGACCATTACTAAATTCTATAAGTTCGAATATGATATAGTCTTGAAGAAGAGAACTGGTGTAATAATTGTCACCACTAGCTAAGGTAATGTGCGAAGGTTAATATTAGAATTGTTTGATATTAATCGGTGATCGAATTTACATCAAAGAATCATAAAACCGAAATATTGAGTATTCTGACCACCACTTGATTTAATCAAATTATAATTATTATAAATTAAATAATATTTGTAAAATATAAATTATAAAATTTTATTTGTATGTGTTAATGTTGAAAGTTGTTCATATATAAAAAATTTATATGCATGTATTGATATACGATATCGATATATGTTCAAATTTAATTTAATTATCTATTCGGGCTTGAAGTGGAATTGTAACACACCATATTTTAGAGTACCATAATATGGGACAAATTAATTAATAAACGATTAATCAAATTAAATATAGGATAAAATAAAGACGAGTTAATCAATAAGATAGTGAATGAATGTAGGATGAGGAGTTAGGGATTTAATGCAAATAGGCTAGAATGAGGTTTTAGCCCAGTGCCCAAATTACTCAACACTTGTACTCTAACTACCCACAAACTAAAAAAACAAGGAACTTCGGCTATATTTTTAAGGGAAAAAAGGAAAAATCTAAGGTAAAAGAGAAGGAGCATTTATTTCTTAAGCAAACTAATCAAGTTTAATCAAACCAGAGGTGAGTAATTTTTTCACTAAAACCTTCAAAATCTGTACGGGTTTGGATTAGATGAATGTTTAAGTTACAATGAGGATAAGGAACAAATAAATGAATATTAAATAATATTTGTTCATGTTTGAGAATTTAAAGATGATGGTTTTTGATGTGTTAAGACTAAAATTTAAATCAAACTTTGTCCAAATCACTTGAAATTTTTATATGATGTGTGAAAAGTAATTAGGAGACGAGTTTTTATTTTCATAATATTTTGAAATTATATCGAGTTATTATGAATTTTAAGTGGTTGAAAGGCTTAATTTTGGAAATTGAATTGTTCAAAATATTAAAATAATTATATCGGCTTGGATATTTTATAGGAAGCCAAATATATTAATTTTGATTTTGAGTGAATTTTTGGGATCTTTTGCATGCATTTTTGAACTTTTATGAATTAATTAACAAATGAAAAAGGTTAATTAATATTTTACAATAAATAAGTTAATTAAGCAAGCAATCAACCAATTTTGTGAAGAGAACTATAAAGCTTGGGTAAACCAACGAGAATCCGACATATATATAGGTCAGGTGAAAGTAATTACTTGGAAAGGTAACAAAATAATTTTCAATTTAATTATAGAACTTCCATATCAATATGCGACAATTATGTTTGGGATCAACCTGCGGTAGCTAGTTAAGTTCAAAACGCGGGTCAAATGGGATTAACTTGTGATAGTTCATGATGGGTCAACTTGCGATGCTAAGTTGGAATCAACTTATGATAGCTATGTTGGAATCAATATATGATGGCTATGTTGGAATCAACATGCAACAAATAAGTTGGGTTCAACTTGCGATAGCTAAGATAGAATCAACGTATGATAGCCATTAAGTGATCAACCAGTGAAAGTTAAGTGAACTCAACATGTGTTAGCTAGAGTAATGTCAATATGCGATGGTCTAAGGAACTCAATAGGCGATAGATGTGGTAATGTCAACATGTGATGGCCCTAGGGAACCCAACTTACGATTGTTAGGGAATGCCAATATGCGACGGCTATAGAAGACTTAATATGCGATAACCATGTAAAGTAGAAATGAGATGGCAAGCAAAGCTAATAAAATTCTAAGTATGTGAATGAATTTAGAAGTCACTGAAATAATAAATTAATGAGAAACAAATCAACTGAAAAATGAAGTTGAGATTGAGCCTGATTGAGCTATGCGATTACAAGACGAATAGTTATAAATAATGAAATGTGATTATAAGGCCTTAAAGGCAACAACATATCTAAAACACAACATTATTTTTAGTAATTTTGATGGAAGGCCTTAGTGGATACCAAATGTCTAATTATAACAATATATTTGGTAATGTTGACGGAAGGCCTTAGTGGTAAATCTATGTCTATTGACAATATTATATGAATTTGATGGAGTAAGGCATTCGTAACATCCATTTGTCTATTCATGAAAATATACAAGATTGATGGAGTAAGGCTTTCATAACATCCATTTGTCTATTCACAACAATATACGAGATTGATGGAATAAGGCATTCGTAGCATATAATCATCTATTCATGACGTTATATTTGATGATTGTTAGTGTAAGATATGTACGAAAACCAAATTTTTGAACATGACATAATAATATATAGTGTTGGTATAAGGTTTTTGTGGTAACCATTGTCTAAACAGGGTGTATTAAACAATAGAAAATGGTGTAAGGCCTTATTGACGACCTAATTATCTGTTCATGATAAAATTATGAGAACATAAGATAAAGACCTAAGTGGAAATCTTGAGTAACTAGTATAATTATTGAACTGGTAAGAGTAAGGCCTAAGCGTAATTTCAAATGAATTAACTATAGAATCTAGGTGAAACTGTATGAGGAAAATCTCACACTTATGATGAATTGATGGTTTATGTTTTTTCATGACATGATGTATTACATAATATGATGTAATGGATGATGATTTGCAAAGTGAGAGGAAAACCCATTTCATGCTTAACGGCGTGCTGTCACTAAATGATTGTTTGTTTAGGGTAATGTATTACTCATATTAGGCTTTATGTCTGACTTATATTTTTATTATTTCCCATTAAATCATGGTTGCTCATTTTGGTAGGCTAAGTTTATGGCTTAGACAGACATCTTTTGAAAAGATGGATGAGGGAGTCAAAGACGAAGTAGGAAGCTTATTTTGGCAAATAAAAGTTGTTTTAAAAATTCTAATGAGTAAAACCTAAGTTTATAATAAGTTAAGTATCCATGATGACATCCTCATATGTTGGGTATGACACTCTATTTGTATTTTATTGTATTTACCGCTACGTGGAAAAGAGACGGGTTAATGATGATGTAATGAGACATGTATAAAAATATGATGAAGCAAAAATTTATTTAGCATCTCTGTTTACATAATATTGTGAAAAATAAATACTGAACTCACTTAGTCGTTTGAAAAATGATTCCAATGATGACTGCAGCATCATCGGCATTTACTTTGGGGTTTTGAAGTGTGGAATGTTACAATTTGGTATTGGAGCTTAGGTTAGGGGATACGTAAGTAAAATAAAGCTAGGTACAAGTTAGAAACTAGAAAACGAACACAATATGGAAGGGTATATACTATAGTTACAATGTATTTGTATTTTGATATAGATATATACGAGGATATATCTACCCCTCTATTATTGCTCCTACTCTCTTCACTTTTGTTTCATACAAACTCTTGCTTATGTAGAAAGAAATAGTGGATCCATGTAACAAACATTTGACTTTAGGAAGTACGTGATAAAACCCTAGTAGATGAGATGATAGTATGCAAACCAATGACCAGGGAGGGAAGGCTTCCTTGGAAGTTAATGTAGAAGCAGGTATTGAAATGCACACCATGGTTGTAGGGAACTTGGATGTGAATGAGCTTTTCAGTAATTTCTAGTGAACTTATTGCATAAATCGCCATTATAGGCCCAGAATATACCAAGGGGCCTGGTGTAAACAGCTAGGGAGGAATGTTTTAATATGAATAAGGATTTCCAGAGCCTGGGGTGAGAGATGTTTGATGGAACGAAATAAGAGTTGAAGGCAAGTGATTGGTGAGTGATGAGTGAGAGGATTTGTAAGGACTTAGAGCTGGAAGATGCTAAGAAGGTGAAGCTTGTATCTAGAAAGTTCAAGGGACCGGCGAGTGTTTAGTAGGGAACTTTGTGAGCTTAGATTCCTGAGCAAGAAATAACTTGGAAAAGGTTCAATGGGATGTTTAACGAGCAATATATACCTAGCTTAGAGTTATCGGTAATGTTCTAGGAGTTTATAGAACTGCAGTAGAGAAGTTTGACCTTATGTTTGATTTGTGTGGACATATGTTTGTTTGTGATCCATATGTGTTCCCCTGTGGAGTAATTTTGCCTATGGACCGGTTAATAAGTTACAAGGATAGGATCTTTAGTGCTGACTGAGTTATCACTTTACGGAGTCCAAGTTATGGGAAAGGATCATGGTGGCACTAGATGTGATGAATGAATAGTGTGGATTGACGTTGTGTGTGATGGAGGAACTAGAGATGAGGTCTATACAGTCCTGGTAGTTTGGGAGTTCATGGATGTTTACAAACCAGTAACGGGATTACAACCGAGAAGGGAAATTATGTTCTGAATAGATTTATTGCTGGGGACACAATCTGTTAGTAGATCACCTAGTAAAATACACCCAAGGAGATGGAAGAATTGAAGAAGTGGATAGTGGAACTTGAGCATATAAGATTCATTTGGTGGAGTAATTCACTCTAGAGAGTATCCGCGGTATTCATAAAGAAGTTAGATGAATCTTTACGGATGTGTATTGATTATCGAAAGTTGGATGAATTAATACTGAAGAATCATTATCCATTGTTTAGGATAGACGACTTATTTGACCAATTGAGTGGAGCTAGAATATTCTCACCACAAGATTTAAAGATGAGATTCCACCAACTAAGAGTAGCAGGAAATGGTGTTCCATTGATCGCATTCAGAACAATATAAGGTTCATATAAGTGGTTGGTTATGCCTTTTGGACTGACCAATGCTCAAGTATTATTTGTAGATCTTATAAACTGAATCTTTAAGATCCATTAAACTAGTTTGTGTTAGCATTCATTGATGACATTTTAGTGTATTCTAGGAATGCGAGAGAACAAGAAATACATCTTAGGCTGGTGTTGGTGACATTGAGAAAACACGAATTGAAGGAAAAGTTTTCAAGTGTCACTTTTGGAAATAAGAAGTGAAGTTTTGGGGGGAAGTGGTTTTGAAGAACAAATTTGCTATATATCCATTGAAAATAGAGAGCATTAACGGTTAGAAGAGATCAAAGGTGGTCATGGAGGTGAGAATTTCTTAGGATTGACTGGCCATTACTGCAAATCCATTAAGCATTTCTCACGTATAGCAGCACCCTTGACTAAGTCGACCAGAAACAACAAGAAGTTCATATGGACAAATTGGTGTGAAGAATCATTTCAAGAGTTAAAGAAGTTATTAACAAATGCTTCTATCTTGATCGTTCTTGAGGGAAATTAGGGTTGGTAGTGTTTACCGACTCTTGGGGCGGTGCTGATTCAAAGAGGACGAGTTATAACTTATGCATTAAGGTCATTGAGACCGTACGTAGTTAGATATCCAACTCACAAATTGGAGTTGGCAACGACGGTTTTTGCACTCACTACAGGAAAATGGTTTATTCATAATACAAGAGGATAACAATACAACATGGCTTGCTATGGTAATTTATTTAGTAGTCACTTACATCCAAATTATAGCTCACTAACATGCTATTAGTTAAAAAGAAAAAGTGGCGCCTACATTTTTGCTCTCCCTTCCTCATATTTCAATCTCTGCCGCGAATAACCCATTTCATGCTTCACACTTCCAAAGCCCTAAATAAATCGTCACTTTAAATTCCCCTAGAATAGAGTTCCTCGACTTTGCTGCTCGCCATTCCTCAACTTCGCTACTCGTCGTTCGTCAACTTAGCTGCTCGCTACTGCTTTGATTCCTCACTTTCGTCGCTGCTCTGATCTGTTAGATTTGCTGTGCAATATTATGCTTTTATGCCTCAACTATGGTGAACTTTGACCCCTTTTAGGTATATATTTTTCAACTTTTAGATATATACTCCATATTTTCTTTTGCTTCGCCAATGGGTAATTGATTTTATGAGTTGAAGTTAAGTAACCCATTTGTTATTATTGGATGAATTATTATTTCTTATTTTGGTAGTAGTTCACATGGCATCATTATTCATCGTTGTTAACCTTATGATGCATAGGTTATGGTACTAAAATACTAAATCATTCTTGTTATAAGCTTCAATAATATTAGTGGGCATTGTGTTTTACCAATATGTATAAAGCGCATAAAATTGGAGCAGGTTAATTTGGTTCCTAAAGAAAAATATAATTGTAAGTTGGGAAAACATAATTTATTTCCTAATGCAAATAATATGTTGATGTAAACATTAACAACATAATTTATTTCTACGAAATACAGAATGTGGTTCGATGTTAGCACAGTGTGCCATGCCCCCCCTGAGTACATATAGTAGTTGTCAATAATTAGATGAAATAACGACTGGATTTGCTTTGCCTACAACATTTTGGATAAAATGTTTCAACAATTTTTTACTGCATTTCATTTTATTCAACATTTCAAAGTATGCTCCAAAATAAAAGCAAATTCAAATTTTAATCATCCAATGGCTATGCTTCCGTAGAAGAAATTTCTAAACTATGGAACTTTATTATTAATGCCTTGCCCACTTATAAATTTCCAAGCGGTATGCGCCTTCAAAAAAGTACTTATGCCCATTGTGTTCAACAAAAATACATTAATTTTTTAGTGAATAAGGCAAAACTCATTGCAGCAGACTAGTTTGTTTCATTGTAAAACATACAAAACCCTATTTGGGTCTAATTTTCCTAAAAATGATCTAGTCATACATACAATATGAGATCATTCAGTCTTTAATGATCACAAGGTTAACAGAACTATGGGACACAAACTTGAGTCGTGCATGCTACATCAGAATTTAATCATCTAAGGGCTATGCTTTCATAGATGAAATTTATGAACTATGGCACTTTGTGCCTTGCCAACTTAAAAATATTCAAGTTGTATGCGCCTTCCAAAAAATTACTTACACCTATTGTGTAGGCTTTCATTCAACGACAATACATGTAACCAAAATACATGTACCCATTTAGTAGATAAGCAATGTGCCATGCTTCTACAGCTTAGAGCCACCTCTGTTGTAGTTTAAGCAACTTAAAATAAGTCAGTACTTGATTTGTCCATTGTCATTTGCATTGGTTTATGAACAACTGTCGGTTTTACCACTCATGCAACATTTTCTTTCTTTACATGCTCGAGTATTGAAGAATCTAAGTGACTTACTTCTTCAACTTAATATAAGTTATTAAATTATCTTATTCAATATACTTAGAAATACATTAATTACGCTTAAAATTTCCTACTGCTCTCAGGTGCTACCATCTGAATAAAGTTTGCTTTAGATGTGGTCAAAAATTTGTAGATTGAATCCCATGAAAATGCGTATTTCAGAGCAAACCTTTTGACGCCTAAGAGTGCTTGTCAACTAAAATTTGCCTATGCATGGATACTTTTAGGCTTTGGCTATAAAAATCATTTGAGAAAGCTAGCATCTACACTAAAGATTTGTACTAATAGTTTTATGTCCAAGATAGCATATAATTAAACATTTACAACCATAAAATGTTAGTGTATTTTGCATTTAATTGGTTTAACTATTTGTTGTAATGCCATATACATTTTTTTTTACCTGAACAATATACCTCCTTAAATTTCTCTCCAAATATATTGTCTACTATGATCTGAACATGTAGGTATCACAAAAAATCAAAGGTAGTAATATCAATATTACACTCTCTATATCTTTTCAAATTAAGACAAGTACTGCTATTTAATTAGTTGCTCCTACTACACACTGCATTGCATTTATTTGTGAATATAAACTCTCAACCTGTTCTGTTTTATACTATATATGAAGCAACTGGCATGCAAACAATTATTTAATTGTATAATGTAATAAACCTATGTTCACTGTTCTATTGGCATTTTTTTGTTTTATATGTACGAAATGGCTAAAAGGAGGAGGGTTGTTCAATAACAGAAGTAACTAAGCGACCAATCACAAGTTGTTTTGTGGGAATTCATTCAGGTATATACAAATTATTTTAATCATTAGAATATCTTGTAACATTTACTGAATATTTACAATACGAACTATTAAATAAAACACCAAAAGAACAAATCATGCTTAATACAAAATAAATAACTACATTCAGAAGGGACGACAGTGAGCTGTAGAGGCTTTATATTCTTCAAAAAACATGAAAGTTTTAATTGTTGCATATTTGCTCCAATTTTAAATAAGGCGACATGCCTCGGTCTTGACTGAGGCATATCTGCCTCAGTTTAAACTTGAGAAGACATGCCATAGTTTTAACTGGGGCGACACACCATAGTTTTGATTGAGGAAAATTTTCCTCAGTTAAAACTGAGGCATGCACGACTCAGTTAAACTTAGGCAACACACCTCATTTTAGCTTTTTTGTTTGGTTATCCGTCTAGTGCTTTAAGAATTCTGATCGATGCGTCTATCCAACATTATCGATTAGGATTTCCTAAACGTTGTGATGAGACAGTCAGACATGGTAAATTGAGTTTTATTAAGTAAAGTTGGAAATAATTAATATAGTGGAGTATTAATTTTTATTTTAAATGTTTAATGAAGTCATTGAACCATAGTGAGTGTTGGAGGACTAGCGAGGTAGTATTGATCGTTTGATCAACTCTACAGCCACCTATGGCATTAGATTAAGTATATATTGGATTTGTCGACCCATTTGAGTTGAGGAAAAAAAATATAGCATTTGTCGACGTATTCAATAGATATTTAAGACAAGGCTATAGTTGATCGCTCATAACAAGTCATATTCTCAGCTTTGGTAGACGGAATCACTTGTTAATTCTCTTTACTAAGGTGGAATCTGGGGGGGCGTCTCAGTTTGGCATATTTGCCTTAGTTTTAACTAAGGTAACACGCCTCAGTAAAACTGAGGCAACACGCCATTTGCCTTGGTTTTAGCCGAGGCATGTTTGCCTCAGTTAAAACTGAGGCAACTCAGTTATAACCAAGGCAAAGCCTCCAACAATTATTATTTCCTCAAAGAAAGGAAACTACATGCTTAATAGTCTTTATTACTCCACATTCATGAGCATTTGTTTGTTACATGTGGTTTTGCACAATATGTGAATTCGATAGGAATCAACATTGGATCGTATAATTAATTTTTGTTCATTCATCATGAGTGTATGTGTTTAACATTCACATTAATGTTTAGTGAAGATTAGGTTTTTCAGTGCCACAGTAATTTTAGGTACGACAATTAAGTGGTATCCAATTTCACACCATGTTATTTTGAAATTACATAAAGCATTCACCTTATCTTTCATTCTTGACCCATACAATTTTTTAAGTCTTGTTAAAGCTTGAAGACTTCAGGCAGATACACTACTTCACTCCAAAGAAGGAATAGGCTAACTTATTACTTTCTTTCAATACCAATGCCATGCTTGACCTTTCAATTTCCTAAATACATCATGTCAATGAGATTTTGACTAATTATAGTTGAAAAGTAAGATTATCTGTGTAATGCACATAGATTACAGCTAAACCAGCTGCTGCCTATAATTCTTACGAGTCTGCTTTCTTAATTAACAATTGATTCACATGTGTTTAGACTTGCATTTGTCTCTTAATTACTACTTGATACAAAATAAAGAATAAAAATAAGAAATATGGTTTCGTATAATTCGCTGCCAACTTTATTTGTCTTTGTATCTGGCTTTCTGGGCTGTGTATATTGGGTTGTGAATGTTGAAGCCCAAACACTCATTTCATTTTATCTCATTTTACATTGTACCAGTATGTAAGATATAGCAAGTACTCTGTAAACATAATATGATTCAATCTGAATAAAGTAGACTGAGTTTCTTTCATCTTTTATTTTTTGAAATTACAAATCTCACGAAATCCAATTTGGTATCACAGCACTACTTCCTAACGGCATATTGTCATCAGATAAAGTATCACTGTAACCACCCAGAATTTCTGTCATTTGAAATTCGTATATTTAAATTGATTTATTTATATTAACAAGTAAAATTTGTAAGTCGAATAAATTTTATTTTGAATATCTAGGTTTAATTGGATAACTAAATCGATAATTTAATATTTAAAATTACAGAAATAATTGAAAATTGGGTTTAATATGATTAAAATTGATTTGTAAAGTTGTATTAAATCATATTGGAGTTAGAATGATGTTATAGAACTTTTAAAATTGAATTTAAAGTTACTTTGTGGAAATTGAATATTTTAATATTTAATTGACGAGTAAAAATAGCCATTTTTCAAACAGTCTCGGATTTCAACGAAACTAGTTTCATCGGATCCGTAATGTTATATTATTGTATGGTTCCAAATTTCGTGTCAATCGGATTTACGGTTTGTCCAGGGCAAGCTAAAACGCACTGAAATCGGTTTGAGTGAATTTTTAAATTTAAATAGTTGATTCGAAAAATTATCTTCCAAATATGATCGAATTGGCCCCCGATATACATTCCGTTGCATTCGGAATAGGGGTAAAACATTATAAATTCCAGGCGGCACGCTTCGTTTGGAGTTCGGAAAAATTTCGGGTGAATAGTGTCGCGTAATTTTCTATATAAGGACGTTATACTTTCACATTTGCAAAACCAAAATTGGGCTAGGGTTACAGCCGCCGCTTCCATTTTCATCAATGGCCGAAAATTCAATTCCTTCCTCCTTATTTTTCTTGCAATCCACTAAACGATTCAATATAGTTTCAACTGCAAACTTGTAGAGCATCTCGGGATCCTTCAATCCAACGGTGGAGATCATCTTTTATAAAGCCGATTGGCGGCAATTTGGGATGGAACATCGTGCGTTCATACATGAATTCCAAGGCCTAGAGGTGACCGAGCTTCATATGGCTCTGGCTGTGAGTAGCTCGCGTGATGGGCATTCAAGTGGTGGTACCTGATCGTTATAGAAATGAAAAAGGGTGGCTCGAAAATTCGTATAGGAAGTGGCGGCTATAGGTTATTGTTCGCGTGAATTTACTGGAGGGGAAGGAGAAAGAGGGGACGGCTGAGATTCTTAGGTTTTGAAATGAACGGCCTGGATGAGTGAAGGTTATAAAATGATAAAAGAAAATGTAAATTATTTATATTTAAATTCGTTTAAAACTTTAAACTATCATAATTCTTTCATACGAGGTCCGTTTTGGACGAAACGAATTGCGTCGGCTTCGTATTGACGAATACTACGCGATGGAGCTGGATTGGAGCTAGTGAAAATTTTGCGTAAAATTAAACGCGCGTTTAATTTTATTCAAAATAAAACACTACGGCTGTTATTGAAAGCAATGTGAGAACTTCTCACTCAATTGAAATTGTTTCGATTTAAAATTTTAAATAGTTAGATTTAAAATTGCTTGATTGTGTGATTGAATGATAAATTATTATCTATTGCTTTGAAATAGACCCTATACGCCGTATATTAAGCGGATGTTATTTATTAAACACATATACCTCGATATTTCACCTTAAAGGGGAATTGGTATTATATATGTACTTGGAGTTGATTTTCCCACATTATATAGCGGATGAGACCCTATTGCACCGCATAATAGCGGATAATGTTTATAAAAACCTATGTACCGCGATATTCCGTCTTGAATCGGGATGGGTATTGTGCTAACATCTGTGGATGCAGGGAAACGGGTTGGAGGGATCCAAGTGGATTCCTCAACAGTATTGATTTATTTACAGATATTTGCGATATATTCTGTTATCATATTGATATATGACGTTTGGATGCCATGGTTGATGTTTTGGTGCTGTTGCAGCATTGGACCTATTTTTGGAGTTTTAAAAATGTTAAAGTAACGATTTCGGATTTAAAAGGATTTTTAAGTGATTTTTGAAAGTATACATTTTTTTTGAATTTAGGGATTGATTCATTTTAAATAAATAAACGTTATAATTTTAATGTTATAAAAATTATGATTTTTGGGAAATATAGTTGAAATCTGATTTTTGAAATATGGAGTTAATGATTTATAAAAATAGTTTAAACAGAGATTTTCGAAATTATTATAAAAGCTTTATATATAAGATTTATAAAAATCTTATAAAGGAGTTTTGAAAATGTTTTAAAATGATGTTAAAATGGGTTTTATAAGTAAATAGGATTTACAGATTGTAATTGATGAAGTTATAAAAGAATTTATTTTCTAAATAAAAGATTTATAAGTAATTAACTTATAAATTGGATTTTGGCGTGTAAATAAGATATAATAGAATTTGTAAATAAAGTGATTTTATAACTTGAAGTGTTTATAATATATAAATGTGAATTTATAAACATCGATTTAAAAATTCAAAATTGATTGAATTTGATAAGTAAATATGAAAGCTTATTAAAGGAAATATATTCACGATTTTGGACAGTGGATAATCCTTTAAATTAAAATATGTAGAAGTGTTGAATTTGGTTAACGAAGTATATTCACGTTTTTGGACAGTGAATAATATATTAAAGAAATGTTTTAGGAAGTGATCTTTTAAATAGAATTAAAACGATTTGAAGTTGTTTTAAAATGTGTTAAGAATTGAAACCATAGATTTCAACATTCATTGTTGAAATAGACGTTTTCGAGAAATAAAAGGAAATGGTGGACTATAACACTATTGTTATAGTAAATGATTTTCGAAATGAAATGTTTTGTATAGTATTGGGATTTATATGTCTATCTTAATTTCGAATCCCTATACTAGTGATTTTGGGTTGTCGTAACGATGTTTTACACAACATTCGTTTTCACTCAAATGAATGTGTTTAAGAGAATGTTTTCCTTAGAGAATAAAATATATACTAAATCGTGCTTTAAGTATATTGAATATTTTCCGAGTATTGAAAATAAATAGATTTGTGAATTACTTATTATTAAATAAGTATGGAAATGTTTTCCAATATGAAGTGAAATGTTTTGAGATTTATATCTTTTAAAGATAAGTTGAAAGTGAATATTTGAAATCGATTTGAGAATCATATATCAATGGATATTTGGAAATCTAAACTCACATGGAATTTATAAAGGAAAAAGGGAATTTGTTTAAAAATAAATATTGATTTATTTTTGAAGTATGGGAATATATATATATATATATATATATATATATATATACCTTGTAAAGATATTTTTGGAAAATAAATAATTTGGGAAATTATTTGGAATCTGGTGATGTCGTGCATATCTATTGATAGTTAAAAAACCGACTATCGATATTTACCTTTAGATGGGTATTTGTCGTGATTGCTTGAATTTGAATGCTACACTTATTTTAAAAATAAGCGCTCGTTATTGGGTTTAGCCGAGAGAGGACCTTTGGGTCGTGAATCCCATTCCGAATAGTGATACGTCGTAATGGATAGCATTTAAAGACCAATGTTGAAGACCGGATATTTTCGAAAACGGAAGGATTACCGTCGAATGTCTCTGCATCGACTGATCTTCGATATAGAGATTTTATCACCCTTTGTGATGGGAATTCCGGTCGTGATTAGTGAATATCCGGATTGCAAGGGCTTCTTTGGAAGTGCCTTCGGTTCCGTTCGATCCTGGAATGGACTTGTATGGATGTGTGTCGGACGTTATAATTTGAGATGTAAAGCTGGTTTCTATCAAATAAATTTATGTTGGTGGCGGAGAATTTATTCTCTTAGCTTAACACCCTTCTCTGAGATGTACGAGCTCAGAGGTTATGTAGTTGATGGTTACTAGTGATATATTCCCAAATTGGTAATGTGGCATACGAAGTGCTGTTGAGCATTGGTTGATCAAAGCATAGCTTTTGTATAAAGCGTAACTTTGTGGACGAGATTTCGTCGGACCTCACACCCTGGAAATTGTCAAAACAGGAAAGATACATCAAGGTTCTAGGGAGCAGCGCCCCTTAGGGTATGTCATTTCCTTCTCGATATAAGTGGTATCATGGTATAGAGCCTAGATATTTAACTTTGGTGGATGTCAAATATATATATATATATATATATATATATATATATATATATATATGACTTTGTGATTGATGTTGGTTGAGGATCCTCGGATAAAGGTTGTTTACAACCGGAAGATGGCATATTCGTGTCAGTTGTTACCTACTTTTGCAGAGGTAACCCGGCCTTGTGTTGGCAGAGATCCGGTTAGGTTCTCGGGGCGTCTCTCCAGAGGAGTTTCCATGTGGCAATGGGAAGTTCCTTGGCCTGACCATTTGTTGGAAAATCCAAAGAAACAATATGAGCCCTGTACAGTTTTAGTTGTATAACCTGCCATGGAATGTGGCGGTAACCTGCTAATGAACATGGTAGCTATAGTAGGCATACGATAATGGACATATGTTGGCTAAGATTTATATCATACTTTCAAAATGTTTTCCTACACTTTGCACTTATAATAATAATATCAAAGAAATTTACGTATCAAGCATATTTGACTATCATAAGGAGAAATCTCCTCCGATTCTGCGTTTGCATTGTGTGTGTGCGGGAGGCCTTTTGGTAGTTACATTTTAAAAAAAACATTGCGAATCTATTTAAAAATATTTCTTTGTTGTTTTAAAGAATAACTGTTTTAAGTTCTCACACCAGTCATATGACTGGCCTGGAGTTTATTGTTTCCTTCCTAAACTCTGGGTGCCCACCACTTTCTACACGGGCAGTCTAGAGTCAGGTTATCAGGTCATTCTGGAATTCAGGAGTTGTTGTGGAGATCAGGAGCAAGCTGGAAGGCATGGCGTATCAACTAGTATATAGTATTTCTTTTCCACTGTTTGTTGTTGTACACTCTGATAATGTAATGTGATGTAATGTAATAACTGATATAGTTCTTTTGATTTAAAGATTATTCATTTATATATTATATGTTGTTCCGCTGCGATTGTGAGATTTTGATATTGTTTCTGTTGTTTTTCTTTCTTCTTCTATCTTTTTCTTCTTCTTAAAACCTAAGGGTTCGGTTTTTCAGCATTCGATTGCTAGGCAGTTGATATAGTGGACGTATTAATGTCGACTTTCGGGAGTCGAAAATCTATTATCCTCACATTTGGTATCAGAGCATATGGTTAAGTGACAACCTTAACTCTGTTGGGTGTTACTCATTAGAGATAGAGCACTAGTACTCTGAATGAATTTGAGTGTAATAATAGTCATGAGCGCGTATTTGTTAGTGAATATAAAAAATTGTTTTATATTTTGTTGATTGGTTTGTTGAGTGGTATATGGACTCTGGTCAATACGAGTAATTAACGTTGTTGATAGGAATCTCTGAACACTTGTACAGAACAATTGGGCACGATATCGTTTTAAAATATGGTAAATGAAATAATTTTACCTCGATTATATTTTACATATAAAGTAAGTAATTTTTCAGAAATTATTAAAGTGTATATAAATTGATTATTTTGTCGTTGAAAATGGAAGAATATATATATAAGTTAATTAAAGGATGTTTGAATAATCTAAATAAAAACAATTGTGAAAGAATAAATTGTATAAGGGAAGAATTATAAGTATGGAATTATAATTAATATGATTAACAATTGTGAAATGATCTTATACAAGCAAAGAGAAAATAGTGAAATTATATAAGTAAAAGGTTTATAAATGTGATTTATGAATAAAAGGAAATTTTTTAAGTGAATATTAAGCATTGAATTCACTACAGTTGCTGGGAAATAATAAGGGTGATGACTGCAGCATCATCAGTATCATTTTCGAGTTTCTGTGTGATGGATTTGCTACCATAGTAAATTGGAAATTGAAGTTTTGTTGTGATAAACAAATTTGAAATTTAACTAAAGGAAAGTTAAATAGAATTTAATTGAGAATTGGAATCTGAATTGGATTTATAAGTGGAAATTTAAGTTAACTTAAACAAATGATGTTTGAAATGCAATATAACTCAAGTAATGTTGGATGAAGTTGATTTTGGTATCGAAGTAAATTAATAAATTGAAGTGATGAATATGAACTTGAGTTATGTAATGAAATTCAACTTTATATGGTAAATGAATTAGCAATTGAATTAATGAATGAATTGAATGTAAATTAATTGAATGTAAGTAAATTGATATGAAATAGTGGATGTAATTGTTAATTCATTAAAGCCAATTAAAAGTGATGGACCAAATTGAATGTAAAGTAAAGAAAATTGAATGAATTTGGTTGTATTGAATATACATTGATTGTTAGATTGATGTTAGTTGGATAAGTTGTTTGATGGTTGGATTTGTTGCTTTTTGTTGCATTTGCTATATTGGCACATATTGTTGTAGAAATATATGTTGTATATTGATATTACTTTCATATATGCATGTTTCTCATTGTTGTTGAGTGTTTAGTAGGTGTGGATTGCTCTTGCTTCGCATTTGGGGCTCTCTTTCGCGCTATATTAGCCGTATATTCTCGCTAATAATATATAAGGTACATATCTCGGATTACATATCGTACTTTTACACTTTTTTCCCTGTAGAATGCCTCATTGCTTTGATGAGATGTATATTTGTGATATATATATATATATTGCCATTTTTTTCAGATCGAGCAGTGCAAAGGAGACTATGGCTAATTTTTTTTGAAAAATTAAGGCGTTAGAATATTTTTGAGTAAATTGGAAAATTTTGGAAAACTATAACTTTGATTTTGGAATGAAAAGTTAAACGATATAGTTGGTTTTGAAAGGATAACTAAGTATGATTTGAAAGCTTAGTAAAGTTATTGTAAGAAGTTTAACTATGTATTTTGGAAAAGTTAAAATGTTTAAATGAATTTGGAAATTTAATTTGAACAAATGGATGTTTGAAAAGTTAATGGATTTTATAACTTTTTCTTACTTGGTAATTTCGAGGACGAAATTCTTTTAAGGGGGGAAGTTTGTAACGACCCAAAATTTCTGTCATTTGAAATTCGTATATTTAAATTGATTTTTTTATATTAACAAGTAAAATTATAAGTCGAATAAATTTTATTTTGAATATCTAGGTTTAATTGGATAATTAAATCGATAATTTAATATTTGAAAATACAGAAATAATTGGAAATTAGGTTTAATGTGATTAAAATTGATTTGTAAAGTTGAATTAAATCATATTGGAGTTAGAATGATGTTATAGAACTTTTAAAATTGAATTTAAAGTTAATTTGTGGAAATTGAATATTTTAATATTTAATTGACGAGTAAAAATAGCCATTTTTCAAACAGTCTCGGATTTCGATGAAACTATTTTCATCAGATCCGTAATGTTATATTATTGTATGGTTTCAAATTTCATGTTAATCGGATTTACGGTTTGTCCGGGACAAGCTAAAACGCACTGAAATTGGTTTGAGTGAATTTTTAAATTTAAATAGTCGATTCGAAAACTTATCTTCCAAATATGATCGAATTGGCTCCCGATATATATTCCATTGCGTTCGGAATAGGGGTAAAACATTATAAATGCCAGGCGGCACGCTTCGTTTGGAGTTCGGAAAAATTTCGGGTGAATAGTGTCGCGTAATTTTCTATATAAGGACGTTATACTTTCACATTTGCAAAACAAAAATTGGGCTAGGGTTACAGCCGCTGCCTCCACTTTCATCAGTGGCCGAAAATTCAATTCCTTCCTCCTCATTTTTCTTGCAATCCACTAAACGATTCAAAATAGTTTCAATTACAAACTTGTAGAGCATCTCGGGATCCTTCAATCTAACGGTGGAGATCGTCTTTTATGAAGCCGATTGGCGGCAATTTGGGATGGAACGTCGTGCGTTCGTGCACGAATTCCAAGGCCTAGAGGCGACCGAGCTTCACATGGCTCTGGCCGTGGGTAGCTCGCGTGATGGGCATTCAATTGGTGGTGCCTGGTCGTTGTAGAAATGAACAAGGGTGGCTCGAAAATTCGTATAAGAAGTGGAGGCTATGGGTTGTTGTTCTCGTGAATTTACTGGACGGGAAGGAGAAAGAGGGGACGACCGAGATTCTTGGGTTCTGAAATGAACGGCCTGGATGAGTGAAGGTTATAAAATAATAAAAGAAAATGTAAATTATTTATATTTAAATTCATTTGAAACTTTAAACTATCATAACTCTTTCATACGAGGTCCGTTTTGGACGAAATGAATTACGTCGGCTTCGTATTGACGAATACTACGTGATGGAGCTGGAATGGAGTTGATTGGAGCTAGTGAAAATTTTGGGTAAAATTAAACGTATTCAAAATAAAACACTACGACTGTTATTGAAAGCAAGGTGAGAACTTCTCACTCAATCGAAATTGTTTCGATTTAAAATTTTAAATAGTTAGATTTAAAATTTCTTGGTTGTGTGATTGAATGATAAATTATTATCTATTGCTTTGAAATAGACCCTATACACCGTATATTAAGCGGATGTTATTTATTAAACACATATATCGCGATATTTCGCCTTAAAGGGGAATTGGTATTATATATGTACTTGGAGTTAATTTTCCCGCATTATATAGCGGATGAGACCCTGTTGCGCCACATAATAGCGGATAATATTTATATAAACCTATGTACTGTGATATTTCGTTTGAACAGGATGGGTATTGTGCTAACATCTGTGGATGCAGGGAAACAGGTTGGAGGGATCCAACTGGATTCCTCAACAATATTGATTTATTTACAGATATTTGCGATATATTCTGTTATCATATTGATATATGATGTTTGGATGCCGTGGTTAATGTTTTGGTGCTGTTGCAGCATTGGACCTATTTTTGGAGTTTTAAAAATGTTAAAGTAACGATTTCGAATTTAAAAGGATTTTTAAGTGATTTTCGAAAGTATACATTTTTTTTGAATTTAGGGATTGATTCATTTTAAATAAATAAACGTTATAATTTTAATGTTATAAAAATTATGATTTTGGAGAAATATAGTTGAAACGTGATTTTTGAAATATGGAGTTAATGATTTATAAAAAAAGTTTAAATAGAGATTTTTGAAATTATTATAAAAGCTTTATATATAAGATTTATAAAAATCTTATAAAGGATTTTTGAAAATGTTTTAAAATGATGTTAAAATGGGTTTTATAAGTAAATAGGATTTGCAGATTATAATTGATGAAGTTATAAAAGAATTTATTTTCTAAATAAAAGATTTATAAGTAATTAGCTTATAAATTGGATTTTGGTGTGTAAATAAGATATAATAGAATTTGTAAATAAAGTGACTTTATAACTTGAAGTTTTTATAATATATAAATATGAATTTATAAACATCGATTTATAAATTCAAAATTGATTGAATTTGATGAGTAAATATGAAAGCTTATTAAAGGAAATATATTCACGATTTTGGACAGTTGATAATCCTTTAAATTAGAATATGTAGAACTGCTGAATTTGGTTAGCGAAGTATATTCACGTTTTTGGATAGTGAATAATATATTAAAGAAATGTTTTAGGAGTGATCTTTTAAATAGAATTAAAACGATTTGAATGTTGTTTTAAAATATGTTAAGAATCGAAACCATAGATTTCAACATTCATTATTGAAATAGACGTTTTCGAGAAATAAAAGGAAATGGTGGACTATAACACTATTGTTATAGTAAATGATTTTCGAAAGGAAATTTTTTGTATAGTATTGGGATTTTTATATCTATCTTAATTTCGAATCCCTATACTAGTGATTTTGGGTTGTCGTAACGTTGTTTTAAGCAACATTCGTTTTGACTCAAATGAATGTGTTTAAGAGAATGTTTTCCTTAAAGAATAAAATATATACTAAATCGTGCTTTAAGTATATTGAATATTTTCCAAGTATTGAAAATAAATAGATTTGTGAATTACTTATTATTAAATAAGTATGGAAATGTTTTCCAATATGAAGTGAAATGTTTTGAGATTTATATCTTTTAAAGATTAATTGAAAGTGAATATTTGAAATCGATTTGAGAATCATATATCAGTGGATATTTGGAAATCTAAATTCACATGGAATTTATAAAGGAAAAAGGGAATTTGTTTAAAAATAAACATTGATTTATTTTTGAAGTATGGGAAAATATATATATCTTGTAAAGATATTTTTGGAAAATAAATAATTTGGGAAACTATTTGGAATCTGGTGATGTTGTGCATATCTATTGATAGTTAAATAACCGACTATCGATATTTACCTTTAGATGGGTATTTGTTGTGATTGCTTGAATTTGAATGCTACACTTATTTTAAAAATAAGCGCTCGTTATTCGGTTTAGCCGGGAGAGGACCTTTGGGTCATGAATCCCATTCCGAATAGTGATACGTCGTAATGGTTAGCATTTAAAGACTGGTGTTGAAGATCGGATATTTTCGAAAACGGAAGGATTACCGTCGAATGTCTTTACATCGACTGATCTCCGATATAGAGATTTTATCACCCTTTGTGATGGGAATTCCAGTCGTGATTAGTGAATATCCGGATTGCAAGGGCTTCTTTGGAAGTGCCTTCGGTTCCGTTTGATCCTGGAACGGACTTGTATGGATGTAGGTCTGACGTTACAATTTCAGATGTAAAGCTGGATTCTATCAAATATATTTCTATGGGTGGCGGAGAATTTATTCTCTTAGCTTAACACCCTTCTCTGAGACGTACGAGCTCAGAGGTTATGTAGTTGATGGTTACTAGTGATATATTCCCAAATTGGTAATGTGACATATGAAGTGCTGCTGAGCATTGGTTGATCAAAGCATAGCTTTTGTATAAAGCGTAGCTTTGTGGACGAGACTTCGTCGGACCTCACACCCCGGAAATGGTCAAAACAGAAAAGATGCAGCAAGGTTCTAGGGAGTAGCGCCCCTTAGGGTATGCCATTTCCTTCTGGATATAAGTGGTATCATGGTATGGAGCCCAGATATTTAACTTTGGTGGATGTCGCAATATATATATATATATATATATATATATATATATATATATATATATGACTTTGTGATTGATGTTGGTTGAGGATCATCGGATAAAGGTTGTTTACAACCGGGGGATGCATATTCATGTCAGTTGTTACCTACTTTTGCAGAGGTAACTCGGCCTTGTGTTGGCAGAGATCCGGTTAGGTTCTCGGGGCGTCTCTCCAGAGGCATTTTCATGTGGCAATGGGAAGTTCCTTGGCCTGACCATTTGTTAGAAAATCCAAAGAAACAATACGATCCGTGTACAGTTTTAGTTGTATAACCTGCCATGAAATGTGGTGGTAACCTGCTATTAAACATGGTAGCTATAGTAGGCATACGATAATGGTCGTATGTTGGATAAGATTTATATCATACTTTCGAAATGTTTTCCTACACTTTGCACTTATAATAATAATATAAAAGAAATTTATGTATCAAGCATATTTGACTATCATAAGGAGAAATCTCCTCCGATTCTGCGTTTGCATTGTGTGTGTGCATGCGGGAGGCCTTATGGTAGTTACATTTAAGAAAAAACATTGCGAAATCTATTTAAAAATATTTTTTTGTTGTTTTAAAGAATAACTGTTTTAAGTTCTCACACCAGTCACATGACTGACCTGGAGTTTATTGTTTCCTTCCTAAACTCTGGGTGCCCACCAATTTCTACACGGGCAGTCTAGAGTCAGGTTATTAGGTCATTCCGGAATTCAGGAGTTGCTATGGAGATCAGGAGCAAGCTGGATGGCATGGCATATCAACTAGTATATAGTATTTCTTTTCCGCTGTTTGTTGTGGTGCACTCTGATAATGTAATATAATGTGATGTAATGTAATAACTGATATAGTTCTTTTGATTTAAAGATTATTCATTTATCTATTATATGTTGTTCCGCTGCGATTGTGAGATTCTGATATTGTTTCGGTTGCTTTTCTTTCTTTCTTCTTCTATCTTTTTCTTCTTCTTAAAACCTAAGGGTTCGGTTTTCCGGCATTCGATTGCTCGGCAGTTGATACAGTGGACGTATTAATGTCGACTTTTGGGAGTCGAAAATCCATTATCCTCACAATCACGGTTTGATTAAGCAAAATTTTCAAAATCTCATTAGATAAATCATCATCATTAGAGATTATCTGATCAAGTGTTTGCCAAAGATCATATACTAGATCTGGCTGCAACAAGATTAGGATTTCAGAAAAAGCAACCAAAAATCAATTCAAGAAATCATCAAATATCATCAAAAGATTCAAAAAGAGAAGTTCCATGCCAAAGAAACCCATCAGAATACCATCATATGGGTTAATGACTACATTTGCCTTCCTCTTTTGAAGACTCAGGATCAGGTGTTCTTAATTTTAGGGATTTCTTGCCTTTCTTGAAATATATTATGTTTCTTTCTGTGCAATATACACTGTATCAAAGAACCCATCATATTGATCATCTGAATTCTATGTTCGATCATGGCTGGAGAAGATTCAGCAACCTCCAAAAATTCTTCAACATCTCAGCAATCAGCCATAGAGGAACTGATTAAGATAGTAATCAGTCCTCATAGTCAATTGATAACTACTCAGCTTGACAAAAGTCTCCTTTAGAAATATCAAGTGAAAACTGCAATCAGAGGGTATGGTCTCAACAAATTCATCTCTGCCAACCCTAACATTCCACCAGAATTCCTGAAAGACAGTGAAGGTAACACAATTGAGAACAAAGAATACATTGCTTATCAAATACAAGATAGTCTCTTGAGTTCTTGGCTTTTATCTTCTGTAAGTACAAACTTATTACCACAAACAGTGGGATGTGATACAGCATATGAAATATAGTCAACTATTAAGCAAATCTTTATTACTAAGTCTGCTGCAAGAATCATGCATTATAAAAGGCAACTTCAAAACTTAAAGAAAGAAGATATGTCAATGAGAGAATATCTTTCAAAGATAAGACTTTGTGTGATCTATTATGTATAGTAGGTCACAAGATTTCAGACACAGAACAAGTCCTATCAATTCTAAATGGACTTAATGAGGAGTATGAATCTGTTGTGGTAGTAATCTTGTAAAAAAAATCTACCATCTATTCAACATGTTCATTCTACACATTTGGCACATGAAGGAAGAATTGAGAAAAAGAAATCTTTAGAAATAGACTATGTTGTTAATTATGCTGCAAACCACAACAACAAGCATCAATTAGAGACAGTCTAGCATAAATGAAACTAACAATAGATCATATCTGCATGTACAAAGTGGAAGCCAACCTTTCAGAGGAAAAGGCAGTGGTGGCAGATGGAATAGTACAACAGGATCAAATGTCAAATATGTGGAAGAAATGGACATACAGCCATGAAGATATGATATTCAACATACAAAACAAAATCAAAGTTCGAGAAATCAAAGAAACATGAATCCAAGTGCAAATTTTGCTCAAATTCATTCTGAAACAAAAGGTACCTCAGGAAATGTCAGAGTTCATCATCTGGAAAATAATGAGATGTCAAGAACTGAAGATATAAGGAGTGAGAGATGGTACATCGACTCAGGTGCCACAAATCATATCACTAGCAACTTACACAATTTAAGCATAGGCAACAAGGAGTACAAAGGTAACAAATTAGTATACATGGGAAATGGTGAGTTAGTTTGCGTTACTCGTACTAGAAATGGCAATATACAAGGAAAAGGTTGTCTTTATTTAAAAAATTGCTCAGAGTTCCTCAAATAAGAAAAAACCTTATTAGTGTTTCGCAATTTGCCACTGACAATAATGTCTACTTTGAATTTTATCCTAATATATGTTTGGTTAGAGACTTACAGACTAAAAATATTCTTTTACAGGGTGATATGCAAAATGGGCTGTACAAATTCAATCTACCTAGCAACAAGCAACAAGAAAACTCAAGAAATTTGTGCAATTTTTCTGGATGTAATACTACAGATAGAGGAGAAAATGTTATTAATATATGGCATTATAAACTTGGCCATCCAAGTGAGAAAATTGTAAAGAAGTTTGTAATGGACAAAAATATTACATTCAGTGATATATCTCTACCTTATGTATGTACTCACTATCAATTAGGCAAAAGTCATAAACTTGCTTTTACTAACTCATCTACTGTGTATCACAGACCTCTTGAGCTAATAGCATCAGATTTGTGGGTCTAGCACCGATCAATTATGATTATGGTTTCAAGTATTATATCTCCTTTGTTGATACTTATTCGAGGTATACCTGGATTTACTTTCTCAAGACAAACTCAGAAGCATGCAATGCTGTAATACAATTCATCACTCAAGCTGAAAATCGGACAAACTGCCATGTGAAGACAATGCAAACAGATGGAGGATCTAAATACAAGTCCCTCAACATGTATTTTGAAAAGAAGGGAATTTTACACGGAACCACTTATGCTTATACTTCTGAGCAAAATGGCTTAATTGAAAGGAAGCATGGACATATTGTTGAGACTGGTCTTACACTACTTGCCCAGGCTTCTTTACCTTTAAAATTTTGACCCGATGCATTTAATAATGCTATATGTCTCATTCATAGATTACCTACAAAGGTTTTAAATCATGAAAGCCCAATAGAAATTATGTGGAAAATAAAGCTAGATCATTAAAGCCTAAAGGTATTTAGATGTCTTTGCTTTCCATATTTAAGACCATATAATGCATATAAACTCTGTTTTAGATCTTCTCCATGTACATTATTGGGATATGCAAACAAGCAAAAAGGCTATAAATGTCTCGATAGTAAAGGTAAATTTTTTATTTCAAGACATGTTGTATTTAATGAAAGAATTTTTCTTTTTGCAGATAACAAGGAAAGACCAACACAGAAAATATACAATCCAACTATGTTTATTCCATCAATACCGGTATATTCCAAGGATAGTAATCAAAGGAGTACATGTGAAACTCAACACATACCAGATCATGTAGAAATTGATATGCCAGAGCACATCACCTATACTCCTCAGAATAGTGAGAGCACAGGACAAAGCAGTCGACATGAGCATAGTGATAATCATGTATCAAACACACACAATGAATAAGAAATTACAGCAACAGCTCACAATCAAGTCAGACAAAGTCAAACTGGACATCACATGACTACGAAGTCAAAGAGTGGAATATTTAAGCCTAAGATATATACAACTATTCTGAACAATGATGAAGCAGAAAACTATGAACAAGCCATGCTGAATGAAAAATGAAAGACTGTTGGATGAAGAGTATAATGCACTCTTCAAAAACAAAACATGGGAACTTCTCACACTGGCCAAAGACAAAATTACCATTGGATGCAAGTGGACATATAGGCTAAAAAAGAACCCTGATGGAACCATATCTAAATACAAGGCTAGACTTGTTGCAAAGGGATACACACAACAGTATGACTTTGATTTCAATGAAACTTTCTCTCCTGTGGTAAAACCAGCAATTGTAAGGGTTATTCTAACTATTGCATTACATAAGAAATGGAACATAAGGCAGTTAGATGTAAACAATGCTTTTCTTAATAGGGAACTTCAAGAAGAAGTATACATGGATCAACCACAAGGATACAAGCAGTCAAATAACTTTGTATGCAAGTTAAACAAGGCCATCTGTGGATTAAAGCAAGCTCCAAGAGTATGGTTCGATAAATTGAAAACAACACTTATGAAGCTACAATATCAACCAACAAAGTCAGACAATTCCTTGTTAACATGATAAGGATGAAATAACATACATCCTGCTATATGTGGATGATTTTATAATCACTGGTAATAATAGCAAGGAAATTGACAACATTATACAATATCTTGATAAGCAGTTCTCAATTAAAGATTTGGGTGACTTGAATTATTTCTTAGGCATTGAAGTAAAGAAACTAGCAGATTCAGCATTGCAACTAAGTCAAAAAAAACATATTACTGAGATCTTATGCAAAGCTAAAATGAAATCAGCAAAGCCACTGCCTACACCAATGACAAGCAATTTAAAACTATCAAAGTATAGAGGTGAACCAATCATCAATGATAAATAATATAGAAGCATTGCTGGAGCATTACAATATGTAACAATTACAATACCAGAAATTTCATAGTGTAAACAAAGTGAGCCAATTCATGCATCAACCTCTCAATGAACATTGGAAGGCAGTAAAAAGAATTTTGAGATATTTAAAAGGTACTCTAAATTATGGCCTAACACTTAGAGGAGAAAAAACTCTTACTCTAAATGGCTCTGCTAATGCTGATTGTGCCATAGACCCAGATGATCGAAGATCAACTACTGGATACTACATCTATCTTAGTGATAATCCTATTTCCTAGAGCTCAAAAAAACAACTTACTATTTCTAGATCCAGCACTGAGGCAGAGTACAGAAGCGTGGCAAGTGCCACAACAGAAATTTTGTGGGTACAGTCTCTACTCAAAGAACTACAGATCAATTTAAGCAGCAAAACTGTGTTGTAGTGTGATAATTTGAGTACTGTGTCATTAGCTGCTAACTCTATTCTCCATTCAAGGACTAAGCATATCAAAATTGAATTGTATTTCATCCGTGAACAAGTGTTAAAAGAAAATCTTAGTATCAATCATTTACCTGCCACTTACCAGCGTGCCGACATCTTGACTAAGCCTCTGTCAGCCTTGAACTTCACGAGATTCAAAAAAGATCTGAAAGTCGAGGAGCTTCAACAACAGTCATAAACCTCTTATACTTCTTGCATGCAGTTGAAGTGCAAACATCTCAATCTAACCATCTTTGCTTCAAGTTTTGCTAATATCTGAAAGATTCAGAAAGTTGACTAACTTCATATGCAATTCACGCTTATAAGCTGTTTAGATGCTTTCCACACACTGCTGAAACTTCCTCATCTCAGATCTACTCATCTTACTGCAGATCCATGCAAGTTTCTCATAAACCAACATGAATCTTAGCAAGCTTCTACATTTTTTCCATCAAATCTGTGTGCGCTCACTTATTATAGCTCGGATCATAAGAATTTTGAAATTATTTCTGAGTTGTCTTCATTAGATCGAAGAATTTTGAAGAACAGCGAAACCCTAATCGCATTTGAAAGTGGGAAATAAAGAATACAAATGAGAAATAGGGTTTCATATAATTCGCTGCTAATTTTATGTCTTTGTATCCGGCTTCCTGGTCTGTGAATATTGGGTTGTGAATGTTGAAGCCCAAACACTCATTTCATTTATCTCATTTTACATTGTACTAGTATATAAGATACAACAAGTACTCTGTAAGCATAATATAATTCAATCTGAATAAATTAGACTGAGTTTCTTTCATCTTTTATTTTCTGAAATTACAAATCTCACAAAATCCAATTGAAAAGTCCTTATTCATAGCGTAAAAAGTTAAGAAAATAGCATTTTAATAATGAATGCTGTTGGTAGCTACTAAGTAATTTTGGTTTAGTAATTTAGTAATGGTGAACCTTGAATACCCAACAGCCAATTATATATTTATACTAAGGCAAACATGTGCTGCTACGCACACGGATTGACCGTCTTCTTTGGTATATAGATTATTGTGATAATATCTTAATAACAATTCGACTGTTGGTACCATATTTTTCTTAGTTGAAAGCATGATTGTTTGGAAATCAAAATAAGTCAAAGGATGATAGTGAATCGTGGTAAATAATATTATAGGAACCCAATATTATTACTTATTACATAGTTCACTCGTGCATAACATGAAGACATTACACAAATTTTAATAAGTTGATGCCAATCTTTTATGAGGTTTGTGAAATTAACATTGTTAAACACTTGTATGAGACATGAACCCTAAAATAATGGCACATGTAGATTAAATTTTAATTTTCCTAAATCATGATTAGAAGCACACTTTATAACCTTTGTAGTTAGCAGTAAGCAAACTTGAGTTTTTATGTTAATTGGAAAATGCTTATATTTTTATAGTCTAAATTATCTGAAGACTTTACTTTGAGTCATTCGCTTGGGTTGTTAATGAAATAAGACAATGCCAATTTTTTCCTTTAGTTCCAGGTTGGTAAGAATAAAAACCAAAGCTGGCGAGAGTCTGTATCCTAAAATAAATCTACGCTGCTAGGAAGGAATATCAATAAAGATAAACCATACTAATAGCTAAAAATAAACCCAGTGTTCTTGCTCTATTGACAAAATGTAGGCACATAATAAAGTATCTTTTTCATGATCTTATTCTTACAGTTTTCATAATAAAATGCAAAGAATACATCTCCAGTTTATTGAAGCTTCATTTCAGTTAGTGTGGTTAGGACCGACCCCATGAGTTGGGTTGCTCGAGACGAATACAACATTTGTTGCCTTTTATACAAAATAAATTAAATAAGACTAATATTAAAGTATATTTTTTTTCACATAAAAACACAAAATATTTCTTAAGTACATTGATACATTATACAAAACTTTTAACATGCTTTGATAATAAACCATCATCTACATCAACCATTCTAGTGTAATACATTAAACTATTTCAAAGAAAACAACTTCTTGCATTTCTTGAAGCGAACGCTTCAATTATATCGTCATAATTTAGCATATTCAAATATTCATTTTCAATTGAGATCATTGCAAACCCACTTAATCTTTCTTGTAACATGGTGCTCCTAAGATAAGTTTCAATTAACTTCAATTTAGAAATGCTTCTTTCTGCCGAAGCAACCGTACGGGAATAGTCAATAAAATTCGATACACAACCCATACGTTTAGAAATCCACTCACATCGTGGTAACTGATTTTGTTACTTCCAATAATGATATCCTTTTCAATTGTTTAAGCTTAAGAAATAATCGTTTTCTGCAAATGTCGCCCTCTTGGTTGTGTTCCAAAAAAATTTCAAGTTTCAAGCATTGCTCTTTTAATTGTTTATCATCAAAAGTCTTATTGCATTTAATAAAAATCCAAAAATCTCTTCATAAAGCTTAAATTGTTCAAATCAATCAGTAAGTGAGGTTGGAGCTTGATATATTATGTGGAGAAAGTAAGTGGCTCTAAATTTATCTTCCAAAGATTGACTTTCATTAACATCGACTTCTTTATCCTCGTCAAATTGCTTCTTTCTACAAACAACTTGTTGAATATGCGATTATATGATTTTTGTTTGATGATAATAAACATATATATATATTCGTGTAAATGTATTTGTTAATATACTATTTTATTTTTCATAGACTAAACAAATATTTGCTGAATAAAAATAAATAACACAGAATTTGAATTCAAACAGAATTTTTATTCAAACAAATATTTATTACAATCTTTGAATAGTACAAAGTTTAAGCTCTCACTATATACATATAATTACAGTACAACTTTGACTACATCATGATTCACATTTACATTTGACCTCACTACACATCATTCATTCACTCAACTCGTATTTTATCTTCAACTTCACTTCAAATTGAATCCAGCATCTGAGCAATCTGCAAAAATAGATATTGACGCAGTAAAATTGAAAAGATAATATTTTTGCAGTATAAAACAAAATGTGAATTTTGAAAGTAATATTTGACTCAGTTATTTGGGTTGTTCGTCATCATTTAATTTTCAATTCATCGTAAACGAATAGCTTGTGACATACATAGTGAATCACTATATATGCCACAAGGCCGTGCACACCGATATATACACTTGATAAATTTACAGGGACAGGTGAGCACAGGTCAAACCCAAAATACCGGATTCAACTCAAGTGCAATAAAATAATGTCACAACTTTCAGCACAAGGTCAAATCCGAACTACAAGCTGGATTCAACTCAAGTGTAATGCACAGTCCAACTAAAAGTCAACATGCTCACAAAAGACTGCTCAATTCAAGAAGGCACCAAATCGCAAACAAAATGCAAAGGTTAAGTCACAGCTACCATGACTCAACTCAAATGCAAGACCGAACCAACATAATAGCATACAAAAAAAATCAACCTATCCAAACAAGACAGTGCACAAGGGCAGTTGTACCAAAACAAGCTCAACTGGACAGTACCATCTAACCAGAATCAAAGATGAAATCATGTACAACAAGAGTGGTCAGTGAAACCCAAAGCTAACAGCAATACCAAGAAATCCAACAAGGTCAGGTCTGGGCAACAATGAATGACCAATAAGTTCACATCACTGCCCAAATGTACATGAAACCAATACAGTGACACAGCAACAATGAGACCAACACGTTGCAACTGACTCGAAGCAATGATCAATGCACATCATATATATGAATCAAGCTCATATATACTACAACACAAATGCATCAACCAAAACAAGTAAAACTGCTCATATACACAACAGACTCGAGTGCTAGCCAGAAGGAAATGCATCAAAAGAAACATGGCACATAATGATATGTTTTTTTGTTTTTGGCAACAAAAATGAATATGTAGAAAATATTTTCAAATTTTACTAGACAAATCTTAGCAATCAGCATTCAGATGTCCAACTTTCTTACAAGTATAAACGAGTATATATAGTACAGTATTGTCATGCAATGGTTCTATCAAAATATTCTACAGGATGATCAAACTCAATGCAACATGACAATGCAGACTCGAGTACACAATGAAGACTACAAGTACAAGTCCCGTTACAACAAAGAACAAGGAACAGTGGAGAAGAAAATGTCACTGAGAAGCGGTGCAAACAAATAAACAAAGTGACAACATTAGAAAATATATGCAAAGTATAACAAAGTCAAGGCCGCAAGTAAATCAAGTGCATAATGGCCGAAGCCAATACACCAAGATGTCAAAGTCAGATGAAGACTTGAAGAAGTTAAGCCAGAAAATCATCAACTGGGCCAATGCAGACCAGTGAACATCAGTGGCAAGGTCAAGTACAAGTTAAAGCCAAAATTGTCACAGCATAATCATCAAGCCGTGGAAAAAAAGAAATCGAACCAAGTCAAAAATCAATACCGTGAGAGCCAAGTATCAAATTATACGAACCTGATAAAGTCAGAGAAATCATCAACATCCAAGCAACATCGAACGGCCGAGCAAATCAATTGACAAATTCACCCAAATATATACGAACGCAAATAAAGGAGATCAAACTCATATAAAACCCACAATCATCATCGGCAATAATCAATCGAGTACAAGCATTCAATCTGAAAAGAAAAGGAACAAAAAATTACTTACCGAAGCCATATCTCGAACTCGATCAATTTCAAAGAGCCGTGAGCAAATCAGAGAAACATGCGATTGACAAAGAAAACGATGTGATAAGTCATTCATCCGATCGAGCAACTAAAGTAGGCATCTTTGAAATTACGAAAACCCTAATTTTTGAAGGAAGAGGAACGAATAACGTAGAGCCGCCATTATCACAAAGGAACGGGCCGAAGGAAAATAAAGAGAAAAGATATTTGGGCCAGCCTTTGAGTTTAAAATTATAATAAGGCTAATTAGGGTTTTGTTTTCCTTTAAATTGTTTTTAAAATTGTATTTTCCTTTTTAAACTTGTGTACTGTCTAGTCGTGCGACTAGGGGAAAAACTACTGGCGAAGTTTGAGAATTCGCAACTCGATAGCTGAGTTGTGGCAGGGTTTTGAGCGTAGAGTTAGGTTAGTCAGTTGCGGGTATCGCGAGTTTACGTGTGTAAGCGTGTGACTACTTAATTCTAGTAGGAACCTTGGGGGCAGCACGTAGGCAGTGTCAGGACCCGATTCTTCGACTCCCGAATATCGACATCAATACGTCCACTGTATCGAATGCCGATCAGTCGGATGCCGGAAAACCGAACCATGAGGGTTTTAAGAAGAAGAAAGAGATAGAAGAAAGTAGAAAAATAGAACAGAATAGAAAGAAAACAACAGAACAATAACAGAATCTCACAATTCCCAGCGGAACAACATATAATAAATAAATGAATAATCTTTAAACAAAGAACTATATCAGTTATTACATTACATTACATCATCAGAGTGTACAACAACAACAAACAAACAGCGGAAAAAGAAATACTATATACTAATAATACGCCAAGCCATCCATCTTGCCTCCAGCAACTCCTGAATATCCAGAATATCCTGATAAACCTTAACTCTTGACTGTCCGTGTGGAAATTGGTGGGCACCCAGAGTTTAGGAAGGAAAACAATAAACTCCGAGTCAGTCATGTGACTGGTGTGAGAACTCAAAACAGTTTATTTATCTTTAAAATCAAAATAGAAGAATATTTTTAAAGTCAATTTGCAATGCTTTTAAAAATGAGACTACCATAAGGCCTCCCGCACACACACACAATGCAAACGCAGAATCGGAGGAGATTTCTCCTTATGATAGTCAAAGATGCTAGATACGTATTAAAAGAAACATTTTATATTATTACTAGTGCATAGTGTGGAAACAATTTCGAAAGTAGAATATAAATCTTAGCCAGCATAGTCATTTCGCACTTATGCCTACTATAGCTACCATGTTCAATAGCAGGTTACCGCCACATTCCATGGAAGGTTGTACAACTAAAACCGTACAAGATCGTATTGTTTCTTTGGATTTCCAACAAATGGTCAGGCCAAGGAACTTCCCATTGCCACATGAGAACGCCTCTGGAAGGACGTCCCCGAGAACCTAACCGGATCTCTGCCAACACAAGGCCGGGTTACCCCTAATTGGGTAACTACTGACACGAGTATGCCATCCTCCGGTCCTTTGGGACCTTTATCCGAGCGCTCGTAATCAACATCACACCATAATAATAAGTGTTTCAACATGAGTAAGCATCTAGGCTCCATACCATGATACCACCCTTTTCCAGAAGGAAATGCACATACCCTAAAGGGAGCTACCCCTCATAACCTTGCCGCATCTTTCCTGTTTTGACCATTTCGGGGTGTGAGGCTCGACGAAGTCTCGTCCACAAAGCCATGCTTTATACAAAAGCTGTGCTTTGGGTCAACAAATGATCATAGAAATGATCACAAAGATAAGTGATCAAACAAATGATCATATCACAAATGATCAAACAATGATCATTTCATAGCAACACTCAGCATGTCACATTACCAAATTGGGAATATATTGCTGATAACCTTCAACTATATAACCTCTGAGCTCGTATGTCTCAGAGAAGGGTGTTAAGCTAAGAGAATAAATTCTCCGCCACCAACAGAAATATATTTGAAAGAAATCATCTTTATATCTCAATTTGTAATGTCAGACATACTATCCATACAAGTCTGTTCCGGGATCGAACAGAACCGAAGGCACTTACAACGAAGTCCTTGCAATCTGGATAATCTCTAATCACGTTCGGATTTCCCATCACATATGGAGATCTCTATACCGGGGATCAGCCAGTGCAGAGACAATCAACAAGAAACCCTTTCGTTTTCGAAAATATCCAGTCTTCAACACCGGTCTTCAAATGCAATTCATAACGACGTATCACATATTCGGAATGGGTTATACGACCCCAAGGTCCTTTCCCGGTTAACCCGAATAGTGAGCGCTTATTTAAAAAAAAAGAAGTGTGGCATTCAATTTCAAGCAAATCACAACAAATACCCATTCAAAGGTAAATATTGATAGTCGATTATTGAACTATCAATGGATATGCACAACATCACCAGATTCCAAATAATTTTCCAAATTATTTATTTTCCAAAAAAATATCTTTACAAGATATATATATATAATTTCCATACTTCAAAAATATATCAATATTTATTTTTAAACCCATTTTCCAAATTTCATTTATAAATTCCATATTGAATTTACATTTCCAAAAATCTGTGAATATACGATTTCAAATCGTTTTCAAATATTCACTTTCAATTTATCTTAAGAAGATAATTCTCAAAACGTTCATTTCTTATTGGAAACCATTTCCATACTTATTTATTTATAAGTAATTCACAATATCTTTTTATTTTCTATACTTGGAAAATATTCAATATACTTAAATCAAAATTAAGTATATATTTCATTCTTTAAGGAAATCATTCTCTTAAACATATTTATTTGGGCCAAAACGAATGTTGCGTAAAACATCGTTACGACAACCCAAAATCACTAGTATAGGGATTCGAAATTAAACTAGATATATAAATCCCAATACTATACAAAACATTTTCTTTCGGAAATCATTAACTATAACAATAGTGTCATAGTCCACTATTTCCTTCTATTTCTCGAAAACGTCTATTTCAACAGTGAATGTTGAAATCTATGGTTTCGATAGTTAATACATTTTAAACATCTTTAGATCGTTTTAATTCTATTTAAAACATCACATCCAAAACATTTTCTTTAATATATTATTCACTATTCAACAACGTGAATATACTTGTTAACCAATTTCATCATTTCTATACATTTTGTTTTAAAGGATTATTCACTGTCTAAAACATGAATATAACTCCATTAACAAATTACAACAATTTATTTATCAAAATAAGTCGTTGCGGATTTATAAAACAATGTTTATAAATTCCGTTTCTATTTATTTTATAACAACTTCCTTTTATAATTTCCTTTATTAACCTATTCGATTTATAACTCAATTATATACCGAAAGTCCATATATAAGTTAAATGCTTATAATTTATTTGTTTACAAAATTGTTCTTTTAACTTCCCAAATTATAAATCTTATAACTTATAAGATTCATTTATTTATCCAAAATCTATTCCTTCAATAACCTTACAAATTTTATAAACCTACTGCTTATAAAATTCCATTTATAACTTCACCGTTTATAATTCTATCAATTTCATTCATTTATGAAATTCATTCACAATTCATTCTAACTCTTATAAAAGCTCGTTTTACAATTCCAATATTTTTAATTTATATATATCAATTTATAAATCTTTTATATGGATCAATTTATATTATTCATTTAAAACGTCTTTAAACTCCTTTATAATTTCATCATTTTGATTTATAAAATAATCAAATTTCATAAATCCTATTTTTAAACTTTTTATAATAAATTCAGAAATCCAAATTTTAACTATTTTATAAAATCATTAATCCCATATTTTCAAAAATCAACTTTGAACTGTATTTCTCAAAAATCATAATTTTTATTACATTAAAATTATAATGTTTATTTATTTAAGATGAATCAATTCCAAAAATATTTTTATAAACGTATACTTCCAAAAATCACTTTAGAAATCCCTTAAAAATCAAAATCGTTGTTTTTAAACTTCAAAAATGGATCCGATGATGCAACACATCAAATAGTCAATCACGACTTCCAAACATCATATATCGATATGATAAACAATCAAATATCACAATATCTAAAATCAAATATATATTGGTGGGGAATCCAGTTGGATCCCTCCAACCTGTTTCCCTGCATCCACAAACATTAGCACAATACCAATCCCGTTTCAAGACGGGATATCGCGGTATATGGGATTTATAAAATATTATCCGCTTAATAGGCGGCGCAATAGGGTCTCATCCGCTATACAATGCGGGAAATCAATCAACTGCAATATATACATATGCCAATATATATATATATATTGCTATATGTAGATATATCCTACTATATCTAATATCACAACCAAACAGCAATCAATAAATAACTGCAAATCCAACTTATAAAAATTTTGAGTGAGAAGTTCTCACCTTTATTTCCGTTTGCAGTCCATTTTCCAATCCAGATTATTTTCTTCACAATTTTTAACCTTGTATAAACAATTATATAAATTTATTAATATTCGATCAAATTAAATAATTTATTATCATTCATTCATTTTAATTAACTAATGATTTTGTTTTAAAATTAAAATTTGATTTCGAACTAAAATATCTTCTTTTCTTTTGAAACCCTCATTTATATAAAAAAAAAATTATATAGATTAAGGAATCATTTTTTTTTTATATATACCCCTTTCACAACTTAAACTAATTCTTTTAAATTTTAAACAAATTCTTTTCTTTTTTTTCATAAATTCATTTAGCTAAAAATTAGATTTAAACTAAATTTACTTTAATAAATTATCTCACCAAAATAATTGATTTACTGGTTAAACAAATTTCTTTACTATAACTATTTTTTTTCTGTATATATACAAATTAAAAATCTGCATATATATTTTACTGTATATTTTTTTTCTATAGATATTGATAAATAAAATTCGTAAAAATATACTTACAGCCGAGCTTAGATTTTTGAACAAAACCCTAGCTTTGCAAATCCCCTCGACTTCGATTGTTAAAGAATTACTGCTTAGATCTCACTTCACCTGATGTAGCATCCAAGTTCGAACGGCTCTGGCCCCATCTCGAGACACGCGATGATCCCCTCACTGCCCAGCACTTCCCCACGCGAGCACCAAATCGCGACACCCCAGCAACTCGAATGCCTCATTAGAGCACCCACACGCGCGAACGCAAATCGCCTGAGCCCGGCCTATCACCATCGCGACGCTTTGCTTGGAAGCCTCGCCTCCCTACGCCACCTCCCTCATTCCATTTGAACGAAATGGTAGCATCGAACTTCCCTTTTACCCATAAATCGATCTTGTCAACGCCAAGCCTTGCCTCGTGATTTCTAACTGGTGGCTTCAGTGTTTTTTTTTTAACGCGTTTTCGATTACAGGGAGGAGGCAAACGAACTGGGAGAAGAGGGGTTTTTTTGATTTTTAATTTTTTTGGATTTTGGAACGAGGGGGGAAGGAATCGAACCGGTTGCCATTTTTCTTTTTTTGTTTTGAAGAGGACATACGCCATTGCTTTGTACAAGTTCGAGTATTTTAAACTGAACGGAGGGAACAAAAGGTCGTGACTTTGCAGAGAGAAGGTCGTTGATATTAACGTGCTTGCCTTACCTCTACAGTGTTTTGATGGGGAAGGCAAAGTATTGATGTTGACCAAATTTTAAATTTAAATTTAAATTGAGTTTGATTTAATTTCAACGCGTTTATACATCATGTGCTCACATAACAACTCCGAATAATACGAAAATTGAAATCCAGTAATAATTCAATATTACGGACCTAATGGAACTAGTTTCGTCGAATTCCGAGACTGTGCCTCGGACGGCTATTTTTAAATATCGATTCAAACGATATAATTTCAAAACTGAACAATTCACTTTCAAATTCAATTCTGAAGCTTCTATAATCTTCAATATTATCAATATGAATTTTACAAGCCTTTGAAATATTTTTAATCGGCTTAAAATTGAAGATTCAAATTTTTATTCAACTTTGAATAGATTAAATTCTAAAATTTAATTGCCAAATTCATTTTGAAAATTTGAAATTCAAATCAAACCATCATTCAAATATTTAAAATTAATTAAATATTTTCAATTTAAATTGTTCAAAATTCTGGGTCGTTACAATCTTCCCCCCTTAAAAGAATTTCGTCCCGAAATTACAAGTTAGGAAGAATGCCCTTATCCCGTCTATAATTTTTCACAATCCAAATAGTTTTATCAACTTATTAACTTAAATCTTTTTACATTATAGATCCATCATTATTTCAACTAGCTTTCTAAATTTTCAACTATAAGTTCCAAACAATATTGTTTACTTCAAAATTCAAATTTAAATTTAAATTTAAATTTCAAAGTTTCAAAATTTCTCAAAAATTTTCTAACACCCTATATTTTTGAAAATTTTTGCCAGCGTCTCCTTTGCGCAGCTAGCTCGGTACAACTACAAAATGGCACCACGGCCCCTCAGAATCAAAAAGAAAAGAGAAAGCCAAGTGGCTGGAGAAGAAAATCATCAAATCTCATACTGAAATTGAAATACGTACCTTTTTGTCGAGCAATTCAATTTTATCTTCGAAATCAAAATCTCAATTCCATTTCTTTTAATACACCTGTATATCCTGCTATCCATAATATCCAATTCCAACATTCAAACCATTTTGCCAATTCATTACAAAATTTTCAACATATGCTTCTTATACGTTTTTACTCCACTATTGAAGTTACATATTTATTTTCATTCATTTCAATTTCAATTCAATTCCATTTGCTTATATTCATTCAATTTGGTTTAACACCATCACTTTCAATTAGTTTAATTAAATTGATTTTCATTCAATTATTCAACTTCCATAACATTAAATTTTAATGAATTAACACCTACATTCATTATTTCATATCAACTTAATTTACATTCAATTTGATTAACATTAAATCCATTAATTCAATTCTTATAATTCTTTTTACTTATACAATATTTCTTTTATTTAGATTATTCAAACAACTTATTCAACAACCAAACAATCAACTTATAAATACTTTAATAATTCTGAAAAATTATTTCTTTATATATATAATATAATCAAGGTAAAATTATTTCATTTACCCAATTTTAAAACAATATTATGTCGAATTGTTCTATTCAAGTGTTTATAAACCCCTTCGGCATAGTTGTGCATACCGTACTGACGAAGGTTCATATGCCACTCAATAAACCAATCATCACAATATAAAACAATTTTTATATTCACTAACAAATACGCGCTCATATCTATTATTACACTCAAGCTCATTCTAGAGTACTGCTGACTCTATCTCTAATGAGTAACACCCAACAGAGCCATGGTTGTCGCTTAACCATATGCTCTGATACCACATTGTCAGGACCCGATTCTTCGACTCCCGAATATCGACATCAATACATCCACTGTATCGAATGCCGATCAGTCGGATGCCGGAAAACCGAACCATGAGGGTTTTAAGAAGAAGAAAGAGATAGAAGAAGGTAGAAAAATAGAACAGAATAGAAAGAAAACAACATAACAATAACAGAATCTCACAATTCGCAGCGGAACAACATATAATAAATAAATGAATAATCTTTAAACAAAGAACTATATCAGTTATTACATTACATTACATCATCAGAGTGTACAACAACAACAAACAAACAGCGGAAAAAGAAATACTATATACTAATAATACGCCAAGCCATCCATCTTGCCTCCAGCAACTCCTGAAAATCCAGAATATCCTGATAAACCTTAACTTTTGACTGCCCGTGTGGAAATTGGTGGGCACCCAGAGTTTAGGAAGGAAAACAATAAACTCCGAGTCAGTCATGTGACTGGTGTGAGAACTCAAAACAGTTTATTTATCTTTAAAAGAATATTTTTAAAGTCAATACGCAATGCTTTTAAAAATGAGACTACCATAAGGCCTCCCGCACACACACACAATGCAAACGCAGAATCGGAGGAGATTTCTCGTTATGATAGTCAAAGATGCTTGATACGTATTAAAAGAAACATTTTATATTATTACTTGTGCATGGTGTAGAAAACATTTCGAAAATAGAATATAAATCTTAGCCAGCATAGACATTTCGCAATTATGCCTACTATAGCTACCATGTTCAATAGCAGGTTACCGCCACATTCCATGGCAGGTTATACAACTCAAACCGTACAAGAACGTATTGTTTCTTTGGATTTCCAGCAAATGGTCAGGCCAAGGAACTTCCCATTGCCACATGAGAACGCCTCTGGAAGGACGTCCTCGAGCACATAACCGGATCTCTGCCAACACAAGGCCGGGTTACCCCTAACTGGGTAACTACTGACCTGAGTATACCATCCCCCGGTCCTTCGGGACCTTTATCCGAGCGCTCGTAATCAACATCACACCACAATAATAAGTGTTTCAACATGAGTAAGCATCTGGGCTCCATACCATGATAACACCCTTTTCCAGAAGGAAATGCACATACCCTAAAGGGAGCTACCCCTCATAACCTTGCCGCATCTTTCCTGTTTTGACCATTTCGGGGTGTGAGGCTCGACGAAGTCTCGTCCACAAAGCCATGCTTTATACAAAATCTGGGCTTTGGGTCAACAAATGATCATAGAAATGATCACAAAGATAAGTGATCAAACAAATGATCATATCACAAATGATCAAACAATGATCATTTCACAGCAACACTCAGCATGTCACATTCCAAATTGGGAATATATTGCCGATAACCTTCAACTATATAACCTCTGAGCTCGTATGTCTCAGAGAAGGGTGTTAAGCTAAGAGAATAAATTCTCTGCCACCAACAAAAATATATTTGAAAGAAATCAGCTTTATATCTCAATTTGTAATGTCAGGCATACTATCCATACAAGTCTGTTCCGGGATCGAACAGAACCGAAGGCACTTACAACGAAGTCCTTGCAATCCGGATAATCTCTAATCACGTCCGGATTTCCCATCACATATGGAGATCTCTATAGCGGGGATCAGCCAGTGCAGAGACAATCAACAAGAAACCCTTCGTTTTCGAAAATATCTGGGCTTCAACACCGGTCTTCAAATGCAATTCATAACGACGTATCACATATTCGGAATGGGTTATACAACCCCAAGGTCCTTTCCCGGTTAAACCGAATAGTGAGCGCTTATTTTAAAAAAATAAGTGTGGCATTCAATTTCAAGCAAATCACAACAAATACCCATTCAAAGGAAAATATTGATAGTCGGTTATTGAACTATCAATGGATATACACAACATCACCAGATTCCAAATAATTTTCCAAATTATTTATTTTCCAAAAAAATATCTTTACAAGATATATATATAATTTCCATACTTCAAAAATAAATCAATATTTATTTTTAAACCCATTTTCCAAATTTCATTTATAAATTCCATATTGAATTTACATTTCCAAAATATCTGTGAATATACAATTTCAAATCGTTTTCAAATATTCACTTTCAATTTATCTTAAGAAGATAATTCTCAAAACGTTCATTTCTTATTGGAAACCATTTCCATACTTATTTATTTATAAGTAATTCACAATATCTTTTTATTTTCTATACTTGGAAAATATTCAATATACTTAAATCAAAATTAAGTATATATTTCATTCTTTAAGGAAATCATTCTCTTAAACATATTTATCTGGGCCAAAACGAATGTTGCGTAAAACATCGTTACGACAACCCAAAATCACTAGTATAGGGATTCGAAATTAAAATAGATATATAAATCCCAATACTATACAAAACATTTCCTTTCGGAAATCATTTACTATAACAACAGTGTCATTGTCCACTATTTCCTTCTATTTCTCGAAAACGTCTATTTCAACAATGAATGTTGAAATCTATGGTTTCGATAGTTAATACATTTTAAACATCTTTAGATCGTTTTAATTCTATTTAAAACATCACATCCAAAACATTTTCTTTAATATATTATTCACTATTCAAAAACGTGAATATACTTGTTAACCAATTTCATCATTTCTATACATTTTGTTTTAAAGGATTATTCACTGTCTAAAACATGAATATAACTCCATTAACAAATTACAACAATTTATTTATCAAAATAAGTCGTTGCGGATTTATAAAACAATGTTTATAAATTCCGTTTCTATTTATTTTATAACAACTTCCTTTTATAATTTCCTTTATTAACCTATTCGATTTATAACTCAATTATATACCGAAAGTCCATATATAAGTTAAATGCTTATAATTTATTTGTTTACAAAATTGTTCTTTTAACTTCCCAAATTATAAATCTTATAACTTATAAGATTCATTTATTTATCCAAAATCTATTCCTTCAATAACCTTACAAATTTTATAAACCTACTGCTTATAAAATTCCATTTATAACTTCACCGTTTATAATTCTATCAATTTCATTCATTTATGAAATTCATTCACAATTCATTCTAACTCTTATAAAAGCTCGTTTTACAATTCCAATATTTTTAATTTATAAATATCAATTTATAAATCTTTTATATGGATCAATTTATATTATTCATTTAAAACGTCTTTAAACTCCTTTATAATTTCATCATTTTGATTTATAAAATAATCAAATTTCATAAATCCTATTTTTAAACTTTTTATAATAAATTCAGAAATCCAAATTTTAACTATTTTATAAAATCATTAATCCCATATTTTCAAAAATCAACTTTGAACTGTATTTCTCAAAAATCATAATTCTTATGACATTAAAATTATAACGTTTATTTATTTAAGATGAATCAATTCCAAAAATATTTTTATAAACGTATACTTCCAAAAATCACTTTAGAAATCCCTTAAAAATCAAAATCGTTGTTTTTAAACTTCAAAAATGGATCCGATGATGCAACACATCAAATAGTCAATCACGACTTCCAAACATCATATATCGATATGATAAACAATCAAATATCACAATATCTAAAATCAAATAAATATTGGTGGGGAATCCAGTTGGATCCCTCCAACCTGTTTCCCTGCATCCACAGACATTAGCACAATACCAATCCCGTTTCAAGACGGGATATCGCGGTATATGGGATTTATAAAATATTATCCGCTTAATAGGCGGCGCAACACGGTCTCATCCGCTATACAATGCGGGAAATCAATCAACTGCAATATATACATATGCAAATATATATATATATATATATATTGCTATATGTAGATATATCCTACTATATCTAATATCACAACCAAACAGCAATCAATAAATAACTGCAAATCCAGCATATAAATTTTTTGAGTGAGAAGTTCTCACCTTTATTTCCGTTTGCAGTCCATTTTCCAATCCAGATTATTTTCTTCACAATTTTTAACCTTGTATAAACAATTATATAAATTTATTAATATTCGATGAAATCGAATAATTTATTATCATTCATTCATTTTAATTAACTAATGATTTTGTTTTAAAATTAAAATTTGATTTTGAACTAAAATATCTTCTTTTCTTTTGAAACCCTCATTTATATATATAAAAAAATTATATAGATTAAGGAATCATTTTTTATATATATACCCCTTTCACAACTTAAACTAATTCTTTTAAATTTTAAACAAATTCTTTTTTTTTTATATAAATTCATTTAGCTAAAAGTTAGATTTAAACTAAATTTACTTTAATAAATTATCTCACCAAAATAATTGATTTACCGGTTAAACAAATTTCTTTACTATAACTATTTTTTTCTGTATATATATATATATATAAATTAAAAATCTGCATATATATTTTACTGTATTTTTTTTCTATAGATATTGATAAATAAAATTCGTAAAAATATACTTACAGCCGAGCTTAGATTTTTGAACAAAACCCTAGCTTTGCAAATCCCCTCGACTTCGGTTGTTAAAGAATTACTGCTTAGATCTCACTTCACCTGATGTAGCATCCAAGTTCGAACGGCTCTGGCCCCATCTCGAGACGCGCGACGATCCCCTCACTGCCCAGCACTTCCCACGCGAGCACCAAATCGCGACACCCCAGCAACTCGAATGCCTCATTAGAGCACCCACACGCGCGAACGCAAATCGCCTGAGCTCGGCCTATCACCATCGCGACGCTTTGCTTGGAAGCCTCGCCTCCCTACGCCGCCTCCCTCATTCCATTCGAACGAAATGGTAGCATCGAACTTCCCTTTTACCCATAAATCGATCTTGTCAACGCCAAGCCTTGCCTCGCGATTTCGAACTGGTGGCTTCGGTGATTTTTTTTATTATAAACGAATGCGTTTTCGATTACAGGGAGGAGGCAAACGAACTGGGAGAAGAGGGGTTTTTTTATTTTTAATTTTTTTGGATTTTGGAACGAGGGGGGAAGGAATCGAACCGGTCGCCATTTTTCTTTGTTTTGTTTTGAAGAGGACATACGCCATTGCTTTGTACAAGTTCGAGTATTTTAAACTGAACGGAGGGAACAAAAGGTCGTGACTTTGCAGAGAGAAGGTCATTGATATTAACGTGCTTGCCTTACCTCTACAGTGTTTTGATGGGGAAGGCAAAGTATTGATGTTGACCAAATTTTAAATTTAAATTTAAATTGAGTTTGATTTAATTTCAACGCGTTTATACACCGTGTGCTCACATAACAACTCCGAATAATACAAAATTTGAAATCCAGTAATAATTCAATATTACGGACCCAATGGAACTGGTTTCGTCAAATTCCGAGACTGTGCCTCGGACGGCTATTTTTAAATATCGATTCAAACGATATAATTTCAAAACTGAACAATTCACTTTCAAATTCAATTCTGAAGCTTCTATAATCTTCAATATTATCAATATGAATTTTACAAGCCTTTGAAATATTTTTAATCGGCTTAAAATTGAAGATTCAAATTTTTATTCAACTTTGAGTAGATTAAATTCTAAAATTTAATCGCCAAATTCATTTTGAAAATTTGAAATTCAAATCAAACCATCATTCAAATATTTAAAATTAATTAAATATTTTCAATTTAAATTGTTCAAAATTCTGGGTCATTACAGGAAGGGTTTTTGCCGAAGCTAGGTAAATTCTGTGTCGTTCTATTTCTGCATTTATTATTCTGCTATTATCTATGCTGCTATTATTCTGTGATCTGTGTTGAAATTATTTTATAAGCTTCTGCAATTAACTTTTATAATTAATAGCATCACCCTATTCACTCCCCTCTAGGGTGAAATCGATAGTACAAGTGGTATCAGAGCTAGGAATAGAAGTCAACATTTGTTTTAAAAATTCGTTTTTCAAAAATCAGTTTTTGTTTTAAAAATTTGAATTTTTAAAATGGCTACTTTTGCTGAGGGTCATTCCAATATTATTCCTCCTGTTTTTGATGGAACATATTTTTTTGAATTGGAAATTAAAAATGGAATTTTATTTGAAATCTGTTAATATTAAATGTTGGAATATTATTGAAAATGGGTGTGATATAACAGATAAGAAAATTATCTCGATTAATGCTCTGGCTATGCATATATAATATTCTCATATTAATCAAGATAATTTTAATTTCATCTCTCATTTTGAAAATGCATAGGAAATCTGGAATACTTTCAATGCAATATATGGTGCAAAAGTCAACAGCAATGAGAAATCCTCCACAACCAACTAAGTTAAAGAAATGTACTTAACTGGATTGGAAAAAGGCAGTTGTGATGAGGATGATGATGATGGAGCAGCTGAGCTGGCGCTACTAATAAAGAGATTCAAAAAGTGGAACCAAAAATACAAAATTCCAGCTCCAAATCAAAAGTTGATAAGCAGAATAATCAAAGCACTAGACAACTCAAAAGAACACGGGACATCTATCATAATGCAACCAACCTGGACACATCAAGCCCAATTGTCCTCGACTTCAACATGGCCAAGAAAAGAAGTCAAAAAGGAAAAGTTTTGCAGCCATGTGGAATAAAAGCGATAGCAGTGAGAGTGAGAAAGCTGATTTATTCCTTCGAAGTAACATAACTGATAGCGACGATGACGAACCAAGCGAGGTATCAAAATTCACTCACTTAGAATTACTTATATATTTTTACGAAGTAAATGGCTGTTTCGAACGACTTAGGGAGAAGTATGCCAAACTTGAATCACAAAAAGATACTTTGATAGAATTAAATGAACAACTTGACCAAATAGTTAAAAACTATCAAAGTAGGATCCCTAAGTGTGATAAGTGTCCAACATTCGAAGAAGAAATTAAAAAATCAGAAATCAATATAAAATCACTTGAAAATAAAATTTTGATTTTGAAACAGAATGAAAATACTAGAAGAGAGAATTCTATTAAAATGTGCACACAATTGTTAAACAAAAATGAATCTCTCAAAATACAAGTCCAACAATTGTCAACGACTTTAGATAAATTTTCAAAAAGTGAAAAATCGTTGAATTTGCTATTAGGGAAACAAACGGTTAATACAGTTCGACAAGGACTTGGATATAATCAATCTCAAAATGTTGAAAGCAATATTAATTAAGCTAATTCTATGTGCACAATTTGTAGAAAATATGGACACAATCATAATAATTGTTGGTATAGACCCAAACATGTGAAAACTATACCGATTTGGGTTCCAAAAGACACAAATATAAAATCTCTCAAAGTTAAACAAATTTGGGTGCCGAAGGGAACAATTATAAATAGTTTTGGGTCTCTACAAAATTATTGTTCTAAATATTCTACCACTAACAACCATGGACCTATAAAAACAAATAGGTCACAAAAATCTTTTCCCGTGTAGGTGCGATGGCAGGCTAAGGAACAACAATAGTGTTACTTGGATTCTGGCTGTTCCAAGGACACAACGAGCGACAAAGAAAAGTTCCTTAGCCTAGTACAAAGGTGACAGAATCACAATGGATAACAACGAAAAATATCGTAAAGGTAAAATAATTAATGGTATATTTATTTGAACGATATATTAAATGCGATAATCTGCACCGTAATCTAAGTTAAATCAGCCAATATGAGATGATGAAATAATGATGATTTTGATTCTGACTCACTTAAAATTGTTGGCCAATTATATTCTTATGCCAAAAACACTATAAAAAACTCTAGAGCATTTGAATTACTTCATATATATTAGTTTGGATTAATAATAGTGTTTTGTTGGATGATAATACATTTGGTTATAATACAGCTAACTCTATATTTACGGTTTTTGATTATTAACATGGCTTCAATTCAAATTCAAGAGAATGTCATTTAAAATGCTGTTAAAATTGAGTTTGAAATTTTTGGTGCACACTTCATGGTCTATCAAATTCAATTAGTGATAATTTTGAGTGAAAAAGAAATTTAGATGTGGATTACACTGGTAACCTAGTTGATAGAAAAATTACTAGTGAAACGTGATTTGCTGAGACATTTAGTAACTGCATCATTTTTCAAAGAAAATATCTGCATATTTTTCAATTCAAATAATTTTCAAATAGCAGAAATTTTTCTCATATAACCCCTTCTAGAAAATCATTTTTGACCATGTTTTCAGATCAATCATTTTGAAAATTTGATTTCATAATTATTTTTGAATTTGATTTTAAATGACTATTTTGACTAATCTGACTCCCTAATAATTATCGAAAAGATAAATAGTGATTGAAAAAGTAACGAGTGTTGATATTTATCATATATTATGACTGGAGACGGTATAATTGGAAAATTTCTTTAGAACTTTAAACAAGAGTTATAAAACTTTTGTTGGTAAAAATTCCATAACCATCTCTGTTTCTATCATATTTCTAATGACCATCACTCATCAAAATTCTATATAGTTTGTCAATATGTGGTACTTTAAACAGGAATCATTCGTTTTTCATTTTACATTTTTTTAATAAAATATATATATAGTAGATAAAATAATAATAAAATAAAATCCAAAGTATTCACTCTCATTTAAAATTCCTTATGGTTATGCATGAGTGAATTACTTGGAATTTGTTATGTGCTTCCATGCTCATTTAAAAGTCCTCACGTTTATGCATGTATGGAACGCATATCAAAACTGATTTTTGAAATAAACAAATTGATTCTAATCCCATTTAAAAGTCTTCACGGTTATGCGTGGTTAGAAGATACTTGAATTCATTTTTTTAAAATAAAATTGGAATACTACTAATCTCATTTAAATGTCCTAACGGTTATGCATGGTTGGTAGATATTCAAATTCCTGATATAAATAATACCACAAATAGACACAACTGTATGGTTTTATATGATGACATCATTCCCATGACTCTAGAAGTGGAATATACGCCTAACAAAGTATTTATGATTTTTGTTTGATTTTTTACTGAAATTTAATATTTATATTCAATTAAGTTTTAATGTTGGATTAATATCGATCACTTTATCTCTATTTTCTCTAACACTATTACTCTTTGGCTGATAACAAAAGGGAGAGAGAAAAGTTAAGATTTTGTCAAATAATCAAGCAAAGGTCAAATATTTTCCATTTGCATCTAGGCGCACTTGCATATTTTTTTTGTATGCATATATGTAGGGGAGCTTTGTGTAGAGAGGAAGCATTTAAATAGGTGAAGCAGTTAGAGCATATCAATGATCAAATACATTTAACATTTTCAAAATCTTAAATATATGTTTGTTATCACTAAAAGGGGGAGATTGTTGAATATGCAATTATATGATTTTTGTTTGATGATAATAAACATATATATATATATATATATTCGTGTAAATGTATTTGTTAGTGTACTATTTTATTTTTCATAGACTAAATAAATATTTGCTGAATAAAAATAAATAACACAGAATTTGAATTCAAACAGAATTTTTATTCAAATAAATATTTATTACAATCTTTGAATAGTACAAAGTTTAAGCTCTCACTATGTATATATAATTACAGTTCAACTTTGACTACATCACGATTCACATTTACATTTGACCTCACTACACATCATTCATTCACTCAACTCGTATTTTATCTTCAACTTCACTTCAAATTGAATCCAGCATCTGAGCAATCTACAAAAATAAATATTGACGCAGTAAAATTGAAAAGGAAATATTTTTGCAGGATAAAACAAAATATGAATTTTGAAAATAATATTTGCCTCGGTTATTTGGGTTGTTTGTCATCATTTAATTTTCAATTCATCGTACACGAACAACTTGTGACATACACAGTGAATCACTGTATATGCCACAAGGCCGTGCACACCGATATATACACTTGATAAATTTACAAGGACAGGTGAGCACAGGTCAAACCCAAAATACCGGATTCTACTCAAGTGCAATAAAATAATGTCACAACTTTCAGCACAAGGTCAAATCCGAGCTACAAGCTGGATTCAACTCAAGTGTAATGCACAGTCCAACTAAAAGTCAACTTGCTCACAAAAGACTGCACAATTCAAGAAGGCACCATACCACAAACAAAATGCAAAGGTCAAGTCACTGCTACCGTGACTCAACTCAAATGCAAGACCGAACCAACATAATAACATACAAAACAAATCAACCTATCTAAACAACACAGTGCACAAGGGCAGTTGTACCAAAACAAGCACAACTGGACAGTACCATTTAACCAGAATCAAAGATGAAATCATGTACAACAAGAGTGGTCAGTGAAACCCAAAGCTAACAGCAATACCAAGAAATCAAACAAGGTCAGGTCTGGGCAACAATGAATGACCAATAAGTTCACATCACTGCCCAAATGTACATGAAACCAATACAGTGACACAACAACAATGAAACCAACATATTGTAACTGACTCGAAGTAATGATCAATGCACAGCATACATATGAATCAAGCTTATATATACTACAACACAAATGCATCAACCAAAACAAGCAAAACTACTCACATACACAACAGACTCGAGTGCTAGCCAGAAGGAAATGCATCAGAAGAAACATGGCACATAATGATATGTAGTTTTGTTTTTGGCAACAAAAATGAATATGTAGAAAATATTTTCAAATTTTGCAAGACAAATCTTAGCAATCAGCATTCAGACGTCTAACTTTTTTACAAGTATATACGAGTATATACAGTACAATATTGTCATGCAATGGTTCTACCAAAATATGCTACAGGATGATCGAACTTAATGCATGACAATGCAGACTCGAGTACACAATGAAGACTACAAGTACAAGTCCATTTACAACAAAGAACAAGGCATAGTGTAGAAGCAAATGTCACTGAGAAGCAATGCAAACAAATATACAAAGTGACAACATCAGAAAATGTATGCAAAGTATAACAAAGTATAAAAAAGGTAAGGCCGCAAGTAAATCAAGTGCATAATGGCCAAAGCCAATACACAAAGATGTCGAAGTCAGGTGAAGACATGAAGAAGTTAAGCCAGAAAATCATCAACTGGGCCAATGCAGACCAGTGAACATCAGTGGCAAGGTCAAGTACAAGTTAAACCCAAAATTGTCACAGCATAATAATCAAGCCGTAGAAAACAAGAAATTGAACCAAGTCAAAAATCAATACCGTGAGAGCCAAGTATCAAATTATACGAACCTGATAAAGTCAGAGAAATCATCAACATCCAAGCAACATCGAACGGCCGAGCAAATCAATTGACAAATTCAACCAACTATATACGAACGAAAATAAAGGAGATCGAACTCATATAAAACCCACAATCATCATCGGCAGTAAGCAATCAAGTTCAAGCATTCAATCAGAAAAGAAAAGGAACAAAAAATTACTTACCGAAGCCATATCTCGAACTCGATCAATTTCAAAGAGTCGTGCGCAAATAAGAGAAACGTGCGATCAACAAAGAAAACAACGTGATAAATCATTCATTCGATCGATCAACTAAAGTCGGCATCTTTGAAATTACAAAAACCGTAATTTTTGAAGGAGGAGGAACGAATAACAAAGAGCCGCCAATATCAAAAAGGAACGGGCCAAAGGAAAATAAAGAGAAAAGATATTTGGGCCGGCCTTTGAGTTTAAAATTATAACAAGGCTAATTTGGGTTTTGTTTTCCTTTAAATTGTTGTATTTTTCCTTTCTAAACTTGTGTATTGCCTAGTCGTGTGACTATGGGACAAACTATGTGGCGTAGTTTGAGAATTCGCAACTCAGTGGCTGAGTTGTGGCAGAGTTTTGAGCGTAGAGTTAGGTTAGTCAGTAGCGGGTGTTGCGAGTTTACGTGTGTAAGCATGTGACTACTAAATTTCTTGTAGAAACCTTAGGGGCAGCACGTAGGTAGGGTTTTGTCGAAGCTGGGTAAATTCTATGTCGTTCTATTTCTGCATTTATTATTCTTCTATTATCTGTGCTGCTATTATTCTGTGATCTGTGTAGAAATTATTTTATAAGCTTCCGCAATTAACTTTTATAATTAATAGCATCACCCTATTCACCCCCCTCTAGAATGAAATCGATCCTACACAACTCTTTATTTCAAAAAATTTGGTTCAATGCCAACTTCTTCCGCAAGTTCTTTAGCTTCATTCATCATTTCATCATATCCAACTTCTCTAAAATTCTTAAAAATTGCAATAAGTCGACTTACTTTATTAATTGCATCCTCGATATCCATTTCCTCCGCTTGAAGTATTTTGCTAACCCGATTAATATTGTCCAATATAGTATACCAAATACATAAACTAATCAAGAATTCAAAATCCTCTATAGCGTTTTGACATAAAGCTTTAGCTTCGACACTCGTAATATCATCATTGGAATTATTAGCAATTTCTAGTAAAGCATCTCTTAACCCTGATGGTTGAGTTCTTATTGCCTTAACACTTTCAATATGAATTTCCCAACGAGTTGCAGACAACGCCTTAGGAGTCAATCCCTTTACATATTTTCTAAGTATTTCCCATCGATGTGTTGATCAGGAAAACAAAGTATAAATTTTTTGCACATAAGCAAACAAAATTCTGTCTTTAATACATGATTTGGCCATATCACATAAAGCAAAATTCAAGCGATGGCATCCACATGAGATATAAAATGCTTAGGATTTATGTCAAGAAGCCTCTTTTGTACACCTTGATGTTTATCTATATAAATATTAAGTTACCATTCATAAATATGTTGAAATAACAAATGATCATTTATAGTTATTTATCTATTTCGGAAAAGAACATACCTTTCATATTTGATCCATTATCATAATTATGTCCTCTTACATCATCAATATTTAGTTTAAGATCGACTAAAATATCTTCAAGCTTTTTGAAAAGGCCAAGTCTCGTTGTGTCATCAACCTCAATGAATCCAAGAAAGAACTCCTCCACCATAATGTTACTTGCATGTTCAACATCTACACATCTTATAACAATTGACATTCATTCTTTATGGCTTAAATCTAATGTACAATCAAGAATGACCGAAAAGAATTTTGCTTTTGATATTTTCATAAGCAATATTTCTTTAATATTTTTGGCCAGTAGAAGTATTAGTTCATTTTGTATTTTATGGGTAAGACAATGATTGTTTATTTCATTATTAACCACGCGTCTAAGGCGATCCTTCATAATTGGATCAAATTCGGCAACAAATTCTATGAGTTGGCAAAAAGCCCATTGTTCTTCTCATAAATTTTTTCATTAGATCCGCGAAACGGTAAATTATTTTAGGAGAGAGTTTTCACAATGCCAATAATGCGAACTAATACTTTTTCCATCGTTCTCTCTCTCTTGGTCGATTAGAGACTCCATTTTTTTGTCAATTGTTTCTTTTAGTTAAAGGCCTCTATACAAATCTACCCATTTGATAAGACTTGCGGTATGTCTGGAATTACATTCATGCCCTCGAAGTTTTGTTGTAATATTATGCCAATCATTAAATCCTTCTTCTCCTAATTTGAATGACTTCTGTGGATTTTTGAATAACTTGCAACAAAAACACAAAACTCTATTCATCTCATTTGAGTAGACGAGCCACTTCCTTCATGCTCCTCTCCATGTGGATAACAACCAATATAATGTTTAGAAGAAATATGTCTTTCGTCACTTTCCTGTTTAGGAAATTTATCATTCTCTTTTAAAATTTTAATAGGCCCTTTTTGAACTAAAATCACTCTTTTACTATCCGTAATTGTACCCCATAATCCCAGATCATAGTTGACATCAATATCTTTCTCAAGGTCAAGCTCAACAATAGCATGAACAACAACTTCATCAATATTATTAATTCCTTCATTGTCGTTGCTTTCTTCACTACTATTTTCATTAATCTTCACTTTTTCACTTATCAATGCTTCATATGTCTCCACGTTCTCATTAATGACATGATCTTCATCACTAATTTGTACCACCATACATGAAGTTGAAGGTTGAGATTTTTGAATTTTTGCTTTATATAAGTTAGAAATTGAGCCAAAAAGTGATTTTGTGAGTTCACCTCTTTTTTGCTTAACTTTCATATTGTAAGCTTCGGAATTTTGTTTTCGAAGTCTTCATTTTTCATCATATTTCCTACACTTTAAAAATTGATATACATAATACATTGACTTTTAAAGTGAAACAAAACAATCAATTCATTCACTTTACAAATATTATCACCCAGCCGTTTCATATTGTTACCCAATTTCTAAATTAATATTCACTAATATAAGTGAAATATTTACTCAAAAACGCAGATGGATATAAAACTATCAAATCAGCAAATTGCAATACTATCAAATCTAGGGTTTCAGGTTAAAAAGACAGCTCTGTAACTTGCAATACTATCTAATCGGCAAATTGGGGATTTTGAATTAGCAGCTAAAATTATGTAAAGCTAAAGGAGACGCTTGGAAATTATATACATATATTACCTGAGGATGAGAGAATTTTGTAGCTTTAGACGGGAAGACGACTGACGAGATGCAGATGAATGATGAAGCAAGTCTAGGGTTTCAGGCTTCTTTCCAAATCATGAGTGGGAGAAGGAGAAAGAAAGAAATGCATTTTTTTCCTGTTGGTGTTGCCCCTTGTTTGGGGGGTTGCCCAATTCCTTCGAATGATGGGCCTTGACTAATGGTCGGGCCTGAGTGTGGTTGATAGCAGATGGAATTCGGCAACCCCCTCCCCAAACAAGGGGCAACACTAACAGGAATAAAAAATGCATTTCTTTCTTTTTCCTGCTCCCACGCGTGATTTGGAAAGAAGCCTAAAACCCTAGACTTGCTTCATCATCCATCTGTGCCTCATTAGTCGTCTTTCCCTCTAAAGCTACAAAATTCTCTCACCCTCAGGTAATATATGTATATAATTTCCAAGCTTCTCCTTTAGCTTTATATAATTTCAGCTCCTAATTCAAAATCCCCAATTTTCCAATTAGATAGTATTGCAATTTATAGAGCTGTCTTTTTAACCTGAAGCCCTAGATTTGATAGTATTGCAATTTGCTAATTTGATAGTTTTATATCCATCTGCGTTTATGAGTAAATATTTCACTTTTATAGTGAATATTAATTTAGAAATTGGGTAACAGTATGAAACGGTTGGTTGATAATATTTGTAAAGTGAATGTGAATTAATTATTTTGTTTCACTTCAAAAGTCAATGTATTATGTATATCAATTTTTAAAGTGTAGGAAATATGCGGTGGTGGGATGATGCGGCTCCCAAGTGGGAGGTTTGGGGTTCGAGTCCCACCTTGTGTGGGAGGAGAAACGACTTTTCACTTGGGAGGTATCCGGTTCATTTTCGCGCCTCCTGCCCTAAGCCAACCGAAAGGTCTGGCTGCTCGGAATAGTTGGTTATGGCGGGCCTTCTGGCTATTCCCTAGGATTATTGTTCAGGAATCGCTAGTCGGTAATGATAGAACAAGTTTCCCTAGTTCCAAAAAAAAAGTGTAGGAAATATGATGAAAAATGAAGACGATAAAAATCAGATTCGGTTTCGAAAACAAATTACGGAGCTTACAATAGGAAAGTTAAGAAAAAAAGAGATGAACTCACAAAATCACTTGTTGGCTCAATTTCGAACTTATATAAAGCAAAAATTCAAAAATCTCAACCTTCAACTTCATGTATGGTGGTACAAATTGGTGATGAAGATCATGACTTATGAAGCATTGTTAAGTGAAAAAAAATGAAGATGTTATTAATGAAAATAGTAGTGAAGAAAGTAATGACAATGAAGTAATTAATAATATTGATGAAGTTGTTGTTCATGCTACTATTTGTTGAATATGCGAGTATATGATTTTTGTTTGATGATAATAAACATATATATATATATATTCATTTAAATATATTTGTTAATGTACTATTTTATTTTTCACATAATTAAATAAATATTTGGCGAATAAAATAAACAACACAGTATTTAAATTGAAATAGATATTTTATTCAAACAAATATTTATTACAATTTTGAATATACAAATTCAAACTCTCACTATACATATACAATTTTGATTACAATACAAATTCAATTACATCACTATCTTTCATTTACAAATGTCATCACTACATATCGCTCATTCGCTCATAATTTATCTTCAACTTCATTGAATCCAACATCTGAGCAATCTGCAAAAATAAATTTTGACGCAGTAAAATTGAAAAGAAAATATTTTTGCATTGTAAAATAATATGTGGTTTTGGAAATTTTATTTGCCTCAGTTATTTGGGTTGTTCGTCATCATTTAAATTTGAATTCATCGTATACGAACAGCTTGTGAAATGTACAGTGTACATGCCACAAGGCCGTGCATACCGATATACACTTGATAACGTTACAGGGGCAGGTGAGCACAAGGTCAAACCCAAATCAAAATCCAGGTTCAACTCAAGTGCAATAAAAATAAAGTCACGATATCGGCACAAGGTCAAACCCAAGCACCAAGCTGGAATCAACACAGGTGCAGTTCAAATACACAAGTTTAATAAACTCGTCAGGAGCAAGCCAGTCAAAGTGTACACATGAACCAGAATAGTTCGATTCAAGACAGTGACTCAATCAATATGATATGCAACCTGGACAACATAACATCAAAGAAAAAGATCCAAGTTCAATGACTCGACACACAATGAAACTGCACCAGACCAGGCACAAGCTAGAAGTTCATCATGCTCACAAGTTTAAGGCACAGTGGGGACTTACGAACACACTAGAAATGACAACTGGAAACATGAATGTACCGGCACCATGAAATCAAGTGAACCAGTAAATAAAGAAATTATAAGACTCACAATGCAACTGGAATACAAATTATCTCAAAGTAAATACACTGCCTCAAAGAAAGTAGCAAGACTACATCAATCAGACATCAAGTATATGTGGTGTCTGCAAACACATAAATCAGTGATGAACCATTTCATGTTGAACAAGACAAAGTCAAAAACCAGACACCAAGTATACAGTGAACCAGACCAGCTTATAAATACAAGTCAAACTCAATGAAGTACATCAAACCAGAACAGCAAGTGGAACTGACCATACAAGAAAAGCTTGACCAAGTGGTAAACAAACAACACATGAAAATGAACCAAATCATTCTATAGTGAACAGAGAAACAACAATGATGAACCAACAGAGTTCGAGTTTCAAACACAACAACTTGATGCATCACCGTGACATAGTTACAAGCTAAAATGCACACTACAGCGATCTAGACAGCATGAACAACATGAATGATCAAACACCAATGAACCAAATAAGTGTATAGGTCTGTGACAATATCAAGTGAAGGCCACAGCAGCTCAAATGAGCAATCTCAAACATGATACAGTGACAATATGGATGCAAGTGAATGCAACATTTTTACAAGACATAAATATGTATCAATGAAGCAGTGCAGCAGTAAATGGCAGCAACTCGAACTCAAGTCAAGCTACATGAAGACTAACAGTAAGCAGTGCCGAAGACACAGAGGATTAAATCAAAACTGTAAAGATGCAGTAGGTCAAAAATCCAAGCATTAGGGCGAGTATGCTACAGATATGAACACACATATATATGCAGTACAAACTCGACTAACAGGTTCAGGTAGACCAGAGAACAAAATAAGTATGCACATGAATATGTCCAAGACACAACAGTATGAAAGTCATGATATACAAGTGAGAAAATGACCGAAGTTCGGCAATGTCAACAACCACGACAACAGTCAAAAATCCCATCAGTCAAAGCAAATATCAGAGCCGTGATGAATAAGTTGTCGAACAAATAAACAAATCAAACAAGCCGTGGTGGCCAAGAAATTAATCAACACCGTGTTAATCAAGTAAACAAATTATACGACTTTGAACAAGTCAGTAATCATCATCAACATCCAAACAACATCGAACGGCCGAAACAAAGTAAATGACGAATTCAAATAAATTTACACGAACAAAAATATAGGAATTCGAATCCTATATAAACCCTAATCATCACCGGCCGAAAATCCATTCGAGTTCGAGAATAACTGACAACAATAAACCAATAATTCGAATCATCGATCGAGTTCAAACAATCAACCAGAAAGGAAAAAAGGAAAATAACATACCAATTTTAATTCGTACTCGATCGAATTGAAGTAGCCAAAAGCGATCGACAGAGAGAAGAAAGGAATCAAAGCTTCAGAATTCAAGTGGCGGCTTCAATTTTCACAAGCCCTAGTTTCACAAAATTTTCACAAGCCCTAGTTTCACTTAACAAAAGTTTGGGCCGATTTCTATATGTTATATTTGGGCTTAATTTTTAATTAGGATTTTGTGTTTAATTTGATTTTAATTTTGTATTTCCTCTTTAAACATCTGTAATTTTTAGTCGTGTGACTAGGGGACAAACTACGTGGCGTAGTTTGAGAATTCACAACTCAGTGGCTGAGTTGTGGCTGGGTTTTGAGCGTAGAATTAAGGCTAGTCGATAGCTGTAACGACCGTGATTTTTGAATTACCGTCGGAGTAAATATTTTAAATAAAAAATTTAAAAATTAAAATTTTATATATATATATATATATATATATTAATAAGTCTGAAACTTTCGAAAGTGCCCAGATCTCTAGTTATAAATTGCGTGCAAATGTTGCATGTTCACGTTTTCATCAAGCATGCAGGTGTCATACTGCATATTGTTTTTCCTGATATAGAGAATGGTGCCCAGGAAATTCATTATGCATAGATGTAACCGGTGTGAACGCATATTGCAAATTTGGACAAGAGCAGCTTCATTTTATTAAAAACAAAGTTTAAACAATTTTCCACTTGCTGTCACTCTTGTTCACAGCTGCAAACATCATTTTTCTGCACGTCTTTTTTTTTCCTTTTCTTCACTTAAGCACGTTTGCATTAAATGCAATGGTACAAAAACACTTTTCAGCACTCTTCAATCCTTGACTTGTACACAATAGAGAAAGAAAAGAGAATCTGTGGCATATTTTCTTTTCCCATTTTTCAGTAGCAAGGAACACATTAATGGCAGATGTAGGAATAGCTTAGGTGGTTCCGGTAGCTAGCGAATTGTGAAGAGAATTTAAAGGTGAGTTCCAACTCACTTCTCTAATTCATTCTTCTTCTTTGCATGCATTGAATGTCAGTGTTCAAGCTTTTATTTTCATGCGTGACTTCATATTTTTCTTCACACGTGATTGCATTCAAAAGAAAAAAAATGGTCCCGGACACCATATTTTACTAGTTTAATCATGCTTGCATTTTATAGTAAGTTTGGTTGCTTTCAAAATTTCATTTTATTTATTCTGTGTTTCATTCTTCTCGTGCAAAATATGAAATTCATATGCCTAGTCATTAAAAACTTACCTAGGGAAATTGTTGTGTGCACCTTCTTGCGTGCATGGGAAATGCAGTGGTTCTTCATACATTTTATTATGATGTTGCATGTTCATACCCATGAAAACAAAGTTTAGACCATGTGAAATCTTTCTTCATGCATTTTCGTAAGTTCAGTGGTTGTGTAAATCGTTCTTCATGTGAAAAAAAATGTGTCTTCATGCATGTATAATAATGGAGTAAGTACAGGTTGCGTTTTATATTTTTTTAGTTCAGGAATATAGTTGTTGCATGATTTTCGAAGTCATGTATTATATATAACAGGTGGCACAAAATAATGCAAGCCTATACGTGTACACTTCTTACTACATAATTACTAGTTAGATGGTGCTTGCACTTGAATACATTGCACAAGTACATTCATATTGGATATCATTTGTGTTTAGTGGTCAGGCCGTGTTTCTTTTTTATGCGTGCGCAACTTTCTTTCTTGCATGCAGTGGGTTATGTGAAAATAGCATGGCCAAGTTGTTTTGTTTAAACGTCATTGTGTGCAAGAACGTGTCTCATATTATATTTCAATATTCAAGTACATTTTAGAAAAATATACATGCAGTTTGTTAAGTCCTTTCTTCTGTTGAATTTCACTTTGGTATGCAATTAGAGATTATAAGAAATGCTAAATATATGGCTAGTTTACTTTAATTTTTGTTCAAAAGTTTATAATTTTCATTGAACCGGTGTAACGTTTTAAAACGTATTTTATTACCGTTATTTTTATAACGGGATTTTTATGCCGGTATTATACGTTTGAAGCGTGTTGTTTTTGACGACATTTTTGAAGAATAAATTTACTGTTGTTTTGACTTCAGTAACCATCAATTTTAAAGTGGATTTTCAAGCGGCTATCCTGCAACACTGATTTTGTTATCCCCTTTTTACAGTATTTTGCGAAGCGCAATTTACTTATCGAAATTGCTACAGGTGTTGCTGTTTTAATTACGCGTTTTAAAAAAATCGTTTTAAAATAAAATTGTTTCCAAAAATTTTACAGTTTGCACTTTTAAAAGAACGAGGAAGCGATTTAAACGATTCAGCAAAATTAAGGACTATGAACCCTTACTTTTACTGATACGGTTAATTCTGGACTTGTCTGTTTGAGAACGTAAATTTCATTTATACAAAATACACAATTTTGCCCTTTCAAGGAAACGATGAGGGGATTTAAACGATTTAGCAAAAGTGCGGAGTATGGAACCACGCTTTTACTAATTCGGTTAATTCTGGACTCGTTAATTGAAACATTTGTTGTTGTTTGATGATGCTGATGATTTGGTTGGGCTTTCGAGCCACTCTGTCGGACCTTTTGGGTCATCTGATGGACCTTCGGGTCAATTACCAGTACTAGACCTTCGGGTCACTCTGAGACCTTCGGGTCATCTGATGGGCGCCAAAAATTATAGTACTTGGTAGGATTCGGCAATTTGAGATGCACGTGCAGCGTAGCTAAAACTCGCCATCTGCTGGGATCGATCCACTTTTATTCTGATTTTTCTAGTTATCTTATTTTGATTTCTAGATTTTGCGACTGCTGATTTTCTAGTTATCTATTTTGATTTCTAGAATTTGCGTATTGCTACTTTGAATTCAACTGTGAATTTGGAAGTTGATTTTGATGTAGTTTAAATTGAGATTTCTTCATTTAAACTATGCTGATTATTTATGCTGAATAGTCTCATTCGAGACTATAATTATTTGCTTAAGCGTTGTTTATCATACACTTATTTCTGAGTTTAAAATAGACCGATCCGTTTATTATTTTCTTTTAAATAATACTCGGGTCAGACCGAGTTATCGGATAGTCGCTATCTCTGATTCAGTTGCAGCTTCAGCTTTTGGGATTTCACATCATCTTTTGTCTATATTTCGAGGAGTACTTTTGGCTTATTGACTCTCGTCTTATGTATGTATTGATGGATATGTATATGTACATTGGGTTCATGTGAACTATCGATTGTTGTAGCATGTATTCCAGACTTGTCTTCCACTATATATCTGATATTTCTATTCTTATGTGACTTTACATATTTATATTGTTGTTATTATGAGTTGTTCTGGATTTTTCTTTAGCCACCGTAGTTTCATTTTAGATATGGATTGAACTTATATCTTTGGGAGTAATTTATAAAACTTCTATCGATGTAATCAATACTCGTCTAAGGCATAACTTACAAATGGTCGCTTCTAACAAGCCTTATTCTTCGCAATAGCAAAAGTTATTCCATATAATAACCTTTGTTATTGTGAGCATAGAGGTGGGGCGTCACTGCTTGATATCAGAGCTGAAATTCAGAATAAATTATAATAAACACAGAACAGAAGCAGAATGGGACATGCGTTACAACTATTCGAGGGTTTTATTCATGCCTTTCTAATTTATTCTTTTCACTTTAACATGTGGAGTACGTCTAGGAATAAAATTATATATTCCATAGTACTCTATTTGCTAAATTTCTTATCAATTTTGTATTGTTTTAACTAATCCTTACCTTCTCTTGTCTCTCAGCCTATAGCTGGAAGAGGTAGAGGGAAGCGTTCTTCTGCAGGCCTGTCTAATGGTTCTCATTCGGACGGTGTCTATATGTCAGCTGATCAGTTTATGGAGCTATTTCGGGGTGCTCAGCCTTCTGTTGCTACTCCCGCAGCTCCTAATCAAAAGTCTGCCTTCGTCCGCATGTTTAGTGACTATTCCAACCTTAGAGGCAAGCCTTTCAAGGGATCGGAAAGTGTAATGGAGGTTCAGACTTGGTTGCGCACTTGTGAGTGCATATTTTCTCGGATGGATCTTTCTGATCATCATCGCATTCTCATGGCATCTAGTATGTTGCAAGAGCGTGCGCTTGATTGGTATGAGCTTTTTATTGCGGAAGTTGATGAGTCCTCTCTCTCTTGGATTCAGTTTAAGGAACGTTTCGAACTTAAGTTCATTCCTGAATCGGAAAGGCTAATCTTGCTTGTAGTTTCCTTGAGTTGAAGCAAGGAAAGTCATCTGTTTCTGATTATGTTGCATCTTTTGAGGCCTTGTCCAAATACGGAGTTGAGTTCATTAACACTCTGCGTAAGAAGAATCTTCGTTTTGTTGATGATTTGAAGAAGTATTTGAAGGAAGTTCTTTTGCTTCAGCTTAAGCTCTCTTTTGAGGAGCTAGTTGATTCGGCTTTTTGTCTTAAAGCTGTTGGAAAGGAACGAGATAGTTGTGGTGATGTTGAGGTTTCTACGAACCCCAACAATAAGAGGTTTCCATTTCATAAGCCTAATTCTTCCAACCAGAAGAAGAAGAAGCAAGCTACCTCTAGTTCTCAGCCTAGTAGTGCACCTTCTATTCAGAGGGCATGCTATAGTTGTGGTTCTCTGGATCATCTTCACCGTAATTGTCCTAAGCCTCGCATTTGCCGCTATTGCAAGAAAGAGGATCATTGGATTTCTGATTGCCCTACTGCTTCTAGGGGTCTCAAATCTGGGAAGGTTAATGTTGCTAAAGCTTCTGGTGTTTCTTCTCAGCCCAAAGGTATTACTCCTTCTGTTTTGGAAGGTTTTGTTTTATTTCATGGCTGTTCTATTAGAGTTCTCTTCGATACGGGTGCATCACATTCATTCATGTCAAAAGAACTTCTTGATGATTTTCCTTTGGATGGGTTGAGGATCGTAAATCCTATTGGTGGATCCGCTACTCTTGGCTTGTTATGTGTTGATGTTAAGATTATTCTTTGTGGTTTCTCCTTTCATGCGAATCTGCATGTTATGGATCATCTTGGTTTTGATATGATATTGGGTATGGATTGGCTCGTCCGTTATGAAGTTCAAATTCTATGTCCCGAAAGAACTTTATATCTCAAGCATCCCGATGCTAGCGAGCAGTTATCTATTATATTTCGAAACGTGGATCATGATTCGAATGCTCTCATTTCTTCCTTCGAATCAGAGGATGTCATTGCTAATATTCCAGTTGTTTATGATTTTTCTGATGTCTTCGAGCCTATTTCTTGTTTACCGTCGAAGAGGGAAATTGAGTTCCGTATTGATCTTATCTGGTGCTCATCCTGTCAGTCGTCCTCCCACGGAGATGTTTGCTAAGGAAAATGAGGAACTCAAGCAACAATTATCTGAGTTGGAAGCCAAGCGTTTTATTCGTTCTAGCTCATCTCTTTGGGGCACCGCCGTTGTCTTTGTTAAGAAGCCAGATGGTACTCTTAGGCTTTGCATTGATTATCGCAAGCTTAACGAGCTCACTATCAAAAATAGGTATCCATTACCTAGGATCGACGACATGTTTGATCAATTAAGTGGCGCTAAGCTCTTTTCCCAACTCGATCTTGCTACCGGTTTTCATCAGTTACGAGTTGCGGAAGATAGCATTCCTCTTACCGCATTCCGTACTCATTATGGTTCTTACGAATGGCTTGTTATGCCGTTCGGTATGACGAATGCTTCGGTGAATTTTGTAGATCTTATGAATCGGATATTCTCGAAATATCTCGATAGGTTCGTCTTGGTTTCCATTGATGATATTCTTATTTATTCCAAATCTGAAGCCGATCATATTCAGCATTTGGAGATTGTTTTGAGCACTCTTCATCAGCATCAGCTTTATGCCAAATTCTCCAAGTGTCACTTCTGGGAGAATAGGCACGGTCATATTGTTTCTTCTAATGGTATTTCTGTCGATCCTTCCAAGATTGAATCTATTCAGAATTGGAAGAGGCACGAGACCGTTACTGAGATCCATAGTTTTCTTGGATTGGCGGGTTATTATCGCCAGTTTATTAAGGACTTTTCTCATATTGCTTTACCACTTACCACTCTCAAGAGAAAACCTGTTCCTTTTATTTGGTCAGATAAGTGTGAGAATTCTTTCTTGAAGTTAAAGGATCTCCTTACTCATGCTCCTATCTTAGTGGTTCCCGAAGGGAATCATGATCTTGTTGTTTATACCGATGCTAGTGGTTTTGGGCTCGGTGTTGTTCTCATGCAAAAGGATAGAGAAGTTGCCTATGATTCTAGACAACTAGAGCCTAACGAGGTTCGTTATGCTACCCATGATTTGGAGTTGGCCGGTATAGTCTTTACTCTACGGATTTGGCGACATTATTTGTTAGGCGAGCGTTTTATTCTCTTCACTGATCACAAATGTATGAAGTATTTATTTACTCAGAAAGAGCTTAATATGAGGCAATAGCGTTTGGCTTGAATTTCTTGCTTCATATGATTTCGATATTCAGTATACCCCTGGTAAGGGAAATCGAGTTGCTGATGCGCTTAGTCGCAAGCAGCAGGTTGTTGTTTCCATGATGCTAGCAGAGTGGAATATTTTGGAAGCTCTATCTCTATGTGATATTAGAGTCCGTCCTTCAGTTTCTGATTCTCCTGTGCTTTTATTTAGCATGGAAGCTCGTCCTAGTTTGTTGGATCGTGTTGTCGATGCCCAGAAACAAGATCCACGTATTTCTTTTCTTATTCAGAGTTGTGAATTGGAATCCCGAAGTGATGATCTAAAGGATTTCAATATTGATATTCATGGTTGTATTCAAACGAAAGGTTGATCGTGCCTGATGTTCCTAATCTTAGAAATGACATTCTTGAGGATTGTCATCGTTCTAAGTATACTATCCATCTAGATAGTAGTAAGATGTATGCTGATATGAAACGCTTATACTATTGGGAGCGTATGAAGCGTGATATTGCAAGTTATGTAAGCCATTGCATGACATGTCAACTTGTTAGAGCAGAACACCAGCGTCCCAGTGGTCTTTTGCAGCCTCTTGAGATTCCATTATGGAAATGGGATCAGATTTCTATGGACTTCATTGATGGTCTACCCCGTTCGAGGTCGGGCCATACTAGTATATGGGTGATTGTTGACAGATTGACTAAATTAGCCCATTTTATTCCTATCAAGTCCAATCGGACTGCTCCTTTATTTGCTAAGCTGTTTATTAAGGAAGTCGTTCGACTTTATGGTGTGCCTAGTTCTATTGTTAGTAACAAGGATCCGCTTTTTACTAGTGGTTTCTAGCAGTGCCTTTAGAAAGCTTTGGGCACTAAGCTCAATCCCAGTATAGTTTATCATCCACAGTCTGACGGTCAGACTGAAAGGGTGAATCAAGTTTTAGAGGATCTCCTTCAAGCTTGCATTCTTGATTTTGGTGGTAGTTGGGAAGACCACTTATCTCTTATTGAATTCCCTTATAACAATAGTTTTCAATCTAGTATCGGTATGGCTCCTTTCAAAGCTCTTTATGGAAGGTCGTGTCGATCACCATCTTGTTGGTTAGAATCGAGGGAAAAGTTAGTTCTCGGCCCCGATTATGTTCATGAATATTTGAAGAAGATTGTTATCATTAGACAGAGAATGAAAGAGGCTCAAAATAGGCAGAAATCTTATGCCGACCATCGTAGGAAGCCTTTGGAATTTTCTGTTGGTGAACTTGGATTCATTCGTGTTTCCCCGATGAAGGGTGTGGTGCGTTTTAGTAGCTTTGGAAAATTGGCTCCTCGATATATTGGATCGTTTCCTATTACAGAACACATTGGCCCAGTTGCTTATCGTGTGTTTCCACCTATTCAGTTTTCGGGAATTCATGACGTATTTCATGTATCCCAGCTTCGTCGATGCATTAGAGATTCGGATTCTATTATTGATCCTCATATGTTGCAAGATCTTGAGATCTCACCCGACTTGTCTATTGTACAAAATCCTATTCGTGTACTAGCTTCAGAGGTTAAACGCCTTCGGAATAAAGAAGTCCCGCTTGTGAAAATTCAATGGTCCACAAACCCTAAAGATTGCACTTGGGAAACCAGAGAATTCATCGAGCGTTCTTATCCAGGTTTTCTCTCCTCTTCGGGTGAGGTAGAGTATTCTTGATCTATCTTTTCTTTTTAATCTTTGTTGTGATGAATTATTTGTGTTATTGACTGCTTCTAGTATGAAAATTGCAGGGACGCAATTTTTATAAAGGGGGGTCTGTATCGACCGTGATTTTTGAATTACTGTCGGAGTAAATATTTTAAATAGAAAATTTTAAAAATTAAATTTAAATGTATATATATATGTATGTATGTATTAATAAATCTGAAGCTTTCGAAAGTGCCCAGATCTCTAGTTATAAATTGCGTGCAAATGTTGCATGTTCACGTTTTCATCAAGCACGCAGGTGTCATGCATGCATATTGTTTTTCCTGATATAGAGAATGGAGCCCAGGCAATTCATTATGCATACATGTAACCAGTGGGAACGCATATTGCAAATTTGGGCAAGAGCAGCTTCATTTTATTAAAAACAAAGTTTAAACAATTTTCCACTTGCTATCACTCTTGTTCACAGCGGCAAACATCATTTTTCTACATGTCTTTTTTTCTTTTCTTCACTTAAGCACATTTGCATTAAATGCAATGGTACAAAACCACTTTTCAGCACTCTTCAATTTTTGACTTGTACACAATAGAGAAAGAAAAGAGAATCTGCAGCATATTTTCTTTTCTCATTTTTCAGTAGCAAGGAACACATTAATGGCAGATCTAGGAATAGCTTTAGGTGGTTCTGGTAGCTAGTGAATTGTGAAGAGAATTTAAAGGTGAGTTCCAACTCACTTCTCTAATTTATTCTTCTTCTTTGCGTGCATTGAATGTCAGTGTTCAAACTTTTATTTTCATGCATGACTTCATATTTTTCTTCACACGTGACTGCATTCAAAAGAAAAATGGTCCTGGACACTATACTTTACTAGTTTAATCATGCTTGCACTTTATAGCAAGTCTGGTTGCTTTCAAAATTTCATTTTTATTTGTTCTGTGTTTCATTCTTCTCGTGCAAAATATGAAATTCATATGCCCAGTCATTAAAAACTTACCCAGGCCAATTGTTGTGTGCACCTTCTTGCATGCATAGGAAATCAATTGTTCTTCATACATTTTATTATGATGTTTCATGTTCATACCCATGAAAACAAAGTTTAGACCATGTGAAATCGTTCTTCATGCATTTTCTTTAGTTCAGTGGTTGTGTAAATCGTTCTTCGTGTGAAAAAATGTGTCTTCGTGCATGTATAATAATGGAGTAAGCACAGGTTGTGTTTTATATTTTTTTAGTTCAGGAATATAGTGGTTGCATGATTTTCGAAGTCATGCATTATATATAATAGGTGGCACAAAGTAATGCAAGCCCATACATGTACACTTCTTACTACATAATTACTAGTTAGATGGTGCTTGCACTTGAATACATTGCACAAGTACATTCATATTGGATATCATTTGTGTTTAGTGGTCAGGCCGTGTCACTTTTTTATGCGTGTGTAATTTTCTCTCTTGCATGCAGTGGGTTGTGTGAAAATAGCATGGCCAAGTTGTTTTGTTTAAACTTCATTGTGTGCAAGAACGTGTCTCATATTATATTTCAATATTCAAGTACATTGTTGAAAAATATATGTGTAGTTTGTTAAGACCTTTCTTCTGTTGAATTTCACTTTGGTATACAATTAGTGATTATTAGAAATGCTAAATATACGACCAGTTTGCTTTAATTTTTGTTCAAAAGTTTATAATTTGCATTGAACCGGTGTTACGCGTATTTTACTACCGTTACTTTTATAACGGGATTTTTATGCCGGTATTATACGTTTGAAGCGTGTTATTTTGATGACATTTTAGACGAATAAATTTACTATTGTTTTGACTTCAGTAACCGTCAATTTTAAAGTGGATTTTCAAGCGGCTATCCTGCAACACCGATTTTGTTATCTGTTTTTACGGTGTTTTGCAAAGCGCAATTTCCTTGTCGAAATTGCTACAGGTGTTGCTGTTTTAATCACGTGTTTTACCAAAATCGTTTTAAAATAAAAATGTTTCCAAAAAATTTACAGTTTGCGCTTTCAAAAGAATGAGGAAGAGATTCAAACGATTCAGCAAAATTGAGGACTATGAACCCATACTTTTACCGATTCAGTTAATTCTGGACTTGTCCGTTTGAGAACGTAAATTTCATTTATACAAAATACACAATTTTGCACTTTCAAGGAAACAATGAAGAGATATAAACGATTTAGCAAAAGTACAAAGTATAGAACCATGCTTTTACTAATTCGGTTAATTCCAGACTCGTTAATTGAAACATTTGTCGTTGTTTGATGATTCTGATGATTTGGTTGGGCTTTCGAGCCACTCTGCCGGACCTTCGGGTCATCTAATTGGCCTTCGGGTCAATTACCAACACTAGACCTTCGGGTCACTCTACGGACCTTCGGATCATCTGATGGGCGCCAAAAATTATGGTACTTGGTAGGCTTCGGCCATTTGAGATGTACGTGCGGCGTAGCTAAAACTCGCCATCTGCTGGGATCTATCCACTTTTATGCTGATTTTTGTAGTTATCTTATTTTGATTTCTAGATTTTGCGACTGCTAATTTTCTAGTTATCTATTTTTATTTCTAGAATTTGTGTATTGCTTCTTTGAATTCAATTGTGAATTTGAAAGTTGATTTTGATGGAGTTTAAATTGAAATTTCTTCATTCAAACTATGTTGATTATTTATGCTGAATAGTCTCATTCGAGACTATAATTATTTGCTTAAGCGTTATTTATCATACACTTATTTATGAGTTTAAATTAGACTGGTCCGTTTATTATTTTCTTTTAAATAATACTCGGGCCAGACCGAGTTATCGGATAGTCGCTATCTCTGATTCAGTTGCAGCTTCAACTTTTGGGATTTCACATCATCATTTGTCTAGATTTCGAGGAGTACTTTTGGCTTATTGACTCTCGTCTTATGTATGTATTGATGGATATGTATATGTACATTGGTTTCATGTGAACTATCGATTGTTATAGCATGTATTCCAGACTTGTCTTCTGCTATATATCTGATATTTCTGTTCTGATGTGACTTTACATATCTATGTTGTTGTTGTTATGAGTTGTTCTGGATTTTTCTTTAGCCGTCGTAGTTTCGTTTTAGATTTGGATTAAATTTATATCTTTGGGAGTAATTTAGAAAACTCCTATCAATGTAATCAATACTCGTCTATGGCATAACTTACGGATGGTCGCTTCTAACAAGCTTATTCTTCGCAATAGCAGAAGTTATTCCTTATAATAACCTTTGTTATTGTGATCATAGAGGTGGGGCGTCACAATAGCGGGTGTCGCGAGTTTATGTGTGTAAGCGTCTGACTGCTTAATTTCTAGTAGAAACCTTGGGGGTAGCACGTAGATAGGGTTTTGCCGAAGTTGGCTAAATTCAGTGTCATTCTATTTCTGCATTTATTATCCTGCTATTGTCTATGCTGCTATTATGATACATCTGTGTTGAAATAATTTTATACAAAATTCCGCATTAAATTTTTATTATTAATATTATCACCCTATTAAACTTCATTGTTGGAAAATATATGTGTAGTTTGTTAAGACCTTTCTTCTGTTGAATTTCACTTTGGTATACAATTAGTGATTATAAGAAATGCTAAATATACGACCAGTTTGCTTTAATTTTTGTTCAAAAGTTTATAATTTGCATTGAACCGGTGCTACGCGTATTTTACTACCGTTACTTTTATAACGGGATTTTTATGCCGGTATTATACGTTTGAAGCGTGTTGTTTTTGATGACATTTTTGACGAATAAATTTACTATTGTTTTGACTTCAGTAACCGTCAATTTTAAAGTGGATTTTCAAGCGGCTATCCTGCAACACCGATTTTGTTATCTGTTTTTACGGTGTTTTGCGAAGCGCAATTTTCTTGTCGAAATTGCTACAGGTGTTGCTGTTTTAATCACGTGTTTTACCAAAATCGTTTTAAAATAAAAATGTTTCCAAAAAATTTACAGTTTGCGCTTTCAAAAGAATGAGGAAGAGATTCAAACGATTCAGCAAAATTGAGGACTATGAACCCTTACTTTTACTGATTCAGTTAATTCTGGACTTGTCCGTTTGAGAACGTAAATTTCATTTATACAAAATACACAATTTTGCACTTTCAAGGAAACAATGAAGAGATTTAAACGATTTAGCATAAGTACAAATTATGGAACCATGCTTTTACTAATTCGGTTAATTCCAGACTCGTTAATTGAAACATTTGTTGTTGTTTGATGATTCTGATGATTTGGTTGGGCTTTCGAGCCACTCTGCCGGACCTACGGGTCATCTAATTGACCTTCGGGTCAATTACCAACACTAGACCTTCGGGTCACTCTGCGGACCTTCGGGTCATCTGATGGACGCCAAAAATTATGGTACTTGGTAGGCTTCGGCCATTTGAGATGCACGTGCGGCGTAGCTAAAACTCGCCATCTGCTGGGATCTATCCACTTTTATGCTGATTTTTGTAGTTATCTTATTTTGATTTCTAGATTTTCCGACTGCTAATTTTCTAGTTATCTATTTTGATTTCTAGAATTTGTGTATTGCTGCTTTGAATTCAATTGTGAATTTGAAAGTTGATTTTGATGGAGTTTAAATTGAAATTTCTTCATTTAAACTATGTTGATTATTTATGCTGAATAGTCTCATTCGAGACTATAATTATTTTCTTAAGCGTTATTTATCATACAATTATTTCTAAGTTTAAATTAGACTGGTCTGTTTATTATTTTCTTTTAAATAATACTCGGGTCAGACCGAGTTATCGGATAGTCGCTATCTCTAATTCAGTTGCAGCTTCAGCTTTTGGGATTTCACATCATCATTTGTCTAGATTTCGAGGAGTACTTTTGGCTTATTGACTCTCGTCTTATGTATGTATTAATGGATATGTATATGTACATTGGGTTCATGTGAACTATCGATTGTTATAGCATGTATTCCAGACTTGTCTTCCGCTATATATCTGATATTTCTGTTCTGATGTGACTTTACATATCTATGTTGTTGTTGTTGTTATGAGTTGTTCTGGATTTTTCTTTAGCCGTCGTAGTTTCGTTTTAGATTTGGATTAAATTTATATCTTTGGGAGTAATTTAGAAAACTCCTATCAATGTAATCAATACTCGTCTAAGGCATAACTTACGGATGGTCGCTTCTAACAAGCTTATTCTTCGCAATAGCAGAAGTTATTCCTTATAATAACCTTTGTTATTGTGATCATAGAGGTGGGGCGTCACAATAGCGGGTGTCGCGAGTTTATGTGTGTAAGCGTCTGACTGCTTAATTTCTAGTAGAAACCTTGGGGGTAGCACGTAGATAGGGTTTTGCCGAAGTTGGCTAAATTCAGTGTCATTCTATTTCTGCATTTATTATCCTGCTATTGTCTATGCTGCTATTATGATACATCTGTGTTGAAATAATTTTATACAAAATTCTGCATTAAATTTTTATTATTAATAGTATCACCCTATTAAACTTCATTGTTGAAAAATATATGTGTAGTTTGTTAAGACCTTTCTTCTGTTGAATTTCACTTTGGTATACAATTAGTGATTATAAGAAATGCTAAATATACGACCAGTTTGCTTTAATTTTTGTTCAAAAGTTTATAATTTGCATTGAACCGGTGTTACGTGTATTTTACTACCGTTACTTTTATAACGGGATTTTTATGCCGGTATTATACGTTTGAAGCGTGTTGTTTTTGATGACATTTTTGACGAATAAATTTACTATTGTTTTGACTTCAGTAACCGTCAATTTTAAAGTGGATTTTCAAGCGGCTATCCTGCAACACCGATTTTGTTATCTGTTTTTACGGTGTTTTGCGAAGCGCAATTTTCTTGTCTAAATTGCTACAGGTGTTGCTGTTTTAATCACGTGTTTTACCAAAATCGTTTTAAAATAAAAATGTTTCCAAAAAATTTACAGTTTGCGCTTTCAAAAGAATGAGGAAGAGATTCAAACGATTCAGCAAAATTGAGGATTATGAACCCTTACTTTTACTGATTCAGTTAATTCTGGACTTGTCCGTTTGAGAACGTAAATTTCATTTATACAAAATACACAATTTTGCACTTTCAAGGAAACAATGAAGAGATTTAAACGATTTAGCATAAGTACAAATTATGGAACCATGCTTTTACTAATTCGGTTAATTCCAGACTCGTTAATTGAAACATTTGTTGTTGTTTGATGATTCTGATGATTTGGTTGGGCTTTCGAGCCACTCTGCCGGACCTACGGGTCATCTAATTGACCTTCGGGTCAATTACCAACACTAGACCTTCGGGTCACTCTGCGGACCTTCGGGTCATCTGATGGACGCCAAAAATTATGGTACTTGGTAGGCTTCGGCCATTTGAGATGCACGTGCGGCGTAGCTAAAACTCGCCATCTGCTGGGATCTATCCACTTTTATGCTGATTTTTGTAGTTATCTTATTTTGATTTCTAGATTTTCCGACTGCTAATTTTCTAGTTATCTATTTTGATTTCTAGAATTTGTGTATTGCTGCTTTGAATTCAATTGTGAATTTGAAAGTTGATTTTGATGGAGTTTAAATTGAAATTTCTTCATTTAAACTATGTTGATTATTTATGCTGAATAGTCTCATTCGAGACTATAATTATTTGCTTAAGCGTTATTTATCATACAATTATTTCTGAGTTTAAATTAGACTGGTCTGTTTATTATTTTCTTTTAAATAATACTCGGGTCAGACCGAGTTATCGGATAGTCGCTATCTCTGATTCAGTTGCAGCTTTAGCTTTTGGGATTTCACATCATCATTTGTCTAGATTTCGAGGAGTACTTTTGGCTTATTGACTCTCGTCTTATGTATGTATTAATGGATATGTATATGTACATTGGGTTCATGTGAACTATCGATTGTTATAGCATGTATTCCAGACTTGTCTTCCGCTATATATCTGATATTTCTGTTCTGATGTGACTTTACATATCTATGTTGTTGTTGTTGTTATGAGTTGTTCTGGATTTTCCTTTAGCCGTCGTAGTTTCGTTTTAGATTTGGATTAAATTTATATCTTTGGAAGTAATTTAGAAAACTCCTATCAATGTAATCAATACTCGTCTAAGGCATAACTTACGGATGGTCGCTTCTAACAAGCTTATTCTTCGCAATAGCAGAAGTTATTCCTTATAATAACCTTTGTTATTGTGATCATAGAGGTGGGGCGTCACAATAGCGGGTGTCGCGAGTTTATGTGTGTAAGCGTCTGACTGCTTAATTTCTAGTAGAAACCTTGGGGGTAGCACGTAGATAGGGTTTTGCCGAAGTTGGCTAAATCCAGTGTCATTCTATTTCTGCATTTATTATCCTGCTATTGTCTATGCTGCTATTATGATACATCTGTGTTGAAATAATTTTACACAAAATTCCGCATTAAATTTTTATTATTAATAGTATCACCCTATTAAACTTCATTGTTGAAAAATATATGTGTAGTTTGTTAAGACCTTTCTTCTGTTGAATTTCACTTTGGTATACAATTAGTGATTATAAGAAATGCTAAATATACGACCAGTTTGCTTTAATTTTTGTTCAAAAGTTTATAATTTGCATTGAACCGGTGTTACGTGTATTTTACTACCGTTACTTTTATAACGGGATTTTTATGCCGGTATTATACGTTTGAAGCGTGTTGTTTTTGATGACATTTTTGACGAATAAATTTACTATTGTTTTGACTTCAGTAACCGTCAATTTTAAAGTGGATTTTCAAGCGGCTATCCTGCAACACCGATTTTGTTATCTGTTTTTACGGTGTTTTGCGAAGCGCAATTTTCTTGTCGAAATTGCTACAGGTGTTGCTGTTTTAATCACGTGTTTTACCAAAATCGTTTTAAAATAAAAATGTTTCCAAAAAATTTACAGTTTGCGCTTTCAAAAGAATGAGGAAGAGATTCAAACGATTCAGCAAAATTGAGGACTATGAACCCTTACTTTTACTGATTCAGTTAATTCTGGACTTGTCCGTTTGAGAACGTAAATTTCATTTATACAAAATACACAATTTTGCACTTTCAAGGAAACAATGAAGAGATTTAAATGATTTAGCATAAGTACAAAGTATGGAACCATGCTTTTACTAATTTGGTTAATTCCAGACTCGTTAATTGAAACATTTGTTGTTGTTTGATGATTCTGATGATTTGGTTGGGCTTTCGAGCCACTCTACCGGACCTTCGGGTCATCTAATTGACCTACGGGTCAATTACCAACACTAGACCTTCGGGTCACCCTGCGGACCTTCGGGTCACCCTGCGGACCTTCGGGTCATCTGATGGGCGCCAAAAATTATGGTACTTGGTAGGCTTCGGCCATTTGAGATGCACGTGCGGCGTAGCTAAAACTCACCATCTGCTGGGATCTATCCACTTTTATGCTGATTTTTGTAGTTATCTTATTTTGATTTCTAGATTTTCCGACTGCTAATTTTCTAGTTATCTATTTTGATTTCTAGAATTTGTGTATTGCTGCTTTGAATTCAATTGTGAATTTGAAAGTTGATTTTGATGGAGTTTAAATTGAAATTTCTTCATTTAAACTATGTTGATTATTTATGCTGAATAGTCTCATTCGAGACTATAATTATTTGCTTAAGCGTTATTTATCATACAATTATTTCTGAGTTTAAATTCGACTGGTCTGTTTATTATTTTCTTTTAAATAATACTCGGGTCAGACCGAGTTATCGGATAGTCGCTATCTCTGATTCAGTTGCAGCTTCAGCTTTTGGGATTTCACATCATCATTTGTCTAGATTTCGAGGATTACTTTTGGCTTATTGACTCTCGTCTTATGTATGTATTGATGGATATGTATATGTACATTGGGTTCATGTGAACTATCGATTGTTATAGCATGTATTCCAGACTTGTCTTCCGCTATATATCTGATATTTCTGTTCTGATGTGACTTTACATATCTATGTTGTTGTTGTTATGAGTTGTTCTGGATTTTTCTTTAGCCGTCGTAGTTTCGTTTTAGATTTGGATTGAATTTATATCTTTGGGAGTAATTTAGAAAACTCCTATCAATGTAATCAATACTCGTCTAAGACATAACTTACGGATGGTCGCTTCTAACAAGCTTATTCTTCGCAATAGCAGAAGTTATTCCTTATAATAACCTTTGTTATTGTGATCATAGAGGTGGGGCGTCACAAAAGCGGGTGCCGCGAGTTTATGTGTGTAAGCGTCTGACTGCTTAATTTCTAGTAGAAACCTTAGGGGTAGCACGTAGATAGGGTTTTGCCGAAGTTGGGTAAATTCAGTGTCATTCTATTTCTGCATTTATTATCCTGCTATTGTCTATGCTGCTATTATGATACATCTGTGTTGAAATAATTTTATACAAAATTCCGCATTAAATTTTTATTATTAATAGTATCACCTTATTAACCCCTCCCACCCCTCTAGGGTGAAATCGATCCTACAAGTATTATCAGAGCTAGGTACAAAAGTTATTTTTGTTTTAAAATTTTGATTTTTCAAAAACCAATTTTTGTTTTAAAAATTTGAAAATTTTAAAATGGCTTCTTTTAATAATGCTTTTGCGGAGGGTCGGTCCATAGTTAGACCACTGAAGTTCAATGCTGAATTGCCTACTGGAAAAATATGATGGAAATTTTTCTGAAAACCATTGACGCTTGGAATATTGTTAAGATAGAGTATAGAGCACCAACTATAATTATAAATAATCAGGAAATAAATAAACCGAAGGATCAATGGACAGATCTAGAAAATAAGTTACAGAATACTAATGCCAAAGCTATGAATTCGATTATTTGTTCATTAGATCGGTTTGAATTTAATCGTGTCTCGCATTGTCTAATTATATAGGAAATATGGCACACACTAGAAGTGACTCACGAGGGTACATCTCAAGTCAAGGAAGCTCGCCTTGCCATGCTGAGTTGCGAATACGAGAGTTTTACAATGGCCAAGAAAGAAAATGTTAAAGATATGTACGGATGGCTTTCCAACATCGTATACAAATCAAAAGCTCTCAGAAAATCATACACGGAATTGGAAATAGTTCGAAAAATCCTCAGAGTCCTTCCATGAAGTTTTGAAGCAAAAGTGACTGCCAGTCAAGAATTGAACAATTTAAAACAAATCAAAGTTGAAGAACTCATCGGAAATCTCACCACTTATGAGCTAGAAATGAAATTCAAGGAAGAGCGTGAAGGAGGAGATACTCGAAAGAAATCAATATCTGTCAAAGGAACAACTGAAAGTGACGATGATGATGAAGCAGCAGAGTTGGAAATGGTAATAAAGAGATAAAAAAGGTGGAATCGCAAATACGGAAATCCAGCTCGAAATCAAAAATTAAAAAGCAAAATAACCAAAGTTTTAGATAACATAGAACAACGAAAAATCATCTGTCATAAGTGCAACCAACACGGACGCATCAAGCCCAACTGTCCTCAAAACCGACATGACTTTAAAAAGAAATCAAAAAGGAGAAATTTTGCAGCCATGTGGAATACAAGTGATGAAGATAATCGAAGTACTAGCAGTGAGAGTGAGAAAGCAGATATGTGCCTTCAAGGTAATATAACTGATAGCGACGATGACGAAAGCGAGGTATCGAAACTCACTCACTTAGAATTACTTATATGTTTCCACGAAATAAATGGCTGTTTTGAACGACTTAGGGAGAAGTATGCCAAACTTGAATCACAAAAGGATGCTTTGATAGATTTAAATAAACAACTTGGCCAATTAGTTAAAACCTATCAAAGTAGGATCCCTAAGTGTGATAAGTGTCCAACATTTGAAGAAGAGATTAAAAAATCAGAAATCAAAATTGAATCGGTTGAAAATGAAATTCTGATTTTGAAAGAAAGTGAAAATACAAGAAGGGAAAATTCTATTAAAAAGTACACACAATTATTAAACGAAAATGAATCTCTCAAAACAAGTCCAACAACTGCAACGACTTTAGATAAATTTTCCAAAAGTGAAAAATCTTTGAATATGCTCTTAGGGAAACAAACTGTTAATTATAGTTAGACAAGGACTTGGATATAATCAAGCTAAATTTGTTAGGAGTGAATTTAATCAAGTCAATTCAATGTGCACAATTTGTAGAAAATTTGGACACAATCAAAATAATTGTTAGTATAGACCCAAACACATAAAAACCATTCCAATTTGGGTTCCAAAAGGTACAAATATAAAATCTCTCAAAGTTAAACAAACTTAGGTGCCAAAAGGAACATATATAAATACTTATGGGTCTCCACAAAATTATTTTTCAAAATCAATTGCCACTAACAACCATGGACCCATAAAAACAAATAGGTCACAAAAATCTTTTAACGTGTAGGTGTGGTGGCAGGCTAAGGAACAACAACAGTGTTACTTGGATTCTGGCTGTTCCAGAAACACAACGGATGACAAAGTAAAGTTCCTTAGCCTAGTACAAAGGTGACAGAATCACAATGGGCAACAATGAAAAATTATCGTAGAGGTAGAACATGTAATGCTATATTTTGAACGATATATTAAATGCGACAATCTGCACCGAAGTCTGAATTAAATCAACCAGTAATGTGATAAATGGTGATTTTGATTCTGACTTATTCAAAATTGTTGGCCTATTATATTCTTATGCCAGGAAAACTATAAAAATCTCTAGAGTCTTTGAATTACTTCATATATATTAGTTTGGATTAGTAACAGTGTTATATTGGATGATAATACATTTGGTTATTTTACGGCTGACTCTATATTCAAGGTTTTTGATTATTTACACGGCTTCAATTAAAATTCAAAAGAATATTCATTTAAAAAGTTGAAAAAATGGATTTCAAGAAATTGTTGAAAATTTCACAGTCTGGTCTATAACATTCAATTAACGATAATCTTGAGTAAAAGAAAAATTCAGACGCAGCTTACACTGGTAATCTAGTTGATAGAAAAATTACTAGTGGAACGTGATTTATGTTAAGACATTTAGTAACTGCCTCGTTTTTCAAAGAAAATATCTGCATATTTTTCACTTCAAATAATTTTCAAATTGCAGACACTTTTTAAAAAATCCCTTCTAGAAAATCATTTTTTACCTTGTTTTCAGATTGGTCATTTTTAGAAAAATTGATTTTATAATTACTTTTGAATTTAATTTTTAAATTATTACATTGACCAATCTGACTTCCTACTAATTACTGAAAAGATAAATAGTGATTGAAAAAGTGATGAGTGTTGATATTTATCATATATTATAACTCGAGACGGTATAATTAGTAAATTTCTTTAGAAATTTAAACAAGAGTTATAAAACTTTTTGTTGGTAAAAATTTCATGACCATTTCTATTTCTATCATATTTCTATCAACCATCACTCATCAAAATCCATTATACTATGTCAATATGTGGTGATTTAAACAGGAATCGTTTGTTTTTCATTTTATGTTTTTTTTAAAACTAAAAAAAAAAACCAAAGTATTCATTCTCATTTAAAACTCCTCATGGTTATGCATGGGTGAATTATTGGAATTTCTGATTATGTGCTTCCATGCTCATTTAAAAGTCCTCACGGTTATGCATGTATGGAACGCATATCAAAATTGATTTATTAAATAAACAAGTTGATTCTAATCCCATTTAAAAGTCCTCACGGTTATGCGTGGTTAGAAGATACTTGAATTCATTTTAAAAAAAATTGAATGCTACTAAACTCATTTAAATGTCCTAACGGTTTTGCATGGTTAGTAGATATTCAAATTCTTGAAATAAATATACCATAAATAGACATAACTGTATGGTTTTATATGATGACATCATTCATATCATTCTAAAGTGGAATATGCTTCAAACAGAGTATTTATGATTTTTGTTTGATTTTTTTATTGAAATTTAATATTTATATTCGATTGAGTTTTAATGTTGTTTTAATATCTATCACTTTATCTCCATTTTCCAAACACTATTACTCTTTTGCTGATAACAAAAGGGGGAGAGGAAAGTTAAGATTTTGACAAATAAAGGTCAAATATTTTCTATTTGCATCTAAGCTTATTTGCATATTTTTATTTGTATGCACATATGAAGGGGGAGCCTTGTGTAGAGAGGAAGCGTTTAAATAGGAGGAGCAAATAGAATATATCAATGAGCAAATACATTTAACATATTCAAAATCTCAAAATATGTTTGTTATAATCAAAAGGGGGAGATTGTTGAAAATGCGAGTTTATGATTTTTGTTTGATGATAATAAACATATATATATTATAAATATGTTTGTTAATGTGCTATTTTATTTTTCACATAATTAAATAAATATTTGGTGAATAAAATAAATAACACAGTATTTAAATTCAGACAGATATTTACTCAAACAAATATTTATTACAGTTTTGAATAGTACAAATTCAAGCTTTCACTATACATATACAATTTTAATTACAATACAAATTCAATTACATCACAATCTTTCATTTACAAATGTCCTCACTGTATATCGCTCATTCACTCATAATTTATCTTCAACTTCATTGAATCCAGCATCTAAGCAATCTGCAAAAATAAATTTGACGCAGTAAAATTGAAAAAAAAAATTGCAGTGTAAAATAAAATGTGATTTTGGAAATTTTATTTTCCTCGGTTATTTGGGTTGTTCGTCATCATTTAAATTTGAATTCATCATAAATGAACAGCTTATGACATGCACGATGTATCACTATACATGCCACAAGGCCATGCATACCGATATACACTTGATAAAGTTACAGGGATAGGTGAGCACAAGGTCAAACCCAAATCAGAAGTTGGGTTCAACTCAAGTGCAATAAAAATAAAGTCACGATATCAGAACAAGGTCAAACCCGAGCTCCAAGCTAGATTCAACACAGGTGTAGTTCAAATACACAAGTTTAATAAAATTGTCAGGAGCAAGCCAGTCAAAGTGCACACATGAACCAGAATAGTTCGATTCAAGGCAGTGACTCAATCAATATGATATGCAACCTGTACCACATAACATCAAAGATACAGATACAAGTTTAATGACTCGACACACAATGAAACTGCACCAGACTAGGCACAAGCTAGAAGTTCATCATGCTCACAAGTTTAAGGCACAGTGCGGACTTACGAACACACTAGAAATGACAACTGGAAACATGAATGTACAGACACCATGAAATCAAGTGAACCAGTAAATAGAACAATTATAAGACTCACAATGCAACTAGAATGCAAATTGTCTCAAAGTAAATACACTGCCTTAAAGCAAGTAGCAAGACTACATCAATCAGACATCAAGTATATGTGGAGGCTGCAAACACATAAAACAGCGATAACCATTTCATGTCGAACAAGACAAAATCAAAAACCAAGCGCCAAGTATACAGTGAACCAGACCAGCTTATAAATACAACTCAAACTCAATGAAGTACATCAAACCAGAATAGCAAGTGGAACTGACCACACAAGAAAAGCTCGACCAAGTGGTAAACAAACAACACATGAAAATGAACCAAATCCTTCTTTTGTGAACAGATCAACAACAATGATGAACCAATAGAGTTCGAGTTTCAAACACAACAACTTGATGCATCACGGTAACACAGTTACAAGCTAAAATGCACACTGCACTGATCCAGACAGCATAAACAACATGAATGATTAAACACCAATGAACCAAATAAGTGTACAGGTCTGTGACAATATCAAGTGAAGGGCACAACTGCTCAAATGAGCAATCTCAAACATGATACATGACAATATGGATGCAAGTGAATGCAACATTTCTACAAGACATACATATGTATCAATGAAGCAGTGCAGCAGTAAATGGTAGCAACTCGAACTCAAGTCAAGCTACATGAAGACTAACAGTAAGCAGTGCCGAAGACATAGAGGATTAAATCAAAACCGTGAAGATGCAGTGGGTCAAAAATCCAAGTATCAGGGCGAGTATTCTATGGATATGAACACACATATATATGCAGTGCAAACTCGAGTAACAGGTTCAGGTAGACCAAAGAATAAAATAAGTATGCACATGAATATGTCCAAGACACAGTAGTATGAAAGTCATGATATACAAGTGAGAAAATGAACAAAGTTAGGCAATGTCAACAACCACGACAACATACAAAATTCAACCAGTCCAAAGCAAATGTCAGAGCCGTGATGAACAAGGTGTCAAACAAATGAACAAATCAAACAAGCCGTGGTGGCCAAGAAATTAATCAACACCGTGTTAATCAAGTAAAGAAATTATACGACTTTAAACAAGTCAGTAATCATCATCAACATCCAAACAACATCGAATAGCCGGAACAAAGTAAAAGATGAATTCAAATAAATTTATATGAACGAAAATATAGGAATTCGAATCCTATATAAACCCAAATCATCACCGGCCGAAAATCCATTCGAGTTCGAGAATAACTGACAACAATAAACCAATAACTCGAATCATCTATCGAGTTCAAACAATCAACCAGAAAAATAACATACCAATTTTAATTCAAACTCGATCGAATTGAAGTTGCCGAAAGCGATCGACGGAGAGAAGAAAGGAATCAAAACTTCAGAATTCAAGCGGCGGCATCAATTTTCACAAGCCTTAATTTCGCACAAAGGAACGAACGACAAAGGAAAAGGATACAAGGAGGCGGGCCGATAAAGGAATAAAAAGGGATAAGATTTTCACTTAACAAAAGTTTGGGCCGACTTCTATATGTTATATTTGGGCTTAATTTTTAATTAGGGTTTTGTGTTTAATTTGATTTTAATTTTTTATTTCCTCTTTAAATATCTGTAATTTGTAGTCGTGTGACTAGGGGACAAACTACGTGGCATAGTTTGAGAATAGTTTGAGAATTCACAACTAAGTGGTTGAGTTGTGGCAGGGTTTTGAGCGTAGAGTTAAGGCTAGTTGATAGCGGGTGTAGCGAGTTTACATATGTAAGCGTCTGGCTGCTTAATTTCTAGTAGAAACCTTGAGAGCAGCACGTAGGCAGGGTTTTGCCGAAGCTGGGTAAATTCTGTGTCGTTCTATTTCTGCATTTATTATTCTGCTATTATCTGTGCTGCTATTCTGATATATCTATGTTGAAATAATTTTATACAAACTTCCGCATTAAATTTTTATAATTAATAGAATCACCCTATTCACCCCCACTCTAGGGTTAAATCGATCCTACACTATTGAGCTTGATCTTGAGAAAGACATTGATGTCAACTATGATCCAGGACTATGGGGAAAAATTACAGATAGTAAAAGAGTGATTTTAGTTCAAAAAGGGCCTATTAAAATTTTAAAAGAGAATAATAAGTATCCTAAACATGAAAGTTACGGAAGACATTTTTCTTCTAAGCATTATATTGGTTATTATCCATATGGGTCATCACATGTGGTATCAGAGCTTCGTCTACAACCCACGCTTCATTTCCCCTTACACCGATTGACTCCGGTACATTGACGTTGCCACAGTAATTCAAATTCCGACCTCAACTAAAACTTAGGTTTAAACCCTAGATCGACAGCGTTCGTCATATAACAGTGACGTATCATTACACATTTGAATTTAAAGACGCTAGAGACCCTGAAATATTAACTTACTAGATATTTGAATAACAGTATCTGTCACTGCTATAATCCATCCTCTATAGTTTTTCCCATCCTCTTGAAGTTTCCATCAGGCAAGTCTTGACCCAAGGTCAAAGCCTAAACACCTCCAGTAGTTTGTATGATGCCTGGATTGAAAAAGGCCAACCTCCATGCAGTGAATTTAGTCCCTCCAATCTTCGTAATAAGATCGAACAACAATGACATTAGAAGTTATGTTGCACCTCCTCTAAGATTGCCCCCATCCTACAGCAATCCCATTGGCTGTTCCTACTTTGGTCGAAAAGCACATTGAGCTCATCCAGTACTAAGCTAACATGAATGAAACTAAACTGAAACCAGTGAAGATATGTGATGTGATATCCTGGAATTTCAAGGAATTTAAAATGTGATAATCTCTTAATTAAATTATTCAAAATTGATAAAATTGTTATTTTCAAATATAAATAACAAAAATAATAATAATGTGATGTTTTTAAACATAGATATAGATTGATTTTAAATAGAATAATTATTTAGTTTATGTTGTTTTATAAATTTGATTTCAAAATATACTTATTATTTTCAAATCTAATAAGTGTTGTCATATAGATTTCAATAGATTTAATATTTCCAAATTTAATATTGTGTTCGTTTAAATTAATATGTATATATATATATATATATATATATATTTGAGTTGATTTTAAATTGAAGTTTAAATTGAATTTGAATTTGGATTTAAATTTGAAATTTAAAAAGAACATATATATTTCTTGAAATTATTTTGGATATAAAAGAATATATGAATAGAGTTTTTATTTGAAATAAGATTTGTTTTATATTAATTTAAACAAAGGAATTTAATTTATATAACTTTAGAAAGTATTTATTTAATAGTAAATAAATACAAAAGCTTTTAAATTAGCATTTAAAAATGGACTAAATAATTTTATATGATTTTAATTAGAATCTAATTGGTTTTTATTTTATTCCTTTTAAAAGTTTTATTTATATAAAATTAGGAAAAGCAATTATAAATTAATAAAAGCACTTATTTATTTGGTAAATTAATAATAAAAGCTTTTAATTCTTTTAAAAATATTATAAAATTTAATAATGATAAGTGTAAGGTTATTAATTCTTTTATTAACATGTGTAAGATAATTAGCATTGAAATTGGACAAATGTTGATTTATTTGAACAAGTGTCATATTTGTTTCCATTTTTCTTTAATTTTAATAAATCACAATTTAAACCTATATAAACAATCGTCTTCTTGCTTAAATTCTTTTTCTATCCTCTCATTTCTTAACTCAAGAAAACTTCACTTGTAAAACTACTTCAAACCAGGAATTTTTCATGCAATCAAAACCTGTAACCATTTCCTCAAAAACAATCTAAAAGCATTTTACAAAAGCTCAGATTCAAAATCAATACCCTGTGACCTTCTCAAACTAAAGCCTGAAAAATTCTTAACTCAAAATCAAAAGCCAAATCTGAAACCAATTTTAAAAACTCAAAGCAAACCCTGTAAACATCTTTTAAAATCAGAAGTCTGTAACCTCCTCAAACTAAGCCTGTAACAACTACAACCTGGAATGAAGTCTGAATCATCATCATGTTTCAGACCATTTAAACATTCCAAAGCAATTCAGCTTTCAATCAAAGCAATACAAAGCTTCAGAAATCAAAATAACAACTGTATGCAAGTTTTCAAATTCCAGATCAAGCTCTCTGCCTTATCAACTGTGAGTAAACTTTTTAATTAAAAGTTTAAGTAGGTAAATAATGGTTGCTTGTGAAATTCTATGTTGATGATGCTCTGCATGTATATGTATATATAAGTATAGTATCTGTATTTATATGATTGTGTTCATAGGTGCATGTGAGAGTCATTTTGTTCTTCCCTGTTCTTTTACAGGATTTTCAAGTTTAAACCAAAAATTCATTTCTCTCCTCCTCTAATTTCCTATAGGGTTTGGTCTTTAAACAATAAATATTTGTTTAGATAAAAATTTAATTTTAAAAATGAATTTATAAGTAAAAATACTTAAAAGTTTATCTGGGAAATGTGATACAGTAGGAATTCTTTTTAACATATTAAAATCAATCACTTAAATTTGCTGTTTCAAGTATATATCTTGAATCATCTCTGAAAGATAGGATTTTTAAAACAAAAATCAAAAATTTTAATATTGAGATGAATGTGCAATTTGGAGAAGACCTGAAATTGTATTTTGGTGTTTTTCTGGTGACTGCAACACTTCTAGTAGTCGTGGCTACGGCTGGAGGAGGTCGGGGTGTAGGAGTGCTCAGAAAAAATGACTGGAGGATGGATAGTTCGACATAGCGGTGGCGGTGGGTCAATTTAGGTTTTAACCCTAATTTTGATGAAGCTAGAATTTTTGGTCATTACGTTATCTCCAGTGATGCGAGTTGCTTAAAACTTTAGGGAAAGGTGGCATGGTGTGTCTGTAGGGTATGGCCAGACTCGCTCAACCTCTGGTGGTCGAAATAGTTTGGTCGAAGGGGTTTTGCTGGAGGTTGTTTTGATTCCAGTTCATCTGGAATACTCGATCTTGCTCGAGAGCTCGTGATTGTGTTTTGATGGTCGGGATGGGTTGCAGCGACGTTAGGTGGTGTGCCGGAGGGTGCGTTGATGGTCGAAGGTAGCTCCGACGATGGTGCATGTGCACAGGGAGGGGGGGTTCGTGTTAGTGGTTTTGTGTTGTGAGATTTCTCGAAAAAAGGGTCGGGATTTCGGGGTAGATGACTCGAGTGTAAACTCGAGTAGTTGTGGGGGATTAAAAAAATGGGAAGCAGAGGAAGAACTCAGGGTTAGACCCGAGTGGCCTTCGGGTATGACTCGAGCATTGTGCTGTGCAGTTTTAAAGAAGTTTTAAAAACAAGGTTTTTTTTTTAATTTAAAAATAAATTTAGTTTAAACCTTTTTATATAAATTATTTTATATATAATAAATATTTTTTAACATTTTGGTTAAGAAGTTTGAAATTTGTTAAATTTAAATTTTGTTAAGTATATTTAAAGTGAATTTAAAACTTGAGTTAGGAATGAAATTTTAAAAGTTTTTATTAAAGCAAGTTTTTAAATTCAAATTTGAAACTAGTTTTTTAAAACTATTAATTGATAAATGCTTTAAGTTATCTTAAAGTTATGTTTTTATAACTTTAATTTATAAAGATAAATGATTATTTTATTTTAAAACTTAATTAATGATCTAATTAAGTAATGTTAATTATAAAGATAAAGGGGTTTAAATATGTTAAGGGTTAATAAAGACATTTATAAGATAATGTTTTATCTTAAGATAATTAAGGTTTAATGTCTTGATATTAATTAAATTAATTAAATGAAATTAAGTATAATTAATTAATTTAATTAATTATAAAGGATTAATTAGGAAATTAATTAACAATAATTAATTGATTTAATTAATAAATAACTAAGGTTTAAGAGTTAATTAGTTTAAAGGTTGTTTAATTTGTAATTAAAGATCATTAATTAGATAATTAAAGGTTATTGATTAATGATTAAAGATTGATTAATTTAGTAATTAAGATAGATTAACTAATGATTTGAGATTAATTAACTGGTAATTAATGATTAGTTAATTAGTAATTAAGGATTAATTAAATAGTAATTAAGAAGAACTAAACTTGTAATTAAGTTTTATTAATTAATAATTATGTTTTTTAATTAATAATTAGAGGATAATTAATCTGTAATTAAAGATTAATTAAGAAGATGTTAAGGGGTAATTAATTGATTAATCAAATGGTAATTAAGGATTAATAAAATGTTAATTAAGGATGGGCTAACTGTTAATTAAGGATTAATCAACTGGTGATTAAGGGGTAACTAATTTGTAATTAAGTTTTGTTAATTAATAATTAGGTTTACTAATTAATAAATAAGAGATAATTAACTAGTTAATTAATGATTAATTAATTAATTATAAGAATAATTATGGATTAATTAATTTGTATTAAGGGATATTGATTAATAATCAAGGTTTATAAATTAATAGTTAAAGGAAAATTAATCTGGGATTAGAGATTATTGATAAGGTAATTAAGGAGTGATTAATTAATCGAATGGGATGTAATTAATTAATGGTTGATTAAGCAGGATTAGGTGATTAATTCTTAAGTAATTAATTTAAATTAAATTAATTAAATCAATTATGTTATGGATTAATAATTCCTGTTTGTGGATGATTGTTTGTATGGAATGTCTAAATTGGATGATACCTATTGGATGATATGCTGTGATATTCTATGATATGATATTGGATATACCAATGATAAATGTGTGATATTTATCTGTGTTAAATGCTGTGTGAATTCAAAGTATTGAATTGAATTGAATTGTTTAACTTTTTAAACAATTTAGCCTTTAAGATACGTTTGGATTTCGATGAGACCGGGATCGAGTATCAAATTTGATTGTCCGTAAACCACATCGATCCAAGTTAATCGATAGGTCGTGACATCTCAAAGTGAATATCGAGATGGAGTTTCAGAGTGCAAGGGTTATTGGCGTTAAATTTGAGGTTGATTCCAAAATGAGTGTAACGAGATAATGCATTCAGTTTCGTTCGAACCCGGAACGAACTTGTATGGATTGAATGCTTTCAGAACATCATCAGGTGGATGATGAGCTAAGATAGATTGTTCTATAAAGGTAATCGTAGCCTCAAGCATCATCAACCGGTAATGGATAAAACAGAGGAGGTGCAGTAAGGCTAAGTGAGTCACGCTCAAGTAGGATAAGATCTTTCCCCATCTAGAGTCCCTTTTTATTCGGCTCTGTGAGCGGTTGAATAACTACAACCACTGGGGTTGTCTTATTCGGGACTATCCAGTAAGGGATGGTTCCGGTCATGTGTTGCAGGGGATTTAGGGTGGATCCTCGGTACGGTGATTGAGACCACATACCATGACGGGCGGTATCCCGGTAGCCCTATCATTAATGGAAATCCATTTTTCCTATGTGCCCTTTACGGTTTTGATTGTATAACCCACTTTGTGGCTAGTATGCTGGAATTTAATCATATAACAATTTCAGCTATTTCTTATTTATTTGAAATCCCTAGACCCTATTATAATATCACCAGATTTCATATCAAATGTTTTGGTTATCGTAAGGGAAAAACTTTTCCGTGTTTATGTGCGGGAAGTCTTACGAGATACTTTTTGATTTTAAAGGTTTTACAAAGTTAAGAAACTTTAACCCGTTTACTCACACCAGACCTATGTCTGACCCGGAGTTTATTATGTTTTTCTTAAACTCTTGGGTACTCAAAATTTGACAAGTAGCCAAGGGATTCAGGTTAGCTTTGACAAATTCTGGAGGAGAGATGGAGCAGGAGGCTTCAGAGTTTGTAGATATAGTATTTCTGCTGTGTTGGTATCTCTCTGTTGTATCTGAATTAATGGATTAGACAGATCTTTATAACTGTCTAATGTGGTGTGTTGTTCTATCTATGTTACTCCGATATGTAAATAACTATGTAATATCTATGTGATATATTATATTTTGTTCCAATTCCGATGTGAGATTCTGATATTGGTGAGTTCTTTTTTCTATCTATTCTATTTCTACCTCTTTCTTTCTTATTAATGATGCGTCTTTCTGTGGAATGAAAGGCGGATCGTTACCCTTGGTATCAGAGCGTAGGTTGAGATATTACCTAGGCTCCGGAGTGGTGTCTATCTTGAGAGCGCGTATTTGTTATTTTTATGTAATTATATACCTATCTAAATTTGCTGGGTATCGGTTTGGGTTTCCAACATGAGTTCTAGAAGAGTTTCATATTTCTCTTTGTTTGGTTGATCGTCCTATCTTTGTATCTAATCCTATAGGCGGAGTAACCGAGTTAGATAAGTTCTGTAGAGGCTTAAGATTTTCTTATCTCCCCCATAGTTTTCTGGTGACCCTTTTGTGTTGAATTTCAAAGGGTTTGATCTTATTCTAGGTTTGGTTTGGTTGGATAGTATAAGGCTGTTTTTGGTGTGCAAAGCAAAAATTGTATCTTCGGAGACCGAATTGGGAAGAATCGCAAAAGTGACTTGCGATGATTCCAGAGTTCTTTTGAGCAATCTTCTGCATGGAGTTGAGGCATCTCCCGAAGGCGTAGAGTCCATCGAAGTGGTCAGATATTTTTTGGATGTTTTCAAGCAAGTGAAGGGTTTGTCCTCATCAAGAGATAGAGTTTTGGATCGTCTAAGTTCTAGGAACAGTGCCTGTTAGGTTCAGCCTAGTGCAAGGAAGGCGCCGAAGGAGAGAGAAGAGTTGGTGTAGCAGACCCAAGATTTCTTAGAGGAAGATTTTGATCCGGTCTATTTTTTTCAGTTGGGGTTCAGTTGTTGTCTTTGTGGCCTAGTCAGATGAGTTTTCTTTAAGATCCGTGTGGATTTAATGAACCAAGTTTTTCAGGATATGTTGAGTAAGTTCGTCCTTGTGTTCATCAAGGTTTTTCTTGTCTACTCCAAGTATGAAGAGGAGCGCAAGCGGCATTTGGAGATAGTGTTAGAGACTTTGAGGAGGCATTTTGTTTTGGGCGAGGGTATTTCTGTAGATCTAGTCAGATAGCTACTATTCAAGAGTGGAAGCAACCGCAGTTTTCTGGTTTGGCAGAGTTCTATAGGAAGGTTATCAAGGATATTTCTAAGATTTCTACACATGTAAACAAGTGGCTCGGAAAGGAGCAAAATTTAAGTGGACCCCTGAGTGTGAAGAGGCTTTCTCGGATTTGAAGGCAAGGCTGACTAGTATGCATGTTCTAGCTATTTCTGATGGCAAGAATAAGTTTGAGGTCTACACGGACATTTGTGTGTGCCAGAGATGGATGGATTGAGTCAAGAATGGTCAGTGTTCCGATTTTGTGTTTTGATGTCCAAGGAACAGTGAGGATCAATGGAAGGATTTGCATTCCGAATTTCTAGGATTTGAAGCAAGAAGTTCTGGCAGAGAGACATCGCTCTAGGCTGAATATCCACCCAAGGATTTTGAGACGTATAAGGATAAGAAAGAGTCTTCTGGTGGCCGAGTAAGATGGAGGATATAGTTGCTTTCATCGATGGATGTGCGATCTATCATTAGGTGAAGGAGGTCAGTAGAAGACCGCAAGTTTGTTGCAGCCTTTGGAGGTTCCGAAGTTAAAGTAGGAAATGATTTCTTTGGATTTCATCGAAGGTTTGCCAAGGACCAAAGGGGGAAATGAACTAATATGGGTAATGGTGGACCGGTTGACCAAGAAAGCTCATTTTATTCCGGTTAAGGCAATCCGTATTGCAGCATCTTTGGCTGAGATTTTCTTGAACGAGTTTGTCCGACCGCTTGGTGTTCCGGTCAATATTGTTAGCGATCGTGATCCTATCTTCTCCAGCGAATTTTAGGAGGCTTTGTGATCAACTTTAGGTTCGAAGGAGTTTGGGTGCAGCCTATCATTCCCAGACCAACAGAAAGGCTGAACCAAATTTTTGAGGATTTGAGAGGGCTTCTGTTTTGGATTTTGATGGATGTTGGGAGGACCATCTGTATTTATTGAATTCTCGTATAATTATTAGGAGAGTATCTAGATGGCACCCTATGAAGCTTTGTTTGGAGGACTTTGTAGATTCCTTTTCTGTTTGGTAGAGTCGGGAGATCGTCTGGTTCTTGGTCCTGTTTTGATCAGTGAGGTATCTGCGGTGGTGGAGCTTTCTAAGAGAGATTTAGTGATTGTGGTCTACAGGATTGAATTGCCTATTTGGATGACTGGAATTCACAATGTTTTTCACATATCTCATCAGAGGAAATACGTGAACGATCTATCTTTTGTTGTGGAGCTAGGACTTTAGAGTTTGTCTTGAGAAACTCTGGATATTTTTAAGAAGAATTATCTGGATCTGTGTCAGGATACCTACTGTTGTTTATTTAAATGAATTGTTTGTTTGAATAAACTATTCGTTTGGGTGAATTGTTGTTTGGTTGATAGTGTTTGGCTGATAGGTGTGCTTGAATCGTTAAAATGAAATAGAAGTTTTTGGATTATCTTTGTTTAAAATTTTAGGGACGAAATTCTTTTAAGGGGGTGGAATGTGATATCCTGGAATTTCAAGGAATTTAAAATGTGATAATCTCTTAATTAAATTATTTAAAATTGATAAAAAATTTATTTTCAAATATAAATAACAACAACAATAATAATGTGATGTTTTTAAATATATATATATATATATATATATATATTGATTTTAAATAAAATAATTATTTAATTTGTGTTTTTTATAAGTTTGATTTTAAAATATACTTATTATTTTCAAATTTAATAAGTGTTGCCAAACAAATTTTAAATAGATTTAATATTTCCAAATTTGATAATGTGTTTGTTTAAATTGGTATAGATATATTTTAGTTGATTTTAAATTGAAGTTTAAATTTAATTTGAATTTGGAATTTGGATTTAAATTTGAAATTTTAAAATAATATATATATATATATATATATATATCTCGAAATTATTTTGGATATAAAAGAATATATGAATAAAGTTTTTATTCAAAATACGATTTTTTTTATATTAATTTGAACAAAGAAATTTTATTTATATAAATTTAGAAAGTATTTATTTAATAGTGAATAAATACAAAAGCTTTTAAATTCTCTTTTAAAATTGGATTAAATAATTTTATATGATTTATTTAGAAACTTATTGGTTTTTATTTTATTTCTTTTAAAAGTTTTTTTTATATAAAATTAGGAAAAGCAATTATAAATTAATAAAAGCACTTATTTATTACGTAAATTAATAATAAAAGCTTTTAATTATTTAAAAAATAATATATAAATTTAATAATGACAAGTGTTAGGTTATTAATTCTTTTATTAACATGTGTAAGATAATTAGCATTGAAATTGGACAAATGTTGATTTATTTGAACAAGCATCATATTTGTTTCCATTTTTCTTTAATTTTAACAAAATCATGATTTAAACCTATATAAACAACCATCTTCTTGCTTAAATTCTTTTTCTATCCTCTCATTTCTTAACTCAAGAAAACTTCATCTGTAAAACTAAAACCAGGAACTTTTTATGCAATCAAAACCTATAATAATTTTCTCAAAAACAACCTGAAAGCATTTTACAAAAGCTCAAATTCAGAATCAAAACCTTGTGACCTTCTCAAACTAAAGTCTGTAAAATTCTCAACCCAAAATCAAAAGCCAAATCTGAAACTAATTTTCAAAACTCAGAGCAAACCCTATAAGCATCTTTTAAAATCAGAAGTTTGTAACTTCCTCAAACTAAGCCTGTAAGAACTGCAACTTGGAACCAAGTCTGTATCATCATCATGTTCCAGCAATTAAACATTCCAAAGCAATTTAGTTTTCAATCAAAGCAATACAAAGCTTCAGAAATCAAAACAACAATTGTATGCAAGTTTTCAAATTCCAGATCAAGCTCTCTACCTTTTCAACTGTGAGTAAACTTTTTAATTAAAAGTTTAAGTAGGTAAATAGTGGTTGCTTGTGAAATTCTGTGTTGATGATGCTCTGCATGTATATGTATATACAAGTGTAGTATCTGTATTTATATGATTGTGTTTAGAGGTGCATGTCAGAGTCATTTTGTTCTTCCCTGTTCTTTTACAGGATTTTTTAGTTTAAACAAAAAATTCATTTCTCGCCTCCTCTGACTTCCTATATGGTTTGGTCTTCAAACAATAAATGTTTGTTTAGATAAAAATTTAATTTTAAAAATGAATTTAAGTAAAAATACTTAAAAGTTTATCTGGGAAATGTGAATACAGTAGGAATTCTTTTTAATATGTTAAAATCAATCACTTAAATTTGCTGTTTCAAGTATATACCTCGAATCATCTCTGAAAGATAGGATTTTTAAAACAAAAATCAGAATTTTTAACATTAAGATGAATATGCAATATGGAGATGACTCGAAATTGTATTTTTGGGTTTTTTTGTTGACTGCAACACCTCTGGTAGTCGTGGCTTCGATTGGAGGAGGTCGGGGTGTAGGAGTGCTCAGGAAAAATGACTGGAGGATGGATAGTTCGACATAGCGGCGACGGTGGGTCAATTTAGGTTTTAACCATAGTTTTGATGAGGATGGAATTTGTGGTCATTGCGTTATTTCTGGTGATGCAAACTACTCGAAACCCTGGGGAATGGTGGCATGGTGTGTCGGCAGGATATGGCCAGAGTCGCACGACCTCTGATGGTCGAAGCAGTTTGGTCGAAAGGATTTTGCTGGAGGTTGTTTTGATTCTAGTTCATCTGGAATACTTGATCTTTCTCGAGAGCTTGTGATTGTGTTTTGATGGTCGGGATGGGTTGCAGTGATGTTAGGTGGTGTGCCGGAGGGTGCGTCGATGGTCGGAGGTAGCTCCGGCGATGGTGCATGTGCACAGGGAGGGGGGTCGGTCAGTTGTTTTGTGTTATGAGATTTATCGAAGAAAGGGTCGGGATTTGGGGGTAGATGACTCGAGTGTAAACCCGAGTGGTTGTGGGGGATTAGCCTGTAAGATTGTAACTTAAATAAAAATCTTTTAAAAAAATGGGAAGAGGAGGAAGAACTCAGGGTTAGACCCGAGTGGCCTTTAGGTATGGCCCAAAGCATTGTGTTGTGCAGTTTTAAATAAGTTTAAAAAATAAGGTTTTTTTAAATTTATAAATAAATTTAGTTTAAACCTTTTTATATAAATTATTTTATATATAATAAATGTTTTTTTAACATTTTGGTTAAGAAGTTTGAAATTTGTTAAATTTAAATTTTGTTAAGTATATTTAAAGTGAATTTAAAACTTGAGTTAGGAATGAAATTTTAAAAGTTTTTATTAAAGCAAGTTTTTAAATTCAAATTTGAAACTAGTTTTTTAAAACTATTAATTGATAAATGCTTTAAGTTATCTTAAAGTTATGTTTTTATAACTTTAATTTATCAAGATAAATGATTATTTTATTTTAAAACTTAATTAATGATCTAATTAAGTAATGTTAATTATAAAGATAAAGGGGTTTAAATATGTTAAGGGTTAATAAATACATTTATAAGATAATGTTTTATCTTAAGATAATTAAGGTTTAATGTCTTGATATTAATTAAATTAATTAAAGGAAATTAAGTATAATTAATTACTTTAATTAATTATAAAGGATTAATTAGGAAATTAATTAATAATAATTAATTGATTTAATTAATAAATAATTAAGGATTTAAAAGTTAATTAATTTAAAGGTTGTTTAATTTGTAATTAAAGATCATTAATTAGATAATTTAAGATTATTAATTAATGATTAGATATTGATTAATTTAGTAATTAGGATTGATTAACTAATGATTTGAGATTAATTAACTGATAATTAATGATTAGTTAATTAGTAATTAAGGATTAATTAAATAGTAATTAAGAAGTACAAAACTTATAATTAAGTTTTATTAATTAATAATTATGTTTTATTAATTAATAATTAGAGGATAATTAATACGTGATTAAAGATTAATTAAGAAGTTGTTAAATAGTAATTAATTGATTAATCAAATGGTGACTAAGGATTAACCAAATATTAATTAAGGATGGCTTAACTGTTAATTAAGGATTAATCAACTGGTGATTAAGGGGTAATTAATTTGTAATTAAGTTTTGTTAATTAATAATTAGGTTTATTAATTAATAATTAAGGGATAATTAATTAGTTAATTAATGATTAATTAATTAATTATAAGAATAATTAAGGATTAAATTAATTTGTATTAAGAGATATTGATTAATAATCAAGGTTTATTAATTAATAGTTAAAGGAAAATTAATCTGGGATTAGAGATTAATTGATTGTTTGATAAGGTAATTAATGATTAATTAATCGAATGGGATGTAATTAATTAATGGTTGATTAAGCAGGATTAGGTGATTAATCCTTAAGTAATTAATTTAAATTAGTTAAATTAATTATTTTATGGATTAATAATTCCTGTTTGTGGATGATTGTTTGTATGGAATGCCTGAATTGGATGATATCTATTGGATGATATGCTATGATATTTTGCGATATGATATTGGATATATCAGTGATAAATGTGTGATATTTATCTGTTTTAAATGCTGTATGAATTCAAAGTATTGAATTGAATTGAATTAAATTGTTTAACTCTTTAAACAACTTGGCCTTTAAGATACGTTTGGATTTCGATGAGACCGGGATCGGGTATCAAATTTGATTATCCGAAAACCACATCGATCCACATTAATCGATAGGTCGTGACACCTCAAAGTGAATATCGAGATGGAGTTTCAGAGTGCAAGGCTTTTTGTCGTTTACTCTGAGGGTGATTCCAAAATGAGTGCAACGAGATAATGCCTTGGTTTCATTCGAACCTGGAACGAACTTATATGGATTGAATGCTTTTAGAACATCGTCGGGTGGACGATGAGCATTCTAAAATAGATGTGTTCTATAAAGGTAATCATAGCCTCAAGACTCATCAACCGGGAATCGCTAAAACAGAGGAGGTGCAGCAAGGCTAAGTGAGTCAAGCTCAAGTAGGATAAGATCTTCCCTTGTCTAGGGTCCCTTTTTATTCGGCTGTGTGGGCGGTTGAATAGCTACAACCGCTGGAGTTGTCTTATTCAGGACTATCTAGTAAGGGATGGTTGTTGCCTTGTGTTGCAGGGGATTTAGGGTGGATCCTTGGTACGATGATCTAGACCATGTACTGTGACGGGCGATACCCCAGCAGCCCTGTCATTGATGGAAACTCATTCTTCCTAAGTGCCCTTTATGGTTTTGATTGTATAACCCACTTTGTGGCTAGTATGTTGGAATTTAATCATGTAATAATTTCAGCTATTTCTTATTTATTTGAAAACCCTAGACTCTATTATAATATCACCAGACTTCTTATCAAATGTTTTGGTTATCGAAAGGAAATTTTTTTGCCATGTTTATGTACGGGAAGTCTTATGAGATACCTTTTGATTTTAAAGGTTTTTCAAAGTTCAGCAACTTTAACATGTTTACTCACACTAGACCCATGTATGACCCGGAGTTTATTCCGTTTTTCTTAAACTCTTGGGTACTCAAATTTTTACGAGTAGCTGAGGGATTCAGGTTAGCTTTGATGAATTCTGGAGGAGAGATGGAGCAGGAGGCTTCAGCGTTTGTAGATATAGTATTTCCGCTGTGTTGGTATCTCTGTGTTGTATTTGAATGTGATGGATTAGACAGATCTTTATAACTTTCTAATGTGGTGTGTTGTTGTATCCGTGTAACTTTGATATGTAAATAACCACGTAATATCTATGTGATATGCTATATTTTGTTTCTATTCCGCTGCGAGATTCTGATATTGTTGCCTCTTTTGTCTGTTCTATTTCTACCTCTTTCTTTGTTATTAATAATGCGTCTTTTTGTGGAATGAAAGGCGAGTCGTCACACTTGGTATCAGAGCGCAGGTTAAGATCATACCTAGGCTCTGGAGTGGTGTCTATCTTGAGAGCGTGTATTTATAATATTTACATAACTATATACCTATCTAAATTTGTTTGGTATCAGTTCGGATTTCCAACATGAGTTCTAGAGGAGTTTCATCTTTCTCATTGTTTGGTTAAGTGTCCTATCTTTGTATCTAATCCTATAGGTGGAGTAACCGAGTTGGATAAGTTCTGTATCGGCTTAAGATTTTCTTATCTCCCCCATAGTTTTCTGGTGACCCTTTCGTATTGGATTTCAAAGGGTTTTATCTTATTCTGCGTTTGGTTTGGTTGGATAGTATAAGGCTGTTTTTGGTGTGCGAAGCAAAGATTGTATCTGTGGAGACTGAGTTGGGAAGAATCGCAAAAGTGACTTGTGATGATTCTGGAGTTCTTTTGAGCAATCTTTTGCATGGAGTTAAGGCATCTCCAGAAGGCGTAGAGTCCATCGAAGTGGTCAGAGATTTTTTGGATGTTTTCAAGCAAGTGAAAGGTTTGTCCTCATTAGGACATAAATATTTGGATCGTCTAAGTTCCGGGAACAGTGCCTGTTGTTCAGCCTAGTGTCGGGATGGCACCCGAAGGAGAGAGAAGAGTTGGTGTAGCAGACCCAAGATTTCTTAGAGGAAGATTTTGATCCAGTCTAGTTTTTTTCAGTTAGGGTTCAGTTGTTGTCTTTGTGGCCTAGTCAGATGAGTATTCTTTGAGATTCTGTGTGGATTTAATGAACCAAGTTTTTCGGGATATGTTGAGTAAGTTCGTCGTTGTGTTTATCAAGGTTTTTCTTGTCTACTCCAAGTCTGAGGAGGAGCGCAAGTGGCATTTAGAGATAGTGTTAGAGACTTTCAGGAGGCATTTTGTTTCTGGTGAGGGTATTTCTGTAATTCCAGCCAGGTAGCTACTATTCAGGAGTGGAAGCAACCACGGTTTTCTGGCTTGGCAGAGTTCTACAGGAAGTTTATCAAGGATATTTCTAAGATTTCTTCACACGTAACAAAGTGACTCGGAAAGGAGAAAAGTTTAAGTGGACCCCCTGAGTGTGAAGAGGGTTTCTCGGATTTGAAGGTAAGGCTGACTAGTATGCCTGTTCTAGCTATTTCTGATGGCAAGAATAAGTTTGAGGTCTACACGGACATTTGTGTGTGCCAGAGATGGATGGATTGAGTCAAGAAAGGTCAGTGTTTCGGTTTTGTGTTTTGATGTCCAAGGAATATTGAGGATCAATGGAAGGATTTGTGTTTCGAGTTTCTAGGATTTGAAGCAAGAAGTTTCGACAGAGAGTCATTGTTCCAGGCTGAGTATCCACCTAGGAATTTCGAGATGTATAAGGATAAGAGGGAGTCTTTTGGTGGCCGAGTATGATGAAGGATATAGCTGCTTTCCTTGATGGATGTGCGATCTGTCAATAGGTGAAGGAGATCAGCAGAAGACTACAAGTTTGTTGCTGCCTTTGGAGGTTCCGAAGTAGAAGTAGAAAATGATTTCTTTGGATTCCATTGACGGTTTTCCAAGGACCAAAGAGGGAAATGAAGCAATATGGGTAATGGTGGACCGGTTGACCAAGAACGCTTATTTTATTCCATTCAAGGAAATCCGTATTGCAGCATCATTGGCTGAGATTTTCTGGGAAGAATTTGTCTAACTGCTTGGTGTTCCAATCAGCATTGTTAGCGACCGTGATCCTATCTTCTCTAGCAAATTTTAGGAGGCTTTGTGATCAACTTTAAGTTTTAAGGAGTTTGGGTACAGCCTATCATTCCCAGACCAACGGAAAGGCTGAACCAAATTTTTGAGGATTTGAGAGGGCTTGTGCTTTTGATTTTGATGGATGTTGGAAGGACGATCTGTATTTATTGAATTCTCGTATAGTTATCAGGCAAGTATCCAGATGGAACCCTATGAAGCTTTGTTTGGAGGGCCATGGAGATCCCATTTCTGTTTGGTAGAGTCGGGAGGTCGCCTGGTTCTTGGTCCAATTTTGATCAATAAGGCATCTGCGATGGTGGAGCTTTTTAAGAGAGATTAGTGGTTGTGTTCTGCAGGATTGAATTGCCAGTTTGAATCGCCGGAATTCACTATGTCTTTCACATATCTCACCTGAGGAAAGACGTGGACGATATATCTTTTATTGTGGAGCTAGGATTTCAGAGTTTGTCTTGAGAAACTCTGGATAGTTTTAAGAAGAATTATCCGGATCTGTGTCCGGATAGCTAGTGTTGTTTATTTGAATGAACTGTTAGTTTGAATAAACTGTTTGTTTGGATGAACTGTTGTTTGGTTGATAGTGTTTGGCTGATAGGTGTGCTTGAATAGTTAAAATGAAATAAAAATCTTTGGATTATCTTTATTTTAAATTTTCGGGACAAAATTCTTTTAACGGGGGAGGAATATGATATCCAAGAATTTCAAGGAATTTAAAATGTGATAATCTCTTAATTAAATTATTTAAAATTGATAAAATTGTTATTTTCAAATATAAATAACAAAAACAATAATAATGTGATGTTTTTAAATATATATATCGATTGATTTTAAATAGAATAATTATTTAATTTGTGTTGTTTTATAAATTTGATTTTAAAATATACTTATTATTTTCAAATTTAATAAGTGTTGTCAAATAGATTTTAATAGATATAATATTTCCAAATTTAATAATTTTTTGTTTAAATTAATATAAATATATTTGAGTTGATTTTAAATTGAACTTTAAATTGAATTTGAATTTGGAATTTGGATTTAAATTTGAAATTTAAAAAGAATATATATATATATATATCTTGAAATTATTTTGGATATAAAAGAATATATGAATAAAGTTTTTATTTAAAATAAGATTTGTTTTATATTAATTTAAACGAAGGAATTTTGTTTATATAAATTTAGAAAGTGTTTATTTAATAGTAAATAAATACCAAAGCTTTTAAATTAGCATTTAAAAATGGATTAAATAACTTTTTATGATTTTGTTTAGAATCTAAATGGTTTTTATTTTATTTCTTTTAAATTATTTATTTATATAAAATTAGGAAAAGCAATTATAAATTAATAAAAGCACTTATTTATATGGTAAATAAATAATAAAAGCTTTTAATTCTTTTAGAAATAATACAAAATTTAGTAATGACAAGTGTTTGGTTATTAATTCTTTTATTAACATGTATAAGATAATTAGCATTTAAATTGGACAAATGTTGATTTATTTGAACAATTGTCATATTTGTTTCCATTTTTTTTTGATTTTAATTAATCGCAATTTAAAACTATATAAACAATCATCTTCTTGCTTAGATCTTTTTCTATCCTCTCATTTCTTAACTCAAGAAAACTTCACCTGTAAAACTACTTCGAACCAGGAATTTTTCATGCAATCAAATCCTATAACCTTTCCCTCAAAAACAACCTGAAAGCATTTTACAAAATATCAAATTCAAAATCAAAACCCCATGACCTTCTCAAACTAAAGCTTGTAAAATTCTCAACTCAAAATCAAAAGCCAAATCTAAAACCAATTTTCAAAACTCAGAGCAAACCTGTAAACATATTTTAAAATCAGAAGCTTGTAACCTCCTCAAACTAAGCCTGTAACAACTGCAACCTGGAATCAAGTATGAATCATCATCATGTTCCAGACTAGTTAAACATTGCAAAGCAATTTAGTTTTCAATCAAAGAAATACAAAGCTTCAGAAATCAAAACAACAACTGTATGCAAGCTTTCAAATTCCAGATCAAGCTCTCTGCCTTTTCAATTATGAGCAAACTTTATAATTAAAAGTTTAAGTAGGTAAATAATGGTTGCTTGTGAAATTCTGTGTTGATGGTGCTCTGCATGTATATGTATATATAAGTGTAGTATCTGTATTTATATGATTGTGTTCAGATGTGCATGTCAGAGTCATTTTGTTCTTCCTTGTTCTTTTACAGGTTTTTCAAGTTTAAACTAAAAGTTCATTTCTCTCCTCCTCTGATTTCCTATAGGATTTGGTCTTCAAACAATAAATGTTTGTTTAGATAAAAATTTAATTTTAAAAATGAATTTAAGCAAAAATACTTAAAAATTTATCTGGGAAATGGGAATATAGTAGGAATTCTTTTTAACATGTTAAAATCAAACATTTAAATTTTCTGTTTCAAATATATATCTTGAATCGTCTCTGAAAGATAGGATTTTTAAAATAAAAATCAGAATTTTTAACATTGAGATGAATGTGCAATTTGGAGATGACCCAAAATTGTACTCTTCGGTTTTTCTGGTGACTGCAACACCTTTGGTAGTCGTGGCTTCGACTGGAGGAGGTTGGGGTATAGGAGTGCTCAAAAAAATGACTGGAGGATGGATAGTTCGACGTAGCGACGGCGGTGAGTCAATTTAGGTTTTAACCCTAGTTTTGATGAAGCTGGAATTTGTGGTCATTGCGTCATCTTTGGTGATGCGAGTTGCTCGAAACTCTGGGGAATGGTGGCATGGTGTGTCGGCAAGGTATGGCCAGAGTCGCTCGACATATGGTGGTCAAAACAGTTTGGTCGAAGGGGTTTTGCTGGAGGTTGTTTTGATTCCAGTTCATCTGGAATACTCGATCTTGCTCCAGAGCTCGTGATTGTGTTTTGATGGTCGCGATCGGGATTCGGGGGTAGATGAATCGAGTGTAAACTCGAGTAGTTTTGGGGGGTTAGCCTATAAGATTTTAACTTAAATAAAAATCTAAATTTTAGAAAAAAAAGGGAAAGAAGAGGAAGAACTCGAGGTTAGAGCCGAGTGGCCTTCGAGTATGACCCAAAGCACTGTGTTGTGCAGTTTTAAAGAAGTTTTGAAAACAAGGTTTTTTTTGAAATTTAAAAATAAATTTAGTTTAAAGCTTTTTATATAAATTACTTTATATATAATAAATGTTTTTTTAACATTTTGGTTAAAAAGTTTGAAATTTGTTAAATTTAAATTTTATTAAGCAAATTTAAAGTGAATTTAAAACTTGAGTTAGGAATGAAATTATAAAAGTTTTTATTAAAGCAAGTTTTTAAATTAAAATTTGAAACCAGTTTTTTAAAACTATTAATTGATAAATGTTGTAAGTTATTTTAAAGTTATGTTTTTATAACTTTAATTTATCAAGATGAATGATTATTTTATTTTAAAACTTAATTGATGATCTAATTAAGTAATGTTAATTATAAATATAAAAGGGTTTAAATATGTTAAGGGTTAATTTAGGCATTTATAAGATAATGTGTTGCCTTAAGATAATTAAGGTTTAATGTCTTGATATTAATTAAATTAATTAAAGGAAATTAAGTATAATTAATTAATTTAATTAATTTTAAAGGATTAATTAGGAAACTAATTAAGAATAGTTAATTGATTTAATTAATAGATAATTAAGGATTTAAAAGTTAATTAATTTAAAGGTTGTTTAATTTGTAATTAAAGATCATTAATTAGATAATTAAAGATTATTAATTAATGATTAGTGATTGATTAATTAAGTAACTAAGATTGATTAATTGATGATTTGAGATTAATTAACTGATAATTAATGATTAGTTAATTAGTAATTAAGGATTAATTAAATAGTAATTAAGAAGTACTCAATTTGTAATTAAGTTTTATTAATTAATAATTATGTTTTACTAATTAATAATTAGAGGATAATTAATCTATAATTAAAGATTAATTAAGAAATTATTAAGTGGTAATTAATTGATTAATCAAATGGTGATTAAGGATTAACCAAATGTTCATTAAGGATGGGTTAACTGTTAATTAAGGATTAATCAACGGGTGATTAAGGGGCAATTAATTTGTAATTAAGTTTTGTTAATTAATAATTAGGTTTATTAATTAATAATTAAGGGATAATTAATTAGTTAATTAATGATTAATTAATTAATTATAAGAACAATTATGGATTAATTAATTTGTATTAAGAGATATTGATTAATAACCAAGGTTTATTAATTAATAGTTAAAGGAAAATTAATCTGGGATTAGAGATTAATTGATTGTTTGATAAGGTAATTAAGCAGTGATTAATTAATCGAATGGGATGTAATTATGTTACGCCTCACCTCTATACCCACGCTAGCCAAGAACATTACGGTGAATACTGTCGACTAGCATGGAGAATAAGGCTGTTGAGGAGCGACCATCCATGTAATTTCTTTGCGCGAGCACCGATATGTCAGATAATATAACATGCATTCTATTTCAAGAGGAAATCCGACATACCGATACAAACTCAAAGCTACTACACGGTGGCTATATAAATCCTTCGGAAAACAAATATAGAAATAAACATAACATAAATCAGTCACAGATAATTCATATCACAAAGGCGGAAATAGATATGAATATTACACATAAAAGTGTATATCAGAGTAGTGGTCAAACAAGGTCCACAATATCAAAAAGAATAGATACAAGTGCTAGACAAAAGAATAAGTATACATCATAGAGTCTGTATCTCAAATATACACAACAAAAAAAACTACTAATCTAAGTAGTTAGCCAAAAGTCAGATGATAGTCCGATAAGGAGTCAAGCAGAAGCACCTGTAATATCTCAGTCTGACCCGAGTATTATTTAAGAAGAAAATAATAAACGGATCAGTCTAGCTATAAATATCAGATGAAGTGATATATAATAAGAGATATGACATAAACATATAATAATCACAATGCAAAGCTGTGATACATAAGAAATTGAAAAATCAACAAGAGATTAATCAATATCACAAAGATCTACTCAAGATAAAAAGGAATGCCATACTCCTAATTTCATTCACCAAGCCACAATATATGACATATATATCAATGCCCATCGTAAAAGTTGGTGAAACATAAATTCCAGAATTCAACACACGAAATCCAGAAATCACAAGAAAAAGGATCAACGACGTCGTACAGCGGGACATCCGATGAACCAAATCACAATCAAAGGGAACAACGACGTCGTACAGCGGGACGTCCGATGAACCAAATCACAAAGACATTGCACAATGCTAGTCTAAAACCTAAAATGATCGTCATGATCAAAGAGAAGTGTCGATTACAATAAGCTAGTAAATATATGAGCTTAGCTTCATGTCCCATAACCACTAGCTTAACTTAAATATTTACGAACAAATTGTAGGTCTCCACTAGAAAATTGTCACAAAAGATTCAATCGAACAAGTCCAAGAATTAACCGACGAAGTAAACGCAAGCGTTTCATACCACTTGTTTTACTAAGTCGTTTAATTAGATTTCTCATACGAGTGAAGTAAAGGTTTGTATATACTAATAGATTGGAAAACGGTTTCATAAACGAATTTGGTATTAAAATAGAATTGAAATCGTTTGAGGAAAGAGTTTTGATATTTACTACTAGTATTGAAACCTTTATATTTTTAAAGTGACAAAACACAAAAATGATTGTAGAACAATCAACCACCAAAATTCACATTCAAAGACGTGCATAAAAATCCAAAGAAATCGATCCGAATCCATCAAAATGGGTATTCCCAAAAATTCCAAGAAGAGAAGTCATTAAAGTTGTTGCAACAACGAGTGGGAAATAACACGAATCGATGGAGTTTGGAAACCAAGCAAAAACATGCACAAATAGGCACAATAAGGCAAATTGGTGCAGGTCAATCGACTGACACAAAGGTCCAGTCGACTGAACCAGAAGCAGGAAAAATAATTTCCTGCAGTCAGTCGACTGACCTAAAATTTCAGTCGACTGAATGCAGGAAAACAGAGGACCCGAGCCTCTGTTAGCTGCCTTCGGAATGCCTATGTGCTACAGCCAGTCGACTGACCCAAAGGTCCAGTCGACTGACTGGCACCAAGGCTGTTTTCTTAGCCTATGAAATGAAGATGCAATCTTCATCAAAATGCAATCGAGCGAGCACGGTCACTAAGGGTTTATGCAAATCGACTACCCGGTCCAATAAGCTCTTCGATGCATCACCAAAAACAAGTTCAAACAACAAAGCTATGATTTTTGAAGATTTGAACTCAAAACACTAAAATTTGAAATGTTCACAAAACCTATCCAAATCAAAATCAAATACACATGAATATGTGTTAGGAATTCATACCTAACAATCAAAGATAATCATAGACCTAGATGTGAGATTAAAAATCTCACCTTTTTAACTCAAGAACAAGAAGAAGAAGCTCAAATGCAAAGGAAAGGTTAACCACTCTTCACTCTTACTCAACAAGCTTCAATCTAAGAATAAAACACATATTTTCCTAAATTAGGTTTAGGAAATTTCTGAAATTGAATGGAGAAAGAGTTGGAGAAGATGAAGGAGATGCTTACCAATGGGTTCTCTTTGAATTTGGAGCAAGAACTTGGATTTTGCTATGGAACTAGGGCTTGGAGTTTTAATTCTTTTTCTCTTCCACCATTGTTGAAAGCTTGAAGAGTTAGGAATTAGAAATGAAGTAATGAAGAGTTGGAGTGGGTTGGGACTGAGTTAGTAAGTGGGTTCAGCCCAAACCAAAGCCCTAAGTAAAAAGCGGCAAAAATCAACTTTCTCCAAACATATCGAAGCTTATACTCAAAAAGGTCGCAAACGTCATTTTGAAATCAATGGGGGTGGTCTCGAGTCCCAATTCGACTGTTTGCAAAAAGTAGCTTTTCGGACTAAAATCCGACTAACGTTAAAATATTTAAATAAAATATTTAAATATAAGATCGATAAATATGCGGGTTGTTACAGACTCCCCTCCTTAAAGAAATTGCGTCCTCGCAATAAGTAAGAAGGAAATATAAGAAGTAAAAACCATAGAAGCATATTAACACAAAAGAAAAGTTGAAATAGGAAGTTTACCATAAAGTGCACAAAAGAGTTAGCAAGAAATCTAGTGAAACTTCAATTTCCACAATAACACCGGGCTCAAGAATGAAAACCGGAATCCCTAAGGCATCCCCGTAGATAAAAGACGTGGTGAACGTCAAGAATAGCAGAAAATTGAGCCGGTGCAACGGCGTAGTACAAAAACGGTACGCCCGAAAAACTAGAAACTCAAACAATTTGGGACATCAGCGTAGTACAAAAATGGTACGCCTAATGAACCCAAGCAAAGACATCGACGTAGTACAAACGGTACATCCGATGAATCAAAAGCAAAGACATCGATGTAGTACAAACGGTACATCCGATGAATCAAAAGCAAAGACATCGATGTAGTACAAACGGTACATCCGATGAATCAAAAGCAAAGACATCGATGTAGTACAACGGTACATCCGATGAATCAAAAGCAAAGACATCGATGTAGTACAACGGTACATCCGATGAATCAAAAGCAAAGACATCGATGTAGTACAAACGGTACGTCCGATGAATCAAAAGCAAAGACATCGATGTAGTACAAACGGTACATCCGATGAATCAAAAGCAAAGACATCGATGTAGTACAAACGGTACATCCGATGAATCAAAAGTAAAGACATCGATGTAGTACAAACGGTACATCCGATGAATCAAAAGCAAAGACATCGATGTAGTACAACGGTACATCCGATGAATCAAAAGCAAAGACATCGATGTAGTACAAACGGTACATCCGATGAATCAAAAGCAAAGACATCGATGTAGTACAAACGGTACATCCGATGAATCAAAAGAAAAGACATCGATGTAGTACAACGGTACATCCGATGAATCAAAAGCAAAGACATCGATGTAGTACAACGGTACATCCGATGAATCAAAAGCAAAGACATCGATGTAGTACAAACGGTACATCCGATGAATCAAAAGCAAAGACATCGATGTGGTACAACGGTACATCCGATGAATCAAAAGCAAAGACATCGATGTAGTACAAACGGTACATCCGATGAATCAAAACCCAAATAATTCGAAACACTGACGCAGTACAAAAACGGTACGTCCAATGAACCGAAGCCCGAATGATTTTCGGAACATCGACGTAGTACAAAAACGGTACGTCCAATGAACCGAAGCCCGAATGATTTTCGGAACATCGACGTAGTACAAAAACGGTACGTCCAATGAACCGAACACAATAAACGGACATCGGACGCTAGTCCTTAAAAGGAATGAGATAAAGCTCAATAAAGCGAAGTATACCAAAACGTCCGATGAACTTGATAGAAAAATAATTCCATTTAGACAACATCAAAGAATCAACCACTTGTTGCTTACGACAAAGCGCATTGGCAACACGATTTCCCTTCTCGGGAATAAAAGAATATCAAGATCATAAGATGCTAGGAACTCGAGTCAACATGAAGTTCCTTATGAGAAAATAATTATTCCAAAGATTTATGATCGAGGTAGGGAACAAATTTCTCATCCAAAAATGATGATGCCAAATTCCAAAAGTAAAAACAATAGCCGCGAACACTAGATTATGAGTGGCATATCTAGTCTCGATAAGCTATAATGATTTAGAAGCACAAGTGATAGCACGTTCTCTTTTGCAAGAGAATGGCATCCAAACCAATACGACTAGTATCGGTACAAATAGCAAAGTCTTGGTTCCCCTTTAGGAATCACAAGAATACAAGTATCGAAAAGAAAGAATTTCTTTTAAATAATCTTCTTTCCTGAAAAGTTAAAACTTTCAAAATTACATTTATCATTATGTAATAATCATTCTAGAAAAAATTTCTATTTTCAAGTTAATATACTGTGTCTGATTGTCTCATCAAAGCGTTTAGGAAATTCCTATCGATAACGTTGATCAAGCGCATCGACCAAAATTCTTAAAGCACTCAACGGGCAATACAATCACAAAATCATTTTTTTTATAGGATAAATAAATCTCTTAAAAAGTTTTAAGAATATTCTTTGTTCGTTTCAAGAACAAAATCCAGTTTTACTTATAAATAAATCTTATGAAAAAGATTTGCAAAATTTTAAATTACTATTTTCATCCAAAATCAGTAAATACAAGAATAGTCTCATCGAAATATTCATAGAATATTCGATTTATAAAATGGATGAAATAAGCTGGACAAATTGAATGACATAATAAGTCATTCATAAGAATCATAACGAGTGCGGAATGCGGTAAGACTTCCGCAACTCGTAGCAAATGAAAACCGGTGGTAAAGTCAAACTGAAAAGACCTTAGCACCACACAAAAGATATTGCTTAGGTGATGATCCTAAGACAAGCTCAAAAATACCGGAAAAGTTTCACAAATTATTTAGATAAGAGAAATAACATTTTCCTTATAAGTGGGCTTAAGGAATAAAATGATGCCACCAAAAATGTGAAATCGGAATCACAAAGAAAAATTAGAAATTTGCTTAACAGATTAAAAATGTCGAAGATGAATAGTCCACTCGAAAAATAGGATATGGGCTTCACAATGATCAAGCCGATCCCTTCAAAAAATCAATTCCGATGCCTAAGTAAAAATATCGGCTCGGAAGGAAAAATCACATAAAATAATTTTGACATCAATAAAGACAAATTGAGTGTTGCGGATCTACCATCCGGATTCGCAATCCTCAAAGAAGTCAACAAGCCCAAAATATTTTCAAAGAAAAAGAATCAACAAGTTCTTTTGATACAAAATAGTGAGATGGAACCCATATAAAAAAGAACTCAAATAGAAAGCTCACGAATTAAAACAATGCCATCAAGGATTGAATGAAAATACCTTGACCAAGAGAAGAGTTACCAGGGGCCTGCAGCTTTCCTTCTCACTTGTTTGGAAGCTTAGGACACGAAGATAAAAGATGACCCGAACCTTTGCAATAACGGAAAAAGAGGGGTTTCGGGCACTCCCTTACATGGTGGTCTGTGGATCCACAATTGTAGCATCGTCCACGACTAGAGGTAGGAACATTTGCTACCTGAGTTTGTTGCTTTCCTTTCTTATTAGAATCTGGGCCTTTGAATCTGATAGGCCTCTTCAAGTTATTGTCGAAGTTCTGTTGGGCACGCACAACTTCAACATCACCTTCATTATCGGCCTCTTCAAGACGAAGAGCGATATCAATAAGGTGATCAAATGAAACCTCAAGTTTCAGTAGTAATGGCTTCGTAAGATTCTTATTCAAGCCATAGACAAATCTCTGATTTTTCTTCAATGGGGTATTAATGTACTCAACCCCGTATTTGGACAGAGATTCGAAGGATGCGACATAGTCAGCCACAGAAGATTCACCTTGAACAAGGTCTATGAAACGCCGGGCTAAAGTTACTTTTTCAGCCTCCGGCACAAATTTCGATTCGAATCTTTCTCGGAATCGCTCCCAAGTGAGATCCGCTTCAACGATTTCAGAATTTAGGAGCTCATACCAATCTAACGCTCTTTCTTGGAGCATGCTAGAAGCCACTTGGACTCGATGTAGATCAATAAGGTTCATGCGAGAAAAGATGCGATCGCATGATTTGAGCCAAGCTTGAATTTCTATAACACTCTCGGATCCCTTGAATGGCCTTCCACCCAAATCGGCGTAGTCTCTGCATAAGCGTGCAAAACCGGATCTAGGATGAGTAGGCTCTGGACTGGGTCCGGCTGCTTGAGCGTTCTTAACAAGATCTAGAAGCTGCTGGGCAGACATAAATACTCCATCTTGGGGAGTAGCACTAGATTGACCGGCGCTGGGACGGCCAGGTGTAACCATTTCTCTTCTTTAATAAAGAAAGAAAGAAGAGGAAAAAGTTATTCTCAGAATAAATTTCAATCAAACTTGATTGATAAAACAAGGAATCATAAAGAAAATAGGATGAATCGGTACGAAGACTCGAATTAAATCCTAAAGCACGACTCCTAAGAAAGACTTAGGACGATGATCTTTGTTATAATATTCCATATTGTTCCGAAGTTTGGCTCCGATACCAAGCTGTTACGCCCCACCTCTATACCCACGCTAGCCAAGAACATTACGGTGAATGCTGTCGACTAGCACGGAGAATAAGGCTGTTGAGGAGCGACCATCCGTGTAATTTCTTTGCGCGAGCACCAATATGTCAGATAATATAACATGCATTCTATTTCAAGAGGAAATCCGACATACCGATACAAACTCAAAGCTACTACACGGTGGCTATATAAATCCTTCGGAAAACAAATATAGAAATAAACATAACATAAATCAGTCACAGATAATTCATATCACAAAGGCGGAAATAGATATGAATATTACACATAAAAGTGTATATCAGAGTAGTGGTCAAACAAGATCCACAATATCAAAAAGAATAGATACAAGTGCTAGACAAAAGAATAAGTATACATCATAGAGTCTGTATCTCAAATGTACACAACAAAAAAACTACTAATCTAAGTAGTTAGCCAAAAGTCAGATGATAGTCCGATAAGGAGTCAAGCAGAAGCACCTATAATATCTCAGTCTGACCCGAGTATTATTTAAGAAGAAAATAATAAACGGATCAGTCTAGCTATAAATATCAGATGAAGTGATATATAATAAGAGATATGACATAAACATATAATAATCACAATGCAAAGCTGTGATACATAAGAAATTGAAAAATCACAAGAGATTAATCAATATCACAAAGATCTACTCAAGATAAAAGGAATGTCATACTCCTAATTTCATTCACCAAGCCACAATATATGACATATATATCAATGCCCATCGTAAAAGTTGGTGAAACATAAATTCCAGAATTCAACACACGAAATCCAGAAATCACAAGAAAAAGGATCAACGACGTCGTACAGCGGGACATCCGATGAACCAAATCACAATCAAAGGGAACAACGACGTCGTACAGCGGGACGTCCGATGAACCAAATCACAAAGACATTGCACAATGCTAGTCTAAAACCTAAAATGATCGTCATGATCAAAGAGAAGTTTCGATTACAATAAGCTAGTAAATATATGAGCTTAGCTTCATGTCCCATAACCACTAGCTTAACTTAAATATTTACGAACAAATTGTAGGTCTCCACTAGAAAATTGTCACAAAAGATTCAATCGAACAAGTCCAAGAATTAACCGACGAAGTAAACGCAAGCGTTTCATACCACTTGTTTTACTAAGTCGTTTAAATAGATTTCTCATACGAGTGAAGTAAAGGTTTGTATATACTAATAGATTGGAAAACGGTTTTATAAACGAATTTGGTATTAAAATAGAATTGAAATCGTTTGAGGAAAGAGTTTTGATATTTACTACTAGTATTGAAACCTTTATATTTTTAAAGTGACAAAACACGAAAATGATTGCAGAACAATCAACCACCAAAATTCACATTCAAAGACGTGCATAAAAATCCAAAGAAATCGATCCGAATCCATCAAAATGGGTATTCCCAAAAATTCCAAGAAGAGAAGTCATTAAAGTTGTAGCAACAACGAGTGGGAAATAACACGAATCGATGGAGTTTGGAAACCAAGCAAAAACATGCACAAATAGGCACAATAAGGCAAATTGGTGCAGGTCAATCGACTGACACAAAGGTCCAGTCGACTGAACCAGAAGCAGGAAAAATAATTTCCTGCAGTCAGTCGACTGACCTAAAATTTCAGTCGACTGAATGCAGGAAAACAGAGGACCCGAGCCTCTGTTAGCTGCCTTCGGAATGCCTATGTGCTACAGCCAGTCGACTGACCCAAAGGTCCAGTCGACTGACTGGCACCAAGGCTGTTTTCTTAGCCTATGAAATGAAGATGCAATCTTCATCAAAATGCAATCGAGCGAGCACGGTCACTAAGGGTTTATGCAAATCGACTACCCGGTCCAATAAGCTCTTCTATGCATCACCAAAAACAAGTTCAAACAACAAAGCTATGATTTTTGAAGATTTGAACTCAAAACACTAAAATTTAGAATGTTCACAAAACCTATCCAAATCAAAATCAAATACACATGAATATGTGTTAGGAATTCATACCTAACAATCAAAGATAATCATAGACCTAGATGTGAGATTAAAAATCTCACCTTTTTAACTCAAGAACAAGAAGAAGAAGCTCAAATGCAAAGGAAAGGTTAACCACTCTTCACTCTTACTCAACAAGCTTCAATCTAAGAATAAAACACATATTTTCCTAAATTAGGTTTAGGAAATTTCTGAAATTGAATGGAGAAAGAGTTGGAGAAGATGAAGGAGATGCTTACCAATGGGTTCTCTTTGAATTTGGAGCAAGAACTTGGATTTTGCTATGGAACTAGGGCTTGGAGTTTTAATTCTTTTTCTCTTCCACCATTGTTGAAAGCTTGAAGAGTTAGGAATTAGAAATGAAGTAATGAAGAGTTGGAGTGGGTTGGGACTGAGTTAGTAAGTGGGTTCAGCCCAAACCAAAGCCCTAAGTAAAAAGCGGCAAAAATCAACTTTCTCCAAACATATCGAAGCTTATACTCAAAAAGGTCACAAACGTCATTTTGAACTCAATGGGGGTGGTCTCGAGTCCCAATTCGACTGTTTGCAAAAAGTAGCTTTTCGGACTAAAATCCGACTAACGTTAAAATATTTAAATAAAATATTTAAATATAAGATCGATAAATATGCGGGTTGTTACAAATTAATTAATGGTTGATTAAGCAGGATTGGATGATTAATTCTTAAGTAATTGATTTAATTCAAATTAATTAAATTAATTATGATATGGATTAATAATTCCTGTTTGTGGATGATTGTTTGTATGGAGTTTCTGAATTGGATGATATCTATTAGATGATATGATGTGATATTCTGTGATATGATATTGGATATATCAATGATAAATGTGTGATATTTATCTGTGTTAAATGCTGTGTGAATTCAAAGTATTGAATTGAATTGAATTGTTTAACTATTTAAACAACTTGGCCTTTAAGATACGTTTGGATTTCGATGAGACCCGGATCGGGTATCAAATTTGATTATCCGAAAACCACATCGATCCAAGTTAATAGACAGGTCGTGACATCTCAAAGTAAAGATCGAGGTGGAGTTTCAGAGTGTAAGGGTTATTGTCGTTAACTCTGAGGGTGATTCCAAAATGAGTGAAATGAGATAATGCCTTTGGTTTCGTTCGAACCGAGAACGAACTTGTATGGATCGAATGCTTTCAGAACATCGTCATGTGGACGATGAGCATTCTAAGATAGATGTGTTCTATAAAGGTAATTGTAGCTTCAAGCCTCATCAATCGGGAATGGCTAAAACAGGAGAGGTGCAGCAAGGCTAAGTGAGTCGCGCTCAAGTAGGATAAGATCTTCCCCTGTCTAGAGTCCTTTTTTATTCGGCTGTGTGGGCGGTTGAATAGCTACAACCGCTGGGGTTGTCTTATTCGGGACTATCCAGTAAGGGATGGTTCCGGCGTTGTGTTTCAGGGGATTTAGGGTGGATCCTCAGTACGATGATCTAGACCACGTACTGTAACGGGCGGTACCCTAGTAGCTCTGCCATTGATGGAAACTCATTCTTCCTACGTGCTCTTTACAGTTTTGATTCTATAACCCACTTGTTGGCTAGTATGATGGAATTTAATCATGTAACAATTTCAGCTATTTCTTATTTATTTGAAAACCCTAGACCATATTATAATATCACCAGATTTCCTATCAAATGTTTTGGTTTTCGTAAGGGAAAAACTTTTCCGTGTTTATGTGCGGGAAATCCTACGAGATACTATTTGATTTTAAAGGTTTTTCAAAGTGAAGCAACTTTAACCCGTTTACTCACACCAGACCATGTCTGACCCGGAGTTTATTCCATTTTTCTTAAACTCTTGAGTACTCAAATTTTTACGAATAGCCAAGGGATTCAGGTTAGCTTTGACGAATTCTGGAGGAGAGATGGAGCATGAGGCTTCAGGGTTTGTAGAGATAGTATTTCCGCTATGTTGGTATCTCTGTGTTGTATTTGAATGTAATGGATTAGACAGATCTTTATAACTGTCTAATGTGGTGTGTTGTTGTATCTGTGTAACTCTGATATGTAAATAACTATGTAATATCTATGTGATATATTATATTTTGTTCCGATTCAGCTGTGACATTCTGATATTGTAGAGTTCTTTCTTCCATCTATTCTATTTCTACCTCTTTCTTTCTTATTAATGATGCGTCTTTCTATGGAATGAAAGGTGGGTCATTACATGTGAGAAGAGATATGATGCTGGTGAGTCGATGATGGAGGTGCAGTAGACTACGGAATTGGTGATTAGGATGAGAGAGGCAGATGCAAGGTGGGGCCCCACTAGATCGCATGATGCGCCCATGTTGACGCTAATGATTTTGATTCAGAGATAATTCTGAAAGTTGCTGAAGAGTACAAATTGCAGGTATTTTTTCTCATTTTGATACTTCAATATTCAACATATTATATGCATTGTTTATTTTGCTTTGCATACGTTTTCATTAAGGAACTTGAACTACAACTATTCTTTATTTTGATCACTAGTATACATGAACCAAGATAGACGTAGCTATGAGATTGTTATAGCATCTACATATTTAGGCACTCGCATGTGTAATTTGGAAGAATTTGAAACTTTGGCATACATGAAACCCAGGTCAATTGAAATGACAATCCTTCATTTTTATAAGAAGTTGTGTCATTCTGTTACATAGAGCATTGATTATTTTGCAAAGCAATAGAATTATATTTCAGTATTATAACAGTCCTCTAACTGAACCGCAAAATGCAGCACAGTTTTGCAACTGAGTTGCAAAACGGAACTCAGCTGCAAAACTAACTCAGCTTGCAAAACTGAGCGTATGATTATTTTGCAAAGAAAAAGAATTATATTTTAGTATAATAATAGTCCTCTAACTGAACTACAAAATGCAACTTAGTTTTGCAATTGAGTTGCAAAACGAAACTCAGCTGCAAAACCAACTCAGTTACAAAACTGACTACTCAGTTTTGCAAACTGAAATGCACTCGGTTTGGAAAACTGAGTTGCAATTTGCGACTTAGTTTCTTGCAACTCAGTTGCAAACTGAGTTGCAAATAACCATTTCGTTTTCATCATTTGGCAAATAATGCTGTATAATTTTTATTCTGACCATATTAAAGTGACAAGCTGCAAAATAATTATCTACCCTTATTTAATGTTTGTTTCCTAGTATAAGAACAAAAAAAATTACTGGGTATGGAGGGTTGAGCCAACTTATTGTGGTCGAATAATTTAAAACGAGGAGGTCACATAAGGGTGCTAAGGAGTCAAATGAGGCATTCGGCGGACAATTAGAGCCCATATACGATCAGGTATGTTCAGAAGTACTCCTGCTTTTTTATAACTTAATGGTTGACTTTTTTATTTTGATTTAAGCTAAAATTAAAGAGAGAAACAAAATGAATTTTTATTTGGTTGAATATTCTTTTGTAGAAAAAGTAAAATACATATTCAACTGGAGTGTGCGGGAAAGCATCAACTACGCAAAGCAGGTGCTGTCGAAATTTTATGAAACAAGATAACTTTATTAAAATTAATTAAGCTTTATAAAAATTTATCTTTTATAAAAATTAACTACGTTTACAAATACTAACGAACTTTTACAAAAAATTAACTATGTTAAGAAAGTTTTCTAAAATTAATCACATTTATAAAATGTAAACAAGTTTTTCAAATTTTAACTAAGTTGAAAAAATTTTATAAAGAAAAAAACTAAGTTTATAAAAAATAACTAAGCTTTATAAAAATTTAACGAAGTTGACTAAGAGTTTATAAAATTTTACCAAGTTAACCAATTTTAGAAAAATTAACCTAGTTAACCAAGTTTTATAAAAAAATTAAATAATTTTCTAAAAGTTAAATAAGTTTTAGAAACCTTAAATAAATTTATAAAAAATAACTAAGTTATATAATAATTTAACTAAGTTAACCAAATTTTATAAAAATTAAATAATTTTTTAAATATTAACAAAATTTTATAAAAGTGAAATAAATTTATTAAAATTAACTAAGTTTTATAAAAATGTAACTAAGTTAACCAAGATTTTTTTTAAAAAACCTAATTTATTAAAATTAATTGCTTTTATAAAAGTTACCTAAGTTTTATAAAAATAACCTAGTTTTATAAAATTAACCAAGTTTTAAAAAAACAACTAAGTTTTAAAAAAAATAACTAAGTTTATAAAAATAACTAGGTTAATTAAATTTAACTAAATTTTATAAAAGTTAACCAAGTTTTATAAACATTTGACTAAATTAACTTTGTTTGTAAAATTAAACCAAATTTTATAAAAATTAACCAAGTTCTGTAACTAAATAAATTTATAAAAATTAACTATGTTTTTTTAAATATTTAACTAAATTAACTATGTTTATAACGAATCTATTAAGTTTCATAAATATTTAGTTAATTTAACTTAGTTTTTTAAAAATTAATTAGGTTTTATAAAAATAAACTAAATTTCATAAAAATTACATAAGTTCATAAAAATTCATAATTTTAGTAAATAATAGTAGTAGTTTAAAACTAAATATTTTTTATAAGCGGACATATAAAATATTTTTAGGCAGCTTCTTTCCAATCATTTAAGTTTGCTCCCATGTTGTTTTCCTATTTCCGCCTCTCAATTAGAACCCTAAGAAAAGAAATTCCTAATTTACTTGTCATATAATCACCAACAATAATAAAAGAAATCATTCATTGCTACTCTCGACAAGTGAACTTTATCCCTATCTACCTGTGCTTTTCTCGCCTAAGTCACCTTCAACATTGATCAGTGAGCACTCCTTCTTAAAGCTATTGACAAAATCAATTTTTTGTTTTACCTAGGATTGGTTGTTTGCACTTCTCAAAACAAGGGTCGGTTTTTATTTATTTATCATGATTTTAATCCGAGACAAATTTGCTTATTATTGTTATTTAAAAAAAATTTCTACGGGATGTCTAACTAATTTGGAACTTGATTTGATTGTGAATTAAACATCGGAATGATTTTGTATTTTCTGAGGTAAATATGCGACTTTCATCTTATTTTGGAGTTGCAATTTTGTGTAAACATTCAGTTCCTTCATATTAACTTTTAATTTCTTGACAAGCACCATTGCCCAAGTGGTTAAGTGATTCGGCTTTAGTGCGAGAGGTCACAAGTTCGAAATTTGGGTATTGTGATTCGAACGTTTATTGACATGTGATATGTTGCTCCAGCGACATGTTGTATATGAAGTACCATTTCAAAAAAAATTCTTTTTTAAAAGAATAATTTCTACATTTCTACATTTATGACTAACATATAAACATATATGCTTCTTTTTGATAGGTGTTGTACGATGCTTTTGAGGTTGCTGCATGATGTCGCACTCTTTCTCCTTCAAACTGGTTATGCTTGTATTAATGCATTGTCTATCAACGTTCATACGACTTTGATTTTATTATGTATCATTTTAGTTAGCTACAGTTGTATATATTTTTCTTTTGGTCATAAATATTTATATGCTTAATACTCCTTGTATGAAATATTATGGATATATATATATATATATATATATTATGGTTTGGCTTATGACTCCATTTGATTACGTACATTACAATGTGATATGTGTGGTTTTTTGAATCATTATAATATATTAGTTGAAATAAGTTTAGTAGAATTGAAAATTATAAGCTTGAATGTGTATGGCAATAAAAAATGCAGTGGAATTTTTTATAGCGTTTTAACTATGCTATGAAAAGAAAATTTGTTACAGCTTTCATATACTATTGCATTATGCTAGTGCTATACAAAATATTTTGCAAGGATTAAACAGTTTTCATAGCAAAAACAATGCTACTATAGATATATAGTTATGAATTTTCTACTGCATTTTGGTATGTAATAAAAGATTGACATAATATTTCCACAGCGTTTTTAGACGCTATAATAATATGGCATGTCAACATATTATAATAATTAAATGACGTCGTAACTGTTAGTATCATAAAACACAACTCTATCTAAAATTTCTATAGCAAGCTTCAAAACGCTATAGAAAAGTACGTCTAGTCTAAGATGGCAACAAAAACGCTGTTAAAAGACCGTTTTCCATTTGCAATTTTGAAATGTTATTGTATCTATCTGACTTATCACAACTTCTTAATCTATGACATTTAAAAAAACATTATAGAAGGCTTTAATAAAAGTTTTTAAACGCTATAAAAAGGTCTGTTTGTTATAGTGACTAAAGATTTAGACACATTATCTTTTGGGTGAATCATTCGAGTTGTATATAGACCATAAATCCCTTAGTACCCATTCTCTCAAAAAGAGCAGAATATGAGGCAACGGAGGTGTCTAGAATTTTTGGCAGCATAAAAATTCGGTATAGAGTATATGTTGGGAAAGGGGAACAAGATTACCGATGCCTTAGTAGAAAGCATCAGAATGGAGTGCTAGCCATAATTGAAGAATCAAAAACGTTGGAGACATTGGCATTTTGTGGAGTGCATTATTGAACAAATTCAAGATTGAGTCGGGATTTAGGGATGATGGAACTTAAGGAAGTACTTCTAAACCTTATAGATATTATTTCTACATGGAAAAGGGATGACCCATTGTTACTGTAACAATCTGCCTTCCTTACACCTAAAGACGATACTTAATACATCCTCAGTATTTGTGTGCTGATCAATTAAGTGCCCAAATGACGGGTCGCTTGGAGTGAAAGAAATAAAAAGGCACAAAATTATCTCACAAAAGCGATGAGTAATATATAATATGAACAAGTCTTTATAAAAAAAATCATCTTTATTATACACAACATCATAGTACATTAACCTATTACCAGCCTTGATAATTATAACAGCTTGTCCTTATAGTTTAATAACTGCAACTAGAGAAAATAGTGGAAGAATATAAGATACGTGAATGTGTATGAGAGAATTCTACTCGTCTCCTGAAAGCTCTACAGGATCTAGTTAAATCTGGAAAATATGCTCATGCTGACTCGACCATTATAAGAAAAATAACACCCGAATTGTGATAAAATCAGCATGAGAAACTCAGATCACAAGGAATTTTATTTATTTTAACTTATAAAATCCTTTAAAATCAAAGGTATCTCGTAAGACCGTGCCACACATAAACACGGATGGGTTTTTACCTTATGATAACCAAAACACTTTCTATAGAAAATCCAGTGATATTACAACAATATCTAAGGTACGAATACATATGAATCATAGTCGGAATTGTTACTTTATTTGAATTCTAGCATAATAGATATACAATCAAGTCCGAAGGCTTGTATTGGAAAATGAATTCTAATTATGAAAGGGAAAGGGTCTACCCATAGAATCCACACACCTCTTGATAAAATGTAAGGGAGGCTACAATACGTTGCACCTCTGCTACCCACGACTGGTCCTAATCCTTACTGGATAGTGCCGAATATGATCGCCCTTTGGTTGATAAATAACCATAATGGGCCTCAAAGCATACATAGATATCGACTCTAGATAAGGAATGATCATACCCTAATGGGAGTGACCCACATAGCCTTACGGCTCGTCCCTACTTCAATCTTTTTTTTAGTTGATAAGGCTTGAGGCTACGATTACCTTTTATATAGAAAACTATCTTGGAATGATAAAACCGCCATCCAAGCAAAAATGTAATGCCAGCATTCATCCATACAAGTTCGATTTGGGGCAGAAGGAAACCGAATGCACTACCTCTACTACATTCATTTTGAAATAACCCTTAGGATTAGTAGCAAATATCCCTTGCAATTCAAAATACCAATCTTCAATCATCTTCAAGATGTCTTCAGTCTAAGACGCTTGAGTTAGATTGATATGGTTTTGAGATAATTTATACTTATCCGACCCTTGTCTCTTCGAGTCAGCATTCAATATTTTCAGTAAACTTAACCCAAATTCTTTCGGGAATAATCAGACAATACATAGGAGCATGGATCACCACCTAACTATTTAAGTGGTTGGATCTCCCTATCATTTGTCCTAGGAGAATAAAACGAGATTTATATGCACAGTACAACATCATCGAAGATGACTATGCCATATAACTCACGTTTTCCCCTAGATATTTCTAGAGTTGTATTTTGGTCCAGATTTGATAGTCGGTATTTAACTATCAAATAAACAAACAAGCAACAATTCGGAGATTTAATCACCTATATCAACCACCAAGCCTCGAAATAAATCTTTCATTAATTTAAATCTCTTTCCAAAATATATATCAAAATTTTTATATACTTACCTCACTGGAATAAGTATATTCACAAAACACTATTAAAGATTTCTTATTTCAAAATCATATAAAAATGATCAAAACAAGTTTTATTTAAAATATAGATAATGATAACTCCAAACACTATTTCTTTAGTGTTAAATATAGAACGAATGTTCCATACCACCATAATTGAAAAGGTCAATTAACGAAAATCCAAATTTCAAATTCTTTTATAATTTTCTTTAATAATTTCTTTTAATAAACCTCTTTCATTTATGAGATCTCCTTTACTTAACTTCCAAATCCATTTATAAAACTCTTTATAAATTTCTAAGTTTATTTACTAGACTCTTTTACAAATATAAAAACCCTATTTATAACTCTTTATAAATCTCAAAAATCATTTATAAAACTTATTTCATAAATATCAAAAACCGTTTGTAAAACTTCTTCTCAAATTTCAAGATCTCTTTTAATTTATAAAACTTCTTTTATAAACTTTCCTTAATACAAAACTTCTTAAATGAATTTTTAATCAACAAAATTCCGTTAATAAAGTCTATTATTCAAAACACCTTTAAATAAACAAGTTATCATTCAAAAACATTCTTCGTTGGATTAATCTTTAAACCACATTAGCAAAATAATGATTTTAAACAATAATTCAAAAAGTGTCAAATTACTCCAAACACCTTTAATAAAATAATTGCATAATTATCCTTTAAATATTTTAAAACGGAATAAACATTAAACCATTATCAAAAAGGAAAAATGAAATATTTGACTTCATAAAAATCAGGAAGAGACTTAATGGCAATGGTTCGTTTAATTAGTTTAACTTATCCAAATTATAACATAGGTATTTACATAACAATAGATATATAAAGAGAATCAACCAATAACAATCAACTGTTACATAGGCAAATGTCCAAGTTACCAAAATAGTAGACGGAATTTGCTCTGCTAAACACATGTCCATGTTATTATAATAGCAGAATGGGTTTTTATTCTGCCAAATAGATGTCCATATAATATATTCGGTGAATTATAGCAGAGCTATTATTTATTCTACCAAAAAAATGTCCAATATAACTTAATTAGTATAACGAGGGCTCATTCTACTAAATAGATGTCATGAAAGTATATTTAATTTGTTTAACTTAGGGTAAAGGCATAGGGAACCCTTGTGTTCAAAACTATTTCTGAAAAGAAAATTACTTTTTAAACAATTTGATCCTTGGAAAGCAAAGTGATTGAAACTTAAAACACTTTTTAGATAATTTATTTGAAGTTAAACCCTTTATTTAATCATAATTAACCTTAATCAAGTCTTAAGTTAACTTGGTTATAAATTAAAAAATAATTAAACCTTTAATAAATAATTTATTTGTAAATTAGACCTTTAATTAATTCATAATTAAAAATAATCATACACTTGCTTAAAAATTAATTAATAGTTAACCTTATACTTGATTAATTGAAAACAAATCATATACTTAATTCATAATTAATTAAAAATCAATCTTACTTAATCAAAAATTAATTAAAATTAATTTTACTTTAAATAATAATCAGTTAGTACTAACCATGACTTAATTATAATTAATAAACTTTGTTTCATACTTAATTAATTTTTAGTTACCAAACTTAATTAATTAATAATAAATTGTTAAATTCTAAATTAACTTTCTTAAACATCATTATTAAGTTTATAAAATATTTCTATAACCCTTTTAGTTATAAAAACTTAATTTTTCAAAAATCAAACTTTTTAACGAAACTGCAACCATGGCGACTATCACTTTGGATACCATAACTTCAAAACTTGTTTTGTCTCTTTCTTTCGAAAACTTAACTTATGAAAGCTTACTAACTTTATAAAACTTTAAGTAAATGCTTTGGAGACTAAAGCAAGGCTGAACTTTAAAAATGATTTTTAAAACTAGAACTATGGTTTCACACAAGGATTTCAAGTCACCATTACCAAACAAAGGTGTTAGCTTTTTAGAGCGTACGACGATATTATCATATTCAAAACATAAATACACATGCCAGATACAAAAACATAAGAAACATCATATATTTACATGCATAAACAATATTTAGACTTCAAATATCAAGTCTAATATAACATTGCATCCAAGTGTATATAAGCATATATATATGTGTATGTATATATGTATGTATGTATGTAACCATAGCATTAACATCATTTATCAATCAAACATTTAATAAATTTAGACTAACTTGACCATAACTTATGAAGTCAAAAACTTTTGGTTTAAAACAAAAGTTCACTCACCAAAACATAACCAAAAAAAAGTAACATGGCCTAGAACTTTGGAAAAAGATTTAAGACAAGCACCATTGTCTCATTGGTTAAGTGATTTGGCTTTGGTGCGAGAGGTCACAAGTTTGAAATTTTTATAGCATGATTTGAACGTTCATTGATATGTGATATGTTGTCACATTGATTTGTTGTATATAAAATACCATTTCCAAAAAAACTAAAAGGCATGGAAGCCATTAACATGGAATTGAAGCATTGAAAAGAAGATAAAAAAAGTTGGAATGTGTAACAACCCGATATTTTAAACCATTCGCATCCATTATAAGTGCATAGGCAGACACTCATGCCTGAATTGAATTTCTCAAAATACCGTGTTGTAAATAAAATTTTGGCGAACCTCAAAATATACAGTAAATAAAAATCACAAATCACAGACACAGAGTATATAAAAATGCAGCGGAAGAAAAAGAGATAGTAGTTCATGAAGCTACTATATAAATATGAGACACATCAGAGTTAAATAAGATACAATAGAAGAGTAACAGGATACATCAGGTACAAATCAGATATATCACTGAACCACTGGATACTGAAACAAAATAGATGGCTGGATCTTCAAGGAAAGCTCCAACGCCGAAGGTGAATCTTGAATGCTAACTCAATCAATCTGACCCGAGCGTAAAGCAAAACACAAAACCCTCGAGTCAGGACATAAATACTTATAAACTGTAAATCAACTCAAGTGAACAGTAACAAAATGCATCAGTAACTTAAAGGATGCTTGGGACCGCCCATCCTCTAAGGATCCGTTAAACTATTTACTATGTAGTAATATACGCTATATACGGTAGTGTCTAATCAGTAAAGTATAATCATATAGAAAATAGCGTTAAGGGGATGGTGAACCTTAACGCGGTCGGATCTTTAAAACCAAAATCGTAGTGGGCTTGATATAAGGATATGACACGGCACGCAAGGAAATGCCAGGGTGGATACACCGTTTGCACTCCCGGACCGGTGGTGACGGCAAGCCAGCAGCTTCCGCCCACCTCAAACAATACCCCCGAATCAAAAGTGGCGCCACCGAATCGAATCACAACAGTAATAGAATGGTTTCCGATGGAGCATGCGCGATGAAAGGGTGCGACTCTTTGTGTAGCCCGGTATAGCTCCTGTTTTAGTCATATATGCCAACTCATGGGAGTTGGGTCCACGTAATATATACCTCGAGAACGTCGCCACCATCCTACTTCATTCTGGAATCTCCACCGCGTACACAGTTGTTAAAAGTGGTTTTCGGTATTGGCCGGCTATAAGACAATATCTGATCCCGGTCTCTTTAACAACCAATCGTTATTATAACCCGTAGTTATAACCTTTTAAAACAATATTTATACTTCAAAATAAAATATTATTTCAACCCAAATCTTCATCAAAATAAAGATTAAATCATTCCAAAATATCATATCTTTCGGATCTTCTTTTCAAATCATTTTAATATCAAAATATCATATCTTTCAAAACTCCATTTTCAAACCATTTTAATATATCAAAATATCATATGTTTTCAAAACCACATTTCAATCATTAAATATATCAAAATATCATATCTTTTTGAAACCACATTCATTTCAAATCATTATTCATTTTATTCAATTTAAAATATCATTTCAATCCATATTTCAAAACAGTATATATTCCAAAAATCATTTTTAATCATTAAAATAAAGTTATTATGTTTAATAATTAAATTATTAAATTTCCAAAATTTTCGACTTCCAAAGTTCATTTATTCACTTAAGTTTATCAAAGCAGTGAAAATTCACTTTTCGTGGCATTTAGAAAACGCTACGGAAAAATACATTCAAAACAGTTCAATTTAACAAAAGACAACATTTTAAAATGTTGTAATAGGGTTTACTTAAATTTCGAATAAACTTAGTAAAATTCAACAATTTATAGCACTTACAAAAATTTCTATAATTGCTTTTAATTCAATTTAGCGTTTTAGTTCATTATCATCAACTACAGCATTGTCAAATGTTGTAATATCACTTACATTGTAATTAATAGCATTTCAAAAATACAGTCAATTAACTTCAAATATTCAATATAATTTCTCAACCAATTATATTTTTATTTAAAACATTTTTAACTTATAAAATCATACATTTTCACATTTATAACATCATTTAATTTTTCCTCAAGTTCATGATCTTATAAAGTTAAATTTCCATTCAAAAATCAAGATTTAATAATAATTCACTTATTAAATTGCAATGTTCAATTTTAAATCCATTACATTAAATTTCAACTTAACACTTAAGTTCAAATTCTCAAATATAACTTAATTTTATTTTTATTTACTTAACTAAAAGTTCACTTTTAAGTCAATTTCATAAATTTCCAATTTTAGTTATACTTCAAAATTTCAACTTAAAATATTCTTTCATTTCACATTTCAAATTTGTTAAAAATCATTAATATGATATAAAATCACTTTTAATTCATTTAAGTTCAAATTATCGTAAATTTATCATAATTTCATATTAAATTTAATTTTCAATTATAATTAAATCAAATTTTCCAAAATAACTTACGTTCAAAATTTTCTAACTTTTCATTAATTCATTTCACTTACAATTGTTCAGAAAATCAATAATACTTTACAAAATTTATTTTTAATAAATTTTAAATCAAAATATTATAATAATTACATTTCTAAAATATTTTAAACATTTTAGAAAAACATATTTTAACTACGGGCCTATATATAATTTTCTACGCTAGGTAAAGTGATACGGGTAATATATCATTTCAACCCGTAATTTACAAAGAAAAATCCAGGTTTTATCATTTCAAACGCGCAATCCCAAGTCAAAATGAAAATTTTAAAACGATTCAGGCCTATCATTTCAGCCCATAACATTTTTTCTAACAGGGAACTTGCAGTGTGATCATATACAGAAATAATATAAACAAGGTCAATATCACAATATACAGTCATATATCAGATGTCAGGTGAAAATTAACAGTTTTAACATGGTAATAATATGGTGATAACATGGCATAGCATATGATATGATCATCATTAACTTGCATAAACATTTTTTTATTACTAAACACTTGTCATCAATTCACTTTTCATAAGTATAAATGTCAGAGTGAGAAAGACTCACTTTTTCAAGCTGAAGACCAAAACAACAAACACAAGTGCGATTCCAAAAGCACGACAAGCACGATATAGCATGACTTTTGATTTGAATGAATGGAGAGCCTTGATATTTTTCTTGTAAACAATAACCAAAACAAGACAATATACACATAAATATTCAACGCAAAACAATGTTGAAACAATGAAATACGAAGCAACAAAGGAATAGATTACTTGACCTTGCTTTAACCATTCAAATGCTTGGCCTAGGAGGTTCTTGGGTTCAGCCATAATGATGATATAGCTCAGGTTTGGCACCATAAGTCACGGCTAGAAGGAGTACGGAGTGGTAGGGTTATAACATGAAGCATACAATTGATCAAGGCAACATATATGAAGTTTTTGAGCACAACAAGGCTCGGCCTTGGGTCAAGTGGGGCTTGGCCATACTTGTACAGGTTTGGACAGTAGATGGAGGGGTATGGGGAGGTCTGGAAAATGTGGTGGTGGCGGCCTATGGTGGTGGCCAAGGTGGTGGATGAAGATATGAAGTGATAGGGTGGCTATCATGAATGTTTCAAGGCTTTATGCATTGTTTTTGTGGAGTTTTGGTTCATGGAGTCTTGGCCATGTCAATTTCAGATCTGGACAGAGGCTAAGATGAAGTGTAGTGGTGGTAGCAAGGTGGTGGTCGTGGCTAGAGGTGGTGGCCATGGTGAAGTATGAAGGTGGTGAAGTAATAGTGGTGGCTAGTGCATTTTTTTGGACATTATTTGCAATTTTGTGGAGTTTTGTCACCAAGGGAGGTGTGGCCATGGATGGATCTGAAATGATGGCTGGAGATGATGCCAAGGAAGTGTGGTAGGGGATGGTGGAGAGTATGGTGGTGATGGTGGGTGGTAGAGGCCAATCCAGAAAGCATAGAAAACTAGGCAAAATACATAGAAAATGAGAAGAAAAAGGTAGAAAAAGATGTAGTCATTACCAGATTTTTTTCTCAAGATGGAGGCCATGATTTCTAGGGTTTTGGAGCTTGAAAATTCGTGAATAATATGAGGGAGTAGGCTGAAAAGGATGAGGAAAGGAATGGCTAAGATAAATTGATGTATTAATTGCAAAAGGAAACGGATAAAACGTCTTTACGTTTCAGGCTTTTAAGATCTCTTAACTTTCTAAACCCTTTGCATTTCCTTTTCTTTTTAATTTTATAAAAACAAAATAAACTCAGAAATGTTATTTAAAACTGAAACTAAGTAAGAATAAAATAAAATAAATAATTTATTTTAAGTAAAATAGAAAAAGGAAATAAAAAATTGCTTAAAAATAGCAACCCTGACATAAAAATTACAAGAAAATCTCCAATGACTTTGGAAAATTTATTACTTCACAAAAAAAATATTATAACACAAAATTTGAATTAAAATGGTTTTAAAACATTTTCAAGGTAAAATAATAATTTAATTTTTATTAAATAGAAAGTTAAATAAAGAAAAATGCAGTAAATACCAACTAGGCTTTATAAATTGAAATAAATTCAAATAAACTTTAGAAAAATTATATTATCATTTTAAAAATACTTAAAATTCAAAATTTACATAATATAACATATGATCACATATTAAAATAAAATATAACAAAGAAGAAGTAATTTATACAATTTAAAATAGTCATTGTTAAATAACCCTATATACGCACAATATTGTAAATGGTATAACTTTCACGATTTACATCCAAATTCAACGAAACGAAAAGTGGTGTTCTTAGAATTTTATGTACTTTCATAATAAAACAAAAAAAATTAAATTTTTAAACTTTTAAAATTTTAAGTTGAAAGTCACAGTTTGACTATTTTGACCAAAATCAGCATTTCAGGCAAATATTCAACTTACACAAGTTTGGAATTATAACTCATATAAAGATCAAGATTACATTTAAATAATAAATTTAATCATTTAAAATAAGTAAAATAAGTTTTTAAATCAAAATTTTATATTAAAATAATTAAAATATACAATAAAATAATTACAAAATACAGGGTTGTTACACTCTCCCCCACTCAAAACTTTTCATCCCCGAAAAGGAATGAGGTATGGAAGGGCACAGAAAAGATAGAGTGAAATAGGATTAAGATAAGATGACAAGAAGATTGAAGTTATACCTGATAACTGTTGTTATAGGTAAGTTTAACAAGGTGGAGGTGATCTTTCCAAGATCCTCCAGAATCAAGAACACAAGCACGAAAAAGGTGGATTCAAAATGATTACCAATGGTCTATCAAAGATTATAGAAAGATTTCTAAACAGAAAGATTATAGAAAGATGCCTATACCGGTCTATAGCAAGATAAGGATGATAAGGACAACCAAAAGATAGTTTGAAAAACAAAATAAGGAAATGAATTTGAAAGCATGGAGATTTCAACTTAAACAGAGAATAAATCTTTACACAAGTTAACTAAATCTTAACTATCTCAAATTTCATTATCTTATTATACAATCATCTAAAATTAACCATTTTTAAAACCATGGGTTTGAAAAATAATCATTTATTACACTCACAATGTACTTAATAAATTTTATTCTTCTTTATTCCTAATCAAAATTAAATTTATTCCTCTCAATATATTTATCACTCATGTTAAATATATTTACACTTTTTTTTCATAACTACTCAAATTTTATTTATAAAATCTTTTTATATCGTATATTATCCAATTACATTTTTAACTTCTGAAATTTTGGTAAGTTATATTTGAATGCAATTGTATTATACAAATAAAATTTTCAATTCAATCATTTCAAGCTTAAATCATTTATTCAAAAAAAATTATTTTCTTTTTATATTTGAAATTATGCTTTAAAAATAGAATTTAAGAATTAAATTTCCGATTTCTTCAGACCATTTAGAGATAAGAAATAATATATATACATATATAATATGTCAAATCAGATTTCAATCATATATCTATATATATATATATATATATATATATATATTATAAATCAAGTCATATCTTAGAAATTCAAATCAATTTAATTTCCCAAAACAAAGCTGTAACAAGACCACAGAACAGTCTCTTAACTTCGAAACTCGAAAATGAACGTCGATGATGTCGCGATCATCACCGAAGTTATTTTCCAGCGACAAAGAGAAGAGCACTAATTTTAAACCTTTAAAATTCTTTGAAAACAAATTATATTCAAAATACTTTAAATAATATAACCTTTTAAAACTTTAAACCAAAGTTCGAAATAATCGGAATTTAAATCCTCAAATTCTTGTTTTAAATTCATTTCAGTTCCGAAATAAATTTATAAACAAATATTTATAGATCTATTTGTAGAACAATAAATGATAAATCAAGTATTATCATTTCAAATTATCAATTTAAATCATTTCATTAAGTTTCATAAATTTACTTATATATCAAAATTTATTTCATTAACCAAATTTTTTTTTATTTAAAAATATATTGTATTCGTTTGTTCTGTCAAAGAGTTTTGGAAATCTTATCGATAGCGCTGATCAGACGTATCGATCAGAAACCCAACTCAACATCAACAACTCAAACAACACAATATATAAAACATTTTAATTTTAAATACTAGTTTACAAATACACTATACATGAATAGATTTTCAAAGAAGGATAGAGATTCAAATTTTTGATTAACACAAATCAAAGGAGATTATGATTTAAAAATAAGTTGGAAACAAGGATGACATGATTAAATAACAGAATAGGAAGATGGATAAGCTTATATAAATCACGGGCAACCTTATCCGGGTCAACCGTGACTTAAAGAATAAGATCAATGTTGATTTTTCTAGGGTAAATCTACATTCGATCTCAAGAGTTAGAGTTTGAAATAAAAAAAGATATTAGCATCTAAACCAAGGATAGATAAGAATCTCCGGTGAATCGATGCTAACTGCAAAGGAGTTTTCCCCCTTTTCAATTAAATTTGAAATTGGCGTGACCGCCGACTCACTAGAAAGATCATTCGAAGCGGAGTTATGGAATGCTCCAGAGTCAAAAGAAGATGAATAGTGAGGGATACGAATGGATTTTGGAACTGTAGGGAACGTTCCAAAATTCAAAGGAATTGAGTCAAAAGAAAACGATTCAACTCGAATGAAAGTGATTCTGTAATTACATCTACTCCATGTGCTGAGTTTTGCCTAGAGCTACCAAAGCTCTGATACCAACTGTAACAACCCGATATTTTCAACCATTCGCATCCATTATAAGTGCATAGGCAGACACTCATGCCGGAATTGAATTGCTCAAAATACCGTGTTGTAAATAAAATTTTGGAAAACCTCAGAATATACAGTAAATAAAAATCACAGATCACAGACACAGAGTATATAAAAATGCAGCGGAAGAAAAAGAGATAGTAGTTCATGAAGCTACTATATAAATATGAGATACATCAGAGTTAAATAAGATACAACAGAAGAGTAACAGTATACATCAGGTACAAATAAGATATATCACTGAACCACTGGATACTGAAACAAAATAGATGGCTGGATCTTCAAGGAAAGCTCCAACGCCGAAGGTGAATCTTGAATGCTAACTCAATCAATCTGACCCGAGCGTAAAGCAAAACACAAAACCCTCGAGTCAGGACATAAATACTTATAAACTGTAAATCAACTCAAGTGAACAGTAACAAAATGCATCAGTAACTTAAAGGATGCTTGGGACCGCCCATCCTCTAAGGATCCGTTAAACTATTTACTATGTAGTAATATACGCTATATATGGTAGTGTCTAATCAGTAAAGTATAATCATATAGAAAATAGCATTAAGGGGATGGTGAACCTTAACGCGGTCGGATCTTTAAAACCAAAATCGTAATGGGCTCGATATAAGGATATGACACGGCACGCAAGGAAATGCGAGGGTGGATACGCCGTTTGCACTCCCAGACCGGTGGTGACGGCAAGCCAGCAGCTTCCGCCCACCTCGAAAAATACCCCCGAATCAAAAGTGGCGCCACCGAATCGAATCACAATGGTAATAGAATGGTTTCCGATGGAGCATGCTCGATGAAAGGGTGCGACCCTTTGTGTAGCCCGGTATAGCTCCTGTATTAGTCATATATGCCAACTCACGGGAGTTGGGTCCACATAATATATACCTCGAGAACGTCGCCACCATCCTACTTCATTTTGGAATCTCCACCGCGTACACAGTTGTTAAAGTGGTTTTCGGTATTGGCCGGCTATAAGACAATATCTGATCCCGGTCTCTTTAACAACCAATCGTTATTATAACCCGTAGTTATAACCTTTTAAAACAATATTTATACTTCAAAATAAAATATTATTTCAACCCAAATCTTCATCAAAATAAAGATTAAATCATTCCAAAATATCATATCTTTCGGATCTTCTTTTCAAATCATTTTAATATCAAAATATCATATCTTTCAAAACTCCATTTTCAAACCATTTTAATATATCAAAATATCATATGTTTTCAAAACCACATTTCAATCATTTAATATATCAAAATATCATATCTTTTTGAAACCACATTCATTTCAAATCATTATTCATTTTATTCAATTTAAAATATCATTTCAATCCATATTTCAAAACAGTATATATTCCAAAAATCATTTTTAATCATTAAAATAAAGTTATTATGTTTAATAATTAAATTATTAAATTTCCAAAATTTTCGACTTCCAAAGTTCATTTATTCACTTAAGTTTATCAAAGCAGTGAAAATTCACTTTTCGTGGCATTTAGAAAACGCTACGGAAAAATACATTCAAAACAGTTCAATTTAACAAAAGACAACATTTTAAAATGTTGTAATAGGGTTTACTTAAATTTCGAATAAACTTAGTAAAATTCAACAATTTATAGCACTTAAAAAAATTGCTATAATAGCTTTTAATTCAATTTAGCTTTTTAGTTCATTATCATCAACTACAGCATTTTCAAATGCTGTAATATCACTTACATTGTAATTAATATCATTTCAAAAATACAGTCAATTAACTTCAAATATTCAATATAATTTCTCAACCAATTATATTTTTATTTAAACAATTTTAACTTATAAAATCATACATTTTCACATTTATAACATCATTTAATTTTTCCTCAAGTTCGTGATCTTATAAAGTTAAATTTCCATTCAAAAATCAAGATTTAATAATAATTCACTTATTAAATTGCAATGTTCAATTTTAAATCCATTACATTAAATTTCAACTTAACACTTAAGTTCCAATTCTCAAATATAACTTAATTTTATTTTTATTTAATTAACTAAAAGTTCACTTTTAAGTTAATTTCATAAATTTCCAATTTTAGTTATATTTCAAAATTTCAACTTAAAATATTCTTTCATTTCACATTTCAAATTTTTTAAAAATCATTAATATGATATAAAATCACTTTTAATTCATTTAAATTCAAATTATCGTAAATTTATCATAATTTCATATTCAATTTAATTTCCAATTATAATTAAATCAAATTTTCCAAAATAACTTACGTTCAAAATTTTCTAACTTTTCATTAATTCATTTCACTTACAATTGTTCAGAAAATCAATAATACTTTACAAAATTTATTTTTAATAAATTTTAAATCAAAATATTATAATAATTACATTTCTAAAATATTTTAAACATTTTAGAAAAACATATTTTAACTACGGGCCTATATATAATTTTCTACGCTAGGTAAAGTGATACGGGTAATATATCATTTCAACCCGTAATTTACAAAGAAAAATCCAGGTTTTATCATTTCAAACGCGCAATCCCAAGTCAAAATGAAAATTTTAAAACGATTCAGGCCTATCATTTCAGCCCATAACATTTTTTCTAACAGGGAACTTGCAGTGTGATCATATACAGAAATAATATAAACAAGGTCAATATCACAATATACAGTCATATATCAGATGTCATGTGAAAATTAACAGTTTTAACATGGTAATAATATGGTAATAACATGGCATAGCATATGATATGATCATCATTAACTTGCATAAACATTTTTTTATCACTAAACACTTGTCGTCAATTCATGTTTCATAAGTATAAATGTCAGAGTGAGAAAGACTCACTTTTTCAAGCTGAAGACCAAAACAACAAACACAAGTGCGATTCCAAAAGCACGACAAGCACGATATAGCATGACTTTTGATTTGAATGAATGGAGAGCCTTGATATTTGTCTTGTAAACAATAACCAAAACAAGACAATATACACATAAATATTCAACGCAAAACAATGTTGAAACAAATGAAATACGAAGCAACAAAGGAATAGATTACTTGACCTTGCTTTAACCATTCAAATGCTTGGCCTAGGAGGTTCTTGGGTTCAGCCATGATGATGATATAGCTTAGGTTTGGCACCATAACTCACGGCTAGAAGGAGTATGGAGTGGTAGGGTTATAACATGAAGCATACAATTGATCAAGGCAACATATATGAAGTTTTTGAGCACAACAAGGCTTGGCCTTGGGTCAAGTGGGGCTTGGCCATACTTGTACAGGTTTGGACAGTAGATGGAGGGGTGTGGGGAGGTCTGGAAAAGGTGGTGGTGGCGGCCTATGTTGGTGGCCAAGGTGGTGGATGAAGATATGAAGTGATAGGGTGGCTATCATGAATGTTTCAAGGCTTTATGCATTGTTTTTGTGGAGTTTTGGTTCATGGAGTCTTGGACATGTCAATTTTAGATCTGAATAGAGGCTAAGATGAAGTGTAGTGGTGGTAGCAAGGTGGTGGTCGTGGCTAGAGGTGGTGGCCATGGTGAAGTATGAAGGTGGTGAAGTAATAGTGGTGGCTAGTGCATTGTTTTGGACATTATTTGCAATTTTGTGGAGTTTTGTCACCAAGGGAGGTGTGGCCATGGATGGATCTGAAATGATGGCTGGAGATGATGCCAAGGAAGAGTGGTAGGGGATGGTGGAGAGCATGGTGGTGATGGTGGGTGGTAGAGGCCAATCCAGAAAGCATAGAAAACTAGGCAAAATACATAGAAAATGAGAAGAAAAAGGTAGAAAAAGATGTAGCCATTACCAGATTTTTTTCTCAAGATGGAGGCCATGATTTCTAGGGTTTTGGAGCTTGAAAATTCGTGAATAATATGAGGGAGTCGGCTGCAAAGGATGAGGAAAGGAATGACTAAGATAAATTGATGTATTAATTGCAAAAGGAAACGGATAAAACATCTTTACGTTTCAGGCTTTTAAGATCTCTTAACTTTCTAAACCCTTTGCATTTCCTTTTCTTTTTAATTTTATAAAAAAAAATAAACTCAGAAATGTTATTTAAAACCGAAACTAAGTAAGAATAAAATAAAATAAATAATTTATTTTAAGTAAAATAGAAAAAGGAAATAAGAAATTGCTTAAAAATAGCAACCCTGACATAAAAATTACAAGAAAATCTCCAATGACTTTGGAAAATTTATTACTTCACAAAAAAAATATTATAACACAAAATTTGAATTAAAAATGGTTTTAAAACATTTTCAAGGTAAAATAATAATTTAATTTTTATTAAATAGAAAGTTAAATAAAGAAAAATGTAGTAAATACCAACTAGGCTTTATATATTGAAATAAATTCAAATAAACTTTAGAAAAATTATATTATCATTTTAAAAATACTTAAAAGTCAAAATTTACATAATATAACATATGATCAAATATTAAAATAAAATATAACAAAGAACAAGTAATTTATACAATTTAAAATAGTCATTGTTAAATAACCCTATATACGCACAATATTGTAATGGGTATAACTTTCACGATTTACATCCAAATTCAACGAAACGAAAAGTGGTGTTCTTAGAATTTTATGTACTTTCATAATAAAAGAAAAAAAATTAAAATTTTAAACTTTTAAAATTTTAAGTTGAAAGTCACAGTTTGACTATTTTGACCAAAATCAGCATTTTGGGCAAATATTCAACTTACACAAGTTTGGAATTATAACTCATATAAAGATCAAGATTACATTTAAATAATAAATTTAATCATTTCAAATAAGTAAAATAAGTTTTTAAATCAAAATTTTATATTAAAATAATTAAAATATACAATAAAATAATTACAAAATACAGGGTTGTTACAGAATGAGAAATAAAAATGAAATGAGAATGCGAAAAAGGAGAGATTTTTTTATATAAAATGAGATATTGAAATTACTAAATTACCCTTATGAACAGCACCATCCACTAAATAAATGCTATTTCATCACCTATGTTCCCCACCCTTCTTTAATTTAAAAATTCATGTCCCCATATGCTTCTGAAGACCCAGCATGCATTAAACACCATAGTACTTGAGTTGCCAAAATGTCATTTCATGTTTAAACATTTTTTTAATTATATTTTGTTTTTCCATAAATTGTCACATCACCTTGTATGCTTATGTATATATGTATACACATGTATAACATAATTTTAACTTGTTTGAAAATGTATGTATATTTATAATATAGGGTTTACAACATTTCCGACTACTTTTAGACGTTGAAAAGTTGAAAATTCGAAAAACAAATTCTGATCACATTTTCGACTTTTCATCAAACTAATTATTTTTCTTCGAACTATTTCACCATCACTATTCAATATTTAATGAAGTTTTATATTAATAATAAAAACCAATATTTTAATATTTAAAACTAATTAAATATTCCTAAATTAAAGCAGTGAAATTCTGGATCGTTATAGTTACATGAGAGAATTAGGCGATTAGAGATAAGTATAGATGTTGAAGATCAAAAAAGTTTCAAGATAGACTCAAAGGGATGGCTTAGGAAGAAAGGAAGACCGTGTGTTCCGAATATGCAAAATCTTCAGAAAGAAGTCTTGAAAGAAAGTCATCAATCTAAGTTTATCGTTTACCATGGAGGCATAAAGATGTATTGTTATGTGAAGAGGGTATTCATTCAGGAAGGTATGAAGAGGGATGTCTACGAATGTGTTAAGAGGTGTGTCACTTGTCAGTAGGTAAAGCCCAAGCATCAGAAACCGAATATATTACTTCAACCTCTGGAAGTACCAATTTGGAAATGAGATTTAGTGTTCATGGATTTTATTGATGGTTTGCCTAGGCCGAGGACATGAAAAGAATGCGTTTAGGTGATAGTCGATAGATTGACTAAGGGTATGCACTTTATCCTGCGAGGTCGACAAGAACGGCAACTGGTGTGGCAAAATTATACATGTAGAATATAGTAAACCTAAAAGTTACTGAGCGGATCGTGCTATATGGAATTATAATATACTAGTGCGGAAATAAAACAAAGTTACTGTAACAGAGTAAATAAGAAAAAAAAACAAGCACACCAGGAATTTTTATACTGGTTCGAACTTCCCGTTCTACGTCCAGTCCCAGACTCCTTCTGGAATTTCACTAACAACAATCCTCACTTAACCCGGAGGAACAGGTTTACAACAACCCTTGAACAGCCGAACAAGGGACCTGAGCAGCAGAACAGGATTTCGCCTCAACAGCCGAAGAGGACTTCACTTGCCTGAACAGCAGAACAGGACTTCGGCTTATACAGAAAGTATATGACACAGTGTGTTCTCAATAACACGAATTTGTCTCTTGATAGTACAATCTTCCTATAATCTTCTCCTTTTGATATATATGTGTGTATGTGAAGAATATGGAAGTAAATGAATGATTATGTAGAAATTTGAATGCTCAAAATGTTAGAATCGGTGTAGTATATAAATAGAAAGCTTTTGATCAATTCGGTGTATTAAACAAATGGTTCTAATATGTTTATATAGAGTATAAAGAGTTGTAATCATTCGTGAAAAGTTATCATGAAAGAATATGGATGTATCTCTTAGTAAAAGGTTGTAACTCTTCATGAAAATGAAATGTCTTTTCAAAAATATAGCAGTTGAAGAAGTTCAGCCGTCTGAAGATAAATTTCAGACTTCTAAAATTTGAAACGTGCAAACCAGAAAAGAAATAGGTTATTTTAGCCCAGATTCAGACGTCTGAAATGGTCAATTCAGACGTCTGAATTTGACCTTTAACTAAAAATTACCATAGCTCAGCCTTCTAAACTAGTGACCTGGGTTCGAGTCCCGCTCCATGCAATTTTTGAAAACTTGATTTTTCATTTAAAATATGAATGCATACGTGTGTATACCATTTGGAGAAGATTTTAACATTTTTAAACTCTAGACACGACACTATATGACTACTAATACTTTGTTTGTCACCTTTGTCTTGTCTCTATCGTATATATCTCTTCTTGTATCTCCATATACATTCTTTTATTCTTTTGTACTGTGTATCTTTATTTTGAATGTATTTGATTATCTCTTTTTGATGCCCATGTACCTGCAAATAAGCTTAGAGATTCTTTGACATAATTGTATAGTTGTTGTCATTAAAATCCAACAATTAAGGTTCTAACATTCTCCCTCTTTTTGATGATGACAACTATACAATTTTTAAAAAATATTCATTCTATATAAAAAATAATATTAATATGTTTAAAGCTCCCCCTAAGTATAACATCTCCCTCTATTAATATGCATATGAATTTCTCCCCCTTTGTCATTTTCAAAAAGAATGAGGGAATATATAAAATTATATAAATTATCTTGTATATAACGAGATAAACTCATTATTAATTATGAAGGAAAAATAAAATAAATTTTACCATATTTACTGAAGTCCATATTTTATTGTAAGCACGTAATTCTATTAAACGTATGGAACATTCTTTAAAATTCCAAAATCTATCCTTTTCGTTTTGTTTCTCCGAGTACCTGCAAAAAATAATAATAATTTTCGATACCCACTTACTATGTTAGGGTCCGGGGGGTTAGGTCTTTAGAAACCATACCCATTTGGGTGTGGTTGAACCTTTATAAATATAATTTTCATTACAAATTACATTCTTATAATAGTTGCTAATATAAAGTTGTTTATCATGATCAATCATATTAGCTGGAATCCATATCTTAATACTATTAGTCATTAGCTTAGTACTTGAAGAATAATTTCTATCATTTCTAAACAAAGTACTATTATGACTATAACTTGTTTTAAAACTATCTTGATTACTAGTACTAACACTAAAGTTAGTATACATGAATGCATATCTAGTGGTATTTTTACTTTTAGCTTGTTGATAGCCTAAACCGCTTTTATCATTTTGAGCTTTTAAATTCTTAACATAACCTAATCCCTTCTTATTTGAAGCAGGTTGAGAATTTTCAATAATCCTGGATAAATTTTCACTCCCTTTATTAAAATTGGAAATATTTTTAGTAATGTCATCAAGCTTAGTTTTGAGACTAGTGTTATCTAACTCAACAATTTTAATTTTTGTTTTTAACTCATGATTTTCAGAAGCTAGAGCATTATTCTTTTCTTTTTGAGCTTCTATTTCTTGACTTAATAGAGCGAGTTGAGAATTATCTGAATCTTGAATTTTCTCAAGTTCTTCTTCTAATATTCTCTTCTCGTCTTTAAGCATATCTATTTCGAATTCTGCTTTCTTCTGATTTTCCAGAGCTTCCTTATATTTTCTTTTGAGACATTTTAAAGAGTCTAGAAGTTCTGAATTTATTTCTATCATATCATCAAAAGTTAGATCACTAACCTCATTATCTTTTTCCATGAAGCATTTGTTTGTTTGCTCCTTTGCTTTTTCTTTATTGCTCTTCGTCTTCTTATTGCCTTGCCTAGATCTCTTTGTAGCCATTTATTCTAGGATGTTGTTACGATCTCTAGAAAACCAGGCTCTGATACCAAATGAAAGTTGCTGTGGTGGTGCTATATGGAATTATAATATACTAGTGCGGAAATAAAACAAAGTTACTGTAGCAGAGTAAATAAGAAAAAAAAACAAGCACACCAGGAATTTTTATACTGGTTCGAACTTCCCGTTCTACGTCCAGTCCCAGACTCCTTTTGGAATTTCACTAACAACAATCCTCACTTAACCCGGAGGAACGGGTTTACAACAACCCTTGAACTACCGAACAAGGGACCTGAGCAGCAGAATAGGATTTTGCCTCAACAGCCGAAGAGGACTTCACTTGCCTGAACAGCAGAAGAGGACTTCAGCTTATACAGAAAGTATATGACACAGTGTGTTCTCAATAATACGAATTTGTCTCTTGATAGTACAATCATCCTATAATCTTCTCCTTTTGATATATATGTGTGTATGTGAAGAATATGGAAGTAAATGAATGATTATGTAGAAATTTGAATGCCCAAAATGTTAGAATCAGTTGAAGTATATAAATAGAAAGCTTTTGATCAATTCGGTGTATTAAACAAATGATTCTAATATGTTTATATATAGTATAAAGAGTTGTAATCATTCGTGAAAAGTTATCATGAAGGAATATGGATGTATCTCTTAGTAAAAGGTTGTAACTCTTCATGAAAATAAAATGTCTTTTCAAAAATATAGCAGTTGAAGAAGTTCAGCCGTCTGAAAATAAATTCCAGACTTCTGAAATTTGAAACGTGCAAACCAGAAAAGAAATAGGCTATTTTAGCCCAGATTCAGACGTCTGAAATGGTGAATTCAGACGTCTGAATTTGACCTGTAACTAAAAATTACCATAGCTCAAATGGTTAGAGCACTTGCCTTTTAAACTAGTGACCTGGGTTCGAGTCTCGCTTCATGCAATTTTTGAAAACTTGATTTTTCATTTAAAATATGAATGTATATGTGTGTATACCATTTGGAGAAGATTTTAACATTTTTAAACTCTAGACACGACACTATATGACCACTAATACTTTGTTTATCACCTTTGTCTTGTCTCTATCGTATATATCTCTTCTTGTATCTCCATATAAATTCTTTTATTCTTTTGTATTGTGTATCTTTATTTTGAATGTATTTGATTATCTCTTTTTGATTCCCATGTACCTGCAAATTAGCTTAGAGATTCTTTGACATAATTGTATAGTTGTTGTCATTAAAATCCAACAATTGAGGTTCTAACAAAGACTGCATAGTGTTTCAAGCTATATTGTAAATGATAAAGACCCTTTGTTCAATAGTAAGTTCTAAAAAAGTTTGTAGAGTGCATTTGATACAGATTTAAGCATAAGTATGGCTTATCATTTGTAGACTAATGGTCAAACAGAGAGGATGGACCGTGTGCTCGAGGATTGACTAGATGAGTTTGTTTTATATTTTGGAGGATCTTGGGAAGATCATTTGCATTCGGTAAAGTTTTCATATAACAACAGTTTCTGGTTGAGTATCGAGATGTCCCCTTTTGAGGCACTTTATGGTAGACCATGTAAGTCATCAGTTTGCTGGTTGGACATTGGGGGTAGACTCGTGTTAGGACCCAATTTGGTAGGAGAGGCTATTGAGAATGTAACAGCCAAATTTTAAGTAATAATTAATTAATATTAAAAATAGTAATTAATTGACGAACGTAGATTTTTAAGTAGTAAAAGGGAATAATAATTGTAATTATTGGGTTTAAATTATAAATGTATGATAAATTAAATTAAAATAAAACAGAAAGGTGAAAATAATGTTCTATAAAAAGTTTATATAATTCTCATAAATATTGGTTGGGAAAAGAAGTTATTTTGGAATGTAATTTGTATTGGTTTAAATTGAATAGAATTTTGTTTTCAAAAGTTAAGAAAATAATGAACATATATATATTTATTTATTTCATACCCATGCCCAAAAATCTTTGGCCCAAAATTCATTTTCTAGGATCCACCCTTCTAGAATTTTCTTCCTTCTAAATATTTATGCATCTACTTTCTATCCACGGAACCACTGTTCGGAAGCCATCAAAAAAATCAAACATTTTTCACTTTAAAAAATTAAACATAAATCATTTAAATCAAAATAAATTCCAAAAATTCAATTTTGGACCGTCTGGATGACGTATATGTGAGTTTACGAGGGTGTCTAGGGTTCGCTGAAGCACTTGTTCTCTTGCTGCGTGTATGCTTGTTCCATGCCAGAGAAGAATGAAGCCACAACCTTTAGGTGAGTGAATATCACTCACACTTCTATACTCTAACCATTGAAATTATCTATCATCTGTGGTATGCTTGTATATATTGTTCCTATGCATTGTTGTTCATCAGGAAATGAAAATTATGCCAAGTCGACCTATCTAAGGGTAGTTTCATGCGTGCTTATGCATTAGCTATATGTGCATGTGTGACATCCCACCCCGAGACCCACACTAACAAAGGATGTTACAAAGTAATATCCTCTGCTTGTGTATGGAATAGGATTGGTTAAGTGTGACCATCTTTGAATTTTATTTTAAGTGAGCATCGATACGTCGATTAATATGCTATATATTTTTATTCTCCACAAGTTGAATCAACATATGCAATCCAGGCTTAAAACAAAACTACGATGGTTAAAATAATAACCCGGAATAATATATAATTAATACAAATCACAGAATCAAAGATCATAGAATTTACACACCAGAATACAAATAGATACAAGCTTAACAAATCGAATAGATACATAATGTCAAATACAAGATGTGGTCAAAATGATCCATATAATACATATGTACTACATCACCTGAAATAAATATGTACACAAAAGAATTTAGGCTCAATAATAGATACAACACTATATGAATATGAACACATATAAGAGATGAAGATAAGATGAATGGTAACTAGACATCTAGGGTGAAATCCTTTCTAGAACTATTAAACTGGAGCATCTGAAATATCTCGGTGTGACCCAAGTAATATAAAATAATAAATGGGTCAGTCTAGATTATAATAAATGGGTTAAGCAAGTTAAACAATGGATGTAATGTAAATCTCAAATATGAAAACAAAGCCAGGGATTGGCTAACGAAAAGAATGTATAAATAAACTCCAAGTGTGTAATCACCAAATATAAAAACCCAAAATAGCTTCTAAAAGAAAAATCACCAAAATCATTTAGTGATAACACAAATAGCATCAAATCTAGAAACCATAACAGAAATCCAGAAAATCGCATAAAAGGGAAAGATGCCAAACTCCAAGATTAGCGAATAAATTCACATACATGTATGTAACTCCAAGATAGACATATAAATCAATAAACATAAAGATATGTGTGAGACCTATAAACATCAAGATAGGTATGAGACCTATAAACATCAAGTTAGGAACACGTCGTATAAACATCAAGATACGAAAAAGTCCTACAAATATCAAGATAGGTATAAAACCTATAAAATCCAAAAGCGAATCATAAAATCGTCGATAAGTGTTATACACCTCCGAATAGTAACCGAATAAATAACAATCGGGCGTCCCTTACCACATAGGTTTATTTAAACATTTACTATAAATTAATAAACTTCACCCATGTGTATAAATGACTCAATCGAATAAGTTCGGGAATTAATCGAAAAACAAACGCGATCATTTCATACTACTTGTTTTATTAATTCGTTTAAATCGATTTCTCATTCGATCGATGTTGTGAAATTTTATAAAATGATTTACTTTGAAATCCTTCTCGAAAATATTGTTTTATAAACTAGAATACACACACACACACACACACATGTTGAAAAGCTCTTGCTAAAATATATGTAAGTACAATTTTGAACCATTGTTCCAAATCAACTTTAAAGCCATTATTATTATTACAAAAAAAAGGTATTCCAAATATCTTTTATAGAAAATATATTCACACTTAAAAATGATTTGAGAAAACAGTTTGGATTGAAAATCATTCTTTTTGAAAACTCTAGTTGAAAACATGCGACGGAAATGGTGTGTTCTGTCATGGACCTACAGAGAAATTCTACGGTGTAATAAACTCTAAGATGAATTCATAAATTCATAAATTAAAATAAAAACATAGCATTGAAACCAGCATAGAAAACAACATCCAAATCAAGCAAATAGGTTCAAGCGATTGAACGGACGAACGCAAATGGACGCAAACGAAGTCCAAAACGACGTGTGTGGGTCTCTGCCCAGGTCATGACTGGTCCACCGATTAAGATGGCTGGTGCACCAGTTAGCACGCCTGGGCTGAGTCCCAGGCGATGCCGACGATGCTCTTGTTACCCATTTGTGATGTTTCTTCTCTGACCTGAACCTGGACATCTGCTAGATTGAATAAGCTATCATGCAAGCAACCAAATATGTACAATTTGATGCAAATCATGATTAGAGGATGTGGGTTTCAGCAAACTGGTGAATGAGATAACAAAATATGTGAATATCACAACCAATATGACAGCCATTTCAACATAGATTCAATCAAACAATGAGACAACAACTTGCCATCATTCATAGTCTAGATGTGTGAGATAAACTCACTGAATTTGAACTTGAAAATGTAGCAAATGACTCAAATTCTCCTATGCTAGCTTCTCATGACAACTACCTAGGTTAATTTCGGAGTTTTAAGAGAAAAGAATTATAACCCTAAGCAAGAACTAAGATTAATACACGAATTAAACATACTACAAGATGGAGTAGATTACCTTCTTTTGATTTCTATAATTATTAACCAGAAGCCCCTTGCTCTTGATTTAGGGAAAACTGGTTCTAGGGTTTGAGAGCATGGAAATGGAGTAATTTAGGTTTTGAATTCTTATTGTAAAATGAAAAGGAGAGGAGGGAATAAACGTATAGGTTTATTTCTCATTGCTTATCCTACTACATGGGCCTTGGATGCACCATGTACCTAATAAGAAGATATGTTATTGTTTTCTTTTGTTTTCTCCTTATATAAAACATTACTTGCATTACAACAATATTTTATAAAAATATAAATTGATTTCTCACATTTTACAAAGCACCAACATGTCGAAAATTCCTATTTCTATTAATATTGAGATATTTTGTAAAATTAAATATAACTTTTGAAATTAAAAGTTATTCTCTTTGATTTTTGATAAAATAATCTATTAATTGTAAAATCTCATTTTAAACCATAAATCTCAGTATTAACATTTAATTAGATTTACAACATATGTTATAATAATTCAAAATTGAAAATATCTTTCATAAATCTCTATTAAAATCAATAAGTGAATAAATCTTAGAAAAACCCATATTATAAATTACAGAATTATCTCCATATATTTTATTAATTCTTATTTTTCCCCACATTATTCTTATAGTAACAAATATCAGATTTAACATACATAAAAGGATATTTTGTGGAAAATCAAATTTAAGTAGTCCCAAATCTATTTCAAATTTTTAAGTAAGAACAATTATAAATATAAATTCCCCATATTTATCAACAAAAATTAGTTATGATTAACTAAATCATATTTTATATTTTAATTTCAGGTAATCTCCTTACCAGGGTTGTTAAAGCATGAGTTATATCTTTTTTTTTTTTTTTTTTTTTTTTTTTTTTTTTTTTTTTTGAACGGCAAGGAGGGTTGAATGGACCCTAACCATGTTTATTAAACACACAAACAGTAAACAAAACAGAGCAGGCCAAACTGCTCCAACAAACACAGAGATACAACTTAGAATTGAAAGAAAAACACAGAGCATGAGTTATATCTTTGTATTTATGTATATGTGTTTCCTCTATATTTTTTGTTCAGTTGAGAGTGTTGTGTACATATATGTATATATGAATGTATGTATGTATGTGAGTTAATTTGTATTTTGGTGTGTATAGGTGAGAGAGCAGCTGTGAGGTATGTGTATATGTATACTGGAATGTAGTGGTGTGGGAATATGCCGCGCGTGTGTGCATGTGGCCATTTGTGTGTGAATTGTTTATGTATGAGTGTCAGGTGTGTGTGCTGTGTAGGTATTGCAACAGTTATGTGTGCATTGTAACTGTATGCATGAGTGTGTATAATAGGCATGAGTCATATTATATGTAGCTGCTGTAGTTGCGTGTGTAAATACAAATGGGTTTGCGTGTGCACTTCTAGACTGGCATGTGTTGTGGTTGCTGATTTATTCGTGACCGTGTTGTAGTGTGTTTGTGTGACTATACCAAGGTTCAGAATTCTGTTTTCCATTTCCGTTCCGGTCAATGGTAGTTATAAAGTTCCCAATTCCGTTCCGGACATTCTGAAAGTTCCGCTTTAATTTCGGTTTTCTAATTCCGATACTTTTTTGCTTTAATTTGCTATATACGCTAATAAATATCCAATATTTTCATAAATTTATAGTATATTTTTTACATTACATATAAAATACACGCTTTAATTAAAAATCCAACGTGTAAGATTCTGTATTGTTCAGTTGAGATTTTTAAAACTTGGATCAATTTTGAAATTTTTTATTATGATTCGATGTAAATTAACAAAAGTACAACATTTTTTATGAAACTATATGATTTCTTCTCCATTTATTTATTGTTCCGACTAATTTTTTTCTTTTTTTAATTAATATATATTTTTTGTATTTTTTTTTTAAAATTTCAATATTTAAATAGCAAATCCGGAATTTTGGCCATAACCGGAATTTTGACCGGATTCCGTTCCAGTTATGAACGGAACCGGAATGGAATCACCAGAATAACCGAAATTCCGCCAGAATTTTAAAGCATGGATTGTATGAGTTACAGTGTGTATATTATATACAATTATGTGCATGTGTGAGTGTATTTGCATGTGTGAGTGTATTTTCCAGTTAATGCGAATAGGTTGAAATGTGTTTATTTATATGTATGTATGCATGATGAGCTGCGATTGTGATTTGAGTAAGTTGGTGTGTTGTTTAATTTTGTGTGCTATTGAGTGTTCTGTTTCAGGCATGTGTTTTCTTTGTTTTTGTTCTTGTTGGTTTGACTGTTAAAGCAAACTATTTTCAGTGCATGCTAATGCAAACTGTTTTCAAAGCTGTGTATTATAACATGTTAATGCAAATTGTTTTTAATGCTTGATTATACATTGAAGCTTCGAGTAATGCCATATGCAATGGAGCATATAACGCAAGCCCCACTGTAACTATATAATTACTAAATTATGCTTCCTTTGATATGTTCTTAAGCATACATACTTCTTGCCATTTTGATCATCGTTTGATGTTTGATCACTGTACCGATGATCGCTGTTTGATCATTGTTTTGATTAATGAACCAAGTACTTAGTTTGTTATAGTAAGGTTATTTGTTATAATTTGTGAGATTTTAATACATAAATATAGTTCAAGTTTTGAAAAATGTATTTAATCGATTGTGAACAAATTTAACTAATTTGAATGTTTTATAATAATACTGAATCGTGGTAAATTATGAAATAACGACTGTATGTAATATTTAGCTTTGTAAACTATTCTATGAATTTAGAATTATTTTTCCGTTGTTATTAATAAATACCCAAGAATCGATTAATTTTGTATAATGAAAAGAAATTAGTTATTTGTTGTAATTATTAAACTATATCTAAGTTTAGATAAATATTTAATTAATTCTAGTATATGTATTTATTACCTATTTCATATTATTTATTTGGCTATTTAAAATTAATTATTTTAAATGATTCGATATTAAATATTAATTTGTTTATTTTATATTTATTCATATAATTTACTTTATGTTAGTTTCATGATCATTCTTTCCTTGCACATTGAATTGAATCATATAAATGATCCACTGTAGATGTAGATTTGTTTAGGATTTGATATGATATGATGATGACATTTTTACATTTTATTTATGAGATTTCATTTCTGTATGATGAGAAAGTTTTTCTTTTGAAAAAGTGGTAAACGGGCCAAGCCCAATACAAATATGGGTTAAAACCATATAACCCGAGATCCCTTCATAATATACACTCGGTAAACCCTAGCCGACACTTATACACATTCACTTCTATAAAACATAAAAATGGCGAGAGGGGGTGTTAGCGATTCTTCTCCTATGACTCTCTGCCACTTTTATTGATGCCGCTTGACTCTCCTCTCTCCCAGTAAGATAAGCAGCTGTTAAAACCCCTTCACATCCCATCGATGCTCTCTTTAAAGTTGTTGTTTCTCTGATGAAGTGAGATCCAGGGGAAATTAGCATATCTGAAGTCATTTGGACTCAAATCTGTTAATTTCTTTCCCTTAGCAGTACCTTCGTCTGGATTTGAGTTTCAATTTAGCCTGGTAGTCTCGCTTGTTTGCTGATTTAAAAGAAAGTCTCTATCGGTGGCAATTGAGCTCTGGTGAGGGTCGTTAACCTCAAAAGGTTGTTGCTTCCCTTGAGATTCTTCAGCGTGAGTGAGAAATAGTTTTAGATGTTTGCTGCCAGCTTCATGGCTCCATTCATCAGCTAGGAAATAAAATTTGGTTTGATCCCTGGTTTTTTTCTTTGATTTATGAAGAATAGTCCCGCTATCTATCTCGATAAGTATCCACTTCTGTTCATTATTCATGCTACTTTTATTATGAGTTCGGAAGTTCCTTTCTTTTCATATATAACACAATAGTAGTTAATAATATGTGAGCATAATCTCTTTCGCAACTTTTAGCTTTAAAATTGTTGTTGATATGTTGAATAGCTTGTATTAGACTCATCTGACCATTATTGACAATATGCAGTATGTTTTGAATATGGTTCCAGATGTAGTAAAAATAGCTGTATTCAAAAAACAAATGATTAGCATTTTCATTTACTAGATCGCATAGGGAACAAAGTGAATTATTAGAATTTCCCCATTTATTTACTTTATCCCAAGTTGGCAATCTATTATTGACTGCAAAATATGGACAGAAAGCCATTTTGGGACAATTCACTTTGTTCCATATGTAATTATACCAGTCAATAGTAGGAACTTTATTTCTAGTATTTTCCCAAATAATTTTAAAAGAAAATATCCCTATAGTTCTTGCTTTCCAGTCCCAATAATCACTGTCTACATGATTATCAATAGGGATTAACAAATACTATTTTTATGTGGGTATGTGATAGGATGCAACTGTGGCTGCCATTGATTGTCCTTTATTATCATTGCCACTGTATCACTAACCCCACCACAAATGACCAAACTATCCCAACCTACTTTATTAACAAAAGACTCATTATTAAACCAGGGGTCAAACCAAAGACTGTTTGTTCTCCTAATTTAAATCTTCTCTCTAAAAAAGATTTAACTATATTCCTGCATTCTAAAATTTGTTTCCAAGCAAAAGATTGATTATTTTTAGGTAAAACAGTCCAGAAATTATCATTTTTGAGGTATTTGGACCTATCCATTTGGCCCAAAGAGTGTCTGCATTCACAAACCTCCAGAATAATTTTAAATGGCATGTTATAATGAGATCCTTCATATTCCTAATACTAAATCCCCCTTCTTTTTTAGGTCTACACACTTTATCCCAACCGATTTTATGATATTTACCTCTCCATAAAAAATCAGCACATTTGCTTTCAATTTTTTTAATTGAGACAGCTGGAATATGAAATGCTTGAATCCAATATAAAATAATGGCATAAATCACTGTTCTAATAAGCTTCGGTCTGCAAGCTATTGAAAGGATTTTACAAGACCAAGTTTCCATTTTTTCTTGAATTATTTCTATAAGAATAGAGCAGTCAGAATATCTAATCTGATTAATAGATAAAGGCAGACCCAAACATTTAATATGCAGATTGCCTTCTGTAATATTTAGAGATTCTAAAATTTCTTTTTTATATCTATTATTTTTACTAAATAAGCTTTACTTTTGCATTCATTAAGTTGAATACCAGCATATTTAAACAGTTTGCCAAAAAAAAATTTGATAACACTGCATTAGTCTTATTAACCTTAATAAAAATCATAAGGTCATCTGCATAGATAAGATGTTTAATACAAGGATGGATTTTATTTATAGAAGTAATATTACCTTTAATAACTTCTTTTTCCATTAAATTAGAAAAGTATTCCATAACCATAGTGAAAAGATAAGGTGATAGTGGATCACCTTGCCTAATACCCCTATTACTTTTAATAAAACCCTCTGACTTTCCTTGAATGAGAATAAAAAAGGTAGGAGAATTAATACATTGAAATACCAAATTACATAACTTACTGGGGAAGCCCATACATTTCATTATATGATATATAAAGTGTCTGTTCACTTTGTCATAAGCCTTTTGCAAATCCGCCTTAATACAGACATTTTCAACATTTTAGAATTAAAATTTTTGACTAGTTCATGGGCTAAGAGGGAATTTTCATAAATGAGTCTGCTAGGAACAAATGTACTCTGATTTTCAGAGATGATAAACGGCAGAAATTTTATAATCTTATTACTTAAAACAGTAGCAATGATTTCATAAATAAAATTGCAGCAAGAGATAGGTCTATAATCACTAATGCAAGTGGGATTTTTAATTTTGGAAATTAAAGTAATAAAGGTATGATTTATGCTTTTAAGAATTTTACCTTTATCAAAAAATTCATTTACTACATCCAAAACCTGATCTTTAATGCTATCCCAATGAGTTTTGTAAAATTTTGCATTAAAGCCATCAGGGCCAGGACTCTTGTTGTCACCAGCATTGAACACTACACATTTAATTTCTTCAATAGAAACTGGAGAAAGTAATATATCAGAGGCATTGGCAAGTAAAACATCTTTACAAATGATATGAGGAAAGTTATTGATAGTAGATTCAGAAGAAAAAAATAGTTTTTTATAATATTCTACTGCCTCTTTAACTACTTTATCATATGCATTAGTGCCAGTTTTATCAATAATATACCTATGTTATTTATATGCTTCCTACTGCTCATTTTTGCATGGAAAAATTTAGTACAATCATCACCCATTGTTAACCAATCAACCTTGGCTTTTTGATTAGCATTCAAAGTATTAATATATAATTCTGTTGATAAATTTTGTTGATTGGAAAAAAATTCTTTAACTGTAGTAATGTCTCTAGGATTTTTGTCAATTTTTTCTTGTAACAGTTTCCCCTCCTGTCTTTACAATTCCAGCTTATTATTTTTCATTAAGTTATTTTTATTCTAAGTTTTAAGATTACTTTTGGTATTCTTTAGAAACATATTAAATCGGAACTGTTTAGTACCATTATAATAAAAATTCATACATTCTTTCATTATAGCTTTATAATTATCATCTAAAATCCATCCATTCTTAAATCTAAATGGAGGTGTTTTTTTATCAGGAGTTAGATCCTTAAAAAGAGAGATCGGTATTGGGGTATGATCACTAGTATTTTGCTCTAGTGTAGAACATATAAATTTTGGGGAAAACATTGGAAAATTCTTTATTAATCAGGGCTCTATCTAATTTACAGTGGATATTCCATTCTATACCAGATTTCCATGTAAATTTATTACAGCTAATGTTAGATTCTATTAACCCAGTTTCAGTTAAGAATTTATAAAGTTTATGTAGTTTGCTCTAAGGTATTTTAGTTCCACCGTATTTTTCAAATGCATGTAAAACAGTATTAAATCCCTTAAAATTAGCAAGGGAAAGTGTAGCTTAAATTTAAAGCTTTTAATCTACTCCACATACTATTTCTTTCATTTCCATATTACTACCATAAATACTAGTAATTTGAAGAGAAAAACCACCAATATTTTCAATTGACAGTCTATAAACTGTTTATCTTTATTACTGTTTAACATTTTCCAAATATTGGAATCCCATACAACAATAATTCTGCCTTTGCAGCCACAATCATTATTATTTATAGCTTTCCAATTTCTGGGTAGTTTAATGCAAAAAATTTCAAAATTATCTTCATTCAACTTATTCTCAATCAATGCAATAACAGAGGGTTATACACACTAAGCATATGTAATATATTAGATTGTTTAGAAGAGGAATTCATACCTCTTACATTCCATGCCAATATAGACATAATCAGGAAATAAAAGTAAGGGTTTAAATAGTACCTGATGCCAAAGCACTCTTACCTCTTCTTTTATTCTCAACACTTTTACTTTTAACTTGGTTGACATTTCATCCCAATCTGGATTTATAGAAATATATTTTCGTTTAAAAGCTTTCTTCTCTTTGTTACCCCTGTTTTACAGTAGCTTTTGTTTTTGGTATATGCAGTTCAGAGATATTAAACTGATCAACAACATCCACCATTTCCATTTCATCTCCAGTATTATTTATACCTTCTCGAATTTTAATAGTCGAGATATCAAATGGAACAGCGGTGCGAGGCATGGCTGAGTCAGATTCCTCAGTCACTGCAGCCAGCTCAGGTGGAGAGGCTGTTTCAGGAGGCTTTTTCAAATCAAGACTGCAAACTGTAGGTGATCTTCATTATCATTATTGTTGTTTGTACCATAATTGTCTGTAATTAAACAAGGGACTGTAGCTGGTAGGGTTACAGATTCTAAGACCTTTATATTCTTTTCACCCACCATTTTATTGCACTGTGATCTTCCCTTTGAGGTGATTTCCATATTGGTATGGTGAACTTCCTCTATTATGACTTGATCATCTTGATCAGAGGGCACATTATCATTCTTTCTTTGATCGAAATTGATACTTATTTGGTTGATCCAATCATTATCCTCAGATGGCATAAACTGTTTCTGTAATATTGAATGGTTTCTTGAATCAGAATTTGAAGCTTCTTTATCTTGCGTTTCTTGATTATAGCTCTTGGGTACCCATGCTTGTTTTGGATTACACTGATCTCTAGTGTGACCAAAGCATTTACATGCATTGCATTTAGGCGGGACCCATTTATATTCAACTTTCTAAATAATTTTTTCTCCATTATACAAAGAAAGAAAGATCTCACTGGGAAGTTCAACATTTGCAGACACTTCTACAAGAAGGCGAGCATAATTCAATCTCATCTTCATCGTTGTGGCTGCATCCATTTTTATGGGTTCACCTATGATACTTGTCGTAACACTGAAAGCCTCTCTGTCCCATAACTTTAGATTAACACAGGGTACTCTTACCCAAATTGGCATAGACGTTAATAAGTCTCTATCTATTTTTAGAGAATCAGACCACTTTCTCATTATGATGAGTTTGCCATTATAGAAATATGGTCCATTCTTTAAAACCGAATTACAATCTTGAAATTCTTTAAATTTTACTAGAAAGAACCTGTTTTCTCTAGTAAAAATTTCAAATTCACTGATCGGTTTCCAGACTCTTTGTATATATGATTTTAAAACAAGTAGTATAGTTTGGTGCCCACTATATAAACAAGAACAGAATTATTCCATGATTCAGTAGCCCTTTTACATACCTCTTCCTTAAGCAGACCATACTTCTTGTTGTTAATTATGATTGGTGCAATATGCTCAAGATTGCTTTTTTCAACATTGGGTTCTTGAGGCTGAGCAACAACAATGTCTGCCCAAGACTTTCGGCCATATTATTTGTTCAGTGAGATGGCTATTGGTTTTCTCTATATTGACAACATTTCACCTTTCTTCGCGATCTGGGTGGTTACATTCTGACCATCGCTACCCGGTTGTCATTTTGGAGAACTAGTAGAAACTCCTGAGCTTTTTGGCATCTTTCCTCCTTTGTTGTTTCGATTGGACCAATTTAAATCCATCATCATCTATGTTGATAACTCCTGATGGCTTGCTGATGTGAGAAGCCTCAAGTGGTCTGATTAGGGAAGAAGATTGGCTAAGATTTGAGGAAATTTGGTGAGGGAATTGATTTTCCTCCATGGCTGAGAGGAAACCCTAGATTTCAAGTTTTTTTAGATGTACTGATAACGTAACCCAGAATAATATATAATTAATAAAATCAAAAAATCAAAGATCATAGAATTTACACATCAGAATACAAATAGATACAAGCTTATCAAATCGAATAGATATATAATGTCAAATACAAGACTGTGGTCAAAACGATCCATATAATACATCTGTACTACCTTTCTAGAACTATTAAATTGGAGCATCTGAAATATCTCGGTCTAACCCAAGTAATATAAAATAAAAAATGGGTCAGTCTAGATATAAGTTAGGAGTACTATATGTCTTCCATAATCTGTCCGACTCCCTTTATTTAGGAATGAACCAGATTGGCCGGTATCCACTTCAGCGGCTTGATTGAGGGATCACGTCCCCGATCTGTAACACCTTGTTTATGATTCTGTTTAGGCTTTGGTTAGTATTATTATGTAGTGCCTTTGTGTCACATAGGATAGTGGCCGGTTACCCTTGGAGCACAAGTGTCAGTAGTCATGGCCGAAAAGTTTATACGATGCCTAGCACATGGTGGATCATTGTCACGATGTCGAAAGGAGAGAGGTAGGGGTAGCCAGTGACTGTAGGAGTCATGTCATATGGACCACGTGTGGCTCCTGGAGCAAGTAGGCGTGCTATCAGTCTCCCATATGGTTTCAGTATATACGTGTGTGGTAGTGGATTGATATATATGTCCCTATCCTATCATGAGTTGACTATTCTAAAGACTGGGTGAGTCTAAAGAGCAGTCAGTCCTTGCATATCCACACTCTTTTGATTTTGATGTTTTAGATATAGCCTTTGATTATTGATTATGATATATTATCTTTATGGATTGTACAACATTGGATATCATTTAGATGATTTGATGGGCTATCTCATAGTATTTATTGATTATATGATTTTATAATATTATATCAAGGCATTGTTATGTACTAGCCTGATACACTTGACGATTTCATTTTCTGTGATGATGATTTATGATATGGTTGATTCACCCATTTGTATTGATTCTGTGATTTCTAATTTCATTTATTTCTATATGGGTAATGACATTTTTTTGATATCACACTATAAGATACACAGTGATTTCCGATGGCTTAAAGCCTTCAACGGCCGTCGAGAACCATTGAAAATCCTGTTGGAATACAGAACACGGATTGGTGTCTATATATAATATACATACATACATATATATATATATATATATATATATTATTCTGCAAATCAATTTTTTCTCAAATATGTTTTGATTTTAAATTAAAAGATTTTACATAGATAAGTTATCTTAAATATGTGTTTTTAAATTTGAATATTGGTTTAATAAAAAGAAAAGAAATATATATATATATATATATTATACATTTCGTTTCATTTATATCAACTGATTTTCATTTGTTCTCATCGATTCCTATTTATCAGCTTTGTTCATCAAATCCAAGTCCAGCTTGCTTCACTTTGAAATTCGTTGTTTAGATTGGTCAATTTTCAAATTCGTGATTTTATTCATGTGCTTAACCTGTTCTCTGTCTCTAGTCTCGAAAGGTGAGAAATCACTCATGATTAACATTCTTATATTAAGTTAGTTTGATTTCGCTTGAAACGGCAATTGAAATATGCTGTTATATTTGAACTGTTAAGTCATTTAATTGTTAAATATGATATGCTATTATCTGCCATTGTTTACTTATGACATATGCCAACATGAACTGTTATGTATATTATATTTAAATTATTGCTGATGATATATGCCTATTGTTGATATATCATATTATTATCATATTTGTTCTTACTCTGCAAGTTCCCTGTTAGTTTAACATCTCCTATGGGTTGAAATGATACATACTCAAACGATATTCTAGAATAGAGGAAAATTGTTATGGGTTGAAATGATAAACCTAAGCGATTTTCATTGATTTTAAATTTTTAGGATTGCGGGTTGAAATGACGTATACCCGTAGATATTTAAGTTGCAGATTGAAATGATAAATATCTGTATCACCTGACCATATGATAGAAAATTATATACGGACAACGTTGGTCTATATTTTGAAAAATGATTTTCAAAGTTTGAAAGGAAATATATATGGTTTTAATAAATATTGATTTTAAATATAATATATATAAATGTTATTTTATATAAGTCTAAATTTTTGATTTTTGAAATTTTATTGTTTTAAAAATATATAAGAATAGATTTAATACAAAATAAATTTAATAATAAAATTTAATTTAATAAAATTTAATTTAATTGGTTTGTAATATGTTTAAGTATTTATTTAAATTTATATTAATATTTTTAAAAATAGATCTTTAACTTTAATAATAAAGGTTGGGAAGATAAACTAATGTTGACTTAGAATTTAAATTGGTAAAAAATTGAATTTAAATAAGAATTTATATTAACTTATTGATTTTGAGATTTTGGAGAAAAAATATGATGTATAATGTGAAATTGATAAAAAGTGATTAAACAGATATTCTCAATTTTAAATAAAATTGAGATTGAATATTTATTATTGATTTAAATATATAAATTGGGATTTAGATAGATTGTTATTAAAATGGTTAAGTGAATATTTTCCAATTCAAATAAAAATTAAAGTTAAATGTTGAAATATAAATGAAATTTATATTGTAAAGGTTTGAATATTTAAACTTGAATCTTTGTACTTTAAATTGAAATGGTTAAACTGAAATTGATTCAAATTGAGTTTTTGGAATTGAAGATGATTTGAATTGATTTGCGAAATTGGAGGAAACTATTTTATTATATAAAGTATTTAATATATAAACTACTTTAATATATAAATTGTTTTAATACATCAACTATTTTAATTTATAACTATTTATTATATATACTATTTTCAATACCTAAACTGTTTTAGTTGGAACTGTTATGATTACTAAAGTGTTATAATTTCAAAAGTGTTATGATTTCGAAAGTGTTATAATTTCAAAAGCATTACGATTTTGGAAATGAATATTTTTTAAGTGAATAAAGATATCAAATTGATATGGTTTCGAAATAAATATGATATTTTGATATGAAGTATGAACTATTTGAAATGAAATGACCACGGTGTGAAATAAGCGTTTGGTTGTTAAAAAGACCGAGATCGGATATTGCCATATTTTCTGCCAATACTGAAAACCACTTTAACAACTGTGTATGTGGTGGAGAATCTAGAACAAAGTAGGATGGTTTGACGACGATTCTATATGGTATTTACGTAGCCCTGACTCCCGTGAGTCAGCTGGATGTGGCTAAAATAGGAGCCACGCCAGGCCAAGTGAAGTAATTCCTCCGATCGGACACATTTCTTCGATACCATTCTATTGCTTTGTGATTTGATTGGGTGCGTCTTGATTTGGAAGTGTGTCTCGAGGTGGGCAGTAGTAGCTGCTATGCATTACCACCAGTCTGGATCAGCAAATGGTATATTTAACCTGGCATTGCCTCGCGTGCCTTGTCACATGCCCTATCGCGCCTTCTATGAGTTTGTTTTATACTTACATATGTGGTGTCCTCTGTGTAAACCATCAGTTTGGTGGAGCGTACGGCATTGTATAGACTACAGAAATATATAATATGTGTTAAGGTGGATATGGGTAACGCATTAACGCTATTTCAATAATTTACTTTACTATAGACATATTATAATATCGTATATTACTACATAGTAGATATTTCCACGGATCCTTAGAGGATGGAAATCCCAAATATCCTTTAAGTTACTTGTATTTCAGTTGACATTTCACTTGAGTTGAATTTACTGATATAAGAATGTTAATACTGACTCGAATGTTTTGTGTTTTGCTTTATGATCGGGTCAGACTGAGTGTCACAATATTTGAGACTCACCTTTGGAATTTGGAGCTTCGCTTGGAGATCCATCTATCTATCCATCTTTCAGTTATTTCAGTTGTTTCCAGTGGTTTCTGTTCAGTCTTGTCAGATACTTTTGTATTTGAGTCTACTCTGTATTTGAGGTTTCTATTGTATTTTGTTTCAAACTCTGATGTCTATATAATAGCTTCATGAGCTACTATTTATCTATTCTGCTGCTTATCGTTATATTACTCTGTGCTTATGACTCTGTGATTGTTTTATTTACTGTATATGCTGAGTTTTACCAAATATAAATTAACAATCTGATATTTTGAGCAATTCAAGTCTGACATGTGCGGATGCGAATAGTTCGAAATATCAGGTTGTTTCATTATTATTAGATGATTTATTATTTCTTATTTTGATGGTAATTCATATGGCATCATTATTCACCGTTGTTAACCTTCTGATGCATAGGTTATGGTACTGAAATACTAAACCATCCTAAATCATTCTTGTTAAAAGCTCTAATAATATCAGTGTGTGTTGTGTTTTACCAATATGCATAAAGTGCATAAAGTTGGAACACGTTAATTTGGTTCCTAATGAAAATAGTATTGTAAGCTGGGAAAACTTAATTTATTTCCTAATGCAAATAATATGTCGATGGAAACATTAACAACATAATTTGTTTCTACAAAATACAGAATGTGGTTTATTGTTAGCACAGTGTGCCATGCTCCCCCTGAGTATATATACCCATTGTCATTAATTAGATGAAACAATGACTAGACTTGCTTTGCCTACAAGATGTTGGATAAATTGTTTCAACAATTTTTTTACTGCATTGCATTTTGTTTAACATTTTAAAGTATACTCCAAAACAAAAGAAAAGTTCGGATTTTAATCATCCAAGGGATATGCTTTCTTAGATGAAATTTCTAAACTATGGAACTTTATTATTAACGCCTTCCCCACTTATAAATATCCAAGCGGCATACGCCTTCAATAAAGTACTTATGCCTATTATGTTCAACAATAATACCTTAATTTTTTTAGTGAATAAGGCAAACCTCATTGTAGCAGACTAGTTTTTTTCATTGTAAAACATACAAAACCCTATTTGGGTCTAATTTCCTAAAAATGATCTAGTTATACATAAAACATGAGACCATCCATCTTTAATGACCACAAGGTTAATAGAACGATGGCATACAAACTTGAGTCTTGCATGCTACATCAGATTTTAATCATCTAAGGGCTTTGCTTTCATAGATGAAATTTATTAACTATGGCACTTTGTGCCTTGCCAACATATATACAAATATTCAAGTTGTATGCGCCTTCCAAAAAATTACTTACACCTATTGTGTAGGCTTTTATTCAACGGAAATACATGTAGTGAATTTTGTTTTAATTTGAACGGAAGCGATTTATTTGATCAGGATCTAGTTGCCTATTTAGATACCAATGACACTTAAAAAGAATTATGAAGTCTCACAGAAATAATAATAGAAATAAGAGACATGGAAGATGTAAAGTGGTTCGGATATGAATATCCTACATCCGCGGAGACCCAACAACTTCTTTTATTTCACTAAAGAAAAGAGTATAAAAGAGAGGGAAGAATAATGGTGGATACTCTCACACACGTGCTTGTATATATGAAGATGAAATTACTTCATTTAAATAGACTTGATAATGAAGGGTTGCTTGGAGATTAAGAAAATCAATTTTCTGATTACCCGGATATCTTTCCAAATTGCACGATTTGATTTTAGTACAAATAGATGGTGTATTCTTCGTTTCCATGCCTTTTTTATTCTCCATGCCTAATCATTTATTTCTTCATATAGAAAATATATTGACTAATTAATTGATAGACTAATTAATTAGTTTCTTTCAAAATATCCTTTCATATACCAGCCAAAGTAACTGATTCGATTAAATCAATTAATCAATTTCTTTCCTCTTTAACAAATATTTGAATCATCCAAATTCAACACTCCACCTTGATTCAAATATAACAACCTCTCTTCATCATCTTATCATCAAGCAATTGACATATAAGTTGTTGGATCTAGCGCCCCATGGTGCTCAAGTAACAGGTATCAAACTGATCAAGTTTGAGCAATGCTCAAACTTGTCCTTTGGAAGTGACTTAGTCATCATATCTGAAGGATTATCCAAATTACTCACCTTCAACAATTTAATCTTGCTTCGTTCTTCTCCAAGCATAAGAAAGAAACCTCTAACGTCAATGTGCTTCGTCTGTCAACTATAAGCTTGATTTTCTACAAGATGAATCGCACTCTGACTGTCTGAAAATAGCTTTAATGTCCGCTGCACCATTGAAAGATCATCCAACAACTGAAGTAAGTATAGTCCTTCCTTTGTTGCTTCCACAATCAATATCAACTATGCTTCGGTAGTTGATAAAGCTAGATAGATTGTAGCTTTGATCTCCATGAAATCGAACATATGCCAAGTGTAAAAACATAGCCCGACACTGAATTCCTAGCATCTCTATCCCCGGCGTAATCAGAATCACAATATCCTCCAAGAAAGATGTCACCATCCACTCCACCATATAACAAGCCCACTGAAGAAGTTCCTTGAAGATATCTAAGAATCCACTTCACAGCTTTCCAATGCTCATTGCCTGGGTTAGACATATATCGACTCACAACACCCACTACATGAGCCAAATCTGGTCTTGTGCACACCATCGCATACATAAGAATACCAACAGCACTAGAGTAAGGTATATCAGTCATATACCTCTTGTCTTGTTTCGATGAGGGAGATAAGTCTTTTGACAACTTAAAATGAGAGCCTAATAGAGGGCCAACCAGTTTAGCTTTCTCCATTCCAAATTGAGCGAGGACCTTCTCGATGTACTGCGCTTGAGTGAGCCTTAACTCTCTCCGCTTCCTATCCCTGCTTATCTCCATACCCAATATTCTTTGTGCCTTCCCCAAATCCTTTATGTCAAAATCTCTACTGAGCTCAGCTTTCGACTCCTTAATTTTGACCATACTCCGAGATGCAATCAGCATATCATCATCACATAACAACAAATAAATCATATCACCATCACATCTTCTGAAATAAACAAATTGGTCTTTGAAACTTCTGGAGTATCCCTGTGAAAGCATAAACTTATCAAACCACTTATACCATAGTCTAGGAGACTGCTTCAGTCCATATAGAGATTTGTTGAGTTTGCAAACATAGCCTGGTCAGTTACTACCAATGAACCCTTCCGGCTGCTTTAAACAAATCTCCTCATCCAGATCACTATGCAAGAATGCTGTTTTGACATCTAGTTGCTCTAATTCCATATAATGAGAAACTAATGCCAAAAGAATACGAATAGAAGTATGCCTAACCACTGGAGCAAAGATATCACGATACTCCACCCCCTTCTTTTGAATATACCCCTTTGCGACTAACCTTGCCTTGTATCTGAGATTACCATTTTCATCGTCTTTCACTCTATAGATCCACTTACATCCAATAGATCTCTTGTCGGTGGGAAGAGGCACCAAATCCCAAGTATGATTTCTCTGTAATGATTCAATCTGCTCCTCTATAGCAACCAACCAACTGGAACTGTTAACTGATGCAATAGCTTCTCTATAATCACATGGCTCATCATGGACAACATTCAAAGCATATGCTGCCATATCATCGAAGTTAATATCTTCGATGCTCAATCCAACAAACTCATCAATCCACTTAGGCTTTCTTTTTTGTCTGACAGGCCTAGGTTTCGAATGAGCTTCACCTTGAGTTTGATCCTCTGTACCAACATCGATATTATCCTTATCAACCACGGCGTCATCAGAAACACCATTTGAACGTCTATGGAAAGAATCAACAGATGACTTACTTTGTGTCTGGTATTCTTCACATGTCCTCTCATTGTCATCCGATAAGGAAGGCTCCACCTTCAACATAGCCTTCTCATCAAAAATCACATTCCTGCTCGTAACGATCTTCTTGTTAATAGGACATCACAACCAATATCCCTTCACTCCTCTCCTATAACCTAGAAAAATACACTTACGAGCTCTAGGTTCCAACTTCCCTTTGCACTCACGCACATAAGTTGGGCAACCAAACACTATGAGAAATGAATAGCTAACAAGCTCTTCTTTCCATACTTCTTCAGGGATCTTCATATCTATGGTAGTAGAAGGTGGGCGGTTGATGAGGAAAGCCGCCATAAATAAAGCTTCAGCCCAAAATCCCTTCTTCAATTTAACAGTCAGTCTAAGGCATCTTGTTCTCTCCAAAAATGTTTGATTCATCCTTTCTGCAACTCCATTAGACTGGGGGTCGCCTGTTGTAGTGTAATTCCTCTTAATGCCTTCAGACTCACAATAATCGATGAATTCCTATGATACAAATTCACCGTCATTATCCGAACGAAAAACTTTCAATTTCTTCCCCGACTGCTTCTCAACCATAGACTTCCACTTTTGAAACTTGGCAAAGGTTTCACTCTTTGACTGAAGAAAGTATACCCATACTTTGTGAGAGAAATCATTTATAAATGGAATGAAATATCTGGCTCCACCTAAAGACTGACAAGGGGAGGGACCCCAGATATCTGTATGAACATGCTCCAAGACAGCTTTTGCTTTATGCTCTCCTATACCAAAAGAAATCTTCGTCTTCTTTCCAAGAACACACTCTTTACAAAAACCAAGTTTTAAATAATGAAATCCATCAACAATCCTCGTTTTCTCAACTCATCCATGCTGCACTCACCGATGTGACCCATCCGTAAGTGCCATAATCTGGAAGAATCTGAATCAACCGATGTAATAAAAGCCGATTCACCAATTACGGTAGTGCCCTTTAATAGATAAAGGTTTCCTGCCCTCAACTCATAACAATCATGGAACCCTTCGATGTCTTTCTTTTTGCTCCTTCCACTACAATCTTCAAGCAAAGTCTACTCAATGCCCCAACAGAAATCAAACTTGTGACGGACAGGATTTTTCGCGCTCGAAAATCGACATCTATACTTCATATCATATTCGAATGCCATAGATTCGACCGTTCAAATCCGATTCGCCGGAGCTTATAACAACATTAAGTAAACAACACAGCGGAATAAAAGAATAATACATTGATATACAGCTTTGATACAATATCTGATACAATATATGATCCAATAGATATCAATATACACCAGAGATATGATACAATAAAATAGCAGCGGAAAAGAAAACGATAACACCAGCAGCAGAACAAATAACTCTAAGATAGTCTTCAAGGAAGAACTCCAAAAACTGCAACTCCATTTCCAAGAACCAATACAACAATAGCTCGAATTCCCAATAACGATGCACAAAGATAAGTAAGTGCAGTCTAGTCCAAAGACTAAACTAACTCCAGATAATCTACTGAACCTAGCTATCTGAAAAACCCAACTCTAGACTACTCGTGGAGAAAAAAAATTGAGCACCCAGAGTTTAGGAAAGAAACAATAAACTCTGGATCAGTCATGGGATTGGTGTGAGCAACAAAAACAGTTTATCTTTTAAAACAATCAATAAAAGATTTTAAAATCAATTCGCAATGCTTTAAAAAATGAAACTACCATAAGACCTCCCACCACACACACAATGCAACCGCAGACTTGGAGGAGATTTCTTCTTATGTTAGTCAAAGATGCTTACTACGCAAAATCAAATCATTTTTGATATTATTATTAGTGCATAGTGTAGAAAATATTTCGAAAGTAGAATATAAATCTTAGCCAGCATAGGTACCATTATATTATGCCCGCTATAGCTACCATATTAGATGGCAGGTTCTACAACTAATACCGTACAAGGCTCGTATTATTTCTTTGGATTTCCAACAAATGGTCAGGCCAAGGAACTTCCCATTGCCACATGGAAACGCCTCTGGAAGGACGTCCCGAGAACCTAACTGGATCTCTGCCAACACAAGGCCGGGTTACCCCTAACTGGGTAACTACTGACACGAGTATGTCATCCCCCGGTCGTAACCAACCTTTATCCGGGGCCCCAACAACAATCACAAAGTAAGATATATATATATATATATATATATATGTATATATATTTACGACATCCACATAAGTTAAGTATCCGGGCTCCATACCATGATACCACTTCTATCCAGAAGGAGATGTACATACCCTAAGGGGCGCTACCCCCAATAACCTTGCCGCATCTTTCCTCTTTCGACCATTCCGGGGTGTGAGGTCCGATGAAGTCTCGTCCACAAAGCTACGCTTTTCACAAAGCCATGCTTCGATCAACAAATGATCAGCAACACTCAGCATGCCACATTACCAAATTGGTAATATATCGCTGATAACCTTCAACTACTTAACCTCTAAGGGTGTTAAGCTAAGAGAATAAATTCTCCACCACCAACGGAAATACATTTGAAAGAAATCAGCTTTATATCTCAATTTGTAATGTCAGACACACAATCCATCCAAGTCTGTTTTGGGTTCGAACAGAACCGAAGGCACTTCCAAAGAAGTCCTTGCAATTCGGGCATTCACAATCCCGATCGGACTTCCCATCACTTAGGGAGTCTCTATACTGGCGTGACTCGGTGCAGAGACAATCGATTGGTCATCCTATCGCTCTTGCAAATACCCGGTCTTCACCACGGTCTTCAAATGCTATCCATAACGTCGAATCACATATTCGGAATGGGTTATATGACACAAAGGTCCTTTCCCGGCTAAACCGAATAGTGAGCGAAAATATTTAAAACATATGGATATGGGATTTCAATTAAGTCACAACTTAATAATTCAAAACTTACTTTCAAATGGTTTAAACCCATTACCATTTCAAATCTTTTAAATAAAAGATTTACCTCATAAAGTTCACCTAGTTTCATAAAGATTCATCCCTGGATTTCAAAACAATTTCATCTTAATTGGATTAATTCATTTAAATCTTTAAATCAAGATTTATCTTATGGTTTTCAAACAGTTTCCATAACTTGGGAAATCATTTTCATTTTTAACTTGAAATCCTTTTTAACACAATTTGGAAGTTCACTTCCTATATGAAAGCTTTTATTTTAAAAAAAACAATAGTTTCATTTCAGAAAGATCCAATTTTATTTACACGAGTTAAAGCCTTTGAATTCAAATTCCCAAATCAATACCTTTAAAATAGTTTAACCCATATAAACTGGTATAACATCTTTAGTCCCTAGTTTCCAGATCATAGAATTCAAATTCAAATATTTAATTCAAATTTAAATCAAAATATTTAAATTCCAAAACTCAATCAAGTAATTTAAAAATAAATTTTATCTTGAAATTCCATTCCTAAAGCTTTTCACATTTATTCCGATTCCATTTCCAAAACATTTGAATTTAAAAATTCAAATTTAAAACTATTTCAAAAATCTGCGACTTAACTGATTTCCTCGTGAAATCCATAATTGTGTGTGTATTAGTGTGGTCCAGGGGTTTAACACAATAATGCACAATCATTCAACGATCACAAATCAAATACAGAAATTTATTTGATAAGCGGTATAAACTATGACGCTTACACTTGATAAGCGGTATAAACCATAACGCTTATCTTTTATTCACAGAACACAGATATATATATCACAGATAATAATTACATTTATCTCAGATAAATAAATTACATTTCAGATCATAACACAAATCAAGACATATCACAAAGCATCAATATCAGGGATATCAAACAATTTTAATTATTCAGTCAAGTTCAAACATTCACAAGTAAAATTTATTAGTTGACTGATAAATTTAAATCAACTGTATTAATTAAAAATCTGGGTTAATTATCCTAAGTTAATTACAATCTATTTTAGAATAAAATCCCCTTTTATCATTTATAAATTCACTTTTTAATTACGGACTAATCAATCTTAATTAATGAATCAATTTAACTTTTAATTAATTAATTAATTTATCGTAATTAATCACAATTATTAATTAATTCTTTAATTATTAATAAATAATTATACTCAAATTTCTAATTATCATTCAATTCACTACATCCACCAATTACCTATTATTTACTTTCTAAGTAATCATATTTTTTTTCAATTTGTCAAATGATTGTTCTAGATTAATTAACTCAAGTAATTAACTTAAACTAATCTGATTAACTCACTTACTTACACTGAACAATTCATCCCTCAATTACTTATATTAAGTAATCATACTTAACAATTACACAATGATTGTTATTAATTTAAATAAATCTAAATTTATTGTTAAAATTAATCACATCGATTTTTTTTCAATAATCTTAGTCAATGACTTTTATTAACTATTAAATTTCTTTAATTACTTTTCTAAAGAAATTTACTTATATTAATCATTATTGATGATAAATTGATTAACCCTTTAAGAATTCATTAGTCTTCACTAATTAAAGTAAACTCATCCATATTGATAGTTTAACTATTATTCACGATATGTTTGAAACCATTGATTTCAAATTTTCCTTTTTGAATTTCAATTTAAATTTAAACTTATTTTTAAATACTTAAGTTATAAAACTTAATTAATTTCAAAATCTCGAAATCAGGTTTAAAATTTATTTCAGGTTTAAACTTTTAAATTTCAGCTTGTTTAAATCTTCCATTTACAATTCAATTCCATTTTTGAATTCAAACTTCTTTAATACACTTAATTGCTTTGAAATTATTAAACCAAATTGAATTTAAAACTTTATTTTTATTTACAAACTAAGTTCCAATTTAAACTTAATTTTTTTTTACATTTTGATTTAAACCTCGGTTTTAAAACCATGATTTAAAATTTAAATTTTGGTTTAAATTTCCTAAAAATAAGAAACAGTTTCAGGTTGAAAGCCTGTAATACTTTAACTTTAGCAAACTTTGTTCTTCCCCACTCAAAATTCACTCCCTGGACAAATCAAAACTTACCCAAACCATCAGGAACGCTACCACCCTCTGGAACAACGATGTCAATCGAGCCTTGCCCCTGCTACTCGAACTCGACGGGACCCAGATCCCCCTCGATCACCCTGATCGATTCACCCTGCCTAGCAACTCCCACGTGCACGCCGTGCACGCCATCACCATCAGCCATCTCATCGCCGCGACAGTGCCATCAAGTCGCGCCTCATCTACAGATCGCAATCGCCTCCTCCCCGCTGACCTAAACCACCCCAGACCAAAAATCGATCCACGTTCGAACCATCGGGGAACCCCGGCCCCAGAACTCGTCGAACTGCTCCCCACTGATGCCGTTTGGTCCACCGCAACCTTCACCATCAGGAAGCACACTCATCACACTATCTCTTCACCAAAATTCGAAAGTTCCGGTCGCGCCTTCCCTCGTCGATTCGATCGCATCCATCGACCTTTCAATGCCGCTCTTAAACCATAAAATCATCTCGCCCAAACAATCAAAGGCCAAATTATAAATTCCGCCACGGTAGACCTCTTCCCTAGGTCCTCCTACTCCCTCCAGCCAAAGCCACGTCACCTCTCGTCGAACAAGTTGACGGAAATTTATTTTTGAACGGAAATCACTTATTTTTCGATTTCTCTTGATTTGGGTCACAAAAAATTCCCATTCTTGTTTTAAAAATCCTATTTTCGAATGTAGTTTCAGGTTATATAATCGAATCCAAAAATTATAACATTCAAAATTGCATATATTTAAGATATGCTCTGTAAACCAAAATGTACAGAGTTAATTTACCACTATCATACTTAAACGAATTTTTTAGATCATAGCCTATGCTTAAACAAACTTGTTTATTTTGATACTTTAGACCTAACAATAGTTGGATGATAATACTTTGAATCTTGATAAAATATTTAACTCTGTAACTTCAACAGAGAAAACAATATATTACTGAACAAACACAGAAGCTATATTTAAAACCAAGGCATATACAAACTATATTATCACTTAATTTTGTAATGTTTTTAATTAACTTAAAGCTTTAAAATGTATGTTTACTCACCTTCCAGATCATGACTCGGAACTTTCAAATGGATGTTGAATTTGTAATCAGGTTTTGAACTTGATAACTGAAGCTTCTTTGCTTCTTTTTTTCTTTTTTTCTCTTCCCAGGCTTTTGCAATTTCCAGTAGAATTCTTGTTTAAATTTTAGACGATGCATATTTTATATTTTCTCACTTGAAAATAAATGAAACTGAGATGAAGAAGATGTTGATATAGGAGAAAGCAAATTACAGGCTATATTGTATTTTGTACAAGGTGATGTTATTTGTTTATACACAGATAAGGCTGAAGTATACTTGTTTGGGGCTGAGGTTGATAGTAGTAGTACATATTTTTATTTCTTTGTTTTATTTATTTTGTACTTTTTATTTTATACAACATGCCTGGACCTACTTTTACATACATTTCTTTTGTGTACTTAGATTACATGACTTTTGCATGCAGATCTTACTTTGGAGCTGATATGTATATTTTTATACTAAAAATAATGTTGCAAGTGCTCATTTTATATACTTTCATACATACTTATGTCTTTGTTTCTTGCTTCATATTCCTAGTGTACGTGAATATTGATTTGGTTTGATCTTATAATTTGTAATACAAGTAAACTTCTATTTGTATTATTTTATTAAAATTATATCTTTACTTCATTTTGTATAAACTATATATTTATTTATTTTTGTAACATAGATGAATTTCTAGATTGTTATTTTAAATTTTTAGAAATTAATTATTTACTCTTATTTTTTATCATTATAATTTGTCTTTAAACCATTTAGTTAAAACAATAACTCAAACTCAATGTATGTACATATATACATATATATTCAAATTATTGTAAATCCATTTATTTGAAATTTAAATCCAATACAATATTTAAATTCATATGATTTAATATATATTTTTATTTGAACTTGGGGAAACTCGAATCAATTTACTAATAAATTTTATAGATTTAATTCAAAAATTAATTTAATTATCAATTTAAATTTAGTAAAAATTCTGGGTCGTTACAAAACTCCTCCTCAAATCAGGTACATGCCTAACATTGGTGATCGTACGAATAACACCATCAACCATCCTAATCATCACGCTACCAACACCCACCATACGGCAAGAAACATCATTACCCATTAGAAAATCTCCTCCATTAATTTCATGGTGAGTAGAAAAGCAGTTCCTATCAGGTGTAATATGATAGGATGTGCCATTATCAATCAGCCATAAGTTGCTCTTCCCAAAAGAGTCAGAAGCTGTAAATACATCGATGTCACTTTCTGTATCTGATTTTTCTGCTGTAGAAGCTGAGGCTTGCTTTGGATCTTTTCTTCTACCTTCAAGCCTGGGGCATTGTGCTATGAAGTGCCCTGCTTTCTTACAATAATGATAAGTCAAATTCTTAAGCCCCATAAACCGAGACCGTGAATTATTCCGTCCTCCACCTTTCTTCGACCTGCTTTGGCCTCTACTTCTCTGAACAGATAAGCCTTCGGTATCAGTATCCAAGATAGTGCTCGCCAATCTACCTCTTAATACTTCATTATGAAGACCAGCCTTTACGTCAGACAGACTAATTTTATTGCGGCCATAAATCATGAAATTAACAAAAGCAGTATACTCCTTAGGTAAGGAACATAAGAGAATCACAACTTGAGCCTCATCGGTAATATCAACTTCCGCTGCCTTCAGGTTCATAATCAAAGTCGTCAAAGCATCTACATGCTCCATGAGATCAGCTCCAGGCTTCATCTTGAACGAATAGAGTTGTTGTTGAAGAATAATCCGATTAGTGAGATACTTGTCTTGATATGCATCCGATAATGCATCCCATAGATCTTTCGCCGTCTTCTTCTGAGAGAATTCTCTAAGAACTTCATTTGAAAGGCTCAACTGAATTGTTGTGAGAGCTTCATCTTTCATCTCTTTCAAAGCAGCTGCATCAATACCTTTCAATTTCCCAGGCGCAGAAACAACTTTGTAAGTCTTCTCCTTCATCAATACAGCCTCCATCTTCATCTTTCAAGTACCAAAATCCCCTTTTTTTCAAAACGTGTTATTCCATAATTAACACCAGATCTACCAACAGACTTACTAGAAGTAGCCATTAATATCCAAACAGGAACAATAACACTAGCTCTGATACCAAACTGTAGTGAATTTTGTTTTAATTTGAGCGGAAGTGATTTATTTGATCAGGATCTAGTATTGCCTATTTAGATACCAATGACACTTAAAAAGAATTATGCACTCTCATAGAAATAATAACAAAAATAAGAGACACAGAAGATTTAACGTGGTTCGGATATGAATATCCTACGTCCACGAAGACCCAACAACTTATTTTATTTTACTAAAGAAAAGAGTACAAAAGAGAGGGAAGAATAATGGTGGATACTCTCACACACTTGCTTGTACATATGAAGATGAAATTCTTTCATTTAAATAGACTTGATAATGAAGGATTGCTTGGAGATTAAGCAAATCAATTTTCCGATTACCCGGATATCTTTTCAAATTGCATGATTTGGTTATAATATAAATAGATGGCGTAATCTTTGTTTCCATATCTTTTCTTTATTCTCCACGTCTAATCATTTATTTCTTCATATAGCAAATATATTGACTAATTAATTGGTGGACTAATTAATTAGTTTCTTTTAAAATATACTTCCATATATCAGCCAAATTAATTGATTTGATTGAATCAATTAATCAATTTCTTTCCTCTTTAACAAATATTTGAATCATCCAAATTCAACAATACATGTAATCGTTTAGTAAATAAGCAATGTGCCATGCTTCTGCGGCTTAGAGCCACCTCTGTTGCGGTTTAAGCAACTTAAAATAAGTTAGTACTTGATTTGTCCATTATCATTCACATTGGTTTATAAACAACTGTCGTTTTTACCACTCATGCAACATTTTCCTTCCTTTCATGTTCGAGTATTGAAGAATCTAAGTGACTTGCTTCTTCAACTTAATAAGTTATTAAATTATCTTGTTCAATATACTTAGCAATACATTAATTACGCTTAAAATTTCCTATTGCTCTCAGGTGCTACCATCTGAATAAAGTTTGCTTTAGATGTGGTCACAAAATTTGTAGATTGAATCCCATGAAAATGCTTATTTAGGAGCAAACCTTTTGATGCCTAAGTGCTTGTCAACTAAAATTTGTCTATGCTTGGATATTAGACTTTGGCTATAAAAATCATTTGAGAAGGCTAACATCTACACTAAAGATTTGTAGTAATAGTTGTATGTCCAAGATAGCATATTTACAAATATTTACAACCATAAAATGTTAGTGTATTTTGCATTTAATTGTTTTTACTATTTGCTGTAATGACACACACATTTTTTTACCTGAACAATTTACCTCCTTAACTTTCTCTCCAAATACATTGTCTCCTATGATCTGAGCATGTAGATATCACAAAGAATCAAAGGTAGTAATATCAATATTACACTCTCCGTATCTTTTCAAATTAAGACAAGAACTGCTATTTGATTAGTTGCTCCTACTGCACACTGTATTGCATTTATTTGTGAATATAAACTCTCAACCTGTTCTGATTTATACTATATATATGAAGCAACCGGCGTGCAAACAGTTATTTAATTGTATAATGTAATTAAGTTAGGTCCACTGTTCTATTGGCATTTTTTTTGTTTATATGCAGGAAATGGCTAAAAGGAAGAGGGTTGTTCAATAACAGAAGCAACTATGTTTTGTGGGAATTCATTCAGGTATATACAAATTATTTTAATCATTAGAATATCTTGTAACATTTACTGAATAGTCACAATACAGACTATTAAATAGAACACCAAAAGAACAAATCATGCTTAATACAAAACAAATAACTACAATCAGAGTGGACGACAGTGAGCTGTAAAGGCTTCATATTCTTCAACAAACATGAAAGTTTTAATTGATGCATATTTGCCTCCAATTTTAACTAAGGCGACATGCCTCAGTTTAAACTTGAGGGGACATGCCACAGTTTTAACTGAGGCGACACGCCACAGTTTTAATTAAGGCATATTTGCCTCAGTTAAAACTGAGGCATACACGCCTCAGTTTAAACTTAGACGACACGCCTCATTTTTAGCTGAGGCATATTTGCCTTAGTTTTAACTAAGATGACATGCCTCGGTAAAAACTGAGGGTTTTAGCCGAGGCATGTTTGCCTCAGTTAAAACTGAGGCAACTCAGTTATAACCAAGACAAAGCCTTCAACGATTATTATTTCCTCGAAGAAAGGAAACTACATGCTTAATAGTCTTTATTACTCCACATTCATGAGCATTTGTTTGTTATATGTGTTTGTGCACAATATGTGAATTCGATAGGAATCAACATTGGATCGTATAATTATTTTTGTTCATTCAACACGAGTGTATGTGTTTAACATTCACATTAATGTTTAGTGAAGATTAGGTTTTTTAATGCCACAGTAATTCTAGGTACGACAATTAAGTGGTATCAAATTCCACACCATGTTATTTTGAAATTACATAAAGCATTCACCTCTATCTTTCATTCTTGACCCATACAATTTTTTAAGTCTTGTTAAAGCTTGAAGACTTCAGTCAGATACATTGCTTCACTCCAAAGAAGGAATAGGCTAACTTATTACTTTCTTTCAATACCAATGCCATGCTTTACCCTTCAATTTCCTAAATACATCCTGTGAATGAGCTGTTGATTAATTATAGTTGAAAAGTAAGATTATCTGTGTAATGCACATAGATTACAGCTAAACCAGTTGCTGCCTATAATTCTTACGAGTCTTCTTTCTTAATTAACAATTGATTCACATGTGTTTAGACTTGCAATTGTCTCTTAATTACTACTTGATACATGTAACGTCCTTATTCATAGCGTAAAAAGTTAAGAAAATAGCATTTTAATAATGAATGCTGTTGGTAGCTATTAAGTAATTTTGGTTTAGTAATTTAATAATGGTGAACCTTGAATACCCAACAGCCAATTATATATTTATACTAAGGCAAACATGTGTGATTGACCTACTTCCTTGGTATATAGATTATTATGATAATATATTAATATCTTAATAACAATTCGACTGTTGGTACCATTATTTTCTTAGTTGAAAGCATGATTGTTCGGGAATCAAAAATATTTCAAAGGATGATGATAAATCATGGTAAATAATATTGTAGGAACCCAATATTATTACTTATTACATACTTCACTCGTGCATAACATGAAGACATCACATTTAATAAGTTGATGCCAATCTTTTATGAGATTTGTGAAAATGACATTGTCAAACACTCGTATGAGACACGAACCCTGAAAAATAGCACATGCAGATTAAATTTTAATTTGCCTAAATCATGATTAGAAGTACACTTTACTAGTATAACCGCACAACGGTGGAGAAACCGACTGTTCGATTATATAACTTTGATAAAAAGATATACATTTAAAATTTTTGTTAATATTACTTAAACGTTAAGTGATAATATGTTGGAAAAGAATAAATTAAGATTTGAATCTGAAAATATGAATTTCAAATTTAAATATTAATCAAAACATTCAAAATTGTCGATTTGAAATTGAAATTTTAGAATTTAAAAATCATAATAGATTTGAATTTGGAATCTTTGATGCGCGAAGTAAAAGGAAGAAGTTTAGGGGAACCGCGATGAGACAAGATCCACGTTTTTAGGGAAACCACGATGAGACAAGATCCACGTTTTTTTCTTCAGAAAAATTGATTTTGGCCAGTGACAGTAGGCAAACCTTCCTAACGTTCGGTTTGATAATCTTTGTAGTTAGGAGTAAGAAAACTTGAGTTTTTATGTTAATCGGAAAATGTTTATATTTTTATAGTCTAAATTATCTGAAGACTTTACTTTGAGTCATTCACTTGGGTTGTTAATGAAATAAGACAATGCCAACTTTTTTCCTTTAGTTCCAGGTTGGCAAGAATAAAAACCAAAGCTTGTGAGATTCTGTATCCTAAAAAAAAGCTATGCTGCTAGGAAGGAATATCAATAACTAAATATAAACCATATTAATAGCTAAAAATAAACCCAGTGTTCTTGCTCTATTGACAAAACGTAGACACATACTAAAGTATCTTTTCCATGATCTTATTCTTACAGTTTTCATAATAAAATGCAAAGACTACATTTCCAGTGTATTGAAGCTTCATTTCAGTTAGTGTGGTTGATATTGAACTTGTCTGCATCAGGTTAATGCTGAAGTACTGGATCTGTAAAGCCCATATATATGCTCCTCTTCCTCATCCTCTACCATCTGTCAAACATAATAAGTAGGGTACGTAGTCCAAATAATGTGAACTAAGTAATAATACATGGTGGTATTTCACTTTCCATGACATGTTCCATGGCATGGTAATGCATGCCTATGACCAGTACAAAAGTACAAGAGCCGAGGTTCCCTATCGTTGGATCCATAATTCACTGTATCACAAAAAAAAACAGAGGTACATGGTTAAGAAGGCAGTTTAATGCTTGTTAATTTATCAGTTCTACTTTAAAGACGGTAGAAGCTGATAGTTTTTTGTGTGTTCACATTTCTTCGCCTAAGCTGAAAATGTAGTTTACTTGTAGAAATCTAAAGCTACCATGATATAGACCAAAGACTACCAGGAGATAATTAGGAAATTCAGCAAGGTAAGTGCATCCTAGCAACTCTAATATAATTCTCATTTATTAAGGATTTTGTTTAAGCTAATCAGGGATTTTCATAATATGTCACATATTCTATGTGAGTGAAAATGAGATCGATTCATTCTTTCAACACTCTTTCCCTATAATTTTTTTTTAAATTTCCATTAGTATTAAATGTAAGGTACAATCAAATAAATCAAGCTTTAGGCTTACTGATTCATGTTTTGCAGTAAGAATTATATCCAGTATAACGATGCCACTCATGCTGATAAGAAAAATCATTAATGTATGCAGGTTTGGTATTAATATCACCAAAAATCACAGCAAATATATAATTGGGCTAGCATGAAACTTATCAAATGGTAGACAGAGTATGTTATCAAATTGTTTTTTGTTGTAATAAATAATATAAAAATAGTAAGTGTACTTCTACTTATTTTTTAACATGACTTTGGGGATTTGATTACAATTTCCATCATCATTTTATTATGAATACTTACCCACACATACTTCTTTTTTTTACAAAATTAAGCAAAACAGGACATCAAGCTAAACTTGAGATAAATAGTGGAATAAAATTTATCGGGAGCAGTCAAAAGAAAGAAAAAGAAATAAATTTTGAGATGACGTTGAATTCTAGTTTACATTCACAATGAGTTGTTTAGACTTTAGACATGAAATTTAGACGTCCAATTCATGATGTTGGCTTTAACAGTTGATATAACAGTGCCGTATCATTACACATTTGAATTTACAGATGATAGAGACCCTGAAATATCAACTTACTAGCTATTTGAATAACAGTACCTGTCACTACTATAATCCATCCTCTATAGTTTTTTTCCATCCTCTTGAAGTTTCCATCGGGCAAGTCTTGACCCAAGGTCAAAACCTAAACAACACCTGTAGTTTGTATGATTCCTGGATTGGAAAAGGCCAGCTTCCATGCAGTGAATTTAGTGGCTCCCATCTTCGTAATAAGATCGGACAATGAATTAGATGTTATGTTGCACCTCCTCCAAGATTGCCCCATCCTACAGCAATCCCATTGGTTGTTCCTACATTGGTCGAAGAGCACATTGAGCTCATCCAGTACTGAGCTAACACTAATGAAGCTAAACTGAAACCAGTGAAGAAATGTGAGAAGCGATATGATGCTGAAGAGTCGATGATGGAGGCGCAGTAGACTACAGGAGTGGTGATTAGGATGGGAGAGGCAGATGCAAGGTGGGGCCCCACTAGGTCGCATGATGTGCCCATGTAGACGCTAATGATTTTGATTCAGAGATAATTCTGAAAGTTGCTGAAGAGTACAATGTGCAGGTATTTTTTTTCATTTTGATGCTCCATTATTCAAAATATTATATGCATTGTTTATTTTGCTTTGCATACGTTTTTATTAAGGAACTTGAACTACAACTATTCTTTATTCAGATCACTAGTATACATGAATCAAGATAGACGTAGCTATGAGATTGTTATAGCATCTACATATAACATATTTAGGCACTTGCATGTGTAATCTGGAAGAAAGTGAAACTTTGGCATACATGAAACCCAGGTCAATTGAAATGACAATCCTTCATTTTTCATAAGAAGTTGTGTCATTCTGTTACGTAGAGCATATGATTATTCTGCAAAGCAATAGAATTATATTTTAGCATTATAACAGTCCTCTAACCGAACTGCAAAATGCAACGCAGTTTTGCAACTGAGTTGCAAAACGGAACTCAGCTGCGAAACTAACTCAGTTTGCAAAACTGAGCATATGATTATTTTGCAAAGCAATAGAATTATATTTTAGTATTATAACAGTCCTCTAACCGAACTGCAAAATGCAGTTGCAAAACGGAACTCAGCTGCAAAACTAATTCAGTTGCAAAACTGGCTACTCATTTTTGCAAACTGAAATGCACTCGGTTTGCAAAACTGAGTTGCAATTTGCGACTCATTTTGTTGCAAATCAGTTGCAAACTGAGTTGCAAATAACCATTTCATTTTCACCGTTTGACAAATAATGCTGTATAATTTTTATTTTTATTCTGACTATATTAGGGTGACAAGCTGCAAACAAATTATCTACCCTTGTTTAATGTTTGTTCCCCAGTATTGGAACAAACAAATTACAGGGTGTGGAGGGTCGAGTCAACTTACTGTGGTCGAATAATTTAAGACGAGGAGGTCACACATGGGTACTAAGGAGCCAAATGAGGCATTGAGCGGACAATTAGAGCCCATATACGATCAAGTATGTTAAGAAGTACTCCTGCTATTTTATAACTTGCTGATTGACTTTTTTTTATTTTGATTTTAAACTAAATTTAAAGAGAGAAACAACATGAATTTTTATTTGGTTGAATATCTCTTTTGTAGAAAAAGTAAAATATTTATTGAATTGAAGTGTGCGGAAAACCATCAACTGTGCAAAGAAGGTGTTGTCGGAATTTTATGAAACACGATAAATTTATTAAAATTAACTAAGTTTTATAAAAATTTATCTTTTATAAAAATTAACTACGTTTACAAATATTAACGAACTTTTACAAAAAATAACTATGTTAAGCAAGTTTTCTAAAAATTAAACACAACTATAAAATGTAACCATGTTTTTCAAATTTTTAACTAAAGTTGAAAAAGTTTTATAAAGAAAAGTTTATAAAAAATAATTAAGCTTTATAAAAAATTTCGCGAAGTTGACTAAGAGTTTATGAAATTTAACCAATTTTAGAAAAATTAACCAAGTTAATCAAGTTTTATAAAAAATTAAATAATTTTCTAAAAGTTAAATAAGTTTTATAAACCTTACATAAATTTATAAAAATAACTAAGTTATATAATAATTTAACTAAGTTAACCAAATTTTATAAAAATTAAATAATTTTTTAAATATTAACAAAATTTTATAAAAGTCAAATAAATTTATAAAATTAACTAAGTTTTATAAAAATGTAACTAAGGTAACTAAGATTTATAAAAAAATAACCTAAATTATTAAAAGTAATTGATTTTTATAAAAGTTAACTAAGTTTTATAAAAATAACCAAGTTTATAAAAATAACCAAGTTTTAAAATAACAACTAAGTTTTAAAAAATTAATAAGTTAATAAAATTTAACTAAATTTTATAAAAGTTAACCAAGTTTTACAAACATTTGACTAAATTAACTATATTTGTAAAATTTAACCAAATTTTAAAAAAATTAACCAAGTTCTATAACTAAATAAGTTTATAAAAAATTAACTATGTTTATTAAATATTTAACTAAATTAACTAAGTTTATAAAGAATTTATTAAGTTTCATAAATATTTAGTTAATTTAACTAAGTTTTTTGAAAATTAATCGGGTTTTTAAAAATAAACTAAGTTTCATAAAAATTACGTAAGTTCATAAAAATTCATAATTTTAGTAAATAATAGTAGTAGTTTAAAACTAAAGATTTTTTATAAGCGGGCATACAAAATATTTTTTAGGCGGCTTCATTTTCAATCATTTTAGTTTGCTCCCGCGTTTGCTTTCCCATTCCCGCCTCTCAATTAGAACCCTAAGAAAAGAAATTCCCAATTTACTTGTCCTATAATTAATCACCAACAATAATAAAAGAAATCATTCATTGCTCCTCTCGACAAGTGAGCTCTATTCCTTTGTAGCTGTGCTTTTCTCGCCTAAGTCACCTTCAACATTGATCAGTGAGCACTCCTTCTTAAAGCTATTGACAAAATCAATTTTTTTCAATTTTTTGTTTTACCTAGGATTGGTTGTTTGCGCTTCTCCAAACCAAGGTTAGTTTTTATTTATTTATCATGATTTTAATCCAAGAAAATTTTGCTTATTATTATTATTTAAACTTTTTTATTCTACAGGACGTCTAACTAATTTTGAACTTGATTCGATTGTGAATTAAACATCGGAATGATTTTGTACTTTCTAAGGTAAATATGCGACTTTCATCTTATTTTGGGGTTGCAATTTTGTGTAAATATTCAGTTCCTTCATATTAACTTTTAATTTCTTGACAGGCACCATTGTCCAAGTGGTTAAATGATTCGGCTTTAGTGCAAGAGATCACAAGTTCGAAATTTGCGTAGTGTGATCCGAACGTTTATTGACATGTGATATGTTGTTCCGGTGATATCTTGTATATAAAATACCATTTCAAAAAATAACTTTTAATTTCTTTTGTAAAAGAATAATTTCTACATTTGACATTTATGACTAAGATACAAACATATATGCTTCTTTTTGACAGGTGTTGTATGATGCTTTTGAGGTTGCTACATGATGTCGCACTCTTTCTCCATCAAACCGGTCATGCTTGTATTTATGTATTGTTTATCGACGTTCATACGTCTTTGATTTTAGTATGTATCCTTTGGTTAGCTATAGTTATATATATTTTTACTTTTGGTCATAAATAATTATATGCTTAATACTCCGTGTATGAAATATTATGGATATATATTTTGTGGTTTGGCTTATGACTTCATTTGATTACGTGCATTACAATGTGATAAGTGTTTTTTTTTGAATCGTTATAATATATTAGTTGAAATAAGTTCAGTAGAATTGAGAATTATAAGCTTGAATGTATACGGAAATAAAAAATGCAGTGATTTTTTTTTATAGCGTTTTAACCATGCTACGAAAAGAAAATTTGTTACAGCTTTCATATACTATAGCATTATGCTAGTGCTGTACAAAATATTCTGTAAGAATTAAACAGTTTTCATAGCAAAAAACAATGCTACAATAGATAGTAATGAATTTTCTATGGCGCTTCGATTTGTAATAAAAGATTGATATAATATTTCCACAGCGTTTTTAGACGCAATAATAATACACATGTTATAGCAATTAAATGATGTCATAATTGTTAGTATCATAAAATACAACTCTATGTAAAAGTTCTATAGCAAGCTTCAAAACGCTATAGAAAAGTTGTTGTACCGATACGTCTAGTCTAAGATGGCAATAAAAATGCTGTTAAAAGACTTTTTCCATTGCAATTTTGAAGCTTCACTGTATCTATCAGACTTATTACAACTTGTTAATATATGATGTTTATAGAAATGTTATAAAAGGCTTTAATAATGGTTTTTAAATGCTATAAAAAGGTCTGTTTGTTGTAATGACTAAAGATTTGGACACATTATCTTTTGGTGAACGTTTTGAGTTGTGTATTGACCATAAATCCCTTTAGTACCTATTCTCTAAAAAGAGCAGAATATGAGGCAACGGAGGTAGCTAGAAATTTTGGCAGCATAAAAATTCGATATAGAGTATACGTCAGGAAAGGGGAACAAGATTACGGATGCTTTGAGTAGAAAGCATCAGAATGGAGTGCTAGTCATAATTGAAGAATGAAAGACGTTGGAGACATTAACGTTTTATGGAGTGCATTATAGAACAAATTCAAGATTGAGTCGGGATCTGGGGATGATGGAACATATGGAAGTACTTCTAAACCTTATGGATATTATTGCTACATGGAAAAGGGATGACCCATTCTTACTGTAATGATCTGCCTTCCTTACACCTAAAGACGATACTTAATACATCCTCAGTATTAGTGTGTTGATCATTTAAGTGTCCAAAAGACCGGTTTTTTGGGGTGAAAGAAATAAAAAGGCACAATAGTATCTCACAAAACTAACGAGTAATATATAATATGAACAAGTCTTTACAAAAAGAATTCATCTTTATTATACACAACATCATAGTACATTAACCTATTACCAGCCAGGATAATTATAACAGCTTGTCCTTATATTTTATTAACTACAACTAGAGAAACAACGAAAGTATATAAGATACGTGAATGTGTCTGAGAGAATTCTACTCGTCTCTTGAAAGCTATACGGGATCCAGCTAAATTTGAAAAATATACTCAGGCTGACTCAACCATTATAAGAGAAATAACACACGGATTCTGATAAAACCGGCATGAGAAACTCAGATCACAAGGAATTTTATTTATTGTAACTTATAAAATGCATTAAAATCAAAGGTATCTCATAAGATCACACCATACATAAACACGGATGAGTTTTTACCTTATGATAACCGAAACACTTCCTATAGAAAATCCAGTGATATTATAATAATGTCTAAGGTGCAAATACACATTAGTCATATTCGGAATTGTTACTTTATTTAAATTCCAGCATAATAGGTATAAATCAAGTCCGAAGGCTCATATTGGAAAATGGATTCCAATTATGAAAGGGTAAGGATCTGCCCATAGAATCCATACACCTCTAGATAAAATGTACGGGAGACTAACAACACGTTGCACCTCTGCTACCCAGGACTGGTCCTAGCCCTTACTGGATAGTTCCGAATATGATCACCCTTTGATTGATAAACAACCATAGTAAGCCCCGAAACATACATAGATATCGACTCTAGATAAGGAATGATCATACCCTAATGGGAGTGACTCATATAGCCTTGCTGCACGTCCATGCTTTAATCATTTTTTGGTTGATGAGGCTCGAGGCTACGTTTACCTTTTATATAGAAAACCATCTTGAAATGCTAACACTGCCCTCCAAGCAGAAATGTAATGTCATCATTCATCCATACAAGTTCGATCTGGCACAGAACGAAACCGAATGCACTACCTCTACTACATTCATTTTGGAATAACTCTTAGAATTAGTAGCAAATAGCACTTGGAATTCAAAATACCAATCTTCAATCATCTTCAATATGTCTTCAGTCTAAGACGCTTGAGTTAGATCGAAATGGTTTTGAGATAATTTATACTTATTCGATCCCAGTCAGTTCGAATCAACATTTGATATTTTCGGTAAACTCAACCCCAATTCTTTTGGAAATAATTAGACAATACATAGGAGTAGGGATCACCACCTAACTATTTAAGTGGTCGGATCTCCCTATAATTTGTCCTAGAAGAATAAAACAGATTTATATGCACAGTACAACATCATCGAAGATGAATATGCCATATAACTCACGTGTTTCCCTAGATATTTCCAGAGTTATATTTTGGTCCAGATTTGATAGTTGGTATTTAACTATCAAATAACAAACAAGCAACAATTCAGATATTTAATCACCCATATCAACCACTAAGCCTCAAAATAAATCTTTCATTTATTTAAATCTCTTTCCAAAATATTTATCAAAATATTTATATACTTATCTCATTGTAATAAATGTATTCCCAAAACACTATTAAAGATTTCTTATTTCAAAATCATATCAAAAATGATAGGAACAAGTTTTATTTAAAATATAGATAAGGATAACCCCAAATACTATTTCTTTAGTGTTAAGTATGGAACGAATGTTCCATCCACCATAATTGAGAAGGTCAATTAACGGAAATCCAAATTTCAAATTCTTTTATAAATTGTCTTTAATAATTTCTTTCAATAAACCTCTTTCGTTTATGAGATCTCCTTTACTTAACTTCCAAATCCATTTAAAAAACTCTTTATAAATTTCCAAGTTTATTTGCTGGACTCTTTTATAAATATCAAACCATATTTATAGCTCTTTATAAATCTTAAAAATCATTTATAAAACTTCTTTTATAAATATCGAAAACCAATTATAAAACTTCTTCTTAAATTTCAAGATCTCTTTTAATTTCATAAAGTTCCGTGAATAGAGTCTATTATTCAAAACACCTTTAAATAAACAAGTTATCATTCAAAAACATTCTTCGCTAGATTAATCTTTAAACCACATTGGCAAAATAATGATTTTAAACAATCATTCAAAAAGTATCAAATTACTCCAAACACCTTTAATAAAATAATTGTTTAATTATCCTTTAAATATTTTAAAATGGAATAAACATTAAACCATTATCAAAAAGGAAAAATGAAATACTTAACTTCATAAAAATCAGGAAAGACTTATTGGCAATGGTTCGCCTAATTGAGTTTAACTTATCCAAATTATAACATAGGTATTTGCGTAACAATAGATATATAAAGAGAATCAACCAATAACAATCAACCATTACGTAGGCAAATATCCAAATTACCAAAATAGTATACGGAATTTGCTCTGCTAAACGGATGTCCAAGTTATTATAATAGTAGAATGGGTTTTTATTCTGCCAAATAGATGCCCATATAATATATGTGGTGAATTATAACAGAACTGTTATTCATTCTACCAAATAAATGTCCAATATAACTTCATTAGTAAAACGGGGGCTCATTAAGCTAAATAGATGTCATGAAAGTCTATTTAATTTGTTTAACTGCTTAGGGTAAAGGCACAGGGAATCCCTTGTGATCAAAACTATTTCTGAAAAGAAAAGTACTTTTGAAACAATTTGATCCTTGCAAAGAAAAGTGATTAAAACTTAAAACTCTTTTTAGATAATTTATTTAAAGTTAAAACCTTTATTAAATCATAATTAATCTTAATCGGGTCTTAAGTTAACTTGGTTATAAATTAAGAAATAATTAAACCTTTAATAAGTAATTTATTTATAAATTAGACCCTTAATTAATTTATAATTAAAAATAATTAAACACTTGCTTAAAAATTAATTAATAGTTAACCTTATACTTAATTAATTACAAACAAATCATATACTTAATTCATAATTAATTAAAAATCAATCTCACTTAATCATAAAATTAATTAAAATTAATCTTACTTTAATTAAAATTAGTAAGTACTAACCTTGACTTAATTATAATTAATAAACTTTGTTTAATACTTAATTAATTTTTAATTACCAAACTTAATTAATTAATAATAAATTGTTAAATTCTAAATTAACTTTCTTAAACATCATTATTAAGTTTATAAAATATTTCTATAACCCTTTTAGGTATAAAAACTTAATTTTTTTTAAATCAGACTTTTCAAGGAAACTGCAACCATGGCGACTATCACTTTGGATACCATAACTTCAAAACTTGTTTTGTCTCTTTCTTTAGAAAACTTAACTTATGGAAGCTTACTAACTTTATAAAACTTTAATAAGTGTTTGGAAACTAAAACAAGTCTGAACTTTGAAAATGATTTTTAAAACAAGAACAATGGTTTCATACAAGGATTTCAAGTCACCATTACCAAACAATGGTGTTAACTTTTTATAGGATACGACGATATAATCATATTCAAAATATAAATACACATGCCAAATACAAAAACATAAGAAACATCACATATTTACATGCATAAAAAATATTTAGACTTCAAATCTCAAATCTAATATAATATTACATCCAAGCGTATATAAGCATATATGTATGTGTGTATGTATGTATATAACTATAGCATTAACATCATTTCTCAGCCAAACATCCAACAAATTTAAACTAACTTAACCATCACTTATGAAATCAAAAACTTTTGGTTTAAAACAAAAGTTCACTCACCAAAACATAACCAAAACAAAGCAACTTGACCTAGAACTTTGGAAAAGATTTAAGATAAGAACCATTGTCTCAGTGGTTTAGTGATTTGGTTTTGGTGCGAGAGGTTTGAAACTTTTGTAGCGTGATTCGAACGTTTATTGACATGTGATATGTTGTCACAGAGATTTGTTGTATACAAAGTATCATTTCAAAAAAAACAAAAAGGCATGGAAGCCATTAACATGGAAATGAAGCATTGAAAAGGAGATTAGAAAAGTTGGAATGAGAAATAAAAATGACATGAAAATGTGGAAAAGGAGAAAAAAAACTTTTATATAAAATGAGAGATTGAAATTACTAAATTACCCTTATGAACAATACCCTCCACTAAATGAATGCTACTTCATCACCTATGTTCCCCACCCTTTTTTAATTTGAAAATTCATGTCCCCCCATGCTTCTATAGACCCAACATGCATTAAACACCATAGTACTTGAGTTGATGTTTAAACATTTTTTTAATTATATTTTGTTTTTCCATAAATTGTCACATCACCTTGTATGCTTATGTATATATGTATACACATGTATAACATAATTTTAAATTGTTTGAAAATGTATGTATATTTATAATCTAGGGTTTACAACGTTCCCGACTACTTTTAGAAGTTGAAAAGTCGAAAATTCGAAAAACGAATTATCACATTTTCGATTTTTCTTCGAACTAATTATTTTTCTTCAAACTATTTCACCATCACTATTCATTATTTAAAAGAGTTTTACATTAATAATAAAAAACTAATATTTTAGTATTTAAAACTAATTAAATATTCTCAAACTAAAGCAGTGAAATTCTGGGTCGTTATAGTTACATGAGAGAATTAGGGGATTAGAGATAAGTATAGATATGGAAGATCAAAAAAGTTACAAGATAGACTTGAAAGGATGGATTAGGAAGAAAGGAAGACCGTGTGTTCCAAATATGCATAATCTTCAGAAAGAACTCTTGAAAGAAAGTCATCAATCTAAGTTTATCGTTTACCTTAGAGGCATAAAGATGTATTGTAATGTGAAGAGGGTATTCATTTAGGAAGGGATGAAGCGGGATGTCGGCGAATGTGTTAAGAGGTATGTCACCTGTTAGTAGGTAATGCCCGAGCATCAGAAGCCGAATATATTACTTCAACCTCTGGAAGTACCGATTTGGAAATGAGATTTAGTGTTCATGGATTTTATTGATGGTTTGCCTATGCTAAGGACGGGAAACGAATGCGTTTAGGTGATAGTCGATAAATTGACTAAGGGTGTGCACTTTATCCTGCAAGGTCAACAAGAATGGCAACTGGTTTGGCAAAATTATACATGTAGAATATAGTAAGGCTGCATAGGGTTTCAAGCTATATTGTAAATGATAAAGACCCATTATTCACTAGTGAGTTCTGAAGAAGTCTGCATAGTGCATTGGATATAGATTTAAGCATAAGTATGGCTTATCATTTATAGATTGATGATCAAACAGAGAGGGGGGAACGTGTACTCGAGGATTTACTAAGGGAGTTTGTTTTAGATTTTGGAGGATCTTGGGAAGATAATTTGCATTTGGTAGAGTTTTCATATAACAACAAGGTTGAGTATCGAGATGTCCCCTTTTGAGGCACTTTATGGTAGACCGTGTAAGCCATCAGTTTGCTGGTTGGACATTAGAGGTAGACTCGTGTTAGGACCCAATTTGGTAAGAGAGGCTATTGAGAATGTAACAGCCAATTTTTAAGTATTAATTAATATTAAAAATAGTAATTAATCGATTAAAACGGATTTTTAAGTAATAAAAGGGAATAATAATTGTAATTACTGGGTTTAAATTATAATGTATGATAAATTAAATTAAAATAAAATAGAAAGGTGAAAATAATGTTATATAAAAAGGTTATATAATTCTTATAAATATTGGTTTGGAAAAGAAGTTATTTTGGAATGTAATTTGTATTGATTTAAATTGAATAGAATTTAGTTTTTAAAAGTTAAAGAAAATATGGAATATATTTATTTATTTATTTAATTCAAACCCAAGCCCAAAAATCTTTAGCCCAAAATTCATTTTCTATGTTCCCCCTTCTAGAGTTTTCTTCCTTCTAAATATTTATGCACCTGCTTTCCCATACGGGACCACTGCCCCGAAGCCATCAAAAAAATCAAACATTTTTCCCTATAAAAAATTAAACATAAATCATTTAAATCAGAATAAATTCCAAAAATTCGATTTTGGTCCGTTTGGATGACGTATGTGTGAGTTTACGAAGGTGTTTAGGGTTCGCTAAAGCACTTGTTCTCTTGCTTCGTGTATGCTTGTTCCATGCTAGAGAAGAATGAAGCTGCAACCTTTAGGTGAGTGACTATTGCTCACAATTCTATACTCTAACCATTTAAGTTATCTATCGTATGTGGTATGCTTGTGTATATTGTTCCTATGCATTGTTGTTCATTAGGAAATGAAAATTATGCCAAGTCGACCTGTCTAAGGGTGTTTTCACGTGTGCTTATGCATTCTCTATATGTGCATGTGTGACATCCCACCCCGAGACCCACACTAACAAACATAGTAATATCGTCTACTAGTGTAGAAAATAGAGTTGGTTAAGTGTGACCATCTGTGAATTTTATTTTAAGCGAGCATCGATACATCGATTAATATGCTATATATTTTTATTTTCCACAAGTGGAATCTACATATGCAATCCAAGTTAAAAAAAACTACGATGGTTAAAATAATAACCCAGAATAATATATAATTAATACGAATCACAGAATCAAAGATCATAGAATTTACACATCAGAATACAAATAGATACAAGCTTATCTAATCGGATAGATACATAATGTCAAATACAAGATGTGGTCAAAACGATCCATATAATACATCTGTACTACATCTCTTGAAACAAATATGTACACAAAAGATTTAAGCTCAATAATAGATACAACACTATATGATTATGGACGCATATACGAGATGAAGATAAGATGAATGGTAACTAGACAACTAGGGTGAAATCATTTCTAGAACTATTAAACTGGAGCATCTGAAATATCTCGGTCTGACCCAAGTAATATAAAATAATAAATGAGTCAGTCTAGAATATAATAAATGGGTTAAGCAAGATAAACAGTGGATGTAATGTAAATCTCAAATATGAACACAAAGCCATGGATTGGCTAACGACAATAATGCATAAATAAACTCCAAGTGTGTAATCACCAAATATAAAACCCAAATAGCTTCTAAAAGAAAAATCCCCATAATCATTTAGTGATAACACAAATAGCATCAAATCTAGAAACCATAACATAAATCTAGAAAATCAAATAAAAGGGAAAGGCGCCAAACTTCAAGATTAGTGAATAAATTCACCTACATGCATGTAACTCCAATATAGACATATAAGTCTGTAAACATTAAGATATGTGTGAGACCTATAAACATCAATAAAGGTATGATACCTATAAACATCAAGTTAGGAACAAGTCCTATAAACATCAAGATAGGAACAAGTCCTATAAATATCAAGATAGGTACAAGACCTATAAAATCCGAAAGCGAATCATAAAATCGTCAATAAGTGTTATATACCTCTGAATAGTAACCGAATAAATAACAATCGGGTGTCCCTTACCACATAGGTTTATTTAAACATTTACTATAAATTAGTAAACTCCACCCATATGTATAAATGGCTCAATCGAATAAGTTCGGGAATTAATCAAAAAATAAATGTGAGCATTTCATACTACTTGTTTTATCAATCCTTTCAATCGATTTCTCATTCGATCGATGCCATGCAGTTTTATAAAATAATTTACTTTAAAATCCTTCTCGAAAATATTGTTTTATAAACTTGAATATATATATATATGTAGGAAAGCTCTTGCTAAAATATATATAAGTACAATTTTAAACCATTGTTCCAACTCAACTTTAAAGCCATTATTATTATAAATAAATGTATTATATATATATATATATATATGTATGTATTCCAAACATCTTTTATAGAAAATATATTCACACATAAAAATGATTTGAGAAAACGGTTTGGATTGGAAATCATACTTTTTGAAAACTCTAGTTGAAAACATGAGACGGAATTGGTGTGTTGTGTCATGGTCCCACAGAGCAATTCTACGGTGTAATAAACTCCAAGATGAATTCACAAATTCATAAATTAAAATAAAAAAATAGCATTGAAACCGGCATAGAAAACATCACCCAAATCAAGCAAATAGTTTCAAGCGATCGAACAGACAAACGCAAATGGATGCAAACGAAGCCCAAAATGGCGTGTGTGGGTCTCTGTCCAGGTCATGACCAGTCCACCAAATAAGATGACTGGTGCACCAGTTAGCACGTCTGGGCTGAGTCCCAGGCGATGCCGGCGATGTTCCTGTTACCCATTTGTGATGTTTTCTTCTCTGACTTGAACCTGGACATCTACTAGATTGAATAAGCTATCATGCAAGCAACAAATATGTACAATTTGATGCAAATCATGATTATATGATGTGGGTTTCAGCAAACAAGTGAATGAGATAACAAAATCTATGAATATCACAACTAATATGAGAGCCATTTCAACATAGATCAGTCAAACAATGAGACAACCACTTTCCATCATTCATAGTCTAGATGTGTGAGATAAACTCACTGAAATTGAACTTGAATATGTAGCAAAAGACTCGGATTCTCCTAGGCTAGCTTCTCATGAAAACTACCTAGGTTAATTTCATAATTTTAAGAGAAAAGAATTATAACTCTAAGCAAAAACTGAGATTAATACACGAATTAAACATACTAAAAGATGGAGGAGATTAGCTTTTTTTATTTCTATAATTATTAGCCAGAAGCCCCTTGCTCTTGATTTAGGGAAAATTGGTTCTAGGGTTTGAGAACATGGAAATGGAATAATTTAGATTTTGATTTCTTACTGTAAAAGGAAAAGGAGAGGAGGGAATAAACATACAGGTTTGTTTCTCATTACTTATCCTACTACATGGGCATTGGATGCACCATCACTATAAGGAAAAAGGCATTTTTTGACGAACGAAACCTGTCGGCGGCAGTCGAAGGCCGCCGGAAGCCATAGGAAAATAAGACGTCGGGGTGTAGTGTTTCCGACGGCTTCCGACACATCTCGCCGTTTGTATTTTCGACGGCTTCCGACAGATTCCGTCACTTGTCGTAAGCATTCGAAAACCGTTGAAAAAATTGATCTGAAAGCGGTCGGAAGCCGTAGGAAATCGTTGGAAAAATATAACCTGAAAGCTGTTGGAAGCCATCAAAAGCCGTCGGAAATCTTCTGCAATTTTTATTATATTTCTGCTGTAATATAGCCTTCCATCCACATATCCCATACAAACATTATTCCACCAATACTGCAGAATCCAATATATAATATTTCAACCAAATATCAAAAACCAAACTATACACAATTCACCAAATAAAAAAATACATAAAATTAAGTCAAAACATATAATTTTACAACAAAAAAACTAAGTGTATCATATCATGGTACATAAATGAACAACTACCTTCACCATCTACCAAATCATACAAAAAAGAAGAAAAAAACATACCGACCAAAGCAACCAATCAATCTCCTCCAGAACCAGAGCCAGCAGAGAAAGGGAAGCGCCACCATACTGCTACATGCACTCGACGATACGCTGGTCTAGCAACTGTGTGGTCTCTATGGCATGTCGATGGTTCTACTCCTCTAGCTGCGCCACTCTAGCCTGCAAATCTTCGATCTCTGCTAGATCGATCTGAGCTCTAGTCTGCCTACCCCCTCTCTGACTACTGGCCTATATAAATATTTAATTTAGCCGTGTGATATCTATAAGTGTATATGCAGGTATGTGAATGATTAGCAGTGTGATAATGTTATTTAATTTAGTTTATGCATGTTTATGTAAGTGTATATGCGTGTTGATAACATCTTAGATTGTGGTAACACCAAATAACTATAGCGACAAGATTGTTGATTTATATTTTGAAATACTATAACTTTGGAAAATTTTAGCATAAGTAAAGTAAGTATAAGGAAGGACGAGAGCAATAAATTTGAAATTACTTTGTATTCTATCTCTCAAATGAGAGGGAGGTTGGCCAGTTTATATATACGAATAGTTGTGTCACCCAGCAAAGGGATAACTATTTTGAAAGGAAATGACTAATTTCAAAAAATGGTCTGTAAATTAGCTAAGGTGGGTCATGCGACTAAACCATGAAACTATAGACTGAATAAGGCTGACAATGTATTGGACAAATATCAACTATTACAAAACATTATTTTGTATTTTAACAAATTACTCATCGTTTGAAGTTAGAATTTATACATATTAGATGATGGGAAAAAAACATTAATTGATGTAGTTCCCATAACATAAACCGCCATTTTGATACCTGAAACACTAAAGGCCATTATTTACAAATTATTGCAGCCATATGTAATCTACTCTAGTAAGTATATGTACTTCATATTTGTATGTTCATTTATACTTGTTAATTAAGATACTAGTCCTAAAATGAAGACAAAATTAGCAATAAAATAATTTATGTCGATGCAAAATAATTTTATCCTTGTATTATTTTATTTCAAAACAAATGTACAAATACTCGTTCAATTTATGTATTTCCATTCAAAAATCATATGTTACTCGAGTATTTTCAAAAATGAATCCACATGTTACATCAATCGCTAAAAAATAAATATAAATATGTCGTTAAAAGCACCTAAGGCTTTTATGGCAAAGTCACTCTATTTCAAAACTCTGTCCATTACCATTTTACCGCATTGAATTTTTTCCTGTTATTTAATGCAATAAAATCAACGCTACAATAATTTACTCATTAATGAAGTTCTAACAATTACTTATGTATAATATATACATTTGAAAATATGTTTTTTTGGCTTTTTTAAATTGTGATTCAACCATTTATTAACAAAAATAATAGTACGTTACATTACGAGATATCACTGCTTTTGATCTCTTTAACAGTAAATGTGAAAAATTTATGCATGTGTACAGCATATATCAGGCAAACTAAATTAAATAACATGTCTTTTTCGTTATTTTTTTGAAATGACATTCAAGTAACGAATTAATATATTTTGATAATGCATAATGCTTCCATAACGAAGTGACTCAAAACCAATGTACTAAATTTAAAAACTTATATGATACCCAATATATTATTTACTTACCACTTGATTGCCAAATCCGTATCGTCTACCATGCTCAGATGGATCCACGACTGACTTAAAAATAGCATCCTCCTCATCCGTCGTTAGCTGATCTTGACCCGTATCAGTAAGGAGTTTCTGGCGCTGCTTCATAAACATTTCTTGCATTAACAAATTAATATCATCATATCTTATTTCATTATATTTTAACAAGTAGAACAATTACTAATACTGCATAAAATGAAATATGCTTACATGGCTCTTGCTGGATTTATCGTCGTGCCATGTATACGAAATTGTCTCGTCCGGATTTACATGCTCGACAACGTGCGTACGAGTAAACACATCCATATAGCCCACGGGACCATGCATCCCAGCTTTCTGAAATTGATTTTTACATATAATTATTGAACGTTTAAAATTATATAGCACAAACTATTTACAATTTGCATTCAGTAAATTTACCAACTTCTGCCGATACTGTTGAAATGACTTCAACCCTCCGCGATGAGTGACGGGATTTTTATTTCTGTTTGTAGAGTTTCTTTCCGACTCTGCATGTACATTCAAAATTTGATACATTATTTATCGATCGTGTATGTTTTGATATTTACTACCGGTCAAAAAAATTAGTATACTTGCCTTCGCCTCATCAGTTTTCCAGTATCCCAACCATGCTTGTCATACGCTCTCCCCCATCCAACGTGGTTTCTTACCTGATTTCTTGATTTCGGATATCGAGTCCCTATAGTTTTTATGCATCTTCTTCATCCAATATTCTCATGCCAACTGCATATCGTTTATCTGAATGTCTATCTCAGCCTGTGTTTTACGATAAAAAGCAAAAAGAATATTAAACTATAAACGAAAAACAGTAAAAAAAAGGACAAAAACGAATTAAAAACGGAAAACAGAAAAATATACTTACTAGGACATCATGCCAAATACACTCTACTATGTTGGGAGGGATGTTATCCCACTTTGGCCAACACGCACTCATCCTACTCCGGTAAGAAGCTCTAGAAATATCCAACACAACCTTCGAGGGAAGCAGGTCGAACCCCTTGTTTTTAAATATGATATAGATAAGTACGTACGTATATCAAAACAAAATAAGATGGTGAATAAAATTTAATTGTTGTCCCTATGCCCTAGGTACTAAAGAAACTACAGGACGCTATGATGCTTGCGATGGACCACTGCCATCGCCTCCTGAAGATCGGAAAGAGCTCCTAACTGTAGATGACATTACGATAAACCTATGACATATATACACATCATTTCAAAAGAGAATAATAACATGATAATGAAGTATATTTCATACATAAATGACGTCAGTGGTATAAATTGCTAAATTAATGACTGAAATGGAAATAGAAATGGAAGTGTGTTATACCTGATTCATAATGGGTCTCATATTCCGACGATAAGCAGATTACATTGCATTTTTAATAAAAATTGCTAAATAAATGACAAATAGAAATGACATAAAACATTTAAACAATGGTAAATGTATAGATTTGGTTTCATAGTTACATCAGTTTGATTATACATCAAGAATTCAACATAGTTACATCAATTGCAGAAAAATCAGATTCGGATTTTTATCAATCATCATCGTCTTCTTATTCAGATTTGGTCTCGTTTTTCTACGATATTTTCCTCTGCACTGTCAAACGCTTCTACCAAAATATTTGATTCATCGATCAAAGGACCAAAATCTGTATGACCGTCTGTAATTATTATTTCGTTCAAGATCTGCCTGATAAGCTTGTTCGTCTGGAATATTCTTCCCTTCGAATGTAAATCTGGTCTTTGTTTTAAAAACTGCAGATCAATTTGCTTTATCTCTTTTTAGAGATGGATAAGGAGCGTAATAAACTTGCAATGCTTGTTTGGCTAGTACAAAAGGATCGTACTTGTGATAGTGCGATGTATGCTTTATTTCGATAAGATTATAATCCTTGTGCACATTAATTCCAAAACCTGGAACATTGCTAAACCAATTGCATCTAAATAGAAACACCTCCTCCGCGGGTCGTGAGAAATATGTCCGTTGCAAAATTTGTGTTAGAATGCCATAAAAATCATTTATGTGATTTTCTGGATCGTCACTGCCTTTAACAAATACACCAGTATTATTCCTTAATTTTTCTGCACCGTATTCTTTGGTGTTAAATTTATATCCATTGACGAAATATATTGGATATGTCTTGACCACTCTTTTTGGTCCCATCGCAAGATATTTGAACCCTTCGTCAACAACATAATTTCTCGGCACATAAACGTAATTTGAAAATCAACTTGATAATTCTTTGCTGAGATCTCTGTTCCGATGTTCACGTTCATAAACACTGTATACATAAACAAATTATTACATTAGGATATACACGTGCATGCATTATAGAAAAGAATAAAACACAATTTATTATTTCAGATTACCTAACAAACGGTGCAATATTGGCACAATTTAGAAGAATATAAGTGTGTGCTACATGAAGATCTCTATCGTCTGGCCATATTTCTACACATTTTCCAAAAGGCCGACCTTGTTGTCTAAAAATAGATAACATTGCTTGAGAGAACTCTTGTTCACCACCTTCATCATTATGAGAAACACTTTCAAATGATATATTCACATGGTCACTGAAATAGTGAGAGAAAAAGAATGAAGCTTCTTCTTCGATGTAAGATTTACATATCGAACCTTCAACTCGTACTTTTTGCCTCAATTTTTTCTTCATATGATTTAGATATCTATGCAAAATTAATTTACATTAACTTCATCTTTCAAATGCAATTAAATTACGTTTATAACATATTACATACCTCTCAAATGAATACATCCATCCATATTGGAAAGGAACACGAAGTCGGGCTTCAGATGGGAGATAAACAGGTAAATATTCCATTACATTAAAAAAAACCCGGCGAAAATATTTTCTCTAATTTGCAGAGCAATATAGGAATATCTACTTCAAGTTTACGTAAATGCTGCACTTTTAAAGTAGTCGAACAAAGTACTTTGTAAAACATACAAAGTTCCGTTAGTACCTTCCAAACTTTTGACGGCAGTAGTTCTTTGAACATAACGGAAAATAAATTTTCCATCATTATGTGAAAGTCGTGGATTTTTATTCCGCTCAATCTACCGTTTTTAAAGTCAACACATCTACGAAGATTTGATGATATTCCATCAGGAAATCTTAACCCTTCCATTCATTTTAACACAACTTTAACTTGATTATTATCTAATTCGTAACATGCTTTAGGTTTTTTATTGTCATTTGGTTTCATATGAAGCTCAGGACGTTTGCATAATTAATCTACATCGCGTCTTGATTTCAAATCATCCTTCATCTTCCCTTTCACATTCAAAATTGTGTTAAAAATATTATCTAATACATTTTTCTCATTGTGCATCACGTCTATATTATAACGAAGCAGAAGATGTTTCCAATACAGCAACTCCCAAAAAATAGTTTGTTTGTACCAGTTATGAACAATCGATTTGCCTTTAATTTTTGTTTGCACTCCAGTTTCATATATCTTAAGATAGTCCCTAACAAGTTCATATATGCCTTTGCTTGACCATATCGTCGGTGGTTTTCTGGTTTCTACTCTATTAGCTAAAAAGTTTTTCTTGTCTCCTTTGAAAGGATGATTTGTATGGAGAAAATATCGATGACAGTCAAATAATGAAATTTTCTTACCATGAGGTAAAGAAAACGCTCATGTTTTATCCATGCAATATGGACATGCTGGACAACAGTACTCCATCCTGAAAGCATTGCATAGGCAGGAAAATCACTTATAGTGCACAACAAAGAAGCAAACATATGAAAAATTTTCTTTTTGGACATATCGTATGTTTCTACTCCTTCGTTTCACTGTATTTTCAACTTCTCAATCAACGGTTGTAAATATTGTAACGTATCGATTTTATCGGGATCCGAAGGTTGGCATTCTTACGTCCACTGTATCAAATGTCGCGCAATCGAATGCCGGAAAACCGAACTGTTATGGTTTAAAAGAAGAGGTATAAGAAAAAGATAGAAGAAGTAAGGAAACAGAACAGAAACAATATCAGAATCTTACATATCGCAGCGGAACAACATATAATAGATAAATGAATAATCTTTAAAACAAAGAACTATATCAGTTATTACATTACATCACATCAGAGTGTACAACAACAATATACAACACAATAAAACAATGGACAGTTAAACAAACATGTCCTTACAAGTGAATTTACAGCGGAAAGATAATATCATATACAAGTAATACATCTCGCCATCCAGCTCGCCACTTGAGCTCCATAGCACTTCTGAATCCAGAATGACCTGATAACCTGACTCTAGACTGCCCATGTGGAAAATTATGGGCACCCAGAGTTTAGGAAGAGAACAATAAACTCCAGGTCAGTCATGGGACTGGTGTGAGAACTCAAAACAGTTATTTATCTTTTAAAATAACAACAACAAGGGAAGTGAAAAATATCCGCAATGCTTTTGGAAAATGAAACTACCATAAGGCCTCCCCGCACACACACAATGCAAACGCAGAATTGGAGGAGATTTCTCCTTATGATAGTCAAAGATGCTTAATACGCAAAACAAATCATTTTTGATATTATTATTAGTGCATAGTGATGAAAACATTTCGAAAGTATAATATAAATCTTAGCCAGCATAGGTACCATTATAGTATGCCTACTATAGCTACCATATTAAATGGCAGGTTCTACAACTAAAATCGTACAAGGCTCGTATTGTTTCTTTGGATTTCCAACAAATGGTCGGGATAAGAAACTTCCTACTGCCACATGGGATCGCGCTGGCGGGACGTCCTGAGAACTTAACCAGCTCTCTGCCAACACAAGGCCGGGTTACCTTTGTAACTAGGTAACTACTACAGGAATATGCCACTTCCCGGTCCTTAGGGACCTTTATCCGAGAGCCCTCGATCACAAAGCAACAAAGCATAGAAAACGAGATTGGAGCAACCACATAGGTTAAGCATCCGGGCTCCATACCTGACACCACCCTTTTCCAGAAGGAAATGACATACCCTAAAGGGCGGACCCTCATAACCTTGCCGCATATACCTGTTTTGACCATTTCCGGGGTGTGAGGTCTGACGAAGTCTCGTCCACAAAGCTATGCTTTTTCACAAAGCCACACTTTGATCAACAAATGATCAATAAATAATCATCACACAACAACACTCAACATGCCACATTACCAAATTGGGAGTATATCGCTGATAACCTTCAACTACAAAACCTCTGAGCTCGTACGTCTCAGAGAAGGGTGTTAAGCTAAGAGAATAAATTCTCCGCCACCAACAGAAATGTATTTGAAAGAAATCTGCTTTATATCTCAAAATGTAATGTCGGACACGTAACCATACAAGTCTATTTCGGGTTCGAACAGAACCGAAGGCACTTCCAAAGAAGCCCTTGTAATCCGGGTATTCACAATCCCGATCGAATTTCCCATCACAAAGGAAATATCCATAACTTAGCTAACAGTGCAGAGACAATCGATAGGTCATCCTATCGTTTTCACAAATACCCGGTCTTCAACACCGGTCTTCAATGCTATCCATTACGTCATATCACTATTCGGAATGGGTAATCCGAATAACGAGCGCAATAATTTAAAAATAAATGTAGCATCCAATATTCAACCAATTCACAACAAATACTCATTTAAGGTTCAATATTGATAGTCGGTTATTTAACTATCAATCAATATTCACGACATCACTCGATTTCAAATAATTTCCCAAATTATTTATTTTCAAAAATATCTTTACAAGATATAATTCCCACACTTCAACCATTTGAAAACAAATTTCAAATCAATTTTAACCTTTACAACTTATGAAATTAAATTTCAAATCATTTCCCTTAAGCGGAAAACACTTACAAATAGTTATTCATTTTCACTGGAAATCTGCCGAGTTCAAATATTTTAAAATAATTGACAATTTCTTATCCAAAAATATATCTGGAAAACACCTTTAAATAAAACTATTTTTCTTTAAACACTTTACTTGAAATATCAGTTATAAAATATTATACCTATATTATATAAACTTAAACCCAAACTAATTTTTCAAAATAAAATTAGTAAATAGAGTATAATTATTTAAATAACTATTTTCTAAAACAATTGCTAATTAAATCTTATAAATAATGATTTCTATAAATAATTTAATAAATCTTTACTTAAAGGACTTAAAATATTTTAAGAGATAAATTTCTTCATATTATTCTTTTCAAAACCAATTCAAGAATTTTATATACATATATTTCAAAACTATTCATAAAATCTTATTTGGCTTCCCAGGGAGAATACACTTTCATTTCAAAATGGTTTATTCAAACCAATTAAATAAATCCTTACCGATTTATTAAATTTACGTTCCAAATCCATAAATTTATTTCCACACTTTTAAAAATAAATCAATGTTTATTTTTAAAACAAATTTCCCTCATAAATTTCCATTGTGAATTTACATTTCCAAATATTCACTTTTTTATACGATTTTTCAAATCGATTTCAATTATTCACTTTCAACTTATCTTTAAAAGATATAATCTCAAAACATTCACTTCATATTGGAAAACATTTCCATACTTATTTAATAATAAGTAATTCACCAATCTATTTATTTTCAATATTTGGAAAAAATTCAATATACTTAAATCACAATTAAGTATATATTTTATTCTTTAAGGAAAACATCCTCTTAAACCCATTTATTTGAGTCAAAACGAATGTTGCGTAAAACATCGTTACGACAACCCAAAATCACTAGTATAGGGATTCGAAATTAAAATAGATATATAAACCCCAATACTATACAAAACTTTTCCTTTTGGAAATCATTTACTATAACAACAGCGTTATAGTCCACCATCCCCCTTTTTTTCTCGAAAACGTCTATTTCAACAATGAATGTTGAAATCTATGGTTTTGATTCTTAATACATTTAAAAACATTTTTAAATCGTTTTAATTCGATTTAAAATATCACTTCCCCAGAACATTTCTTTAATATATTATTCACTGTCCAAAATCGTGAATATTATTCCTAACCAAATTCTTTATTAGTACAACATTTAATTTAAAGGATAATTCGCTGTCCAATATTTTTGAATAAATTTTCAACCTTTGAATAATATTATCGAAAATCCATTTATTAAGCCTTTTTACCATATTTTGGAATTTTATTCAATGAGATAAAAATAAAACTTTATCATTTTAAAAATTCCTTCATCTGAATTAATCGAATTCCTAAAAATAAATTTTATTATAAATTGTAAGGACCCGATTCTTCGTCTTTCGAAAATTCAACATCGATACTCACTTTATCGACTGCCGAGCAATCGAACGACGGAAAACCGAACACTTAGGGTTTTAAGAAAAAGAAAACGAGAGAAGAGGAGAGAAGAATACAGAAAATAGAGGGAAAAGACAATGGAAAATAGGGAGAAGAAGAGAAAATAGAAAATACAACGGAACAGAAAACAACAGAACAATAACAGAATCTCACAATTCGCAGCGGAACAACATATAATAATAAATGAATAATCTTTAAACAAAGAACTATATCAGTTATTACATTTTATACATTACATTACATCATCATCAGAGTGTACAACAACAACAACATCAAACAGTGCAGCGGAAAAAGAAATACTATATACTAGTAATTACGCCATGCCATCCAGCTTGCCTCCAGCAACTCCAGAATATCCAGAATATCCTGTTAAACCTAACTCTTAACTGCCCGTGTGGAAATTGGTGGGCACCCAGAGTTTAGGAAGGAAAACAATAAACTCAGAGTCAGTCATGTGACTGGTGTGAGAACTCAAAACAGTTTATTTATCTTTAAAATCAAAATAGAAGAATATTTTTTTTAAATTCAATTCGCAATGCTTTTAAAAATGAGACTACCATAAGACCTCCCGCCACACACACAATGCAAACGCAGACTTGGAGGAGATTTCTCCTTATGATAGTCAAAGATGCTTGATACGCATTAAAAGAAACATTTGATATTATTATTAGTGCATAGTGTGTAAACCGATTTCGAAAGTAGAATATAAATCTTAGCCAGCATAGGTACCATTATAGTATGCTTACTATAGCTACCATATTAGATGGCAGGTTCTACAACTAAAACCGTACAAGTCACGTATTGTTTCTTTGGATTTCCAACGAATGATCAGGCCAAGGAACTTCCCATTGCCACATGAGAATGCCTCTGGATGGACATCCCTGAGAACCAAACCGGATCTCTACCAACACAAGGCCGGGTTACCCCTAACTGAGTAACAACTGACCGAATATGCCATCCCCCGGTCCTTTGGGACCTTTCAACCGAGCGCTCGTAATCAATTCACACAATCATAAAGTGTTTTCAACATGAGTAAGTATCTGGGCTCCATACCATGATACCACCCTTTTCCAGAAGGAAATGCACACATCCTAAAGGGCGCTACCCCTCATAACCTTACTGCATCTTTCCTGTTTTGACCATTCACGGGGTGTGAGGCTCGACGAAGTCACGTCCACAAAAACATACTTTATACAAAAGCCATGCTTTGGGTCAACAAATGATCATAGAAATGATCACCAAGATAGACGATCAAATAAACGATCCTATCACAAATAATCAACACAATGATCATTTACAGCAACACTCAGCATGTCACATTACCAAATTGGGAATATATCGCTGATAACCTTCAACTACATAACCTCTAAGCTCGTACGTCTCAGAGAAGGGTGTTAAGCTAAAAGAATAAATTCTCCGCCACCAACAGAAATATATTTGAAAGAAATTTGCTTTATATCTCAATTTGTAATGTCAGACATACAATCCATACAAGTCTGTTCCGGGATCGAACAAAACCGAAGGCACTTACAAAGAAGTCCTTGCAATCCGGATATCCACAATCCTGATCGGATTTCCCATCACTTAGGGAATCTCTATACCAGGAGCTACCCAGTGCAGAGACAATCGATAGGTCATCCTATCGCTCTCGCAAATATCCGGTCTTCAACACCGATCTTCAAATGCAATTCACAACGACGTATCACATATTCGGAATGGGTTATACGACCCCATGGTCTTTTCCCGGTTAACCCGAATAGTGAGCACTTATTCAAAAATAAGTGTGGCATTCAAATTCAAACAATCACATCAAATACACATTCAAAGGGAAATATTGATAGTCGGCTATTGAACTATCAATGGATATGCACACATCACCAGATTCCAAATAATTTTCCAAATTATTTATTTTCCAAAATATCTTTACAAGATATACAATTTCTATACTTCAAAAATAAATCAATATTTATTTTTTTAAACAAATTCCACTTTCTTTTATAAATTCCATAGTGAATTTATAATTCCCAAAATATCTGTGAATATACGTTTCAATTCGATTTCTAATATTCATTTTCCATTTATCTTCAAAAAGATAAATTCTCAAAATATTCACTTATTTATTGGGAAACCTTTCCATTTCTTTTAAATAAGTAATTCACAATCTTTTTATTTTCTACATTTGGAAAGTATTCTATATACTTTAATCGAAATTAAGTATATATTTCATTCTTTAAGGAAATCATTCTCTTAAACATATTTATTTGGGCCAAAACGAATGTCACGTAAAACATCGTTACGACAACCCAAAATCACTAGTATAGGGATTCGAAATTAAATAGATATATAAATCCCAATACTATACAAAACATTTCCTTTCGGAAATCATTTACTATAACAACAGTGTTATAGTCCACCATTTCCTTTTATTTCTCGAAAACGTCTATTTCAACAATAAATGTTGAAATCCATGGTTTTGAATCTCAACACCTTTTAAAACATTGTTAGATCGTTTTAATTCTATTTAAAACACCAAATCCAAAACATTTCCTTTAACGTGTTATTCACTATTCAAAAATGTGAATAAACTTCGTTAACAATTTCATCCTTTTATTCATTTTATTTTAAAGGATTATTCACTGTCTAAAACGTGAATATAGCTCCATAAATAAGTTACAACAAATTTTTTTTTTACTTATCAAAATAAGTCGTTTGTGAATTCATAAAACAACGTTTATAAATTCCATTTCTATTTATTTATAACAACTTTCTTTTACAAATTTCCTTTATTAACCTATTCGATTTATAACTCAATTATATACCAAAGGTTCACATTATAAGTTAAACACTTATAAAACGATTATTTTACAAAATCGTTCTTTTAACTTCCCAAATTATAAATTTTATAACTTATAAGATTGTTTATTTATCCAAAATTCATTCTTTCAATAACTTTATAAATTTTATAAACCTACTGTTTATAAAATTCCATTTATAACTTCACTGTTTATAATTCTATAAATTCCATTCAATTATGAAATTCATTTTCACTTCATTCAAACACTTATAAAAACTCGTTTTATAATGTCCATATTTCAATTTATAAATATCCATTTATAAATATCTTAATATAAATCAATTTATATTATTCTTTTAAAACGTCTTTAAACTCCTTTAAAAACTTCATCATTCTCTTGATTTATAAAATAATTAAATTTTATAAATCCTATATTTAAACTTTTCACAATAAATTCAAATTCCCAATTTAAACCATTTTATAAAATTATTAACTCCATAATTTCAAAAATCAACTTTTAACTATATTTCTCAAAAATCATAATTTTTATAACATTAAAAATTATATCGTTATTTATTTATAATGGATCAATTCCAAAAATAAAGTATATTTTCAAAAATCACTTTAAAAAACATTTTAAAATCCCAAAATCTGGGTCCAATGATGCTACACACCAAATAGTCAATCACGACAAACAACCATATCATATATCGATATGATAATCCATCAAATATCAAAATATCTGAAATCAAACAAATACTGTTGAGGAATCCAGTTGGATCCCTCCAACCTGTTTTCCTGCATCCACAAACATTAGCACAATACCAATTCCGCTCCAGTACGGAATTATCGCGGTATATGTTTTTAATAATATTATCCGCTTAATAACGGCGCAATAGGGTCTCATCCGCTAAAAAATAAAAAATGCGGGGAATCAACAACTGCAATATATACATATGCCAATATATATATATTGATATTATACATAATACCAATTTCACTGTTTATGAAATATTCGCGGTATATGTTTTTAATAAATAACATCCGCTTACTAACGGCGCATAATGTCTATTTTAACAATCAATAGATAACAGTCATCATTCAAACATGCATTCAAATATTTTAAATCTAACTATTTAAAATAAAATCGAAACCGATTCGATTGAGTGAGAAGTTCTCACCTTGATTTCAATTTCGTTTTAGCGATTTATTTTGAATAAAATTAAACACGCGTTTAATTTTACCCGAAATTCTCATTGACTCCAATTGTCTCCAAATCAGTTGCATAGCGTAGAGCTCGTAAATACGAAGCCAGCTTAAAAAATCTCGTCCGAAACGGACCTCGTATGAAAGAGTTACGATATATTTAAGTTAATACGAATTATAAACTAATTTATACAACAAAATTTATTTTTTTCCAAACCCTTTTATCACAGCCGTTAGATTTGCTTTGCTTGCATCATGGCCCTTGGACGCGTCATCTCCTTCCCACGCAAATTCGTTCCCAGCTTCTACAGGCCGAACCCAATGAAGCCGCCTAGGGTTGTAAACCACGACCACCACGTTCGACCGTTCGTCGATCAACAACCTCCAATAGACGCGCCTAGCCCTGCTCCTCCGTCGCCCCCAACCTTATGAAGCTCGGCCCCCCCTTCTTGCATAGAAACGCGTGCAACATACACACGTACGCGGCCAAAAATCACCTCCCATCGTTGACAAAACACCATCTTAACCGTATGGATCTCTTCGTCTCGTTGCCCTCTACATCTTTCATGTTGAAAGTTTGTTGCAAAACTTCACGGATTTGAAGAGATTTGAGGGAGAAGAGTTGACAATTCTGGCCGTTCGTTTGAGAGGTGGCGGCTAGGGTTTTGATTTTTTTTTTTTTTTAATTATGAAGGGGTAAGTGCCTATTTATAGAGAAACGAACGAAACACTATTCATCCGGGTTTTCTAAACTCCGATTTACGCGCCGAAACTGACGTTCCTAGGGTTTATCCCGCGTTCCGGACACAATGGAATAGGTTTCGAAAGCTAATTCGGACATCTGTGCGAGTTATGGAAATAAACGTTCAATTTAAATTAAACCGATTTAAACGATTTTCTAGGCGTTTTAATTCGTACCGGACAAACGGTAAATCCGATTGACACGAAATTTAAAACCTTACAATAATATCACATTACGGATCCGATGAAACTGGTTTCGTCAAAATCCGAGACTTTTTGAAAAATGGCTATTTTAACTCGCCAAATTAATATTAAAAACAATTCGATGCGTTTCGAGCTGCCACGATCAAACGATAACTCCGATTGACACGAAAATTGAAATCCAGTAATAACTAACTATTACGGATCCAATGGAACTGGTTTCGTTCAATTCTGAGACTGTTCAAAAATTGACTATTTTCACTAGTCGATTTTAATATTAAAATATTCAGTTTTCACAAATTAACTCTTAATTCGATTTTAAAAGTTCTAAAATATCATTCTAACTTCAACATGATAAAATAAAATTTTACAAATCATTTTCAATCATATTTAACTCAATTTTCAATATTTTCCATAATTTCACATATTAAATTATCGATTTAATTATCCAATTAAATCCAATTATTCGAAATAAAATTAATTCGACTTATAAATTCACTTATTAATATTTAAAATAAATTAAATATTCAAATTTTTAATTACTAAAAATCCTGGGTCGTTACATAAATTCTCAACATAACAATTCAAAAATCCAATTTTATTTATTTTCGGCATCTAACGATACCAAAAATATATTCGGCTAAAATTTAGCCTTTAACGATTTCAATCACAAAGATAATCACGTAGATTATAAATCAACCAACACACAACATATGAAATAAATTCAAATGTTTTAGGAATCCAGTTGGATCCCTCCAACCTGTTTCCCTGCATCCAAAGATGTTAGCACAATACCAATTCCGCTTCAAGACGGAATATCGCGGTATATGGGATTTATAAAATATTATCCGCTATTATGCGGCGCAATAGGGTCTCATCCGCTATAAAATACGGGAAATCAACTCCAAGTACATATATAATACCAATTCCATATCAAGATGGAATTATCGCGGTATATGTTTTTAATAAATAACATCCGCTTAATATACGGCGTATAGGTTCTATTTCAATACAACAGATAATAACTATCATCCAATCACACAATCAAGCAATTTTAAATTTAACTATTTAAAATTTTAAATCGAATCAATTCGATTGAGTGAGAAGTTCTCACCTTGAGTTCCCGATAACAGTTGTAGCGTTTTTTTTCGAATAAAATTAAACACGCGTTTAATTTTATCCGAAATTATCCCTAGCTCAAAATGACTCCAATCCAGCTCCATCGCGTAGGGTTCGTCCATACGATTGCAACGCAGTTCGTTTCAGGAATTTTCGACCTCGTATGAACAAATTATGATGTTACAAAATTTTATATGAATTTAAATAAATTAATTTACAAATTTTCTTTTATATTTTATAAACCTAATGAATCTGGGCCGCCCAAACCCTTTGATCAAATCGTGGCCGTCATCTTTTTCTTCCTCCCCCTCACCCAGTTTTCATTCGAACGGCCCATTACTGCCGCCGCCACCAACATCCATTTATCGAGCCTCTATACGTCAACGAGACGATGATCAGAACCCTTCGTTTGAACCACCCCAGCGAGCTCCCCCCACGGCAACAACCCCGGCTAACTCGGTTACCCCCGCTGCCTAGAAAATCGTGCGCAACCAAGCACGAACACAAGCCAAAAACTCCGCCTATGGTCGATGATTCGTCGACCCACCGTATGGATTTGAAGCTCTCGTTACATCTTTATTTTTGTAGTTGATGATTTTGGATGAAAGCAAATGGATGGTGAGATAAACGAGGTGGAAGCTCGACAATTTCTGGCCATTCGAAATGTTAATGGTGGCCGCTGCTTAAAACCCTAGGGCTTGAGTTGTGTTGCAAATGAAGATAATAGGGGTGCTTTTGTATAAATTTCAACGAAAACACTATTCACTCCAAATTTCCGAACTCCAAATCTCGCGTGGTGACCGGCGTTTCTAGGGTTTATCCCATGTTCCGGACACAATGGAATAGGTATCGAGAGGCAATTCGATCATCTGTGCGAGTTACGGAGATAAACGATCATTTTTTAAATTAAATCGATTAAACCAATTTCTATGCGTTTTGGCTTGCCAAGGACAAATCGTAAATCCGATTGACACGAATTTGAAACCATACAATAATTTGACATTACGGATCCAATGAAACTGGTTTCGTCGAATTCCAAGACTCTTTGAAAAATGGCTATTTTTACTCGTCAATTAAATATTAAAATATTCAATTTCTGCAATTAAACTTTTAATTCAATTTTAAAAGTTCACAAATATTGTTCTAACTTCAATATGATTTAATATAACTTTATAAATCATTTTTATTCACATTAAACCCAATTTCCAATTATTTAAGCAATTCCTAAATATTAAATTATTGATTTAATTATCCAATTAAATCCAGATATTCGAAAAATAAATTATTCGACTTACAAATTTTACTTGTTGATATTTAAAATCAATTAAATATCTGAATTTTTAATGACAGAAATTCTGGATCGTTACAATCTTCCCCCCTTAAAAGAATTTCGTCCCCGAAATTACCAAGTAAGAAAAAGTTTTGAAATCCATTAACTTTTCAAAGCAAACCGTTCAAATTTGATTTACAAATCTCTTATGTGTTTAACTTCTCCAAAATCCAATAGTTAAACTTCTTACAAAATATCACTAATATTTTCAAATCCATATATAGTTATCTTTTCAAAATCAACTATATCGTTTAACCTTTAACTTCAAATCAAAACTTAGTTTTCACAAAAAATATTCAAAATTTCCCGAAAATTTTCTAACGCCTTAAATTTTCAGAAAATTTCGCCATAACCTCCTTTGTACGGAGGAGCTTTTACAATATCACAATATATATATATATATATACATCGACCCACACGGTCGGAAAACAGAAAACCAGTTCATATTTCCTATTTTTATCGCGTAGGCGTGCCTTTTTAGCATCTTTAAGCAAAGCAGTTATTTATTTAGCATTTTGCACAACCAAATCCCGCTAACGGTAGCCTCGGTACCTGTACTTGCTCAATATAAACACGTAAGTGACATATATAAGAAGTTATTAACATTTTACTCTTTTAAACAACTACAACACATGCATATTAAAAGAAATGCATGCTAAGCAAGGTTTATAAGCAACTTTTATGATTTCGACATTACTTGTAATTGTATACAACCAATTTATACACAACGACATTCAATTATTCATTTTCAATTAGTTTACATTCACTAATTTACATTCACATTTGTTCACTTTCAATTCAAATCAATTTCCGTTCAATTTAAATTTACTTAACTTCCAATTTAAATTTAATTACTTTAGCTTTCAATTTTATTCATTCAATTGCATATGAATTTCTATTCAATCAATTAACAATAATCTAACAACCAATGTATATCCAATACAACCGAATTTATTCACTTTACATTCAACATTCATATTCAACACTTTGTTTACCTTCAATTTGGTTCAACATTCAATTAGCCTTAAATAAATTAACACTTATATTCATTATTCTATATCAATTCATTACAATCGATTGACTAATATTCAATTCATTAATTCAATTACTAATTTATTTTACAAATAAAGTTGAATCTCCTTTATATATCTCAAGTTCACATCCATTTAATTCACTTCATTATTTTACTTCGATACCAAAATCAACTTCATTCAGCATCACTTAAGTTATATTCCATTTCAAATTTCCACTTATAAATCCAATTCAGATTCCAACTCCAAAGTAAATTCTATTTAACTTTTACCAAAGTCAATTTTTATCACTTATATATTCAGATTCATACCTTGTTTTGCTTAACAAAATTGTTTAACCATTTTAATAATTGGTTTTACTTACATCTTCACATTTAATAAGTTATACAACTTATTATTCAACTTCCAAATCTGATTTAATTATTTAACTTCCTTTAGTTAAATTTCACATCATATATTTTATCATACTAATTCAAATTTATTTCAACTTTACCAAAGCTAAAATTTATTATCTCATATTACAAGGTCAAAACTCATTTCACTTATATCCAACAATGACAACTTGAATTTTAATTTCAAATTTGTCTATCACAACAAAATTCAATTTCAATTTACTATGGTAGCAAATCCATCACACAGAAACTCGAAAATTATACTGATGATGCTGCAGTCATCACCATTATTATTCCCCAGCAATAGTAGTGAATCCAGTGCTTTAAATTCTTTTAAAATTTTCCTTTTATTTATAAATCACATTAATAAATCTTTTCTTATAGAATTTCACTATTTAACTTTACCTATACAAGTTTATTTCACAATTGTAAATCATTTCAATTATAGTTCTATACTTATACAATTGTTGCTCTTATATAATTTATTCTTTCACAATTGTTGTTTTTATTCAGATTATTCAAACAACTTTGATTCACTTATATATTTTCTTACATTTTCAACAATCAAAAAATTAATTCTATATATACACTTTGATAATTATGACAAATTATTCCTTTATATATAAAATATAATCGAGGTAAAATTATTTCATTTACCCAATTTAAAATGATACTATGTCGGTTTATCTCGTTTAAGAGTTTAGAAACCCCTATCGATACAGTTAGCTAGACTGCACCGACCAGAATCTATAAAAATCAACTGATAAGTCAACACAACACAAAACAATTTCATATTCACTAACAAATATGCTCTCATATCTATTATTACACTCAACTCATTCTAGAGTACTGCTGACTCTATCTCTAATGAGTAATCCCCAACAGAGCCAAGGTTGTCACTTAACCAAATGCTTTGATACCACATGTAACGTATCGATTTTATCGGGATCCGAAGGTCGGCATTCTTACGTCCACTGTATCAAATGCCGCGCAATCGAATGCCGAAAAACCGAACTGTTATGGTTAAAAAGAAGAGGTAGAAGAAAAAGATAGAAGAAGTAAGGAAACAGAACAAAAACAATATCAGAATCTCACATATCGCAGCGGAATAACATATAATAGATAAATGAATAATCTTTCAAACAAAGAACTATATCAGTTATTACATTACATCACATCAGAGTGTACAACAACAATATACAACACAACAAAACAATAGACAGTTATACAAACATGTCCTTACAAGTGAATTTACAGCGGAAAGATGATATCATATACAAATAATACGTCTCGTCATCCAGCTCGCCACTTGAGCTCCATAGCACTTCTGAATCTAGAATGACCTGATAACCTGACTCTAGACTGCCCGTGTGGAAAATTATTGGCACCCAGAGTTTAGGAAGAGAACAATAAACTCCAGATCAGTCATGGGACTGGTGTGAGAACTCAAAACAGTTATTTATCTTTTAAAACAACAACAACAAGGGAAGTGAAAAATATCCGCAATGCTTTTGGAAAATGAAACTACCTAAGGCCTCCCCACACACACACAATGCAAACGTAGAATTGGAGGGGATTTCTTCTTATGACAGTCAAAGATGCTTACTACGCAAAAAAATCATTTTTGATATTATTATTACTGCACAGTGATGAAAACATTTCGAAAGTATAATATAAATCTTAGTCAGCATAGGTACCATTATAGTATGCCTACTATAGCTACCATATTAAATGGCAGGTTCTACAACTAAAATCGTACAAGGCTCGTATTGTTTTTTTGGATTCCCAACAAATGGTCAGGCTAAGGAACTTCCTACTGCCACATGGGATCGCCTTTGCCGGGACGTCCCGAGAACTTAACCAGCTCTCTGCCAACACAAGGCCGGGTTACCTTTGTAACTGGGTAACTACTACACGAATATGCCACCCCCGATCCTTTGGGACCTTTATCCGAGGGCCCTCGATCACAAAGCAACAACCACACAGAAAATGAGATTGGAGCAACCACATAGGTTAAGCATCAGGGCTCCATACCCGACACCACCCTTTTCCAGAAGGAAATGACATACGCTAAAGGGCGCGACCCTCATAACCTTGCCGCATATTTCTGTTTTGACCATTTCCGGGGTGTGAGGTCTGACGAAGTCTCGTCCACAAAGCTACGCTTTTTCACAAAGCCACACTTTGATCAACAAATGATCAATAAATAATCATCACACAGCAACGCTCAGCATGCCACATTACCAAATTGGGAGTATATCGCTGATAACCTTCAACTACAAAACCTCTGAGCTCGTACGTCTCAGAGAAGGGTGTTAAGCTAAGAGAATAAATTCTTCGCCATCAATAGAAATGTATTTGTACGAAATCTGCTTTATATCTCAAAATGTAATGTCGGACATGTAACCATACAAGTCTGTTCCGGGTTCGAATAGAACCAAAGGTACTTCCAAAGAAGCCCTTGCAATCCGGGTATTCACAATACCGATCGAATTTTCCGTCACAAAGGAAATCTCCATACCGTAGCTAACGGTGCAGAGACAATCGATAGGTCATCCTATCGTTTTCACAGATACCCGGTCTTCAACACCATTCTTCAATGTTATCCATTACGCCATATCACTATTCGGAATGGGTAATCCGAATAACGAGCGCAATAATTTAAAAATAAGCGTAGCATCCAATATTCAACCAATTCACAACAAATAGCCATTTAAGGGTCAATATTGATAATCGGTTATTTAACTATCAATCAATATTCACAACATCACCCGTTTCAAATAATTTCCCAAATTATTTATTTTCAAAAATATCTTTACAAGATATAATTTCCACACTACAACCATTTGAAAACAAATTTCAAATCAATTTTCACCTTTACAACTTTTGAAATTAAATTTCAAATCATTTCCCTTAAGCGGAAAACACTTACAAATAGTTATTCATTTTCCCTGGAAATATGCCGAGTTCAAATATTTTAAAATAACTGACAATTTCTTATCCAAAAATATATCTGGAAAACACATTTAAATAAAACTATTTTTCTTTAAACACTTTACTTGAAATATCAGTTATAAAATATTATACGTATATTATATAAACTTAAAACCCAAACTAATTTTTAAAAATAAAATTAGTAAATAGAGTATAATTATTTAAATAACTATTTTCTAAAACAATTGCTGATTAAACCTTAGAAATAATCATTTCTATAAACAATTTAATAAATCTTTACTTAAAGGACTTAAAATATTTTAAGAGGTAAATTTCTTCAAAATATTCTTTTCAAAACCAATTCTAGAATTTTATATACATATATTTCAAAACTATTCAGAAAATCTTATTCGACTTCCCAGGGAGAATACACTTTCATTTCAAAATGGTTTATTCAAACCAACTAAATAAATCCTTACCGATTTATTAAATTTACGTTCCAAATCCGTAAATTTATTTTCACGCTTTTAAAAATAAATCAATGTTTATTTTTAAAACAAATTTCCCTCATAAATTTCTATTGTGAATTTACATTTCCAAATATTCACTTTTTTATACGATTTTTCAAATCGATTTCAATTATTCACTTTCAACTTATCTTTAAAAGATATAATATCAAAACATTCACTTCATATTGGAAAACATTTCCATACTTATTTAATAATAAGTAATTCACCAATCTATTTATTTTCAATATTTGGAAAAAATTCGATATACTTAAATCACAATTAAGTATATATTTTATTCTTTAAGGAAAACATCCTCTTAAACCCATTTATTTTAGTCAAAACGAATGTTGCGTAAAACATCGTTACGACAACTCAAAATCACTAGTATAGGGATTCGAAATTAAAATAGATATATAAACCCCAATACTATACAAAACTTTTCCTTTCGGAATCATTTACTATAACAACAGCGTTATAGTCCACCATTCCCTTTTTTTTCTCGAAAACGTCTATTTCAACAATGAATGTTGACATCTATGGTTTCGATTCTTAATACATTTAAAAACAGTTTTAAATCATTTTAATTCGATTTAAAATATCACTTCCCCAGAACATTTTTTTAATATATTATTCACTGTCCAAAATCGTGAATATTATTCCTAGCCAAATTCTTTATTATTACAACATTTAATTTAAAGATAATTCGCGGTCCAATATTTTTGAATAAATTTTCAACCTTTGAATAATATTATCGAAAATCCATTTATTAAGCCTTTTTACCATATTTTGGAATTTTATTCAATGAGATAAAAATAAAACTTTATCATTTTAAAAATTCCTTCATCTGAATTAATCCAATTCCCAAAAATAAATTTTATTATAAATTCTCAACTTAACTTTTCAAAAATCCAATTTTATTTTTTTTCGGCATCTAACGATACCAAAAATATATTCGGCTAAAATTTAGCCTTTAACGATTTCAATCACAAAGATAATCACGCAGATTATAAATCAACCAACACAAAATATATGAAATAAATTCAAATGTTTGAGGAATCCAGTTGGATCCCTCCAACCTTTTTCCCTGCATCCAAACATGTTAGCATATACCAATTCCGCTTCAAGACGGAATATCGCGGTATATGCGGTTTATAAAATATTATCCACTATTATGCGGCGCAATAGGGTCTCATCCGCTATAAAATGCGGGAAATCAACTCCAGGTACATATATAATACCAATTCTATATCAAGATGGAATTATCGTGGTATATGTTTTTAAGAAATAATATCCGCTTAATATACGGCGTATAGGATCTATTTCAATACAACAGATAATAACTATCATCCAATCACACAATCAAGCAATTTAAATATTTAAAATTTAAATCGAAACAATTTGATTGAGTGAGAAGTTCTCACCTTGAGTTTCCGATAACAGTTGTAGCGTTTTGTTTCGAATAAAATTAAACACGCATTTAATTTTACCCGAAATTATCACTAGCTCCAAATGACTCCAATTCAGCTCCATCGCGTAGTGTTCGTCCATTCGATTGCAACGCAATTCGTTTTAGGATTTTTCGACCTCGTATGAACAAATTATGATATTACAAAGTTTTATATGAATTTAAATAAATTAATTTACAAATTTTCTTTTATATTTGATAAACCTAATGAATCTGGGCCGCCCAAACCCTTTGATCAAATCGTGGCCGTCATCTTTTTCTTCCTCCCCTCACCCAGTTTTCGTTCGAACGACCCATTACTGCCGCCGCCGCCAACATCCATTTATCGAGCCTCCATACGTCGACGAGACGATGATCAGAACCCTTCGTTCGAACTGCCCCAGCGAGCTACCTCCACGGCAACAACCCCGGCTAACTCAGCTACCACCGCTGCCTAGAAAATCGTACGCAACCAAGCACGAACGCAGGCCGAAAACCCCGCCTATGGTCGATGATTCGTCGACCCACCGTATGGATTTGAAGCTCTCATTGCGATCTTTATTTTTGTAGTTGATGATTTTGGATGAAAGCGAATGGATGGTGAGATAAACGAAGTGGAAGCTCGACAATTTCTGGCCATTCGAAATGTTAATGGCGGCCGCTGCTTAAAACCCTAGGGCTTGAGTTGTGTTGCAAATGAAGATAATAGGGGTGCTTTTATATAAATTTCAATGAAAACACTATTCACTCCAAATTTCCGAACTCCAAATCTCGCGTGGAGATCGGCGTTTCTAGGGTTTATCCCACATTCCGGACACAATGGAATAGGTATCGAGAGCCAATTTGATCATCTGTGCGAGTTACGGAGATAAACGATCAATTCTTAAATTAAATCGATTAAACCCATTTCTATGCATTTTGGCTTGCCCCGGACAAACCGTAAATCCGATTGACACAAATTTTGAAACCGTACTATAATTTGACATTACGGATACGATGAAACTGGTTTCGTCGAAATTCGAGACTGTTTGAAAAATGGCTATTTTTACTCGTCAATTAAATATTAAAATATTCAATTTCTGCAATTAAACTTTTAATTCAATTTTAAAAGTTCACAAACATTGTTCTAACTCCAATATGATTTAATATAACTTTATAAATCATTTTTATTCACATTAAACCCAATTTCCAATTATTTACGCATTTCCCAAATATTAAATTATCGATTTAATTATCCAATTAAATCCAGATATTCCAAAAATAAATTATTCGACTTACAAATTTTACTTGTTGATATTTAAAATCAATTAAATATCTGAATTTCTAATGACAGAAATTCTGGATCGTTACAAATATACATCGATTCCTTGTGTCGGATCGTCGAGGCCAGGAACAACAATAGTAAGAAATATATATTGCATTTTCATACACATCCATGAAGGTAAAATATACAGTGTAACAATAATGGGTCAGGATGAATATTTAGAACCAAATTGAGAAAATGGCGAAAAACCATCCGTACGTAATCCTAATCTAACATTTCGACTCTCCGCTGTAAAATTTGGATACGTTTTATCGATATGCTTCCATGCTTCTCCATCGACCGGATGTATCAATGTACCCTCTTCCTCCGTTCTCACACTATGCCATCTCATATTAGATGTAGTTACAAAAGATGCATATAATTTTTAAAGCCTTAAAGTGATGGGTAAGTAATGCATACGCTTGTATGGAACTTCCTTCTCCTTCTTTTTTCTTGGTTTGTATCTCTCCTGATTACAAATTTTACAATTTCTAAGATTTGCGTCTTCTTTCCAAAATAACATGCAGTCTTTTAAACATGTATCTATTTTCTGTTAAGGTAAACGAAAAGCCGACATAAATTTTTTAACTTCATACTGATTTTCACACATTAGATTATCGGACGGCATATGTCTTTTTGCAGCTTATACAACAGCCGTAAACCCAGCTTAAGTGATGTTGTATTTTGACTTCATCGCAATATATTCTGCGATTACTGACAGCTGAGTGCCGCTTTTACAACCGTCCCAAATAGGTTTCTTAGTAGCATCTAGTAAATTATAAAAAAAATTCTTCAATATTTGGTTCTTCAACATTTCCATCGTCGTCGTCAACTTCAACCAAAGGAAACATTGATCATGCTGCATTTTGGACCATATTTTCTACACGGGTCGTCGTAAGTACTTCGTTAACGACACTTTCAGACTCTATAGAAGTATTTTCCACAACTTCTCCATGCCGATCCCAAACATAATACTCGGTACGAAACCGTTTTGATATAAATGAACTTTCACAATATCTAATAACAAATACTTCAAATGTCTACACCTACCACACGGACGACGAACTTCTAGATCATTTCCATTATTACTTGAAACGAATTCAACAAATATGTTTATACCATTATAAAAATCTTCTTTTATTGAGCCTCTCAGTCCTTTTCTTTTGTACATCCATCTCCTCCGATCAACAAAATAATCAATCATTTTTTCTATTTGAGAAAACGAGTCACAAGTTCAAAATTTAATATTTATTTTTAAGAATACAAATTTGAAAAAGATGATTTTCATGGTCGTACAATGTTTGAATTTAAAGAACTATTTCACAAATTAAAAAATATTTTCAAATATGATACATTTTATTTTTTAACGTATCGATACAAAATTTTATACAAAAAGATTTTTTTTTTTCCATGGTCAGTCATATTACTTCCCATTACAAAAACAGTAAGAAATTACATTTCTGTATTACTTCGTCTCAAACGATTCAACAAAATTTCGGCAGCATTTCCCTTTTGTTCCCTGCATTGTACACAAATGCATGTACGCATGAAACAAAAAAGAAAAGTTATGCCGAAATTTTATGAACCGTTTATGACGAAATAGTATATAAAATGTAAATGTTTACCGTGTTCATAACTTGTCCAATACAGAGGCTATCCAACAAATATTGTACCAGATGAACATAAATGGTCGTTTTTTAAAAAAACGACTATTTACATAACGATCATGTACAACATTCGTCAAACGGAGACCAAAAACTCTTTAAGGGACATTAGTTAATTAAATGATCATATTTTACGAAAAAATACAGTTTTACTAACTATATAAACGTACAATCATAAATTATACATGCTCTTTGAAATTTCACGATAACATATGAAGTAGGTATACCATAGAATGTTATAAACCATTATTACGCAATTGGAAATAATTGCAATCACTAATTAGCTCTAATTTATCATCTTACGCAAATATAGATTTAGAGCAAAAATTAAATTTTTACCCAAATTAAGATATTATAACTGAGATGAGAAAAACAGAGTTTGCTTAGGCAGCCGTGGAGGATCCGGATGCTCGAAATTGGAGATTGAAAACTTGTAGAAGGGATTTGGGGATTTTTGATTAAAAAATTTCGTGCTGCAAAATGAGAAAGAAGGCTCGGACGGGTCTGTAATTCACGAATTTTCGACGGTTTCCGACGGCCGTCGACGCCCAATCGGAAGCCGTCAGAAATTAGCCGTCGGAAGCCGTCGCTATGTGCTGTCGGAATATTAGCTTTTTTTAGTAGTGCATGTACCTAATAAGAAGATATGTTATTGTTTTCTTTTGTTTTCTCCTTATATAAAACATTAATTACAACAATGTTTTATAAAAATATAAATTGATTTCTCACATTTTACAAAGCACCAACATGTCAAAAATTCCTATTTCTATTAATATTGAGATATTTTGTAAAATTAAATATAACTTTTGAAATTAAAAGTTATTCTCTTATATTTTTAATAAAATAAGCTATTAATTGTAAAATCTCATTTTAAACCATAAATCTCAACATTAACATTTAATTAGATTTACAACATATGTTGTAATAATTTGAAATCGAAAATATCTTTCATAAATCAATATTAAAATCAATAAGTGAATAAATCTTAGAAAAACCCATATTATAAATTACAGAATTATCTCCATATATTTTATTAATTCTTATTTTTCCCCACATTATTCTTATAGTAACAGATATTGGATTTATGGAATATCAGTTTAAGTAATCCCAAATCTATTCCAAATTTTGAAATAAGTACAATTATAAATATAAATTCCCCATATTTATCAACAAAAATTAGTTTAAGATTAACTAAAGATTTAACTAAAGATTAACTAAAGATTAACAAAAATTAGATAAGCACATTTGTCCAAGTGGTTAATTGATTCGGCTTTGGTGCAGGATGTCACAAGTTCGAAACTTGCTTTCGAACGTTTATTTGACATGGGATATGTTGTCCCAATGATTTGTTGTATATAAAGTACCGGTTCAAAAAAAAAAAGATTTATATTTTAATTTCAGGAACCAGTGTTGTTAAAGCATGAGTTATATCTTTGTATTTATATGTACATGTGTTTTCTCTATATTTTTTGTTCAGTTGAGAGTGTTGTGTACGTATATGTATGTGTGTATGGGTGATAGAGCAGCTGTGAGGTGTGTGCATATGTATACTGGAATGTAGTGGTGTGGGAATATGCCGCGCGTGTGTGTATGTGGACATTTGTGTGTGAATTGTTTATGTATGATTGTCAGGTGTGTGTGCTGTGTAGGTATTGCAGCAGTTGTGCGTGCACTGTAACTGTATGCGTGTGCGTGTATAATAGGCATGAGTCATATTATATGTAGCTGCTGCAGTTGCGTGTGTAAATACAAATGGGTTTGTGTGTGTAATTCTAGACTGGCATGTGTTGTGGTTGCTGATTTATTCGTGACCATGTTGTAGTGTGTTTGTGTGAGTGTACGAGTTACAGTGTGTGTATTATATAAAATTGGATAATTTTAAAATTTAGGCCAATTTTAAAAACTAATTACAAATTTAGACCAGTTTAATAACTTATTATAAAAATAGGCCACTTTCTGGCACATCAGCGCAAAAATGCACTGGAGGCATTTCAAATGCCGCCAATGCAAAAAAAAAATTGCTTTAAATAGTTCACGGCATTTCAAATACCGCAACCTATTTTACAAAAATAACAACTCCGGACGGCATTTCGAATGCCGCACAATGGCGGTTTCTCAAATGCCGCAAAACTTTTGTTTTAATTTTTTTTTTGTATTGGCGGCATTTGAGATGCCTCCAGTGCATTTTTTGCTGATGTAGCACAAAGTGGCCTATTTTTGCAATAAGTTATTAAACTGGTCTAAATTTGTAATTAATTTTTAAAATTGGCCTAAATTAACAAATTATCCTATAAAATTATGTGCATGTGTGAGTGTACTTTCCAGTGAATGAGAATAGATTGAAATGTGTTTATTTGTATATAGGTATGCATGATGAGCTGCGCTTGTGATTTGAGTAAGTTGGTGTGTTGTTTAATTTTGTGTGCTATTGAGTGTTCTGTTTCAGGTGTGTGTTTTCTTTGTTTTTGTTCTTGTTGGTTTGACTATTAAAGCAAACTGTTTTCAGTGCATGCTAATGCAAACTGTTTTCAAAGCTGTGTATTATAACATGTTAATGCAAATTGTTTTTAAAGCTTGATTATATATTGAAGCTTCGGGTAATGCCATGTGCATGGAGCATATAACGCAGGCACCCACTACAAAATACACACTGTTTAGCGACGGCGAAAAGCCGTTTGTGGCCGTTGCTGGCCGTCGCTAATTGCCGTTGCGAATTACCTCGTTGCAACTAAAGAAAGCGACGGCCTTAGCGACGGCTCCGTTGCTCATTTTGCAACGGCTCGTAATGGCTAATTGTCCACGTGGAAGCAACCGTTGGGTTGTTGGTTTCTCGGGTTGTCGCTGCAAACCGTTGCAATTCGTTGCAATTTAGCCGTCGCTTATTTTGACCAAATGGCCGTCGCTAGCCGTTGCAAACCTGGAAAAAATTTCCAGCCAAATTGCAGCACCTACAACCCTCAATCTCAATCAATCCAAATAATATAATTTCATCGTTTCACACATATAATATCATTCCATCGTACCATGTAATCAATATCAATACAACCAAATCATCAAACATTGCATATTCTAACATATATTTACAAAATCATATAAGAAAATCAACATAACCAAATACGAAAATCCACCAAACCAAACCACATTGCTCAAATATCAATCACAACAACCAAAATATCAAACCCACAAAAACACTAAGTATCAATCATAACATCCATATATATATACACATCATAATATGTACACAAATATATATAAAGCATACCCATGTCCAAATCAAACCAGCTAAGCATCATCATCACCCGCACCTCCTTCCCCGGACATTGACCCATGCTCCTGATAGAACGCAGCAATACGCTCATCTATCTACGTCGCCAACTGACTCTTCCGTCAATCATTGAGCTCGTCCAATTGAGTTTGCATCCGAGCAATCTCTTCCTCATCTATGGATCTCTTATATGACCTTTGCAAATTAAGAGCCTGTGAAATAATTCAAGTGAATAAGAAGTTCATGGCATACAATAACAATACGATAACTCAAGTTATTGGTAATAAACTCGAGTGAATAAGAAGTTCATGGCATACATGTTTTACTGTGTAAATGTTGAGTACATACCATGTTGCCGAAAAGGTAACGCCTGTTTCGACTTACTGGTTCAATGATTGAATCCCATTTTCGATTACACTCATCAACCGTAAGCGACTCCCGTCCACTCGCTTGTATCGCTCGTGCATACTATGCATATCTCTCCTACAATTACGAACATATATTTGATACAATTGTTATACAATTTACTTATTTACTGTGAAATAAACGAATATGAAATATTTTCATTACAGAAATAAACATATTTACCATTACAGAAGCAGCCTTGTCGTCCGATCAATTATATGAACATTCCCATCCTCATCCGTATGCTCCACTGCATGTGTGACTCTGAAAACCTCAGCCGTTGTGGGCTCCCTACCATACTTTGCCCACTAAATATATACAAGAATAGGTTATATTGATAATTTGCATGAGTACATACAAGAATACATTATATACAAGAATAGAATAAATGGTAAAGAGAAACTAGTAAATGTATACATGCATAACATAAATATTGGGTAATTTATTTACCAATTCCCTCCTATGTTGTTAGAAGGATTTCGAGCCACCACGATGATTTCGAGCCACCACGATATGAAGCGGGATTTTTGTTCCGATTAGCCTTGTTTCTTTCCGACAATTCCTACTAATTTATGCACACAATTAAGTAAAATAATTCAACACATTTAAATGTAAAAATATAGTGACAATATAACTTACTCTGAATGCTTCAGATTCCCAATATTGTTGGAATCCAGCCCAAATATCATCCCCCATCCAACTTGGCTTTTTCCCTGAACTCTTAGCCCGCGACAGAGTCTCTTTGTAATTTTTCCGCATCTTTTTATTCCAACAATTTACAAAAACATACATATCATGCAGATCCACAGGTACAACTGTCTGCATATTGAATTATCATACGTGTTACGTAAAAGAGATTGTATAATTAAAAAACAATCAGCAAAACAGAATACGTAAAACTGATATCATAAGGCATGATCGCATATTGTTTTTGGTTTCATATAAGGCATAATTATATATTACAAAATTGTATTTACCATAACATCAGCCCATATTGCGTTTTTTATATGTGTAGGAATGTTATCCCATTGAGGCCAACACCCGGACATCCTACTCTTATATGCCTCCTTCGATACTTGCAAAATGAAATCGGACGGCTCCACCTCGAACCCTCTGTAGAAATGCTGATATATATATATTCAATATATTTCATATAATATAATTCAAATAAGTTTGATACATACCCAGCACTTTTCGGAACTATCTCTGCAACTTGACGGAGATCTGGCTCAGAGGTACTCGGACCTGCTCCAAGTGAAGGTGACCGAGATGAACTACGTCGATCACGTCGTCTATCAGACATAACTGACAAACATATATACAATATCACATAATCGTTAATCAATATCATCAATCAATATCATAAGCATCACATAATCATCAATAATCATCACATAATCATCAATCAATATCACATAACATAAGCATCACATAATCATCAATCAATATCACATAATCGTTAATCATCGCATAATCATCACATAATTATTAATCAAGTGATAATCATCACATAAACATACTCTGTACATAATCATCGACAAAAGCGTACATGAAAAGAATATAGTCATCATTATTTTTACATAGCTCAGAATATTACATAACATAGTCATTATTGTTAATACATAGCTCACATTTAACAACAAGCGATGCCATCTATAATCAGTCTTCGTCATATTATGATTCAGACTCGGTCCCGTACTCTATATCATTTTCTTCAGTACTTACAAATGCATCTATTAAAATATTCGATTCATCAGTCAACGACACTACATCAATGTCATCGGCTATCACTATTTCAGTATTTGGCTCGAGATCCGCTTGATATGCTGCTTCATCTGGAATATTATTTCCATCAAACGTATATCTTGCCTTCGTTTTAAAAACAGCCCACCAGTCTGCTTTATCTTTTTTTGAGGATGGACATGGAGCAAAATAAACGTGTAAAGCTTGCTTAGCTAATACAAAAGGATCATACTTATAGTAATGCGACGTATGCCTTATTTCAATTAGCTCATAATCTTTGTGCACGTTAATTCCAAAGCCAGGAACATTGCTAAACCAGTTGCATTTGAATAAAAAAAACTTTTCCTGCAGGTTGTATATAATATGTCAACTCTAAAACTTGTGTTAAGATGCCGTAAAAATCTTTTATATGCTCCTATGGATCATCACTTCCTTTGACAAATACACCACTGTTATATGTTAATTTTTCAGCCTCGTAATCTTTGGTGTTGAATTTAAATTCATTGATGAAGAATATTGGATAAGTCTTGACATTTCGTTTTGGTCCGATAGCAAGAAGTCGTAATCCTTCGTCCACAACAATGTTTTCTGTATCATGAACGTAGTTTGAAACCATCCGGCAAATTGTTTACTTAGATCGCCAGATGGATGTTATGATTTGTATATGCTGCAAATATGTACTATATTCCTTTATAATTAATATATACATGTATAATTGAATTATATATGAATTCATAATTACCTGACAAATGGTGCAACTTTAGCACAATTTAAAAGAACATATGTGTGTGCCACATGGTAATCTCTATCATCTAACCATATTTCCACACATTTTCCAGCAGGTCTTCCATGTTGTCTAAAAATAGATAACATTGTTTGAGAAGAATCTTGCTGAATAGTGTCTTCATTACGGGGAACACTTACAAACGATAAGTTCACAGCATTACTGAAGTAATGTGAGAAAAAAATGAAGCTTCTTCTTCAAGGTACGATTTGCAAATCGAACATTCTACTCGTGCTTTTTGTCTAATTTTTTCTTCAAATGATTCAGGTACCTAAAACAAAATTAATTAAATTCATATCGTGGTACAAAAATCGAAATTAATTAAATTACCTCTCAAATGGATACATCCATCCATATTGCACAGGACCACGAAGGAGTGCTTCAGATGGAAGATGAACAGGTAAATGTTCCATTACACTAAAAAAACCAGGCGGAAATATTTTCTCCAGTTTGCATAGAAGTACAGGGATTTCTGCTTAAAGTTTACGTATACGATCCACCTTTAACGTCGTATAACAAAGCTGTTTATAAAACATACCCAATTCTGTTATAACACTCCATATTTTTTTAGGCAGTAGTTCTTTGAAAATCACGGGAAAAAAATACTCCATCATAATATGGCAATCGTGACTTTTCATCCCACTCACACTATAACAAAACAGTCTTTGTACAACGGGCAACGACCGTTGTAATATGGTTTTCGCAACGGGTATGTGCCCGTTGTAATAGGTCTCGTTGTAATAGATCCACCACATTTTACAACGGGTAATGCTCGTTGTAAAAACCGTTGCAGTATACCTTTTTACAACGGTTATGACCATTGTAATAGACTATAATACAACGGCCATAACCCGTTGCAATAAATTAACCATACTAGTTGCATAGCCTTTTTCACAACATGTGTTGACTGTTGTAAAAATCTTATATAACAACATGCAGTGACCATTGTAAGAAGCTCATATAACAACGCATATTGCCCGTTGCAAAATAAATGCAAATTTAAAAAAAAAATTACAGCAGCATCCATGCAATACATCCATACTAATACTAAATGCTGTCGTAAAATAATTAAAATCACATACGAAAAGACTAAAAGCTAGAGTCATAAAATTCTAACACTCCAAAAAGTTAGATAAGTTTACATGCCAAATACATAAAGCATTAACACATAACAGTCCTATTCACAATCTACAAAAAAAAGTTCTCTGTACACATTTTTCTTACTGCTTTACATCTACAACTACTAACTTCTGCTAATTTCTGTTGTCTACTATCACTGTGCAACTGCAATACGGTGCACATCCTCTTCATCTACAACCCACTTCCGCCTCACTGTTTCCACAACACTGCCACAAACAACCATAACCTCCTCTACTACTTCTGCCAAACATCTCTGCCATCAAAAATCCTATTCACCACCGAAACAACTTCCACAACAACAACTTTCTGTAGTCTCATCATGTCCTCCTTCATCATACAAGACCATAACCTCATACCACTGCTGCAATTCACATACACATCTTCGTCCTCCTGCAAACAAAACAACAGCATTCATCACCACCCCATCCATTCATCAACATCCTATCACAACATCCATTATACACTCAATTTCTTCCCACTGCATATACATTCAACAACCCACCATACTCATCACTGCAATACAAGTGCAACCACCACAATTCATCCATTCACAATTACTGCTGCTAGCCTACTGACTCCCCCACTTCACTCATTGTTATTCACAGCATCAACATCTAACCACCACTCCACCCAAACTACTACATTTCCTATCTGCTGCCATCCACCATCACTGTTCTACTATATCACCATCCACTAACACTTCTTCCTGAACATCAAAAAAACCCACAAAACTTGACTGTTGCAGTCACCATTAATTACTCCTCCACACACACCACCCTCATTACTATCAACCACAAACTAAAACATCCACATTTTCACTACCTTGAATTACTTTCTCTCCTACACTCATCCTACACATATACTCATCTCTGCCTAATCAGCCTCACTCTCTAATCATAGACCAAGCATCATCTTCTATTGAAAGCCGAACCACCCACTTCTTCCATCTTCATGCAAGTTACATACTCCACAAACACTCTGTCTCAACCAAACTTTTTCTCCTTGCCAAACCCACCAATATCAGTGCATGGTGCCTTCTCCTGAACAGTGATACAACAGCCATCTAAACCACAAAATGCATCTTCTAAACTCCACTCATACTCCATCAAGTTGTGCACATACAAGTGCAAATCCTCAACACTGTAGACCATCATAGATAAAAGAAAAAAACAATCGAATCCTCTGCCTGACCTTTAAACCTCATCCTCGACCCAGTTCTATCGCCTCCATCCACGAACTCAACTCAGAACCCAAATCGCGACCTCAAACAATCGTGCAACCCTTCATAAATTCGCGAAGACCAACCACGAATCGAGAACAAATTCACGTTCATTTTTATAATTCGTTTCGTGGATTGGATTTGGTCAATTGTAGAAAGAGGCGAATTTGATTTTTGTACAGATTTATTTGCCTTTGCTGACTTGTAAAGTCATAGTTTTCACTGATAGAATCATCTGAATGTCTGAATTTGAATTCGTATATGCCTTGCATTTACAAGTCATCGAGTTGGTTTTGGGAGAAAGCTTTAACAAAATATTTCAGGCTTGTTAAAGAAACCCAAGCATTAAACTGTCGGTTATAATCTGTTCATGTCACATGCCAATACTAAAAAATTGTTCAACGTATAAAACACGAAATTAAAGATTGCTTTATTCAACTAACAATGCTACAAAATGTGATTATCACTACTAAATCCTTGCTAAAATATATCATAATATTTTGGCACAAAGTGTTTCACAATTTATAGACGAGAGGATAATCATAAATATAGATCAAATATGAACTAAAAATATCCAAATCTAAACTAAGTGAACTAAAAACTCCATTACGTACCTTTTTAGATTGATATATATACTCCTTGAGCTCATCAATATTTTTTTTAACCACCATTAATCAAAACAACAAAACTATTATCCTTATTTCTGTATCCTTTCAATTCAAACTGATCAGCATTTTCATCCATATATTACCCAGTTCACCACCATCAAACAAGACAATCTGTTTATCATTTGTATAATTATAACAAAATTGTTTATCACTTTTTTTTATACATAGCTAAATATATTCAATGCCTTCCAAATTATAACCAGTACAAATAACAAAAATATACAAACTTCTAAGTTATACTTATCATTCATTTATCAATTTTCTAAACTTTGTTATGTACATTTACCACTTTCTTAAGTATGTTAACACATTTACCGAGTTTTGAACACAATTAGACGCATTCATCATTTTTCAATGTTAACACATTTATTGTTATTTTTAGCTAATCGAACAAATGATTTTATGACTCTTTCAAAACATGGTACTAGCTATGAAAATCAGTTTTAATATACGCTATATATGACCATATTTTGAAATTATTCGCACTTGTTATTTTTGCAGCTAAAATTTTAAAAAGTAAATTGAAGCACTTTACATAAAAGACAATTTAAGCCCTTGAGACTAAAATTTTCTAATTTCAAGTCTTTATAACTAAAATTGCATATTAATATGTGTTTAGATAGAAATTTAGATTTATATGATTATCAATTAGGACTGAATTAATTGTATAATTTGTTATGTCCTTGACTCAATGGCAAATCCAATCTCATTTTACAAGTAAGACAATCAGTCATGATCACCTAAACATTTTCTTGACAAAATGATAAACAAAACATAGATCTCAACCAATTTTGAACAATATATAATTTTTATTTTATTTTAATTAACCTCATGTTTCAAATATAACTAACCGTACTCAATACCCATTATAAAAAATGACAATCAGATAGAAGTATAAATAGAAACGGTTGCAACATACCAGACTCTGCTCTTGTTTATCATGTCCGCACCTTCTGTTGGTCTATAATAATCACATTCATGGTCCTTCCTGTAACATATATTTTTTTCTGTATCGTGCTTCCATCTAAATATTTCGAGAGTTTCTTGGCTTCTAAAGCTAATCTGAAAGCTTCATCTTCTAAACAAGCTTCGTACACTAGAATTGTGCTTTTAGTCTTACCATTAAGCCGAACAGGTAAAACTATGCTTGAATCTTTCAAGCATTCACTTTTAGCCTGCACAAAAGCATCAGTCATACATATGAGGTATAAAAGATATTGTATCTTGATTTGAATCTAGCACCAACAGATGCATATATCTTGAGCATTTTCTACCTTTTATGTCATTTATATGTTATAGCGAAAGAAATACGTCATACTTTCTCTATTAAAGAATCATGTGCTTTTAAATTAGAATAGAAATTATGATAGAGAATTCAAAACTGACTGATTTTGTTTGACAAGTGCCTAATTAATTAACTGTCAAACAAATGGATGCATCGGTTTACCATGAGTTTAAACATTATTAACTCAAAACTGACCGAATGTGTTTGATATGTGCTAGAATCAAATTCTACACCTAACGGTAGAGAATTCAAGACTATATACACCAATTTCTACACTTCATTTAGCCATACTTCATACTATCCAGTAATAAAAATATACAAATTAAATTTACGAGTTTCTCCCAAGCTCAATCTATTATTTTCCTCCAAATTAAATTTATAAATTTTAGTATATAATATGTGCAAAGTGTGAACATTATTAAGCAACCAATCTGCATGTATGTGTATACATTTTCATGTATGCTCCGTCATCACCAAACCATTCAGAAGTGCTGGTCGGTAATGTATTTGACCTGTACATACAATTCCTTGAACATATTTTGTATTCACTTAATAGAGCCCTTAATTTATTTATTTGAGGAATATTTATTTAAAAATCCACATATTCTATATGAATATGTTTGGTTTGATTCTTGGATCTTAGACCTAATAGCATAATTTGACTGAACATTACACAAACATCCCTAGCTAATTATTGGCTACGCCAGCACTTAAGTGTAGTCATGGTCCAACAATTGTTTACAGCCCATATTCATCATGGGCCATGTCATAATGCATTGACTTTTGATCTATTTGTAATACAGCTAATTTACTATTATACATCACTATAAATTGACGTGTTATCATAATTCATGTATAATAAGCATGTAAAACCGAACTCCCAAATTCTAGTATCATTTTACATCCTTTAGGGGCCTCTAAAATGTCAGGATCCACAAATACGATATGCTACTTTCATAAAGAATGACTTATCATAGAACTTAAAATTAACCGTGTTACTATTTTTACTAATAATATCTACTCAACCTCAGCCTCATTTTGAGTTGAAGTTTCATCCAATGATGCTTAATAGGATAAAAACTAAGACTAGCCTTCTCATCACATGTAAGAGAGTTGGACCATTAAGTACCACCAAACCGCATTTTACTACTACAAATATGTAGATGTGGTAGTTGAAAAGAGCACATTTTCATTAATTACTACATCCTAACAGAGATTAACAAACCAACGTCAAGAAAATATTAGTATTTATTGTATTGATAGCAACATATACTAGTACTTCAAGATAATAATAGAGGAGCGATATTAGGAAGCAAAAAAACTTACAGAAAAGGCAGAACCTGATGCACTAGTATGTATGCATAAACCATGTTGGTAATATCTCACCTTCACAATCTCTACATCTGAAACCCACGACCTCCAGATGCGACTTGCTACTTGCGACCAACTGCTGCACCCAATTTTGAAGCAGCAAACACCGAATTTAGAAACTACTATCTCTAGATCTAATTGCTGCATTAAATTTGGAAACTCGCATCCAACTCGCAACCTGATATTTTCCCATGAGCCGACATGCCTGAGTGTATAGGTAGGTTCAATATAATAAAGCTTTGAAAACTTTATTTCAATTGAGAGACGAGAGGAGAGATTTGGGAATGAGAGTTTAGGAACGTGAGAGGCGGATTTAGGAACGTGGAAGTCGGGTTTTGGAACTAGGGTTTCAGAAAGGGATTTTAGCGTTTAAGTGAGAAGAAAAGGACTGGCAGACGGAAAATAGATTTTTGCGTAGAAAGGCGGGGATTCAATTTGTTAGGGAGAAAGTATATTACTGTTGTGTAGGGCATCTATTACAACGGACCTAAAATGACCGTTGTAATAACATTATATGACAACAGGCAGTCAATGCCCGTTGTAAAAAGGGTGCATCTATTACAACGGGCCTAAAAGGACCGTTGTAATAGCATTCTATTACAACTGGCAGTCAATGTCCGTTGTAAAAATAGCGTTGTATAGGCATCTATTACAACGGGCCTAAAAGGACCGTTGTAATAGCATTCTATTACAATGGACAATCAATGCCCGTTGTAAAAAGGACGTTGTAATAGGGTATTTTTGTTGTAGTGTCAATTTGCTGTTTTTAAAGTCAACACATCTACGGAGGTTAGAATAAATCCCATCAGGACATCTAAGTCCTTCCACCCACTTTAGAACGAGTTTTACTTGCTTATTGTCTAGCTCATAGCATGCTTTGGGTTTCTTATTATCATCGTATAATTGAAGTTCGGGCCGCTTACAAAAGTGTAATATATCACGTCTTGAATTCGCATCGTCCTTGGTTTTCCCCTTCACATTCAAAATTATATTAAACACGTTGTCAAACACATTTTTTCGTTGTGCATGACGTCACCGTTATGTCGGAGTAGGAGATTTTTCCAGTATGGTAACTCCCAGAATATACTTTGCTTGCATTAGTTATGAATGTCCGATTTACTTGGAATCTCAAACTGTACCCCAGTTTCATGTATCTTTGATCGTCCTTTACAATTTCATATACCTCTTCACTTGTCCAAACCTTAGGTGGTAGCATACTCTCTACTCTGTTAGCTTTAAAGTTCTTTTTATCTGTTCTAAACTTATGATTGATATGTAGAAAACACCGATGACAGTCAAACCAAGAAATTTTCTTTCCATACTTCAATGAATATGCTCGTGTTTCATCCATACAATAAGGACAAGCTAGACGTCCAGATGTGCTCCAACCTGAAAGCATGCCATACGTTGGAAAATCACTAATAGTCCATAATAAAGAAGCAAACACACGAAAATTCCTTTTTCCCGAAATGTCGTACATTTCAACTCCTTCATGCTATAGTGTTTTCAACTCGTCGATTAGTGGTTGTAGATAAACATCAATTCCTTGAGTCGGATCATCGGGACTGGGAACGACAATCATTAGAAATATATATGGAGTTTTCACACATCCATGGAGGTAAATTATAAGGAGTAATAATAATAGGCCATGATGAATATTTACTACCAAACTGATAAAATGGCGAAAATCCATCCGGACATAAGAGTAGCCTAACATTACGGCTCTCTGTCGCAAATTCAGGATAAGTCTTATCGAAATGTTTCCATGCTTCTCCATCAGATGGATGTATCAAAGTTTCTTCTTTTGGTGTTCTCACAGCGTGCCATCGCATATGACATGCTGTAGCAGAAGATGCATATAACCGTTGAAGTCTACGAGTGATGGGTAAATAATGCATCCTCTTATATGGAACTTCTTTTCATTTCTTTTTTCTTGGTTTGTATCTTTCCTCGTTACATATTCTACATTTAGTAAATGAGCGCCTTCTTTCCAATACAGCATGCAACCTTTTACACATGTATCTATCTTCTGGTACGGCAATCCAAAGGCAGACTTAAGTTTTTTTTTACTTTATAATGACTATCACACATCAAATTATTAGGTGGCATGTGTCATTTTGCAGTTTGTACAACTGCTGTAAATGCAGCTTTTGTAAGATTAAATTTCGATTTCATAGTGATGTATCCGACGGTTACAGATAATTCGGTTCCGCTTGTACATCCATCCCACGATGGCCTCTTAGCAGAATCCAATAAATCATAAAAAAAATTTAGCTTCCATGGTCGGCTCTTCGTCAACATTTACGTTCCCATCATCACCTTGGTCAAAGGTAGGAAACATTGATCGTGTAGTATCTTGCACCATGCTTTCTATAGGATAGGTCATAGTATTATCGTCCTCTAACACTACAGGATTAGGTGTAGATTGAACAAGTTCTCCATGACGATCTCATAAGTAATAATTCGGCACAAAACCAAATTTGTACAAATGTACTTCTACTACATTTGGTTTCCAATGCTTTAGATGTTTGCACTTACTACACGGACAACGAATGTGTACGTTATTTCGATTATTAGATTGAGCAAATCTAATAAATACGTGTACACCGTTACAGAAACGTTCTTTTATTGATCCTTTCATAACTTTTCGAGGTTCATACATCCAACTACGATCGACAAAATAATCGAACATATTTCCTGATTTGAAAAATGTAGGTTAGAAGATTGAATAAAACACTTCATATTAAAGCCTTGTAAAAATTCATATATAACCCTTTACTATTTAACAAATTCAAATAAATACTGCATTAAAATTTTCAGTTCTTAAGTTTATTGATTTTTTACTTTGACGGCCGGTTATCCTACTTCCCATTACAAACACAATAATTTAACCATATTTTATAAATCATTTCAGGTTAAACGATTCTACAAAATTTCGGTAGCACTTTCCTTTTTTCCCTGTATCGTACACAAATGCGTGTACACGGGGAAAAAAGAAAGTGCCATCGAAATTTTATGAACCGTTTAAAGTGAAATGATTTATAAAATATGATTACTTTATTGTGTGTGTAACTTGTCCAAATACTAGGACAAATCCAACAAATATTGTATCTGATGAATATAGACGTCCGTTCTATGGAAAAACGAATATCCACATAAGATCATATACAACACTTGTCAGACGGGGCCAAAAATTCTCTAAGAGGTTCATATAAATAAAGAAAAATTAAAAAATATTAATATTGAAGTGTTAGTGGTCTGTAGTGAAATAATTATCTTAAATTTTTTTAGTAATGTGGCCAAATAGAATTCGTTTAATTATGAATTAAAATCCATGAGAACTATCACTAACTCGGAAAATATGCCTTATTTCACAAATGGGAATTATGAGTTACGATTTTAACAACTACAAAAACTATTTTATAAAATCGATTTAATGTTATTTTATAAACTACAAAAACTACAACTACAAAAACTACAATTACAAAACGTACAAAAACTATTTTATAAACTATTTAATGTTATTATATTCATTTCTTCATTTTTTACAAAATCGATTCTACAAGAATATTTATTGTTGTTATTTTCATTTCTTAATTTTCTACAAAAATTGATTTTAATATAATATTTGTTGTTGTTATGCTCATTTCAAAATTATATAATTCATTTAACCATTTAAATATTTTATTAATACATTTGAAATTCCAAAACGTATTTTAAAATTTAGCTAACAATTTAATTTTTTTTATCAATTTTGTAAACGAAAATTAGATGTTAGCACTTGTAATAAACTATAGTAATTTAATTTTATACTAGCAACTAATACTTAGAATGCACACACGCTAATTAAATAAAAAATATTACTTCTGTTTAACTGTACCAATCTAGCAGCATATTAATCAACAATTGTACACTAATGTTTGCGCAAACTATAACAAACATTATTCTAATTAACTATAACAAATATTCGCGTAAACTTAATTATATATCCACATCAATCGGTAATCTACATTAATTTTTGGATTATAAATAAACCATAATTTTTAATTACGAATTAAACAATCAAACCACTAATTAATATCACCAATTCAACAAATACAATATTATCATTAACTACTACATAATAACAAACCCATAATTAACTAATTTGCCGAATTAGGGCTCTTAACATATCCTTAAATCAATCAATACGCTATTATGAACAACTATTAATGCGAACTCATCAATTTCTATCACATATAATCAACCAATTTTCAAAATTAGGGTTTTGATTAAACCTAAATTAAGCTGAAAGTAGAAGCAATAACATACCATAGATTTTTGGAGCGTTGTGGCTTTTGCGACGGGAAGATCGGCAGCTCGCGTCGGGGGGCGACGGTTGGGGCATCGGCAGTGGAGGAGGGGAGATAAAGTGATATTTAGGGGAAGATGAATTGTGTTTTGGTTCTCTGGTTGCCTGTATATACGCGTGAAGTGACGGCTAGCGACAGCCGCCTTTTTTAGCCGTCGCTAGTACCGGTCGCTAAACGAAGCCTGTTTTGTAGTGACCACCGTAACTTTATAATTACTAAATTATGCTTCCTTTAATATGTTCTTAAGCATACATACCTCTTGCCATTTTGGTCATCGTTTGATGTTTGATCACTGTACCGATGATCACTGTTTGATCATTGTTTTGATTAATGAACCAAGTACTTATTTTGTTATAGTAAGATTATTTGCTATAATTTGTGAGATTTTAATACATATAAATATAGTTCAAGTTTTGAAAAATGTATTTAATTGACTGTGAACAAATTTAACTAATTTGAATGTTTTATAATAATATTGAATAGTAGTAAATTATGAAATAATGATTATATGTAATGTTTAGCTTTGTAAATTATTCTTTGAATTTAAAATAACTTTTCCGTTGTTGTTAATAAATACCCAAGAATCTATTAATTTTGTACAATGATAAGAAATTAGTTATTTATTGTAATTATTAAACTATATCAAAGTTTAGATAAATATTTAATTTATTCTACTATATGTATTTATTACCTATTTCATATTATTTATTTGGTATTTAAAATTAATTAGTTTAAATGATTCGATATTAAATATTAATTTTTTTATTTTATATTTATTCATGTAATTTATTTTATGTTAGTTTCATGATCATTCTTTCCTTACACGTTGAATCGAATCATATAAATGATTCGCTGTTGATGTAGATTTTTTTAGGATTTGATATGATATGATGATGACATTTTTATATTTTATTTATGAGATTTCATTCCTGTGTGATGAGAAATATGAATAAACGGATTAGCTATACTGTCTAGTATGGGACTTTCGATAACACTTTTTCGGTTATTCATCGGACTTGTCATATAGAATTATCTGGTGTGGATTAAGTGTAGTTTATGGGTATTAAATATTTTTTAAGTAATATGCAATGGTATGGGACCTCGTTATGTTATTTTTTTGATTATTCATTGTAAGTAAATGAGGGTACACTCATGTTTACTTGATGATACTCGTTGTGGTGGGTATATTTTAGTTATGTGTTGCCTTATGGTTGGAGCAATGTGTCAAGCAGTGGTTAGAGCTCTAGTATACCTGAGTCATGTGTTGACTTATATGGAGCTGTATGTCGGCTTATGCCCAGAGCTATGAGTAGATATAAGTTAGGAGTACTATATGTTGTCCACAATGGGTCCGACTCCTTTTATGTGGGAGTGAACCAGATTGGCTAGTATCCACTTCAACGGCTTGATTGAGAGATCACTCCCCCAATCTGTGACAATTTGTTTATGATTCTTTTTAACCTTTGGTTAGTATGATTTGTGTAGTGCCTTTGTGTCACATAGGCCAGTGGTCGGTTACCCTTGGGGCACAAGTGTCAGTAGTCATGGCCGAAGAGGTTGTACGTTGTCTAGCACATGGTGGATCATTGTCACAATACCGAGAAAGGAGAGGTAGGGGTAACCAATCACTGTAGGAGTCATGTCATATGGACCACGTGTGGCTCCTGGAGCAAGTAGACGTGCTGTTAGTCTCCCATATGGTTTCGGTATATATGTGTGTGGTAGTGGATTGACATATATGTCCCTATCCTATCATGAGTTGGCTATTCTAGAGACTGGGTGAGTCTAAAAAGTAGTCAGTCCCCGCATCTCCACACTCTTTTAATGTTGATGTTTTAGATATAGCCTTTGATTATTGGTTATGATAGATTATCTTTGTGGATTGTATAACATTGAATATCATTTAAATGATTTGATGGGCTATCTCATAGTATTTATTGATTATAAGATTTTATAATATTATATCAGGACGTTGTTGTGTACTAGCCTAATACACTTGACGATTTCATTTTCTATGATGATGATTTATGATATGGATGATTCACCCATTTGTATTGATTCTGTGATTTTAGATTTCATTTATTTCTATATAGGTAATGACATATTTTTGATATCACATTACAAGATACACAGTGATTTCCGACGGCTCAAAGCCATCAACAGCCGTCGAGATCCATCGAAAATCCTATCGGAATACAGAACACAGATTTCGTCCATTTCTGACGGAGTCAACAAGGGCTTTGTGATGGCCACCGGCGGCTTTTTCGATGGCATTTGCAACGTTTTTTCCGACGATGCTAAGGTCCATGTGGCATAAAAACACGCTAAAGAGCCATTGGAATTTTCGACCGGTTAACCGTCAGGAGATGTCATAAATTGTTGGAATATTTCGACCTATAAGCCGTCGGAAGCCGTCGGAAACCTGTGTAAATTTTTTTTCAACGGCCCAACAGCACATCAATATCAATATATATCACAATACGTCAAAATCAATATATATTAGATATATAAGCTAAAATCAATATTAATATCAATAATAATATAAAACTCAAACATTACCATCTCAAACTCAAACATTTTCAATCAATACAAAACAAATTGTCCATCATCATCCAACTGGAATATCTACATCCAACATCAAACCTCACAAATCAACATCAAACACCAGATGTCCACAAATCAACCTCACCATCTCTTATCGTATAAATACGCAAGTTTCAAAAATAAAACTGCAAAACGTACCTCATGACTCGTCATCGGCTCCGAAACTACCAAACGAAGAGAATGCTCCATGACGCTCCATGTACTCGGCCAAACGCTGGTTCAGTTGTTCTATTCGGCTGCTCGGAGGCGGTCGTGCTCCTACAGTTGTGTAATTTGCTGCCGAAGCTCATTAATCTTGGCATTGTCCTAAGCCTTTTGATAGGCCTTTTGTGAGGCTCGAGCCTACAAAACAAGCCGAAATATGTTTATGTTATTGCATAACTTTTATAAAAATTAAGCAATTTTTATAACTTAGTTAATTTTTATAAATTACCGACTGGTTTCCTAGCCATAGCACATATTTCTCTATGTCGGATCCATAAGGAGTTTAAGGTAGTGTACTCCTCATCAGTGGTCAATTGCTTACGTCCCGAATGTTCAAGCATCTGCAAACATGCTTGCATAAATCTTTTCTGCAATGCAAAATTAAATACAACTAAATATTACATGACGTTATTATACTATTTTATAACTAATTAATTAAAATGATCATTATTAATAACTTATAACTTAAAATATACTTACATGTGCGGTGTATGCTTTATCATCCTCATGGCAGGCATACGTCACAGATCTATCATCGTCGGTCTGCCTGACGGCATGCATGTGTGCAAATATGTCAATATAAGAGACAGAAGTCCACGGGCTCTTTTCTACAACAATTGGTGTATATTATTGTTGTTTATACAAATTTATATGAAAAATGTAATAAATGTTCGTAATTGCAATTAATCAATTTACCAGGTCCTCGCGATGGTGCTAAAATAACCGTTCGTAATTGCATTTGTGAATCATTTCATTTTAAACGATTCAACAAAATTTTGGCAGCACCTCCCCTTTGTTCCCTATATCTTACACATATGCATGTAAACATAGAACAAAAAGAAAGTGTTGTTGAAATTTTGTGAACCGTTTAAAATGAAATAATTTGCAAAATATAATTACTTTATTGTGTTTGTAACTTGTCCAATACTGGGACAAATCCGACAAATATTGTGTCAGATGAATATAAACATCCGTTCTGTGATAAAAACGAATATCCATACAATGATCATATACAATACTTGTCAGACGGGGCCAAAAACGCTCTAAGAGATTTATAAAAAGTAAAGCGTTTACAATAATTTATTTACATTCTAAGAAATGCATACACTAAATCGACATTTTCGTCATCTTAAAAAAGCATACACTAAATCCTGAGCATCGACTCTAATTAATCCAAACTAGCCCTATTACGCATATGCACTAATTAATCAATACATCTACACAAACTAAAGCACATATACACTAAATAGATTTTTTTCTCAACATTTAAATGATAAATAATTATAATAATAACCTAATTAGCATTCAATAGGGTATAACAAATAATCAATGAGGAATTATAAACACCTATAACAACAAATTAACCCTAATTTAACAAATCAAAATTAATTAGGGTTTAGAAATAAAACCTGATTGGAGATTGATGAAGGGCCTAGGCTTGTCATGAGTGGAGAACGATGAAGTCATAGATGATCGGGGAGGCGCCGGGGTCGGCTGAAGACGGGGAGGAGGTGGTGGAGTTAGGGATTTGGTGAATTTGGGGTTAAAGGAGATAATGAATCCGTTCTCGGCCTGGAGCCTGTATACACACTTTTTTCCGACGACTTACGACGGCTAGTTTACGTCGGTTTTGACGGTTTACCACGATTGCTATATTTTATTTACGAAAACACCACAGAGATCGTCAGCCACCGATAGCCGTCGGTAACATCCGTCGGCAGCCGTCGGAAGCTCCCATCGTTGTTACTATTGTTCTAGTAGTGTCAGAGTTGATTATCTTATGTCATATTTGAGATTTGAGAAGTTATACTTTAGAGATTATTTATGGCTTATATAGACATTATAGATATACATTTCAATATTTATATACATAAATTGATTTGTACACAAGGGATTTAGATATCTCTGGTAGTGATATCATAGTATTATTTCCTTTTACATTGCGTTACCCCTATTATGATATATGGTCTGACCTATATGTTATTTTATAATACTTGGATCAGTCCAAGACATTTCAGATACAGGGATGACATGACCAACGGGCTTAGAGGAGATTTATATTAGGACCGTTACATGATATTTAGGTGATTTTTTTGTATTGTATATGCTTGATGTTGTGTTGTATATTGGTCACATTTTGTATTATATTAAGATGGTTGACATTTGAGATATTTATATAATATTATATATTATATATATTATCACTACGCTTTCTGACTCTGTGTTCTTTGTTATTCACTGTATATTATGTATTGCTTTATCCTAGAGGCATATGTGTTTATTGTTTTGTATCGATGTTGTGTACGTATATATGTGTTATTTATTTGATGTTTTTGTATATACCAATGTTAGTCCAATGGAATATTCACGTGTCTTCATATTACTGACAGTATAACCATGTAATACTCTTGGATAGTATATGTATAGAGGTAGAGTGTTACAAATGGTATCAGAACAGATTCAGAACAATATATCGTATATCAGAGATATGAGTTGAGACTTTAAATGAGACTTAAGAGTCTCTGACCCTTGGGTGTGTTTGGAATTTCCTACATTAAAGAATAGTATATATAGGATGATTACTGAGGTAATCATCCAGGGACATATTTGTGATTTTGCAAATATATGTACTTATATATGTATGTATGTATGTATGTATGTATGTATGTATGTATGTATTTCTTTCAAATAACAAGTATGTATTATTAATGGTTGGAGTAGCAAGGAACGAAAGGTAGACCAACCTTTAGTGTTTGTGTTTATAATTTTGGATGGTTTAATATTGCTTGAAGTGTTTGGTTTGTTATTTTAGTTGAGTTTTGATTTGATTTTGATTAGAATGTGCAACGGGAAGTCTATTTATTGCTTTCCACTATGTATATTTATTTTGAGCATCTTATGTTTGTTTAACAATTTGAATTTGTTGGTATTGAATTTAATTTTGAATTTGAATTTGTTGGTATTCAATTTAATTTTGAAATTTGTGTGTATTTAAAGATAATTTGAAATTGTTTTGAAGTTATTAAAGTTTGGTAACGTAGAGACGTTTCATTTATATAGATATAATTTATTCATATAAAATGATTTTCGAAGTTGAGTTAATTAGAATCCTTTGAAAATTATAATTTATGAAAAGTAAATAATTCAAATAAAATATTTTGATAATTCTGAAAAGTAACTTTTATATTTGGTTATGGTTAACATTACATATGAAGTTACTGAACTTAATATAATTGGTTGTTATAGATCTTCCTTACCGGAAATTGCGAGGATGCAAAAAAAAATTTTGAAATAGGAGAATAAGGCCCAAGCCCCAAAAATAAGCAGGCGGGTTAAACAAACCCTACCCGAACCAATGTCACAAAACACAAACAAACCGCGAGGACACAATTTTGTTAAGGGAGAAGTCTGTAATATACCGATTCTTAAGTAATAATTAATTAATATTAATAATAGTAGTTAATTGATTAAAATGGATTTTTAAGTATTAAATGAGAATAATAATTGTAATTGTTGGGTTCGAATTATAAATATGTGATAACTAAATTAAAATAAAATAGAAAGGTGAAAATAATGTTATATAAAAAGGTTATATAATTCTCAAAAATATTGGTTTGAAAAAGAAGTTATTTTGGAATGTAATTTGTATTGATTTAAATTGAATAGAATTTAGTTTTTAGGGGTAAAAGAAAATAATGAATACACACGCTCCCTTATTTGTCTCAACGCCCAAGCCCAAAAATCTTTAACCCAAAATTCATTTTCTAGATTCCACCACTTCCCGAGTTTTCTTCCTTCTAAATATTTACGCACTTACTTTCTATCCACGGTGCCTCTATTTCGGAAGCCATCAAGAATAATCAAACTTTTTTCACTATAAAAAATAAAATATAAATCATATAAATTAAAATAAATTCCAAAAATTCAATTTTGGTTCGTCTGGATGAGGTATATGTGAGTTTATGAAGGTGCTTAGGGTTTGCTGAAGCACTGGTCCTTTTGCTCTGTGTATGCGCTTGTTCCATGCTGGAGACGAATGAAGCAGCAATCTTAAGGTGAGTAAATAACACTCAGACTTCTATACTCTAACCATTTAAATTATCTATTGTTTTTGTTGTGCCTGTGTATATTGTTCCTATGTATTGCTGTCTATTGGGAAGTGAAAATTATGCCAAGTTGATCTGTCTAAGGGTATTTTCATGCATGCCTATGCATTAGCTGTATGTGCTTGAGTATCTTTGTATGTGTATATATGTGTGTTTCCTCTATATTTTTGTGCTCAGGTGAGAGTGCTGTGTGTGCGTGTGTGTATGTGTTCGTGTGTGTTTATATGTGTGAGTAAATGTGTATTTTGGTGTGTACACTAAAAAAAACTTTGAACTAAAGAATAAAAATTAAAAACCAAAAAGTTTTTGTCTTCATTCAGAAACCGATTAAGGATTGAAAAATTCAGTCTTTCAGTTTTAATTTTAGAGACTGTCAATCGGTTTTTAGTTGGTCCGTAAAATTTATGCTTTTTCACAAACAGAATATCAGTCTTAATATCGGTTTCTAATCGGTATTTGAATAATTTAATATCAATGGTTGATAATCTTTTTAACTCTGTTAATCTCATGGTTATATTTGGTGATCCATGTGATGCTACTTTGAACCTCCCAGTGTAATAAATAATTAGTTTAATATGCTAACAAATTGCAACAATATCCTCCCCACTCACGCATGTTAGCTTCTCCACTTCCTCCTCCTTACGCTATCACAGGCATTTAATCGAATTTGATGCGAATTTGATGCCTACGTAACTTATGTACTCCCTAATTAAATTGCAGCAATTACCTCAAATTACTCCATAAAATCAATAAACCCATGCTTGAATTAATATCTCCTCTATGCTTTTTCTCTCTATCAAGTTTCGCTTTCATGTTCTTTTAGGTTTTCAATAAATATTCTGTTCAGCCCAATTCCTTAGTGGTTAAATGGTAGCAGCTCCTTGCGCAGGGACCATGCTAATTTACCCGAAGGTATGGAGGTTTGGATCAATGGACGGCTTTACTGTACCCTCCTCAGGAGTTTACCTGCATGCCGGGTTCTCCTGAGTTTAAAAAAATAAATGGTAGCAGCTCCAAAGTTTACAATGAAGATCCGAGCCAAGACTAGGGACTGTAAAACATATAAGTTACAAAGCATGCTACGCTAAAATTGATGAATGATTAATTGATGGGTTTAATCTGTATTTGAGTGAAGCATCTTCTTGGATGTAGGAAGCAATCTCTCAGAAAAGCGTGGTCCATAAATATGATTTGTGATTTGACTCTGATCTCATGTTGGCTAGTTATGGAAAAGATTAATATTTTATGTGATGTTAAAGAGATTAAAATACTGTGGTTATTTCGTTATGGATGAGAGTTCCTCTTATCCTTTCAATGAGTCAGTTAAAACTTATGATGGCAATGAATGGTTTGATTTTACTGGAGCTAGTTTCCTCTGCTTTGAATGGCATGGCTTCAAATTTAGATTATTGACAACCGTGGGAGACGACCGTGTAGGAAAATTTTAACATGTTTACTATGAGATTTTAATTTGTAATTCGTACAATAAGGGTTTGTCTAAATATCATTAGGTATATGTATCATGTTTGATTTGGTCTACTAAGAGCCTTAGATTTATTTGTAGAGTAAGCGTTAGTGTAAATTCTTTTACAGGTTAATAAATAATGAAGTTGCAAAGGAATTATACTGTAATATCTTGACTATTTTTTAGAATTGACATTGTTATCCTAATATATGAATGTGTTTGCACGCAAACATATGCATCGTAATACATGCACATGTATATTTTAGATAGGGAGATTAAAATTAAAATCTTTTAGTGACGTGAGACCGATTACAAATCAAATGTCAGTCTATAAAATTCGGTCTTTACAAATTTTAAAGACTAACTTTCGGTCTATAAATTTTAAGACTGAAAATTTTGGTCTTAACTGTTTTTGAGACTTAGTAATTAGTGACTGAATCATTTGGTCTTTAGTCCGTCTTTTAAATGTTAATTAAAGACCGAATTCTTTAATTAGAGACTCAAATTTGCAGTCTTTAATTCATTTTTTTGGGTAGTGGTATAGGTGATAGAGCAGTGTGTGGTGTGTGTATTTGCGTACCAGAATGTAGCGGTGTGGGAATATACCGTGTGTGTGTGTATGTGGACATTTATGTATATTATTTATAAATGTGCGTCAGATTTTGTTGGGGATTTTGCGGTTCGAGACGGATTTGACGGCGATGGTGATGAAGACAATGCTGTACTTCTGACTTCAAGGATCTATGGAATAGATTCTTTCAGACAATAGTCCAACCCACCAGGTACAAACGGGTTATCGAACTATCGACTTTCAGGATTCAATGAAGCCCTATAACAGCGTAATCGGATTCAAAGTTTGTACGGCTTTGATCCGACCAAGAACACTTCAGAAAATGTATCTGATGATGTAATTTATATAGAATAGAATGAAGAGGAAGAAGAATACAATCCTGCAACGCTTTCTGAATTTGCAACACCTTGGAGGCGTCACAAAACAGAGCGTTTAGTAACGCTATCCCGGCGTCGCAGAACTGCTATAGGAAGAAGAAGAAAATGCGGAACTGATTTGCAACTGTTTCTGGGCGTCGCTATTTATAGACGTGAGGAGGTGTCTATTTGCCAAGCGTCACGACCGTTTGCAACGGTTCGTAACTGTTGCGATTCAAACGTCGCGTCCATTCACATTTGCAACGTTCAGAAAACGTTACAAATTCCCGCTATTATATAAATTCTGAATTCCGGTTCTGGGTCCTTAACGGGCCGAAATCTGGCCCGTTACTGTACATATACGGTCCAAAAATATTTTCGAAACCGAAACCCATACCCGGCCCGGTTCTGTTCGGTCGGACGGACGGCGGCGGCGGCGCGTGTGTGGTGTTGCATGACTTCTCTCCTCACAACAAAGCAAACATGTGGGAGCCCCAAGGCCCCATCATCCACTTGAGAAAGCTATATTTATACAAGTATATTGTATAGCTTTCTATAATGTGGGACTTTGATTTCTTCTTCCTTCCTTCTTTCTTTTCTTCTACTCTTCCAAAACTAAAACCCAAACCCAAATCATTTTTGAAAATTTTACAACAATCTCCCCCAATTTTCAAAAAATTAAATAATAGGACGGCTGCATCACTAGAGTGATTTCCTACATACCCAAGTGGGATCAAGCCTATGTAGTTCTAAGATCAAGTTTTGCATCATCGTGAAAACCAACACATAAATAAAAGGTATCTTTTGGATTTGAACCTTTACTTAGTGTAAACCATTCAAAGCCTTATCGAGATTCTATGGTGAACGAATCTTGAACCAAGTATCCCTAATGATAAAACCGGAACAATCACACATGTTGATTTCCTTAGGTAAAGTGTTCTGTATTGCTCAGCACGTTAATGGCCATGTGCTTAAATCCTGGTTCATGAGTCTACTTAGAAAGCGGTCTTACTTTCCTAGGAAACGGCCTGATTTCCATACTCATATAGGTAAGTCTCTTAAGGTGTTTCTGCGATACACCTTTCAAGGTTTCTAGACTTATTAAGGAAGTATATCCATCCTTTGTTCTTGCAGAATCCAACACTAAATATTATGGGATTATCAATTTAGTGTTCCATAATCATTCGCTTAACTTGTTGGAACCCATTGAACTTTGTCTATCCTTTTCAAGACATAAGTTGGGTTTCTGTTAAGAATGATCAACCTTCATTCACAGACCTTAGTCCCATTTTTTGTGACTTTATAGAAACCATTGCCTTTGGAAGACCTTTTGTAAGTGGGTCAGCCAAGTTTTTCTTCGTTTCTATATAGTCTACAGTTATAACTCCTCTTTTGAGTAACTGTCTCACCATTTGATGTCTTAGACTCACATGTCTAGACTTTCCATTATATGTCTTATTAGACACATTGTATATTGTTGCTTGATTGTCACAGTTAATCAAGACTGCTGGAGATGGCTACTTCCACAAAGGGATTTCCATTAATAAATTCCTAAGCCATTCCGCTTCTTTACATGCATCTGCTAATGCAATCAATTCTGACAACATTGTTGAGTCAGAAATACAGGTCTGCTTCTTGGAAGCCCAAGACACAGCAGCGCCTCCTAATGTAAAGATCCATCCAGTCGTAGACTTGGATTTGGGTTCTACATTGTTCTAGGTTGCATCACTATATCCTTCTATTGCAGCAGGATATCCTTTATAAGATAAACCATATTCAATGGTTCCTTTCAAATAAGCTAAAACTCTGGAAATGGCTTTCCAATGTTCGAAACCTGGATTACTCATAAATCGACACAATATACTTATAGCATGCGCGATGTCTGGTCTAGTGCAATGCATAGCATACATAAGACTCCCAATAACACTGGAATACTCTAGTTGAGAGATAGTACGTCCAGTGTTCTTTTCTAATTTAATACTAGGATCTAAAGGAGTTGGTGCTGGTTTGTCATCGTAATGACCATACTTTTGTAGGAATTTCTCTATGTAATGGGACTGAGTTAGTAATAACTCCCCCTCTTTCCTAACAATTTTAATTCTCAGAATTACATCAGCCTCTCCTAGATCTTTCATATCGAATTTAGAAGACAGAAACTTTTTAGTTTCATTCACACAGGATATATTGGAACCAAATATTAGCATATCATCAACGTATAAACATATTATAACAATTCCGTTGTTATCCGATTTGCTATAAATACATTTATCAGCATCATTAACAATGAATCCATATGACAGTGCAACTTTATCAAACTTCTCATGCCATTGCATGGGAGCTTGCTTCAGGCCATAAAGAGATTTTACTAATTTGCAAACTTTCTTTTCTTGGCCTGGGGTTTTGAAACCTTCAGGTTGTTCCATATATATCTCTTCTTCTAAATCTCCATTTAGAAAAGCAGTCTTTACATCCATTTGATGTATGACTAATTTATGAATTGATGCAAGTGCAATTAAACAGCGTATAGAAGATATGCGAGCAACTGGAGCATATGTATCAAAATAATCTACTCCATGTCTTTGCTTATATCTCTTAGCAACTAATCTGGCTTTAAACTTATCAATGGATCCATTTGTATTCAACTTTTTCTTGAATATCCATTTACATCCTATAGGTTTAGCACCAAGAGGTAAATCAGTTAAAACCCAAGTTTGGTTTAACATTATGGAATTCATTTCATCATTGATAGCTTCTTTCCAAAAATTTGAATCTCTGAAACTCATAGCTTCAGAATAAGTTTTGGGATCATCATCAACGTTCATTACATATTTAGTCACATTAAGGACTTCGTCCTTACTGCCTTCTACAAGATATGTAATGATGTCAGGACCATAGTCCTTCTCTATTCTCGCTCTTTTACTTCTCCGTTGTTCAGTACTATTATCTGGTACTGACACTTCCTTGCTGTTTTGAGCAGGAGCAAAATCATCGTCAGTGATATCATTAGTCATACTACGTTCTAGACTAGATGATCTCAATGGGATCTCAACAGTTTGATTTTCAAAAAATTCTACATCTACAGATTCTATAATTTCTAGGGTGTCAAGAATAAGAAATCTATAAGTTATACTATTAAGTGAATATCCTATAAAAACGCATTTAAATGCTCTATTTCCTAACTTTGGTCGTTTAGGGTCTGGTTTTCTAACATAAGCTAAGCAACCCCAAACTTTAAGTCTAGCTAGGTTAGGTTTCCTATTAAACCATAATTCATAAGGGGAAATATTATTCTTTTTAAGTGGTACTCTATTTAAAATATAACATGCAGATAACATAGCATCACCCCATAGGTTATAAGATAAATTAGAACTTATGAGCATGGAATTAACCATTTCTACTAAAGTTCTATTCTTCCTTTCAGCAACACCATTTTATTGTGGTGTATATAGGGAAGTACATTGGTGAATTATACCTTGTTGTTTACAAAACAAGGTGAATTCATTTGAGAAATATTCACCACCACGATTTGAATGTAATATTTTAATTTTAACTCCTAATTGTGTTTCGACCTCTGCTTTGTAAATTTTGAATTTATCAAAAGCCTATCTTTAGTTTTCATTAGATATACATATGCATATCTAGTAAAATCATCAATGAATGTTATATAGTATTGATTACCACCATAGGTGATATGACTTTTTAAGTCACCCACATCACTATATACCAAATCAAGCAAACCAGTTTTCCTTTCTACGGATTTAAAGGATTTCCGGTGTATTTTTGCTTGAACGCATATTTCACATTTAGAGATGGTATCGAAATCACAATCAGAAATTAACCCTAATTTATTCATATTCCTAATGGAATTATAATTAACATGTCCTAATCTACCATGCCATAAATTAATAGAATCAACAATATAAACAGAAGATTTCTTTATTAAATTCAACTTAATCATGCCGTTACAAGAGTATCCCTGTCCAATGAATTTACCATTCTTAGACAACACTAGCTTATCAGACTCATACACCATCTTGAATCCTCCTTTGTTAAGAAGGTATCCAGAGACCAAATTCTTACACATATCAGGTACATAAAATACATTGACTAATGTAAGAACTTTTCCAGAGGTGAGAGGAAGTTCTATAGTGCCTTTTCCCAGAACTTTACTTGGAACCTTATTTGCTCCAGTAACTTTATCGGCTTCTCCTTTATTTTCTTCGTAACTCTTGAAAAGATTACGGTCTTTGCAAATGTGAATGGTTGCTCCAGTATCGAACCACCAATCGTTATCATTGCCACTAACGGAGTTTGCCTCTTGCACTACAGCCACAAGCGAGTCTTCGACCACATTCACTTTTTGTTGTTTCTTCCACAGACGGCAGTCTCGGGCATAGTGGCCGGGCTTGTTACAAAAATAACAAGCACCTTTCTTTTTGTTGTTAGTTTTGGAATGATTTTTCTTAAACCGTGTCTCATTCTTTGGCTTTAATTTATCAGTAATTTCAACATTATTTTCCTTAGAATGGGACTCAGCTTGTGGATTATCATCTAGATCGTGTTTGCGAGAGTCTTCTTCAATACGAAGATGACGCTGTAAACCGTCTAAATTATAATCCGTTTCCGCATGCTTCATCTTTTTCTTATAATCATTCCAACTATGAGGAAGTCTAGAAATTATAAATCCAACAACAAAAGATTCAGGGAGATCAATTCCAGCATCTTTAAGTTGATTCACCAACAGTAAGATTTCGCTTACTTGTCCAATTATGGACTTATTGGTGACCATTTTGAAATCCATAAAATTAGAAATAAGAAACTTTTTATTGCTTGCCTCGGATATGCGGTATTTATTCTCCAGAGCAGTCCAGAGTGCCTTCGCTGTTTCCAAGGTCCTATGAGCATTGTAGACTAGGGTAGATAGCGCATTCAGAATATGGCCTCTGCTTAGGAAATCGTCCTCTTTGCGCTTTGCACGTTTAGCCTTTAGAACAGCATCGTCCTTATCAGTTTCCTCTGGGATTTCTTCCAAGTCATCTTCCAAGATGTAGAACAACTTGACGGTGACCAGGAAAAATTACATCGTCTCTTGCCAACGAGTGAAATTGTCACCATCAAAACGCTCCAATCGAATTAGATGCTGATTCATAACTTGTAGAGCGCTCGAACCTTCCATGGTTGAAGAGTATTGTCTGAAAATTTGTCGGGGCTTTTGCGGTTCGAGACGGATTTAACGACGATGGTGATGAAGACAATGCTGTACTTCCGACTTCAAGGATCTATGAAATAGATTCTTTCAGACAATAGTTCAACCCACCAGGTACAAACGGGTTATCGAACTATCGACTTTCAGGATTCAATGAAGCCCTATAACAGCGTAATCGGATTCAAAGTTTGTACGACTTTGATCCGACCAAGAACACTTCAGAAAATGTATCTGATGATGCAATTTATATAGAATAGAATGAAGAGGAAGAAGAATACAATCCTGCAACGCTTTCTGAATTTGCAACACCTTGGAGGCGTCACAAGACAGAGCGTTTAGTAACGCTATCCCGGCGTCGCAGAACTGCTGTAGGAAGAAGAAGAAGATGCGGAACTGATTTGCAACTGTTTATGGGCGTCGCTATTTATAGACGTGAGGAGGTGTCTATTCGCCAAGCGTCACGACCGTTTGCAACGGTTCGTAACTGTTGCGATTCAAACGTCGCGTCCATTCACATTTGCAACGTTCAGAAAACGTTACAAATTCCCGCTATTATATAAATTCTGAATTCCGGTTCTGGGTCCTTAACGGGCCGAAATCTGGCCCGTTACTGTACATATACGGTCCAAAAATATTTTCGAAACCGAACCCGAAACATGGCCCGGCCCGGCCTGGTTCGGTTCGGTTCGGTCGGACAGACGGCGGCGGCGGCGCGCGTGTGGTGTTGCATGACTTCTCTCCTCACAACAAAGCAAACATGTGGGAGCCCCAAGGCCCCATCATCCACTTGAGAAAGCTATATTTATACAAGTATATTGTATAGCTTTCTATAATGCGGGACTTTGATTTCTTCTTCCTTCCTTCTTTCTTTTCTTCTACTCTTCCAAAACTAAAACCCAAACCCAAATCATTTTTGAAAATTTTACAACAATCTCCCCTAATTTTCAAAAAATTAAATAATAGGACGGTTGCATCACTAGAGTGATTTCCTACATACCCAAGTGGGATCAAGCCTATGTAGTTCTAAGATCAAGTTTTGCATCATCGTGAAAACCAACACATAAATAAAAGGTATCTTTTGGATTTGAACCTTTACTTAGTGTAAACCATTCAAAGCCTTATCGAGATTCTATGGTGAACGAATCTTGAACCAAGTATCGCTAATGATAAAACCAAAACAATCACACATGTTGATTTCCTTAGGTAAAGTGTTCTGTATTGCTCAGCACGTTAATGGCCATGTGCTTAAATCCTGGTTCATGAGTCTACTTAGAAAGCGGTCTTACTTTCCTAGGAAACGGCCTGATTTCCATACTCATATAGGTAAGTCTCTTAAGGTGTTTCTGCGATACACCTTTCAAGGTTTCTAGACTTATTAAGGAAGTATATCCATCCTTTGTTCTTGCCGAATCCAACATTAAATATTATGGGATTATCAATTTAGTGTTCCATAATCATTCGCTTAACTTGTTGGTACCCATTGAACTTTGTCTATCCTTTTCAAGACATAAGTTGGGTTTCTGTTAAGGATGATCAACCTTCATTCACAGACCTTAGTCCCATTTCTTGTGACTTTATATAAACCATTGCCTTTGGAAGACCTTTTGTAAGTGGGTCAGCCAAGTTTTACTTCGTTTCTATGTAGTCTACAGTTATAACTCTCTTTTGAGTAACTGTCTCACCATTTGATGTCTTAGACTCACATGTCTAGACTTTCCATTATATGTCTTATTAGACACATTGTATATTGTTGCTAGATTGTGACAGTTAATCAAGACTGTTGGAGATGGCTTCTTCCACAAAGGGATTTCCATTAATAAATTCCTAAGCCATTCCGCTTCTTTATATGCATCTGCTAATGCAATCAATTCTGACAACATTGTTGAGTCAGAAATACAGGTCTGCTTCTTGGAAGCCCAAGACACAGCAGCGACTCCTAATGTAAAGATCCATCCAGTCGTAGACTTGGATTTGGATTCTACATTGTTCCAGGTTGCATCACTATATCCTTCTATTGCAGCAGGATATCCTTTACAAGATAAACCATATTCAATGGTTCCTTTCAAATAAGATAAAATTCTGAAAATGGCTTTCCAATGTTCGAAACCTGGATTGCTCGTAAATCGACACAATATACTTATAGCATGCGCGATGTCTGGTCTAGTGCAATGCATAGCATACATAAGACTCCCAATAACACTGGAATACTCTAGTTGATAGATAGTACGTCCAGTGTTCTTTTCTAATTTAATACTAGGATCTAAAGGAGTTGGTGCTGGTTTGTCATCGTAATGACTATACTTTTGTAGGAATTTCTCTATGTAATGGGATTGAGTTAGTAATAACTCCCCCTCTTTCCTAACAATTTTAATTCCCAGAATTACATCAGCCTCTCCTAGATCTTTCATATCGAATTTATAAGATAGAAACTTTTTAGTTTCATTCACACAGGATATATTGGAACCAAATATTAGCATGTCATCAACGTATAAACATATTATAACAATTCCGTTGTTATCCGATTTGCTATAAATACATTTATCAGCATCATTAATAATGAATCCATATGACAGTGCAACTTTATCAAACTTCTCATGCCATTGCATGGGAGCTTGCTTCAGGACATAAAGAGATTTTACTAATTTGCAAACTTTCTGTTCTTGGCCTGGGGTTTTGAAACCTTCAGGTTGTTCCATATATATCTCTTCTTCTAAATCTCCATTTAGAAAAGCAGTCTTTACATCCATTTGATGTATGACTAATTTATGAATTGATGCAAGTGCAATTAAACAGCGTATAGAAGATATGCGAGCAACTGGAGCATATGTATCAAAATAATCTACTCCATGTCTATGCTTATATCCCTTGGCAATTAATCTGGCTTTAAACTTATCAATGGATCCATTTGTATTCAACTTTTTCTTGAATATCCATTTACATCCTATAGGTTTAGCACCAAGAGGTAAATCAATTAAAACCCAAGTTTGGTTTAACATTATGGAATTCATTTCATCATTGATAGCTTCTTTCCAGAAATTTGAATCTCTGGAACTCATAACTTCAGAATAAGTTTTGGGATCATCATCAACGTTCATTACATATTTAGTCACGTTAAGGACTTCGTCCTTACTGCCTTCTACAAGATATGTAATGATGTCAGGACCATAGTCCTTCTCTATTCTCGCTCTTTTACTTCTCCGTTGTTCAGTACTATTATCTGGTACTGACACTTCCTTGCTGTTTTGAGCAGGAGCAAAATCATCGTCAGTGATATCATTAGTCATACTACGTTCTAGACTAGATGATCTCAATGGGATCTCAACAGTTTGATTTTCAAAAAATTCTACATCTACAGATTCTATAATTTCTAGGGTGTCAAGAATAAGAAATCTATAAGTTATACTATTAAGTGAATATCCTATAAAAACGCATTTAAATGCTCTATTTCCTAACTTTGGTCGTTTAGGGTCTGGTTTTCTAACATAAGCTAAGCAACCCCAAACTTTAAGTCTAGCTAGGTTAGGTTTCCTATTAAACCATAATTCATAAGGGGAAATATTATTCTTTTTAAGTGGTACTCTATTTAAAATATAACATGCAGATAACATAGCATCACCCCATAGGTTATAAGATAAATTAGAACTTATGAGCATGGAATTAACCATTTCTACTAAAGTTCTATTCTTCCTTTCAGCAACACCATTTTATTGTGGTGTATATAGGGAAGTACATTGGTGAATTATACCTTGTTGTTTACAAAACAAGGTGAATTCATTTGAGAAATATTCACCACCACGATTTGAATGTAATATTTTAATTTTAACTCCTAATTGTGTTTCGACCTCTGCTTTGTAAATTTTGAATTTATCAAAAGCCTATCTTTAGTTTTCATTAGATATACATATGCATATCTAGTAAAATCATCAATGAATGTTATATAGTATTGATTACCACCATAGGTGATATGACTTTTTAAGTCACCCACATCACTATATACCAAATCAAGCAAACCAGTTTTCCTTTCTACGGATTTAAAGGATTTCCGGTGTATTTTTGCTTGAACGCATATTTCACATTTAGAGATGGTATCGAAATCACAATCAGAAATTAACCCTAATTTATTCATATCCCTAATGGAATTATAATTAACATGTCCTAATCTACCATGCCATAAATTAATAGAATCAACAATATAAACAGAAGATTTCTTTATTAAATTCAACTTAATCATGCCGTTACAAGAGTATCCCTGTCCAATGAATTTGCCATTCTTAGACAACACTAGCTTATCAGACTCATACACCATCTTGAATCCTCCTTTGTTAAGAAGGTATCCAGAGACCAAATTCTTGCACATATCAGGTACATAAAATACATTGACTAATGTAAGAACTTTTCCAGAGGTGAGAGGAAGTTCTATAGTGCCTTTTCCCAGAACTTTACTTGGAACCTTATTTGCTCCAGTAACTTTATCGGCTTCTCCTTTATTTTCTTCGTAACTCTTGAAAAGATTACGGTCTTTGCAAATGTGAATGGTTGCTCCAGTATCGAACCACCAATCGTTATCATTGCCACTAACGGAGTTTGCCTCTTGCACTACAGCCACAAGCGAGTCTTCGACCACATTCACTTTTTGTTGTTTCTTCCACAGACGGCAGTCTCGGGCATAGTGGCCGGGCTTGTTACAAAAATAACAAGCACCTTTCTTTTTGTTGTTAGTTTTGGAATGATTTTTCTTAAACCGTGTCTCATTCTTTGGCTTTAATTTATCAGTAATTTCAACATTATTTTCCTTAGAATGGGACTCAGCTTGTGGATTATCATCTAGATCGTGTTTGCGAGAGTCTTCTTCAATACGAAGATGACGCTGTAAACCGTCTAAATTATAATCCGTTTCCGCATGCTTCATCTTTTTCTTATAATCATTCCAACTATGAGGAAGTCTAGAAATTATAAATCCAACAACAAAAGATTCAGGGAGATCAATTCCAGCATCTTTAAGTTGATTCACCAACAGTAAGATTTCGCTTACTTGTCCAATTATGGACTTATTGGTGACCATTTTGAAATCCATAAAATTAGAAATAAGAAACTTTTTATTGCTTGCCTCGGATATGCGGTATTTATTCTCCAGAGCAGTCCAGAGTGCCTTCGCTGTTTCCAAGGTCCTATGAGCATTGTAGACTAGGGTAGATAGCGCATTCAGAATATGGCCTCTGCTTAGGAAATCGTCCTCTTTGCGCTTTGCACGTTTAGCCTTTAGAACAGCATCGTCCTTATCAGTTTCCTCTGGGATTTCTTCCAAGTCATCTTCCAAGATGTAGAACAACTTGACGGTGACCAGGAAAAATTACATCGTCTCTTGCCAACGAGTGAAATTGTCACCATCAAAACGCTCCAATCGAATTAGATGCTGATTCATAACTTGTAGAGCGCTCGAACCTTCCATGGTTGAAGAGTATTGTCTGAAAATTTGTCGGGGCTTTTGCGGTTCGAGACGGATTTAACGACGATGGTGATGAAGACAATGCTGTACTTCCGACTTCAAGGATCTATGAAATAGATTCTTTCAGACAATAGTTCAACCCACCAGGTACAAACGGGTTATCGAACTATCGACTTTCAGGATTCAATGAAGCCCTATAACAGCGTAATCGGATTCAAAGTTTGTACGACTTTGATCCGACCAAGAACACTTCAGAAAATGTATCTGATGATGCAATTTATATAGAATAGAATGAAGAGGAAGAAGAATACAATCCTGCAACGCTTTCTGAATTTGCAACACCTTGGAGGCGTCACAAGACAGAGCGTTTAGTAACGCTATCCCGGCGTCGCAGAACTGCTGTAGGAAGAAGAAGAAGATGCGGAACTGATTTGCAACTGTTTATGGGCGTCGCTATTTATAGACGTGAGGAGGTGTCTATTCGCCAAGCGTCACGACCGTTTGCAACGGTTCGTAACTGTTGCGATTCAAACGTCGCGTCCATTCACATTTGCAACGTTCAGAAAACGTTACAAATTCCCGCTATTATATAAATTCTGAATTCCGGTTCTGGGTCCTTAACGGGCCGAAATCTGGCCCGTTACTGTACATATACGGTCCAAAAATATTTTCGAAACCGAACCCGAAACCTGGCCCGGCCCGGCCTGGTTCGGTTCGGTTCGGTCGGACAGACGGCGGCGGCGGCGCGCGTGTGGTGTTGCATGACTTCTCTCCTCACAACAAAGCAAACATGTGGGAGCCCCAAGGCCCCATCATCCACTTGAGAAAGCTATATTTATACAAGTATATTGTATAGCTTTCTATAATGCGGGACTTTGATTTCTTCTTCCTTCCTTCTTTCTTTTCTTCTACTCTTCCAAAACTAAAACCCAAACCCAAATCATTTTTGAAAATTTTACAACAATCTCCCCCAATTTTCAAAAAATTAAATAATAGGACGGCTGCATCACTAGAGTGATTTCCTACATACCCAAGTGGGATCAAGCCTATGTAGTTCTAAGATCAAGTTTTGCATCATCGTGAAAACCAACACATAAATAAAAGGTATCTTTTGGATTTGAACCTTTACTTAGTGTAAACCATTCAAAGCCTTATCGAGATTCTATGGTGAACGAATCTTGAACCAAGTATCGCTAATGATAAAACCAAAACAATCACACATGTTGATTTCCTTAGGTAAAGTGTTCTGTATTGCTCAGCACGTTAATGGCCATGTGCTTAAATCCTGGTTCATGAGTCTACTTAGAAAGCGGTCTTACTTTCCTAGGAAACGGCCTGATTTCCATACTCATATAGGTAAGTCTCTTAAGGTGTTTCTGCGATACACCTTTCAAGGTTTCTAGACTTATTAAGGAAGTATATCCATCCTTTGTTCTTGCCGAATCCAACATTAAATATTATGGGATTATCAATTTAGTGTTCCATAATCATTCGCTTAACTTGTTGGTACCCATTGAACTTTGTCTATCCTTTTCAAGACATAAGTTGGGTTTCTGTTAAGGATGATCAACCTTCATTCACAGACCTTAGTCCCATTTCTTGTGACTTTATATAAACCATTGCCTTTGGAAGACCTTTTGTAAGTGGGTCAGCCAAGTTTTACTTCGTTTCTATGTAGTCTACAGTTATAACTCTCTTTTGAGTAACTGTCTCACCATTTGATGTCTTAGACTCACATGTCTAGACTTTCCATTATATGTCTTATTAGACACATTGTATATTGTTGCTAGATTGTGACAGTTAATCAAGACTGTTGGAGATGGCTTCTTCCACAAAGGGATTTCCATTAATAAATTCCTAAGCCATTCCGCTTCTTTATATGCATCTGCTAATGCAATCAATTCTGACAACATTGTTGAGTCAGAAATACAGGTCTGCTTCTTGGAAGCCCAAGACACAGCAGCGACTCCTAATGTAAAGATCCATCCAGTCGTAGACTTGGATTTGGATTCTACATTGTTCCAGGTTGCATCACTATATCCTTCTATTGCAGCAGGATATCCTTTACAAGATAAACCATATTCAATGGTTCCTTTCAAATAAGATAAAATTCTGAAAATGGCTTTCCAATGTTCGAAACCTGGATTGCTCGTAAATCGACACAATATACTTATAGCATGCGCGATGTCTGGTCTAGTGCAATGCATAGCATACATAAGACTCCCAATAACACTGGAATACTCTAGTTGATAGATAGTACGTCCAGTGTTCTTTTCTAATTTAATACTAGGATCTAAAGGAGTTGGTGCTGGTTTGTCATCGTAATGACTATACTTTTGTAGGAATTTCTCTATGTAATGGGATTGAGTTAGTAATAACTCCCCCTCTTTCCTAACAATTTTAATTCCCAGAATTACATCAGCCTCTCCTAGATCTTTCATATCGAATTTATAAGATAGAAACTTTTTAGTTTCATTCACACAGGATATATTGGAACCAAATATTAGCATGTCATCAACGTATAAACATATTATAACAATTCCGTTGTTATCCGATTTGCTATAAATACATTTATCAGCATCATTAATAATGAATCCATATGACAGTGCAACTTTATCAAACTTCTCATGCCATTGCATGGGAGCTTGCTTCAGGACATAAAGAGATTTTACTAATTTGCAAACTTTCTGTTCTTGGCCTGGGGTTTTGAAACCTTCAGGTTGTTCCATATATATCTCTTCTTCTAAATCTCCATTTAGAAAAGCAGTCTTTACATCCATTTGATGTATGACTAATTTATGAATTGATGCAAGTGCAATTAAACAGCGTATAGAAGATATGCGAGCAACTGGAGCATATGTATCAAAATAATCTACTCCATGTCTATGCTTATATCCCTTGGCAATTAATCTGGCTTTAAACTTATCAATGGATCCATTTGTATTCAACTTTTTCTTGAATATCCATTTACATCCTATAGGTTTAGCACCAAGAGGTAAATCAATTAAAACCCAAGTTTGGTTTAACATTATGGAATTCATTTCATCATTGATAGCTTCTTTCCAGAAATTTGAATCTCTGGAACTCATAACTTCAGAATAAGTTTTGGGATCATCATCAACGTTCATTACATATTTAGTCACGTTAAGGACTTCGTCCTTACTGCCTTCTACACGATATGTAATGAAGTCAGGACCATAGTCCTTCTCTATTCTCGCTCTTTTACTTCTCCATTGTTCAGTACTATTATCTGGTACTGACACTTCCTTGCTATTTTGAGCAGGAGCAAAATCATCGTCATTGATATCATTAGTCATACTACGTTCTGGACTAGATGATCTCAATGGGATCTCAACAGTTTGATTTTCAAAAAATTCTACATCTACAGATTCTATAACTTCTAGGGTGTCAAGAATAAGAAATCTATAAGTTATACTATTTAGTAAATATCCTATAAAAACGCATTTAAATGCTCTATTTCCTAACTTTGGTCGTTTAGGGTCTGGTTTTCTAACATAAGCTAAGCAACCCCAAACTTTAAGTCTAGTTAGGTTAGGTTTCCTATTAAACCATAATTCATAAGGGGAAATATTATTCTTTTTAAGTGGTACTCTATTTAAAATATAACATGCAGATAACATAGCATCACCCAATAGGTTATAAGATAAATTAGAACTTATGAGCATGGAATTAACCATTTCTACTAAAGTTCTATTCTTCCTTTCAGCAACACCATTTTGTTGTGGTGTATATGGGGCAGTACACTGGGGAATTATACCTTGTTGTTTACAAAACAAGGTGAATTCTTTTGAGAAATATTCACCACCATGATCTGAATGTAATATTTTAATTTTAACTCCTAATTGTGTTTCGACCTCTGCTTTGTAAATTTTGAATTTATCAAAAGCCTCATCTTTAGTTTTCATTAGATATACATATGCATATCTAGTAAAATCATCAATGAATGTTATATAGTATTGGTTACCACCATAGGTGATATGACTTTTTAAGTCACCCACATCACTATATACCAAATCAAGCAAACCAGTTTTCCTTTCTACGGATTTAAAGGATTTCCGGTGTATTTTTGCTTGAACGCATACTTCACATTTAGAGATGGTATCGAAATCACAATCAGAAATTAACCCTAATTTATTCATATTCCTAATGGAATTATAATTAACATGTCCTAATCTACCATGCCATAAATTAATAGAATCAACAATATAAGCAGAAGATTTCTTTATTAAATTCAACTTAATCATGTCGTTACAAGAGTATCCCTGTCCAATGAATTTACCATTCTTAGACAACACTAGCTTATCAGACTCATACACCATCTTGAATCCTCCTTTGTTAAGAAGGTATCCAGAGACCAAATTCTTACACATATCAGGTACATAAAATACATTGACTAATGTAAGAACTTTTCCAGAGGTGAGAGGAAGTTCTATAGTGCCTTTTCCCAGAACTTTACTTGGAACCTTATTTGCTCCAGTAACTTTATCGGCTTCTCCTTTATTTTCTTCGTAACTCTTGAAAAGATTATGGTCTTTGCAAATGTGAATGGTTGCTCCAGTATCGAACCACCAATCGTTATCATTGCCACTAACGGAGTTTGCCTCTTGCACTACAGCCACAAGCGAGTTTTCGACCACATTCACTTCTTGTTGTTTCTTCCGCAGACGGCAGTCTCGGGAATAGTGGCCGGGCTTTTTACAAAAATAACAAGCACCTTTCTTTTTATTGTTAGTTTTGGAATGATTTTTCTTAAACTTGTCTCATTCTTTGGCTTTAATTTATCAGTAATTTCAACATTATTTGCCTTAGAATGGGACTCAGCTTGTGGATTATCATCTAGATCGCGTTTGCGAGAGTCTTCTTCAATACGAAGATGACGCTGTAAACCGTCTAAATTATAATCCGTTTCCGCATGCTTCATTTTTTTCTTATAATCATTCCAACTATGCAGAAGTCTAGAAATTATAACTCCAACAACAAAAGATTCAGGGAGATCAATTCCAGCATCTTTAAGTTGATTCACCAACAGTAAGATTTCACTTACCTGTCCAATTATGGACCTATTGGTGACCATTTTGAAATCCATAAAATTAAAAATAAGAAACTTTTTATTGCTTGCCTCGGATATGCGGTATTTATTCTCCAGAGCAGTCAAGAGTGCCGTCGTTGTTTCCAAGGTCCTATGAGCATTGTGGACTGGGGTAGATAGCGCATTCAGAATATGGCCTCTGCATAGGAAATCGTCCTCTTTGCGCTTTGCACGTTTAGCCTTTAGAACAGCATCGTCCTTATCAGTTTCCTCCGGGATTTCTTCCAAGTCATCTTCCAAGATGTAGAACAACTTGACGGTGACCAGAAAAAATTTCATCGTCTCTTGCCAACGAGTGAAATTGTCACCATCAAAACGCTCCAATCGAGTTAGATGCTGATTCATAACTTGTAGAGCGCTCGAACCTTCCATGGTTGAAGAGTATTGTCTGAAAATTTGCTGGGGATTTTGCGGTTCGAGACGGATTTGACGGCGATGGTGATGAAGACAATGCTGTGCTTCCGACTTCAAGGATCTATGGAATAGATTCTTTCAGACAATAGTTCAACCCACCAGGTACAAACGGGTTATCGAACTATCGACTTTCAGGATTCAATGAAGCCCTATAACAGTGTAATCGGATTCAAAGTTTGTACGACTTTGATCCGACCAAGAACACTTAAGAAAATGTATTTTCGGAACCGAACCCGAAACCCGTACCCGGCCTGGCCCGGCCCGGTTCGGTTCGGTTCGGTCGGACGGACGGCGGCGGCGGCGCGCGTGTGGTGTTGCATGACTTCTCTCCTCACAACAAAGCAAACATATGGGAGCCCCAAGGCCCCATCATCCACTTGAGAAAGCTATATTTATACAAGTATATTGTATAGCTTTCTATAATGTGGGACTTTGATTTCTTCTTCCTTCCTTCTTTCTTTTCTTCTACTCTTCCAAAACTAAAACCCAAACCCAAATCATTTTTGAAAATTTTACAACAATCTTCCCCAATTTTCAAAAAATTAAATAATGGGACGGCTGCATCCCTAGAGTGATTTCCTACATACCCAAGTGGGATCAAGCCTATGTAGTTCTAAGATCAAGTTTTGCATCATCGTGAAAACCAACACATAAATAAAAGGTATCTTTTGGATTTGAACCTTTACTTAGCGTAAACCATTCAAAGCCTTATCGAGATTCTATGGTGAACGAATCTTGAACCAAGTATCCCTAATGATAAAACTGGAACAATCACACATGTTGATTTCCTTAGGTAAAGTGTTCTGTATTGCTCAGCACGTTAATGGCCATGTGCTTAAATCCTGGTTCATGAGTCTACTTAAAAGCGGTCTTACTTTCCTAGGAAACGACCTGATTGCCATACTCATATAGGTAAGTCTCTTAAGGTGTTTCTGCGATACACCTTTCAAGGTTTCTAGACTTATTAAGGAAGTATATCCATCCTTTGTTCTTGCAGAATCCAACACTAAATATTATGGGATTATCAATTTAGTGTTTCATAATCATTCGCTTAACTTGTTGGTACCCATTGAACTTTGTCTATCCTTTTCAAGACATAAGTTGGGTTTCTGTTAAGGATGATCAACCTTCATTCACAGACCTTAGTCCCATTTCTTGTGACTTTATAGAAACCATTGCCTTTGGAAGACCTTTTATAAGTGGGTCGGCCAAGTTTTTCTTCGTTTCTATGTAGTCTACAGTTATAACTCCTCTTTTGAGTAACTGTCTCACCATTTGATGTCTTAGACTCACATGTCTAGACTTTCCATTATATGTCTTATTAGACACATTGTATGTTGTTGCTTGATTGTCACAGTTAATCAAGACTGCTGGAGATGGCTTCTTCCACAAAGGGATTTCCATTAATAAATTCCTAAGTCATTCCGCTTCTTTACATGCATCTGCTAATGCAATCAATTCTGACAACATTGTTGAGTCAGAAATACAGGTCTGCTTCTTGGAAGCCCAAGACACAGTAGCGCCTCCTAATGTAAAGATCCATCCAGTCGTAGACTTGGATTTTGATTCTACATTGTTTCAGGTTGCATCACTATATCCTTCTATTGCAGCAGGATATCCTTTATAAGATAAACCATATTCAATGCTTCCTTTCAAATAAGCTAAAACTCTGGAAATGGCTTTCCAATGTTCGAAACCTGGATTACTCGTAAATCGACACAATATACTTATAGCATGCGTGATGTTTGGTCTAGTGCAATGCATAGCATACATAAGACTCCTAATAACACTGGAATACTCTAGTTGAGAGATAGTACATCCGGTGTTCTTTTCTAATTTAATACTAGGATCTAAAGGAGTTGGTGCTGGTTTGTCATCGTAATGACCATACTTTTGTAGGAATTTCTCTATGTAATGGGATTGAGTTAGTAATAACTCCCCCTCTTTCCTAACAATTTTAATTCGCAGAATTACATCAGCCTCTCCTAGATCTTTCATATCGAATTTAGAAGACAGAAACTTTTTAGTTTCATTCACACAGGATATATTGGAACCAAATATTAGCATGTCATCAACGTATAAACATATTATAACAATTTCGTTGTTATCCGATTTGCTATAAATACATTTATCAGCATCATTAACAATGAATCCATATGACAGTACAACTTTATCAAACTTCTCATGCCATTGCATGGGAGCTTGCTTCAGGCCATAAAGAGATTTTACTAATTTGCAAACTTTCTTTTCTTGGCCTGGGGTTTTGAAACCTTCAGGTTGTTCCATATATATCTCTTCTTCTAAATCTTCATTTAGAAAAGCAGTCTTTACATCCATTTGATGTATGACTAATTTATGAATTGATGCAAGTGCAATTAAACAGCGTATAGAAGATATGCGAGCAACTGGATCATATGTATCAAAATAATCTACTCCATGTCTTTGCTTATATCCCTTAGCAACTAATCTGTCTTTAAACTTGTCAATGGATCCATTTGTATTCAACTTTTTCTTGAATATCCATGTACATCCTATAGGTTTAGCACCAAGAGGTAAATCAGTTAAAACCCAAGTTTGGTTTAACATTATGGAATTCATTTCATCATTGATAGCTTCTTTCTAGAAATTTGAATCTCTGGAACTCATAGCTTCAGAATAAGTTTTGGAATCATCATCAACGTTCATTACATATTTAGTCACATTAAGGACTTCGTCCATACTGCCTTCTACAAGATATGTAATGAAGTCAGGACCATAGTCCTTCTCTATTCTCGCTCTTTTACTTCTCCGTTGTTCAGTACTATTATCTGGTACTGACACTTCCTTACTGTTTTGAGCAGGAGCAAAATCATCGTCATTGATATCATTAGTCATACTACGTTCTGGACTAGATGATCTCAATGGGGTCTCAATGATTTTCAAAAAATTTTACATCTACAGATTCTATAACTTCTAGGGTGTCAAGAATAAGAAATCTATAAGTTATACTATTAAGTAAATATCCTATGAAAACGCATTTAAATTCTCTATTTCCTAACTTTGGTCGTTTGGGGTCTGGTTTTCTAACATAAGCTAAGCAACCCCAAACTTTAAGTCTAGTTAGGTTAGTTTTCCTATTAAACCATAATTCATAAGGGGAAATATTATTCTTTTTAAGTGGTACTCTATTTAAAATATAACATGCAGATAACATAGCATCACCCCATAGGTTATAAGATAAATTAGAACTTATGAGCATGGAATTAACCATTTCTACTAAAGTTCTATTCTTCCTTTCAGCAACACCATTTTGTTGTGGTGTATATGGGGCAATACATTGGTGAATTGTACCTTGTTGTTTACAAAACAAGGTGAATTCATTTGAGAAATATTCACCACCACGATCTGAATGTAATATTTTAATTTTAACTCCTAATTGTGTTTCGACCTCTGCTTTGTAAATTTTGAATTTATCAAAAGCCTCATCTTTAGTTTTCATTAGATATACATATGCATATCTAGTAAAATCATCAATGAATGTTATATAGTATTGGTTACCACCATAGGTGATATGACTTTTTAAGTCACCCACATCACTATATACCAAATCAAGCAAACCAATTTTCCTTTCTACGGATTTAAAGGATTTCCGGTGTATTTTTGCTTGAACGCATATTTCACATTTAGAGATGGTATCGAAATCACAATCAGAAATTAACCCTAATTTATTCATATTCCTAATGGAATTATAATTAACAAGTCCTAATCTACCATGCCATAAATTAATAGAATCAACAATATAAACAGAAGATTTCTTTATTAAATTCAACTTAATCATGCCGTTACAAGAGTATCCCTGTCCAATGAATTTACCATTCTTAGACAACACTAGCTTATCAGACTCATACACCATCTTGAATCCTCCTTTGTTAAGAAGGTATCCAGTGACCAAATCCTTACACATATCAGGTACATAAAATACATTGACTAATGTAAGAACTTTTCCAGAGGTGAGAGGAAGTTCTATAGTGCCTTTTCCCAGAACTTTACTTGGAACCTTATTTGCTCCAGTAACTTTATCGGCTTCTCCTTTATTTTCTTCGTAACTCTTGAAAAGATTACGGTCTTTGCAAATGTGAATGGTTGCTCCAGTATCGAACCACCAATCGTTATCATTGCCACTAACGGAGTTTGCCTCTTGCACTACAGCCACAAGCGAGTCTTCGACCACATTCACTTTTTGTTGTTTCTTCCGTAGACGGCAGTCTCGGGCATAGTGGCCGGTCTTGTTACAAAAATAACAAGCACCTTTCTTTTTGTTGTTAGTTTTGAAATGTCTTAAACCGTGTCTCATTCTTTGACTTTAATTTATCAGTAATTTCAACATTATTTGCCTTAGAATGGGACTCAGCTTGTGGATTATCATCTAGATCGCGTTTGCGAGAGTCTTCTTCAACACGAAGATGACGCTGTAAACCGTCTAAATTATAATCCGTTTCTGCATGCTTCATCTTTTTCTTATAATCATTCCAACTATGCGGAAGTCTAGAAATTATAACTCCAACAACAAAAGATTCAGGGAGATCAATTCCAGCATCTTTAAGTTGATTCATCAACAGTAAGATTTCGCTTGCTTGTCCAATTATGGACTTATTGGTGACCATTTTGAAATCCATAAAATTAGAAATAAGAAACTTTTTATTGCTTGCCTCGGATATGCGGTATTTATTCTCCAGAGCAGTCCAGAGCGCCTTCGCTGTTTCCAAGGTCCTATAAGCATTGTCGACTGGGGTAGATAGCGCATTCAGAATATGGCATCTGTATAGGAAATCGTCCTCTTTGCGCTTTGCACGTTTAGCCTTTAGAACAGCATCGTCCTTATCAGTTTCCTCCGGGATTTCTTCCAAGTCATCTTCCAAGATGTAGAACAACTTGACGGTGACCAGGAAAAATTTCATCGTCTCTTGCCAACGAGTGAAATTGTCACCATCAAAACGCTCCAATCGAGTTAGATGCTGATTCATAACTTGTAGAGCGCTCGAACCTTCCATGGTTGAAGAGTATTGTCTGAAAATTTGTTGGGGATTTTGCGGTTCGAGACGGATTTGACGGCGATGGTGATGAAGACAATGCTGTACTTCCGACTTCAAGGATCTATGGAATAGATTCTTTCAGACAATAGTTCAACCCACCAGGTACAAACGGGTTATCGAACTATCGACTTTCAGGATTCAATGAAGCCCTATAACAGCGTAATCGGATTTAAAGGTTGTACGACTTTGATCCGACCAAGAACACTTCAGAAAATGTATCCGATGATGCAATTTATATAGAATAGAATGAAGAGGAAGAAGAATACAATCCTGCAACGCTTTCTGAATTTGCAACACCTTGGAGGCGTCACAAAACAGAGCGTTTAGTAACGTTATCCCGGCGTCGCAGAACTGCTGTAGGAAGAAGAAGAAGATGCGGAACTGATTTGCAACTTTTTCCGGGCCCAAAAATATTTTCGGAACCGAACCCGTACCCGGCCCGGCCCAGTTCGGTTCGGTCGGACGGCTGCGGCGGCGCGCGTTTGGTGCTGCATGACTTCTCTCCTCACAACAAAGCAAACATGTGGAAGCCCCAAGGCCCCATCATCCACTTGAGAAAGCTATATTTATACAAGTATATTGTATAGCTTTCTATAATGTGGGACTTTGATTTCTTCTTCCTTCCTTCTTCCTTTTCTTCTACTCTTCCAAAACTAAAACCCAAACCCAAATCATTTTTGAAAATTTTACAACAATCTCCCCCAATTTTCAAAAAATTAAATAATAGGACGGGTGCATCACTAGAGTGATTTCCTATATACCCAAGTGGGATCAAGCTTATGTAGTTCTAAGATCAAGTTTTGCATCATCGTGAAAACCAACACATAAATAAAAGGTATCTTTTGGATTTGAACCTTTACTTAGTGTAAACCATTCAAAGCCTTATCGAGATTCTATGGTGAACGAATCTTGAACCAAGTATCCCTAATGATAAAACCTGAACAATCACACATGTTGATTTCCTTAGGTAAAGTGTTCTGTATTGCTCAGCACGTTAATGGCCATGTGTTTAAATCCTGGTTCATGAGTCTACTTAGAAAGCGGTCTTACTTTCCTAGGAAACGGCCTGATTTCCATACTCATATAGGTAAGTCTCTTAAGGTGTTTCTGCGATACACCTTTCAAGGTTTCTAGACTTATTAAGGAAGTATGTCCATCCTTTGTTCTTGCAGAATCCAACACTAAATATTATGGGATTATCGATTTAGTGTTCCATAATCATTCGCTTAACTTGTTGGTACCCATTGAACTTTGTCTATCCTTTTCAAGACATAAGTTGGGTTTCTGTTAAGGATGATCAACCTTCATTCACAGACCTTAGTCCCATTTCTTGTGACTTTATAGAAACCATTGTCTTTGGAAGACCTTTTGTAAGTGGGTCAGCCAAGTTTTTCTTCGTTTCTATGTAGTCTACAGTTATAACTCTTCTTTTGAGTAACTGTCTCACCATTTGATGTCTTAGACTCACATGTCTAGACTTTCCATTATATGTCTTATTAGACACATTGTATATTGTTGCTTGATTGTCACAGTTAATCAAGACTGCTGGAGATGGCTTCTTCCACAAAGGGATTTCCATTAATAAATTCCTAAGCCATTCCGCTTCTTTACATGCATCTGCTAATGCAATCAATTCTGACAACATATTGAGTCAGAAATACAGGTCTGCTTCTTGGAAGCCCAAGACACAGCAGCACCTCCTAATGTAAAGATCCATCCAGTCGTAAACTTGGATTTGGATTCTACATTGTTCCAGGTTGCATCACTATATCCTTTTATTGCAGCAGGATATCCTTTATAAGATAAAGCATATTCAATGGTTCCTTTCAAATAAGCTAAAACTCTGGAAATGGCTTTCCAATGTTCGAAACCTGGATTACTCGTAAATCGACACAATATACTTATAGCATGCGCGATGTCTGGTCTAGTGCAATGCATAACATACATAAGACTCCCAATAACACTGAAATACTCTAGTTGAGAGATAGTACGTCCAGTGTTCTTTTCTAATTTAATAGTAGGATCTAAAGGAGTTGGTGCTGGTTTGTCATCGTAATGACCATACTTTTGTAGGAATTTCTCTATGTAATGGAATTGAGTTAGTAATAACTCCCCCTCTTTCCTAACAATTTTAATTCCCAAAATTACATCAGCCTCTTCTAGATCTTTCATATCGAATTTAGAAGACAGAAACTTTTTAGTTTCATTCACAGAAGATATATTGGAACCAAATATTAGCATGTCATCAACGTATAAACATATTATAACAATTCCGTTGTTATCCGATTTGCTATAAATACATTTATCAGCATCATTAACAATGAATCCATATGACAGTGCAAGTTTATCAAACTTCTCATGCCATTACATGGAGCTTGCTTCAGGCCATAAAGAGATTTTACTAATTTGCAAACTTTCTTTTCTTGGCCTGAGGTTTTGAAACCTTCAGGTTGTTCCATATAGACGTGAGGAGGTGTCTATTCTTCTAAATCTCCATTTAGACGTGAGGAGGTGTCTATTCGCCAAGCGTCACGACCGTTTGCAACGGTTCGTAACTGTTGCGATTCAAACGTCGCGTCCATTCACATTTGCAACGTTCAGAAAACGTTACCCAGCCCGGTTCGGTCGGACGGCCGGCAGCGCGCGTGTGGTGTTGCATGACTTCTATTCTCACAACAAAGCAAACATGTGGAAGCCCCAAGGCCCCGTTATTCACTTGAGAAAGCTATATTTATACAAGTATATTGTATAGCTTTCTATAATGTGGGACTTTGATTTCTTCTTCCTTCCTTCTTTCTTTTCTTCTACTCTTCCAAAACTAAAACCCAAACCCAAATCATTTTTGAAAATTTTACAACAGATTTGTGTGCAGTGTGGGTATTGCAGCAGTTGTGTGTTTGCTGTGACCAAATGCATGTGCGTGTGTAATAGGTGTGAGTCATAATATATGTAGCTGCTGCACTTGTGTGTGTAAATTCATATGGGTTTGTATGTGTAATTCTAGACTTGCATGTGTTGTGGTATCGTGACTGTGTTGGTAGTGTGTTTGTGCGAGTGTACGAGTTACAATATGTATATAATATGAAATTGTGTTCATGTGTGACTGTATTTTCCTGTGAATGTGAATAGGTTGAAATGTGTTTATTAGTGTATAAGCATGCATGATGAGCTGCTATTGTGAGTTGAGTGAGTTAGTGCGTTGTTTAATTTTTTGTGCTATTGAGTGTGCTGATTCACGTGTGTGTTTTCTTTATTTTTGTTCTTGTTGGTTTGACTATTGAAGCAAACTGTTTTCAGTGCATTTTAATGCAAACTGTTCTCAAAGCTATGTATTATATATTGAAGCTTTCGGTAATGCCATATGCAAGGAGCATATAACGCATACATGGAGCATATAACGCATACCCCACGGTACTTATGATCATGAGGAGAGCACTACATATAATTACTAAATTATGCTTCATTTGTCCTTAAGCATACATACTTCTTGCCGTTTTGATCACTGTTTGATGTTGGCGTGCATACATGTATGCGTAAACACCATTATTTAGCTAATGCATTTGTTGTGAACTCGATAGATGCTCCTTGGATTTTACATATACGAATGCATGCGTATATGTACTATGTGATTCATTTTGTTTTCACTTTTTGGGTGCATAGTGCAGGTTTTTGTTTATATTGTTTATATTCATAAAGAGTCTACGCATGGCATGGTCCAAGAATATTTATTATACAATCATTTACCCTAGGCATGTCACAAGTGAATTGTTAGCCAGTGAGTTTGTTAAGAATTTAAGTGTGAAATATAGAAATTGTTTTGAATGTTTTATAAAAATTGTCTAAAAATATTGTTTAATTATAGAAAAATAATTGTTAATTAGGTGTAGCATTCTGTTTTATAAACTATTTTGGATTTTAAAAGAAAGAAATGAATTTTCTAATGTTATTGGTAAGTATTAAATTATTACTTAAGTTATAAAAGGTTGAGGAATTAATTAATTATTGTATAGTGATATTATATTTGGTTTTGATTAATGAACCATTTCAAACACTTATTTTGTTATAGTAAGATTGTTTGTTATAAAGTGTGAGATTTTAATAAATAAATATAATTGAGTTTTGAAAAATGTATTTAATTGATTACGAACAAATTCGACTAATTTGAATGATTTATAATTATTTAAAATAATATTTAATCATAGTAAATTTTGAAATAACACCGATATGTAATATTTAGCTTTGTAAACTATTCTGGGAAATTAAAATAAGTTTTTATTATTATTAATTAGTACGTGTCTGTGCTTCGCACACGGGCTGTTTGTGTTATTGTATGCGTTGATATTTTGTTTGAGCGTCGAAAAGCAAGGACATTTTTGGAATTTCAAAAAGACACCGAGTAAATTAATTCAACGAATTTTTTTAATTAGTAGTAGAGATAAATACTCAAGAATCGATTAATTTTATATAATGAATAGAAATTAGTTATTTATTGTAATTATTAAACTATATCTAAGTTTAGATAAATATTTAATTAATTCTAAAATATGTATTTCTTATGTATTTCATATTATTTATTTGGTTATATAAAATTATATGTTTTAAATGATTCGTTATTAAATATAATTTATTTACTTTACCTTTATTCAAGTAATTTATTTTTACGTTAGTTTCATGATCATTTTTTCCTTGCATATTGAATTGAATCATGATGTGGTGCTTATTGATTTGATATGATACGATAATGACATTTTTATATTTGACTTGTGAGATTTATTTCTATGTTATGAGAAATTTGAATAAACGGATTAGTGATACCGTTCAGTATGAGACTTTCGGTTAACACTATTTCGATTATTCATTTGACTTGTCATATAGAGATGTCTATGGTGGATTGAGTACAGTTTATGAGCATAGTGTAACAACCGAGTTTTGGAGATTACTTGGTAATATTGAAAATTAAAATAAAATTGGAAATTTTATTTGTTTATTTCGAATAAACAATGAATTTTGAAAATAAATAAGAAAAATAAAGTTTGGAGCTTTTTTTTATTTATTTGGTTTAATAATGATCGAAAAATGGGTTTTATTTGGAGAAAATGCAATAATTGTATTGATTATTGCCAATTACTTCTTTTAATAATTTTTAAAAGAAGTACGAGATTTTTAAAGGTTGTTTATTTAAATAAAAAGATGGAAATTGGTTTTAAAATGAGTTTAATTATAAATTTGAGTTTAAAATAGTTTAAAATATTTTTTTAAGTGAGAAAGGTATTTTTGTAGACTTTTAGAATTTAAAAATATAATTTTATACATTTATTTGAGTAAATAGTGTATTTTTGAAAAAATAAAGGATTTTAATAATAATAATAATGTTAAAATTAATCTTTTATATAATGTGAAATATTCTACATATTTTATTGTGTAAAAATTTGAGGGAAAATACACTGTTCATGTATAAGTGTGCATATTTGTTAAGTATGTTTAATTTAACTTAGGCTTATTGATTAACTCTTTTATTTGGGTCCAAAGCCCACCTAGCCTAAACCAGTAATTGAGAAACCTGTACGTTCAATTTATTTCTTCTCCTTCTTCTAACCAAAGAATGGAAAAATAAGGAAAACAACCCACCTTTTCTCAATTTCAAGTTTTCAAACCACAATCCTTTCAATTCAAACTAAGATTTTATTAGTCTAATTGAAATTAAAAAGTAATCTCATTTCAAAGCATTGTTATTTTATCAAAATCTAAAATTTTAGAAGAGTTGTTTGTTAATTATTTTCTTTCCAGTTGCATGTGTCTACCTTGAGTTCTAGCAGGTTAAGAGAGGCTTCTTCTTCTTAAAAGCAAGCGACTTTCGTCCAATTCATCATGTTTGCTCTCTAAATGGCAAAGGTGAGTTAACAAACTCACATTTCTAGCTGAAACGATGTTGCTAGTGCAAAGATTTGTGAGAAATATTGCTTGCTATATATGAATTTTGAGAAGCTTTCATTTACAGTTATATTCAGTTTCTGTTGCTACTTTGAGACCTTGTATCTTGTGATTCCAGCACCGAAATGCTGTCGAATTTCTTACATTTGGTAGTTTGTATGTTGAATTACATCTCTGAAATTTTTGTTGAAAACTAAGGTTATTTGCTATGTTAAACTCAAACTAGAAAATCAGTTCGTGAGCAGGAATTGCCTGGAACAAAAATTCGTAGGCCAGTCGACAGCTACCTTCCTTGGGTCGACCTCAGAGGCTCCTAGGTCGATCGTACGGACTAAGGAGGTCGACCTCCTAGCCGACCTCAAGGTCGACCTGGTGGAAGGCAAATTCTTGCCTTGTTTCATCATGTGTTCACAGTTTTCTTGCTCCTTTTGTTCCACTTCTGGTTTGATCTTGTGATGTTTTTAATCATTTCCGAAGGCCATGATGTCTTCAATAAACTAGCCAAACTTTGGAGATTTAAAAATTAAAAATTTTGAATTATTTTGAATTTAAATTCGAATATCGGTTTAAGTGATTTCCCTTGTTTTTATTCGTTTTCGAGCACGGTTTTCTTCGAATCTTTTTGAAATGATTTTTAAAATAAATGGGCATTTCAAAATAATCATTATATAATATTTTAATGTATTTTCAAGTGTAAAATCTATTCATTCTCTATAATAAGAGAAATGTTCGAATATGGTTTTCAAATTGATTTCGGAAATTGGTGTTCAAAGCTTGTTCTTCCCAAGTAAATTATTTTATTTATATAATCCATGTTTTTGCACTTTTCGAGCAAATGAGAAGGAGAATTAAACGGTTTGTTAAAATACGTGGTATGGGACCGTGCGTTTATCTTATCGGTTAATTCCCAACTTGTTCGTATGATCGTTTTGACCTTCGGATCAAGTTTACCAATGAGATGGGGTAAAATTTTTACTACCTTGAGTGTGAAATTTACTAGCGATTAGTAAACCGTTTAGTGCGAATGTGTGGGATGAGACATACGTTAGCACTGTTCGAGTTCCTACCGAAGAGTTTGTGACACATTTGCCATTGCGGCGTGTCAGTACTGGACCTTCGAGTCATTGCCATTGCGGCGATTGCCATTGCAGCGTATTTGAATTTGAGACGTTTGCCATTACGGCGTTTGCCATTGCAGCGTATTTGCCGTTGCGGCATATTTGTCATTATGACATTTTGCCTTCGGGTGAGGTACCTATTTGAGATAACCGTACTTGGCAAGGCTTCGGCCATATGCACATGCTAAACTTTTGAGATGTTTTCTTGACTATATTCCCTAGTGTATCGTCCCTTTTCAAAATTGATCCTTTGAACCATTTGATATATTTGTGGCGATTACCTTTCGAGAATTTGAACTCTTAAAAGTTCTATTTTTGAGATTTTAGTTGCCTACACTGGCGTTATTTGAGATTTGCCTTTTGGCGTTTATTTGGGATTATATTCTCCTATGTTGGAGAGATGTATTTGATTGCTTTATGGCGTATTTTTGAGATGATAATTTCTTTGAGATTTCTTTGAGTTGCGAATATGGCAGATTTGGGATTTTTCCTTTTTAGGAGTTCTATTTTCCCTGAACCACTATTAATGATTTGTGATATCCCGATGATATAGGCTTGCTATATTTAGCGTTTTATGCATTGTCTTATCCCTTTTGAGACTATAGTTAAGTGATATCATCCCTATCATCCCATCAGTTGTACTAGCCATACCATGCTTATACTCATGATTAAACTCAGTATTGTTCCTTCTTGTTTATGAAGAACATTACTCTTATCGTTATGCATCTATTACTGCTTATCTTTATATTTGATATGTTTAGCTAGACTGACCCGTGTATTTTATACTTGGGTTAGACCGAGATGTTTCAGATGAGATACTTACTTTTGGACTCTACTTGATGCTTCCGCCTTGGACTTCAGCTTGACTCTTTTGTTGTAGTCTTATAGTTGTTCTGTATAACTCTGATATGTATTCATTGTTTTGACTCATGTATATATTGTGGTCGTCATACCACTTATGATGTATTAATTTTATTGTATTGAGATGTATTAGTATGTGTGTGTGTGTGTGTGTGTGTATATATTTGTGTGTGTGTGTATATATATTCTACGATGTGTTATGCATGTGATGTCCCGGAATTTTGAGCAATACTTATTTGTAATTAATAATAATTAATCTTTCTAAGTTAATAAAAATATTCTATTTGTAATGAATATATGTGTATACATTGTAGAAAGGAATTTGGTTTCAATTTAAATTCAATAAAAATGTTTTCAAAATATATATATATATATATATATATATATATATATATATATGTTTATATATATTGTGATTTGAAGTTTTTTTTTTAAATTTAAATAATTTCTAAAGTTAATATTTAAAATGTTCTATTTATAATGTGTGTGTGTGTGTGTGTATATATATATATATATATATATATATTGTAAATAGAAAAGTATTGGATTAAACTTAATTAGAAAATGTGTTTTCAAATTTAATATATATATATATATATGAATATGTATATATTGTGATTTGGAAGACAATGTTTGAATTTAATAAAATGCTTTCCAAAAGCTATGTAAAATTAATCTTATATTTTCAAAACATAAAGAAAAATTTATTTTGTTAAAAGTATAATAGTTTAAAAATAGTATATTATTATAAAGCTTAATTTATTTTCTTTTAAATTGGTTTTTGAAAATAAATTTAGTTTTTATATGTAATATCAATGTTAGATATAATAGCTTAAGTTTAAACTTCTAAATAAAATTTAAATAAATGTTCATTTTCTTTCTTTTAAACTTATTTTTGGAAAATGGATTTTAAAATATAAATAAATAAAACATAAAGAGATAAATACATTTCATAGTTATATTAAACATAAGTATTTAGGTTAATATGTAATTAAGGTTTAAATCATTTGTAATAATAAGTAATTAATTCAATAATCAAATCTAAAACACTTGGCAACTTAAAAATTAATGAGAAGTACACTTGTATTCATAATAATACAAGTTTGAACATGTGTAAATAAATGGATTTATGCAAGAAAACAAGTGGCCTCACTTTGTTTAAAAGAAAATTTTGTTTATAATTAATGCTTAAAAGAAAAAGGTCTGTTATTTTTCTTCAGCTCAAAATCTTCTTTAGATTTCTTCTTAAAAAAAAGAAAAAAAAACAAAAGCAAAATTCAAAACTGTAATCAAATCTGAAGCCATTTACAACTTCAGATCCAAAATTTCAACCTGAGAACATGCAATACTATTTGAAGAATTCAATAGAAAGTTTTCATCCAGTGATGAAAGAAATTTAAAGCTATGCGCATCATCAAGTTTTCAAAGTTCAACTGAGATCAAGCTAACTGTTTTCAAAAATCAAACAACAGATTTTAAGATACAAATCAATTTCAAAGTTCCAGGAAAACTAAGTAATACAATGTTCTCTGATTCTAGAATTCTGGTGAATAAATCTCTTATTTAAAAACAATTTCATATTTAGTCTGATATTATGCTGACATATATGGAAATTATTGTAGTATAATAAATAATGTGAATCTGTATGTTTGCATGAATGTCTTCAATTTGAATACTGGCTTGAGTTATTGAAACATGCCTGAATATGCTTTCTGGGTTTGTCTCTGTTAAATCTCTGACCAGAACAACTAGAAAATTTCCTATCACCCAAATGAATCACGATTTGGCTTTGATTTTTGGAAAGAAATTGGTTATAACTATGTAATCTTGATTTTAAAAATAATTTAATGTAATTATATTTATTAAATATACCGTGAATGTAAGATTATAGTAAAAAAATCAAAATATAAGTGAAATCTGTATCTTAGATTTCATCTTTAGATTATATAGTCTGAATCACAGTATCAAATCATAAATTTTAATATAAAATTTGTGATTTTTAATTTTGATGTGAATTCGACAAATGGTTCGATTTTGGGTTTTCAGTCGACAGCCGTTGATTGGGGTCGAGGGGAGTCGAAGTTCGGCATGGAGATGGCCGTGGTGTCTGAGAACACGGGAAAAATAGTGGAAGTTGGTATCGATGGCCATGATGGCCATGAAGCGGCGATGTAGGGTTTGTTTGTCAGTTTGGGTCGGCGAGGTTGTTGTTGTTTTCTCGATCAACGTGGTGCACCAGAACGAATCGCAGGTGGGGGAACGGTTTCGTGTGTTCGAGGCGCATCTCTGGTGAAGGTGGCAGATCATCTAGTGGTAGGGTTCGTCGTCGGTAGGCGGTTTCGTCGATCGTATTTCTAGAGGCTATAGGTTGAATTGCTCGTTTTTATTTCTCTGGTGATGTCGGCAAGCTGAGTAGTTTCGAGGGATGAGGGGAGAATCGACGACGTGGTGAGAGTCGTAGCGATGGCCAGAATCGATCAACTTCGTCGTGCACGTGCATGAGGTCGGATTTGTGCATCTGAGTTATTGGTTAGGGAAGAAGGAGTTGTGGCCAAGTTTTCTCGAAGTGATTCTCGTATTTGTAGTGGGGTGACACGGGGTTTTTGCATGTGCTTTCTCGAGTAGCTTGTTCCAGATTTAAAGCTTGTCCAGTTTAAAGTAAAGTGAAGTTTAAAGCAAAATTTTTACTAAAGTTTGCTCCAGAATTCAAATTTTGTCCAGTTTTAAATTTAAAAATGAATTTCAAATTTTTTTAAGGCAAAGCTAAATTTTAAAAAAAAGTTTTTAGTTAGTTTTTAAAATGTATGAAATGATTAATTTAAAGTTTGATGTTAAAAGAATTTTTGTTTTAGAGTTTTTTTTCAAAGTTCAAACTTTTGTTTAAAATAGTTTTGGTTATAAATATCGCTTTAGTTAAATTATGAAATGAACCCCTAAATGTTTACAAATAAAATATTATTGATGTGATTGAATGTGATATAGCAAAGGTATTTAACTTGAATAAATTTAAAGATGATGATTTTTGTAAACCAAACTCAAGCTTTTAAATTTAAAATTTTAATTTTAAAATGATAGATAAGAGTTAATGTAATGTATGGTTTATCTTAATTTAATCAAGTTTTATTTATAAAGGTAATTAAAGTATAATTACTTAATTAATTTAAATAATTAATTTGGGTAATTAAATTAAGATAAATTAATTTGTGTAATTAATTAAGTGAAATTAATTACTTAATTAAGGATTAATTAATCTAGGTTAATCAATTAAGAAATAATTAAGTAATTAAGAAGTTATTTACTTAATGTTAAGAAGAATTATTAAAGGTAATTACTTAATAAAGTAATTAAAGTAATTAATTACTCAGTGTAATTAATAAAGTTAATGTGGTTAATTTTAGTTAATTAATTAAGTTTAATTAATTAAAGGGAATTACTTAATGATGGGATTAAGTATAATTACTTAATTAATGAGGTATAATTACTTAGTGAAGTAATTAATGAATAATTACTGGATGTAATTAATTAAGGGAAATTACTTGATGGATAGTAACTAAAGGATAATTACTTAGAGGAAGTAATTAAGTGAAAATTACTCGGTGTAGTTAACGGATTAATTAATGTAATTAATCAAGGAGTTGGTTTAATTGATGAAGTAATTAAGGGAAGTTAATTACTAAATGTGATTAATCAGGTTTGATTAATAAATGTAATTAAGTTTGTAATTAATTATTAAATGTAATTAAAGGAGTAACTAATTCATGAAGTAATTAGAGGATCACTAATTAATGAATAATTAATTGTTTAATTGATTAATAAATGTGATTAATTAAAAGGATAATTAATCAATGAAGTGATTAAGTATAATTAATTAATGTAATTAATTAAAGATTAATGTAATTAATTATAGTTAATTAATTAATTAAAAATTAATTAAGATTAATTAATGATTAAAGGTTGATTAATTTGTGTAATTAATTTAAGGCTAAATTACTTAGTGTAATTAAAGAATAACTAATCTAGGGTGATTAATTAAGAGTATGATTAAAGAATAATTAATCTGTAATTGAAGATTAATTAATTAGGATATAAGGTGATTAAAGAGTGATTAATTAATTAACTGTAATTAATTAATGATTGTTTAAGCAGGATTAGTTGTTTAATTCTCAAGTAATTAATTTAACTTAAGTTGGTTAAATTAATTATAAAAGGGTTAATGATGCCTGTTTGTGGACGATTGTTTATAGAATATCTGAATTGATTGATATCTATTGGATGATATGTCGTGATATTCTGTGATATGATATTTGATATATCGGTGATAAATGTATGATATTTAATTGTGAATGATGCTGTGTGAATTCAATGTTTTAAATTGAATTAAATTGTTAAACTTTAATCACTTGGACATTAAGATGGCGTTTTGGATTCGATGAGACCCGGATCGGGTTTTCAAATTTGGAATTTCAAAAACCACATCGATCCAATTTAAACGTTAGGTCGTGAATCTCAAGTGAAAGAGTGAAGACTCGAGGTGTAAGGGATATTGTCGTTAATACTCTGAGGGTGATTCCAACATGAGTTTAACGGGGGTAGTACTTTCAGATTCGAGATGAAGATTCAGAGTGCAAGGGCTATTATCGTTAACTCTGAGGATGATTCCAAAATGAGTGTAGCAAGATAGTGCGTTTGGTTTCGTTCGAACCCGGAATGAACTTGTATGGATTGTATGCTTTCAGAACATCGTCAGGTGGACGATGAGCATTCTAAGATAGATGTGTTCTATAAAGGTAATCGTAGCTTCAAGCCTCATCAACGGGGAATGGCTAAAACATGGGAGGTGCAGCAAGGCTAAGTGGGTAGCACCCATGTAGGACGAGATTTACCCCTGTCTAGAGGTCCCTTTTATTTCGGCTGTATGGGCGGTTGATCATGACAATTGACGGGGTTGTCTTGTTCGGGGCTGTCCAGTAAGGGATGGTTCCGGCCTTGTGTTACAGGGGATTTAGGGTGGATCCTCGGTACGGTGATCTAGGCCACGTACTGCGACGGACGGTACCCCAGTAGGCCTACCATTGATGGAAACCCATTCTTCCTACGTGCCCCTACAGTTTTGATTGTATTACCCACTTTTGTGGCCAGTAGCTGGAATTTAATGAATGTAACAATTTGGGCAATTTTATATTTACTTGAAAACCCTAGACCCTATTATAATATCACTGGATTTCCTATCAAATGTTTTGTTTAGCGTAAGGTAAAAACTTACCCATGTTTATTTCTGGGAATCTTACGTGATACCTTTGTTTTCAAAGAATTTTCAAAGTTAAGCAACTTTAACGCGTTTACTCACACCAGACCCATGTCTGACCCAAATGTTTATTTTCTGTTTTATTAAACTCTTGGGTACTCATATTATGTATGATTAGTCGAGGGATTCAGGTTAGCTTTGACGAATTCTGAATGAGATTTGGAGCAGGAGGCTTCAGCGTTTGTATATATTTATATATGGTTCTGCTGCTAGTATTGTGTTGTATTCATGTTGATGTACTTAAGTTGTAATAACTAGACAGATGTTTATAACTGTCTAGTTTGTGTTGATTGAGCTGTATAACTCTGATGTATATGATAATATGTTATATATTATGTGATATAATATAATTTTTTCGTTTCGCTGTGAGATTCTGATGTTGTTCTGTTCTTTCTTTTCTATCTTTTCTCTTTTCTATCCCTTTCTTTCTTCTTAATGATGCGTCTTTCTATGGAATGAAAGGCGGCTCGTTACAATGCATTAGAGTTGTTGTATTTTGTTCTGATAGATCCTATAGCCGCCTATGGCTTTGTGTTAAGTATTTATTGGATATGTCGATCCACTTGAGTTAGGAAAAAAGGGCATTTGTCAACGTATTCAATAGATATTTAAGACAAGGCTATAGATGGTCACTCCTAGCCAGATTTATTCTCCACATTAGCAGACGGTATTACCTAGTAATATTCTTTGCTTGTGTAGGTCTCATGGTGGGGCGTCACACATTGAATAATTATCCGAGTAACAAGCGTTTGCATGGGATGTTGTTATGTTATTTGTTTGATTATTCATTGTAAGTAAATGTCACTCAAACAGGGATATGCTCATGAGTACTTGGTGATACTTGCTACGGTGGGTATATTTTAGTTATGTGTTGGCCTATGGTTGGAGCCATGTGTTGGCTAGTGGTTAGAGCTCTAGTATATCCTAGTCATATCTTGACTTATACGGAGCCGTGTGTCAGTTTATGTCTAAAGCTATGAGTAGATATAGGTTAGGAGTACTATATGTCGTCCATGTTGGTTCCGGCTCACGTTATGTTTCGAGAGTGATCCATATTGGTCAGTATCCACCATAGCGGTCTGAATAAGGGATTTTCACCCCTAATCTATGATATCTTTTTTATGATTTTGTTTAGCCCTATGTTAGAATTAAGTGTGTAGTGCGACATAGGCCAGCAGTCAGTTACCCTTGGGGCACAAGTGTCGGTAGTCGTGGTCAAAGAAATTATGCATTGTCTAACATATGGTAGACCATTGTCATGATACCGAGAGGGGAGAGGTAAGGGTAACCGATAACTATAGGAATCATGTCATATAGACTACATGTGGCTCTTGGAGCAAGAAGACATGCTGTCAATATTCCATCTTGTTTCGGTATATATATGTGTGGTAGTGGATTGACATATGTCCCTATCCTGTCATGAGTTGACTATTCTAGAGTCTGGATGAGTCTAAAGAGTAGTCAGTCCCCATGTCCACACTCTTCTGATTTTGACGTTATAAAGATAGCTTTTGATTATTGATTGTGATAGATTATCTTTGTGGATTGTATAATATTGGATATCATTTAGATGATTTGATAGACTATCTCACATTATTTATTGACAAATTTTATAATATTATATCAGGGCATTGCTGTGTACTAGCCTGATACACTTGACGATTTCATTTCCTATGATGATGATTTATGATATGGATGGTTTACTCATTTATGTTGATTATGTGATTTCTGATTTGATGTATTTCCATATGGGCGTTGACATTTTTTGGACATCAGAGTTGATTATTTTATGTCATATTTGAGATGTGATTCTTTAAGGGGCATTTATGGCATTATATAGACATTATAGACATACATTTTATATCTATATACATAAATTGATTTGTATACTAGCGATTTGGATATCTCTGGTAGTGACGTTATATTATTATTTCTTATTTACATTTTGTTACCTCTATAATACTTGATTAGACATAGTCTGACCCTTATGATTTTATATAATACTTGGGTCAGTCCGAGATATTTTATATACAGGGATGACGTGACCAGCATTTATTTTATTGGGCTTAGTGGAGATTTATATAGGGACTGTTACGTAATATTTAGGTGACTGCAATATATTATGTATGCCTAATGTTGTATTGTATATTGATCACACTTTGTATTACATTAAGATGGTTGAAATTTGAGATATTTGTATAATATATTATATATATTATCTCTGCTTTTCTGACTCTGTATTCTTTCTTATACACTGTATATTATGTGTTGTTCTATCCAGGAGGCATATGTTTTTATTGCTTTGTACTGATACTATGTATGTACAAATGTGTCATTTGATGTTTTAATACGTACCAATATTAGTTCAAGAGAATATTCACACATGTGCCCTTTATAACCTTATTCTATGTATTATCTAATAGTATTACCATGTAATAACCATGAAAAGTATGGGTATAGAGGTGGGCTATTACGGAGAAGGTAGAATTAATTCATACTAGACTGAAGGTGACAAAATCAAGGCAGAAGAGTTATGCCAAAAAGAGGAGAAAATATCTTAAGTTCGCGGTGGGCGGCTATGTGTTTGTGAAGGTTTCCCCAATGCGACGAGTCTTGTACTTTTTAAAGGTGGGGAAACTGGTACCTTGATATGTAGGATCACTTCCAACGATCGGGTGAATGGTAAAATTGCATATCGGGTTGAGTTACCAAGTAATTTAGCAGGTGTGCATAATGTTCACATATCGCATATGAGAAAATGTGTGCATGACCCAAATTCGATGGTGGAACCGAGGTAGTTGAACATTTATCCATAAAACCATATCTATCTTGTGTTATATAAATGAAGGGGGGATAATAGGCCATGATACAAAAGAACTAAGGGACAAGGTCATTAAACTTGTTCGTGTCCCGATGAGCGATGATTTTGATTATTGCACCTAGGAAATAGAGGATGGGATTATAAATATCTATCCCAAATTGTTTCGACATGCATGATTATGCATATATGTTTTGATGTATAGACTAGTGGTGGACTAGTATAATATTATGATATGATATCTGAATGTGTTTGTAATGACACTAATACATTATATTTGATGATTGATGATCTGCAATAGTGAAAAAGTAGTGTAATTGTGTGTACATTGATTGATGACAATGATTTTATCATGCCTTATCTAAATTTCGAGCACGAAATTCTTATAAGGAGGGGAGATTGCAAAACTCTATATTTTGGAATACCATAATATGAAGAAAATTAATTAATAAATGATTAATCAATTTATGGGATAAAATAAAGATAAGTTAATCAATACCTAAGGAAGAATGTAGGATGATGAGTTAGGGATTTAATAAGAATAAGCCAAAATGAGGTTATAACCCAAAGCCCAAATTCCTGAACCCTTACATTCCAACTTCTCATTCATTCTCTCATTTCCCATAAACTAAAAGAAAGAAAACAAGGAGCTTAGGCCAGCCATAATTTCAAGGGAAGAAGAGGAAAATCTAAAGGAAAAATGAAGGAGCATTCATTTCTTAAGCAAACTAATCAAGTTTAATTAAACCAAGGTAAGTAAGCTTTCTCTAAAACCTTTCAAATCGTACGAGTTAGGATTATAGCATGTTGGATATTTTAACGACGAGGAACAAATAAATGAATATTAAATAAAAAAATTCTTCATGTTTTTGGATTTAAAGATGATCATTTTTGATGTGTTAAGACTAAAACGTGAATCAAACCTTGTCCAAATCACTTGAAATTTTTATATGATGTTTGGTATGGTAATTGGGAAATGAGATTTTAATTTCATATTTTTCTAAAATTATATGAATATAATGATTTTTTAAGTGGAGAGAAAGCCTAATTTCATAAACTAAATTATTAAAAATATTTAAAGTAATTATATTAGCTTGGAAACTTTAAAGAAGCCACACACACACATGTGTATGTGTGTGTGTTAATTTGGATTTTTGGTGAATGCATGGGATCTTTCCCATGCATTTCCGAATTTTATGAATTAATTAACAAAGGAAAATAGTTAATTAATAATGGAAATAAATAAGTTAATTAAGTAAGAAATTAACTAATTTTGAAAAAAGAAATATAAAGCTCTGGTAAACCAATGAGAATTCGATATATATATATATATATATAGGTTAGGTAAAAAGTAATTACTTGGAAAGGTAATAAATAGTTTACAAATTAATTACAAAACTACCATACTAACATGCGATGGCTATATTTAGGATCAATTTGTGATGGCTAGTCAAGAGTTCAAAATGCGACGGCTCAAATGAAATTAACTTGCGGTAGTTCATGATGGTTTAACATGTGATGGATAAGTTGGAATCAACTTGCGACAACTTTGTTAAAACCAACATGTGAGACTATGTTGGAATCAATATGCGACAATTAAGTTTGGCTCAACTTACGATAGCTAAGGTAGAATCTAAACGCGATAGCTATTAAGTGATCAGCCAAAGAAAGCTATGTGAATTCAACCTGCGATAGCTAGGGTAATGTCAACATGTGATGGCCTTAGGGAACTTAGCATGCGATAGCTGATGTAATGTCAACATACAATGGAGCCAGGGAACTTAAGGCGATGGTTAAGGAGTGTCAATATGTGATAGCCATAGAAGGCTTAGTATGCGATGGCCATGTAAAGTAGAAATGAGATGGTAAAAAAACTAAGAAAATTATATGTATGTGAATGAACTTAGGATTTCATTGAAATGAAGCAGTCATCGAAATAATAAGTTAATGAGAAACAACTTAATTGAAGAATGAAGTTGAGATTGAGTTTGATTAAGCTATGTGATTATAAGATGAATCATTAGAAATAATGAAATGTGATTATAAGGCCTTAACGACAACAACATGTTTAAAACACGACATTAATTTTGATAAATTTAATGAAAGGCCTTAGTGGATGCCAAATGTTTAATTATGACAATATATTTGGTAACATTGACAGAAGGCCTTAGTGGAAAATTCATGTCCATTCACAGTAGTATATGAAATTTATGGAGTAAAGCTTTCGTAATATCCATTTGTCTATTCACGACAATATGCGAGATTGATGGAGCAAGGCTTTCGTAGCATCCAATCATCTATTCACAAAATTATAGTTGATGATTGTTGGTGTAAGGTCTGTGCGGCAATCATTTGTCTAAACATGACATAATAATGGATGATTGTTGGTATATGGCTTATGTGGTAACTGTTGTCTAAACATGACGTAACAAATGATGGAAAATGGTAAGGCCTTGTTGGCAACCTAGTTATCTGTTCATGATAAAATTAAGGAAAATAAGTTAAACACCTAAATGGAAATCTTGAGTGACTATGAGAGTATGGCCTGAGTGGCAATTTTAAATGAATTTGACTATAGAATCTAGCCGAAATTGTGTGAAGGTGATCTCACATTTACGATGAATTGATGATCTATGTTTGTTCATGATATGATGTTATTATATGATGTAATGGATGACGATTGGAAAAGAGTGGGGAAAACTCATTCTATGCTTTAGCGGTGTGGTCCCACTATATGGTTATTGGTTTAGGTTATTGTATTACTCATAGTAGGCTTTATGTCTAATTCATGTTTTTGTTATTTACCAATAACTCATGGTTACTCATTTGAGTAGGCTGAGTTTATGGCTTAGACGGGTATCTTTTAGAAAGATAGATAAAGGAGCCGAAGACGAAGTAGGAAGCTTATTTTGCAAATAATAAGTTGTTTTGAAAATTTCGCTTTGTAAAACCAAAGTTTATAACTAGTTTGGCGTTCATGATGACATCCTCATTTGTTGGGCATGGCGCTCAATTTATTGTATTTACCACTACATGGCAACAAGATGGGTTAATCATGATGTAATGAATCATGTATAAAAATTTGATGAAGCAAAATTTAGTTAGCTGCTCGGTTTGCATAATGTAGTGCAAAATAAATAATGAACACACCTAATCACTTGAAAATGATTCTGATGATGACTACAACATCATCAAAGTTTGTTTTTGAGATTCGAAGTGGGGGATGTTACAGGAATGGTGGTTATTATAGGGGCATGGTATGGTCCACTATACTTATGGGGAGGAGGCGTAGAATTTCATTTTTATGGAGTTCGAATTTGTAGTAAACATTGTGGATCAGGATCCACAATTAGCTCTTTCCTTTCTCTCTTACTTAAACACCTTTAACCCCTTACTTTTGCTCCCTTCCTTTTAGCTTTCCCTCACACTACCTCTGGCCCAAAATAGTAGAAGCCTTCCTTCATTCAATTTTAAGTTTAAAACACGAATTCAAGTAAAACAGTTCAAAAGTTCATAGAACTTTCAGTTTGGTAGACCTTTCATTTTGGCAGAACTCTTAGTTGGGTAGCGCTTTCTAGAACAGATTGGACTGGGATCTAAAGGAGTTCTACAGATTCAGCACTAAAGGTGTAACTGTTAGGCCATAGTCAAGGTAACTTTTCAAATTACATTTATATATATTTATTTGATATTATCATGATTCATGTGTAGTTATATTAGATGATGATATCGCAAATATTATATGTTGTAACCATAGAATATGTATATTTATAGACATTATTTGATATTTATCATGATTCATATGTAGTAAGATTAGATGATATCACAAATATTATGCTTGTATATTATCACCCTAGAATATGTGTATATAAATATATTGTTATTTTAATTTTTTTTATATAAACATATACTATAGGCCGACAATAAACAAAATCATTTTTTGAATTTAAAAATGAATTATTTTTTTATAAAGAAAAGCTGTTTTTAAATAGGTAAACATACGTATATAATATATGTAAATTTCCTACCAAATTATATGCATATTAATATTTCATAAAATAAACAAATAAAATCCGTTTATAAGTAAATTCTAAATATGTATATATGTTTATTTTATAAATATAATACATTATATTAATTTAATATATATCGTAATTACATATACATATTCAAATATGTATAAAATTCATATATACATTGTAAAAGAAAAAATTAAAAAAATATTTTCTAATACTTTCCATACAAAAATTATTTGATTAAAAAACCAAAATTTAATATGATATGGTTTTAATAAAACAAAATTTGATTTTGTCAAAATATTTTTTGCTGGAATAATATATGGTAGAAAATATACACACCTTTTTACTACTTATGATAATACCAATTTTTATTTAATTTCTAAACATTAATTTTAATATATATAAATACATATATATATTTCATTTTAAAAATAAATAAACATAATTATTTCTGTATATATATATATATATATATATATATATATATATATATATATATAAAATTTATTGCTAAATTAATTCAAACTGAAATTAAAAGACTCTTTCAAATCTAGATATATTTTGAAATTTTAAATACTATTTGTATTTATTTATAAATAGTATATCATATGTGTGTGTGTGTGTGTGTATATGTATATATAACTAATATTGTTATATAATAATTATATATGTATATATTTATTCAAATATAATTATAATTTTGTATCACATTAATATATATATATAACTTTATTAATAGTTGGAAAAGAAACACAATCTTTTGGTCCGACCGTGAAATTCCAAAAATACCTTTATATGCAAACATCTTTATCTTAATATAATAATAATTGGAATATAAGCGCAATCTTTTGGTCTGACCGCGAAGATTCAAAAATATCCTTATATGCAAACAAAGGTTAAGAGTTCGAATCCCATGAAGAAAAAAAATTAACATTTATTTTCAAATTGAAATTTTGGAACGTAAATAAAATTACAACTTCGAAACTCTATTCCGATAAAAGTATTACAATTTTTTTCCTTATACTTTTCAATTTGTTTTTATCAAAACTACATAGAAACTCCAGATTTAATAACTTTACAAGAGGGTTTTAAACGCATGTGCGTCACATGTGCCAAAAAATCGTATTAGATAGCACATATATGTATATAGAGGGGATCACATGTCTGTTGCAGTGTAAATCCTAGCACTTAGACATAGGCATGTTAAACCATGCACATTGTATATGTTGAACGTGCACGTACACATATATAACATCAAACCAAACTTTAAACAACAAACTAAATAAAATAAATTTTTTATTTAAAATTAATTTAGATAGGATCTAAATCAATTTAGACTTCATAGGCCCAAAACGATTCAAGGTAGTAAAAAATTTGAAACTCACCCATTTAACCCAATGTGAGCTGGCCCAGATCGAATAGAAAATGCAATCTAGGACCGACCATACTTGGGTAATTTTAAAGGTGGAATAATTGAAAATCAATATAGGAATTAATTAGGGATGTTTGAATTAAAGAAAATGGAAACGCTCCATTCTTTTGACAAAAGCAAATCCACTAATGTCATTTCCATTAGTTAATTTTCATTCTTTCTTTCTCTTATTTCCATGGCCGACCTCAACCTCTCCTTTCTCTAGAATATTTTCAACACTAAAGTAAAAATAAAAACATCAAATAAGAAAAAAAGCAACGTGGTTCATTTCTTCTCTTGCAAAGATGGGTGTAAATTCAAGAATCTTAGGAGAGAATTCAAAATTAGGATGAAACTTTTTGCTAGATCTAAAGATATTTTCTACATTCATTTTATTTTCTTAGATAAAATCTAATTATTATAACTTTCATAAATATGTTATTTCCTTGTTTTTTTTAAATATTGGTAAAATAATTAAACAATTTGATTATAATCCTTGATCAACTTTTGACATGATAAACCAAAATTACATACATACATACATACACTTATATATGTATTTATAAAAACATCATTTTAATTTATGAATCCATGTTTGAAATTATTTGTAATATTATTCAAAACATGATACACAATTTAATGGTTTGATTGTCTTTATTTGAAATTCCAAATCAACGCCAAAATTATGAGACTGTTAACATCTGTTTTAATCTGATGCATGTTGTTTTGGTGTTTTATTGTTTAGTTAATTTTTTTTCTGAAATTATACACACACACACATACACACACACACACACATAAATACACATATACTTACATACACACGCAAATAAGTATACTTATGTGTATTCAAATTTGCCAATATGGGAAGGTTCAATGTTATATAAATAATTTGGAATCAATTGGAAACTACCTCGTATTAACAATTAAATGATTGTAAATTTAATTATACATGTTTACATGTATGTACATTTATATTTTATATATTCTTAAAAACGTGTATTTTGGAAACAATTAATTAATGTGACTTTATTTTTGCTTGGTCTTTGCATCTTTCATACACGCACACATACATATACACATATACATACATATACGTAGATATATAGTATATGAATGCATAAGAATTATGTCCATTTTATATTGCTAAGGCATGAAATTGTCAAACAAAATTCATTTTCTTCAAATTTATATTCATTAAATAATTTAATGTTGAGGCAAAAATATCCACATATGAATTGTGTGTGTGTGTGTATGGTGAATATTAATCCTAATATTTACCTATGTGTATATATCGTACCTACGCATGTGTATATATCAACCCTATCATTGTTTATTGCCATTGCCACATTAAATAAATAGTTGTAACTTATCATTCCCTGTGTATTAATTTGATATAGAATCCATTAAATGATTGCAAAATTGTAAAGGTGAAAACAAACATTGTTCCCCCTTTATCCTTTTCCTTTAAACTCGGATACTTTGTATTCATAGAATTCATTTTATGTTCATTCTTATCATTAATCACGTATTAATTCATTCACCGTATTCTTAACACTATTATCACACCTTCTACACGTGAATCCAATTTTTATGTATTATTCCCTTTTGAATTTCAAATTTAATTAACATAAATTTAATCGATTAATTAATACAGTTAAGAGAGAGGAATGAAAGATTTCTCTCTCCAAAATGTAACGACCTACCTTTTGGATGGTTTAAATCGACATTGAACCACACATGTCAAACTTAAACCATTCAAAAGGGAGGATTGTTATGGGGTAAATAAGAAAAAGCAGAGAAAGAAAAAAAATAAACATTGAATCTCGCAGGGGAATGATAAAATACAATAATAAAATAAACAGTTCATGAAGCTATCTACAAATAACATTTGATTATACTTTTAAAATACAGATCAGAGTTACATACAATAGGAATAAATAAATAAATACAGCGGAACAACATGAAGTAGTGAAATAAATATAATAAATAATAATAGTACAAAATCTTCGTCTTTATCCTCCAGAAAGAAATATTTGATAAACTGAAAGCTCAGGCTAACCCGAGCGAATTAAAAATACAAAACACTCGAGTCGGAACTAAAAGATCTTATGTAAGTTAAATCAACAGTAAATAAATATGAGTGTGACGGCGTTAGAGATGTTTACGAGGTTTGACATCTACTATCCAGTGTCTAACTAAAAGATTCTCATCTCCTAAGGATCCGTTAAACTATCTACTATGTAGTAAAATACGCTATTATAATAATGTCTACAATAAAGTAAAGTATTAAAATAGCGTTAAGGCATTACCCATATCCCCCTTAACACATTTTATATAATGTCATAGTCTATACAGATACTGTAAACACCACCGTAGGTGGGCTATCAGGGAGCACTCCATAGGTACGACAAAAACAAACTCGTAGAAGGTGCGATAGGGAATGTGAACATGGCACTCGAAGCAATGCCGGGTAGATATACCAGTTATGGATCTGGATTGGTGGTAACGCATAGCAGCTACTACCGCCCATCTCAGAACACACTCCCATAATAAAAATCGAGGGATGGGCACCAAATCATCACAAAGTCATAATGTGGTATCGAAGAAATGTGTCCGATCGAAGGAATTACCTCACTTGGCCCGGCGTGGCTCCTATTTTAGTCACATCTAAGCTGACTCACGGGAGTCAGGGTCACGTAAATACCTCACATAGAATCGTTCACCAAATTATCCTACTTCATTTGTGGAATCTCCACTACGTACACAGTTGCTAAAGTGGTTTTTGGTATTGGCAGAGAGTATGACAATATCTGATCCCAGTCTCTTTAACAGCCAAACACTTATTTCACACACCGGATGGTTCTTTCACATTTCAAAAGTCAACATAATTGATATCAAAATATCATATTCTCAAATCCATATCGTTTTCGAAATCATATTTACTTCCGAAATTATATCACATTTGAAATCATATCACTTTCAAATTCATATTTCCAAATATAAATTAAATCCTCATTTAAAATCATCATATTCCTGAAATATATCTTTAAAATCCCTACTTATGTTATAACATCATTAAACCTTATTCGCTTAAAAAACAAGGCTTTAATTATAAACATTTCCACTTTACACCATCTGAAATTTAGGAAATAATTTAGATAGTTATAAATAGTTTAATTAGTTTACATAGTTTTAAATGGAGATAAATTAGATTGAATAGGTTTAAAAATAGATTAAATAAATTTAAAATAGATTAAAATACTTTAATTAGATTTAAAATAGTTTAAAATAGATTAAATAGGTTTATTATGGATTAATTAGATTTAAAATAGATTAAATGAATTTGAAATAGATTAAATAGAAATAAAATAGATTAAATAGTTAAAAATAAATTAAAATAGTTTTAAATAGATTAAAATAGTTTAATATAGTTTAATAAAGTTTAAATGATTTAAAATAGATTAAAATATTTTAAAATAGATTTAATAATTTAAAATAAATTAAGATAGGTTAAATAGGTTAATTAGTTTAAAATAGGTTAAATTAGACTAAAATAAATTAAATAGTTTAAATCGATTAAGTTGGTTTAATATACATTAACTTATTTTAAAATTGAAAATCTTAAAATTAGAATTTAAAAGAACACTTACAATTTATATTGAGATAATAAATTTTGAAATTAGCCTCATATTTAACCATTTCTTCCATTCCAACATTTCAATAACTTAATTTCAATAAATGCCTTTTATACTTCAGTTACAACTTCAACATTTCAATTTAAACTAATACCGTTTTCAACATATAAAACTTGAATTTCCAAAAATAATTCAGTTTTTATATAAATCATGTTTTCTTCAAAATATCATTTAACTAAATTCAAAATTAAGGATTAAATCGGTTAATTTAACCAATCCGGTGTTCGTGTATAATTCTCTACCATATGGTTAAGTGATACGGATAATTATCATTTAAATCCCCAATTTAAAATTTTATGGGCATATATCATTTCAGCCCGAAATCCCAAAATTTTATTTCAATACATGAAATCGCTCGAGTCTATCATTTCAACCCATAACGATAACTCACTAATCTATCAGATCGTTTGGGTATGTATTATGTCAACCCATAGGGAACTTGCAGTATTGCAACAATATAAAATATAACATTCAGTCATCCAATATCAACAATCAAACATCCATCAAAATCATCATCCAGATCAATCAATAAACATTAATAGCTAACTGATTATCAATAACAAGTATAAACTAATGAGTTAAAATTTAATATTAAATTAAATGACGATTAGTTGCAATAAAAGTCATATTTAACTGGAATGACAATTTAAATATATCAAACATCAATCAATAAAATTTTACTCACATCATAAATTTAATTTAACCAACATAAGATAATTTAGTAGTTGTAAGTATGCGTGTCAATGGGCAGGGTTCGATCTGGGTATTTTAAAACCCGGACCCGAGTCCAATTACAATAATTAAATCCCGAGCCCGGTCCGAACCCGTAGGGTATTTCAACCGAAATTCGAGCCCGACCCGTTTGGCTTTTAAGCCCGTTAGGTAATAAATATATATATTTATGTTAAAACCATATTTCAAAAATGTAACTTTGGTAAAATTTATATACAAACAATGTTAACATATAAATTGGATGATGATGTAGTCAAGCTCATAAAAGAAGTACGCAAAAACATCTACATGTAACAAAAAATTGGTAAATAGATAACATACAGACTCATGTTTTGATATGACGAAAAACTAGTAGTCGGATCGGGCCCTAACCGGACTAGGTTTTGATAAAAACGTACCCTGGATTGGGTCTGAGTTGGACTTGTGTAGTAAAAGGAAAAATCCATACCCGCATAAATAGGGTGGATTCGGGCCGGGCTTGGGCCGAAATCCGTACCATTGACAGACCTAGTTGTAAGTGGGTTAAAACATTCATCTTTGATTTTAGCCCACAAAAATCCAAACAGAAGCGCAAAAAGTCAACAGTCTCCAAATTCAACTAAATTAATTTCATGTTGTCCGAAATTTAAATATGAATCCAACAGAAGAAATCACGCGTGAATCAAAGTTTATATACAAAAGATATTCATGTTATAAGAAATATTATTAAAATAATAATTAGTACACATAAAAATAAATAAATTTTAATACTTACGTTCCTCTCAAGATGAGGTTTAAGGAAAAGATTGAAGAAAAAATAAGATGAGGACAGGATATGTACGGAAAAATGAAAAAAATATATCATGTTTTGTAAAAAAAGCTCTTGGGTTTGCAAGAATAAGAGCTTTTGAACATGAGGTGTCAGAAGAAACAAAATGCAAAATAAAGAAATAAGCTGCAGGTTATTTATAATTAGGAAATAAAGGTGGATGGGCAAAATAAATGTCACATTTTATTTTGAAAGCTCCATGTATTAATAATGCATAAGAAAATGTATGTAGAAATGGAAAAGTTTGCAAACCAAATAAAAGTAAAACTTTGTATACTTGAAAATGAGGTCGCAAGAATTAAATACAATCTAAAAGTCTAGGCTTGGGTTTTAGATAGAAGGAGAAATGAACAAATCAAGTATTAATAATAGGGTAACTACTTTAAAATGTTCATACAATAATTAATAATAAAAGAAATGAAGGGACCATGTACATCGCACAACCCTTTGAAATTCAATTTTTTTGAAACGTAACCAAATTAACTTCATTAACTCAATTAGTATTCAAATTTCTACGCATTTAGGTTCTTACCTACGCATAATAAAAATTTATACTTGCCTTAAAAATGAAAACATTCAATTTGGTCTTACCAAAATGATCTTTTATTTCCACTAATACACCCTTTTGTTAACACAAAACATGCATCTCTTTCATTAAATCTATTAATTGCAATCTACATTTTCTTTTCCTTTAATTGAAATATTTGAATACATTAATTGCTATTACTTACATAGTTAAATTTCAAAACAGGCAACTAAAATGGATGAAAAATAGAACAATTGTTTATGTAAACACATTTATAAATTTGTTGTTTATGCACAAGAGTAATAAATAACTTTGAAATAGATTATTTTCCTATTCTTGTAATCAATCTGTAAGCTAAAATGCAGTTCAATAAACATATATTTCTTCCTTTAAAATCAATCATTATATTCTTTATTTTAGTGAATTAAACCTACATTCATAAATGAAACATTCATTTTATTTGATGTAAATATTCTTTTCATTAAATCAAACTTTTCTTATATTTTCACAAACAAGAAACGACTGTCAAGTCTCTAGAATTGAAAGATGATGGAAGAAAAGTCCCTCTCGAAAAGGTTATGAAAATTTGGTCCCTATTTTTAGATTTTGACTAATTTATGCCACTTTTTCCCTTGATTACAATGCTGGGCCGATTTTCTATAAGGGGACAATTTGGTAAAAAAATAACAAAATAGGGACCTAATTTACATGGGTTTATTAGTAGGGACTTTTTGTGCATGTGCTTTGAGAATAAGGACCTTTGGTCCAAAACCTCATTCACAAAACATAAGCTACTTTTAATTACACCTATTAAATTATAATTTAGTATACTCTCTCCTATTAATTGAATTTTTTTTAATTACATTAATTTTAGTTAATTGAGTTTCAAAATGGACTAAATGAATGTAATGAGAATTAGAACAATTATTTCATATCTAATAATAATTTAAACTTATTTATACACTATTGGATACAACGGTAATTACACATTTCTTGCTAAATAATAGTTTTTCATTTCTACAATCAATCTTTCAGCAACCAAACATTTCAAATAAATAAATATATGTTTACTCCTTTACTAAACTTATTAATTTTTATTCTTTTACTTTGATTTACCCTCCTACTATTAAATCAACTAATACCTTACGAAATTGTTAACATAGGTTTCTTTCTTGTTACCCTCATTTTCTACATTTGACGCTTTTTCTTACATTAACCACAATATTAAATTACATTAAATTCTCATTAATTATATTCTAATTCCAATAAATTGGTTTAATTAGATTTCAATCTTTTATTCAATCAAACATTACTCTATGGACATAGTTAACCTTGGTTTGAATTTTATTACATTAATATTCTCCAATTTCATCCTAATTTCCATTAACGCAATATTTAATTAAATTTATTGCAAATTATTTCCAATTTAATTTCAACAAGTTAAACAAATAGGTAACAAATAACAATTGTCACCTTTAACTTAATTTAATCGCATTTATAACTTGACTGTTTACAACAAATGTTATAATTATTTATACACTACTAATTTATCCAATTACAATTTATTATATACTATTTCATTTGTTAATACAACATTTAAATTATCAATTACTCTTTTAATCCAATTACTAATTAATACACATATTATTACAATTAATTTACAATCTATAACCAATTATAACTTTTTAAATGTTCTAATTAATTGAACTACATTTAAAGCAGTTATCAATTACCTTAAACTAATACTATTACATTTTATTCCATTTATATTCTTACTATTAAATCACAAATTTATTTTCTTCCAACATTAAATCAAAAAACCTTATTGAATTAACTAATTTTAATTATCGAAAACTACGGATCGTTACACAAATAAAACAAAGCTTTCCTCTAACTAATGAGAAAGTTTTAAGAGAAAGGAATGGAAGTTTTCTTTCTTTGAATAAGATAAAGCATACCTCATTCATTTATTTGAATTTGACTCATGATACGTTAACTAATGAGATTAATTAAATAAGGCAATATATTCAAAATAAAATATGGTTTTATAAATGACTAGATCTAGTATTAGACACGACTTCATTGGATCACTATAGTCTATAGAAATTTTTTCTGAAATATTCTCATTTCACCCATTGTAGGCTGGACTGGTACCTTCAGAAAGTTCTTAAAATAATGGTGGAAGAGGCTAGAAAGATAAAATCTTGTTTGCTAGCTTTGAATGTCATATAGAGAGAGGTATTTGGGATTTGAAACATGTAAAATTCTAACGATCCGGGTTTTCCGTCGTTTGATTTTGAATATATAAATGGTTTCAAATGTGGGATTTGAAATATAAATTGATTTTTGAATATGAAGATTTAAGTTGAAATTATAGGATGAATTTAAATTTCAAAAAAATAATGATTTATCGTAATACGAAAATGGTGAATAATTAAAAATTTCAGTGAATATGAATTGAAATGATTCCTAATGTCAATATAAATTCTATTTGAAATAGAATTGAGTTAATAAGCTTTTAAAAAGTGAAATTTCAAGTGATTTTGTAAATTTTCGAAATTGTCGATTTAATCGACGAGTTAAAATAGCGATCCGGGGCACAGTCTCGAAATTCGGCGAAACATGTTCCATTGGATCCATAATAGGATTTCAAACTTCATAGTGTTTGGAGTTACCATATGGTCGTATGATCTGAAAACACCTAGAAATAATTTAATTGAATTTAACTTAAATAGTCGATTTAAAAAGCTATCTTCCATATACGATCGAATTAAGTCATGAGACTTGTTTCATTGGGTTTGGAATAGTGGCACAACATTCGCAATGCCAGACAGCACGCCTCAATAAGAGTTCTAGATTTCACGAATACGAGATATTTTCAATATTATTTTAAATAAAATCAATGAAAGGTCAAACTTGAGCTACCCTAACCACGTTCTTAGCCGACCTATGCCTGATCTATGTCGCTTTCTTTTCGTTTAAATCGTGACTTCTCTGCCAATTTTCGAAAGTAGTTTGATAGTGAAAAAAATATAAATCAAATCGAAGAAAAAAAGAAATCGATAGAGGAAAAAATACATCGCGTGATCGAAATCGTGATAGAGGAGAACACCCGTGCGCAAGGGGGGAGAGAGCAAGGCTTAGGTCAAGTTTTGGACGACTATAGCAGATGCGCTGGAGTCGTGGTGATCGCCTGAGGGGGTGCATGTTGCTAGCAGGAGGGCGATGTTGCCGGGGAGAGTTCGGCACGGCGATGGCGTCCGGTGGAGGTTAGCCGACCGATGGTGGCAGTGGTCGAACGTTGAGAGCGAGCTAGGACTTTGGGGAGTTGGATCTTGCGAGTGTTACGGTCGCTGCTGCTATGGATACTCATTCTAAGCAGTTTATTACGGTGAACAGGCTTCGATGCGGTGATAGTCTTCAATGTGAGGTGGGGGATGCGGCGTAGTGTTGCATGGAAGGGGAGAGTAGTTAATATCTGGTAGTTCTAGAATAGAGGTGCAGTTGGGATGAACGTTGATGGTGAAGGCATGGAATCGTGGCCTATAAAGGACGGTATTCAGTTATAATTAATTGGTTAATTAAATTTATTAATTAAACATTGAACATAATCGGTATATTAAAACTTGTATTTAATCATATGAGGTCCAAAATCACGAAATAAGTAACGTTGGATTCACAGGGGAAAATACTACGTAATGCAATAAATCTGGAATTGGAACAATTAACAATTTCGGGAAATCAAGGTGAGTAAAATTCCACTCATTTGGATTGCTAATTTTTTATTTGAAATTTAAAAATCATTTATGGATTAATTGATAATTATTATTATCGGTTGGATGTTATATTATATATATAATAGTATGTATATATTAGTAGTTGGATATATTTTCCATCTATTAAAGCGAATGAGACACTATGTTCCCCACATAATAGTGGATAACCCTATATTACCACGGTATCCCGCCTCGAAGCGGGATTGGTATTTTTATGTTATATAACATCTGTGGATGCAGGAAAAATAGGTTGGAGGGATCCAACTGGATTCCTCAAAATGTTGATTTTAATTTCATATGTAGTGATGTATGATTTGTCCAATAATCTGATATAGATTATGTGGTGATTTGAATTGTTGGATGCTATAGTAGCACAGGCCTAAATCTTGGTATTTTTAATGCCATAAATATTATTTTTGGAATTTGAAAGAATTTAAAACGAGATTTTGGATATAAAATTATTTATAATGAAATTTGGATTATTTTAAAGGAAATTGATTTGGATAAAACAATAATTTGATTTGCAATTGTTCTTAACAATTCGTAAAATGTTTTAATTAGAGATTATAAAATAAATTTTATAAAGGATTTTTAACAGTGGATTTTTAAGTGATATTTCTGGATTTATGGAAAATAAGTTACAATCGATATTAAATATAGATTTGAAAAATAAATGGAATTTAAGAAGGAATGGATTTATAAAAAGGAATTTTATAAATGAGATTATATTTGTAAACAAGTAAAACAGAGATGTGTTTATAAATTTATAAACGACGTTTATAAATAAGGGAAATGATATCAGTTGATAAATTAGAAATATAAACTCACAGTGTGAATTTATATCGAGATATGGAAATTGGTTTTTGGAAATATAGTGGATTCTTTTTTTGGAAATGTGAGAATGGTTAGGAAATCAAAAAGAAATCGTGTGTTATGAATCGAGAGGGATTTTTAAATTGAAATTGGTTATTGGAATTTTAAAAATATATTTTTATCGAGAAGTTAAATTTGTTTTAAAAGGAAACTTTTATTAAACTATGTAATTTAAAAGCTGGTTTAGTATTGAAATATTTCGAAAAGTAGATTTTTTCGAATATCTAATATTAGTTTTAAATAAATTATAACTTTTATAATAAGCTTTGTAAAACGATTTGGAAAGGAGTTATCGATGTTTATTTAAAAGTGGTTTGATATTTTAATAGTTACTTAATCTTGGTTTTGAAATTTTATTATTATTCTTTAAAAATATTTATTATTATATATAGATATAGTTTAAAAGTAAGTGATTGAAGTGATTTATAAATACTCTCGAGATTTGTAAATCAAGTTAGTAAATAGAGATGGTTTTGCAAGAGGAATGTTATAACGGGATTCTGGAAACTTGAGAAATTCCAAAATGTTTTAGAGACGGGAACTTCAAAAATGAATTTGAAGTCATAAAAGAAGCTACAAATTGTTGGATGGGATTATAAATAAGTATAATCAGTTTTGGAAATTGTAAAAAGGAATTTAATAAAATTCCTGAGATTTATGAGATAAGTTATAAAATATTTCGTAGGTGTCGATATTAGAAATGATTTTGGAAAATAGACTTGCAATATTTTCCTAAGTATTGAAATATAAGTTTTCGGAAATATTTTAGCAATGAGATGATTTATATAGAAATATTTTCCTAAGTAATGAATTATAAAAGGAATTTTGAATATTTCTTAGTGCTAGGATGGTTTAAAAAATATCCTGTTATGGATATAGGTATTTGAGTTGTTTCAAATATTGAAATATTGAAAGAAATTTGAATACATATCTTTGTAAAGATATTTTGAAATAAATGTTTTTGAAGATTTATAAAATAAGGCCTAGTGACCGCTTATGGATATTATTTGATAGTTAAATAACTGATTGTCAAATTTGGCCAAAAATTCGTTGATCGTTTCGAAAAGACCGTGATCAGATTTAATTATCTGAAAAACACTTCAATTCGATTTGTGCATTACGAATTATGATATCTCAAAGATAATGGAAACGGTGTTTCTTGAAGGAGATTCGGTTTGTCCAGATCCAGGACAACTTGTATGGATGAATGCTATCATTGCATTGCTTGCTTGAAAAGGCAGTGTTAGCATTCCAAGTATGAATTCTATTCTTAAGGTAAAACATAGTCTCGAGCCTCATCAACCGGGAATGACTAAAACAGGGAAGATGCAGCAAGGCTAAGTGTGTCGCACCCAATTAGGGTATGTTATCCCTTTTCTAGATACCCTTGGATATATCATAATTATGGATATGGTTGTGCATGAAAAAGAGATAACTCGATTACGGTGGAAGCACCCAAAGTGATAATATATTCGGTACCATCTAGTAAGGGATATGCTGGTCCTGTATTGGCAGGGATCGTTAGGTACGATCTCGGTACATTTTTCTAGAGATTTGCTATGGCGCGCGGTACCCCGGTAGCCCAGTCATTGTATGGAATCCAATATCCACTACTAGACTGTATGTTTTGATTATGTCCAACTATGCTGAAACATGAGATGCAATCATTTCAGTTATTTTCTAATTTACTTTCTATAGACACTATTATAATATCAGATGATTTTGATACAAAATGTTTTGGTTATCATAAGGTAAAAACCCATCTTGCTTATGTGTGACGTGGTCTTACAGGATATCTTTGTTTTTCAAAGGATTTTGATAACAGTAATAAATTCAAATCGAGTGTGTTTTCTCACGTTGGTTTTCCAGACTGACTCAAGTGTTATTTTATAATAATGCTTGGGTCAGACTGAGTATTATGGATTTAGGTTAGAATGTTATGGAGCTCAGGAGAAGAACTGGAGGAGACTCAGGCATATTCCATATATCTGACTATATTTTACTTCATGTTAAACTGAATGTTCAGTATTGTGAAGACAAGTTATTATAACTATCCAGATTTATTGTTGATTGTGGTACTCTGATGATTGTATATATTTACAGATACAGATTCTTTTTTATAAAATTTGTTATTATATATCATATCTTGTTCCGCTGCGATTGTGAGATTCTGTATTGTTGTTTTTGTTTTCTCCTATCCTTTTTCTTCTTCACCCCTTATGATCTGGTATTTTCAACACTCGATTGCTCGGCATGCTATATAATGAAAGTATTGATGTCGATTTTCAAGGGTCGAAAATCCCATTCATTACAGTTTGTATCTGAGCTGAAGGTTAAGTGAGGACCATGGCTTTGGTGGGGATTACTCATTAGAGATAGGGTCAATAATACCCTAGAATAAGGTCGAGTGTATTAATGGATATGAGTGTGTATTTGTTAGTGAATATAAATTGTTTTATATTGTGTTGATTTATCTGTTGAGTGACTTATAAATTCTGGTCGAGTAGTGGGATGCCACTAAATTGATAGGAATTTCTAAACACTTAAAACAGGCAATTAGACACGGTATTGTTTTAAAGCGGGTAAATGAAATAATTTTACCCAAACTATATTTTGATATAAAAGAAATAATTTTCTAGAAATTATTAGTGTATTGGTGTGTTTGGTTATTATTATTATATTCCAAACCGAATTATAAAATTTGAAATGTTTATATATAATTAAATAGGGATTGTATAAGAATAATTTATACAAATGAGTTTAAACTAAAAAGTAGATTCAAACCAGAATTTGGAAATTTAAACCACGAAAATTTTGGAAATTTTTTTGAATGAATTTCAACTAAATATTTGGGAAATTTTAAATCTCGAAGATATTGGAAATGTACATTTCTAAAGTGTTTAAAAAGAGCAATGGTGATATTATTTTTGGAATGGAAGTGTTTTAAATGGATGTTGAAGGTAAGGAAGCACTGAACTCACTTCGGTCACTGGAAGATAATTCCAATGATATCACGACGTCATCGGTGTTCATTTTAGAGTTTCTAAGTGATGATTGCTACCATAGTAATTTGATATGGAGATTTTGTTGGAAAACAAGTGTTGTTTCAGAAAATTCTAAAGGAAATTTGTTTTGAATGAAATTATGATGATTTTTAAAATCCAAGGAAATGTTTTGTTAAAAACAAAGAGTTATATATATAATTTCAAAATTATTTGAAATAGAACCAGGTGATTGAATTCTACAATTTCCATTTAAATGATTAGTGAAACCGAAAGAAGATAGGTTTTTGAACTTATAACCTGGAAATGTGAATTACGACATGACAAGTTAAATGGACTAAGCTAGTAAATGGATGGAATGAATTAAAATTTAACTTAAGTTAAATAAAATTGAATTTGTAAAAGAAAATTGTATGGGTTAGACTTTAACTTGAGATAAGTTAAGTGAAAAATTTGAATTGAATACATAAACTTAAATTGTAAAGTGACTATATAACTATAGGTTATAAATTTTGAATGGGATGAAATTTAAGTGGAAAATTATGGAATTATGTGAATAAATTGAATATGGTTTTGGTATATTATATAAATGAATTCGAGTATGAAATTAAGTTTTGAAGCGGAAATGAATATATGTGTGGTATAAAGGGTTATAATAAACCTTAATATTAACTTTATGAAATGATTCTCAAATAATATAGTGTAAATTGAGATATACCAAGTAAATGGATATACGAATCAACCAAAGGTGAATAAATTGAATAACAATCAATTTAAAATGAAATGAAATTTGACTGCAATGGAAATGAACTTAAGTTATATGGTTAAAATGATTGAAAGTAACCGAATTAACTTAAGTTAATATTTTTGGATGGAAGGTTGGCTCGAATAAATTTATGAAATGGTTCATAAATAAAATGGGCATAGATTGGTTTACCGTTGAATATAAAATTGAGCAAATAAGAGTTTTGTAAATAAACTGAATGTGAACTGATAAAAGTTGATAAATTAATTTAGAATCAATTTAAACGGTTTATAAGCAGAAGTGGTTATTTTATTAATGAATATCACCAAATAGCATGAAAAAAAAATGTCCTTTGATGTGAACGGAAGTAAACAAAATTTTGCAAATTAATAGAAAGTGGATAAATTGATTTTGAATCAATTTGAAATAAAAATGGGTATACTATTTGTTGATATAAATTGAATGCTAATAATTTTTTTGTAAGCCACTCGAATTGAATGAAATGGTATATAAAACGATCGAAAGTAACTAAGTTAATGATGGAACCATGTGATTTGCTTATAAATACCTGATATGACATGTTTTGCATTTTGAACTATGTGTTCGAAGTTGTAAAATGCATATAATATTATAAGATTTTATAAATTATGAAACTGGTGTGTTTTAATTGAGTAAGTACATGTACGTGGAGCTGTTTGCCTTGGTTTTGGTTTCATGATTGCATATAAAGTATGCTCGCTCACTTAATAACGCTAATATAAGGTACCTTACGCATTAAAAGCAAAAATGAAATAAATATTGATATATATATATATATATATTGTGTTTTTCGACCATGTGGATCAATGTATATCTTTTTACGATTTTTTCCATATTGCAAAATGCGCTGCCAAAAAATTTCGGAAATTTAGGATGTTGGAAAATTTTTGAAATTTTTTTGTTAACGAAAGAAGTTGATTTTTGAATTAAATTTGAAATAAGAGATTTTGGATTTAGGAATGGAAACTAGATGTTTTGTATGAAACTAAAGGATTTAAAAAAGTGAAATATCGAGTTTTAACAAAGTGGGTTTGATAAGTTAATGAGTTTGAAGCATTTTCCTACTTTAGCAATATCGGGGACGAAATTCTTTTATAGGGGAAGGAATGTAACGATCCGTAATTTCCATCATTTTGATTTTGAATATTTAAATGATATTAAATGTAGGATTTGAAATATAAATTGATATTCGAATATGAAGATTTTGGTTGAAATTATAGGATGGATTTAAATTTCAAAAAAATAACGATTTATCGTAATACGGAAATGGTGAATAATTAAAATTTTGATTGAATATATATATTGAAATGATTTCTAATGTCAATATAAATTCTATTTGAATTAGAATTGAGTTAATAATTTTTTGAAAACTGAAATTTCAAGTGATTTTGTAAATTTTTGAAATCGTCGATTTAATCGACGTGTTAAAATAGCGATCTGAGGCACAGTATCGGAATTCAAAGAAAAAAGTTCCATTGGATCTATATTAGTGCATTATTATCGGATTTTAAATTTTGTAGCGTTTAGAGTTACCGTTTGGTCGTACATTCTGAAAACACCTAGAAATAATTTAATTAAATTTAAATAGTCGATTTAAAAAGCTATCTTCCACATACGATCGAATTAGGTTCTGAAACTTGTTCCATTGGGTTCAGAATAGCGGTATAACAGTAGAAATGCCATACGGCACACTTCAATAGGAGTTTGGGATTTCACGGTATGTAATACGAGATATTTCCAATATTAAATTAAATAAAATCAATGAACAGTCAAACTTGAGCCACCCTAACCACGTTCTTAGCCGACCTATGCCACTTTCTTTTTGTTTGAATCGTGACTTCTCTTCCAACTTTTGAAAGCGGTTCGATAATGAAAAAAAAGTAGAAATCATATCGAAGGAAAAAAAAAAGAAATCGATAGAGAAAAAAAATACATCACGCGATCGAAATCACGATGGAGGTACGCGCGCAGGCGAGGTGAGAGAGAGTGAGGCTTGGGTCGAGTTTTGGGCGATTAGAGAAAGGGTGCTAGAGTCATGGTGATCGCCTGAGGGGGCGTGTTTTTTTGGTGAGAGGGTGATGCTGCTTGGGAGAGTTCAGCGATGGCGATGGCCTCCGGTGGAGGTTCGACGATCAATGGTGGTAGTGGCCAAACATTGAAGGCGAGCTAGGACTTTAGGGTATCGGATCTCATGAGTGTTCTGGTGGCTGCTGCTATGGATGCTCAATCCGAGCAGTTTATTACGATGAACAGGTTTCGACGCGGTGATAGTCTTCGATGTGGGGATAGGGGATGCAACGTTGTGTTGCGTGGAAGGGGAGAGTAGTAGATATGTGGAAGTTCTGGAATAGAGGTGCAGTTGAGACAAACGTTGATGGTGGCGGCATGGAATCGTGGCCAAGAAATGAAGGTATTAGGTTAGGTTAATTAATTGGTTAATTAAATTTATTAATTAAACTTTAATCATAATCGTTATATTAAAAATCATATTTATTCATTCGAGGTCTGAGATCATGGAATAAGTCACGTTGGATTCGCAGGGGCAAATACTATGAAATGAAATAAATTTGAAATTGGAATGATTAACAATTTCGAAAAATCAAGGTGAATAAAATCTCACTCATTTGGATTGCTAATTTTTAATTTGAAATATTAAAAATCATTTATTGATTAATTGGATGAATTGAAATTATTATTATCAGCTGGATGTTATATTATATATATATATATATATATATATATATATTAGTAGTTGGATGTATTTCCTGCCTATTGGAGCGGATGAGATGCTGTGCGCCACGCATAATAGTGGATGACCCAATATTACCGCGATCCCGCCTCGAAGCGGGATTGGTATTTATTGTTATATGACATATGTGGATGCAAGGAAAATAGGTTGGAGGGATCCAAGTGGATTCCTCAAAAATGATGGTTTTAATTTCATATATAGTGATATATGATTTGTATGAATAATTTGATATAGATTATGCGGTGATTGAAATTATTGGATGCTATAGTAGCGCGGGCCTAAATCTTGATATTTTAAATGGCATTAAAATTATTTTTGGATTTTGAAAGAATTTAAAAGGGGATTTTGGATATTAAAATATTTATATAGAAATTTGGATTATTTTAAAGGAAATTGATTTGGATAAAACAATAATTTGATTTGAAGTTGTACTTAATTATTCGTAAAATGTTTTAGTTAGAGATTTTAAAATAAATTTATAAAGGATTTTTAACAGCGGATTTTTAAGTGATATTTCTGGATTATGGAAAAGAAGTTGAAATCGATATTAAATATAGAATTGAAAAATAAATAGGATTTATGAAGTAATGGATTTATAAAAAGAAATTTTGTAAAGGAGGTTATATTTGTAAACAAGTTAAACCTAGATGTGTTTACAAATTTATAAACGATGTTTATAAATAATAGAAATGATATCAATTGACAAATTAGAAATATAAATTCACAATGTGAATTTATATTGAGATATGGAAATCGGTTTTTGGAAAAATAATGGATTCTATTTGTCGAAATGTGAGAATGGTTAGGAAATCGATGTGTTATGAGTCGAGAAGCATTTTTAAATTGAAATTGGTTATTGTAATTTTAAAAATATATTTTATCGTGAAGTTAAATTTGTTTTAAAAGGAAAAATTATTAAACTATGTAATTTAAAAGCTGGTTTAGTATTGAAATATTTTGGAAAGTGGATTTTTTTGGATATCTAATATTAATTTTAAATAAATTCTAAATTTTTTTTAAGCTTTGTAAAATGATTAGTTTTATTTAAAGATGAATTGGAGAGAAGTTATCGATGTTTATTTAAAAGTGCTTTGATATTTTAATAGTTACTTAATCATGTTTTTGAAATTTAATTATTATTCTTTAAAATTATTTATTATTATTATATATATATATGGTTTAAAGGTAAGTGATTAAAGTGATTTATAAATACTCTCGAGATTTATAACTCAAGTTAGTAAATGGAGTTGGTTTTGTAAGAGGAATGTTATGACGGGATTCTGGAAGCTTGAGAAATTTCCAAAATGTTTTAGAGACAGGAACTTCGAAAATGTGTCTGAATTCATAAAAGAAGCTATAAATTGTTAGATGGGATTTTAAATAAGTATAATCGGTTTTGAAAATTGTGAAAAGGAATTTAATATAATTCCTGAGATTTGTGAGATAAGTTATAAAATATTTTGTAAGTGTTGATATTAAAAATGATTTTGGAAAATAGACTTGCAATATTTTCCTAAGTATTAAAATATAAGATTTTAGAAATATTTTAGCAACGAGATGATTTGTATGGAAATCTTTCCCTAAGTAATGAATTATAAAGGGAATTTTGAATATTTCTAAGCGCCGGGATGGTTTGAAAAATATCATGTTATGGATATATGTATTTGAGTTGTTTCAAACATTGAAATATTGAAAGAAATTTGAATATATATCTTTGTAAAGATATTTTAAAATAAATGTTTTTGAAGATTTATAAAATAAGGCCTTGTGACTGCTTATGGATGTTATTTGATAGTTAAATAACCGACTATCAAATTTGGCCAAAAATTCGTCGATCGTTTCGAAGAGATCATGATCGATTTAATTATCCGAAAAACACTTTGATCCAATTTGTGCATTACAAATTGTGATATCTCAAAGATAATGGAGATGGTGTTTCTTAAAGGAGATTCGCTTTGTCCGGACCCAAGACAACTTGTATGGATGAATGCTATCATTGCATTGCTTGGGTGGAAGGCAGTAATAGCATTCCAAGTATGAATGCTATTCTTAAGATAAAACGTAGCCTCAAACCTCATCAACTGGGAATGACTAAAACATGGGAGATGGAGCCGCTAAGTGGGTCACATCCAATTAGGGTATGGTACCATTTTCTAGATACCCTTGGATATATTATAATTATGGATATGTTTGTGCATGAAAAAGAGAGCACTCGATTAGGGTGGGAACACCCTGGGTGAAGCATATTCAGTACTACCCAGTAAGGGGTAGGCTGGTCCTGTGTTGGCAGCGATTGTAAGGTACGATCTCGTTACATTTTTCTATAGATGTACTACGGGGGCGGTACCTCAGTAGCCCAGTCATTCTATCGAATCCAATATCCACTTCAAGCCTGTACAGTTTTGATTGTGCCTAACTTTTCTGAAAAGTGAGATGCAAGCATTTCAACTGTTTTCTAATTTACTTTCTATAGACACTATTATAATACCAGATGATTTTGATATAAAATGTTTTGGTTATCGTACGTTAAAAACCCATCGTGTTTTTGTGTGACATGGTCTTACCGGATACCATTGTTTTTCAATGGATTTTGATAATAGTAATAAATTCAAATTGAGTGTGTTTTCTCATGCTGGTTTTCTAGACTGACTCGGGTGTTATTTTATTATAATGATCGGTTCAGACCGAGTATCACAGATTCATGTTAGAATGCTATGGAGCTCAGGAGACGAACTAGAGGAGACTCAGGCGTATTCCACATTTCTGATTATATTCCGTTGCGTGTTAAACTGAATGTTCAGTATTGTGAAGACAAGTTATTATAACTGTCCAGATTTATTGTTGATTGTGGTACTCTGATGATTGTATATATATTAATAGCTACAGATTCTTTTGTATAAAAATATGTTATTATATAACATATTTTGTTCCACTGAGATTTTAAGATGCTGTATTGTTGTTTCTGTTTTCTTTTATATCCTTTTTCTTCTTCACTCCTAATGACCTAGTATTTCCTGCACTCGATTGCTCGGCATGCTATGCAATGAACGCAATGATATCGATTTTCGAGGGTTGAAAATCCCGTTCATTACAAAAATATTGTTGAAATCATTTGATATGTTGTATAAAACATTATAACATGGAAATATACATATCGATATGTGATAAATAAAAAGTTTTGTTTGTTTCATTTTACAGCAGTGTGGGCCACTTAGTTGCATTTCCCATTTGTCGAAAGTACGCGGGTGGAAACTACAGGGTGAGCTGAAGCTAGTGATTAAAAGAATAAACAGTTCTAGATTGATGAACATTATCGAGTATTCATATGGGTGGATGATATGACATTAATATTAGGTTTTAAGGAAATATAGCAACCGAAGACAAGTTCATTTCACATACTATTCATGGAGATTCCATCACACTCGATGATGTGTCACATATACTTCAAATTCCAACGTTTGGTACCATGATATTGTACAAAGGAGGTGGTTTGGATATAGACAATGATGGTCTTCTATAGCTGTTAGCTGAACGGCTTGACATATATAAGGAAGTTGCAGATACAAAGATAATGGGGCATATGCCGTGAGGTTGGTATGGTTAAAACAACAATTTAGGAGTAAAGTTGTAGAAGATAATGAGGAAGAGGATTTTGACATTGTTGCTCGTTCTTATTTGTTATATGTTATTAATTGTTGTTTAGTTCCTAACAAATCTAGTATGAAGATGTCAGCTTATTATTTAAATGAACTAAAGGTATCTATAGAAGAGATGAAAGAGAAAACTTAGGGAGTGGAAATATTAACATACTTGTATAGACAACTTGAACTTGCTTCGTGAAGATATGTGAAGAAGCTAAGTGGATGTCTATCTCTCCTAATGGTATTGATTTTTACGAACTAGTTTAGTTCAAAATTCATTGTACACATGTCATTTTAAATTTAGTTATATAGTACTAAATAATATATGGAATATTAGCAACCTGGTTTATGAAATTGTATTTAAAATTTTATTAACAAACTTGTCGGTTCACTTGCCTTAATTATTGGCTATTTTTATGACATTGTTGTTTAGATGATTCGCTGTATTGTTAGGTGGAAGCTACAAAATGAGCTCTGCTTTTGATAAATGCAAATTTAGTTGGAGGTGCTACAAGGGTAATGTAGACTACATAAATCCTATATTATTTATTTAATGAAAACATTATACTTATATTCCAAACCTATAATCACTTTTACGTAAAAATAGATTAGATTTGTATTTCGTAAGTCATATTTCCAAATCCATAAATATTTTACTAAACATGCTTAATATATAAAGTAACTTTCTAAAAAACCATTTTTAATATTTATTAACTTAATTTAGAAATAATTCTAAGATTTATAAATATAAATAATTATCTTTCGTAAAATTACTTATATACGAAGCTTATCTATTTATTTCATTTGACTCAAATTTATGAATTAAAGTTCTGCAATTTCGACCATCTAAATATCATAATTCTACAAAATATAAAACATGAAAGTTGCAGGTAAAGTCTCAGCTTTCAAACAAGAAAAAGATCATTAAATTTGGATGTACGGTTCAAAAGTCATGACCTAAATAGTTTTTAGATTTAAATATATTAGATCTGTCTTTCATTGACCGGGCAGCAAAAAAGAAACGAATTTTTGACCTTTTAAACTTCAAAATTATGAAAAACTCAAAACATTAAAATTGTAGCAGATAATCTATGCTTTTCAGAACATCAAGAACCATCGAATTTTGATAAGAAATGAAAATATACGACTAAAATAATTCTCAGGTTTCAACTTCATTATCGCTGTCGTTTATTCTCGAGACAGTGACACTAAAACATATTTTTGACCATGTAAACCACAAAATGTTACAAAACTCAAAATATGAAAGTTGTAGCAAATAATCTAGACTTTGTAGAATATCATGAATCATCAAATTTCGATAAGTAACGAAAAAGTCATGGCCATTTTAATTTCAAGTTTCAACTTAGCAGTTACACATGAACAGAGTAACACTATCAGATTCAAACTCGATTTTGAGCTAATAAACATTAGAATTTCGAAATATGATCAAAAGAAAAGTTGTAGCTAACTGAAAGACTTCTTTCACAAAAAGATTGGTTTGTTTGGATCGATTTAAACTGAGATATCGCTGTTTTACTACAACGATTTCCCTAATTCAATTTCAGCAACCATATTATGTTTTCAAAAGGGCATTTGTTTCAACTTTCACATAACCATGAAACTTTCAGCGAATAGTGTTTTATAACAGCAATGAACTGATTTTTCTATGCAAGGAGATAGTGGTGAGGATTACTCAAGCTTGAATTGATGCTAGAATCCAAAATTCTTCTATGCTAGCATCTCTTATCAATTAGACCTAGGTTTAATTTTAGAATTTTTCAAAACACAATTACTAACCAAGATGAGACTAAAATTAAAGTCCTAATAAATGAACTATAGGATAGAAGAGGTTAACTAATTTGATTTCTATAAGTATTAGACCAAAGCCCTTTGATTTGAGGATTTTAGGTCTAGGGCTCATGAGATAAAGAGTATTTTTTTTCTTTTCGATTTTGTTTTACTACTGAAATAAGAAAGAATGAAGAAAATAAAAACATACATTTATTTTCACTTATCTACATAGGCCTGATGGGTTTGGAGTTTGCTAAGGATCCAATAGGTAAGATGTTGCAAAATTAATACCTAAGAGATAAAGTGCCGCCAATTTCTTTTTAATTTAATCACTTATTTAAACCTCCAATTTACACTAAACAATTATTTACAAATCAGAATTTAATTTCTCAAATTCTGCAAAACAAAACAACGAGTTAAAATTTCATTTCCATTATTATGAAATATTTTGTATAATTGATTATAACTTTTGAAATACAAGTTATTCTTATTTTTTTTAATTAAAACAAAATAAAACAAAATAAATTATTAATTATAAATTCTCATTTTAAAACAATAAACCTCAATATTAACACTTAACTAAATTTGCAACAATTTTCAAAGTTATCTTAAAATTAATTAAGATAAACAATTCATAGCAAATCATAATTTAGAATTAATTATACCTACCTATATTTAATTAATCAAGTAACTAACAACAGAATTGTTACAATATTATAGCCTTTTTAAAATTCCATTAAAATATCCTTAAAATTTCCATGTCAAATCTCACTTGTAAAATTCTTTTTTAAAAATCACTTTTGATTTAAAAGAATAGATTTTTCCTTTATGTCAAAATAAACACTTACTTTATTATCTCAAATAATTCATTTAAATCTCATATTAAATTTCAAACCTCCTTTAAAACACTTTTAAAAAAGTTAAAAACTCCATTTAAATCATGACTTAAAACCATCGCCTTTCGGAAAAGAATTCGACTTTGAAAAGTAAACCGACTTCCTTTAAATAAACAACCTTTTATATATCTTAAAATAAATCTTTTATTTCAAAAATCAATTTTAAAATACTTATATAATCTTTATAAACCATATTTGAAAATAATTTATAAAATATTTAAATAGATAATCTTTTATATTTTAGAAAAATCAAAGATTTCCAAACTGCGTCCATAGCGACAATCTCTATACGGACCATAACTTTCAAATCTCTATTTTATAAATGAAATAGCTTTTAACCACAACATATTTCTATATTTTATAATATTATAAGTATAAAAAACCTTTCACTTTAAAATAAAAGTTGATATCAAATAAAATGCTAAATATAACTTTTAAAATCCGAAAAGAGGCTTAGCGGCTACGTTAGCACATCATCAAGTGCAATTTACTTCTACATCAAAGAAGTCAACTTTAAAGTCATATAATGTTTCTCAACTTCACATCATATCACAAAAATAATATAAATCATATACACCACATATACATATGTCATTGCATACCAAAGAAAGAATCAACAATTATCAACATATATTCAAGCAACACATATATATACAAACATTAAAACTAGCACACTATTTACATTATATACACATATATATATCTACCAAAATACAAGAATTTACAAAGTAAACCAAAATCAATATTTCAGATATTAAATAAACTTAATCATGGTTAAAGAATATAAATATTCGTTGTAATGACTCGCCAATTTATCACTTTGATAAATTGTATTTATTTTTAAAAAAATTCGAATAAAGGTTGATAATATAAATAATATTGTTTCAAGTGATTATAAGTAATAATAAATTTATTTTGAATAAATATTTACTAGAATATTTTCCCCAGGATTTATATCGATAAGTTGCATTGTATTTAAATATAGATTTATTTAAATTAAATCAAGTTTTAATGATTTAATAATTATTTTAAATTATCCAAATAATTATTTTAAATAAATGATAATTCATTTTTAATGATGATAAAGTGATATTAAATCTATTATAATAGTTCTATAACGAGATTTAATTGATTTGAAAATATAAGGAAAAATCGATATCACTTTATCAGTATAATAGCAATTTTTGTAAATAATTTTTATTATAATTTTATGGTTTTATAATTCAAATGTAATCATTTTAATTAGTTTAAAATGATAATAAAATGTTTTTCAAATTTGTTTTACAAATATAGGTACGTTAGAGTATAAGAGAAAATGTGACCGTTAATCGGTTCTTCGGATTTCAACAATTTAACAAACAAAAGTTGTTCGAAGACATTCGAAGTGTTATACACCTACATTTACATACATTTATATGTTACATACACATGACAACATATATATAAACATATATATATATATATATATATATATAATTAAGTATAAGAAATACAATATAAAATATATAATATATTTTAAAGATATCTCACTCGTTAAGCATAAATAAGTCAACATACGTATACATGAGATGATGGAACTGATATGCACATGCGGGGGCTTTGGACATGCATTGTGAAGAGGGGAAATGTGCTGGAAAAGCCTTGAAATAGTGATAAAAGTGATGTGTACATGTCTTCTTTTATACTCTTCCTTTCTCCTATAAACACCTTACCATCTTCTCTTCATTTTCATTCATCATCTTCTTCATAATTTCAAGCTTTTGCTTCCACTTTAATGGCTTCCATCTTAAGAGAAATAATGTCAAAATTTAATTCAAAAAGAAATTAAATTATAGTGTATAGTTATATATAGTTAAAGACCTCAAAACAAGCTCAAATCTCCATCTCTCCACCTCCCAAACCTAAGGCACCACCATCCACCACCCTTGGCTGTGAGCTCCACCCCCTTCCCAACCTAGGACATGAGCATCAAGGCTAGGCCAAGCCTTTTCAAGGATCTAAGCTCGATTTCATGGAGTTTCATTTCGAGATAACAGAGCTATAACCATTTTAAAATTAATTCGAGTGGAAATGAAGGTGAGAACTCCTAAAACTATTATACTATATGTTGGATGATGATATGATGATTTAAATGGATGTTTAATATGTTTTGATCATCAATTTTGGTAGTTTACATATGAATTTTGAGATTATATGCAAGTCATGAATATACACCTCGATAAACACAAAGGAAATCACTTTCCTTGAAGTAATGAAATGGCGTATATGGAATTATTAAATCTGTTAAAAATGGTTTAATATGTATTTTAAATGTTTTATAAACATTTAAAATTGTTTTGGTGATTTTGAAAAGAAAAAGAAAATTTAGTTAAAAATAAGTGCGTCGTGTAACGGTAGTTCGTGATTTCGTGGTATAAAAGCAAAACAAGTGTAAAAGTTGGAATATAGCTTGGAATTCTTTGAGATAAGAATTTTTCGAACTATTATATCCAGAATTTTCCAACAAAGAAATAAAATTGAGATTCCGATAAGTAGATTTTGAAATATGAGCAAAACAAATTTTGGGAAATCCTGAATTTGCAATTTGAAATCCAAAACTGGATTTCTTTGAAAATGATGTTTTAAATTGTTAAAAAATGTGGAATAAATCTTGCAAATATTTTAAAATATTTTATAAGTGATTTGAGCAATAAAAATGAATTTTCAAATAGTAAAAAATCGTTTTGATCAATATAGCTAAAAAGACACTTCTCCAGCACTTTTCTACAACTTTTGTAATATAGTTCCAAACGCAACCGTTCTTTCTCAAATCATTTGTAAATGATTTTAAATGATTAAAAAAGTGTTTTAAAGGTAATTTGAAGGATTTATGAAATGACTAAAGGTTTAATGGTTTAGAGTCGATCAAATAAAATGACCGTCTTAAGGGTGTTAGAGAGATAGTGTCTAGGCTTGGGTTTGAAAAACCGGTTTTTTGCTCTCCCTGGCTATCCAAACTGGTCCGACAGAGGAGATAGTAAATTTGATTTAATCAGATCGAAATTTCAAAAAAAAGAATATGGGAATTGATATTGAGTAGCATTAGAAGATATCTATAGATTATGCTCACTTAATATTTACTGATTTCGGATTAATATCCTAGGTAACATGGTTTCAACAAAATCAAAAGTATGAGTTTTGAATTAAGAAATCTTTGTTAAGATTTAAATGAAATGATTTGGAATTAATTTAAATTCCTATACCTAAAATTTATATGTTTGGATTTATAGTAAACGTTGTCTTAAATAACATTGTTTTTTATCCATGTTAAAAGTTATGATTTGGAAATCTTTATTAAGATTTAAATAAATGATTTGGAATATTTTTCTAAGAAAAGATGAAATGATTTGGAATTTAAAAAGGATTTTGTAATCAAAGGATTTAATAAGAGAGGTTTAATGATTCAGTATATACCAAAAAGAATGTTTTAGAAATATATATCTCCAAAAGAGATTTTCCTAAAAAGAACTTAATCAATTAAAGAATGATTCTCTATTCACAAAACCTATTTTTTTATCGATGATTGGATCGAAGGAACCGGGATCGAATCTGACACTTGCCCCTCGTGTTGGGGTACGCTCCATCAGTTGGAGTGTGCAGCATGATAGGGGTTTTTGCTTTCTATTTGGTGGCGAGCAAGAGACTCTTACCCTTACATGTCCCTAGATGGAAAATGGTTGGTTGTTAGTCATGAGGCTGACTGTAACATAAGACTCGAGGTATGTGCCATGGTAATGCTGGGATGGTTGAAAAGCCTACCGGTTGTCATTATCGATGGTTGAAAAGCCTAGACCCTCACATTTGGTATTAGAGCGTAGGTTGAGTGAACATTTGAGCCTAATAGGAGTAAAAGAATCATTATAGACAGGGTAGTAATGCCCTAGGATGAGTAACTCATTAGAGATGGGGTTAGTAACACCCTAAAATGAGTTTCGAGAGTATTATATATGAGCACGCATTTGTTAATATTATATACACATGATTTGGTTATGGAAATGGGTAAATAATTTTACCTATGATTATATTTTGAATATAAAGAATGTTTTTCAAATAATTTATATTTGAATTAAGGTGTCATGACCTGAAATTCAATGTTCGAAAATCGGCATCAAATACCTTACTTGTATTCGACTGCCGAAGATTCAAACATCGAACTCCAGTTCGGATGGAGCTTATAACAACATTAGATGAAAATAAACGGCGGAAACAAAATAAATATCATTGATCAACATCACAGATACAACATCATCATAATTTCCACTACAATACCATCACCAACATCAGAGTATTTTTTATACGTATAACACAACTTCAAAATAGAAACATCACAGTGGAACAACAAGTTATCATACTTCAAGAAAGTCTCCAAAGGAAGAGAGCGATAACGAGCTTCCAAACTAAACACCTCGAGATCCAAAAAGTTTCCAAAAGATAACCAAGACAAAAGCCTTCAAAAAAACCAATAGCTTCCAAACCAAAAGACTTCAAAAAGATTCCAAGCTAGATCCAAACACAGAAAACCTGCTTCTGGGCTGCCCGTGTGGAAATTATGGGCACCCAGAGTTTAGAAAGGGAACAATAAACTCCAGGTCAGTCATGGGCCTGGTATGTGTAAACAAAAACAGTTTATTTTTTAAATAAAAACAATTTTTTAAAAGAAAACCATTCATGGTTTTGGAAAATGAAACTACCATAAGGCCTCCCCACATACACAATGAAATCACACAATTGGAGGAGATTTCTCCTTATGATAGTCAAACATGCTTGATACGAGAAAATTCTTTGATATTATTATTAGTGCATAGTGTAGAAAACCATTTAGAAAGTATAATATTAATCTTAGCCAGTATACGTACCATTATAGTATGCCTACTATAGCTGCCATATTAGATGGCAGGTTCTACAACTAAAACCGTACTGGGTTCGTATTTGGAATTGGATTTCCAACAAATGGTCAGGCTAAGGAACTTCCTATGCCACATGGGTATGCCTGTGGAGGGATGACCCGAGAACTTAACCAACTCTCTTCCAATACAAGGCCGGGTTACCTCTGTAACTAGGTAACTACTACACGAGTATGCCACCCCCCGGTCGTTTGCGACCTTTATCCGAAGGCCCTCAACCACAAACAACAACCACACAGTAATGAGATTGCAGCAACCACATGGGTTAAGTATCTGGGCTCCATACCATGATGCCACATTTTTCCAGAGGGAAATGACATACCCTAAAGGGCGCGACCCTCATAACCTTGCCGCAACTTTCCTGTTTCGACCATTTTCGGGGTGTGAGGTCCGATGAGGTCTCGTCCACAAAGCACGCTTTATACAAAAGCTATGCTTTGATCAACAAATGATCAGCAACACATAGCAGTACTTAGCATGCCACACTACCAAATTGGGAGTATATCACTAATAACCTTCAACTACATAACCTCTGAGCTCGTACGTCTCAGAGAAAGGTGTTAAGCTAAGAGAATAAATTCTCCGCCACCAACATATATGTATTTGAAAGAAATCTGCTTTATATCTCAAAGTGTAGTGTCAGACATACAACCATACAAGTCTGTTTCGGGTTCGAACAGAACCGAAGGCACTTCATCCAATAAAGGAAGAAGCCCTTGCGATCTGAGTATCCACAATCCCGATCGGACTCCCCATCACATGTGGAGTTCTCTATACCGGAGCAACTCCGTGCAAAGACATTCGATAGGTTATCCTATCGTTCTCGAAGACACCTGGTCTTCACCACCGTCTTCAAATGCTATCCATTTCTTCGTATCACATATACGGAATGGGTTATATAACACAAAGGTCCTCTCCCGGCTAAACCGAATAGTGAGCGCTCAATTTAAAAACACGTGGATGTATCAATCACAAAGATTCACATTCAGGGTTCGATGTGGGTTTCGGATAACCAACTGGAGTCCGACTCCCTGTCGCATCAAAGTTTAAATGCCATTTTACGGGCAAAAAGGGTTTTCACATTCACACAGAAATAAATCACAGATATCACAGCTCAGCACAAAGCAATTCAAGTTACATAGCATCACAATCACATATCAGAAATATCAATCCAATACACAACATTCGATAATAATCAATCACCTCTAATTAAGATAAATTAATTGCGTGATTTAAAATAAATTAACCCTATAATTAATTATCCTTAATCAATGATTAATTATCCATAATTATAAATTGATTAAATCTTTATTACCTTCATTAATTAATTATTCCTTAATTAATTAATCCTTAATTGCTAATTAATTAAATTTTAATTACTTTTATTAATTAATTATTCCTTAATTAATTATCTTAATTAATTAATCCTTAATTATTTACTTAATTAATCTTTAATATTAAGTAATTAATTAATAGTTTATTCTTTAAGTAAATCATTTATCACTTAAGAAAATCATTAATTACTTATTAAATTTAAAAGATAAGCCTTCTTACCTTTGTTAATCATTTTGATTATCTTGTAAATTTGTTTAAATAAATCATCCTTATTACATAAATTTACTTAAGAGATTATAATTAGTGTACATAGCATTTCATCTTAACTATCATTCTCATTTACATTATTTAATAAATATAAAAAAATTTATAAAATAATATAACAAAATTTAATTTAATTTAAAAATTCCTTACTTAAAAACTTTAATTAGTTTTAAACTCAAATCAAAATTATCATTTAAAAACATGATTTTAAAATTGTTTAAAAGATTGAACTTTATTTTTTTTAAAGCAAATTTTTTTAGTGTATCAACCCTGAGACCACTTCAAGTCTTCCCCGAATAAAAATACCACTTGCTTCGAGATTTTCAAAAATGGACCTGTATTCCCTAAAATTTTTAAACCAAAAATTTTATTTAAGTACAAACCCGTGTAACCTCAAAATTTACTTCGAGCCTGTACCTTATTTCCCGAAGGCTACTTCGAGACCTCATCATCCAAATCTCAGTCAACACGATCGTCGACCCGTGCACATGCACGACGATTCCGGCCATCTACGATCGAAGTTCCGGCCATCTACGATCGAAGTTCTGGCCATCGACCAGTCCGCTACAACCCCTGCACACCACCAAACCACCCAGCAACACCAAACGACATCGAGTTCAAAATCGAGCAACTGATTTGAAACCGGAACAAAAACCCATTATCACGCATTCGCCTCGCTCTTCCTCCCCCGACCATTAGAGGTCACGTACTTTTGGTTAGAGCACCACCCAATCTCAAAGCTTCAATTGCCACCAGTGCGAACCATTCCAGTCAACTGAGGACAGCGCAACACTAAGATTTCCGGCCCATAGACAAATACCAGCTCGAACCCTAGATCATCAAAAACCGGCACCCAAAATGATTTATAAATTCATCCAAGAATTTTCTGATGATCCTTGACCAAAAGACTAACTCCAATCCCAACCACGTGATTTATCATTACTTCAATTTCCAGAAATCACCAATAAATTAAAAATCATTCAATTCACAAATTCTCAATGGATATATGTTTGAAAATCCTGATTTTACCTTTAAAAATCCTTATTCCCCAAAACTCTTTTGATAATACAATTTAAATCAGGAAACAAAATGGTTGAATTTTCACATTATTTTGGGTTTGCCTATATTCTTCAAATTTCCAGAGAAAACTTAAGTTGAATCTACTTAAATTTATTTGTGAACCTTAAAACATAGCTAAACAAACAAAGTTTGTTTAGACCCTAAAGCCAAATAAGGATCAAAGGAAGAGAAATTGAAATTTGTACAGGTTTTAGAAACCTGGATACAAACAGAGGCAAATGTGCCCGTAACTCAAACATGCACATTCTTCTCTGCATATAAACATCTACATATTTGCATGCATATCAATTCTTTACAATTTATTTTCAAACATCATCTCAAACAACTCATAATGCTTCAGATTTTTTAAGTGTTTACTCACCTGATTCGTTTTGAAGGCAGAGAAAGCTTGAAAATTTATTTTGTTCCTGAGCTCTGAAATCCTGAAACTGATCTAGTATTTGAAAACTTGATTTTTTTTTCTTTTTTTTTCTCTACAGCTAATTGATGTAAACTTTCTTAGCTTCTTTCTTGATTACTGATCGACAAATTCAAACTTAGATTTTAAAAAGAATTTACTTGCCTTAATTTAACTCAGAGGAACCCTGGTCTGCTTCTTGAAAAAACTGGAGCTTGGTTTCTTTGAACTGCAATTTGAAAATTTGATGTTAAATCTTAATTTCTGATTACTAATTTAGTTGATTCTAAAGTTTAAACTTGCCTGAGGTATGGAGTTGAAATTGCTGCTTTGATGTTTGAGATGATTCTCAGGCTTTAAGCTTTGAATTCAAGAAGATGTTTGAATTCCATATTTTATTTTATTTTCTTTTTTTTCCTTTGATGTTGAGATACTCCGGTTTGCAATGTTTACAGATTTTTTTCTTTTCTTTCAAAATTTTGAGAAACCAAAGAAATAAGATAGAGGAGCTGAAAGGTTTTTTTTTATGAATTTAAGTTTTATTTTTATTAATTATCTAAATTGAATGACACTTGTTAATTTTGATGATGAGATCACTACACTTGTTAATCCTCTTGTTACATGTTTAACGCTTGTATATTTTTTCATGTGAAACATATTTATATTATTTTCTTCTTAACTTTATACATTAATCTATTTACTTATATTATGATCTTTTTATACTTATATGTATTTTTGATATAATTTCATACCTTTATCGAATACATTTCCTTTGTTAAATATTTGTACAAGTTAAAAGAAAATGTTCTAAAACAAATTTATACATTAATAAAAATCATACATATATTACTTTCAAATCCTATTATTTTTAAGACACTTATATTTGAATCTTACATTCAAATTTTTATATATAATTTCCTCATAAATATAAATATATAAACAGGCACCATTTTTAATTTGATTTGGAAAATTCCAAATTATTTTATTAAGATATTTATTTAAATAATTAAATTCAAATTCAAATCTATTCATATATATTTAAAATCACACATTCCAAAAATTTATATTAATTACTAGTTTTAAATTTGATAAAATTTTGGGATGTTACATAAGGAAAGGATAATACTAAGTTATTATCATTAATTGATTGGTTGTTTAATTTAGAGTTTAAGTATGAACCCCTCGTGAATTTAGTTTCACAATTTGACTATGGGGTATTCGATAAATAATAATCTGGTTTAAGATTAAAGGAATTTATTTAAGATAAATAAATTTTATGGATATATTTTAAGTGATTTTATAAGCTGGATTTATAAAACATGCTTTATAAAGGAATTTTTGAGAATTTAAAATTTTGGTATTTTTGAACGGGATTTCAAATGATTTTAGGGAAGGAATAATATTATTATTTCCAAGAAAGGAATATTGAAAATTAAAAGCAATCACATAATTAATTAATTCGGATGGCTCGAAAGTAACTAAAAATGGGCAGGAGATATGTTCGGATAGTAAACGCTTCTCTTAAGTATTCCCCTTCTTGTTAAGGAAATATGTGATACTATTGGTAGTACCCAGTTCCTTGGTATCATTTTTGAGTGACTCGATCAATATAATTTTCCAAAGTTAAAAAGGATAATGTGAATCATCAATTGGTGAATCAATTGATGAATCTTACCAAAGTGTATTATCTTAATTGATAAGCATGAGTATGCTTTGATCTTTAAAATAAGTATTTAAAGTTAATAATGAATGGTTTTGGGTTTGTAGTAAACGATGTTTTAGTAACATTTGTTTTTAAACCCTTGAATTACACTTTGGAGAAATCATATGAATATATTTAGATCTGTAATAAAGGTATTTTAAAAGGTAATAATGAGTATTAGAGTCTTTTATATAAAGATAGAAAATGTTATGAGTTCAAATCATAAAAGAAAAGGAGAAGTTCATTTTAACGATGTTTTGATGGTAGTTAATTTAATCTCTTCAATTACATTTTAAAGTAAGTAAAACTCGTTAAGTAAGTAATGAATATACTTAAAGCAACTGAATAAGTATACGAATACTATTGTATACTGAAACTGTAAAGATAAAGAGAATAAATATGTAAAGGAAGTTTTAACTAATAAAGGAGTGGTAATTGATAAAAGAAGTTTTAACTAAAAAAAAGTGCTTTCGCATTTGATATTAGTTAAAGGAAGTTTATGGTGATTTATCAATTCAATGAATTATTTTGAAAATAAGTTTTCCAAAGCTGCTAAGATGTGTTTAGATTTGTATATTTTGAAAAGAAATGTGTTTCAAATAAGATTTTGAAATAAAAATGTAAAGTGGTTGTGTATAAACAAGTATCTTTATAAAAGTTGAATAAAAAATGAAAGTTTTTTGAAATGTTTTCAAAAAATATTGAAAGGTTAATAAAAACATATGAAGTGTGTGGATTGTTTGGTCATACGATTTAATCTAAGATTCAAGTGCAGAACTTTGACGTGTTTGACACTTATCCGAAAAATGATTTATCACTCGATTCTTGACGACGAACATTGATGAGGGCTTATGGTTAGATGTTTGAGTTTTCTATCATAGTTGAGAGCTATGCAAGGAGAACTAAAGTTCTGATCAGGAAGCCTGGTCAGAGTCCACACTAGAGGATCGGGGGATCAATACTAGTTTGGAATTAAAGTTGTGGATTCGAATAAAAGATCGAATTAGATATTATGTACAGATAATCTATATACATCATATAGAAGTGAGTTAAAAATAAATATTTTTGGAGCAACCTTTGGGTTTTTGTTTTGGGTAACTTCGAGGACGAAATTCTTTTAAAGAGGAAAGTCTGTAACAACCCGCCAATTTATCGCTTTGATAAATTTTATTTATTTTTAAAATTTTGCAAATAAAGGTTGATAATACAAATAATATTATTTCAAGTGATAATAAGTAATAATAAACTTATTTTGAATAAAATATTTACAAGAATATTTTCCTCGGGATTTATATCGGTAAGTGTCATCGTATTTAAATATAAATTTATTTAAAGTAAATCAAGTTTTAATGATTTAATTATTATTTTAAATTATCTAAATAGTTATTTTAAATAAATGATAATTCATTTTGAATAACTATAAAGTGATAATAAATCTATTATATATTTTTATAGAGAGATATAATTAATTTAAAGATATAAGAAAAAATCGATATCACTTTATCAGTATAATAGCAATTTTTGTAAATAATTTTTTAATATGAATTTATATGGTTTTATAATTCCACTGTAATCATTTTAATTAGTTTAAAATGAAAAGAAAATGTTTTTTAAATTTTGTTTACAAATATAGGTACATAAGAGTATAAGAGAAAATGTAACTGATAATCGGTTCTTCGAATTTCAACGATTTAACGAACAAAAGTTATCGAAGATGTTCGAAGTGTTGTACACCTACATAGACATACATTTATATGTTGCGTACACATGATAACATACATATAAACATACGAATATAAATATAATTAAGCATAAGAAGTATAATATAAGATATATAACATATTACAAAGACTTCTCTTAAGCATAAATAAGTCAACATATGTAAATATATGATGATGGAAATGATGTGCACATGGAGGGGGGGCTTTGGCCGTGAATTTTGAAGATGGGAAGTGTGTTGGAGAAGCCTTGAAATAGTGATAAAGGTGATGTGTACATATCTTCTTTTATACTCTTCCTTTTTCCTATAAATACCATACCATCTTCTCTTCATTTTCATTCATCATCTTCTTCTTCTTCATATTTTAAAGCTTTTATTTCCACTTTAATGGCTTTCATCCTAAGAGAAATAATGTCAAAATTTATTTCAAAAAGAAATTAAATTATAATATATAGTTATATATGGTTAAAACCTCAAAACAAGCTCAAATCTCCATCCACCTCCCAAACCCAAGGCACCACCATCCACCCACTTGGTCGTTAGCTCCACCTTCCAAACCTAGGACATGAGCACTAAGGCTGGGCAAGCCATTTCAAGGATCCACACTTGATTTCGTGGAGTTTCATTTTGAGATAGCGAAGCTATAGCCGTTTTACAACTAGTCCGAGTGGAAATAAAGGCGAGAACTCCCAAAAGTATTATACTATATGTTGGATGATGATATGATGATTTATATGGATGTTTAATATGCTTTGATCATCAAGTTTAGTTGTTTACATATGAACGTCGAGATTATATGCAAATCACGAATATACACGTTAATAAACACAAAGGAAATCACATTCCTTGAAGTGATGAAATGGTTTATATGGAATTGTCAAATCTCTTAAAAATGGTTTAAAATATATTTTAATTGTTTTATAAACATTTAAAAGTTTTTTGGTGAAGTTTAAAAAGAAATAGAAAATTTAGTTAAAAGTAAATGCGTCGTGTAACGGTAGTTCACGATTTCGCGCTATAAAAATCAAACAATTATATAAGTTAGAATATAGCTCCGAATTCTTCAAGATAAGAATTTTTCGAAATATTATATCCATACTTTTCTAATGAAGAAAGAAAATCGATATTCCGATAAGTTGATTTTGAAATATGAGAAAAAACAAATTTTGGAAAAGTCTTGAATTTGCCGTTTAGAATCCAAAACTGGATTTCTTTGAAAATGATGTTTTAAATTGTTTAAAATATTGAATAAATCATATTAATGTTTTAAAAAGTTTTAAAAGTAATTTGAGTAATAAAATGGAATTTTCAAATAATAAAAAGTCGTTTTGATCAATATAGCTATAAAGGCACTTTCTCTAGCACTTTTTCGCAACATTTTTCTACAACCTTGGTAATATAGTTTCAAACGCAATCATTCTTTCCCAAATCTTTTGTAAATGATTAACACAGTGTTTTAAAGGTAATTTGAAGGATTTATAAAGGTTTAATGGTTTAGAGTCGATCAAATAACTTGTTTGCCATATAGGTGTTAGAGAGACAGTGTCCATGCTTGAGTTTGGAAAACCAGTTTTCTGCTCTCCTTGGTTATCCGGACTGGCCCGACGGAGGGGGCAATAAATTTTATTTACCCAGATCGAAATTTCAAAATAAGAACAAAGAAAAAAAATCTAGATTTAAAAAATTTGGATTTTATGGAGATGACCTTCTTGTACTCGGTGTTGAAGCCCGAAGAGGGAACTCGTATTATTCGTGGAATTTAAAGGTGACTTCGTCGTTATTCCGTCGATAGTTTTGTTGAATACGAGAATTGATACTGATTAGAATAAGATGATTTCTATATATTCTCCTCACTTAATATTTACTTATTTTGGATTAATATCCTAGGTAACATGGTTTCAACTAAATCAAAAGTATGAGTTTTGAATTAAGAAATCTTTTTTTTGATTTAAATGAAAAGATTTTGAATTAATTTATATTTCTATACATAAAATTTATTGGTTTGGATTTATAGTAAACAATGTCTTGAATAATTTTGTTTTTGATCCATGTTAAAAGTTATGATTTGGAAATCTTTGTTAAGATTTAAATAAATGATTTGGAATATTTTCCTAAGAAAAGTTGAAATGATTTGGTATTTAAAAAGGGTTTTATGTAATTAAATGATTTAAAAAGAGAGGTCTAATGATTTCATATATACTGGAAAGAATATTTTAGAAACATATATCTCTAAAAGAGGTTTTGATAAAAAGAACTTAATCAATTAAAGAATGATTCTCTATTCACAAAACATCATTTTATCGATGATTGGTACGAAGGAACCGAGGTCAGATCCGAGGTAATCTCTATCCGAAAACCACTTCGAACCAATGTATGAAATGCATTTGAAAGATGAAGACCAATAGAAAGAATGAAGAATGAAGACTAGAGATTACCGGGATGAAAGAACTGCTTGTTGATAATTCTGGTTAGCTCCCAAATACTAAAGTAGCAGCGATCCCTTCATTTTTGAAACTCTTTGGGTTGTAAGGACTTTTCGCTTCTAATCCTAGGGATAATTCCCGACAGGATGTGGTAGGAGGGTGCCTTCGATTCCGTTTAGTCCCAAAATAAAGTTTTATTGATGGATGTCTAACGTTGCACCCTTGAGATTTAATCATTGGCTTTTATAAACGTACATCTGTTTGGTGGCCGAGAAGACAGCTTCTCTTAGCTTAACACCCTTCTCTGGGATGTATGAGCTTGGAGTTTGTATGTTTGTGGAAGTCAATAATGATCGGTGGAATGAATGATGTGCTATGATAAAGGTAATCGTTACCTCAGGCCTCATACACAGAAATGGCCAAAACATGGTAGATGCAACAACGCTATGTGGTTCGCAACCATTAGGGTAGGATCATCCCCTTTTGGATATATTTCTACCCACTATGACGTTCATGTTTAAATTAATGTGGATGTATGCTACGAGGATCCTCGCATAGGTCGGTAATGGCAGGGATGATGACATATTCGGTACTATCCAGAAAGAGGTAGGTCGGACTTGTATTGGTAAAGGACCATCTATTGGGCCTCGGTACATTCCTCTAGAGATGTACTTCAGGAAGGTAGTCCCTTCACCTGGTCATTTGTATGGAAACCCATCCCTAATAAGATCCTATAAGATTTGAGATGTAGAAAGCCTTGTATTACAAGGTGGTATGATGGAATTTAATAATATAACAATTTCGGCTAAGATTAATAAGTTACTTGCAAATGTTTTCAAAGATATCTCACTAAAATTATATCAAGTAAATTTACGTAATAATGATTTGGTTATCATAAGGTAAAAACATGTTCTGTGTTATGTGCGGCATGGACTTATGAGATGCCATTTTGTTTTCAAAATGCTTCTCACACCAGTCTCATGACTGATCCGAAGTTTATTTTCCCTTTTTCTTAAACTCTGGGTGCCCAAATTTTTCCGAGCAGCCTAGTGGTCAAGTTTAGTATAGAAGAATTCTGGATGGAGCTCGAAGCATGGAGTCGGGAGATTTACTGAAGATTTTAGTCTATTTCCACCATAATCTTGTGCTATTATCGCATTTGTAAGGACAGGAATTTGTAACTGTCCATGTTTAACTCTGATAAATGTATTTTAATTTCTGCTTCAAAGATTATGTTGAAATAACACATGTGAGATTCTGTTCTATCTTATTTTTCTTTGTTACCCTTGAGAATCCTCTTCTCTGGCACTTGGATTCACGGCACGTAAATACCAAAGATGTATTAGTGTCGATTTCTGAAAATCGAAGAAACAGGCCCTTACGTTCGTCATGAAAACAAATTCTAATCATTGAACATTTGAAAACAATTCACAACAAGAGAAAACCCTATGAAAATCCACTATTTGGAGGACCAAAACAAAATATTTTCAATGGAATTTTTCTAGTTGTTCTAAAAGAAGTTGGGGAAAACATATCCAAATTTTAGAATTTAAGAAATTTTCTACAATTTATTATGATTTTCAAACCAACATGCGCTTTCTGCTTGGAATTTCCAAAAAGCTTGTGGGAATTAACACATTTGACCCATCAAAATTCAATGATAACTCATAAGACTTGGTACTTATGTGCTGGAAAATGTCAGGAACAACATAACAAAAATTGGGAATTTTTAAGCTTCATATGAATTAAATAGGAATTTTATAGTGAAGAGGGTTTAAAATAGTCGAATTTGTCAAAACACAACCACATCAACAAATATCATCACCAATCATTTTTGCGACCATATAGACCCAAGATATTCATAATAAAAATAAATAAAGAGTCTACGTAACTCACTTGAAATTTTGGTGAAAAATAATTTGATTTGATACTCGAAATCACACTTTGAATGTGTCTCTTCTTCATTATGTTAAACCAGAAAACAAGCCATAATCTTAACAATTCTTTAACCATCCACATTTGATCAAAATTAGATTTTAATAAATTGTAGTGATGTAAATAAGTGTTGAGAAGCTCCATTTATAGTTTCAAGATTTTTGGACATTTATTAAAAAGGATTATGAATTTTGGAAGAGAGGAGTGAAAAAAAAGAAAGGAAGAAGGAGCCATTTTAAGTTTCCTATTTTGAAAGCTTTTGAAATATTTTTGAAAAATGTAAATAGCGAAATGAAAGGAGATAGAAAAGGCAAAATAATTCGTGTGTGACTATGTGCCAAAGTACACGTTCTTGCTTTAATTTGATAAGTACACAAAAATTTAAGCATTTTAACATTTCTAATTAAAGAAGAAAAGTCTTCTTCTTTATTATAATACTTAATCACTTTTTAGTATTCTCTAATGACTTCTTACTTTAATTAATCCATTTGTATCACACTGAATTGTTATTATATGTCCATCTGCTACTAAACAAGTTCCAAAATGTTTGGACAACTTTTAATGAATAAAAATTCGATTTACAATAAAATGTTTTTCGGTCACATTTTCACTTTTACTTCAAAGTATATATTTTTGTAAACCAATTTTCAAAATGAATTTAACATAATTATTTATTAATTAAAAAGATTTATTTAATCATTAAAACCATTAATTGACTTTTTAAAATTAATTAAATATTTCTAAATCAAAACGATAAAATTTTGGGTCGTTACACTATCCAATGAGTTACTATACTATATATTATATGTCTAAAGTATAGTCAGTCCTCATAAATCCACAGTCTTCTAGTTTGATATTTTAGAGATAGCCTCTAGTTATTGATTGTGATTTGGGTTATGATAGATTATCTTTGCGATTTGTATGATATTAGATATCATTTGAATGATTTGATAGGATATCTCACATTATTTATTGATTAATATGATTTATGACATTATATTAGGGAATTGCTGTGTGTTAGCACGATTCACTTGATGATTTCATTTTCTATGATGATGATTTATGGTATGAATGATTCACTCATTAGATATAGTATTCTTGATTACTTTTGAATTCTTTTATATGGGTCATGACATCTTTATGCATGATTTTTGATGATATTTATATTTTGAGATGTTTCATTGATCGTTTAAGTTGTAATTATGAACCATGCACATATCTCCCTCCCTATATATATATATATGCATGCGTACACACATACACACACTATATCACATTGTAATCACGGACATGAGTTGTTATGTTGTGTTGTCATGTTAATATTTTAGTGTATATTGTTTCACCTATATTTATTAACCCAATGATGTAGACATAGTCTGATACGTGTGTTATTTATATAATAATCGGGTCTGCCTGAGACATTTCAAGTGCAGGTATTACATGACCAACATTTGTTTCATTGGGCTTAAAGGAGTCTCGTATTAGAATTGTTATACTGATGTTAGTATAACATTGACCCATGGTATATGCATATTCTTGAGTTATATGTTGACTATCTATCTTATTTTATTGAAGGAATTGACATTTAAGATATTTTTATTTAAATAGTATTATATGTTATATACTATGTTGTATGTTATCACCGTGGTTGACTCTGTGTTCTATATTTTTATTGTATATTATGTATTATTCTATCCCACAAGCATACGTGTTTATTGCTCTGTACCTATACTGTATGCATACCGATGAGTTATTATTTAATGTTTTAATATGTACCAACGTTACCCCAAGGCAATTATGACTAACCACCTTTCTGACCCCTAGAAATGATAGTTAACACATCCTCGGTATTCGTGTGCCGTTGCCCAAGTATCGGAAAGAAGAATCATCGTAGGGTAAAATAATGAACAGAATAGAAAATCTCACAACGAAAACTGCTAAATAAAACATAACAGTCAATAGTACATAAGGTTACTCCTTAACGGGGAGTTATCAGAGTTACACAAAAGTACTATAAGTAGCTTAGAGAGTTATAACATCCCGCGTTTACATACGTTGAAACAGAATACAAACACAAACTAGATAATACAATATAATAGACCACTAAGAAGATGAAAGCCTCCTGCTTGGACATCATCTTCAAAAGAGTCCACAAAAATCTACTACTCTCGAACTACTCAAATAAAATGAGTACTCGAGAGTTTAGGAAAACAAACAACTCGGGTCAGACGATATGTCCAATATGAGTAAAACTTTAAGCAATAAGGATGTAATTAAACATAAACATGTGAGACCACGCCGCTAAACACGGAATGGGTTTATCCCACATAAATCAACATTAAAACGAAAGAATGGATAAATATTTAAACATCATGAACAGTGGTTGACTCTTCCCGATGCAGAAAAGGAAATAAATTTGAAGGTTCGAATCAAATAAGAAAAGGAAAATCTCCAACAAATGAATACGAGGGTGCACCCCCTTTGAAGTATACCTATAGTAATATACTTCTAAGAAGCTTATTCACTCTGCGACACTTCTCGAAAACCTCCAAGCCGGACCTCGCCAAATCTTATCAAGAATCTGAATATTTCACATCTAAAAGCACTACCTAATCCAATTTAGAAGAGATGTGAAAGTATCCTAATGGGAGTAACCCCAATAGCTTGGCCCCCTTTCGCGCTTTGGTTTTAGTCATTTCTGAAAAAGGATATCAAAACTCAATAAAGCAACACATCATCTTAGAATGATGATAATAAGGAAGCTGAAGTAACCGATAGTTGAGAAACCAACTATCGAGGATATAAAACGATCATATATAGAAATCTGTATGGTATACTTACTACCACTCATCAAATTCAAACATGTATGATTTCTTGGCTAACAATAATACCGGACAAGTCAAGGTAGTGTTACCTCAAAGTCATGCCCCACGATTATTCTTAACTTTCGAAATAGCAACAAGTCTACTTCTTCGATGTTTAGTGCTAATTATACAAATAAATCATTTCCATACAAGTGAATCGCAATACGGAAATTAGTTCATTTCCATAAGCAATTCAAACCTTTTCTTTAAAAACCCCAAATTTGTATTTGGCTTCACATTAGAAGTATTAGCTTTTAAAACACTTTGTTAAAAGAGTTTACTAACTTTGAAACATCATTATAAAAATGATTTGACAACCTAAAACATCTTTATTATATTGATTAATTAACTTTAAAACTTTGTCAACTAAGTCAATTAATTAACTTCAATAACCTTTACTTAAAAACGGTAAGTCACCTTTAAAGCCTTGTTAATTCAATTATTTAATACTATAATTAATTAAATTAATTAAATAAATAATAATTAAATATCACTATCCAAAAGTGATTAACTAATTTAAAACTTTATTTAAGGAAAGAAAAATTTAAGGTTAAACAAGTTTATTAACTTTTAAAAGTCATTAATTAAAAGATTAATTAATTTAAAAAAATCATTAGTAAATTGATTATTTAACTTTGGTCCATCATTATTAAAGATTAATTAACTGTAAACATCATTAGAAAAAAATTTAATTAATTCAAAACATCATTAACCAAGTGATTAGTTAATTTTAAACACGTCGTTAATAAGTTAATTAGCTAACTTTAATCTTCACTAATTAAATAATCATTAATAAAATAATTAGTTATTTTTAAAAATGCCATTAATTAAAAAATTGTTTAACTTGTCAAATAATTCCAAGCACGATAACGAGACCAAACGGTTTCGACAAAAGGTGATTTTCCGAAAGTGCCGATATAGCGACTATCGCTATACGAACAATTTGGAATTCGAGTATATGGCATTTTCAATACAACCAACCATCACAAAGCAAGGGAATGAACTTACACACATGGTAGTTTGCAATAATTCAACATGTAACAAGCACTTATTAATAACGTAATTAGTTTAACTACTAGATTTTCATATAACTTGAGATTCGCTTACTAACTTTCCAAAGCTACTAATTTTCAAAGCAGCAAACCAATCCAACAACCAGAACATTATTACAACTATGCAATAAGCGTTCAATAGCTATAAATATAATATGGTTTAAAGGTGGAAGCTTTACTCACAAAACGCTTACTACTTGAATCGAAATCACACTAACTCTTCGAACAACACTAGAACTAAGCTTTCATATGCACTTGGCTTGATTTAGTGGACCTTTTGTGGCCTTTTCGGCTCGGCCTAGACCATATGGGTCTCGGCCATGGTGGAAATGCTGGGGATATGGGTCTTGTTTGATAGAAAAGTGGATGTGGCGAGCTTAGAAATAAAGAAAAGGGTAGCTTTTCAAACTAATTTTAGGATTTCGAGTGTATGGAAGTCATGGATCATTTCATGTACATAAAGTTATGGAAATGAAATTTGGAAATGAAGATGCAAAGTGAGAAAAGAGTATGTATGGTGGTATTGATAGGCATGGGAGGTGGAGAAATAATTTAATTAACCTTATTAATATAAAATAATAAAAAGTCTTCATGTAGCATGCTTCCATACCCTCTCTATCCCTTCTAGTACACACATACACCACTAGGTTACCCCTCCCACCATGCCTCCTTGTCCAACCTAGGTAGTTTAGGTGATGGTGGTGCATGAGATGTTATTTTATATTTTATATTTTCTTTTATTTAAACATACTATGTCTTATCATGATTATATTTGAATTATTAGTTTATTACCTATAATACCATCATTAACTTACCATATGACATGTGTACATGTGTATGCATGTGTACATGAGTTATATAAAATGTGCATGACGTTTTTGATGACTTTCTAATGCCGAAAAGTCGAAATTTCGGAAAAATATTTTTCGTTCACATTTTCTATTTTTATTTAAATTAACTATTTTGTAAAAAGTTTGAAATTGATTTTAACATCATTAAATAATATTTAAAATAAATTTATTTGGTTATTAAAATCCATTATTTAAATATTTAAAAACGATTTAAATATTCAGATTCAAAGCGATTAATTTACAAGTCATTACTGTAATATTCACGTGTGTAACCCATATAGCCTCATTCTCCATATTATCCGACAGTTGTAATATTCTTGGATAATATGAGTGTAGAGGTAGGGTATTTCAATTAGTATCAGAGTTGGTTACTCATGTACGTGATGGGGGTTCTTGCCTTGTGATCAATGGCAAAGCATTGGCTCTTACCCCTAAATGTCCCAGAGGTATTTGGGTTGGTTGCTTTAGGCAACAGTCGAGAGGATGGCTGTAAAGCTAGTGTTTGAGGTATTGACGGTGGCTAGAGCGGACCGCATACCCACGAACGACACCGTTTTAATTGGTATCGAAGCTGGCATATGACAATACATTGTATATCGAAGGCATGAGTAAAGACATTAGATAAGAACTAAAGTCCCAAACCCTTAAGGTGTGTAAGGAATTCCCTCTACTAAGAATTAGTGTATATATAGGGTGATTACTAGGGTAATCATCTAGGAATATATTTGATATTTTAAAACTAAATAGTTACTTTTTATTATTTCTTTTAGTTATGTAATATATTATGGTTGGAGTAGCAAAGATGGAAGGAGTTAGTCCAACCAGTAGTATTTGTATGATATGATTTTGGATGGTTTGATATGCTATTACGATGTTTGGTTTGATGTTATAGTCGACTTTTGATTTAATTTTGATCAAAGTGCCCAACGGAATATCTGCATCTTAGGTTGCATTGGGTATATTTGTTTTGGTCTCTATGTTTGTCTGGCTATTTGAAATAACTGGCGATGTATATAATTTGAAAATAAATTTAAAACTTTCCTTCAAGTATCAATTTCAAAGTGCTAAATACTTGTGTGTGTATAAAGAGTCTGTAAAATAGCATATGACAATAATTTTGGTTATAATATAATGTTTTGGAACTAAGAAATACATTGTAAGATATTTTATAATTAGGAAAACGAGGTTTTAGAAGAAATTTTGGATTGGAAAATTTTGTTTGTAAAATATTTTAAAGGTTAGAAAAAAATAGATATATATGTTATATTTGGAAAATTTGTTTGAATAAAGAATTTAAATAAAAGAAAATCTAAAAGGTAATATTTACTTTCGGTATAATTGGTTTGTTATGGATTCTTCCTTATGGGAAAGTACGAGGATGCAATTTAGTTTAGATGGGATGTCCGTAACAAATTGATTTTTAAGTAATGATTAATTTAGGTTAATAATAGTAATTTGATTAACTAATTTGGGATTTGGAGGAATGGATTTAGAAAAGTATTTAATAAAAGGAATTAAAATTGAGAAAGTATGACATTTAAAATTTATGGGGTGTTAAATGTGAAATATAATATTGGTTTTTGTAAAGAGTGATTTTCAGATAATAATTGGAATTTATTTAAAAACTAAATAGAATTTAGCTTTTAAGAAAAAAGAAATGAAAAAAGAAAAAAAATGTGAACTAAGATTATTTTATTATTTTCGCCCAAACCCGTTTGCCAATCCAAAATCGTAATCTAGAGTTTTCTTCATCGCTAGATTTTTTGTTGAGTTCCCTTTTTACTTGACATGCTCACACCCTTTCTTCCTTATTTCGATCATAAGTCCGCACCTCTATAGAGTTTTCTCGAGGCTAATTTATCAAATAAAAAATTTGATCGATTCCTTAATACACACACAACGCGCATAGTGCTCGAAACCAGGAATGTCGATCGATGCAGTTGATGGGGCATGCGACTATTGCCGCATCGGACCAGTGACCACTGGCGATGTGAACAATTTAGGGCAGTGCGATGGAGGCGACTAGGCTGGCACTGTTGGAGATGGCGGCTACTGGCAATTAAAGGGGGATGAGGTCGCTCGATTGTGGCAGTGAAGGGGTATGATGTTGGTCGTGATGGAAGCTGACATCGACAATTGGTGAAGTTGCAACCTGATGAACTGAGGTAATGTTTGGATATATATTTGTATATATGTTGCTGTGTGGGTAGAGAGAATGTTGTGCTCTGTTTGCATTTATGTGTTGGCATATGTAATAATGTAACTTAGGGGTGGGTATGGAAGATTTCACTTTTCCTATAACATGAAAACCCTGTTTTCTGTAGCATGCAAAAACCTGCTGTGACTGCTTTTTACTGTATATTTTTGACAGCCTTTCATAATATTTGTCAAATTGTTGTATATACAGACTAGTAATCATAAGCATATTGTAATTAAGAGCACCACACTTTACAACCAAACCCAATCAATCAATCATACAACCATGAAATGAAATTATACCAATCATATCTCAAAGCACGTCCATATGATATATCCAAAGGCTGATAGAGACGAAAGATCCATTGACAAGCATGAAAACCAAATTGTCAACAACAATAATGAAGTTGGAAACGACCAAGTACTACATATAAACTAGATAAATTTAAGGAAAGGATATTTTGTATCTATATTTTGTTTGATTTTTTGAGAAATGAATTTGATGTTGAACTTTGTGCAGGCTCGCTTGCTAAAATATCAAAAGCGGGTGTTGGGAAATTTCTGAGTATAGACGAATTCTATGAGACGAAATAGGCAATTTCTGAGTAAGGCGAATTCAGTGTGCAGACGAATTCCATGCAGGCTCGCTTGCTAAAAAAGGTTCACAAACATTTTACATGCTTCAATTCATAATATCAGTTAGCTACAGTGAAAGAAAAGTATTAGTTTGGATCCTTTATCACATTACACTTTTAACTTTTAAGTTTATCCTCCCTAAAGATATAATAGTTGGAAAAGAATTGGTGGAAAAGATTGTTGTCCCAAAAAACATGAAGGATATCCAAATTCACTACATTCAAACAATGTCACATTATTAGATTGCTTTAGCAATCCTTCACAAAGTATTGAAAAGCAATTGACTTTACAATCTGAAATTGAAATAAAAAAGAATCGATTGCGAATCATCACTTCAGTGAAAGCTATATTATGGTTAGCATGTCAAGGTTGTGCTCTTAGAGGGAATGATGAATCGGTTCATTCATTTAACTGTGGAAATTTTCTTGAACTAATTAAGTATTCCGCTTCACTTTCATCTGAAGTTGCAGAAGTGGTATTAGAAAATGCTCCTGGAAATGCTTCTTATGTTTCACCAAAAATTCAGAAAGATATTATGGAAATTATTGGTGATTTAGTGAGAAAAAAAATTTGCGAAGAAATTAGTGAATCCAAATTTTGCATTCTTGTAGATGAATCACAAGATGAGTCAAATACTGAGCAAATGGCAATAGTTATTGGATTTGTTGATGATGAAGGTTGCATACGTGAACGGTTCTTTGATGTTGTTGGAGTTGAAGACACCACCGCACGAACTCTAAAAAATGCTTGCTCGAATGTGCTCGATCGAAATGGTTTGCTTGTTCAAAACATGCGAGGTCAAGGTTATGATGGTGCGAGTAACATGAGAGGTGCTTAGGGTGGATTACAAGCACTATTTTTAGAAGAATGTCCATATGCATATTATGTGCATTGCTTGCTCATCAATTACCACTTGCACTAGTTGGTGCTTCTGGTGAATTATCTGACATAGAACTATTCTTTCAAATGCTTAATTGTATTGTGAATTTAGTAAGTTCATCTGCCAAAAGAAATCAACAACTAAAGGATGCTATAAGAAAAGAAGTTGAAGACATGATGTTGAGTGGAACGTTACAAACAGGTACGGGGGCACATCAAAAAACCACTTTATAACGTCCAGGTTCTACTCGTTGGAGCTCGCACTATTCTTCGGCATGCAGCTTGCTTAGCTTGTATAAACCTGTTCATGAGGTCCTCGAAATCATAAAAAAAGAAGGTTTGAATAGGAAAATGCATGCTGAAGCGAGTGGTGCTTTACATGCAATGAATACTTTTCAGTTTGTCTTCATATTGCACCTGATGGTTGAAGTAATGAGAATTACCGAAATCATTTGTCAAGCATTTCAAAAAAAATCTCAAGATATCTTGAACGGGATTCATTCACTCTCGATCACAAAGACTCTTCTTTCTAATTTGAAAAATGATAATAAATGGCAAACACTTTTGAATAGTGTGACATCCTTTTGTGTTAGCAATTTAGTTGTAGTACCTGATATGAATTCTCGTTATTTGGAAGGTACTAGACGATCTTGTCAACAACGCGATGAAATAACTGTAGAACATCACTACTGTTATGATATATTGAACGAAACTATTGACACACAAATAATGGAGTTAAACACAAGATTCTCGGACACAGCAATTGGACTTTTAAGTCTGAGTTCAGTTTTAGAGCCAAAAAATAACTTTGAAGCATTAATAGTTGAAGATGTATGTTTGCTAGCAAAAAGCTACTACTTTGGAGATTTTAGTGAGTTGGATATTGATTTTCAATTGAGACACCAATTGCAACATTATGAGCAAGATGTACGCCATGATCCTCACTTTTGTAATATTGCCACATTGTCGGAGTTAAATGTGGAGTTAGTTAAAACAAAAAAGGCTGAAAGATATCCCTTAGTTCATAGACTGATTTGCCTTGTTTTAACTCTTTCAGTATCGACTGCAACTACCGAACGAGCATTTTCAGCTATGAAGTTAATCAAAACACCATTGCGCAATAAGATGGGCGACGGTCTGCTTGGAAATCACATGATAATATACATTGAAAGTGAAATTGCTAAAAACATTGATGTTGAGACGATTATAGATGAATTTGATTTTCGTGAAGTTCGTAGAGCACGACTTAAGTAGGATATTTAGTAATTTATGTTTTTTTTGTTTAAGGATTTTTATAAAAATTCTCTATGTTCATGGAATCAATCGAACTTAATTTTTTTGATTATTATGAATGCAATGGAATTAATTATATCAAAACAGTTCAATTTTTTTTATTATTTAATTTTCTTTCATTATTCGCCCACCGTAAAATAAATTCCTAGTTACGTCCCTGAATCATTGAGAAATATATACGCATAAAAATGGCACTGCTAATTGAATCCTTTACCGCAAATAGTCATTGATATTGTTTTGTAAATAGTTGTTGATATGAAGATTTTTAAACTGTGAAAAACAGAGAATAAAAAAAAATATAGTAACAAACAGAGTTAGACTTTAATAGGCATCAAATAGCAGAGAATATGTAAAATTACAACATCAAACAGCAAAGAAGAATATACGAATACATGTTAGATAATGATAAAAGGATAGTACTTCAATTTGAGATTGCAAAACTGCTAAATTATTAACAAGAAAACCGACTATTCGAAACTAACAAGCAACACTGCTAGATAGTACATGAAAACTGACTATTCAAACTAACAAGCAACACTGCAAGATAATACAAGCAAACTAACTCACTAAAACGATAAAGCTTAGAAGGAAACTACATCCATCTGACTTTTGAACTCCCTTCAGAAATTTACCATTCCAGATTCATTCTTTTCTTTCCTGCTTCATATACAAAAAGGAAAAGGAAATTTAAATCATCTTTCAAATTTTTCATAAGTACTTTTTGAATCTATTAAATATTTAACAAGAAAGGTACTTTTTTGCTGAATAAAAAATATGTAATAATACGTTATTATTAAAAAACAGTCTTCTCTCTAATGAGTGTTGAATAAGGCTGATGTTCAAATGATTTGAAAACGATGAGAATGATATAAAGGTTTTCTTCTTTAATGGTTCTGTATACTTTTCTAAAATTTATTATGAATTTATAATTGGTCATGGTCTTTTGAAATATAATACAAACGCAACACGCTTCCTGATAGGTCGGATATTTCAAATAGATATGTCAGACCTCATGGTGATTTTGATTATTCTTTTTTCATTTGATTGATAATTTTAACTATTTGGCATTTCTATTTATTGAATTGTATGAATTATTATGTAATAGAGGTAATAACTTTGAAGTACCTTTTCATATAACTTATGAGCAATTCAGCAAGCACTTTGCAAGCAATGTAGGCTGAAGTGATCATTAATATTAATATTATATAGTCAAGTTAACTGAGCAAGAAGAAAATATATTTATAGCAAAGTACAGATTTTCAAATGTTTGTAATATATCATATGCTATTTTGTTACAATAGCAACTAAAAGAAGTTAGTTATTGATACTGAATAGTAACAAGTCATGCTTGTGTTTGTGAATTGTTGGTTATAAAAAATAGAACATGAAGCTGAGCATGTCGGAGTAACTATACATACCTGTTTAAAAATACTATGCCCTTTTGCTCTTCTATTGCATCATATTGGACGACGATGATGATGCTGTAAGCGATAAAGTAGCAGTTCATGTATACAGTTTTAGAATTTGTTTAGAAAACTGTGGTCGTTTGAAGCTAAGTACACATTCCATTGCCTATAATATAAAAATCCTTGACAAAATAGAGCAGATTTAACGTAGTAATGACTATTAATCTTTTTTTCCGTCAAAGTACCATGTAAAAGAAAAAAAAAATATGCAAAACATAGTGGTAATTATATTATTCAACATACTATTTGTTTGCCAATTAGTTATGCTATATTGACATGATAGAGCTCAAGAGTTTGTTAGAAGATACAAAACTCTACTTGTAATATATTAATAATTGTTGAAAATATTTACCTTCATGAATTGCCTCCGTATCCATGAACAATTCAACGTCCTCTTCGAATTGCATCTCAAGACAACTAGAGTTTTCTGCTCTCAACCAATCACTAAGACATACTAATGCTTTAACCATTTTAGGAGCCAATGAAGCTCTAAAGGGATTGATGACCCTCCAACCAAGACTAAATGCACTTTCGCTAGCAATGGTTAAACTAGGAATTGCTAGAATATCTTTAGCTATTTTTGGAAGTATTGTATTTTGTTTGGCTACATTTCTATCAATCTAACAAATGAAAATCTCTACTTGAAAGGTTTTCAAATGGATCGTTTAAATATTGATCAACCTCATTATTTATTTCAAGTGATTGTTCTTCTTTTCCTATTTGTTGAAGCCTTCTTAATTTTTTGCTCCTAAGATCATAATCAAATTGTTCATCAACCTCTTCAATTCTTACAACGACAATCGATCCAATTACATTTGGTATATTCATACTCTTCTTATATTCATCATATAGTTCATTTAAAGCATGTTTTATAACTCTAAACTCATTCATTTTACCATCGCTCCAACCAATATCAAGAAAACTAATCTTCAAGGATTGAAATTTATATCTTGAATCCAAAATATGCGCTATAAAAATAACTTTGTTAATTACTTCGATACTTCTCAGTATTTGTCGAATTTAACTTTCATCAATTTTGCCACAATTTGCAAGTTGGAATCATGAATATTGTTGCTAGCTTCTTCAATTGCATCTTGAATTAATATAACCTCAAATAAAATTAACGAGGAAGTGACACTTTTAGTTGCACTAAGTTTCATTGTAGTTTCATAAAATCCTTTCAAAAACTCAACCAAAACTCTTCCTTTCTCCCCATCCTCATTTTTTGGCCGACCCGTTCTCTTTACAATTTTTTCCTTATCTTTGACCATCTCATTAAAGTATGCTTTAATCGGCTCATCTTCTAAACATATTCTATCAAATACTTTTCTAAATTTATAAGCAACATTAAGCATTTTATAAGTCGCATTCCATCTTGTAGGGCAATCAAGTGGAACAATAGCCATCTCATCTTTCTTCATTAAATTGGAAAAATATCTAAATCTATCCAACCTCGAAGGAGAAGAGCGAATGTACTTAACTAAATTTCTAATGCTTTCAACAGCTTCACAATAAAACTTTAATCCTTTTTTGACCATCAAATTTAATACATGACAAACACATCTAAAATGTAAATATTTCCCGTTAAGCAACAAAGAATTAGAATATTCTAATCTTCTCCTTATATAACCAATTGCCGTATCGTTAGCATTAGCATTATCAACGGTGATGGTAATTAAAAATCTTATCTACTCCTCATTCATTCAAACAATTTTTTAGCACCGTTTCTATTTCATCCTCTTTATGGCTATTGACTTTGTAAAAGCTATGATTCTTTTATGTAATTTCCAATCATTGTCCACGAAATGTGCAGTGATTACCGTGTAATTAATATTTTGAATGGAAGTCCAAGTACTGGTAGTGATGCTAACTCTTTGATCTTTTATTATACTTTTTAATTTAGCTTTTTCTACCGAAAATAGATCATAAATAGATAGATGCATATTTTTTTTTTTTGAAACTGGGTACTTATATTTACAAAGTAGGCAGCACACAAGTCTGCAAGAATCATCATGGCGCACAGTTTAATATGCCAGAGGCAGGGATCGAACTGCCGACCTTGTCGTCAACAGCCTGGCGTTTTACCACTGCACCAAGGCCTCGGACGATACATATTTTTTACTATCAAGTAATATAAATCTTGATTGAACTTCGACATATAATTTACTAAACCCTTCATTTTCTACCATTCTAAATGATATTTCATTCTTAACAATGAATTTAGCCAATGCTAACATACACCTAGTTTGATTAAAAGAACATGAACTAAGGATTCGCCCAACCCATCTTGAGATGGCCCCTTTTCCACATCTTTTTTTTATATATATAGAAGATTCTGAACATAAATAAAAAAGATGATATCGCAAACCAGTTGCCTATTGCTTAGAATTAGCTTTGCACTCCGTTTTGCAATACTTGCATAGTTCAATCGTCTCCATTTCTCCATTGTCCTTTCTAAAAATCTTTGTCATGTGGTCTCATACTATTGACTTTGGTTGCCTTGAAGGTTTTTTATACTGCATTTCGTTTCGACTTTGCATATCAGACCCTGTTTTTCCTACTTCGTTTCCTGCATTTGCACTTGATTCACTTGACTCCATGATCTGCATGTAATTAGAAATCGATTGGGAACAAAACATGTAAATATGGATGATATGAATACAATACAACTATTAACAGCAGGAAACATTGATATAAGGAATAAAAAAAGTGGGTCAAGAGCACATAAAAGAAATCAAACCGAGGAAAAAAATTATATACAACCAAGGCTTTTTACAGATTAATAGTGGTAACAGAATAACAGTGGTAATAGAATAACAGTGGATTTAACTCTTATCAGCAGCAAGTCCTGCTTACCTGCCAGAACGTATCCAAAATGATTTTGGCGCTAAAGTGGTTTATGGCTTACACATTCATCAGTATTTTATTATACAAATAAAAGAACATCTTCGTCTTAATTTTATTATAGGTGCTTATGATGAGGTTGGAATCAGACTTAGCACAAGTTCTACTGGCAGCATGCAAAGGACAATTAAACAACTTAACACTTGACTGGTCTTCAGGTTCTGCAATGGTAGTAGTTATGGCCAGTAAAGGTCATCCCAATGCATATGAAAAAGGAACCATACTATGGTAAAGTGTTTAAGAAAGAAAGATTTAGTGGTAGGTCAAATATTAGTGATTTACGATGTCAATTATACAATTTTCGAACAGCTTGTTTCACATCTATTTTACACATGCCAATACTTCAAATTCACAGTGGAACTGATTATGGCAAGTCTCAATACTCATTACAACAGTAATATTACTAAGGAACATCCAAGCCTAATGAAAAACCTGACGAACATAATCATAACCACAACAACTTGGCATATATGGAAATAATGCAACACTAGTGTTTTTTAATTGATTATGATGCCAGTAAACTCGTTTGCAAGTAATCATAATGGACAGCGAAATCCTACTTAAAAATTTAGTTTCAATGAAAAAGTCGAGCAACAGAGATCTTATCATAATCACTTTGAAGAAGATCTTTGGGACGAAAGACAATGCAGCAGCAGGTAGCTGTCTTTCAGGCCCCCATGATCTCAACGAGTAAGCTAAAGAGAGAGCGAGAAGAGGCGGCGATTGAATTTTAGCCCGTTTTTCTACTCTGCATTATTGGCATTGCGAAAAATCTCTCCCAAAATAATTTACCATTTCGCGGATCTGATGAAAAATTTATGAGAAGAACAATGGGCTTTCTTGCCAACTCATCCAATTTATTACCGAATTTGATCCAATTATGGAAGATCACCTTAGGCGCGTAGTAAATAATGAAATAAACAATCATTATCTTAGCCATAAAATAGAAAATGAACTATTATTTCTATTGGCCAAAAAGATTAAAAAAAATTGCTTATGAAAATATCAAAAGCAAAATTCTTTTCGGTCATTCTTGATTGTACGCTGGATTTAAGCCATAAAGAACAAATGTCAATAGTTATAAGATGTGTAGATGTTGAACATGCAAGTAACATTAAGGTGGAGGAGTTCTTTCTTGGATTCATTGAGGTTGACGGCACAACGGGACTTGTTCGAAAAGCTTGAAGATATTTTAGTCGATCTTAAACTAATGTCGATAATGTAAGAGGACATAGTTATGATAATGGATCAAATATGAAAGGTATGTTCTTTTCCAAAATAGATAAATAACTATATATGATCATTTGTTATTTCAACATATTTATGAATGGTAACTTAATATTTTTATAGGTAAACATCAAGGTGTACAAAAAAGGCTTCTTGACATAAATCGTGGAGCATTTTATATCTCATGTGCATGCCATAGCTTGAATCTTGCTTTATGTGATATGACCAAATCATGTATTAATGCTAGAAGCTATTTTGCTTATGTGCAAAAAAATTATACTATTTTCCGGATCAACACATCGATGGGAAATACTTAGAAAATATGTAAAGGGATTGATTCCTAAGGTATTGTCCGCAACTCGTTGGGAAAGTCATATTGAAAGTGTTAAGGCAAAACTCAACCATTGGGGTTAAGAGATGCTTTGATAGATATTGCTAGTAATTCCAATGATGATATTGTGAGGGTGGAAGCTAAAGCTTTATGTCAAAATGCTTTAGAGGATTTTGAATTCTTGATTAGTTTATGTATTTGGTATACTATATTGGACAATACGAATCGGGTTTGCAAAATACTTCAAGCGGAGGAGATGGATATTGAGGATGCAATTAATAAAGTAAGTGGACTTATTGCATTTTTTAAGAATTTTAGAGAAGTTGAATATGATGAAATGATAAGTGAAGCTAAAAAACTTGCGGAAGAAGTTGGCATTGAACCAAAATTTCGGAAAAAAGAGTTGTTCGTAGAAAGAAGCAATTTGAGGAGGATAAAGAAGTCAATGTTAATGAAAGTCAATCTTTGAAAGATAAATTTAGAGTCACTTACTTTCTCCACATAATAGTTCAAGCTCTAACCTTACTTTCCGATCGATTTTAACAATTTAAGCATTATGAAGAGATTTTTGGATTTTTATTAAATGCAAAATTTAAGACTTTAATGAAAAACAATTGAAAGAGCAATGCTTGCAACTTGAAAAAAAATTGGAACACAACCAAAAGAGTGACATTTGCAGAAAAGGATAATTTCTTGAGCTTAAACAATTGAAAAAGATATTACTATTGAAAGTAACAAAATCAGTTAGTATTCTTGATTTTTTAAGATTTTACCGTGATGTGAGTGGATTTCTAAATGTATGGGTTGCATATCGGATTTTATTGACTATTCCCATCACGGTTGCTTTGGCAGAAAGAAGCTTTTCTAAATTGAAGTTAATTAAAACTTATCTTCGGAGCACCATGTTACAAGAAAGATTAAGTGGGTTGATCTCAATTGAAAATGAATATTTGAATATGCTAAAATATGACGATATAATTGAAGAGTTCGCTTCAAGAAATGCAAGAAAAAGTTTTTTTCTTTGAAATAGTTTGATGTATCATACTAGAATGCTTGATGTAGATGATGGTTTATTATCATAACATCTTAAAACTTTGTATAATGTATCAATATACTTTAGAAATATTTTATGTTTTTATGTGAACTAAAAAATATATTATGATATTAGTCTTATTTAATTTATTTTGTATAAAAGGCAACAAATGTTGTATTCATCTCGAGCAGCCCAACTCATGGGGCCGGCTCTGTCTACAGACACTACTTTGTTCGACGCTTATTTACTGCATAATCAATAATTTTTATGGACTATGTATTGTTGAATATCTTCACTATTTGAAGTACTTCCACTGTCCGATTTTGCTTGTTACTGATACTATAAAATTACATCTCAATTATTAATTTGTAGTATGATATATTACATCAAATATTTATTGAGTTTGTCAACCGCTTTTATTCACATGCACAGTCCATTTACATCCATGGACTACATAGGACGCTTTAACTGGTTTGGATCTTTTGGTCATATCCTGTCAATTCTCTACTATCATGTTACCATATACATTTTTTTCTCACATCTTATCCAATTTTCTAATAATGTTTGCATTTACTTGCACCTACTACACTTGTTACTCCATTTGACCACTACAAACAAAGCTTTTACTTCAAAAATGACGTAAATTTTGGAACATATCTTATCTTATATATATAGTGACCATTTTGGCATATCAACTTCAAAACTATTCTAGAACACAATTTGTTTGATAACCACGCGTAAAGCATGAATTCACAACTAGTTGTGTATGAATGTAAATATCGTATAAAGTGTAATAATTTTTTTTAACAACATTATTTGATGTAAAGATATAAAAATGTGTTCTAATTGGTGTTCTAAAGATTTCAAAGTATATTTGTATGAAATTCTAGAATTTATAATTCAAGTTTTGAAGATTGGTTTATTTAATATGAATATATTGAATTGATTTGAATGCTTAACTGTATAAATTAGATATTAATTATGGATAATCGTGGGTAAGTATTATGCGCAATGCTTGGTTTTACAAACTATCTTTAGGTTATCAAAAGAGAAGAAATGAGTTTTCTAATGTTATCGGCAAATATTTAGTTATTCTTTAATTTATAACAAATTGGATATTAATTAAATATTATGAAGTAATATTATATATTTGGTTTTAATCTATTAACTATTCTTAAGTACCACATATGATATACTAAGTTTATAAATTAAGAAAGGATTATTATTATAAATTTATTTATTTGTTGTTTTATGCTTATATTCGGTTGAATTATCTAATTTATGTTACAATTTCTAATAACCATTTTTCTTGTTATTTGAATTAAATTATATAAGTGATTCACTATTGACGTTGATTTGATTATTGATTTGATATGATACGACGATGACATCCTTCTATAGTAGTCGTATATTTATTCAGGCATCATTTTTACATTACAAACCAATATTTTATTTTGTATAGAAAATTATCAGTATTGCATTTTTGAATATAGTTTATATATTTATAAATTTACTTTTAATATTGTATATTATTTTCATTTCTGTGCGATAGGGAACTTGAATAAACGGTTTAGTTATACTATCTGGTATGGGACTTTCAGTAACACTTTTCTGGTTAAGCATCGAACTTGTTATATAGAGATACCCAGTATGGACCGAGTGTAGTTTATGAACATTGATTAATTATTCGAATAACATGTAGTGGTATGAGACGTCATTATGTTATTTGCTTAATTATTCATTATAAGTGAATGTCGTTGAAACAGGGATACTCATGTATGTGATAATACTCGCTATGGCGAGTAGATTATAGCCATGTGTCGGCTAATAAGTAGAGCTGTGTGTATAGGAAGGATTAGAGCTCTAGTATATCATAGTCATGTGTTAACTTATACGAAGCCATATGTCGTCTTACGTCTAAACCTATGTGTAGATATAAGATATGGTACTATATGTCATCCACTTTTGTCTAGCTCCCTTTATGGTTCAAGAGTGAACCAGATGACTAGTATCCACCCTTATGGCCTGGTTGTGGAGTCACACCCTAGACCCGCGACAATGTTGTTGTTATGATATTCGATGTGCATAACAAGATTGGTAGTTGGTAGCCCCTTGTGTCGCATAGGCCAACAGTCTGTTACCATTAGAGATAAGTGCAAGGTTGTGACCGTATGAGCCATAGGTGGACGTTGGTTACGATGTCCATCGAGGTAAATGAAGACTGTAGGAAAAGATCTGGCAATTAAAGGAAGACCAGTAGGCACTAGGTTCCTGAAGCGAGTTGTGTACTATTGGCATTTTGGTTCGGTGTTATATGTTTGTGTAGTCGATCGGCATATATTATTCACTATCCAATGAGTTGGTTATACCAGAGATTGTGTGTCTAAAGTGTAGTCAGTCCCTATATATTCATACTCTTTTGGTTTGATATTTTAGAGAGAGCTTCTATTTATTGATTGTGATTTGGATTGCGATAGATTATCTTTGCGATTTGTAAGATATTAGATATCATTTGAATGATTTGATGGGCTATCTCACATTATTTATTGACTACATGATTTATGACATTACATTAGGGCATTGTTGTTTGTTTACCTAATTCACTTGATGATTTCATTTTCTATGATGATGATTTATGGTAGGAATGATTCACCTATTGGATGTGGTATTCTTGATTACTTTTGAATTGTTTTATATGGGACATGACATTTTTATGCATGATTTTTGGTGATTTTATGTCTTGAGATGTTTCATTGATCTTTTAAGTTGTAATTATGAACCATGCATATGTCTTCCTCTTTTTATACACACACACACACACACACACAGAGTATGTCACATTGTAATCATGGATATGAGCTGTTATGTTGTGTTGTCACGTTAGTATTTTAGTATGTACCATTTCATCTATATTTATTAACCTTATGATTTAGACATAGTCTAACCCGTTTATTATTTACATAACACTCGCGTCAGTCCGAGACATTTCAAGTACATGGACTACATGACCAGAATTTGATTCATTAGGCTTAGAGGAGTCTCATATTAGAATTTTTATATGATGTTTGTATGTTGATTATTTATCTTACTTTGTTGAGAGAGTTGACATTTGAGATATTTGTATTTAAACAATATTATATATTATATATTATATTGCATGTTATCGATGCGATTGATTTTGTGTTCTCTGTTATTTATTGTGTATTGTTCTATCCTGGAGGCACACGTGTTTATTGCTTTGTACTAATATTGTGTACGTACCGGTGGGTTATTTATTTGATGTTTTGATATGTACCAGTGTTAGTCCAAGGGAATATTTACGTGTGTACCCCATATAGCCTCATTCTCCATATTATCTGACAGTATCGCTTTGTTGTACTCTAGGATAGTATGGGTATAGAAGTGGGGTGTTTCATAGAATTTATTTATGATTGGTGGAAATGTTCATTCGAATGTATGTAACAGTTGTTAGCATTCACCTTATGATAGAGTTGGTTGTGGTCCTAACCAATTGTGACGCCTATCGTATTTTTTTATGTAATAAAATCATTGGAGATTGTAAAGTCTAAGGGATATCAAATGGTTTTAATAAGAATTAATGTTAATGAAATACATTAAGGTCTGAGGCAGTTGCTGAACAACTAAAAATACGATTGATAGAACGACACCTAATAAAAATGTGCATGTGACACCGGGAATGAAAGAACGTCGTTATGCATATGTCATATATTTCTTTTATGTTGTTCCAAGATACTAGTGGAGGAAACTCACCCCTTCTATGGTATGGTCCCACTAGTTGTTATATTATAATAAGAAATAATATTATTCATATCAGGCTATGTGTTTAACCACTTTTTTTATTTATGTTTTCCCTCATAAATGTGAAATAGAATTTATGTAAAAACTATTATGAAATAGAACTTTGGTTTGTTGCTTTTTCACTTAATTGTTGGAATAAAGGATGTCATTTTATCGCAATGAATGTAGCATCATTGGTGTTTATTTTCAGATCTTGAAATAGGGTATGTGATAGTATATTTGTCGTCATAATTAGACAATTGAGTTTATTAAAAATCTGATGTTATTAAATGATGTTGAAGGCCACGGGGTAATATTTTGGATACTTTTTGGCCAATAAATCGGTGCTAAGTAATTTTGAAAGGAAGTAAAGCGAGTTAAGGCCTCGAAATGAATTATGGCTATTAACATACTGACACGATGGATTATTAAAAATCATATGTCGAGATATGTGTAAATGAAGGATATAGCATTAACACGATATGGTATAGGATATTCATATTTTGTGTATTATTTTCACAACACTTGGTGTGTGTGTGTGTGTGTTATTGGTACAGTTTCTACAAAAAAATTATCGATATGAAGTAGTATGAAATGTTCTCATGATATTAATTTATAGGTTATACACTACGTATTCAATGAATGATCATAAGTAATGAGCGTGGACATCCATTAAGCACTACAAAAACCATAAACCACATGGAGGATCAAGTGGGATAAAACTCTTAAACCTCTCGGGTAAGGACATAATTGTCTATAATGAGCAGCATCGCGAAGTTATACAAAGGACCAAATAAGCTGGCCAAGAGTAATAGGTATAATTGATCATAATTTTGAACTGGTTGTTAAAATGTTTGTTTTGCCTAAAGAAATGGCATTCCTAATATACTGTAAACTATGAAATGTTTGAGCCCTTATATTATACCTTGAAATAGTTAGGTAAAATTGGTAAGTTGGTATGGTCAAGGTTTTAAATCATAGATCTCGATCGCATCTCATTTCGAGATTTTTACATACTATATCTCATACCGAACAAGATCTCGGGTGAGATGAGTGTAACTCGGGTGTACATCTCGGATTTTAAAGACAATCTTAGGATTATATTGGAGTAACTTAAGCTTCTAAAATCAACATTTTAAAGAATTTTGTAATAATTCTTATTAACATATAAACATTTTAAAGATTTTTGCAATAATTTTTATTGAAATATAAACTTTTTAACATACATAATTTAAATAAAACTATAATATTAATTTCTCTTCCAAGAGGAGAGTGATAACATGACTGACTTGGTATTTAATTGAATGGATTCTATTAATTTGAATATGATAAATAAAAGACCGTTTGCTTTTGCTTACTTGTTAAAATATAAAGAATAAAATTAGAGGGCTACTAGAAGGTCATTAATGTGTAATTTTTTATGGACCTACATAAGAAGTAAATGAAATATATAAATGAATAAAACATAACTTCATATGAGATCTTCTATTAAAATCTTATCTCAAATTATGCCCGAGTTCTCAATATCTTCGATTAATCGAGTGTCAAATAAGATATATACAAAATTTAATGTCTCATTTCGCTAAATCTCATCTTGGTTAGTTGTAAAAATGAGATCTCGAGTGAGATCTAATGAGAATGGGTATAGTTGTGAATTATAATAATGTTTGAAGGACTCTTATATAACTAGATTTACAACCAAAAGATTTGTTAATATGACTATTAGGGTGTTAGGTAATTAAGATGGAATAAATGTGTAACAACCAGGCATTTTCAACCATTCGCATCCAATATAAGTGCATAGGCAGACACTCATGCCGGAATTGAATTGCTCAAAATACCATGTTGTAAATAAAATTTTGGCAAACCTTAGAATATACAGTAAATAAAAATCACAGATCATAGACACAGAGTATGTAAAAATGCAGCGGAAGAAAAAGAGATAGTAGTTCATGAGGCTACTATATAAATATGAGATACATTAGAGTTAAATAAGATACAACAGAAGAGTAACATGATACATAAGGTACAAATCAGATACATCACTGAACCACTGGATACTGAAACAAAATAGATGGCTGGATCTTCAAGGAAAGCTCCAACGCCGAAGGTGAATCTTGAATGCTAACTCGATCAATCTGACCCGAGCGTAAAGCAAAACACAAAACCCTCGAGTCAGGACATAAATACTTATAAACTGTAAATCAACTCAAGTGAACAGTAACAAAATGCATCAGTAACTTAAAGGATGCTTGGGACCGCCCATCCTCTAAGGATCCGTTAAACTATTTCCTATGTTGTAATATACGCTATATACGGTAGTGTCTAATCAGTAAAGTATAATCATATAGAAAATAGCGTTAAGCGGATGGTGAACCTTAACGGGTCGGATCTTTAAAACCAAAATCGTAGTGGGCTCGATATAAGGATATGACACGGCACACGAGGCAATGCCAGGGTGGATACACCGTTTGCACTCCCGGACCGGTGGTGACGGCAAGCCAGCAGCTTCCGCCCACCTCGAAAAATACCCCCGAATCAAAGTGGCGCCATCAAATCGAATCACAACAGTAATAGAATAGTTTCCGAAGGAGCATGCTCGATGAAAGGGTGCAACCCTTTGTGTAGCCCGGTATAGCTCCTGTTTTAGTCATATATGCCAACTCACGGGAGTTGGGTCCACGTAATATACCTCGAGAACGTCGCCACCATCCTACTTCATTCTACAATCTCCACCGCGTACACAGTTGTTAAAGTGGTTTTCGGTATTGGCCGGCTATAAGACAATATCCGATCCGGGTCTCTTTAATAACCAATCGTTATTATAACCCGTAGTTATAACTTTAAAACAATATTTTATACTTCAAAATAAAATATCTTTTTCAATCCAAATCTTTATCAAAGTAAAGATTAAATCATTTCCAAAACCATTTCAATATCATCGTAAAATATCTTTCAATTCAAATATTTATTAAAATAAATATCAAGTCATTTCTAATCATTCCAATATATTAAATTTTCATACCCTTCAACACTACCTTTCAAATCATTTTAATATATCAAAATATCGTATCTTTTCAAAACTTCATTCATTTCAAAACAGTTTATATTCCAAAAATTCTTTTTTTATCATTTCAATGAAGTTATTATGTTTAGTAATTAAATTATTAAATTTCCAAAAATTTCAACTTCCAAAGTTTATTTATTCACTTAAGTTTATCAAACCGTGAAAATTCACTTTTCGCATCATTTAGAAAACTTCTACGGAAAGTTACATTCAAAACAGTTCAATTTAACAAAAGACAACATTTTAAAATGTTGTAATAGGGTTTACTTAAATTTCAAATAAACTTAGTTAAATTCAAAAATTATAGCACTTACAAAAATTGCTATAATAGCTTTTAATTCAATAGCTTTTTAGTTCATTATCATCAACTACAGTATTCACAAATGCTCTAATATCATTTACATTGTAATTAAAAGGATTTCAAAAATGCAGTCAATTAACTTCAAATATTCAATAAAATTTCTCAACCAATTATATTTTATTTAAAACACTTTTAACTTACAAAATCATACATTTTTTTTATAAACATCATTTAATTTTTCTCAAGTTCATGATTTTATAAAGTTAAATTTCCATTCAAAAATCAAGATTTAATAATAATCCACTTATTAAAATGCAATGTTCAATTTTAAAATCCATTACATTAAATTTCAACTTAACACTTAAGTTCAAATTCTCAAATATAACTTAGTTTTTATTTTTATTTTCTTAACTAAAAGTTCACTTTTACGTCAATTTCATAAATTTCCAATTTTAGTTATATTTCAAAATTTCAACTTACGATATGCATTCATTTCACATTTCAACTTTATTAAAATCATTAATATGATATAAAAATCACTTTAAATTCATTTCAATTCAAATTATCATAAATTTATCATAATTTCATATTCAATTAAATTTCCAATTAAAATTAAATCAAAATTTTCAAAATAACTTACGTTCAAAATTTCTAACTTTTTCATTAATTCATGTCACTTACAATTATTCAGAAAATTAATAATATTTTACAAAAATCCTTTTTTTTATTAAATTAAAAATCAAAATATTATAATAATTAAAATTTTAAAATATGTAAAAAAATTTAGAAAAACATATTTTAACTACGGGCCTGTATATAATTTTCTACGCTATGTAAAGTGATACGGGTAATATATCATTTCAGCCCATAATTTACAAAGAAAATCCGGGTTTTATCATTTCAAACCCGCAATCCCAAGTCAAAATGAATAATTTAAAACCATTCAGGCCTATCATTTCAGCCCATAACATTTTTTTTCTAACAGGGAACTTGCAGTGTGATCATATACAGAAATAATATAAACAAGGTCAATATCACAATATACAGTCATATATCAAATGTCAGGTGAAAATTAACGGTTTTAACATGGTAATAATATGGTAATAACATGGCATAGCATATCATATGATCATCATTAACTTGCATAAACATTTTTATTACTAAACACTTGTCATCAATTCACTTTTCATAAGTATAAATGTCAGAGTTTTCAAACTGAAGACCAAAACAACAAACACAAGTGCGATTCCAAAAGCACGACAAGCACGATATAGCATGACTTTTGATTTGAATGAATGGAGAGCCTTGATATTTGTCTTGTAAACAATAACCAAAACAAGACAATATACACATAAATATTCAACGCAAAACAATGTTGAAATAATGAAATACGAAGCAACAAAGGAATAGATTACTTGACCTTGCTTCAACCATTCAAATGCTTGGCCTAGGAGGTTCTTGGGTTCAGCCATGATGATGATATAGCTCAGGTTTGGCACCATAACTCACGGCTAGAAGGAGTATGGAGTGGTAGGGTTATAACATGAAGCATACAATTGATCAAGTCAACATATATGAAGTTTTTGAGCACAACAAGGCTCGGCCTTGGGTCAAGTGGGGCTTGGCCATACTTGTACAGGTTTGGACAGTAGATGGAGGGGTGTGGGGAGGTCTGGAAAAGGTGGTGGTGGCGGCCTATGGTGGTGGCCAAGGTGGTGGATGAAGATATGAAGTGATAGAGTGGCTATCATGAATGTTTCAAGGCTTTATGCATTGTTTTTGTGGAGTTTTGGTTCATGGAGTCTTGGCCATGTCAATTTCAGATCTGGACAGAGGCTAAGATGAAGTGTAGTGGTGGTAGCAAGGTGGTGGTCGTGGCTAGAGGTGGTGGCCATGGTGAAGTATGAAGGTGGTGAAGTAATAGTGGTGGCTAGTGCATTGTTTTGGACATTATTTGCAATTTTGTGGAGTTTTGTCACCAAGGGAGGTGTGGCCATGGATGGATCTGAAATGATGGCTGGAGATGATGCCAAGGAAGAGTGGTAGGGGATTGTGAAGATTATGGTGGTGATGGTGGGTGGTAGAGGCCAATCCAGAAAGCATAGAAAACTAGGCAAAATACATAGAAAATGAGAAGAAAAAGGTAGAAAAAGATGTAGCCATTACCAGATTTTTTTCTCAAGATGGAGGCCATGATTTTTAGGGTTTTGGAGCTTGAAAATTCGTGAATAATATGAGGGAGTCGGCTGAAAAGGATGAGGAAAGGAATGGCTAAAATAAATTGATGTATTAATTGCAAAAGGAAACGGATAAAACGCCTTTACGTTTCAGGCTTTTAAGATCTCTTAACTTTCTAAACCCTTTGCATTTCCTTTTCTTTTTAATTTTATAAAAACAAAATAAACTCAGAAATGTTATTTAGAACCGAAACTAAGTAAGAATAAAATAAAATAAATAATTTATTTTAAGTAAAATAGAAAAAGGATATAAGAAATTGCTTAAAAATAGCAACCCTGACATAAAAATTACAAGAAAATCTCCAATGACTTTGGAAAATTTATTACTTCACAAAAATAATATTATAACACAAAATTTGAATTAAAAATGGTTTTAAAACATTTTCAAGGTAAAATAATAATTTAATTTTTATTAAATAGAAAGTTAAATAAAGAAAAATGCAGTAAATACCAACTAGGCTTTATAAATTGAAATAAATTCAAATGAACTTTAGAAAAATTATATTATCATTTTAAAAATACTTAAAAGTCAAAATATACATAATATAACATATGATCACATATTAAAATAAAATATAACAAAGAAGAAGTAATTTATACAATTTAAAATAATCATTGTTAAATAACCCTATATACGCACAATATTGTAAAGGGTATAACTTTCATAATTTACATCCAAATTCAACGAAACAAAAAGTGGTGTTCTTAGAATTTTATGTACCTTCATAATAAAAGAAAAAGAATTGAAATTTTAAACTTTTAAAATTTTAAGTTGAAAGTCACAGTTTGACTATTTTGACCAAAATCAGCATTTCAGGCAAATATTCAACTTACACAAGTTTGGAATTATAACTCATATAAAGATCAAGATTACGTTTGAATAATAAATTTAATCATTTCAAATAAGTAAAATAAGTTTTTAAATCAAAATTTTATATTAAAATAATTAAAATATACAATAAAATAATTACAAAATACGGGGTTGTTACACTCTCCCCACTCAAAACTTTTCGTCCCCGAAAAGGTGAGGTATGGAAGGGCACAGAAAAGATAGAGTGAAATAGGATTAAGATAAGATGACAAGAAGATTGAAGTTATACCTGATAATTGTTGTTATAGGTAAGTTTAACAAGGTGGAGGTGATCTTTCCAAGATCCTCCAAAATCAAGAACACAAGCACGAAAAAGGTGATTCAAAATGATTACCAAAGGTCTATCAAAGATTATAGAAAGATTTCTAAACAGAAAGATTATAGAAAGATGCATATACCGGTCTATAGCAAGATAAGGATGATAAGGACAACCAAAAGATAGTTTGAAAAACAAAATAAGGAAATGAATTTGAAAGCATGGAGATTTCAACTTAAACAGAGAATAAATCTTTACACAAGTTAACTAAATCTTAACTATCTCAAATTTCATTATCTTATTATCCAATCATCTAAAATTAACCATTTTTAAAACCATGGGTTTGAAAAATAATCATTTATTACACTCACAATGTACTTAATAAATTTTATTCTTCTTTATTCCTAATCAAAATTAAATTTATTCCTCTCAATATATTTATCACTCATGTTAAATATATTTACACTTTTTTTTATAACTACTCAAATTTTATTTATAAAATCTTTTTATATCGTATATTATCCAATTACATTTTTAACTTCTGAAATTTTGGTAAGTTATATTTGAATGCAATTGTATTATACAAATAAAATTTCCAATTCAATCATTTCAAGCTTAAATCATTTATTCAAATCTTTTTTTTCTTTTTATATTTGAAATTATGCTTTAAAAATAGAATTTAAGAATTAAATTTCCGATTTCTTCAGACCATTTAGAGATAAGAAATAATATATATACACATATAATATGTCAAATCAAATTTCAATCACATATCTATATATATATATATATATATATATATATATATTATAAATCAAGTCATATTTTAGAAATTCAAATCAATTTAATTTCCCAAAACAAAGCTGTAGCAAGACCACAGAACAGTCTCTTAACTTCGAAACTCGAAAATGAACGTCGATGATGTCGCGATCATCACCGAAATTATTTTCCAGCGACAAAGAGAAGAGCACTAATTTTAAACCTTTAAAATTCTTTGAAAACAAATTCTATTCAAAATACTTTAAATAATATAACCTTTTAAAACTTTAAACCAAAGTTCGAAATAATCGGAATTTAAATCCTCAAATTCTTGTTTTAAATTCATTTCAGTTCCCAAATAAATTTATAAACAAATATTTATAGATCTATTTGTAGAACAATAAATGATAAATCAAGTATTATCATTTCAAATTATCAATTTAAATCATTTCATTAAGTTTCATAAATTTACTTATATATCAAAATTTATTTCATTAACCAAATTTTTTATTTATTTAAAAATATATTGTGCCCGTTTGTTCTGCCAAAGTGTTTTGGAAATCTTATCGATAGCGCTGATCAGACGTATCGATCAGAAACCCAACTCAACATCAACAACTCAAACAACACAATATATAAAACATTTTAATTTTAAATACTAGTTTACAAATACACTATACATGAATAGATTTTCAAAGAAGGATAGAGATTCAAATTTTTGATTAACACAAATCAAAAGAGATTATGATTTAAAAATAAGTTGGAAACAAGAATGACATGATTAAATAACAAATAGGAAGATGGATAAGCTTATATAAATCACGGGCAACCTTAACCGGGTCAACCGTGACTTAAAGAATAAGATCAATGTTGATTTTTCTAGGGTAAATTTACATTCGATCTCAAGAGTTAGAGTTTGAAATAACAAAAGATATTAGCATCTAAACCAAGGATAGATAAGAATCTCTGGTGAATCGATGCTAACTGCAAAGGAGTTTTCCCCCTTTTTCAATTAAATTTGAAATTGGCGTGACCGCCGACTCACTAGAAAAATCATTCGAAGCGGAGTTATGGAATGCTCCAGAGTCAAAAGAAGATGAATAGTGAGGGATACGAATGGATTTTGGAACTGTAGGGAACGTTCCAAAATTCAAAGGAATCGAGTCAAAAGAAAAAGATTCAACTCGAATGAAAGTGATTCTGTAATTACATCTACTCCATATGCTGAGTTTTTCCTAGAGCTAACCTGGCTCTGATACCAACTGTAACAACCAGGCATTTTCAACCATTCGCATCCAATATAAGTGCATAGGCAAATACTCATGCCAGAATTGAATTGCTCAAAATACCGTGTTGTAAATAAAATTTTGGCAAACCTCGGAATATACAGTAAATAAAAATCACAGATCACAGACACAGAGTATGTAAAAATGCAGCGAAAGAAAAAGAGCTAGTAGTTCATGAAGCTACTATATAAATATGAGATACATCAGAGTTAAATAAGATACAACAGAAGAGTAACAGGATACATCAGGTACAAATCAGATACATCACTGAACCACTGGATACTGAAACAAAATAGATGGCTGGATGTTCAAGGAAAGCTCCAACGCCGAAGGTGAATCTTGAATGCTAACTCGATCAATCTGACCCGAGCGTAAAGAAAAACACAAAACCCTCGAGTCAGGACATAAATACTTATAAACTGTAAATCAACTCAAGTGAACAGTAACAAAATGCATCAGTAACTTAAAACCAAAATCGTAGTGGGCTCGATATAAGAATATGACACGACACGCGAGGCAATGCCAGGGTGGATACACCGTTTGCACTCCCGGACCGGTGGTGACGGCAAGCCAGCAGCTTCCGCCCACCTCGAACAATACCCCCGAATCAAAGTGGCGCCACCGAATCGAATCACAACAGTAATAGAATAGTTTCCGATGGAGCATGCTCGATGAAAGGGTGCGACCCTTTGTGTAGCCCGGTATAGCTCCTGTTTTAGTCATATATGCCAACTCACGGGAGTTGGGTCCACGTAATATACCTCGAGAACGTCGCCACCATCCTACTTCATTCTGGAATCTCCACCGCGTACACAGTTGTTAAAGTGGTTTTCGGTATTGGCCGGCTATAAGACAATATCCGATCCCGGTCTCTTTAGCAACCAATCGTTATTATAACCCGTAGTTATAAGTTTAAAACAATATTTTATACTTCAAAATAAAATATCTTTTTCAATCCAAATCTTTATCAAAATAAAGATTAAATCATTTCCAAAACCATTTCAATATCATCGTAAAATATCTTTCAATTCAAATATTTATTAAAATAAATATCAAGTCATTTCTAATCATTCCAATATATTAAATTTTCATAGCCTTCAACACTACCTTTCAAATCATTTTAATATATCAAAATATCGTATCTTTTCAAAACTTCATTCATTTCAAAACAGTTTATATTCCAAAAATTCTTTTTTTTATCATTTCAATGAAGTTATTATGTTTACTAATTAAATTATTAAATTTCCAAAAATTTCAACTTTCAAAGTTTATTTATTCACTTAAGTTTATCAAAACCGTGAAAATTCACTTTTCGCATCATTTAGAAAACTTCTACGGAAAGTTACATTCAAAACAGTTCAATTTAACAAAAGACAACATTTTAAAATATTGTAATAGGGTTTACTTAAATTTCAAATAAACTTAGTTAAATTCAAAAATTATAGCACTTACAAAAATTGCTATAATAGCTTTTAATTCAATAGCTTTTTAGTTCATTATCATCAACTACAGTATTCACAAATGCTCTAATATCATTTACATTGTAATTAAAAGAATTTGAAAAATGCAGTCAATTAACTTCAAATATTCAATAAAATTTCTCAACCAATTATATTTTATTTAAAACATTTTTCACTTACAAAATCATACATTTTTTTTATAAACATCATTTAATTTTTCTCAAGTTCATGATTTTATAAAGTTAAATTTCCATTCAAAATCAAGATTTAATAATAATCCACTTATTAAAATGCAATGTTCAATTTTAAAATCCATTACATTAAATTTCAACTTAACACTTAAGTTCAAATTCTCAAATATAACTTAGTTTTTATTTTTATTTTCTTAACTAAAAGTTCACTTTTACGTCAATTTCATAAATTTCCAATTTTAGTTATATTTCAAAATTTCAACTTACGATATGCATTCATTTCACATTTCAACTTTATTAAAATCATTAATATGATATAAAAATCACTTTAAATTCATTTCAATTCAAATTATCATAAATTTATCATAATTTCATATTCAATTAAATTTCCAATTAAAATTAAATCAAAATTTCCAAAATAACTTACGTTCAAAATTTCTAACTTTTTCATTAATTCATGTCACTTACAATTATTCAGAAAATCAACAATATTTTACAAAAATCCTTTTTTTTATTAAATTAAAAATCAAAATATTATAATAATTAAATTTCTAAAATATTTAAAAAAAATTAGAAAAACATATTTTAACTACGGGCCTGTATATAATTTTCTACGCTAGGTAAAGTGATACGGGTAATATATCATTTCAACCCATAATTTACAACGAAAATCCGGGTTTTATCGTTTCAAACCCGCAATTCCAAGTCAAAATGAATGATTTAAAACCATTTAGGCCTATCATTTCAGCCCATAACATTTTTTTTCTAACAGGGAACTTGCAGTGTGATCATATACAGAAATAATATAAACAAGGTCAATATCACAATATACAGTCATATATCAGATGTCAGGTGAAAATTAACGGTTTTAACATGGTAATAATATGGTAATAACATGTCATAGCATATCATATGATCATCATTAACTTGCATAAACATTTTTATAACTAAACACTTGTCATTAATTCACTTTTCATAAGTATAAATGTCAGAGTTTTCAAGTTGAAGACCAAAACAACAAACACAAGTGCGATTCCAAAAGCACGACAAGCACGATATAGCATGACTTTTGATTTGAATGAACGGAGAGCCTTGATATTTGTCTTGTAAACAATAACCAAAACAAGACAATATACACATAAATATTCAACGCAAAACAATGTTGAAACAATGAAATACGAAGCAACAAAGGAATAGATTACTTGACCTTGCTTTAACCATTCAAATGCTTGGCCTAGGAGGTTCTTGGGTTCATCCATGATGATGATATAGCTCAGGTTTGGCACCATAACTCACGGCTAGAAGGAGTATGGAGTGGTAGGGTTATAACATGAAGCATACAATTGATCAAGACAACATATATGAAGTTTTTGAGCACAACAAGGCTCGGCCTTGGGTCAAGTGGGGCTTGGCCATACTTGTACAGGTTTGGACAGTAGATGGAGGGGTGTGGGGAGGTCTGGAAAAGGTGGTGGTGGCGGCCTATGGTGGTGGCCAAGGTGGTGGATGAAGATATGAAGTGATAGGGTGGCTATCATGAATGTTTCAAGGCTTTATGCATTGTTTTTGTGGAGTTTTGGTTCATGGAGTCTTGGCCATGTCAATTTAAGATCTAGACAGAGGCTAAGATGAAGTGTAGTGGTGGTAGCAAGGTGGTGGTCGTGGCTAGAGGTGGTGGCCATGGTGAAGTATGAAGGTGGTGAAGTAATAGTGGTGGCTAGTGCATTGTTTTGGACATTATTTGCAATTTTGTGGAGTTTTGTCACCAAGGGAGGTGTGGCCATGGATGGATCTGAAATGATGGCTGGAGATGATGCCAAGGAAGAGTGGTAGGGGATGGTGGAGATTATGGTGGTGATGGTGGGTGGTAGAGGCCAATCCAGAAAGCATAGAAAACTAGGCAAAATACATAGAAAATGAGAAGAAAAAGGTAGAAAAAGATGTAGCCATTACCATATTTTTTTCTCAAGATGGAGGCCATGATTTTTAGGGTTTTGGAGCTTTAAAATTTGTGAATAATATAAGGGAGTCGGCTGAAAAGGATGAGGAAAGGAATGGATAAGATAAATTGATGTATTAATTGCAAAAGGAAACGGATAAAACGTCTTTACGTTTCAGGCTTTTAAGATCTCTTAACTTTCTAAACCCTTTGCATTTCCTTTTCTTTTTAATTTTATAAAAACAAAATAAACTCAGAAATTTTATTTAAAACCGAAACTAAGTAAGAATAAAATAAAATAAATAATTTATTTTAAGTAAAATAGAAAAAGGAAATAAGAAATTGCTTAAAAATAGCAACCCTGACATAAAAATTACAAGAAAATCTCCAATGACTTTGGAAAATTTATTACTTCACAAAAATAATATTATAACACAAAATTTGAATTAAAAATGGTTTTAAAACATTTTCAAGGTAAAATAATAATTTAATTTTTATTAAATAGAAAGTTAAATAAAGAAAAATGCAGTAAATACCAACTAGGCTTTATAAATTGAAATAAATTCAAATGAACTTTAGAAAAATTATATTATCATTTTAAAAATACTTAAAAGTCAAAATATACATAATATAACATATGATCACATATTAAAATAAAATATAACAAAGAAGAAGTAATTTATACAATTTAAAATAGTCATTGTTAAATAACCCTATATACGCACAATATTGTAAAGGGTATAACTTTCACAATTTACATCCAAATTCAACGAAACGAAAAGTGATGTTCTTAGAATTTTACTTTCATAATAAAAGAAAAAAAATTAAAATTTTAAACTTTTAAAATTTTAAGTTGAAAGTCACAGTTTGACTATTTTGACCAAAATCAGCATTTCACGCAAATATTCAACTTACACAAGTTTGGAATTATAACTCATATAAAGATCAAGATTACGTTTGAATAATAAATTTAATCATTTCAAATAAGTAAAATAAGTTTTTAAATCAAAATTTTATATTAAAATAATTAAAATATAAAATAAAATAATTACAAAATACAGGCTTGTTTCAAAATGAATCGTCAACATAAGTGGTGATTATTTCATTGGTCGAGCTAGATTCATTAAACCCAAATTTATGAACTAGAGACGAGAGAGATAGATCTAATAGTGGAACTTGCCTAAATATTATAAGTCTACAACCTTTCGCATGGGCTTGCAAACAATTCAATAAATGTTGTGTAGGGTTAAGTGGGAACTTACTAGGAGTTAGTTGGGTCTACAGATATTGATAAACCCACCACCTAGATTTGTATACTTTTGGAATACTAAAATCAGTCATTTAAGGCTATAAGAAGTTGTAGCTTAATTTCTACTTTATACTATTAGGATATTAATTATCCTTCAAAACTATAGACGTCTTTGTTGCCTTATTTTGTAGCGATTCATGCAAAAATCAATCTGGCTGAAATCAAGGCTTATAGTTATCGCCTAGAATTACAATTGAATGATATTAATGTGATAATATATTAAATGAACACCTATATTACTAGAAAGGTCAAACCTTATGGATCATCCTTGTTGTGCTGTTATGTTGATGTATATCCTTTCGCATCGTTATGCTACTTAAAACATATATTATGATATATTGGATCGTATGCATAAACATTTTGATTGTAGGAGAAATGCAATTTCTAATATCATTTTCTATTTATCATATTTATGTTTATACATCCATATAATCCTATAATCGAAAACTCCAATACTAAACCGGAACCATGTGGAAAGCTTATTAGCATTACCTATATGTAAACTATACTATTTCCCTTATACCAACCGATGTTTGAGTTATGGTTATTTTCTCTTTTGTTATAACTATTTGTCATTCATATAAGCTGTGAGTGCAGGTTTCAGTTAGAATTATGTAGTTAAAGCGCTTAGTTATTCCATAATAGTGAAGTGCAAAAAAACTGCAACGAAGAATAACGAATATTAAAGGTGCAAAAAACTAGAGGAAAATCCAATTGTCAAATCAATTTATTAGTATTCTCGTATCATTGGTATATGAAAAAACATTTTTTATTCTGTATAACCTTGATCCATATAGTTCATACCTCGAGTCAAAATAGTGATTTAGCTTATATTGTGCACTTGGCCCCTGAACTTGGAAACATACCCAACTTTTTTCATCGAGTTTAAAAATGAATTGTATGAACCAATTTTTTTTTCTACTTAAACAACTAAAGCAAGTGCTAAGAAGCTAATATGTAGCGAGCTTAATGTTAATAGTGGAGCTTTAAGAAAATTTGCAATTTGTGCATGCTATGTTGTAAAAGTACAGTCGAAGTGTGTTTTATCCCTGATTTACCCAGAATTTGGTGAAGCTTTTCTACACAAGATTAGATAAATTTTAGGGACTTTTGCTCACATACATAGTAATATATTTATTTATTATTTTGTTACGATAGCTCACTAATTGGAGCAATGTATATATGTATATGTACTCTGTTTAAAACTAGTGTAAGCTTAGATGCAACGGACATACATCTATGTATGTTTGTTGTACTAATGTTGAAACATTTATGTAGATTATATTTTTCCAAACTATGCAACTATTGTGTTGCATATGGTATTACTTTGTGTTATTTTTTATTCGTTACCCCAAAATTCTTATGCTAATACTCTTTGACGAGATCTAAACCCATGCACTCAAAAGAAAATCAATGTTAATCTAAAAGGATAATGGATAATAGCGATAACAAGCTTAAAATGACACTCTATACTTTCGATAGTGAAGTCCCTTTGGTATTATAATGATTCGTTGGACATATGATCATTGTAACGCTCTGTAATTATTAACATTTCGAAATAGAATATTTCATTTATTTAAATATTTAATTTTGATTCGAAGGCGATAAATAATAAAAAAAAATTGATTTTTAATAAAAAGACCTGATTTTTACTGATGTATTTTTATTTACAAATTTTTTTTCATTTTTAATTTGAAAAATATTTAAATTACCATTTGATGTATTTTGTGGAAAATGTTGGTATTTTTGAAATTTCATAGAATAAGATAACCGGTATATTTTATTGTTGTTTTGAGATCGTATCACATTTTTGTGCACGATCGTATTTTTGTTTTTGTCGTTCGTGGTTCATACGCGAACAAAATTCTATGCAGCGACGTGACGGAAATTGTAAAATAATAACATTGCATGCCAAGGCTATTCTTCACTCTTGACCCTTTCCTCTTGCTCTTTTTTTATTTTTTCATTCCGCTATAAAAGAAAATGAAACCCTCCTTCTTCAAAAAACCAAATCAAATAATTTACTGAACTAAAAAATATGAAATTTGATCCGTTGAACTCGTATGAGTATAAGCTTCAAATCCATATAAAGTTTAGGTAGTGTGGCATTGGTTTGTTGAGATCAGTGTTAGAGACCAGAATTAGGGTTTTGGGTTTTCATCGATTGAGTGCGAATCAGGTGATGGTGTTGTTCCTTTGGTTTTCTCGTGGCAAGGCAAAGGGATGGGTGGCAAATTGGAGGAGTTCGGTTGGGATTTGGGACATGTGACTTCACACAATAGTGGAGGCAAGAGGCTACAAGTCGTGTCTTCAGGAAGAGGGGTCGATCTTGCTGTCAAGGGATTCATCGTGCCGAGATCGCAAAGAGAGATGCAACAGTGAAGACCATTCGTCGAATGGTGGAGTGGAGCTCCGTATTACTGTGAAATCGTGCACGAGATTGGGTGTATCAACATATACAGGAGTTTGAGATTTGGGGGAGAAGAGGTTTTGAGTGGGTAATTAAAATTTAAAATGTAACCAATGTGATTAGTTAATTATTTAATCTCACAACCTTAAAAATTGAATAACTTCCTTATATAAGGTCCAATCGAGATGTGGCTTTTTGTATTGTGCTCATAGAAGCGATATCCACGTGCTGGAATTAGTTTTTTCAAGTTTGGAGCAAGTGAAATATTGAAATAAATCCGAACATCATTCGATTTTAGATCAAAGTGGAACTCTTAAGCATCAATTGGAATTTTGGTGAGTTATCTCACCCGTGGATGAATATTATATGATATATAGTAGATATAAATATTGTTTCATGTTCGAATGATTTATTAGTTTGGTTTGGTTAAATTTCCACTTTGAAAAGTGAATGACATATAAAATGAAATACAGAGAATTTTGTAGAGTAATCCGAATTTTTCACCATTGTTGATTTTAAATTTTGGATATATAGTTATGTTATAAATTATTGAAGGTTAAAGTTTGGTAGTTGGCCATATTGGATATGATATTGATATATGTTAAAAGTTGAACCTTTTTATTTATAAAGGTAGCAGCAGCATTGGTTAAGTGTTACGGTAGCTATTAGTCTCATTTTAGTATTTGAAAATAATATCTTCTCTATTTTTCTCCAACTATTTTGGAAATGTTTTAAAAGTATTTTAAGAAGTAATTTTTTTTATAAAAAAGTTAATATAATAACGGATGTTTATTTTAAAGGAAAATAAAGGGGAATTTATCTTTTATAATAAAGTGATTTTGTTTTTAAAGAAAATAGAAATATTTTAGAATAAACATTTATAAAATGTTGTTTTATACAAATTATTGTATAAAACAGTAGATTTATAAATGATATTTTGTAAATAAAAGAAAAGATTTATAAATGATATCTTATAAATAATAAAAGGATAGATTTATAAATGATATTGTAGAAAAGGAAAATTAATATCATTTTGATAAATTGGAATAACAAATAACATCTGTGAATTTATGGTGACATATGGAATGATCATTTTATGGAAAGTATATAAGATTTATATTTAAAGATGTATAAAAAGGGGTTTTATAATTATATTTGAAGATTTATAAAAGGAGTTATGTTTGGAGATTTATAAAAAGGAATTTTATAAAAGAAAATAAGATTGGATTTCCACAAATGATCATTTAAAATTATGGTGGTATGGAAAGTATTATTTTCATACTTAATACCAAATTTTGAGGTATGGAAACTCGTCTCTATCTTGAGAATTGAAAATTTATGTCGAGGCAAGGTTAGCTTCTAACTTGTCCAATTTAATTATTAATCGAGAGGTGGTACTGTTTGAAATCAGAAAGTGGTGGTAAGTATATTTGGTTTAATTTCCATACGATCCATCTAATTACATCAAAAGGAAAGTGTTTTGGGTCTATTAATATCAATGTTTTAAATGACATTTATTTTTAACTCAAATAAGTATGATTTTTAGAAATGAAATCTTTATTAAGATTATTGAATATACTTATACCTTTGAGATAAGTACATTTGTACATTTTTTAAGTATTGGGAATGTAGTGTTTTGTAAATATACTTGTACTGTTGATACAAGTATATGAAGATGTTTTCTGAGTATTGAAAGTGAAATGTTTTATGAGTATACTTATATAATTGAGATAAGTATATCAATATTTTTCAAGTACCGAAAAGAGTAGAGTGGGTTTGTGAATATATCTTTTGTAAAAAATATTTTAATATAAAAATTTACATGGTGGGTTTAATTAATGAAGTGACTAAATAAAGAGGCTTAGTGGTTGCTTATGTATTTAACCATGCTTGGTTAAATTTTCGATTTGATTGTTTTTTTATTTGATAATTAAATAACTAACTGTCAAATCTTGGCCAGTTTAAAACTATCGTTGTCAGTTCGGAGAGACCGGGATAAGGTATATTATTCGAAAACCACTCCGAACCGGCATAAGCGTTCGAGTTAGAGACATCTTGAAGAGGATTGAAAATAGAGTTCTTTGAATGCAAGGGCTACTTGCAACTAATCCTAAGGATGTAATAGAAGTAGTGCCTTCGGTTTATTCAGTCTTAGAATAACTTGAATGGATAAATACTGGCATTGCTTATTGCTTATAGGGCAGTGTTAGCATTCCAATTGGGATTTGCTAATAAGGTAAAATTTAAGCTCAAGCCTCACAACTCGAGAATGGCTAAAATAGGGTAGATGCGGCAATGCTAAGTGAGTTGCTCCTATTAGGGTATGACATCACTTGTACCTAGATTGATATTTACATATTTTGTATGCTTGTGGCCATGGAAATGGTTTGCCAAGTGGGCAGCTGGGGTGGTGATCATACTCGACACTATCCAGGAAGGGGTAGGCCGGTTCTGTATTCGTAGAGGGGCAAATGTTTTGCAGTCTTGATACATTTTATCTAGAGTCGTACTGTACGAAAGGTAGTCCCTTATACTGCTATTGTATGAAATCCATTCTCCATTAAGTGCCTTAAGGATTTAGTTGTGCCCAACTATGCTAGAATGTGAGATGCAAGCTTTTCAGCTATGTTATATATCTACTTTAAACCCTAAACATTATTACAATATTATTGGGTTTTCTATTTTAAATGGTTTGGCTATCATAAGGTAAAAACTTATCCATGTTTATGTGCGACATGGTCTTACGAGATATCTTTATTTTAAAAAAAATTGTAACATAAAAATCTATTTGATTTGGGTTTCTCACACTAGTTTACCAGAATGATTCAGATGTTATTTTCAGATAATGCTCAGGTCGGCCCAAACATATTTCTAGGTTTAGTTATAGATGCCTTGGAGCTTCAAGAGATGAGCTAGATGCCTCCAAAATGTTTTCGTATATATTTTATTTCTGTTGCATTTGTTATTTTGTATTATAAGCATTTGTGATGACAGATTGTTATAACTGTTCAAGCTGATGAACAGTTAATTTACTATAATTGATGTATGTATATTACAGTTTTCTTTTATGAAAATCTACTATATATTATATGTTACTCGTCAGGATGTGAGATTCTGTTTTGTCTTTTCTTTCTTTTACCTCAACATCTGTACTTTCGGTATTTGGATGCTCGTCACGTAAATACCATGAATGTATTAGTGTTGACTTTTGAGAGTTGAAAAGGCAGGTCGTTACAATCATTGCCATCTCATTTTCGATGATTCAATCCACCCTCGTTGTTGTATATGATCGGTTTCTTATCTATGATCAACAGTACACATGAATCCTTAGACTTTATTATATGTATTATAATATGTAAAATTAAAATTCACATATATTTATATCATCATAAACAAACCAAATTATTTACTATTATTTTGAAAGGTATATTGGTGTGCGTAGTTAGACAATTTTGAATGGAAAAACTAACACGGCAATCATAAGGGAACACGTATTCCCAACACATTTAATCTCAAAACCCACAGAATGTAGCTAGTAATTTTAGTATGATAGGTAGATGTGAATAAAATTAGTCAAAAACTTAATAATTTTTTACTAACTTTCATAAATAAAGTTTTGCTAATAAATAAATAAATTTAATGCATGAGAAGTACGTTTTTTTGCTAATAAATAAAAAAAATCAATGCATCAGAAGTACAATTTTTTTTTTATTTTCTTGAAAAAAAGTGTGTGTTAGTAAAGATCCAATAAGGCATATAAAAACATCATCATCTTTTGAACTAATTAAGCTTATCGATGGATACCTTAAAATCTAAGATCCACCTATATCGTGTCCAAAAGATAAATATCAGGAATAGAGAATACAGATGCGTATATAAAGGTATCCACATGTGAAAATTATTCAGTTGATTTTTCATCAAGAAAACAGCTCTTATTATTTGTATTTTAGTATAACAAATGATATGTTTTTATTGTGTTATCAACATAGTGGTTTACATGATATATATACAAATGCAAGTTCATTGGTCAAAACTATTTTTTATCATCTTATTATTTTCGTTTTTGTAATTTTGTAACTTTTTAGATTGAAATATTTTTATTTATTTATTAAATTTAGTAAATTTGCATGCTTGGTTGGTTGAACTCAAGGCCATGAGCGATTATTGTACTTAAATATCTTACCACCTGTGATATTACCACTATGACAATGATAACTAGTAATGGTTGCATATGAATTCTTTATGGATGAGCAATATTTGATATTCGAGGGATACAAATCACCACTCATTCCATTATCTACGGATACAAATATCCGATATTTAAAAATAATTTCAGATATGGATATGACAATCTCCACGTCTGGATCAATCCTCAAGGGTAGCTTTTCAACTATTACTTCTTTATCCACAAAGCTTTTAGCTGAATAAGCTGTTGTAAAATGACGAAGGTCCGCTCGAAGGCCTCATAAGTACCCAATGTTTAATTTGGTTAACAGAGCTTCTCTATCAAATTTTGTATTTTTGTCGCATAAACTTTGTTTATATTTTGATTGCATTGCACGAAGTATAGTGAAAAACCTTCGAATAAACTCTAATATACCTGAAATTAATGGGTTCATAAAAGTATAGATAAGTGCGTGTAGTAGTCTAACAATAGAATATCAAATTTGTATGTTGTCCAATTTTAAATATATATTTGAAGAAACGTTACGTAATAAATCTTGATTGTTGAATCTCATTGTGTTCAAGTTTGGAATTAAAATCAAAGGAAACTTGTTCCATTATATCACTAGTTGTGCCACCCGCTCGTATTGCACTAGAATTCCTCATCAAAGACCACGAAAACATGATCCTTTGAGTTAATTTTTAACTTCGTTTTGTAAACATTCCCCCATTTTATTGGTTGCGTAAGAAATCTACGGTTTCACATACAATCATCTGTTTCCGATTCGATATTTTTTTTTCTGTAGCTTTAACAGTGTGGAAATGCATTTTGAATTCTTCTAAAACTACAAGAAAATTCATCTTCTTGGAAATTTAAACTTCTATCGAACAAAATTTGAATATTTCCATATCTTTCTGAAGGAAATCTGGCAAGGATTCAGGATTCATCATATATAGCATCACCAATCAAATACCAGAACAGAGAGAATATTAATGGTCATAAAGAGTAAAGAGTCCACTCTACTAACACAACATGCGAACAAATATTTAGCATTAAATGGTTGTTTGTTGCTAAATTTATTCAGATTACATTATTCAACGGGGCTTTGCACTTAAGGTCTCTACTTTTGATGTTGTCGTAAGAAAAGTCCCTATGATATTGAGTATGTAAATTAAGTCTCTGTTTTTTCTAAATTAGAAAGCGCAAATCATCTTGCGCTTTTCTTATAAAAGTGCAAGCCAACTTGCGCTTTTCAAAAATTTAAATTTTTTTGAAATTTCAAAATGAAAAACCGCAAACTAGCTTGCGCTTTTCTGATAAAAAGTGCAAGGTACCTTGCGTTTAAATTTCAAAATTTTTAAAAATTAGAAAGCACAAACTAGCACGAACTTATATTTTTCAAAAAAATTTAAAAAAAATTCAAAATAAAATCGCAAACTATTTTGCGTTTTCCTGATAGAAAGCGCGGGTTAACTTACGCTCTTCAAAATTTTCAAAAATTTTGAAAATTTCAAAATTAAAAAAAAATTCAAAGTCTAAAAGTTGCAAGTTAGCTTGCATTTTCTGTCAGAAAAGTACAAAGCACCTTGCGTTTTCTATTTTCCAGAAAAATAAGGACTGAATTTACATATTCATATCTACAGGGACTTTACTTATAACAGCATCAAAAATAGAGACCTATAACTCGTTTCTTTTTATTCAACCGTACGCTTTAATTCTAAAACGAATAATAAATCAGTCCATATGCTATTTGTAGCTAACTATAACTAAACTAATTAAAGGCTTTATTATTAATTCTAAGAATTTCCCCATCTCCCCTTCATTCTCTGGAGATATTTTATTTTCACATCCTCACAATTTATTGTTATTATAATTATTGCAATGTTTGTATATAATTATTACAATGTTTATACAGGTTCTCTATTCTATCGTTAAAATTAATACTAATTTTTACAGTTATTTATGTATTTCTTCCAAGTTTTCTCTGTTGTTTTGCATTTAAGACCATATATATTAAATTTAGTTAGGTGATCTTAAATTTAAGCTTTTTAAATAAATACAATTAACGAATATTCATTAATTGATCTAATAAATTTTTAAAAATGACAATTCAATATGCATACCGCATTCATATTGACAAAAATGGTAAAACAAATTTTTCATTCAAGTCCAGATAATTTTAAGTTTCCACAATTATACATAAACTATTACAATGTTCTACTAATATACTCTTCTGTCATGTTGCATCTAAATGCCAACATTCAACAATTTTTACAATTATTTACGGATTTCTCCTAAGTCTTCTTATATTATTTTACATTTAAGTCTATATATTGGAATTAATTAATTGATCTTGAATTTAATTTTTTTAACGAAATGCAATTAATAAATTTTGTAAGCTAATCGAATAAATTACAAAAAATGATAATTCATTGTGCATACCGTATTTGTACTGACATAAGTGGTAAAACTATATTTTCATTCAAGTCCATATAATTTAATATTTTCATAATTATATACTATCTTTGATACTTTTACATGTTTCGCATTTAAGCTCATAAAATTTCTTTCTTTCTAAAATTAGTTATTTAATACAAAGAAATATATACATAATATTTTCTTTTCAAAGTTGGTATTTCATTACAAACACATATATAAAAAAATTATTTTCAAAATTGGTACATCATTACAAACATAGACAAAGTTTTTCCTTTGTAAAATTGGTACGTCAATGGACTCTTTGTCATTATTAAATTATATTTTATGAAGAATAATATTACAATTAATAATAAGTGACGAATGTTTGTATTTTTTAATATTGTAAAAATAATAAATATTTTCAAGTAGTACGTTTTTTATGAAAAATTACATTTTAGTTATTTATATTTATAATCCGAGTTAATCAATGGAAAATAATTATACAATATTTTGATTAGAAATATATTTCTTTCATATTTTATTATCTTTTTTACTTAAGTGCTAAAAAAATTTTGAAAAGTTTTTTATAAGATAAAAATAGCATGGTATGAAATGATAGATCGAATTTTTTTACATAATTAAAATAACAATGTGATTTGTAACGGTTCAGGTCTTATTTTCACTTAGTATTTCTTTTAGTAGTTAAATAAATATTTTTTATCACTCTGATAATATCATATAATTATTTTTGATAAATATGTGCTGCAAGAACTAAAAATGCATACAAATACGTTGAGACTTTGGTATCACGCTTCTATTTTTAGGTTTTTATCGTAAGTCTCTCAAGTAATCTTTTAAATTTAATGTGTACATCATTTATCTTTTAGTCAAATCTATCGAAACCTAAATGTCAATTTCAGAGTATATGTATATGAATATATATTTATAATATTAATTTCAAATTTTTTTAAGAATACTTATTTTCATTTATTTTATTGATAAATAATGAATCCTACAAAATTATAAATCGATATACAACTCATTTTTATCAAAAAAATGATAATTTAACCTTTATTAAAATATAAAAATATACAAGTCTCATAAAAAAATACACCGTTATAAATATAGTAATTTCAATTTGTAATTCATCTATCCTAACAGAATTCATCAGATATTGCATAATAAATTATACTTTTTAAATATAGTTATAATATTATTTTTCTATAACATACCGTGTGCAATGCATAGGTTACACACCAATTCAAATCCAAGCTCAACTACAATTTGATCATTATTCTTTTGAGAGCAGCTTTCATTTTTGTTTGGCTTAATTCATCATATCACTGTTTACTATGGTGAGAGAATTGTCATAGAGTTTGTGTTTCTCATTGGCATCTGCATAAAAATATAGTTTAGCTTCCTGAAATGCATTATTATTCAACAAAATATCTTTAATGGGTAACTGAAATGAAAAAATGTTTGCGATTAATGAATATTACGAGTATTTATGTTTAAAATTCGATAACGTTTTTGCTTTGGCTAAAGTTACAGACATATATGTTGAGGAGCACTAGCTTTATACGTTGAGGTATTGTGAATCTAGAAATCCGGATCCCTTGACAACTAATTAACAGTTAAAGAAAATAAAATCATATATTGTTGGGGAAAATCCCTCCAGATGATCAGTCTAAGGGAATAAAAAACCCAACGCAACATAAAAGTAATGAACTGGATCATGATTGTAGTGAGACGGAACAAACAGAGATAAACACCAGAACAGACAGTCACATATCAATGCAATATAGAAAAATAAAGAACGCCAGTATTTATAGTGGTTCCACTACCGCTAAGTAGTGTACGTCCACCTAGGGAGAGGGGATTTTATAAATCACTGAAAGATTAGTGTTACAAGATTGATTCACTTTGGATGCTATACATAAGAAGAATTTACAATACAGACAAAATTCTGCAGAGTTTCAGTTCTCTAGGATGATTCAGAAATTGGCTGAAATTAGGTCTCAAATTCGGTTGTCATTGTTATCCAGAAGCTCCACTATTTATAGAGCGAAGAAATGAGAAGGGGTAGCTGCTATATATCAGCCTTGAGGTTTGGTTCGGCATGCATCTGGTTTGGTTCGGCAAAAGCCGAGCGATAAATTTGGATCGGCATCTTCCTTATTGGAGTGGCATGCTCTAATACCGAATGAAATATTTCGTTTGGCAAAATACTGAAGAAATATTTCATTCGGCAATCCTTTTTCACCGCTCCAATTAATTTGTTTGGCATAACACAAATCTGGAGCAGAAAATCAACACTACCGCTTCAAAATTCATTTCCAACATCTGGTTCAGCAATTACCACTCCACCTCCTCTGCGAGCTTCTCAAAGACTTCTTCTTCAACACAACTAGGGTTAGGGCTTCTCAGTTTGGGAATCTCGGTACCAATTTCTAAAAATCTCCACCTTGATATCAGATTTCCAAACAAGCCATCCAAGACAATCTACACCTTCGTGCTCCAAGCAATGAATACTTACCCAATGAGCATCGACAATGCCATCACCCATTACACTTTACCAACGAACTCCAGCAAGGCCATCACCCGTCAACAAAGTGTTTAAAGTATCCAGTCTGTATCGAACCTATCAATCTCCACCATGAAAAAAAAATGTCTCCATGAACCATCTCAACTCTCCCCCTGTGCCACCCCGTGGCACCTAGCACTTCATTAAGTAAATCAAGTCCGAGCAATACTTGAACTTAGCAATAAGCAACGACTTGGTAAACATGTCTACTGCATTCTCCTTTGTGTGAACTTTCTAAAGACGAACTAGCTTCTCTTCACTCATTGAGACAAGGAACGACTCTCCAACCATAACATGCTTCGTTCTCGAGCTGAAAGCCAGATTTTCAACTAAGTGAATTGCATTCTGACTATCACAGTACACATCCACGCCTTCATTGTTGAATATGCGCTTATATGTTTTTGTTTGATGATAATAAACATATATATTCATTTAAATGAATTTGGTTATGTACTATTTTGTTTTGCATAGATTAAATAAATATTTGTTGAATAAAATAAATTATACAGAATTTGAATTTGAATTCAAACAGAACAAGTTACACAGATTTTGAATTCAAACAGAAATTTTATTCAAACAAATATTTATTACAATCTTGAATAGTACAAATTCATGCTCTCACTATACATATACATTTTTGATTACATCACGATTACATCACAAATATTTTACATTGATAACCTCACTACATATCACTCACACTCGTATTTTGTCTTCAACTGCATTCTAGTTTGAATCCAGCATCTGAGAAATCTGCAAAAATATCCACTAACGCAGTAAAATTGAAAAAGAAATATTTTTGCAATATAAAATTAAATATGATTTTTGAAAATATGGTTTGCCTCAGTTATTTGGGTTGTTCGTCATCATTCGCACTTGAATTCATCACAAAGTCGTGCACATAGATATTACAGGGACAGGTAACCATAAGTGGCTGCAATACACACGTGTACATTCATACACGTGTGCACTGCCTCGCCAACTCATGTGCGTGGCCAACAAGAGCAAGTGTGCAAGTACAAAAAGAAAGTCAATGATCAAGCAAGTCCAATTCGAATTGATGATAGCAGACAACTCAAATTCCAAATGCATCTGTACATGAATACAGCTCGACTACAACAGCCAGTCAAATGGTTAAATAAACAAATGAATGAATGCAAAAGCAAACAGTTCAAAGCTTCAAACTGCATCAGTGACCAACTACAGGAACAGCAAGGTGATCAAACAAACAAAGACCAAAGCTACAACCTCACATGAAGACCAAATGTCCAGACAACATCATAATGCAACATGAAGTCAATGAAGACCAAATACAACATGACCAAAAGTGTATGAAAACAGTCAGAGAAATGTACAGAGACCAGGTACAAATAACAACAAGTCAAGGCCGCAACTAACATATCCAACTAGAAGAACAACTACAAAACCATAAGACTACAGCCACAGACAAGCACATGAATACAAATGAATCAAGTCAGGCATGAAGACAATGCCAACAACAAAAACAACAAGTCCAGTTACAACATGGTGAACAAGACACAGTGCTGAGCACATGCAAACTGCAATGAATAATGCAACAGAGACCAAGAACAAGCACAACATGTATCAGTGGATCTGCATACATGAATACCAGATGTTCAAGTGAAGTTCAGGTAAAGGTTATGGAGACCAGAGCATAGAAATGTGCAGACCCAACCAACAAACTCAAAGAGCATATGCATCAACTACAAGCAGATGCAAGCTAACCAGCAAATGAACAAAGGCAACAAGGTCAGAGTTTTAAAATGCACAAATATGCTATGCAGTGAAGCAATACACAGCAAGTGGATATAAACATCAAGCCAGAAAAACAAATCAACTCAAGCTCGAGGCAGTGACAGTATGAAATGGAATGTAACTACAAGGCATGAAATCGTAGTGAAACAGTTCAAGTGGACAGTGAAGGCAATACACAAGTCAGTGGAAAGCTACAAGGCATAGAAACTGCATAACAACTAATCAACAGTGCACAACCAACTCGAGAATTTACACAATCAAGACCGAATGCAAACTGCAGTAGTACACTTGAACATCATGAACAAATGGAAGAAGTACATCATGATATTAAGCACACAACAGCTAGTGAAATGATCAGAGAATCAATGCCGTGTGAAGTCGAAAGAAACAGGGATAAACACTGTAAACATTGAAGCCGTGGATATGATTCAAGAAATCAAAACAGTGCAGTGATGATCAGGGCACAAAAGCAAGTATCAAAATTCGTATTCTTTGAAAAAGTCAGAAATGAAAAAGGGGAAAGTTTCTGCAGTGACAATCAAGAGAAAATCGAACGCGTAAAAATTCAAAACCGTGATTATCAAGTTAAAACATATCAGGAAAGCCGTGAGTATCACGAGTAACTAAATCAGGAAAGACGTGCGCAACTGGTAATTAAGAATTTAGGAAAGTATCAAGTTAATTCGAACGAATTCAAGAGTCTCGAATTCATATAAAAACCAATCCCAATTCACATCATCGGCTATCGAGTTTAATCAAGTACAATCAAGTTAAAGCAAGCAATTGAACCAGCAAACGAAGAATTACATACCGCAAATTCAACGAACTCGGTCATCAGAAGAAGCAGCTGCAACAATTCACAATTTCAAAGTTAACCACAATCGAATATCAGAGAACAAGCGACGCAAGCCATCAAATCAGATAATCAACATAAGCGAAGCAGTGAGCAAGGGCAACAATCTAACATCAGAGAAGCAAGAGCATCTCAAATCAGAACGAAGCCCTAATTCGAGAAAGAGCCGAAGCCCTAATTCAACAAAGAGAGGCCGACATTCTTCACTGAGCAAAAGAAAGTAGCGGGTCATTAGATCGTGTTCAAGAATAGTGGGCCGGCCTGCTTATTAAAAGGGGGATTTAGTTTTAATTTTATAATAGGGTTTTTAGTTTTTATAATTGAGCAAAAATTATGCATTCACATTCGTATTTTAATTTTTGCTCCTGCGGTTATTTTTGAAGTTGTTTTTTTTCTTTTCAAGTCGAAGAATCTGTAAATCACCACCTAGGGATTAGGTAGTGCCAGATTGTCTATTTAGAATTAGTTCAGTGAGCAGGGAGTGCGAGTTTGCAAAGCTCTATAGGCGGGAGCAGTGTTTGCGAGTGAGCGAAACTCTATAGGCGGGAGCAGGGTGTGCGAGTCTAGTAGAGTGTTTGTGAGCGGGAGCAAAAGGGTCTGCGAGTCTAGTAGAGTTGTTGTAAGCGTGATACTGTTTAATTCTAATAGAAATCTGTGAATGCAGCAGTAGGCAGGGGTTGCCGAAGCTGGGTAAATTTTCTGTGTGATTTACTTTTCAGCATATTTATTTCTGCAGTTTATTTCTGTGTTTAAATCGAGAAAATTTGCTATAACCCTATTCACCCCCCCTCTAGGGTTAATCTAGATCCTACAAGTGCTATCAGAGCCCGGTATATATTATATTTAACTCTAGAGTCATGAGTCTACAAAATAATGCTTTTTCTGAGGGGCAATCTATCGTTAGGCCACCCATGTTTAACGGGAATGATTATGCTTATTGGAAAGTTAGGATGAGTATTTATCTTAGTTCCGTTGATTATGATGTTTGGGATATTATTGAAACTGGCTATAAACCTCCCACTATAATCGTTGGTGGTACTGAGATTCCTAAACCTAAGGATAGATGGGATGCTAACGATAAGAGATTGAAAACAACAAATGCTAAAGCCATGAATGCTTTGATATGTGCTCTTGATAAAAATGAATTTAATAGAATTTCTCATTGTACAATAGCACAGGAAATTTGGCACACTTTGGAGGTGACACACGAAGGAACTTCTCAAGTCAAGGAGTCTCGTCTAGCCCTATTCAGCAATGAATACGAGAACTTTGTGATGGACAAAGGCGAGAACATAAAAGACATGTTTGGATGCTTTTCAACTTTGGTGTACAACGCTAGAGCACTTGGGAAGGTATTCACTGAGGTAGAGCTTGTGCGGAAGATACTACGAGTCTTACCAATGAACTTTGAGGCAAAAGTCACGGCAATCCAAGAATCGAAAGATCTGAGTAAGCTAAGCATGGAGGAGTTGATTGGAAACTTGATGACATATGAGCTTGAGCTAAAAGCAAAGGAAGAACGCAACAACTCCGAACCAAAGAAGAAGACGATTGCCTTAAAGAGCAAAGAAGAAAGTGATGAAGAAGGAGAAGATCTAATTGAAGAGCTTGCAATGGCTGTCAATAATCTTAGAAAATGGTCGAAATTCAAGCCACACAAGAAGAAAACAAATCGTAATAGGCCAAAAGATTCTGACAATTCCGATAATGAACCAACATGTTATAACTGCAACAAGCCTGGCCACATCAAACCAAAATGCCCACTTCTCAAAAACAACAAAGGAAAGAAAAAGGCGAAGAAGGTATTTGCAGCAACTTGGGATGATGAAGAAGGAGAAGAAGCTTCGGATAGCAGCGTAGAGGAGGCTAACTTGTGTCTTATGGCGAAATCAAATTCAGATTCAAGCTCAGAGGAATCTAGTGAGGAAGGTGAGTATTCCTATAGAGATCTTGTTTTTATGTGTTCTGATCTTACTAAAGTAGTTGATGCTCTTGAATCTAAAATTGAAAAACTGAAAACTGATAGGAGAGAACTTGCTCGTAAAAATTTTAGGTTAGAAACTGAACTTGAAAATATTCAAAACCTAGAATGTAAAAGATGTAAAGTTTTAGATTCAGAATTGACAAAACTAAAGAATAACTTTGAGAATCTTGAAAAAGAAAACTTGAATCTTAAGGAAACCATCGACACTAGGAAAAAGGATTTTATAAATCGATGCACCTCACTTGTCACTGAAAATACAACACTAAAAACCAAAGTCCAAAATCTTGAGAAATCTTTGAATAACTTTTCAAGAGGCGAAAAATCTTTCAACATGCTATTGGGAAATCAAATTTTTGCTAACAACAGAAAAGGACTTGGTTTTGGGAAAACACAAGCTGAGGATAATGCAAAAGGGAAAAGTGTCTTTGATATATGTGAAATAATTGGACATCATTCTGAAAATTGTAGTCATAGGAACAAGAACACAAAATTTATACAAGTTTGGGTTCCTAAGAATTCTACAAACAAATTTCATGTCTATTGGAACAAGAATGAAAAGTCTAAACAAGTTTGGGTTCCAAAGGGTTTGTTTATTCATAATGTTACTGCCACTAACAATCATGGACCTAGAAATAGGTCACAAAAATCTTTCATCGTGTAGGTGTGGTGGCAGGCTAAGGAACGACAACGGTGTTCTCTGGATTTTGGTTGTTCCAGAAACACAACGGGCAACAAAGCAAAGTTCCTTAGCCTAGTATAAAGGTGACAGAATCACAATGGGCAATCACGTAAAATTATCGCAAAGGTAAAACAGGTGAAGGTATAATTCTGTGATAATATGCACCATATTCTGAATTAAATCATCCAAAATTGTGATAATGAGATGATGTCTTTAATTCTGACCTATTCTTAATTGATATGATTTTTTTTGACTTGTTCTTACTTTGATTTGTGTTTAAAAGAAGACCAACCATCCTTTCATCATTGAATTTAATTTGTTTAGTCAAATGATGGTATCTTATTGATCCTTGATTACTCGTGCTACACTTAGACATATTTTGACATTTTGATCACTGCTTGTAAATTTGCACGATTTCAAACTCATGTGAAAAAGGATTTTAAGAAATTGTTGAAACTTCAAGAAATTGTTTTTGAAATAATTAAGATGTTAATTGACTGTTGATTACTCATGAATATACTTGTTTATCCTATGGTTTCTGAAATTAACACCATGATATTTGTTTGAGTGTGAACATGGCTTCAAATCAAAATCCAAAGAATGTCATTTAAATTGTTGCTAAAATTGGGTTTGAAATTTTTGATGCACACTTCATGTATGGTTTACCAAATCCAGTTAGTGATATTTTGGATTGAAAAAGAAACTCAGATGCAATTCATACTAGTAATCTAGTTGATAGAAAACTTACGAGTTGAACGTGACTTATTCATTTGCTGCATCGTTTTTTTTAAAAGAAAATATCTGCATATTTTTCACTTGAAATAATTTTTCATTTAGCAGAATTTTTTTTCTCATATAACCCCTTCGAGAAAATAATTGTTTGACCATTTTTTTCAGATTAGTTAATTTTATTTGATTTTAAATGACAAATTTTGACTGATCCGACTCCCTACTAATTATCAAAGAGATAAATAGTGATTGAAAAAGTGATGAGTGTTGATATTTAACATACATTACTCAAGAGAGTATATTTGGAAAATTTCTTTAGGAATTAAAACAAGAATTATAAAACTTTTTGTTGGGTAAAGATTCCATGACCATTTCTATATCTATCATTATTTCTATCGACCATGGTTTATCAAATATTCAATATAGTTTGTCGATATGTGGTACTATAATCAGGAATCATTTGTTTTTTCATGTCATATTTTTTAAATAAATAAATAAATATTCAAAGTATTCACTCTCATTTAAAAGTCCTCACGGTTATGCATGGGTGAATTACTTGAATTTTTTTTATTATTATGTGCTTCCATGCTCATTTAAAAGTCCTTACGGTTATGCATGTATGGAACGCATATCAAAATTAAATTGTTTAAATAGACAAGTTGATTCTAATCCTATTTAAAAGTCCTCACGGTCATGCGTGGTTAGAAGATACTTGATTTCGTTTTTTTTTTAAAATTAAATTCGAATACTACTAATCTCATTTAAAAGTCCTAACGGTTATGCATGATTAGTAGATATTCAAATTCCTGATATAAATACCACAAGTTGATTCAACTGTATGATTTTATATGAACACCATATCCATCATTTCTAAAATTGGAATATGCGTCTAACAAGGGTAGTTATGGTTTTTGTTTGATTCTTATTGAAGTTTAATATTTATATTCAATTTGAGATTAATGTTGGATTAATATCGATCACTTTATCTCTATTTTTCTCTCACACTATTATTCTTTTGCTGATAACAAAAGGGGGAGAGAAAAGTTAAGATTTTGTAAAATAGAATCAAGCAAAGGTCAAATAATTTTTCCATATGCAACTAGGCTCATTTGAATATATTTCTATTTGTATGCATATATGTAGGGGGAGCATCATGTAGAGAGGAAGCATTTAAATAGGGGGAGCAATTAGAGTATATAATTGGTCAAATACATTTAACACGGTCAAAATCTTAAATATATGTTTGTTATCATCAAAAAGGGGAGATTGTTGAATATGCGCTTATATGTTTTTGTTTGATGATAATAAACATATATATTCATTTAAATGAATTTGGTTATGTACTATTTTGTTTTGCATAGATTAAATAAATATTTGTTGAATAAAATAAATTATACAGAATTTGAATTTGAATTCAAACAGAACAAGTTACACAGATTTTGAATTCAAACAGAAATTTTATTCAAGCAAATATTTATTACAATCTTGAATAGTACAAATTCATGCTCTCACTATACATATACATTTTTGATTACATCACGATTACATCACAAATATTGTACATTGATAACCTCACTACATATCACTCACACTCGTATTTTGTCTTCAACTGCATTCCAGTTTGAATCCAGCATCTGAGAAATCTGCAAAAATATCCACTAACGCAGTAAAATTGAAAAAGAAATATTTTTGCAATATAAAATTAAATATGATTTTTGAAAATATGGTTTGCCTCAGTTATTTGGGTTGTTCGTCATCATTCGCACTTGAATTCATCACAAAGTCGTGCACATAGATATTACAGGGACAGGTAACCATAAGTGGCTGCAATACACACGTGTACATTCATACACGTGTGCACTGCCTCGCCAACTCATGTGCGTGGCCAACAAGAGCAAGTGTGCAAGTACAAAAAGAAAGTCAATGATCAAGCAAGTCCAATTCGAATTGATGATAGCAGACAACTCAAATTCCAAATGCATCTGTACATGAATACAGCTCGACTACAACAGCCAGTCAAATGATTAAATAAACAAATGAATGAATGCAAAAGCAAACAGTTCAAAGCTTCAAACTGCATCAGTGACCAACTACAGGAACAGCAAGGTGATCAAACAAACAAAGACCAAAGCTACAACCTCACATGAAGACCAAATGTCCAGACAACATCATAATGCAACATGAAGTCAATGAAGACCAAATACAACATGACCAAAAGTGTATGCAAACAGTCAGAGAAATGTACAGAGACCAGGTACAAATAACAACAAGTCAAGGCCGCAACTAACATATCCAACTAGAAGAACAACTACAAAACCATAAGACTACAGCCACAGACAAGCACATGAATACAAATGAATCAAGTCAGGCATGAAGACAATGCCAACAACAAAAACAACAAGTCCAGTTACAACATGGTGAACAAGACACAGTGCTGAGCACATGCAAACTGCAATGAATAATGCAACAGAGACCAAGAACAAGCACAACATGTATCAGTGGATCTGCATACATGAATACCAGATGTTCAAGTGAAGTTCAGGTAAAGGTTATGGAGACCAGAGCATAGAAATGTGCAGACCCAACCAACAAACTCAAAGAGCATATGCATCAACTACAAGCAGATGCAAGCTAACCAGCAAATGAACAAAGGCAACAAGGTCAGAGTTTTAAAATGCACAAATATGCTATGCAGTGAAGCAATACACAGCAAGTGGATATAAACATCAAGCCAGAAAAACAAATCAACTCAAGCTCGAGGCAGTGACAGTATGAAATGGAATGTAACTACAAGGCATGAAATCGTAGTGAAACAGTTCAAGTGGACAGTGAAGGCAATACACAAGTCAGTGGAAAGCTACAAGGCATAGAAACTGCATAACAACTAATCAACAGTGCACAACCAACTCGAGAATTTACACAATCAAGACCGAATGCAAACTGCAGTAGTACACTTGAACATCATGAACAAATGGAAGAAGTACATCATGATATTAAGCACACAACAGCTAGTGAAATGATCAGAGAATCAATGCCGTGTGAAGTCGAAAGAAACAGGGATAAACACTGTAAACATTGAAGCCGTGGATATGATTCAAGAAATCAAAACAGTGCAGTGATGATCAGGGCACAAAAGCAAGTATCAAAATTCGTATTCTTTGAAAAAGTCAGAAATGAAAAAGGGGAAAGTTTCTGCAGTGACAATCAAGAGAAAATCGAACGCGTAAAAATTCAAAACCGTGATTATCAAGTTAAAACATATCAGGAAAGCCGTGAGTATCACGAGTAACTAAATCAGGAAAGACGTGCGCAACTGGTAATTAAGAATTTAGGAAAGTATCAAGTTAATTCGAACGAATTCAAGAGTCTCGAATTCATATAAAAACCAATCCCAATTCACATCATCGGCTATCGAGTTTAATCAAGTACAATCAAGTTAAAGCAAGCAATTGAACCAGCAAACGAAGAATTACATACCGCAAATTCAACGAACTCGGTCATCAGAAGAAGCAGCTGCAACAATTCACAATTTCAAAGTTAACCACAATCGAATATCAGAGAACAAGCGACGCAAGCCATCAAATCAGATAATCAACATAAGCGAAGCAGTGAGCAAGGGCAACAATCTAACATCAGAGAAGCAAGAGCATCTCAAATCAGAACGAAGCCCTAATTCGAGAAAGAGCCGAAGCCCTAATTCAACAAAGAGAGGCCGACATTCTTCACTGAGCAAAAGAAAGTAGCGGGTCATTAGATCGTGTTCAAGAATAGTGGGCCGGCCTGCTTATTAAAAGGGGGATTTAGTTTTAATTTTATAATAGGGTTTTTAGTTTTTATAATTGAGCAAAAATTATGCATTCACATTCGTATTTTAATTTTTGCTCCTGCGGTTTTTTTTGAAGTTGTTTTTTTCTTTTCAAGTCAAAGAATCTGTAAATCACCACCTAGGGATTAGGTAGTGTCAGATTGTCTATTTAGAATTAGTTCAGTGAGCAGGGAGTGCGAGTTTGCAAAGCTCTATAGGCGGGAGCAGTGTTTGCGAGTGAGCGAAACTCTATAGGCGGGAGCAGGGTGTGCGAGTCTAGTAGAGTGTTTGTGAGCGGGAGCAAAAGGGTCTGCGAGTCTAGTAGAGTTGTTGTAAGCGTGATACTGTTTAATTCTAATAGAAATCTGTGAATGCAGCAGTAGGCAGGGGTTGCCGAAGCTGGGTAAATTTTCTGTGTGATTTACTTTTCAGCATATTTATTTCTGCAGTTTATTTCTGTGTTTAAATCGAGAAAATTTGCTATAACCCTATTCACCCCCCCCTCTAGGGTTAATCTAGATCCTACATTCATATACGAAGCCCAAATCACACAATAGTTGCCTCAAATAAAGCGTTTCCTTAGCTGCTTCAACCGCAGCTATGAGCTCTGCCTCTGCAGTAGACAAAGCCATAATCGTCTGCAATCTTGCCCTCCAACTGATCGTTGTCCCACCAATGATGAACACATTTCCGAAGATTGATTTCCTTCGATCTCTATCATAGGCATAGTCGGAATCACAAAATCCAACCAAGCTGAAACCACTTCCTCTACCGCCAAAGACAAGTACATGGTTCGGAGTTCCTCTAAGGTATCTAAAAATACACTTCACTGCTTTCCAATGCGTTTTTCTTGGATTTGCCAAGAATCTACTTACCACTCCAACCGCCTGTGCAATGTCAGGCCTAGTGCAGACCATATCATACATCAAGCTGCCAACTACACTTGCATATAAGACCTTTATCATATAAGCCTCGTCCTCTTCCAAGATTGGAGAGCCTTTACTAGAAAGTTGTATGTGCAAAAGCATGGGTGTACTGATTGCCACCTCCCCTTCCGTGATAAATAGTGCAAGCACCTTTCGAATGTATTCCTTTTGAGTGAGATTCAAAAGTCCTAACTTTCTATCCCTTTGGATTTCAATACCCAAAATTTTCTTTGCATCTCCAAGTTCTTTCATTTCGAATTCCACATTTAGCTTTCGTTTTAAACTATCGATTTCAGCCTTATCCTTGGAAGCAATCAACATATCATCCACGTACAAGAGTAGGTACACCCATCTACCATTCTTTAAATGATTGAAGTATACACAAGCGTCTTTGATGCTACGATCAAAACCAAGTGAAAGCATAAAAGATTCAGACCTCTTGTACCATTGTCTAGGCGATTGCTTAAGTCCATATAATGAATTCTTCAATTTGCAATTCCCACCTACAACAAATCCTTCTGGCTGATTCATGTAGATGACCGCATTCGAGTCTCCGTGCAAGAAAGCGGTTTCTATCCTATTTCTCCAGTTCCGAGTCATGAGCCGCGATGATAGCGAGCAAAATGCGGATGGACGTGTGCCTCACAACTGGAGAGAATATCTCATCATATTCCAATCCATTTCTTTGTGAAAACCCTTTGGCAACTAGTCTGGCCTTGTATCTCCCATCATCTTTCATCTTGAACAACCATTTGCGACCTATGACTCGGCTTCCTTGAGGAGGTGGTACCAAATCCCAAGTCTTGTTCCTCTTCAATGACTATAACTCCTCTTCCATAATGCACATCCACTTCAAACTGTCACATGACTTCAAAGCTTCATCAAGGTCAAGAGGCTCTTTAAGAACAATATATATGGCATAGTCAAACTGATCACCAAGGCTAAGGTTCGCAAACTTCCAAACACCATACCTTTCGGGCGGTCTAATAGTCCTATGACTGACCCGCGTAGGTATTGCTTCGCCTAAACTCCTTTCAGCTCCACCTTGAATTGAACTTCCTCTACATTCATGCACATCACCAACACTACTAGAAGGTACTTGTGGAATATCCTATGACGTTTCATCAACTGCGTTTTCCTTGACAGCATCAACAACGACTCTACTCTTTGGCTGGAACATGCGAACTTCTTCCATCTCCTTAGGCCTACCAGAATCTTATGATGTGGTAGGTAGCTTCTCCTTCGAATTGAACATAACAGACTTATCAAAAGTAGCCTGTCTGGAATGAACAATCTTCCGATCAATAGGGTTCCAAATTCGATACCCTTTGATACCATTGGTATATCCTATTAGTATGCCTTGTATGCTCTAGCCTTCAACTTCTCATCACCTGTATGGTGAACACACACAAGACAACCAAAAATTAGAAAGTAACTAAGATACACTGCTTTACATCTCCACTTTTCTTCTAGAATCTTCCCATCCATGGCTGAGCATGGAATTAGATTTCTGTTATGCACCGTAGTTGATAATGCCTCAGCCCAAAAGCCTCTAGATAAGCCTGCTGTCAATCTCAAGCAACGAGCCTTCTCCAGTAGAGTCATGTTCATCCTTTCTGCAACCATATTGGATTGTGGATTTCCAGGTGTAGTGAAATGTCTCTGAATGCCATGTTGTCTACAAAAGTCGAGAAACTTCCTAAAGACAAATTAAACGCCATTATCAGATCTCGGCACCTTCAATCTAGAACCAGATTGGTTCTCAACAAGCGCTTTCCAGTCTTTGAACTTCTCAACACTCTCTGATTTGGCCTTCATCACATACACCCATACTTTTTGAAAAAAAGTCATCAATGAAAGAGATAAAATACTTTGCTCCTCCAAGAGGAGTAGCAGCAACCAGTCCCCAAACATCTGTATGCACGCACTCAAGTACTCGCCTCGATCTATGGAGTCCAACTCCAAAAGATATTTTAGTTTTCTTGCCTAACACACACTCCTGGAAAAAGTCCATCTTTTCAAAGCTTTCTCCTTTGATCATCTTCTGTCTCCGAAGCAACTCTAAGCCCTTCTTTGAAATATGACACAACCTGAGATGCCAAAGCCTTGTGGTATCCAAAACATGAGAACTATCTACTCCAACACATGACTCTCCAAGAATTGTGGTTCCTTTCAACAAATAAAGATTTCAGAACACATCTCCTTTCAGAAGAACTAATGCACCTCTCAAAACTTTTATACTATCCTTCTCGATAGTTACCTTGCATCCCAAAGATGTCAATCCTAAAGAAATTATGGACATTCGAAGACTTGAAACATACCAGACACCTGTCAAAGTGCATGTCACTCCATCAAACATCATGATCGTCACTGTACCTTTGCCCATTGCTCTACAGCTAGCATCATTACCATAAGAATAAAGCTTCCATCTCGTCCAACGAAAGAACTGAAGTAATCCTTATTAGGCGTCATATGGAAAGACGCCCCCGAGTCTAGTATCCAATGGTCTGAGACATCCTACACTGCTGCAGATAACATGTCGTTAGATACAGACTTCTCAAATGATGAACACCGGTCTTCTTCCTTCTTCTTCAAATCTGAACAATCGCTTTTCCAATGACCAGCTTTCTTGCAGATAAAACACTTCCCGTCCTAAGACTTTCCTCTCCCGCCATTACCGAGATTCCTAGACTTGGAACGCCCTCTAGAGTGCCAATTCTTCTTATCATCTCTACCTCTTTCACCAAACAGGTCGTCACTACTACTTCCATTTCTACTTCCTTCATTAATCTTCTTCATCTGATCCCCCAAGCTCTCAGACAGAAGACCTGACTTCACATCATCTACTGTTAATGTGTCTCTAATGGAGATAAGGCTGTTAGCGAAACCTATGTATCGCTGTGAAAGAGGACACAAAAGAATCATCGTCATTTGCTCCTCATACATCTTCAAGTCAATAGTCTCATCTTCATCACAAGATCATCAAAGAAATGTTCATTCACTGAAGTACCCTCTCTCATCCGCATGGTGAAAAATATCTTCAATAATATCAGACGGTTAGTCAGAGATTTCTTCAAGTAGAGATTTTCTAGCTTCGTCCAAAAGCTCCTAGCAGTAGTCTCACTGCTAATTTCTGAGATAACATTCTCTCCTATTACTATTTGTAAAGTAGTAAATGTCATTTCTCAATCTCCTTCCTTTCCGCGACTGAGATGTCAGTCGTCAACTCCTCAGGGGCAAACACTATTGGATGGACTTTATTCCTCATTAGAACAGCCTTCATCCTCCATTGCCACTTCTCGAAGTCTTTCTTCCCATTCCATTTCTTAATTGCCAATTGTGATCCTAACGCGATATACATCCCTCTAGTATAGGATTTTGCAACAACTGGAGTCTCTTTATCTCCTCCCATAGTGTCTAACACTCCACAATCAACCTTGTAGCTCTGATACCAGACTGTTGGGGAAAATCCCTTCAAATGATCAGTCTAAGAGAATAAAAATCCAACGCAACGGAAAAACAACGAACTGGGTCGTGATTGTAGTAAGACGGAACAAACAGAGATAAACACCAGAACATACAGTCACAGATCAATGCAATACAGAAAAATAATTAACACCAGTATTTATAATAGTTCCACTACCGCGGGGTAGTGTATGTTCTCTTGGAGAGAGGATGTTTTTTTAATCATTGAAAGATTACTATTACAAGATTGATTCACTTTTGGAGGCTATACAGAAGAATTTACAATACAGACAAAATTCTACAAAGTTTTAGCTCTCTAGGATGCCACTGAAATTGGCTGAAATTAATTCTCAATTTCAGCTGTCATTGTTGTCCAGAAGCTCCACTATTTATAGAGTGAAGAAATGAGGAGATGTAGATGCTATATAGCAGTCTTGGGGTTTGATTCGACATGCATCTTGTTTGACACGGCAAAATGCCGAGCAAAAAATTTGGACTGGCATCTTCCTTATTGGAGCGGCAAGCTCTAATACCGAACGAAATATTTCGTTTGGCGAAAAACAAAATGAAATATTTCGTTCGGCACCGCTCCAATTAATTCATTCAGCATAGCACAAATCTGGAGCGGCAAATCAACACTATCGCTTCAAAATTCGTTTCCAACATCTGGTTCGGCAACCACCGCTTCACCTCCTCTGCGAGCTTCTCAAAGGCTTTTTCTTCACCGCATCTAGGGTTAGGGCTTCTCAATTTGAAAATCTCGGTACCAATTTATAACATATATAATACCCACAACTGAGATATATAAACATGAAATGAATAAAAAATACTAATATAATACATAAAGCTGATACAGAGAAAAAGGAATATAATCACCCAAAAGAAGATGAGCACATTAGTCCACCAGAATGCCCATTGTAAGTGAAGCCAAGCAAGTTTCAAAAATAATAACAGATAAAAGCAACCTTTCAGCTAATATTTCCAGTATTGAAAAAGTACAAGTATAAAGCTGCTTTTATATTTTCAAACTCAAAACCCATTAAAAAATCATCTAGGTAAAGAATTTCAAGTTTTCATGCAAGTATAAACCTTGTTAAGCTAAACCAAATTTACTAAAAGTTAATTAGACTTAAGTAGAAAAAAGTATAGTTGTTGTTTAAATATGTGCTAGTATGACAGGTTGTGTGCATATATCACACATTCTATAGGTTCATGAAAGTCTATACAATGTTTAGAGTTGGTTATATAATTTGTACAGAGTTGGTTATATAATTAAGGGTTAAGTCCATTAAGAAAGGGTGCTTAGAGTATTATACATATGTATGTCCATATGTTTTGTGTTGTACTAAAGGAAAATTTAGAGGAAGCAGAAATATTAAACACTTCTCTTCCCTCACTCTAACCAAACTGATCTTTTGCGGTGCTTATAAGCGTCACACTAAATAGATCTTGCATCGTGAATGTTTTCTAATGACAAAATATTATCCATCGCATGAACGACGCAAATGGTGTAGACGCAAATGAAAACTTTTGTCACAAAAACAACATTGCAAAAAGATAACATATTGTGACATAACTTTTGTTGGAAAAAGAATGTTTGTGTCGCAAATAATTTGCGTGGTCAATACACTAATTTCTATGCTCTCATTTGCCACACGACTTTAATGTCATCAAAAATATACAACACGACATAAAATTTTGTCGCAAAAACGTCACACTTATTTATGCTGCACGTACTTCAATTTCTAATGACATATGTTTACATTGCTAGTATGGTTCTACATTCGTGCTGTTTGCTTGTGTTGTTTTAGTTGATCAAAATTAGCAATTCTTAAAATATTTCTATTTGTTGATAATGGCAATTTAATAGTGAGATATTTTTATGCGTGACAAAAAATTTGCTTCATCTGCTACAATAACTTGAAAATTAATCACTTGTAGTAGTTAACCATTACAAATTAATTTAGTAACACAAATAGCCATGTACACAAGGTGTATAGGCAATTTTGCAATGGATATAGCCGTTAGTAATGAAGTATTTACCAACATAGATAAAAGTTTCTAAGTAGAATTATGTAATGAATATAATCAATGGTAAACAAAGTTACAGTGTTTCTTACCACTAATAGTGTTCGTAAATAAAATTTATCAACAGGTATATAAGCATTAATAAATGTTGTATCATCATTTTGATAATCATTTCAGTCTACCATCTTAATTAACAGATCAAAAAAGAAAAACATATGCATATGTATTCAACATAATAGTATCGTTAATATTTTAATTGTACTATGCAACAACATGCGATGTAATACCAATATTAAACAAAGTATTAATATTAAACAAGTAATGATTTAATTGTACCAGTATCATACAAATCAAGTTCAATAACTTCACCTAATCATTAACGAATACTCTCTAAGCACCGCCATGGAGGTCTCCACGGTCGGCCCTAACATAAACACAAATTGCGCCGCTCGCTTTAACCCCACACTAGTTGCCTCCAACCTCTCATATGACCTCCTCCTCTTATGCACAGATGCATTGGACATATTCTCATAATTCTTCGAAAATTCCGTTGTTACCCTCATCCGCACCATCTTCGACCCACCTTTTCGTTAAACTTGTTCAAGTATAGCAGGCCCACCAGGGCGAAACAGAACTCATGGACGACAACGATAGTTTGAATGGACCAAACAGCTTTACTACAGAGGTCCTCAAATTCCTTAAACTCATGGATGACATAACAAGAAGTGCTAACCCCATCATTCCTAAGCATAAACGAACAAGTTTAACTACAAGAGTCCACCGAGGATAGATTTTCGAGGACATGCGCTTAGAAATACAAATGAAACTTCTCTCAAACAACTAATAATTAAATAATTTATTTACTTATTTTCTGAATTGAAAAATATGATCTTTTATCTTCGGGGGCATCAACTGTTATCTCCTTAAAATGTGTTCCAAACAGCTTAAATTCCAACAACAAACATATTTCTTAGCTATTAATATAGCACCCAAAGAAAAATGCGGTCAATTTATTTTTCTCCATTAAGAATACCATCGGCAATGATTTATAGTTCATTCGAAGGGGACTATCAAAATATCTATTGCAACATAATATAAAGGAAATGAGGAAAATTAGCAGGAATAAGATTCTCCCAGTGATTCAATGAACTTTTCTCACTACAAAACAAGACGTCTTTAGCGATGGCAAAAAGGCGTCGACGGTCGTCGCTATTTAGGTCGCCACAACACAGTAAAACAACAGGTTTAAGGACCCATCACCAAAATAGCGATGATTGGTGATGCCTAGTTGGACACGTGGAAAATTAGTTAAAACAGGTATGGCGCCACCAGCCATTACTAGCCATCGCTAAGCTAAAACAATTTAGCCGTCACTAGCCGTCGCTAACCTGGGTAATTAGGCCGTCGCTAACCGTCACTAACCGTCGCTAATCTGAGATATATTTCTAGCTCTGATTCTGCCTTTCAATCAAACCAACTATACAACCAAATTTAAATAACTTTCCAACATATATAATTCAATTTCACAACCAATACCACTCCATCCATTATATAGTCTCGCACATATCACAAATAATCATATATATAATGCAACATATAAATTTACATAAAAATTTCATTACCACCATATAAATATATCAAACAGAACAACCCAAATCCATCAAACAATGTAACCATACAACCAAATGCTATCCATCAATCACATATATACACAAATGTCCACTAACCCATCAAACACAACAAGCAACCAACATGTGTCAAATATATACACAAATGTCACTTGAATGGAAACAAGATGACGAAAATTTGGCAGAAACACAAGCATACCTACTCATCGTCATCGTCCGACCCGTCCACTCTGGGCATCGTCCAATGCTGTGCCAAGTAGGCTGCAATATGCTCGTCCAACTGTTGCGCAAATGCGCTCTTCCTATAATCACTTATCTCCTCCAGTTGTTTTTTCATTTGAGATCTCTTATGCTCGGCTTGGGATCTCCTGTAAGCCCTCTAGGATATTAACGCCTGTGAAATAGTTGATATTTAGTTATAATTTATGAACATTATAAAAAAATAGTTGATTAATTATGCAACTAATATTTATAATTAACTGTTGTACATTGGTTGCAATTTATTTATTTCAATTATTTAGCTTCCTTATTCAATTTATAATTTGTTCACTTAAGCTTAATTCACTTGCATGTGTAAATTTACGTATTAGTAAATGAAGAAATTTACCTCCTAATTTTCGTAACTGTACCGCCTATTTTGCCAAAGCGGATCAATGAAGGCATCCCAAATACGGTTTGACTCCTCAAACGTAACCTCTACCCGGCCGGTGGACTGCGCTACTCGAACCCTCCGCTTCGTACCTCTCCTACGATTACGAACAATTGTTTGACACGATAAATATTCAATTTAAAGTTTATGAAATGCGAAATAAAGGAAAATGAAACATTATCATTAAGGATAAGCATGCTTACCGTTACGGATCTCGATTTATTGTCCGTCCACTCGTACGAAACTTTACCTTCCTCATCTATCTGTTCAACGGCAAGCGTGGCCGTGAAAACCTCAACCATAGTAGGCTCGCGATTGTATCTCGCCGCCTAAAAACATATACATATGAATAAACAATGCTACAAATATGAATAAAAAACATTTTAGATTTATAAACACAATTTATAAATTTACCAACTCTCTCCTGTGTTCCTGAAAGGATTTAGAACCCCCGCGGTGCAATGCAGGATTTTTATTCCTATTAGCTTGATTCCGGACAGATAATTCCTACAAATTTAGATAAACGCTTAACTAAATTACTGCAACTAACATAAGAAATTTTAAAAAAAATTAACAACGATATAAAAGTATATAACTTACTTTCACTTCTGGAGTGTCACAGAGCCGAAGATACTCAGCCCACACATCTACGCCCATCCAATTGGATTTTTTACCAGCTTTTTTAGCCGTCGACAGAGTGTCCCTGTAATTTTTTCTCATCCTTTTATCCCAGTGATTGGTAAAAGTGTCCATATCCTCTGCATCTACATGCACGGCTACCTGCATATTGAAATTAGTTTGAATTATGTAAATTATATTAATTTTCAACTGAAATTCAAACTTATACTTACAAATACATCAGCCAAAATAGCATTCTTGATATGTGGTGGGATGTCATCCCAATGAGGCTAACAACCGTACATCCTACTCATAAATGCCTTCTTGGAAACTTGTAGGTTGAAATCTAAAGACCCCACCTCAAAGCCCCTTTACAAATTTTGATGTAGATATTTAATAAATTATAAAAAATATACTTCAAATAATTTGATACTTATCCGGTGCTTTTCGGAACTACCTCCACTAGTGGGCGTAAATCCGGTGTAGTACCACTGGCACCCACACCGGGAGATGGAAAGGCTTGGATTCTGACTTAGTCATAGATTTATTAGTACAAAGCATGTTTCAATATTCATCACATAAAACTTCCACTAAATCATAATAAATAGGACAACATCTCATGAATACATATATAGAAATTTCAAAACAGAATATAGGACAGAACATGATCATCATTATTAATACATAGCTCAGAATAATATGCAGCTAAGAATAATACATTATACAACAAGCGATGCAAATATTCAAAATTTTCAGTCTTCGTTGTTTTTTGATTCGGACTCGGTCTCTTACTTTAACTTTTTTTCTTCGGTACTTTTAAATGCATCTAATAAAACATCCAATTCACTATTCAACGACCCTAAATCAATGTCATTGGTTATTATTATTTCTATATTTGGTTCAAGATCCGCTTGATACACTGCTTCGTTGGAATATTATTTCCATCAAACGTAAATCTTGACTTTGTTTTAAAAACAGCCGACCAATCCGCTTTATCTCTTTTTAAGGAAGGATACGGAGCAAAATAAACTTGTAATGCTTGCTTAGCTAATACGAAAGAATCATACTTATAGTAATATAAGGTATGCTTTATTTCAGTAAGCTAATAATCTTTGTGCACGTTGATTCCAAAACCTGGAACATTACGGAACCAGTTGCATTTGAATAAAAAACTTTTTCTACAGGTTCACACAATATGTCAACTTTAGAACCTGTATTAAGATGTTGTAAAAATCTTTTATATGCTCATCTGGATCATCACTACCTTTGACAAATACACCGCTGTTATATATTAATTTTTCAGCCCCGTAATCTTTTGTGTTGAACATTAATCCATTGACGAAGAATATTAGATAAGTCTTCACATTTCTTTTGGTTCGATCGCAAGATGTCGTAAACTTTAATCAATGACACAGTTTCTTAGATCATAAACGTAGTTCGAAAACCATTTAGCAAATTCTTTACTGAGATCGCCAAATGGTTGTTGTGATTCGTAGATACTGCAAATATGTAATGTGGGTTATAATTAATATGTACGTATAAGTGAATTATATATGAATTTATTATTACCTAACAAATGGTGCAACTTCAGCATAATTTAGAAGAACATATGTGTGTGCTACATGGTAAAGTCTATCGTCTAACCATATTTTCACACATTTTTCAATAGGTCGACCATGTTGTCTAAAAATAGATAATATTGTTTGAGAAGAATCTTGTTCAATGACTTCATCATTATGAGAAACGCTTACAAATGATAAGTTCACATCGACACTGAAGTAATGAGAGAAAATGAATGAAGTTACTTCTTCAAGATATGATTTGCAAATCGAACCATCAACTCCTGTTTTTGTCTAACTTTTTTCCTTAGATGATTTAAGTACCTATTACAAAATAAATTTAGTTTATATTTAGATACAGAAATCTGAATTTTAAACTGACATAAATATTGCAGTTTTTCAATATTACCTCTTAAATGGATACGTCCATCCATATTCCACAAGACCTCGAAGAAGTGCTTCGAACGGAAGATGAATAGCTAAATGCTCAATTACATTAAAGAAACCTGGCGAAAATATTTTCTCCAGTTTGCAGAGCAATATGAGGATTTCTACTTCAAGTTTACATATTCGATCAACTTTTGATGTAGTCAAATAAAGCTGTTTATATAACATACTTAATTCTGTTATAACACTCCATATTTTTAATGGCAACGGTTCTTTGAAAGCCACAGGTAGTATATATTCCATCATGATATGACAAACGTGATTTTTCATCCCACACAATTTACTATTTTAAAGTCAACACATCTATGAAGATTAAAAGAAATTCCATCACGAAATCTTAATTCTTCCACCCACTTTAGCACGAGTTTTACTTGTTTGATGTCTAGCTTATAGCATGCTTTGGGTTTTTATTGTCATTGGGCTTCATATGAAGTTCGGGGCATTTATAATGGTTTTCTATATCAAGTCTTAAATTCAAATCGTCCTTAGTTCTTCCCTTTACGTTCAAAATTGTATTAAACACATTATCAAACATGTTTTTTTCGTTGTGCATCATGTCAATATTATGTTGGAGTAAGAGATCTTTCCAATATGGTAACTCTCAAAATATACTTATTTTGCACCAATTATGAATGTCCGATTTTTCTGGAATTTCATTCTGCACTCCAGTTTCATGTATCTTTGGATAGTCCTTTACAATTTTATATAATTCTTCGCTTGACCAAAATTTTTGGTGGTTGCATATTATCTTTCTTGTTAGCTATAAAGTTTTTTCTATCTCTTCTAAAAGTATGATTGGGATGGAGAAAACACCGATGATAATCAAACCATGAAACTTTCTTTCCATGCCGTAAAGAAAATGCTCGTGTTTCTTCCATACAATAAGGGCATGCAAGATGACCCGTTGTACTCTAACCAGAAAGTATCTCATGTGCAGGAAAATCACTACTAGACCATAATAAAGAAGCAAACATACGAAGAAAACAATTTCTCGAAATGTCATATGTTTCAACTCCTTCATTCCACAACTTTTTCAACTCATAGATCAATGGTTGTAAATAAACATCATTCCTTTTGTTGGATATGAAGGTCAGGGACGAAAATAGTGAGAAACATATATGGTGCCTTTATACACATCCATGGAGGTAAATTATATGGAGTAACGATAATTGAACAGGATGAATATTTACTACCAAACTAAGAGAATGGCGAAAATCCATCCGTACATAAACCGAGTCTGACATTACGGCTTTCTGCAGCAAATGCATGATAAGTCTTATCGAAATGTTTTCATGATTCTCTGTCGGATGGATGTATCAATGTTCCTTCTTCCGATGTTCTCACACTGTGCCATCACATAAGACATGCCGTAGCAAAAGATGCATATAACCTTTGAAGTCTGGGAATGATGGGTAAATAATGCATTCTCTTATATAGAATTTCTTTTCATTTCTTCTTTCTTGGTTTGTATCTTTCCTCGTTACATATTCTGCATTTTCTAAGGTCAATATCATCTTTCCAATACAACATGCAACTTTTCACACATGTATCTATCTTTTTGTACGGCAGACCGAAAGCGGTCATCGGTTTTTTCACACTATAATGACTATCGCACATCAGATTATTGGGTGGCATGTGTCGTTTTGCAGCTTGTAAAACTGCTGTAAATGCAGCTTCCGTAAGGTTGAATTTTGATTTCATAGAAATGTATTCGACGGTTACTGATAGTTCGGTCCTGCTTTTACAACCGTCCCATAACGGCTCTTAGCAGAATCCAATAAATCGTATATTTTTTAGCCCTTACAGTCGGTTCTTCTTCGACATTTACGTCTTCATCTTCAGCTTGAATGGTAGGAAACATTGATCGTGCTGTATCTTCCACCATATTTTCTATCGGATTCGTCATAATATTATCGTGCTCTAAGACTACAAGATTAGGTGTAGGTTCAACAAGTTCTCCATGACGATCCCAGAAACAATAATTCGGCACGAAACCATATTTATACAAATGTACTTCAACTATATCTGGTTTCCATTGCTTCAAATGTTGGCACTTACTACACGGGCAACGAATTTCTTCATTATTTCGATTATTAGATTTAACGAATCTAATAAATTCGTATACACCGTTATAGAAATGTTCCTTTATTGAACATTTCCTACCAGTTCTGTCTTCATACATCTAACTACGGTCGAGAAAATAATCGAACATTTTTCCTGATTTAAAAATATATGTTAGAAAGTTCAAGTAAATAATTCAGATGATACTAAAATCTTATAAAGAATAATTTTCAACACTTCATCATTGCAAACACTTCACCATCGTAGAAAATTCAAATAAGCACTTAAGTTTATTTTTTTAATTTTTAGTTTATTGGTTTTTACTATGATGGTCGGTCATCCTACTTCCTATTACAAACGCAATAATGTAATTACATTTTATAAATCATTTCAGATTATAGGATTCAACCAAATTTCGGCAGCACTTCCCTTCTGTTCCCTGTATCCTACACAAATGCATATACACATGAAATGAGAAGGAAGTGCTGTCGAAATTTGTAAACCTTTTAAAATGAAATGATTTATAAAATGTAATTACTTTATTGTGTTTGTAACTTGTCTAATATATGGACAAATCCAACAAATATTATATCAGATGAATATAGATATCCGTACTGTTAAAAGACAAATATCAATATAACGATCATATACAATACTTGTCAGACGGGGCCATAAACTCTCAAAGCGATTAAAAAAATAAAACACATTTTACAATTTCTATTTTAATAACTAAAAATACTATTTTATAATTCTTTCAACCATTTAAATATTTTATTTAATACATTTGAAATTTTAAAACGTATTTTAAAATTCAGTTAACAATTTAATTTCTTTATCGATTTTGTATACGAAATTAGATATTAGCACTTGTAATAATTAAATTAATATTACTTTATGCTAACAACTAATACTTATAATTACATACGCTAATTGAATAAAAAATATTACTTCTATTTAAACGTACCAATCTAGCAGCATATTAATCAACAATTGTATACTATTGTTTGCGCAATCTATAATAAACATTGCTCTAATTAACTATAACAAATATTCGCATAAACTTAATTATATATCTATTAGCATATCAATCAGTAATTTACACTAATTTTCAGATTATACGTAAACCCTAGTTTTTAGTTACAAAATTAAACAATCAAACCACTATTTAGTATCACCAACTCAACAAATACAATATTATCGTTAACTAATACACAATAACAAACCCATAATTAACTAATTTGTCAAACTAAGATTCTCAACATATCCTCAAATCAATCAATACGCCACTATCAACAACTGTTACCGTATAATCATCAATTTCTATCACATACAATCAACCAATTTTCAAAATTAGGGTTTTGATTAAACCTAGATTAAGCAGAAATTGGAGAGCAATAGCATACCTTCAAGCTTTGAAGCGTTGTTGATTTCGCGGTGGGGAGGTTGGCTGCTCGCGTCGGGGGCGGTGGCTGGTGCGTCGGCGGTGGAGGAGGGGAGGGTTTGCTGAAGTGAATTGGGGAGCGGTAAGTGTTTTTCTGTTCCATGGTCTGCCAGTATATACGCGTATAGTGACAGCCAAGACGGCTAGTGTCGGCTGCTATTTTTAGCCGTGGTTAGCCGGCGCTAGTACCAGTCACTAAACGAACCATGTTTTGTAGTGTCTATGCTTAACTTTCAAAGACGTATCCTTTAATTAGTAATGCACATTTACACTTCACTTGCTAGAAAAGAGATGACGTAAAACAGTAGATATGAACAAATACAAATAATTAGTAGCGATCCATACTTCTAATCATACAAGTAAAAGGTAAAATGAATGATAACTGTACAATATATTGGTGATAGTAATCTAAAGTTTCATATTACTTGCAACACACTGAAGAGTTGGAAGGTTAAAACTAACCATTAAGAGAATCAACAAAAAGAAACATACGTAAATACCTTCTTCACATAGGTGCCAAATTTAGTAAGGGATTCACACGCAACCTTGCCTTCTTCTTGAAGAATATTACAAAGTTCGTCATCGAAAGCCTGCATAGTAATAGCAATAGTTATTGAAGGATTTGTATGGGAATTTTATTGAAAGATGTTTCTAACAAACCTATGATGTGTAATTTGTTCAAGCGAAAAACTAAAATAACAATAAACAAGGTTCGGTTATAAAAAAAATCACGTTTGGCGCTTCAGAGTATACCTCAAACTTTAATTTCGAATGCAACAAAAAGTTTTTGTATACTGTATGCTTTAACCAAAGAAGTTATGTCATCACAGTAGGTGCTTGCATAATTTACAACTATGAGCTTTACATTTTTGCTGTATAAAAATGACTTCAACAAAGATACACTCAATATTGGCTTGATATCGTTCATTTCTTTTAATATCTTTCTCATTAGCAAAACCCATTATATTATAGACTAAACTACAAGAAACAAAATCTTTGGTTGTAAAACTGACAAATAATGGACTAAAATCACAACTCTAACAACCTCACTGTTCTTGTCTTGATCATAAACCAATGTTCCATCATACCACATGGAGGAACGATCAGCAGATACTGTTTCGTAAGGTATGTGAAAATAATAATTCCATTTGAAGATTACAAGTATCTTCACCTGTATAACAATTATCAAGAGAAACAATATGCTTGGCGTGGATTAACTATTTACAAAACTTTAGACCATTCCCAACAACGGACCTGTTTAGCTGCACTATCTTTCTTCGTTTTGTACTGAACGAACGAGCTACACACCCAAGTAACTACGGAACTAGCCACAGACCATTTTGAAAAAAACTTATATTAAAACGGCGAAGACTTTGTCATTTAAATAAAGTGGCGAAGATTTTGCCATTTTATTTAAAATGGCGAAGTCAACACCGTTTCAATACTTCCAATCCTAAGCAGCCACTCCATTTTCCTCCATCTTCTTCCTCTTTCAACAATTCGAGAGCAAAATCAACCCCCCTTTCACCATTTTTATACCCCAACTCTTCAATCCAAGCACCAGTACACAAATTAAACCTTGTTTTTAAGATCTATACATGTTGAAATATCTAGATTACTAAAAAAAAATCATGAAAAGGTTTATGCATAGAGAAAGTAGTAGCGGCGACGACAGCGGCGGCGGCAATGGCAAGGGTCGTCATAGGAAAGGTACTATTATTGTATTGTATGGATAAGAGCATGAAATAGAAAACAAAACATGTCAAGAAGCAGGGTGCAGGCGAAGGTCGTTACGGAGGTCGACGAGGTCGTGGAGGCCGAAGAGGTGGTCAAGTGGGCAGGACTTGTAGGGGAGCGGGCTGGTTTTCTGTTAAAGTTGCTGAGCTCGGTGGTTTTGCGAACGTAAGTATGGCGAAGGTGCTTACTTATTTTTGGGTGCTTCCAGAAGGAGAAATGCACGTCAGTATACAGACTAGCTTGACTGTAAGTACCTTTTTTTCATGACATAAATAAAGTAAATTATTATTTTAAAAAGTATATTTACATATTTGTTTAACTTAAAACAATCACAGAATATTTGTTCGTGGGGTCCGTTAGCTAATATCTTAAAATATTTTCACAAGAAATTGGAAAATATTCTTGGAGTTGTTGCCTTTCTACATGAGCTTGTATTTCATTATTTCTAAGGTAATTTAATCAATCGTTTAAGTTTAAAAAAAATTGCGTCAATTTATTATAGTTTAGTTAGCTTGTTAAGTAATTTAAAATTCTAACTATCAATAATGTAAATATTCGAATATTCGAATGATTTGATGAACAGGTTTGATTTATTTTTTATGAATTAGAGTTTAGCTTCTTACATAGTTCATCTATATATTCGATGGTAGGTGCTTGCAATTTATTTAGGTTATAGTAGGCTTATCATGCTATTTAAGATGATTAAGAACATCATATTATACTCACACATTTAGCAAGTTCATGGTCGTTCCATTGTTTATAGAAACGAATAACTTTACACCCTCTAACTGTGGTTCACGGTTGCTATATGTGTTATGGCCATAATGGTACATAAATACACTAATATTTGAATTCAACCTAAGTTATTAACGGAACCTTTTACACTCAAGAAATCGTACGGTTTTTGATGGCTGGAAACCGTTGGCGGCCGTCCATAGCCGTCGGAAACCGACGCAAAAAAACCGTCGCAAGTTGTACCGTTGCAGCACAGCGTTTCCGACGGCTTCCAACAGCATCCGTCGTACGTTTTCCGACGGCCGTCATCAGTAGACCCGACGTTTATAGACGGCCGTCGTAGACACGTGGCCGATCAAGAGGAAGCAACACAACCGCAGCTAGCCATCGGAAACCATCGAAATTTTTTGACCTGTAAGCCGTTGCCAACCGTCAGAAAACCTGAAGCATTTTTTCAAAATTCTTCTACATGCTAGCCTCACATACACAATTCAAAAATATAATATAGTCATACAAAACCACATATTGAATTCAGATATTAAATATAATCTCAAATCATACAAATATACTCAAATCACATAAAGAAAAAATTAAACCAACCATAACTCACTTAGCATTAAACCAACCAAAACTTTGTTAACATAATATACACGTATGTCATCGTACAATATATACACCGTGCGACAATTCAAATGTTATCATTAATAATTCACCACCAACTCACCATCACCAAATGTACCATCAAATAATATACAAAACAAATCTCAATGTATCATCAAACAATACTAAACAATGTCGAATAATAAAAAAATATACCTATTACTCTTATCAATGACCTCCAGAACCTACGGAACCTGTGACGCCCCACCTCTATACCCACGCTAGCCAAGAACACTCCGAAGTAGTGCTGTCAACTAGCACGGAGAATAAGGCTGTTGAGGAGCGACCATCCATGTAATTGCTTATCACACGGTGGCTATAAATAATCTTCGGAAACAAACATAGAAATAATCATATCACAAATCAGTCACAGATATCCATATCACAAAGGCGGAAGAAGATATGAATATATAACTAACACATGAAAGTGTACATCAGAGTAGTGGTCAGTAAGATCCACGATAATACAAAAGAATAGCAACACGTGCTATACAAAAGAATACAACTATGAGTCTATATCTCAAGTGTATACAACAAAAACTGCTAATCTAAACAGTTAGCCAAAAGTCAGAGTGATGAATTTCTGGGAAGAAGTCAAGCAGAAGCACCTGTAACATCTCGGTCTGACCCGAGTATTATTTAACAAAATAATAAACGGATCAGTCTAGCTATAAATATCAGATGACATGAGATAACATAAAAGATATGGCATAAACATAAACATCCATAATGACATACCGCTATAAGTATGTAAATAATGATCAACAGAAGATCAATCAATAAGAGATAATCAGTATCAAAAGAATCTTCTCAAAGATTCGGAAAGGGCATCATACCCCAAACTTGTACTCATAACAAGTCAATGATATAAATTCTAGAAATCAATGCAAGAAGTCCAGAAATCATAGAAAAGAGAAAGAGGCCTATCACATGACGGTCCGAAGACCAAGGGGAGCTACCCCACATGTGTGAATGGAATCACACAGATTAAGGTCCAGACTAACCAAAAAGCAAAAAGGTATGTGTGAGTGGAATCACACAAGTGGTGTCTAGTCTAACCTCGCAACAAGAGACATCGCACAGTTGCTAGTCTAAATCATCAGAATGATCGTCATGATCAACGAGAAGTGTCAATTACACTAAGCTAGTAAATATAGAAGTTTAGCTTCATGTCCCATAACCACTTGCTTAACTTAAATATTTACGAACAAACTGTAAATCTTCACTAATAAAATTGTCACAAGAGGTTCAATCGAACAAGTCCAGGAATTAACCGACGAAGTGAACGCAAGCGTTTCATACCACTTGTTTTACTAAGTCGTTTAATTAGATTTCTCATCCGAGTGAGGTAAAGGGTTGTACATACTAATAGATTGGAAAACGGTTTAAGAAAAGAGATTTGTTATTAAAAATAGAGTTGAAATTGTTTGTTAAAAGAGTTTTGATATTTACTACTAGTATTGAAACCTTTATATTTTTAAAATGACAAATCACAGAAGAGATTGTAGAAACAATCATCACAAAGATCACATTCGAAGATGTGAATAAAATCCAAGGAAATCAGCTCAAAAGCATCAAAGTGGAAGTTCCCCAACGACCTAACGACTCAAGGGTCATACGACCTAACGACTCAAGGGTCATACGACCTAACGACTCATGGGTCATACGACCTAACGACTCATGGGTCATACGACCTAACGACTCAAGGGTCTAACGACCTAACGACTCAAGGGTCATACGACCTAACGACTCAAGGGTCTAACGACTCATGGGTCGTACGACCTAACGACTCATGGGTCGTACGACCTAACGACTCAAGGGTCATACGACCTAACGACTCAAGGGTCCAACGACCCAACGAGTTAAAGCGACCTATCGGGATAACTCGTAACCGACTTAAGGGTTGCGTGACTAAAGGGCTGCACGACTTAAGGGTTAACTCGTAAACGACTCACGACCTATGGATGAACGACTTAACTCCGAACGAGCTAAAAATGGCCAGAACGACCTAGGGTTAACTCGTGAACGACTCACGACCTATGGACGAACGACTTAACTCCGTACGACCTAAAAATGGCCAGAACGACTCAAGTGCAGAAAATTCAACAAAACGCTAAAAATTGGAGTTTTTCGCCAATCCAATCCAAACCAAATGCTAACATGCATGCAAAAATGATAGGGAATCATTCCCAACAGTCCAATATAGTTATAGGCTAGAATTGTGAGATAAAAATCTCACCTTTGCACCAAATATCAATGAAAATGAAGTTTTAAGCAAGCAAGAATCAATCCTTCTTCTATCTAAGCACAAGAAGCTTGAATCCAATGTCTTCTTCTTGAATTTGGAGTAGAAAGATGGATTGCAATTGAATTTGAGTTTTGGAATTTTAATTTCTCATTCCCTCCACCATTAATGCCAAAGCTTGATTAGTTAGGAAATTTATGAAGAGTGAGGAGAAGAGGGTTGGAACTTGGGCTTAATAGGCTAAACTAACCCAAAGTCCAAAGCGGGAAAAGTTAGTGAAATTTCACTAACTCCAAACCTATCGATGTTTATACTTAAAAAAGTTGTAAACGACATTTCGAACTCAATGGAAGTGGTCTCGAGTCCTAATTTGACCATTTGCAAAAAGTAGCTTTTCGGACCAAAATCCGATTAACGAGTTAATATTTAAATAAAATATTTAAATACAAACTCGATAAATATGCGGGTTGTTACAGACTCCCCTCCTTAAAGAAATTGCGTCCTCGCAATATATATAAGATGGAAATAAAAAGTAACAACCATAAAAGCATATTAACACAAGAGGAATTTTGAAATAAGAAGTTCACCTCAAGGAGCAGGAGTAAGCAAGTCCGGATGGGTACGCTCGATGAATTCTCTGGATTCCCAAGAACAATCCTTAGGATTTGAGGACCATTGAACCTTCACAAGCGGAACATCTTTATTTCGAAGTCGTTTAACCTCAGAAGCTATAATTCGAATAGGATGCTGCTCATAAGTTAAATTCGGCAAAACTTCAATTTCTTCCACAACAGCAGGCTCAAGAATAGAATCGGAATCCCGAAGGCATTTCCGTAATTGAGAAACGTGAAATACATCATGCATAGCAGAAAACTGAGCCGGCAATGTAAGGCGATAAGCCATGGAACCAATACGTTCAGTGATAGGAAATGGCTCAATATATCGAGGCGTTAACTTCCCCGATCGACTGAAACGTACAACACCCTTCATAGGTGAAACACGAATAAAAACAGGATCCCCAACAGAAAACTCTAATTTCCTTCTTCGATTATCGGCATAGGATTTTTGTCTACTCTGGGCTTCTTTCATCCTATGTCGAATAAGTTCAATCTTTTCCGTGGAATCACGAATAAAGTCTGGACCTAAAACCAGCTTCTCACCGGCCTCAAGCCAACAAGAAGGAGATCGGCATGGCCTTCCGTAGAGTGCCTCGAAAGGTGCCATACCAATACTAGATTGGAAGCTATTATTATAGGAAAATTCAACAAGTGAAATATGATCTTCCCAACTTCCACCAAAATCAAGCACACAAGCACGAAGAAGATCTTCAAGAGTTTGATTCACACGCTCGGTTTGTCCATCGGACTGGGGGTGATAAGCGGTGCTAAAATTAAGCTTCGTTCCTAAAGCTTTTTGAAGACTCTTCCAAAATCCACTAGTAAACAATGGATCACGATCGCTAACAATAGAAGTAGGAACTCCATGCAATTTTACAATTTCCTTAACAAATAGTTTGGCCAAAAAGGGAACGGTTCGGTTAGACCGAACCGGAATAAAATGGGCGGATTTAGTAAGTCTATCAACAATCACCCATAAGCTATCATGACCCGAACGAGAACGGGGAAGGCCATCTATAAAGTCCATGGAAATTTGATCCCACTTCCAAATTGGAATTTCTAAAGGTTGCAATAACCCACCAGGCCTTTGATGTTCGGCCTTGACAAGTTGGCAAGTCATGCAACACTTAACAAAGTTAGCAATATCAGATTTCATTCCCTCCCAATAATAAAGTCGCTTCATATCAGCGTACATTTTACTACTACCGGGATGAATGGTGAATTTAGAACGATTGGAATCTTCTAAAATATCTTTACGAAGATCTCCAATATTTGGTACGATAAGTCTACCAAATTTTCGAATGCCGCCACGAGAATCAATATCAAAGTCTTTCAAACCTTCAATATCAATTTTATCCTTAACATTTTTGCCAAGAAGAGCCAATTCAGAATCTAGCCCTTGAGCTTCAAGAATGCGGTCTAAAAGAGAAGGATGAGCCTCGAGGCTACATAAAACAAGCGATGAGCATAAATCGGATACGCGCTCTCGAATCTCACAAGTGGATAAGATCTCGAGATCGTTCCATTCGGATATCATCATAGAAACAACTGCTTGTTGCTTACGGCTAAGAGCATCGGCGACACGATTACCCTTACCGGGGGTATAAAGAATATCAAGATCATAAGGTGCAAGGAACTCGAGCCAACGCTGTTGACGTAAATTAAGTTCTTTTTGAGAAAATAAATATTTCAAAGACTTATGATCCGTGTAAAGAATAAATTTCTCTCCCAATAGATAATGACGCCACATTCGAAGGGCGAAAACAATAGCCGCGAGCTCTATATCATGTGTGGCATATCTAGTCTCGGCCGGCTTCAATTGCCTAGAAGCATAAGCAACAACACGTTCTTTTTGCATAAGAACGGCACCCAAACCAACGTGACTAGCATCGGTATAAACAACAAAATCTTGATTCCCCTCGGGAATAACAAGAATAGGAGCATCGGAAAGGAGTTCTTTCAATTTCTGAAAAGAGGCTTCACATTTGTCCGACCAAATGTATTTAACTCCCTTCTTAGTCAAGCCAGTAAGAGGCACGGCAATCTTAGAAAAGTCTTTAATAAAACGACGGTAATAGCCCGCCAATCCGAGAAAACTACGAATCTCTGTCACACTCTCCGGTCTCTTCCAATCTTGAATCGCTTCAATCTTTGAAGGATCCATGGATATCCCGGATTCGGAAATAATATGACCGAGAAACTTCACACGAGGTTGCCAAAAGTGGCATTTAGAAAATTTCGCCTTTAATTGATTACTCCTAAGTGTTTCCAATACAATCCGAAGATGTTTCTCATGTTCCTCCTCGGTTTTTGAATACACAAGAATATCATCAATGAATATGAGAACAAACCGATCGAGGAAATCTTTGAAAACTCGATTCATGAGGTCAACGAAATAAGCTGGAGCATTCGTTAACCCAAATGGCATAACAAGCCATTCATAAGATCCATAGCGAGTACGGAATGATGTCAAAGGAATGCTATCCTCAGCGATACGAAGCTGATGGAAACCGGTGGCCAAGTCCAATTGTGAAAAGACCTTAGCACCACTAAGCTGATCGAATAGATCATCAATCCGAGGTAAAGGATATTTATTTTTAATAGTAAGATCGTTAAGCTTGCGATAATCAACGCAGAGGCTCAGAGTACCATCGGATTTCTTTACGAAAATTGCCGAAGCTCCCCAAGGCGAGGAACTAGAGCGAATAAATTGCCTCGTCTCCAACTCAGATAATTGTTTACGCATCTCCTCATTTTCCTTATTGGACATGCGATAAGGAGGATGAGTAATAGGTTGAGCTCCAGAAACAAGATTAATTCTGAACTCAATTGCTCGTTTAGGTGGTAAACCTAAAACGGGCTCGAATATGTCGGAAAATTCACGAACAACACGAATACGAGAAATAATATCATCTTCATCATCATCATCGTTATCACGAGGATTTAAAGAATATAAAGATGCCACCAAACAGGATTCTGAATCTTTAAGATTAACAAAAATCTGATTAACAGATAGTGGATGTCGGAGATGAATAGTCCGCTCAGGACATAGGATATGGGCTTGATAACGGTTAAGCCAATTCATTCCCAAAATTATTCCAAAGCCTAAGTAACGCATGACATGCAAATCGGCTAGGAAAGAAAAATCGCAAAAAATAATCTCCACATCTTTACAAAGCAAACTAAGAGTTGCGGATCCACCAACAGGATTTGCAATTTTTAAAGAAGTCATCAATGCAGTAACACTTAAGGAAAAAGTGTCTACCAGTTCCTTTGATATAAAAGAATGGGATGCACCCGTATCAAAGAGAACTCTAATAGGTTGACCATGAAATAAAATAATACCATCAAGAATGGAATGAGAAATACCTTGGCCACGAGATGTGTTGCCAGGGGCTTGAGCCACATTCAACTTTCCTTCCTTCTTGCCTTTACGCTTGAGGCATTGATATATGTAATGATCCGGGCTCTTACAATAGCGACAAGATTTGGGCTTAGAGCACTTATTCGCATAATGATCCCCAGACCCACAGTTGAAGCAACTCGCACCACTAGGAGAAGGAGACTTTGCCGCAAGGGTTGCCTGCTTACCCTTTTTGTTGGGATAAGGACCCTTGAATTTGTTTGGCCTCTTCTTGTTGTTGAAGTTTGGTTTAGCGCCTTCCACTTCAACATCACTCTCTCTATCAGCCTCTTCAAGACGAAGAGCGATATCGACGAGTTGATCAAATGCGACTTCTAGTTTCAGGAGCAGTGGCTTCTTAAGATTCTTATTTAAGCCATAAACGAACCTCTGGTTCTTCTTCAATGGGGTGTTGATGTATTCAACCCCATATTTGGAAAGCGACTCGAAGGCTGCGACGTAATCAGTCACAGAAGATTGACCTTGAACAAGGTCTATAAAACGTCGAGCCAAGGTTACTTTCCCAGCTTCTGGTACAAACTTTAACTCGAAGCGTCCCTGAAATTGCTCCCAGGTGAGATCCGCTTCATTAATTTCTGAAATAAGGAGTTCGTACCAGTCCAATGCTCTCTCTTGGAGCATGCTGGAAGCCACCTGAACGCGGTGGAGATCGATAAGGTTCATGCGAGAAAAGATTCGATCACATGATTTTAACCAAGCCTGGACCTCGATGATATTTTCCGAACCTTTGAAGGGCTTCCCACCCAAGTTGGTGTAATCGTTGCACAAGCGTGCAAATCCCGACTTTGGGTGAGTAGGTTCCGGGTTAGCTCCAGCTGCTTGAGCATTAGTTACTAAATCAAGAAGCTGTTGAGCAGTCATAAAAACTCCATCCGGAGGAGCAGCACCAGATGATCCAGTTCTAGGACGGCCTGGCCTAGACATTCTCATCCTTTAAGAAAGAAAGAAGAGAAGGAAGAAGGTTATTTACCAATGAACATCAAGCAATCTTGATAGTTAAAACAAGAAATCATAGAGGAAATAGGATGAATCGGTATGAAAACTCGAATTAATCCTATGGTATGACTCCTAAGATAGACCTAGGACGATGATCCTTGTTAAGTTATTCTACATTGTTCCGAAGTTTGGCTCCGATACCAAGCTCTGACGCCCCACCTCTATACCCACGCTAGCCAAGAACACTCCGAAGTAGTGCTGTCAACTAGCACGGAGAATAAGGCTGTTGAGGAGCGACCATCCATGTAATTGCTTATCACACGGTGGCTATAAATAATCTTCGGAAACAAACATAGAAATAATCATATCACAAATCAGTCACAGATATCCATATCACAAAGGCGGAAGAAGATATGAATATATAACTAACACATGAAAGTGTACATCAGAGTAGTGGTCAGTAAGATCCACGATAATACAAAAGAATAGCAACACGTGCTATATAAAAGAATACAACTATGAGTCTATATCTCAAGTGTATACAACAAAAACTGCTAATCTAAACAGTTAGCCAAAAGTCAGAGTGATGAATCCCTGGGAAGAAGTCAAGCAGAAGCACCTGTAACATCTCGGTCTGACCCGAGTATTATTTAACAAAATAATAAACGGATCAGTCTAGCTATAAATATCAGATGACATGAGATAACATAAAAGATATGGCATAAACATAAACATCCATAATGACATACCGCTATAAGTATGTAAATAATGATCAACAGAAGATCAATCAATAAGAGATAATCAGTATCACAAGAATCTTCTCAAAGATTCGGAAAGGGCATCATACCCCAAACTTGTACTCATAACAAGTCAATGACATAAATTCTAGAAATCAATGCAAGAAGTCCAGAAATCATAGAAAAGAGAAAGAGGCCTATCACATGACGGTCCGAAGACCAAGGGGAGCTACCCCACATGTGTGAATGGAATCACACAGATTAAGGTCCAGACTAACCAAAAAGCAAAAAGCTATGTGTGAGTGGAATCACACAAGTGGTGTCTAGTCTAACCTCGCAACAAGAGACATCGCACAGTTGCTAGTCTAAATCATCAGAATGATCGTCATGATCAACGAGAAGTGTCAATTACACTAAGCTAGTAAATATAGAAGTTTAGCTTCATGTCCCATAACCACTTGCTTAACTTAAATATTTACGAACAAACTGTAAATCTTCACTAATAAAATTGTCACAAGAGGTTCAATCGAACAAGTCCAGGAATTAACCGACGAAGTGAACGCAAGCGTTTCATACCACTTGTTTTACTAAGTCGTTTAATTAGATTTCTCATCCGAGTGAGGTAAAGGGTTGTATATACTAATAGATTGGAAAACGGTTTAAGAAAAGATCTTTGTTATTAAAAATAGAGTTGAAATTGTTTGTTAAAAGAGTTTTGATATTTACTACTAGTATTGAAACCTTTATATTTTTAAAATGACAAATCACAGAAGAGATTGTAGAAACAATCATCACAAAGATCACATTCGGAGATGTGAATAAAATCCAAGGAAATCATCTCAAAAGCATCAAAGTGGAAGTTCCCCAACGACCTAACGACTCAAGGGTCATACGACCTAACGACTCAAGGGTCATACGACCTAACGACTCATGGGTCATACGACCTAACGACTCATGGGTCATACGACCTAACGACTAAAGGGTCTAACGACCTAACGACTCAAGGGTCATACGACCTAACGACTCAAGGGTCTAACGACCTAACGACTCAAGGGTCATACGACCTAACGACTCAAGGGTCATACGACCTAACGACTCATGGGTCATACGACCTAACGACTCATGGGTGATACGACCTAACGACTCATGGGTCATACGACCTAACGACTCAAGGGTCATACGACCTAACGACTCAAGGGTCATACGACCTAACGACTCATGGGTCATACGACCTAACGACTCAAGGGTCATACGACCTAACGACTCAAGGGTCATACGACCTAACGACTCAAGGGTCATACGACCTAACGACTCATGGGTCATACGACCTAACGACTCATGGGTCATACGACCTAACGACTCATGGGTCATACGACCTAACGACTCAAGGATCATACGACCCAACGACTCAAGGGTCCAACGACCTATCGGGATAACTCGTAACCGACTTAAGGGTTGCGTGACTAAAGGGCTGCACGACTTAAGGGTTAACTCGTAAACGACTCACGACCTATGGATGAACGACTTAACTCCGAACGAGCTAAAAATGGCCAGAACGACCTAGGGTTAACTCGTGAACGACTCACGACCTATGGACGAACGACTTAACTCCGAACGACCTAAAAATGGCCAGAACGACTCAAGTGCAGAAAATTCAACAAAACGCTAAAAATTGGAGTTTTTCGCCAATCCAATCCAAACCAAATGCTAACATGCATGCAAAAATGATAGGGAATCATTCCCAACAGTCCAATATAGTTATAGGCTAGAATTGTGAGATAAAAATCTCACCTTTGCACCAAATATCAATGAAAATGAAGTTTTAAGCAAGCAAGAATCAATCCTTCTTCTATCTAAGCACAAGAAGCTTGAATCCAATGTCTTCTTCTTGAATTTGGAGTAGAAAGATGGATTGCAATTGAATTTGAGTTTTGGAATTTTAATTTCCCATTCCCTCCACCATTAATGCCAAAGCTTGATTAGTTAGGAAATTTATGAAGAGTGAGGAGAAGAGGGTTGGAACTTGGGCTTAATAGGCTAAACTAACCCAAAGTCCAAAGCGGGAAAAGTTAGTGAAATTTCACTAACTCCAAACCTATCGATGTTTATACTTAAAAAAGTTGTAAACGGCATTTCGAACTCAATAGAAGTGGTCTCGAGTCCTAATTTGACCATTTGCAAAAAGTAGCTTTTCGGACCAAAATTCGATTAACGAGTTAATATTTAAATAAAATATTTAAATACAAACTCGATAAATATGCGGGTTGTTACAGAACCAGCTAAGGATGGAAAGCGCCCACCATACCGCTGCATGTACTCAGCAATACGTTGGTCCAATAGCTGTGTCATCTCAATGGCATGCCGACGGTTCTCCAGCTATGCCACCCTAACTCTCAATTCCTCGATCTATGCTAGATCGATCCGAGCACTTTTTGGCTGGCTCATCTCTGTCTACCCTGCAATACTTTTTTAATTTAGAAAAAGTTCAATTACTATAATTAGACTATCAAAACTACAACATAATATTTTAATTGTTTTATTTATAAACTTATTATCGAAACTAAAGCGGTATGAAGTTCTTCAGAACTGGAAGGTTACTAAATTGTTATATCACAAAATATTATTCATTACCGCTTGATTGCCAATACTATAACGCAAGTTCCTTGAAAGTGGGTCCATGACCGACTCAAAAATGACATCCTCATCATCCGTAGTCAGCTGCTCTTGACATATTTTCTCCAGGAGTTTCTGTCTTTGTTCCATAAACCATGCCTGCATGAACAAATAATAATGCATTTGAAATTAATAGGATAATATCTTAATTCATTATACTTTAATAATTAAAACAATTACTAATAGTATATAAACTAAAATATGCTTACATGGCTCTTTCGCGATTTATCGTCATGCCATGTATATGAAACACTCCCGTTTTTACATGCTCGACAGCATGATCACGGATAAATACATCTATGTACGATACGGGACCCTACGCCTCCGCTTCCTGAAATTGGTTATTATGTACTATTGTTGTATATTCAAAATTATACAGCATAATATTTACATTCACAGTTGATAAATTTACCAACTCCTGACAATATTGTTGGAACGACTTGGACCCTCCTCGATGAGTGACAGAATTCCTGTTCCTATTTGCGGAGTTTCTCTATGACTCTGTCTGTACATTTAAATAAACAATAAATTATTTACTTACCAAATATTTTTTGATATTTACATATTAATCAAATAATTAATAAAAGATTAGTACACTTACCTTTGTTCATCGCTATCCCAATGCGCCAGCCAACCCTCCCACACACTTGCTCCCATCATGTTCGGCTTCTCCCCTTTATGCTTCACAACCGACATAGAATCTCGGTAATTCTTCCTCATCTTCTGCATCCAGTAGTGTCGTATCAGCTACATGTCGTCTGCTTGGACGTCGACTGCGGTCTGCATTTCATGATAAACAAGAGACAAATAATTAAACAATATAAAGTAAACAATAAATAAGCGACAAGAAAATTGAAAATGAAAATAAAATATTATACTTACAATGAAGGCATACCATATACATTCCATGATGTGGGAAGGGATATTATCCAACTTGGGCCAACAAGCTGTCATCCGACTCCTATATGAGTCTCTAGAAGTAGATAGAACTAAAGCTGACGGCTGTAGGTCAAACCCCCTTGTGGTAAATATGATACATATTATTATATCATACAAAAAATATTTATGATGCTGAAAAAAATTTAATACTTACCCATACGGTTTAGGCACCAAATATACAGCTAGACGTTATGACAGTTGTGATGGGCCGCTGCCATCGCCTTCGGATGAATGGGATGAGCTCCTCCTTCTGGACGATATGATACATGTCATAGAAACATCATTTTATAAGAGAATAATAGCATAATAATAAAAAATATTGTATAATAATGACATAAAGTACATAAATTAAAAAATATACCTGATTCAATTTGGGTCTCATATTCCGACGATAAGCAGAGTATAACATTTTTAACATAAGTTGCTAACTAAATGACATACATGGTATAAATGACGTGAATGACATAAATTACGTAAATTACGATAAGCAGATTCGGTTCATAATGACATAAATTACATAACTTGCAAAATAAATGTCATCAATTACATAAATTGCATAATACATCAGAATTCAACATAATATTTTTATCAATCATCATCGTCTTCTAATTCAAATACGGTCTCATATTCTGCATTATTTTCCTCTCTACTCTCAAGTGCTTTTGTCAAAACGTTTGGTTCATCATTCAGAGGCCTAAAATCGGTACGATCGTTTGCCATTGTTATTTCTTTGCTTTGCTCAAGGTCTGGCTGATAAGCTTGTTTGTTTAGAATATTATTTCCATCAAACGCAAATCTTGCCTTTGTTTTAAAAACTGCCGACGAATCTGCTTTATCTCTTTTTAGAGAAGGATAAGGAGCGTAATAAACTTGCAATACTTATTTGGCTAGTACAAAAGGATCGTGCTCGTAATAATATGATGTGTGCTTTATTTCAATAAGATTATAATACTTGTGCACATTAATTCCAAAACCTTGAACATTGCTGAACCAATTGATCTAAATATAAAAACATCCTCCGTGAGTCATAAGAAATATGTCGGTTGCAAAATTTGGATTAAAATGCCATGAAAATCTTTTATGTGATTTTCTAGATCATCACCATCTTTAACAAATAAACGTGTATTATTAGTCAATTTTTCTGCATCATGTTCTTTAGTATTGAATTTATATCTATTGACGAAATATATCGAATATGTCTTGACATTTCTTTTAAGCCTCAACGCAAGATATTTCAATCCTTCATCGACCACACAATTTCATGGTTCATAAACGTACTTTGAAAACCAATCGGAATTTTTTTTACTGAGATCTCCGCTGGATGTTCTCTTTCATAAATATTGCATATATGAATAAAATATTGCATTAAATTCTACATGCGCATGCATTATTGAAACAAATAAATCAAGAATTATTATTTCATATTACCTAACAAATGGTGCAGCCTCATCATAATTAAGGAAAATGTAAGTGTATGCTACATGAAGATCTCTATTGTCCAACCATAAATCTACACATTTTCTAGAAGATCGATCATGTTGTCTAAAAATAGATAACACTGTTTGAGAGGACTCTTGTTCGTCGCCTTCATCATTACGTGAAACAATTTCAAATAATATGTTCACATAGTCAATGAAATAGTGAGAAAGAAAGAACGAAGCTTCTTCTTCGATGTATAATTTATAGATCAAACCTTCAAATCATGCTTTTTGCCTCACTTTTTTCTTCAAATGATTTAAGTATCTATCAAAATTAATTTACATTAACTTTTACTTTCGAATATAATTATATTAATAGATAACATATTTCATCTCGAATGAATACATCCATCCATATTGCATAGGACCTCGAAGTCATACTTCAGATGGGAGATGAACAGGTAAATGCTCCATTATATTAAAAAAACCTGATGAAAATATTTTCTCCAATCTGTAGAGCAATATAGAAATATCTTCTTCAAGTTTACGTAAACGTGGAACTTTTAACGTAGTCGAACAAAGCTCTTTGTAAAACTGACTAAGTTCCGTTATTACCTTCCAAACTTTTAAGGGCAATAGTTCTTTGAATACAATGGGTAATACATTTTACATCATTATGTGAAAGTCGAGGCTTTTCATTCCACTCAATATACTGTTTTTAAAGTCAACACATCTATGAAGATTTGATGAAATCCCATCAGGAAGTCTTAACCCTTCCATCCATTTTAACACAACTTTAACTTGATTATTATCTAACTCATAACGCGCTTTGAGTTTTTTATTGTCGTTTGGTTTCATATGAAGCTCAGAACGTCTGCATAATTCTTGTATATCACGTCTTGATTTCAAATCGTCTTTAGTCTTCCCCTTCACATTCAAAACTGTGTTAAAAACATTATCAAACACATTTTTCTCGTTGTGCATCACATCAATATTATGACGAAGCAGAAAATCTTTCCAATAAGGCAATTCCCAAAATATACTTTGTTTGCAACAATTATGAATAGTCGATTTACCTGCAATTTCAGTTTGTACTCTAGTTTCATGTATCTTTGGTAGTCCCTTACAAGTTCATATACATATACATACATACATACATATATATATTCGCTTGACCATATCGTTGGTGGTTGTCTTGTATCTACTTTATTAGCTAAATTTTTTTTTCTATCTCCTCTGAAGGGATGAGTGACATGGAGAAAACATCAATGGTAGTAAAACCATGAAATTTTCTTACCATTCGGTAAAGAAAATGCATGTGTTTTTTCCATGCAATAAGGACAAGCTAGACGATCGGATGTAATCCATCCTGAAAGCATTGCATAAGCAGGAAAATCACTTATAGTCGACAACAAAGAAGCAAACATACGAATTTTTTTCTTTGGAACATCGTATGTTCCTACTCCTTCGTTCTACAGTGTTTTTAACTCCTCAACCAACGGTTGTAAATAAACATTAATTCCTTGTGTCGGATCTTCCAAGCCAGGAACGACAACAATAAGAAATATATATGGGTTTTCATACACATTCATGGAGGTAAATTATAAGATGTGATGATAATGGCCCACGATGAATATTTAGCACCAAATTGAGAAAATGGCGAAAAACCATTCGTACATAATCTAAGTCTAACATTACAACTCTCCGATGCAAAAGTGAGATAAGTTTTATCAAAATGCTTCCATGCTTCTCCATCGGCTGGATGAATCAACGTACCTTCTTCATATGTTCTCATAGTATGTCATCTCATATGAGGTATAGTTACAGAAGACGCGTATAATGTTTGAAGCATAGGAGTGATGATGGATAAGGAATGCATACGTTTGTATAGAACTTCCTTTCCCTTCTTTATTCTTGGTTTATATCTTTCCTCGTTGCATATTCTACACTTTCTAAGAGTGATGTCCTCTTTCCAAAACAACATATATCCATTTAAACATGTATCTATTTTTTGATATGGTAAACCAAAAGCCGAAATAATTTTTTTAACTTTATAATATTTTCCAACATTAAATTATTGGACGGCATATGTCGCTTTGCAGCTTGTACAATAGTTGTAAATCCGGTTTCGGTGATGTTGTATTTTGACTTCATCACAATATATTCTACGGTTACTGATAACCGAGTGCCGCTTTTACAACCATCCTAAAGAGGTTTCTTAGCAGCATCCAATAAATCGTAAATTATTTTTTCTTTAATATTTGGTTCTTCAATATTTACATTGTCGTCATCAACTTCAACCATAGGAAATATTGATCGTCCTGCATCTTCAACCATATTTTCTATACGATTTGTCGTAACAATTTCGTTACCAGCCACCTCTAATTCAGACTCTACAAGAGTATGTGGTACAACTTCTCCATGACGATCCCAAACATAATACACCAGTACGAAACCATTACAGCACAAATGAACTTTCACAATATCTGGTAACAAATACTTCAAATGTTTACATCTACTATACGGAAAATGAATTTCTACACCGTTTCTGTTATTACTTAAAGCGAATTCAACAAATACTTTTATACCGTTATAAAAATCTTCCTTTATTGAGCCTCTCAGTCCGCTTCTTTGATACATCCATCTCCTCCGATCAACAAAATAATCGATCGTTTTTCCTATTTAAAAAATATGTCACGAATTCAAAAATAATATTGGCCAATTAACGAATTGAGATTTTATTTTTCAATCTATCGATACATAATCTTGTGTGCATGAATTTAACCCAACTTAAGAATGCGATATTGAAACGTTGGTTTATGGTTTTCTATTTTGATGGTCAGTCATCCTAGTTTCCATTACAAACACGGTAAATAATTACATTTCGTAAATTATTTCGTTTAAACGATTCAACAAAATTTTGAAAGCACTTCCCCTTTATTTCTTGTATTGTACACAAATGCGTGTGAACAAGAAACAAAAAAGAAAAGTGATGGCGAAATTTTGTAAACCGTTCAAAACGAATTAATTTATGAAATATAATAGTTTACTGTGTTTATAACTTGTCCAATACAGGGAAAAATTCTACAAGTATTGTACGGAATGAATATAAATGTCCGTTTTGTGACAAAACTATAACAACCCGATATTTTCAGCCATTCGCATCCACACATGTCGGACTTAAATTGCTCAAAATACCGCATTGTAAATAAATTTGGAGCAAATGAAAACAATCATAGAATCACAGACACAGAAATATCAGAATAACTCACAGCGGAAATTAAAATACCATAGTAGTTCATGAAGCTACTATAACAGACTCTCAAAACGAAATACGTAATATCAGTCTGAAAAATATATACAATAGAAATTCTAAATACATAGAAGTTTATAAATACTAGTGTTGAAATAGAACAACTGAAACTTAAAGGGAATAGATAACTAGACAAGCAGAATCTCCAGCGATTCCTAGCTCCAGAAAAGAAATCCAAAGCTAAGCTGTAAATACTCAGGCTGACCCGAGCGTAAAGTAAAACACAAAACACTTGAGTCAGGACATACATACTTATATAATGTAAACCAACTCAAGTGAATTGTAGTAGTAATGCATAATTACTTTAAGGATGCTTGGGATCGTCCATCCTCTAAGGATCAGTTAATCCATAAATCAAATACATCCCATGGTTAAAATTTCAAAATGGTAATTTATACTTCGAAATCAAATATCATTTAAAAATTCAGTATCATTTCAAATTCATTTCAAAATGTCAAAATATCATATCCTTCCAAAACCTCACTCATATTTATTTAATTTAAATACCATTTTAATCACATTTCAAAATGGGTTATATATCAAATCAAATATTCCAATTAAACCAATTAAATATTCCAATTAAACCAATTAAATGAAGTTATTATACTTAAAAAAAATCAATTATTCACTTCTCAAAATTTAGTCTTTTTAGACTTCATATATTCACTTAAATTTATTAAAATGGTGAATAGAAAAGGTACGGAAAGTTACATTTGAAAACAATTCAATTTAGCAACGACAGCATTTATAGAAATGCTGTAATAGTTCAGGATTCAAATAAGAGCTTTAGTTCAATTCTGCAACTATAACACTTACAAAGTGCTGTAACAGCCCTTGGTTTTTTTTTCCTTTTAGTTCATTTGTACCAATTACGTCACTTAGAAATGTCGTAATATCATTTACTGCAGAATTGATAGCATTTCTGAAATGCTATTAAATTAAATTTCAAATTTCAATACGATTCCATAAGCAATTAAAATTTAATTTAAACCATTTTTAACTCATAAAATCATATTTTCTCACTTTAAAAAAACAATCATTTAAATTCCCATTAATTTATGATTTTTATAAAGTGAGATTTTCATACAAAATCAAATTTTAATAATTTACTTATTAAATAAATGTACAATTTTATAACATTTCATTTACATTACATTTTAATTAAATTTACCATTTCATGAATTAAATTTAAAATCCATTTTGTTTCCTTAACGTAACTTTTATTTTTAAAACACATTTCACATTTTACAAGTTAAGTCATATTTCAAATTTCAATTTTAAACATTTATTTATTTAACTATTTTTAATTTATAGAAAAAAATCAATAACACTTTATGAAAATCATTTTAAATTCAAATTAAAATCAAATTATCATATTTTCTTACTTAATTTAAACTACATTTATAAACCAAATCATAAATTCTAAAATTTACATATATTTTAAATTCTACTTTACCATTTATTTCACTTATTTAACTTATAGAAAATCACTAATATTTTATAAAAATAATTTTTAAATTAAATTTAAATCAAAATATCATAATACTTACATTTTTATAATATTTTATAATTTCAAGAAAATATATATTAACCACGGGTCTATATATAAAATTTTCTAACCTAAGTCAAATGATACGGATAATATATCATTTCAACCCGTAATTTACAAAGGGAAAATTCGGGTTCTATTATTTCAAACCCGCAATCCCAAGTAAAAATAAAATAAATAAAAACCACTCAAGCCTATCATTTCATCCCATAACGATTTTTTCTATTCTAAAGTCCGTTCGGGTATGTATCATTTCAACCCATAGTGATTTTATTCTATAGGGAACTTGCAGTGTGATAAACTGATATAAATGAACAGAATAACATTATATAACAGTAACAGATGATATGACAGGTTTATAAACAAGGTGATCATCATATAAATAATATCACAGGCAGTTATAACATAATAATATAATTTACAGATTCAAATGGTGTCAATTTACTAATTATATAAGTACAGAATGTCTAGTGAGAAATACTCACCTCTACAAGCTGGAGATAACATATTCAGGCACACAAACAAAGACCCGAAAAGCACGAAGCCACGACTACGTATTCAAGTGAGGGGAGAGCCAAAATAGTTGTCTTGTACATATGAAACAAAACAATATATAGGACATGAATTTCAACCCAAAATATAACTTTAAACAAACTAGAAATTAAGCACAAATAATTAAATAGCTTGCACTTGCTTTCACAAATTACTATGCTCGGCCATAGGGTGATAATGCACGGCCATGGGGTGTAAATGAGTCAAGCATGGGTCAAGCCAAGGTCGGCCTAACTAAGATATAAAAGTTTGGAAGTTGTTATGCATGAAAATACAAACACAAGGCAACAAAGTAATTTTTGCACAAACACAAGCTTCGTCCATGGGTTTATTTGGCACGGCCAAACCTGGTGGAGTCTAGGGGATGGTGTGGCAGTGATTTTGGGTCAGGTAAGGGCTGGAGAAGGTGGTGCAAAGGGTGGCTAAGAGGTGTAGTGAAGTGGTGATGGCCATAGGAGGTTGACTATGTATGTTTCAAGTGGTGTTTTGCATTTTCGTGTGGATCTTGCAATCAAGGGTGGCCACGACCAGGCAGGTTAGTGGAGATGAAGGTGTTGACAACCTAGTAAAGTGATGATGGAGGTGGTGGTGATGGAGGAGGCTAGTGGCCGAACAAATAGGTGAAAGCAAGGCATAAATAAATACATAAACAAGAAGAAAAGAGTAAAAAAAAAAGTGAAAACATTTACCAAATTTTTCTTTAGGAATGTAGGCCGAGAGTTTTAAGGTTGAGAAACAAAATGATGTGCATGAGCAAAAGAAATTATGCAGCTGAAGGAAAATGATGAGGTCGGCCGATGATTAATGCAAGTGTTGATTGGAATTGAAAAGGTAAAGGAGGTGAAAAGTCAAAGGCATATGAAAGGTTTAAAACTCTTCAAATTTTCTTATTTATTTTTACATATTTAAACACATGAAAAATGTAAATAAATAAAATAAAAACAAAAAAAATAAAGTATAAGATAAAATAAATAAATAAATTTTAGATAAATATAAATTATTTAAAAAATTAGCTAAATAATAGAAACCAGGGTTTTAAAACTGAAAATAAAATACAATAAGCTTCGGAAAATTATAACATCACTTTAAAAATGTTTTAAAATAAATATAATACTTAACATGTCATATAACACATATTAGAACATGATATGAAAAATAAAATATCATATATATAAAGTAAAATAGACAATTTTATTAAATAAATCAATTTACATACAATATTGTAAAAAGCGTAACTTTCACAATATAAATCGGATTTCAACGAAACGAAAAGTAGTATTCTTGAAATTTAACTTATTTTCATAATAAAAGATAAAATTAAAAAATTTAAATATTTAAAATTTAAATTTAAAAGTCAAAGTTTGACCAGATTGACCAAAATCCACATTTTCTAGAAATATTCTATTTATTCAGGCTTGAAATTATAATTCACACAAAAAAATCGAAATATACTTTTAAAATTACAAAATTTATCCATTTTAATAAATATAATAAAGTTTTTAAATCAGAAATTCAAATAAAATAATCAAAATAAACAATTAAAATAAATTACAAAATACAGGGTTGTTACACTCTTCCCCACTCAAATCTTTTCGTCCCCGAAAAGGAACGAGCAAGGAAAATAACGAAAAACAAGATATAAAAAGAAAATAGTACCTAAAAAACAATTCCGGATTCGAAGCACGAATGCTCTCCTCCGTCTCCCAGGTACAATCTCGATCATCAGTATTTCTCAGTACTTCGATCAAACTAACATATTTCCTTCTTAGCTTCTTCGTACCTCCGTCGAACGTACGAAGTGGCTTCCTCTCGATAGTCAGATTAGGCTAAATATCCAAATTATCAAGAGCGGAAGGCTGAACCAAAAAGAGATGGGTCAAGAAGATACCAGAGAAGATGTGAGACGTGGAATACATCATGCACTCAAGAAAGCTTCTTGGCAAATCCATACGATAAGCCAAAGAACCAACTCTTTTCATAATACAGAAAGGACCCTCGTAGAGGAAGAAGATAGAAATAGCTAGAAGGGAAAGTAGGTTGCAAGACAAGGATGAACCATTATTTTAAAACCATATACATTTCAATTTAAAATTTTTACTTACAACCATTTAAACATTTTAAAATATGATGAATTGTCATTTGATTCAAAATTTGATAGTTCGAAGTAAACAATATTTAAAAAAAATTAAATTATTTAGAAAAGTAAAATAAATGATCTAAAATATCCTTTATATAATACTTTATCAAAATATTTTTATAACTCGATGTCTTAACAAGTTTACTTTCATTCCTGCAGACTCTGGCCATGCGTTGATTAGGCGCAAAGCTAGAATCTCCAGGTACTTAGTAGACTTGTTTCAACACCCAGTGAAAATACTGAAAAACTTTTTTTAAAACAGATATGGAAAGTACAATCCAAACAAATCAACCAAACCAAACATTTGTCTAACCATGGATCGCAGATACACAATGATTACGCTTGGATCCCCCAGGAAACATCTGTACCTGTAAGCTATCTGAGCCTGCGAATTATGCCATGATGACTAGTAGACCGCAGATACATAATGGTTACGCCTGGATCCCCCAGAAACATCTGTACCCTTAAACTATCTCAGCCAGCTGATTTCGCAACTAATACGACCTACATAGATCGCAGGATACACAATGGTTACGCCTGGATCCCCCAGGAAACATCCATATCCCTAGGCCATCTCAGCCAGGCGAATTACGCTATGCAGTCGTGATCATAAGACCATAGAGATCGCCATGAATTCGATGGACACTCGAGTATCATATCTGGAAAACCCAAATCAGAGAGAATAATATCGATAGAATGAATCCACGGTGCGGCCACAAAGCGGATATCAAGCAGAAGGAACTTTCCATATCTTTACTTCGAAAATATGTATCATATAGTACCTTTCCAAATCACTTTCAAATATCATACTTATATAAAGTCCATTATATATAAGATTTCATTTCAAATCGAATACTTTCCAAAATCAATAATATATCAGACCATACTTATATAGACTTTGATTATATAAGATTTCTTTTTCCAAAATGAGTACCTTACCAAATTAATAGTTTTCAAATCAACTTCATACTTATACAAATTTATTTTATATAAGTTCGATAACTCCCAAATCAAGTATTTAGCAAAACAAGGTTCTCAATTTCAATTCCTTTCAATAATGTTTTAGTTTCAAAATCATATGTGATTTCGCCAAATCATTTCTTCCAAATTACATATATTCAGTTTCAAAGTTTCTCAAAACAATAGGTGTAGAAAATAATCCTGGTTCCCAAATCGATAAAAATTTAGGTCAGACAAATTCATTTCCAAAACCATCATATAAATACTAGTTTAAATTTCAATCTATTTTCAAAACCAAATATACCTCAAAATCAATTATACCCAAAATGATTTCCAAGTTATAACTATCCTTTTAAAACCTTTAAACTATTTATGTCCATATATGGAAAATCCAATTTACCTTTTCAAACTATTTAAAACTAAATTTAATTCAAAACATTCCAAAACTAAATTCCATATCGGCATAACTCAAAATAGTCTTATTCATTTACTTAACAAAATAGTTTCAACTCATTTACCTAATCAAATGATTTATATTTTTCCAGGATTACTTTGCTTTGAAAATTAAACCTTGATTTGGAAGTGCTCGAACTTTTAAAAATAGTGGAAGAAACCAAATTTTCAAATCCAAGAGTTGGAAATAAGCAACAAATCAATAAATCAATTCCAATAGATAAGGTTATACCAAAAAAAATGTGAAACTCGAGGATTAAACACCGGCTTACATTAAATCATTTAATATATATATATATATATATATATGTATGTATGTATGTATGTATCTTTCGAAAATCAAAATCATACTTCAAAATTTGTTTCACAAAATCACTCGCATAGAAAAGCTGCTAGAGTGGCCTCTCCCCCACTCAGAAACTCAAAAATCAATGTCGATGATGCATGCATTCTTCACCGAAATTATTTTCCAATGACATAAGTGGGTTCTGGACTTTTATTTTCTTCAAACTTCTTTGAAATCTCTTTGAAATCATTGGAATTTTTTCCGAATACATTTGAAACATTTTTTTATTCGGAGAAATATCTTTAAATCATATTATTATTATATATTTTCCAAATCTTAAAACCAATTTCAAAACACCGGAGTTCGATTCCTCGAAATTCAAATTTAAAACCCTTCAGTTATAAATCATTTTATATAAGTCAAATTCTTATAAAATTTTCAAAATTTCAAATCCTTTCGAAATTTCAAATTTTTAAAGAAAGAAAAATATATAATCCTTATCGAAAACATTTCGCTTTTTTATAAAAAGGTAGTCATCCTTATCAAAATAATAATTTCGATGCATGCAAAATTTCGAAATACAACCAAACACAAATTTCCAAAGGATGATTCAAGGTTAGATTTCAAACAAACAGAGATTCAAATTTAGAGGAACTCTCATCAAATAAAATCCTGATTCGAAGATAAGCTTGAACAAAGATAAGATAATTTTATTACTAAATAGAAAATGGATAAGCCTATATAAATCGCGAGCAACCTTAACCGAGTCAACCGTGACTTAAGGAATATAATCAATTCGGAAATCTAAGGCAAATCGACATTTGATCGCCAGAGATAGAATCCAGGTAGAACAGGTGATAGATAGCATTGTAAATCGAGGATACAGGAATCACCGATGAATCAATGCCAATTGTAAGGGAGTTTCACCCCTTTACAAATCATTCAAAGATTTGCGGAATCACCGCTCTTATAGAAGACATTAAAGAGGAGTTATGGAATGCCCCAAAATCAAAAGGATAAAATAGGGAAGACAAGACTGGATGTCAGAACCAGCGGGAGCGTTCCAAAGTTCAAGGAAACCTAATCGATAAGAATCCTAACCAAGAGATTTCTAACAAGGTGGATACCGAAGGGATGAAGTTTAGAAAATCTTGATTTCAAAATAAGGAAAATTTTGTACCAATATAATCTTTGAAAATCCTTTAAAAATCATTTGGAAATCATTTTATACTTAAAAAATACGTTCTCTCACAAAGAAATGATTATGAGATTGATTTCACTCATTCTAGGGTATTTCTACCATATCTCTAATGAGTTTTTGCTCGGCAGGCTAAGGTTTGCCTAAAACCAAAGCTCTGATACCAACTGTAACAATCCGATATTTTCAGCCATTCGCGTCCACACATGTCGGACTTGAATTGCTCAAAATACCGCATTGTACATAAATTTGGAGCAAATGAAAATAATCACAAAATCACAGACACAGAAATATCAGAATAGCTCGCATTGGAAATTAAAATACCATAGTAGTTCATGAAGCTACTATAATAGAATCTCAAAACAAAATACGCAATATCTGTCTGAAAAACATATACAATAGAAATCCCAAATACATAGAAGTTTATAAATAACAGAGCTGAAATAGAACAACTGAAACTGAAAAGGAATAGATAACTAGACAAGTAGAATCTCCAGCGATTCCTAGCTCCAGAAAAGAAATCTAAAGCTAAGCTGTAAATACTCAGGCTGACCCGAGCGTAAAGTAAAAGACAAAACACTCAAGTCGGGACATACATACTTATATAATGTAAACCAACTCAAGTGAACTGTAGTAGTAATGCACAATTACTTAAAGGATGCTTGGGATCGCTCATCCTCTAATGATCAGTTAATCCATAAATTAAATACATCCCGTGGTTAAAATTCCAAAATGGTAATTTATACTTCGAAATCAAATATCATTTAAAATTCAATATCATTTCAAAATGTCAAAATATCATATCCTTCCAAAACCTTACTCATATTTATTTAATTTAAATACCATTTTAATCACATTTCAAAATGGGTTATATATCAAATCAAATATTCCAATTAAACCAATTAAATAATCCAATTAAACCAATTAAAATGAACTTATTATACTTAAAAAAAATCAATTATTCAATTCCCAAAATTTAGTCTTTTCAGACTTCATTTATTCACTTAAATTTATTAAAACTGTGAAATTCAGCTTTCGCGGCATTTAGAAAATGCTATGGAAAGTTACATTTGAAAACAATTCAATTTAGCAACGACGGCATTTACAGAAATGCTGTAATAGTTCAGGTTTCAAATAAGAGCTTTAGTTCAATTCTGCAACTACAGCACTTACAAAGTGCTGTAACAGCCCTTGGTTCATTTTATTTCCTTTTAGTTCATTTGTATCAATTATAGCACTTAGAAATGTTCTAATATCCTTTACTTCAGAAATGATAACATTTTTGAAATGCTAATAAATTAAATTTCAAATTTCAGTAAAATTCCATAAACAATTAAAATTTAATTTAAACCATTTTAACTCATAAAATCATATTTTCTCACTTTAAAAAAAACAACCATTCAAATTCCCATTGATTTATGATTTTTATAAAGTGAGATTTTCATACAAAATCAAATTTTAATAATTTACTTATTAAATAAATGTATAAGTTTATAACACTTCATTTACATTACATTTTAATTAAATTTACCATTTTATAAATTAAATTTAAATTCCATTTTATTTCCTTAACTTAACTTTTATTTTTAAAACACATTTCACATTTTCCAAGTTAAGTCATATTTCAAATTTCAATTTTAAACATATTTATTTAACTATTTTTAATTTATAGAAAAAAAAATCAATAACACTTTATAAAAATCATTTTAAATTCAAATTAAAATCAAATTATCATATTTTCTTACTTAATTTAAACTACATTTACAAACCAAATCATAAATTCCAAAATTTACATATATTTTAAATTCTACTTTACCATTTATTTTACTTATTTAACTTATAGAAAATCACTAATATTTTATAAAAATCATTTTTAAATTAAATTTAAATCAAAATATCATAATACTTACATTTTGATAATATTTTATAATTTCAAGAAAATATATATTAACCATGGTTCTGTATATAAAATTTTCTTACCTAAGTCAAATGATACGGATAATATATCATTTCAATCCGTAATTTACAAAGGAAAAATTCGGGTCCTATTATTTCAAACCCGCAATCCCAAATAAAAATAAAATAAAGAAAAATCGCTCAGGCCTATTATTTCAACCCATAACGATTTTTTCCATTCTAAAGTCCGTTCGGGTATGTATCATTTCGACCCATAGTGATTCTATTCTACAGGGAACATGTAGTGTGATAAACTAATATAAATAAACAGAATGACAGTATATAATAGTAACAGATGATATGACAGGTGTATAAATAGGATGATCATCATTTAAATAATATCACAGGTAGTTATAACATAATAATATAATTTACAGATTCAAATGGCGTCAATTTACTAATTATATAAGTGCAGAATGTCTGGTGAGAAATACCCACCTCTACAAGCTGGAGATAACAAATTCAGACACAAAAACAAAGACAGGGAAAGCACGAAGGCACGACTACGTATTCGAGTGAGGGGAGAGCCAAAATAGTTGTCTTGTACATATGAAACGAAACAATATATAGGACATGAATTTCAACCCAAAATATAACTTTAAACAAACTAGAAATTAAGGAACAACAAATAATTAAATGGCTTGAACTTGCTTTCACAAATTACTATGCTCAGCCATAGGGTGATAAGGCACGACCATGGGGTGTAAACGAGTCAAGCATGGGTCAAGCCAAGGTCGGCCTAACTAAGGTATGAATGTTTGGAAGTTTTTATGCATGAAAATACAAACACAAGGCAACAAAGTAATTTGTGCACAAATACAAGCTTCGGCCATGGATTTATTTGGCACGGCCGGACCTGGTGGATTCTAGGGGATGGTGTGGCACTGACTTTGGGTCAGGTAGGGGATAGAGAAGGTGGTGCAAAAGGTGGCTAAGAGGTGTGGTGAAGTGGTGATGGCCATAGGAGGTCGGCTATGTATGTTTCAAGTGGTGTTTTGCATTTTTGTGTGGATCTTGCAACCAAGGGTGGCCATGGCCAGGTAGGTCGGTGGAGATGGAGGTGTTGACAGCCTAGTAAGGTGGTGATGGAGGTGGTGGTAATGGAGATGGCTAGTGGACGAACCAATAGGTGAAAGCAAGGCATAAATAAATACATAAACAAGAAGAAAAGTGTAAAAAATAGTGAAAACATTTACCAAATTTTTCTTCAGGAATATACGCCGAGAATTTTAGGGTTGAGAAACAAAATGATGTACGTGAGAAAAAGAAAATATGCGGCTGAAGGAAAAAGATAAGGTCGGCCAATGATCAATGCAAGTGTTGATTGGAATTGAAAAGGTAAAGGAGGTGAAAAGTCAAAGGCATATGAAAGGTTCAAAACTCCTCAAACTTCCTTATTTCATTTTACATTTTAAACACACGAAAAATGTAAATAAAAAAAATAAAGTATGAAAGAAAATAAATAAATAAATTTTAGATATATATAAATTACAGGAAATTATCGGCAAGGACAAAATTTTACATCTTTGTAGCCTCAAGGACAGAGCTTCAATATTTTATCCTAAAGGACAACTTTATATAGGTATCAATTTTTAGTTATTGGTAGCAGTTTTTAGGTATCAGTTTGTAGTTATCGGTAGCAGTTTTTAGGTATCATTTTTTTAGCTCGGTAGCAGTTTTGTTGTCCTTATGAATACTTTTGGAAAATGTTTGTCCTTATGAATAATTTTTAGAAGAATGTTTGTCCTTGTGGTAAAAAAATTGAGGTCGTGTCCTTGAGGCAAAAAATATACAAATCTTTGTCCTTTAAATTAATTCCCCCTATAAATTATTTGACAAAATAGCTAAATAATAGAAACCAAGGTTTAAAAATTGAAAATAAAATATAATAAGCTTCGAAAAATTATAACATCACTTTAAAAACGTTTTAAAATAAAATATGTACTTAATATGTCATATAACACATATTAGAGCATGATATGACAAATAAAATATTATTTATATAAATTAAAATAGACAATTTTATTAAATAAATCAATTTACATACAATATTGTAAAAAGCATAACTTTCACAATATAAATCGGATTTCAATGAAACGAAAAGCAGTATTCTTAAAATTTATTTTCATAATAAAAGATAAAATTCAAAAATTCCAACATTTAAAATTTAAAATTTAAATTTAAAAGTCAAAGTTTGACCACATTGACCAAAATTCACATTTTCTGGAAATATTCTATTTATTCAGGTTTGAAATTATAATTCACACAAAAAATCAAAATATACATTTAAAATAACAAAATTTATCCATTTTAATAAATATAATAAAGTTTTTAAATAATAAATTCAAATAAAATAATCAAAATAAACAATTAAAATAAATTACAAAATACAGGGTTGTTACAAAAACGAATATTTATATAATAATCATGTACAACCCTTGTCGGACGGGGCCAAAACTCTCTAAGAGACATAATAAAAAAGTAATTTATACAAAAATTGAAAGTTTATAGTTTGCTTCTTAGTTATTATATAATATATTATTGTATGTAAATGGTTGGAAATTTACTAATTTTATATCTTTCGAAAAATTATTAATTTACCACATTATTCCGCGTATTTTATCGAACAGGGTTAATTCAGCGTATTATAGTACATAGTAAATTATTTTTTTACAACGTTTTCGATAGAAAACAATTTATTTAGTTATTAGTATGCATGTATGTGTGTGTGTGTATATAATGACTATCACATATACTCACGCATATATGAACATATAAACACCCCAATTAACATAAGATAATGCTAAAAATAACACATATATAATGTTTTACACATATACAAAAATTCATGGATTATACTTACTTTTCATAATTTAAAGTTAACAAATGAAATAGGTATTCCATGAGATACTATAAACCATCTTTAGGCTATTAGAAACAATTAGAATCACCAGTTAGCCCAAATATATCAAATTAGACAAATCTAGATTTAGGTTAACAAAATTGGGATTGTTGCAAAAATTAGAGTTTATAACTGAGATTGGAAGCAATAGAGACAGATTTAGGAGCCATGCAAGATCCGGACACTTGAATTTGAGGTTTGGAAGCTTGAAAATGAGGTTTTAGATGAAAATTTTGTTCAGTTCGTATGAGGAATAAAGGTCTCGATAGAAACCTGCATAACGCGAACATTCGACGACCGCTGAACGGTGTCTGTCAAATGGTTATCGATGGCCGTCGATGGCCCGTTGAAAGCCGTCGAAAACTGTCGCAAATGGCTGTCGGAAGCGGTCGCCAAATGTCGTCATTATTTCATGCTTTTCCAGTAGTGTTAGTGACAGCAATTTGTGTCATGCATTTATAGCTCTAGCATACTTAATTCGGCTATTACAATGATATTAATATACTTTAACTATTTACATTTATAGGTTTAGTGTCGCAAATATTCTGTAGTTGAATTCAACTTTATGCTATGCATGACAATAGTTACTGCATGAAATGATGACAACACTAGTGACTTTTTTCTATTTCTTGGATTTATGCACTCTTAAAGCGGTATGCAAAGTTGTGTACAAAATTTGGCTGGCGAACAGGTAAAAAGGTATGGGTAATGGTAACAAAAAAAGAGGTTGCTTGATTATGAAAGTAGACCTACATACTAAACATTTTTTATGATAAGTTTAGCGGATGTTTAATCAAAATACATTATGCAAGGTTGGCTGCATACAAATACAAATACTTACATACATACACACACACGAGTACTTTGGCGCGTGCAATGCACGTGCTAATGAAAAATAGGTATGAATAAACAGTATTTGTAAGATATATGGATGTTACAATACGACCTTGAAGCATATGTAATATTCTATGCTTTTATGTATATGAAGGCACAAATCAATTGCTGTTGAAATGGAAGTGAGACTAAGTTTATTTGCAAAATAATAAAATGTAACAAAACGTAATCACTCTACAGAAATGTAATAACATTAAATTCAATGCTTTGTGTAGATTGGAATCTGGAAACCTTGCACCATATCTCTTTACATCTGACTACAAACCAGACTGCAAAAATACGCAAACAATATTGAAATCCACATATATGTATATATGTGTGCATATAACAAACAGTATAGTTGATCTGAGCTTCAAATATGTACTAATATTATATATTATTAATACTATGGTGTGAAATATTTTATTATAGTGGTTAAACATATAGAATTTATTAAGGTATTCGTTGCACATGCAGTCATAAGTTATAGAAATAATGGTTGATTGGAAAACTTACTTAAAATGAAATATTTTAGTCTCAAATGGTTTAACTTATATTTCTTTTCCGAAAGTAATTGGTTTAACTTAAATTTCTATTCCAAAAATAATTGAACAATTTGTAAAGCAAAATTGTAATTTTAATTAGCATTATACTCATAATTTGTGGAGTAACTTTGAAGATGTGCTAACTCGTAGTTTCGGCTGATCATTTATAAACGAAAAATAGAAGCATTAGTGAATAAGAATAGCAAAACAAAGGGTAACCATTTAAGGAGGATTAATAGAAGATATACTAGGAAATAAAAATTGGTAAAAGAAGAATTTTGTTTGTATTGTCAAACTGAATCGTAGCTACAAAATTTGGGGTATGACTACATTGTTTTGATTTCATGAGATATGTTAAGAGGGCTTTAATTCAGGAGCACAAATAAAATGATTTGTTACCATCTATAATAACTATTCATGTCTGTTATCAATTATTAAGTAGGTTTTTCGTAAAATATTTTGAAAGTAAATGCAAATATGATACTACTTGTATGTCCAACGGTTGTTAAATTTAATATTTGGATAAAAGAATCTCATGGAAATAAATTATGCATATCAATCTTTTAATGAATATGGGTACATAAATAAAATTTATGTTTTCTTTTACACTTTCTAAGCTCAGCCCTAAATATTTGTATAGAAACAACTGACAGAGTAATTCTTTGCATTCGACAGGAGCATTGGCACCATCACATAAAATTAGCAATCTGCAAGGCATCTGCAATCTGGGCCAATGAATCACAAAATATTCAAAGCATTTTATCATCCGTAATTTGCTACATATAATTAGTAATGAATGACATACATCTACCCATTTCAGAGAGTAATAAGTTAGCAACCACGCCACTATCTAAAATATCAATGTCACCTTCTAAGTAGTATCTTTATTACTGCTAATTTGAAAGAACATGTTATTAAATATGGATCAGATTGTAGTGAAATAAATTTTGTTATTTCTCATTGATAAATCTGGTGAACCAATGTATGTCTACATATTAATAAATAAGATTAAGTCTTTAAACTCGGCACATAACTATATTAAATAATAGTAAAACTTAGTAACAAAGTAATGTTTTTCCTATATACTTTATTCTCCATTTTTATAAATATATAACGATCGGCAGTGATAACTGCTAAAGGCAGTGAGAAATAACAATTACTTATCTAGGTTTCACAGACTTACGTATGAAACAATATCATTATATTATGTCTAGTTATTTCATGTTAATATTTACAAGGAAAATGAAATAAATATAAAAGTTTGGTCACTGTCCATAAACGAAGGATGTGTACTTATACTTGATATTGTTCAGATGAGTCTGTAATTGAGTTTTATATATTAGCATGTCACTTCCTTTACCAAAGCCAATTCTATTTTCATATATTATTTATGATAGACTTCTTGTAAAGAGTAAGTAGCTTTCTGACTAAAAGTTGAAATCAAAATAAGATTTCATTGTGAATATTTAAAGTTCAAGATATTTTGCATCGGTTCATCAGAGTACCATTAAAAATAAATGTAAAAGAAAATTCGTGCTAACCATATAGAAAATGATACTTGCATGATAGTACTTCTAGTAAATAATGAGAAAACATAGAGGTCAAATCCCCTTTGTTATAAACTGTAAATGATAAGGCAATTATTTGTTTCAGTCATTCCACAGGCCTTAGTGAGAGCAACAATTCAGAACACCACAACTTAGTAATTAACTCGCATGAGTGAGAAAATATGCTAAGTATAGAAGCAATGTTTTATTATAATTTTTTTCTAAAAAGGGCATGGACGAAAAATGAAGTAACTTTCTTCGTTCCTATTTGTTCAAATTCATGTTAGTCATTCTCTCTTTCTTTGAATCCTCATGATCCAACTCACTATCCATGTGTTTCCTGTGTAGATAGAAAAGAGATTATTGAAATGCATGAGTGATTTTTTTTATCTAAAAAATGAACATAGATACACAAAGAATGTTACAATTAAGCAACATTCATTGTTAATACTAAAAACATTCATTTATTGGCACATGCCTATTTTGTCTTAGAACTGCATTCAATATATGAAACTGCATCTTTTACTTCTTAAGTTCACCTACCCTAAGATATTTTCAGAGGAAATGTTTAAATGTAACCTTTTGATCAAACAACAAATGATCAAGTTACAGCAAGCTAAATAATCATACAATATCTTTATAGTCTATGACTTTCCCTTGTAAGAAAATCAAGATATTCACTAAAAGGCTCTTTATAATGATGGAAATAAGAAAATGCATGGCAGATGTAACCATATCCACAATCCAATGATTTTAATATTGAAAAATCAACTTATCGATTTTGTTTTCATTAAATATAAATGGTTAATTAAGAATGGTAAGGAAAAAACTTAAATTCTCAAATCAACTAATAATGAAATAATACACCATAAGATAAATGAAACATACATAAACCAACCTTTCTTCACTACTGTCAGTAGATATATTAGGTACCAAAAGGGAGAAAATAGCGACCTTTTATTTTAGTTGTCTCCTAGCACTATAAGTACCTTTATTGTTTTTAGGATTCTTTAGAAGACGAAGATGGATGAGGATATTATGCTCAATTGAAGTTTTCTACTAAACGAGGGCGTTAGATCTCACTTCTAATTTTTGTTCTCCTTGTAGAGTAAAAAAATAAGATAAAATTAGCGAGTGAAATACACAACCAAGTTCACCATGCATGGAGTAAAAAAAGGGGGCACTCGTTTCAGTTAACAGAGATGTGGGTTAGGGATGATAAATATGGCTAAAAATGGTAAAAGTGTATCATATCTTGAACTTACCAAGTATTGGTTAATATTTTAACATTAACCATACAATTATCAGATCATATTAATCCATAGATTGATAATATATGATTTGTAAATTTTAGTAATAAGATACGATTCCCAAATCAAATTGATGTATGTATGGAAAATAATTTACATATCACACCTTGACCTCTTACATAGAAAATTCATTTTCATGTAAATACCTATTATACAGGAAAAAAAGTACAATATTTTGTAAGAAGTGAAACTTATGTCCAATATAACTATAGGAGCATAGAAGCGAAAAAGTAAATATATATTTGGTACACTGCAAAATAGAGAAGTAAATTTGAGTGTCAAACATCCACGCATACTTCAGGTTAACAAATAAAAAATGAAGTAGAATCTTATGTCCCCAATTTGATATCAGAGATATCATTTAAGTTAATTTAAGATTAAGATCATAATTTCGTACGATGAAAGAAAAACTATTTTGAATAGAAACTCTAGCATTTACATTCTTAAATGAATATACATCCAAAATCGTTTCGGTTGTGACCATATAAAAAAACAATGTATACTGGTAACAAAGCCTAATAGGAGATTATATGTTATATATTCTTTGGCTATTTTGAACTAACATATACTATTGTTTATTTAAAGGGGAAAAAATAGCCTCATAATACAATTTTTTTTAAGGTAGAGTTAGTTTACAACAGATTTTACAACCTGTATAACGGAAGTAGTGACAGTATTAAACATGTTGCATTTTCATACCCTGTAAATGAAGCATAAAATTTTAAATTCTATGTATGTCCATCTTTATCTTTACTACTAATAATGATAATTCTTTGAACTAATTTCATCCGTGTCTTTTTGAACTACCCAAAATACCCTTTATACCAAAATACTATTATGTCTGCAAATGAATTTATGTAGCCTCTTTGTGCGTTTAGATAAAGATATGGCGAGTGGCAATTGACATAAAAATAAAAGGAAGTTAAGGCTCAATGTGCAAAAAGTAAAGTCGTCGGATCTGGGAATTCATGAAAATGAATTGCTAATTTTGATGTGGATAAAAAAAGCATGTTTCAAATAGGGATCCACATCATGATGCGAGAGAACTCAAAGCGAACCAAACAAATTTCACTTCTAGGTTTGATTTTCAGTTTGGTCATTGCAGATCTAGGTGCGATTACGGTACCTATTATGTTTTGAACGTGGTTTTTTGTTCTTCGTTGTTGTAGAAAATTGTTTATGTATACCATATACATGTAAGATTTTTTTTTTCATCCAGTATGCAAAAATTGTTGATATGAATGCTTCTTCTTCTTTTTTATCTTTTTCTTCTTGGTTAATTGTAATTGGGAGCGAAGAAGAGTTTAGGGATGATGTAAACAAAACGAATCAATTGGGATTGAAGAAGATTTTGGGATGATGTAATCGAATTAGTTTTTTTTCTGAAATGTATACGTGTATCAATTTTCACCTCTTAATATTGGTGCATAATATTACATTTGTAGTTTGTGTTGCCACTTTCTATTAGATCCTCTTTAATCACTATATTGGAAAAGGGGAGAGAATTTTTTTAGAATGTATATGGAAAGATATTTATCTAGACAAGCACCTTTGTCCAAGTGGTTAATTGATTCGGCTTTGGTGCAGAATGTCACAAGTTCGAAACTTGCTTTCGAACATTTATTTGACAGGGGATATGTTGTCCCAATGATTTGTTGTATATAAAGTACCAGTTCAAAAAAAAGAAGATATTTATCTATTTTTTTGGGGTTAACATGAGATTATTGATTGAACTTTTTTGTAAAAATTATATATTCATAACTATATGAATTGTTACAAGGGTTGCATTATCAGTTCTGAATCGTTTTTTGACAAAGCAAATTTGCAGGCTTTTGAACTTTATGGAGAAAATATATACTAATTTAGTGAAAATGCTTTTTGAATTTCGGTAGATCTAACATTTCACAAAAATTGTAATGTTTTATAGCCAGTTGTGTCACTTTTGCTAACATGATAGTATTTGCTTCGTTCAAGTCAATGTTGGAAAAGATGAAATATAATTTGAACACTGGTTTTAATAGCGTTCATTTGACGTTAATTGTATAATGTAATAATAAAATAAAATAATGCTAAAACTTACAAATATGTGGTTTTAAGAGAGAACCTTGTATTAGTAAATTCAAGTATATATTTATTTATTTATTTTGATTAATAAGTAAATTGTACGTACAACATCAAATAATTTCTTGAAATTAAATGTCTGAATGGCATATTCCTAACTTTTGATTAATTTTTGAAGAAAAAACACTCACTTGTGTGGTATGCTAATTGTTACACATTACGCAAACTGGATTTACTATATGATGTAAATTAAGTTGAGAAGTAATACCGTGTTTAATGCATGCATTACCTTAGTGCAAAAGGTTTTTGATAATGTTGGCCATAACCTTTTGTATAATGCATATGTTTGTATAACTATACATTATTATAACGAAAATATATTCTTGCAATACCTTATGGAAAAATTTATATTTTTAGAAATGAACATTAGTCACGCATCCGTAAAACCAAAGTTAATTCAAACAACATCCTCCCTAAAAAAAATTGTAAAGCGGGTCCCTATAATTATTTTACTGTAGCAGCATGTATTTTTTTGTGTTTTTTTGCGCCACTGCTTAAATTTTTTCAAATAATTGTAAATATTATAACTAGTTTTCTAAAAGAAAAAAAAGAAATTGCAGACCTGTTTGCAATTATTGCAAACATATCTGCAATTATTTCATATAATTGCAGATATTATTCACTGAATAATTGCATTCGATAAGCATCTGAATAAATGCAGATATGTATGCAATTATTCCATACAATTGCAGACATGTACGCAGTTATTCACTGAATAACTGCGTTGAATAAAAATCTGTATAATTGCAGACATATATGCAATTATTCACTGAATAACAACACCTTGATTTAACAATCATGATATTTACGTAAAAATCTGCATTTATTTCTTAAAATTGCAGACATACCTGCAATTTTTAGTTGCAAAGGCATGCTATCCAAAATAATTGTAGAAAAGTCTACAATTATACTCTAAAATGGCATACATGTCACTTAGTATTCCTTAAATATACTGTTGGGGATGCGGATTAAGGATCTTAAGGCAGAAATAACACTAGAGGGGAGGGGGGGTGAATAGTGTTTTAAAGAATATATGACCTATATGAATAAATTAAAACTTTTAACACAAATCTAAACAGAATTCTAACACAAAATGATCACAGAACATATAACAAATGCAAATAGTAAAGTAAAGCAAGTAAAAGGAAAGAACACACCGGATTTTATACTGGTTCGGAATCCTCCTACATCCAGTCCTGCACCAAGGAAATATCCTTGTACAGATTTTTATAAGCCAATATCCAAATTACAACCCTCAATTTCTAAGGCCTTGAGGAACCCTCCTATCTCCGAGTCTGGGGTAAACTCTCTTGATTTACGGGACACATGATCACCCTAATACTTCTTAATAACAATCCTTTTGAATGGATAGACTCTATGGATTTTTTGAATACAAATTAATCCTATAACTCTGAATAGCACTTTGATCTTTAGTAGAATGATGGAGAATCAAATAGAGAGAGTATCTAAATGATTTCCTATTGAGAATTTGGCAGAATGATGGCACGATCTTTAAAATATGAAGTTTTATGGATATGGAATGGTGGAGAAGAAAGAGTGAAGAAAAATAAGAAAGTAGTTATTAAAAAAATTCATTTTGGAAGCCTTTATATAGATGCACAACAGTCATAACCATTGGCGAAAGGTTTTTGAACGAATGGACACTTCTTTTGAATTTTGAATTTTGAATCCAACTGTCACCATGTCGACATGGGGCATCCCCATATGTCGTCATCCCTCAGTTCAAAATTGTAGAGATGTTGTTTTGCAAAAGCATTTGAATTTAAAACAAGTTGAAACTTCTCTAAAGCAAAATAAAGTGTCTAAACAATATTTTGAGATAGAGAATGAATATAAAACATTATTTTAAATATATATATATAATTGATATAGACCGTCAATTATATACGTAATATTTAAAATCAGAATAAGTTTTGATGTTTTAAAAATAGAAGTTTTTAAAATTAGAATGGAGGAATATTTCAAGGCTAAAACAAAGTTTGAAAACATTTTTGAAAACATGATTTTGAAAGCTAAAACATTTTGAAAACAGATTTAAAAACATTTTGAAAAATCTATTCAAACTGAAATTGCAAGAACCTTCCTACAGAGCTCCTCCATAGGACTCGAGAACTTGTACAAAGTAGTTTAAATGATTTTGATTTTCGTGGGTTTGGAAGCCACTTGTCGTAGGTTTGTAAGCTACCTGTCGTGGGTTTGTAAGCCACTGGTTTCGATAGAAATTGGGTTCCATCCCAAAATAAAATTGGAAGAAAGATGAGAGTGCTATTATGAAGTTTTAACAAAATACTAGACACTTATCTTGATATCTTGAACTCTTGATTCTCTAGAGTCTTGAATCTTGAATCTCTAATCTTCATCTTGATGCTTGAGTCTTTATACTGATCAGTCTTCGATGATACCTGCATATATTTCCTATATATATATATATATATATATATATATATATGGAAATGTTAGTATATATTTTATAAAGTAAATAATAACTATATAAGGTTGTTGTCATCAAAACATCATCAACTCAGTTCCTAACAATCTCCCCCTTTTTGATGATGACAACCTTTATTTATAAAATATTCTTACCATAACATAACTCTCCATAACTCCCCCTTACTCCATGACTTCTTCTTAAAACTACAACTTCCCTTTATTCCATGACTCCCCCTTACACCAAGCACATATATTTTTATAACTTTCTCCCCCTTTGTCATCAGCAAAAAGGAATAAAAGATTTACCTGTTCTAAGATAATCAAGTATATATAGAATAAAAGTGTAAAGTGAACGTGTAAGTGATCAAGTGTGTGAGCATATATATAAGTGTAACTTGACAATCAAATCAATATCATACATAGCAAACCAATCATGTATAGTATATGAAGATATATACAAACCAAATTCAAATCAAACTTAATCAATCAAATCCTAATCAAATCTAAGTTAAATCAAATCAAACAAACAAACAAACATACATAATGATCAGACATTCCTTGGGACTTCCACCCATCCATCTTCTCTAAAGATAGGATCAGTTTCGATAACATCCCAATTATCTTTGTCGAGAGTGATCGGTGGATTTGCTTCGGGTTCGTCTTTGCTAAGGCTTGAGATCATCCAACGAAGTGCGTCGAAATGTCTCTCTTGCTCTTTGATCATCTGCATTTGGCTTAATTCTAAGTGCCTTTGATTTCTAAGTATAAAAGAGAGAATATTCTTGAAAGAAGTAAGAGTTTCTTCAAGATTTTCACTTAAATTCTTAATTGGAGAAGCCATAATTTAAGAAATAAGTTGAAGTATGAGAGGAGATAAATAGAAATGGAGGTAGAGAAGTTTTTCTGGAAGAAATAGGTATTTATAGGAGTTATTGGCCGTTCAAAATGAATTGTCACTTGGTAGTTAAAAGAATTTGAAGTTAGAAATTGTAACTACTTTTTGACTGTTATATGTCGACATGGGGGGATGGGGCATGTCGACATGGTCTAGACAAAATGAACAAGGTGAGTTATTTTTGATTTCTAAGTTTATTTTTATACTACTGGACCTATATAAACTTAAAATAAATAACTATCAGAGATATATAAAGCTGGAAACAGAGAATAAGATAGCATTACTTATATTAGTTAACATTACATAATCTTAACTAAAAAAGTAGAAAATACAAAGGTAGATAAACGATAATCAGAGAGATAATGGCTAGGATTAGTTTGATGAAGATGATGATGAAGACAAGCCAAGTTTCCTACCTATCTTCCCAAAGAACTTGTCGATCTTAGCGGAGATTTTATCCATTTTCTTGCTAATAGATCTCTTAAGAACCTTTTGGTTTTGAGCAAGTATCTTTTGGTTCTTGTGTATGGTTTTGTTGGACGGATTGGCGGGTGTATGTGGATACTCTATACTTTCGAAGAGGTTTCTTCATTTTCCTCTTCTTCTTCAATTTCCATTCCTTCCCCTTCTTCTTCCTCTTCTTCTTCCTCTTCTTCCATCTCTTCATGAGCAAGTCTCTCTTCCTTTTCGGCAAGTGTTTCATATGGTTGAAACATAAGTGGGATTTTCATAAGAGAAATGTTCCCATAATTGAACACTTTCCTACTTACAAACTCTTCCTTTTTAACATCCACACCAAAATAATTGAAAATCCGAGTAAGGTAAATTCCATGATAAAGAGTGTTTTCTCCCATATTAAAATTTTTGGGTCTTAACTCATCCAAAATAGTTTGTGCCCAATTAATATCATATTTTCCAAAAATAGCAAAAAGAGCTTTACACACTTTTGAGGTGGGATTATTGTAGTTTTCCGACGTAGGAATAATTGTGTGTTGAATAAGAAGGTTGACAATTCTTGCTTTTGGGCGGAAAAAGCGATTCTTAAAATCCATGTGGTCATCGCTTTCAAAAATGTGATGAAAAGTCTCTCGATCGGTTTCATTGATTTGAAATTCCGAGAGATTCATACCGGTAGATTTGCAACTCAAAATAGTACCCAAAATATCGAAATCCAAAACAATAAGTGTTCCTTTAACACTACTCCAAATTTGATCTTCATTTCCATTATAAAATCCACGATTTAGGCTTGCATAAAACATTTTGACAAGGTTTGGGTAACAAACGAAATCATTTTGCTTGTTATGAATCAAGCTAAGAATGGAGTTTTCTTCAAAAAGTTGATCGATTTCATAAGAAGAAAAATCATCAAAAATGGAAAATTTTCCCGTATTGACTTAACCATAGTTTACATAGCTTATGTAAGCTTTGATAGCCTCCGGGTCATTGAAAAGATCATTTTTGATGGATTTGGGCAGCCTCATGGTTGATGGGTTACTTGAGAAAGCCATTGATGAGTGTTTGAGAGGAGTAGAAGATAATGAAGAAGGTTTGAATTATGAGAATAAAGTGAAAAGAAATGATAAGAGAAGTATATTAAATAGATTATCTAAAGTCATTTTCTCTGGTCAAGAGGTATCTTTTTAGAATTTTGAACTAAGTGAAAAGGTGGAGGGGATTTCAAAAGTTTGAATTTAAATTTTGAAATCAAATTTCTGAGAGGCATGTCGACATGGGGTATCATGGCATGTCGACATGTGCCTGTTGAATTTAAAAGGAGGTGTCTATTTCTAAAATCTAATAAATTCCTAAAATCCTAAGAAAACTAATCTATATTCTATATCTATATTTAATTCCAGTAATAATATTAAATATAATAATATTAAAATATTTTAATATTTAAAATATTATTAAAATAATATTATTTTGAATTTTGAAAATTCAAATTTCAAAGGGTGATTTTGAATTTAAAAATTCAAGAAATTGCAAACAAAATCAAAGCAAGCAAGCATCCAATAACATTAAAATAAATGTGTACCTATTTTTAGATCCAAACTTCGATCGTCTTCTGATTCGAGAATAGCCGTGAAGCACAGATTTGAATTATCAATTTTCTTCTCGTCATCACTGGATGAATCTGAATCGTCAAGAGTTGCTGCATATGCCTTCTTTCTTTTCTTTGGTTGCTCGTTGTTTGGTTGAAATGTCTGTTTGTCTGGATATGGACAATCCATCTTGTAGTGCCCTTTTTTGTTGCAGTTATAGCATCTATCACCATTGTTGTTGTTGTTGTTGTTGTGATTGTTGTTGTTCTCCAAAGTATTTCTGGAATTCCTTTGATCATTTCTTTTAAAGTTATTCATCATTCTATACTTCAGAAACTTTCTGAAATTTCTGGTCATGAAAGCAATTTCTTCATCACTATCTTGTTCTGAATCTCCAGTTGTTGCTTTGAATGCGATCGATTTCTTTTCCGTTGCCTTAGATTCTTTTCTCCCTTGTAGTTGAACTTCATAAGACATTAGATTACCGATTAACTCTTCGATCTTCATTTGACTAACATCATTTGCCTCTTCAATAGTAAGTGTCTTTTGATCCCATTCTGGAGTGAGTGAATTGAGTATCTTTCTGACTTGATCTTCTTCTGAGAAACCCTTTCCTAAAGCAATCAATGAATGTACAATGTCTTGAAATCGACATTACATGTCGGAAATGGACTCATTTTCATGCATTTTAAACAATTGAAACTGGTTAGTTAATATGAAAATTTTAGTCTGTTTAACTTTGCTTGTTCCTTCGTGAGTTACTTGCAAAGTTTTCCAGATTTCAAATGCAGACTTACAAACAGAGACTCTATTAAACTCATTCTTATCTAGTGAACAAAATAGAATATTCATAGTCTTAGAATTGTTTTGTGCAACTGTCTTTTGCTCAGTAGTCCACTGGGCAAAATTAGTAGTTGGTTCAACATATTCAATTTGTGTCATATTCCAAGTATCTAAACTTATGAATTGTAAATAAATTTTCATCCTACATGCCCAATATGCATAATTACTGCCATTAAAAAGTGGTGGTCTGACAGTAGACCGACCTTCTACAAATGAACTAGTGTTAGTACTTGTGTTGACAGACGTAGTCATGATGTAACGACCCGGAATTTTTGACAGCATATTTAATAAATATTAAATCTAATTTAAATTAAATATAAGCTTGTCAATGTTTACATTGATGAGATCTTGAATGTTTAACAGTTATATATGTTTGTCAAAGAAATTTTGGTTTTTAAAATGATAAGTTTTAAAATAAACATTCAAAACTAGTATAAAACACAATCATAAATTATAAGATGTAATCAAAGTAACATAAATATACAAATATAAATTACAATTTGAAATGTATAAATACAAGTATGTTATAGATCAAATGTTTAACAATTTAAGTACCAAATAAAATACAACTACTTGTCAGAAAAAAATAAGATAAGCCATATATATATATATACATACATACATATATATATATATATGTTCACAAAACAAGAAATGATGCTCAGTATAAATGAACTAATAAATGAAGCAATGAATAATAAAAGTTTAAATATATTCATAACAAAGATACCTTAAGTATGCATGAGACAAAGACAAATTAGATACTAATTTTGTGTGCTGTGTACAGTTTTATGAATCAGGGAACAAAGTTCACTTCAATATAAAACAAGTTTACTTTAAATTAAATAAAAATGAAAACAATATATATAAGACAAACAGTTTTATATCAAACAAATATCTTTATACATGAATCTTCATTCACAAGCCTTTGACCTGCAAAAATGAAAATAAAATAAAATGCATATCTCCATACAAATATGTATACTACAGTTCAAACTTGATTCATAGGTATGAACAAATTATAAGCTAGAAAGTAGTATAATAACAAAACAAAAGTCTTTATCCAAAGCTTCATACATAAGCCAAGTTTATACCTGCAAGATAGTACATATCTTCATACAACTATACACAGCCGAAATACAATAATAATTATGCAAGCATATTATGAAGCAATGCATTAATTATCATCAACTCAGCCACTCTTTTGTTCTAAACAAATACTACAAATCCTTGTCATTTGCAGTAAATAAGCCTGCCCATATCAGACAAATAACAACTACACCAGTAGACACCTTCCTTCACACATATATCATCTTCTATATATCTATTTACATCTGTTCTTTTAGTTCGTTCAAAATATAATGAGAAACTTGGTTACCTGATAAAAATTAAGAGAAAAAAAAAGATCAGAAGCCAAACTCAAATATATTCAAACAGCAAAAACAGATTCAAGTCTGTAGTTTCAACCTTTTGTTTCAAGCAACTAGATTCACAGGTTGTTCAGGTGAGTAAACAAATTAATTCATAACTTAAGTTGAATTAAATATGTGTGAACCATCTGTGATTAATATGGTGCTTTGCTTGGATGTTTATTATAGTTTAACTCTGTATATATCTACATGTATATGCCTAGATTGTGTGTTTCTTCCTCTCTGTTTGGTTACAGGTTGCAAACTGATCAGAGAATTTCAAATTTTTTTTTACTTTATCTGAACATTTTGGATTTCGAGTTCGAACAAACTTGTTTGTTTCCACCTGAGTTAAGGTTTTAATATAGTTTTCAATATGTATGGATATATACAGTATAAAAAAAAATTAAATTATTCTTACAGGGGAAACTCTAACATATGGAAATTTTGAATATGATGAATCAATGATTCAGGTTTATATTGTGAATCGTTGTTCGAAAACATGATTTTTAAAACAAAAATTGAGATTTTACATGGATTATATCAACAGCAGTTGTAGTTCATCAGAAATTGTTTCATCAACATATTCCCAGCGATCGGGAAATCGCTTTAAGCTGAATCTTTGCATGAAGTAAGCTTAGTAATCAATCATATCGGGAAAAATGCTAGGAAAAATTCCGAATGCGTGAATCTTTGGGATGACGTAAAAATAGGGTTTTGGGTTCATGGGTTTTAGGTTCTGTAGATTTTCGATTTCATCATCGTTGCATGATCGAGTGCTTCGCGTTTCGGGGAGGTGGAAGAGGAAGGTATGGATGAGGTACGGGCGGAGTTGCGTCGCTACAGGTGGTTGCCTTTGGCCGGACGTGGCGAATTATTATCGAGTGTTCGAACATGGGTTCGAGTTACAGGTTGTTTTTTTGAATTCATGGATTTCGCGGTGATTGGTGTTGCGATCTCGTATTTGGGGGCGAATTGTGATTAGTGGGTGGCGACGTGGGTGGCCGGAGGTGTGGCGAACCACCGTGCACGTGCACGGTGGTGTTTGGGGACGAGCTGTCGTGTCTGTGTCGTGGTGAGATTTTTGCTTCGTGTCGCACTTGGGAATTTGCGTGTGTGCTTCGAGTTATCATGTGTGTGTATGTTAATTACTGTTGTTGCGTTTAATACTAGTTAAAAAAAACATGAAGAAGGTAAGATACAGGAAGGAGAAGAAGATAGAGAGTGAGAGAAGGGAAACGCACGGGAGAGTCACGAGGAAAAACTCGAGTTTCCTCGAGTAAAATTGATGTGGTCTCGGTACCTTCCCCAAATGGCCGTTGTACCCTTGTTGAACTTAGTTAATTAAGTAATTGCTAGTTAGTTAAGTTAGTATTTTAATTAAAGGTTGATAGGTAAGAAAAGATATATAAGTAATAATATGACATTAGGGTGTTAAGTAATTTGTATTTGAAATCTTAAATTGATAACCTTAATTTATTTATTTTTCTAATTAGGATAAATTATATGATAAGCAATTTAAATCTTAATAACATTAGTTAATTACTTGAGGTTAATTAATGGAAATTTAGTAAAATGATTAATAGGAATTATACTTTAATTAAATTGATAATAATTGATTTATTTAAGTAATTTGTAACAGTTGAATAATTAATTCGTTTTAATAGGTAAGTTATTAACTAACTAACTGAGTAATTAAGTATCAGTAAATGAATAAAAGTTTAGTAATTAATAAATTAAAATTTTGAATAATTAATAAATTGATTAATTGAGTTACTTAATCAGCAATTAATTTAGTAGGATAAAATAATTTATTATTAAGTAATCAATTAAGTAAAGTAATCCAAATTGTTTGGAATGCATTGATAATTCGATATGATTGACTTTGATATCTGTTGATGATATTTCTGTGATATGTTGTGATGTATTATGGATATCTGTGATAACTGTGTACGATTTATCTGTTATGTTAATTCCTAATATTGAATTGAACTGTTAAGTTAAATAGACAACTTGGCCCTTAAAATGGCGTTTGGATCCGATGAGACCGGGATCGGAAGAATCAATTTTGATTCTCCGAAAACCACATCAATCCAATTTAAACGTTAGGTCGTGAATTCTGAAATGGAGATCGAGATGGTGTATTCAGAATGCAAGGGTTATCGTCGTTGACTCTGAGGGTGATTCCAAAATGAGTGCAACGAGATAATGCCTTCGGTTTCGTTCGAACCCGGAACGAACTTGTATGGATTGAATGCTTTCAACACATCGTCAGGCGGACGGTGAGCATTCTAAGAAATATGTTCTTTAAAGGTAATCGCAGCCTCAAGCCTCATCAACCGGGAATGGCTAAAACAGGGGAGATGCAGCAAGGTTAGGTGGGTCATGCCCAAGTAGGACAAGATATTTCCCCTGTCTAGATGTCCCTTTTTATATTTCGGCTTAGTGGGCGGTTGCTAGCTACAACCGCGGGGTTTATCTTGTTCGGGACTGTTCAGTAAGGAATGGTTCCGGCCTTGTGTTGTAGGGGATGAAGGGAGTAATCCTCGGTACGGTGATCTAGGCCCCGTACTTTGACGGTCGGTACCCCAGTAGCCCTGCCATTGTTGGAAATCCATTTTCCCTATGAGACCCTACGGTTTTGTTTTGTATTACCCACTTTTGTGGCTAGTAGCTGGAATTTAATAGATGTAACAATTTCGGCTATTTTCTATTTACTTGAAAACCCTAGACACTATAATAATATCACTGGATTTCCTATGAAATGTTTTGGTTAGCGTAAGGTAAAAACTCACCTGTATTTATTTGTGGGGAGTCTTACGTGATACCTTTATTTTCAAATGTTTTTCAAAGTTAAACAACCTTAAACCGTTTACTCATACCAGACCCATGTCTGACCCGGAGTTTATTTTTGTTTTTATAAACTCTCGGGTACCCAAATTTTTACGGGTAGCCAAGGGATTCAGGTTAGCTTTGACGAATTCTGGAGGAGCAATGGAGCAGGAGGCTTCTACGTTGTAGATATATATATATATATATATATATATATATATATATATATATATATATGGTGCCCCGCTGTGTTGATATCTCTGAGCTGTCTATCTGTATTGTATATTGACTTGTATTAACTAGACAGGTGTTATAACTGTCTAGTATTGATGTATTATCTGTATAACTCTGATATATGTAAAACTTTTAAATATTTAAGTGATATATTATATTTTGTTCCATTCCGCTGTGAGATTCGGTTGTTGTTGTTCTTTCTTCTCTATCTTTTCTATTTTCTCATCCCTTTTTTTCTTAATGATGATGCGTCTTTCTGGTAGTAGAAGGGCGGGGCGTCACAGTTGGTACCAGAGCATAGGTTGGTGATAACCTTGGCTCTGGTAGGAATTACTCATAAAATAGAGTCAGTAGAACTCTAAAATGAGTTTGAGTGTATTAATAGATACGAGCGCGTATTTGTTAGTGAATATAAAAGGGTTTTATATTGCGTTGATTGATTTATTGAGTGGTATATGAGCTTTCGTCGGCACAGTCTCGAAAACTGTATCGAAGGGGTTTCTAAACACTTAAATAGAGCAATTTGACACAATGTTGTTTTTCAAAGTAGGGTAAATGAAATAATTTTACCCAAATTTATATTTTGATATAAAAGGAATATTTTTCTGAAATAAATATATATACTTGGATGTTTGATTGTCAATAGTACAATCAAATAAAAATTTAAATTTGAGGGGTTTATAAACAAATAAAATTGTCTAAGTATGATCTTTAATACAAAAGGAATATAACTAAAATTTGATTAAACCAGAATTGAAGTCCCGGAAATTTGAAAGTGTTTAAATGGATTTAAACAAAAGGATTTGAAAATTTAAAAATCTTGGGAATGTTTGAAATGTTTTTCCAAAGACTTGAAGGAAAGAAAAAAATAATGGAATCTTGTTTTGGAAAATTATTTTTGGTTATGATATTGTTTGGGGTTGTTGGGTATGCAAGTTATTTTAAAATTTTCAAAAGGAGAAAATTTGTTTTGGTAAAAATAAGTGTTTGAAAGTTGAAAATTTGAGTTGATATACCAAGTAGGTATGAGTAGTTATCATTTCAAATTGGTTTTGGAAATGGAAACCGGGCAATTGAATTTTAAGAAAAATTCTATTTAGATAATGTGGAAGGTTTAAATGGATCAACTATTGAATTTATAAAGTAAAGTTGATAATTATAGGATGAAATTGGGAATTTTAATCCAGGAGATTAAAATTTAACTTAAGTAAGTGAAAATAAGAAATATACTAGAGGTTAACCTGAGATAAAGTTAAATGAAATTAAAGTCCAAAATGAACTTAATTGGATATATGTTTGAAGGTAAAATGATAATAAATTGTGAGGAGGAAATTTATACCTTAAGATACTAAGTGTTATATATATATAATCTGAAATTGTGGTTGTAAAATGAAATGACCCAAATGAGTGATATAAACTTTTAAGAAAACAAATAAGTTTTGAGCTCATATATTGAGAAATAAATTTAAGAAATGGTAAGTAGCTAAATTTAACTGAAGATGAGTTAAAATAAAAATTGAATTTAAATGAACTCAGTCGAGTTATAAATAATATTGAATAGAATAAAAATTCTTAAATAAATAAGTAAATGTAAAACCAAAGTAAGTAGTGAATTGGATTTAAATAGAAATGGTGTGAGTTATAAACAAATCTAATTCAAGCATAAATTGAATGACTTTACTATAAATTCAATAATGAATTGTTAATGTAAATTAACAATTTAAGGATGGATAAAAGAATAAACTAATCAAATAGATTAGTAAATAGTGGGATTTGATTAAGTGAAAATAAAATCAAAGATTTGAATGGGAATTGGTGGAATAGAATGAACTTAAGTTATTAAGTGAAACAGTTGATGACTTAAATAAATTGTGAGATAATTAATTTAAAATATGGATTGTCAAATTTAATAAAATGGTTTGGAATCAAACTTTTGAAATAAAAGAAAATGCAACAAAAGGATTGTGAATAAATTAACTGAGATGGACTCAAGTGTAAGTTGAGTTAAAATCAATTTAAAATTTGTTATAAAGCTTAAGTGATTATCTATTCACCATAATATTGTTGAATTGTATATGAAAATGGGTTGTTTGAAGTAAATGAGATTGAATAAAATTATATGAATTATTGGAAGCAAAATAAGATGATTTTGAATATGAGTTTGTTTTGCTTAAATGGATTATATAAGCAAGTAAGTTGTAAATTCCTTTTAATTAAAAGGGAATGGTTTGAGAATTGATTGAAATTAATTGTGTTGAGGATTGGAACCTTACATATGTGCTTATGAAAATATGTAATGGAGAATATGTCAAAGCTTTTCAAAATTTGAAAAAAAAAAAATTTAGCAACAAAACAATTTCAAATTGAAAATTTAAAGTAAACTAATGAATGAAATTAATTTAAAATAATGATAGAAATCAGTTATGAATGAAAGATAGCCAATAAAATTTAATATTAAGAGTTGAAGAAAATTTGAATTCACATGGAAGTAGAAATTCAAAATTAAAAATGAATATAAGAGGATATAAAGGCTAAAGGGCAGAGTAATAATATAAAAGTATATAATGCTTATATTAAGCTTAAGAAAATGAATGGTGAAATTCTTAAGTAAAAATTTGATATAGAGAAAATTTTTTCCAAATGGATAGAATCAAAATAATGTAAATAAAAGAAATTGATATGGTTGATAATCAATAGATGTGAATACGTAGGATGTACGTATATTATTTTATTCGCATAACAATTTGATTCAGATTCGAGCACAGAATTTCGAGATAGTTATATCGATCCGAATTAGGATTTTTCACTCGATTTTCGACGACGAACCATGGATTAGGATTTTGATTGATTCTGGGGAATTCTCTATCATAGTTGTGACTATGCAAGGAGAATGGCAGTTGCTGATCAAGAAAACCAGTTCTGAGTCCGTACTAGGAAGTCGGGTGGACGATACTAGTTCGGAAGTGAAATTGTGTGATCGAGTGAGTAATCGGATTTGGTATTGCGTACGAATGGTATATGTACATCGTACGAGCTTGATTGAATAGAGATTGAAATTCTGTAAAAGAGTCAATTAAATTTGGAAAGGGTTAATACTGTAGCTTTTAAAATTAAATTGCTAGAACGGATGTCTGAAATTTATTGTGTATCCCATATATCTCAGGAAGTTTGTTCATGATTTATTATTAGTTGGTAAGCCAGTAATTCAGGAAATTTGAAGTTGAGTCGAATTTAATTGTGGTCAGGAATCCAGTTTGGATTATTGATCATCGAGAGATAAACTCTCGATAGTTTTAGAGAAACTTATCCGAACTTGTGTTCGGATAGCTAGCGTTGTTTGTTAGAATAGACTGTTTGTTTGTTGTTAATATATAAACGATATGTATATTTGAATAATTGGCATAACAGCTTTTTGAATTAACTGTTGTTTAAATTTCGGGGACGAAATTCTTTTAAGGGGGAAGGAATGCAACGACCCGGAATTTTTGACAGCATATTTAATAAATATTGAATCTAATTTAAATTAAATATAAGCTTGTCAATGTTTACATTGATGAGATCTTGAATGTTTAACAGTTATATATGTTTGTCAAAGAAATTTTGGTTTTTAAAATGATAAGTTTTAAAATAAACATTCAAAACTAGTATAAAACACAATCATAAATTATAAGATGTAATCAAAGTAACATAAACATACAAATATAAATTACAATTTGAAATGTATAAATACAAGTATGTTATAGATCAAATGTTTAACAATTTAAGTACCAAATAAAATACAACTACTTGTCAGAAAAAAATAAGATAAGCCATATATATATATATATATATATATATATATATATATATATATGTTCACAAAACAAGAAATGATGCTCAGTATAAATGAACTAATAAATGAAGCAATGAATAATAAAAGTTTAAATATATTCATAACAAAGATACCTTAAGTATGCATGAGACAAAGACAAATTAGATACTAATTTTATGTGATGTGTACAGTTTTATGAATCAGGGAACAAAGTTCACTTCAATATAAAACAAGTTTACTTTAAATTAAATAAAAATGAAAACAATATATATAAGACAAACAGTTTTATATCAAACAAATATCTTTATACATGAATCTTCATTCACAAGCCTTTGACCTGCAAAAATGAAAATAAAATAAAATGCATATCTCCATACAAATATGTATACTACAGTTCAAACTTGATTCATAGGTATGAACAAATTATAAGCTAGAAAGTAGTATAATAACAAAACAAAAGTCTTTATCCAAAGCTTCATACATAAGCCAAGTTTATACCTGCAAGATAGTACATATCTTCATACAACTATACACAGCCGAAATACAATAATAATTATGCAAGCATATTATGAAGCAATGCATTAATTATCATCAACTCAGCCACTCTTTTGTTCTAAACAAATACTACAAATCCTTGTCATTTGCAGTAAATAAGCCTGCCCGTATCAGACAAATAACAACTACACCAGTAGACACCTTCCTTCACACATATATCATCTTCTATATATCTATTTACATCTGTTCTTTTAGTTCGTTCAAAATATAATGAGAAACTTGGTTACCTGATAAAATTAAGAGAAAAAAAAGATCAGAAGCCAAACTCAAATATATTCAAACAGCAAAAACAGATTCAAGTCTGTAGTTTCAACCTTTTGTTTCAAGCAACTAGATTCACAGGTTGTTCAGGTGAGTAAACAAATTAATTCATAATTTAAGTTGAATTAAATATGTGTGAACCATCTGTGATTAATATGGTGCTTTGCTTGGATGTTTATTATAGTTTAACTCTGTATATATCTACATGTATATGCCTAGATTGTGTGTTTCTTCCTCTCTGTTTGGTTATAGGTTGCAAACTGATCAGAGAATTTCAAATTTTTTTTTACTTTATCTGAACATTTTGGATTTCGAGTTTGAACAAACTTGTTTGTTTCCACCTGAGTTAAGGTTTTAACATAGTTTTCAATATGTATGGATATATACAGTATAAAAAAAAAATTAAATTATTCTTACAGGGGAAACTCTAACATATGGAAATTTTGAATATGATGAATCAATGATTCAGGTTTATATTGTGAATCGTTGTTCGAAAACATGATTTTTAAAACAAAAATTGAGATTTTACATGGATTATATCAATAGCAGTTGTAGTTCATCAGAAATTGTTTCTTCAACAAATTCCCAGCGATCGGGAAATCGCTTTAAGCTGAATCTTTGCATGAAGTAAGCTTAGTAATCAATCATATCGGGAAAAATGCTAGGAAAAATTCCGAATGCGTGAATCTTTGGGATGACGTAAAAATAGGGTTTTGGGTTCATGGGTTTTAGGTTTTGTAGATTTTCGATTTCATCATCGTTGCATGATCGAGTGCTTCGTGTTTCGGGGAGGTGGAAGAGGAAGGTATGGATGAGGTACGGGCGGAGTTGCGTCGCTACAGGTGGTTGCCTTTGGCCGGACGTGGCGAATTATTATCGAGTGTTCGAACATGGGTTCGAGTTACAGGTTGTTTTTTTGAATTCATGGATTTCGTGGTGATTGGTGTTGCGATCTTGTATTTGGGGGCGAATTGTGATTAGTGGGTGGCGACGTGGGTGGCCGGAGGTGTGGCGAACCACCGTGCACGTGCACGGTGGTGTTTGGGGACGAGCTGTCGTGTCTGTGTCGTGGTGAGATTTTTGCTTCGTGTCGCACTCGGGAATTTGCGTGTGTGCTTCGAGTTATCAGGTGTGTGTATGTTAATTACTGTTGTTGCGTTTAATACTAGTTAAAAAAAACATGAAGAAGGTAAGATACAGGAAGGAGAAGAAGATAGAGAGTGAGAGAAGGGAAACACACGGGAGAGTCACGAGGAAAAACTCGAGTTTCCTCGAGTAAAATTGATGCGGTCTCGGTACCTTCCCCAAATGGCCGTTGTACCCTTGTTGAACTTAGTTAATTAAGTAATTGCTAGTTAGTTAAGTTAGTATTTTAATTAAAGGTTGATAGGTAAGAAAAGGTATATAAGTAATAATATGACATTAGGGTGTTAAGTAATTTGTATTTGAAATCTTAAATTGATAACCTTAATTTATTTATTTTTCTAATTAGGATAAATTATATGATAAGCAATTTAAATCTTAATAACATTAGTTAATTACTTGAGGTTAATTAATGGAAATTTAGTAAAATGATTAATAGGAATTATACTTTAATTAAATTGATAATAATTGATTTATTTAAGTAATTTGTAACAGTTGAATAATTAATTCGTTTTAATAGGTAAGTTATTAACTAACTAACTGAGTAATTAAGTATCAGTAAATGAATAAAAGTTTAGTAATTAATAAATTAAAATTTTGAATAATTAATAAATTGATTAATTGAGTTACTTAATCAGCAATTAATTTAGTAGGATAAAATAATTTATTATTAAGTAATCAATTAAGTAAAGTAATCCAAATTGTTTGGAATGCATTGATAATTCGATATGATTGACTTTGATATCTGTTGATGATATTTCTGTGATATGTTGTGATGTATTATGGATATCTGTGATAACTGTGTACGATTTATCTGTTATGTTAATTCCTAATATTGAATTGAACTGTTAAGTTAAATAGACAACTTGGCCCTTAAAATGGCGTTTGGATCCGATGAGACCGGGATCGGAAGAATCAATTTTGATTCTCCGAAAACCACATCAATCCAATTTAAACGTTAGGTCGTGAATTCTGAAATGGAGATCGAGATGGTGTATTCAGAATGCAAGGGTTATCGTCGTTGACTCTAAGGGTGATTCCAAAATGAGTGCAACGAGATAATGCCTTCGGTTTCGTTCGAACCCGGAACGAACTTGTATGGATTGAATGCTTTCAACACATCGTCAGGCGGACGGTGAGCATTCTAAGAAATATGTTCTTTAAAGGTAATCGCAGCCTCAAGCCTCATCAACCGGGAATGGCTAAAACAGGGGAGATGCAGCAAGGTTAGGTGGGTCATGCCCAAGTAGGACAAGATATTTCCCCTGTCTAGATGTCCCTTTTTATATTTCGGCTTAGTGGGCGGTTGCTAGCTACAACCGCGGGGTTTATCTTGTTCGGGACTGTTCAGTAAGGAATGGTTCCGGCCTTGTGTTGTAGGGGATGAAGGGAGTAATCCTCGGTACGGTGATCTAGGCCCCGTACTTTGACGGTCGGTACCCCAGTAGCCCTGCCATTGTTGGAAATCCATTTTCCCTATGAGACCCTACGGTTTTGTTTTGTATTACCCACTTTTGTGGCTAGTAGCTGGAATTTAATAGATGTAACAATTTCGGCTATTTTCTATTTACTTGAAAACCCTAGACACTATAATAATATCACTGGATTTCCTATGAAATGTTTTGGTTAGCGTAAGGTAAAAACTCACCTGTATTTATTTGTGGGGAGTCTTACGTGATACCTTTATTTTCAAATGTTTTTCAAAGTTAAACAACCTTAAACCGTTTACTCATACCAGACCCATGTCTGACCCGGAGTTTATTTTTGTTTTTATAAACTCTCGGGTACCCAAATTTTTACGGGTAGCCAAGGGATTCAGGTTAGCTTTGACGAATTCTGGAGGAGCAATGGAGCAGGAGGCTTCTACGTTGTAGATATATATATATATATGGTGCCCCGCTGTGTTGATATCTCTGAGCTGTCTATCTGTATTGTATATTGACTTGTATTAACTAGACAGGTGTTATAACTGTCTAGTATTGATGTATTATCTGTATAACTCTGATATATATGTAAAACTTTTAAATATTTAAGTGATATATTATATTTTGTTCCATTCCGCTGTGAGATTCGGTTGTTGTTGTTCTTTCTTCTCTATCTTTTCTATTTTCTCATCCCTTTCTTTCTTAATGATGATGCGTCTTTCTGGTAGTAGAAGGGCGGGTCGTCACACATGGCAGGAGTGACATTATTAGTGTGTTGTGCCATTAAAACTTTTCAAAATTTCAGATTATGAAAATAATGAAAACCAATGCTCCGATACCAATTGTTGGGGATGCGGATTAAGGATCTTAAGGCAGAAATAACACTAGATGGGGGTAAATAGTGTTTTAAAGAATATATGAACTATATGACTAAATTAAAACTTTCAACACAAATCTAAACAGAATTCTAACACAAAATGATCACAGAACATATAACAAATGCAAATAGTAAAGTAAAGCAAGTAAAAGGAAAGAACATACCGGATTTTATACTGGTTCGAAATCCTCCTACATCCAGTCCTGCACCAAGGCAATATCCTTGTACAGATTTTTATAAGCCAATATCCAAATTACAACCCTCAATTTCTAAGGCCTTGAGGAACCCTCCTATCTCCGAGTCTAAGGTAAACACTCTTGATTTACAGGACACAAGATCACCCTAATACTTCTTAATAACAATCCTTTTGAATGGATAGACTCTATGGACTTTTTGAATACAAATTAATCTTATAACTCTGAATAGCACTTTGATCTTTAGTAGAATGATGGAGAATCAAATAGAGAGAGTATCTAAATGATTTCCTATTGAGAATTTGACAGAATGATGGCACGATCTTTAAAATATGAAGTTTTATGGATATGGAATGGTGGAGAAGAAAGAGTGAAGAAAAATAAGAAAATAGTTATTAAAAAAATTCGTTTTGGAAGCCTTTATATAGATGCACAACAGTCATAACCATTGGCGAAAGGTTTTTGAACGAATGGACACTTCTTTTGAAATTTGAATTTTGAATCCAACTGTCACCATGTCGACATGGGGTATCCCCATATGTCGACATCCCTCAGTTCAAAATTGTAGAGATGTTGTTTTGTAAAAGCATTTGAATTTAAAACAAGTTGAAACTTCTCTGAAGCAAAATAAAGTGTTTAAACAATATTTTGAGATAGGGAATGAATATAAAACATTATTTTAAATATATATATATATATATATATATATATATATTTGATATAGACCGTCAATTATATACGTAATATTTAAAATCAGAATAAGTTTTGATGTTTTAAAAATAGAAGTTTTTAAAATTAGAATGGAGGAATATTTCAAGGCTAAAACAAAGTTTAAAAACATTTTTGATAACATGATTTTGAAAGCTAAAACATTTTGAAAACAGATTTAAAAAACATTTTGAAAAATCTATTCAAACTGAAATCGCAAGAACCTTCCTACAGAGCTCCTCCATAGGACTCGAGAACTTGTACAAAGTAGTTTAAATGATTTTGATTTTCGTGGGTTTGTAAGCCACTTGTCGTAGGTTTGTATGCTACTTGTCATGGGTTTGTAAGCCACTGGTTTCGATAGAAATTGGGTTCCATCCCAAAGTAAAATTGAAAGAAAGATGAGAGTGCTATTATGAAGTTTTAACAAAATACTAGACACTTATCTTGAGATCTTGAAATCTTGATTCTCTAGAGTCTTGAATCTTGAATCTCTAATCTTCTTCTTGATGCTTGAGACTTTATACTGATCAGTCTTCGATGATACCTGCATATACTTCCTATATACATACATACATATATATATATATGGAAATGTTAGTATATATTTTATAAAGTAGAGTATAATAACTATATAAGGTTGTTGTCATCAAAACATCATCAACTCAGTTCCTAACACATACTATGTGTCATTTTTTTTATCTTTTCATCCTTTTTTTGATTTTTTTTTGACATGAATACGAAGATAAATATTAGTTGAAATAAGTTCTAAAATTTGGAATTTTTTATATGTTTTTTGATGATATTCGAAAAATAAGGACCTAATTTACATACTTTTTTCTACCGGGGTTTTTGTGAATTTTGAAACCTATCAAGAACCTGTGCCAAAAGTACCTATTATAGAATGCAACATTAGTGCTTTAATACACCGAGCACAATTGCAGATTCGTTGTATGTATTCTTAATTTTGTTTACCCAGACATTTTGGAACTTCTTCATTTAGCCAATAAATATTATAATTGGATTTGGATGAGTCCTTATTTATAGTTTATAATAAAAAAGAGTGCCGTGAAACATAAAACTGTAACGTCTTATTCATTATGTGATTAATACTCAGGGTGAAATTTGTTTGCCTAACTTATTAAAGTCGTTATTGTTGTATAGAAAACTACGATCAAAAATCTAGAAAACTGCATGCTTGCCTATGGTGATTTGTGCATAACATCTATTTCTGTTTTGAATGTTCATTGTAGTCATTTGTATTTAAATATTAGAATATGTAAATTAAGATTGCTATTTAATTTTTGCTTTACAAAATTTTGTAGCTATTTAATTTTATTTTATATTTAAAAGAGGCAATTTATTATGTTATTATTCATATACTGTGCTTGAAGTCTGCTATGTTTTGTGTATGTTGTTAAATATGTTCAATACTACTATTTATTTGGTGATACTACTGATATTTTGATGTTGTTTTCGAAGTTTTTTATCTTACAGTCCACTAAAAAGGTTTAATTCTTTCAGTTGAGTTCTATATAGATTCTTTCTATCCAATTGGTGGGTCAGACAAACAAAGACAACACATGAGCACATTATCTATTTCAATTTCCACACTTTTCTCAGATCCAAATCAAATTTATTTATGGAATTTTACCTCTTCTTTGGTTAGTCTACTGAGAAAATTGATGCAGGTTAATGTTCTTTTTGAATACGAGTAATAGATTGATGTAAATTGTAATCCATTTTTGCAGCAGCCTTGAAGTTGATCCTGTGGACCACTATAATGACAATGCTCAAATATACTTTCATCCTGCAATGCAACTTACCTTTAATTTTTTATATGCCCGTAGGTTTTTAATCAAGTTTGCTTCTCTTTCCTTTTTCAGCTTATCGACCCTCTTTGCATTAATGTGTTATAACTTATGCTTTCTTAATCGGATGATGTCAAGAAAGTTACCCATACATGCACATTATTATTAGATCAGGCCCACTTCGACGTGCATATACACTCGTCCCAATAATGACGATGCTTTTCATGTCACAACTCATCCATCAGAGCTAGCTTTGGATTTTAAGATCTCTCTTGCTTAGTAGGTGAAAGGAATTGAAAAGTTGTGTAACGACCCGACTTCCTACGCCCAGGAAGACGTATCGTCTTGAAGAAAGAAAGGGATGAGAAAATAGAAAAGATAGAAAAGAAAAAAACAACAACATCAGAATCTTACAGCGGAACGAATAAATTATAAATATCACATAAGTATTTACATAATATACAACATCAATCAGAGTTATACAGATAATACATCACATACTAGACAGTTATAAACACCTGTCTAGTTAATACAACACAACTCAAACAATACAGAGATACCAACACAGCGGAACTAAATATATATCTACAACGCTGAAGCCACCTGCTCCATTGCTCCTCCAGAATTCGTCAAAGCTAACCTGAATCCCTTGGCTACCCGTAAAAATTTGGGTACCCGAGAGTTTATGAAAAAAACAAAAATAAACTCCGGGTCAGACGTGGGTCTGATATGAGTAACAGGTTAAAGTTGCTTAACTTTGAAAATCCTTTGAAAACAAAAGGTATTACGTAAGACTCCCCACAAATAAACATGGGAAAGTTTTTACCTTACGCTAACCAAAACATTTGATAAGAAATTCTATGATATTATAATAGGTCTAGGGTTTTCAAGTAAATAGAAAATAGCCGAAATTGTTACATCTATTAAATTCCAGCTACTAGCCACAAAAGTGGGTAATACAATCAAAATCGTTGGCACTTATTGGATTGTGGATTCCATACAATGGCAGGGCTACTGGGGTACCGCCCGTCACAGTACGTGGCCTAGATCAACATACCGAGGATCACTCCCGACCCCCTGCAACACAAGGCCGGAACCATTCCTTACTGAACAGTCCCGAACAAGATAACCCCGCAGTTGGTGTACATCCAACTGCCCACACAGCCGAATAAAAAGGGACATCTAGACAGGGGAAAATCTTGTCCTGCTTGGGCATGACCCACCTAACCTTGCTGCACCTCCCCTGTTTTAGCCATTCCCGGTTGATGAGGCTTGAGGCTGCGATTACCTTTAGAGAATACATTTCTTAGAATGCTCATCGCCCACCTGACGATGTGTTGAAAGCATTCAATCCATACAAGTTCGTTTCAGGTTCGAACGAAACCGAAGGCATTATCTCGTTACACTCATTTTGGAATCACCTTTAGAGTTAACGACGATAACCCTTGCACTCTGAATCTTCATCTTCACTTCAGATTGACGACCTATCGTTAATTTGGAATCGATGTGGTTTTCGGATGTTCCAAACAAGGAAAACCGATCCCGGTCTCATCGAAATCCAAAACGTGTCTTTTAGGGCCAAGTTGTCTATTTAGTCTTAACAGTTTAATTCAAAATCATCAATAGATAATTCATAATATCACAGTAGATAATCATATCATCATCATAAACAAATAATCAAAATTATCAACCCAATCAGATAATAATATACTATCATACTTAAACAAACATCCAAGTCACATAGATATTATTCATCTCATATCTGAGTTCACAATCATCAAATGAAATATCATTCATCCACAAGCAATGATTTATAATCATACCATTTGTAATTAATTTAAAATGAATTAAATTAACTACTTCTATCTCTAATTAATTTAAAGTAAATTAAATTAATTACTTCATCTATAAATCCTGCTTATACAGTCATTAATTAATCATAAATTAATTGATCTTCCTCTGAACATTCATCTTGGTTAGACACCCTCGATTAATTATTCTCTAATTACAATAGGTAATTAGTCTTTAATTCATTGCACAAATTAATTATCCTAAATCATTTATAGTAATTAACATTTAATTACTTCATTTGTATTAATTAAATATAATTAATTACATTTCTCCTTAATTAATCACCACATTATTAATTATTTCTTAATTAACCAATTCTTAATTACATCATTAATTATTAATTAATGATCTTTAATTTAGATTTAAATTAAATTACTTTATTTAAATCGATTACATTAAGCAATTAATCCTTAATTAAAAACAACTATTAATCATCCTTGATTAATATCAACCAGTAATTAACTACCCTTAATTACATATTAATCAATTAATTATTCCATAATTAATTATCTCCATTAATTAATCCCTTGATTAATTTCAAAAGTAATTATCCAAATTACTTTATTGACACATCATCTTTCACTAATTACATTCAGTAATTATCATTAATTACTTCATTACGTAATTATGCTCCATTGAATACGCTAAGTCATTTACACTTATCAAATTTATCAAATGATATCCATAAATTAATTAAAATAAATTAATTAACTTAAATTAATCATCTTATCAAAATTAGTTGCCATAAGTAATTAATCTCTTAATTACTTTTATCAAGTAAGTACATTTAACAATTTACAATAGATTATCCAATTAATCTAATTAATTATTCAAAATTAATCCTATATATGAATTAATTAATAATACTTAGTTAATTATCTACATTAACTAATAACTTTTCTTAATTTACTTCTTAATTGATCTTTAGTTTAAGTCATTCCTTAATTACCCTATTATCCTTAAGATAATTTATATCTTAATTAATGACTTCATTAACGTTACATTTTAAATTTAAATTCAAATATCATTTGAATTGAAGAGTCAAAATGATTATAATTTAAATTCAATTTAAAATCTTTTAAATAAATGTAAATAACATTTATTATTTACATATGAACTTATATAAGAAAGACTTCTAAATTAAACTACTTGAATCTTAATTCGAATTTAAATTTCCAAAATACATTAATATTTTAACTTGCAAATCTCAAGTTTAACAATTTATTTACTTTTCATTCAAAAACCTTTAATCAAAGAATTCTCGGAATCAAGTTAATTTTTATTGAAACAAATTTACTTTTCAACACTATTTTATTTGAACTTATTTTTAAAACATTCATATTTAAAACTGATTTAAGCTTTCAGATTTGGATTTTAAGTAAACTTGAATTCCTCAATTTATCTTGATTTAAAACTTCGATTTAACTTTCTTTTAACAACTAGAGTTAGAAACTCGATTTTTAAATCCAAATCTATTTTAAACTTTAAGATTCAAATATCCATTTGAATCCAAAACCTTTAAAAATTCGAATTTAACTTTTGCAACAATTTTGTTTCAGGTCTAAGTTTTAAAATATGAAAAACTATCAGGTTTTAAACCTGAAACTCATTTAAATATTTAAAACTTCATTTTAGATTCAAAATATAAATTTGAATTCATACATCAAATTAGATTTACACTTTGTTAAATCTAACTTAAATTCATTTGAATTTAACATCATGATTACAACTAACTTACAATTAATTTTGCTTTAAATTTGGTTTAAATTTAAAAGTACAGGTAGTTTATACAACCTGTAGCAATTCAACACACACCTGAGACCAAAGCAAAGTGCTTCGGGTCAACTACCTCCTTGCTTCGAGTAAACAATGCAAATGACCGAGACTTCCCCGAGCCTAAAAAAACCCTGCACACAAAAAAACTGTGACAGTTCAAAACCTGGAAACACCAACACCTTCCCACCTCAAAACCTGTCATCATCGAGTTCTCCATCCTCCGACCATATGAGGGTCTGTAACTTCGGCCTCTTCTTCGACTACAACCCATCTATCACCACCCCAAAAGACCCTGAACTCGATCACCTACTTCGGCCGTGGCGATCGTTTACTTATACACAGCAAAAATTTAGGGTTCTATAAGAAAACCCACTACCGCATCTTCCTTGGTGAACTTCATCACCGCCGCCTATTTTTCCTAACATCATCAATCACTTCTCCATCGACCAGAAAAACCCTGACCCCTCCAGTCCACTTGATCACCCGCGAATCGAAAACAACCCACTTCCCTTCAAACCAGAACTGCATCAAGAATCCCTCACTAGAAATTGTGGTAATGCTTCTAAAAATCATGATCAGGTATGAAGTTTCAAATCCTAGTCCTGAATCAATACATTGTGAAACCTAAATTTCCACCTATTTAGTTTTAAGCAGTAAACTTGGTTTCCAGAGTCAAAAATATATTATTTGAATTAAGTTCCATTTTTAAAACTAAAGTTTACAGTTAAGCAGCCAAGTTTGATTTATATATTAGATTTAAACCGAGACAAGATCAAAGATTTGAGTTTTTAAATCAAAACAGGAATATTGGAAGATAAAAGCAGAGAGTACCCAGATGAAACGAATATACATATGCATACAGAGAAAGCACTAATACATTCATGCATTCAACATAATGATTCCAGAGTTTTCATGCAACAGATTTTTTTAAAATTTAAGAAATTTTAAAAAAAGTGTTACTCGCCTAGTTTTGGAAATAAACAGAGCACTTCTTTTTGTCTGAAACAAGTTGAACTTTAAAACTGGAAAGTAATTGCCTTCATTTCCTAAATCTTCTTGTCTTTGTTGGATTTGCAAATATTACTTAAGTTTGTGAGAATAGAAACATTTGTTATTGTTTCAGATTTGCTATGAAGTAATGAACGAACTGAAAAAGATGACATGTATATAAAGAAGTTTATAGAGGAAGGTGATAACTGGTTAAGCATATGCAGGTATAATTATGTTCTTTTTTGTATTAGGCAAGATATTTGTATTAGGAGGCTGAAATACAACTTGAAATGACTGTTGTTAGCAGCTAAGAATTGGTGTCATTAATGCTAATGTACTTTGTGTCTCAATTTACCAAATTTTATGCTTAGATATTTTATCATATTTTGCATACTTGTCTTTTTTTTCTATTCTTGCCTGCATCTTAATTTTTACAGGCTAGCTACATATTTATGTTTGACTGCTAACAGATATGTGTGTAAGTGTACAATCTGTAGGTTAGAGTTCAGCTTGTATATGAAGCTATTTGTTTATAGATATTTGTTTATTTTTTTCTTGCCTGAATCTTAATTTGTAAGCTACCTGCATACTTTTTTTTTATGCTTTATTCTTGCTTTCCAACTCCTTACAGGCTACACATATACACCTGATTTGATTTCATTCTTTAGATACAAAGTTATTTATTTCACTTTGTTCTTAACTTTGCATTTATTTATTTCTTTACTTGCCTGGGTAATGTTTCTACTTATGTCCAACTATATATAAAGGTGTTTTAGTCTTTACTATGAATTTAGTCTAAGTATTTAGTTCTATTTCTAACATGTGTGTTTACTTTTATTTTTAAACATAGACTAACAAATATTTGATTACTTATTTTTATTTTATTTTATACGTATATTAATATTAATAATGTTTATTTTAATTTAAACATTTTGAAACCTTTATTTTTAATTTCCAAATCATAACTTTCATTCAAACACACATACATATAATTAAAGTTGAAATAACAATTTTATTTAAAATTCATTTGTAAAGATTTACATTATTAATAGAGCTCATTATTAAGTCAAAATGATTTATAAAAGAATTTATTTCTTTATTAATAAACTACTTATTTTTATCAAGTTAAATTTTAAAACAAATTAAACAACCCTTTTGCTAAATTTAAATGTAAGCTAAAATTATTTTAAACAAACTAAACTTAAATCTTGAGTAATTTAAAATCATATGTCAATTATTAAATAGCTTAATATCAAGTTTCTAAATTATCAAAAATATTAGAATTAGAAAACATGTCTATTTATTAAATTTAAAACAAAGATTATCCATTTACAATATATACAAATATATACATTATAAATAAAAGGCAATTTGATTAGCTTCTAAAAAATAAATTATCAGTTAAATATTTATTTAAAGGAAGATTATTAAATCAATTCATATATTATTAACAAATATTATCAAATCAATTTAATTTTTAATGTAGATTATTAAATTGATATTGTCCCAAATTTCCGGGACATCACATTCCTCCCCCCTTAAAAGAATTTCGTCCCCGAAATTTAAAACAAAGGTAATTTAATAATCCAATTAAAAATTTAAATTTGAAACACAAGCATATATCAACCATAAACTAATAATCATAGCAACCAATTCATCCAAACCAACAAATCTAACTATCCCAACCAAATTCTAAATAGAATTTTCTCGAGTTTCCCCAAGTATAAATACCGGGTTACTCGCCCTACAGAATCCAAACAATCAATACTACTACTAAACTACAGAGTTCCCACTCATCTAGATCTACAAAACAAATCAAAATATCAGACCAAACTCAAGTCTGACCCAACAACCGAAATTCGCTGAACTGCTGACTCTAAAATCAAAGATAGATCTTACACGTACTCCCTCAGAGATACGTGAAACACTCTGAATTCCAGTTATCCAAACTGACAATCCAATTATGAAACCAAACACTTATCCAAAATCAAATCTCCGACTTCGGCATTCAGATTCGTCCGTCTCTTATCCACAAAATTCTTCGGACGATCCTTGGCTTCCTTCATCCTTACTGATCAGCTCAACTCTTGCTGATGTCCTTAGAAACAAACTGAACCAAAGACAATCCAAAAAATTGATCTTTCCAAGATCAACCAAAACACAGAATACAACTCTATTCCAAATCAGAAAATAGAACTCACTTCTCTCATCCAGAAAAGATAGAACATGTGCACTCCAAACTGGCCTCGGATTCTGAGAAATTTCCTGTAGAACTCTCTAATCCAAACACTGCAATTCCCAGTCGCTTCCACTTTAAACTATCTGCCACCATGCTTCCACTGCGCAACTCTGACTGAACAGATGAAAATGCTGATGATGATCTCGAGGACAAACTGGACAACATATCTTAGAACTACGGTTCAACAGATCCTTTAAAGAAACTCAGAAGTTCCTCCAAAACTCGAGCTGCTTCACCAACTCATTTTCCAAAAGTCATCCTACTACTAAGCTGATCCATCGGTACCACTCCTGGAATCCAGTTGATACCCAACTCAATCTTCAATTGCTGACCGAACCCTGACTTCTTGAAGACACCCAGAAAAATTTCTGAAACATAAGAGAATACTCAAACTATCGCAAGTCACTTTTGCTATCAATCCAGCTTAATTCCAAAGAAAACCGCTCTCTCTTACAAATCAGAACAGCTTACACTTCTGTGGCCAATCCATTGAAGAAATGGAACTACTCTGCTGCTTCCGTAGTTACCCTAAGAAAACTTCTAAGCCGGAAGACGTCCTAATCCAAAGCTCTTCGAGAAACTCGGACCTAAAACTATCAGAAACATTCTATTGAACTCAGCTACAACACCAAAGCAGTCACTCTTCCTTACTTGTTCCAAAGAAACATCTTCGGAGATATCCATAGTCACTGTGTCTCATCACACAGCTACTACACCTTGATGTATCAAAATATCTTGACTTACTTCTGTCCACCCGACAGATCCAAACTCTAGCTCAACCAAACTCTTACACTTCAAAGATGATCTTCAAATCTTAACAAATTTCCTTCAGAGATCGATGAAATCCTTACACATCCAAAACTCACTGAGACGGTATTAGGTCTACAGTCTCGACAATTACACTTCCAACCATTGATAGTTGTGTTACACACACCACTACCTATCTACCTTTATAACACATTGGAAAACCTGAACAGGTAACCCAACAAATAGGTAGAAACAAATATATAAATATATATATATATATATATATATATATATATATCAAAATTACAAATACGCTCTCTCGGGAAAGAAAACACTCAAGAGCCTAGGTATTCACTCAACCTAGCGCTCTGAAACCATTGTAACGACCCGACTTCCTACGCCCAGGAAGACGTATCGTCTTGAAGAAAGAAAGGGATGAGAAAATAGAAAAGATAGAGAAGAAAAAAACAACAACATCAGAATCTTACAGCAGAACGAATAAATTATAAATATCACATAAGTATTTACATAATATACAACATCAATCAGAGTTATACAGATAATACATCACATACTAGACAGTTATAAACACCTGCCTAGTTAATACAACACAACTCAAACAATACAGAGATACCAACACAGCGGAACTAAATATATATCTACAACGCTGAAGCCACCTGCTCCATTGCTCCTCCAGAATTCGTCAAATCTAACCTGAATCCCTTGGCTACCCGTAAAAATTTAGGTACCCGAGAGTTTATGAAAAAAACAAAAATAAACTCCGGGTCAGACATGGGTCTGGTATGAGTAACAGGTTAAAGTTGCTTAAGTTTGAAAATCCTTTGAAAACAAAAGGTATCACGTAAGACTCCCCACAAATAAACATGGGAAAGTTTTTACCTTATGCTAACCAAAACATTTGATAGGAAATTCTATGATATTATAATAGGTCTAGGGTTTTCAAGTAAATAGAAAATAGCCGAAATCGTTACATCTATTAAATTCCAACTACTAGCCACAAAAGTGGGTAATACAATCAAAACCGTTGGCACTTATTGGATTGTGGATTCCATACAATGGCAGGGCTACTGGGGTACCGTCCGTCACAGTATGTGGCCTAAATCAACGTACCGAGGATCACTCCCGACCCTCTGCAACACAAGGCCGGAACCATTCCTTACTGAACAGTCCCGAACAAGATAACCCCGCAGTTGGTGTACATCCAACCGCCCACATAGCCGAATAAAAAGGGACATATAGACAGGGGAAAATCTTGTCCTGCTTGGGCATGACCCACCTAACCTTGCTGCACCTCCCCTGTTTTAGCCATTCCCGGTTGATGAGGCTTGAGGCTGCGATTACCTTTAGAGAATACATTTCTTAGAATGCTCATCGCCCACCTGACGATGTGTTGAAAGCATTCAATCCATACAACTTCGTTCCGGGTTCGAACGAAACCGAAGGCATTATCTCGTTACACTCATTTTGGAATCACCCTTAGAGTTAACGACGATAACCCTTGCACTCTGAATCTTCATCTTCACTTCAGATTCACGACCTATTGTTAATTTGGAATCGATGTGGTTTTCAGATGTTCCAAATAAGGAAAACCGATCCCGGTCTCATCGAAATCCAAAACGTGTCTTTTAGGGCCAAGTTGTCTATTTAGTCTTAACAGTTTAATTCAAAATCATCAATAGATAATTCATAATATCACAGTAGATAATCATATCATCGTCATAAACAGATAATCAAAATTATCAACCCAATCAGATAATAATATACTATCATACTTAAACAAACATCCAAGTCACATAGATATTATTCATCTCATATCTGAGTTCACAATCATCAAATGAAATATCATTCATCCATAAGCAATGATTTATAATCATACCATTTGTAATTAATTTAAAATGAATTAAATTAACTACTTCTATCTCTAATTAATTTAAAGTAAATTAAATTAATTACTTCATCTATAAATCCTGCTTATACAGTCATTAATTAATCACAAATTAATTGATCTTCCTCTGAACATTCATCTTGGTTAGACACCCTCGATTAATTATTCTCTAATTACAATAGGTAATTAGTCTTTAATTCATTGCATAAATTAATTATCCTAAATCATTTATAGTAATTAACATTTAATTACTTCATTTATGTTAATTAAATATAATTAATTACATTTCTCCTTAATTAATCACCACATTATTAATTATTTCTTAATTAACCAATTCTTAATTACATAATTAATTATTAATTAATGATCTTTAATTTAGATTTAAATTAAATTACTTTATTTAAATCGATTACATTAAGCAATTAATCCTTAATTAAACACAACTATTAATCATCCTTGATTAATATCAGCCAGTAATTAACTACCCTTAATTACATATTAATCAATTAATTATTCTATAATTAATTATCTCCATTAATTAATCCCTTGATTAATTTCAAAAGTAATTATCCAAATTACTTTATTGACACGTCATCTTTCACTATTTACATTCAGTAATTATCATTAGTTACTTCATTAAGTAATTATGCTCCATTGAATACGCTAAGTCATTTACACTTATCAATTTATCAAATGATATCCTTAAATTAATTAAAATAAATTAATTAACTTAAATTGATCGTCTTATCAAAATTAGTTGCCATAAGTAATTAATCTCTTAATTACTTTTATCAAGTAAGTACATTTAACAATTTACAATAGATTATCCAATTAATCTAATTAATTATTCAAAATTAATCCTATATATGAATTAATTAATAATCCTTAGTTAATTATCAACATTAACTAATAACTTTTCTTAATTTACTTCTTAATTGATCTTTAGTTATAAATCGATTTAAATTATTAACTTAAATACATAAGTCATTCCTTAATTACCCTATTATCCTTAAGATAATTTATATCTTAATTAATGACTTCATTAACGTTACATTTTAAATTTAAATTCAAATATCATTTGAATTGAAGAGTCAAAATGATTATAATTTAAATTCAATTTAAAATCTTTTAAATAAATGTAAATAACATTTATTATTTACATATGAACTTATATAAGAAAGACTTCTAAATTAAACTACTTGAATCTTAATTCGAATTTAAATTTCCAAAATACATTAATATTTTAACTTGCAAATCTCAAGTTTAACAATTTATTTACTTTTCATTCAAAAACCTTTAATCAAAGAATTCTCGGAATCAAGTTAATTTTTATTGAAACAAATTTACTTTTCAACACTATTTTATTTGAACTTATTTTTAAAACATTCATATTTAAAACTGATTTAAGCTTTCAGATTTGGATTTTAAGTAAACTTGAATTCCTCAATTTATCTTGATTTAAAACTTCGATTTAACTTTCTTTTAACAACTAGAGTTAGAAACTCGATTTTTAAATCCAAATCTATTTTAAACTTTAAGATTCAAATATCCATTTGAATCCAAAACCTTTAAAAATTCGAATTTAACTTTTGCAACAATTTTGTTTCAGGTCTAAGTTTTAAAATATGAAAAACTATCAGGTTTTAAACCTGAAACTCATTTAAATATTTAAAACTTCATTTTAGATTCAAAATATAAATTTGAATTCATACATCAAATTAGATTTACACTTTGTTAAATCTAACTTAAATTCATTTGAATTTAACATCATGATTACAACTAACTTACAATTAATTTTGCTTTAAATTTGGTTTAAATTTAAAAGTACAGGTAGTTTATACAACCTGTAGCAATTCAACACACACCTGAGACCAAAGCAAAGTGCTTCGGGTCAACTACCTCCTTGCTTCGAGTAAACAATGCAAATGACCGAGACTTCCCCGAGCCTAAAAAAACCCTGCACACAAAAAAACTGTGACAGTTCAAAACCTGGAAACACCAACACCTTCCCACCTCAAAACCTGTCATCATCGAGTTCTCCACCCTCCGACCATATGAGGGTCTGTAACTTCGGCCTCTTCTTCGACTACAACCCATCTATCACCACCCCAAAAGACCCTGAACTCGATCACCTACTTCGGCCGTGGCGATCGTTTACTTATACACAGCAAAAATTTAGGGTTCTATAAGAAAACCCACTACCGCATCTTCCTTGGTGAACTTCATCACCGCCGCCTATTTTTCCTAACATCATCAATCACTTCTCCATCGACCAGAAAAACCCTGACCCCTCCAGTCCACTTGATCACCCACGAATCGACAACAACCCACTTCCCTTCAAACCAGAACTGCATCAAGAATCCCTCACTAGAAATTGTGGTAATGCTTCTAAAAATCATGATCAGGTATGAAGTTTCAAATCCTAGTCCTGAATCAATACATTGTGAAACCTAAATTTCCACCTATTTAGTTTTAAGCAGTAAACTTGGTTTCCAGAGTCAAAAATATATTATTTGAATTAAGTTCCATTTTTAAAACTAAAGTTTACAGTTAAGCAGCCAAGTTTGATTTATATATTAGATTTAAACCGAGACAAGATCAAAGATTTGAGTTTTTAAATCAAAACAGGAATATTGGAAGATAAAAGCAGAGAGTACCCAGATGAAACGAATATACATATGCATACAGAGAAAGCACTAATACATTCATGCATTCAACATAATGATTCCAGAGTTTTCATGCAACAGATTTTTTTAAAATTTAAGAAATTTTAAAAAAAGTGTTACTCGCCTAGTTTTGGAAATAAACAGAGCACTTCTTTTTGTCTGAAACAAGTTGAACTTTAAAACTGGAAAGTAATTGCCTTCATTTCCTAAATCTTCTTGTCTTTGTTGGATTTGCAAATATTACTTAAGTTTGTGAGAATAGAAACATTTGTTATTGTTTCAGATTTGCTATGAAGTAATGAACAAACTGAAAAAGATGACATGTATATAAAGAAGTTTATAGAGGAAGGTGATAACTGGTTAAGCATATGCAGGTATAATTATGTTCTTTTTTGTATTAGGCAAGATATTTGTATTAGGAGGCTGAAATACAACTTGAAATGACTGTTGTTAGCAGCTAAGAATTGGTGTCATTAATGCTAATGTACTTTGTGTCTCAATTTACCAAATTTTATGCTTAGATATTTTATCATATTTTGCATACTTGTCTTTTTTTTCTATTCTTGCCTGCATCTTAATTTTTACAGGCTAGCTACATATTTATGTTTGACTGCTAACAGATATGTGTGTAAGTGTACAATCTGTAGGTTAGAGTTCAGCTTGTATATGAAGCTATTTGTTTATAGATATTTGTTTATTTTTTTCTTGCCTGAATCTTAATTTGTAAGCTACCTGCATACTTTTTTTTTATGCTTTATTCTTGCTTTCCAACTCCTTACAGGCTACACATATACACCTGATTTGATTTCATTCTTTAGATACAAAGTTATTTATTTCACTTTGTTCTTAACTTTGCATTTATTTATTTCTTTACTTGCCTGGGTAATGTTTCTACTTATGTCCAACTATATATAAAGGTGTTTTAGTCTTTACTATGAATTTAGTCTAAGTATTTAGTTCTATTTCTAACATGTGTGTTTACTTTTATTTTTAAACATAGACTAACAAATATTTGATTACTTATTTTTATTTTATTTTATACGTATATTAATATTAATAATGTTTATTTTAATTTAAACATTTTGAAACCTTTATTTTTAATTTCCAAATCATAACTTTCATTCAAACACACATACATATAATTAAAGTTGAAATAACAATTTTATTTAAAATTCATTTGTAAAGATTTACATTATTAATAGAGCTCATTATTTTGTCAAAATGATTTATAAAAGAATTTATCTCTTTATTAATAAACTACTTATTTTTATCAAGTTAAATTTTAAAACAAATTAAACAACCCTTTTGCTAAATTTAAATGTAAGCTAAAATTATTTTAAACAAACTAAACTTAAATCTTGAGTAATTTAAAATCATATGTCAATTATTAAATAGCTTAATATCAAATTTCTAAATTATTAAAAATATTAGAATTAGAAAACATGTCTATTTATTAAATTTAAAACAAAGGTTATCCATTTACAATATATACAGATATATACATTATAAATTAAAGGCAATTTGATTAGCTTCTAAAAGATAAATTATCAGTTAAATATTTATTTAAAGGAAGATTATTAAATAAATTCATATATTATTAACAAATATTGTCAAATCAATTTAATTTTTAATGTAGATTATTAAATTGATATTGTCCCAAATTTCCGGGACATCACAAGTTGATACAAGAAGTGCAAAATCTCATAATTGACATCGATGCCCGAGGAACACCATTTCTATAGGAAGAGCAGAAAGGACCCACTTCAACACCTCCTACCACATTTAATGTTGGAACAATCTCTCAACCCAAGCCACTACATTGGTGCATGCAACAACAATCGATGGGAAATGAGAGTCAAAAAGATTGCAATGACTTATTTCGCTCAGCCCTACCACATTTCACAAAACATAGCAGATTCTGATCATCAAAAAACTATGTTCGACCACATTTGGGATACGTATGGAGAATAAGACCTAGTGTACATAAAGCATAAGCTGGTAGAAATTTTTTATACTGTAGGTTAAGCAATCACCCAAACATCTTGTATGCCTGAATGATACTGTTTGCATCGAATTAGCAGTTGCATGTATGGCAATCATTTGGAGAATTTGAAACCAATAATGGAATGAAATTTTAAAAAAATATCAGCAATATGTTCTCAGTTTTCTCAAAGGATTTTCTAATCCTTCATGAAAAACCATATAAGTTATAGCAGTCATAGGCATATAGTATTTTCATCAAGAAAAATAATGCATGGATGTCAAATTACCATAAACCTCCTCTGCCTTCTCTCTGAAACAAACTCCAAGTTTTTTCTACAGAAGAACTTCTAATATAATTAAACTAAGATAGGCAAAATCAAATCAGTAATATCCAAAATACAGTCATTAAAAGAAGGTTTGGAAATAGATTTTTAAAAATCAAGTTCAACATGCATCATGGCCTCTGGTGATGGATCTTAGTTCTATCGAAAAATAAAAATAAAAATGGACAACTATGAATAGAAGTTCTTTTTTATATCATGGGTTTTACATTCTGAAAGACAATTAAACCAATAAAAATAAAAAGAAGTACCCCATTATTTTGCAATAACCTTGATGAAGGTAAAACATTTCATCTTTGCAACAGGGCGATGCAACATCCATGAGGACAGAGGTTTGAGCAACGATGGTAAGGAGAGGTGTAGTTGAGGAGTTTGTCGTAGATGAGTCATAAGCGATCAGTGGCAGCATCAGTATTTGGTAGTTTGGTTTCAGATCGATCGCATAAGAAAGTTGGAGTAAAATAGTTTATGCATCTAACTGATTTGGGTGCATACGAGGAAGGTAGAAGATGAAAGTGGTAAAGGATAGACAAACATGGGTAAGTTAGGAAATAAAATGGAAAAAATAGCCCTAAAAAGTTAGCATCCAATTTTAAATACAGTGTTAATTTAAGGATTCCTAAAAAAGCTTCACATTGACCTATTTGATCAAGTATCTTTACAACATTAGTGAGGCGTATTAATCTTCAATTTCTTTAAATAAACATCCCTTTGATTTGTTATTGACTAACAATCAATTTAATACTGATCACATATATTTCGCAACATTAATGAGGCATACCAATCTTTAATTTCTTCAAATTTGCATGCATGGTATAACTACGTAATCAACTAATCACTTTCAGTTCATTAATTTGCATCTAATTAATGAAAATTATTTATATCCAATCAATAGAATAAAATCGTGCGTATTTAAAGGCATATAAAGTTTTCAATTAATTTAAAATATTTTTTAGCTATAAATTTCAACATCTTGAGCTTCAAGAATCCACCTTATTAAACATTATGGAACTAAGGATATTACATCTGTAAAAGCTCATAAAAACATAGGATAACTTGAGAATTCGTAAATAAATTCAACAATTTGATGAGATTTTATGAAAATTCAATGAAAATTATTTAACAATTTTATTTTCTTTTGTATATGAAATTGAAAAAAGTGGATATTGCCTGTGTATATGATTTGGTAGCTGGAGTTGTAGTAGAACCCATGAAGGATGAAGAGGTAATGGGGATTTTCTAAATGTTGCTTGAAATATATTCACTATAACTAATTTTGAAGTGCTAACGATAAAAATCTTGAAAGAACTAATTATTAAGATGCATGCTACCTTATAGTTACATATAACTCATTTGGTGGGTGATATAAAGTAGGTAACGTCAATTATCATTTAGCATGACTTAGCCGACTACGAATTGACTATTTATTATTTTTTAACTAAATATTAATCTTTAATTTCTTCAAATAAGCTAGTATAACATGCCTCTTATTGGTAAAACAATAAACTAAGTAATCAACTAAGCTTCTTTCGGCTCACAAATTTGCGTCTAATTAACGAAAATTATTTTTATACAATCAATGAAATTAAATCATACAAATCTAAAACCAATAAATATTCAATTAATTTGAAAAAAAAATTTAGTTATACCACATCTTGAACTTCATTTCTAGAATTTGCATTCAAGAATCCAGTTTGTTAAAAACTATGAACTAAGGATATTAGTATTATGAAAGCTAATACAGAATAGGTGAACTTGAGAATTAGTAGGTAAAATCAAAATTTTGGTGAGCTTTCATGAAACAGTCAATGGAGATCGTTTAACATTTTGATTTTCTTATGTATTTAAAATTGAAAAGAGTGGATATTTTATTTATATGACTTGGTGACAGGGTTGTGGTAGAACCTACTAAGCAAGAAGGCTATGCTTTTTGATGGGTTGCATGAAATCATGAAATGTAATCACTATAACTCATTTTTGAAGTACTAAGATAAAAATACAGAGAGAGGTAAATATAAAGATGCATGCTATATGATTCCTTTTTTGGGCTAATTTCTATATTATCAAAACCAAATCCAAAGCTGATTGAATATGTACTAATTCTTACAAATTACCAAATAATGAATACATGGAAATAACAGTAGAATTATTTCTTCACAGTTCCATACATGGATTACAAATTCAATTTGTTTATGTGAATGAAATTTTCCATTTGACTATATAAACAATTTATGAATCAAGCTATCAAACTTATTGACCAAACAATAACATGGCTAATGAACTTTTATCTCTTTTGTTCAAAATTTAATTGATAAACTATTCCATTTCTACCGTTCAAAACTTCTATCTCTAGTGCCATTTTTTCATTTCTTTACATGTTGCTCTTCACATAGTAAATTTCTTTACTATTCCATACACTGATTACAAATTCAATTTGTTACGTCGATGAAATTTTCCATTTGACTGTACAAATAGAACTTGTGAATCAAGCTCTCAAAACTATTGACCAAACAATAACATGGCTAATGAACTATTAGCAAAGTTAACAATAAATATATGTACACAGAGAAACCAAAATATGTGTTAGAAAATAAAGTTAGCAAATTAGGATCAAATATTGTAGTTTCAGCCACAATGGATTTGCATCCAAACTCGTATAAACACGATCTCCGATCTTGATAGTTTTGCTTTATTCAAATTTCTACAAAACAATAAAGTTCGTGTTAATAGTATACAATCTTTAACATGACAGCGAAGCATATCACACTTATAGTTTAACGGCTACCATATAATATTACATAAATCAAGGTAGGAAGAGAAAATTTTTGTGAAAAAGAAAACAAATAAAACTACCAAAAAGCATGTGCACTCCATTAATAAGCTAAGATCAATAGTGGTACTTACTCATTTAAAGCTTGTCCTCAAACTTCTGGCATGTAGTGATCCATTATCTCCATAATCTACGAGTAAATGCAAGAGTTCGGTATCATTCTATGATCACTACACACACATACATACATACATACATATACATACATACATATATATATATATAATTTTTTCAATGTATGTTTATGGAAAACCTTATAATTGTTTACCCTATCACAAAAATAACAATTATTATTATTATTATTGCAAATTTAGTAATAAAGATAAGTGACTAGTTGTTGATAAACTTGTCAAAACCTCATGATGTATCAAAGCAATAATATATTGGTAAAATTATAGTTTAAATTGACTATTAACACATCAAAGGAAAACTGATGCAGAATCAAAGCCTTGGAAAACTATGTATATACTTCATACACCCATGCCGAAATGTTAGTCCAACACATAACAAAAACAATCATGCATAAAATGTGATTGCTTTCGGTTAAAAATCATATATTTTGAAATCTTAAAGAAACAAAGAAATGGGATCCACTATCAAACTCGTACAAATAAAAAACATTTGGCTTTGTAATATTGTGTTCCCTTGCTAATACTCACTTAGTCATCCAATCATTCATTATAATACAGTGGCTATTTAGAGTTATTTCATCAAACAGTTGGACTGTAAAAACTAAACTTTATTGTTTCATAACTTGATCCATGTATAATGAAGCTGGGTAATGGTCGCCATTAGAAAACAGATCAAAAATGCACAAAGGAACTCACAGTACACAAAGCTTTTCAAAGCTGAAATGTCTGTTCAAACTAATCCTTGTCCATGTCTTCTTTGCCAAAGCGATTACTGGATCCGGATCTCAACTCTGAATTTTCTTTTACCTGTATAATTACAAAAGGTTTAAATTACTAACTGAAATAAGAATAAAAGAATTGACGCTATTAATTTGAGGAGTTTTGAGTTTTAAACTTGTATTGGAAAGAAGAATAAATGGCATCTTTAATAAAATGAACGTGGATGGAGATGAAAGATGTGTGTGAAAAAAAGATAAAAATGTCCTTCACGTACTTAATTAATTAATTAGTTGTGTGGGCACTTTTAAAAGGCAGAAAAAAGCTTCACTTTGACCACATTGATCAACTATTTGCTTTATATATAAGATCAGTATGCATGCCCGTCCGTTGGATGAGTGCGTGAAAAAATGCATGATGCAAAGTGTAATAATCGAAGCATTGCTACATTATCTGTAGTCTGTAACTTGAATAGTGAAGCATTTTATGTAGGCATACAAAGTACCCATATTAAGTGGTTCACTCTAGGGATGTTTTTGCTCTTTAATTAAATATTTGTTATGTTCAAACATCTAAAGCGAAAGAAACTGTTTTAGAACATTAAAAGAAAAACTTAAACATAAAGTGTCAATATTATAATATAAGATGCATGATAGGTAATGTGCAGTTGTATTTTCTTTTAGGGGAACAGAACCATAAAGTCTATGTTTCCCTTATCACTTCCTGATATATCAATTTAACTACAAAGAGTCATATATCAAATTGTGCATAGTATAGTTGTATAATATTGTTATAAAGTAATTGCTTTAATGGCCATCCACTTTTGTAATATGCCTTTTGCCATGGAAAAAAAGATACACATAACCACTACAATTATTTCACTAAATGAATTCAGTTATGCAATATGAATACTACCATATCCTGATGAATAATATGCCACATGCTTGAAAAATCAATATTTAATGAACAGAATATAGTAAGCAAAAATGAAAAGAAATTAACCTCAAAAGGGTAGTTACTTTGAAATGGAAGACCATTGTGGCACTTATCAATGCGGTTGGAATGACACACGGTGTTGAAACTCTGAAGCCCGCATTTATTTCCACAACTCTTTGACAACTAATCAACACTTCTACAACTACTTAAAAATTCAGCAACGCTCTAACCATTGTATTTGTGACAATATATTCTTGTTAATAGATTGTGCAGTGTCTTATGTCAATACTTCATTATCTAGATCATAAGGGCGGACTAACTAAATGCTTAAAAAAATCATAGTCACCTCATTAATTATTTGACTAAGGTGATACCTAAAGATCTCAATTCATCAAAAAAAAAAATTCTAAAATTACAAATCAGCCTCACTCACGTACTAGACATGATATTTTTATAATATATTTTTACATTTGAAGTATTTACAATTTGATTCAGAATTGAACTACATAATGCTTTTATAATCAAAGTCAAAGATAGTTGGTTAAGAAATCAACTGACCTTGTAACTGAAAGGAACATAAAAAGAATGAAATCAACTGAACGATTTTTTTTCTTTCCCAAAGAGATTGTCGGATCTTAATCCTAGCCCAGATTTGTGCTATTTTTGTTAAATCAAAAAAGGTAAAATTGATGATTGAATAAGGAAATAAAAAATTACACTGCTAATTGGAAGAGTTTGAGTTTTTGAGTTTTCATTACCGGCTGAAAAGGAAAATGAAAGTGCAGCAGCTTTTAGTCTATAGATTGAATGCTGGGTAGATGCTTGTTGACGGTAGGCGACACTTAGGAGGAGGCGAAGCTTGTTAATGCTTGTTGATGGTCTAGCGTTAGGGTATTTATGGTCTTGTTTCGATTTTCGTGTTTTACAGAAAAATCATTTGATAATAAGGAAATGGAGGAGGAATCCTTTTCTGAGAGGGGAGAAATGGATGTGTTGGTAGTGGGAAATTTTGCGTAGTAAATTGGAGACGTGGTTGGATGAAAATGGAAGGGTAAGAAAATGACAAAAATAGCCTCCCTCTTTCTTAAAATTAATTCGTGTTCAGTAATGTACGAAAGGGTATTTTCAGAACAACATAAAATGCTTCACTTTGATCCGTTGATCAGGGGTTTTGCTTTATAATAATATGTATAAGTTGTGAAGGTTAACATATGTGTAAAAATGCTTCGTAAAATATATACCTCAAGCCATTTGTACTTAAACTAATTTGTTTATTGTCAAGACTATTAGCGAAATATTCAACAATAAAATCGACAGTAATACAAATGATACAGTTTGATATTTCATAGTTTAAAGAACCGAATAAAACAAAACTTTTTAGAACTATGAAGTGTTTATTCTATTAATATGAATTTTACTTTGAATACAAATGAATTTAAGGAATAAATATCATACAAAATTTATGGTTAATTGAGCTTGTTGATTTAAATTTACATCGAAGATTCACCTTTATTCATTTATTTACGTAGACTATGGGAGGTCATGGTATGACAAAGAAATCGATGTCGTTGTTGTATAAGAGCGGCACACATTTCGTTGGAATGTTTAATGAATATGTGATACGAGTATGATTCTTTTCTAGTTTACATAGTAAAGTAAAGGAACCGATGTGATTGTCGTATGAGAACAAGCACACATTCATTGGGATACTCTATGAATATGTGGTATCAGTATGATTGTTTTCTAGTTTACATAATAATGTGCTTGATTTTATCTATAGATTTATCTTCTTAAGTATTGAACTTGTTAATGTTGCTATGCCGTTAGTAATATCTAATTTAATACATATAATACTTAAGGTGATATCATATGACTTCTAATATCATTTTTGATTTTAAATCATGTCCCCTGTTATATTAGCTATACATTTTACCACAAATAACATGATCTTTATTTGTTATGAAGAGGACATTTGATTAGATAATTAAAATACATCAACGGAGATGTAAATTAGGTGACTTGTTGTCATGGACTGCAACTACCCTTAAACAAGAACATTTTAATTTAGAAGTAGATGAACCAATTAACAATGCTGATTCCATATGGATAACTTGGTTTCATACACTATTAATAGTGTGGTAGACCAACTCAAATCTATTTTTAAAATAGCCTCTCAATATTGAACTAAACCATATTACAAGGGAAATTTCTCCAACTTCTATGAAGTTTTGAACATAACAAAAAATTATAAAAGCTTACATTGCTGTTGCAGGAAAATGGCACCCTGACATGAGTATGGATTACTTGAGTATGATTGTTTTCTAGTTTACGTAATAATGTGCATGATTTTATCAACATTCTACATTTATTTCTATCTTCAAGATCTACGTAGGTACAAACAAAGCATATAGCGTTTTGTATGGCTATTCACTTCAGACTGTACTCAACCAAGTACGAAGTTTTATTTATTCAGTTGTAACTTTATAGGCTATTCCTAAAATTTAGTTCACTATATTTCTTAATTTTGTCCACTATTTGTTCCTAAATTATTGAAGCTTTTCATTATATTTTTGCAGTTTGTCGGTTGCACCATCACATGGATGTCAATAATTGGAGAATCAAAGGTTGCATAAGGTAATTGTAAGCATCAACTTAAAACGCTCATCAAGTTTACTCAGTAAATCACCAAAGGTTCTTCAAGGTGATTACATGCACTAGTTCCCACTATTTTTGCACATCAAATTAAAGCACTACATTTTATGTTACTATTGCTTGTTACTTTCAGTTCTTATTGTACTTTGCAAAGATTATAGGTTCATTTGGACTGGTGGTACATAACCAGTGATTTTACCATTGACAACCACCATTGTACAATCCAACTTAACCCATGCTATAAAAAAATTATTACTCAGATTACACGTGTTTCTCGAGTTGTTCATCTTTCTTAAAGTGTTTTTTTCTCAAATTGATTGCTTTACCCATGAACTAAACATGAGCTGAATAATCATATTGCAGAAAAATTACTCTTTTCAAAATACTTGTTAAGTAAATCATGTATGCACTAGCTCGTTTTTTAGTATAACTGGCTTTTAGATTTCATGATCATAGTTTATAATGTATCTTCAAACATTATTTTCATACAATTTCATCAATGCACTTATATTGTACTTCACATAATTCTACTTGAACAAACATTCATATAATTTCAGCAATACTTGAATTTTTATTAAAGAGCTACTTGATAAGCAAGCTGATACATTCTTGGCTCCACAAATTGAAACAGCAATAACTAGGTTTCAAGTTGACATGGTAATTAACTTCACCTTTTACCATATGCTCCAGTATAGCTTGCACATAAACATGTATAAAATACTTTAAGCTCAACCCAGTTGTGTTTTCTTCTAAAAATTGTTACGATTATGCTCATTAATAATTATACTCACAGACAATTATTGAAAACATTTACAAAATCCGAATGTATATAGTCTGCCCACGGTTATAATTATAATTTTTTGAATGTATGGAGGCACGAGACTGCCCATAGTATAAATAGCACAAGTCATGGCTTCTGGGAGCTATAGGTATAGGTTTCCCATATCCTTGTTTATGGTAATAAATAGTTAATTTTAACTTTTATGTAGAGTAATGTCTTATAATGACTCTAATTCTGATGATGATTTTATATTTAAGGATTACTATGATGAAGATTTCAGTGATATTGCGACGACCCGTATTTTTCGATAATAAAAATTTGCTAGTTTAATAAGATATTGTAATTTAATATTGGAAGAAATAGAAATTTGTGATATAATAATAAAAATATAACTGGAATGTAATGAAATTGTATTAATTTAAGGCAATGGATAATTGCTCTAAATGTAATCTCAAATTAATTGAAATGACTAAGAGTTATAGGTGATATAGATTGTAAATAAATTATAGTAATATATGTATTAATGGGAAATGGATTAAAAGAGTAATTAATAAATTTAGTATTGATTAGTTAATAAAATAATGTGTAATAAATGAAAATTGAATAAAATTAGTGTTATGTAAGAAATTGAAACATTTGTTTGTAAACAATGAACTTATAAGTGTGATTAAAAGTTAACGGTAACAATTATTACATGTTGCCTATTGATTTGGTTTATTAAATTGAATGGAAAACCAATTGCAATTAAATGAAATTAAATATTACATTAATAGGAATTAAGATGAAATTGGGAAACATCAATGTACTAAGATATAACCAATGTTAATTATACCCATAAGATGATAATTAATTGAATAACAAGATTGACAATTAAATAAATGGATTTATTGGAATATAAATTTTTAATTACTAAATTGTTGAAATTGGAATTCAATACTGTAATTTGTGTAATATTGAATATCGAATTGATATAGAAATTTGTTTTAAAGGATTATAAAGTACTAAGTAATCTAAAATTATCAAAAATGTAAATTATTGAATTTGAATTGAAAAAGTGATTTTATTAATTTTATTAATTTTATTAATTTATTTAATTAACGTGAAAATAGCCATTTTGGTCACTGACTCGGATTCGAAGAAACCAGTTTCATCGGATCCATAACACTGAACTATTGTAGGATTTTAAGTTTCGTAGCGATCGGACTTGTCGTTTGATCGTACGGATCCGAAACGCCTATAATCAATTTAATTAAAATCATTTTAGAATAAACTGATTATAAGTTAACTTCTTCATACTATGGAACTAGGACCTGAAACATATTCCATTGAGTTTAAAAATATTGAAAACATCTATTTTGATATATGTGATGACCCATTTCGTTCCGGAGATAGAACGGGCTTTTCGGGTCGTTTATCGTTCAACTTCCAAATCAAATCTGACCCATTCATTATACACCCTAGTTATTCCTTATTCCATTTGTCTATACATACAATTTCATCTGCCCACTTCTCCTTCTCAATGGCAGACAAACAAATTCTCAATTCAATTTCAAATCAAATTTCAATAAAAAATTGAAACTCCTCGAATCCTATCAAATTTTATATCGTTTTGACGCTTTCGATGAGCGCAAGTTAAATCTACAGTTTTCTTTTAGATATGGGTTTCTATGTGGCCGGAGTTGGTCAGATTACTCTCGGCCGTTCATTGGGCCGCAATCGACTTCAATCGTCGATTCATTGGTGCTACTGGGTAGAGAGTCTGGCGCATGGTTTATCGGTGCCGGCCATTGGTCTTATCAACGGTTAGATCATTGGGAAGAATTGGATTAGGGTTTAACGTGTTGTGGCGGCGCAACGAGCTAGGGAATGGTGGAGCTGCAGGGGAGGCCATGGTTGAGTGCGGCTAGTTTCGACGAGGGGGACAGTGGTTGTGGCATGGCATACGGTGGTCGGGGGCGAGGGGAAATCGTGGTCAAAGTGGTCAACGGTCGGGCTGTTGGGTTCGAACGTGGTCTGGGAAGTTTCTCGTACGCGTGAGGAGATGGTAATGACAATATTATTATTTTATTTGTTTTAAATTTAAATTATATAACTTCTAACCTGTATAAATTTCACATACGATGTCCATTTTATGCGCGGTTTATTCCGCTGCGATCGTATGAAATTCCGAACATTATGACGTTGGCTTGGATGAATTCTAAAAATGTTCAAATTTGGGCCCTAAATTGGATTTAAAATCGAAGGTGGGTGATTTGACCCACTCACAACTTCTAAAATTTCTTATGTTAGTTAAAGTAAATCTGTGATGTGATTAGGAATTTATCTATGGCTGTTTGGTATATTTAAATTGAAATTCCTGTTAATTTGAATTTATTTTGAATTAAATTGTCATTTAGTTTATTGTTGAATTTAAATTGCTAGTTCATAACCTGTATATAATAATCTGTTAATTGTTGATATTTATTGGTTGAATTGGATTATGATTGTGATGGATGGTTGAATTTATTATTTGACGATTGGATGTTATATTTGACTTATGAAATGTAATCACTATGTCAGTTCCTTTAGTTATTATTAGGAAAATCACTATGGGTTGAAATGATATATACTCAAACGATCTATAGATTAGGGAAAAATCGTTATGAGTTGAAATGATAGACTCAAACGATTTTATGGATTTTTATATTTACTCGGGATTGCAGATTGAAATGATATATATCCGTAAATATAAATTAATTGCGGATTGAAATGATAAATATCTGTATCACTTGACCATAGGGTAGAGAATTATATACAGATACTGGATTGGTTAAATTAAATGATTTTAAAATCCAAAGTTTTTGAATCCAGTTAAATGATATTTTGAAATAAAATTTGATTTATATAAATTGAATTATTATCGAAATTCAAGTTTATGTAAAAGAATTGGGATTGGTTTAAAGGAATTGTTTAAAGAAATTAAATTGAAATTTCAAAGTTGAATTTGAAGTATAAGTAAAGTTTAGCTGAATTTGAGTTATTGGAACTCGTTTGAAATATAACTTCGAAATATTTTGAAATTAGAATAATTCAAATTGATATTTTGAACATGGATTGAAAACGATATGAAATTCAATAGTTTGTTGAGAATTTAAATTTAAAGGTTTGAAATTGGGTTTGTTGATTTGGAAATTTAAATGGTTTAGAGGGGTTGAAAAGAAACAAATAGTTTAAAATTGATATTAACTTCAAATTCATATTTTAATGTAAACTGTTAAAAATATACTATTTTAAATTTCTAGTTATTAAGATTTTAAAATTATTAAACAATTTTAACCTATATTAACTACATAAATTATTTTAACCTATTTAAACTGTTTGCGCTTGGTCACAAACCCCAAATATCGTAGAAGCACCAATATATGAATATAAATCAACAATATTCAAGCACAAGTCACAGATCTAAGCTAACAACAACTAACGATCCAGAAATAACGAATAGAAACACAAGATTTATAGTGGTTCGGCTATCTCCAGCCTACGTCCACTTCAAGTAACTATATTTTATTAATGTTCTTCGTTGGTTACAGTCGATTACAACGGATTACAGTGAAGGATTTCCAATACAACAGTGACGGTAAAGTGTAGAATTGAATCCGGCAGAGTTTGGATGTTGAATAGCCAAAAGATCCCTTTTTTGTAGGTTCCGGGGGCTATTTATAGGTTTAGGCTGATATCGTGTTCAAACCTTTGGAGACTCCTTTTGGCACGTGAGTGGGTCCACGCGATCGATCCCGGAAAGTTTCGACTCAATTCGTGATCGATACGAACCAATTTCGTATCCATCAAAAATGATCCAATCGAGCTGAAACTTTGCAGGAACGTTCTTTAGCTTGTACGCAAGCTCCTGTGAAAATTTTGTAGCATTTGGACCTATGGTTTAGGAGATATGATCGATGCAACCTTGTATTCTTCGATGGCTGTCGACTTCGAATCCACGGTTCGTATCCATGCCTTTCGTATCGATCAGAAGCACGTGTGCATAGGATGACGTGGCGCGAGTTTCTTGGATCGATCCAATTTCTGCGGCGAGTTGATCGAGTTATTCCGAGGCTTTCGCCTTGTTTACATCGACATGTTCGCATCAATAACTGGGGGTTTTCATATTGACGACGCTGTTCGCATCGATGATTAGAATGCCGTTTTGTATCGATCAAGGAGTGCACCATTCGTATCGATCGATCGTTGGGGATCGATACGAATAACGAGTTTTGGATCGATGTGAACCAGATCGACACGAACAATGTAATTCTTAGTGGAATGCGAACAGTATCGATGCGAACAGAACCAGTGCGACGACTCCGGATCGATTCGAACATTTGGATACGAACAATCAAGCATGCGTGAATCTGATCGATACGGACCTGATGGATTCGAACTATACAAAACCTGATGGATTCGAACAGATTGAGGTAATGTTATTTCGGTGTATACAAAAGCTGATGGATTCGAATGGATCATCACCTCGTCTCTTCGATGGATACGAACAACATATCTCTTCTACCTTGTATCGATCATATCTCCTTCATACAAACTCCGATTAACCTGAAATTTGAAATGTAGTCTCTCCTAGCCTTGATCATCATCTCCAATCGATTCCGCCTGATCGGAGCCCAGTAAAATTTTAACGACATCGATTGCAGCCTTGTTTCTAATCGATCTCTAATCCTGATATCCATTCTTCCTTGCCAATTTGTTGATATTCCAGATTTGACCAAAAGGTGGGATAACATTTGCCCCCCAAAACATGCCTTGTGATAAGAAGGTGTGTTTTGAATAACTCAGAATCCGATATCCAAAATCCATAGCCAATTCCATGTCCATCCGAACTCGATAACCAAGTTGTAATCCATCCTCATCCAATAACCAATAACCGAATCCAGAACCTTTTCGGGTCGATATCCAAATTCGTAACCCTCTCCGGGTTCGTGCCAAGTGCAATCCATACCTAACGATCATGGTCCATTGTCACTGGACGTCGAATAATGCCATGGCTTAAGTCCTAAGCCGAATCCCGGTCGCTCCAGACCCTTGTCGAGCATAGTCCATACTCAATAACCTAAAACAATAGCCAATAACGTAGGGCCTAAGTCCTAGGCCGAATCCTGGTCTCTCCGGACCATTGCTGAGCATATTCCATACTCAACGACCTGAAATAATAATTGATAATATAGGGCCTAAGTTCTAGGCCGAATCCTGGTCTTTCCGGACCCTTGCTGAGCATAGTTCATACTCAATGACCTGAGTAAACCGACTTACCACATTCGGGCAAAGCGACTCACTCCTTGCCTGGTATAATCTATACCCAACAACCGTTTACCAAAAACCAGACAAAAATCCAATCAAAATCCAATCCAAAATCCAAATCAAATCAGAAAATCAGAAATCCGAACCAATATCGAAAACCGAAAATAATTATCCAAAAGAGAATCCAAGCCAGAAAGCAAACAAAACTAGGAGTTCAAACCAAACTCCAAAACCAAACCTGAAAAAACGAGTATCCAGCCCACAAATGGAAAACAGATTTCACAAACCATAGCATCGCGGTCTATCACCATTCAGAGCATGCCTAGGGGCTACCTCTGTCCCCGTACATGCGTAAATGATTTTTCCATTTGCTGGTGGCTTGCTACTTATTTCATAGCATCCCAGTCAATTGATAAATAATCGACCATCATCCCTGAGCCTCACACCATCATGGTTTAAAGTAGACGGTGGTTGCTCCTGCTCCACCGATGCATTCCGAACCCAACATACTGCCTCAATTGTCCATTCCTCACATTCTCCTCAATTCTGTCCTTTAAGTGCCTGCAGCTGTTGGTATCATATCCATCCAAATCATGGAAGAGACGGTGCCTTCCTGATGCCCTTTCACGTTCAGAGGGTTCTCTCCTAGCTGGTCTTTGGTAAGGAAGGCGATTTCGGGTTTCCACGTATATCTGCTCCAATGTTTCATTCAATCCAGTGTAGGTGGAGAACTTCGGCTCCCTCCATCATTTCCTGGCCTTTTCCGAATCGTCATTAAGATTCCTTTTTCCCTTTACTTATCTCTGTCCAAGCCTCACTAGATGGTCCTCCACCCTCAGTCGCATTCACCTCTTTTAATTTTAAATCTATGCATGCGTCCTCTTGTCGAAGGAATCTTTCAGTTTCGTGAAAGAATTCCTCAAGATCCAGTGGTGGGTCTCGTAATAGAGATACTTTAAAATCCAAATCCTCTCTGACTCCCGATACTGCTACCATCAAAACCATCGATAGATCTGGCCGATCCACCGAAGCAACCGCCGCATTAAACCGTGTCAGGAAAGCTCTGAGTGACTCATCTGCCCTTTTCTTGATTGACGTTTGTGTCATCACGTTCTTTGGCCTCTTGATATGAACCCAAAATTGCCTCAAAAACATGTCCACCAACTCTTTCCACATCCTAATAGATCCTTCCTCCAACTGCCTGAATCACATCGCAGTTATATCCGTCAAGTATAGAGGGAAACATCGGGCCATAACTTCCTTCGATGCCCCCAGCACTTCCATGTATCTGGTGTATCTCATCAGGTGATCGGTTGGGTCAGCCATGCCATTGTAGACTTCCACGCTAGGTAGCTTGAAATCAGGTGGATTTTGAGCTATCCTGGTTTCCAGAGTAAACGGACTCTTGTTCACTCCTTCCAGATCTCCATTGGTTAAACCTCCGCGCATAGTTCTCCTAATAATCTCAGCTAATCCAGCATTATCTATCAAAGGTTTCCCCTCATGCCCTCGTGGGAATTCTGGTACGTATTCTTCGTGTGGCTCATCTCTAGCCTGTTGAGCTCCATCCATAGGTCTTCCAGTGCCAGATCCTACGGGTCTGCCCCCAAGCCTTCGTTGATCGCCTTCTGGCTCTGTATTCTGTCCTCCATTGGGTTCCTCAACCCTGGCTCCTTGTTCCACATTCGCAGCCTCTATAGTCGGTCCTAAGTTCTATGTTCTTGTAGCTCTTATCTGTTCAAAGAAAGCCTGCATCATATCATGTTGACTCTTCAACAATCTCTTATGCAATGAATTCGCCATAGCTTCCATCTCGTCCCTGGTAATATAGATAGAAGCTTGCCCTTCTCCAGCTCTGGATGATGCCTCTTGACTTCCTCCTTGTGGGTTTCTCTCGGCTCTTTGTCTTCTGCTTGTTTGTCGAGTCATTATCTTCAAAACCTGAATTCTTCAAGCTTTTCAAATTTGAACTCCGAGCCTGGTGTAGCGGGTGCTAGTCGTTCTCAGTGAAAGCATAAACCAATTTAATTTATCTTTAGACTTATCAAACCATTTAGTTTATTTTAAATCTAATTAATCTATTTTAAAGCTATTTAATCTATTTTAATTACATTTAACTTATTTTAAATCCATTTAACTATCTTAAATCAATTTAAAACCATCTTCAATCTATTTAAATATTTTAGAGTATTTTACTATATAAAATTTATTTTAACTATGATAAACCTTTAAAACTATTATAACTATCCAAGTTATTTTCTAAATTTTAGACTAAGTAAGGTAGAAGTGTTTATATTCAATCCTTGATTTAAAAATGAATATGATGATTATAACCTAAGTTGGGATCTTAATGACATATTTGATTTAATATGAATTTTGAAATGAGAGTTTAACCTATTTTGGAAATATGACTTTTGAAAGAAAATATAATTTCGAAACTATGATTTCAAAGGTGAATATGATTTCGAAAATGATTATGATTTCGAAAGTGATATGATTTGAATTGAATATGATATTTTGATATCAATTATGAAATGGTTTTGGAAATTTAAATGAACCATCCAGTGTGTAATAAGCGATTGGTTGTTAAAGAGACCGGGATTGGATACTGTCACACTCTCTGCCTATACCGAAATCACTTTAACAACTATGTACGTGGTGGAGATTCCAGAAATGAAGTAGGATGGTTTGGCGAACGATTTCTGTATAAGGTATGTCGTGACCCTGACTCTCGTGATCAGCTTAGATGTGACTAAAACAGGAGCCATGCCAGGCCAAGTGTGGTCGCACCTCCGATCAGACACATTTCTTTGATACCATTTCTGTTGCTTTGTGATTGATTTGGTGGCCACCCCTTGATTTTTATTTCGGAATGTATTCCAAGGTGGGCAGTAGTAGATGTTATGCGTTACCACCAGTCCGGATCCACAATTGGTATATCTACACTGGCATTGCCTCGAGTGCCGTGTTCACATGCCCTAGAGTGCCTTCTACGGGTTTGTTTTGTACCTTACCTATGTGGAGCCCTTTGTGTAAACCTCCTGTTTACGAAGGAGCGTATGGTACTGTATAGGCCATGTGAATATATAGAATGTGTTAAGGGGGATATGGGTAAAGCCTTAACGCTATTTTAATATTTTTACTTCACCGTAGATGTATTAATAGCGTACTGTACTACATAGTAGATAGTTTAATGGATCCTTAGGAGTTGTGAATCTCGAACATCTTTTAAGTTACCGCACTCACGTTAGACATTGGTAGGAGATGTCAAATCCCGTAAATATCTCTGACGCTGTTGCACTCATATTTACCGTTGATTTAACTTACATAAGATCTTTTAGATCTGACTCGAGTGTTTTGTCTTTTCAATTCGCTCGGGTCAGCCTGAGTATTTCAGGATTGAAGACCCTATTTCTAGAGGACGAAGACGAAGATTTGTACTATTATTATTTACGATATGTATTCTACTGCATAATATTGTTCCACCGCAATTTATTTATTTATTCCTGTTATATGTAACTCTGATCTGTATTATAATAGAATAATCAAATGTATTTATAAAACAGCTTCATGAACTATTATTTGATTATTATATTTTATCATTCCGCTGCAAGATTCTGTTTTTGTTTTATTTCTTTCTCTTTTTCTTATTTACCCCATAGCAATTTACCATTTTAAACGGTTTGAGTCTGACATGTGTGTCTGCTAAAAGCGCCTAAAAAGGCAGGTCGTTACATATATGTTAATGACTAATTACTTTAATTATATATTGTCAGTAGATATTGTAACTTTCATTATTTAGATGCAGAGCTGAAGTAGGTTAATAAAATGTTAAAACATATATGATTTTATTGCATGTAATGGAAGGATTATATCTTCTTTATAGAATAATTAGTCATGCATGTGTGTGCAATGCATATATGATTAAGATTAATTAACTAAAAGATAGTCTTGGACATAGTCAGTACACTACAAAGAAGCACACGTAGAAGACAATACATAGAGTTTACTTCCTATAATTCATTCAAAGTTTGATTCCTTTTTGAGAGCTAACACTAAAGAAAGAAAGAGTTCCTAAAGTTAGCAAAGTATACTTTATAAATTTATAATCCTTCTGACAAAATATTGATTCACCTTTTCATAATATTTTCAAACATACGAGCTCAAATATTGATAGTCTAAGGAGAAGTTCCAATAATGTTAATCTCTCTCTCTCTCTCTCTCTCTCTCTCTCTCTCTCTCTCTCTCTCTCTCTCTCTCTCTCTCTCTCTCTCTCTCTCTCTCTCTCTCTCTCTCTCTGTGTGTCTTGTAGGAGCAAGTGTTAATATCCAAAATTTCAAGGAAACTTTGCTTCCATTCAACAATGATTAAAAAAATTCTAGCAGATGCAACTGTGATGACATTATGCTTAAAGGTCTTCTTATCTCTTTCCACAAGAAAGGAGTCCTTATTACTATTATCTGAAATAACAAAGCATAGAAATGACTAATTTTAATGATAACGAGAGTGATTAGAATACTTTTTTTATGAATACTGCATTTTAATAATTAATCAATCATCATTTTACCATAGAACAACAATGTTATATGACTGAGTTTTGCACAGTTATATGTTCACGCAATGTTATATGCAATCAAATCAAACACCATGAATTTCCATTCAATATTGTAGTTTAATGCAGTTTTCAAAATAGCCAATTTTGTTTTAGGCTTTTCGTTTTCAAATTTTTGTTCAAAAACAATTTTTCAAAATAGTCAAAGCAAATGCAATTTCCAAAATGTTAAGAAACGTTCAAAAGGGAAAATTGAAAACGAGCTTCAAAAACTCAAAACTAAAATATAAAAATGAAAACAAACAGGACCTTATATTTTTAAGCTTTTTTAAAAGTGGTAATATAGCAAACTAAAATTACATGTTTCATTTTAAGGACTTGAAACTATAGAAGTTGAGTGGAATAAATTATGAGCAAAAATTTTAATTTTAATTTTTGCGATAATTTTCCAGGTAAAGTTGTACTTTACCCGTTAAAATAAAACAAGGGGATCATAACGCTCCAAATAACATCCTCTTCTTATATGTAAAAAATACAATTATGGTGGACTCCAGTAGATGTACTATAGCAAATGAAGAAATTGATTAATAAAATTACTAAATATTTTCAAGCTTTCATTTTCGAACAAATCAGGCAATCAAATATTAACTTATCAAAGTATGTTTTGTGCATCTCCAACCAGAAAGCAATTGTAATATGAGCTGAATTACAAATCATCAATTCTTATTTTCATTCATAATTTAGTCTCCAATGGCAATGTTGATCAGAATGTTTTGATGATTTCATAGAAAAAATTACTAAACATTGTCAAGTGCAATGTCTAGCTATGGATATAGCATGTCACAATGTCAAGTAATAAATGTTGATAAAAAATATTTCCTTTTCTTTCCATATAATTTTTGTTCATTCATAAATTAACTAGAACATACATGCTAAATTGCTTCTACAAATGGAGTAGTAATTTTATAATTTTAATGACATGTTTAATTATTCTTTACTTAATTGAGTTCACATTGGGAACTACCTCTTTGCATGGAGTTTAAATACAATCACATGTTATTTGAGTCGGAGATGTATGCCTTTTCACTTTTAAATTCCAAAGAGAAAAATAGCATCTTTTAAAGCACATGAAGCTATCGAACATGGAAAATATTTTGAGCTAAACAATAAAATGTTATATATAAATAAGAGCATTCAACTGCACCCCAAACAGTGCAGCACCCCTAATTCTCTCTCCTCTCAAACCAATATATATATATGTGTGTGTGTGTGTGTGTGTGTTTGTGTTTGTGTGTGTGTGTGTGGTGTGTGTGTATGTATATTACATTAATTAGAAAACATTATTCAATCACTCTTCTAGTATTAAATTAGCCTTAAGATCCATTATTACGCAACCTACAATTATATGTACATATATAGAATAAAAGACCATTAAAGTTGAATGGCAATACTAAATAACGACATTATTTTCTAATCAAGGAGGAATACAAAATAGATTGTGGTTCATACAGCATATTATGCAAACTTCATATTGGTTGATCCGCCTACAAAAAGGAGCATAATGCTCAAGTAAGTGTACCTTTTATGTAAGGAAATTTTGGTATGACATTGATTTATACTTCGGTAATGGACATGTTCATTATTTTGTTTTTTCTGATCAGACATAAAGTACAAAGGTTTATTTGCATTCTATGTTATTCAAATATTGAATGTTTTAGGCTCGCTAAAGTAGGACCAATTGAAAATAGACGTATAAATTATATTTCATGTAATTTTCATGCTACGTACTCATGATTGATCTACGTAGTTTGATTGTGTTGATTTATAAGGTTATTATATATATGACCCAGGAGGAGATTGTTGAAAAATTTCAACAAGTGGGCTAAAAATGTAAAATAAAACGTGTTATGCTTTTTCGGTGTAAATCCTAATTTAAGTGATATAATTTTAAAATATATTTGGAAGGCTTATGGATCTAATTGTCATGGAATTGATGTGTAGATACTGGGACATTCTAATTTGCTGAAAGGTCAGATCAGAAAATGTCAACATTATAAATAATGGCTAATATTAGATCTATGGTCCGTGTGGTTTGGAAGAACAGACCAATTCTTCTTCTCTTTCAATCAACAAATATGAACTCGAGTATGTCTTCCGTAATGATGTTATCAATTCTATATTTCTCGATTAATTCAACATGGATTAATGTTTGGATCTAAGGTTACATAATTAGTTGATGCTATAGTATATGGAATTCCTAACTGTAGACGCGCACAACTCACATAAACTTTAAGCACCAATCCTTGGCAATCGTTATCTCAATCACGACATAAATAATGGTTCTTGGTCCTTTCGGCAACCGTGTTGACCTAGAGCTCAAGAAGAGTGGAAGATCTTATTGAGGAGGAGAGTTACAAGAATCGGCTGAAGCATCTGTTGGGTTTTCTCGCATTGTATATGGGTAATAGACGCACATTGGAAAAAGAATAGTCTCACACCGTCAAAAAATAATGAAGCTGAAGTGGTATATAAATAAGTTCAGTCGTATGTAACAACATGAAATTCCTTTTATTAAAAGGCGTTGACCAAACTCTATACTGCCTCCACGGAGAACTGTGCGGACATGACTTCAACAACATCAACTTTTAGAAGAGGGAAACAAATAGAAAAATACAACTTTTGGATCAACAACGCTGAAGACATTATCAACAAAATCAATAAGGAATGTATTTTTCCTTTTGTTTTAAAATCTCTCAACTCTTATACTTTGAATTGGGTATCTATTTTGTATTTAGAGCATCTCCAACCCATTTCACGAATAATGTCAAGTAAATCTTAAGTGTCAGTGGGTTGTAAACAATGTTAATTCAATGTTTGTATACATGACAATGACATTTACAATTTCTTTTCGCTGTAAATGTCAAAAACGGTTATTTTTTTATACTGTTATTCTATTATTTGTAGAGAATTAAAATAATTTATATAATTTACTAATAATTACTTAAGTCTAAAACTTTACATTGTGATATGCGATGTCTAAAACTAGATATTGCACTTCTCATTATCATCTTAGAATTATAAGTTACATTAGCATTGTAGAAAGTATTATACAAGATATTTTATAATTGCAGATATACTTGACACTCTTATGGACAATAGCTTATTTTGTGCTATTATTTTGCATTTTCATTTAACTCTTAAAATTTTAGTTTAGAGCATAGGGTATAGTTCGGGCTCGGTAACACCTTAGATTTACTTCAATACTTGGTCCCATCTTAAATTTATTAAAAAATATAAGTTTGTTTTTCATTATTTTTAGAATATTCACGTACAAAATCAAAATTTTTACATACGCATTTTGAAAACATAAATGTACAAAAACGAGAAATATATTTATTTTCATTAGTTTTGGATGAAACCTGTGAAATGAGCTTTTTGTTTAGCCTTACTTTTGTAATTTACTTATTAATTCCCACTTACTTTTAAGCCTTTGCGGTCTTCAACTTATTTTAAGCCATTCCCGTCCTAGAAACCTTCAACGTGAATATACGCATATTAAACCAAATTGAATAACAAATACAGTTATCGTTAACAAGTGGCATTGCATCCCTTCAGATGCTTTGCAGGACAGAATCTTTACAACAGAGATACATGCTACCACAATCAATCATACATATACAATACATCACTGACCAAGTCCTTCTCCCTCAACTTATAAATAATCACATCCCATACAAAACCTTTCCAAATCCAACACTCACAATGTCTTCAACCATCAGTGCAACCTTTCTCATAACCTTGTCCCTAACCATTATCACCTTCTCCTCCGCCAACCTGCATCCAAAAGAAAAGGAAACCAACCTCCAATTCTACTACCACGAAATACTCGCTGGGCCAAACAAGACATTACTAACAGTTGTGCGTCAAAACAGCACTGCATTAGGCTCCTTTGGGGACATATCTGTGTACGATGATAACTTAAGGGCGGGACCTGAGCAAAACTCTAAGGTCATTGGCTATGCTCAGGGCACTGCGGTGCAGGCATCCCAGCACAGAGGACTAGAGTTTGTCCTTAACATGAACTGGTTCTTTACTGAAGGAAAGTACAACGGAAGCTCACTTGCTGTGTTTGGCAGAGCGGCTTTTACTGATGTCAGAGAGCTTAGTGTAGTCGGTGGTACTGGCATTTTCAGGCTTGCTAGAGGGGTTGTTATTGGTCGACCCCTTGATGCTCCTCCTGCCTCATTTATTATCTCTTATAATGTTCAGGTGTTTCATTACTGAGATTCATGTATTGGTTTTATGTAATGTGTGTAACATTTTGTAGCATGTACCAGTGTATCTTCATCAACAAACACTGAAATTATTACATAGGTCAATATTCATAGAGTGTACAATTATGCATCAGTTACAAACTTACTTTTTCAATCATCTTTTCCTCATCCAAATCTTCTTCCACTAAAATCTTCAATCCGAATCCCGACCAGGAACGAACAACAAATATTTCAAAGAGAAGCACATCGCGATATAAGGTACAAGAACCGAGTGGAGTACTTAGAATATAACCCTTAGCCATCATAAACTCATATGTTCCTCCAATAATATTGAGAACAGAAGTACCATTTTCTACCCGTCTTCCAAAAAGGGCGATTGTGCTTCCACTGTACTTCCCAGCTACAAATACGATGTTCCCTTCAACAAGGAGATCTTGAGATTCACTCAGTGATGCTTCAAATGCCGAGCCTTGTACTCTAGCTACGAGCTTTGATGTAGTTTCTGGTCCTGTTCTGAGCTCATAATCCACAACTCTTATGGTTCCGAAACCATGTAAAGTGTTGTTTGGTTCCACAACCGTTATGGTAGTTGCATTTGGACCGGAAAGGATTCTGTGTAGGTATAGGCGCATGTACGTTTTCTTACCTTTGCATTCACAATCTTCAGATGAGATTAATGGTAACAAAGAGAGAAATATGGCAATCAGGATGACGCGAGAAAAGGCCATGATTTGCATCAAAGTTTTACACTTGATTTCTGAGTAGTAATATGTGTAGTCTATGTATAATGTTTACTTATACATTTGACATCTAAGATGTATTTTCGCGATCCTAAGTTTGATTAACTTAGAAGTGATGTGTAGGTAGAGTATTCAGAATGCATTGAATGTCTTTTAGGAAAGTGGATTATTACATTTTTCCAGATTTTTTGTCTTCTGAAGTCTTACTCTCTATCTTTTCCCATATATAGCTAGATGTATAGCAGCAGTAGATGTACCATTTTGACAAAATTCAGTTATTTGATATGGACTTTTTACTTGTATGCATGGACTGCAATTATGTTCACCATCGCTGCTTTGAGGTTGAATTAACCTTCTTTTATGATTGGTGCATTCATTAATTACATAAATGGAGCTTCTAATATTTTGTTTGTTCTCCAACGTACAAAATGCAATTTGTTTTGACCTCCAAATACAGAGAACAAATAAAATTTCACTTGTAGTTGTATGTTTAACTAGATTACTGGGAACACTTCGTCCTTGTTTAACACTGAAACTGCTCTCTTTCTTGTTGCCAAATGAATTTACTTATAGAGGTATTATACTTGTTATCAATAGATGAAGTTTTATACTTGTCACTTTGATGACATTAAGTAATTTGATCTAGACATTTTGACTATATGACTATATAGTAGAATATTGTTTAATCTTGTTTACCATTGAGATCAATTTGATAAAATTCTAGCTTTTATTAGTATGTGAAACCATAATAGGCCATCATAAGCCCTTGTCAGAAATCAGATAATAAGTAGACAAAGATTGACAAGTTCGCCCACTCACTCCCAAAATTGTCTAAAACTGACGGGAAGATTACATCTGCAGTTCACTAACACAATCCATCCTCTACTACTTAATATTTAATACTGTTACAATTATGCATATATTAAGTAATAGTTAACTATGTCTTCACCCATTAATCATTAATGCATTGCATCAAACTAAAGAAAAATTTAAAGACTATTTTCTTTGAGCTGGGCTCTTTATTTCTATAAAAAGAAGTTCAAGAGGCCTATACAAAAGATGCTATATACGAACAACTAGCAGCACAGCAAAATAAAACGGGCTAAGCCCAAACAATACAATACGAAGTTGCATAATACTATGCCAGTTCTCCAAGTTTCATTATAATTCATTTATCTCCTCTTACCTTAAACGCATTTTACTTCCTTATTTTCCTTCTAATGGCGCCAGGAGAAAATATCTTGTTTTTCTTTAAACTTTTCGAAATATGACCCAACTCATTAACTCAACTCATTTACACTATTTATAAATGGATCGAGTCAACCCATTTATGAATTTTATTAAATGTGTTATGGGTTGGGTTAACCCATTTTTAAAAGTCTTATAAATAGGTAACCATCCATTTATCCATTTATTAAAAACTTAAAATTTGAAAATAAAATTTTTGAACACACATTGTAATTCTCTATAATGACTAACGATTGTACTTAGAAAATAACATACCACATCCCTATATTTGAACTCCACCTAGACAGAAGTCACTGTTTTTTTGTTCAGACTGCAGTAACTTCTTCGTACTAACTCGGAATCGGGCAAGACTTAACCGATGAATTTCCATCTAAATTACGGACAATATGGAACAATCAGATATTTCATCTTGTGAACACACACTGTAGTTCTCCAGGGTGACTAACAATTGTACTTAGAAAATAACAGGCTACTACGTCCCATATTTAAACTCAGCCTAGGCAGAACTCGTTATTTTCTTTGTTCAGACTGCAATAACTTCTTCATACTAACTTAGAATTAGGCGAGACTTCGACCGATGAACTCTCACCTAAATTACCGACATTATGGAAGACTCCGATATTTCATCTTGTGAACATACACTGTAATCCTACGTGGTGATAACTGTTGTACTTAGAAAATAATAGGCTACTACATCCTATATTTGAACTACGTTTGGAAGAAGCCGTGATTTTTTTTGAGACTGCAATAACTTCTTCATACTAACTCGAAATCGGACGAGACTTTAATCGATGAACTCACATCTCAATTACGGACAATATGGAACACTCGGATATTTCATCTTGTGAACACACATTGTAGTTCTCCATAGTGACTAACGGTTGTACTTAGAAAATAACAAGCTACTACATCCAATATTTGAACTCCGCTTAGGCAAAAGCCGCTACTTTTTTGTTCGTAATGCAGTAACTTCTTCATACTGACTTGGAACCATGCAAGACTTCGAACGATGAACATCCACCTAAGTTACGGACAATAAGGAATACTCGGATACTTTATCTTATGAGCACATATTGTAGTTCTCTATGGTGACTAATGGTTGCACTTAGCAAATAACAGACTGCATCCCCATATTTGAGTTTTAATGAAAATTAGAAATAAAATTTTAAATTTTTATCGAAATTCAAAACGTAAAAATTAGAATTAGAATTATCTTATATTTATTTGTTTTTTATTAAATCTTTAGATGGGTTAAATGAATAACCCGCTTAATCAATGAGTTGGGTCATAAATGAGTCAAAAAGAATGAGTCATAAATAGGTTGATTCAAACTCGACGCAACCCATTTTGAACCAACCCAAACCGTTTGACAGGTCTACTTTTCTCTTACACCATGTAAGAGAAAGCCATGTATTCACTTGTCATATTCCTAACTTGGACATCTGACATTGTAGTCTTCTATTGAGTATTGTTCTAAGGCTATTGATAGCTCCTCAAGTTCAAATGTGATATAAAACTCAAGTTTATCTCTTCAAAAGCTAAGTTAAGTTTATTTTATTCTTTGAAAGTGTTTCGATTGCTTTATTTTGCATATTTTTGCCAAATCGCCACTTTATACTTTTTGTAAACCATGAAATCGTGTTTTCTACTGCGTTGTGGATGCTTAACCTTTCGTTTAGATTAATTGGCCACTTCAGTTTGTTCCTGCACCACTTCCATGTATTTGTGGTGTAATTGCATTCAAAAAATGGGCATGCTATACTCTCATCTTGTTGATTGCATAATACGCACAATGTATCAATATCCATTCCTTGTTGCTTAAGGCCAACTTTAGTTGGCAAATAGTTGTTAATGATTTTGTAAACACACGGCGCCATTTTTTGAACATGTATACATGCCATATGAAATTGGCTCAAGGGGTATGGTTGTATGATGTTCTAATAGTTTGCCATATACTTTTGAAACTATATTTCTCATTTGTACCACACGTCCAAGTCTAGAAATCTTCTTCTCTATCCTTACGAATCCTCATTTCCATTATGCTACTTTTAATTTTGAGCTAAATAACTTCATTTTTCTAGTTTCTAGTCCCCATCTTCTATAATAATTTTAAGAAGGGCTCCTTCTCCTCTTACTCTCTCAATGGTTTTTGCTCCTATTCTATTGATTAGCATGTTCCCTTTGACCCAAGGGTTGAACCAAAGAGAAGTTGTCTTTCCATCCATATTGTTTCTGTGGGAAATGGTGTAATATAAATATACTAACGTGAATTGATCTTAACGCTACTTTAACACTAAAAAAGGGGGTAAATAATGTTTGTAAGTTATATGAAACTTTTCTAAATTAGTTTAAGATTTAAATTCAAACAAAGATAATCAGAACACACATATACATTAATAAGCAGTCACACACACACACACACACACACACACACACACACACACACACACATATATATATATGTTGCAAAAATAAATTAAAAATAAGGGAGATGACACCAGGAGTTTTATACTGGTTCGTATTAACCAATCCTACGTCTGGTCTTGTACGGTGCATGTACATATTTCCTTTCCAACATCTACTTTAATCAGGCAGCAAGCAAAGTAGAATACAGTCTCGATTTCAAGAAAAACGAGATACACAATCCTGACTTTTCGAGTTCAAAGTAGACTTTCTTGATTTAATCCGACAACATCATCCACTTGATTTAAACGGGCAACAAACACAACCAACTGATTTGAATGGGCAACAAGCACATTCATTTGATTTGAACGTGCAGCAAGCACATCCACACAAATAATAATAGTAGAGAATTGTTGATTCCAAACACAAACAATTGTACTTTGGATGCAGAATATCAAATAGCTCTTTGATAGCACTTTGATCTTTGAATTAATGAGAGTATACTTTAAAATCAGCGAGTAGATTATAGAGAATGAATTTAGTAAAGTAGAGATTGAATTTGAATGAGTTCTGAAGAGTATCGGAAGTGGATTTGTTGAATATATAATGAGAATTTGAAGTAAGAATAATATAGAGAAAATAGTCATTAAATTTTTTTTCCAGTCCCCTATATAGTGTTTGAAGGGATGTGTTTATTCGTAAAGAGATGCAACCAAAAACCGCAACTGTTCAGAATTCAAAAGATGCCTCTTCAATAGTACATATGTCGACCTACGTAGGTAGGGTATGTCAACATACCCTTGTTAATTTTGAAAAACAAAAACACTTTTAAATGTGTTGCAAAATTCTATACTCTTATAAAATTATTTAGACATAGCTTTTAAATGCTTTAATATATAAAACTTTTATAAAATATTTGTAGAAATTTTTAAAACTAAATATTTTGACAATAAGATAATTATTTTGATAAGAGACTAATTAAAGAAAGTTGTTATTTAAGGACTTTAACAAATTAATCTAATGTCTATTAGTTATAAACTATAGTCTTGAACTCCTTTTGTCTTCGTCTCTAAACTCACGGGTCTTCAAATATCTTGATCATATCTGAACTTTGACCTCTAGTCTTTTTACTGATCAGTCTTCAAACTTGATTATCTTGTACTTGTATAAATCTGTATAATATCCTAAAAAGTATTCTATACAACTTGGAAAAACATCAATACTTATATTTATATGGCTGCTATCATTAAAATCAATATCCATGGTATTAACAATTTCTTACTATGCATTATGAGCTAACCGACGATTATGAATAATATTTTTCCACAGGCTTGGGTGATCATTTCTGACTCTTATTTCCCAAATGATTTATCTTTTATACACTTCTCTGCCATATTCTTCGCACATCCCTTTGCCCTTAATGACTTTCCAGATCAACTTTATTATCATTGCATTGTTTAATTATTCAATCTGCCTAAGGCCTAATCCAACCTCCTCTTATTGTTTACTTATCACTTCCTAAAATATTTTGCATAGTTTCCTCTTCCACAAGATATTCAAACATATGTGTTTGTTGTTTGTTAAATTTTTGTGATTCTAATATTTTTCAAAGAAGACAAGAAAATATTTAATTGATTCATTCAATCAATTAATTAGGCTATATATGGAAAGACAAAGAGGAAGAATATGTGTGATATATTTTAGAGAATGAAACTAATTAATTAGCCAATCAATTAATGAGTCAATGCATTTGTTATATAAAGAAATAAATGATTAGGCATGGAGAATCAATTAATCAAAGGAAAGATATGGAAACCAAGATTATGCCATCTATTTGTACTAAAATCAAATCATGCAATTTGAAAAGATATTTGGGTAATCAGGAAATTGATTTTCTTAATCTCGAAACAACCTTTCATTATCAAGTCTATTTAAATGAAGGAATTTCATCTTCATATGTAAGTGCGTGTGAGAAAGCATCAACCATTATCCTCTTCTTCAGTAAACCCTAATTTCTATGGTCAATCAGTTAGGGGTTTTGAGCTTAAACAAGTCTTTAGATAAATTGATTATTCAATATGTAATTATAGGTTAGTCTCTCCACTACTACCTATAATATTATAATCTCTCTCTTTTGTACTCTCTTTCTTTACTAAAATAAAGAATAGTTGTTCGGTCTGTAGACGTAGGCAACCTAGCCGAACAACGTTAAATCTCTTTGTTCTCTACTCTTCTGTATTTCTTTGTTTGGTGATTATTTTTCATTGAATTTGTGGTTGATAATTAATCGACAAGCTAGATCCTTCTTTTGATTGTTTCTACACTTCGGTATTCCACTGCGGTTTTAGAGTTAGTGCAAATCAACTGAAATTGCCGCACAACAAATTGGTATCAGAGCTAGGTGTCTTGTTCTAGATTTGTTATCAATGACTAATTCTTTTTGTAGTGGTATGAAAAATTATTGCATCACCAAATATGTTAAAAAAGGAGTCTTAGGGACATGGAAGGTGGAGACTAATGATGGTGTTCTTCAACAACAACTTCATTCATCTAGAGAAAGAGATAAAAGCTAGAAGCACCTTTTAGGTAGAGATATGTATGGGTCCCACTTCAAAGGGTCCTAGAAGGGGTGCTTGCTATTATTGTAAGAAGAAGGAGCATTTCATACGATATTTTTCAGCACTTATAAAGAAGAGAGAGAAGAAGAAGAAAGCTTCAGTTTTGCCAGTAGTTAGATCAGATGCAGGTAGAAGTGATAGTAATACATCATTATGTTCAGCCAATGTTTCACCTTTAAAGCATAATAGTTGGGTAATTGATCTTGGAGCCTCTTATCATATGGCGCCAGATAGGAGCTGTTTTGGCAGTTACAAGAAAATTGATGGCGGAGCATTTCATATGGGGAATGACACATCTTGTCATGTTTTAGGCATTGGAAGTGTAAGGTTTAGGATGCATGATGGTGTTATTAGGACTATCGCAGATGTTAGACATGTTTCGATGCCACGTAGAAGTTTGTTATCAGTCATAGCTTTGAGTAGAGTTGGTATGAGGATAATAATAGATGGAGAGAATTTGAGAGTGGCGAAAGGTTTCTTGGTAGTGATGAAAGGTGTGTGAGTTAATGATATTTATGTGCTTTATGGAGAGACAGTCTTAGAAGAATCGGTAGTTTCTACTGATTCTAGTATTTCAGATTTTACTTAGTTATGGCATCTTCGTGTAGGTCATGTTGATGTGGAGAGTCTTGAAGTATTAAAGAAGCATGGATTGATTGATGGTGTTTGTCAGTCGAAGCCTAGCGTTTGTGGAGATTGTTCTTTTGGAAAGAAGAAGCATGTCACATTTGATGTTGGAAGACCTAGAGCTACAGAGTTTCTAGATTATGTTCATTCTTTTGTGCGGGAACCCACCTCGATTGCATTTTTTGGTGGAGCCAGTTACTTCGTCTTATTTGTGGATGATTTCTCACGTAAGTTCTGGGTCTATTTCTTGAAGGCCAAAGACGAAATATTTGCTCATTTTGTAAGTGGAAGGCCTTGGTAGAGTAGCGGTCGAGGAAGCATTTGAAGGTCGTCAAAGTTGAAAATAGTAGTCAATTTATGTCACAAGAATTCACTAACTATTGTGCGTTCGAGCATGTAATTAGAGATTTTCCTATTTCTGTTGAGTCATATTGTTATGGAGTGAGGTAGAGCATGTGTCGGATATTGTGGAAGAGAGCTATGAGCTTGAGAATGACTGCTGGTCTAGAAGAGGGATTTTGAGCAGAAGCGATATCTATGATAGCATTTCACATCAACCGCACACCTTCTATTGCCATAGATTTGAAGATCTCAGAAGAGATATGGAAAAGAGAACCTGTTGATTATTCATTCCTTAAAGTGTTTAATTGTTCAGCTTATTTAGAAGATGAGAGACATGATAAGTTGAAGGCTTGGGAAAGCAAGCATATTTTGTTAGGCTATAGAGAAGGAGTGAAGAGGTATAGCTTGTGGAGTAAAACAAATAGGAGAATTGTGACTAGCAGGCATGCGATATTTGATGAGAGGTCTTTGTTGAAGGTGGAGCCTCTATCAAGTGATGACATTGGAAGGACAGAAAATTGCCAAATACATTTGGGGTCATCAGATTATTTCCATATTCGGAGAGATGTTGGTATTTCCGATGATACCATGGTTGATGAGAAGATTACAGTGGTTCAGACTTTAGATGGAGCTCACTTGCTGGAAAGGCCTTTTAGTTCAGTTAGCGCTATTTGTAAGCATATTTGTTGCGATGATTCTTCATCTTATGCTTTCAATATTGTAGAGCTTGTTGGTAAGTCTGCTGATGTTGACTTAGGAAAGTCTAGCAAAATTCTTGTGGAGGAGATTGGAGTAGATAATGTTGAGTATGTCCTCACTCAATTTGGAATGGAAAATGGGAAGCGCGGTGTTAAATCTCAATTGGTCCCTCGAAACTTATCATCTATAGTTTCATTTCCTACATCGGATATGTTGAAGAAATTTGGTACTTTCTCGTATGCATTATGTTTGCTAATGTGCATATTATTTTTCTTATGCTTGGGAAAGATTTTGAAGCTCTGTTTGGGCAATATTTTCCAAACTAGTTCACATTGAGCTTGTTGACGTAGACCCAACAATTTGTCGAGATGTGGTGATGCAGAGAGATTTTTATATTTAAATCAAGGTGGAGTGTTGAATTTATGCGATTCAAATATTTTCAAAGAAGACAAGAAAATAATTAATTAATTCAATCAATCAATTAATTAGGCTATATATGGAAAGATAAAGAGGAAGGATATGTGTGATATCTTTTAAAGAAGGAAACTAATTAATTAGCCAATCAATTAATTAGTCAATGCATTTGTTATATGAAGAAATAAATGATTAGGCATAGAGAATCAATCAATTAAATGAATGATATGTAAACCAAGATTACGTAAACTATTTGTACTAAAATCAAATCATGCAATTTGGAAAGATATTTGGGTAATCAGGAAATTGATTTTCTTAATCTGCAGGCAACCCTTCATTATCAAGTCTATTTAAATAAAGGAATTTCATCTTCAAATGAAAGTGAGTGTCAGAGAGCATACACTATTATCCTCTTCTTCAGTAAACTTTAATTTCTGCAGTCAATCAATTAGGGGTTTTGAGCGTAAACAAGTCTTTAGATAAATTGACTATTCAATTTGTAATTATAGGTTAGTCTCTCCACTACTACCTATAATATTGTAATCTCTCACTTTTGTACTCTCTTCCTTCACTAAAATAAAGAATAGTTGTTGGGTCCATGGATGTAGGCAACCTAGCCGAACCACGTTAAATCTCTTTGTTATCTACTTTTCTGTATTTCTTTGTTTGGTGATTATTTTTCATTGAATTTATGATTGATAATTAATCGACAAGCTAGATCCTTTTTTGATTGTTTTTGCGCTTCAGTATTCCGTTGTGGTTTTTGAGTTAGTGCAAATCAATTGATTTTTCACATAACATTGTTCCTATTAATAATTTGAACCATTGTATCTAGAATTGTACAATAAGGTTGATAGTTGACTTCATTGATTCCACTCTTAAAGCCATACTCAATCTTTTAGCTTCCCACCTCTTTATTCTACACTTGATATTGTCAATTAAGTTATTCCAATCACTACTTCGAAGGTTTATGCAAGATAGCAGGACACCCCGATACCTGATTGGTAGTTTGCTCATTCCTATAGTCAATGTTTATACTATTTCCGTATTTATTTTCAACTCCCTAACCAAAGAACATCTTTGAGTTTTCACTGTTTAGGTTCATCCCCGTTATCTCATGCACTTTTTTGAAGACCTCTTTAATTGCTACTGCACTTATAACATCAGTCTTGAAAAAAATTAGTATGTCATCTATGTAAATGATATGTGTTTTCTCTGCTACATTTATAGACTTAATTCTATCATTTTTCACTTTCTTCATCCATCAAAAGAATGTAATATTCCATGACAATAGAGAAAAAGAAAGGGGATACAGGGTCCCCTTGCCTCAAGCCTAATGAACTTGGAAAGAAAACCGTAAGGAGCTCTTAGAGATACTATTGAAAAGCTTGGTGATTTTATCATTATTTCAATTAAATCTATCCATTTCTTTATAAACTGCATTGCTTACATCATGTGGACAATAAAATCTATATTCACCAAATCATAAAATTTTGTAGTCCATATGAATTCCATCCTCGATTGTACGATTTTGAACAAAAGCACAATTGTTTTTTTGAAATAAGATTTTCCTACAAAAGTTTCATTCTATTACAAAGCACTTTAAGCAAAATTTTGTATATCATAGTATAGCACACAATTGCTCTGGAATAGGCTATAACCATAGGGTTGTTTTTGTTAGAGTTCTCAAATAGTGAATGAAGATATATCCCATATTGCCAAAAATAAGTCCTTATTCTTGTTTATGTAATGTATTCTCAATCCCTATATTGGCCCTTAGGGTCAGGTAATTTATGCGAGGAGGAGGACCTATATGGCCATGGACTAACATGTGCGGGCCGCCGCCCGCCCGTCCGACAGACCGAACCGAACCAGGCCGGGTATGGGTGCGGGTCCAATAAGAGTGGACCGTGTTATATTTTTGCTGTACAGAAATGAACGGTTTTCTACTGTTTAAATTTAAATAGAAGCGACAGTGGATTGGACACGACGAAAAGATGTTACTGTTGCGAACAGCAACAGTTTCCGGCCGTTGCAAACGAAGAGGTGTGACTGTGGCGAACAGCAACAGTTTCCAGCCATTGCAAACAAAGAGGTGTGACTGTTGCAAACAGCAACAGTTTCCGGCCGTTGCAAATGAAGAGGCATGACTGTTGCAAACAACAACAGTTTCCGACCGTTGCAAATGAAGAGGCATGACTGTTGCGAACCGCAACAGTTTTCTGCCCTTGCGAAATGAAAAGGCGCAACTATTGCGAACCGCAACAATTTTCAGCCGTTGCAAACAAAGAGGCACGACTGTTGCGAACAGTAAAGCTTTCTGGCGTTGCAAATGAAGGGATGCTACTTTTCTCAAAGGGTGTAACCATTGGAAATTCGGCTATAAATAAGGAGAAAACCGATCACTTTCCTCACTCAATTTTTCTCGAACATTCTCTTCTTCCTCTTCGTTTCTTACCATCTTTAATCTGTGCGCTTTTGTATATCACACAGAAGATCATACACATTAAAAACTCGAGCAGATTACTTCTATTGTACTTGGGAGACTTTGAATAAAGTCTTAAGGAAATTGTTACGACAAGCCTCGGACGAAATTTCCTTCTTCAACCGGTTAGATTTCCAGTTGATTTATATATTTATTTATATATATCGTTTTCGTTTTCTGCGTTGTACTATTTTTTAAATAGTATAACGTTTGTTTTATTGCTATAGCTATTATTGCTATAGTTGTTACTTTGTTGTTGTAATTAATTACAACATACATAGTGTTAAAATAACTAATGCAGAATTCCAGAGTAGTAGAAATCTGAGTTGTAAACTTGTGCGACAAGTTTATTATTGATTCGTCTCTGTTTTGGTATACTAGACGTGTAACATCTTAAGACTTTCCTGTTTTCGCTAAAACAGAGATGACAATAGTTGAACTATCAACAAATGCTACTACACACAACAGGCCTGATCCGTTCAAAGGAGATGGTGATGGCTTCGTAACATGGAAAAATCAAGAGCTATTTTATCTCACCACACTCGGTCTGCAATGGTATCTCGAGGAGGAGGAACCAATTTCTACACCAGGCAAGGAATCAGATGTTGATATGTGGAAGCATTCCGATTTTCAATGCAGAAACTATATTCTGAATTGTCTCGTCAAGGTGCTATACAAAGTATATCAGCCTCTAAAGACAGCAAAAGCACTCTGAAATGCACTTGCCACGAAGTATAAGACGTAGAATATCAGTCTTAAGAAATTCATTGTAGACAAATATATGGAATACAAGATGGTTGACTCCAAACCAGTGACTGCTCAACTACATGAACTGCAAATCATCATTCATGAACTCGAAGCGGAAGGTCATAAGTTTGGAGAATCATTTTTGGTTGAAGCCATCACGGGAAAATTGCCACCGTCATGGAGAGATTACCGCAACTATCTAAAGCATAAGAAAAAGAAAATCTCTTTACAGGATCTCATAGTCCGACTGAAACTGATGCAGATAACCATGGAGTTACAAAACCAAGCGAGGAGGCATTTGTGGCTGAAGGTTCAAAGACCAAAAATGTAACGACCCACTATTTTGCATCATTCAAATTAGACAATAAATTAAAAACATGTCAAACTTGAATAGTTCAAAACAATAGATTGTAAATATATTTGGAGCAAATGAAATCAAATCACAGAATCACAGACACAGAAATCAGAATACTCGCAGCGGAAATAAAATAACTTAGTGGTTCATGAAGCCACTACCAATGGTCTCAAAATAAGTATATTGTACGTAGTCTTAAACCAAATATAGTTTGAAATCACCACAGAAAATCTCAATGTTCAATTGTCTTGATTATAAAAGCTAAAATAAGAACTGAACAGAACTTGACAGCAGCTTGAAAAGAGATAATCTTCAAAAGTCCTAGCTCCAGAAAAGAGGTTCGAACTGATACTCAGGCTGACCCGAGCGTAAAATAAAACATAAACACTCGAGTCAGGATATACATACTTATACAGTGTAAGCTAATTCAAGTGAAATGTAATATAGATACAAGTAACTTAAAGGATGCTTGGGACCGCCCATCTTCTAAGGATCCATTAAACTATTTACTATGTAGTAATATTTCGCTATCATATTAGTGTCTATTGTTAAAGTAAATTTACTTTTAAATAGCGTTAAGGAGTGACACAATATTCCCCTTAACACGTAATAGTCCCAGTAGTCCATCCAATATCATAGTCCCTACTGATCGGAAAGCCACTAGAGGATACCACACGGGCTACGGGAGAAAACCAAACTCGTACAAGGCTCGCTGTGGTAGGTGACACGGCATAACTATACAATGCCAGGGTAGATATACCAATTACACATCCGGACCGGTGGTAACGCGTAGCTGCTACTACCGCCTACCTCGAACAACACTCCTAAATCAAAGGTGTGCACCAAACAATCACAAAGTAATGGAATGGCATACGAAGAAGTGCATTCAATCAAAAGTGCTACCTCATTAATCCGAGAATCGCTCCTGTTTTAGCCACCTTATGCCAACTCATGGGAGTCGGGTCCACGTACATACCTCGATAGAACGTCACCACCATCCTACTTCATTCTGGAATCTCCACCGCGTATACAGTTGTCAAATTGGTTTTCGGTATCGACAGAGAGTATGCGCATATCCGATCCTGGTCTCTTTAACAACCAACGTTATTATTACCCGTGGTTATAAATTTCAAAAATAGTTTATATTTCAATCAAAGCGCTTCATTTTAAACTATTTAAAGGTGAAGTTATTATTCTTACAAAATCCAATATAAATCTCAAGGTTTAGCATTTGTTCATTTGCATCAAGTACAGCACTTCCAAGGTGCGGTAATATCCCTTACAACAGATTTAAGTAAATTAAATATAATCCCATCAATAATTAAACCTTAATTTAAACTAATTTAATTTATAAAATCATATTTTCCACTTTGAAATAGTCAATTATATTACTCAATAATTTATGATTTTTAAAGTAAACTTTTACCAAGAACTATCAACTTCTCAAGGCTTCACTTCTACAAAATTTTCTATTCTTTGTATTCAAAGTTAACTTAAAAATTACGTTTTATTACCATTTCAAATATAATTCCAATTTCAATTTATTTCTTAACTTACCCCTTTTATTCTTAATCCAAACTCCACCTTTCTAAGTGTAGTTACATTCAAAGTTATATTTTTGTGTATTTATTTTATTTACCATTTATAGAAAATTTGAATAACACCCTTTTTATCCATTTAAATTCAATTTACATCAAATTTATTTTACTTTATTTACTTAACTTGAATTCCTTTACAAAATCAATTTCCAAAATAAATTTATATTCCCCATTCCAACTTACCCATTTATTTATTTATATATATAACTTTTATAAATCACTAAAATCATTTTAATCCAATTTAAATCAAAATAATAAATATACCAATGTCAATCACCTAAATTTTCCCAGAATATATATATATATATATATATATATATATATATATATATATATATAACCACGGGTCTGTATAATATTTTCTAGCCTAGGTCAAGTGATACGGATAATATATCATTTCAATCCGTAATTTACAAAGAAAATCCAGGTTCTATCATTTCAAACCCGCAATCCCAAGTTAAATAATTAATAAATAAATATCGTTCAGGCCTATCATTTCAGCCCGTAACGATTCTATTTTACAGGGAACTTGCAGTGATAAACAGTAAATAAAAGGAAATGAACCAATTATAAATCAAATCTAAGTAAAAAAATTAACAAGAAATTATCGAAACAAACTGGAACAAATGGAATCAACTCGACCCATAGACTCGACCACTCCACCACACAGCGCCAACAACACTATGCATGCTCGGCTATTGTCCATCATCAAGGCTAAAACACTCTTCCATTCAAGGCAGAGGATACTTAGGCATAGGTTGATATTGAATTATGCAAAAAGTGGTGCACTCATACTAACCTCTTCTCTTTAAAGCACAGGTGACCTAAAAACCAAAAAAAAAAAACATGCACGACTGACATGTATGCATGCGTTACTTCTTCTTTATATATATATATATATATATATATATATATATATATATATACACAAAGGTGGTTGCGGCTTCATATGATGGAGGGAGAAATTTTATGGCTCGGCTATGAATTCATTTGGAGGAGGTGGTGAAATTTTTCTCAGCCGTGCATACATCAGGTGGAGGAGATGGACTGCTCATGTCCATGGCCAGAACAGGAGAAAAGGGCAGAGGAGTGGTAGGCGGGGTCGTGCATGGTGATGGAGCAGTCGAGCATATGGATTGGCACAGCAAAACACACGAGAAACATGAAGAAAAAGAAAATAAACAAACAAGAGAATAAAGAAGAAAAAATTTATTTCGGCCATTACCTGATGTAGCTTGCGCAAGTGAAGATGTAACAATACTGAGGTGGTGATGGAATTGTGAACATGGGTTTTCATTTGAATTAGAGAAGTTGCGCAAATCAAGGGAAAAAAATTTGGCAAGAAATTTTCGTATGCTCGAAAATCAAATGCAGAAAAAAAATGGCAAGCAAATATTGCCTTGATACGTGATGGAATTTATACGAAGGTGATTAGTATTTAAAGAGAACACATTGTGTTGATTGAGGTGAAAGAATAGGCAAGAAATTATTTTGAAACGGTCAGGGAATTGCGTGATGTTTGAATTTATGTAATTGCGTTTGATAAATGCAAGGAATAAATTTTGAAACGGCTATGGAAAAATGCACGTGAGGTTTTGAATTTTACTGGAAGGTATGCGTTGATTTAGAGAAGGAATTTTGGTAAGCAATAACTGATTTTGGAACGGCTCTGAATCAAAGATTTTATACCAAAACAATTGAACACAATGGAAAGTGTAACATTTATACGTGAATTCAGGGCAAGCTATAAATTTGAACGGCTATAGTTAATTTCTTCCCTCCTTTGAAATGCTTGGTTATTAACTGATTTATTTATTTATTTCAGCGGTAAGAATTTTAAGAAAGCGTACTACAGGCGCAACAAATTTACGCCCAAAATATAACGAAAATAACTAATTTAAATTTATACATTTTAATTTTATTATTTATTCGCTACTTATTTTAGTAAAATATACATTTAAAGAATACTTCATTTATTACGCACCATTTATATGCCAACTAAATTAAACAGCACGTACCAATTTAAACGTGAAATTAAATAACCTATTTATACTCTATTAATTTGAAAATTTATTACTTAATTAACTTTTGATTTGTTTACATTGGTTTGATTTACTTAACATTTAACAAATAAACTGATGTATATACGTATACAAGAAAACGTATAATTTATTCCCTACATATTATTCAATTTAAAATTTTATTTATTAATCACTTAACTAAGAAAAAAATGTGTATACATATAAAGTTTATTTCTTTTACAGAATATTTATTACTTGATTTCATGGTGTATAACCAATTTTTAAAAGAACAAAAATTGAAATAAAATGTTGTTACCAATATATTCAGTTAAATTAAAAGAATTGGAAATTAGAGTTTAAAAGATTTAAAATCCCAATTAATGTTAAACTTTAACCAAAATAAGAATTATAGAATTTTCTTATATTAAAAAAAATTTGGGTGGTCCTTTATAATTAAATTATATAAAATACCCCCAAAGTTTATAAATAAAAGAATAAATGCTTGTTAAAAATATTGGGTTGTTACACTCTCCCCCACTCAGAATTTTTAAACAAAGGAAGATAAGAAAATAAAGAAAAGTACATGAAACAAATAATTCCGGATTCGAAGCACGAATGCTCTCCTCCCTCTCCCAGGTACAATCCCGTTCATTAGTGCTCCACTGCACTTTGACCAGGCGGATAGATTTTCTTCTTAGCTGTTTCGTACCTTGATCGACGATACGAAGCGGCTTCCTTTCAATAGTTTGGTCAGGCTCGATGTCCAAACTATCAAGAGTAGAAGGCTGGATAATGAGAGATGGATCATGAAGACATCGACGAAGGTGGGATACATGGAATACATTGTGTATTCCAGCGAATTTCTCGGGCAAATCCAGTCGATAAGCAAGAGACCCAATCCTTTCCAAGATGCGGAATGGACCGATGAACCGAGGAGTAAGCTTCCCTCTACGCCCAAACCGAAACACATTTCTTAAGGGAGAGACCTTAAGAAAAACTAAATCACCAACCACAAACTCCAAACTTCTTCTTCGACGATCAGCGTACTTCTTCTGTCTATCCTGAGCAATCTTCAACCTTCTCTTAATCTCCTCGACTTTGTCCGAAGCTTCCAAAATCATATCGGGACCAAGGACTAAGCGATTACCGGATTCAATCCAGCAGGATGGAGATCTACAAGGACGCCTGTACAGAGCAGCAAACGGGGACATCTTAAGACTAGCCTGAAAAGATAGAATGAGATACATAGGGGATTAAGATAAGATAAGGCAGAGGATTGGAATTTATACTTGATAACTATTGTTATAGGTGAATTCCATAAGATGGAGATGATCTTTCCAAGATCCTCCATAATCCAAAATACAAGCATGGAGAAGATCCTCTAGAATCTGTTTCACCCTTTCCGTTTGACCGTCAGTCTGTGGGTGGTAAGCAGTGCTCAGATTCAGACGAGTACCCAAGGATTCTTGGAAAGCTTTCCAAAACTGACTAGTGAAGATAGGGTCTCGATCACAAACGATGCTAAGGGGAACACCATGGAGGCGAACAATCTCCCTCATATAAATTTTAGATAAGCTCGAAGCCGTACGGGTAGACTTGACCGGGATAAAATGAGCGGACTTGGTCAGTCTATCCACGATAACCCAGATGCTCTTATTTCCCTTCCTAGATCTTGGTAAACCATTGATGAAATCCATAGAAACTTGCTCCCACTTCCAATTGGGAATCTCCAGAGGCTGCAACAAACCCGGTATCTTCTGATGATCCGCCTTGACTTGCTGACAAGTCGCACACCTACTAACAAAATAGAGACATAGCGCTTCATACCCCTCCACCAATAAAGTTTCTTCAAATCTGATACATCTTTGCTACACCAGGGTGAATGGAAAGTCTGGATTGATGGTGTTCCCGAAGTAACTTCCGCCTTAAACCATCAATATTCGAGACACAAATCCGATTATTAATCCTTAAAATCCCTCTATCATCAATCTGAGCTCCACTGCCATCAGAACTACTACTACCTCTGCTTCGGACATTCTCCTTCATACGCCTAAGCATCTCATCCTCATCCTGCCTAGCCATGATACGATCCAAAAGAGGAGAAGAAACAATAAGCTGGCACAACAAAGACTTCTTCCTGCTTAACGCATCCGCCACTACATTTGCTTTCCCAAGGGTATAGTTGATGTCGAGATCATAAGAAGCAAGAAACTCGAGCCACTGAACTTGTCTCTGATTTAAATCCTTCTGGGTGAAGATATATTTCAAAGACTGATGGTCGGTGAAGAGGTCAAACTCAGCCCCTAAGAGATGATGTCTCCAAAGCTTCAAAGAAAAGACAACTGCCAGCAATTCTAAATCGTGAGCAGCGTAATTAGCCTCATGGTTCTTCAACTGACGACTAGCATATGCAATCACCTTCCCATCTTGCATCAATACTGCTCCCAAACCCTCTCGACAAGCATCGATGTATACCGTCAATCTCTCATTTTCATTCGGAACGGTAAGCACTGCTGCGGAAGTAAGCTTGTCCTTTAACTCTTGGAATGCCGCTTTACACTTATCGCTCCAAATAAACTTAGCGTTCTTCCTTGTCAGAGCAGTGAGCGGTGTAGAAATCCGAGCAAAGTTCTCAATGAACCTCCGATAATAACCGAAAAGGCCCAAAAAACTGCGAATATCAGTTGGAGTCTTAGGTTCTTTCCAATCTTTGATCGCAGTGATCTTGACTGGATCAACAGAAACTCCTTCACTAGAGACAATATGTCCGAGGAATCAGACTTCCTCTGTACAGAAATGGCATTTAGAGAACTTAGCTTTTAATTGATGATTTCGTAGAGTCTCTAGAACATACTTCAAATGCGACTCATGTTCATCTCTCGTTTTGGAGAAGACAAGGATGTCAAAAATAAAGACTATAACAAATTTATTGAGCACATCGCGAAAGAAACGATTCATCAGTCGACAAAGAAGGCAGGGGGGTTAGTCAACCTAAAAGGCATAACTAGCCATTCATAGAAACCATTCTCAGTACGGAAAGCAGTTTTGGGAATGCTCTCCTCAGAAACTCTGAGTTGGTGAAAACTTGTGGCCAGATCAAGCTGAGAGAAAACAGTAGCTCCATAGAGTTGATCAAACATATCATTGATGTGGGGCATAGGATATCTGTTTTTCATAGTGAGCTTGTTCAGCTCCCTATAATCAACACACATTCGGAGGGAACCATCAGACTTGGTGACGGAAACTATGGATGCTCCCCATTCTGAAAAGCTAGGTCTGATCAGACCTTTAGAGGATAAGTCCTGAATCTGCTTCCTTAATTCGATCTTCTCCCGGGGTGTCATTCTTCTGGGTGGAAGGACTACAGGTCGAGCTCCAGGAATGAGATCGATTCGAAAATCAATTTCCCTCTTCGGAGGTAGAGAAATGACTTCACCAAATATGTTAGGAAATAGTTTGACTACCGGAGTCGAATGGATATCATCAGGGAAAGTATCGAGAGAATAAATGAAGCTACCAGCGAACTCCTGAGGCAAACTACACTGGATCTCTAATGGATTTCCAAAATCATCCTTGAGAGCAACAGTTCGAGAGCTACACGAGATATAGGCATCATGCTTATCTAACCAATCACCCCCAAGCAATAGATCGAAAGCGTCAAACCCCAAAACATAGAAGTCACCAGTGAAACGGTGATCGAGGTATATAAGCCTCGCTTGCTTACAAATCCTAGTAAGATTTGCAGGACCACCAATCGGATTTGAGACACAGAAAGGTATCGAAGCAAATTCGGGCAAAAGACGATGCTCGAATTTATTACAAATATCCAAAGAAATAAAGCTATGTGAAGCTCCGGTATTGAATAAAACATGAACATGTGATTTAAACAAAGTAAAAGAACCTTGAAGTGTACCTTGAGAATCGCTAGGAGCGGGAGCGGGTGCAGGCTGTGGAGCTGGGGAGGATGCAGAAGTGACAGCGAAAATCTCTGATGCCTTGCCCTTCTTCTGAGTAGGGCAGTCTCTCTTGAAATGTCCCGGCTGAAGGCAAAGGCCTCGTCTAGCCAACTGAGAAGGAGGTGGAATAGCAGCACCCAAGGTAGGACATTTATTTTCGTAGTGTCCCTTCTGGTGGCATCTATGGCAAGAAATGGTAGAAAGATCTATAGACTGCCTCTGGGAAGACGAAGACGATGATCCAAGCCTTGGATTCCTATTCTTCTTATGCCAGTAGAAGTTGGACTTCCTTTTCTTAGAATTTCCAAAAGACTGAGATGGTGCAGACTGGGCAACTGGAGTAGCCCTAGAGGTAGGGTTCTCATACCTGATAGTCATATCCATCAGAGCAGTGAACGTACCATGCACGTGGGTGATGAGGCGGTCGTAATACTCGGGGCGTGCACCAGAAATAAATTTCTCGTTTTTCTTCAGCGGGGTGTCTATCAGATTAAGGCCACATTGCGATAGCTCATTAAATTTCCTCTCATACTCGGTAAAGGACATATCACCCTTCTACAAATCCATAAAGTCTCGGTACAGCTGAGACTTTCCCGCTTCGGGCATCCATTTCACGAGGAAAGCATCCCTAAAGCACGATAAGAGATATAAGATAGATTTCAAAAGGGAGGAAACTGAACCATACTTGGTCAACCAAAGAAGATACCTAAATTGTTCCCAAGTGATGTCAGCCTCAGCGATGTGTGCTGTAATGGACAGCCACCAATCCAAAGCGGCTCCTTTTAATTGGCAGGCTGCCGATTGCCGCTGCTGGGCATTAGTGATTTCAAGACTGGAGAAGATTCTCTCCAAGTCTCTCAACCATTGCTGAGCTTCTATTATACTTCCAGACCCTGTGAACTTGGTGCCACCAAGCTCGGTATATTCTTTTCAAAGCTTAGAGAACCTAACTGGCACTACAACAAACAGGGCCTTTAACAGCGTTTTAAAAACGCTATAAAAACTTTTAACAGCGTTTTTATGTATGCTGTATATCGACATGCAGTTAAAAGTCAGGGATATACAATGACAAGAAATAAACGCTGTTAAAACTTTCAACAGCGTTTTATAAACGCTATGGAAGGTTTTAACAGCGTTTTAAAAACGCTATAAAAACTTTTAACAGCGTTTTTATGTATGCTGTATATCGACATGCAGTTAAAAGTCAGGGATATACAATGACAAGAAATAAACGCTGTTAAAACTTTCAACAGCGTTTTAAAAACGCTATGAAAGGTTTTAACAGCGATTCAAAAACGCTATAAAAACTTTTAACAGCGTTTTTATGTATGCTGTATATCGACATGCAGTTAAAAGTCAGGGATATACAATGACAGGAAATAAACGCTGTTAAAACTTTCAACAGCGTTTTATAAACGCTATGGAAGGTTTTAACAGCATTTTTAAAACGCTGTTAAATGTTTAAGTCCATTTCACCAACCATCAACCATAATGTGTGTATATACACATTTCAAAATTAGCATATTATATCAGTATCACATTTCAAAACATATTATATCAATATCACAATTCAAAATCAACATATTATATCAATACCACATTTTGGACACATATTTGATAACCAACGTATGAAATTTCATATTCAAAATATACAATATTCTTACACCAAACATAAATAGTTTGTCGTCAATAGCTCAAAAAAAATATTGAACAAGTATCAAATTCAAACTGCTACACTCACAACATTCCTGCCTGCACATCTCCTGTGCAACTGTGCACCTTCATAAAAAACAAAGGCCTCGTTTCACACATCTTCTACCAAACCACAGCAACCACTTCGACATATACAAATATCACTTCAAACAACTGCCAAACTATAAACTTTGCCATTCCACTTGTCTCCATACAAATAGCAGCTCCACTGTTACCCACTGTCTCTTCCACCACAGCCCCTGCCTTCCATCACTTTCCTACCCCGCAAATATCAACCAGTGCCAAATCACCAACCCCTTCATACCAAACAACCCATGCAACCATCTACGACTTCCCTCACCTCACAACTCATACACCCATAACAAACAACCCAAACAACTCATTACTGCAATCATACAACCATGCTTCCACTTCACATCTTTGTGCCATTGCCATAACAAACACTTAATCACAGTACAATCACTATAATACAACATATACATCATACTGCCTTTAAAAGCCACTCATTTGTATGATTACAGATACTACACTTTGTATTTGATTATATGAACCATGGAAAACTGCAGCCAAAAACTGCTCTGAAAATGAAATGTATATTGTAGATATAGGCTTAGATATATTGCAGATTTATGTGGAAAAATATAGTGTACTAATTGATTCTTTATTAAAATGAAATGTGCATAACAACATTAAAAGAAACACTTATACCTGGACGTGTTTCTCCTCTGAAAAGAAAAAATCAAGCCATCTCCTTATCTTCCCCATATCTCCTTTTCTGGAAAAAGAAAACAATATATAATTTGTTCATACAATACAAATAATTGTTGGCAGAACAAATTGCATCTTATATGTAAAACAGGAATGCAATATGCATGGAAATTAAATAGAGAATAGATGCATAAAGGTAGCATATGCAATAATGGGTTATCACTTATAGAAAAACACTGGATACAATGAAGATTTCTAACAATCGTTTAAATAGCTAATGTAAACAATATTAAAACTGAGATTAAATGCCTGAATACCTGAATGAAGTAACTGCCAAGCAATTAAAGTTTAATAACAGCAAGCCTGAATGAAAAATCAAAATTTATGCCTGCACACTAAAAAAAAGTATACGCTTGCAAGGCCATGCATGAAGGTAAGCTAGCATTTTGGATTCTTCGAGTTATGGGACCAACTTTACCATTTCCAGTAACACGGCCATCGATCATAGTAACCTGTGAAGATAACATTTACACAGTGAAGAAAAAACAATGCACCAAATGGTACAGATTATTGAAGAAGCATATCCATGTCTATAATAAAGGCACCGTGCTGAGCAAGATAATCTACAAGTTAATCCTTCAGAAAATAAAGGCACCGTGCTGAGCAAGAACTTGTTATAAGATTTTTGAAACTTAAAATGAATTTTTTCAGAAGGCTAGATCCATTTAAATGAAGAAATATTAATGAAATTACCTAGAATTTTTAACCAAAAATGTTTGACATATGTGCGCATTTACACAACAGAATCCTCCTGGCTTATAATAAAATTTCTACACAAACTGAAAATAACTCCAAACAATAAGTGTATTTAAGTAACAATGAGATTACCTAGCATTTTTAACCAAACATGTCTAACATACGTATTTGCTCAACCTAGTCATGATGATCCTTTTCTAAAGCAAAATGAGATATAAATAAAATTGAGTAGCAAAGCATAAAGAGGATGTGAAACCAATTGATGAGAAGTTCCAATGGTTTAATCAAGCAGCATGATTGGCAGTGCTAAAAGTCAAACATTTTGGCCAGTGCCAAATATACACATCATGACAAATTGATGAAACCAACTACCAGTGCCAGTTCATGTGAAACCAATTGATGAAATTTATACACATCATGAAAACTATGATTTATAATCTAAATTGAACGACGAGATGCACAAAAGAGTCAAAAAGTCATACCAAAAATTGGCAGCAAAGATTTCCAGTGCCAAAAGTCTAAAAGATTTTGGATACTCCCAGGCTATCAGATATTAACCTGTCATTGATCCAGCAAGTAAAAGAAAAACAACATTTAAATTTCAATTCTTCTCATAGTAAAGTGCAAACAGAGTTATTATGAACTCATTTTGTTAAATATATTAAATAAAAGGGCTGCTAATAGCACCACCATTAAATAAAAGGGTTGCTAATACAAGTGCAAACACTGTCACAAAAAATACAGAAGGAAGATGACCGGTCTCATTTTCCTTACAGCACTAAATATAATCAAGCAACATAAACAGAATATAGATTATTGTTGAGTCCACCTAAGTTTTTCCAAAGTTACTTTCACTGTTTTTGTAGGAGATATGAGGATGTTAATTTTGGTGAAACAAATAGAGTTATTATTGTGTCTTCTTTCACTTTTTTTATAGTGTTTTTATAATGAGAAACAAATAGAATTAAATGGATAGAAGATAGCTTTAGGGATAAATGAATTTTTAATCAAAACTCTTAAATATATTTCTTCATTTAAACGGACAAAAAATAGCTTCAAGGACAAATGACGTTTTACTCTTGAGGCTGCTAATATTTATATCTATGAAAATATTTATCTGGAAGTGGAAGCTGACTATAGAACATATAGATCATGGAAATTAAGTAGGAACGGAAAGTCATACCAGCTATTAGAATGATATGTGACGTACCAGGTTCAACATTTGTCTATGGACAGACCGTTCTACTGAATTTTTGGTAAATGTGCTGATATTAGGATCCATATACATATCCATATTTATATACTAACCTTTACTATATAAAAAGTTAGGATAATAAAAAAGGTAAACTATTCTCTTCATCTTATAATCTCCCTGCAAATCCTTATGAACTTTTAAAAAATTTAATCACTCCTAATCTTTGGTTTGATTTTCAAAAAATTAAAATGAATTGCAGTGTTCGATAAGGTGCATAACTAGGATTTATACCTTTTAAAAGACATATGGTAAATGCATTTAATAAAATAGTCAAACTAGGTTTGCTTTATGATTTACTTTTTGACTCTTAAGAGTCTTTGTTCACATAACTCGTTGTTAAAACTCATCTTTAGTGAAACAAAAATCCAATATTCTTTGGATTATTATTGTCAGCATATGTGTCCACTGTTGAATTGTGTAAAGGGTCATCAAACCAAAGTTCAACCCAAGAGTATAAATTTTAGTCAACTAGTTATACAAGGCAAAAATAATGAGGCAAAAAAAAATGGAGTAGAATTGGATAATGACATGGGTAAAAAGTGCAGATAGGGTGCAAACAGTCAAATACAAAGAAGAAATGTAGAAGTCTGCATAGTAACTTGTGATGCCTAGTATTGAAAATAAAGCAGCTCACGTTACAAGAATTTGTAGATAGCATCAATTATGTATGATAGAAAACATCTAAATCTTGACTGTCTAAAGGTAAACTTGCAGTGAAAGCTTTACTTGAGAAATTGCGTAATACTGCATTTGTGTTGTGTTGTGTAGTTAATAACACTCAAAAAAGAATATAAAAAATTATAGGTAAAGTGAATTTCACATGCTTCTTCACAAATATGGTTCATTTTTGTATTATGTAGTTAATAACACTTGTAGGTTTCCATAATTGGAAGGAACATCTTGGAGTTAACACTTGTATAAATCTTTGGGTCAAAACCTATATCTTGTATCAAGTTTCAACAAACATATGAGTTTGGCTACACATAAAAAAAACATTACAGCAATGACACGAATGTTAAGACTTAAGATAACGTTTGTTTTCAAAGAAGAAGCAGCTGCCTCAGCACAGAGATCGCATACTTAAATTTGGATATTCATCTAAACTTGATTGATATTTGAATGAGAATAATGCAAGAGATAGAGAGAATGAGCACTTCATGGCATATAGTATACCTGATCGTAACCAGAGGACAGCACATTATTCATCAAGGACTACTGAATCACATGCCTGACAATTGAAATTATCAATAACAGATTTCATACTTCAGAGCACATAAAGTAAATAAGACGTTAAGCACGTAACATGAAATGGTTCTTCAGCAAATTTTGCAATTTATACATCATGCAAGTGGGGAGATGACACTTAAATGTCTGATTTTCAACAATATTTAACGGTTGCACCTTCTACTAAAAATAATATAAAAAAAGGCTAACATATGGTGCAGGGAAATAATCTAAGTGCAGGCAAGTGTGTAACTAGAGTTCCATGATCCAATCCTTTGCTGTTTGTCTGGCAAGTTATTCATCAGTAAATGATGTTCACGTGGCAAGTCGAGTGCAGGCAAGGTTGAGAATTTGTGCGGTATTTTTGAGTAGTTTATTATCTGGGTTGAGTATTTTAAAACCCACCGAAGATGCAATCCCACTCAACATGAAAAAATGCATCTCCCCCTCAGTAAGAAGAAGCCATAAACAACGCATAAAGAAAAAATGGAAATATAAAAGGCACGATAGTCTAACTAAATTATGTCAATTAAAATCCCATAGTATGTGACCCAAATATAAAAGATATGATAGTCTAACAAAATTATTTTAAGGTTATGGAAGACAGAGAGATCAAGAAGAAAAGATGATAGAAAACAACTATCACTTTTGTTATTATAAAAAATGGGTGGAGGATGCAAAATGAATCCCAATATGCACTTCACTGCATCCATTTACAAAGAAAAACAAAAAACAAAATAAAACATTATACACATAAACATCCCGAACCAACATACATCCATACATACATATACGTACACATATATATACATATATATGTGTGTGTGTATTTATGTGTGTGTGTGTGTAAGATTTGGTAAATGGAGCAAACACCATAATATGTGCTGATACAGGTTGAACTGAAGTAGGAAATAAGCTTTATTTACATCACTCTTTTTTTTACGCGTAGTGTTTACATTTATGTTTCAATCCTTAAATTGGCTATATTACTATTTTGGTCAAATATGTATATACTTCCATGAGAAATTCATGCATTTATACTCTTTATCATCTACAAAGATAGTTGTTCTATATAATACAAGTGGTAACAAACACCACAACCCATCTATAAATTCTGCACTACATCCTCAGTTCTAAAGGACCACAAAAACCCTTATCAGGACAGTAAATTTAAAAAGAGCTGTTCTTTTTATTTCTAACTGGAAATTTTATTTTCTGTTGCATTGTTATAGCAAAAATATTTTATTTTGATACTTTAGCAAAGACTGACACTATGGACAACACCAAATTATCATGTACAATTACAATGTATTATCTATATACAATGTATTATCTTTAAAGTGGTTTCTCTTATACCAACTCTAGAAGCATGTAAGCTTATGAACAACTATTTAATGATGTTTTGTATTCATTTTTTGTTTCTATATGGAGCATGATTTTTCTAAATGACATAAAAGGCAAAAGATGTGATAAATGCAATATAAAACTAATTTTGTTTTGGGAAACAATAGAGTGTATGACAGATCGTAACCTAATTGCTAATACTTGGAGATGCATTTGTGCACTACATTAGCACAAGAAACGAGTCTAAAATGGGAAACAGCTGATGGACTATCAATTTTTGGGAATCAAGGCAATGTTAGTGGTATTCAAAGCCCTAGAAGATTTTTAGTCCTAAAGAAATATTTTATAGCACAAATAACATTACTGGCAACAATATCCCAACAGTGCTTGAAAATTATGGAGTTGAAACCATCTGATCCACCACAAGTATCTGAATTTAAAGAGAATAATGCTGATTTCATTTCCTCATCAGTTACGAGGGTAACAAGGTTGGAGGCTTGGTGGTCAAAAGGAGTAGGCAGTGGCATAGTGAATAAGGGGGAAGGACAGGTTTATATGGACTGCTAGAAGCTAGTATTGAACTGAAATTTTCAATGAAAGCTTTGTTAACATAGTAAGGGTTTGTTTGCATTATACCATTCATATCAGTTAAAGAAAAAAAATCATCTGATTGCACCAATGCGCAACTCTCTTTCAAATAGACACATCTTTCACTTTGTAAAACTCTAAACAACACGTCTGATTCACCATTGCACAGCTGAAACTTTCATGTTCGATTTGACATATAGTTATCATATAATTTAACAAGAAGGACATATAATGTGGAGTACAAAGAAATATCTAAATCTGTGATTGACTTCATCACTAATTTCTATTGTTTAGAAATATGAAAACAACGCACTAATTTGAAACTTAGTAGGGAGATCCGAACTTTTGAACATATATTGACATACAACATGATATGTACAACCTAGTTGTAGTATTCCCATGTAATGCCACTTAAGTAACAAAGAAAATGTAGCTAAAAATAGTGGACTGTACAAGCTGTCAAAATAAGTAGATTTTGCACTTTCAAACCATTTAACACATGAAACCGTTTTATGTCAAATGGAATTTGTTGAGAATAGATTGCGTTTACTCGTCCAATGCACACTAACTTAAGTTTGGATTCTCAGAAACTTGAAATACATGGAGTAATCAGAATAAAATATATAGAGAAAAATAAATCTTATTTCTAGTTTTCATATCGAGTAAACAATATGTTGGGAGAAAAAATGGACACAAAACTGTTATATGACTTGGTTTGACAAATTGACACAAAACAATTTTAGCACAGAAGCAAACTGTTACCTGTGACTAAACGAAAATAGCTGCATGATGATCGGCTTCCTTATATGCTTTTCATAAATGACAATTTAGACAAAAATATTAAGTAAATCACTTGACTGTATGTGTGCGCATATATAAACACACCCAAGTATGAATTTTCTGGTGCAAGCTGACTGTTGTAGGCTTGGTTATGCGATAATAGTGAATATGCTTTTCAAATTTCTTAACTTTTCCTAATTATTATCAACAGAATTAACTTTACTTGAATAGCTCTATTTTTTACTAAGCTACTTAAACTGGATATTTTCTAAGTTTGAAAACATAAAATAAAACAATTCAAGATTAATTGGTAAACTTTACTAGGATAATTCTATTTTGATTATGCTACTTTTCTCAATTAAAACTAGTTCAATTTTGCAAGAAACCATGTTTAACCATTTATCAAAAAAAAGTAATGTTACAGATATAGATATAAAAAAGTAGATAAACAATTGGCTAATTGCAAAAAATACAGGCTGAACTTACGCTGAAACAATCGGCTATCGATTTTCTTCCACTGACGAGCCTATTGACTACAGCGAGAACTAGGATTAACGACGACTGCAACAGAGATTCTTCTACTGGCTACCGATTTGCTTCCATTGGCTTCCACTGAGACGACTGCAACGAAGACGAGGGCAGCTGGGGCGATTAAACAAAGATGACTGCAAACGGCGATGAAGGCTACTGGGGGATGAAAATATATTTTGGAGGAGGAAGATTTGTAATTAACTTGAATCGAGGATTTAAAAGTTGGGAAATTTCTCTTATTTGGGGTACGTGGGAGGAAATAGAAATGGAGGGAAGGAAAGAAATTTAGCGCCAACGCTCGCAACATTTGGGTTTCATAATTTATTGCTTGATTTTTGTAACTAACGGCAAGCAAGCAAAAACGCTGTAAGGCTATGCTAAGAAAATAAACTTTTCTTGTAGTGTGGGGCAGTGGGTGCAGGAGCTGGGTCAACACCTCGTCCTCTACCTCAGGTATTTCCCCGATTCATCCTGAGAAATCAAGAATGAATTTAAGGATAGATGAAAATATAGAGGTCAAGATAGATTAGATAAGATAAAGTTCAATTAGATAGGCATTTAGCAAAGGACCCAATTATATAAGATGGAGAAAGGGGAAAGAAGTAGTTGGAAAATTTTATTTTAAAACAAGAAAGTTTTTATATCAAAATACTTCTTTGAAAATCCTTTAAAATCATTTTATACTTTTAAAATACGTTCTCTCACAAGGAAAGGAGTCTAGGATTTAACTTCACTCATTCTAGGGTATTTCTACCCTATCTCTAATGAATTTTTGCTCCGTTGCTCCGATACCAACTATAACGACCCACTATTTTGCACCATTCAAATTCGACAATAAATTAAAAACATGTCAAACTTGAATAGTTCAAAACAATAGATTGTAAATAAATTTGGAGCAAATGAAATCAAATCACAGAATCACAGACACAGAAATCAGAATACTCACAGCGGAAATAAAATAACTTAGTGGTTCATGAAGCCACTATCAATAGTCTCAAAATAAGTATATAGTACATAGTCCTAAACCAAATATAGTTTGATATCACCACAGAAAATCTCAATATTCAATTGTCTCGATTACAAAAGCTAAAATAAGAATTGAACAGAACTTGACAGCAGCTTGAAAAGAGATAATCTTCAGAAGTCCTAGCTCCGGAAAAGAGGTCTGAACTGATACTCAGGCTGGACCGAGCGTAAAATAAAACATAAATACTCGAGTCGGGACATTCATAATTATACGGTGTAAGCTAATTCAAGTGAACTGTAATATAGATACAAGTAACTTAAAGGATGCTTGGGACCGCCCATCCTCTAAGGATCCGTTAAACTATTTACTATGTAGTAATATTTCACTATTATAATAGGTCTATTGGTAAAGTAAATTTACTTTTAAATAGTGTTAAGGAGTGACCCAATATTCCCCTTAACACGTAATAGTCCCAGTAGTCCATCCAATATCATAGTCTCTCCTGATCGGGAAGCCACCAGAGGATACCACACGGACTACGGAAGAAAACCAAACTCGTACAAGGCTCGCTATGGTAGGTGACACGGTATAACTAGGCAATGCCAGGGTAGATATACCAATTACGCATCCAGACCGGTGGTAACGCGTAGCTGCTACTACCGCCCACCTCGAACAACACTCCCAAATCAAAGGTGCGCACCAAACAATCACAAAGTAATGGAATGACATACGAAGAAGTGCGTTCGATCAAAGGTGCTACCTCATTAATCTGAGAATCGTTCCTGTTTTAGCCACCTTATGCCAACTCACGGGAGTCGGGTCCATGTACATACCTCGATAGAACGTCACCACTATCCTACTTCATTCTGGAATCTCCACCGCATACATGGTCGTCAAAGTGGTTTTCGGTATCGACAGAGAGTATGCGCATATCCGATCCCGGTCTCTTTAACAACCAACGTTATTATTACTCGTGGTTATAAATTTCAAAAATAGTTTATATTTCAATCAAAGTGCTTCATTTTAAACTATTTAAAGGTGAAGTTATTATTCTTACAAAATCCAATATAAATCCCAAGGTTTAGCCTTAATTCATTTGCATCAACTACAGCACTTCCAAGGTGCGGTAATATCCCTTACAACAGATTTAAGTAAATTAAATTTCAGACTTCAATATAATCCCATCAATAATTAAACCTTAATTTAAACTAATTTAACTTATAAAATTATATTTTCCACTTTGAAATAGTCAACTATATTACTCAATAATTTATGATTTATTAAAGTAAACTTTTACCAAGAACTATCAACTTCTCAAGGCTTCACTTCAAAATCAATTACAAAATTTTCTATTCTTTGTATTCAAAGTCAACTTAACAATTGCGTTTTATTACCATTTCAAATATAATTCCAATTTCAATTTATTTCTTAACTTACCCCTTTTATTATTAATCCAAACTCCACCTTTCTAAGTGTAGTTACATTCAAAGTTATATTTTTGTGTATTTATTTTATTTACCATTTATAAAAAAATTAAATAACACACTTTTTATCCATTTAAATTCAATTTACATCAAATTTATTTTACTTTATTTACTTAACTTGATTTCCTTTACAAAATCAATTTCCAAAATAAATTTATATTCCCCATTCCAACTTACCCATTTATTTATTTATATATATAACTTGTATAAATCACTAAAATCATTTTAATCCAATTTAAATCAAAATAATAAGTATACCAATTTAAATTACTTAAATTTTTCCAGAATATATATATACACACATAACCATGGGTCTGTATAATATTTTCTAGCCTAGGTCAAGTGATACAGATAATATATCGTTTCAATCCGTAATTTACAAAGAAAATCCAGGTTCTATTATTTCAAACCCGTAATCCCAAGTTAAATAATAAATAAATAAATAAACAAATATCGTTCAGGCCTATCATTTCAGCCCGTAACGATTCTATTTTACAGGGAACTTGCAGTGATAAACAGTAAATAAATAAATAGCGTAATAGCATAAATAAAACAGTATATAATATAACTGATAATGTGTAGATTTAATAACCGGGTTTTAACATCATAAACTAATATCACGGTCAAATAAAATAAAATATAATCATTCTACAATTACACTTGTTATTAATTTACAGATCTATAAGTACGTTTGTCGGGTGAGAATACTCACTTTTTACGCTGCTGAAGTTTAGATTCAAAACGGTGGTATCACTTGATAAAGAAACGTACAGAAAGCACGATCAAATTGCTGCAGAGGTGACGGCCAGATTTAATTCTTGAAAAGGAAATGAACCAATCATAAATCAAATCTAAGTAAAAAATTTAACAAGAAATTATCGAAACAAACTGGAACGAATGGAATCAACTCGACCCATAGGCTCGACCACTCCACCACACAGCGCCAACAACACTATGCATGCTCGGCTATTGTCCATCATCAAGGCTAAAACACTCTTCCATTCAAGGCAGAGGATACTTAGGCATAGGTTGATATTGAATTATGCAAAAAATGGTGCACTCATACTAACCTCTTCTCTTTAAAGCACAGGTGACCGAAAAATCAAAAAAAACATGCACGACTGACATGTATGCATGCGTTACTTCTCCTTTTTTTATATATATACAAAGGTGGTTGCGGCTTCATATGATGGAGGGAGAAATTTTATGGCTCGGCTATGAATTCATTTGGAGGAGGTGGTGAAATTCTGCCGTGCATACATCAGGTGGAGGAGATGGACTGCTCACGTCCATGGCCAGAACAGGAGAAAAGCGCAGAGGATTGGTAGGCGGGGTCGTGCATGGTGATGGAGCAGTCGAGCATATGGATTGGCACAGCGAAACACACGAGAAACAGGAAAAAAAAGAAAATAAACAAACAAGAGAATGAAGAAGAAAATTTTTATTTCGGCCATTACCTGATGAAGCTTGCGCAAGTGAAGATGTAACAATACTAAGGTGGTGATGGAATTGTGAACATGGGTTTTCATTTAAATTAGAGAAGTTGCGCAAATCAAGGGGAAAAAATTTGGCAAGAAATTTTCGTATGTTCAAAAATCAAATGCAGAAAAAAAAAGGCAAGCAAATATTTCCTTGATACGTGATGGAATTTATGCGAAGGTGATTAATATTTAAAGAGAACACCTTGCGTTGATTGAGGTGAAAGAATAGGAAAGAAATTATTTTGAACCGGTCAGGGAATTGCGTGATGTTTGAATTTATGTAATTACCTTTAATAAATGCAAGGAATAAATTTTGAAACGGCTATGGAAAAATGCACGTGGGGTTTTGAATTTTACTGGAAGGTATGCGTTGATTTAGAGAAGGAATTTTGGTAAGCAATAACTAATTTTGGAACGGCTGTGAATCAAAGATTTTATATCAAATTTAAAACAATTGAAGACAATGGAAAGTGTAACGTTTATACGTGAATTCAGGGCAAGCTATAAATTTGAACTGCTATAGTTAATTTCTTCCACCCTTTGAAATGTCTGGTTATTAACTGATTTATTTATTTATTTATTTCAGCGGTAAAAATTTTAAGAATGCGTACTACAAGCGCAACAAATTTACGCCCATAATATAACGAAAATAATGTATTTAAATTTATACGTTTTCTTATTTATTCGCTACTTATTTTAGTAAAATATACATTCAAAGAATACTTCATTTATTATGCACCATTTATATGCCAACTAAATTAAACATCACGTACCAATTTAAATTTGAAATTAAATAACCTATTTATACTCTATTAATTTGAAAATTTATTACTGAATTAACTTTTGATTTGTTTACATTGGTTTGATTTACTTAACATTTAACAAATAAACTGATGTATATACGTATACAAGAAAACGTAAAATTTATTTCCTATATATTATTCAATTTAAATTTTTATTTATTAATCACTTAACTAAGAAACAAATGTGTATACGTATAAAGTTTATTTCTTTTACAAAATATTTATTACTTGATTTAAAGGTGTATAACCAATTTTTAAAAGAACAAAAATTGGAATAAAATTTTGTTACCAATATATTCAGTTAAATTAAAAGAATTGGAAATTAGAGTTTAAAAGATTTAAAATCCCAATTAATGTAAAACTTTAACCAAAATAAGAATTATAGAATTTTCTTATATTAAAAAAATTTGGGTGGTCCTTTATAATTAAATTATGTAAAATAACCCCAAAGTTTATAAATAAAAGAATAAATACTTGTTAAAAATCTTGGGTTGTTACAAAAAACAAAAGGAAGAATTTCCAAAAGAAAAGGAAAGCTCCAGACAACAAACCAAAAAGTTTAATGGCGAGTGTTGGGTTTGTGGAAAGGTTGGACATGCTGCTAGAATTACAAACACAAAAAGGACCGCAATAAAGAGGCAAATATAGTAGACAACATGGAAGTAGACGAGTCCAACTTCTCGGCAGTTGTATTTGAATGCAATTTGGTTCAGAATCCTAACCAATGGTTGGTAGACACAGGCCCTACTCGTCATACCAGAAATTTGATCATGAAGAAAAACTCTATATGGGTAATTCTGCAGATCCATGATCGAAGGCAGTGGCATAGTAATCCTCAAGTTTACTTTGGGAAAAACTGTCAAGTTGAATGATGTGCTCCACATTCCAGACATATGCAAGAATCTCATCTCTAGTGCAGTACTATCGAAGAAAGGATTCAAAAAAGTGTTCGAGTCAGACAAGATGGTTCTGTCCAAAGCTGGAATGTATATCGGAAGAGGATATTTATATGATGGCCTATTTAAGGCAAATGTAGCTGTTATCGGCAATAAAACTATGTAATCTAATTGTGCTATTAATAAAATTGAAGTTTCTTACTTGCTTGAGCACGAAATTTTACTATGGCATGATAGATTGGGACACATAATTTTCGAAAAATGAAAATATTATCAAACTTGGAATTAATTCCAAAATTCCAAGTAGATAAGAACTACAAATGTGAGACATGTGTAGAAGCAAAAATGGTTAAAAAACCATTTCAATCAGTTGATAGAAGCACCGAACCACTAGGTTTGGTTCATACAGATTTATTTGATTTTAAATCGTTACCTACAAGTGGTGGGAAAAAGTACTTTATTACGTTTATTGACGATTATACGCGATATTGCTATGTATATCTTTTGAATATTAAAGATGAAGCAATTACATCATTTATAAAGTACAAGGCTGAGGTGGAAAATCAGTTAGATAAAAAGATTAAAATATTAAGATCTGATCGAGGTGGAGAATATGAAGCACCGTTTAAACAGTTCCGTGTCGAAAATGGTATAATTATCAAACAACAGCTCCATATTCACCACAACAAAATGGTGTAGCCGAGAGGAAGAACAGAACGTTAAAAGACATGATTAATGCCATGCTTTTAACCTCTGGTCTACCGACGAACTTGTGGGGGGAAGCCTTAATATGTCTAATCACATATTAAACAAAGTCCCTCACAATAAAACAGAAACAATTCCATATGAGTTATGGAAAAGACACAAACCAAGTTTTAAATACCTCATAGTGTGGGGGTTCTTAGCAAAAGTTCCAGTTCCACCTCTCAAGAAAGTCAAACTTGGACCAAAAAAATAGATTGTTACTATTTAGGGCCAGCCCAAAATAGTAGTGCCTACAGATTTTTGGTATTCAAGTCTGATATAGCTGATATTCATGTAAATACAATCATGGAATCTAGAGATGCCTCATTCTTTGAAGACGTGTTTTCGTACAAAAGGAATGAAGAGAATAATGTCCCTAAAAGGACAAGAAAAGAATCAAGCAATTCACATGAAGATGAAACTCATCATGAGATTGAGGAAGTTGAACCAAGAAGAAGCGTATGGGCTAGGACTTCCAAGACATTTGATTCGGATTTTTTCACATATGTGTTAGAACACGAACCTCAAATGTACAAGGAAGCAATGTCATCTTCTGAATCTTCATGTTGGAAAGAAGTAATTCAAAGTGAAATTGATTCAATTCTAAGTAATAAAACTTGAAAAATTGTTGATATTCCACCTGGAATAAAACCTATTGGCTGTAAATGGATTTTCAAGAAGAAAATGAAAGCAGATGGCTCTATCGACAAGTATAAAGCCAGATTAGTAGCCAAATGATATCATCAAAAAGAAGGAGTAGACTTCTTTGATACATATTCGCCGGTAACACGAATAACCTCCATAAGAATGCTAATAGCAATTGCATCAATCTATAATCTATAAATTCATCAAATGGATGTAAAGACAGCATTCTTAAATGGAGATCTCGATGAGGAGATCTATATGAAGCAACCTGAAAGTTTTATTTCCAAAGGAAATGAAAACAAAGTCTATAGATTAGTAAAATCATTATACAGACTAAAACAAGCTCCAAAACAATGGCACGCAAAATTTGATAGTGTCATGATGAGAAATGGTTTTCGTATAAATGAATGCGATAAGTGTGTTTATTATAAACAAATTGGTTAATCATATGTGATGATTTGTTTATATGTAGACGATATGTTAATATTTGGTCCAAATACTCAGGTAATAGAGACCATAAAGAAGATGTTAATTAGCAATTTCGATATGAAAGACTTAGGAGTTGCAGATATTATTTTGGGAATCAAAATAATAAGAACACCTAATGGAATTGAATTATCTCAGTCACACTATGTAGGCAAAGTGATTGAAAAATTTAAAAATTTTGAAATTAAAGGAGTAAGAACACCTTTTAATCCATCAGAAGTACTGCATAAAAACACTAATGAGAGTGTAATGCAACTGGAATACTCTCGTGTAGTAGGATATCTCGTGTATCTCATGAATTGCACAAGACCAGATATAGCTTATGCAGTAAGTGGACTGAGCAGGTATACAAGCAATCCAGAAAAAGAACACTGGAAAGCACTATGAGAGTGCTTGGATATTTAAAAAATACCACAAATTATTCCTTACATTATGGAAAATATCCTTCCGTCTAAGGATATAGTGATGCAAATTGGATTGCTGATTCAAAGAAATCAAAATCAATGAGTGGTTATGTATTTACCTTAGCAAGGGTAGCAGTGTCATGAAAATCAACTAAACAAACATGCATAACTCGGTCCATTATGGAATTAGAGTTCATCGCTTTAGATAAAGCAGGCGAAGAAGCGGAATGGCTTCGTCACTTTTTAGAAGACATTCTGTTTTGGCCTAAACCTGTACCGACCATATGCATACACTGTGATAACCAAGCTGCGCTAAGTAGAGCGCACAGTTGTGTGTATAATGGAAAGTCACGACATATTCGTCGACGCCGTAACACAGTTAGGTAGTTACTCTCAAATGGAACTATTTCCATAGATTATGTAAGAACAAATGATAACCTAGCAGATCCATTTACTAAAGGTTTATCAAGAGAGAAAATTGACTGCGCATTGAGGGGAATGAGTTTAAAAGCCTAAACCACTAAGAGTTATCTTATACTGAAACCTATCCTAGCGATTGGAGATCCGACGGACTAGTATCAAAAGGAAAACCAGTTCTGAGTAACTCAAGATGTAATGCATTTGCTTGGACATAGTCCAACTCCATTCCTATGGTGCACAATATAAATGCATGCCTACGGAAGTATTTAAAGGTTAAAACTATGTTTTTTTAATGATGACCATATCTTGAATATAACAAGTGGGGTATATGTAAGATACTCTTAATGGTTGCGATCACCTATGTTAGTGTGAGCTGGGTCGGCTCTATGAGAATATTAAAGGCTTTTATTCTCTAAAAATACTCGCAGAACCAAAAATTGTTCAGGACCAAAATGAACACAACCAAGAGATTGGATGTGAAGGGAAATAATGCTTTGTAAAGCTTATTTTCTGGTTATACAATAACGGCCGACGGTTCAAGATGAAATAATTCACCGATTAGCAAGTATATCCGATAAGTTTTAACAAGGGAAAGTTCAAAGTGAAATATCTACTTATCCTCGATATAGCAATATTTTTATATGAATTGTGTGATATTACACTTTGTGTGGGGGAGACATATATCGTCATTCGTGTGGGAGATTTTAGAGTTCTCAAATAGTAAATGAAGATATATCCCACATCGTCAAAAATAAGTCATTATTCTTGTTTATATAGTGTATTCTCAATTCCTATATTGGCCCTTAGGGTTAGGTAATTTTGTGCGAGAGGGAGGACCTATATGGTCATGGACTAACACGAGCGCGCCGCCGCACGTCTATCTGACCGAACCGAACCGAGCCGGGTCAGGTGCGGGTCCAATTAGAGTGGACCGTGTTGTATTTTTTCTTGAATGGTTTTCTACTGTTTAAATCTAAATAGAAGCGACTAGTGGATTGGATGCGACGAAGAGATGTGATTGTTGCGAACAACAACAGTTTCCGGCCGCTGCAAACGAAGAGGTGTGACTGTTGCGAACAGCAACAGTTTACAACCGTTGCAAACAAATAGGTATGACTGTTGCAAACAGCAACAGTTTCCGACCGTTGCAAATGAAGAAGCATGACTGTTGCAAACAGCAACAGTTTTCGACCGTTGCAAACGAAGAGGCATGACTGTTGCGAACTGCAACAGTTTTCGACCGTTGCAAAACGAAGAGACGCAACTGTTGCGAACCGCAACAGTTTTCAGCCGTTGCAAACGAAGAGGCGCGACTGTTGCGAACAGTAACGCTTTTTGGCGTTGCAAATAAAGGGATGCTACTTTTCTCAAAGGATGTAGCCATTGGAAATTCGACAATAAATAAGGAGGAAATTGATCACTTTTCTCACTCAATTTTTTCCGAACATTCTCTTCTTCCTCTTCGTTTCTTACCATCTTCAATCCGTGCGCTTTTGCATATCACACAGAAAATCATACACATTACAATCTCGAGCAGATTACGTCTGTTGTATCTTGTGAGACTTTGAATAAAGTCTTAAGGAATTTGTTACGACAAGCCTCAGACGAAATTTCCTTCTTCAATCGGTTAGATTTCCAGTTGATTTATATATTTATTTATATATATCGTTTTCGTTTTCTACGTTGTACTATTTTTTTAAATAGTATAATGTTTGATTTATCGCTATAGTTATTATTGCTATATTTGTTACTTTGTTGTTGTAATTAATTACAACATACTTAGTGTTAAAATAACTAGTGCACAATTCCAGAGTAGTGGAAATCTGAGTTGTAAACTTGTGAGACAAGTTTATTATTGATTCGTCTCTGTTTGGTATACTAGACGTATAATAGTTTTTTGGGGATCAAATAAATATTTGTGTGATTACATTCTTTAATTAGTTTCCCTTTGTTGAATACATCATTTAAAGCTTCCAGTATCTCATCCTTCAAAATGTTACAATGAATCTTATAAAATTTGGCGTTAAAGTCATTTGGGCCTGGGGACATATAATCTAAAACACTGAATTGCATATTTCACTTCATCCATGTAAAAATGATCATTTAAGAAATTTTATCCATATTCTAAAATGATATTTTTGCAAATCACCCTTGGAAAACCTTGTCTTTTTTTTATATTACATAGGCAGTTGAAGTACCACAACGACTTAGTTATGAACTCTTATTTGTATTTACGTACTCATCTGTTGTGATAAGCCCTATCATGTTTTATTGACTTCTATAGTTTGACATTGGCTTCATCTCTCAAAAGTAGCCAGTCACACTTTGATTTTTGTTTTGCATCCAAATATTCTTATTTAATGGCTCTTTCTAAGTTGATTTTCATTTCTTGAAGTTCCTTGCCAACACTTTCCTCCTTGTTCTATTTCAGCCTCATTTGCAGATCTGCACACTTATTCTTGAAAAATCCACTTTCTTTTCCCATATTTCCTTTTTCTACACTTTCTCTTGCCTCTTGTATCCATTATTCTTTGACCATTGGTCCTTTAATTGCACTGCGGTAGTTTCTCCTCTTTATGAATCAAAAATTCCATCCCCTCATTCGAACTCTTTGCCTCCATAAGATCTCCTCCTTCCTTGTCGATCCCTACCCCTTCCTTCTGGTTCTTCTTATCGTCGTCCAAGCCCATCCCTGTCGCAACATTGCCCCCTCTCTACCTACTTACCACCTCCATTATGCTTCTTCTCGCCGTTGCATTCTGACTCCTTCCCTTTTAGGCACTCATTACCCTCATTATTGATTTTTATTTCCTCTACTTTCAAAACCCATTTTTTATTCATAGGAAACAAAAATTTGTTATGCCCAAAACATATACCATTCACACTCTTCCTCCGGGGATTTTCATAAATAACTTCTTGCTTGAAAATTTCCCTATCTTCACCTACTGCTTTGAATAAATTTGGAAACCCAAAGTCTACTCTAACACCCACCAATATTCTTGTAAAGGATATTATTGTTTTATTTCATGTGGCCTCATCCAATTTCACAGGTTTGCCTATGGAACTCATTATTAATGCTCCTATTGCTCTACGATCCTATAATTGAAAACTCAATCCTGGTAATCTAATCCTTACTAGCATACTAGTAAATAAATCTTTTTCCGTTTTCATGTCAGGATTTAGTTTTTCGTTACAATTAAATTTCTATCAAAGAACCATGGGACCTTCCTCTATAATTATATGACAGTCTTCCTCATTGTTAAATCTTATGACAAAGAAACCATTTTGTCTATACTGTATGGTAGAACACTCCTGTATTTTCCAGTTATTCTTTGGGAAAGCCTCCAATTCTTTAAAATACATCATTACATAATTACCCCAACCACTCTCCACCTCCGAAATGGCTGCTTTGGAAATTGAGCTTCATCATCTGCCCTCCTTCATAATCCGTTCTACATATTCCATGTTATCTCCCTTGGAGGAAATATCACATTTTAACCGTGTCACGGTATGACACCTTTTTAGCCTCTTTAAACACGTTAAACTTGATTTCCACCTTCTTTTGGATCTGAGATGTTCCTGTCTTTATTGGTCGGAAATGGTTAATCATTTCTTTTCCTCTCAAACCTCCCTCCTTCGAAGTTTCTCCTTTATCAAAACCTTTCTTCCTTTAGTAACCTCCTTCCACCCTTCGTCTTCTACTTGCCCTTCTAGCCGGGCCTCTATCACATGGTAATTATTGACTAATTCATGTACGAAGATATTAATAAATAAGAAAAGAGTGAAGATAGATAGAAAAATAAGAATGAAGAAGAGAAATTAAATTGAGAAAGATGAAGATATTAGAAATGAGTAGATCTACGGTTTTGGAATCCTAAAAGAATAACCGCCATTTTTGTTTTATTTGTCATAAGAGACCAATGTATCCAAAAAAAATCACACTTTGTATTCTTACGTTTAATTGTAGTCTTCAAATTTCTTCTTTCTTATTACTTTGATGCGATGCATTGTGGTTAAAGGAATTTTGTAACCTAGTTGTGTAGTTAAAATATTTACAAAGAGTCTTCTTCTTATTTTTTGAATAAAATCAAAGATAAGATTGTTAATGAGAACTTACGTTCTTACACCACCGATAAGAAGTACACATATCGTTGTATGTTCATACAACTATGAATTAGCATATTAACAGTTGGTTAAAATGCTAACCAGGGCCGGTTCGGATTATTGGGTTGCCTTAAGCAAGAAATATTTTTGTTGCCATTTACAAAGAAAAGAAGAGAAAAAAATCAACATTTTATTTTTTTTCACACTTTCATTACAAAACACCCAAAATATATAATATATTCAAGCAAAATGTAAACATGTCACACACATCTTTGACAATAGTACATTCAACGAAAACAACTCCTTCTCGAGTTTTTAGAAGCAAACTCGTCAATTATGTCATCATATTCTAACATATCCAAATAATCTTTTTCAATGGAAATCATCGCCAAAACACTTAATCTTTCTTGTGACATAGTGATTCGAAGATAAGTTTTTATTAGCTTCAACTTAGAAAAACTTCTTTCTGCCGATGTCACCGTAACCGGAATAGTTAAAATGATTCGGAATACAATCCATACATTTAGAAATCCACTCATATCACGGTAAGATCTTAGAAAATGAAGAATGCTTGTTGATTTTGTTATTTCCGAAGGCAAGATTCTTCTTAGTTGAGTAAGTTCAAAATACAATCCTTTTTCACAAATATCACTCTCTTCTTTGTGTTTTAAAAAAATCTCTAGTTTCATACAATGCTCTTTCAATTGTTTATCGTCAATGGTTTTGAATTTTGCATTCAACAAAAATCCATAAATTCCTTCATAAAGCTCAAATTGTTCAAATCAATCCTTAAGCGAAGTAAGAGCTTGGTCTATTATATGAAGAAAGTATGTAATTCTAAAATTTTCTTCCAACGATTGAGTTTCATCGGCATCAACTTCTACATCATCGTTAAATTGTTTCTTTCTACGAACAACTCTTTTTGTTGCAAACTTAGGTTCGATGCCAACTTCATACGCAAGTTCTCTTGCTTCATTTATCGTTCATATCCTTTTTCTCTAAAAGTTTCAAAAAATGCAATGAGTTCTTTTATTTTAATAATTGCATCTTCAATGTCCATTTCCTCCCTTTGAAGTAATTTGCTACCCGATTAATATTATCCAAAATAGTGTACCAAACACATAAACTAATTAAGAATGCAAAATCTTCTAAAGCATTTTGGCAAAGACCTTTAGCTTCTACTCTTGCCATATCATCATTAGAATTATTTTCAATATCGATCAATGCATCTCTTAGCTCCGATGGTTGAGTTCTTATAGCTCTTACACTTTCGATATGACTTTCCCAACGAGTTGCGGATAATGCTTTTGGAGTTAAACCATTAACATATTTTCTAAGTATTTCCCATCGATAGGTTGAGCCGGAAAACAAAGTATAAATCTTTTGAACATATGCAAAAAAGCTTCTAGCTTTCACACATGATTTTGCTATATCACATAAAGCAAGATTTAAGCTATGACATCCACATGAAATATAAATTGCTCTTGAATTTATGTCGAGAAGTCTCTTTTGTACACCTTGATGCTTGCCTATATATTTAATTCAAGTTATGTTAGATAAAATTAAATAACATAATTAATATGAATTTATCTATTCTTATTGAAAATATCATACCTTTCATATTTGATCCATTGTCATAGCTTTGGCCTCTCACATCATCAATGTTTAGCTTAAGATCATTTAGTACACTTTCAAGCTTTTTAAAAAGGCCAAGTCCCGATGTATCGTCAACCTCTATAAAACCAAGAAAAAACTCCTCTACTTTGATATCATCTTCAACATCCACACATCTTATTATAATTGACATTTGTTCTTTATGACTCAAATCCGGAGTACAATCAAGAATGATTGAGTAGTATTTTGCTTTTAAAACTTTTACAAGCATTGCTTCTTTGATCTTCTTAGCCAACAAAAATATTAGTTCATTTTGAATACTATGACTAAGATAATGATTGTTTATTTCATTGTTTACCACACGTCTAAGATGATTCTCCATGATTGGATCAAATTCGGCAACAAATTCCACAAGTTGACAAAAAAGTCCATTGTTTTTTTCATAAATCTTTTCATTTGAACCACGAAATGGGAGGTTATTTCGAGAAAGAGTTTTTACGACACCAATTATGCGCACTAGCACCTTCTTCCAACGTTGTCTCTCTTGCTCAATTAGAGATTCCACTCTCTTGTCAATTGTTGCCTTTTGTTGAAGGCCTTTGTGCAAATCCACCCACCTAATAAGACTTGAAATATGCTCCGCATTATTTTCATGCTCTCGTAGCATCGCCGAAATGTTATGCCAATCATTTACTCCTTCATTTCCCATTTTGAATGTCTTTTGTGTACTTCTAAATAACTTGCAACAAAAACAAAATACTTTGTTCACTTCATTTGAATAAACTAACCACTTTCTTTCATGCTTGGAAGAAAAATGTCTACCGTCTTCATTTTTGGAAAATTTATCATTTTCTTTCGAAATTTTGATGGGGCCTCGTTTAACCAACATTATTCTTTTAGTATCGGTTATCCTTCCCCACAAACCGGGGTCATAGTTAAAGTCGACATCTTTCTCAAGATCAAACACAATTAGTTCATCACCTTCATCCATATCATTTCGATTAATATTTATGTCTTCTTCGTTCACGTTATCATCTCTATTACCAATAACATCTTCATCAATATTAACTTCAACAATTTCATTTTCATCAATTGCTTCATTGATTTCGACATTCTCATCAATATCATGACTACTTTCTTCAATAATATTTGAAGTTGAACATTGAGATTTTCGTATTTTTGCTTGAAACAAATTAGAAATTGAGCCAATGAGTGATTTTTCCAGTTCCTCTTTTTTTCCTTTAACTCTTCTATTATGAGCTCCGGAATTTTGCTTTCGAAATCTAATTCGATTTTTATCATCTTCGTTCTTCGTCATTTTTCCTACGCATTCCCAAATTAATAACATAGAAAAGTTTAAAATCAATGAAGGTATCCAGTAATTCACCAATTGATTTCAAAGTTCAGGCGTACTAGTAATTATATGACTGCAAACTGCATAAAATTCACCAGTTGATTTTAAAACTGCAAACTCAAAATTTAAAAAAAAAAAATTGAATTGAAAACTGGCTTATAGCAGTTTTGCAAAACTAACAATCATATGACTTGTTTATGATTGCAAAACAATAAGAGCTGCAAACTCAGTTACTCAAACAGTCAAACTGCATAAAATTGCAAAACTGAATTCTGAGTGCCCGTGCAGTTTGCAGTGCGTCGCTCAACCAAAATTCAAAGAGCATCAATCAACCAAAATTAAAAAAAATTCAAACTGCAAACTCAGAATTAAAATTCACGGTTAATTCTAATTTCTAAGATCATCAATCAACCAAAAATTAAAAAATTAAAACATACCAGCAAACTCAAAGAGCAGCCGTGCAGTGCGTCGTTGATGGTGATAGGCAGAGCCGGCGTTTGCTGATGGTGATAGGCAGAGCCGGCTTGTGCTGGCGCCGATTCTAGGGTTAGTTTTTTTTCGTGCGTTTCTGAATTTTGAGTCGCGATTTTGTTTTTTGCTTCTGATTCCTGAATCGCGTTTAATTTTGAAGTAGGGTTTCTTTTTTCACGGGGAGTTGCTCGTGTAAGGGGGGTTGCCCCAGGCCAACGTCTGATGGGCCTGGCCCATCAGCCGACTCTGATGCTAAGTTAAGTGGCATATATATTGTTGAATGCTTACATAATTAAGAGGATGCAAATTAACTATATGTTAATACAGTAAACATATAATGCAATTGAAAAGTAAGAACACAAAGATTTACATGGTTTGGATGTTCATATGTTCACCAGTCAAATCGGTCTCTCTTTATTTTATTTGAAGCATAAATATAGAAATTAGTGGTATAGATTTTTCAGTAATAATTCTGTGATTTCTAAAAGTTTAATCTTCTTCTTTTGCTACAATTCTTTCATTTTATGCGGGAAATGATGTCACATGGATTGTCGATATTATTCTTCTTAGTTAACTGTGGCTATTGGATTTTTCCATGTATCCTTCATCGGCTTGGCTTTTATTATGTGCCGTGGATTGATGATTTGATAGGCAGAATAATTTGGTTTAAGCGAGATAATTTAATTTTAAAATTTTGAAAATAGTGCAATGTTGGTTGCTTGTCTCCTGTCTACTTTTTATGTTGTTTGTTCATGTATTTTGATTTGTCCTTGATTGGAGGATGATGATTTACTACCCTAAACCGTGTTGATGGTGCATTTTAGTCAGTGTAGTCATACTTTTGGGTACGACTATTTTCTTGGGAGTTCCTCACCATCTAGCCTATAACGACTTTACGCTACACAATCTAGTCTAGAAGGTAACTCGTAACTTTATGTGTATGATAACATGTACTGTGTTCATGGTATCCTATATGTTGTATCTAGAACATGTGCAGTTTATGTTTGATGTAATTCAAGGCTTTATTATATATGTATGGAACCGTTCTCATACGCTAAGGACTTCATATGCTCATGATTTTCTTTTATGATGCTCTTTTTCATTGCTCCTTTTGCATTATTGTAAAGTGAAAAATTGAGTGTAACACTAGCCCCCTTAAGTCTTTATTGATGTATATTGAGGCCGACATGTAATTCTTTACCCATCTTTTTAGCAGTCTAGTCAATCACTTTTGCGTTTAATGCTCCTTACACGTGTCATGCTTTGATTGGTTTTTAAAACCTTTTGTTATCAGGTTATACCATTTTGTATTCCGTAAATTTCACTTCGTATTTCGAGAATTCATTTTGTCATCATTATTCACCGAGTATCTTTTTAATTTCTATGGTTGAGATCTACACAAATTTTTCTTTTTCATTTATTTTCCTTCACTCTCATTGTCTATGACTTGTTGTTGGATTTTTTGCACTCACTTTCATTTTTCCTTGAATTTAAAGCTTTATATGTATCTTTTCTTCTCCTTTTTACTTTTTATTATATTTTCTTCTTCGTCCACTCTTTCTTTATACATAAAGGGATCCGGTCATTATTTATGTTATGATCCTAACTAACTTATAGTTATATATTGGGTATGTTATTATGTGTAGAATCCATCCATAAAGGGATTAACCAAGCTGGTAGCAAAGGATCATATGTTTACCCAAATGGCATAATCATGCAAAATTTAGGTGCAGATGGAGTCCCATCTATTGACACCTAATAATAAATGTCTACCATGCAACAAGTCGGTCAATACTGAGGCATGAACTTAGTTAATACAGAGACATTTGCCTCAATCATTGTCGGAGCAATGCCTAAGTTGATACTAAAGAAACGCCTCACTAATACCGATGATTGGTTTCATTTTAAGATTTTTGAAGTAGAGAGGTTGTTTTCCTCGAATAATTGTGCAAACATAAATGAAAGTGCATCATATATTGTTGTTTTGAAGTCTTATTTTGTCTGCACTTTTTCCATGAATTATGCATATCGGGACTAATTGTTGTACTTTTTCTTTATAGATAACTAGACATTTGGTGGGATCAAAACAATACGGTAATTTGAAGTAATATATAGCGTCCTATATATCATTTGAGTCTGAATAATTATATGTATCATTTTGATTAGAGTGCTTGTATATATTATTTCTTTTGGTTACTAGTATTCGTAATCTTCAAATTTTGTTATGAAATATCATGAATGTATATTGTGTTCTAGCATAATTTTATTTAATTACATACAACGTGCTCTTAATCACATTTTAAATTTGTAATATATATGCATTGAAAGTCCTCAAAGAAGTACTGGGAATGTTATATTACGAGACGATAGCTTTTAAGAATGTTATAACTGTTAATAATAGCATTTTTAAAATATTATCATAAGTGAGAAAACAAAGGAGTAAAGAAGCATCATCTAAACGTTATCTTAGGGACATTAATGTTTTATAAACATTATCGTTTGTGACATTTGATAGCATTTCAAAACATTATCTTTAGTGGCATTTGATAGTGTTTTTCTTCACTATTTAATCTCCTTGACTTTTAATAACATTTTGTTTCACAACATTTACATTAACGCCACCAAACTAATTTAATATGTTTTTTAAAACGCTATAATAAGGGTTTTTCGTTGTGGCGGGAATTATCCACCTTGGATCAATCCATTTAGCTTAGCTTAAGAATAGACTAAGGTGCGCATAGACATAGTTTCTTATACCTTAATAATTACGGCCTAGGTTTTTATTTTATCTTGTGTCTTTGTTAGTTCACTAGCTATACTTTAAGTGGTTATCTTTGTAATTAAGTTATGCTTGATAGATAAATGAAGATTTTTTTAATATTTGTGCTTGATTCATCTTATTATCTTTGTCTTTTGTGACTATTGTTTTAGGATGCCTCGAAATTTCTCTCATGCCCTTCACCTACCAATGCCAAGGTTGCATGGTCCTTATTGTGGTGGGAATTGTTTCTATCACTCTTTCTCTTGTTTTTGTTCCAATTAGTACTAAGGGTCAAACGTCACTCGAATAGCTTCTTTAAAGCAAGCTGGAGAGTTGGATGATGAAAATAGGCGAATTGACTTCGTAATAAGGATTGGGATGTTCAAGGAGCTTAAAGGTATGACCACTAGGTATGTTGACATTGAGAACACTAACCATTCTTAGTATGAATGCATTTTAAAACTCAGGTCTAAGCTAGAGTGCTCGAAAAAAGAAAACAGATTAGGTGAAGGCAATAATGAAGAATATAGAAAACTCATATATGTTGTCCTATAAGGATGAACTGAAGAAACAGAAAGAAAATATCGAGGGAGTTAGCAAAATAAATCAAGAAAAGGTGTCTACACTACCTCTTATACCATATGGTTCTACACCTAAACCTGATGCGGTTCCATGTCCTCCTTTTGATATCTCGCTTGAGTTGGCCAAGGAATAGAAGAATGAAGCTGTATGTCTCTATCGTTTGAAATTAGAGAAACTAAGAGCATCCAATGAGATGCTCAAGTTTCTACATCCAGTATCATCTTATTAATTTTCATGATTACAATGATACATCGAGTTTCTTTAGTAATTTCTCAAAGTATAGCATAAGATGCTCAACATTCCATGCTTTTGGCACTAAGTTTCCATCTGGTCTAGTAACTGGTTTGCGCTATTGGATAATGTTTCAACAATTACTAATGGCCCTTCCCAGTGAGTTACTAATGCACCATCAGTTGGATCTTTGGTATTTGTCGTTACATTTCGTAACACCGAGTCCCCTTTAAAGAAGTTCCTCTCTCTTAATCGAGCGTTATAACTTTTAACTATTCTTTGCTGGTATATTGTAGTTTTAACTAGGGCTTCGTAGCCTCTTTTATTGATTAAGTCCCGTGTAGTTTCTTTTAGTGGTTAATTTTGTTCCACAACATATGATAGGCACCCATGAAATGGAACTTCCATTTCCATTGGAAGCATCATCTTGTAACTATATGACAAAGAGAACGGAGTGTGTTCGGTAGGTGATCGGATTGATGTTTGGTTATCCCACAACACCAAGGGTTGCTCCTCTTGGTGATTCATTCTTGAGAAGCTTTTAAATAGCTTTATTAGCCTTTTCCACTTTCCCATTTTTTAAAGATATGCAGCTTCATTTCTTCCTTCATTGATCATGTCCATTTTTTTAGTTTTTGATTTTTTTTTCTCTACGATGTATGATAGATGCCTATGAGATGGAACTTCAATTTCCATTAGAAGCATCGCCTCATAACTTATATGACAAAAGAGAATAGAGTATGTCATATAGGTGATTGGGTTGAGGTTTAATAAGCCCATAATACCATGGGTAGCTCCTCTACCCATCTTCCTTTAGACTTGGTCACTCTTTTCTTGAGTAAATTCTTAATGGTTTTATTAGCTTCTTCCACTTTATCATTTGCTTAAAGATGTGCTACCGAATAGAAGCTCTTAACTAATTAATTTCTTTCACAGGTTGAGTTAGTAATTTACTTTCGAACTATGTTCCTATATCTAATATGATTTTATAAGGGATTCTAAACTTGGTTATGATACTTTTAATCATGAAGTTTACTATTTCCATTGATGTGATGCTTGCGAGTTGTTCCGCTTCTACCCATTTTGTAAAGTAGTCGATGACCAGTACTGCACACTTGGCTCCCTCTTTAGACATTGAGAGTGGTCCAACCAATTCAATTCCCCATGCGTCAAATGGATAAGGGCTGGACATTGTGATTAGTTCATGCAATGGAAATCTCAAGATATTAGCATAACTAACATCGATACATACGTAGACAAAGTCTTGTGCACCTTGGTGTGCTTCTGGCCAGTAATAGCTTTGCCTCGACGCTTTTTTGGCCAATTTAAATCGTTCAAAGTGATATTCATGGAACCTCTCATGAACTTCTCTTAATATACTCTCTCCTTCTTCTTTGGTAACACTTTTGAGATATGGGGTTGAGTATCCTCTTTTATATAGTACTCCATAAAAGGAAACGAAGTACAAAATTTCTTTACTGGTGTTATCCAAGTTTTTGTCACATCTTCTTGTGCGAAAACATAGGTGGATTTTCCTGGGTGGGAGTTGTTTCACTTTGACCACGTCCTATTTGAACTTTGGCTTGCTAAGCGTGTGTTAAGACCAGAATTTGTTCTCTTGGGTATGTTTGGTTCAGATGGATGCCCCATCTGTACCACCTTCATTTCTTGTATGGCTTTAGTGATGGTTAATTTTGATAAGGAATCTACAAATAAATTTTATTCATGTAAATTCGATCAGTGTGGAACCGCTCAAATTGGCTAACATATATATATATATATATATATATATATATATATATTTGGAAAGTGTTGGCTCCTTAGCCTGGTAGCTTTACCACACTTGATTTACAACTAAATCGAAATCACTGTAGATTTTAATATAAGTTACCTTCATTACCTACGTGATTTTTAGTCCTGCAATCAACACCATGTATTGGGTAATGTTGTTCATGTCTTTGAAACCAAGTTAAATTGCATCGTGCTTATCTGTTAAATTGCATATACCCTTGTTCATTTAAGGCTCCATCTACATATGGTTTCCATTACTCGGATTTCTCTCTAAATTCTTCGATCCAGCGGTTAGTTTGCTGAGTGCACTCAACTATAAATTAGCTAAGGCATGTCTTTTGATTGCATTTGTGGGGTAGTATGAGATGTTGTATCGGCTGAGTTAAATTTTCCACTTTAAATCACCTGGACATTCCTGGTCTGTGTAGTATTTGCTTCATATGTTGATCAATTAACACCTTGATGGCATGATCTTGGAAATAGGTTGCAATTTTTACCTGTTAGAAGAAGGTTGTAAGCCAACTTCTACATTAACCTCTGCACCATATAAACACTTACCGGTGTAGTATACTAAATGTTGTACTCCATTATCTTCTCGGACTATGGTTGTGCTAATAGCTTGATCAGTTAGATCTAAATAGAGACAAATAGTTCCTCACATACAACCGGTTTTAAGAGAATGAGTAGAGTAGCTTGGTGATCCTTTAACGCTTGGAATGCGTCTTTGCATTCTTCGATCTACTCAAGGTTACTTTCCTTCTTGATCTGATCAAAGAATAGGATGCAGTTGTCTATCACTTTGAAGATGAACCTTCGTAACGTAGCTAGCTCCCATTCATACTCATTACATCCTTAGGCTTCTCAGGAATTTTAATTTTAATAATTACTTTTATCATTTCTACGTTAGTTTCTATCCCTCTAGCACTTACCATATATCCTAGGAACTGCCCAGACAAATGACAAAAGTACACGTGAGTTTAGCTTCATATCGAACTTCCTAAGGGTTGCAAAAGTCTCGTCAATATCTTGTACATAATTGGGTGCCTCTTTGGTTTTCAAAAGTAGGCCATCCATGTATGCTTCTACATTTCATCCGAGTTGAACATTTTATTTACCAACTTATGATAAATAGTTCCTGCATTCTTTAGTCCAAATGATATTACTCTGTAGCAATCTGTGTAGCTAATGCCCCGCTATAACTCGTAGCGGATTTTTGCCCCTACGGTATTTCCATATATCCCCAAATATAGCCTTTCCGCTTCAAACCCCGCTATTTCCGCTATATTCCGTTATTTCCACTATATCTTCCTTAAAAGAAATGAACTAAAAAAAGACATTTATACATTATAAAAATTATGAAATTAATTTATTTAATTGAATTTTTAATATGTTCTCAGAAATGAAAATACTCTAATATTCTACTAAATTCAACTATGCTATATAACAATTTTACGTTTATTTACAGTATGTTCGCACATGTTTTTATTTTAAATTATTTATGAATTAATTATAATTCAATTGAATGTTAATTTTTCATTTAGTTACCATTTATCTATTTGTAAAAACATTAAATATGAGTTTTATATGCTATTTTTGAGTTATCCGCTATATCCCGCAATGACTTTTTGTACTCTGCCCCATTGAATCTGCCGAGCACTTTAACTGCATTGGTAGCAATACAACCTTTTATCTATTATGAAGCCGGTATGTTTTTAATCAAGTTCGAACAAATCTAAAATGCATTCATGAAGGTGAGTAGATCATGACTTCTACTTGCATCTACAAGCTAATCTAAAATGGGTTGATCAGTAGGGGGAGTTTGTAGATACAGCAGGAACATTATTTTTTTAGGAGGTACTTTATTACCATTAAAAAAAAAGTAGGAGAGTACAAACTAATGGCACCCAAAACAAGAACAAAAGACTAGTTATTACAACACAAAAATAGATTATCTCATACGGGTGCTACTACTAAGCCCGACCCAGCTGACAAGGTATAACAATAAATCAGAAGTCAGAACAATTAGTATCTCCGTCTTCATTGATTAAGATGATGTTCCAATTCGCACTTATCTGCAGTAAAAGAGTCAATGCCAGCAACGTTCAACCTGGCTCGTGTGGAGCTCCAACTTCTCCATTTGCTATTTCACTGTCGATCGCTGCAACTAGTTGAGCTTGGAACAGAGTTTCTCTTGCATAAATTTGGAGTTCAGCAGTAATAGTTTAATGTCAAATAGGGTTAACTTGAATCCGATCTCCTTTGGTAAACTTCTACTTTGAAATATCCTTTGGTTACGCTTTTGCCACATATGCCATACTGCCGTTGTGATTGTGATGTCTCGTAAGTCATTTTGCAAGTTTCTTTGCCGATTTGAGTTTGCATGACCTTCAATTATATATAGAAGTTTGTGACTGTTGGGGATTGTAAGTTGTAAATTGAGATTGTCGTTTAATCTGTCCCAAATTTTTTCTGAGTATGATCAAGTAAAGAACAGATGATTACTCTGTGCCACACATAAAACATGTAATATTCTCGATGTTCGCCTATTATTGTATTCTATCTTTGGTAGATAGTCTGTTTTGAATAGTTAAATAAGTTGTAAGTGACATTTTAGGGGCACAACAATGGTTCCACACTACATAGCTCCATTTATCTTGTTCACCTGTTGCTCTAGATAGTTCCCATGCTGACTTAATTGAGAATTTACACCACGGCTATCCACTCCCACTCGCCATTACTGTACTTACTGTGAATTTTGATCTGTTGTATAGAATGACATATACTAGGCAGCAGATTCAAATTTGTGAAATCTCACTCCTCTTGATTGATAATGTTACTGACTTCCCTGTTTTGATTTCTAAACAGAGACATATAAGACCATATACTAGGTAGCAGATTCAAAGTGTTCTTGCCATTTACAACTTTTTTGTTAATCAATCTCCTGCAAATTTTTCTTGTTTTAAGCATAAGCTTCCATGTATAAGAGGCATTATTTTCAAAATCTGCTATCCAGAAGTTCTTATTCATATAGTATCTGTTGTGGATCCACATCGCGCATAAAGAATTCTGATTTAAATAATTCCACGCTAATTTAATAGCATAAGCTTGATCTAATTCTTCCAGATTTCTCAAGCCTAGTCCACCCTTAGATTTTGGTGTACAAACAGTGATCCAATTTATTTTATGTTGTTTTCCTTTCCAAATGAAATTAGAGCATTGCTGCTCTATTTTTTGAGAATGTTTTTTGGAATTTGGCATACTTGCTTCCAAATTTGGATGATAGGGTAAATTGTAGCCATGATAAGCTCCAATCAACCACTAATGTTTAAAACTTACAACTCCATGCATCAAGTCTGTCGTTAATCCTATCTAGTAATGCCCCAAAATCTAAAATCTTAAGTTTATTTACAGATAAGGGAATTCTTAGATACTTAATGGGTAGACTTCCACTTTGAACCCCAAGAATTTGGTTGATCGCGTTCTTAACTATTACACCTTTCCCAAAAAATAACTTTGTTTTGGAGATGTTAAGAGTTAGTCCAGCATATTTATCCATATCATCTAAAACATTTTTTTTTATCGAATTTGCACTTTCTGTGTTTGCTTTGGAGAAAATAAGCAGGTCATTAGCATAGATCAAGTGTGTTAACACTGGGTCTATGTTGTCTGGTGGGTTTAAACTACCTTGCAAAAATTTGTTAGGAACTAAGTTGATGATGTTTTGATGACAACAACCTTATATAGTTATTATACTTTACTTTATAAAATATATTCTAACATTTCCATATATATACATATATATATATATATATATATATATATATATATATATAGGAAGTATATGCAGGTATCATCAAAGACTGATCAGTATAAAGACTTAAGCATCAAGATGAAGATTAGAGATTCAAGATTCAAGACTCTAGAGAATCAAGATCTCAAGATAAATGTCTAGTATTTTGTTAAAACTTCATAATAGCACTCTCATCTTTCTTCCAATTTTCTTTTGGGATGGAACCCAATTTCTATCGAAACCAGTGGCTTACAAACCCACGACAAGTAGCTTACAAACCTACGACAAGTGGCTTACAAACCTACGACAAGTGGCTTACAAACCCACGAAAATCAAAATCATTTAAACTACTTTGTACAAGTTCTCGAGTCCTATGGAGGAGCTCTGTATGAAGGTTCTTGCAATTTCAGTTTGAATAGATTTTTCAAAATGTTTTTAAATCTGTTTTCAAAATGTTTTAACTTTCAAAATCATGTTTTCAAAAATGTTTTCAAACTTTGTTTTAACCTTGAAATATTCCTCTATTCTGATTTTAAAAACTTCTATTTTTAAAACATCAAAACTTATTCTGATTTTAAATATTACTTATATAATTGACGGTCTATATCAATTATATATATATATATTTAAAATAATGTTTTATATTCATTCTCTATCTCAAAATATTGTTTAAATACTTTACTTTGCTTCAGAGAAGTTTCAACTTGTTTTAAATTCAATTGTCTTTACAAAACAACATCTTTATAATTTTGAACTAAGAGATGTCGACATAAGGGGATACCCCATGTCGACATGGTGACAGTTGGATTCAAAATTCAATTTTCAAAAGAAGTGTCCATTCGTTCGAAAACCTTTCGCCAATGGTTATGACTGTTGTGCATCTATATAAAGGCTTCCAAAACGAATTTTTTTAACAACTACTTTCTTATTTTCTTCACTCTTTCTTCTCCACCATTCCATATACATAAAACTTCATATTTTCAAGATCGTGCCATCATTCTGCCAAATTCTCAATAGGAAATCATTTAGATACTCTCTCTATTTGATTCTCCATCATTCTACTAAAAATCAAAGTGCTATTCAGAGTTATAGGATTAATTTGTATTCAAAAAGTCCATAGAGTCTATCCATTCAAAAGGATTGTTATTAAGAAGTATTAGGGTGATCTTGTGTCCCGTAAATCAAGAGAGTTTACCCCAGACTCGGAGATAGGAGGGTTCCTCAAGGCCTTAGAAATTGAGGGTTGTAATTTGAATATTGGCTTATAAAAATATGTACAAGGATATTGCCTTGGTGCAGGACTGGATGTAGGAGGATTCCGAACCAGTATAAAATCCGGTGTGTTCTTTCCTTTTACTTGCTTTACTTTACTATTTGCATTTGTTATATGTTCTGTGATCATTCTGTGTTAGAATTCTGTTTAGATTTGTGTTGAAAGTTTTAATTTAGTCATATAGTGCATATATTCTTTAAAACACTATTCACCACCCCTCTAGTGTTATTTCTGCCTTAAGATCCTTAATCCGCATCCCTAACAAAATTCCCTATCCAAGTTGATGGCTAAATATTCCATAGCTATTACAAATAAAAACGGAGAAAGAGGATCACCTTATCTGACCCTCGATTGCTCGAAATAAAGCCCCGAGGGGTGCCATTGACGATGATAATAAAATTCAGTGTAGAGATGCAACAATGTATGAGGGAAATGAATTGAGAAGGAAATCCATTTTTTCTATACCTAAAATGATGAACTCTTTATTTATTTTGTCGTACGCCTTTTGCAGATCCGCTTTGACACATAAGTTTGTGTTTATCTTCTATTAAAGCTCCTAACCATTTCAATTGCTAGCAATGAGCTTTCAAAGATGTTTCGATCTAGAATAAAAGCATTTTAGTTAAGAGAAATAAGATCATGCATTAGGCCCTTCATCCTGCTGCAAATAGGACATTGCAGCAAGATATAGGCTTTTAGTCGCTTATGTTATTAACATTCTGAGATTTTGGTATAAGCGTAACAAAAGTATGATTTGATTGTTTAGTAAACTTCCCCTTAATAAAGGTGTGTTTCATGGCAGCCAATAGCTCCTCCTTAATCTGCTCCCAATGATATTTGAAAAACATAGCATTGAAACCATTAAGCTCCGGACTACTGTTATCATCTATCTGAAATAAAGCACTCCTCACCTCCTCCAAAGTAATTGGTAGTAGAAGCTTCCTCTGGGCATTAGCAGATATAATCCTTTTACAGATCAAATTATGATCTGTGTACTAATTTTCATAACTTTCTACATTGAACAATTTATTAAAGTATTAAATGGCTTCATCCTTTAATTTATGAGGATCTGAAATGAGCAATCCATTATCTTCAGTGGGACTATGAAGTGACAATTTGTTATTTACTGCAGTCATCCTGGATTGAAAAAATTTAGTAGGTTGATCCCCCTAGATTAATAGCCTTGTTTTGATCTTTTGAAAGTTTTTTACTGCTTCTGTATCTAGCAAAGTTTGCAGTAATCGTAAATTGTCCTTATATATTTGCGGTAGGGATTCACTGTGAGGATTATCTATCAGTTGCAAATATAGAGAATCATTAATTTCTCTGATATGATCACACTGTTCTCTTATGCTTTGTTTACTGCTGTTCCATTCTTCGAGACCAATCTTAATCATTTTGAGTCTCTTAACAATGCTATATACTGGACTTCCCTGAAGTCTGACATTAAAATATGATATGATGTTACCCAAATATTGAAGGCCGGGAGTTAATAAATTTACGAGGTTTACTCTGGCACTGAGGAAAACTGTTAATGAAACTAATGCAGAGGTGAGTGATCACTAGTTGAATGATTAAGCACAGCAACATTCAAATAGGGAAATTTGTTTAATAAGTCAAGATTGCCAAGAACCCTGTCTAACCTACTACAAGTAGAGAAATTAATACCTCCTCTCTAAGTGTAAAAATTGCCAGTATATTTGACTTCACATAGCCCTATGTTTTGGACGAATTGTCGAAAGTCCAAGTCAGCATTTAATAGATTATTTGTTATCACTCTTTTGTTATTGCTAATAATGCACTTTAAGTCGCCAGCTAAAACCCAGGGTAATGAGATATTAGCTACCAAATTAGATAAATTTCTCCAAACTTGAGCTCGCTAGCCAATTGTTTTTCATAAACAATTTATAGGATGCATTTGAATCCACCCTTATTGGTTAGAGAGCAGCTAATATGTTGATCTGACATATATAAATTATTAACATTCCAGATGGACTTGTCCCAAAGCAACATTATTCTACCTTTATTATCGAACTCATTGTTGTGCATGACCTCCCATTTGTCACTAATAAAATTACAGAATCTGAAAATATTCTCATTGGACAATTCGTTTTCCACTATATCCATAATATTAATGTTGTAGGAAATAAGATGTTGCTTGACATCTAGTTTCCTTGCGGGGGGATTAAGTCCCCTCATATTTCACACTAATGATGACATTAATCAGATTTTTTTGCTCCTAACTTCAGAGTAGTTTGGAGCAATAGAACTCTTTTTCCTCCTTGCAAGTTTTTTTTTTTGCTTGACACTAAGCTAAGCAGCATAATTATCCTATACTGGGTTGTCTACCCCGTCTTTTGTCTACCTTAGCATTAAAAATAAAAGGATTACCTTATGATGTGGTTTTATAGGACTACCTTGTTTTAGTTCTACTACTCTCACTTTCTTTTTGTGCTTGTGACTCTGGCAGGTTTGTAGTGCAATGATCTGTTGGTGTTGTATCAGATTGATTTACAGTGGAACAAATGCCTGCGTCTTGATCAGTAGTGCAGGCATCTTGAAGTGATTCGTGTGGCGTGTTGGTGTTCTCCTCCGTGTAACTGTCTATTTCCATATCTGGAGCAGTTTCAGCTTGTAAAATGTAGCCGCCAACGTATCCTCATTTTGCTTGTTCGCATCAGCCTGGCTTGGGCTACTGAATGAAAGAGCATTTGGGCTCAGCGCTTGGACTGGACTGCCATGTAAAGAGTTGCCACAATTATCTTCTTGCAAATTTGATGTCTGTATTATTATATTAACTATGAATTTGCTGAGAATTTATTTGTGTATGTGACATATTGGGCTGTGTTTGAGGAACTGCAGATTGATTGTTACTTCGATCTTCTTGTGACATATATGAATAAGGTTCTACATTCATTTCATTATTATGCTAATTCACTTAGCCTTTTTTTTGGGAATCCATTTCTTCATTAATGTGCAGCATTTCTCTAAGTGCCCGAAACAGTGACATGACACACATTGGGTTGGTTTCCATTCATTGGTTGCCTCCTACCATACAATAGTATCATCCTCATCTAGAATTGCAGCTGCGTTTGGGAATTTAAAGTTTGATTCCACTTCTATTAAAACTATACGTATGAAATTCGAATTATGCCTTTAGTTGCTTGGTCAAGCTTAATTGGTTTACCAATTAGTGAAGCAACTCTTTGGATACTTTCATCGGACCAAAGTTCTATGTCCAACCTTAGGAATCTAATCCCCATTGGGATTGTCTATAGGAAGTCTCTGGTCAGTTTCATTTTAGGACACCATTTCTTCAACATAATTAAGCGTTTGCCGTAGAAACAAGGACCGTTAGCTAATATGTTATCGTAATCTTGTGCCTTATCAAATTTGATGATATAAAATCCATTTTGTCTCGACAAAATATGAAACTATACTTTAGGTTTCCATACTCTGATGATATATGCTCTAAAATAGTGGTAATAAGGTTTATTGTCCTGTACAAAAAGAATATTAAGTTATTCCAATTTCCTCTAGCTTCGCTTTCAGATGAGTGTTCACTTTGGCACACTTGAGATCATTAACGACATGAGGAGGAAAACATAGGACTAGAGAGAATAAAGAAACCATATTTTTAGCAACCATTGCGCTTTAAATTTTGGGCCTCGTCGTAGGCGATTCGACTTCGGCAGAGGAGTTCAAGTGCAAGACATAACCTTCACGTTTGGGAGATCTATCTAGGTCGAGATATTGTTCGAATTAGCTTTATCCAAACGAAGATTACGTTTAGGCTGAGGAGGCATGTGGTCAATCCTTCTCCATTTTATGGACGAGAACAACCATGAAACCTTCAGAAGCTACAACGTTATTTGACACAGAATTCATGACGTCATCAAAATAGTTGGTGGAGGGTTGGCGCTTAAATTTGGATTAAACAACGAAGTAGAAGCACCAACCGCCATGAAGAAGGAGGCTGAACGAAACCTTGATCTTAATTTGTTACTTGTTAGAGAGCTAATAGAAGTTATAAGGTTGTAAACTAATTTAATTTAATTTATAAAGTTGTAACGTTGTCATCATCAAAAGGAAAAAAAAATGTAAACTTTAGTATTTTAGGTTTAATTGGTAGCAATGTTACAACAGTGCTACTAATGATTTTATCAAGTTGTTATAGATTTAGCATATTAAGTAGCATTCAAGTGGAGATTAAAACTAGAAATGAATAAAGATGAATGAAATAAAGAAGAATCAAGGCCATATTAGAGCATTCAAATATATGAAGTAGAGCACGAGCATTCAAATGATAAAGGTGGGGTTAACAAGTCAACTGCGCTTCAGAGAATCACTTGAAGATGACCCACATAGCTTTAAATGATATGTCGTATATTGAATCTATATTTAGATATGATTTGTTAATACCATACAAGTGATCTCCAAATCACTCCAAACATTACCACATGACCTAAAATAGCCTCTAATATTATGAGGAATTTTCTAGGATTTTAGAAGTAACGAAATCGGTAAAAAGTGCAACATTCAATTGCTGTTTCAAAAATACAAAACCAACAACAAACGGTCAACCACTTTGCATATAGTTGGCTAATCAGTTGTTGCAAGTTTTTCCTGTAATGGACCGTAATTTGGGTAACTACGACTTTTGCTCCTCCCTCTCCATTCCAAAAGACATCACCTTAAGCCAACGACTATTCTAAAGAGCTGCAACCCAAGAAAACACATCCCCGACTCCAATATAAAATCCCCTAACCTCCCCGTTAGTCTGCATTGAATTAGTCCAATCAACCACTCAGGATCATCACAGACATTAGCTCAGATCAACCTCGATGTTCTTAGATTGCTCTCTACCATTGCTTCTCGATGCCTTCAACTCCACATTATATCTAGAAGCAACTTAGCCTCTCCTAGCATCTGCACATTCAAGCCAACATTATTGTGAGGATTATAATATATATTATACTCAAATGTTAACAAGTCAGTGTATTAAAGAAAAAATATAATTGTTAGAGAACTTTTTCGACTCCATAAAGATAAAGTCTAGAACCTATATCCCAACATTTCAAACAAATAGCGCATACTGATTATTGGCACCTGATAAATAAACTAAACTCTTGTTTGTTTCAGAAATATGTAAAGGCTCATTAAATATGGTTCATGAAACTCAAAGAGACAAAACTGATATATTCTTGTTTGATGGTCTATATTCTCCTACTATAAATGGAGAAGTTTGTATCAACATTGTTGAAAAAAAAAAGTTTAAGAATATGAAATAAATAAAATTCTATATACCTAAATCTGATCAAAGCATATACAGAAATCTTAATTTCCTGACAGATTGGTATCAGAGCCACCATCAAATAAAAGCCACCATCAAATTAAAATGAGTAACTTTCTTACTGTCCCAAAGCTTACAAAAGAAAACTATGGCCACTGGTGTATCCGGATGAAAGCTTTGCTTGGATCACAGGAGGCATGGGAAATTGTCGAAAAAGGTTATGATGAACCAGAGAATGAAGGAGCTTTGAATCAGGCCCAGAAAAATAATTTAGCAAAGGCTCGAAAACAAGATCAACAAGCTTTGTCTATTATACATATGGGCTTAGATGAAGCTATGTTCGAGAAGGTTGCATCTGCAGCAAAAGCAAAGGAAGCCTGGGAGATTCTCCAGAATAATTTTAAAGGAGTTGACAAAGTAAAAAAGGTACGATTACAAACTCTACGAGGAGAATTTGAAACATTGCATATGAAAGAAACAGAATCAGTCCCAGATTATTTCACGAGGGTTTCCTCTGTTATAAATCAAATGAAGAATTATGGAGAAAAGATTGAAGATGCTCGTGTTAATGAAAAGATATTAAGATCTTTGAATACAAAATTGCAACTTGTTGGTATTTCCATTGAAGAATCAAATGATACAAAAACTATGACAGTGGACCAACTCATGGGGTCTCTGCAAGCATACTCAGAAAGATTATTAAAGAAGGAGGAGACAGAATCTCAAGTGTTGAAAACTGATGTCTCAGTTGCAGACAAAGATAAAGTATTGTATACACAATACAGTAGAGGAAGAGGACGTGGACGTGCAAAACATAATTTTACTCGAGGCAGAGGACGTGGTCCTATGAGCAACAGACTTGAAGAGATGGTGCAGACAAATCAACAAAACTGGCGTGGACAAGGACGTGGCCGTGACAGAGGTGGAAGATCAAACCCTGGAAGAGGTAGCAGATCAGTGGAATGTTACAATTGTGGAAAACTTGGACACTTTGCCAAAAATTGCTGGTTTAACAAGAAGGTTGAAGAAAAGGCAAATTTAGTCGAAACGGAGGAGCAACAAGAAAAGGGATTTTTGCTAATGGCTTGCAAAGGTTTGGTTCCTGAAGATGAAATTATGTGGTATCTTGATAGTGGGGCTAGTAACCATATGTCTGGCCTCAAGCATCTTTTTACCGATTTGAAAGAAATAAATTCTGGAGTTGTGTCATTTGGAGATTCATCGAAGATAGAAGTAAAAGGAAAGGGTGAAATATGTTTTACTAGAAAGGATGGCAGACAAGGAAAAATTGAAGATGTGTATTATGTTCCTGACATGAAGAACAATATTCTGAGCCTTGGACAGCTACTTGAAAAAGGATATTCAATTCTTATGGAAGACAGAGTCATGTGCTTGAAGGACAAATATGGCAGGACAATTGCTAAAACTGAAATGTCACAAAATCGGATGTTCAAGTTGAATTTGAAAAACATACAGGAGAAGTGTTTGCAAGGAAAGTCAGAGGATAAGGCAACTTTATGGCACAAGAGACTTGGACACTTACACTATGGTGGCTTGAAGGAGATGGCAAACAAAGGAATGGTTCATGGAATACCAAGCATGGATCATACAGGAAGTTTTTGTGAAGATTGTGTGCTGGCAAAACAAACAAGGAGCTCATTCCAGAAAAAGGCAACTTATCGTGCTACAAAGCCTCTCGAGTTGGTGCATACGGACATATGTGGTCCTATCACACCTGAATCATATAGTTCCAAGAGGTATTTCATCACTTTCATCGATGATTATTCTCGAAGAACATGGGTTTATTTTTTAAATGAAAAATCTGAGGCATTAAAAATATTCAAGAAATTCAAAGTGTTGGTAGAAAAGAAGGCAGGAATGCATATCATGGGATTGCGTTCTGATAGAGGCGGAGAATATACATCAAAAGCTTTTATGGAATACTGTGAAGAACATGGCATTAGAAGGTTCTTAACAGCTCCATATTCACCACAGCAGAATGGCGTGGCTGAACGTAAAAATCGGACAATCTTAGACATGGTTCGATCAATGTTAAAGAGCAAGGAACTACCAAAAGAATTCTGGACGGAAGCTGTGCAATGTGCCGTTTATATTCAGAATCGGTGTCCACATTCAAACTTGGGGGATGAAACACCTCAAGAATTATGGAGTGGAAGGAAGCCTACTGTTTCACACTTGAAAGTTTTTGGGAGTGTGGCATATTCACATGTTCCTGATCGAAGGAGAACAAAGTTGGATGATAAGAGCAAGAAATATATTTTTATTGGGTATGATGAGAAAACAAAAGCCTACATGCTTCTTAACCCGGTTACTATGAAGGTTGTTGTGAGTCGAGATGTGAAGATACAAGAAGATGATGCATGGAACTGGAGTAAAGCACATGGAGAAGAAACAAAAGAAGATGATATTCAAATTTCTAAAATTTCAGCAACAAGTTCTAATGCATCTGAAAATGAAGAGTCAGATGAGGATGAGCCCAAGAACCCTAGAATGAGAAGCTTACAAGATATATATCAACAAGGAGAGGTGCACTTAGTATGTTTGGTAGCTGATGCAGAAAATGTAGACTATGAAGAAGCAGTGAAAGACAAGAAGTGGAAGGCTGCAATGGATGAAGAAATCAAAGCTATTGAAAAAAACAAAACCTGGGAACTTGTTGAACCTCCAGAAGGATGTAAACCCATCGATGTTAAATGGGTTTATAAGAAGAAAATGAACGCTCAAGGAGTAGTAGAAAGATATAAGGCGCGGTTGGTTGCAAAGGGCTATCGACAAAAAGCTGGAATAGACTATGATGAGGTCTTCGCACCTGTTGCAAGAATGGAGACAATAAGGCTGTTAATCTCTCAAGCAGCTCAATACAAATGGCCCATTTACCAGATGGACGTGAAATCTGCGTTCTTAAATGGATTGCTCGAAGAAGTAGTGTACGTAAACCAGCCACCCGGATATGTAAAGGCAGGGAGAGAAGGAATGGTGTTAAAATTATACAAGGCGTTATATGGTTTAAAACAGGCACCCAGAGCTTGGAATACCCGCATTGATGCCTACTTCAAGAAGAATGGATTTGTGCAATGTCCTTATGAAGCTGCTCTATATGTCAAAGAAAAGCAAGGTAATTTACTAATTGTTGCACTTTACGTTGATGATCTTATCTTTATGGGAAATAATGAAGATATGATTAAAGTTTTTAAAAAGGAGATGACTCAAGAATTCGAGATGACAGATTTGGGTTTGATGAGATTTTTTCTTGGCATTGAAATGAAACAAGATAAGTCAGGCATTTTTATTTCTCAAGAAGCATATGCTAATAGTATTTTGAAGAAATTTCGAATGAATCACTGCAATCCAGTTGCAACCCCCATGGAACTGGGAACAAAGCTTTCAAAATTTGAAGGAGGAGCTTCGGTGGAAGCCAACTTGTATCAAAGTTTAGTAGAGAGTTTGAGATATCTAACATGCACAAGGCCTGACATAGCATATAGTGTTGGAATTCTGAGCAGATTCATGGAAGACCCAAAATAGTCACACTGGAAAGCTATAAAAAGAATTCTGCGATACATTCAAGGAACAAAATCATTGGGATTATTTTATACCAGAACAGAGGACTACAAATTGCTTGGCTATTCTGATAGTGATTGGTGTGGAGACATAGATGATCGCAAAAGTACGTCTGGATACATGTTTTTTATGGGAGAAACAGCTTTCACGTGGTATTCTAAAAAACAGCCTATAGTTTCATTGTCAACTTGTGAGGCAGAATATGTGGCAGCATCTTATTGTGTTTGTCATGCTATATGGTTAAGGAGGTTAATTCATGAGCTAAGAATCCCACAGCCAAGGTCAACTGAAATTCGGATTGATAACAAATCTGCGATTGAGCTTGCCAAAAATCCAGTGCATCATGAAAGGAGCAAACACATTGATGTTCGATTTCATTTTATTCGGGAGCAAGTAAAGGAGAAGAATGTGCATTTACGTCATGTTGCTAGTAGAGATCAGATTGCAGATGTGCTCACCAAACCAATTTCCAGAAATTTGCTTGATACGTACAAAAGGCTGATGGGCATGAAGGATCGAAAGGAGTTAGTTTAAGGGGGAAATATGATAAATAAACTAAACTCTTGTTTGTTTCAGAAATATGTAAAGGCTCATTAAATATGGTTCATGAAACTCAAAGAGACAAAACTGATATATTTTTGTTTGATGGTCTATATTCTCCTACTATAAATGGAGAAGTTTGTATTAACATTGTTGAAAAAAAAAAAAGTTTAAGAATATGAAATAAATAAAATTCCATATACCTAAATCTGATCAAAGCATATACAGAAATCTTAATTTCCTGACAGCACCAACAACCTATTCTGGGCAGGGGAAAATTGTTTTTAGGGCATGCCTTGTTGAGGTTAGTAAAGTCTATGCAAGTTCGTCACTTGCCATTTGGTTTCTTTACTAGAACTAGATTTGTTATCCAGTCTGGTAGTAAACTTCCCTAATGAAGCCGTTTTCTTTCAGCTTTTTCAGCTCTTCGTGTAGTGCGTTGTGCCTCTCCTGATTAAGAGATCGCCTTTTCTGATGTATTGGATGCGCATTCGGATCTGAATTAATCGCATGACAAATTATCAGTGGAACAATCCCAGCTATGTCCAAATGAGTCCAGATAAACAAAAAAACTGACTTTTTCGGAAACTAATTAACTCAAAGCAAAATTCTTCACTTATATTTCTTCTTATCTTCACTAATTTAGCTGGGTTGTTGGGGTTTAGCTGGACATCCTTTAAATCATCTACTAGTTTGATCTCTTTAGAGTTCATTTGTGCCTATCATGTGAAGATAATCCCTCTTCTTGGGTCATGCTAACATCGTGGTTGTAAGTTGAAGTGTTTCAATGTCGGTGAGGGTTTAATTAACTGATGTTGTTTCTTTAAATGGCTTATTATTTGCCGGTTTATTATTTCTGCATGTAATGGAAGACAGTAATATAAGTGGAAGCAATTTTACTACTAGTATTCATTGTTATAGGATATAATTCACTAGCTAACAATTGATCCCCTCTAATATTTCCTAACCCATCCAGGGTCTGAACTTCATGAGTATTTTTTCTATGAGATTACAGCCTCCACGTCAACTTGTGTAGATCTTCCAAAGAACGCATTATATGGTGAAGGTTGATCCACGACTAAAATGTAGCATAGAATGAAATATGCAGCGGTGCAGTTCCAAATATTACCAAAAGCTTTGCTAAGTCCACCAGAACAATCGTAGTATTGTTGAATCCATAGATCGATTCTAGGCTTGGCTTCAAGATTTCTACTAGTAATTTCATGCGATTGAAAGCACCCTTAAAGATGACATTGATGGAGCTTTCTGAGTCTATGAACGCTTTCTTCATAGTGTAGTTTGATATTTGCATGATTACTAATACTAGATCCTGATGCGGAAAGATTAATCCCATTAAGTTGACTACTATGAAGACTATTTATGGTGTAGGGAGTTGTTTTATATGATACATACTTTGGTTCTCTTCCTATGATTTTTGGATGTACCTTTCCATTGATATTTTTCTTTCCTTGTGAGGTGAGGCATACCATGGATAGAGCCGATTAAGATCCTAGGGTTTCTTGCTTGGTCTACATGTGGATTTGGGGACTGGTTTTGAGCAAGTGTTATGGATGATGACTACTGAAAACTACCCACGTGCCTTTTTTGATCAATCCTAGAATCTCATTCTTATGATGGGGGAAATGTCTGTATGGTGCCTGTTTACTCTACGAAAGTTACAATAAGCACTTCCAGTGTACAACCCAGGTTTCTTCCCCTTGCTTGAGAAATTGTAGACTAGCTAAGAATTAGTCACCTCAAAAATATGCCCTGCCCCCTGGGTAAGAGGCGTGTTTACAGTGAAGTTGAACTTCCTTTGCCTCTTGGCATGTTGATGATAAGTTTCTATCTCTATTTTCCTATCATTTTGAATAGGAGCGGTTTTATCATCATGTGAGTTCTTGGATTTCCTAACCTCTTCCATGCTAATGTGGCCACTGGCTCACTCATAAAGGGCTTTCATACTCTTACATGAGTTTCTGGTATTTTTAGTCCAAAAGGCCATGTTCTTCTTGATTCCTGAATATGCTACCATCATTAAGGCTTCTGCACTTGCGTCTTCTATTCTCGTGGCTTCAGGTTTGAACCTATTTATGAAACTTTGCAAGCTTTCATTCTACTTTTGCTTGATGCATGATAATGAGTTTGGATCTTGTGAGGCTTCTCTACTAATATTGAATTGGCTGAGGAAGTCTACCGACAGGTGAGACCAAGAGTAAATCACACTATATCTATACCTCTTGAACCATCTTAACATTACCCAAGTAGATAAATAAGGTACCTTTTACATGATACAACCTCTAGTCTTTAGAATATCACATGGATATTCAAATATGCTCAGATGATCATCTCAGTTTGATGAACCATCATACTTATTTATTGCTAGGGATTTGTAGTCATTGAGAAAATTTGACTCGATGATCTCCTCACCAAAATGTGAGTTGGTAGTTTCTATCCTCCCTCTCTCTGTAGACTATTAACATAGCTTCATAGACTGCTCAACTTTGGCTCTCAATGCCCATATTTCATTGTCTTTTTCCTCATTTTTACAAACCTCCCTTTGAGATTGAGATGACTATTTTTGACTTGATGTTAGGATTAGCCTGGATCTATCCTTTAAGGTTTACCTTTATGCTCTTGTAGCCAGATATATCGTTCTCATTGCTGAGAATGTTGTTTTAATAAGCTAGAATCGTAGTTTGTTTGGATAGAAATTCATGTAATGAGCTGTGGCATTTTTGTGAGAGGGAGAGTGTCTCAGAGATGGGTTTCCTAACCTGTCCATTCTTTTGTTTATTTGGATCATGAATTGGTTAAGGACTTCTAGGATGCGATTTTCTAAACTATTTTTTATGGGCCTGTAGGTAATTTTGGGGAGTTTGGGTCATTTTTAGGCTTTGTTTTAGTGGCTAGAAGTACCACTTCAACCAGAGGGGTTTTGGGGGAGTTGATGAGATTTTACGGAGTTAACAGCTACATGTTATGGATAGTGACAGCTAGATTTGCGATCAAGATTGAAAAACAAGTTTGCTGGGATCCTTCCTCCTTCTAGCTCCAATATTTTAATGAGAATTTTTCGTTCTCACAAAACTAATGAGAATTAGATGTATTATTGCATGCTTATACAACTATGAATTAGCACATTAATGGTTTGTTAAAATTCCAATTTAAGTGGTAATTGTATTATTGGATGCTTGACAATTAGGATGATGTAAATTAACTATTTGTTAATATGCTTAGATGGACCATATGTAATTTTAAAAGAGTAAATACATTTTAGAATTATATAGCAACTGAAAACTAAAGACACAAAGGTTTACGTGCTTGGGATGTTAAGGAGTCCTACATCTATGGATCAAATCGTAGAGTTAAGAGTGTGCTCATTGGCAATTATGTAATTTATTCCATAACTCAATTCTTATAAGAGAATCTTGTCTGAAATGATGTAAGCATCTAGTTTTATTTTCTTTTATACATGTTGTTATATACAGATATAATAATGAATAAACAAATATAAGTAGAAAATCATTAGGAGAAGAGTTTTATTGATTCCAGTTATGAGTGTGTTCGTAACATGAGCATTGAACCGATACACACACAGATATGTGTATGTATACAGATAACACTTACTCCTTAAACGTTCATACCATGATGTATTGAAAAAAGGATTTCAATACATCTATCGAGGCTATTGTACGTAGCACTCTCCATGATGGTCGATGATTTACTCATGACCGTTTAAGGTACCAAGATGTTACTTACTTGTGGTTGTTTGACACAATCATATAACGAATCAACGAGTCTTCTTAAGGTTTATAACTTAGTTAAAGTAGAAAACTCAGGGTAACAACATTAAGTAATCTTTTGACTTGGAGTACCGTCGTACTTAAGTATCAAGACTATACATTGACTATGGTCAAACAAATGGTATATCGACCATACTACGACCAAAATTTGGTATATATTGAAGTACTTGAAGTGAAACACTACTTAAGAGAGGATTTTTCTTATTCGTTAAAGAAGGTCGGCATCACCATAATTAGTAGTAAACTAAAAATCTATATCTTTGGTCAAAGTAAATCGGTTAATTGATAATTATTATTGAATTGAACCAAGGATTTTAAACTGACCTATGCAATTAATACGGATATTAATAGAGTTCTTGATTAAACTCTAGATTTAAGTGATACAATGATGACGAAAATAATATATATACAAAATATCGTTACTTGTGGGCATATCTTAAACCAGAAATATGATTTTACCTAAATGATTTGAAGCATTGAACTTGATCCTACTACAACAACCAACCCTTTCGTCCATGGATTCAACGGCCGAACCGACGCCAATAACTCGAGAATCGAAAGGATGAGTTATTAGGGGTTAAGATGAAATGTATACAATTATTGAAAGATATCAGGTATAATTCTAACTAACGCTATCTGATAATATCTACTTTTAAAGTTTCATAGTGAAAGGAAATAAAATATAACACATCAGTAGTAACCAAAGTCACATCATCAAGTCTACAATATCAAATACATGTATCTGAACAATACAACTACAAACCAATCCATACTAATAGTTAAATCCAGGTTACAACACTTAATTACATAATACACAATATATACAAATGATTTTCTGTCTCCGACACCATTTCGTCTCCAAACTCCATCAACCAGGATATATATATACACATATACATACATACATACATACATATACACACATACATACATACATATATACATATATATAAAGAGGAAAAATAGGAGAGGGTAAGACATAAGTAAATAAAGAGGAAAAATCGGAGGGGGTAAGACATAAATCTGGTCAGCGAACCATATTTATTCCACATATACTACAAAAATAATACTATAACATGGTAATAGTCTATTGACCAATCACTTCACATCCTATCATCAAGTTACTCCTAACGATCATACACATCTAATCGTACCGCACACTATGTGGACTTACCTCCCTGGACAGGCCTCAAGACCTATAGGATCATCCATTACCCATCATAACATAAATGGCGTATAGGACTCACTTCCCCAGATCGTCTACATCCTAAAGAAAAGTCTGTTATCCTCACTAGTTAGACTCACACCAAGTCCGCCCATAGCTTGTAGGGTCGCTTAATATCTATCTCCTCCACCTGACCCGTCGAAGCACTACAGTAGAGAAGCATAATATCTAGATCACCTACTTGTGTCATAAGTCTACATTCGCATTCACATCCGTATTCGTACTTATGTTCGTATCTGTATCCATATCCATATCCATTTCCATATATGTATACATATCCATATTCATATCTATATTCATACTATGCAATTAATGTCCGATTAAAGCCCCATAAATTCACCTCTATAGCGCATAGCGCTCTTCAACCGCTGCGCTATTTCAATTTAGCATTATTAAACAGTAAATCCGCTTTAATCCCCTCTATTTTCCGCTATGATCGCTAAATAAAGGCTTTTAGCACCTGCTTTAGCAACATTAATATACAAAGGTTGATTTAACTAGTTCTCTTTTAAACCAAATCAAAAAAGTTAGGGTAAAACCTAATTTTAAAGCATAAGTGCTTAATATAAGTTAGAAATATATTATTGTTGCCAAATGAAGTCTGCAAAATTCATGATATTCTTTGGATTAGGTTAAATAATATTCTTTTTCCTACACGAATGATGTAGAAATAAAAATAAATTAGCTTCGTATATTTTTTTATATATATATTGAAGCCTTTTACACCTCCTTTTTTCCCCTATATCCCCACTTTATCCCACTATAACTTTTTGCATCTTCAGCGCTATAGAACAACTAAGTGCTTTAACTGCATAGATTTATATTCATATCCTATGACGTCTACTAGCACCACGGACTCGTTCACATTTCATGTTCACTATCGCATTACGTCTCTGAATCACAATAGCATACATATTTGCTTTAAGTAGTAACTAATCATAAAGCATATTCATTCAATTCGTAACGTGGTCGTTCGCCTCGTTAGTAGCATTCAATCGTCTTTCAAAACACGAAGGAAAGGAGATTCGAATCGATCGTCTATTATTTATATGGGGCCATCTAGGTCCAGATTCAACTCGAGCCCAGAATAGGCCATGGTGTTTTGGTTACCTCCATTCGTGCCCCAGTCACCTCTATCAGTAGACTGGTATACCTGACCCTGGCAATCGCCAGGTTGTGGAAATCGATGGTTTTCATCGTTGCTTCTGCCTCTGGCCACCTCCATATGCCTTCGGTCACCTGAGAACATCTGTAACACCTAGCCCTGCATTTCCAAGTCTGGGTTATCAATTTATTTCATTAAATTTAACATGTAATCATCGAATTTCTATATTTTGGCATAACCTAGTTTCTAAATTGCTATTATTAACCAAATCCCTCCTGGATCTCCATTAAGTCCGATTTTAGATGTTTATTTATGTATATTACACCAATATAGCTAATATGTCATAGATATAGCATTATAATTTAACCTCCAAATCAATTTTTTCTTCTAAACTCCTACTGTCCAAATTGTCGCACCTTTGCGCTTTAGATTTTTGCCTCCAAGGACTACAGTTATGTAGTCCTCTTCGATAGCTCCATAATGCTTTTGGTCTTGTAAATTTTCGTTAAGTTTAGAGAGTGATACTGTTTGATCTTGGGTATGTTAAGAGGGAAGAAGGAGATAAAAAAGAAATGGTCAGTTTTGAAACTAAATTTTGGAGTACGTGATTTTTTGTTTCAAACCGAAGGCGGGAATATATTTTTCGTACTCAAATTTATATTCCAAACCTTACCCTATGGTGCCTGTTCGATTCAATAGCATTTCGACTATAATTTCATACGAACTTCAAATGAGGCAAACTAAGTTACTGTGCAAATCAAAAAAACAAGACGGTCGCAATGATGGTTATTTCAAGTCAAATTCCAAAGTTGGAAATATTATCATTTTTCCCATTTTTATTTATTCATTATTTTATTAACTCATTAATTTCAATTATTTTCACGTTATTGTATTATTAATATTTAATTAAATTATTTTTAGATTTTTTTGGGTATTGAATTCTCCTCTCCTTAAAAGAATTTCATCCCCAAAAGTCTCAAGGAACGAAAAATGTAATATAATGATCGCTCGTCAAACATATGTCAGCTAAGTTAGCAAACATATCATCCAATTTATGCAAACAATATACGTAGACATATGTATGTGTGTGTGTAATGTTATAAACAACATATAGATATGAATGATATCATGAACTTGCAGTTTCTATACATACAGAGCAGAAATGCAGCTAAAGCAACTTATATGAGTGCAATAAGATGGCATATAAGACATAATGCACACTATCCTTATATAAACATATACATATTTCTATATAAATACAAACCCAATCATATATATATATATATATATATATATATATGTATGTATGTATATATATATTCTAATAATCCATTCATCCAAGGCATCCAAATCTTAATCCTAGAATAGTCTAAAGTAAGGAAATCAAGTCAAGAAACATATTGGAAAAGCATTGTAGATGAGTATCCCTCATCTTCCCTTCACGCTCTCATGTACTCTCCATCGGATCGCTCCCCCATTGTACTCTAATCGACTTCACTATTTTATTTCTACGTTGTTTCACCCTATGCTCCACAATATGGGTTGTACCAAAGGAAAAAATCGGCTCAGATTCCAATTCTATCTCCTCCAACTTCCTAAGTGCAACCATAGTCACTGGATTGTGTACACTTTTTTGAAAATGTGACACGTTACAAACTCCATCCATCTTCTCTAGAAGCTTCACTCAATATTCCAAATTCCTTATCCTCTCCAACATCGAAAATGGGTCAAAAAATCTTGGTGCTAACTTCCTCGAACTCCTGAATCTTACTACCCTCTTTAACGAGACTTTAAATTAGTCTAAATCTCCTATTTCAAATTCCAAATCTTTCCTTCTCCTATCAACATATGACTTCTGTCGATCTCATGAGGCATTCATCCTCTTCCTTATAAGTTCTACCTTTTCTATGGTATCCTTAACCATCTCTGAACCCTAAAATAATCTTATTTATGGACTCACACCAACGTGAAGGTGACTTACACAGCCTTTCATATAACGAATCAAATAGTGCCAATCTATACTTTCCTAGTAGCTATTATTACATGCGAATTCTACACGAGGAAAATGATCCTCCCAAGATCCTCCTAAATCCAATATACAAGCCCTCAACAAATCCTTCAACACCTTGATTACTCTCTCTATCTGTCCAACGGTCTTTGGATGATATAACATGTTCAAATTCAACATCGTCCCTAATGCCTAATATAGACTCCTCCAGAGTTCACTCATGAAAAATAGATCCTGATCACCCACTATAATGGTTGGATCTCTATGTTGTCTAACCACTTCTTTAATATACTATGTCACCGACATCACCGTTATTCTCATGATCTTTGGTAGAATAAAGATTGTGATTTTCATGAGATGGTCTGCTATAACCCATATACTTTCATTTCCTCTTTTGCTCTGAGGAAACCCATCCATAAAATCCATAGATGCACGTTCCCTCTTCCACTGCGGCATATTTAGCGGAAGTAATAGCCTGCTTGACTTTTTCTATTTTTCCTTCACTCTTTAGAATACCATACACATCGCCACATATTTAGCTACCTTCCTCTTCATTCTTGACCTATAGAATATCCTCTTCACATCTTCGTACATTTTGTCTCCTCTTGGAAGAATAGTCATCCTTGAGTGATGAAACCCACTCAAGAATTCTTCTATCAAATCCTTAATATATGGTACATATAGTCTTCTACCTCTCCTTAAATAACCCTTCTGATCTTTAGAGTAATGATCCAAATGACTCAATCTTTCACCCCTTTCTAGTTGCTTCATAATACCAACCAATGATATGTCTTGTCCTTGACTCGGAAAAATACGATACATTAATGCAGGTCTAACCTCCATCACTGCTAACAATCTAGTTTATACTCCAATCAGGGTTGGAAATCAATTTTTTATACACACTCCAAATTTCTCCGTTCTAACAACATAGCATCCACCTCAGTGTGCATCTTACTCAAAAGCATCGGCAACTACATTCCCTTTTCCAAGTGTATAAGAAATCCCAAAGTCAGATGATAAGAACTCCATCCACCGCTGCTATCTTAAATTAAAATCCTCTCAAGAACATGGGTGCTTGAGAGACTTATGGTCCGTAAATAACTTGAATCTCTTGCCCAATGAATAATGCCACCATGACTTCATTGCGAATATAGAAGCAGCTATTTCTAAGTCATGCATTGGATAATTCTTCTCACGCTTCAACTTCCTATTCGCATATGTCACTACTTTACCTACTTGCATAAGATCAACACTAAGACTAGTACCACATGCATAAATATACATGGTGAAAGGTTTTCTACCATCGGTAATTACTAAAATGGGATCACTTGTTAATAGCTCTTTCAATCTAACAAACGCCACTTTATCTCCAAATTTCAAGTATAAATTAGATTCTTCCTAGTCAGAAGGATCAAAGGTGTTGATATCTTTACAAAATCCTTGATAAACCTCTAATAAAATCCAATTAAACTACGAAATTTATGGACCATTGAAGCATTCTTTAGCCTTTTCAATCTCTAACTGCAATTGTTTTTCTTGGGTCTAATGACAATCCATCTACTGATGCTAACTGCCCAGGAGAACGGAATTCATTTCTATAGAAGTGACATTTGGAGAACTTAGCCTTGAATTGGTTACGCCTTAAAACATCCATTAGTTCTCTCAAGTGAATCTCATGCTCTTCCTTACTTCTAGAATAGATAAGAATGTCATCCACGATGACCACAAAAAAGGTGTCCAGCTGCTTTCGAAATACTTTACCTGTCAAATCCCTAAAATAATATGGAGCATTAGTCAATCCAAACGACTGGCCAACCATTAAAGCAGTCCATCAGGTGTTCGAACAGTAATCTTCTGGATACTATCATTAGCCACTCTCAAATGATGAAATACAGTTGCCAAATCAAGCTGAGTGAAAACCTTCGCCCCGACTAACAAATCGAAGAGGTCGTCAATGATAGGTAATGGATATCGGTATTTTTCTTTATCAACTTATTTAATTCCCGATAGTCGAAGAACAATCGTAGAGAACCATTTTCCTTAGTACCAGAAATGATAGGTGCTCCCATTTCGAAACACTTCTCCGAATAAATTCCTTTTGCAATAATTCTGAAACCTAGTTAGCCAACTCTCTTCTTTCCTTTGGAGCCATTTTCCTAAAAGGCATCACTACCAGCTTCGCGTATTTCTCAAGATCAACACGAAATTAAATTTTTCTTTGGGAAAGGATATCAAAAAATTCTTCGAATACATCTGGATAATCCTTCACTATAGGTATACACGATAACTCTTCCAGTGATGGGTTGAGTGAATACAAATATGCCTCCATAATAGAAATAAAGGGATCACAAATATAATCAAGTCCTTTGCCCTTCCTCAATCAAACCATCCCTCGTCACAATCCAACACTGCCACATAGCGAGACATCCAATACATTCCCAAAATCAACACGCACCCCAAATTTTTTTGTGCATATGAGTCACAAGGGAACTCCACATCATGGATGACAAACTTTAAATTATGACACAACATCGATAATTGGATCGATCCCCTATAAGATTTGATACCAAAATTGATTCGTGCACTAGGTCAAGTTTGAGGGATAAACTATCGACTGCAATGAATGAATGAGATGCACTATTATCAAATAAAGTACGAATAGGAAAATCATATAAAACCAACAGATCTTCCATCATAATCTGCTTTTCCTTCTCCCAACCTGACTATGGTGCATTACTAGAGGTTGGAACAACATCCAGAGCATATGCCTTTACATGACCTTAATTTTTCAGAGCTAGGAAGTCCCTTTTCATGTGTCTTAAATGATCACAACTATAACATTTCACTTTATTTTGAGCTAGGGCCTCCTTATAATACTTTGCTATGTGTCTCGCTTGGTTGTAGTTATAGCATTTACCCTTTAAGAGATTCGTCCTACAATTCATTGCAAGGTGTCCCACCTTCTGACATCTATGATAAGCGACCACTACCATTTACCTTTCCCTCCTTACGGTCCATTTCCCTTGCACTTTCCCTATTGTTATCCCTTCGGTTCCTTAACCAAAGTTCTATTTAAAGATTCAACAATGCCACCTTTACAGTCCCTCGAACTTTACTCCATATGGATTCTGATTCAAAGCAAGTTCTCTCAAGGGTGAACTCAAACGTTTCACAAACTTCGATGTCTTCTTCTCCTGGATATTTACTAACTCACATCCAAATATGTCTAACTCATTGAATTGAATAACATACTCTCCAATAGTCATTTCTTCTTGCTTTAGATGAATAAACTTCTCTAATAGTAGATCCTTCTTAGCACCAGAAAGAAACTACATCTCAATCCTCATCTTGAAAATCCTCTAAGTAAACTTATTCTTCTCTAGTTCAGCTGTCACCACCTCCCACCAACATAATGCCTCACCTTTCAAATGCCAAGTAGTAACTGTCACTTAGTGGTATCACTAAGTCGTAACAAATTGAAAACATTTTCACAATCTTTTAACCTTGCGCGAGTCACGGAGTATGGTTTCGTCTTGAGAAAAGGCTTTCCACCAAGGTTGGAGAAATCCTTACACAGCTTAGTAAAATCAAGAGTTGGTGGTGTCGGGGTTGGAATCACACCTTGGTTAGTAGTGGTAGTGGTGGTTATGGGTTCATTAGGTTTGGTACTAGCTTGGCCCGTCGCCTGAATATAACATCTGAACTATAATGGAATATTAACTTTAAGAATATCCAGTACATCTACTCGGGTGCTAGTCTCTACATTGTTTTCTACCCCACCAGCATTGGCTGTGTTGGTCTTTTTTTGTTTTGACTAAATTACTCATTTTAGCTATCTGTAAAAATGGCATTCAGTAGCAACTTCCCTATGGATAGTAAACAAAACTGAACAGTAATTAAGTTTATGCATATGTACTCGATTCATATACACACAAACACAAATACAAACACACACACACACACACACACACATACATACAATTATGCTCGCTTAATATGTTCCTAATTTCTATTCCAGTTCCTAACCTTGCTCTGATACCAAATGTTACAACCCACCCTTTCGGGCATGGATTTAACACCCGAACTGACATTTGCAACTCGAGGACCGAAAGAACGAGTTATTGGGTGTTGAGATGAAATATTTACAACTACTGGTAGATATCAATTACATTTCTAACTAACGATATCTAATAACTATCTACTTTCATAGTCTCATAGCGGGAGGAAATAAAATATAATACATCAATCGTAACCATAGTCACATCAACGGGTCTATATTATCAAATACATGTGTTTGAACATTATAACTACAACCCATTTCATACCAATAGTCAAATCATGGTTACAATACTTATTTACATCATACACAATATATAAAATGAGCCTCTACCTCTAATACCATTCCGTCTACAAACTCCATTACCTCGATCTACATATAAAGAGGAAGGAGGCGTAAGATACATATCTGGTGAGTGAGTCATGCTTTTACTCTACATATACTATCAAATAATATTATAACATGATATGAGTCTATCATTCGATCACCTCCCATCCTATCATCACGTCACTCCTAGTTATCATATACATCTAGTCATATCGCATCACCACTATATAGACTTGCTTCCCTAGACTAGCCTCATACCCTACACGGTCGTCTGTTTCCAATTGTGAAGTAAATTGCATATAAGAACCGCTTCCCTGGACCGCTCGAAGCCTACTAGAAAGCCTATAGGCCTCGTACTAATTGGACTCATTCCCTCTGCAGCCATAGCATGTAGGGTCACTTAACATACACCTACTCCACTTGACCCGAAGCACCACATGGGAACAATGTAATACCTGAATCACCTACTTGTGTCATAGGTTTGCATTCATATCTATATTCATATCCAATGACGTCTCCATAGACTCATTCACGTTTCACGTTCACCATCGTACCACGTCTTTGCATCGTAATAACATACATATTCATTTCAAATAACCAATCATCACATACATTCATTTAATTCGTAACCCCATCATTTTCCTCGTTAATAAACTTCAATCGTCCTTCAGGACACAAGAGAAACAAGACTCAAATTGATTGTTTATTATTTATATTGGCCCTTCTTGTCTAGGTTCAACCTGAGTCTAAAATAGGCCATCGATGCTCGATTACCTCCACCAGTAGACCGATGCACAATTACCTCCACCAATAGACTCAAATCGATTGTTTATTATTTAAAATAGGTTTGTTTGAATAAGAGTGGTGAATTTTGATCGTAATAAATAATGCGGGAAAATATTTTAAATAGAGAGTTTACAATAAATTATATAAAGGAATTTTCAAAGACTGGATTTAAAAATGATATTCGAAAAGGGGTTGAAATCGATATTGAAAATAGATTGAAAAAATAAAAGGATTTTTAAAGAAACTGAGATTATAAAAAGGGAATTTTACAGATGAGATTTTTTTAGTAGAACTCAAAAAGAATATAAAAATTTATAAACAGAGTTTATAAATAAAAAGGAAGTGGTATTGGATGATAAGTTTGGAATATAAATTTATGGGAAGAATTTATACTGGAATATGGAAATAGGGTGAGAATAGTAGTAGATACTATTTTTAAAATGAAGATGGTTATGAAGACCAGAATTGAAGAAATGTGATGAAAATCGAGAGGGGTTATAGTGTGGAAATTTGGTCATCCAAACTTGAAAATAAGTTTTTAAATAAGTTAAGTTTTAAATTTTGGAAAGGAAACTTTTATTTATTAAACTATGAAATTTTAAAGTTAGTTAGTACTGAATACTTCAGAAACGAATTTTTAAATACTTGACATTTATTTTAAAATAGAATACTAACTTTTGAATCTGCTCCGGAAAGTGATATTATAAAAGGTGTTTCAATATTTTAAATAATTATTTGAATATGTCTTAAAAATAGATTATTGTTATTTTCTTTAATACTTGTCTATATATATAGTTTTGAAATGTTTTAAATTTATTTATAAACCTTCTCAAAAGCCAAAAAAATGGATTATTCAGTAGATATGATTGATAGGAAAATTCTTAAATGGATTTGGGAAGAAAAGTAAGAAAATTCCGAAGAAGTTAAATAACAGTGAACTTCGAAGAATGAAAATAGAATTCTTAAAGAAGTACAAAGGGAATTTAGTTTATAAGCAAGTATAACTGGTTTCGAAAATACTAAGGGAATTAATTAAGGAATTATGTAATTTATAGACTTCGTGCAAAACGAGTTGGGAAATATACATATAAAATTGTAAATTATTTTAAGAAAAAAAAGGAATATTTTTCCAAGTTTTAATATCAAATGAAGTGAAGAGAATATTTTAAGTATTGGAAAAGGTTTGAAATGTCCTGTGAAGATAAAAAGTGTTTGTAAACTGCTTTCAAATGTTGAGAAACTGAAAGTAATATCTTATAAAGATATTTTGAGATAAAATTTAGAAAATTTATAATAAGTCCTGATGATTGTTATGGGTGTGTTTTGATAGTTAAGTAACCGACTATCAAATTTTGGCCAATTTCGTTAATCGTTTCGAAGAGACCAAGATCGGATTTAATTATTCGAAAACTATTTGGATCCATTTTGAATGTAACAAATGAATACCATGAAGATGATGAAGACTGTGATTCGGTTTGTCCAGGCCCATAACAACTTGTATGGACGAATGCTATCAGAACATCGTCATTGGAAGACGACGAGCATTCTAAGTGAATATGTTCTTTAAAAGGTAACGCTTAGTCTTGAGCCTCATCAACTAGAGAATAACTAAAATATGGGAGATGCAGCAAGGTTAAGTGGGTAAGATCCAAGTAGGGTAAGGTTACCCTTATCTAAAGTCCCTTTTATTCGGCTATGTGGCGGTTGTTGATCCCAACCGTGCGGTAATCTTATTCGGTCTATTCAGGTTAGTGGTATGCCTGTCTTGTATAGCAAGAGACCCCAGAGTGGTCCTCGGTACATTGTTCTAGAGGTGTACTGCGGCAAGAGGTACCCTAGTAGCCCAGTCATTCGATGGAATCCATTCTCCACTAAGCGCCGTACGGATTTGATTGTGCCCAACTATACTGGAACGTGAAATGCAAGCATTTCAGCTATTTTCTACTAACTTTCTATAGAAAGTCTTATAATACCAGATGATTTGATATAAACTGTTTTGGTTATCGTAAGGTAAAATCCCGTTATGTTTGTTTGTGACGTGGTCTTACGAGATTTATTTGATTTAAAGGATTTTGAAAATTTTAATAATTCAATTTGGGTGTATTTTTCTCATGCTGGTTTTCCTGACTGACTTGGGTGTTATTTTATTATAATGCTTGAGTCAGATCGAGTATTACAGATTTAGGTTAAAATGCTATGGACCTCAGGAGACGAGCTAGAGAAGTTCGGACGTATATCGCGTACTTAGATATTTCCGTTGTATGAGGACAAGTTATTTTAACTGTCCAGATTTGATATAATGATTGTGTACTTTGATGATTGTAAGTATTAAACAGTTACAGATTCTTTTGTATAAAAATCTGTTGATATATATTATATTTTGTTCCGCTGCGATTGTGAGACTCTATGTTATTGTTTCTATTTCTTCTTCTATCTTTTCTTCTTTACCCTAAAGATTTGTATTTCCATTCAATTTGTGTTGAGCTGAGATAAAATATTGTCTGCTCAAAGGTGTACAGATTTGTGGGCCTTTACATTTGGTGTATCGAAGTCTGCTTTTGGAGGACGGAGACGAAGATTTAGTACTATTATTATTTATTATATTTATTCCACCATATCATGTTGTTCCACTGCGTTTATTTATTTATTCCTGTTGTATGTAACTCTAATCTGTATTGTAAAAGTGTAATCAAATGTTATTTGTAAAACAGTTTCATGAACTGTTTATTTGATTATTATATTTTGTCATTCCGCTGTAAGATTCTATGTTTGCTTTTCTTTCTTTTCCTTGTTTTTCTTATTTACCCTATAACAATCCTCCAATTCGAATGGTTTGAGTTTGACATGTGTGGTTTATCATCGATTTAAACCGTCCGAAAAGGTGGGTCGTTACACTAACCATGCTAGATCAACACCATAGGCCATCCAAAGAAGTGGTATTTTTAGTGTAACGACCCGATTTTTCGACGCCCGAAAGTCGGCATTAATACCTCCATTGTATCAAATGCCGCACAGTCAAATGCCGGAAAACCGAACCGTTAGGGTTAAAGAAGAAGAAGATAGAAGAAGAAAATAGAACAATAACATAATCTCACATATCGCAGCGGAACAAATATAATAGATAAATGAATATTTTTAAAACAAAAGCACTATATCAGTTTATACATCACATTATCAGAGTTTACAACGACACAATACAAACACTAGCAGTTATAGTAACTTGTGTATAGTAAAATTTGACTTGCACTAACACAGACGCAACGGACACTACATAGTATAAGTGGTATGCCTCGCCATCCAGCTTTAACTCCCGATCTCTACAGCAACTTCTTGACTTCGCTTCCGAATAACTGATAACCTGACTTAGGCTGACCGTGTGGAAAATTATGGGCACCCAGAGTTTAGAAAGGGAACAATAAACTCCAGGTCAGTCGTGGGACTGGTGTGAGATCTTAAAAACAGTTATTTTCACAAAGAAAATAAAACGAAATCCGCTATACTTTTAGAAAATGAAACTACCATAAGGCCTCCCGCCACACACACAATGCGAACGTAGAATTGGAGGAGATCCTCCTTATGATAGTCAAATATGCTTGATACGCCAAATCCTTTTGATATTATTATTAGTGCAGAAAACATTTCGAAAGTATAATATCAATCTTAGCCAGCATAGGCATTTCGCACTTATGCCTACTATAGCTACCATGTTCAATAGCAGGTTACCACCACATTCCATGGCAGGTTATACAACTAAAACCGTACAGGGCGCGTATTGTTTCTTTTGATTTCCAGCAAATGGTCAGGCTAAGGAACTTCCTACTGCCACATGGGTACGCCTCTATGCGGCAAGGTTATGAGGGTCACGCCCTTTAGGATATGTCATTTCCTTCTGGAAAAGGGTTGTAGCATGGTATGGAGCCCAGATATTTTACCTATGTTTTTGCTGCAAATTTATTATACTTTGTGGTTGTTGCTTTGTGGTTGAGGATCCTCGGGTAAAGGTCGCAAACGACCGGGGGATGGCATACTCGAGTAGTAGTTACCTAGTTACAGAGGTAACCTGGCCTTGTGTTGGCAGAGATCCGGTTAGGTTCTCGGGACGTCCCTCCAGAGGCGTACCCATGTGGCAGTAGGAAGTTCCTTAGCCTGAACATTTGTTGGAAATCCAAAGAAACAATACGCGCCCTGTACGGTTTTAGTTGTATAACCTGCCATGGAATGTGGCGTTAACCTGCTATTGAACATGGTAGCTATAGTAGGCATAAGTGAGAAATGCCTATGCTAGTTAAGATTAATATTATACTTTCAAAATGTTTTCTGCACTATGCACTAATAATAATATCAAAAGGATTTTGCGTATCAAGCATGTTTGACTATCATATGGAGAAATCTCCTCCAATTCTGCATTTGCATTGTGTGTATGGCGGGAGGCCTTATGGTAGTTTCATTTTTCAAAAGCATGGAGGATTTATTTTTATTTTATTTGTGAAAATAACTGTTTTTAAGATCTCACACCAGTCCCACGACTGACCTCGAGTTTATTGTTCCCTTTCTAAACTCTTGGTGCCCATAATTTTCCACATGGGCAGCCTAGAGTCAGGTTATCAGTTATTCGGAAGCGAAGTCAAGAAGTTGCTATAGAGACCAGGAGTTGAAGCTGGATGGCGAGGCATACCACTTATACTATGTAGTGTCCGTTGCATTTGGGTTAGTGCAAGTCAAATTTTACTATACACAAGTTGCTATAACTGCTAGTGTTTGTGTTGTGTCGTCGTAAACTCTGATAATGTAATGTATATACTGATATAGTGCTTTTGTTTTAAAGATATTCATTTATCTATTATATTTGTTCCGCTGCAATATGTGAGATTCTGTTATTGTTCTATTTTCTTCTTCTTTAACCCTTAACAGTTCGGTTTTCTAGCATTCGACTGTGTGGAATTTGATACAGTGGAGGTATTAATGTCGACTTTTGGGAGTCGAAAAATCGGGTCGTTACATTTTGGTATCAGAGCATTTGGTTAAGCGATAACCTTGGCTCTGTTGGGTGTTACTCATTAGAGATAGAGTCAGCAGTACTCTAGAATAAGTTTGAGTGTAATAATAGATATGACCGCGTATTTATTAGTGAATATAAAATTGTTTTATATTGTGATGATTGGTTTGTTGAGTGGTATATGGATTCTGGTCGGTATAGTCCGTACAATTCTATCGATAGGAATCTCTAAACACGTGCATAGAATAATTCGACACGATATTGTTTTAAAGTAGGGTAAATGAAATAATTTTACCCAAATTATTTTTGTATATAAAAAGAAATGATTTCCATAAATTATATAGTATATGGTTGCTTGATTGTTAGGAAGTGATAATATTATTATCATTTGAATAGGAAATTGAAATCGTAACTCCAAAGGTTAAGAAATAAATCCACATACGAATGGAATTTGAGAATATAAATTGTAAATGTAATTTGTAATTTGAAATGGAATTCCAGAGAAATGTTTTGAAAAGAATTTAAAAATTTTGGGAAAATTTGGAAATTAAATCCCTTTTTGGTTGAAAATAATTTTCAAAGGTTTTGAAAAAAAATGTTTTGAAGGGATAAAAAGCTCTAAACTCTTTTCGACCGTTGGAAAATAATTTGATGACGATCGCGACATCATCGATGTTCATTTTCGAGTTTCGAAGAGAAGGATTGCGGCCAAATTATTTTAAATGGAAGTTGTTTGCAAATTGGATTTGATTTTGGAAATTCAAAAGAAAATTTGAATTGATTTCAAAAAAATGATTTTTGAAATGTTGGAAAGACTATGGGATCAAATAAAAATAGTTATGGAATAATAAATTAGTTTGAAAACTTAGAAAATTCAGATTAAACTGAAATTAACTTGAGTAAATTTGAATAAAGGTGAATTTGAGAGGTCTTATAGACTAAATGATTGGAATAAAATTTATTAAGGTGGAAAATCAGGTTGTGAATGAATAAATAAATTTATCATTGCAAGGAAATGAAAGAGAAATTGAATGTTGAAATTTATTTCGAATTTGTAAGTAAATAGAACTGGAATTGAAATTGAATTTGATTTGTAAAGCAAAGTATTAAAATAAAATTAGTAAGTTAAATTAATTGAAGAAATGACCAAATAGATATGGTTTCGAATAAACTGAATTCAATAATTATAAATGAAAGGTGAATTAAATTCATATGGAATTTGAAATCCAGTTTAAATACAAGTGGTTGTAAACCAAAATGGTGAATTGAAATTGAATTGTGTTTGGGAATGAACAAAAGATTAAAACTGGAATGGAAACTGAATATTGAAAACCAATTTGAATCGTGTGAAATAAAATGAAGTTGTAAAATTAGTTCGAAGTGAACTAAAGATAATAAAGGTGAAATAAAGAAATGGTTTGAGATAAAATGAATTGGAATTTGTGATGAATTAGTAAATAAACTAATTTAAAATAGTGATATGAATCAGTTGTGAATGAAAGATAATTGATAAAAAAATTAGTATTTAAAAGTTAAATTGAATCCAAACAGAATTGAAAGTGTAAATCGAATTCAAATGAAATTAAAAATGCAAGATTGAACGAAAATGGATATATAACTTCAATAGTGAAGTAAAAATGGTATGAGAAGTATTTACAATTTTGTAATGGAATGTGCAAAATAAATTTGAATGTTGTAATTGGATATTCTGGCTAGCAGGATATGCAGATGTATTAAAGGAAATGGAATTGGGATTTTGATTTCGAAGATAAATTTTGAATTGCTCGACAAAAAGGTATGTATTTAAATTTCAGTATGAAATTTGATGATTTTCTTGTCTAGCCACTTGGCTTTTTGTTTTTTTTGAAATCTGGGGGCCATGGTGCCATTTTGTAGTCGTACCGAGCTAGCCGCGTAAAGGAGACGCTGGTGAAATTTTAAGAAATTTAAGGAGCAAGAATTTTTTTGAGAAAGTTTTGAAAATTTGAAATTTGAATTATTAAGAAAACAATGTTATTTGGAATCTAAGGAAGATTTTGGAAAGTAGTTGAATCAATAATGGGTTTCAAATAAAAGGATTTGTTTTGACAAGTTGATAAAACTGTTTGGTTTTGGAAAAATAGTTAATGGGTTAAGGGTCAATCTTCTTAACTAGAAATTTCGGGACGAAATTCTTTTAATGGGGGAAGGATGTGACGACCCAGAATTTTAACATTTGAAATGGAATATTTAATTGATTTTAAATATTTGGAGGTTAATTTAACTTGAATTTCAAATATAACTATGAAATTGGCAATTAAATTATTGAATTTAATTTATTGATGATGGGTAAAAATTTGAATTTTCAATTTTAAGCTTGTTAAAAATAATTTGATGGCTTAGAAAATTTATATTAGTAATACTGAGGTTAATGGAAGCTTCATAATTGAATTTGGAAATGCTCTATTCAGTTTTGAGATTATATGATTTAAACTGATATTTAAAAATAGCCTTCCGGGGCACAGTCTCGGAATTGAACGAAACCAGTTCCATTGGATCCGTAATATTGTATTATTATTGGATTTAAATTTTCGTAGCGTTTGGGGGTAGTTGTGTGAGCATGCGATAAACGCGCTGAAAATTATATCGAAATTTAATTTAATAACTGGTTCAAAAAGCTATCTTTTCCATACGATCGAATTAGGACTCGAAACCTTTCCCAGTGTGTTCGAAATAGGGGTATAACATTATAAACGCCTAGCGGCACGCCTCGATAGGGGGTCAAGATTTTAAGTTGTGATTTTCAAGACGATTCAAATTTGAATTTAAATTTAAATATAAAACACTGACCAGTCAAAATCCTCTCACATTAAAACTTTTCCTATCACTGTAGCCGTCCCTGTAACATCCCATCGTGTCCCTTATTCTCGTTTTTATCTCACGCAAAGCAGCTTTCACATCTTATTTGTCCTTCACGTCCCTTTTGTCTTCTGAAGAACACCATTCCCAACTATAACTCACGTACCCCTTTCCCTTTCCCTTGAATATCAGAAGTTCATTTCTCCTCTGCTCAATTCTTTAAAATCGAATATGCCGAATAGAAATTAAAACAAATCGGTTCATTCTTTTGAAAAAAAGGGGAGAGGCGTAAATCAGATGCAAGCTCTTGGTTCGTTCTATAATCAAACCACGACATTTCGCCCAACGCGAGCAGTAAATCGAAGGAGGGATGAGGTCACGAGGTGACGCCGTGGAAGGAGAGCGGCGGCGAGGCGACGATGGAAGAAAGTTTCACGAGGCTGAAGAAGGGATGATGGTCGAGCTCGTGAAGGTAGATGACAGCAACAGTGGACTATTGGGAGATTCCGGTTGTCATTAAGGTGGGGTGACATTGCAGTAGCAGTCGAATGTGGGTGAGATCGCGATGTGCTGTTGGGTGTCGACTCGGAGTTCGAGATTTTAGGGAGGGGGTCGCGAACATCGGAGGTGGGTTGAAAGAGGTGCAGATCGTTGGGTAGTTTGATCGATAGTAAGGTATAGAGTATTTTATTTTAATTGAATTTTATAAATATATATACAGACTTAGAGAAAAAATTTTTTTTGGCATACTGTTAAAATCTTACTATAAGGTTAATTCCTGTAATCAACTAAGTGTTAAAGGAGATAGATAAGTAATATTATCCAGAATGTTTTTATGTAGGTTAAGGAAAAGGAAATTGTAACGGTATGATAACTCTCACTAAAAAAAAGGGAAGTTAGTTTTAAATCAAATTGCTGGTTAATTAAAATTAAAAAGGGAATTTATTATTCGATTATTTCGAATATTAACAAATTGTATAAATTGTTTATACAAGGTCAAAATCTGAAAGGAATCAAGCCAAAAATGGGAATGGATTGCAAAATAAAAAGCAAAGGTGAGATCTTCTCACTCAATCAAATATTGTTCTGATTTAAATTTTGAATTGTTAGATTTAAAATTGATTGACTGTGTGCTTGGATGATTGATTTATAATAATTTATTCACTGGATGATATTACATATATAGGAGTATATAGTATATTGGATTGATTGATTTCCTGCATTATATAACAGATGAGACCCTATGCACCGCATAATAGCGGCTGATATTTTATAAATCCCATATACCGCGATATTCCACCTCGACGTGGGATTGGTATTTAATTATTGTGCTAACGTCTGTGGATGCAGGGAAAACAGGTTGGAGGGATCCAACTGGATTCCTCAAATAATTGAATTCGTTTCAATATTGTATGTTGATTATTTATAATCTGTGTGTGACTATTTGTGGTTGAAACTGTTGAAGGCTATAATTTAGCCGAATATATTTTTGGTATCGTAGGATACCAGAAATAGATAAAATTGGATTTTTGAAATTTAGTAGAGAATATATAGTAAATTAATTTAGAAAATGGAATAAATTTAAAAGAAGGAATTTGTTTCAAAAGATAATAAATTTGGTGTTTGAAATAAATTTGAGAATCAATTTGAAATTTGATTTGGTGTTTTGAAAATAAATTAGAAAATAAATTTGATATTGATTTGGTAAAAATAATAACTATTTGGGAATCGATTTGAAGATCGTATATTAATGGATATTTGGAAAATTAAAATTCACAATGGGAATTTTATAAAAGAAAGGGAAATTTGTTTTAAAAATAAATATTGTTTACTTTTTAAAGGTGTGAAAAGAAATTTACAGATTTGGAATGTAAATTAAAATAAATCGAGAAGATTTATTAATTGATATAAATGGAAAGAGAATTCTTCCCTGAAAACTCGAGTATATTTTAAAGTAGCTTTTGAAGTATAAATTAAAAGTTCTAGAAATTGATTTGGAAGAATATTGTTGGAGAAATTATTTTTGGGATTGTTTTAAACCTCTAAAGTAAATATTTATTTAATTAATTACAGAAGGGATTATTTTAAAGACTAAATTGATATTTGATTTAGAAAATGGGTATTTAAAGTAGTTGTACCCTATCTATTAATTTTATTTTAAAATTAGTTTGGACTTAAAGTTATATGTGATATTAGTACAATATTTCCATAACCAATATTTAAATAAATGTTTTAAAATAGTTTTATCTAAATGTTTCCAAGTATATATTTTGGATAAGTGGTTCAAAGTATTTGAACTCGGCAGACTTTCAGTGGAAATAACACCCTTCTCCGAGACGTACGAGCTCAAAGGTTATGTAGTTGATGGTTATTAGCGATATACTCCCAATTTGGTAATGTGGCATGCGAAGTGCTGCTGATCATTTGTTGATCAAAGCATGACTTTGTGAAAAGTGTGGCTTTGTGGGCGAGACTTCGTCGGACCTCACACTCCGGAAATGGTCGAAACAGGAAATATGCAGCAAGGTTATGAGGGTCGCATCCATTTGGGTATGTCATTTCCTTCTGGAAAAGGGTATTATCATTTTATGGAGCCTAGATATTTTACCTATGTTGTTGCTGCAAATTTATTATACTTTGTGGTTGTTGCTTTGTGGTTGAGGATCCTCGGATAAAGGTCGCAAACGACCGGGGGATGGCATACTCGAGTAGTAGTTACCTAGTTACCGAGGTAACCCGACCTTGTATTGGCAGAGATCCGGTTAGGTCCTCGGGACGTTCCTCCAGAGGCGTACCCATATGGCAGTAGGAAGTTCCTTAGCCTGACCATTTGTTGGAAATCTAAAGAAACAATACGCACCCTGTACGGTTTTAGTTGTATAACCTGCCATGGAATATGGTGGCAACCTGCTATTGAACATGGTAGTTATAGTAGGCATAAGTGCGAAATGCCTATGCTGGCTAAGGTTAATATTATACTTTCGAAATGTTTTCTGCACTTTGCACTAATAATAATATCAAAAGGATTTTGCGTATCAAGCATGTCTGACTATCATAAGGAGAAATCTCCTCCAATTCTGCGTTTGCATTGCGTGTGTGGCGGGAGGCCTTATGGTAGTTTCATTTTCCAAAAGCATAGCAGATTTTGTTTTATTTTCTTTGTGAAAATAACTGTTTTTAAGATCTCACACCAGTCCCACGATTGACCTGGAGTTTATTGTTCCCTTTCTAAACTCTGGGTGTCCATAATTTTTCACACGGACAGCCTAGAGTCAGGTTATCAGTTATTCGAAAGCGAAGTCAAGAAGTTGTTGTAGAGATCGGGAGTTGAAGCTGGAAGGCAGGCGTACCACTTATACTATGTAGTGTCCGTTGCGTCTGGGTTAGTGCAAGTCAAATTTTACTGTACACAAGTTATTATAACTGCCAGTGTTTGTATTATGTCATTGTAAACTCTGATAATGTGATGTATAAACTGATATAGTACTTTTGTTTTAAAGATATTCATCTATCTATTATATTTGTTCCGCTGCGATATGTGATATTCTGTTATTGTTCTATTTTCTTCTTCTGTCTTCTTTGTATTTAACCCTAACGGTTCGGTTTTCCGTCATTCTACTGTGCGGCATTTGATACAGTGGAGGTATTAATGCGACTTTCGGGCATCGAAAAATCGGGTCGTTACATTTAGGGCTTTACCTAGTCTTCAAATCTAGAGGAAAAAAAGGATAGAAAGGTAGTGGCTCCTGGCTATAAATAGCCTAGCTTCCACATAAAGTTCGATAAATTTATTTAAGCTCTCTCTCTTCCATTCCTAGCATCCTACCATTGCCATGGTGAAGCCCTTTATTCAACATTACAACTTGTAGAGAAGGAGGAGACAATAGTGCTCCAAGAGGACAAACTGAACAAACAACATACCGACTCTCGACAGGATCAAATCAGAAAAGTTAATTTTCTGACTTAACTCTCACCCATACAAACATATAGATCTTCATTTCCATTATCAATAAACATGTTATGTTCAACCACTGGAAAGAATCTGAAATCCCTTTTAAATTTTAAAATCATTTTAAAACATACAATATATTTAAAATATAAAAACATATATGTGCATGCATACATATAACGTGTGTGTATATATATATTATAGTTTATTTTCGGCTACCTTAAAAAAATTAAACTAAGAGAACTTACTTATTTAAACCAAAATTATTTTATTTATTTCCTGAATAAAATCTAGTTTTGTCTAAAAAATTATTTATCCATTACTTTTTTCGAAATACAAAAATTGTTTTTTCGTATGTATGTGTGTGTATATATACACACACATACATACATAGTATATATATCTTCGTGGATATGTGTAATGCAAAAAATTTATAAAGGTATTCAAATTTTCCTCTTGGCTTGTTAAAAAACTATTTTTTAATATTTTAGTTACTAAGTCAAAATGTTTAAAATAAAATCCAATTTTGAGTTATTTAAGTAAAATCAATTTTTGCTAAAAAATTGAAAAAACTTTATACACGCTAGCAGTTGCAACATACTAGAAAAATATTTTTTATTTTGAATGACTCAAAATATTTGAATTGAATTTTAAACTAATTATATATATTGCCAAAAATGAAAATTTATATATATTTATATTTATATATATGTGTGCGTGCGTAATAATTCAATTGTAGTAAACAAAACTATTATGTTTATATCTGCATTTATATTAATACATATTTCAAATTATATATATATATATATATGTATATATATTTATTATTAAATGTTAATATTTAATTAAAAATTAATGGTCCATTTACATGTACACCTAAGATAAATTATATTAAATACTATATACTATATATATTACACTTATACATCTTATTAACCGTGGGACAAAGCGGTAAATTTTTCCTTTGATCTATGGTATATGTTATATGTATATATATTATTGTGATCATATTATGAATATAAATGTCATAACATATTAAATATAAATTAAAATTAGGAAGATTTACAAAATACCCTATTTAAGTTTCAAAATACACAACCGTCCCATCCAAAAAACATGTGATAAAAAATCCATATAATAAATTTTAGGATATTTAACGAGAAATCTACAAATAATTGCAGAGAAATATGTAAATATTTAAAGTGTTTGCACTGCAAATATTTGCGGAGAAATTTGTAAATATTTGCACATAATTCTGCATTTTTCTACAAATAATGGCGGTTTTTCAAAAATTCAGTAAAAAATTGTTTTGGTCATAGAAATACATGTGCTAGTTATTCAAATTTAATTTCAACAAATTTTTTTCATCGAAACTAAAAATATGGATTTAATTAAAATAATTTGGGAATGGTTTTTCACTTATTAATTCTAAATATAAAAGGGTAACCAAATTTTCACCAAAAACAAATTAATAAATTAATTTTAAAATAAATTACCAATAAAATTATTTTAAAGCACTAACGTTAAATAAACAGTTTAATCAAATAAATTAAATTAAAATAATACTAAACTCTTCTATCAAATAAATACTAAATTTGTTATTTGATATTATTTATAAAAAAATATAGATCTTGTGAAATTTAATAGAAGGCAAAATTTTGAAATTCACCATTTTACCCCCGTTGCTAGTGTAACTGCACAACAATGGTATCAAAGCTCGCATTATGTTTGTGTGAATAATTAACTAACATGTGGTGCACTATTTTTATACAAGTTAAAGTAGATCCATGTCTAAGGAAAAAAGTGCTTAAACTATGGAGAAAGTTACATAACTCCCCTTAAGTCATCGCAATGTGATAGGTTTAGAGTGTCTAAATTACTTAATTATTTGTTTAATAAACTTAAGATCATGAAGATGACTAGGAGCATAGTTAAAAGTATGTTAGGAGTTATATACGAGATATAACAAGTAAAGTGTTACTTATCATTTATTCGGAATACGATTTTTTGAGCAGATTCAAGGTCACATTAACATGATAAACAGGTACTAAAACCCACTAAAGGAATTTATGGAATTCCCATAGCTCTTTTAGGGTTTTCAAGAGATGCAAAATTCAGTGAAAGCATTATTAAACAAATATAATAAGCCAATCTGATAGGTATAAAAATACATTTGATATTAAATTAATATATTCAGATAAATTTACACAATTAATATAATTGATAAAATTGTTTATTGTCTAGATATGCTAAATGAAATGAATCAAAGATTGATAAGGAAATGTAAAATATACATACCAATAAATCTTTTAGCTTGTTGTTGCTTCAAGACCCATGCAAGAGTTAAAATTAGACAACCACTAAAACATTTATGCCTTGGTCAGTTAAGTGCTACTTAATCCTAGACTATGTATTGTATGAGTTTTGAACTCTAAAGCAATACACAAGTATGGATATTTTATCTATATTCAATCATATACAAAAGTTGTGTGGTGAACGGTCATGTTCATGTTATAAAAAATCTAAATGAAGATGTTCCATTAGAAATGAGCAAATCGATCATAGTACAAGATCTTGTGTTCAATATGATTGAATATAACAAGAATCTAATTATGTTATACATATATACAACACTAGATCACTAGACTAACATCTACAGAAAAACCTAGGAATTCGATCACCGAAATAACAATTTTAATGGGTTTACTTAAGTGCAAATTATTTTGTATCCTTCAAATTTTAATGACGATCGTATGAATTTTTAGTAAACTCTTTGTTATAGTAAAGTGTTTCTCTTTCGAACGGTTCAACCTTTTGAAAGGGAAGGTAAAAGTTTGAGAATGATAATTATATCGACATAATTGAGATGAAGAGAGAACGGTCACTTCTGCTTCATAAAGAGACATCAGAAATGCAATTGGTTGTAATATTTGTAGAAACTTAATAAAGGAATAAGGAATATGTCCTAAGTGTATTTTTCTAATAGAAAATTGTTTCCTATAAGATTATTTCTTTGTGTTTGAGATATTTGGTTCGAAAGTCCTAACTATAAATTAGTTACAGTAAAAGACATAAGTAGCTCATAGTAAATGATTGGATGAAGCTTCGTATTTTTGACGTTGTTATTATAACAACAAAAATAGTAGGATCATACTATATAACACTTACTAGTGGACACATCGAAAGATTATTTTCATGTAAGTCGAATATTATTTATGAAACAATAATTGTTTTTGGTATTGATCGAAAGTAGAAACAACTTTATTTTAATATGAATGTTCGTTGTAAAATAAATCAACGCTTTAGCATGTCGATGATGGTATATGTTCTCATAATAATAGTGATGTGTTAGCTATAGAAATTATAAAAGCATTAAAGATATTTAACATTAAATTTTTGTATTACAAATGAAGCCTTATATCTAGGAAATAATTCTTTAATTATACGATTATAAATCATATAGTATTTGCGAATTGTTTCTCAAGTTACTGAGGGTAAAGCACCTATTCGATGAGAGCGGTAAAGAGTTAATGAAGTCGTCAGATACAATGTGTATATAATCCTAAATCTTATAATACAAAAAGAGGTTCCACTTTATTATATTCACTAATGATTTATCTGAAATATGAACATGTGTATTGAGACACAAGTTAGATATCTATGATAAGTTCATAGAATATAAAATGAAAGTAGAAAACAAAACGAGCAAAGCAAATAAAATAATTCAATTTGATTGAATAGGTGAATATATTGAAAAGGAGTACAATTTTACCTAAAACAAATAAAATTCAATCTTTAAAGTCGGTCCTTATCATGATACACATTGATGTATCAAAATAAGGAGTAATCAAGTTTTTGTTGGACAAAATATAATTGATAATCAGTGAAGTTAAGTTACTTCTTTCTATAAGGATATGTACTTAGGAGTAAGTACATATGTTAAATATAATTTCGTCTAAAAGTATAGTTTGTGATATAAGATATGAATTAGGAAGGAACCCAAATCTTAAATAGATTAAGATATGCAATTGTCCAATTTACGATGTGAATGTAATTTTTGTAAACTCATAACTAGATTTGTTTTACATAATCTACAAGAAGTTTACAAAATGTTTTGAATGTCTACTCTATCCCATTGAGAAACAAATCATTTTTTCAAGGCATACTACCTTACTGCCAAAAGAATTTTTTTCTAGATAAATTAGTGCCACTATGACTGACATGGATAGGATCTAAGAGTTTAACATAGTAACGAAATATATATATGAAATCAATTTAATCTAGCCTAAGACAGATAAAGTTAGATTAGAATTTCTAATAAGGATTCTCATATATTGAAGAGAAATTATGGGTTTCTCATCAATGTTCATAAAATAAATTGTTAACAATAACAACATCCTCGGTTCTCGCATTGTTGAAGAGAAACTACAGATTTCTTACGGATGAAGAGATACTACGGGTTTCTTAAGTTTCTCATCAATGTCTAATAAAAATTCTCATATAATTGGATTTTAGAGTTTGACAGATTGATGTTGAAACATAATTTCTATATAATTATTTAAAAGAGACTTTCTGCACATAACAGCCAAAATACCTTGGAGTCATTGGAAGCGATAATATGGTTCATAGGTTTTTGGATATTATGATGATCTCCGTTTATATCTATTACGTAATATACACAGTTGATACCATTTATAGTGCTTTTTAACTATACCTACTGATAAAGGGAACTAATTATAGCTAAAGTATAATAAACCCATGAAGAACGTGCAAAACTTCTCACAGCGCATAGAAAAAATAAATTAACAATATAGATGTAAAATAGGTGAGACGGTAGCTTAATCAATGGATTAAAATATGATAGCATAACAAAGTATAAAAGGTTCATCATATTATACAAAATAGAATGATAATATAGTTTATATGCCTAAATCATATAAACTTTAAATAACCATTTCTAAATAATAGATAAGTATTGACATAGCTCTACAACACTTCATAGTGAAATTTAAAAGATAATGACTCCACACACACAAATATATATATGTATGTATTTATGTATGTATGTATGTATGTATGTATGTATGTATGTATGTATGAATGAATGTATCTATACACACACACGCGCGCGCGTGTGTGTGAAAGCATCAGCCTTCGCTCGTTCATCGTACAGCCCCATACACTATCTCATACCTGTCTCTCAATCTACTCATTTAAGAGTACTCGAGATGAAATAAACAAAGAAAATAACCCCAGATTAGACAAAAGTCTGATATGAGCAATCTGAGAGAGTTAGTGGTGTGTCCTAGGGGAAATTATATAATTTTTTACGTATATCTAATTCTATAATCAACCGTGTTTGTAATATATATGTTTGTTTTATTTTTTTATTCATTTTTATACTATGATATAAATAATTAACTAATTAAATTAAAGTAAATGAACAAGAAAATCCTTAAATAAACTATTATGTGATTGTAGTTGCATATTGTCGCAATCATGAGTAATAATCATAATTTAAAATAACATTTTACTTTAAGTATTCCTAGTCAAAATGTTTTGAGAAAGGATATCGATTTATCAGTTGAGATCAGAGTACGTAACGCTCACCAAATGTTAGGTAGTGCGGTACTTATGACTGTTGAGGGCACCAATGGGTTATGTACTCACAATTATTAGATAACTATGGAATGATTCATCTGGGAGTTTCCTATTAGTTGATAACAATTAGGTTAAATAGGAATCTCAGCGTGACTATGTTACACAATTCTCTCGACTTGAGAATATTGTTGAACTTTAATGTGGATACTCTAGATTGATTATAGTTAAATTGTGGCATAAGGACTATCGAACACCTATAGTTGGATCTGAGTTGAAGCTTTGGAAGTGAAGCACTATTCGATAGAAAATTCTTCTCCTCGGTTGTACGGGTCAGTATCACTATCAACTATAGTCAACTAAAAGTCAAAATATCAAGCCAAGGTAGAAGGGTTAATGATAAATTTTATTATTGAACAAAGGACTTTGTTTATGGACTGATCAAGTTGAATATGGATAATACTGGAGTTTTGACTAGTACCAGACTCCATATATCCTAAAGTGATATGGTGTTGATGAAAAGAACATGTGTAGATTATTGTCACTATTAGTACTGTTTAAGGTGATGTAAAAGATGATTTTACGTAAAAGATCTATAAGCGATGAATTCAGCTAAATTGTCACATTACTAGCTAAGATGACGTGTGAACATTAATATATAAATTGTTCAATATTAATCGCTGATTGAATTCACACCTTTGAGTCACATAACTGTATTTGTAAATTCTTTGAAATACCACATGATTTAATTAGTTTATAAAGCATTATAAATTATTAAATTCATTAATATTCAAGAAATATTAATCATTAATGTATTCGGTGTTTGGGGTGTTAGTAAGTGAATTAGCTCCTAAAAAGTTTTTGGGTACTATAAATAACTATTTGGATGTATATATAAACGTTATATGTACACATGTCGATATATGATACCGATGTATGTTTAAACGGGCGTTAAATATTAATATTTATTTAAATAGGATTTATGGTATTTTGGTCCATACAAGAGACCATGTATGGTCTGAATATTCGTTATCCGGGTTTTTAACCCAATAGAATCTAGAGGAAGTTGAGAGAACTCCATCGATTTAGAATGGCTCAAAAGCCAATCGAAGGGACTAGAACAAGAAGCCAAACGCAACTAACAAAAAAATCATCATAAAAACAAAGCAACATATAACAAGAATACTTAAACAATGTCAATGCAAGGCAATGAGAGAATGCTAGACATTAAAGCTCAGAAAATTGACTAAGTGTATGGATCGCTAGCGGTCCATATGCCATGGATTGCCAGCGATTCATAAACTTCATCATTCGTTCGCTAAGTACCTATGGCACATGAGGAGCAAAGAAGGGATATAATCGCAAGGAAGCAATGGGTGGAGCTCCAAGAATCATGACGGAAGAAAACGTTTACACTTCACCTACTGCAAAAGCACCAGCTACATACCCAAACATAGGGGTGAAAAGCCCACGGAAGGTTATAATGATGACTCATTTTGGCTCTGAAGATGATAAACAATTTGAGGAAGACAAATTGGATGAAAATTCCAATATGCAAAATGCTTGAAGAAGCTCTAAAACCCATGCTGAAGCACAATGCTAAGAAATGGATGAGGAACTGCTACTTAAACAGTGCTCCTAGAGGCAGGAGAACCAAGAAGATATGATATAAACTGAGGTCAATTACAATGCTAAGCTCCAATGGTATATTATGACCACTCCCGACTGACCATCTTCCAATCCTACCACGGAGCTCCCATTGTCGAATCACAAATGGTCATCGTCAAAAATCATCAAAATGGTCATAGAAAAACTCACTTCAGTCCTGACTCGAAGTCAAACTCAGGTAATCACCCATTTGACTCAAAGTAAACCTAGGAAACTCTAGCCTGAAATCAGACTCGGATAAAACCAAGAGTTTCTCCAAGCAAACGACAAATTTTCTCAGGTCGGACTCCAAGCAAAATACCACCGATCCATCAATGCTGATCCATTTTATTTTTCACATAACTCGAATATGCAAACTTCAAATACCTTGAAATTTGGAATGCAACCTTACGGGGACTTCTTTGTCACGCCAACCGATCTCACCTAGTTTGAAATTTTTTTAGGGATCGTTACTGATCGATGACCCCGTGACAAGTGATTCGCCATTCAGTTGGCATTTTCAATCATTCAAGTAGGGAAAATCATGCATCTATCATTCTCAAGCATTATAAACTTATGTAACTTTAAAACGGACTGGTCTGACAACGATTAGAGCATCTTCCCCAATTGAAACTCATTTACCAAAGCCATTCAACATGTAGAATATCCAAGGAAGTTTATCATGCCAACTATGCCTTTTGTACAACTGATTCAAAATTTCTTTGTTACAGGTATGACTAGCATATGGACGAAGCAAGGGTGACGGATGTAGTCTACTACAAGTCCCTTAGGAATCATTAAAGGATGAAACAACCTACTACCCTAGAAGAATTATATTGGATGCCAACCCGGTTCTAAAGACTAGAAGTAGTGCAACTAGAAGAAGGCAAACCTGACAGTATGCCAAAGAACATACTAAATGGTAAAGGATCTACAGGATCTTAGGGACCTTCTGCCCAAGCAAGGCTACTTAGACCCAGTAGAAAAGTACCCCGGCTAACTGACGAAATCAAACGAAAAAATGATTGTCAAAGAACACTCTAGCTAGCTAGCAACTAAGAAATGGGACAACAACCTAAAGCGATGCCTTCTCATCCATCCTTGTATACTCTCATTTTCCAAATGAGCCATACGGGGACACTAGGGGCATTGCAGATAGCACGGCGAAAGAAAATCTTTTATGCCATCGATGAGTCATGTCAATCCCACTTCCCAAAACCGGCGTTGCTGGTGGCGTCAAGAAGTCTTGTCTAAAGGATCGTCGAACAAATAGATCCAACACCTTAGCCTACAAGAACCGATAAAACTGTGTTCTCTCGAGTTGAATATGAAAAATTCCTCTTGAAGTCGACGAATCATTGCTTTAAGACCACCAGGCCGTCAGACACATGACCCAAAATTGCTCTCGGACTTGATAAATTACCATTCCAAGGCCGTCTGGTTGTCGGACATCCGACCATAAAAAATCCTTCATGAATGTGAAGGTCTTTCATGAGATAAAGCGTCTTAAAGGCAAACCGGTAGATCGGTGGTCATCTGATCTAAAAAACCCTTCACGAACGTGAACATCTTCCACGAACTAAAGCGCCATGAGTGCAAATCGGTAGGTCAGCGGTCATCTGATCCAAAAAACCCTTCGCGAACATGAAGGTCTTTCATGAACTAAATTGTCGTGAAGGCAAACTGGTAGATCAGCGGTCATCTGATCTAAAAAACCCTACGCGAACGTGAACGTCTTTTATGAACTAAAGCGTTGTGAAGGCAAATCAGTAGATCAGTGGTCATCTGATCCAAAAAACCCTTTACGAATTAGAAGGTCTTTCACAAGCTAAACCATGATGAAGGTGAACCGGCAGATCAACGGCCATCTGTTTCGAAAAACCCATCGTGAATTTGAAGGTCTTTCACGAACTAAAGCGTCATAAAGGTCAAACATTAGATCAGCGGTCATCTGATCCAAAAATCCTTTGTGAACGTGAAGGTCTTTCGCGAAATAAAGCGTCTGAAGGTGAACCAGTAAATCAATGGTCATCTGATCCAAAAAACCCGTCCCGAACGTGAAGGTCTTTCACAAACTACAACGTCGTGAAGGCAAACTGGTAGACCGACAGTCATCTGATTCAAAAAACCCTTAGCGAATGGGAAGGTCTTTCATGAACTAACACGTCGTGAAGGTAAACCGATAGATCAACGAAATTTATATATGATTGATATACACGAAGGTGAACTATAGGATCAATAGTCATCTGACCCAAAGCTCCCCGAAGTCAACGAAGTCATGCTCCGGGGCCGCAAATCGACAATCATACCAGTCACTTCGCAAAATTAATGTAATCACTTCCAACAACCAATGAGACAAACAGTGCTAAATTCCAGAGCTTCAAAGCCACTAAAAGAAACTACGCCAAAACTGAGCCGAGCTTGTGAGGCCAACTCGAAACAAGCCCAGATTTGGCACCTAGGAGAACCACACTCGCTGGATTGGGGGCAACCAAACGAGTTGTGGGGAGACCATATATACAGTTCAAGCATGCCAACAGCCCTATGGTATGAGGGGCAACACACACACTTGAATAGCCATAAGAAAGGTTGATAATAACCATACCACAATTCTGTTATACCCGATCGAAACTCTGACAACCGCGGACTTAATGACCTGGCTAGTGCAACAAACAAAATACTAGCATAATTCTTGCCCACTTCTTTGCAACTACTATTTTACCACTCTCGATGGCCAATTCCTATTCCTCTTAGACCGTATGCCAGTTAAAGAACCATTCTCTAAAGGCAACGAGCTAAAAATTATCCCCTGAACTCCTATAGGCTCTTTTTTCAGTCTATCTTCATGCAGTCAGCTATAGATCTCTCCACCATGGAAGCCTGATCTATTTGGACGTGTACATCTTCCAAAAACATGAAAGGATCATCCAAGTCATGGTTACCCGAACCAAGAATTGTTTAGCGTCTTGAACTAATAAAACTGTATTCATATAAGCAACCTGCTGAGTCAACAAGGTCAAATCGACTCAAAAATCATTATTTAGCTGCTAAGATCGGTCAAACTGCACCTGAGTATGCTCCATTAGCTCGTCGATTCAAAGAAAGCAAATTGACTCAAATCGCCAACTCCTCACGTTTCCCAAAGATTGGCAACGTCAAGAAGTGCCAAACCATTTTGAATCAATGGGTTGTATTAATCCCATAAGCCGTGCATTTCGTAAGCCGCGCACCCTAAAAACCCATGCATCCCACAAGTTGCGCCACCCATAATCCACGCACTACCAGAAGCCATGCATTTTATAAGCCATGCACTCTCAAAAGCCATGCATTTTGTAAGCCATGCATTTTCATAAGCCACACATTTCATAAGCCGTGCACTCTAAAAAGCCACGCATTTCTAAGCCACACACTTTCAAAAGTCACGCATTTCGTAAGATGCGCCAAAACAAACGCTCCTCATCTTGCCAAAAGATAGGCAACATCGAGGAGTACTAAAAGCCACACATTTCATAATCCGTGCCTAACTTCCAAAACATACGCTCCTCACGTTGCCCGAAGATAGACAACACTGAGAATCATGAAAAGCCATGCATTTCATAAGCCGCACACTAACTCTTAAAAAATTTAAACTCCTCATGTTGCCTAAAGGTAGGCAACACCGAGGAAAACTAAAAGCCGTACATCCACTAAGTCATGCACTAACTTTCAAAACATGAACTCCTCACGTAGCCTAAAAATTAGCGGCGCTGGGGAGCATCGGAACCGGTTCGATGGGCCATATCGATCCTAAAAGCCGTGCATTTCATAAGCCGCGCACTCCTAATAGCCGTGCATTTCATAAACCATGCATTCTCAAAAGCAACACATTTCATAAGTCATGCACTTTCTAAAGCCATGCATTTCATAAGCTACACATTTTTCATAAGACGCACATCTGATAAGCCGTGTAAACACTACTTGATGTTGCTCTGGCATCATCAATGCACCGTTAAAATTTTCAAGCACGTTTGTTGTCCCGACAAAACCAAAAAACTTGTCTATTGCAAGATTAACAAGGATCAACTCCGCTATCTGAAAGAACCTACATTGCTTTGATAATACCGCAAAGCACACAAACCAAGAAGTTGGTGAAGAATTTGATTTTTGACCAAGTTAATGTACAAAATGTCAAAATTCAAGACATCCAAGTCACGAGTTCCTAGAGATATGAGCTGCGATGTACCTTTCATTGGGGGCATCTAGGGAGCTGCCTAAAACATCAAGTCTCACATCAATTGTTCAGAATAATCAGCCCTGTCGACGGAGGGCACATAACACATTAACACTTGGTCGGGATAAAAGATCGCTCCAACTTGCAAAAAAGAAGGAACTTACATCGTCTAGAGATAGACAACGATGAAAGGTAGTTCCAGAATCAAATCATTAACGCACCAGTTTCCAAATACAGAAACAGGCTGTCAACTGAGGTATCAAACCCTAGCTTGTAGAAAATCAGCTGTTATCAGAGGATAGATAACGGCAAGTCGAGAACGCTCAAAATCGAGCAGCTAAACCGTTGATTCCCGAGGATTGGAACCAATGAATAAGGTTGATATCTGCAACAATACCATTAGTCTAGCATAATGCATACGGCCTGAAAGAAGCAAGGTTAGGTGTTCCCAATTCAAGACAAATGCCACCGAACTCTACCAGTCCATGATCAGTAAGTAATGAATTCGGTCGTACTAGGGGGAATGTGATGACTTGCTCCACAATTTCAAATTCCTGTAAGAACCTAGAGTTTGACACCTAGAAATGTAGGGTTCCTCTAATAGCTGTCAGATCATAACAAAAACTGATTGGAGGAAGTATGGATTTTTGCGAATAAAAATAATTATGAAATTGGTTGAGCAACAGCCTTGCATCACTAAGGGTAATACTTGACGGTTATAAACAAAGCTAGGAAGAGGAAACGCCTGGGACTCCCATCCTTCCAGAACGTGACGTATCCAAGATTTAAGCAACGTTGAAAAATAGCTACATTGAGTTAAAAGGAATCTACTCAACTGTGCAGGATCGGTTGAATGATTCGACCCTCACAACATGACTTTAACACTGCTCGAAGTCGGGCAGCACTAAGAAAAACTTCTACGATCCAACCATCGAAGTGCTAGTTTTCGAAGATTGAAATTAGTACCCAATTGGGCAAAAAGTACCACTTGAATCGATGGGAAAAATCATCCCAAACTCACTAAGTACCGATGTTGCCCCGACAACGTTGGGAAACTTTCTATTTCATAAGTACTGGTGTTGCCTCGACAACTCCGGGAAATTTTCTACTCACAAAGTACTGGTATTGCCACGACAATGCTGGAAAACTTTCTATTTCATGCGTACCAATGTTTCCCCGACAACTTCGAGAAACTTTCTATTCATTAAGTACTGGTATTGCCCCGGCAATGTCAAGAAAACTTTAATCTACAGGGCCGATGAGAAAAACTCACCATAGTGAACCATCACCGCACTAACTTCCGAAGATAGAAGCTGGTTCTCGAATGAGTTCTATCCTTGTTTTTGGAAAATTATTATTACCAGAAGATAGGCAACGACATGAAGACATTACCTTTCATAGGTCAATCAGATGGTTCAACTAGACATCGCAGTAATCAGCCACTACATAGGAATAAAGCAACGTCGAAAGGAAATACCAGGGTTGAATTGCTCGTGTGCTAATTTCTAGGGATGAAAGCTGGTGCACAACAAATTTCCTAAATTCAACTTAGAAAGAATTTAGACACATCCGAAAGATAGGTCGCCTCAAGGAAATGCTGCTTGGAACCAAGCAGCCAGGTTATCAATTCTCAAAGACAGGAGTTGACATATGAACAAAACTTTTATAGACAACGTCAAAACCAAAAAGAGAATGCATAACATAGGACAAGCGAGAGTAATCATGGAAGGTCGAAAACAAATTTCTCAAAATTTCTCAATTCCAAAATGGATTTGAGGGCCAGACTGGGGGCATTTGAGCAATTCTTCCCACATTACATCTCTCAGAATCACCCAAATATAGGCATTCAAAAAATCTAGTCCCTCAAGAAGGGATAGAAGCATGGATACTTGATCGAAAGAAACATTTCAAAAGTCCAAACATGAATAAGCGCGAGGTCGGTTTGATAACGATTTTGTATCACAAAATAGAGAATTATAGATACAAAATTTCCAACAAAGAAAATGAAGCATTTAATGTTCAGAAATCAACCGTCGCTTATAGTTGCATGAAGTGCTGATTACGAATCTTAAGGCAGAATTAAAACTGGAAGGGGGTGAATAATGTTCAATGGATTTTATGGAATTTTTGAAATCTTTTGAAATTAAACACAGACAGATACAATTCACAAACACATAAACAATCATAGAATCAGACACAGATGCAAATAGTAAGTAAAAAGCAGTAAAGGAAAGAACACACCAGAATTTTATACTGGTTCGAAGTTACCCTACATGCAGTCCTACACAATTTCTTGTGCAGATTTCTTTTCAAATATAATATCGATATCACAACCTAGATTTCAAGGCCACGAGATGCACCCTTCCATCTTCGTTTCCAAAGCAAACTCTCTTGATTTAACTAGGCTACAAGATTACCTAGTTGATGTATGGGCTACAATCACACCCAATTGGTTTACGGGCCATAATCACACCGTTTCCAATCACACTTTGATAGAAAGAGACTCGATACACTTCGATCTTTGATTACAAATGATCATATAACTCTAAATAGCACTGAGATCTTTGAGAGAGAGAGAGTGACAGAGCATCAAACTAGAGATGATCGAGTTTGATTCGCTTAGGATTTCAGTAGAGTTTTGTTAAAGCATTTGAAATATAAGAGAATATTTGAGTGAAGAAGAAGGAGTGAAAAAATGGAGGAAAACTAACTTAAAATTCGTTGAAAATAGAAGAACAACAGTCATATCCATTCGTAAACGATTATGACGAATAGACACTTCATTTGAAAATTTGAAATTTGTGTTTCTGCGGCTATCATGTTGGCATGGGGGGATGGGGTATACAGACATGCCTATGTATATTTTGAAAATTGATTTTTGTTTTTAAAAGAGATTTTCTTTCTAAAACTTGTCAAAACAATTTCTGAAGTTAATAAACCATTTTGAATATAGTTTAAACTTATAAAAGAGATTTTGAAAGTAATCTTAAAAATATATAATCTATAATATAAAAGTAATATTAAAAACTAAGTATAGAATATATTTTTGTGATTTTAAGCTTATAATATTAAAAGCAGAAGATAGTTTAAAAATAAGAGATGGTTTTAAAATCAAAATATAAAAGATAATAAAAATAGTTTAAAGCTAAAATATTTAAACTGAGAGAGATGACTTTATAATATTTTTGGAAAAATATTTAAAATAAATAATTTTAAAAATTTCGTGGATTCCATTCCACTGGAGAAGGTCAGAGGTTCCATCTCACTAAAGAGGTCGTGGGTTCCATCACACTATTAAAGCGAGAAGGTGGATTCCATTCCACAATTAAAATCCAAATAAAGATTTTAGTGCTATTATAAATTTTAACATAAATCTAGACACTATTACTTATCTTGATATCTTGAAATCTTAATACTCATGAGTCTTCAGTCTTGATTTCTTTAATCTTGAATTCATCAGTCTTGAATCTCTATACTCAGTCTCGAATCTTTATACCGTACAGTCTTCATTCTCAGTACATGCATATATATATATATGTATGTATGTATATATCCTGCATATACATATATACCTAGATAAAAATATTAGTATTTATGTTTTATAACAAGTCCTAAGATTGTTGTCATCAAAAACATCATCTCAGGAACAAACAATCTCCCATATTTTTATGATGACAATATTTGTTTATAAAATCTACTCCACCAAACTCTGAATCTACTCCGACTCCCCCTTATTCTAAGAACTTCCCTTTAATCTACTAACTCCTTCTTAATCTAAGCCTCTCTAACCTATTTTATAATTCTCCTCCTTTGTCATAAAAAAAAACTAATCCTAAACTACATAACTCTTCCTTAAACTAATACTTATGGAACTAAATACTAATAACGAAGTATAATTAAGCGAAATGAAAATATAATTTTATTATAAAAATATGTGTTGTTATATTACAAATATAAACACAAATATATACAAATACACACAGCATATAAAAATATTAACAACAAAACAATCTAATGAGAGTCATTGATAATTGGTGACTTGTGAATCAAACAATTTGGGTAATGGATACAACAGCATCCACATTGTTCGATCAAATTATCATTTTTCTGAAAACAAACTTCTCCAATGCAAATAACTTTATTGTCTCTGTCCATTCGCGCTTCTTCTTCTTCTTTATCGTCTTCCTCTAATGGATTACGAATATGAATGTTAGATGAGTCATCTTCAATCACAATCAGGTCCGCATGATTATCCAGTAGAAATTTGCAAATTTCTAAGGATTTTGCCATGTTTTCTCTTCTTCCTTAGCCATTTTTATTTGCATGACTTGCAACTCAGTCATCATTTGCAGAGAGTCCTTCAAAGTTTACTGTATCTTCATGACTCGGGCCAGTGTAGTTCTTTGAAATAGGCCAGCATTGGGGAAGGGAATGAAAAGGTTGCATTTTAGTTTGATTTGGGAGAGGCGGCCATTATTTTATATTCTCAGTAGTTTATATAGAGAAAATGAAGAGAGAAGACAGAATAATTCAAAATATTGTGGTTTTTATAACCACCAAACTGGTTTTAAAGGGAAAGTTAAAATTAAAATTTTACCGTTGTATTTCGACATGGGGATAGGGATGTCGACATACTTATGGAAATTTTGACAATTTTATTTTTCTTTCTTTATTTAAATATATAATTTACTATATCTATATTCTATATCTCAGTTATAGAGCAAATACCTAGTTCTCTTCTTAGTTTAGTAAAGACTGAATGATTCAAAGGTTTGGTCAGAATATCAGCTATTTGATTCTCATTGTTGATAAACTCAAGAGAAATAGTCTCTTTACTTATATTATCTCTGAGAAAATGATGTCTAATATCAATATGTTTTGTTCTGGCACGATGAGTAAGATTTTTGGATAATTTATTGCACTTGTATTATCACAATAAATCGGTGATTTTGAAATATTTAATCAAAATCCTTTAGGGTCTATTCCATATAGATAACTTGAGAACAAGCCAAAGCAGCAGAGATATATTCTACTTTAGTTGTTGATAGTGAGATAGTATTTTTCTTTTTACTAAACCATGAAACTAGAGAATATCCTGAAAAGCGACAAGTTCCACTTGTACCTTTTCAATCTGATTTACAACCAGCATAGTCAGCATCACAATATGAGATTAAATCAAATGAATCATTTTTAGGGTAAAATAGATCATTGTCTAAAGTGTGTTTAACATATCTTATGATAGTTTAACAACTTTTAAATGGGTCTCTTTGGGTGAGATTGGTACCTTGCACAGAGACAAACACTGTGCATGATATCAAGCATACTCGTAGTTACATAGAGTGGTGATCCAATTATTTCCCTCTATAGTTTTTAGTCGGCATTTTTTGACAAGTCTTCTTTATTCAAGGCTTTATTGGTTGCCATAGGAGTGGATTTTCCACTCGCAGTAGTCATACCAAACTTATTAATTAGATCCCTAGCATACTTTTCTTAACTATTGAAAATACCTCTATCTAATTGTTTTATTTACAATCCTAAAAGGAAAGTAAGTTCACCCATATGACTCATCTCAAACTCTTTTGCAATTATTTCAGAAAACTCTTTGTCCATTTCATTGTTTGTTGATGCAAAAATTATATCATCTACATATATCTGTACTAATTGAATATCATTTTTGTTTCTTTTGATAAAAAGAGTATTATCTACTTTACCAATTTCAAAATTTGATTATAATAGGTAAGATCTTAGTCTGTCATGGCACGCTCTAGGAGCTTGTTTCAGACCATACAAAGCTTTCTTTAATTTGTAAACATGATTTGGAAACTTTTCATCTTTAAATAGTAGGGGTTGCTTAATATAAACATCTTCTTTAACAAAACCATTTAAAAATGTACTTTTGACATCCTTTTGAAATAATTAGAAATTGTTGCGGTTTGCGAAAGTAAGTAGAATTCTAATGGCTTCTAATCTTACTAGGGGTGCAAAGGTTTCATCATAGTCTATTCCTTCCTCTTGACAATAACCTTGCGGGACTAACCGAGCTTTATTTCTAATGACCTCACCTTGTTCATTCATTTATTTTTGTAAACCATTTAGTTCCTGTTATAGTTTTATCCCCAGCTCTAGGAACAAGTTCCCATACATCGTTTTCGGTGAATTGATTCACTTCTTCTTGCATAGCAAGAATCCATGAATCATCTGATGATGCTTCCTTTGGATTTTTTGGTTCAATAGTTAATATAAAAGCTACATTACTCATCTTGTTTAATTGATTTCTAGTTCTAATAACAGATTCGATATTTTCTAGTATTTTTTCTACAGAACGATCTTTTAAAAGCCTGATCCTTTTATTAGGATGAATAGTTTCACAATTTATTTTCATTTGATTCATTATTTAAAGCAACAAAATCACCTTCATCATTTATTTGAACAATTTTTTTTGAATTTTCATTAAAAGATACATGCATTATTTCTTCTGTGGTGTTAGTTTTTAAATTGAAAACTCTAAATGCTTTACTTCTATTAGAATATTCGATAAAGATTCCTTTGTCGGATTTAGGATCTCATTTATCCAAATTGTCCTTTGTATTTAGAATAAAACATTTACTTTCAAAAACTTTAAAATAAGATACCTTAGGTATCTTATTGAAAAGAAGTTCATATAGCATTTTATTGGTTAAAGGTCTAATTAAAATCCTATTCATAATGTAACAAGCTGTAGCGACTGCTTCAGCCCAAAAATTTCTTGGTAATTTACTATCTGAAAGCATAGTTCTTGCACACTCTTAAATCGTCCTATTTTTATGCTTTACCGCTCCATTTTGTTGTGGAGTTCTTAGAAAGGAAAATTATGAGTTATTCCTTTTTTATTACAGAAATTCTCAAAATTTTCATTTTCAAATTCTCCACTGTGATCATAACAAATAGTTTTGATTTTTGAAGAAAGTTGATTTTGAATTCTTTTTGTAAAAGTTTTAAATAATCAAAAGCATCACTTTTAAGTTTTAGAAAAATTGTCCATGTAAATCTAGAATAATCATCTACAATTACAAATATATATTTACTGTGATTTATTGACTGAATTAGTGATGGATCAAACAGATCTAAATGAAGTTACTAAAGGGGTTTTGAAGTTGAAATCTTATCTTTCAATTTAAATGAACTCTTTCTAAGTTTTTCTAATTGACAAGCATCACATATACTATGTACTGTAAAATCCATTTTAGGGAGACCTCTTCTTTGATCAAGTTTTGAAAGTCTAGAGAAGAGTTTGAAATTCAAATGCCCAAATCTTTTATGCCAAATCCAAGGGTCACTTGTATTAGCCAAAAGACATAGTTATCATTTGAAATTTTCATATCGAGAATATAAATATTTTTCTTCCTAATTCCTTCAAAGATAATATATGATTTATTATCTTCGATGTGACACTCATCCTTTTCAAATTTGATTTTGCACCCCTTATCACATAGTTGACTTATGCTAAGTAAATTGTGTTTTAGATTCCTAACTAACAAAACATCAGAAATGTAGGAGTTTTAGAGTTACCAACTTTGTCGATGCCAATCACACATCCTTTTGAATTGTCTCCAAAGTTGACCAGTCTTCCATTGTGATATCCCGGAAATTGGGCAATATAAATTTAATAATCTGAGTTATAAATTTAATTTGATTTGATAATTTTAATAACAAATTTGGAATTTGATTTGATAATCATGTTTTAATAAATATTTAAGTTGAAAGATTTTATCTTTTTAAATAAGTAAATTGTTTTCTGTTTATAATATATATTTTTATATATTGTAAATTGATAAATTTTGATTTTTGAATTTAGTAAATGAATTAATTTTCTAACTCTAATTTATATTTGATAAATTGGAGATTTGATTTAAATTTAACATATAACTTTTCAAAGCTTTGTTTTATTTTCTTTTTAAAAAGTATTGCTTGAAAATGTTATATAAGAATTTAAAATACAATTTACTTATGATTTTAATATATTGAGTGATAAAGGAAATTTATAATCTCATTTATAAATTACTTAATATTGTTTAATTTGTTATTTTTAAATAAAAATGATAATACCTAGTTTTTATAAACATAAATAAATTTTGCTAGAAATAGGATTTGTTTTTTTAAGAGTTATGTATGCATATGTACAACTGGATTTTTAGAATTTGATTTGATAAATTAATTTAAAGTTTGAATTTAATGTTTTAAATAATAAATACTTAAAAGTATTTGAACAAGCTTTTATTTATAAAATTGTTTTGTTTTTCTTTAAAAGAAAAGGGATAAACTCATTTATATGTACACAAGAAATAAAAATAAGATTTAAAAGCTCTTATAAAAGAAATTTAAAATTGTATAAACAATTTAGAATAAAAATTTAAATACCTAAATTACATATGTAAGTTTATTAACACCCTAATTGACATGTGTTAAACATAGAGTACTAAGAAGACAAGTGTCTCATTTAAACTTCTTTTTCTTTTAATTAAATCAAGAATTTTGTTTATATAAACATATCTTCTTAACCTCATTTTTTTTCTTTTCCCTATTCCTTTTCAAACTTAAGAAATTTTCAGATCTAAATCTGAAAATTCATATGCATGCAAAAACAAAATTCCTGTAAATATGCTACTCATAAACAAAATCAAAAATTGTTTGAATCTTCTTCAAAACTCAATTCTGCAACTTTAAATCCTAATTCAAATACCTGCAACCCTCAATTCATCAACCTGAAATGCATACAAACCTGCATGTTTTCCGGGAAACAACATATTGGCAAAGTTTGTGAAAGCCTGCATTTTTACTCTGGGAAGCATGCAAATGAAAATTTTGGAGCTTAGACATTACAGAAATTAATAAAGCATGCATGTAGATCAGGGAGCATATCAGTAAGAAGGATGGAAATTTTAGGAGCATTTGCAGTTTTTTTAAAAGGCAATCTGAAGTTTTAAAGCAAAAAAATTAAAAGTAAAATCTGAAGCTCATGGTTGCTCTGCCTCCACAAAACCCAAGTGAGTAACATTTTTAATTAAAATAATTTAAGTAATTATAGTTGCTTGATTTATTCCTGTGATAATCATGTTTGGATTGGATGAAATTGATGACATTCTCTATTATATGTTGAATGCATGTTGTACTGTAAACTTGTCTTGCCTGTTCTAGTTTGCAGATTGTAGTTATGTCAAATTCATGACTTCATGATAAAAGCAATGTTATAGTTAAGGTTTTAAGCATAAGTATGATATGTAATAAGTTAGAGTTTAATTTAAAAAAAAATGAAGTGAGGATAAAACTGTGATGACTCTGGATAAACAAAAAGGTAACAGAGCAGAATTTATGCAAACCATATTTGAATGTTCCAGATTTATCTATTTGAGTTTATAAATAAATTTCTTGATTAATAACCTGATTTTTAAAACTATAATCTGGATTTTTAAATTGCATTCAACTGAATATTTTTGGTTTAACCTGAAAACATAAATTCGGTTGGTACAATCAATCTAGGGGACTGGAGTTGATTGTGTTTCATTTGTTGATGGAGTAGTAAGTGTAGTTTATAGGAAAAATCATAGATGATGGATTAAGGCAATTAGGCAAACCTGATTTGGGTTTGAAATTTTGAACCCTAGTTTTTCTGTGTTGAGAAAATTTGATCACTGCAACATAAGTAAGAGATCGAGTTCTTCCTGCTTGGTGATGATGGTAGCTGGGGTGTGAAGTAATCCATGGCCGGAGGTGGCACCATTTTAGTGTTCGGAGTTTGGAGGCTGTGGAGTTTTCGATCAACCCTTTTTTTCAGATTCGAGTTCGAATACTCGATTTTGATTTTGGGGTTCTATAGTTTGATGGATGGTTGGGAATTTGTTGGAAGATGGTCGTTGACTTGAGTGGGTGGTCGCGAGAGGCCAGCGGTGACGGCAACGGAGGTGCAGGTGCACGAGATTTATGGTGTATCAGTTGATTGGGGAAGATGAGTATCAGTGTTGTCTCGGGTTGTCTTAGGTTTTGTTCGAAGTTCCTGAACATTTCTCTCGAAGAATTTGGGTAGGAGACTCGAAGTGGATGGGTTGTGGGTTCAGGGGAAAATGTGTTGCAGGTTTAACATTTAACCTGTCAGTGTTTGATTTGATATTTCAGAATAAATTTAAAGGAAGTTGTTAATCAAATTACTCAAGTTACTTTAGTGTTTAACTTGTGTTAGTTTGCTGAAGTTTGGAATTTGTCTTGTTTCCAAAATTTAAAACTAAATTTAAAAGGGAAGCAAGAATTAAAAGTAAGTTTAAATCTAACTTAAATTACGAATTCAAGTTTTAATTTGAATCTCAAGCTAGAAGTGGATGAAGATGTAAAACTTAAATTTTGTATAAATAATTTTAAAAGGGTTTATTGTTTAAAATGTTTTAAAAAGAAATTTGAATTTAAGTTTGAAATTGAATATAAAGTAATGTTAAACAAAGTTTTAAAATTTGATTCAAATTTGGATTTGAATCTTTGGTTTAAAAATAAATTTAAGTTTTATAAATTTAAGTGTTTCAAACCAAATTTGAATAATAAGGGAAAATTTAAATGGTTTAATTTTAAAAAGAAATTTATTTTAACTTTTGTAAAATTTCTTTTATAATGAAGTATTATTGTCAATTAGGGTTTTAGATTGATTTTAATACTTATTAAAGTTTAAAAAAAAATTAATGTTTGTATTTCATTTAATTATTAGGGTAATTAAATGAATAATTAATTTATTTAATAAGTAAATGAAATAAATAATTACTTAAAGTAATTAAGGGTTAAGGGTTTTAGAATTAATTATTCTTTGAATAATTAACTTGTAAATGAGAATAATTAATTAAGTAAAATTATTTTTTAATTATTAATTAATCAGGTAATAATAGATTAATTAAGTTTTAATTAACACTTAATTATTTAATTAATTAGGGGTTAATTAATGGGTTAATTAATGATTAATTAATTTGTAAGTTAATAGAAATAATTAATGAATTATTTAATAGTTAATGAAGGTCATTAACCGAGGATTATTTAATAATTAATTAATGTGATTAATTTTAATTATTAATTAGATTAATTAATTTAAAGCTAATCAATTGTGTAAGTTATTAAGTATAATTACTTATGGAAGTAATTAGGGAATTAATTACTTATTGTAATTAATTAAGTTAATTTGATTAGTTTAAGTTAATTAATTCATTTTAATTAATTTAAAATTAATAATTGGATGAGTTGTGAAAGATAATTTCTTAATGTAATTAAATGAAGAATAATTACTCAAAGAAGTAATTAATGAGTAATTACTATATGTAATTAATTGAAAGTGATTTGTTGATAAAAGTAACTTGAGTATAATTACTTTGTAAATTAATCAAGAGATTAATTAGAGATAATTAATTAAGGGGTAATTAATTTATTTGGTAAAATAATTAAGGGTAGATAATTACCGAATAGAGTTAATCAAGGGTGATTAACAGTTATAATTTAAATGAAGATTTATTACTTAGAATAATTAATTTAATTTGAAAATGTAATTAGAAGATCATTAATTATTATAATTAATGATGTAATTAAGATTGATTAATTAAGATTAATTAATCAATAATAAGTGATTAAAGGTAATTAATTAATGTAGTTAATTAAGGATTAATGTAGTTAATTTTAGGTAATTAATTAATGAAGTAATTAAAGGTTAATTACTGTATTTGATTAAGCATAATTAATTTGAAGAAATTAATTAGTAAATAATTACTTGAATGTAATTAAGAGTTAATTAATCAGGGATGATTAATTAAAATGAATAACTGGATGATGATTAATTATTTGATTGATAATTAATAATGATAAGCAAGGATGATATTGGTGAAGTAATTAATTTAATTTACTTTAAATTAATAGAATGATGTAATTAATTTAATTTATTTTAAATTAATTATATTTGGGTGTGGTTAATCATTGTTATATGGTTGGTTAGTATTGTTTGTTTTGATTGGTTTGAATCTCAGACATGAGATAAATTATGTTAAGTGTTTTGGATGCATTGGTTGCATTGTGATATTGATATGGATTATCCTTTGGATAGTGATAATATGGTTTATCTGATATTATGATAATGTTGATTATCTGTTGTGGATCTATGATTTATCTATTTGTATGTATAATTGAATTGTTTTAAACCTTTAAAACAACTTGGCCTTAAAAGACACGCTTTGGATTTCGATGAGACCGGGATCGGGTTTCCATATTTGGATATCCGAAAACCACATCGATTCCAATTAACATTAGGTCGTGAATCTAAGTGGAGCAAGTGAAGACTCGAGGTGTAAGAGCTATACGTCAGTATAACTCTGTGGGTGATTCCGTAATGAGTTTGACGGAATAGTACTTATAGATTCGAGATATAGGTTTAGAGTGCAAGGGTTATCGTCGTTAACTCTGTGGGTGATTCCGTAATGAGTGTAACGAGATAATGCCTTCGGTTTCGTTCGAACCCGGAACGAACTTGTATGGATTGAATGCTTTCAGAACATCGTCAGGTGGACGATGAGCATTCTAAGAGATGTGTCCTCTAAAGGTAATCGTAGCCTCAAGCCTCATCAACCGGGAATGGCTAAAACAGGGGAGGTGCAGCAAGGCTTCGTGGGTCGCACCCACTGGAGAGCAAGATTGATCCCTGTCTAGAGGTCTCTTTTTATTTCGGCTGTGTGGGCAGTTGGATGTACACCAACTGCAGGGTTGTCTTGTTCGGAACTGTTCAGTAAGGAATGGGTCCGGCTTTGTGTTGCAGGGGAGTGGGAGTACTCCTCGGTACGGTGATCTAGGCCACGTACTGTGACGAGCGGTACCCCAGTAGCCCTTCCATTGCATGGAATCCAAAATCCAATAAGTGCCAACGGTTTTGATTGTATTACCCACTTTTGTGACTAGTAGCTGGAATTTAATAGATGTAACAATTTCGGCTATTTTCTATTTACTTGAAAACCCTAGACACTATTATAATATCATTGGATTTCCTATCAAATGTTTTGGTTAGCGTAAGGTAAAAAATTTTCCATGTTTATGTGTGGGAAGTCTTACGTGATACCTTTCTTTTCAAAAGGTTTTTGAAAGTTAAGCAACTTTAACCTGTTACTCACACCAGACCCTTGTCTGACCTAGAGTTTATCTTTTGTTTTTCATAAACTCTTGGGTACTCAAATTTTTACGAGTAGCCAAGGGATTCAGGTTAGCTTTGACGAATTATGGAGGAGCAAATGGAGCAGGAGGCTTCTGCGTTAGATATATATATAGTATTCCGCTGTGTGTCTCTGTGATTGTCTCTGAGTTGTATTATGTTGTAAATACTAGACAGGTGTTTATAACTGTCTATTATGTGATGTATATCTATGTACTCTGATTATGGTTGTAAACTATGTAATATTTTATGTTATTAATATAATTTATTCGTTCCGCTGTTGAGATTCTAGTGTTGTTTCTTCTTTCTCTTCTTTCTTTTCTTCTTCTATCCCTTTCTTTCTTAATTGATGATGCGATTTTCTGGAAGTAGAAAGTCGGGTCGTCATAGGTGGTATCAAAGCGAGGTTGAGTGAATACCTAGGCTCTGTAGTGGTGTCTATCTTGAGAGAGCGTATTTGTAATTTTATTATATATATTTATATAATTACTTCTACCTATTTGTTGGGTTACCTGTTCGGGATATCCAATATAAGTTATAAAGGTAGATAAGGTAGTGGGGTATGTAACACGACTACCACCAACGGATTGGAGTTTTGAGTGTTGAAGTTGGAAGTGTATTTGTCGAGACTGTAGATCGAATACCGTCTCAAGTAAGTTGTGCGGAGTATAGGATTTCATAGATCTCTGAAGGTAACCTGTTAAGGTTCAGAGTCTATCTATGAGTTGGATGAGTAGAGTTTGGATCTGTCGGTTGGGCAGAAGAGAATGATGGTATCTTGATATCTCAGGGAGTAGTAGCTGCGTGATGGGATGTAGTGACTATGGATGTTCTCGAAGATATTTTCTTTGGAACAAGTTAAGGAGGCGAGTCTGCTTCGATGTTGTGGTTGGATTCAGCAGGATGTTTCTGTCCGGTTTGAAGCCTGAGTTTCTCTAAGAGCTTTGAATTAGGAAATCTTTGGCGTCGGTGTCAGCAGTGCAGTTCGGAGTGTTCTGGGTGCTGGCAAGAAAGTCTTCTGGTTAGCAGTTTCCTAAATATAGAGTTCAGAAGCAGCAGAATGGATTCCATTTCTTCAATGGATTGGCTAGTTAAGCGTAAGCTGTTCTGATTGGTAAAGAGAGAACAGTTTTCTTTGGATATTGGACTGATTGATCGCCAAAATGACTTGTGATAGTTTGAGTGTTCTCTTGAGTTATGAGAAGTTTGTCCATACCTAGAGGTTGAGTTTTCTTATCGACTGGATTCTAGGAGTGATACCGGAGGTTTAGTGAAGCAGCTTTGAATCAAATGGGGCATCTGAGTTTTCTTTATGGATCTGCTGGACCGTATTTCTGTGATGTGTTATCCAGTTTGTGCTCGAGTTTTTCTTCCGCTTCAAATCAGAGTTGTGCTGCAGAAGCAGATTGGAAGTGCTTTTGTTTTATCTTTTCCGGATAGGAGAAGTAAGTTAGTTTTCTGATATTTGTGGAGTAGAGTTGGTGTTCTTGGTTTGGGATTGATCTGGAAGAGATCGTTTTGTTGGATTGTTTTTGGTTCTGTGAGTTTCTAGAGACATCAGCAAAGGTTGAGCTGATCAAGAGAGTTGAAGGCAGCCCAGGATTGTCAGAAGTGTTTGGTGGATAAGAGACGAAGGAATTTGGATTCCTGAGTCGGAGATTTGATTTTAAGGAAGTTTTCTCTGATCTAAGGAGCTATAAGATTGAGTAAGACTGGGTAAGTCAGCTCCGAGATGTTTTGGATCTTTTCTGTGTTTGTGAGGATTGGTGTTTGATTTTCAAGATTGAATTGCCAGTTTGGATAACTGGAATTCGATGTGTTTCACGTATCTCTGAGGGAGTACGTGTATGGTTTATCTCTGGTTGTGGAACCAGCGATTCAGGAGGATGTGATTGTTAATTCAGACTCGTCTGTAGTCTGATATATTGTTTTGTTGATAGATATAGTTGGATAGGAGCTCTATAGCTTAATAGTATTGATTGTTTAGATTCTATAGAACGAGTATCCCGATATTTATACCGGGGAAACTCGTGAAAATTATATCTAGGTTTTTATGGATAATTAGGTTTGTTTCGTTTGAATTGGTTGCTATGGTTGTTAGCATATGTTTGATAATATATGCTTGAGTTTTAAGTAAAATCTTAAGATAGATTATTAAATTACCTTTGCTTTTAAATTTCAGGGACGAAATTCTTTTAAGGGGGAAGGAATGTGATATCCCGGAAATTGGGCAATATAAATTTAATAATCTGAGTTATAAATTTAATTTGATTTGATAATTTTAATAACAAATTTGGAATTTGATTTGATAATCATGTTTTAATAAATATTTAAGTTGAAAGATTTTATCTTTTTAAATAAGTAAATTGTTTTCTGTTTATAATATATATTTTTATATATTGTAAATTGATAAATTTTGATTTTTGAATTTAGTAAATGAATTAATTTTCTAACTCTAATTTATATTTGATAAATTGGAGATTTGATTTAAATTTAACATATAACTTTTCAAAGCTTTGTTTTATTTTCTTTTTAAAAAGTATTGCTTGAAAATGTTATATAAGAATTTAAAATACAATTTACTTATGATTTTAATATATTGAGTGATAAAGGAAATTTATAATCTCATTTATAAATTACTTAATATTGTTTAATTTGTTATTTTTAAATAAAAATGATAATACCTAGTTTTTATAAACATAAATAAATTTTGCTAGAAATAGGATTTGTTTTTTTAAGAGTTATGTATGCATATGTACAACTGGATTTTTAGAATTTGATTTGATAAATTAATTTAAAGTTTGAATTTAATGTTTTAAATAATAAATACTTAAAAGTATTTGAACAAGCTTTTATTTATAAAATTGTTTTGTTTTGTTTTTCTTTAAAAGAAAAGGGATAAACTCATTTATATGTACACAAGAAATAAAAATAAGATTTAAAAGCTCTTATAAAAGAAATTTAAAATTGTATAAACAATTTAGAATAAAATATTAAATACCTAAATTACATATGTAAGTTTATTAACACCCTAATTGACATGTGTTAAACATAGAGTACTAAGAAGACAAGTGTCTCATTTAAACTTCTTTTTCTTTTTATTTTAATTAAATCAAGAATTTTGTTTATATAAACATATCTTCTTAACCTCATTTTTTTTCTTTTCCCTATTCCTTTTCAAACTTAAGAAATTTTCAGATCTAAATCTGAAAATTCATATGCATGCAAAAACAAAATTCCTGTAAATATGCTACTCATAAACAAAATCAAAAATTGTTTGAATCTTCTTCAAAACTCAATTCTGCAACTTCAAATCCTAATTCAAATACCTGCAACCCTCAATTCATCAACCTGAAATGCATACAAACCTGCATGTTTTCCTGGAAACAACATATTGGCAAAGTTTGTGAAAGCCTGCATTTTTACTCTGGGAAGCATGCAAATGAAAATTTTGGAGCTTAGACATTTCAAAAATTAATAAAGCATGCATGTAGATCAGGGAGCATATCAGTAAGAAGGATGGAAATTTTAGGAGCATTTGCAGTTTTTTTAAAAGGCAATCTGAAGTTTTAAAGCAAAAAAATTAAAAGTAAAATCTGAAGCTCATGGTTGCTCTGCCTCCACAAAACCCAAGTGAGTAACATTTTTAATTAAAATAATTTAAGTAATTATAGTTGCTTGATTTATTCCTGTGATAATCATGTTTGGATTGGATGAAATTGATGACATTCTCTGTTATATGTTGAATGCATGTTGTACTGTAAACTTGTCTTGCCTGTTCTAGTTTGCAGATTGTAGTTATGTTAAATTCATGACTTCATGATAAAAGCAATGTTATAGTTAAGGTTTTAAGCATAAGTATGATATGTAAAAAGTTAGAGTTTAATTTAAAAAAAAATGAAGTGAGGATAAAACTGTGATGACTCTGGATAGACAAAAAGGTAACATAGCAGAATTTATGCAAACCATATCTGAATGTTCCAGATTTATCTATTTAAGTTTATAAATAAATTTCTTGATTAATAACCTGATTTTTAAAACTATAATCTGGATTTTTAAATTGCATTCAACTAAATATTTTTGGTTTAACCTGAAAACATAAATTGGGTTGGTACAATCAATCTAGGGGACTGGAGTTGATTGTGTTTCATTTGTTGATGGAGTAGTAAGTGTAGTTTATAGGAAAAATCATAGATAATGGATTAAGGCAATTAGGCAAACCTGATTTGGGTTTGAAATTTTGAACCCTAGTTTTTCTGTGTTGAGAAAATTTGATCACTGCAACATAAGTAAGAGATAGAGTTCTTCCTGCTTGGTGATGATGGTAGCTGGGGTGTGAAGGAATCCATGGCCGGAGGTGGCACCATTTTAGTGGTCGGAGTTTGGAGGTTGTGGAGTTTTCGATCAACCCTTTTTTTCCAGATTCGAGTTCGAATACTCGATTTTGATTTTGGGGTTCTATAGTTTGATAGATGGTTGGGAATTTGTTGGAAGATGGTCGTTGACTTGAGTGGGTGGTCGTGAGAGGCCAGCGGTGACGGCAACGGAGGTGCAGGTGCACGAGATTTATGGTGTATCATTTGATTGGGGAAGATGAGTATCAGTGTTGTCTCGAGTTGTCTTAGGTTTTGCTCGAAGTTCCTGAACATTTGTCTCGAAGAATTTGGGTAGGAGACTCGAAGTGGATGGGTTGTGGGTTTAGGGGAAAATGTGTTGCAGGTTTAACATTTAACCTGTCAGTGTTTGATTTGATAATTTCAAAACAAATTGAAAGGAAGTTGTTAATCAAATTACTCAAGTTACTTTAGTGTTTAACTTGTGTTAGTTTGCTGAAGTTTGGAATTTGTCTTGTTTCCAAAATTTAAAAGGGAAGCAAGAATTAAAAGTAAGTTTAAATCTAACTCAAATTACGAATTCAAGTTTTAATTTGAATCTCAAGCTAGAAATGGATGAAGATGTAAAACTTAAATTTTGTATAAATAATTTTAAAAGGGTTTATTGTTTAAAATGTTTTAAAAAGAAATTTGAATTTAAGTTTGAAATTGAATACAAAGTAATGTTAAACAAAGTTTTAAAATTTGATTCAAATTTGGATTTGAATCTTTGGTTTAAAAATAAATTTAAGTTTTATAAATTTAAGTGTTTCAAACCAAATTTGAATAATAATGGAAAATTTAAATGGTTTAATTTTAAAAAGAAATTTATTTTCACTTTTGTAAAATTTCTTTTATAATGAAAGTATTATTTTCAATTAAGGTTTTAGATTGATTTTAATACTTATTAAAGTTAAAAAAAAATTTAATGTTTGTATTTCTTTTAATTATTAGGGTAATTAAATGAATAATTAACTTATTTAATAAGTAAATGAAATAAATAATTACTTAAAGTAATTAAGGGTTAAGGGTTTAGAATTAATTATTCTTCGAATAATTAACTTGTAAATGAGAATGATTAATTAAGTAAAATTAGTTTTTAATTGTTAATTAATCAGGTAATAATAGATTAATTAAGTTTTAATTAACACTTAATTATTTAATTAATTAGGGGTTAATTAATGGGTTAATTAATGATTAATTAATTTGTAAGTTAATAGAAATAATTAATGAATTATTTAATAGTTAATAAAGGTCGTTAACCAAGGATTATTTAATAATTAATTAATGTGATTAATTTTAATTATTAATTAGATCAATTAATTTTAAGGTAATCAATTGTGTAAGTTATTAAGTATAATTACTTATGGAAGTAATTAGGGAATTAATTACTTATTGTAATTAATTAAGTTAATTTGATTAGTTTAAGTTAATTAATTCATTTTAATTAATTTTAAATTAATAAATGGATGAGTTGTGAAAGATAATTTCTTAATGTAATTAAATGAAGAATAATTACTCAAAGAAGTAATTAATGAGTAATTACTATATGTAATTAATTGAAGGTGATTTGTTGATAAAAGTAACTTGAGTATAATTACTTTGTAAATTAATCAAGAGATTAATTAGAGATCATTAATTAAGGGGTAATTAATTTATTTGGTAAAATAATTAAGGGTAGATAATTACCGAATAGAGTTAATCAAGGGCGATTAACAGTTATAATTTAAATGAAGATTTATTACTTAGAATAATTAATTTAATTTGAAAATGTAATTAGAAGATCATTAATTATTATAATTAATGATGTAATTAAGATTGATTAATTAAGATTAATTAATCAATAATAAGTGATTAAAGGTAATTAATTAATGTAGTTAATTAAGGATTAATGTAGTTAATTTTAGGTAATTAATTAATGAAGTAATTAAAGGTTAATTACTGTATTTGATTAAGCATAATTAATTTGAAGAAATTAATTAGTAAATAATTACTTGAATGTAATTAAGAGTTAATTAATCAGGGATGATTAATTAAAATGAATAACTGGATGATGATTAATTATCTGATTGATAATTAATAATGATAAGCAAGGATGATATTGGTGAAGTAATTAATTTAATTTACTTTAAATTAATAGAATGATGTAATTAATTTAATTTATTTTAAATTAATTATATTTGGGTGTGGTTAATCATTGCTATATGGTTGGTTAGTATTGTTTGTTTTGATTGGTTTGAATATCAGACATGAGATAAATTATGTTAAGTGTTTTGGATGCATTGGTTGCATTGTGATATTGATATGGATTATCCTTTGGATAGTGATAATACGGTTTATCTGATATTATGATAATGTTGATTATCTGCTGTGGATCTATGATTTATCTATTTGTATGTATAATTGAATTGATTTAAACCTTTAAAACAACTTGGCCTTAAAAGACACGCTTTGGATTTCGATGAGACCGGGATCGGGTTTCCATATTTGGATATCCGAAAACCACATCGATTCCAATTAACGTTAGGTCGTGGATCTAAGTGGAGCAAGTGAAGACTCGAGGTGTAAGGGCTATATGTCAGTATAACTCTATGGGTGATTCCGTAATGAGTTTGACGGAATAGTACTTATAGATTCGAGATATAGGTTTAGAGTGCAAGGGTTATCGTCGTTAACTCTGTGGGTGATTCCGTAATGAGTGTAACGAGATAATGCCTTTGGTTTCGTTCGAACCCGGAACGAACTTGTATGGATTGAATGCTTTCAGAACATCGTCAGGTGGACGATGAGCATTCTAAGAGATGTGTCCTCTAAAGGTAATCGTAGCCTCAAGCCTCATCAACCGGGAATGGCTAAAACAGGGGAGGTGCAACAAGGCTTCATGGGTCACACCCACTGGAGAGCAAGATTGATCCCTGTCTAGAGGTCCCTTTTTATTTCGGCTGTGTGGGAAGTTGGATGTACACTAACTGCGGGGTTGTCTTGTTCGGAACTGTTCAGTAAGGAATGGGTCCGGCTTTATATTGCAGGGGAGTGGGAGTACTCCTCGGTACGGTGATCTAGGCCACGTACTGTGACGGGCGGTACCCCAGTAGCCCTGCCATTGTATGGAATCCAAAATCCAATAAGTGCCAACAGTTTTGATTGTATTACCCACTTTTGTGGCTAGTAGCTGGAATTTAATAGATGTAACAATTTCGGTTATTTTCTATTTACTTGAAAACCCTAGACACTATTATAATATCACTGGATTTCCTATCAAATGTTTTGGTTAGCGTAAGGTAAAAACTTTTCCATGTTTATGTGTGGAAAGTCTTACGTGATACCTTTCTTTTCAAAAGGTTTTTGAAAGTTAAGCAACTTTAACCTGTTACTCACACCAGACCCATGTCTGACCCAGAGTTTATCTTTTGTTTTTCATAAACTCTTGGGTACTCAAATTTTTACGAGTAGCCAAGGGATTCAGGTTAGCTTTGACGAATTATGGAGGAGCAAATGGAGCAGGAGGCTACTGCGTTAGATATATATAGTATTCCGCTGTGTGTCTCTGTGATTATCTCTGAGTTGTATTATGTTGTAAATACTAGACAGGTGTTTATAACTGTCTAGTATGTGATGTATATCTATGTACTCTGATTATGGTTGTAAACTATGTAATATTTTATGTTATTAATATAATTTATTCGTTCCGCTGTTGAGATTCTAGTATTGTTTCTTCTTTCTCTTCTTTCTTTTCTTCTTCTATCCCTTTCTTTCTTAATTGATGATGCGATTTTCTGGGAGTAGAAAGTCGGGTTGTCACATCCATCTTCATAAATTATGTCATACAGTATCTTCGGATCGCCAGTCATGTGTCTCAAACATCCACTATCAAGTATCCATTTATATTTCTTGATTTGCACCGTTTGTCCATTGAGTGTTGATTCATCAAAAGCCATATAACACATCTGTTCCTTCACAACACACCAAATTGGTAGATAAATTGACTTTCTATAATAACAATATGAAGACTTATGAAACAATGATGATATGGACAGTTTTAAACTAATGTTCACAAAATCTCCAAAAATTGCCATTTTAAACTTTTTCAAAATTCAGAATATGATAACTTTGGAAAACAATGCTCTGATACGAAATGTAGGAAATGCAGATTATGGATCTTAAGGCAGAATTAACACTAGAGGGGAGAGGGTGAATAGTGTTCATTTGATTTTATGGAATTTTTGAAATCTTTTGAAATTAAACACAGATAGATGCAATTCACAAGCATAGAAACAATCATAGAATCAGAAAAAGATGCAAATAGTAAATAAAAAGCAGTAAAGAAAAGAACGTATTGGAATTTTATACTGGTTTGGAGTTGCCCTACATCTAGTCCTATGTAATTTTTTGTGCAGATTTCTTTTCAAATATAACGTCGGTATTACAACCTCAATTTTAAGGCCACGAGATACACCCTCCTGTCTTCGAGTCCAAGGTAAAATCTATTGATTTAACTAGGATACAAGTTCACCTAGTTGATTTACGGGCTACAATCACACCTAATTGATTTACGGGCCACAATCACACTGTTTTCAATCACATTTTGATAGAGAGAGACTCGATACCCTTTGATCTTTCGATCTTTGATTACAAATGATCCTGTAACTCTGAATAGCACTGAGATCTTTAAGAGAGAATGACAGAAAATTAACTAGAGATGATTGTGTTTGATTCACATAGGATTTCGGCAGAGTTTTGTTAAAGCATTTGAAATATAAGATAATATTTGAGTGGAGAAGAAGGAGTGAAGAAATGAAGAAAAAATAACTTAAAATTCGTTGAAAACAACTGGTATGTACAGAAGAACAACAGTTATGTCCATTCATGAATTCATGAAAGGTTATGATGAATAGACACTTCATTTGAAAATTTGAAATTTGAAATTCTATGGCTACTATGTCGACATGGGGGAATGAGGTATGTCGACATGCCTATGTATATTTTGAAAATTGATTTTTGCTTTTAAAAAATATTCTCTTTCTAAAATTTGTTAAAACAATTTCTGAAGTTTATAAACCATTTCGAATATAGTTTAAACATATAAAAGAGAATTAAAAAGTAATCATAAAAATATATAATCTATCATCTAAAAGTAATATTAAAAACTAAGTATAGAATATATTTTTGAGGTTTAATGCTTATAATATTAAAATCAAAAGAAAGTTTAAAAATAAGAGATGATTTCGAAATCAAAATATAAAAGATAATAAAAATATTTTAAGGCTAAAATATTTAAACTGAGAGAGATGACCTTAAAAAGTTACGAGGACTCGGAATTTTGGTCGTTAGTTTTTAAACATTTAATTTATTTTAAATATTGAATTTGGATTATTAATTGGGTTTGAATATGGAGGGTTGGGTTGAATTAGTGAAATAGTTTATAATTTCAAATATAACGATTTAATTGGATTTAGAGAAATAGTAATGTAATATTTGAAGTTGGGATAAATTGCGAATTTAGAAATAAACGCATATAAGAGTGATTTCTAAAATTTATTTAAGTTCTGCGTGGATTAAAATTATAATATTGGAATGAAATGAAAAGTTGATAAGTTAAAACTGGAATTTATATAATTTAATAATGGAACTAAAAATATGGCAGTAATGTAAAGAATCTAATTTTGATTTAATATAAATAGGGATGATTTCTAATATGAATATAGATTCTTTTTGGATTATAATTGTAACAACCCGCATATTTAACGATTTTATATTTAAATGTTTGATTTAAATATAGCGTCGTTATTCGGATTTTGGGGTCCGAAATGTTACTTTCTGCAAATGGCCGAATTGGAGCTCGAAACCATTTCCATTGAGTCCAAAATGGCGTTTGCAATCTTTTTGAGTATAATCTTTGATATGTTTGGAGTTTGTGAAACTTTGGCTACTTTTTCTATTGGGTTTGGGGTTTGGTTTAGCCCACTAGCTCACTTAACCCCTAGCTCAACCCTTCTCTTCATTTCATCTTCATTTCATTTTATTTCTTAAACTAAAAACTGAAATGGGGGAAAGGAAAGAGAAATAGAAATTAGCAAGCCCTAGTTTCTCCTTTGTAACTTGATTCTTGCTCCAAAATCAAAGAGAATCCATTGGTAAGTTCATCTCCACCTTCTCCATCTTTTCTCCTCTTCAATTTCAGTAATTTCCTAACCCTAACTTAGGAAATACTTGCTTTTGATTCTAGATTGAAGCTTGTAGTGTTGAAGTGGAGTGTAGTTGGTTGATCCCTTGCAATTATGCTTCTTCATCTTCTTTGTTTTGTGTAAAAAGGTGAGTTTTGAACTCACCTCTACTTCTCTTGATTTCATTGATGTTAGGTATGAATTCCTAACACCTTGTTCATATGCACTTGCAATTGGTTTGGGTTGAATTGGGGAATATTCCAATTTTTAGTGTTTTGGGTTCAAATCTTTGAAATCCTAACTTTGATGTTTTAATCATGTTTTGGTGATGCATCGAGGAACATATAGGGCCGGGTTGTCGATTGGCATAAGCCCTTAGAGCCAATGTTCGTCCGATTGCATTTTGGGAGAGTTTGCTCTTCATTTGAATAAGGCTGAAAAACAACCCAGGCATGATTCAGTCGACTGAAAACTCTGTTCAGTCGACTGAACCTAAAACCCGAGAGTTTCCAGGCATGATTCAGTCGACTGAAAAACTCCGCACAGTCGACTGAACCTGGAAACAGAAAGTTTCCTAAACCTGGAAAATTTTCCAGGTATAGGGTCAGTCGACTGAAAACTCTGTTCAGTCGACTGAACCTGCTGTTTCAGCCCACTTTGCCTTTTGGGATTGAATTTTCAATTTGAATCGATTCATGATGATCCTATGTATGATTATCAATTGTTTTGACTTTGATGGTTCCTTTTAATTTTAATCCATGGGTTTTTATAAAATAATCTCTCGAATCGCATTTAAAAGTTCGTTTCTCTAATTTATAAATTCTATTTAAAACACACACACTTTCGCACTTCGAACGAAGTGGAAGGGTGATTAAATGGTTGGGCAAAACACGGACCATGAATCTGTGCGTTTATCTTTCCGATTAATCCTCGACCTATTCGATTGATTGTTTTGACCTTCGGGTTTGGTTTATCGATGATATGAGATAAACTTTGTACTGCTTTGAGTGTGAAAGGGACTGACGGATAGTAAACCGTTTAGTGCGAACGAGTGGTTATGGGACATACGTTAACACTTTTCGGATTCCTTTTCGAGAGTTGTGACACATTCCGCCAGTTAGTGGTGTCCAGTACTGGGTCTTCGACCTTCACCACTACGGTTTGTTGCTTCTAGGACAGTGTCTTCGGACTGTCTCCCTAGGTTTGTTGCCTTCGGGTATGTTGCCTTCGGGTGTGTGCCTTCGGGTTTGTTGCCCTATATAGTTTCGCTCTGATGTTGGCCTTATGTGCCGCATGGGTGATACTTGGGTTTGGAGTCTTCGGGCTCATGGATCCTTGTTTGTACAGTACTGAGCTCGAGCAAATTTTATGATGTTTCATTGATATGTATATTCCCTTGGTATCGCCCTTCGGTATTGGTCTTTTTGAGCCGCATGGAGTATAGCGTTTACCTTGTGGAACTTGTATACCTTATTGGTATTTGTTGTTTGCCTATTGGCTTGTTTTGGGATATTTGTATCCTTTGTTTCTATATGTTGCCGATGATATGAGGCTTGTCCTATATGATTCATCTCTTGTTGATGATTGTGTTATCTCCCCTAGAGATATTTATTATACTGTATGACCTTGCAGGTTTATTAGTGTTCAGTTTATCTAACTGATTTGTTATCTAGACTGACCCGTGTATTTTATACTCGGGTCAGACCGAGATGTTTCAGGTTAGGTGCTTTTGGGGACTTAGCCTATTTTGCTTCCGCATGGACTATTCGCTAGCTTCATTTTGTTATAGCGTCTTTTGTAGTCCTTATCTGTTATAACTCTGATTTATACTCTTTCGTCTCGTTTGTATATGGTGGTCTCCTGTACCACTTGACATGTATTATTTTGTATACTCTGTGGTGTATCTGTGTATGTGTATATTATGATCGACTGTTCTGTGATGTATATTACATTTGAGTTGTTATATTTTCTTCTGATAGATCCTATTGCCATTGTAGTTTTGCTTTAAATATTTATTGAATAGGTCGAATTTTAATGTGTTTCTACTTTTCGACATATTTAGTGAATAGTTAAGGTAAGATTGCACATGGTCGCTTCCATTATACTCTATTGTCCGCGTTAGCCGACAGTATTATCTATGTAATACTCTTTGTTAACGAGGCTCTCGGAGTGGGGCGTCACAGCGTGGTATCGGAGCGAGGTTCAGAACAAAATATGATAAACACAGAATAGATGCACATATTATGGTACATCAAAGTGTACAAGTGATACAGATCCTTGAATCATCGTGTCTCTTTATTCCATCAAGGTTAGATAGATATTGGAAATACGTCTAGGAATGCATTTTATTCCGTAGTATCACATATTGTAATATCTACCTTGTGAATAATCTTGTTCTTATCTTACTTTCAGCTTATGTCTGGAAGAGGCAGGGGTCGACGTTCAGATGCTGGGCAATCTAGTGGCTCGCATCCGGATGGCGTATATATGTCTGCCGATCAGTTTTTGGAATTGTTTAGGAGCACTCAGCCTCCCGTTCCTCCTCGAGTGTCTCCACCTCGCAAGTCTGCTTTTGCACGTCAGTGCAGTGATTTTGCTCATCTTGGAGGAAAGCCGTTTAAGGGCTCCGAGTCTGTTCTTGAAGTCCAAGCTTGGCTTCGCACGTGCGAGCGTATTTTCTCTCGCATGGATCTTTCTGACCATGATAGAGTTCTTGTAACTTCTAGCTTATTACAAGAGCGTGCTCTTGACTGGTATGAGCTTCTTGTAGCTGAAATTGATGAGTCTACTCTTTCTTGGACTCAGTTTCGGGGACGATTTGAACTCAAGTTCGTTCCTGAATCTGAAAAAGTTTTATTGACCCGTCGCTTCCTTGAGTTGAAGCAAGGGAAATCTTCTGTTTCTGAGTATGTCGCATTGTTCGAGGCTTTATCTCAGTATGGTCTTGAATGCATCAGCACTTCTTATAAGAAGAATTTGAAGTTTGTTTCTGGCCTTAAGAAATATCTTAAGAAGTCCTTGTTGCTCCAGCTTAAACTTTCTTTTGAGGAATTGGTTGATTCGGCGCTTCATCTCGAGACCGTCGAGAAGGAGTGTGATAGTGATGTTGATGTTGAGGTTTCCAGAAACCCCAACAAGAAGCAGTTTCCAATTCAGAAGAAGCCTTTTCCTTATAAGAAGAAGAAGACCGGTGGTCCTAGCTCTCAGCCTCAATCTTCCGGAACACCTTTCGTTCGAAAGTGTTTTAATTGTGGTTCTCCGGATCATATTATTCGAGCATGTCCAAAGCCTCTCTTCTGCCGTAATTGCAAGAAGGAAGGTCATCATGTTTCTGCTTGTCCTACTGCTCCTGCTAATGCAAAATCTGGCAAGCTCAATGTGGCTAATGCTTTTGGAGGTCCTTCTCAATCCAAAGGTATGACTCCATCTATTTTGGAGGGTTCAATTCTATTTCATGATCATAGTATACGAGTTCTTTTCGATACGGGTGCTTCACATTCTTTCGTATCGAAGAAGCTTGTAGATGATTTATCTTTGGATGTTTCTTGTATGGTTACTTCTTTAAGGATTACGAATCCTATTGGGGGATCCGCGACCCTTAGTTTGCTTTGTGATGATATTGAGATTGTTCTATGTGGCTTTTCTTTCCGTGCGAATCTGCACGTTGTTTCTCATTTGGGTTTTGATATGATTTTTGGTATGGACTGGCTAGTGAGGTACGATGCCAGGATTATTTGTTCCGAGAGAATTTTATATCTTTGTCATCCTGATTCACCTTCTCAGTTATCTCTTGTTCTTTGGGATGTGGATAATTCCGAGATGGCTTTGTATTCTCTTGATTCATGAGATGGTGATGATGTATCTCGTATTCCTATTGCTTGTGACTTTTCTGATGTTTTTGAACCTGTTTCGGGTTTGCCACCCAAACGGGCAATTGAGTTCCGCATTGATCTCATTCCAGGCGCGCAGCCAGTTAGTCGTCCTCCCACGAGGATGTCTACAAAGGAAAATGAGGAACTCAAGAAGCAGCTTTTAGAGCTCGAGTCCAAGCAGTTGATTCAGTCCAGTTTTTCTCCGTGGGGATCCGCGGTCGTTTTTGTGAAGAAGTCTGATGGAACTCTTAGGCTTTGCATTGACTATCGCAAGCTTAATGAGTTGACCATTAGAAATAGGTATCCATTGCCTAGGATCGATGATATATTCGATCTATTGAGTGGTGCCAAGGTCTTTTCTTAGCTTGGCCTTGCCACAGGTTTTCATCAGTTACGAGTCGCGGAGGATAGCATACCTCTTACCGCTTTCTGCACTCGTTATGGTTCTTTTGAGTGGCTCGTTATGCCGTTCGGTTTGACGAACGCTCCTGCTTTCTTTGTTGACCTCATGAATTGGGTATTCCGGGAATATCTCGATAAGTTTGCTCTTGTCTTCATTGATGATATCCTTATTTATTCTAAGTCTGAAGTTGAGCATGCTAATCACTTGAGAATTGTCTTGAGTACTCTTCGTCGTCATCTGCTTAAAGCCAAATTCTCCAAGTGCTACTTTTGGGAGAATAAGGTTAAGTTCTTAGGCCATGTTGTATCTTCTGATGGCATTTCTGTCGATCCCTCAAAGATCGAAGCCATCCAGTATTGGAAGAGGCCTGAGAATGTGCATGAGATTCGTAGTTTCCTTGGATTGGCGGGTTATTACCGGCGGTTCATTAAGAACTTTTCCCGTGTTGTGCTTCCTCTCACAAGCCTTACTCGGAAAGGCATTCGTTTTATTTGGTCCGACAAGTGTGAAGCTTCCTTTCAGACATTGAAAGAACTTCTCACTAATGCTCCTATTCTTGTGGTTCCCGAAGGGAATCATGATCTTGTTGTCTACACCGATGCTTGTGGTAGTGGTCTCGGTGCTGTGCTTATGCAGAGAGATCGGGTAGTTGCTTATGCTTCTAGGCAACTGCGTCCGAATGAAGTTCGCTATGCCACTCATGATCTTGAGTTAGCCGCCATTGTCTTTGCCTTGAAGATTTGGCGACATTATTTATTGGGCGAGCGCTTCATTCTCTATACCGATCATAAATCTTTGAAGTATTTGTTTACTCAGAAGGAACTCAATATGAGACAACAGCGTTGGCTCGAGTTTCTTGCTTCCTATGACTTTGATATCCAGTTTACCCCTGGTAAGGGTAATCGTGTTGCAGATGCGCTTAGTCGTAAACATTCGGCTGTTATTTCTATGATGCTTTCCGAATGGAATATTCTTGAGACTCTATCTTTTTGTGAAATTCGTGATCGAGGTTCATCTTCTGATTCTCCTATTCTATTATTTAGTTTGGGAGCTCGACCTATTTTATTGGATCGTATTGCCGATGCTCAGCGGCGTGATCCTGATTTGTTGCATTTTATTCAGCTTTGTGAGTCTGGATCTTGTGATGAGGCGTTGCAAGATTTTAGCATTGATTCTCATAGGTGTCTTCGTAAGAAGAACCTTCTTTTTGTGCCTTCTGATTTTGCACTTAGGCATGACATTCTTGATGATTGCCATCGTTCTAAGTATACCATTCATCCCGGTAGTAGTAAGATGTATGCCGATATGCGTCGCCTTTATTATTGGGAAGGCATGAAGCGCGATGTGGCGAGTTATGTGAGCAACTGCATGACATGTCAACGTGTGAAGGCCGAACATCAGCGTCCTTCTGGACTTCTTCAACCTCTTGAGATTCCATTGTGGAAGTGGGATCAAATTTCTATGGATTTTATTGACGGCCTACCTCGTTCGAGATCAGGTCATTCTAGTATTTGGGTTATTGTTGATCGCCTCACCAAGTCTGCTCATTTTGTCCCTATTAAGTCTAATAGGACAGCTTCGCATTTGGCCAAGTTGTATGTCAAGAAAATCGTGAGAGTTCACGGTGTTCCTAGTTCTATTGTGAGTGATCGTGATCCTTTATTCACGAGTCATTTTTGGAAGAGTCTTCAGCAAGCTTTGGGAACAAAGCTTAATTTTTCTACAGCTTATCATCCGCAGTCTGACGGACAGACTGAACGGGTGGATCGTATTTTGGAAGATCTTCTCCATATTTGTATTTTTGATTTCGGTGGTTGTTGGAAGGATCACCTACCTCTTGTAGAGTTCTCCTACAACAATAGTTTTCAGTCTAGTATCGGTATGGCTCCTTTCGAAGCCTTATATGGAAGGCCATGTCGATCACCTTCTTGTTGGTTGGAATCTGGGGAGAAGCTTATTCTTGGCCCGGACTTTGTTCGTCATTCTTCTGAGAAGATTGATCTTATTCGATTGAGGATGAAAGAGGCACAGAGTCGCCAGAAATCCTACGCGGACAACCGTAGGAAGCCTCTCGAGTTCTCGATCGGCGATCTTGTTTTTATTCGTGTTTCTCCTTTGAAAGGGGTTATGCGTTTCAGTGCGACTGGAAAATTGGCTCCTCGTTATATAGGACCGTTTTCTATTACTGAACGTATTGGCCCTGTGGCTTATAGAGTTTCACTTCCAGCTCATTTATCTGGCATTCATGACGTGTTTCACGTCTCGCAACTTCGGAAGTGTCTTCGAGAATCGGATTCTGTAATTGATTCTCCTGATTTGCAAGAGCTTGAGATCTCACCGGACTTATCTATTGTACAGAAACCTATTCGCGTGCTTGACATGGAGGTACGACACCTTCAGAACAAGGAGGTGCCGCTCGTTAAAGTTCAATGGTCCGCTAATCCCAATGACTGTACTTGGAAAACCAGAGAGTATATCGAGCGATCTTATCCAGGTTTTCTATCCTTGCTTCGTAATGGTAAGTCTATTTCTGTGTCTAAAGTTTATTCTTTCTTTTGTATGTTGTATGTATGTAGTTGTTACAAATATCGTCTCTAGGAATTGCGGGGACGCAATTTTGTAAGGAGGGGAGATCTGTAACAACCCGCATATTTAACGATTTTATATTTAAATGTTTGATTTAAATATAGCGTCGTTATTCGGATTTTGGGGTCCGAAATGTTACTTTCTGCAAATGGCCGAATTGGAGCTCGAAACCATTTCCATTGAGTCCAAAATGGCGTTTGCGATCTTTTTGAGTATAATCTTTGATATGTTTGGAGTTTGTGAAATTTGGCTACTTTTCCTATTGGGTTTGGGGTTGGGTTCAGCCCACTAGCTCACTTAACCCCTAGCTCAACCCTTCTCTTCATTTCATCTTCATTTCATTTTATTTCTTAAACTAAAAACTGAAATGGGGGAAAGGAAAGAGAAATAGAAATTAGCAAGCCCTAGTTTCTCCTTTGTAACTTGATTCTTGCTCTAAAATCAAAGAGAATCCATTGGTAAGTTCATCTCCACCTTCTCCATCTTTTCTCCTCTTCAATTTCAGTAATTTCCTAACCCTAACTTAGGAAATACTTGCTTTTGATTCTAGATTGAAGCTTGTAGTGTTGAAGTGGAGTGTAGTTGGTTGATCCCTTGCAATTGTGCTTCTTCATCTTCTTTGTTTTGTGTAAAAAGGTGAGTTTTGAACTCACATCTACTTCTCTTGATTTCATTGATGTTAGGTATGAATTCCTAACACCTTATTCATATGCACTTGCAATTGGTTTGGGTTGAATTGGGGAATATTCCAATTTTTAGTGTTTTGGGTTCAAATCTTTGAAATCCTAACTTTGATGTTTTAATCATGTTTTGGTGATGCATCGAGGAACATATAGGGCCGGGTTGTCGATTGGCATAAGCCCTTAGAGCCAATGTTCGTCCGATTGCATTTTGGGAGAGTTTGCTCTTCATTTGAATAAGGCTGAAAAACAGCCCAGGCATGATTCAGTCGACTGAAAACTCTGTTCAGTCGACTGAACCTGAAACCCGAGAGTTTCCAGGCATGATTCAGTCGATTGAAAAACTCCGCACAGTCGACTGAACCTGAAAACAGAAAGTTTCCTAAACCTGGAAAAATTTTCAGGTATAGGGTCAGTCGACTGAAAACTCTGTTCAGTCGACTGAACCTGCTGTTTCAGCCCACTTTGCCTTTTGGGATTGAATTTTCAATTTGAATCGATTCATGATGATCCTATGTATGATTATCAATTGTTTTGACTTTGATGGTTCCTTTTAATTTTAATCCACGGGTTTTTATAAAATAATCTCTCGAATCGCATTTAAAAGTTCGTTTCTCTAATTTATAAATTCTATTTAAAACACACACACTTTCGCACTTCGAACGAAGTGGAAGGGTGATTAAATGGTTGGGCAAAACACGGACCATGAATCTGTGCGTTTATCTTTCCGATTAATCCTCGACCTATTCGATTGATTGTTTTGACCTTCGGGTTTGGTTTATCGATGATATGAGGTAAACTTTGTACTGCTTTGAGTGTGAAAGGGACTGACGGATAGTAAACCGTTTAGTGCGAACGAGTGGTTATGGGACATACGTTAACACTTTTCGGATTCCTTTTCGAGAGTTGTGACACATTCCGCCAGTTAGTGGTGTCCAGTACTGGGTCTTCGACCTTCACCGCTACGGTTTGTTGCCTCTGGGATAGTGTCTTCGGACTGTCTCCCTAGGTTTTTTGCCTTCGGGTATGTTGCCTTCGGGTGTGTGCCTTCGGGTTTGTTGCCCTATATAGTTTCTCTCTGATGTTGGCCTTATGTGCCGCATGGGTGATACTTGGGTTTGGAGTCTTCGGGCTCATGGATCCTTGTTTGTACAGTACTGAGCTCGAGCAAATTTTATGATGTTTCATTGATATGTATATTTCCTTGGTATCGCCCTTCGGTATTGTTTTTTTTGAGCCGCATGGAGTATAGCGTTTACCTTGTGGAACTTGTATACCTTATTGGTATTTGTTGTTTGCCTATTGGCTTGTTTTGGGATATTTGTATCCTTTGTTTCTATATGTTGCCGATGATATGAGGCTTGTCCTATATGATTCATCTCTTGTTGATGATTGTGTTATCTCCTCTAGAGATATTTATTATACTGTATGACCTTGCAGGTTTATTAGTGTTCAGTTTATCTAACTGATTTGTTATCTAGACTGACCCGTGTATTTTATACTCGGGTCAGACCGAGATGTTTCAGGTTAGGTGCTTTTGGGGACTTAGCCTATTTTGCTTCCGCATGGACTATTCGCTAGCTTCATTTTGTTATAGCATCTTTTGTAGTCCTTATCTGTTATAACTCTGATTTATTCTCTTTCGTCTCGTCTGTATATGGTGGTCTCCTGTACCACTTGACATGTATTATTTTGTATACTCTGTGGTGTATCTGTGTATGTGTATATTATGATCGAATGTTCTGTGATGTATATTACATTTGAGTTGTTATATTTTCTTCTGATAGATCCTATAGCCATTGTAGTTTTGCTTTAAATATTTATTGAATAGGTCGAATTTTAATGTGTTTCTACTTTTCGACATATTTAGTGAATAGTTAAGGTAAGATTGCACATGGTCGCTTCCATTATACTCTATTGTCCGCGTTAGCCGACAGTATTATCTATGTAATACTCTTTGTTAACGAGGTTCTTGGAGTGGGGCGTCACAATAATGAAGTGAGTAAGTTTTAAATCGAAATTTTAAATGATTTCGACGATTTTGAAAATTGCTCGATTTAATCGTCGAGTTAAAATAGCCTTCCGGGGCACAGTCTCGGAATTCAACTAAACCAGTTCCATTGGATCCATAACAGTTAATTATTATTGGATTTCAAATTTTGTAGCGATTGGGATTACCATTTGGTCATACGGGGGAGAAACGCATTGAAATAAATATCTAAAATTTAATATTTTAAATCAGTTTAAAAGGCTATCTTCCACATACAATTGAAATAGGCCCCGAAACATGTTCTAATGTGTTCAGAAAATGGGTAACACATTATAAATGCCTGGCGGACGTTTCATTTGGGGTTCGTTTGAAAAATCATGTAAAAATTGGTATATATTAATAAAATAATGTTGTATGTGTGTATATATACTATGCAAACAGTAAACCCTAAATCAATTTCATGAGCCACCGACTAAAGTTTCAATAGATGAAACACTCCGATCTTCTCCTCTTGATCTATCTTCATCCACATAGTATCAAGCTACAACTTCAACTAGAATATTGTCGAGCACTACGAGGCCTCCACATCCAACGGTCGAGATCATCTAAGGGTCGACAACGAAGTGGCAAATTGTCGAGGAAGGGTGGCCGTTCGAGCGTGGTTTTCGAGGCGATGATGGTGCGTTTGGGTGCGATCGCCGATCGGTGGTGTAGTTTGAGATGCTCGACGCATTGGTAGGGTTCGATCGTCGTTTATGTCGACGTGGTGCCGAGATGAATTCTAGATGGATGGCGGGGATGGGTTGTTGAATGCCTAGATGCACGATGAAGTAGGAGGTTATTCGGCGGCCTTTATTTCTCATTCCATATCTAATGGCCGAATTTTCGTAGGGTATATATAAAAAAAAGAAAAAAAGAAATTATTGTTCAATTTATGTATGTAAACTTATAAATTTAATATCTCATCCACACGAGATCGAAATCGGGCAAAACTGGCGGCGCCGAAATCGCAGCGATGAGATCTATGCTACAATGCAGACCTGGAGGTGTTTGTAGCTCGTTAAAATTTTAGGTTAAATCAAACTCGCTCGACTTAATTTAAAGTTTGGAACGTTTGGCAATGAAAGAAATCAAGGTGTGTTAATCTCACTCAATTTGGGACTTCTAGTGGTTAATTTTTAAACAGTAAAATTTATAAATGACTGCTTAGTTAAATTGATGCTTTTTTATCAATTGGATGTGATATTATATATAGTAGTGTATATATATAAATATTGGAGCGATTGATATTCCCGCAATTATATAGCGGATGAGACCCTATGCGCCCTGCATAATAGCGGATGACCCTATATACCACGATATTGCATCTCAAAGTGGGATTGGTATTTTTATATTATGCTAACATTTGTGGATGCAGAGAAACAGGTTGGAGGGATCCAATTGGATTCCTAAAAATGTTAAATTTAATTTCATATATAGTGGACATATGTTTGGGTGAAATAATCGGTGAAGGTTATTGTGTGTTTTGGATTGATTGGGTGTTATGGCATATTTTGACCCAGATTTGGTATTTTGGAAATGGAAGTGAATTGGAAATTAGTATAAGGTAGATTATATTGGAACTCGAGTAGGGCTTTCAAATTTACGGGATGAGATTGGGAAGTGAGAAAATTGGGCTTGTTGGAAAGAGGATTTAATTATTAACTTGGAAAATTTTAAAGTGTTAAAATATTCTGAAAAATTTGTTATTAAATTGTTTTAAATTGTCGTAAACCATATTTAATTATAAATAGTTACTTTATAATGGTTTTTAAAGATTTATTATTAATTAAGGAATAGTTAGCAATTTGTTATTTTTAAAGGTAATTATTAAATATTAATGTGGTTTGTATAATTACCTTTATTTAAGTATATTACCACGTTTTAAACTTGAAAATTACTTTAGAGCTTGTGAGAACTATTTTGAGATAATTTGTGAAACAAAGATTTTGGGAGGTAATGGTATACTCGTGCAGCGTAATCAGAGGCACTGAGTGGCTGCAGCTAAGACTTGAATTTCTCTAGGATAGAGATGTAACCATTGAGCTGTGACCATGGTTTGATACTGCAATTGTACTTTCCACCTTTATTTTAAAAAGGAATTTAATGTTCTCAGTGAAAATGGAAATTTTTGGTTAACTTGATTGTTTATTCGATAGTTGAATAATTGACTATCAAATCTGGACCTAAAATATAACTTTGGAAATATCTGGAAGAAGTACGGGAATTATATGGTGTAGTTACCATTCAAGGTGCTATATTGTACATATAAACTCGCATATTCTTCTAGGATTTTTATAAGAAAATCCGTCCACCAACAGTTAAGAGGTGATCTCCGATCTTATCTTCGATTGTGTATTTCCTAAAGAATCGGGGTTGAGTGTATCAAAAAATATCGAACCTTGTTTCGAAGAGAACGGGGTTGGATTTGCTTCATTACAACATGATATGGGGTTCTCGCTTCATGTTTGGTGGCAAGCAGGAGAATCTTACGCCTACAAGTCCCCGAGTGGTTGGTTGCAGTCGAGAGGCTGGCCGTAAAAGAAAATTTGAGGTACTAGTGTGGTGCCACGACAGAAAGTGACCGCTACTTTGGGATAGTTGAAAGCCTACCCGACCGTCACATTAGGTATCAAAGCTTAGGTTGGCGATATACCCAGGCTTTGGTAGGGATTACTCATTAAAGATATAGTCGGAAGCACTCTAGAATGAGTTGGAGTGTATTAATAGCTATAAAGGCATAGTTGTTAGTGAATATAAAAATATTTTTATACTGTGTTGACTTAACGGTTGAGCGTTTATGAATTCTGATCGGTACGGGAAGTACAACCGTATCGATAGGGGTTTCTAAACTCTTGAATAAGGTAAACCGACATAGTATTGTTTTAAAATGGGTAAATGAAATAATTTTACCCAAAGTTATATTTTGATATAAAAGAAATAATTTTTTGAAAATTATTATATATATATCTGGATGTTTGGTTGCTAATATTTTAATCAAAATATGATTATAAAATTTAAAAAGGTTATATATATAATGAAATAGGAATTGTGTGAAGGCCCGCAAATCCGTACCCCTTTTGAGCTAGCAAAATCCCACAACAATCCAGCCCAAAGTGGAACAAATGTACGAGTCTTCGGGTTTAAAGAAAAGAAGAAAGAGGTAGAAAAAGAAGAAAATAGAAAGAAACAGTAACAGAATCTCACACTTCGCAGCGGAACAAATATAATAGATAAATGAATATATTTAAAACAAAAAACTATATCAGTTGTTACATTACATCACATTACACTATCAGAGTTTGCAACGACACAATACAAACACTAACAGTCATAGTAACTTGTGTACAATAAAATTTGACTTGCACTAACCCAGACGCAACGGACACTACATAGTATAAATGATACCGTTTGCCATCCAGCTTGAACTCCAGATCTCCACAGCATATCTTTCCCGACTTCGTTCCAGAATAACAATAACCCGACTCTAGACTGGCCGTGTGGGAATTTGTGTGCAGCCAGAGTTTAGAAAGAGAATAATAAAATCCAGGTCAGTCATGGGACTGGTGTGAGATCTTAAAAACAGTTATTTTCACAAAGAAAAGAAATCCGCTATGCTTTTTGGAAAATGAAACTACCATAAGGCCTCCCGCCACACGCACAATGCAAATGCAGAATTGGAGGAGATTTCTCCTTATGATAGTCAAACATGCTTAATACGCAAAATCCTTTGATATTATTATTAGTGCATAGTATGGAAAATATTTTGAAAGTATAATATTAATCTTAGCCAGCATAGGCATTTCGCACTTATGCCTACTATAGCTACCATGTTCAATAGCAGGTTACCGCCACATTCCATGGCAGGTTATACAACTAAAACCGTACAGGGCGTGTATTATTTCTTTGGATTTCCAACAAATGGTCAGGCTAAGGAACTTCCTACTACTACATGGGTACGCCTCTGGAGGGACTTCCTGAGAACCTACCCGTATCTCTGCCAATACAAAGCCGGGTTACCTCTGTAATTAGATAACTCGAGTATGCCATCCCCTGGTCGTTTGCGACCTTTATCCGAGGATCCTCAACCACAAAGCAACAACCACCAAGAGTAATAGATTTGCAGCAACCACTTAGGTTAAATATCTGGGCTCCATTCCATGATACCACCCTTTTCCAGAAGGAAATGACATACCCTAAAGGGCGTGACCCTCATAACCTTACCGCATCTTTCCTATTTCGACCATTTCCGGGGTGTGAGGTCCGATGAAGTCTCGTCCACAAAGCTACACGTTTCACAAAGTCATGCTTTGATCAACAAATGATTAGCGGTACTTCGCATGCCACATTACCAAATTAGGAGTATATCGCTAATAACCATTAACTACATAACCTCTGAGCTCGTACGTCTCGGAGAAGGGTGTTAAGCTAAGAGAATAAATTATCCGTCACCAACAGAAATGTATTTGATAGAAATCAGCTTTATATCTCAAAGTGTAATGTCAGACACACATCCATACGAGTCCGTTCCGTGTTCGAATGGAACCGAAAGCACTTCAAAGAAGCCCTTGCAATCCAGATATTCACTAATCACGTCCGGAATACCCATCACAAAGGGTGATAAAATCTCTATACCGGAGCAACCCAGTGCATAGACATTCGACAAGTAATCCTTTTGCTTTCGAAAATACCCGGTCTTCAACACCATCTTAAAATGCAATCCTATTTCGTCGTATCATTATTCGGAATGGGTTTTATGACACAAGGTCCTCTCCCGGCTAATCCGAATAATGAGCGCTTATTTTTGAAAATAAGTGTTCAATCAGATTTCATACAAATCACAACAATTTCCACGTTGATCTTTTAAATAAAAGATCCATCACAATCACAAAAGTTCGATGTGGTTTTCGAATATCCATTTGGAATCCGACCCCCGGTCGCATCGAAATTCTAATGTCGTTTAAAGGAAAATATTGATAGTCGGTTATTTAACTATCAATCAACATTCAAACAATTACCAAATTTAAATAATTTTTCCCAAATTAGTATTCAGAATATTTTCGCAAGATATACATTTCACACTTCAACCATTTGAAAAAAAAATTCAAATCACTTTTCACTCGCTGAATAAGATTTACGATATTATTTATTTCCACTGAAAGTCAGCCAAGTTCAAATACTTTAAAATACTTTAAATCACTTATCCAAAATATACTTGGAAATATTTAGATAAAACTATTTTAAAACATTTATTTAAATATTAGTTATGAAAATATTATACCAATATCTCATATAAAACTTCAAGTCCAAACTAACTTTTAAAATAAAATTAGTAGATAGGGTAAACTATTTTTAAATAACCATTTTCTAAACAAATATCAATTTAATGTTTAAAATAATCCCTTCTATAATTAATTAAATAAATCTTTACTTTAAAGATTTAAAATAACTCCCAAAAATAATTCCTCCAACAATATCCTTTTAAAACCAAATCTAGAACTTTTAATTTTTATTCAAAAGCTACTTTGAAAACATACTCGGCTTTCTAGGGGAGAATTCACTTTCCATTACAAAATGGTCCATTTAAAATCAATTAATAAATTCTTTTCGATTTATTTTAAATCTACACTTCTAATTCCCAGATTTCTTTCCACGCTTGAAAATAAAACGATATTTGTTTTTAAAACAAATTCTCCTTTCCTTTATAAATTCTCATTGTGAATTTAGATTTTCAAATATCCGCTAATATACGATTTTCAAATCATTTTTCAAATATTCATTTTCAACACCAAATCAAATTTTCAATTGATTTCCAAATTTATTTTCAAACACCAAATCAATTTCCGAATATATATTTAAAATAAATTCCTTTATCTTTTCCAAATTATTTAAAAACCATATTTTTAAAATAAATTCTTCACCTTTTGAATATTATTACTTGAAATCCATTTATCAAACTTTTTCCCATATTTTGGAATTTTATTCAATAGGGTTTCACTATACATTTTCTACCTAAATTTAAAGATCCAATTTTATTTATTTCTGGTATCCTACGATACCAAAAATATATCCGGCTGAATTTTAGCCTTCAATGATTTCAATCACAATATGATTACACAAAGATTACCAACACACAACATATGAAACAAATTCAATATTTAAGGAATCCAGTTGGATCACTCCAACCTGTTTCTCTGCATCCACAGATGTTAGCACAACAATTAAATACCAATTCCACTTCGAGGTGGAATATCGCGGTATATGGGATTTAAAAAATATCATCCGCTATTATGCGGCGCATAGGGTCTCATCCGCTATATAATGCAGGAAATCAATCACTCCAATATACTATATACTACTATATATAATATCATCCTGTGAATAAATTATTATAAATCAATCATCCAAGCACAATCAATTTTAAATCCAACTATTCAGAATTTAAACCAGAAAAATATTTGATTGAGTGAGAAGATCTCACCATTGTTATGCATGCAACCCATTTCCATTCCAGTTTGTTTTTCACGATCTTTGAACCTCGTATAAACAAATTTGCAATTTATTAATATTCGAAATGATTGAACAATTTATTTTCATTTAATAAATTAAATTAACCAATGAATTTTATTTTAAACAAACCATTAAATTATAAACAATTTTTTTTTAAATGTTCTTTAGTAACTAAAAATGATTAAATAGGTTAACTAAATTATTTAACCACTAAAATTTTATTGTTTAAAAACTAACTATTTAATTTAACTGATAAATTTCCCTTTTAAAAATATACACACACACATATATTTATCAATTCAAAAATTAAATAAATACCTTACTGTAAATATACCTTACTGCATGTACATATTTATATTTCTTTCTGCAAAATCTTTTTTTTCCAACACGCATTTTTGAATCTAGAGTAACTGATAATATAAATACCAAATTATCTTACTGCTTCCACGAGACAAGACCCCGGCTACCGTTGTACCCACACGCACATACGCCTCCAGTCGCGACGCCGAATCGATCGCCAATGCCCAGACACGTCGCCAAGACGAATCGCAATCCACAAATTGCAACAATAAATCAATCGCCGCCGGCCCTTCAACATCTCCCACGAACTTGTTGCGCTCGAAATCATCGACGATGATCCATCGTGATTCATTGCCGATCTTTGCTCGTGAAATTGAGCGCCCTCCAGGAATCGCACCATGCGCTGACCTACGAGTCACTCGCGCCTCAATGCTTCCCCTCGATGCGCCACCACATCGCCTTATTATCGAGCTTGCCAACGATGTCGCGCTCCATTTTGATACGATTTCCCAAACTCGAGCTAGCCCTAATCGGCCCTTACTAGGTTTGATGATGAACGAAATCGATTTCTTGCTCGATTCGTTTTAAACTTCAGCCGTATAATTTTTCTAGTGAAGGGGCTTCAGCCACTATTTATTTCTCAAGAAACTGATTTATTTTCTCGATTTTGAAACAAGGGAAATGCTCGGCTGGATATAAGAAGAAGGAAAGCGTGCTCTAAAATATTGCGTGATGGAAGAAAGCACACGATGTTTTAAAAAAGGGGAACATGCGTACAAAATTTTCAGGCTACAGTGATTTCGAAAATATTACGATGGGAAAGAATTTCAGCTGGAGTTGATTAAGCAATATAAATTTTTATATATTAATTTAAATTCAAATTCAAATCGTCCCAATGATTGCAACTTAAAATTTCAAACTCCTATCGAGGCGTGCCGCTAGGCGTTTATAATGTTATACGCCTATTCCGAACGCAATGGAAAAGGTTTCGGGTCCAAATTCGATCGTATGAAGAAGATAGCTTTTTGAACCCAGCTATTAAATTAAATTTTGATTTAATTTTCAACGCGTTTGCTTATCGTACGGCCAAACGACAAGTCCAAACATTACGAAAATTGAAATCCAATAATAATACAATACTACGGATCCAATGGAACTGGTTTCGTCAAATTCCGAGACTGTGACTCGGAAGGCTATTTTTAAATATCGATTCAAACTATATAATTTCAAAACCGAACAATTCACTTTCAAATTCAATTCTGTAGTTTCTATTATCTTCAGTATTATCAATATGAATTTCCTAAGCCTTTGAAATATTTTTTTATTCAGTTGAAAACTGAAGATTCAAATTTTTATCCAACTTCAATAAATTAAATTCAATAATTAAATTGCCAAATTCATAGTTAATTTTGAAATTCAAATTAAACTAACTTCCAAATATTTAAAATCAATTAAATATTTCGATTTCATATGTTTAAAATTCTGGGTCATCACAAATTGTATAAGTATGATTTTTACATAGAAGTTATAACTAAAATTTGATTTAAACCGGAATTTAAATCTTGAAAATTTTCGAAAATGTTTTAGATTGGATTTGAACTGAATCTTGGAAATTTTGAAAATGTTTCCAAAGTGGTTGAAAGGAATAAATGGTTATTATTTTGAGATATTTTGGAACAGAAATTGTTGTAGAATGAATTTTGAAATATAAGGAAGCACTGAACTCACTTCAGTCGATGGAAATTAATCACGACGATGATGGCCACATCATGAGTATTCGTTTTCGAGTTTCTAAGTGACGGATTGCTACCGTAGTGGTTGGCTATGATATTTTTATGGACTTGTTTGATTAACAAGTTTGTTTCATAAATTCCAATGGGAATTGTTTTGGTAAAACCAAGTGGTTTTGGGATTTCAAGGATATGATTTAATATACCAAAGTGATATATTTATATTTATGATTCCAAAATGATTTGAAATTAAAGCCAGGTGATTGAATTCTAGGGTTTCTATTTAAAAGTTTGTAAAGTGAAGAGAAATCGGTTATTGAATCTATAAATTGAGGTTGATATAGATAAGAGAGGAAAATATAAATCTTAATCCTAGAATTAAAATTTAACTTGAGTAAATTAAGGATAAGATATATTGGAGTTTAACTTAAGTTAAATAAAATAGATGCTGAATTTGAAGTGAAATGGATATAAAGTTGAAATGTAGAATAATTATATAGCTATAAGTTATAATGTTGAATGGGATGAACACACTTAAGCTATTAAGTGATGTAGATAATCCAGGGTTATGACTATAAGGTGAAAATGGACTTAAGTAAGTAAATGGGATTTTAGGTAAATAAGTTGGTGGACTTATCAATAGAGAAATGGAATGGTGAAATCTAAATGGAAATGGGCAGGTATTATGGTAAAAGAAATGGAAGATTCAAAATTGAATTTTAAATGAAAGGTAAGTTGAAGATTGAGTAAAGTAAAATATAAATATAAATGCTGAGGTGTTTATATAACTATATGTTATAAATATTGAATGGAAGTAAACTTAAGTGGAAAATTCAGGAACTGTGAATAAATAAGTTGTGTAACTTATTAAAACTGGGAAGGTGAAAAAGTATAACCAAGTTAGATGGTCGAGTAATTGATAACGAGAAATGAATTCAAAATTAAGAATAAATGATTAAATATGGCTTTGGAATATGGATCGAGTAAGTTGAGTGTGGACATAAGTTCAAAATCTGGATATAACTTAAGTAACGATGTGGGATGTTTATAATAAACCTTGGGAATAACTTTGTAAAATGTCTATAATGAATTAACTTATAATGAATTGCCATTCATGATGAAATAAAGTGAATAGCCCCATGTGAATTAAATGAAAGTGAATAGGAAAGGGTAATATAAGTTGGAAAATCAAAGGTAATAGGAATATAAGTGCATGAACCATGTGTGATATAATAAATTGTTCGGAAACCGATTATATAAAATGAAATGGTTTCCAAAGTGTTATAGCATGAAATTGGATAAACTAAGTGAATGAAAGACAAATAAATTGGATGAGATTCAATTTAAAATGAATTAAAATTCGAATATAATGAAAATTTAATTTAAGTGGTTATTTATGGGGTGGTTCATAAATAGAATTAACATAGATTGGAATGAGTTAAGGTAAAGTAAAACAAACAAGGTGTGAATAGCATAAATGAGAATCAAATAGGAATAGATAAATTGGTTTAAAGCCGATTTAAAAAGGGTTAAATTAAGGTTAATAAAATGGATTTGCATATAATGAAAGTGAATAGTAAATGGAATGCAAATAAATTGATTTAGAATGAATTTGAAATTAAATAAAAAGTAGATCTATGTAAGTAAGGCACATATAAATCAATCCGAAATGGATATGAGTTTGATTGCTGTAAATATAAATTAAGTGCAATATATTTGGTTGAAAATCATTTCGAATTTAATGATCAAATGATATATGATCCATGGAAAGGGATTAAACTGGTGTTGGAACCTTATAGTTGTTGTAATATTTATGGTTAGCATGTTTGGGTTATGAAGTTTATATGTTTTAGCTGATTAAAGGAATGAAATGTTATAAAATTTTATGTTGTTGTTACTTATGTGCTTATTTTTAGTAAGTACAGGTGTGGGAGGCTGCTTGGATAGATTATGGTTGCGTAGTACATATTGAATAAGCTGCTCGCTTAAAAATGCTAATATAAGGTATACCTACACAATAAAATAAAGTAATGATAATATATTGTTATATATTTTGATTTTCGATCGGGTGGTCTTTAACAACCCGATATTTTCAGCCATTAGTAGCCGGACATGTCGGAATTGAATTGCTCAAAGTACCGCATTGTAAATAAATTTGGAGCAAATGAAATACAAATCACAGAATCACAGGCACAACAAACAGAATACCTCGCAGCGGAATATAAAATACATAGTAGTTCATGAAGCTACTACGGCAAAGTCTCAAACCAAAAACATAATACAGTATGAAAACAACAAAATAGAAATCCCAAATACATAGAAGTTCACTAATACATGAGATAAACTAGAATAGCTGAAACAGAAAGTAGATATAAATGTAGATAAGTAGAAACTCTAGCAAAGGCCAGTTCCAGAAAGAGAATCCAAAGCTGCGAATACTCAGGCTGACCCGAGCGTAAAGTAAAACACAAAACACTCGAGTCAGGACAATATATACTTATATAATTTAAATCAACTCAAGTGAACTGTAGTAGAAATGCACCATAACTTAAAGGATGCTTGGGATCGCTCATCCTTTAAAGATCAGTTAAACCATAAATTAAATACATCCCGTGGTTAAAATTTCAAAATAGTATTTATACTTCGAAATCAAATATCATTTAAAAATTCAATATCATTCAAAATCTATTTTAAAATATCAAAATATCATATCTTCCAAACCACATTCATTTTTATTTAATTTAAATACCATTTCAAAACACATTTCAAAATAGTTTATATTTCGAAACAAATTGCTTCATTTAAATAATTAAAATGAAGATATTATATTTAATAATTATATTATTAAATTTCCAAAATTTTAATCTTTCAAAGTTCATTTATTCACTTAAATTTATTAAAACAATGAAAATTGAACTTTCACAGCATTTAGAAAATGCTACGGAAAGTCACACTTAAAACAGTTCAATTTAACAAAAGACAACATTTAAAATGCTGTAATAGGGTTCCATTAGTTTCAAATAAACTTAGTTAAATTCAACCATTATAACATTCACAAAAAATGCTATAATATCCTTTAATTAAATTGAGCCATTTGGTTCATTATTATCAACTACAGCATTTACAAATGCTGTATTATCCTTTACATTAGAATTAATAACATTTTAGAAATGCAGTAAATTAACTTCATTCAGTATATTTCACAAACAATTATATTTTTATTTAAACCATTTTTAACTTATAAAATCATATAATTTCACTTTTAAAACAATCATTCAAATACCCTTACATTCATGATTTTATAAAGTTAAATCTCAAAAATCAAAATTTAATAGTAATTCACTTATTAAATTCCAACATTAAATTTTAAATTCATTAAATTAAATTTAACTTAAAACTTAAGTTTAAATTTTCAAATATAACTTAATTTCATTTTTATTTACTTAACTTAAAATTCACTTTTAAGCCAAATTCACAAATTTCCAATTTTAGTTATATTTCAAAATTTCAACTTAAATACTCATTCATTTCACATTTTAACTTAATTCAAAAATCATTAATATATTATAAAATTATTTTAAATTCATTTAATTCAAAATATCATAAATTTATCATATTTTCATATTTAATTTAAATTCCATTTATCACAAAATTATAATTTCCAAAAAACTTACATTTCAGATTTTCTAACTTTACCATTAATTTATTTCACTTATAAATTTTCAGAGAGTCAATAATGCTATACAAAAATCATTTTTAATAAAATTTAAATCAAATTATTATAATATTTACATTTCTAAAATATTTTAAAATATTATAATATTTTCATTTTCTAGCCTAGGTAAAGTGATACGGGAATATATCATTTCAACCCGTAAATTTACAAAGAAAACCCGGTTTTGATCATTTCAAACCCGCAATCCCAAGTAAATGAAAATAATTGAAAATCATTCAGGCCTATCATTTCAGCCCATAACGATTTTCTCCTATTCTAAAGTCCGTTCGGGTTGTATCGTTTCAACCCATAGTGATTCTAATCTAAAACGAACTTGCAGTGTGATAAACTGATAAAAATAATAGAACAACATAATATAACAGTAACATATGATATAACAGGTGTTTAAGCATGGGTGAACATCATAAAATCACAACATAGCAGGTGTACCATGATAATGTATTTTACAGATTCAAAAAGGGGTCAATGTACTAGTTATAAATGTACATATTGTCTGGTGAGAATAACTCACTGGTTTGCGCCGGAGACACAACGAAGAATTCACGAATGAGATCCAAACAAGCACGATAAAACGATACAAATGTGAGTGGAGAGCCAAAGTATCAAACCCCTTGAATACAAGTCACACAAAACAATAATAATAACATAAGTTTCAAATGCAAATACGATAAACAATGATAGAATAGACTGCACAAATCAAAGCGGAATTGTTTTGCACTTGTCTCCAACACACATTGGATTCAGCCATGAGTGTATTACAGGTCTAAAGCAATGTTTTTGGTTCAGGTCTGGGTTGCTAAGGGTCGGCCTAACATGCTAGAAGGTGGTGCAAAGATGGGTGGTGGTGGAACTACACTAACAAAGCAATATACAAGGGTTTAAGGCCATAGTTTGGCTCGGCCAAGGGCATAAAGGTCACGGCTATTTCAGGTGGGGTCAGTAGGTGGTGTGCACAAGTATCTCAGGTCTGGAACAGGGCTGGTGGTGATGGTGTTTGGTCGGCCATGGATGGTGGAAGTGGTGGATGTGGATGATGTGTTCGGTCTAGGAAAGTTTTATGGAGTTTTGTTGGATTTTGGTGATGGATCAATCCACAAGGAGGCATGGCTTGGGGTTTGGTCAGAGAACGGGTGAAGATGGTGATGTTTACAGGTGGTGGTGGAGGTGGTAGGGGCTAGAGAGGAGGTGACCGAACCTATGACATAAAAGAACAAGTGCAAATCAAATTCAAACAATAAGAAATAAACAAAAGAAGAAGAGAAAAAGAATTCTTTTACCAAACTTTCTCCTCAAGCAAGGCTGAATTTTTTTTGTTTCAGAAGTGGGAAATGAGTTTACGTGAATGGAAATGAAAATATGCGGCTGAAAATTGTGTATAATAAAAGCTAATTGATGAATAGTTATGTTGAATGTGAAAGGGTGGAAGATAAAGGGCCATTTGAAAACCAAAAGTCAAAACCTTTTCAAATTTCTTTTAATTTATTTATATAAGATTAAATTACTGAAAATAATAATTATTTCAGTTAAACTTTCGAAAATTTAACAAAATATGAAAATATATAAATAATATTTATTAATAATATAAGGTTAAAATAAGAAAATAGCACAAAATTGCAAACTAGACTAGAAAATTTGAAAATGAACAGAATAAACTATGGAAAATTTATATGGACTTGTAAAAATATTTATAACAAAGATAATACCATAAAAATAAAAATGAATTCACAAAATAAATATATAAATTTTAATTAAATATAATTTAAATGAAGAAAATAGAAGAAAAAATAGAAAACAGCCTTTAAAAATATGAAATAAATACAGTAAATTTTGGAAAATTTTTATTATCACTTCAAAAATATTAAAAGATAAAATATACAAAAAATAAAATATTAAAACATATTAAAATAAAATATAACATAGAAAATATGATTTATATAATTTAAAATAGACAAAATTTCAAAATAAAACAAATTATACTCAAAATTGAAATGTACATAACTTTCACAAATTAAATCCGTTTTCAACGAAACAAAAAGCAGTATTCAAGTTATTAAACCTATTTTCATAATAAAAGATAAAATTTAAGAATTTAAATATTTAAATTTGAAATTTAAAAGTCAAGGTTTGACCAGTTTGAGCAGAAATTCATCTTTCAGTAAAATATCCAATTTATACCGGTTTGAAATTATAATTCACATAATAATCAACACCTACATTTAAAAATGAAATGTTTGAAATAAAATAATTTTAAAATAATTTCAAAATAAAACAAAGTCAAATATTAAAATATATGAAAAATTTAGGGTTGTTACACTCTCCCCCACTCAAATCTTTTCGTCCTCGAAAAGGAAGGAAGCGGAGAAACAACAAGAAAGAACAATAGCTTGGAAGACATCCTGAAAGAAGGTAGGGAAAATGTAGCTAGGAGGGAAAGCAGGTTGAATGACATGGATAAACCATTATTTTAATTTTTTTTATATTTGACATGTTAAACATTTAATATGATAATTAGTTATTTGATTCAAATTTGATAGTTCGAAGTAAACAATATTTAAGACATTTTAAATCATGATTAGAATATCCTTTATACAATACTTTTCCAAAATACTTTTATAACTCAATGTCTTAACAAGTTTACTTTCGTTCCTGCAGACTTTGGCTATGCGTTGATCAGGCGCAAATCTAGAATTCTCCAAGTACTTAGTAGACCTGTTTCAACACCCAGTGAAAATACTAAAAAAATAGGTATGAGAAGTTCCGCTCAAAATCCAATGTCAAATGATGATAATACGATAGCGGTGGCCCGCTGCTGATCCAGTATTTACGAAATGGACACAACACTTTCCAGAAGATCCTTCTACCTTCCGGATTCCAGAAAAATATCGTAGCCAGTTCGTAAACAAGGGACCATCGACCCCTGCTGCAGTGGTGCGCTGCTGATTCAATGATTTACGCAATGGATGCACTTCCTTCCTAGAAGATGCATAAACAACAGATCCCAGGATCAAAAGCGCCTCCATTGGGTAAACTAAAGAACCATCTACCCTGAAAAAAATCGAGGAACTCATGAGTTTAAGTCCGGACAACCATAACAGTTCGAATCCATTTCTGAATTCACCAAAGTCCATTAGGGTTTATCGGTCGAATCCATTCCTGGATTCCCCAAGTCCATCTGGGTCGAAGCACATCACTATACTTCTTCCGGAGGGTACTTCCCATACCTCTTACAACAAAATATAATATACCATATGTAGTAGCCCTTCAAAATCATAGCTTAAAATATCGCACTTATGTAAATTCCATTATATATAAGATATCATTTTCAAATCGAATACTTTCCAAAATCAATAGTATATCAAATCATACTTATATAAACTTCAATTATATAAGATTTTAATTTACAAATTGAGTACCTTTTCAATTCAACATTTTCAAATCAACTTCATACTTATACAGATCCATTTTATATAAGTTCGATAACTCCCAAATCAAGTATTTAGTAAAACAAGGTTCTAAATTTCAATTTGTTTCAATAACATTTCAGTTTCAAAATCATATATGATTTCGCCAAATTATTTCTTCTGAATTACATATACTCAGTTTCAAAGTTTCTTAAAACAATAGATTTAGAAAATAATTCAAATTTCCAAATCAACAAAAATTTAGGTCAAACAAATTCATTTCCATTTCAAACATATATTCACTTTCAAAACCATAATACTTTCAAAGTTATAAATCTTTCGAAACCAAAATACTCAAAATCATTACACTTTGAAAATCATAACTTTTCTAAATCATACATTTGAAATCAAAAAACATCCCTTTAATTCTTTACATTTCACAAATTTATTCAATTTAAACCCAATTCTACAAGTTCCAGCTTTAATTCAATTCAAACCATCAGTTTCAATTCAATTTAGTTTTCCAACAAAACCATTTCAAATATTATCAAATTTCAAATAAAGATTTGATCCGCAAAATAAACTATTCAATCTTTAATATATTTCAGAGCTTAAATGTACCGTATTCCAAAATTTTATAATTTCATATATCTCAAATTTTACTTCATTATTACTTAGTTTTGACATATTCATTTCATAAATCCAACATTTTTAATTAAACTCAAATTACAAGTAAACCAAATATCCTTTCATACAGATATAAACTTTAAATTTCATTTATCAAAATCAGTTATCATTCATGATTCACATTCTTTATCAAATAAAGATTATATCATTCAAAGCCTCATTATCAAATCATTATTTGAATTCAATTTCAAATATTTAAATTTAAATATCATTTTAAAAAAATCAAATATGTCATTCAATTATTATTTCAAATATCATTACAAAATACATTTCAAAATTCCATTCAAAAATTCATTTATCTCATTACATTTCATTCCATTTAATACGTAACCAAGTAAACCTTATTTAAATTCAAATTCAATTTAAATTCCTTAAAATTCAAATTTAAATATTAAATTATATTCAAAACGCCTTAAATTTCACAAATAATCAATTCCAAAATTAAATCATTTAAGTTTTTAAAACATAACTCAACAGTGTTAAAATCTATAACATTACGAAACATTGTCAAATTATAACATTGACAGCATTTAAAAGTGCTATCGTAACTTATAGTTTCCAAAATAGTTTAGTTCAAGAATAACGACATATATAATATGCCATAACAGATATTTAGTTAATTCAAACAAATTTAAATTCAAAAACAACAGCATTTTAAAGTGTTGTCATAAAACTATAGCATTTTAGAAATGTTATTAATAAAATTCCAGATTTTATTATAACTTTTAAAAAACAATACAACTTCAATTTTAGCAAATTTTAAACTTATAAATCATATTTCTAGACTTCAAAATTTCACATTTAAATAATTTTTTACATATGATTTATCATAACAAAATTTTAAATCAAATATTCAATTTAAAACTCAACATTTTACTTCAAATATCTTTTCAAAACTATATTTCATACCAGTATAATTCAAAATAGTCTTATTTATTTCACTCCACAACAGTTTCAAACATATATAAATCATATTACTTTATACATTAATCATACCAAACTAAACTTATACTTTATCAAATACCTTATACCATTCAAAATTTCTTAGCTTTGAAAAGTTAACCTTGATTTGGAAATGCTCGAACCTTCAAAATAGTCGAAGAAATCATATTTACAATCCAAGAGTTGGAAATCACCAACAAATTAGTAAATCGATTCCAATAGGTAAGGTTATACCAAAACAAATCTGAATCTCGAGGATTGAACACCGGCTTATTTTAAATCATTTCAATTATACACACACACACACATCTTTCGAATATCAAACCATACTTCAAAATCGGAAATCAAAATTTTGTTTCATAAAATCACTCGCATAGCAAAGCTACTAGAGTGGCCTCTTCCCCACTTAGAAACTCAAAAATCCATGTCGATTATGCATGTATTCATTACCGAAATTATTTTTCAGCGACATAAGTGGGTTCTGGACTTTTATTTCTTGAAACTTCTTTGAAATCTCTTTGACATCATTGGGATTCATTCGAATACATTTTAAACATTTCTTATTTGGAGAAATATCTTTAAATCATATTATTATTATATATTTTCCAAAATCTTAAAAACCCATTTCAAAACATCGGAGTTCGATTCCTCGAAATTCAAATTCAAAACCCTTCGTTTATAAATCATTTTTATATAAATCACATTTTCTTATAAATTTCCAAAATTTCAAAATTTCAAATCCTTTCAAAGCTTCAAATTTTCATTTTCCAAAGGTAAAAATCCTTGTTGAAAACATTTCACCTTTATATACAAAATAGGGTCATCCTTGTCAAAATAATAATTTCGATGTATGTACAAATTCAAAATACAATCAAACACAAATTTCCAAAGAATGATTCAAGGTTAGATTTCAAGCAATACGGAGATTCGAATTTAGAGGAACTCTAATCAAATAGAATTCTGTTTCGAAGATAAGCTCAAATGAAGATAAGATAATTTTATTACCAAATAGAAGATGATAAGCCTATATAAATCGCGGGCGACCTTAACTGGTCAACCGTGACTTCAGTAATATAATCAATTCGGAAATCTAAGGCAAATCGACATTCGATCGCCAGAGATAGAATCCGGGTAGAGCAGGAGATAGATAGCATCGAAACTAGAGGATACAGGAATCTCCGGTGAATCAATGCCTATTATAAAGAATTTTCACCCCTTTACAAATCATTCAAAGATTTGCGGAATCACCGATCTTTATAGAGGTCATTCCAAAGTGGAGTTATGAAATGCTCCAAAATCAAAATGGATAGAATAGGGAAGACAAGACGGGATTTTAGAACAAGTGGGAGCGTTCTAGAGTTCAAGGAATCCTAATCGATAAGAATCCTAACCAAGATATTTCTAACAAGATGGATACTGAAGGGATGAAGTTTTGAAAATCTTGGTTTCAAAATAAGAAAATTTTTATACCAAAATAATCTTTGAAAATCCTTTAAAAATCATTTGGAAAATATTTTATACTTCGAAAATACGTTCTCTCACAAGAAAGGATTCTGAGATTGATTTCACTCATTCTAGGGTATTTCTACCCTATCTCTAATGAGTTTTTTCTCCACAGGCTATGGTTTGCCTAAAACCTGGCTCTGATACCAAATGTAACAACTCGATATTTTCAGCCATTCGCAACCGCACATGTCGGACTTGAATTGCTCAAAATACCGCATTGTAAATAAATTTGGAGCAAATGAAATACAAATCACAGAATCACAGGCACAGCAAACAGAATACCTCGCAGCGGAATGTAAAATACAAAGTAGTTCATGAAGCTACTACGGCAGAGTCTCAAACCAAAAACATAACACAGTCTGAAAACAACAAAATAGAAATCCCAAGTACATAGAAGTTCACTAATACATGAGATAAACTAGAATAGCTGAAACAGAAAGTAGATATAAATGTAGATAAGCAGAAACTCTAGCAAAGACCAGCTCCAGAAAGAGAATCCAAAGCTGTGAATACTCAGGCTTACCCGAGCTTAAAGTAAAACACAAAACACTTGAATCAGGACAATATGTACTTATATAATGTAAATCAACTCAAGTGAACTGTAGTAGAAATGCACCATAACTTAAAGGATGCTTGGGATCGCCCATCCTTTAAAGATCAGTTAAACCATAAATTAAATACATTCCATGGTTAAAATTTCAAAATGGTATTTATACTTCAAAATCAAATATCATTTAAAAATTCAATATCATTCAAAATCCATTTCAAAATATCAAAATATCATATCTTCCAAACCACATTCATTTTTATTTAATATAAATACCATTTCAAAACACATTTCAAAATAGTTTATATTTCGAAACAAATTGCTTCATTTAAATCGTTAAAATGAAGATATTATATTTAATAATTAAATTATTAAATTTCCAAAATTTTAATCTTTCAAAGTTAATTCATTCACTTAAATTTATTAAAACAATGAAAATTCAACTTTCGCAGCATTTAGAAAATGCTATGGAAAGTCACACTTAAAACAGTTCAATTTAACAAAAGACAACATTTAAAATGCTGTAATAGGGTTCCATTAGTTTCAAATAAACTAGTCAAATTCAACCATTATAACATTCACAAAAAATGCTATAATAGCCTTTAATTAAATTGAGCCATTTGGTTCATTATTATCAACTACAACATTTACGAATGCTGTATTATCCTTTACATTAGAATTAATAGCATTTTAGAAATGCAGTAAATTAACTTCAAATATTCAGTATAATTTCACAAACAATTATATTTTCATTTAAACCATTTTTAACTTATAAAATCATATAATTTCACTTTTAAAACAATCATTCAAATACCCTTATATTCATGATTTTATAAAGTTAAATCTCTATTCAAAAATCAAAATTTAATAGTAATTCACTTATTAAATTCCAACATTAAATTTTAAATTCATTAAATTAAATTTAACTTAACACTTAAGTTTAAATTTTCAAATATAACTTAATTTAATTTTTATTTACTTAACTTAAAATTCACTTTTAAGTCAAATTCACAAATTTTCAATTTTAGTTATATTTCAAAATTTCAACTTAAATATCCATTCATTTCACATTTTAACTTAATTCAAAAATCATTAATATATTATAAAATTATTTTAAATTCATTTAATTCAAAATAGCATAAATTTATCATATTTTCATATTTAATTTAAATTCCATTTATCACAAAATTATAATTTTCAAAAAACTTACATTTCAGATTTTTTAACTTTATCATTAATTTATTTCACTTATAAATTTTCAGAGAGTCAATAATGCTTTACAAAAATCATTTTTAATCAAATTTAAATCAAAATATTATAATATTTACATTTCTAAAATATTTTAAAATTTTAAGAAAAATATATTTTAACAACGGGCCTGTATTTCATTTTCTAGTCTAGGTAAAGTGATACGGGTAATATATCGTTTCTACCCGTAATTAACAAAGAAAACCCGAGTTTGATCATTTCAAACCCGCAATCCCAAGTAAATGAAAATAATTGAAAATCATTCAGGCCTATCATTTTAGCCCATAACGACTTTCTCCTATTCTAAAGTCCGTTTGGGTATGTATCATTTCAACCCATAGTGATTCTAATCTAAAAGGAACTTCCAGTGTGATAAACTGATAAAAATAATAGAACAGCATAATATAACAATAACATATGATATAACAGGTGTTTAAGCATGGGTGAACATCATAAAATCGTAACATAGCAGGTGTAACATGATAATGTATTTTACAGATTCAAAAGGGGTCAATTTACTAGTTATAAATGTACATATTGTCTCGTGAGAATAACTAACTGGTTTGTGCTGGAGACACAACGACGAATGAACGAATGAGATCCAAACAAGCATGATAAAACGATACAAATATGAGTGGAGGAGCCAAAGTATCAAACCCCTTGAATACAAGTCACACAAAACAATAATAATAACATAAGTTTCAAATGCAAATACGATAAACAATGATAGAGTAGACTGCACAAATCAAAGCGGAATTGTTTTGCACTTGTCTCCAACACACATTGGGTTCAGCCATGAGTGTATTACAGGTCTAAAAAAATGTTTTTGGTTCAGGTCTGGGTTGCTAAGGGTTGGCCTAACATGCTAGAAGGTGGTGCAAAGGTGGGTGGTGGTGGAACTACACTAACAAAGCAATATACAAGGGTTTAAGGCCATAGTTTGGCTCGGCCAAGGGCATAAAGGTCACGGATATTTCAGGTGGGGTCAGTAGGTGGTGTGCAGAAGTGTCTCAGGTCTGGAACAGGGCTGGTGGTGGTGGTGTTTGGTCGGCCATGGGTGGTGGAAGTGGTGGATGTGGATGATGTGTTCGGTCTAGGAAAGTTTTATGGAGTTTTGTTGGATTTTGGTGATGGATCAATCCACAAGGAGGCATGGCTTGGGGTTTGGTCAGAGAAGAGGTGAAGATGGTGATGTTCTCAGGTGGTGGTGGAGGTGGAAGGGGCTGGAGAGGAGGTGACCGGACCTATGACATAAAAGAACAAGTGCAAATCAAATTCAAACAATAAGAAATAAACAAAAGAAGAAGAGAAAAAGAATTCTTTTACCAAACTTTCTCCTCAAGCAAGGCTGAATTTCTTTTGTTTTAGAAGTGGGAAATTAGTTTACGTGAATGGAAATGAAAATATGCGGCTGAAAAATGTGTATAATAAAAGCTAATTGATGAATAGTTAGGTTGAATGTGAAAGGGTGGAAGATAAAGGGCCATTTAAAAACCAAAAGTAAAACCCCTTTCAAATTTCTTTTAATTTATTTATATAAGATTAAATTACTGAAATAATAATTATTTCAGTTAAAATTTCGAAAATTTAGCAAAATATAAAAATATATGTAAATATTTATTAATTATATAAGGTTAAAATAAGAAAATAGCACAAAATTGCAAACTAGACTAGAAAATTTGAAAATGAACAGAATGAACTTTGGAAAATTTATATGGACTTGTAAAAATATTTATAACAAAGATAAGAAAATAAAAATAAAAATGCATTTACAAAATAAATATATAAATTTTAATTAAATATAATTTAAATGAAGAAAATAGTAGAAAAAATAGAAAACAGCCTTTAAAAATAGGAAATAAATACAGTAAATTTTGAAAATTTTTTATTATCACTTTAAAAATATTAAAAGACAAAATATACATAAAATAACATATTAACACATATTTAAATAAAATATAACATAGAAAATATGATTTATATAATTTAAAATAGACAAAATTTCAAAATAAAACAAATTATACTCAAAATTGAAATGTACATAACTTTCACAAATTAAATCCGTTTTCAACGAAACAAAAAGCAGTATTCAACTTATTAAATCTATTTTCATAATAAAAGATAAAATCTAAGAATTTAAATATTTAAATTTGAAATTTAAAAGTCAAGGTTTGACCAGTTTGAACAGAAATTCATCTTTCAGTAAAATTTTCAATTTATACCGGTTTGAAATTATAATTCACATAATAATCAACACCTACATTTAAAAATGAAATGTTTGAAATAAAATAAGTTTAAAATAATTTCAAAATAAAACAAAGTCAAATATTAAAATATATGAAAAATCTAGGGTTGTTACATGGTCGATGTATATATATTTATCTCTTTTGTGATATTGTAAAAGGCTCTCCATACAAAGGAGACGCTGTCAAAATTTATCGGAAAATTGAGTTGTTAGAAATTTTTTGAAATTTTTGGTTAACTTGAAAATTTGATTTTGAACGGTGTTAGAAATCAAAGTTCTTGAGTTAGAAATCGAAACAAATCGTTTTGGATTAAACCAAAGAGTTTTGAGAAGTGAATATAGGACTTTAACTAAGTGGGTTTTTGGGTAAGTTAATGGGTTTGGGAGCACTTTCCTACCTTAGCAAATTTCGAGGATGAAATATTTATAAGGGGGATGGAATGTAATGACCTGGAATTTTGTCGTTAGTTTTTGAACATTTAATTTATTTTAAATGTTCAATTTGGATATTAATTGGGTGTGAATACGAAGGGTTAGGTTGAATTAGTGAAATAGTTTATATTTTCAAATACAACAATTTAATTGGATTTAGATAAATATTAATTTAATATTTGAAGTTGGGATAAATTGTGAACTTTAAATAAATATGCATGAGAGTGATTTCTAAAATTGATTTAAATTCTATTTGGATTAGAATTATAATATTGGACCTTAGAATGAAATAAAAAGTCGATAAGTTAAAACTGGAATTTATATTAATTTAATAATGGAATTTAAAATATGCCAATAATGTGAAGAATCGAATTTTGATTTAATATGAATAGAGATGATTTCTAATATGAATATAGATTCTTTTTGGATTATAATGAAGTTAGTAAGTTTTAAAATCGAAATTTTAAACGATTTCGACCATTTTGAAAATTGCTCGATTTAATCATCGAGTTAAAATAGCCTTCCGGGACACAATCTTGGAATTCGATGAAACTAGTTCCATTGGATCCGTAATAGTTAATTATTAGCGGATTTCAATTTTTTTAGCGATTAGGGGTTTCCGTTTGGTCGTACGGGGGAGAAACGCATTGAAACAAATATTAAAAATTTAATATTTTAAATCGTTTAAAAAGCTATCTTCCACATACAATTGAATTAGGCCCCAAAACACATTCCAATGTGTTCGAAATAGGGGTAAAACATTATAAACGCCCGACGGTACGTTCATTTGGGGTTCGTTTGAAAAAGCATGCAAAAATTGATATATATTAATAAAATAATGTTGTATGTGTTTATATATACCGTGCAAACAGTAAACCCTAAATCAATTTCACGAGCTGCTGGTTAAAATTTTAATGGCCGAGACACTTTAATCTTCTCCTCTCGATCTCACTTTATCCACATAGTATCAAGCTATGACTTCAACTAGAATATTTTCGAGCACTACGAGGCATCCACATCCAACGGTCGAGATCGCCTAAGGGTCGATGACGAAGCTGCAAATTGTCGGGGAAGGGTGGAAGTTTGAGCGTGGTTTTCGAGGCAATGGTGGCGCGTTTGGGGCATGGTCGCCGACCTGTGGTGCAGTTCGAGATGCTCGACGCATTGGTGGGTTTCGATCGTCGTTTATGGCAGCGTGGTGGTCGAGATAATTTCGAGAAGGACGACGACGGGTTTTTGACAGCCTAGACGCACAGTGAAGAAGAAGGATATTTGGCGCCCTTGATTTCTGTTCCAGATCTAATGGCCGAATTATCGTAGGGTATATATAAAAAAAGAAATTATTGTTTAATTTATATATGCAAACTTATAAATTTAATATATTATCCACACGGGATCGAAATCGGGCGTAACTGGCGGCGCCGGAATCACGGCGACGAGAACTATGCTGCAGTACAGATCTGGAGGTGTTTGGAGCTCGTTAAAATTTTAGGTTAAATCGAACTCGCTCGATTTAATTTAAAATTTGGAACGTTAGGCAACGGAAAACTCAAGGTGAGTTAATCTCACTCAATTTTGGACTACTAGTAGTTAATTTTAAATAGTTAAAATTTATAAATGATTGATTGGTTAAATTGATGCATTTTTATTGGTTGGATGTGATATTATACATAGTAATATATATAAATATATATATTGGAGTGATTGATATTCCCGCAATTATAAAGCGAATGAGACCCTATGTGCTTCGCATAATAGCGTATGACCCAATATACCGTGATATTCCACCTCGAAGTGGAATTGGTATTTTTATATTGTGCTAACATTTGTGGATGTAGAGAAATAGGCGTGAGGGGTCTAACTGTATTCCTCAAAAATGTTGAATTTAATTTCATATATAGGGATATATGTTTGGTGGAAATAATTTATGACGGGTTATTGTGTGTTTTGAATTGATTGGGTGTTATGGCAGATTTTGAACCAGATTTGGTATTTTTGGAATGGAAGTGAATTGGAAATAAGTATAAAGTAGATTATACTGGAACTCGAGTAGGATTTCCAACTTTACGGGATGAGATTGGGAAGCGAGAAAATTGGGCTTGTTGGAAAGTCGATTTAATTATTAACTTGGAAATTTTTAAAGTGTTAAAATATTTTGGAAAATTTGTTATTAAATTATTTTAAGTTGTTCTAAAGCATATTTAATTATAAATAATTAGTTTATAATGGTTTTGAAAGATTTATTATTAATTAAGGAATAGTCAACGTTTTGTTATTTTTAACGATAATTATTAAATATTAATGTAGTTTGTATAATTACCTTTATTTAAGTATATTATCATGTTTTAAACTTGAAAATTACTATAGGGCTTGTAAGCACTATTTTGAGATAATTTGTGAAACAAAGATTTGAGGAAGTAATGATATGCCCGCGTGGCGTAATCCGAGGCAGTGAGTGCCTGCAGCTAAGGCTTGAATTTTTCTGGGACAGAGACGTAACCATTGAGCTGTGACCATGGTTTGATATCGTAGTGCTACTTTCCACCTTTATTTTAAAAAGGAATTTAATGTTTTCAGTGGAAATGGAAATTTTTGGTTGAATTGATTGTTTATTTGATAGTTAAGTAACTGACTATCAAATCTGGACCCAAAATATAATTTTGGAAATATCTGGAAGAAGTATGGGAATTATATGGTGTAGTTACCGTTCAAGGTGCTATACTGTACGTATAAACTCACTCATTGTTCTAGGACGTTTATAAGGAAATCTGTACATCGTCTGTGTATTTCCTAAAGAACCGGGGTTGAGTTTATCAAAAAATATCCAACATTTTTTCGAAGAGAATGGCATCGGATTTGTGATCCAAGAACCGTTTCGATCCAACGAGTATGTTTTCGTAATAAAGACAAAAGCTTGAAGTCAAAGGTGGAGCAGTGAAGTGCAAGGGCTAATCGCTACTAATCCTGAGGGTGATTCCAAAATGGATGTGGTAGGAATAGTGCCTTCGGTTTCGTTCGGACCGGGAACGGACTTTTATGGATGAATTCTTTCAGAACATTATCATTGGAGGACAATGAACATTCTAAGTGAATTTTCTAAAAAGGCAACTGTAACAACCCGCATACTTAACGATTATATATTTAAATGTTTTATTTAAATATAGCGTCATTAGTCGGATTTAGGTCCGAAATGTTACTTTTTGCAAAAGTCTGAATTAGGACTCGAAACCACTTCCATTGAGTTCGAAATGGCGTTTGCGATCTTTTTGAGTATAAGCTTCGATATGTTTGGAGTAAGTCGAATTTTGCTATTTGCTAAGTGGGCCTTTGGGTTTGGGTTCAACCAACTCATCCTATACCTCAACTCAACCCCCCTCCTCTCCACTCACTCATTTCATTTTATAAAACTCAAGCACAACTGAAAATGGGGAAAGAGAATAGGAAATAGAAATTCCAAGCCCTAGTTCCTCTTGCAAAATCCAACGTCTTGCTCCAAAATCCAAGAGAAGCTATTGGTAAGCCCTCTCTTCATCTTCTCCTACTCTTTCTTCCTTCAATTTCAGAAAGTTTCCTAAACCTAACTTAGGAAATACTTGTTTTGATCTTAGATTGAAGCTTGTAGATTTGAAGTGGAGAGTAGTTGGTCTTTTCTTTGCGTTTGAGCTTCTCATCTTTGTTTGTGAGTTAAAAGGTGAGATTTTTATCTCACATCTATGTCCAATCTATCTTTGATTGTTAGGTATGAAATTCCTAACACTTATTCTTGTGCAATTGCTTTTGACTTGGATTGAATTGGTGAATATTCCAATTTTTGGAGTCAAATCTTTGAAAATCATAACTTTGATGTTTGATCATGATTTTGGAGGTGTATTAAAGAGCAAATAGGGCTGGGTTGTCGATTGGCATAAATCCCTAGCATCATTGCTCGTTCGATTGCATTTTGAAGGAGTTTTTCCTTTATTTAATAGGCTAAAGTACAACCTCAAAGCTCAGTCGGTCGACTGACCTTCTGCAGTCAGTCGACTGGATGTAGCAAATGAGGGTTCCGAGGTTGGTTGCAGAGGCTAGGAGTCTCTGTTTTCTGCAATCAGTCGACTGACCCTCTATAATCAGTCGACTGACTGCATGAAATGGAATTTTCATGTTTCTGGTTCGGTCGACTGTTCTCAGTGAGCCAGTCGACTGACCTGCTTGTTTTGGTCTATTTTGCCTATTTGCTTGTGATTCCAACTTTTATCGATTCGGGTTGAATCCAATTAGTTGTTATCACATTTTGACTTTGATGATTCCTTTTTGATTTCCTACACGGGTTTGTATAAAATGATCTCTTCAAATCGTATTAAAAGCTCACTTCTCTAATTTATTAATTCTATTTAAAATACACACACAAAAATTCGCACTTCGAGTGAAGTATAAAGGAGATTAAATGGTCAGGTAAAACACGAACCATGAATCCGTGCGTTTATCTTTCCGATTAATCCCCGACCTATTTGATTGATTGTTCTGACCTTTTGGTCTGGTTTACCAATGAGATGAGGTAAACTTTGTACTACTTTGAGTGTGAAATTAACTAACGGATAGTAAACCGTTCAGTGCGAACGGGTGGTTACGGGACCCACGTTACCACTTTTCGGATTCCTTTTCGAGAGTTGTGACACATTCTACCAGTTAGTGGTGTCCAGTACTGGGCCTCGGACCTTCACCACTATGGTTTGTTGCCTTTGGGATAGTGTTTTCAGACTGTCTCCTTCAGGTTTGTTGCCTTCGGGTTTGTACCTTCGGGTTTGTGCCTTCAGGATTGTTGCCTTATTATATTGCTTTTGGAGTTGGTCATTCGTCACCGCTCGAGTGATATTGGGTTTGGAGTCTTTGGGCTCATGTATCCTTGTTTATACAGTACCGAGCACGTGCAAATTTTCTGTTGTTTCATTGATATGTATATTCCCTAGGTATCGCCCTTCGGTGTTGGTCTTTTCGAGCCGCACGATATATAGTGGTTACCTTACGGAACTTGTGTTACCTTCATTGGTATTTGATATTTGCCTTTTCGGCTTGTTTTGGGATATTCATATCCTTTGTTTATTGTGTTGCCGATGATATGAGGCTTGTCTTGTTATGATTCATCTTTTGTTAGATGATTGTGTTATCTCTTTTAGAGTTCGTTATACTTCATGACCTTGCTGGTTTATTGTTGTTCGGTTTAGCTAACTGATTTGTTTAGCTAGACTGACCCGTGTAATTATACTCGGGTCAGACCGAGATGTTTCAGGTTAGGTACTTTTGGACTTAGCCTATTTTGCTTCCGCATGGACTATTCGGCTGGCTCCTTTTTGTTATAGCTTTTGTGTAGTCCCTTTTTTATTGTAACTCTGATATGTATTCTTTTGGATTCGTCTGTATATTGTGGTTTGCTATACCACTTGACATGTATCAGTTTGTATACTCTGTTATGTATCAGTATATGTGTATATGATGATCCACTGTTCTGTGACGTATATTACATTTGAGTTGCTATATTCTGTTCTGATAGATCCCCTTGCCACCTATGGTTTTGTTTTAAGTATTCATTGGATATGTCGATATTTTTGGTATGACAATTGTCGATGTATTCAATAGATAGTTAAAGCAAGGTTATAGATGGTCGTTCCTAACCAACCTTATTCTCAGCGTTAGTTGACGGCATTACCACGTAGTGTCCTTGGCTAATGTGAGTATAGAGGTGGGGCGTCACAGCTTGGCATCAGAGCTTAGTTCAGAACAAAATATGATAAACACACAATAGAAGCACATATTACGATACATCAAAGTGTAATAAGTGATACAAATATTTGAATCATCGTGTCTCTATTCCTTCTGTGCCTTTGGTGGTAGATAGAATTTGGGAATACGCCTAGGAATGTATTTTATTCCGTAGTATTCCACATTTGAATTAGTGATGTCTACCTTGTGTATAATCTTGTTCTTATCTTAACTTTCAGCTATGGCTGGAAGAGGCAGGGGACGACGTTTGGGTGCTGGGCAATCCAGCGGCTCACATCCGGATGGCGTTTATATGTCTGCCGATTAGTTTTTGGAGTTGTTTAGGAGCACTCAGCCTCCATCTCCTACTCGTGTATCTCCACCTCCTAAGTCCGCCTTTGCACGTTTGTGTAGTGATTTTTTCTCATCTTGGAGGAAAGCCGTTTAAAGGCTCCGAGTCTGTTCTTGAGACCCAAGCTTGGATTCGCACGTGCGAGCGTATTTTCTCTCGCATGGATCTTTCTGATCATGATAAAGTTCTTTTAACTTCTAGTTTATTGGAAGAGCATGCCCTTGATTGGTATGAGCTTCTTGTAGCCAAAATTGATGAGTTTTCTCTTTCTTGGACTCAGTTTCGGGAACGATTCGAACTCAAGTTTATTCCTGAATCTGAGAAAGTTTTATTGACCCGTCGCTTCCTTGAGTTGAAGCAAGGGAAATATTCTGTTTCTGAGTATGTTGCATCATTCGAGGCTTTATCTAAGTATGGTCTTGAATTCATTAGCACTTCTTATAAGAAGAATTTGAAGTTTGTCTCTGGTCTTAAGAAATATCTTAAGAAGTCTTTATTGCTCTAACTTAAACTTTCTTTTGAGGAGTTGGTAGATTCTGTGCTTCATCTCGAAGCCATCGAGAAAGAGTGTGATAGTGGTGATGATGTTGAGGTTTCAAAGAACCCCAACAAGAAGCAGTTTCCATTTCAGAAGTCCAGGTCTTTTCCTTCCAAGAAGAAGAAGACTGGTGGTTCTAGCTCTCAGACTCAGTCTGCTGAAACATCTTTCATTCGAAAGTGTTTCAATTGTGGTTCTCCTGATCATATGATTCGAGCTTGTCCTAAGCCTCTCTTCTGTCGCTATTGCAAGAAGGAAGCTCATCATGTTTCCACCTGCCCTACTGTTCCTGCTGGTGCCAAGTCTAGCAAGCTTTATGCTGCTAAGGCTTCTGAAGGTCCTTCTCAACCCAAAGGTTTGTCCCCGTCCATTTTGGAAGGTTCTATTTTATTTCATGGCCATAGTATTCGAGTTCTTTTCGATACAGGTGCATCACATTCTTTCGCATCGAAAAAGCTCGTTGGTGATTTATCTTTGGATGTTTCTTGTATGGTTACTTCTTTAAGGATTGCGAATCTTATTGGGGGATCCGCGACCCTTGGCTTGTTTTTGTGAAGATGTTGAGATTGTTTTATGTAGCTTTTCTTTTCGTGCGAATCTGCACGTTATTTCTTATCTGGGATTTGATATGATTTTGGGTATGGACTGGGTAGTGAGATACGATGCCAGGATTATTTGTTTTGAAAGAATTTTATATCATCGACATCCGGATTCTTCTACTCAGCTATCTCTTGTTCTTCGGAATGTGGATAATTCCGAAATGGCTTTGCATTTTCTTGACTCGTGAGATGATGATGATATATCTCGTATCCCTATTGCTTGTGACTTTTCTGATGTTTTTGAGCCTGTTTCGAGTTTGCCACCTAAGCGGGCAATAGAGTTCCGCATTGATCTCATTCCAGGCGTGCAGCCAGTTAGTCGTACTCCCACGAGGATGTCTACAAAGGAAAATGAGGAACTCAAGAAGCAACTTTTAGAGCTTGAGTCCAAGCAGTTGATTTAGTCCAGTTTTTCACCATGGGGAGCCGCGGTCGTCTTCGTGAAGAAGTCTGATGGAACTCTTAGGCTTTGCATTGACTATCGCAAGCTTAACGAGTTAACCATCAAGAATAGGTATCCATTGCCTAGGATCGATGATATGTTCGATCTATTGAGTGGTGCTAAGGTCTTTTCTCAGCTCGACCTCGCCACAGGTTTTCATCAGTTACGAGTCGCGGAGGATTGCGTACCTCTTACAGCTTTCCGCACTCGATATGGTTCTTTTGAGTGGCTCGTTATGCCATTCGGTTTGACGAATGCTCATGCTTTCTTTGTCGATCTCATGAATCATGTATTCCGGAAATATCTCGATAAGTTCGTCCTTGTGTTTATTGATGATATCCTTGTTTATTCTAAGTCTGAAGCTGAGCATGCTAATCACTTGAGAATTGTCTTGAGTACTCTTCGTCATCATCGGCTTGGAGCCAAATTCTCCAAGTGCCATTTTTGGGAGAATAAGGTTAAGTTCTTAGGCCACGTTGTATCTTTCGAGGGCATTTCAGTCGTTCCCTTAAAGATCGAGGCCATCCAGAATTGGAAGAGGCCTGAGAATGTTCATGAGATTCGTAGTTTCCTTTGATTGGAGGATTATTACCATCGGTTCATTAAGGATTTTTCCCGTGTTGTGCTTTCTCTCACCAGCCTTACTCGGAAAGGCATTCGTTATATTTGGTCCGACAAGTGTGAAGCTTCCTTTTTGATATTAAAGGAACTTCTCACTAATGCTCCTATTCTTGTTGTTCCCGAGGTGAATCAAGATCTTGATGTCTACACTGATGCTTGTGGTAGTGGTCTCGGTGTTGTTCTTATGCAGAAGGATCGGGTAGTTGCTTATGCTTTTAGGCAACTACGTCCAAATGAAGTTCGCTATGCCACACATGATCTTGAGTTAGCCGCCATTGTCTTTGCCTTGAAGATTTGGCGACACTATTTATTGGGCGAGCACTTCACTCTCTATACCGATCATAAATCCTTGAAGTATTTGTTCACTCAGAAGGAACTCAATATGAGACAACAGTGTTGGCTCGAGTTTCTTGCTTCCTATGACTTTGATATCCAGTATACCCCTGGTAAGGGTAATCGTGTTGCTGATGCGCTTAGTCACAAACATTCGGCTGTAGTTTCTTTGATGCTTGCCGAATGGGATATTCTTGAGACTCTATCTTTTTGTGAAATTCGTGATCGAGCTTCATCTTCTGATTCTCCTATTCTATTATTTAGTTTGGGAGCTCGACCCATTTTATTGGATCGTATTGCCGATGCTCAGCGGCGTGATCCTGATTTGTTGCATCTTATTCAGCTTTGTGAGTCTGGATCCTGTGATGAGGCGTTGCGGGATTTCAGCATTGATTCTCATAGGTGTCTTTGCAAGAAGTACCGTCTTTTTGTGCCTTCTGATTTTGCACTTAGGCATGGCATTCTTGATGACTGTCACCGTTCTAAGTATACCATTCATCCTGGTAGTAGTAAGATGTATGCCGATATGCATCGTCTTTATTATTGGGAAGGCATGAAGCACGATGTGGCGAGTTATATGAGTAACTGCATAACCTGTCACTGCATTAAGGCCGAACATCAGCGCCCTTTAGGTCTTCTTCAGACTCTAGAGATTCCATCGTGGAAATGGGATCAGATTTCTATAGATTTCATTGACGGCCTACCTCGTTCGAGATCGGGCCATTCTAGCATTTGGGTTATTGTTGATCGCCTCACCAAGTCTGCTCATTTTATTCCTATTAAGTCTAATAGGACTGCTTCGCATTTGGCTAAGTTGTATGTCAAGGAAATCGTGAGACTTCATGGTGTTCCTAGTTCTATCGTGAGTGACCGTAATCCTTTATCCTCGAGTCATTTTTGGCAGAGTCTTCAGCAAGCTTTGAGAACAAAGCTTAATTTTAGCACAGCTTATCATCCACAGTCTGATGGACAGACTGAACGGGTGAATCGTATCTTGCAAGATCTCCTCCGTATTTGTATTCTTGATTTCGATGGTAGTTGGGAAGATCGCCTACCTCTTGTAGAGTTCTCCTACAATAATAGTTTTCAGTCCAGTATCGGGATGGATTCTTTCGAAGCCTTATAAGGAAGGCCATGTCGATCACCTTCTTGTTGGTTGGAATCTAGAGAGAAGCTTATCCTTGACCCAGATTATGTTCGCGATTCTTCCGAGAACCTTGATCTTATTCGTTTGAGAATGAAAGAGGCACAGAGCCGCCAGAAATCCTACGCGGACAACCGTAGGAAGCCTCTCGAGTTCTTGATTGGTGATTTTGTTTTTATTTGTGTTTCTCCTCTGAAAGGGGTTATGCATTTCAGTACGACTAGGAAATTGGCTCCTCGCTTTATAGGACCATTTTCTATTACTGAACATATTGGCCCTGTGGCTTATAGAGTTTCACTTCCTGCTCATTTATCTAGTATTCATGAAGTGTTTCACGTCTCTCAACTTCGAAAGTGTCTTTGAGAGTCGGATTCTGCTATCGATTCTCCTGATTTGCAAGAGCTTGAGATTTCACCAGACTTATCTATTGTACAGCAACCTATTCGCGTGCTTGCCACGGAGGTGCGACACCTTCGAAACAAGGACGTGCCACTCTTTAAAGTTCAATGGTCCGCTATTCCCAATGAATGTACTTGGGAAACCAGAGAGTTTATCGAGCGATCCTATCAGGGTTTTCTATCTTTGCTTTGCAACGGTGAGAATATCTTTTCATCTCAAGCTTATTTCCTTTTCTTTTTGGGAATTGTTGTAAGTAGTTGTTACAAGTATCGTCTCTAGGAATTGCGTGGACGCAATTTTGTAAGGAGGGGAGATCTGTAACAACCCGCATATTTAACGATTATATATTTAAATGTTTTATTTAAATATAGCATCGTTAGTCGAATTTAGGTCTGAAATATTACTTTTTGCAAACGGCCGAATTAGGACTCGAAACCACATCCGTTGAGTTCGAAATGGCATTTGCAATCTTTTTGAGTATAAGCTTCGATATGTTTAGAGTAAGTCAAATTTTGCTATTTGCTAAGTGGGCTTTTGGGTTTGGGTTCAACCAACTCATCCTATACCTCAACTCATCCCCCTCTCCTCTCCACTCACTCATTTCATTTCATAAAACTCAAGCATAACTGAAAATGGGGAAAGAGCATGAGAAATAAAAATTCTAAGCCCTAGTTTTCTCTTGCAAAATCCAAAGTCTTGCTCCAAAATCCAAGAGAAGCTATTGGTAAGCCCTCTCTTCATCTTCTCCAACTCTTTCTTCCTTCAATTTCAGAAAGTTTCCTAAACCTAACTTAGGAAATACTTGTTTTGATCTTAGATTGAAGCTTGTAGAGTTGAAGTGGAGAGTGGTTGGTCTTTTCTTTGCGTTTGAGCTTCTCATCTTTGTTTGTGAGCTAAAAGATGAGATTTTTATCTCATATCTATGTCCAAACTATCTTTGATTGTTAGGTATGAATTCCGAACACTTATTCTTGTGCAATTGCTTTTGGCTTGGATTGAATTGGTGAATATTCGAATTTTTGGTGTTTTGGAGTCAGATCTTTGAAAATCATAACTTTAATGTTTGATCATGATTTTGGAGGTGTATTAAAGAGCAAATAGGGCTGGGTTGTCGATTGGCATAAATCCCTAGCGTCATTGCTCGTTCAATTGCATTTTGGAGGAGTTTTTCCTTCATTTGATAGGTTGAAGTACAACCTCAAAGCTCAGTCAGTCGACTGACCTTCTACAGCCAGTCTACTGGCTGTAGCAAATGAGGGTTCCGAGGTTGGTTGCAGAGGCTAAGAGTCTCTGTTTTCTGCAATCAGTCGACTGACCCTCTATAATCAGTCGACTGACTGCAGGAAATGGAATTTTCATGTTTCTGGTTCATTCGACTGTTCTCAGTGAGCCAGTCGACTGACCTGCTTGTTTTGGTCTATTTTGCCTATTTTCTTGTGATTCCAACTTTTATCGATTCGGGTTGATTCCAATTAGTTGTTATCGCATTTTCACTTTGATGATTCCTTTTTGATTTCCTACACGGGTTTGTATAAAATGATCTCTTCAAATCGTATTAAAAGCTCACTTCTCTAATTTATAAATTCTATTTAAAATACACACATAAAAATTCGCACTTCAAGCGAAGTGGAAAGGAGATTAAATGGTTAGGTAAAACACGGACCATGAATCCTTGCGTTTATCTTTCCGATTAATCCCCGACCTATTCGATTGATTGTTTTGACCTTTTGGTCTGGTTTACCAATGAGATGTGGTAAACTTTGTACTGCTTTGAGTGTGAAATTAACTAACGGATAATAAACCGTTTAGTGAGAACGGGTGGTTATGGGACTCACGTTACCACTTTTCGGATTCCTTTTCGAGAGTTGTGACACATTCAGCCAGTTAGTGGTGTCCAGTACTAGGCCTCCGGACCTGCACCACTATGGTTTGTTGCCTTTGGGATAGTGTCTTCGAACTGTCTCCTTCAGGTTTGTTGCCTTCGGGTATGTTGCCTTCGGATTTGTACCCTTGGGTTTGTGCCTTCGGGATTGTTGCCCTATTGTATCGTTTTTGGAGTTGGTCATTCGTCACCGCTCGAGTGATATTGGGTTTGGAGTCTTCGGGCTCATGGATCCTTGTTTATACAGTACTGAGCACGTGCAAATTTTTTGTTGTTTCATTGATATGTATATTCCCTAGGTATCACCCTTCGGTGTTGGTCTTTTCGAGCCGCACGATATATAGCGATTACCTTGCGGAACTTGTGTTACCTTCATTGGTATTTGATATTTGCCTTTTCGGCTTGTTTTGGGATATTCATATCCTTTGTTTATTGTGTTGCCATTGATATGAGGCTTGTCTTGTTATGATTCATCTTTTGTTAGATGATTGTGTTATCTCTTTTAGAGATATTCGTTATACTTCATGACCTTGCTGGTTTATTGTTGTTCGGTTTATCTAACTGATTTGTTTAGCTAGACTGACCCGTGTAATTATACTCAGGTCAGACCGAGATGTTTCAGGTTAGGTACTTTTGGACTTAGCCTATTTTGCTTCCGCATGGACTATTCGGCTGGCTCCTTTTTGTTATAGCTTTTGTGTAGTCCCTTTTTATTGTAACTCTGATATGTATTCTATTGGATTCGTCTGTATATTGTGGTTTGCAATACCACTTGACATGTATCAGTTTGTATACTCTATTATGTATCAGTATATGTGTATATGATGATCCACTGTTCTGTGATGTATATTACATTTGAGTTGTTATATTCTGTTCTGATAGATCCCCTTGCCACCTATGGTTTTGTTTTGAGTATTCATTGGTTATGTCGATCTGTTTGGTATGACAATTGTCGATGTATTCAATAGATAGTTAAAGCAAGGCTATAGATGGTCGCTCCTAACCAGCCTTATTCTCCGTGTTAGTTGACGGCATTACCCCGTAGTGTCCTTGGCTAACGTGGGTATAGAGGTGGGACGTCATAGTAACGCTTAGCCTCGAGCCTCATCAGCCGAGAATGACTGAAAATTAGGGGAGATGCAGCAAGGTTAAGTGGGTCGCATCCGAGTAGGGTATGTCTATCACCTTTCTAAATAACCTCGGATATTATCACTACTTGTGAAAGGAGCTCAGAGAAGGGTGCGAACACCCGGCGTGATAGCATATTCGGTCTATTCAGGTTAGGAATAGTCTGGTCTTGTGTTGTAGAGGATCGGGAGTGGTCCTTGGTACGGTGTTTCTAGACAAGTACAATGACATGTGGACCCCCAATGCCTAGTCGTTCAGTTGGAATTCATTATCCCTACGTGCCTTTACGGTTTTGATTGTAGAGCCTAGTATTGCTGGAATTTAATTAATGTAACAATTTCGACTATTTGAATAAGTATTTGTACTTAGTCACTATTATAATATCAGAGGATTTGATATGAAATGTTTTGGTTATCGTAAGATAAAAACCCGGCATGTTTATTTATGGCGTGGTCTTACGAGATACCTTTGATTTTTAAAGGGTTCTGGAACTTAAATAATTCAACTTGAGTATGATTTCTCACGTTGGTTTTTTAGACTAACTCGGGCGTTATTTTATTACAATGCTCGGGTCAGACTGAGTATTTTAGGTTGGGACGCTATGGAGCTCAAGAGACGAGATGGATGGCGAAGACGTATTACCCATACTTGTTTATTTCCACTGTAGTGTTTTGTTTGAAATTGCCAGAAATTTGTGAGGACAGGTTGTTACAACTACCCATGTTGGTCAATATTATTTTGTGTACTCTGATGTGTGGTATGTATTTTACAGTTTTGATTTGTTTAAAGAGCTATTGATATTATATATTGATCTGTCCGCCGTGTGATTCCGTTTTGTTTAGTTCCTTCTTTCTTCTACCTTCTTTCTTTTCCCTTAACAATCTGTCTTTTCAACACTCGATCGTTTGGCATGTTGGCGTATTTATGTCCAATTTCGAGGGTTATGAAGGGCGGGTCATCACAAAATTTTTTGAAAAAATATTTAAAATAAATCATTTTGAAAATTTTGTAGATTCCGTTCCATAGAGAAGGTCATGGGTTTCATCCCACTAAAGAGGTCGTGGGTTCCATCCCACTATTAAAGCGAGAAGGTGGATTCCATTGCACAATTAAAATCTGAATAAAGATTTTAGTGCTATTATGAAGTTTTAACATAAATCTAGACACTATTACTTATCTTGACATCTTGAACTCTTGATACTCATGAGTCTTCAGTCTTGATTTCTTCAATTCTGAATTCGTCAGTCTTGAATCTCTACACTCAGTCTTGAATCTTTATATTGTACCGTCTTCATTCTCAGTACCTACATATATATATTATGACGACCTGTGATTTTTGAGCATTTGAAATTGGAATATCTAATTGATTTTAGATATTTGAAAGATTAATTTCAACTTTAATTCCAAACATCACTATTTATTTGATAATTAAATTATTGAATTTAATAATTGGAAGTTGGGTGAAATATTGAATCTTCAGTTTTAAGCTTGTTAAAAATAATTGGAAGGCTTGACGAATTTATATTGATAGAACTGAAGATAGTAAAAGTGTTGAAATTGAATTTGGGAATGTTGTATTAAGTTTTGAAAATATATCGTTTAAATTACAATTAAGAATAGCCTTCCGAGGCACAGTCTCGGAATTCGACGAAACCAGTTCCATTAGATCCATAATATTGAATTATTATCGGATTTCAATTTTTGTAGTGTTTTGAGTGATTGTTTGGCCGTACGATAAACAAACGCGCTGAATTTATATCGAAATTTAATATAAGAATTGGGTTCAAAAAGGCTATCTTCTCCATACGATCGAATTAGGACTCGAAACCTTCTCCATTGCGTTCGAAATAGGGGTATAACATTATAAACGCCTAGTGGTACGCCTCAGTAGGAGTTTGAAATTTTAAGTTGCATTTGAATTTAAACTTGAAATATATAAATATATATGGTTGACTGGTCAAATATTTTTCCATCAGATGCCTTCCCATCCCTATCACAACTTTTCTTCGCTACTGTAGCTTGTTTCCCCCAACACGCAAAAAAATCAAATCACGGTCGCTCATCTTCTTCAACACGCTGTCGTTCTGTTTAAATCACACAACTTCTTCTCCTTTTTCCCAGAGCAAATCATTAAAAAAAAAGGTAGAACCTCCTCTTCATTTTCCTCTTCAATCAGAGAACAAAATTTTTCAAAAATAAATCAAAGGCTTCCTTTCTTCAACTTCATCTCAAATCCACATCCCTTTTTTTTTTAAAATGCAGATCGAAACCAAACCCTCAAAATCGCGAAACAATCGCTTTTTTTTATCTCAAACCGAAATCGATTTCGATTCCTCTAAAATTTGGCCGAGCTTGATTCGCATGATTCTTCTTCTTCCTGTCGAATCATTGTACTCGAACCTCGTTTAGAAATCGCCGCGCGCAGTGTCTGATAGGGCGAGGTGGCGTCGATAGGAAGGGGGATGGAGTTGCAAAAAGGTTGGGATGTCGTAAATCAAAGGAAGGGGGAGCGGTGATGGCAGCGGTACAGTCGAGTTCGAGGGCTAGATTTCGTCAGAATTTGGGGCGATGTGCGCGACTCTGTTTTTGGGTACGATGGGATCGGGCCGGTTGTCACGATTCTAACATGATGGTAAGAGAAGGGTAAGGGTCGAACTGTGATAGGGTGGTGTTTTTTTTCTTTGTTGTGAGGGCATTGTGCTTGGGGCAGCATGCGTGTCTAAGCGGAGCAGCTCGCGAATCGGAACTCGCGACGTCTTGGATGTCGACGGCATTGTGGGGTGAGCAGCTTCTTGTTTTCTTCTTCTTGGATTTGAAATTTAAAATGTTCAACTATGGAAATAATTTTTGATTATAAAGTATTCAAACGGAGAATACGTATATGAATAGAAGATCTTAGTGTTCCTTACCAAGGTAAGAAAAATAAATATACATGTTTAAAACTTACTGTTACATTTTAATAATGCATTAGTGATTAATGGTATAATTAACTCATTTAATTATTTTGGTTACTAGGAATTTAGTTACCATATTCCACCTTGAAGTTAATTAAACTTATTTAAAAGGATAATTGACTGTTTGATTATTCAAAAATGTTAATAAGACATATAATGCTTTTACGAGCTCTGAAATCGTGAAATCAAATCAAGATTGGATCGAATTGCAAATATAAAATCAAAGGTGAGTTAATCTCACTCTTCTGGATTTGTTGTTTAAATTTAAATGGTTAAATTCGAATAATCGGTTGAATGATTGAATTGATTTGATGTGCTATATTATATATAGTAGTATATAGTATATATTAGAGTGATTGATTTCCCACATTATATAGCGGATGAGACCCTATGCGCCGCATAATAGCGGATGATATTATATTAATCCCATATACTGCGATATTCCACCTCGAAGTGAAATTGGTATTTTATATTGTGCTAATGTCTGTGGATGCAGGAAATAGGTTGGAGGGATCCAACTGGATTCCTCAAAATTATTTAGATTGTTTAATATTATGTGTCATGAGTATTTGATATTCTGTGATGAATTATATTGATAATTGGAATATTGAATAGTATGGTTTTCTTGAATATATTTCGGTACACTGGGTCATCAAAATATTTAGAATTGGATTTTTTGGAAGAAATATAAGAGTAAATTTTGGAAGTGAAATAATTATAGAATATAAATAAGAATGAATTGGAAAGAAATAAAAGTGATTTTTAAAAACTGAAGTTAAATTGTAAAGTAGAGATTTAAAACAAGTTTTAAATCAAAGTTAAATCTGGTATTCAAGTTAGTGAATCTCAGTTTTTAAACAAATAAAGTTTTTAAATTTAAATTGTTTTAACAAATTGAATGTTAAAGTGAATTTTTTAAATTGATTTGAATTTAAAAATGAATTTGGTTTTAAATTCCTTTAAACTTCTTTTATAAAATGAGTAACTAATTTATTTAATGAAGTAAATAAAAAGATAGTCAATTACTGGTTGAGATTATTCAAGAGTGATTAATATTTATGGTTTAATTAATGATTAATTACTTAATGTAATTAATTTGGATTAGGATAAATTAAAATGTAATTAGAAATCATTAATTTATATAATTAATGATGTAACTAAAGTTTGATTAATTAAGGTTATTAATAAATAATAAGTGATTTATGAGAAATTAATTAATATAAGTAATTAAGGATTAATGTAATTAATTATAGTTAATTAATTTGTGAAGTAATTAAAGATTAATTACTGTTTTTGGTTAAGAATAATTAATTTGTGTAATTAATTAAAGATAATTACTTTAATGTAATTGAAGGATAATTAATCCAGGGTGATTAATTAAGATGGATAATTAAGGGATGATTAATTAATTGATTTGAAACTAATTAATGTCAAGTGAAGGAATCTAAGTGACTGAGGTTAGTAATTCAATTAGAAGTGATTAAATTTATTTTGGAAGTGATAAAGTATCTTATGGATGATTGAATGGTATTGGATGCCTTGAATGAATTGATATCTCTGATATGAAATGTTTTATAGTATCATATGTTTGGGCGGACATGATATTGTGGTTATCTATCAATGATGAATTATTGTGTAAAGGGTCATCCTGTATTTAAATGAAGTGTATTTCACTTGGATAACTTGGGTTAGGATGACATGAGACTCGAAGAGACCAAGGTCGGGTGTTAGAAAATACCCGAAACCACTTCGAATTTTTATAGACAGATATGTGAAATCTATAGGCTGGAATGAAATGATTTAAGTGAATTGGACTATTTAATCTAAATTTTGGTACTTAGAAAATTGATGTGTGAAATAAGTGATGTCTATAACAAATTGTGAATTTTTAAATTGATACGAGTTACCTCAGGTTTTATATAAGTTGTATGCTTTGTATTCTATGTTAGATGGGTTTACCCACGCCGGTTTCCAGCCTGACTTGGGTGTTACTTTGATGTAATGCTCGGGTCAGACCGAGTATTATAGGTTTTCAGGTATGGACGTTCTGAAGCTCAGGAGACGGGCTGGATGACAGGAACGTATGGAGAGTTCCCTCTGTATTATATTGTTGTATATATTTGAGTCATGTTGATTGTATATGTATATATGTTGTAACTCTGATGTATTAAAGTGAAATTTGACAAGTACAGTTTTCCTTTGTATAACTATTATCATTTGTTATTATATTTCATCCGCTGCGAATGTGAGATGTTGGTGTTTCTGTTCTTCTTATTCTTCTATCTCTTTCTTCTTTTTCCTAACTATCTGGAATATTCGGGATCGAAAAGCCCAAGTCGTTACATATATATATGTCTTGCATATACATATATCTAGACAAAAATATTAGTATTTATATTTTATAACAAATCCTTCGGTTATTGTCATCAAAACCATCATCTCAGGAATTAACGATTAGTCTGGCGATGACAAGGAGGATCAATGACCTACTTACAGTATAACTAGATCATTTGGTTCCAACTTGCAGGAATATTCCATTACCCGAAGTTTGATGATGCTAGAAAGAAATCCCATAATGAAACAATCGATACATCGGCTTTTAGAAACAGAGGCAAGAGTTTGATTGAATCTTCTGGCATCTCATGCTATCTGAAGATTCATAACATCAAGGAAAAATCTATAGAGTTGAGTCATATGTGTATGAGTTTCCAAAGATAGAAACCAACGAATGATTAGGATCTCAATGTCGGACTCAGAAGAATTACTTTAGTGAAAGATACCAAAAACGCATCTTTCTAATGCCTACCAACATCATTATAGAAACTCAGATCTTAGGATCAGGCAACAAAGTCCCTAGTCTTGAAGATAGGAGCTATCGTGTTAATCGAAATGGGGTAATCGAACTTATTTCCTAGGAGACCTAACCTACCAAAACGTGTTGGTTCAGTAGTCAAAGTAATCAACCCTACGAGCTAAAGCATTTACACCAATGCTTTATCAAACGAGCTCAGCTGAGCATGAACTCGGCTGAGTGTAAACAAGAACAGTCACGAAATTGGATAAACCAAACTACCTCATAGTTCTATAAAAAGCAATTCCCAAAGTCGAGGAATTAAGCCAATAGTCCCCTATGACAGAAGCTGGTATACAGATCGAATTCCAAAAACCACAAAGGAAGGATATTAGCGATCGAATAACTCATGGACTAGTTTCTGAAGACTAAAATGATGCCTGATCGAACTTTAACTAAAACTCTACAAGAGCAGTTGTCCCTTGTAATTTAATTGTAATTGATCATTCCAATATGACAGGAATAATAAACGAAGCCTAAGTTGCGAAGGACCCAGCTTCTGGAGGAGTGGAAGTCGCTTTGCAAGAATAAAGATTGGACGACCGAAAAGTCATTTTCAACAACAAAACTTAGCATTCATCCCTATTAGGTATGTTTTATTTTAAATAATATCCTCGTATAACCAACACCCAGAATCTAAGGGAAGTCGGCGTATGTTGACTAGCTGGGTTCCAAGCGTTGAGCGGGGCTGTAACAACCTGAATCCCAGCGAGTCCAGATTTTTCACAAAAATGCTAAAATCCAAGCCCACTGTAACCCGAGTTGGGTATCTGGTATCCTGCAAAATGGGCAAAAATAAATATATCATAGCTTAGATAAATATCTCATAGAGGAACTGAATAAAATATAATAGTAAATAAATATTCTCCAATAAAATAACACTTTTAAACAAGTGTCTCAAAGCTGGAAAGTCTCTGTCATCTACCTAACATGTAGGATGTTACGAGGACGGGGTCAGAACTAAAGTTCTGGTGAATGGACAAATTATACACTTCTAAGCTTAATTCTACAAATACCATATTATTTCCATTTACCGTTATATTAGGTTTATTAGATTTATAATACTCTCGCCTTAGTGCGTGAATCGTGCCCATCTACTCCCTAGTAGATTAAAACCTAATAACTGATATATATAGCTACATACCTCTTGACTACATCGGTCCTAGATACTACCCATAATACCTTCTGTATCCTCCTCGTAAAGGACTCTATCGTTTTACTACTATAGCGTTCTGTGACTACATCCATATAGGACTACCTCATAAGGCCCACAATACTGATGTTCCGTCGTCTACTATGAAAACATAAAACTGCGTCTGCCCTAGTTTATACTTATGATCGGACATACAAAATGTAACACATAGTGCATACCTTGAGGACTATACGCAATCGTTCTGTCTACTCCCTGAATCCCACTTAACAAGGTCTACCTTGTACGGAACTCGGTCGGGGATTTTCTATTTCTGTAAAGGACTGCCCTATTAGGCCTACAATACAATATTCTATTTTGTTTGTCTCTTTTCTTATCATGGCTATGGCCCAATGCAGCCACCCGTTAACTAATCAAAAGACCTCTTAAGAGCTAAGTGGTCGTGCCCTACTGCAAACAATCTAAACATCCAATTGGCTGCGCCCCTCATCCAATGTCTCAATAGTGTAAGGTTCATTGGACTGTTGGTTTAACTCTAGTCTTTCCCGAACTCACTTCTTGGTTTTGATGTTGGCTCGTTATCTGCGTGCGACTATCCTTTTGGGTCCTGCCGATTAAAAATTACTTGCAAGTACGGGACATACGAATATCCTACTCCGAATATCAACCCCTTTTGACTGCCTATAATGGTCCTGCCATCCAAAAAGCAGTCAAGGCATACTCTTTTGATGGAACGCCTATAGACCTGCCTCCGGGGGACTGCTCCGTTATTCCTACCCCAGAGGGCCGTCTTAGAGTACCCTCACATCCCGTTGAAGTCTTGTACTTCCTCTAGCCCAAAATATCTAAGCTGGACGTGCTCCTTCTATGCTAAATTCTATGATGAACCGCTTCATTAGGCTGTTCATCTTTTGGGCTGCTTCAAACGCATCTCACTCTTTTATTAGATCCTAAGTCTAATATTTTAATTTGCATTTAGTTTCTTACTTTTTTGGCTACTTATTTACCTTAATTAGCATAATCTTGTCCAAGCCTCACCTAACTATTGTAAGACCATCAGTTCTCAACTGAAAGGGAATGCTATTGGTATTGACCACTTCTATTATCTTGCTTATTAACTTAATTTAAGTATTAAGTTTATTAAAATAAGCCTCTTCTATTATTTCTGCTCTATTTGCTTATTAACTTAATTATAACCTATGTTATAATCTTAGTTATAATTGTCACTTTTATTTTCTTTTGTAATATGTACATTATAAATATAATTACAAGAGTCTCTTTTCTATTCTAGTCCGTCTTATTTTATTATGATATTGAATTCTCTTTAATTCTTTTATATTATATGACAATCATGGCTTGGGACTACGTCCGATTGTCACTAATTTACTTATCATAATAACTGCTTTGCCTTTATTCTATTATCTACACAGTAATTACACATCCATGTATATTTCTTTTAATTGCTTCTACTCTTGTCTAATAATTAACTTGATTTCTTCTTTACTTCCTATAATTCTTCACTTTATTTTCTTATATTCTAGAAAGTAGTTCTATTCTATTTGGTTAGTTACAAAAACTGTGCTAAAATTCCATTTCCATGTTTTAATACTAAACAATGTTGTAAACAATAATCCATAACTACAAGATATTTCTTTTATTATTTATTTTACATGTTGGATAGTGAAAAATACAGTAGTTTCTCTATTACACACTAATTCTCTTTTTCTTTCTTTTATACTTGCAATTATGTTTATCGTTATCGTTTAAATATTAAACTATGGAAATGTATTCCCTTTTCTAAACCAACCAATTAATCTATCACTTACTTCCAAATTAAGTTATTAGATTTTCCCTTCTAATTTATTTTTTTCTCAGTTTTAGCATAATTTACTGCAAATTTCTATTTTTCTCCTTTTGTTTCAGATTTTCTTATTTACGTCTAGTTTCTATAAATCTAGTGTTCTTATATTTTAGTCTATATTTGCGAATTCTTCTCTTTACTATTTTATTCATGTAAAAAGGAATGAAAAGAAGCTAACATTTACAGGCTAAATTTCAACTTTTAAAATAAATGTAAATAACTATAAATTTCTTATTTTTAGGCTTATGCCTTTCTTTAACTATCAAGCCTAATATTATTTATATTTAATTGGATTACTATTTCACTTTTTCCAAATAAATAATAATTAAATATAAGCTCTCTTATACAATTTACAGTCTCGGCATAACTAATTAACATAATTAATTACTAAAATAAATACTGAATAAAATTATTTAATGGGCATCTAACGATAATATATCATAAACGTAAAAGATATATAATTAAATCCACTCATATGGAAAGAAAACACTCTAAGTTCAAGATCTGATTTTTAACCTAGTTCTATTATCTATAGCCTTTCCTATTGCAACCCTATTTGGATCCACAAATTGGGATTTATATGGATTTAGAAATCAGGATCTAATTGAAGAAAAATAAAATAAATAAACTAGAGAACCTATGATTTCTATCTCGAACTTGTAAATCAGAAGGTGTAAATCAAAAATAGCTAATATCTGAAGAATTGGAGGAGAAAGAAGAGTGACAGAGCTTTTGCGCCCACTTAGAAAAATCTGAGTTTGAAGGCTAGCCCTGCCTCTTTATGTATAGAGAGTCCAAATAGTGTCGTCCGGCCGCTTAAAACGATGCAAATCAGACCGTTCAAAAGGGTGCAAAATGAATGCGCCCAATTTGTTTATAAACATTTTATTTATTTTAAATGTTTAAACGTTTTCTATTAATTCCAATTAACTCTCGTTAATTCTTTAATTTAATGCTCTTTATAACGCACGTCTATTTAAGATTTTAAACGTGCCTTGTTTGTTTTATTAGATGTTATTTATAAATGTTAACTTTTAAATGTTATAAATTATACAGGAAATTATTGTCAAGGACAAAATTTCACAGCTTTTTAGCCTCAAGGACAGACCTTCAATATTTTATCCTGAAGGACAACTTTCTGTAGGTATCAGTTTTTAGTTATTGATAGCAGTTTTTAGGTATCAGTTTCTAGTTATCGGTAGCAGTTTTTAGGTATCAGTTTTTAGCTCGGTATCAGTTTTGTTGTCCTTATGGATAATTTTGGAAAATGTTTGTCCTTGTGAATAATTTTTAGAAAAATGTTTGTCCTTGTGGTAAAAATATTGAGGTCGTGTCCTTAAGGCAAAAAATATAGAAAATTTTGTCCTTTAAATTAATTCCCCCTAAATTATAAACGTTTAACCTTTTTTTATGTTACTTGTTTATTCTATTTAATCACCATTAATTGCTTGATTAATTTCCCAATATGAAAGTTATCTATTTTTAATTTCACATGTGCCCAATTAATGTAAATTAATTTCCTCCAATAGCTGATTTGATTACATTGCCTACTAATGTTAATTCATTGTCTTTAATTACTGATATCAATTAACTTCCTTTATGATGACAATGTTAACTAATTACCTTTATGACGCGCGTCTATTTTAAAATTGAAATGCGCATTTTTTCTGGAATTTCATAGCATATATATTTATTTATAACAAATATATTTACATGTATAATCATTTCTCGATACAAAACTTCGAACGTCAATAACTGTTTTAAATGAGCTCTGTTCGAGACATATTATATATGTAAATTGATCAGAAAATCATCACGAACGATGATATAAGTTTCGAGGCCATATTCTGACAATTACAAAAAATGTTTATTTTCATTGTTTATCGTTATTTTGTTATTTAATTATTAAAATCCAGGGTGTTATAGGGGCAAATGCAGCGTGTTATCTATATAAGAAGAGTATAATGTCCTGAATACCGCGAACAAACAACCTAGCATAGATAGCTTACTTACATTTGGAAAAAAATCCATATCGTCCTTTGAAATTATCTCTTCCACACTTACCCCTTATCGATCAATAATCGTAAACGGAGCCACAGTCTAAAGTGACGTAGGAAGCTTTTCTTTTTAGGATCATTGGAGTATAGAAACGGAAAGAGCGATATGACCGAATCATCCACTATATCCGATTTCGTAATAAATCATCGCATTATAATTCAAAAACATCGATGGGAACTTAACCAAGTTCTCTAAAAGAGAAGTTAAGGACAAAGAACCAGATTTCGCTCCAAGACGGTGTACAATCTTCAAGATAAAACTTAGCTTCTTAGCTAGTCAAACTAAAACTATATAGGACAACTCCAAACCTACATCATGCACCCACTTACCGACCTAGACCCTTGAGTAAACTACAAAGCAATGATTGCATCGTCAATACCGGGAATTGAAATTCAGATCGAAATAATAAACGAACGGCTATCAGAAGTCAGTCAATTCAAAACAACATCTTGAGGTAGACTGTAACGACCTGCCCTTTTGGACGGTTTAAGCTGACACATATGCCAACTCAAACCATACATAAGGACAGATTGTTATTGAAGTAAATAAGAAAAGCAAAAAAAGAAAAAAGAAACAGAATCTCGCAGCGGAATGACAAAATATAATAATCAAATAACAGTTCATGAAGCTGTTTACAAAAACATCTGATTTTATTTATACAACACAGAATCAGAGTTACATATAACAAGGATAAACAAATAAATAAATACAGCGGAATATTATGAATGAAATAGAATAAATATAGCATATAATAGTAGTACAAATCTTCGTCTTCGCCCTCTAGAAATGAGATCTTCAAATCTTGAAATGCTCAGGCTGACCCGAGCGAATTGAAAAGACAAAACATTCGAGTCAAAACAAAAAGATCTTATGTAAGTTAAATCAACGGTAAATAAATAAGAGTGTAAATGGCGTCGGAGATGTTTACAAGGTTTGACATATCCTATCCAGTGTCTAACGTGATTGCAATAACTTAAGAGATATTCGAGATTCACATCTCCTAAGGATCCGTTAAACTATCTACTGTGTAGTACAATACGCAATTATAATAGTGTCTACAGTAAAGTAAAGTATTAAAATAGCATTAAGGCGTTACCCATATCACCACTAACATGTTTTTATATATTTCCATAGTCTATACTGTACCGTAATTCCTCCATCAATTGGAGGGCTATCAGAGGGAACTCCATAGATATGGCACAAAACAAACTCGTAGAAAGCGCGCTAGGGTATGTGAACACGACACACAAGGAAATGCCAGGGTAGATATACCGTTTGCGGATCCGGACTAGTGGTAACGCATAGCAGCTACTACCGTCCACCTCGGAACACACTCCCAAATCAAAATCGAAGGTAGCCACCAAAATAATCACAAATCATAATAAAATATCGAAGAAGTGTGTTTGATAGGAGGAATGACCTCACATGGCCCGACATGGCTCCTGATTTTAGTTACATCTAAGCTGACTCACGGGAGTTAGGGTCATGTCATACCTCAAACAGAAATCGTACACCAAACCATCTTACTTCATTTATGGAATCTCCACAACGTACATAGTTGTTAAAGTAGTTTTCGGTATTGACAGAGAGTATGACAATATTCGATCCCAGTCTCTTTAACAACCAATCCCTTATTACACATCGGATGTTCCTTTACATTTCAAAAGTTAATTTACAATTTATATCAAAACATCATATTCTCAAAACCATAATACTTTTGAAATCATATTCACTTTGAACCATATTCACTTTCAAATCATATCATTTTCAAAGTCATAATTTCTTCCAAAAAAATCACATTCCCAAAATAGGTTAAATCCTTTCTTTAAAATCATCATATTCAAATAAATTATAACTTTTAAATCCCATCTTAGGTTATAACATCATTTAACCGTATTCTCTATCAAATCAATAAACTGAATATAAACACTTCTACTTTACTTAGTCTGGAATATTTGGAAAATAGTTTTAATAAGTATAAATAATTAAAATAGTTATAACTAGTTAAAATACTCTAAAATAGTTTAGTCATAGATTTAATGGTACAGTTAAATTGATTTAAGATAATTAATTAATTCTAAAATAGATTTAATATAATTTAAAATACATTAAATAGCTTTAAAATAGATTAAATAGCTTTAAAATAGATTAATTAGATTTGAAATAAGTAAAATGGTTTATTTAGTTTAAAATAAATTAAATGGTTATAATAGGTTAAAATGATTTTATATATTTAATATAGGTTAAAATAGTTTAATAGATTTGAAATTTTAATAAATAGGAATTTTAAAATAGTATACTTTTAAAGCAGCTTATATTAAATATGAAATTGGGAATTTATATCATATTTAACTATTCATCTCATTTCAACATATTTGGACCATTTCAATTTCCAAATCAACAAATCCATTTCAAGCCTTTCAATTTTAAATTTCAATACACCATCGAATTTCATTTATACTTAAAAAATTACTTTCAACTTAATTTCTTAAAGCAAAAACTTTAAGCCAATTCACATTTCAACATAAAACTTGATTTCTAATAATATTTCAATTTATACAAATCAAATTTTATTTCAAGATATTGTTTAATTAAATGCGAAAATTTAAGGATTCAAAATCATTTAAATTTAACCAATCTGGTGTCCGTATATAATTCTCTATCCTAGGGTCAAGTGATATGGATATTTATCATTTCAATCCGCAATCTAAAAATTTTATATTCACGCATATATATCATTTCAACCCGCAATCCTGAAAATATTAAAATCCATAAAATCGCTCGAGTCTATCATTTCAACCCATAACAATTTTTCCCTAATCTATAGGCCATTCGGGTATGTATCATTTCAATCCGTATGGAACTTATAGTTATAACAATATAAAATACAACATCCATTCGTCCGATACAAACAATCAATCATTCATCACAAACATAATCCAATTCAATCAATAAACATCAATATATAACCGATAATCAATACAGGTATTACATTGACGAATTAAAAATTCAATATCAAGTTTAATGATAATTTAATGCAATAAAAGTCAAATTGAACCAGAATGACCATTTTGTTGAATATGCGAGTATATGATGTTTGTTTGATGATAATATACATATATATATATATGTATATATATTCATTTAAATGTATTTATTAATGTACTATTTTATTTTTCACATAATTAAATAAATATTTGCTGAATAAAATAAATAACACAGTATTTAAATTCAAATAGATATTTTATTCAAACAAATATTAATTATAATTTTGAATATTACAAATTTGAACTCTCACTATATATATACAAATTCAATGACAATACAATTTCGATTACATAATAATTTCTAATTTACAAATACATCTCACTACATATCGCTCATTCACTCGTATTTATCTTCAACTTTATTCTAGATTGAATCTAGCATCTGAGCAATCTGCAAAAATAAATACTGAGGCAGTAAAATTGAAAAGGAAATATTTTTGCAGTGTAAAATGAAAATGTATTTTTGAAAATAATATTTGCCTCATTTTTTTGGGTTGTTCGTCATCATTTAAATTTGAATTCATCATACATGAACAGCTTATGACATGCGCAGTATACCACTGTACATGCCACAAGGCCGTGCACACCGATATATACACTTAATAAAATTACAGGGACATATGAGCACAGGTCAAACCCAAATGAAACACCGGGTTCAACTCAAGTGCAATACAAATAAAATCACGACATAAGCACAATGTCAAACCCGAGCTTTAAAGCTGGATTCAACACAGGTGCAATTCAAAATGCAAATAATTATCGAGTGAAACAAAGGCCATGCAAGCTACATACAGTCTCAAGTGAAAGGCTAGACAGTCCATTCAGACCATCAAGCAAATGCATATCAGATGATGTCAACGAGACTCAGCATGTACATGAAGGCAGCAATACTAAAACCAGCAAAAACAGGTACAACATAATGAAAAGGTCGAAATCAACCCATGAACAAGACTACATCAAGAAAACAAGCTACATACAAATACACACAACAACAAAATCCAAGACCAGTGAATTGAAATGGTCGACCAGGCAGTAGACAGTGCAAAGTGGTGCACATGTAACTAGAGCCAAGGCAGGAGAAACCAGAATGCAACCAGACTCCACAAAGTTACATGGAAGCAAGTGTACATGTACACTGTAAAATAACAATGAAGCCAATATCGAACCAGTCGATAAATACGTCAAGTGAAGCAAAATTCAGGTGAATCATGAAGAACACAAGACTGGCAACAAAATACTCCAAGTCAATATCAAGGCATGAACCAGACAACAACTCACAAGCTCCACACTCGAAGCAGCTTCCACATGTGACAACAATACATGACTCAAGACTGTAATACTTACACAGTGCATAGCATCATCAATGCAACCAGACTTCGAGTCGAGTAGTTGACAATGCATACAAATGCGCATGTATCAAAACCAGGTACAAATTCAAGTGAAAGAAAAATGGTACAAGTGCAAGCTCAACTAAATCTATATGTGCAGACTACACAAATACATGGAGCAATGCAACAGTCAACAGTGAAGACAACAACACGACTCAAATAAATCTCCAATGCAATGCAGACTACAAGACCAAGCTAATGAACAATAAGTGAATGACACACATCAAATATGTAGTAGCCAAGACATCAAGCCAGAGAAGACTGCATAGATATATACATGAAGATCAGACAACACAATGCAAATGGACTCATGTGGAATAATCGAAGACAACAAGTTTACACGACAATAAAGTATGATTGCCACGACATCAGAGGTGACTTCAACATATAGTGACAGCAATGCATACCAGACTATAAGTGCAAATACAATATGACAACAAGTGTAGTGAAACTAAAATTGGCAGAATACATATACGATTCAGTGATGCAGTGATCAAAGCCGAGACAAAATCAAGCAGGAAATGTCAATAATAAAACAGTGCACAAATTCACAATTAAGCAGTAGTTTTGATCAAAGATAGAGAAGCTGAAAAAAATAGCTTGCGTCAGGAATTTCAAGTTAAACAAGTTAATGCTGAAGTCACAATGCAATCAACATCATCAAATCAAGTCAAGCCGAGGTGAGAAAAGCAATTCAAAGCCATGCAAGTCAAGAAATAAAAAATATCATCGCATAAACAAGTCAGTATCGAAGATTGAACAAGTCAAAAATCGAAGCCGTGGTGGCCACGAAAGAGATCAACACCGTGATTATCAAGTAACCAAATATACGAAATTGACAAAGTCAGAAATCACCGTCAACATTCAACAATATCATACGACCAAGGAATTATCAGAACGAACGAAAATCAAGGGGTTCGAACCCTATATAAACCCTAAACGTCATCGGCAAAGGGAGTACTCGAGTTCAAGCAACAAAGAACAAAATTTTCAAATCGAATCAAGTCGAGCATAGGCAAATTGAAAAGTAAAAGCACATACAAGTTTTAACAATCGTACTCGATTGAATTGAAGAAGCCGTGAGCAATCTAATTGATCGAAGAAAAGAAATTGAAGCATCAGCAAAAAATTGAAGCGGCGACTCAATTCCCATAAAACCCTAGTTTTTGCAAAGAAGACGAACGCCATTTTTCACAAGCAAAGATACGGCCGAACGAATAAAGGAAAAGGGGACAGTGTTTTATAATTTCATAATAGTTGGGCCGGGTATAATTTTATTATTGGGCTTTAGTGTTGAAATTAGGGTTTATTTATTGTATTGTTTTAAAGTGTTTTTAATTTCTCTTTTAGACATTGTAATTACTAGTTATGTGACTAGGGTACGAACTACGGTGGTGTAGTTCGAGAATTCGCAACTCAGTGGCTAAGTTGTGGCAGGGTTTTGAGCGTAGAGTTAAGGCTAGTCGATAGCGGGTGTCGTGAGTTTACGTGTTTAGGCGTCTGACTACTTAATTTCTAGTAGAAACCTTGGGGGCAACATGTAGGAAGGGTTTTGCCGAAGCTGGGTAAATTCTATGTTGTTCTATTTCTACATTTATTATTCTGCTGTTATCTGTGCTGCTATTCTGATATATCTGTGTTGAAAATATTTTATATAAACTTCTGTAATTAATTTTTATAATTAATAGTATCACCCTATTCACCCCCCCTCTAGGGTGAATTCGATCATACAAGTGGTATCAGAGCTAGGTACAAAAGCTATTTTTGTTTTAAAACATTGATTTTTTCAAAAACCAATTTTTGTTTTAAAAATTTGAATTTTTAAAATGGCTTCTTTTAATACTGCTTTTGCTAAGGGTCAGTCTGTAGTTAGACCACCAATATTCAATGTGAATATGCTTACTGGAATAATAGAATGAATATTTTTCTGAAAACCATTGATGCTTGGAATATTGTTAAGACAGGTTATAGAGCACCCACTATAGTTGTAAATAATCAAGAAATTGAAAAACCATTTGATCAATGGACAGATCTAGAAAATAAGTTACAGAATGCTAATGCCAAAGCTATGAATTCGATTATTTGTTCATTAGATCAATTTGAATTTAATCGTGTCTCACATTGTCTAACTGCGCAGGAAATATGGCACACACTAGAAGTGACTCACGAAGGAAGATCTCAAGTCAAGGAATCTCGCATTTCCATGCTGAGTAGCGAATACGAGAATTTTACAATGACCAAGGAAGAAAATGTTAAAGAGATGTATGGAAGGCTTTCCAACATTGTATACAAATCAAAAGCTCTCGAAAAATCATACACATAATTAGAAATAGTCCGAAAAATCCTTAGAGTCCTTCCATGAAGTTTGAAGCAAAAGTGATTGCCATTCAAGAATCGAAAGATTTAAAACAAATCAAAGTTGAAGAACTCATCGGAAATTTCACCACTTATGTGCTAGAAATGAAATTCAAGGAAGAGCGTGAAGGAGGAGATACTCGAAAGAAATCTATAGCTCTCAAAGAAGCACCTGAAAGTGATGATGATGAAGATGATGATGGAGCCGCAGAGCTGGAAATGGTAATAAAGAGATTCAAAAAGTGGAACCACAAATACGAATATCCCACTCTGAATCAAAAATTAAAAAGCAGAGTAAACAAAGTTCTAGATAACCCAGAATAGCAAGAAATCATCTGTCATAAGTGCGACCAACCTGGATACATCAAGCCCAATTGTCCTCAAAATAGACCGACTTAGAAAAGAAATCAAAAAGGATAAATTTTGCAGCTACGTGGAATACAAGTGATGAAGATAATAAAAATACTAGCAGTGAGAGTGAGAAAGCAGATATGTGCCTTCAAGGTAATATTAACGGTTGTGACGATGACGAGCCAAGCGAGGTATCAAAACCCACTCACTCGGAATTACTTATGTATTTCCATGAAGTAAATGGCTGTTTTGAACGACTTAGGGAGAAGTATGCCAAACTTGAATCAAAAAAAGATACTTTGATAGATTTAAACAAACAACTTGACCAATTAGTTAAAAACTATCAAATTAGGATCCCTAAGTGTGATAAGTGTCCAACATTCGAAGAAGAGATTAAAAAATCAGAAATCAAAATTAAATCGCTTGAAAATGAAATTCTGTTTTTGAAAGAAAGTGAAAACACAAGAAGAGGAAATTCTATTAAAAAGTGCACAAAATTATTAAACGAAAATGAATCTCTTAAAACACAAGTCGAACAACTGTCAACGACTGTAGATAAATTTTCCAAAAGTAAAAAATTGTTGAATATGCTATTAGCGAAACAAACTGTTAATACAATTAGACAAGGACTTGGATATAATTAATCTGAAAATGTTAGGAATGAAATTAATCAAGTCAATTCCGTGTGCACAATTTGTAGAAAATTTGGACACAATCAAAATAATTGTTGGTATAGACCCAAACACGTAAAAACTATTCCAATTTGGATTCTAAAAGGAATAAATATAAAATCCCTTAAAGTTAAACAAATTTGGGTGCCAAAAGGAACATATAAAAATAGTTTTGGCTCTCCACAAACATATTTTTCAAAATCTGCTACCACTAACAACTATGGACCTATAAAAACAAATAGTTCACAAAACTCTTCTCTCGTATAGATGTGGTGGCAGGCTAAGGAACAACAATAGTGTTACTTGGATTCTGGCTGTTCCAAGGACGTAACGAGCATCAAAGCAAAGTTCCTTAGCCTAGTACAAAGGTGATAGAATCACAATGGACAACAATGAAAAAAACATCGTAAAGGTAAAAGAGGTAATGGTATATTCATCTTGAACAATATATTAATGTGATAATCTGCACCATATCTAATTTGAATTAATTCAGCCAGTTATGTGATAATGAAATAAATGTTGATGATTAATCTGACTTATTCAAAATTGTTAACCAATCATCTTTGAACAATTTGTGTTGATTATTGATGATGTTTTAATAATTAATGATGATGTATGATAATGCATTTGGTTATTTACGGCTGACACTATATTCACGATTTTGTTTATTGGCACGGCTTCAATTAAAATCCAAAAGAATTTCATTTAAAAAGTTGAAAAAAATGGATTTCAAGAAATTGTTGAAAATCTCACGGTCTGGTCTATGACATTTAATTAATGATAATTTTGAGTGAAAGAAAAATTCAGATGCAGATTACACTGGTAATATAGTTGATACAAAAATTACTAGTGGAACGTGATTTATATTGAGACATTTAATAACTGCATCGTTTTTCAAAGAAAATATCTGCACATTTTTCATTTCAAATAATTTTCCAAAAGCAGAATATTTTTTATAAAACCCCTTCTAGAAAATCATTTTCGACCTTGTTTCAGATTAGCCATTTTTAGAAAATTTTATAATTATTTTTGAATATGATTCTAAATGACTATATTAACTATTCTGACTCCCTACTGATTTTCGAAAAAGATAAATTTCTAAAGTGATGAGTGTTGATATTAATCATATATTATAAATTAAGACGGTATAATTAATAAATTTCTTTAGAAATTTAAATAAGATTTATAAACACTTTGTGTTGGTAAAAATTCCATGATCATTTCTATTTCTATCATTTTCTATGGACCATCACTCATCATAATCCAATATAGTATGTCAATATGTGGTACTTTAAACATGAATTATTCATTTTTCATTTTATATTTAAAAAAATCCAAAGTATTCACTCTCATTTAAAAGTCCTCACGGTTATGCATGGGTGAATTACTTGGAATTTTTGACTACGTGCTTCCATCCTCATTTAAAAGTCCTCACGGTTATGCATGTATGGAACGCATATCAAAATTGATTTATTAAATAAATAAGTTGATTATAATCTCATTTAAAAGTCCTCACTGTTATGTGTGGTTAGAAGATACTTGAATTCATTTTTTAAAATAAATTTGGAATACTAATAATCTCATTTAAAAGTCCTAACGGTTATGCATGGTTGGTAGATATTCAAATTCCTGATATAAATATACCACAAATAGGCACAACTGTATGATTTTATATGATGACATCATCCCTATCCTTCTAAAGTGGAATATGCATCAAACAGAGTATTTATCATTTTTTATTTGATTTTTTATTGAAATCTAGTATTTATATTCAATTGAGTTCTAGTGTTGTATTAATGTCTACCACTTTATCTCTATTTTTTTAACGCTATTACTCTTTTGCTGATAACAGGGGGAGAGAAAAGTTAAGATTTTGACAAATAAACGTCAAATATTTTCTATTTGCATCTAGGCTTATTTGCGTATTTTTATTTACATGCATATATGAAGGGGGAGCTTTGTGTAGAGAGGAAGCATTCAAATAGAGGAAGCAAATTAAATGATCAACATTTACAAATTCAAAATCTTAAATATATGTTTGTTATCATCAAAAGGGGGTGATTGTTGAATATGCGAGTATATGATTTTTGTTTGATGATAATAAACATATATATATGTATATTCATTTAAATGTATTTGTTAACGTACTATTTTATTTTTCACATAATTAAATAAATATTCGCTGAAAAAATAAATAACACAGTATTTAAATTCAAATAGATATTTTATTCAAACAAACATTTATTATAATTTTGAATAGTACAAATTTGAACTCTCACTATATAATATGCAAATTCAATGACAATACAATTTCGATTACATCACAATTTCTAATTTACAAATACACCTCACTACATCTCGCTCACTCACTCGTATTTATCTTCAACTTTATTCCAGATTGAATCCAGCATCTAAACAATCTGCAAAAATAAATACTGACACAGTAAAATTGAAAAGGAAATATTTTTGCTGTGTAAAATAAAAATGTATTTTTGAAAATAATATTTGCCTCAGTTATTTGGGTTGTTCGTCATCATTTAAATTTGAATTCATCATAGACGAACAGCTTGTGACATGCACAGTGTATCACGGTACATGCCACAAGGCCGTGCACATCGATATATACACTTGATAAAATTACAAGGACAAGGTGAGCACAGGTCAAACCCAAATGAAATGCCAGGTTCAACTCAAGTGCAATATAAATAAAATCATGACACAAGCACAAGGTCAAATCCGAGCTTTAAAGCTGGGTTCAACACAGGTGCAATTCAAAATGCAAATAATTCTTGAGTGAAACAAAGGCCATGCAAGCTACATACAGTCTCAAGTGAAAGGCCAGACAGCCCATTCAGACCATCAAGCAAATGCATATCAGATGATGTCAATGAGACTCAGCATGTACATGAAGACAGCAAAACTCAAACCAGCAAAATCAGGTACAACATAATGAACAGGTTGAAATCAACCCACCAACAAGACTGCATCAAGAAAACAAGCTACATACAAATACATACAACAAAAAAGTCCAAGACCAGTGAATTGAATTGGTCGACCAGGCAGTAGACAGTGCAAAGTGGTGCACATGTAACCAGAGCCAAGGCAGGAGAAACCAGAATGCAACCAGACTCCACAAAGTTACATGGAAGCAAGTGTACATGTACACAGTAAAACAACAATGAAGCCAATATCGAACCAGTCGAAAAATACATCAAGTGAAGCAAAATTCAGGTGAAAAATGAAGAACACAAGACTGGTAACAAAATACTCCAAGTCAATATCAAGGCATGAACCAGACAACAACTCACAAGCTCCATACTCGAAGCAGCTTCCACATGTGACAACAAATACATGACTCAAGACTGTAGTACTTACACAGTGCATATCATCATCAATGGAACCAGACTTCGAGTCAAGTAGTTGACAATGCACATAAATGCACATGTATCAAAACCAGGTACAAATTCAAGTGAAAACAAAATGGTACAAGTACAAGCTCAACTGAATCTATATGTGCAGACTACACGAATACATGGAGCAATGCAATAGTCAACAATGAAGACAACAACACGACTCAAATGAATCTCCAGTGCAATGTAGACTACAGGACCACACTAATGAACGACAAGCGAATGACACACATCAAATATGTAGTAGCGAAGATATCAAGCCAGAGAAGACTGCACAGATATATAAAAAAGACCAAACAACACAATGCACATGGACTCATGTGGAACAAGCGAAGACAACAAGTTTACATGACAATAATGTATGAATGCCACGACATCAGAGTTGACTTCAACATAACGGTGACAGCAATGCAGACCAGACTACAAGTGCAAATACAATATGACAACAAGTGTGGTGAAACTAAATTTGGCAGAATACGCATATGATGCAGTGATCAAAGCCGAGACAAAATCAAGCAGGAAATGTCAAAAATAAAATAGTGCACAAATTCAAAATTAAGCAGCAGTTTTGATCAAAGACAGAGAAGCCAAAAAATAGCTTGCATCAGGAATTTCAAGTTGAACAAGTTAATGTCAAAGTCACAATGAAATCAACATCATCAAATCAAGTCAAGACGAGGTGAGTAAAGCAATTCAAAGCTGTGCGAGTCAAGAAACAAAAAATATCTTCGCATAAATAAGCACTACAAGAAAAAACCTTTTTATAGCGTTTAAAAAACGCTGTAAAAGGATACGATGGCGTTTTTATAAACGTTGTATATCAACATGTTGTAATATGTCAGGGATCTATAATAGCAACCTCAGAATCGCTATAAAAAAACATGCTATAATTGATGTTACTTATAGCGTTTCTGAATTGCTATTAAATTGATTATTATAGTAATTATAAATGTTATAGAAATATCATTGCCTGATTATTATAGCAACTATAAATGCTGTAAAAACGCTATAGAATGTTTACTTTAGTCTTTCATAGCATTATTTACTTGCCATGAAAACTGTTTAATCGTTGCAGAATATTTTTATTGCACTAGCATAACGCTATAATATGTATAGCCATGACAATTTTTTTCCCAGCATTAGTATAAAAAGGATGTAACATACGGTATTTCACACAGTATTAACAATTAAGCATAAAAAAATATACATGAATAAAAGCATTTCATGCACAATATTAAGCATATAAATATTAGTAACAATTAATACAATCATAGCTAACCAAAACAATACATAATAAAAGTAACAATCCATACAACCATAGCTAACCAAAACGATACATAGTAAAAGTAAAGATGTAAGAACATCGACACAAAATACATTTGAAGGAGAATGAGTGAGGCAACATATTTTTTCATGCCTTCCACCATAGCGTAAACCCAGAGCATCATACACCGCCTGTCAAAAAGCACATATGTCTATTAGTCATAAAAAGTAAACATAAATTATCATGAATACCAAAATATGGAAGAAAATATGTGCGACAAACAAAGAAAATACCCAAAATTAACAGCTACATCATTCTATGCGCTAATTTTATGTAAACAACAACTATATACCCTTGCTGTTCTTGCTGTTTACGGTCCCAGATTTCAACTGATTTATACCAGTATGTACCGGTGATCATTTACGTTCACGAAAAGTGGAGCATGGCTTGCCATTTCAACGACATCGCTGCATGAACCATTCGGTAAGTTTGGTGAGAAAACATACACAAATTCTATTGTTATGAGCTGGAAAACACTAGTTGTTTATAAGGTAATGAAAAGAGTAAGTTTGGTGATATTACCTAATGAAATGTCCACAAGCTTAGCAGCAGCTGCAACAGCAGAACCACTATAAGATCCACTGGTACTCTGCCTGGAGAACACGGATTCTTTGGTTTCCTGTAATGGTTATTTACACCATTTATGCTGCATATAAATATCTGTATGAGATCATTATTGTAAAACTTTTAGACAGATTAGAGTATGATGTGTGCATGTATAAACCTGATGCAAGTGAAATGGATATGAAAAATTGTTAAAGCATTTATATAACAACTGAAACGGTTATTCTGGTACGATTAATTTGGAACTATTATTTTGTAAACTTAAATAGAATATGATTTGACAAACATAACTTAAGAAAATAAATACTAACACATGAAACGAAAAAATTATTTGGTAAAATTGAATAAATGTTAAGTGATGGTTACCAATTAGTTGTGATCAATTAAGAAAAATCATACACATAAAGTTTACATAACTTAGTAGCTTAAATAATGCCATAACATTTTCTTTACTTACTAAAAATAATGTCAGCATAACTTTCAATGTTTACAGACTATAATTTGAAAATCATGAATAGATGGAGATGGAAGGCAAAGAAAATTCGGAATAATTCTAAAAGCAATAAATAGTGAAAATGACATGAACGTTAGTAATCAATGTATTTGGTCATTTTCAACATTTACTTACCAATCGGCCACAAACATGTTGTAAACTGAGGTTTTGCACATCATAACATCAAAACCTAATCGAGAAGGAAATAGATACTAGATGTACAGAAATGTCGTATATTTATCAATATTATACACAAACGTGGTATCAAACAATCTATTATTACCCAGCTACAGGAGATTGGCTATATGATTTGCAACATGGACCCTGCAAAAGCAAAACTTACTTTAAATAATTTATGCTTTGCAGAAGTAGTCTATCTTAACTCTCTTCCTTCCGCAATAATTTCGTTTATCTCGCTTCAATCCAATAAATCACATTTGTCACATATTTTTTTATCATGTTTATTCTACAATTAATCAAAAGAAAATTTAATAAAGATTTCAAAATTTAATAAAGATTTGCAAAGTGGTCCAAAATGAGAATAAAGTTATTTTGAAAAAAAAGAACCAGCAAAGTATATCAAAATTGTGATTTTATTCATAGTTTGTTGTCTTCTAATCAAACCTATATTGTCGATAACGATTTTCAGTACAGTTCATAACTAGATTTTTGTATTGAATGGCACTGTTTATGTACCTGATGACCAACATCCCATATAATCTTATCCTCGGGAGTGTTGAAAACATGATGAAGAGCAGCAGATAGTTCGACCAAGCCTAAATTCATGCTCAAATGACATCCTGCCTTCGACACTGAGTGCACCATGTCCATTCTCAGTTCAGCTGCCAATTGCTCCAAATCCTACATTCCATAATTTTAAATTTAATTGACATATGATAGAAAAATAACTATGCCTAAATTTAATTTGATCCATCCATATTAATGAAATCCAGCCAATGACTAATTATATCCATGCTGATCTTGATATCCCAACGCCTAGATATTCTCTTCATAATTATTCAAGAAGTAAATTTATGAAACTAAATGAATTAAACATATCCTAGACAAAAAAAAAATTAGTATATGGAACTTTGTAGTTTAACAGACTTACACTTAAATCCCCTCATCGTTTCTCAATTATTCATTTATGTGTAATTGTTAACTATTATCATATGCAGACATGTTAGGTAAGCTATTAATAGTTTTGGAAGAAAATAATTAAGCACCTGTGTGCTCCACGCAATAACACATGCAACAAAAATACAAACATACAGAAGCTCAAAAACTAATACGTATACCAAAATAACTCATCGCCCTCTACAGAAGTAGATGCCTATGCAGGAAAAAAAAGCATAACTGTCTGATTATAAATCAAAACCAATGCAAAGAAATGTGATAAGTACCCACTTACCAGGGATAAATAAACCCCAAATAATAACATAAGTTTTCTGACACAATTTTGATATTCCTGCAGAACCGCAAATGAATTTTCCATCGCTTAAGAAAGATATTCGTAAGAATACGTACAAAAGCATTCCTTAATCAAGCCTGTTAGCTGCATTATATAAAAAAGTTATTGGTAAGAATACGTATAGATGGTAATAAATGATAAACACAAGAAGAAGAAGAAGAAGAAACAACGATGCCAGTCGCTGTGATGAACTACAGAAATTTAGGCATAGTAATAGTGAGAAAACAAATTGCATTGAACATAGTTGTATACACAATTATCAAGCATTAACTAAAAACCTGATCCACTCGATGAGTAAACAATTATTCAAGGATATGGAACCATCAATGTATCACAGTATAGATTATAAGAGTAGGCTATTACAATGCTTTCATATGCACTCTGTATCGTCGGTTACTTTCAATACTTATGAATGCCGGAAAATCGCAATAATTATGATACCCTTGTTATGATGCCTGATCAAAAAGTGATCTCTGTAAGTACCTCGACCGATTCCTAGTAAATTCTCATAATAACAAAATTTAAACTCATGTATCCCCTCTTATGTTAAGTCATATATCCATCAGTGATTATATATTTTTCTTAATGGAACCAGCTTAAGATGGTTTGATTTTGATTTAACAAGTATTCTTAGAAGCAGACAAACAGTCTACATCTCATGCTCTTGCGCATTCAAAAGAGATAATGTATGGCTATTGTTATCGTATAAAAAAGAACGAAATAACCCAATTCAAACAGTACATATATTGGCAAACTCATAATTAATCTGAACGTGGGTAACCCGATCAAAAGTCCACAGAATATCAATAGATTAAACTATTGATTATCAATGCTTATGTGATGTCTGTATAATAACAAACAAGGAAAAATAATTCACGTGCATAAGTAAAATAAAAGCAAATACATGAAACACTTGAAATTGATGCTTCCAAAATTCTGCCTCTGCTTTCTGCCCCATACTAGCCCAGACATCTGAATATAATATGCCTGCTCCCTTCACCGCTTCTTTGGGATCATTTGCTACTTCTATTTTGCCGATTCCAGCAATCTTGGCTAGTTCAATTGTTTTTGCATCTGGTTCAAAGACTTTTTGGACAAGCATAGACGAAATAAAGGTGGAGGGGGGCAACAGATGCAAGCAGAAGTCATGAGTGCACAATATTTTTCCGCCTCCAACATACATAGCCTAAATGATAATAGATTTCAATATATAAGTATATTTATGCATTGTCAAATTGAAGTTTACATAACCTTAATATGTTTATGCTATGCTTCAGATCTGGTACCAGTTCCACATAAACCAAGTGCCAAATCTACATCGAATCACTTCCTCGACTTTGCATTAGGAACCCTCATCGGGATACATCGAATCTTTTCTTCAACAGTATCTTCCCAATCGACTTCAAATGCATTAGTTACATTCATTAGTTCTATAAATTACAATCTAAATGTTCGGTCACTAATACAAATTATAATTGGGTAAAATCCAAAACATATTATTAGGAACTACCTTTATATGTTGAGAATTGGAACTGACAGGGAATCGTCAACCTAAATGCTCATAGGCTTCCCTTCTTTGGAGCGCGACATGCTAATAACCGTGACATGAAGTCTGATTCAGCTTCCCTTCTTTGAAGAACCCCAAATTCTTTGAGGATTCATGCTTCAACTTTGTGAAGGAATTGACTTCTTTGAGGAATCGCGTGAAATCGAGCTTCGAGGAATCGAGCGATTGCAAAATCGAGCGATTGCAAAATCGAGCGATTGCAAAATTGAGCTTTAGCAGTGAGAAGGGATTCGTGGTTTAACAGGGATTTGTGAGTGAAAATAGGATTCATGAACGAAAGGAGTCTCGTAATTTTGGAATTGGAATTGAAGATGAAAAGAGGCCATGTATGGCGGCAAAGGAAAAAGGAGGAGGGAAATGTAACATTGGACTGCCAAATTTTCTTTTGGTTTATTGATGGCATGAGCGAAAGCTATCTTTTTAATCAAAATGACCATAACTATCTATTCATAGCAAGTTGAATTTTCATGCAATCTTTGCTTGCTATTAATAGAACATTTTCTTGTAGTGAAGTCAGTATCCAAGATTGAACAAGTCAGAAATTGAGCCATAGTGGCCACGAAAGAGATCAACACCGTGATTATCAAGTAACCAAATATACGAAATTGACAAAGTCAGAATTCATCGTCAACATTCAATCGATATCATACGGCCAAGGAATTATCAGAATGAACAAAAATCAAGGGGTTCGAACCCTATATAAACCCTAAACACATCGGCAAAAGGAGTATTCGAGTTCAAGCAACAAAGAACAAATCTTTCAACTTGAATCATGTCGAGCATAGGCAAATTGAAAAGTAAAAGCACATACCAGTTTTAACAATCGTACTCGACTGAATTGAAAATGCTACGAGCAATCTAATTGGTCGAAGAAAAGAAATCAAAGCATCAATAAAAAATTGAAGCAGCGACTCAATTCCCACAAAACCCTGGTTTTCGCAAAGAGGACGAACGCCATTTTTCACGATCAAAGATACGGCCGAATGAATAAAAGAAAAGGGGACGATGTTTTATTATTTCATAATATTTGGGCCGGATATAATTTTATTATTGGGCTTTTGTATTGAAAATTAGAGTTTATTTATTGTATTGTTTTTAAGTGTTTTTAATTTCTCTTTTAAACATTATAATTACTAGTCGTGTGAGTAGGGAACGAACTGCGGTGGTGTAGTTCGAGAATTCGCAACTTAGTGGCTGAGTTGTGGCAGAGTTTTGAGCATAGGTTAAGGCTAGTCGATAGCGGATGTCGCAAGTTTACGTGTATAAGCGTCTGACTGCTTAATTTCTAGTAGAAACCTTGGGGGCAGCACGTATGAAGGGTTTTGCCGAAGCTGGGTAAATTCTGTGTTGTTCTATTTCTGTATTTATTATTCTGATGTTATCTGTGCTGCTATTCTGATATATCTGTGTTGAAAATATTCTATATAAACTTCTGCAATTAATTTTTATAATTAATAGTATCACCCTATTCACCCTTCTCTATGGTGAATTCGATCCTACACATTTAACATACCAACAGCAATCAGTAAATTCCTAATCACTTAATAAATTAAATTTAACAAACATAAGAAATTTTAGAAGTTGTGAGTGGGGATAAATACTCACCTTTGAATTTTAGCCCACAGAAGCGCAAAACACAACAGTCTCCAAATTCAACTAAATCAATTTCATGTTGTGCGGAATTTAAAATGAATCCACAGAAGAAATCGTGCATGAATTAAAGTTTATGCAAAAGATATTCATGTTATTAAAATATTATTAAAATAATAATTAGTATGCAAAAAATTGAACAATTTTATTACTTATGCTTTTCTCAAGATGAGGCTTAGGAAAAGATTGTAAAATAACTAAGATGAAGACAGGACCTGTACGAAAAAAATAAAAAATAAAAAAGATCATGTTTCATAAAAGAAAGCTTTTGGATTTGCAAGAATAAGAGTTTTTGATTATGAGATGTCGAGAGAAACAAACCACAAATGAAGAAATAAGCTGTAAGTTATTTATAATTAAGAAATGAAGGTGGAGGGACAAAAATAAATGTCACAATTATTTTGAAAGCTTCAGGCATTAATAATGCATAAGGAAATGTACGTTGGAATGAAAAAATTTGCAAACCAAAGGAAAGTAAAATTTTGTATATGTGAAAATGAGGTGGCAAGAATTAAATACAATCTAAAAGTCCAGGCTCAGGTATTAAACATAAGGAGAAATGAATACATTAAGTATTAATAATAAGGTAACTATTTTAAATCATTCATCCAACAATTAATAACAAAATAAATGAAGGGACCACGTACATCGCACAACCTTTTGAAATTCAATTTTCCTGAAACGTAACCAAATTTACTTCATTAACTCAAATAATATTCAAATTTGTACGCATTTAGGTTTTTATCTACGCATAAAAGATATATATTAAACTTACCTTAAAATCGAAAATGTTCAATTTGGTTTTCCCAAAATGAACTTTTATTTCCATTAAAACACTCTTTTTGTTTAACACAAAACTTGTGTTTCTTTTATTAAATCTATTTATTACAACCAACGTTTTCTTTCCTTTTAATTGAAATATTTGAGTTACATTAATTGCAATTACTTGCAAAGTTATATTTCAAAACAGACAACTAAAATGGATGAAAAATAGACTAATTGTTTATTTAAAACACGTTTATAAATTTGTTATTTATACACAAGAGTAATAAATAACTTTGAAATAGATTATTTTTCTATTCTTGTAATCAATCTGTAAGTTAAAACACAGTTCAACAAGCATATATTTCTTCCTTTAAAACCAATCATTCTATTCTTTATTTTAATGAAATTAATACTACATTCGCAAATGAAACACCCATTTTATTTGATATAAATGTTCTTTTCATTAAACCAACTTTCCTTATATTTTCACAAAACATAAGCTACATTTAATTACATCTATTAATTTACAATTTGGTGTCCTCTCTATCATTAATTGAAATTATTCAGTTACATTATTTTCAATTGTTTAAAAAGGTGAATTTAAAAATGGACAAAATAAATTTAATGAGAAATAGAACAATTATTTCCTATCAAACAGTGATTTAAACATATTTATACACTATTGGATACAAACAGTAATGCACATTTCTTACCAAATAATAGTTTCTCATCTCCTATTTGTATTAACAACTATATTCCATTATATAAAAACTTTGTCAATTCAGCACATTAATTATAATTCAAAATCCCAACTAATTTTTTCACCTTGGTTCCATTCTTTTATATACACCAATTATAGCCCGCTGAATAAAATTAACATTTCTATTCATTCTATTACACCTACAGATTTCAGTTATTGTCTTAATTCTCATTAAGGTAACATTTAATTTAATTTAATTTTAATTTATTTTCAATTCAATTTAATAGACTATATAAATGGGTATCACATATTAGTGGTCACCATTAACCTTAACTCATATTTATGTAGCATTTTATTGACATTTATTTGTAATTGATTAATTAAATTGGTAACAACAACAATTGTCACCATTATACATTTTTATAATATTTATAAGTTCATTCCTTACAAACAATTATTATAACAACTCTCATTACATAAATTTATTTCATTTCTATTCATTACACATTGTATTAAGTCTTCATTTTAAATTATCAATTACCTTTTATATCCCATTATAAATTAATGCACGCATTAGTACAACATTTGTTATAATTCCTTAGATAATATTGACTTTATTCAATTACCATTAATTATATTTTATCTCCATAATTAGTTCATATTTACATTCATTTCCTTACATTGAATTTATAACCAAGTTATAACATATTTCAATCAATTGGAATTCCATAGGAATTGTTAAAAGTTAACTTACACTAAAATTGTTGCAATCCATTCTAATTATTATTTCATTATGAAATTACAATTTTTTTTATTTCTTTCAACTCTAAATTACAAAATGTTATTAAATGAACAATTTTAATTATCGAAATTTTACAGGTCGTTACACTCTCCTCCACTCAAAACTTTTCGTCCCTGAAAAGGAAAGGGAGGGAAAAGAAGAAATTAAGGAATCAATATATCTTGTTCGAAATATTAAATTAATAAACAAATAAATTTACGAAATTAATTAATTTTAAAAAAATATATCAATTTACAACCATTAATTCCTTTTATACTCAAAGTAATAAAGTTTGGAAAACATTTCGTAAAAAAATCTCTAATTCAAAAAAATTCAGAAATTTCAGCAGAGTCTCCTTTGTACGGAGAAGATCGGGACAAATAATAATATCAATAATAATAATAATAATAATATATATCAAAATTTTCAAAATAATATATCCCAATAGCGGGAAAATAATATAATTATCGCTAGAAAACCGTAATCCGAGAACATATTTATTTGTCGGGCGATTAACGCTTATTTTATTAAACCAAAAGCAGTAGCAATTGCTTCCATAACCTGTATTTCACTTATACAATCTAAAAGAAGTTAATAATTATATAAAAGTGAAAAACTAATAATAAAACAATCAATGCAACATAACAACAATCACTCACAAACAAGCATACTATCATCACAAGGAATCAAAGTAAAAAACCATTCACCCATAGCGAGTAAAACAAATGGTTTGTTCGGGTTTAGACACTTCAATCGCACAAAATGATAAATAAGAACTAGGTATACCATACACTCAATAGTCTTAGATAAAACTCCATAGATTATCCATACATTCAAACAATTAAAAGTATCTTTACCCAGACAACCAATAAACCAAACAACGATCAAATTCCAAACATTATTCACGTATATTCTTACTAGTTTCTTTACATAAGATTTACAGTTTATTTTTCTTTTTATACATATAAGGGTTTTCTTAATTACATTTATTTCTCACAAATTCAATTCCCATTTGTTTATTCGAACTTAATTCCATTTATTTACATTCATATATGTTATTTACATTTTCTTACATATTTTTCCCATACACAATTTTTAAGCATATGTAAATCAATTCTTAAAGTACTATATAGGTTTGTTTGTAAAAAAAATCACATTCATTCATTTAATACTTATTTACATTTATTTCATAATGTAAATTTCTTTTATTACTTTACATTCATTTCTTACAATAAGTTATTTCCATTCAAATGAATTTATTACTTAAGTAATACATACATTTTATTGCGGTTTAGTTCACATTATAAATTTATATACTTGATTTCAAACATAAACCTTAAGTCCAAAATCTTTTACTTATAGTGTTCATCTTTTTACTTATTTTTATTATAAACAACTTCAACATTTACTTGAGTTTATTATCATTTATTTATAACACTTTTCTATTATATTTAACTAGTAGCATTTCAATTATAACCTAAGTTTATAACAACTATAATATCATGGTTTTTATGTATAAAATAATTTCATTGAGCACTTTCATTACTTTAAGTTTTACTTGTATAATATCACATTACACTTTCTTATTAAACATTACAACTTTTAATATTTGGCAAGTTATATATATGTCTTTAAGAATGCAATTGAAAATTAGACAAGTTTATCTTACTTTATTTTAGTAGATAAATATTCAATAGTTGCCATTTCTTATATTTCATATTCCTATTTATTTACAGATTACCAATTACCAATTTCAAATTTCTTATATGCTTCATTTATAAATTTAGCACTTAATTTCTTATTTTCATTTAGGAGTCCCAATTATTAAATAGTTAAATTCCATTTCATTTTCAATAATTAAAACCTCTAATTTATAGAAATTTAAGAACTAAATGCCAGGTTCTATTTCAAAACATTTAAAAATAATAAATAGATGTATATACTTACAACTAATATCCAATTATATTTAAAACAATTTGAAATTTATATATGTTTATCAAAGTAAATCAGCAGTAAAACTACTACAGTGGTTTAGCACTTTGAAACTCGAAAATGAACCTCGATGATGCGTGCACTCATCACCGAAATTATTTTCCAGTGAAAGAGAGGGGAGTAAAAACTTATTTCCTTCTAGAAATTCCTTTAAAACATTTCTTCCAAATCACGTTGGAATATTTATATCAAAAAATACTTTCAAATAATATTAATATTATATTCCAAATCATCCGAAATTATTTTTCAAAAACCCCTGAACTTAAGTTCTAAATTTCCAATTTACATTTATTTTATTTACAAATCTTATTTTAAATCAATGCATATAGATTTCACTACCTAAAAAAATATGTTACAACCAAATATCTCATTTATAAAATTTATTATTTTATATACAAAATATATAATAACCAAAATTATTTCATTTGCATATATTTCAAATAGATACTATGTCGGTCTGTCCTATTAAGTGTTTAGAAATCCCTATCGATGCCATAGCGTCCTATGCACCAACCAGAATTTATAAATACAAAACGAAACAAACTAACCCAATATAAAAACCTTTTATAACACTAACGTATGCGCTTTCTCACACATATACACTCAACGACTCATTCTAGGGTATTACTACCCTATTAAATATGGGTCTGACCCCACAAAGCTAAGGTTATCGATAAACCAAAGCTCTGATACCAACTGTAATGACCTGCCTTTTTGGACGGTTTAAGCAGACACACATGCCAACTCAAACCATACAGAAGGATAGATTGTTATTGGGGTAAATAAGAAAAAGCAAAGAAAGAAAAAAAACAAAACAGAATCTCACAGCAGAATGACAAAACATAATAATTAGGTAACAGTTCATGAAGCTATTTACGAAAACATTTGATTTTATTTATACACACGGAATCAGAGTTACATAGAACAAGGATAAACAAATAAATAAATGCAGCGGAATAATATGAATGTAGTAGAACAAATATAGTATATAATAATAGCACAAATCTTCGTCTTCATCCTCTAGAAATAAGGTCTTCAAATCATGAAATGCTCAGGCGGAGCCGAGAGAACTGAAAAAGAAAAACACTCGAGTCAAAACTAAAAGATCTTATGAAAGTTAAATCAACAGTAACCAAATATGAGTGTAAACGGCGTCAGAGATGTTTACGGGGTTTGACATCTCATATCCAGTGTCTAACGTGAGTGCAATAACTTAAAAGATGTTCGAGATTCACATCTCCTAAGGATCCGTTAAACTATCTACTATGTAGTACAATATGCTATTATAATAGTGTCTACAGTAAAGTAAAGTATTAAAATAGGGTTAAGGCGTTACCTATATCCCCCTTAACACATATTTGTACGTTCCCATAGTCTATACAGTATCGTAATTCCTCCGTTGACTGGAGGGCTATCAGAGGGCACTCCATAGGTATGGTACAAAACAAACCCATAGAAGGCACGCTAGGGCATGTGAACGCGGCACATGAGGAAATGCCAGGGTAGATACACCATTTGTGGATCCGGACTAGTGGTAACGCATAACAGCTACTACCGTCAACCTAGGAACACACTCCAAAATCAAAATCGAAGGTGGCACCAAAACAATCACAAATCAGAATATAATATCGAAGAAGTATGTCCGATAGGAGGAATGACCTCACTTGGCCCGGCATGGTGCTCCTGATTTTAGTCACATCTAAGCTGACTCACGGGAGTCAGGGTCACGTCATACCTCATATAGAAATCATTTACCAAACCATCATATTTCATTTCTGAAATCTCCACCACGTACACAGTTGTTAAAGTGGTTTTCGATATTGGCCGAGAGTATAACAATATTCGATCCCGGTCTCTTTAACAACCAATCACTTATTACACACCGGATGGTTCCCTTACATTTCAAAAGGCAATTCACAATTTATATCAAAATATCATATTCTCAAAACCATAATATTTCGAAATCATATTCACTTTGAACCATATTCACTTTCAAATCATATCGTTTCCAAAATCATATTTTCTTCCAAAAATCATATTCCCAAAATAGGTTAAATCCTTTCTTCAAAATCATCATATTCAAATAAATTATAACTTTTAAATCCTAACTTAGGTTATATCATCATTTAATCATATTCTCTATCAAATCAATAAATTGAATATAAACACTTCTACTTTACTTAGTTGGGAATTTTTAGAAAATATTTTAAATAATTATAAATAGTTAAAATAGTTATAATTAGTTAAAATACTCTAAAATAGTTTAGTTATAGATTTAAAGGTACTGTTAAATTGATTTAAGATAGTTTACAAATAATAAAATAGATTTAATATAATTTGAAATAGATTAAATAGCTTTAAAATAGACTAATTAGATTTGAAATAAGTAAAAATGGTTTATTTAGTTTAAAATAACTTAAATGGTTTATAGTAGATTAAAATGATTTTATATATTTAATAAAGGTTAAAATAGTTTAATAGATTTGAAATTTTAATAATTAGGAATTTTAAAATAATATACTTGTAAAATAGTTTATATTAAATATGAAATTTGGAATTTATATCAAATTTACTATTCATCTCATTTTAAAATATTTAGACCATTTCAATTTCCAAATTAACAAGTCCATTTCAAACCTTTCGATTTTAAATTTCAATAAACCATCGAATTTCATTTATACTTAGAATTTTACTTTCAACTTAATTTCTTAAAGCAAATACTTTAAGCCAATTCACATTTCAACATAAAACTTGATTATTAATAATATTTAAATTTATATAAATCAAATTTTATTTCAAGATATTATTTAATTCAATGCAAAAATTTAAGGATTCAAAATCATTTAAATTTAACCAATCCAGTGTTCATATATAATTCTCTATCCTAGGATCAAGTGATGCAGATATTTATCATTTCAATCCTCTATTTAAAATTTTTATATCTACGGATATATATCATTTCAATCCGCAATCTCAAAAATATTAAAATTGTAACGAAGCGGATTTTGCCCGTTCGAAAATCGACATCCATACTTACATCGTATTCGAATGCCATAGATTCGACCGTTCAAATCCGAGTCGCCGGAGCTTATAACACCATTAAGTAAACAACACAGCGGAAGAAAAAAGAATAATACATTGATATACAACACAGATACAATATCTGATACAATAGAGTGATACAATGAATATCAATATACATCAGAGATATGATACAATAAAATAGCAGCAGAAAAGAAAATAGATAACACTAGCAGCGGAACAAATAACTCAAGGTAGTCTTCAAGAAAGAACTCCAAAACTGCAACTCCATCTCCAAGAACCAATCCAGAAATAACTCGAACTCCATCAGTACATTGCACCAAGCTAAGCAAGGTCAGTCATGTCCAAAGACTGAACTGACTCCAGATAATCCACCGAACCTAACTATCTGAAAAACCCAACTCTAGACTGCTCGTGTGGAAAATAGTGAGCACCCAGAGTTTAGGAAAGGAACAATAAACTCCGAGTCAGTCATGGGACTCGTGTGAGTAACAAAAATAGTTTATCTTTGAAAACAAACAAAAAGAGAATTTTAAAGTAAATTCGCAATGCTTTTTGAAAATGAAACTACCATAAGACCTCCCGCCACACACACAATGCAAACGCAGAATTGGAGGAGATTTCTTCTTATGAAAGTCAAACATGCTTGATACGTAGAAAGTTCTTTGATATTATTAATATAAGTGCAAAGTGCAGAAAACATTTCAAAAGTAGAATATTAATCTTAGCCAGCATAGACATTCTGAACTATGCCTACTATAGCTACTATCCAAACAGTGAGGCGCCACCATAAGTGAATGGCAGGTAATACAACTAAAACCGTACAAGGCTCGTATTGTTTTGATTGGATTTTCCAACAAATGGTCAGGCTAAGGAACTTCCTACTGCCACATGGGATCGCCTCTGGTGGGACGTCCCGAGAACCTAACCGGATCTCTGCCAACACAAGGCCGGGTTACCTCTGTAACTAGGTAACTACTACTCGGGCAAGCCACTCCCCGGTCCTTTGGGACCTTTATCCGAGGCGCCTCTAAGCAACAACAACACAGTAAATGAGATTGGAGCTACCACATAGGTTAAATATCAGGGCTCCATACCTAATACCACCCTTTACCAGAAGGGAATGACACACCCTAAAGGGCGCGACCCTCATAACCTTGCCGCATCTTTCCTGTTTTGACCATTTCTGGGGTGTGAGGTCCTTATGCAGTCTCGTCCACAAAGCTACGCTTTGGTACAAAGCCATGCTTTGGGTCAACAAATGATCAAAGTAATGATCACAAAGATAAATGATCAAACAAATGATCATATCACAAATGATCAAACAATGATCATCAACACACAGCAGCACTCAGCATGCCACACTACCAAATTGGGAGTATATTGCTGATAACCTTCAACTACATAACCTCTGAGCTCATACGTCTCAGAGAAGGGTGTTAAGCTAAGAGAATAAATTCTCCGCCACCAACAGATATGTATTTGAAAGAAATCTGCTTTATATCTCAAAGTGTAGTGTCAGACATGCAACCATACAAGTCTGTTCCGGGTTCGAACAGAACCGAAGGCACTTCCGAAGAAGCCCTTGCAATCCGGGTATTCACAATCCCGATCGAACTTCCCATCACTTAGGAAATCTCTATACCGTAGCTACTCGGTGCAGAGACAATCGATAGGTTATCCTATCGTTCTCGCAAATACCCGGTCTTCAACACCGGTCTTCAAATGCTATCCATATACGTCGAATCACATATTCGGAATGGGTTATATGACACAAAGGTCCTCTCCCGGCTAAACCGAATAGTGAGCGCAACATTTAAAACATATGGATATAGGAATTTCAATTAAGTCACAACTTAATGATTCAAAACTTTCTTTCAAATGGTTAAACAAATTACCATTTCAAATCTTTTAGACGAAAAGATTTATTTCACAAAGTTCACCCATTCTCACAAAGATCCATTTATGGATTTCAAATAAATTCCCATTTCAATTGGATTAACTCGTTTTAAATCTTTAAATTAAAGATTTAACTAATAGCTTTCAAACCGTTTCCATAACTTGGAAAATCATTTTCATTTTTTTTTACTTGAAATCCCTTTTTAACACAATTTGAAAGTTCATTTCTTATATGAAAGCTTTTATTATTTGAAAACAAATAGTTTTCATTTCAGAAAGATCCAATTTTATTTACACGAGTTAAAGCCTTTGAATTTAAATTTAAATTCCCAAATCAATACCTTTAAAATAGTTTAACCCATATAAACCCATTTATAAGTTGAATAACCTTTCTAACCCTAGTTTCCAAATCTTAGAATTCAATTTTAAATATTGAATCCAAATTTAATCAAAATATTTAAATTCCAAAACTCAATCGAGTTATTCAAAATATATTTCATCTTTGAAAATTCCATTTCAATTGCTTTTCATTTTAAACCCAATCCATTTCCAAAACATTTGAACTTAAATATTCAATTTTATAAATCATTTTTTAAAATCTGTGACTTAATCGATTTCCCTGTGAAACCCATATTTGTGTGTGTATAGGTGTGGTCCAGGGGGTTTAACACAATAGTGCAATATCATTCAACCATTACAGATCAAATACAGAAATATAGTTGATAAGCGGTATAAACTATAACGCTTATCCATCATTCACAGATCGCAGATATATAAATCATAGATAATGAATTACATTTATCCCAGATAAATAACTACATTGCAGATCACAGATAAACCAGTATATATCACAAAGTGTCACAGATCAGGGATATCAGACAATTAAATCATTTAGTCAAGTCCAAACATTCACGGGTAAAATTTATTAATTATCAAATTTATTTAATCCTTTATTAGTTAATCTTTTATTATTAACTAATCAATCTTGATAAATGAACCAAGTAATCTTCAATTATTTAAATTATCTTAATTATTTACAATTATTATTAACCCTTTAATTGATAATTTCAACTAACCCCTTGATAAATTATTTTGAGAAATTAAACCTTTAATTACTTTCACTAGTTAATAACCCTTGCTTAAATTGGTTAATCTCAGATTAATTACTTAATTAATTTATCACTTTAATTTAATTAATGTTTAATTAAAGATCCTTAGTTACCAATAAATTAATCTTTAAACCTTCATATATTACTTTATCCTTTAATTATTTATTTAATTAATCCAAATTAATTAATTTAAATAAACAAATTTTCCATTTCAATCAACTTAATAATTAATGAATTATAAATCATTAAATCTTCATTACTTAAAGTAAAACTTATTTATATATATACATACAGTTTAATTGTTATTTATAATATATTGAAACATTGTTACAAATTCCCTTTTTGTAATTTCAATTTAAAATTCAAAATTTTAAATGGATTCTTGTTTATCTTCAAATAAGTTTAAATCAAATTGTTCTAACATTCTTAAATTCACTTATTAAAAATGACCATTAATTACAAAAGAAATTTAAAGAGTTAAAAAATCAAATTTTCTATTTAACCTTAACATATTTGACTTATTGCCACCACTTAAGTAAAAAAAAAATTAATTAAACTTCAAAGTCTTTGAATCTGATTTAGGATTTATTTAGGGTTCTAAATTTTTCTTATCTTAACTTATTTAAGTTTCTATTTTATATTTCCAAATTCAATTTTATTTTGAATTCAAATTCCCCTATACATTTAATTGTCTTTAAATTATTGAAACAAATTAGATTTGAAACTTTGTTTATTTTCAAACTAGATTTCAATTCAACTAGGATTTACAATGTAGTTTTGACTTAAAATTCAGTTTTTTTTTAAAGTTTAAATTTGGATTTTAACTTCTGAAGACAAAACAGGTTCAAAACCCTGTAACCAACTTGACCCGAGCCTGGACAAATTTACTTCGAGTTTCCCCCGAGTCAAACCAACATCTGCTTCGAGTCTCCCATCCAACCTAAAACAACAGAATCCCCAAATCAACACACTGGCACAGTCCACCCCCTCGTGCACCTGCACCGACGCCGGAGGCGACTTCGAACGTCGACGAACCTCGTGACACATCACTTATCACCGGTGATTGTAGTTCCGACCCTCAAAACACTCAAAACAACTTCACATCAAAATCGAGTATCCTCAAGCACCACTGGAACAAAAACTGGAACCCCCCATCAACCTGTCAACGGCAACTTCTCGCTCCTCCGACCATCTGAAGGTCGGCAGCTCCGGCTACATCTTAGTTCACTATCCCTCTACCACCTCCTACGGTCGCGTGCAACTCGATGCACGAGAGAGGCAGTGGTGCACGATTTTCCTTCTCGTTTAAAAACTAGGTAAAAAAAAATTTAATCCTTTGCCACCGACGCCACCGTCGCTTCCATCCCCTCCGGTCATTTTTCCTAGCAACTCCATAGGCTTGTCTACCACCCCAAACAACCCCGACACCTCCAGATCAACACGTCGCCGGAAATTGGTTAAAGTACCAATTTCGATCACCCACAAACTGCTCTCAACCTCTTCACTTAAAAATTGGGATTTTAGTATTAAAAATCCAATTTTGGTATTAGCATTTCATACATATACCTGAATCAAAGAATCTTGACATTTTATTTTTGACTTAATTTAACTCTGCTGTGTTGTTTTGTTATATCCAGAGGCAAATGCAATTTGTTTGTAACTTAAACAAATTTTTAACTAAAACTGATGACATAACAAATATTTTTTGTTCAACACTTAAATCATAACATAGATTGGATTATTGGCAAAAGATTTTTTTTTTCTCTTGATTATCTTTTGAACCTGGAACTAAAGCCAGAGACCAGAAACTCAAACACACAGCATTTCACACACCAACATATCTATATCTACACAGAGTTTTAAAACATATTCACAAGCATATTATACTTCAAAGATAAGCAGGCAACCTAATTATATACTTAACAATTTTAAAAGGGTGATTTTACTCACAGTGGTAGGAAAGAACAAAGAATACAGGGGACTGGAGTTTTGTTTTGATGAGTTGTTGAATTTAATCCACCACTTGATGTCCTGATTGTTTTTTTTTCTTTTCTCTGGTTTGTATAAATGAAAATGTTTGCTATTATTTCTTATTTTCAGGTTTGATATGGTATGAACGAACCAAAATGAGTATGGGTATAAAAGGGTTTGTACAGGGGGTAGGTGATATCTGGGTTAAACAATTTGCAGGTTGATAATTATGTTTTGTACAAATATAATCAGAGATTTTTCCTATGTTTGGAGGCTGATGGATGTTGCATGGTGGCTGCATTAATTATACTTGACTTCTTTTTATTTTATCTTGTTTTCTTCTTTTGCAAGCTTCAACTCATGTGTATATATTTTTTGTTTGTTTGTTTCATCAGGGAGACATATATTTGTTTTGTATACTTTATTTGCATTGCCTAGCTTGTTTTTATTTAGTGGCTGCAACTTTATTTTGTTTGCTTATTTTTACTTTGTTTATAGATTTTCTTTGTTTGTTTCCTTGCATTCTTTTCTTAGCTTACATTTGTATTGTTAACACCTTATATTTTATTTGTTTACATATTTTATGTTTCATATTATATTTTTACATTGTATCTTGCATTACTACTTTGTTTGTCTCGACTGAAATGTTTTTGTTTGTTATTTTACTTTGCTTTGTTTGTTCATACTTTTTGTTTTAATGTTTAAGTGTATCTGGTTTATTTTTGCAAGCTATTATACTTGTTCATTTTTATTTTATTTTTATTACATTGAAATATGTATGAAGTTCTATATTAAATTTGATGTTAGAATTTATCTAATATGTTTTACTTTATATCTTGTAATTTATCTTTTATATAACTATAAACTTATTTGAGATATTTATTTATTTTCCTATCTATATTATAAATTCAAATTATTTTCAAACCGTTTACTTAAACTCAAATTTAAATGATTTAATACATATTTAACTGGAATTTGGGGGAAACTCAAACCAATTTATCAATTAATTTCACAAATTTTATTCAAAAATAAATTAATTATCAATTTAAAATAAATTAAACTTCGGGATCGTTACAAAAATCAATAAAATTGCTCGAGTCTATCATTTCAACCCATAACGATTTTTCCATAATCTATAGTTCATTCGGGTATGTATCATTTCAACCTATAGGGAAATTGTAGTTATAACAATATAAAATATAACATCCATTCATCCAATACAAAAAAATAAAACATTCATCACGAACATCATCCAGTTCAATCAATAAACATCAATATATAACTGATAATCAATACAGGTATTGAATTGACAACAAAAAATTCAATGTCAAATTTAATGATAATTTAATGCAATAAAAATCAAATTGAACCAGAATGACTATATAACATACCAACGACAATCAATAAATTTCTAATCACTTAATAAATTTAATTTAACAAACATAAAAAAATTTAGAAGTTGTGAGTGGGCTAAAACACTCACCTTTGTATTTAGCCCATAAAATCCAAACAGAAGCGCAAAACGCAATAGTCTCCAAATTCAACAAAATCAATTTCATGTTGTGCGGAATTTAATATGAATCCACAGAAGAAATCGCGCATGAATCAAAGTTTATGCAAAAGATATTCATGTAATAAGAAATATTATTAAAATAATAATTAGTACGTAAAAAAATAAACAAAATTTGATACTTACATTTTTCTCAAGATGAGGCTTCAGGAAAAGATTGTAGTACAACTAAGATTAGGACATGACACGTATGAAAAAATGAAAAAAAAAAGCATGTTTCATAAAAGAAAGCTTTTGGATTTGCGAGAATAAGATTTTTTGAATATGATGTGTTAGGAGAAACAAAACGCAAATGAAGAAATAAGCTGCAAGTTATTTATAATTAGGAAATGAAGGTGGAGAGACAAAAATAAATGTCACAATTTTAAAGCTTCAGGCATTAATAATGCATAAGGAAATGTATGTAGGAATCGAAAAGTTTGCAAACTGAAGGAAAGTAAAAAAAAAAATTATACATGAAAACGAGGTGGCAAGAATTAAGTGCAACCTAAAAGTCTAGGCTAGGTATTAAACATAAGGAGGAATGAATATATTAAGTATTAATAATAATGTAACTATTTTAAAACATTCATCAAACAATTAATAATAAAAGAAATGAAGGGACCACATACATCGCACAATCTTTTGAAATTCAATTTTTCTGAAACGTAACCAAATTTACTTTATTAACTCAAATAATATTCAAATTTGTACACATTTAGGTTTTTATCTACATATAAAAATATATATTAAACTTACATTTAATTTCATTTCGTTTAATTTATTTCCAGTTCGATTTAATAGACTATATAAATTGGTATCATATATTGGTGGTCACCATTAACCTTAACTCATATTTATATAGCATTTTATTGACATTTATTTGTAATTGATTAATTAAATAGGTAACAACAACAATTGTCACCATTATACATTTTTATAATATTTGTAAGTTCATTCCTTACAAATAATTATTATAACAACTCTCATTATACTAAATTTATTTCATTTCCATTCAGTACACATTGTTTTACTAATAAGTCCACATTTTAAATTATCAAGTACCTTTTATATCCCATTTTAAATTAATGCGTACATTAATACAACATATATTATAGTTCCGTACATAATACTGACTTTATTCAATTAACATTAGTTATACTTTATCTCTATAATTAATTCATATTTACATTTGTTTCCTTACATTAAATTTATTACCAAGTTATAACATTCACATTATTTCAATCAATTGGAATTCCATAGGAATTGTTAAAAGTTAACTTACATTAAATTTGTTACAATTCATCCTAGTTATTATTTCGTTATTAAATTACAATTTTTTTTATTCCTTTCAACTCTAAATTACAAAATCTTATTAAATGAACAATTTAATTATCGTAATTTTACGGGTGGTTACATGGACTCCGACAATTCACATTGAAAATTCAACAGTCAAAGCCAAATTTGCATGGTAACCTCGACAAGATCAACTAGATTTCACAAAATGATATTCAAAAGAAGTTACTTCCAGAGCATGCTTTGATTTCAATGAAGGCATGTCCTGGGGGGAAAATGTATCTGGGTTTTGAACCCAGCAGAATCCAGAGGTAGTCAAGGGAACTTCATCGATTCAGAATTGCTCAAAAGCCAATCGAAGGGACTAGAACAAGGATCCAAACACAACTAACAAAAAGATCGTCATCAAAACAAATCGATATACAACGAGACAATGTGATTGTGACGACCCAGAATTTTTGAGCATTTAAATCGGAATATTTAATTGATTTTAAATATTCAATAGAAGTAATTTTAGCTTGAATTACGAATATCACAATTGATTTGATAATTGAATTATTAAATTAAATAAGTGAAGTTGGGTGAATTGTTGAATCTCGAGTTTTAAGCCTATTAAAAATAATTTGAGGGCTCGAAAAATTTATATTGATAATATTGAAGATAGTAAAAGTGTTAAAATTGAATTTGGAAGTGTTTTGTCCAGGTTTTAAAATTTTATCGTTTAAATTGAATTTAAAAATAGCCTTCCGAGGTGCAGTCTCGGAATTCGACGAAACCAGTTCCATTGGGTCCGTAATATTGAATTATTACCGAATTTCAAATTTTGTAGCTTCCGGAATTGGCGTGTGATCGTGCGAGATATAAATGCCTAGACAATAATTATCGATCCAATTTAAATATATTTAGCTGAAGGAAAATCAAACCTCAGCCGAAATCTTTCCTAAGCAAGCCGACTTCCTTTCATATCGGTGTTCTCTCTTTTAACAACAGCACGCAAACATTCCCTCCATCAACTTTATACTAGCCGAAAAGAAAATATAATGGCCGAATCAAAATCAAATCTTCATTAAAAAAAAGAGAGAGAGGGGGCTGTCCACTTCATATTTTAGTTGATTCTTCAGCAAATTGTTTTGACCGAAGCCCTTCATTGATCATGTTTCCTGTTTAAGCTAGGATTTAGGACGCGAGGTATTCAAATTTTATTTCTTTCAATTAATTCTGATTTAATGCTCATATAGATGGAAGATAAATGTATATGGTTTAAACGGAAAATAAAATATAAAGTAGCATTCTGCTCATATAGATGTAACAGTAAGATATTTATGTAGTTGCTTTTTATTCTTCATGTTTTAATTTAAATTTAATAACTTATGTATATGAATGTTACAGAAAACAAAAGAAGAAGAAATAATAAGATATTTTATAGTGAGAAATATGTAACAATTCTGTTTTTAATTTGATATATAGGTTGAGGGGAATTTTATTTATTTAGAGTTTAATGTGCGTGTGTGTATATGAGATTTTGAAGAAAAATAGGGATTTTTAATGTTGTGGGGTTTATAACAAAATTCGATTTTTAAATTTATATAGATTATTTTAAGAATATATGTGGTTTCAGAAAAATAAATATACATGCCTTAAACTTACCATTTAATTTTAAAATAATGTAAGGTGATATAAATCATTAACTAAATTTAATTATTACTTAAAACAAAATTATAGGTTTAGACTAAATTAATAAATGGCAATTGATTGTTCGATTAGTTTGAATATTAATAAAATCACATAATATTTATTCAAGGTTTGAAATCGTGAAGAGAACAAGCTGGGTTGGATCAGATTTGTATATTAAAATCAAAGGTGAGTTAATCTCACTCGGTTAATTTAAAATTAAATTTAAATGATTAAATTTAAATAATTGTTTGAATGGTTGAGATTGATTGACGTGCTATAGTATGGTAATTTTGGAATTGACATATTATATTGTGCTAACATCTGTGGATGCAGGGAAATAGGTTGGAGGGATCCAACTGGACCCCTCAACATTTATTATTTAATATTCTCTGTTATGATTACTTGATATTCAATTTTTAATATATTGGAATATTGAATGATATGATTTGATTGGATATACATTGGGTATAATGAATTACCATAAATATATAAATTGGATTTTGGGAAGAAAATAAAGGAAGTAAATTTGTAAACGAAATAATCTTAGAGAATTTAATAAATTAAGAATGAATTGAGAAAGAAATGGAAGTATGTTAAATACCAATAAGTAACTTCGAATATGAAAAGAAAAGGATTTGAATAAACAGTAATTAATGAATTGTAAAATTTTGTGATATTAATTTAAATGAATAAAGAATTATTTTAAAACTTAAAGTTTTAAATTTATCTAAAGGAATAAGAAGTAAATTGAGAAATCTAAATTGATACTTCAATTAAAAGTAATTTAAATCATAATTAAGGAATAAAATCTGAAATTAAACGATTTTTGAATAAATGAAGTAAATTGGAAATCAATTTGGGATTGATTTAAGTGTTGAAATTGGATATTTGGAAGAATAAATTCAGGTGGGAATTTATTAAAGGAATGAGAAAAATTGTTTAAAAATAAATAGTGATTTATTTTTAAAGGTTGTGAAGAGAAGTATATTTCTCTGGATAGCCAAGTACGTTTTAAGTAAATTTTTAAATATAAGATAAAAGTTTAAGGTTGTTTTAAAAAGCATGTTTTAGAAAATTTATTATTTCTGAATGTTTAAAATTCTTAAGTAAATATTTTTTTTCAAATCTATTATTGTAATAATTATATAAAGGTGACTTAGTATTTTGTTTTAAAAAGTGAAAACTAGTCTTATATTTATAAAGTAAAGATTATTTTCAGATATTCATATAGTATGTATTTTTAACCAATTTTTGAAATAGTTTTTAACTAAAAGGTTTTAAAGTATATTTCAATAAAGTATTTTTAAATTATTTTAAAATTTTAAAGTTTTGTGCTTGGTGATTCCAGTGGAAATAGAAATACTTGGAATTTATTTTGAGAAAGGCATATAGTTTTGAAAATAGTTTTCAAGGAGTTTGAAAAGTGAAATTCTATCTTGTGAAGATATTTTTGAGATAAATAAATTATTTGAAAAATTATTTATTGTGTGATGGATGTTGTGAACATTAATTGATAGTTAAATCACCGACTATCAATATTGGCCAAATGCGTTGATCGTTTCGAAGAGACCAGGATCGAGATTTATTTCTCGAAAACCACTTCGATCCGGTTTGTACGTTTTCGTGAAAAACGATTTTGGATTCGAAGATGGAGCAGTGAAGTGCAAGGGCTAGTCGCTACTAATCCTGAGGATATTTGCAAAATGGATGTAGTAGGAATAGTGCCTTCGGTTCCGTTCGAACCCGGGACGGACTTGTATGGATGAATGCTTGCGAAACATCGTCAAGTGGATGATGGGCATTCAAAGGGATATGTTCTATAAAGGTAACGCTTAGCCTCAAGCCTCATCAAATGGGAATGACTGAAAATCAGGGGTTATGCAGCAAGGCTAGGTGGGTAGCACCCAAGCAGGGTGAGGTCATTCCTGTTTAGATGTCCCTTTTATTTCGGCTTAGTGGGCGGTTGCTGATCCCAACCGCGGGGTGATCTCACTCGGGATTATCCAGTAAGTGGTAGTCCCGGCCTTGTGTTGTAGGGAAGCGGGCGTACTCCTCGGTATGGTGATCTAGGCCCCGTGCTGTGACAGGTGGTACCCCAGTGCCTGGTCATTAGTTGGAAATCTATTCTCCCTACGAGCCTTGTACGAGTTTTGTTTGTATTACCCAATCTGTGGCTAGTAGCTGGAATTTAATAATGTAACAATTTCGGCTATTTTATAAGTATTTGTAAATAGACCCTATTATAATACCAGAGGATTTTATAAAAATTGTTTTAGCTATCGTAAGGTAAATACCCGACATATTTATTTGTGGCGTGGTCTTACGAGATGCTTTTGTTTTCAAAGGATTTTTGAAACTTAATAATAAATTGAGTGTGATTTTCTCGCGCTGGTAATCCAGACCGACTCGGGTATTATTTAACTATAATGCTCGGGTCAGACCGAGTATTATAGGATACAGGATTTGATGCTGTGGAGCTCAGGAGACGAGCTGGATGACGATACGTATATCCGTACTTGTTTTATATTTATTCCGCTGTGATTGAGTTGCTGTGTATCCATTTGTATGTTGTTGTTAAGTGTTGATTGATGTACTCTGATGATGTAATATATAAACACATATATTTGATTTTGAGTAAAGATCATTTATTATCTATTATATTTTATTTCGCTGCGATGGTTAGATTCTGATGTTGTTTTTCTATTTTCTTCTTCTACCTCTTCTTCTTTAACCCAAATGGTTCGTATTTCTGTACAACTTGAGTTGATTGTTGTAGAATAGTGTTGACTCAAGGGGTACGGATTTGCGGGTCGTTTCACTTGGTATCAGAGCATAGGTTGGTGATAACCTTGGCTCTGGTGGGAATTACTCATAAAATAGAGTCTATGGTACTCTAGAATGAGTATGAGTGTATTAATAGATATGAGCGCGTATTTGTTAGTGAATATAAAATTGTTTTTATATTTTGTTGATTTATCGGTTGAGTGTTTATGGATTCTGGTCGATGTATGGGACGCCATGTCATCGATAGGAGTTTCTAAACTCTTGAACAAGATAAACCGACATAGTATTATTTTAAATAGGATAAATGAGATAATTTTACCCAAAATTATTTCTGTATATAAAAGGAATAATTTTTCATAAATTATTATAGTTATATATGGATGCTTGGTTGTTAGGAAGTGATAATATTAAATTAATATCATTGCATGATGGTTGAATAAGAAATTAAATAATAACAAGAGATTAAGGAATAAATTAATAAATGAAATTTGTGAATGTGATTCATAATTGGATAAGATATTGAAACCATAATTTAAAAAAAAAACCAAGAAATCAATTTGTATACAAATGAAATTTGTAAAGATAAACTAAATGTAAATTATAGTGTGATTAATAATTAAAATATGATAAAATTTCAAAGAAATGTTTGAATTTAAATTTAAAGGATTTGGAATTTGAAATTTAAATTCCTTTGAATTTGGAAATGTTTCTCAAAAGTTGAGAAGGTAATATATATTGAGAAATATTTTGAATCAAATTTGAAATCTAGTTAGATTTGGAATTTAAAGGGTTTTGAAGGAGATAAAGGCGTTGAACTCTTACAGTCGCTGGAAAATAACTTCGGTGATGACTGCAGCATCATCGATGTTTATTTTCGAGTTTCCAAAAGAGGAATTGCTACCAGGATGTTTTGGATTAATGTTTGTTGGAGAAATTTAATTGATTTTGAAAATGCAAAGGAATAATTTGGTGAGATATATATACGTTTTCAAAATTGAATGTTGAACTTAAGTTTGGAAAAGAAAATTTAGTTAAGTTGGATTAAATAAACAAAGTTTTAAGATTAGAATTTTTAAGTAACTGATTAATTAATATGGTATGCAAATGAAATGAAATGAAATTGGATGATGTTTGATTTAAATGTGTAAAATAAGGAGCAGAATAAGTTCAAATGGACTAGAAATAGTAAATGTTTGGATATAAAATTTATTTGTTGACCATGAATTTGTGAATGAATAAGTGGATCAACTATTGAACTTATAAAGTAAAGTTGATATTAATAAGAAGGAATTGAAAATTTTAATCCGGCAATTAAAATTTAATTTAAGTGAATGAAAGTGTAGAAAATATATTTGAATTTAACTTGAGATAAGTTCAATAAAATTGAAATTTAAATTGAATTAAATTGGATTATAATTGGAAGTGTTGTTGAATAAAAATTTGAATTGGATTAAAATGGATATGATGTGAAATATAAATCAATCCAATTCAAGCATAAATTGAATGGCCTTATTATTAATAAATTCAACAAAGAATTGTTAAATGTAAATTAGAATTTAAAATGGATAAAAAATAGACTAATCGAATAAATTAGTGAAATGGTTGGGATTTGATCAAAGGAAAATCAAATCAAAGATTGTGAATATGTAATAGAGTTTGGAAATAAAGCTTGAGTTGTATGGAATTGGATTAAAATAAAAATGATTTGTGATGAAATAAATCCAATTCGAGTATGAATAAATTAAAACGAGAATGAACTTAAGTTATGAAATGGTGGTGAACTGAAGTAAATTAACTTAACTTTAAAGCTAGTTTAAATTTTCAAATGCATCCAATTCGAGAAAGAATGAATTAAATATGGCCTTGGGTATAATTCTAACAAAATTTAAATGGATGTATGAGAATGGCTAATTAAAGTAAATGGAATTTGATTACATGAGTATCAAATAAATTGGAAATGAAACTAAGTATGAAGTTGAAATAAATAAATAGATTTGGAAATGAACTGTGAATGTGAACTAAAAAAAATTCAAATGAATACATGAATAAACAAAGGGAGTTAAGTTAGTAAGTGAAATGGGTTTAGTAAATAAAAATCAAATCAAGAATATAAATTGGAGATTGTTTATATATATATATATATATATATATATATATATATATATATAAACTTGGGTTATAAAGCTGGGAAAAAATAAGTAACTTAAGCAAATAATTGAATGAAAGCTCGGTTTAAATAAATATGTTAAATGGTTGCTTAAGGGAGTGTTTCCAAGCCAAATAAAATGGTTTGAATGAAACCAAGCTAAATATGAAATAAAAATCTATAGTTTGTAAATAAAAATTGGAATGGAATTAAATATAAATTGAGTAGGGATCAATTTTAAAATGATTATAAAATTAAAGAAATTGTTTATTTAAATAAATGTCGTCGGGATTTGCTTAACTTGGCCGTTCGACGTAAACGAAGGAAAATAAAATTCCATGGAATAATAAAAGTAAATAAAATTGATTTTTGAATCAATTATAATAAATATGAGTTGTTTAGATTATATATGAATTGAATGTGAGGAAATGAGTTAGAAATCATTTCAAACTGGATAGGATGATATAAAAATCGAGTAAAACAACTGAACTAATTTTAAGACCTTACCAATTGTTTATAAAACTGCTTTGTGTGTATTGTTTGTAAAAGAAGAAAAATATATATAGCCTTGTTGTTATTATAAACTGATAGAAGTAGCAGAGATTGATTTTTGAAATCAATTAAATCGAAAATGAGTTGTTTAGACATAAATATGAATTGAAGATAAGTAAATGAGTTGTAACTCGCTTGTGATGAATGAAAATGGTATATGAATTGGTTGAAAGCAAATTGAACTAGTTTGGAAACTATACAAATTGCTTATGGAAGTAATTATAATGCATTACTTATGTTGTTGATATGTTGTAGCAGTTTAAATGAATGAAATGTTATAAATTTCATAGATATGTTACTTATGTGTTTAAATTGAGTAAGTACAGGTACCGGGAAGCCGTTTGGCTGGATTTTGGTCACGCTTAATGCTAAGAATATAAGCTGTTTGCTTAAAAATGCTAAATAAGTACGCCTACGCAATAAAAATAGGAAATATGAACTGTTTTTGGTTTTTCCGACCGGGTGGGTCGATGTATACATATTTATCTCTTTTGTCAAATTGCAAAAGCTCCTCCGTACAAAGGAGACTCTGCCAAAAAATTTCAGAAATTTTGGGAGTTAGAAATTTTTTGGGAAAATTTTTGTTAACGACCAAACGATTTCAAACTGAAAATTGGAATAAATTAGTGAATGAAACTACTATAAAATTATAATATGAATCAGTTATAAATGGAAGATAAAACTTAATATACAGAGTTGAAGATAAATTAAATTTGGATGGAAATGAAAGAATCAATTTGAATAGAAACAGATATAAATTAAAGTAGTAAGATGAAAATAAATATAAGAAGCACATTAAATACTTATACCAAACTTAAGAAAGGGATAGTGAATTCTTAATTGGAAATTGATAATACAAATATATTCCAAGTTAATATTTGGATGAATAGATATTTGCATCTTGTGAGAAGGTCGATAAAATGTTTTGGGAATATTATGATTGGATATTGGTGCTAAGTAGGATATGCAGGTATTATAAAAGGGAAAGAAAAATTGGTTTTGATTTCAGATGATAAATTTGAATTGCCCGACAAAAGGTATGTATTTAAATTTCTGTATGAAATTTGATTGGGTTTTTGATCGAGCCACTTGGCCTTTTTGTTTTCTTTTGGTATTTGGGTGCCCGTAGAGGCCTTTTGTAGTTGTACCGAGCTAGCCGCACAAAGGAGGCGCTGACAAAAAATTTCGGAAATTTAGAGAGTTAGAAAATTTTGATAATTCAAAATTTGCTTTCAAATTGAAACTTGAATAGTTAAACAAATAGTATAGTTTGAAACTATGAGAGAGTTGAGGAGTTAATAAGAGTGATAATGGGTTTTTTATAAAAGATAATTGGTTAAACGTTAAATTGTTGGTTATGGGGAATAAGTAAACGGGTATTGGACCATTCTTCCTAATTAGTAATTTCGGGGACGAAATTCATTTAAGGGGGGAGGAATGTGACGACCCAGAATTTTTGAGCATTTAAAATCGGAATATTTAATTGATTTTAAATATTCAATAGAAGTAATTTTAGCTTGAATTACGAATATCACAATTTATTTGATAATTGAATTATTAAATTAAATAAGTGAAGTTGGGTGAATTGTTGAATCTAGAGTTTTAAGCCTATTAAAAATAATTTGAAGGCTCGAAAAATTTATATTAATAATATTGAAGATAGTAAAAGTGTTAAAATTGAATTTGGAAGTGTTTTGTTCAGGTTTTAAAATTTTATCTTTTAAATTGAATTTAATAGCTTTCCGAAGCGCAGTCTCAAAATTCGACGAAACCAGTTCCATTGGGTCCGTAATATTGAATTATTACCGGATTTCAAATTTTGTAGCTTCCGGAATTAGCGTGTGATCGTGCGAGATATAAAGGCCTAGACAATAATTATCAATCTAATTTAAATATATTTAGCTGAAGGAAAATCAAACCTCAGCCGAAATCTTTCCTGAGCAAGCCGACTTCCTTTCATATCGGTGTTCTCTCTTTTAACAACAGCACGCAAACATTCCCTCCATCAACTTTATATCAGCCGAAAAGAAAATATAATGGCCGAATCAAAATCAAATCTTCATAAAAAGAGAGAGAGAGAGGGGGGGGCTGTCCACTTCATATTTTAGTTGATTCTTCAGCAAATTGTTTTGACCGAAGCCCTTCATTCTAAAGGATAGTCAGAATAAAAAAGGGGGGGCGAGTTTCACTACATCGATTCGATTTGAAATCGCCTCTGAATCAAGCCGCGTTCTTTTCGAACTCGCGAATTCGTTCGAAATCGAATGATGAAGGGAAGTCGCCGCGTGATCTTCGACGACAGCTAGATCGGCTCGAATCGCCTGGGAGGCATGCCACGTTCTTCGTTCAAGATTGAGCGGAATCTGGGTCACGAAGTGGTACCACGGTGACGAGGGTGAGCCTGGCGACTCGGCGGCGTCGTAAGATCGAGCTGCGCCTAGGGTTTATTGATCATGTTTCCTATTCAAGCTAGGATTTGGGAAGCGAGGTATTCGAATTTTATTTCTTTCAATTAATTCTGATTTAATGCTCATATAGATGGAAGATAAATATATATGGTTTAAATGGAAAATAAAATATATAAAGTAACATTCTGCTCATATAGATGAAACAGTATGATATTTATGTAGTTGCTTTTTATTCTTTATGTTTTAATTTAAATTTAATTACTTATGTGTATGAATGTTACAGAAAACAAAAGAAGAAGAAATAATAAGATATTTTATAGTGAGAAATATGTAACAATTCTGTTTTTAATTTGATATATAGGTTGAGGGGAATTTTATTTATTTAGAGTTTAATGTGTGTGTGCGTGTATATATGAGATTTTGAAGAAAAATAGGGATTTTTAATGTTGTGGGGTTTATATAAAAATTCGATTTTTAAATCTATATAGATTATTTTAAGAATATATGTGGTTTTATAAAAATAAATATACATGCTTTAAACTTACCATTTAATTTTAAAATAATGTAAGGTGATTTAAATCATTAGCTAAATTTAATTATTAGTTAAAACAAAATTATAGGTTTAGATTAAATTAATAAATGGAAATTGATTGTTCGATTAGTTTGAATATTAATAAAATCACATAATATTTATTCAAGGTTTGAAATCGTGAAGAGAACAAGCTGGGTTGGATCAGATTTGTATATTAAAATCAAAGGTGAGTTAATCTCACTCAGTTAATTTAAATTTAAATTTAAACGATTAAATTTAAATAATTGTTTGAATGGTTGAGGTTGATTGATGTGCTATAGTATGGTAATTTTGGAATTGGCATATTATATTGTGCTAACATCTGTGGATGCAGGGAAACAGGTTGGAGGGATCCAACTGGACCCCTCAACATTTATTATTTAATATTCTCTGTTATGATTACTTGATATTCAATTTTTAATATATTGGAATATTGAATGATATGATTTGATTGGATATACATTGGGTATAATGAATTACCAAAAATATATAAATTGGATTTTGGGAAGAAAATAAAGGAAGTAAATTTGTAAACGAAATAATATTAGAGAATTTAATAAATTAAGAATGAATTGAGAAAGAAATGGAAGTATGTTAAATACTAATAAGTAGGATTTGAATAAACAATAATTAATGAATTGTAAAATTTTGTGATATTAATTTAAATGAATAAAGAATTATTTTAAAACTTAAATTTTTAAATTTATCTAAAGGAATAAGAAGTAAATTGAGAAATCTAAATTGATATTTCAATTAAAAGTAATTTAAATCATAATTAAGGAATTAAATCTGAAATTAAAGGATTTTTGAATAAATGAAGTAAATTGGAAATCAATTTGGGATTGATTTAAGTGTTGAAATTGGATATTTGGAAGAATAAATTCAGGTGGGAATTTATTAAAGGAATGAGAAAAATTGTTTAAAAATAAATAGTGATTTATTTTTAAAGGTTGTGAAGAGAAGTATATTTCTCTGGATAGCCAAGAAAGTTTTAAGTAAATTTTTAAATATAAGATAAAAGTTTAAGGTTGTTTTAAAAAGCATGTTTTAGAAAATTTATTATTTCTGAATGTTTAAAATTCTTAAGTAAATATTTTTTTTCAAATCTATTATTGTAATAATTATTTAAAGGTGACTTAGTATTTTGTTTTAAAAAGTCAAAACTAGTTTTATATTTATAAAGTAAACATTATTTTCAGATATTCATAAAATATGTATTTTTAACCAATTTTTGAAATAGTTTTTAACTAAAAGGTTTTAAAGTATATTTCAATAAAGTGTTTTTAAATTATTTTAAAATTTTAAAGTTTTGTGTTTGGTGATTCCAGTGGAAATGGAAATACTTGGAATTTATTCTGAGAAAGGCAGATAGTTTTGAAAACTGTTTTCAAGGAGTTTGAAAAGTGAAATTCTATCTTGTGAAGATATTTTTGAGATAAATAAATAATTTGAAAAATTATTTATTGTGTGATGGATGTTGTGAACATTAATTGATAGTTAAATCACCGGCTATCAATATTGGCCAAATGCGTTGATCGTTTCGAAGAGACCGGGGTCGAGATTTATTTCTCGAAAACCACTTCGATCCGGTTGTACGTTTTCGTAAAAAACGATTTTGGATTCGAAGATGGAGCAGTGAAGTGCAAGGGCTAGTCGCTACTAATCCTAAGGATATTTCCAAAATGGATGTAGTAGGAATAGTGCCTTCGGTTCCGTTCGAACCCGGGACGGACTTGTATGGATGAATGTTTGCGAAACATCGTCAGGTGGACGATGGGCATTCAAAGGGATATGTTCTATAAAGGTAACGCTTAGCCTCAAGCCTCATCAAATGGGAATGACTGAAAATCAGGGGTTATGCAGCAAGGCTGGGTGGGTAGCACCCAAGCAGGGTGAGGCCATTCCTATTTAGATGTCCCTTTTATTTCGGCTTAGTGGGCGGTTGTTGATCCCAACCGCGGGGTGATCTCACTCGGGATTATCCAGTAAGGAGTAGTCACGGCCTTGCGTTGTAGGGGAGTGGGCGTACTCCTCGTTACGGTGATCTAGGCTCCGTACTGTGACAGGTGGTACCCAATGCCTAGTCATTAGTTGGAAATCCTTTCTCCCTACGAGCCTTGTACGAGTTTTATTTGTATTACCCAATCTGTAGCTAGTAGCTGGAATTTAATAATGTAACAATTTCGGCCATTTTATAAGTATTTGTAAATAGACCCTATTATAATACCAGAGGATTTTATAAAAATTGTTTTAGCTATCGTAAGGTAAATACCCGACATATTTATTTGTGGCGTGGTCTTACGAGATGCTTTTGTTTTCAAAGGATTTTTGAAACTTAATAATAAATTGAGTGTGATTTTCTCGCGCTGGTAATCCAGACCGACTCGGGTATTATTTAACTATAATGCTCGGGTCAGACTGAGTATTATAGGATACAGGATTTGATGCTGTGGAGCTCAGGAGATGAGCTGGATGACGATACGTATAACCGTACTTGTTTTATATATATTCCGCTGTGATTGAGTTGCTGTGTATCCATTTGTATGTTGTTGTTGAGCTGTTGATTGATGTACTCTGATGATGTAATATATAAACAGATATATTTGATTTTGAGTAAAGATCATTTATTATCTATTATATTTTATTTCGCTGCGATGGTTAGATTCTGATGTTGTTTTTCTATTTTCTTCTTCTACCTCTTCTTCTTTAACCCAAATGGTTCGTATTTCTGTACAACTTGAGTTGATTGTTGTAGAATAGTGTTGACTCAAGGGGTACGTATTTGCGGGTCGTTTCAGTGATCAACGTCAATGCAAGGCAATGAGAGAATGTCAGACATCAAAGCTCAGATAATAAAGTAAGTGTATGGATCGCCAGCGATCCATATACCATGGATCAACATCGATCCATAAACTTCATCATTCATTCGCTAAGTAGCTATGACACGTAGGGAGCAAAGAAGGACTAAAAGACACAACAACAATATGCTAAGTGTATGGATCACTAGCGATCCATACACCATGGATCGCCAGCGATCCATACTTGATCGAGGAAACTCAACGAGCCATTATAGTGAAGCAATGAAAAGGAGCTAAGCATGCAACTCTGCAACATCCTGCCTTTTTATACGCTTTAAATCGACGATAAACCACACACGTCAGACTTAAACCATACAGAATGGCAGATTGTTATTGGGGTGAATAAGAAAAAAGCAGAGAAGGAAAAACAAAACAGAATCTTGCAGCGGAACGACAAAATATAATAATCAAACAAATAGTTCATGAAGCTGTTTTACAAAACATTTGATTATACTTATACAACACATATCAGAGTTACACATACCAGAGAATAATAAATAATGCAGCGGAATAGTACGAATGTAGTGGAATAATATAATAAATAATAGTAGTACAATCTTCGTCTTCTTCCTCTAGAAATGAAGTCTTCGAATCTTGAAATGCTCAGACTGACCTGAGCAAATTGAAAAGACAAAACACTTGAGTCAGAATTAAAAGATCTTATGTAAGTTAAATCAACGGTAAAATATGAGTGGAACGACGTTAGAGATGTTTACGGGATTTGACTTCTCCTATCCAGTGTCAAACGTGAGTGTAGTAACTTAAGAGATGCTCGGGATTCACATCTCCTAAGGATCCTTTAAACTATTTACTATGTAGTAATATTTCGCTATTATAATAATGTTTATAGTAAAATAAACTTACTTTTAAATAGCTTTAAGTCTTTACATTTTCCACCTTAACACGTAATTGTGCCAATAGTCTATACAACACCTGCATACCTCCTGATGTCTACGGTAATAAATTCAATATTATTTAAATAAAACTCAAACTTGAAATATTCGTAATCACCTTAAACGATCATCAAGTTATAAATCATGCCCTTTAAAATCACAAATTCAATAAGTTCCAGATTGCTTTAATTAAATAACATTCTTAATTAAAAACAATTTTAAACCGATTTCAAATCCATCTTCTCAACCTTAATTTATCAATATCATTATAAACTCTATATATATATATATATTAAAATATAATTTAAATACATACTTACCCATATTGTATTTCAATAAAATCAAACTTTATTATTACTCTCATTATATAATGAACAAAATTATACAGAGCTTAAATTTTAGAATTTAACTATATATAAAAATAATAATATTTATATAATATAAAAAATCAATATTTATATAAACCTATATATTTCTTTCCAAAACCATAGAAATCACTTCAAATATTTGTGTATATAGACCAAGGTGTCTGTATAATACAATTTTCTATCTTATGGTCAAGCGATACAGATATTTATCATTTCAATCCGTAATTTAAAATATGAATACGATAATATATCATTTCAAACCGTAATCCCGAATGAAATAAAATCCATAACAATTTGCAGTTGATAACAGTATAAATACAACATCCATTCATCCAATATCAATCATCAAACATTTATCACAATTGTGACGCCCCACCTCTATGCCCACGCTAGCCAAGAACATTACGGTGAATGCTGTCAACTAGCACGGAGAATAAGGCTGTTGAGGAGCGACCATCCGTGTAATTGCTTTGCGCGAGCATTGATATGTCAGATAGTATAACAATTCGACATACCGACACAAACTCAAAGCTACTACACAGTGACTGTAATATTTTCAGAAACAAATATAGAAATAAACATAACATAAATCAGTCACAGATAATTCATATCACAAAGGCGGAATAAGATATGAATATTACACATAAAAGTGTACATCAGAGTAGTGGTCAGAAAGATCCACAATAACACAAAATAATAGCAACATGTGCTATACAAAAGAATACATCAATGAGTCAATATCTCAAGAGTATACAACAAAAACTACTAATCTAAGTAGTAAGCAAAAGGTCAGAGTAATGGATCCCTGGAGAGAAGTCAAGTCGAAGCACCTGCAACATCTCGGTCTGACCCGAGTATTATTTATAAGAAAATAATAAACGGATCAGTCTAGCTATAAATATCAGATAACATGATATAGAATAAGAGATATGATGAAACACATAATAATCACAATGCCAAGCTGTGATATATATAAGTAATTGAAAATCAACTAGAGATTAATCAATATCACCAAATCTACACAAGAATCAAAGAAATGTCATACTCCTCATTTCGTTCACCAAACCATAAATATTGACAATTATATCAATGCCAATCACAAAAGTCAGTGACACACAAATTCACCAATGCACAAATATTGATAAAACTTATCAATGGAAATCACGAAAATTGGTGATGCACAAATTCTAGAAATCATCTCAAGAAATCCAGAAATCACAAAAAGGGGGAAGGCCTATCACAAACGGGAGCATAAAGCCCATCAACACGTGTATCACAAACAGAACGCTAATTCCATGGTTACTAACCATCACAAATTGAGCCGAAGCTCCACAAACGGCTCGAAGACCATGGGTTGCTACCCCACCAAATTGAGTCGAAACTCCACAAAACGGGGTTTAGTCTCCCTCGTAGACAAAGAGACGTCGCACATTGCTAGTCTAAATCACAAAGATGATCGTCATGGTCAACGAGAAGTGTTGATTACAGTAAGCTAGTAAATATATGAGCTTAGCATCATGTCCCATAACCACTAGCTTAACTTAAATATTTACGAACAAATTGTAGATCTCCACTAGAAAATTGTCACAAGAGTTTCAATCGAACAAGTCCAAGAATTAACCAACAAAGTAAACGCAGGCGTTTCATACCACTTGTTTTACTAAGTCGTTTAATTAGATTTCTCATACGAGTGAGGTAAAGGTTTGTATATACTAATAGATTGGAAAACGGTTTTATAAACGAATTTGGTATTTAAATAGTATTGAAATCGTTTGAGGAAAGAGTTTTGATATTTACTACTAGTATAGAAAACCTTTATATTTTTAAAGTGACAAATCACAAAGAAGATTGTAAGAACAATCAATCACTTAAATTCACATACGAAGACGTGAATCAAATCCAAAGAAATCGATATTAAATCCATCAAAGTGGATATTTTCAAAAATTCCCAAGAAAATGTCATCAAAGTTGATAATTAAATGATAACAATAGAAGGGAACCAACACAAGTCGATAAAATTGGAATTCGTAAACAAAATAGGCAAGCAGGCAAAACACTGCAGTTTCAGACGTCTGAAACAAGTGGTTCAGACGTCTGAATCTGGAAATATAAAGATTTCCAGAACACAATTCAGACGTCTGAATCAAGTGTTTCAGACGTCTAAAATAGGCATATTTTAGCCTATTTTCTTTCTGTTTGAAATAGAACCAATTCAGACGTCTGAAATTCCAGATTCAGACGTCTGAAACTGGGATTCAGAGCATTTTCTGAACCTCGACCAAAAATGGCCAAACGAATATCGGAAACGATCGAACGAGCAAGTGACGACTAAGGATTTGCGCCAAGTGACAACCCAGCCTTAAACGACTCGTCGATACGCCTCAAATATCCATGTCCAAATATCCATAAAAGGATTTTCATAGATTTTGATTTCAAAATACCAAAATTGGAATATACACCAAATCAATCCAAACCAAAATCAATTGCACAAGAGTAAGTGTTAGGAATTCATACCTAACAATCGAAGATAATTATAGACAAAGATGTGAGATAAAAATCTCACCTTTTTACAAAATCAAACAAGAAGAAGCTTGAAAGCAAAATGGAGAATCAACCTCTCTTCAACACAACCCAAATGAGCTTGAATCTATGCTCAAAACAAGAACATTCCCAAAATTAGGTTTAGGAATTTCTGAAATTGGTAAGAGAATAAGTTGGAGAAGAAGAAGAGAATGCTTACCAATGGGTTCTCTTGAATTTGGAGCTAGGAATTTGAGGTTGCAAGAGGAACTAGGGTTTTGGAGTTTTAATTTCCAATCTCTCCCACCATTATTGCCTTAGAACTGAAAAGAGAAGAAAATGAGGGTGAATGGGGAAGAGTGGCTCAGATTTGAGTATAAGCTAAACATAGGGCTGAGCCCAAACCCAAACCCAAAGTGAAAAGGTAGCAAAAATCAACTCTCTCCAAACATATCGAAGCTTATACTCAAAAAGGTCGCAAACGGCATTTTAAACTCAATGGGAGTGGTCCCGAGTCCTAATTCGGTCGTATACAAAAAGTAGCTTTTCGGACTAAATTCCGAGTAACGATAAAATATTTAAATAAAATATTTAAATATAAAATTTCCAAATATGCGGGTTGTTACAGACTCCCCTCCTTAAAGAAATTGCGTCCTCGCAATATTTAAAAAGAAGATATATAGTAACAACCGTAAAAGCATATTCAACACAAAAGAAATTTGAAATAAAAGGTTCACCTCAAAGAGCACGAGAAAGCAAGTCCGGATGTGTTCGCTCGATGAACTCTTTAGATTCCCAAGAACAATCCTTAGGATTCGAAGACCATTGGACTTTAACAAGCGGGATATCTTTATTTCGAAGGCGTTTGACCTCCGAAGCAACAATTCGAATAGGATGCTGCTCATAAGTTAAATTAGGCGAAACTTCAATCTCTTCCACAACACCGGGCTCAAGAATAGAATCAGAATCTCGAAGACATTTCCGAAGTTGAGAAACGTGAAACACGTCATGGATAGCAGAAAATTGAGCCGGTAATAAAAGGCGATAAGCCATGGAACCAATACGTTCAGTGATAGGAAATGGCCCAATATATCGAGGCGCCAATTTTCCCGATCGACTGAAACGTACAACACCTTTCATTGGTGAAACACGAATAAAAACAGAGTCTCCAACAGAAAATTCTAATTTCCTTCTTCGATTATCGGCATAGGATCTTTGTCTACTCTGGGCTTCTTTCATCCTATGACGAATAAGATCAATCTTTTCTGTGGAATCACGAATAAAATCGGGACCTAAAACCAGCTTCTCACCGGTCTCAAGCCAACAAGAAGGAGATCGACATGGCCTTCCGTAGAGTGCCTCAAAAGGTGCCATACCAATACTATATTGGAAGCTATTATTATAGGAGAATTCAACAAGGGAAATATGATCTTCCCAACTTCCCCCAAAATCAAGCACACAAGTACGAAGAAGATCTTCAAGTGTTCGATTCACACGCTCGGTTTGTCCATCGGACTGAGGATGATAAGCGATGCTAAAATTGAGCTTCGTTCCCAAAACTTTTCGAAGACTCTTCCAAAACCCACTAGTAAACAATGGATCACGATCACTAACAATAGAAGTAGGAACCCCATGTAATTTAACAATCTCTTTGATAAAGAGCTTGGCCAAAAGAGGAACGGTTCGGTTAGACCGAACGGGAATAAAATGGGCGGATTTAGTAAGTCTATCAACGATCACCCATAAGCTATCATGACCCGAACGAGAACGGGAAAGCCATCTATAAAATCCATGGAAATTTGGTCCCACTTCCAAATTGGAATTTCTAAAGGTTGCAATAACCCACCGGGCCTTTGATGTTCGGCTTTAACAAGCTGGCAAGTCATGCAACACTTAACAAAGTTAGCAATATAAAATTTCATTCCCTCCCAATAATATAGTCGCTTCATATCCGCGTACATTTTACTACTACCGGGATGAATGGTGAATTTAGAACGATGAGAATCTTCTAAAATATCCTTACGAAGATCAATAATATTTGGTATGATAAGTCTACCAAATTTTCGAATGCCGCCACGAGAATCGATATCAAATTCTCTCAATCCTTCAATATCACCTCTATTCTTAATATTTTGGCCAAGAAGAGCCAAGTCGGGATCTAGCCTTTGAGCTTCAAGAATGCGGTCTAAAAGAGAAGGATGAGCCTCAAGGCTACATAAAACAAATGATGAGCATAAATCGGATACGCGGTCTCGAATCTCACAAATGGACAAGATCTCGAGATCGTTCCATTCGGATATCATCATACAAATAACCGCTTGTTGCTTTCGACTAAGTGCACCGGCAATGCGATTCCCCTTTCCGGGAGTATAAAGGATATCAAGATCATATGGTGCAAGAAATTCGAGCCAACGCTGTTGACGCAAATTAAGTTCCTTTTGAGAGAATAAATACTTCAATGACTTATGATCGGTATAAAGAACAAATTTCTCTCCTAAAAGATGATGACGCCAAATCCGAAGAGCAAAAACAATAGCCGCGAGTTCTAAATCATGTGTGGCATATCTAGTCTCGGCCGATTTTAATTGCCTTGAAGCATAAGCAATAACACGTTCTTTTTGCATTAGAACGACACCCAGACCAACGCGACTAGCATCGGTATAAACAACGAAATCTTGATTCCCCTCGGGAATAACAAGAATAGGAGCATCAGAAAGAAGTTCCTTTAGTTTCTGAAAAGAAGTTTCACATTTGTCCGACCAAATGTATTTAACACCTTTCTTCGTTAAGCTAGTGAGAGGCACGACAATCTTAGAAAAGTCTTTGATAAAACGGCGGTAATAACCCGCCAATCCAAGAAAACTACGAATCTCCGTCACACTCTCCGATCTCTTCCAATCTTGAATCGCTTCAATCTTTGAAGGATCCACGGAAATTCCGGATTCGGAAATAATATGACCGAGAAACTTCACACGAGATTGCCAAAAATGGCATTTAGAAAATTTTGCTTTCAGTTGATTACTCCTAAGAGTTTCCAACACAATCCGAAGATGCTTCTCATGTTCCTCTTTGGTTTTTGAATACACAAGAATATCATCAATAAAGATGAGAACAAACCGGTCGAGGAAGTCCTTGAAAACTCTATTCATAAGGTCAACGAAATAAGCCGGGGCATTTGTTAACCCAAATGGCATAATAAGCCATTCATAAGATCCATAACGAGTACGGAACGATGTCAAAGGAATGCTATCCTCTGCAATACGAAGCTGATGAAATCCAGTAGCTAAGTCTAATTGTGAAAAGACTTTAGCACCACTAAGCTGATCGAATAGATCATCAATCCGAGGTAAAGGATATTTATTTTTGATAGTAAGATCATTAAGCTTGCGGTAGTCAACGCAAAGCCTAAGTGTTCCATCGGATTTCTTCACAAAAATAGCTGAAGCTCTCCAAGGCGAGGAACTAGAGCGAATAAATTGCTTCGTCTCCAATTCGGATAATTGTTTACGCATCTCCTCGTTTTCTTTATTGGACATACGATACGGAGGACGAGTGATAGGTTGAGCTCCAGGAATAAGATTAATTCTGAACTCAATTGCTCGCTTAGGTGGTAATCCTAAAACGGGCTCGAATATGTCGGAAACTTCACAAACGACTTGAATAAGAGAAATAATATCACCCTCATCATCATCATCGTCATCACGAGGATTTAAAGAATATAAAGATGCGACCAAGCTGGAATCTGAATCTTTAAGATTAATAGAAATCTGCTTAACAGATTGAGGATGTCGAAGATGAATAGTTTACTCAGGACATAGGATATGAGCTTCATAACGGTTAAGCCAATCCATTCCCAAAATCATTCCAAAGCCTAAATAACGCATGACATGTAAATCGGCTCGGAAAGAAAAATCACACAAAATAATCTCGACATCTTTACACAATAAACTGATTGTCGTGGATCCACCAACCGGATTCGCAATTCTCAAAGAAGTCATTAAACACAAAACATCCAAAGAAAAAGTATCAACAAGTTCTTTTGATATAAAAGAATGGGACGCACCTGTATCAAAAAGAACTCGAATAGGATGATCACGAAATAAAATAATTCCATCCAGAATAGAATGAGAAATACCTTGGCCACGAGATGTGTTGCCAGGGGCTTGAGCAACATTAAGCTTTCCCTCTTTCCTTCCCTGAAGCTTGGGGCATGAGGATACAACATGACCGGGACCTTTGCAGTAGCGACAAGAGAGAGACCTTGGACACTTGTTCGCGTAAGGGTCCTTCGAACCACAATTATAGCATTCCCCACGACCAAAGGAAGAAGTATTTGCCATGGAGGTTGCTTGCTTCCCTTTCTTATTAGGATAGGGGCCTTTGAATTTGTTTGGCCTCTTCTTGTTGTTGTTGAAGCTTGGTTTGGAACCCACCACTTCAACATCATTCTCCCTATCCGCCTCTTCAAGACAAAGAGCGATATCAACGATTTGGTCGAAAGAAACTTCTAATTTTAGAAGTAATGGCTTCTTGAGATTTTTGTTTAAGCCATAGACGAACCTCTGGTTCTTCTTTAAAGGGGTGTTGATGTATTCAACCCCATATTTGGAAAGCGACTCGAAGGAGGCGACGTAATCAGTCACGGAGGACTCACCTTGAACAAGGTTTATAAATCGTCGAGCCAATGTCACTTTCTCAGCTTCTGGAACGAATTTTAATTCGAAGCGTTCTCGGTATTGCTCCCAGGTGAGATCCGCTTCATTAATCTCAGAAATAAGAAGCTCGTACCAGTCCAATGCTCTTTCTCGGAGCATACTAGAGGCCAGCTGAACTCGGTGAAGGTCAATAAGATTCATGCGAGAAAAGATTCGATCGCATGACCTTAGCCAAGCCTGTACTTCAATAATAGTTTCAGAACCTTTGAATGGCTCCCCACCTAAATTAGTGTAATCGCTGCACAAGCGTGCAAATCCCGACTTTGGGTGAGTAGGTTCCGGGTTAGCTCCAGCTGCTTGAGCATTAGTTACCAAATCAAAAAGCCGTTGAGCAGTCATAAAAACTCCATCCTGGGGTGGAGTGCTAGATGGCACGGCTCTGGGGCGGCCTGGTCTAGACATTTCTCTTCCTTTAGAAAGAAAGAAAGAAAGAAGAAGAAGAAAAAGGTTATTCACCAAACAATTATCAAGAAATCTTGATAAATAAAACAAGGAATCATAAAAGAAAATAGGATAGAAAGGTACGAAGACTCGAATTAATCCTAAGGTATAACTCCTAAGATGGACTTAGGACGATGATCCTTGTTAAGTTATTCTACATTGTTCCGAAGTTTGGCTCTGATACTAAGCTGTGACGCCCCACCTCTATACCCACGCTAGCCAAGAACATTACGGTGAATGCTGTCAACTAGCACGGAGAATAAGGCTGTTGAGGAGCGACCATCTGTGTAATTGCTTTGCGCGAGCATTGATATGTCAGATAGTATAACAATCCGACATACCGACACAAACTCAAAGCTACTACACAGTGGCTGTAATATCTTCAGAAACAAATATAGAAATAAACATAACATAAATCAGTCACAGATAATTCATATCACAAAGGCGGAATAAGATATGAATATTACACATAAAAGTGTACATCAGAGTAGTGGTCAGAAAGATCCACAATAACACAAAATAATAGCAACATGTGCTATACAAAAGAATACATCAATGAGTCAATATCTCAAGAGTATACAATAAAAACTACTAATCTAAGTAGTAAGCAAAAGGTCAGAGTAATGGATCCCTGGAGAGAAGTCAAGTCGAAGCACCTGCAACATCTCGGTCTGACCCGAGTATTATTTATAAGAAAATAATAAACGGATCAGTCTAGCTATAAATATCAGATAACATGATATAGAATAAGAGATATGACTAAACACATAATAATCACAATGCCAAGCTGTGATATACATAAGTAATTGAAAATCAACGAGAGATTAATCAATATCACCAAATCTACACAAGAATCAAAGAAATGTCATACTCCTCATTTCGTTCACCAAACCATAAATATTGACAATTATATCAATGCCAATCACAAAAGTCAGTGACACACAAATTCACCAATGCACAAATATTGATAAAACTTATCAATGGAAATCACGAAAATACCAATGCACAAATATTGATAAAACTTATCAATGGAAATCACGAAAATTGGTGAAGCACAAATTCTAGAAATCATCTCAAGAAATCCAAAAATCACAAAAGGGGGGAAGGCCTATCACAAACGGGAGCATAAAGCCCACCAACACGTGTATCACAAACGGAACGCTAATTCCATGGTTGCTAACCATCACAAATTGAGCCGAAGATCCACAAACGGCCCGAAGGCCATGGGTTGCTACCCCACCAAATTGAGTCGAAACTCCACAAAATGGGGTTTAGTCTCCCTCGTAGACAAAGAGACATCGCACATTGCTAGTCTAAATCACAAAGATGATCGTCATTGCAACGACCCGTAAATTTCGACAATTAAATTTTTAATTAAAAAGGATTTTGAAATTTAAATTTTGTAGAAAAGGGAAATATATATATATATAAAGGAGGTAAATTAATACTAGATGAACGCTAAATGAAAATTTATAGCAACGGTAATTAAAAATCTTAATTATTGTTAAATTTAATAGAAATCTAATGATTGAGATAATGGAAGATTTATACCCTTGTGTAAGTTGCATAAATAAAGGAGAATTAAATTTATAATTAATAATGAATTGTAGAAACGGTTATTTAACTTAATTGTTGAAAGGTTAGGTGAAATATCAATAAAGGAATAGTGTAATTTGTTGCACTTGAATAAAATATAAAATAAAGAATTAAAGACAAAAATTTAAATTACCTATGTATTAGTAAATTGGTAAAACGGTAACTGTATAAGAATTAAGATAGTAATACAAATGGCAGTTGCTGGACAACCAATTTAATGCAAATTCAAAAGTGATTGAGACGACTGTTGGGTTTTAATGGAGTGTAAATAAATAGTGAAAAACATTATAATATCTTAATTTAAATATGATTGTTTAATTAATACTAAAAGAATAAAATTGAAATAGTATTTAATGTAAAAATAACTATAATAAATTGCAATTGTATAATGGAAGTAAATTGTTAATAAATGGATGTAAATATTAACTAATTGATGGAAATAAAATATAAATGAATGTTTGGATAAGATCATAAGTAAATGCAATTAGGTAGCATGTATTGGAAATAAAGTTCATTTAAATATTGAGAAATTTTAATGTTGTTATTAAGAAAAACGTTACTTTAGTAATTTTTAATATAGTAACGGGTGTGCGAACGCGAATTAATGGAAACGTAAAACTTATTTTAAGTGAGTATTTGAGTGTAGACTTATGAAATAGATTAATGACAATAAATTTTTGTACGTTATTTATTCTATTAGTTTGTTAAGTTTTATTTTGATCAATTTCAATTAATGCACTAAATTATTGCAGTTAGTGTGGAATATTGGTAAGTGAATAAATAAGATGTAACCTAGATAAATTTCCATTCATAATATGATGATTAATGTGATATAAAGAATGAAACCAAAATGGAATGAATTAATTGAGGTTCTAACTTTATTTATGCGTAAAGTTAACAAAATTTCCAATAAAATTTAGATACGGTAAGTTATGCAAATAAAAGATGAAATTTTGGGAAATATTTATGTATTGGAATATAAAAAAAATGTTAATTAGGTAGTTGAGTAATAATTGATTTATTTTGAGTTGTAATCCAATAAAATCAAATTTATTAGAATTTATTGCAATTAATTGGATTAATTGCAGTAACCTTTGGAAATTGGAACTTAGTAAAAATAATCTGGATTGGATTTCAAATAAATAGGTTAGGGTGAGTAACTGAATTACATACTATGAATAAGTAAACCAGGAAGATTAAATTTAATTAATATAAAATAGTTGATTTATTGCAAATAAAAGATTATGTAAATATTTAGTTAGGTGGAATTAAAGATAATTACATAATAAGGTATGAATCCACTGCTAATTTTATTTATGGAAATGAAAAGAGTACCAAAAACAAGCTTTGTCAGTATATTTAAGTTTAATGTATAATAATAAGTTAATGGTAATAAAAGAAGTTTAAACATCTGTTAATAGAGAGTTGAGTTTAAATCTAAGAATATTAAGAAGTAGATTTTTGAATACAACATTTGATCCATCCACTTAAAATGTATAGATAGGATAATCGCTGATTTTTGATTTAAGTAGTGCAAACGGAGATTTATCTATTTATTGGAATTGGAATTTATAAGTGTATAAATAGGAAATAAGTGAAATTTATTTTAAATACTCATAAATGAAGATTTAGATGAAGGTGAGAATGGTAATGCTTTAAATAGTAGAGACGTACACAAATCAATGTAGGTAATTAGAAATAAAATGTTGTCGAAACGATAAAACGTTTCTTGTGAAAAATGGATGACATAACGAAAAAGGGTAATGTATTCACTTGAATATAAATTGAAACTTATTTAAGGTATTAATTACAATGGATAGAGATTTTGGGTAACATTGTAAATGATATGTAAGTAATGCAAATGTATGTCAATAGTAAGGGATTAGGATGAATTAAAAATTTGTAACATAGGAATTACCTGCCTATTTGTTAATAAAAATTTGAATGGTTAGTAAGTGATAATAGAATAAGTGTACATTAGTGGAATTGAGGTAACGTTGGTTTTAATGTTGAGAAAATAAATGGGTATAGTAAAGTTTAAGTGAAATTGTAAGTATGTATAGGGGAATGAATTATTGCAGGGAAATATTTGGTAACCATTGCAATAAATGTAAATTTGTGTGCACTAATATGAAATTTAGTAATAGGTGTGAATAACTTAAATTTCTTCATAGGATAAAGAATGATGGAAATAACGTTTAATTAATATATCGGGATTTAATTGATCATAAAAGGTTGATTGCAAATCAAATGAAAAATGCTTAAATGGGAATTAAGTTATTTATTCATTTGGATTTAAAGCATGATTGAAATTTTTGGAAACTGAATAAAACGTTTTATGTTGATTGAAATTTAAGTTGGAAGTAATTAAGATAAATAAAATATGTATAATATGGAATTCAAATATACATAGAAATGTGGATTTTAGTATGTAAACGTAATCTATTGAGAATGGATAGAAATTTAATCTGTAATTATTACAGTAATTTAGAATTTAGTTGAAATTGGAAATTTATCTACGTATTTGGAAATTTATGGAATTGTGAATATATATATGGAAATTTAAATGAAGCATCTGATTATACATGTGTGAATACGCTTAAAATGCAATGTAAATGTTGAGAAAGAAATAATTTAATCCGTAACGTGTATAATTAATATCCTTTTGGGACCACTTCTGTTTGCACGTTAAAATTCGTGCACACCTATCCTGTTGCGATCTATCTATAAATATGCTGTGATAAACCCTAGCCTCCTTTTTATTGTCAATTGGCTGTACGTTCATTTTTCTTCATCTCTTTCTTTTCCTCAATGGTTACAAAACCTAATCTATCTACAATTCAAATTTTCTAATAAAATTCAAACTCTCCACAAAAATTCCAGAAAATTTATGATAAAGTTCTCGAGACACGTAATCTGCTGGTACAATTCGTTTTCTGTTTTGGATATTCGTTTGACCAGAAAAAATTCGACGATGTGCTGTAGCTTTTAGCTGACGTGGCCATTGAAGTTAAGTGGGTTTTGTTTTATTTTATTTTATTTTATTTTATTTTTTTATTTTTGTTTTCAAATCGTTTAAAATGAATATTTTTTTCATACGTTCTCCGATTCACGCGAAATTTCTTTTGTTAGGATCGTAATTTAATTCCAAATCCATTGACGCTGGTTTGGACAAATTCTGAGACCGTCGAATTTTTGGGTTTAAATCGGATTTAAATTCGATTTAAATTCAAAAGGTGAGTGTTTTAACCCACTCACAACTACTAGAAGCTTTTATGTTTGTTAAATTAATTTTAGAAATGAATAGAAATTTATTTATGAGTATTTGGCATGTTTATTTTATTCATATCTGTTGAATTGCATTTATTAAATTTAACTGTTAATTTAATTAATTTATTGCGTATAAATTTACAGTTAAAATTTATTTGTTTGTATATAAACTGCTAGTTAACGGTTATATAATTTATTACTGAATGTAGACTGTAGATTAATAGCTGTTAAATTTAATTTGAATAAAATTGCCAGTATTACCTGTTATGTCGTACCAAAAATAATATTGTTATTGATTGATATTGATTGATGATTGCGATTTGGATGATGGATGATGTTGATGAATGGATGTTTATTGTATATCATTAAATTGCAAATTATCATGCATATTTCATTTCATTCGGGATTGTGGTTTGAAATGATATATAACCGCAAAATTTTATATTTTTTTAAATTGCGGATTGAAATGATAAATATCCGTATCACTTGACCATAGGATAGAAAATTTTATACAGGCACCGCGGTCTATATATAACTATTTTAATGTGATTTCTATGGTTTGGATGGAATACGGTTTCTAATAATCTTAAATTTTATATTGTATAAATATTATTCTTCCATATATATACATATGAAGTTGAAAATTTTGAAATTAAAAGGTGTATAAAAATCTTTATTTAAAAATGGAAGAAAATTAAGAAAATGGAGTTTAATAATTTATATCATATGTTTAAATGTTAAGTTTGGAAATTTTAAGATATGATATTTATAATTGGATTTTTCCCAAAATAAATTGAAATGAATATTCTAGTATAATTTGAATTGGGAAAATATATATTTTTTATTACTAGAAATTGAAGTCTTATTATTTATGGATTTTATGTGAATATTCAAGACTAATTAATAGAACAATTGATCTGTTGAAAGAATAAAATCCAATTTTAGTTTGAAATATTGTTACTCAAAATGGATATACGTATATATAAATAAATTGAAGTGGTTTTGGAACTTGAGAGAGATAATATAAATTTTGGTTTAGACTTTAATAAAGAAATGTATTTGTAAAGCCATGAGAACTATTTTCTTTACAAAGTAACATTTAAGTTAAACCATTTATTTCATATACCGTTGAATGTCCAAACCATTCAAGTTTTTTATAGAAGTTATGGTTTTAAATTATGATTTTCAAAATATTATGATTTGAAAATATTTGATTTTCAGACGTTATGAAGTTAAAGCATTATGATTTTGGAAAAGAATTATATTTGGGATAAGTGATAAAATATGGTTTTGGGTTTTGAAATGATATCGTATTCATGGTTATGAAATGGAATGTTTATTCTGATTTTTAAAGTATAACCTATTTTTAAATGACCGCGGTGTTATAATAACGATGGGTTGGCAAAGAGACCGGGATCGGATATGGACATACTCTCTGTCGATACCGAAAACCACTTTGACTAACCGTGTACGCGGTGGAGATTCCAGAATGAAGTAGGTGGTGGTGACGTTTCCTGTAAGGTAAATACGTGGACCCGACTCCGTGAGTTGGCATAAGGTGGCTAAAACAGGAGCGATTCTCAGGCCAATGAGGTCATTCCTCTGATCGGACCCTCCTCTTCGATATTATACTTTGATTTTGGATTGATTCAGTGGCCACTTCTATATTTTGATTTTGGGGAGTTAATCCGAGGTGGGCGGTAACTGCGGCTACGCGTTTCCACCAGCCTGGATAGCAATTGGTATATCTACCCTGGCATTGCCTAGTTGTGCCGTGTCACCTACCATACCGAGCCTTTACTACGAGTTTCTATTTGTGTCGTACCTATGGAGTATCCTCTGGTAGCTTCCCGATCAGGAGGTATTACGGTACTGTATAGACTATTGGCATTATTTGTGTTAAGGGCTATATGGGTAACCCCTTAACGCTATTAAAAAGTAAGTTTATTTTATAAATAGACACTATTATAATAGCGCAATATACTACATAGTAAATAGTTTAACGGATCCTTAGGAGATGTAAATCCCGAACATCTCTTGAGTTACTATACTCATATTTATTTCTGTTAATTTAACTCACATAAGATCTTTTAGTCTGACTCGAGTGTTTTTGTCTTTTCAAATTCGCTCGGGTCAGTCCGAGCATTTCAGGATCGAAGATTTTAGCTTTGGAGGACGAAGACGAAGAATCCGTATTATATTATTTATAGTATTGCACCACATTCTAAATTTCCGCTGCATTGATTGTATTGGTATGTGTAACTCTGATATTCATTATATAAGTAAAATAAATATTTTGTAAACAGTTATCATGAACTGTATATTGATTATTATATCTTATCCTTCCATTGTGAGATTCTATTTTGCTTTATTTCTTCTCTGTTTTTCTTATTTACCCCATAAAAATCCGCCCTTGCGTATGCTTTGAATTGGCACGTGTGTCGGTTTAAAGTGTGCGAAAAGGCGGGATGTTACAGTTGGTATCAGAGCTTTGGTTTAGCGATAAACTTGGCTTTGTGGGGTTTGACTCTTTGTTAATAGGGTAGTAATACCCTATGGGAGTCGCTGAGTGTATATATATATGAGAGAGCGTATTTGTTAGTATTAATAAAAGATTTTGATATTGTGTTAATCTGTTCCGCTTTGTATTTATAAATTCTGGTTGATGCATGGGACGCTATGTCATCAATAGGGATTTCTAAACACTTAATAGGACAGACCGACATAATATCCGTTTTAATATAGGTGAATGAAATAATTTTGCCTATTATATTTTCTATATATAAAATAAAGTTTTAAATGATATTATGTATATATTTGATTGATATAGATTGGGTATTAGGAAATAAAAATATTTATAATAATTGAAGCTAAGTTGAAATTAGAATAAATCAAATTGGAGATTTTAGAAATTAAGTCCGGGATTTTAAAAATTTGCTTTCAAAGGATTTATGAAATATAATGCTTTGGTTTATAAGTATTTTCTTCTATAAATATTTCATTTTAATTCAGAAGAATTGTTTTAAAGAAGATTTTGGAGAAAATAAATTTTGTACTTTCCTCTCTGTCGCTGGAAAATAATTTCGGTGATGGCGGCCGCATCATCGACTTTCATTTTCAAGTTTCGAAAGGGAAAGACCACTGTAGTAAATTCTACTGCAGATTTATTTTGAAAATATCTAAAATTTTAATTTTTACAAATATAATTGAGATATAAAAGTAGTAAGAAATTATTTATTATTTTTTTTAAGATAATTTGAAATTTGACCCGGTATTTAATTCTTAAATTTCCATTAATTAATGGTTTAAATTATTTTAGTGAAATAAAAGGTAGGTAATTAATGAAGTGAAACCTCTAATTTAGAGAATTAATGCTAAGTTATAAAGGAAGTTAAAATTTTAACTTATAAGAGAGGTAAAGATTTATTGAACAATGAATGAATTAAAAGAATTTAGATAAACTTGTATAAGTTCAATTGCATTTTTCTTTAACATATATATAACTTACCAAATATAAAAAGTTGAAATGTTAAATGAGAGATTGGAATTGAATATTTTACAAGTAGGAATTTTGGGAAATAATGAAGGATTCAATGAATTGCTATTATAAATAAGAATATAATGGTATAAACTTAAGTTATAATTTGAATTTTTCCATAATTTAAGATAAGTATTATTAATAGGTGATTTTAAACTTAAGTAAATAAAATGAAATTCTTTAACAAATAAAGATTGATGTGTAGGGTTATAAACTTAAGTGTGATTTAAATGCTACTAGTTTAATATAAGTGGAAGTGGGAAATTAAATTGTTACTACTATTAAATATAATAGAAACGTCAACATTTAATAAATGAATGAAATTAAAGGCAAGTTGAAATTTTAATTTATAAAACGAATATATATTTGATGAACCATTAATTAATTAAAGGAATTGAGAAGAAACTTGTATAAATTTCCACTTACATTCTTAAAACATATATAACTTACCATATAAGAAAAGTGCAAAGTTAGTAAGAAAATGTAAGGGAAATTCTTACAAGTGAAGAGTAAGGTAATGAAAGTAATCAATGAATTTGCTGTGATAAAATGAGAATTAAATTGTATAAACTTAAGTTAAATCGGAAATTCTACTATATAAGTAAAGGTAGGATTATAAATAGATGATATAAACTTAAGTAAATAAAATAGGATACCAATATAATGAATTTTGTAATAAATGGAAAATGAAATTTGTAGGAAATGAAGAAATCCCTCCATAAATGAAAAAAAAAATCAAACAACTAAAGCATGAATTAAATGTATAATAAGTTAATTTGGTTGTTGGTTTGAATTGTATTGTTTGATTTATGGTTGTTGGGTAAGGAATTTGAAGTTTTAGATGAATAAATAATCTATCTTTGTTCCGTCTAAGACTGTTGAGTAAAGGATGCACTTGATAGTTATTTTCATTCCATACAAATTTCAAGTTTTGAACCCGAATAACTATTTGTTTGATGAATTAAATGGTTGCTTTGTCTTGTGTAGGTATGCTGTTTGTAAGGTTGATGGTTGTTGTTTTGTTTGGTTGTTTAATGGTTGAAACCACTTAAATATTTCACTTTATATAAATTTGTATATTTTAGCTAAATTAACTAATTTTGTAAATTTAAAATATTGATTTCGAAATTCTTCTTTTCCATTCTTTTCCTTTTCGGGGACGAAAAGTTTTGAGTGGGGGAGAGTGCAACGACCCGTAAATTTCGACAATTAAATTTTTAATTAAAAAGGATTTTGAAATTTAAATTTTGTAGAAAAGGGAAATATATATATATAAAGGAGGTAAATTAATACTAGATAACGCTAAATGAAAATTTATAGCAACGGTAATTAAAAATCTTAATTATTGTTAAATTTAATAGAAATCTAATGATTGAGATAATGGAAGATTTATACCCTTGTGTAAGTTGCATAAATAAAGGAGAATTAAATTTATAATTAATAATGAATTGTAGAAACGGTTATTTAACTTAATTGTTGAAAGGTTAGGTGAAATATCAATAAAGGAATAGTGTAATTTGTTGCACTTGAATAAAATATAAAATAAAGAATTAAAGACAAAAATTTAAATTACCTATGTATTAGTAAATTGGTAAAACGGTAACTGTATAAGAATTAAGATAGTAATACAAATGGCAGTTGCTGGACAACCAATTTAATGCAAATTCAAAAGTGATTGAGACGACTGTTGGGTTTTAATGGAGTGTAAATAAATAGTGAAAAACATTATAATATCTTAATTTAAATATGATTGTTTAATTAATACTAAAAGAATAAAATTGAAATAGTATTTAATGTAAAAATAACTATAATAAATTGCAATTGTATAATGGAAGTAAATTGTTAATAAATGGATGTAAATATTAACTAATTGATGGAAATAAAATATAAATGAATGTTTGGATAAGATCATAAGTAAATGCAATTAGGTAGCATGTATTGGAAATAAAGTTCATTTAAATATTGAGAAATTTTAATGTTGTTATTAAGAAAAACGTTACTTTAGTAATTTTTAATATAGTAACGGGTGTGCGAACGCGAATTAATGGAAACGTAAAACTTATTTTAAGTGAGTATTTGAGTGTAGACTTATGAAATAGATTAATGACAATAAATTTTTGTACGTTATTTATTCTATTAGTTTGTTAAGTTTTATTTTGATCAATTTCAATTAATGCACTAAATTATTGCAGTTAGTGTGGAATATTGGTAAGTGAATAAATAAGATGTAACCTAAATAAATTTCCATTCATAATATGATGATTAATGTGATATAAAGAATGAAACCAAAATGGAATGAATTAATTGAGGTTCTAACTTTATTTATGCGTAAAGTTAACAAAATTTCCAATAAAATTTAGATACGGTAAGTTATGCAAATAAAAGATGAAATTTTGGGAAATATTTATGTATTGGAATATAAAAGAAATGTTAATTAGGTAGTTGAGTAATAATTGATTTATTTTGAGTTGTAATCCAATAAAATCAAATTTATTATAATTTATTGCAATTAATTAGATTAATTGCAGTAACCTTTGGAAATTGGAACTTAGTAAAAATAATCTGGATTGGATTTCAAATAAATAGGTTAGGGTGAGTAACTGAATTACATACTATGAATAAGTAAACCAGGAAGATTAAATTTAATTAATATAAAATAGTTGATTTATTGCAAATAAAAGATTATGTAAATATTTAGTTAGGTGGAATTAAAGATAATTACATAATAAGGTATGAATCCACTGCTAATTTTATTTATGGAAATGAAAAGAGTACCAAAAACAAGCTTTGTCAGTATATTTAAGTTTAATGTATAATAATAAGTTAATGGTAATAAAAGAAGTTTAAACATCTGTTAATAGAGAGTTGAGTTTAAATCTAAGAATATTAAGAAGTAGATTTTTGAATACAACATTTGATCCATCCACTTAAAATGTATAGATAGGATAATCGCTGATTTTTGATTTAAATAGTGCAAACGGAGATTTATCTATTTATTGGAATTGGAATTTATAAGTGTATAAATAGGAAATAAGTGAAATTTATTTTAAATACTCATAAATGAAGATTTAGATGAAGGTGAGAATGGTAATGCTTTAAATAGTAGAGACGTACACAAATCAATGTAGGTAATTAGAAATAAAATGTTGTCGAAACGATAAAACGTTTCTTGTGAAAAATGGATGACATAACGAAAAAGGGTAATGTATTCACTTGAATATAAATTGAAACTTATTTAAGGTATTAATTACAATGGATAGAGATTTTGGGTAACATTGTAAATGATATGTAAGTAATGCAAATGTATGTCAATAGTAAGGGATTAGGATGAATTAAAAATTTGTAACATAGGAATTACCTGCCTATTTGTTAATAAAAATTTGAATGGTTAGTAAGTGATAATAGAATAAGTGTACATTAGTGGAATTGAGGTAACGTTGGTTTTAATGTTGAGAAAATAAATGGGTATAGTAAAGTTTAAGTGAAATTGTAAGTATGTATAGGGGAATGAATTATTGCAGGGAAATATTTGGTAACCATTGCAATAAATGTAAATTTGTGTGCATTAATATGAAATTTAGTAATAGGTGTGAATAACTTAAATTTCTTCATAGGATAAAGAATGATGGAAATAACATTTAATTAATATATCGGGATTTAATTGATCATAAAAGGTTGATTGCAAATCAAATGAAAAATGCTTAAATGGGAATTAAGTTATTTATTCATTTGGATTTAAAGCATGATTGAAATTTTTGGAAACTGAATAAAACGTTTTATGTTGATTGAAATTTAAGTTGGAAGTAATTAAGATAAATAAAATATGTATAATATGGAATTCAAATATACATAGAAATGTGGATTTTAGTATGTAAACGTAATTTATTGAGAATGGATAGAAATTTAATCTGTAATTATTACAGTAATTTAGAATTTAGTTGAAATTGAAAATTTATCTACGTATTTGGAAATTTATGGAATTGTGAATATATATATGGAAATTTAAATGAAGCATCTGATTTTACATGTGTGAATACGCTTAAAATGCAATGTAAATGTTGAGAAAGAAATAATTTAATCCGTAACGTGTATAATTAATATCCTTTTGGGACCACTTCTGTTTGCACGTTAAAATTCGTGCACACCCATCCTGTTGCGATCTATTTATAAATATGTTGTGATAAACCCTAGCCTCCTTTCTATTGCCAATTGGCTGTACGTTCATTTTTCTTCATCTCTTTCTTTTCCTCAATGGTTACAAAACCTAATCTATCTACAATTCAAATTTTCTAATAAAATTCAAACTCTCCACAAAAATTCCAGAAAATTTATGATAAAGTTCTCGAGACACGTAATCTGCTGGTACAATTCGTTTTCTGTTTTGGATATTCGTTTGACCAGAAAAAATTCGACGATGTGCTGTAGCTTTTAGCTGACGTGGCCATTGAAGTTAAGTGGGTTTTGTTTTATTTTATTTTATTTTTTTATTTTTGTTTTCAAATCGTTTAAAATGAATATTTTTTTCATACGTTCTCCGATTCACGCGAAATTTCTTTTGTTAGGATCGTAATTTAATTCCAGATCCATTGACGCTGGTTTGGACAAATTCTGAGACCGTCGAATTTTTGGGTTTAAATCGGATTTAAATTCGATTTAAATTCAAAAGGTGAGTGTTTTAACCCACTCACAACTACTAAAAGCTTTTATGTTTGTTAAATTAATTTTAGAAATGAATAGAAATTTATTTATGAGTATTTGGCATGTTTATTTTATTCATATCTGTTAAATTGCATTTATTAAATTTAACTGTTAATTTAATTAATTTATTGCGTATAAATTTACAGTTAAAATTTATTTGTTTGTATATAAACTGCTAGTTAACGGTTATATAATTTATTACTGAATATAGACTGTAGATTAATAGCTGTTAAATTTAATTTGAATAAAATTGCCAGTATTACCTGTTATGTAGTACCAAAAATAATATTGTTATTGATTGATATTGATTGATGATTGCGATTTGGATGATGGATGATGTTGATGAATGGATGTTTATTGTATATCATTAAATTGCAAATTATCATGCATATTTCATTTCATTCGGGATTGTGGTTTGAAATGATATATAACCGCAAAATTTTATATTTTTTTAAATTGCGGATTGAAATGATAAATATCCGTATCACTTGACCATAGGATAGAAAATTTTATACAGGCACCGCGGTCTATATATAACTATTTTAATGTGATTTCTATGGTTTGGATGGAATACGGTTTCTAATAATCTTAAATTTTATATTGTATAAATATTATTCTTCCATATATATACATATGAAGTTGAAAATTTTGAAATTAAAAGGTGTATAAAAATCTTTATTTAAAAATGGAAGAAAATTAAGAAAATGGAGTTTAATAATTTATATCATATGTTTAAATGTTAAGTTTGGAAATTTTAAGATATGATATTTATAATTGGATTTTTCCCAAAATAAATTGAAATGAATATTCTAGTATAATTTGAATTGGAAAAATATATATATCTTATTGCTAGAAATTGAAGTCTTATTATTTATGGATTTTATGTGAATATTCAAGACTAATTAATAGAACAATTGATCTGTTGAAAGAATAAAATCCAATTTTAGTTTGAAATATTGTTACTCAAAATGGATATACGTATATATAAATAAATTGAAGTGGTTTTGGAACTTGAGAGAGATAATATAAATTTTGGTTTAGACTTTAATAAAGAAATGTATTTGTAAAGCCATGAGAACTATTTTCTTTACAAAGTAACATTTAAGTTAAACCATTTATTTCATATACCGTTGAATGTCCAAACCATTCAAGTTTTTTATAGAAGTTATGGTTTTAAATTATGATTTTCAAAATATTATGATTTGAAAATATTTGATTTTCAGACGTTATGAAGTTAAAGCATTATGATTTTGGAAAAGAATTATATTTGGGATAAGTGATAAAATATGGTTTTGGGTTTTGAAATGATATCGTATTCATGGTTATGAAATGGAATGTTTATTCTGATTTTTAAAGTATAACCTATTTTTAAATGACCGCGGTGTTATAATAACGATGGGTTGGCAAAGAGACCGGGATCGGATATGGACATACTCTCTGTCGATACCGAAAACCACTTTGACTAACCGTGTACGCGGTGGAGATTCCAGAATGAAGTAGGTGGTGGTGACGTTTCCTGTAAGGTAAATACGTGGACCCGACTCCGTGAGTTGGCATAAGGTGGCTAAAACAGGAGCGATTCTCAGGCCAATGAGGTCATTCCTCTGATCGGACCCTTCTCTTCGATATTATACTTTGATTTTGGATTTATTCAGTGGCCACTTCTATATTTTGATTTTGGGGAGTTAATCCGAGGTGGGCGGTAACTGCGGCTACGCGTTTCCACCAGCCTGGATAGCAATTGGTATATCTACCCTGGCATTGCCTAGTTGTGCCGTGTCACCTACCATACCGAGCCTTTACTACGAGTTTCTATTTGTGTCGTACCTATGGAGTATCCTCTGGTAGCTTCCCGATCAGGAGGTATTACGGTACTGTATAGACTATTGGCATTATTTGTGTTAAGGGCTATATGGGTAACCCCTTAACGCTATTAAAAAGTAAGTTTATTTTATAAATAGACACTATTATAATAGCGCAATATACTACATAGTAAATAGTTTAACGGATCCTTAGGAGATGTAAATCCCGAACATCTCTTGAGTTACTATACTCATATTTATTTCTGTTAATTTAACTCACATAAGATCTTTTAGTCTGACTCGAGTGTTTTTGTCTTTTCAAATTCGCTCGGGTCAGTCCGAGCATTTCAGGATCGAAGATTTTAGCTTTGGAGGACGAAGACGAAGAATCCGTATTATATTATTTATAGTATTGCACCACACTCTAAATTTCCGCTGCATTGATTTTATTGGTATGTGTAACTCTGATATTCATTATATAAGTAAAATAAATATTTTGTAAACAGTTATCATGAACTGTATATTGATTATTATATCTTATCCTTCCGTTGTGAGATTCTATTTTGCTTTATTTCTTCTCTGTTTTTCTTATTTACCCCATAAAAATCCGCCCTTGCGTATGCTTTGAATTGGCACGTGTGTCGGTTTAAAGTGTGCGAAAAGGCGGGATGTTACAGTCATGGTCAACGAGAAGTGTCGATTATAGTAAGCTAGTAAATATATGAGCTTAGCATCATGTCCCATAACCACTAGCTTAACTTAAATATTTACGAACAAATTATAGATCTCCACTAGAAAATTGTCACAAGAGTTTCAATCGAACAAGTCCAAGAATTAGCCAACAAAGTAAACGCAAGCGTTTCATACCACTTGTTTTACTAAGTCGTTTAATTAGATTTCTCATACGAGTGAGGTAAAGGTTTGTATATACTAATAGATTGGAAAATGGTTTTATAAACGAATTTGGTATTAAAATAGTATTGAAATCGTTTGAGGAAAGAGTTTTGATATTTACTACTAGTATAGAAAACCTTTATATTTTTAAAGTGACAAATCACAAAGAAGATTGTAAGAACAATCAATCACTAAAATTCACATACGAAGACGTGAATCAAATCCAAAGAAATCGATATTAAATCCATTAAAGTGGATATTTCCAAAAATTCCCAAGAAAATGTCATCAAAGTTGATAATTAAATGATAACAATAGAAGGGAACCAACACAAGTCGATAAAATTGGAATTCGTAAACAAAATGGGCAAGCAGGCAAAACACTGCAGTTTCGGACGTCTGAAACAAGTGGTTCAGACGTCTGAATCTGGAAATATAAAGATTTCCAGAACACAATTCGGACGTCTGAATCAAGTGTTTCAGACGTCTGAAATAGGCATATTTTAGCCTATTTTCTTTCTGTTTGAAATAGAACCAATTCAGACGTCTGAAACTGGAATTCAGAGCATTTTCTGAACCTCGACCAAAAATGGCCAAACGAATATCGGAAACGATCAAACGAGCAAGTGACGATTAAGGATTTGCGCCAAGTGACAACCCAGCCTTAAACGACTCGTCGATACGCCTCAAATATCCATGTCCAAATATCCATAAAAGGATTTTCATAGATTTTGATTTCAAAATACCAAAATTGGAATATACACCAAATCAATCCAAACCAAAATCAATTGCACAAGAGTAAGTGTTAGGAATTCATACCTAACAATCGAAGATAATTATAGACAAAGATGTGAGATAAAAATCTCACCTTTTTACAAAATCAAACAAGAAGAAGCTTGAAAGCAAAATGGAGAATCAACCTCTCTTCAACACAACCCAAATGAGCTTGAATCTATGCTCAAAACAAGAACATTCCCAAAATTAGGTTTAGGAATTTCTGAAATTGGTAAGAGAATAAGTTGGAGAAGAAGAAGGGAATGCTTACCAATAAGTTCTCTTGAATTTGGAGCTAGGAATTTGAGGTTGCAAGAGGAACTAGGGTTTTGGAGTTTTAATTTCCAATCTCTCCCACCATTATTGCCTTAGAACTGAAAAGAGAAGAAAATGAGGGTGAATGGGGAAGAGTGGCTCAGATTTGAGTATAAGTTAAACATAGGGCTGAGCCCAAATCCAAACCCAAAGTGAAAAGGTAGCAAAAATCAACTCTCTCCAAACATATCGAAGCTTATACTCAAAAAGGTCGCAAACGGCATTTTAAACTCAATGGGAGTGGTCCCGAGTCCTAATTCGACCGTATGCAAAAGTAGCTTTTCGGACTAAATTCCGAGTATCGATAAAATATTTATATAAAATATTTAAATATAAAATTTTCAAATATGCGGGTTGTTACAACAATCATCATCCAATTCAATCAATAACATCAATATAGAACAGATAATAAATATAAGGCATTTACTGGCAGTTCATGTCCAATAATAAATTAAATAACAATTTAACAGGCAGTTTAAATGCGATAACAAACTAAATAAAAATTTAATTCAAATAAATTCCATTTAACTGGGATGAAGATTGAAAATATGCCAAACAGTCATAAATAAATTTCTAATCACATCATAAATCAATTTAACAAACATAAGAAATTTTATAAGTTGTGAAGTGGGTTAAAACATCCACCTTTTGAATTTAAATTCAATTTAAATCCAAAATTTGAAAATTTTGAACAATCTTCGAATTCGTCAAAACTAGCATCAATATGTCCGGAATTTGGATAGAATCGCAGCGGAGAAAAACGTGTGTGAATTGGACCTCGTATGAAGAAGTTACGATAATTAAAGCAATTGGAAAAAACAAAATTAAATAAATAAGCTAAAATCAATAAACACGTCACCTTCCAGCTCAAACAAGGAACCCTAACGCAGGCTACTGTTCATTGCATTTGAACTACAACAGCCGCCACTCCTTCTTCGATCACACACGCACTGACCCCCATGTCGCGGCCTCGTCCAACGATCTAAACCCATCCCTGGCCTTGCCGAGCTAGGCTGCACCCGCCGGAGCACATATCAGTGCTCGCGTCGCACCCCAGTACACCAGACCGCCGCCGAAACCTAGTCACAAATCGAATTTTTGTAGCAAATCCGATCGTCAAACCCGCGAACAACCTACTCCGATGGACAACGCTCGGCCTCCTCTTCACAACCCTACCCTCGATTGAACGATCGGACGAAGTTCATCAACGCGTGATGAATGGCCGTGAATATTTCTCCAATTTATGGACACACCTTGTCTTAAATTGAAAAACGAATTATAGATCTGAGATGTGCTCGTCGAGAGCTTTCCGATGATATAAAATGCGACATAGTTTGAAGAGTTTGAATTTTTGGCTTTGAATTTTATTTAAAACTGCAATTGGAATTTTGGTCTTGCCTGCCATGGAATGAGGAGGAGCTATAAGAATTATACTATAGAATAATGAACATAAGAAATAGGCTAGGGTTTATAACGGGGTATATATAGGCAAAGCTGAAATTAGAATGGACCGGATCGATTGGATTGAAAGCTGAATGACAAGTGGCCCGAAAAGCATGTTCTGACTCCGGAACGAAAATAAGTCAACTCATATATCAAAATAGATGTTTTTGAATATTTTAAACTCAATGGAACAGGTTTCAGGTCCAAATTCCATCGTATGAATAAGTTATGCTAAAATCAAGTTATTTCAAATTGATTTCCATTGATTTCAATTAAATTGATTTCTAGGCATTTCGAGCTCGTACGATCAAACGACAAGTCCGATCGATACGAAACTTAAAATCCTACAATAATTCACCGTTACGGATCCGATGAAACTGGTTTCATCGAAATCTGAGTCAGTGGCCAGTTTCATCGAAATCTGAGTCAGTGGGCAAAATGGCTATTTTCAAGTTAATTAAATAAATTAATAATTAATTAATTAAATGAAATTTTCAATTTCAATTCTATATTTGACAATTTATCATTTTTAATTTTTTTAATCATTCGCACTAATTTAAAAAAAATTAGATGTCATTTAAAAATTGATTAATTCCTCAATTTCAGTGCTTAATTTCAATTTCATTAAATTCAAAAATTTATACATTTAAAATTCCAAAATCCATTATTTAAATTTTAAACCTTGTTGTTCACATCTTTTATCACAATAAGGATGCAACTAACATTGGTTCATGATTTATTACAATAAAATCATTAAATTTCATCTTAAATTATATTAACATAATATTTAGTTACATTTATTGAAATTTATTTTCCAGTTTACTAAATACAATCAATTAGAACCTTACAATTGTTTCAATTAATTGGGATTGCACTAAATTAGTTATTTATCAACTTGCATTACATTATTACCTTACAAATTTTTATTTCTTCCAATATTAAATAACAAGATTCATTAAATTAACAAATTTAATTATCGAAATTTTACGGGTCGTTACACTCTCCCCCACTCACAACTTTTCGTCCCCGAAAAGGAAAATAGAAGGGGAAAAGAAAGAATTAAGTAGTCAATACATCTTATTCAAAATATTAAATTTACAAACAAATAAATTTACAAAATTTAATAATTTAAATAAAATATATCAAATTATAACCATTAAATCTTTTTATACTTAAATTAATAAAGTTTGGAAACATTTTTCAAAAAAATTCTAAGTTCAAAATTTATGGAAATTTTTTGGTAGAGTCTCCTTTGTACGGGAAGGCTCGGAAGAAAATATAATATCAAATATAACAATATATATCACAATATCAAAAAATAATATATCCCAACAATGTGAAAACCATATAATAACGTTATAAACCGAAATCCGAAAACGTACCTATTTGTCAGGCAAACAAACGCTTAATTATGAAACCAAAAGCAGTAGCAATTGCTTCCATAACCTGCGTTTCATTTATATAATCCAAAAAAGTTAAAAATTATATAAAATGAAATATTTAAAGTTGTTTCAACTACTAACAAACTATCAATGTCAAACAACAACAATCACTTGCAACCACAGCATATACATCAAATACAAATCAACCATCCAAGCATGACAAACAATTGATTTGTTCGGGTTAAGACACTTAAACCACATAGAATGACAAATAAAAATGGAGTATTCCACTTACTCAACAGTCTTAGATAAACTCAATAGATTATTCATAAATCTAAGCAATTAGAAGTATCTTTTACCCAAACAACTCATAAACCAAAACAAACAACAATTTCAAACAACAGATCACGTTCATTCTTATTAACTTCATTTCATAGCATTTGTTGTTTGATTCCCTTTTTATTCATATAATGGTTTATCCTTTTTATTTACATTTATTTCCTGCAAATTTTCAATATCCATTCATTCATTTATTACTTAATTTCATTTATTCGTTTATTTATAATACTTACATTTCTATCGAAAATTATTATAGTAATACTTCAATCATAATATAAGTTTATAACAACTACAACATCAAATTCTTATTTATTAAGGAATTTCATTGAATACTTTCATTACCTCAAGTTTACTAGTATAATATCCTATTACATTTCCTTGTTAAACTTTAGAACTTTTAATATTCGGTAAGTTATATGTATGCTTTTTGAGGATGTAATTGAAATTTATACAAGTTCATCTCATTTCTTTTAAATTAATTTAATGTTCGATAACCATATCCTTTGTTTTATAGGTTATGAATTCCGAATTTATTTTTAATTTCATTTATAACCTAGCATTTAATCTCTTATTTTAATTAGAGGTTCCAATTATTAATTAGTTACAACCCATTTTACTACAATAATTTAAACTATTAATTTACGGAAACTTAAGAACTGAATACCGGGTTAAATTTCAAATCATTTTAAAATAATAGATAAATATCTATACTTACAACTTATATATCCAATTATATTTAAAACAATTTAAAATTTATATTTTTTTATCAAAATAAGTCTGCAGTAAAACTACTACGGTGGCCTTCCCACTTCGAAACTCGAAAATGAACATCAATGATGCGTGCACTCATCATCGAAATTATTTTTCAGCGACGGAGAGGGGAGTACATTTGTTATTTCTTTCCCAAGTTTCTTTAAAATAATTCTTTCAAATTATATTGAAATATTTATATCCAAATATAATACTAAATAATATTATTATTATATTCCAAAATCATTCGAAAGAAACTTTCAAAACCCCCCGGACTTAGGTTCTAAATTCCTAATTTTCATTTCTTTTATTTTCAATCTCATTGTCACGACCCGGCTTCCTACGCCCAGGAAGACGTATCGTTCTTAAAGAAAGAAAGGGGTGAGAAAATAGAAAAGTTAGAGAAGAAAGAACAACAACATCAGAATCTCACAGCGGAACGAATAAATTATATTAATCACATAAGTATGCATATAATATATAACATCAATCAGAGTTATACAGATAATACATCACATACTAGACAGTTATAGACACCTGTCTAGTTATACAACTCAATACACAATACAACACAGAGATACCAACACAGCAGAACACTATATCTACAAACGTTGAAGCCTCCTGCTCCATTGCTCCTCCAGAATTTGTCGAAGCCAATCTGAATCCCTTGGCTACTCGTAAAAATTTGAGTACCCGAGAGTTTAAGGAAAACAGAAAATAAACTCCGGGTCTGACATGGGTCTGGTGTGAGTAACAGGTTAAAGTTGCTTAATTTTCAAAAACCTTTGAAAAGAAAGGTATCATGTAAGACTTCCCACACATAAACATGGAAAAGTTTTTAGCTTACGCTAATCAAAACATTTGATAGGAAATCCAGTGATATTATAATAGGTCTAGGGTTTTCAAGTAAATAGAAAATAGGCGAAATTGTTACATCCACTAAATTCCAGCTACTAGCCACAAAAGTGGGTAATACAATCAAAACCGTTGGCACTTATTGGATTTTGGATTCCATACAATTGCAGGGCTACTGGGGTACCGCCCGTCACAGTACGTGGCCTAGATCAACGTACCGAGGAATACGCCCGCTCCCCTGCAACACAAGGCCGTAACCATTCCTTACTGAACAGTCCCGAACAAGATAACCCCGCAGTTGGCTGCAGACCAACTGCCCACACAGCCGAATAAAAAGGGACATCTAGACAGGGGTATATCTCGTCCTGCTTGGGCATGACCCACCTAACCTTGCTGCACCTCCCCTATTTTAGCCATTCCCGTTTGATGAGGCTTGATGCTACGATTACCTTTATAGAACATATCTCTTAGAATGCTCATTGTCCACCTGACGATGTTCTGAAAGCATTCAATCCATACAAGTTTGTTCCGGGTTCGAACGAAACCGAAGGCATCATCTCATTACACTCATTTTGGAATCACCTTCAGAGTTAACGACGATAATCCTTGCACTTTGAATCTTCATCTTCACTTCAGATTCACGACCTATCGTTAATTTGGATCAATGTGGTTTTCGGATGTCCAAATATGGAAACCCGATCCCGGTCTCATCGAAATCCAAACCGTATCTTTTAAGGCCAAGTTGTCTATTTAGTCTTAACAGTCAATTCAATATTATCAATATACACACAGATAGATGATTCACATCTCATAATAGATAATCACATTATCATCATAAACAGATAATTAATATCATCATCCAAACAGATAATTAAATATTGTCATACTTAAACCATACATCCATATCACATAGATATTACTCATCTCATATCTGAGATCACAACCAATCAATGAAATATCAATATCATCCATAAGCAATGATTTATGAATCACAATCTATAATTAATTTAAAATGAATTAAATTAATTACTTCTATCTTTAATTAATTTAAAATAAATTAAATTAATTACTCATTCCATAAATCCTGCTCATACACCATTAATTAATTATAAATCAAATTAATTAATCATTCTCTAAATTCAATAAGTAATTTAGTCTTTAATTAATTACTCAAATAAATTATTCTAAATCATTAATTAACATTTAATTACTTCCTTATTAATTATTCCTTAATTAACAATTCTTTATTACACCATTAATTATATTAATTAATGATCTCTAATTTATGTTAAATTATTTTATTTAAATTAATTACATTAAGTGATTAATCTTTTATTAAACACAATTATTAATCACCCTTGATTAATAACAAACAAGTAATCAACTACCCTTAATTACTTATTAACAAATTAATCATCCCATGATTAATTATTCCCATAAATTAATCCTTTGACTAATTACAAAAGAAATTACCCAAATTACTTCACTTGCAATTCATCTTGTATTAATTTCATCAAGTAATTATCATCTAATTACTTTCCTAAGTAATTATACTCCATTAATTACACTAAGTAATTACACATACCAAATCATCAAATGATTTCTTAAATTAATTAAACTAAATTAATTAACTTAATTTAATCTTATCATCAGTTACTTATGTATTCCAATTAATCATCTTTGATTTAAATAACTTTTGCTACATTCCGGTAGTTTCCTTTAATTTATTTACAGAGATTAATCTTTGAATAAATCCATTAATTAATTACATTTAGATATATTTATTACAATTTAATTACCTTGTTGATTTATTATTCCCAAATTAATCAATTTCCTAATTACATCATTAATTATAATAATTAATGATCTCTAATCAATTATTTTATTAATTAATTAAATTAAGAAAAAATTAATCTTCTAATCACATATATTAATCGTCTCTGATTAATTTCATACAGTAATTAACTTCCCTTTATTAATTACTCTTAAATAAACAAACTTAATTAATCCCTCGATTATCTTCAAGTAATATATTCCAATTACTTCCCTTACCCATCATCCAATAGTTTCATCAATTACTTCACTAAGTAATTTACTTCCAAAATTATCAAGTGATTAATCCAAATTAATTAAACTAAATTAATTAACTCAAATTAAATCAATTTACTCAATTAATAAGTAATTAATTTCTTAATTACTTTCCAAATAAATAATTACATTTAAACTATTACAATGATTATTATTAAATTAATTAATCTAATTAATTATTAAAAAAATCAATCACATTAATTAATTGTAAAATAATCTAGTTAATGATCTTTATTAACACTTATTTAATTATTTTCTAAAATAATTAACTTATATTAATCATTATTAATCATAAGTTTGATTAACCATTAAATTTTATTAATTTAAATAAAAATCTAATCTATGGTTCTTAATTACATATTAATTACTTAATTCATTTTTAAACTTTAATTAATACATTTAAACTTATAATTACTAATTTAATTAATATCAATCATTAATTATTCATAGTTAATTAACTTAAAGGTTAATGAATATAAATTCTAAATCTTCATTCTTAAAGTAAACTATTCTTATTATGGATTAAATTTTCACTTTCAATATGTTTAAAAACATTTATTTCAAATTAAATGAACTTTCATTTTAAAAATTTTAAGTTTAAAATGATCACTAATTGAACTTTAAATCAATTTACAAAACTAACTTATAAAAACCTTTAAATTACAAATTAAAGCAATTTCTTTGTTATGAAGGGATTTTAAATCAAATTTCCAATAAATTCAAAATATTTGAACTTATTTAAAATATTTGAATTCATAAACTTACTCTTCCATTCTAAAATCTGGAGTTTAAGTTTAAACTTAAACCTAGGTTATAAAATTTTGATTTAAACTTCCCTTTCCTATTTTCAAAATTCCATTTTTTCTTTGACTTCAACTTTTTCTAATTTTTTTCTTAAACACTTAATGTCATTATAAGTTTAAGTTAAAAACAAACTTTATTTAATCAAAAAAAATCTAACTATACAATCTAAACTTGAATTTGCATACTTACACTTTTATTTATAGACTCGGTTTACTCTGATTTTAAATTTAAAACTAAAGTTTTAAAACTGCAAAAACTGTTATAGGTTTAAACTCAGAATGAACTTCTACCCTAGCCTCCCTCATTTACTTCGGGCGAAACGTGAAGTTTTCCCGAGAAAAACAACAACCTGCTTCGAGTCCCCTAACATCAATTCGAAACCAAACAAAAATTCAACCTCACCAGAATTGATATACACCGTGCACCCTGCACCATCCACGGCGAGACTCTGATCGTCGCCGACCCTCCCCACAAGTCGACCATCATCCTCCGATCTGACAATGACCATCAAAACCCCTCCAGTTCAACTCGAACTCGAATTCGAGTAAAATCAAAAACTTGGAAACACACGACCCCCCAACACCACAAACCTAAAACCTCACCACCTCATCCAACGGAACCCCTGAAATTCTGGTCACCGCTACGTCAACAACTCCCCTACCAAGCCACAGCAGCACTTGACACTCGATCGAACGGTGACGTCGTACGAACGACAAACCCATGGCACCTCAAAACTAGGTCACCGAAATTCGAACGCCTCCCGCCGCCACCATGGTCATTGGCCGACCATCGCGGTATTTTTCCTAGGACCACCATAGGCCCGCCCCTCTATCCCAACGAGGCAACTCGACCTCCCCAGATCATCATAACGTCAGAATTCGATCAAAATACCCACTCTGATCAATTTCGAACTGCTACCAAACCACCCCACTAAAAATCATCAAACCTACCTTAAAAATCATCTTTTCCAGTATGGATTCTAGTTAGATACCTGAATCAATGATCGGTGAAGTTCGAAATTTGTCAATCTTGAGTTTGTTCACAAATTTGGGTTTCCAGAGAAATTTTTTAAGTTGTTTTAATCTTAACTGAATTTTTAAACTTAGTTTATCATGATACAAACATCTTTTGTTCGGATCTTAAGTTCAATCATCAATCAAAAAAGGAGTAAATGATTTTTGAATCAAACAGTTTTGAGTTTTGAACTGAGAACAGATAAAATTTAAAACAATAGCCTGTAACACTACACATCCTACAAGCATAGACAGAGGATCCAATATATATATATAGATACATACACATTACTATTCCCACGCATATACACAACAGATTCATTGATTAGCTTTTTAAAAAGTTACTCACCTGAAATGTGAAAGAACAGAGCCTAGTTTGCTTTGCAACAGGCTTGAAAAATATCAGGTTGAACTCCTCTTTGATTCTCAAGTTATAGTTGAACTGGATTGTTGTTTTAAAATCCGAGTTGTTGTTTAAGTTTTTAAAATAGTTTTTACTTCAGATTCTTGGTTTTGGTTTTCGAATTAAAATGAGAAGATAGAGATATATAGCCAAGAATTGTAGACAGGGTACATTATTATGTTTCATACGACTGTGATAATACTTGTACAATAAAGCATATAAAATCTTTGTTTGTACTGATTTAAACCAAAGATATTTTTAGGGTGGAGGCTGATATGAAATGTATTGTGTGCTAGGAAGATTAACATTAATTGCTTTTGTTTGTTTAAGAATACATAATATGTCTTCCTTAGCAAGCCTTCACATATATTTATTTTTTTATATTTTTCTATTTCTTTCAGCCTTCACACATTTGATTTGTTTCTAGATTTTATTTGTTGCCTTTGTACAATCTGGTATACTTGTTTTGTCTAGTCAGTTTACAAACTTGAAGATTCTTTTGTTTACATATACTTATCCTATGCAAGTCATCATGCTTTGTAATATATGTTACTTGTTTGATATTGGAATGTATTCTTTTGTTCAATATTTTACTTTGAAAATTAAATGAATGATATTTTAACATGTTGTTTTGAATTTATGTATGAGCTTACTTTATATTTTACAATCTGTCTTATTTTAATTTTATACTCTAACTTACATATTTATTAATTATTATAAAAAAAACAAAGAACGCATTTATCAATTTGAAATGATTTATAAAAGAAACTATCTCTCTATTATAAAACATTTATTTTACTATATATACTAATGTATCATTTGAAAAAATTGTATTTAAATCCTATATATATTTTAAATCATATTTATCAATCTATACTTAAAAAGAAAATAAAACAAATCTTTTTGTCAATACATTTAAATTTTAACTTAAGCTAGAACAAGTCTTTAAACTATTTTAACATTTATCTTATGTATTTAAAACCACATATTTATTTATTTAATCGCTTTGAAAAAATTATATTAAACATAATTCCCCATTCACTAAAATGTATATTAGAATTTGAAAACATAATTTATTAGTTAAATTGTAAAACAAAGCCTCCCTATTTACAATGTATACAAATATATACATATATAAATAGAAACAATCAATTAATTTTTAACAGATAAAATTTACCAATTAGATATTTATTAAAAGAAAAGTATCATTTCAGATCTTATTAACAAAGATATGTCAAATCTATTTAATTTTTAATGCAGATTATTAAATTGATATTGCTTAAATTTTCCGGGTTGTCGCACTCATTTCAACTATTATTTATAAATTTCATTACCTAACAACCAATATATATTATTTATAAAAAAAATTATTTTATATATAGAAAACATAATAGGCAAAATTATTTCATTCACCTATATTCAAAACAAATATTTTGTTGGTTTGTCCTATTAAGTGTTTAGAAATCCATATTGATGTCATAGCATCCTATGCACCAACCAGAATTTATAAATACAGAACGGAACAAATTAACCCAATATTAAAACCTTTTTATAACACTAACAAATACACTCTCTTATATATATATACACGCTCAGCGACTTATCATAGGGTATTACTACCCTATTGATAAAGAGTCAGACCCCACAAAGCTAAGGTTTATCGCTAAACCTAAGCTCTGATACCACGTTGTAACATCCTGTCTTTTTGTACGCTTTAAATCGACAATAAATTACACACATCAAACTTAAACCATGTAGAAGGGCGGATTGTTATTAGGGTGAATAAGAAAAAAGCAGAGAAAGAAAAAACAAAACAGAATCTTGCAGTGGAACAACAAAATATAATAATCAAATAAACAGTTCATGAAGTTGTTTTACAAAACATTTGATTATACTTATACAACACAGTTCAAAGTTACACATACCAAGGAATAATAAATAATGCAGCGAAACAGTATGAATATAGTGGAATAATATAATAAATAATAGTAATACAATCTTCGTCTTCTTCCTCCAGAGATAAAGGCTTCGAATCCTGAAATACTCTGACTGACCCGAGTGAATTGAAAAGACAAAACACTCGAGTTAGAACTAAAAGATCTTATGTAAGTTAAATCAATGGTAAAATATGAGTGGAACGGCATAAGAGATGTTTACGGGATTTGACATCTCCTATCCAGTGTCAAACGTGAGTGTAATAACTTAAGAGATGCTCGGGATTCACATCTCCTAAGGATCCGTTAAACTATTTGCTATGTAGTAATATTTCGCTATTATAATAATGTCTATAGTAAAATAAACTTACTTTTAAATAGCGTTAAGGCTTTACATTTTCCACCTTAACACGTAATAGTGCCAATATTCTATACAACACCTACATACCTCCTGATCGGGAGGCTACGAGAAGATGCTCTACAGGTACGGAACAAATCAAACTCGTACAAGGCTTGTTAGGGTAAGTGATACAGCACAACTAGGTAATGCCAGGATAGATATACCAATTACGCTTCCGGACTGGTGGTCACACATAGCAGCTACTAACACCCACCTCGAGCCATACCCCAAAATCAAAAAGGGCCCAAATCAATCACAAAGTAATAGAGTGGTATCGAAGGAGTGTGTACGATAAAAGGTGCTACATTCTTAGCCCGTCAATCGCTTCTTTTTTAGCCACCTTATGCCAACTCACGGGAGTCAGGTCCACGTATATACCTCAAAGGAAATGTCGTCACCATCCTACTTCATTCTGGAATCTCCACCGCTTACACGGTTGTCAAAGTGGTTTTCGGTATCGACAGAGAGTATGCCCATATCTGATCCCGGTCTCTTTGCCAACCAATCGTTATTATAACACCGTGGTCATTTAAAAATAGTTTATACTTCAAAACCAAAATATCATGCCATTTCAAAACCAAACACGATGTCATTTCCATTTCAAACCAATAAAATATGATATCATTTCCATTTCAAAACCTCATCAATAATATATTATTTCTCTTAAAAACCAAATCAATAATATGTCATTTCATTTCAAACCATATCAATAATATATCATTTTCATTTCAAAACAAACATTAATATTTTATCATTATAAATCCAAACTTTCAAATTACTGAATATTTCCTTTAATTCCTTTAAACTTGAGATATTCCCTCTTTACATCATCTTAAACCAAAACCTTTTTATAAAGTCAGATTCTTACATTTTTAATTTCAATAAGTTCCAATTCATTTCAAAAATCTTGTTATTTCAAAGTTGTAACACTCCGAAACAAATCACTTTGAAACCATAATATTTTGAAATTCATAACTTCGAAACGCTTCAATTTTGATAAAACATTTCGATTTAGATATATTTAAAGGTTTTAAAAATTCCATAATTTCAAACTAAATCCGATAATTTCATATATATCTTAATTCAATTTATTATTATTTAGTTTTTAAATATTTATTTAATAAATTCAATATTATTTAAATAAAACTCAAACTTGAAATATTCGTTAATCACCTTAAACGATCATCAAGTTATAAATCGTGGCCTTTAAAATCTCAAATTCAATAAGTTCCAGATTGCTTTAATTAAATAACATTCTTAATTAAAAATAATTTTAAACCGATTACAAATCCATCTTCTCAACCTTAATTTATCAATATCATTATAAACTCTCAATATATATATATATATATATATATATATATATATATATATATATTAAAATATAATTAAAATAAATACTTACGAGCGAAGCTTGGTTCTCTAGGTAATTCAAAAAAAAAAAATAATTAAAATAAATACTTACCCATATTATATTTTAATAAAATCAAACTTTATTATTACTCTTATTATATAATGAACAAAATTATACATAGCTTAAATTTTAGAATTTAACTATATATAAAAATAATAATATTTATATAATATCAAAAATCAATATTTATATAAACCCATATATTTCTTTCCAAAACATAGAAATCACTTCAAATATATTTTTATATAGACCACGATGTCTGTACATAATTTTTTATCCTATAGTCAAGTGATATGGATATTTAACATTTCAATCCGTAATTTAAAATATAAATACGGTTATATATCATTTTAAATTGTACTTCCAAATGAAATAAAATCCATAACAACTTGCAGTTGATAACAGTATAAAATAAAACATCCATTCATCCAATATCAATCATCAAACATTTATCACAATCATCATCCAATTCAATCAATAACATCAATATAAGACAGATAATAAATAACAGGCATTACTGGCAGTTTATATTCAATAATAAATTAAATAACTTTTTAACTGGTAGTTTATATGCGATAATAAATTAAATAACAATTTAATTCAAATAAATTTAATTTAACTAGGATGATGATTAAAAATATGCCAAACAGTCATAAATAAATTTCTAAGCACATCATAAATCAATTTAACAAACATAATTTTTTTTAAAAGTTGTGAGTGGGTTAAAACACTCACCTTTTGAATTTAAATTAATTCAAATTCAATTTAAATCCAAAATTTGAACAGTCTCTAAATTCACCCAAACCAGCGTCAAAATGTCCGGAATTTTGATTGATACGCAGCAGAGAAAACCGTATGTGAATTGGACCTCGTATGAAGAAGTTACGATAATTAAAGCAATTAGAAAAAAAATCAAAATTAAATAAATAAGCTAACATCAATAGACACGTCACCTTCCAGCTCAAACAAGGAACCCTAACGCACACAACTGTTCATTGCATTTGATCAACAGCAGCCGCCACTCCTTCGTCGATCGCACACGCACTGGCCCCCATGTCGCGGCCTTGTCCAACATTCCGAACCCATCCCTGGCCTCGCCGAGCTAGGCCGCACCCTCCGGAGCACAAATCAGTGCTCGCGTCACACCCCAGTGCACCCGGCAACCGCTGAAACCTAGGCACAAATCGAATTTTTACAGCAAATCCGACCGCCGAATCCTCGAACAACCTACTTCGATGGACAGCGCTCGGCCTCCTCTTCACAACCCTACCCTCGATTGAACGATCAGACGAATTTCATCCACGCGTGATGAACGGCCGTGAACAATTCTCCAATTTTTGGACAAACCGTGGCTCAAATTGAAAATTGAATTATAGATCTAAGATGCTCTCGTCGAGAGCTTTCCGACAAAATAATATATGATATAGATTGAAGAGTTTGAATTTTTGGCTTTGAATTTTATTTGAAATTGCAATTGAAATTTTGATTTTGTCTGCCTGTGATGACCTGGATTTTTGACCATCAGTTAATTGGATAATTATCTGATTTTAACTATTGTAAAACATTGATGTATAAATTGAGAAAATTAAATATGTGTTGTTTATATATGTATATATTTAAATGATTTGATTTTAAATTGAGTTTGAATCTGAAATTTGAAATTCAAAAGGATAAAAATCTTAAAATAAATCAGATTTTAAAACTCTATATTGTAAATATATATATATATTTAGGGTTGTGAAATCGGGATTGACACAATAATTTTCAAAAGGGTATTTTAAGTTAAATTTATATATATATATATATATACACACATTTAGTATTTATAAAGTAGTAAATTAAGTATAAATACTTATTTTTAATATTTAAAATAAATGAAAATCTCTTAAATAACAAATGTAAACTTATTAAAGTTTGATAATAACATATGTACATTATTTTAAAAAAAATGTTTTAGCTTAAGCTTAAAAATATCCTTTATAGATATATCATAGAAAATATATATATATATATATATAGAATTAAATATAAACATAACATACTATTATAAAGTCTTAAGAAATTAATATAAATACATACATGGCACAAGAGACATTTAAATATAAATTTAGAACACTTGTAAATATCTCATTTTTGCATGCCAACACTTGTAAGTAAATAATTATATGTATTGACAAATGTAAGCTTAATGGCATGTTCTTTTTAATTGAAATTAGGTAAAGGGTTAAAAAAAAGGGGCCAGACCTATTTTCTTCATAAACCTGAAATCATAAAAAAAAAATCCAGATTTGAGACAAATCAAACATTCAAGCTAAGTTCAAATCTTCTTCAAAGCACACAAAAAAATTAAAGAAACAAAATCTGTTTCTGAAATCAAACCCAGAGATACTCAACATAGAAATTAAAACCAGGAAATCATAATCCTGCAAAAATAGAGGAGATTAGGGTCTAGGAAGGAAGGTTCAACATTCGTTCAAATTTTCAAATGCAATCTGAGAATTTGCACATCAAAATAAAGATGAACAACAAGCTTCATGGATGCAACAATAAAACAATTCAGATTCAACTAAAGTAAAAAGGAATTCAAACAAACCTGGAAGCAAGAACATGCTCTCTGTTCACTGCTTCAAAACTCTGAGTAAACTGCTACCCTTTAAAATGCTAAATTCTGTTTGCAAATTTATACTTGTGAGTAAGCGAATTTGATCTATATTCAGTTTGGATTGCATGTAGTGTATCTTGAAGTGGTTACATGATTGTTTATCTGATCAAATGAGTTTGTGTATATAGATATAGGTGTGCATGTATGAGCTTCGGTATTTTAACCTCTGTTCTACAGTGTTGTTGAGAAACAATTTTTCTAAAAATTTAAGTATATGATTTTGGTTGCCTCATTAAAATATAAAATAAGTATGCTTGTTAGATATGTGTTGTTCGGTGTGTGTGTGTGTGTGTGTGTGTGTGTATATATATATATATATATGGACATATAGATGCTTATGCATGTTTGTATTATCAAAGATCTCTCTGTCTTTAGTTTCCAGGGTCTAGTCTATTTCAAAATTCATTTTCTATTTATCAAATCATTGATAGGATTTGGTATTTAAACAGTATTTGTTTGTTTATTTATAAAGTAAAGTTTAAAATTTATTTAAGTTGAAATAAGTTTGTATTGACTCTGGGAAACATGAACAATAGAAATGCTTAAGCTAAGTCATAAATTCAAATTTAGTAATTCATGGGTTCAGGGTTATAAATCAAATCCCTAAACAAAATCATGATTTTTAAAAACAAAATCACAATTTCTGGTATTCGAAGCAGAGAACAGTTCAGGTTTGTTTGAATTATGCAAATTGGGTTGCCTCTGTTGTTCCAAATGATCGGAGAGGCCAGGATTTCCAGTGATGATAGTAGAGGGATCGTAGTTGATAGGAAAATTATCTGGTGATGGTACATTTTGGTGTGGAGGCGGTGGTTGGAGTTTTAAGTCTGGAACCCTAGTTTTATCTAGGTTTGAAATTTTGATCTTCTCGTCTACTCTGAGTGATCGAGTGCTACAAGTTTGTGGAGGATGATAGCTTGGACGTGGACGAAGACATGGCTGGAGTTTCCTACCTTCTGGTGGTTAGAATTTTGCAAGCAAGGTGATGACAGGTTTTGGGATGTGATGTCCGTGTATTTCCAGGTTTTGAGTTAGTGGTCACAATCCGATGATCGTGATGGGTTGCGGCATTGTTCGTTAATGTGGTGACGCTGTCGGTGATGACCGGAGAGGGTTGAAGCCACCGTGCACATGCACGGTGCAGTGATTTTGCCAGGTAGAGTTTTGAGTGTTGGAGTGTCTTGGGCTTGAGAAACTCTCGAGTAGTTCTAGTTTTTACTCGAAGTAATGAATAGTTTAGCTCGAAGCAATATTTGGCTGGCTCGGGTTTAGTAGTGGTAACAGGTTTTAAACTGGAACCTATATTGTTTTGTTGCATAATTTTTCTAAAACTGGAATTTTAAAAATGATAAGCAAAGAAGTATGGGCTTGGGTAAAGAGATTTGTGTTACAGGTTTTAAAGTATAACCTGTCTGTTTAAGAAATTTTAAAATGAAATTAGAAAAAAATTGAGTTTAAAATGAAAGTAAAAGTTTTAAACAAGTTTTTAAATCCAAGTTTAAGTCTGGAATCAAAATTTAAGTTTAAATCTCAGTTTCAAAATAAATAAATTTTTTTTAAAAAAAACTTGAATTTGTGAAATTACTTTAAAAGTATTAAGTAGTCTGAATTTTAAAATAAAGTTTAAAAAGGTAAGTAAGTTAGTTTTAAGATTTGAAGATTAATCTGAAATTAAATTTTAAATAAGTATTTCAGTTTGGAAATGTAGGAAAGTTTTAAAATTTAAAAATGATTTAATTATTTGAAATACTTAAAGGGAAATTCAAATTGATTTGAATTTAAATATGAATTTGGTTTTAGACCCTTTAAAAACTTCTTTATTAGGTGAATATTTCTTTAACCTGTGAAATGAAGGGTTTAGAAATGTGTTTTAAAAACTTTGTTAAAGATAATTTGAATTCATTTTAAATCTTATATTTAAATGAAATTTGGAAGAAATTATAAATGAATTATTTTAATACTTTGATTATTAACAAAGTTTGACCTTTAAGTAAATTAGAATTTAAAGATTTGTAATTCATTAAATTTATAAGTAAATTTAATGGATAATTAATTTATTTGATTAATTAATCATTTGGATTAATTAAATAAGTAATTAAAGTTTTAACCTAATTAATTAATGGTTAATACTAATTAATTAGGAATAATTAATTTGTAATTAAGGATTATTAATTAGATTTTAATTAATGATTAAGAATTAATTAATCAAGTAATTAGAATTAACTAAGTTATAGTTAACACTTAATTAATTTAATAATTAAAGATTAGTTAATAGATAATTAAAGATTAATTAGTTTATAATTAATACTGATTGATGGAAGTTAATCACTTAAGAAAAGTGATTAAAGAATTAATTACTTAATGTAATTAATGGAGTGTAATGTGATTGGTTTAAATTAATTAATTAAGTTTAATTAATTTTAATCTCTGGATGATATGATAAAAATTACTTAATGTAATTGATGAGAAGTTAATAATTACTGGATATGATAATAATTACTTAATGTAATTGATGAAGTATAATTACGTAGTGAAGTTATTAATGATAATCACTGGATGTAATTGGTGGAAGATGGTTTAATTGTGAAAGTAATTTGGATTAAATTACTTTAAAATTAATCAAAGGATTAATTAAAGGAATTAACTAAGGAGTAATTAATTTGATAAGTAATTAAGGGTAGTTAAATACTAGGTGATAAATTGTGTTGATGTGGATATCTATTGTTGATGAATTATATGACATCCTGTATTTAAAATTGAGTTGTATTTCACTTGACTAATTTGAGTTAAGATGATATTGGTTTCGAAGAGACCAGTGTCGGGTATTAGAAAATTTCCGAAACCACTTCGATTTTTTTTATAAATTGATATGTGAAATAAATAGGCTGAAATGGAATGATTTAAGTGAACTGGATCATTAATTCTAAGTTTTGGAGCTTAGAAATCGATATGTGAAATAGGTTATGTCTATAACAACTTGTGAAGTTGTAAACTGATATAATTACCTCGGGTTTATACAAGTTGTATGCTTTTGTATTCCATGTTAAATGGGTTTACTCACGCTGGTTTCCAGCCTGACCCGGGTGATACTTTGATGTAATGCTCGGGTCAGACCGAGTATTACAGATTTTTAGGTAAGGACGTTTTGGAGCTCAGGAGGCGAGCCAGATGGCAGGGATGTATAGAGTGATTCCACTATGATATTGTATATATCCGAGATATGTAAAACTGTATCAAATCCAATGTTGTACAAAATTGTTGTAACTCTGATATATCGATGCAAATTGATAGATACAGTTTTCTTTGGTATAACTATTATTATTGATATTATATTTTATCCGCTGCGATTGTGAGATTTTGTGTTTCTTTTCTGTTCTTCTTCTATCTTTTCTTCATTTCTCTAACTATCTGGAAATTTCAGGATCGAAATTTTCGGGTCGTTACATTTGGTATCAGAGCTGAAGGTTAAGCGAGAACCTTGGCTCTGTTGGGGATTACTCATTAAGGATAGGGTAAGTGGTACCCTATAATGAGTTGAGTGTATAAATATGAGAGAGCGTACTTGTTATTTTCTTATATAAAGGTTTTTAAATTGATTTCAAAAGTAAATGAATCTTATATAAGAAATAGATTATCTATTATATTAAGGTAATTGGTTGTAGTATTAATTAAACTAAAAGTAATAGTAAGAATTAAGTGGTAATAGAATTATAACCAAATTGAAATTAAATTAAAGTCAAGTTTGAAATGGATTCAAACTAAAATTAAATCTTGAAATTGGGAAAGGTTTCAGGATAAGGATAATCAATTAATTTATGTAATTAATTAAACTTTGTTTAATGAGATTAATTAATGGACAATAATTGGAAATGATAAATTACGAGGGTGTTACTTAATGAAGTAACTAGAGGTAAGTAATTTAAGGGACAATTACTTAATGAAGATAATTAAGAAATAAGTTAATTACCGAATGTGATTAATTAATAATGTAATTAATTTAAAGAAGTAACAAATAATATTATTTAATGCAATTGAATGAAAAGGTCCCATTTCAAACAAGAGTTGTTTGAAAATTTAAAGGAAATTTGTTTTGAATTAAAACCAAAGGTGGTTTAAAATTTTAAAGTATAACTTGGTCTTTAAAAGAAATTAATATGTATACATGTGGATATACATAATATCGAAGGTGATTGGAAATAAACTCTAAATGGTGAGTTTTGAATTTGGAATAAGATGTGATACCCAAGGTGATAAGTTTTTGAACTTATAAATGGAAAGATTGTTAATGTGAAGTTTAGAGTTTGAAATGGAAGTTCAAACTGGGTAAGGTTGACTGGATTAAGTGAATTGAGTTTAACTTGGGAAAGGTTAAATAAGTTGAAATGATCAACCTGATTTGGAAATTTCCAGATGTAATTAAGTTTTAACTTGGAAAGTTAAATGATTGATTATATTTGAGAGTTTGAGCGATCTCAAATTGGGTTTGAGATCCGAAAATTGGAAATGAATGGATGTTTTGAAATAATTGGATGATATCATCCTATTGTTATTAATAATCTTTAAAATGTGAATTGGATTTGTTTTAATGAATGAGAAATGGAGTATGGTAATCCATTGTTGGGATAAAAAGGTAAATTGATTTAAAGGAATTAAATCAACAATTGAAGTATTAACTCGAATTTATGTAATTCGAGATGGTTCATAGTGAACTGGAATTTGAAGTTGGTTCAAATTGAACTTGATTTGAATTAATTGAAATGGTGATTGAAGATGTATGAGTATAAGATTCAAAGGGAAAATTGAATTGGATTATTTGGAAACGATTTGAAATTGGGATTAATTCAACCTGGAGATGAAGTAAACTGAAATTGGAACTAGTTCAATTAAAATTTATTTGAATTAGTATAATTGGAGATCAAGGTTGAATAAAGTAAAATTTGGAAAGAAACTAAGGAATTCAACTTGAATTGGGTTAAATAGATTTCAATGGAAATTGAAGTTATTTAAATTGGAATTGGGTCAATTTAATGGAAGAGGAAATTTAAATTGAATTGATTGAGAATGAAGATTGGGAAGTGAACAGTTTTGACTCTGGATTATTTTTAATATAAATTGTTTTAATATAAACCTATTTTTCCAAGCTATTCATTATGTATACAACCTTTATTTAAAAAGCCAAACTATCTTATACTTGTTTTACAATTATTTTTGAAGCTGTTTAACAATTTTTCTATCTATTCTATAAACTAATTATCATTTTCAACTACTAATTACTATTTTATAGCTATTTTGCAATTATTTAAAATTTCTATGACTATTTAACTATTTTCCAATTATTTTACAATTACTGAACTATTTTACAGCTATTTTACAAACTAGTAATTATTTTTCAACTACTTATCTAATTCTTTAACTTTTCAAGCTATTTTCTAAATAAACTGGACAGAGTTTGAACTGTTTATTGGTTAAAATACCCAATCGAGATAAAATAGAGGTGATAATCCAAATGGATTTAAGTAATTGTGAGTAAGTGAATGAAAATTAAAGTGAATGTGAATAGGAAGAGAATTAATTTGGCTAATAACCAATAAAGACAAATACGTAAGGTGCACGTATGTTATTCTATTCGCATAATGATTTGATCCAGATTCAAGCACAGAATTTCAAGATAGTTATATCGATCCGAGTTGGAATTTTCCACTCGTTTTTTGAAGGCGAACCTGGATATGGATTGTTGATTGGTTCTGGATATTCTCTGTTATAGTTAGGACTATGCAAGGAGAATGACGGCTTCTGATCAAGAAACCAGATCTGTGTCCGCACTAAGAAGTCGGATGGACGATACTAGTTTGGAAATGATATTCTGAGATCGAATGAGCGATCAGATTGGTATGGCGTACAAATGATATATATACATCGTACGAATTTGAATGAAATTGAAATTGAAAAGAGTAATCAAATTTGAATATTTGATTTCGAATAAACAAAGTTATATATCTTTGTTATATAAGATAAAACTCTCCTTAATGAATCTTTTGCCGTAAGAAAATGGTTTTTGGAGGTTTTTGAAGTATAAAGGAGTTTTATACAAGTTTGAAATGATCCAAAGTTCTAAAAATTATATATATATATATATATATATATAAAGTTTCTTATGAGGATTTTGGAAAAAAGGGTTTTGGGAACCTTTGGATTTGGAAAGGGCTTTTGATTTTTGTGTAAAATCAATATTAAATTTGGAAAGCCAAGTTTGAGAATTTTCGATTTTGGGATAATCGATTTTGTATAAAGGAGCTTTGAATGAGATCATACTAGGTGTATGATTTGAAGATACTATATATGTATAGTATAAAATGTTTTGATGATGGCTCTGGGGAAAAAGGCGCTCCCTTGGAATGGACTTCTCAGGAGTACCACCGAGTGGTGATGCCTTGAGCCCCAAGGGGGGGTTCTAAAGTTGATCCTGTGAGGAGTCCGGACAAACTAGTTCCTGAGGATTATTGGGTAGCGAAAGTCGAGGGCGCTGATGCCTACGGTGGCATTTGGGTTATGCTGTGACGACAATGTAACTTGATGTCACTGCGATCTACTGTGGGGACCATAGCGAAAATCGTGTGGAGGATGAGTGTCAACGGTCTACACTTGATTTTTCCGGGAAGGCAATGCAACATCGGTAGACTGCGATCTATGGTCAAGTGGAGTGAAGAAGTTTCATTATTTTGGCAGCGAAATTCGAGGGCGCTGATGCCTAAAGTTATATGGGTTTTTGCTGTGATAGCTACGTAACCCCAGTTGTAGCTGCGATCTGTAGCGGGTTCCATGGTGTAATCGAAGGGCACGGAGGCCTACTGTTATCTATGGATTTTGTCGGGATGGCAACGTAACCATCGGGTTAACTGCGACCATGGATGAGGGCGATGATTTCCAGAGCATTCTCACCAATGATATATCCTCTATTTTCAAAAACTGTTTTCTATATTTTCAATAAAATTATTTTCAAAGTATTTTCACCGGATGTTGAAGATGAGTCTGCTAAGTACTTATAGAACTTCAGTCCTACGCCTGATCAACGTATGACCGAATTTCTGTGAGAACAAGGATGGACTGGTTGAGACATCGAGTTATAAAAAGTATCTTATAAATAGATTTTAAATGTATTTTTAAAAAAAATGATCAAAGAATATTTTAACTGGTTTTAAATTGTTGAATAAATTCTGGCTTCATTCCTTTTCGAGGACGAAAAGATTCAAAGGGGGGAGGAATGTGATGACCCGGATTTTTGACCATCAGTTAATTGGATAATTATCTGATTTAAACTATTGTAAAACATTGATGTATAAATTGAGAAAATTAAATATGTGTTGTTTATATATATATATATATTTAAATGATTTGATTTTAAATTGAGTTTGAATTTGAAATTTCAAATTCAAAAGGATAAAAATAAAATCAGATTTTAAAACTCTATAGTGTAAATATATATATATTTGGGGTTGTGAAATCGGGATTGACATAATAATTTTCAAAAGGGTATTTTAAGTTAAATTTATATATATATATACACACACACACACACACACACACACACATTTAGTATTTATAAAGTAGTAAATTAAGTATAAATACTTATTATTAATATTTAAAATAAATGAAAATCTCTTAAATAACAAATGTAAACTTATTAAAGTTTGATAATAACATATGTACATTATTTTTATAAAAAAAAAATGTTTTAGCTTAAGCTTAAAAATATCCTTTCTTTATAGATATTTCATAGCAAATTTATATATATATATATATAGAATTAAATATAAACATAACATACTATTATAAAGGCTTAAGAAATTAATATAAATACATACAAGGCACAAGAGACATTTAAATATAAATTTAGAACACTTGTAAATATCTCATTTTTGCATGCCAACACTTGTAAGAAAATAATTATATGTGTTGACAAATGTAAGCTTAATGGCATGTTCTTTTTACTTGAAATTAGGTAAAGGCTAAAAAAAATAGGGGCCAGACCTATTTTCTTCATAAACCTGAAATCATAAAAAAAAATCCAGATTTGAGACAAATCAAACATTCAAGCTAAGTTCAAATCTTCTTCAAAGCACAAAAAAAAAATTCAAGAAACAAAATCTGTTTTTGAAATCAAACCCAGAGATATTCAACATAGAAATTAAAACCAGGAAATCATAATCCTGTAAAAATAGAGGAGATCAGGGTCTAGGAAGGAAGGTTCAACATTCGTTCAAATTTTCAAATGCAATCTGAGAATTTGCAAATCAAAATAAAGATGAACAACAAGCTTCATGGATGCAACAACAAAACAATTCAGATTCAACTAAAGTAAAAAGGAATTCAAACAAACCTGGAAGCAAGAACATGCTCTCTGTTCACTGCTTCAAAACTGTGAGTAAACTGCTACCCTTTAAAATGCTAAATTCTGTTTGCAAATTTGTACTTGTGAGTAAGCGAATTTGATCTATATTCAGTTTGGATTGCATGTAGTGTATCTTGAAGTGGTTACATGATTGTTTATCTGATCAAATGAGTTTGTGTATATAGATATAGGTGTGCATGTATGAGCTTCGGTATTTTAACCTCTGTTCTATAGTGTTGTTGAGAAACAATTTTTCTAAAAATTTAAGTACATGATTTTGGTTGCCTCATTAAAATATGAAATAAGTATGCTTGTTAGATATGCGTTGTTCGGTATAAATATATGGACATATAGATGCTTATGCATGTTTGTATTATCAAAGATCTCTCTGTCTTTAGTTTCCAGGGTCTAGTCTATTTCAAAATTCATTTTCTATTTATCAAATCACTGATAGGATTTGGTATTTAAACAATATTTGTTTGTTTATTTATAAAGTAAAGTTTAAAATTTATTTAAGTTGAAATAAGTTTGTATTGACTCTGGGAAACATGAAAATAGAAATGCTTAAGCTAAGTCAAAAATTCAAATTTAGTAATTCATGGGTTCAGGGTTATAAATCAAATCCCTAAACAAAATCATGATTTTTAAAAACAAAATCACAATTTCTGGTATTCGAAGCAGAGAACAGTTCAGGTTTGTTTGAATTATGCAAATTGGGTTGCCTCTGTTGATCCAAATGATTGGAGAGGCCAGGATTTCCAGTGATGATAGTGAAGGAATCGTAGTTGATAGGAAAATTATCTGATGATGGTACATTTTGGTGTGGAGGCGGTGGTTGGAGTTTTGAGTCTGGAACCCTAGTTTTATCTAGGTTTGAAATTTTGATCTTCTCGTCTACTCTGAGTGATCGAGTGCTACAAGTTTGTGGAGGATGATAGCTTGGACGTGGACGAAGACATGGCTGGAGTTTCCGACCTTCTGGTGGTCGGAATTTTGCAAGCAAGGTGATGACAGGTTTTGGGATGTGATGTCCGTGTATTTCCAGGTTTTGAGTTAGTGGTCACGATCCGATGATCGTGATGGGTTGCGACATTGTTCGTTAATGTGGTGACGCTGCCGGTGATGACCGGAGAGGGTGAAGCCACCGTGCACATGCACGGTGCAGTGATTATGCCAGGTAGAGTTTTGAGTGTTGCAGTGTTTTGGGCTTGAGAAACTCTAGAGTAATTCTAGTTTTTACTCGAAGTAGTGAATAGTTTAGCTCGAAGCAATATTTGGCTGGCTCGGGTTTAGTAGTGGTAACAGGTTTTAAACTGGAACCTGTATTGTTTTGTTGCATAATTTTTCTAAAACTGAAATTTTAAAAATGATAAGCAAAGAAGTATGGGCTTGGGTAAAGAGATTTGTGTTACAGGTTTTAAAGTATAACATGTCTGTTTAAGAAATTTTAAAATGAAATTAGAAAAAAATTGAGTTTAAAATGAAAGTAAAAGTTTTAAACAAGTTTTTAAATCCAAGTTTAAGTCTGGAATCAAAATTTAAGTTTAAATCTCAGTTTTAAAATAAATTAAGTTTTTTTTAAAAAAAAACTTGAATTTGTGAAACTACTTTAAAAGTATTAAGTAGTTTGAATTTTAAAATAAAGTTTAAAAAGGTAATTAAGTTAGTTTTAAAATTTGAAGATTAATCTGAAATTAAATTTTAAATAAGTATTTCAGTTTGGAAATGTAGGAATGTTTTAAAATTTAAAAATGATTTAATTATTTGAAATACTTAAAGGGAAATTCAAATTGATTTGAATTTAAATATGAATTTGGTTTTAGACCCTTTAAAAACTTCTTTATTAGGTGAATATTTCTTTAACTTGTGAAATGAAGGGTTTAGAAATGTGTTTTAAAAACTTTGTTAAAGATAATTTGAATTCATTTTAAATCTTATATTTAAATGAAATTTGGAAGAAATTTTAAATGAATTATTTTAATACTTTGATTATTAACAAAATTTGACCTTTAAGTAAATTAGAATTTAAAGATTTGTAATTCATTAAATTTATAAGTAAATTTAATGGATAATTAATTTATTTGATTAATTAATCATTTGGATTAATTAAATAAGTAATTAAAGTTTTAACCTAATTAATTAATGGTTAATACTAATTAATTAGGAATAATTAATTTGTAATTAAGGATTATTAATTAGATTTTAACTAATGATTAAGAATTAATTAATCAAGTAATTTAGAATTAACTAAGTTATAGTTAACACTTAATTAATTTAATAATTAAAGATTAGTTAATAGATAATTAAAGATTAATTAGTTTATAATTAATACTGATTGATGGAAGTTAATTACTTAAGAAAAGTGATTAAAGAATTAATTACTTAATGTAATTAATGGAGTTTAATGTGATTGGTTTAAATTAATTAATTAAGTTTAATTAATTTTAATCTCTTGATGATATGATAATAATTACTTAATGTAAGTGATGAAGTATAATTACGTAGTGAAGTTATTAATGATAACTACTGGATGTAATTGGTGGAAGATGGTTTAATTGTGAAAGTAATTTGGATTAAATTACTTTATAATTAATCAAAGGATTAATTAAAGGAATTAATTAAGGAGTAATTAATTTGATAAGTAATTAAGGGTAGTTAAATACTAGGTGATAAATTGTGTTGATGTGGATATCTGTTGTTGATGAATTATGTGACATCCTGTATTTAAAATTGAGTTGTATTTCACTTGAATAATTTAAGTTAAGATGATATTGGTTTCGAAGAGACCGGTGTCGGGTATTAGAAAATTTCCGAAACCACTTCGATTTTTTTTTATAAATTGATATGTGAAATAAATAGGCTAAAATGGAATGATTTAAGTGAACTGGATCATTTATTCTAAGTTTTGGAGCTTAGAAATCGATATGTGAAATAGTTGATGTCTATAACAACTTGTGAAGTTGTAAACTGATATAATTACCCCGGGTTTATACAAGTTGTATGCTTTTGTATTCCATGTTAAATGGGTTTACTCACGCTGGTTTCCAGCCTGACCCGGGTGATACTTTGATGTAATGCTCGGGTCAGACCGAGTATTATAGATTTTCAGGTAAGGACGTTTTGGAGCTCAGGAGGCGAGCCGGATGGCAGGGACGTATGGAGTGATTCCACTATGATATTGTATATATCTGAGATATGTAAAATTGTATCAAATCCAATGTTGTATAAAATTGTTGTGACTCTGATATATCGATGCAAATTGGTAGATACAGTTTTCTTTAGTATAACTATTATTATTGATATTATATTTTATCCGCTGCGATTGTGAGATTTTGTGTTTCTTTTCTGTTCTTCTTCTATCTTTTCTTCATTTCTCTAACTATCTGGAAATTTCGGGATCGAAATTTTCGGGTCGTTACACTGCCATTTAATGAGGAGGAGCTATATGAATTGTACATACAGAATAATGAACATAAGAAATAGGCTAGGGTCTATAACGGGGTATATATAGGCAAAGCTGGAATTAGAATGGACCGGATCGATTGGATTAAAAGCTGAACGACAAATGGCCTGAAAATCCCGTTTTGACTCCGGAACGAAAATAAGTCAACCCATATATCAAAATAGATGTTTTTGAATATTTTAAACTCAATGGAACAGGTTTCGGGTCCAAATTCCATCGTATGAATAAGTTCTAAAATCAAGTTATTTCAAATTGATTTCAACTAAATTGATTTCTAAGCGTTTCGAGCCCGTACGATCAAACGACAAGTCCGAGCGATACGAAACTTGAAATCCTACAATAATTCACCGTTACGGATCCGACGAAACTGGTTTCTTCGAAATCCAAGTCAGAGGGCGATGGCTATTTTCCAGTTAATTAAATAAATTAATAATTAATTAATTAAATCAAATTTCAATTTCAATTCTATAATTGACAATTTATCATTTTAAATTTCTTAATCATTCACACTAATTTAAACAAATTTAGATGTCAAATAAAAATTGATTAATTCCTCAATTTCAGTTTTTAATTTCGATTTCATTAAATTCAGCAATTTATACATTTAAAATTCCAAAATCCATTATTTAAATTTTTAAACCTTATTGTTCACATCTTATATTACAATAAGGATGCAACTAACAATGGTTCATGATTTATTACAATAAAATCTTCAAATTTCATCTTAATTTATATTAACATAATATTTTGCTACATTTATTGAAATTTATTTTCCAATTTACTAAATACAATCAATTAGAACCTTACAATTGTTTCAATTAATTGGGATTGCACTAAATTAGTTATTTATCAACTTGCATTACATCATTACCTTACAACTTTTTATTTCTTCCAATATTAAATAACAAGATTCATTAAATTAACAAATTTAATTATCGAAATTTTACGGGTCGTTACAAGCTCGCACGCGAGCCATAATCTATGGATCGCTATTATTCCACAGACCATGGATCGCTGACGATCCATGGTTTTGGCTCCGGTCACGAGTTAAGGTTCATAACCTTTTCCTAAGTCCATCTGCAAGCGATTGATAAGCAGGCTTGGCCCAGAAGCTCTCCAATCTCTATAAATACCATCCTACCTACAATATAAGTGGGATCTTCTCCGGACTGGTTGCTAAAGCTCTGTTGAAAACTTTCTTCACTCTTCATCTCCCTTACAACAATTTCCAAAGGGATTCAATCTGATTCTCCAGTGGATTCCAACTTTGGGGATTCAATCTAGCTAAGTATAATCAAAAGTCTTGTAATCAAACACTACTTGTATTGACAATTAGTCATAATAAACTATGAAGTGAATGTAGGCTTCGTTAATAGCCGAACTACTATAAAAATCTTCTTGTCTCTTTTCTTTTACTGTTCTTTTCTATGCCTATTATCTGTATTATTGCTCTATACAAACAGTATTGGTGCTCTCACACTCAAACCAGAGTGTTGATCCATTTTTTGGGTTAACAATATTAGATCTAGATCTGAATGGAATTAAAGAGAGTAAGGTTTTAAATAGAGGAAGGTGGAAGGTCTTTTCTCTCTCTATTAATACCAAACCTTCCACATATTTTTAATTTCATATTCTTAGTCTTCTCTTCCTTAGCTCCCATCATCTTGCTCGCTCCCCTAGTCAAACGCATTTTCCACCTGAATAACATCAAATAAAATTAACTGAAAGTGGTTTATTCAATCCTAGCAACATCGAATGGTGATTCAAGCAATATAGGATATAATCATGAATCATGGTGTCGCAAAGGGAAAGATCTTTTCAGATTTAATCCTCATATCCAATATTTGCATGTGTAACCAAACCTTAAAATGTATATACATGTATTGTGAATCACAAAAATAATTTTATTCAATAATTAGGATTTAAATTTAAAATTTTTTGGAACAATAAAGTAAAATTACGAATGAATAATATTTATTATATATAAACATAGTATTATAATCAACCACTATGTATTTTGCATATAATATTAAATTAATTTTATTAAAATTAGAGGCCAAAAATAAAATTATATTTATATTCCAAATTATATATATATATATCAACTATTTATATTTTATATATTTATTTTAAATATTTGAATTTAAGATATTTTGAAGTAGACATTTTTTTAAATTTAAATTTATGATATTCTTGACTTAGTCCGAATTAAATTTGAATTGAATATAGGAAACTCTCTTTGTATATAATTCAAATCTATATGTTCTACTTAGTCAACCATTTAAATATATATTAAATTTTAATTACATATATTTATTTTCTAATTACATGTATATATAAGTAAAATGGCAATATATAATATATACATATATGTGTCTAAACAATATTTATGGAACTATTAATGTGTATACACTCCATATACATATATTATATCTTATTTAAACATATGTATGTACTTAGGAGTTTATATTCCTTATATGCATTTAAATTTTTCGTATGTATATGCAAGTTTAATATATATGTATATACAATAGATATGAATCCTTAATATTTATTTGTGTGCACACACACATGCTCATACACTATTATGTTATAATGTCATACGTATGTAATCCTTTGCAGTTTACACCTTATATGTCCATATGACCTTTCTCATACCCAAAGACGATAAAGGAAAACTCCTAATTAATTAATGTTTGTCACATTTATGATCTATTAATTTATACCCCATAAATAACAATATGACATTTCTCATATCTAAATGATAGAACATACAACACATAACTAAATGTCAAACACACACATACATATATATACACACACACACATCACACTTATAGTATATTCTAATTGTGATTTATATTTTATGTTATGTTATGCGTGTGTGTATGGTACTTTCAAAATAAAGATTAACAAACTTGATTAATAAGATTACTTGTATAAGTATAAATTATGACTTTACTTTAACATATATAAATTGGATCTAATGCAAGTCAATATATTTCATAGACCCATTAAGATCCAAATAAGGAATATTTTTAGGAATTTACTCATTTCACCCGCTATTAAATGAGCATGTTCCAACATGATCTATAATATAAAAGTAGATATAAGTTGTAAAAGCCATAAATCGAAATATATGGTATGGAGAATCATGTCCGACCAGTCCCTACATCCAACGGGTTAGCATATAAAAACACTTTGTTATTCTATCATTATATGAGTGTAATAAACTAAGTATAATATAGGGTGTCGGGTACCAAACTCACTAGTACCTACATCACATGACATTCATAGAAAACATATCAACCATCAACCAAACCTCACATCACTCACTTAGATATTGTTGAATATAGGATAACTCGTTGACTATCACCAAAGTCAAGGACTACTCAACATCATGATCATATCACTGCTCAAATCACTACCATCACCATGGAATACTAGATCATCACTAAGTCTAGGATACACATGCGAGTGTTCTCAGATACCTCTGCTTTACGAGCATAATCACATCTCCATGTTATCCAAAGATCGCTTCGGCAGACGTCTCGATAGTAGAACTCACCTGTGCTATTTCACAAATCGTTGTCACTCTAAACTTGTCTATTCAGACGACCACTAAATGCCTTAGTCACTTCTCACCTGAAGTACTTAATCCCAATCACTTAAACAACGAATCATCGAAGCTTTGAACTTCCTTGGTTGCATCATAAAAATCCCTAAATTGCTCTCATGTCAACCCTGAAGTAGCTCATGCTCGAAGTTGTAACGACCCTGAATTTTGAATAATTTAAATTGGAAATATTTAATTAATTTTAAATATTTAAATGATGGTTTGAATTGAATTTCTTATTATCAGAATAAATTGGCGATTAAATATTAGAATTTAATCTGTTTAAAGTTGAATAAAAATTTGAATTTGACTTTGGAGTTGAATTTGAATATTGAATTCGTATTTAAAATTTGAACAAATGACTAGGAATAATAATTTTGATTTGAGAATTATTATTTATGTAAATTTATAAATTTGAGGTTAGTTTAAATAACATTCTTTAACTTAAATAAAATAAGAAATATATGTATAATAATATAACATAAAAAATATATATTTAGTTAAAATTTTAACAACTAGATTAAACAAAAACAAAATAAAGAAAATGAATTATACCAAACAATTGAACATGAAATGATATATAATTGTATAATAATAAATCAAAATAAAAAAAATAAATAAATAAAAATAAAATAATAAGGTATATACATTACCTTACTTACATCAGTTGTTAACACGCCGTGTTCCATGCCTTCAACCCCGCAAAAAAACCACGTCCTCCTTTCTATTTTATACCCGACCCCTCTCCCCATTACTTCATTCATACGAAAGAAAAAAAAAGAAATAAAAATGGCGGCCGTGTAATCGTTTTCGTTCGCCTTCAGAAATTAGGGCTTTGCAAATTTGAAGCTTTGATTCTTCGTTCGTCTTCAATTAGCTAGGGCTTCGGCTTCAATTTTGCTTCGACTCGCGTGCGCTCCATTTCGATTCGTTTGAAAGGTGAGTCTTTTGGCTCACGATTTATTTTAATGCAAGTATTTAAATTTGTTTGAATTGGGTTTGGTTGCATGCTATGATTTGGGGCTAATTGCTATCACTTGCTCGATTTGCTTGAATTTTTACTGATAAAAGCAGATACTATCTGCTGTCACTTGCTCGATTTCTTGAACTTTAACTGATGAGAGCAGATGCTATATTTGATAAAAACAGATGCTTTGTGAATTTTTGTTTTAAAATGGTTAAGGACAGATGCTATTTACTGCCATTTGCTCGATTTGCTTGAAATTTTAACTGATGTGAACAGATACTATGTGAACATTTGTTTTTTTTGTTTTTTTTTTTTACTGATAAGAACAAATGCTAATTGGTTTTGTTTTAAAATTGATAAGAACAAGTGCTATCATTCGGTCTTGCATTTGTTGTTGTTCCAGTCTTCATGTTCACTGTTATGATAATATTTTTTTTATGATCTGGTCTTCGGTGTATTGGGTCATGCAGGCCTCTGTGCTTGTTTACTCCTGTTCTTTGAATTCTCTGTTGCTTGGGACTTGAAGTCTTGATAGCATTTTTTTTTAGCAGCTGTGTTGAGTCCAGTGGCTTGACTTTCTTGCAATTGGGTAACAGCTGCTGTCCATTTTGATTCTTACTAGCTACACTTGTATATTTGAACTTGAATCATTTTAGCTGCATCAATTTGTTTTAAATAGTGACCTTGCTTTGTCACCTATTATTCAAATCAAATTTTGGTTGAATCTGTATACATATGTAAATTTCAATTTAAATGTATTTAAGAAAACAGTAAATGAGTATATGGATAAAACTTTGAAAGAAAAGAAATTAATTTACAGTAAATGTATATAAGTTAAATTTAAATAGTTAAGGATATAAATAGAATTATTACAGTAAAGGGATTTATAAAAGAAGATATGTTTAAAATTTAATTTATTTGTTAAAACAAAATTATCAGTTAATTATAAATTTAGTTTCAAATGAAAAATATTTTATTAAAGAAAATTTGATAAGAATTCAAATTTATTTGATAAAAAGATTAGTTAAAGAAAAAAATAGTTGATTTAGAATAAAAAGAGAAGTTAATTTGAAATAAAAGTTTAAATATTTAAATGTTTAAAACAAGGTTTAAACTTAAAGTAGATTTTAAAAGAATGATTTATTTAACTTATAAATAAATAAGTCATTAGTTAGAAATGTAAAATAAATGTACAGATAGATTTTAAATTTACTAAGTTTATATTAAAATAATACATAATATGAGGATTAATTATTTTAACAAAATTTATCTGTTTATTTTAATAACTAAAGGATATTTTATCAAAGGAAAATTTACTTAAATAAATAGTTAGAATTATTTTCAAAGGAAAAATTTGTTAAAATAAATTTATTTAAAAAGAGATTGGTTTAAATAAAACTATTGATTAATTAAACAATCAAGAATGAAAATTTATTATTCGATTGATTCGAATATTAATAAATTGTGTAAATATTTATACAAGGTATAAATCAAGGAAATCGAGTCAAGATGGAAATGGATTGCTAATAAAAGCAAAGGTGAGAACTTCTCACTCAAAAGGAATTTTATTTTTTTATTTAAATTTTAAATAGTTAGATTTAAAATTTGCTTGATTGTGTTGGTTGAATGCTTGAATGATGATTGTTATATATATATATTGGATGTGAATAGACCCTATACGCCGTTAGTAAGCGGAGGTTATTTATTACACACATATACCGCGATATTCCACCTCGAAGTGGAATTGGTATTATATTATATATATAGCAATATATATATATTGGCATATGTATATATTGCAGTTGATTGATTTCCCGCATTTTCTTTTAGCGAATGAGACCCTATGCGCCGTTAGTAAGCGGATATATATTTTATAAAATCCCATATACCGCGATATTCCGTCTTGAAACGGAATGGTATTGTGCTAATGTCTGTGGATGCAGGGAAACAGGTTGGAGGGATCCAACTGGATTCCTCACAAATATTTATTGATTTTAAATATTGTGATGTTTGATTGTTTATCATATCGATATATGATATTGGAAAATCGTGATTGACTATTTGATGTGTTGCATCATCGGATCCAATTTTTGAAATTTAAAAACAACGATTTTAATTTCTAAAGGGTTTTTTTGGAAATATACGTTTATTAAATATTTTTGGAATTGATCCATTATAATAAATAAACGTTATAATTTTTAATGTTATAAAAATTATATTTTTGAGAAATATAGTTAAAAAAATTGATTTTTGAAAATATGGGATTGATGATTTTATAAAATAGTTTAAACTGAGATTTTTGAATCTATTATTAAAAAAAGTTTAAAAATAGGATTTATGAAATTGGATTATTTTATAAATCAAAATGATGGAATTCTAAAAGAGTTTAAAAGATGTTTTAAAATAATAATACAAATTCATGTGTATTAAAAGATTTATAAATTGATATTTATAAATTAAAAGTATTAGAAGTGTAAAACGAACTTTTCTAAGTGTTAGAAAAAAATTGTAAATGAATTTCATAAATTGGAATTATAGAATTATAACGGTGAAGTTATAAATAGAATTTTATAAGCAGAAGGTTTATAAAATTTATAAAGTTATTAAAGGAATGAGTTGGATAAATGAATGAATCTTATAAGTTATAAGATTTATAAAATTTATGAAGTTTAAAGGAATGATTTTGTAAATAAATAAATTATAAGTATTTGACTTATAATATGAATTTTTAGTATATCATTGTGATATGAATTGAGATAGGTTAATAAAGAAAATTTATAAAAGGAAGTTGATATAAAATAAATAGAATAGAATTTATAAACGTTGTTTTATAAATTCAAAATGACTTATTTGATAAGTAAGTTGTTCTAATTTATTTATGGAAATATATTCATGTTTTAGACAGTGAATAATTCCTTAAACTAAAATGAATAGAAGTGATGAAATTTATTAACAAAGTATATTCACGTTTTTGAATAGTGAATATTATGTTAAAGAAATTATTTTGGAAGTGATGTTTGAAATGGAATTAAAACGATCTAATGATGTTTTAAAATATGTTGAGATTTGAAACCATAGATTTCAACATTTATTGTTGAAATAGATGTTTTCGAGAAATAGAAGGAAATAATAGATTATAACACTGTTGTTATAATAGTTGATTTCCGAAAGGAAATGTTTTGTATAGTATTGGGATTTATATATCTATTTTATTTCGAATCCCTATACTAGTGATTTTGGGTTGTCGTAACGATGTTTTACGCAACATTCGTTTTAGCCCAAATAAATATGGTTAAGTGAATGGTTTCCTTAAAGAATGAAATATATACTTAATTTCGATTAGAGTATATGGAATATTTTCCAAGGTTGAAAATAAATAAAATTTGTGGATTACTTATAAAATAAATGAATATTGGAAATTGTTTTTTTCCAATGAGAAATGGAAAGTTTAGAGAATTTATCTTTTTGAAGATAAATTGAAAATGAATATTTGAAATAATATATTCATAAATATTTTGGAAGTATAAATTCAATATGGAATTTATAAATGGAATTGGGAAAATAGGTTTAAAAATAAATATTGATTTATTTTTGAAATATGGAAAGTTATATCTTCTAAAGATATTTTTGGAATTAAATAATTTGGAAAATTATTTGGATTCTGGTGATGTTGGCATATCTATTGATAGATCAATAACCGACTATCGATATTTACCTTTGAATAGGTATTTGTTGTGAATTGTTTGAAATTGAATGCCACACTTATTTTTTTTAAAAATAAGCGCTCACTATTTGGGTTAACCGGGAAAGGACCATGGGGTCGTATAACCCATTCCGAATATGTGATACGTCGTTATGAATTGCATTCGAAGACCGGTGTTGAAGACCGGATATTTTCGAAAACGAGAGGGTTTCTTGTTGATTGTCTCTGCACTGGCTGATCCCCGGTATAGAGATCTCCATAAGTGATGGGAAATCCGAACGTGATTAGAAATTATTCGGATTGCAAGGACTTCTTTGTAAGTGCCTTCGGTTCTGTTCGAGCCCGGAACAGACTTGTATGGATTGTATGTCTGACATTACAAGTTGAGATATAAAGCCGATTTCTTTCAAATATATTTCTGAGGTGGCGGAGAATTTATTCTTTTAGCTTAACACCCTTCTCTGAGACGTACGAGTTCAGAGGTTATATAGTTGAAGTTATCAGCGATATATTCCCTGTTCGGTAATGTGACATGCTGAGTGATGCTGAAATGATCATTGTGTTGATTATTTGTGATAGGATCATTTATTTGATCGTCTATCTTAGTGATCATTGTGTTGATCATTTGTTGACCCAAAGCATGGCTTTTGTATAAAGTATGTTTTTGTGGACGTGACTTCGTCGAGCCTCACATCCCGGAAATGGTCAAAACAGGAAAGAAGCAGCAAGGTTATGAGGGGTAGCACCCTTTAGGATGTGTCCATTTCCTTCTGGAAAAGGGTGGTATCATGGTATGGAGCCCAGATACTTACTCATGTTGAAAACACTTTATGATTGTGTGAATTGATTACGAGCGCTCGGTGATAAAGGTCCCAAAGGACCGGGGGATGGCATATTCGGTCAGTTGTTACTCAGTTAGGAGTAACCCGGCCTTGTGTTGGTAGAGATCCGGTTTGGTTCTCGGGGATGTCCCTCCAGAGGCATTCTCATGTGGCAATGGGAAGTTCCTTGGCCTGACCATTCGTTGGAAATCCAAAGAAACAATACGTGACTTGTACGGTTTTAGTTGTATAACCTGCTATGGAATGTGGCGGTAACCTGCTATTGAACATAGTTAGCTATAGTAGGCATACGATAATGGTCGTATGTTGGCTAAGATTTATATTCTACTTTCGAAATAAATTTTTCCTACACTATACACTAATAATAATATCAAATATTATTTTAAATGCGTATCAAGCATCTTTGACTATCATAAGGAGAAATCTCCTCCGATTCTGCGTTTGCATTGTGTGTGTGTGCGGGAGGCCTTATGGTAGTCTCATTTTTAAAAGCATTGCGAATTGAATTTAAAAATATCTCTCTATTTTGATTTTAAAGTTAAATAAACTGTTTTGAGTTCTCACACCAGTCACATGACTGACTCGGAGTTTATTGTTTTCCTTCCTAAACTCTGGGTGCCCACCAATTTCCACACGGGCAGTTAAGAGTTAGGTTTATCAGGATATTCTGGATATTCTGGAGTTGCTGGAGGCAAGCTGGATGGCGTAGCATATTACTAGTATAGTATTTCTTTTCCGCTGTTTATTGTTGTTGTTGTACACTCTGATGATTTGATGTAATGTAATATAATGTGATGTAATAACTGATATAGTTCTTTATTTAAAGATTATTCATTTATTATTATATGTTGTTCCGCTGCGAATTGTGAGATTCTGTTGTTGTTCTGTAGTTGTTCTGTTCTGTTCTATTTTTCCTTGTTCTCTTTTTTTTCTTTCTCTCTTTCTTTTTCTTTTCTTCTTCTTAAAACCCATAACGGTTCGGTTTTTCGGCAACGAAAATTCAAAACGTTACAGAAGTCCTACTTATGTTACCCTACGTTTGCCTCATGCTTCATCCCTTAAGGCAGACTGATCAGTATTGGCTCATATATAGCAAACCATGCCTTAAATCAACCTATGATCTATTAGACACGTACTTTAGTCCCTCCCTGAAACTTCTGCCTCAATACTTTGGTTGGTACCAATCCATCTTGATTTGTACTTGCCAAGATTTGGCTAAGTACTTCACATCGCGGGACTATCGATCTGAACCGAAGTCTACCTTGTTCATTTGTATTGAAACCCCGAAATCATCTTCGTGTCTCCCTGCGCCTTTGTTAAACTTCATCATGCAACCCGTCTTCAAATTTCCATTGATCGATGTCTGCATTTTTGACTAGAATTTTCAAAGTAGCCCATGTAGTAGCCTTATGTCATCACCAACTTACTTGTCCCAAGCTCTAATGCACAAAATATAATCCAAATATGGTTTGATACCAATCCATATGGTTCAGTACAGATCCATCTATACTTAGACAAAATTTGAACAAGTCATTTTCTGGCTATTCTATGTCGATTACACTTTAATTCGTTTCTTTGATTTATGTTCAATCTTTTCTCCATTGATCCAATGCTAAACTATCTAGATGTGATCCATTGAAGTTGTTATATCACTATGGATCTTCCATTACTTATGTAATTGAATCAAAGAGCGCATCACCAAGTCACTCCATCTACACTAAGATCAAACAATCCATATCCCAATCTGCTTCGATAAGCATTTTCATTCAATTCAAGCATGCTCTTTTACACACAAACAAACATTATATACATCATAGCAATCACTTAACATCCATATCCAATATTAGCATTCGTATGATCAACCATGATATGATAACATAGGTTAATATCATTTCAAAATCTTTTAAATTCATTCATAATTCGTCTATAAATTCAGTTCAGTCCAAAAATACATTTTTGAGTTAATAGTAGAAACAATACGTATTTTAAACTTATATAAGCATTTATGAAGGTTCTAAGATGTTAAATCACTCACGAATCGACGAAAATAGCCCAAATCACACTAGAATAGAAATGAACAGCAAGGGGCCAAATCTTAAAGCCCCAAAATGCAGATTTGGAGATCTTTAGTTAATCTCATCGTTAATCCACCCTTAATGAATAAGTTTGGCTTAATATAGTATGAATTAATGATGAATTTGATAGAAGATAATTTATTGGAGGGTTTAGAAATGTTTTTTGGAAGTGGAAAAGTGATTCGGTATTGTTCCCTGAACTGCCATTAGTACAAATCCCAAACTCCTCAAGTGTGCCTAGTTTTGGACTTAGGCTAATTACCATCAAATTCTGCCTAAAAACTATATAACTTAAAATTACAATATCTCCTAAACCGCTTGGCCAAAAATCGATTGATTCCATAATTGCTTTATAAACTTGGCCATTTTAAGTAGCTCACGTGAAAATTTTATAGAACCAAATCGATTTATGTCCAAATTTTTGACTAGAATTCTCAACGTATCCCATGTGTTTGCCTCGTGTCATCAATACCTAGCTTCTCCCAAGCCCCATTACAAAAAATCCAACCAAACTATCGTTCTGTATTGATCCTTATAGATCGGTACCTACCCTTATGGATTGATACCGACCCATTTAGACTTAGCCAAAATTTGGCCAAGTCATTTTCCGGATCTTCCCTTTATAAACACTATATCACTTTAGGATTTATGTAACTTGTTATTAGTGAAAATTCCAATATCATCCATAATCAACTCAAACAGTCCAAACACAAAGTCCTTGGTTCAATAAAAATAATTATTATTAACCATACTACTCTGACTAGAGACTTTGACTTTGAGTCAATAATGGTTAACCGTGATACTAAACCTATAAACCAGGGAGATAAATTCTCTATTAAATAGTATATCACTTCTAATGCTTCAATTCAGACCCAACATAGTCATTTGATGGATGTCATGCCATGTTTTAACTATAATCAAAGTGGAGTGTCCACATTGATGTTCCACAGTGTTCTCAAGTCGAGGGAACTGTGTAACATAATAACTTCGAAATTCTCTATTTAACCTTAGTTATATTAACCAATAGAAAATATTCAAGTAATTCATTCCATAATTATCCAATAACTATCTTTACGTTACCCTTTGGCGTCGTAGAAACCATGATTAAAACACTGCCTAACATTAGGAGATCATTACATACTCTAGTGCCAATAAATGTACCGATATCCCGTATCAAAACACCTTGACTAAGAATATTTAAAATATATTTAAATTGATAAATCTATCATGATTAAAACACATTGTAATTACTATCACGTGGCATACCATTAAGGATTTTCTATTCAATATATTTAAATTAATTACTTAATTAACTATACCACTATATAACAAGTATAAAATAGAAAGAATTTTTTATTTTTATTTTGAACACAATTGGTTATCGAGTTAGACATATGCAACAAATTGCATAATTACCCTAGGGCAATCCCCTAGCTTTATCAATCTCCCACTTAGATTTGGAGTCAATTATGGAATCTTATTCCAAATCCTTCATTCAGTTTACTCAAAAACTAATCGAACCAGTCCCTTAGTGAACGAAAATGTTATTTTGTTTTAATTATCTACTCTTTCAATCAACTCTCCACGATGTTGATAAACCACCTTTATTATGTGCAACTTTTTAGAGTATATTTATCGACATCCAATGAGTTCGGGTTCTTTCATGATCTGTATCGTGACAATATTATCATATAATAATTACATGAGATTCCCAACATTAAAACCACCTCCCAATCAGTTAAAAATTTATGCATTTATTTATATCTATAATACTGCAGTGTTATGCAAGGAGAAGTACTTAGGGATTGGTTGAATCAACCACTACTTATTGTTTGAAAATTTACAATTTAAATTTCCTAACTTAAGGTTAAACACGGACTTAGGGTCGATACATTATACTCGATATCACTTATGAAGTTTGAGTCCGTGCACTCCTTTATACTTAGTTCGTTGTTTCTATAAATAATTCTTTAGTATTTTTAAAATACTCGAGAACTCTCTAAATTATCATTTAGTGACATTAATTTGGGTTTGGTACTTGCTTTATGTACAAAATACATAAGCGAAATGTGAATTGTAGATAAGATAACATGTATGATAACTCCTCTTGTTAATGCACAAGGAGTCCGTTTTACATGCACTATATTAAACAATTTATTATAATATCTATGTATATCATTTTAGTATATTCCTAACATTCTTTTATACTGATTATAAAAGATATCATTTTATGTCTTATACTGAGAGTTAAACAACCAAACTGAAATAATTTTAACATGAATACATCGTTAGCAATTATAGCTTTGTTCATTATTTATCATTCTAGAAATACTTTAGCACCTATTAATATTCTTTCTTACATACACACAATTCCTCAACATTTTGGTTGAAAATCAAATTATTTGATTTCTTTCTCAAAATACTTGCTTGACTTTGATGCTTATCGAATAATACTTTTGTATCATTTCTTGAATCATATACATAAGCCCCAAACTCAGAATCGCTTCCACTAACTTTGAGATAGTTTGGTTATTAAGCGTAAACAATATATTCCAAATCATTATTTATAATTCTTATTTTAATATAAATATACCAAAAATCAAAGGCATGTCGAGCCAGAATTTTGCAACTAAAGCTAAATTAACTTAAGTATGCTGAGTGACGAATCTGTTACGTTAATTTCAACAATTGAAATTTATGATATAATTCTATCAATGTGGCATACCATATTCCAACCGATTGGTCTTCTTCTTAGAGACAACTTTTGCGGTCGATGGATCATATCCCTTAGGATATAACTATTAAAATCATATTTTGATAATGTACTCGGAATCCATTCATGATTTTACCGCATCATGACATATGGTAGAGTTAGTGCTCTTAATGGATTATTGACAACTGAGGAATCATTTTCTCAACACCGATGCTAAAATCATAAGTTCTCTTTAAAGTGCAAGAGTTCTTATTAGACATTCTAATTAGTCGTATCCATTTAGGTTTGGTCAATTTCATTTCATACTTTGTAATCAAATTTATCTTTAGATCGTATCCGTATCCGTTTTTACTACCAATAATTTCAAGTTGGTGTTTCTTGAAACAACAATTGTTTCTCAATAAAACAGAATAGATGTTTACAAACATTTTATGAATTGCCTATATGTATGTGTAAAACTAATTTGGTATTTACGCTTACAAAACTTATGTTCATAACATAAATGGGTCAATCAATATTGATCAATCCCAAACTTATTTGGGGTGGTCCACAGAAGATCCCCCATGAATAATTATTACATGCGGTCTTTCGACTCGCAAAACCTGTCAACCCCTTAACCTAGGTATATAGGTGTTTTTCATCAACACTTATCTTATACAGTGTTATAGACTTTTTTAGCTGAAAATATAATCTTATATACTTACTTTTATGTGCACGTCCTTACAAAAAGAAAGTTAACTCAACTTCTGTCAACAACAATCGCACTTTGTCCAATAAAGTCCGATGAATCCTTATCGATACATCATTATGTATCATAGGAAGTTGTGAAATTTGAGATTGAATCTTATTCATTTTAATGTACTTTTCGAACCTTTTCAAATACACTCATCTATTTGATCAAATTGAACTAGTTTATTTCCCTTTGCACATTATGTTATTTACTCTTGTTTTATATTCTATGAACTTATCATAAACATATTACATGTGCAAATGCACATGTTCTTATCCATGATAATTCATGGGTGAATTTTATAAAGTAAATGAAATCGTTTTGATATTATTAAACCTATGATTGCATACATTTATATGAAATAGTTTGAAGAGTTCATCTACTCTTTTGTCGCTCCCATTAAATGGGTGCTTCACCCTTAACCTTTTAAGATGTAACTCATTAGTACCATATGATTCATAATCATATGATTTAAAGAACTATTTCTCCAACATATGGCTCAGTCCATAATCCCAAAATAATTTTTAAAATTTAGGTACTCTGTGTTATGTAACTAATACAACAAATACGGTTATTATAATAGATTTGTTTTATAATAAATATTTAAAATATTCATAGCAAAATAAAACTATATTTATTTTTAGTCTATCTTAGAAAAAACTATTATTTCATAAATAAATATTAATTGGTATATTTACGAAAAGCTCTTGATGTATCCACTAGTAAGTATTATATGTCTTGCTCCCACTATTTCTGCCACTATAGTTGCGTATGAACTGTGAAGCTTCATCTAAATACTTATTATAGGCTATTTACTTATTTTATGATAACTACTTTATGATCGAGGCTTTTTGATCAAATATCTTAAACTCGTATAAATAACTTTAATAGAAAAAAGTTTTATATATTATAATATAATTAGAATAAAAAAACACATTTCTCATTCCATATTAAATATGTTTTAGTATTTATGCAATTCTCGCTTCTGATGCTCCTTTATGAAGCAGAGGTAACCATCCATTCTCTTCATCCTAATTGTGCCTTAAGTTACACTCACTCTTGTACATTCACCTTTATTTCCAAAATGGTCGAACCATTCAAATGAAATCCTTATTGTAATTGATCATATTGAATACATAACTTCGTATTATGGTTTATTTGCTTACTTCAAATGAACTAGTTTCTTTAAAGTTTCATACATTACGAACCATTACCGTTCACCATATAACATTTATTTCAAATATCCATATTCTTTTATTGATATTAGAGTTCGACACTGGTAGAAGACAATACATGGTCTTAGGAAATTAAACACTTAAGCAACCAAGTCACGAATATATTTAGTAGTGCAAACTTACGCTCTTACGTGGGTCTTGAAGCGTCAACATGACAAATGGTTTGAAGTAAGTATATTTTATATTACTTTGTCACTCTTCACTTCAGTTCATTTTTATATCTTAATTGATAAGCATTTTATCAATTTTATTAAGTACACAATTTTATCGATGTGGATTATTTTAACTTTATATAGCAAGTTGTCGTTGCAATATTAGAAAAGTTAAATTTTACCATTTTATTTTTCTAATAAGGCCCTGAACTAACTGTTATATTTCTAAATACCCTAAGAAAAATATAGAAATCTTTCAATTTCTCTAGTGGACATTAAGATTGACTTGCCTTGGGATTATGACCTTTTGTTTGCTCGATAAATCATAGGCCCACAAGCAGTGGGTAACACTTTATCGGTTATATCATATACAACTTCTAACCCATGGTTTTTGTCCTAATCTCAATCTTGACCTTGAGTTTGCTCAATAAATCGAAAGAGATTATTCACTCGTACCCACCATTTTGCGTTAGCCTAAGTATAATGTACATACCTTGTGTTTGCTCAATAAAGACATGCATGTATCTTATCTTGTTTAACAATATACTAATAATGCTACACAAAACATCTCCAGCTTGAGTTTTCTCAACAACTAGAGAGTATGAAAGTAATTTATTATTATATAAATGGTAGAGGACAACATTTACATTAGAGGTTCATACTCATTAGTATACATTTATCTGAGTGATATCGATTTCGAGAATAATGTATTTCTTCTGCAGTATCCTCATGATTCAACTATCGGATGCATTGAAATCATGATATACGTTCTATATGTATGTATTTATTCTTTAGATCTAATTTGGATTCCTTTCCGGTTCCACTTAATTTTATACATACGTAGTAATATAAGTATTAAATTATTTATATCTTTTATAATTTTATTCACTTATATGGATGTAACTTATTAATTAAATATTATTTAATCAATTTTGATTCTTATTAATCAAATTATATTCAATTAATTAATATATTTATATAAAATATCTAAAATTTTATATTGCTCATCTTAATTAAACTATTAAAGATAGTTAATCAACTATTAAATATATGTATACATTTCAGCTAATTAACTTTTAATCAATTTTATATAATTTATTTTATTTAATTAAATATTTTAGTTAATTTGATATTTAAATTTAGTTTATCACAAATAATTTTAAGATAAATAAATAACTATAACAATTATAATTATACACATAAATTAATATATATGTTTTAATCAATTAACGTTTAATTAATTATTTAATTTAAATTAACCAACCATACTAATTTAAATTTTAAATTTCACGTTTTCAAAGCTAATTATTTAATTTCTCGAAAATAATTTGAAAATTTTGAATGTAATTTATAACTTTTATAAAAATTCTTTTATATATTAAGCTTAACACTTAAATTCAAATATCTTTCAAATTTTCAAATAGATTTTGAAATTTTTCCTAAGGCCTAAGCTCAATTTGGGCCTTTATATTGGGATAACCTTTAGGATTATTTCAACCTTCAGGCTTAGGCCAGTAGCCTGGTAGGAAAGAGTACTTGTTACCCAAACTGAACTTAGACAATACCTTTCTAGACACCCTAGTAAATGGGTAGGCTTTAATTAGTCAGTCCAACCTTGTTAATTTAGACAACATAAACCATTGGGCACTGATATCAATGAAGGAACCAGGCCAATCAAGAGCTGATGAATAGGTAGAATTTAATTTTTTTTCCCTATTTTAGATCAATTGGGCATATAAAGTGTGAAGTATATTTTAGATCCAATCTAAAGTATTTGAAATTAAATGTTTATTTTATTTAGTTTGTTAAAATTTTCTTTTAAGAGTATCAAATAAACTATTTGTGAAAAATGCACATGCTATAAATAGATGTGCACATGGCTAATGTGACCAAATGTAAATGATGCATTTACATCACAACGAACCAATTTGTCCCTTTATGTACGCCATTGTTGTCTATAATTTATACGTAAAATATATGTATATATAATGATAGATATATTGTAACGACCTGATTTTTCGACTTCCGAAGTGGACATTAATACGTCCACTGTATCAATGCGGCCGCACAGTCGAATGCCGGAAAACCGAACCGTTAGGGTTTAAGAAGAAGAAGATAGAAGAAGAAACAGAAAACAATAAAAGATTCTCACATTTCGCAGCGGAATAATAAATAATAGACAAATGAATATTCTTTAAAACAAAGAACCATATCTGTTATTACATTACATCATCATAGTTTACAACGATACAATACCACTAGCAGTTATTTCAACTTGCTTACATAGATATTTTGACTTGCACCAATCCAAACGCTACACACACTACATAGTATAAGTGATACGTCTCACCATCCAGCTTGAACTCCAGATCTCCACAGCAATTTCCAGACTTCGCTCTAGAATAATGATAACCCGACTCTAGGCTGCCCGTGTGGAAAATTATGGGCACCCAGAGTTTAGAAAGGAATAATAAATTCCAGGTCAGTCATCGGACTGGTGTGAGATCTTAAAAATAGTTATTTTCACAAAGAAAATAAAAAGAATGTAACGACCCGCCTTTCATACCATAGAAAGACGCGTCATTAAGAAGAAAGAAAGGGATAGAAAAGAGAAAAGAAAGGAAAGAAAGAAACAGACAACATCAGAATCTCACAGCGGAACGAATAAATTATACTATATCACATAAAACTTTACATAGTAATCATATACATCAGAGTTATACAGCTAATACAACACAAACTAGACAGTTATAAACATCTGTCTAGCAATTACAATTCAAGTACATCAGAGAGGACAGACACAACACAAACAGCGGAACCACTATATATATCTACACGCTGAAGCCTCCTGCTCCATTATCTCCTCCAGAACTCGTCAAAACAATCCTGAAACACTTGACTACTCATACGAAATATGAGTACCCAAGAGTTTAATAAAACAGAAAATAACACTCGGGTCAGACAGGGGTCTGGTGTGAGTAAACGGGGATAAAAGTTGCTTAACTTTTAGAAAATCCTTTGAAACAAAAGGTATCACGTAAGACTTCCCACACATAAACATGGAAAAGTTTTTACCTTACGCTAACCAAAACATTTGATAGGAAATCCAGTGATATTATAATAGTGTCTAGGGTTTCCAAGTAAATAAGAAATAGCCGAAATTGTTACATGATTAAATTCCAGCTACTAGCCACAAAAGTGGGTAATACAATCAAAACCATAGAGTCTCGTAGGAAGAATGGGTTTCCATCAATGGCAGGGCTACTGGGGTACCGCCCGTCACAGTATGTGGCCTAGATCACCGTACCGAGGAGTACGCCCGCTACTCTGCAACACAAAACCGGAACCATTCCTTACTGAACAGTTCCGAACAAGACCACCCCGCAGATTGGCCGTCGCCAACTGCCACACAACCGAATATAAAGGGACCTCTAGACAGGGGTAAATCTTGCTCTCCAGTAGGGGCTACCCACGAAGCCTTGCCGCACCTCCTTTTTTTTTAGCCATTCCCGGTTGATGAGGCTTGAGGCTACGATTACCTTTAGGACATATCAATCTTAGAATGCTCATCGTCCACCTGACGATGTTCTGAAAGCATTCAATCCATACAAGTTCGTTCCGGGTTCGAACGAAACCGAAGGCACTATCTCGTTGCACTCATTTTGGAATCACCCTCAGAGTCAACGACGATAGCCCTTGCACTCTAGATCACCATCTCGAACCTATAAGTACTATTCCGTCAACTCATTACGGAATCACCCACAGAGTTATACTGACATATAGCCCTTACACCTCGAGTCTTCACTTGCTCCACTTGGATTAACGACCTAACGTTTAATTGGAATCAATGTGGTTTTCGAAATTCCAAATTTGGAAATCCGATCCCGGTCTCACCGAAACCAAACGCCATCTTAATGTCCAAGTTGTACTTAAGGGTTTTAAACAATTAACTCATTTTATTATTATCTATTTCACACAGATAGATAAACTACATCTCACAATAGATAATCACATTCATATCATAAACAGATAATCTGTATCATCATCACAAACAGATAATCACCGCAACCAAATAATCCATCACAACCATCATACTTAAACCAAGCATTCATATCATATAGATACGACTCATCTCATTACTGAGATCACAACCATTCAATCAATAATATCCATAAGCAATGATTCATTAACCATCAATTATAATTAATTTAAAATGAATTAAATTAATTACAACCATCTCTAATTAATTTATAATAAATTAAATTAATTACTCATTTCTATAAATCTTGCTTAATATTCATTAATTAATTAACCTAGATAATTGATTATTCGCTAAGTATTCAACTTGATTAAACACTTTGATTAATCATTCACTAATTACAATAAGTAATTAGTCCTTAATTAATTTTATAAATTAATTAACTTTAATCATAAGTAATTAACATTTAATTACTCATTTATTAATTAATTATAATTAATTTTCCTTAATTAATTACAATTAATTAATCTCTTAATTAATTAATTATTATTTAATTAAACAATCATTAATTACATCATTAATTATAACAATTAATGATCTCTAATATTTAAATAAATTACTTAATTAAAATTAATTATATTTAGTAATTAATCTAATTATTAATTACCTTGATTAATATTCAATTAAGTAATTAACTATCTTTAATTACTTATTAACAAATTAGTTATCCAATAATTAATTATCTTTATTAATTAATCTCTTGATTAATTACAAAAGTAATTATCCAAATTACTTAATTAATATAAATCACCTTTCACTAATTACATTTCAGTAATTATCAATTATTACTTCTCTAAGTAATCATGCTCCATTAATTACATTAAGTAATTACACTCTTAAAATCATTAGATGATTTACTTAAATTAATTAAACTAAATTAGTTAACTTAAATAAATCACATATCAAAATTAATTACAATAAGTAATTAATTCCTTAATTACTTTTATCAATTAACAAATTATAATTGGTTTTATTCAATTAAGTGATCTAGTTAATTATCAAAATTAATTACATCAATTAATTGCTTAATTATCCTTAGATAATTATTTTTATTAATTAACAACATTTCCAATAATTACTTACTTAAGAAAATTTATCTTAGATTAATTATCAATAAATCATCTCTAATTAAAATTAATCTAAACCATTATTTAAAACCAAATAATTAAGTAAATTCTTAATTATCTTAATTATTTTTCAAATATTTTAATTACTTATCAAATGACTTCATTTACATTCAAAATATATTAAAACAATACACTTCTAAAATTAAATTCAAATTCCATTTAAAAATTTAATATTTAAAATGTTTAATTATTTAAACATTAATCCAAATTTAAATAAATATAAACCTTAAAATAAAATGAATGTTAAAGAACATTACTTAAATATAAAAGAAAAGTTAAAAACAAAATTACTTGATTAAAATAAATCAAGCTTTGAAAATAGATTGATTATTTTAACTTTCAATTTTAAATTAACACTTTATATCTTAATTCAAATACTAAAGGAAATAAATTCTTTCAAGTTTTAAAACTTATTTGAAATCAAATTTATTTTTAAATCTTCTTAAAAACATTTGAATATGTTCAATTTTTTTTTACAAACTGTTTTGAAATCAAAACTGGTTTCCAAAGTAATCTTGAAAACTATTTTTAGCTTGATTTCAAAACAAATTTAAATCTTGCTTAAAAACATTTAAATCTGTTCAAAATTTAAAAATTTACAAAGACTGTTTGAATCAAAATCTGGTTTTAAAGGTAAACCTGAAAACTATTTTAATCTTGATTTAAAACTAAATTTAAATCTTGTTTAAATTTTAAAATTTTCATTTTTAAAAACCTTGAACTCAAAACTTCATTTGAATTCGGATTCAAGTTACACTTGAATCAAGTTTCAACTTAAAAATATGAATTCCAATTAAATGAAAAATACTACAAAACTTTTAGGTTTTACCCTGCAGCTACACTAACCCGAGAAACCTTATATTCACTTCGAGTTCTTAAGCTATCTGCTCCGAGTCAAAATCAAAAACACCCGAGAATTGCACGAGAAAAGAACACTGAACAATCCAACAATGTTCATCAGACACCCAACCTGTACGGTGCATATGCACCGTCACCTTGGCGAACTTCAGCCATCCCAACCTACTTCTACAAGTCGTCGACCATGCCCTCATATGATCATGACCACCCAAACCCCCACATCAACTTGAAATCAAAAATAGGAAATCAACTGCAGCCTGGAAAAACCCATATGCATCATACCCCAAACCTGTCAACATCACATAAACTCGCCTCCGACCATCATCAATCCTGAGACTCCGGCAAACCCTCCCTCTATGTCTCCTCTACAACTTCCCAAAGCCTCAAATTACTCGAAGCAACAGAGAGCATGTGAATAAACTAAGAACTGTAACACTTAAGACTAGGGTTTGAAACCTGGAAAACCCCAATCCCCATCTCCTCCTCTCTCTGGTCATCCATTGCCAAGAATTTCCTCCATTCTTACATCAAAACTCCACAAGATGAAGCATCTTAACCCCCAAAATTCACTAGCCTATCAGATACTTTCAAAATTCCTATTTCTGTTCATAACAAAAATGCTAATACCATAGTCGATTTAAAAAGGTGAAATTTGTTTTAAAATTCCTGATTTCTAACATATATTCATGCTATAATCTTGTTTTAAATAGTTAATGATGTTGATATATTTGTTTTATTGCAAAATGATTACTGTAGAGTTGTTTCAGAGGGTAACATACTTCAGTTCTAACTTATTTTAACTAAATCATAATTTTATAAAACTTACATTTATACTAAACAACATATTTTGTTTACACATTAATGCTAGCAGAGAATCAAATCCAGTGGAAATGAGTTTCCATTCAAATCTGAGTTTCAAACAGAGACATGTATGAAGATAGTTTTTTTTTTGGCATCAGCTACACACATATACATATTTATATATGTATACACAAAACATCATCACAATATAATCAAACAAACATGCTTACTTCTATCAAGTCACATGCACAACTAATTTAAAACAACCCTTAAAATTGTGAAGTTATTCATCAAAATGAAGGCAATGTTGTTTTCAAATCATAGCAGTTTTGATTATTTTTTAAATGACAGTTTTGTTTGAACTTGAGTTTTAGTATATTGCTTAAGCATTAAATTTAAAAGAAAGATCTGTTTTTGAAATAGAAGTTTACTCAACTTAATATTGAAGAAGTAGAGACAACTTAGTTGCAATTCTGTTTCCTGGAACTTCAATTTGAATCTTCTATGGAATTGAATTTCCCTTTTGAACTTGTTGATGAATCTGATGAGTTTGCTTCCAAGTTTGAATACTAAATTACTAGCTTGAAGTTGAATTGAATTTTAGCAGCTGGCTTTTATTCTTCTTTGCTTGAGTATGTAATTAATCTTTACATTGTAGTTAATACTTTGAAGAAAATGATTGCAGATTTTATATATGAATTTGGGTTTCCTTAATTGGTTTTTCAGATATGAAGTTTGTTTGCAGACTTTTAAAACATGCATTGTTTTGGGTTTTGATTTTACTGAAATCTGAGAATCAGATTTCAAATTAGAATAAGGTTTGAACCAAAAATGCATTTGTTATATTTTCTTGTCAATATAATTAAATTTTAAAAATAAATTAGCATGCCACTTGTTATGGTTATTATCTCAAATTTTTACAAGTGTCTTTTATTAGTTTAAAAGCTAACACATGTTCATTTTTAAAAAGAAAATTCTAAATTTATAAATGTATTTTAATTTTTCTAAAACCATTTCTAATTTGTTTTAGCATGTTTTAATTATTTATTAACATTAGCCTTGAAAATGATTACATGTCTACTTAAAAACTTAATTTAAAACTATACATTTTAAATGTTTGCTTGAATATTTTTCAAAATAATATTCTTTTAAAACTAAATTTCAAAAGAAGAATAATGTTGAGTTTATCTTATTCAAGAGTTTTAAATCAAATGTTATACTTTAACATGAATGAATTAAATTTATTTCAAAGAAAACAATTTTCTTTAAAATAAACAAAATAAATTTTTATTATAAAACAAAATTTAAACTATATTTATTTTTATAAACAAAATACTTACTTACATTTCTATGAAGATATAAGAAAGATTTTTAAAACAAACTTTTGAAAAGTTTGCAATACTAATTTAAATCAATTTTACAATTTATGCATTTATATATAATAATTAGAAAATATCCTTTATTAATATTTAAATTTTGAATTAAAATCAAATCCCATATTTACAATGTATACACATATATACATTATAAATAAATATCTTTAAATAAATTTAGAAAGATGAATTTTGTCATTTAAATATTTTTAACATTTGAAAACAATAAGATTCTCAATTTAAATTATTATTATTATTTTGAAAAGAAAGTCATTTGACAAATTAAATGATTATTAATCTTCAAAAGAAAATTCCTGTTTGAATTAAATTATTAAATCAATATTTCACATTTTAAAATAATTATTAATGAAATATTAAATAAATATTGCTTAAATTTCCGGGACATCACATTCCTCCCCTCTTAAAAGAATTTCGTCCCCGAAATTTAAAAGCGAAGGTAATTTAATAATCCCATACAGATTTTAAAATTTAAAAGAGCAAACATATGTTATCAACCAAATACTAGCAACCATAGCAATCAATTCAATCAAACAATTCTATCTATCCAGACAAAATTCTGGATAAGATTCCCTAGAGTTTCCCAGGTACAAACACCGGGACACTCGCCCTACAGAATCTAAACTAGCTACACCACACAAATCTAGAGCTCCTATATATCTATATCTACAAATCTAAACAGGATATTGGACCTCAGACACGTCCTGATCAACTTTCAAATTTCCCAGAACTACTGATTCTAAAACCAGAGATAAACCATACACGTACTCCCTCTGAGATACGTGAAAACAAAACAAATTCCAGCCATCTGAACTGGCAATTCAATCCTGTAGATCGAACGCTTAATCCTTAAGAGAAGACAGAAAGATCCAATCTCTTATCCACACATCTCTCCTGACGATCCTGGGCTGCCTTCAACCTTCTAGATCAATCAAATCTACCAAACAACTCTTCTACACAAATATCAGAAGACTTCAGACAAACTACTCTTATTTGGAAAACAGAACAGATGCACAAAACAATCAAGCCTCCAGATCCAGAATAAATTTCCTGTAGAAATCCTCTGATTCAAGACAAAACTCAAATTCCCAAAGAATCGGTGTTGCTTCAATTCTGGGATAGCTGCCACTATGCTTCCACTGCGCAATTCTGATTTGAGAATGCTGTTGATGAACACAAGTATAGACTTGATCAACTTATCCCAGAATATTGTTCATCAAATTCCATAAAATCTCAGTGACCTATCCGATTCGGTCACAAATACACAGCAAAAATTCAACCCAAAAATAGATCCAATCAATCTTTCCAACTTAAACAGATCTCTCTCAAAGAATCTCCTACAATGCTGAACCACCGGTAAAGCTCCAAAAATCAAGTCGAAACAGAACTCAATCTCCTGACGCGGATGCAAATCTTAATTCCTTCGAAGACATCCAGAAAATATCAAACCACTTCGATAACTCAAACATCCTCTAGAGATGCTTCAATCCAAACAAAGCTTACTCAGAGAACTTCCGAATCATCGCAAGTCACTTTTGCGATTCCACTCAGTTCAGATTCCAAGAAATCGTTCTCTCTTCAACAATCAGAACAGCTAAAGCCTTCAAATCGAAGAAGAAACTAGTGGTTTACCTCCAACCACAAACATCACACCCAACTGAGCTCGAGAAGAAATGGACAAGCTTCACCATCTGTCCGGCCTACTGACAAAAGAATCGTCAGAGATTTTTGAATCATTGAAGAAACAGGCCACTCATTGCTGCTGCTGCCGCCAAAACTTCCTTATCCAAAAGCTCATCAAACCTCAAAGCTACAACAGCCTCTTCACAATAGAGCCTTCCAGGGACAGATATCTCTCAGGAAACTCGATCTTAAATCAAACACAAAACACTCTGCCAAACTGAGTCAAACTCGAATACAGACAGAACACCTCCCTGATGTTTCCAAGATACCATTGCTGGCTTCAGCTCTCCCAACTGATTCAAACTCAAGAAAATCCACTCACACGAGTGAAATCCAGCTTACAAACCAAAAATAAACTCCGAATCTTAAAAAGATTTCCTTCAGAGATCAGTGAAATCTTTCACACCAAACTGCAAAACTACTCAAGATGCCCAATATTGCCCTAGCAGATCACTACCAATCTCTAATACTAGAACTCCAATCATTGGTAGTTGTGTTACACACACCACTACCCTATCTACCTTTATAACTTATATTGAAAAACCTGAACATGTAACCCAATCTAATAGGTAGAAATATATATATATATATATATTCAAAATTACAAATACGCTCTCTCAAGACAGACACCACTCCAGAGCATAGGTATTCGCTCAACCTAGTGCTCTGATATCACAATTTAACGACCCGCCTTTCATTCCATAGAAAGACGCATCATTAAGAAGAAAGAAAGGGATAGAAAAGAGAAAAGAAAGGAAAGAAAGAAACAGACAACATTAGAATCTCACAGCGGAACGAATAAATTATACTATATCACATAAACTTTACATAGTATCATATACATCACAGTTATACAGCTAATACAACACAAACTAGACAGTTATAAACATCTGTCTGGCAATTACAATTCAAGTACATCAGAGAGGACAGACACAACACAAACAGCGGAACCACTATATATATCTACACGCTGAAGCCTCATGCTCCATTATCTCCTTCAAAACTCGTCAAAGCAATCCTGAAACACTTGACTACTCATACGAAATATGAGTACCCAAGAGTTTAATAAAACAGAAAATAACACTCGGGTCAGACAGGGGTCTGGTGTGAGTAAACGGGGATAAAAGTTGCTTAACTTTTAGAAAATCCTTTGAAACAAAAGGTATCACGTAAGACTTCCCACACATAAACATGGAAAAGTTTTTACCTTACGCTAACCAAAACATTTGATAGGAAATCCAGTGATATTATAATAGTGTCTAGGGTTTCCAAGTAAATAAGAAATAGCCGAAATTGTACATGATTAAATTCCAGCTACAAGCCACAAAAGTGGGTAATACAATCAAAACCATAGAGTCTCGTAGGAAGAATGGGTTTCCATCAATGGCAGGGCTACTGGGGTACCGCCCGTCACAGTAGTGGCCTTGATCACTGTACCGAGGAATACGCCCGCTCCCCTGCAACACAAAGCCGGAACCATTCCTTACTGAACAGTTCCGAACAAGTCCACCTCACAGATTGGCCATCGCCAACTTCCACACAACCGAATATAAAGGGACCTCTAGAAAGGGGTAAATCTTGCTCTCCGGTGGGGGCTACCCATGAAGCCTTGCCGCACCTCCCTTGTTTTAGTCATTCCCGGTTGATGAGGCTTGAGGCTACGATTACCTTTAGGACATATCAATCTTAGAATGCTCATCGTCCACCTGATGATGTTCTGAAAGCATTCAATCCATACAAGTTCGTTCCGGGTTTGAACGAAACCGAAGGCACTATCTCGTTGCACTCATTTTGGAATCACCCTCAGAGTCAACGACGATAGCCCTTGCACTCTAGATCACCATCTCGAACTTATAGGTACTATTCCGTCAACTCATTACGGAATCACCCACAGAGTTATACTGACGTATAGCCCTTACACCTCGAGTCTTCACTTGCTCCACTTGGATTAACGACCTAACGTTTAATTGGAATCGATGTGGTTTTCGGAATTCCAAATTTGGAAATCCGATCCCGGTCTCACCGAAACCAAATGCCATCTTAATGTCCAAGTTGTACTTAAGGGTTTTAAACAATTAACTCATTTTATTATTATCTATTTCACACAGATAGATAAACTACATCTCACAATAGATAATCACATTCATATCATAAACAGATAATCTATATCATCATCACAAACAGATAATCATCGCAACCAAATAATCCATCACAACCATCATACTTAAACCAAGCATTCATATCATACAGATACGACTTATCTCATTACAAAGATCACAACCGTTCAATCAATAATATCCATAAGCAATGATTCATTAACCATCAATTATAGTTAATTTAAAATGAATTAAATTAATTACAACCATCTCTAATTAATTTAAAATAAAATAAATTAATTACTCATTTCTATAAATCCTGCTTAATATTCATTAATTAATTAACCCATATAATTGATTATTCGTTAAGTATTCAACTTGATTAAACACTTTGATTAATCATTCACTAATTAAAATAAGTAATTAGTCCTTAATTAATTTTATAAATTAATTAACTTTAATCATAAGTAATTAACATTTAATTACTCATTTATTAATTAATTATAATTAATTATCCTTAATTAATTACAATTAATTAATCTCTTAATTGATTAATTATTATTTAATTAAACAATCGTTAATTACATCATTAATTATAATAATTAATGATCTCTAATATTTAAATAAATTACTTAATTAAAATTTATTATATTTAGTAATTGATCTAATTATTAATTACCTTGATTAATATTCAATTAAGTAATTAACTATCTTTAATTACTTATTAACAAATTAGTTATCCAATAATTAATTATCTTTATTAATTAATCTCTTGATTAATTACAAAAGTAATTATCCAAATTACTTAATTAATATAAATCACCTTTCACTAATTACATTTCAGTAATTATCAATTATTACTTCTCTAAGTAATCCTGCTCCATTAATTACATTAAGTAATTACACTCTTAAAATCATTAGATGATTTACTTAAATTAATTAAAATAAATTAGTTAACTTAAATAAATCACATATCAAAATTAATTACAATAAGTAATTAATTCCTTAATTATTTTTATCAATTAACAAATTATAATTGGTTTTATTCAATTAATTGATCTAGTTAATTATCAAAATTAATTACATCAATTAATTGCTTAATTATCCTTAGATAATTATTTTATTAATTAACAACATTTCCAATAATTACTTACTTAAGAAAATTTATCTTAGATTAATTATCAATAAATCATCTCTAATTAAAATTAATCTAAACCATTATTTAAAACCAAATAATTAAGTAAATTCTTAATTATCTTAATTATTTTTCAAATAATTTAATTACTTATCAAATGACTTCATTTACATTCAAAATATATTAAAACAATACATTTCTAAAATTAAATTCAAATTCCATTTAAAAATTTAATATTTAAAATGTTTAATTATTTAAACATTAATCCAAATTTAAATAAAAATAAACCTTAAAATAAAATGAATGTTAAAGAACATTACTTAAATATAAAAGAAAAGTTTAAAACAAAATTACTTGATTAAAACAAAACAAGCTTTGAAAATAGATTGATTATTTTAACTTTCAATTTTAAATTAACACTTTATATCTTAATTCAAATACTAAAGGAAATAAATTCTTTCAAGTTTTAAAACTTATTTGAAATCAAATTTATTTTTAAATCTTCTTAAAAACATTTGAATATGTTCAATTTTTTTTTACAAACTGTTTGGAAATCAAAACTGTTTTCCAAAGTAATCTTGAAAACTGTTTTTCACTTGATTTCAAAACAAATTTAAATCTTGCTTAAAAACATTTAAATCTGTTCAAAATTTAAAAATTTACAAAGACTGTTTGAATCAAAATCTGGTTTTAAAGGTAAACCTGAAAACTGTTTTAATCTTGATTTAAAACTAAATTTAAATCTTGTTTAAATTTTAAAATTTTCATTTTTAAAAACCTTGAACTCAAAACTTCATTTGAATTCAGATTCAAGTTACACTTGAATCAAGTTTCAACTTAAAAATATGAATTTCAATTAAATGAAAAAAACTACAAAACTTTAAGGTTTTACCCTACAGCTACACTAACCCGAGAAACCTTATATTCACTTCGAGTTCTTAAGCTATCTGCTCCGAGTCAAAATCAAAAACACCCGAGAATTGCACGAGAAAAGAACACTGAACAATCCAACAATGTTCATCAGACACCCAACCTGTACGGTGCATATGCACCGTCACCTTTGCGAACTTCAGCCATCCCAACCTACTTCTACAAGTCATCGACCATGCCTTCATACGATCATGACCACCCAAACCCCCACATCAACTTGAAATCAAAAATAGAAAATCAACTGCGGCCTGGAAAAACCCATCTGCATCATACCCCAAACCTGTCAACATCACATAAACTCGCCTCCGACCATCATCAATCCTGAGACTCCGGCAAACCCTCCCTCTATGTCTCCTCTGCAACTTCCCAAAGCCTCAAATTACTCGAAGCAACAGAGAGCATGTGAATAAACTAAGAACTGCAACACTTAAGACTAGGGTTTGAAACCTGGAAAACCCCAGTCCCCATCTCCTCCTCTTTCTGATCATCCATTGCCAAGAATTTCCTCCATTCTTACATCAAAACTCCACAACATGAAGCATCTTAACCCCCAAAATTCACTAGCCTATCAGATACTTTCAAAATTCCTATTTTTGTTCATAACAAAAATGTTAATACCACAGTCCATTTAAAAAGGTGAAATTTGTTTTAAAATTCCTGATTTCTAACATATATTCATGTTATAATCTTGTTTTAAATAGTTAATGATGTTGATATTTTTGTTTTATTGCAAAATGATTACTGTAGAGTTGTTTCAGAGGGTAACATACTTCAGTTCTAACTTATTTTAACTATCATAATTTTATAAAACTTACATTTATACTAAACAACATATTTTGTTTACACATTAATGCTAGCAGAGAATCAAATCCAGTGGAAATGAGTTTCCATTCAAATCTGAGTTTCAAACAGAGACAGGTATGAAGATAGTTTTTTTTTGGCATTAGCTACACACATATACATATTTATATATGTATACACAAAACATCATCACAATATAATCAAACAAACATGCTTACTTCTATCAAGTCACATGCACAACTAATTTAAAACAACCCTTAAAATTGTGAAGTTATTCATCAAAATGAAGGCACTGCTGTTTTCAAATCATAGCAGTTTTGATTTTTTTTTTAAATGACAGTTTTGTTTGAACTTGAGTTTTAGTTTATTGCTTAAGCGTTAAATTTAAAAGAAAGGTCTGTTTTTGAAATAGGAGTTTACTCACCTTAATATTGAAGAAGCAGAGACAACTTAGTTGCAATTCTGTTTCCTGGAACTTCAATTTGAATCTCCTATGGAATTGAATTTCCCTTTTGAACTTGTTGATGAATCTGATGAGTTTGCTTCCAAGTTTGAATACTAAATTACTAGCTTGAAGTTGAATTGAATTTTAGCAGCTGGCTTTTATTTTTCTTTGCTTGAGTATGTAGTTGATCTTTACATTGCAGTTAATACTTCGAAGAAAATGATTGTAGATTTTATATATGAATTTGGGTTTCCTGAATTCGTTTTGCAGATATGAAGTTTGTTTGCAGAATTTTAAAACATGCATTGTTTTGGTTTTTGATTTTACTGAAATCTGAGAATCAGATTTCAAATGAGAATAAGGTTTGAACCAAAAATGCATTTGTTATATTTTCTTGTCAATATAATTAAATTTTAAAAATAAATTAGCTTGCCACTTGTTATGGTTATTATCTCAAATTTTTACAAGTGTCTTCTATTGGTTTAAAAGCTAACACATGTTCATTTTTAAAAAGAAAATTCTAAATTTATAAATGTATTTAAATTTATCTAAAACCATTTCTAATTTGTTTTAGCATGTTTTAATTATTTATTAACATTAGCCTTGAAAATGATTACATGTCTACTTAAAAACTTAATTTAAAACTATACATTTTAAATGTTTGCTTGAATATTTTTCAAAATAATATTCTTTTAAAACTAAATTTCAAAAGAGAAGATTTTTAAAAGAAGAATAATGTTGAGTTGATCTTATTCAAGAGTTTTAAATCAAATGTTATACTTTAACATGAATGAATTAAATTTATTTCAAAGAAAACAATTTTCTTTAAAATAAACAAAATAAATTTTTATTATAAAACAAAATTTATACTATATTTATTTTTATAAACAAAATACTTACTTACATTTCTATGAAGATATAAGAAAGATTTTTAAAAAAAACTTTTGAAAAGTTTTCAATAATAATTTAAATCAATTTAATCATTTTTACAATTTATGCATTTATATATAATAATTAGAAAATATCCTTTATTAATATTTAAATTTTGAATTAAAATCAAATCCCCTATTTACAATGTATACACATATATACATTATAAATAAATATCTTTAAATCAATTTAGAAAGATGAATTTTATCATTTAAATATTTTTAACATTTGAAAACAATAAGATTCTCAATTTAAATTATTATTATTATTTTGAAAAGAAAATCATTTGACAAATTGAATGATTATTAATCTTCAAAAGAAAATTCCTGTTTGAATTAAATTATTAAATCAATATTTCACATTTTAAAATAATTATTAATGAAATTATTAAATAAATATTGCTTAAATTTCCGGGACATCACAAAGAAATCCACTATGCTTTTGGAAAATGGAACTACCATAAGACCTCCCGCCACACACACAATGTAAACGAAGAATTGAAGGAGATTTCTCCTTATGATAGTCAAATATACTTGATACACAAAATCCTTTTTAATACTATTATTAGTGCATAGTGTGGAAAAACATTTCGAAAGTATAATATTAATCTTAGCCAGCATAGACATTTCGCACTTATGCCTACTATAACTAACATGTTCAATAGCAGGTTATCGCCACATTCCATGGCAGGTTATACAACTAAAACCGTACAGGGCGCATATTGTTTCTTTGGATTTCCGACAAATGGTTAGGCTAAGGAACTTCCTAGTGCCACATGGGTACGCCTCTAAAGGGATTCCCCGAGAACCTAATCGGGTCTCTGCCAACACAAGGTCGGCTTACCTCTGTACCTAGGTAACTACTACACGAGTATGTCATCCCCCGATCGTTTGCGACCTTTATCTGAGGTTACTCAACCACGAAGCAACAACCATAAAGTATAATAAATTTGGAGCAACCACATAGGTTAAATATCTGGGCTCCATACCATGATACAACCCTTTTCTAGAAGGAAATGGCATACCCTCAGGGGGGCGCTACCCTCAAATAACCTGGCTGTATCCTTCCTGTTTTGACCATTTCCGGGTTGTGAGGTCCGACGAGGTCTCGTCCATAAAGCTACACTTTTCACAAATCCATGCTTCAATCAACAAATGATCAGCGGCACTTCGTATGCCACATTACCAAATTGGGAATGTATCACTAGTAACCATTAACTACATAACTTCTGAGCTCGTACATCTCAGAGAATGGTGTTAAGCTAAGAGAATAAATTCTCCTCCACCAATAGAAATATATTTGATAGAACCAGCTTTACATCTCAAAGTGTAACATCAGACACAAATCCATACAAGTCCGTTCCGGGATCGAACGGAACCGAAGGCACTTCAAAGAAGCGCTTACAAATCCAGATATTCACTAATCACATCTGGAATCCCCATCACAAAAGGTGATAAAATCTCTATGCCGGAGCAACCCGGTGCAGAGACATTCGACAGGTAATCCTTTCGCTTTCGAAAATACCCAGCCTTCAACACCATCTTCTAATGCAATCCCATTTCGTCGTATCATTATCCGAAATGGGTTTTATAACATAAAGTCCTTTCCTGGCTAATTCGAATAACGAGCGCTTATTTTAAAAATAAGTGTTACATTCAGATTTCAAACAAATCACAATAAATTCCACTTTTATCTTTTAAACAAAAGATCCATCACAATCACAAAGGTTTAATTTGGTTTTCGAATGTCCATTTGGAATTCGACCCCCTGTCGCATCGAAATTCAAATGCCATTAAAAGGCCAATATCGATAGTCGGTTATTTAACTATCAATCAACATTCACACAATTACCAGATTTAAATAATTTTCCCCAATTATTTATTTTCATAATGTTTTCGCAAGATATATTTCACACTTCAACCATTTGAAAACAAATTTCAAATTACTTTCCACATTTCAATCCTTTGAAAACAAATTTCAAATCATTTTGCACATTTTAATATTTTGAAAACAAATTTCAAATCACTTTTCCTTACACGGAATACATTTCCAAATATTTATTCATTTCCATTGAAAATCTACTGAGTTCAAATAGTTTAAAATAATTTAAAATACTTATCCAAAATATACTTGGAAATATTTAAAATAAAACTATTTTAAAACACTTATTTTAAATATTAGTTATGAAAACATTTATACCAGTATCTCATATAAAGCTTCAAATCCAAACAAATTTTTAAATAAAATTAGTAGATAGGGTATAACTATTTAAATATCCATTTTCTAAATCAAATATCAATTTTAATCTTTAAAATAATCCCTTCTATAATTAATTAAATAAATCTTTACTTTAAAGATTTAAAACCGGCTTAAGAAAATAATTTCTCCACAAACATCTTTTTTTTAAACCAACTTCATAACTTTAAATTTTGAAAGCTACTTTAAAACATACTCGGCTTCCAAGGAAAACACACCTTCCATTTTAAAATGATTCATTAAAATCGATTAATAAATCCTTCTTTATTTATTTTAAATTTACGTTCTAAATCCGTAAATTTCTTTCCACACTTAAAAATAAACCAATGTTTATTTCAAAACAAATTTTCCTTTCCTTTATAAATTCCCATTGTGAATTCAAATTCCCAAATATCCACAATTATATTATTTTTAAATCGATTTTCAAATATTCATTTTCAAACACTAAATCCAATTCCAAATTGATTATCCAAACATTTATTTCAAACACCAAATCGATTTTTATTCAAACACCAAATCAATTTTCATATTGATTCCGCAAAGATTTTTTTTTAACCCCAAATCAATTTTAGAATTTATTTTTTTAAAATAAATTCCTTTATCTCTTCCAAACTATTTAAAAATCCGAATTTGAAATAAATTCTTCAACTATTAAGCAATATTACTCAAAACTCATTTATTAAAATCATTCTCCATATTTTGGAATCTATTCAATAAGATTTCACTATAGATTTTCTACTTAAATTTTAAAAATCCAATTTTATTTATTTTCGGTATTCTATGATACTAAAAACATGTTCGGCTAAACTATAGCTTTCAATGATTTCAATCACAAATATAATCACACATGGATTTTAAATAATCAACACATAATATTGAAACAAATTCAATTATTTGAGAAATCCAGTTGGATCCCTCCAACATGTTTCCCTACATCCACAGATGTTAGCACAACAATTAAATATCAATTTCACTTCGAGGTGGAATATCGCGGTATATTGGATTTATATAATATCATCCGCTATTATGCGGCGCATAGGGTCTCATCCGCTATATAATGCGGAAAATCAATCACTCCAAATACATATATAATACCAATTCCACTTCGAGGTGGAATATCGTGGTATATGGGTTTGTATGTAATATCATCCGCTATTATGCGGCGCATAGGGTCTAATTCAATACAAATGATAATAATTTATCATACAAGCACACAATCAACAATTTTAAATTTTACTATTTAAAATTAAATCAGAAAAAAATTTTGACTGAGTGAGAATATCTCACCTTTGCTCCTTTATTTTGCAATCCATTTTCAATTTGACTTGTTTCTCGATTTTAGACCTTGTATCAAACAATTATACAGTTGATTAATATTCGAAATAAATCGAATAATGAATTTCTATTTAACAAATTTTTATTTTATCTAATAAATTTAATTTCAAACAAATTCTTTTAATAAAATATTTGAACTAATTGAATGATCACTTATTATTAAATAATTTAATCAACTGATATTATTTATTCAAATTAATAATTTCCTTCTTTTTTTAGAATCCCTTTTGTAATAAACTTGCAAATTTTAAAAAACACATATGTATATATTTATTTTCATTTTCAAATTACATATAAAATACAATCTATATAAATCTAAAAATCAAATTTTTATATGAATTACTATATTCCCAAAATATTATATGTATATATACATATATAACTCCCTGTTTTACTGTATGAGTGTGTATATATATATACACACTAAAACAGAAACCTGTTATATAAATTTTTTTTCCTAACATGAATGTAAATTAAAAAATGAATTTTCTTTCTTCTATCAATCTATACAAAATATTTAAATTTAAAATAATTACCTTGCCATTCGATCAACCACCGAGCACTGCTCCTTGCCTTTGCCCATGTCGCGACACTCTCTTCCACGCGCGCGCCTGAACATGAAAACCCCCAATTCCCCTTGCCGAAAGCCCCTTGCGTGCGCGAGACGATGCGCCACACAGCGCAAAACCCACAAACACGAAACTACGACCAAGCCGAAGCACGACGGCACCAGATGCGCGCGATGCTAAAACAGAAATCGCGATTGCCTCGATCGCGCCGCCGATCCTCTCTGAGCCTATGCAAATTCGATTTGCGCGACCACAATTTGAACAAAAAGTTTTTTTCTCTTTGGCTCGATATAAAAAGGCTTTGGCCATTGATTTTGAAGTGGAAACGAACTGTGGAAGAGGGAAAAACGTACGCGGCCATTTTTATTTTTTCGATCGGCCATTGTTTATTTTGAAACGAAACCGAGAAATTTTTAATTTTCTTCGTTCGATATGTTATATTTATTTTTATTAATTTTTTATAAAGAAGAACGCGTGTTTCAATTCTTTTGTCAAGTGTTGGAGAACAAGGAAACTTGTCATTAGTCTTGTAAATGTGAATATTCATATTCAATTCTAAATTCAATTCAAGTTCAAATTTAAATCGTCTCGAAAACGCAACTTAAATATTCGAACTCCAATCAAGGCGTGCCGCGAGGTGTTTATAATGTTATACACCCATTCTGAACACAATGGAAAAGGTTTCAATTCCAAATTCGATCGTATGGAGAAGATAGCTTTTTGGACCCAGCTATTAAATTGAATTTTCAATATAATTTCGGCGCATTTTCTTATTGTACGGCCAAACGATCATTCCGAATGCTACGAAAATTGAAATCCAATAATAATACAATATTACGGATCTAATGGAACCAGTTTCGTCGAAATCCAAGACTGTGCCTTGGAAGGCTATTTTTAAATATCGATTCAAACGATAAATACTGAACAAAACAGTTTCAAATTCAATTCTGAAGCTTCCATTATGTTCAATATTATCAATGTGAAATTTCCAAGCCGCCAAATTATTTTTTACAAGCTCAAAATTGAAGATTCAAATTTTTACCCAACTTCGCATTATTAAATTACACAATTTAGTTGCCAAATTCATTCTAATATTTGAAAGTCAAGTTAAAATAACTTTCAAACATTTCAAATCAATTAAATATTTAAATTTCTAATGTTCTGGGTCGTCACATTCTTCTCCCCTTAAAAGAATTTCATCTTGAAATTACTAGTTAAGAAGAATGATCCTCAACCCGTTTTCTATTTTTCAAACCAAAATCCGTAAATTTCTTTCCACACTTAAAAAATAAACCAATGTTTATTTCAAAACAAATTCCCCTTTCCTTTATAAATTCCCATTGTGAATTCAAATTCCCAAATATCCATTGATATATGATTTTTAAATCGATTTTCAAATATTCATTTTCAAACACTAAATCAAATTCCAAATTGATTTTCCAACCATTTATTTCAAACACTAAATCGATTTTTATTTAAACACCAAATCAATTTTCATATTCATTCCCCAAAGAATTATTTTTTTCAACCCCAAATTTATTTTTTTGAAATAATTCCTTTATCTCTTCCAAACTATTTAGAAATCCGAATTTTAAATAAATCCTTCAACTATTAAGCAATATTACTCAAAACCATTTATTAAAATCTTTCTCCATATTTTGGAATTTGTTCAATAAGATTTCACTATAGATTTTCTACTTATATTTTAAAAATCCAATTTTATTTATTTCCGGTATCCTACGATACCAAAAATATATTCGGCTAAACTATAGCCTTCAATGATTTCAATCACAAATATAACCACGCATGGATTATAAATAATCAACACACAATATTGAAACAAATTCAATTATTTGAGGAATCCATTTGGGTCCCTCCAACCTGTTTCCCTGCATCCACAGATGTTAGCACAACAATTAAATACCAATTCTACTTCAGGTGGAATATCGCGGTATATGAGATTTATATAATATCATCCGCTATTATGCGGCGCATTGGGTCTCATCCGCTATATAATGCGGAAAATCGATCACTCCAAATACATATATAATACAAATTCCACTTCGAGGTGGAATATCGTGGTATATGGGTTTATATATAGTATCATTCGCTATTATGCGGCGCATAGGGTCTAATTGAATACAACTGATAATAATTTATCATCCAAGCACACAATCAACAATTTTAAATTTAACTATTTAAAATTAAATCAGAAAAAAAATATGATTGAGTGAGAAGATCTCACCTTTGCTCCTTTATCTTGCAATTCATTTTCAGTTTGACTTGTTTCTCGATTTTAGACCTTGTATCAAACAATTATACAGTTGATTAATATTCAAAATAAACAATTATACAGTTGATTAATAATTTTTTTTTATCTAATAAATCTACTTTCAAACAAATTTTATTTTAATAAAATACTTAAACTAATTGAATGATCGCTTATTATTAAATGATTTAATTAACTGATATTCTTTATTCTAACTAATAATTTCCTTCTTTTTAAAAAAACCCTTTTGCAATAACTAGCAAATTTTAAAACAAATATGTATATATTTATTTTCATTTTCAAATTACATATCAAATATAATCTATATAAATCAAAAAAAAAATTATATGAATTACTATATTCCCAAAATCTTATATATATACATATATAACTCCATATTTTACTGTATGCGTATATAGATATATGTATATATTAAAACAGAAACCCGTTATATAATTTTTTTCCAAACCTGAATGTCAATTAAAACATGATTTTTCTTTCTTCTGTCAATCTATACAAATATTGAAATTTAAAATAATTTAAACTAATTACCCTGCCATTCGATCGACCATCGAGCACTACTCCTTGTTTGCCCATGTCGCGACACTCTCTTCCACGCACGCGCCTGAATACGAAAACCCTAGTTCTCCTCGTCGAAACCCCCCTTTGCGCGTGGGAGACGATGCGCCACGCCGCCATAAAACCCACAAACACGAAACCATGACCAACCCGAAGCACGACGGCACCAGATGCGCGAACGATGCTAGAACTTGAAATGGCGATTGCTTTGCTCGCTGCGTCGATCCTCTCTGAACCTACTCGAATTCGATTCGCGCGACCACAATTTGAAGAATTTTTTTTTTCTCTTTGGCTCGAATTGAAAAGGCTTTGGCCATTGATTTTGAAGTGAAAACGAACCGTAGAAGAGGGAAAAACGTACGTGGCCATTTTTATTTTTTCGATCGGCCATTGTTTATTTTGAAACGAAACGGAGAATTATTAATTTTCTTCGTTCAATATGTTATCTTTATTTTTATTAATTTTTTTAAAGACGAATGCGTGTTTTTGCCAAGTGTTTGAGAGCATAAACGTGTCATTAGCCTTGTAAATGTGAATATTCATATTCAATTCTAAATTCAAATTCAAGTTTAAATTTAAATCGTCTCGAAAACGCAACTTAAATTTTTGAACACCAATCGAAACGTGCCGCCAGACATTTATAATGTTATATGCCCATTCCGAACGCAATAGAAAAGGTTTCAAGTCCAAATTCGATCGTATGGAGAAGATAGCGTTTTGGACCCAGCTATTAAATTGAATTTTCAATATAATTTCAACGCGTTTGCTTGTCGTACGACCAAACGATCACTCTGAATGATACGAAAATTGAAATCTGATGATAACAGAATATTATAGATCCAGTGGAACCGGTTTCGTCGAAATCCGAGACTGTGCCTCGAAAGGCTATTTTTAAATATCGATTTAAACGATAAAATTTCAATACTAAACAAAACAGTTTCAAATTCAATTCTGAAGCTTCCATTGTCTTTAGTATTATCAATATAAATTTTTCAAGCCATCAAATTATTTTTTACAAGCTCAAAATTGAAGGTTCTAATTTTTACCCAACTTTACATTATTAAATTCAATAATTTGATTGCCAAATTTATTCTGATATTTGAAATTCAAGTTAAAATAACTTTCAAACATTTAAAATCAATTAAATATTTCAATTTCTAATGTTCAAAATTTTGGGTCGTCACATATATAATTAAGAAAATGTTTTAAATTGAATTTTATAGTTTTACACAATATCCATTTTATAAAATTTGTTTTGGAATAACATACATACATACACATATGTATGTGTGTGCGTATCCATATATAGATAACTGTAAGCTATGTTTTAATATTTAAAACAACTCGTGTGTGAAAAGATTGAGATCTAATATTTACATACAAAAAATTAAAGTTAACAAATCCAACTTTTAACATAGGAAGGTATAAAATGCTTCAAGATTTCACATAAAAGTCCACTTATGATTTTTTTGTCAAAATAACATTTACACATATGTAACCAAACAAAGATGAATTTAAATAATTAATGTTTCTTAATTAAAAATTACATTTAACCAAAATTAATCAAAAATTTCTTTATATCAATTTTTTAAGCAATCATGTAACACGCGCGCACGCGCACACACACATATAATTAAAATGTGTTGTAACGATCCGCATTTTCGACCCTCGAGTGTCGATACTAATACATCCACGAAATTCATGTGTCAAGCACCCAAATGATAGAATGACGAATTGTTAGGGTAAAATAAAAGGACAAGAAAATAGAACAAGAAAGAAGTGAACATAATATTAGAATTTTACATGCAGAATGATAATATATACTATCTCAAAAGGTCTTTACAAAATGAAAACTTTGGTATACATATATCGATTAGTGGAATTTAACATATCATCAGCCTCGACACTTATAACATCCTATCTCAAAAATGCTGATAGATACAAATCAAGTAATGCTGCGGAAATAAAGTACATTAGGAAATCATCCAGCTTCTCTCCAAGAGCTCCAATGAACCATAACTAAATCTGAAAATATAATCGAGCTGACCCGAGCATTATAAGAGACTAAAACCCGGATTACTCTGGTACCAGCATGAGAAACTGAAATAATATAGATTTATTTACCTTAAAACCCTTCAAAATAAGGGTATCTCATAATACCACGCTGCCAATAAACATGGATGGGATTTTACCCTACAATAACTAAACCATTTCTATTATATAATCCAGTGATAATATAATAATGTCTAAGATGTAAAATATAAATAATCGCATAGCTGCAATGTATGTGAGTGTACATCACAACAATAATAGGTATACAATCACAACCGCTAAGATGCGTTCACTAATAGTTTAGGATTTCGACGTAGATCTCCTCGGATCAAAACCGACTACGATCTACTGCACATGGATCAGAGATATCCTTTTGAAGCAACATACATCCCAGTAAATGTACCATAGGAAATACATAACTGGCTAAACTAGCCGCATGCATATCTGTAAGTGACTCTATAATGGAGTCGCATGCACCCTCATAGGTTACTAACCCTATGGCTATGCATACAATCTCTATTTTTAGTCATATCAACTAGTAAGGCTGTGTTTAGCATTTTAACACATGAGTCACCACTCGAACAGATCTTCCACACGAGTTCCAACTCGAACAGAATTTGAAACTACACATGGATTTCCATATCTTAACAGTTCTTCGAACCACACATGGATTCCCATACCTCTACTGGTCTTAGAATCACACATGGATTCCCACAGCCTAAATAGATCACGAACAACTACATGTGTTTGAACATCTCAAACAGATCTCGAATCTCCATATACATTCCAGCATCACAAAGCAATGACGAACCTCTTTCAATGCAAAGAACACGTATATGGTTTTAGAGTGGTTACGATTTCAAGCCATCACATATAAGTACAATCCCTCGCTTACCATGTGCACCAAAACCAATCGATCGATTTCTTGGTAATCTCAACTCCAGTTCCGTGGGAAATAAATGGACAATGCATAAGACCAGAGATCACCTTCTTATTGTTTAATTGGACGGAGTTCCTTATCATTTTCACTAGAAGAGAAAAACGATTTTGTACTTATAGTATAACATCATCGAATATAATTATACCATATAATTTTCGTGTTTCTTCTAGATATTTTTAGAGTATATTTGATTAAATCAAATAACAATTAGAATATCACATACGGGAAACTGAGTCATGTATATTATCTATAAGCAAGTAACACATAATGCACAAACAAACAAGCACGATCAAGTCATATAAATGACTTCTAATCCCTTTTTTAATTAATCTTCCTTTATTAATTAAAAATCCGCTTTTATTAGTAAAACTCATTTTACATAATAAACTCTTTATAAATGAAACTCGAAACTCCAATATTTAACTAAAACATTACTATTCATTTCAACACATTTCAATACTCTCAAAAGTATTCATATATTTATCTCAGCCAGTGTATTCAACAAATCAATTTCAACGGGCTAAGACAAATGTTAATCAAACACTGTCACTATAAACCCAAAGACATTTTAATTATGATTATCCTTACATGATTATTTTCAAAGATTTATTTAAGTTCACAAGTATAACCAAAACAAGTTAAAGGTGAATGTTATTAACACATTGCTACAACAAAACCAAATCATACTTATTATTCTCTTTAAAATTCCATAATTAAAGGTCGAAGTATTTTCCAAACTCATTTGACAATATTTAACACTTTAAAATATTATCCAAGGGTATAAAAACAAGTGTCACTAAAACGTTTTTTATGACAAACCCAAAACACTTCACTATACCGTCATCTTTAGAAATCCATATTAAAGATCCAATCAATTTCAAAAGTATAGTTAAATGGGTTAAAATAAATATTGCACAAACATCAATACTATAAACGCAAAATCACTTTTATACTTGCCATTTAATTTTGAACATCTATTTAAAGCTCTAAGTCCATCTTTACTTATTAAACAAGGTAATATGCTTTTTTAATCAATTTATAAACAATCCTTATAATATAAGTGTTATAATCTAAAAACTCCTTTTAAATCCCTTTACAAATATTAAACTTCCTTTTTAAACCGTTAAAAGAATGTAACGACCCATAATTTTCGATTATTAAAATATTAATTAAATAATATTTTATAATTTTATATTGAAATAAAACTAAAAAAAATTGATGTTACAAGGAGAAGAATAACTAGAATGTAATGTTAGTAATGTTAATATAAGGTAATTGCTAACTATTTTAATCAAATTTCCAATTAATTGAAGTGATTTTAAGGTTATAATTAGTTATAACTAAAAATAAGGAAATACATTGAACGTTGAAATTATATGCAATCAATTAGAATTGGCTAATATTGAATATGAAATCAGTGGTGTTGTCTGAACGCTACTGATAAATATTTAAAGTAATTGAAATACATTATAGGTTGACTTCGTTATGATTTTAAATAATGAAATATATTAAATGATGTAGATGGTGAACTTGTATGTAGTTAATTGAAATAGGTTAATATTGAATATAAAACCTTTTTGGGTAGGCAAATTATAACCCTTGGTTGTAAAGAATAAGATAAGGGGTGTGAATTATTATTATAAACGATTGTATTAACTATTTTCTCATTAATTTATCGTTTTAATATTGAATGGGTAATTAATTGAATTAAGGTAACTGAATGTTGGGTTTAATGTTGGAATTGTATGTTAGTGATTAAAATAATTGTAACGTTATTTGATGATAAGTTGAAATAAGGAAATGAATTAAATGTTATATAAAAAGGGAAATTATATGAAATTAATGGAAAATTGAGTATAATCAGGATTGTGTAAGTAGTCATAGCATTTGTTGTTAATAATAATCTTGTAAATGCGATTAAGTAAGTAAAAGGTAACATTTGTCATTCATCACTTATTTATTTAATCCATTGAAATTAAATTGAAAATCAATTGCAGTTAATATAATTACCTACTACAGTTAATATGAACTAAAGTGATAAATATAGAAGATTGAGGTAATGAAATGGTAAACCAACGTTAAGTATATATATAATATGATAATTGATTGAATAATAAGATTAAAAAAAATAATAAGTATATGTCGGAATTTAAATTAATTAATGAATTTATTGCCGTTAATTTGACTTGGAATCTTCTAATAAAAGGGAAAGAGAATTTATTTGAAATTAATGGCGTTTAATGAAAGAAATGTACGTTTGTTATAATCCGTTATAAGTGTAATTTTGAAATTAATTACAATTATGTCGATTTGGGATCTTTCAATTTAAAAAAAAAGAAACATTAATATTAATTTTTGGATTTAACGAAAGAAACATACATTATTGTAAAAAAATAAAACGAACATTTTCATTTTTAAGGTAAAAATAATTCTATATAAAGAAGAAAAAATGATTTTTAAAACAATATTTTACAGTCATTAAGTATACATTTGAGGCTGTATATAAGTGATTTTAACACTAATCTTGAAGATTAAATTTAATTGACTTTTTAGGTTGTGCAATTCCCCTATGAGAAAAACATTATTTTGAAAGAAAAAAAACTTGAATTTGAGTTCTAGATCATCTTTTATTTTTTGTAACGTTACACTGGTTATTGTATTCAAATTTATTTACTATATGTTAATTATGTGTAAACGAGTGTGAAAAAGGGTATATTCAGTGATAATATATTTAATTGAGTGGATCATGTAATTAACTAGATCCTAAGTGGTCCCTTCATTTCCTTATTATTCACACCTGCCACCATTTCCACATTTGGTTTTATTGCAATTCTTTGATGTAATTAAAACGTGAATTTATATCCTTTCTTATTCTTCCGTTTTGTTTATTTATTTCCCAAAGCATCTACTTAGATCATACAGTTTTGTTTTATTTGTCCCTTCCATACATATTTCATTTGTCACTTCCCTTTCTTCTTTTGTTTTATATCATATATCATTCTTTCCCCTAGAAATTTCTTATTTTTCAAACATCAGACCTCTATTTGTTTCCCTCAAAGTCTCAATGTCAACATAGCTTTATACCTCTACTTAATTGCTGCCAATTCATTTTACTGAAGCTATGTTTAGAAAAAGAAAAGAATAAAAAAGTGTGAGCATCCATTTCTTCCTTAACCACATCCGTACGTTTCCTCATCGCCTTGCCTTCTTTTGCAAGAAGCCTTCAAAAAAATTGAACAATGAGAATTAGCCTTAATGGTTTTGGCTTTCCACTTCTTGCCTTTGTTTTGGGAACATCAAATTTGAAAACGTGAGTTATTAAAGTTTCTTATTTTAAGAATTAAATATGTATGTATTTTTATTTTATTTTATATCCTTATAACCTGAATATCTTCCTCATACGAGCTTTGATACATGCGTAGTTTCTTCCCTTGGACTCGCATTGGAATTCCTAATAACATAAAATAGGTTTGGCTGAGTTTGGAGGCTATTGGAAAAGGCATCTTTGTTTGGATTTTTGCGTTCTAAATATCAAAGGTGAGTGTTTTGACCCACTCACGAATACTAGATTATCTTATGCTAGTTAAATTAAATTTATAATGTGATTAGAAATTTATTAATTGCTTTTGGTATTATTAGATTGTCATTTAAGTTAAATTTGAATTTATATTGAATTGAATTTGCCATTTATTTAATAATGAATATAAATTGCAAGTTATACACCTGATAATGATAATCAATTGATTGTTGTGATTTATTGGCTGATTTAGATGTTGGATTGTGATGGATGTTATTGGTTGTCATTTTGGATGATTGGATGTTTATTTATGTATATATCTTTGTTACCACTATGGATTGAAATGATAACTCGAGCGGTTTCCATTGATTTGGAAATTTTGATTTGGATACTGGTTGAAATGACATATAACCGTGTAATTTCTTTAATTTGGATTATTTATTAGAATTGAATTATTTGAAAGATTTAAGTTTTAAATTTAAAATTCGGATCTATTTTAATTAAAATGATCAAGATTGGTATTTTTGAATCGTTTGAAATCTTTTAAATAATAAAATCCACATTGTACACTTGATAGGAGATGAAATTCCTGCTATACATCTCTGAATCCATTATAGTAATATTTCTATTCTACTTATTTTGATTTGACTTACATAAGATCTTTTAGTCCTGACTCGAGTGTTTTGTCTTTTTATTACGCTCGGGTCAGTCTGAGCTTTTTTAGTGTATTGAAGACCATTATATTTTGGAGGATGAAGACGGAGACGAGTCTACTATTTATTATTAATTATTCCACTACATCATGTGTTCCGCTGCATTATTTATTTATTTCTACTATATGTATAACTCTGATTTGTATTGTAAAGGTGTAATCAAATGTTATTTGTAAAACAGCTTCATGAACTGTTTATTTGATTTTTATATTTTGTCATTCCGCTGTGAGATTCTGTGTTTTATCTTTCCTTCTTTTCTATTATTTTCTTATTTACCCCATTAACAGTCTTACCTTTTGAATGATTTTAGTTGACATGTGTGGTTTGTTGTCGATTTAAATCGTCCAAAAAGGATGGGATGTTACAGTTGGTATCAGAGCTTTGGTTTGGACATACCTTAGCCTGTTGGGGTTAACTCATTAGAAATAGGGTAGTAATACCCTAGAATGAGTTGTCTAAGTGTATATATGAGAGCGTGTATTTGTTAGTTTTATAAAAGTGTTTTATATAAGTTTTGAAATGAATTTTTTTTCCTAATATTATATGATATGCAGAGGATTAATTTTTTATAACTAATATAGTTATTTGTAATGTGTTTGATTTATGAAATGGTAATATTTAGTTATTATCATTTATTGTTGACTAGTTGCGTTTTATCAGTTTAAAAGCATTGGCTAATTATTGTTGTTGTGAATTTTGTTGTTTTTAACCGTAGTTCAACTATTGAAAAACAAAATATTTGGATATTTTGGATAATCAAAACCTTCTGAATTAGTATGAATTTAATGTGAATTGATTATAAATAAAACCATGACTTGTAAATTGTTATGAAATAAATGGATGTTATAATAAATGGTTATAAATAAAGTTGTGATAACTTTAAACCTGAACAATGTCTTATAAAAAGGAATTATGTTTTTATAATTTGGTTATAAACTTAAGAAAATTCCTTATAAAATGATTTGGTAATAAATGTAATATTAAATGAGAAATATTACATGTGGAATGAATGTAATTTAAATTGAAGAGAAATATAAGCAATATTATGAGAATGAATAAATTAATGTTATATGTTAAATGGAGAAATTATGTGAAACAAATATTAAAGTATGAAATGATACTTTCATTAATCAATGAGATTAATAATGAATTTAGTTGAAGTATAATTGTGATGAATCAAATTGAAATAAATACGTAAGTTGTGTGTATATTATTTTATTCGCATAATTAATTTGATCCGGATTTGAGTACGTAAGTTTGAGGTGAATTACACCATTTCGCATTAGAATTTTTCATTCGATTCTTGATGGTGAATATTGATATGGATTTTTGGTTTGATTCTAGAGTTCTCTATCATAGTATATGGCTATGCAAGGAGAATGATGGTTTCTAGTCAAGAAACCACATCGAAGTCCGCATTAGGGAAGTTGAATAGACAATACTAGTTCGAAAGCGAACTTATGTGATCGAGCGAACGATCGAATGTAATGTTGTGAAATGATGACATGTGTACATCTTATGTTCTAATATTATTGATATGCTTTAGCATTGAAATTGAAAGTTGTTGGGCTGGATATCTTTGTAATTTAAATTGGGATTTTCTTTTATGAAAAACTACTATTAATTTAAAACCATTTTTCAAACTACTTCTTTTATTTTCCTTATACAAACTATTTTCTTTAATTTTTCTTATACAAACTATTTTACAAACTATTTTATTTTCAAACTATTTTACAAACTATTTTATTTACAAACTATTTTCCACAACCATTTTATATACCAAACTATTTCACAAAATGATTGTATATAAAAAAAAGAAATATTCTAAATTCAAAACCTTTTGCAAAGCAAAAATGTTCAATTCCATATGGATCTTCATGCAGCGTAATTGATTTGCAATTTTTTTTATTCTTGCATAAGACAGACTTTATATAAGTATAAGGTGATTTTTAAAAATGTTAATTTTGGAAGGTTTTTGATCTGAAGAGATAAATCTTATATATAACGGAATCTATATAAGAATGATTTGATATATTTGAGACTATTGATTTTGAAAAATACTCTATCTGAAAATGAAATCTTATATATGATGGAATTTATATAAGTGCGATATTTGAAGCTATGATTCTGAATGGTGACTATATATGGTATGATATATTTTGAAATAAATGATATGGGAAGTACCTTCCATCGGACCCCTTTGGTGGGTCATTTGTTGGATCCCTTTGGTGGGTCATTATCGGATCCCTTTGGTGGGTCATTATCGGATCCCTTTGGTGGGTCATTCTCGGATCCCTTTGGTGGGTCATTATCGGATCCCTTTGGTGGGTCACTTATTATATCCATTTGATATTATTGGATAGCGTAAATCGAGGGGTGAGATGCCTACAGCTACATTTGATTCCGCTGGGATAGCGGCATAACCATTGCGTAACTGCAATCCATGGGGGAACGTACTTTCCATATCTATTTTCAATGATTTTAGGTATTTTAATTGGGTGTTGAAACAGGTCTGCTAATGTAACAACCCTAGATTTTTATGTATATTTTAATTTTGACTTTATTTCATTTTGAATTTTTTTAAAACTTGTTTCATTTCAAACATTTCATTTTTAAATATAAGTATTGATTATTATGTGAATTATAATTTCAAACAGGTATAAATTGGATATTTTACTGAAAGATGAATTTCTGTTTAAACTGGTCAAACTTTGACTTTTAAATTTCAAATTTAAATATTTAAACTCCTAAATTTTATCTTTTATTATGAAAATATATTTAACAACTTGAATACTGCTTTTTGTTTCGTTGAAAATGGACTTAAACTGTGAAAGTTATGCACATTTCAATTTTGAGTATAATTTGTTTTATTTTGCAATTTTGTCTATTTTAGATTATATAAATCATATTTTCTTTGTTATATTTTATTTTAATATGTGTTAATATGTTATTTTATGTATATTTTTTTTGATATTTTTAAAGTGATAATATAATTTTTCCAAAATTTATTGCATATATTTTCTATTTTTAAAGGCTAGTTTCCATTTTTTTGCTATTTTCTTCATTTAAATTATATTTAATTAAAATTTATTTATTTATTTTTATGCATGCATTTTATTTTTGTGTCTTTATCTTTATTTATAAAAAAAATTCAAGTACACAAAAATTTTCCAAAGTTCATTTCATTTATTTTCAAATTTTCTAGCCTAGTTTACATTTTCTTTGCTATTTTCTTAATTTAATTATATATAATTAATATTTATTTATATATTTTTATTTATTTAATAAATTTTCTTTTTTTTATCTGAATTTATATGCATTTTTCAGTTATTTAAAAATTGCAAAAGGAATTATGGAAATATGAAGAGTTTGAGACCCTTTATTTGCCTAAGTCCTTTTGTATTCCGCCGTTTTATTTTCAATCAATGCATTATTATTTTGGCCGATTCTTTTCTGATTGCTTCAGCCACTTCTCTATTCATTTTTCATGAAAATAAAAGTTTCTCATCCAAAATTTTCGGCCATGAACTCCTGAAGCAAAAGTTTGGTAAAGTTCTTCTTCTTTTTCGCTTATTCTTCTTGTTTTCCTTATCTCTTTGCACTTGTCTTCACCTTTGTAGCTCAGCCCTTGCTCCTCCACCACCATAGCCACCTCCAACACCACCACAACCAGCTGCCATCCCCTCCAGCCCACTGTCCATCCATAGTCGTGGCCATACATGATGTAGATCCACCAAATATTTGAGCAAACTCCACCTAAACATGCATTGCCAAGCTCCTTTACCTTCACCACTCCACCACATCACCTTGGCGAACCTTTGAATCATCACCACCAGCCACTTGCTGACCTGAGATCCCTTCCACATCAGTACATGACCCTACCAGGCCTGGCCGTGCCTATGTATGCTTAGGGCCGAACCATTTATGCATAGAAATTCTACTTTGGTTACCTTGATTTGAGTTATGCATGCCTATACACTTCATCTCCTTCATATCCATGTTATGGCCGAGCCTATTGAACCCAAACCTGATCCAAACCTAATTCAAAACCATCCCATAACAGTGCCTTTTCAGTCCATAGCTGAAGCATACAAGGTTGAATGCAAGTGCAAAAGTTCTAGCTTTGAATTGTGTAGTTATTCCTAGCATTGTTTTGTAATATCTTGGTTTGTAATTCATGTTTGTATTTGTTTTGTTTGATATATTTAAGGAAATTAATCTTTGGCTCTCCCGATCTCAAATCTTATTCATGTTGTCGTGCCTTCGAAGATTCCTTGTCGTGTGTTTTGGTTGTCATCTCCAGCTTAAACAGGTGAGTAAATCTCACCAGACTAATACGTACTTATATAGTGATAAACTGACATCACCTGAATCTGTAAATGCATATCATCCTGTTATAACCGCTATATTATATTCATATGAAGTTCAAACCTATATTTACATTTGTTATACCATATGTTAATGTTATTTCATGCTATTCTATTATTTTCATCAGTTTATCACACTGCAAGTTCCCTGTAGACTAGAATCACTATGGCTTGAAATGATACATACCCGAACGGACTTTAGAATAGGAGAAAATCGTTATGGGCTGAAATGATAGGCCTGAATGATTTTCAGTTATTTTCATTTACTTGGGATTGCGGGTTTGAAATGATCAAACCCGGGTTTTCTTTGTAAATTACGGGTTGAAATGATATATTACCCGTATCACTTCATCTAGGCTAGAAAATGAAATACAGACCCGTTGTTAAAATATGTTTTTCTAAAAAATTTAAATTATTTTAGAAATGTAAATATTATAATATTTTGATTTAAATTTGATTAAAAATGATTTTTATAAAGCATTATCGATTTTTGAAAATTTATAAGTGAAATAAATAAATGGTAAAGTTAGAAAATCTGAAATGTAAGTTATTTTGGAAATTAGAATTTGGTGATAAATGGAATTTAAATTAATATTAAAATATGATAAATTTATGATATTTTGAATTAAATGAATTAAAAATTCTTTTATAATATACTAATGATTTTTGAATAAAGTTAAAATGTGAAATGAATGAATATTTAGGTTGAAATTTGGAAATATAACTAAAATTGGAAATTTGTGAATTTGGCTTAAAAGTGAATTTTAAGTTAAGTAAATAAAAATGAAATTAAGTTATATTTGAAAATTTTAAACTTAAATCTTAAGTTAAATTTAATTTAATGAATCTAAAAATATAATGTTGGAATTTAATAAGTGAATTATTATTATTAAATTTTGATTTTTGAATGGAGATTTAATTTTATAAAATCATGAATATAAGGGTATTTGAATGACTGTTTTAAAAGTGAAATTATATGATTTTATAAGCTAAAAATGATTTAAATAAAAATATGATTGTTTGTGAAATTATATTGAATACTTGAAGTTAATTAACTGCATTTTTGAAATGCTATTAATTCTAATGTAAATGATAATACAACATTTGTAAATGCTGTAGTTGATAATAATGAACCAAATGGCTAAGTTTAATTAAAGGTTATTATAGCATTTTGAAAATACTATAATCGTTGAATTTAACTAAGTTTTATTTGAAACTAATGTAACTCTATTACAACATTTTTAAATGCTATCATTTGTTAAATTGAACTGTTTTGAATGTAACTTTCCGTAGCAATTTCTAAATGCTGCGAAAGTTGAATTTTCATCTGTTTTAATAAATTAAGTGAATAAATGAATTTTGAAAGACTAAAATTTTGGAAATTTAATAATTTAATTATTAAATATAATAACTTCATTTTATGATTTTAAAATGAAGTAATTTGTTTCGAAATATAAACTATTTTGAAATGTATTTTGTAATGGTATTTAAATTAAATAAAAATGAATGTGGTTTGGAAGATATGATATTTTGAATGATATTGAATTTTGAAATTATATTTGATTTTGAAGTATAAAATACCATTTTGAAATTTTAACCACGGGATGTAAAATTTATAGTTTAACTGATTCTTAAAGGATGGGCGAACCCAAACATCCTTTAAGTTATTGTGCATTTCTACTACAGTTCACTTAAGTTAGTTTACATTATATAAGTATATATTGTCCTGACTCGAGTGTTTTGTGTTTTACTTTACGCTCGGGTCAGCCTGAGTATTCACAGCTTTGGATTCTCTTTCTGGAGCTGGTTTTTGCTGGAGTTTCTGCTTATCTACATTTATATCTACTCTCTGTTTCATCTGTTCTAGTTTATCTCATGTATTCGTGAACTTCTATGTAATTGGGATTTCTATTATGTTGTTTTCAGACTGTATTATGTATTTGGTTTGAGACTCTGTCGTAGTAGCTTCATGAACTACTATGTATTTTATTTCCGCTGCGAGTTATTCTGATATTTCTGTGTCTGTGATTCTGTGATTGTATTTCATTTGCTCCAAATTTATTTACAACGCGGTATTTGAGCAATTCAAGTCCGACATGTGCGGATGCGAATGGCTGAAAATATCGGGTTGTTACAGTTGGTATCAGAGCTTTGGTTTTTAGGCAAACCTTAGCCTGCGGAGCAAAAACTCATTAGAGATAGGGTAGAAACACCCTAGAATGAGTGAAATCAATCTCAGGATCCTTTCTTTGTGAGAGAACGTATTTTCAAAGTATAAAATGATTTTTAAAAAGATTTTTAAAAGATTTTTCAAAGATTATTTTGGTATAAAAATGTTCTTATTTCGAAATCAAGATTTTCTAAACTTCATCTCTTCGTTATCCACCTTGTTAGAAATCTTTTGGTTAAGATTCTTATCGATTAGGATTTCCTGAACTTTGGAACGCTCCCACTTGTTCTGGAATCCAGTCTTGTTTTCCCCATTTTTTCTTTTGATTCGGAGCATTCCGTAACTCTACTTTGGAATGACCTCTCTAAAGAGCGATGATTCCATAAATCTTTGAATGATTTGTAAAGGGGTGAAACTCCTTTACAATTGGAATTGATTCACTGAAGATTTTTTTATCCTCGGATGTCGATGCTATCTATCTCCTGCTTTACCCGGATTCTATTCTCTGGCGATCGAAGGTCAATTTGCCTTAGATTTCCATATTGAATATATTCCTAAAGTCTCGAGTGACCGGTTAAGTTCGCCCGCGATTTATATAGGCTTATCTATCCTCTATTTGGTAATTAAATTATCTCATCTTCGTTTGAGTTTATCTTCGAACTAGAATTCTATTTGATTAGAGTCCCTCTAATTTTGAATATTTGTTTGTTTGAAATCCTTCCCTGAATCATCCTTTGGAAATTTGTATTTGATTGTATTTTGAAATTGTGCATACATCGAAATTATTAAGGATGGCCATATTTTTATATATAAAAGTGAAATGTTTTCGATAAGGATTATATACCTTTCAAAAATGAAAATTTGAAATTTCGAAAGAATTTGAAATTTTGAAAATTTTATAAGAACTTGATTTATACAAAAATGATTTATAACTAAAGGGTTTTGAATTTGAATTTCGAGGAATCGAACTTCGGTGTTTTGAAATCGGTTTTAAGATTTTGAAAAATATATAATAATAATATGATTTAAAGATAAATTTTTTTCAAATAAAAAATGTTTCAAATGTATTCGAATGAATTTCAATGATTTCTAAGGAATTTCAAAGAAGTTTTTCAAAGTTAATTGAAGTCCAGAACTCACTTGTGTCGCTGGAAAATAATTTCGATGATGAATGCATGCATCATCGACATTGATTTTCGAGTTTCTGAGTGGGGGAGAGGCCACTCTAGTAGCTTTGCTATGCGAGTGATTTTGTGAAACCAATTTTGATTTCAGATTTTGAAATATGGTTTGATATTCGAAAGATATATGTATATGTATATATATTTGAAATGATTTAAAGTAAGTCGGTGTTCAGTCCTCGAGATTCAGATTTGTTTTGATATAGCCTTATCTATTGGAATTGATTTACTGATTTGTTAGTGATTTCCCACTCTTGGATTTGAAATTATGATTTCTTCGACTTTGAAGGTTCGAGCACTTCCAAATCAACTTTAACTTTTCAAAGCTAAGAAATTTTGAAAGGTATAAGGTATTTGATAAAGAATATAAGTTTAGTTTGTATGCTTCAAGTATGAAATAATATGATTTGTATAAGTTGAAACTGTTTTGTTAAGTAAATAAATAAGTCTATTTTGAATTATACTAATACGAAATTTAGTTTGAAATGTTTTGGATAAAAATTAGTCTTCAAATGTTTGAGAAAAATTTGGTTTTAAATGTTTTAACTTAGTAACATCTTTATAAACTATTTATTTAACAAGTTGGAATAGATACATAAGTTGTACGTATGTTGTTTTATTTGCATAATTAATTTGGTCCAAGTTTGAGTACACAAGTTCGAGGTGAATTACACCATTTCGTGTTAGGATTTTTCATTTGAGTCTTGATGGCGAACATTTGATATGAATTTTGGGCTTGATTCTATAATTCTCTATCATAATATATAGCTATGCAAGGAGACTGATGGCTTCTAGTCAAGAAACCATATCGAAGTCCGCATTAGGGAAGTCCAATGGATAATACTAGTTCGAAAGCGAACTTGTGTGATCGAGCGAGCGATCGAATGTAATGTTGCGAAATGATGACATATGTACATCTTATATCCTAATATCATTGGTATACTTGACGCTGAAATTGAAAGTTGTTGGGTTGGATATCTTTGTAATTTAATTGGAATTTTTATTTTATGAAAAACCACTATCAAATTTAAAACCATTTTTCAAAACTATTTTTCTTTTTCTTAAACTAACTGTTTTATTCTATTTTTCATACAAACTATTTTATACACTAAACTATTCTTAATTAAAAATCTATTAGTAAGCAAAGATGTTCAATCCCATATGGATTTCCATGCAGCGAAATTTATTTTTTGAAATTTTTGATTCTCATATAAGATAAACTTTACGTAAGTATAAAATGATTTTGAAAACCATTGATTTTGATAAATCAATAATTGAAGCTTGTATTAGTATGAAAGGATATTTGGTTTACCTGTAATTTGAGTTTATTTAAAAATAATGGATTTATGAAATAAATATTTCAACACTAAGTAATAATGAAGTAAAATTTAAGATATATGAAATTATGAAATTTAGTTTTGAAATATGGTATATTTAAGCCTTGAAACATATTTAAGATTTAATAGTTTATTTTGTAAATCAAATCTATATTTGAAATTGATAATATTTGAAATGGTTTTGTTGGAAAACTAAATTGAAACTGATGGTTTGAATTGAATTGAAATTGGAAATTTTAGATTTTGGTTTAATTCAAAAAAAATTGAAATGAAAAGAATTAAGGGCTTGTTTTATGATTTCAAATGCATGATGTCTAAATGTTATGATTTTCAAAGTGTAATGATTTCAAGTATTTTAGTTTCGAAAGATTCATAACTTTGAAAGTATTATGGCTTTTGAAGTGAATACATGTTTGAAATGGAAATGGATTTATTTGACTTAAATTTTGTTGATTTGGAAATTTGGATTATTTTCTAAACCTATTGTTTTAAGAAATTTTGAAACTGAATATGTATAACTTGAAAGAAATGATTTGGTGACATCATATATGATTTTAAAAATTTATTTGATATCTAAATGGTTTGAAATTTAGAACCTTGTTTTATTAAATATTTGATTTGGGAGTTATCGAACTTATATAAAAATTGATTTGTGTAGGTATGCAGTTGATTTGAAAACTACTGATTTGAGAACTGTTGATTTGAAAAGGTACTCAATTTTGAAAAATGAAATCTTATATAATTGAAATTTATATAAGTGTGATTTGATATACTATTATTTTGGAAAGTATTTGATTTGAAATGAAATCTTATATATAATGGACTTTATATAAGTATGATATTTGAAAGTTATTTTGAAAGGTACTATATGATACATATTTTCGAAGTAAAGATATGGAAAGTGCCTTCTGCTTGATATCCGCTTTGTGGCCACACTGTGGATTCATTCTATCGATATTATTCTCTCTCTTTGATTTGGGTTTTCTGGATATGATACTCGAGTGTCCATCGAATTCCATGGCGATCTCCATGGTCTTATGATTGCGACTGCATAGCGCAAATGCCTGTCTAAGCTGGCCTGGGGGTACGGATTGTTTCCTGGGGGATCCAGACGTAACCATTGTGTATCCTGCACTCTATGTAGGTCGCATTAGTAGCGCAAATGCCTGGCTGAGCTGGCCTAGGGGTACAGATTATTTCCTGGGGGATCGAAGCGTAACCATTGTGTATCCTTCATTCTACTCGTCATCATGGCGTAACTCGTAGGGCTGAGAAAGCTTACGGATACAGATTATTTCCTGGGGGATCCAGGCGTAACCATTGTGTATCTGCGATCCATGGTTAGACAACTGTTTCGGTTTTGTTGATTTGTTTGGATTGTACTTTCCATATCTGTTTTTAAAAGTGTCTTCGGTATTTTCACTGGGTGTTGAAACGAGTCTACCAAGTACCTGAAGAATTCTAGCTTTGTGTCTGATCAACGCATAGCCAGAGTCTGCAGGAACGAAAGTAAACTTATTAAGACATCGAGTTATAAAAGTATTTTGATAAAGTACTATATAAAGAATATTTTGATCAGTTATTTTCCCTTCTAAAAATTTAAAATGTTTTAAATATTGTTTACTTTGAACCATCAGATTTGAATCAAATGACTATTCATCATACTAAAAAAAAAAAAAATTGAAATGTATAATGGTTCAAATAATGGTTCACCCTTGTCTTTCAACCTGCTTTACCTCCTAGCTATCTTTTTTTTCCCTACCTTCTTTCGGGGATGCATTCCAACCTATTGCTCTTTCTTGTTGTTTCTCCGCTTCCTTCCTTTTCGAGGACGAAAAGATTTGAGTGGGGGAGAGTGTAACAACCCTAGATTTTTATGTATATTTTAATTTTGACTTTATTTCATTTTGAATTTTTTTAAAACTTTTTTCATTTCAAACATTTCATTTTTAAATATAAGTATTGATTATTATGTGAATTATAATTTCAAACAGGTATAAATTGGATATTTTACTGAAAGATGAATTTCTGTTTAAACTAGTCAAACTTTGACTTTTAAATTTCAAATTTAAATATTTAAAATCCTAAATTTTATCTTTTATTATGAAAATATATTTAACAACTTGAATACTGCTTTTTGTTTCGTTGAAAACGGACTTAAACTGTGAAAGTTATGCACATTTCAATTTTGAGTATAATTTGTTTTATTTTGCAATTTTGTCTATTTTAGATTATATAAATCATATTTTCTTTGTTATATTTTATTTTAATATGTGTTAATATGTTATTTTATGTATATTTTTGTTTTTTGATATTTTTAAAGTGATAATATAATTTTTCCAAAATTTATTGCATATATTTTCTATTTTTAAAGGCTAGTTTCCATTTTTTTACTATTTTCTTCATTTAAATTATATTTAATTAAAATTTATTTATTTATTTTTATGCATGCATTTTATTTTTGTGTCTTTATCTTTATTTATAAAAAAAATTCAAGTATACAAAATTTTTCCAAAGTCCATTTCATTTATTTTCAAATTTTCTAGCCTAGTTTACATTTTCTTTGCTATTTTCTTAATTTAATTATATATAATTAATATTTATTTATATATTTTTGTTTATTTAATAAATTTTTGTTTTTTTATCTGAATTTATATGCATTTTTCAGTTATTTAAAAATTTCAAAAGGAATTATGGAAATATGAAGAGTTTGAGACCCTTTATTTGCCTAAGTCCTTTTGTATTCCGGCGTTTTATTTTCAATCAATGCATTATTATTTTGGCCGATTCTTTTCTGATTTCTTCAGCCACTTCTCTCTTCATTTTTCATGAAAATAAAAGTTTCTCATCCAAAATTTTCGGCCATGAACTCCTAAAGCAAAAGTTTGGTAAAGTTCTTCTTCTTTTTCGCTTATTCTTCTTGTTTTCCTTATCTCTTTGCACTTGTCTTCACCTTTGTAGCTCAGCCCTTGCTCCTCCACCACCATAGCCACCTCCAACACCACCACAACCAGCTGCCATCCCCTCCAGCCCACTGTCCATCCATAGCCGTGGCCATACATGATGTAGATCCACCAAATATTTGAGCAAACTCCACCTAAACATGCATTGCCAAGCTCCTTTACCTTCACCACTCCACCACATCACCTTGGCCAACCTTTGCATCATCACCACCAACCACTTGCTGACCTGAGACCCCTTCCACATCAGTACATGACCCTACCAGGCCTGGCTGTGCCTATGTATGCTTAGGGCCGAACCATTTATGCATAGAAATTCTACTTTGGTTACCTTGATTTGAGTTATACATGCCTATACACTTCATCTCCTTCATATCCATGTTATGGCCGACCCTATTGAACCCAAACCTGATCCAAACCTAATTCAAAACCATCCCATAACAGTTCCTTTCCAGTCCATAGCTGAAGCATACAAGGTTGAATGCAAGTGCAAAAGTTCTAGCTTTGAATTGTGTAGTTATTCCTAGCATTGTTTTGTAATATCTTGGTTTGTAATTCATGTTTGTATTTGTTTTGTTTGATATATTTAAGGAAATTAATATTTGGCTCTCCCGATCTCAAATCTTATTCATGTTGTCGTGCCTTCGAAGATTCCTTGTCGTGTGTTTTGGTTGTCATCTCCAGCTTAAACAGGTGAGTAAATCTCACCAGACTAATATGTACTATATAGTGATAAACTGACATCACCTGAATCTGTAAATGCATATCATCCTGTTATAACTGCTATATTATATTCATATGAAGTTCACACCTATATTTACACTTGTTATACCATATGTTACTGTTATTTCATGCTATTCTATTATTTTCATCAGTTTATCACACTGCAAGTTCCCTGTAGACTAGAATCACTATGGCTTGAAATGATACATACCCGAACGGACTTTAGAATAGGAGAAAATCGTTATGGGCTGAAATGATAGGCCTGAATGATTTTCAGTTATTTTCATTTACTTGGGATTGCGGGTTTGAAATGATCAAACCCGGGTTTTCTTTGTAAATTACGGGTTGAAATGATATATTACCCGTATCATTTCATCTAGGCTAGAAAATGAAATACAGACCCGTTGTTAAAATATGTTTTTCTAAAAATTTTAAATTATTTTAGAAATGTAAATATTATAATATTTTTATTTAAATTTGATTAAAAATGATTTTTATAAAGCATTATCGATTTTTGAAAATTTATAAGTGAAATAAATAAATGGTAAAGTTAGAAAATCTGAAATGTAAGTTATTTTGGAAATTAGAATTTGGTGATAAATGGAATTTAAATTAAATATTAAAATATGATAAATTTATGATACTTTGAATTAAATGAATTAAAAATGCTTTTATAATATATTAATGATTTTTGAATAAAGTTAAAATGTGAAATGAATGAATATTTAGGTTGAAATTTGGAAATATAACTAAAATTGGAAATTTGTGAATTTGGCTCAAAAGTGAATTTTAAGTTAAGTAAATAAAATTGAAATTAAGTTATATTTGCAAATTTTAAACTTAAATGTTAAGTTAAATTTAATTTAATGAATCTAAAAATTTAATGTTGGAATTTAATAAGTGAATTATTATTATTAAATTTTGATTTTTGAATGGAGATTTAACTTTATAAAATCATGAATATAAGGGTATTTGAATGACTGTTTTAAAAGTGAAATTATATGATTTTTATAAGCTAAAAATGATTTAAATAAAAATATGATTGTTTGTGAAATTATATTGAATACTTGAAGTTAATTAACTGCATTTTTGAAATGCTATTAATTCTAATGTAAATGATAATACAACATATGTAAATGCTGTAGTTGATAATAATGAACCAAATGGCTAAGTTTAATTAAAGGTTATTATAGCATTTTGAAAATCCTATAATTGTTGAATTTAACTAAGTTTTATTTGAAACTAATGTAACCCTATTACAACATTTTTAAATGCTATCTTTTGTTAAATTGAACTGTTTTGAATGTAACTTTCCGTAGCAATTTCTAAATGCTGCGAAAGTTGAATTTTCATCTGTTTTAATAAATTAAGTGAATAAATGAATTTTGAAAGACTAAAATTTTTGAAATTTAATAATTTAATTATTAAATATAATAACTTCATTTTATGATTTTAAAATGAAGTAATTTGTTTCGAAATATAAACTATTTTGAAATGTGTTTTGTAATGGTATTTAAATTAAATAAAAATGAATGTGGTTTGGAAGATATGATATTTTGAATGATATTGAATTTCGAAATTATATTTGATTTTGAAGTATAAAATACCATTTTGAAATTTTAACCACGGGATGTAAAATTTATAGTTTAACTGATTCTTAAAGGATGGGCGATCCCAAACATCCTTTAAGTTATTGTGCATTTCTACTACAGTTCACTTGAGTTAGTTTACATTATATAAGTATATATTGTCCTGACTCGAGTGTTTTGTGTTTTACTTTACGCTCGGGTCGGCCTGAGTATTCACAGCTTTGGATTCTCTTTCTGGAGCTGGTCTTTGCTGGAGTTTCTGCTTATCTACATTTATATCTACTCTCTGTTTCAGCTGTTCTAGTTTATCTCATGTATTAGTGAACTTCTATGTAATTGGGATTTCTATTATGTTGTTTTCAGACTGTATTATGTATTTGGTTTGAGACTCTGCCGTAGTAGCTTCATGAACTACTATGTATTTTATTTCCGCTGCGAGTTATTCTGATATTTCTGTGTCTGTGATTCTGTGATTGTATTTCATTTGCTCCAAATTTATTTACAACGCGGTATTTGAGCAATTCAAGTCCGACATGTGCGGATGCGAATGGCTGAAAATATCGGGTTGTTACAGCTAAGTACTTGGAGAATTCTAGCCATGCGTCTGATCAACGCATGGCCAGAGTCTGCAAGAACAAGGATAAACCTGTTAAAACATCGAGTTATAAAAGTATTTTGATAAAGTATTATATAAAAGATATTTTGATCATTTTTCATTTCTAAATACTTTAAAATATTTAAATATTGTTTATTTATGTACAACATGGTTTAGTAGTAAATTATTAGTGTTCTAAATATTGTCAGAAGTTATTAATTAAATAAAACATTTTAAAGTTAATGATTATTGATTTATTAATGATGTTTAAAAGTATTTTGAGATTTATAACTAATAAAATTTAAACATAATGGATTTAAGGTTTTCAATAGCTTCTTTTTAAATATAAGTAATGATGTAAGTAATTGTTTTCAAATAATTTACATATATTTAAAAAGATATTATTTAAAATTACTGAAATGGTATTAATAAATGAAGCAAGAAAATTTATAGAATTTTTTTTGTAAAGTATTAAAACATTAAAGATGATTGATTTGCAAATGAAGTTTTCAAATGAATTTTTTTTTTGTAAATTTTTTTATAAGTTTCTTTGAATGTATAATTTGAAGATATATTATATAAATGGAAAAAATGATTTGCGAAGTTTTAAATATACTTGGAAAATAAATTAGAATCTCAATTTTGGAAGTGTGGTTTTAAATAAATACTTGATTTCGAAGTACTGGTAGAAAATTTATAGGTTTAGTTACTATTTGAATTTTGTATTAAACCGTGATAAATGTTTTTCCCATGATTTGAATATTCATTTTAAACCAAGTGTGTAAAATTAATCATGAATCTATGAAAAATTATACTTTTATTTAGATATTTAGTGCAAGATTTGAGTATGCTATTAGTTTCACTTTAATAATCTAGAGTTTATACTTATTTTGGAATATTGAGTCTAATAAATTATCAGATTTAAGGAACTTTATTTTTAAAATCTTATCATAATGTTTTAATATAAATTTTTGATACAAATTTCTAACATTGTTTAAACTTTGGGAAAGTCCTTGCATAATGCTATAAAGATGTTTTAAATTTATCTTATATTCCTACTAAGTGAATGAGGTTAAATGTTTTAATTGAATTTTTAGATATATTGAAGTATTTCTTTCCTCTTCAAGGGCGAACACCAAAAACTTAAATTTTTATTATATAACTAAATTAAGGTATAAAATTTAGTAAGGCTGTAGAAGCTTAAGTAATATTTTGTGAAATGATTCATTAATGGCTTAAATCTTTAATGGAAAACAAATTATGTAAGTGATTAGACTTTATATAAATAATAATTAATTAAATAAATAAGAATGGAATTTTACGAATAAAATATATAAGAAATTAGAAATTTGTAACTTGTAAATCAAAAGATATAAAAATTTAGAATATGTAATCATTGAATATTTTGTTAACTAACATGAATAAAATAAACTTGTATAACACTCAATTACATTCTTAAAACACATATATTTACCAAAAATGTTTAATAAGTTGAAATGTTAATAGAATATGTAATAGAATATTATACCGGTAAAACTTAAGTAATGGAAGCGTTCAATGAAATTATTTCTAAATAAAAATTTTGAAGAACAAGAAATGTTATGTATGTAAGTTAATATTGTGAAATAATTTATATATGTACATGTAAGAAAAAGAAAAGGACGTTATATGAGAAAAAAAAGAATAGTAATGATGTAAAAAAAAGAAGAAACCAATTGAATAAACTTAAATATTGTGTTGAAATTATTGGTTATTTTGGCTTTTGAGATGATAGGAAAGGATACTTCTAACTCTATAAGGATGTATAGATAATATATCAAGTATTTATCTAAGGCTATTGAGCATAGGGTACACTTAATAGTCTATTTATCATCTTGTACGACTAAAAATGTCTGAACCTGAACAAATCATCAGTTTGATTGCTATGGACATATGATTGATTCCTTTGTTACATATGATGGTCATGTTGTTTGTTTGCATGTGACTATTATTATATTGTGTTGATTTGTTTGTTATTAATTGAAGCAACTTAAATATATCTCTTTTCACTTATTATTAACTTCTTTGGATTTTACAAGTGAAGTACAAGTTTATGGAAATAATAGCTACTGCTTTTGGTTTCATAAATTAAGCGTTCTTTTCCCGACTAATAGGTATATTTTTGGATTACAGGTTTCTAGCAATATTGTATTGTTTCCCATGGTTTGGGATGTTTATTTTTTTAATATGATATATATATGATGATTATAGATATTATTATTTCTCCACGACCTCTCCGTACAAAGGAGACTCTGCCGAAATTTTTCGTAACTTTTAGACTTAGAAATTTTGTGAAAAGTGAAATATTTTCAAACTTTGGTAGACTTGAATATGAAGAATTACTTGTAATTAATTGTATATTCTATTTAAACTAATTATTTATGAAAATTAACTGTTTATAAATTGAATACTTTGAATAAAATATAATGATTCCTTATTTTCTCCTTTTCCTAATTTCCTCCTTTTCCCTTTTCGAGGACGAAAAGTTTTGAGTAGGGGAGAGTGTAACGACCCATAATTTTCGATTATTAAAATATTAATTAAATAATATTTTATAATTTTATATTGAAATAAAACTAAAAAAAATTTGATGTTACAAGGAGAAGAATAACTAGAATGTAATGTTAGTAATGTTAATATAAGGTAATTGCTAACTATTTTAATCTAGTTTCCAATTAATTGAAGTGACTTTAAGGTTATAATTAGTTATAACTAAAAATAAGGAAATACATTGAACGTTGAAATTATATGTAATCAATTAGAATTGGCTAATATTGAATATGAAATCAGTGGTGTTGTCTGAACGCTACTGATAAATATTCAAAGTAATTTCAAAGTAATTGAAATACATTATAGGTTGACTTGGTTATGATTTTAAATAATGAAATATATTAAATGATGTAGATGGTGAACTTGTATGTAGTTAATTAAAATAGGTTAATATTGAATATAAAACCTTTTTGGGTAAGCAAATTATAACCTTGGTTGTAAAGAATAAGATAAGGGGTGTGAATTATTATTATAAACGATTGTATTAACTATTTTCTCATTAATTTATCGTTTTAATATTGAATGGGTAATTAATTGAATTAAGGTAACTGAATGTTGGGTTTAATGTTGGAATTGTATGTTAGTGATTAAAATAATTGTAACGTTATTTGATGATAAGTTGAAATAAGGAAATGAATTAAATGTTATATAAAAGGGGAAATTATATGAAATTAATGGAAAATTGAGTATAATCAGGATTGTGTAAGTAGTTATAGCATTTGTTGTTAATAATAATCTTGTAAATGCGATTAAGTAAGTAAAAGGTAACATTTGTCATTCATCACTTATTTATTTAATCCGTTGAAATTAAATTGAAAATCAATTGCAGTTAATCTAATTACCTACTACGGTTAATATGAACTAAAGTGATAAATATAGAAGATTGAGGTAATGAAATGGTAAACCAACGTTAAGTATATATATAATATGATAATTGATTGAATAATAAGATTAAAAAAAATAAGTATATGTTGGAATTTAAATTAATTAATGAATTTATTGCCGTTAATTTGACTTGAAATCTTCTAATAAAAGGGAAAGAGAATTTATTTGAAATTAATGGCGTTTAATGAAAGAAATGTACGTTTGTTACAATCCGTTATAAGTGTAATTTTGAAATTAATTACAATTATGTCGATTTGGGATCTTTCAATTTAAAAAAAAAGAAACATTAATATTAATTTTTGGATTTAACGAAAGAAACATACATTATTGTAAAAAAAAAGAACATTTTAATGAAAATAAAATGAACATTTTCATTTTTAAGGTAAAAATAATTCTATATAAAGAAGAAAAAATGAATTTTAAAACAATATTTTACAGTCATTAAGTATACATTTGAGGCTGTATATAAGTGATTTTAACACTAATCTTGAAGATTAAATTTAATTGACATTTTAGGTTGTGCAATTCCCCTATGAGAAAAACATTATTTTGAAAGAAACATTATTTTGAAAGAAAAAAAACTTGAATTTGAGTTCTAGATCATCTTTTATTTTTTGTAACGTTACACTGGTTATTGTATTCAAATTTATTTACTATATGTTAATTATGTGTAAACGAGTGTGAAAAAGGGTATATTCAGTGATAATATATTTAATTGAATGGATCATGTAATTGACTAGATCCTAAGTGGTCCCTTTATTTTCTTATTATTCAATACACCTGCCACCATTTCCACATTTGGTTTTATTGCAATTCTTTGATGTAACTGAAACGTGAATTTATATCCTTTCTTATTCTTCCGTTTTGTTTATTTATTTCCCAAAGCATCTACTTAGATCATACAGTTTTGTTTTATTTGCCCCTTCCATACATATTTCATTTGTCACTTCCCTTTCTTATTTTGTTTTATATCATATATCATTCTTTCCCCTAGAAATTTCTTATTTTTCAAACATCAGACCTCTATTTATTTCCCTCAAAGTCTCAATGTCAACATAGCTTTATACCTCTACTTAATTGTTGCCAATTCATTTTACTGAAGCTATGTTTAGAAAAAGAAAAGAATAAAAAAGTGTGAGCATCCATTTCTTCCTTAACCACATCCGTACGTTTCCTCATCGCCTTGCCTTCTTTTGCAAGAAGCCTTCAAAAAAATTGAACAATGAGAATTAGCCTTAATGGTTTTGGCTTTCCACTTCTTGCCTTTGTTTTGGGAACATCAAATTTGAAAACGTGAGTTATTAAAGTTTCTTATTTTAAGAATTAAATATGTATGTATTTTTATTTTATTTTATATCCTTATAACCTGAATATCTTCCTCATACGAGCTTTGATACATGCGTAGTTTCTTCCCTTGGACTCGTATTGGAATTCCTAATAACATAAAATAGGTTTGGCTGAGTTTGGAGGCTATTGGAAAAGGCATCTTTGTTTGGATTTTTGCGTTCTAAATATCAAAGGTGAGTGTTTTGACCCACTCACGAATACTAGATTATCTTATGCTAGTTAAATTAAATTTATAATGTGATTAGAAATTTATTAATTGCTTTTGGTATTATTAGATTGTCATTTAAGTTAAATTTGAATTTATATTGAATTGAATTTGCCATTTATTTAATAATGAATATAAATTGCAAGTTATACACCTGATAATGATAATCAATTGACTGTTGTGATTTATTGGCTGATTTGGATGTTGGATTGTGATGGATGTTATTGGTTGTCATTTTGGATGATTGGATGTTTATTTATGTATATATCTTTGTTACCACTATGGATTGAAATGGTAACTCGAGCGGTTTCCATTGATTTGGAAATTTTGATTTGGATACTGGTTGAAATGACATATAACCGTGTAATTTCTTTAATTTGGATTATTTATTAGAATTGAATTATTTGCAAGATTTAAGTTTTAAATTTAAAATTCCGATCTATTTTAATTAAAATGATTAAGATTGGTATTTTTGAATCGTTTGAAATCTTTTTAATAATAAAATCCACATTGTACACTTGATAGGAGATGAAATTCCTGTTATACATCTCTGAATCCATTATAGTAATATTTCTATTCTACTTATTTTGATTTGACTTACATAAGATCTTTTAGTCCTGACTCGAGTGTTTTGTCTTTTTATTACACTCGGGTCAGTCTGAGCTTTTTTAGTGTATTGAAGACCATTATATTTTGGAGGATGAAGACGGAGACGAGTCTACTATTTATTATTAATTATTCCACTACATCATGTGTTCCGCTGCATTATTTATTTATTTCTACTGTATGTATAACTTTGATTTGTATTGTAAAGGTGTAATCAAATGTTATTTGTAAAACAGTTTCATGAACTGTTTATTTGATTTTTATATTTTGTCATTCCGCTGTGAGATACTGTGTTTTATCTTTCCTTCTTTTCTATTATTTTCTTATTTACCCCATTAACAGTCTTACCGTTTGAATGATTTTAGTTGACATGTGTGGTTTGTTGTCGATTTAAATCGTCCAAAAAGGGTGGGATGTTACAAAGAATACCTGAAAAAAGATATATACACACACATATACTAATTTATTTGTAAAACTAAGATATTAATAAAATACTACAAACCATTTGTAAAATATTATAATATAAAAGCATTTAATTCCTCAAATAAAACATTTAACAATTTCTAAAACCATATATATACAAAAAAAATATTTTTAAAATACTTACACTACATTAAAACCTTTTATTTAAAACACCACTTTAAAACCTATATTAGTTTAAAACCTTCACTTTAAAAATCCATAAATGATTTTCCAAAATATATTTGAATCTTAATGTTTTCCATAATAAGTACGCTAACAATACTTATTATAAATACGAAGAAGCCCTAGGATGCCTTCCAAAGTTAACTTGAAAATCGCCGAACACAGCGATTTCAAAGTACATCCATCGCAATATTTTCGTTTCCAACATTTCCCATTTCCAATTGCATAATTTTTGTATTTAGGCCATTTTCTGAAAATAATCGCAGAAATAAACCAACTTGAAGACTAATTACAGAAATAGTCCACTTTATACCACGTTGGATTCCATGTGTACTGGCGGCATCTAAAATGCCGCCAGTACACACAAAATGACTAAACTATACCGACGTCATTCGTGAAGCCGCCAGTATCCGGCATTTGGAATGTCGCCTCTATAAGCTGCTTTTTTAGGCAGCCACCTCTATAAGTTTTGGCTTCTCCCATAAATATTTAGATCTACAAAAGTCCTAAAAGACAAAATCGCTAAAATATTTTCAAAGTGTAGTTAAATCTTGATTGAAATTAGCTATAGCCGAGGAGCAACACTTAGGTCTTCCTCTTGAACAAGGAATTAGCTATAGCCGGTATGTTATTTTGAAAACCCTAGTTCATTAAATTTTTTGTTCTCATTTGTTGTTTGGTATTTTATGGAAGTAGTTAACAAGTTGGTTAATTGAATTGTAGAATGGCTCCCAAGTGTGTACCAACGATATGTTATTATGATGGTGAATTGATTGTTGATAAACTTAATTGTGGAAAATATGTGGGTGGGTCGTGCAAATCAGCTAAAGTATTGAAAGGTTGTAATTTGGTGCATTTAAAAGAATCAATTTATAAAGCGACCAAGATAAAATCTGAAGAATTTGACATAAAGTTAGTGTGTAACCGATCGACGGATTCAGGATCGAAAGCCATTAAAATAGCCGATGATGATGATGTGGAGCTAATGTTTTCAGCGACATGAAAATCAATATAGTTGTTTGTCGAGAAAAGTAGGCGGTCGCAAGTAGAAGAACCAGTACGAGAACAAGTATTTCACAGTGTAATTGAGGACCACCAAAGAATGGCTGAGGCAGGAAGTATCCAACTATGACAGCGATGTACGGCCAACAACAAGCCCTATATGGATATCCGCCATGTATGAGTTATCAACAAGACGTTCAGTATACTTACCCATATCTAAGTCAAGGAAGATTTACGCATTTTCTGGGAAGGTGAAACATTTATCTATGAATTTTATGTTGTATTAGATTGTTAGTTGTGTGATAGTTAAAAGTTTTGTTATTATATATACAGTTATCTTCCTTGTCGACCAACATCGCCAAGTACTGCTAGACCATCAAACTATCATATGTCTCCTTATATGTACCCAACTCCATCTGAGTTATATGATCTATGTTAGAGGTATTTCTCAGAAATAAGCAAAATTTGTTAGCTAGTAATTCTGATACTAGTTTTAAATTAATACTCATATGTGAATTGCAGATTTCCCGCACCTGATATTGCTACTCAATCTAATGCCGAAGTGGAGAATGTAAACATAACAGCAAATAAAGAAGATGTTGATACTAAGATGGACGTGAATGAAGGTGAAGATGTCCATGATGAACCCCCTATAAATATTATGGATGTAGTGGATATGGCGAATAATGACATGTCGTGGATTGGTAGTATGCAAGTGAATAATGATCCTTTAAACTATGATTTTCTGGTTGAAGACAATTCCCTGAAGACAGTGATGAGGTGGAAACGGATGTACCTTTGGATGATGAACACACAAATCATGGCAAGGTCAGTCGTTTCAAATCCTGAGTTCAACAATGAGCTATTTTCAACCGTAAGTGTTTAGAATGGATTTAAAGTTGGTATGATTTTCGAGACGAAAGCTAAATTGTTATAACAGATGAGAAAATGGTCAATTTGCATGCCGTTTCTTTTAAAGGAATAAAGTCAAATAAAACCAAATACATTGCCATTTGTAATATAGATGGAAACTTTCCATGGAGAATTCATGCTATTGTTTTGATAAAATCAGAGCAGAATTGGTGGATTATAAGGAAATATCCTAGCGAACACAATTGTCTTAACCTAACGGTGAACTCTACTCATAAGCAAGCGACTTCTAATTTTATAATGTCAAAGATCTTACCTTTCGTGAAAGACGATCAGAACATAACAACCGGGACGGTACAAGTACTGATGGAAGAATAGCTGTTCATGAAAATTAGTTATATGAAGGCATAGAGAGCTTTGAGTAAGGCCATGGAAAGAATTTATGGCGATTGGGCAGAGTCATATACCACTCTAAGACAATATTTTTCTTAAATAGCTAAAACGAACCTGGGAAGCGTTGGACACATTACGATAGATGAATATGGAGTCTTCGATTGAGCTTTTTTGGCCTTTGGGCCTTATACTGAAGAATTTGTTCATTGCCATCCACTATTATGTATTAATAGGACACATCTATACGGAAAATACAAAGGGACATTACTTGTGGCAACTACTGTTGATGCGGATAATCACTTGTACCCTTTAGCATATGCAATTGTAGAGTCGGAATCCAGTGATAGTTTGGGTGGTTTTTTGCCTGCATGTGGCGGTTCATTCATAGTGTTAAAATCAAAGAATCACCTTCATTTCGGATCGAATGAAAGGAATACCATCAGCATTGGAATCGAGATGGTGTTTGCCACATGAACACTGATTTTATGCTAGACATCTTAAAGCTAATTTTCAAGCTGCAGGATTTAGAGAAAAATGATTAACTGGTATTCTTTATGCTGCCACTTCTACAGTGGAGGAAGCTGAGTACAACAAAATACGTGAAGAAATCAAAAATACAAGCATTAAGGCTCACAATTGGATAGAAAAGAGTTTGGGAGCAAAAGAGGAGACTTAGGCATTGTGCAAAGATGATGGCGGTCGATTTCATGTCATGACCACTAACTACACAGAAAATTTCAATAGTGCGCTTAAAGGAGCTCGATTTTTTCCTATTAAAGCTTTGGTTGCATGCACCTTTTTTAGGTCGGTTGAATATTTTGGTCAACAAAGAGAAGCGGCAGCAAAACTGACATCCTATCTTATTCCGAAGTGGGAAACCAAGATTTCCGATAGAGCTAACGAAGCAAGGCATACAAGAATAATTCGCTTTAGTCAAACTAAGTGGCAAGTTGTGCACTATTTCGGTGATGAATTCAAAGTACTAATCACCAGTAACAGTTGCTCTTGTACGTGCAACATCCCTCTTTTAGAGCACCTACCGTATACGCATGTTATGGCTCAACGGTGTCCAATGGAGCTAATAGAGCCCATCATGACTTCGCTTCAGCATGGTATTCTGTAGAGAAATACTTGGCCTCGGTATATGGATTCCACATGACTGCATTGTAGTCTAAGACATCAAACTCATTTCGGTAGAACGCTTGGTTCCATCTGGGGGTCATTTTGGTATTCTTCAATCCAATCCACCTATAACAGCAAAAGTTATACTAAGTATTCAAACTTACTATGTGTCGATACAACCACACTACCAACAATATTTTACCTCGATCCGTATGGTTTCGAATTGTCGATTATTTGCCTCTCCATAGATATACAACCAACTAGAAGATAAATCCAAGATCATAGCTGCAAGAGTGTAACTTGTATTTAATTACCGTTTACGACAATCTCAAACATGCATTAAAGAATAACTATGCCCGTACCTGAAGTAGAGTCATACAGCCTCCGACAGACCGTTGTTGTACCAATGCCGCTCTTCTAAGCTCTGTATACGTGAAAGCTAGCACCGCATTGCCCATGAATATTGCCGACATGAATCAAAGTCTTCTAACAATGGGAGCTATTGAAGGGCCACTCTAGTCTTCGATCGATTACAAAATAAACGTTACATGATGATGTGCAATGTAATAGCCCAGGCACGCTGGGCTATATGCACTAGAGAGGAAGCATGGGGAATATCACCGGCCAACTGCTTCCTAAATCATGTGGCCACTATCGACTCATTTTTCCACCTCACGTCACCTGGAGGAGACAGGCCGAGCAAGGGCATACACAAATCCATACAATTGCTTAGGAAATTCGGTTTTAGGAAGGGATCCCCGTTAATCGGCAATCCAAGCAACACAAATACATCTTTCAATGTGATGGTCATCTCACCTACTCTAGGAAGAAATGTAGACGTCTCAGGTCTCCATATATTGATGAACACTGTAAAAAGATTACGGTCGAGCTATATGTATCCCAATTTATTAATAACATCGAATCCAGCTCTGTCTAAAGTTCCAACACATCAGGATGCGCTGACGTAACAAGCTTTAAAGTCGAAGAATGGACAATGAAGCCATCCGGCTTAACAGACTGTCTAAAAATAACAACAAATGCAAGCTATTATGCTGTAAAGCAAGCTATCATCAATCAGTCTGGGTGCTATTTCTTCGTATTCTACCGCAATAACATAACAAAATCAAATTTATACCATAATCCATCCTTCTATCCAATGTAACATGTGTTCTACAAGCAAATCTACTTCTTGTAGTATAGAAACATAGATTTTCAACTGTACAACACAATTTTCCCAAAATCCTAAATTCATAAAATCAAACTTAGAGAAACAATCAGAAGATTACATACCTGTTGTAGGTGCTTAAGAGGATGAGGAAGCCATTCTTCAATTTCTATCTTGATTTAGCGAGGTTTCTAGTCAAAATTCTGATTTTGGGTGATTTAGGGGGTTGGGTTCGGTATTTTCTTTATTAGTTTTGAGGGAGGTAGGGTTTTATGAACCAAGGGGATGGAGGGTTAAAGAGATACAGTGAGCAAAGTGTTGGGCGGCATTTGTGATGCCGCAAATAGGCATTTGTGATTCGCCAGTAAGTCAAAAGGATAAACATTTGGGAAGTTCAAGGCCAACGTGCTACTTTAACTGATACGATAAATGTTTAGCATAAGTTTAAGAACAAATTAAATAAATACTCATTCATGTGGGGGATTGTTAGAAATGAATGAGTAGTATTGGGGAATGTGAAGGCATTAATTATCTTGGAAGATGAATAGTTTCACATCTTAGAATAAAATAAACTATTTGTGTCTATATACTAAGATGTGGACACTATGATAATTCCTATAGACAAAGATAGACATAAGCCATGACAGGTCGTGCTACGCACCACCTCGCACGCGCGCATCCACGCCCGTGCCCGATCTCGCACCCGCACCCGTGGCGTGGGTGAATGGATGTTTGAGGAATATTAGAGGTACTTAGTACTATACACTTGGTATTTTCATGGCATGGCTGTTCAAACCAAACGGTTTTTATTTCTGTCCGTTCAAATTCAAACGGCAGCACAGCCTGGCAAAAGGGTCGCAACCTTTCCAACAGTTGCATCCGTTTGAATAGACACCTATTGCCAAATAGGTGCACCTCCCATGCATATATATATATATAGGCAGAAAGAAAATAGTGAACGTACATTAATTTTTTCTATAATTTTCTTCCTCACGGCACTCTGTTCTTAAAAATACTCTCTTGAGTTTGTTAATTTTCTACGGTTGTTGCACAGCATCGCAGAGAAGGTCCGTTTCATCTTGGAAAACAATTGCTAGATACTCTTAAGTGTCGTAGATGGAGCAATATTGTTTCTAGGAAACAATTTTTAAATGCTGGACTCGGGCAATACATTCGATGCGCTGCTTACTGCTTTATTTGTTAACTGCACAGTTCTACTCGTTACATTTTTGCGACGTGCCTGTGACATTTTATTGTTGTTTGCAACATAATTGTAACAGTTTCGTAACACTTATGTAACGTTACTGTTAACAATTTTTGTATACAGTTTCGTATCACTTTTCTGACCTTGCTGTCTAACAATTTTGTAACACTATCCTGACGTTACTGTCTAGCAATTTCGTAACACTTTTCTGACGTTACGAAAAACGTCTCAGTTTCAAAATGCAACTGAGACCTTACACTGTGATATCCTGTTGTGTGATATGCTTTATTTATATTTCTATTAGATATTGTTATGGGTGATATGCTATTATGTGCGAAAACTTGCAATTGAAACCTCAGTAAATTTATTTTATTTTTATTTATGTTAAATATTTTCTATGTTTGAAGATAGATATGTTGATATACTAATGTATGTGAAAGTTCATATATTTTCTTAGATTTTAGTACAATTGTTTCTAATGTTAGTGGATCATGTTATTTTTATAGTGATGAAGATGTGAGTTCCTAATTTGATTACAACTTTGTACTAATGATGGTGTGCATCTTTTTGATATAGATGAAGAGGCTATAGATCATTTGGTGGTACATGCGTTTAAGAATTTATTTATGAGGTGGAAATGGTGACAGGAAGCTAAATTTGAACTAGAATGATTTTGTCTATTGCTGTAAGTAGAGATAGGAAGCTTTAGTAAACTGTAAAGAGAAGTACCAAGTTGTTTTTGTAATTGATTTATATTATGTAGTGTTAAAGTGTAAAGTGTAAAGTATAATGGTAAAATCAATTAATAAACTATCTAAACATGAATTTTTCGTCTACGTTCTTAAACACATGGTTGAACGATGATCATATTTATTGTGTTGTTAGGAAAATATACAATCAGTCAAAAACTATTTTGTTATTTTTCACACTTATATCTGGTAGTATTAAGAATTCTACAACTGATGTACGTGTTACAAAATGGATATTACTAACGCTTATTTGCATTGGAAAATACAATTTAGTAACAGATATAAGTGTCATAAATTCGATATTTCTAACGCTTATAACCATTAGCAAAAACTATTTTCCAACGCTTATAACTGTTGGTAGATAGAATTTAGTAGTTGATATAAGTATTACAAATAAATGCCTACACCCTTGTAGCAACACATATAAGAGTTGCTGAAATTGCTAGCAACGATTATACTCATTGGAAATCCTCTATTTTTGTAGAGTATATGATAGGCGATATCTTACATCAGTCTCAAAGTAACGTTGCTGGTAGCTAGGTAAACTGGGCAGACTTCTGTGTATGCTTTTAACTGAACTTGCATCCCTATAATTTAGTAATATTTTCGCTCTTCGAATATACTACCACACACACACATATACACCTCACCCACATTTACGCGTTTAGGCCATATAAATAAAACTCCTTATTAGCCTTTAAGTATGGATTAATTGCCATAATCATCCTAACTTCCTTCCTATAGGTTTAATAATATTTATTAACCTATTTATTATACACGATACGACTTATACGTTGCTATTTATACACTATTAATACATTTATACTAAACACAAGTTTTATGCTAACTAAATATTAAGCATGTGTAAAAATATACCAATTCTATGATTTTTGCTTCCTGTACTAAATGATAAAATGTCAAAACTTCCATATTCATATAGTTTCAATTCCATACAATAAGTTACAAAATAGCCAATACCTTTAGCTAAACAAACAGAATTGCACACACATAAATTCAAAAATGGAATAAAAATACCAAACTTATTTTACATTAATATAATATAATCAATGCCCTCTATTTCAAAGAACAAAACTTTACATTTTAAACTCATTGTATTCTATTCAACTTTTACATATACAAGCTTGAAGTGGAAAAAGGGATTCATGTTTGTCTAGATTACAGAAATAGACGGTGCAAACTACAAATAGGAAAATCCGTACTTTTCACACCATTTCCTAAAAAATTTCTTCTTCTAGAACCCTTTATCACAAAAAAAGAGTTTAGAAGTGGAAGTGGAATAGAACATATATTTTTCAAATTGCAAACAGTGAATTAAATTCTATTATATTAACATAAAAACAATTGACCTTCCAACAAATCCAAAAACTGACAATTTATTTGAGGAATTATGGCGTTTTATGTTTAAGGTTTTCATATACAAAATTCTCCAACAAAAAACAAGTTTAATCTTTTATTACACAGATGACTAAAATGAGAAAAACTAAGATTTTCACTCATAGATAGTCTCTCGATTTCCTTTGGATTTGGTTTTACGCCTTCACCTAATTCTCCTTCAGTTTCCTTGAATCCAATTGATTTCTTCCCTAAAAATTGAATCTTGAATCAAACGAAGAATTGAGAAAGAGAATCGACAGAGTTTCCCCAGCGTTGCAATTTCTGTGAATTAAAGTAAGGGGCAAGGGGCAAGCCTCTTATTTATAGTGGTAGAACGCACTTGAATCATAGGATCTAAGTCAGTTTAAAACCATAAAATCCAAGTCGTTCTTGGTCTAACCAAACCCTAGCCGTCGTATGAGTATCACTCGATCGATCCTCCCTAGGAGGACGATCGTTAACGGTCGACCGGTCCAGAGAAGGGAGTCGACTGGTCTCCTGTTTTCGACCGTGGACTATTCCTTGTCGTTTGTTTTTTTATTTCTTCCACATTTTGCTACCTACCATTAACATTTTCCTTAAACATTAAGTTTCCCTTAGCATTAAATTATTAATTATCTTTTTAATTTCAAAGGTTAACATTTACTAATTTTAAATTTAAATTCGATCGAATTATTTAAATTCAACCTTCGAATGTCAATAACTTTTACGTTTGAGCTCCGATCGCAAAACTTTATATGTGAAAGTTGATTCGAAAATCTCCAAGAACACAATAATGTAACTTTCGTGGCCAAATTCCAACATTTGAAAAACTCTTATTTTTAGCCTTATTATTAATTAATTAATTTCTATTAGATTTTATGAGTGTAACAAGCTATAATTTAATGGAAATTTTATGTACAACTTTAATGTAATAATTCTCTAATTTAAAAAGTTTGATGCCTTTATTATATTATAATCCTTTTTTTTATAGATGAAAAGATGTCGCATGGGTTGCCGACACTGTTTCTCGTTCTTGACTATCGCATTGGATTCCACCATGTGTCCTCCATCGACTTAGCTTTAGTTATGCGTCATGGATTGATGACTTGATTTAGGCAAGATAATTTGGCTATAAAATGTTGGAATTAACGTAATTCCATTAGATGTTTTTCTCTTGTTTAATGTTTATGTTGTTCGTTGATGTATTTCTATTTACCCTTGATAAAGGACGATGATTTACTGCCCTAGACCGTGTTGGTGGCCTAGCTTAGTCGGTGTAGTTCTGCTTTTAGTTGTGGTTATTCCTTTGGAGTTTTTCACCTTACCCCTTACAGCTTTGGGCTGCACAATCCAGTCTAAAAGGTAACTCAGAGCCTTCAGATGCGTGATAGCATGGTACTAAGTTCACGGGCCTCATATGTTGTATCCAGAGCATGTGCAGTTCCCATTTAATGTAGCTCAAAACCTTGTTCTTTGTGTACTGCATTGATCCACACGGTGAGGACTTCGTATACCCATGATTTTGCACTTTCCATGCTGTGTATTTATTTCATGATGCTCTTTTGTTTGCTTTGTTTGTCTTATTTTGAAGTAGAAAAATGGATGTAACATGCAGTTAATCTGGGAGAAAACAAAAGGAAAAATGCAAACCATGTTAGGAATTTAAAACACTTTAAAAATTAATAATGGAATCCAAGATCTGATTGTAGAATTCATGTTGATTTTATTGAGAAGAATTACAAATGGTAAACAGCCTAAAAGTGAGAAACCTATATTCACCTGAATCTATTATTGATTATTTCAAGAAAAGAATTGGTTTACTCTTCCAAATTGAAGTAAAAACCCTAATTTTGTGAACTGATTGAGAACAAATTCATAGAATTAGAGCAAAACAATTCTTCTCTTAGGATAATCAATAATGGATCAGATGCGTATAGCTTCCAAAAAATGAAGAGTAAACACCAAAATGGGTGATTGTAATCTCAGTAAGAGCTAATATATTAAGGTAAATGAATAATGACGTCGAGGTGGATGATAGTAGCATTTGCAAGGGTAAATATCGAGGTAAGTAATTTGTTATACTCAGGAAAAAGATAGCAACCTACGTAAGTATTAAAAACTGAGATATATGATGAAACATCTAGGTGAATGATAGTTGTTTGTACCAAAATTGGGCACAACACTCTTCGGAAGTTTTTGAAGAGATAACAGTGAAGAATATAAATTTAAAATGAGGATTATATTACAAAAACTCCAAACAACAGGAAAGTAAATGCACAAACAAGCGATTTAGAGTGGTTCGGCGTGTTGTCTACGTCCACTATGAAGTTTTTGTAACTTTATTGATTCTTTTTCAGCGATTACAAGTGATTACAGCGAACAACAGCAAGATACAACTTGAAATTCGAACTCAACAGTAAGAGTATGATGTAGGTCTTGATCCGGCAGAGTCTCGGCACTTCAGAATCAAATGATCCTCCTTCTGTAGGCTCTGGGGCTCTATTTATAGGCGTAGGAGGCTGAGACTTCGCTCAAACTTCGGGAGATTCGCTCTGGCACGTGAGGGGGCCCACACTACCAATTCCAGGAAGTTTCGACTCGGTCTGTGATCAATATGAAATCATTTCGTACCAATCAAGATCATGTCCGATGGAGCTGAAATTTTGTGTGAACATTCCTTGGCTTGTATGTAACCTTCTGTAAAAATTTCGTAGCATTTGGATCGGGGGATCTTGAGATATGATCGATACGAGTTGATATTTCTTGGATGGTTGTTTGGTTCGACTCCATAGCTTCGAATCGATCCCCTCATGTCGATGGTTGCACGTGTTTCTAAGATGATGTGGCATGCGTATTTCGAACCGATCCACCTTTTGCTCCAAGTTGACTGTGTCATCCCAAGTATTTCGCCGCGTCCGTATCCATAATTAACGTGTCATCCCAGATCGGTTCGAACCGATGGATACAAAAAAGCCATCACCCATGGATTCGAATATGAGTCTCCAAGTGCACAACGTAACCCTCTGATGGATACGAATATCGGGTATCTGATGGATACGAACCCTTGCTTTGTGATGGAAACGAACTAGCAAAGGAGGATGGATACGAAAGGGGCAGTTACTTCATGGATACGAAACAACGACATGTCGCAACTGATGGATGCGAAGTAGTCATAACTCGATGGATTCGAACAGCAGCAGTCATTGATCGATACGAATAGATGAAGACCGATGGTTATGAACTAGACACTAGCTGCCCAATACAAAGCATACTACTTACCGATCGATATGAAACCGATCGATTCGAATTATGGCATAATGATGGATGCGAATGAGATTGATACGATCCGGGGTTCCTTAGATGGATATGAAGATGCTACCGCTCTGATGGATACGAAAGTGATGGATTCGAACCGGACCTTGGTGATGGATACAAAAATGGGGTTATCACCTTCAATTTGCATCGATCATAACTTGAGCATACGGACCCGGATTGACTTGAAATTTGGGATGCGGGCTTTCAAGGCTTCGCTTGTCCTGTCTTGTTAATTATAGCCCAATCCGGACTTGGACAAAATTCGTCGATATCCATAGCGAGCATGTGCATACTGGACATCCTGGACGTTTAATCTCGAGCTTGTAATCAGTTCTTTGATATCTCGACCTTGCCTAAAGGCGGGATAACATTCGCCCCCCAAAGTACGTCTTGTGGAAACATGACGTGCTTTGAAAAGCTGCAGTCTTCACTCTGAACAGCCATTGCTCTTTTGTCGAAGGTTGTAACCTCGCCTTGCTATAACTGATTGCTATATGATGGGGCTTAGCTGTTTGTCACCGTAATCGTCATTAAATGAATATCCAATTCCTGTTAATGCTGAAAATAGGATATTGTTTTGAAATATGACCATATGTTAATCTGACTCTCGTTAACGTTGCACGCTCACGAGTCGTTGTCAGTTTTCTTGTATTAAATTTTGTATCGATCCTCTCCTGAACCGATATGGAATTTGAGTTGCAACAAAAATTGATTGTTGTTGTTTTTTTTAGCGTTCCTTCCTATCATTCCTCTCTTGGATCGATATAGAAGTTTGAAAAGTTGTTCTCGCATCGATATGTTTGGCAGTGATTGATGTTCGTCACTTTTTTTGTATCGACAAACCCTGTTGTTTGTCATGGATAGGCGATTCACAATTCGTATCGATGCTAATGTATAAGTTATGATGGATACAAAATCGTCGTTCGTATCCATCTGCAGTGGATGGAGTTGTGAACTCGTCGATGCGAACAAGGGCTTCGAGTCGATGGACTTCATCATCTTCAGCCGTCATCGCTGTGTGCTTCATATCGATGGATTCACTGTCCATTTCCAATCGATGGAAATTTTGGTCAGATGGATACGAACAGAGCGTTCGACACGATTTGTGGGTTGACTGGTTGCGACCGGTCACGTGGACCGTGAGGCGAAACGACCCGGTTTCTCCCTAAGCTCCATATACATACTCTGGACTTCATCCATTTTCACTTTTTACTTTTTTACCGCCGCCTTTAACTTTCGCATCGATCCAGAAACTTGAGAGAGGAGATATGTGCCGTGCTTTCGACTCGAGCAAATTAAACCCTTCAAATCTTCGAATTCCAATTTTAAATTAGGTAATAAATCACGAATCCAAACGACGAAGTTATCTCAGATCCACTCCATCTTCATTAATTATCCATTCTGGCAATTGGTAAAACCAGATCTGGGTCAAAGCTCGGTCGTAAATGGCCATGGCGATGCTCATGTAGATTGGAGAAGAAAGAGTGGAAAATTAATGAATTGATCTGTGTTTCGTGTCGATCTGGGGACCTGTGTTCGAGTTGACGAAGGCAATGATGTTTTCTTTGGATTTCGCAATCGATCCCTAGGGATTTCCTAAGGGAGGTGACGCAGTTCGTACCGATTGCGATTGCGATGGTTCGTATTGATATGAAATGATCGATAAGAAAATTAGGTGATGGTTCGTATCGATATGAAATGATCGATAAGAAAATTAGGTAAACGGTCAATTCGAAGTTCCCAGCTTTAGATCGATACGAATTTTATTCTCATGTTCAATATGAAAAATATCGATTCGAACGTGATAGATGTTTAGCTGTGACTTTCCTGATCGGTACGAACCTCACAATCAAGGATCGATTCGAAGTAATCCTTTTTTGATCGATGCGAACTCAAGCTTTGACAATCGATTCGAAGCGTGCCCTTGGGATCGATACGAACGCGTATCACGATGGATTCGAACAAGCTTCCTGTGATCGATTCGAATCCATGCCATGATGGATACGAAACTTTGAACTCTTGATAGCACAATTTCGACGAGCTTCATTCTTACATATCTGGACTTGACAGTTAAACTGCATACTTGACTACCTTTCGAAGCTCGTCGATAGAACCATAACAACTTTAAACCGGATCGATTCTAACATTTAGATGATTTTGTGATGACGGCCAAAGATGACGGTCATCCCAACTGGAATCCGATTATCTTCGTTGTTTGCCAATTTTTCTCTAACTCTGCAAAATTTATCCAAGTAATGCACAACACTGCACAACACACACTTTACACGAGGGGAACACACGTGCTCTCTAGCACCTAATGATGATTTCTCGTGAGCTAGCTAGTTATGGAAACTTCAAGCTCGCAGCCACAAGAAACTCAGAGTTCAGTCCCTCCCGTGCTCGAAATACCAGACATCGAGGCCAAAGTCATCGGTCCAGCCCCGGACGAGTTACCTGACGCATCCTTCATCAATAATCCACCAAACTCTGTTCCGTCCAATATTTCAGAAGACATGCTAGGAAGAATATGCTTAAGGCATGGCCTGTCGATGGACGATGTATTATTGCCAGGACCAAGCGACAGACCACACAACCCACCGGATGGATATACCGCATTCAATCGACAAGCGTGCATAGCTGGGATGCTTCCCCGTTCAATCAGTATATAAGAGAAGTGTTGTCCTTTATAGGGATCTCCCCATTCAGCTACACCCAAATGGATACGCTTTACTCAATAGCTTGTTCATTGCATTTATGGAGCACCTTTATCGTCCACCCCGATTGACTGAGATAAGATACCTGTTCAATTTCAATAGTCGGACAGACAGTCCATCTTTCACATTTCTGGAGGCCGTGAGAAATTGTCAAGTAACTACGGGATCATGGACCAGGCTGAGCTACTTCAAGACGGAGTGGTTCTATGTTAGGTTGCCACCAGGATTTGCCCGACGATGGCTATTTAGACGTGAGTATTGCTATCTTTTCGAGTAGTCGGCAAGACAGTTGCAAATAAACCCAACTCATACTCTCTTTTTCTTTACAGCGATAATTCAGCGACCCGAAGGCGGTTATTACAAGGAGATAGTTCGGGTTCTCCAAGAAGTCCCAGGCGAAGACAGGAATATTGACTCGGTCTTGACGGATAGGAATCTCAGAACTCTTGGGCTGATCGAGCGAAGACAAAGTATAATGCTCGACGGTGCATTAAGAACCGCCTCGAAGGAACTAGTTAAACGAAAAAAGCCTAGATTTGTTATAATCGAGGAGGCTGACTCCAAGAAAACTCACACCGATGAGGAACCGTTGGGCAAACCTGCGGATGTAGCCCAGGATATCGAAGAGCAGAGAAAAGGCAAGGCCGCCTTTTTTAAGCCATCTAGAAAGGGGAGATGGAAATCTGTTGTCCCGACCCGCCTCCGGAATTAGAATTTCGGAGATGTCTCCCCTAAGAACAGAGAATCTTTATGAAGGTCTCGCCGATCTTCCAATTTCGGATGATGTGTCCTTGCAGCATGATGCCGGATTGGACGAACTTTCACAAACCTTAGTTTTAAGTGAGTCTCTGCCCACTAGCGCGGTTGACACATCCAGTTGGTCGGGAGGCAGCACATACATAAACACTTCACGGCACTACACATTCTTTGACCGCAAGCTGCCTTTTTCTGAAGATTATTAATTTCGTTTCCATTTTTGCTTTGCAGACACCATGTCCAGTCAAAGCTCGATGCTTGGCAGCCTGCGCAACAAACGTCGATCTTCATCGTACTATGAATCGCATAGGAGGGAAGGAGACCGGGATTACGATCAAGGGCATTTCAGCCAGGAACGGACGGATAGGGATAAGGAGTATGTACACCGTTCCCAATGACGCACTCCCCCTCCCAGAGCTCCCGCACCGCCTCCGGTTCATGTTTCGAGGCCCCTAGAGACTTCACGGCACAGGCAGTCTTCCCACTCTTCACGGTACGACTCTCATCGCTAAACTGAGATAGTAGACCCTTCAACCACCACACAGGCCGTTGTCGAGCCTACTGAGGAAGGAGCGATAAGGCTCGCTCAACTGAAAAAGGATTTTCTCGACATCTGTTTTGATGGGTTTGTCTTCCCCCCGCGCTTAAAAAGGGTACCGACGTCGGTCGAAACCACAGTGCATGATTACATTGCAAATATATTTTTCCAGTATCAGGAGTGGTCGAAGACCGCTAAAAAAGCATCGAAAGTAGCCTTTGATCGAGCGGTCAGGATTGAAAAGCTAGAGAAAGAACTCGGTCAAAAAGATCGAATTATTCAAGCACTCAGTAGCGAAGCCGAGTCTTCTCGCAAATCTGAAACCGATGCTTTTAAGAAAGCCGATGAGGCCCAGGCGGTAATGGACAGGATGAAGCGGGAGCACTATGCTACCGTAGAGGGTATGGGCCACCGGAACACCATCGTGACCGCTGAGCAGGACGCAGCCCTTAAATAGCTTAATGAACTTAAATCCAAATTTTCTGAAATCATAAAGGAAAAGGATGCTGCGAACGTTGCCGCACAAGAAGCATGCGATCAGCCGGTGGTGCTCCAGAGGGAAAGAGATGCAGCCATGGTAAAGGTCCGCGAGGTGGAGGCCGAAGTTGATGAGAAAGTTCGGCTGGCTGAGACCAAGCTTGAGGCGGACATAAAGGAGCTTCTCGTCACATATAACGCCAACGTGCTGAGGCATAGGAACTTGGCATGGCTTGACGATTACTCCACACATTTATACAACGCCTGGAATTTGCTAGTTGAAGATGAGAAGGCGGTGCTATCGGGTGGTGCCCTCGACGAATTTGAGTTGGAGAACCGCATATTAAGCGAAGATGAAAAGAATGTTCTCCATGATTCTATGATCTCTCATGCAAGAGAGAGGCTAGGCACCCAGCACTTAGAAACTGGGGAAGGTTCCAGAGTCGAGCACTCTGCTACAAGTTCTGAGATTATAACTTCATCTCGATCCGAGACCACTCCAGTTATCGAGCCTCAGCTCGTCCCGGCCTACGATCCTAAACAGCCACGCCTATCTTCTATTGAAGAGCATTTATCCGAAGCTGTTCAAGCAACCGCAAGCAAACTGAGGAAGGTATTCTGAACAAATTTCATGTGTATTTGAAGTGAAGGGCTTGTCAACTTCTTTTCTTTCTTGTCCAGTGAGCGAAGTTATACTGATAGTGCCTCCTGCAATCCAAGAGTCACATCAAGTGCAGGAGGTCATCACTACTGAGGCGATCATCACAACTGCGGTTGCACCGACGGAGATGACACAGGGGAACTCACTGTCTTTGGACGAGCAGATGATGAACGAGCTCCTAGGTCAAAACAGCGATCCTTTTGCGGACATGCCATTCGTTCTTGGCGCATTTCCGCCTGCTTCCATTGCTTCGTCACAGTCTACCACTACCTACCGTGAAGCCCGTGCCGCTCATGAAGCAAAGATTTTGGTCGACATTAACGCTGAGATGGAGGCGGCGGCTCGCGGCGATGATTTTGAGGGTGGAGTGACGGCGCCGGGTCCGACTCCACTTGTGATGATATCACTCGGGGGTACACTGGTTGATACTAGAGTGTCAAATCCGCCCTCGGTTGCAAATCCAGTTCCCCTGACTCCTCCTGAAGAGAGCATCCCCGTAGACTCGAGTTCGGAGGAAGACGTTGATATCATGCCTTTTTGGGGGACGATTCGCCAAAAGGTAAAGGTTCGAAGCGAAAAACCGCTAGTGGTTCCCGCAGTCCCGCCTCGAAGAGAAGGCTGAAGAAGAAAAAGTAGACAAGCCCCCCTTTTGCGCATTTTTGGCAGTTAGGAGTGTACTTTTGTCTTCCTTTTTATAGGTCGTGTGTAGATGCAGGTCCGGCCCCCTGTTGGTAGAAATTTTGGAATAACTTGTACATGAATCTTCACTACAGTTAGTTGAAATAAAATTTTATTTTCTTTGCTTCAACTTTTTTTCCCGTCTTTTGCTCTTAAGTGTTGTAATGTTCGACTTATAGATTGGTATGCTTGCGGAGTATCGGTTCAGGAGCCGAATCTGTTTCATACACAAGTCTTAAAATCATGGATACAAGCCGCAACACAAGATTAAGCTGGATATTCGATGCTGTATCGTTACAGTCAATGTTTTACATTTAATCATTGCCCCCAGTCTGGGGATCCAGTTGTAATAATTGGTTGACGATTGCAATTCTATCTCTGCCTTCCAAAATTAACATCGTCAAATCAATGTTGAAGCAAGTGAAGGGTGAGCGGTTTCAGTTGTGTGCGTTCGCTGATAATAATCGCATCCACACTCTGGGGATCAGTATTTATATTTCGGTGGTCAATTGCACCTACCACAAAACTTGAGCATATGTCACACTTTGGGGACTTGGGATAGTCTGTGATCGATAATCTGGTTCGCACTCTTGGAATTCGAGAGTTACCTATGTTTGTAACACAGTTCGCACTCCAGGAACTTTGACTTGGTATTTGTACTCTAATTCACACTCTGAGAATTTGGAGTCGACATTTATATTTCGGTTCGCACTCCGAGAACCTGGAATTGATGTTTATACTCCAATTCACGCTCTGGGAACTTGGAGTTAGCATTTATATTTCGGTTTGCACTCTGGGAATCTGCAATTGATGTTTATACTCAAATTCACGCTCTGGGAATATGGAGTTAGCCGACAGATGGTCAGTCACATCTGTTTAGGCTTTTTAGGAATTCGTTCACACTCTGGAAACGATGAATTTATCGAGATCGTGGATGGTTGGATCACATCCACCCCGAGTTAAGAAGCGAGGTCGTTAGACGGACGGGACCATCCTCCTCAAATTTGGTTAGGATACGCCCGAAGTCGTTAGGCGGGCGGGTCCACCCTCTCCGGAACCGCATTTATATGTTTATACTCCAACTTGCACTCTGGGAGTTTGGAGCTAGTGGTTATACTGCGGTTCGCACTCCGGGAACCTAGAGTTGATGTTTATACTCCAATTCGCACTCTGGGAATTTGGAGTTGATGTTTACACTCCGGTTCGCACTCTGGGAACCTAGAGTTGATGTTTATACTCCAATTCACACTCTATGAATTTGGAGTTGGTTTTCATACTTCGGTCCGCACTCTGGAGACCTAGAGTTGATGTTTATACTCCAATTCGCACTCTGAGAATTTGGAGTTGGTTATAGGACTGTCGTGTGTCGGTCCAGTTCAGCCTTTAATGTGACGGCTTGCCCCCGAGCTGAGGTGTCACTTAGTGAGTGGTCGGTCGTATCACAGTCACTCGCTATTTGAATAAATTCCATCATGCGATAGAACTTAGCTCTTCATGCGTCGTGATTGTTGAATGTTGCATTCTGTGAATCACAGCTCTAGCTTGAAGAGATAGTAATTTATTGCTGGAACGGAAAAACATGGCAAAGTAAATGCCTTATTACAAATTCAAACTTCAGAATGCAAAGAAAATTACAAAGTATTCATAGACTAAGTAAAGCCTGTCATGTGTAATAGTGACGAAGATCCTCGTCGTTCCAGGCTCCTGACAAAGTGGGTCCGCCACTGACGGTGTTTATCACTAATCTCCCGCCGGGACGGGTAGAGTCCTCCTGTCTCGGTCGATCGGGCTCATTATTTTGATTTGATGGGCCCGCTCCTCCAGGCTGCGGCGCCCGCACAAACTATTCCAGCTTCCTTTCTCTAATCAATTTTTCTATGAGATCTTGCAAGTGACGACATTCATTCGTATTATGCCCGTAGCTTTCATGAAACCTGCAAAATTTTCCTGTCTGGATTTGCCTTTCCGACGACGGTTTTGGTGCAGGTTTTTTGTATGGAATTGTATTACAGGTTTGTAAATACAAGTTCTCCAGTGATGTATTCAAAGGAGTGTAATTGTCAAACATATGATTCTTGCGCTGTGGGCCACGATTTTGATCACGCTTTCTATTTTGATTCACGTTCTCCCTCCGCTAAGTTTGTTTGTTTTGAACGTTCAACCGAACTTTTCCGAAACTCTCATCGGACTGTTTGATCGCGACATTGCTTTGGATCCCTTCCGTGCTTGGCCCTGCATCAGTCTGCTTCCTGGACTGTTTCGCATCTTCCCTTCTTAGGAATTGAGCCGCCTTAGCGTAGAAACGGTCCAATGATGCAGGTGGTTTTCCAGCCAACCAGTTGCCAAACTCAGAATCGGGGTCAATCCCCTTAGTCAATGCCATAAGAATGGAGTTATCATTTGGATTGCTGATTTCCGCACACGCGGCATGGAATCTCTCTAAGTAGTGTCTGTGCATCTCTCCAGGAGCTTGGGTGACGCTAGACAGAGTGTTGACATCTTTTGGCATAGCGACATGCATGCGGAATTGCTCAACAAATTTTGTGGCCAACTGGTCAAAGGAGGAAATGGATCGTGGCGGCAGTCGGGTGAAACACATGGTAGCGATGCCCCCAAGAAAATGGGAAATCTACAACACTTCACTGCATCGTCATCTCTAGCAGCGCTCATCGACCATTCATATTTCAAAATATGTTAGTTGGGGTCAGAGTTTCCCTCGTACATGGGTAGAGTCGGCATCCTGAATCGCCGGGGGGGTTCAGCAGTAAGAATATCGTCCGTAAAAGTAGTGTGACTTCGAGAGATTCTCCAGTCATCATTCGTGAAACCCTGGCTCTCAGGGATCATCTAACGTATCATGGTCGAAAGATCCGACATTTGTATGTTCTGTGCGGCTCGTGCCAGAGTGTGATTATGTTCCATATATGAGGTTGGACCGGATGCTGTCGACGGTCCACGTCTCGCCTTCTTGGCTCATAGTCCTTTGGGACGTATGGTTCAGGAGTATGCCCGTGCTGACGACGGTCCAAGTTCGACTGATTTTGGGCATCGACCCCTGGTTCAACCGCGACGGTCGTGGCGCGGTAGTCTGCGGTGTGGCGCGGTAGTCTGCAGTTTAGCGAGGAACGGTACCCCTTCGGGAGGAGGGTCTGGCCTGGAAACTGGCCGATGGATCAACTCTCAGCTGTCCAATGGTCATTGCCGGTTGATGTCTAGCAGTTTATATGTGACCCCCATCCAGTCGGGGTCGTGGAGATTGGTGATGGTAATCAGAAGAGGAAGAACTTTCACTGGAGGAGCGAGAAGCATGATCTCTCCTAGATCTCCTCCGCTTCTGGCGATTCAACTGGCTGGTCAGCTCGGCATTAGCGCGTAGCTGCTCTATTAGTTGTTGTCGACTTTGGGTCATCTCTTGAAGCAACAGCTGAAACTCTTGTCGGGTAACCGGACTTGATGGTTCCAAGTGTCCGGTAGCGTCTTGATTAGAGGGAGGTAGTGGTGCGGGATTCTATCTATCCTGGTCTTCTTGATTGACAGCGTTGGAGGCAGCCCTTGTGCTAACCATCATGGGGGTTGAACTCCTTTCCTAGACATTATGCAAATCTAAATAGAAGGGAAGGAACTCGAATTAGTGATCTGGATCTCTCTCTTAGATTTATGCAATCCGGTATCGACGACAGATCCAACGAGCAGGAGAAAATCTGGCTTCTTTCAATGAAAGCACCAAAGTGTTTGTACCAAAATTGTGCACAACACTCTTCGGAAGTTTTTGAAGAGATAATAGTGAAGAATATAAATTTAAAATGAGGATTATCTAACAAAAACTCCAAAGAACAGGAAAGTAAATGCACAAACAAGCGATTTAGAGTGGTTTGACGTGTTGCCTACGTTCACTATGAAGTTTTTGTAACTTTATTGATTCTTTTTCAGCGATTACAAGTGATTACAGCGAACAACAGCAAGATACAACTTGAAATTCGAATTCAACAGCAAGAGTATGATGTAGGTCTTGATCCGGCAGAGTCTTCGCACTTCAGAATCAAAAGAACCTCCTTCTGTACGCTCTGGGGCTCTATTTATAGGCGTAGGAGGCTGAGACTTCGCTCAAACTTCGGGAGATTCGCTCTGGCACGTGAGGGGGCCCACATGACCAATTCCAGGAAGTTACGACTCGATCTGTGATCGATACAAAATCATTTCGTACCGATCAAGATCATGTCCGATGGAGCTGAAATTTGGTGTGAACGTTCCTTGGCTTGTATGTAATCTTCTGTGAAAATTTCATAGCATTTGGATCAGCGGATCTTGAGATATGATCGATACGAGTTGAGATTTCTTAGATGGCTGTTTGGTTCGACTCCATAGCTTCGAATCGATCCCCTCGTATCGATGGTTGCACATGTTTCTGAGATGATGTGGCGCATGTATTTCGAATCGATCCACCTTCTGCTCCGAGTTGACTGTGTCATCCCAAGTATTTCGCCGCGTCCGTATCCATAATTAACATGTCATCCCAGATCGGTTCGAACCGATGGATACGAACAAGCCATCACCCATGGATTCGAATATGAGTCTCCAAGTGCACAACGTAACCCTCTGATGGATACGAATATCGGGTATCTGATGGATACGAACCCTTGCTTTGTGATGGAAACGAACTATCAAAGGAGGATGGATACGAAAGGGGAAGTTACTTCATGGATATGAAACAACGACTTGTCGCAACTGATGGATGCGAAGTAGTCATAACTTGATAGATTCGAACAGCAGCAGTCATTGATCGATACGAACAGATGAAGACCGATGGTTACGAACTAGACACTAGCTGCCCAATACAAAGCATACTACTTACCGATCGATACGAAACCGATCGATTAGACGTATGGCATAATGATGGATGCGAATGAGATCGATACGACCTGGGGTTCTTTAGATGGATACGAAGATGCTACCACTCTGATGGATACGAAAGTGATGGATTCGAACCGGAGCTTGGTGATGGATACGAAAATGGGATTATCACCTTCAATTTGCATCGATCATAACTTGAGCATACGAACCCGGATTGACTTGAAATTTGGGATGCGGGCTTTCAAGGCTTCGTTTGTCCTGTCTTGTTAATTATAGACTAATCCGGACTCGGACAAAATTCGTCGATATCCATAGCGAGCCTGTGCATACTGGACATCCAGGACGTTTAATCTTGAGCTTGTAATCAGTTCTTTGATATCTCAACATTGCCAAAAGGCGGGATAACAATAGTAATATTTGTCAATCCTTTCTTCCGAGGTGGAAGACAAGTAACCCAAGGACAGGTATAACATCTTTCAAAATGTGTAGATAAACCAAGGACACATTTACTTTATATAAAGCTAGAATTAACTTAGGTAGAATAAGATACGAAGGTCTTCATTAAATCTCGAGACCTTGTCATGTAAAGAATTCACTTATATAAAACATGAGAATACTAGTGAGTAGGAACTACGAAGTTGATTTCATTCTACAACATGGTCTCACTATGCATCATTAATAGTTATGGATTATTAAGCTGATATTCTTTATATAAGACTTATGTTTGACTCGAAATTTATGGTTTTCCCTTAAACTCTCGAGTACTCATTTGAGTAGCCTGAGCATTAAAGGTGTTAGAATTCTCAAAAGTAGTGAATGAGATATATCTAACATCGTCAAAAATAAGTCCATTTTCTTGTTTATATAGTGTAATCTCAATCCCTATATAGGCCCTTAGGGTCGGGTAATTTTGTGCGAAGGGGGGATCTATATGGCCATGGACTAACATACGCGCGCGCCGTCCCCGTCCGACCGACCGAACCGGGCCGGGTCGGGTGCGGGTGCGGATCCAATAAGATTGGATTGTGTCATATATTTTTGCTACCTAAAAAATGGACTGATTTTAAAACGGAAGTATGTTAAAAAAGATATGGATTTTTCAATAGTTGTGATTGTTGCAAACTGATGAAGAGACACGATTTTTCCAAATGACCGTTAAAATGAAAAACAATAGTTTTCAGTCGTTGCAAACAAAGAGACGCAACTGTTGCAAACCGCAATAGCTTTTAGCCGTTGCAAATGAAGAGGCACGGCTATTGCGAATAGTAACACTTGTTGGTGTTGTAAATGAAGAGATGCTACTTTTCTCAACGGGTGTAGCCATTAGGAATTCGGCTATGAAGAAGGAGGAAACCCGATCACTTTCCTCACTCAATTTTAAAACCGAATTATCTCTTCTTTATATTCATTTTTTTAAAATCATAATCAGTCCTATCACACAAAGGATCATACACATCACGATCTCGAGCAGCTTACGTCTGTTGTATCTTGGAAGACTTTGAATAAAGTCTTAAGGAAATTGTTACGATGAGCCTCAAATAAGGTTAGATTTCTAGCTGATATATATATATATATATATCATTTTTTGTTTCTGCGTTGCACTATTTTTTAAATAGTATAACGTTTGATTTATTGCTATAGTTATTATTACTATAGTTGTTAGTATGTTGTTGTAATTAATTACAACATACTTACTATTAAAAATAGCTAATACAGAATTTCAAAGTAGTAGAAATCTGATTTGTAAACTTGTGAGACGAGTTTATTATTGATTAGCCTCTGTTTTGGTATACTAGACGTATAACATCTTAAGACTTTTCTGTTTTAACTAAAACAGAGATAACAACAGTTGAACTATCAGCAAAGGCTACTACTCGCAACATGCCTGATCGTTCAAAGGAGATGGTGATGGTTTCATAGTATGGCAAAATCAAATGTTATTTTATCTCACCATGCTAGGCTTGTAGAAGCGCATCGAGGAGGATAAACCAAAGCCTAAAGACAGATAATTAAAGAAAAAGATGCAGCAGTTTTTCTCGAAATTGATTCATGGAAGCATTCAGACTTCCTATGCCGAAACTATATTCAGAATTGTCTAGATAAAGTACTATATAAAGTATATCATCCACACTAGACAACAAATTCCTCATGGACTGCACTTGCACATAAATACAAAACGCAGAATGTCAGCTTGAAGAAGTTCATCGTAGATAAGTTTATGTAATGCAAAATGGTTGACTCCAAATCCGTAACTAGTAAAGTGCAAGAACTCCAACTCATAATTCATGAACTTAAAGCCGAAGAACATAAAGTTGGAGAATCCTTCCTTGTTCAAGCGATAATAAGGAAATTACCACCATCTTGGAAAGACTACCGCAATTATCTGAAACACAAGAAAAAGGATATTTCTTTAAAAGATCTTATTGTCAGACTAAAAAAATAGAAGCTGATAACTGTGGAGTGACAAAATAAAGCGAAGAGGCATTTGTGGTAGAAGAGTCAAAGAACAAAGGGCATTTCAAGAAAAACAAGAAGAAGAAATTCCCACAGAAGAGAAAAGCGTCTGAAAACAAAGCTAAAGACAACAAACGAACCAAGAAGTTTAATGGCATGTGTTGGGTTGTGGAAAAGCAGAACACGTCGCTAGAGATTGCAGACACAAGAAGGAACGCAACTCAGAGGCAAATATGGTGGATAACATGGAAGTAGACGAGTCTAATTTTTCAACAGTTATATCTGAATGCAATTTGGTTCAGAACCCTAACCAATGTTGGGTGAACACAACTCGTCATGTTTGCTCTGACAAATCCATGTTTTCTATATACCAGAAATTCAATAAGGAAAAAAAACTCTATATGGGTAATTCTGCAGTTTCCATGATCGAAGGCAGTGACATAGTAATCCTTAAGTTTACATCTGGAAAAACTGTCACGTTGAATGACGTGCTCCACGTTCTAGACATACGCAAGAATCTCATCTCTGGTCCAGTGTTATCAAAGAAATGATTCAAAATGGTCTTCGAGTCAGACAAGATGGTTATGTTCAAAGCTGGAATGTATATAGGAAGGAGATATTTATGTGATGGCCTATTTAAGGCAAATGTAGCCGTTGTCGAAAATAAAACTATGTATTCTGATTATGCTATTAATAAAATTGAAGTTTCTTATTTGCTTGAGCATGAAATTTTACTATGGCATGATAGATTATGACATATAAATTTTCGGAAAATAAAAAAACTATCAAACTTGGGATTAATTCCGAAACTCCAAGTAGATAAAAACTACAAATGTGAGACATGTGTAGAAGCAAAAATGGTCAAAAACAATTTTATACAGTTGATAGAAGCACTGAACCACTAGGTTTGGTTCGATTTATGTCATTTCAAATCATTACCTATAAGAGGTGGGAAAAGACACTTTATTACCTTTATTGACGGTTATACACGATATTGCTATGTATATCTTTTAAATGGCAAGGATGAAGCAATTACATCGTTTATGAAGTACAAAGCCGAGGTAGAAAATCAGTTAAATAAAAAGATCAAAATATTGAGATCTGATTGAGGTAGAGAATATGAATCACCATTTGCCTAATTCTTTGCCGAAAATGGTATAATTCATCAAACAACAGCACCATATTCACCACAACAAAATGGTATAGCCGAGAGAAAGAATAGAACATTAAAAGATATGACTAATGCGATGCTCTTAACTTCTGGCCTACCGACGAACTTGTGGGGGGAAGCCTTAAATATGTCTAATCACATATTAAACAAGGTTCCTCACAATAAAACAGGAACAATTCCATATGAATTATGGAAAGGACACATACCAAGTTTTAAACACCTCAAAGTATGGGGGTGATGGGTAAAAGTTCCAGTTCCGCCTCTCAAGAAAGTCAAATTTGGACAAAAAACGATAGATTGTTACTATTTAGGGCCAGTCCAAAATAGCAGTGCCTACAGATTTTTTGTATTCAAGTTTGATATAACTGATTTTTATATAAATACAATCATGGAATCAAGAGACGCCTCATTCTTTGAAGATGTGTTTCCACACAAAAGAGAAGGAAATAACGTCCCCAAAAGGACAAGAGAAGAATTGAGTAAATCACATGAAGATGAAACTCATCGTGAAACTGAGAAAGTTGAACCAAGAAGAAGCGTAAGGGTAAGAACTTCCAAGACATTTGGTTTGGAATTTTTAACATATATGTTGGAACACGAACCTCAAACGTACAAGGAAGCAATATCATCTTCTGAACCTTCATGTTGGAAAGAAGCAATCCAAAATGAAATTGATTCAATTCTAAGTAATAAAACTTGGAAAATAGTTGATCTTCCACCTTGAACAAAACCAATTGGTTATAAATGAATCTTCAAAAAGAAGATGAAACCAGATGGATCCATAGACAAATACAAAGCAAGATAGGTAGCCAAAGAATATCGCCAAAAAGAAGGTGTAGACTTCTTCGATACCTCTTCACCAGTAACGCGAATAAGCTCTATAAGAATGTTAATAGAAATTGCATCTATCTATAATCTATAGATTCATCAAATGGATGTAAAGACGACATTCTTAAATGGAAATCTCGATGAGGAGATTTACATGGAGCAACCTGAGGGTTTTATATCCAAAGGGAGTGAAACAAAGTATGTAGATTAGTCAAATCATTGTACGAACTAAAACAAGCTTCAAAACAATGGCACGCAAAATTTGATAGTGTCATGATGAAAAATGATTTTCGTATAAATGAATGTGATAAATGTGTTTATTACAAACAAATTGGACAATCATACGTGATCATTTGTCTGTACGTAGACGATATGCTAATCTTCGGTCTAAATGCTAAGATAATAGAGACCACTAAATAGATGTTAATCAACAGTTTCGATATGAAAGACTTAGGGGTTGCAAATGTTATTTTGGGAATCAAAATAATAAAAACACCTAATGGAATTGAATTATCTCAGTCACATTATGTAGAAAAAGTGATTGAAAAATTTCAACATTTTGGAATTAAAGGAGTACGAACGCCGTATAATCCATCGGAAGTACTGCATAAAAACACTAATGAGAGTGTAATGCAACTGGAATACTCTCATGTAATAGGATGTCTCATATATCTCATGAATCGCACAAGACCAGATATAGCTTATGCAGTAAGTCGATTAAGCTGGTATACAAACAACCCAGGGAAGGAACTTTAGAAAGCACTAATGAGAGTGCTTGGATATTTAAAAAATACCACAAACTATTTCTTACGTTATAGAAAATATCATGCCGTCTTAGAAGGATATAGTGATGCAAACTGGATTGTTGATTCAAATGAATCAAAATCAACGACTGTTTATGTATTTACCTTAGCAGGGGCAGTAGTGTCATGGAAATCTACCAAACAAACATGCATACCTCGATCCATTATGGAATCGGAGTTCATCGCTTTAGATAAAGCAGGCGAAAAAGCAGAATGGCTTCGTCACTTTTTAGAAGATATTCCTTTTTGGCCTAACCCTGTACCAGCCATATGCATACACTGTGATAACCAAGCAGCAGAGCTCAAAACTTTGTGTATAATGGAAATTCACGACACATTCATCGACGCCAAAACACAGTTAGGCAGTTACTCTCAAAAGGAACTATTTCCATAGATTACGTGCGAACAAACGATAACTTAGCGGATCCATTTACTAAAGGTCTATCAAGAGAGAAAGTTAACTGAATATCGAGGGGAATGGGTTTAAAAGCCTAAACCAACAAAAGTTATCTTATACGGAAACCTATCCTAGCGACTGGAGATCCTATGGACTAGGATCAATAGGCAAACCAGTTCTGAAAAACTCAAGACGTAATGCATTTGTTTGGACTTAGTTTTACTCCATTCATATGGTACACGATATAAATCCATGCCTACAGAAGTATTAAAAGGATAAAACTATGTTTTTTAATGATGACCATATCTTGAAAATAACAAGTGGGGTATATGTACGATACTCTTAATGGTTGTGATTACCTATATTAGTGTGAGCTGGGTCGGCTCTATGAGAATATTAAAGGCTTTTTATTCTCTAAAAATACTCGCAGAATCAAAAATTGTTCAGGACCAAAATGAACACAACCAAGAGATCGGATGTGAAAGAAAATAATGCTTTGTAAAGCTTATTGTCTGGTTATACAATAACGGCTGACGGTTCAAGATGAAATAATTCACCGATTAGCCAAGTATATCCAATAAGTTTTAAATAGGAAAAGTTCAAAGTGAAATATCTACTTATTCTCAATATAGCATTATTTTCATATGAACTGTGTGATATTACACTTTGTGTGGGACATATATCGTCATTCATGTGGGGGATTGTTAGAATTCTCAAAAATAGTAAATGAGATATACCTCACATTGCCAAAAATAAGTCAATTTGCTTGTTTATATAGTGTACTCTTAATCCCTATATTGGCCCTTAGGGTCAGGTAATTTTGTGTGAGGGGAATGACCTATATGGCCATGGACTAACACGCGCGCGCGCCGCCCGTCTGACTGGCCGAACCGGGTCGGGTGAGGGTCGGGTGCAGGTCCAATAAGATTGGGCTGTGTCATATATTTTTACTACCTAAAAATGGACTAATTTTAAAACATAAGTGTGTTTAAATAGATACGGATTTTCCAACAGTTGTGACCGTTGCAAACTGATGAAGAGATGGATTTTTCCAGATGACCGTTACAACGAAAAGGCAACAGTTTTTGGCTGTTGCAAACGAAGAGAGACGACTGTTTCAAACCGCAATAGTTTTTGGCCGTTGCAAACGAAGAGATGCGACTGTTGCAACCCGCAACAGTTTTTGACCGTTGCAAATGAAGAGGCACGACTGTCGCGAACAGTAACACTTTTTGGCATTGCAAATGAAGGGTTGCTACTTTTCTCAACGGGTGTAGCCATGGAGAATTCGGCTATAAATAAGGAGGAAACCTGATCACTTTCCTCACTCAATTTTAAAACTGAATTATCTCTTCTTTATCTTCATTTTCTTAAAATCATAATCAGTCCTATCACACAGAGGATCATACACATCACGATCTCGAGCAGCTTACGTCTGTTGTATCTTGGGAGACTTTGAATAAAGTCTTAAGAAAATTATTACGACAAGCCTTAGACGAAATTTCCTTCTTCATCCGGTTAGATTTCTACTTGATTTATATATATATATATATATATATATATATATATATATATATATAATTTTTATTTCTGCGTTTGTACTATTTCTTTAAATAGTATAACGTTTTATTTATCACTATAGTTATTATTACTATACTTGCTAGTTTGTTGTTGTAATTAATTACAACATACTTACTATTAAAAATAGCTAATACAGAATTCCATAGTAGTGGAAATCTGATTTGTAAACTTGTGAGACGAGTTTATTATTGACTAGTCTTTGTTTTGGTATACTATATGTATAACAAAAGGTTGTATGATTAATAGGTTTTTGACGAATAGCTAAAATAGCACTAATATAAACTATATTGCAACTTTAAGTTGCTCATGTTGTAATGTAATTGTGATCACCCATGGCTGTATCGTAATATACCAATCATGTATTATTATGTTGTATATATACTTTCTCGCTATGATGGAACGACTAGGTAGTTAAAATTGAAATGAAATGAAATGATGAAGTTAATTTGTTTACATACCATGACTCTTTATTGTTTTCTGCATATATGAAAAAATTGGATCTTATATTGTCATTTGAAAATAAGATTAGTGATCGCAACACCCTAGTATTCGTTTTCGAGTCTCAAATTGAGGGATGTTACAGTGTGACACAATATATCTAAGCGAAAGAGAATTTTGTCACGATCGTGATAGCAACAAAAGTTCATAGTTTGAAGCTGTGGATCGAAAAATATGAAGCATTGAAGTTTGAGCGTTGGCAACTTGGCATATGGATAATAGGGAGGACTTTTGAAGCTAATATGGGAGCTTGGAGTAGTGTTAGTCGATGGTAGAGTAAGTGCAATCAACTAGTACAAATTGCTGAAGCGGGATAAATTGATAGCACGAAGCAGAGCCATTATGGTTCCTTAATGCCTCGACTCCAGTTGATTGGCATTGGCTTACCAGCAGACTAAACTGGCTGTCAATTGACTGGCAATAAATTGTTAATCCACTGAAAATCATCGAGAATTAGCAATCTCGAGCCAATTCTAATTTGATTTGAAAATGGCACTTTGGCACTTCATTCATAGACTTTATTTCTTGGCTCTTGGATCTTTCACAAGTAATCTAACAATTGAAACATATTAGAGACACTATATAAGCATCTCATATGCTAGGATTTTAAGGGAAGTTCTTCTTGTGATTGATGTTGTTAGATTGAGAGTTATCTTCCTTAATTCTCTTCATTGTTTGTAGTCTCCATTGAAATATATATTATCAAGCTCTAGTAATTCTCTCTAAAATTACTTCTTTGTTGTTTTATTCGTCTATTTTCCGAGATTGTGATCGTCTGTGAAACCGGTGAATTTAATTTGCGTAACCATTGTTTTATTGTCTACTGGTTATACCATGTTTATAACCATTCTTTTATTGGCTTCCATTGTGTTTGAGAATAATTAAATTCTAGAAACTTCCTTTAAAGTGCACTACGAGTCCATTAGTGTGTAAATCAAACCTGCAACATCTACCCATATGACCTGCATGTCTATACACACAACTATAAATAGCAAAATGCTAACAATACCCCTATTTTAAATTTTGGTAAACAATATTTTATTCCCGTTTTTTAAAATTAAATCTAAATATTAATCGCATGTTTCCATTATCAAAGCTACTTTTTTTTTTTAAATGCAAATATTTGCAAAGGACATACAAAAATTTGCGAATACTTACAATTCAGAAATTACAAAAATTTGTTGAGTTTCCTACAAAAATTTGTTGAGTTCTCCGCAAGTATCATGAAACTTAAAAGTTGAGGATTTCTTAAAAACCTATTTTTTAGGAGGGACAGCAGTATATTTTGGATGTTTCAATAGAAATTGAGAACATTTTCTGTGTTGTATAACTAGTTCAATTACCAGAAAATTAAGAGACGTGTTATGCCACTTTATATATAGCTGCAATAAGACTTGAAGCAAGATAGGAGTAGATAATCTCATGATTTGATGTCCCTTTATTATTTGCAGAAAATATACTATATTTAAATTCCAATGTAAATTAATATTCTATAATATTTAGGGCAATAGTTAGATGAAAAGTCCTTAACTGACTAAAGCAAATGTCACACACTCACCTAATCTGCTAATCATAGAGTAATCAAGAATCATTCCAGGGCCGTCCATATCTGATTTCACCTAAAATCTATGCACGTTGGACTTTGGCTGTTGGGTTGTTCAAATTATTGATTTAATTTATACATTTTTAACGGTTCAGATCATCAGTTCCAGTTCAAATTTGTTTGAAGCTAAAATTCGCCATTTGGTGTTTGCATTGCAGACTTATAAGTTGTGTTTTAGTTAGAAAATTAAGATCGGTTTAATTTTTATGTATTCATTATTTGTTTACATCTAAGTAGTTAATTGATTAATTAACATTATCATTTTATATATATAATATATGTACTTGACACGATTTCGGGTTTGGTAGTAAAAGTCTAAAAGATGCTGCTTCACGTTCAAATATTGAGTAGTTGGTATCACATATTTCATTATATTTATTAAGCTAAAACCAACCACATGAGATTGCCTTAATCATAGCATAGTTTCTAAAATATGCATATTCTATCTGTGCATGTATAAAACAAAATGAAATGGGTTCTTGTTGTGATTACGAATTAGATGAGGATTCTTGTTGTTGCGGTCAATTAAATGTCCAAGACATGTTAGAGAATTCGCATAATTCAATGGAGACTAGACATCGATCTAATTTTGGCTGGTAAGTTCTTGAATTTCACAATTTTGTTTTGCCTTATAATTACGTTTTGTTTTCCCTGTATTTTGTAGACGTAACTAACATATATAGTTGCTATCTGATCATTTTCTTGCAAGTTATATATGGAAACAAACAGAATTTGTTCTCTTTATCCCTATAAAGGATCTCGTGTACTATCAAGTAGTAAGTTTTAATGAATTCTTCCTTAATTTGTCATATATAAAGGAAATATTTTATATCACCTTTTAGTTTGCCATTTGGTGATTTACAAAATTAGCAAAGACTTAAAAATGTTATTTCTTAAACCATGAAGGCATAACTTGCCTGTTTATCAATTTTGTTCAATGGACTAATAGAATTCTTCTTTGACAAAAAGATGTGTAATGATATTTGATTTTTCAGGGATGAAGCAAGCAGAAAAAGCAACCAAAGACAGAGAGAGACTAACGAAAAAATTCCAGGAAAAAAATCAAGCAGCAAATTCAGTTCATTAAAACTAGTTCTTGTCATCATCGTCTTTGGAACATTTCTTACATTTCTCTTTTCACCAATTGTTCGTACCAACCATGTCTCACAATCAAGTATGAGGTAAGATATATTGTTAAATCTCTGCAGTATATAACACATGATCAAATTGCTCTTCCCTAATTTTAAAAATATACCAAAAATAAGTACTTTTTTTGTACATTCATATCCTTTCAATTCATTTAACTAGCTCAGGCAATTCTGATCCTATAATATACCAATAAAATGCAGGCTCAAAGAAGAAGTTCATCAAACAGAGCACAAACCGGTAACAGATTCACGATATATATCACATATCAACGTAAACTGGACTCAAATATCAAAACTTATGGAAATTGTACTTAATGGTAAAAAGGGAAAGCTAAATACTGGACTACTAAATTTCAATACCACTGAGGTTAAATACTGGAAAAACAATTATCCACATGCAGACACATCGATCATAAGCTTAAAAAATGCTGAGAAAAATGTTACCTGGGGAGATCTGTATCCTGAATGGATTGATGAAGAAGGGGAATACTCAAAAGTCCCAACTTGCCCACATCTTCCTAATCCAGTTTACACTGTACAGTCTGGATTTGAACTTGTAGTCGTCAAGCTTCCCTGTAATAAAAGATTGAGTGGTTGGTCTAGAGATGTTGCTCGATTGCATTTGCAGCTTGCTGCAGCTAAGGCAGCTGTTGCTGGAGGAGAAAATAAATACAAGTCTTATGTATTGTTTGTCACGAATTGCTTTCCCATTCCTAATTTGTTTAGGTGCAAGAATCTAGTTGTTCGTGAAGGAGATTATTGGCTGTATAGGCCGGATTTGTCAGTTTTGAAAGAAAAAGTTCGACTTCCAGTAGGGTCGTGTCAGCTGGCGGTGCCCTATAAAGCAAAAGGTTAGTTTCTGATTGTCTTACTTTCTTTTAAAAAATGATTTTCCATACATCAGAAATTAGAAAAATGAATTTAAGTTATCCTACAAGGGGATATAGTGTGTCATAAGTCATGACACAAAAACTTGCATAATTTCTGTTTGATTCAAAGTATATATTTGTATTCTATGTGATGGCACATTTTAATTTTACCCCATAACAGAGATATAAATAGCTTTATTTAAGATAAGATAAATTCATATAGCTCTTCAATCGATATTCTTTGGGGTTATTATCACCATATTCTGGTTTTATACAAGAACATGGAAACATCCAAGGACCAAAATCATCTGAATATTTTTGAAGAACAATGCATTTTAGCAGATTTGATTCTGCATCATTGATTAAAGCCATTAGATCATAATCTTATCGTCAATATATTCCGACTCTGTTTATAACCAGTTTATGTAATCCAACTCCGAGTGAGTTCTCTTTCTCACTGTGTTATATATATTTTACTCTGTTTCAACTGATACATATGCATGTATGTGCGTTCATGTTCGTTATATTTGTATTTTTCATAAGAAAACATATACAAGCAATTACCGAATGGAAGAATAATAGTGAAAGACATATCTGAAACATTTTCATGTGTTTTGTGCTGATTTATCCAAATTCAGAAAGACTGGTATCCAATGCAAGAAAGCACAGAGAAGCATACGCAACAATCCTACACTCAGCAACCAACTACGTGTGTGGGGCAATCACAGCTGCCCAAAGCATTCGCATGTCTGGATCAACAAGGGACCTCGTCATACTCGTAGATGAAACCATCAGCAACCACCACAGAAAAGGTCTGGAAGCTTCTGGATGGAAAGTCAGAACAATCAAGAGAATCAGAAACCCAAAAGCAGAACGAGACGCCTACAATGAGTGGAACTACAGCAAGTTCAGACTATGGCAGCTCACGGACTATGACAAAATCATATTCATAGATGCCGACCTCCTAATCCTAAGAAACATAGACTTCCTATTCTCAATGCCTGAAATAACCGCTACTGGAAACAATGCCACGTTGTTCAATTCAGGAGTGATGGTTCTGGAACCTTCTGTTTGTACGTTCAACCTCTTAATGGAACATATCAATGAGATTCAATCATACAATGGAGGTGATCAAGGCTACCTTAATGAAATTTTCACATGGTGGCATAGAATGCCTAAAAGAATGAACTACTTGAAAAACTTCTGGGCTGGGGATGAAGATGAAGTGAAAGCAAAGAAAGTTCGATTATTTGGAGCAGACCCACCTGAGCTTTACGTACTGCATTATCTGGGGTTAAAGCCATGGCTTTGTTTTAGGGACTACGATTGCAATTGGAATGTAGATATAATGCAGGAGTTTGCAAGTGATGTTGCACATGAGAGGTGGTGGAAAGTACATGATAAAATGCCAAAGAAGTTGCAGAATTTCTGCCTTTTGAGATCGAGGCAGAAAGCTGGGTTGGAGTGGGACAGGAGACAGGCAGAGAAAGGCAACTATACAGACATGCACTGGAAGAGGAAAATAAAAGATAAGAGACTTAAAATATGTAATGAAAAGTTTTGTTACTGGGAGAGTATGTTGTGGCACTGGGGTGAGACAATTACCAAAAAAAACAAGAAGGGAATTAGTGGAAAATCTGATAGAGGTTTACCTAGTTAGTTTTGGCAGAAATAATAATATTGATATTGATTCATGATATAGTATATATTGATGTAAATTATGACTTTGGTTTGACATTGTCAAATTTTGGAATTTAATATAGTTTAGTGTATTTCCATAGAACAGTGCTATATCAACCGACTTTAGGGGCATACGGAAGGTACAGGTGCAGATTCAACGGTAGATATCACGGAGGCGAACATGATTTTACGTTCCAGATTTCACTCGTGTTGAGCCGGTTCATTTATCAGCCTGATGAAATAGCAAATTCGATTTCCATGTATCCCGTACTTCTACATGATCATGTTGAGTGTTATGAGAGAGACATCGTTTATCGGGGATAATAATACCTTGTTCATCTACCTCGTAGGTTCTGGTTAATGTATTTACATTAGGACATGTGGACCATTCAGTCTGTAATTCAATGGCTTGGATGAAGTTATACGGAGTTATAGCTAGTCATGCTTACGTGATGCATTATTCTTTGTAAAATGCATAAACTGTTCATGGGGTGGACTAAAGGCCATTTTGGAGTACAGTATATGAAGATGCAATCCAAACATCGACCCAAACATATCAACTTTTGTAAAATACGATAAGACTGGTGTGTCTGGCCACATTGCATCATGTGTATGTAAAATAGGATTGAAGATCGTGTGTGTGTAAAATAGGATTAGGACTCATCTATGAGTCCACATTCATGTGTATGTACTTGTGTATATGTCATACATAGGTTGACACGCTTGCAAGGACGTTTAAGTAGATGTGAGCATTTCCTCCCTCCTCAACAAATAATCAGAATACTCTATACCTTAGCGTAAACCACATGTTTTGCCATATAAGAACTAAAACATAAATGTATTTACATTAACAAATTTCTAGTGCAAGTACCTTATATTTTAGCAGTTTGATAACTGTGATATAAGCAGGGGAGGATATCAGTGGTAGACCCGTGCTATTTATTTTTTGGTTTATTGCTTTAAGAAATCTTTATACCTATGTACCAAAACTTCTGCATGAACCATTTATGACAAGTTCACAGAATCGAATTTGAATCAAAGCCCAAGATACACAAAGCAGACACCAATCTCTCTATATAGAGCTTAGGGACCCTCAACTTGTTCTTTACAATGTAGAAAAACATAAAAGGATATCCTCTTTCGAGGTATAAATGAAATCGATATGGCTAGTTTAATTACCTGTCAGTGTTCAATAGAGCGACATTGCGTCCATACATATTGTCCATGTCCATACTTGTCAGCAACAGGTTTTGAACTTTTTTTACCTTGGTGTTAGGCTCTGATGTCATTGTTATGAATCAAACTAGATGGAACCTTCAAAACTAACTTTTAAAAGGAGGGTGTGTAGTTGGTTATATAGTCATCACTTGTACCATATTAGACAATATGAGACATTACATCTGCTCCGATGGCAAACCCTTCGGTCACATGTAACAGGATAAGGATTTGGAAGTTTCCTACCAGCATCTTATGCATTATATATAATCCCGTTTGGGACAGGCATTTCATCGAACAGAATATGAGCGCGAGATGAATTATTAATATATAATTTTCTAACATTGCAGATCATGCCCACTTAGGATTCTCCATGTAACAAGTAAAGTTTGCTGAGTCTGGTGATGAGAGTGATGCAAATGCTTCTTGAATTAAAATAAAGGATCGGATTTTGGATGTTATGTCTTGCAGATTTTTACAACGGAGATTCCTAGGTAGTTTGTTGGATTAGAGAACTTTTCAGAGCAAATAAAACCCATATATACAAACCAACATGCCTGACTTTATGACAAGATCCAAAAGCTGTACGCTAAAGTAAGACATTAAAGTGCAAGCTGCATATAAAGATCGAAGGCCAATTGTATATCCCCGCATCTGTCCAACCTTCCGATAATCTCTGGGCAACAAATAAGAGAAGTCCGCGGATGCGGCACAGTGGAAAAGAGACTTGGGTTCTGATAAAAAGATACAGGTTCGATTTCTACCATGCGCTTTTCTATCCTATATAAATTTACCCGAGGGTATAGGGGCTTGGCTCAGTGGACGGCTTTACTATACTCTGCTCAGGAGTTTACCGGCCCGCCGGGTTCTTCTGTGTTTTTAAAAAAAAAACAAACAATAAGAGAAAAACGAAACCTCGACAGTGTACAAAATAAACTTTGTACTCGAGTACAAACGTTTCCTCCCGATATAGATGAAAATAAGTAAACATGAATTAATTCTAACTCCCACGGGATTAAAAAAAGTAAAATATCTCTAGAAGAAAGTAATCATATTTGACCACTTTACATTATAGTTATATAATTCAGAGTATCATTTCCTATTTGATCCCTTTGAATTCCATATTCGAAGTTGCGATTGAATCTATTCATTAAAAAAAACCAATTCGATACATTTCTTATGTACCATAGATACTATATTGGATTTGAATCGGATTTCGGATCAATCAGATGATTGAGGTGAGGAAATATACTTTCGATTACAGTCCTTCAAGGCTAAAATTTCCTCATTATTAACGGCATATTCACCCTCTTTATAGAGAACAAGCTCGTTTTCCATAATCTGTAGAATAACGCCCTTTCAATTTTGTAATTTTTAGGGGTTAAGAGCATCAAGAATGACAATTTTTGCAATGGTAATGTTTAAAGTCATCTTGATCATGTTTGCAGAAAAACTATGAAACTTCGAAGATGATACATAATAAAAAATAAATCAAGCATTTAGGGATCTAAGGATCTTGTATATAACAAATGCAGTATGAATAGTACAAACAATATGTGCTTTGTTAAATTTATGTAATACAAAATCTGGTGTGGATCAATTAACGGTTTTCTTGGAGTACTTTGGGTGGTGAAGAGAACTAAGCGTAGAGAAGGAAAAATGAGAGAAGAGGACTGAGCTTGAGAAGCTGGAGGAGAGAAAAAGTAATTCTGATCATTTCATAACAAATAATAACAAATCGTGTTACACTTTATACCGTTAATCATAACTTTTTCACTCACACAGATTGTGACGACCAACCTACACCACCGGCATCCAATATAACTAAATAGTACGATATTGTCGTTCCCGGTCGATGTAGGATGATTGTCAAGGGTTGGAAAGTAATAAAATATCACAAAACCTATTGGATATCACACAGCGCATTGAATAAAATATAATATATATCATAAATATAAAACAGGAGAGACAGTAATAATTGAGTGATCAAATATCATAGTATAGATCCACAGAGTTATGCAACATATAAAAAGAGTTTATAGAATCGAATAAACCCAAATACTATCTCATAAATCGTAATGACAAACAAACAATGTCAAGGCTGCACAGTGTTGTCCAGCAGAACAAGCATAAAATCCATATATAGTACGAGAAGCTCCATTATGCTCGTTCTCTGCACTGTGTACACCTAGACCTGATGTCTAGTCTACTCATTTAAGAGTACTCGAGATAATAGGAAGCAAAGTATAAAACATTGAATCGGACAATAGTCTGGTGCGAGTGATAAATAAATCTCAAAATGTTATACAAATTGATATAATAAGGAACAAAAGGTATAAGAGTCATACCTAATCTTTCCCTGTGTCCAAACAGTTAGCACATAACATCTATAACATGCTACTTTACTATCATCATAAAAATGTACCGTGTCCTAAGTACAATATGGGTTGGCAAGGTATCCACGTCCTATATACCTATGTCATGTGACATCCCCAAGGTGATAGACTACGGGTAAAAAAATCAAAGCAAACATAACATCCATCAGACAATCCTCACTATCACTTAAGTGCCTTGGATATATGATAAGTCGTATAACCATCCTAATGTTAGAAACCAAGGGAGAAGTTTCATTTTCTTGATGCTAGAAATCCATGCCACTCGGTATGCCAGGAGACTAAACTGCACGTCTTCGCAGTCCAGGGTATATGGAACACTACCTATATCCAAAAGTATAAGAAATAATACCCAATGAGCGTCCTCACTTACCCTTGCTTTACGACCATACTGGAACACTCCAAGTATCAACCATCCCTTCGCACACATCCTCGAACCATCCCTAGTTCGATTCATCCCATCATCAACGTAGAACCCTTCCTTGTCCTGGTTACTTTCGTTTCCATAGTAGAGCACGTCCTAGCTCCACTTTATAGGCTCGCGTCCTAGAACCCATCTCATCATATCTTCCCATAATAGAGCACATCCAAACTCCGTTTCACAAGTTCACATCCTAGAACTTGTCCTTATGGGTTACCATCACGACTCCCATCTTAGAGCCATCATCATCGGAACACTTCTAGACGTCCTTATTGGTCGTAGAATCCACATCTCCCAGCCCCGAAACTGGTACATCGAAATACTCCAATATCGCTTCGTTCTTTAACCATCAGTCTTCATTGTATTATCATATCTACATCAATCGACGAGCGAATGAATATCTATAGCATGGCCCAAGGATTATACACTTCACCTCCTAAAAGTTTCGCCTAGACCTGATAAATCATTTGAGTCGGTATTGACCTCTACCATTTGGTGCCCAGAAGAATCCTTCAACAAATTTGGGTCTCTCTATTTCCATGAAGTCTCTTTCCTCCAATGCTCCAACTTCCAAGTCACTAGACCTGCACCATCATTTGGGAAGTACTCGATACCGAGTTAAGTGATTGGTATAGAGCCCCTTAGCCAAAATTTAGCCTTCAATTCTCCTAGTCCTACTTCCTTTTGCTCGAAACCCGACTGAAAGAATCCTATATTTTTCCCCAATCAGGCCCCGAGACAAAGCCTATGAAACTGATTAAGGCATCAATTGAATCAAAGCCTTCTCCTTCTTACCCGAAGTTGACCTCGAGTTTTCCACTTAATGTGCGGCTCGAAGCAGAAGTCCATTGGCCTGATTTCCACTGACCATAATCTACTTGTCACAGGAGAATCCCTGAGCTAATCTTGAAGCATGTAATAACCCGCACCCCAATGGGCCTGAATTTTTACGAAATCGAAAAGCCAAGTCCATTAATGTATGGATTTTGGTTTGTTATTCCATTGTGAGTCCTATCGTTAATGCCATGACATGCATTCATTTGTTTATTTAAATGATACCAAACCAACAGTCCGTACTTTAGTGGACTTTGGTTTTGGATTTAGCAAAAATTCATGTCCAATGGGGTAGGGTTGTTACAATACGACTTGAAGTATGGGCTCTTCTATACTCCAAAGCCCCTCCTCCGAATTACATCGAATTCCAACCACTTTTGTAACAACCCATATTTTGATAATTAAAATATTAAATTTAATAAGGTTTTGGGCTTTAATATTGTCAGAAATTAAAATTTATGATTTATTAAATTGAATCTTATTAGATTAGAAATTTTGACTTTAAGATAAATCTTAAAACAAATAATTCAATGAGATAAAACATATAATTGGCTAATATTGATTGAATGTAATTGACTACTATACTATGTTAACGTAATTTCAATCAACTTAAATAATAAAGGTTAATAAGGAATATAATAAATGATGTATAAATTGATGTAATCTTATGTTATTAATTGCAATTGGTTTTAATATGGAGTATGAAATCAATTATTTTGTACGTAAATTTATTAACCTTTGTTTGTAAACAATAAGTTAATAGATATGGACTATTAACGTATAACCATTGTTTTATTTATTTTTTGATTATTAAATCCGTTAGAAATTTATTTGGTAATTAATGGAGAATTAATGTAATTGAAATATTACAATTGATATAAGAAGAAACGTTAACTGTTGAGTGGTGAGTGTAAAACTTATGTTAATCAATTGCATAAGGGAATAGTTGATTTGATAATAAGAATGTAAATCAAAATAAAAGGATTTGTTTGAAATTTATATATATAATGAATAGGTTTTATTACATTTGTAATTAAATGTTGGAATTAAATTAGTATATAGATATTGGGTTTAACATAGAAAATTGGATTTCAAATGAAACAATTGGATTAATTATCTTCCCTGTATTAGGGTATGTTTTGAGATTTAATCATTGTAAGTAATAGTAATTATATCTTGCCATTAATAAGAGATAGAAGTAAATGGTAATTAATTAATGATATGTGCAACATATGTTTTGTGCTAAAAATATATTAAGAATTTCATTGAGAAATATTACGTTCAAATTGTAAGCACTTAAATTTGGTACATATATAACGATTATATGAAATTAATTGATAAAGAAATAATGTGGTTGTACGAAGTATTATTTCTGTGACTCTTTAATGGGATAATCTTTAAATATAAGTTGGTTTTAAAGGGGGAGGTGTTAATTGTAAATGAATGTGTAATAAAAAGAAATATGTTTTGATAAAAATAAAAGAAAGAATGGTTTCTTGATAAGAATATTCTTATCATATAAAGTGAATATTTCATCTATGAATGTTAATTTAATTTCATTAAAATAAAGAATTGAATTTTGTTGTATGTTTCTAGTTGGAATATTTGATTTATCTAAATATTCCTTAATTTGAATTTAATTAAAAAAAAATGTACAATAATAAAATGGTAAGAAAACAACTTGAAGGTTTGGTTAAGTTTTTGATTTGGAATAGTTAGCATATTAACATAGAAGATTTATTCCGTTTCAAATTTGACTTTGGGGTCTCGGTTCATCTTTTAATGTGTGGGGTGGCGGTCCTCATTATGTTAATTATACCGTTTAATTTTATTTACTGTGTACTAAATAAAAATACATATATGTGTGTAAATTTGAGCGTATTAGGGTTAATAAAATATGTTAAAATGAATTGTTTTCTTAGTATATTTGATTTGTGATATCTATGTACGGACTACATTCTCAAATTTAAATCTGTCGCTTTCATTTATTTTATTTTATTACTACTTTCTTTCATTAAATACATGCCTCTTTTGGTCTTCCAGTAAGTTTTATTTATTTACACGCGAGCCTTGCCTTGAAATATTTCATTTCTGAATGTAGATTTAATTTCATTAGAGTAAAGAATAGAATGATTTGTTAAAAAAGAAAAGAAATATACATTTATTTGAACGCTGTTTTAGCATACATATTGATTTCAAGAATATGAATATAATTTAAGTAAGTTATTTATTACGGTGGTGTAAAACAACAAATTTATAAACATGTTTAAATGACTTAAAGAAATAATTATCCTATTTCTCGTCCATTTTGGTTTATCTATTTTGAAATTTAACTTTGTTATTAATTGCAATTAATGTAATGGAAAGATTTTGATTAAAAGGAAAGAAAACTTTGATTGCAATTAATAGATTTAATAAAAGAAACGTACATTTTGTGTTAAACAGAAATGGTGCTTTAATGGAAATAAAAGTATTGAACGTTCTCATTTTTAAGGTAGGTATAATTTTATTAATTGTGCGTAGATAAAAATTTGTATGTGTACAAATTGAGTATTATTTGAGTGAATGAAATTAATTTGGTTACGTTTCGAAAGAAATTGAATTTCAAAATGTGTATGTGGTCCCTTCATTTCTTTTTATTTATTGCATGTACGTTTTAAAATAGTTACCTCATTATTAAAACTTGGTCCGTTCATTTCTCCTTCGGTTTAATACCTAAGCCTAAGCTTTTAGGCTATATTTAATTCTTTCCATCTCATTTTTGCTTATAAATTTTTTTATTTTCCTTTGGTTTGCAAATTTTCTCATTCCTACATACATTTCCTTATGCATTATCAATGCCTAAAGCATTTAAAACTAAACGTGCATTTTGTCCCTCCACCTTTATTTCCTTATTATTAAATAATCTATAATTTTATTTCTTCATTTGCATTTTATTTCTTCGATCACCTCATATTCATTTAGTTCACATCTTTCAATACTACGTTTTAGGGCCGTTCATATTTTACTTTATTTCAACTCCTAGTTTGTTTATATATACCTTATTAGCTTTTCATTTGTTTCCATCTTCATTCCTTTAGTCATATTTTATTTTCTAATCTCATCTTCTATAGCTTCATTTTTCAAATAAAACTTCCATCTCATTTTTATCTCTCTTACCTTTCTCCTTTCGTTTTCATTTTTTCTTCTTTAAATCTACTTCTTCTCTTCTTTTTTTTACTTCATTCTTTGTCTTTTTGTTTCTTCTTCTACTTCTCTTCTTCTTTTTGAAAGCTTCCTTTTCATTTTCAGTTCTTTATTTTCTTTAAATTTTCTTCTTCTTTTTCAAACATTCTTCTTTTTTCCAAATTTTTTTTCTTTAAATCCAGATCTATAACAACTTCTCTATCTCTTCCAAAACATTCTAAAAAAAGATTAAGATGGAAGGAAACAACTCAAAAGGAGGAAGTAGTAGCGGATCCAAATCCGACTAGAAAAGGGAAATCCACAAGGTGAGTGTTTAAACTCACTCACGAAATATTAAAATTTTATTGCAAGTTAAACCAGGTCATATAGTGATAAATTTTTGATTGTTGGTTTCGAATATTTATTAATATTTAATTGAATGGCTAAATTCCAATATGTGATGACTAATAATTACTGTGACATATTATTGAATTGGTTGATTTGTTGAATTGATTGATTTGAATGTTGATTGTATGTTGTGATGGATGCTATTGTGATTGAATGTATATTTGTTCATTTATTTGATATATCTTTGTTATCACCCTATAGTTTATTGTAATTATTTAAATTTCATATTGATTATTTGCACACTGAATAAGGATGTAAAACCCATGAATTTCAAGTGTTTACATCAAAGAAAAAAAATAGTATGTTTAGATTTACTATTTGAACCATAAAAATGATGTTGGAAAGTAAACCGTCGTTACCTTACTTGAAAGTTTTCATAATTAAATTTTGAAATATTGGGAAGTTTCCAAAAAAAAAAGGTGAATATTGAAACTTTGGAACATTTTTATAAATCAAATCTCTGAAACTATGAAATTTAACTGGAAATTATTCAGTAAATTTGTAATTTACTAGAATGGATCTATTGTGAAATCCATTTTGTTTTGAATGTGGAAGCAATAACATTTTCAGAAATTTGAACCTTCAAAAATGTAGTTATCTGCATTCCTTATTTTATATACTTTTGATTTAATTTGCATAAGAATTTTAGTTCTGACTCGAGTGTATTATTTTCCTTTATGCTCGGGTCAACCTGATTTTTTCAGCATTGAAGACTATTTCTGGTGGACGAAGACGAAAATTCAGTATATTATTGCTATTTATTATTTCACTACATTCTGTGTTCCGCTGCATTATTTGGTTATTTATGATACATGTGTAACTCTGATTTGAATTTATAAAAGTGTAATGACATGTTATTTGTAAAACAGCTTCATGAACTGTTTATTTGATTATTATATTTTGTCATTACGCTGCGAGATTCTGTATTTTGTTTTTCTCTTTCCTTTTTCTTTTTTTTCTTATTTACCCCATTAACAATCCTCTCTTTTGAATGGTTTGATTCTGACATGTGTGTTTATTGTCGATTTGAACTATCCAAAAAGGTGGCCCTGTTACAGTTGGTATCAGAGCTTTGGGTTAGACATACCTTAGCCTGTTGGGGTTAACTAATTAGAGATATGGTATTAATACCCTAGAATAAGTTGTCCGAGTGTATATACGAGAGCGCGTATTTGTTAGTGTTATAAAAATGTTTTATATAAATTTTGAAATGAAATTATTTTTCCTAATATTATATGATATATATAAAGGAATAAATTTTTAAGACTAATATATTTATTTGTAATGTGTTTGATTTATGAAATGGTAGTATTTAATTATTATCATTTGTGTTGACATATTGTATTTAATCCAATTATAAACATTGGTTAATTATTGTTGACTGAATTAATGGACTAAACACTAGTTTAATAATGGTGTATTAAAGAGAATAAAATGAATAATTAGGATATTTGTTTATAAAATTGAAATGTTGATGTGAATTTTGTTGTTTGTTGACATGTAGTTTCATCTATTGGAAAAAATGGAATATTTGGATATTTTGGATAATCAAAACCTTTTTGTATTAATATAAGAATGAAACTTGATAATTAAGTTGAATTTTATAGTTGAATTGATAACCTTAATTTGAAAGAAAGTAAAATAAGGTTTAATTTGTTATATCTATGTTTAGTAAATGAATAGAATTGGGGTATACATTCTTAGCATGTAATGTAATAATATACAAGTATGAACTTTAAGCCTTGGGATGTTTAAATTGAAATTATGATTAAGGAAATGTTGTAAATGAGATTAAATTGGAAAAATATGTTTATAAACTTAATTAACATTTATGAAACATGTCATAAATAAATTTAAAGGTAAAGATGAAACTAAATGGAATAAGCAATATGAATTAAAAGTGAAATGATTACAAATAAAGCCATGACTTGTAAATTGTTATGAAATAAATAGATGTTGCAATAAATGGTTATAAATAAAGTTGTGATAACTTTAAACTCGAACAATATCTTATAAAAAGGAATTAAGTTTTATAAATTGGTCGTAAAGAAATTCCTTATGAAATGATTTGCAAATAAATTAGTTTTAAATGAGAAATATTACATGTGAAATGAATGTAATTTAAATTAAAGAGAAATATAAGCAATATTATGAGAATGAATATATTAATGTTTATATTAAATGGAGAAATTTTGTGAAACAAATATTAAAGTATGAAGTGATATTTTTGTTAATCGATGAGATTAAAAATGATTTATAACTGAAGGGTTAAATTTGAAATTCGAGAATTGAATTTCGGTATTTTGTAATTAGTTTACGATTTTCGAAATATATATAATAATAATACAATTTAGTAGTATTTTCCAAATAAGAAATGTTTCAAACGAGTTCAAATGAATTCCAATGATTTCAAAGAAATCTCAATGAAGTTTTCAAGAAAATAGAAGTCCGGAACTCACTTATGTCGCTGGAAAATAATTTCGGTGATGAGTGCACGCATCATCGACATTGATATTCGAGTCTCAGAGTGGGGGGAGAGGCCACTTTAGTAGCTTTGCTATGCGAGTGATTTTGTGAAACCAATTTTGATTTCCAATTTCGAGGTATGATTTGATATTCGAAAGATATATGTATATATATTTGAAATGATTTGAAATGAATCGGTGTTCAATCCTCGAATTTCGAATTTGTTTTAGTATAACTCTATTATAAAAAAATTGATTTACTGATTTGTTGCTGATTTCCAACTCTTGGATTTGAAATTTGATTTCACCAACTATTTTGAAGGTTCGAGCACTTCCAAATCAGGGTTTAAAATTTTAAAACTAAGAAATTTCGAAGAGTATAAATATTTGATCAAGAATATAAGTTTTGTTTTGTATGTTTAAAGTATGAAGGGTATGACTTAAGTAAATTTGAAACTTTTGTTAAATAAATAATTTGCGAAAAGGAAATTTGGATTTTTCATATAGAAATAAAAAGTTTAAAGGTTTTAAAGGGATAGTTATAAAGTTGCAAACTAGGATTATTTTCTAAACCTATTATTTTGGGAGCTTTGAAATTGAGATATTTAATTTGGAAGAAAATTAGTGAAATCATATATGATTTTGAAACTGAATTGATATAGAAATAATTTGAAATTGAGAACCTTATATTATTAAGTACTTGATTTGGAAATGGTCGAACTTATATAAAATGGATTTGTATAAGTATGAATGATTTGAAAGGTACTCAATTTGGAAAGAGAATTTTATATAATCGAAGCCTACATAAGTGTGATTTGATATACTATTGATTTGGAAAGTATTCGATTTGAAAATGGAATCCTATATATAATGGACTTTATATAAGTATGATATTTGAAAGTATTTGGAAAGGTACTATATGATATATATTTCGAAGTAAAGATATGAAAAGTACCTTCTGCTTGATATCCGCTTTGTGGCCACATTGTGGATTCATTCTATCGATATTATTCTCTCTGATTTTTGGTTTTTCGGATATGATACTCGAGTGTTCCCACCGTGGCGTAACACATGGTTTTTTTTTCTCTCGCGACTGCATAGCGCAACTGCCTGGCTGAGTCTGGCCTAGGGGTACGGATTGTTTCCTGGAGGATCCACGCGTAACCATTATGTATCCTGCAATCTGTGTAGGTCGCATTAGTAGCGAAACTGCCTGGCTGAGACAGCCTAGGGGTACGGATTATTTCCTGGGGGACCCAGGCGTAACCATTGTGTATCATGCACCCTACTAGTCATCATGGCGTAACTCATAGGGCTGAGAAAGCTTACGGATACAGATTGCTTCCTTGGGGATCCAGGCGTAACCATTGTGTATCTGCGAACCATGGTTGGACAAAGGTTTTGGTTTGGTTGTTTTGTTTGGATTGTACTTTCCATATCTGTTTTTAAAGGTTTTCAAGTATTTTCACTGGTTGTTGAAACAGGTCTACTAAGTATTTGAAGAATTCTAGCTTTGCGCCTGATCAGCGCATGGCCAGAGTCTGCAAGAACGAGGATAAACCTGTTAAGACATCGAGTTATAAAAGTATTTTGATAAAGTATTATATAAAAGACATTTTGGTCATTTTTTTTGGTCAATTCTAAATACTTTAAAATGTTTAAAATATTGTTTAATAACTTACAACATGGTTTAATAGTAAATTATCAGTGTTGTAAATTTTTTAGAAGTTAATAATTAAATAAAATATATTTAAAGTAAATGATTATTGATTTATTAATAATATTTGGAAAGTATCTTGAGATAAAATTAATAAATTTAAAAATAATGGATTTAATGTTTTTAATAGCTTCTTTGCAAATATAAGTAATGATGTAAATAATTATTTTCAAATAGTTTACATATATTTATAAAGATGTTATTTAAAATATTTAAATGGTATTTGTAAATGAAGCAAGAAACTTTACAAATGAATTTTTGAAAAGTATTAAAGATGATTGATTTGCAAATAAAACTTTCAAATGAATATTTCAAGTAAAATTTATATAAGTTTCTTTGAATGTATAATTTAAAGATATCATATAAATGGAAAGAAGAAAAAAATTTGATTTGCGAAGTTTATTTATAGCAATATACTTAACAAATAAATTTGATTCCCTATGTTGGAAGTATAGTTTGAAATATTTACTTGATTTCAAAGTACTAATAGTAAAGTTTATAGGTTTATTTACTATTTGAATTTTGTATTAGAATATTCATTTTGAAACAAGTGTTTAAATTAAATATGAAGGTATGAAATTTTATACTTTGATTTAGAAATTTAATGTAAGATTTGAGTATACTATTAGTTTCAGTTTGATAATATTGAGTTTATACTTATTTTAAAAAATAATGAGTCTAATAAATTTTTTGGATTTAAGGAACCTTATTTTAAAGCTTATTATAATGTTTTGATATAAATTTCTAACGTTGTTTTAGACTTTTGAAAAATCCTTGCATAATGCTATGAGGATGTTTTAAATATATCTTATATTTTTACTAAGTGAATGAGTTTAAATGTTTTAACTGAATTTTTAGATATGTTGAAATATTTCTTTTCTCTTCAAGGGCAAATACCAAAAAACTTGAATTTTTATTCAATAACCGAATGGAATTATTTTCAGATTTATATTAAATTTAAATATGTAAGTTAAATTGTTTATAAATTGATCATTTTGAATAAAATATTTCAAATTCCTTGATTCCTTCTTGTTCCTTTTCGAGGACGAAATTTTTTTGAGTGGGGGAGACTGTAACAACCCATATTTTGATAATTAAAAATATTAAATTTAATAAGATTTTGGGCTTTAATATTGTCAGAAATTAAAATTTATGATTTATTAAATTGAATATTATTAGATTAGAAATTTTGAGTTTAAGGTAAATCTTAAAACAAATAATTTAATGAGATAAAACATATAATTGGCTAATATTGATTGAATGTAATTGACTACTATACTATGTTAACGTAATTTCAATCAACTTAAATAATAAAGGTTAATAAGGAATATAATAAATGATGTATAAATTGATGTAGTCTTATGTTATTAATTGCAATTGGTTTTAATATGGAGTATGAAATCAATTATTTTGTACGTAAATTTATTAACCTTTGTTTGTAAACAATAATTTAATAGATATTTATTATTAACGTATAAACATTGTTTTATTTATTTTCTTATTATTAAATCCGTTAGAAATTTATTTGGTAATTAATGGAGAATTAATATAATTGAAATATTACAATTGATATAAAAATAAACGTTAACTGTTGAGTTGTGAGTGTAAAACTTATGTTAATCAATTGCATAAGGGAATAGTTGATTTGATAATAAGAATGTAAATCAAAATAAAAGGATTTGTTTGAAATTTAAATATATAATGAACAGGTTTTATTACATTTGTAATTAAATGTTGGAATTAAATTAGCATACAGATATTGGGTTTAACATAGAAAATTGGATTTCAAAGGAAACAATTGGATTAATTATCTTCCCTGTATTAGGGTATGTTTTGAGATTTAATCATTGTAAGTAATAGTAATTATATCTTGCCATTAATAAGAGATAGAAGTAAATGGTAATTAATTAATGATATGTGCAACATATGTTTTATGCTAAAAATATATTGAGAAATTCATTGAGAAATATTACGTTCAAATTGTAAGCACTTAAATTTGGTACAAATATAACGATTATATGAAATTAATTGATAAAGAAATGATGTGGTTGTACGAAGTATTATCTCTGTGACTCTTTAATGGGATAATCTTTAAATATAAGTTGGTTTTAAAGGGAGAGGTGTTAATTGTAAATGAATGTGTAATAAAAAGAAATATGTTTTTGATAAAAATAAAAGAAAGAATGGTTTCTTAATAAGAATATTCTTATCAAATAAAGTGAATATTTCATCTATGAATGTTAATTTAATTTCATTAAAACAAAGAATTGAATTTTGTGGTATGTTTCTAGTTGGAATATTTGATTTATCTAAACATTCCTTAATTTGAATTTAATTAAAAAATATATATATATATATATAATAATAAAATGGTAAGAAAACAACTTGAAGGTTTGGTTAAGTTTTTGATTTGAAATAGTTAGCACATTAACATAGGAGATTTATTCCGTTTCAAATTTGACTTTGGGGTCTCAGTTCATCTTTTAATGTGTGGGCTGGCGGTCCTCATTATGTTAACCGTACTGTTTAATTTTATTTACTGTTTACTAAATAGAAATACATATATGTGTGTAAATTTGAGCGTATTAGAGTTAATAAAATATGTTAAAATGAATTGTTTTTTTAGTATATTTGATTTGTGATTTCTATGTATGGACTACATTCTCAAATTTAAATCTGTCGCTTTCATTTATTTTATTTTATTTTATTACTACTTTCTTTCATTAAATACATGTCTCTTTTGGTCTTCTAGTAAGTTTTATTTGTTTACACGTGAGCCTTGCCTTGAAATATTTCATTTGTGGATGTAGATTTAATTTAATTAGAGTAAAGAATAGAATGGTTTGTTAAAAAAAAGAAAATATACATGTATTTGAACGCTATTTTAGTATACATATTGATTTCAAGAATATGAATATAATTAAAGTAAGTTATTTATTACGGTGGTGTAAAACAACAAATTTATAGACATGTTTAAATGACTTAAGGAAACAATTATCCTATTTCTCGTCCATTTTGGTTTATCTATTTTGAAATTTAACTTTTTTATTAATTGCAATTAATGTAATGGAAAGATTTCGATTAAAAGAAAATAAAACTTTGATTGCAATTGATAGATTTAATAAAAGAAATGTACATTTTGTGTTAAACAGAAATGGTGCTTTAATGGGAATAAAAGAATTGAACGTTCTCATTTTTAAGGTAGGTATAATTTTATTAATTGTGCGTAGATAAAAATTCGTATGTGTACAAATTGAGTATTATTTGAGTGAATGAAATTAATTTGGTTACGTTTCGAAAGAAATTGAATTTCAAAATGTGTATGTGGTCCCTTAATTTCTTTTTATTTATTGCATGTACGTTTTAAAATAGTTACCTCATTATTAAAACTTGGTCCGTTCATTTCTCCTTCGGTTTAATACCTAAGTCTAAACTTTTAGGCTATATTAATTCTTTTCATCTCATTTTTGGTTATAAATTTTTTTATTTTCCTTTGATTTGAAATTTTCTCATTCCTACATACATTTCATTATGCATTATCAATGCCTAAAGCATTTAAAACTATACGTGCATTTGTCCCTCCACCTTTATTTCCTTATTATTTTATAATCTATAATTTTATTTCTTCATTTGCATTTTATTCTTCTATCACCTCATATTCATTTAGTTCACATCTTTCAATACTACGTTTTAGGGCTGTTCATATTTTACTTTATTTCAATTGCTAGTTTGTTTATATATACCTTATTAGCTTTTCATTTGTTTCCATCTTCATTATTTTAGTCATATTTCATTTTCTAATCTCATCTTCTATAGCTTCATTTTTCAAATAAAACTTCATCTCATTTTTCTTTCTCTTCACCTTCCTCCTTTCATTTTCATTTTTTCTTCTTTAAATCTACTTCTTCCCTTTTTTACTTCATTCATTGTCTTTTTGTTTCTTCTTCTTCAAATCTTCTTCTTTTTGAAAGCTTCCTTTTCTTTTTCAATGCTTCATCTTCTTTAAAGTTTCTTCTTTTTTTCAAACGTTCTTCTTTTTTCCAAATCTTTTTCTTTAAATCCAGATCTATAACAACTTCTCTATCTCTTCCAAAACATTCTAAAAAAAAGATTAAGATAGAAGGAAATAACTCAAAAGGAGGAAGTAGTAGCGGATCCAAATCCGACTAGAAAAGGGAAATCCAGAAGGTGAGTGTTTAAACACACTCACGAAATACTAAAATTTTATTGCAAGTTAAACCAGGTCATATAGTGATAAATTTTTGATTGTTGGTTTGGAATATTTATTAATATTTAATTGAATAGCTAAATTCCAATATGTGATGACTAATAATTACTGTGACGTATTATTGAATTGGTTGATTTGTTGAATTGATTGATTTGAATGTTGATTGTATGTTGCGATGGATGCTATTGTGATTGAATGTATATTTGTTCATTTATTTGATATATCTTTGTTATCACCCTATAGTTTATTGTAATTATTTAAATTTCATATTGATTATTTGCACACTGAATAAGGATGTAAAACCCATGAATTTCAAGTGTTTACATCAAAGAAAAAAAATAGTATGTTTAGATTTACTATTTGAACCATAAAAATGATGTTGGAAAGTAAACCGTCGTTACCTTACTTGAAAGTTTTCATAATTAAATTTTGAAATATTGGGAAGTTTCCAAAAAAAAAAGGTGAATATTGAAACTTTGGAACATTTTTATAAATCAAATCTCTGAAACTATGAAATTTAACTGGAAATTATTCAGTAAATTTGTAATTTACTAGAATGGATCTATTGTGAAATCCATTTTGTTTTGAATGTGGAAGCAATAACATTTTCAGAAATTTGAACCTTCAAAAATGTAGTTATCTGCATTCCTTATTTTATATACTTTTGATTTAATTTGCATAAGAATTTTAGTTCTGACTCGAGTGTATTATTTTCCTTTATGCTCGGGTCAACCTGATTTTTTCAGCATTGAAGACTATTTCTGGTGGACAAAGACGAAAATTCAGTATATTATTGCTATTTATTATTTCACTACATTCTGTGTTCCGCTGCATTATTTGGTTATTTATGATACATGTGTAACTCTGATTTGAATTTATAAAAGTGTAATGACATGTTATTTGTAAAACAGCTTCATGAACTGTTTATTTGATTATTATATTTTGTCATTACGCTGCGAGATTCTGTATTTTGTTTTTCTCTTTCCTTTTTCTTTTTTTTCTTATTTACCCCATTAACAATCCTCTCTTTTGAATGGTTTGATTCTGACATGTGTGTTTATTGTCGATTTGAACTATCCAAAAAGGTGGCCCTGTTACAGTTGGTATCAGAGCTTTGGGTTAGACATACCTTAGCCTGTTGGGGTTAACTAATTAGAGATATGGTATTAATACCCTAGAATAAGTTGTCCGAGTGTATATACGAGAGCGCGTATTTGTTAGTGTTATAAAAATGTTTTATATAAATTTTGAAATGAAATTATTTTTCCTAATATTATATGATATATATAAAGGAATAAATTTTTAAGACTAATATATTTATTTGTAATGTGTTTGATTTATGAAATGGTAGTATTTAATTATTATCATTTGTGTTGACATATTGTATTTAATCCAATTATAAACATTGGTTAATTATTGTTGACTGAATTAATGGACTAAACACTAGTTTAATAATGGTGTATTAAAGAGAATAAAATGAATAATTAGGATATTTGTTTATAAAATTGAAATGTTGATGTGAATTTTGTTGTTTGTTGACATGTAGTTTCATCTATTGGAAAAAATGGAATATTTGGATATTTTGGATAATCAAAACCTTTTTGTATTAATATAAGAATGAAACTTGATAATTAAGTTGAATTTTATAGTTGAATTGATAACCTTAATTTGAAAGAAAGTAAAATAAGGTTTAATTTGTTATATCTATGTTTAGTAAATGAATAGAATTGGGGTATACATTCTTAGCATGTAATGTAATAATATACAAGTATGAACTTTAAGCCTTGGGATGTTTAAATTGAAATTATGATTAAGGAAATGTTGTAAATGAGATTAAATTGGAAAAATATGTTTATAAACTTAATTAACATTTATGAAACATGTCATAAATAAATTTAAAGGTAAAGATGAAACTAAATGGAATAAGCAATATGAATTAAAAGTGAAATGATTACAAATAAAGCCATGACTTGTAAATTGTTATGAAATAAATAGATGTTGCAATAAATGGTTATAAATAAAGTTGTGATAACTTTAAACTCGAACAATATCTTATAAAAAGGAATTAAGTTTTATAAATTGGTCGTAAAGAAATTCCTTATGAAATGATTTGCAAATAAATTAGTTTTAAATGAGAAATATTACATGTGAAATGAATGTAATTTAAATTAAAGAGAAATATAAGCAATATTATGAGAATGAATATATTAATGTTTATATTAAATGGAGAAATTTTGTGAAACAAATATTAAAGTATGAAGTGATATTTTTGTTAATCGATGAGATTAAAAATGATTTATAACTGAAGGGTTAAATTTGAAATTCGAGAATTGAATTTCGGTATTTTGTAATTAGTTTACGATTTTCGAAATATATATAATAATAATACAATTTAGTAGTATTTTCCAAATAAGAAATGTTTCAAACGAGTTCAAATGAATTCCAATGATTTCAAAGAAATCTCAATGAAGTTTTCAAGAAAATAGAAGTCCGGAACTCACTTATGTCGCTGGAAAATAATTTCGGTGATGAGTGCACGCATCATCGACATTGATATTCGAGTCTCAGAGTGGGGGGAGAGGCCACTTTAGTAGCTTTGCTATGCGAGTGATTTTGTGAAACCAATTTTGATTTCCAATTTCGAGGTATGATTTGATATTCGAAAGATATATGTATATATATTTGAAATGATTTGAAATGAATCGGTGTTCAATCCTCGAATTTCGAATTTGTTTTAGTATAACTCTATTATAAAAAAATTGATTTACTGATTTGTTGCTGATTTCCAACTCTTGGATTTGAAATTTGATTTCACCAACTATTTTGAAGGTTCGAGCACTTCCAAATCAGGGTTTAAAATTTTAAAACTAAGAAATTTCGAAGAGTATAAATATTTGATCAAGAATATAAGTTTTGTTTTGTATGTTTAAAGTATGAAGGGTATGACTTAAGTAAATTTGAAACTTTTGTTAAATAAATAATTTGCGAAAAGGAAATTTGGATTTTTCATATAGAAATAAAAAGTTTAAAGGTTTTAAAGGGATAGTTATAAAGTTGCAAACTAGGATTATTTTCTAAACCTATTATTTTGGGAGCTTTGAAATTGAGATATTTAATTTGGAAGAAAATTAGTGAAATCATATATGATTTTGAAACTGAATTGATATAGAAATAATTTGAAATTGAGAACCTTATATTATTAAGTACTTGATTTGGAAATGGTCGAACTTATATAAAATGGATTTGTATAAGTATGAATGATTTGAAAGGTACTCAATTTGGAAAGAGAATTTTATATAATCGAAGCCTACATAAGTGTGATTTGATATACTATTGATTTGGAAAGTATTCGATTTGAAAATGGAATCCTATATATAATGGACTTTATATAAGTATGATATTTGAAAGTATTTGGAAAGGTACTATATGATATATATTTCGAAGTAAAGATATGAAAAGTACCTTCTGCTTGATATCCGCTTTGTGGCCACATTGTGGATTCATTCTATCGATATTATTCTCTCTGATTTTTGGTTTTTCGGATATGATACTCGAGTGTTCCCACCGTGGCGTAACACATGGTTTTTTTTTCTCTCGCGACTGCATAGCGCAACTGCCTGGCTGAGTCTGGCCTAGGGGTACGGATTGTTTCCTGGAGGATCCACGCGTAACCATTATGTATCCTGCAATCTGTGTAGGTCGCATTAGTAGCGAAACTGCCTGGCTGAGACAGCCTAGGGGTACGGATTATTTCCTGGGGGACCCAGGCGTAACCATTGTGTATCATGCACCCTACTAGTCATCATGGCGTAACTCATAGGGCTGAGAAAGCTTACGGATACAGATTGCTTCCTTGGGGATCCAGGCGTAACCATTGTGTATCTGCGAACCATGGTTGGACAAAGGTTTTGGTTTGGTTGTTTTGTTTGGATTGTACTTTCCATATCTGTTTTTAAAGGTTTTCAAGTATTTTCACTGGTTGTTGAAACAGGTCTACTAAGTATTTGAAGAATTCTAGCTTTGCGCCTGATCAGCGCATGGCCAGAGTCTGCAAGAACGAGGATAAACCTGTTAAGACATCGAGTTATAAAAGTATTTTGATAAAGTATTATATAAAAGACATTTTGGTCATTTTTTTTGGTCAATTCTAAATACTTTAAAATGTTTAAAATATTGTTTAATAACTTACAACATGGTTTAATAGTAAATTATCAGTGTTGTAAATTTTTTAGAAGTTAATAATTAAATAAAATATATTTAAAGTAAATGATTATTGATTTATTAATAATATTTGGAAAGTATCTTGAGATAAAATTAATAAATTTAAAAATAATGGATTTAATGTTTTTAATAGCTTCTTTGCAAATATAAGTAATGATGTAAATAATTATTTTCAAATAGTTTACATATATTTATAAAGATGTTATTTAAAATATTTAAATGGTATTTGTAAATGAAGCAAGAAACTTTACAAATGAATTTTTGAAAAGTATTAAAGATGATTGATTTGCAAATAAAGCTTTCAAATGAATATTTCAAGTAAAATTTATATAAGTTTCTTTGAATGTATAATTTAAAGATATCATATAAATGGAAAGAAGAAAAAAATTTGATTTGCGAAGTTTATTTATAGCAATATACTTAACAAATAAATTTGATTCCCTATGTTGGAAGTATAGTTTGAAATATTTACTTGATTTCAAAGTACTAATAGTAAAGTTTATAGGTTTATTTACTATTTGAATTTTGTATTAGAATATTCATTTTGAAACAAGTGTTTAAATTAAATATGAAGGTATGAAATTTTATACTTTGATTTAGAAATTTAATGTAAGATTTGAGTATACTATTAGTTTCAGTTTGATAATATTGAGTTTATACTTATTTTAAAAAATAATGAGTCTAATAAATTTTTTGGATTTAAGGAACCTTATTTTAAAGCTTATTATAATGTTTTGATATAAATTTCTAACGTTGTTTTAGACTTTTGAAAAATCCTTGCATAATGCTATGAGGATGTTTTAAATATATCTTATATTTTTACTAAGTGAATGAGTTTAAATGTTTTAACTGAATTTTTAGATATGTTGAAATATTTCTTTTCTCTTCAAGGGCAAATACCAAAAAACTTGAATTTTTATTCAATAACCGAATGGAATTATTTTCAGATTTATATTAAATTTAAATATGTAAGTTAAATTGTTTATAAATTGATCATTTTGAATAAAATATTTCAAATTCCTTGATTCCTTCTTGTTCCTTTTCGAGGACGAAATTTTTTTGAGTGGGGGAGACTGTAACAACCCATATTTTGATAATTAAAAATATTAAATTTAATAAGATTTTGGGCTTTAATATTGTCAGAAATTAAAATTTATGATTTATTAAATTGAATATTATTAGATTAGAAATTTTGAGTTTAAGGTAAATCTTAAAACAAATAATTTAATGAGATAAAACATATAATTGGCTAATATTGATTGAATGTAATTGACTACTATACTATGTTAACGTAATTTCAATCAACTTAAATAATAAAGGTTAATAAGGAATATAATAAATGATGTATAAATTGATGTAGTCTTATGTTATTAATTGCAATTAGTTTTAATATGGAGTATGAAATCAATTATTTTGTACGTAAATTTATTAACCTTTGTTTGTAAACAATAATTTAATAGATATTTATTATTAACGTATAAACATTGTTTTATTTATTTTCTTATTATTAAATCCGTTAGAAATTTATTTGGTAATTAATGGAGAATTAATATAATTGAAATATTACAATTGATATAAAAATAAACGTTAACTGTTGAGTTGTGAGTGTAAAACTTATGTTAATCAATTGCATAAGGGAATAGTTGATTTGATAATAAGAATGTAAATCAAAATAAAAGGATTTGTTTGAAATTTAAATATATAATGAACAGGTTTTATTACATTTGTAATTAAATGTTGGAATTAAATTAGCATACAGATATTGGGTTTAACATAGAAAATTGGATTTCAAAGGAAACAATTGGATTAATTATCTTCCCTGTATTAGGGTATGTTTTGAGATTTAATCATTGTAAGTAATAGTAATTATATCTTGCCATTAATAAGAGATAGAAGTAAATGGTAATTAATTAATGATATGTGCAACATATGTTTTATGCTAAAAATATATTGAGAAATTCATTGAGAAATATTACGTTCAAATTGTAAGCACTTAAATTTGGTACAAATATAACGATTATATGAAATTAATTGATAAAGAAATGATGTGGTTGTACGAAGTATTATCTCTGTGACTCTTTAATGGGATAATCTTTAAATATAAGTTGGTTTTAAAGGGAGAGGTGTTAATTGTAAATGAATGTGTAATAAAAAGAAATATGTTTTTGATAAAAATAAAAGAAAGAATGGTTTCTTAATAAGAATATTCTTATCAAATAAAGTGAATATTTCATCTATGAATGTTAATTTAATTTCATTAAAACAAAGAATTGAATTTTGTTGTATGTTTCTAGTTGGAATATTTGATTTATCTAAACATTCCTTAATTTGAATTTAATTAAAAAATATATATATATATATAATAATAAAATGGTAAGAAAACAACTTGAAGGTTTGGTTAAGTTTTTGATTTGAAATAGTTAGCACATTAACATAGGAGATTTATTCCGTTTCAAATTTGACTTTGGGGTCTCAGTTCATCTTTTAATGTGTGGGCTGGCGGTCCTCATTATGTTAACTGTACTGTTTAATTTTATTTACTGTTTACTAAATAGAAATACATATATGTGTGTAAATTTGAGCGTATTAGAGTTAATAAAATATGTTAAAATGAATTGTTTTTTTAGTATATTTGATTTGTGATTTCTATGTATGGACTACATTCTCAAATTTAAATCTGTCGCTTTCATTTATTTTATTTTATTTTATTACTACTTTCTTTCATTAAATACATGTCTCTTTTGGTCTTCTAGTAAGTTTTATTTGTTTACACGTGAGCCTTGCCTTGAAATATTTCATTTGTGGATGTAGATTTAATTTAATTAGAGTAAAGAATAGAATGGTTTGTTAAAAAAAAGAAAATATACATGTATTTGAACGCTATTTTAGTATACATATTGATTTCAAGAATATGAATATAATTAAAGTAAGTTATTTATTACGGTGGTGTAAAACAACAAATTTATAGACATGTTTAAATGACTTAAGGAAACAATTATCCTATTTCTCGTCCATTTTGGTTTATCTATTTTGAAATTTAACTTTTTTATTAATTGCAATTAATGTAATGGAAAGATTTCGATTAAAAGAAAATAAAACTTTGATTGCAATTGATAGATTTAATAAAAGAAATGTACATTTTGTGTTAAACAGAAATGGTGCTTTAATGGGAATAAAAGAATTGAACGTTCTCATTTTTAAGGTAGGTATAATTTTATTAATTGTGCGTAGATAAAAATTCGTATGTGTACAAATTGAGTATTATTTGAGTGAATGAAATTAATTTGGTTACGTTTCGAAAGAAATTGAATTTCAAAATGTGTATGTGGTCCCTTAATTTCTTTTTATTTATTGCATGTACGTTTTAAAATAGTTACCTCATTATTAAAACTTGGTCCGTTCATTTCTCCTTCGGTTTAATACCTAAGTCTAAACTTTTAGGCTATATTAATTCTTTTCATCTCATTTTTGGTTATAAATTTTTTTATTTTCCTTTGATTTGAAATTTTCTCATTCCTACATACATTTCATTATGCATTATCAATGCCTAAAGCATTTAAAACTATACGTGCATTTGTCCCTCCACCTTTATTTCCTTATTATTTTATAATCTATAATTTTATTTCTTCATTTGCATTTTATTCTTCTATCACCTCATATTCATTTAGTTCACATCTTTCAATACTACGTTTTAGGGCTGTTCATATTTTACTTTATTTCAATTGCTAGTTTGTTTATATATACCTTATTAGCTTTTCATTTGTTTCCATCTTCATTATTTTAGTCATATTTCATTTTCTAATCTCATCTTCTATAGCTTCATTTTTCAAATAAAACTTCATCTCATTTTTCTTTCTCTTCACCTTCCTCCTTTCATTTTCATTTTTTCTTCTTTAAATCTACTTCTTCCCTTTTTTACTTCATTCATTGTCTTTTTGTTTCTTCTTCTTCAAATCTTCTTCTTTTTGAAAGCTTCCTTTTCTTTTTCAATGCTTCATCTTCTTTAAAGTTTCTTCTTTTTTTCAAACGTTCTTCTTTTTTCCAAATCTTTTTCTTTAAATCCAGATCTATAACAACTTCTCTATCTCTTCCAAAACATTCTAAAAAAAAGATTAAGATAGAAGGAAATAACTCAAAAGGAGGAAGTAGTAGCGGATCCAAATCCGACTAGAAAAGGGAAATCCAGAAGGTGAGTGTTTAAACACACTCACGAAATACTAAAATTTTATTGCAAGTTAAACCAGGTCATATAGTGATAAATTTTTGATTGTTGGTTTGGAATATTTATTAATATTTAATTGAATAGCTAAATTCCAATATGTGATGACTAATAATTACTGTGACGTATTATTGAATTGGTTGATTTGTTGAATTGATTGATTTGAATGTTGATTGTATGTTGCGATGGATGCTATTGTGATTGAATGTATATTTGTTCATTTATTTGATATATCTTTGTTATCACCCTATAGTTTATTGTAATTATTTAAATTTCATATTGATTATTTGCACACTGAATAAGGATGTAAAACCCATGAATTTCAAGTGTTTACATCAAAGAAAAAAAATAGTATGTTTAGATTTACTATTTGAACCATAAAAATGATGTTGGAAAGTAAACCGTCGTTACCTTACTTGAAAGTTTTCATAATTAAATTTTGAAATATTGGGAAGTTTCCAAAAAAAAAGGTGAATATTGAAACTTTGGAACATTTTTATAAATCAAATCTCTGAAACTATGAAATTTAACTGGAAATTATTCAGTAAATTTGTAATTTACTAGAATGGATCTATTGTGAAATCCATTTTGTTTTGAATGTGGAAGCAATAACATTTTCAGAAATTTGAACCTTCAAAAATGTAGTTATCTGCATTCCTTATTTTATATACTTTTGATTTAATTTGCATAAGAATTTTAGTTCTGACTCGAGTGTATTATTTTCCTTTATGCTCGGGTCAACCTGATTTTTTCAGCATTGAAGACTATTTCTGGTGGACGAAGACGAAAATTCAGTAAATTATTGCTATTTATTATTTCACTACATTCTGTGTTCCGCTGCATTATTTGGTTATTTATGATACATGTGTAACTCTGATTTGAATTTATAAAAGTGTAATGACATGTTATTTGTAAAACAGCTTCATGAACTGTTTATTTGATTATTATATTTTGTCATTACGCTGCGAGATTCTGTATTTTGTTTTTCTCTTTCCTTTTTCTTTTTTTTCTTATTTACCCCATTAACAATCCTCTCTTTTGAATGGTTTGATTCTGACATGTGTGTTTATTGTCGATTTGAACTATCCAAAAAGGTGGCCCTGTTACAGTTGGTATCAGAGCTTTGGGTTAGACATACCTTAGCCTGTTGGGGTTAACTAATTAGAGATATGGTATTAATACCCTAGAATAAGTTGTCCGAGTGTATATACGAGAGCGCGTATTTGTTAGTGTTATAAAAATGTTTTATATAAATTTTGAAATGAAATTATTTTTCCTAATATTATATGATATATATAAAGGAATAAATTTTTAAGACTAATATATTTATTTGTAATGTGTTTGATTTATGAAATGGTAGTATTTAATTATTATCATTTGTGTTGACATATTGTATTTAATCCAATTATAAACATTGGTTAATTATTGTTGACTGAATTAATGGACTAAACACTAGTTTAATAATGGTGTATTAAAGAGAATAAAATGAATAATTAGGATATTTGTTTATAAAATTGAAATGTTGATGTGAATTTTGTTGTTTGTTGACATGTAGTTTCATCTATTGGAAAAAATGGAATATTTGGATATTTTGGATAATCAAAACCTTTTTGTATTAATATAAGAATGAAACTTGATAATTAAGTTGAATTTTATAGTTGAATTGATAACCTTAATTTGAAAGAAAGTAAAATAAGGTTTAATTTGTTATATCTATGTTTAGTAAATGAATAGAATTGGGGTATACATTCTTAGCATGTAATGTAATAATATACAAGTATGAACTTTAAGCCTTGGGATGTTTAAATTGAAATTATGATTAAGGAAATGTTGTAAATGAGATTAAATTGGAAAAATATGTTTATAAACTTAATTAACATTTATGAAACATGTCATAAATAAATTTAAAGGTAAAGATGAAACTAAATGGAATAAGCAATATGAATTAAAAGTGAAATGATTACAAATAAAGCCATGACTTGTAAATTGTTATGAAATAAATAGATGTTGCAATAAATGGTTATAAATAAAGTTGTGATAACTTTAAACTCGAACAATATCTTATAAAAAGGAATTAAGTTTTATAAATTGGTCGTAAAGAAATTCCTTATGAAATGATTTGCAAATAAATTAGTTTTAAATGAGAAATATTACATGTGAAATGAATGTAATTTAAATTAAAGAGAAATATAAGCAATATTATGAGAATGAATATATTAATGTTTATATTAAATGGAGAAATTTTGTGAAACAAATATTAAAGTATGAAGTGATATTTTTGTTAATCGATGAGATTAAAAATGATTTATAACTGAAGGGTTAAATTTGAAATTCGAGAATTGAATTTCGGTATTTTGTAATTAGTTTACGATTTTCGAAATATATATAATAATAATACAATTTAGTAGTATTTTCCAAATAAGAAATGTTTCAAACGAGTTCAAATGAATTCCAATGATTTCAAAGAAATCTCAATGAAGTTTTCAAGAAAATAGAAGTCCGGAACTCACTTATGTCGCTGGAAAATAATTTCGGTGATGAGTGCACGCATCATCGACATTGATATTCGAGTCTCAGAGTGGGGGGAGAGGCCACTTTAGTAGCTTTGCTATGCGAGTGATTTTGTGAAACCAATTTTGATTTCCAATTTCGAGGTATGATTTGATATTCGAAAGATATATGTATATATATTTGAAATGATTTGAAATGAATCGGTGTTCAATCCTCGAATTTCGAATTTGTTTTAGTATAACTCTATTATAAAAAAATTGATTTACTGATTTGTTGCTGATTTCCAACTCTTGGATTTGAAATTTGATTTCACCAACTATTTTGAAGGTTCGAGCACTTCCAAATCAGGGTTTAAAATTTTAAAACTAAGAAATTTCGAAGAGTATAAATATTTGATCAAGAATATAAGTTTTGTTTTGTATGTTTAAAGTATGAAGGGTATGACTTAAGTAAATTTGAAACTTTTGTTAAATAAATAATTTGCGAAAAGGAAATTTGGATTTTTCATATAGAAATAAAAAGTTTAAAGGTTTTAAAGGGATAGTTATAAAGTTGCAAACTAGGATTATTTTCTAAACCTATTATTTTGGGAGCTTTGAAATTGAGATATTTAATTTGGAAGAAAATTAGTGAAATCATATATGATTTTGAAACTGAATTGATATAGAAATAATTTGAAATTGAGAACCTTATATTATTAAGTACTTGATTTGGAAATGGTCGAACTTATATAAAATGGATTTGTATAAGTATGAATGATTTGAAAGGTACTCAATTTGGAAAGAGAATTTTATATAATCGAAGCCTACATAAGTGTGATTTGATATACTATTGATTTGGAAAGTATTCGATTTGAAAATGGAATCCTATATATAATGGACTTTATATAAGTATGATATTTGAAAGTATTTGGAAAGGTACTATATGATATATATTTCGAAGTAAAGATATGAAAAGTACCTTCTGCTTGATATCCGCTTTGTGGCCACATTGTGGATTCATTCTATCGATATTATTCTCTCTGATTTTTGGTTTTTCGGATATGATACTCGAGTGTTCCCACCGTGGCGTAACACATGGTTTTTTTTTCTCTCGCGACTGCATAGCGCAACTGCCTGGCTGAGTCTGGCCTAGGGGTACGGATTGTTTCCTGGAGGATCCACGCGTAACCATTATGTATCCTGCAATCTGTGTAGGTCGCATTAGTAGCGAAACTGCCTGGCTGAGACAGCCTAGGGGTACGGATTATTTCCTGGGGGACCCAGGCGTAACCATTGTGTATCATGCACCCTACTAGTCATCATGGCGTAACTCATAGGGCTGAGAAAGCTTACGGATACAGATTGCTTCCTTGGGGATCCAGGCGTAACCATTGTGTATCTGCGAACCATGGTTGGACAAAGGTTTTGGTTTGGTTGTTTTGTTTGGATTGTACTTTCCATATCTGTTTTTAAAGGTTTTCAAGTATTTTCACTGGTTGTTGAAACAGGTCTACTAAGTATTTGAAGAATTCTAGCTTTGCGCCTGATCAGCGCATGGCCAGAGTCTGCAAGAACGAGGATAAACCTGTTAAGACATCGAGTTATAAAAGTATTTTGATAAAGTATTATATAAAAGACATTTTGGTCATTTTTTTTGGTCAATTCTAAATACTTTAAAATGTTTAAAATATTGTTTAATAACTTACAACATGGTTTAATAGTAAATTATCAGTGTTGTAAATTTTTTAGAAGTTAATAATTAAATAAAATATATTTAAAGTAAATGATTATTGATTTATTAATAATATTTGGAAAGTATCTTGAGATAAAATTAATAAATTTAAAAATAATGGATTTAATGTTTTTAATAGCTTCTTTGCAAATATAAGTAATGATGTAAATAATTATTTTCAAATAGTTTACATATATTTATAAAGATGTTATTTAAAATATTTAAATGGTATTTGTAAATGAAGCAAGAAACTTTACAAATGAATTTTTGAAAAGTATTAAAGATGATTGATTTGCAAATAAAGCTTTCAAATGAATATTTCAAGTAAAATTTATATAAGTTTCTTTGAATGTATAATTTAAAGATATCATATAAATGGAAAGAAGAAAAAAATTTGATTTGCGAAGTTTATTTATAGCAATATACTTAACAAATAAATTTGATTCCCTATGTTGGAAGTATAGTTTGAAATATTTACTTGATTTCAAAGTACTAATAGTAAAGTTTATAGGTTTATTTACTATTTGAATTTTGTATTAGAATATTCATTTTGAAACAAGTGTTTAAATTAAATATGAAGGTATGAAATTTTATACTTTGATTTAGAAATTTAATGTAAGATTTGAGTATACTATTAGTTTCAGTTTGATAATATTGAGTTTATACTTATTTTAAAAAATAATGAGTCTAATAAATTTTTTGGATTTAAGGAACCTTATTTTAAAGCTTATTATAATGTTTTGATATAAATTTCTAACGTTGTTTTAGACTTTTGAAAAATCCTTGCATAATGCTATGAGGATGTTTTAAATATATCTTATATTTTTACTAAGTGAATGAGTTTAAATGTTTTAACTGAATTTTTAGATATGTTGAAATATTTCTTTTCTCTTCAAGGGCAAATACCAAAAAACTTGAATTTTTATTCAATAACCGAATGGAATTATTTTCAGATTTATATTAAATTTAAATATGTAAGTTAAATTGTTTATAAATTGATCATTTTGAATAAAATATTTCAAATTCCTTGATTCCTTCTTGTTCCTTTTCGAGGACGAAAATTTTTTGAGTGGGGGAGACTGTAACAACCCATATTTTGATAATTAAAAATATTAAATTTAATAAGATTTTGGGCTTTAATATTGTCAGAAATTAAAATTTATGATTTATTAAATTGAATATTATTAGATTAGAAATTTTGAGTTTAAGGTAAATCTTAAAACAAATAATTTAATGAGATAAAACATATAATTGGCTAATATTGATTGAATGTAATTGACTACTATACTATGTTAACGTAATTTCAATCAACTTAAATAATAAAGGTTAATAAGGAATATAATAAATGATGTATAAATTGATGTAGTCTTATGTTATTAATTGCAATTGGTTTTAATATGGAGTATGAAATCAATTATTTTGTACGTAAATTTATTAACCTTTGTTTGTAAACAATAATTTAATAGATATTTATTATTAACGTATAAACATTGTTTTATTTATTTTCTTATTATTAAATCCGTTAGAAATTTATTTGGTAATTAATGGAGAATTAATATAATTGAAATATTACAATTGATATAAAAATAAACGTTAACTGTTGAGTTGTGAGTGTAAAACTTATGTTAATCAATTGCATAAGGGAATAGTTGATTTGATAATAAGAATGTAAATCAAAATAAAAGGATTTGTTTGAAATTTAAATATATAATGAACAGGTTTTATTACATTTGTAATTAAATGTTGGAATTAAATTAGCATACAGATATTGGGTTTAACATAGAAAATTGGATTTCAAAGGAAACAATTGGATTAATTATCTTCCCTGTATTAGGGTATGTTTTGAGATTTAATCATTGTAAGTAATAGTAATTATATCTTGCCATTAATAAGAGATAGAAGTAAATGGTAATTAATTAATGATATGTGCAACATATGTTTTATGCTAAAAATATATTGAGAAATTCATTGAGAAATATTACGTTCAAATTGTAAGCACTTAAATTTGGTACAAATATAACGATTATATGAAATTAATTGATAAAGAAATGATGTGGTTGTACGAAGTATTATTTCTGTGACTCTTTAATGGGATAATCTTTAAATATAAGTTGGTTTTAAAGGGAGAGGTGTTAATTGTAAATGAATGTGTAATAAAAAGAAATATGTTTTTGATAAAAATAAAAGAAAGAATGGTTTCTTAATAAGAATATTCTTATCAAATAAAGTGAATATTTCATCTATGAATGTTAATTTAATTTCATTAAAACAAAGAATTGAATTTTGTGGTATGTTTCTAGTTGGAATATTTGATTTATCTAAACATTCCTTAATTTGAATTTAATTAAAAAATATATATATATATAATAATAATAAAATGGTAAGAAAAAAACTTGAAGGTTTGGTTAAGTTTTTGATTTGAAATAGTTAGCACATTAACATAGGAGATTTATTCCGTTTCAAATTTGACTTTGGGGTCTCAGTTCATCTTTTAATGTGTGGGCTGGCGGTCCTCATTATGTTAACTGTACTGTTTAATTTTATTTACTGTTTACTAAATAGAAATACATATATGTGTGTAAATTTGAGCGTATTAGAGTTAATAAAATATGTTAAAATGAATTGTTTTTTTAGTATATTTGATTTGTGATTTCTATGTATGGACTACATTCTCAAATTTAAATCTGTCGCTTTCATTTATTTTATTTTATTTTATTACTACTTTCTTTCATTAAATACATGTCTCTTTTGGTCTTCTAGTAAGTTTTATTTGTTTACACGTGAGCCTTGCCTTGAAATATTTCATTTGTGGATGTAGATTTAATTTAATTAGAGTAAAGAATAGAATGGTTTGTTAAAAAAAAGAAAATATACATGTATTTGAACGCTATTTTAGTATACATATTGATTTCAAGAATATGAATATAATTAAAGTAAGTTATTTATTACGGTGGTGTAAAACAACAAATTTATAGACATGTTTAAATGACTTAAGGAAACAATTATCCTATTTCTCGTCCATTTTGGTTTATCTATTTTGAAATTTAACTTTTTTATTAATTGCAATTAATGTAATGGAAAGATTTCGATTAAAAGAAAATAAAACTTTGATTGCAATTGATAGATTTAATAAAAGAAATGTACATTTTGTGTTAAACAGAAATGGTGCTTTAATGGGAATAAAAGAATTGAACGTTCTCATTTTTAAGGTAGGTATAATTTTATTAATTGTGCGTAGATAAAAATTCGTATGTGTACAAATTGAGTATTATTTGAGTGAATGAAATTAATTTGGTTACGTTTCGAAAGAAATTGAATTTCAAAATGTGTATGTGGTCCCTTAATTTCTTTTTATTTATTGCATGTACGTTTTAAAATAGTTACCTCATTATTAAAACTTGGTCCGTTCATTTCTCCTTCGGTTTAATACCTAAGTCTAAACTTTTAGGCTATATTAATTCTTTTCATCTCATTTTTGGTTATAAATTTTTTTATTTTCCTTTGATTTGAAATTTTCTCATTCCTACATACATTTCATTATGCATTATCAATGCCTAAAGCATTTAAAACTATACGTGCATTTGTCCCTCCACCTTTATTTCCTTATTATTTTATAATCTATAATTTTATTTCTTCATTTGCATTTTATTCTTCTATCACCTCATATTCATTTAGTTCACATCTTTCAATACTACGTTTTAGGGCTGTTCATATTTTACTTTATTTCAATTGCTAGTTTGTTTATATATACCTTATTAGCTTTTCATTTGTTTCCATCTTCATTACTTTAGTCATATTTCATTTTCTAATCTCATCTTCTATAGCTTCATTTTTCAAATAAAACTTCATCTCATTTTTCTTTCTCTTCACCTTCCTCCTTTCATTTTCATTTTTTCTTCTTTAAATCTACTTCTTCCCTTTTTTACTTCATTCATTGTCTTTTTGTTTCTTCTTCTTCAAATCTTCTTCTTTTTGAAAGCTTCCTTTTCTTTTTCAATGCTTCATCTTCTTTAAAGTTTCTTCTTTTTTTCAAACGTTCTTCTTTTTTCCAAATCTTTTTCTTTAAATCCAGATCTATAACAACTTCTCTATCTCTTCCAAAACATTCTAAAAAAAAGATTAAGATAGAAGGAAATAACTCAAAAGGAGGAAGTAGTAGCGGATCCAAATCCGACTAGAAAAGGGAAATCCAGAAGGTGAGTGTTTAAACACACTCACGAAATACTAAAATTTTATTGCAAGTTAAACCAGGTCATATAGTGATAAATTTTTGATTGTTGGTTTGGAATATTTATTAATATTTAATTGAATAGCTAAATTCCAATATGTGATGACTAATAATTACTGTGACGTATTATTGAATTGGTTGATTTGTTGAATTGATTGATTTGAATGTTGATTGTATGTTGCGATGGATGCTATTGTGATTGAATGTATATTTGTTCATTTATTTGATATATCTTTGTTATCACCCTATAGTTTATTGTAATTATTTAAATTTCATATTGATTATTTGCACACTGAATAAGGATGTAAAACCAATGAATTTCAAGTATTTACATCAGAGAAAAAAAATAGTATGTTTAGATTTACTATTTGAACCATAAAATTGATTTTGGGAAGTAAACCGTCGTTACATTACTTGAAAGTTTTCAAAAATAAATTTTGAAACATTGGGAAGTTTCCAAAAAAAAGGTGAATATTGAAACTTTGGAACATTTTTATAAATCAAATCTCTAAAACTATGAAATTTAACTGGGAATTATTTTGTAAATTTGTAATTTACTAGAATGGATCTATTGTGAAATCCATTTTATTTTGAATGTGGAAGCAATAACATTTCCAGAAATTTGAACCTTCAAAAATGTAGTTATCTGCATTCCTTATTTCATATACTTCTGATTTAATTTGCATAAGAATTTTAGTTCTGGCTCGAGTGTATTATTTTCCTTTATGCTCGGGTCAGCCTGAGTTTTTCAGCATTGATGACTATTTCTGGTGGACGAAGACGAAGATTCAGTATATTATTGCTATTTATTATTCCACTACATTCTGTGTTCCGCTGCATTATTTGGTTATTTATGATATATGTATAAATCTGATTTGAATTTGTAAAAGTGTAATGACATGTTATTTGTAAAACAGCTTCATGAACTGTTTATTTGATTATTATATTTTGTCGTTACGCTGCGAGTTTCTGTATTTTGTTTTTCTCTTTCCTTTTTTTTATTTACCCCATTAACAATCATCCCTTTTGAATGGTTTGATTCTGACATGTGTGTTTATTGTCGATTTGAACTATCCAAAAAGGTGGCCTGTTACAACTTTTACCTTCGATTTACCCATTCTGACCCCCTCTTTCCTAATTACCTAAAAGCACTAGCAATATCAAAGCACAATATACAAATATGAAATATCACCCATGAGCATCCATATACATATGCAATCCATCAAAACATGATAATCATACAAAAAGGGTTAGAACTATTTTGGGGCAGATTGAAATGACTTAGAACAGTCCCATTAGTCCCCCCTTAGGCTCTATTTCCGAATTGGGTTAGTGGACCTAAGTGTCGGTAAGCCTAATTACCTAATAATGCAAGCCAATAGTAGCTAAAATTTAAAATATTCATAGCTTTCAAACGATAAGTCCATTTTACAATTATGACCACTTACAGAATAGAAGACCATTGTATTAAAGCAATGGAAGTGGTTTCAGACTCTAGCTCGTGCCTATTAAAAATAGTCCATACAAGAATTTCAAGGTCAAAATTGTCACATATAAATCTAACAAAAATCATAGATGTGGAAAATATCCCTAAGAGTCATTTTCTAACTTTAGAGTAATACACACTCATATGAATTAAATAAAAATATTTGATGATCCTCCGATACGTGAAATACGGACTTTACACTCTCCCCCGCTTTAGGAATTTCACCCTTGAAATCCCCAAACAAGTCAAAGAATAGTCAACCATAGTTATCCCACATGCCTAACAATCATATGCAACCATCAAACAGTCAACCATGCAATCAATAGTATATGTGAACCTATTTAAGCATGTGAGATACCAAACTATCCTATATGACATCAAAGGTGAAAGTAAATACGATAAACAGCAGCTCTTACCATGCAAAGAGCTCCAGATATGCAGTCCTCATGCTCTCTTCGATTTCCCACGTGCAATCGCCTTTAGTTTCACCCCATTAAACCTTCACTAACTCCACCGTCTTCCTCCTAAGCTTTTTTGTATCGCACCCGACAATACGAACCGGCTTACGAAGCCTCGAAGCTTCTAGTTCTATCTCGATATCATCAAGCCGATCGGTGCAATCATCACGCCCGAACCGTGCAAAAACTTCTATAAATAGGAGACATAGAACGCTTGTTATCTTTTAAGGTTAGTCGACACTATATGCTAGGTTCCCAATCCTCTCTATAATTGAAAAAGGACCTATGAATCTCGGTGCTAATTTTTTCTTACTACCAAATCTAGTAACATTATTTAATGGAGAGACCTTAACAAATGCCATATTTCTAATAGAGAATTTTAAATCTCGACATCTCTTATCAGCGTAGCTTTTCTGCTTACCTTGAGCAGCTTTTATTTGTTGCCAAATGATCTCAATCTTCACCGAGGTTTCTTTAATCATATTCAGCCTATGTATCAGTTTCTCACCCGCTCTCCACTAACATAAAGGAGCGTTACATGCTCAGCCATACAATACTTCGTATGGCGCCATGTCGATGCTAGACCGATAGTTTTTGTTGTATGCGAACTCTACCAAATGTAAGTGATCGTCCATGAGCCTCCGAAATCGAGGATGCAAGCTCGTAGGAGATCGTCCAATATACGATTCTCCCTCTCAGTCTGCCCATCCTTTTGCGGCTTATAAGCTATACTGAGATCCAGCTTGGTTTCCAAAGCCTCTTGTAAGCTCTTCTAAAACCCATTAGTGAATAAAGGGTCTCGATCATTTACAGTGCTCTTCAACATACCATGTAATCACACTACCTACTACACGTACAACTCGGCTGATTTGGATGCTGTTCTTCTAGATTTGATAGGTATGAATCAGACACTCTTCATTGGTTTATCGACTGTCACCTATATGCTATTGTACCTTCCTCTTGTTCTCGACAACCCGTTGATGAAATCCATTGATATCTGCTCCCATTTCCATTTAGGAATCTCAAGCGGTTACAGTAATCCACTTAGCTTATTTTATTTGCCTTCACTAACTGGCAGTATGTACAGTTTGAGATGAATGTCCTGACATCCTTCTTCATCACTCCCAATAACGAGTCTGCTTTATATCACGGTTCATCTTATTACCGCTGGGATTTATAGTCAACCTAATGGTGGCACTCTCATAACATCTCATCTCATAATTCATCAACATCTAGAACAAACAATCTCCCATCCTTACAAAGCAAACCATTTTAGTCGAGTCCGTACTGCTTCATATCTTTAGACTCTACTCCTCATTTTATCTTTGTCATGATCTCCACTAGTCTAGCATCTCGCTATTTACTAATACTGATTTTCTCAATCCAAGTAGGTCTGATCGTCATTATCTTTGGCCCTAACTCATAATGAGATATGAAGCCATAGCCAACAATACACCCCAACTGCTTCCACTCAAGAGGCATCACTCCTAGACTAGCATATCTTCTACTCAATACATCGACGACTGCATTTCCTTTACTTGGTATAAGGAAATGTAAAAGTCAAAGAGGCCAAGAATTCTAACTATCGCTACTAGTGAAGGTTGAGATTCTTCTAAGAGAAAAGGTGCTTCAAGGATTTGTGTGCTGTGAACAGCCTAAACCTTTCTCCTAATAGGTAATGCCTTCAAACCTTCAAAGAAAACACCATTATCGCCAACTCTAAATCATGAGATGGATACTTCTTCTCGTGTGGTTTTAGCTATCGACTAGCGTAAGCAACAACCTTTCCCATCTACATCAACATCGCATCAAATGCAGTGCCATAGGCGTTTGTGTACACTATCAACTTGTAACAACCCGCATATTTTACGATTGTATATTTAAATATTTTATTTTAATATAGCATAGCTAATCGAATTAAAGTCCGAAATATTACTTTTTGCAAACAGTCGAATTAGTACTCTAGACAACTTCCATTGAGTCCAAAATGGCGTTTGCGGCATTTTTGAGTATAAACATCGATATGTTTGGAGTTGATTAAAATTTTGATATTTTCGTTTTGGGCTTTAGGTTTGGGTTTCAGCCTACTAAGAGAACCCAACTCCTCTACATGATAACTACCACTCCACTCCTTCCCTCTTCATTCATTTTCATTTCCTAACACTCAAGCTAAAAGAAAAAAATGGAGGAAGAGAAAAGAAATCAAAATTCCTAAGCCCTAGTTTTGCTAGGAAATTCAAATTCAAGTTTCTAGAAATCAAGGAGAAGTTTATATAAGCATCATCTCCATCTTCTCCATCTCAATCCCTCTTCCATTTTCAGAATGTCTAAACCCAAACTTAGGAAATATTTTTCTTATGAGCTTAGTTTGAATCTTCTTGAGTTGAAATTGAAGAGTGGTTGATCTTGCCTTGTTTTATAGCTTCTCACTTGAGTTTTTGGGTTTAAAGGTGAGTTTTTGAACTCATATCTATGTCTATAGCTTTCATTGTTGTTAGGTATGAATTCCTAACATCTATTAATGTTCATTTGCTTTTGATTTGAATTGATTTGGTGAATTTTTCAATTTTGGTGTTTTGAAGTCAAAATCATTAAAAATCTTATCTTGGATGTTTGGACATGTTATTTAGGGTGTGTCGAAGAGTCTATAAGGATGAGTTGTCACTTGGCATAAATCTTTAGTCTTCATCGCTCGTCCGATCGCTTGCGGTTTGGATTTTTGTCCTTTTTGGGCTAGGCTGACTTTTGCCTAGTAGGAAATTTCAGACGTCTGGAAGAAAATCCAAACGTCTGGTTTCAAATTCAGACGTCTGGTTGAAAAATTCAGACGTCTGGAATTGGTCCCTGGAAAAAGAAAAAAGGCAGAGACAAAATCCAGACGTTTGGAAATCAAACCAAACGTCGGATTTGTGGTTCAGACGTCTGGTTGCTAGGTTCAAATGTCTGGAACTGTGCAGTTTTGCATATTTGCCTAGTTTTTGAGTAAATTTCCATTATTTATCATACTTTTGTCGATCCGGTTAGTTGTTATCACTTATTATCGACTTTGATGACTTCTTTCCTTGGATTTTTGGGAATATCTATTTTGATGGATTTGGTATCGATTTCTATGGATTTAATTCACGTCTTCATATGTGAATTTTTGATGATTTATTGTTTCTACAATCATTTCTATGGTTTATCACTTTAAAATGAAAAGGTTTCTGTACTAGTAGTAAATACTAAAACTCTTTCATCAAAACGATTTCAACATTTACTTTTAATATAAAGCTCGCTTTCAAAACCATCTTCCAATCTATTAGCATATACAAACCTTTACTTCATTCGTTCGAGAAATCTAATTAAACGACTTAGCAAAACAAGTGGTCTGAAACGCTTGCATTTACTTTGTCGGTTAATTCTTGGACTTGTCCGATTGAACTCTCGTGACAATTTTCGAGTGGAAATCTACAATCTGTTCATAAATATTTAAGTTAAGCCAGCGGTTATGGGACATGAAGCTAAGCTCATTTATTTACTAGCTTAGTGTAATTTACACTATTGATCAATGATGATCATTTTGTGATTTAGATTAGCGATGTGCGATGTCACTTTGTCCTCGTGGAGGAATGTACCTCGTTTTATGGAGCTTCGGCTCATTTTTATGGGCTAGCGACCCATGGTATTTGGACCATTCGTGGAGCAATCAGCTCGATAAGTCAGCGCATGGGGCGTATCTTTTAGGTGCGTCGATATTCGTCTATGCATGGGGCGTATCTTTTTAGGTGCATCGATGTTCGACTTTGCATGAGGCGTATCTTTCTAGGTGCGTCGATGTTTGTTTATGCATGGGGCGTATCTTTCTAGGTGCTTCGATGTTTGTTTATGCATAAGGCGTATCTATTTTTGTGCGTCAATGTTCGACTGTGCATGGGGCGTATCTTTTTAGGTGCGTCGATGTTCGGTTTATGGGATAGCGTTCCGTTTGTGATACACGTGTTGGTGAGTTTTCATGCTTCCATTTGTGATAGGCCTTCTCCTTTTTGTGATTTCTGGATTTCTAGTTGATGATTTCTAGAATTTGTGTTTCACCAATTTATGTGATTTCCATGATAAGTTTTGTCAATATTTGTGGTTTAGTGAATATGTTAAAGAATCTGACATTCTTTTTGGTGTTTGAGTAGATTTGAAATATTGTATGATTCTTTTTTGTTATTTAATGTATACTTATCACACTATGGAATTTTTGTTATCATACTTTTTTATCATATCTCTTATTCTATCTCATTTTATCTGATATTTATAGCTAGACTGATCCGTTTATTATTTTCTTATTAAATAATACTCGGGTCAGACCGAGGTATTTCAGGTGCTTATGCTTGACTTCTTATCATGGTCCTTCATTTGACTTTTGGCTAACTACTTTAGCTTAGTAGTTTTTGTTTTTATGCATTCGGGATAGAGACTCCTTGATGTATATATATTATTTTGTCTAGAACTTGTACCTATTCTTTTGTGATGTTGTGGATCTTGTATGACCACTACTTTGATGTACACTTTCATGTGTTATATTCATATCTGTTTCCGACTTTGATTTATGAATATCTATGACTGATTTATGTTATGCTTATTTTATATTTGTTTCGAAGACCACATAGCCACTGTATAGTAGCTTTGAGTTTGTATCGGTACATCGAATTTCCTTTTGAAACGAAACGCATATAATACGGTCTGACATATCGGTACTCGCACAAAGCAATTACATAGATGGTCGCTCCTCAACAACCTTATTCTTCATGCTAGTCGACGACATTACTCCGTAGTGTCCTTGGCTAGTGTGAGTATAGAGGTGGGGCGTCACAGCTTGGTATCTGATTCAAACTTCAGAACAATATAGAATAATTTAGCAAGGATCATTGTCCTAAGTCTCCCTTAGAAATCGTGCCTTAGGATTTAATTCGAGTCATTGGACCCGTTCTATCCTATTTCCTTTATGATGCCTTGTTTTATCAATAAAGTGTGTTTGATATTCATTTTGCGAATAACCTTTTTCCTCTTCTTTCTTTCTTTCTTAAAGAAGAGAAATGGTTTGACCTGGCTGTCCTGGCGTCGGTCAATCCAGTGCTATTCCTCGGGATGACATTAATTCGTTTGTGATTATCATATTCGAGTTCTTTTTGATACGGGTTCATTTCATTATTTTATATCAAAAGAACTTGTTCATTCTTTTTCTTTAAACATTTTAGCTTAATGACTTCACTGAGAATTGCGAATCCGACTGGTGGATCCGCAACACTCAGTTTACTTTGTAAAAATGTTGAGATTATTTTATGTGATTATGCTTTCCGATCCGATTTGCATGTTATGTGCTACTTAGGTTTCGGAAATGATTTTTGTGAAAGAATTGGCTTAATCATTATGAAGCCATATCCTATGTCTCGAGTGGACTATCCATCTTCGACATTCTTGATCTATTAAGCAGGTTTCTATTTTGCTTAATGATTTCGATTCTAATTTGGTGACATCATTTTATTCTCTAGACCCACTTGTTGAGGAAGATGTTATCCCCCTCATTCAAGTAGTTCAAAAATTTCCCGGTATCTTTGAGCATGTCTTAGGATTATCACCTAAGCAATCTTTTGAGTGGTGCTAAGGTCTTTTCAACTCGACCTTGCCACCGATTTTCATTAGCTGCGAGTTGCGGAGGATAGCGTTCTACTTACCGCATTCCGCACTCATTATGATTCTTATGAGTGACTCGTGATGTTATTCAAGTTGTCCAGCTTATTTCATCCACCTTATGTCGAGTATTCTACGAATATCTCGATGAGTATTCATTAATTATGGATGAAAAAAATAATTTAAAATTTGTAAATTTTTTCATAAGGTATTTATAAGTATAATTGGATTTTGTTCTTAAAACGAACAAAGAATATTCGTAAAGTTTTTAATATATATTTTTATCATATAGAAGATGACTTTGTTTTGTATTGCTCACTGAATGTTTTAAGAATTCTGGTCGATGCGCCTAATCAACGTTATCGATAGAAATCTCCTAAACATTATGATGAGACAATCAGACGCAGTAAATTGACTTGAATAAGTAAAATTTTCTAAAAAGATGCTTACATAAAGTTAATCATAATTTTTAAAGTCTTAAGCTTTTGGGGAAAGAGGATCATTTAAAAGAGCTCCTTTTCGATGCTTCTATTCTTATGATTCCCAAAGGGAACCAAGACTTCATTGTTTGTACCGATGTTAGTCATATTGGTTTGGGTGTCGTTCTCTTGCAAAAGGGAACGTGCTATTACTTGTGCTTCTATATAATTAAAGCCTATCGAGACTAGCTATGCCACTCATGATCTAGTGCTCACGACTATTGTTTTCACTTTTAGAATTTGGCATCATTATTTTTGGGAGAAAAATTTGTTCTCTACACCGATCATAAATCTTTGGAGTATTTGTTTTATCAGAAGGAACTTAATTTGCGTCAAAAATGTTGGCTCGAGTTTCTTGCATCTTATGATCTTGATATTCTTTATACTTCCGAAAATGGAAATCGTGTTGCCGATGCCCTTAGTCGTAAGCAAAAAGCAGTTGTTTCTATGATGATGTCCGAATGGAAGAATCTTTTTAACAGGTTCATCTGACATACCATTATTGTACTACGTCGTTGTTCCAAATTATTCGAGTTTTGGGTTCCTCGGGCGTACCGTTATTGAACTACGTCGTTGCACAGACTCAATTTTCTGCTGTTCATGACGTTTTCCACATCTCTCAACTACGGAAATGCCTTTAGGATTCCGATTCTATTCTTGAGCCTGATGTTATTGAAGAAATTGAAGTTTTTCCTATTCGTCTTATGAACAACATCCTATTCGCATCATTGCTTCGGAGGTTGAGTGCCTTCGAAATAAAGATGTTCCTCTTGTGAAAAGTTCAATGGTCCTCAAATCCTAAAGGTTGTTCTTGGGAATCCAAAGAATTCATCGAGCGAACACATCCGGACTTACTCTCTCGTGCTCTTTGAAGGTGAATTTCTTACTTCAAATTTTTTTTTGTATTGATATGCTTTTATGGTTGTTACTCTTTGTTTTCTTCTTAAGAATTTCAAGGACACAATTTCTTTAAGGAGGGGAGTCTGTAACAACCCGTATATTTTACGATTGTATATTTAAATATTTTATTTAAATATAGCATCGTTGGTCGGATTAAAGTCCAAAATGTTACTTTTTGTAACAGTCAAATTAGGACTCGAGACAATTTCCATTGAGTCCAAAATGGCATTTGCGGACTTTTTGAGTATAAACATCGATATGTTTGGAGTTGATTAGAATTTTGATAGTTTCGTTTGGGGCTTTGGTTTTGGCTTTCAGACCACTAAGAGAACTCAACTCCTCTACATGATAACTACCACACCACTCCTCCCCTCTTCATTCATTTTCATTTCCTAACACTCAAGCTAAAAGGAGAAAAAAATGGAGGAAGAGAAAAGAAATCAAAATTCTTAAGCCCTAGTTTTGCTAGGAAATTCAAATTCATGTTTCTAGAAATCGAGGAGAAGTTTAGGTAAGCATCCTCTCCATCTTCTCCATCTCAATCCCTCTTCCATTTTCAGAATTCCTAAACCCTAACTTAGGAAATATTTTTCTTATGAGCTTAGATTGAATCCTCTTGAGTTGAAATTAAAGAGTGGTTGATCTTGCCTTGTTTTATAGCTTCTCACTTGAGTTTTTGGGGTTCAAAGGTGAGTTTTTAAACGCACATCTATGTTTATAGCTTTCATTGTTATTAGGTATGAATTCCTAACATCTATTCATGTTCATTTGCATTTGATTTGAATTGATTTGGTGAATTTTTCAATTTTGGTGTTTTGAAGTCAAAATCGTTAAAAATCCTATCTTGGATGTTTGGACATGATATTTAGGGCGTATCGAAGAGCCTATAAGGCTGGGTTGTCACTTGGCATAAATCCCTAGTCTTCGTCGCTCGTCCGATCGCTTTCAGTTTGGATTTTTGCCCTTTTTGGCTAGGCTAATTTTTGCCTAGTAGGAAATTTCAGACGTCTGGAAGAAAATTTAGCCGTCTGGTTTCAAATTCAGACGTCTGGTTAAAAATCCAGACGTCTAGAATTGGTCCCTGAAAAAAGGAAAAAGGCAGAGACAAAATCCAGACGTTTGGAAATCTAACCAGACGTCTGATTTGTGGTTCAGACATCTGGTTGGTAATTTCAGACGTCTGGAACTGTGCAGTTTTACCTATTTGCCTAATGTTTGAGTAAATTTCCATTGTTTATCGACTTTGTTGATCCGGTTAGTTGTTATCACTTATTATCGACTTTGATGACTTCTTTCTTTGGATTTTTGGGAATATCCATTTTGGTGGATTTGGTATCAGTTTCTATGGATTTAATTCATGTCTTCGTATGTGAATTTTTAGCGATTGATTATTTCTACAATCATTCTATGATTTGTCACTTTAAAATGAAAAGTTTTCTATACTAATAGTAAATACTAAAACTTTTTCATCAAAACGATTTCAACATTTACTTTCAATATAAAGTTTGCTTTTAAAACGGTCTTCCAATCTATTAGTATATACAAACCTTTACCTCATTCGTTCGAGAAATCTAATTAAACGACTTAGAAAAACAAGTGGTATGAAACGTTTGCGTTTACTTTGTCGGTCAATTCTTAGACTTGTTCGATTGAACTCTCATGACAATTTTCGAGTGGAAATCTACAATCTGTTCTTAAATATTTAAGTTAAGCCAGTGGTTATGGGACATAAAGCTAAATTCACTTATTTACTAGCTTAGTGTTATTTACACTTATTGATCAATGATGATCATTTTGTGATTTAGATTAGCGATGTGCGATGTCTCTTTGTCCACATGGGGGACTGTACCTCGTTTTATGGAGCTTCGGCTTATTTTTATGGGCTGGCGACCCATGGTCTTTGGAACATTCGTGGAGTAATCGAGTCGATAAGTTAGAGCATGGGGCATATCTTTTAGGTGCGTCGATGTTCGTCTATGCATGGGGCGTATCTTTTTAGGTGCGTCGATGTTCGACTTTGCATGGGGCGTGTCTTTCTAGGTGCATCGATGTTTGTTTATGCATGGGGCGTATCTTTCTAAGTGCGTCGATGTTTGTTTATGCATGTGGCATATCTTTCTAGGTGCGTCGATGTTTATTTATGCATAGGGCATATCTATTTAGGTGCGTCAATGTTTGACTGTGCATAGGGCGTATCTTTTTAGGTGCGTCGATGTTCGGTTTATAGGATAACGTTCCGTTTGTGATACGCATGTTGGTGAGTTTTCATGATCCCGTTTGTGATAAGCCTTCCCCTGTTTGTGATTTCTGAATTTGTAGTTGATGATTTCTAGAATTTGTGTTTCACCAATTTTGTGATTTCCATTAATAAGTTTTGTCAATATTTGTGGTTTGGTGAATATGTCAAAGAATATGACTTTCTTTTTGGTGTTGAGTAGATTTGAGATATTGTATGATTCTTTGTTGTTATTTAATGTATACTTGTCACAGTATGGCATTTTTGTTATCATACTTTTTTATCATATCTCTTATCCTATCTCATTTTGTATGATATTTATAGGTAGACTGATCCGTTTATTATTTTCTTATTAAATAATACTCGGGTCAGACCGAGATATTTTGGGTGCTTCTGCTTGACTTCTTATCATGGTCCTTCATCTGACTTTTGGCTAACTACTTTAGCTTAGTAGTTTTTGTTTTTATACATTCGAGATAGAGACTCCTTGATGTATACATATTATTTTGTCTAGCACTTGTACCTATTCTTTTATGATGTAATGGATCTTGCATGACCACTAGTTTGATGTACACTTTCATGTGTTATATTCATACCTGTTTCCGCAATTTTGATATAAATATCTATGAATAATTTATGTTATGCTTATTTTATATTTGTTTCGAAGACCACATAGCCAGTACGTAGTAGCTTTGAGTTTCTATCGGTACGTCGGATTTCCTTTTGAAACGAAATGCATATAATACTATCTGACATATCGGTACTCGTACAAAGCAATTACATAGATGGTCGCTCCTCAGCAGCCTTATTCTTCATGCTAGTCGACGTCATTACTCCGTAGTATTCTTGGCTAGTGTGAGTATAGAGGTGGGGCATCACACAACTCCTTATTCCATTTAGAATGAACAATACCGGTGCACTTATCAACCTCTCCTTTGGACTTACAACGCATGCTCACACTTCGTGTCCCAAACAAAAGTCTGATTCTTCTTCATCAAATTGATCAACGATATTGCTACTTTGGACAAGTCCTTGATAAAACATCTATAATATCCCGCTAATCATAAGAAACTGCTTACATCTATAGCATTCTTGGGCTAGTTCCAATCCTAAAGCACTGCCACCTTGGTAGGATATACTATAGTGCCTTGCTCAAAGACGACATGACTCAAAATTCCCACTTCCCTCTTCTATAAGTGACAATTCAAGCACTTCGCTCTGAACTTATGCTTCATCAACACTTCAAGCACGATATTTCAGTGAGTCTTGTGTTCCTCCTCTATCATTGAGTAGACTAGAAATGATCCACGAATACAAATACAAACGTGTTCAATTGATCTCTGAAAACATGGTTCATGAGATCGACAAAGTATGCCAAAGCATTGGTTAGCCCAAACGGCATAACCAGCCACTCATAAAAACCAAATGATGTATGAAATGCAATGATCAACACACTCTCCTTTGTTACTCTAAGCTGGTGAAACCCCATCGTTAGATCCAAATAAGAGAACACCTTCGCACCATGTAGTTGATCGAACAAGTCATCAATACGTAGGAGTGGATATTTTTTCTTCCTAACACATTTTTAGCTCATGGTAATCTACACAAAACCTCAAAGGGCCATCCGACTTAGTGGCAAATACTATAGGTATGCCTTACTTAGATATGCTCCTATGAAGGAACCCTCACTTCAACAGATCATTCACCGACACCTTCAACTCCTTCTGCTCTCTAGGTGATGTATGCCTCAAAGGCATAACCATTGATTTGACATCCTTTACTAAATCTATACGAAACTCGATCTCTTAAAGTGGTGGTAATCCAGTCACCTCCTCAAATATGTTTGAATACTCTCTTGCTATAAGCAAAATGATAACTCATCATGCAGGATCACAATAAAGTATACAAAACTAACCATTATCTCATCATTAGGTAGGCGGCTTATCTTCAACCTATGCCCATCATGTATTCCAATCGTCACCAACGGCCTATCACAATCCACCACTATTCCATATTTCTATAGCCATTCCATCCCCGATATAATCTCAAACCTGACGAAATTCAAAACAAAGCAACCAAAATCAAAAGAGCATCCATGACTCGGCAAGACCAATCTATGAAAAACCATACATTGGCTAGTGCATCCTCCAATAGTGTTCATCATAATAAAGGGTCTCTCAACCATTTTGAGTTCCAATCTCAATCTATCTACCAGGTCACCAGATACAAAGGAATGTGAAGCCCTAGTATCGAACAAAACACAAATAAGAGCATCATAAATGAAAAGCATGTCTTAAATAATAATGCCCTTCCCTTTATCTTTTACTGAGGGGGCATTGAACGAAGTAGGAATAATGTCCAAAGCATATGCCTTCACCATCTGCTTCTGCTTTATTGGTTCTGGGCAATTCCTCTGCATATGGACTACCTTATTGTAGTTGAAACACATCTTGCACTCGACTTTACAATTCTTACTCAAGTGGCTTCTCTCTCCATAGTTATAACAAGTATGTTCCTACTTGCTCTTCTTCTTAGCATCTTTATTCTAGAACCGCTTTCTCTTATTATTCCATTTCTTCTTACCTCCTCTGCTCTATTGTAGCTTTGGCTCTTCCTTAACCACAACAGCTGATTTGGATTTACGATACAAACTCTCTTGGCAAAGAGCTTTCTCAACAAGACTCTCAAATGGCTCATTGATTTGACTCACCAAATTCTCCCTAGATAATAGTCCAAACCCATAAGAAATTTCTCATTCTTCCTTAACGGAGTGTCGATGAAGGACATTCCATACTTTGATAAAGTGTCGAATCTAGCAAAATACTCGAGGATAGACATGTCTCCCTACTTCAAATTAGCAAACTTTCTAAACAGCACCGACTTCTGAGTAGTTCGAATGAAATTTTCGTTAAATCGGGTTTTGAACTAGTCTAAAGTAAACTGATCCTTGGGTGTTCTAAGTGTTCCATTAGTTCATCGCTCTCCTTTGAAGCTGTTAGGAAGCCAACCTCCTCTTTATAGCATCATCCCATTCGAGATGATTATAGATTTTCTTGTAAGTGTCTAACCAATCCTACACTTCCATATTTGATTTCATTCCTTGTAACGATTTGCTATCAAAACTGGTAAAATCCTTATTCAGCTTAGTGAAATCAAAGGTTAACGCTTGCATATGAGCATCACCATAAACAACAACATTCGTAGGGGCTTCTTGGGTAATTTACAACATGTTTGCTAACATAGTTTGCAAATCCGGGTTGGCAGCCCCCATGCCCGCTCCTTCCGCAACTCCAAAGATAGAGTTCCTTCCAGTATTTCTTGTTTATCACCTCATTCTTGATCTGTAACAAGAATGATCGGTCGCTCATAAAAGAAGAATTGCATCAATGGTACTCGTATGTGCATGCGACTTATATTATATATATATTATATATAATTTTGAAAACCAAAATATATAACAAGTATGCACTCTCTCGTATATACATACACTCTCGATCTAATCAAAGATGATAACTCCTTCCCTATCTCTACTAGACCATGATATCAGCTCGAGTTAATGGTGTAACCTAAGATCTAAACTGAATGTGATGACCGCCCTACAACACCAGCATCCAATATAACTAAACAGTGCGCTGCTATCGTGCTCGACCGATGTACGATTATTATCAAGGGTTAGAAATAAATAAAACATCATAGAACCTGTTGTATATCTCATAGTGCATGGAATAAAATATAATATACATCATAGATATAAAACATGAGAGACAGTAATAACTAAGTTATCAAATATCATAATACAAATCCAAAGAGCTATACAACATATAAAAAGAGTTTATGCAGCTGAATAAACCCAAATACTATATTATAACGACAAGCAAACACTGTCATCCATAATGTTGCACAATAGATTAAGCATAAAATCCATATAGAGTACGACAAGCTCCATCCTGATATATAGTCTCTCATTTAAGAGTACCGGATGTAATAAGAAGCAAAACATAAAACCTAGAGTCAGATAATAGTCTGGTGTGAGTGATAAATGAACATCAAAATACTATACAAGTCGATATAGTAAGGAGCAAAAGGTTTAAGAGTCATACCTAACCTATTCCTACATCCAAAGATTTAGCCCATAACATTTATAACATGCTATCTACTATTATCATCAAAATGTGCTACATCCTAAGTATAATATTGGTTGTGCAGGTATCCACGTCCTAAATGCCTACGTCGAGTGACATCCCTAGGACGATGACTATGGGGGAAACAATTAAAGCGAACATAGCATCCATCAAACAATCCTCACTATCACTCAAGTACTTTGGATATATGATAACCCGTATGACCAAGTAAATATTAGAGACCAATGGAACATTTTAGTTCCTCGGTGCTCGAAATCACTCAGTAGGCCAGGAGACTAAACTACACCTCTTAGCAGTCCAAGGTATATGGATCACGTCTTATATCCACGGGTATATATCTTAATACCCAATGAGTGTCCTCATCCACCCCTGCTTTAGGAGCACATTAGAGCACTTTAAGTATTAACGATCCCTTCACATACATCCTCGAACCCATCCTAGTTCGATTCATTCTATCATCATCATACAACCCTTCCTTGCCCTACCTACTTCCATTTCCATAATAGAGCAGGTCCTAGCTCTACTTCACATGCACGCATGCTAGAACCTATCTCATCGTATCTTCCTATAATAAAGCACATCCTAACTCTATTTCAACAGTTCACGTCCTAGAACTTGTCCTTATAGGCTACACTCATGACTCCCATCCTAGAGCCTTTATCATCAGAATAATTCTAAACCTTCTTATAGGTCGTAGAATCCACATCTCTAAGTCTCAAAAATAGTACATTAAAGTACACTAATACCAATTCATTCATTAACCATCAGTCTTCATCATGATGTCATATCTACATCGATCGACGAATGAATGAATATCTGCAGCACGACCCAGGGATTATACACTTCACCTCCTAAAAGTTTCACCTCGACCTAATAAATCATTTAAGTCGGTACTGACTTCTGCCACTCGGTGCCTATAAGAATTCTTCAACAAATTTGGGTCTCTCTACTTCCATGAAGCTTCTTTCCTACAATGCTCCAACCTGTGGAGTTAAAGTGGTCTACAGATTCAATACGACGGAGGTGCAAAAAGTCATAGTGGGGATACAACGAGGTTATAGTGGAATATAGCGAATGACTCTAAAATAGCATATAAAACTCATAATTAAAGTTTCTACAAATATATAAATGGTAAGTAAATGAAAAATTAACATTCAATTGAATTATAATTAATACATAAATAATTTTAAACAAGACCATGTGCGGATATACTATATATAAATGTAAAACTGTTATATAACATAAATGAATTTAGTAGAATATTAGAGTATTTTCATTTCTGAAAATATATTAAAAATTCAATTAAATAAATTAATTTCATAATTTTTATAATGTATAATGTCATTTTTCAATTCATTTCTTTTAAAGAAGATATAACGGAAAAAACGAAATATAGCAAGAATAACGAGATACAGTGGAAATAGAGGGGCTTAAAGTGGAAAGGTTATATTTGAGGCTATATGGAAAAAAAACAGTAAGAATCGACTACGAGATATAACAGGGGTATAGCGGGGTAATAGCAGGGCATTAACTGCGCAGGCTCTAACTTCCAAGTCACTAGACCCACACTGTCATTTGGGAAAGTATTCGGTAACGAGCTAAGTGGTTGGTTTATAGTCCCTTACTTTGCCAAAATTTAGCCTTAAATTCTCCCAGTCCCACTTCCTTCTACCTCGAAGCCCAACTTGAAGAATCCCTTATTTTTCCCTAACCAAGACCCAAGATGAAGCCCACCGAATTGATTTGGCCACTAATTGAACCTAAGCCTTCTCCTTCTTACCAAAAGTCGACCTTGAGTTTTCCACTAGTTACTCGAAGCACGGCTCGAAGCAGAAGTCCACCGGCCTGATTTCCACCGACCACAATTTACTTACCGTTAACCCGCCTTTTGGCAAGATAGTATACAAGCGGATTTAACCCAATAGACTTCACAGTTATCGAAGCTGGAATATTATGGATTTAGCTTAAATGGATGGATGGATGATCAACTAAGGATAATAATACAAAGCCAGGATTAAACACAGTCGATGGATAAACGATGCAGGGTGCTTGATAGATGGATATTGGATTGAATAAAGAAGGATCGGCATAAGAGGGCTTGGTGTGATATGGATCGGCATGGGTTAGATTAGCTGGGCTCGGCATAGCTCGGGTTGACAGGAAGATTACATGGCATGAAGTAACATGTTTCGGATTGGCATAGTTCCAGGAAAGATGGGTCGGTACTCAAGGGGTCGGCATACCATTTGCGATGAGCAGGGACCAGTATAACACGATGATGGGTAATGGATCAGTATAGGTGAAGGTAGAGCGTTCAGCACGTTTTAGTAGGTTAGTATTGATCGACATTCCGCTTAAGGAAGAAGGGTCGACATTTCCTTAGAGGAAGAGGGATTGGCATTGGTTTGGTTGAAGAGAGATCAACATTGGTTTGGTTGAAGAGATCTACATTGGGTTGGTAGAAGAGGGATCAGCATTGGTTTGGTTGAAGAGATCGACATTGGGTTGGTAGAAGAGGGATCGACATTGGTTTGGTTGAAGAGTGGTCGACATTGGTTCGGTTGAAGAGCGATCGATATGCCTTAAGAAGAGAAGGGGTCGGCATTTTCCTGAAGGTAGAGGGATCGACATGCTTCAGGATGGAAGGATCGGCGTAGTTTGTTGGAGGGCGGTGGTTTGGCATGCTTCAATAAGGGATCGACGTTGATATGGATGAAGGGATAACGATCGGTGATATGATGCCGATCGTTATTTTTGGTCGAGTTGGGCTTGACGATCGTTACGGTGGGCCGATGTAGGTGAGAAGGCCTGTAGCAGAAATTTTACCTGTAAATACAACGGGTTTGGCTTTAAAAAAAGGAGCTTCATTCTGTTTCTCTTCATCTTCTACCTAGATTCGGTACCGATCGTTTCGCACTCGGGGGTATGCTTCCGGTTCATGTTAACTTGATTCTTGGATAAATATTGGACGGTGCTATGGATTTTGGCATGGATCAGAACTTGGGTGCACATTTGGAAGAGAACAATCAAGGATTCCCTCGTGGACTTGGGGGCTGAATGGAAATGATGATTGAAAACGGCCTATGGATGCTAGAACAACTGGAAACTAGAACCCAGGACTTGGAGCAAAAATTAGCAGGCTTAGATATGGATTGGAGCAACTGGGGGCAAACCCCCATTAATGAAAATGGAACGACATTACTCCCTACGAAACTGGAGGCACAGATTTGGATGGCTTTGTAAGGAATTGGATAACGGTGATGGAAAAGGAGCAGCCATCATCCACCATGAATCGGAGCTAGCCGGTTAAGGGCACATGTCATCATCTCTTGACAGCATGAACTAAATAACTAATAACAAATTCTACACTAAAATGGCTAAGTCACTTATACATATACATGATCAAGAACGGTCCCTAGGCATGCTTTGAGATGGAAATAAAACACCATAACTAATGAATCTTAAAACACTTGGATCCGCACTACTGCGATAAATAAAAAAGTTCATGGTTATGGACCCGACTGGAGAGACCGGGCAATGACCGCAGGGTGCGAATCCCTTCGCCAGAGAGCGACAGGATGGATTCGTACATAGATTAAGTCCTCGACTAGGGAGTCAAGGCCGGAGAAGGATATTCACGGTTTTAGTCCTCGGTTGGGAATCGAAGCAGGAGTAAGATACTCCATGAATTAAGTCCTCAACTGGGGATCGAGGCCGGAGTAGGATATCCCACGAATTAAGTTCTCGACTGGGGAACAAAGTCGAAGTAGGATACCCCATGGATTAAGTCCTCGATCGGAGAGTCGAGGCCGGAGAAGGACAACCATGGATAAGCCCTCGATCGAAGAGTCGAGGATGGAATAGGATAAAGTGACTCGGAGAGATCCCGGATCTAGATATGGACCCGAAGAGGTCTCGAGTTTGGAAATGGACTCAGGGAGGTTCTGGATTTGGATATGGACCTAAGAGGTTCCGGATTTGGACTAAATGACCCAGAGAGGTCTAAGGATTTGGATATGGACCCAGTGAGGTCCTGGATTTGGATTAAATGACACAGAGAGGTCTAAAGATTTGGATATGGACCCGGAGAGGTCCCGGACTTGGATAAAATGATCCGGAGAGATCGTGGATTTGGTTAATGGATTTGGAATGGGTTCGGAATTGGTTATTGACTTAGAACAGTCATGAATTTCGCTAATGGTCCAAAGAGATCAAGGAAATCGATTGGCAATGAATTGGATTCTAGGTTGGATAATATAACGATCAAAGGATTATGGACTTTGTATTTTGGACTTATGGCAATTCAAAACATGCCTTCTTATCGCAAGACATGTTTTGGTGGGCAAAGTGTTAACCCACCTTTTGGTAAGGCAGTATACAGGCAGTTTAACCTAATAGACTTCATGGTTATCGAGGCTAGAATATCATGCATTTGGCTCAAATAGATGGATGGATAATCAACTATGGATAATAACATGAAGTCAGGATTAAACACATTCGATGGATAAACGATGCAGGGTGCTTGAAAGGTGGATATTGGCTTGAATAAAGAAGGATCGGCGCAAGAGGGCTTGGTGTGATATGAATCGACATGGGTTGGATTTGCTGGGCTTGGCATAGCTCGGGTCGGCAGGAAGGCTAGGGGTCAGCATGACATGAAGTAACATGGTTTGGATCGGCATAATTCCAGAAAAGATGGGTCAGTACTCAAGGGGTCGACATACAATTTAGGACGAGCAGGGATCGGTATAGCACGATGAATGGTATTGGATCAGTATAGGTGAAGGTAGAGTGTTCGACACGTTTTCGTGGGTTTGTATGGATCGACATTCCGCTTAAGGAATGAAGGGTCGACATTTTCTTGGAGGAAGAGAGATCGACATTGGTTTGGTTGAAGAGGGATCGACATTGGGTTGGTTGAAGAGGGATCATCATTGGTTTGGTTGAAGAGGGATCAACATTGGTTCGGTTGAAGAAGGATCAACATGCTTGGATCGGTATGCCTCAGGAAGAGAAGGGATCGACATTTTGTGAAGGTAAAGGGATCGACATGCTTCAAGATGAAAGGATCAGTGTATTTTGTTGGAGGGCGTTGGTTCACATGCTTCAAGGATGGATTGGCGTTGATTTGGCTGAAGGGATAACGATCGATGATATGATGTCGATCGTTATTTTTGGTCGAGTTGGGCTTGACGATTGTTATGGTGGACCCATGTGTTAAGAAGGCCCTACAACCGAAGTTCGACCTATAAATACATCAGACTTGGCTTCGAAAAAATGATCTTCATTCTATTTCTCTTCATCTTCTACCTAGTGGTTACTCTGCCATTTTCATTCTGAAATCTTGAATTGTAACTGTAATCTAATATCACTATAATAAAAAGGATTGTAATGGAGTGGATGTAGGCCGGAGTTAGCCGAATCACTATAAATCTTGTCTTCTTTACTTGTTTTTACATTAATTTTCTCATTCTTCATATTATATTCTCTACATCATATACTATCTGTGATCTATGACCGAATATTTGGCGCTTTCACGTACAATTGGATGTTGGTGGCCATTTTTGATGCTAACACTTGCCGCTAGAAGATTCCCCGAGCCAACCTTGATGTGACTTGAATTGTGTGCTCTCCCCTTACCCCTCCTTCAAGTTTCATTCAATTCTGACCACTTTTGTCTTCGATTTGCCTAATTCGACTATCTCTTTCCTAACTACCTAAAAGCACTAGCAAACCATATCAATGCACAACATACAAATCTGAAATATCACCTATATGCATTTGTATACACATGCAATTCATTAGAACATGATAATCATACAAGTTCTAACCTAGATCCAACTTTTACATTATCATATCAATATGGTCAAAAGGGGTTGCAAAACCATTTAGAAACCATTTTAAATGGTTTTAATTTCAGCTATAAAATGTGTGATTATAGTTAGAAAACATTTTTAAGATCAAAATCATGTTAAAATATCAAATTTAATTATATAGATAAGCATAGAATAGTGAGAGTTCAATAGCCACTCGTCGATTACCAAATTACCAATTTAAGCCCCTAAAACTGACGTGAACAACCGCTAATCCAAAATCAAAGCACCAAATTGATGAATTTATGATCTCTTTTGTTAATCACTCATCTAATATGGATTTGGCTAAGATTACTGTGGAAAAGAGATGATTTTTAAGAGATTAGGTTTAGTGGAAGCTTAGAACTATTTTAGGGAAGATGAAAATGACTTATAATAGTACCATCAATCCCCCTTAGGCTCTATTTTTGAAATGCGTGTGTGGGTAAATGTGTAGGTTAGCTTAATTACCCAATAATGCACAGCCAAAATTGAAAATAGCCATAACTTACGAATGGTAAGTTCGTTTTACTATTTTGACCACACTATGGAATGGGAGACCATCATCCAGAAGTAATGGAAATGGTTTTGATACAAATTCGGCTCTTGTCAAAAGTTAGAGTCCATACAAGATTTTCAGGGTCAAATTGGTCATATAAAAATTCAAAAAAAAATCGTAAATGTGAAAAATGTCCATAAGAGTCATTTTTCAAAATTTTAAAGTCATACAACTTCATATGAATTAAAGAAAAATATTTTACAATCGTCCAATATGTAAAATACGGTTCATTACATATATACACGTGTCATTCTTGTAAAATGATTAATATAATGTGAAATTCATGCACATGCTCTCATATTCACACTTTTTTCTTTACCTAATTTCTTTCTCTTATTCTAAATAGCCTGCACTTTGCTCCGTCAAATCTTCACCTCCTGAACTACTTCTTCATCCTTACTAGTTGTACTTTATATGCCATCATCTATGCTTGTATGACTTCCTTCTTTCCGATTTGCATCTCTCCTGCTTTGGTGCCTTTCTAGTTGTGACACGCAAACTGTGTGCACATGCACACCATTTTTTCAACATAATTCCAACATCCTCATCCTTCTCTTTCATGTTTACATGTTTCTGGACTTGCTCCTCTGATGTTCCAGTCTCTCTAGTACTCCAACATGCATTATAGGCGGTGGATGATGGTGATAGAGAGTGGAGATGAAACAATTCCCCTCCCTCCCAAAGCTTGACCTTGTCTCAAGGTCAAATGTAGGAAATTTAGCTACCAAATAATAGTTTTCCAATGCTGCCTTATCTTCTTCTAGTTGTTTCCAATTCACTAATACTTATGTTATGTTTGAGTTGTTTGGTTTTATCATTCTTCTGGCCAAAATTCTTTTAGGTTCTTGAGTGATCTGTTCATCATATGATGGGATGGATTGATGAATGACTATGTGATCTCCAATCTATTTCTTGAGTTGAGAAACACGAACGACGGTATGTCTTTCCGCTTGAATAGGCAGTGCAAGTTCGTATGCTACCTCTCCTACCTTCTCAGTAATTTGATTAGGGCCATAATACTTGGAAGACAGTTTGTGTGTATGTTTGCGACACATAGAAAGATGTCTATATGGCTGAATAAGTAAAGCTAATTATTAATATCAAACATTTTATGTGTCCAGTGTTTATCTACAGAACCTGTCTTTATTCCCTAGCATGGTTAATGTTATCCTCCAAATTTTATAGAGTGATATCTTTAGCAAATAACGTGTCTTCTACTTTTAGCACTCCGGCAGTTTTTCGTAGTAATAAAGTGAGTGGTTCGCTGCCATATATAGCCTTAAATGGAGTCATTTTTATAGCACTTTTCCATGTGGTATTATACCATAATTCAGTCAAGGTCAGCCAGTTTACCCATTCTTTAGGTATATGGCCATAAAAGCACTTCAAATAACATTCCAGAACTCTATTAGTAACTTCAGATTGAAGGTGATAAGCACTGCTGGACCCAATTTAGATCCTTCTAGCTTGAAGAGCTCTTGCCAAAAATTACTAGTAAAGATAGGATCCATTCACTGACTATAGATGTAGGCAGCCCATGGAGTTCTACTACATTATCAAAGAATATTTTTGCAACTTGTGGAGCTATGTAAGGGTGTGTCTGTGACATAAAGTGAGCATATTTAGACAAAATATGTATGACATTTTGGCAATTGCACTATAAAATCCATTGTTATACCTTTCCAAATCTGTTCACAAACTGGAAGGGGTTGTAATAAGCCAGGTATGTTAATATTTCATATTTTGTCCTCTGACATTAATCACAAGTTGGAACAAAAGACCACACATCACTCTTTAAACCTTGGTAATGGATAACTTCCTTAATTCTTTATAAAGTTCTTTAGATACCCGAGTGGCTCGCTAATGGTGAAGAATGATATTCTTCAAGAAGTTTACTTTGATGTTAGAAGCATTTGGGTTAATAAGAATTCTTTCTTTGTAGTGGTACAAATCGCTTGCTTAGTGTATCTTGAAGAAATTGAACACCAGTTTCCCATTTTGCTGTTAGTTGCGATGTAATATGGGCCAAATTGTATTAGAGATTTAATGTCATGATTCCGTGGACTTTGAACTACTGAAATTGCTTGTAGTTTTAATGTTGAGCTAGCAGGATGCTGATCATTACTTCTTGATAAACCATCTCCCATTGTGTTTTCTTTACCAGGTTTGTACTGCTCCAAATAATCAAAACCCATTAACTTGTTTAACCACTTATGCTGAGTGTTATTTATACTCTTTGGTCTAATAAGTACTTAAATGATTGATATCTATTTTACTAACAAATTTTCTCCCCAGTAGACATCGTGACCATTTTTTGTTGCCAAGATTAATACTAACAACCCCTTCTCATATGTGGGTAGATGTACACTGAAGCACCTAATTCAAAAAAGCAATCGACATACCCTCCAATAGAAGAACTGCTTCTACTCTGTACCCTAATGCATCACATTCGAGAACAAAGTCTTTGAAAAGTCTGGAAAAGCTAGGGCTGATGGTGTTGTAAGTGTTTCTTTCAATTGATTAAATGCTCTTTGTGAATCCTGGCTCCAAGAAAAAAGAATTCTTTAATAAATCATTCAATGGTTTAGCTATAGCTCCATAACCTTTTACCATTTTCCTACAGTAGCGGGATAATCCTAAAAATCCTTGGAAAGCTTTAATTGTTTGAGGCTGAAGCTATTCTTTAATTGCCTGAATTTTGGAGTAGTTAATAGCAACACCTTCTCTCAAAATGACATGACTCAAGCAATCAATTTGAGTTTGTGCAAGGGAGCATTTAGAAAGTTTTGCCACCAGCTTATGTGATTTCAGGACCTGCATAGCCACAATCAACTGTTTAAGTGCTTTTCCTAATTTAAACTACAAATCAGAATATCATCAAAGAAAACTAGGATGAACTTCCTTAGATATTTTCTGAATATGTCATTCATCAATGCTTGAAAAGTTGCAGGAGCACTGATTAAGCCAAAAGGAATCACTAAAAATTCATGGTGGCCTTCATGAGTTTTAAATGTTGTTTTATGAATATCATCAGGGTGCATTTTGATTTGGTGCTTAGTAGAAATTAAGTCTAGTTTGGAAAAGTATATAGCATCATTTAATTCATCAAACAAGTCATCAATGAGGGGAATTGGGACATTATTCTTGTTGGCTGCTTTATTTATTCCTCTGTAGTCCACACTCATTCTCTAACTACTATCACTTTTCTTCACCATGGCTACTAGGGATGAATATGGGATGTGACCGTGTCAAATAATTCCAGCTTACAACATTTCTCTCACTAGTTTTTTTTTCCTTTGTTGTTGTTGTTGTTGTTGTTGTTCAAGTGGTAAGAATGTGGATATGGTTTCATGAAAATTGGTTTGGAAGGAGAGGATAAGTGAATTTTATGGTCGATTGATCTTAGTGGAGGTAATGTGGTTGGTTTTTGGAAGACAATTTCAAAGTCTTGAATGATTTTTTGAATTGGTAGTGGAATGGGCTATGGGTGAAGGGATAAATCAATGTGATAAGCAATAGGTGAAGGTTCTGTGATGAAGGAAAGTACGCAGGCTGTTGTGAGTAAGGGTTCTATCTATTTGTTTTTCATCAGTCAGTTTGTTTCTTGGTGGTTGAATGCCTTTCCATATAATTTCCATGCCATTGCGGCTGAATTTAAGCTGCGGTTTTTTTTTTTTTTTTGAACACAATATCATCAAAGAGACTTAACCATTGAACCCCTGGTAGCAGTAATAGATCAGTAAGCATTTCAGACATATAAGAATGGCCCCTTTACAACTTCCAAATATTGATAATTGCTCTCCACTAGCCACTACAACTTTGAAGTTGTGTGATGTAGTGATCGGTAAGCTTATTTTTTCTATCAACTGATCATTGGTAAAGTTATGAGTGGAGCCAGTGTCAACCAAAATACGAACTTGATGTCCTAAAAATACTCCATTAACTCTAACGGTGTTGGTTACTAGAATACCAGAAAGGGCTTATAAGGCGATGGTAAACGTAGTGTCAAGATGTGGATTTGGTTTGTTGGATTTTGAAGCATATTTTCTTCTTGTTGCATCTCAGGTTCAATGTCTTCATTTTGATAAAATACTTCCAGTATATACACTCGTTTTTTGGACATTTATGATCTTGGACCCACTTGTAACAACCTTGTTTGAAGCTGTAATATCAAACTAATTTAGTTAAAACAGAAGTATTCGAATTCGATTTTTGTTAATTTTTATTTTTATAAATCAAATTATTACCCAATTAGAGTCAACTTAATAAAGGATTTTGTTATAATGAAATTGAATTAGTTAATAAATTCTTTTCTTAGAAAATATATTAAAATTCAAATAAAGTGTTATTGTTAAATATAAAATATTTTAAAGTGCAAATAATTTGGTATAACTAAAATAGATGAAAGAAGTTGGAAGCTATCACCAACATTGCTGATAAAAATATCAAACATATTACCAGTCATGTCACAGCGTCTCCGTCTCTTTTTTTGCCCTACCTGTAGCTTTCGTTCACCAGTCCTGTTTCCTACATTCTTTTCCCTCCCGCCAGTCCTTTCCTATGGTGTCGCCTCTCCGCCCCGTCCTTCCCACTTCCTCTCCTTCGCCTTCTTCTACCGGATCTGGCAGAGTCTTTATGGATTTGCCTCCTACGCCCTCTCGTATTTTGCCTCCAACTCTTTCTGGCGTTGAATTTCCTCCCCTATCCATTCTAAAACATTCGTCCCATGCTGCTAACGTTTGTGATGGTTCGAGTTCTGTGGCCTCGTTGCCTATGGCTGGTGTAGTTAGTATGTCGGAGATAGGTTGTGTGCCAACACATGTTATTGAGAATGTTGTCTCTAATGGTGTTGGTGCGGTTATTGGCACTTCTGGACGCGAATTGCATACTGCTGTAGATGATTTTTCGGCCATTGATCCTTGCACCTCTGGTGTACGGCTTAATGTCGATGTGAATTGTGTATCCAATTTCTGTAACAAGCATGCTGATGTTTCCATTGACTCTGGCTCTGATGGTATTCCTGTCGTTGAGGAGCTTCCAGGTCCTACTCCTCCTTTCCAGGACTATTCGAAAACTTGGTCTTCACTATTTAAATCTCTGCCCCGTAATGCGGGTGAATACAAACCAATTGATTTTGAAATCGTTGAAGAAAATGGAGTGACGATCTCTTCCCCTATTGTCATGCAAGCCGGTTTGGATTACTGGTCAGCCTACTTGGTTGGTTTCTTTTTGGACCTTAATCACCGCATTCATGATGTGGCGTCTGTTTGTCGTAGGGCTTGGAAGCTTCTGGTGCACTATGTGTTAAGCTTGTTGACTCCATGTATTTCCTATTATTCTTCTCAGCCGACGATCGTAGTCGTGTTCTTGAGGCCGAGCCTTCCTTTTTTTTGTGGGCAACCATTTATTATTACTCCTTGGTCTCCTACGGTTGCTAGTGCACGTGAGCAAGTTCTTTCTATCCCCGTTTGGGTGTGGTTTTCGCAAATTCCCTCTGCTCTTCAACCTTTGCTTGGTTTGAATTGGCTGGCTTGTAATGTAGGTAAATTGAAATGTTTTGACTCAAATACGGTTGCGTGTGGAAAATTGATGTTCGCTAAGGCTTTGATTGAGATTTCCCCTACTAAGCCCCTTCCCTCCTCTATTCCCGTTCAGCTAGTTATTGGGCATGTTGTGGAAGTCCATGTTCGCTATGGTTGGGTTCCAGATATTTGTTCATCCTGTCACTCCTTTGGCCACCTGGCTAACGCCTGCTCGCACTCTGTTGTAACTGTGGCTGCACCTAAGATCCCTCTTCCTTGGTCTCCGCTCAAGAAATAGGTTCCTAAGGTTTCTTCTCAGGTTGCTCCTCCTCTTGCGGCTCCTTTATCTGTCCCGGATCCGGCTCCCTGTATTGCACAGTCTGTTTCCCCTCCATCTTCTGTGGCGCCTTCTCATGATTCAACGGTTCCTGTTCAGGTTGCTGTTTCGCCACGTTTGCCTTTGGTCGCTGGTGATGTTTCTGCAATTCCTGTTGCTGTCCCTGTTCCTGGTCTGCCTTGTCCCTCTATTGTTTGGGATGATGTTGAGAGGTGTTGGGTTGATCACATTTCTGATATGAGATTTAACCCTTTGGATGATTCTTTCTTTACATTTGTTTCTGATGATCATCTGGACCTTAGATGCATTTATTATAGATCGTCTGGTGACTCATTAGCTCTTGTTTTGGACGGTTATTTTGCGAGATCGAATTCTGTCTTACTTGATGATACATCCTGGGGTCGTTCTTTTGTGTACTCTTCTGATTCTGTAGCTTATGATCCTTGTCTTGCTTTCCATTTCCGCCCCTATGCGGGTCTGTTGAGGAATGTCCCTTTGGTGTCTTTCCAGGATTTAGTGGATGATGGTGATGCTACCTCTTCGGAGGAGTAGTTGTTTTCGATATTCATATTGTAGTTGTGATATGTCTATCACACTCCTGTGCTGTTTTCTTTCTTTTTCTTAGTAGTTAAGGTGCTTTTACCTTTCTCCTGTACTTCAAATTTTTATTACGTTCGTAATAAAAAGTGGACGGTCCACTATAAAACCGGGTGGCCTTGCCTAAAAAAGTAGATGAAAGAAGTTTTATTTAAATATTCAATCAAATCAATAAATCGATGAAAATGAATAGATTTATTTATACTAGTTCAATGCATAATTAAATAGGGTGGACATATATTGAATTGAACAGAAATTGTGCAATTTGAAAATTTATCTTATGAAATGAAGTGTAAATCAAATTAAACTAGAATAGATTTAAAGACTTAAAAAGGGATCAATTAAAATAAAATAAAAATAGAAAAGAAGAGGAAAAGATAGTAATAAGTCTAAGTCCATTTAAATAAACAAAACCATTTCTCCCTAACCAGACTAAGCAACACTCTTGTTCTATTTCTATTTGCCCTAGCCCTATTTTTAATCGAATGAATTGATCGACCAAAAAGAAAAAGAACACAGCTGAAGCCAGCGACGCTAGCAAGCATGGGAGGCGGCGCCTTGTTGACGACATGGTGCTGGAGATCATGACCAGGCGATGTACCCTAGGGCTTGCGCATGATTTTTGGTTAGGGTAGATGTAACGACCCCATATTTTCCACCATTCGCATCCAAACATGCCGGAATTGAATTGCTCAAAATATCAAGTTGTTAATTTAAATTTGGCAAAACTCAGAATATACAGTAAATAATCACAGATCACAGACACAGAGTAATATAATAATGCAGCGAAAGCAAAGAGATAGTAGTTCGTGAAGCTACTATATATATACATCAGAGTTAAACAAACTACAACAGAAGTCCCAATATGATAATCAAGTATAAATCAGAATACATCACTGGAATCAATCGGATAACTGGAATTCAACTGGATAACTGAAAGCGAAACTGATAGCTAGATCTTCAAGCAAAGCTTCAACTCCGAAGGTGAGTCTCAAATGCTGTATCACTCAGTCTGACCCGAACGTAAAGTAAAACACAAAACACTCGAGTCAAGACATACATACTTATACAATGTAAACCAATTCAAGTGAATTATAATATAAATGCACAAGTAACTTAAAGAATGCTTGGGACCACCCATCCTTTAAGGATCCGTTAAACTATTTACTATGTAGAAATATACGCTATTAATAATGTCTATTAGTAAAGTAAACTTACTTGAAAATAGCGTTAAGGAGTTACCCAATATCCCCCTTAACACATAATAGTGCCAATAGTCTATACAGTATCGTAATACCTCCTGATCGGAAGGCTACCAGAGGATACTTCATAGGTACGATACAAAACCAAAATCGTACAAGGAGCGCTAGGGTAGGTGACATGGCACAACGAGGCAATGCCAGGGTAGATATACCAATTATGCTTCCGAGCCGGTGGTAACGCGTAGCATCCATAACCGCCCACCTCGAGCCACACCCTCAAAATCAAAGGGCCCCAATCAATCACAAAGTAATAGAATGGTATCGAAGGAGTGTTTCTGATAAGAGGAGCTACCATATTAGCCCATCAATCGCTCCAATTTTAGCCACCTTATGCTAACTCACGGGAGTCGGGTCTACGTACATACCTCAATAGAACGTCGCCACCATCCTACTTCATTCTGAAATCTCCACCACGTACATTATTGTTAAAGTGATTTTCGGAGTTGGCAGGGAGTATGACAATTTCTGACCCCGGTCTCTTTAACAACCAAACGTTATTATTACCCATGGATATTTATTTCAAAACCTTTCTATTCCAAAACCATTTAAAATCAAATACTATTACTTTCCCAAAATAATATCCATTTTCAAAATGGTAATAATTTAGAAATCCTAACACTTTCCCAAAACATACATTTCTATACCACTTTAAAAATGTTATCTTTTAGAAATCATATTACTTGAAAATATGATCCATATATACAATAGCATTTCAAAACTATGTAAATATGATATCATTTCTATTCAAAAAACCAAATAAATATGATAACTTGAAATACTCTTTAAAATCATCTTAAACCAAAACCCCGATATAAAGTCATATCCTTCAATCTTCAATTTCAATAAGTTTCAAATCAACCTATTTAAAGTCAATTCTTAATTTAATACAATTTCAAATAAATTTATTTCAAAATCATAGTACTTTCAAAGCTATAGCAACTCCGAAACCAAAACACTTTGGAACCATAATACTTTGAAATCATAACACTTAGAAATATTATCATTTGGAAATTATAATACTTAGAAAATCATAACACTCAAATGCATTCATTTAAACCATTTAAATTAATTCAAAAATATATCCATTTCCAAAGTTCATTCGTTCAATCATAAACGTTCCAAAACATTGTATTTTTAGCAACAACAACACTTATAAAGCGTTACAGTAGATATATTAGTATTTCAAAAACATTGTCAATTTTAGAAACCGCAACACTTATAAAGTGCTACAGTAGGTATTAATATTTCAAAACAGTTCAATTTTCAGAAACTGCAGCACTTATAAAGTGCTGTAGTAGATATTTAGGTATTTTCAGAAGTAGTTCAAATTCAAAAACAGGAGCACTTATAAAGTGCTGTAGTAGGTATTTAGTTATTTGAGAACATAGTTTAATTTTAAAAATGGTAGCTACTTAGCAAATGATATCTTAAAGCCACAACATTTTGGAAATGCTGCTAATAAAATTTCCAGATTTGTTATAAAATTTCAGAAAATTAAAACTCAAATTTTAGCCATTTTTAACATATAAAATCATATCTCAAGTTTCAGAAATATTCATTTGGTTATCACTTAACTTATGATTAGATAAATAGATATTTACAAATAAAATATTCCAAATTACCTATAATTCTTTTATTAAGTCAAAATTACACTATTTTACTTAACTTTTATTTCAACCAATAACTTAATACTTTATTCTCAAAATACCCATTTCATAAATAAGATATTCTTTTAGTAAGTCAAACTTCAATTTTTCCAATTGAAAACCAAATTTTCAATTATAAAGTTAAGTCATAATTAAGTTACATTTTTATACAAATTTTACTTATACATTTTAACTTATAGAAAATCACTATGAACTTATTACACAAAAACATTTCATTTCATAAAATAAAATTTATTACCATTACTAGGTTAGATTTAAAACACCATATCAAATCAAATTTAATTATTAATTTATTTATCAAAATAAAATCTTTAAATTCAACTTAAAACCAATAATTGACTTATAAAATTTTAACTCATAAGAAACCAATATCTCTTGTCTTTTAAATCATTAAATCAACCTTTAAGTAAAGATTTCATATTTTAAAGATTCAAAATACTTAATAATTTCCATAAATAGATTCTTACAATTCTAGCTTTTAAAACCATTCATTTACTTATAAATTTCAACTTATTTCAACTTCTTTAAAACCATTATATATTATATACAAATCATTAAATAAAAATTTAAATTACAATTTCATATATTTATAAGTTCAAAATACTTAATAAAATTTTCTTTTTAGAAAACTTATATTTTGAAAATTTAACCATCGGTCTGTATAAATTTTCTAACCTAGGTCAAGTGATACAGATATGTATCATTTCAATCCGTAATTTAAAAAGAAAAATTCGGGTTCTATCATTTCAAACTCGCAAACCCAAGTCAAACAAATTAAAATAAAAATCACTTGAGCCTATCATTTCAGATCATAATGATTTTTCCTTATTCTAATGTCTGTTCGGGTATGTATCATTTCAACCCATAGTGATTCTATTCTACTGGTAACTTGCAGTGTGAGAAACAGAAATAAATAAGCAATATAATATGGCATATCATATCAGGTGATGTAACAAATAAATATCAGGTTATAACATCATGAAATATCATATCACATGCATATAATATTACTGTCATATCATCACTACGATTCACATGCCATTGTTTCACAATTCTGTAAGTACGGATGTCGTGAGTGATAGACTCACCTTCTCAAAGCTAGAATTGAAAATTCAAGACACAAATTCAAACTCCACAAAGCACGAAAAGGCATGACTAGATTTTGAGTGGATGAAGAGTCAAGATCTAATCTTGTATACAAACAAATACAACAATTATAAATACATGATTTCAATACAACAAATATGAATTAAACAATGGAAAAACATAAGAATTAAGATGACATAACCTTGTTTTCATCAACCAGTGGGTCGGCCATGGTCACAATAGGCTAGACCATCATCATGTGGCTCGGCCATGATGGGTTTTATGTAAGTATGCGCGGCTATGGTAGGCAAAAGGCACGACTATGGGTGTGGAATGTGAAGAGAATGGAAGTTACAAGTGGAGGAAGGCAAAGAGGCATGCAATCGGAAGGTCACAAGCTCACCTAGGCTCAGCCATAGTCCAAAGTGGCTCGGCCATGGTGTGGTCTTGGTCATGAGGCATGGCAAGAGAGTGGTTTAGATTATGGCATGGCATGGAGGAGGTGGTGGAACAAGGAGTGGCCAAGGCAAGAGGAAGGGAAGGGGTGAAATATGTGGCTCGACTAGGCTTTTCATCAAAGTTTGGTGATGTATTGCATTATGGTGGTCTCGGCCTTGGTTTGGTGGAGATGAGGAGGTGTTATGTCGGTCATGGTGGTGTGGAGGAGATGGTGAGGTCGGCTAGAGGCTTGATGCAAGGTGGAGGCCGAGCAACATGAGGCAAAACAAAAGAGAAAAAAGGCAAATGAAAAGGAGGAAGGCATGAAAAGAAAATTGTATATTTTTGTTTTCAGGAGATGGAATGAGAAGAGAATGAAATGAAAATTTTCTTGTACATGAATGAGAAATAAAAAGCATGGCTAGGAAATTAAAGTGGATGGCTAGGCAAGTGAGAAGCTAGGAAAAGGAAGAGGCACAAATCAAAGAAGAGAAACCGAAGTCTCTTGAAATTTCCATGCCCAAAATCACAAATAAACAAGTTAAAAATCCAACGAATAAAATAAAAAGTCAAAAAAAAAAAAAATAGAAAAAAAAATAAAGAAATCAACGTAGGAAAAATAGAAAATAAAATACAGAAAACGGTTGCGTGTAAAACGCTGAATTTGATCAATTTTACAAAGTATAAAACAGAATTTGACGAAACAAAAAGTGGAACGAACATTAGAATTATATTCTGCTTCAAACTAAAAGATTTGAAATAACAAATCAAATTTAAAAATTTCAACTCAAAGTCCAAGTTTGACCAAGGTTGACCAAAATATAAAATTTTTAGAAATTTTTATTTTATTATATTTGGAAAATAAATTGCAAACAAAATCCAAAATTACATTGGAAAATTCCAAAAATTCAATTTTAAATGATTTAAAAATCAAAGTTTTCAAATAAAATTTTATTAAAATTTTTTACAAAATTATGAGTTATTACACTCTCCCCCACTCAAAACTTTTCCTCCTCGAAAAGGAACGAGACATGAAAACAGAGAAACAAGACAGACTGAGATAGGATTAAGAAAAGATGAAGAGAAAATTGAAATTATGCCTGATTACTGTTGTTATAGGTGAATTCAACAAGGTGGAGATGATCTTTCCAAGATCCTCCAAAATAAGAACACAAGCACAAAGAAGATCCTCTAAAATCTGATTCACTCTTTCCATTTTACCGTCGGTCTGTGGATGGTAAGTAGTGCTCAGATTCAAATAAGTACCAAAGGTTCGTGAAAAGTTTTCCAAACTGAAAGGTAAAGATAAGTTCTTCTGGAAGGAAGAACTAAAGGTCGAACTTTAGGAATAAGATCAATTCAGAATTCAATTTCTCGCTTAGGATGTAGGGGAATTGGAAAAAAAATATGGTAATAAATTTTAAAATCATGAAAATTTCAACTTGAATTAATAATTGATTTCATCTATTTGATTTCACCTAAGTTAAATAAATCTGAATTATTTTTAATTTCATTATCTTATCATCCAGTTATCTTAAATTAACAATTTCTAAAATCATGAATTTGAAAATCATTTATTATACTCATAATTTATTCAATAAATTTAATTTTTATTTATTCTAAATTATTATTAGTTTTTCCGCTTAATACATCCAGTCACATATATCAAACATATTTACTCCTACTATAACTATTCCAATTTATTTATAAATTCCTTTAACATCATTTTATACTGTAAATTATTCAATTACATAGTTGACTTCTAATAAATCAAGTAAGTTATATTGGAATGCAATTGAGTATTATATTTATTCAATTATTTCAAGTTATTAAATATTTATTCAAAAAATTTAGCTTTATTTATAGTTGAAATCATCCTTTAACATATATTTAAGAATTATATTTCCGATTTACTTCAAACCATTTAGAGATAAATATATGTAATATATCAAATCAAATCTATAATCATATACTTATATATACATTATAATCAAATAAATTCAAATCAAATTCAATTTCCAAAACAAAAGTGTAGCAAAGCTACAGAATGGTCTCTTCTCTTTGAAACTCGAAAATGAATGTCGATGATGTTGCATCATCACCGAAATTATTTTCCAGCGACAAAGAAAAGAGCACTTATTTATATAACATTCTTTGAAACAATTTTTACTTGAAATACTTTAAATAATGGGGTTTTTAGGCTAAAAGAAAAAGTTACAGAAAAATTTAGTTTCAGGGACAAGAAATTTGTTTTTTAACCTGAAGGACATTTTTTAGTGTAAATCGCAAAATGATAGTTGTAACTATCATTTTCAGTTTACACTAAAAAGTGTCCTTCAAACTAAAAACAAACTTGTTGTCCCTGGGACTAAATTTTTTTGCAACTTCTTCCTTGTGCCTATTTACCTGTTAAATAATACACCCTTTAAAATACAAATTAGTTTGAAACCATCAGAAATCAAATTATTAGTTTCTTGTTTTAAGTTCATTTAGATTTCCAAATTAGTTTATAACCATATTTTATAGTTCAATCATATATATGAAACAAAAGCTAATGGTTACATGCTATATATACAGAGTCAGATACTATTTCTCAACATCCAATTCAATTAACTATAACAATTCATAAAGTTATACTTATACACATATATAATATTATCATACAAAATTTATTTCATTTACTAAATTTGAAAATTATATTGTATTGGTTTGCTCTGTTAAAGTGTTTTGGAGATCCTATCGATAGCGTTGATCAGACGAATCGATCGGAAACTCAAATCAACATCAACAACTAAAACAACACCATATATAAAACATTTTAAATATGGATTTACAAATACACTATATAGGAATAGATTTTCAAAGCAAGGATAGAGATTCAAATTTGAGTAACTCAAATCAAAGAAAATTTTGATTTGAGGAAAAGTTGGAACAAAAGGTAAGATGATTAACTAACCGGATAAGGAAATGGGTAAGTTTATATAAATCGCGGGCAACCTTAACCGGGTCAACCGCGACTTCAAGAATTAGATCGATGTGGAATTCTAAGGCAAATCTACATTCGACCTCAAGAGGTAGAATTCAGGACAACAAGAGATACTAGCATCTAACCGAGGATATATAGAAATCTTCGGTGAATCAATGCCTATAGTAAAGGAGTTTCTCCCTTTTACAAATCCAGATTGGCGAGACCGCCGACTCATTATAAAGCTCATTCGAAGTGGAGTTATGCGATACTCCAGAATCAAAAGAAGACGAATAGTGAGGGACAAGAACGGATTTCGGAACCGAGGGAACGTTCCAAAATTCAAAGGAAACAGTGTCAAAGAGAAAGGGATTCAATCTCGAACGAAAGTGATTCTGTAAATAAATTTACCATATATGCAAATTTTTCCTAGTGCCAAAGCTCTAATACCACCTGTAACGATCCGATATTTTCCACCATTCGCATCCAAACATGCCGGAATTGAATTGCTCAAAATATCAAGTTGTTAATTTAAATTTGAAAAAACTCAGAATATATAGTAAATAAATCACAAATCACGGACATAGAGTAATATAATAATGCAGCGGAAGCAAAGAGATAGTAATTCATAAAGCTACTATATATATATATACATCAGAGTTAAACAAACTACAACAGATGAAACAAGATACAACAGAAGTCTCAATATGGTAATCAAGTATAAATCATAATACATCACTGCAATTAACTGGATAACCGGAATTCAACTGGATAACTGAAAGCGAAAGATAGCTGTATCTTTAAGCAAAGCTCCAACTCCGGAGGTAGTCTCAAATGCTGTATCACTTAGTTTGATCCGAGCATAAAGAAAAACACAAAACACTCGAATCAGGACATACATACTTATACAATGTAAACCAACTCAAGTGAACTGTAATATAAATGCACAAGTAACTTAAAGGATGCTTGGGACTGTCCATGCTTTAAGGATCCGTTAAACTATTTACTATATAGTAATATACGCTATTATAATAATGTCTATTAGTAAAGTAAACTTACTTGAAAATGGCGTTAAGGAGTTACCCAATATCTCCCTTAACACATAATAGTGTCAATAGTCTATACAGTACCGTAATACCTCCTGATCGGAAGGCTATCAGAGGATACTCCATAGGTACGACAAAAAACCAAAATCGTACAAGGCGCGCTAGGGTAGGTGACACAACACGACAAGACAATGCTAGGGTAGATATACCAATTACGCTTCTGGGCCGGTGGTAACGCGTAGCAGCCACTACCGCCCCTTCGAGCCACACCCCTAAAATCAAAGGGCCCCAATCAATCACAAAGTAATAGAATGACATCGAAGGAGTGTGTCCGATAAGAGGAGCTACCTCATTAGCCCGTCAATCGCTCCTGTTTTAGCCACCTTATGCCAACTGACGGTAGTTGGGTCCACGTACATATCTCAATAGAACGTCGTCACCATCCTACTTCATTCTAAAATCTCCACCGCGTACACGGTTGTTAAAGTGGTTTTCGAAGTTGGCAGAGAGTGTGACAACTTTCAATCTCGGTCTCTTTAACAACCAAACATTATTATTACCCATGGATATTTATTTCACAACCTTTCTATTACAAAAACATTTAAAATCAAATACTATTACTTTCCCAAATTAATATCCATTTTCAAAAATGGTAATATTCCCAAATCCATATACTTCACAAAATAATATCCAGTTTTCAAAATGGTAATAATTTAGAAATCCTAACACTTTCCCAAAACATACACTTACTATAGCACTTTAAAAATGTTATCTTTTAGAAATCATACCACTTGAAAACATGATCCATATATGCAGTAGCATTTCAAAACTATGTAAATATGATATCATTTCTATTTAAAAACCCAAATCAATATGATAACTTGAAATACTCTTTAAAATCATCATAAACCAAAATCCCGATGTAAAGTCATATCTTTAATCTTCAATTTCAATAAGTTTCAAATCAACCTATTTAAAGTCAATTCTTAATCTAATACAATTTCAAATAAATTAATTTCTAAAAGCATAGTACTTTCAAAGCTATAGCAACTCTAAAACCAAAACACTTTAGAACCATTATACTTTGAAATCATAACACTTTGAAATATTATCATTTGAAAATTATAAAACTTAGAAAATCATAACACTCAAACGTATTCATTTAAACCATTTAAATTCAATATCAAAATCTTTCAAAAATAAATCCATTTCCAAAGTTCATTCATTCAATTACAAACTTTTCAAAACATTGTATTTTCAGCAACAACAGCACTTATAAAGTGTTACGGTAGATATATTAGTATTTCAAAAATGTTGTCAATTTCAGAAACCGCATCACTTATAAAGTGCTAAAGTAGGTATTAATATTTCAAAACAGTTCAATTTTCAGAAACTGCAGCACTGATAAAGTGCTATAGTAGATATATAGGTATTTTTAGAAATAGTTCAAATTCAGAAACAACAACACTTATAAAGTGCTGTAGTAGGTATTTAGATATTATAGAACATAGTTTAATTTCAGAAATGGTAGCACTTAGCAAATGCTATCTTAAAGCCACAACATTTTGAAAATGCTACCAATAAAATTTCCATATTTATTATAACATTTCAGAAACATTAGAACTCAAATTTCAGCCATTTTTAACTTATAAAATCATATCTTAAGCTTTAAAAATATTCATTTCGTTATCACTTAACTTATGATTAGATAAATAAATTTTTATAAACAAAATATCCAAATTACCTATAATTCTTTTATTAAGTCAAAATTACACTATTTTACTTAACTTTTATTTAAACCAATAACTTGATACTTTATTTTCAAAATACCCATTTCATAAATAAGATATTCTTTTAGTAAGTCAAACTTCAATTTTTCCAATTGAAAACCAAATTTTCAATCATAAAGTTAAGTCATAATTAAGTTACAATTTTATACAAATTTTACTTATACATTTTAACTTATAGAAAATCACTATGAACTTATTACACATAAACATTTCATTTCATAAAATAAAATTTATTACCGTTACTAGGTTAGATTTAAAACACCCTATCAAATCAAATTTAATTATTAAGTTATTATCAAAATAAAATCTTTAAATTCAACTTAAAACCAATAATTGGCTTATAAAATTTTAACTCATAGGAAACCAACATCTCTTGTCTTTTAAATCATTAAATCAACTTTAAGTTAAAATTTCATATTTTTAAAGTTCAATATACTTAATAATTTCCATAAACAAATTCTTACAATTCTAGCTTTTAAAACCATTCATTTACTTATAAATTTCAACTTATTTTAACTTTTTTTTAAAACCATTATATATTATATTCAAATCATTAAATAAAAATTTAAATTACAATTTCATATATTTATAAGTTCAAAAGACTTAATAAAATTTTCTTTTTAGAAAACTTATATTTTAAAATTTTAACCATCGGTCTGTATAAATTTTCTAACCTAGGTCAAGTGATACGGATATGTATCATTTCAATCCGTAATTTAAAAAGAAAAATTCGGGTTCTATCATTTCAAACTCGCAAACCCAAGTCAAACAAATTAAAATAAAAATCACTTGAGCCTATCATTTCAGATCATAATGATTTTTCCTTATTCTAATGTCCGTTCGGGTATGTATCATTTCAACCCATAGTGATTCTATTCTACTGGTAACTTGCAGTGTGAGAAACAGAAATAAATAAGCAATATAATATGGCATATCATATCAGGTGATGTAACAAATAAATATCAGGTTATAACATCATGGAATATCATATGACAGGCATATAATATTATTATCATATCATCACTACAATTCACACGCCATTATTTCACAATTTTATAGGTACGGACGTCAAGAGTGATAGACTCACCTTCTTAAAGCTAGAATTGAAAATTCAAGACACAGATCCAAACTCCACAAAGCACGAAAAGGCACAACTAGATTTTGAGTGGATGAAGTGTCAAGATCCATTCTTGTATACAAACAAATACAACAATTATAAGTATATTATTTCAATACAACAAATATGAATTAAACAATGGAAAAACATAAGAATTAAGATGACATAACCTTGCTTTCATCAACCAGTGGGCTCGGCCATGGTCACAATAGGCTAGATCATCATCATGTGGCTCGGCCATGATGGGTTTTATGCAAGTATGCTCGGCTATGGTAGGCCAAAGGCACGGCTATGGGTGTGGAATGTGAAGAGAATGGAAGTTACAAGTGGAGGAAGGCAAAGAGGCATGCAATTGGAAGGTCACAAGCTCACCTAGGCTCGGCCATAGTCCAAAGTGGCTCGGCCATGGTGTGGTCTTGGTCATGAGGCATGGCAAGAGAGTGGTGTAGATCATGGAATGGCATGGAGGAGGTGGTGGAACAAGGAGTGGCCGAAGCAAGAGGAAGGGAAGGGGTGAAATATGTGGCTCGGCTAGGCTTTTCATCAAAGTTTGGTGATGTATTGCATCATGGTGGTTCGGCCTTGATTTGGTGGAGATAAGGAGGTGATATGGTCGGTCATGGTGGTGTGGCGAAGATGGTGAGGTCGGCTAGAGGCTTGATGCGAGGTGGAGGCCGAGCAACATGAGGCAAAACAAAGGAGAAAAAGGCAAATGAAAAGGAGGAAGACATGAATTTTTTTTTGTATATTTTGTTTTCAGGAGATGGAATGAGAAGAGAATGAAATGAGAATTTTCTTGTACGTGAATGAGAAAGAAAATGCACAACTAGGAAATTAAAGTGGACGGCTAGGCAAGTGAGAAGCTAGGAAAAGGAAGAGGCACAAATTAAAGAAGAGAAACCGAAGTCTCTTAAATTTCCAAGCCCAAAATCATAAATAAACAAGTTAAAAATCCAATGAATAAAACAAAAACAAAAACAAAATAGAAAATAAAATAGAGAAATGAACATAGGAAAAATAGAAAATAAAATACAGAAAATAGTTGCATGTAAAACGCTGAATTTTATCAATTTTACAAAGTATAAAATAGAATTTGACGAAATGAAAAGTAGAACAAATATTAAAATTATATCTGCTTCAAAGTAATAGATTTGAAATAACAATTCAAATTTAAAAATTTCAACTGAAAGTCAAAGTTTGACCTAAGTTGACCAAAATATAAAATTTTCAGAAAATGTTTACTTTATTATATTTGGAAATAAATTACAAACAAAATCCAAAACTACATTGAAAAATTCCAAAAATTCAATTTAAATGATTTAAAAATCAAAGTTTTCAAATAAAATTTGATTAAAAATTATTACAAAATTATGGGTTGTTACAGTAGAAGTCACGAACGACTCGTGCATGGCGATATCTCGTGAGGATGTCGACTTCATGTTGGTCACAGTTGGAGGTGGGCAATCAGAGCAAGGATATGGTAGCAATCAACGTGACAAGTAGGCAGCAGAAAAGAGTTCATGATGATGTTTGATGATGGTGCACGACAGCGAAGGGTTGCGTAGCTGAATTAATTGGGCAACGACATAATAGTGAGTTATTTTTAACTCATACTTTTATCTCTAAATATTGAATTCCTATTTCATGCCTTAATAGGGTAGATTGTGTGATAATATTTAGTTGATAATTAATTGAATTGAATGATATATTTTCGCATGCTTATGTTTGATTGTTATGTGGATTGAAAGAAATCAATTTGCAAATGGAACATCATTCGATTGTAAAATCAATTTTTTTTAATTTAAATAGGAACACATATATGGTTGTGTGACCGGAGTTATCGAAAAACAACTCGGATCACTGAACAATTTTTTATTATTTAATTATATTTTGATAAAGCGATTTTAGCTCTAGAAGTTGCATTCTATGGGTTTATTGTTTTGTAAATTGTTTTTCTTTATGAATTTTTGATTTTTTACTTTGTAATGTTATCTTTTGATTCTGATAGTAATTGGTTTTGGAACTTGCAAATTCTTTTAGCATCTGTTTTAAAGAAAATAAATATAATATATATAAGGTTTTATTTATAAAGAAAGAATGGACAAATGAAGTTTAAAAATTCAAAATATTTTATGAAAAGTAATTATATATATAGATGTTAAATAAAGAAAGTTACATATGTATATAGATTTTAAAATACGAAAGTTATTATTATGGAAAATGTTAGTTTCATTTCTAATTTTAGTAAAGAAATTCCATTTTTAAATGAGAAATCTTTTTACTCTTATAAGTGAACAAACTTGACATATTTCTATTAGATTTTATGATTTTCTATGAAACAAAGAATTTTAATAAACGATTGAATTTTCAGATTGGTATGGGACATTTCGTACACTTCTTTCGCTTATTATTATAATTTTTTAATAGAGTTTGAGTGGAATTTACTAGCTTTTAGTAAATATTTGAATTTGCTATCTGATTTGGGATAGTTAAATTCTTGTGATTACTTGAGTGATAGTAATCAACACTTTAGAGTTGTACTATCTTGAGGTGTTCAGATTTCATTGTTAGGCCGATAGATCTCTAAGAGAAACAACTCATTTTCATCGACCTAAGAATGGATACATTTTTAGATTTGGGTAGGCAGGCCTATTTGTTGGTGTGGTCTGTTCTGGTATTACTCTACTGCCCTTTTACTTCTAGGATAGAGATTATATTGCATCCCTATCAATTTATTTTGGTATACAGTTAGACAACGTTTACCTATTCATTTTTAGGTAAATTCGCATAGCTAGTTTGTTTGTTTATTAGACTAGTAGTCTATTTTTTTTAATCAAACTAATAGTCTATTTGTTTGTTAGACTACCTTATGCTATATGGTGGTCTATTTATTTTTTAGATCCGCATAGCCGTTTTAAACTGATAGTTGACTACCATCATTATTTCATTAGTAATGATTATTTCTTTAGAGATTTTGGTATGGGTATTTAGTATCCTTTTGGCTCTGAAGAATTTTGAATTGATTATCACAATATTTTTAAATGATACTCCATCGGAGACTTAATATGGATTTATGAAATGGTGATTTTGATTGATATGCTTCATTTTGATTACTTATTCTGGCATTTTATTATGACTTATTTTACTATTAAGTCATATATCCATGTTATCAATATCTCACCCTTTCATGTAGATATAGTCGGATCCGTTAATTTTTATAATACTCAGGTCATGTCTAGATTCTACGGGTACAACGACTTGGTGACCTCTGGATTTTTGCGCTAGCCTTGGGTAGAGTATTTTTGACTTTTCAGTTTACTTCACAGTTGATATATAAATATTTTTGAGATGACCTGTCATGCATATTATTTTGTAGTCAATTTGTACCTGATACAGTAATTTGGATATGATGTGTGTATATATATTTTTCTGGGTCTAGTACTGATATTTTGTAGATCACATCCTACTACGTATATGACGTATATTATCCTACTATAATCTGTGACTCTGATTTTGATATTTTTATTTTATATACTATTCTAAATATTTTTAATCGGTGGTACATGTCAAAATTTTCAGTTCAGATCCTCAAAAAGGTAATGAAGACGTGTCAGTATTATTCCAACATTCGATCGACCTTAACTAGCCATATTCTGTGGGGTTTGTTGGTGTGTTTTGAGGTAGTTGTGTGAAGTATGGCGGTTGATAAATGCTAGTGTTATGTTTGTATTGTCTCCTTGTACTCATAAATTTCTCTTAAAAGGATTTAGCAAGAGTTATTGCTTCTCTAAAAATCTAGGTCTAGAAGCTAATACTTTATATCGAATTTCATCCTTTAAACCACCACTAAATTTGTCAATAATGTAAGTGAGTTGTAATTTATCCAACAAGCTAGCAGGTTGTTCAAACTTAGTAAGGTATTCTCCCACTGAAGTCGTTTGTTTCAAATTTGCAAAATAATCGAAAGGTCTTGACATTTCTGGTGGCCTAAATCTGGTGATGCTTTCCAATAAGAGAATACGAGATATTGATATGGTCAAATGGCCAGTAACATTCAGCAATCCGTGTAATATATGAAAGGATCATTATCCCAGCCATCCATTGACTCAAAGATCATCACAGCCGTTGATTACATTTCTCTGTTTATTCGTTCAAATATAGGCCAGATTATACAAAGCCCATCACTATGCATATAAATGTAATCTGTACAGGAGATTTGTATTATTCTATTCATTGTTACAGCAATAAAGCATTTCATATTCAGCTTCAAATCTTTTAATAACTTCAAGGAAAACTTTTTATCAATACACATTATCTCAACATGGTATCAGAGCCAACAAAGGCTTAATAGCCATTCGATCAGTTGATCAAACCCTATTAGAGATCGTATCATCACTTGAGGAATTAATCTTCATCAGAAACAAAGTTCATCATCTGAAGAGATTATTGAATCTAGTGCCATGCCGAACAACAGTGGCTGCATCAAGATTCATCAACATATTCTCACAAGAAAATCAATCAAGAAACCCAGAAAACAAAGAAATCAAGAAATCAAGAATCATCCCAAAACAAAAGAAGGTGCCATCCTGTACAACATATCAGATCTAAAGAGATCATCATTTACGTTATACGGTTGCATCAAAATTCACTGTGAGAAGTTCTTGACTTAGTACCTTTTGTTTTCTGAATTGAATTGAATTTTTCCTGTTGCTCTGCATTCCTTTTTTTTTCTGTATTGGATCTTGCCTTTTGATATCATCATGGGTGATGAATCGAACAATCAACCCAGCATGGCAAGCTCTGCCAATGAAAGTAACAGTAATCAGCAACGCATTGCTGCAGAGAAACTTATTAAAACAGTGATCAGCCCAAAAAGTAACCTTGTCACAGTCCAATTAAGTGAAGATAACTTTATTCTCTGGAGATTACAAATTGAGACTGCAGTTCAAGGATATGGACTTGAAGGCCATATTCTTGGGACTATTCCCATTCCTTCCAAATGTATAACTGATCAAGAAAACAAAATCATCAGTAATGAGGATTATGTTAAATATCATAGACAAGATAGACTAATTTGTTCTTGGCTTTTATCTTCAATAAGCACAAATTTACTATCACATGTTACTGGATGCAAAACTGCAAATGATATATGGACAACTATTGAGAAGGTGTTCAATACACAATTAGCTGCCAAGGTGATGTATTATAAAAGACAGCTGCACAGTATAAAGAAAGACAACAGCACAATGAGAGAATACATCTTCAAAATCAAAGGAATATGTGATTCACTGGGGGCAGCAAACCACAAAGTCTCAGATTCAGAACACATTCTGACCATTCTTAGTGGATTGAGTGAGGAGTATGAATCAGTCATTGCTGTCATAACATCACAGAAGGATTTACCATCACTTGATGATGTTTACTCCATATTACTTTCTCATGAGGCAAGAATTGATAGTAAAAGGCCACAAGAATCAGAACTTACAGTCAATTACAAAGCTACTTCAAGAAACAAAGCTCAAAGCAACAACTAGACATATCAAAACACACAAAGAGGAGGAACACAGAGAGGAGGATTCTCAAACAGATCTAGAGGAAGGGGTAGATATAACAACAACAGGCCAAAATGTCAAATTTGTGAAAAGATTGGACACACTGCTATAAAATACTATTTGAGGTACTCTAATCAGAACAACAATAAAAAAGGTGGAAACTATAGTGTCAACATAGCTCAAGCAAGTTCCAGAAATCAATCTGATAACAGAGATCATAGTTCTAATGAAAATAATCAATCAAATGATGACTGCTGGTATCCAGATTCAGGGGCTACCAACCATATAACCAATAACCTTGAAAATTTAAACCTTGGCAATAGAGAGTACAATGGTAAAAAATCCATTTGTATGGGTAATGGTAAGTGCATCAATATTTCACATATAAAAAATGCTGTTATTAAAGGAAAGAAACAGTTATTCCTACATAACTTACTAAGAGTTCCAAAAATCAGAAAGAATCTCATGAGTGTGTCTCAATTTGCTAGTGATAACAAAGTTTACTTTGAATTCTTTCCTAAGCATTGTGTTGTTAGAGATATACTAACTAGAGACATTTTATTGCAGGGTGATGCTGAAGGAGGATTATACAGATTTAAATCTATGAACTGTGCTTATAATAGAGATGACAAAAATTGTTGTAATCATTGTGAAACATAGAACAATGACAATGTTTTTGATTTGTGGCATTACAGAATTGGTCATCCCAATGCTAAAGTAGTTAAGCAAATTCTCAATAAGAATAACATATTTTGTAATAGTATATCTGTTCCCTATGTATGCACTCACTGCCAAATGGGAAAAAGTCACAAACTACTATTTGGTAATTCCACAACTGAATACACTAAACCACTTGAACTCATTGCTACTGACCTTTGGGGACCTGCCCCAATATATTCAGACTATGGGTATAAATATTATATATCATTTGTAGATGCACACACAAGACACACTTGGATATACTTACTGAAAAATAAATCAGACACACATGATGTTGTAATAAACTTCATTACAATGATCGAAAAACAGTTTGATACTCATGTCAAAACTATTCAATCTGATGGTGGAACTGAATACAAGTCTCTTAAGGAGTACTTTAAAGTAAAAGGTATAGTTCATCGATTTACTTGTCCCTATACCTCAGAGCAAAATGGCTTAGCTGAGACAAAACATAGGCACATAGTTGAATCAGGACTCAGCCTACTGAGTCATGCAAATCTACCACTAAAGTTTTGTCCAGGGGCTTTTAGCACTGCTGTCTATCTTATTAATAGACTACCAACCAAAACTTTAGATGGTATAACCCCCATTGAAAGGTTACAAGGGGTAAAACCAGATTATCATAACTTAAAAATATTTGGGTGTCTATGTTTTCCATGTTTAAGACCTTATAACAGTAATAAATTAAACTTCAGATCAAAACAATGCACATTTCTGGGATATACCTCTAATCAAAAAGGGTACAAGTGTCTTAATGATAGTGGAATTTTTTTTATCAGCAGACATGTTGCATTTAATGAAAAAGTCTTTCCCTTTAGAAGTGCTGAAGTAAAAACAACAGCAAAAGTGTATAACCCAAATATATCCATACCTGAATTACCACTAATATCTGAAGACAGGGGCACGGCAGAAATAAGGAGGACTACTGATGACCATCAAACACACTCATTTGCATCTGCTCAACACAATACAGAGTGTGGAGATGATCACAGTCATGCCATCTACTCACCTACACATTCAACAAATGAGGAAGATCAACATTCAGAAAGCAATACTAATCAAAATAGAAGTTCTGAATTACCTCAGGCTGAAACCCCTGTCAGACCCAGCCATCACATGATCACAAGAGCCAAAAGTGGGATCTTTAAACCCAAGGCATACATGGTTAACACAAACTCCAGTGAACCATTCACTTTTGATCAAGCTGCAAAAAATAAAAACTGAAAAGCAGCAATGGATGAAGAGTACAATGCTCTCATGAAAAATAAAACATGGAATCTTGTATGTCCACCTGCACACAAAAATATTGTAGGCTGCGGATGGACATATAAGATAAAAAGGAATCCTGATGGATCCATCAATAAATACAAAGCAAGACTAGTAGGCAAGGGATATACCCAACAATATGGGTTTGACTTTACAGAGACATTTAGTCCAGTAGTCAAACCCACCACCATAAGGCTCATCATCACAATTGTCTTACATAAAGGATGGATTATAAGGCAATTGGATGTTAACAATGCCTTCTTAAATGACAAATTGGAAGAAGAAATCTACATGAAACAACCACCAGGATATGAACAAGACTCAAGTCTTGTATGCAAATTAAACAAGGCAATATATGGGCTAAAACAAGCCCCGAGGGTTTGGTCTGATAGACTGAAATCAACTCTAATGTCAATAGGATATCAATCTATCAAATCAGACACCTCACTATTTATCAAAAGTAATTCATCCTCAATCATTTACGTATTAATCTATGTTGATGATTTAATTGTTACCGGTAACAATCAGGATGAGATCAACAAAGTTATATGCTATCTGAACAAAGAATTCTCAATTAAAGATCTAGGAGATCTCAATTATTTTCTGGGAATCGAAGTACACAAGATATCAAACTCAGAGATTATCTTGTTTCAGAAAAAATATATATCAGAATTACTAGCAAGAACAAAAATGGAAGATGCAAAACCCATGACCACTCCCATGATCAGTCACCAAAAATTTTCAAAGAACAAGGGAGAAGTCATAAATAATATTAAACAATATAGAAGTGTCATAGGGGCATTACAATATGTCACTATAACACGACCTGGTATTGATTCCAGTATTAACAAACTTTCTCAATTTATGCAGAATCCACTAGACGAGCACTAGAAGGCTGTAAAAAGAGTTCTGAGATATATAAAGGGAACAATCAATCATAGTCTGACATTCAAAGCAAGTAAAAATCTCAACATAACAGGTTATGCAGACTCAGATTGGGGGACTGATCCTGATGATAGAAAATCAGTTACAGGATACTGCATATTTGTTGGAAATAATCTAATATCATGGAGTTCAAAAAAGCAATCAACCATTTCTAGATCCAGCACGGAGGCCGATTATAGAAGCATAGCAAGTGCAACAGCAGAAGTGATGTGGCTACAGTCAATCATTAAAGAACTAAGACTGGATACAAACATCAAAGCAACACTATGGTGTGATAATCAGAGTGCAGTTTACATGACCGCAAATCCTATAATGCATTCAAGGACTAAGCACATTGAAATAGACTTACATTTTGTCAGAGTTCAAGTACTTAAAGGGAATTTACAAGTAAACCACTTACCAGCCACTTACCAAATGCCAGATACACTGACGAAGTCACTCTCAAAAAGAAATTTTTTGCAATTCAGAAGTGACCTCGAAGTTACAGAAAACAGATCCACTGTCAAGCAAAATCAATCAGAGTCAGAAAATGCTCAGTCTCCCCTTAATCGGAGCAAGACAGATCATAACTCCAAGCCGCAACTCAGATCTACTCAATTCAGAACTCCAAATTGATATGTTCTTCTCGAGTGAAGACTGAGAAAGAAAAGCATTACAAAGTGATCAAATTTCGCACAACAAAACTCAGCAATCTTCTGCCGGAGCTCAAATCAACAAAGATTATCACTGATTTCTTGTACAAATCAAGGATTTTATTCAAACCCTAACCCTAAGAGAGCTAGGGTTCGAAGGGGGGAATAAGATAATACGAGATATTGAAATGGTCAAATGGTCAGTAACATTCAGCAATCCGTGTAATATATGAAAGGATCATTATCCCAGCCATCCATTGACTCAAAGATCATCACAGCCGTTGATTACATTTCTTTGTTTATTCGTTCAAATATGGGCCAGATTATACAAAGCCCATCACTATGCATATAAATGTAATCTGCACAAGAGATTTGTATTATTCTATTCATTGTTACAGCAATAAAGCATTTCATATTCAGCTTCAAATCTTTTAATAACTTCAACGAAAACTTTTATCAATACACATTATCTCAACATTTCCTCCTAAAATACTGGCCATGAGAATGATGACCTACATTAGTTGAGTACTAATTAAACCAGTGTGGTGCTTCATCTCTCAAGTGAGAGGGACAAATCTAAACCCAACCATGTTGTGGTATTTCTTGGTAAATAAGCACATGTTCAACTTGTTTAAGCCATGGTAAGATATTGATATCTCCATTGTAATCTGGGAATTCTAGCTTCAATGATTTATGATGGATGGATTGATGTGCAACTAGCGAATATTTAGTGTGAAGAGTATGAGGTGATGGTGGATTGGAGTGGTCAATTTGTGATTGATGGTGTTAAGGTTGGTCATAGACGTGTGGGGATTGATTTTGTTTTGAAGCATTTGGTTGTTTGGGACGGTGGTTGTGGTTACGTGACTTGTATATAGTTGCTAAATAGTTGGTTAGGCACAATGCCTTGTGAGTGAAAGGAAGTGGTAGATTCAGTTTGGTTTGAGCTATTGCTGGCAATATTCTACATGTTTGATTGAATGGGGTTTGTGTTTTTGGCTAGCAATAGTTGTAAGTTTTGAGAAATCTGTGCTAATTCAGACTTGGTACTTAGGATTTACAAAGCTACTGAACCGTTGAATGTGTCTTTCTTATTTCTCCACTTATCGGTTGGTTCCATGGCTGTTTTTTTGTTGCAGATCTACATTTTCTTCATCATTATCATTCAATTCTTGTATTCCATCATGATGGATTTTAGTACCTAAATATTATACCAAATGCTGGGGATCAACTACAACGGCGGCGGTTTTCTTGGGGTACTTTAGCATGGTAAAGAGAACTAAGTGTAGAGAAGAAGATGCGAGAGAAGAAAAAGACTAACCTTGAGAAGATGAAGGGGAGAAAAAGTAATTCTGATTCATTTCATAACAAACAGTAACAAATTCTTTTACAGTTTATATCATTAATGATTGCTTTCCCACTCACACATATAAACATGTCATTTTTCTAAAATGATTAATATAATTTGAAATTCTTGTACGTGCTCTCATAGTCACACTTCATTTCTTTACCTAATTTCTTTCCTCTACTCTAACAGCCTGCACTTTGCTCCATCAAATCTTCACCTCCTCAATTGCTTCTTCATCCTTACTATCCGTACTTTGTATGCTATGATCCATGCTTGTAAGTTTCCTTCTTCCCTTTGTGCATCTCTCTTGTTTTGTTGCCTTTCTGGTTGGGTCATTTGCTAACTATGTGCACACGCACACCATTTATCATACATAATTCTAACATCCTCCTCCTTCATGTTTATTTGTTTCTAAACTTTTTCCTCTGGTGATCCATTCTGCTCTAGTACTCCAAGATGCATCATAGGCGGTGGATGATGGTGATAGACAGTGGAGATGTAACAAAACCTGTTTTAAAAAAGAAATAAATATTATAATATTGCATACACACACACATCGTGTGTATGTATGCATATTATAACAAAATAAAGAAGACTTCTCTCTTTTTAATTGAAATAATTAATTTATCTTTAACCATATACATGGTAAATTAGACACCAAGTAATTGATTATTTTAAATATCGTCTACGCTCTCTATGAAAGTGTATGGAAAAATATTTGTGGTTTCTCCCTTCTTCCAACTTTATTCTTCTTCTCCAAACGGTAAGAATATTTTTCCATAAAGATCAAGAGTGTTCTTAACTAGGTTATATTTTTAATTTGGTATATTAATAATAAACAATTATTTGTTATAATCAATAAAGTGTGTGGTTGGGTGAAATCTTAGGTGTTCGTTTTGCTTTGCTTGTATGTTGTGGACCCATCGGCACCATTGTTTGTATTCAAATGTAATTATTTTTATCCAGTAGTATTCCTTTGTAATTTGGATGATTTGTATTTAAATAGGCTTCCGCAATATTTTATCCTTTGTTAGATCTTATACGAAAAAATCCTATCAAATAGGTATCAGAGCTGATAACTGTAAGACTTACGGTAACTTTGGATTTGAAAAAAAGCAAGATGTCGAACATAATTTTGTTCTTGAAAATTGTTGTTTTGATTGTAAAAAATAGGGTACGTAGAAACCCGGTATGGAGGATATTTATATCCTAATGATTTTTCTGAGTCAGTTGAAGGTGATGGAAAAAAGTCCTCAGACTTAGAAGAGGGAAACTAGAAGAAGATAGACAAGATGACGATTGAGTTGATTCATCGATACCTTGATGATTTGGTTTTCCACCATGCGGTTGATAGTAGGAAGGGAGTGATAGTTGAAGAGCTTAGCTATTTGTGATGATCATTTTGGTGATTGTATTTTCAACAAAGGATGTTAATGTTGATGTCACTTGAGGTATCAATTGTGATCTTGTAGGGAGCTCAGATCAAGTGGTGGATAGATGTCAAGTTGGAAAATACACGAAGACTATATGGGGATTTTTGTGTTATTGCAAATGCTTCTAAGGCTGACTGGTGTAGTGTATCTTGTAATGGAAGATGCATTGCATTGTAGAGGAAGAGCGCATATATAGAAAAGAAAAGAGTAGTGTTATAACATTCTTTGTATCATATATTGACGATTTACTATTAGTTGGTAACGATGTAACTATGTTACAATCAGTGAATGTTTGGTTGTCTAATAATTTTTCAATAAAGAACCTAGGAGTGGAATACTTTATATTAGGTACTAAGATCTATAGAGATAGATCGAGAAGGTTATTAGGACTGTCCCCGTTGCATATAAATACTATACTAAGACATTTTATATGGAAAATTCCAAGCTCGGAAATATTTCGTGTGGCATGGAATTGTCTTTTCCAAGGACTTCCCATCTACGGACGAGGCGAGATAGCGCATGAGTCAGATTTCTTATTTTTTGGCAATAGGATCCATCATGTACACTATGCTATGTACTAGGCTAGAAATTGCTCTTGCATTAGGTGCAATTAGCTGATATTAGTCAAATCCAGGAGAAAATCACTAGATAGTAGTTCAGGTCATCCATAAGTATTTAAGAAATACTAAGATTTGTTTCTAATATATGGAGACAATGAACTACTTCGATGCAAGAAAAGTCCTTATTCATAGCATAAAAGAAGTATAGAAAATAACGTTTTAACAATGAATGCTATTGGTTGCATTTTGAAAAAGCAAAACCAAAAATTGTCTCGCTGTTAAATGTTCCCGCTTACCCCTCCATGGAATTTCAGTGAAACATTTTTTAGGCCACTGGTTTCCTTTTTCTCCATTTCAACGCTTCCCAATCCCCACCTCCCCCCTTCCCACACCCAACCCCCCATACACAAAAAAATAAAATAAAAGAACCCTAAATATTTCCTCTTCCCAATTTGATATCTATTGCATTTATTCCTCCCATTCTAATTCTCTCTCACTTAGATTGTAAGTCGTCTAAACTAGTTTCTTTAACAAATGTGTGACGTCGTTTTAAGTACCTTCCATGCTCATTTTGTTTCCTCTATAACTATATATTCGTCTAAAAAAGTTTGTTGTTCTACATAAATATTTTATTATTTTAATGTTTGACAATCATTGATACTTGATTTCATGTTAATTGATTAAAAGTGGGGACAATCGATTATGAATTATAAATACGTTACAAAGTTGATATTTTATTGAATTAAGATGGTAAATTATATTAAAGCTCCGTTGAGATCATTATCAACCATTCGAAATTGTTTTTCGTTTGTTTACATAATTTTAGTTTCGGAATTATCTATGTTAGAATTATCACTTTTTTTGGCTTCTGTTTGTGACCAAAGGTTGGTAAATGTGTATAAATTACTGTTATTCAGTTTTATACTAACTATCATCCATGCAATTTTATGCAGATTTTAAATAAAATTCATTCTTTAAGAAATAATTACGTGATAATTACGTATGCGTAAAAAGCAAATACTATCAATGTTACTTTTGCTCCTATAGAGCCACGAATATCTATATCTAGATCAAGGCAAAAGAAAAAACTAAAACAACAACGTGACGACAATGTCAAACTTTACACGAAGCATTAGAAATTTATAAAGAGAAGTTCATAGAGCATTTTCTTAGAATCGTGATAGTGGAGGAAAAAGTTGCCCAAAAGACAACTATTGGAAAAGAAAAGGCTCGGGTCTTGAAGCTTCTAAAAGAGTTGTTTGAGATGTAGTGATAGGCATCCAAGAGGAGCATATTGTAGTAGTTGGTAGACAAGAACGACTTCCTTTTATGCCCATTGTTGAAGAGTGGGTGTTGAGTGGATATCCAACTAAAGATAACACTTTTGTGCTTCTAAAAAATATGGAACTTCTCCATATATACTAAAGGGTATATTCTGACTTTTTTGTATTTAAAAATTTCATAGATGGATAAGTTGACTAAAATTATAAATGGTAGTGTAATTGTTTGAAAAGCACTTTCTTTATAGCATTCGACTCGTTTAAGGTGCAATTCAAATATTTCGTTTAGGTATTAGTTGATAATTGATTATAGATTCAAAAAATTATAAGCATGTGGTTCACTCCTTTTTCTTGTTTTAAACCACTATACTTTATATTGCTCATGATCTGTTATTATGTATTGGTTATTATAAAAATGACCAAAAGAATCTCACATCTATTAAATGTGTGAACCACTAATTTTGATTTTCTTGTGGAACATATATATAATATATTTCTTATAATGCTCATGTTCCGTTATTTTATTAATCTTACATGGTTATTACTACTCTAAGAACATTAGCTGTATTAATGTAGTCATCTATATGTACTTACAGAGGCTATGTTACATTGTGTGTTTGTATTCATGATATCATAGATACCCCGTTTAGGAAATTACAACTTTTGTCAAAAAGCATTAGATAGTTAGATGATTGTTTAAAATGTGATTATAATATTTCTGGCCACCATTGCTAAATTTGGATCATGGAAGCCAACAGTTTATATAAATTCCTAGTCTCCATTGTTGAATTTGGATCATGGAAGCTAACAGTTTAAACTATGATTGTGATATTTCTACCTCCGTTGTTGGATTTGGATCATGGAAGCTAATTGTTTATATAAATTTCTAGTCTTTTGGATTGGTTTGTATTTTCTATTTTTCAATGAATAATTAAACTTTATTTTGTTGTCTTGATTATGATTTTCTGTGCAATTGCTTAATATTGGTGAATGAATCATATTTATCAAATTATGGTAATACATATGTATTCCTAACTTATTTTCACGAAATTTATTTGTAGCGAAAAGCCTTGATGACTGATCAAATTGTAATTCTCTTAGTATTTAATGGGTTTCTAAAAATAGTAAAATATGATCTTTACAAAGTTAGTGATGATTCTGCGGTAACAAGTTTTAAACTCAATCGCATGTATTTAAATGTCCAATTTCATGATGTTTGCTTTAACAGTTATTATAACAGTGACGTATCTTTACCCAAGGTCAAAATCGAAACAACACCCATAGTTTGCATGATGCCTGGAATGAAAAAGGCCAACCTCCATCAATGAACTTAATGGCTCCCATCTTCATAACAAGATTGTGTAATGATGAAATTAGAAGTAGGGCTATAAATAAATATCCAAAAATCCGAAATTCTTCCATATCCATATTCGGATATGAAAAAATCATCCAATATTCGACAAACGGATACAGGTACGGATTGGCCGTATCTGTATCCGATAATTATCCATCCGAATTTATCAAGATTATAGTTATTTTTTATGTATTTTAGTACGTAAAATGATTGTTGTTTACTATTTTATCATGGTAAAAAAATTAATATGTGTATAAAAATCGATTTTTATCACTTAAAATTATTTTTCTTAGTGTATATGTTATTTTTATATATTTAATACAAAAATGGATTTATAATAAATTAAAATTTTGTATTTATTAGTTTAGATTTACTAGGTGTTAAACTAACCGAAAAATATTCAATATCCATCCGCATCCGTGGATATGAATAATTGATACTGAAAATGATTTTGGATATGATACTATCCATATACGAAATTATTCATTTATAGGCCTAATTAGAAGTTGTTTTGCACTTCTTTCGAGATTTCCCCATCCTCCAACAATCCCATTAGCTGTTCTGAGCTTAGTTGAAGAGAACACTGAGCACATCCAGTACTGAGCTAACACGAATGATGCTAAACTGAAACTAGTGAAGAAACAAGAGAAGAGATATGATGTTAGAGAGTCGATGATGGAGGCACAGTAGATTGAGGAGTGCTGATAGGATGAGAGAGGCAGATGCAAGGTGGGGACCCACTAGGTTGCATGCTATGCCTATGTTGACACGCTAATAATTTTGATTTAGAAATTATTCCGAAAGCTTCCGAAGAGTACAACGTGAAGGTATATTTTTTTCCTTTTTTTTCATTTCGATACTTCGTAATTTAGAATAATCCATCTGTTGTTTATTTTGCTCTATATATATTTTTATTAAGGAACTTGAACTACAACTATTCTTTATTCAGATCACTAATATCACAAACCAAGGTAGATTTAGCTATGAGATTGTTATAGCATCTACATATTTTAGGCACTTGCATGCGTAATTGGGAAGAATTTGAAACTTTGGCATGCATGAAATGTGGGTCAATTGAAATGACAAATCTTAATTTTTCATTAAAAGCTCTATCATTCTGTTATGTTGAACGACCTGCTTTTTCAACCCTCAAAAGTCGATACTAATACATCCACAGTATTCATGTATCGAACATTTAATTGCCAAAAAGCATATTGTTGGGGTGAAAGAAAAGAAATGGCAGAGCATAATCTCACATCACGACGACTAATATATAATATACATATTATCTTTACAAACAAAAATTGTAATATACATATGTCAATCAGAGTAGACTAACCATCATCGGCTTGGATAGTTATGACAGCCTATTCTCATAAATGATGATAAATACAAAACAAGAAATGCAGCAGAAATACTAGATACGTGAATATGTCTTGGAGACATTCATCTCATCTCCTGAAGCTCCAAAGCATCCATAACTAAATCCAGATATATACTCATGTTGACCCGATTGTTCTAAGAAAATAATACCCGAATCAGTCTGGTAAACTAGTGTGAGAAATACACATCATATTGATATTTAATGTTATAAAACCTTTCAAAAATAGTGGTATCTCATAAGACTGCGCCTCACATAGACACGTACGAGTTTTTACCTTTCCATAACCAAACTATTTTACTAGAAAATTCAGTGATATTATAATAATGTCTAGGGATTAAAATAAATATATAACATAGCTAAAATGCTTGCATCTCAAGTTCTAACATATTTGGTATACAACTAAGTCCGCAAGGCATATATTGGAAAAATGGATTCCAACAATGACAGGTAAGAGACTACCTTCTGTACAGTACACCACTAGATAAAATATATCAAGACAACAAATATTGTACCTCTACCAACACAGAACCGACCTACCCCTTCCTAGATAGTACCGAATATGATCATCACCCCAGCTGCCCACTTGACAAACTGTTTCTATGGCTAAAAGCATACATAATCCATAAATATCGATCTAGAAACAAGTGATGACCATACTCTAATGGTAGTGAATTACATAGCCCTGCTGCATCTACCTTATTATAGTCATTTCCAGTTATATGGTTTGAGTTTATGTTTTACCTTTTAGCGACTCACTTGGAATGCCATCTAAGTAACAATGTAATGTCAGCATTCAACCATACAAGTTGTTCTAGGATCGAACATGCTAATGACACTACTTCTACAACATCTATTTTGGAATCATCCTCATGATTAGTAGCATACACCCCTTGCACTCCAAAAAACTTCGTCTTCGATTCCATCATCTTCAAGATGTTTCTAAATTCGAACGCTTATGCCAATTCGATGTGGTTTTTGGATAACATATCATATTTTAGTCTCTTCGAACCGAAAATGGATAGTTCAAAAACTGACCAAGGTTTGATAGTCAGTTATTTAACTATCAAATAAACAAACAATCAAATTAGAGATTTAACTTCATATTGAAACCAAGCATGGTTAAGCATATAAGCAAATACTAAGTCTCTTTAATTAATCCATTCGTTAACTGAAATTTACTTTCAAATATTCGTATCAAAATACATTTTACAAAAGATATATTCAAAAACCCTTTCCACTCTTTTCAATACTTGAAAAATATTCATATACTTATCTCAACTATATAAGTATACTCACAAACCATTTCACTTCTAATACATATAAAAGTATTTATACACTTATCTCAATGGTATAAGTACATTCACAAAACACTATACTTTAAATATTTAAAAAAGTATTTATATACTTATCCCAACAGTATAATTATATTAATAAATCTTAAGGCAGATTTCCTCCATTCTAAAATAAACAAGTTTTAAATGGGCTAAAACAATTGTTATTTAGAATGCGGTTTACGATAGACCCAAACCACTTCCCTTTTGGTGTTAGTAAATGGATCGATCGTATGTAAATTAAACCAAATATACTTACTACCACTTCCTGATTTCAAATTTGTGCTATCCCTGGATTTCAAACTTGTGCCTCGGCGTACATACTTAAACTCTCATAGATAGAGATGAGTTTCTATATCTTGGAATTTGGAGTTAGGTATGAAAAAATACTTTCCATACCACCATAATTTAAATTGATCATTTATAGAAATCAAATCTCATTCCTTTTATAAAACTCCTACATAAATCTCCAAATTTATTTATAAACTTCTTATTTAAATCTCAAAATTTATCTGTAAACATATTTTATAAATCTCCAAATTTATTTATAAATTTATTTTATAAATCCCATCGCAAATATTTGTTTTCAAGATAGGACTAAATTCTTTCCATAAAACGATCGTTTCATATATCGCTATAAATTCAAAAATGTGATTTATTTTTCAATTTATCAAAACGATATGAATTTTTATTTTTCTTATAAAAAACCATTTAAAAATCTATTCTTTTATTTACAAATACCATTTATAAATCTATCTTTTTATACAACATTTTATATAAAATTTTCACAAATATTTATGCCAAAATATTTCTATCTTCTTTAAACAAAATCACTTTATTATAAAAAATGAATTCTCATTTTTCTTTAAAATAAACATTCATTATTATATTAACTTTTACATAAAATAAATACTTATCAAAATACTTTTAAGACACTCGCATATAAATTAGAAGAGACTAACATAAAAGTTGAAGAAAAATAGAGAAGTTCACAAACCATTTCTAAACAAATACCATTGAAAATTACAAAAGTCACATTTAAAAATCATTTTCTGAATCAAAAACCAATTTCAAATCCAGAGAGCAAATAATAGTATTATTAAAATACTATAATGAGACTAATAACTACCATAGCACTTAACCAATTATACTACTACCTTTATCACTAAAAATGTTTAACTTTTACCATATATCAATGTCACATCCAATATGGACAAACCACCAATTTTTGACATTTAATAGTTTATACAATAGGATATAACTGAAATTTAAAATTACAATGGTAAGGAATCAAGATTGCTCTATAAAATTCCATGCATTTCACTTATATGTAATTCACTTTTAAAAGTGAAAATTCAACCAAACCAAACCAATAAATCTTTTAAGCACATAAACATATCATATTGTGTTCATCCAAATGTGATTTAACTCACCAAAACTCTAGCTAACACTTAAGCGTTCATATTCGATCTAAAATCGATAGACGTTCGATTTTAGCTCAAAATTTCACTTGCTTCAAACATCACGAAATCAATTCAAGTGCATAGACAGTGTTCCTACGAGCACTATGGAAAAGGCCGCATATCGATTGGACCTTATATGTAGAAGTTATTGATTTTATAAGACTTTGAATCAAAGAATATAATTAATTCATTAACTACTTTACTTAAATTGATTACCTGTACACAGATTGTTGAAGTTTTTAAATAAAACGAATAATGATATAAATTTGAAAATCTAAATTTTTAATTTGGAATTTATGTTTTTTATAAAAGATAATTTATTTTATGATGATTAATTCTAATTGTGAAATTGAGATATTTTAGTATTCAAAGTGTTAGAGATCATTTGTAAATCATTGTATTATAGAATTAGAATTCAAATTAAAAGGGAATATTTAGTTGAATTAATCCTTTTATTTTAAATAAAAGAAACTTTATGAATTTTAGAATTTTAATTATGTTGGGTTCATTTTCAAAGCCATTTATTAAAAGGATTTTAATTTTTAGAGTGAAATAGAAGGCCTTTGAAAGTAATTAAAAAGGATATAAGAATTGATTTATTTAAAAAGAAAGAAAAAAGTTACCTTATTAGGTTTAAGCCTACTAGTAAACTTAACAAAGAAGGTTCCCTTTTTGGTTCTCTTTAGTTTGTACGTACATTTCACCGTAAACAAAAAGTTAGAGAACAAACATAAAGAAGAAACCCCTTTCTTCTTATAAACCTAGAATACAGTCTCTTCAATTTGATTGCAAATTAAACAGTTTAGAAGCTAATAAATTCAAGGTAATGTTCTCTAGTCCCGTTCTAACTTTTAGACAACTCAATTTCTATTTTTACAATGGTTAATTCTGGTTGTAATTGTTTTGAGTTGAGATGTTTTCTAGGGTTGCTAATTCAATTTTTAGGTTGTTGTAGATGTTATGGTTGCCTAATTGCAAGGAGAAAAGTTGAGTTGAAACCTCACATCATTTATCTCTAAACTTTTAGTTTCATGCATTAGATTTTCATATTGAATAATTGAGAATTTAAATGATAATTTTGGGGTTTCTGTAATTGCAAATTTTAACTGCCCTCTGTATCAAATTCATTTACAGTGTTTCAGTTTTCACCTCTTCCCAATGTTTAGTTGCTTTGATCAAATTTTGGTTTGAATGCATGTGTAATTTGGAGTTTATACTACAAGTTTGAAATGCTAGTATGCGAAGTAATTGTACCGGATCTTATGCTCGTCAACTGTGGTAGGAGAATGCTTGGAACTGACATTCCATGCATCCCACCGGTCATCTTGGATCAATCGACCGACCAAGCACCTGGAACTTCAGTTCCAGGTGTTGTTAACCCTACCCATCATTTTTTTGCACTTAGTTTTGCCTTGTCTTGTTCTTATGATTCTAGTTGCTTTGTTCAATGATTTTCTAAGATTAGAGTTTCCAATTTTGATGAATTTTTGATTCAATGATTTGTGAAGTTGTTTATATATATTAATCTATTTGATATGTATATAGTTTGAATGCAAGCAATTTGCAAAAGATAACATATTTATAAATATCGATTTCAAAAGTAATTTCCATATAATGTCAATTCCTTTTTATAAGTGATTATAATAAGTAAATTATAAATATAAAAAATATTAAGTATTATCAGTTATGGATTTAAAAGAATGGTTTCAGAAATATAAACATACATTGTTTCTAAAATAATAATAGTATGTCTGTATGGCTTTTATGAGATCTTAGAACAGCTATAGCTATATATAAATATGTTTTGAGATCTATTTGAATTTATAGTCTATATTATCAAGTGAAAAATAAATGAATATATAACTGAAGAATAAATGAGTTTATGAATTTTAAACTATGGAGTTTGAAAGTAAATAAATAAATAAAGTGTTTAGAAATCATTCTCTATATGTTAAAGATATATTATTTACTTTCATGACTTTAAACTATAATTTGATTTTATTGTGTTTAACCATTGGCTATTTTATATGTTATTTAGGTATATTTTTGCGACTTTTGTGTTTATTGATTTCTTGCTATTTCTGCTTTTATTTGAACGAGAAATTTAATTAAACGATTTAGCAATACAAGTGGTGTGGAACATTTGTATTACTTTATAGGTTAATTATTGGACTTGTTTAATTATATATTTTAGTCGAATGGGGTTTACAATCTTTTAGTAAATATTTAAGTATCGCAAAGTGGTTATGGGACATTGGGCGATACTCATTTCGTTACTAACCGTAAGTAGATTACACTTATCAAATGAAGTTTACTAACTTACAGTAAATATTCGAGTAAACCCAAGTGGTTATAGGACATACGGTCATTGCTCGAATGATTACTATTCATGAGCTTATGCCACTTAATCTATGTTTTATGGGCTTTCATGTTCCTATGTGTTTATGGGTTATATGCCCATCTGTGGAGCTTGATGCTCATCTTGGAGCTTTACACTCATATTTGCTTTATGAGTTTTCATATCCATCCATGGGTCCTCTGGACCATCTGTGTATAACACGCGTGTTCGATGCGCTTTCATGCTCACCGATCTGTGATAGACCTCCCCCTTTATATTCTGGATTACTATTACTGATTTTTGGATTCTTTGAGATTTGTGTTTTCACCAAATATTTCTTATATTTTGCTTTATGAGATAGAAGTATTTTGGGTTTGGTGAATAAATTTTAAGGATAATGATGTCCTTTTGTTTTTGGTCACTAAGTGGCTATGTATTGCTATTGAGATTCGATATGGGATTTCACCATAATCCTGATTTGCTTATGAAAGGCTAAATTTGTATTTTGCAATTTGGTGAATTTTGTGATGTGTTGTCATTTACTTTCTTGTGGCTATTTCTACAGTTTGGAATCATTCGCTATGAGTTATTATTATGGTAGTCGAATTGTTTAGTTTAATTTACTATATGAATTTCTATTGTGTGCATGCTTGTTATTATAATCTCACCTTTTGGATATTTAGAGATAGCCTGATCTGTTTATTATATTTTATAATACTCAAGTCAGACCGAGACTTGGCAGGTACATGGACTCGGTGACTTTGGATGTGGGCTAGCTATAATAGAGCTATGTAGTGTATCTATATGATATGGTTTATTTTAAGATGCTAATATTACATGTATTCATGTTGTATATTTGATGTGGTGTGGTCTTGAGTTGTTATGTACACTTTTAGACCCATCATAGTCTATGTATGTATATTATTGTATATGTAAGTCTAGTTTTCCCTTTCGTAGCTTACATATTAATGAGATATTTGATGTGATCTATTTTCATTGCGACTGTGGTTCTCTGTTGTATATGTGTGATATATTATTCTAGATTAATAGTAAGCCATAGTATCATTTTTTACGCCTGGATTATATACGTCAAATCCCTCCTCGTAAGAAAATGAAAAAAAATATAGCCACAATGTTTTACATATCAATGCTCGCCCATAGCAATATTATGGACGGTTGGTCTTAACAAGCCTTGTTCTCCATGTTACTTGACAATATTACTTCTAATATTTTCAAGTAATATGGGCATAAAGGTGGGACATTACAGTTGGTATTGGAGCTGAGCTTCAGAACAATGTAGAACGTAAGGAACATGATCTTGGCCTTAATAAACTTAATGTCCCATCCCTTGGCTATGTCGGGTAGAATTTAGGATTTATTTCCTGTTAGAGTAGAAGTATAAATGATTACTGGGAATAATCGTTGGGACGAACTTGTGGAAATTTTGAATTACTTTACAAATTATTTCTATAAAATGATTTGAAAGGTTAACTGTTGTGTAGTGGTGTTCTGATCCATTAATGATCAGAGTTGCACAATGAAAGCTGATAGACTGCTTTCGCTAAGCATAATAATTAGTTGTTTACTTATGTTTGATTGAATGTTGTATGCATGGATGAATTGTTGCATATTTGAATTGTTATTGACAGATTTTCTTTTGTTTGAGAATTTAGAGATTAATAAATTTTGGAATTAGTTTTGTGTTAAATTTCCCGTTGGGTATTTTATGAATTCTGGTTGAGACATAGAATGAAACGGTGTCGATAGTGATTCGTAAATGCTTTGACGAGATTGTCAAACACAATAATTTTGAGTTATAATATTTAAGTACTAAAAATTATTGTGAATGAGCTATAAATAATATTTAAGAAGGAATTAAAGTTTTAAGTGAGTTAAATATTGTTTTAAATGGGATAAATATTTTAAATAAATATATTTACATGCATATGTAATAAACTTTTGGAAGTGAAAAGTTATTTTGTGAAAAAGTATGTATACATGTATATACTTGCGTGATTGTAATGACCCGCAAATCCGTACCCCTTGAGTCAACACTATTCTACATCAATTTACTCAAGTGGAACAGAAATACGAACCATTAGGGTTAAAGAAGAAGAGATAGAAGAAGAAGTAACTAAACAATATCAGAATCTCACAGTCGCAGCGGAATAAAATATAATAGTAAATAATAGATCTTTAAACAAAATGAAAACTATATATGTTTCATACAATATATCATCAGAGTATCTCAAACAACAACATTTACCAGTCAGACAATTTCATATAATCACAGCAGCGGGTATATCTATAAATACGGATAATACGTCTCGGACTCCACCTCCCCTCCTGCTCCAAAGCATCCTGTCCTGAAACATATAATGCTCGGTCTGACCCGAGCATTATAATGAAATAACACCCGAGTCAGTCTGGAATACAAGATGATAGTAATGCACCCAAATTGATTATTAAAGTTTCAAAAATCCTTTTGAAAACAAAAGCATCTCGTAAGACCACGCCACAATAAACATGTCGGGCTTTTACCTTACGATAGCTAAAACACTTTTTATAGAAATCCTCTGATATTATAATAGGGTCTATATACAAATACTTATAAAATAGCCGAAATTGTTACATCTATTAAATTCCAGCTACTAGCAACAGAGTGGTTAATACAAACAAAACTCGTAAAAGGCTCGTAGGGAGAATGGATTCCAACTAATGACTAGGCACTAGGGTACCACCTGTCACAGTACCTGGTCTAGATCAGTGTACCGAGGACCATGCCCGATCCCCTGCAACACAAGGCCCGGACTACCCCTTGCTGGATAGTCCCGAGTAAGATCACCCCGCGGTTGGGATCGGCAACCGCACCACTAAGCCGAAATAAAAGGGACATCTAGACAGAAATGACCTTACCCGAAAATGGGTGCTTCCCACCAAGCCTTGCTGCATATCCCCTGATTTTCAGTCATTCTTGGTTGATGAGGCTTGAGGCTAAGCGTTACCTTTAAGAATTTCACTTAGAATGCCCATCGCCCACCTGACGATGTTCCGAAAGCATTCATCCATACAAGTCCGTCCCGGGTTCGAATGGAACCGATGGCACTACTCTTACTACATCCATTTTGGAAATATCCTCAGGATTAATAGCAAGTAGCCCTTGCACTTCACTGCTCCATCTACGACTCCGAACTCGTTTTTCCCACGAAAACGTACAAACCAGATCGAAGTGGTTTTCGAGAAATAAATCTTGATCCTGGTCTCTTCGAAACGATCAAAGCATTTGTCCAATATTGATAGTCGGTGATTTAACTATCAATTAACATTCACAAACATCCATCACACAATAAATAATTCCCACGCTATTTATTTTCTCAAAAATATCTTTACAAGATATGTTTTCATTTTCAAATCCTGTTGAAACCACTTTTCAAACCCAATTCTTCTCATGGAATATATTTTGAAATCTTTACTTCCTCTGAGACATCCAAGTACCCATATTTAAGGTTGAAAATAATTTAAATGCTTTATTCTTGGAAATACATTAAAAGATTTTATATTAAAACTACTTACATACTTAATTTATAATATATATCTTTAAAATATCTCAAATAAAACAGCTTTATAAAATATAAACTATTTTCTTCAAATAAAGTCAAGTCACACAAATTTTAAATAAAGCTATGAATCCTGTACAAGTTTCAAATAATACTTTAATTGATTATCTTTAAAATATAACCATTTTACAGACATGCATATTAATAATATCCCTTTTAAAACATAATGCCAATTGTCCCTTAACTATTCATTACTATAACTACTTTAGTACATATTTGCTTTTGAAAACCCTGCAATCTACATAAGAATTTTCTTAAAACATTCTTTTGAAATCAAATTTAAAACCTTTATCTTTTACTTAGAAATCTAACGTACTTGGCTTTCAGAGAAATTCACTTTCGTTTATAATAACCCAAAGAATTCTTTTATCAATCCAACACGATTTATCTCAATTAAATTTACGTTCATCCTGTAAATTCCTTTCCATATTTTAAAAATAGCTCCTTTATTTTTAAACACATTGCCATTTCCTAGGAATCATTTTCAAACATATGTTTAAAATATCTAAAATAAGCTTCTAGAAATTATTTAATTGAAAATAATACTTAAGGAAAAATATAGAGGTTTCCTAAGTACTTTAAGTCAAATTTAACTTTTAAAATAAAGTTATTAAGTCAAATATTTATATTATAATTCCCTTTTGAAAACTTAATACTACTTTACTTTTTAAAAAATAATTAAATACCATAATTACTTAATCAAACATTTGCTTTCACTTAAAAAAACAATTTAAAATAATATTTCTTACTAAAATATTCTAAACATATTTAAACTGTAAATTTATAATTTGAAAGCTTTCTTGAAAACAAAATAAATTTCCAGGAGAAAGCACACTTCCCATTCTTTAAAATGAATCTAGCTATTATTTTTAACAATTCTCAATTCCCTTTTTAAACCACAAATTCAAACACTTCATATTATCAACCAATCACTTGAATTTAATTCCTCTTAAATTCTTTATTTAAGAATTTCTTTAATTTTCCTTTAAACCCAATTTATTTATATTTAAATTTCCAGGTTGTATTCACCAAATCAGAGCACAACACAATTAAATGTCCAATTTATCTATCACAGTAGATAAACAGAGCATAGTATAACAGGATTTAAATAATTTTATCACAGAATATAAATGTGATATATTACAGAATATAAATAAATTTCTATTTGTGAGGAATCCAGTTGGATCCCTCCAACATGTTTCCCTGCATCCACAGATATTAGCACAACAATATATATCGATTCAATTTGATAATAATTATCATATTCAACCAATCAAGCAATCATTTAGATATTGACTATTTAAATTAACCAGTATTCCAGATGTGAGTGAGTTAAACTCACCTTGGGTATTCGGCGAGCGTTCAAATTTAAATTAAATCGAATGACGTTCGATTTAACCTAAATTTTTACTTGCTCGGAATGCTTCCAGAACTACTCCACTACGTAGTATCCGCTTTGCGATTCTGGCGTCGTCAGTTTCGTTGAAATCTGATAACGTATGTACTAGATATGAATTTTCAAAGTTTGAATTTAAAATTTAAAACAAATATTTCCTTTTATTTTATAAACCTTAGATCTGCCATTAATTCAAATCAATAAATCTATGCCACACGTTGCCTTCTTCCTCACGCACGTTTAACAGTCAAGGTCGAACCCATCATCATGTTTTAGGGTTTGATGCCGTACCTCCAATCATCGCCAAGAACCACATCCAATACCACCACTCCGAATAACAAGTCGACATGCACCCATGGCCGAAGCAGCGCCGAGCTCGGCCCTCAACTAAACTCAGAAATAGAACTCGAACGTGGCTCCAACGTGGCACGATTTCCATAAATCCACACCATGATTTTCGATCTCCACCGCTCGAAACATAGAGTTCAAAGAGCTCTCGATCTTTGTAGTTGGAAGTTTTTGAAATTATTGAGTGGATATAGTGAAAAACGAGAAAAAAAATGGGATGTTCTCGGCCATTAAACAATATAAGTGGCGGCTCAGAAAGCAATTAGGGTTAGGGTTCGGCTGTGTGTGTATATATATATACACGTTTATCCAATTATATTAATATTTAATTCACTTAAAAGTAACTTTTCAAACGATCTCCAAACGACGCATGCCGACAGGCGTTCCTAAGGTTTTACCTACGTTCCGAACACAATGGCACATTTTTCGAAGGCTAATTCGATCATATACGCGAGTTACGGAAATAAACGATCAATTTTAAATTAAATCGATTAAAGTATTTTCTATGCGTTTTAAGCTGCCGGAGTCAAATGACAACCCCGATTGCTACGAAAATTGAAATCCGATAATAACTAACTATTACGGACCTAATGGAACTGGTTTCGTCGAATTCTGAGACTGTGCCCCGAAAGGCTATTTTAACTCGTCGATTAATTCGAGCGATTTTCAAAATCGTCGAAATCATTTAAAATTTCACTTTTAAAACTTTATTAACTCTATTATAACTCGTATAAAATTTATATTTGCATTAGAAATCATTCCGATTCAGTTTAAATCAAAAATTGATTATTTGCATTATTATATTATTAAATTCCATTATTAAATTAATATAAAATTCCAAATTCAGTTTATTAACTTCTAATTTCATCCAACAGTCCAATATTATAACTCAAACCCAAATAGACTTAAAATAAATTTTAGAATCTAATTTTATCTCTATTTACACTCAGAATTACTAGTTATCTCAATTCCAATATTAAATTATTATTATTCAAATTTCAATTAAATTCCCGTATTTGAAATTTAACTAATTTTATTAACTTAACCAAAATCTTTTTATTTTAAAATTTAAATTATAATCTATATTCGACATTTAAAATGAATTAAATGTTCAAATCTAGCGACTCAAAATTCCTGGTCGTTAAAGTGATAACATTAAAAACAAGTATATTGTAGAATAATAATATTTTAAAAGGAAGAAACGATAAACTATATAGTTATTTGGAGAGGAAATATTAACTAAAGTTTTGATGACGATGATAATAATATTTAGTAAATGTTTTGGAGTTGAATATTATTATCAATGGAAATAAAAATATTTTGTGGAAAGATATATTGGAAAGTAAATTTAGAAGAAAAATTTATCTATAAGAATACATGTGTTTAAAATTTTAATGGTTTAGAAAATTAAATATATAATAAAAATGCATTTTATGTATTAATTTTAGATGACGTGTGCAGCCGCCACACCTTAGCATAGCAGAGATCAGTGGCCAGACCATGTTGACTTCACGGTCAACATCGTAGCCAATTAACATAGCGATTCGCTATAAATAGATTGCAGGCAACACCATTAAATTATTTGGTATTTGTAAATTATGGACGTTTATTTTTAAGATATATGGTAAGAAGAATAGTGTGATATTTTGATTTTCTGTGCAAATCATTATATGATTTAAATGGATGTTAACTTTTATATTTGAGCCCTAACCATCAGAAGTTAATTGCTTTAAAGAAGATGTTGAAAATATTCACATATATATAACCTTTTAGAAATCATTACATATGTAATTGAATTCAAAATAATTTCTTTCAAGACCCCAAGCTTGCTTTGGCTTTCATTATTCTTGTCCTTGTCTATAAAAGCCATTTGATATTTCTTTTGATGACTTTTGTATTATTGCTTATTGAAATTTTTGCCGTGCTGTTTTATTTGGGTCATTGTTTATATTAATTTGTGGTGTCTTCCTTGCTCAACTTCTGGCTTGTTTCTAACTTTCGTTTGATGCACTTATTTTGATGTTTCTTTCCATGGAAATTGCTCTTTAGTTATAGCATAATGCACCTCTTTCCACTATTTTCAAACTAGATTTTTCAAAGAGATATATTTGAAATCTGTAACATCCCGCCTTTTTGTATGCTTAACAGACACACGTGTCAACTCAAACTATACAGAATGACGGATTGTTATAGGGTAAATAAGAAAAGGCAAAGAAAGAAAAGAAAAGAAAAAAAATAGAATATTGCAGCGGAACGACAAAATATAATAATCAAATAAACAGTTCATGAAGCTGTTTTACAAAACATTTGATTTTACTTATACAACACATATAAGAGTTACACATACCAGAGAATAATAAATAATGCAGCGGAACAGTATGATTGTAGTAGAATAATATAATAAATACTAGTAATACAATCTTCATCTTCGTCCTCCAGAAATAAAGTCTTCGAATCCTGAAATACTCGGACCGACCCGAGCGAATTGAAAAGACAAAACACTCAAGTCAGAACTAAAAGATCTTATGTGAATTTAATCAACAGAAATAAATATAAGTATAATGGCGTCAGAGATGTTTACGGGATTTGACATCCCATATCCCATATCCCATGTCAAACGTGAGTGCAATAAATTAGGAGATGCTCGGGATTCACATCTCCTAAGGATCCGTTAAACTATTTACTATGTAGTAATATTTCGCTATTATAATAATGTCTACAGTAAAATAAACTTACTTTTAAATAGCATTAAGGAGTTACCTAATCTTCCCCTTAACACAATAATATTCCTAGTAGTCCATCCAGTATCAGCGTATCTACAGATCGGGAGACTATCCTAAATACTCCACGGGCTACGGGAGAAATCCAAAATCGTTCAAGGTGCGCTAGGGTAGGTGACACGTCACAACTTGGCAATGCCAGGGTAGATATACCAGTTACGCTTTCCGACCGGTGGTAGCGCATAGTAGCTACTACCGCCCACCTCGATCTACACCCCCAAATCAAAAGGGCCCAAATCAATCACAAAGTAATAGAATGGTATCGAAGGAGTGTGTTCGATAAAAGGTGCTACCTTGTTAGCCCGTCGATCGCTCCTATTTTAGCCACCTTATGCCAACTCACGGGAGTCGGGTCCACATATATACCTCAAAGGAAATGCCGCCACCATCCTACTTCATTTTGGAATCTCCACCACGTACACGGTTGTTAAAGTGGTTTTCAGAGTTGGCAGGGAATATGACAACTTCCGATCTCGATCTCTTTAACAACCAAACGCTTTTATAACACCGCGGTCATTTCAAAACAATTATACTTCAAAACCAGGATATAATATCCATTTTGAAACCATATAATTACGATATCATTCCGTTTCAAAAAATAAATCAATATGATATCATTTTTATGAAATCCCAAATCAATATAACATCACTTTTATTTCAAATATATCCTTTTTCCAAAAATCGTAGCACTTTCAAAGTTATACAATTCGAAACCAAGCACTTGAAATTATATTACTTCTAAATCATAATACTTTAAAATTCATAACTTTGAAACATAACTGCACACCTTAAATGGCTTAAATATTAAATTACTTGATAAATAAAATAGCTTCTTTAATTTCACAAATCAATTCCAAATACAGATTTGAACCCACAAATAAACCATTTCAATTTCCATATATTTCAAAGCTTTAACTATTCCACCATTTCAAAACTAATTCTTTGGTAATTTCATATATATCAAATTCAATTACTATTATTTAGATTTTAAATGTTTACTCATTAAATCCAATATCATTAAAACTTTTAAACTTCAAATAACTTGATATTCTTCAATTTATTTAACTTGATATATTCATTTAAATCAACTTGATATTCATTTAAATCACTCTAAACCAAAATCAGGTTATAAAAATCATACCCTTTAAAGCCTAAATTTTATTTAAATTTCAAATCAAATTTATTCGAGTATAATTCTTAAATAATTTAATTCAAATCATTTTCATAGTTATCTTCCAACCTTTATTTTATTTAAGTCATTATAAACTCTATATGCAATACAATTTAAACAGATACTTAACCGTATTATAAAAAAAAATCAAACTTTATTATTTGGCTTATTTTATATTCAAAACAAATTTATACATAGCTAAAGATCAATAATAAAATAACATTTGTATAACATCTTGTGACAACCCGCCCTTCTACTACCAGAAAGACGTATCATCATTAAGAAAGAAAGGGATAGAAATAGAAAGAAAGAGAAAGATAGAACAACAACATCAGAATCTCACAGCGGAACGGAACAAAATATAATATATCACATAAATATTACATTGTTTTACATATATTAGAGTTATTCAATATCAATACATATGACTGTTATACATACATTTATCACTATATACATCAGCTAATACAGCGAAACTAGGTAGATAGCTACATAAGTCTGGAAACTCCTGCTCCAAGCTCCTCCAGAAATCAAAGTCCATAACCTATCACTTGGCTACTCATAAAAATTTGAGTACCCAAGAGTTTATGAAAAACAAAATATAAACTCCGGGTCAGACATGGGTCTGGTATGAGTAAACGGTTTAAGGTTGTTTAACTTTGAAAAACATTTGAAAATAAAGGTATCACGTAAGACTTCCCACAAATAAATACGGGTAAGTTTTTACCTTACGCTAACCAAAACATTTTATAGGAAATCCAGTGATATTATAATAGTGTCTAGGGTTTTCAAGTAAATAGAAAATAGCCGAAATTGTTACATTCATTAAATTCCAGCTACTAGCCACAAAAAGTGGGTAATACAAATCAAAACCGTAGGGTCTCGTAGGGAAAATGGATTTCCAACAATGGCAGGGCTACTGGGGTACCGCCCGTCACAGTACGGGGCCTAGATCACCGTACCGAGGATCACTCCCGACGCCCTACAACACAAGGCCGGAACCATTCCTTACTGAACAGTCCCGAACAAGATAAACCCCGTGGTTGGCGCGACCAATCGCTCACTAAGTCGAAATATAAAAGGGACATCTAGCAGGGGAAATATTTTGTCCTGCTTGGGCATGACCCACCTAACTTTGCTGCATCTCCCCTGTTTTAGCCATTCCCGGTTGATGAGGCTTGAGGCTGCGATTACCTTTAAAGAACATATCACTTAGAATGCTCATCGTCCGCCTGACGAAGTGCTGAAAGCATTCAATCCATACAAGTTCGTTCCGGGTTCGAACGAAACCGAAGGCATATCTCGTCACGCTCATTTTGGAATCACCCTCAGAGTCAACGACGATAAGCCTTGCATTCTGAAAACACCATCACGATCTTCTTTTCAGGATTCATGACCTAACGTTTAAATTGGATCGATGTGGTTTTCGGAGAATCAAAATTGATTCTTTCGATCCCGGTCTCATCGAATCCAAACGCCATTTTAAGGGCCAAGTTGTCTAATTAACTTAAACAGTTTAATAATTTAAATTCAACAATTGATTTAACATAGCATATATACCAGATAAACATATACAAGCATCATAGGTATATCATAACATATCACAGAGCATCACAAAATATCATCACATAAATAGCAAAATTAGATATTTAACATAACAATCCATAAGCAGTTACCTTTAAATTCTTATTGCAATTAATTAAATTTAAATTAATTACTTGAGAATTTACCTCTTAAACATGTTTAACTGATTATTAATTATCAAGTAATCACTTTTTCCCATTTCAAATTATTTAATTAATTAATCATTTCTAAACCAACTATTAAATCTTAATTATTTCATTAATTACTTATATTATCCACAACATTTAATTAATTACTTTTGTTTAACTTTAATTAACCATTTTATCAATAACCTTGTTTATTAATAAATGAAACTTACTTACCTATTTATTTACTGTTAATTATCTAATTAACCATTTATTAATAAGTAGTTAAATTACTTGATTAATCGACTGTTAACTATTCTTGAATTAACTTAAGTAGTTAATTGCAATTTCATTTATTACTTAAACATCGATTGATCCATTACTAATTACAATTAAAAAGTAATTATTCTAAATTGTTTTCTAAGATAATTAAGTAATTATCATTCAATTTAATTAAGACTTAAAAACTCTTCTTTAAATTTTGAAATCCAATAAATTTTAACTTTCAACATAAAATGTTAATCAAATTCATTCTTACTTATATGATAATTAAGTGTTAAAACATTTTTAAGATATTAGCTAAAAATGTAAACTTATATTCCAATCTTATCCCATCAGTTAAATTTTAATTAACTTCTTAACTTCATCTTAATATGCATTACTGCAATTAATGATAACCGAGTCTCCTCTGCAGAAATCTCGAGTACGGCTCCGAGTTAAACATCAAAACACCCGAGCCCTTTCCTTTACTTCTTCTCTCCCTTTTTTTTATACTGTAGTTTGTTAAACGTTTACATATGAATGAACGTCAGGTCCTCAACAACTATCATGCGATCGACTCGAGGCAACTTCCCAGAAAAACTAAACACGACTCGAAGCACACTCATGTCGACCGAAAAAAGAACCCCACCTCCATCACCACCGTGCACGTGCACGGTGGTTAGCCGAACCTCTAGCGACCCTCGCCAGCGCCCACAAACCACAATTTCGCTCCTCACCCAAGATCGAAACCCAGAAATTCGAGATGGGGACAAAATCAAAATATCACCCGAAAACATAAACCCAAGCTCGAACATTCAACCTAAAATCGCCAAAATCCACCAACCCCAACCACCGGAAGGAGAACCCCTTCGCCTGCGCCACGTCCTGCCCCTCGACAACCTTCTCCTCGAAGCGCGTGGAGCTCGATCCCACTATGCAGCCGAAATCAAAAAAAAATACAGAGCACAGGAAACTTAGAACTAAAACCCTAAATTGTGTTCATTTGTTTAATTTATACATTCGAAAAATCCCCTAATAATTTTCTCATGATCCATGATGTAAATCCTTACTTCACTTCAATTTCCAACATCTCTAATTGGTTTGATAGCCTGAAATTGAAAAAAATGCAATCTTTGTTCATAACCAAACTGCACCTTAATTACAAACATAATAATCTTTATTTTCGGTTTAAAAATCATCATTTCCATTAAGGATTCAAAATATAATCTTGAATCAGCATCTTGTAACACATGAATTTATCAATACCATTTCTTGATTTCCTGTGAAACTATGTTACACTATCATACTTTACATGGATGTTTTAAACAGTTTGCAAATTCTTAGTTCTAGTTTAACTACCTTATTTGATTTAAAAATTTAAAACTTAACATGTATTTGCGTAGATATCTTTGAGTATTGATCAAAGTATTTCCCTGTATCAATTTACAGAAAACACAGTGCATCTCAACACATACAAACTGAAGCATATACAAATCAATTCATCAGATAAATTTGAACTATTTAAATTAACTTAAAACTTTTAAAAATTTAGTTTACTGAATTGAATTATGCCTGAACAAAGAGTAGCTTGATGTTGAACATCTGAAGCCTGAACTGTCCTAAATCCTTGACTGTATTTGTTAAATTGAAATAGAGTTTGCTTCTTTTCTTGCTCTCTGGCTTCTCAGGTATTACAAAGTTTTATTATGTGTTTTGTTGAACGACTAAAACTAAAAAGCAACTGCACATATATAGGTTTGAGATAACAGTAATATAGGGAGACAATATCTGGACATGTTGTACCCTGTCTTGTTTTATTTTACCAAATTTTGCTAAATATTTTGAAGTGACAAATATAAGGCTGAGTTGATATTAAATACATACTTTGTTTTCTAATATGTTTACACAATTATTAATTGTTTTGCCGTGTAAAGGTACTACCTGCAATCATGTACATATGCAGGTAAACATATGGCTTGTGTATGAAGCTATTGAATAAAGATCTTTGTTTTGTTATTAAAAATCTTTTTGCATATGCATAAGGACATCCTGTAGTTCATTTGTAAATTATGATTCCTTTTCACACATTATTACACAGTAACACTTAATCAATATAAATGAAGATATTTGTGAGTAAATATTTGTTTAGTTATTATGTTGTTTTCTAGCTTAGTTTACATAATATAATTAGGGTCGGTTGCTTAAAGATATTGTATGTATGATATGTACATTTGCAGATAGATATTTAGTTTTTGAGTGTGAAGTTTTGTTTATGAAAATATTTATTGTTTTTGTATAAACACTTGTCTTATATTATGTTATAAATTGTTTTTATTTCATTTTATACTTTGAGTTTGGATTACATGTGAAGATATAAAAGAACAAATTTTATTATTTGCTTGCTTACTTATTTATATTTGTATTTTATATTTTGATTATCAATATTTACATTATATTCTTAAGTTTTACTTATATTTAATACTTATTTTTATATTTATCTCCAATTATGATTTATTCAAATTATATACATAAGTTTGACTCATATTTTACATTTATATTTTATATTACTAGAATTTGATTTTAAATTTCAAACATTATTATTCATATGTATATGTTTATCAAATGTTAGCAAATGTAAAACCTTTTAATTTAAATATATAAGATAAATTTTATTATAAATATTATTGAGATGCTTATTTCAAATTTCCAAATCAATCTTCTTTTTAAAATACAGTTTATATAACTAAATAACAATAAATCCCAAAATCACATTCATGTTAATATGATCAAACTACTTTTTATTTAATTAAACTAAATATATATATATATTAAAATAAACGGGGTCAAAAATCCAGGGTCGTTACACATCTGAAATCAATACTTATATAACCCATATATTTCTTTACAAAACCATAGAAATCATTTCAAAATATTTTTATATATAGACCACGGTGTCTGTATAAAATTTTCTGTCCTATGGTCAAGTCATACGGATATTTATCATTTCAATCCGTAATTTAAAATATAAATACGGTTATATATCATTTCAAACCGCAATCCCAAATGAAATAAAATCCATAACAACTTGCAGTTGATAACAGCATAAAATACAACATCCATTCATCCAATATCAATCATCAAATATTTATCACAATCATTATCCAATTCAATTAATAACATCAATATAGAACAGATAATAAATAACAGGCATTTACTGGGAGTTTATATTCAATAACAGATTAAATAACTATTGAACTGGCAGTTTATATGCAATAATTAATTAGATAAGTATTTAACTAGCAGTTTATATGCAATAATAAATTAAATAACAATTTAATTCAAGTAAATTCAATTTAACTGGGATGATGATTTAAAATATGTCGAACAGTCATAAATAAATTTCTAATCACATCATAAATCAATTTAACAAACATAAGAAATTTTAGAAATTGTGAGTTGGTTAAAACACTCACCTTTTGAATATAAGTTGAATTTAAATCCAATTTAAATCCAAAATTTGAACAGTCTCAGAATCCATCCAAACCAGTGTCAAAATGTCTGGAACTTTATTATGATCCCAGCGGAGAAAACCATATGTGAATTGGACCTCGTACGTAAAAGTTATGCTAGTTAGAAATTTTGAATTCAAATTAAAACAAGATAAAATATAATATAATAGATACCCTAGGATGCAGCCACGTGCCATCAACATCACGCATCTCTCGTTCGAAAAATTCGAACTCTACCTGAACATCGCACGTGACTTGATGAAGCTGCCGCCACCTCGTCTCGTATGTGCGCTCGAACGCCGCCGTTAAAAGCACGACCCCCATCACCTACGCTGCCCCACGACATACCCCACGCCGCCTTGGCCTTGAATGCACCCGAAACCCGCAGCCGTCGCCGTTCAATTCGAAACCTAATTGAATATTCACCGACCGATCTAGCCATCGATTCCACCAAAGAACACCACTGATGAACAATGCTCGGTCCCCTCTACAAAACCCCTCAGATGATTTGACGATCAGCTGAAGTTGATCGTCGCGTGATGAACGACCGAGAATTGATCATCAATTTCTAGACAAATAGAGCTTCAAATTGGAAAACGAATTACAGATCTGAGTTGCGCTCATCGAGAGCTTCAGATCGATATATAATTTGATATGTTTTAAGGAGTTTGAAATTTTGGCTTTGAATTTGATTTGAAATTGCAATTGGAAATTTTTGTTTTGTCTTCCATTGGAAATGAAGAGGAGCAACTGGAATTATACGTACAGAAATGAGGAACAGAAACACTTCTAGGGTTTATAACAGGGTATTTATAGGCAGTGTTGAAAATAGAAAGAGCGGACCTGATTTGATTGAACGATATCGGCCCAAAAGCCCGTTTCGACTCCGGAACGAAAATGCATTAACCCATATATCAAAATAGATGTTTAAAAATATTTAAAAATCAATAGAACAGGTTTCAAGTCCAAATTCCATTGTATGAAGAAGTTATGCTAAAATCAAGTTATATCAAACTTATTTCAATTGATTTCAATTTCCTTGATTTCTAGGCGTTTCGAGCCTGTATGATCAAACGACAAGTCCGATCGCTACGAAACTTGAAATCCTACAATAGTTCACCGTTACAGATCCGATGAAACTAGTTTTGTCAAAATCCGAGTTAGTGGCCAAAATGGCTATTTTTCAGTCAATTAATTAAATTAATATTAAGTTAAATTAAACCGCTTTTCCAATTCAAATTTTAAAATTCACAGATTTCATCATTTTTGATTTCTTAAACAATTACAATAATTTAGACAAGTTCAGATGTAAATTTCAAAGTTAATCAATATACCAAATATAGTGTTTAATTTTATTTTATTGCAGTTAATCCAATTATTATAATTTAAATTTCAGTAAGTTAATAAATCTTGATTTCCATTCTTTTTATTCAACCCATTATCATACTATGGATAAAGTTAACATTATTTCCCATTATTACCTCGATTTACGCTAACATAACATTGAATTGAGATTCATTGCAATTGATTACAAATTTTGATTTAATGAACTAAATAAATGATTAACTTATAATAATTGTTATCATTAACTCTCAATCACATTTTTTATAAGTTTATCACTCCAAACCAATGTTATAATTTCTGACTAAACATTGATTTTATTCAATTACCATTCAATATATATTACTTCATTAATTAATTCATTATTTACATTTGTTTCTTATATTCGATTTATAGCCTAGTAAAACATTTACATTTAATTCAGTTAATTGTAACTTCATTCAAATAGTTAATATTTAACTTGGATTAGCATCACTACATCTCATTTAAGTTATTATTTCATTAAAGAGTCACAGACTTCTGTTTTTCCAATACTAGATAACAAACATTTAATAAAATTAACAATTAAATTATTGAAAATTTTACGGGGCGTTACAAAACCAAATTGTTTTCTCAATAAAATATATATTTATTTATAAACCTGATTTTAGAAACATATATGTATTAATAAATTTTGAATTGTTCGAAAAGCAAGGTTTCAAAAAAATATACATACACACACAAATATATATATATATATATATATATATATATATATATATATATATAACTTGTTATATTTCTTATAGCGAGTATTAATTTTGATAGAGCAATATTTCCAAAATAGTTTCAAAAAGAAAAACTATTTTTATATATAAAAATTGCATGTTCTCGATTAAATGAGAAATTGAATTAAATGGACTAATAGAACAAGTGATATGAAATGCTTGCGCTTATTTCTCCGATTAATACCTGAACCTGTTCAATTGAACCCTATTGGCACTTATTTGGACAAGTTTTAGACTTGTTCTTGGAGTTTATTGTAACAACCCGCATATTTATCGATTTTATATTTAAATATTTTATTTAAATATTTTATCGTTAGTCGGATTTTAGTCCGAAAAGCTACTTTTTGCATACGGTCGAATTAGGACTCGGGACCACTCCCATTGAGTTTAAAATGCCGTTTGCGACCTTTTTGAGTATAAGCTTCGATATGTTTGGAGAAAGTTGATTTTTGCTACCTTTTACTTTGGGTTTGGTTTTTTAGCTCAGCCCTATGTTAACTTATACTCCAAAACTGAACCACTCTCCCCATTCTCCCTCACTTCTTTCTCTTTTCAGTTTTCTTAGCTTTAATGGTGGGAGAGATTGGAAATTAAAACTCCAAAACCCTAGTTTCTCTTGCAAATCAAATTCCTAGCTCCAAACTCAAGAAGAACCCATTGGTAAGCTTCTCTTCTTCTTCTCCAACTTATTCTCTTACCAATTTCAGAAATTCCTAAACCTAATTTTGGGAATGTTCTTATTTTGAGCATAGATTCAAGCTCATTTGGATTGTGTTGAAGAGAGGCTGATTCTCCATTTGCTTTCAAGCTTCTTCTTGTTTGATTCTGTGAAAAGGTGAGATTTTTAATCTCACATCTAGGTCTATGATTATCTTTGATTGTTAGGTATGAATTCCTGACACATATTCATGTGTATTTGATTTTGATTTGGATAGGTTTTGTGAACATTCCAAATTTTAGTGTTTTGAGTTCAAATCTTCAAAAATCATAGCTTTGTTGTTTGAACTTGTTTTTGGTGATGAATCGAAGAGCTTATTGGACCGGGTAGTCGATTTGCATAAACCCTTAGTGACCGTGCTCGCTCGATTGCATTTTGATGAAGATTGCATCTTCATTTCATAGGCTAAGAAAACAGCCTTGGTGCCAGTCAGTCGACTGGACCTTTGGGTCAGTCGACTGGCTGTAGCACATAGGCATTCCGAAGGTAGCTAACAGAGGCTTGGGTCCTCTGTTTTCCTGCATTCAGTCGACTAAACTTTTAGGTCGGTCGACTGACTGCAGGAAATTATTTTTCCCTGCTTCTGGTTCAGTCGACTGGACCTTTGTGTCAGTCGACTGACCTGCACCAATTTGCCTTATTGTGCCTATTTGTGCATGTTTTTGCTTGGTTTCCAAATTCCATCGATTCGTGTTATTTCCCACTTGTTGCTGCTACAACTTTAATGACTTCTCTTCTTGGAATTTTTGGGAATACCCATTTTTATGGATTCGGATCGATTTCTTTGGATTTTTATGCACGTCTTTGAATGTGAATTTTGGTGGTTGATTGTTCTACAATCATTTTCGTGTTTTGTCACTTTAAAAATATAAAGGTTTCAATACTAGTAGTAAATATCAAAACTCTTTCCTCAAACGATTTCAATTCTATTTTAATACCAAATTCGTTTATAAAACCGTTTTCCAATCTATTAGTATATACAAACCTTTACCTCACTCGTATGAGAAATCTAATTAAACGGCTTGGTAAAACAAGTGGTATGAAACGCTTGCGTTTACTTCGCCGGTTAATTCTTGGACTTGTTCGATTGAATCTCTTGTGACAATTTTCTAGTGGAGATTTACAGTTTGCTCGTAAATATTTAAGTTAAGCAAGTGGTTATAGGACATGAAGCTAAACTCATATATTTACTAGCTTAGTGTAATTGACACTTCTCGTTGATCATGACGATCATCTTTGTGATTTAGACTAGCAATGTGCGATGTCTCTTTGTCTGCGTGGGAGACTAAACCCCGTTTTATGGAGTTTCGACTCAATTTGGTGGGGTAGCAACCCATGGTCTTCGGACCGTTTGTGGAGCTTCGGCTCAATTTGTGATGGTTAGCGACCATGGAATTAGCGTTCGGTTTGTGATACACGTGTTGGTGAGCTTTATGCTCCCGTTTGTGATAGGCCTCCCCCCCTGTGATTTCTGGATTTCTTGTGTAGATTCCTAGAATTTGTGTTTCACCAATTTTCGTGATTTCCATTGATAAGTTTTATCAATATTTGTGCATTGGTGAATTTGTGTGTCATTGACTTTAGTGATTTCTGGATTTCTTGTGTAGTCTTCTGGAATTTGTGTGTCATTGACTTTTGTGATTGACATTGATATTATCGTCAATATTTATGGTATGGTGAACGAAATAAGGAGTATGACGTTTCTTTGATTCTTGTGTAGATTTGGTGACATTGATTAATCTCTTGTTGATTATCAACTAAGTATATATATATATATATATATATCACAGCTTGGCATTGTGATTATTATGTGTTTTGTCATATCTCTTATTCTATATCGTTTCATCTGATATTTATAGTTAGACTGATCCGTTTATTATTTTCTTATTAAATAATACTCGGGTCAGACCGAGATGTTACATGTGCTTCTGCTTGACTTCTCTCTTGGGATTGATTTCTCTGACTTTTGGTTGACTACTTAGATTAGTAGTTTTTGTTGTATACATTAGAGATATAGACTCCATAATGTATACTTATTCTTTTGTGTAGTTCGTGTAACTATTCTTTTGTGATATTGTGGATCTTTCTGACCACTACTCTGATGTACACTTTTATGTGTAGTATTCATATCTATTTCCTCCTTTGTGATATGAATTGTCTGTGACTGATTTATGTTATGTTTACTTCTGTATTTGTTTCCGAAGATATAATAGCCACTGTGTAGTAGCTTTGAGTTTGTGTCGGTACGTCGGATTTTCCTCTTGAGATTAAAACTTATATTATAACTATCTGACATATCGATGCTCGCACAAAGCAATTACACGGATGGTCGCTCCTCAACAGCCTTATTCTCCATGCTAGTTGACAGCATTCACCGTGATGTTCTTGGCTAGCGTGGGTATAGAGGTGGGGCGTCACAGCTTGGTAACACAGCCAAACTTTGGAACAATATGGAATATTATAACAAGGATCATCGTCCTAAGTTCTTCTTAGGAGTCGTGCTTTAGGATTTTATTCGGGTCTACGTACCGTTCTATCCTATTTTCTTTTATGATTCCTTGTTTTGTCTATCAAGATTGCTTGATATTCAATTTTGTGAATAACCTTTTTCTTCCTCTTCTTTCTTTCTAAAGGAAGAGAAATGTCTAGACCTGGCTGCCCCAGAGCCGTGCCATCTAGCACTCCGCCCCAAGATGGAGTTTTTATGACTGCTCAACAGCTTCTTGATTTAGTGACGAATGCTCAAGCAGCTGGAGCTAACCCGGAACCTACTCACCCAAAGTCAGGATTATCACGTTTGTGTAGCGATTACACTAATTTGGGTGGGGAGCCATTCAGAGGTTCCGAAACTATTATTGAAGTACAAGCTTGGCTAAGGTCATGCGATCAAGTCTTTTCTCGCATGAATCTTATTGACCTTCACCGAGTTCAGGTGGCCTCAAGTATGCTCCGAGAAAGAGCATTGGACTGGTACGAGCTTCTTATTTCTGAGATTAATGAAGCGGATCTCACCTGGGAGAAATTCCGAGAACGCTTCGAGTTGAAATTTGTACCAGAAGCTGAGAAAGTGACATTGGCTCGACGATTTATAGACCTTGTTCATGGTGAGTCCTCCGTGACTGATTACATCGCCTCCTTCGAGTCGCTTTCCAAATATGGGGTTGAATACATCAACACCCCTCTGAAGAAGAATCAGAGGTTCGTCTATGGCTTAAACAAAAGTCTCAAGAAGCCATTACTTCTAAAATTAGAAGTTTCTTTCGACCAACTCGTTGATATCGCTCTTCGTCTTGAAGAGGCGGATAAGGAGAATGATGTTGAAGTGGTGGGTTCCAAACCAAACTTCAACAACAAAAAGAGGCCAAACAAATTCAAAGGCCCTTATCCCAATAAGAAAGGGAAGCAAGCAACCCCCGTGGCAAAGACTTCTTCCTTTGGTCGTGGGGAATGTTATAATTGTGGTTCGAAGGACCATTATGCGAACAAGTTCCCAAAGTCTCTTTCTTGTCGCTACTGCAAAGTTCCCGGTCATGTTATATCTTCATGCCCCAAGCTTCAGGGCAAGAAGGAGGGAAAGCTTAATGTTGCTCAAGCCCCTGGCAACACATCTTGTGGCCAAGGTATTTCTCATTCTATTCTAGATGGAATTATTTTATTTCGTGATCATCCTATTCGAGTTCTTTTTCATACGGGTGCGTCCCATTCTTTTATATCAAAAGAACTTGTTGATACTTTTTCTTTGGATGTTTTGTGCTTAATGACTTCTTTGAGAATTGCGAATCCGGTTGGTGGATACGCAACAATCAGTTTATTGTGTAAAGATGTCGAGATTATTTTGTGTGATTTTCCTTTCCTAGCCAATTTGCATGTCATGCGTTATTTAGGCTTTGGAATGATTTTGGGAATGGATTGTCTTAACCATTATGAAGCTCATATCCTATGTCCTGAGCGGACTATTCATCTTCGACATCCTCAATCTGTTAAGCAGATTTCTATTAATCTTCAAGATTCAGTTTCCAGCTTGGTTGCATCTTTATATTCTTTAAATCCTCGTGATGACGATGATGATGATGAGGGTGATATTATTTCTTTTATTCACGTCGTTTGTGAATTTTCCGACATATTCGAGCCCGTTTTAGGATTACCACCTAAGCGAGCAATTGAGTTCAGAATTAGTCTTATTCCTGGAGCTCAACCTATCACTCGTCCTCCTTATCGTATGTCCAATAAAGAAAACGAGGAGATGCGTAAACAATTATCTGAATTGGAAACGAAGCAATTTATTCGCTCTAGTTCCTCGCCTTGGGGAGCTTCAGCTATTTTTGTGAAGAAATCCGATGGTACACTTAGGCTTTGCGTTGACTACCGCAAGCTTAATGATCTTACTATCAAAAATAAATATCCTTTACCTCGGATTGATGATCTATTCGATCAACTTAGTGGTGCTAGAGTCTTTTCACAATTGGAACTGGCTACCGGTTTTCATCAGCTTCGTATTGCAGAGGATAGCATTCCTTTGACATCGTTCCATACTCGTTATGGATCTTATGAATGGCTTGTTATGCCTTTTGGGTTAATGAATGCCCCGGCTTATTTCGTTGACTTAATGAATCGAGTTTTTAAATATTTCCTCGATCGATTTGTTCTCATCTTTATTGATGATATTCTTATGTATTCTAAAACCGAGGAGGAGCATGAAAAACATCTTCGGATTGTGTTGGAAACTCTTAGGAGTAATCAATTAAAGGCAAAATTTTCTAAATGCCACTTTTGGCAATCTCGTGTGAAGTTTCTCGGTCATATTATTTTCGAATCCGGAATTTCCGTGGATCCTTCAAAGATTGAAGCGATTCAAGATTGGAAGAGACCGGAGAGTGTGACAGAGATTCGTAGTTTTCTCGGATTGGCGGGCTATTACCGTCGTTTTATCAAAGACTTTTCTAAGATTGCCGTGCCTCTCACTAGCTTAATGAAGAAAGGTGTTAAATACATTTGGTCGGACAAATGTGAAGCTTCTTTTCAGAAATTAAAAGAACTTCTTTCTGATGCTCCTATTCTTGTTATTCCCGATGGGAATCAAGATTTCGTTGTTTATACCGATGCTAGTCGCATTGGTTTGGGTGCCGTTCTTATGCAAAAAGAACGTGTTATTTCTTATGCTTCTAGGCAATTAAAGCCTGCTGAGACTAGATATGCCACTCATGATTTAGAGCTCGTGGCTATTGTTTTTGCTCTTCGGATTTGGCGTCATTATCTTTTAGGAGAGAAATTTGTTCTATATACCGATCATAAGTCCTTGAAGTATTTATTCTCTCAAAAGGAACTTAATTTGCGTCAACAGCGTTGGCTCGAATTTCTTGCACCATATGATCTTGATATTCTTTATACTCCCGGTAAGGGTAATCGTGTCGCCAATGCTCTTAGCCGTAAACAACAAGCTGTTGATTCTATGATGATATCCGAATGGAACGATCTCGAGATCTTATCCACTTGTGAGATTCGAGAGCGTGTTCCCGATTTATGTTCATCTCTTGCTTTATGTAGCCTTGAGGCTCATCCTTCTCTTTTAGACCGCATTCTTGAAGCTCAAGGGTTAGATCCTGAATTGGCTCTTCTTGGCCAAAATATTAAGGATAAAATTTATATTGAAGGTTTGAAAGACTTTGATATCGATTCTCGTGGCGGCATTCGGAAATTTGGTAGACTTATCGTGCCAAATATTAGGGATCTTCGTAAAGATATTTTAGAAGATTCTCATCACTCTAAATTTACCATTCATCCCGATAGTAGTAAAATGTACGCGGATATGAAGCGACTTTATTATTGGGAGGGAATGAAACTTGACATCGCTAACTTCGTTAAGCGTTGCATGACTTGCCAACTCGTTAAGGCCGAACATCAAAGACCCGGTGGGTTATTGCAACCTTTAGAAATTCCAATTTGGAAGTGGGACCAAATTTCCATGGATTTTATAGATGGCCTTCCCCGTTCTCGTTCGGGTCATGATAGCTTATGGGTGATTGTTGATAGACTTACTAAATCCGCCCATTTTATTCCCGTTTGGTCTAACCGAACCGTTCCTCTTTTGGCCAAACTCTTTATCAAAGAAATTGTTAAATTGCATGGATTCCTACTTCTGTAGTTAGTGATCGTGATCCATTGTTTACTAGTGGATTTTGGAAGAGTCTTCAAAAAGCTTTAGGAACGAAGCTTAATTTTAGCACCGCTTATCACCCCCAGTCCGATGGACAAACTGAGCGTGTGAATCAAACTCTTGAAGATCTTCTTCGTGCTTGTGTTCTTGATTTTGGTGGAAGTTGGGAAGATCACATTTCACTTGTTGAATTTTCCTACAATAATAGCTTCCAATCTAGTATTGGTATGGCACCTTTTGAGGCACTCTACGGAAGGCCATGCCGATCTCCTTCTTGTTGGCTTGAGGCCGGTGAGAAGCTGGTTTTAGGTCCAGATTATATTCGTGATTCCACAGAGAAAATTGAACTTATTCGACATAGGATGAAAGAAGCCCAAAGTAGACAAAAATCCTATGCCGATAACCGGAGAAGGAAATTAGAATTTTCTGTGGGAGATCTTGTGTTCATTCGTGTTTCACCTATGAAGGGTGTTGTACGTTTCAGTCGATCGGGAAAGTTAGCGCCTCGATATACCGGGCCATTTCCTATCACTGAACGTATTGGTTCCATGGCTTATCGCCTTTTATTACCGGCTCAGTTTTCTGCTATGCATGACGTGTTTCACGTTTCTCAACTTCGGAAATGTCTTCGAGATTCCGATTCTGTTCTTGAGCCCGGTGTTGTGGAAGAGATTGAAGTTTTGCCTAATTTAACTTATGAGCAACATCCTATTCGTATCATTGCTTCGGAAGTCAAACGACTTCGAAATAAAGATGTTCCGCTTGTTAAAGTTCAATGGTCTTCAAATCCTAAGGATTGTTCTTGGGAATCTAGAGAGTACATCGAGCGTACACATCCAGACTTACTTTCTCGTGCTCTTTGAGGTGAACTTCTTATTTCAAACTTCTTTTGTGTTGAATATGCTTTTATGGTTGTTACTATATATATATATATATATATATATATCTTCTTCTTAAATATTGCAAGGAAGCAATTTCTTTAAGGAGGGGAGTCTGTAACAACCCGCATATTTATCGATTTTATATTTAAATATTTTAGTTAAATATTTTATCATTAGTCGGATTTTAGTCCGAAAAGCTACTTTTTGCATACGGTCGAATTAGGACTTGGGACCACTCCCATTGAGTTTAAAATGCTGTTTGTGACCTTTTTGAGTATAAGCTTCGATATGTTTGGAGAAAGTTGATTTTTGCTACTTTTTGCTTTGGGTTTGGTTTTTGGGCCAACCCTATGTTAACTTATACTCCAAAACTGAACCACTCTCCCCATTCTCCCCCACTTCTTTCTCTTTTCAGTTTTCTTAGCTATAATGGTGGGAGAGATTGGAAATTAAAACTCCAAAACCCTAGTTTCTCTTGCAAATCAAATTCCTAGCTCCAAACTCAAGAAGAACCCATTGGTAAGCTTCTCTTCTTCTTCTCCAACTTATTCTCTTACCAATTTCAGAAATTCCTAAACCTAATTTTGGGAATGTTCTTGTTTTGAGCATAGATTCAAGCTCATTTGGGTTGTGTTGAAGAGAGGTTGATTCTCCATTTGCTTTCAAGCTTCTTCTTGTTTGATTCTGTGAAAAGGTGAGATTTTTAATCTCACATCTAGGTCTATGATTATCTTTGATTGTTAGGTATGAATTCCTAACACATATTCATGTGTATTTGATTTTGATTTGGATAGGTTTTGTGAACATTCCAAATTTTAGTGTTTTGAGTTCAAATCTTCAAAAATCATAGCTTTGTTGTTTGAACTTGTTTTTGGTGATGCATGGAAGAGCTTATTGGACCGGGTAGTCGATTTGCATAAACCCTTAGTGACCGTGCTCGCTCGATTGCATTTTGATGAAGATTGCATCTTCATTTCATAGGCTAAGAAAACAGCCTTGGTGCCAGTCAGTCGACTGGACCTTTGGGTCAGTCGACTGGCTGTAGCACATAGGCATTCCGAAGGTAGCTAACAGAGGCTCGGGTCCTCTGTTTTCCTGCATTCAGTCGACTAAAATTTTAGGTCAGTCGACTGACTGCAGGAAATTATTTTTCCTTGCTTCTGGTTCAGTCGACTGGACTTTTGTGTCAGTCGACTGACCTGCACCAATTTGCCTTATTGTGCCTATTTGTGCATGTTTTTGCTTGGTTTTCAAATTCCATCGATTCGTGTTATTTCCCACTTGTTGCTGCTACAACTTTAATGACTTCTCTTCTTGGAATTTTTGGGAATACCCATTTTGATGGATTCGGATCGATTTCTTTGGATTTTTATGCACGTCTTTGAATGTGAATTTTGGTGGTTGATTGTTCTACAATCATTTTCGTGTTTTGTCACTTTAAAAACATAAAGGTTTCAATACTAGTAGTAAATATCAAAACTCTTTCCTCAAACGATTTCAATTCTATTTTAATACCAAATTCGTTTATAAAACCGTTTTCCAATCTATTAGTATATACAAACCTTTACCTCACTCGTATGAGAAATCTAATTAAACGGCTTGGTAAAACAAGTGGTATGAAACGCTTGCGTTTACTTCGCCGGTTAATTCTTGAACTTGTTCGATTGAATCTCTTGTGACAATTTTCTAGTGGAGATTTACAGTTTGTTCGTAAATATTTAAGTTAAGCAAGTGGTTATGGGACATGAAGCTAAACTCATATATTTACTATCTTAGTGTAATTGACACTTCTCGTTGATCATGACGATCATCTTTGTGATTTAGACTAGCAATGTGCGATGTCTCTTTGTCTGCGTGGGAGACTAAACCCCGTTTTGTGGAGTTTCGACTCAATTTGGTGGTGTAGCAACCCATGGTCTTCGGACCGTTTGTGGAGCTTCAGCTCAATTTGTGATGGTTAGCGACCATGGAATTAGCGTTCCATTTGTGATACACGTGTTGGTGAGCTTTATGCTCCCATTTGTGATGGGCCTCCCCCCTTGTGATTTCTGGATTTCTTGTGTAGATTCCTAGAATTTGTGTTTCACCAATTTTCGTGATTTCCATTGATAAGTTTTATCAATATTTGTGCATTGGTGAATTTGTGTGTCATTGACTTTAGTGATTTCTGGATTTCTTGTGTAGTCTTCTGGAATTTGTGTGTCATTGACTTTTGTGATTGACATTGATAGTATCGTCAATATTTATGGTATGGTGAACGAAATAAGGAGTATGACGTTTCTTTGATTCTTGTGTAGATTTGGTGACATTGATTAATCTCTTGTTGATTATCAACTAAGTATATATATATATATATATATATATATATATATATATATATATATATATATATCACAGCTTGGCATTGTGATTATTATGTGTTTTGTCATATCTCTTATTCTATATCGTTTCATCTGATATTTATAGTTAGACTGATCCGTTTATTATTTTCTTATTAAATAATACTCGGGTCAGACCGAGATGTTACATGTGCTTCTGCTTGACTTCTCTCTTGGGATTGATTTCTCTGACATTTGGTTGACTACTTAGATTAGTAGTTTTTGTTGTATACATTAGAGATATAGACTCCATAATGTATACTTATTCTTTTGTGTAGTTCGTGTAACTATTCTTTTGTGATATTGTGGATCTTCCTGACCACTACTCTGATGTACACTTTTATGTGTAGTATTCATATCTATTTCCGCCTTTGTGATATGAATTGTCTGTGACTGATTTATGTTATGTTTACTTCTGTATTTGTTTCCGAAGATATAATAGCCACTGTGTAGGCTTTGAGTTTGTGTCGGTACGTCGGATTTTCCTCTTGAGATGAAAACTTATATTATAACTATCTGACATATCGATGCTCGCATAAAGCAATTACACGGATGGTCGCTCCTCAACAGCCTTATTCTCCGTGCTAGTTGACAGCATTCACCGTGATGTTCTTGGCTAGCGTGGGTATAGAGGTGGGGCGTCATATTTGTAGACTTTTATGTCTATCTTGGAGCTTTGTAGACTTTCCTGTTTGTCTTGGAAGTTTCACATGTGTACAATGAATTCAATCCTAACTAATCTCAGAGTAATTTTGGCACCTCTTATGATTCCTAGGTTTCTTTTATTAACTTCTAAATTCTATGTGATTTGAGTTTTCACCAAAATCATCTTGAGTTTTAATTTTGAATGGAAGTGCAATGTTTGGCCTTTTTGGTGTTTGTCCATTTTGTTTTCTAGATTTCTATTATAGATTTATAAATTCTTGAGGCATGAGTTTTGGGCTTAATTAAGGGGATTTGGATCTTTTAAGCTGATTTAATTTTTGAGATTTGGTGAAAAACTTTTATGAATATTGATATTCTTTTGTGATTTTCCATTAAAAGCAAAATTTTGAGTTTTGTGAGTCTAATTCTGCATCTTGCAAAACACTGTCCATAAATCACTTATATGCTTGATGATTATTATGATTTTAAGTGGATCGTCAATTTGATTGAGATGGTTGTGAATTTGGCATGTCAAATTAATAAGAATAATTCAAATTTAAATAGTTTACAAAATAATAATGAGATTGTAGATGTTCTATTGTAAAGCACGAGAAGAGATTTTATAAATAAGTTGAATTTTAATATAGGGATATGAATTATACTAAATTAAATTTTCTTCATAATCATGGAAAGTCTATGCATATTTGATCAGTTAAAATTTTAATGAAGGAAAGAAATTATATTGGTTTGAGCATACATGTAACTTTTTACCGGGAATTAGCTTTCCTATTTTATGAATTTCAAATATGAGAATTTGAATTGGTAGAAATTACAAGTTGAGTTTCGATTGAAAATTTGTAATTTTTCATATTATGGAAAATTAATTATTTGAGTAATGATTTCTTTTAATAAAATGGAAAAAATCTGGTGGCATTTTAAGATAAAAACAAAGGAAGTCTTTATACTGTTTTCACATTCTTACTCTATGAGATTTAAATAAGATGAATATCCTTATAACACCTTAATTATTAAATATTTTTAAACTATAAAAGTTGTTATAATCTTTTTTTAAATGAATGTGAAATATTGGTATAAACTTATTTTCAATCTAGAAAATAAAAATGAATGAGATGTTGACTTTTGATAAACTAGTTTGTTCAATTAAATTATCGTTTTAGATTATTGGTGTTTAGTTAAAACAATGTTTATATTTTAGGGATGATTAGTTAAAAATTAAATATTGAAAAAGAATTACGAAAATAAATTTGGAAAATATATTGTAGACTTCTCTCTGAATAAGAGATTGCGAGGGCACAATTTCTTTAAGGGGAAAGTCTACAACAACCCAGATTTTTGAATTTGATAAATAAAATAAATAATGATTTAAATTGGAGAATTTAAATCGTTAATCTGAAATTTGTGTTTTTATAAAATATAATTTATTTTATGATGACTAATTCTAATTAATTGATGATAAATTTTAGTACTTTCGAAGCGCTAAAGGTCATTTGTAAATCACTGAATTATAGAACTTAGAATTTAAATTAATAAGGGAATATTTTATTCATTTACTCCTTTTATTTTAAATAAAAGAACATTTGCGAATTCTAGAATTTTAACTATGTTAGGTTTTATTTCAAAATTCATTTAAATAGGCCTTTGGAAGTAATTAAAAAGGATATAAGAATTGATTTATTTAAAAAGAAAGAAAAATAATGCCTTATTGGGTTTAAACCCAGTAGTAAAGTTAACAAAGAAAGTTCCCTTTTTGTTTCTGTTTAGTTTGTACGTACATTTCACTGTAAACAAAATGTTAGAGAATAAACAGAAAGAAGAAACCTCTTTCTTCTTAGTAAACCTAGAATATAATCTCTTCTTCAATTGCAAACTAAACACTTTAGAAGCTAGTAGATTCAAGGTAATGTTCTCTAGTCCTGTTCTAACTTTTAGACAAATCCATTTCATTTTTTACAACAGTTAATTCTGGTTGTTATTGTTTTGGGTTGAGATATTTTCTGGGGTTTACTGATTCTAATTTTAGGCTATTGTAGATGTTATGGCTTTGTTAGTGCAAGGAGAAAGGTGAGTTGAAACCTCACATCATCTATCTCTATAATTTTTGTTGCATGCAGTTGATTTTCATATTGAATGATTGAGAATTTAAGTGATAATTTTGGGGTCTCTGTGAATGCATGTGTAATTTGGAGTTTATACTACTAGTTTGAAATATTGGTAGGCGAAGTAACCATACCGGAGCTTATGCTCATTGACCGTAGGTACGAGAATGCTCAGATATGACATTCCATGCGTCCTACCGGTCGACTAGTCATCTAAGACCAATGACCAGTCATCTAAGACCGGTCGACCAGTCATCTAAGACAGGTTGACTAGTCAAGCACCTGGAACGTCAGTTCGCTTGTTGTTAACTCCTCCCCATCATTTTGCTTGCACTTAGTTTTTCCTTATCTGATTTATATGATTCTAGTTGCTTTGTTCAGTGATTTTCTGAGACTAAAGTTTACATTGATGAATTTTTGATTCAACGATCTGTGAAGTTGTTTATATATTAGTCTATTTAATATGTATATAGTTTGAATGCAAGCAATTTGTAAAAGGTAGAATATTTATAAACATCAATTACAAAACTAATTTCCATATAAATTCAATTCCTTTTTATAAGTGATTTTAATAAGTAAATTATAAATATAAAAATATTAAGTATTATTAGTAGAAATAGTTTTATGGATTTAAAAGAATGGTTTTGGAAATATAAACCTATGTTGTTTCAAAATCGATAATAGTATGTCTATATATTGCTTTTATAGGATTTTAGAATAACAATAGCTATATATTAATATATTTTGAGATTAACTCGAATTTATAGTCTACATTATCAAGTGACAAATAAAATAATATATAGTTAAAGAATAAATGAGTTTATGGATTTTGAAATGTGGAGTTTGAAAGTAGATAAATAAATAAAGTGTTTAGAAATAATTTTCTATATGTTAAAAATATATTATTTACTTTCAAGATCTTAAATTCTAATTTGATTTTATTGGGTTTAGCCATTGGCTATTTTATATGCTATTTGGACATTTTTGTCTGACTTTTGGGTTTATTCCTTTCTTGCAATTTCTGCTTTAATTTGAATGAGAAATTTAATTAAACAATTTAGCAATATAAGTGGTATGGAACATTTCTATTACTTTATAGGTTAATTATTGAACTTATTCAGTTGAATAGTTTAGTCGAGTGAGATTTACAATCTTTTAGTAAATATTTAAGTATCCAAAGTGGTTATGAGACATTGAGAGATACTCATTTTGTTACAAATCGAAAGTAGATTACACTTACCGAGTGGATTTTACTAACTTACAATAAATATTCGAGTGAGCCCACGTGGTTATAGGACATATCGTCGTTGCTCAAATGATTACTATTCGTGAATTTATGATACTTAATCTATGTTTTATGGGCTTTCATGCCTATGTGATTACCTAGATTTTCGGACTTGTCAAAATGCCAAAAATCCATCTGATTTAAACTACAAATCTACCAATTTAATACCTAACATTGTTGGTTAAATATTAACACTGTTGACTATAGTATACAAATTCAATTTATACAACCTATCAGAGGAATTTATTAATTTTACAAGGTGTGTTTTTAATACATAACAAATACTAATGCCTATGAATCTACAGTTGCGCCTCTAATGTGAGCGGTAGCAATATCCTTACCTGCAAACTTAATAAACATGTTAATGTGGAATAAAATGATAAGCAGGAAAGATGCATGAATATCAAACAAATAAAACCCATAACATATAAATAAGAAAGGGTTATATTATTATTGGGGCTGCATCACTACCACTTCTGACTGCTTACGTACCCTATCTAATTGTACCCAAATAGATACAGGATCAAACCAACATAGTTCTCCTACCACAAATAGGACTCATAGAGTCTATGATACAATAAACAATATGCAATTCTCTAATTACATACTTAGTCTTAATCTTCATTTTTAGATTCTTCATATCGAATTCACTTTATTTTATTCAAAAGCTGTTTGAAAAGAAAAGTATCTCATCAGACCATGCCGCACATGAACACGGACGGGTTTTTACCTTACGACAACTTAAAACACTTTATGTATAAAATCATTTAATATTATTTTTAGTGACATTCTTTGAAACATTTGGAAATAAACTTATAAGTCTTAGCTGAAATGCTTGCATCACACATTTTAGTATTTGCACAACAAAGTCCATACGACAATTATTGGATATTGGATTTCCAACTGAATAGCAAGGCAAGAGACTACCTCCCGTACAGTTCATTTCTAGAGGAAAACACCTGAATCCCCTATGTTGGTCCTAATGTGATTTCAAACCAGCCTATCTGACAATATAATATCCAAATAGCATCGAGTATTACATCACCCGGCCGTTATTGACCTATTTGGGATCCCGAGCATACACCACATATGTAACGGTCTGCCTTTCTTACACCTAAAGCCAACACTTTATACATCCATGATATTCATGTGTCGATCATTTAAGAGTCTGAAAGAAAGGCTGTTATGGGTGAAAAGAAAGAAAGATAGAACAGATGTGGAAAAACTAAACTATCATAGAATCTCATAATACAACGGAATAACATATATTAATCAACATAATACTCCACAAAGTCATTTCAAAAATGATACATCAAAGTCATGCTAATACAATCCAACCCTTGGACAGTTATAACAGCATGACCCTACCTAAACGATATAATATACATATATACAGTGGAAAAAAGATAACAACTACCTATCGATGAAGCCTTCCGCTCCAAGCTCCTCCAAAATGCATCCGTGGGAAAACCTGAACTACTTAGCCACCTAGAAAAATTTGACCACCCAAGAGTTTTAGGGAAAGAAAATAAAAATCCAGGTTTGACATGGATCTGGTGTGAGTAAACTCAAACAACTAAATTATTATGTTTATAAACTCCTTTAAAACCAAAGATATTATACTGATCACCTTTCTTGCACCGAAAGACAAACCATTAAGGGTAGAACAAAAAGGAAGATAAAAAACTACACAATCATAGAATCTCACCACGAATCGGAACAACATATAATAGATGATATATGATATTACATAGTCATTTCAATAACAATAATACATCAGAGTTCATTACATTACAACTTCAACTAGAAAATTATACCTACCTGCCCATACAAAATACATTGGTCATACATTAAACGCAGTGGGATAAGATAATAATTAGCTAGAGGTGAAGATACATGCTCCAGCTCCTTCAAAATGCTTTCATAAGGAACCTAGATCATATGGGTACTCATACCCAAGAGTTTCCGAAAAATTAAAGAAACTTCGAACTAGACATCAGTTTGGTGTGAGTAAACTCAAACAACTTAAATTTTACTTTTATAAAACATTTTGAAAATCAAAGGTATCTCGTAAGACCACGCCTCACACAAACATGGACTTGTTTTTACCTTAGAATAACCAAAACAGTTTATATAGAAATTCAATGATAATAATGTCTAGGTTTTCAAGTAAATAATTCACATAGCTAAAATTGTTGCATTAATTAGATTCCAGCATAATAGGTTATGACTAAGACCAAAGGCACTTATTTGGGAAATGGATTCGTTACAATGACTGGGGTACCACCTATCATGATGCATCTCTTGATAAAATAACATGAGGACCTCGCCTGGATCCCCTGCCAACACAAGGCCGGCCTACCCTTGCTGGATACTACCAAATAGGATCACCTCTCGGTTGAGATCAGCAGCTGTACCGAAGTGTAACATCCCCTTGCTTGGAGGCCAATGACTAATAGCTACGGATGCTGTAGTCATCCATAGTTATTAATCTTCGACGACCAAATACGACAATGTTAGATACATTGATACACAAAAACATATGAATATGGAAAAAAAATTAAACAACAAACAAAGTCCACATTCCATTTCAAAATATTTCAAATTCATTACATGATCTAAGTGCGTAGACCATGCTCAGACAAAATATACTTATTACAAAATACGCCAAAAGCGAAATATGAAGATGCCCCTTTGGATGATTAGAGTATATAATAAGGCAATATAACAAGTTTGCCTTTACAACCAAACACAACGGAAATAAATGAACTCTAAGTAGCAAGCATGCCTCGTACACGTCACTGGAAGTTTTATTCATCTAAAAGAACACCTGAAAACCCTGAACCTCAAACTACTCAAAATCAATTGAGTACCCGAGAGTTTAAGAGGAAAACAAAAACTTCGAGTTAGACATAAAGCCTGGTATGAATAATAATGTACCATCTCAAACCATTTAGATATCTAGTGAGAGCATGCTTCTTAGCGGCTCTTTAGTATCTTAAAAACTTTATAAAACCACATACTGTGCTCCTGCATCCACAATGGTTAAAACAATTCAAAATAATATGATGATATGCAATCAAGTAAGTTAATTTTGATTACCCATCTCCGTTCATTCTGACTATCTGTCTCAATTACAGTTTCTAGGATTATTATTAACCTATTAGTTTTCACGAGCTCACTAATAACTGGTTGAATGTTTATGGACTACCTGTTCGATTTCATAGTTTTCATGGGATCACTAAGAACCTATTGGTAACTCTAATATATTTTCTGTCATCCTAGTTTTCATAGGCTGACTAGAAACCTATTGATTAACTGTCAATATCTTAATCTGGATATAGTTTTCATGGGCTAACTATAAATCTATTGGCCCCTACCAATATCAAATCATACTTTTCATGGGCGGACTATGAACCTATTGGTCCCTGCCAATATCTTTTCCTTTACACACTTTTCATGGGCTTACTATGAACCTATTGTCCCCGCCAATATCTTTAATTAAGATTTTAACCTTTCCAAAGTTATATACACTACTGGGTCAACCTAACTAGTTATTCCGCCCTTCCCTAAAATACCGTTATGAGTTAATTACAATGTGAATAAATATATGAAGAAGCAACCATAACAACAACAAAATAATACCAACACCTACAGTTTAATGTCCTTGAAATCATTTTATGTAAAACTTGGTTAATCCCTTCAACCAGTAAGTCAAGGTAAACTTCTTCAAAACCTTCATTTCAAAGAGCTTTATTTATGCCATGGTTTTTCCTTTAAAATGAAATGGGTTATTTGTCTTGAAAAATTGAAACATCACTTTCGAAACCACTAGATGACCTCTATCGAAAGCATAGAAAACCTCTTTTCAAAGCTCTAAGTATATATCTTTCGAAGCTCTATAAATCAATCCTTTCGAAACAAATGAAAGTACCCCTTTCGAAAACATCAGGTTTTATCTTTTGGGTCAAAGTGGTTACACACGAAAGTATCTCTTTCGAAACCTTTAATAAAAAAATTCGGGGAAAATTTTGATTGTGTTGGAACCATCTATTCAAAATCTCAAAACCTTTGAGTAAAACTTGGAAGGATAGCATCGAAACCCCCTTTCAACACCACTGCCTTCGAAGTCCATGACCTCTTTTGAAAGCATTTAGGAAGTGGTTTAACATAAGTTTAAAACAAAAGCACCCTTCGAAAGCATTGATGACTTCAATACCCTCGAAAGGTAAAAGAAAAGCGGCTGGGTTTCGACTAGGTCGGAACCACTACTTTCGAAAGCATTCTTTTATAAATAAAGTAACCCCTTCGAAAGCTTGTACCTTTAGAACATAAAATGGCAACCTCCTTTGGAAGCTATCTAGAACAACCCTTTTTGAAAATATATGCTTCAAATATGTCGAAAGTATTATGTAAAACAAAGTAGGCACTTAACATTTGAAAACAAATCTAAGGCTTCGACCCCATCGAAAGTGTTGCTTTCGACATCATGGCTTCTGCCGTTCCTCCAAACCACTACATACCATCTAAGTGATACCTTGTGTATTGGTTTAGACCAGGTGGGTTTCAGCTGGGTCGGTTTCGATTGAGTTAGAGAGAAAGCAATGGAGTCGAAATGCACTGCTATAGTAGGCGGAACCAACTTTCGGGAAAAAGACTGAAATTATGTTATATTTAATAATAATTGCTTTACAACTACCTGCCTATTTATAATCCTTTGATTGGTTTCCTTAAAAAATTTCAAATACTTTACAAAATAATTGCTACATTTATTAGATCTAAATCAAGGAAAAAAGTTTAAACCCAATTTAGTTAGGAATTCATAATACTTTACAAAATAACTGCTGCATTTTGAAAAATACTTTTCAAATGCTTAATTAGGAAAAATTCCCAAAAATCATAGAAATTTACTTTCGTTATGTTATCAAACATATTAAAATTTCAAATCCAATTTCTTCTTGATTTGATCAAACTAAATTTTAAACCTAAATATATCATATTTTTCTTTAGAAATTAATAATAAATTTTCCGTAGCTTGGAAAATTATGAAAATTTAAACCCATCTCTAAAATCATGTTTTACCTAACATATACTTTTTCTACAGCATTCTAAAATCAATAATAATCGATTTCTCCCTAAAACCGCACAAATTCATATGTAAATGAATTGGTTTAAATCAAACATGTAATAATTCAAGCATATCATCATCCAAAACATCATAGAAACGAATTTAATCTTAAATCAAAAAACAAATGATTATAAAAAAAAATAGAGATGAAATGAATTATTATTCACTTTGGATATGATATGAGCTTTGGGATTTGATTTAAGATTAATCTCCTTGCTTTAATTCCTTAGCTTGATTTAATCTTTCCCTCTTTTCTTCCTTGTAATGGTCAGCTTTCTTAGGTTTACGTTTGTTTTGATTTTGAGAAATAAAATGAATGTGAGAAAATGAAAGGATACATGAATAGGTGGATTAAAGAAATGAAGGCGGTTACTCCCTAATAAACCTTTATGTAAATTAATAACATATTAGTCCATTTAAGCCCATTCATTACTATTACGCATGGCCTTAAATTTTATATTCAAACCTCAATCCCTTTATCATTTTAATTTTTTCATTATTATTTTTAATTTATCAAATTAAATCTTCTGAATAATGTTATCAAAAATTAGGGATGCTACACCAAGCGTATATGAGTTGATAGTAGGGACTCTAGATTGGGATGACCTTACCCTAATAGGAGCAACCCACTTAGCCTGCTGCATCTCCCCTATTTTAGTTATTCTCGAGTGCTGATGTCTGAGACTACTTTTACCTTTATTATAGTATTGCCACTTGGAATGCTAACATTGTCTTCCATATGTTGGCACAATGTCTGCACGCATCCATACAAGTCGTTCAAGAGATGAACGAACCGAAGACACTACTTCCACTACATCTATTTTGGAATTACCCTCAGGGTTAGTAGCAAATAGCCCTTGCACTTCAAAGTCTTCATCTTAGACATTGCCTTTAATATTTCCAATTTAAACGCTTACGTTGGTTTGAAGTGGTTATCGGATAACAACTAATATCGGTCTCTCCAAATCAACGTTCGATAAGTTTAAAAGGTCAAATTGTTTATAGTGGACTATCCCACTATCAGGGTGTAAAGATTTACGTATGAACATACGTTCCATATGCTTAGATTATCATGACGGGGTTATCGAAATTAACCTTCTTATATTCATCACGTTTCCCAAGTGCGGTATTTGTGTTAAGTACAAGTCGACTTACTTTCGATAAAACGCGTCATTGTTTTATTACAACCGCATTAATTCATTTGGCTACTTAGTGGCATAAACAAGAGATCCTTAGGTGTAAAACAATTCATTTAAACAAGACACATGGTTAAAGATAAATAACCGCTAGAGTTTTACAAGAAACTTTAAAATGAATAAACTTTAATTAAATCATAAGTTCAAACCTTAATTAAACCTCAATTAGTCTTTAATTAAATCAAAATTAAGTCACTGATAATCCTAATTTTATTTATAATTGAACCTTAGTTATACTTTAATTAAATAACATTTATCTAAGAAATTAAACTTTAAATTAAGTGATAATTAACCTTTTATTAAATAATAATTAACTAACTAATTAACTCTTATTAAATATTGAATTAAAATAAACTTGACTAAATAAAAATTAATTTTCTTTATCTTAATTAATCATTATTTAAAACTTAACTAAAATAATTAACTTACATTAATATTGTCATCAACCTAAGAATGTCCCCTCCCTCTCTCCTCTCCATACCTGTTGTACCCCATCCATCAACTATCCCTTTCGTCTCATATGCCACCGTTCCACCACCAATACCTTCCATCCCTTCTGTCACCATCCCTCCACCCACCCTTCCATCCCCTTCCTTTCCTTACTTTCTACTACCAATCCAGCAATCCCACCCACCAAGCCACCTAAACCACCTCCACTTATCTATATGTTCCTCCAACCTACCCATCCACTCTTCTCTCTTCTACCTTTCCTCCATCTCATGTTTCATCTTCATCTTCCCCTCCTTCCACTGAATAGGATAGGACTTTTCTTTTTAAGAGGAAGCCACATAATGCAGAGAAGTACAACCTGTTCAGTTAGATATGATGTACTCTCATCCCTCCTAAAGAAGTACTGCTTGCAGGCAACGCTAATTGGAGTGAATACATTGTTAGCTTCTTTCTTGACAAGCCTCTCTCATACACGACTATTATACAACACCTAAAGAAAAATTGGAAGTTGAAAGGAAACATCTCAGTGAAGTCCGATGGAAGCTTATTACTCTTTTCTCCTTTCAGTTTATGAGGATAGAATGAAAATCATTGAAAGCGATCCCATTGATTTTAGAAGTAAACTTTCATACTAAAGCGATGGGTTCCTATGGTAAGTAATGTACGTGATTCTATTAAATCAGTGCCTGTTTGGGTTCATTTCTCAAACATTTCACTCTTTGTTTGGTCCCCCATTAGCATAAATTGGTTAGTCACCAGGTTAGGGAAATTGATATGTTTGGATGGAAATACTGAATAACTTGAGAGAATTAGTTATGCCAAATGTTTGGTTGAGATTTCTCTAAAGGACCACCTGGTTGATTCTTTTCCAATTCAGTTACCAGATGGAGGAACTCAACAGATTTTTGTATACTATCAGTATTAGTAGAGACTAGAAATATGTAATATTTGCAATGTATTTGGTCATAGCAATGATAACTGTATTGAGTACAGTGGTGAAGATGAAACAAAAGTTAAAGAAGTGCAGAAAGGAAATTAAGTTGTTGAAGAAGGAAGGGACCCATCAAATAAGGAAGGCAAACCCTAAGGCAAATAGGGACAATGTTTGGTCAATGGTAATCAGGAAAAAGTTTATGTCATGCAGAAAACAAAAGTTATTACCACTATTAGCTATGGGGATCAGGCTTTGGGCAAAAAAGATGACTTACTTGTATGTAATTTAACTTTAATTCCTAATGATACTACATTAACAAATAATAAGGAAAAACATAGGGCAGTTAACCATGATGTTGCCCTAGAGACTAATAACAAATTTGGTGCTCTCAAATCTGTTATTAAAATTTATGATGAAAATATGGATGACGATGATGGTGGTTATGAAGAAAATGATATAACCATAATTTAAATGTTGATTGTATTGGAAAAGCAAATGCAAGGATCACTTATTATATGCCTGCTACAGATGGTCACACTACTAGCATGGTTCACCAAACTGATGAACCTCCTTTTGCTAAGAACTCAAACATGCAAACCATGCAAAGCAATCAGGTTTCACACCTATCTCATGAAATTCCCCTCCAAAAACTCCCTACCTTTCACTTATTACCTCTCTAACCTCTTTTTCAACCACGAGTCCATTGCAAACTTCTTGTCCAGCTACTGGGGTACCATCGATCATGGTGCATCTCTAGATAAAATAACATCGAGGACCTCGCCTGGATCCCCTGCTAACACAAGACCGACCAACCCCTTGCTGGATATTACAGAATAAGATCACTCCTCGGTCACGATCAACAACCATAGCGAAGCATACATGAGTTGCTAGTAGAGACTCTAAATAGGGATGACCTAACCCTAATGGGAGCAATCTACTTAGCCTTATTGCATCTTCCCTATTTTAGTCATTCCGGGTGATGAGGTTTGAGACTATGTTTACCTTTATTTTAGTATTACCACTTGGGATGCTAACATTGCCATATATTGATACAATGTCAGTACTCATCCATATAATTCTTTCAAGAAATGAATGAACCGAAGGCACTACTTCCACTACACCCTTTTTGGAATCACCCTTAGGGTTAGTAGCAAATAGCCCTTGCACTTCAAAGTCTTCATCTTGGGCCTTGCCTTTACTATTTCCAATTCGAACGTTTACGTTGGTTCGAAGTGGTTTTTGGATAACAACTAATATTTGATCCTGATTGCTCCAAACCAACATTCGATAATTTTAAAAGGTCAAGTTGTTTATAGTGGGCCATCCCACTATCAGGTTGTAGACATTTACATATGAATATATGTTTTATTTGCTTAGATTATCATGGCCTGCTTATTAAAATTAACCCCCATGTATTCATCACGTTTTCGAAGTGCGGTATTTGTGATAAGAACAAGTCTACTTACTTTCAGTGAAACACGTCATCGTTTTGTTACAACTATTGTAATTCATTTGGCTACTTAACAGCATGGACGAGAGATCCTTGGGTTAAAACAATTTACTTAAATAAGAAAGTTGGTTAAAGATAAATAACCGATAGAGTTTTAACAAAAACTTTAAAATAAATAAACTTTAGTTACATCATAAATTTAAAACTCAATTAAACCTTAATTATTCTTTGATTAAATCAAAATTAAACCATTAATAATCCTAATGTTATTTATAATAAAACCTTAATCATACTTTAATTAAATAACATTAATTTAAGAAATTAAACCTTAATTAAGTGGATAACTAACCTTTTATTAAATAGTATTTAACTAACTAATTAACTATAATTAAATAATTAATTAAAATAAACTTGATTAAATAATAATTAATTTTCTTTATCTCAATTAATCATTATACAAAACTTACTTAATTAAAACTAATTAACTTAGTTAAAAATTTATTAACCTCTAATTACTAACGTAATTACGTAATTAAATAATTATATGATTAAATAATAATTTACATAATTAGTAAATGAAATAATTAAAAACTTAAAATTTTGGCTTACTTAATATAGTTTGTAATAAGTTTTCAAAATAATTCAAAAAAATCGCATTAAAACTTGAAATCGCATAATTTCCGGAACTACATCCACAGTGACTATCGCTATAAGCACAGTCGCTAGAATTGATTTCTAGGTGGAAATCTCACTTAACTCTAGCTATCGCATGATTTAAAACACAATTGTAAGAGTTTTGAAAACTTAAACGAAAGGTAAAACTTGGAAAACACTTTTAAAAATCCAAAGCTAGAAAAAGAGCTTTTGTTTTCAAATTGAACCTCAAGTCTTTTGCGACTTTTTAAGGCACTAATTTTCACAACCATTTCACAACATATTTGGTTTTGTTTCACAATCAATGCCACCATCATATCGTAAACCAATCTCACATATCCATATCCATATACATATCCAAACATATCAACATATTATCCAAATCATGAATCTACACCGAACAACAAATTTGCAATCATATATCATCCAAACAACATGATAATTTAACACAATAAATATTATATTTTCACAACATATAGATCATTAAAAATAAGTTGTTTTTCTTTCCAAAAATATTAGTTTTTTTCACCGATAATTTTCTAAATCAAAGCGAACTTTTGCCGAAACTTGAAAACACTTAAGAATATTGGAAATTTGAAACTTTTGGACCCTTGAACACTTGAATTTGGCTCGGCCTAGGTGGATGATTTGGGCTCGGCCCTTATGTTCTTTGGTAGTTGGAGTGTTGTATCTTGTAAGAGGAGGTGTTGAATGGTTTGTAGAAGTGGTTTTATGAATAAAGAAGTGATTTTTAGTGAAAGAGGTGATATTTCTTATTTTAGAATTTATGAAGAGAAAGCCATGACTTTATTTACTTAAGCTCTTAGGAATTTGAAGTGGAGAAGGAGGTTGTAAAAATGAGAATATGAAGATAAAAGGGTATATATTGGCTTAGGATATTACTAAAAATATATAAATGCTTAATTCTTTAATATATATAAGTATGCATGTATCACCATCCCACCCCCCCCCCCCCACCATTTCCGTCCACCCTAGTACCCCTCCCCCTCTCTTTCAACTATTCAAACCATGCTCCCTTGTCCTTGTGGTTAAAATGTGTATTTATATATAGGTTATATATATATATTTAAGAAATAATATCGTATTTTAACTTATATATTTATATACATAAGAGAGCTAATTTACACGCATATGTATATGTACCACCATGTTCAAAAGATCCATATTGTGTGCATGCATGTTTTACATAGTGTTATAACCTTTTGAATAACTTTTAACGAATGAAAAACCGATATTTCGAAAATAACTTCTAGTCATATTTTCTATTTCTCTATGAATTATAAATATTGGTAAACAAATTTTGAAAATAATTTTATTATCATTAGTTATTATTTAAAATAGTTTATTTGTTAATAAAAACCCATTTATCGATTGTTTAAAATATAATCAAATATTCATTTAAATAGAGATTAAAGTTTGGATCGTTACACTCTCTCCTCTTAAAAGAATTTTGTCTCGAAGTTAGCAAACAAGGAGATAATTCAAACTTACGCAAAAAGCTATATATTCACATCATAATACACAACAAAGACATACACTAAGCATCTATAGAAAACAAAAATACACTATACATAAAACCTATTACTAGCTATCCTAACATCAACTTAGGATTGGCTTCTTTCATACGATCCACCGTCTTCCAAGTGCAGTCTCTACGATGCTCGCTCCATTGAATCTTAACTAGTTGCACCACCTTGTTACGCAACATCTTCTCATCCTGATCCACAACATAAACTGGATGCCTAACCACTGTCAGGTTTGGTTCTATTTCCAATTCCTCTTGAATCAATGGCTCCATAATCAAAGATGGATCATGAACATATTTTCTCAAGTGAGACACGTGGAACACATTATGAACTGCCGCCAATCTCTCTAGTAACTTTACCCTATAAGCAAGTGATCTGATCCTCTCAAAAATACGGAAAGGTCCAACATACCTTGGATCTAACTTCCCTGCTTTTCCAAATCAAAAAGCTCCATTTATTGGTGAAATCTTAACAAACACCAAGTCCCCGACCACAAATTCTAAATCCCTTCGCCTCTTATTAGCATAATTCTTTTGGTGATCTTGAACCTCCTTCATCCTTTTCTTACTCATCGCAACTTTCTCTGTGGCCTCTAGGATCATGTCTGGTCCAAGAACTAATCTATCTACCGTCTCAACCCAACATGCCGATGACTGCACGGTCTTCCATATAGAGCTTCACACCGTGCCATCCCAATGCTTACTTGGAAGCATTGTTATAGAAGAACTCAACCAAATGAAAATGATCCTCCTATGATCCACCAAAATCTAGAATAAACATCCTTAAGAGATCCTCTAGAATCAGATTCACCCGCTCCGTTTGTCCATCGGTTTGGGGGTGATATGTTGTGCTTAAACTCAACTTTGTTCCATGGGTTGTTTGTAATGCTTTCCATAATTGACTAGTAAATATGGGGTCTCGATCACTTACTATACTCACAGGAACCCCATACAACTTGATTATCCCCCTTTAAAATTTTTAGCTAAAGAAGCAGCGGTCCTTGTTGGTTTCATTGGAATAAAATGTGCATCCTTCGTTAGCCAATTCATGATAACCCATAATCCTTCATTCCCTTTTCTGGTTCTGGGAAAACCATCAATAAAATCCGTTGATATCATTTCACATTTCCAATTAGGAATATCTAAAGGTTGCAATAATCCAGTTATCTTCTAATGATCACCTCTGCTTTGTTGACAGCAAGAACACTAGCTAACAAAGATAGAGATATCTCTCATCATTCCCTTCCACCAAAATATCCACTTCATGTTCTTATGCATCTTTGGGACACCTGGATGGATACTCAATTTATAACAATGACATTTCGATAAAATTTCCTGCCAAAGGCTCTTGACATTTGCTACACAGATCTGTCCATTTATCCTTAAAGCTCCTTGGTTATCAATCTCAAAACTCGTACACTGCCCTCCTAAATCTTCTAAATGATTGCCACTAAGCTTCTGTCCACTCTTTATTTGCTCGCTATTCCTTCTAGGAGTGTTGGGGTAACCTCCAAAAGAGTCATAACAACATTCCTGCTTCAGGCGTCCGCCACCACATTAGCCTTCCCTGGCATATATAGAATATCCAAGCCATATGCCGCCAGAAACTCTGGCCATCACTGTTGCCTCAGGTTCAAATCCTTCTAAGTAAAAAGATACTTTAGGGATTTATGATCCGTGAAGAGCTTGAATTTTCCACCTAATTAAAGAAAGAAAACTTACTCCTAAAATCTCTAAAGATTAGAAAGAAACTAAGATGAATAGAAGGATCCTTACCTAATAAGTAGTGTCTCCACATTTTCAATGCAAAGACAACATCTAGCGATTCCAGGTCATGCGTAGTATAATTCTTCTCGTAAGGCTTCAACTGCCTACTTGCATACGCAATCATCCTACCATGCTGCATCAAAACAGGACAAAGTCCCACTGCATAAGCATCCGTGTAAATCGTGAATCCACTATTCCCATCTAGAATAGACAAACTTGGTGCACCGTACAATCTCTTCATCAATTCCAAAATTGCCTCTTTACGTTTAGGATTCCATACAAACTTCTTCTCCTTCTTAGTCAGCTTAGTCAAATGGGATGAAATCTTGGAATGATCTTGAATAAAGCTCCTATAGTATCCAGCTAAACCTAAGAAACAGTGAACATCTATAGGAGTCCGTGGGAGCCTCCATTGCTGAACAGCTTCCACCTTTACCGAATCTACTGAAATATATTCTCCTGTCATAATATGCCATAAGAATCTTACTTCCGATTTCTCGAAAATGGCACTTAGAAAATTTCTCCATCAGGACATGTCTCCCTAATGTCTCCCACACTACTTCCAAATGATGTCTATTCTCCTCCTCAGATTTCGAGTAGATAAGGATGTCATCAATGAAAACTAAAATAAACTTGTTAAGAACATCTCAGAAAACACGATTCATGAGGTCTGAAAAATATGTAGGTGCATTGGTTAGCCCGAAAGGTATAAGTAGCCACTTAAAGAAACAGTTAGGGCCCCTAAACGCAGTTATGGGTGTAGTATCTTCATCAACTCTCAACTGATGGAATCAACTAGCTAGATCCAATTAAGAAAATATTGTAGTTCCATGAAGTTGATCAAAAAGATCATCGGTGCAGGGTAAGGGATACTTATTTCTAATGGTCAACTTATTCAACTCCCTATAGTCCATGCACAACCTTAATAATCCATCAGACTTAGCCGCAAGCACTACATCAGACCCCCAACTCGAACTACTGGTTCCAATAAATCCTCTTCTTAACAGATCCTAGGTTTGAATTACCAACTCTTCTCTCTCCCTCGGAGCCATCCTTCGCTTAGGTTGAATTACGGGCCTTGCACCAGTAACCAAATCAATGTAAAACCCTATCTCTTAGTGCGGGGGTAAACTTTTAACTTCTTTGAATAGATCCAAAAAATTCTTAACAACTTCAATAGACCCTAGATTCTCTTAGGATGCATCCAAGGCATACATGAGAATATCGGGTTCCTTACATGATACCTTAGCAATTCTTCCCAACTTGGTTACTAATGATACAGTTCTTCATACAATCTAAAATAGCTCCATATTTCGATAATCAATCCATAACAAGAATAATGTGAAACCCCTTAAAGTCTAAGACAAACGGGTCGTAAGAAAAGTGACGAGAAAGGTAGGAAATTAGTAGATCTTCACAAATCATGTTTAAATGGATCACACCACCTATGGGTTTAGGCACACACATAGGGTTTTCTATGACACTAGGAATACATACCAATTCACATGAGATAAAACTATGAGAGGCACAAATACCATTAATCAATAAGGTACCTTCAAGGACGCCTTTTCCCTTCACATCCATTGAAGTAGACTGTTCATTCATAATGGCGTACATCTTTGGCTGCTGCATCTTCCTTATGAGTGGGCAGTCCTTCACCTTATGCTCGGGCTAATGATAATTAAAACAAAGAATCTTTTGAACCATCGGAGAGATGGGTCCACTTTGCTGCTTCGAAACTTCAGGATTCAAACAATACCTGGCAAAAAGTCATTTCTACTTCATATATAACAACCACTATACTTAGGCTTGCCTCCTTCACTTCCTCCATGTTTTCCTTTTTCTTGATTCTTCCAATTTGGATTGAACTTCCTCTTGTTAGAATCGTTTCCACAGGTATTTCCACTAGATGCTACTGGAGTAGGCTTCATCTTTTCTAGGGCCTCGTGCCTCAGAGCCATATCAACTAGATCCATAAAAGTACCTTTAGCATGAGTAGTCATTTTCTCATGATATTCCTCTCTCATATCAAAAAAAAACATTTCGTTCTTCTTTAATGGGGTGTTGATCAATTCTGGCCCAAAAAAAGATAGCTCATTGAACTTCGTCTCATATTCTACTACAGACAGATCCCTTGCTTCAAGTCCATGAAATTGTGATACATCCTTGTCCTTCCAGCTGTTGGCAAGAATCGGTCTTCAAAAAATTCTTTAAATCATGCCCAAGAAAACTCATCATTAGGAATTTTGGAGTAAGGGAGTCCCACCAAGCTGCTGCTCCCTCTTGATGTTGCCATGCTACTACATACCTTTTCTATTCATTGGATAAACTAAGACTTGCACTTCCATGATAGACTCAGTTCCCTTAAATGGTTTTCCTCTGAGGTTAGTGTAATCCTTGTATATGATTGTGAAATTCACTCTTGGCTGCTTTGGTGCTGCCTCTTCGATAATCCGAACTCCTCCAGGATTTGGGGTTTGACCATTTGTAGTGGTAGTGCTACCTGCTCCCCTACCTCGTCTGCCTCTGTTATTCATGTCTTACTACCTGAACATAGTAAGATAATTCTTACAATGCTTGAACAAGATAAATCATACGTAAGGGTGCTAATCAAACCTATCAAGATGATCTTCCTATCAAATATATATATATATATATATATATATGCATAGATACAAATAAAAATTCAAAATACGCACTCTCAAAGTTGACCCTAACCAAAGGCGTAAGTGTTCGATTAACCTCGCTCTAATACCAAAATTGTAACGATCGTCTTTCTTCCACCGAAACACGAGCCATTAAGGGTAGAAAAAAATGAAAGATAAGAAGAAACTACACAAATCACAGAATCTCACCATGAATCAGAATAACATATAATAGATAACATTGACTATTACTTAGTCATTTCCATAATAATAATATATCAGAGTTCATAACATTACAACTTCAGTTATAATTACCTGCTTATATGAAATACATGTTTCATACATAAAATACATTGGAATAAGATAATAATTTGCTAACGGTGAAGCCACTCGCTCCAGTTCCTTCAAAATGCTTCCGTAAGAAACCTGGATCACTTGGCTACTCGTAAAAATTTGAGGACCTAGGAGTTTTAGGAAAAGAAAATGAAACTCCGGGTCAGACATGGGTCTAGTGTGAGTAAACTCAAACGACTTAATTTTCACTTTATAAAATATTTTGAAAATCAAAGATATCTTGTAAAACCACGACGCAGATAAACACAAATGGATTTTTACCTTACAATAACCAAAAGACTTGATATAGAAGATAATGTCTAGGGTATTCAAATAAATAATTCACATAGCTGAAATTGTTACATTAATTAATTTCTTGCATAATAGGCATACAACTAAGACCGAAGGCACTTATGGGAAATGGATTCCATGCAATGAATGGGATACCGCCCATCATAATGCATCTCTAGTTTAACATCGAGGACCTCGCTTGGATCCCCTGCCAACACAAGACCAGCCTACCCCTTGCTGGACAGTACCATATAAGACCACCTCTCGGTTGAGATCAGCAGCTGTATCAAAGTGTAACATCCCCCTACTTGAAGGCCCAAAACTAACAGCTATGGATGCTGCAATCATCTATAGTTACTAATCTTCGGTGACCAAATACGGCAATGTTAGATACATTGATACACAGAAACATATAAATGTGGAAAAAAATTTAAAACAACAAACAAAGTCCACATTCCATTTCAAAATATATCAAATTCATTACATAATCTCAATGCGCATACCACGTTCAGACAAAATATACTTATTACAAAATACGCCATGATCGACATATGAAGATGCCCTCTTGGATGATTAGAGTGTCTAATAAGGCAATAAAACAAGTTTGCCTTTCCAACCAAACATAGTGGAAATAAAGGAACTCTCGGTAGTTAGCATGCCTCCTACATGTCACTGAAAGCTTTATTCGTCTAAAAGAACACCTGAAAACCCTAAACCTTAAACTACTCAAAATCAATCGAGTACCCGAGAGATAAGCGGAAAACAAAAACGTCAAGTCAGACATAAAGCCTGGTATGAATAATAATCTACCATCTAAAACCATTTAGATATCTAGTGAGACCACGACACATAGCGGAACAGGTTTTCCCTTCACTGGTATCTTAAAAACTTTATAAAACCACATACTGTGCTCCTGCATCCACGATGGTTAAAACAATCCACGATGCTTTCTAGGATTACTATTATCATATTAGTTTTCATGAGCTCACTAATAACTGGTAGAATGTTTATGGACTACCTGTCTGATTTCATAGTTTTCATGGGATCACTAAGAACCTATTGGTAACTCTAATATCTTTTCTCTCATCCTATTTTTCATGGCCCGACTAGGAACCTATTGACTAACTGTCAATATCTTAATTGGATATAGTTTTCATGGGCTAACTATAAACCTATTGGCCTCTGCCAATATTAAATCAAACTTTTCATTGGCTGACTATGAACCTATTGGTCCTACCAATATATTTTCCTTTACACAGTTTTCATTGACTTACCAAGAACCTATTTCTCCCGCCAATATCTTTAATAAGATTTTACCTTTCTTAAGTTATATTCACTACTGGGTCAACCTAACTGGTTATTTTGCCATTCTCGAAAGTACCGTTATGGGTTAATTATAATGTAAATAAAAATATGAAGAAGCAATCATAACAACAACAAAATAATACCAACATCTGTGATTTAATATCTTTGAAATCATTTTATATAAAACTTGGTTAATCCCTTCAACCCGATATTCAAGGAAAACTTTTTCAAAAACTTCATTTCAAAGAGCTTTATTTATGCCATGGATTTTCCTTTAAAATGAGAATGGGTTATTTGTCTTGAAACCTTGAAACATCACTTTCAAAACCACTGGATGACCTCCATCGAAAGCATAGAAAACCTCTTTTCAAAACTCTAAGCATATATCTTTCAAAGCTCTATAAATCAATCCTTTCGAAACCAATGAAAGTACCACTTTCGAAAACATTTGGTTTTACTCTTTACAAACATCTTTTGGGTCAAAGTGGTCACATACGAAAGTATCTCTTTCGAAACCTTTAATAAAAAAATTTAGGGAAAATTTTGATAGTGTCGGAACCATTTATTTGAAAGCTCAAAACCTTTGAGTAAAACTTGAAAGGATAGCATCAAAATCCCATTTCGACACCGTTGCCTTCGAAATTCATGACCTCTTTCGAAAGCATTTAAGAAGTGGCTTAACACAAGTTTAAAACAAAAGCACCCTTCAAAAGCATTGATGACTTCAATACCCTCGAAAGTAAAAGAAAAGCGACTGGGTTTCGACTTGGTCGAAACCACTACTTTCGAAAGCATTCTTTTATAAATAAAGTAACCCCTTTGAAAGCTTGAACATTTAAAAGATTAAATGGCAACCTCCTTTGAAAGCTATTTAGAAAAACCTCTTTTGAAAACATATGCTTCAACTCCATCGAATGAATTAAGTGAAACAAAGCAGGCATTTAACATTTGAAAACAAATCTAAGGTTTTGACCCCATCAAAAGCATTGCTTTCGACACCATGGCCTTCACCTTTCCTCCAATCCACTACATACCATCTAAGCAATACCTTATGTATTGGTTCGAACAGGAGGGTTTCTGTTGGGTTAGTTTCGACTGAGTTGGAGCGGAAGCATTGGAGTCGAAAGGCACTAATATAGGAGGCGGAAATAACTTTTTGTGAATAAAGGCTGAGACTATGCTATTTTTAATAATTGCTTTATAGCTACCTGCCTATATGTAATCCTTTGATTGGTTGCCTTAAAACTTTTTAAACACTTTACAAAATAACTGCCGCATTTATTAGAACTAAATCAAGGGAAAAATTAACGTCTAAACGCTCCCATTAAGCAAAACCAATATTGCAAATAAGTCCTTCTTTTAAAATAATTTATTTTCCATAGAAAATCAATTAGGAAAAATCCCCAAAAGTCATAGAAAATTTACATTCACTATGTTATAAAACATATTAAAATTTCAGACCCAATTTCTTCCAGAATTAATCGAAATAAATTTTTAAATATATCATATTTTCCTTTAGAAATTCGTAATAAATTTTCCATAGCATGGAAAATTATGAAAATTTAAACCCATCTCTAAAATTACGTTTTACCTAACATATAATTTTTCTATAGCATTCTAAAATCAATAATAATCGGTTTCTCCCTAAAATCGTGCAAATTCATATGTAAATGAATTAGTTTAAATCAAACATGTAATAATTCAAGCATATCATCATCCAAAACATCATAGAAATGTATTTAATCTTAAATCCAAAAATATATGATTATAAAAACAAAATAGAGATGAAATGAATTATTATTCACTTTGGATATGATATGAGCTTTGAGATTTGATTTAAGATTAATCTCCTTGCTTTATTTCCTTAGCTTGATTTAATCTTCCCCTCTCTTCTTCCTTGTAATGGTCGGCTTTCTTAGGTTTACGTTTGTTTTATTTTTGAGAAATAAAATGAATGTGAGAAAATGAAAGGATACATGAATAGGTGGATTATAGAAATGTAGGCGGTTATTCCCTAACAGGCCTTTATGTAAATTAATAACATATTAGTCCATTTAAGCCTTTTTATAACTATTAAGCATGGCCTTAAATTTTAGTTTTCAAATCTCAATCCCCTTATCATTTTAATTTTTACATAATTCTATTTAATTATCTAATTAAATCTTCTGAATAATGTTATCAAAAATTAGAGATGTTACAATAAGCATACATGAGTTGGTAGTAGGGACTCTAGATAGGGATGACCTTACCCTTGTAGGAGCGACCCACTTAGCCTTGTTGCATCTTCCATATTTTAGTTATTCTCAGGTGATGAGGTCTGAGGCTACGTTTACCTTTATTATAGTATTTCCACTTAGAATGCTAATATTGCCTTCCATATGTTGACACAATGTCTACATTCATCCATACAAGTCGTTCATGAGATGAACGAATCGAAGACACTACTTCCACTACACCCGTTTTGGAATCACCCTCGGGGTTAGTAGCAAATAGCCCTTGCACTTCAAAGTCTTCATCTTGGACATTTCCTTTACTATTTCCAATTCGAACGTTTATGTTGGTTTGAAGTGGTTATCAAATAATAACTAATATCGGTCTCTCCAAACCAACGTTCGATAAGTTTAAAAGGTCAAGTTGTTTATAGTGGACTATCCCACTATCAGTGTGTAACGATTTACATATGAACATATGTTCCTTATGCTTAGATTATCATGACCCACTTATCGAAATTAACCTCTTATATTCATCACATTTTCGAAGTGCGGTATTTGTGTCAAGTACAAGTCGACTTACTTTCGATAAAACACAGAAACGTTTTATTACAACTGCATTAATTCATTTGGCTACTTAGTAGCATAGACTAGAGAACCTTAGGTTTAAAACAATTCACTTAAACGAGACACTTGTTTAAAGATAAATAACCAATAGAGTTTTACAAGAAACTTTAAAATGAATAAACTTTAATTAAATCGTAAGTTAAAAACTCAATTAAACCTTAATTAATCTTTAATTAAATCAAAATTAAGTCATTAATAATCCTAATTTTATTTATAATTGAACCTTAATTATACTTTAATTAAATCACATTTATTTAAGAAATTAAACTTCAATTAAGTGGATAATTAACCTTTTATTAAATAATAATTAACTAACTAATTAACAAATAATTAATTGAAATAAACTTGATTAAATAAAATTTAATTTTCTTTATCTTAATTAATCATTATTTATAACTTGCTTAATTAAAAATAATTAACTTACATTAGTATTGTCATCATCCAAAAAATGACCTCTCCCTCTCTCCTCCCTATACACGTTGTACCCCATCCATCAACCATCCCTTTCGTCTCGTGTGCCATCGTTCCACCACCCATACTTTCCTTCCCTTCGTCACCATCCCTCCACCTACCCTTCCATCCCCTTCCTTCCCTTACTTTCTCCCACCAATCCAGTAATCCCACCCACCAAACCACCTGAACCACCTCCACTTATCCCCTTTGTTCCTCCAACCTACCCATCCACTCTTCTCTCTTCTACCTTTCCTCCATCTCATGTTTCATCTTTATCTTCCTCTCCTTCCACTCAACAGGATTGGACTTCTCTTTTTAATAGGAAGCTGCATAATGCAGGGAAGTACACCCTGTTTAGTTAGAAATGATGTATTATGATAATTCTCTCATCCCTCCTAAAGAAGTACTACTTGCAGGCAACACTACTTGGAGTGAATACATTGTTAGCTTCATTCTTGACAACCCTCTCTCATACAAAGCTATTATACAGCACCTAAAGAAAATTTGGAAGTTGAAAGGAAACATCTTAGTGAAGTCCAATGGAAGCTTATTCCTCTTTCTCCTTTAAGATTATGAGGATAGAATGAAAATCATTGAAGGTGATCCCCTTGTTATCAGAAATCAACTTCCATACTAAAGCAGTGGGTTCCCATGGTAACTAATGTATGTGGCTCTATTAAATCAGTGCCTGTTTGGGTTCACTTCTCAAACATTTCACTTTTTGTTTGGTTCCCCATTAGCATAAATTGGTTAGCCACCAGGTCAGGGAAATTGATACGTTTGGATGGAAATACCAAAAAAATTGGGAGAACTATTTATGCCAACTGTTTGGTTGAGATTTCTCCAAATGGCTGCCTGGTTGATTCTTTTCCAATTCATTTGCCAGATGGAGGAACTCAATAGGTTTTTGTATACTATCTGTGGAGACCAAAAATAGGTAATATTTGCAAAAAAAATTGTCATAGCAATGATAACTGTGTTGATTACAGTGGTGAAGATGAAATAACAGTTAAAGAAGTGCAGAAAAGAAATGAAGTTGTTGAAGAAGGAAGGGCCCCTCAAATAAGGAAGGCGAACCCTAAGGCAAATGGGGACAATCTTTGGTCAAAGGTAATCAGGAAAAAGGTTTATGTCATGAAGAAAACAAATGCTATTACCACTATTAGCTATGGGGATCAGGCTTTGGGTGAAAAAGATGACTTGCTTGTATGTAATGTAACTTCAGTTCCTGATAGTACTACATTAACAAATAATAAGGAAAATGATAGGGTTGTTAACCATGATGTTGCCTTGGAAACTTATAACAAATTTGATGCTCTCAAATCTGTAATTGAAATTTATGATGAAAATAAGGCTGATGATGATAGTGGTTATAAAGCAAATGATATAACCATAAATTTAAATGCTGATTGTATTGGAAAAGAAAATGCAAGGATCGCTTATCATATGCCTGCTATAGATGGTCACACTACTAGCATGGTGCACCAAACTGATGAACCTTCTTTTGATAAGAACTCAAACATGCAAACCATGCAAAGAAATCAGGTTTCACACCTATCTCACGAAAGTCCGCTCAAAAAACTCCCTACCTTTAACCTATTGCCACTCTAACCTCTTTTTCAACCACAAATCCATTGCAAACTTCTTGTCTAGCTAATTATCAACTCAAATTTAATCAGATTTCAGAAAATCACGTATCATATGTCCCTGATACACCTACGCACATGCACAGTGAAACATGTCAATCCTCAAATGTTCCTATCCTTGCTATTAATGAATTTGCTTTATTTGATTCACCAACTTAAACACCATCAAACTTCAAATTAACTACTCCCATCCTGCCATCATTTCAGTCTCCAGGCCCTTCATCTTTCCATCAGTCTGATCCTCCTATTCCTGCTCCTCTGATCACATGCACACAAGATGTCTCTCCTATAGATAACAAGAAAAAGAGAGGCAAAAGTCAGTTTTAATCCTAATTCCAGGAAAAAATCCACATCTAAAGCCAAATCATTATCTAAGGCTTCCTCAATCATAACCTCCTTTAACTCTGATGGAGATGATTTTCTCCTTCTCTCAAGCATTAACCTTGATAACTCTACCACAACTTCTCATAGAAGTACTAGAAACACTACAAAAAAAACCCCATCAGTTTCCCAATGATACACAACATAGCAGCCTGGAATGTTAGATGTGCTCATCAAGACATTAAGCTTGAGCAAGTCAAAGATCTTATTCGTGATCATAATCTCTCCCTTATCTCTCTTCCTGAAACTAAATTAAATGCTTCGCTCTCTAATAAAGCTTCTGCTTACATAAACCCCATTTGGTCTTCCATTGATAATTTAGCCGAAGCTCCTTATGGTAGGCTCTTGGTTATTTACGACCCAACTATCTTTCACATAACCACCATTCTTACGAGCAAGCAACTAATCCACACTCATTCTTGACATATCCCATTTTCCACCTCTATGTATTTCACTTTTGTCAATGTTGAAAATTACATCTCTCAAAGAATGAGTTTATTGGACCTTCTCCCGCACTTCAGACAAGAAACTCATCCTTGGATTGATTGGTGACTTTAACTGCTCCTTCCATACTTATCACAAATCTAGTGGTACCCCCTTACTACTAGAGACATCTTGTAACGACCTACTATTGTCAACCATTCGCATCCGCACGCCGGACTTGAATTTCTCAAAATATCAGATTGTTAATTTAAATTTGGAAAAACTCAGCATATACAGTAAATAAATCAATCACAGAATCACAGACACAGAGTAGAGAGTAATATAATGCAGCGGAATATACAAATAGTAGTTTGTGAAGCTACTATATAAACATCAGAGTTAGAAATAAAATACAAAAGAATATCCCAAATACAGTGAAGTCTCCGGTACAAACAGATGACCTCTTTGAAAAAATCAACTGGAAAAGCTGAAAGATGAATCGATAGTTGGATCTCCAAGCGAAGCCCCAAAATCCAAAGGTGAGTCTCGAATGCTGAATTGCTCAGTCTGATTCGAATGTAAAGCAAAACACAAAACACTCGAGTCAGGATTAACATTCTTACACCAATAAATCCAACTCAAGTGACATATCAACTGAAATATAATTAACCTAAAGGATGTTTGGCATTACCATCCTCTAAGGATCCGTGGACATCTAAAATGTAGAAATATACACTATAACACCGTTGTCATTACAAATTAATTTATACTACAAAACCAAAATATGAATTTCATTTCAAATATATCTATTTCCCAAAATAGTGTATGTGTGCATATATATATTAAATAATTTATAAAGTATTTGCAATTTGCTCAAACTTCACAAATCGCTTCAAAAATCAACTCGATTTCCCATTTAATTTTAATCCAATCTCAATTTATCAATTTCCATTCGATTCAGTTTCTGACTAAACAAAGTCAAATTTTATCGATTTAAAATACATATTTGAACCACAAATAGACCGTTTAAATTTCAATGTAATTCAAAGTCGATATATTTCGAAGCTTTAAACATTCAACATTTCAAAGACTAAATTTGATATTTGCATTTATCTCCCAATTTGACTTACTATTATTTAGTTTTGAAATATTCAATTAATAAATTCAATATTTTTATATGACCTTAAATTACATTTCCTATAATTTACCTTTGATTTCTTTAGACGTGAAATATCCATTAAATTACTTATAAGATCATATTTTTAAAGTTTCAAATTCAATAGCTACAAATTGATTTAATTAAGTAAAATTATTAACTAAATACAATTTCAATAAATTCAACCTTGTCTTCCTTACTTACACAAATCATTGAAAAATCAATTTAAGAATATAATACTTAACTTATTATATTAATTAAATCAAACTTTCTTAATTTTGGTTTATTATTAAATCTACTTTATATTCAAAACATATTTATATATAAAATAATTCGATATTAAATAAAACCATATATATTCCCTTTCAAAACCATATAAATCATTTTCAAAATATTTATACATAGACCAACGGTGTCGCTATAAAATTTCTATCATATGGTCAAGAATACAAATATTTATCATTTCAATCCGCAATTTAACATATACGGGTATATATCATTTCAACCCGCAATTTAATACATACATCTATGTATCATTTCAACCTGCAATCCCAAATTCAATGCAATTGAAAATCGCTTGGGTCTATCATTTCAACCCATAACGATTTTCTCCTATTCTAAAATCCATTGGGGTATGTATCATTTCTACCCATAGTGAATTCTATACTAACAGGGAACTTGAAGAGTGATAACAGATATGATGATAATAATAATAATAGGCATATATTATCAATAACAATGTAATATAAACAACAGGATATGGTGTCATACCCCACAGGTGAACAGTTATAGATAATAATATATATAACAATTTAAATAACTACAGCAATATATTTCAATTGTCGTCTCAATTGAAATCCAGTTTAACAAATACACAAACACTAATCATGAGTGATTGCTCACCTTCCGTGGCTAAAGAATAGATGATGAGATTGAGTAATGAATTCCAGGCACGAATCCTACTCAAGGCTAGATTCAAACTCGAATCAATAAAGAGGCTGATAAGAAGGAACTGACAAAATCCAAATCAGAACTAGATCGATGGAGATCGGTTATATAAATGAATTTATATTATATATATATATATATAACTATACGTACCTATATATGAAAAAAAGTCATATTCTATATTCAACATATATTAAATTAACTTATATATATGGCTTTCAAAATCATAGTTTTAAAACAAACTATAGACCATAAAATATATACATTATTCTAATATATTATTTTATTAACCAATATTAATTTTGAAACTCATTAAAATTATACATACATACGTTTTCAAAACAAACTATAGATATACATTTCAAATTGTCAACAGTTAATAAAACATCCATATGGATTAATATATATTAGTACTATATATATAGGCTTTACATACAAACAGACTTGCCTATAAGATTTTATATTCAAAACAACAAAACAAAACACAACTTAAATATACAAACTTTATAAGATATACACCTGTAAACTTATAAAACTGACAAATGCAAAGCTAGTTTGCAAATAAATACATATTTATGAATAATTATTTAACTTATTGTATATATATATATAGCTCATATACGACACAAAATATGTTATAAATGTACGCACGCTAGAGAAATATAAAAATATAAAAATGTAGATATAAACAATATTATCAGATCAAATGTATAACCACATCAATAAAAAGAAAAATAATATTTCGAAGACCAATATATATATATATATATATATATATATACTTTAAACAACATATGTATATACCTATATTATATGTCATTTCAGCATTCACAGATACTACTAAACAAATATGTACCAATGTGGTTGCCTATATGATAAAATATATATAAACAGTGATGCAATATAAATACTCATGTTTTCATGCAACAAAAGGCTGCAAACGGGCATGGTTGAAGCTTCTGCGTGGCCAAGGTGGTGAAGTACATCGGGACGTTGGCGGGTAGCGAGGCTGAGTCAGGCGGAGGGCGGCTTCGGCATGGAGGTGGAGGGAAGTAGGGATCTGAAGTCGGAGGGCAAGATTGGCATGCCGTGCTCGCAGTGGAGGCCGACGCTATTAAGGTGGGTTTGGCCGATGATGGCTCAGCTAAAGAGTGGGGAGAGAAGGCAAGCATCTACGGCCTAAGCTATGGTGGAGGAGTTGTGGCGGGGTTTGTTTGAGGTGTGGACGGCTTTGAAGTAGGCCACTTCGGAGGTGATAGGCGGTAGGAGGAAGGTGCTGTTGCTGTGTGCGTTTCAGTGGGAAGATGTAAAAAAAACAAAAGAAAATATGGGAGAGGTTGGGAAGGAGGTGGGTTGAGGAGATGTAGGTGAGATGTCAGGCTTTATGAACTAGAAAAGAAAAGAAATGAACTGGAATGGAAAAGTGACTTCCAAGGAAAAAAAGAATATGAACGGTGAAGGAAAAGGTAGAGTAAAACGTACGCAATAAATACAAAGCAACGGTCTGAAGCATTGATTCAGGAAAAATTATTAAAGCAATTAATTGTTGCTTGGATCACACGGCAGAAGTTTGAAATTTAAAAGAAAAACAAAAGGTCACGGATCCGGTAGCGATACAGTTACCGGTTTCGCGGATTCCGCAGTGTACCGGACTTCAAAACACAGAATTGAATATACCAGGGGGATCAGCGCGATGAGAAGAACAAGAGGAAATAGAAATATCTGTGTGAGGACCTTCCTATCAAAAGTCCATACGAACACTGTACGTTGCTATTCGGTATGGAAAAATCCAAATGGAGCTAGAAACGTCTAAATTTCACGAAACGAATTTCGCAGTTAGATTCAGAGTGTTCTAAATAAATTTTTTCATGTTGACATATTTAGATTTCGAAAAACTTTTAAATTCAACTGTTATTAACTAATTTAAACTGAATTTCAAGCGACCGATAGAACTTCTATATTATTCAACCAAAATTTATCATTTCCTATGTCTAGATGGATGCATAGTAAATATCAAATTTCCATCATAAAATTATATTGTTTGTTTCAATGGTAGATTTCAGTTTATTATATTCAAAAGAAATTCACCTTTATATTTTTTGCAAAGCAAGCCGGTTTTATAGTGGGCCGTCCACTTTTATTACCAAAGTAATAAAGTTGAGGTACAGGAGAAAGGTAAAAGCACCTAAACTACTCTGAAAATAGGAAAATACAGCACAGGTATGTGACAGACATGTCACAGTAACTAAAATAAACACCTAGACTAGGGCTCCTCCGCAGAGGAAGAATCACCATCATCAGAAGATTCCAACGGGACATTCCCACAAAGACCAACAAAGGGGCTGAAACGGATGGCAAGACTATGGTCGTATCCCAAAGCATCAGAAGAGTATATGAAAGAGCGATCCCAAGAAGAATCAGCTAGAAAGGCAGAATTCCTACTCGCATACATACCATCCAGATCAAGAACTAAAGAATCACCAGACGGTATGTAATAAAGGCATCTAAGGTCTGTCTGTACGTCGAAAACAAATCTGAAAAAGGAACCATTCACGGGGTTAAATCTCACATTAGAAATACGATCAACCCAACACCTCTCAGACTCATCCCAATCAACAGGATACCAGGAAGAATCTGGAGCAGCTAAAGGAATAGCTGGGGAAACACAAGGAACCACAGCAATAGATGGTGAGGCAGGCCTAACATCAGAAGGAGGCGGAACCAGCTCAGACATGGGAGCCGCAGGAGGGAGGGCAACATGAGAGATAGGAGCCTTAAGGATCCATTTCTGGAGCGGGGGTCGAGGCAGAGGAATCTTCGGAGGAGCCATAGATGATTTGGTGAGCAGGCAGGAGGAAGGAAGGTGGCCACAGATAATTAAATTCACCTTTATTTAATTTCAAAATAAACTATATTTCAAATTGAATTGAATATACTGTAGAGATCAACACGAGAGACGATCAAAATAGTACACAGATATCAGTGATATGATTGAATTATAAAAATTCGAATTTCCGCTAGTGGAAAATGCTGCTAAAACGTAGAAAATAAGGTCGATGGAGCTGTAGAAGTTCGAATTCGATGAAATGAAATTTGACGTCTCACTCAGAAGATGATTTACAAATTTTCTGTATAAAAATATTCAGGTTTCGAAATTATTTTATTACCATCAATTTTTAACTGATTTAAATTGAAATAAAATTACATAATAAAATAAACTTCAATATTATCAGATGAAAATTTACCAGTTTCTATATTAAAATAGATATATTCCAAATATTAAAATTTTATTTCCAAATTCAAGTATTTAAAATTTCATAAAATTCTAGTTAAATATATTACTTAAACTATTAAAATTTATGGATCGTTACACTCTCCCCGACTCAAAACTTTTCGTCCCCGAAAAGGAAGACGGTAGGAGAATAGAAGCAACCGGAAGGAAAATAGATTGAAAGACACGGATAAACAATTAATTTAAAACTGTATAAATTTTATGCAAAATATTCATTTGAAAACTTCATTTGAAATTCAATTTTCTTTAATACTTTAAAACTTTTCAAAAAAACCCATTTGTAAAATTTCTTACTTCTTTTATAAGTACCATTTATGTTTAAACAACTCCTTTATAGCTATATGAAAACTATTTGAAACAATTATTTAATTCATTAGTTATATTTACAAAGAATTTATTTGAAAACATTAAATCCATAATTCATAAATTTATTAATTTATCTCAAGTTACTTTTCAAACATTATCAATAAATCAATAATCATTTTTCTTTAAATATGTTTCATTTAATTAATCACTTCCGAAATATTTAAAATATTAAAAAAATTCTATTAAACCATGTAGTATATAAATAAACAATATTTTAAAAAGGATATATTTAAAAGGGAAAACAAGGTGGATTTGGAAAAACAGAAAATAGGTGAATAAATGAAGCTGAGCTGATAAGGTAGATTCAAAAGAATAGTATCGTTAATTCAAACCATAAGAGTTTTAATTTCAGATATTAATAAAGAATTTCTTTGTTGAAAAATACTTTTGTAAAAAAATATCTTTAAATCAAAATAAATTTTCCTTTCGAAAATACTTTTATAACTCGATGTTTCAACAAGTTTATCCTCGTTCTTGCAGACTCTGGCCATGCGTTGATCAGGCGCAAAGCTAGAATTCTTCAAGTACTTAGTAGACCCATTTCAACACCTAGTGAAAATACTTGAAAAATCTTTAAAACCGATATGAAAAGTACAATCCAAAAAAAAATCACCTGGATCGCAGATACACAATGTTTACGCCTGGATCCCTCAGGAAACATCTGTACCTTTAAGCAATCACTGCGTTGCGAATTACGCCACGATAACCAAAACTATGGACCGTAGGATACATAACAACGGTTACGCCAGGATCCCCCGGAAACATCCGAACCTTTTAAGAAATCTCTGCCTTACGGATTACGCGACGACAGCAAAAACCGGTAGACCGTCGGATACATAATAATGGTTACGCCTGGATCCTCCAAAAAGCATCCATACCTTTTAAGCAATCTCTGCCTTACGGATTACGCTACCCAAAAAACGACCATGGGTTACGCCATGGTAGGACACTCGAATATCACATCCGAAATACCAAAATCAGAGAGAATAATATCGATAGAATGAATCCACAATGTGGCCACAAAGCTGATATCAAGTAAAAGGCACTTTCCATATCTTTACTTTGAAAATATGTATCATATAGTACCCTTTTCAAATTAATAGTTTTCAAATAACCTTCATACTTATACAAATCAATTTTATATAAGTTCGATAGCTCCTAAATCAAGTAATTAGTAAAGAAGGTTCTCAATTTCAATTCAATTCAATATCAGTTCAGTTTCAAAATCATACACGATTTCACCAAATCATTTCTTCCAAATTAAATATATATTCAGTTTCAAAGTTTCCCAAAACAATAGGTTTAGAAAATAATCCTGGTTTCCAAATCAACATAATTTTAGGCCAAGCAAGTTCATTTCCAAAATCATCATATAAATACTGGTTTTACATTCCAATCTATTTTCAAAACCAAATATTTTCCTCAAAATCAATCATACCCAAAATGATTTCCACGTTTATAACTATCCCTTTAAAACCCTTAAACTATTTATTTTTATTCGAAAGATCTAATTTACCTTTTGAAAATCATTATTCTATATATATAGTTTAATAAAAGATGTTCCCAAGTCAAAACTTTTAGAACTAAATTTTATTCGAAACATTTTGAAACAAAATTTCAAATTATTATAATTCAAAGTAGTCTTATTCATTTACTTAACAAAACATTTTCAAACTCAATTACTTTATTGAATGATTTATACCTTTCGAAATTACTTAGCTTTGAAAATTTAAGCCTCGATTTAGAAGTGCTCGAACATTCAAAATAGTTGAAGAAATCAAATTTCCAATTCAAGGGTTGGAAATCAATCAACAAATCAGTAAATCAATTTCAACATATAGAGCTATACTAAATCAAATCCGAAACTCGAGGACAGAACACCGGGTTCACTTAAAATCATTCCAAATATATACACATATATTTTTCGAACATCAAATCATACTTCGGCACTTGAAATCAAAATTTGGTTTCACAAAATCACTTGCATAGCAAAGCTACTAAAGTGGCCTCTCCCCCACTCTGAAACTCGAAAATCAATGTCGATGATGCGTGTACTCATCATCGAAATTATTCTCCAACGACATAAGTGAGTTCTAGACTTCTATTTTCCTGAAAACTTCTTTGAAATCATTGGAACTCATTTGAAGTCATTTGAAACATTTCTTATTAGGAAAATATTTTCAAATCGTATTATTATATATTATCAAAATCTTAAACCAATTTCAAAATACTGGAATTCAATATCTCGAATTTCGAATTAAAACACTTCAGTTATAAATCATTTTTATATAAATCCATTTCTTATATATAATTTTCAAAATTCCAAATCTTTATCAAAAACATTTTCACTTTTATATACAATATAATCATGCTTATCAAATCGATAATTTTGGTGCATAATTTTTTTTCTAAAATACAAACAAACCCGATTTTCCAAAGGATGATTTAAGAATGGATTTCAAAACAAAGATAGAGATTCGAACTAGAGAGGCTTTAATCAAATAGAATTCTGAATCAAAGATAGGCTCGAATGAAGATGAGATAACTAAATTTCAAAATAGGAGATGGATATACTTTCAAAGATCGCAGGCAAACTTAACGGGGTCAACCGTGATTTTAAAATAAGATCGGTGCAGAATTCTGGGGCAAATCGACATTCGATCGCCAAAGATAGAATTTGGCATAACAAGAGATAGCGGCTTCTAAACCGAGGGGTATATAAATCTTCGGTGAATCAATGCCAATTGTAAGGGAGTTTCACCCCTTTACAAATCATTAAAAGATTGGCAGGATCGCCTATTCTTATAGAGATCATTCGAACTGGAGTTATGGGATACTCCAGAATCAAGAACCACGAATAGGAAGAGAAGATAATGGATTTTGGAACTGCAAGGAACGTTCTAAAGTCCAAAGGAAAATCAAATCAAAGAGTAAGAAATTCAAGCTCGAACGAAAGTGATTCTGCTAATAAATTTACTATATATGCTAAGTTTGCCTAGAGCCAAAGCTTTGATACCAACTGTAACGACCTGCCATTTTCAATCATTCGCATTCGCATGCCGGATTTGAATTTCTCAAAACATTAGATTGTTAATTTAAATTTGGCAAAACTCAACATATACAGTAAATCAATCAATCACAGAATCACAAACACAGAGTACATAGTAATATAATGCAGCGAAATATACAAATAGTAGTTCATGAAGCTACTATATAAACATCAGAGTTAGAAATAAAATACAAAAGAAGATCCCAAATACAGAGAAGTCTCCGGTACAAACAGATGACCTCTATGAACAAATCAACTGGAAAAACTAAAAGCTGAATCGATAGTTGGATCTCCAAGCGAAGCTCCAAACTCCAAAGGTGAGTCTCAAATGCTGAATTACTCAGTCTGACCCGAGCGTAAAGCAAAACCAAAAACACTCGAGTCAGGATCAACATTCTCACATCAATAAATCCAACTCAAGTGAAATATCAACAGAAATATAATTAACCTAAAGGATATTTGGGATAACCATCCTCTAAGGATCCGTGGAACATCTACAATGTAGAAATATACACTATAACACCGCGGTCATTTCAAATTAATTTATACTTCAAAACCAAAATATTAATTTCATTTCAAATATATTTATTTCCCAAAATAGCATATATATGTATGTATGTACGTATGTTTGTATGTATGTATATTTATTAAATAATTTATAAAGTATTTGCAATTGCCTCAAACTTCATAAATCGCTTCAAAAATCAACTCGACCTCCCATTCAAATTTAATCCAATCTAAATTTATCAACTTCCATTCGATTCAGTTTTTGACTAAACAAAGTCAAATTTTATCGACCTCAAATACCGATTTGAACCACAAATAAACCGTTTAAATTTCAATGTAATTCAAAGTAGATATATTTCGAAGCTTTAAACATTCAACATTTCAAAGACTAAATTTGATAATTGCATTTATCTTCTAATTTGACTTACTATTATTTAGTTTTGAAATATTCACTTAATAAATTCAATATTTTTATATGACCTTAAATTACATTTCCTATAATTTACCTTCGATTCCTTTAGACGTGAAATATCCATTAAACTACTTAAATCAAAATCAAGTTATAAGATCATATTTTTAAAGTTTCAAATTCAATAGCTTCAAATCGATTTAATTAAGTAAAATTCTTAACTAAATACAATTTCAATAAATTCAGCCTTGTCTTCCTTACTTACACAATCATTGAAAAATCGATTTAAGAATATAATACTTAACTTATTATATTAATTAAATCAAACTTTCCTAATTTTGGTTTATTATTAAATCCACTTTATATTCAAAACATATTTATATATAAAAAAAATTGATACTAAATAAAACCATATATATTCCCTTTCAAAACCTTAGAAATCATTTTCAAAATATTCATATATAGTCCAACGATGTCGGTATATAATTTGTATCCTATGGTCAAGTAATAGGGATATTTATCATTTCAATCCGCAATTTAATATATATGGATATATATCATTTCGACCCGCAATTTAATATATATATATATATATATATATATAGGTATGTATCATTTCAACCCGTAATCCCAAATTCAATGCAAATGAAAATCACTTGGTCTATCATTTTAACCCATAACGATTATCTCCAATTCTAAAGTCCGGTCGGGTACGTATCATTTTAACCCATAGTGAATTCTATACTAACTGGGAACTTGCAGAGTGATAATAGATATGATAATAATAACAGGCATATATTATCAATAACAATATAATATAAACAAAAGGATATGGTGTCATATCCCATAGGTGAATAGTTATAGATAATAACATATACAACAATTTAAATAACTACAACAGCATATTTCAATTGTCGTTTCAATTGAAATCAAATTTAATAAATACATGAAAGTTAATCGTGAGTGATTGCTCACCTTCCGAGGCTAAAGAATAGATGATGAAATTGAGTTATGAATTGCAGGCACGAATTCAAATCAAGGCTAGATTCAAACTCGAATCGGCAAAGAGGCTGATAAGAAGGAACTGACAAAATCCAAATCAGACCTGGATCGATGGAGATCAGTTATATAAGTGAATATATATATATATATAACTATGCATGTCTATATATGAAAAAAAATCATACTCTATATTCAACATATATTAAAGTAACTTGTATATATGGCTTTTAAAATCATAGTTTTAAAACAAACTATAGACGACAAAATATATACATTATTCTAATATATTATTTTCTTAACCAATATTAATTTTGAAACTCATTAAAATTATGCATACATACGTTTTCAGAACAAACTTTAGATATACATTTCAAATTTTCAACAGTTAATAAAACATCCATATGGATTAATATGTATTAATACTATATATAGGCTTTACATACAAACAGACTTACCTATAAGATTTTATATTCAAAACAACAAAACAAAACACAACCTAAATATACAAACTTTATAACTGTATAATATATACACCTGTAAACTTATAAAACTGACAAATGCAAAGCTAGTATGCAAATAAATATATACTTATAAATAATTATACAACTTATTATTATATATATATAGCTCATATACGACACACAATATATAATAAATGTACGCACGCCATAAAAAAATACATAAAACTGTAAATATAAACAATATGTAAATATTATCAGATCAAATGTATAACCGCATCAATATAAAGCAAAACAATATTTAGAAGATCAAGATATATACACTATAAACGACATATGTATATACCTATATTATATGTCATTTAAGCATTCACAGATACCACTAAACAAATATGTACCAATGTGCTTGCCTATATGATAAAATATATATAAATAGTAATGCAAAACAAATACTCACGTTTTCATGCAACAAAAGGCTGCAAAGGGGCTTGGTTGAAGATTTTGCGTGGCCGAGGTGGTGAAGTACATTGGGATGTTGGCGGGTGGCGAGGCTGAGTCCGGCGGAGGGCGGCTTCGGCATGGAGGTGGAGGGTGGTAGGGATCTGAAGTCGGAGGGCAAGAACGGCAGGTCGTGCTCGCAGTGGAGGCCGACGCTATTGAGGTGGGTTTTGCCGATGATTACTCGGCTAAAGAGTGGGGAGAAAAGGCAAGCTTCTACGCTCGGCCTAAGCTATGGTGGAGGAACGGCGGTTGGGTTTGATTGAGGTATGGACGGCTTCGAAGTAGGCTGCTTCGGAGGTGATAGGTGGTAGGAGGAAGGTACTGCTGTTGTGTGCGTTGCAGTAGGAAGATGTAAAAAAAAGAAGAAAAAATTATATGGGAGAGGTTGGGAAGGAAGTGGGTTGAGGAGGTGCAGGTGAGATGTCAGGCTTTATCAAGTAGAAAAGAAAAGAAATGAACTAGAAAGGAAATGTGATTTCCAAGGCAAAAAAAAAGAATATGAAAAATGAAGGAAAAGGTAGAGCAAAACGTATGCAATAAATACAAAGCAATGGTCCGAAGCATTGATTCAGGAAAAATTATTAAAGCAATTAATTGTTGCTTGGATCACACAGCAGGACTTTGAAATTCAAAAGAAAACAAAAGATCACGGATCCGGTACCGATACGGTTACCGATTTCGCGAATTCCGCTGTGCACCGGACTTCAAAACACAGAATTGAATATACCAGGGTGATCAGCGCGATGAGACGGCCAAGAGGAAACAGAAATATCTGTTCCAAGACCTATCAAAAGTCCATATGAACACCGATATACGTTGCTACTCCATACGAAAAAATCCAAATGGAGCTAGAAACGTCCGAATTTCGCGAAACGAATTTCGCAGTTAGATTCAGAGTGCTTTAAATAAAAGTTCTCATGTTGACATATTTAGATTTCGAAATACTTTTAAATTACACTGTTATTAACCGATTTAAACTGAATTTATAGCAACCGATAGAACATCTATATTATTCGACGAAAATTTGTCATTTGCCATGTCTAGATGGAAGCATAGCAAATGTCAAATTTCCGTCATAAAATTCTAATGTTTGTTTCAATGGTAGATTTCAGGTTATTATATTCAAAAAAAATTCACCTTTATTTAATGTCAAAATAAAATATATTTCAAATTACTGGAATTGAATATACCGTAGAGATCAGCACGACGAGACGATCAAATACACAGATATCAGTAATACGATTGAATTATAAAAACTCGAATTTCCGCTAGCGGAAAATGCAGCTAAAACGCAAAAAATAAGGTCGATGGAGCTATAGAAGTCCAAATTTGATGAAACGAAATTTGACTTCTCACCCAGAAGACGATTTACAAATTTTCTATATAAAAATATTCAGGTTTGAAAATTATTTTATTACCATCAATTTTTAACTGATTTAAATTGAAGTAAAATTGCATAATAAAATAGACTTCAATATTATCAGATGAAAATTTACCAAATTCTATACTAAATTAGACGTATTCCAAATATTAAAATTTTATTTCCAAATTCAAGTATTTAAAATTTCACAAAATTCCAGTTAAATATATTATTAAAACTATTAAAATTTATGGGTCGTTGCACTCTCCTCCACTTAAATCTTTTCGTCCCCGAAAAGGAAGACGGTAGGAGAATAGAAGCAACCGGAAGGAAAATAGATTGAAAGACAAGGATAAACAATTAATTTAAAACTATATAAATTTTACTCAAAATATTCATTTGAAAACTTCATTTGAAATTCAATTTTCTTTAATTCTTTAGAACTTTTCAAAAAAACCCATTTGTAAAATTTCTTGCTTCCTTTATAAGTACCATTTATGTTTAAATAACTCCTTTATAGCTATATGAAAACTATTTGAAACAATTATTTAATTCATTAGTTATATTTACAAAGAATCTATTTGAAAACATTAAATCCATAATTCATAATTTTATTAATTTATCTCAAGTTACTTTTCAAACATTATCAATAAATCAATAATCATTTTTCTTTAAATATGTTTCATTTAATTAATCACTTCTGAAGTATTTAAAATATTAAAAAAATTCTATTAAACCATGTAGTATATAAATAAACAATATTTTAAAAAGGATATATTTAAAAGGGAAAACAAGGTGGATTTGGAAAAACAGAAAATAGGTGAATAAATGAAGCTGAGCTGATAAGGTAGATTCAAAAGAATAGTATCGGGCACGAATAATTAATTCAAACCATAAGAGTTTTAATTTCAGATATTAATAAAGAATTTCTTTGTTGAAAAATACTTTTGTAATAAAATATCTTCAAATCAAAATAAATTTTCCTTTCGAAAATACTTTTATAACTCGATGTTTCAACAAGTTTATCCTCGTTCTTGCAGACTCTGGCCATGCGTTGATCAGGCGCAAAGCTAGAATTCTTCAAGTACTTAGTAGACCCGTTTCAACACCTAATGAAAATACTTGAAAAATCTTTAAAACCGATATGGAAAGTACAATCCAAAAAAAATCACCTGGATCGCAGATACACAATGTTTACACCTGGATCCCCCAAGAAACATCTGTACCTTTAAGCAATCACTGCCTTGCGAATTACGCCACGATAACCAAAACTATGGACCGTAGGATACATAACAATGGTTACGCCAAGATCCCCCGGAAACATCCGAAACTTTTAAGCAATCTCTGCCTTACGGATTACGCGACGACAACAAAAACCGGTAGACCGCCGGATACATAATAATGGTTACGCCTGGTTCCCCCAGGAAGCATCCGTACCCTTTAAGCAATCTCTGCCTTCCGATTACGCTACCCAAGAAACGACCATGGGTTACGCCATGGTAGGACACTCGAATATCACATCCGAAATACCAAAATCAGATAGAATAATATCGATAGAATGAATCCACAATGTGGCCACAAAGCTGATATCAAGTAAAAGGCACTTTCCATATCTTTACTTCGAAAATATGTATCATATAGTACCCTTTTCAAATTAATAGTTTTCAAATAACCTTCATACTTATACAAATCAATTTTATATAAGTTCGATAGCTCCCAAATCAAGTATTTAGTAAAGAAGGTTCTCAATTTCAATTCAATTCAATATCAGTTCAGTTTCAAAATCATACACGATTTCACCAAATCATTTCTTCCAAATTAAATATATATTCAGTTTCAAAGTTTCCCAAAATAATAGGTTTAGAAAATAATCCTGGTTTCCAAATCAACATAATTTAAGGCCAAGCAAGTTCATTTCCAAAATCATCATATAAATACTGGTTTTACATTCCAATCTATTTTCAAAACCAAATATTTTCCTCAAAATCAATCATACCCAAAATGATTTCCACGTTTATAACTATCCCTTTAAAACCCTTAAACTATTTATTTTTATTCGAAAGATCTAATTTACCTTTTGAAAATCATTATTCTATATATGTAGTTTAATAAAAGATGTACCCAAGTCAAAACTTTTAGAACTAGATTTTATTCGAAACATTTTGAAATTTTTTTTCAAATTATTATAATTCAAAGTAGTCTTATTCATTTACTTAACAAAACATTTTCAAACTCATTTACTTTATTGAATGATTTATACCTTTCGAAATTACTTAGCTTTGAAAATTTAAGCCTCGATTTAGAAGTGCTCGAACATTCAAAATAGTTGAAGAAATCAAATTTCCAATTCAAGGGTTGGAAATCAATCAACAAATCAGTAAATCAATTTCAACATATAGAGCTATACTAAATCAAATCCGAAACTCGAGGACAGAACACCAGGTTCACTTCAAATCATTCCAAATATATACACATATATTTTTCGAACATCAAATCATACTTCGGCACTTGAAATCGAAATTTGGTTTCACAAAATCACTTGCATAGCAAAGCTACTAAAGTGGCCTCTCCCCCACTCTGAAACTCGAAAATCAATGTCGATGATGCGTGCACTCATCATCGAAATTATTCTCCAGCGACATAAGTGAGTTCTAGACTTCTATTTTCCTGAAAACTTCTTTGAAATCATTGGAACTCATTTGAAGTCATTTGAAACATTTCTTATTAGGAAAATATTTTCAAATCGTACTATTATATATTATCAAAATCTTAAACCAATTTCAAAATACCGGAATTCAATATCTCGAATTTCGAATTAAAACCCTTCAGTTATAAATCATTTTTATATAAATCCATTTCTTATATATAATTTTCAAAATTCCAAATCTTTATCGAAAACATTTTCACTTTTATATACAATATAATCATGCTTATCAAATCGATAAATTTAGTGCATAATTTTTTTTCTAAAATACAAACAAACCCGATTTTCCAAAGGATGATTTAAGAATGGATTTCAAAACAAAGATAGAGATTCGAACTAGAGAGGCTTTAATCAAATAGAATTCTGATTCAAAGATAGGCTCGAATGAAGATGAGATAACTAAATTTCAAAATAGGAGATGGATATACTTTCAAATATCGCAGGCAAACTTAACGGGGTCAACCGTGATTTTAAAATAAGATCGGTGCAGAATTCTGGGGCAAATCGACATTCGATCGCCAAAGATAGAATTTGGCATATCAAGAGATAGCGGTTCTAAACCGAGGGGTATATAAATCTTCGGTGAATTAATGCCAATTGTAAGGGAGTCTCACCCCTTTACAAATCATTCAAAGATTGGCAGGATCGCCTATTCTTATAGAGATCATTCGAACTGGAGTTATGGGATACTCCAGAATCAAGAACCACGAATAGGAAGAGAAGATAATGGATTTTGGAACTGCAAGGAACGTTCTAAAGTCCAAAGGAAAATCAAATCAAAGAGGAAGAAATTCATGCTCGAACGAAAGTGATTCTGCTAATAAATTTACTATATATGCTAAGTTTGCCTAGAGCCAAAGCTTTGATACCAACTGTAACAACCTGCCATTTTCAATCATTCGCATTCGCATGCCGGATTTGAATTTCTCAAAACATTAGATTGTTAATTTAAATTTGGAAAAACTCGGCATATACAGTAAATAAATCAATCACAAAATCACAGACACAAAGTACATAGTAATATAATGCAGCGAAATATACAAATAGTAGTTCATGAAGCTACTATATAAACATCAGAGTTAGAAATAAAATACAAAAGAAGATCCCAAATACAGAGAAGTCTCCGGTACAAACAGATGACCTCTATGAACAAATCAACTGGAAAAACTAAAAGATGAATCGATAGTTGGATCTCCAAGCGAAGCTCCAAACTCCAAAGGTGAGTCTCAAATGTTGAATTACTCAGTCTGACCCGAGCGTAAAGCAAAACCAAAAACACTCGAGTCAGGATCAACATTCTCACATCAATAAATCCAACTCAAGTGAAATATCAACAGAAATATAATTAACCTAAAGGATATTTGGGATAACCATCCTCTAAGGATCCGTGGAACATCTACAATGTAGAAATATACACTATAACACCGCGGTCATTTCAAATTAATTTATACTTCAAAACCAAAATATTAATTTCATTTCAAATATATTTATTTCCCAAAATAGCATATATATGTATGTATGTATGTACGTATGTTTGTATGTATGTATATTTATTAAATAATTTATAAAGTATTTGCAATTGCCTCAAACTTCATAAATCGCTTCAAAAATCAACTCGACCTCCCATTCAAATTTAATCCAATCTAAATTTATCAACTTCCATTCGATTCAGTTTTTGACTAAACAAAGTCAAATTTTATCGACCTCAAATACCGATTTGAACCACAAATAAACCGTTTAAATTTCAATGTAATTCAAAGTAGATATATTTCGAAGCTTTAAACATTCAACATTTCAAAGACTAAATTTGATAATTGCATTTATCTTCTAATTTGACTTACTATTATTTAGTTTTGAAATATTCACTTAATAAATTCAATGTTTTTATATGACCTTAAATTACATTTCCTATAATTTACCTTCGATTCCTTTAGACGTGAAATATCCATTAAACTACTTAAATCAAAATCAAGTTATAAGATCATATTTTTAAAGTTTCAAATTCAATAGCTTCAAATCGATTTAATTAAGTAAAATTCTTAACTAAATACAATTTCAATAAATTCAGCCTTGTCTTCCTTACTTACACAATCATTGAAAAATCAATTAAAGAATATAATACTTAACTTATTATATTAATTAAATCAAACTTTCCTAATTTTGGTTTATTATTAAATCCACTTTATATTTAAAACATATTTATATATAAAAAAATTTGATACTAAATAAAACCATATATATTCCCTTTCAAAACCATAGAAATCATTTTCAAAATATTCATATATAGTCCAACGATGTCGGTATATAATTTGTATCCTATGGTCAAGTAATAGGGATATTTATCATTTCAATCCGCAATTTAATATATATGGATATATATCATTTCGACCCGCAATTTAATATATATAGGTATGTATCATTTCAACCCGTAATCCCAAATTCAATGCAAATGAAGATCACTTGGTCTATCATTTTAACCCATAACGATTATCTCCTATTCTAAAGTCCGGTCGGGTACGTATCATTTCAACCCATAGTGAATTCTATACTAACTGGGAACTTGCAGAGTGATAATAGATATGATAATAATAATAACAGGCATATATTATCAATAACAATATAATATAAACAACAGGATATGGTGTCATATCCCGTAGGTGAATAGTTATAGATAATAACATATATAACAATTTAAATAACTACAACAGCATATATCAATTGTCGTTTCAATTGAAATCAAATTTAATAAATACATGAAAGTTAATCGTGAGTGATTGCTCACCTTCCGAGGCTAAAGAATAGATGATGAAATTGAGTTATGAATTGCAGGCACGAATCCAAATCAAGGCTAGATTCAAACTCGAATCGACAAATAGGCTGATAAGAAGGAATTGACAAAATCCAAATCAGACCTGGATCGATGGAGATCAGTTATATAAGTGAATATATATATATATATATATATATATATATATATATAACTATGCATGTCTATATATGAAAAAAAATCATACTCTATATTCAACATATATTAAAGTAACTTGTATATATGGATTTTAAAATCATAGTTTTAAAACAAACTATAGACGACAAAATATATACATTATTCTAATATATTATTTTCTTAACCAATATTAATTTTGAAACTCATTAAAATTATGCATATATACGTTTTCAGAACAAACTTTAGATATACATTTCAAATTTTCAACAGTTAATAAAACATCCAGATGGATTAATATGTATTAGTACTATATATAGGCTTTACATACAAACAGACTTACCTATAAGATTTTATATTCAAAACAACAAAACAAAACACAACCTAAATATACAAACTTTATAACTGTATAATATATAGACCTGTAAACTTATAAAACTGACAAATGCAAAGCTAGTATGCAAATAAATATATACTTATAAACAATTATACAACTTATTATTATTATATATATAGCTCATATACGACACACAATATATAATAAATGTACGCACGCCATAAAAAAATACATAAAACTGTAAATATAAACAATATGTAAATATTATCAGATCAAATGTATAACCGCATCAATATAAAGCAAAACAATATTTAGAAGATCAAGATATATACACTATAAACAACATATGTATAAACCTATATTATATGTCATTTAAGCATTCACAGATACCACTAAACAAATATGTACCAATGTGCTTGCCTATATGATAAAATATATATAAATAGTAATGCAAAACAAATACTCACGTTTTCATGCAACAAAAGGCTGCAAAGGGGCTTGGTTGAAGGTTTTGCGTGGCCGAGGTGGTGAAGTACATTGGGATGTTGGCGGTGGCGAGGCTGAGTCAGGCGGAGGGCGGCTTAGGCATGGAGGTGGAGGGTGGTAGGGATCTGAAGTCGGAGGGCAAGAACGGCAGGTCGTGCTCGCAGTGGAGGCCGACGCTATTGAGGTGGGTTTCGCCGAGGATTACTCGGCTAAAGAGTGGGGAGAGAAGGCAAGCTTCTACACTCGGCCTAGGCTATGGTGGAGGAGCGGCGGTTGGGTTTGATTGAGGTATGGACGGCTTCGAAGTAGGCTGCTTCGCAGGTGATAGGCGGTAGGAGGAAGGTGCTGCTGTTGTGTGCGTTGCAGTAGGAAGATGTAAAAAAAAGAAGAAAAAATATATGGGAGAGGTTGGGAAGGAAGTGAGTTGAGGAGGTGCAGGTGAGATGTCAGGCTTTATCAAGTAGAAAAGAAAAGAAATGAACTGGAAAGGAAATGTGATTTCCAAGGCAAAAAAAAGAATATGAACAGTGAAGGAAAAGGTAGAGCAAAACATATGCAATAAATACAAAGCAATGGTCCGAAGCATTGATTCAGGAAAAATTATTAAAGCAATTAATTGTTGCTTGGATCACACAGCAGGAGTTTGAAATTCAAAAGAAAACAAAAGATCACGGATCTAGTACCGATACGGTTACCGGTTTCGCGAATTCCGCTGTGCACCGGACTTTAAAAAACAGAATTGAATATACCAGGTTGATCAGCGCGATGAGACGGCCAAGAGGAAACAGAAATATCTGTTCCAAGACCTTCCTATCGAAAGTCCATATGAACATCGATATACGTTGCTACTACGTACGAAAAATCCAAATGGAGCTAGAAACGCCCGAATTTCGCGAAATGAATTTCGCAGTCAGATTCAGAGTGCTTTAAATAAATTTTCTCATGTTGACATATTTTGATTTCGAAATACTTTTAAATTACACTGTTATTAACCGATTTAAACTGAATTTATAGCAACCGATAGAACATCTATATTATTCGACGAAAATTTGTCATTTGCCATGTCTAGATGGACGCATAGCAAATGTCAAATTTGCGTCATAAAATTCTAATGTTTGTTTCAATGGTAGATTTCAGGTTATTATTCAAAAAAAATTCACCTTTATTTAATGTCAAAATAAACTATATTTCAAATTACTGGAATTGAATATACCGTAGAGATCAGCACGACGAGACGATCAAATACACAGATTACAGTAATACGATTGAATTATAAAAATTCGAATTTCCACTAGCGGAAAATGTAGCTAAAACGCAGAAAATAAGGTCGATGGAGCTATAGAAGTCCAAATTTGATGAAACGAAATTTGACTTCTCACCCAGAAGATGATTTACAAATTTTCTATATAAAAATATTCAGGTTTGGAAATTATTTTATTACCATCAATTTTTAACTGATTTAAATTGAAGTAAAATTGCAAAATAAAATAGACTCAATATTATCAGATGAAAATTTACCAATTTCTATACTAAAATAGACGTATCCCAAATATTAAAATTTTATTTCCAAATTCAAGTATTTAAAATTTCACAAAATTTCAGTTAAATATATTATTAAAACTATTAAAATTTATGGGTCGTTGCACTCTCCTCCACTTAAATCTTTTCGTCCCCGAAAAGGAAGACGGTAGGAGAATAGAAGCAACCAGAAGGAAAATAGATTGAAAGACAAGGATAAACAATTAATTTAAAACTATATAAATTTTACTCAAAATATTCATTTGAAAACTTCATTTGAAATTCAATTTTCTTTAATACTTTAAAGCTTTTCAATAAAACCCATTTGTAAAATTTCTTGCTTCCTTTATAAGTACCATTTATGTTTAAATAACTCCTTTATAGCTTTATGAAAACTATTTGAAACAATTATTTAATTCATTAGTTATATTTACAAAGAAGCTATTTGAAAACATTAAATCCATAATTCATAAATTTATTAATTTATCTCAAGTTACTTTTCAAACATTATCAATAAATCAATAATCATTTTTCTTTAAATATGTTTCATTTAATTAATCACTTCTGAAATATTTAAAATATTAAAAAAATTCTATTAAACCATGTAGTATATAAATAAACAATATTTTAAAAAGGATATATTTAAAAGGGAAAACAAGGTGGATTTGGAAAAACAGAAAATAGGTGAATAAATGAAGCTGAGCTGATAAGGTAGATTCAAAAGAATAGTATCAGGCACGAATAATTAATTCAAACCATAAGAGTTTTAATTTCAGATACTAATAAAGAATTTCTTTGTTGAAAAATACTTTTGTAATAAAATATCTTTAAATCAAAATAAATTTTCATTTTGAAAATACTTTTATAACTCGATGTTTGAACAAGTTTATCCTCGTTCTTGCAGACTCTGGCCATGCGTTGATCAGGCGCAAAGCTAGAATTCTTCAAGTACGTAGTAGACCCGTTTCAACACCCAGTGAAAATACATGAAAAATCTTTAAAACCGATATGGAAAGTACAATCCAAAAAAAAAATTACCTGGATCGCAGATACACAATGTTTATGCCTGGATCCCCCAGGAAACATCTGTACCTTTAAGCAATCACTGCCTTGCGAATTACGCCACGATAACCAAAACTATGGACCGTAGGATACATAACAATGGTTACGCCAGGATCCTCCAGGAAACATCCGTACCTTTTAAGAAATCTCTGCCTTACGGATTATGCGACGATAGCAAATACCGGTAGACCGCCGGATACATAATAATGGTTACGCCTGGATCCCCCAGGAAGCATCCGTACCCTTTAAGAAATCTTTGCCTTGCGGATTACGCTACCCAAAAAACGACCGTGGGTTACGCCGTGGTAGGACACTCGAGTATCACATCCGAAAAACCAAAATCAGAGAGAATAATATCGATAGAATGAATCCACAATGTGGCCACAAAGAGGATATCAAGTAGAAGGCACTTTCCATATCTTTACTTCGAAAATATGTATCATATAGTACCCTTTTCAAATTAATAGTTTTCAAATAACATTCATACTTATACAAATCAATTTTATATAAGTTCGATAGCTCCCAAATCAAGTATTTAGTAAAAAAGGTTCTCAGTTTCAATTCAATTCAATATCAGTTCAGTTTCAAAATCATATACGATTTCACCAAATCATTTCTTCCAAATTAAATATATGTTCAGTTTCAAAGTTTCCCAAAACAATAGGTTTAGAAAATAATCCTGGTTTCCAAATCAACATAATTTTAGGCCAAGCAAGTTCATTTCCAAAATCATCATATAAATACTGGGTTTTACATTCCAATCTATTTTCAAAACCAAATATTTTCCTCAAAATCAATCATACCTAAAATGATTTCCACGTTTATAACCATCCCTTTAAAACCCTTAAACTATTTATTTCTATTCGAAAGATCTAATTTACCTTTTGAAAATCATTATTGTGACGCCCCACCTCTATACCCACGCTAGCCAAGAACACTCCGGAGTAGTGCTGTCAACTAGCACGGAGAATAAGGCTGTTGAGGAGCGACCATCCATGTAATTGCTTATCACACGGTGGCTATAAATATTCTTCGGAAACAAACATAGAAATAATCATATCACAAATCAGTCACAGATATCCATATCACAAAGGCGGAAGAAGATATGAATATATAACTAACACATGAAAGTGTACATCAGAGTAGTGGTCAGTAAGATCCACGATAATACAAAAGAATAGCAACACGTGCTATACAAAAGAATACAACTATGAGTCTATATCTCAAGTGTATACAACAAAAACTGCTAATCTAAACAGTTAGCCAAAAGTCAGAGTGATGAATCCCTGGGAAGAAGTCAAGCAGCAGCACCTGTAACATCTCGGTCTGACCCGAGTATTATTTAAGAAAATAATAAACGGATCAGTCTAGCTATAAATATCAGATGACATGAGATAACATAAAAGATATGGCATAAACATAAACATCCATAATGACATACCGCTATAAGTATGTAAATAATGATCAACAGAAGATCAATCAATAAGAGATAATCAATATCACAAGAATCTTCTCAAAGATTCGGAAAGGGCATCATACCCCAAACTTGTACTCATAACAAGTCAATGACATAAATTCTAGAAATCAATGCAAGAATTCCAGAAATCGTAGAAAAGAGAAAGAGGCCTATCACATGACGGTCCGAAGACCAAGGGGAGCTACCCCACATATGTGAATGGAATCACACAGATTAAGGTCCAGACTAACCAAAAAGCAAAAAGGTATGTGTGAGTGGAATCACACAAGTGGTGTCTAGTCTAACCTCGCAACAAGAGACATCGCACAGTTGCTAGTCTAAATCATCAGAATGATCGTCATGATCAACGAGAAGTGTCAATTACACTAAGCTAGTAAATATAGAAGTTTAGCTTCATGTCCCATAACCACTTGCTTAACTTAAATATTTACGAACAAACTGTAAATCTTCACTAATAAAATTGTCACAAGAGGTTCAATCGAACAAGTCCAGGAATTAACCGACGAAGTGAACGCAAGCGTTTCATACCACTTGTTTTACTAAGTCGTTTAATTAGATTTCTCATCCGAGTGAGGTAAAGGGTTGTATATACTAATAGATTGGAAAACGGTTTAAGAAAAGAGCTTTGTTATTAAAAATAGAGTTGAAATTGTTTGTTAAAAGAGTTTTGATATTTACTACTAGTATTGAAACCTTTATATTTTTTTTTAAAATGACAAATCACAGAAGAGATTGTAGAAACAATCATCACCAAGATCACATTCGGAGATGTGAATAAAATCCAAGGAAATCAGCTCAAAAGCATCAAAGTGGAAGTTCCCCAACGACCAAACGTGGCCGAGATAACCAGAGATGGTTTGTCTCGAAGAATGGTCAACTCAGCATCTCAACAAAGCAAGTTCTGTTGAATGTTTTTCAGATAAGATCGCCTACGGAGGGGGGGTCCAGGGGGGGTGGCAACCCCCCAAGGTGGGGGTGCGGGGGCAACGCCACCGCTTAGGGGTTCGACCTGCCCGGTCAGGTCGCGGGGGTCCAGGGGGCAGCGCCCCCGGCGGGGTGCGGGGCAGCGCCCCCGGCGGGGTGCGGGGCAGCGCCCCGACCAAAACGGTACGACCTAGTGAAGACAAAATGAGGTCTAACGACCTAACGACTCAAGGGTCTAACGACCTAACGACTCAAGGGTCATACGACCTAACGACTCAAGGGTCATACGACCTAACGACTCAAGGGTCATACGACCTAACGACTCAAGGGTCATACGACCTAACGACTCATGGGTCATACGACCTAACGGCTCATGGGTCATACGACCTAACGACTCATGGGTCATACGACCTAACGACTCATGGGTCATACGACCTAACGACTCATGGGTCATACGACCTAACGACTCATGGGTCATACGACCTAACGACTCAAGGGTCATACGACCTAACGACTCATGGGTCATACGACCTAACGACTCATGGGTCATACGACCTAACGACTCAAGGGTCATACGACCTAACGACTCATGGGTCATACGACCTAACGACTCAAGTGCAGAAAATTCAACAAAACGCTAAAAATTGGAGTTTTTCGCCAATCCAATCCAAACCAAATGCTAACATGCATGCAAAAATGATAGGGAATCATTCCCAACAGTCCAATATAGTTATAGGCTAGAATTGTGAGATAAAAATCTCACCTTTGCACCAAATATCAATGAAAATGAAGTTTTAAGCAAGCAAGAATCAATCCTTCTTCTATCTAAGCACAAGAAGCTTGAATCCAATGTCTTCTTCTTGAATTTGGAGTAGAAAGATGGATTGCAATTGAATTTGAGTTTTGGAATTTTAATTTCCCATTCCCTCCACCATTAATGCCAAAGCTTGATTAGTTAGGAAATTTATGAAGAGTGAGGAGAAGAGGGTTGGAACTTGGGCTTAATAGGCTAAACTAACCCAAAGTCCAAAGCGGGAAAAGTTAGTGAAATTTCACTAACTCCAAACCTATCGATGTTTATACTTAAAAAAGTTGTAAACGACATTTCGAACTCAATGGAAGTGGTCTCGAGTCCTAATTTGACCATTTGCAAAAAGTAGCTTTTCGGACCAAAATCCGATTAACGAGTTAATATTTAAATAAAATATTTAAATACAAATTCGATAAATATGCGGGTAGTTACAATTATTCTATATAAATAGTTTAATAAAAGATGTTCCCAAGTCAAAACTTTTAGAATTAAATTTTATTCGAAACATTTCGAAATGAAATTTCAAATTATTATACTTCAAAGTAGTCTTATTCATTTACTTAACAAAACATTTTCTAACTCATTTACTTTATTGAATGATTTATACCTTTCGAAATTACTTAGCTTTGAAAATTTAAGCTCTATTTAGAAGTGCTCGAACATTCAAAATAGTTGAAGAAATCAAATTTCCAATTCAAGAGTTGGAAATCAATCAACAAATCAGTAAATCAATTTCAACATATAGAGTAATACCAAATCAAATCCTGTGACAGCCCGCAAATCCGTACCCCTTGAATCAACACTATTCTACCTCTATTAACTCAAGTGGCACAGAATTAGGAACCATTAGGGTTAAAGAAGAAGAGATAGAAGAAGAAAAAAACTAAACAATATCAGAATCTCACAGTCGCAGCGGAATAAAATATAATAGTAAATATAGAACTTTACACAAAATGAAATCTATTACTGTTTTATACCTCATATCATCAGAGTATCTCATACATCAACAATCACAAATCAGACCTACCATACAATCACAACAGCGGATATATATATATATAGGTACATATATTACGTCTCGGACTGCAGTTCCTCTCCTGCTCCATAGCATCCTGACCTGAACATATAATACTCGGTCTGACCCGAGCATTATAATGAAATAACACCCGAGTCAGTCTGGAATACCAGCTGATAATAATGCATCCAAATTGATTATTAAAGTTTCAAAAATCCTTTGAAAACAAAAGCATCTCGTAAGACCACGCCACAAATAAACATGTCGGGTTTTTACCTTACGATAGCTAAAACACTTTTTATAGAAATCCTCTGATATTATAATAGTGTCTATTTACAAATACTTATAAAATAGCCGAAATTGTTACATTCATTAAATTCCAGCTACTAGCCACAAAAGTGGGTAATACAAACAAAACTCGTACAAGGCTCGTAGGGAGAATGGAATTCCAACAATGACTAGGCACTGGGGTACCACCTGTCACAGTACGGGGCCTAAATTACCGTACCGAGGATTACTCCCTTCATCCCCTGCAACACAAGGCCGGAACCATTCCTTACTGAACAGCCCCGAACAAGATAAACTCCGTGGTTGGCGCGACCAACCACCCACTAAGCCGAAATATATAAGGGACATCTAGACAGGGGAAATATCTTGTCCTGCTTGGGCATGACCCACCTAACCTTGCTGCATATCCCCTGATTTTCAGTCATTCCCGGTTGATGAGGCTTGAGGCTAAGCGTTACCTTTAGAACGTTTTCACTTAGAATGCCCATCGTCCACCTGACGATGTTTCGCAAGCATTCGTCCATACAAGTCCGTCCCGGGTTCGAACGGAACGAAGGCACTACTCCTACTACATCCATTTGGAAATATCCTCAGGATTAGTAGCGACTAGCCCTTGCACTTCACTGCTCCATCTTCGACTCCGAACACGTTTTTCGCACGAAATGTACAAACCGAATCGAAGTGGTTTTCGAGAAATAAATCTCGATCCCGGTCTCTTCGAAACGATCAACGCATTTGTCCAATATTGATAGTCGGTGATTTAACTATCAATTTATATTCACACACATCCATAAGCATACATCACATAATAAATAATTCCCACATTATTTATTTGCCTCAATATCTTTTACAAGATATATTTCCAGAGTTTCAAAACTCATTTGAAAACAATTTCCCAAAATTCTTCCTTACAAGGTAAATCCTTTACCATATATTCCCATTGGAAATAACAAAGTTCAAAACAATTTAAATTTAAAACAGTTAAAATATTTTGTACTGAAATATACTTTAAAATATGTAAATTTACTTCTAGTTATTTACTCAAGATATAATTTCGAAATATTTAAAGTAAAACAATTTTATAAGATATAACTTGATTTAAAATAAGGTTTTAGTTAAACTAAATTTAAAAATAGAGTTGTAAAAGGCTTAATATTAATTTCAAATAATTTAGGTCAAAACTAGCCTTTTTAAAACAATCCATTTATAAAATTAATTACTAATGTAATCGAAAATGACCACTATTGTTACCTTATTAATTAGCTTTTAAAACAAAAATTTTCCAAACACTCATTTATAACAAGTTTTAAACTTGAATTCACTTTTAATAAAATCTGTTTAAAACTCAAACTTGGTTTTTCCCAGGGAAACTCATTCCTACTTAAATATCCCAGAAAATCCTTCTTATAAATTCCGTCGTTTTATTTAAATTCAGGTTTACGTTTTAATAACATAAATTTACTTTCACATTTAACAATTGATACGTTTCTCTTCGTTTAGCATTCTAGATTTTAACAATTTCAATTTTCATTCCAAATAGATTTCAAATTTTAATTCCTTTAAATTCATTATTTAACAATATCTTTTATTTCTCTAAAATTCAATTTGTCCATTTATAATTAATTATGGATTTATAATTTACCCAGCAATATTCCAATACAATTTTATTTCAGTTTTCCATCCAAGCAGATTCTAATTTTTATATTCCTTATTTATTAATTTCTTAATTCCTTTTTAAAACCCAATTTAATTTCTTTATAATTAACATTCTGGGCTTATAGTTTATCCCACAATTTTCACAATACAATTTAATCCCAAATTTATCAATCACAATATATAACAGGCATCATCACCAATTATAAAGATAATTACTACATTGTGAGGAATCCAGTTGGATCCCTCCAACCTGTTTTTCCTGCATCCACAAATATTAGCAAACACTATAAATATATATCAATCCAGGCTGATATAAATAAACATTTCAACCAATCACACAGATATTTAAATATTAACTATTTAAATCAGCTAACATTCCAGATGTGAGTGAGATTAACTCACCTTGAGTTTCGGCGAGCGTTCGAAATTCAAATTAAACCGAACGACGTTCGATTTAACCCAAATTTCTACTTGCCCGGATTGGATCCGGATCTGCACTATCGCGTAGTACGCCTCTCTGCGATTCCAACGCTTCCTGTTTCGTCAAATTTCGATAACGTATGAATACGTTACAGCATTTTAAACTTTTGATTTTTAAATTTATAAACAAATTTATTTTAAAATTAAATCTCACAAAAAAAATCTCGACCGTCCCAAAACAATTGAAGATCAGAGCCGCTCCCTCGTGCTTCTTCTCGTACACGATGCCCAGATAAAAGAAACCCATCAATTGCGAACTAGGGTTCGAGATTGCATCCACCACAAATCCTGAGACGACGATCAGAAACCGGCGCCGCGACGTCCTTGCCGCTAGCCACCTTCGCCCAGAACGCGAGCCCACTCGGTCACCCTGATGCGTGGAAATTTGCGCATGTAACCCCCACGAACGCAGCCCCAAAACTCCACCTCCGATCGATGAAAATCCATCTCTACCGTTCACTTCGAAGATCTTGACACTCTCTGCGATTTTCCAGTAGAGAGTTTTGCAAATTAAAGCTTGGATGGAGAGAAATTGGTGAGGGAAAGACGATCGTTTTCGGCCATAGAAATAATAAGCGGCGGCCTGAACGTTTCTAGGGTTTTCTTGAATAACGTGATAATATATATATATTTATTAATATTATTTTAATTAATAAATTCTCAACTTAACATCGTATGCAAACGAACTCCAAACTACGCGTTTCGACAGGCGATTTTAGAGTTTTTCCGCGTTCCGGACACAATGGAACAGGTTCCGAAAGCTAATTCGGTCATACGTGCGAGTTACGAAATTTAACGATCAATTTTAATTTAAATTGTTTAAAACGATTTCGATGCGTTTCGAGCTGCCACGGTCAAACGACAGCTCCGATTGCTACGAAAATTGAAATCCGATAATAATTAACTATTACGGATCCAATGGAACTGGTTTCGTCGAATTCCGAGACTGTGCCCTAGAAGGCTATTTAACTCGTCTATTAAATCGAGCAAATTTCAAAATTAACGAAAACGCTTAAAAGTTCACATTTAAAATTTTAGTAACTTAATACTAAATCATATAAAATTTATAAACACATTAAAAATCATTCTGGCTCATTCCGGACCAAAATCTGATTAAACTGCATTTTAATAATATTAAATTCATTCTTATATTGATATAAAATCCCAAATATTAATTTATCGACTTAAAAATTTATCTAAAATTCCCACCACACTATTTACACTCAAATGACTCAAAATAAATTTTTAAAACCATTTTTATCACTATTTACATCCATATTTACTTTTATTTAAATTATTATTTTTCCATTATTCAAATTCAACCGGAATTACTATAATTAAACTTTATAGCTTATTTCATTGGTTGAACCCGAATCCATCCATTTACACAATCCATTAAGAATCCACATTAAACATTTAAAACGAATTTAATGTTCAAACTCAAGGGCTTAAAAATACGGAATGTTACATTCCTCCCCCTTATAAAAAATTTCGTCCCCGAAATTTGCTAGGGTAGAAAAATACTTCCCAACTCATTTACTTACCCAATTTGCTTAGTTAAAAGCTTATATTTACTTTCCCAAAATCCTTTAGCTTAATCCCAAATTCATTTGCTTCATTTACTCTAAGTCTTTAATTTTTAACTTATAACTTTCCAAGTTAATTACAAATTTTCAAAATTCCCAAAAAAAATTCTAACTCCCAAAATTTCCGGAAAATTTTGGCAGAGTCTCCCCTGCACGGAGGAGCTTTCGTGATATCGCGATACACACAAATATATATACATCGACCCACACGGTTGGAAACCAAAATATTTCACAATATATATATCATTTCCCAAATTAATTTGCGTAGGCGTACCTGTTTAGCAAATTTTAATAGCAAGCGGCTAATATTTTAGCATATACGCGCTCCAACTCTCTCGAATGCCTACCGTACCTGTACTTACTCAACAAACTCATTAGTTTTCAAAGATATGCACACTTTAACAACATTTCCAATATAAGTATAAGCCAAAACATATCCATTTCATATCCTAACAACACTTTGCAAAAGTTCATAAGTAAACCATACCTTGTAACACGCACAAAGTTCCCTTTCTAATGCCAAATTCAATTTTATTTCACACAAAAGATTTACAAACCAGTTTCGCCATTCCAATTCATACTTTGTACAATTTTTTGAATTGATTCACCAAGCAAGTTTTATTTTCAATTTGCTACATTTGCATTTCTATTATGACTCACTTACATTTATACTCAAATCCATTTATTAAGATTTTAGCCCATTCTTCTTTCATCCAACCAAACTTCATTTTACTTCACTTAAATGATTTACGTTCAAGTTTACCATATGCCTTACTTACATTTCTTTATTTTAACTTACATTCCCAATTTGATTTACAATCAAATTTTATTTTTAACTTGAAACATATGCATTTCTTTCATGATCCATTTCCATTCATATGCAAAATCACTTAATAACATTTCAATCCATTCCAATTAATTCAAAAACCAATTATTTGTTTACTTTAAACTATTTACCTTCATTTGCCACAATTCGACAAATTTACCATGCAAATTTGCATTTTATTCATGGAATAACTCATTACTTAAGCTTATAATAGTTTTAAAATTAATGTCCACTTAGATTCATATTAATTTATCAAATTTTGCATGGTTCACAATCCAAGCATTCTTATTCCATTTCAATTATTAAATCAATCCTTATTCTCACTTTTCAAATTTATTAATCATCTTAAGTTTATTTATATTATATTATTATTATTATTATTGCTATTTTTTTTCATAGTTATATAAGTCATTCCATTCTTATTTACAACTCATATATTCTTTCTTCATCACAATAACTATCTTAAAAGTCATTTGCTTGCATTCAAAATTTTATTGTCCAAACAAATTTCATTTAAAGCTATTTCATAAGCTTAAAAATAACCATCTCATCATCTTTCTTAAATGATTTCAATTCCATAATATCTCACTTTGTTTCCATTTCAATTGATTCTTACCAAATCAAACCATTTACAAATTTTAATCCCACTAGCTTAAACATTCAGCTTAACCATAATTATTTAATTTGCTTAAGCTTTCTTTACAATATCTCCATTATCTTCTTATAAATCAAATTTTTATTTTCATTTGATTCTCATCCAAATCAAATTCCAATTCATTAACAAACTTTAATGCACTTTGCCTATTTATTAAATCCATTTTAGACTTATTTTATTAGCAAAGAAACCACTTTAAATTAGTTCACTCATTTGAATTTATTTACAATTCAAACCATCATTATTATAATTTAATTCCATTTTCGTTCACACTTCATTATTTGTTACCACCAATTTAAATCCCATGCTACAGTTGGATTTCTATTTACTTTCCAAATTTTGATCAATTATCAAAATTCTATTCATTACAATAAACAAATTCCATTTAATTGTAATTCAATTAGTCTCTAACCTAATCCATATTAGGTTCTAATTCACTTCCTCAATTCATACTGAACTTATTTACAATACGACCATTTTCAAATGTTCTAAACAAGAACTAGGTTCCATTTACCCTTCAATTATTAACAAGCTTCCAAAACTATACCCGTTCCCGTACTATTTTCATTTAATTTAGCTTATACTAAATTCACCTTCAAGCTTCTCTTTATTTAATTCAGCTTATGCTAAATTCATTCTCAAATAATCCCTTTGAATTTAGTTGAGTCAAACTTTTATTCATACAATATCCCTTCAGTAAATTAGATTTCTTTCAATTCAAGTCTTTCCAAATTTAGATTCAAGTTTTAACCAAATTTATTTAGCCATCTTGAATTCATTTCATTTTCCCTTACTATCTTAAATAAGGATTTAATTCCATTCATATTTATTCACAACACAATTGAATCTTGTTTTTAATCAAATCCAATTCCATCTCAATTCCATTCGATTGAAGTTAAATCCAATTCAATCTAATTTTAATTCATTTAGATTTAATTCAATTTCAAATTCTCAACTTTAATTTTCCATATACAAGTTCAAAACTTGTTTACTAATTTAAGTTCACTCATTTCCTTTATATCTCACTTTACCTAATTTCAATTTACATTTCATTTGAGATTAAGTTTGGACTCACCATACCATTCAACTATTTCCCAATTGTGATTATAATTTCATTCTTATTTATATAAGTTCACCAACTTATTTATTTTAAAGCTCATATTGCTCATTTGAATCCATTTACAGCATATAATCACAATTACAAATTTTATATATATATATATATATATATATATATATATGTATGTATGTATCACTGAATTCTTAAGGATACAAATTTCTTTCATTTACCTTCTTACACAATATTAAATCCTCAATCTCAAATTATAAGTATACAACTTAATAACCTATGGGTACAATCCATTTCACAACGACCCACAATTTCAAAGCCAACTTACATTTTAATTTCACCCAAATCAATTTGATTCTAAGTCCAATTTATTTAACTTACCCAAGTTATATTCGAATTTTTTACTTACTTCAATATATTTTATTCACCTCCAATTACTCAAGTTAAATTTTAAATTCCAAGATTCAAATTCTCATTTATTCCTTCTTATTAATATCAACTTCACTTAATAAGCTCGATAGTTGATTCATTTTAATTTTACACATTATTTATATAGATTTTTTTTCTTCCAGAATTCAATTTACCTGGTTTTATCTCAAAACCATTTTGAACTATATCAAATATATACCTATGTGGTATATCAAATCAAAACTCAAGATTTCCCAAAACAACTTGTTTATACCAAAAACAAATTCCTCATTTCGACATCTCCAAAACAACTGTTATACCCAACAAGTCTAAACTATATCATAACCAAGTACTAGGGAAGCAATCCATTACTTAAGAAACTCGAAAATGAATTCTAATGATGTGGCCAGCATCATCAGGATTATTTTCCAGCAACTGAAGTGAGTTCAATGCTTCTTACTTTTTCAAATTCATTTCAAAATAGTTTTCCATTCAAACATATTACCCAAATCAATATTACAGTATACCCTTCAAACACCTTAGCAAACATTTCAAACTTTTCCAGGATTTTTCATTTCCAAATCCTTATTTCCATACATTTAAAATTCTTTCCATAACTTCCGAGATTTAAATTCTGGTCCAATTCAGATTTAGTTATTCTTCCTTTTATATAATTTATATTTGCAAAATTTTATTTTCATTATAACTATTTCAAATTTCAGATTAAATTTTAGATTCTGATTTGATTTAGATATTAACAACCAATCATCCAAATATATATATATAATAATTTCATAAAATTGTTTCTTTTATATCAAAATATAATTTTGGGTAAAATTATTTCATTTACCCACTTTAAAAACAATACTATGTCAGTTTATCTTGTTTAAGAGATTAGAAACCCCTATCGATACGGTTGTACTTCCCGTACCGACCAGAATTCATAAACACTCAACCGATAAGTCAACACAGTATAAAAACAATTTTATATTCATTAACAAGTATGCTCTCATATCTATTAATACGCTCAACTCATTAAAGAGTACTATTGACTCTATTTAATGAGTAATTTCCCCACCAAAGCCTAGGTTGTCGCCAACCTAAGCTCTGATACCAAATGTGACAGCCCGCAAATCCGTACCCTTTGAATCAACACTATTCTACCTCTATTAACTCAAGTGGCACAGAATTACGAACCATTAGGGTTAAAGAAGAAGAGATAGAAGAAGAAAAAAACTAAACAATATCAGAATCTCACAGTCGCAGCGGAATAAAATATAATAGTAAATATAGAACTTTACACAAAATGAAATCTATTACTGTTTTATACCTCATATCATCATAGTATCTCATACATCAACAATCACAAATCAGACCTACCATACAATCACAGCAGCGGATATATATAGGTACATATAATACGTCTCGGACTCCAGCTCCTCTCCTGCTCCATAGCATCCTGACCTGAACATATAATACTCGGTCTGACCCGAGCATTATAATGAAATAACACCCAAGTCAGTCTGGAATACCAGCTGATAATAATGCATCCAAATTGATTATTAAAGTTTCAAAAATCCTTTGAAAACAAAAGCATCTCGTAAGACCACGCCACAAATAAACATATCGGGTTTTTACCTTACGATAGCTAAAACACTTTTTATAGAAATCCTCTGATATTATAATAGTGTCTATTTACAAATACTTATAAAATAGCTGAAATTGTTACATTCATTAAATTCCAGCTACTAGCCACAAAAGTGGGTAATACAAACAAAACTCGTACAAGGCTCGTAGGGAGAATGGAATTCCAACAATGACTAGGCACTGGGGTACCACCTGTCACAGTACGGGGCCTAGATTACCGTACCGAGGATTACTCCCTTCATCCCCTGCAACACAAGGCCGGAACCATTCCTTACTGAACAGCCCCGAACAAGATAAACCCCGTGGTTGGCGCGACCAACCACCCACTAAGCCGAAATATATAAGGGACATCTAGACAGTGGAAATATCTTGTCCTGCTTGGGCATGACCCACCTAACCTTGCTGCATATCCCCTGATTTTCAGTCATTCCCGGTTGATGAGGCTTGAGGCTAAGCGTTACCTTTAGAACGTTTTCACTTAGAATGCTCATCGTCCACCTGACGATTTTTCGCAAGCATTCGTCCATACAAGTCCGTCCCGGGTTCGAACGGAACGAAGGCACTACTCCTACTACATCCATTTGGAAATATCCTCAGGATTAGTAGCGACTAGCCCTTGCACTTCACTGCTCCATCTTCGACTCCGAACACGTTTTTCGCACGAAATGTACAAACCGAATCGAAGTGGTTTTCGAGAAATAAATCTCGATCCCGGTCTCTTCGAAACGATCAACGCATTTGTCCAATATTGATAGTCGGTGATTTAACTATCAATTTATATTCATACACATCCATAAGCATCCATCACACAATAAATAATTCCCACATTATTTATTTGCCTCAATATCTTTACAAGATATATTTCCAAAGTTTCAAAACTCATTTGAAAACAATTTCCCAAAATTCTTCCTTACAAGGTAAATCCTTTACCATATATTCCCATTGGAAATAACCAAGTTCAAAACAATTTAAATTTAAAACAGTTAAAATATTTTGTACTGAAATATACTTTAAAATATGTAAATTTACTTCTAGTTATTTATTCAAAATATAATTTCGAAATATTTAAAGTAAAACAATTTTATAAGATATAACTTGATTTAAAATAAGGTTTTAGTTAAACTAAATTTAAAAGTAGAGTTGTAAAAGGCTTAATATTAATTTCAAATAATTTAGGTCAAAACTAGCCTTTTTAAAACAATCCATTTATAAAATTAATTACTAATGTAATCGAAAATGACCACTATTGTTACCTTATTAATTAGCTTTTAAAACAAAAATTTCCAAACACTCATTTATAACAAGTTTTAAACTTGAATTCACTTTTAATAAAATCTGTTTAAAACTCAAACTTGGTTTTTCCCAGGGAAACTCATTCCTACTCAAATATCCCAGAAAATCCTTCTTATAAATTCCATCATTTTATTTAAATTCCGGTTTACGTTTTAATAACATAAATTTACTTTCACATTTAACAACTGATACGTTTCTCTTCGTTTAGCATTCTAGATTTTACCAATTTCAATTTTCATTCCAAATAGATTTCAAATTTTAATTCCTTTAAATTCATTATTTAACAATATCTTTTATTTCTCTAAAATGCAATTTATCCATTTATAATTAATTATGGATTTATAATTTACCCAGCAATATTCCAATACAATTTTATTTCAGTTTTCCATCCAAGCAGATTCTAATTTTTATATTCCTTATTTATTAATTTCTTAATTCATTTTTAAAACCCAATTTAATTTCTTTATAATTAACATTATGGGCTTATAGTTTATCCCACAATTTTCACAATATAATTTAATCCCAAATTTATCAATCACAATATATAACAGGCATCATCATCAATTATAAAGATAATTACTACATTGTGAGGAATCCAGTTGGATCCCTCCAACCTGTTTTTCCTGCATCCACAAATATTAGCACAACACTATAAATATATATCAATCCAGGCTGATATAAATAAACATTTCAACCAATCACACAGACATTTAAATATTAACTATTTAAATCAGCTAACATTCCAGATGTGAGTGAGATTAACTCACCTTGAGTTTCAGTGAGCGTTCGAAATTCAAATTAAACCGAACAACGTTCGATTTAACCCAAATTTTTACTTGCCCGGAATGGATCCAGATCTGCACCATCGCATAGTACGCGTCTCTGTGATTCCAACGCTTCATGTTTCGTCAAATTTCGATAACGTATGAATACGTCACAGCATTTTAAACTTTTGATTTTTAAATTTATAAACAAATTTATTTTAAAATTAAATCTCACAAAAAAATCTCGACCGTTCCAAAACAATTGAAGATCAGAACCGCTCCCTCGTGCTTCTTCTCATACGCGATGTCCAGATAAAAGAAACCCATCAATTGCGAACTAGGGTTCGAGATTGCATCCACCATAAATCCTGAGACGACGATCAGAACCCGACGCCGCGACGTCCTTGCCGCTAGCCACCTTCGCCCAGAACGCGGGCCCACTCGATCACCCTGATGCGTGGAAATTTGCGCACGTAACCCCCACGAACGCAGCCCCAAAACTCCACCTCCGATCGATGAAAATCCATATCTACCGTTCACTTCGAAGATCTTGACACTCTCTGCGATTTTCCAGTAGAGAGTTTTGCAAATTAAAGCTTGGATGGAGAGAAATTGGTGAGGGAAAGACGATCATTTTCGGCCATAGAAATAATAAGCGGCGGCCTGAACGTTTCTAGGGTTTTCTTGAATAACGTGATAATATATATATATATTAATATTATTTTAATTAATAAATTCTCAACTTAACATCGTATGCAAACGAACTCCAAACTACGCGTTTCGACAGGCGATTCTAGGGATTTTCCACGTTCCGGACACAATGGAACAGGTTCCGTAAGCTAATTCGGTCATACGTGCGAGTTACGGAATTTAACGATCAATTTAATTTAAATTGATTAAAACGATTTCGATGCGTTTCGAGCTGCCACGGTCAAACGACAACTCCGATTGCTATGAAAATTGAAATCCGATAATAATTAACTATTACGGATCTAATGGAACTGGTTTCGTCGAATTCCGAGACTGTGCCCCGGAAGGCTATTTTAACTCGTCTATTAAATCGAGCAAATTTCAAAATTAACGAAAACGCTTAAAAGTTCACTTTTAAAATTTTAATAACTTAATACTAAATCATATAAAATTTATAAACACATTAAAAATCATTCTGGCTCATTCCGGACCAAAATCTGGTTAAATTGCATTTTAATAATATTAAATTCATTCTTATATTGATATAAAATCACAAATATTAATTTATCGACTTAAAAATTTATCTAAAATTCCCACCACACTATTTACACTCAAATGACTCAAAATAAATTTTTAAAACCATTTTTATCACTATTTACATCCAGATTTACTTTTATTTAAATTATTATTTTTCCATTATTCAAATTCAACCGGAATTACTATAATGAAACTTTATAGCTTATTTCATTGATTGAACCCGAATCCATCCATTTACACAATCCATTAAGAATCCACATTAAACATTTAAAACGAATTTAATGTTCAAACTCAAGGGCTTAAAAATACGGGATGTTACAAATCCGAAACTCGAGGACACGACATCGGGTTCACTTCAAATCATTCCAAAAATATACACATATATTTTTCGAACATCAAATCATACTTCGGCACTTGAAATCAAAATTTGGTTTCACAAAATCACTTGCATAGCAAAGCTACTAAAGTGGCCTCTCCCCCACTCTGAAACTCGAAAATCAATGTCGATGATGCGTGCACTCATCATCGAAATTATTCTCCAGCGACATAAGTGAGTTCTAGACTTCTATTTTCCTAAAAACTTATTTGAAATTTTTGGAACTCATTTGAAGTCATTTGAAACATTTCTTATTAGGAAAATACTTTCAAATCATATTATTATATATTTTCAAAATCTTAAACCAATTTCAAAATACTGGAGTTCAATATCTCGAATTTCAAATTAAAACCCTTCAGTTATAAATCATTTTTTTTATAAATCCATTTCCTATATAATTTTCAAAATTCCAAATCTTTATCGAAAACATTTTCACTTTTATATACAGTATAGATCATACTTATCAAATCGATAATTTTGGTACATAAAACAATTTCTAAAATACAAACAAACCCGATTTTCCAAAGGATGATTTAAGAATGGATTTCAAAACAAAGATAGAGATTCGAACTAGAGAGGCTCTAATCAAATAGAATTCTGATTCAAAGATAGGCCCGAATGAAGATGAGATAACTAAATTTCAAAACAGGAGGTGGATATACTGTCAAAGATCGCAGGCAAACTTAACGGGGTCAACCGTGATTTTAAAATAAGATCGGTGCAGAATTCTGGTGCAAATCGATATTCGATCGCCAAAGATAGAATTTGGCATAACAAGAGATAGTGGCTTCTAAACCGAGGGGTATATAAATTTTTGGTGAATCAATGCCAATTGTAAGGGAGTTTCACCCTTTTACAAATCATTCAAAGATTGGCAGGATCGCCTATTCTGATAGAGATCATTCGAAGTGGAGTTATGGGATACTCCAGAATCAAGAACCACGAATAGGGAGAGAAGATAATGGATTTTGGAACTGCAAGGAACGTTCTAAAGTCCAAAGGAAAATCAAATCAAAGAGGAAGAAATTCAAGCTCGAACGAAAGTGATTCTGCTAATAAATTTACTATATATGCTAAGTTTGCCTAGAGCCAAAGCTTTGATACCAACTGTAACGACCTGCCATTTTCACTCTTTCGCATTCGCATGCTGGACTTGAATTACTCAAAACATAAGATTGTTAATTTAAATTTGGCAAAACTCAGCATATACAGTAAATAAATCAATCACAGAATCACAGAGTACATAGTAATATAATGCAGCGAAATATACAAATAGTAGTTCATGAAGCTACTATATAAACATCAGAGTTAGAAATAAAATACAAAAGAAGATCTCAAATACAGAGAAATCTCTGGACAAACAGATGACCTCTCTGAAAAAATCAACTAGAAAAACTAAAATATGAATCTATAGTTGTATCTCCAAGCGAAGCTCTAAACTCCAAAGGTGAGTCTCAAATGTTGAATTACTCAGTCTGACCCGAGCGTAAAGCAAAACCAAAAACACTCGAGTCAAGATTAACATTCTTACATCAATAAATCTAACTCAAGTGAAATATCAATAGAAATATGATTAACCTAAAGGATATTTGGGATAACCACCCTCTAAGGATCCGTGGAACATCTACAATGTAGAAATATACACTATAACACCGCGGTGATTTGAAATTAATTTATACTTCAAAACCAAAATATCAATTTCATTTCAAATATATCTATTTCCCAAAATAGCATATATATATATATATATATATGTATGTATATGTATATATATTAAATAATTTATAAAGTATTTTCAATTTCCTCAAACTTCATAAATCGCTTCAAAAATCAACTCGACCTCCCATTCAAACTTAATCCAATCTCAATTTATCAATTTCCATTCGATTCAGTTTCTGACTAAACAAAGTCAAATTTTATCGACCTCAAATACCGATTTGAACCACAAATAAACCGTTTAAATTTCAATGTAATTCAAAGTCGATATATTTCGAAGCTTTAAACATTCAACGTTTCAAAGACTAAATTTGATAATTGCATTTATCTTCCAATTTGACTTACTATTATCTAGTTTTGAAATATTCACTTAATAAATTCAATATTTTTATATGACCTTAAATTACATTTCCTATAATTTACCTTCGATTTCTTTAGACGTGAAATATCCATTAAATTACTTAAATCAAAATCAAGTTATAAGATCATATTTTTAAAGTTTCAAATTCAATAGCTTCAAATCGATTTAATTAAGTTCTTAACTAAATACAATTTCAATAAATTCAACCTTGTCTTCCTTACTTACACAAATCATTGAAAAATCGATTTAAGAACATAATACTTAACTTATTATATTAATTAAATCAAACTTTCCTAATTTTGGTTTATTATTAAATCTACTTCATATTCAAAACATATTTATATATAAAATTTTTCGATATCGAATAAAACCATATATATTCCCTTTCAAAACCATAGAAATAATTTTCAAAATATTCATATATAGTCCAACGGTGTCGGTATATAATTTGTGTAACGGCCCGCAAATCCGTATCCCTTGAGTCAACACTATTCTACGCCAATTAACTCAAGTTGTACAGAAATAAGAACCATTTGGATTAAAGAAGAAGAGGTAGAAGAAGAAAATAGAAAACAACAACAGAATCTAACCATCGCAGCGGAATAAAATATAATAGATAGTAAATGATCTTTACTCAAAATCAAATATCTTTGTTTATATATTACATCATCAGAGTTCATCAATCACAGCTCAACATCAATATCATACCAATGGATGCACAACAACTCAACACAGCAGAATATGTATATATAAACAAGTACGAGAGTACGTATCGTCGATTTTGTTCGTCTCCTGAGCTCCACAACATCACATCCTGCATCCTATAATACTCGGTCTGACCCGAGCATTATAGTTAAATAACACCCGAGTCAGTCTGGAATACCAGCGTGAGAAAATCACACCTAATTGATTATTAAAGTTTCAAAATCCTTTGAAAACAAAGCATCTCGTAAGACCACGCCACAAATAAACATGTCGGGTTTTTACCTTACGATAGCTAAAATAATTTTTATAGAAATCCTCTGATATTATAATAGGGTCTATATACAAATACTTATAAAATAGCCGAAATTGTTACATTCATTAAATTCCAGCTACTAGCCACAGAGTGGGTAATAAAACAAAACTCGTACAAGGCTCGTAGGGAGAATGGATTTCCAACTAATGACTAGGCACTAAGGTACCACCTGTCACAGTACGGGGCCTAGATCACCGTGCCGAGGAGTACGCCCGCTCCCCTGCAACACAAGACCGGGACTACCCCTTACTGGATAATCCCGAGTGAGATCACCCCACGGTTGGGATCAGCAACTGCCCACTAAGCCGAAATAAAAAGTGACATCTAGACAGGAATGACATCACCCTTCTTGGGTGCTACCCACCTAGCCTTGCTGCATATCCCCTGATTTTCAGTCATTCCCATTTGATGAGGCTTGAGGTTAAGCGTTACCTTTTTAAGAACATATCCCTTAGAATGCCCATCGTCCACCTGACGATGTTTCACAAGCATTCATCCATACAAGTCCGTCCCGGGTTCGAACGGAACCGAAGGCACTATTCCTACTACATCCATTTTGGAAATATCCTCAGGATTAGTAGCGACTAACCCTTGCACTTCACTGCTCCATCTTCGAATCCAAAATCGTTTTCCACAAAATGTACAAACCATATCGAAGTGGTTTTCGAGAAATAAATCTCGATCCCGGTCTCTTCGAAACGATCAACGCATTTGTCCAATATTGTTAGTCTGTGATTTAACTATCAATTAATATTCACAAACAACCATCAACCAATAAATAATCTCCCTAATTATTTATTTATCTCAAATATCTTCACAAGATATATTTCTATTTTCAACCCTTTGAAAATAGTTTCAAACCATCTTTCTCTTTTCAGAATAAACTTTCCAAATATTTTCTATCTCCACTGAAATCACCAAGCACAAAACTAGCTTTTTTAAAATAATTTAAAACACTTTACTTTGAAATATACTTTTAAACATTTAATTAAAAGCTACTTCAATAATTTATTAAAAATACATACTATATGAATATTTGAAAATAAGGTTACTTAATAAAATATAAAACTAGATTTCACTTTTAAAAACAAAATACCAAGTCACTCTTTAAATAATTACTACTGTAATAGATTTAAGGAAATACTTACTTTTAGAATTTAAATATTTAAAAATAATAAATTTTTCAGAACATACCTTTTAAAACAACTTTAAAACTTTTAATTTATATTTAAAAATTTAATTTTTGGAAACGTACTTGGTTATCCAGGGAGAATTTCCAATCCCAATCACTTAAATCAATTTTCCAAATTGATTCCCAATTTATTCCATTTGAAATAAATTTCTTTCCTTATCATTTTATCTAAAAATTCATTAATTATGGACTTTATTTTTATTATTATTATTTTCCGATTGGTTTTATATCATTTAACTGAAATATACCAATTTCAGCTTCTTTCCAATTTCTTCTGTGTTCTTTTCAATAAATTAAATCTTAAATTTTAAATTTTTAAATAAATGTTTTATTCTTTTAAAATAATAACACTGAAACTTAAAATTCATTAATCTTCTGATTATTCAAATTTCCCTTACTAAACTTAAGATTTATTTATTAGAATTTTAAAGGCACTTTATTTCTTTTCCAATTCATTCTTAACTTTATTCAAGTTTCCATAATTATTTTACTTACAAATCCATTTCCTTTATTTCTCTTTCCGAAATCCAATTTATATTTTTTGGTAATTCATTATACCCAATTATATCAACCAAGCCATAGCATTCAATACTCCCACATAATTCGTTATAGAATATCAAATAATCAGAACAGAGAATACTAAATAATTTAAATAAAAGTTGAGGGGTCCAGTTGGATCCCTCCAACTTGTTTTCCCTGCATCCACAGACGTTAGCATCACATAATATGCCAATTTCAAATTATATTATACTATATCACATCAATCAATTCAACCATACAATCAATTATTTAAATTTAATCTTTTAAATTTAAATTTAAACTGAGTGAGATTGAATCACCTCTCCCTTTGCATTTGCAATCCACTTCATTATCGATTTGATTTCTCGATTTTAGACCTTGTAAAAACATTAGATGTTTTATTAATATTCGAGTCAGTTGAGTGATTTAAATTTCCATTTGAAAATTAAATTAACCATCAATTTCATTTTAAACAATTAAATTTAAATTTAACTAATTCCCTTTTTAACCGATTATTTTAACATCCAATTAATTTAATAAGTTAATTAAATAAATTACTTTCCAAAAATACACTAAAAAAAAACTTAGTAAATTATGAACGTGTACAAGTAAATTCATTTCCCTTTTGAATTGCATAATACCAAAGATCTACAGAGATTTCGAAACCAAATTTTTATATACATATATTATTTCATTTCCTATTTCGAAATTCCTTATACCAAATGAGCTACAAATCTTTTATATACATATTTTTTTTTAAATTTAGACAGTACACATTTCTTTCTTCTGAACATATCTACAAAAAAAATCGAATTAAAATCAAAATAGATTGCACTTACCGGATCAGATCACACTCCTACTCGACACCGAAACCCTAACGCAGCCGTCGCATCCATCTCCAGCTCATACGTGACATCTCAACGCCATTGACACAGCTCTACGCGATCGCCCCGCCGTCGTTCTATACTCACGCACCACGACCAACGCCTGCCGACCCTCCACCATAGATCGCGGCGCCTATTTGAGCTCGCCCTCTATACCTCGCGCGCAACAATTCGAGTTCAAGCACCCACAAGAGTTCGCGTCGAAGCCTCTCTTAGATCCACTTCCATTCGCCACGAACGATTCCGAGCTTCACCCACTTATTTGCGAAGTCGATGACAAACTGGAGGGCTTGATTTTGAAAACTAGGCTTCGGCCGATAATTTGATTTATATGATGCATCCATTTTTATATTTATTTTTTCGAGCATTTTGAACTGGAAGGATAATGGTCTCGTGTTCAAAAAGAAACAGGATAAGGGATGGTGTGTTCGAGAAGGCAAAGGAAGCATGTTGAAAATGCCTTGCTACAGTGTACACTTATTTTTAATTCAAATTCGAATCGATTATTATCGATTAAATTTTCAGCGCGTTTATATATCGTACACACACACACACTAACTCCGATCAACGCGAAATTTGAAATCCGATAATAATTCAATATTACGGACCCAATGGAACTGGTTACGTCGAATTCCGAGACTGTGCCTCCGAAGGCTATTTTAAATTCAATTTAAACGATATAAATTTTAAGACTGAACAAACCACTGTTGATTTCAATTTTACCACTTATATTATCCTCGGTACTATTAATATAATTTTTTTTCAAGCCTTCAAATTATTTTTAACAGGCTTAAAATTCTAGATTCAACAATTTACTCAACTTCTAATTATTAAATTCTATTATTTAATTATCAAATAAATAGCGATATTTGTAATTCAAGTTAAATTATTATATTGCATTTTTAAAATCAATTAAATATTCTGATTTTAAATGTTCGAAAATTCTGGGTCGTCACATTCCTCCCCCTTAAAAGAATTTCGTCCCCGAAATTACTAATTAGGAAGAATGGTCCAATACCCGTTTATTATTTCCCTAAAACCAAACAGTTTCTAACAATTCAACATCTCACCAACTATCTTCGTATAAAAGACCCATTATTGTTCTTATTAACTTTCCAAACCCTCCCAAAGTTTTCAACTATTATTACTTGCTCAATCATTCAAACTTCAATTTAAACCAAATTTTGAATTATCAGAATTTTCTTAAACTTTTTCTAACTCCCCAAATTCCCAAAAAAATTCGCCAGCGTCTCCTTTGCGCGGCTAGCTCGGTACAACTACAAAACGGCCTTACGGCCTCCCAAATCCAAATAGAAACAAAAAAGCCAAGTAGCTATATCCAAAAACCCAATCAAATTTCATACCAAAATTTAAACACATACCTTTTTGGTCGGGCAATTCAAACTTATCTTCTGAAATCAAAATCAATTCACTTTTCTCTTTATATTACCTGCATATCCTGCTTAGCACTAATATCCAATCACAATATTCCCAAAACATCATATCAACTTTATTACAAAATGTCAGTATTTATTCATTCAAATATTAACTTAGATTATATTTGTAGTATCAATTACCAATCAAGAATTCACCATTCCCTTCTTAAGTTAGTATAAGCGTTTATGTGTTTCTTATATTTATTTTCATCTCCTACTTTAGTTTATATCTATTCCTATTCACATTGATTCTTTCATTTCCAAATGAATTTAATTTATTTTTAACTTTAAATATTGAATTTTATTTTCCATTTATAACTAATTCATGTCATTATTTTAGTTAGTTTCGTTTTTTAACTTATTTCAACTTCCAGTTTGAAACCGTTTTGTCGTTAACAAAAATTTCCAAAATTTTCTAACTTCCAAAATTTCTGAATTTTTTTGGCAGAGTCTCCTTTGTACGGAGGAGCTTTTGCAATTTGACAAAAGATATAAATATATATACATCGACCCACACGGTCAGAAAAACCAAAAACAGTTCATATTTCCTATTTTTATTGCATAGGCGTACCTTATTTAGCATTTTTAAGCTAGTAGCTTATTTATTTAGCCGTTAGCGCAACCAAATCCAGCCACACGGCTACCAGGTACCTGTACTTACTCAATTTAAACATGTAAGTACCAAACATATGAAGTTTAACAATAATTCACTTATTTGCAATAGTTAAACACATTAAACACATTAAACACATGAATTATAATAGCAATGCATATTAAAGACTCTTTATAAGCAAATTTAAATATTCCAACATTAATTTTTATTTTCTTATAACCAATCACATATCGTTTCACTTAATCGGAATGGTTAACAACTCACAAGCTTGCATTAATTTATTTTTAAGCAACTGAACTCATATTTAATTCAATTGCTCTCAAAATTAATTTATTTTACTCCCATCAATTCATAGAATTTTAATTACTTCCATTTACATCCAATGATAATTTATTCTATGCAAATTTAACAAGATCTATGTGAATAAATAAGTATTTAAGTTTTATAACCAATTTAAATTGATTTCAACTCAATTTATACTAAATTCTATTCCGTTTTTAAATTTATTCATGATCCATATATTCTCATTTTCATTGCATTTTAAGTTTGAATTCGTTTACTTACATTTCATTTTATTAACCAAACTAGTTTCATTATTCAAGCAGGTTCCATTCAAAACCACTTGATCTAGCTCGACACATTCTGTTTAAATTCCATTCACAATCCATTCATTTACATTTCATTCCATATTTGTTTATTCCAAACTATTTTATTTAGCTCGACAACAATCCAGGCTATTTCACTCAATAACCATTCCAATTTTATTCACGATCTATTCATTTGCGATTCATTTCTTATCCGCATTCATTTAAAACCATTCTATTAACTTGCAAACATTCTATTGTTCATGTTGTCTCCAAGTTATTTCAATTCTTTAACATTTTAAATGGTTTACAATTATTTAATTAAGAATTCACTTCCATTTATTTATTCAATATAATTAGTTAATCCAATCAATCCATTATGAATTTTCATTTCCTTAAATATTATTTACAACCCACCAAATTCTATTTCGATCCAAATTTATTTTTACTTGATTCAAATTCAATCCAATATTATTAAACTTAGTTTAAGTTGAATTCAATTCAATTCCCCCATCTATTTAGCTTAAGCCAATTTACTTCAATTTATACAAATTTTATACATAAGTTCCTTTTCATTTTACAAGTAAATTTGCTTTTCAATTCAACTTAATTCTCTCTCAATTAAATATCATTTTAAACCTGCAATTTCCTTTGATTAGTTATTATAAAATTTAACTTCCATACTCAACTCATTCAATTGATTACATGGCCATATTCAATTTATTTCCACTTATTTGGATTTTATTTGCACATTCAAACCATTACTATTTTAATCCGTTTACATTTTTATTCGATACACTTCAATTATATTTAATTTGTTAACACTTCAAGTTAAATTTTAATTTAAAACTCAAGTTCTGAATCCACTATCCATTTTCAATTACCACCCAATTCATGAGCTCACAAATCAATTTCATTTACCTCACTATCGATCCAGGTCAAATTTGATTTATAACTTGAGTTTTATTTCTAAACTTCAATATTAACTCACCAATTCAGCTTTTATTAAACTACATTACATTCCCATTACACATTTTATTAACTAATTTATTATCAAATTAGTTCTCTCCAATTTATAGTTCAATACTTGATTTTTAATTCCAAATATCACTTCATTTAAATTTCTTAGTTCAATTTATTTTATAATTTAAGTTTGGATTTTCTTCGTTTTATTATCCAAAATATCAAACAATATTTCTTTTGGATTTTGTATTCCATTTTCAATTTATAAGTCACAACTTATTATTTTACACAATCTCATTTATTATAGGCTTGAATATATTCTTCCTTTATTTTATTTTTTTATTTTATTTTCTAACTCAAGCCTATGCTTATTTATAACCCAAGTATATTTTATTTCCATGGATTTTGATTCTGTTATAAGTTATTCTGGTTTATTTATTTCAATCTAATTCTTATCCAACCTATTTTCCAGTTACCCAGGTAAGAATTTAATTCCATTCAATAATTCAACTGAATTTTTATTCCAATTTTATTTTATTTTAACTTAGATTTATTTAACTCAATTCGATTTCAACCTAATTCGAATACAACTGGGTATTATTTTCAATCTATCTAATTAATTTCAATCCAGTTAAATTTTATTCTCCAATCCAAGTTAATTTCATTTTTAACTTTTCACCTTAAATTTAAATTCCAACATTCAAAGCTTATATTTCCTTCCTGATTTAAAAATTATCTTAATTTATAAGCTTACAACTTATCTCATCAGGATTTTTAAACACCCGACTTTTGGTTTTCAAATCATTTTGAAATCTTCAACATCTCAAAATCACACTTCTCAAAAATTTCAAAACAAACAGGCTTTCCTAAAAAAATCAATTTGGCAGCAATCTGTCACTTAGAAACTCGAAAATGAACATCGATAATGCTGCAGTCATCACCGAAGTTATTTTCCAGCTACTGAAGTGAATTCAATGCTATATCTCTTCCTAAAATTTATTTGAAATAATTTCCTTTCAGAAATACCCCAAAAACAACAATGCTACTATTGATCTACAAAATACTTCCAAAATCTCCGGGGTTTTAAAGTTTCAAATTCTATTTTAATTCAAATTTTAACTATAATGCATTTGTATAGTTTATGCTTATACAAATTTCCATTTGATTATATTTCAATTTATAAATCACGTTGTTAATTTATATTTATAGATTTCTTTTTTTATATGAAATTATTTTCCTTAAATTTTAGTTATATTTTCAATTTCTAGTTAAATTTTTACACAACGATGATAATAATTTAATATTATCATTTCTAACATCCAAGCAATCATATATTAGGTAAATAGTTTACAAAAACTTTATTTATGTCAAAATATATTTTTGGGTAACATTATTTAATTTACCCACATTTAAAACAATATCGTGTCAATTGTTCTATTCAAGTGTTTAGAAACCCCTTCAATACAGTTGTGCAGACTGTGCTGACGAAGGTTCATATGCTACTCAATAAACCAATCAACACAATATTAAAATAATCTATATTCACTAACAAATATACACTCATATCTATTAATATGCTCAAACTCATTATAGAGTACTACAGACTCTATTTTAAATGAGTAGTTCCCACCAGATCCAAGGTTATCACCAACCTAAGCTCTGATACCAAGTGTAACGGCCCGCAAATCCGTATCCCTTGAGTCAACACTATTCTACGCCAATTAACTCAAGTTGTACAGAAATACGAACCATTTGGGTTAACGAAGAAGTGGTAGAAGAAGAAAATAGAAAACAACAACAGAATCTAACCATCGCAGCGGAATAAAATATAATAGATAGTAAATGATCTTTACTCAAAATCAAATATCTCTGTTTATATATTACATCATCAGAGTACATCAATCACAGCTCAACATCAATTTCATACCAATGGATGCACAACAACTCAACACAGAGGAATATGTATATATAAACAAGTACGGGAGTACGTATCGTCAATCATGTTCGTCTCTTGAGCTCCACAGCATCACATCCTGTATCCTATAATACTCGGTCTGACCAGAGCATTATAGTTAAATAACACCCGAGTCAGCCAGCGTGAGAAAATCACACCCAATTGATTATAAAAGTTTCAAAATCCTTTGAAAACAAAGCATCTCGTAAGACCACGCCACAAATAAACATGTCGGTTTTTTACCTTACGATAGCTAAAGCAATTTTTATAGAAATCCTCTAATATTATAATAGGGTCTATATACAAATACTTATAAAATAGCCGAAATTGTTACATTCATTAAATTCCAGCTACTAGCCACAGAGTGGGTAATACAAACAAAACTCGTACAAGGCTCGTAGGGAGAATGGATTTCCAACTAATGACTAGGCACTGGGGTACCACCTGTCACAGTGCGGGGCCTAGATCACCGTACCGAGGAGTATGCCCGCTCCCCTGCAACACAAGACCGGGACTACCCCTTACTGGATAATCCCGAGTGAGATCACCCCGCGGTTGGGATCAGCAACCGCCCACTAAGCCGAAATAAAAAGGGACATCTAGACAGGAATGACCTCACCCTGCTTGGGTGCTACCCACCTAGCCTTGCCGCATATCCCCTGATTTTCAGTCATTCCCATTTGATGTGGCTTGAGGCTAAGCGTTACCTTTTTAAGAACATATCCCTTAGAATGCCCATCGTCTACCTGACGATGTTTCGCAAGCATTCATCCATACAAGTCTGTCCCGGGTTCGAACGGAACCGAAGGCACTATTCCTACTACATCCATTTTGGAAATATCCTCAGGATTAGTAGCAACTAGCCCTTGCACTTCACTGCTCCATCTTTGAATCCAAAATCGTTTTCCACGAAACGTACAAACCGGATCGAAGTGGTTTTCGAGAAATAAATCTCGATCCCGGTCTCTTCAAAATGATCAACGCATTTGTCCAATGTTGATAGTCGGTGATTTAACTATCAATTAATATTCATAAACAACCATCAACCAATAAATAATCTCCCTAATTATTTATTTATCTCAAATATCTTCACAAGATATATTTCTATTTTCAACCCTTTGAAAACAGTTTCAAACCATCTTTCTCTTTTCAGAATAAACTTTCCCCAATATTTTCTATCTCCACTGAAATCACCAAGCACAAAACTAGCTTTTTTAAAATAATTTAAAACACTTTACTTTGAAATATACTTTTAAACATTTAATTAAAAGCTACTTCAATAATTTATTAAAAATGCATACTATATGAATATTTGAAAATAAGGTTACTTAATAAAATATAAAACTAGATTTCACTTTTAAAAACAAAATACCAAGTCACTCTTTAAATAATTACTGCTATACTAGATTTAAGAAAACACTAATTTTTAGAATTAAATATTTAAAAATAATAAAATTTTCAAAACATACCTTTTAAAACAACTTTAAAACTTTTAATTTATATTTAAAAATTTAATTTTTGGAAACGTACTTGGTTATCTAGGGAGAATTTCCAATCTCATTCACTTAAATCAATTTTCCAAATTGATTCCCAATTTATTCCATTTGAAATAAATTTCTTTACTTATCGGTTTATCTCAAAATTACTGAATTATGGACTTTATTTTTATTATTATTATTTTCCGATTGATTTTATGTCATTTAACTGAAATATACCAATTTCAGCTTCTTCCCAATTTCTTCTGTGTTCTTTTCAATAAATTAAATCTTAAATTTTAAATTTTTAAATAAATGTTTTATTCTTTTAAAATAATAACACAGAAACTTAAAATTCATTAATCTTCTGATTATTCAAATTTCCCTTACTAAACTTAATATTTATTTATTAGAATTTTAAAGGCACTTTATTTCTTTTCCAATTCATTCTTAACTTTATTCAAGTTTCCATAATTGTTTTACTTACAAATCCATTTCCTTTATTTCTCTTTCCGAAATCCAATTTATATTTTTGGTAATTCATTATACCCAATTATATCAACCAAGCCATAACATTCAATACTCCTACATAATTCGTTATAGAATATCAAATAATCAGAACAGAGAATACTAAATAGTTTAAATAAAAGTTGAGGGGTCCAGTTGGATCCCTCCAACCTGTTTTCCCTGCATCAACAGACATTAGCATCACATAATATGCCAATTTCAAATTATACTATACTATATCACATCAATCAATTCAAAGATACAATCAATTATTTAAATTTAATCATTTAAATTTAAACTGAGTGAGATTGACTCACCTCTCCCTTTACATTTGCAATCCACTTCATTCTCGATTTGATTTCTCAATTTCAGACCTTGCAAAAACATTAGATGTTTTATTAATATTCGAGTCAGTTGAGCGATTTAAATTTCCATTTGAAAATTAAATTAACCATCAATTTCATTTTAAACAGTTAAATTTAAATTTAACTAATTCCCTTTTTAACCGATTATTTTAACATCCAATTAATTTAATAAGTTAATTAAATAAATTACTTTCCAAAAATACACTAAAAAAAACTTAGTAAATTATGAACGTGTACAAGTAAATTCATTTCCCTTTTGGATTGCATAATACCAAAGATCTACAAAGATTTCGAAACCAAATTTTTATATACATATATTATTTCATTTCCTATTTCGAAATTCCTTATACCAAATGACCTATATATCTTTTATATACATTTTTTTTTAAAAAAATTAGACAGTACACATTTTTTCTTCTGAACATATCTACAAAAAAATCAAATTAAAATCAAAATAGATTGCACTTACCAGATCAGATCACACTCCTACTCGACACCGAAACCCTAACGCAGCCGCCACATCCATCTCCAGCTCATACGTGACATCTCAACGCCATTGACACAGCTCTACACGATCCCCCGCCGCCGTTCTATACTCACGCACCACGACCAACGCCTGCCGACCCTCCACCATAGATCGCGGCGCCGATTCGAGCTCGCCCTCTATACCTCGCGCGCAACAATTCGATTTCGAGCACCCACAAGAGTTCGCATCGAAGCCTCTCTTAGATCCACTTCCATTTGCCACAAACGATTCCGAGCTTCCCCCATTTATTTACGAAGTCGATGACGAACTGGAGGGCTTGATTTTGAAAACCAGGCTTCGGCCGATAATTTGATTTATACGATGCAGCCATTTTTATATTTTCTTTCTTTTTTTTCAAGCATTTTGAACTGAAAGGATAATGGTCTCGTGTTCAAAAAGAAACAGGATAAGGGATGGTTTGTTCGAGAAGGCAAAGGAAGCGTGTTGAAAACGCCTTGCTACAGTGTTCGCTTATTTTTAATTCAAATTCGAATCGATTATTATCAATTAAATTTTCAGCGCGTTTATATATCGTACACACACACTAACTCCGATCAATACGAAATTTGAAATCCGATTATAATTCAATATTACGGACCCAGTGGAACTGGTTAGGTCGAATTCCGAGACTGTGCCTCCGAAGGCTATTTTTAAATTCAATTTAAACGATATAAATTTTAAGACTGAACAAACCACTATTAATTTCAATTTTACCACTTCTATTATCCTCAGTACTATTAATATAATTTTTTTTCAAGCCTTCAAATTATTTTTAACAGGCTTAAAATTCTAGATTCAACATTTTACTCAACTTCTAATTATTAAGTTCTATTATTTAATTATCAAATAAATAGTTATATTTGTAATTCAAGTTAAAATTATTATATTGAATATTTAAAACCAATTAAATATTCTGATTTTAAATATTCGAAAATTCCGGGTCGTCACAATTTGTATCCTATGGTCAAGTAATATGGATATTTATCATTTCAATCCGCAATTTAATATATACGGGTATATATCATTTCAACCCGAAATTTAATATATATAGGTATGTATCATTTCAACACGTAATCCAAAATTCAATGCAAATGAAAATCACTTGGTCTATCATTTTAACCCATAACGATTTTCTCCTATTCTAAAGTCCATTCGGGTACGTATCATTTCAACCCATGGTGAATTCTATACTAACGGGGAACTTGCAGAGTGATAATAGATATGATAATAATAATAACAGGCATATATTATCAATAATAATATAATATAAACAACATGATATGGTGTCATATCCCATATGTGAATAGTTACAGATAATAACATATATAACAATTTAAATAACTACAACAGCATATTTCAATTGTCGTTTCAATTGAAATCAAATTTAATAAATACATGAAAGTTAATCGTGAGTGATTGCTCACCTTCCGAGGCTAAAGAATAGATGATGAAATTGAGTTATGAATTCCAGACACAAATCCAAATCAAGGCTAGATTCAAACTCCAATCGACAAAGAGGCTGATAAGAAGGAATTGACAAAATCCAAATCAGACCTGGATCGATGGAGATCAGTTATATAAGTGAAGTTATATATATATATATATATATATATATATATACACACACACACATATATATATATATATAACTACGCATGTCTATATATGAAAAAAAATCATACTCTATATTCAACATATATTAAATTAACTTGTATATATGGCTTTCAAAATCATAGTTTTAAAACAAACTATAGACGAAAAAATATATATATTATTCTAGTATATTATTTTCTTAACCAATATTAATTTTGAAACTCATTAACATTATGCATACATATGTTTTCAGAACAAACTTTAGATATACATTTCAAATTTTCAACAGTTAATAAAACATCCATATGGATTGATATATATTAGTACTATATATATAGGCTTTACATACAAACAGACTTACCTATAAGATTTTATATTCAAAACAACAACAAAAAAACACAACCTAAATATACAAACTTTATAACTGTATAATATATACATCTGTAAACTTATAAAACTGACAAAGCTAGTATGCAAATAAATATATACTTATAAATAATTGCACAACTTATTGTATATATATATATATAGCTCATATACGACACACAATATATTATAAATGTACGCACGCCATAAAAAAAAATACATAAAACTGTAAATATAAACAATATAACATTATCAAATCAAATGTATAACCGCATCAATATAAAGCAAAACAATATTTAGAAGATCAACATATATACACTATAAAAAACATATGTATATACCTATATTATACGTCATTTTAGCATTCACAGATACTACTAAACAAATATGTACCAATATGCTTGCCTACATGATAAAATATATATAAACAGTAATGCAAAATAGATAGTCACGTTTTCATGCAACAAAAGGCTGCAAAAGGGCTTGGTTGAAGATTTTGCGTGGCCGAGGTGGTGAAGTACATTGGGACGTTGGTGGGTGGCGAGGCGGAGTCAGGCGGAAGGCGGCTTCAGCATGGAGGTGGAGGGTGGTAGGGATCTGAAGCCGGAGGGCAAGATCAGCAGGTCGTGCTCGCAGTGGAGGCTGATGCTATTGAGGTGGGTTTGGCCGATGATTGCTCGGCTAAAGAGTGGGGAGAGAAGGCAAGCTTCTACGCTCGGCCTAGGCTATGGTGGAGGAGCGGCGGTTGGGTTTGATTGAGGTGTGGACGGCTTCGAAGTAGGCTGCTTCGGAGGTGATAGGCGGTAGGAGGAAGGTGCTGCTGTTGTGTGCGTTGCAGTAGGAAGATGTAAAAAAAAAGAAGAAAAAAAATATGGGAGAGGTTGGGAAGAAAGTTGGTTGAGAAGGTGTAGGTGAGATGTCAGGCTTTATCAACTAGAAAAGAAAAGAAATGAACTGGAAAGGAAATGTGATTTCTAAGGCAAAAAAAAAAGAATATGAAAAGTGAAGGAAAAGGTAGAGTGAAACGTATGCAACAAATACAAAGCAACGGTCCAAAGCATTGATTCAGGAAAAATTATTAAAGCAATTAATTGTTGCTTGGATCACACGGCAGAAGTTTGAAATTCAAAAGAAAACAAAAGGTCACGGATCCGGTACCGATACGGTTACCGGTTTCGCGAATTCCGCTGTGCACCGGACTTCAAAACACATAATTGAATATACCAGGGTGATCAACGCGATGAGACGGCCAAGAGGAAACAGAAATATCTGTGTCAAGAACTTCCTATCAAAAGTCCATATGAACACCGATATACGTTGCTACTCCGTACGAAAAAATCCAAATAGAGCTAGAAACGTCCGAATTTCGCGAAATGAATTTCGCAGTCAGATTCAGAGTGCTCTAAATAAATTTTCTCATGTTGACATATTTAGATTTCTAAATACTTTTAAATTACACTGTTATTAACTGATTTAAACTGAATTTATAGCAACCGATAGAACATCTATATTATTCGACGAAAATTTGTCATTTGTTATGTCTAGATGGACACATAGCAAATATCAAATTTCCATCATAAAATTCTAATGTTTGTTTCAATGGTAGATTTCAGGTTATTATATTCAAAAAAATTCACCTTTATTTAATGTCAAAATAAACTATATTTCAAATTACTGGAATTGAATATACCGTAGAGATCAGCACGACGAGACGATCAAATACACAGATATCAGTTATACGATTGAATTATAAAAATTCGAATTTCCGCTAGCGGAAAATGCAGCTAAAACGCAGAAAATATGGTCGATGGAGCTATAGAAGTCCAAATTTGATGAAACGAAATTTGACTTCTCGCTCAGAAGATGATTTACAAATTTTCTATATAAAAATATTCAGGTTTGGAAATTATTTTATTACCATCAATTTTTAACTGATTTATATTGAAGTAAAAATGCATAATAAAATAAACTTCAATATTATCAGATGAAAATTTACCAGTTTCTATACTGACGTATTCCAAATATTAAAATTTTATTTTCAAATTTATGTATTTAAAATTTCATAAAATTTCAGTTAAATAAATTGTTAAAACTATTAAAATTTATGGGCCGTTACACTCTCTCCCACTTAAAACTTTTCGTCCCCGAAAAGGAAGACGGTAGAAGAATAGAAGCAACCGGAAGGAAAATAGATTGAAAGACAAGGATAAACAATTAATTTAAAACTATATAAATTTTACTCAAAATATTCATTTGAAAACTTCATTTGAAATTCAATTTTCATTAATACTTTAAAACTTTTCAAAAAAAACCATTTGTGAAATTTCTTGCTTCCTTTATAAGTACCATTTATGTTTAAATAACACCATTATAGCTATAAGAAAACTATTTGAAACAATTATTTACATCATTAGTTATATTTACAAAGAAGCTGTTTGAAAACATTAAATCTATAATTCATAAATTTATTAATTTATCTCAAGTTACTTTTCAAACATTATCAATAAATCAATAATCATTTTTCTTTAAATATGTTTCATTTAATTAATCACTTCTGAAATAATTATAATATTAAAAAATTTCTATTAAACCATGTAATATATAAATAAATAATATTTCAAAAAGGATATATTTAAAAGGGAAAAGAAGGTAGATTCAGAAAAACAGAATATAGGTGGATAAATGAAGCTGAGCTAATAAGGTAGATTCAAAAGAATAGTACCGGGCATGAATAATTATTTCAAACCATAAGGGTTTTAATTTCAGATATTAATACAGAATTTCTTGGTTGAATGTAACGCCCCACCCCGAGACCCACCTTAGCAAAAAGAATTAACAAGTAATTCCGTCTACTAAAGCGGAGAATAGGGCTGGTTAAGGGCGACCATCTATAATTTTGTCTTAAACATCCATTGAGTACGTCGATAAATGCAATATAATTTTTTTTTCAACTCAAGTGGATCGACATACCCAGTAAATGCTTAATCCAAAACTATAGGTGGCTAACGGATCTATCAGAACAAAATACAATAACTGAATGTAAACTACATCACAGAACAGTAACCAACATCATATATATACATATACACTGATACACGTTCAGTACAATACAATATGAATACAATAAAGGTGGTACACGACCACACCATATACATCGAATCAAATGTAAGAACATCAGAATATGCGGAAGAAATAAACTACTCAAGAGAAAGAAGAGCTGATATCCAACATCAACTTCAAGCTAAGCCCAATAAATGATACCTGAAACAACTCGGTCTGACCCGAGTGAAAACACACGGGTCAGTCTAGCTAGAACTTATCATTAGTAAAGGTGATGATAAGAGATAAGGGGAAAACCATTCCATCATTACCAATGGAATGATATAGGTCATCAAGTTATCTCTAGAGTGATACATCAATGGTTCATCATGATTGCATAGAGGAATACAATATGTATATTAGATAGACATGGTTTATCTAATTATATATATAACCGAATGAAATGGGTGAGGATATGGACCATAAAGTAAATCTTCATAAGATAATTAAACTACAAGAATCCATCATAAATAAAACCCATCTAATAGAAACTTCTTAATTATTATACCTCATCTCATCGGTATAAATATAAATAGATCTAAAATCCATCATTAAACTCATTATAAAGAAATTTCCATAATCATTTATACCTCATATCATTGGTATAAATATAAATCTATCTTAAATCTATTATCAACACTCATCATAAAAGCATTACCATAATTTATACCTCATCTCATTGGTATAAATATATATAATGTCTCAAATCCATCTTGATAGAGCCCGAAAAGAATCCAAAACATCATATTCGAAATCATCATAAAACCATGTATATAAATAAGCCCTTTTCTTACATAAGGCTATAATAAAGCATCATCATCAAAACAGTGAAAACGAAACATCTAAACTTCATGGAAAACAGCACGTGCTTTACATCTTGACTAGTACTACCATTATTTGGTACCATTCATCTTGATGACTTGGGGTCACATAATATCATAACATCGTGATCATCTTGATTGACTATAGTCGGAAACATCTTGATGACACCCAGTCACAAAAACCCGAGTAATAACATCGTGATGATTGGAGTCGAGTAATAACCTCATGAACATCGTGATGACTCCAATCGAGTACTCGGTTTGTAGCACTAGTAACATCGTGAATGTGTCTCAACTTCTCGAATAGGAACCCAAAAGGCGAGAACGTATATCCCATACTATACGTTCTCCCCTAATGGTTTACTAATCGTTAGTTGGTTCCACATTAGAAAACATCATAAAGCATCAGAACCATCATAAAACTCACTCTGCCTCATCTCATCGGCGAGTTAATATAATACCACACTCATCTCTTCTCATCGACGAGTAATGGTTCCATCGTGACTTGTCTCATTTCATCGACAAGTAAAAATCATCATAACCATCTTAACTTCATAAATCATCATAAACATCTTAACTTCATGAATACTTCATAAATAGATTTACCTCATATCATCGGCAAATGCAATTAAATCTCATAATGGTTTCTCATAAACCATAATCTCCGAAAAGGAAAATCTCATCTCAAGACTCGCCTCATCTCATCGGCAAGTAAAACAGCATCTTTAAGTGGTTCTCAACAATTTTTACTCTCATAATAGGAGATCTCGAACATCTCAACTCGCCAAATATTGGCTACTCGGATAATTCCTATAATAGGAATTGAAAATCTTAAATATTAACTCAAGATACAATACTCAAGAGGTTTCGATCGTACAAGTCCGGAATTAACCGAAAAAGCAAACTCATGTGTCCCATACCACATGTTTTACTAGATCGTTTAATTCTCTTTCTCATACGTCCGAAAAGTGCAAAAACGTGTGTCTTTATATAGAAAATATATTTTTGCTAAATCAGGTTTTGAAATAAATTTCAGAAAATATTTAAGAAATCGATTTGAAAATCTCTTTATAATTTAGAAATATTAATTGTATCATATTTTATATGAAATCAATTTTTAAAATATATTTCTTAGAACAATAGATAAAATATGAGCACTTTTGGAAAAATAGTTTGAAAATACGTGCACATGTGCTCGGAATCATAATGAAAACATCACATAATGAATCATTAAAATCCCAATGAAGGATTCATGAAAATCCGGGCTTCTATATAGTAGAAGCAACCCAAATATAGTCAAAAGAATCATGGTTTATCCCTTGAATAAGATAATATAACACTCAAGATCTATATTAAAATTTATCATCAAAGACTTGCTCGAACAATTTAAGAAAATAAATGATTCAATACTAGAGCATATATGATATAAAGCTCTCAATATATGTACTGAAATGGGCATCAAAACCATGTTCGGGAAAACATAAAAGAAAACACCAAAAGCTGGTGCAACAATTCAAGATACATAGAAATAAACTTTGGCATTTTGCCCAGACCTGTGTATTGTTTGTTCAGTTTGCCTCTTTTAAGTTCATAATTTGAGAAAACACAAAACATAAAAGTTGTAGACGACATCCTAAGCTTTCCAGAACATTAAAAATCATCGAATTCCGATAAGAAATGCAAAAGATATGGATAAAACAATTATGAGATTTGAATTTCACAACTTCTATCGTTTTGTCTCGGGACAGCGACAAACCATTGCATTTTTTACCACACTAACATCAAAATTACCGAATACTCAAAACATGAAAGTTGTAGAATACGATTTAAACTTTCCGGAACATCTAAAATTATTAAAATCGGTTAAGAAACAAGAAAGTTATGTCAAAATTCGTTTCAGCTACGTGCACAGAGCAAATCTTGGTTTTGCTCTCGGGATAACAATAGAAAAATTAGATTTTGACATACCTAACCTCAGAACTACAGAAAACTTAATACATGAAAGTTGTAGAACACGATTTATGCTTTCCGGAACATCTAAAATTATTAAAATCGGTTAAGAAATAAGGAAGTTATGTCAATATTCGTTTCAGCTACGTGCACAGAGCAAATCTTGGTTTTGCTCTCGGGATAACAATAGAAAAATTAGATTTTTACATACCTAACCTCAGAAATACAGAAAACTTAATACATGAAAGTTGTAGAACACGATTTAAGCTTTCCGGAACATCTAAAATTATTAAAATCGGTTAAGAAATAAGGAAGTTATGTCAATATTCGTTTCAGCTACGTGCACAGAGCAAATCTTGGTTTTGCTCTCGGGATAACAATAGAAAAATTAGATTTTGACATACATAACCTCAAAATTACAGAAAAGTTAATAAATGAAAGTTGTAGTATAGGATTTAAGCTTTCCGGACCATTTAAATTTATTAAAATTGGATAAGGGATGAAGAAGTTATTGTCAAATTAGTTTCAGTTTCAAAGATGGACAGAATTCAATAAAAACATCAACCAAAAAAAATCAATATTCTCAACCTATGTGCATATATCTTTGCATTTGAAGCTTTACTTCAGCTAGAGATTGTGAGTTTATTAACTCACCTTGCTGTTTTGATGCAAAGTCTCGGATTTCGGCTGAAAGATGAGAGCTTGGAGCTAGAATATGCTTCAAATACCTATAAAAACTCAAAAAGAAACATGCAAGCCCAAAAAAAGAGATTACATACAACCCTATTACACAAATTAATTTTTTTTTTTTTGATGAAATAGTTCAGTTTTGGAGTAGATTACCTGTAGAATATGTTTTAATTTGAAAGAAAACATCAAGTTTTTGGTTTGGTTTGGAGATTTGGCTTGGATTTTGAAGTTTGTGGAGTGGGTTTCTAATTCTTATTTACTGGAAAGAGGAAGAAGAAGATGAGGTAGAAATGAACGTACAGGAAATTCTATTTTCTCCTTTCAAACCTAGGATAAGTGGGCTTGGACCCAACAATTAAAAGAAAAAAAAAATCAAATAGCCCAAGTTTTAATTTATGTGCATACACAATTATGCATAAGTTACACTATTTTACAAAACAAATCACATTTCTCTCATGTTTTAAAACCAAACAAAATATGAAAACATACAAACATATTAAATAAAATGTTTACATAAAAAAAAAGATAATTTTAATTTTTAAAACATTTTTTTTTATTACTAAATTCCTTTATTTAAAAAAATGCACTATTTACTCAAATAAACGAATAAAATCATGTTTTTAACTCCTAAAATTCCACAAAATTTATTTTATCACTTAAAAAAATATTTCAAACCATTTCAAAGCATTATTTACAGAAAAAAACTTATTTTTAACCCAATTTCCATCTTTTATTTCAATAAACAACATTTAAAAATCAAATACTTCCTTTAAAAATTATTAAAAGAAGTAATTGGCAATAATTAATAAAATTATTGCATTTTCTCCAAATAAAAACTATTTTTCATTTATTATTAACCGAAACAAATAAAATATAGTTTCAAACTTTATTTTCTTATTTTATTCCAAAATTCATTGTTTATTCCAAATAAACAATTTAATTTCTCCAATTTTATTTTAGTTCACAATATTAAATTATAACTACCATTATAATTTAATATTTATAGGTAATCTCCAAAACCAGGGTTGTTACAGACTCCTCCCCTTAAAAAAATTGCGTCCACGCAATTTCTATAATGGAAGTTATCTATAACACCTATTTCATCACAACAAGATTCAAATCGAAAGATAGGATTATAGATATTCACCCTCAACAGAGGATGAAAGGATCAGGACTAGTTTGCTCGGCAAATCCTGTGATTTCACAAGTACAATACTTAGAGTTAGCAGACCATAGAATTTCATAAGCAGAACATTCTTATTTTTTTTCTCAACATCCTTTAACTTTTAAATCTCAATTCTCAACATTTGAAAATTTATCAAACTCTTTACTATATTACTTAGTAAGTAATATAAAATTCAAAGTTAAAATTCAAATTTCTTCTCTTGCTTCAAAATAAATTTATAAATAAATGGCATTGCCTCGCCACTGAATCCCTAATAAATAGATATGCTCGTTGGCTGCAGAGTCGATCGAACGATCAAAACTGCCTCGCCACTCTGATACTCGTCTCTAAAATCAATGGCTGCAATTAGCATTCAAAAATAAATTTAATATTTAATCTCAAACATTATTTTCAAAATCTCAATTTTTAAAACACAAACCATCGTGTCTGATTGTCTCATCATAGCATTTAGGAGATTCCTATCGATAACGTTGATCGGGCGTATCGACTAGAACTCTTAACTACTCGATGGACAACCCAACACTCTCAAATTATTTTTATAAAAGAAATATTACTCATGCAAATATATTCTCAAAAATTCTTTGATTTTTTTTTTAAAATATCTCAAAGCTCAAATTTCTCTTTAAAACTCATATATTTATATAGCTTCAAAACTCAAACCAAAGAACATTAAGAGAATGCATCGAGATATTCCTACAATACCCGATTCTCAAAATCAATAGAAGGAGATAGAGTGTTCGTCAATCTTACGATGTCACGAGCCACTCCCAAAAATCATCAAGATACAGGATAAGCAAGATATTCTTCTCGAAGGAGAAGAAGAAACAATCCACGAATCACTACTTCAGTCGAAGTAATGCTAAAGGATAACATTGATTGAGTATATGAAAAAAAAACACTCAAACGAAGCTGAATGATAAACTCATCAAACTTGAACAATCTAGAAATTCGCCTCATTCCTTAGTGGATATCCGCATGGAAGGATAACCGAAGTGCTAGGAAAAAGGTTACCTCAACACTCGATTGTACCGATTGGATGTCAAATCCAAACGGACTCACAAAACTCAACAAAGTCACCTTGACTGGAATTCGAGATATATCATCAACATCTCGATACTCAAGAGTGAATACAGAAACTTCAGAATCATCACTAACATTCCAAAGTGATAGAAATAATAACCTAATCAAATTAGGATGCCTAAATAAATATAGGATCCTGTAACAACAAAAGAATCGGACTTAACATCAAATAAGTCAATCCATCACAAATCAGATACATTTCAAGATAGTGAGTAATAAACAAATACTCACTAAAGCAACAACAAATAGAGAACTCAGAATGCTCACAACAAGCCAATCATTGTGGATCCCTTTAATAGGATTCACAACTCTCAAAGGAATGCAACGAGAATGCTCAAAGAAATCAATCAGCTCCATCGATACGAATTCACTCGTATCGATAAAAATAAGAATAGAACAATCCTAAATAAGATTTTATAAAAGACAAGATGACATCAAACTCTATTATGGAACACTATAGAATATAATATATCTATATTCCTATACATATTCCACCTCAACAATCCCAAAACTCAAAAAAGAATCAAGGCTCAATTTGAAAGCAAGCTCGAAAAAAAGACAATGATTCATCCGTATTGTACTTTGATGTATCATGATATACGTACTGTTCTGTGTTTATCCTACTTTGTTCTGACCACAGCTCTGATACCAAGCTGTAACGCCCCACCCCGAGACCCACCTTAGCAAAAAGAATTAACAAGTAATTCCGTCTACTAAAGCGGAGAATAGGGCTGGTTAAGGGCGACCATCTATAATTTTGTCTTAAACATCCATTGAGTACGTCGATAAATGCAATATAATTTTTTTTTCAACTCAAGTGGATCGACATACCCAGTAAATGCTTAATCCAAAACTATAGGTGGCTAACGGATCTATCAGAACAAAATACAATAACTGAATGTAAACTACATCACAGAACAGTAACCAACATCATATATATACATATACACTGATACACGTTCAGTACAATACAATATGAATACAATAAAGGTGGTACACGACCACACCATATACATCGAATCAAATGTAAGAACATCATAATATGCGGAAGAAATAAACTACTCAAGAGAAAGAAGAGCTGATATCCAACATCAACTTCAAGCTAAGCCCAATAAATGATACCTGAAACAACTCGGTCTGACCCGAGTGAAAACACACGGGTCAGTCTAGCTAGAACTTATCATTAGTAAAGGTGATGATAAGAGATAAGGGGAAAACCATTCCATCATTACCAATGGAATGATATAGGTCATCAAGTTATCTCTAGAGTGATACATCAATGGTTCATCATGATTGCATAGAGGAATACAATATGTATATTAGATAGACATGGTTTATCTAATTATATATATAACCGAATGAAATGGGTGAGGATATGGACCATAAAGTAAATCTTCATAAGATAATTAAACTACAAGAATCCATCATAAATAAAACCCATCTAATAGAAACTTCTTAATTATTATACCTCATCTCATCGGTATAAATATAAATAGATCTAAAATCCATCATTAAACTCATTATAAAGAAATTTCCATAATCATTTATACCTCATATCATTGGTATAAATATAAATCTATCTTAAATCTATTATCAACACTCATCATAAAAGCATTACCATAATTTATACCTCATCTCATTGGTATAAATATATATAATGTCTCAAATCCATCTTGATAGAGCCCGAAAAGAATCCAAAACATCATATTCGAAATCATCATAAAACCATGTATATAAATAAGCCCTTTTCTTACATAAGGCTATAATAAAGCATCATCATCAAAACAGTGAAAACGAAACATCTAAACTTCATGGAAAACAGCACGTGCTTTACATCTTGACTAGTACTACCATTATTTGGTACCATTCATCTTGATGACTTGGGGTCACATAATATCATAACATCGTGATCATCTTGATTGACTATAGTCGGAAACATCTTGATGACACCCAGTCACAAAAACCCGAGTAATAACATCGTGATGATTGGAGTCGAGTAATAACCTCATGAACATCGTGATGACTCCAATCGAGTACTCGGTTTGTAGCACTAGTAACATCGTGAATGTGTCTCAACTTCTCGAATAGGAACCCAAAAGGCGAGAACGTATATCCCATACTATACGTTCTCCCCTAATGGTTTACTAATCGTTAGTTGGTTCCACATTAGAAAACATCATAAAGCATCAGAACCATCATAAAACTCACTCTGCCTCATCTCATCGGCGAGTTAATATAATACCACACTCATCTCTTCTCATCGACGAGTAATGGTTCCATCGTGACTTGTCTCATTTCATCGACAAGTAAAAATCATCATAACCATCTTAACTTCATAAATCATCATAAACATCTTAACTTCATGAATACTTCATAAATAGATTTACCTCATATCATCGGCAAATGCAATTAAATCTCATAATGGTTTCTCATAAACCATAATCTCCGAAAAGGAAAATCTCATCTCAAGACTCGCCTCATCTCATCGGCAAGTAAAACAGCATCTTTAAGTGGTTCTCAACAATTTTTACTCTCATAATAGGAGATCTCGAACATCTCAACTCGCCAAATATTGGCTACTCGGATAATTCCTATAATAGGAATTGAAAATCTTAAATATTAACTCAAGATACAATACTCAAGAGGTTTCGATCGTACAAGTCCGGAATTAACCGAAAAAGCAAACTCATGTGTCCCATACCACATGTTTTACTAGATCGTTTAATTCTCTTTCTCATACGTCCGAAAAGTGCAAAAACGTGTGTCTTTATATAGAAAATATATTTTTGCTAAATCAGGTTTTGAAATAAATTTCAGAAAATATTTAAGAAATCGATTTGAAAATCTCTTTATAATTTAGAAATATTAATTGTATCATATTTTATATGAAATCAATTTTTAAAATATATTTCTTAGAACAATAGATAAAATATGAGCACTTTTGGAAAAATAGTTTGAAAATACGTGCACATGTGCTCGGAATCATAATGAAAACATCACATAATGAATCATTAAAATCCCAATGAAGGATTCATGAAAATCCGGGCTTCTATATAGTAGAAGCAACCCAAATATAGTCAAAAGAATCATGGTTTATCCCTTGAATAAGATAATATAACACTCAAGATCTATATTAAAATTTATCATCAAAGACTTGCTCGAACAATTTAAGAAAATAAATGATTCAATACTAGAGCATATATGATATAAAGCTCTCAATATATGTACTGAAATGGGCATCAAAACCATGTTCGGGAAAACATAAAAGAAAACACCAAAAGCTTGTGCAACAATTCAAGATACATAGAAATAAACTTTGGCATTTTGCCCAGACCTGTGTATTGTTTGTTCAGTTTGCCTCTTTTAAGTTCATAATTTGAGAAAACACAAAACATAAAAGTTGTAGACGACATCCTAATCTTTCCAGAACATTAAAAATCATCGAATTCCGATAAGAAATGCAAAAGATATGGATAAAACAATTCTGAGATTTGAATTTCACAACTTCTATCGTTTTGTCTCGGGACAGCGACAAACCATTGCATTTTTTACCACACTAACATCAAAATTACCGAATACTCAAAACATGAAAGTTGTAGAATACGATTTAAACTTTCCGGAACATCTAAAATTATTAAAATCGGTTAAGAAACAAGAAAGTTATGTCAAAATTCGTTTCAGCTACGTGCACAGAGCAAATCTTGGTTTTGCTCTCGGGATAACAATAGAAAAATTAGATTTTGACATACCTAACCTCAGAACTACAGAAAACTTAATACATGAAAGTTGTAGAACACGATTTATGCTTTCCGGAACATCTAAAATTATTAAAATCGGTTAAGAAATAAGGAAGTTATGTCAATATTCGTTTCAGCTACGTGCACAGAGCAAATCTTGGTTTTGCTCTCGGGATAACAATAGAAAAATTAGATTTTGACATACCTAACCTCAGAAATACAGAAAACTTAATACATGAAAGTTGTAGAACACGATTTAAGCTTTCCGGAACATCTAAAATTATTAAAATCGGTTAAGAAATAAGGAAGTTATGTCAATATTCGTTTCAGCTACGTGCACAGAGCAAATCTTGGTTTTGCTCTCGGGATAACAATAGAAAAATTAGATTTTGACATACATAACCTCAAAATTACAGAAAAGTTAATAAATGAAAGTTGTAGTATAGGATTTAAGCTTTCCGGACCATTTAAATTTATTAAAATCGGATAAGGGATGAAGAAGTTATTGTCAAATTAGTTTCAGTTTCAAAGATGGACAGAATTCAATAAAAACATCAACCAAAAAAAATCAATATTCTCAACCTATGTGCATATATCTTTGCATTTGAAGCTTTACTTCAGCTAGAGATTGTGAGTTTATTAACTCACCTTGCTGTTTTGATGCAAAGTCTCGGATTTCGGCTGAAAGATGAGAGCTTGGAGCTAGAATATGCTTCAAATACCTATAAAAACTCAAAAAGAAACATGCAAGCCCAAAAAAAAGAGATTACATACAACCCTATTACACAAATTAATTTTTTTTTTTTTTGATGAAATAGTTCAGTTTTGGAGTAGATTACCTGTAGAATATGTTTTAATTTGAAAGAAAACATCAAGTTTTTGGTTTGGTTTGGAGATTTGGCTTGGATTTTGAAGTTTGTGGAGTGGGTTTCTAATTCTTATTTACTGGAAAGAGGAAGAAGAAGATGAGGTAGAAATGAACGTACAGGAAATTCTATTTTCTCCTTTCAAACCTAGGATAAGTGGGCTTGGACCCAACAATTAAAAGAAAAAAAAATCAAATAGCCCAAGTTTTAATTTATGTGCATACACAATTATGCATAAGTTACACTATTTTACAAAACAAATCACATTTCTCTCATGTTTTAAAACCAAACAAAATATGAAAACATACAAACATATTAAATAAAATGTTTACATTAAAAAAAAAAGATAATTTTAATTTTTAAAACATTTTTTTTATTACTAAATTCCTTTATTTAAAAAAAATGCACTATTTACTCAAATAAACGAATAAAATCATGTTTTTAACTCCTAAAATTCCACAAAATTTATTTTATCACTTAAAAAAATATTTCAAAGCATTATTTACAGAAAAAAACTTATTTTTAACCCAATTTCCATCTTTTATTTCAATAAACAACCTTTAAAAATCAAATACTTCCTTTAAAAATTATTAAAAGAAGTAATTGGCAATAATTAATAAAATTATTGCATTTTCTCCAAATAAAAACTATTTTTCATTTATTATTAACCGAAACAAATAAAATATAGTTTCAAACTTTATTTTCTTATTTTATTCCAAAATTCATTGTTTATTCCAAATAAACAATTTAATTTCTCCAATTTTATTTTAGTTCACAATATTAAATTATAACTACCATTATAATTTAATATTTATAGGTAATCTCCAAAACCAGGGTTGTTACATTGAAAATACTTTTGTAATAAAATACTTTTATATTGAAACAAAATTTCCTTTCGAAAATACTTTTATAACTCGATGTTTCAACAAGTTTATCCTCATTCTTGTAGACTCTGGCCATGCGTTAATCAGACGCAAAACTAGAATTCTTCAAATACTTAGTAGACCCGTTTCAAAACGTAGTGAAAATACTTGAAAAATCTTTAAAACCGATATGGAAAGTACAATCCTAAAAAAATCACCTGAATCGCAGATACACAATGGTTACGCCTAGATCCCCCAGGAAACATCTGTACCTTTAAGCAATCACTGCCTTGCGAATTACGCCACGATAACCAAAACTGTGGACCATAGGATACGTAACAATGGTTACGCCTGGATCCTCCAGGAAACATCCGTAACCTTTAAACAATCTCTGCCTTGCGGATTACACCATGACAACAAAAACCAGTAGACCGTAGGATACATAACAATGGTGACGCCTTGATCCCCCAGGAAACATCCGTACCCTTTAAGCAATCTCTGCCTTGCAGATTACGCTACCCAAAAAAACAACCATGGGTTACGCCATGGTAGGGCACTCGAGTATTACATCCGGAAAACCAAAATCAGAGAGAATAATATCGATAGAATGAATCCACAACGTGGCCACAAAGAGGATATCAAGCAGAAGACACTTTCCATATCTTTACTTTGAAAATATGTATCATACAATACCCTTTTCAAATCAATAGTTTTCAAATCAACTTCATACTCATACAAATCAATTTTATATAAGTTCGATAGCTCCCAAATCAAGTATTTAGTAAAACAAGGTTCTCAATTTCAATTCATTTCAATATCAGTTCAGTTTCAAAATCATACACGATTTCACCAAATCATTTCTTCCAAATTAAATATATATTCAGTTTCAAAGTTTCCCAAAACAGTAGGTTTAGAAAATAATCGTGGTTTCCAAATCAACATAATTTTAGTTCAAGCAAGTTCATTTCCAAAATCATCATATAAATGATGGGTTTTACATTCCAATCTATTTTCAAAACCAAATATTTTCCTCAAATTCAATCATACCCAAAATGATTTCCACGTTTATAACTATCCCTTTAAAACCATTAAACTATTTATTTCTATTCGAAAGATCCAATTTACCTTTTGAAAATCATTATTATATATATATATAGTCTAATAAAAGATGTTCCCAAGTCAAAACTTGTAGAAATAAATTTTATTCAAAACATTTCGAAACATAATTTCAAATTATTATAATTCAAAGTAGTCTTATTCATTTACTGAACAAAATATTTCCAAACTCGTTTACTTTATCGAATGATTTATACCTTTCAAAATTACTTAGCTTTGAAAATTTAAACCTCGATTTGGAAGTGCTCAAACATTCAAAATAGTCGAAGAAATCAAATTTCCAATTCAAGAGTTGGAAATCAATCGACAAATCAGTAAATCAATTTCAACATATAGAGTTATACCAAATCAAATCCGAAACTCAAGGACAGAATACCGGGTTCACTTCAAATCATTCCAAATATATATACATATATTTTTCAAACATCAAATCATACTTCGGCACTTGAAATCAAAATTTGGTTTCACCAAATCAATCGCATAACAAAGCTACTAAAGTGGCCTCTCCCCACTCTGAAACTCGAAAATCAATGTCGATGATGCATGCACTCATCATCGAAATATTCTCCAGCGATATAAGTGAGTTCTGGGCTTCTGTTTTCCTAAAAACTTCTTTGAAATTTCTTTGAAATCATTAGAACTCATTTGAAGTCATTTGAAACATTTCTTATTCGAAAAATACTTTCAAATCGTATTATTATATATTTTCAAAACCTTAAACCAATTTCAAAATACCGAAATTCAATCTCTTGAATTTCAAATTAAAACCCTTCAGCAATAAATCATTTTTATATAAATCCATTTCTTGTATATAATTTTCAAAATTTCAAATCTTTATCGAAAACATTTTCACTTTTATATATAGAATATAATCATATTTATCAAATTGATAATTTTGGTATATAAAACAATTTCTAAAATACAAAAAAAACCCGATTTTCCAAAGGATGCTTCAAAAATGGATTTCAAAACAAAGATAGAGATTCGAATTAGAGGGGCTCTAATCAAATAGAATTCTGATTCAAAGATAGGCTCGAATGAAGATGAGATAACTAAATTTCAAAATAGGAGGTGGATATACTTTCATAGATCGCGGGCAACCTTAACAGGGTCAACCATGATTTCAAAATAAGATCGGTGCAGAATTCTAAGGCAAATCGACATTCGATCACCAAAGATAGAATTCGGCATAACAAGAGATAGCAGCTTCTAAACCGAGTGATATATAAATCTCTGGTGAATCAATGCCAATTGTAAGGGAGCTTCAGCCCTTTACAAATCATTCAAAGATTGGCGGGATCGCCTATTCTTATAGAGATCATTCGAGGTGGATTTATGGGATACTCCAGAATCAAGAACCATGAATAGGGAGAGAAGATAATGGATTTTGGAACCGCAAGGAATGCTCCAAAGTCCAAAGGAAAATCAAGTCAAAGAGGAAGAAATTCAAGCTCGAACGAAAGTGGTTCTGCAAATAAATTTACTATATATTCTAAGTTTGCCTAGAGCCAAAGCTCTGATATCAACTGTAATGACCTGCTATTTTCTACCATTCACATCCGCATGCCGGACTTGAATTGCTCAAAATATCAGTTTGTTAATCTAAATTTGGAAAAATTCAACATATACAGTAAATAAATCAATAACATAATCACAGACACAGAGTACAGAGTAATATAATGCAGCGAATATACAAATAGTAGTGCATGAAGCTACTATATAAACATCAGACTTAGAAATAAAATATAAAAGAATATCCCAAATACAGTGAAGTCTCCGGTACAAACAGATGACCTCTCTGAACAAATCAACTGGAAAAGATGAAAGCTGAATCAATAGTTGGATCTCCAAGCGAAGCTCCAAACTCCAAAGGTGAGTCTCAAATGTTGAATTACTCAGTTTGACCAGAGCGTAAAGCAAAACAAAAAACACTCGAGCCGGGATTAACATTCTTACATCAATAAATCCAACTCAAGTGAAATATCAACCGAAATGTAATTACCCTAAAGGATGTTTCGAATAACAATCCTCTAAGGATCTGTGGAACATCTACAATGTAGAATTATACACTATAACACTACGGTCATTTCAAATTAATTTATACGTCAAAACCAAAATATCAATTTCATTTCAAATATATATATTTTCCAAAATAGTGTGTGTGTGTGTGTGTGTGTGTATATTAAATAATTTATAAAGTATTTGCAATTTCCTCAAACTTCACAAATCGCCTCAAAAATCAACTCGACTTCCCATTCAAATCTAATCCAATCTCAATTTATCAACTTCCATTCGATTCATTTTCATACTAAACAAAGTCAAATTTTATCGATTCAAATATAGATTTGAACCACAAAAAAACCATTTAAATTTCAATGTAATTCAAAGTCGATATATTTCGAAGCTTTAAACATTCAACATTTCAAAGACTAAATTTGATAATTGTACTTATCTCCCATATTGACTTACTATTATTTAGTTTTGAAATATTCACTTAATAAATTCAATATTTTATATGACCTTAAATTACATTCCCTATAATTTACCTTCGATTTCTTTAGACATGAAATATCCATTAAATTACTTAAATCAAAATCAATTTATAAGATCATATTTTTAAAGTTTCAAATTCAATAGCTTCAAATCGATTTAATTAAGTAAAATTCTTAACTAAATACAATTTCAACAAATTCAACCTTGTCTTCCTTACTTACATCATTGAAAAATCGATTTAAGAATATAACACTTAACTTATTATATTAATTAAATCAAACTTTCTTAATTTTGGTCTATTATTAAATCTACTTTATTTTTAAAAAAATTATATATAAAATTTTTCGATATTAAATAAAACCATATATATTCCCTTTCAAAACTATACAAATCATTTTCAAAATATTTATATATAGACCAACGGTGTCGGTATATAATTTCTATCCTATGGTCAAGTAATACGAGTATTTATCATTTCAATCTACAATTTAATATATACAGGTATATATCATTTCAAGCCGCAATTTAATGTATGCAGGCATGTATCATTTCAGCCCGCAATCCCAAATTCAATGCAAATGAATATCGCTTGGGTCTATCATTTCAACCGACAACGATTTTATCATATTCTAAAGTCTGTTCGGGTATGTATTATTTCAACCCAATAGTGAATTCTGCACTAACGGGGAACTTGCAGAGTGATAACAGATATGATAATAATAATAACAAGCATATATTATCAATAACAATATAATATAAACAACAGGATATGGTGTCATATCCTACAGATGAAAAGTTACAGATAATAACATATATTACAATTTAAATAACTACAGCAGCATATTTCAATTGTCATTTCAATTGAAATCAAATTTAATAAATACATGAACGTTAATCGTGAGTGATTGCTCGCCTTCTGTGGCTAAAGAATAGGTGTTGAAATTGAGTTATGAATTCCAGGCACGAATCCAAATCAAGGCTAGATTCAAACTCGAATCGACAAAGAGGCTGATAAGAAGGAACAGACAAAACCCAAATCAGAACTAGATCGATAGAGATCAGTTATATAAGTGAATTTATATATATATATATATATATAACTATACATATCTATATATGAAAAAAAATCATATCTATATTCAACATATATTAAATTAACTTATATATATGGATTTCAAAATCATAGTTTTAAAACAAACTATAGACCACAAAATATGTATATTATTCTAATATATTATTTTCTTAACCAATATAAATTTTGAAACTCATTAAAATTATACATACATACATTTTCAAGACAAACTGTAGATATACATTTCAAATTGTCAACAGTTAATAAAACATCCATATGGATTAATATATATAGTAATATGTATAGGCTTTACGTACAAACAGTCTTACCTACAAGATTTTATATTCAAAACAACAAAACAAAACACAACTTAAATATGCAAACTTTATAACTATATAACATATACACCTGTAAACTTATAAAACTGACAAATGCAAAGCTAGTATGCAAATAAATATATATTTATAAGTAATTATACGACTTATTGTATATATATATATATAGCTCATATACGACACACAATATATTATAATTGTATGCACACTATAAAAAAAAACCGTAAATATAAACAATATGTAAATATTATTAGATCAAATGTATAACCACATCAATATAAGAAAAACAATATTTCGAAGACCAACATATATATACTTTAAACAACATATGTTTATACCTATATTATATGTCATTTCAGGATTCACAGATACTACCAAACAAATATGTACCAATGTGCTTGCTTATATGATAAAACATGTATAAACAGTAATACAATATAAATACTCACGTTTTCACGCAACAAAAGGCTGCAAAGGGGGTTGGTTGAAGCTTTTGCGTGGTCGAGGTGGTGAAGTACATCGGGACGTTGGCGGGTGGCGAAGCTGAGTCAGGCAGATGGCGGCTTCGGCATGGAGGTGGAGGGCGGTAGGGATTTGAATTCGGAGGGCAAGCTCGGCAAGTCGTGCTCGAAGTGGAGGCTGACGCTGTTGAGGTGGGTTTGGACGATGATTGCTCGGCTAAAGAGTGGGGAGAGACGGCTAGCTTCTGCGCTTGGCCTAGGCTATGGTGGAGGAGCGACGGCTGGGTTTGTTTAAGGTGTGGACGGCTTCGAAATAGGCTGCTACGGAGGTGATAGGTGTTAGGAGGAAGGTGCTGCTGTTGTGTGCGTTGCAGTGGGAAGACGTGAAAAAAAATGGGAGAGGTTGGGAAGGAGGTGGGTTAAGGAGGTGTAGGTGAGATGTCAGGCTTTATCAACTAGAAAAGAAAAGAAATGAACTGGAAAGGAAACATGATTTCCAAGGCAAAAAAAAAAGAATATGAACAGTGAAGGAAAAGGTAGAGTAAAACGTATGCAATAAATACAAAGCAACGGTCCGAAGCATTAATTCAGGAAAAATTATTAAAGCAATTAATTGTTGCTTGGATCACACGGCAGAAGTTTGAAATTCCAAAGAAAACAAAAGGTCACGGATCCGGTACCGATACGGTTACCGGTTTCGTGAATTCCTTTATGTACTGGACTTCAAAACATAGAATTGAATATATCAGGTGATCAGCGTGATGAGCCAGACAAGAGGAAACAGAAATATCTGTGTTAGGACCTTCCTATCAAAAGTCCATACGAACACCGATATACGTTGCTATTCTGTACGGAAAAATCCAAATGGAGCTAGAAACTTCCGAATTTCACGAAACGAATTTCGCAGTCAAATTCAGAGTGTTCTAAATAATTTTTCTCATTTGACATATTTAGATTTCGAAATACTTTTAAATTCAACTGTTATTAACTGATTTAAACTGAATTTCTTGCGACCGATAGAACTTCTATATTATTCGACAAAAATTTGTCATTTGCTATATCTAGATGGACGCATAGAAAATATCAAATTTCCCTCATAAAATTCTACTGTTTGTTTCAACGGTAGATTTCAGTTTATTATATTCAAAAGAAATTCACCTTTATTTAATTTCAAAATAAACTATATTTCAAATTACTAGAATTGAATATACTATAGAGATCAACATGACGAGATGGTCAAAACGGCACACGGATATCAGTGATATGATTGTATTATAAAAATTCGAATTTCCGCTAGCGGAAAATGCAGCTAAAACGCAAAAAATAAGGTCGACGGAGCTATAGAAGTCCGAATTTGATGAAACGAAATTTGATGTCTCACTCAGAAGATGATTTACAAATTTTCTGTTTAAAAATATTTAGGTTTGGAAATTATTTTATTACCATCAATTTTTAACTGATTTAAATTGAAATAAATTTACATAACAAAATAAACTTCAATATTATCAGATGAAAATTTACCAGTTGCTATATTAAAATAGACGTATTCCAAATATTAAAATTTTGTTTCCAAATTCAAGTATTTAAAATTTCACAAAATTCTAGTTAAATATATTATTAAAACTATTAAAATTTATGAGTCGTTACACATCTCTCCGTTAAATGTTTCCCTTCACAACTGTTCCTTGATTGATATTCCTTCTATTAGTTCTCCATTCACATGCACCAATAAGAGTAGACATGGTGTGAGAGCTCTAGCAAAAAGTGATCATGCTTTCTAAAACTTCAAATCTATATCTACCTGGCTAAATTATTAAATCTACATCCCATTGCCAATTCTTTCAGACCACTGCCCTCTTATCCTCTCCTTTGGGATGAGTGACATTAAAACTAAATCAAATTTTAAAATTTTTGATTCTTGGACTAATGAGCATTATTTCTTGCAAATAATATAGTAGGCATGGGGCATCAAAACTCAGGGCAACCCTATGCTTAGAATTCAGTTGAAGCTCAAAACACTGAAAGCATTCTCGAAAGATGATCTAATGATAGATTTGGAAATGGTTCCAAATTATCTTCCAGCATCAAGATTGAACTTGGTGATCAAAGCATAGTAAACAACATAGTAACCATATCACATTATTATATATATATAGAGTTTCTCACTTGAGTTTGTTTCTAACTTTGCAAAATTTCTCTATAACTTCGCTACAATCGCATTGGAGTCTATGGAATTGACCTTGGACCTTTGGGAAGGCTCGACATATGCTTGCTAGTGGAGATGGGATTGGCCTTGGGTGGTGGCTGTTGTGGTCGTGGTTTGTAGAGGGAGAAAGAAGTGGATTTTCTTTGGTTTTGAAGAGTTCTGATAATATATACTTACTATATAATTTTAATTTCTTTTTGCCATAATTTTGAACGTAACTTTCTTTAGGAAAGAAGCAATTAATGTAGAGATTTAGAAGTGAAGAAGATTAGGAATTTTACAAAAAAGTGTGAATGAAGTGAAGGGAGGTGGTGGGTGCTATTTATAAGCAAAAGTGAGGAGGAAAATATCATGATATTTTTACACAAACACGTCACCATTTGCTCACCACCACACCCCCTCCTACATTATCATTCTCGGCCATGCATTCCCCCCACCAATGTGCTAGCACCTTAAGTGAAAAGAGGTTGACTTTGGTTTGCTTAAGGATGAAGTATACGGAAAATATCTTGATATTTTGTAATATATATTTAAATGTATAAGTTTTATTTTATGTATATATGCGTTCATGTGCCTGTGAATGTATTCATGTATATGTACATGTATGTGTGCGTACGTATATCTCAAATGATTCACAACGTTGCATGAATTTTCTACATTGAATCTTGACGGATTTCGATTTTGATTTTCGGTCATATTTTACTTCATATTTAATATATATATATATATATAAAAACAAAGTTTGAAAATATTTTTTCTATCATTATATATTATTTAAAAGGGCTTATTTAATAATTAAAATAATTATTATATCATTTAAACTCAATTTAAATTCAAAAATCATTTATTCAAAAATAGTGATATCATTGATGATGTCATAAAAAGACTTTATTTTCAAAAATAAAATAAATAGTTTTACTATATATTCTTACTTATATATAAAAGAGTGTTTGCATCCAGCTCCATGCACGATGTCGGATAGTCTAAGAGCTTTTTATTGATAAAACGGTTTTTGTTATTCTATCGATATATCTTACAAAGTATATATTTTGTAAATTTTTATCAAAATAAGATTACCAATATTATTTATTATTCAAAACATTATCATTTATGTTAAAAAAAATCTTTAATTTGAATATTTCAAAAGTTTTCTAAAGTAATGAGTTTGCGCGTCGTTACAATATACATATATCATTATACATATATAATTTATTAACCAACATTTGTTTAATTTAATTAATTAAAATAGATTTAGTTAAAACATAAATAATTTTGAAAAGTTTGTTTTTTACAGGAAAAGCAAACTATTATTATTTTGCACAAGCAAGCCGGATTATAGTGTCCGTACCACTTTAGAAAATTACTACAGGTGTGAGGGTGAAATAGCTCAGCAGTTATTCCCCTTTCTATAATGGCCCGACCACTGACACTGTCACTCACAATACATATCACTAAAAGTAAATATCATGCACAATACATATCACCTAGGTGTTGCTTAAGGCAAACACCAAAATAGCTTGCAAAAGATTCTCATCTGCGATCCAAAATACTATAGTGGCAAACACTTACACTTCACCACATTTCATTAACAAACTCTATGACAAAACAAAGGTAAAAAAAGGTACATAGAATCCAACATGAACAGCAAAAAGCATAGTCGATGCATGATCCAACAAGCAGCCACCCATGAAAAAAAACATAGATTGCCAAATGAATTGTGGGTTGCGGAATAATCGATCTTAAGGCTAATTTAACACTAGAGTGGAGTGAATAGTGTTTTTTAACTTATGTAAATCTTTTTAAAATTCTTTCAAGATTAATATCAAACCAGAGATTAACAACACAGATTTATACTAATAATCAGTCACAGATGCAATCATAGATAAATATAAAAGTAGAAAAGTAAAGCAAGAGAGAAGACACTAGGAATTTGAGAGTGGTCCGGATTAATCAATCCTACATCCAGTCCTATACAATTATTTGTATATATTTCTTTTCAATCGCCAACTTTAAACCAAGTAAAAGGAAAACTAGAATACAATCACAATTTCAAGGCTATGGGACACACCCTCCTATATCACGAGTCCGAGGCAAACTCTCTTGAATTGATCGGGTAATAAGATCACTCACTAGATTTACCGGGGTACTAAGCATGCCCATTTGATTTGATCGGACTACAAGCACATTCACACAAACAAGAGTAGAACTGATGATTTTCCAAAGACAAATAGTTGTACTTTGGATACAATGGATCCCATTGCCAATTCAATAGAACTTTGACCTTTGAAATAAGAGAGCTGCTTGCAAAATAGTAAGTAAGTAGTGGTGAATCAATACAATTGATTCTACATGATTTTGAAGAGTGTATAGTATATTTTTCAAGAGAATTTTTAAGAAAGTAAGGAGCGGAGAAGAAAATAAGTTATTAATTGACTAAAAATTGCTTTGCAATCCCCTTTATAAAATTAATGAACAGATATATCCATTCATGGAGAGTTGTGTCCAAAGGACACTTCCATTCAAAATTTTAAAAAACAAATTAACTGCTTATATGTCAACGTATGAAAATATGTATATTGACATATGCTAATGAATTTTGAAAAAAAAAAATTAAATAGTATGAAAATTCAAAATAGTTTGAACATAGTTTTTAAATACTTTTGAACTCTTTAAAAAATTATAAAATATATTTTGAAATTAAAATAATTTATTTTTATTAAAAATATCAAAGACAAAAATTGAAGATAATGATTAAAAATTTGTTATCAAGGACTTTTAAAATATATTATAATGACTCTAAACACTAATCTATAATCTTGAGCTTTTCATATCTTTGATTTTGAACTCAAGAGTCTTCAAATCTTTACCTTGAGTCTTTATACTATACAGTCTTCAATGTAACACGTGTGAAATATTCTGTACTATATACAATATAACTTGGCAAAACATTAGTATATTTATTTTATATGGCTATTGGTATCAAAATCAATAATTGAGATATTAACAATCTCCCCCTTTTGATGATGACAACCATTGAATAATCTTGTATATAAAATATGATCTAACTCCCTCCGAGTTACATAACTCCCCCTAAATATATGCATACCTTTATTTTACATTTTTCTTCCCCTTTATCATCAATAAAAATGAGTGAGTAAATTAAAACTCCCCCTAAATGATATACAAGTAAATTATGGAGTCAATACTAAGCAATATTAAACACTAATCCATATGGATTTTAAACTATATAATTGTGATATATAATTGGGACATTAAATATGACATATTAAGGTTACAATACTACGACATATACTTAAGGAAATACTAGATAGTTATAATGTGGCATATATGAATGGTGATTAATCCTAGATTAAAGACATTAAATAAGACAAACCTATACAAAACAAACTAAAGTACTTAAACAACCAAATGCATGCACTCCAAATATACAAGATAAACAAATCAAACCAAAAAAATCAAGCCAAATGCACAAAAAAACAATCCTATAAAATAAGACTCTACTACAAATTCTAATGTTTAGGCTTTATCATAGAAGATTTATGAATGCAACTGTTGAGGTAATCACTACACCAAAATAGTGATTTTGCAACATTTATATTTGTAAACTTGCAACACTTATAAATGTTACAAACTACTAATAGTACAAAAGTGTTAAGGTAGCTAGAAAAGTGTTAGAAATAAATAATTTTTTAAATAAACTTTACAACACACGGGTTATGAGTTGTGTCACAAATAAGTTTTGCAATGGTGGGTAAATTTGTAAATATTTCATTAACAAGTGAGCTCATTTGTAATTTAGTATGCATTTCATTTCCCATAATTATCCATTCAAATTCCCATTTCAGGCCGCATTTTATTTATTTTCAATTTAGGTTTCTCCTTCTTAGGGACTCTCCACAAATCAACGACGCTCGAGGCATCCGATAGCTTTTCTCGACGAATCCATGATGGTAAGGCCTCCGGTAGCTCTTCTCTCGCAGCGCCTACGACATCAATCAGCTATACATCGATCGATGGCTCTTACGATTCATCACATCCAATTTAGGGTTAAGATTTGCATTTGTACATGCGATTTGATGGAACATCGAGGACTCTTGCAACATCAGGTTCTACGCATCACAAAAACATCGGGTTCGATTTCGATTTTGTATTTTAGATTATTTTCTATTATTTTATGCATTGAAACCTCGAACTATCTGCTGATGGTGAGCTTAAGATTGATCGTAGAAGTCAACTAAGACCTATGTTTGGTCTTAACAATGTGTTTGATTTTACAAAAAAAATTAATTTAACATACGAAGTAGTAAAGATAACCAGTTTTAATATAATATAATACATGTTTGATTTTCATTATGACCATTCTTCTATCTTTTATATGTTTTTCTTAATTCATTTCGGTCATGAAAGGTTTTTTAAATCCCTAGAAGTTTACTTGGAAGTGTAAATATGCTATATTTGCTTTATATTTTGAAAGAAAATTTAGTATGACTCATGAAGTGAAAAGGATGAATTTTTTTGATATCATAGATCAGTATTTGATTTTTTGTCATGACTATTTTTATGCATCTTTTTCCATTTTTTGTACTTCATTTGCATGTCTAATCCTCTTTTATTATCAATACATCATACGCCTTTTTCCTGAACATTCACTTTTCGTTTGTTTGGATTTACAGTGAACGGGTTTTTTCCTCTGATTTTTATGTAATTATAGCTTGGTTTCTAAAAAGTTGTCATTTAGATATGGATTTAGAAAACTTATATAAGTCATAAACATATTCTAACTCTTCTAGTTTTTGAAAACTACTATTTTCCTACAAATAAAAGTTAATCTGATTCTCTTGTCTGATTTCTTGAAATTATTTAAAACATATTCATTCAAATCAAGATCAATTTTTTTCACCTTGTGTGTGCATGCCTATAAATATTGGCTTAACATTTTAATAGATTTGTTTAAAATGCTACAGTTTGGAAATTACTTCTAACTATAATATTTCTATGTCATCACTGAACTAAAAAATAGTCAGTAAAGTCTGCAAATTTATATTTAATCAGTTTGGTATATTATATATATTTTATTCGATGATAGATCAATGTAATTATGAAAAATTAAATATTTACTTGCTTTAGTTAAGGGAAAAGAGGTGGATCAATGATTTACTTCTAATATGTACTATCATATAATTGCAATTTATCCTTAGTTCTATATGGTTGTAATTGAAGTTTTTACTTGTTTGATGCCACTAATTATGGTAAAAAAACATGCTCTGTGTATGCCAAATTCTTTTGAACAATTTAAAAGTTGGATTTGTTCGACTTGTTAATTGCTAGTTGGGTTGGGAAATTTTTGAAAGATTTTACATATATGTTTATCAAATATGGATCGCTACACCATAGCAACCGAGCAGTGCTTAGTTTCATTAGCAATTGAACTAAGTAGTGCTCAGTTAAGTTACTGAGCATAATGCTCAGTTGCAACAACTAAGCACTATGCCCTGTTGGAAATGCAACTGGGTAGTGCTTAGTTGCATTTGCAACAAAACTAATCACGGCTCGGTTATGCAACTGAGCATAGTGCTCGGACAACAACTTAGCATTGTACCCATATCACTCAGTTGCATTATCAACCAGACAGTTTTGAGCAATTTTATAGAGAAACTTAAAATCAGTAAAAAAATACATGACTTTATGGTGTGCATCCTACCATTGAGAGTTTACATCAGAGTATATAAAAAGATGGGAATTAAAATTTGTGTCTTTTTCATACTTTTTCCCGAGGTAAATATATAATGATTGATGAAATAGCATAAAATGCTTAAAATTCAAACCTTTTTAAACATATACATATATTTTTGCAATCAAAGTGTATAGCAGCATAAGTAATTATAAGGATAACTTATAAACAGAGAAAAAAACAATTATACACATATGCATACGTATAATTATGTGTGCGTATAAAGACTGAGTGTGTCTAACCATATTAAAGAAGCACTTTCAGATACATAATGTTTTCATATCTTCTCATCTTTGTACTTCAAAAAATTAATCTATTTACTCATCTAACTAAACTGAATTATATATTGATTTGGTTTATATTAGTCTTCGATATATAACTAATTAAGTAATTTCAACAGGAGTTTATGAGCGTGATTCATTTTGTCTAGATATTAAAACAACTTTAATAATAGAAAGAAATAAACTGAAAAGAAACAAGCTTCAAAGGAATGTTGTACGATGTTGACAATCAAAGTTGTACTTAGCAATTAAAAATGATCGAACATACATATGATTTTATTCAAATAAAAAGCAGAAAGATTTAATTGTACAACCAGGTGAAGCACTGTCATCAGTGTAGTGGAATATAATCTCTTCTATTATATAGCTTTTAAATTAGTTATAGTTTTTAAAATCATGGTTTTCTTGAAAAGGAATGAATGAAAGGGTCATCAATCTTAGGTCATGGCCAACTATGGTGAGAGTATTGCTGGGGAATCGACGAACAAATTAAACTTTCTAGTTTGTCATCTATTTTTTATATGTGTGTAGGATTACAATATTGCTCATGTTTTTGTTGCTCATCATATGAAATTAAAGAAACGGTTTATTATATTATTTTTTCTTTAGCAATATACTGAATTTGGGAAATTTTTGAAAACTAAGTTTGGATTTGGAAACTTACTAAAGATTTTGTAAGAAGTTTAACTATGAATTTTGGAAAAGTTAAACACTTAAGAGATTTGAAAAATCTAAATTGAACGGTTTGTTTTGGGAAAGTTAATGGAATATGTAACTTTTTCTTACTTGGTAATTTCGAGGACGAAATTCTTTTAAGGGGGAAGTTTGTAACGACCCAGAATTTCTGTCAATTAAAAATTGTATATTTAATTGATTTTAAATATTAATAAGTCAAATTTATAAGTCGAATAATTTATTTTTCGAATATCTGGATTTAATTGGGTAATTTAATTTATAATTTAACAATTGAAATTCCAGAAATAATTGAATATTTGATTTAATTGATTGAAAATGATTGGTAAAATTTTATTATATCATATTGGAGGTAGAATGATGCTATAGAACTTTTAAAATTGAATTTAAAGTTAATTTGTGAAAATTGAATATTTTAATATTTAATTGACAAGTTAAAATAGCCAATTTTCAAACAGTCTCTGATTTTGACGAAACCAGTTTCATCGGATACGTAATGTGATATTATTTTAAGATTTCGAATTTCATGTCAATCAGATTTATGGTTTGCCCGGGGCAAGCCAAAACGCATAGAAATTAGTTTAAATCGGTTTAATTTGAATTTGATCGTTTATTGCCGTAACTCGCACAGATGATCGAATTAGCCTTCGAAACATGTTCCATTGTGTTCGGAACGTGGGGTAAACCTTAGAAACGCCAACCGACACGCTTCGTTTGGAGTTCGGAAATATTTCGGTTGAATAGTGTTTGCAAATTTTCTATAAAAGGACCTTCATTTCTTCAATTTACACTCAAGCCCTAATTCAGAACCCTAGCCGCCATCAACGGTCCAATGGCCGAAAATGATCAAGCTTCTTCCCTCAATTTCTTTCAATCCATCAGTTATTAGAAAAAGTTGTTAACTACAACATTGAAGAGCTCGTTGAGATCTATAGATCCAACGGCTATGATCGGAAGATACGTCGCCGATCAATGGCAAATTGCATTCAAAGGTCGCGCGTTGTAGGGTGTTTTGCACGGCAAGGATGAGGCCGAGCTCGACTCTATCTCGGCCGAAGGTGGAGTTCATCGAGGGCTTCTATGTGGCGCAAGTTGATCGAGGTGGAAGTGCTCGTATGGGGTGCAAAAATCTAGGGTTTAGGAGGCAAGATGGGTTCATGCGATCGAATACTGGAAAGGAAGGGAGGATGCGTGCAAGGGCCGAGATCTAGAAGCAAAGAACGAACGGTTGTGATTATTTTTAGGTTAAAATAAATAAAATAATTTGTAAATTGATTTGTACAAACTTCTAAATACGATAACTTTTTCATACGAGGTCGAAAACGCACGAAATGAATTGCGTTGGGTTCGTATGGACGAGCACTACGCAATAGATCTGGATTGGAGTCGATTGGAGCTAGTGAAAATTTTGGGTAAAATTAAACGCCCGTTTAATTTTATTCGAAATAAAACGCGGAAACTGAATTGAAACCAAGGTGAGAACTTCTCACTCAATCGAATAGTTTCGATTTAAATTTTAAATAGTTAGATTTAAAATTGATGATCGTATGCCTGGATGATGATTGTTATCTATTGATTGAAATAGACATTATACGCCGTTATTAAGCGGAGGTTATTTATTAAAAACATATACCGCGAATATTTCACTGCAAAGTGAAATTGGCATTATATATGTACTTAGAGTTGTTTTCCCGCATTATATAGCAGATGAGACCCTATTGCACCGCATAATAGCGGATAATATTTTATAAATCCCATATACCGCGATATTCTGTATTAGAACGGAATTGGTATTGTGCTAACATCTTTGGATGCAGGGAAACAGGTTGGAGGGATCCAACTGGATTCCTCACCTATATTGATTTATTTACAAATATTGTGATATTTGTTGATTATCATATACTGATATATGATGTCTTTGTTGTCGTGATTGACTATTTGGTGCTATTGCATCATCGGATCCATTTTGAAGTTTTAAAATGATGATTTTGATTCTAAAAAAAAATTTAAAGTGATTTTTGAAAGTATGTGTTTTATTAAATTTTGAATTGTTAAAATAAATAAACGTTATAATTTTATTGTTATAAAAGTTATATTTTTGGAAAATAGTACTTAAGTATGATTTTGGAGTTATATAAGTTTTAAATAACGTTTTGTAAATTATTAAAAGGATTGGTTTATTTAAATTAAGATTTTTGAATTATTATAAACGGTTTATATAAAAGATTTCTAAGATTAATATTTATAAATTAAAAATATAGGAAATAGATGTTTTCGAGAAATAAGGAAATAGTGGACTATAACACTGTTGTTATAGTAAATGATATCCGAAAGGAAAAGTTTTGTATAGTATTGGGATTTATATATCTATCTAAATTTCGAATCCCTATACTAGTGATTTTGGGTCGTCGTAACGATGTTTTACGCAACATTCGTTTTGACTCAAACAAATGTGTTAAGAGAATGTTTTCCTTAAAGAATAAAATATATACTTAATTTCGATTTAAGTATATTGAATATTTTCCAAGTGTTGAAAATAAATGAATTTGTGAATTACTTATTATTAAATAAGTATAGAAATGTTTTCCAATATGAAGTGAATGTTTTGAAATTTTATCTTTTAAAGATAAATTGAAAATGAATATTAGAAATCGATTTGAAAATCGTATTTTCATACATATTTTGGAATTGTAAATTTACTATGGAATTTATAAAAGAAAGGGAAATTTGTTTAAAAATAAACGTTGATTTATTTTTGAAGCGTGGAAATAAATTTACGGATTTGGAACGTAAATATAAAGTAAATCGGTAAGGATTTATTTAATTGGTTTAAATGATCCATTTTGAAATGAAAGTGTTTCCGTTTAAGGAAATTGATTTGAAATTTGTTTTCAAATGGTTGAAGTGTGGAAATTCTATATCTTGTAAAGATATTTTTGGAAAATAAATAATTTAGAAAATTATTTGGGATCTGGTGACGTTGTGCATAACTATTGATAGTTAAATAACCGACTATCAATATTTACCTTTAAATAGGGATTTGTTGTGATTTGCTTGAATTTGAATGCCACACTTATTTTTAAAATAAGCGCTTACTATTCGGGTTAGCCGGGAAAGGACCTTGGGGTCGTATAACCCATTCCGAATATGTGATACGTCATTATGGATTTCATTTGATGACCGGTGTTGAAGACCGGATATTTTTGAAAACGGAAGGATTACCGTCGAATGACTCTGCATCGGCCGATCTCCGATATAGAGGTTTTATCACCCTTAGTGACGGGAAGTCCGGATGTGATTAGTGAATACCCGGATTGCAAGGGCTTCTTTGGAAGTGCCTTCGGTTCTGTTCGAGCCCGGAATAGACTTGTATGGATTGTATGTCACACATTACAAATTGAGATATAAAGCTGATTTCTTTCAAATATATTTCTGTTGGTGGCGGAGAATTTATTCTCTTAGCTTGACACCCTTCTCTGAGACATACGAGCTCAGACGTTATATAGTTGAAGGTTATTAGTGATATACTCCCAATTTGGTAGTGTGATATGCTAAGTGCTGTTGAGAATTTGATCATCGAAGCACAACTTTTGTATAAAGCGTGGCTTTGTGGACGAGACTTCGTCGGACCTCACACCCCGGTAATGGTCAAAACAGGAAGGATGCAGCAAGGTTCTAGGGAGTAACGCCCCTTAGTGTATGTCATTGCCTTCTGGATAGAAGTGGTATCATGGTATGGAGCCCAGATACTTAACTTATGTGAATATTGCAAATTTATACGACTTGGTGATTGATGTTGGTTGAGGATCCTCAGATAAAGGTTGTTACAACCGAGAGATGGCATACGCGCGTCAGTAGTTACCTATTTTTGCAGAGGTAAACCGGCCTTGTGTTGGCAGAGATCCGGTTAGGTTCTCGGGGCGTCTTTCCAGAGGCGTACTCATGTGGCAATGGGAAGTTCCTTGGCCTAACCATTTGTTGGAAATCCAAAGAAACAATACGAACCTTGTACGGTTTTAGTTGTAGAACCTGCCATTTAATATGGTAGCTATAGTAGGCATAATATAATGGTACCTATGCTGGCTAAGATTTATATTCTACTTTCGAAAGGTTTTCTACACTATGCACTAATAATAATATCAAAAATGATTTGATTTTGCGTAGTAAGCATCTTTCACTATCATAAGGAGAAATCTCCCCCAAGTCTGCGTTTGCATTGTGTGTGTGTCGAGAGGCCCTATGGTAGTTTTATTTTTAAAAGCATTTCGAATTAACTTTAAAATTATTCCTCGGTTTTGTTAAAAAAAAATTAAAAAAAATAAACTGTTTTAGTTCTCACACTAGTCACATGACTGACTCGGAGTTTATTGTTTTCCTTTCTAAACTCTGGGTGACCACCAATTTCCACATGGGCAGCCTAGAGTCAGGTTATCAGGATATTCTGGAATTCAGGAGTTGCAAGAGGCAAGCTGGATGGCATGGCGTATTCACTGGTATATAGTATTTCTTTCCCGCTGTTTGTTGTTGTGCACTCTGATGATGTAATGTAATATAATATGATGTAATGTAATAACTGATATAGTTCTTTGTTTAAAGATTATTCATTTATCTATTATATGTTGTTCGCTGCGAATATGTGAGATTCTGATATTGTTCTGTTGTTTCTTTCTGTTCTGTTCTATCTTTTTCTCTCTTCTTCTATCTTTTTCTTCTTCTTTAACCATAACCATACGGTTTTTCGGCATTCAATTGCTCAGCAATTGATACAGTGGACGTATTGATGTCGGTTTTCGAGCGTCGAAAAGTCGTGTCGTTACATTTGGTATCAGAGCATATGGTTAAGCGACAACCATGGCTCTTTTGGGTATTACTCATTAGAGATAGAGTCAGTAGTACTCTGGAATGAGTGTGAGTGTAATTATAGATATGAGCACGTATTTGTTAGTGAAAATAAAATTGTTTTATATTGTGATGATTGGTTTGTTGAGTGGTATATGGATTCTGGTCGGTATGGTCTGGACAACTCTATCGATAGGGATCTCTAAACACTTGTTCAAAACAATTCGGCACGATATGGTTTTAAATTGGGTAAATGAAATAATTTTACCTTGATTATATTTTATATATAAAGGAAATAATTTTTCGGAATTATTAAAGTGTATATGAATTGATTGTTTGATTGTTGAATAAGTTAAATAAAAACAACAGCTGTAAAAGAATGAATTGTATGAGCAAATGAATTATAAGTATGAAGTTATAATTAATATAATTTACAATTGTGAGATAATCTTATATATACAAACAGTGAAATTTTATAAGTAAAAGATTTGTAAATATGATTTGTAATTTGAAGTAGAGCTCCAGAGTAATATTTGAAAACAAATTTATAGAATTTGAAATTTTGAGATTTGGGAAATTTAAATTCATTGGAGTTCGAAAATGATTTTCAAGGGTTTTGGAAAATTGTTTTGGAGAAATTAAAGCTCTAAACTCTTTTCGGTCGCTGGAAAATAATTCTGATGATGATTGCAACATCATCGGTGTTCATTTTCAGGTTTCCAAAAGAGGGATTGCTGCCAAATTGTTTTAAATGAAAATAATTTGGAAAATTTGAGTTTGGGTTTTGAAATTCAAAGGATAGTTGAATTGGTTTCAAAAATGGTTTTGAAAGGTTGAAAAGACTCTGGAATCCTATTTAAAATATTATGGGAATGATAAATGAGTTGATAACTCATACAATTTGAGTTTTAATAGAATAAATTCAACTTAAAGGATGGAGTTAAATTAAAGGAAGTATAAGTGAATCTATAAAAATCCAAGTGGTAATTGTTGAATATAAGTTGTATAACTTATGAAATGAGAAAATGAAAGTGAAGCAAATTGTTAAAAATGGTTAAACAATTTTGTTAAGCAAAATAAATCTGAATTTGAATAAGTGATGAAAATTTACTTTGGTAAAAGTTAAATAGAAATGAAACCTGAATTGGATTTGTAAGTGGAAATTTAAGTTAAGCTAAACAAATGATGTTTGAAAAGGAATATAACTTAAGTGAAGTCGAATAAAGTTGATTTTGGTGTCAAAGTTAATTCATAAGTGAATTAATGAAATGAAGTCATTAAGAATTTGAACTTGAGTTATATAAATGAAATTCAACTTTATATTGTTAAATGAATTAGCAGTTGAATTAATAAATAGATTGAATGCTAATCAATCTAATGTAAAAGAATTTATATAGAAAAATGAATGTAAGTGTAAATCCATTAGAAGCTAATGAAGTTGAAAAATTGAATAAATTTGATTGTGACGGATGTACAGTGGTTGTTATATGAATGTTAGTTGATTGTGTAAAATTCATTAAGTGTTAATGAAATTGAATTAGAAAAAATTTGAAAGCTAAAGTAATTGAATCCAAATTGGATGAATATGAACTGAATTTGATTCAATTTGGAAGTAAACTAACGTGAATGTAAATTAGTGAATGATTGCTAATTGAATATGAATGTGAATGAATGTTAGTAAATCCAATGTCAACAAATCAAATGTGATTAAATTAAAAATCAATTCATTGAATGTTAATGAGAAGTGAATGTATATTGATTTGATATGGATTTGTTGGATGATAGTTGTTTGGTGGTTGCATTTGTTGATTGAATGCATTACTATGTTGGCACATGCAGTTATTATGTTGCTATATGATGTATATTGATATTATTTTCATATATGCATGCTTCTCATTGTTGCTGAGTGTTTAGTAGGTGTGGATTGCGCTTGCTTCGCACTTGGAGCTCGCTTTCGCGCTATATTAACCGTATATGCTCGCTAATAATATATAAGGTACATATCTCGGATTACGTACCGTACTTTTACACTTTTTTCTCTACGGGATGCCTCATCACTTAATGAGATGTATATTTGTGATATATATACTGTCATTTTTTTCGGATCGAGCCGCGCAAAGGAGACTCTGGCGAATTTTTCCAAAAATTTAAGGCGTTAGAATATTTTTGAGAAAATTGGAAAATTTTTGAAAACTAAGTTTGGATTTGGAAACTTACTAAAGATTTTGTAAGAAGTTTAACTATGAATTTTGGGAAAGTTAAACACTTAAGAGATTTGAAAAATCTAAATTGAACGGTTTGTTTTGGGAAAGTTAATGGATTCTGTAACTTTTTCTTAGTAATTTCGAGCACGAAATTCTTTTAAGGGGGGAAGTTTGTAATGAACCAGAATTTCTGTCAATTAAAAATTGTATATTTAATTGATTTTAAATATCAATAAGTCGAATTTATAAGTCGAATAATTTATTTTTCGAATATCTGGATTTAATTGGGTAATTTAATTTATAATTTAATAATTGAAATTCCAGAAATAATTGAATATTTGATTTAATGTGATGGAAAATGATTGGTAAAATTTTATTATACCATATTGGAGGTAGAATGATGTTATAGAACTTTTAAAATTGAATTTAAAGTTAATTTGTGAAAATTGAATATTTTAATATTTAATTGACAAGTTAAAATAGCCAATTTTCAAACAGTGTTGGATTTCGACGAAACCAGTTTTATCGGATCCGTAATGTGATATTATTGTAAGACTTTAAATTTCGTGTCAATCAGATTTATGGTTTGTCCGAGGCAAGCCAAAACGCATAGAAATTAGTTTAAATCGGTTTAATTTGAATACGATCGTTTACTGCCGTAACTCGCACAGATGATCGAATTAGCCTCTGAAACATGTTCCATTGTGTTCGAAATGTGGGGTAAACCTAAGAAACGCCAACCGGCACGCTTCGTTTGGAGTTCGGAAAAATTTCGGGTGAATAGTGTTTGCAAATTTTCTATAAAAGGACCTTCATTTCTTCAATTTACACTCAAGCCCTAATTCAGAACCCTAGCCACCATTAATGGTCCAATGGCCGAAAATGATCAAGCTTCTTCCCTCAATTTCTTTCAATCCATCAGTTATTAGCAAAAGTTGTTAACTACAACATTGAAGGGCTCGTTGAGATCTATAGATCCAACGGCTGTGATCGGAAGATACGTCGCCGATCAACGACAAATTGCATTCAAAGGTCGCGCGTTGTAGGGTGTTTTGCACGGCAAGGATGAGACCGAGCTCGACACTATCTCGGCCGAAGGTGGAGTTCATCGAGGGCTTCTACGTGGCGCAAGTTGATCGAGGTGGAAGTCCTCGTATGGGGTGCGAAAATCTAGGGTTTAGGAGGCAAGATGGGTTCACGCGATCGAATACTGGAACGGAAGGGAGGATGCGTGCAAGGGCCGAGATCTAGAAGCAAAGAACGAACGGTTGTGATTATTTTTAGGTTAAAATAAATAAAATAATTTGTAAATTGATTTGTATAAACTTCTAAATACGATAAGTTTTTCATACGAGGTCGAAAACGCACGAAATGAATTGCGTTGGGTTCGTATGGACGAGCACTACGAAATGGAGCTGGATTGGAATCGATTGGAGCTAGTGAAAATTTTGGGTAAAATTAAACGCCCGTTTAATTTTATTCGAAATAAAACGCGGAAACTGAATTGAAATCAAGGTGAGAACTTCTCACTCAATCGAATAGTTTCGATTTAAATTTTAAATAGTTAGATTTAAAATTAATGATTGTATGCCTAGATGATGATTGTTATCTATTGATTGAAATAGACATTATACGCCGTTATTAAGCGGAGGTTGTTTATTAAAAACATATACTGCGAATATTTCACTGCAAAATGAAATTGGTATTATATATGTACTTGGAGTTGTTTTCCCGCATTATATAGCAGATGAGACCCTATTGCGCCGCATAATAGAGGATAATATTTTATAAATCCCATATACCGCGATATTCCGTATTAGAACGGAATTGGTATTGTGCTAACATCTTTGGATGCAGGAAACAGGTTGGAGGGATCCAACTGGATTCCTCACCTATATTGATTTATTTACAAATATTGTGATATTTGTTGATTATCATATACTGATATATGATGTCTTTGTTGTCTTGATTGACTATTTGGTGGTGTTGCATCATCGGATCCATTTTTGAAGTTTTAAAATAATGATTTTGATTCTAAAAAAAATTTTAAAGTGCTTTTTGAAAGTATGTGTTTTATTAAATTTTGAATTGTTAAAATAAATAAACATTATAATTTTACTGTTATAAAAGTTATATTTTTGGAAAATAGTACTTAAGTATGATTTTGGAGTTATATAAGTTTTAAATAACGTTTTGTAAATCATTAAAAGGATTGGTTTATTTAAATTGAGATTTTTGAATTATTATAAACGGTTTATATAAAAGACTTCTAAGATTAATATTTATAAATTAAAAATATAGGAAATAGATGTTTTCGAGAAATAAGGAAATAGTGGACTGTAACACTGTTGTTATAGTAAATGATTTCCGAAAGGAAAAGTTTTGTATAGTATTAGGATTTATATATCTATCTAAATTTCGAATCCCTATACTAGTGATTTTGGGTCGTCGTAACGATGTTTTACGCAATATTCGTTTTGACTCAAACAAATGTGTTAAGAGAATGTTTTTCTTAAAGAATAAAATATATACTTAATTTCGATTTAAGTATATTGAATATTTTCCAAGTGTTGAAAATAAATGGATTTGTGAATTACTTATTATTAAATAAGTATAGAAATGTTTTCCAATATGAAGTGAATGTTTTGAAATTTTATCTTTTAAAGATAAATTGAAAATGAATATTATAAATCGATTTGAAAATCGTATTTTCATAGATATTTTGGAATTGTAAACTCACTATGGAATTTATAAAAGAAAGGGAAATTTGTTTAAAAATAAACGTTCATTTATTTTTGAAGTGTGGAAATAAATTTATGGATTTGGAATGTAAATATAAAGTAAATCGGTAAGGATTTATTTAATTGGTTTAAATGATCCATTTTGAAATGAAAGTGTTTCCGTTTAAGGAAATTGATTTGAAATTTGTTTTCAAATGGTTGAAGTGTGGAAATTATATATCTTGTAAAGATATTTTTGGAAAATAAATAATTTGGAAAATTATTTTGGATCTGGTGATGTTGTGCATACCTATTGGTAGTTAAAAAACCGACTATCAATATTTACCTTTAAATAGACATTTGTTGTGATTTGCTTGAATTTGAATGCCACACTTATTTTTAAAATAAGCGCTCACTATTCGGGTTAGCCGGGAAAGGACCTTGGGGTCGTATAACCCATTCCGAATATGTGATACGTCGTTGTGGATTACATTTGATGACCGGTGTTGAAGACTGGATATTTTTGAAAACGGAAGGATTACCATCGAATGACTCTGCATCGGCCGATCTCCGATATAGAGGTTTTATCACCCTTAGTGACGGGAAGTCCGGACGTGATTAGTGAATATCTGGATTACAAGGGCTTCTTTGGAATGCCTTCGGTTCTGTTCGAGCCCGGAACAGACTTGTATGGATTGTATGTATGACATTACAAATTGAGATATAAAGCTGATTTCTTTTAAATATATTTCTGTTGGTGGTAGAGAATTTATTCTCTTAGCTTGACACCCTTCTCTGAGACATACGAGCTCAGAGGGTATATAGTTGAAGGTTATTAGTGATATACTCCCAATTTGGTAGTGTGATATGCTAAATGCTGTTGAGAATTTGATCATCAAAGCACAGCTTTTGTATAAAGCGTGGCTTTGTGGACGAGACTTCGTCGGACCTCACACCCCGGTAATGGTCAAAACAGGAAGGATGCAGCAAGGTTCTAGGGAGTAGCGCCCCTTAGTGTATGTCATTGCCTTCTGGATAGAAGTGGTATCATGGTATGGAGCCCAGATACTTAACTTATGTGAAGATTGCAAATTTATATGACTTTGTGATTGATGTTGGTTGAGGATCCTCAGATAAAGGTTGTTACAACCGGGGGATGGCATACGCGCGTCACTAGTTACCTATTTTTGCAGAGGTAAACCGGCCTTGTGTTGGCGGAGATCCGGTTAGGTTCTCGGGGCGTCTTTCCAGAGGCGTACTCATGTGGCAATGGGAAGTTCCTTGGCCTGACCATTTGTTGGAAATCCAAAGAAACAATACGAACCTTGTACGGTTTTAGTTGTAGAACCTGCCATTTAATATGGTAGCTATAGTAGGCATAAAATAATGGTACCTATGCTGGCTAAGATTTATATTCTACTTTCGAAAGGTTTTCTACACTATGCACTAATAATAATATCAAAAATGATTTGATTTTGCGCAGTAAGCATCTTTGACTATCATAAGGAGAAATCTCCCCTAAGTCTGCGTTTGCATTGTGTGTGTGTCGGGAGGCCTTTTGGTAGTTTCATTTTTAAAAGCATTTCGAATTGACTTTAAAAATTATCCTCAGTTTTGTTAAAAAAAAATAAAAAAAAATAAACTGTTTTAGTTCTCACACCAGTCACGTGACTGACTCGGAGTTTATTGTTTTCCTTCCTAAACTCTGGGTGCCCACTAATTTCCACACGGGCAGCCTAGAGTCAGGTTATCAGGATATTATGGAATTCAGGAGTTGCAGGAGGCAAGCTGGATGGCATGACGTATTCACTAGTATATAGTATTTCTTTCCCGCTGTTTGTTGTTGTACACTCTGATGATGTAATGTAATATAATATGATGTAATGTAATAACTGATATAGTTCTTTGTTTAAAGATTATTTATTTATCTATTATATGTTGTTCCGCTGCGATATGTGAGATTCTGATATTTTCTGTTGTTTCTTTCTGTTTTTTTTATCTTTTTCTCTCTTCTTCTATCTTTTTCTTCTTCTTTAACCATAACGGTACGGTTTTCCGGCATTCGATTGCTCGGCAGTTGATACAGTGGACATATTGATGTCGGTTTTCGAGCGTCGAAAAGTCGCGTCGTTACAGTGAGTTAAAAGGTGAGATTTTTATCTCACATCTATGCCGATACCCTTCTATGTTGTTGGGTATGAATTCCTAACACTTATTCATATGTAATTACTTTTGATTCGGATTGGTTTTGTGAACATTGCAATTTTTATTGTTTTGGATTGAAATCTTTAAAGATCCTAATTTTGATGTTTGAACATGTTTTTGGTGATGCATTGAAGAGCCAATAGGACCGGGTAGCCGATGGGCGTAATCCCCTAGCGTCCGTGCTCGACCGGGCTGGAGGAGAGGGACTGAGTTAGGGTATTTAGTTGGCTAGTGGGCTGAACCCAAACCCAAAACCCAACTAGAAAAAGTAGCAAAATTCAACTTACTCCAAACATATCAAAGCTTATACTTAAAAAGATCGCAAACGCCATTTTGAACTCAATGGAAGTGGTTTCGAGCCCCAATTCGGCCGTTTGAAAAAAGTAACATTTCGGATCTAAAAATCCGACTAACGACGCTATATTTAAATAAAACATTTAAATATATAACCGTTAAATATGCAGGTTGTTACAGGACTAATTCTCAAACATCATCTCTTGTAAACTAATTCGATGCTTCTTGCATATTAAAAAAATCCATGAATCATTTACTGTTGCTTCCTTTGGATTTTTAGGTTCATTAGTTGAGATAAAAGCTAAATTACTCATTTTATTTAATTGATGTCTTGTTTTTACAACTAACTCTATATTTCCTTGAATGTTCTCTATAGTTAGTTCTTTCAAATATTTTGTTATTTTATTTGGATATTAATTTTCAAAATTATCATTATTTTCATTATTAGTGATTTCATTATTTGTGATTTCATTTTTTATTTCCGATTAAAATTTTCTTCTTCATCAATACTGGTACTATTTTCTTTGAAATTTTCAACAAATGAAATATGTAATGTTTATCAATTGTGTTAGTCCTAGTGTTAAAAGCTCTATAAGATTTACTTCTATTAGTGTGTCCAATAAAAATTCTTTTATCTAATTTAGCATCAAATTTATTTAAGTTATCTTTTGTGTTTAATATAAACCATTTACTACCAAAAACTCTAAAATAATATACTGTATGCATTTGACCATAAAATAACTCATAATGGAGTTTTCTTAGTAAATGGCCTTATTAAAATTCTATTTAAAATATAATATGTGGTAGCAACTTCCAAATCATTTTAGATAATTACTATCATTTAGAATAATCTTAGCACCTTCTTATGTAGTTCTATTTTTACGTTCTACTACTTCATTTTGTTGAGGTGTTCTTGGGAATGAAAAATTGTGTAATTTCTTTCCTATTATAGAATTTTTCAAAAAATTTGTTTTTGAACTCTCCTCCACGATTGCTCCTAATTGTTTTAATTTTAATTGACTTTTGATTCTATATTCTTTTAGTAAAAATATTAAACATTTCAAAAGCTTCGCTTTTAAGTTTTAAGAAAATTTTCAATGTGTATATAGAGAAATCATCTACAATTACAACAACATTTCTATTATGATTTACATATTGTATTTATAAGGGTCCAAAAAGGTCTAGATGAAGAAGTTTAAGGGGTTGGAAAGTATAAATCATATCTTTTGATTTAAAAGAACATTTTTAAAGTTTTCTTTGGTAGACATCACATAAGTTGTTAACTGTAAAACTCATTTTAGGGAGGCCCCTAACAAGTTCATATCTAGCAACTTTAGATAAGTGTTTGAAATTCAAATGACCAAATCTTTTGTGACAAATCTAACGATCACTTAATTTAGCCAAAAATCATAGATTGTCATTTGACACTTTCATCCTTATGACATAATGATGTGTATCCTAATACCCTTAAAGATAACGTTTGACTCATTTTCTTCAATGTGGCAAATGTCCTTTTCAAACTTAATTTTAAAACCTTTATCACATAATTGACTAATACTAAGCAAGTCATGTTTTAAATTCTTAACTAGCAAAACATTAAAAGGTATAAGTTTTAGAGTTATCGACATTGCCTATGACGATTGCATATCCTTTAGACTTTTCTTCGAAGTTAACTAATCCACCATCTCTATAAACAATATCTTTCAAGATCTCTGGATTTCAAGTCTTGTGTCTTCACCATACACTATATAGTATTTATTTTTCCTTCTTGATTTGTGATGCATGAATATGAATACAATCGAGTGTGAATTGATTCTATATGATTTTGAAGAGTGTAGAGTATATTTTCCAAGGGTACATTCAAGAAAGTAAGGAGTGAGAAGAAAATAAGTATTAATTAATTAAAAATTCCTTTACACTTCCCTCTATATAGTGAATGAGCAGATGTATCCATTCATGAAGTTTATGTCCAAATGACACTTCCATTCAAAATTTAGAAAACAAATTAACGGTCTATACGTCGACATATGAAAATACGTATGTCGAAATATGTTAGTAAATCTTAAAAAATATTTTTTTTAATTGTTTTGAAAACTCTATACTTTGTAAAATAATTTGAACATAGTTTTTAAATATTTTTAAACTCTTAGTTTTTTATAAAATATTTAAAAATATATATTGAAATAAAAATAATTTATTTTTGTTTAAAATATCAAAGATCGGTAATTGAAGATAAAGATTAGAAATTTCTATCAAGGACTTTAACAATATATACTAATGACTCTGAACACTAAATTACAACCTTGAGCTTTTCATATCATTACCATTGAATGCATGAGACTTTAAATCTTTATTTTGGGTCTTTATACCGTACAATCTTTGATTTAGCAACTGCGTAATATTCTGCATTATATATTATATAACTTAGAAAAACATTAGTATCTATATTTTATATGGTTGTTGTAATCAAAATCAATAATTGAGGTATTAACGCGAACATTGTCGCTTATAAAACAAACACATATCCACAACATCCAAAATGCATAATTCCACTAGAAGATGCTGACCAAAGGCACTAGAAGTTGACATTCCAAGAACAAATACATAGAAACGTACCAAAAGCTGAAATAGTGCAATGAACCAATGAATGCAAAGTGAAACCCATAAGATACTATGAGAGAGGCACATGAGGACCGACAAACTAATGGAAGAGCCAATGTCCATTGATCGAACATTCACCATGGAGGAAGCTACTGAGTTGATAAAATGCCAGGAAGTAGTAAAGGGAAAATTAAAAAGCCTAGCATAGGACAACAACATAGGTAAGCCGAATAAATTACCCCACATCACTGAAACTCCAGAAAATTCAATTAACAAACAAATCCAAAAACCATAAGTTCGAGTAGAAGAAAACATTATAGAGCATATGCCTCTACAATAAGAAAAGCTAAATCAATCGAAATATTTTAGGAAATCTGAGTGAAAAATAGGGATTAATTGGGAAGCTACTTTAGATTTGAGAACGAGGAAAGATGGATAGGTCAATGGTGAGTAAATAAGAGGCAGGCAGTAACAAAAAGGAGAAACAATGATAGGCAAAGCTAGGGTTACATGAGACGAAGAAGAGTGGAAGGAGGCTAGAGGACGTGGGAAATGTCGCATGGAAAGTGTGGAGGAGGTTAAATGAGTGGCAACTGAAAGAAAAAGCACGGGAACCATAGTCTCTATTGTTGCAAAAGAAAGGTAAATGTGAATTTTTAGCATAAACATTTTAATATATATATATATATATACATACATGTATGTATGTATTTATGTATGTGTATATATATGTATGTATACATATGTATAATTTAATTAGTTAACTTTTATTTATTTATTTAATCCAATTAATTATAACAAGATTTTTTAAATTAATTAATTAGTTTTCAAAACCATTTTGAAAACTATTTTATAATATAACATTTATAAAATGCCTTTCATATTTTAAACTTAACTATAAATTTTAAAATATAATTTTAGATTTTCGAACAATTTTCAAACTCAATTTTGAAAATTAGCCTAAGGTCCAAAATCAGTATAGGCCTTTATATCGGGGATAGCTTTTGAGGTTACTTCCTCCTTCTGGCTAGTCCAGTAGCTAAGTAGGGAAGAGCACTTGATTGCCTAATCCTAGCGTTCACTACATTTCTATATATCTAACAAAGTGAGCAGGCTTTAACAGGTGAGCCATAATATTATAGATTTAGACCGCAAATGCTATGGAGCTCTGATACCAACGAAGGAACCAGGTCGGGTCATAGCGGGTCGAATACATGAATTTCAAATTATTTTATAATTTTGGATCTTTATTGGGTGCATGAAGTCTGATTGATTTTAGATCTAATCTAACATATTTAAATAAAAGAAGATTGTATCTAATTTCTTTGATTTAATTGATTAATGAATTAAATAAAGTGATTTAATATAATTTATAAGTATCACTATGTACTTATTTTTGCAACATAGCATAGGGTGTACATAGTTAAAGATACATAGATAAACACAAGGGATTTTCATTAACTATGTATATACTAGGCTCAATGTGTATATATATTGCTTTAACAAATGTTTGTCATAATATATATATATATATGTGTGTGTGTGTGTGTGTGTGTGTGTATGTATGTATGTATGTGTGTATGTAAATGTATATATATACTTTTGAAAATGTTAAATAATATTATCTATAGTAATATAATATAAACTTGACTAAGAATTTAATTTTAAATTTTAAAATTAAAATATCTAAATTTGGTTTAGTAAACAAGATTCTAATTTAAAGCTAGATTTAAGATTAAAATTCAAAATTTTAAATTTCATAATTGTGAATTTGCAATATTCTAAATAATACAAATATATTAAATATAAATTCAAAATTTATAGTTTAATAATTTATATAAATACTTAAAATGATTTAAATGGTGTATAAACATAAAAGATGTTTCTATACGTTTGTATAGCTATATAAATATGTATATTTAAATACATACAAACATACACATATATAATATTATATTTGTGTGTGTGTGTGTGCGTGTACACACGCAGTAGTGGCGCAGTGGTAAAGACACTTGCAACTTGTTAATGATGTCACGAGTTCGATACCCATCTGCCCTACTCCCTTAAGGCAGAAAGTTGTGTTTCCCGTTAATTTAACAAACACGGTTGTGAAACGAATGCTTCTTCCTGGGCAGGCTAACCACCCATTCCCGGCTCTGGTTGGACAAGTTGGGGAGGGGCTCTACTCTTCGGAGTGGAGTTTTAATATATATATATATATCGGCCATATAAATTTTTTTTTTAAACCCAAAGCAAAAGCTTTATTATCTGTAAAATAGATATTTTAAATAGTTTATTAATTTAATATTTACATATAAGATATATATATACATATATACATACATACACACACACATAAAGTAAAACTAATTCAGTAATTTTTTTATAATTTTTTGAAAAATAAATTAAAGAATAAAATTATTTACATAATATTTAATTTAAATTTAATTTACAAACAAATCATTGAAAACAAAACATGTTTAAAATAAATAAACAATATTATATATGTACATTTAAATTTAATTTAAACAGCAATTTTCTTTTATTTGGCTGAAACCAAAAATGCAAAAAAATCTTTTTTAAACAGCATATCATGATGATAAAATAAACTATATAGATCAAGGAAAAAATTAATAGATGTAATTTAACAAGCAATGATATATGTAACGACCCATTTTTTCGTACAGTTTAAGCTGATAATAAACCACACATGTCCAACCCAAATTGAATGGAAAGGCGAATAATTAGGGAAAAAGAAAGAAGAAAGAAGAAAGAAGACAACAAGAAACTAAACAACACAGAATCTCACAGTGGAATGAATAATCTATAATATTTAACAAAACTTTGTACAAAAACAAAACTGTAATGTATGTATATATAGATGTCAATTAGAGTATACTAACATATTTCAACCGGATGGTTATAATAACCTGTCCTCACAATTGCTGAATAATATACAACCATAAATGTAGTGGAAGAAAAATAACTATCTATGTGAATACGTCTCAGGGCCCCCAACTCGTCTCCTGAAGCTTCAAACATCTAACTAAACCTGGAAATATGCTCGGTCTGACCCGAGCATTATAGGAAAACAACGCCCGGGTCAATTTGGTAAAACCAGCGTGAGAAACTCAAATCACAAGGAATTTTATTTATTATAGCTTGTAAAATCCTTTAAAATCAATGGCATCTCGAACGGAGTTTTACCATATGATAACCAAAACTTTATATCAAAAAATCCAGTGATATTATAATAATATCTAGAGGTCAAAGTAAAATATGAAAAAAGCTGAAATGCTTGCAAATCATATTTCAACATAGTTGGGCACAATCAAAACCGTACGATGCTTATGGAGAATGGATTCCATACCACGACAAGGCACCAATGTACCGCCTATCACGGTACACATCTAGAAAATGTACCGAGGACCTTACTTGAATCCCCTGCCAGCTTATCCCTGACAGGATAGTAACAAATATGTCATCACCCCAGTTGCTTTACAACCCTTTTTATTTGAGAACTCATGCACAACCAATCCATAAATATATTGATGTATCTAGAAAATTGATTACACATACTAATGGGAGCGACCTATTTAGCCTCGCTGCATCTCCTCTGATTTTAGACATTCCCGGTTGATGAGGCTTGAGGCTACGCTTACCTTTTGAATAGCAATCTCACTTGGAATCCTAACACTGCCTTCCAGGCTGTAATGCAGTACCAGCATTCATCCATGAAAGTTGTCCAGGATAAGGACAAACTGAAGCCATTACTTCTACTACATCTATTTTGGAATAATTCTCAGGATTAATAGCAAGTAGCCCGTGCACTTCAATGCTTCGTCTTTGAATCCATATTCTTCAAGATGTCTTTAATTCGAAACACTTGAGTTGGATCGAAGTGGTTTTCAGATAACAGATTTAATTTTGGTCTCTTCGAAACAACTTTCGATAGTTCTCAGTAAACTCAACCTCGGTTCTTTAGGAAATAAACAGACAAAGATAAAAATGGATTTCACCTCCGAACCATTAGTGTATAGATTTCCTTATCATTTATCCTAGAAGAATGAAACGAGTTTATATGTAAAATATAAACTATCAAATAAACAAACATTCAAAACAAAGATTACATTTCCCATAGAAATCACTAAGCCTCATTTTAATCAAATCACTAAGCCAATGATTATTTTACAATATTTAACATGTATCCATGTTGGTTCATGTGCATGACAGAGCACCCATTACATCCCCATTCGCCATAATATTAGACAATATTACATTAGTAATACTCTTTGATTGCATGGGTATAGGAGAAGGGTGTTACATCTTCACTAAATCTCGATATCATGCCGTTCAATACCTCTATAAGTGAACTCAAAATTTTAGGTTTAGTCAATTTTTTTAAGTATTAATTGTGTACCTTACATGTTCCATAAACCCTTACATTTAAGTCAAAATGCTTCAATGCTTTTTATAAAATCTTTTATCTTTCACATTATTTGAATGATACATTTTACCATTACTTGGCCTATCTCTAAGCCTTAGCCATTTTCATTCTTTATATATAGGTTATTACCCTTTTTAACTCATCAACATAACATTACATACCTTACATCCATTTGAATTTACGACTATAAAATTCCATTTCAACGTCATAGAATCTAGCTTCTAAAATGTTTTCAAAGATACGTTTCTATTGTAGGCCAATTAAAGGCAATTTGGCCCAATCAAAACCAACCCAACTGTTCTTCCGCTAGCCTATGAAGGCCGGCCTAAGCCCATGTTGGTCTCGAACCAACCTTTCTATTTAAGAAAGCACCAAGATGATGTATGACCACCTCACCCCATAAGGACCTTCACACTTAGGAAAGATATTGACCAGGTTCGGCTCAGTCTCGGCCAGCTCTCCTACGTCGAGTTTTTATAGCAGCAGCTAAAAGCCAATACAATTTTCTCGACATCACGTCAGCTAACGGCTAGCTCCTATCCAATCCCATCCAAGCAAACAACCCATTAGGCAAGAGTGGCCTAAGCATGACATGTCTTTAGCATAGCTTTAGTATAGTTAACTCCAACCAAAATCAAACCAACCTCCCGACCTCACCGGTCACTAACCATCATCCTCACATAGTCCTTAACAAGATTCTAAATCCCTTTTGAGTTTTTGATAAACGATCAGCCAGCATAGTCGTGCGGGCATCAAGTGAACGACAAAATTGTCCATCCATCCATCCAAAGCACCGTAATTGGGCAGCTGAACTGATGTGGCTTACCATTAGCATTAAATGTCCATTTAATGCATGCCCATGCCTGGTACAGAGAGGCAATAAGTACATTCTCATCCACCACACATCTTCTGACACACTTTACAATTGTCGACCATCCCCTCTATAATCAAACTAACCATCAAGCATTTTTCCCGCTAGCTCTACAATGTGATCTCAACTATCCATCATCCACTTAATCTACTATAGACAGCCATTCACATTGCAACTTTAAAGAGATTGGAAGATTCAAGAATTATGAACATTGCACGCAGTTCAGTGCTCTTGACGCTGCATAAGTCCTTCAGATTGCATAGCTTTGTTAGTCTTAAGTGCCCCCATTTTCATATTATATCTTGTAATTCCCTATTGTTCTAAGAGAAAACTATAATAAGAGAATTCCACAGTTGACGTAGGTAGCTTAGCTGAATCACTCTATATTTATAGAATTTATCTTTTGGCCGCGTATTTAACTCTTTATTTTTTCTATTTTTAAGTTTAATGGTTAGAATGTAACCTTTTCTTTTCACAACGTACTTGTATTATCGCGAGGTTGGCAGAATAATAGTCAACATTTTAGTGCCAAAAGGAGGGTCTTCCCTATAAAGCTCTTCCTTTCCATATGTTTCAACTCCACCACCCATGTCGGACAGCTCTTCGACTTTGCAAAGTGCTTGCTCTTTCCCTCCACCCTTGTAGGGGCAGCCTCCCGTTGGTTCTTGCATCTTGGCCTAACTATACATGGACATTAAGTCTCGTTTCTTCACATCCCATACCCATGTCATGCTGGTCAATGGGCTAGGAAATATCAATCCGAGTCCTTTTGAAAGCTTGCGGTCATATATTGGCTACCTTGGCAAAGAGTCTACTCAAGTTAAAGGTGTAGACATGAGCATCTCGGTCGTGGCCTTATGCTTAAGGAACAGGTACAAGCCCAAGATGTTGAGAGAGCTCCAAAAATAGCTAGCTTCATCCCTAACCAACTTATACCAATGGGCTAATGACATGATGAGGATAGAAGTATAGATCTTTCAAATAGTGGCAATGTAACAACCCTAGATTTTGCTTATATTTTTAAATTGACTTTATTTTATTTTAAGTTATTTTAAAAAAAAATTATTTCAAACATTTCATTTTTAAATATAAATGTTGATTATTAAGTGATTTATAGTTCAAACTAGTATTATTTGAATATTTTACTGTAAAGTGAATTTCTGGTCAAACTGTTCAAACTTTGACTTCTAAACATCAAATTTAAATTATTTTAAATCATAAATTTTGTCTCTTTTATGAAAATAGATGTAATAACTTGAACATTGCTTTTCATTTCGTTGAAAACGGAGTTAAACTGTAAAAGTTGTGTGCATTTCAATTTTGAGTGTAATTTGATTTATTTAACAATTTTGTCTATTTTAAATTATATAAATTATATTTTATTTGTCATATTTTATTTTAATATGTGTTAATATGTTATTTTATGTATATTTTTTCCTTTTAATATTTTTTAAGTGATAGTATAATTTTTCTAAAGTTTACTTGAATTATTTTCAATTTATAAAGACTAGTTTCATATATATTGTTATTTTCTTTATTTAAATTATATAGTTTAAATTATTATTTTTTATTTTCTTATTTTTCTTTATTTTTGAGATTATTTACTTATATTATCAGCGAATTTATGTTTTACAAAATATTAAAAGAAATGTGAAAGGTTTTAAAAACCCTTTATCTTCCTTAACCTTTTATCTCCCACCCTTTTACTTTAAACCAACACCTTTTCATTTATTCTTTTTATTTGGCCGTTCATTTTTTTGTTTTCTTCTGCTATGCCTCTCTCTTATTCACGTGAAAACAACTGAGAAACTTCTCATAAAAAATTTTTGCACGGCCAAGCTTTCTCCTTTGATCAAAAATTTGGTAAATGTTTTCTCCTTTTCTCTTGTTTTACATTGTTTTTCTATTGATTTTTGCCTTTGCTTTCAACAAGATGTGACCGGCCCCACCTCCTCCAGCTGCTAGGCCGACTCCACCACCACCACAACCAGCCACCACCACCTCTAGATCACCACCCTATCAGGCCGACCTGCCCTAGGCAAGAGATCCACCCTCCATTTACACAAACCATCACCATATAGTTTAGGCTGAGCATACCCTTCCTCTATCACCACTTCCACCACCTTTGCCACCACTTCCTCCACCACCCCTTTCTCTGACCTGACCATCACCCACTGCCACACTGCCCACCACTACCAAAGCACCAGACCGAACCAATAGGACCCCTTCGCCGAACCCTTTTTGGCTTGAAAGTGATGATAGTTGCCTTGTAGTTATGGATCCAAGCACCTATATCTTGCACCATCTTCTAAACCATGTTAGGCGGACCATATAGACTGAAGACCAGATCCAAATTCAACCCTTAATAGTACATTTCAGACCTGTAGCTAAAGTATAGGAGGTTGAAAGCAAATGCAATGATTTTGGATTTGTTTTATACAAGTATTTCTAGCATTGTTTATTGAAATTTTGGATGAAATCTTATGTTGTTTGTAATTGTTTTATGTAAATGAATTCAAGGTGTATAGCTTTGGCTCTCCACTCTCGAATCACTGTTGTGTTGTCGTGCCTTCATTTTTTTCAATATTGTGTGTTTGGTGTCAATCTCCAGCTTTGAACAAGTGAGTACATCTCACTAGACAAGTTATACTTATATAAGTAATAAACAGATCACACTTGAATCTGTAATGCACATCATCCTGTTTTAGTTGCCATGTTATATTCATATGATGTTCACACCTGTATTTACACCTGTTATATCATATGTCACCGTTATTTTATGCTATTCTGTATATTTTATCATTTTATCACACTGCAAGTTCCCTGTAGATTAGAATCACTATGGGTTGAAATGATACATACCCGAACGGACTTTAGAATAAGGGAAAATTGTTATGGGCTGAAATGATAGGCCTAAATGATTTTTAATTTATTTCATTTACTTGGGACTGCGGGTTTGAAATGATAAAAACCCGGATTTTCTTTTGTAAATTACGGGTTGCAATGATATATTACCCGTATCACTTTTCCTAGTGTAGAAAATTATTTATAGACCCGTAGTTAATATATGTTTTTCTAAAAAATTTAAAATTATTTTAGAAATGTAAATAATAAAATATTTTGATTTAAATCTAATTAAAAAGGATTTTTGTAAAATATTATTTATTTCTGAATAATTATAAGTGAATGAATTAATGAAAAGTTAGAAAATTTTGAATGTAAGTTATTTTAAAATTTTGATTTAATTATAATTGTAAATTAAATTGAATATGAAATTATGATAAACTTATGATAATTTGAATTTAAAGTGATTTTATATCATATTAATGATTTTTAATAAAGTTGAAATGTGAAATGAATGAATATTTAAGTTGAAATTTTGAAATATAACTAAAATTGGAAATTTATGAAATTGACTTAAAAGTGAATTTTTAGTTAAGTAAATAAAAATAAAACTAAGTTATATTTGAGAATTTCAACTTAATTACTAATTTGAAATTTAATGTGATGAATTTAAAATTGAACATTGCAATTTAATATGTGAATTATTATTAAATCTTGATTTTTGAATGGAAATTTAACTTTATAAAATCATGAACTTAAGGAAAATTAAATATTGTTTATAAATGTGAAGATGTATGATTTTATAAGTTAAAAATGTTTTAAATAAAAATATAATTGGTTGCGAAATTATATTGAATATTTGAAGTTAATTAACTGCATTTTTGAAATGCTATTAATTGCAATGTAAATGATATTACAGCATTTGTAAATGTTGTAGTTGATGATAATGAACTAAAAAGATAAATTAAATTAAAGGCTATTATAGCAATCTTTTTAAGTGCTATAACTGTTGAATTTAACTAAGTTTATTTGAAATTTAAGTAAACCTTATTACAACATTTTTAAAATGCTGTCTTTTGTTAAATTGAACCGTTTTGAATGTAACTTTCCGTAGCGTTTTCTAAACGCTGCGAAAAGTGAATTTTCACTGTTTTGATAAACTAAGTGAATAAATGAACTTTGGAAGTTGAAAATTTTGGAAATTGAATAATTTAATTATTAAATATAATAACTTCATTTTAATGATTTAAAATGATTTTTGAAATATAAACTGTTTTGAAATGTGAATTGAAATGGTATTTAAAATTGAATAAAATGAATAATGATTCGAAATGAATGTGGTTTTGAAAAGATATGATATTTTTGGTGTATTAAAATGATTTGAAATGAAGTTGGAAAGATATGATATTTTTTGATATATAAAAATGATTTGAAACGTGGTTTTGAAAAGATATGATATTTTTGGTGTATTAAAATGATTTGAAATGAAGTTGGAAAGATATGATAATTTTTGATATATAAACATGATTTGAAATATGGTTTTGAAAAATATGATACTTTGATATATTAAAATGATTTGAAATGAAGTCTTGGAATGATATGATATTTTTGATATAATAAAATGATTTGAATGAAGCTTTGGAAAGATATGATATCTTTTGATATATTAAAATGATTTGAAATGAAGTTTTGGAAAGATACGATATTCTGATATATTGAAATGATTTGACAGGAAGCTTTGGAAAGATATGATGTTTTTGAAATGGTTTGGAATTAATTTAATCTTTATTTTGATAAAGATTTGGATTGAAATGATATTTTATTTTGAAGTATAAAATATTGTTTTAAAGTTATAACTACGGGTTATAATAACGATTGGTTGGCAAAGAGACCGGGATCGGATATGGGCATACTCTCTGTCGATACTGAAAACCACTTTGACTAACCATGTACGCGGTGGAGATTCCAGAATGAAGTAGGATGGTGGCGAAGTTCTTGAGGTATATTTACGTGGACCCGACTCCCATGAGTTGGCATAAGGTGGCTAAAACAGGAGCGATCTCGGGCCAAGTGAGATCATTCCTCCGATCGGACACATTCCTTCGATACTATACTCTTACCGGTGATTGATTAGATGGTCATCCTCCGATTTTGGTATGGGAGTGTGTTCCGAGGTAGGCGTATGTGGCTGCTGCGTTACCACCAGCCCATGTGCGTAATTGGTATATCTACCCTGGCATTGCCTTGTGTGCCGTGTTACCTACCATGCCGAGCCTTTACTACGAGTTTGTTTTTCTCCCGTAGCCCATGTGGTATCCTCTGACAGTCACCCGGAGTGGAGATGGCATGATATTGGATGGACTACTGGGACTATTATGTGTGAAGGGTGATATGGGTAGCCCGAAACGCTATTTAAAAGTAAGTTTATTTTACTGTAGACATTATTATAATAGCGAAATATTACTATATAGTAAATAGTTTAACGGATCCTTAGAGGATGGGAGGTCCCAGGCATCCTTTAAGTTACTTGTACCTTATTACAGTTCACTTGAGTTGGTTTACATTGTGTAAGTATATATTGTCCTGACTCGAGTGTTTGTATTTTTTATTTACGCTCGGGTCAGCCTGAGTTATTCACAGATTTGGATTCCACTTCTGGAGATTGGAATCGTTGGAGATTATCTGCTTACCTAGTCTTATCTATTCCAGTTCTGTTGTTCTATTCAGCTTGTACTTGGTTATCATCTTGAGACTTCTGTTTTACTTTATTTTCTTCTGTTGTATTTTTATTTAACTCTGATATATTTATATAGTAGCTTCATGAACTACTATTTCTTTTACTTCCGCTGCATTATTAAATACTCCGTGTCTGTGATCTGTGATTATTATTTACTGTATATTCTGATATTTGCCAAATTTTTATTTACAACGCAGTATTTTGAGCAATTCAATTCCGGCATAAGTATCTACCTATACACTTATAATGGATGCGAATGGTTGAAAATATCGGGTTGTTACAGTTGGTATCAGAGCTTTGGCTTTGAGGAAAAACTTAGAATATATGGTAAATTTAATTTCAGAATCACTTTCATTCGAGCTTGAATCTCTTTATTTTTATTCAATTTCTTTTGAATTTTGGAACGTTCCCTGCGGTCCCAAAATCCATTCTTGTCCCTCATTATTCATCTTCTTTTGATTCTGGAGTATCCCATAACTCCATTTCGAATGATCTTTATAGTGAATTGGCGGTCTCGCCAATATTCTAATTTTCATGTAAAGGGGTGAAACTCCTTTACAATTAGCATCGATTCACCAGAGATTTTATCCTTGGTTTAGATGCTAATATCTTTATTATTTCAAACTCTATCTCTTGAGATTGAATGTAGACTTACCCCAGAAAATCCACATCGATCTTATTCTTTAAGTTACGGTTGACCCAGTTAAGGTTACCGGCGGTTTATTTAAGCTTATCCATCTCCCTACTATGTTTAACCATCTTGTCTTTTGTTTCTAAACCATCTCCAAACATTTTGAACTATACTTGTAAATCTATGTTTTATATATTGTGTTGTTTGAGTTGTTGATGTTGATTTGGGTTTCCGATCGATTCGTCTAATCAACGCTAACGATAGGATTTCTAAAACACTTTGACAGAACAAACTGACACAATATTATTTTAAAATTTTGGTTAATGAAATAAATTTTGATATAAGTAAATTTATGGAACTTAATAAATTGATTTAAACTAATCATTGGAAATGATAATACTTGATTTATCATTTATAGTTCTATAAATGAATTTGTAAATAGTTGTTTATAAATTGATTTGGGAACTGAAATGAATTTAAATCAAGAATTTGAGAATTTAATTTCCGATGGTTACAAACCTTGTGTTTTCAAGTTTTAAAAGGATATATTATTTAAAGTATTTTCAAATAGAAATTTGTTTCCAAAGAATTTTAAAGTTTAAAATTAATGCCCTTCTCTTTGTCGCTGGAAAATAACTTCGGTGATGACTGCAGCATCATCGACGTTCATTTTCGAGTTTCGAAGTGAAAAGACTGTTCTGTAGTCTTGCTACAGCTTTGTTTTGGGAATTTAACTGATTTGAATTTCTAAAATATGACTTGATTTATATAGATATATGATTTAAAATTGATTTGACATATTATGTATATATAATTACTTATCTTCCAATGGTTTGAAGGCAATCGAAAATTTAGTTCTTAAATTTTAGCTTGAAGAATAATTTCAATTATAAAAAGAAAAATAAATTTTTTGGATAAATGATTCAAACTTGAGATAATTGAATTTAGAAAGTTTTATTTGTATAATACACAATTTCATTCCAATATAACTTACCTTAATTTTCAGAAGTTGAATATGTAATTGGATAATATACAATATAAAAGGGATTTTATAAATAAAATTTGAGTGGTTATAATAAATGTTATACACTTAAATTTTAGTTATAAAAGATTAACAGAGGTAAATAGAGAAAAAGAGGAATTTAAAGAGTTTTATTTAATTAACTTAATAATCAAATTTGACTTAATATAGAACCGTAAATCTAACCTAGAAATTATAATGTAGGTTAATTCTTGGAATGAATATGTTGTATAATAAATAATATACCTTTGAATTGAAAAAATTACATTTTAATGGGACATTTTGCAATAAAGTTTATTTAACTTGGAATCATAGTTTAATTGATGTCTAAATGAATAAATTTGTAAAGAAATATGATTGTTATATTTGCTATGATAAATATTTTATTTATGCAATAGATATGTCTTGAAAAAAAATTATGGCTTAAATAAAAAATGTATTTAAAATCACTAAAATTAGATAATTAAGAATTTGGTTTCCAAATGGAATTTCATGTGTAACTTATTGAAGGAATATCTTATTTATGAAATGGGTATTTCAAATAAAGTGTTAGATTATTTGTTAAATTAAGAGTTAGGTAAAATAATGAACTTTTGACTTATTAAATGAAGTATAGTTTATTTGGATATTCCATTCATAAAAGTTTGTTTTTAATAAATCATAAGTAAATGATATCCAAATGAATATTTCTGAAATTGAACTGATTGAAATACTAATATATCTACCGTAGTACTTTAAAAGTACTGCTGTTTTTGAAAATACAATGTTTTGGAAATTTTATAATTGAATGAATGAACTTAGAAATGTTACAATTTTTAAATAAATATTATTTGACCTTGAATTTAAAATGGTTTAAATGAAGATTATTTTAAAAGTGTTATGATTTTTAGTAGTATGATTTCCAAATGATAACATCTCTAAATGGTTATGGTTTCAAAGTATTATGATTTCAAAGCATTATGATTAAAATTTATTTCCTTATTTTGGTTTTCAAACTATCTTTTGGTTGTCCTCATTATCCGTATCTTGCTACAGACTAGTATAGGCATCTTTCTATAATCTTTCTGTTTAGAAATCTTCTATAATCTTTGATAATCTTTGGTACTCATTTTGAATCCACCTTTTTCGTGCTTGTGTTCTTGATTCTGGAGGATCTTGGAAAGATCATATCCACCTTGTTAAACTTACCTATAACAACAGTTATCAAGGATAATTCCAATCTTCTTGTCATCTTGTCTTAATCTTATTTCACTCTATCTTTTTTTGTGCTTTCCTGTACCTCATTCCTTTTCGGGGACGAAAAGTTTTGAGTGGGGGAGAGTGTAACAACCCTAGATTTTGCTTATATTTTTAAATTGTCTTTATTTTATTTTATTTTAAGTTATTTTAAATTTGTTTTATTTCAAAATTTTCATTTTTAAATATAAATGTTGATTATTAAGTGATTTATAGTTCAAACTAGTATAATTTGAATATTTTACTGTAAAGTGAATTTCTGGTCAAACAGTTCAAACTTTGACTTCTAAACATAAAATTTAAATTATTTTAAATCTTAAATTTTATCTCTTTTATGAAAAAAGATGTAATAACTTGAAAACTAATTTTCTTTTCGTTGAAAACGGAGTAAAACTGTAAAAGTTATGTATATTTCAATTTTGAGTGTAATTTGATTTATTTAACAATTTTGTCTATTTTAAATTATATAAATTATATTTTATTTGTCATATTTTATTTTAATATGTGTTAATATGTTATTTTATGTATATTTTTGCCTTTTTATATTTTTTAAGTGATAGTATAATTTTTCTAAAGTTTACTTGAATTATTTTCAATTTATAAAGATTAGTTTCATATATATTGTTATTTTCTTTATTTAAATTATATAGTTTAAATTATTTTTATTAATTTTTCTTATTTTTCTTTATTTCTGAGATTATTTACTTATATTATCAGCCATTTTATGTTTTACAAATTATTAAACGAAATGTGAAAGGTTTTAAAAACCCTTTATCTTCCTTGACCTTTTACTTTAAACCAACACCTTTTCATTTATTCTTTTTATTTGGCCGTTCATTTTTTTCTTTTATTCTGCTATACCTCTCTCTTATTCATGTGAAAACAACTGAGAAACTTCTCACAAAAATTTTTTGCACGGCCAAGCTTTCTCCTTTAATCAAAAATTTGGTAAATGTTTTCTCCTTTTCTCTTGTTTTACATTGTTTTTCTATTGATTTTTGCCTTTGCTTTCAACTAGATGTGACCGGCCCCACCTCCTCCAGCTACTAGGCCGAATCCACCACCACCACAACCAGCCACCACCACCTCTAGATCACCACCCTATTAGGCTGACCTGTCCTAGGCAAGAGATCCACCCTTCCTTTACACAAACCATCACCATATAGTTTAGGCTGGGCATACCCTTCCTCTATCACCACTTCCACCACCTTTGCCACCAATTCCTCCACCACCCCTTTCTCTGACCTGACCATCACCCACTTCCACACCACCCACCACCACCAAAGCACCAGGCCGAACCAATAGGACCCCTTCGCCGAACCCTTTTTGGCTTGAAAGTGATGATAGTTGCCTTGTAGTTATGGATCCAAGCACCTATATCTTGCACCATCTTCTAAACCATGTTAGGCCGACCATATAGACTGAAGACCAGATCCAAATTCAACCCTTAATAGTACATTTCAAACCTGTAGCTAAAGTATAGGAGGTTGAAAGCAAATGCAATGATTTTGGATTTGTTTTATACAAGTATTTCTAGCATTGTTTATTGAAATTTTGGATGAAATCTTATGTTGTTTGTAATTGTTTTATGTAAATGAATTCAAGGTATATAGCTTTGGCTTTCCACTCTCGAATCACTGTTGTGTTGTCATTCCTTCATTTTTTTTCAGTATTGTGTGTTTGGTGTCAATCTCCAACTTTGAACAAGTGAGTACATCTCACTAGACAAGTTATACTTATATAAGTAATAAACAGATCACACTTGAATCTGTAATGCACATCATCCTGTTTTAGTTGCCATGTTATATTCATATGATATTCACACCTATATTTACACTTGTTATATCATATGTCACTGTTATTTTATGCTATTATGTATATTTTATCAGTTTATCACACTGCAAGTTCCCTGTAGATTAGAATCACTATGGGTTGAAATGATACATACCTGAACGGACTTTAGAATAAGGGAAAATTGTTACGGGCTGAAACGATAGGCCTAAATGATTTTTAATTTATTTCATTTACTTGGGACTGCGGGTTTGAAATGATAAAACCCGAATTTTCTTTTGTAAATTACGGGTTGAAATGATATATTACCCGTATCACTTTTTCTAGTGTAGAAAATTATATACAGACCCATAGTTAATATATGTTTTTCTAAAAATTTTAAAATTATTTTAGAAATGTAAATATTAAAATATTTTGATTTAAATCTAATTAAAAAGGATTTTTGTAAAATATTATTGACTTTCTGAATAATTATAAGTGAATGAATTAATGAAAAAGTTAGAAGATTTTGAATGTAAGTTATTTTGGAAAATTTGATTTAATTATAATTGTAAATTAAACTGAATATGAAATTATGATAAATTTATGATAATTTGAATTTAAATGAATTTAAAGTGATTTTATATCATATTAATGATTTTTAATAAAGTTAAAATGTGAAATGAATGAATATTTAAGTTGAAATTTTGAAATATAACTAAAATTGGAAATTTATGAAATTGACTTAAAAATGAATTTTTAGTTAAGTAAATAAAAATAAAACTAAGTTATATTTGAGAATTTGAACTTAAGTGTAAAGTTGAAATTTAATGTAATGAATTTAAAATTGAACATTGCAATTTAATAAGTGAATTATTATTAAATCTTGATTTTTGAATGGAAATTTAACTTTATAAAATCATAAACTTAAGGAAAATTAAATAATCTTTATAAATGTGAAAATGTATGATTTTATAAGTTAAAAATGTTTTAAATAAAAATATAATTGTTTGTGAAATTATATTGAATATTTGAAGTTAATTAACTGCATTTTTGAAATGCTATTAATTGCAATGTAAATGATATTACAGCATTTGTAAATGCTGTAGTTGATAATAATGAACTAAAAAGCTAAATTGAATTAAAGGCTATTATAGCAATCTTTTTAAATGCTACAACTGTTAAATTTAACTAAGTTTATTTGAAATTTAAGTAAACCTTATTACAGCATTTTTAAAATGCTGTCTTTTGTTAAATTGCACTGTTTTGAATGTAACTTTCCATAGCGTTTTCTAAACGCTGCGAAAAGTGAATTTTCACTGTTTTGATAAACTTAAGTGAATAAATGAACTTTGGAAGTTGAAAATTTTGGAAATTGAATAATTTAATTATTAAATATAATAACTTCATTTTAATGATTTAAAATGATTTTTGAAATATAAACTATTTTGAAATGTGAATTGAAATGGTATTTAAAATTGAATAAAATGAATAATGATTTGAAATGAATGTGGTTTTGAAAAGATATGATATTTTTGGTGTATTAAAATGATTTGAAATGAAGTTGGAAAGATATGATATTTTTTGATATATAAAAATGATTTGAAATGTGGTTTTGAAAAGATATGATATTTTTGGTGTATTAAATGATTTGAAATGAAGTTGGAAAGATATGATAATATTTGATATATAAAAATGATTTGAAATATGGTTTTGAAAAATATGATACTTTGATATATTAAAATGATTTGAAATGAAGTCTTGGAAAGATATGATATTTTTGATATAGTAAAATGATTTGAATGAAGCTTTGGAAAGATATGATATTTTTTGATATATTAAAATGATTTGAAATGAAGTTTTGGAAAGATACGATATTCTGATATATTGAAATGATTTGACAGGAAGCTTTGGAAAGATATGATGTTTTTGAAATGGTTTGGAATTAATTTAATCTTTATTTTGATAAAGATTTGGATTGAAATGATATTTTATTTTGAAGTATAAAATATTGTTTTAAAGTTATAACTACTCGTTATAATAACGATTGGTTGGCAAAGAGACCGGGATCGGATATTGGCATACTCTCTGTCGATACCGAAAACCACTTTGACTAACCGTGTACGCGGTGGAGATTCCAGAATGAAGTAGGATGGTGGCGAAGTTCTTGAGGTATATTTACGTGGACCCGACTCCCATGAGTTGGCATAAGGTGGCTAAAACAGGAGCGATCTCGGGCCAAGTGAGGTCATTCCTCCGATCGGACACATTCCTTCGATACTATACTCTTACCGGTGATTGATTAGATGGCCATCCTCCGATTTTGATATGGGAGTGTGTTTCGAGGTAGGCGTATGTGGCTGCTGCGTTACCACCAGCCCATGTGCGTAAGTGGTATATCTACCCTGGCATTGCCTTGTGTGCCGAGTTACCTACCATACCGAGCCTTTACTACGAGTTTGTTTTTCTCCCGTAGCCCATGTGGTATCCTCTTACAGTCACCCGGAGTGGAGATGGCATGATATTGGATGGACTACTGGGACTATTATGTGTGAAGGGTGATATGGGTAGCCCGGAACGCTATTTAAAAGTAAGTTTATTTTACTGTAGACATTATTATAATAGCGAAATATTACTATATAGTAAATAGTTTAATGGATCCTTAGAGGATGGGCGGTCCCAGGCACCCTTTAAGTTACTTGTACCTTATTACAGTTCACTTGAGTTGGTTTACATTGTATAAGTATATATTGTCCTGACTCGAGTGTTTGTATTTTTTATTTACGCTCGGGTCAGCCTGAGTTATTCACAGATTTGGATTCCACTTCTGGAGATTGGAATCGTTGGAGATTATCTGCTTACCTAGCCTTATCTATTCCAGTTCTGTTGTTCTATTCAGCTTGTACTTGGTTATCATCCTGAGACTTCTGTTTTACTTTATTTTCTTCTGTTGTATTTTTATTTAACTCTGATATATTTATATAGTAGCTTCATGAACTACTATTTCTTTTACTTCCGCTGCATTATTAAATACTCCGTGTCTGTGATCTGTGATTATTATTTACTGTATATTCTGATATTTTCCAAATTTTTATTTACAATGCAGTATTTTGAGCAATTCAATTCCGGCATAAGTGTCTACCTATACACTTATAATGGATGCGAATGGTTGAAAATATCGGGTCGTTACAGTTGGTATCAGAGCTTTGGCTTTGAGGAAAAACTTAGAATATATGGTAAATTTAATTTCAGAATCACTTTCATTCGAGCTTGAATCTCTTTATTTTTATTCAATTTCTTTTGAATTTTGGAACGTTCCCTGCGGTCCCAAAATCCATTCTTGTCCCTCATTATTCATCTTCTTTTGATTCTGGAGTATCCCATAACACCATTTCGAATGATCTTTATAGTGAATTGGCGGTCTCGCCAATATTGTAATTTTCATGTAAAGGGGTGAAACTCCTTTACAATTAGCATCGATTCACCAGAGATTTTATCCTTGGTTTAGATGCTAATATCTTTATTATTTCAAACTCTATCTCTTGAGATTGAATGTAGACTTACCCCAGAAAATCCACATCGATCTTATTCTTTAAGTTACGGTTGACCCAGTTAAGGTTACCGACGGTTTATTTAAGCTTATCCATCTCCCTACTCTGTTTAACCATCTTGTCTTTTGTTTCTAAACCATCTCCAAACATTTTGAACTATACTTGTAAATCTATGTTTTATATATTGTGTTGTTTGAGTTGTTGATGTTGATTTGGGTTTCCGATCGATTCGTCTAATCAACGCTAACGATAGGATTTCTAGAACACTTTGACAGAACAAACTGACACAATATTATTTTAAAATTTTGGTTAATGAAATAAATTTTGATATAAGTAAATTTATGGAACTTAATAAATTGATTTAAACTAATCATTTGAAATGATAATACTTGATTTATCATTTATAGTTCTATAAATGAATTTATAAATAGTTGTTTATAAATTGATTTGGGAACTGAAATGAATTTAAATCAAGAATTTGAGAATTTAATTTCCGATGGTTACAAACCTTGTGTTTTCAAGTTTTAAAAGGATATATTATTTAAAGTATTTTCAAATAGAAATTTGTTTCCAAAGAATTTTAAAGTTTAAAATTAATGCTCTTCTCTTTGTCGCTGGAAAATAACTTCGGTGATGACTGCAGCATCATCGACGTTCATTTTCGAGTTTCGAAGTGAAGAGACTATTCTGTAGTCTTGCTACAGCTTTGTTTTAGGAATTTAACTGATTTGAATTTCTAAAATATGACTTGATTTATATAGATATATGATTTAAAATTGATTTGACATATTATGTATATATAATTACTTATCTTCCAATGGTTTGAAGGTAATAGAAAATTTAGTTCTTAAATTTTAGCTTGAAGAATAATTTCAATTATAAAAGAAAAATAAATTTTTTGGATAAATGATTCAAACTAGAGATAATTGAATTTAGAAAGTTTTATTTGTATAATACACAATTTCATTCCAATATAACTTACCTTAATTTTCAGAAGTTGAATATGTAATTGGATAATATACAATATAAAAAGGATTTTATAAATAAAATTTTAGTGGTTATAATAAATGTTATACACTTAAATTTTAGTTATAAAAGATTAACAGAGGTAAATAGAGAAAAAGAGGAATTTAAAGAGTTTTATTTAATTAACTTAATAATCAAATTTGACTTAATATAGAACCGTAAATCTAACCTAGAAATTATAATGTAGGTTAATTCTTGGAATGAATATGTTGTATAATAAATAATATACCTTTGAATTGAAAAAATTACATTTTAATGGGACATTTTGTAATAAAGTTTATTTAACTTGGAATCATAGTTTAATTGATGTCTAAATGAATAAATTTGTAAAGAAATATGATTGTTATATTTGCTATGATAAATATTTTATTTATGCAATAGATATGTCTTGAAAAAAAATTATGGCTTAAATAAAAAATGTATTTAAAATCACTAAAATTAGATAATTAAGAATTTGGTTTCCAAATGGAATTTCATGTGTAACTTATTGAAGGAATATCTTATTTATGAAATAGGTATTTCAAATAAAGTGTTAGATTATTTGTTAAATTAAGAGTTAGGTAAAATAATGAACTTTTGACTTATTAAATGAAGTATAGTTTATTTGGATATTCCATTCGTAAAAGTTTGTTTTTAATAAATCATAAGTAAATGATATCCAAATGAATATTTCTGAAATTGAACTGATTGAAATACTAATATATCTACCGTAGTACTTTAAAAGTACTGCTGTTTTTGAAAATACAATGGTTTGAAAATTTTATAATTGAATGAATGAACTTAGAAATGTTACAATTTTTAAATAAATATTATTTGACCTTGAATTTAAAATGGTTTGAATGAAGATTATTTTAAAAGTGTTATGATTTTTAGTAGTATGATTTCCAAATGATAACGTCTCTAAATGGTTATGGTTTCAAAGTATTATGATTTCAAAGCATTATGATTAAAATTTATTTCCTTATTTTGGTTTTCAAACTATCTTTTGGTTGTCCTCATTATCCGTATCTTGCTACAGACTGGTATAGGCATCTTTCTATAATCTTTCTGTTTAGAAATCTTCTATAATCTTTGATAATCTTTGGTACTCATTTTGAATCCACCTTTTTCGTGCTTGTGTTCTTGATTCTGGAGGATCTTGGAAAGATCATATCCACCTTGTTAAACTTACCTATAACAACAGTTATCAAGGATAATTCCAATCTTCTTGTCATCTTGTCTTAATCTTATTTCACTCTATCTTTTTTTGTGCTTTCCTGTACCACATTCCTTTTCGGGGACAAAAAGTTTTGAGTGGGGGAGAGTGTAACAACCCTAGATTTTGCTTATATTTTTAAATTGTCTTTATTTTATTTTATTTTAAGTTATTTTAAATTTGTTTTATTTCAAACATTTCATTTTTAAATATAAATGTTGATTATTAAGTGATTTATAGTTCAAACTGGTATAATTTGAATATTTTACTGTAAAGTGAATTTCTGGTCAAACTGTTCAAACTTTGACTTCTAAACATAAAATTTAAATTATTTTAAATCTTAAATTTTATCTCTTTTATGAAAATAGATGTAATAACTTGAAAACTGATTTTCTTTTCGTTGAAAACGGAGTTAAACTGTAAAAGTTATGTATATTTCAATTTTGAGTGTAATTTGATTTATTTAACAATTTTGTCTATTTTAAATTATATTTTATTTTTCATATTTTATTTTAATATGTGTTAATATGTTATTTTATGTATATTTTTGCCTTTTAATATTTTTTAAGTGATAGTATAATTTTTCTAAAGTTTACTTGAATTATTTTCAATTTATAAAGACTAGTTTCATATATATTGTTATTTTCTTTATTTAAATTATATAATTTAAATTATTTTTATTTATTTTTCTTATTTTTCTTATTTTTCTTTATTTATGAGATTATTTACTTATACTATCAGCCATTTTATGTTTTACAAAATATTAAAAGAAATGTGAAAGGTTTTAAAAACCCTTTATCTTCCTTGACCTTTTATCTCCCACCCTTTTACTTTAAACCAACACCTTTTCATTCATTCTTTTTATTTGGCCGTTCATTTTTTTTCTTTTCTTCTGCTATACCTCTCTCTTATTCATGTGCAAACAACTGAGAAACTTCTCACAAAATTTTTTTGCACGGCCAAGCTTTCTCCTTTGATCAAAAATTTGGTAAATGTTTTCTCCTTTTCTCTTGTTTTACATTGTTTTTCTATTGATTTTTGCCTTTGCTTTCAACTAGATGTGACCGGCCCCACCTCCTCCAGCTACTAGGCCGAATCCACCACCACCACCACCACCTCTAGATCACCACCCTATTAGGCTGACCTGTCCTAGGCAGGAGATCCACCCTTCCTTTACACAAACCATCACCATATAGTTTAGGCTGAGCATACCCTTCCTCTATCACCACTTCCACCACCTTTGCCACCAATTCCTCCACCACCTCTTTCTCTGACCTGACCATCACCCACTTCCACACCACCCACCACCACCAAAGCACCAGGCCGAACCAATAGGACCCCTTCGCCGAACCCTTTTTGGCTTGAAAGTGATGATAGTTGCCTTGTAGTTATGGATCCAAGCACCTATATCTTGCACCATCTTCTAAACCATGTTAGGCCGACCATATAGACTGAAGACCAGATCCAAATTCAACCCTTAATAGTACATTTCAGACCTGTAGCTAAAGTATAGGAGGTCGAAAGCAAATGCAATGATTTTGGATTTGTTTTATACAAGTATTTCTAGCATTGTTTATTGAAATTTTGGATGAAATCTTATGTTGTTTGTAATTGTTTTATGTAAATGAATTCAAGGTATATAGCTTTGGCTCTCCACTCTCGAATCACTGTTGTGTTGTCATGCCTTCATTTTTTTTCAGTATTGTGTGTTTGGTGTCAATCTCCAGCTTTGAACAAGTGAGTACATCTCACTAGACAAGTTATACTTATATAAGTAATAAACAGATCACACTTGAATCTGTAATGCACATCATCCTGTTTTAGTTGCCATGTTATATTCGTATGATGTTCACACCTATATTTACACTTGTTATATCATATGTCACTTTATTTTATGCTATTATGTATATTTTATCAGTTTATCACACTGCAAGTTCCCTGTAGATTAGAATCACTATGGGTTGAAATGATATATACCTGAGCGGACTTTAGAATAAGGAAAAATTGTTACGGGCTGAAACGATAGGCCTAAATGATTTTTAATTTATTTCATTTACTTGGGACTGCGGGTTTGAAATGATAAAACCCGGATTTTCTTTTGTAAATTACGGGTTGAAATGATATATTACCCGTATCGCTTTTCCTAGTGTAGAAAATTATCTACAGACCCGTAGTTAATATATGTTTTTCTAAAAAATTTAAAATTATTTTAGAAATGTAAATATTAAAATATTTTGATTTAAATCTAATTAAAAAGGATTTTTGTAAAATATTATTGATTTTCTGAATAATTATAAGTGAATGAATTAATGAAAAAGTTAGAAAATTTTGAATGTAAGTTATTTTGGAAAATTTGATTTAATTATAATTGTAAATTAAATTGAATATGAAATTATGATAAATTTTTGATAATTTGAATTTAAATGAATTTAAAGTGATTTTATATCATATTAATGATTTTTAATAAAGTTGAAATGTGAAATGAATGAATATTTAAGTTGAAATTTTGAAATATAACTAAAATTGGAAATTTATGAAATTGACTTAAAAGTGAATTTTTATTTAAGTAAATAAAAATAAAACTAAGTTATATTTGAGAATTTGAACTTAAGTGTAAAGTTGAAATTTAATGTAATGAATTTAAAATTGAACATTGCAATTTAATAAGTGAATTATTATTAAATCTTGATTTTTGAATGGAAATTTAACTTTATAAAATCATAAACGTAAGGAAAATTAAATAATGTTTATAAATGTGAAAATGTATGATTTTATAAGTTTAAAATGTTTTAAATAAAAATATAATTGGTTGTGAAATTATACTGAATATTTGAAGTTAATTAACTGCATTTTTGAAATGCTATTAATTGCAATGTAAATGATATTACAACATTTCTAAATGCTGTAGTTGATAATAATGAACTAAAAAGCTAAATTGAATTAAAGGCTATTATAGCAATCTTTTTAAGTGCTACAACTGTTGAATTTAACTAAGTTTATTTGAAATTTAAGTAAACCTTATTACAGCATTTTTAAAATGCTGTCTTTTGTTAAATTGCACTGTTTTGAATGTAACTTTCCATAGCGTTTTCTAAACACTGCGAAAAGTGAATTTTCACTGTTTTGATAAACTTAAGTGAATAAATGAACTTTGGAAGTTGAAAATTTTGGAAATTGAATAATTTAATTATTAAATGTAATAACTTCATTTTAATGATTTAAAATGATTTTTGAAATATAAACTATTTTGAAATGTGAATTGAAATGGTATTTAAAATTGAATAAAATGAATAATGATTTGAAATGAATGTGGTTTTGAAAAGATATGATATTTTTGGTGTATTAAAATGATTTGAAATGAAGTTGGAAAGATATGATATTTTTTGACATATAAAAATGATTTGAAATGTGGTTTTGAAAAGATATGATATTTTTGGTGTATTAAATGATTTGAAATGAAGTTGGAAAGATATGATAATTTTTGATATATAAAAATGATTTGAAATGTGGTTTTGAAAAATATGATACTTTGATATATTAAAATGATTTGAAATGAAGTCTTGGAAAGATATGATATTTTTGATATAGTAAAATGATTTGAATGAAGCTTTGGAAAGATATGATATCTTTTGATATATTAAAATGATTTGAAATGAAGTTTTGGAAAGATACGATATTCTGATATATTGAAATGATTTGACAGGAAGCTTTGGAAAGATATGATGTTTTTGAAATGGTTTGGAATTAATTTAATCTTTATTTTGATAAAGATTTGGATTGAAATGATATTTTATTTTGAAGTATAAAATATTGTTTTAAAGTTATAACTACTCGTTATAATAATGATTGGTTGGCAAAGAGACCGGGATCGGATATGGGCATACTCTCTGTCGATACCGAAAACCACTTTGACTAACCGTGTACGCGGTGGAGATTGCAGAATGAAGTAGGATGGTGGCAAAGTTCTTAAGGTATATTTACGTGGACCCGACTCCCATGAGTTGGCATAAGGTGGCTAAAATAGGAGCGATCTCAGGCCAAGTGAGGTCATTCCTCCGATCGGACACATTCCTTCGATACTATACACTTACCGGTGATTGATTAGATGGTCATCCTCCGATTTTGATATGGAAGTGTGTTCCGAGGTAGGCGTATGTTGCTGCTGCGTTACCACCAGCCCGTGTGCGTAATTGGTATATCTACCCTGACATTACCTTGTGTGCCGTGTCACCTACCATACCGAGCCTTTACTACGAGATTGTTTTTCTCCCGTAGCCCATGTGGTATCCTCTGAAAGTCACCCGGAGTGGAGATGGCATGATATTGGATGGACTACTGGGATTATTATGTGTGAAGGGTGATATGGGTAGCCCGGAACGCTATTTAAAAGTAAGTTTATTTTACTGTAGACGTTATTATAATAACGAAATATTACTATATAGTAAATAGTTTAACGGATCCTTAGAGGATGGGCGGTCCCAGGCATCCTTTAAGTTACTTGTACCTTATTACAGTTCACTTGAGTTGGTTTAAATTATATAAATATATATTGTCCTGACTCGAATGTTTGTATTTTTTATTTACGCTCGGGTCAGCCTGAGTTATTCACAGATTTGGATTCCACTTCTGGAGATTGGAATCGCTGGAGATTATCTGCTTACCTAGTCTTATCTATTCCAGTTCTGTTGTTCTATTCAGCTTGTACTTGGTTATCATCCTGAGACTTCTGTTGTACTTTATTTTCTTCTGCTGTATTTTTATTTAACTCTGATATATTTATATAGTAGCTTCATGAACTACTATTTCTTTTGCTTCCGCTGCATTATTAAATACTCTGTGTCTGTGATCTGTGATTATTATTTACTGTATATTCTGATATTTGCCAAATTTTTATTTACAACGCAGTATTTTGAGCAATTCAATTCCGGCATGAGTGTCTACCTATACACTTATAATGGATGCGAATAGTTGAAAATATCGGGTCGTTACAGGCAACGAGGCAAAGTGCCAACCCAAATCGGCCCATGCAACAATAATGATCGCTCTAACGGCGATCCGGCGTCAGAAGGAATCTGAGGCCGGCCCTCCCTACAAGCCCAGATATCATAATTATTTACACTTGAACAGGGACATCACCACCATCTACCTCGCTGCAAGGAAACATGGGCGGTATCAACGACCCGCCACCATTAGATACGGAAAGCAGGTGGAATCTCATTATAATGGAAAGTAGTGTGAATTCCATCGAATAAATAACCATTCCACAATATATTGCCATATGCTTAAGGACGAGATTGAAAGGCTCATCTATGATGGATTACTCCCGGAATTTGTTCGACGTCAGATTGAGAAAAGGAAATACTATAAAGAACGGTAGAATCAGCTAATAATGCCAATGTTCAAGCCGTCACCAAGGTTTTGACTATATGTGAGGGAGCGCATGTGGCCTGTAGTAGTCAGAGGGCCCAATGCTAGTATCAAAGAGAAATGAGCGCTGCCAGACATGCTTACTAATTAGCGTCTCGGGCGTCCAATACGTTCCAACTAGAACTAGAGCGGCCAATAAGCTTCATGGCCTGGGATAGAGAATCAGTGTCCTACCCACATCATGATCCCATGGTAGTTACTTTTTCCTTAGTTGACTCCAATGTGGATCGGGCCTTTTTGGATGAGGCCAGCTTGTTCAACATCTTGTTAAAGAACATCTCTATAGCTATCAGGCTTCCTGCCTCCAGCCTCACCATGTGTGCCTTACCCATTTATGGCTTTGAAGGTATGGGCATTATTTCGTTGGGCACAACCTCATTGATAACAACATTCGGCCAAGAGCCGATCACTGCAATGATCTAGGTAAACTTTATAGTAATTGATTTATCATATGCTTATAACATGTTAATAGGACACCAAAGCTCATAAAGAAGGATGCCATCGTCTCCAACAACTACCACATTATGAAGTTATACAGGGTTGGCGAAATCAAGGGGAACGTTACAAAACTTCCTTTAGGCAAGCAAAGAAGGATATTATTATGCTACAACAAAAACATTACACCAGCAATAGTGGGTTTATCAACAGATCCAATAGGCCGGTCAACACCCTGCTTTTTTCCAAGATCGCTCCAAACCGCGAATCACTGGCAGCATCACCTACTCTCTCATAATCGACCGCCTCGTCTAAAATTTGGGGGCATCATAGCCTCGATTTTGACTCACCATTATAGATAAATTCTCCTTCTAAAAAAAGAGCATAACATAAATTAATTTTCATCTATCTATTCCTTATGAGCAGGCTGCGTATAGCCCATCTCACCATCAAGTTCTTGTGAATGGGCTGCATGTAGCCCACCTCACCATCATGTGACTCATGTACACTAGAGTGTCTGAGCTAAGAAAATATACCTCGGTTTGATTCGGGAGAACCGGTCGCCTTATGACAGGCAAAGTGTCACCCAAGAGAACCTGACTACCAATGCTTGGGTTCGAGCCTGGGCTCAACCATTACCCTATGCTCGACTGCTTGCTTCTTTTGTGAACCCATGAGCAAATTTGCATTTCAGCTTTTGCCAATGCAAACCGCTACTCTACATCCGGTCATCACCTAACTGCATTAAATGATGTATCCAGTCTGCCTTATTATAACATTGATAGTTAGTATAATCCTAAAATGAAAGAAATTTCTATAGAATAAATGTAGGGACCATTAGATACTCAAGATATTACACTCAACAAATCATATAGATGATCAAAGAATAAAGCAAATTTCCCAAATCAGAGTCTACAATAAAATATCTATTACATTCAACTAGAAAGAGTGCGAGGGAATAATGCCTACCCCGCTAGGCTTACAATGATATTCTTATCACTAGAAAGTTGAAAAGAAGAAAAAGGGAGAGCAGAGAAGATGAAGCATTCCAACGGCTCTTCTGAGGCAAGCTATCCCTCACTCTTATCACCACCCAAAAAGCCTCTAGCTTCATCAGAGAAGCACTTCGGATACTTTGATTGATCCGAAACTTATTAAAGAAGAGGGAGTGTGCAACCAAATCTAACGCCTTTCCCATCAAGTCCTACAAAGGGTCTTGAGAAGCTCATGGAAAACCTTGCTAAGGAGTAAACCAAGGCTTCGTCAGTAGTGAAAGAGTAGAGGCTACAACCCATACTCCTTTAACAAAGCCTAGAAGCACCCAAATCGACCTAAGACCAAGAGTGTCAAAGCCTCAAAGAAAGGAAGCACCCTAGCTTCACCTAGATCATTAGTTTGAGACTAACGTCCAACCATTATCAAAACCTTGACCGATAGGAAAGGGTCTAAGAAAAGCGGGAAGGAATAGTCCGCCCTAAGCAGAAGTTTCCAGCCATAGATTTAAACTACAATGAATAAGTGGTAGTTCAAACACGAGTGAGATTACTCCTTTCTCAACATCCCAACTAAATTTGATAAAAAGGCATGCATGCAAAGGCATTTGGAAAGGAAACAAATGATGAAGCTAGTGGTTTTTTATATGTAAAGAATTGCAAAAGATTCACAGCCTTTGAATGTTTTCATAGAATTAAGCTTTGGAAAGAAGAAGAAAGGGGGATTTATATATCCATACCTTCAATCGCATGCGTTGAATTCAAAAGGAAAAAAGAATCACAGTCGTTCAAAAGAGATAAGTTTTAAGTTAAGCCATGCATGTGGGGAGATGTCACACTTCTCTACCACATATGGAAAACCAAACCGTCATAGGAAGGTTGGGTTTAACTTGATCCATTGTTGTGCTATATATATTGAGTGTCTGAACTTATTCCTTTCTCTTTAATGTGAGATGATCTCTGGTAGTTGTTACGCACAGGTATGGGTGGTATGGATACACTCGGATTAAATAGCTTCTGAGTGGTTTTTACATGTTGTGTGGCAAATGGAAACACATGTTCATTGAACACAACATGTCTTGAAACAAACAATTTTTCATTACCATCTAAGCATTTATATCCTTTTTGATTTACACCATAGCCTAAAAAGATGCAGGGTGTAGATCTGAAATTTGATTTATGTGAATTGTATGGTCTTAGATGAGGAAAATGCAAACATCCAAATGTTCTAAGATTTTAGTACTCTGGTCTCTCATTAAGCAAGACTTCCATTGGTGTTTTGTCCTACTTTACCTTTCTAGGTAGTCTATTGATTAGATAGACTGCAGTTGCAAAGGCATCAGGCTAGAATTTCAATGGAAATGAAGCTTGAGCAAGTAATGTGAGACCAGTTTCTACTATGTGTCTATGTTTTCTCTCAACCAACCTATTTTGTTCAGAGGTATGGGGACAAGTCATTCTGTGTATTATTCCTTTCACTTGAAAGTATTCTCTTATGGCTTGTACTTTGTACCTCTATTAGTGTGCATTACCTTTACTTGCTGACCTGTTTGTCTTTCCACCAGTTTTATTAAGTGGATGACAACATTTTGCACTTCTGATTTGGATTTCTAGAAATAAATCCAGGTGTACTTGGAATAAGCATCTACAAATGATATACAATATTTAAACCATAATCTGAGTTTATAGGTGTCGGACCCCATAGATCTGATGCAACAAGTTGCAGTGGCCTATTAAACTCAGACTGTGATTTTGGAAAGGCCAATTTATGGCCCTTTCCCATCTGACAATAAGTACAAACATAAGAGGAATGTATATTGTCAACTTCTATATTATTATCAGTCAATACTTTCTTTACAATTTTTATACTTCGATGCCCCAACTTACAATGCCAAACATCAAATACACTTTTATCATATTGACTTGATTCATTTTCAGCTGAGTAGTAGCATTTTTTTCAACTGTTTGAACAATTGTCATTTTGAATTTGAAAGATTGAATCTGTATAGTCCATTATGAGTATTACCCTGCAATAATATTTTCTTTGTCTGAATATCTTTAACTAAGAAGTATTTGTGATAGAACTCAAAATATACATCGTTATCTTGTGCAAATTTAGACACACTGATAAGGTTTTTCTTTGTCTTAGGGACCATTAATAAGTAATTAAGGTTCAATATTTTATCACCTGATTGGTGCACTACCAGTGTGTGTAATATTAATGCTATAACCATTTCCCATACAGATAGATTGAGTACCTTTGCATTCTTTGGTGCGAATGTTTAGTCTGAAGATTGCTAGTATCATGATGTGTTGATCCTGAATTTGGGTACCAACATTCATCGCAGTAGTCTTCTGACCTTTCACATTCTAACATGTTCAGGTTATGTAATTTCTGATCCTCTGTTGTGTTCCTATTTTCATGCTGCATACTTGCCATGTTTGCATTGATACCATAGTTTCTCTGATTAGTTGAATTTTGAGTTGCACTGTAATTGGCATCAAACCTGAAGTAGAACCTGGTTGCAGTGTGCTCTAATTTTCCACAAATATGACATTTTGGTCTATAATTGTTATTACTCCACCTGCCTCCCTTTTCCCTTGATCTTCCTATCTGGTTTATTTGATAGTTTTGATCATTTCTTGATCCTTGTTGTTTCTTGCATCACTTTTTTTTGTCCTGATTTCTGTTTTTTGTATTTCCAGCGTAATTGATTGATAAGTCTAAATCAAATGCTTTCTTGTGCTCAATCCTTCCCTCATGAGCGAGTAGGGTAGAATGAACAAAGTACATAGAAGTATTAACTTCTTGAGATGACATTATAGCTACAACAGCTTCATATTCATTGCTTAGACCGTTCGTAATAGTTAGAATCTGTTCTATATCTGAAACTTTATGACTTGCGGCCTCTAAAAAATCACAGTAGTTCTTGACTTTGGCTAGGTAGTCCCTCATAGCCATATTATCTTTTCTAATATTTTGCATCTTCCTTTTATAATACATGATTTTTGCTGGTGATTGTGAGTTGAATACTTGCTTAATGGTTATCCAAATTTCATTTGACGTTTTACAACCAATGACTTGTGGTAAAATATCCTTAATAATGGATGATGAGATCCAAGAACTTAGTAGATGATCTTGTCTTTGATGTGCAGCATAATCTTTATTGCTGACCAACTTCCCATCATTATCTGTTGTAAATTTGGGTGGAGTAGTGTTGGTTCCGTGAATGTATTCTTCCAAACCATAACTTTTTAGTGTTGTTTCAATCTAAAACTTACATAGCTAATAGTTTTCTTCGTCTAATTGTATTGTAATTAACTGACTTTGTGGATTATTATGGTTCTAATCAAATCTTGCACAGGTTCTGGCCTCTGCTGTGTCTGATTTTTCCTTCTTGATGGTGAAGAAGTGGATAGATTTTGATCTGAATTGGTTGGAGAGACATTGGTTGTGTTATTGTTATCTTCTGCTATGGATTTGGGTTCAGGATTCTTGGAATGGAGTGAATCTTGATGTAGACGAGTAGCTTGGATATGATTGATGTGCAGCTAGGGTCCAATGGATCTTATGGCGAGGCACATACAGTTTGGCTAGAACAAAACTGATACTTTCTTGATCTTGGCACAACATAAATGTAAATGACGAAAACTGATAATCTCTCTGATCTTGGTCTCTTCTCAGATGATGAAGCTTTTCTGATGAGAAAACCAAAACAAACACAGCCGTTGAGCGGTTCACGTGATGAAGCTTTTCGGATGAACTGCCTTGGCGAGGTGTAGCCGCCAGGCAAAGAGTGCTTCGATACCAAATTAAGAAATTGAAGAAATGTGAATTTTATTGTTGTGTTAATGAGATACTTACAAAAAATACAATGTATTTATATATAGACTTCGGCTATCATAAACACTCAGTCAAAATGATACAGCTGTAAATGTTGTAATATGAAAATTACAGTAATACCCCTTATACAACTGATATACATTATCTTTTAAACATCTGTGTTATTTCATTCTCTTATTTGAATGATTATGCACTATTGATATGATTTTTTTATTTATTTCAAGGGCTAAAAATATGGCAGTACACTAAAAAGATATTCAACAAAATATGACAACAAGTGTTTTTGTTAAATGTAGATTATTCCTTAAGCAAAATTCGAATACGAAAGATGTATTTTTGAATAGTAACTAAATTACATTTTTCATAGTTAAATATTGTTTATGGTTATCACTAAACGTGTGTTAAACATTAGCAAGGAAGTTGTCGTGGTTTCTTTGTAAAGTTGCATTTTCTATTAGGTTGATACTAATCAACCACTATAATATAAAAGAACCGTTGTCATGGTAATTTTTTAAATCAATTTTTTACAAGGAGTAGCAAATAAGTGCCAACTGCAGCTTTATTGTGTACTTTTTAGAATTAATTTGACAGTTACACGTGTATCATTTGCTTACTATATCACTCTTATGTTACATGTTATAATCATCAACATAACATCTCAAAGAATCATCAAACCCACTATCAAGGCTGAATGAAAATATAAATGAATAGTAGGTCAGATAATACTTTTAGTTCTAATTTCTAACAACCGTGCATATAAACCACTTGTGGCACAAATTGATTTCCTGCTAAATTTGCCTTTTACAGAGCTAAAGTATGACCGTGTGTATGATTATTGGTATGAATGTATTTATACAAATTATTAGTTATTGATACCATTGTTTTAAGCATTTATTGACAAAATTACTATTATAGTAAATTATCTTTAATAATAGTTGTAATATCTTTAGTGTGATGCTTTCTTGGTGTTAGCGTCAACTATCAAAAATAGCTCTCTGCGTTCCAACAAATCTTATATTCCTATGAAAATAGAATCACACATGCTGTGTCAAATATTCAACTGCAGGCACCGCATATCTTAGTTGTTGTCATCCCACTATTTTCGACTGCATTAATGATTTTCTACAATGGTTTTATTATTTCATACAAGAACCGACTTTATAAAGGTAGGGCTGAACGTCATTTTGTAAATAGAGTGTATAACATAATTACATGCAGTGTGCCTTAATATGCAAACAGACAACAACTATAAGATTTATAATTTAGGATACTTTTGGCACATGTCATTATTAAGTTTCAAAATTCACAAAAAGTCCTTCATTAAATTTCAGTGTAAATTAGTTCTCTGTTTTTTTTTCACGATTATTGCAGAGCATGATGCAACTTTTCATAAAAGTTGCTGACATTTCCGCAACTTTTCTATACACTGTGAACATAGAGTATGAAAGTTGCTGAAATATCAGCACTTATTTATCAAAGTTGCTGACATTTCAGTAACATTTATGTACACTGTAAACACAGTTTATGAAAGTTGCTGAAATATCAGCACTTATTTATGAAAGTTGCTGACATTTCAGCAATAATTTTTCTTCGTTTCCAGAAAACAGGGACCGCTTTACAATGAAAATTTGACAGGAAAAGTTGCTGAAATATCAGCACTTATTTATAAAAGTTGCTGACATTTCAGCAGTAATTTTTCTTCATTTCCAGAAAACAGGGACTCGCTTTATAATGAAACTTTGATAGGGACCCGCTTTACAATATGAAAGTATGATAGGGATGCCTTCCTAATTTCCACTATAATTTATTTTAGGCTACGTTGGAACTTCATACACAAAACTTGCGAAACATTGTTTTAAAAATTCCCCTTCTAACTCGTTAGTCATTTTATATCATGGACATTTCAAATTTCATTTAGTTCATACATTCGCAACAAAAGGCATTGCCATTAGCGGCGACTATAAAGTGACGCTAGCCGTCGTCAGCCGTCGCTAAAAGACGATGTAAAAACAGTCGACATCGGTAGGTTTAGCGGCGGCTTTGGCGACGGCATCATCGCAAGTTTAGCGACGGCTAGCATCACTGCTTAAACATGTGACAAATCCAGAGTGGTTGATTGGCCAACGCAAAACTGGGTAAATTCGTCGTAGGAAGCCGTCGCTAGTCGCCACAACACTGAGTATTTTTTTTAAACTTGCAGCTTCTATTCGAGACATCCAACTATGCAAATATCATAGTATCTCTATACATCTCATCTACAACATATATTAATCCACTTTCGCAATTGCAACCATCGCAGATCACCCATAAGCAAGAATATAACGCAAAAATCAATATCTAGATTAACATTTCATCAAACAATGTCTATATTCTATCAAACAACACATCCATAAATCTTTCAAATAACATAACCATACCAACAAATACTCATATCCATCAAACAAAATATCCACAAAACCATCAAGTAGCACAATCATCAAACAAGTATCAAATCCATCAACACATGTCAAATAAACACAAAACAAAACGAACAAAATCCATCAAACACCACGGTCATATCTATTGATCGTCATCTCCCGACCCATCCTCCTCGGGCATTCTCCAGTGCTCTGCTAAGTAAGCAGCAATCTTCTCATCTAGCAGCTACGCCAATCCTCCTCTCTTCCGCCAATCATTGAACTCTGTCATTTATTGTTTTTGCTGAGCTATATCCTCCTCTACTTGAGATCTCCTATAAACCGTCTAGGTCATTATTATATGTAAAATAGTTAATAACGAGTTATGATTTATGCTCAATATTAAACGAAATTTATATATTAGTTAATGAAGTAGTTTAGCTCCTGATTTATGTAACTGTAACACCTATTTTCCAAAAGAGGGTCAATCAGAGCATCGATTCGACTCCTCCACTGTCAACTCATGGCCAGTGGACTGCACCACTTGAGCTTGCTCCACTTCATATCTTTCCTGCGATGACGAACGTAAGTTTGCTACAATAAATATTCAACTTAAAACTTACGAAATGTGAAGTAAAAAAATTAAGCATGTTTACCATTACGGATTGAGATTTATCATTCGTCCAAACATATGAAACTTTGCCATCCTCATCTTTTTGCTCAACGGCATGCGTGTGTGAAAACCTCTGCCATTGTAGGCTCACGACTATACTTCTTATACTGAAATTATATATATGAATAAACAATGTTACCAATATGATTAAATATCGATAACCTATTTACAATCGAAGTCTATAAATTTACCGATTCATTCCGATGTTGTTGGAAGGATTTAGAGCCACCACGATGTACAATAATTTTTTTTCCTATTTACACGGTTCCGCGGTGATATTTCCTACAAATTAAAATATATTATTAACTAAAGTAGTACAACTATTATACGAAATTTAAACAAATTAAATAACAATTTAAAAATAAACAACTTACTTTAAATTCAGGAGTATTCCTATAACCGTCTTTATTTTTGATAATTAAAAATATTAAAATTAATAAGATTTTGAGATTTAATATTGTCGGAAATTAAAGGTTTTAATTTATTAATGAAAAAAGGGTTAGAATATATAACCTAATCTTAAATGAATTCTAAAAACGACAGGTTCAATGAGGTAAGGATTGTAAGACAAATTAGAATATAATCTAATGTTATTGATTTGAATATAATTAATAACTGTTTGAATGTAAACTTTGTCGCTTGTAAATAATAAAATGTTAACAAAGAATGAAATGGTTTTTTTATTTCTAATTGGAATATAAATGCAAAGTTTAATTTGGATATAATTATAGAGTTTAATAAGAAATAAAAGAAACAATATATTAAAGGAGAAATCATATATCATTTAATTGAAATTGGATTAAGCATTTATAAGTAAATTTATTAACCTTTGTTTGTAAACAATAAATTTAGAAATGTGTTAAATTAGTAAGATTTAACAATTGTTTTATTTATCATCTTATTATCAATATGTTTGAAATTTATTGTGTAATCAATGAAATTTAATGTGATAAATATTTCAATTAATATAAGCAAAGGCGTTAACTATTGAGCGATGAGTGTAATAAAATGGTAATTATGTTTAATTAACATGTAAGGTATTTGTTGATTCAATATAAAGAACATTTAAAACAAAATAAAAGAATTTATTGAAATATAAAATGTAGTGAACTAGGGTTTTTTACTGTCGTAATGAAATGTTTGAATGAAAATAATTAGAAATTAAAATTTATGATTTATTAAAGTGAATTTTATCAGATCGTAAATTTAGACCATAAATAAAATTCTAAAACAACAAACTACAATGAAGCAATAAAGTGGAAGGTGATAAAGCGTATTAGAATATAATTTAATAGCAGGAATTTAAGGATAGAGATAATGTAATGATATTCTATTTATAGTGATAAAAGGAATTGTAATAATAAATGCAAGTTTTAGTGATGAGTTAAATGAATATTGATTGATAGAGAAAACATTTATTTAGTATGTAATTAATGCTTGTTGGATACTATAATTTTATAAATGTGTTTGCATGTATAAATAAGGATTACAGTGTTTACGTATTTATTTAATTGATTTCATCAATTAGGGTCTGTTTTGAAGTGGAAGATTGTAATTAATTGGAATAAATTTATTGAAAATTTTCTATTGAAAAAGGAAAAAGAAACAAAGTGAAATTAATAAATTTAATGTAAGAATGTTTTTTATTTGGAATGTACATTATTTGGTAATATAAGAATGAATTTAATATTGTATAAGTTGATTATTTTAGAATATAAGAATGTTTACATTAATGAATTGCAAATAACGAATAAGCATTTTAAGGAAAATAAAAGATTGCTTAAGGTAAATAAAGCGAACGTTTCCATTTTGAATATAAGTATAATGTTGTAAAAAGAAAAATTTAAAATTTTAAAACAACATTTTACGGTAGTTAAATAGCAGGCATAGGTTGCATGGAAGTGATTTTAATGCTAACCTTGAAATTTAAAATAAATTAAATATGTTAGTTCATGATTACGTGTCGAGAAAAATGTTGTTTTTAAATTTGATTTTTTTAATCATGGTTTATATTTTATTTTGTATAGCGGCGGTCCCCATTATGTAAATTGGTGTGTTTAAATTTAGTTATGTTGTGTTAATTAAATCTTTAATGAATGTTAATTTTTGTATGTTTGGGATTAACAAAATTAATTGAGTGATTTTTTTTTTAAATTTGAATTCTAGAAGTTTGTTTACAGTGCAGAGTTGGTCCGTTCATTCCCTTTCAAATTAATAATTGTTACACTCTTTTCATTGTTTCCTCATTTGTTCCATTACTCAATTCCATTTACATTGTCCGTAGCTTATTCATTTCACGAACGTTGCCTACTTTTCATATTTTTAAGTCTTTCCTTCACTTTATTTTAATACCTACCTTTTTTCAGGGTTGTTCATGTTTTTACTTTATTTCAAATCCCAGCTTTCTTATATTTAACTTTATTAGCTTTTCACTAGTTTCAATCTTCATTCCTCTAGCCTCATTTCATTTTTTTAAATCTCATCTTCTGTAGCTTCATTTTTTCTCTCTCTTCACCTTCCTCCTTTCTTCTTTTTCATGTTTCTTCTTCAAATCTCCTTTTTCTCCTTTTTCTAAAGTTTCCTTTTTTTCCTTATTCTTCAAATCTTCTTCTTCTTTTTCAAAGCTTCATTTTCTTTTTCAATTCTTTTTCTTCTTTAAAATTTCTTCTTCTTTTTCAAACCTTCTCTTGTTTTCAAAATCTTTTCTTTAAATCCAGATCTATACAATCTTCTTTGTCTCATCCAAAACTTTCTATAAAAAAGTGAGATTAAGATAACAAGGAAACAAAACAAAACGAGAAAGCAGTAGCGGATCCAAATCTGACTAGAAAAGGAAAAGCCAAATGTGAGCGATTAAACTCACTCGTGCAATAATAAAATTTCCATTGCGAGATATATAAACTTTTGATTGCTATTTGTTAGTTTAAATTGACATTTGAATTGATATTGAATCTGAATTGACATTAAATTGAATTGACATTTAATTTTATATTGGAATTTATTTGATGGTTAAAACCTCGATATTGATAACCATTAACTACTGTAATATATTGGTTAATTTGGATGTTGTTTGAAATTGATTCTTATTGATTGATATATTGGATGTATGGTTGTTTATTTATTTTAATATGTCCCTGTTATCACCGTGTATATTATCGACATCATTTAAATGACACATAAATCATTTTAGAATTGGATAATTAAGACATTTAAATTATGGGTTGAAATGATTAGTACCCATATAATTTCTTGAATTTGGAATGTATTGGAATTAAATTATTTGAAAGGTTTGAGTTTTTAATTTAAACTTTGGATTTATTTTAATTAAAGTGGTTAAAATGGGTATTTCGAATTATTTGAAATCTCTTAAATAATTATATTCACATTTTACACATGATATGAGATGGAAAATCCCGCAACATCTCTGAAGCCATTGCACTCATATTTTTATTCGGGATAGAATTGACTTACATAGGAATTTTCAGTTCTGACTCGAGTGTATTGTTTTTCATTATGCTCGTGTCAGCCTGAGCATTTCAATGTTTGAAGATGTTATTCCTTAAAGATGAAGATGAAGATTGGCAATCGTATTTATTATTATTTTTCCACTGCATTTTTGATATGTTAGTTTATTTTACTATGATTGATGTTGTAAAAGTGTATAATCAAATGTATATTGTAAAACAACCTCATGAATTGTTTTATTTGATTATTATATTTTGTCGTTCCACTATGAGATTCTGTATATTACTTTCCTTCTTTTCTCTATTATCCATTGACAATCCACCCTTTGAATGGTTGAGTCAAATATGCCTGGTTTATTGTCGACTTAAATTGTCCAAAAAGGTAGGTTGTCACAGTTGGTATTGAAGCATAGGTGTATCGTATACCTAAACCTGTAGGGTAAGCTCATTGAGTGTATATACGTATATTAGAGAGCATATTTGTTAATGTTATAATTTTTTTGAAATTAATAAATGATAATATTTTTAACCTATATTATATATAGAATATAAAATAATTAATTCTATAAACTGATAATTTCATTTTGGACTATTTGATGATGATTGGATGTTTTACTGGTTGATATTGATCGATTGATATGATTGTGCATATTATCGTTTACTGATTTGTTAGTTATGCTTGACCTATTTAAGATCATCTGACTTTTGTTGTTGACTTTCGAATAGTGCATAACCAGTTGTAAGTAATTTACCTTTTCATGCATGGAAAGGGTAAAAATTGTAATCTTTTGGGAATGTTGGAACAAACACCGGGTGAATTAACTTTCACAATTTGACTATATGACATTCGACGAAATGTTGGGTTAAAATTTATTGTTAGATTTAAGTTATCTATTTTTAATCCAAATAAATAATTACTATGTTTGAAATGAATATTATATAATATAATGACTTATACGAATATAATTTGTGACTAAAAAAGGAAATTCAAATTAGAAATTTGAGAGTTTGAACTACGGGAGTTTTGAAAGTAGTTTCCAAGATTTTAAAAAGATATAGTAGTATTTTTTAAGTATTTTCCATAATAAAATGTTTTCAAAATGATTTCAAAAGAAATAAAGTGCGGAAATCACTTCTGTCGTTGAAAAATAATTTCAGTGATGATTGCTACATCATCGGTGTTCATTTTTGAGGTTCAAAGTGGGAGAGGCAACTTTAGTAGCTTTACCACTCTTTTTTTAATGAAAATGATTTGATTCAAATTCCTGAAGTATGATTTGATATTCGAAAGACATGTGTATATTTATTTCAAATGATTAGAATAAAACCTGGCGTTTAGTTCTCAAGTTTCTACTGAATAATATTATGGATAAATGCATCATATGCATTAGGATTGATTGGTTGATTGATTGTGCATTTCGTTGAGACAATTGATTGCTGATTTCCAATTTTATATTGGAATTTGATTTTTTTCCGACTATTCTGCAGAGTCAAACATTTTCAAATTAAGAACTAATTTTCAAAGCTTTGTATTTTGGAGAGTATAGTAAGTTTGGTTTGAAAATTTTAAAGTAAAAACCAATAGAAGTTGAACAAATTTGAAAATGTTAAATATTATGATAAGTAAATTATATAAGATTATTTTAAATTATGTAAGTATGAAATTTAGTTTGAAATATTTTGAGTGAACAGAGTTTTAAGAAATGTTTTGAACATAGTAAATATTTACAAAAACTTATTATTAGCAAATTGATTATTGAGAACGTATATGAATTTGATACTGAACTGATATTTTAAAATGGATTGATTTCGAAGACCTTTGACTCTATATAAATATGTGATTTGGTAGTTTTTGATTCCTGTATGAAATAGGTGGTATAAGTATAAAGTTATTTCAAAAACTATTGATTTTGGAAGGTATTCGATCTGAAGAGATAAATCTTATATCTAATGGAATTTATATAAGTGTGATATTTGAAGTTATGATTTAGAAAGGGTAATATATACATATGAAATATTTTGAAGTAAAAGGTATGGAGAAGTACCCTCCGCGAAGAAGTATATTATAATATGCTTTAAACCTAGATGAACTTGGGGAATCCAGGAATGGATTCGGCCGAAAAAACCCTATTATACTTGGCTGAATTTAGAAATGGATTCGAACTGATATGGTTGTCCGGACTTACATGAGTTCCTTGAAATTTTTCAGGGTAGATGGTTCTTTAGTTTACCCAATGGAGGCGCTTTCAATCGTGGGATCTGTTGTTTATGGATCTTCCTTGAAGGAAGTGCATCCATTGCGTAAATCATTGAATCAGTAGTGTACCACTGCAGCAGGGGTCGATGGTCATTTGTTTATGAAATGTCTATGATATTTTTCGAGAATCCGGAAGGTGGAAGGATCTTTTGGAAGGTTTTATGTCCATTAGGTAAACAATGGATCAACAACTAGCCACCACTATCATAACATCATCATTTGACATCAGATTTTGAGCGGTACTTTTCATATCCGTTTCTAAGTATTTTCACTAGATGTTGAAACATGTCTACTAAGTACTTGGAGAATTATAGTCTTGCACCTGATCAATGCATGATCTGTGTCTGTAAGAACGAGGATAAACTTGTTAAGACTTCAAGCTATAAAAATATCTTGATAAAGTATTATTTAAAGGATATTTTGATTTTTTTCTTTTCTGAATATTTTAAACTACTTAAAAGGATGTTTATTTATGTATGACTTGGTTTAATAGTTAATTATCAAAGTTGTAGATATAGTGAGAAGTTATTAATTCAATAAATGATATTTAAAGTTAATGAGTATTGATTTATTAATAATTTTTAAAAAGTATTATGATATTAAAACTAATAAATTTATAAATAATGGATTTAAGGTCTTCAACATACTTCTTTCTAAATGAAAATAATGATGTAATTAATTTCAAATAGTTTACATATATTTATAAAGTGTTATTTAAAAATTTTAAATGGTATTTATAAATGAAGCAAGAAATTTTACAAATGAATTTTTGAAAAGTATTAAAGTGTTAAAGATGATTGATTTACAAATGAAGTTTTCAAATAAAAATTCAAATAAAATTTATATAAGTTTCCTTGAATATATAATTTAAAGATATTATATAAATGGAAAATGTAAAAAAATTGTTTTACAGTTTTATAAAAAACAAATGATATGGGAAATTTATTTATAGTGATATGCTTGAAAAATAAACTAGAATCGCTATTTCTGAAAGTATGGTTTGAAATGTTTACTTAATTTCAAAGTACCAATAGTAAATTTAAAGGTTAGTTTACTATTTGAATCTTGTATTAAACCGAAAATAAATGTTTTTCCATTATTTGAATATTCATTTTAAAACAGGTGTGTAAATTAATTATGACGATATGAAATTTTATACTTTGATTTGAAAATTTAATGTAAGACTTGAGCATACTATTAGTTTCAGTTTAATAATCTTGAGTTTATATTTATTTTAAAAAACGAGTTTAATAAATTATCGGATTTAAGGAACTTTGTTTTAAAGCTTATTATAATGTTTTGATATAAATTTCTGACATTGTTTTAAAATTTCTGGAAAATCTTTGCATAATGCTAAGTTTTAAATATATCTTATATTTTTACTAAGTGAATGAGGTTAAATGTTTTAATTACTTTTTTAGATATATTGAAATATTTCTTTTCCCTTCAGAGACAAATACCAAATAATTAATTTTTTATTCCATAACCGAATTAAGTTATAAACTTAAGTAAAGCAGTGAAAGCTTAAGTAATATTTTTGAAATGATTCATTAATGACTTAAATATTTAATGGAAAATAAATTATGTAAGAGATTGATCTGTATATAAATAAATAAGTATTAAAAATGAACGAAGCAATTGGTGTAGTAAAGAAACAAATAGAATAAAATATGTAAGTTGTATACAGATCATTTTATTCACGTAATAGTTTTGATCCAGATTTGAATACATTATTTGTAGTAATTTACACCAGTCCGGATTAGGATTTTTCGCTCGATTCTTGACGGTAAAGGCTTGATATGGATTCTTAATATGAATTTGAAGTTTTCTATCATAATTTACGGCTATACAAGAAGAACAGAGATTTCTAATCAAGGAATCGGATCAATGTCCGCACTAGAGTTGTCGGGTTAGCAATACTAGTTCGATAGTAGAATTTGTGTATTCAAGCAAGTAATCAGAATTATTATTGTGTACAAAATAGTGTATATACACCATACGAACTTTAATAATTAAATGTTGTCCTACGATTGTTGCTTCCATTTGTTATACTACTTTGGTTGCATGTCACTGTTATATTCCATTAGAATTGATTGTAGGAGTGCATCATACTTATTAGTTGTGTTATATTACTTTATTGCATATGATTGCTATATTGTATGTTACTGGTATTTATGAAAGAATAATTAATACATTGCCCATCTATCATGTTTAATTCTCTTGAATTATGTGAGTAAGATACAGGTTTATGGAAGTAATAACTCTTGCTTTAAATAGAGTTTTGTTGCTCAACAAATAGGTACGTTTTCGAATTATGATTTCGTAGCAGTATTTTATGGTTTTCTTATAGATTGGGATGCTTTATTATTAAAATATGATATACAAAATGTAATTATTGATATTATTATTTTTTGGACCTATCCACGCAAAAGTGATGCTGTTGAAATTTTTCGTAAATTCAGGACGTAAAAAATTTTCGTGGAAGTTGAGTTATTTTCAAATTTATATTAAACTCAAATATGTAAATAATAGTTTATAAATTGATTATTTTGAATAAAATGTATCAGTTCTCTTTATTCTTTCATGTTTCTTTTCGAGGACGAAAAGTTTTAAGTGGGGGAGATTATAATGACCCGTATTTTTGATAATTAAAAATATTAAATTTAATAAGAGTTTGGGATTTAATATTGTCAAATATTAAAGTTTATGATTATTGATGAAAAAAAGGGTTAGAAAATATAACCTGATCTTAAATGAATTCTAAAAACGACAAGTTCAATGAGGTAAGGACAGTAACACAAATTAGAATATAATTTAATGTTATTGATTTTAATATAATTAATAACTATTTGAATGTGAAGTTCAACGGTTGTCAATAATAAAATGCTGACAAAGAATGAAATGGTTATTTATTTCTAATCTGAATATAAATGTAAATTTTAATTTGGATATAATTGTAAAGTTTAACAAGAAATAAAATAAAAAATATATCAAAGGAAAATCATATGCCATTTAATTGAAATTGGTTTTGGCATTGGTAAGTAAATTTATTAACCTTTGTTTGTAAACAATAAATTTAGAAATGTGTTAAATTACTAAGGTTTAGCAATTGTTTTATTTATCATCTTATTATTAATCCGTTTGAAATTTATTGCGTAATCAATGAAATTTATGTAATTAAATATTTCAATTAATATAAGCAAAGACGTTAACTGTTGAGCGGTGAGTGTAATATAATGGACATAATGTTTAATTAACATGTAAGTTATCTGTAGATTCAATATAAAGAACATTTAAAACAAAATAAAAGAATTTGTTGAAATATAAAATGTAACGAACTAGGGTTTTTACGGTCGTAATGAAATGTTTGAATGAAATGGTTAGAAATTGAAATTTATGACTTATTAACGTGAATTTTATTAGATCATAATTTGGACCATAAATAAAATTGTAATACAACAAATTACAATGAAACAATGAAGTGGAAGGTGCTAACGCATATTAGAATATAATTTAGTAGCAGAAATTTAAGCATAGAGATAATGTAATGATATTCTATTTATAGTAATAAGATGAATTGGAATAATAAGTGCCAGTTTTAATGATGAGTTAAATGAACATTGATTGGTAGAGAAAAACATTTATTTAGCATGTAATTTAATGTTCGTTGGATATTGTAATTTTTTAAATGTGTTTGCATGACTATAATTAAGGATTACAATGTTTACAAATTTATTTAATTAATTTCATCAATTAGGGTATGTTTTGAAGTGAAAGATTGAAATTAATTGAAAATAAATTTATTAAAATCTTTCAATTGAAAAAGGAAAAAGAAACGAAGTGCAATTAATAACTTTAATGTAAGAATGTTTTCATTTGGAATATACATTATTTGGAAATATAAGAACAGATTTAATATTGTATAAGTTGATTATTTTAGAATATAAGAATGTTTAGATTTATGAATTGCGAGTAACAAATAAACATTTTAAGGAAATAAAAGAATGTTTAAGGAAAATATAGTGAACGTTTCCATTCTGAATATAAGTATAACATTGTAAAAAGAGAAAACTGAATTTTTAAAACAACATTTTACGGTAGATAAACAGTAGCATAGGTTGTGCGGAAGTGATTTTATTGCTAACCTTAAAATTTAAGATAAATTAAACATTTGAGTTCATGATTACGTGCCAAGAAATATGTTGTTTTTAAATTTGTATTTTTGAATCATGGTTCATATTTTATTTTTTGTAGTGGCAGTCCCCGTTGTGTAAATTGGCTTGTTCAAATTTAGTTACGTTGTGTTAATTAAATCTTTAATGGATGTCAATTTTTGTATATTTTGGGGTTAACAAAATTAATTGAGTGAACAAATGTTTTGAAATTTGAATTCCAAAAGTTACGTTGCCAACTTTTCAAAATTTTAATTTATTCCTTTACCTCTGTTAACACCTGCCCTTTTATTAGGGTTGTTCATATTTTTACTTTAATTCAATTCCCAGTTTGTTTATATTTAACTTTATTAGCTTTTCACTAGTTTCAATCTTCATTCCTCTAGCCTCATTTCATTTTTTAATCATTTTCTGTAGCTTCATTTTCTTTCTCTCTTCACCTTCCTCCTTCCTTCTTTTTCATGTTTCTTCTTTAGATCTCATTTTTTCTCTTTTTTCCAAAGCTTCCTTTTTTCTTATTCTTCAAATCTTCTTCTTCTTTTTCAAAGCTTCACTTTCTTTTCCAATTCTTTTTCTTCTTTTAATTTTCTTGTTCTTTTTCAAACCTTCTCTTTTTTTCAAATCTTTTCCTTCAAATCCAGATCTATGCAATCTTCTCTATCTCATCCAAAACTTTCTATAAAAAAAGAGATTAAGATAGCAAGGAAAAAAATGAAAGGGAAAAGTAGTAGCGGATCCAAATCTGACTAGAAAAGGAAAAGCTAAAAGGCGAGTGATTAAATCCACTTGTGCAATACTAAAATTTCCATTGCAAGTTAAATAAAATTTATAATGAGATGTATAAATTTTTGATTGCTGTCTGTTGGTCTAAATTGACTTTTGAATTGATATTGAATCTGAATTGACATTAAATTGAATTGACATTTAATTTTATATTGAAATTTAATTGATGGTTAAAACCTCGATATTGATAACTATTAACTGTTGTAATATATTGGTTGATTTGGATGTTGTCTGAAATGGATACTTATTAATTGATTTGTTGGATGTATGGTTGTTTATTTATTTTATATGTTCCTGTTATCACCGTGTATATTATGGACATCATTTAAAGGGTCATCTAAATCTTTTTAGAATTGGACAACTATGACAATTAAATTATCAGTTAAAATAATATATACCGATACAATTTCTTGAATTTGGATTATGTGTTGGAATTGAATTATTTGAAAGGTTTATTTTTTATTTTAAACTTTAGATTTATTGTAATTAAAGTGGTTAAAATTGGTATTTTGAATTATTTGAAATCTCTTAAATAATTATATTCATGTTGTACACTTGATAGGAGATAGAAAATCATGTAACATCTCTAAAGCCATTGCACTCATATTTTTATTTGAGATTGATTTGACTTACATAGACTCGAGTGTATTGTTTTTCATTATGCTCTGGTCGGCCTAAGTATTTCGATGTCAGAAGACATTATTCCTTAGAGTTGAAGATGAAAATTGGTGATCGTATTTATTATTATTTTTCCACTACATTTTTGATATATTCGTTTATTTCACTCTGATTAATGTTGTAAAAATGTGTAATCAAATGTATATTGTAAAACATCTTCATGAACTATTTTATTTGTTCATTATTTTTTGCCATTCCGCTGTAAGATTCTATGTATTGCTTTCCTTCTTTTCTCTATTAAACCCCATTAATAATCCATCCATTTGAATGGATGAGTCAGACATGTGTGGTTTATTGTTGATTTAAATTGTCCAAAAAGGTGGGTCCTCACAATTCCAAAGCCAGAGAAATTTAGCCCAAACATCAGTGCTCATCCAAGCTAGTTTTTTATTCCCATTCTTTGCCTTTGAGAGAATGTCCCTATAATTTTACTGCATCTTTTGGTTTCAGTGATTTCTAAAATATCCACTTCTTCCGAATTAACATGTACTGCAGCCTGCATATTGAATTTAATTTGAATTATATACATTGTATTAACTTTCAAATGAATTATATAAATTTATACATACTATCTAGTCAGCCCATATAGCATTCATAACATGGTCTAGGATGTCGTTCCAATGAGCCCGACATCATGACATCCGACTCTTAAATAATTTCTTGGAGATTTGAAGAATGGAGTCTGAAGGTTCCACCTCGAAACCCCTATATAAATTTGGTGTAGCCATTTAATAAATTTCAAATAATATGCACGCAATAAATTTAAGACTTACCTTGCACTCCTTGAAAACCTCTGCTACTGGTCGAAAATTCGACGCCGTGCCGCTGACACCCATGCCAGGAGAAAGAGAAGACCGAGATCAGTTAGAATGTTTTCTGTAAAACATATATATATCTATGACAAACATATCATTTCATATAATGAAAAAACATATCAATTTGTTATTAGAAAACAATTTTGATCAATCATCACATAGAACTTCCACTAAATCATCATAAATGAAACAAGATCTCCTGAATACATATATAGAATTAACAAAACAGAATAATACATAGCTCACAACATAGTCATCATTATTAATAACAACGAAAACTCAGAATATACATGTTACAACAAGCAATATAGATATTCAGAATTATCAGTCTTCATCGTTTTCTTATGCAGACTCGGTCTTGTACTCTATATCGTTTTCTTCTGTACTCTCAAATACTTCTACAAAAACATTTGATTCATCATTTAACGACCCTAAATCAATATCGTTAGCTATTATTATTTCATTATTTGGAACAAGATCCACTTAATATGCTGCTTCGTTTGGAATATTATTTCCCTCAAACGTAAATCTTGCCTTTATATTAAAAACTGCTAACTAATCCACTTTATCTCTTTTCAAGGATGGATAAGGAGCAAAATAAACTTATAATGATTGCTTCGCTCATATGAAAGGATCATACTTATAGTAGTGTGAAGTATGTTTTATTTCAATAAGCTTATTATCTTTGTGCACGTTAATTCCAAAACCAGGAATATTGCTGAACCAATTGCATTTGAATAAAAAAAAACTTTTCCTCTAGGTTGTATATAATATGTCAATACTAAAACCTGTATTAGTATGTCGTAAAAATATTTTATACAGTCATATGGATCATCACTACCTTTGACAAATACATCACTGTTATGTGTTAATTTTTCAGTACCATAATCATTTGGGTTGAATTGAAATCCATTGATGAAGAATATCAGATAAGTCTTAACATTTCTTTTTGTCCGAGCGCAAGATGTTGTAATCATTCATCAACGACACAATTTCTTAGATCATACACGTAGTTTGAAAACCATTTAGCAAATTTTTTTTACTGAGATCACCAAATGGATGTTGTGATTCGTAAATACTTTAAATATATAATATGTTCCATTATAATTAATAGAGTATACCTAAAATAAATATGAATTTATTATTACCTGACAAATGGTGCAATTTCCGCATAGTTAAGAAGAACATATGTGTGTGTTCCATGGTAATCTCTTCATCTAACCATATTTCCACACATTTTCCAACAGGTCAGCCATGTTGACCAAAAATAGATAACATAGTTTGAGAAGAATCTTGTTCAATGGCTTCATCATTACGAGTAACACTTACAAATGATAAGTTCACATGGTCACTGAAGTAACGAGAGAAAAAGAATGAAGCTTCTTCTTCAAGATATGATTTGCAAATCGAACCTTCAACTCGTGATTTTTGTCTAACTTTTTTCTTTCGATGATTCAAGTACCTATTACAAAATTAATTCAATTTAAATTACTTGTAAATTTGAATTTTAAACTAAAATAAATATTACGAATATTCAATATTTCCTTTCAAATGGATACATCTATCCATATTGCACAGGACCTCGAAGAAGTACTTTGGATGGAAGATGAATAGGTAAATGCTTCATTACATTAAAGAAACCTAGCAGAAATATTTTCTCCAGTTTGCAGAGCAGTATAGGTATTTCTATTTCAAGTTTACATATACGGTCGACTGTTAACGTGGTCGAACAAAGTTGGTTATAACATAAATTTAATTCTATTATAACACTCCATACTTTTATGGGCAAAAGTTCTTTGAAAACCACGGGCAACAAATACTCCATCATGATATGATAATCATGAATTTTCAACCCACTTAATTTATTATTTTTAAAGTCAACATATCTAGAGATTAGAAGAAATCCCATCATGACATCTTAGTCCTTGCACCCACTTTAATATGAGTTTTACTTACTGTCTAGCTCATGGCATTCTTTGGGTTTTTTTACTGTCATTGGGCTTCATATGAAGTTTGGGACGTTTACAAAAGTGTGCTATATCAAGTCTTCAATTCAGTTCATCCTTAGTTTTCTCCTTAACATTCAAAACTGTATTAAACACGTTATCAAACAAGTTTGTTCCATTGTGCATAATTTTAATATTACGTCGAAGTAAGAGATCTTTTCAATAAGGCAACTTCCAAAATATACTTTGTTTGCACCAATTATAAATGTCCGATTTACCTAAAATTTTAGTCTGTGCTCTAGTTTCTTATATCTTTGGATAGTCCTTTGCAATTTCATATATTTTTTCAGTTGACCAAATCTTTGGTGGTGTTTGCACAAAAAATTGGCAAACACCTCCAAGTCGTATGATTTAGTCGATTTTATGTTGTTCTTAGTGATTTGGGTGATTTATGCAAATATGTAAAAAGCAGGGACTAAACTGTAAAAGACACACAGATTTATAGTGGTTCAGCCAGAATGTGCCTACGTCCACTTTATATGTTATTCTCTTTCATTGTTCAGATTACAAGTACAAAGCTTTATCACAAGTGTATGAAAGTTGTTGGAAAGTTCTATCCGTGCTTGAGCTCTCCAAACCGTCCCCCATTGTTGTACCCCTACCCCTCTATTTATAGAGTCGGGCTGGGGGTAGGGGTCTTGGATGTATATAGCTGCTAGTGGGCCTGGACTGACGTGATCTGGCCTGGCAATGTTGGTTCGGTAATGTCTTGGTCCGGTGGTGAGTAGAGCATGGGTTGGTCCGATGGTGAGTGGAGCATGGATTGGTCCGGTGGTGAGTGGAGCGTGTGGTGAGTGGAGCGTGGATTGGTCCGGTAGTGAGTGGAGCGTGGATTGGTCCGGTGGTGAGTGGAGCGTGGTCTGGTCCGGTAGTGGGAGGAGCGTGGATTGGTCCGGTGGTGAGTGGAGCGTGGATTGGTCCGGTAGTGAATGGAGCATGGTCTGGTCCGGTAGTGGGAGGAGCGTGGATTGGTCCGGTGGTGAGTGGAGCGTGGATTGGTCCGGTGGTGAGTGGAGCGAGATCTGGTCCGGTAGTGGGAGGAGCGTGATTTGGTTCGGTAGTGCTTCGGTCGTGCCTTGGTTCGATCGTGCCTTGGTTCGGTCGTGCCTTGGTCCGGTCGTGCCTTGGTCCGGTGGTGAGAATACTCCCAACATTTTCCCCCCAAAGTGGGGAATATGCCCGCATATGTCGCAGTTTGTTTTAGATCATTCGGTTTGGACACACTCATTCGGCCCAAGTGCACCAGTTGGTCCGGTTATCCTACGCTCGCCTATAAGTATTGGCTTTACGCCTCTGCTATTCCATACCTTCTGAAATTGCCGAACCAAACTTTGGTCTGCCGAATCAATCATATCACCGAACCAAATTTGACTGCCGTTCCAGGTGATTTAGTCTTCTTTCGCCGAATGATCTTTATGCTTGAACTACCGATTGAGTCCGGGTAGTACGAGTACCGAATGAACTCTTAGCCTCGAACTACCGAATGAACTTGGGGAGTACGAGCGCCGAATGGTCTTTTCGCCTCGAACTACCGAATGAACCTGGGGGTACGGGCGCCGAATGGTCTTTTCGCCTCGAACTACCGAATGAACCTAGGGAGTACGAGTGCCGAATGGGCTCTTAGCCTCGAACTTCCGAATGAATCTTTTATGTTTTGAATCATGAATGAGATTCCAGACTGTTGGTACTTGTTTGCCTACATCCCTTGTTCTAACGATGTGTTTTCTCGTGTTGCAGATAATGTCTCGTAAATTAAAAACTCGTTCTGACAAGAAGAAATCCAAGGACAAAGGGGAGTCCTCCATAGTGTCCCCGTTTCAGTCAGAGCCAGAATGACATGGACCGTCCCCGAGATCATTAGTAGATGGGTACGGCCCTCAGGAGCTCTTGGACTCACCGCCTGACTGTTTTCCCAACTCCCTCAAGGATGAGCAGCTTGACGTTATACTAGATCCTTTGGGATTGACAGAGCGCATATGATGTTGCCGGGGAAAGGAGTGAGGTCGTATAACCCCTTGAAGGATATTTTGCTTATAGTAGATATCACTGCATGTGCGGAGCCATTCCTCCGATCAACGCTTGGATAGTCAGCTTCATCACATACTTGAAGGTGGCCCCTTTCCAGCTTCATCCCAACTCCTATGCCATCTTGGTGAGTCTGTTCATTATCTTCCAGAGAAAATACGGGCGTCCCCCCTCCAACTGGGAGATCCGGTACCTGTACAACTTGAGAGGCTACAAGAAGGGGTCACCATATATTAGCTTAGAATCGGCCGTGTCTTTCAAGCCAGTCCTGGACTTATATTCAAAATTTAGCATGTTCAAGAAGGAATGGTTCTTTGTCAAGGATGACTCTGTTTCTTTCCACCGCTTCACCTCTGGCTGTAAGTTGAATCTCATTTATAATTTCTATTCTTTACAATGCTCCTCCTTATGTGCTTTATTTCTTGCTAGCGACAGGTGGCTTTGCGGTTGTAGAGAACGATCGTCTGGTTCAGATGGCTGCAGAAATAGAAGCCATTCTGAAAAACGAGATGGCAGCTTCTTATTTGATCAGGAATGCTACTCTTTTTGGGCTCAACTTGATTCTCCCACGCCAGTCTGTGGTCAAGCAAAGAGACACAGCCGACGAGTGGGACGCCAAAGCTAAAGGAGGGGCTACAGCGAAGAGCGACAAAAGGAAACCCTTTTCGAAACATCCAATTGCCGGGGGGAAGAAACTTAAGAAGTCCGATGGACCCTCCCCCAGCACATGTCCAGACATCCCGGAGGAGGAAGATGTGGAGGGGGAAAGAGGCGGGGATGAAGGAGGTGATTTGGAGAGTGGAAGTGGTGGAGAAGGTGATGGTGATTGTCATAGCGATGATGGTGGCGACGGACAGATTGGCGATGGCACTGGGGCTTTGTCTTCTAAGCAAGCAGGTATTCGATCTGAAGAGATAAATCTTATATCTAATGGAATTTATATAAGTGTGATATTTGAAGTTATGATTTAGAAAGGGTAATATATACATATGATATATTTTGAAGTAAAAGGTATGGAGAAGTACCCTCCGCGAAGAAGTATATTATAATATGCTTTAAACCTAGATGAACTTGGGGAATCCAGGAATGGATTCGGCCGAAAAAACCCTATTATACTTGGCTGAATTTAGAAATGGATTCGAACTGATATGGTTGTCCGGACTTACATGAGTTCCTTGAAATTTTTCAGGGTAGATGGTTCTTTAGTTTACCCAATGGAGGCGCTTTCAATCGTGGGATCTGTTGTTTATGGATCTTCCTTGAAGGAAGTGCATCCATTGCGTAAATCATTGAATCAGTAGTGTACCACTGCAGCAGGGGTCGATGGTCATTTGTTTATGAAATGTCTATGATATTTTTCGAGAATCCGGAAGGTGGAAGGATCTTTTGGAAGGTTTTATGTCCATTAGGTAAACAATGGATCAACAACTAGCCACCACTATCATAACATCATCATTTGACATCAGATTTTGAGCGGTACTTTTCATATCCGTTTCTAAGTATTTTCACTAGATGTTGAAACATGTCTACTAAGTACTTGGAGAATTATAGTCTTGCACCTGATCAATGCATGATCTGTGTCTGTAAGAACGAGGATAAACTTGTTAAGACTTCAAGCTATAAAAATATCTTGATAAAGTATTATTTAAAGGATATTTTGATTTTTTTTCTTTTCTGAATATTTTAAACTACTTAAAAGGATGTTTATTTATGTATGACTTGGTTTAATAGTTAATTATCAAAGTTGTAGATATAGTGAGAAGTTATTAATTCAATAAATGATATTTAAAGTTAATGAGTATTGATTTATTAATAATTTTTAAAAAGTATTATGATATTAAAACTAATAAATTTATAAATAATGGATTTAAGGTCTTCAACATACTTCTTTCTAAATGAAAATAATGATGTAATTAATTTCAAATAGTTTACATATATTTATAAAGTGTTATTTAAAAATTTTAAATGGTATTTATAAATGAAGCAAGAAATTTTACAAATGAATTTTTGTAAAGTATTAAAGTGTTAAAGATGATTGATTTACAAATGAAGTTTTCAAATAAAAATTCAAATAAAATTTATATAAGTTTCCTTGAATATATAATTTAAAGATATTATATAAATGGAAAATGTAAAAAAATTGTTTTACAGTTTTATAAAAAACAAATGATATGGGAAATTTATTTATAGTGATATGCTTGAAAAATAAACTAGAATCGCTATTTCTGAAAGTATGGTTTGAAATGTTTACTTAATTTCAAAGTACCAATAGTAAATTTAAAGGTTAGTTTACTATTTGAATCTTGTATTAAACCGAAAATAAATGTTTTTCCATTATTTGAATATTCATTTTAAAACAGGTGTGTAAATTAATTATGACGATATGAAATTTTATACTTTGATTTGAAAATTTAATGTAAGACTTGAGCATACTATTAGTTTCAGTTTAATAATCTTGAGTTTATATTTATTTTAAAAAACGAGTTTAATAAATTATCGGATTTAAGGAACTTTGTTTTAAAGCTTATTATAATGTTTTGATATAAATTTCTGACATTGTTTTAAAATTTCTGGAAAATCTTTGCATAATGCTAAGTTTTAAATATATCTTATATTTTTACTAAGTGAATGAGGTTAAATGTTTTAATTACTTTTTTAGATATATTGAAATATTTCTTTTCCCTTCAGAGACAAATACCAAATAATTAATTTTTTATTCCATAACCGAATTAAGTTATAAACTTAAGTAAAGCAGTGAAAGCTTAAGTAATATTTTTGAAATGATTCATTAATGACTTAAATATTTAATGGAAAATAAATTATGTAAGAGATTGATCTGTATATAAATAAATAAGTATTAAAAATGAACGAAGCAATTGGTGTAGTAAAGAAACAAATAGAATAAAATATGTAAGTTGTATACAGATCATTTTATTCACGTAATAGTTTTGATCCAGATTTGAATACATTATTTGTAGTAATTTACACCAGTCCGGATTAGGATTTTTCGCTCGATTCTTGACGGTAAAGGCTTGATATGGATTCTTAATATGAATTTGAAGTTTTCTATCATAATTTACGGCTATACAAGAAGAACAGAGATTTCTAATCAAGGAATCGGATCAATGTCCGCACTAGAGTTGTCGGGTTAGCAATACTAGTTCGATAGTAGAATTTGTGTATTCAAGCAAGTAATCAGAATTATTATTGTGTACAAAATAGTGTATATACACCATACGAACTTTAATAATTAAATGTTGTCCTACGATTGTTGCTTCCATTTGTTATACTACTTTGGTTGCATGTCACTGTTATATTCCATTAGAATTGATTGTAGGAGTGCATCATACTTATTAGTTGTGTTATATTACTTTATTGCATATGATTGCTATATTGTATGTTACTGGTATTTATGAAAGAATAATTAATACATTGCCCATCTATCATGTTTAATTCTCTTGAATTATGTGAGTAAGATACAGGTTTATGGAAGTAATAACTCTTGCTTTAAATAGAGTTTTGTTGCTCAACAAATAGGTACGTTTTCGAATTATGATTTCGTAGCAGTATTTTATGGTTTTCTTATAGATTGGGATGCTTTATTATTAAAATATGATATACAAAATGTAATTATTGATATCATTATTTTTTGGACCTATCCACGCAAAAGTGATGCTGTTGAAATTTTTCGTAAATTCAGGACGTAAAAAAATTTCGTGGAAGTTGAGTTATTTTCAAATTTATATTAAACTCAAATATGTAAATAATAGTTTATAAATTGATTATTTTGAATAAAATGTATCAGTTCTCTTTATTCTTTCATGTTTCTTTTCGAGGACGAAAAGTTTTAAGTGGGGGAGATTATAATGACCCGTATTTTTGATAATTAAAAATATTAAATTTAATAAGAATTTGGGATTTAATATTGTCAAATATTAAAGTTTATGATTATTGATGAAAAAAAGGGTTAGAAAATATAACCTGATCTTAAATGAATTCTAAAAACGACAAGTTCAATGAGGTAAGGACAGTAACACAAATTAGAATATAATTTAATGTTATTGATTTTAATATAATTAATAACTATTTGAATGTGAAGTTCAACGGTTGTCAATAATAAAATGCTGACAAAGAATGAAATGGTTATTTATTTATAATCTGAATATAAATGTAAATTTTAATTTGGATATAATTGTAAAGTTTAACAAGAAATAAAATAAAAAATATATCAAAGGAAAATCATATGCCATTTAATTGAAATTGGTTTTGGCATTGGTAAGTAAATTTATTAACCTTTGTTTGTAAACAATAAATTTAGAAATGTGTTAAATTACTAAGGTTTAGCAATTGTTTTATTTATCATCTTATTATTAATCCGTTTGAAATTTATTGCGTAATCAATGAAATTTAATGTAATTAAATATTTCAATTAATATAAGCAAAGACGTTAACTGTTGAGCGGTGAGTGTAATATAATGGACATAATGTTTAATTAACATGTAAGTTATCTGTAGATTCAATATAAAGAACATTTAAAACAAAATAAAAGAATTTGTTGAAATATAAAATGTAACGAACTAGGGTTTTTACGGTCGTAATGAAATGTTTGAATGAAATGGTTAGAAATTGAAATTTATGACTTATTAACGTGAATTTTATTAGATCATAATTTGGACCATAAATAAAATTGTAATGCAACAAATTACAATGAAACAATGAAGTGGAAAGTGCTAACGCATATTAGAATATAATTTAGTAGCAGAAATTTAAGCATAGAGATAATGTAATGATATTCTATTTATAGTAATAAGATGAATTGGAATAATAAGTGCCAGTTTTAATGATGAGTTAAATGAACATTGATTGGTAGAGAAAAACATTTATTTAGCATGTAATTTAATGTTCGTTGGATATTGTAATTTTTTAAATGTGTTTGCATGACTATAATTAAGGATTACAATGTTTACAAATTTATTTAATTAATTTCATCAATTAGGGTATGTTTTGAAGTGAAAGATTGAAATTAATTGAAAATAAATTTATTAAAATCTTTCAATTGAAAAAGGAAAAAGAAACGAAGTGCAATTAATAAATTTAATGTAAGAATGTTTTCATTTGGAATATACATTATTTGGAAATATAAGAATAGATTTAATATTGTATAAGTTGATTATTTTAGAATATAAGAATGTTTAGATTTATGAATTGCGAGTAACAAATAAACATTTTAAGGAAATAAAAGAATGTTTAAGGAAAATATAGTGAACGTTTCCATTCTGAATATAAGTATAACATTGTAAAAAGAGAAAACTGAATTTTTAAAACAACATTTTACGGTAGATAAATAGTAGCATAGGTTGTGCGGAAGTGATTTTATTGCTAACCTTAAAATTTAAGATAAATTAAACATTTGAGTTCATGATTACGTGCCAAGAAATATGTTGTTTTTAAATTTGTATTTTTGAATCATGGTTCATATTTTATTTTTTGTAGTGGCAGTCCCCGTTGTGTAAATTGGCTTGTTCAAATTTAGTTACGTTGTGTTAATTAAATCTTTAATGGATGTCAATTTTTGTATATTTTGGGGTTAACAAAATTAATTGAGTGAACAAATGTTTTGAAATTTGAATTCCAAAAGTTACGTTGCCAACTTTTCAAAATTTTAATTTATTCCTTTACCTCTGTTAACACCTGCCCTTTTATTAGGGTTGTTCATATTTTTACTTTAATTCAATTCCCAGTTTGTTTATATTTAACTTTATTAGCTTTTCACTAGTTTCAATCTTCATTCCTCTAGCCTCATTTCATTTTTTAATCATTTTCTGTAGCTTCATTTTCTTTCTCTCTTCACCTTCCTCCTTCCTTCTTTTTCATGTTTCTTCTTTAGATCTCATTTTTTCTCTTTTTTCCAAAGCTTCCTTTTTTCTTATTCTTCAAATCTTCTTCTTCTTTTTCAAAGCTTCACTTTCTTTTCCAATTCTTTTTCTTCTTTTAATTTTCTTGTTCTTTTTCAAACCTTCTCTTTTTTTCAAATCTTTTCCTTTAAATCCAGATCTATGCAATCTTCTCTATCTCATCCAAAACTTTCTATAAAAAAAGAGATTAAGATAGCAAGGAAAAAAATGAAAGGGAAAAGTAGTAGCGGATCCAAATCTGACTAGAAAAGGAAAAGCTAAAAGGCGAGTGATTAAATCCACTCGTGCAATACTAAAATTTCCATTGCAAGTTAAATAAAATTTATAATGAGATGTATAAATTTTTGATTGCTGTCTGTTGGTCTAAATTGACTTTTGAATTGATATTGAATCTGAATTGACATTAAATTGAATTGACATTTAATTTTATATTGAAATTTAATTGATGGTTAAAACCTCGATATTGATAACTATTAACTGTTGTAATATATTGGTTGATTTGGATGTTGTTTGAAATGGATACTTATTAATTGATTTGTTGGATGTATGGTTGTTTATTTATTTTATATGTTCCTGTTATCACCGTGTATATTATGGACATCATTTAAAGGGTCATCTAAATCTTTTTAGAATTGGACAACTATGACAATTAAATTATCAGTTAAAATAATATATACCGATACAATTTCTTGAATTTGGATTATGTGTTGGAATTGAATTATTTGAAAGGTTTATTTTTTATTTTAAACTTTAGATTTATTGTAATTAAAGTGGTTAAAATTGGTATTTTGAATTATTTGAAATCTCTTAAATAATTATATTCATGTTGTACACTTGATAGGAGATAGAAAATCATGTAACATCTCTAAAGCCATTGCACTCATATTTTTATTTGAGATTGAAGTGACTTACATAGACTCGAGTGTATTGTTTTTCATTATGCTCTGGTCGGCCTAAGTATTTCGATGTCAGAAGACATTATTCCTTAGAGTTGAAGATGAAAATTGGTGATCGTATTTATTATTATTTTTCCACTACATTTTTGATATATTCGTTTATTTCACTCTGATTAATGTTGTAAAAATGTGTAATCAAATGTATATTGTAAAACATCTTCATGAACTATTTTATTTGTTTATTATTTTTTGCCATTCCGCTGTAAGATTCTATGTATTGCTTTCCTTCTTTTCTCTATTAAACCCCATTAATAATCCATCCATTTGAATGGATGAGTCAGACATGTGTGTTTATTGTTGATTTAAATTGTCCAAAAAGGTGGGTCCTCACAATTCCAAAGCCAGAGAAATTTAGCCCAAACATCAGTGCTCATCCAAGCTAGTTTTTTATTCCCATTCTTTGCCTTTGAGAGAATGTCCCTATAATTTTACTGCATCTTTTGGTTTCAGTGATTTCTAAAATATCCACTTCTTCCGAATTAACATGTACTGCAGCCTGCATATTGAATTTAATTTGAATTATATACATTGTATTAACTTTCAAATGAATTATATAAATTTATACATACTATCTAGTCAGCCCATATAGCATTCATAACATGGTCTAGGATGTCGTTCTAATGAGCCCGACATCATGACATCCGACTCTTAAATAATTTCTTGGAGATTTGAAGAATGGAGTCTGAAGGTTCCACCTCGAAACCCCTATATAAATTTGGTGTAGCCATTTAATAAATTTCAAATAATATGCACGCAATAAATTTAAGACTTACCTTGCACTCCTTGAAAACCTCTGCTACTGGTCGAAAATTCGACGTCGTGCCGCTGACACCCATGCCAGGAGAAAGAGAAGACCGAGATCAGTTAGATTGTTTTCTGTAAAACATATATATATCTATGACAAACATATCATTTCATATAATGAAAAAACATATCAATTTGTTATTAGAAAACAATTTTGATCAATCATCACATAGAACTTCCACTAAATCATCATCAATGAAACAAGATCTCCTGAATACATATATAGAATTAACAAAACAGAATAATACATAGCTCACAACATAGTCATCATTATTAATAACAACGAAAACTCAGAAAATACATGTTACAACAAGCAATATAGATATTCAGAATTATCAGTCTTCATCGTTTTCTTATGCAGACTCGGTCTTGTACTCTATATCGTTTTCTTCTGTACTCTCAAATACTTCTACAAAAACATTTGATTCATCATTTAACGACCCTAAATCAATATCGTTAGCTATTATTATTTCATTATTTGGAACAAGATCCACTTAATATGCTGCTTCGTTTGGAATATTATTTCCCTCAAACGTAAATCTTGCCTTTATATTAAAAACTGCTAACTAATCCACTTTATCTCTTTTCAAGGATGGATAAGGAGCAAAATAAACTTATAATGATTGCTTGGCTCATATGAAAGGATCATACTTATAGTAGTGTGAAGTATGTTTTATTTCAATAAGCTTATTATCTTTGTGCACGTTAATTCCAAAACCAGGAATATTGCTGAACCAATTGCATTTGAATAAAAAAAAACTTTTCCTCTAGGTTGTATATAATATGTCAATACTAAAACCTGTATTAGTATGTCGTAAAAATATTTTATACAGTCATATGGATCATCACTACCTTTGACAAATACACCACTGTTATGTGTTAATTTTTCAGTACCATAATCATTTGGGTTGAATTTAAATCCATTGATGAAGAATATCAGATAAGTCTTAACATTTCTTTTTGTCCGAGCGCAAGATGTTGTAATCATTCATCAACGACACAATTTCTTAGATCATACACGTAGTTTGAAAACCATTTAGCAAATTTTTTTTACTGAGATCACCAAATGGATGTTGTGATTCGTAAATACTTTAAATATATAATATGTTCCATTATAATTAATAGAGTATACCTAAAATAAATATGAATTTATTATTACCTGACAAATGGTGCAATTTCCGCATAGTTAAGAAGAACATATGTGTGTGTTCCATGGTAATCTCTTCATCTAACCATATTTCCACACATTTTCCAACAGGTCAGCCATGTTGACCAAAAATAGATAACAAAGTTTGAGAAGAATCTTGTTCAATGGCTTCATCATTACGAGTAACACTTACAAATGATAAGTTCACATGGTCACTGAAGTAATGAGAGAAAAAGAATAAAGCTTCTTCTTCAAGATATGATTTGCAAATCGAACCTTCAACTCGTGATTTTTGTCTAACTTTTTTCTTTCGATGATTCAAGTACCTATTACAAAATTAATTCAATTTAAATTACTTGTAAATTTGAATTTTAAACTAAAATAAATATTACGAATATTCAATATTTCCTTTCAAATGGATACATCTATCCATATTGCACAGGACCTCGAAGAAGTACTTTGGATGGAAGATGAATAGGTAAATGCTTCATTACATTAAAGAAACCTAGCAGAAATATTTTCTCCAGTTTGCAGAGCAGTATAGGTATTTCTATTTCAAGTTTACATATACGGTCGACTGTTAACGTGGTCGAACAAAGTTGGTTATAACATAAATTTAATTCTATTATAACACTCCATACTTTTATGGGCAAAAGTTCTTTGAAAACCATGGGCAACAAATATTCCATCATGATATGATAATCGTGACTTTTCAACCCACTTAATTTATTATTTTTAAAGTCAACATATCTAGAGATTAGAAGAAATCCCATCATGACATCTTAGTCCTTGCACCCACTTTAATATGAGTTTTACTTACTGTCTAGCTCATGGCATTCTTTGGGTTTTTTTACTGTCATTGGGCTTCACATGAAGTTTGGGACGTTTACAAAAGTGTGCTATATCAAGTCTTCAATTCAGTTCATCCTTAGTTTTCTCCTTAACATTCAAAACTGTATTAAACACGTTATCAAACAAGTTTGTTCCATTGTGCATAATTTTAATATTACGTCGAAGTAAGAGATCTTTTCAATAAGGCAACTTCCAAAATATACTTTGTTTGCACCAATTATAAATGTCCGATTTACCTAAAATTTTAGTCTGTGCTCTAGTTTCTTATATCTTTGGATAGTCCTTTGCAATTTCATATATTTTTTCAGTTGACCAAATCTTTGGTGGTGTTTGCACAAAAAATTGGCAAACACCTCCAAGTCGTATGATTTAGTCGATTTTATGTTGTTCTTAGTGATTTGGGTGATTTATGCAAATATGTAAAAAGCAGGGACTAAACTGTAAAAGACACACAGATTTATAGTGGTTCAGCCAGAATGTGCCTACGTCCACTTTATATGTTATTCTCTTTCATTGTTCAGATTACAAGTACAAAGCTTTATCACAAGTGTATGAAAGTTGTTGGAAAATTCTATCCGTGCTTGAGCTCCCCAAACCGTCCCCCATTGTTGTACCCCCACCCCTCTATTTATAGAGTCGGGCTGGGGGTAGGGGTCTTGGATGTATATAGCTGCTGGTGGGCCTGGGCTGACGTGATCTGGCCTGGCAATGTTGGTTCGGTAATGTCTTGGTCCGGTGGTGAGTAGAGCATGGGTTGGTCCGGTGGTGAGTGGAGCATGGATTGGTCCGGTGGTGAGTGGAGCTTGTGGTGAGTGGAGCGTGGATTGGTCCGGTAGTGAGTGGAGCGTGGATTGGTCCGGTGGTGAGTGGAGCGTGGTCTGGTCCGGTAGTGGGAGGAGCGTGGATTGGTCCGGTGGTGAGTGGAGCGTGGATTGGTCCGGTGGTGAATGGAGCGTGGTCTGGTCCGGTAGTGGGAGGAGCGTGGATTGGTCCGGTGGTGAGTGGAGCGTGGATTGGTCCGGTGGTGAGTGGAGCGAGATCTGGTCCGGTAGTGGGAGGAGCGTGATTTGGTTCGGTAGTGGTTCGGTCGTGCCTTGGTTCGGTCGTGCCTTGGTTCGGTCGTGCCTTGGTCCGGTCGTGCCTTGGTCCGGTGGTGAGAATACACCCAACATTTTCCCCCCAAAGTGGGGAATATGCCCGCATATGTCGCAGTTTGTTTTAGATCATTCGGTTTGGACACACTCATTCGGCCCAAGTGCACCAGTTGGTCCGGTTATCCTACGCTCGCCTATAAGTATAGGCTTTACGCCTCTGCTATTCCATACCTTCTGAAATTGCCGAACCAAACTTTGGTCTGCCGAATCAATCATATCACCGAACCAAATTTGACTGCCGTTCCAGGTGATTTAGTCTTCTTTCGCCGAATGATCTTTATGCTTGAACTACCGATTGAGTCCGGGTTGTACGAGTACCGAATGAACTCTTAGCCTCGAACTACCGAATGAACTTGGGGAGTACGAGCGCCGAATGGTCTTTTCGCCTCGAACTACCGAATGAACCTGGGGGTACGGGCGCCGAATGGTCTTTTCGCCTCGAACTACCGAATGAACCTAGGGAGTACGAGTGCCGAATGGGCTCTTAGCCTCGAACTTCCGAATGAATCTTTTATGTTTTGAATCATGAATGAGATTCCAGACTGTTGGTACTTGTTTGCCTACATCCCTTGTTCTAACGATGTGTTTTCTCGTGTTGCAGATAATGTCTCGTAAAGTAGAAACTCGTTCTGACAAGAAGAAATCCAAGGACAAAGGGGAGTCCTCCATAGTGTCCCCGTTTCAGTCAGAGCCAGAATGACATGGACCGTCCCCGAGATCATTAGTAGATGGGTACGGCCCTCAGGAGCTCTTGGACTCACCGCCTGACTGTTTTCCCAACTCCCTCAAGGATGAGCAGCTTGACGTTATACTAGATCCTTTGGGATTGACAGAGCGCATATGATGTTGCCGGGGAAAGGAGTGATGCCGTATAACCCCCTGAAGGATATTTTGCTTATAGTAGATATCACTGCATGTGTGGAGCCATTCCTCCGATCAACGCTTGGATAGTCAGCTTCGTCACATACTTGAAGGTGGCCCCTTTTCAGCTTCATCCCAACTCCTATGCCATCTTGGTGAGTCTGTTCATTATCTTCCAGAGAAAATACGGGCGTCCCCCCTCCAACTGGGAGATCCGGTACCTGTACAACTTGAGAGGCTACAAGAAGGGGTCACCATATATTAGCTTAGAATCGGCCGTGTCTTTCAAGCCAGTCCTGGACTTATATTCAAAATTTAGCATGTTCAAGAAGGAATGGTTCTTTGTCAAGGATGACTCTGTTTCTTTCCACCGCTTCACCTCTGGCTGTAAGTTGAATCTCATTTATAATTTCTATTCTTTACAATGCTCCTCCTTATGTGCTTTATTTCTTGCTAGCGACAGGTGGCTTTGCGGTTGTAGAGAACGATCGTCTGGTTCAGATGGCTGCAGAAATAGAAGCCATTCTGAAAAACGAGATGGCAGCTTCTTATTTGATCAGGAATGCTACTCTTTTGGGGCTCAACTTGATTCTCCCACGCCAGTCTGTGGTCAAGCAAAGAGACACAGCCGACGAGTGGGACGCCAAAGCTAAAGGAGGGGCTACAGCGAAGAGCGACAAAAGGAAACCCTTTTCGAAACATCCAATTGCCGGGGGGAAGAAACATAAGAAGTCCGATGGACCCTCCCCCAGCACATGTCCAGACATCCCGGAGGAGGAAGATGTGGAGGGGGAAAGAGGCGGGGATGAAGGAGGTGAGTTGGAGAGTGGAAGTGGTGGAGAAGGTGATGGTGATGGTCATAGCGATGATGGTGGCGACGGACAGATTGGCGATGGCACTGGGGCTTTGTCTTCTAAGCAAGCAGGTATGATCCAGGAGTGGACAGATGATGCTTTCCGCCTAGCTTTTGAAGGGTTGGAGGAAGGATCGGCTTTAGTGGAGAAGTCTAAGAAAGCTGACAAGGCTGAGATCGGCACCGATTCCTCTTCCAAGAGCGCTTCAGCTGAGACAATTCCTGCGATTCAAGGTGAATTTTTGACCCCTGCGGACTCCATTTATGATAAGGATTTAGGAATATTTTATGGTCAGCTCCCGTCCTGGAATGAGATACAGGACTTATTGCAGTATCCTACTCCTCCCCGGGGTTTGTATGGCAAAAGCGTCTCTTTACTCTTCTTAACTTGATATATTTCTTGAATTATAGTTCAATGTCTGCTTGTAACGCTTGGTTTTTATCCCAGAAGCGGGTAAGGCGGCCAAGACATCAGATGTTCGGCACCGTTTTGAACAATACAAACTTCTCAAGGCTTCTAAAGCCTTCGACTAATAGCCCTAGAGACGTAGTCGGCTACCGCCCACTTCTTGGAATTATCGAAGAGGACGTTCAAAGGAAGAAGAGGAGTCGTGCCTTGTTTGAATCCCTACCTGGTCCTCAGTCTCTAACTCAGCTTCTTCAGGATACCACGAAGGAGAATATTGAATTTATACCTTCTCCGCACCTGTCTGAAAATCCTACTGTTACCCGGATAAGTCATTCCGGCTTGGCTCGTAATCCGTTTGCAGGTCATCCAGATCTGGATCCGAGTTCTCGTGATATTACCTTTGATGAGGCTACCGGTGAGCACTTTCTCCCCCATAATCCTATCGTGAGAGTATTGGATGAAGCTAAGTCCCTGGACCTTGATTTGCTTACCACTCGGATTGTAACTTTTGGGGACGAAGCTAAAGCAAATATTAACCGGGTTGTTGAGGAAACCAGAAAGCTGATGGGGCATCATGCCCGACTGGTCAAGGCTGGAAAAGAAATTGGGAGTGCTAACATTCGACTGCGGCTAATGGTTTCCGACCAAGCCAAACAACTTGCTGATCAGGCCATCCAGATCTCTCAACATGAGGCCGCCTCAAGACAACTAAAGGAAACCATGGAAAAGGCCAGTCGAGCAGAGTTACGAAAAATGGAGGCTGCTTGTAAGGGACGGATTGATATGGCTATCGCAACAGTGGATGAGGTCCGGAAAGCGGATCTCGAGCGGGTACAGGAGTTATCCGGGAAACTTGAAGCCGCAGAGCTTACTCAAACTAAGCTGAAGGAGGAGATGAGGCAATGAGGAAATCCTTTCAGGCTGGCTGCTCGCGATACCAATCGGAGAGAGATGCTGCTACTGTAAAGTTGTTGGCTTATGAGGACCGAATAAGGGAGTTCGATGAGAATGAGGGGATAATGGATGAGATGCTTCAGGACATATACTTTCGCACTTGGAAACAGGGCAACTTATCTTGGATGGATGATTATCCTCGAATCATGGCCAGGATTTATCTCAGGGCCCTGGAGGAGGCTAAGGCCAATGCAGATAGGGAGGGTGGCGTGGCCTTTAGAATGGATGTGGTCACGACTCAATTCACCAAGGAGGAGAAAGCGGCGGTGAAAGAGGTTATGCGGCTGCTTACTGTTGAGGAGGTTGGTGTGCAGTTAGAGGATGATGATCAAGGAGCAGATGCTGGTAAGTCTTCCCTTTTAGCTTCTCGTAACTTGATTTCTTATTGTTTTATGACTATTAATGGATTCTCTCCCGAATTGGACAGGTGGGACCTCTGGAGCACCAACCACCTCTGGTAAACATGTTGAGAGTTCCAATCCCGCAGTCAAGGAGTTCTCGGAGGGCCAGTAGGATAGAGGTAAAAATCCGACGCAGCCGATTCCTTGACTTGATCTGGATATCTTTTGTTTTGATTGACATTGCTGCCTATGTCAGTCCCAAAACATTCGTGTAAACTTTAAGCTGTAATTGTGTTATTGGTAACGAACGACTTTACTATGTAATTTCAAACTTAGGCTGATTCTGTCATATTTGAATGCTTTTGTCATTTTGGTGTGTTGCATAAGAAATACAGTTGTGCACACGCCCATGATTTTATTATGTTTGATGTCAAGTTCTTGCTTAAAACATAATTTCATATCTTGCAATATTAGTGTGATGTGCGAATAAATTATAGCTACGTATCCATATACAAAAGAAGAAAGTACTGCCCTTCATGTTTTAGTTGTAGATGGTTGCTTTGAATGCTTTGTAGGACTGAGTATGGAATGCAGCTGAGTGACCTGTCATCCAATTGTGAGTTTCTGTCCCCATTAGTGAGCGTCTCCTATTTCGTGTCCTGTACTTTAGGGATCGTTATAGAGGATAGGAGGAATTTTTTTAAATAAAATAGAAATATAAGAAACAGTAAAACTTCCAATCACGGAAGGCCTGCGATGTGCTTAAGTTCGTGGCAAATGTGTTTTGTAGTCACTTTCCCTAGCTGTGGGTCTTGGAGACATTTGTCACCCATCTTACGCCCCCGCGGGGAGTTTCTCTTTTTTACCACAACCGTACTTAAGACACTCGGAGCCGAGATCGCGCACAGTAACTACCCGGGCCATTATGGCCCGTAATCGTTGGTACTATGCGATTTACCGTGGCCGGCTAGCGTGGGTGCCGATCGTCAACTGTGAACTACCCCTGGCTGGCCACACCTTATGTTGGGGTTTAAAGTAGGTTCACGGTTGCCGGCGAGCCGAATGCCGTAATGAGCTGCCTAGGCTATAGTCGGCCTACTCGGTGGCTTATAATTGGCTCATTACAGTTGGCTTTAAGGGCCGATCGCGAGCAATGAGTTAACCCGCAGCAGAGGGATGCTGGAGCAAAAGTGTCCCATTGGCGAGGGCATAGATTCGTATAGTACCTGTTAGGTCTTGTCCAGGTGAAGTTGCGCTATGATGTGTCTTGAATGGAAATGCCATTACACAGGATTTTTTTCAACAGAAAAGGATAAAGTTAACAAGCATCCAAGATATAAAGGAACAAGTTAAAAAAAGATTACAAGTTTTTAAAGTGGTTCGGCACGAAAATGCCTACGTCCACTGATTCTCTTTGTTAATTCACTTCATATGGGAAGTACAAGTTAAGAAAAGTATCGACGAAGGTGTTGGATGTTCCATGCCCTTTGGAACACCTCTCCTTCCACTATTGACAAAATATAAGCTCCATTGTGGAGATCTTTATGAATTACATATGGTCCGTCCCAGATTGGATCTTGTGCTCCAGGGCGCGGGAAGACTCGCTTGAGGACAAGATCTCCTTCTTGTAAGCTACGATGCTTGACTTTGGAGTTGTATTGTGCTGCCACTTTTTGCTTGTGAGCTGCTACTTTGAGTGCTGCATCATTTCTTCTCTCTTCAATTAGATCCAAAGACATGTGAAGGAGTTCTTCGTTCTCTTCTGGGTTATAGTGGATCCTACGGTGGGAAGGCACTACAGTTTCGACTGGGAGCATGGCCTCCGATCCGTATGCCAAAGAGAAAGGAGTATGCCTCGTTGATGTTCTGAAAGATGTGCGGTAGGGTCAAAGTGCCGTAGGAAGTTCATCCACCCAAGCGCCTTTTGACTTTTCAAGTTTCTTCTTGATTAGAGTTTTGAGAATTTTGTTGACAGCTTCGACTTGTCCGTTTGCCTAGGGGTAAGCTACAGATGAGAAGCTTTTGTGAATTCATTGCTTTTGGCACCAGTCGGCGAACTCTTCTCTGTCAAACTGAAGTCCATTGTCTGATATGATTTTGAGTGGAACCCCGTACCTGCATAGAACATTTTTGATCAAGAAGTTAATAACTTTTGCCGAGGATATTTTATTTAGAGGTTCCGCTTCCACCCATTTGGTGAAATAGTCGACTGCCACTATAGCATATTTGGCTCCGCCACGGCCCACCGGCAGTTCGCCAATCAAGTCAACTCCCCATACTACAAAGGGCCAAGGGCTGGTCATTTGAGTGATTTCATTTGTTCGTAGTCGAGGAATCTTAGCAAACTTCTAACATCTGCCACATTTTTTGACGAACTCTAAGGCGTCTTTGTTTAAGGTGGGCCAGAAATACCCATATCGGAGTATCTACTTTGCCAGAGTCTACCCTCCAGTGTGATCTCCGTAGCTTCCTTGATGGATGTTTGATAAGATTTCCTTGGCTTCCACTCCAGCGACACACCTTAATAAGGGGTTAGAGAAGCCGCGCCGATAGAGGATGCCTCCTTGTATTGTGTAGCGGGAAGCTCACCTCAAGATTTTCTTGACTTCATTACGCCCATCGGGTAGTGTGTCATCTTGTAAGAATTTTCGGATGGGAGTCATCCAAGTTTCCTCTTCGATTGCAGCTATCAGATTCACTTGCTCGAAACTCGAGGTTAGTTGCTTTGAGATGGCTACTGTTCCGGAAATGGTGCCGTCTCTCATGCTAGCTTGCTTTGCCAGTTCGTCGGCCTCTTGGTTCTCTTCTCGAGGAATGTGTTTGATCAAATAGTGATCCAATTGATCGAGTAGCAGCTGGTCTTCTTCAGATATGCAGTGAGTCGTTCTCCTCGAGCCTGAAATTCTCCTAGTATTTGATTTACAATAAGTTGCAAATCACTATGAAGACATAGAGAACTGACTCCAATCTCTAGGGCCAGTTCTAATCCAGCTATTACTGCTTCATACTCTGCATCGTTGTTGGTGGCAGCGAATTCCAACCTTAAAGCATAATGTAGCTTCCTTCCCCTGGGAGTGATTATTACAATACCTGCCCCCGAGCCTTGTTCGTTTGATGCTCCATCCACAAAGAGATTCCACTTGATGTCTTCTGCTATTTTAGATTTCTCTTTACCTTCGTTGGCAGTAAATTCGGCAATGAAATCGGTCATGGCTTGTCCCTTGATGGCGGTGCGAGGATGGTAGGTGATATCATATTGACTCAGTTCAATGCACCATTTAAGTAGTCGCCCAGAAGGGTCGGGACGATGGAGTACCTGCCTTAGCGGTTGATCAGTTAGAACTCTGATGGATTGGGATTGGAAATAGTGTCGTAGTTTCTGTGATGTGATTAGTAAACAGTATGCTAGCTTCTCAAGTTTAGGATATCTGGTTTCTGCCCCCGTAAACCTCTTGCTCACAAAGTATACTGGTCGCTGTGTGCAATTGTCTTCTCTCACCAAAGCGGCGCTCAGAGCATGAGATGACACAACAAGGTATAGGTATAGCTCTTCGCCTTCGTTTGGAGTTGAGAGTACTGGTGGTCTCTTGAGGTGTTCGATTAGGTTGAGGAAGGCTGTTAAGCATTTGTCAGTCCATTCGAACTTTCCTTTGTCTTTCTTTAGAGCTTCGAAGAAAGGGATGCACTTATTAGTCGCTTTAGAGATGAATCTGCTTAGGGCGGCTACTTTCCCATTTAGGCTTTGCATTTCTCTTCGAGTGGAAGGTATCCTGATATCTCTCAGAGCTCGGACTTGTTCGGGGTTTGCTTCATTCCCCTGGCATGGACGATGAATCCCAAGAACTTTCCCGATGATACTTCGAATGAGCACTTTAGAGGATTCAGCTTCATTCCATATTGGCGAATTACTTGAAACATCTCGCCCAGGTGGCTTACGTGATCGTTGGCTTTCCTCAATTTTACTAGCATGTCATCCACATAAACCTCCATAGTTCGTCCTATCAGTTCCGCAAACATCTTGTTGACGAGGCGCTGATAGGTAGCTCCGGCGTTTTTAAGTCCAAAAGGCATTACTCTATAGCAGTACAATCCCCGGTCAGTGATGAAACTAGTGTGGTCTTGATCGGGGGAGTGCATAGGAATTTGGTTATATCCTGAGTATGCGTCCATAAAAGATAAGAGTTCGTGCCCGGCTGTGCTGTCCACCAGCTGATCGATTCGGGGGAGTGGAAAGCAATCCTTCGGGCAAGCGTCATTTAAGTTGGAGAAGTCAATGCATGTTCGCCACTTCCCATTAGCCTTCTTTACTAGTACCGGGTTAGCGATCCACTCTGGGTAGATGGCTTCTCGTATGAATTTATTGGCAAGCAAGTTCTTTACTTCTTCATCGAGGGCTGCTGATGGTTCTGCCCCCATACTTCTCTTTTTCTGCTTTACTGGCACCTTGGTAGGATCGATGATTAATACGCGGCATGCCACGTCTGGGGAGATTCCAGTCATGTCAGCGTGCGTCCATGCAAATACATCCAAGTTGTGGCGGAGAAAATCAATGAGTTGATCCCTCAATTCTGCTCTTAGCTGAGATCCGATTTTCAACAGTCTACTTGAGTCGTGTTTGTCTATAGATACAAACTCCATAGCCTCTGCAGGCTCGGCGGTGGCCTCCTCCTCTTTGTCCCTGTGGTCTAATTCATTGAAAGGATCACCGGTATATCGAAGAGGAGGGGATTTCTTTAGTTGCTATGCTTCCAAGTTTTTCATGTAGAGAGTAGTCTCTGCATTCTTCCCTTTATCCTTCCTGCGATTATTGCAAAGTTCATTTACATAGCAATCTCGAGCGGCATCTTGATCTCCCTCTACTTCCCCTATTCCATTGTCTGTTGGAAATTTCATCTTCAGGCACCACGGGGCCAGGACAATTTGGAAGTCAGACAAGGCTGGTCTTCCTAAAAAGGCGTTGTAGGCCGAGTAGTAATCTATTAGCACAAATGTTTGTTTCCGCACAACGGAGCGGGGGTGACTTCCTATTTCAACAAAGAGGTCCAATTGCCCGAGGGGCATCTTCGTGTCTCTAGTGAAACCGTGTAGTGGTTTGTTGCAGGAAGAAACAACCTTCATTGACAGCTTCATTCTGTCGAAAGCATGCTTGAATAGGATATTTACTGAGCTTCCAATGTCTACTAGAATTCGGAAAACTTCGGCTGGGCCGAATCGGGCAGAGATGACCATAGGATCCATGTGAGAGTACTGCCTTCCTTCTAGGTCACGCCTATTGAATGTAATGTCATCATTCTCTTTTCGCTTCGGGTGGCGTTCTTCCATAACAGAATTTACGCAGCCTTCATTGTTTCTAAGTGACTTTCTGTACCTTTCCATCTCTATCCAGTTCCTGTCGGCGATGTGTGGTCCTCCCGATATGGTATGGACCATTATCTTCCCTTGATTGGAGCCGCTGGTGTTGCGATTTCCTCCTCCTGTTTCTAGGAGGGGTAGCCTTGGGTTCTCATTGGCAGGAGCTAGGGTCCTGTTCTAACTTTTTACATAGCGTTCCAGTCTCTTCCTTCTGATGTATTCTTCAATTAAGTCCCGAAAATGATGGCATTCATTGGTATCATGCCCATGAGATTCGTGGAAGTGGCAGAACTTTCCAGACTTAATTGCGTTATCTGATTCCTTCTTGTACGGGGGGCGTCTGTATTTAACTTCGTCTTGGATGGTCAGGAAGATGTTTTCGATTGTTTCATTCAAAGGAGTGTAAGTGTCAAATCTCGGTCCTGGCCGATATAGATATTTTTCTCCCTTCTTGCCCCCAACATTGTCTTTAGAGTCATTTCTTTGAACGTCCTTTGCTACAGCGGGTGTGTCGCCATGAGCTGCCTTGGTTTGTTGCCCTGTCTGTCTTTCAGTGGCAGCGTCTTCAAGTCTCATATATCTTCCGGCTTCATGGAAGAAATCGGGTAAGATAGCTGGTTTTTCTTTCGTTAATCTTCTAGCAAACTTAGTATCCGGATGCACACCACTACAGAGGGCCATAAAGATAAGTTTCTCATCGGCATCTTGGACTGCGGCCGCTGCAGCATTGAATCGAGTTAGATATTGCTGCACTGTCTCTCCAGGCTTCTGTTTGATATTAGATAGGGAATAAGCATCCTTGGGTTGTTCCACATGAATGCGGAACTTGCTGATAAACTTTTCTTTCAGCATTTCCCATGAGCTGATGGATCCTTGGGGTAGATGGCAGAACTAGGAGGTAGCTAGATCTGCCAAGAATAGTGGAAAGTATTTGCACAATACTCCTTCCGTGGCTTCGCTCATGAGCATATGCTGTGTGTATATCTGCAAGTGTACAACGGGGTCAGAGATTCTCTTGTAAGGTTCCATTGTTGGCATTTTCCATTCTCCGGGGGTGATGGCAATTTCGATATTGCGGGTGAAAGGGCTGGTTACCCTAGCGCCTATCCCTCGATCTCTTTGATCCCATTGGATGCACTCTTTGAACAATCACGCCATCCTTTCATCAGAATTTGGAGCAGATAGAAATGAGTTTGGTTCTTCTCTGTGAGATTGATTCCGTCCAGATGACCTATAGGGATGATATCGCCTATCACTCCTAATATTTTCCAATGGCTGTCTCTGGTCTTTTGGGAGCATGCTAGGGTCAGCTACAGTTGGCCCTTGCCTTGATCTCCCGTTGCTGGGTTCTGTTCCGAGCACTTCCTCGGGTCGAACATCGGGCTAGACTCTAGGTCGGCCTCGTTCATTGGTGTTTCCATGGCTAGGTAGCATGACAGGCTCAGCTACAACCGACCCTCGCCTGGTACCTCCTCCGCTGGGTTCGGTTCCAAGCGTTTCCTTGGGTCGGAGTTCGGGCTGAGTTCGGGCTCGGCTCCTACCATTGCTGTTTCTGTGGTTAGCTTCTTCGAAAAAGAAAGATCTTTGTCGCCTCTGAGATCCTCCAGACTGGGACTCATCCCATGATTCATTGTTGCGGTTGGATTCTTCAGCATCCCTTAAGCGTGACATGAGTCGGTTCAACAAGGCTTCTTGTTGGGATGTGAAGCTGTCAGTCACTTCAGCCACAACCCTGTCTTGATCTGCCCTAGTCATTGCTGCCGGCTTTTCCATGGCAGGGGCTGTCGGATTTGCCTGATTTTCATTTGGTACTGCTGTTGGAACGGGACGATTCTCTTGATCTGAGATCACTGGATCTGGAATACTGCTAGTTGTGACGTTCTTTCCTTTGTTAACATCCTTCTTCTGCCTGGGAGGCATGTTTTCTAAGCAATGAGAGATGCTATTAGGAAGAAGGTTAAGTGGGAGAAGCTGAAGCTTCGAGCTCCCGTTCTCAGTGTAAACACCAAAAATGTTTGCACAAAAAATGGACAAACACCTCCAAGTCGTAAGATTTAGTCGATTTTATGTTGTTCTTAGTGATTTGGATGATTTATGCAAATATGTAAAAAGCAGGGACTAAACTGTAAAAGACACACAGATTTATAGTGGTTCAGCCAGAATGTGCCTACGTCCACTTTATATGTTATTCTCTTTCATTGTTCAGATTACAAGTACAAAGCTTTTATCACAAGTGTATGAAAGTCGTTTGAAAGTTCTATCCGTGCTTGAGCTCTCCAAACCGTCCCCCCTTGTTGTACCCCTACCCCTCTATTTATAGAGTCAGGCTGAGGGTAGGGGTCTTGGATGTGTATAGCTGCTGGTGGGCCTGGGCTGACGTGATCTGGCCTGATAATGTTGGTTCAGTAATGTCATGGTCCGGTAGTGAGTAGAGCATGGGTTGGTCCAGTGGTGAGTGGAGCGTGGATTGGTCCGGTGGTGAGTGGAGCATGGATTGGTCCGGTAGTGAGTGGAGCGTGGATTGGTCCGGTGGTGAGTGGAGCGTGGTCTGGTCCGGTAGTGGGAGGAGCGTGGATTGGTCCTGTGGTGAGTGGAGCGTGGAATGGTCCGGTAGTGAATGGAGCGTGGTCTGGTAGTAGGAGGAGCGTGGATTGGTCCAGTGGTGAGTGGAGCATGGATTGGTCCGGTAGTGAGTGGAGCGTGATTTGGTCCGGTAGTGGGAGGAGTGTGATTTGGTTCGGTAGTGCCTTGGTCGTGCCTTGGTTCAGTCGTGCCTTGGTTCGGTCGTGCCTTGGTCCGGTCGTGCCTTGGTCCGGTGGTGAGAATACACCCAACATTTGCCCCCCAAAGTGGGGCATATCCCCGCATATGTCGCGCTTTGTTTTAGATCATTCGGTTTGGACACACTCATTCGGCCCAAGTGCTGAACCAGTTGGTCCGGTTATCCTACGCTCGCCTATAAGTATGGGCTTTACGCCTCTGCTATTCCATACCTTCTGAAATAGCCGAACCAAACTTTGGTCTGCCGAATCAACCATATCACCGAACCAAATTTGACTGCCGGTCCAGGTGATTTAGTCTTCTTTCACCGAATGATCTTTATGCTTGAACTACCGATTGAGTCCGGGGAGTACGAGTGCCGAATGAACTTGGGGAGTACGAGCGCCGAATGGTCTTTTCGCCTCGAACTACCGAATGAACCTGGGGGTACGAACGCCGAATGGTCTTTTCGCCTCGAACTACCGAATGAACCTGGGGAGTACGAGTGTCGAATGGGCTCTTAGCCTCGAACTTCCGAATGAATCTTTTATGTTTTGAATCATGAATGAGATTCCAGACTGTTGGTACTTGTTTGCCTACATCCCTTTGTTCTAACGATATGTTTTCTCATGTTGCAGATAATGTCTCGTAAAGTAGAAACTCGTTCTGACAAGAAGAAATCCAAGGACAAAGGGGATTCCTCCATAGTGTCCCCGGTTCAGTCAGAGCCAGAACGACATGGACCGTCCCCGAGATCATTAGTAGATGGGTACGGCCCTCAGGAGCTCTTGGACTCACCGCCTGACTGTTTTCCTAGCTCCCTCAAGGATGAGCAACTTGACGTTATACTAGATCCTTTGGGATTGACAGAGCGCATATGATGTTGCCAGGGAAAGGAGTGATGCCGTATAACCACCCTGAAGGATATTTTGCTTATAGTAGATATCACTGCATGTGCGGAGCCATTCCTCCGATCAACGCTTGGATAGTCAACTTCATCACACACTTGAAGGTGGCCCTTTTCCAGCTTCAGCCCAACTCCTATGCCATCTTGGTGAGTTTGTTCATTATCTTCCAGAGAAAATATGGACGTCCCCCTTCCAACCGGGAGATCTGGTACCTATACAACTTGAGAGGCTACAAGAAGGGGTCTCCATATATTAGCTTAGAATCGACCATGTCTTTCAAGCCAGTCCTGGACTTATATTCAAATTTTAGCATGTTCAAGAAGGAATGGTTCTTTGTCAAGGATGACTCTGTTTCTTTCCACCGCTTCACCTCTGGCTGTAAGTTGAATCTCATTTATAGTTTCTGTTCTTTACAATTGTCCTCCTTATGTGCTTTATTTCTTGCTAGTGACAGGTGGCTTTGCGGTTGTAGAGAACGATCGTCTGGTTCAGATGGCTGCGGAAGTAGAAGCCATTCCGAAAAACGAGAGGGCATCTTCTTATTTGATCAGGAATGCTACTCTTTTGGGGTTCAACTTGATTCTGCCACGCCAGTCTGTGGTCAAGCAAAGAGACATAGCTGAGGAGAGGGATGCCAAAGCTAAAGGAGGGGCTACAGCGAAGAGCGGCAAAAGGAAACCCTTTTAGAAACATTTAATTGCCGAGGGGAAGAAACTTAAGAAGTCCGATGGACCCTCCCCCAACACATGTCCAGACATCCCGGAGGAGGAAGATGTGGAGGAGGAAAGAGGCGGGGATGAAGGAGGTGAGGTGGAGAGTGGAAGTGGTGGAGAAGGTGATGGTGATGGTCATAGCGATGATGGTGGCGACGGACAGATTGGCGATGGCACTGGGGCTTTGTCTTCTAAGCAAGAAGGTGTGATCCAGGAGTGGATACATGATGCTTTCCGCCTAGCTTTTGAAGGGTTGGAGGAAGGATCGGCTTTAGTGGAGAAGTCTAAGAAAGCTGACAAGGCCGAGACCGGCGCCGATTCCTCTTCCAAGAGCGCTTCAGCTGAGGCAATTCCTGCGATTCAAGGAGAATTTTTGACTCCTGCAGACTCCATTTATGATAAGGATTTAGGAATATTTTATAGTCAGCTCCCATCCTGGAATGAGATCCAGGACTTATTGCAGTATCCTACTCCTCCCCAGGGTTTGTATGGCAAAAGCGTCTCTTTACTCTTCTTAACTTGATATATTTCTTGAATTATAGTTCAATGTCTGCTTGTAACGCTTGGTTTTTATCCCAGAAGCGGGTAAGGCGGCCAAGACATCAGATGTTCGGCACCGTCTTGAACAGTACAAACTTCTCAAGGCTTCTAAAGCCTTCGACTAATCGCCCTGGAGACATAGTCGGCTACCGCCCTCTTCTTGGAATTATCGAAGAGGACGTTCAAAGGAAGAAGAGGAGTCGTGCCTTGTTTGAATCCCCACCTGGTCCTCAGTCTCCAACTCAGCTTCTTCAGGATACCACGGAGGAGAATATTGAATTTATACCTTCTCCGCACCTGTCTGAAAATCCTACTATTACCCGGATAAGTCATCCCGGCTTGGCTCATAATCCGTTTGCAGGTAATCCGGATCTGGATTCGAGTTCTCGTGATATTACCTTTGATGAGGCTACCGGTGAGCACTTGGTCTGGTCGTGATATTATAAGTGCCTTGGTTCGGTCGTGCGTTGGTCCGGTCGTGCCTTGGTCCGGTGGTGAGAATACACCCAACAGGTGGTAATATTCTCTCTTCTCTGTTAGCTTTAAGTTTTTTTTAACTCCTCTAAAAGTATGATTGTGATGGAGAAAACATTGATGATAATCAAACCATGAAATTCTTCCCGTACCGTAAAGAAAATGCTCGTGTTTCTTCCAAGCAATAAGGACAAGCTAAACTATCGGCAGTACTCCAACCTAAAAGCATTGCATACGCAAGAAAAGCACTAATAGTCCATAACAAAGAAGCGAACATATGAAAATTCTTTTTCTTTTTGAAATGTCGTGTGTTTCAACACCTTCAGTCCATAGTGTTTTTAACTCTGCAGTCAATGGTTGTAAATAAACATCGATCTTTTTATCAGATCATCGAGGCCAAGGATGACAAAAGTGTGAAACATATATGGAGTTTTCATACACATCCACGGAGGTAAATTATAAGGAGTAACGATAGTAGGCCAAGACGAATATTTACTACCAAACTGAGTGAATGGTGAAAATCCATCCGTACATAAACCAAGTCTGACATTATGACTCTTTGCACCAAATGGGGGATATGTATTATTGAAATGTTTCCATGCTTCTCCATCAGATGGATGTGTCATAGTTCCCACTTCATGTGTTCTCACACTATGCCATCGCATATGAAAAGCCATAGCTGAAGACACATATAACCTTTGAAGCCTAAGAGTGATGGTTAAACAATGCATTCACTTGTATGGAACTTCTTTTCTTTTCTTTTTTCTTGGTTTGTATCAATCCTCATTACATATTTGACATTTTCTAAAGTTAATGTCATCTTTCCAATACAACATGCAATCTTTTATACATGTATCTATCTTTTGGTATGGCAGACCGAAAGCCGACATAAATGTTTTTACTTTATAATGACTATTGCACATCAGATTAATTGGTGGCATATGTCGTTTTTTAGCTTGAACAACTGTTGTAAATCCAGCTTATGTAAAGTTGAATTTTGATTTCATAGTGATATATTTAGCTATCACTAATAATTCGGTTCCGCTTTTACAACCATCCCACAACGGTCTCTTGGCAGCATCCAATAAATCATAAATTCTTTTCGCTCACACGTTTGGTTCTTCTTCGATATTTACGTATTCATCATCAACTTGAATGGTAGGGAACATTGATCATATTGCATTTTCCACCATATCTTCTATTGGATTCGTCATAACATAATCGTTCTCTCACACTACAAGATTAGGTGTAGGTGCAACAAATTCTCTGTGGTGATCCCACAAATAATAAATTAGCATAAAACTAGATTTATACAAATGTACTTTAACTGTATCTGGTTTCCAATGCTTCAAATGTTGGCACTTACTACAAAGACAACGAAGTTCTTCGTTATTTCGACTATTAGATGTAGCGAATCTAATAAATTCGTGCACATCATTGTAGAAATGTTCCTTCATTGAAGCTTTCATACTATTTCCGACTTCATACATTCAAGTACGGCCGAGAGACTAATCGAACATTGTTCCTAATTTAAAAATATATGTTAGTAATTTCGACAACACCTAAATTTTATCTACAATAAATTAAAGCCTTTTCGGACTAAAGACTTCATACACCACACTTCTGTCTAATTTCGAGAGTACTTCACTTCGCTTCTTTTCTACGCATTACTTTGCATCCAAGGGGTATATCGTTGTTGTTGTATTTTCTAAAATAAGTTAAAGCCTTCTTGGACTAAAGGCTTTAATTTGTTGTTTTTATATTTGTTAAAATAATACTTCATTCTTTATTTCTCAGTTTTTTTTAAAATCAATGTTAGTATAATTTGTTTCAAAAAATTTATTCTTTCAAACTAAAATTCATTATTTCTTAATTTATTATTTCACTTCAGTTCATTTCTTAATTTTATACTTCACTCAACTATATAAGTACTTTACTAACTAAATTTGAAAATTTAAAATATATTTTACAATTCATTTAACTATTTAAATTTTGAACTGATTTTGTAAACTAAAATTTAAAGTTTGCACCAATTTTAATCAATAATTATACACTAATTTTTGCGCTTATTCTAATCAATAATTATACACTAATTTTAAAATATATTTTACAATTCATTTAACTATCTAGCAGCATATTAATCAATAATTATACAATAATTTTTGTGCAAATTATTACAAACATTGTTTTAAACTATACTAAACATTCACGTAAACTTATCAATAAGCATATTAATCAACAATTATACACTAATTTTTGGATTTAAAGTCAACCTTACTTTTTGGTGCGAAAGAATGAAAGGTTTTCTAGTTCGTGGGTTTTTGATCAGTGTACACAGATCTGCATAGACTAGCGATGGCTTGCGGTGGCTAGCGGTGGCTGTTTATTCTAGCCGTCGCGGACCGACGGAAAAGGCTGGCATTGATTTTAGTAGAATATTTGTGTCAATTTTTTTATTATTTCAAATTAAAATTTATTATTTCTTACTTTATTATTTCACTTCACTTCGTGTCATAATTTTATAATTCATTCAACTATTTAAATATTTTATTAACTAAATTTGAATTTTAAAAACATATTTTACAAAGCTGTTAACTATTTAAAATTTTAATTTATCATTTTGTAAACTAAAATTTGAAGTTTGCACTTATAATAAATTAGATTAAACTTATTTTATACCAACCACTAACACTCATAATTAATACACACTAATTAATCAAAAAATATTACTTGTGTTTAACCGTACCAATCTAGTAGCATATTAATCAATAATTATACGCTAATTTTTGCTAAACCATAACAAACATTGTTTAAATTATAACAAACATTCATGTAAACTTATCAATTAGCATATTAATCAATAATTGTTCATTAACTGTTGGACTGTAAATCAACTTTAATTTTTAATTGCAAATTAAACAATAAACCACTAATTAATGCCCAAATCAACTAATACGCTATTATCATCAACTAATACATAATAGTCATCAATTTCACATTCATAAACAACTAATTTTCAAAATTGAGGTTTTAATTATATTCCCAGATCAATTAATACATTATTGCTATCAACTAATATAGAATAATCAATAATTTCTGACCCATAATCAATCAATTTTCGAAATTGGGGTTTTAATCATACCTAGATTAAGCTGAAATTAGAGAGGGATGAGGTATTGGCGAGCTTTAGAGGGTTTAGACGATTGAGGTGGCCGAAGGTGGCTGGCCGTGGTGGAAAAATTTATGCATCATTTTAGTTTTGGTGGGAAACGATAATGATTTCAAGTTCACGGGTTCGACCTGTATATTCAGAGTTTGCGTAAACTAGTGACGGCCGCTTATTTTAACCACGCCAGCCGACACAAAAGGCTGCCGCTATATGCAGCCTTTCTTGTAGTATTTTTTAGCAAGCTTTTAATAAACATATGGTTGTGCTACTCCCCTACGATTAAACTTAACAAATTGAATTTTTTTTCCAACTACGCATACAGAATATGAAATACAGAATTTTTGCTTGTTCAATCAAGTATTATTTGAAATTTGATTTGATATTTTAGTGTTCATTATAAATTTCAGTATACTGCCAATACTCATCGTATAATCTATTCATTTTACTGTCCTTCTTCTTACTATGTCTCATTCTCATTCAGATTTCAATCAACATGAAATGGTATGAACTAATTCAATCTATGGAAAATGGTTCAAAGTGAGTTCATTCATGACTAAATGCTCTCTTCCCAAAAAGACGCAAGCATCCGATATATTCTAAATTTGAACAAACTATTTATTTTTTATGAATGACAAATTACATAACTACCAAACTGATGAAGAAATGAAATCAAAAGTTTTTGATTCTCAAAAGAAAACTATCTCTTAGATGTTAATGGAATAGGATAATTTTTTTTAACAAAAAGGTCTTAAGAATATGTTAGAAAAACTTCTCTACCCTTTGATTATACGTCTTTGTTTTATATTTTACACCATGTGCATCTGTGTATAAAACTAGCTCTATGAAACTTTATCCATTTTGTTAAATTTGGAAAATTTAAATCTTTTCCAAATATTAAAAGAGAAGATATTAACTAATTCTCGCAAATAATCAAATACAGAAAACAAATAGAAAGATAATCAATTAATGTCAAAAGATATATTAACTGATTTGAGGAATTAATCAAATAAGGATATACGTGGAAAAATTACCAATATGCTAAATTTATGTTGAAATCAAGTCAAGTAAATTTGGAAAGATTTCATTTTTATCTCCAAGGCAATCTTCATCCTTCTACCTATATATATGAAGACATTTGTTCATCTTTTAAATACAAGACGACAAGAGAGTTCTCCACAAAATATCTTTAATAAGAACCCTATTTTTGTATCTATTGTAGAGTAAGAAATTTATATTAAGTGATTTATATTCTTCACATATTGTACTCCCTCTTGAAGTGAAGAAGAATAAAGGATGTTGAGTCTGAGGACGTAGGCATAGCCGAATCTAATATCGGTGTGTTCTTTCCTTTCTATCTTTTATTTATAATTTACCCTCTTTGATTTTCTTTTTATTCTCTTTGTTGGATTGAAATTGTTGAGATTATCCATATACAAGATTATTGGGTGTTGTACTTCTGCTACCCAAAAATCATATTTTTTTACTACATTTTGGTATTAGAGCTTGTTGTCCTGTTTGAAGACTATTTCAGTTATGTCTAATTCTATAAAGAATAGCATGGGTAGAAGCTCTACCAATTATGGAGTCGCTGGATTTGATGGAAAGGGAGATTTTGGCATATGGAAGATGAAGATGGAAGTGGTATTGAAAAAAGAGATGACTTTTAAGGTTGTCTCAGATCCAAAGAAACTGAAGAAATTAGCACCTGAAGAGATTGTGGAATTGAAATAGGATGCTCTAACTACCATCCAACTTAGCCTTTTTGATGAAGTACTTAGAGAGTTTTCTCATGTGAAAAATGCTAAGAAATTATTGAATGCTCTTCATAAAAAGTTCTACGATAAGCCTCTCATAAATCATATCATCCTGCAACAACAACTTTTTATGAAGAGCATTTAATAATTCCTTAGCATTTAAGCCTCTCATAAATCATATCATCCTGCAACAACAACTTTGCTCATTCAAGATGAAGCTTGGAACTGATGTATTAGATAATGTAGATACTCTAAACAAACTTGTTATGAATCTTCGAGCAGTTGAAGTAATAATTGAGGATGAAGTGCAAGCTATCATTCTTTTATGTTCTATGCTTGTAGAGTATCATACTTTTGTTAACTCTATGATTTATGTGCACTCTTCTATTTGCTTGGATAACGTGAAGACAAATTTGCATAACGAGCTGTTGAGGGGAAAATTAGCAAACATGAGCAAGGAGAATGATTCCGAAGGCCATATTGGGTAAAGGGAAAGAAGTAAGAGTAAACCCAAATATGATGGAGATAGAGCTAAAGTCAAGATCTTAGTCAAAGAGAGCTCTGGAGGGAGTTTGTCATTATTGTAGAAGGCTTGGACATTATATTACAAGTTCCCAATGCCCGAGAATAAAAACAAAGCCATTACCCAAAATGCTTTAGCTTCTATAGTAGAGACATCATATTCAGAGAGTGATCCTGACATTTTTACAGCTTTTGCCTCTTCTATGAAGAGTACTATATGGATTATTGACCCTAGTGAGTCCTATCATATGACACCTAATAAACACTCTTTTTCCACTTATCGTCATTTTGATGGAGGAGAGGTTCTCATGAGAAATAATGCTACTTGTTGCATGATTAATATTGGAATGGTAAAGATCGGAATTTTTGATGGTTTTGTTCGTTCTTTATGTGATGTCAGGCACGTGCCTGATTTAAGGCGTAGTTTTATCCCCATTGGAGCATTGTGCAATCTTGGCTTGAAGTGAAAAGGATTCGTTGAAAATTACAAATGGCTCATTAATAGTGATGAAAGGGGTAAAAGCTGAAAATCTATATTTGTTGAAGGGTATCGCTATTGTTGCGAGCCTTTTTCGTTTGTTGATTCTATTGATCCTGATTCTACCAAATTATGGCATTTTGTATGGATACTCAGAGAGCGCAGTTTGGAAGTGTTGAGAAAGTGAGGTTTGATTGACGGTATTCATCATTCAAAACTTGGCTTTTGTAAGGGATGCGTACTTCGAAATCAGATGAAGGTTTCTTTTGGCATTGCGGAGCATAAGTCTAAAGATGTTTTGAAGTATGTTCACACTAATTTTTGGGGGCCCGTACCATGCTTATCTTTTGGAGAAGCTGAGTATTTTGTTTTATTTATTGATGATTTTTCTAGAAAGTTATGGGTTTACTTTATAAAGTCTAAGGACAAACTTTTGATAAGTTTACGGTTAGAAATCTCTTGTTTAGAAATAGTCAGAAAAGAAAGTGAAGGTTCTTTGTTTAGATAATAGTGATGAATTCGGTTCTCAAAAATTCACCAATTTCATGACATCGAAGGAATCAAAAGGTACTGCACCACACTAGGGGATCCTCGGTCAAATAAGGCTAAAGAGACGATGAATCAGACTTTGTTAGAAAGAACTCATTGCTTACATCTGATTGCTAAATCAAAGAAGAGATTTTGGATGGTAAAATTATCTACGATGGTTTTCCTCATCAACCGTACACCTTCTGCGATAATAGACAAAAAGCTTCCTGAAGAAGTTTGGAAGGGAGAGCCTATTTCATATTCCTTTCTCAGAGTGTTTAGCTTTCTAGCTTATGTGCATGAGAGCAAAGGGAAGTTGGATCCAAGATCGTGCAAGTGTATTTTCCTTGGCTATAGGAGAGGATTAAGGGTATAGGTTGTGGTGTCCTACTACCCAAAAGATTATTACTAGTAGGCTTGTTACATTTAATGAAAGGCTATGTTAAATGTGGAGCCTTCTTCTTTAGTTAATAATGATGCTGAGAGGGAAAATTCAGAGTGCTTGAGACAAAGTCGATCATCAGACTTCCATATAAGTATAAATGGCGTTTTCGATGACACTGTGGTTGATGAGGAGAGGACAAATGACCAATCTCAAGGTGAAGCTCAAACTCAAACTCGACCAACCAGAAAAAGGAAAAGACCTAGATGGCTTGATGATTTTATAGGATTAAGCATTAAAGACATTGACTTTGATGACATGGCATCCTATGCATTGAGCATATTTCATGATGAGCCCGGAGACTATAGAGATGCCTTTAGTTTACTTGATAGTTGCAGTTGGTTATTAGCTATAAAGGAGGAAATTGAATCTTTGCATAAAAAATCTCATATGGGATTTAGTGCCACTTCCATTCGGAAAAAGAGCAATTGGGTGTAAGTGGATCTACAGGGTAAAAGATGGCGACAATGGTGACTTGAGGTATAAGACGAGATTAGTAGCGAAGGGTTATGTTCAGAGAAAAGGTGTGGAGTTCCATGATATATGTTTCTCCAGTTGTCCGCACTTCCATTAGCATTATTTTGGAATTGTTGCTCACTTCGACATGGAGTTGGAACAATTAGATGTCAAGACAGCATTCTTGCATGGTGATCTTGGAGAGGACTTTTACCTACAGCAGCCAAAGGGGTTCATTGATAATAGTAGGCCCAGTTATGTTTGTAAGCTTAAGAAATTTCTTTATGGTTAAAATAGTCTCCACAACGGTGGTATAAGAAATTTTATAAGTTTATGATCTCACATGGTTACTCTAGAAGCTTTAAGGGCGAATGCATTTATTTTAAGAAGTGTGATGAACACATCATCTTTTTGTTTCTTTATGTTGATGATATGTTGATAACTTTTAAGAGCATGACGAATTTCAGAGTTGAAGATAAAGCTCAACAAGGAATATGATATGAAAGATTAGGGAAGTCACAATGACTTTTAGGGATGGATATACAAAGGGATGGAAAGCAAAGAGTTTTAAGGTTCACTCCAAGTCGGTATATCGAGAAAGTCCTATTCGATTTGTTATGGAGAAAGCTAAACCTATAAGTACTTCATTGGGCTCTCAATTTCCACTATCCAAAGATTTGTGTCCCATGTTGAATGAAGACAAAAGGGATATGGCTAATATTCCTGACTCTAGTGAAGTTAGAAGCCTTATGTATGCTACGATATGCACAAGGGATGATTTAGCCCATGTAGTTGGTGTTGTTAGTAGATACATGTCTAACACAGGCAAGACTCATTAGCAAGCAGTAGTGCATTCTATGATATTTGAGAGGCATTTCTGATATTGGCTTGTTGTTTGGAGGTAGCGACGTAACTCTAAGGGGTTATTATGCTTTAGATTATGCTAGAGATAAAGATGGTAGGAAATCTATTTTAGGCTATGTTTATACAGTTGGTATAGCCCTAATTTTTTTGGAAATCCAAGCAGCAATCCATTGTAGCTTTATCAAATACAGAGGCAAAACTTATTTTTGTTGTGGAAGTGGATAAGGAAGGATTGTATTTGTTGTAGATTCTTGAGGATTTATCAATGATACAGAAGATGGTGGAGTTGTCTTCAAATAGTCGGAGCACCATTCATCCTGTTGAGAATCAAGCCTACAGCTCACAGAAAAAGCACATTGATGTTAGGAGTTTCTTTCTAATGCTTAAAGAAGAGAGAAATAAGATAATGTTATTAAAGATACACACAAAATACAATCCAGTTGATATGTTAACAAAATCGGTTCCAAAGAAAAAGTTTGAGCATTGCTCAAACTTGCTTAGTGTGATAGATCTACTTAGAGCCACGGGGCATTGACAGAACAAGTTTAGTTAATTAATTGATATAATTAAATCGAGTTGGAGTGTTAAATTTGGATGATTTAAATCTATTCCAAATATTAGAAGAGAGAATGTATTTGATTCTCACGATCAATCAAATATGGAAAACAAATAGAAAGATAATCAATTAATGTCAGAAGATATATTAATTGATTTAAAGAATTAATAAAATAAAGTGGAAATAAATACCTATGTGCTAAGTTTGAATTGAAATCAAATAAATTAAATCCACAAAGATTTCATCCTAATCTCCAAGTGAGTCTTCATCCTTCAACACACACACACACACACACACACACACATATATGGAGATATTTGTTCATCTTTTAAACACAAGATGACAAGAGAATTCTGCACAAAATATCTTCAATAAGATCCCTATTGCTATATCTATTATAAGATGAGAAATTTATATTGAGTGATTTATATTTTTCTCATGTTGTTCTTCCTCTTGAAGTGAATAAGAAGAAAGGTTGTTGGGTCTGAGGACATAGGCATTGCCGAACCTTGTTATATTGGTGTGTCCTTTCTTTTTTGTCTTTTACCTATAATTTGCGCTCTTTGATTTTCTTTAATTCTTTTTTTTGGATTGGAATTATTGACATTATCCACAGACTAGATTATTGGGTGTTATATTTCCACTGCCCAAAACCTTGATTTTCACTACAGTTTGATCTCCACCTTGGCGAGAATTTTCTTAATTCAACTTAGTTATACAGAGTCCTCAAACGCTTGTATAAGGTTGCTGATACCACTCAGTAGTTTAGATTATGTCGCTACCACCTCTCAGTAGTTAGGCCAAGCTGTTTTTTTTTAAAATAGTCATCTTTTCCACGGTTGGAGCAGGTCGCCTTCTAACATATAAATCCATCTTAATGAGACTCCTTGGCTCAATAGGACAATGTTGTATCATATTGGTCCCCTCGAACAATCGGCCATGATACCATATTGAAATTGTCGGCACTACCTCGCATCTTCCACTATATGCGCACTTCATTTAGTATAGAAGAGGCAAGATCACTAAACGAAGCTCTTTTTGTGCCAATTCCATAACTGGATATCTCTACATCCCCCTTAGAGCACATTCATTTTTATGGCAGCATTTTTTGTAACAAAAGGAATCCTTTATTGTTACATGCTACGAATCCCATATATATGCCCATTTTTTTAGGATATGTTATGATTGGGGACTAATCACAATCTAATCTACACACCCTCTCTAATTCAATACGAGCCGCACCTAATACATTTCATTTTTTCACATTTACAATTCGAATAAACTGATTATTGTACTTATGTTTGCTAAACCTTTTTGACCATTATATGCTATAAATATTTCTACTTCCATTCACAAGGCATTTTGATCAAATCTACGACTATTTCCAAAAGTTTCTAACTTTTGTCACAGATATAATAATATATTTATCATATTATTCTATTATGTTACTATTATTTGTTATTTAAGTAAGAATTTGAAATGTCTAGGACATACTACCCAACATTCCATACTGAGAATAATTCTGCTAATAATGTATAGCTATTCATTATAAAGAGTCAAAATCTTCTGCTCTGGTCGATTTTACTAAACTAATGAAATTCCTTTTCACATTTAACTGTACATATAATTTAATGTTAGAATGTAAAAACCAATTTTTTGTCGGATTATATCGATGTCTTTATTTATTAAATATGGTGATTTTCACTTTGACGTTTATGACGCATTTGACGTAAATTTTCAAATTTATAAATTTAAATAAAATGTGTAGAATTATGATTAGCGAACTATATGGAATTATGATACGCTAGCCTAATACTGTGCGAGATGGATCTTAAGGCTAATGTAACACTAGAGAGAGATGAATAGTGCTTTTAAAACTATTATCAATTTATGTTGTGATTATCAAACTTATTAAAAAGAATTAGATTCATAGATTGTAAAATAATAGTGTTGAAAGTAAAAGCAATAAATATGAAGAGAAGAGACCAAATTTTTGATATTAGTTCAGATTCTCAATCCAAGTCTACTACTATACACGGTATAGAATTTCCAATGTAACAAACTTGCAATTCAATAGGGTGATAAGTACACCTTTACAACTTAACTTTGAATCCGGTGGCAAGCAACACCTATCCTGACTTTTCACGTGTGATAGGACACACCTAACCTCTTGCACTTGCATGGGTGATAAGAAAACCCGACCTCTTGACTTTCCGTGGATGGTCAAGACAACTATACAATTCTAACTTCTATGAGTGACAGGATACACAATTACAAATAAATGGTAGAGTAATATCTATATGAAATTTAATTTTTCAACCACAATTTCAAGTAGTCTTTAATACAAACTTCCTATAGACCTTTTGTTGTAATATATCTTTGATTTCTTTGAAAATTATGATAGAAACAAAGAGTAAATGATAAAGAATTTGTATATGGTCTCTTTGACTTTTCGAGATTACAAATCAGTGAAGAAATAGAGAGAAAAAGAGTAAATTCACAAAGTATTTGTAATATCCCAGAATTTATGGCAATATAAATTTAATAATCTGTGTTTAAAATTAAATTAATTTGATAATTTTTGTTAATAAATTTGAATTGATTCAATAATTTTACTTTAATAAATAATTAATTTGTGAATTTATCTTTTAATAAGCTAATAAATCTGTTTCTATTTATAATGTGTATATGTATTTATATATATTTTAAATAGATAAGTTTGGTTTTAAATTTAATTTGTATAGCATATTTTCTAATATTTTGAATTTGGAAAATTATGATTTATTTTGATTTAAGCCTTTTCTAAATGATTTTAAATATATAAGACAGATGTTTTATTTGTTTAAATTATATTTTGACTTAAGTTTGTATATTAAAACAAGTTATAAAAATGTTTGTTTTATTCTTTTTAAAATGTTGATAAATAAATATGATTTTTAGAATAAATATGAGAACTTAAAATACAATTTAAAATATGAATCATGTATCCATTTAAATAACAAATAGGTTACAATCTTTTTTATAAATTTATTTTAAATGATTTAAACAGTATTATTTTCAAATGATTGATATATAAATTATTTTTATTTATAACCATTCTTGGTTTGTTTTCTTTAATTATTTTTACATAATAAAGTATTAAAGAACTAATTAATTAAGGTAAACTTTCATTAAACTTTAATTTAAAAATACTAATTACGTAAATTGACATGTGTAAACATTTTAGGTTCTTATATAACAAATGTAAGCATCTTAAAGCCTAATTAACTTGTGTAAATTTAAACACAAGACATTTACAAGTGTTCATTTTTTACATGTGTCATTGTTTTAATTTTTTTTTCTTTGATTTTAATTAAACCATAAATAAGATATATAAATTCTTGCAATTCTCCATTTCTTTTTCTTTCCTCATTTCATTCCCAAACCAAGACAATGGTTTCAACTGAAACCCCATCCTCTCTAAATATTCTTCAAAACCATTCCACTTTTAAACAATTCTAAAACCATATCCAATATGAAAATCAAATTCTGTAAACCAATTTACATTCTTCAATCCCTGATCCATATTCAAAAACCCTGAATTTCATTTTAAAGACCTGCATTCTTTAATCTGCAAACCTGCATGCAACAATTAAAGCATGCATTCAATTTTTCTAAATATCTGGAAATAATGCAAACAAAGGCCTGTATTTTTCTAGAAATCAAGGGAAGCTTGCATTCATTACAAATCTGAAGTTAAGCAACCTGCATTTCTTCTAAAATCTGGAGAGTGGTCTCTGCATGCATGTTAGAACATCAAACAACTAAAGCTCAAGTTTTAAAAGCATTTCAAACAAGTTTGCAAAAGAAGTTTCAAACAGGGAACTGTAACAGCCCGCAAATCCGTACCCCTTGAGTCAGCACTATTCTACCTAAATCAACTCAAGTTGTACATAAATACGAACCATTTGGGTTAAAGAAGAAGAGGTAGAAGAAGAAAATAGACAATAGCAACAGAATCTAACCATCGCAGCGGAATAAAATATAATAGATAATCAATGATCTTTACTCAAATCAAATATATCTTTTTATATATTACATCATCAGAGTACATCAATCACAGTTCAAAATCAATATCATACAATGGATACACAACAACTCAACACAGTGGAATTTACATATATATAAACAAGTACGGAAGTACGTATCGTCATCCTGCTCGTCTCCTGAGCTCCACAGCATCATATCCCGTACCCTATAATACTCGGTCTGACCCAAGCATTATAGTTAAATAACACCCGAGTCAGTCTGGAATACCAGCGTGAGAAAATCACACCTTGATTATTAAAGTTCCAAAAATCCTTTTGAAAACAAAAGCATCTCGTAAGACCACGCCACAAATAAACATGTCGGGTTTTTTCCTTACGATAGCTAAAACAGTTTTTTATAGAAATCCTCTGATATTATAATAGGGTCTATATACAAATACTTATAAAATAGCCGAAATTGTTACATGATTAAATTCCAGCTACTATCCACAGAGTGGGTAATACAAACAAAACTCGTACAAGGCTCGTAGGGAGAATGGATTTTCAACTAATGACTAGGCACCGGGGTACCACCTGTCATAGTACGGGGCCTAGATCACCGTACCGAGGAGTACGCCCGCTCCCCTGCAACACAAGGCCAGGACTACCCCTTACTGGATAATCCCGAGTGAGATCACACCGCGGTTGGGATCAGCAACCGCCCACTAAGCCGAAATAAAAAGGGACATCTAGACTGGAATGACTTCACCCTGCTTGGGTGCTGCCCACCTAGCCTTGCTGCATAACCCCTGATTTTCAGTCATTCCCATTTGATGAGACTTGAGGCTAAGTGTTACCTTTTTAAGAATATATCCCTTAGAATGCCCATCGTCCACCTGACGATGTTTCGCAAGCATTCATCCATACAAGTCCGTCCCTGGTTCGAACGGAACCGAAGGCACAACTCCTACTACATCCATTTTGGAAATATCCTCAGGATTAGTAGCGACTAGCCCTTGCACTTCACCGCTCCATCTTCTAATCCATACTCATTTCCATGAAACGTACAAACCGGATCGAAGTGGTTTTCGAGAAATTAATCTCGATCCCGGTCTCTTCGAAACGATCAACGCATTTGGTCAATATTGATAGTCGGTGATTTAACTATCAATTAATATTCACAAACAACCATGCAACACTAAATAATTTCCAAAATTATTTATTTATCTCAAAAATATCTTTACAAGATATATTTTCACTTTTCCTACTCCTTGAAAACAGTTTTCAAAACTATCTGCCTTCCTCAGAATAAATTACAAGTATTTCTATTTCCACTGGAATTACCAAGCACAAAACTTTTAGATTTAAAAATAATTTAAAACACTTTATTGTAAAATATATTTAACATTTAATATAGAAAAATTACTTTAATACTTAATTTAAAATAATACTCTAGAAATTACTAAAATAAGGTTACCTTATAACTATACATTAGATTTTCTTCTTTAAACAAATTGCCAAATCATTCTTTAAATAATTATTTCGATAATAGATTAATAATTTACTTACTTTAGAATTTACTTTAAAATATTTAAATTAAAACTACTTCAATAATTGATTAAAAATATATAATATATGAATAATTGAAAATAGGTTACTTTATAAATATAAACTAGGTTTCCACCTTTAAAACAGAATTACTAAGTCACTCTTATAAATTATTACTACGGTAATAGATTTGAATAAATATTTACTTTAAAATTTTAAACATTTAGAAATAATAAATTTCCAAGAACATACTTTGTAAAACAACATTAAAACCTTTATTTTATTTTAAAAAAACTTTCTTTGAAAACGTACTTGGCTATCCAGAGAAATATACTTCTCTTCACAACCCTTAAAAATAAATCGCTATTTATTTTTAAACAAATTTTATCATTCCTTTAATAAATTCTAGCCTTGAATTTATTCTTCCAAATATCCGATTTCAACCACTTAAATCAATTCCCAAATTGATTTCCAATTTACTTCATTTATTCATAAAAAAATCTTTTAATTCCATATTTATTTCCTTAATTTTGATTTAAAATACTTTTAATTGAAATACCAATTTAGATTTCTCAATTTACTTCTTATTCCTTTAAATAAATTTAAAACTTTAAGTTTAAAATAATTCTTTATCCATTTAAATTAGTATCACATAATTCTACAATTCATTAATTACTGTTTATTCAAACTCTTTTCTTTTCATACTCGAAGTTATTTATTAGTATTTAACATACTTCTATTTCTTTTTTTCAATTCATTCTTAATTTATTAAATTTTCTAAAATTATTTCGTTTACAACTTTACTTCCTTTATTTTCTTCAATTTATATATTTTTTTGTAATTCATTATACCCAAATATATCCAATCAAATCATAACATTCAATATTCCCAATATATTCATCATAGAATATCAAGTAATCACAACAGAGAATTATTAAATAATAAATGTTGAGGGGTCCAGTTGGATCCCTCCAACCTGTTTTCCCTACATCCACAGATGTTAGCACAATATAAAATGCCAATTCCAAAATATACCATATTATAGCACATCAATCAATTTAACCATCCAAACAATTATTTAAATTTAAATCGTTTAAATTTAAATTTAAATTTAATTGAGTGCGATTAACTCACCTTTGCTTTTTAATTTGCAATCCAAACCAACCAACTTGTTTCATGGTTTAAACCTTGAATAACATTATTCAATTTATTAAATATTTGAATTAATTGAATATTTTTATAAAATTTAACCGGAATTAACCAAGAAGGTTGGACTGGTTGAGACGTCGAGTTATAAGAAGTATTTTTATAAAGAGCTATTTTATTAAGTATGATGTGAATTTAAAAGCATTTCTAAATTTTTTTTAATAAAGATGTTGGAATTTTGGGGAAATAAAAAGGAAATCCAAACTGGAATTTTAATGAAGTGAATTTGTAATTAAAATCGGACATTGATTTAGAAGTCGAAAGTAAACTACTTGGCTAAATAATTATTTGGTTGAGTATATTAATAAAATTTAACTTAGGTAAATAAATGGGTTAATTGAGGTAAATAATAAATGGATGAAGTCTGATAGAATAAAAACTAAATCAAAATTTTGATTGGAATTAGATTATCAGACTGAACTTAAATTTGGCGATATATTAATTTGAAGTACAAATGAGATAAGTATGTGGTTGGACATTATTTTGATAGATTGAGAAGGTGAATTTAAAATTGAAATTTAAAATGGATGGGCTTACTGAATTTAACGGAAGTTGATTAAATGAGAATCAAATAGAAGTAAACTTAAGTTGAAGTCGGAATAAAATTAAAGTAAATTAACTTACGTTTAAAATTTATGGAAGCTTGGCTTCGAATAAGAGTGGAAACTTATTAAATAAAAGCTTGGGTTAAATTAATTTGGGAATAGTTAGTAATATACAAGAATGAAATGTGTCGAGCTAAATGAATGGTTGGTGAATAAATTAGAAATGAAATGGAATTAAATATAAAATGAGTTGAAAATTAATTTAAAGTAATCATAAACTGAAATAGATACTCTATTAAACGAATATCGTCGAAATTGCATGAAAATGGTTGTCGTTCGGCGTAAATAAAAGTAATTAAAATGCTATGAGTTTATAGAGATTAAATAAAATTGATTCTGAATCATTTGAAGTGCATATGAGCTTGTTTGGATTAAAAATCAATGGAATGTAAGAAATTGAGTTGCAAACCACTGAAATTGAATAAAATGGTTTATAAATTGGATGAAAGCAATTGAATTAGTTTTGAAAACATATAAATTGCTTGTGGAAGTTATTTTGAATGCATTTCTTTTAGAATTGAAGTGTTATAGTTGTTTATGTAAGAGAAATGTTATAAACTTTATATATATAGTACTTATATGTTTAAATTGAGTAAGTACAGGTACCTGAAGGACGTTTGGCTGGATTTGGATTGCACTAATTGCTAAAATAAATAAGCTGCTTGCTTAAAATGCTAAATAAGGTACGCCTACGCAATAAAAATAGGAAATATGAACTGTTTTTGCTTTTTTCGACCTGGCGGGTCGATGTATATATATTTATATCTCTTGTCAAATTGCAAAAGCTCCTCCGTACAAAGGAGACTCTGCCAAAATTTTCCGAAAATTTTGAGAGTTAGAAAAATTTTGAAAAATTTTGAGAAAATTTTAGTTAAGCAATTAAACGATTTTAAATATGAAACTGAAATAAATTAGTAGATGAACTAATAAGACTCGGTTATAAATGGAAAATAAAAATAAAAATTAATATTCAAAATTGAAATAAGTTGAATTCATATTAAAACGGGAAAGACGAATTTGAATAGAAGTAAAAATGAAAACCTATATAAGAGAATGTATAAAATGATTTGTAAAGTTTCAATTGAATATTGTTGCTAAACAAGATATGCAGGGTATTAAATGGGGAAAAGAAAATTGGATTTGATTCCTAAAGATAAATTTGTATTGCCCGTCAAAAAGGTACGTATTTAAATTTCTAGATGAGATTGGATTGGGTTTTTGATGTAGCCACTTGGCTTTTGTTTTCTTTTGGAATTTAGGAGCCCGTAGAGGTCTTTTGTAGTAGTACCGAGCTAGCCGCGCAAAGGAGACGCTGGCAAAAATTTTCGGGAATTTAGAGAGTTAGAAAATTTTTGAGAAAATTTTGATAACTCAAAAGTTGGTTAAATTTAAATTTAAATGATTTAACAAAAGGGTAGTATTTGAAACCATAAAAGATTTTGGGAGGTTATTTAAGGTGATAGTGGGCCTTTAATAAAAAAATAGTGGGGTAGGATGTTGAATTGTGGGTTTTGGGAAAAAGTAAACGGATATTGGTCCATTCCTCCTAACTAGTAATTTCGGGGACGAAATTCTTTCAAGGGGGGAGGAATGTGACAACGCGGAAATTTTAACGAATTAAATTGGAATAACTAATCGATTTTAAATATTTAAAAGTTAATTTTAACTTGAATTCCAGATATCAATATTTACTTGATAATTAAATCATTGAATTTTATAGTTTAAATATTGATTTTTATAAGTGAAAATTGGGTAAATTGTTGAATCTGAAATTTCTAAGCCTGTTTAAATAATTTGAAGGCTTATAAAATTTATAATGATAATACTAGAGATAATAGAATGACTGAAATTTAATTTAAAGATAATTTATTCAGTTTTGAACTTAAAAATAGCCTTCCGAGGCATAGTCTCGGAATTTGACGAAACAAGTTTCATTGGATCCGTAATAGTTTTTATCGGATTTCAATTTTTGTAGCGATCGGGGTTGTCATTTGTCCCTGGAACCTCGAAACGCTTAGAACTATTTTAATCGATTTAATTTAAAATTGATCGTTTTCTTTTATAACTCGTATATATGCTCAAATTAGCCTTCGAAACACGTTCCATTGTGTTCGGAATGCGAGTAAAACCATATAAATGCCTAGCGGCACTCTTTAAGAGGAGTTTAAAATTTTAATTGGCATTTAACGGGGCATCTTGAAAGCTTTATAAAAAAAATTAAATTAAACCAAATTCTCATGCTCAACAAGCCATCCCAAACTTATATTTTTCCCGTCCCTTTCTCTAATCAAAACAGTTTATCAAACTCTCGTAAAAAGAAAATGGCCGAAGCCCTCGAAGGAGATGGCGACGCAGTCGCGAGTGATAGAGGGGTTCGAATTCAGTTCTGGGGGGAAGCTCGAGCACGACCGCGTGAAGATAGAGTGTCGTATCGATAGAAGGGGGGTCGAAGGCAAATAGCGACGTCGTCGCGATTGGGGTCGCGCGAGTGAACTTGGCGTAGGGGAGGAGCTTGAAGCCGTGGCGTCGCATGTGGAGCTGCCATCGATGCCGAACTGGGTTGTTAGAGGTGCGACAATTTTCGCAGCTAGGGTTTGAGGTTGTTGGGTTTTCAGCCGTGTTCTTGTTCTATCAGTGGATGATAATCAGTATACAGGTGAGTGATCTTCAATCGATTATATTCTATTTGAATCTAATTCGAAATGGAAATCGAAATGATGTTGAAAGTAAACATATTAAATGTGTTTGTGAATGATTTGAAATTCATTAAATTAAAAGGGTAAATAAAGTGTTAAATAAATAAGTAGATTAATTAATGTTATGTATTAATTAATTACATTATTAAGGGCTTTAAGTTTATGATTTGGATTAAGGTTATTAATTCAGGGTTGATGAATATAGCAATGATGGATCATTGGTGGAGGGGTTTGAATGGTTTATAAATGTGATTAATTTAAGGTAATTAATTTTATTAATTAATTAAGGATGATAAATTGTGAAATTTGGTGGGTATAATAACCTAATGTGTTTATAATGATGTACTTACTTGGTGAAGTAATTGGGGATAATTGTTGGATGTAATTGATTAATGGATGGTTTGATAGAAATTACATAATGGTATTAAGAAAATATAATTACTTGGTGAAATTAATCAAGAGATTAATTTAGAAGGTTAATAAAGGCGTAATTGATTTATTTAATGAAGTAAATGAAAGATAGGTAATTATCGGTTGAGATAAATCAAGAATGATTAATATTTATGGTTTAATTAATGATTAATTAGTTAAGATAATTAAATTTGGATTAGAATAAATTGAACATAATTGGAAATCATTAATTTATATAATCAACGATGTAATTAAAGATAGATGAATTAATCAATAAGTGACTCATGAGAAATTAATTAATATAAGCAATTAGAATTTGTGTGATTAATAATAATTAATTAATTCGTGAAGTAATTAAAGATTACTCATTGATTTGGTAAAAAAAAATTAATGTCGTGAAATTAATTAAAGATAATTACTTGAATGTAATTAAAAATAATTAATCCAGGGTGATTAATTAAGATGAATAATAAGTGGTTGATTAATTAATTGTTTTGGAATTAATTAATGAAGGAGTCAAAGTGACTGAGGTTTGAAATTCAATTAGAATTAATCGAATTGATTTGTATGTGATTAAGCTTTGCTTAAGGATGATTGAATGGTATTGAATGCTTTGAATGTGTTGATATCTCTAATATGATATGTCGTGTATTTCATTGTATAACTTGGGTTAGATTAACATGAGTTTCGGAGAGACCGGGATCGGGAATTGGAAGATACCCGAAACCACTTCGAATTTTTATAAATTGATTTGTGGAATCAAAAGGCAGGAATGAAATGATTTAAGTGAACTGGATTATCTAAGATTGGTACTTAGAAATTTATATGTGAAGTAAGTGTTGTCTATAGTGAATTGTGAATTGGATAAATTGATATAAGTTTCCCGGGTTTTATATAAGTTGTTTGCTTGATATTCCATGTTAGTTCGGTTACTCACGCTGGTTTCCAGCCTGACCCGGGTGTTACTTTCATGTAATGCTCGGGTCAGACCGAGTATTATAGATTTCCAGGTTAGGACGTTCTGGAGCTCAGGAGGCGAGCTGGATGGCAATATCGTATAGAGTATCCGCTGTATTTATATTATTGTTAATCTGAGACATGATAATTTTATATATTCAGTGACTGTATATAATGTGAAACTCTGATGTATATTAAATGTAATCGACAGATATAGTATACTTCTGTAGACTGTTATTATTTTTTATTATATTTTATACGCTGCGATTGTGAGATGTTTGGAATTTATGTTCTTCTTCTTCTATCTCTTTCTTCTTTTTCATAACTATCTGGAATTTTTGGGATCGAAAATTCTGGGTCGTTACAATTTTAAGAAAAAATAAGTTTCAGAAGCCTGAAACTGTGCTCCGCTCATCAGGATTTTAAAGGTGAGTAACATTTTTGTTAAAATTACCTAAGTATAAATTGGTTGCATGTTTACATCTGGAAATAAATATGTTTTTGCGAATATATATATGAATTATCTGTATGTTTATAAATGTATGATGTGTGCATGGTTGATAATCCTGTAATCCCTTTGTTGTTAGTTTCAAGCTCTAGTTTTTGATTTAAAAATCATATCTCTTGAGCCAATCTGTGTTAAGGTTTAATTTTTAAACAAAACTTCTTTGTTTTATCATAGAGAAAGTTTTTAAAATTTATACAAGTCAAATAAATTTTTGTTTTGCCTGGAAACTTACATAACAGAGCTAAAATTTGTAAAGATGGAAATTCAAACATTACGAAACAATGTTTCAGGTTTGTATATCAAACCATCATGCAAAAATAGGATTTTTAAAAGTAAATTTGTAATTTATGATGCTTAAACCTAAGAGCAGTTTTGTTTTGACTATAAATTGAGTTTTTGGGCAATCCTGTTGCCACAAGTAGGTTGAAGAGTTGAATTTGTTTCTAGAGGAGTAGGAGATATCAGAGATGTTAGGAAAATTATTAGTTTGGTTTGCAATTTCTTTTTGAAATTGAGATTTGGATTTAAAGTCTTGAACCCTAGTTTTTACTGGGTTACTATTTTTGCTTGAATTTGATCTCCTCGGTTGATTGAGTTCAACCATTTCTGGGGTATTGATAGATGGTGGTTTGAGGAAGACGTGGCCGGAGTTGCTGTCTTTCCGGTGGCCGGAATCGTGAAAATGTGGTTGTTGACAGGTATTGGTTGAGTTGAAGCTTCCTGTTCCAGGTTTGTTGTTTGAACTCGAATACAAATTCGAGTTGATTTGGGAAATCTGATGTTTGAGGGGAGATGGGGGGGTAGCTGGCCGATGGGAGATGGCTGTTGATGTTGGTCAGCGGTGGTCGGAGAGGATGTATGGGTGTACAGTGCAATGGTGTACATGATGGTGATATTGGGTTATAGTTTTGGTGCTGTGATGGACTCGGGAAAATCGTGTTTCTGCTCGAAGTTGATAGTTTTTTCTCTCGAAGTAATATATAAGGTGGCTCAAGTATACCTGATTTGTTTCAGGTTTTTAATCAAAGCAAAAACCTGTTGTAGTTTTTAGGAATTTGAAGTAAAGTTTAGAATGTAAACTTAAATTTTAACTTAGGATTTTAAACCTTAATTTAAATATGAATTCAAAAAGTTTGAATTTTGGTTTTTGTAATAATTTGAATTTTTAGAATTTAAGTTTGGTTTTAATAAATAAAACAGAAAACCTGTTTTGTTTTTAGTTTTAAAGCAGGTTTAAAAATGTAAACTAAAAGTTTAAACTAAGTTAAACCTGAGTTTGAACCTGTTTTAAAATTGGTTTGAATTTGAGTTTTTAAATAATTTAAGTTTGAAATTTAAGTTTGGTTTTTTTTTAAAAACTTTAAGTATAAAAGGGTATTTGGTTTTGAATTTAAAACTGAAAGTTTAAAATTGAAAAATATAAAGTAAGTTTGAATCTGAGATTTAAAACCTAAAATTGGGTTTGAAGTTTAGTTTTTAAAATAAAATAAAGTTTAAATTTAAATTTTTTAAATTACTTTAAATGGTTAAATGATTTGCATTTAAATGAAGATGTAGATTGTAAGTAAAGTTTTATAGATTAAAGTTAAATCTGGAATGGGTTTAAAAACTGTATTTCAGTTTTTAAATTAAAGAAAATTTTGAATTGAATTTTTTTTAATAATTTGGAATGTTTTAGCGAGTTTTATATTGATTTGAATTTAAATTGAATTGCATTTCAAATCCTTTTAAACATATTTCATAAAGTGGATGTTTTTTTTAAACATATGAGATAAAAGTCTTTAAAACCTTATTTAAGATAAAATTTGTATTCATTTTAAAATCTTAAATTTTAAAAATGAAGTTGAAATGGAATTTAAAGTAAATTTAAAAACAATTTGTTTTTAAATGCTTAATTAGGTAAGAAATGTTTATCTAAAAGATAAATGGAATTTGGATCATTAAATAATTGAGTTAATTTAAAATTAATAATTAATTATTTAATTAATTTATAATATGGATGATTAATTAAGTAACTAAGAATTTTTAAATTAATTAATTAAGGTTTAAGATTAATTAATTAGGGTTAATTAATCTATAATTAAGGATTATTAATTAAATTTTAATTAATGATTAAGATTTATTAATCAAGTGATTAAGGATTAATTAATTTGCAGTTAATACTTAATTAATTTAATAATTAGAGATTAATTGATTGGTAATTAAATATTAATTAATTGGTAATTAATAATGATTAATATAAGTTAATTTCTTAATTAAGAAATTAATAAATGTTAATGAAGGTCATTAACTTAAGATTATTTAACAATTAATTAATGTGATTAATTTTGATAATTAATTAGATTAATAATAATCCTTTATGTAATTGTTTATGTTTAATTACTTAATGGAAGTAATTAATGAGTTAATTACATAATGTAATTAATTGGTTTAATATGATTAGTTTATAATAATTAATTAAGTTTAATTAATTTAAACATTTGTTGATGATTGATGAATAATTACTTTATGTAATTAATGAGATTGTAATTACTTAGGGAAGTAATTAATTGATAATTACTGGATGCAATTAAAGGTGTTAATGATGGAAGTAATTTAGATTAAATTACTTTGAAATTAATCAAGGGATTAATGGAGATAATTAATTAAGAGTAATTAATTTATGGAATAAGTAATTAAGGGTAGTTAATTACTGGATTGTTATTAATCAAGGGTAATTAATATGGGTGGTTTAATTGCAGATTAATTACTTAATGTAATTAATTTATATAGAGAGATTGATTAAATATAATTAGAAATCATTAATTAATAAATTAATGATGTAATTTAAAATTGATTAATTAAGGAATAATCAATAAGTGAAGTAATTAATCAATAAAGGATTAATGTAATTAACTTTAGTTAATTAATTGATTAAGCAATTAAAAGTTAATTATTTTAAGTAATAATTATAATTAACTCGTGTAATTAATTTAAAGACAAATTACTCATTGTAATTAGAAATATTTTAATCAGAAATGATTAGTTGAATAAAATAATGTGATGGTGATTAATTAATTGAATTGTAATCAATTGATGGTTAAGTTAAGCAGGATTATAATGATGAAGTAATTAATTTAATTCATTTTAAATTAATTAGAGATAAGGTAATTAATTTAATTCATTTTAAATTAATTATAAATGGTGTGATCATTAGATCATTGCTTATGTATGAATGATTGCTATTGGTTGCCTTGTATGGTTTGTCATCTCAGAAATGAGATGAGTAATGTTATATGATATGGATGCATTGGTTTCATTGTGATGAAGATATGGATTATCTGTTTATAATGATATGAATTATCTGTTGATGATGATAATGTTGATTATCTATTGTGATGTGAATTATCCATCTGTGTGTATATAGATAATGAATTGGATTATTTTAAAACTTTACAACAACTTGGCCTTAAAAGACACGTTTTGGATTTCGATGAGACCGGGATCGGGTTTCCATATTTGGATATCCGAAAACCACATCGATCCAAATTAACGTTAGGTCATGAATCTGAAGTGAAGATGAAGATGCAGAGTGCAAGGGTTATCGTCATTAACTCTGAGGGTGATTCCAAAATGAGTGTAACGAGATAATGCCTTCGGTTTCGTTCGAACCCGGAACGAACTTGTATGGATTGAATGCTTTCAGAACATCGTCAGGTGGACAATGAGCATTCTAAGTGATATGTCCTATAAAGGTAATCGTATCCTCAAGCCTCATCAACCAGGAATGGTTAAAACAGGGAGGTGCAGCAAGGCTAAGTGGGTCATGCCTAAGTAGGACAAGATTTACCCCTGTCTAGATGTCCCTTTTATTCCGGCTTAGTGGTGCGGTTGCTGATCACAACTGCGGGGTGGTCTTGTTCGGAACTGTTTAGTAAGGAATGGTTCCGACTTTGTGTTGCAGGGGAGCGGGCATACTCCTTGTTACGGTGATCTAAGCCACGTACTGTGACGGCGGTACCCCAGTAGCCCTGCTATTGTATGGAATCCAAAATCCAATAAGTGCCAACGGTTTTGATTGTATTACCCACTTTTGTGGCTAGTAGCTGGAATTTAATGAATGTAACAATTTCGGCTATTTCATATTTACTTGAAAACCCTAGACCTATCATAATATCATCGAATTTCCTATCAAATTTTTTGGTTAGCGTAAGGTAAAAACTTTTCCATGTTTATGTGTGGGAAGTCTTACGTGATACCTTTTCTTTTCAAAGGTTTTTCAAAGTTAAGCAACTTTAACCTGTTATTCACACCAGACCCATGACTAACCCGGAGTTTATTTGTGTTTTCTTAAACTCTTGGGTACTCAAATTTTTACGAGTAGCCAAGGGATTCAGGTTAGCTTTCAGGTTAGCTTCGACGAATTATGGAGGAGCAATGGTGCAGGAGGCTTATGCGTGTAGATATATAGTTTTCCGCTCTATTGGTATCTCTGAGTGTTTTCTGTTTGTGTATTGAGTTGTAATAACTAGACAGGTGTTTATAACTATCTAGTATGTGTTGTATTGTCTGTATAAATCTGATAATTGATGTATACTATGTAATATTTATGTTATTAATGTAATTTATTCGTTCTGCTGTTGAGATTTTGTTGTTGTTTCTTCTTTCTCTTCTTTCTTTTCTCTTTTCTATCCCTTTCTTTCTTAAAGTTGATACGACTTTTTGTGGAGAAAAAGTCGGGTCGTCTCATTTGGTATTAGAGCGCTAGGTTGAGCGAATACCTAGTCTCTAGAGTGGTGTCTATCTTGAGAGAGCGTATTTGTATTTTTAATATATATTTATATTTATATTTCTACCTGTTTGTTGGGTTACCTGTTTAGGTTTTCCAATATAAGATATAAAGGTAGATGAGGTAGTGGTGTGTGAACACGACTACTACCGATGGTTGGAGTTTGAATGTATGAGGTTGGAAGTGTATTTGTCGAGACTGTAGACCTAATACCGTCTCGAGTGAGCTTTGCTTGGAGTAAGGACTTCATCGATCTCTGAAGGAAACCTGTTAAGGTTCGGAGTTCATCTTTGAAGTGCAGAGTTGAATGAGTTGAGTTTGGATCTGTCGGTTGGGCAGAAGCAAGTGAGTGATGGTATCTTGATACCTCAGGAAGTAGTAGCTGCGTGATGAGATGCAGTGACTATGGATATTTCCGAAGATGTTTCTTTGGAATAAGAGTAAGGAAGTAAGTTTGTTTCGGTGATATGGCTGAGTCCAGCAGAATGTTTTGTTTGCTTTGAAGTCCGAGTTTCTCGGAGAGCTTTGGATTGAGAAGTCTTTGACATTGGTGTCAGCAGTGCAGCTCGAAGTGTTCTGCGTTGGCAGAAAGTCTTCTGACTGAGTAGTTTTTCTGAAGTGGAGTTCTGAAGCAGCAGTGTGAATCCTTTTCTTCGGTGAATTGGCTAGGCCAGCGTAAGCTGTTCATATTGGTAGAGAGAGAGCAGTTTCTTTGGATATTAGGCTGGGTTGATCGCAAAAGCGACTTGCAATAATTGAGTGTTCTCTTGGCTGTTGAAGATTGTCCGGATGTCTTCAGGGAAGTCATAGGTTTGACCACATCTGGAGATCGAGTTTTCTTATCAGCTAGGATTCCTGGTACTGGTGGTTCAGTTAATGGAAGGATGGTTCTTTGAGATAGAGTTGGTGAAGCAATTCAGGTTTTGGTAGAATTTCTGAGTTTTCTTATGGACCTGTGGAACCATATTTCTGTGTTGGGCTGTCCAGTCTGTGCTTATGCTTTTCATCAGCATTTTCTTCTACTTCGGATCAGAGTTGTACAGCGGAAGTAGTTTGAGCGTGCATCTGTTTTCTTTTCTGGATAAGGAGAAGGTTGTTCTGTCTTCTGTTGTTGAGGAGTATAGTTTGTGTTCTTGATTTTGGATTGATCTTGAGGAGATCATGGTGTTGAGTTGTTTTGGTCCAGTTTGTTTCTAAAGGCATCAACAAAGGTTGAACTGATCAGGAAGGATGTTGATAGTCCAGGATCGTCCGAAGAGATTTTATGGATAAGAGACAAAGAAATTTGGATTCCGGAGTCGGAGAATTGATTTTGGGATAAATTTTTCTCCGATCCAAGGAGCTATAAGATTTGGGAAGTCTGTGAAGCTATCTCCGAAGTGTTTTGGATTTCTTCTGTGTTTTGGTAAGATAAGTGTTGGGTTTTCAGAGTTGAATTGCCAGTTTGGATAACTGGGATTCAGAGTGTTTCACGTATCTGTGAAGGAGTACGTGTTTGATATTTCTGGTTGTAGAACCGGCAGTTCTGGAAATTTGGTTGTTGAGTCAGACTCGTTTGTAGTCTGATATTCTGTTTAGAGTTGTTGATAGGAGCTCTATAGCCTAGTAGTTTTGATTGTTTGAATTCTATAGAGCGAGTATCCCGATATTTATACCGGGGAAACTCGTGGAAATTCTATTCAGAAATTTTTCTGGATAATTAGATTTGTTTTGATTGTGTGAATTAATTGCTTTGGTTGTCAGCATATGATTAACATATGCTGTGTTCTAAAATAAAATCTTTAAATAAGATTATGAAATTACCTTTGTTTTAAATTTCGAGGATGAAATTCTTTTAAGGTGGGAGGATTGTAATATCCCAAAATTTATGGCAATATAAATTTAATAATCTGTGTTTAAAATTAAATTAATTTGAAAATTTTTGTTAATAAATTTGAATTGATTCAATAATTTTACTTTAAATAATTAATTTGTGAATTTATCTTTTAATAAGCTAATAAATCTGTTTTCTATTTATAATGTGTATATGTATTTATATATATTTTAAATAGATAAGTTTGATTTTAAATTTAATTTGTATAGCACATTTTCTAGTATTTTGAATTTGGAAAATTATGATTTATTTTGATTTAAGCCTTTCAAAACTAGTTTATAAATAACTAAATGATTTTAAATATATAAGACAAATGTTTTATTTGTTTAAATTATATTTTGACTTAAGTTTGTATATTAAAACAAGTTATAAAATTGTTTGTTTTATTCTTTTTAAAATATTGATAAATAAATATTATTTTTAGAATAAATATGAGAATATAAAATACAATTTAAAATATGAATCATGTATCCATTTAAATAACAAATAGGTTACAATCTTTTTTATAAATTTATTTTAAATGATTTAAACAATATTATTTTCAAATGATTGATATATAAATTGTTTTTATTTATAATCATTCTTGGTTTTGTTTTCTTTAATTATTTTTACATAACAAAGTATTAAAGAACTAATTAATTAAGTTAAACTTTCATTAAACTTTAATTTAAAAATACTAATTACGTAAATTGACATGTGTAAACATTTTAGGTTCTTATATAACAAATGTAAGCATCTTAAAGCCTAATTAACATGCGTAAATTTAAACACAAGACATTTACAAGTGTTCATTTTTTACAAGTGTCATTGTTTTAATTTTATTTTTTTCCTTTGATTTTAATTAAACCATAAATAAGATATATAAATTCTTGCAATTCTCCATTTCTTTTTCTTTCCTTATTTCATTCCTAAACTAAGACAATGTTTTCAGCTGAAACCCCATGCTCTCTAATATTCTTCAAAACCATTCCACTTTTAAACAATTCTAAAACCATATCCAATCTGAAAATCAAATTCTATAAACCAATTTACATTCTTCAATCCTTGATCCATATTCAAAAACCCTGAATTTCATTTCAAAGACCTGCATTCTTTAATCTGCAAACCTGTATGCAACAATTAAAGCATGCATTCAATTTTTCTAAATATCTGGAAATAATGCAAACAAAGGCCTGCATTTTTCTGGAAATCAAGGGAAGCTTGCATTCATTACAAATCTGAAGTTAAGCAACCTGCATTTCTTCTAAAATCTGGAGAGTGGTCTCTGCATGCATGTTAGAACATCAAACAATTGAAGCTCAAGTTTTAAAAGCATTTCAAACAAGTTTGCAAAATAAGTTTCAAACAGGATTTTTAAAAAAAAGAAATTTCAGAAGCCTGAAACTGTGCTCTACTCATCAGGATTTTAAAGGTGAGTAACATTTTTGTTAAAATTACGTAAGTATAAATTGGTTGCATGTTTACATCTGGAAATAAATATGTTTTTGTGAATATATATATATGAATTATCTATATGTTTATAAATGTATGATGTGTGCATGGTTGATAATCCTGTAATCCCTTTGTTGTTAGTTTCAAGTTCTAGTTTTTGATTTAAAAATCATATCTTGATCCAATCTGTGTTAAGGTTTAAGTTTTAAACAAAACTTCTTTGTTTTATCATAGAGAAAGTTTTTTAAAATTTATATAAATAAATTTTTGTTTTGCCTGCAAACTTATATAACAGAGCTAAAATTTGTAAAGATGGAAATTCAAACATTACAAAACAATGTTTCAGGTTTGTATATCAAACCATCATGCAAAGATAGGATTTTTAAAAGTAATTTTATAATGCTTAAACCTAAGAGCAGTTTTGTTTTGACTATAAATTGAGTTTTTGGGCATTTCTGTTGCCACAAGTAGGTTGAAGAGTTGAATTTGTTTCTGGAGGAGTAGGAGATATCAAAGATGTTAGGAAAATTATTAGTTTGGTTTGCAATTTGTTTTTGATATTGAGATTTGGATTTAAAGTCTTGAACCCTAGTTTTTACTGGGTTACTGTTTTTCCTTGAATTTGATCTCCTCGGTTGATCGAGTTCAACCATTTCTGGGGTATTGATAGATGGTGGTTTCAGGAAGACGTGGCCGGAGTTGCTGTCCTTTCGGTGGCCGGAATCGTGAGAATGTGGTTGTTGATAGGTATTGGTTGAGTTGAAGCTTCCTGTTCCAGGTTTGTTGTTTGAACTCGAATATAAATTCGAGTTGATTTGGGGAAATCTGATGTTTGAGGGGAGATGGTGTTATGCCCCACCTCTATACCCACGCTAGCCAAGGACACTACGGTGTAATGCCGTCAACTAGCACGGAGAATAAGGCTGTTGAGGAGCGACCATATGTATAATTGCTTTGTGCGAGTACTGATATGCCAGATAAAATATAACTTGCATTCATTTCAAGAGGAAATCCGACATACCGACACAAACTCAAAGCTACTACACATTGGCTATAATATCTTCGGAAACAAATATAGAAATAAACATAACACAAATCAGTCACAGATAATTCATATCACAAAGGCGGAAAAAGATATGAATATAACACATGAAAGTGTACATCAGAGTAGTAGTCAAACAAGAACCACAATATCACAAAAGAATGGTTACAAGTGTTGGACAAAAGAATATATACACAACTGTGAGTCTATATCTCAAATGTATACAACCAAAAATTACTAATCTAAGTAGTTAGCAAAAAGTCAGGATGATAATCCTAGAAGTGAAGTCAAGCAGAAGCACCTGTAACATCTCGGTCTGACCGGAGTATTATTTAATAAGAAAATAATAAACGGATCAGTCTGGCTATAAATATCAGATGAAATGATATAGAATAAGAGATATGACTAAACGTATAATAATCACAATGCTAAGCTGTAATAAATAAGTAATTGAAAATCAACAAGAGATTAATCAATATCACAAAAATCTTCTCAAAGATCAAAAGGAATGTCATACTCCTTATTTCATTCACCAAGCCACAAATATTGACAACGTATAAATGCCAATCATAAAATTGGTGAAATTCAAATTCTAGAATTCATCAATAGAAATCCAGGAATCAAAAAAATGATCGTAGAAACGATAAAATCACAAAAGGGGGAGGCCTATCACAAAACGGGAGCATGAAAACTCATCGACACGTGTATCACAAAACGGGATGTTATCCCATGGTCGCTAACCATAGAGCCGGTGCAACGACGTAGTACAACGGTACGCCCGAGGAACTAGAAACTCGAATAGTTCAGAACAACGACGTAGTACAAGGTACGCCCAAGAACTCGAAACTCGTAAAATTCGAAACAACGATGTAGTACAACGGTACGCCCGAAGATCCAAACTCCATAAAAACGTGGGTCGCTAGCCTACAAAAATTGGGTCGAAACCCCAAGAAATAAATAGGTTGTTAGCCTATAATAAAAATGAGACGAAACTCAATAAAACGAGGTACTGTCCCCTACGTGGACAAAGAAACATAGCATAGCGCTTGTTCAAAACACAAAAATGATTCTCAATGATCATCAAGAAAGTGTCAATTACTCTAAGCTAGTAAATATATGAGCTTAGCCTCATGTCCCATAACCACTAGCTTAACTTAAATATTTACGAGCAAATTGTAGATCTCCACTGGAAAATTGTCACAAGAGATTCAGTTGAACAAGTCCAAGAACTAACCGACGAAGTAAACGCAAGCGTTTCATACCACTCGTTTTACCAAGCCGTTTAATTAGATTTCTCATACGAGTGAGGTGAAGGTTTGTATATGCTTGTAGTTTAAAAAACGGTTTGAGAAAACGAGCTTTGTAATAAAATAGCGTTGAAATCATTTTGAAGAAAGGGTTTTGATATTTACTACTAGTATAGAAAACCATTATATTTTTAAAGTAACAAATCATAGAAATGATTGTAGAAACAATCAATCATAAAAATTCACATACGAAGACGTGAATTAATTCCAATAAATCGATATTAAATCCATCAAAATGGATATTTCCAAAAATTCCAAATAGAAGTCATCAAAGTCGAATAATTGATAGCATCAACTAGGAATCAAAACAAATCAATAAAAATTGGAATCACAAGCAAAAATAGGCAAAAATAGGCATACTAGGCATATAGGAGCAGGTCAGTCGACTGGCTCACTGAGTTCAGTCGACTGGACCAGAAACTAAAATATTTAATTTCCTGCGGTCAGTCGACTGACCTAAAAAATCCAGTCGACTGATTGCAGGGAAACAGAGGACCCGAGCCTCTAAATTTTGCCTTTGGAATGCCTATGTGCTACAGCCAGTCGACTGAATTTCAAGACCAGACGACTGACTGGCACCAAGGCTGTTTTCTTAGCCTATGAAATGAAGATGCAATCATTTCAAAATGCAACCGGGCGAGCAACGGACACTAGGGATTTAAGTCAATTGACTACCCGGCCCGATAAGCTTCTCGATGCATCACCAAAAACATGTTCAAACAATAAAGCTATGATTTTTGAAGATTTGAACTCGAAAAACTAAAAATTTGAATATTCATAGAACCAATCCAATTCAAAACCAAATGCACATGAATAAGTATTAGGAATTCATACCTAACAATCATAGACTTAGATGTGAGATAAAAATCTCACCTTTTCACAAAATCAATAGAGAAGCTATAGAGCAATGACAAGAACAACCACTCTTCAATTCCAACCCAACAAGCTTGAATCTAAGCTTAAAGGAGAAACATTTCCTAAAGTTAGGTTTAGGAATTTCTGAAATTGAATGGAGAAAGAGTTGGAGAAGATGAAGAGAAGGCTTACCAAAGTTTCTTCTATTAGTTTGGAGCAAGAGCTTGATTTGCAAAGGAAAACTAGGGTTTGGAGTTTTAATTTCCCATTCCACTCACCATTAATCTCTTTAGAACTGAAAAGTAGAGGAAGAAGGAGTGAACGAAGAGGAGTAGTTCAGTTTGGGGTATTAAGTTGGCTAGTGGGCTGAACCCAACCCAAAGCCCTAAGTGAAAAGGTAGCAAAACTCAACTTACTCCAAACATATCGAAGCTTATACTCAAAAAGGTTGCAAACGACATTTTGAACTCAATGGAAGTGGTCCCGAGTCCTAATTCGACCGTATGCAAAAAGTAGCTTTTCGGAAAAAATTCCGAGTATTGATAAAATATTTAAATAAAATATTTAAATATAAAATTGATAAATATGCGGGTTGTTACAGACTCCCCTTCTTAAAGAAATTGCGTCCTCGCAATATTTAAGAAGAAAATATTAAGTAACAACCATAAAAGCATATTCAACACAAAAGAAATTTGAAATAAAAAGTTCACCTCAAAGAGCACGAGAAAGTAAGTCCGGATGTGTTCGCTCGATGAATTCTCTAGATTCCCAAGAGCAATCCTTAGGATTTGAGGACCATTGAACCTTAACAAACGGAACATCTTTATTTCGAAGGCGCTTGACCTCTGAAGCAATAATACGAATAGGATGTTGCTCATAAGTTAAATTAGGTGAAACTTCAATTTCTTCCACAACACCGGGCTCAAGAATAGAATCGGAATCTCGTAGGCATTTCCGCAATTGAGAAACGTGAAACACGTCATGAATAGCAGAAAACTGAGCCGGTAATGAAAGGCGATAATCCACGGAACCAATACGTTCAGTGATGGGAAATGGATCAATATATCGAGGTGCTAACTTTCCCGATTGACTGAAACGTACAACACCTTTCATAGGTGAAACACGGATAAACACAAGATCTCCCATAGAAAATTCTAATTTACTTCTCCGGTTATCGGCATAGGACTTTTGCCTACTTTGAGCTTCTTTCATCCTATGACGACTAAGGTCAATCTTTTCTGTGGAATCACGAATAAAATCTGGACCTAAAACCAGCTTCTCACCGGCTTCAAGCCAACAAGAAGGAGAACGGCATGGCCTTCCATAGAGGGCCTCAAAAGGAGCCATACGAATACTGGATTGGAAGATATTATTATAGGAAAACTCAACAAGAGAAATATGATCTTCCCAACTTCCACCAAAATCAAGAACACATGCACGAAGAAGATCTTCAAGAGTTTGATTCACACACTCGGTTTGTCCATCGGACTAAGGATGATAAGCGGTGCTAAAATTAAGCTTCGTTCCCAAAGCTTTTTGAAGACTCTTCCAAAATCCACTAGTAAACAATGGATCACGATCACTAACAATAGAAGTAGGAACTCCATGCAATTTAAAAATTTCTTTGATAAAAAGTTTGGCCAAGAGAGGAACGGTTCAATTGGACCAAACGGGAATAAAATGGGCAGATTTAGTAAGTCTATCAACTATAACCCATAAGCTATCATGACCCGAACGAGAACGGGGAAGGTCGTCAACAAATTCCATGGAAATTTGATCCCACTTCCAAATTGGAACGTCTAAAGGTTGCAATAATCCACCGGGCCTTTTATGTTCGGCCTTAATGAGTTGGCAAGTCATGCAACACTTGAAAAAGTTAGCAATATCAGATTTCATTCCCTCCCAATAATAAAGTCGCTTCATATCCGCGTACATTTTACTATTACCGGGATGAATGGTAAATTTAGAACAATGTGAATCTTCTAAAATGTCTTTACGAAGATCAATATTATTTGGCACGATAAGTCTACCAAATTTTCGAATACTGCCACGTGAATCAATATCAAAGTCTTTCAAACCTTCAATATCAATTTTGATCCTTAATATTTTGGCCAAGAAGAGCCAATTCAGGATCTAGCCTTTGTGCTTCAAGAATGCGGTCCAAAAGAGAAGGATGAGCCTCAAGGCTACATAAAACAAGGGATGAATATAAATCGGAAACACGGTCTCGAATTTTACAAGTTGATAAAATTCCGAGATCATTCCATTCAGATATCATCATAGAAACAACCGCTTGTTGCTTGCGACTAAGTGCATCGGCAACACGATTCCCCTTTCCGGGAGTATAAAAAATATCAAGATCATAAGATGCAAGAAATTCGAGCCAACGTTGTTGATGCAAATTTAATTCCTTTTGAGAGAATAAATATTTCAAAGACTTATGATCGGTGTAGAGAATAAATTTTTCTCCCAATAGATAATGACGCCAAATTCGAAGGGCGAAAACAATAGCCGCAAGTTCTAAATCATGAGTGGCATATCTAGTTTCAGCTGGCTTCAATTGCCTAGAAGCATAAGCAATAACACGTTCTTTTTGCATAAGAACGGCACAAACCAACGCGACTAGCATCGGTATAAACAACGAAATCTTGATTCTCCTCGGGAATAACAAGAATAGGAGCATCGGAAAGGAGTTCTTTTAATTTCCGAAAAGAAGTTTCACATTTGTCCGACCAAATGTATTTAACACCTTTCTTAGTTAAGCTAGTGAGAGGCACGGCAATTTTTGAAAAGTCCTTGATAAAACGACGGTAATAACCCGCTAATCCAAGGAAACCACGGATTTTTGTCGCACTCTCCGGTCTCTTCCAATCTTGAATCGCTTCAATTTTTGAAGGGTCCATGGAAATTCCGGATTTGGAAATAATATGACCGAGAAACTTCACACTAGATTGCCAAAAATGGCATTTAGAAAATTTTTCTTTTAATTAATTTCTCCTAAGAGTTTCCAACACAATCCGAAGATGTTTTTCATGCTCCTCCTTGGTTTTCGAATACACAAGAATATCCTCAATGAAGATGAGAACAAATCGATCGAGGAAGTCTTTGAAAACCCTATTCATAAGGTCAACGAAATAAGCCGGAGCATTTGTTAGACCAAATGGCATAGCAAGCCATTCATAAGATCCATAACGAGTACGGAACGATGTCAAAGGAATGCTATCCTCTGCAATACGAAGCTGATGAAAACCGGTAGCTAAGTCTAATTGTGAAAAGACTCTAGCACCACTAAGTTGATCGAATAGATCATCAATCCGAGGTAAAGGATATTTATTTTTGATAGTAAGATCATTAAGCTAGCGGTAGTCAACGCAAAGCCTAAGTGTACCATTGGATTTCTTCACAAAAATAGCCGAAGCTCCCCAAGGAGAGGAACTAGAGCGAATAAATTATTTCGTCTCCAATCCGGATAATTGTTTGCGCATCTCCTCATTTTCTTTATTGGACATACGATATGGAGGACGAGTAATAGGTTGAGCTCCAGGGATAAGATTAATTCAGAACTCAATTGCTCGCTTAGGTGGTAATCCTAAAACGGGCTCAAATATGTCGGAAAATTCACGAACAACGTGAATAAGAGAAATAATATCTTCCTCATCATCATTATCGTCGTCATGAGGATTTAAAGAATATAAGGATGCAACCAAGCTGGAATCCGAATCTTTAAGGTCAATAGAAATCTGCTTAACAGATTGAGGATGTCGAAGATGGATAGTCCGCTCAGGACACAGGATTTGGGCTTTATAGCGGTTAAGCCAATCCATTCCCAAAATAATTCCAAAGCCTAAGTAGCGCATAACATGCAAGTCGGCACGGAAAGAAAAATCACACAAAATAATCTCGACATCTTTACACAATAAACTGATTGTTGAGGATCCACCAACCGGATTCGTAATTCTCAAAGAAGTCATTAAACACAAAACATCCAAAGAAAAAGTATCAACAAGTTCTTTTGAAATAAAAGAGTGGGATGCACCCGTATCAAAAAGAACTCGAATGGGTTGATCATGAAACATAATAATGCCATCAAGGATAGAATGAGAAATACCTTTTCCACGAGATGTGTTGCCAGAGGCTTGAGAAACATTAAGCTTTCCCTCCTTCCTACCTTGAAGTTTGGGACAAGAAGATAAATAATGGTCCGAACTTTTGCAATAGCGACAAAAGAGAGGTTTTGGACACTTGTTCGCATAATGGTCCTTAGAACCACAATTGTAGCATTGCCCACCACTTGGGGCAGAAGCTTTTGCTACCGGAATTGCATGCTTCCCTTTCTTGTTGGGATAAGACCCCTTAAACTTAATAGGCCTTTTCTTATTGTTGTTGAGTTTTGGTTTGGCACCCACAACATCGGCATCACTCTCTTTATCTGCCTCTTCAAGACGAAGAGCGATATTAATAAGTTGATCAAAAGAAACTTCTAGCTTTAGAAGTAAGGGCTTCTTGAGGCTCTTGTTCAAGCCATAAACAAATCTCTGATTTTTCTTCAATGGGGTGTTAATGTATTCAACCCCGTATTTGGAAAGAGATTCGAAAGATGCGACATAGTATATCACAGAAGATTCACCTTGAACAAGGTCAATAAAGCAGCGAGCCAAAGTCACCTTCTCTGCTTTTGGTACGAATTTTAACTTGAAGCGCTCTCGGAATTTCTCCCAAGTAAGATCCACTTCAATAATTTCAGAAATCAGAAGCTCGTACCAGTCTAATGCTCTTTCTTGGAGCATACTAGAAGCCACCTGAACTTGATGAAGATCAATGAGGTTCATGCGAGAAAAGATTCGATCGCATGATCTCAGCCAAGTCTGGACTTCAATAATAGTTTTAGAACCCTTGAATGGTTTCCCACCCAAGTTGGTATAATCGTTGCACAAGCATGCAAATCCAGACTTAGGATGAGTTGGTTCCGAATTAGAACCGGATGCTTGAGCATTCTTTACTAGATCAAGAAGCTGCTGGGCAGACATAAAAACTCCATCTTGGGAAGTAGCACTAGATTGACCGGCGCTGGGACGGCCAGGTCTAACCATTTCTCTTCCTTTAGAAAGAAAGAAAGAAGAAGAAAAAGTTTATTCATCAAATGAATATCAAGCAATCTTGATAGATAAAACAAGGAATCATAAAGAAAATAGGATGAATCGGTACGAAGACTCGAATTAAATCCTAAGGCACGACTCCTAAGAAGGACTTAGGACGATGATCCTTGTTAAATTATTCTACATTGTTCCGAAGTTTGGCTCTGATACCAAGCTGTTACGCCCCACCTCTATACCCACGCTAGCCAAGGACACTACGGTGTAATGCCGTCAACTAGCACGGAGAATAAGGCTGTTGAGGAGCGACCATCTGTATAATTACTTTATGCGAGTACCGATATGCCAGATAAAATATAACTTGCATTCATTTCAAGAGGAAATCCGACATACCGACACAAACTCAAAGCTACTACACAGTGGCTATAATATCTTCGGAAACAAATATAGAAATAAACATAACACAAATCAGTCACAGATAATTCATATCACAAATGCGGAAAAAGATATGAATATAACACATGAAAGTGTACATCAGAGTAGTGGTCAAACAAGAACCACAATATCACAAAAGAATGGTTAAAAGCGCTGGACAAAAGAATATGTACACAACTATGAGTCTATATCTCAAATGTATACAACCAAAAACTACTAATCTAAGTAGTTAGCAAAAAGTCAGGATGATAATCCTAGAAGTGAAGTCAAGCAGAAGCACCTGTAACATCTCGGTCTGACCCGAGTATTATTTAATAAGAAAATAATAAACGGATCAGTCTGGCTATAAATATCAGATGAAATGATATAGAATAAGAGATATGACTAAACGTATAATAATCACAATGCTAAGCTGTGATAAATAAGTAATTGAAAATCAACAAGAGATTAATTAATATCACAAAAATCTTCTCAAAGATCAAAAGGAATGTCATACTCCTGATTTCATTCACCAAGCCACAAATATTGACAACATATAAATGCCAATCATAAAATTGGTGAAATTCAAATTCTAGAATTCATCAATAGAAATTCAGGAATCACAAAAATGATCGTAGAAACGATCAAATCACAAAAAGGGGGAGGACTATCACAAAATGGGAGCATGAAAACTCACCGACACGTGTATCACAAAACGGGACACTATCCCATGGTCGCTAACCATAGAGCCGGTGCAACGACGTAGTACAACGGTACGCCCGAGGAACCAGAAACTCGAATAGTTCGGAACAACGACGTAGTACAACGGTACGCCCGAAGAACCCGAAACTCGTAAAATTCGAAACAACGACGTAGTACAACGGTACGCCCGAAGATCCAAACTCCATAAAAACGTGGGTCGCTAGCCCACAAAAATTGGGTCGAAACCCCAAGAAATAAATAGGTCGTTAGTCTATAATAAAAATGAGACGAAACTCAATAAAACGAGGTACTGTCCCCTACGTGGACAAAGAAACATAGCATAGCTCTTGTTTAAAACACAAAAATGATTCTCAATGATCATCAAGAAAGTGTCAATTACTCTAAGCTAGTAAATATATGAGCTTAGCCTCATGTCCCATAACCACTAGCTTAACTTAAATATTTACGAGCAAATTGTAGATCTCCACTAGAAAATTGTCACAAGAGATTCAATCGAACAAGTCCAAGAACTAACCGACGAAGTAAACGCAAGCGTTTCATACCACTCGTTTTACCAAGCCGTTTAATTAGATTTATCATACGAGTGAGGTAAAGGTTTGTATATGCTTGTAGTTTGGAAAACGGTTTGAGAAAACGAGCTTTGTAATAAAATAGCGTTGAAATCATTTTGAAGAAAGGGTTTTGATATTTACTACTAGTATAGAAAACCTTTATATTTTTAAAGTGACAAATCACAGAAATGATTGTAGAAACAATCAATCATAAAAATTCACACACGAAAACGTGAATTAATTCCAATAAATCGATTTCAAATCCATCAAAATGGATATTTCCAAAAATTCCAAATAGAAGTCATCAAAGTCGAATGATTGATAGCATCAACTGGGAATCAAAAAAAATTGATAAAAATTGGAATCACAAGCAAAAATAGGCAAAATAGGCATATTAGGCATATAGGAGCAGGTCAGTCGACTGGCTCACTGAGTTCAGTCGACTCGACCAGAAACTAAAATATTTAATTTCCTGTAGTCAGTCGACTGACCTAAAAAATCCAGTCGACTGATTACAGGGAAACAGAGGACCCGAGCCTCTAAATTTTGCCTTTGGAATGCCTATGTGCTACAGCCAGTCGACTGAATTTCAAGACCAGTCGACTGACTGGCACCAAGGCTGTTTTCTTAGCCTATGAAATGAGATGCAATCTTCTTCAAAATGCAACCGGGCGAGCAACGGACACTAGGGATTTATGTCAATTGACTACCCGGCCCTATAAGCTTCTCGATGAATCACCAAAAACATGTTCAAACAATAAAGCTATGATTTTTGAAGATTTGAACTCAAAACACTAAAAATTTGAATATTCATAGAACCAATCCAATTCAAAACCAAATGCACATGAATAAATATTAGGAATTCATACCTAACAATCATAGATAATCATAGACTAAGATGTGAGATAAAAATCTCACCTTTTCACAAAATCAACAGAGAAGAAGTAATAGAGCAATGGCAAGAACAACCACTCTTCAATTTCAACCCAACAAGCTTGAATCTAAGCTAAAGAAGGAAAATTTCCTAAAGTTAGGTTTAGGAATTTCTGAAATTGAATGGAGAAAGAGTTGGAAAAGATGAAGAGAAGGCTTACCAAAGGTTCTTCTATTAGTTTGGAGCAAGAGCTTGATTTGCAAAGGAAAACTAGGGTTTGGAGTTTTAATTTCCCATTCCACTCACCATTAATCTCTTTAGAACTGAAAAGTAGAGGAAGAGGGAGTGAATGAAGAGGAGTGGTTCAGTTTGGGGTATTAAGTTGGCTAGTGGGCTGAACCCAACCCAAAGCCCTAAGTGAAAAGGTAGCAAAACTTAACTTACTCCAAACATATCGAAGCTTATACTCAAAAAGGTTGCAAATGGCATTTTGAACTTAATGGAAGTGGTCCCGAGTCCTAATTCGACTGTATGCAAAAAGTAGCTTTTCGGACAAAATTTCGAGTATCGATAAAATATTTAAATATAAAATTAATAAATATGTGGGTTGTTACAGATGGGGGGTTGCTGGCCGATGGGAGATGGCCGTTGATGTTGGTCAGCGGTGGCCGGAGATGATGTATGGGTGCACAGTGCAATGGTGTACATGATGGTGATATTGGGTTACAGTTTTGGTGCTTGTGATGGACTCGGGAAAATTGTGTTTCTGCTCGAAGTAGATAGTTTTTTTGCTTGAAGTAATATATAAGGTGGCTCGAGTGTACCTGATTTGTTTCAGGTTTTTAATCAAAGCAGAAACCTGCTGCAGTTTTTAGGAATTTGAAGTAAAGTTTAGAATGTAAACTTAAATTTTAACTTAGGATTTTAAACCTGAATTTAAATATGAATTCAAAAAGTTTGAATTCTGGTTTTTGTAATAATTTGAATTTTTAGAATTTAAGTTTGGTTTTAATAAATAAAACAGAAAACCTGTTTTGTTTTTAGTTTTAAAGCAGGTTTAAAAATGTAAACTAAAAGTTTAAACTAAGTTAAACCTGAGTTTGAACCTGTTTTAAAATTGGTTTGAATTTGAGTTTTTAAATAATTTAAGTTTGAAATTTAAGTTTGATTTTTTTTTTAAAAACTTTAAGTATAAAAGGCTATTTTGTTTTGAATTTAAAACTGAAAGTTTAAAATTGAAAAATATAAAGTAAGTTTGAATCTGAGATTTAAAACCTAGAATTGGGTTTGAACTTCAGTTTTTAAAATAAAATAAAGTTTAAATTTAAATTTTTTTAAATTACTTTAAATGGTTAAATGATTTTCATTTAAATGAAGATGTAGATTGTAAGTAAAGTTTTAAAGATTAAAGTTAAATCTAGAATGTGTTTAAAAACTGTATTTCAGTTTTTAAATTAAAGAAAATTTTGAATTGAAATTGTTTTAATAATTTGAATGTTTAAGTGAGTTTTAAATTGGTTTGAATTTAAATTGAATTGGGTTTTAAATCCTTTTAAACATATTTTATAAAGTGGATGTTTTTTTAAACATATGAGATAAAAGTTTTTAAAAACTTGTTTAAGTTAAAATTTGTATTCATTTTAAAATCTTAAATTTTAAAAATGAAGTTGAAATGGAATTTAAAGTAAATTTAAAAACAATATGTTTTTAAATGCTTAATTAGGTAAGAAATGTTTATCTAAAAGATAAATGGAATTTGCTTCATTAAATAATCGAGTTAATTTAAAATTAATAATTAATTATTTAATTAATTTATAATATGTATTAATTAAGTAACTAAGAAATTTTAAATTAATTAATTAAGGTTTAAGATTAATTAATTAGGGTTAATTAATCTATAATTAAGGATTATTAATTAAATTTTAATTAACGATTAAGATTTATTAATCAAGTGATTAAGGATTAAATAATTTTCAGTTAATACTTAATTAATTCAATAATTACAGATTAATTGATTGGTAATTAAATATTAATTAATTGGTAATTAGTAATGATTAATATAAGTTAATTTCTTAATTAAGTAATTAAGAAATGTTAATGAAGGTCATTAACTTAATATTATTTAACAATTAATTAATGTGATTAATTTTGATAATTAATTAGATTAATTAATTAATAATAATCCTTTATGTAATTGTTTGTATTTAATTACTTAATGGAAGTAATTAATGAGTTAATTACATATTGTAATTAATAGGTTTAATGTGATTAGTTTATATTAATTAATTAAGTTTAATTAATTTAAACATTTGTTGTGATTGATGAATAATTACTTTATGTAATTAATGAGATTGTAATTACTTAGGGAAATAATTAATTGATAATTACTGGATGTAACTAAAGGTGTTAATGATGGAAGTAATTTAGACTAAATTACTTTGAAATCAATCAAGGGATTAATGGAGATAATTAATTAAGAGTAATTAATTTATGGAATGAGTAATTAAGGGTAGTTAATTACTGGATTGTTATTAATCAAGGGTGATTAATATGGGTGGATTAATTGCAGATTAATTACTTAATGTAATTAATTTATATAGAGAGATTGATTAAATGTAATTAGAAATCATTAATTAATAAATTAATGATGTAATTTAAAATTGATTAATTAAGGAATAATCAATAAGTGAAGTAATTAATCAATAAAGGACTAATGTAATTAACTTTAGTTAATTAATTGATTAAGCAATTAAAAGTTAATTATTGTGAGTATTAATTATAATGAACTTGTGTAATTAATTCAAAGACTAATTACTCGTTGTAATAAAAAATATTGTTAATCAGGAATGATTAATTGAATAAAATAATGTGATGGCGATTAATTAATTGATTTGTAATCAATTGATGGTTAAGTTAAGCAGGATTATAATAATGAAGTAATTAATTTAATTCATTTTAAATTAATTAGAGATAAGGTAATTAATTTAATTCATTTTAAATTAATTATAAATGGTGTGATCATTAAATCATTGCTTATGTATGAATGATTGATATTGGTTGCCTTGTATGGTTTGTAATCTCAGAAATGAGATGGGTAATGTTAATGATATGGATGCATTGGTTGCATTGTGATGAAGATATGGATTATCTGTTTATAATGATATGAATTATCTGTTGATGATGATAACGTTGATTATCTATTGTGATGTGAATTATCTATATGTGTGTATATAGATAATGAATTGGATTGTTTTAAAACTTTAAAACAACTTGGCCTTAAAAGACATGTTTTGGATTTCGATGAGACCGGGATCGAGTTTCCATATTTGGATATCCGAAAACCACATCGATCCAAATTAACGTTAGGTCGTGAATCTGAAGTGAAGATGAAGATGCAGAGTGCAAGGGTTATCGTCGTTAACTCCGAGGGTGATTCCAAAATGAGTGTAACGAGATAATGCCTTCGGTTTCGTTCGAACCCGGAACGAACTTTTATGGATTGAATGCTTTCAGAACATCGTCAGGTGGACGATGAGCATTCCAAGTGATATGTTCTATAAAGGTAATCGTAGCCTCAAGCCTCATCAACCGGGAATGGCTAAAACAGGGGAGGTGCAGCAAGGCTAAGTGGATCATGCCCAAGTAGGACGAGATTTACCCCTATCTAGATGTCCCTTTTATTTCGGCTTAGTGGTGCGGTTGCTGATCACAACTGCGGGGTGGTCTTGTTCGAAACTGTTCAGTAAGGAATGGTTCTGGCTTTGTGTTGCAGGGGAGCGGGTGTAACGACCCGTATTTTACGTGTCGATAAATCGTAGAATTTGCAGGTTGTTAGTGTTGTTTGTGTTGTCTCTAGCCTGAGTCGTTTAGAAAGTTAACTCGTGTGTTTAGTGATGAGTCGTGACCGACTCATGGGCATGGCCGAGTTAAGGCTTGAGTCGTGACCGACTCATAGGGGTTAGCGAGTTAGTATGCTACGACCTAAGGAGTTGAAGGGTTAACATGTTGCCGAGATAACTAGTGGCCGAGTTATGAGAATTAGCGAGTCAATGTGTTAAAGGATTGAGTCTTGACCGAGTTAGCAGGTTGACCGACCTAAGGGTGTTGCCGAGTTAAGGTTTGGACCGACTCAAGGGATAGGGCTTGGGTCGGCAGGAGGATGAGTCGTTACCGGGTTAGTGGCTTAAGACTTAGGTGTGTCGGCATCGTAGTTGAGTCGGCTAGGAGTTAGGTCGGTGGGCCGACTTAGTGTTGAGACGTTGGGATCTTAGGTCGGTAGGAAGTAGGTCGACACTTGTTTGAGTCGTAAGTCGGCATCTTGGTTAGTGATAAGTCGGCAGTATATGTTGAGGCTTAGGTCGGTGGGCCGACTTAGTGGATAAGTCGTTAGGTCTTTGAGTCGGTGAGGCTAGTTAGGTCGGTGACCTGGTAAGTCTTGAGTCGTGAGTCGGCTCTAGTATTAAGTCGTAGGTCGGCCTGGGTTGTTGAGTCGTGATAGTGGCTTGTGTTAGGTCGGCAAAGCAATGAGTCGTGAACGACTCATAGTGAGTCGGCTGTGTTGAGTCGGCAAGGGGATGAGTCGGGGGCGACTCAGGAGTTGGGTCGGCGGCGACTTGGGACGGCCGAGACATGGGTTTTTCCAGCCTATAAATAGAGGTGTTCGGCTCACTTTTTGGCACCGGTTTTTGAAGCGACGAAGTGCTGCCATTTTGAAGACTCGTCTACAACATTTCTTCAACTTCTTTTCTTCATTCCAATCTAGATCTAACATCCATCCAACATCGAAGATCGAGATCGAAGATCCAAGTGTCCAAGTTGAAGATCTTCGTCCGTTTGAGCTAGATTTCATCGTTTCAAGTGAGATTTTGCCGGATTGGTCCTTGATCTCCGCTGTCCAGATCTGAAGTGTTTAGATTTAGAGGTGTTTGGGTGATTTGGTGAGTGGTAGTTATCTCTCACGCGGATCCAAAGGAGTATATGGGATTGGTGATATGTTTATGTGTTAAAGTTAGCGTTTTCTCGCATTTTCCTTAAGTCTGCATGTAGATCCATCATATTTGAAAATGTTTATCTATAGAAGCTATTTAACAAGTATTAGAGATAAAACCCATGTTTTAGATTTGATAGATCTATGCTAAAAACTATGATTTCACTTATGTTGGACTTTTGCTCACTTAATTACGAAATTGCCTTTATAGTTGATATTGCTTAATATATCTTGTTTGAATGCTTGAATGTTTGAATGTATGTTAGATTTGATTGCTCCAAGTTAGCTTGTAGTTGATTTGGAACAAGATGGTTGAAGATGATTCAAAAGCTAAGTGGAAAGGCTCTTGAATGGTGAAAGCTGCCGATGGTATATGAAGCGGATGTGGAAGCTCATATGGATGGATTCGATGATGGGACTTTGCCGTGATGCGAAGAGGCGAAGTATGAGATCGAGATGGGACTTTGTCAGGATGCGAAAAGGCAAAGTATGGTTGAGTTGAGACTTTGCTTTGGTACGATGAAGCGAAGTATGATGTGAGTCTTGGCTTAATCCAGGCAGGGATCATTCCAAGCATGTTGATAACTTGAAGGGTAGTTCAAGTTGGTTGATAATGGATTGCTCAAGAGGAAGCTTGGGCTAAGTTGATAGAAGTCGTCAAGAAGGATGACAAGGAGGCTTGGATCTCATCGTTATTGAAGGTTCTAGCAAACTTAAAGCAAGGGTACATAGGGACGCCTAAAAGACTACAGGAAGGTAGTCGAGTACTCTGGGCCAAGAAGATAAGTCCTAGGCACAAGGCAGTGTGCGGGGTTTTGTCTAGAACCGGGGTTACCATTAGCCCTTGACAGATGGCTCAGGAAGGAGTCGGTCATTCAATTAACGGTGATTTCGAAGCAAGGATAACAGTGATAGCCAGAGTCATGATTGCTCGTTTGTTTGTGATTGCTTTGTTCTGAACTTTGCGGGGTTCGGAATTATTTTGGGTATGGACTGGCTTAGGAAGTATGCGGCTAGGATTGATTGTGAGAGGCTTGAGGTGACAGTCGGGAATGTGGAAGGGCGAAAGGTTGTGATACGATGTAAGCATGAAGAAGGCGTCTTCATGAGCTTCATGTATTCGCTAGTTGTTCCATGGGATGGACTGTCATCGGTGCCTATTGTGAATGAGTTTGAGAATGTCTTTGAGGAAGTCAAAGGGTTGCCGCCGCATAGGGAGATCGAGTTTCGTATCGATCTAGTTGAGGGAGCCAGACCTGTTGTGATGCCTCTTAGGCGGATGACACCGAGGGAGCAGCAAGAGCTGAAGGTGCAAGTTGATGACCTTTTGCAGAAAGGATTCATTCGGAGAAGTGTGTCCGAATGGGGTGCGCCAGTTGTGTTCGCAACCAAAGCGGATGGATCGTTGAGGTTGTGTGTGGATTATCGTGAGCTGAATAAGGTGACTAAGAAGAACAAGTATCCATTGCCGAGAATAGATGACTTGTTTGATCAGCTTCACGAGGCTAAGGTGTTTTCTCAGATGGATTTGGCAACGGGATTTCACCAGTTGAGAGTGGCAAAGGATAGTGTGCCGAAGACTGCTTTCAGGACACCATCCGGGTTTTATGAGTGGCTGGTAATGCCGTTTGGATTGACTAACGCGCCAGCATATTTTGTGGATCTTATGAATAGAGTGTTCAGAGATCAGTTGAATAAGTTCGTGCTTGTGTTCGTGGATGATATTCTGATTTATTCCAGAACTGAGGGAGAGCACAAGACGCACTTGAGGATTGTTTTGGGAATCTTACGGAAACATCAGCTGAAGGCTAAGTTTTCGAAGTGTCACTTCTGGAAGAATGAAGTGAGGTTCTTAGGTCATGTTATTTCTGGAAATGGAATAGCGGTTGATCCCGCTAAGGTGGCAGCGATCCAGGATTGGGTTAGGCCTAAGAATGCATCTGATGTGAGAAGTTTTCTTGGATTAGCAGGATATTATCGTCGGTTTATCAAAGACTTTTCCAAGATAGCTGCACCGTTGACAGGATTGACGAAGAAGAATCAAGTGTTCAGATGGAATGATAAGTGTGAACAAGCTTTCGTGATCCTGAAAGAGCGACTGACGAGTGCTCCTGTTTTGACTATTCCAAGTGGGAATGATGAGATGGTGGTTTACACCGATGCATGTGGTACTGGACTTGGAGCGGTGCTAATGCAGAAGGATAAAGTTGTTGCATATGCTAGTCGACAACTGAAGCCGCATGAAAGGAATTATCCGACTCATGATTTGGAGTTAGCGGCGATTGTGTTTGCTTTGAAGATATGGAGACATTACCTATTGGGAGTTAGATTCGAGTTGTTTACAGATCATAAGTCGTTAAAGTATCTGTTCTCCCAAAAGGATTTGAATCTTCGACAGCAACGGTGGTTAGAGTTTCTAGCATCTTATGATTTTGGTATAGCCTATACTCCGGGAAAAGGAAACGCAGTGGCTGATGCGTTAAGTCGAAGACATGCAGGATTGGGAGCCATGTTTTCGGAATGGAAGAGTCTTGAGTATTTGGCTGGATTTGATTTCAGGCCTAGATGTGAATTGGAACCTGAAATGTTGGCAAACTTATCAATAAGGCCTACTCTTGTGGAAAGAATTGGCAAGAGCCAAAAGAAAGACGATAAGCTTGTCAAGATTATCCGTGATTTGGAATCCGGATTGGATCCGGAAAAGGATAAAGGATTTGAAGTCGATCGAGAGGGTTGGCTTCGAAAGCAAGGGCGACTAGTTGTTCCCGATGTAGATGGATTGAGAGATGAAGTTCTGAGGGAGAGTCATCACTCGAAGTTGACAATTCATCCAGGTGGAAATAAGATGTATCGGGATATGAAGAGAACCTACTACTGGGAAGGTATGAAGAAGGATGTTGGAAATTTTATTTCCAAGTGTATGAATTGCCAGTTGGTGAAAGCTGAGCAGAAGAAGCCCAGTGGATTGCTTCAGCCATTAGAGGTTCCTACATGGAAGTGGGAGCAGGTGTCGATGGACTTTATCGATGGTCTACCTAGGACAAGAGCAGGGAATGAAGGGATTTGGGTCATAGTAGATCGTTTGACCAAGAGTGCAAGGTTCATTCCTGTTCGATCGACTAGGACTGCATCAAAGTTGGCTGAGCTTTACGTGAAGTGGATTGTTCGATTCCATGGTGTTCCGAAGAGTATAGTGAGCGATCGAGACCCATTGTTCACCAGTAGATTTTGGAAGAGCTTCCAGGAAGTTTTGGGAACTGAGTTGTGTTTGAGTACAGCTTATCACCCTCAAACAGATGGTCAGACTGAGAGAGTCAACCGAGTTTTGGAAGATCTTCTTAGAGCATGTGTTTTGGACTTCGGAGGATCATGGGAAGATCACCTTCATTTGGTGGAGTTTGCTTATAATAACAGTTATCAGTCGAGTATTGGTATGGCACCATATGAGGCATTATATGGAAGACCGTGTAACTCTCCGACATGTTGGTTGGAAACTGGAGAAAAGCTGATACTTGGGCCAGAGATGATTCGACAGACTTCGGATTGTATAGAGATCATTCGACAAAGAATGAAGGCAGCCCAGGATCGTCAGAAAAGTTATGCAGATAATCGTCGGAAGGATTTGGAATTCGACGTAGGTGATATGGTTTTTGTGAAGATTTCTCCATTAAAGAATGCTATAAGGTTTGGGAAGAAAGGAAAGTTGACTCCGAGATTTGTTGGACCATTCCCGATTATCGAGCGTATTGGAAAGCTCGCTTATAGATTGGAGTTACCGGAAAAGATGGCGGGTGTGCACAATGTTTTTCATGTATCCTATCTACGGAAGTATGTGCACGACCCAACTACGGTGGTTTCTGCTGATAGCTGTGAAGACTTGGAGGTTGATCCTGTTGTTTCGAGACCTCGTAAGCCGCTTCGTATTGTTGAAACCGATACGAAACAGCTTAGGAGGAAGACGATTACGTTGCTCAAGGTACAATGGAGTGATGATGTTAACGACTGTACATGGGAGGAGGAAGAGAGGATGAAGGCAGCTCATCCAGAACTCTTCGAGGTATGGCCCTAAAGTGTCGTGACATCTCATGAATTTGTAGCTTGTTCTAAGTCTTAGAATTCTGCATGCTAGGTTAGAATTGGACGCATGATCTGTTGATTGCTATGGATGGTAGGCATGCGGAATATCTTTGATTGCTGTTGTTTGCTTGGAATTTCGGGGGCGAAATTCCTAAGGGGGAGAGAATGTAACGACCCGTATTTTACGTGTCGATAAATCGTAGAATTTGCAGGTTGTTAGTGTTGTTTGTGTTGTCTCTAGCCTGAGTCGTTTAGAAAGTTAACTCGTGTGTTTAGTGATGAGTCGTGACCGACTCATGGGCATGGCCGAGTTAAGGCTTGAGTCGTGACCGACTCATAGGGGTTAGCGAGTTAGTATGCTACGACCTAAGGAGTTGAAGGGTTAACATGTTGCCGAGATAACTAGTGGCCGAGTTATGAGAATTAGCGAGTCAATGTGTTAAAGGATTGAGTCTTGACCGAGTTAGCAGGTTGACCGACCTAAGGGTGTTGCCGAGTTAAGGTTTGGACCGACTCAAGGGATAGGGCTTGGGTCGGCAGGAGGATGAGTCGTTACCGGGTTAGTGGCTTAAGACTTAGGTGTGTCGGCATCGTAGTTGAGTCGGCTAGGAGTTAGGTCGGTGGGCCGACTTAGTGTTGAGACGTTGGGATCTTAGGTCGGTAGGAAGTAGGTCGACACTTGTTTGAGTCGTAAGTCGGCATCTTGGTTAGTGATAAGTCGGCAGTATATGTTGAGGCTTAGGTCGGTGGGCCGACTTAGTGGATAAGTCGTTAGGTCTTTGAGTCGGTGAGGCTAGTTAGGTCGGTGACCTGGTAAGTCTTGAGTCGTGAGTCGGCTCTAGTATTAAGTCGTAGGTCGGCCTGGGTTGTTGAGTCGTGATAGTGGCTTGTGTTAGGTCGGCAAAGCAATGAGTCGTGAACGACTCATAGTGAGTCGGCTGTGTTGAGTCGGCAAGGGGATGAGTCGGGGGCGACTCAGGAGTTGGGTCGGCGGCGACTTGGGACGGCCGAGACATGGGTTTTTCCAGCCTATAAATAGAGGTGTTCGGCTCACTTTTTGGCACCGGTTTTTGAAGCGACGAAGTGCTGCCATTTTGAAGACTCGTCTACAACATTTCTTCAACTTCTTTTCTTCATTCCAATCTAGATCTAACATCCATCCAACATCGAAGATCGAGATCGAAGATCCAAGTGTCCAAGTTGAAGATCTTCGTCCGTTTGAGCTAGATTTCATCGTTTCAAGTGAGATTTTGCCGGATTGGTCCTTGATCTCCGCTGTCCAGATCTGAAGTGTTTAGATTTAGAGGTGTTTGGGTGATTTGGTGAGTGGTAGTTATCTCTCACGCGGATCCAAAGGAGTATATGGGATTGGTGATATGTTTATGTGTTAAAGTTAGCGTTTTCTCGCATTTTCCTTAAGTCTGCATGTAGATCCATCATATTTGAAAATGTTTATCTATAGAAGCTATTTAACAAGTATTAGAGATAAAACCCATGTTTTAGATTTGATAGATCTATGCTAAAAACTATGATTTCACTTATGTTGGACTTTTGCTCACTTAATTACGAAATTGCCTTTATAGTTGATATTGCTTAATATATCTTGTTTGAATGCTTGAATGTTTGAATGTATGTTAGATTTGATTGCTCCAAGTTAGCTTGTAGTTGATTTGGAACAAGATGGTTGAAGATGATTCAAAAGCTAAGTGGAAAGGCTCTTGAATGGTGAAAGCTGCCGATGGTATATGAAGCGGATGTGGAAGCTCATATGGATGGATTCGATGATGGGACTTTGCCGTGATGCGAAGAGGCGAAGTATGAGATCGAGATGGGACTTTGTCAGGATGCGAAAAGGCAAAGTATGGTTGAGTTGAGACTTTGCTTTGGTACGATGAAGCGAAGTATGATGTGAGTCTTGGCTTAATCCAGGCAGGGATCATTCCAAGCATGTTGATAACTTGAAGGGTAGTTCAAGTTGGTTGATAATGGATTGCTCAAGAGGAAGCTTGGGCTAAGTTGATAGAAGTCGTCAAGAAGGATGACAAGGAGGCTTGGATCTCATCGTTATTGAAGGTTCTAGCAAACTTAAAGCAAGGGTACATAGGGACGCCTAAAAGACTACAGGAAGGTAGTCGAGTACTCTGGGCCAAGAAGATAAGTCCTAGGCACAAGGCAGTGTGCGGGGTTTTGTCTAGAACCGGGGTTACCATTAGCCCTTGACAGATGGCTCAGGAAGGAGTCGGTCATTCAATTAACGGTGATTTCGAAGCAAGGATAACAGTGATAGCCAGAGTCATGGATGTTTGGATGTTTGGTTGTATCATCATTCGGCTTCAAGAGCGGTGTTTTCTGGGTGCTTATCTGATCTTGGTTTAGGCCTTGGGGGTTTGTATTTGGAAAACATCGTCCTTGACTCGAGTGATTATTGCTTTACCTTACTTAACTGCTATATTATGCTTGCTTCTCCTTAGTGTGTGTCTGGGGGCTATCACTGTAGAAAGAGGTGGAGTGGGATGGTTTGGTTCCTATTCCTTTTATTCCTTATGCTCTTTTGGTATGTTTGATAGTTAATTTACTGCTCACTAAGACTTTGTCTGACTCAAGGTTTTATGTCTCCTCTTATTACCTTGGGCTGTTCATCCATGTTGGGATGGGCAGACTAGGTAAGCAGGTGACAGGTGCTGTGCTAGGAGTTCTACGCTGAAGATGACGAAGACGAGCAGGAGGCTTTGCATATTAGTTTTCATACTATATGTACTGGGTATCCGCTGCTGTATTTGATGAGTGCTTGTAGTGAGGTCTTGATGTATGGATTTGTGTTGAGATGATTGTATAAAACTTCTGTGATGCTTATATGATGATTTTTCTGTTATGAGACTTCACTATATTATATTTCTCTATTGTATTTTATCCATGCGCTGTGAGTTGTACGATAGAGATTCTTCTGTTTTGTTTTACCCTGACTATCGTCCATGGCTGCCTGGCACACCTTTTAGCGCATTGTTTCCTTGATTTGGTGCGGGAGTCATGGGCGGTCGTCACATTTGGTATCAGAGCTTTGGTTAATCGATTTCAGCCAACGCTCGCTGACGTAACTACGTATGAGAGACGTAATTGTATTTTGATGGATGATTACTATATATAATATAGTAGCCTAGAAGGATTTGAACTCCTTATGTAGTTGTTTCTTAAGGTGTTCTAATCATTCTTATTACAGATATTAAGGATGAGTCGAAGAGGGAGACCAGCTGCAAGGGAAAGCCGTGCTGATGAAGGAGCTGTTGATTATGGAACTATGTTCGAAGCGATGATGACTTCGATCATGAGAAGGATACCAGCTTCAGGATCATCAGTGGATGTGGGAGTTCAAGTTCAAGCTCCAAGACCGGTGGATTTTGCTAAGCTTTGCAAGGATTATACTTCTCTTGGAGGAAAAGCTTTCTTGGGGACGGAGTCGACTATTGAAGTGCAGAGATGGATTGATGCATGCCGGAGGATTTTTGGTGACTTGGGAATTGAGGATGCAACCAAGAGGAAGCTTGCATCGAGACAGCTTCAAGGGAGAGCTGCGGATTGGTGGAATTCTATCACTATAGATACACCAGAAGAAGAGATTACTTGGGAGCAATTCCAAGTTAGATTTGAGGCCAAGTTCATCCCCACTGTTCAGAAGTCTGCTTTGTTCAAGAGGTTTGTAGAGCTCAAGCAAGGAGGGAGGCCTGTTCTTGAGTATATTTCTGAGTTCGAAGTTTTGTCTAAGTATGCCAGATCATATATTGATTCTCCCTATCAGAAGAATGAGAAGTTTGTGACTGGTCTGGATGCTTATCTTGGGAGGCAGTTAGTGGATCATTTGGACGATCCATTTGAGAAGCTTGTGGAGAAAGCCCTTAGGCATGAGAGTTTGTTTCCTAAGGAAAGTTCTGTTGTTGCTGTAACCAGGGAAGGATCTAAACCACACCAGAATGGCAATAAGAGGAGGAAGCAGCAGCATCAGAAGGGTAAGGATGGCCAGAAGAAGCCGAAAGGCGAAGTGACTTGTTATAACTGCCAACAGAAGGGCCATCTTTACAAAGATTGTAAGAATCCCAAGGTGCCGGGAAAGTGTTATAACTGTGATAAGCTGGGACATATCAAGAAGGATTGCCCAGAGCCGAGGAAAGATAGGCAGATTGTGCAAGCCTATGCTTTGGGAGTTGTGCCGTCGTCTTCAAAAGCTCCGACTGCTGAGGAGAAGGGGAAGAGTGTGGTGGTTCAAGGTACTCTTTCTATTTGTGGTGTTCCAGTTAGAGTGTTGTTTGATACTGGAGCGTCGCATTCTTTTGTTTGTGATGATTTGGTAAGCCGGTTAGGTATGAAACCGGATATTGTTGATAGGCCATTGGTTGTGACTAATCCAGTGGGGGGTTCGTCATGTTTGTGTATGATATGCCGTGGTCTAGTTGTGTCGAGTCATGGGCGGTCGTCACAGCGGGCGTACTCCTCGGTACGGTGATCTAGGCCACGCACTGTGACGGGCGGTACCCCAGTAGCCCTGCCATTGTATGGAATCCAAAATCCAATAAGTGCCAACGGTTTTGATTGTATTACCCACTTTTGTGGCTAGTAGCTGGAATTTAATGAATGTAACAATTTCGGCTATTTCATATTTACTTGAAAACCCTAGACCTATCATAATATCATTGGATTTCCTATTAAATGTTTTGGTTAGAGTAAGGAAAAAACTTTTCCATGTTTATGTGTGGGAAGTCTTACGTGATACCTTTTCTTTTCAAAGGTTTTTCAAAGTTAAGCAACTTTAACCTGTTACTCACACCAGACCTATGTCTAACCCGGAGTTTATTTGTGTTTTCTTAGACTCTTGGGTACTCAAATTTTTACGAGTAGCTAAGGGATTCAGGTTAGCTTTGACGAATTATGGAGGAGCAATGGAGCAGGAGGCTTCTGCGTGTAGATATATTGTTTTCCGCTATATTGGTATCTCTGAGTGTTTTCTGTTTGTGTATTGGGTTATAATAACTAGACAGGTGTTTATAACTGTCTAGTATGTGTTGTATTGTCTGTATAACTCTGATAATTGATGTACACTATGTAATATTTATGTTATTAATATAATTTATTCGTTCCGCTGTTGAGATTCTGTTGTTGTTTCTTCTTTCTCTTCTTTCTTTTCTCTTTTCTATCCCTTTCTTTCTTAAAGATGATACGACTTTTTGTGGAGAAAAAGTCGGGCCGTCTCAGTATTAGTGTATGCGAGTAAAAAGGCTTTTTACAAAATGTGAGAATGTAAAGAGTGATAGAATAAGAAAGATCTGCTTGAAAAATCCATTTTCCAAAGCCTGTAGTTAAAAGATGAAAATTAGTATTCGTAAAGGTGAAAGGAAGTACCTGTTCGTTTAAGTTCAAAAGTTGCAACTAACAACTAGTAGATCGACATACAGTCTTGGATATGTTGACATATCCTAGTACAAAATGACAATCTTTTTATTAAAATTGTTGTAGATCTTTTCACTTATAAAACCATTATTGTAGTTTCATAAAAAAAGTTATGGAGAATATAATAAAGAGTTTTTATAGAGAAAATTCAAAGATTTTATTACGAGATCTTTAACAATTAAATCAAAGACTTTGTATACTTTAGTACTGACTGCTGTCTTGTGCTCTTACAGTCTTTGTTCTTAAATCTCTTGTATTCTCCTATCCTTGCCTTTGAATATCTTTTGTACTTCTAATTTTTTTCTTGTCTTCTTAATCTAGTTTCTCTTGATCTACTTGGTCTTGTACTTGAGTTCGTGGGTTGATCTACGTTGATGTGTATACTACTCTTCACTTGATCATCCTGCAATTTGTCCTGATAGTATTCTTATAATTCCAATACTATATCATAAATAAAATTGAAAATTCAATACTAATATTTATCTAGTTGTTAAAATCAAAACTTATTCCTATGGTTCTAAAAATCTCATTCTTTTTTATGATGACGACCATTTAAATAACCTTGAATAAAATATAGGATTAGTTCAAATCTCAATCCCCTTATGTTAATGCTCCCCTTATCTTTTTGACTATTAGATTTTGTACATTCCCTTCTCCCTTTGTCATTAATAGAAATGGGATAACATAATCTGTATTATATCTTAGATAATGCTTATAGGGTGATGTTGGATTTTTTACTGCGATGTTGATATATTCATTGTTATTTTAGGTATCATAGTTACCATCATAACTTCCTAAATCTTAAAAATGGTTTGAATGAGTTAAGATAATGTGTCTAAAATTAATCAAACATTAATTGAGTGATAGTAAGTATGAATATTAAGGTAAGCATGGACTTTTATATTAAACAAGTGTAAACATTTTCATTTATATTAGACTAACTATAATGACTCATAATTTTTAACATTTCGAATGAGAATATCTAAGTTATTTAAATTTTCAAATTTGATTCGAAAGTAATAAAATAAAAAGATAAAAATAATAATAAGTATTTATTAAATGACTTGATTTTTAATTTAGCATTTTTAAATGATTTTATAACATTCTTCCATAATTTTTAATTCGGCAAATATTTGAATAATTGTTTAACAAATTTTATATCGAACGTTGATATTTTTGAGAATTTCACAAAATAAGGTAATCAGTGTATTTTATTATTGTTTTGTGATCGTATCGCACTGTTGTGCATGGTCGTATTTTTATTTATGTTATTCTTGATTAGTATAAAGACTTTGAAATGATGGTTTCTTAGCTTCGAAGCTTTGTGTTGTCTTAATTAATATACCATATCATACCACTTCATTTTTCACCATAAATTCACTTCACTTCTTCTCATTCCATATCACTTCAGTCATTTCTTCTTCCTCTTCTTCTTTTATTATTTCCTTTTATCATTTCCTTTGCTTTAAATTAAAAAAAAACAAAACCACCTTCCACCTTCAAAAACCAATATTTCCACATCTTTTCACTTTTAGCCATAACTTCGAACTGCAAATCTGTTTATCTTCATTCTATTATTTTCTAAAAACAACCTCTCATCGTTTCATCAGGAGTGGTGGTGGGAATCCTTCGATTATATTTGCGGCTGGATGATGGTCGTTTTTTTGGCGATTACGGAATAGAGATCAGAGAGTGGGGTTGTGTACATGGTGGCAAGATGAGATTTTTAGAGGTGGCTGCATGATTTTTAGTGGTCGGAATCAATGACTGTTGCTTTATGGTTGTTTTTCGATTATTAAATAAATTCTAATGAACCAGTTGTCAAAAGGAGTAATGGCCAGTGCCAATGACAAAGCTTGGGTGAAGGCACAACTTTTTCATGTCTGTGGCGGGAGCCATAGTGGTAGGTGGCAGTTAAGCGAGGTCAAAGTAGGGTTTTGACCTACTTTTTTTGTTTAGTTTGAATTTTGGAATGACAGAGGCGAATTACGACATTAAGCTAGCTGAAGGTAAGTGTGTGGCGTGGGGTCATGGTTCAAAGGGAAGTGGCATCGTAGGTGATAGACAGTCGAGGCGGGTGTAGTTGTAATTTGTTCGAGGTGACTGCAGTTTACTCGAATGCGATTTGATTTAGGTCATGGTAGGATTTAGATGGAGATGGCTAGAGACAAGGTGGTAGATGCCGGCGTGTCGAGCTTAGCGAGTGGAATTTGTGGGTGGCCTTGGTTCGACGATTAGGTGAGTGGTTAGCTATATCACATGCTTGGTGGTGCACGTTCGTGCATAGGAGATGTTTATTTTGGGGAGATGGAGGAAGTGAATTTTGGTTATTAGTTGAGTGGAGATGGCCTGGGCCTATTTTGATGGGATGTTATATAATTTATTTGTTTATTTTATATAAAATAAGTATATTAACTTTGCAAAGGCATATCTCGTTCCTTTTAAATCTGATTAACCTATGGATTTTTGTGTTAGACTCGCATTGACAATTACGACTTACGGTATAACTTGATGATAGTTTTAACAAAGATTAAAATATTAATAAATTATTAGCGATTGAATATAATTATGTTGTTTTAAATGATAATGTAGTTAAAATATTTTAATTTCGTTTATGATATCTATTTAGCTGAATAAAACACAGATCTGCTATAATTAAATTGAATAGATTATTTCGGACATCTATTTAGCATAATAAAACATCATTCTACTATAGCTAAATTAAACATATTGTTTTGAACATCTATTTAGCAGAATAAAACACCGTTCTGCTATAATTAAATTGAATATATTATTTTGGACATCTGTTGAGCAGAATAAATCCTCGTATGTTCTTGCAAAGAAAAATGGTGGTTTTTGATGTTAATTAACATGTGGATTAAATATTATCGGATAAATGATGTGTTAATGATTGATTATTAATTATTGAGTGCCAAAAGCTTGGTAGTCTGGCCATATTGGATTATGACATTGATATATGTTAAAAGTTGAATCTTTTTAGTGATAAAGGTGGTAGTAGCATTGGTTAAGTACTATGGCAACAACTAGCTTAATTATATTAGTTTGAAATACTTTTATTTGCTGTTTTGATGTAAGAACGGTTTTGATTTGAGGGATGATTTTAAAAGTGACTTTGGCATTTTCTATAGCATTTATTTAGAAAAGGTTTTTGAACTTATTTATTTTACTCCAACCTTTTTTGAAATGCTTTAAAAGTATCTCAGAAGTATTTATTTTACAGAAAAGTTGAAATATAATAATGAGTGTTTAATTTAAAGGAAAATAAATTGGCTTATTTTTAATTATAAAGTGAATCTATTTTCAAAAGAAGATAGTAGTATTTTGGAATCAATGTCTATGAAATATTTTATATAAAATGTTGTATAGAAAGAGAGATTTATAAATAAAAGAAAGATTTATAAATGATATTTTTTTCACTAAAAGAGAGATTTATAAATTGTATTTTATAAAAAGAGAAGAGTTTTACAAATGGAAAACAATTTTATAAATAGAAAGGAGTTTTATAAGGAGTTTTATAAATAATTTTAGAGATCTATAAAATGAGATTTATAAATTATTTTAGAGATTTATAAAATTAGTTTTATAAATAATTTAAGAGATTTATTAAAGAAGTTGTACAAATTAATTTGGAGATTTATCGAAGGATTGTAAATATGAAATGGGTTTATAAAAAGGGAATTTTACAAAAGGAATGTAGTTTGATTTTGATAAAAAAAATCCTCCTTAGTTATGGCGGTATGAAAGCATTCTTTCTATATTTAACACTGAAAGAAAAGTGGGTTAGGTTTATAGTAATAATGTTTTATATGACATTTTTTGTCTGGTAATATATGATTTTAGGAAAATGGAAAATATTTTCTAAGTATTGAAAGTGGTTTGGTTTGTGAATATACTTACACCGTTAGGATAAGTATATGCACGTTTTTCTAGTATTTTCAAGTTGATCTTTAATTACTGAAAAGATTAATTAAAGAGGCTTAAGGGATACTTATGTGTTTAACTGTGTTTGGTTTCTTGTAAAATTTAACCTCTAATTTAATTGATTGTTTGTTTGATAGTCAAAAAATCGACTATCAAATCTTGACCAAATATTACTCTGGAAATATTTAGAAGAAATCTGTGTAGTTAATGCCCCGCTATTACCCCGCTACAACCCCGCTATATCTCATAGCGGATTTCTACCGCAACGATTTTTCCATATAGCCCCAGAATATAGCCTTTCCGCTTTAATCCCCGCTATATCCCATTATTTCCGTTATTCCCGCTATATCTTTTTTAATAAAATGAATTGAAAATTTGCATTTATACATTATAAAATTATGAAACTAATTTAATTGATTTAATTTTTAATATATTTTCAGAAATGAAAATACTCTAATATTCTACCAAATTCAATTATGTTATATAACAGTTTTTCGTTTATTTAAAGTATATTCGCACATGTTTTTATTTAAAATTATTTATGTATTATTTATGATTCAATTGAATGATAATTTTTCATTTAATTACCATTTATATATTTGTAAAAACATTAAGTACGAGTTTTATATGCTATTTTAGAGTCATCCGCTATATCCTCGCTGTATCCCCGCTATGACTTTTTGCACCTCCACTGCTTTGAATCTACCGAGCGCATTAACTGCACAGGAAGAAATACGGAAATTATATTGTACGTATAAAATTGTTATTTTCTTCTAGGATAAATGATAAGGAAAACCTTCTATTTAAATGATTAGGAGGCGATCTTCGTTCTTATGCATTGTTTTTTTATTTTCAAAAGAATCGGGATTTGGTTTACCAAAAACAATCGATTGTTGATTTGAAGAGATTGGGACCAAATAAGGTTGAGTTATCCGAAAACCACTTCAATCTAGCATAGGCATTTAAATTGAAGACATCTTGAAGATGATGGTATCAAAGATGGATCTCTTTGAAGTGCAAGTGCTACTTGTTACTAATCCTGAGATGATTCCGGAAAAAATGTAGTAAAAGTAATGCCATTAGTTTATTTTGATCTTGAACAACTTGTATGGTCGAATGATGGCATTACATTGTTGTCTGTAGGGCAGTGTTAGCATTCCAAGTGGAATTTGCTAAAAAGTCGCATCCATTAGGGTACGGTCATAACCTTTCTTGATCACTAATGTAAAATTATGGATTTGGTATATGCATGAGAGCTCTCGAAGGAAAAGGTTGCAAAGAAACCGGATGATGACATATTCGGTACTATCCACTAATAAGTAGGCAAGTCCTATGTTGGCAAGGATCCATGTGTGGACCTTAGTACATTTTCTAATGGAATATTGTGATAGATGGTATCCAAGTGCCTTGTCATTGTATGAAATCCACTCTCCAATACGTGCCTTACAGTTTTAGTTGTAGAACCTAGTACCATTGAATGTAATTATGGGTAACCATTCTAGATATGTTATATATTTATTTTAAACCCTAGACATTATTATCATATCTCAAGATTTTCTATAAAAATGGTTTGGTTATCATAATGTAAAACCTGTCTGTGTTTATGTGTAGCGTGGTCTTATAAGACACCTTTATTTTTGAAAGGTTTTATAATATTAAATATCCATTTAATTGTGTTTCTCATGCTGGTTTACCAGACTAACCCAAGAGTTATTTTCTTATAATGCTCAAGTCAGTCCGAGTATACTTTCAGATTTAGTTATGGATGCTTTGGAGCTTCAGAAGATGACCTAGATGCCACCAAGACGTATTCATGTATTTTTTTATTTTCGCTGTATTTCTTGTTCTGTATTTATCTGCATTTGTGAGGGTAATTTATTATTATCGTCCAGGCTGATGATATGTTAGTTACTCTGATTGTTGTATATATACTACATTTTTGTTTTGTAAAGATTATGTGCCTATCTTATATTACTCATCACGATGTGAGATTTTGTTCAGTCTTTTCTTTCTTTCACCCTAGCAATCTGTCTTTCGGGCACTTGGATGCTAGACACGTGAATACCATGGATGTGTTAGGTTGAGTGAATACCTGTGTCTTAGTAGGGTAAACTCATTAGAGATATGGTAAGTGACTTCTTAGAATGAGTTTGAGCTTATTATATATAAAAGCACGTATTTTTTAGTGCTATAAAAATGTTTTATATTATGTTGATTGGTCTGACGAGTAGCTTATGAATTCTTGTCAATGTGTCTAGTCCATGTTATCGACAGAAGTTCCTAAACACTTGAATAAGACAATCCGACATAGTACTGTTTTAAAATTGAGAAATGAAATAATTTTATCTAAGATTATATTTTTTATACAAAAGAATAATTTTTGAAATTTGATATATATATATATATATATGATATTTATTTGTTAGGATATGAGAATATTCAATTATTATCATTTACTATTTGGTAGTTGTGCTCGACAGTTTATGAGCAGTTTTACCTTTTTATTTCATCGGTTGGGTAGATAGTAATTATCGGAACATTAAAAATGAACATCTTGTGAATTAAGTTTCAAACTATAATTATAAGGCATTCAGTGATAATGTTGAGTTAAAAATTTAATTTTAATAAAAGTTTTTATTTTTATCCAAACAAAGGTATACATTGGTGAAATGATATAATAAAGTGAAATTATGTAAGTATGGTTTATAAATAAAAAGGATTTAAAATTAAGAATTTGAGAAATTAAATCCGGGTACTTTGGAAATTGTTTTTCAAAAGTTTTGAAAAATAATAATAGTATTACTATTTGAAAGTCTTAATGAATAAAAATACATTAAAAGGTTTTTAAAAGAGTTCAAAAGCACTAAACTCACTTCTATCGCTAAAAAATAATTCTAGTGATGACTGCAGCTTCATCGGCGTTTATTATTGAGTTTTAAAGTAGGGATTGCTACCACTGTAATTTGCTATAGAGTTGTATTGGTAAAACATTTTTTTCTAATTTTGGAAGTATAATTTGATATACGAAAGGAGATATGTATATTAATATCATCTCAAAATGATTTGAAATAAAACCGGATGTTTAGTTCTTAAATTTTTTGGTAAGTGATATTATGACTTATGTATAATGACCCTGACTCGACCTTCGAAAATCGATGTCCATACTTCACTTATACTCGAATGCCGCAGATTCAAACGCCGAATCTGGTTCGCCGGAGCTTATAACACATTAAGTATAACAACACTGCGGAAGAAAATGAATAATATCGTTGATACTATAATGAATACAATTTCCAATGATATACAACAATTTGATACGGATGATATTGACATCAGAGATACAAAAATAACAGCGGAAATAAAACACAGCTGGATGGTCTAGGCTTTACAACCATCGACAGCGGAAAGATAACTCCACTAGAATCTCCAAAAAAATCCAACTCCATAATGCAACTGCAACTCCATCTCCAAAATAAAGATAGCTCGAACCATCATCATGATACAATAAGCAAACTAGATAACTTTAGAATGAAGCAAATGTGATCTCCAAGATCCAAAGGCTTCAAAGATATCGAATCTACATCTACTATCTGAAAAACCCAACTCTAGACTGCCCGTGTGGAAAATTATGGGCACCCAGAATTTGGGAAGGGAACAATAAACTCAGGGTGATTCATGGGGCTGGTATGAGGAAACAAAAACAGTTTATCTTTATCAAAATAAAAATAAAATATTTTAAAGAAATTCGCAATGTTTTTGAAAAATGAAACTGCCATAAGGCCTCCCGCCACACACACAATGCAAGCGCACACTTGGAGTAGATTTCTCCTTATGACAGTCAAAAATGCTTACTATGCGAAAATCCTTTTGATATTATTATTAGTGCTTAGTGGAAAACATTTCGAAAGTATATATAAATCTTAGCCATCATAGGTACCATTATACTATGCCTACTATTGATACCACCTGAGGTGGCAGGTGATACAACTGCAATTGTAAAGGGCTCGTATTGGATGATTGGATTTCCAACAAATGGCCAGGCAAAGGAACTTCCTGGGACACATGGGAACGCCTCTGGAGGGATGCCTCGAGAACCTACCCGGCTCTCTGCCAACACAAGGTCGTTTACCCCCTTTCCGGGGGTACCACCTATGATATGCCATCCCCGGTCGTTTGCGACCTTTATCCGAGTGCTCTTAACCACAACCATCACACAATAGTAGATTTACAATGTAACGACCGGAAATTTCGATCTCGAAACTTCCAGATAGTTCGGAAAAAAGAAAAGAGAAAGAAGAAGAAACAAAAATAAGACACAGAAACCTCACATTCGCAGCGGATCAAAATATAATATAACATAAATAGCGGTTTTACAAAGAAGAATCATCATCAGTACAATTATAATTTAATTACATCAGAGTTAAAACTATTACCAATCACTGGACAGTTAAAATAACTCATCCCAGAAGATAATAATAATATACATAGCGGAAATCTCTCCATACATTTATGTCATCCATCTTGCCTTTTGAGCTCCAAAATGTCCTTACCTGAAAATCTGTAATACTCGGTCTGATCCGAGCATTACATCAAAGTAACACCCGGGTCAGGCTGGAAACCAACATGAGTAAACCCATCTAACATGGACTACAACAGCATAAAATTTACATAAAACCCGGGGTAACTAGTATAAATTTACAACTTCACAGGTTTGGTATAGGCAATACTTTATTTCACACGTCAATTTCTAAGTTCCAAACTTAGATTAAATAGCCCAGTTCATTTAAATCATTTCATTACAACCTATTGACTCCACATATCAATTTATAAAGAATCGAAGTGGTTTCGGGTATTTATTAATACCCGACTCCTGTCTCTTCGAATTCAATACCATCTTGACCCAAATTAATCAAGTGAAATTCAATTCAACCTTAAATGCAAGATGTCACTTTTACACAACAATTTATCATCGATAGATAACCATATTACCATTGTCCATCCAACATATCATATCACAAAACATTTCATATTAAAGATATTAATTAATTCAAGGCATTTAATCATCATTCAATTATTCCAAAATCAAGATGGATGATTTCCAAAATCAATGTAATTTATTTCTAATTAAATCAATTATTAATCCTTTAATCACTTAGATTAATTAATTTCAAACAATTAATTAATCATCTTTTAATTATCCATCTTAATTAATCATCCTTGATTAATTATCTTTAATTGCGTAAAGTAATTATCCTTTAATTAATTACACAAATTAATTATCCTTAACCATTTACAGTAATTAATATTTAATTACTTTCATTAGTTACATTTATTAATTACATTAATTAAGTAACCAAATTAATTACATTAAGTATTAATCCTTAATTACTTTCATTAAGTAATTATCCTTAACCAATTCTACAAATGATTATCCTTAATTAATTATTCAATTAATTACCTTAAATTAATCACATTTATTTACCATTTCACAGTCCCTATTTAATGGTCTTCATTAACTATTATCAATTCTCTAATTATTTTTCTAAGTAATTAAAGTTTAAATTAACCATTATTAATTTCAAAGTAATTAATTCTTAATTACCAATCAATTCATCTCTAATTACTTAATTAATTGATTCATAATTACACTTGATTGCTTAATTTATCAATCTCTAATCATTAATTAATAATTTTCATTATCTAATTAATGATCTTAATTATAAATTAAATAACCCCTAAAATTAATTAATTTTTAATCCTTAATCATTTATAAATCAAGTAAATTAATTACCCTTAATTAATTTCTTAATTAAACCTTTATAATTAATTATACTAATTAATTATACTTAATTTCCTTAAATTAATCTAATTACATTACCAAGTTTATTTAAAATAAACTCTTTAAAAGGTTATAAATATTGAAAATCTTTAAACCCAAAATAATTCTATTCTCAAACTTAATAAAACTCCATCTTAAAACAACATTGTTTATACTAGATCAACTTTGAACTTAAAACTTGTTATTCGTTTCTGAAAAAACAAAAAAAAACTTGCTAACAAACAAGTAACCCGAGTCAAAACCCAGTATTTACCCGAACTAAACCTGAGGAGAATCACAACCCATCTCTTCGAGTCATCTAACATCATACATCGAGACCAACCTGGGGAAAGACTTCTCCTTCCCAATGACCAGAATGCACAGTTCCCACATGCACGAAAGATACACGTTCATCTGCACAACTCGCCGCCACCGTTCCAAACCTCCTTGCCGACGCCTACAGGTCGCAGACGACCCATTCATACCATATGACCCTCCAACAAAGTCGATCTCACAAGAAATCAGAATCGAGAAAATAATTCCATCAGGCTAAAAATTCCGATCACCCTACTACCCCTCGTACCACGATCTTCGACCAACTGGGGCCACGCCATCACAGTTCTACCTTTGCCACACGATCTCTTCGCTGTACCCCAATCCAGGTTCAACTCAACACCTCCACGTTGCTGGAATAACCTCGAGTTCGACCCCATTATGATCGTCGCCTAAAACCCTACATCAATGCTGACACACCACCGTGATGAATGATAAAACTAGCGACTATTTTCCGGAGCTTTCCAATACTCAGGCTTCCTTCCACTTCAACCACGAAGCTCGACCCACCGCCATTCGCCGTGATTTAATAGAAATCAAAAAAACGTTCATCCCGAATTTTTAAAAAAACCCCCACTTTAAAAATTATAAAAACTGTAACGATCGAGATTTTTCGTTGCCGAAAAACCGAACCGCTAGGGTTTTAGAAGAAGAAAGAGGTAGAAGAAGAAAGAAAAGAAAGAGAAGAGAAAACGGAAAAACAAGTAACAGAACGAGAAACAATAACAGAATCTCACAGTCGCAGCGGAACAACATATAATAGATAAATGATTATTCATTAAAACAAAAGAACTATACATTTTATACATACATCACAATACATCATATCATCAGAGTGTACAACAATAAAACAGCGGAAAGAATACTATATACAATAGATAATAGACTACGCTATCCAAGCTCGCCTCCAACATCTGCACAGCAACTCCCGAATCCAGAATAACCTGATAACCTAACTCTAGACTGCCCGTGTGGAAAATAGTGGGCACCCAGAGTTTAGGAAAGGAACAATAAACTCCAGGTCAGTCATGGGACTGGTGTGAGAACTCAAAACAGTTTATCTTTAAACAAGCAACAAGAAAATTTAAATTTTGAAATCCGCAATGCTTTTTGGAAAATGAAACTACCATAAGGCCTCCCGGCACACACACAATGCAAACGCACACATGGGGGAGATTTCTCCTTATGATAGTCAAACATGCTTACTACGAGAAAAATTCTTTGATATTATTACTAGTGCATAGTGGAAAATATTTCGAAAGTATAATATAAATCCTAGCCAGCATAGGTACCATGATACTATGCCTACTATAGCTGCCATGTTAAATGGCAGGTTCTACAACTAAAACCGTACAGGGCGCGTATTGGATGAATGGATTTCCAACAAATGGTCAGGCTAAGGAACTTCCTACTGCCACATGGGATCGCCTCTGGCGGGACGTCCCGAGAACTAACGTTACGGTTAGATCTCTGCCAACACAAGGCCGGGTTACCTCTGTAACTAGGTAACTACTACACGAATATGTCATCCCCCGGTCCTTTGGGACCTTTATCCGAGCGCTCGATACCAACAACACCACACAGAAATAGATATAGTGTTTCCACATGAGTAAATATCTGGGCTCCATACCATGATACCACCCTTTTCCAGAAGGAAATGACATACCCTAAAGGGCGCGACCCTCATAACCTTGCCGCATATTCCTGTTTCGACCATTTCCGGGGAGTGAGGTCCTGACGAAGTCTCGTCCACAAAGCTACGCTTTGTGCAACAAAGCCATGCTTTGGGTCCACAGATGACCAAAGCAATAATCACAAAGATAAATGATCAAACAAATGATCATATCCAAACGATCAACCAATGATCATCACACAGCAGCACTCAGCATGCCACATTACCAGATTGGGAAATATCGCTGATAACCTTCAACTACATAACCTCTGAGCTCGTACGTCTCAGAGAAGGGTGTTAAGCTAAGAGAATAAATTCTCCGCCACCAACAGAAATGTATTTGAAAGAAATCTGCTCTATCTCTCAAAATGTAATGTCAGACACGTAACCATACAAGTCTGTTCCGGGTTCGAACAGAACCGAAGGCACTTCCAAAGAAGCCCTTGCAATCCGGGTATTCACAATCCCGATAAAATTTCCCATCACAAAGGAAATCTCCATATCGTAGCTAACGATGCGGAGACAATCGATAGGTCATCCTATCGTTCTCACAGATACCCGGTCTTCAACACCGGTCTTCAAATGCAATCCAAACGACGTATCGCATATTCGGAATGGGATATATGACACAAAGGTCCTCTCCCGGCTAAACCGAATAGCGAGCGCTTATTTTAAAAATAAGTGTGCATTCAATTCCAAACAAACACAATCAATACCATCCAAGGGTAAATATTGATAGTCGGTTATTTAACTATCAATAAGGATGCGCCACATCATCAGATTCCAAATAATTTTTCCAAAATTATTAAGTCCCAAAATATCTTACGAGAGATATATACATATATACACCATTTCCAAATAACTGCCCCAGTTATTTGTTTTACCAAAACCACTTCACGATAAAATTTCCACACTTAATCAATTGAAAAACCAATTTACAATTTACCTTTACCATTTGAAAACCAATTTTCAAATCACATTAACCATTTGCAAACCAATTTCAAATCACCTTAACCATTTGAAAACTAATTTCAAATCACCTTAACCATTTGAAAACTAATTTCAAATCACCTTAACCATTTGAAAACTAATTTCAAATCACCTTAACCATTTGAAAACTAATTTCAAATCACCTTAACCATATATACCTTTTGAAACAAATTTCAAACCACCAAATAAATCTTTACCGATTTATTTTAACTTACGTTCCAAATTCGTAAATTATATTTTCATATAAAAAAAAAAAATAAATCAACATTTATTTTTAAACAAATTTCCCTTCATATATATAAATTCCAAAGCGGATTTAAATTCCAAGCATCTACTAGCATACGATTCCCAAATCGATTTCAAGTTATTTGCTTTCAATTACCTTAAAGGTGAATTCACAAAAAAAACCGTTCCATTTCATATTATAAAACCATTCCCATGCTTATTTTAAAAATAAGTAATTCACAAATTTATTTATTTTCAACGATTTGAAAATATTCCACATACTTAAGTTACCGTTAAGTAATTTATTCCATTCTCTTTAAGAAAACATTCCTTTATTCACATTTATTTGGGTTAAAACGAATGTTGCGTAAAACATCGTTACGACAACCCAAAAACACTAGTATATGGATTTGAAATTAAAAATAGATATATAAATCCAATACTATACAAATTATCCCCTTCTGTTTCTCGAAAACGTCTATTTCAACAATCAATGTTGAAATCTATGTTTTCAATACTCAATACATTTTAAAACACCTTTAATTCGTTTTAAATTCCATTTAAAACATTCCTTTCCCAAAAACAAACCCATTTTATTTAATAATCTATTCAATATTCAAAATAGTGAATATAGCCCACTTAACAAATTCCCATATTTCAATTTATCAAATTCGATGAATTTCAAATTTGTAAACATAGTTTATAAATTCCATTTCTATTATAAACCCCAATTTTATAAATTCCTTTATTAATCCGATGCAATTTACATAACCCAGTTTCATACCCAAAAGCCATATTGTAAGTTAAATACTTATAATATTATTTATTTACCAAATCGTTCCTTTGAACTTCACCAATTTAAAATCTTATCACTTACAAGATTTCTTTATGGTTTATAATAATTTCAATTAATGAAATCTTCATTTATTAACAATTTCAACAAACCCCCTTTTTATGCCCCAAATTCATTTTTATAAGTGAATAACTTATAAAACTTCACTTCCCAATAACCATTCTTTTTATAAATTTCACAAATTATATATCTATAGATTTATAATGAAATTCATGTTATACATCAACTCAGCATTTTATAAATTTATTCTATAACTCCAATGATTTTTATTTAAAAACATCCATTTATAAAATCCTCTATATAAACCATTAATAATAATAACTTCCCAAAAACCAAATTTAACTATTTTATAAAAACCTATTATTGTTAAAAATTTCTTTTAAGTTATATTTTATAAAAATATAAATTTTTAAAACATAAAATTTTATCCATCTATTTACTTTAAAATTTAATCAATTCAAAATTTTTAATAAACCATATTCTTTGAAAAAATCGATTTAAAACCCCTTTTAAATTCAAAACCGTTATTTTTAATTTAAAAATTAGAATCCGATGATGCAACGACATCGAATGGTCAATCACGGGAATAACATCATATATCAATGTGATTATCAACAATCAACATAATATTCATAAACAAATAAATATGCGAGGAATCCAGTTGGATCCCTCCAACCTGTTACCCTGCATCCACAGACGTTAGCACAATACCAATTCCACTTCAAGGTGGAATATCGCGGTATATGGGATTTTATAAAATATCCGCTTAATAGGCGGCGCAATAGGGTCTCATCCGCTATACGAGGCGGGAAATCAAATCCGATATATACATATGCCAATATATATATATCGCTATATATAGTATATATCCTACTATATCTACTAGCACAAACAATCAACCATCAACAATCAATATTAACTATTCAAAATTTTAAACAAAACCTTTCGATTGAGTGAGGAGTTCTCACCTTGATTTTATTTCCGGTTTCGGCGTTCGTTCCGAATAAAATTAAACGAACGTTTAATTTTACCCGAAATTCAAACGAGCTCCAATCGACTCCAAACCAGTCGCATTGCGAAGAGCACGACGATACGATTCCAACGCAAAAAACCTCGTTCGAATCCGACCTCGCATGCAAAAGTTATCACGTTTTAAACGCTGAACAATTAGATTTACAATTTAAATTACATTCAAAAGAAATAAAGCACAACCTCTTCACGCGGGCCCCCCCCCTCTCTCATCCTCTACCCGTGCGCACGGTACCTCACTCCCCAGGCCGCTCTCCTACCAGGTCTTGGAAAAAAACACACGACACTTTGAACCCACCAAAGACCATTTAGGGTTTGACATTGTCACCTCCACGCCGAGCTATACAACGATCAGGACGTACCATTGCGACCGCCTACACAAGAGCCATGCTCGGCTGGAATGGCACTGAGCTCGGCCCTATGTCCTTCTCGAAAAACGTGAACCAAGTCGTGGCCTTTGAGGCACGATTCCCCTCCATCCGTTGCTCCAATCGCGATCATACCCGTTGGATTCGTAGATCTAAATGTGCTCTTCGATTTTCGTTTAGAAAGTTTGTTGAAAATGTCGACGGATTGGTGTGGATTTGAGGTGGAAGTTGGGTGATTTCTGGCCTTTGAATAATTAGGGCCGGCCATAACATGATGAGCTAGGGTTTTGGTGAAAATTTGCATTTATAACCACATACAATTATTATTTAAATAATAAAAATCCCAAATTGACACTTTTGCAAACGAACTCCAAACGACGCGTGCCGCCAGGCGATCCTAAGGTTTTTCCGCGTTCCGGACGCAATGGAACAGGTTTCGTAAGCTAATTCGGAAGTATGTGTGAGATACGACTATAAACGCTCGATTTAAATTAAAACCGATTTAAGCGATTTCTAGGCGTTTTGGCTTGTACCGGACAAACGATAGATCCGATCGACTTGAAATTTGAAATCTTACAATAATATCACATTACGGATCCGATGAAACTGGTTTCGTCGAAATCCGAGACCGTTTGAAAAATGGCTATTTTAACTCGCCGAATTAAAATTAAAACGATATCGATGCGTTTCGAGCTGCCACGGTCAAACGACAACTCCGTTTGCTACGAAATTTGAAATCCGATAATAACTAACTATTACGGATCCAATGGAACTTGTTTCGTTCAATTCCGAGACTGTTCAAAAATTGGCTATTTTTCAGTCGATAATTAAATATTAAAATATTCAATTTTTACAAATAAATTCCAAATTCAGTTTTACAAGTTCTAAAACATTTCTATAACTTTAATATGATTAAATAAAATTTTCCAAATCATTTTCAATCATATTTAACCCAATATCTAATTATTTGTGGAATTTCACTATTAAATAAATCGATTTAATTATCCCATTAAATCCAATATTCGAAAAATAAATTATTCGACTTAAAAATTCCACTTATTAATATTAAAAATAAATTAAATATTCGAATTTAAGTTATCAAAAATTCTGGGTCGTTACAATCTTCCCCCCTTAAAAGAATTTCGTCCTCGAAATTGCAAGTTAAGGAGAATGATTCATAATCCGTTTATATTTTTTCCAAAACTAATAGTTTTATCAACCTTCTAACACCAATCTTTTATTAAAGATTTACTATCATTTCAATTAGCTTTCCAACTTCAATTATAAGTTTCAAACAACATTGTTTACTCAACAATTCAAATTTAAATTTAAATTCAAATTTCAAACTTTCAAAATTTCTCAAAATTTCTCTAACTCCCTAAATTTTCGAAAAATTTCGCCAGAGTCTCCTTTGCGCGGCTAGATCGGTACGACTACAAAACGGCTCTACGGCCCCTCAGAATCAAAAAGAAAAGAGAAAGCCAAGTGGCTGGAGAAGGAAATCATCAAATCTCATATAAAAACTGAAATACGTACCTTTTGTCGAGCGATTCAATTTTTTTTTTTTTTAACTTTGAAATCAAAATCCCAATTCCTTTATAACCTGTATATCCTGCTAGCATAATATCCAATTATAATATTCAAACCAATTTGCCAATTCAATTATAAAATTTCCAATACATGCTTCTTATACCACTTTTAGTTTACTATTAAAGTTGCATATTCATTTTCATTCAACTTTGCATTCCAATTTTCATTTGAATTCAATTACATAGCTTTCAATTTAGTAGATTCAATTTCGTTAACACTTAAGGAATTTTCATACAATCAACCAACAAGCAAATAACAACCAATGCACATCCAATACAACCAAATTTTATCCATTTTACTTACATTCAATTTGGTTCAACTGTTTTAATTCCAATTGGTTTAACATTCAATTGATTTTCATTCTATTATTCAACTATTTTCAAATGAATTTACGGTTATATATATCAACTTATTCATATTCTATTAATTAACATTCAATCCATGCTTCAATTCAATTGCTAGTTCTTTTTACAAATAAAATTGAATTTCATTTATATAATTTAAGTTCACATCTTTTAACGATTTCATTTACTCACTTTATTCATTTTATTTTGATATCAACATCAATTCTTTCAACATTACTTAAGTTATATTCCATTTCAACTCCATTTACATCATTTAATTCACTTGATTATTTAACTTTGATACAAATATCAATTTTTTATTCAACTTTGCTTAAGTTATTCCATTTAAACATCATTTGTTAATTAAACTTAAGTTTTACTTATCAATTCAATTCGGATTTTAAATTCCAAAGTAAATCCTATTTAACTTTTACTTAAGCCAAATTCATATCAATATTCAAATTCATATTCCATTTTACTTAACTTAATTGTTTAACCACTTCAATAACTGGTTTCACTTACATTTTCCCATTCTATAAGTTATAAAACTTATTATTCAACTTCTAACTTATATTATAAGTTCAAAACTTATTTCGCTTATACTTATCAACTTTAGGTTGAATTTTAATTTCTAATTGATTTATTACAACAAAACTTCAATTTTAAATTCATTTTTGTAGCAAATCCATCACATAGAAACTCGAAAATGATACTGATGATGCTGCAGTCATCACCCTTATTATTTCCCAGTGACAATAGTGAAATCAATGCTAAATATTCTTTCAAAAAGTTTTCTTTCTATTCATAAATCACTTTTATAAACCTTTTTACTTATATAATTTTTAGTTCTTATATACATACATGATTATCTTACAATTGTAAATCATTTTAATTATAATTTTATACTTATAATTCATTAGTTTATACAATTATTCTTTTTTTACAATTGTTGCTTTTATTAGCTTATTCAACAACTTTTAATTAACTTATATATATATATATATCATTTACAACAACCAAGCAATCAATTATATACACACTTCAATAATTCTTGAAAAATTATTTTCTTTATATATAAAATATAATCGAGGCAAAATTATTTCATTTACCCAATTTAAAACAATATTGTGTCGAATTGTTCTATTCAAGTGTTTAGGAACCCCTTCGATTCAGTTTTCGAGGCTGCGCCGACGAAGGTTCATATACCACTCAACAAACCAATCATCACAATATAAAACAATTTTATACTCACTAACAAATACGCACTCATATCTATTATTACACTCACACTCATTCTAGAGTACTGCTGACTCTATCTCTAATGAGTAACACCCAACAGAGCAGGTTGTCGCTTAACCATATGCTCTGATACCAAATGTAACGATCGAGATTTTTCGTTGCCGAAAAACCGAACCGCTAGGGTTTTAGAAGAAGAAAGAGGTAGAAGAAGAAAGAAAAGAAAGAGAAGAGAAAACGGAAAAACAAGTAACAGAACGAGAAACAATAACAGAATCTCACAGTCGCAGCGGAACAACATATAATAGATAAATGATTATTCATTAAAACAAAAGAACTATACATTTTATACATACATCACAATACATCATATCATCAGAGTGTACAACAATAAAACAGCGGAAAGAATACTATATACAATAGATAATAGACTACGCTATCCAAGCTCGCCTCCAACATCTGCACAGCAACTCCCGAATCCAGAATAACCTGATAACCTAACTCTAGACTGCCCGTGTGGAAAATAGTGGGCACCCAGAGTTTAGGAAAGGAACAATAAACTCCAGGTCAGTCATGGGACTGGTGTGAGAACTCAAAACAGTTTATCTTTAAACAAGCAACAAGAAAATTTAAATTTTGAAATCCGCAATGCTTTTTGGAAAATGAAACTACCATAAGGCCTCCCGGCACACACACAATGCAAACGCACACATGGGGGAGATTTCTCCTTATGATAGTCAAACATGCTTACTACGAGAAAAATTCTTTGATATTATTACTAGTGCATAGTGGAAAATATTTCGAAAGTATAATATAAATCCTAGCCAGCATAGGTACCATGATACTATGCCTACTATAGCTGCCATGTTAAATGGCAGGTTCTACAACTAAAACCGTACAGGGCGCGTATTGGATGAATGGATTTCCAACAAATGGTCAGGCTAAGGAACTTCCTACTGCCACATGGGATCGCCTCTGGCGGGACGTCCCGAGAACTAACGTTACGGTTAGATCTCTGCCAACACAAGGCCGGGTTACCTCTGTAACTAGGTAACTACTACACGAATATGTCATCCCCCGGTCCTTTGGGACCTTTATCCGAGCGCTCGATACCAACAACACCACACAGAAATAGATATAGTGTTTCCACATGAGTAAATATCTGGGCTCCATACCATGATACCACCCTTTTCCAGAAGGAAATGACATACCCTAAAGGGCGCGACCCTCATAACCTTGCCGCATATTCCTGTTTCGACCATTTCCGGGGAGTGAGGTCCTGACGAAGTCTCGTCCACAAAGCTACGCTTTGTGCAACAAAGCCATGCTTTGGGTCCACAGATGACCAAAGCAATAATCACAAAGATAAATGATCAAACAAATGATCATATCCAAACGATCAACCAATGATCATCACACAGCAGCACTCAGCATGCCACATTACCAGATTGGGAAATATCGCTGATAACCTTCAACTACATAACCTCTGAGCTCGTACGTCTCAGAGAAGGGTGTTAAGCTAAGAGAATAAATTCTCCGCCACCAACAGAAATGTATTTGAAAGAAATCTGCTCTATCTCTCAAAATGTAATGTCAGACACGTAACCATACAAGTCTGTTCCGGGTTCGAACAGAACCGAAGGCACTTCCAAAGAAGCCCTTGCAATCCGGGTATTCACAATCCCGATAAAATTTCCCATCACAAAGGAAATCTCCATATCGTAGCTAACGATGCGGAGACAATCGATAGGTCATCCTATCGTTCTCACAGATACCCGGTCTTCAACACCGATCTTCAAATGCAATCCAAACGACGTATCGCATATTCGGAATGGGATATATGACACAAAGGTCCTCTCCCGGCTAAACCGAATAGCGAGCGCTTATTTTAAAAATAAGTGTGCATTCAATTCCAAACAAACACAATCAATACCATCCAAGGGTAAATATTGATAGTCGGTTATTTAACTATCAATAAGGATGCGCCACATCATCAGATTCCAAATAATTTTTCCAAAATTATTAAGTCCCAAAATATCTTACGAGAGATATATACATATATACACCATTTCCAAATAACTGCCCCAGTTATTTGTTTTACCAAAACCACTTCACGATAAAATTTCCACACTTAATCAATTGAAAAACCAATTTACAATTTACCTTTACCATTTGAAAACCAATTTTCAAATCACATTAACCATTTGCAAACCAATTTCAAATCACCTTAACCATTTGAAAACTAATTTCAAATCACCTTAACCATTTGAAAACTAATTTCAAATCACCTTAACCATTTGAAAACTAATTTCAAATCACCTTAACCATTTGAAAACTAATTTCAAATCACCTTAACCATATATACCTTTTGAAACAAATTTCAAACCACCAAATAAATCTTTACCGATTTATTTTAACTTACGTTCCAAATTCGTAAATTATATTTTCATATAAAAAAAAAAAATAAATCAACATTTATTTTTAAACAAATTTCCCTTCATATATATAAATTCCAAAGCGGATTTAAATTCCAAGCATCTACTAGCATACGATTCCCAAATCGATTTCAAGTTATTTGCTTTCAATTACCTTAAAGGTGAATTCACAAAAAAAACCGTTCCATTTCATATTATAAAACCATTCCCATGCTTATTTTAAAAATAAGTAATTCACAAATTTATTTATTTTCAACGATTTGAAAATATTCCACATACTTAAGTTACCGTTAAGTAATTTATTCCATTCTCTTTAAGAAAACATTCCTTTATTCACATTTATTTGGGTTAAAACGAATGTTGCGTAAAACATCGTTACGACAACCCAAAAACACTAGTATATGGATTTGAAATTAAAAATAGATATATAAATCCAATACTATACAAATTATCCCCTTCTGTTTCTCGAAAACGTCTATTTCAACAATCAATGTTGAAATCTATGTTTTCAATACTCAATACATTTTAAAACACCTTTAATTCGTTTTAAATTCCATTTAAAACATTCCTTTCCCAAAAACAAACCCATTTTATTTAATAATCTATTCAATATTCAAAATAGTGAATATAGCCCACTTAACAAATTCCCATATTTCAATTTATCAAATTCGATGAATTTCAAATTTGTAAACATAGTTTATAAATTCCATTTCTATTATAAACCCCAATTTTATAAATTCCTTTATTAATCCGATGCAATTTACATAACCCAGTTTCATACCCAAAAGCCATATTGTAAGTTAAATACTTATAATATTATTTATTTACCAAATCGTTCCTTTGAACTTCACCAATTTAAAATCTTATCACTTACAAGATTTCTTTATGGTTTATAATAATTTCAATTAATGAAATCTTCATTTATTAACAATTTCAACAAACCCCCTTTTTATGCCCCAAATTCATTTTTATAAGTGAATAACTTATAAAACTTCACTTCCCAATAACCATTCTTTTTATAAATTTCACAAATTATATATCTATAGATTTATAATGAAATTCATGTTATACATCAACTCAGCATTTTATAAATTTATTCTATAACTCCAATGATTTTTATTTAAAAACATCCATTTATAAAATCCTCTATATAAACCATTAATAATAATAACTTCCCAAAAACCAAATTTAACTATTTTATAAAAACCTATTATTGTTAAAAATTTCTTTTAAGTTATATTTTATAAAAATATAAATTTTTAAAACATAAAATTTTATCCATCTATTTACTTTAAAATTTAATCAATTCAAAATTTTTAATAAACCATATTCTTTGAAAAAATCGATTTAAAACCCCTTTTAAATTCAAAACCGTTATTTTTAATTTAAAAATTAGAATCCGATGATGCAACGACATCGAATGGTCAATCACGGGAATAACATCATATATCAATGTGATTATCAACAATCAACATAATATTCATAAACAAATAAATATGCGAGGAATCCAGTTGGATCCCTCCAACCTGTTACCCTGCATCCACAGACGTTAGCACAATACCAATTCCACTTCAAGGTGGAATATCGCGGTATATGGGATTTTATAAAATATCCGCTTAATAGGCGGCGCAATAGGGTCTCATCCGCTATACGAGGCGGGAAATCAAATCCGATATATACATATGCCAATATATATATATCGCTATATATAGTATATATCCTACTATATCTACTAGCACAAACAATCAACCATCAACAATCAATATTAACTATTCAAAATTTTAAACAAAACCTTTCGATTGAGTGAGGAGTTCTCACCTTGATTTTATTTCCGGTTTCGGCGTTCGTTCCGAATAAAATTAAACGAACGTTTAATTTTACCCGAAATTCAAACGAGCTCCAATCGACTCCAAACCAGTCGCATTGCGAAGAGCACGACGATACGATTCCAACGCAAAAAACCTCGTTCGAATCCGACCTCGCATGCAAAAGTTATCACGTTTTAAACGCTGAACAATTAGATTTACAATTTAAATTACATTCAAAAGAAATAAAGCACAACCTCTTCACGCGGGCCCCCCCCCTCTCTCATCCTCTACCCGTGCGCACGGTACCTCACTCCCCAGGCCGCTCTCCTACCAGGTCTTGGAAAAAAACACACGACACTTTGAACCCACCAAAGACCATTTAGGGTTTGACATTGTCACCTCCACGCCGAGCTATACAACGATCAGGACGTACCATTGCGACCGCCTACACAAGAGCCATGCTCGGCTGGAATGGCACTGAGCTCGGCCCTATGTCCTTCTCGAAAAACGTGAACCAAGTCGTGGCCTTTGAGGCACGATTCCCCTCCATCCGTTGCTCCAATCGCGATCATACCCGTTGGATTCGTAGATCTAAATGTGCTCTTCGATTTTCGTTTAGAAAGTTTGTTGAAAATGTCGACGGATTGGTGTGGATTTGAGGTGGAAGTTGGGTGATTTCTGGCCTTTGAATAATTAGGGCCGGCCATAACATGATGAGCTAGGGTTTTGGTGAAAATTTGCATTTATAACCACATACAATTATTATTTAAATAATAAAAATCCCAAATTGACACTTTTGCAAACGAACTCCAAACGACGCGTGCCGCCAGGCGATCCTAAGGTTTTTCCGCGTTCCGGACGCAATGGAACAGGTTTCGTAAGCTAATTCGGAAGTATGTGTGAGATACGACTATAAACGCTCGATTTAAATTAAAACCGATTTAAGCGATTTCTAGGCGTTTTGGCTTGTACCGGACAAACGATAGATCCGATCGACTTGAAATTTGAAATCTTACAATAATATCACATTACGGATCCGATGAAACTGGTTTCGTCGAAATCCGAGACCGTTTGAAAAATGGCTATTTTAACTCGCCGAATTAAAATTAAAACGATATCGATGCGTTTCGAGCTGCCACGGTCAAACGACAACTCCGTTTGCTACGAAATTTGAAATCCGATAATAACTAACTATTACGGATCCAATGGAACTTGTTTCGTTCAATTCCGAGACTGTTCAAAAATTGGCTATTTTTCAGTCGATAATTAAATATTAAAATATTCAATTTTTACAAATAAATTCCAAATTCAGTTTTACAAGTTCTAAAACATTTCTATAACTTTAATATGATTAAATAAAATTTTCCAAATCATTTTCAATCATATTTAACCCAATATCTAATTATTTGTGGAATTTCACTATTAAATAAATCGATTTAATTATCCCATTAAATCCAATATTCGAAAAATAAATTATTCGACTTAAAAATTCCACTTATTAATATTAAAAATAAATTAAATATTCGAATTTAAGTTATCAAAAATTCTGGGTCGTTACAAAAACCATATCAAAAATCATGGGTTCGAAATTCGAATCCAGTCATACTATCCAAATCTTAAGATTATCATACTTGATTTTTAGTTTGAAACGAATTTTACTGCTAGTTCTTGATTCTTGAAAGTTCACCCCTTTTTGATTACTTGAAAATATTTTTAAAAATCAAAACTATTTATTACTAACAAACGTTCTTTAAGAATCATAGATTAAAACTGGTTACAAAATGAGATATGAATTTTATAGAGGATCCTTGAATCTGTTTACCCATCAAAGGAATGCATACGCAAATATACAGACATGCACTACTGCTTTACTTTATATGCATGTAAATTTTTTTAATTCAAACCTACCAATGCTTCATTACCTCAACTATTTGTTTCATTCATCAGGTCAAGGTAGATTTAACTTAAGAGAAGATTGGTTTACTATCCTGCCCTTTTAAAACAGAGGACAGCTTTCCTTTTTTCCTCTCTAAAATCTGTTATATTTGATTTGAATTTCCATAGTCGATCTCTGAATCGAGTTTGAATTTGCTTGTTTGAAGCTTTAACTCTTTCTTTGCTTGATCAGGTTTGCACTAGTAGTTTGATTTTCCTTCTTCTCTGATCTTAATTCTGATGCTGCTGCTTAGCTTGAAATTGAAATGATCTTTGTTTTAATCTTGTTCCAGGTTCGAAAAATTTGCTGATTTTTTTTTCTTTTGAGCATAACTTGGTTTCCAATTTTTTTTACAATACTAAATTAAAAGAAAAAAACATTCTATTGCCACTTGTTAATATTGTAACACTTGTGAGTTTATATCAACACTTATTTTACAAATGTCACCTTTAATTAGATTGTGTTAAAACCCCTTTTTTATTTTTAAATTTATTTATAATTGGTGTTTTAATCCTTTGTTTAATAAATTAGAACATATTGAAAGTGCGGTGTGTATACAATTATATGTGCTAATATAGTATACACGGATCGTATAATATGGATTACAATACAAATGCAGAAATAGATGATAATAGCATTGTAAATAAAAAATAGAAAAAATCACACCAGAGATTTTTATACTGGTTCGGAGCACCGTCCTACGTCCAGTCCCAGACTACTATCTGGATTTTAACTAATTACAACCTCGCTTTACCCGGAGGAACAGGTTTACAATTACCCGAACAGCCGAACGGGATTTCACGCCTCTACAACACTGAGGGCTTCAACACTTGCCTCTTACAATACTGAGGACTTCAACACTTGCCTCTTACAATACTGAGGACTTCAACAAAAAACAATTACAATTGTTGTTGACAACTTGTGCTCTTGTAAACACGGATTTGTCACTTGTAGTACACTCTTCCTATAATCTTATCCTCAAATTGTGAATGATGTTTGTGAAGATTATGGAATTTATATTGCTTATTGAATCAAAATATATGAGATAGTGTCAATGATTCAATAAGGAATGAAAGTAGTTTAGAGCTTTTTGAATGCAAGTGAATTCAAAGAATAGATAGAGAGCATATATAATCTTGATAAAACTTATTATTTTAATCAATGATATTGATGTGTATTTATAGAGAGAAAATAGTTATAACCTTTGGTGAAAAGTTGCAGTCAAAAGTTATGATCATTGATGAAGAAGAAGAGACGCAACCATTGAAGAAAGATGTGTCTTTTGGAAGAAGTTGCTCTCTGTTTAAAAACGGTCGACAGGTCAAAAACTAACCGGTAGACAGGTTTTTTAAAAATATAGTCGTTATGTACATGTGTGCACGTTTATTGTGCACATTCAACAGGAACGGTCGACCGTTCATTTTTGGACCGGTCGACCGGTCTCTGTTAAGTTGCACAATAAAGTGCACAACCTATATAAATGTGTATGTATATTATATTTTGTGCATGATTATTTGAGGATAGATTTTGACAATTTTATTACTATTATAACATCAAATAATCAATCTATAATCTAGAGTATCATATGTACGTCTTGATTTGTCGATCGCTTTAATATTGTTGTCAGCAATCAAAATCTTTATAGAAGCTGTGACTCAACATTCTCCCCCTTTTTGATTGATGACAATATAAAAACTCAAGTATAGGATCTCCCCCTGAATATGTGATTTCCTGCAGACAATTATTAGCACCTTTCTCCCCCTTTGTCATCGACAAAAAGGAGTAAACACTAGAAAATATAAACCAAAGAGAACAATGCATACATTCAAACACAGGATGTTTTGATGAAGTACAATGCAAGTCATAGTCTAGTACGAATAAAAAGATGGACACTATTTAGTACAAGTGCCATATATGTTTTTAAAGAAATGAAAAGAAAAAAACAAACTAACTTCATTCCGACTGAATCTCTTCCTCATCATCATCATCATCATCATCATCGTCGTCGTCATCGTCATCGTCATCATCATCGTTATTGTCCCCACGACCTTGTCCGCTTGTACCACCGGATTCCTCGGATGTCGACCAAGTAAAAGTTGGAGGAGCCGGACGTTTTCCGGGGTCTTGATGTTGGGTCGAGATGGATGTGCTACATGATATAGCATCCCATATAGAGCCGAAGAATGACTTTACCTTATTGAATCGTCTATCAATTTTCGAATCCATTCGTTTTAGTCTTGATTCAAGTAAAAATTGATTCCGAGCGATGGTTTCAAGAGATTCTCTTGTAGATGATTTAGATTTCAATAATCTAACATCTTCAGAACGACGACGAGATGGTGGAGCTTGTTGTTCTTGAGTATCGCGTTGTTGCCATTGTTCGAATGGCATAATATGAACATATGGAGGAGGAAGCTTCATCCGTTTAATAGTAGTGGAGTCAATACACTTTGGTGTAGAATATGCCGAATCCGGGGGTGTGACTCCACATGCAAGCAACATACGCATAATATACTCGTTATAGAAGAAATGTGGACGAGTAGAGTTATTTACCTTAAGAATTTCATCGAAAATCATGTGAACCCAATTTATTTCGATATCATCGTAGATAGCATAAAGAGCCTTGAAATTCTCTTTGTAAACGGCATCATAGTTTCCTAATCGAGGAAATAGAGAGTGCATTAGGACATGGTGTAACAACCTTGCAGTCGGTCGTAGCCCAATCGATTTGGTGCCGTTACTATCATCTTCTATAAATTTATGACTCGTACTATTCCGGGTAAAAACTTCACAAAATGTGGATGAAAACTCTTCACCCCTATTCGGTATTCCCAAAATAGAAGCAATTCTATCATAAGTGAGATATATTCGTTTGCCACATACTACTGACCAAATAACTCCATTTGGATTTTCCGGAGTATATTCCTCTAAATTCATATTCGCATAAAATAGCTTAATCATCAAATGATTAATTTGTACGCTATTTACAGAAAAATCAATAAGAGGAGAGATACGAGATCTATTTGCTAATCTTTGAATACCGTATGCAGTGAAATCGTCGAATTTGATGAATGAGCCTGGATGGAATTTGTAATTTGTCATTTGATTCCATCTAGTTACTGCAACCGGAGATTCTAACCATTTTCTAGCAGAGAGAGTAAGAGAAGAAGTTTCTGATGTTGCTCTTTTCTTTGATTTTTTCTGAGGAGGAGCCATTGAAGAGAATTATTTGAAAAATATATAGCCTAAGTTTGAAGGTTACTTATTCTATTCTAGATCTTTCCGAGATACTAAGCCAAGCTCTCTTCGTAGTTTAATAAAACTAGATTCAAGTAATGGTTTAGTGAAAATATCGGCTATTTGATTGTCAGTGTGAACATATTCAAGATGTATATTACCTTTTTCAATATTATCTCTAAGGAAATGATGACGGATATCAATATGTTTGGTTCTAGAATGATTTACTGGATTTTTAGAGAGATTTATTGCACTCGTGTTATCACAGTATATAATTGAATTCGATAAATGTATATCGAAATCTTGAAGTGTTTGTTGCATATATAGTACTTGAGTACAAGCGAGAGCCGCTGATATATATTCAGCTTCACATGTTGATAGTGAAACACAATTTTGTTTCTTACTAAACCAAGAGACAAGTGATTTTCCAATAAAATGGCACGTACCACTTGTACTTTTTCTATCTGTCCGTGAGCCACCAAAATCAGCATCACTATATGATACTAATTCAAATGGACATTCTTTTGGATAGAAAAGACCAAAATCTTTGGTATTATTTAGATAACGAATTATACGTTTCACTGCTCGTAAATGTGATTCCTTTGGATCGGCTTGAAAACGAGCACATAAACAAACACTCATTAATATATCTGGACGACTAGCTGTAAGATAAAGAAGAGAACCAATCATGCTTCGATATAATTTCTGGTCAACATTCTTACCACTTTCATCTTTTTCAAGATGTGTAGTTGTACTCATAGGAGTTGGTTTACCAGATGTATTTTGTAATCCGAAGCGTTTGATAAGATTTTCACAGTATTTTTCTTGATTGATAAAAATACCGTTTGAAAGTTGTTTGATTTGAAGTCCAAGAAAATAAGATAGTTCTCCCATATGAGACATTTCGAATTCTTTGGTCATAATACTTGCAAATTCCTTGCAGAGTTTATCGTTTGTTGAACCAAAGATGATATCGTCTACATATATTTGGATAACCAGAATATCATTTCGAGAATGTTTAATAAACAAAGTTTGATCGACTTTGCCTATTTCAAATCCTGAATTAATAAGATAGCTACGTAAACGTTCATACCAAGCACGAGGTGCTTGTTTTAAACCATACAGAGCTTTCTTAAGTTTGAACACATGGTCAGGATATTTTTCATGTACGAATAAAGGTGGTTGTTCGACATAGACATTCTCTTTGATAAATCCATTGAGAAAAGCACTTTTGACATCCATCTGATAAAGTTTGAAATTATGATAACAAGCAAAAGATAATAGAATTCTAATAGCTTCTAGTCGAGCAACTGGTGCAAAAGTTTCTTCATAATCGATACCTTCTTCCTGATTGTATCCTTGTGCTACTAATCTTGCTTTATTTTTAGTGATATTTCCTTGTTCGTCAGCCTTATTTTTATAGACCCATTTAGTACCAATTACTGACTGATCAGTTGGTCTCGGAACAAGTTCCCAAACGTCATTGCGCTCGAACTGATTTAGTTCTTCCTGCATGGCAATGATCCAGTAATCATCTGTAGCAGCTTCTTTTGAATTCTTGGGTTCGATATTTGAGAGAAAAGCGACATGACCCATTTGATTGAGTTGACTCCTTGTTCTGACATGTGATGTTATTTCACCTATTATATTTTGGGCCGGATGGTCTCTTAATATTCTTGGTGGTGATTGTAATTCACATATTTGAGGAGTATTCTCAATAATTACTTCTGAGTCAGAATCAGTATTTGAGATGATTGGATTATTAATGACTATTGATTCGTCATCATCTGATATTGTGTGAGAATGCTGATAGATTTCATCAAAAGATACATGAAGTGATTCTTCAATAGTTTTGGTTCGTTTATTAAATATTCGATAGGCCTTACTTCGTTCCGAATAACCGACAAATATTCCTTCATCGGCTTTTGGATCGAATTTTCCAAGCTGGTCTTTCGTATTTAAAATAAAGCACTTAGAACCAAAAACTTTGAAGTATGAGATTTTGGGCTTTCTTTTGTTAAACAATTCATAAGGAGTATTCTTGGTAAGAGGTCTTATGGACACACGATTTAAAACATAACAGGCAGTTGCAACAGCTTCTGCCCAGAAGTGTTTTGGTAAGGTGGTTCCATTTAATAATGTTCTTGCACATTCTTGTAAAGTTCGGTTCTTTCGTTCTACTACTCCGTTCTGTTGTGGAGTTCTGGGAAACGAAAAATTATGATATATACCTTTCTTTGTACAAAAATGTTCAAATTCATTATTTTCAAACTCTCCGCCATGATCACTTCTTATATTTTTAACTTTAATCCCTTTTGATTTTTGAATTCTTTTGACGAAAGATTTGAAATGATCGAAAGTATCACTTTTATTTTTTAAGAAAATTGTCCATGTATAACGAGAGAAATCATCAACAATTACAAGCACATATTGACTGTGATTTATTGATTGAACTCTAGTAGGTCCAAATAAATCCATGTGCAGTAACTCAAGCGGTTGTAATGTTGATATGACTTTCTTGGATTTAAATGATGATTTGGTCAATTTTCCTAATTGACATGCATCACAAATGTTGTTAACTTTAAAACTCATTTTGGGTAGTCCTCTAACTAGATTGTTTTTGGCTAGCTTGTCAATAGTTCTGAAGTTTATATGACAGAAACGTTTGTGCCATAGCCATGGATCATTGTCATTAGCCATAAGACACATATCTGAATTATGATTAATATTCATATTTAGAATATATATATTTCTGTCTCTATAACCTTCAAAAACCAAATTATGATCTTTATCTAAAATACTACACTTATTATTTGAAAAGGAAATTATAAAACCCTTGTCACATAACTGACTAATACTAAGTAAATTGTGTTTTAAATTTCTAACTAGCATGACATTAGTAATAAGAGGTAAGTTAGATGTACCACAATTGCTCACATCGCCTTTGCCGATGATATAACCTTTTGAATTGTCTCCAAAAGTGACTGAGCCACCATCTGAGTATTTAATATTTGTTAGTAAGCTCTTGTCTCCCGTCATATGCTTTGAGAAACCACTGTCCAATATCCACTTTCCTCTTTTCTTCAGTGGGACCTGCAAACATAGAATTAAGTTCATGGTACCCACTTTTCATAGGGTCCTAAGAGTTAGGTCTTAGGAGTCCAAACCCATTTGGGTCCGGTATCCCCTTTATATATATAATTATTATTAAGATGCACAGTATTCATGAATTGCTGAATGTATTTGTTCCTAATCAAATTGTTATTTGTTTTAGGAACCCATATTTTGATAGTCTTGACATCTTTCTTTTGAAATTTCACTATTGGTTTTGGTTTGAAATATAATAAACTAAGATTTTTCTTAGCTTCAGTTTTTTGTACTTTCTTCTTCCTTTTATTTCTAAGATGTTTCTTAGTTTTATGTTTGTTATATCCCAAACCTTGTTTATCTGAAATAGATTGTGAACTTTCAATGATTTTAGTCAAATTTTCTCGACCTTTGTTAAAGTTAGAAACATTTTGAGTAATGTCATCAAACTTTATTTGTAAACTAGCTTTTTCTAGGTCTAGAATTTTGACTTTTGCTTTAAGTTCATGATTTTCAGTAGTGAGAGCATTATTTTTCTCTTTTTGAGCTTCTATTTCTTGACTCAAAAGAGATATTTGAGAGTCAACATTAGATGATGATTCTTGAATATTTTCAAGTTCTTCTTCTAATATTTTCTTCTCATCTTTTAACATATCTCGTTCAAACTCTGCTCTACTTAAATCTGCTTTGACTACTTTTAATTGACGTTTTATGTCTTTATATTTGACTATCAATTCAGCATTAATATCAAGTAATTCATCAAATGTAGGAATTTGTACCTCATCTTCTGTTGCCATAAAACAAACATTAGCTTGTTCATTCTCCGAATCACTTTCACTTTCTGATGAAGATGACTCTGAATCATCCCATGTTACTGAGAAGGCTCGTTTCTTTGATTTGTCCTTCTTATATTTGAATTTGTCATTTTCTGACTTTTTCTTTTGTTCTGGACAATCCTTCTGCATGTGTCCCTTTTTATGGCAGTTGAAACATTCTATAGCAGATGAAGATGGTTTATTTGATCCAGGTTTCCTTTTATTGTAGCGACTGGCTTTTCGATATTTTAGGAATTTTTTGAAACCTTTAGCAATGAACGCCAAATCTTCATCTTCAGAATCTGATTCATTTTCATCTTTCTCAACATGAAATGCTACATTTTTCTTTTCTTCTTTCTGTTCTTTTCTAGCCTGCAAATTTGCTTCATAGGACATTAAATTTCCTATCAATTCATCTGGCTTCATGACGGAAAGATCATTAGCTTCTTCAATTGCTAATACTTTTCCTTCCCATTCATTAGTCAGAGAATGTAGGACTGTTGAAACAACATCAAAATCAGAATACTTTTGTCCTAACCCAATAAGTGCATGGTGAATAGTTTGAAACCGTGAATACATTTCATTGATTGTCTCATTTGGTTTCATTTTGAAATTTTGAAATTGACTTTTCAGCATGGCTATTTTGGCTTGTTTAACCTTGTTAGTACCTTCATGAGTGATTTTTAGCGTTTGCCAAATTTGATATGCAGTAGTGCAGATACTAACACGGTTATATTCATTTTGGTCTAATGCACAGAACAACATATTTATTGCTCTTGCATTTACGGCTGCTGCCGTTTTCTCAGCCACAGTCCATTCTGAATAATCAGTTGTTGGATTCACTATTTCTCTTTGAGTAGCATTCCAAGCATCATAGCTACTTGATTGCATAAAGAATGACATACGTGTTGCCCAATAACTATAGTTAAGACCATTGAAAAATGGAGGTCTTTGTGTCGATTGCCCTTCTGTGTAAGTGGTGTTTTGAGTGCTAGTACTTGCGTTATTTGCCATATTACAAGAATATATCAAATAACTGTGTTACGGTTATATGATGACCGTGCTCTGATACCAAATGAAAGTGCGGTGTGTATACAATTATATGTGCTAATATAGTATACACGGATCGTATAATATGGATTACAATACAAATGCAGAAATAGATGATAATAGCATTGTAAATAAAAAATAGAAAAAATCACACCAGAGATTTTTATACTGGTTCGGAGCACCGTCCTACGTCCAGTCCCAGACTACTATCTGGATTTTAACTAATTACAACCTCGCTTTACCCGGAGGAACAGGTTTACAATTACCCGAACAGCCGAACGGGATTTCACGCCTCTACAACACTGAGGGCTTCAACACTTGCCTCTTACAATACTGAGGACTTCAACACTTGCCTCTTACAATACTGAGGACTTCAACAAAAAACAATTACAATTGTTGTTGACAACTTGTGCTCTTGTAAACACGGATTTGTCACTTGTAGTACACTCTTCCTATAATCTTATCCTCAAATTGTGAATGATGTTTGTGAAGATTATGGAATTTATATTGCTTATTGAATCAAAATATATGAGATAGTGTCAATGATTCAATAAGGAATGAAAGTAGTTTAGAGCTTTTTGAATGCAAGTGAATTCAAAGAATAGATAGAGAGCATATATAATCTTGATAAAACTTATTATTTTAATCAATGATATTGATGTGTATTTATAGAGAGAAAATAGTTATAACCTTTGGTGAAAAGTTGCAGTCAAAAGTTATGATCATTGATGAAGAAGAAGAGACGCAACCATTGAAGAAAGATGTGTCTTTTGGAAGAAGTTGCTCTCTGTTTAAAAACGGTCGACAGGTCAAAAACTAACCGGTAGACAGGTTTTTTAAAAATATAGTCGTTATGTACATGTGTGCACGTTTATTGTGCACATTCAACAGGAACGGTCGACCGTTCATTTTTGGACCGGTCGACCGGTCTCTGTTAAGTTGCACAATAAAGTGCACAACCTATATAAATGTGTATGTATATTATATTTTGTGCATGATTATTTGAGGATAGATTTTGACAATTTTATTACTATTATAACATCAAATAATCAATCTATAATCTAGAGTATCATATGTACGTCTTGATTTGTCGATCGCTTTAATATTGTTGTCAGCAATCAAAATCTTTATAGAAGCTGTGACTCAACATTCTCCCCCTTTTTGATTGATGACAATATAAAAACTCAAGTATAGGATCTCCCCCTGAATATGTGATTTCCTGCAGACAATTATTAGCACCTTTCTCCCCCTTTGTCATCGACAAAAAGGAGTAAACACTAGAAAATATAAACCAAAGAGAACAATGCATACATTCAAACACAGGATGTTTTGATGAAGTACAATGCAAGTCATAGTCTAGTACGAATAAAAAGATGGACACTATTTAGTACAAGTGCCATATATGTTTTTAAAGAAATGAAAAGAAAAAAACAAACTAACTTCATTCCGACTGAATCTCTTCCTCATCATCATCATCATCATCATCATCGTCGTCGTCATCGTCATCGTCATCATCATCGTTATTGTCCCCACGACCTTGTCCGCTTGTACCACCGGATTCCTCGGATGTCGACCAAGTAAAAGTTGGAGGAGCCGGACGTTTTCCGGGGTCTTGATGTTGGGTCGAGATGGATGTGCTACATGATATAGCATCCCATATAGAGCCGAAGAATGACTTTACCTTATTGAATCGTCTATCAATTTTCGAATCCATTCGTTTTAGTCTTGATTCAAGTAAAAATTGATTCCGAGCGATGGTTTCAAGAGATTCACTTATATACATCCATACATCCTAAATTATCAAATTTTATTTATTTAATTAAAATAAAATTAGTAACTCAATAGTAAAAAATCAGTTAATTATCCTATTAACTGTTATTCAAAAACCGGGTTATCACATTCCTTCCCCCTTTGAATCTTTTCATCCTCGAAAAGGAACGAAGCCAGATGTATTAAAATACTTATTAATCACTTTTAACTATAAATTCTTTTATTAAGAAATTTTAAAAAAACCTTTAAATCCATATATATATATATATATATATATATATATTACCAAAATATTTTTATAAAAATACTTTTTATAACTCGATGTCTCAACAAGTCCATCCTCGTTCTCATAGAAATTCGGTCATACGTTGATCAGGCGTAAGACTGAAAATCTATAAATGCTTAGCAGACTCATTTTCAACATGCAGTGAAAATACTTGAAAAATAATTTTATTGAAAATATAGAAAATAGTTTTTGAAAATAGAGGAAATATCTTTGGTGAGAATGCTCTAGAAATCATCACCCCCATCCATGGTCGTAGTTACATCCTGGGTTACGTTGCCATCGCAGTAAAAGTCCATGTAACTACAGGCTCTCTGCGGCCTCTCGATTACGCCATGGAACCCACGACAGATCGCAGTTACATTTCAGGGTTACGTTGCCATTACAGCAAAAGTCCATGTAACTACAGGCACTCTACGGCCTCTGATTTTCGCTGTCGAAATGAAAATTCTCCACTCCGATATAGGTCGCAGTCTACCGATATTAAATCAAACGCAGACTGTTGGCTCTCAGCGGCACACACGACTTTCGCTATGTTACCATAGGTCGCAGTCTACCGATATAAAATCAAACGCAGACTGTTGGCTCTCAGTGGCACACACGACTTTTGCTATGGTATACTCTACTCATAATCCCCAGGAACTAGTTTTGTCCGAACTCCTCACAGGATCAACTTTAGAACCCTCCCTTGGGGCTCAAGGCAGCACCACCCGGTGGCACTCCTGAGAAGTTCATTTCAAGGGAGCGCCATTTTCCCTAGAGTCATCATCAAAATATTCTATACTATACACATATAGTATCTTCAAATCATACACCTAGTATGATCTTATACAAAGCTCCTTTACACAAAATCGATTATTCCAAAATCGATAATTCTCAAACTAGGCTTTCCGAATTCTCATATTGATTTTACCCAAAAATCAAGAGCCTTTTCAAATCCAAAGGTTCCTAAAAAAATTTCAAAATCATCCTCATGAAATCCTTTATATATAGATATAGATATATATATATATATAATCCTTGATAAAAATCTTTGGATCATTTAAACTTGTATAAAATCCTTTTATACTTCAAACACTTTCAAAAATCTTTTTATTCTGGCAAAAGATTCAACAAGGGGAGATTTATCTTATATAACAAAGATATATAACTTTGTTTATTTCTAAATCAAATATTCAAATTTGATTACTCTGTACAAAACCACATATCATATCACTTACTTCCATAAAGTAAATTTTTATTATAGAAATATCCAATTTTCATTTTACTTCATCATATATTTCACAAAATATATATCCCACTTTAAGAACCATTTTTCAATTCTTGTCCACAAACTTTCAATATCAATTTCATTCCAATTCGTACGATGCACACATATCATCCGTACGCTATACCAATCTGATCGCACACTCGATCACACAATTTCACTTCCGAACTAGTATCGTCCACCCGACTTCTTAGTGCGGACTCAGATCTGGTTTCTTGATCAGAAACCGTCATTCTCCTTGCATAGTCATAACTTTGATAGAGAATATCCAGAATCAATCAACAATCCATATCCAGGTTCGCCATCGAAAATCGAGTGAAAAATCCCAACTCGGATCGACATACTATCTCAAAATTCTGTGCTCGAATCTGGATCAAATCACTATGCGAATAGAATAATATACGTACATCTTACGTATTTATCTTCATTGATTATCAACTAAACCAATTTCTCTTTCTGTTCACATTTCCTTTAATTTCCATTCACTTACTCACAATTGCTTCAATCCATTTGGATTATCACCTCTATTCTTATCTCGATTGGGTATTTAACCAATAACAGTTTGAACTCCGACCATTTTATTTAGAAAATAGCTTGAAAATTTTAAAAATAGATAAGTAGTTGGAAAATAATTACTAGTTTGTAAAATAGGTGTAAAATAGTTAGAAAATAGTTAAAATAATTATAGAAATTTTAGATAATTGCAAAATAATAGTAAGATAATAATTAGTTTTGTAAAATAGTTGGAATATAGTAATTAGTTTATAAAACAGTTGGAAAATTGCTAAACAGTTTCAAAAATAATTGTAAAACAAATATAAGATAGTTTGGGTTTTAAAAGAAAGATTGTATATATAATAAATAGCTTGGAAAAATAGGTTTATATCAAAACAAGTTATATTAAAAATAGTCCAGAGTCAAAACTGCTCACTTCCCAATCTCCGTTCTCATCAATTCAATTTAAATTTCCACTTCCATTTAAATTGACCCAATTCTAATTTTAAATAACTTCAATTTCCACTGAAATTGATTCAACCCCAATTCAAGTTGAATTAACCTCAGTTTCTTTCCAAATTTAACTTTATTCAACCTTGATCTCAAGTTCTACTAATTCAAATAAATTTCAATTGAACTAGTTCCAATTTCAATTCATTTCAATTCCAGTTTGAATTAATCCCAATTTCAAACTCTATTTCAAAATCAAGTTGAATTATTCTTGATTTCCTCCAATTCAAATTCCATTTGAATTTGAAACTATTCAACTTTAATTACAATTCCAAATTATTCAAGTCAATTTGGACTAATTTCAAATTGAACCCACTTCAATTTCAAATCTTTTCAAATTAATCCAATTCAAATTTTCCATTTGAATTTTATACTTATACATCTTCAATCACAATTTCAATTAATTCAAATCAAATTCAATTTGAACTAATTTCAATTCAAATTCCAAATTCAAACCATCTCGAATTATATAAATTCGAGTTAAATTTTCAAATGTTTTTTTTATGTCCTCATTCCAGAATTTCATTTTAAATCAATTTAATCTTTCAAAAACCAATTTATTAACCAAATTCAACCTTAAAACCAATTTTCAATAATTTCAGTTGAAATTCTATTTTAAACACCCAAATCTCAAGTCCAAAGTGATTCCATTTCTCTATTTTCAAACTAAAGTTAAATTTTCTTTTTATCTCAAAAATAGATATATTACTACAGTCCATTCAAACTTATTTAACTTCCTCTAAGTTAAATTCATTTTACTTAATCCAGTCAAATTTACACAATTTGAATTTCCATTCAAATTTCAAAATACTTTCCCATCTATAAGATCAAAAACTTATCACTTTGGGTTTTCATATCTCATTCCAAATTTAAAACTCACATTTAGAGTTTATTTTAAATCACCTTTTTATATTATGTATATCCACATATATATACATATTAACTTCTTGGCCCACCAAGCCAAATTTTAACATTTAAACCATCCTTGGTTTTAATTCAAAACAAAATTCCTTTAAAGTTTAGAAACAACTTCTTATTCTAAAATAAGATTACATTCAAAATATTTTGAATAATGTTATTTCCTTTAACATTTTGAAAACCATTTTAAATGTTTAAATTTAGAATTCAGAACTACAGAACTTGAATCCCACTTTAATCTACATCCTTTCTAATTTACGAGTTATTCTCTTTAAATGGTTATTTCCTTAAAACATTTTATTGTTTATTGGAAAACAATCATCCCATTATTAAACACAATAACCATTCTATTTCTCCGATTTGAAACCAATTCTAATTCATCTTATTTAAAAATTCTTTCCCAATTTCAAGATTTTAAATTTCGGTTTGCATCCATTTCAAACTCATCTTTATTCAATTTCAGTTTGGTTGTATTTCTATTACCACTTAATTTAATTCCAATAATTTAACAACCAGTTACCATAATATTTATTAGAAAGAAATGTTGCTTCATATATATATATATATATATATATATAAAATCATTGAAAATCTCTATATGAGAAAATAACAAGTACGCTCTCATATCTACATATACACACTCATCTCATTCTAGGGTACTATTGACCCTATACTTAATGAGTACACCCACCAGAGCCAAGGTTCTCGCTTAACCTTCTGCTCTGATACCAAATGTAACGACCCGAAAATTTCGATTCCGAAACTTCCAGATAGTTAGGAAAAAAAGAAAAGAGAAAGAAGAAGAAACAGAAACAAGACACAGAAACCTCACATTCGCAGCGGATCAAAATATAAATAACATAAATAACGGTTTTACAAAGAAGAATCGTCATTAGTACAATTATAATTTAATTACATCAGAGTTAAAACTATTACCAATCACTGGACAGTTAAAATAACTCGTCCCAGAAGATAATAATAATATACACAACGGAAATCTCTCCATAGGTTTCTGTCATCCAGCTTGCCTCTTGAGCTCCAAAACGTCCATACCTGAAAATCTGTAATACTCGGTCTGATCCGAGCATTACATCAAAGTAACACCGGGGTCAGGCTGGAAACCAGCGTGAGTAAACCAATCTAACATGGACTACAACAATATAAAATTTACATAAAACCCGAGGTAACTAGTATTAATTTACAACTTCACAGGTTTGGTATAGACAATACTTTATTTCACACGTCAATTTCTAAGTTCCAAACTTAGAATAAATGTTCTAGTTCACTTAAATCATTTCATTACAACCTATTGACTCCACATATCAATTTATAAAGAATCGAAATGGTTTTGGGTATTTATTAATACCCCATCCCTATCTCTTCAAATTCAATACCATCTTGACCCAAATTAATCAAGTGAAATTCAATTTAACCTTAAATGCAAGATGTCACGTTTACACAACAATTTATCATCGATAGATAACCACATTACCATTGTCCATCCAGCATATCATATCACAAAAATTTTCTTATTAAAGATATCAATTAATTCAAGGCATTTAATCATCATTCAGTCATTCCAAAATCAAGATGGATGATTTCCAAAATCAATTTAGTTTATTTCTAATTAAATCAATTATTAATCCTTTAATCACTTAGATTAATTAATTTTAAACAATTAATTAATCATCTTTTAAATATCCATCTTAATTAATCAACCTTGATTAATTATCTTTAATTGCGTAAAGTAATTATCCTTTAATTAATTACACAAATTAATTATTCTTAACCATTTACAGTAATTAATATTTAATTACTTTCATTAGTTACATGAATTAATTACTTTAATTAAGTAACCAAATTAATTACATTAAGTATTAATCCTTAATTACTTTTATTAAGTAATTATCCTTAACCAATTCTACAAATGATTATCCTTAATTAATTATTCAATTAATTACCTTAAATTAATCACATTTATTTATCATTTCACAATCCCTAGTTAATGGTCTTCATTAACTATAATCAATTCTCTAACTACTTTTCTAGGTAATTAAAGTTTAAATTAATCATTATTAATTTCAAAGTAATTAATTCTTAATTACCAATCAATTCATCTCTAATTACTTAATTAATTGATTCTTAATTACACTTGATTGCTTAATTTATCAATCTCTAATCATTAATTAATAATTTTCATTATCTAATTAATGATCTTAATTATAAATTAAATAACCCCTAAAATTAATTAATTTTTAAACCTTAATCATTTATAAATCATGTAAATTAATTACCCTTAATTAATATCTTAATTAACCCTTTATAATTAATTATACTAATTAATTATACTTAATTTCCTTAAATTAATCTAATTACATTACCAAGTTTATTTAAAATAAACTCTTTAAAAGGTTATAAATATTGAAAATCTTTAAACCCAAAATAATTCTATTCTCAAACTTAATAAAACTCCATCTTAAAACAACCTTTAATTATTTAAATTGAAAAGATTGATACATTGTTTATACTAGATCAACTTTGAACTTAAAACTTGTTATTCCTTTCTAAAAAAACAAAAAAAAAACTTGCTAACAAATAAGTAACCCGAGTCAAAACCCAGTATTTACTCGAACTAAACCTGAGAAGAATCACAATCCATCTCTTCGAGTCATCTAACATCATACATCGAGAGCAACCTTGGGAAAGACTTCTTCTTCCCAATGACCAGAACGCACAGTCCCCACATGCACGAAAGATACACGTTCACCTGCACAGCTCGTCGCCGCCGTTCCAAACCTCCTTGCCGACGCCTACAGGTCGCCAACGACCCGTTCATACCATACGACCCTCCAACAAAGTCGATCTCACAAGAAATCAGAATCGAGCAAATAATTCCATCAGGCTAAAAATTCCGATCACCCAACTACCCCTCGTGCCACGATCTCCGACCAAATGGGGCCACGCCATCACAGTTCTACCTTTGCCACATGATCTCCTCGCTGTACCCCAATCCTGGTTCAACTCGACACCTCCACGTTGCTGGAATAACCTCAAGTTCGACCCCATTCTAAAACCCTACATCAACGCTGACACACCACCGTGATGAATGATAAAACTAACGACTATTTTTCCTGAGCTTTCCAATACTCAGGCTTCCTTCCACTTCAACCACGAAGCTCGACCCACCGCCATTGGTCATGATTTGACAGAAATCAAAAAAACGTTCATCCCGTAAATTCTTAATAACCCCAACTTTAAAAATTATAAAAACCATGTCAAAATCAAGGGTTCGAAATTCGAATCCAGTCATTCTATCCAAATCTTAAGATTATCATACTTGATTTTTAGTTTGAAATGAATTTTACTGCTATTTCTTGCCTGAAAGTTCACCCCTTTTTATTACTTGAAAGTATTTTTAAAATTCAAAACTAGTTATTACTAACAAACGTTCTTTAAGAATCATAGATTAAAACTGATTACAAAATGAGATATGAATTTTATAGAGGATCCTTGAATCTGTTTACCCATCAAAGGAATGCATACACAAATATACAGACATGCACTAATGCTTTACCTTTATATGCATGTAAAAAAATTTAATTCAAACCTACCAATGCTTCATTACCTCAACTATTTGTTTCATTCATCTGGTCAAGGTAGATTTAACTTAAGAGAAGATTGGCTTACTTACCTGCCCTTTTAAAACAGAGAACAACTTTCCTTTTTTTTTCTCTCTGAAATATGTTATATTTGATTTGAATTTCCATAGTCGGTCTCTGAATCGAGTTTGAATTTGCTTGTTTGAAGCTTTAACTCTTTCTTTGCTTGATCAGGTTTGCACTAATAGCTTGATTTTCCTTCTTGTCTGATCTTAATTCTGAGGCTGCTGCTTAACTTGAAATTGAACTGATCTTTGTTTTAATCTTGTTCTAGGTTTGAAAAAATTTGCTGATTTTTTTTTTCTTTTGACTATAACCTGGTTTCCAAATTTTTTTACAATACTAAATTAAAAGAAAAAAAAAATTCTATTGCCACTTGTTAATATTGTAACACTTGTGAGTTTATATCAACACTTGTTTTACAAATGTCACCTTTAATTAGATTGTGTTAAAACCCCTTTTTTATTTTTAAATTTATTTATAATTTGTGTTTTAATCCCTTGTTTAATAAATTAGAACATATATATTATAGTTTCAAATCTTATACTTATTATGGTTTAAATGCTATATACTTTTAAATTTTATGCTTATATTTTCAAAAGATATATACTTTATCAAAGCTTAATATTTAACTTTTTAAAATTTGTTTCCTGTATTTAGATTATATATATGAACTATATTTAGCACATGTAAATTAGAAAGAAGGAATATTAGTTCTTTTATTAAATCTTGTTTACATTTTATACACTAAGTTGTCATTTCTTGTAAATTGATACATATAAGTACTAGTGTTAAAATGTAGATCAACTTTTAAATAACTCTTGAAAATTATCATCTTGAACTCAACAATAGCTTCCTGACCACCATACATACATATATATATATATATATATATATATATATATATATATATATATAAACACACACACACACATGTATATGGACACACTTAAAGTTTTCAAAAATAATAGAGTTTACACCTATCTATTTATATATTTAACGACTTGCTATTTAATCCTTCCTTTTAATTCGATAGTTTCAGATTCACTTATATACATCCATACATCCTAAATTATCAAATTTTATTTATTCAATTAAAATAAAATTAGTAACTCAATATAAAAAATCAGTTAATTATCCTATTAAATGTTATTCAAAAACCGGGTTATCACATATACACATGAGTTAAGTGTCTGGGCTCCATACCATGATACCACCCTTTTCCAGAAGGAATGGACATACCCTAGGGGTGCGACCCCTGCAACCTTGCTGCATCTTTCCTATTTCGACCATTTCCGGGGTGTGAGGTTCTGATGCAATCTCGTCCACAAAGCTACGCTTTTTCACAAAGCCATGCTTCGATCAACAAATGATCAGTAGCACTTCGTATGCCACATTACCAAATTGGGAATGTATCATTAGTAACCATCAACTACATAACCTCTGAGCTCGTACGTCTCAGAGAAGGGTGTTAAGCTAAGAGAATAAATCTCAGCCACCAAAAAAAAATGTATTTGATAGAAACCGGCTTTACATCTCAAAGTGTAATGTCAGACACACATCCATACAAGTCTGTTCCGGGTACGAACAGAACCGAAGGCATTTCCAAAGAAGCCCTTGAAATCTAGATATTCACAATCCCGATCGGACTCCCCATCACATATGGAGATCTCTATACCGTAGCTACTTAGTGCAGAGTCATTCGATAGGTTATCCAATTGTTCTCGTAAATACTCGGTCTTCACCACCGGTCTTCAAATTCAATCCATAACAAAGTATCATTATTCGAAATGGGTTATATGACATAAGGTCCTCTTCCAGCTAAACCGAATGATGAGCGCAATATTTTAAAAACATATGGATATGGGATTTCAGTTAAGTCACAACTTTAAGACCCAAAACGTTCTTTTCAAATGGTTTAAACAAATTACCATTTACAAATCTTTAATCAAAAAGATTCATTTTACAAAGTTCACCCATCTTTCATAAAGATTCATTCACAAATTTCAAAACAATTTCCATTTCAAATTGGATGAACTCATCCAATCTTTAAATCAAAGATCTAATAGCTTTCAAACGCATTTCTAAAGACTCATTCATAACTTGGAAAACCATTTTCATTTCAAAACGTGAAATCCCTATAACACAAATTGGAAATTCTTTCCTTATATGAAACCTCTTATTATTTGATAACAAATAATTTTCGTTTTGGAAAAATCCGATTTCATTTATACAATTTAGAATCCTTGGGTTAATTTCAAATTCTCAAAACAACACTTTTAAATTGGTTTAAAACCCATGTAAACTTGTATAACATTTTTTAACCATAATTTCCAACCATAGAATTCAATTTAAAATTTTGAATTCAAACTTAAATCAAATTATTTAAATTCCCAAAACTTTATTAGTTATTCAAAATAACTTTTATCGTTAAAAATTCCCTTTTTAAAAGCTTTTCACAATTAACCCAATCCATTTCCAAAACAATTTGGATTCAAAATTCAACATTTAAAACTATTTCCAAAAATCTGTGACTAACCAATTTCCTCGTGCAATCCATATTTGTGTGTGTCTAGTGTAGTCCAGGGGTTTTACACAAAAGTGCAACATCATCAATCATCACAGATTCAAGCATATAAATATCGATATTTCTATAACGTTTATCTTTCATTCACAGATTCACAGGTATAATATAAAATTTATCATAGATAAAATAAATTACATTCTTCACAACTTGAATTTAAAATAATTCAAATCACAAAGCATCGCACAGTAGAGATAACAAACAATTCACAACATTCAATAGAATACAATCATCCATAAATAAGGTTAATTGATCATCTGATTAATTAAAACCAAATTAATCGCTAATTCTGGTTGGTTAACATTAAATAGTTACAATTTATGTTAATTAATTATCCTTTAATTATTTATTAATCACCCTTAATTAATGAATTAATCAACCCTTAATTATTAAAGAATTAATCTTAATTAATTAATTATCCTTAATTAGTCAATTAATTAACCCTTAATTAATCATCATTTAATTGATTAATCTTAATTTATAAGTGATTATTCTTAATCACTTGATAAATCAATCATTAATCATTCATTTATTATCCTCGATTACTCTCTATTTATTAATTAACCTTAAGTACTTATATGATAGATTACTTAATTAATTAAAAGATAATCTATTTTATCTTTAATTACATCACTTAATTTGATTAAATTCAATTCTTAATATTTATTTGAGAAATCGTAGGCAAATCTTTTCTTAACTTCACCAATAAATCATACTTTGGAAACACTTAAAATTTATCTAATCATCTCGATAAAAGTATTTCAAAAACATATTAATAAGTTATAAAAAAACACTCAATCTTCTGGAAATAAATCTTAGAAATTTATTTAACAATCTTGTAAATAAATTTATTTCGAAAACTTGATCTATATTCACTTAAAACTTATTTACTTAATATCTTTTAAAATTTAACTAACATTTATTTCAAAACTTATTAAATCTTCACGTTTTAAAAAAGATCGAGCCATGTAGTTAAAATTCCCGAGCCAAAACGACATTCTCTCGTGCGAAATTTCGGGCTACTCGAAATCTTTATCTGCTTCGAGCTAATTCACAACAAACACGAGATCAACACCAAGGCATTATTCTACTTCTACAAGCTCAACACCCAGAAAAAAAACGTGTATGTGCACGGTGCACACCGCCTCGACCAACTCCGGTCATCTTCACCATCGTCTACAGACCGTCGATGACCAATACAACTCTTCTGACCGCCCAACATCATCAATCCCACCGGAGTTAAAAATCGAGCTAGTTGATACCTTCAGAAATTCAAACCAATCGACGAAAACTACCCGTGACGCCTCCCACAGTGATCTGAGACCTTGCGATCACGGCTAAAACTTCGCCTCTGACCCACGCGTCTATCCCCCACACCCTGGCCAATTCCAATGCTTCAACGTCGAAGAATTCGACTCGAAACCATAGAAAACCCAACAAGATTTTAAACCTATAACGCCATCGCGTCACCTCCATGGCATACTAAAAATTCAACGAGCATTTTTCCTACAACCATCAACATCTGAACTTCCTTCAGTAATGACCTCGACATTCAATTCATCGGCGATCACCAGCAATTGGCAGAGAACCCAAACCCATACAACTCACGATTTCCCACAATTTGGCAAATTAAAAATCTCAACTTCATTACTAAAATTCATCATTTTATAATACAATTCAGTTTATAAATTCCAAACTAGAGATTAAAATGATTATTTTTATCATTTTCAAGAAGTTCACTGAAATAATTTGTTCTAGAAATAAATCTTTAACAAATATAGTTGGAATTGTTTTTAAAATTTAAATTATGTTGTTAGAATAAACTTTTATTCAAAAATTATCACCTAAAACAAATTGAGGAAGAAGTATTTGAACTTTTTTATGGGTTTAGTCTATTAAAATGTTAAACAGAGGAAGAAGAAAGTGTATCTATCCCTCTAACAGACATGCATCCATACATTTATATGTCCAAACAAAAATGCATATCTACAATCATACAAAGCATTTCTAGATCATTTCAGTCATCGCCACAGGCATTTCAAAATAAAGAAGATGAAGTTTGCTCACCTGTGAGATGAAGACAGAGAATAGAGGAGTTACTTTTCTTGCCTGGAATTGGAAACTTGGATTTGTTTTATTTAGTTGCACTAGAACTCGAATTATGCTGCTAGTTTTGCATTAGATTGTAGATTGCTTGATTTGCTTTTGCTTTGATCTTTTAATTTGGTTGAAACCGATGTTGTTGCTCAGGATTTTAAATTTGAGTTTAATGCATGTTGCATGCTTCAATTTTCCAGTTTATGAATTGAATCCATTTCCATTTGCTTCAGATTTTGAAGTTTTTGATCTTGTTTTCTTTTCCGGTCTCAGTTCCTTCTTTGCTTTGATTGCTGTTTATTCTAGAATTTTGAAATGAACTCAAGCTTACTTTCTGGGTTTGAATTTCAGGCTTGAAAGCTTTTAGATTTTAGAGGATTTGAATATGAAGATGAAAGAGTTTTGAAGCTTAAGGTCTACATTGCATTTTGATTTTGGTTTGTTTTTCTGGTTTGAGTTTTTTTTGCTTTTGTTTTAACTTTTCTTTCCTAGTTTCAGATTTGAGAAGTTTTTTTTTACTAAGAAAGTTTGTTTTCTTTTTAATTCATATTTGTAAAATTTAATTTCAAAAGAAGAGATGATATTGCCACTTGTAATCATATGTTAACACTTGTTAATCTCAAATTATATAAATCAAAGACTTGTTAACATATAGGCATTTTATGTTTTTATCCTTGTTTAAAAATTAATTTAAAACTTTGTTTAAATCCTTACTGTGTTATAAATTACTTAATTTACATACATATACATTATATCTTGCTTACACTTGTCTAATTCATTGTTTAGATTGCTTACAAATGTTAACATCCTTAACCATTAACCTTACAAATGTATTTTTATATATTTTTATGTAAATATCTCATATTTAATATTTTGTATTTCCTTTTTATATAAATATCTATAAATTTGAAGAAATTGGTTATAAATAAATAAACATACATAATATATATTTTATCCAAATCATAATTTCCAAAATATATGTATATATTAGAATTAGAAAACAAATTTCTGTTAGTATTTAATTATAGAATTTTCAAATCCAAATATTACTCAAAACTTTTATTTTTAAATTCCAAATTTAAAAATTAATATACAATCAAGTTGTATTTATAAATGAGTGAACAAATATTTTTCTATAAGTATAAATCTTATTCCAACCATAATTTATTTATTTCCCAAATCTTTATTTTTAACATATATGTATTTGAATTTCAATTTTAAATTCCAAATTATAGTCTATTTATAGAATATTTCGATTTCCAAATCAAGTCCTTTATTAAAAAATCTTATACATACATACATACATACATATATGTATGTATGTATATATATATATATTTCTTTTCCCACATTTTCACATCAATCCAAAATTAAGTTTATAATTAATATATTATCCAGAATATTTATTTTTGAATTTCCAACTAGAAATTTTTAATTTTAAAATCATATTTATATTTATTTATATTGATAAACAAACAAATATCTATTTAATTTGGAAAATACCAACTTAATTTCAAAAATTAAATCAATTATCAATTTAAATTTGATTCAAAATTTTAGATCATTACAGATTTCCCCCCTTAAGAAAATTTCGTCCCCGAAATTTGTTGGACGGGAAGACAATAAAGAATGGATACACAAAGATAGAGAAACAGTTTTCTAGATCAAACTGAATAGTTATTCTGCATTTGGCTTACCAAATCAGAATATCAACAATATGAGAACAAACTCATTCAATATTACACAAGATACTCAGGTCATCCGGTCTACGAAATATGCAGGGCATCGGTTAGTACGAAGGAATAACTAACCATTCGTAGAATATATCTAGACCCAAACAATAGAAAAATGGATTTAATCTTCCAAAATTCTCAAACACTGCGTATGGATTCCAAACTCAAGTCGAAATACTCCAAAATATATATAACTTGTCCCTCTTTGGATCTTGATAATCACAAGAAATTATAATAGAATTTCGAATTTGGTTATAATCGAAATCGTTTTATAAATACAAATCTTCATATTCAACTCCATATTTAATTTACCAATTTATTTCAAATAGAATTTCAAATTCATTGAAGTTAAAAACAAAAAATTGATAACGAGAATACAAGATAGGAACTTATCAATAACAATTCGCAGGACCGCCACGCCCAAAATTCCCCCTCGAGCTGCCACGGAGAGATCAAAGAATTGAAACTGGATCAAAGAAGATTGATAGAGAAAGATTTTTTCCACTATATCAGGGTATCGACCATTTGTAGACGTACTTCCCTATCCCCTATCTCGTCCTCTTCTTGCGCTCGTACTCACTATTAGTGGATAGTAAGAGAATTTACCGAGGCATACGAACGGATATACTCATTTTAGGGTATATTTCACTCTATCTCTAATGAGCTACCTAATGTGTTATACTCTTGATCTAAAGTTTCAACCTTCAGCTCTGATACCAATTATAATGACCCTGACTCGACCTTCGAAAATCGACACTCATACTTCACTTGTACTCGAATGTCGCCGATTCAAACGCCGAATCTGGTTCGCCGAAGCTTATAACACATTAAGTATGACAACAGAGCAGAAGAAAATGAATAATATCATTGATACTACAATGAATACAATATCCAATGATATACAACAATTTGATACAAATGATATTGACATCAGAGATACAAAAATAACAGCGGAAATAAAACACAGCTGGATGGTCAACCATCGATAGCGGAAAGATAACTCCACTAGAATCTCCAAAAGAATCCAACTCCATAATGCAACTGCAACTCCATCTCCAAACTAAAGATAGATCGAACCATCATCACGATGCAATAAGCAAACTAGATAACTCCAGAATGAAGCAAATGTGATCGCCAAGATCCAAAGGCTTCAAAGATATTGAATCTACATCTACTATCTGAGAAACCCAACTCTAGACTGCCCGTGTGGAAAATTGTATGCGCCCAGAGTTTAGGAAGGGGACAATAAACTCCGGGTCAGTCATGGGACTGGTATGAGGAAACAAAAACAGTTTACCTTTATCAAAAGCAAAATAAAAGATTTTAAAGAAATTCATAATGTTTTTTGAAAAATGGAACTGCCATAAGGCCTCCCGCCACGCACACAGTGCAAGCGCACACTTGGAGGAGATTTCTCCTTATGACGGTCAAAAATGCTTACTAAGCGAAAATCCTTTTGATATTATTATTAGTGCATAGTGGAAAACATTTCAAAAGTATAATATTAGTCTTAGCCAGCATGGTACCATTATATTATGCTTACTATAGCTACCACCTGAGGTGGCAGGTAATACAACTGCAATCTTAAAGGGCTCATATTAAATGATTGGGTTTCCAACAAATGGTCAGGCAAAGGAACTTCTTGGGCCACATGGGAACGCCTCTGGAGGGACGCCTCGAGAACCTACCCAGCTTTCTGCCAACACAAGGCTGGTTTACCCCTTTCCCGGGAGTAACACCAAAGGTATGCCATCCCCGGTCGTTTGCGACCTTTATCCGAGAGCTCTCAACCACAACCATCACACAGTAATAGATTTACAATTTCCACATGAGTTAAGTATCTGGGCTCCATACCATGATACCACCCTTTCCAGAAGGAATAGACATACCCTAGGGGTGCGACCCCTGCAACCTTGCTGCATCTTTCATGTTTCGGCCATTTTCGGGGTGTGAGGTCCTGATCTCGTCCACAAAGCTACACTTTTTCATAAAGCCGTGCTTCGATTAGCAAATGATCGGCAACACTTCGTGTGCCACATTACCAAATTGGGAATGCATCACTAGTAACCATCAACTACATAACCTCTGAGCTCGTACGTCTCAGAGAAGGGTGTTAAACTAAGAGAATAAATCTCCGCCATCAAATAGAAATGTATTTGATAGAAACCGACTTTACATCTCAAAGTATAATGTCAGACACACATCCATACAAGTCTGTTCCGGGTTCGAACAGAACCGAAGGCACTTCCAAAGAAGCCCTTGCAAACCGGGTATTCACAATCCCGATCGGACTCCCCATCACATATGGAGATCTCTATGTTGTAGCTACTCAGTGCAGAGTCATTCGATAAGTTATCCTATCGGTCTTGTAAATACCCGATCCTCACCACCGGTCTTTAAATGCAATCCATAACGTCGTATCATTATTCGGAATGGGTTATATGACACAAGGTCCACTCCTGGCTAAACCGAATAATGAGCGCAATATTTTAAAAACATATGGATATGGGATTTCAGTTAAGTCACAACTTTAAGACCCAAAACTTTCTTTTCAAATGGTTTAAACAAATTACCATTTACAAATCTTTAATCAAAAAGATTCATTTTACAAAGTTCACCCATCTTTCATAAAGATTCATTCACAAATTTCAACACAATTTCCATTTCAAATTGGATAAACTCATCCAATTTTTAAATCAAAGATCTAATAGCTTTCAAACTCATTTCTAAAGACTCATTCATAACTTGGAAAACCATTTTCATTTCAAAACTTGAAATCCCTATAACACAAATTGGAAATTCTTTCCTTGTATGAAACCTTTTATTATTTGAAAACAAACAGTTTTCTTTTATGAAAAATCCGATTTCATTTATACAATTTAGAATCCTTGGGTTAATTTCAAATTCTCAAAATAACACTTTTAAATTGGTTTAAAACCTATATAAACTTGTATAACATTTTTAAACCATAATTTCCAACCATAGAATTCAATTTCAAATTTTGAGTTCAAATTTAAATTAAATTATTTAAATTCCCAAAACTTTATTAAGTTATTCAAAATAACTTTTATCTTTAAAAATTCCCTTTTTAAAAGCTTTTCACAATTAACCTAATCCATTTCCAAAACCATTTAGATTCAAAATTCAACATTTAAAACTATTTCCAAAAATCTGCGACTTAACCAATTTCCTCGTGCAATCCATATTTGTGTGTGTATAGTGTAGTCCAGGGGTTTTACACAATAGTGCAACATCATCAATCATCACAGATTCAAGCATATAAATATCGATAAGCAGTATATTCTATAACGCTTATCTTTCATTCACAGATTCATAGATATAATATAAAATTTATCACATATAAAATAAATTACATTCATCACAACTTGAATTTAAAACAATTCAAATCACAAAGCATCCCACAGTAGAGATAACAAACAATTCACAGCATTCAATAGAATACAGTCATCCATAAATAAGGTTAATTGATCATCTGATTAAGAAAAATCAAATTAATCACTAATTCAGATTGATTAACATTAATTAATTACAATTTATGTTAATTAATTATTCTCTAATTATTTATTAATCACCCTTAATTAATAAATTAATCAACCCTTAATTATTAAAGAATTAATCTTAATTAATTATCCTTAATTAATCAATTAATTAACCCTTAATTAATCATCATTTAATTAGTTAATCTTAATTTATGATTATTCTTAATCACTTGATAAATCAATCATAAATCATTCATTTATTATCCTCAATTACTCTCCATTTATTAATTAACCTTAATTACTTATATCATAGATTACTTAATTAATTAAAAGATAAATTATTTTATCTTTAGTTACATCACTAAATTTGATTAAATTCAATGCTTAATATTTATTTGAGAAATCCTAGGCAAATCTTTTCTTAACTTCACCAATAAATTATACTTTGGAAACACTTGGAATTTATTTAATCATCTCGATAAAAGTATTTCAAAAACATATTAATAAGTTTAAAAAAAAACACTCAATCTTCTGGAAATAAATCATAGAAATTTATTTAAAAATCTTGTAAGTAATTTTTTTTCGAAAACTTGATCTATATTAACTTAAAACTTATTTACTTAATATCTTTTAAAATTTAACTAACATTTATTTCAAAACTTATTAAATCTTCACGTTTTAAATAAGACCGAGCCATGTAGTTAAATACCCAAGCCAAAACGACATTCTCTCGAGTGAAACTTTGGGCTACTCGAATCTTTATCTGCTTCGAGCTAATTTACAACAAACACGAGATCTACGTCGAGGCATTCTTCTTCTTCTACAAGCTCAACACCCAGAAGAAGAAAAAACGTGTACGTGCACGGTGCACGCCGCCTCGATCAACTCCGGTCATCTTCACCATCGTCTATAGACCGTCGATGACCAATACAAGTCTTCTGACCACCCAGCATCATCAATCCCATCGGAGCTTAAAATCGAGCTAGTCGATACCTTCAGAAATTCAAACCAATCGACAAAAACTACCCATGCCGCCTCCCATAGTGATCTGAGACCTTGCGATCACAGCTAAAACTTCGCCTCTGACCCACGCGTCTGTCCCCCACACCCTGGCCAATTTTGATGTGTAACAACCCTGTATTTTGTAATTATTTTATTGTATATTTTAATTATTTTAATCTAAAATTTTGATTTAAAAACTTATTTTACTTATTTGGAATGATTAAATTTATTATTTAAATATAAAATCTTGATTTTATATGAGTTATAATTCCAAACTGTGTAAGTTAAATATTTGCTTGAAATGTTGATTCTGGTCAAAATAGTCAAACTGTGACTTTTAACTTAAAATTTTAAAAGTTTGAAATTTTTTTTCTTTTATTATGAAAGTACATAAAATTCTAAGAACACCACTTTTCGTTTCGTTGAAATTGGATGTAAATTGTGAAAGTTATACCCTTTACAATATTGTGCATATATAGGGTTATTTAACAATGACTATTTTAAATTGAATAAATTACTTCTTCTTTGTTATATTTTATTTTAATATGTAATGATATGTTTTATTATGTATATTTTGACTTTTAAATATTTTTAAATGATAATAGAATTTTTCCAAAATTTACTGTATTTATTTCCTATTTTTAAAGGCTGTTTTATAATTTTCTGCTATTTTCTTCATATAAATTTTACTTAATTAATTTTTTTTTTTAATTTTGTGAATGCATTTTTTTTATTTTTTATAAATATTTTTACAAGTCCATGAAGATTTTCTAAAGTTCATTTGAAATTATTTCTAATTTTTAAAGCCTAGTCTGCAATTTTAAGCCATTTTCTTAATTTAATTATATATAATTAAAATTTATTGATTTATTTTATACATTCACTTTTATTGCCGTGTTTTACTTTATTTTATTCATTTTAAATGTGTTTAAATTTAAGAAAATTTTTCCAAAGTGTATTGAAGTTATTTCTAATTCCTAAGTCCAGTTTTCATTTTCTGTGCCATTTTTCTTATTTTAATCATATCTAATTAATATTTAATTATTAATATTTTGTTTATCTGTTATATTTTCAAATTCTAACTGAAATTTATAAGTGTTTTTAGTTATTTAAGATGTATATGAATATATATAGGAAGTTTAAAAGGTTTGAAAGCAAAGAAACGTAAAACCGTTTTAACGTTTCTTCTTCCGTTTCTTTTCCAATTAATAGATTTAATTTCCTTTGACCGTTCCTTTCTTTATTGTAGCTGTGCATTTCTTACCTCATTTTCACGTGAAAACATTCCTCTCCACTTCATTTTCCATGGCTAGAAAGGTTTGGTAATGGCTTCTCTTTTCCTCTTCTTTTTGCTCTTCTTTTTCCATTGTTTTCTTATATTTTGCCTTGTTTTCTCATGTGTATTGCTTGGCCTCTCCTCCATAGCCACGGCCACCACCTCCTACATCTCTTCCCAACCATCACCACCATCTACTCCATCAGATCTGACCATGGCCGAACCCCTTTTGATGGTCAAACCCCTCAAACTACAACCTAGATGCGTAGATCCATGCTTATTTGACCTCTACATGCTCATCCACTTCAACCACCACCCAAACCACCACCATAGCCGCCACCACTCCCCAGACCTGACCAAAACACACCCCTCCTCACCTCTGTCTAGTCATGACACATCACAGGCCGAGCCCAATCCCCAAGGCTGAGCCCTTGTTTTGACCAAAAACCACCTAATTGCCTTCAAAACCACATCACCTCCTCATGTACAAACTCCACCTTGTCTTGCCTTGAACCCGAGCTATGTTAGCCCAAACCTCACCCAAAACTTGACCACATCTGAACCACATCAGACCCCAAAGCCATACCAAACAATAGAGAAGGCAAAGCAAAAGACTGCGTAGTAGTATCTCCTTTTATTTCAATGTTATTGCATTTTAAAGTCGTATTGAATTTTGTTGTTTTGATTGTTTGTTTTGGGTTGTACACAAGAGTTGTAGATTGGATTCGTTCTCCACTCATGTCTGTAGTCTTGTCATCGTGCTTGTCGTGCTTTGGAATCGCACTTGTGTTAGTTGTTTTGGTCTTCAACTTGAAAAAAAAGTGAGTCTTTCTCACTCTGACATTTATACTTATGAAAAGTGAATTGATGACAAGTGTTTAGTAACATAAAATGTTTATGAAAATTAATGATGATCATATGATATGCTATGCCATGTTATTACCATGTTATTACCATGTTTAAACTGTTAATTTTCACCTGACATCTGATATATGACTGTATATTGTGATATTGACCTTGTTTATATTATTTCTGTATATGATCACACTGCAAGTTCCCTGTTAGAAAAAAAAAATGTTATTGGCTGAAATGATAGGCCTGAATGGTTTTAAATTTTTCATTTTGACTTGGGATTGCGGGTTTGAAATGATAAAACCCGGATTTTCTTTGTAAATTATGGGTTGAAATGATATATTACCCATATCACTTTACCTAGCGTAGAAAATTTTATACAGGCCCGTAGTTAAAATATGTTTTTCTAAAATTTTAAATATTTTAGAAATTTAATTATTATAATATTTTGATTTTAAATTTAATAAAAAAAGGATTTTTGTAAATTATTATTGATTTTCTGAATAATTGTAAGTGAAATGAATTAATGAAAAAGTTAGAAATTTTGAACGTAAGTTATTTTGGAAATTTTGATTTAATTTTAATTGGAAATTTAATTGAGTATGAAATTATGATAAATTTATGATAATTTTAATTTAAATGAATTTAAAATGATTTTTATCATATTTATGATTTTTTTAATAAAGTTGAAATGTGAAATGAATAAATATTTTAAGTTGAAACTTTGAAATATAACTAGAATTGGAAATTTATGAAATTGACGTAAGGTGAACTTTTAGTTAAGTAAATAAAAATAAAACTAAGTTATATTTGAGAATTTAAACTTAAGTGTTAAGTTGAAATTTAATGTAATGGATTTTAAAATTGAACATTACATTTTAATAAGTGGATTATTATTAAATCTTGATTTTTGAATGGAAATTTAACTTTATAAAATCATGAACTTGAGGAAAATTAAATGATGTTTATAAATATGAAAATGTATGATTTTATAAGTTAAAAATGTTTTTAATAAAAATATAATTGGTTGAGAAATTATATTGAATATTTGAAGTTAATTGACTGCATTTTGAAATGCTATTAATTACAATGTAAATGATATTACGGCATTTGTAAATGCTGAAGTTGATCATAATGAACTAAAAAGCTAAATTGAATAAAAAGCTATTATAGAAATTTTTGTAAGTGCTATAATTTTATTTTTATTTTTTTTGAATTTAACTAATTTATTTGACATTTAAGTAAACCCTATTACAACATTTTAAAATGTCGTCTTTTGATAAATTGAACTGTTTTGAATGTAACTTTCCTTAGCTTTTTCTAAATACCGCGAAAAATGAATTTTCACTGTTTTAATAAACTTAAGTGAATAAATGAACTTTGGAAGTTGAAATTTTGGCAATTTAATAATTTAATTATTAAACATAATAACTTCATTTAATGATTAAAAATGATTTTGGAATATAAACTGTTTTGAAATATGAATTGAAATGGTATTTTAAATTGAATAAAATGAATAATGATTGAAATGTGGTAGTGAAAGATATGATATTTTGATATTAAAATGATTTGAAACGAAGTTTTGAAAGATATGATATTTTGATATTAAATGATTTGAAAAATGGAGTTTTGAAAGATATGACATTTTGATATATTAAAATGATTTGAAACGAATTTTTGAAAGATATGATATTTTGATATTAAATGATTTGAAAAATGAAGCTTTGAAAGGTTATGATATTTTGATGTATTAAAATGATTTGAAAGGAAGTTTTTAAAAGGATATGATAATTTAATATATTGAAATGGTTAGAAATGACTTGATATTTATTTTGATAAATATTTGAATTGAAAGATATTTTACGATGATATATTGAAATGGTTTTGGAAATGATTTAATCTTTATTTTGATAAAGATTTGGATTGAAAAGGATATTTTATTTTGAAGTATAAAATATTGTTTTAAGGTTATAACAGCGGGTTATAATAACGATTGGTTGTTAAAGAGACCGGGATCGGATATTGTCTTATAGCCGGCCAATACCGAAAACCACTTTAACAACTGTGTACGCGGTGGAGATTCCAGAATGAAGTAGGATGGTGGCGACGTTCTCGAGGTATATTACGTGGACCCAACTCCCGTGAGTTGGCATATATGACTAAAACAGGAGCTATACCGGGCTACACAAAGGGTCGCACCCTTTCATCGAGCATGCTCCATCGGAAACCATTCTATTACTGTTGTGATTCGATTCGGTGGCGCCACTTTGATTCGGGGGTATTGTTCGAGGTGGGCGGAAGCTGCTGGCTTGCCGTCACCACCGGTCCGGGAGTGCAAACGGTGTATCCACCCTGGCATTGCCTCGCGTGCCGTGTCATATCCTTATATCGAGCCCACTACGATTTTGGTTTTAAAGATCCGACCGCGTTAAGGTTCACCATCCCCTTAACGCTATTTTCTATATGATTATACTTTACTGATTAGACACTACCGTATATAGCGTATATTACTACATAGTAAATAGTTTAACGGATCCTTAGAGGATGGGCGGTCCCAAGCATCTTTTAAGTTACTGATGCATTTTGTTACTGTTCACTTGAGTTGATTTACAGTTTATAAGTATTTATGTCCTGACTCGAGGATTTTGTGTTTTGCTTTACGCTCGGGTCAGATTGAGTGAGTTAGCATTCCAGATTCACCTTCGGCGTTGGAGCTTTCCTTGAAGATCCAGCCATCTATTTTGTTTCAGTATCCAGTGGTTTAGTGATGTATCTGATTTGTACCTGATGTATCCTGTTACTCTTCTGTTGTATCTTATTTAACTCTGATGTATCTCATATTTATATAGTAGCTTCATGAACTACTATCTCTTTTTCTTCCGCTGCATTTTTATATACTCCGTGTCTGTGATATGTGATTTTTATTTACTGTATATTCTGAGATTTGCCAAAATTTTATTTACAACGCGGTATTTTGAGCAATTCAATTCCGGCATGAGTGTCTACCTATACACTTATAATGGATGCGAATGGTTGAAAATACCAACTCGTTACAGTTGGTATCAGAGCTTTGGTAGCTCTAGGCAAAACTCAGCATATGGAGTGAATGTATTTACAGAATCACTTTCATTCGAGTTTGAATCTCTCCCTTTTGACTCGATTCCTTTGAATTTTGGAACGTTCCCTACAGTTCCAAAATCCATTCGTATCCCTCACTATTCATCTTCTTTTGACTCTGAAGCATTTCATAACTTCGCTTCGAATGATCTTTCTAGTGAGTCGGCGGTCACGCCAATTTCAAATTGAATTGCAAAAGGGGGAAAACTCTTTTACAATTAGCATCGATTCACCAGAGATTCTTATCTATTCTTGGTTTAGATGCTAATATCTTTTGTTATTCCAAACTCTAACTCTTGAGGTTGAATGTAGATTTACCCTAGAAAATCCACATCGATCTTATTCTTTAAGTCACGGTTGACCCGGTTAAGGTTGCCCGTGATTTATATAAGCTTATCCATCTTCCTATTCTGTTATTATATCATGTCATCCTTGTTTCCAACTTATTTTTAAATCATAATCTCCTTTGATTTGTGTTAATCAGAAATTTGAATCTCTATCCTTCTTTGAAAATCTATTCATGTATAGTGTATTTGTAAACTAGTATTTAAAATTAAAATGTTTTATATATTGGGTTGTTTGAGTTGTTGATGTTGAGTTGGGTTTCTGATCGATTCGTCTGATCAACGTTATCGATAGGATTTCTAAAACACTTTGATAGAACAAACTGACACAATATTATTTTAAAATTTTTTTAATGAAATAAATTTTGATATATAAGTAAATTTATGGAACTTGATGAAATGAATTTAAAACAAGAATTTGAGGATTTAAATTCCGATTATTTCGAACTTTGGTTTATAGTTTTAAAAGGTTATATTATTTAAAGTATTTTGAATAGAATTTGTTTTCAAAGAATTTTAAAGGTTTAAAATTAGTGCTCTTCTCTTTGTCGCTGGAAAATAACTTCGGTGATGATCGCGACATCATCGACATTCATTTTCGAGTTTCGAAGTTAAGAGACTGTTCTGTAGTCTTGCTACAGCTTTGTTTTGGGAAATTAAATTGATTTGAATTTCTAAAATATGACTTGATTTATAATATATATATATAGATATATGATTGAAATTTGATTTGACATATTATATATGTATATATATTATTTTTTATCTCTAAATGGTCTGAAGAAATCGGAAATTTAATTCTTAAATTCTATTTTCAAAGAATAATTTCAATTATAAAAAGAAAATAATTTTTTTTTTTGAATAAATGATTTAAGCTTGAAATGATTGAATTGGAAGGTTTATTTGTATAATACAATTGCATTCAAATATAACTTACCTTAATTTCAGAATTTAAAAATGTAATTGGATAATATACGATATAAAAAGATTTTATAAATAAAATTTGAGTAGTTATAATAAATGTTATACACTTAAATTTTAATTATAAAATGATTAACAGAGGTAAATATAATAAAAGGTAATTGAATAACTTACAATAAATTAATGTTAAAAGAACTAAGAATAAAATAAAGCAGTTATAATAAGTGTAAGTATGTTTAACATAAGTGATAAATATAGTGAGAGGAATAAATTTAATTTTAATTAGAAATAAAGGAGAATTAAATTTATTAAATACATTGTGAGTGTAATAAATGATTATTTTTCTAACCCTTGGTTTTAAAAAAAATTGTTGATTAAAGATGATTAGATAATAGGATAATGAAATTTGAGATAGTTAAGATTTATTTAACTTGTGTAAAAGTTTATTTTCTATTTAAGTTGAAATTTCCATGGTTTCAAATTTATTTCCTTATTTTGCTTTTCAAACTATCTTTTGGTTGTCCTTATCATCCTTATCTTGCTATAGAACGGTATAGGCATCTTTCTATAATCTTTCTGTTTAGAAATCTTTCTATAATCTTTGATAGATCTTTGGTAATCATTTTGAATCCACCTTTTTCGTGCCTGTGTTCTTGATTCTGGAGGATCTTGGAAAGATCACCTCCACCTTGTTAAACTTACCTATAACAACAGTTATCAGGTATAACTTCAATCTTCTTATCATCTTATCTTAATCCTATTTCACTCTATCTTTTCTGTGCCCTTCCATACCTCATTCCTTTTCGGGGACGAAAAGTTTTGAGTGGGGGAGAGTGTAACAACACTGTATTTTGTAATTATTTTATTGTATATTTTAAATATTTTAATCTAAAATTTTGATTTAAAAACTTATTTTACTTATTTGGAATGATTAAATTTATTATTTAAATATAAAATCTTGATTTTATATGAGTTATAATTCCAAACTGTGTAAGTTAAATATTTGCTTGAAATGTTGATTCTGGTCAAAACAGTCAAACTGTGACTTTTAACTTAAAATTTTAAAAGTTTGAAATTTAATTTTTTTTTCTTTTATGATGAAATTACATAAAATTCTAAGAACACAACTTTTCGTTTCGTTGAAATTGGATGTAAATTGTGAAAGTTATACCCTTTACAATATTGTGCATATATAGGGTTATTTAACAATGACTATTTTAAATTGAATAAATTACTTCTTCTTTTTTATATTTTATTTTAATATGTTTTATTATGTATATTTTGACTTTTAAATATTTTTAAATGATAATAGAATTTTTCCAAAATTTACTGTATTTATTTCCTATTTTTAAAGGCTGTTTTATAATTTTCTGCTATTTTCTTCATATAAATTTTACTTAATTAATTTTTTATTTTTTTATTTTGTGAATTCATTTTTTTTATTTGTTATAAATATTTTTACAAGTCCATGAATATTTTCTAAAGTTCATTTGAAATTATTTCTAATTTTTAAAGCCTAGTCTGCAATTTTAAGCCATTTTCTTAATTTAATTATATATAATTAAAATTCATTGATTTATTTTATACATTCACTTTTATTGCTGTGTTTTACTTTATTTTATTCATTTTACATGTATTTAAATTTAAGAAAATTTTTCCAAAGTGTATTGAAGTTATTTCTAATTCCTAAGTCTAGTTTTCATTTTCTGTGCCATTTTTCTTATTTTAATCATATCTAATTAATATTTAATTATTAATATTTTGTTTATCTTTTATATTTTCGAATTCTAACTGAAATTTATAAGTGTTTTCAGTTATTTAAGATGTATATGAATATATATAGGAAGTTTAAAAGGTTTGAAAGCAAAGAAACGTAAAACCGTTTTAACGTTTCTTCTTCCGTTTCTTTTCCAATTAATAGATTTAATTTCCTTTGACCGTTCCTTTCTTTATTGCAGCTGTGCATTTCTTACCTCATTTTCACGTGAAAACATTTCTCTCCACTTCATTTTTCATGGCTAGAAAGGTTTGGTGATGGCTCCTCTTTTCCTCATCTTTTTGCTCTTCTTTTTCCATTGTTTTCTTATATTTTGCCTTGTTTTCTCATGTGTATTGCTTGGCCTCTCCTCCATAGCCACGGCCACCACCTCCTACATCTCTTCCCAACCATCACCACCATCTACCCCATCAGATCTGACCATGGCCGAACCCCTTTTGATGGTCAAACCCCTCAAACTACAACCTAGATGCCTAGATTCATGCTTATTTGACCTCTACATGCTCATCCACTTCAACCACCACCCAAACCACCACCATAGCCGCCACCACTCCCCAGACCTGACCACAACACACCCCTCCTCACCTCTGTCCAGTCATGACACATCACAGGCCGAGCCCAATCCCCAAGGCTGAGCCCTTGTTTTGACCAAAAACCACCTAATTGCCTTCAAAACCACATCACCTCCTCATGTACAAACTCCACCTTGTCTTGCCTTGAACCCGAGCTATGTTAGCCCAAACCTGACCCAAAACTTGCCACATCTGAACCACATCAGACCCCAAAGCCATACCAAACAATAGAGAAGGCAAAGCAAAAGACTGCGTAGTCGTATCTCCTTTTATTTCAATATTATTGCATTTTAAAGTCGTATTGAATTTTGTTGTTTTGATTGTTTGTTTTGGGTTGTACACAAGAGTTGTAGATTGGATTCGTTCTCCACTCATGTCCGTAGTCTTGCCATCGTGCTTGTCGTGCTTTGGAATCGCACTTGTGTTAGTTGTTTTGGTCTTCAACTTGAAAAAAAAGTGAGTCTTTCTCACTCTGACATTTATACTTATGAAAAGTGAATTGATGACAAGTGTTTAGTAATATAAAATGTTTATGAAAATTAATGATGATCATATGATATGCTACGCCATGTTATTACCATGTTTAAACTGTTAATTTTCACCTGACATCTTATATATGACTGTATATTGTGATATTGACCTTGTTTATATTATTTCTGTATATGATCACACTGCAAGTTCCCTGTTAGAAAAAAAAAATGTTATGGGCTGAAATGATAGGCCTGAATGGTTTTAAATTTTTCATTTTGACTTGGTATTGCGGGTTTGAAATGATAAGACCCGGATTTTCTTTGTAAATTATGGGTTGAAATGATATATTACCCATATCACTTTACCTAGCGTAGAAAATTTTATACAGGCCCGTAGTTAAAATATGTTTTTCTAAAATTTTAAATATTTTATAAATTTAATTATTATAATATTTTGATTTTAAATTTAATAAAAAAAGATTTTTGTAAATTATTATTGATTTTCTGAATAATTGTAAGTGAAATGAATTAATGAAAAAGTTAGAAATTTTGAACGTAAGTTATTTTGGAAATTTTGATTTAATTTTAATTGGAAATTTAATTGAGTATGAAATTATGATAAATTTATGATAATTTGAATTTAAATGAATTTAAAATGATTTTTATCATATTTATGATTTTTTTAATAAAGTTGAAATGTGAAATGAATAAATATTTTAAGTTGAAACTTTGAAATATAACTAGAATTGGAAATTTATGAAACTGACGTAAGGTGAACTTTTAGTTAAGTAAATAAAAATAAAACTAAGTTATATTTGAGAACTTAAACTTAAGTGTTAAGTTGAAATTTAATGTAATGGATTTTAAGATTGAACATTGCATTTTAATAAGTGGATTATTATTAAATCTTGATTTTTGAATGGAAATTTAACTTTATAAAATCATGAACTTGAGGAAAATTAAATGATGTTTATAGATGTGAAAATGTATGATTTTATAGGTTAAAAATGTTTTTAATAAAAATATAATTGGTTGAGAAATTATATTGAATATTTGAAGTTAATTGACTGCATTTTGAAATGCTATTAATTACAATGTAAATGATATTACGGCATATGTAAATGCTGAAGTTGATGATAATGAACTAAAAAGCTAAATTGAATTAAAAGCTATTATAGAAATTTTTGTAAGTGCTATATTTTTTTTTTTTTGAATTTAACTAAGTTTATTTGACATTTAAGTAAACCCTATTACAACATTTTAAAATGTCGTCTTTTGATAAATTGAACTTTTTTGAATGTAACTTTCCGTAGCTTTTTCTAAATACTTCGAAAAATGAATTTTCAATGTTTTAATAAACTTAAGTGAATAAATGAACTTTGGAAGTTGAAATTTTGGCAATTTAATAATTTAATTATTAAACATAATAACTCATTTAATGATTAAAAATGATTTTGGAATATAAACTGTTTTGAAATATGAATTGAAATGGTATTTTAAATTGAATAAAATGAATAATGATTGAAATGTGGTACTGAAAGATATGATATTTTGATATTAAAATGATTTGAAACGAAGTTTTGAAAGATATGATATTTTGATATTAAATGATTTGAAAAATGGATTTTTGAAAGATATGACATTTTGATATATTAAAATGATTTGAAACGAATTTTTGAAAGATATGATATTTTGATATTAAATGATTTGAAAAATGAAGCTTTGAAAGGTTATGATATTTTGATGTATTAAAATGATTTGAAAGGAAGTTTTTAAAAGGATATGATAATTTAATATATTGAAATGGTTAGAAATGACTTGATATTTATTTTGATAAATATTTGAATTGAAAGATATTTTACGATGATATATTGAAATGGTTTTGGAAATGATTTAATCTTTATTTTGATAAAGATTTGGATTGAAAAGGATATTTTATTTTGAAGTATAAAATATTGTTTTAAGGTTATAACAGCGGGTTATAATAACGATTGGTTGTTAAAGAGACCGGGATCGGATATTGTCTTATAGCCGGCCAATACCGAAAACCACTTTAACAACTGTGTACGCGGTGGAGATTCCAGAATGAAGTAGGATGGTGGCGACGTTCTCGAGGTATATTACGTGGACCCAACTCCCGTGAGTTGGCATATATGACTAAAACAGGAGCTATATCGGGCTACACAAAGGGTCGCACCCTTTCATCGAGCATGCTCCATCGGAAACCATTCTATTACTGTTGTGATTCGATTCGGTGGCGCCACTTTGATTCGGGGGTATTGTTCGAGGTGGGCGGAAGCTGCTGGCTTGCCGTCACCACCGGTCCGGGAGTGCAAACGGTGTATCCACCCTGGCATTGCCTCGCGTGCCGTGTCATATCCTTATATCGAGCCCACTACGATTTTGGTTTTAAAGATCCGACCACGTTAAGGTTCACCATCCCCTTAACGCTATTTTCTATATGATTATACTTTACTGATTAGACACTACCGTATATAGCGTATATTACTACATAGTAAATAGTTTAACGGATCCTTAGAGGATGGGCGGTCCCAAGCATCCTTTAAGTTACTGATGCATTTTGTTACTGTTCACTTGAGTTGATTTACAGTTTATAAGTATTTATGTCCTGACTCGAGGGTTTTGTGTTTTGCTTTACGCTTGGGTCAGATTGAGTGAGTTAGCATTCCAGATTCACCTTCGGCGTTGGAGCTTTCCTTGAATATCCAGCCATCTATTTTGTTTCAGTATCCAGTGGTTTAGTGATGTATCTGATTTGTACCTGATGTATCCTGTTACTCTTCTGTTGTATCTTATTTAACTCTGATGTATCTCATATTTATATAGTAGCTTCATGAACTACTATCTCTTTTTCTTCCGCTGCATTTTTATATACTCTGTGTCTGTGATCTGTGATTTTTATTTACTGTATATTCTGAGATTTGCCAAAATTTTATTTACAACGCGGTATTTTGAGCAATTCAATTCCGGCATGAGTGTCTACCTATACACTTATAATGGATGCGAATGGTTGAAAATACCGAGTCGTTACATGATGCTTCCACGTCGAAGAATTCGACTCGAAACCATAGACAAACCCAACAGAGCTTTAAACCCTATAAAGTCGTCGCGTCACCTTCACGGCGTACTAAAAATTCAGCGAACATTTTTCCTGCAACCATCAACATTTGAACTTCCTCCAGTAATGACCTCGACATTCAATTCATCGACGATCACCAGCAATTGGCAGAGAACCCAAACCCATAAAACTCACGATTTCCCACAATTTAGCAAACTAAAAATCTCAACTTCATTACTAAAATTCCTCATTTTATAATACAATTCAGTTTATAAATTCCAAACTAGAGATTAAAATGATTTTTTTTATTATTTTCAAGAAGTTCACTGAAATAATTTATTCTAGAAATAAATCTTTAACAAATATAGTTGAAATTATTTTTAAAAATTAAATTATGTTGTTAGAATAAACTTTTATTTAAATATTATCACCCAAAACAAATTGAGGAAGAAGTATTTGAATTTTTTTATGGGTTTAGTATGTTAAAATGTTAAACGGAGGAAAAAAAAGTGTATCTATCCCTGTAACAGACATGCATCCATACATTTATATATCCAAACAAAAATGCATATCTACAATGATACAAAGCATTTCCATATCATTTCACTCATCACCACGGGCATTTCAAAATAAAGAAGGTGAAGTTTGCTCACCTGTGAGATGAAGACAAAGAACAGAGGAGTTTCTTTTCTTGCCTGGAATTGGAAACTTGGATTTGTTTTACTGAGTTGCACTAGAACTCGAATTTTGTTGCTAGTTTTACATTAGAATGTAGATTTCTTGATTTCCTTTTGCTTTGATCTTTTAATTTTGTTGAACCTGATGTTGGTTGCTCAGGATTTTAAATTTGAGTTCAATTCCTGTTGCATGCTTCAGTTTTCCAGTTTATGAATTGAATCCATTTTTATTTGCTTCAGATTTTGAAGTTTTTGATCTTGTTTTCTTTTCTGGTCTCAGTTCCTTCTTTGCTTTGATTGTTGTTTATTCTAGAATTTTGAAATGAACTCAAGCTTACTTTCTGGGTTTGAATTTCAGGCTTGAAAGCTTTTAGATTTGAGAGGGTTTGAATATGAAGATGAAAGAGTTTTGAAGCTTCAAGTTTACATGCATTTTGATTTTGGTTTGTTTTTCAGGTTTGAGTTTTTTGCTTTTGTGTTAACTTTTCTTTCCTAGTTTCAGATTTGAGAAGTTTTTTCTTACAAAGAAAGTTTGTTTTCTTTTTAGTTCATATTTGTAAATTTTAATTTCAAAAGAAGAGATGATGTAGCCACTTTTTATCATATGTTAACACTTATTAATCTCAAATTATATAAATCTAAGACTCGTTAACATATAGGCATTTTATGTTTTTATCCTAGTTTAAAAATTAATTTAAAACTTTGTTTAAATCCTTACTTTGTTATAAATTACTTAATTTACATACATATACATTATATCTTGCTTACACTTGTCTAATTCATTGTTTAGATTGCTTACAAATGTTAATATCCTTAACTATTAACCTTACAAATGTCTTTGTATATATTTTTATGTATATATCTCATGTTTAATATTTTGTATTTCCTTTTTATATAAATATCTATAACTTCAAAGAAATTGGTTATAAATAAGTAAACATGCATAATATATATTTTATCCAAATCATAATTTCCAAAATATATGTATATATTGGAATTAGAAACAAATTTATATTAGTATTTAACTATAGAATTTTCAAATCCAAATATTATTCAAAAAATTTATTTTTAAATTCCAAATTTAAAAATTAATATATAATCAAGTTGTATTTATAAATGGGTAAACAAATATTTTTCTATAAGTATAAATCTTATTCCAACCATAATTTATTTATTTCCCAAATCTTCATTTTTAACATATTTGTATTTGAATTTCAATTTTGAATTCGAATTATAATCTATTTATAAAATATTTAGATTTCCAAATCAAGTCCTTTATTAAAAAAATCTTATATATATATATGTATGTATATATGTTTCTATTCCCACATCTTCAAATCAATCCAAAATTAAGTTTATAATTAATATATTATCCAGAATATTTATTTTTGAATTTCCAATTAGATATTTAAAAAAAATCATATTTATATTCATTTATATTGATAAACAAACAACTATCTATTTAATTTGGAAAATACCAAAATAATTCATAATTCAATTTCAAAAATTAAATCAATTATCAATTTAAATTTGATTCAAAATTTGGGATCGTTACATATATATCTTATCCAATAGGATGAGTTGGTTTGTGTGTCACATTTTGATATGTCTATTTAGTATTTTTCACTTATTGAAATGAAGTGGAATTTTCAACGATTTTGGACAGTCGAAAACTTTTGAATTAGTTGAGAACTTGAAGCTAATTGTTTGTAAAAATATAAAAGTATATTTTTTAACCCTAGAATTTAAAGATGGTAAGTTAAAACAAGTTTTATATTTTTTGAACATCTTGGTCAAGTAAAACAAATTTGATATTGTACATATACTCTCGTGATATAATAGGGTATTATACAAGTTAAAATTAAGTTAAGTTTTTATGAAATATTTTCATAAATAATTTTAGAATTAAAAGAAATTGGTATAAGTAAGAACCAATAAGAATAAGTACGTAAGTACATTTTACGTGGATCATTTCTTCGCATAGTTCTTAATCAACGATTCAAGTACATGATTTTAAGGTGATTCACACCGACCTGAATAAGGACATATTGCTCGATTCTTGACGGTAAATACTTGGTGAGGGATCTTAATATGTTACCGATGTTTTCTATCATAATATATGGCTATGTAAAGTGAGTTGAGGTTTCTAATCAAGGAGCCTGATCGGAGTCCGCACTAGGGAAGTCGGGTGAGCGATACTAGTTTGTCAGAAAAGTTTATGCATTCGAGTAAATGATCAAATCAGATATTATGTATGGATAATCTACATACATCGTATAGGTTTACGGAAAATGTTAAGTAATTATGTGGTCTTAGTTATTTCTTGGTTTGATAGTACTGAAATTTTAGGGATGAAATTCTTTAGAGGGGGAAGAATGTAACGATCCATAATTTCTAATGTTTCGAATGAGAATATTTAATTTATTTAAATATTAAAATTTGGTTCGAATGCAATAAAATAATAATAATAATAATAATAATTTTTAATTAAAATGACTTGATTTTTAGTTTAGCATTTTTAAATGAATTTATAAGATTTTTCCATAATTTTTAATTTGTAAAATATTTAAACTATCTTTTCACATATTTTACGGCAAACGTTGGTATTTTTTAAAATTTCATAGAATAAGAAAACTAGTATATTTATTGTTGTTTTGTGATCATGTCACATTGTTGTGTTCGATTGTATTTTTATTTCTATCTTTCGTGGTCCAGATGCGAATGGGATACTATGCAACTTAGTACTCAGACTTTGAAATGATGGTTGCTTAGCTTGGAAGCTTTATGTTTTCTTGTTTTATGCACCATATCACTTCACTTCATGTCACAATAAATTAAATTCACTTCATCTTATTTCATATCACTTCACTAATTTCTTCTTCCTCTTCTTCTTTCACATTTCCGTTACTACAGATTAAAAAACAAAACAACCTTCCATCTTCAAAAATTAATATCTCCAATTTATTCACTTATAGCTAAAACTTCCAACTACAAAGTTGTTTAACACCTCCAACACTTTCTAAAAAGAATCGTGTAACATATCGATATTTTCAACCATTCGCATCCGCACATGTCGGACTTGAATTGCTCAGAATATCATATTGTTAATTTATATTCTGCAAAACTTAGCATATACAGTAAATAAATCAATCACAGAATCACGGACACAGAGTAATATAATAATAATGCAGCGGAATAGATAAATAGTACTTCATGAAGCTACTATATAAACAACAGAGTTTGAAATAAAATACACCAGAATATCTCAAATATGATGAAGTCTCGAATACAAACAGATGACATCTCTGAACAACTTAACAGGAAAAGATGAAAGCTGAATCAATAGTTGGATCTCCAAGCGAAGCTCCAAACACCAAAGGTGAGTCTCAAATATTGTGTCACTCAGTCTAACCCAAGCGTAAAGCAAAACACAAACATTCGAGTCAGAATTAACATTCTTATATCAATAAATCCAACTCAAGTGAAATATCAACTGAAATACAAGTAACTCAAAGGATGTTTGGGATAACTATCCTCTAAGAATCCATGGAACCAAACGCCATTATAACACCATGGTCATTTCAAAATAATTTATACTTCAGAACCAAAATATCATTTCCAATTCAAATATATCTATTTCCAAATTTTAGCACTTTCAAAGTTGCAACATTTTCGAAACCTAAAACACTTTGAAATCATAATTTTCTGGAAAAAATCATAACATCCACCACTTAAACAGTTTAATAATAGTGTATAAAATAAAATGGTTCATGAAATAAATAGTTTATATAAAATAGTCATAAGTTAAAATAGTTTATATTAAAATATTTTTATATTAAAATAGTATATACATTAGATAATTTATAAAGTACAATATTTATAATTTCTTCAAATTTCACAAATCGATTCTAATCAACTTAAGTTCCAGATTCAAATTTAATTCAATCTCAATTTATCAATTTCAATTCAATTCAATTTCTAAATAAACAAATTCAAATTATATCGATTTCAAATACAGATTTGAACCATTAAATTTCAATATATTTCAAAGCTTTAAATATTCAACATTTTCAAAAGTAAATTTAACAGTTTCTTATAGATATTGATTTAACTTCATTATTATTTATTCTTGAAACATTCACTTAATAAATTCAATATTATTTAAATAACCTTAAATTACACTTTACCAAATATTTCCTTCAATTTATTTAAACGTGATATATTCATTAAATTACTTAAATCGAAATCAAGTTATAAAATCATATCCTTAAATTTCAAATTCAATAACTTCAAATCGATTTAATTAAATAAAATTATTAATTAAATATAATACTATTATTAAATCTATATATAAAATAACATTTATATATAATATTTTAAGAATTAATATTTATTAAAACCATACATTTCTTTCCAAAACCCTAGAAATTATTTTCAAAATATTTATATATAGACCGCCGGTGTCTGTATAAAATTTTCTATCCTATGGTCAAGTGATACGGATATTTATCATTTCAATATGTAATTTAAATATATACGGGTATATATCATCTCAACCCGCAATCCCAAATTCAATTCAAATGAAAATCACTTGGGTTTATCATTTCAACCCATAACGATTTTCTTCTATTCTACAGACCGGGTATGTATCATTTCAACCCATAGGAAATTATAAACTAATAGGGGACTTTCAGAGTGAGAAATATATGAAAATATATAACATATAACAACAGGTGTATATCATCAGTGATTATATAAAAATATAAACAACAAGATATGATGTCATATCCCACAGGTGAATAGTTATAGAAAATAGCATATATAACAAATTTAAATAACTACGGCAGCATATCTCAATTGTCGTTTCAATTGAAATCAAATTTAATAAATACAAGAACGTTAATTGTGAGTGATTGCTCATCTTTCGAGGCTAGAGAGATAGACAACAAAGCAAGCTGCGTATTCCAAAGCAAAGTGAGATGGGCACGAATTTAATGTACAAAGCTGGTTGATAAGGAATTGACGAGATAAATCAGAGTCTGCTTGATATAAACTGAAATGAAATATATATATCATTTATTATATTACTTTCTTAACCAATATTAAAATCTTTAAAATATGTATATGAAAATTGATATTAAGTTTAAACATATATACACAACCCAAATCGAAATCTATATGTATTAAAATCAATATATATATATATATATATATAGGTTATATAATATAAAATCTATAGGCAAATTTGAAATCAAAGTACCGATATGTATAATATATAAAAAACACAATATCTATTGAAAATCAATGTTTTAATCAATCAACATTTATGGTTATATACTCTTAAATAAACTCACATACATATACTTAAAACATACCATATATATATATATATATATATATATATATATATTATTAACCAATATGTAAACTGTTGTTACAATTATATATAACACATCTTATATGCAGATTGACTTTGTATAATATGTATGCTAACCAAACATATCATACCCTTACTTATATATAAAACTAATATATATAAACCTATCTAGCAAAAATTTATAATATGAATTAACATAGTTACATTTATACACACACACACACTCAGAGTAGAAATCTTGTACATATTTATTTATATACAATAGAAAAATATATATTAAACATTTCTATATATACAGAATATATATGGCTTTGAAAATTGGCAAGAAAATATATAAATAACTTTAGCTTATAAATATTAGTATATAAACGGTACTATAAACGTATTATATATACACGAAACAAGTATTTGTAAAAGTCAATTATATAAGCGGTGACTTATACGCATCTGCGACAAACCGAATATCATATATGTATATGTAATCCTATTCAAGAATGAAATATATATATATATATATATATATATATATATATATTTAAAACCACGTTCACTTATACATATATATACTAATAGGACAGATCATATATTTATGCTACTTATGTATATAAACATAGCGTAACATATAGAATTTTCCATATAATATGACTTGTATGAACTAATATATTTTGAAATACACGAATATCACCAGGTTACAATTTACATACTGTATAAATCTTTCGTGCTAAATAATATATATAATAGCTACTTTATATGATATATTTGGACACCCGTGTTATGTTAAAATGTACACACTAATATATTATATATTATATAGGTATACAGAACAAAGTAGATCCATTACCTTTACGAAGCAATAAAATAAAACTCTTATAACTTCATATAAAAACACAGTACTCATGTATTAATATATATATATACACACACACACGATATATAAATGTTTACAAGTTCGAAAGAAACAATACTGAGGCCTAAACTAAAATATACATATATATTTTTAAACAATGTAATATAATACTAAGTTGTAGATAAAATTTAAGATATATATATATATATATATATATCTTTATAAACTTTATTTTAAACAACATAACATCATATATAATATAACCAGTCAAAATGAACATTTCCCCGAGAACAAAAAGGAAAAACAATACGAAAGTAGGAAAATTGATCGACCCTACATATATAAAAGAATATATAAGCAGATACATACATGTGCAGGCTAGAGGAGGGTATGTGTGATGACCCAGAATTTTTGAGCATTTGAAATCAGAATATTTAATTGATTTTAAATATTTAAAGTTAATATCTTTACTTGAATTCAAATATCACTATTTATTCGATAATTAAATTATTGAATTAAATAATTTGAAGTTGGGTAGAATGTGAAATCTAGAATTTTTAGCTTGTTAAAAATAATTTAAGGGTTTGTAAAACTTATATCGATAGTACTGAAGATAGTAAAGGTGCTAAAATTGAATTTGGAAGCGTTTTGTTCAGTTTTGAAAATATATCGTTTAAATTGATATTCAAAAATAACCCACCGAGGCACAGTCTCGGATTTTGACGAAACTAGATCCATTGGATCCGTAATATTATATTATTATCGAATTTCAATTTTCGTAGCGTTTGGACTTACCGTTTGTCCGTACGGGTAAGAAACGTGTTGAAATTAAAATCGATAATTTAATATTTAAACTCGATTCAAAAGTTATCTTCCACATATGACTGAATCAAGCTCCTAAACACGTTCCATTGTGTTCGGAATACGGGTAAAACATTATAGACGCCTGGCGGCACACCTCGGGCATCAAATTTTTAAGTTGCATTAAATAAGATATTTATAATTAAAAAAATATTTTAACCTGTCAATCAGGGCTTACCTTCTCCAACACCCCTTCCTCAACTCTATATCATATCCCTCTCGTTCAAAATCAGGAAAAAAAAATCAAAATTTAACATTTCATATAAAAAAGAGGCAAACTCGGCTTGTCTTGTAACCGAAGCAGCCTTCTCCTTTATACTTTAACTCTTCGATTCCTTCCTTCTCCTCTTTCAATTCGAATCGAACCATCGAAGAAGAAAAAATCACGATTTGAAAAAAAAGTCGAGCAACGCTCGTAGCCGAGGCAGAGGTGGCTGCAGCGTGTCTCGTTCAATTAAAGGGTGCGACGTAAAGAGGAATCGACCTGGTTCAATAAAATAGAGGGGTAGCTTAAGCTAGGGCTCGATCGATTTAGAAGGACGTATCATGATCTGGTGGACTTGGGGTTTGGCATAGTCGCGATGATGGTAAAGTTTGGGGGAAGCATTGCGATTCAGAAAATCGTGATTACTGGTGTCATTTCGAAGCGTGGAGTGGCGAAGGCGGAGCTGAGATCGAGGTCAAGTGCTTGGGAGCTTCGGCCAAGAACATGTGATTTGGTCTTTTTATTTTTCTAGGTGAGCCTGTTTGTGCATGATTGTGGAAGAAGTAGCGATGTTGAGGAGGAGCTGGAAGTCGTTAAGTGCTGTTCAGATTGTTGATGAACGGGGATAGTCATGCTATGCTGCATAGAGGCAGGAGTTTCAGTTGGGAAGGAAGGTTATCTTATTAGTAAGGTCGAAAAATCGTGAAAAAACAAGTCGAGTGTGGTTCGTAGCGCTGAAACCTACAATAAGATTGGTTTGGCAAATCAAAAGTCAAGGTCTATAATCATGAAGAAACCAAGACGAGATGGATTGGATTGCAAATAAAAGCAAAGGTGAGTTAATCTCACTCATCTGGTTATAATTTAAATTTAAATGGTTAAATTTAAACAATTGGTTGATTGATTGATTGATTTGATTGGATGTGATATATTATATATATAGTAATATATAATATATATTGGAATGATTGATTTCCCGTATTATATAGCGGATGGGACCCCATGCGCCGCATAATAGCGGATGATTTTATAATTAAATCCCATATACCGCGATATTCCACCTCGAAGTGGAATTGGTATTTTATATTGTGCTAACATCTGTGGATGAAGGGAAACAGGTTGGAGGGATCCAACTGGATTCCTCAAAATTATTTATATTGTTTAATATTCTCTGTTATGAATATTCGATAATCCGTGATGAATATTATTGATAATTGGAATATTGAATGCTATGGTTTGCTTAAATATATTTCGGTACACTAGGTTATTAAAATATATAGAATTGGATTTTTGAAAAGAAATAAAAGAGTGAATTTTTAAGAAAATAATTATAGAGAATTTAAATAAATTTAAGAATGAACTGGACAAGAATAATAGTAGTTTTAAAATTCTAATAAATAAATTCCGTATATGGAAAAGGGGATTTTGAATAAACAGGAAGATAATGAATTTTATACTTCAGTGTTATTATTTAAAAGAATAAAGCATTTATTTTAAATTTAAGATTTAAATTATTGAAAAGAATAAAGAAGAAATTTGGAAAATCTGAAATTGGTATGTTTCAGTTAAAAGATTTAAAACAAAAATAATAATTATTATAAAGTCTATAATTAATGGATTTTGAAATGAATTGAGTAAGTAAAGAAATTTATTTCAAAATGGATTAAATTGGAAATCAATTTGAAAATTGATTTAAGTGGTTGAAGTTGGAACTTTAAAAGAGAAGTGGGACTTTGGAATTTATAAACTGGGTTTATAAAAGTAAAGTAATATATCAGTGGATATTTGGAGAAATAAATCCATGATGGAAAGTTATTAAAGGAATGAGAAATTTTGTTTAAAAATAAATTGTGATTTATTTTTAAAGGATTTGAAGAAAAGTATATTTCCCTGGATAGCCAAGTATATTTCAAAGTAAATTTTTAAATGTTTTAATGTCGTTTTAAAAAGCATGTTTTAAAAAAATTATTATTTCTAAATGTTCAAACTCTGAAGTAAATATTTTTCAAAATGATTATAGTAGTAATTATTTGAAGCTGACTTGATATTTTGTTTTAAAAGAGAAAATCTAGTTTTATATTTTATAAAGTAGCCACATTTTAAATATCCCTATAGTATATATCTTTAATAAAGTATTAAAGTAACTTTTAATTTAAATGTTTTAAAGGATAATTTATAATAAAGAGTTTTAAATTATTTTTAAAAATCTAAAGTTTTGTGCTTGGATGTTTTCAGTGGATTAAATATTTGGAGATTTAATTCATGGGAAAGGTGTGCCGAAAACTATTTTCAAAGTGGTTGAAAATAGAAATATATCTTGCGAAGATATTTTGAGGTTAATAAGTAATTTAGTGAAATTATTTATGGTTGATGGTTGTTTGTGAATGTTAATTGATAGTTAAATAACCAACTATCAATATTGGACAATGCGCTGATCGTTTCGAAGAGATCGGGATCGGGATTAATTTCTCGAAAACCACTTCGATTCGGTTTGTACTTTTTCGTGGAAAACGAGTTCAGAGTCGAAGATGGTGCAATGAAGTGCAAGGGCTAGTCGCTACTAATCTTGAGGATAATTCCTAAATGGATGTAGTAGGAATAGTGCCTTCGGTTCCGTTCGAACCCGGGACGGACTTGTATGGATGAATGCTTTCAGAACATCGTCAGGTGGACGACGGGCATTCTATGTGAAACGTTCTAAAAGGTAACACTTAGCCTCAAGCCTCATCAACCGAGAATGAATGAAAATCAGGGGTTATGCAGCAAGGTTAGGTGGGTAGCACCCACTTCAAGGTGAGGTCATCCCTATCTAAATGTCCCTTTTTTTGGCTTAGTGGTGCGGTTGCTGATAACAACCGTAGGGTGATCTTACTCGGGATTATCCAGTAAGGGGTAGTCCCGGCCTTGTGTTGCAGGGGATTGGGAGTAATCCTCGGTACGGTGATCTAAGCCACGTACCATGACAGGTGGTACACCAATGCCTAGTCATTAGTTGAAAATCTATTCTCCCTACGCGCCTTTTATGAGTTTTGTTTGTATTAACCACTTTGTGGCTAGTAGTTGGAATTTAATCATGTAACAATTTCGTCTATGTTAATAAGTATTTGTAAATAGACCCTATTACAATATCAGAGGATTTAATAAAAAGTGTTTTGACTATCGTAAGGTAAAAAACCCAACATGTTTATTTATGGCGTGATCTTACGAGATGCTTTTGTTTTCAAAGGGTTTTGAAACTTTAATAATCAATTTGAGTGTGGTTTTCTTATGCTGGTATTCCAGACTGACTTGGGTGTTATTTAACTGTAATGCTCGGGTCAGACCGAGTATTATAGATTACAGGAAATGATACTGTGGAGCTGGATGGCGATACGTACTTCCGTATTTGTTTAAATATTCCGCTATGTATTCAGATTGTGAGGACATGTTATGATTACCGTCCAGTTATATGTTATTGACATTGTTGAACAATGATGATGTATTCTGGTGATGTATGTGTAAAACGATATAGTTTTCTGTTGTGTAAAGATATATTATTATCTATTATATTTTATTCCGCTACGATAGTAAGATTCTAATGTTGTTTTCTACTTTCTTCTTCTACCTCTTCTTCTTTAACCCAAATGGTTCGTATTACTGTTCATCTTGAGTTGGTTGATGTAGAATAGTGTTGACTCAAGGGGTACGGATTTTCGGGTCATTACAGTTGGTATTAGAGCATAGGTTGGTGATAACCTTGGCTCTGGTGAGGATTGCTCATTGAAAATAGAGTCTGTAGTATTCTAGAATGTGTTTGAGTGTATTAATAGACATGAGCGCGTATTTGTTAGTGAATATAAATTGTTTTAATATTGTGTTGACTTATTGGTTGAGTGGAATATGAATTATGATCGAGTAAGTTGGCCGCTATTCGAGAAGAGTTCATAAACACTTGACATGATAAACTGACACAGTATTGTTTTAAAGGTGGGTGAATGATATAATTTTACCCAAAATATATTTTGATAAAAAGGAATTATTTTCTTAAATTGTTAAGTAACTTGGATGTTTGGATGATAATATTTTAAACAAATAACATTATAAAAATTGGAATGACTTGAGTAATCAAAAAATAATTGTATGAGCATAAATTATACAAATGAATTATAGTTAAAATTTGATTTAAGCCAGAATTTGAAAATTTAAAATCCCGGAGATTTTGGAAGTGTTTTTTAAAGTGTTTTGAAGATAAACAATATCATTATTGTTTTAGAAGTATTTCTGAAAGGAAATTGTTTCAAATAAATTTTAGGACGTGATATGGCATTGAACTCACTTCAGTCACTGGAAAATAATTTCGGTGATGACTGCAGCATCATCGATGTTCATTTTTGAGTTTCTAAATGACGAATTGCTGCCAAATTGATTTGTTCAGAAGAGCTAGTATGTTTTTGAAATTTTTAAAGGAAATTTGTTGGAGATAAAAACCAGTATTGGTTTAAAAATTTGAAAAATGTGATTTTGAGATAATGGTCATTTCAAAATGATTTGAAAACCAAAAGCCGGGTGTTTAAAATCCTGAATCCTTATTTGAATAGGAAATCCTGATGAGATAAGTTATAAACTTGTAAAGTTGAGATGATTTTTAAATAGGGAAGGAAAATATGAGCTTTGAATGTTGGAATTAAAATTTAAAGTGAGAAGTTAAAAATGAAATTAACTTGGATTGATGAAGAAAATCGAATCGAATTGAATTAAATAAATCTGAGTTAAAATAGAATTGAATTGGAATAAAATTCAGTTGAGTTATAGGTGATATTGAATGGAATTAGATCCTTACTTAAATAAATGGAAGTAAGTTGGATAAGTATTGGATTGGAATAAATGAATTAGAATAACTTATAAACGAATTAAAAATCCATCGAATAAAAATATGCTTGGGTTATAAATAAGCGAAAAATTTTGAGTTAAAAATAAAGATGAAAATATTCAAGCCTAGAATGAATGGAAATGTGTAAAATAATAAGTTGTGAGTTATAAAACTGGAAAGTGGAATAGAAAACCCAAAATAAATATTTTTTGATGATTTGGAAAATGAAACAAAAATCCAAACTTGAATCATAAAATAAATTGAACTTAAGAAAATTAAATGAAGAGATTTTTAGATTAAAAATCAAGTATTGAATTATAAATAGGGGGAGAACTAATTAGATAATAAGTTAGTTAATGAAATATGTAAATGGAACCTTATGTAGTTAAATAGAAGCTGAATTGTGAGTTAATAATGAAATTTGGAAATAAAATTAGAGTTATAAATCAAATTTGACTTGAATCATTAGTGAAGTAAATATAATTGAAAATAGATTAAATTAGGGATGGTTTTAGTTGCAAATAAATCCCAGATGAGTGGGAATAAAATTGAAAATGGCCTTGTAATCAATTGAATGAATTGAATCTGAAAATTTATAATTTATAATAACTAATCAAATAAATTTGTAGATTGAAATGAGATTTGATTGAAACAGAATCAAGTTAAATTGAAAAAAAAAATTATTTGTAAAATGAAAATGAGCTTAAGTATGAAATTTGAATAACTTGAAATAAATTAATTTAAGTTTAAAATTAGTGGAAGCTTGGCTTCAAGTAAGGGTAAAAGTCCATTAAATAAAAGCTTGGGTAAATTTAAATTGGGGAATGGTTATCAGTATATAAGCATTGAATGGTTCAAGCTTAATAAAATGGTCTCAAATGAAATGAAGGCAAATATGGAATGAAACGTAAATGAATGGATCGTGAATAAAATTGAAAAGGAATAAAATTGAAATAGAAGGTGTCGAGCTAAATAAAATGGTTGTGAATGAATTAAAATAGAAGAAATAAATAATAAATTGAGTTGGAATCAATTTAAAATTATTATAAGCTTAAGTAATTGTTATTCGCATGAATAACATCAATTTTGCACAGAAAATAGTCATTTTGTCGTAAACGAAAGTAAATGTACTAACAGAGGTGGATAAAATTGATTTTTAAATCAATTGGAATAATATGGCTTTGTTTAAAATTAAGAATGAATTGAATGTAGGAAAGTGGGTTGTAAACCATTCAAATTGAGTGAAAATGATACATGAATTAATTGAAAACAGTAGAATTAGTATTTATACTATATAAATTGCTTATGGAAAGTGTTTAGTGCTCATTGCTTTTAGAATTCATGTGTTTAACTATTGCAAATAAATGAAATGTTGTTAAACTTCATATATATGACACTTACATGTTTTAGTTGAGTAAGTGCAGGTTCAGGGAAGTCGTTGGGCTGGATTTGATTGCGCAAAATGCTAATTAAATAGTCGCTTGCTTAAAAATGCTAAATAAAGGTACGCCTATGCAATAAAAATAGGAAGTATGAACTTTTTTGTTTCTCCGACTGGGTGGGTCGATGTATATATATTTATATCTTTTGTCAAATTGCAAAAGCTCCTCCGTACAAAGGAGACGCTGCCAAAAATTTTCGAAAATTTTGGGAGTTAGAAAAAATTTTGGGAAATTTTTTGTTAACGACAAAACGATTTCAAATTGGAAATTGAAATAAATTAGTGGATGAAACTAATTTAAAATAATGATATGAATCAGTTATAAATGGAAGATGAAATTTTATATTCAGAGTTAAAGATAAATTAAATTCATATGGTAATGGAAAAACTAAATTGAATAGAAGTAGATATGAAAAATTCTGTAAGAAAATGTATAAAATGATTTCAAAAGCTATGATTGGATATTATTGCTAAGTAGGATATGCAGGTATTATAAAGAGAAAGGAAAATTGGTTTTGATTTCACATGATAAATTTGAATTGCCCGACCAAAAAGGTATGTGTTTAAATTTCTGTATGAAATTTGATTGGGTTTTTGATCTAGCTACTTGGCTTTTTGTTTTCTTTTGGAATTTGGGAGCCCGTAAAGGCATTTTGTAGTTGTACCGAGCTAGCCGCGCAAAGGAGACGCTGGCGAAATTTTTCAAAAATTTAAGGAGTTAGAAAATTTTTGAGAAATTTTAAAAATTTAAAACTTGGTTTTGAATTATACTTTGAATGGTTGAATGAGTAAAGTTGTTTGGGAACTATGGTAAAGTTTGGAAAGTTAGTAAGATGGATAGTGTGTCTTTAATAAAGATTGTTTAGTTGTTGTTATTTGGTTTTGGGAAAATAGTAAACGGGTATTGGACCATTCTTCTTAATTAGTAATTTCGAGGCGGAATTCTTTTAGGGGGGAGGAATGTGACGACCCAGAATTTTTGAGCATTTGAAATCGGAATATTTAATTGATTTTAGATATTTAAAGTTAATTTCTTTACTTGAATTCAAATATCACTATTTATTTGATAATTAAATTATTGAATTAAATAATTTGAAGTTAGGTAAAATGTGAAATCTGAAATTTTTAGCTTGTTAAAAATAATTTAAGGGTTTGTAAAATTTATATCAATAGTACTGAAGATAGTAAAGGTGTTGAAATTGAATTTGGAAGTTTTTTGTTCAGTTTCGAAAATATATCATTTAAATTGATATTTAAAAGTAACACTCTGAGGCACAGTCTCAGATTTCGACGAAACCAGTTCCATTGGATCCGTAATATTATATTATTATCGGATTTCAATTTTTGTAGCGTTTGGAGTTATCGTTTGTCCGTACGGGTGAGAAATGTGTTGAAATTAAAATCGATAATTTAATATTTAAACTCGATTCAAAAGCTATCTTCTACATATGACTGAATTAGGCTCTGAAACATGTTCCATTATGTTTGGAATACGGGTAAAACATTTTAGACGCCTAACGGCATGCCTCGATAGGGCATCGGATTTTTAAGTTGCATTAAATAAGATATTTATAATTAAAAAAAATAACCTGTCAATCAGGGCTTACCTTCTCCAACACGCCTTCCTCAATCTATATCATATCCCTCTCGTTCAAAATCAGGAAAAAAAAATCAAAATTTAACATTTCATATAAAAAAGAGGCAAACTCGGCTTGTCTTGTAACCGAAGCAGCCTTCTCCTTTATACTTTAACTCTTCGATTCCTTCCTTCTCCTCTTTCAATTCGAATCGAACCATCGAAGATAAAAATCATGATTTGAAAAAAAAAATTCGAGCAACGCTCGTAGCCGAGGCAGAGGTGGCTGCATTGTGTCTCGTTCAATCAAAGGGTGCGACGTAAGGAGGAATCGACCTGGTTCAGTAAAATTGAGGGGTAGCTTAAGCTAGGGCTCGATCGATTTTAGAAGGACGTATCATGATCTGGTGGACTTGGGGTTTAGCGTAGTCGCGATGAAGGCAAAGTTTAGGGGAAGCATTACGGTTCAGAAAATCGTGATTGTTGGTGTCATTTCGAAGCGTGTAGTGGCGAAGGCGGAGCTGAGGTCGAGGTCAGTTGCTTGGGAGCTTCGGCCAAGAACGTGTGATTTGGTCTTTTTAATTTTTTTAGGTGAGCCTCGTTGTGCATGATGGTGGAAGAAGTAGAGATGCTGATGAGGAACTGGAAGTCGTTAAGTGCTGTTTAGATTGTTGATGAAGGGGGATAGTCATGCTATGCTGCATAAAGGCAGGAGTTTCAGTTGGGAAGGAAGGTTATCATGTTAGTAAGGTCAAAAAATCGTAAAGAAACAAGTCGAATGTGGTTCGTAGCGGTGAAACCTACAATAAGATTGGTTTGGCAAATCAAAAATCAAGGTCTATAATCATGAAGACACCAAGCCGAGATGGATCGAATTGCAAATAAAAGCAAAGGTTTGTTAATCTCACTCATCTGGTTATAATTTGAATTTAAATGGTTAAATTTAAACAATTGGTTGATTGATTGATTTATTTGGATGTGCTGTATTATATATATAGTAGTATATAGTATATATTGTAATGATTGATTTCCCGCATTATATAGCGGATGAGACCTATGCGCCACATAGTAAAGGATGGTTTTATATTTAAATCCCATATACCGCGATATTCCATCTCAAAGTGGAATTGGCATTTTATATTGTGCCAACATCTGTAAATGCAGGAAAACAGGTTGGAGGGATCCAACTAGATTCCACAAAATTATTTATATTGTTTAATATTCTCTGTTATGAATATTCGATATTCTGTGATGAATATTATTGATAATTGGAATATTGAATGCTATGGTTTACTTGAATATATTTCGGTACACTGGTTATTAAAATATATAGAATTGGATTTTTGGAAAGAAATAAAAGAGTGAATTTTTAAGAAAATAATTATAGAGAATTTAAATAAATTTAAGAATGAACTGGATAAGAATAATAGTGGTTTTAAAATTTTAATAAATAAATTCCCTATATGGAAAAGGGGAATTTGAATAAACAAGAAGATGATGAATTTTAAACTTCAGCGTTATTATTTAAAAGAATAAAGCATTTATTTTAAATTTAAGATTTAAATTATTGAAAAGATAAAGAAGAAATTTGGAAAATCTGAAATTGGTATGTTTCAGTTAAAAGATTTAAAACAAAATAATAATAATAATAATAATAATAATAATAATAATAAAGTATATAATAATGGATTTTGAAATGAATTGAGTAAGTAAAGAAATTTATTTCAAAATGGAGTAAATTGGAAATCAATTTGAAAATTGCTTTAAGTGGTTGAAGTTGGATCTTTAAAAGAGAAGTGGGACTTTGGAATTTATAAACTGAGTTTATAAAAGTAAAGTAATATATCAGTGGATATTTGGAGAAATAAATCCATGATGGAAAATTATTAAAGGAATGAGAAATTTTGTTTAAAAATAAATAGTGATTTATTTTTAAAGGATTTGAAGAGAAGTATATTTCCCTGGATAGCCAATTACGTTTCAAAGTAAAATTTTAAAAGTTTTAATGTCGTTCTAAAAAAAATATTATTTCTAAATGTTTAAACTCTGAAGTAAGTATTTTTCAAAATGATTATAGTGGTAATTATATGAAGGTGACTTAATATTTTGTTTTAAAAGAGAAAATCTAGTTTTATATTTTATTAAGTACCCTCATTTTAAATATTCCTACAGTATACATCTTTAATAAAGTATTAAAGTAATTTTTAATTTAAATGTTTTAAAGGATAATTTATAATAAAGAGTTTTAAATTATTTTTAAAAATCTAAAGTTTTGAGCTTGGATGTTTTCAGTGGAAATAAATATTTGGAGATTTAATTCATGAGAAAGGTGTGTCGAAAACTGTTTTCAAAAGGGTTGAAAATGGAAATATATCTTGTGAATATATTTTGAGGTTCATAAATAATTAAGTGAAATTATTATGGTTGATGGTTGTTTGTGAATGTTAATTGATAGTTAAATAACCGACTATCAATATTGGACAATGCGCTGATCATTTCGAAGAGACCGAGATCGGGATTAATTTCTCGAAAACCACTTCGATCTGGTTTGTACGTTTTCATGGAAAACGAGTTCAGTGTCGAAGATGGTGCAATGAAGTGCAAGGGATAGTCGCTACTAATCCTGAGGATAATTCCAAAATGGATGTAGTAGGAATAGTGCCTTCGTTTCCGTTCGAACCTAGGACGGAATTGTATGGATGAACGCTTTAGGAACATCGTCAAGTGGACGATAGGCATTCTAAGTGAAACATTCTAAAAGGCAACGCTTAGCCTCAAGCCTCATCAACCGGGAATGATTGAAAATCAGGGGTTATGAAGCAAGGTAAGGTGGGTAGCACCCATTTCAGCGTGAGGTCATCCCTATCTAGATGTCCCTTTTTTTCGACTTAGTGGTGCGGTTGCTGATCACAACCGTGGGGTGATCTTACTCAGGATTATCCAGTGAGGGGCAGTCTAGGCCTTGTGTTGCAGGGGATTGGGAGTAATCCTCGGTACGGTGATCTAGGCCACGTACTGTGACAAGTAGTATCCCAGTGCCTAGTCATTAGTTCGAAATCTATTCTCCCTACGCGCCTTTTACGAGTTTTGTTTGTATTACCCACTTTGTGGCGAGTAGCTAGAATTTAATCATGTAACAATTTCAGCTATTTTAATAAGTATTTGTAAATAGACCCTATTATAATATCAGAGGATTTAATAAAAAGTGTTTTAGCTATCGTAAGGTAAAAAACCTGACATGTTTATTTGTGGCGTGGTCTTACAAGATGCTTCTGTTTTCAAAGGATTTGGGAACTTTAATAATCAATTTGAGTGTGATTTTCTCACGCTGGTATTCCAGACTGACTCGGTTGTTATTTAATTGTAATGCTCGGGTCTTACCGAGTATTATAGATACAGGAAATGATGCTGTGGAGCTGGATGGTGATACGTACTTCTGTATTTGTTTAAATATTCCGCTGTGTATTCAGATTGTGAGGACATGTTATGGTTACTATCTAGTTGTATGTTATAGAGATTATTGAACTCTGATGTTGTATTTTGGTGATGTATGTGTAAAACAGATATAGTTTTCCTTTGTGTAAAGATCTGTTATTATCTATTATATTTTATTCTGCTACGATGGTAAGATTCTGATGTTGTTTTCTACTTTCTTCTTCTGCCTCTTCTTCTTTAACCCAAATGGTTCGTATTTCTGTTCATCTTGAGTTGGTTGATGTAGAATAGTGTTGACTCCAGGGGTACGGATTTGCGGGGCATTACAGTATGGGCAAGCACATTACATAAAATGGCTGAGCACAGTGGGGTGCGGATGATGGTGGGTTTCAGTGGAAAGCGGCTTCGGCCTTGGGTTCAGTTTGGTGGTCCGGGAGAGAGAAAGGGGGAGTTTGATCACATGGAGGAGGGGCAGGCCGCTGTCGGCCTGGGAATGGAGGTGGTGCTCAGGTCGGTGGAGAGGCTTGGGCAGTCGGCTAGGCAAGGGAAAGTTAATGGCCGGCGTTGATGGATTGGAGGCCGAACGGTTGGAGGTTGCACTGATGTGATGGGTTGGAGCTTATTCATGAGAGAAGAAGATGGTTTAAGAGGAGCAAGCAGCAATTTCAACAATTTTATACAAACAGGAATATAGGGATGGAAATGAACGGTTCAAAGAATTGTATGCAAAAGCACCACTTTATGCTGGTGAAAAGAGGAAAGAAATTAAAACAAATGTATATAAAAATTGAATGAATGTCAATGGTCACACGCTACAATTCAGCTAAAGATAAAGCAAATTATTATTGTGGTCCAGCTGCACGTTTCAAATTTTGAAACCGAAGGAAAAAGGAAAGTCACAAATTTTTGTACCCTTACGACAGGTCGTTTTCATCGCTTCCATCGCATATTTGAGCTCAAAACAAAGAATTGAAATATATCGTAGAAGTTTGCACGAGGAGACGATCATAACGGTATATAGATATTGGTGGTATGATCATCCTATCAAAAGTCGATAATCGGTATTGAAAAATGCTGCAAATTTGTCGAAAATAAGATAAACGGAGCAATAGCAGTCAAAATTTGGAGAAATGATATATAACGCCTCACTCAGAAAATGATTTACAAATTTATTATGTAAAAATGTTCAGGTTTGGAAAATATTTTATTACCATCAAATTCTAACTGTTTTGAATTGAAATGAAATTTCACAAGAAAATAAACTTCTATATTTTTAGATGAAAATTTACCATTTTCTATATTTTAATGGACGTTTTCAAATATTATATTATTATTTCAAAATATCACGATTTAAAATTTAACCAAAATTCAATTAAATACGTAAATAAAACCTTTAAAATTTACGGGTCGTTACGCTCTCCCCCACTCAAAACTTTTCGTCCCCAAAAAAGAAGAAGGTAGAAGAATAGAAACAACCAAAAGAAAATGGATTGAAAATAAAACAAAATAAACAATTAATTTAAAACCATATAGATTTCAATTTAAATTAATTAATATTTAATAATTTGGTTAAATCCATTTTATTAAATCCATAAATAGTTATTCGATTCAAATTTGTTAGTTCAAACAGTCAACTCAGATCAAAAAAATTCATTTAGTTTTAAATTGATTTCCATTCACTTATTTATATAAAGATCATTCACTTACATAAAACACTAATAATTTACTATTAAACCATGTAGTTTATAAATAAACAGTATTTTAGACATTTTAAATTATTTAGAAAGAAAGCAAAAAATGATCAGAATATCCTTTTTATAATACTTTATCAAAATACTTTTATAACTCGATGTCTTAACAGGTTTATCCTCATTCTTGCAGACTCTGGCCATGCGTTTATCAGGCGCAAAGCTAGAATTCTCCAAGTATTTAGTAGACCTGTTTCAACACCCAGTGATAAATAGTCGAAAAACCTTCAAAACTGATATAGAAAGTACAATCCAAATAAATTAGCCGAATCGAATCATATCATGGATCGTAGATACACAATGGTTACGCCTGGATCCCCCATAAAACATCTGTACCTTTTAATCAATCACTGCCTTGCGAATTACGCCATGATAACAAAAATTGTAGATCGCAGATACACAATGGTTATGTCTGGATCAACCAGGAAACATCTTTACCCTTTAAGCAATCTCTGCCTTGCGGATTACGCTACTAAGACGACCATAGATCGCAGATACACAATGGTTACGCCTGGATCCCCCAGGAAACATCCTAACCTTTAAGCAATCACTGCCTTGCGAATTACGCTATGCAGCCGAGTTAGTAAGACCATTGGTAACGCCACGGAATTCGAAGGACACTCGAGTATCATATCCGAAAAACCCAAATCAAAAAGAGTAATTTTGATAGAATGAATCCAAAATGTGGCCACGAAGAGGATATAAAGCAGAAGGCACTTTCCATATCCTTACTTCAAAAATATATATTATATAGTACCCTTTCAAATCAATTTCAAATATCATACTCATATAAAGTCAATTGTACATAAGATTTCATTTTCAAATCGAATACTTTCCAAAATAAATAGTATATAAAATCATACTTATATAGACTTTGGTTATATAAGATTTCGCATTTCAAATTGAGTGCCTTTCCAAGTCAATAGTTTCAAATCAACTTCATACTTACACAAATCAATTTTATATAAGTTCGATAACTCCCAAATCAAGTATTTAGTAAGTTTCTCAATTTCAATTTGTTTCAATATCGGTTCAGTTTCAAAATCATATACGATTTCACCAAATTATTTCTTCTAAATTAAATATCTTCATTTTCAAAGTTCCTAAAATAATAGGTTTAGAAAATAATCCTAGTTTCCAAATCAATATAATTTAAGTTAAACAAATTCATTTCCAAAATCATCATATAAATACTGAGTTTTAAATTCGAATCTATTTTTGAAACCAAATATTTTCTCAAAACCAATTATACAAAAAATTGATTACCAAGTTTATGACCATCCCTTTAAAAACTTTAAACAATTTATTTATATTTGAAAGATCCAATTTACCTTTCGAAAATTATTATTCTATATGTATATAGTTTTATAAAAGATGTTGCTAAGTTAAAAACATTTAGAACTAAATTTTATTCAAAACATTTCAAAACTAAATTTCATATTAGTATAATTTAAAATAGTCTTATTCATTTACTTAACAAAACAGTTTCAAACTTATTTAAATCATATTACTTCATATTTAAACATTCAAAACTAAAATTATATACTTTATCAAATGATTTATACCTTTCGAAATTATTTATCTTTGAAAATTAAACGTCGATTTGGAAGTGTTCGAACATTCAAAATAGTCGGAGAAATCAAACTTCAAATCCAAGAGTTGGAAATCAGCAACAAATCTGTAAATCAAATTTAAGAGATAGGGTTATACCAAATCAAATCCGAAACTAGAGGACAGAACACCGGGCTTACTTCAAATCATTTCAAATATATATACATATATCTTTCGAATATCAAATCATACTTCGGAATATGAAATCGAAATCGGTTTCACAAAATCAATCACATAGCAAAGCTACTAAAGTGGCCTCTCCCCCTCTCTGAAACTCGAAAATCAATGTCGATGATGCGTACACTCATCGTCGAAATTATTCTCCAGCGACATAAGTGAGTTCTAGACTTCTAGTTTCTTGAAAACTTCTTTGAAATTTCTTCGAAATTATTGGAACTCATTTGAAGTTATTTGAAACATTTCTTATTCAGAAAATACTTTCAAACCGTACTACTATATATTTTTAAAATCATAAACCAATTTCAAAATACCGGAGTTCAATTCCTCAAATTTCCAAATTGAAACCCTCGGTTATAAATCATTTTTATACAATCAATTTCTCATAAAAATTTCAAAATTTCAAATCCTTTCGAAACTTCAAATTCTCGTTTTTAAAAGGTATATGATCCTTATCGAAAACATTTCTCACTTTTATGTATAGAATATAATCATACTTATCAAAATAATAATTTCAATATATAAAACAATTTCTAAAATACAAACAAACACGATTTTTCAATGGATGATTCAATAATGGATTTCAAAACAAAGATAGAGATTCAAATAAAAGGAACTCTAACCAATAGAATTCTGATTCGAAGATAGGTTCGAACGTAGATTAGATAATTAAATTATAAAATAGAAGATGGATATACTTATATAAATCGCGGGCGACCTTAACTGGGTCAACCGTGACTTCAGGAATATAATTGATGTTGAATTCTAAGGCAAATCGATGTTCGATCGTCAAAGATAGAATTCGGCATAGCAAGAGATAGTAGCATCTAAACCGAGAGTATAGAAATCTCTGGTAAGTAAATTCCTGTTGTAAAGGAGTTTCACCCTTTTACAATTCATTCAGTGGAGCTATGGGGATCTCCAAAATCAAGAAAAACATGAATAGAAAAGATAAGAATGGATTTCAGAATGGATGGGAGAGACAAGGATAGATTTTGGAACCGAGGGGAACGTTCCAAAATTCAAAAGAAACCGAATCAAGGAGAAAGGAATTCAAGCTCGAACGAAGGTGATTCTGTAATTAAATTTACTTTATATGCTAAATTTTGCCTAAAACCAGAGCTCTAATACCAACCGTAACATTCCGATATTTTCAATCATTCGCATCCACACATATCGAACTTGAATTGCTCAAAATATCAGATTGTTAATTTATATTCGGCAACACTCATCATATACAGTAAATAAATCAATCACAGAATCACAGACATAGAGTAATATAATAATAATGCAGCAGAATAGATAAATAATAGTTTATGAAGCTACTATATAAACAGCAGAGTTTGAAATAAAATACAATAGAATATGTCAAATATGATGAAGTCTCGAATACAAACAGATGACATCTTTGAACAACTCAACCGAACAAGCTGAAAGCTGAATCGATAGTTGGATCTCCAAGCGAAGCTCCAAACTCCAAGATGGGCCTCAATTGCTATGTCACTCAGTCTGACCTGAGCCTAAAGCAAAACGTAAACACTCAAGTCAGGATTAACATTCTTATATCAATAAATCCAACTCAAGTAAAATATCAACTGAAATACAAGTAACTCAAAGGATGTTTGAGATAATCATCCTCTAAGAATCCATGGAATCAAATGTCATTATAACACCGTGGTCATTTCAAAATAATTTATACTTCAAAACCAAAATATCATTTCCATTTTCTCAAATATATCTATTTCGAAATTTTAGCACTTTCAAAATTGCAACACTTTCGAAACCTAAAACACTTTGAAATCATAATTCTTTGGAAACCATAACATTGAAATCATAACTTCCACCACTTGTACAGTTTAATAATAGTGTATAAAATAAAATGGTTTATGAAATAAATAGTTTATATAAAATAGTCACAAGTTAAAATAGTTTATATTAAAATATTTTTATATAAAAATAATATATACAATATATAATTTACAAAATACAATATTAATAATTTCTTCAAATTTCACAAATCGATTCAAATTAACTCAAGTTCCAAATTTAAATTTAATTCAATCTTAATTTATCAATTTCGATTCAATTCAGTTTCTAAACAAATAAATTCAAATTATATCGATTTCAAACACAGATTTGAACCATTAAATTTCAGTATATTTCAAAGCTTTAAATATTCAACAATTTCAAAACTAAATTTAATGGTTTCATATAGATCTTGATTTAACTTCATTATTATTTAGTCTTGAAACTTCACTTAATGAATTCAATATTATTTAAATAATCTTAAGTTACACTTTACCAAATATTTCCTTCAATTTATTTAAACGTGAAGTATTCATTAAATTACTTAAATCGAAATCAAGTTATAAAATCATATCCCTAAATTTCAAATTCAATAGCTTCAAACCGATCCAATTAAATAAAATTCTTAATTAAATACAATACTATTATTAAATCTAATATAAAATAACATTTATATATAATACTTTAAGAGTCGGTATTTATTAAAACTATATATTTCTTTTCAAAACCCTAGAAATTTTTTTCGAAATATTTATATATAGACCACCAGTATCTATATAAATTTTCTATCCTATGGTCAAGTGATATGGATATTTATCATTTCAATCCGTATTTTAAATATATATGGGTATATATCATTTCAACCTGCAATCCCAAATTCAATTCAAACGAAAATCGCTTGGGTTTATCGTTTCAACCCATAAAGATTTTCTTCTATTCTAAAGATCGTTCGGGTATGTATCATTTCAATCCATAGGGAATTCTAAATTAATAGGGGACTTACAGAGTGAGAATATATGTGATAAAATATAACATATAACAACATGCGTATATCATCGACGATTAAACAAAATATAAACAACAGGATATGGTGTCATATCCCACAGGTGAACAGTTACAGAAAATAGCATATATATAACAAATTTAAATAACTACAGCAGCTTATTTCAATTGTCGTATCAATTGAAGTCAAATTTAATAAATACAAGAACGTTAATCATGCATGATTTCTCACCTTTCAAGCCTAGAGAGATTGACAACAGAGCAAGCTACGTATTCCAAAGCAAAGTGAAATGAGCAGGAATTTGATGTACAAAGCTGATAGATAAGGAATTGACGAGATAAATCAGAGTATGCTTGATATAGACTGAAACGAAATATATATATCATTTATTATATTACTCTCTTAACCAATATAAAAATCTTTATATATATATGAAAATCGATATTAATTTAAACATATATACACATACCCAAATCAAAATCTATATGTATTAAAATCAAGATATATATATATATATATAGGTTATATAATATAAAATCTATGGGCAAATTCGAAATCAAAGTACCGATATATATATAATATATAACAAACACAATATCTATTGAAAATCAATGTTTTAATCAATCAATATTTAAGGTTATATACTCTTAAATAAACTCACATACATATACTTAAAACACGCCATATGTATATATATATATATATGTATGTATGTATGTATGTATGTATGTATGTATGTATGCATGTATTATTAACCAATATATAAACTACTGCTGCAATTATATATAATACATATCATACGTAGACTGACTTTATATAATATGTATACTAACCAAACATATCGTACCCTTACTTATATATAAAACTAATATATATGAACCTACCCAGCAAAAATTTATAATATGAACTAACATATATACAACTATATATATACACACCCAGAGTAGAAATCTTGTACATATTTATTTATACACAATAGCAAAATATATGTTAAACATCTCTATATGTACAGAATATATACGGCTTTGAAAACTGGCAAGAAAATATATAAATAAGTTTAACTTATAAATATTAATATATAAACAGGTACTATAAACTATTATATATACACGATGCAAGTATTTGTAAAAGCCAATTATATAAGCGGTAGCTTATATACATCTGCGACAAACCGAATATCATATATGTATATGTAATACTATTCAAAAATGTAATATATGTGTGTGTGTATTTTTAAAACCACGTTCACTTATACTTATATATACCAATAGGACAATCATATATTTATGCTACTTATGTATATAAACAAACAGCATAACATATAGAATTTTCCATATAATTGTATGAACTAATATATTTTTAAATACATGAACAACACCAGGTTACAACTTATATACTGTGTAAACCTTTCGCACTAAATAATATATATAATAGCTACTTTATATGATGTTTTTGGACACCTATGTTATGTTAAAATGTACACACTAACATATTATATATTATATGGGTATACAGAACAAAGTAGATCCATCACCTTTACGAAGCAATAATATAAAACTCTTATAACGTTATATGAAAACACAATAGTCATGTACTAATATATATATATATATATAATATATAAATGTTTACAAGTTCGAAAGAAACAATACTGAGGCCTAAAATAAAATATACATATATACTTTTAAACCATGTAATATAATACTAAGTAGTAGATAAAATTTAAGATATATACATATATATATATATATACGTATGTGTGTATATATATATACCTTTTAAACTATATCTTAAACAACATAACATCATATATAATTTAACCAAGTCAAAATGAACACTTCCCCAAGAACAAAAAGGAACAATAATATGAAAGCAAGAAAACTGACCGACCCTATATATAAAAGAATATATAAGCAGATACATATACGCGTCGGCTAGAGGAGGGTATGGGCAAGCACGGTACACAAAATGGCCTAGCGCAGTGGGGTGCAGCTGATGGTTAGGTTTCAGTAGGAAGTGGCTTCGGCCTTGGGTTCAGTTCGGTGGTTCCGGAGAGAGAAAAGGGGAGGTTGATCATGTGGAGGAGGGGACAGGCTGCACTCGGCCTGGGAATGGAGGTAGTGCTTGGGTTGGTGGAGAGGCACGGGCAGTCGGCTAGGCAAGGGAAAGTGGATGGCCGACGTTGATGGAGTTGAAGGCCGAACGGTTGGAGGTTGCACTGAGGTGATGGGTTGGAGCTTATTCATGAGAGAAGAAGATGGTTTCAGAGGAATAAGCAGCAATTTCAACAATTTTATACGAACAGCAAAATATAGGGATGGGAATGAACAATTCAAAGAACTGGATGCAAACGTACCACTTTATGCTTGTGAACAGAGGAAAGAAATTAAAACAAATATATATAAAGATTGAATTAATGGCAATGGTCACACGCTACAATTCAGCTGAAAGATTAAAACAAATTATTATTGTGGTCCCACTATACCTTTCAAATTCTGAAACTGAAGGAAAAAGGAAAGTCACAAATTTTTATGCCCTTACGACGGATCGTTATATCGTTTCCATCGCGTACCTGATCTGAAAACACAGAATTGAATATATCATAGAGATCAACACGACGAGATAATCAAAACTGTATACAGAAGTTGATGGTATGATCATCCTATCAAAAGTAGATAACCGGTACTGAAAAATGCTGTAAATTTGTCAAAAACAAAATAAACGGAGCAATAGCAATCAAAAATTGGAGAAACGAAATATAACGTCTCACTCAAAAGAAGATTTACAAATTTATTATGTAAATATATTCAGGTTTGGAAAATATTATGTTACCATCAAATTATAACTGATTTGAATTGAAATAAAATTACACAAGAAAATAAACTTCCAAATTTTTAGATGAAAATTTACCATTTGCTATGTTTTAATAGATATATTTCAATAATTAAATTTTTATTTCAAAATATTACAATTTAAATTTTCACCAAAATTCAATTAAGTATGTAAATAAAACCTTTAAAATTTACGGGTCGTTACAAATCGCTCGTTGTTTCATCGACTGTGGTGATGGGAATCGTCTGATCACAATGATAGTCGAATGATAGTCGTCTTTTGATGATTACGGAATAAAGATCGAAGAGTGGGGTTATGTTCATTGTGGCAAAATGAGATTTTTGGAGGTGGTCGCACGATTTTCAGTGGTCGAAATTGATAGTGGTGGCTTGATGATCATTTTTCGATCATTAAATAAATTTCGACGAACCGGTGGTAGATGGGAGTGACAACCAGTGCCATGATGAAGCTTAGGAGAAGACACAAGTTTTTTATGTTGGAGGCGGTAGCTACAGTAATTGGTGGTGGCCAGGCGAGGTCAAAGTAGGATTTCGACTTACTTTTTTGTTAGGTTCAAATTTTGGATTGATGGCAGATATTTACGGCATCGATTTGGCCGAGAAAGGGGCGAATGTGTGGCCTGGGGATGTGATTCGAACGATAGTCGTGACGACATAGGTGATAAACGATCAAGGCGGCGGGGGTTGCATATTGTTTGAGGTGGTTGTAGTTTACTGGAACGTGGTTTTATTTAGGTCATGGTCGGATTTTGTTGGAGATGGCCAAAGACAAGGTGGTGGGTGCAAGCGTGTCGAGATCTGTGAGTGGAGTTTACGCATGGCCTTGGTTCGAAAATTAGGTGAGTGGTTGGCCGTGTCACGTCCACGGTGGTGCACATTTGTGCATAAGAGATATATATTTGGAGGAGATAGAAGAAGCGGGTTTTGATATTGGGTGTGTGGAGATGGATGGGCCTGATTTGGTGAGATGTTATGTAATTTATTTTGTTTACTTTACATAACCTAAGCATATTAACTTTGCAAAGTCATATCTCGTTCGTATTAGATTCGATTAACCTCCATATTTTTGTGTTAGACTCATACTGATGAGTAACATAATGGTATAAGTTAGCGATAGTTTTAACGAAGTTTAGAATATTAATAAATAAATAGTGATTGAATATACTTACATTGTTTTTAATAATAACATAGTTAAAATAATTATATTTCGTTTGTGATATCCATTTAGCAGAATAAAACACCATTATGCCATAATTAAATTGAATATATTATTTTGAATAACTATTTAGTAGAAAAAACCTTATACTACTATAATTAAAATAAATCGATTATTTTAGACATCTATTTAGCGGAGCAAAACACTATTCTACTATAATTAAATTGAATAGATTATTTTGCACATCTATTTAGCATAATAAACACCATTCTGCTATCTTTAAATTGAATAGTTTATTTTGAACATCTATTGAGTAGAATAAATCTTCATTCCATGCTTGCAAAGTAAAATGGTGACTTTTGAAATTAATTGACATGTGGATTAATTAATGTTTGATAAGTGATGCGTTTACTATTTACTAGTTAATCGTTGAGTGCCAATAGCTTGGTAGCCTAGCGATATTTAATGACATTGATATATGTTAAAAGACCTTTTTTAGTGATAAAGGTAGTGTTAAGTCTTATGGTAGCTATTGGCCTATTTATAATAATTCGATGTACCAGTCTTTGTTGTTTTTGATTTGAGAATGGTTTTGATTTGAGGGATGATTTTAAAAGTGATTTTGGAATTTTCTATGGCATTTATTTAGAAATGGTTTTTAAACTCATTTGTTTTACTCTATCTTTTTAGGAAATGCTTTAAATGTATTTTAGAAGTATTCATTTTACAGAAAAGTTGATATGGTTTGTAAAGGGAATTTTATAAAAAGAATGAGATTTGATTTTGGTAAAAATCCTTCTTAATTATGGTGGTATGGCAGCATTCTTTCCATACTTAACATCGAAGGAAAAGTGGTTTGGGTTTATAGTAACAATGTTTTAAATGACATTTGTTTTGACCTGATAAAATACGATTTTGTAAAAATGGGAAATGTTTTCTAAGTATTGGAAGTGAAATGGTTAGTGAATATACTTATATCGTTGGGATAAGTATACGCATATTTTTCAAGTATTTTCAAGGTGATTTTTAATTAGTGAAAAGATTAATTAAAGAGGCTTAGTGGCTGCTTATATGTTTAACTATGCTTGGTTTGTTATAAAATTAAACCTTTAATTCGATTGATTGTTTATTTGATAGTAAAATAACCAATTATCAAATTTTGACCAACTTTGGAAATATCTAGAGGAAACATAGGAACTATAAGGTACAGTTATCTTCGATGATTCTGCATTGTACATATAAACTCGTTATTTTATTCAAGGATAAATGATAAGGAAATCTATTCGTTTGAATGGTTAGAAGGTGACCTCCTCGCTTATGTATTGTCTGTTTACTTCCATAAAACTAGAGTTGTGTAACGACCCGGAATTTTTGGCAATATATTTTAATAAAATATTTAATCTAATTTAAATAAAATATGAGCTTTTCAAATTTTAAACTGATAAGATCTTTGATATTTATCAATTATATATGTGTTTGTAAAGGAAATTTTGATTTGAAAATTTAAAATAAAATCTCTTAAAAATATTTATGACAAAATTCGTCTTACTAAATCTTAGTAAAGGGTTCTATATTATTAATATTTGATATAATATGAATATAATTGTAGTCTTTAATAATAATGTTTAAAATAAACAACCTTATCAATATTATACATAAACATAAGAAAACTATAATGTAAATATAAGGTATAAATAGAAATATAAAATATACAAACACGAATAAATGTTATAAATCAAATATATGAAAATTAAATTACCAATAGAATAAAATTTAGAAACTATGCTAACAATAACTATAATAATTCTACAGATACATATAGAATAAGTTTAGAAAAGAAGATAAACTAAACAGGATAACTTGTATATACATATGAACAATGCAAAGAAAACAATGACCTGTAAATATATTTGTACAATACAAAATCTTTAACAAAGATAATAACAAATGTTTGTTGTGTAATCATGTATACAAAGAAGACAAGTATTCACATCATCTTAAAAAATATCTTTGTACCAAATCTAAGTATCGGCTAATATTAATTAAATGTAAACTAATTTGAAGACATATGCATTAAATTAGCACAACTCTTTGTCAAGAAAATCTCACAGCCGAAATAGCAAATATCATTTCAATTTGTTGTAATTAAACACAAATCTGGTCAAACAAGTAAAGCTTGTACCAGAAGATACCATTTTGTCTAAAGATGATTCTATTTATACACATCATATTATTTTGTTCGTTTACAAAACTTAAGAAGCAAAACTGAGACAAGGAAGAAAACGAAAATAAATATCTTTACTTTGCAACTCAAATAAATTCAAAATCAAGGCAGAAAAGTTTCACAAGGATTCAAACTGTAGTTTTCTTCATCAACCTTTGCTTTCTGTTTCAACAGTGTTTAAAGAGAGTAAACATACTACTTTTAAATTTTAAAACTGGGTAATTGATTCATGAAATTCTGAGCTTGTTGTATAGTTTAAACAAGAATTTGTATGTTTTCAGTGCACTGCAAGTGTTTTAGGATCTGTTTTCCTATATTTGTTGGTTACAGAGCAATAACAGTAGGAAATTTTAATGTTTCTTTTTGCAAACACTTTAAAGTTAGGAATTTAAGTTAAATAAACTTGTTTAAAAACTGGAATGATGGCTTGGAAGTATGTTTGAAGGTGACAGTGTAATTTAAACACTGTATATTCAAGTTATAGTGAAGAAATCAATATGTGTAAACCTCAAATATTTTAATTTGTTAATTCGAATTCATATCTTAAATAAACATACAAAGTTATGATTTTAAAATAAAAACGATGATTTTTAGATCAATATTTAAGGTGCAGTTCGAAAAACTGTGACGACCCGCCTTTCTAACCCCAGAAAGACGTATCATCATTAAGAAAGAAAGGGATAGAAATAGAAAAGAATAGAAAGAAAGAATAGCAACATTAGAATCTCATAGCGGAATGGAACAAAATATAATACATCACATAACTATTACATAGTTATACATACATCAGAGTTATACAATATCATATAACAGAACTGTCATATACATATCTTCCAATACATACATACAAAATACAGCATACACTAACTACACAGCGGAACTATAGATAGATACATATGTCTGGTCTTCTTCTCCAAAGCTCCTCTAGAAAGTCAATACTCCAAATACCTATCACTTGGCTACTCATATAAATTTGAGTACCCAACAGTTTATGAAAAAAACAAAATATAAACTCCGGGTCAGACATGGGTCTGGTATGAGAAACGGGTTAAAGTTGTTTAACTTTGAAAACCATTTGAAATCGAGAAGGTGTTTCAGAATGCAAGGGTTATCGTCGTTAACTCTGAGGGTGATTCCAAAATGAGTGTAACGAGATAATGCTTTCAGTTTCGTTCGAATCCGGAACGAACTTGTATGGATTGAATGATTTCAGCACATCGTCAGGCGGACGATGAGTATTCTAAGAGATATGTTCTATAAAGGTAATCGCAGCCTCAAGCCTCATCAACCGGGAATGGCTAAAACAGGGGAGATGCAGCAAGGTTAGGTGGGTCATGCCCAAGCAGGACGTGGTATACCCCTGTCTAGATGTCCCTTTATTTCGGCTATGTGGGCAGTTGTTCGCCACAACTATGGGGTTATCTCGTTCGGGACTATTCAGTAAGGAATGGTTCCGGCCTTGTGTTGTAGGGGGTCGGGAGTGATCCTCGGCATGGTGATCTAGGCCCCGTACTGTGATGGACGGTACCCCAGTAGCCCTGCCATTGTTGGAAACCCATTTTCCCTACGAGACCCTACGGTTTTGATTTGTATTACCCATTTGTGGCTAGTAGCTGGAATTTAATAATGTAACAATTTGGGCTATTTCCTATTTACTTGAAAACCCTAGACACTATTATAATATCACTGGATTTCCTATAAAATGTTTTGGTTAGCGTAAGGTAAAAACTTACCTGTGTTTATGTGTGGAAAGTCTTACGTGATACCTTTATTTTCAAATGGTTTTCAAAGTTAAACAACTTTAACCCGTTTACTCATACCAGATCCATGTCTGACCCGGAGTTTATATTCTGTTTTTTTCATAAACTCTTGGGTACTCAAATTTTTATGAGTCGCCAAGTGATAGGTATTTAGAGTATTGAGTTTCTGAAGGAGCTTTGGAGAAGAAGACCAGAGGTATGTATCTATCTATAGTTCCACTGTGTAGTTAGTGTATGCTGTATTTTGGATGTATGTATTGGCAGATATGTATATGACAGTTTTGTTGTATGATATTGTACAACTCCGATGTATGTATAACTATGTAATAGTTATGTGATGTATTATATTTTGTTCCATTCCGCTGTGAGATTCTAATGTTGTTATTCTTTCTTTTGTTGTTTTCTATTTCTATCCCTTTCTTTCTTAATGATGATACGTCTTTCTGGGGTTAGAAAGGCGGGTCATCACTGTTGGTATCAGAGCGCTAGGTTGAGCGAGTACCTAAGCTCTTGAGTAATATTTATCTTCAGAGTGCGTATTTGTATTTTCATATAATTATATATATATTTATCTAAACTTGTTGAGTTACCTATCTAGGTGGCCAACATGAGTTCTGGAAGGAGGCAGAGGTAGGGGCAGTACCTCGACTGATAATGGACGAAGTCAAAATGCTAGTGAGGCTGTAAATCCAGTACCGCCTCAAGTTAGTTTTGCTGCTTTATGCAAAGACTTCATCAACCTTGGAGGCCAACCATTTAAAGGGTCAGAATCGATAATTGAAGTTCAAGCTTGGCTACGTTCTTGTGAGCGCATCTTTAAGAGCACGAAATTGTCTGATGAGCGTAAAAGGGAAATGACATCATGGCAATTGCAGGGAGGCACAGCAGCCTGGTGGGATGCAACGGTAGCAAATATTTTCGAGGAAGACATTTCATGGGACATATTTAAAGAGTTATTTGAAGAGAAGTTTATGCCAATAGCAGGGAAAAATCAATTGTACCGGGATTTTCTGAGTTTGAAGCAAGGAAACATGTTTATAGTGGAGTATGAGACCAAATTCAATGAACTTTCTTGCTATGGACCAGGGCTCATTGATACTCCCCTCAAAAGGAACGAAATGTTTGTGCAAGGATTGAGGCCAGAATTTCATGAAAAGATGACGGTGCTTTTGAAAGGAACTTTTGTCGATTTGATTGATATGGCTTTAAGATATGAGAATTTGATGAGTAAGAAGCAATGGCACCAGTTGTAGCTTCGGGAGGGAATTTCGCTAATCCTAATAAGAGAAAGTTCAATCCTAACTGGAGGAAACCGAGCAAGAAGAAGCCTGTAAGTAACAATGGACCTCACAAATGCTACATTTGTCAACAAGAAGGTCATTTGGCGAATAAGTGTCCCAGAAAAGGATTCCAGCAGCAGCAGTAACCGCATCAGAGTGGTCCAGGATCAATAATGGTTCAGAGATCGTTGTGTTTCAATTGTCACCAGCCAGGTCACATGATCAAGAATTGTCCACTTTTGCAGAGGGAGCCCCAGAATAAGGTCTTTGCTCTAGAAGCCGGCCCATCTTCTTCTTCTCAAGGCAAAGAGGTATTGGAAGGTACTTTACTTTTAGATGGCAAGTATATTAAAGTTTTGTTTGGTTCGAGTGCTTCTTTGAGTTTTATTTCTCTGGAATCTGCAGAAAAGTTCTTTCTTACCCCTAGTACTGTAGATTGTCCTATCTTGGTATCTAATCCTATAGGAGGCATGACCAAATTAGATACGATCTGTAAGGAGCTGAATATTTCTTATCTATCCCACAGTTTTTCTTGTGACCCTTATGTGTTGAATTTTAAGGGATTTGATCTTATTTTTGGAATGGATTGGCTTGATAAGTATAGAGCGGTCCTGAATTGTCATGAGAGAACAGTTTCACTGGAAACTGATTTGGGTAGAATTTCCAGAGTGTCGTGTGATAATTCTGGAATTCACTTGAGTAGTCTTTGCATGGAATTAAGACTTTTCAAGAGAAGATAGAAGATATCGATGTGGTTCAAGATTTTGCTGATGTATTTGAGGAGGTTAAATGTCTGCCGCCACATCGAGAGACAGAATTTCGTATTGATTTGATTCCAAGAGCAGTACCGGTGATTCAGCCCAGTGGGAGAATGCCTCCTAGGGAGAGAGAGGAGTTAATTAAACAGACTCAGGATCTTTTGGAGAAGGGGTTGATTAGGCCTAATTTTTCTTGTTGAGGCTCTGCTGCAGTGTTCTCACCAAATTGGATGGATCGCTAAGGTTCTGTGTGGATTATAGAGAATTGACCAAAGTGACAATCCATAATAAATATCTTCTTCCTCGCATCGATGATCTCTTTGACCAGTTGCATGGAGCTTCTATCTTTTCTCAACTGGATCTAGCTTCAGGTTTCCATCAGTTGAGGATAGCTGAGGACAGTATTCCCTTGACTGCATTTAAGGGACCGAATTGTTTCTATGAGTGGTTGGTTATGCCTTTCGGGTTAACCAACGCTCCTGCCTACTTTGTTGACCTTATGAACAGAGTCTTTAGGGATGTACTGAATAAGTTCGTGCTGGTATTCATTAATGATATCTTGGTCTACTCCAAATCTGAAGAAGAGCACAGGGAGCATTTGAGAATTGTATTGGAAACTCTGAGTAGGCATGTGTTAAAGGCAAAGTTTTCTAAGTGCCATTTCTGGAAATCAAAAGTCAAATTTTTAGGACTCATTGTTTCTGCTGAAGGTATCTCTGTAGTCCCAGCGAAAGTTGAAACTATTCTGGAATGGAAACACCCGGAGACACCGACTGAAGTTCGCAGTATTCTGGGATTAGCCGGCTGCTACAGGAAATTTATCAAGGATTATTCTAAGATTTCTTTGCGTCTAACTAAGCTAACAAGGAAGGGAACAAAATTCAAGTGGACACCCCAATGTGAAGAAGCTTTTCGATAATTGAAGACGAGGCTAAGTAGTGCACTAGTGCTTGCTATTCCAGATGGAAAGAACAAATTCTGGAAGGCTCTGCAATCAGCAATGGGAACAGACTTGAGATTGGGTACAGCCTATCATCCTCAGACAGACGGACAGATGGAGAGACTGAATCAAATTCTTGAGGATATGTTGCAAGCTTGTGTTTTGGATTTTGGAGGATCGTGGGAAGACCATCTTCATTTAGTGGAATTCTCTTAAAATAACAGTTACCAAGTGAGTATTAAGATGGCTCCTTATGAAGCTCTGTATGGAAGACCGTGTAGATCCCCATCATGTTGGATAGAATCGAAGGATCGTCTTGTGCTCGGACCCGATCTAATTCGAGAAGTTTCTGCGAAGGTTGAGCTTATCAAGAAAAGGATGAAAGCTGCTCAGGATCGTCAGAAGAAAAATGTAGATAAAAGACGAAGACCATTGGAATTTGAGATTGGAAATTTGGTCTTTGTCAAAGTTTCCCCAATCAAAGGTGCTATAAAATTCGAAAAAAGGGGAAAACTTGCTCCAAGATATATAGGACCATTCCGAGTGCTGGAAAGAATTGGAACTGTAGCTTATAGAATTGAATTGCCAGAACGGATGTCTGGAATTCATAATGTATTTCATGTATCCCATTTAAGGAAATTTGTTCATGACCCATCACTGGTTGAACCAGTAGCCCAAGAGGATTTGGAAGTGGAACCCAACTTGACTGTGGTCAGAAATCCCGTTCGAATTGTGGATCAAGACGAGAAACAACTCAGGAGCAAAGTGGTGGAACTCGTCAAGGTGCAGTGGAGTGAGGATCCCAGAGATTGCACCAGGGAAATTCTAGATAATTTTAGGAACGCCTATCCGGATTTGTGTCCAGATAACTCGTGATGTTTGTTAGGATAGACTGTTTGTTTGTTTGTTTGTTATTGTATGGATGATATGTATGTTTGGATTGTTAATATAAAAGTTTTGAATTAACTGTTGTTTTAAATTTCGGGGACAAAATTCTTTTAAGGGGGAGGAATGTAACGACCCGAAATTTTTGGCAATATATTTTAATAAAATATTTAATCTAATTTAAATAAAATACGAGCTTTTCAAATTTTAAACTGATAAGATCGTTGATATTTGTCAGTTATATATGTGTTTGTAAAGGAAATTTTGATTTGAAAATTTAAAATAAAATCTCTTAAAAATATTTATAATAAAATCTATTTTATTGAATCTAAGTTAAGGGTTCTATATTGTTAATATTTGATATAATATGAATATAATTGTAGTCTTTAATAATAATGTTTAAAATAAACAACCTTATCAATATTAAACATAAACATATAAACATAAGAAAACTATAATGTAAATATAAGGTATAAACAGAAATATAAAACATACAAATACAAATAAATGTTATAAATCAAATATTTGAAAATTAAATTACAAATAGAATAAAATTTAGAAATTATGCTAAAAATAACTATAATAATTCTACAGATACATATAGAATAAGTTTAGAAAAGAAGATAAACTAAGCAGGATACCAGTATATACATACGAACAATGCAAAGAAAACAATGACCTGTAAATATATTTGTACAATACAAAATCTTTAACAACGATAATAACAAATGTTTGCTGTGTAATCATGTATACAAAGAAGACAAGTATTCACATCATATTGAAAAATATCTTTGTACCAAATCTAAGTATCAGCTAATATTAATTAGATGTAAACTAATTTGAAGACATATGCATTAAATTAGCACAACTCTTTGTCAAGAAAATCTCACAGCCGAAATAGCAAATATCATTTCAATTTGTTGTAATTAAACAAAAATCTGGTCAAACAAGTAAAGCTTGTACCAGAAGATACCATTTTGTCTAAAGATGTTTCTATTTATACACATCATATTATTTTCTTCGTTTACAAAACGTAACAAAACTTAAGAAGAAAAACTGAGGCAAGGAAGAAAGAAAATATACTTTACAACTCAAATAAATTCAAAATCAAGGTAGAAAAGTTTCATAGGGATTTAAACTGCAGTTTTCTTCATCAACCTTCGCTTTCTGTTTCAATAGTGTCTAAAGTGAGTAAACATGCTACTTTTAAATTTTAAAAATGGGTAATTGATTCATGAAATTCTAAGCTTGTTGTATAGTTTAAACAAGAATTTGTATGTTTTCATTGCACTGCAAGTATTTTAGGATCTGTTTTCCTATATTTGTTGGTTACAGAGCAATAACAGTAGGAAATTTTAATGTTTCTTTTTGCAAACACTTTAAACTTAGGAATTTAAGTTAAATAAACTTATTTAAAAACTGGAATCATGGCTTGGAAGTATGTTTGAAGGTGACAGTGCAATTTAAACACTGTATATTTAAGTTTACAGTGAAGAAATCAATATGTGTAAAACTCAAATATTTTAATTTGTTAATTTGAATTCATATCTTAAATAAACATAAAAAAGTTAGGATTTTTAAAATAAAAACGATGATTTTTAGATCAATATTTAAGGTGCAGTTTGAAAATGAATAAAAGATGCATTTTTATCAATATCTGTCGATTCAACAAATTTTTATTGTTGAAATTTATTGTGAAGAAAGCTTGGTGATTTACTAACACAGGAAAAATGCTAAATAAATTATTTAATGTGAGGATGTTTGTGACAAATCGAAAGTAGGGTTTGGTTCGAGTATTTTTCATTGTTTTGTAAAATTTTGTTTTCGTCGCCTCGCTTGATCGAGTGGCACGTGATTCTGGGAGATGGTCGAGGAGAGTATGGCCATGACGTGGATGAAGTGGCGTCACCTCCAGTGGTCGGTGATGGTAGAACATGGTGTTTTTTTGAAAGGTGTTCGAGCTTCTGGTTCGAGCTTCAGGCCTTTTTTCGATTTCGTGGATTTCGCGATGAATTGGGTTCCAATTTTGTATGTAAGGTCGAATTGGGGTTTATAGAAGTCGACAAAGGTTGCCGGAGGGGCGGCGAACCACCATGCACATGCACGGTGGTGATTGGGGGTCTGTTTATGGTGTCGTGGTTGTCGCGAGTATTGCTCGAGTATCCTTAGGGTGTGCTTCGAGTTTAAACCTAGTGCACGCGAGTGTTTATAATACTGCAGTTTTACTTAAGCTATATAAAAAAAGGGAGAAGAAAAAAGAACATATAGAAGAAGAATAAGGTGGGAAGGGAGAGTGATGCGGGAAAAGGTAGGGGAGACGCGTGATTTCCTCGAGTAAACGTATAGTTTACTTCGGGTTCCAATTTCTTTGTGAGTCGGCCTACAACTTTAAGTTATTTTGTTAAATAAAAGTTTAGTATTAGTTAAGTAAATAATGTTGACAAATATAAAGCTAAGAGTTGATTTAAAATCATTAAGAGAGTTTGCAAATATCAGATGGTTAAATTAATTTAAAGTGTAAGGTAAATAAAAAAGTAAATTTACTTATACTTATAATTAAATAAATAACTCAAGGTTAAGTAAATCTGTAATTAAAGATTTATATTTATAACTTTGTGTTTAAATCAATTTTGAACTCAAGAATTTAATTAACTACTTAAAGTTAATTAATGAATAGTAATTAACTAATTAATTGGTAATTAATGATTAATTAAATAATTATTAAATTTTATAATAATTAAGATTATTAATTAATAATTAAGAATTAATTAATTAAGTGAGTAATTAAGAAATAATTAAATAATTTAATAAGTTGATTAATTAGAGATAAATCAAGCTAGATAAAATGATAAATTAAGTTAAGTTAATCAAACTATATTGATATGGATTGATGATTCTTGTTTGATTGACTTTGATATCATTTGTTAATATTCTGTGATATTCTACGATATATTCTGAATATAATCTATGATGACTGTGTATGATTTATCTGTGATAGCTGTTATATGAATTCTAAGTATTGAATTAAACTATTAAAACTAAGTAGACAACTTGGCCCTTAAAATGGCGTTTGGATTTCGATGAGACCGAGATCGGGTATCAATTTGATATTTCGAAAACCACATCGATCCAAATTAAACGATAGGTCATGATATATCAATTGAAGATCGAGATGGTGTTTCAAAATGCAAGGGTTATCGTCGTTAACTCTGAGGGCGATTCCAAAATGAGTGTAACGAGATAATGCTTTCGGTTTCGTTCGAACCCGGAACGAACTTGTATGGATTGAATGCATTCAGCACATCGTCAGGCGGACGATGAGTATTCTAAGAGATATGTTTTATAAAGGTAATCGAAGCCTCAAGCCTCATCAACAAGGAATGGCTAAAACAGGGAAGATGCAGCAAGGTTAGGTGGGTCATGCCCAAGCAGGACGAGGTATACCCCCGTCTAGATGTTCCTTTATTTCGACTGTGTGGGCAGTTGTTGGCCACAACTGCGGGTTATCTTGTTCGGGACTGTTCAGTAAGGAATGGTTCTGGCCTTGTTTTGTAGGGGGTCGGGATTGATCCTCGGTACAGTGATCTAGGCCCCGTACTGTGACGGGCGGTACCCCAGTAGCCTTGCCATTGTTGGAAAACCATTTTCCCTACGAGACCCTACGGTTTTGATTTGTATTACCCACTTTTGTGGCTAGTAGCTGGAATTTAATAATGTAACAATTTCGGTTATTTCCTATTTACTTGAAAACCCTAGACACTATTATAATATCACTGGATTTCCTATAAAATGTTTTGGTTAGCATAAGGTAAAAACTTACCCGTGTTTATGTGTGGGAAGTCTTACGTGATACCTTTATTTTCAAATGGTTTTCAAAGTTAAACAACTTTAACCCGTTTACTCGTACCAGACCCATGTCTGACACGGAGTTTATATTTTGTTTTTTTCATAAACTCTTGGGTACTCAAATTTTTATGAGTAGCCAAGTGATAGGTATTTGGAGTATTGAATTTCTGGAGGAGCTTTGGAGAAGAAGACCAGACGTATGTATCTATCTATAGTTCCGCTGTGTAGTTAGTGTATGCTGTATTTTGGATGTATGTATTGGTAGATATGTATATGACAGTTCTGTTGTATGATATTGTATAACTCTGATGTATGTATAACTATGTAATAGTTATGTGATGTATTATATTTTGTTCCATTCCGCTATGAGATTCTAATGTTGTTATTATTTCTTTCTATTCTTTTCTATTTCTATCTCTTTCTTTCTTAATGATGATACGTCTTTCTTGGGTTAGAAATGCGGGTCGTCACAAGTTGAATTTATCGAAAACTATCGATTGTTGGTTCGAAGAGACCAGGACCAGATAAGAATGAGTTATCCAAAAACCCCTTTGAACAAGCATAAGCGTTCAAATTGAAGACATCTTGAAAATGATGAAATTAAAGACAGATCTCTATGATGTGCAAGGACTACTTGCTACTAATCCTGAAGTGATCCCAAAATGGATGTAGTAGAAGTAGCGCCTTCAGTTTGTTCTTATCCTGAACAACTTGTACGGATGAATGCTGACATTGCATTATTGCTTAGAGGACAGTGTTAGCATTCCAAGTGGGAATTGCTAAATGGAAAAGGTAATCGTAACCTCACAAGCCACACAGCTGGGAATGAATTCAGAAGAGATGTAGAAAGGCTATGTTGGTCACACATATTAGAGTATGGTCATTGTAATGACCCGTATTTTTAACTATTTTAAATTATTAAATTTAATATAACTAGTGAATAAAAATGGTTAAACGTAAAATTTAATAAATTATTAATGTAATTTATTGGATATGAACTTGGATAAGATTTTGAATAACAAAATTCAAGAAGATAAGGTAGTGTAACTTATATTAAGAAGTAAATTAAAAAAATCGAATTGTAAATAATTGAATTAATGTTGAATTATTGTAAAATGAAAATAGTTCTTTTATTATTTGAATTCATTTTAAAAGTAAATTTTATAAGTTAAATAACTTATATTTTAATTATAGTGATTTATTGGATAATTAAATTGTTTAAATTGGATATTAGAATTATTTAAATAATTGAATTCTGGATTTAATATAAATAAAAATGATTTCAAAAGGGTGTTTCAATTTTATTTAAATGAGAAAGAAGATTGTTAAGTTCTAAAATTAAATTTAAAGTGATTAAATTAATTTATGGAAATTACTTGTTTTAGTTAACGAGTAAAAATAGCCGTTTTGCCCACTATCCCCAATTTCGACGAAACTAGTTTCATTAGATCCGTAATAGTGATTTATTATAGGATTTCAAGTTTCATAGCGATGAACTTACCGTTTGGCCGAGCAAGCTTGAAATGCGTAGAAATTAATTAAATGAATTTAATTAAAATACTTTGATTGAAAAGCTATCTTTTGCATACGATCGAATTTGGCTTCAAGACTAGTTCCACTGTGTTCGAAACAGGGGTAAAACATATAGAATGCCAGGTGACACACTTTGGTAGGAGTTTGGATTTTCGCGGGTTAATTGGATCGGAAACTTAAATAATAAGACATGTTCGTTCATTCATTCGTAAACTCTGACCCATCTAATAATGCGCCGCTCTCTCTAATAAATGTTAATGGTCGAAAATGGCTATCGTTCTTTCCTTGTTTCCTCTTAATTCATGCATGGAAATCGAAAACTTTCAAAAGCAAAGTCGTAGATCCGGTGAGATCTACATGTTGAATGGTTGGATCGTTGACAACTTGCGCGGATCGTCGGAATCTTAGATGGAAGTTGTGCATGCTTTTGGGTCTGCAGCACGTATACACGTGTGTGCGATGATCTGGAAGCCTGGCGTTGATGGAGTTGGTCATGGCGGTCGTAGTGATGGTCGTCGATCAGCCCCCGGTCGCTGGCTGTGGTGCGCGCACGTTGATGACATCGCGTGTGTTAGGTTCTTTCGTGACCTGGGAGCAAGCTGTGGGGTAGAGAGAGATTCAGGTTGTTAATTACTTTATTTTATGTTGATTAATTTTTAGCTATATTGTTAATACTAATTATCGCATATCTTTTTCGAGGTCCGTTTTGGACAAAATGAGTGGCGTTGGAACCGTATCGACGAAGGCTACGTCATGGAGTTGGTTTGAAATTTATTTGAAGCTAGAAAATTTTTAGTTCCAAATAAGGGTAGGTGTTTTATATGCTCACGAAGTACTAGAATATTTGATATTGGTTAAATTTAAAATTATGAAGTGATTTAAATTTATTGAGTGTTGTTTGATAATTTTAGTTCACATTTAAATTGACATCTGATTAACTAATAGAAATTTAAATAGACACTAAATTGAATTGGAATTAAATTACTAGTAAACTCCCGATTACTGATAACCAGGTAACTGTGGTGACATTTTGACCGTTTGGATGATTTATTGTGATGGATGATAATTGGTTGATATTTGGATGATTGGATGTTTATTTATTTCATATATATCCCGTTATCACCTTGTAAATTATTTACAGTATATAGAACTGTAAATCAAATTATTTCGAACAAATTAATAAATAGGTTGAAATGATATATACCTATGACATTTGTTTGGATTGAAATGATATATATCCAACCCTGAAATTAAATTGAAATAATCGATCATTAGGCCATAGGATATAAAATTATATACGGACACTGGATTGTATAAATTAAATAATTTTAAAAATCTTGGTTTTCAAATTATTTAAATTATTTTGATTTAAAGAAATGAAAATCGAATTTGAGGAAGTTTGAATTAATTACAAATTTGAGTTTTAAATGTTGAAATTAAGCGTGGTTAAAAGAAATTGTTCTGAAGAATTTAATTGGAATTTGAAGTCATGGTTGAAATATGACTTCTATTATCGTAATTGAATTGTTTAAAAGGATTTGAAATTTTACTTGAAATTCGAATTTATTCAAGTAAAGTGATAAAAGTTGATATTTCAAACTTTGGCTCGAAATTGAATTGCTTTAAAAGATTTGAACTTTGAATAAAACGTCGAAGTTAAATTTGATTTGAATGATTTAAATAGAGCTCGAAATTGATATATAAATTAAAATGGTTTAAAATTGAGAATTGATTGAAATTTAACCATTGAATTTGAAATTAATTTGGAATTGAAATTGAAATTAATCTTGAATTGAAATTGGAGTCGAAATTAATTCGAATTCAAATCGGAATTGAATCGATTTGAATGAAAATGGAAATTGAAATTGATTTGAATTGGAAGATTTGGAATTGAATCAGTTTGACCATGAAACTATTTTCAAATAAAATTATTTTAATATTAACTGTTTAAAATCTATCTTTTAATATTCAAATTATTTTGATTTTCTAAGCTATTTTACTATATAAACCATTTCAATACTCCAACTATTTTATATTAAATTATTTTAACTATTTAAACTATTTTAGTACTATTCAAACTATTTTCTAAAAATCCAAATTGGTCAGAGTGGGAACTGTTTATCGCTAAATCATGGATTTAAGTACGAATTGGGTTAACTTGAAGTTATAACCTGAATTGTCATTCGAATTGAATTTTGAAGTAAATATGATGTTTTGAAGCAAATATGATGATTTTGAAATGAAATTGATTTTGAACAAATACGATATTTTGATGTCAATTATGAATCATTTTCGAAATGTAAATGAAGCAACCCTCCCTAATGTGTCATCATTTTTTTTTCTTTAAATTGACTCAATTTATTCCAAGCTATATTCAAGGTTGCTTTCTTTCACAGACCAACTATTCTCTGCCATTTATTACATATTTTTTTTAATTTATTTCCCAAGATCCAAACTGATCAATATATAAATATTGATATACTTCTTAGTAAAAGCTATTTGTATGTTCATACAAACACCCAAATTATTTTTAGTTCTAATATTAGAGTTTTGTTGTTTTTATTTTGAAAAGAATAACTCAGTTTATTTTATACTAAAAATAAACCATTTTTAGCCACAGTATAGAGGATTGGGAAGATCCTCTCCTATTTGAATCTTTGTACAAATTAATTAACCAATTCTTATTTGTTTTCTTGTGTCTAGCATTTGTATGTTTAATTAGATATGTGAATTAACTCATAGCTTTTAACTTATTCAAAGTTTTGCTTTCTAAATAGCCTATCTGGGGGTTGTGCATGCTTCTGTGTACCTGTGTGCACATAATCATGTACAGTTGCTATCTGCTTCACCTTAGTCTTCAGGTGGACTAATTTGTTTAAGTAAGATTCCTAGATTATCTGGTTATAATCTACAAGTTTTATTTATTCATATAGTCCTCAAACACATTTAAAACTGGGTTCATGTTTCTTGTGTTTTATTCCTTTCAGGTCTGCCTATGGGTTCCTCCTACTTTATGATTCTTACAGTTATTATATGAATAGGTTCTAGTCTCAAAAACAATCTGATACATAAGCATACATTATAGGTTCACATATACATCAGATCGATTACCAAACTCATCACTTGATTCATAAAAATTCTGCATGCTTATAGGTTATAATATAAAACTAAACACCTTTATCTTTTTCCTACTGAAAATAGTTCCATCCCATAATAATCATCTTAAGCCATTCATTGCATCACAGTCAAACTTTTAGCACAATTATCATTACACAAAATCTTTCAACTAAAATAAAACATAAGAAACATTCCTCTGCAAAAGTCCTAGCTTAGTTAATTAGCAATTTTCTTCTTAGCATCATGCTTCTGCTCCTTATTACTTAACTTCCTCCTTTCATGCAGACATCATATGACCTGCTCCACAATGCAAGTGAAGCACCCATTTGATGCAAGCAACAAACAGGTCAGACTAAAGTCTGGTGCAAGTAAAATCATTTGACAATGCATGAAGACTAATAAAACAGGTTTCATAGTACCCTTTCTGTTTTCAAAGGTTAAGGGTTTCACTTAAGTTGTTAAGCTACTTTCTCATGCTCAAATTGTTAAGTATTACAATAATGGTAAGTGTTATGCACTGTTAACATTATCATGTGTGCATTCTTAGGCTAATTGATTAACAGGAACTTTTAATTCAGTAAACATAATAGCCACCATAATCTACCACAGGCATACTCAAACATGAACAAATAACAACATCCATAACATTGAACTAAAGTACCAAAACTGAGTCTGCATAGCAGGACTCCCCATACTTCTAGCATTTTTACTCTTGCATGTATGTTCATTTGATGTCATTTTAAGGGTCCAATATCACATTTATGGTTGCATTGGTGCTCACTGCCTGGAACTGTTACTTAATTCCCAGTGCACTACAAGCTATTTGGACATAAACATGCCATGTGCAAACTCACACCCCAACCTTGATGCAAGCCAACCACTATGTCATACCCACTTCCCTCTTACCCAACCTGATAGAGGTGACCCATATCCTTAGTTTAATTACTAAACTCTTTCATATGACCCAACATTATCTATGCAGTGTCATGCTTAAGACTGATATACACCTAATCAATGCATTTTAGCTATTTTTATACATCCATCAAACATTCATCCACTCATATATTCAACAATCGATCATACTTGTACATCATTTCAAGTCAGTTTCATTCAGAGATATATCTTTGGTTAAAGCACAGATTAGAGCATTTTCAGTGAATGAAATACTACTGAGGTTTTTTTTTCTTCAGCAATAAGGTTCTCAAAATCAATCCACACATTAAAGTGTGTTTGCTTGTTACTCAACCTTATTTCCAGAGAACAATCAATGGTGGATTAAGACTCAGCACATGGAGATACCATTGCACCCTAATCCATATTTTCAGTTGCAAGGCATAAGCCAGAGAACCTCTTTCTCTTACTGCCTTGCACCCTACACTTCCTATTAATTTATGCTTCAACTAAAATATTTCTCAAGTTCACAACCATATACATACATCAGTCATTAAATTATAATGTATAAACAAGCATGGATTAAGTATCAACTAAGCAACACCAGTCACATAATCTCAGAAATAACAGAAGATTGTTGAACTAAAAATGCAAGTAAAACATTAATCAGAAGTTAAAGTAAATCAAAGGTTAAATGGCTGCCTTTTCTTAGGTCTTAATGCCTTGCCAAGTGAGGGTTTACTCACCAAGGTTCTCCTTCCCAAATTTTGATTCAATTCTGCCATTGATTTTCTAACTGTTGTCTGCCTTCTCTTTTATTTTCCTATATTTTTATTTTCTGGTTCTAATATGTAACCGTAGGAGATAATGATGTATATAGTGGAGTTGCTAGGGTTTTAGGGCTAGATAAGTAATTTATTTCATCAGAAATCCTATCACCATTTCTGGCCTCACCCAACTGTTCACCCTCTCCACTTTCCTTTCCCACCATTTCTCCCTTTTTCCTTGTCTTGACCACTTTTGGCAATTTCTCCTCACACATTATATGCATGACTTTGGCTCAGGTATAACTTGTCTTTCTGGTTTTTAATCATGCATATAAGCCTATTTATATAACCAGCTATGTGTGTGTATCTACCAAATGTTATGCATATATGTTCATGTGTATTTATATTTTTTTTATGCATATTACTTATGTGTATTACTGAATGTGTGTGTGAATTAAATATTTTACATACCCTATATTCGTGCATTTTTTTCCTATCCACACCAGCACCGTGCTCATACTTAATCTCATGAAGTTAGGACCAAAACTGCCTAAATTGCTATTGCATTATTATTTGCTTTATCATATTGCATCATCAATTTACTTTACATATCATATTGTAAGCTTAGCTATGATTGGACTCATTTACCTTACATTTACTTACAGGGCCTTAGTTTACTAACTTACCTTGCTCAGGTAATAGGTTAGAACAGTATGCATAGGCACAAGGGCCTGCATTCTTATTTACACACAAGTTTTTTTCTCCAGAAAATGGTATTTATATATTATTATATATATTTTTTGTATTTAAAGTATTTAAATTTTTATATGCCTGCCTAACTAGGGCTGTCACATACACCCCTCCTTTAAGAAATTGTGTTCCACAATTTAACACTTCCTACTATGTTAGTCAAGTGTCAAAAATCAAACATGAACACCCATTCTTAATTCAACCAAAGCATGTATCAACAAGCATATTCAACTCTGAACATCATGTTTAACTAAGTAAATTCAAGCATGAAAAATAAAATACCTTTACCTTAACTGTCAGTTGCAAGTAGTTGAGGGTATTGGACTTTTATCTTGTCTTCAACCTCCCATGTACAATCATTAGGGTCTAAACTCCTCTGCACTTTTACCAGTTTAATTATTTTGTTCCTCAATTTCTTATCTTCTTTGGCTACAACGCCTACTGGCTTCTTCTCATACACCAAGTCTGGTCTGACTTCCACTTTGTTTTGTGACTGAACAACTGAAGCTTCATCATGCACAAATTTTCTCAATTGTGATACGTGAAATACATTGCGTATTCCACTCATTTCTTCTGGCAACTTCAACTTGTAAGCCATTTTTCCTATTCTTGCAATGATCTCATATGGTCCTATATATCTTGGGGTTAGCTTTCCTGCCTTGCCAAACCTCAATAACTTCCTCATAGGTGAAACTTTCAAATACACATAATCTCCCTCTTCAAATTCAAGTGGCTTCCTTCTCCTATCTGCATATGATTTCATTCTATCTTGTGCTGCCTTCATTCTCTGTCTGATTAATGTGATCTTAGCATTTGTCTCTTTCACATGATCTGGTCCTAGCATTATCTTATCACTTACCTCTAACCAGCAAGCAGGTGACAAACAAGGCCTCCCATATAGAGCTTCATAGGGTGCCATCCCTATTCTACTCTGGTAGCTATTGTTGTAAGCAAATTCTGCTAAATGAAGGTAGTCTTCCCAATTGCCACCATGATCAAGTACACAAGCTCTAAGTAGATCCTCCAAGAATTTATTAACCACTTCTGTTTGACCATCTGTTTGGGGATGGTAGGCTGTGCTCAAGCACAACTCAACCCCCATTTCTTGTTGAAAGCTATTCCAGAATTTCGATGTGAATATGGTGTCCCTATCACTAATGATAGTGGTAGGAACTCCATGTAGCTTCACTATTTCTTTCATGAAAACTTGTGCTAGTTTTGGTGCATTTCTATCACTCTTTACTGGTATGAAATGTGAGGATTTTGTCAACCTATCCACCACCACCCAAATACTGTTATTACCTGTCTTTGATCTTGGCAAGCCATCAATGAAATCCATTGATATGCTTTCCCATTTCCACCTTGGAACTTCTAGAGGTTGCAATAGTCCACTGGCTCTTTGGTACTCAGCCTTGACTTGTTGGCAAGTCATACATTTTGCCACATACTCACCCACACTTCTCTTCATTCCTTTCCACCAATAACTCCTCTTTAAGTCATGATACATTTTAGTGCTCCCTAGATGTATGGTGTACTTTGACTTGTGATGGACATCCAGAATCTTCCTTTGTAGAGCTTCTGTGTTAGGCACACACGGTCTTCCTTTATATCTTAAACATCCCTTACTATCTAGTTCAAATTTGTCAAGATTTGAATTATTCCTTAACAATTCCTTTTTCTCCCTCAGAAATTCATCCATGTCTTGTGACTGGTTCACTTCTTCCACTTGGTCTAATTTTATTGTGATGAGGCTGAGCTTGCCATAATGTTCCATGTCCTCACTTAACTTCATGGTTTGCTCTCTCATGTTTTCTACTTCTACATAAGTCAGTACTGATAACATTTTAAACTCCTCTATCATCAGTGTAGCTAACTTGGCATGTTGCCTACTCAATGCATCTGCCACTCTATTTTCTTTCCCTGGTGTGTACATAATGTCCAAATCATAGGCAGCAAGGAATTCCACCCACCTATTGTCTCATGTTTAAGTCTTTTTGAGAAAATAAGTATTTCAAAGCTTTGTGGTCAGTATAAAGCTCAAACTTTGCTCCTAACAGGTAATGTCTCCAAAGCTTTAATGCATATACCACAGCTGCCAATTCCAAGTCATGTGTTATATACTTGGTCTCACTTGGTTTCAGTTGTCTTGATGCATAAGCTATTACTCTACCATCTTGCATAAGAACATCTCATATACCTGACCCGCATGCATCAGTGTATACCACCAAATTGTCATTGCCTTCTGGAATTTTTAGCACTGGTGCTTCCATTAATTCCTTCTTCAATTGATTGAATGCCCCTTCACATTTCTCAGTCCATAGAAAAGGCTGGTCTTTCCTTGTTAACTTGGTTAGTGGGATTGTTACTTTAGCAAAATCTTTTATAAATCTTCTGTAGTATCCAGCCATACCCATGAATGATCTTACCTCAGTTACACTACTGGGCCTCTTCCATGCTTGTACTGCCATGACCTTACTAAGATCTACTGAAATTCCTTCTTGAGAAATTATGTGGCCCAAGAATTTTATTTCATTCTTCCAGAAAGAACATTTTGCAAACTTGGCTTTAAGGCCTTGTTGCCTCAGTCTACTCAATACCATGTGCAAGTGCTTTTCATGTTCTTTATCTGACTTAGAATATATTAGTATATCATCAGTGAAAATTAATACCAATTTATCTAAGTAATCTCTGAAAATCCTATTCATTAAATCCACAAAATTGGATGGTGCATTAGTCAAACCAAATGGCATTACTAAGTATTCATACAAGCCATATCTGGTATTGAAAGCTGTATACTTGATACTTTCTTCTTCCACTTTCATTTGGTGAAAACCAGATGCTAAATCAAGCTTGGAAAATACTTTAGCACCATTTAATTGATCAAAGAGATCATCAATTCTAGGTAGAGGGTATTTGTTTTTGATAGTGACTGAGTTTAATTCCCTATAATATATGCACATTCTCAAGGAACCATCATGCTTCTTAACAAATACTACTGGAGATCCCCAATTTGAACTGCTAGGCCAAATGAAGCATTTTTGTTCTAATTCTTCTAGTTGTTTCTTCAACTCAATCAGTTCTTTAGGACCCATTCTATTTGGCTTCTTAATGACAGGGCTTGTTCCTGGTTTAAGTCTTATTTGAAATTCTACTGGTCTATTATGAGGAATGCCATTCACTTCACCAAACACATCAGTGTATTGGTTAACTATGGGTATCTCCTCTAGGCTTAATTCAACACCAACATTTTTCAAGTTGAACATTTTGCCCATACCCCTATCTGTGGCTGCCTCATACATAACTAAAATTCTTTTGCCATTAGGAAATTTTAATGAGATTGTGGAATTTTCCAGATTAATGATTGCACAAAAACTTTTCAACCAATCCATTCCCAGTATAATATCCAACTTAGGGTAATTTAACACATATAATTCTGAAATAAAGGTGTGGCCACCCATACACAATTATACTTGTATGCATTTCGTATTTGTTATGTAGGAACCACTTATAGGACTATTAACATGCAATGGCTTTTCAACAAGAATACATGTTAACCCTAGTTTCCGAACTATGTCATATGAAATAAAAGAGTGTGCAGCTCCTATGTCATAAATAACTGATATGGGTATGCCTTTAATAAATAGTGTACCTTCCACTTGGCTGGGTGCTTCCATTGCCTTGCCCTTTCCTTTAAGAACAGCCACCCTTGCCATTTCTGGACACTGCCTCTTCATGTGCCCCTCCTTACCACAGTTGTAGCACCTAAGAACAGTTGACTTGGGTGCTTGGCATTTGGTCTTTATATGGCCTTCCTTCCCACAGTTATAACAGATCACTTTAGATTTCTTATTGTCAGAGCTTGCCACCTTACTTCCTTCTTTGTCCATTGCTTCTCCCTTCTTCTTCTCATATGGGTGTGCTCTATTCTTCCCCTTCTTGCTATTCCTAAAACTCTTAAACTTTTCTCTGGCATTATCATGCTGCTCAAATGACAATGTCAAATCCATAACCTGATCAAATGTTCTGTCTTTGTATGGTAACATGGCTCTACTCAATCCAGCATTTAACCCCTGAATGTTCCTAGCATTCCTTGCAACTTCATCTGGGATTAATACTGCCCCATACTTGGACAACCCTTCAAACTTCTGAGTGTATTCAGTGACACTCATAGATCCTTGTCTCAACTTAATAAACTCCTCAAGCAGTGAAGCTTTTGCTGATGCTGGGACAAATCTGGCTTCTAACATTTCTTTGAACTGATTCCATGTGATTTCCTGTTCTTGCCTGCCTGCAATAATCACTTCCCACCAGTCCAAAGCAATGCCTTTCAGTTGTCTTGAAGCTATTTGCCTTCTTCTTGATCATTAACTTGCATATCTGCAAAGATCCTCTCCACTGTTCTTAACCAAGTCTGGACACCCATGACATTTTCTGTACCATCAAAGCTACTGCCTCCTGGGTGTGTATATGTTTTAAGCAATTTGGACAGCTCCTCATGTGGATTATCTACCCTAGGTGCCATTCCATCCCTCAGCACTCGAACAAAATCTTGCATGTTAATCATTGGGGGACCAGCAGCCATTCCAGTTGCTTGTTCAGTGTTATTAGAGGATTGACCATTCTCCCTTTCTCCTGCAGCCAGTGGATTGATTCTAACTGCTCTGGATCTCTATTGAACATTTCTAGTGTAGTGAGTTCTAATTCCTATTTACTATTTTCACTTTTAAAACTAGCAGTGAACTCATTCATTCATATTAAGTAAAGCAACTCAAGCAAACAGTCAACAATGCAAACAATACACACAGATTCAAGCAAGTATTTGTTTTGGCTATGTATTTAATAACATAGCTCTGACACCAGCTGAAGCAACCCTCCCTAATGTGTCATCATATTTTTTTCTTTAAATTGACTCAATTTATTCTAAGCTAAATTCAGGGTTGCTTTCTTTCACAGACCAACTATTCTCTTCCTTTTATTATATTTTTTTTAAATTTATTTCCCAAGATCCAAACTGGTCAATATATAAATATTGATATACTTCTTAGTAAAAGCTATTTGTATGTTCATATAAACAACCAAATAATTTTTAGTTCTAATATCAGAGTTTTGTTGTTTTTATTTTGAAAAGAAGAACTCAGTTTATTTTATACTAAAAATAAACCAAGTTTAGCCACAGTATAGATGATTGGGAAGATCCTCTCCTATTTGAATCTTTGTACAAATTAATTAACCAATTCTTATTTGTTTGCTTGTGTCTAGCATTTGTATGTTTAATTGGATATGTGAATTAACTCATAGCTTTTAACTTATTCAAAGTTTTGCTTTCTAAATAGCCTATCTGGGGGTTGTGCATGCTTCTGTGCACCTGTGTGCACATAATCATGTACAGTTGCTATCTGCTTCACCTTTGTCTTCAGGTGGACTAATTTGTTTAAGTAAGATTCCTAGATTATCTGGTTATAATCTACAAGTTTTATTTATTCATATAGTCCTAAAACACATTTAAAACTGGGTTCATGTTTCTTGTGTTTTTTTTTTCCTTTCAGGTCTACCTATGGGTTGCTCCTACTTTATAATTCTTACATTTAATTTATGAATAGGTTCTAGTCTCAAAAACAATCTGGTACATAAGCATACATTATAGGTTCACATATACTTCAGATCCATTAACAAACTCACACTTGATTCACAAAAATTCTGCATGCTTACAGGTTATAATATAAAACTAAACACCTTTATCTTTTTCCTACTGAAAATAGTTCCATCCCATAATAATCATCTTAAGTCATTCATTACGTGACAGTCAAACTTTTAGCACAATTCAAACATCATTACACAAAATCTTTCAACTAAAATAAAACATAAGAAACATTCCTCTGCAAAAGTCCTAGCTTAGTTAATTAGCAATTTTCTTCTTAGCATCATACTTCTGCTCCTTATTACTTAACTTCCTCCTTTCCTGCAGACATCATATGACCTGCTCCACAATGCAAGTGAAGCACCCATTTGATGCAAGCAACAAACAGGTCAGACTAAAGTCTGGTGCAAGTAAAATCATTTGACAATGCATGAAGACTAATAAAACAGGTTTCATAGTACCCTTTCTGTTTTCAAAGGTTAAGGGTTTCACTTAAGTTGTTAAGCTACTTTCTCATGCTCAAATTGTTAAGTGTTACAACAGTGGTAAGTGTTATGCACTGTTAACATTATCATGTGTGCATTCTTAGGCTAATTGATTAACAAGAACTTTTAATTCAGTAATCATAATAGCCACCATAATCTACCACAGGCATACTCAAACATGAACAAATAACAACATCCATAACATTGAACTAAAGTACCAAAACTGAGTCTGCATAGCAGGACTCCCCATACTTCTAGCATTTTTACTCTTGCATGTATGTCCATTTGATGTCATTTTAAGGGTCCAATATCACATTGATGGTTGCATTGGTGCTCACTGCCTGGAACTGCTACTTAATTCCCAGTGCACTACAAGCTATTTGGACATAAACATGCCATGTGCAAACTCACACCCCAACCTTGATGCAAGCCAACCACTATGTCATACCCACTTCCCTCTTACCCAACCTGATAGAGGTGACCCATATCCTTAGTTTAATTACTAAACTCTTTCATATGACCCAACATTATCTATGAAATGTCATGCTTAAGACTGATATATACCTAATCAATGCATTCTAGCAGTTTTTATACATCCATCAAACATTCATCCACTCTTATATTCAACAATCAATCATACTTGTACATCATTTCAAGTCAGTTTCATTCAGAGATATATCTTTGGTTAAAGCACATATTAGAGCATTTTCAGTGAATGAAATACTACTGAGGTTTTTTTTCTTCAGCAATAAGGTTCTCACAATCAATCCACACATTAAAGTGCGTTTGCTTGTTACTCAACCTTATTTCCAGAGAACAATCGATGGTGGATTAAGACTCAGCACATGGAGATCCCATTGCACCCTAATCCATATTTTCAGTTGCAAGGCATAAGCCAGAGAACCTCTTTCTCTTACTGCCTTGCACCCTACACTTCCTATTAATTTATGCTTCAACTAAAATATTTCTCAAGTTCACAACCATATACATACATCTGTCATTAAATTATAATGTATAAACAAGCATAGATTATGTTATCCCGCTTTTTGGAAAAGCCGTGATACCGAAAGATCGGTCAAAAACAAAAGACAGTTCGTCTCAGAGATTGGATGTACTTCACTTCGCTATGGATATCGATGAACTTTGTCCGAGCCCAGATCAGGCTACAATTGACAGGACATGACAAGCAAGACCATGAAAGTCAGTGTTCCAAATTTCAGGTTAATCGGAGTTCGTATGGACGAGATATGATCGATCCAAGTTTGCCAAGGTTCACAGTTCGAAACCATCGGCCTACTGAGAAGATGCCCATTTCGAACCGATGGAGTTCGAATCCATCAATAACTCCCTTATTCGAATCCATCGGTTTGCATGTGCTTCGAGTCGATCAAGTTCGAACCGATCAGGCGTGATATCGATCGCTTCGAATCGATCGGTTCGTATCCACCAGATGGGCATCGTTTGCGTCCATGCTAGAGCACTACGAATCCATCACCGACAGTATCTTCGAATCCATCGGTCTCATGCCCAAGCACTGCTTCTTATCGACCTTCTTCGCATCCATCAGGTTCGAATCCATGGACAATCGCTCGTTCGAAACCACCAAGTCATCCATCGGTTCGAACGCGCCGACATACATGGAGTCGAAGTGGTCAACACGGAGAAAAAATAAGATCGATGCGAGGAGTGCTCGCCATGTCACTACAGTGCCACGTGCTTCCATCGATTCGAATTCATGGATTCGAAGTCATCGATTCGAACAGGACAGCCCTCACGAGAAACCACAACTTGAATCGATCATATCTCCTAAACCACTGATCCAAACGCAACGAAATTTTCACAGTAGATTCCATACATGATAAAGATTGTTCCTGCCAAGTTTCAGCTCGATTGGACCATTTCTTGATGGGTTCGAAATCACTTCGAATCGATGTCAGATCGAGTCGAAACTTGGTGGGGTCGGTCGCGTGGGCCCACTCACATGCCAGAAGAAATCTCCTGAAGTTTGAGCGAGATCTGGGCCTCCTATGCCTATAAATAGCACCACGAAGCCTTCAGAAAGGGGGATCTTTCGGGGCTTTCCACCATTGAACGTCCAGACTATGCCGGATTGAATTCTATACTTCATTATCGTTGTTGTATTCAGATTTCAAAGCTATCATCAACTGTAATCCCCTGTAATCGATTAATATCATCAAGTGAATCAATAAAGAGAGAACCTTCAAAGTGGACGTAGGCAAGATCACCGAACCACTATAAATCCTGTGTTTGTGATTGTTATCTATGAATTATCGTGATTGTTGTTCCATTATATCTGAATTCTATATTGATTGTTGCTGATCTGCATTGATAAACGGGTGCTTTCACGACTATTGGGTGTTTGTGGTCGATTTTGACGCAAACATTTTGGTGCTTTCACTGAGAAAGCTAATTCAGGAGTTCTATCAATTAGAAGTTGATTCAGAAAGTTTGGAAGTTCAGATTTGAGAAATTATAACGAGATAATCGAGCACTAGGCCAAGGCCAGAGCAAAGTCAGCATGAAGGGAGTCGAGAGGCTTCTTCAGGTGCGAACCAAGCTTCAATCTTCATCACCAGGGACAAGATGGAGACAATGATGAAGAAACAGGAGGAGTTGATCCAGAGTTTGTTTCAACAGATAGGACAACTTGGTGCGCAGAATCAAGGAGTAACCGGACCTCAGAACGGAGCAGGACCATCCGGCGTAGCACCTGGGGTAGGGGTCACACACATGGAGAATGTCGACCCAATCCTAGAGAGAGAGAGGGGAACATCTGTACAACCTAGGAGTAGCAGAGGAGTGAATGCTCAGTCGAGGGGGAAGATTCCAGAATTCCCTCATGAACTCGTGGGGCAGGTCGAAAGCAATGAACAAGGATTGCATCTTGGAGACGAAGATAAATTGGTACAAATGGTTAGGCGAGCCTTGAGAGGCGGATTAACAAACAAAGATCTTGAAGACGTAAACAGGAGTCCCTTTACTCCTACAATTAGGATGGCTAGGAACCCACCAGAGTTTAAGTTGCCATCAATAGAGATGTATGATGGGAGGACGGATCCCGCGGTTCATTTGACGAAGTACATGAGGCATATGGAGGTGCTGGGGGCATCACAAGAGGTTATGGCCCGGTGCTTTCCATTATATCTGACAGATATCGCTGCATTATGGTTTAGGCAACTAGAGAGCGGCTCCATAGGAACATGGGTAGACTTGACTGAAAGATTCATGAGACAATTTAGGGTTCACATTGCAAGACCTAAGAACGTAATGAGTTTAGCAATTTTGAAGCAGAAGACTGGAGAGACCTTGAGGAGTTTTCTGACGCGATTCAATGCGGCAGCAGCATCGGTGGATCGGCCAGATCCATCCATGGTTATGATGGCAGCCGTTTTCGGAATAGCTGATGGCACGGATTTCAAAAATTCATTGACAAAAGATCCACCTATGGATCTAGGGGATTCTATCATGAGGCGGAAAAGTTCTTGCGATTGGAAGATGCGAGTGCAGAAAGAGAAGAAGGAGATGAGCTCAATGTTTACACGGTCAAAGATGGAAATCCTCCTGAGAAAGGTATAGAAACTAGCAAGGGGAAGCAAAAGGCTGAGAGTGGCTATAACAGGTCGATGCGACCGCGAAAGGAGCCAAGATTCACCACATACTCAGAGCTGAACGAGAATTTAGAGCGAATCTATCAGGATACCAAAGAACAGGTCCTGTATCGCAGACCAATGCGAAGGGACCCAACTTCCGACGAAAGGGAATCAGATAAGTATTGCATATTTCATGAACTGAACGGTCATAACTCTAATGATTGCAGGCATCTGAAGGATGAGGTGGAAGGGCATATCAAGAACGGTATGCTCCTTCAGTATGTGAGGAAACGGACTCCGGCAGCGGAGCCAGAGCGCCCACCGTCTACCCCAACTAGAGGTGGCCCTGAGTCGGGACAACGTCTGATTATCCACTGATTGACTGAGATAACGATGAACAAGTTGTAAACCTCTCACTGATACGGTTAAATCATTTACACATGTGAGCGATCGCGCATGATCCGTAGGCATGCTCTGAATGACTACCAACCGCATCATAGTAAGAGTTTACACTTTGACATCCCTGCTTTGCTTTTTGCTTTGATTTTGATTTGAACATTTAGATTCTGTTTATATGGACATTTCTGTTGTGAGATTCGTATAACCATTGCTTTAATATTTTCAATTCCATGAAAGAGTTTATTTTCACGCCCGTTGGATCGCGAACGGTCCACGAGCACCTTCTGTATGGCGATTAACCGCCAGAGTCTTTGATTCAGAAACTATCCCGAACATGAACTCCGGTATCGATAATACTAAGTCCCCCCCGGGCACACATAATTCGCCTCGAACGGCAAACGATCGCGAACGATCACAAATCGCCTCGAACGGCATCCGACCGCGACCGGTCATGATTCACTTATATGGCAGCTGATCGCGAACGATCACAATCCGCCTCGAACAGCACCGACCGCGAACGGTCATGATTCACTCAGTATGAAATCCGACCTCGAACGGTCACCATTTGCCTTGAACGACACTTGATCGCGAACGATCACCATTTGCCGCGAACGGCGTCGACCGCGAACGGTCCTATTCCATCCTTTGCCGCGAACGGCGCAGACCGCGAACGGTCCCGATTCACCTCAAGTGGCATACAATCCCGAACAATCGTCATTTGAGGACATATGAAACTATCAAGTTCTTTTCAGGTTGATGATAGGATATGAACATCCAACTCAAGGCATTACAAAACACACCTTCCTACCGCAAGGCATGTTTTGGGGGGCAAATGTTATCCCGCTTTTTGGCAAAGCCATGATACCGAAAGATTGGTCAAAAACAAAAGATAGTTCGTCTCAGAGATTGGATGTACTTCACTTCGCTATGGATATCGATGAACTTTGTCCGAGCCCGGATCAGGCTACAACTGACAGGACATGACAAGCAAGACCATGAAAGTCAGTGTTCCAAATTTCAGGTTAATCGGAGTTCGTATGGACGAGATATGATCGATGCAAGTTTGCCAAGGTTCATAGTTCGAAACCATCGGCCTACTGAGAAGATGCCCATTTCGAACCGATGGAGTTCGAATCCATCAATAACTCCCTTATTCGAATCCATCGGTTTGCACGTGCTTCGAGTCGATCGAGTTCGAACCGATCAGGTGTGATATTGATCGCTTCGAATCGATTGGTTCGTATCCACCAGATGGGCATCGTTCGCGTCCATGCTAGAGCACTTCGAATCCATCACCGACAGTATCTCCATCGGTCTCATGCCCAAGCACTGCTTCGTATCGACCTTCTTCACATCCATCAGGTTCGAATCCATGGACAATTGCTCGTTCGAAACCACCAAGTCATCCATCGGTTCCAACGCGCCGACATACATGGAGTCGAAGCGGTCAACACGGAGAAAAAATAGGATCGATGCGAGGAGTGTGCGCCACATCACTACAGTGCCACGTGCTTCCATCGATTCGAATTCATGGATTCGAAGTCATCGATTTGAACAGGACAGCCCTCACGAGAAACCACAACTTGAATCGATCATATCTCCTAAACCACTGATCCAAACGCAACGAAATTTTCACAGTAGATTCCATACATGATAAAGATTGTTCCTGCCAAGTTTCAGCTCGATTGGACCATTTCTTGATAGGTTCGAAATCACTTCGAATCGATGTCAGATCGAGTCAAAATTTGGTGGGGTCGGTCGCGTGGGCCCACTCACGTGCCAGAAGAAATCTCCCGAAGTTTGAGCGAGATCTGGGCCTCCTACGCCTATAAATAGCACCCTGAAGCCTTCAGAAAGGGGGATCATTTGGGGCTTTCCACCATTGAACGTCCAGACTCTGCCGGATTGAATTCTATACTTCATTATCGATGTTGTATTCAGATTTCAAAGCTATCATCAACTGTAATCCCTTGCAATCGATTAATATCATCAAGTGAATCAATAAAGAGAGAACCTTCAAAGTGGACGTAGGCAAGATCGCCGAACCACTATAAATCCTGTGTTTGTGATTGTTATCTGTGAATTATCGTGATTGTTGTTCCATTATATCTGAATTCTATATTGATTGTTGCTGATCTGCATTGATAAACGGGTGCTTTCACGACTATTGGGTGTTTGTGGCCAATTTTGACGCAAACAGATTAAGTATCAACTAAGCAACACCAGTCACATAATCTCAGAAATAAAAGAGGATTGTTTAACTAAAAATGCAAGTAAAACATTAATCAGAAATTAAAGTAAATCAAAGGTTAAATGGCTGCCTTTTCATAGGTCTTAATGCCTTGCCAAGTGAGGGTTTACTCACCAAGGTTCTCCTTCCCAAATTTTGATTCAATTCTTCCATTGATTTTCTAACTGTTGTCTGTCTTCTCTTTTATTTTCCTATATTTTTATTTTCTGGTTCTAATATGTAACCGTAGGAGATAATGATGTATATAGTGGAGTTGCTAGGGTTTTAGGGCTAGATAAGTAATTTATTTCATCAGAAATCCTATCACCATTTTTGGTCTCACCCAACTGTTCACCCTCTCCACTTTCCTTTCCCACCATTTCTCCCTTTTTCCTTGTCTTGACCACTTTTGGCAATTTCTCCTCACACATTATATGCATGACTTTGGCTCAGGTATAACTTGTCTTTCTGGTTTTTAATCATGCATATAAGCCTATTTATATAACCAGCTATGTGTGTGTATCTACCAAATGTTATGCATATATGTTCATGTGTATTTATATTATTTTTTTATGCATATTACTTAGTGTCTAACTGAATGTGTGTGTGAATTAAATATTTTACATACCCTATATTCATGCATTTTTTTCCTATCCACACCAGCACCATGCTCATACTTAATCTCATGAAGTTAGGACCAAAACTGCCTAAATTGTTATTGCATTATTATTTGCTTTATCATATTGCATCATCAATTTACTTTACATATCATATTGTAAGCTTAGCTATGATTGGACTCATTTACCTTACATTTACTTACAGGGCCTTTGTTTACTAACTTACCTTGCTCAGGTAATAGGTTAGAACAGTATGCATAGGCACAAGGGCCTGCATTCTTATTTACACACAAGTATTTTTTTCCATAAAATGGTATTTATATATTATTATATATATTTTTGTATTTAAAGTATTTAAATTTTTATATGCCTGCCTAACTAGGGTTGTCACAGTAAAAGTACCAACTGGTGTATAAAACGACGTTTGGTTGTTAAATAGATTGTGGCCTCTTATTGGCATACTCTCCGTCAATATTGGAACCATTTTAACAACTATGTATGCCAAGGATACTCCAGAACGAAGTGGTTGGATTTGGCGTAGTTTGTTGGATTTGAAGAAAGATAACAATAATGGATAGACCCCGGCACTTGTGTCAATTTGAAATGACTAAAACAGGGCAACTTGACAGGGCCAAGCGAGCTAGCTACCCCTAGCGGACGTCCATTCTTCGATTTTCTTAGACTTGGTGCTTATCATTCCTCTAGTTGTTAGTTTTAATTGGTGCACCTTGATTTAGGATAACCTACCTTTGACTCGATATGGGATGGACGGACGCGGTAGGCGGTCGTGGCTACGATGCGTTACCACCATCCCTACGACCCAAACTTGTAGTATCCTACCCTGAGCATTGCTTTACACGCCTTGTCATACATTTATCCTTATACGAGACCACTACCATTTTGGTTTAGTGTTGTCGTATCATGGCACATTCCTATTCCTCGACGTGCTACCGGGGCGTTATATGCAAACTGTATGACAATACTTAAAAGCGCATTAAGGAGGATCAATATAAAGCCTTACGCTAAGAAAAATATTTATTGTACTAATTAGACATTATATACGTAGCATATTCAACAATGTATAAATATTTTGATGAATGCTTAAGAGATGGAAAATCGCATAATATCTCTTGAGTTATTGCACGCACGCTAAACGCTGGATAGGAGATGTGAAACCCCGTAAACATATCTGATGCCATTACGCTCATGTTATATATGATATCGATCTGCCTCACATAAGGATATTTTAGTCCTGACTTGAGAGTTTTGTCTTTTCATTACGCTCGGGTCAGCCCTGAGTATTCCAGCGCATTGAAGGTCATTTTCTAGAGGATGAAAACGAAGATTTGTTATATTAATTATTACTAATAATATTCCCTGCATCATGTGTTCTGCTACATTTTTTTATTCTATTGTATATATATAACTCTGATAAATTTTGTATAAATTTTAATCAAATTTATAGTATAAACAACTTCATGAACTGTTTATTTGATTATTATATTTTATCATTCCGCTGCGAGATTTTGTGTTTGTTTTCTTATTATTTTCTTATTTTTCTTAATTAATCCCATTGATTATCTATGTTCTAGATTGTTTAAGTTGGACTTGTGTGGATTATTGTCGATTTAAACCGTCCGAAATATGGGTCGTCACAGTTGGTATCAGAGCTTTGGTTTAGCGATAACCTTACTTTGTGGGGTTTGACTCATTAGTGATTTGGTAGTAATAGCCTAGAATGAGTTGTTTGAGGGTGTGTGTATATGTGTGTGTGTATGTGTGTGTGTGTATATATATATATGAGAGCACGTACTTTTTAGTGTTATAAAATATTTTATATTGTGCTTACTTATTTGTTGAGTTGTTTATGAATTCTGGTCGGTGTGTGGGACGCCATGTTATCGATAGGGGTTTCTAAAAAATAAAACGAGGTAAGTCGACATAATATTATTTTAAAATCAAGTTAATAAAATAATTTTACCTAAATTATATATTATATATAAAAATAAATTGAATGAGAATAAATGAGTAAGTGAAATCAATGTGAGTAATTGAATTTGATCTAAACTGAATTTAAATTAGACGTAAATGGATTGAATGCAAATGAATTAAGAGAATGTTAAATAAAGGAAATTGATACACTTAAGTATAAGAGGTAAGAAATATAAGTTTAAATTATGAAATGAACGGATTTATAAAATAAATGAATATGAAGTGGATAGGTTGTAAAATAAAGTTTGGAAATACTTATTTAACTAATTTTAGTTAAGGATGTTTATAAATTTAAGTAATGAGTTTTGAAATAAAAATCTAATCTTAGTTTAAGTAAAAAAGAATGAATATGAATTTGAGAATTTAAATTCCGGTGCTTTTGAAATTGTTTTCTAAGATTTTGAAAACAATAATTAGTATTATTTGAAAAATATTATGAATAGAATTTTTTTTCAAAAAGGAATTAAAAGTAAATAAATCTTGTACTTCTTTCTTTTGTCGCTGAAAATAATTTTGGTGATGATGGCCGCATCATCGATATTTATTTTTGAGTCTCAAATTGGGGGAGGCCACTTAGTAGCTTTGCTATGCATTTAGGTTGATAAACAGATTTGGTTTAAAAATTTCTAAATATGATGTGGTATATATAAAAGACATAAGTGTGTGTTTATTTATGTGTGTGTGTGTGTGTGTATTATTTCAAAATGTCTTAAAATGAACCCGATATTTGAATTTTTAAGTTCTGGTAATCAATGATTTTCAGTTGTAGAAATTAAGTGAATTTTTTTAATAGTTGAAAACTTCTAAAATGAGAAATAAGAAATATAAGCTAAGTGTTTAAATAACATATGAAAGTTAAATTATAACTCTTAAATTTCAAGACAATGGAAATTTTAACTTGTGAAAATTATTGAACATTTTTTTAACTAAAATGAATAAGACAAATTTTTATAACATTCAATTACATTCTAAAAACATATATAAAACTTTCCAGAAATGTTTAAAAGGTTGAAATGTTAAATATGAATGGTAATAGAACATCATACAAGTTTGAACTTGAGTAATATGAAGTGTTTAAGGAAATATTCCAAATTGAAAATGTGTTTAAAGAAATGTTATGAAATTAAATTAAGTTGTTATAAAAAAATGATATAAACTTAGTTAACGTTCTAAGAAATGTTTGATGAATAGTTTGAGTAGTAAGAAGAAAATACTATTTAGATATATGAACTTAAAAGAAGGTAAACAAATAATAAATTAAATCATATTTTTGTAAATTGTTTAAAATAAAATAATATATTTGCAAAGGATGTTTAAGATTTAAGTATAGCTTTCTGAGATATATATACTTTAAATTATATTGTGTAAAAGAAGATATATCTGAATAAAATGATTATAAACTTAAGAAATGATTAACGAAATAAATAAAAGTCGAAATTTGAATTATGAAATGAAATTTTACTTAAGTCAAGTTGAATGGAATAAATTGATAAAATAAATTGATGAAATAAATTATAAAATGGAAGTTAACTTAAGAAAATTTGAATGAAATTGATTGTGATAAAATGAAAAATTCTTCAATATGAATTTGAGTGATAAAATAAAATTAAGTAAAAATAATAATATGAACTAATGAAATGAACTAATGAAGTGAATCAATCAATTAATATGAACTTAAGATATGAAGTAATAATAATAAACATGAGTTGTGTTACAAAATGTTTATAATAAACTTAAATAGTTTATAAATGATATTAGTATTAAATAGAATATACTATGTGGTGATAAAATAAAATTTAACTTAAACAAGGTTAAGGGAAATGATTTATAAAATGAATTGATATGAGATGTTGTTAAACATAAAATGAAACAAATGAAATTTAACAAATTAAAATTTGAATAAATTGAATGTGAATGAGATAGATGTAAATAAATTTAAAATAAACCTATTAAATGTTAATAAAATTAGATGTTAATAAGAAATGAAATGTATAAATTTAAATATTGACATTAGATGATGTAAATTCATATATTCATGAATTAATTGGATTAATTAGATGAATATTAATAATTGTTGAATGGTTTCTTTTGTTACAAATCCTTGTTATAACTGTTTGATCTCATATGATTGTTGTATGTTATGTATTTGTGCTTGTGCTTATAATTTGGATTCAAAATCATGTTATGTGGTTCTATTTAACTCATACATGTTCTATATCTTATTATAAGTGACTAATATTCTAAATTGAGTTAAGATAGGTACATACGAAGACCGTTAGACGTATACATGGATTTTTATTTTCTTTTGCTTGCATAATATGAGACGAACTCACTCGTATTAATAATAATAATGTAAGCATCATGGATTACATACCGCATTTTTATATTTTTTTCCCTACAGATGCCTCTTCATTAAGATGAGATATATATTTGGTATATTTGGAATATATTTGTGTTATATATTGTATTGTAAAAAAAATTCGATCGAGCTGCACAAAAGAGACGCTCCCGAAATTTTCTGCAAATCCAGATGTTAGAAAAATTTTGAGGTTTCAAAAATTTTATAACTTGTTTTTATAAATAAGTTGTTAATTTCCGTAAACCAACATTGGAGTGGCGTAGCAGAAGCTTAAGTAAAGATTGTTCAAAATGATGTTATGTTTATATGTTGATTATTTTGAATAAAATATATTATACGTTCAATTCCTTACTTAACCCCCTTTCAAGGACGAAAAGTTTTGAGTGGGGGAGAATGTAACGACCTATATTTTTAACTATTTTAAATAATCAAATTTAATATAACTATTGAATAAAAATGGTTAGAAATAAAAATTTAATGAATTATTAATGTAACTTATTAGATATGAACTTGGATATGATTTTGGATGACGAAATTCAAGAAGATAAGGGATTGTAACTTATATTAGGAAGTAAATTAAACGATATTGAATTGCAAGTAATGGCATTAATGTTGAATTATTGCAAAATTAAAATAGTAGTTTTAATATTTGAATTCATTTTAAAAGTAAATTTTATAAGTTAAATAACTTATATTTTAATTATAGTGATTTATTGGATAATTGAATTGTTTAAATTTAATATTGGAATTATTTAAATAATTGAATTCTGGATGAATGAAAATGATTTCAAGAGTTGGTTTATATTTTATTTAAACGAGAATGAAGATTGATAAATTTTAAAATTGAATTTAAAGCGATTAAATTAATTTTTGGAAATTACTTGTTTTAATTATCGAGTAAAAATGGCCATTTTGGCCACTGGTCGGATTATGACAAAACCAGTTTCATCAGATCCGTAATAGTGACTTATTATAGGATTTCAAGTTTCGTAACGATCGGATTTATCATTTGGTCGTGCGATCTTGAAATGCTTAGAAATTAATTAAAGGAATTTAATTAAATAATTTGATTTTGAAAAGTTATCTTCTGCATATGATCGAATTAGGCCTCAAGACTAGTTCCATTGTGTTCGGAATAGAGGTAAAACATATAGAACACCAGGCGGCACACTTCGTTTGTAGTTTGAAATTTTCGCGAATCAATTGGGTCGGAAACTTATATAATAAGACACGTTAGTTCATTCATTTGTAAACCCTAATCCATCTAATAATGCGCCGCTCTCTCTAATAAACGTTAATGGCCGAAAATGGCCATCGTTCATTCCGCCCAATCCATGCATCGTAATCAAAAACTTCCAAAAGCAAAGTCGTAAATCTCGGTGAGATCTACATGTTGAACAGTTGGATCGTCACCAACTTGCACGGGATCGCCGGAATCTTGGATGGAAGTCACGCATGTTTTTGGGTTTGCAGCACGTATACACGCACGCGCGATGATCAGGAAGCCTGGCGTTAGTGGAGTTGGTCATGGCGGTCATGGTGAAGGTCGTCGATCGGCCTCCGATTGCTACTAGTGGCGCGCGCACGTTGATGACATCGCATGCATTAGGTTCTTTCCTGAACTGGGAGCGAGCTGTGGGCAGAGAGAGATTAAGGTTGTTAATTACTTTATTATATGTTAATTAATTTTTATTTATATCACTAATGTTAATTATCATATATCTTTTTCGTACGAGCTCCGTTTCGGACGAAACGAGTGGTGTTGGAATCGTATCGATGAAGGCTACGTCATGGAGTTGGTTTGAAATTTATTTGAAGCTGGAAAATTTTCAATATCAAATAAATTTGATATTTTATATACTCACGAACTTAGAATATTTTATGTTAATTAAATTTAAAATTATGAAGTGATATAAATTTATTGATTGTTATTTGATAATTTTAATTGACATTTAAATTGACATCTGAATTAACTGATAGAAATTTGAATAGACAGTTAAATTGAATATAAAATAAATTACTAGTAAAATCCTGATTATTGATAACCAGTTTAATTATGGTGATAGTTTGACTGTGCGGATGATTGATTGTGATAGATGAAAATTGATTGATATTTGGATGATTGGATGTTTATTTGTTTTATATATATCATGTTATCACCATGTAAATTATTTACAGTATACAAAACTGTAAATCAAATTATTTCAAATAAATTAAGAAATAGGTTGAAATGAAATATACCCATGACATTTATTTTGAATTGAAATGATATATATCCATCTCAGAAATTAAATTGAAATATATGATCACTTTTAGGATAGAAAAATATATACGAACACCGGATTGGTTAAATTAAATAATTTTAAAAGTCTTGATTTTGAAATTATTTAAATGATTTTGATTTAAAGAAATGAAAATAAAATTTGAGGAAGTTTGAATTACTTACGTATTTGAGTTTTAAATGTTGAAATTAAGTGTAGTTAAAAGAAATTGTTTTAAAGAATTTAATTGGAATTTGAACGCGTGATTGAAATATGACTTATATTATCAAAATTGAATTGTTTAAAAGGATTTGAACTTTTACTTGAAATTCGAAGTTATTCAAGTAAAAGTGATATAGGATTTCAAACTTTGGCTCGAAATTGAATTATTTCAAAATATTTGAACGTTGAATTAAACATCAAAGTTAAATTTGATTTAAATGATTTAAATCGATATTTTGAAAATCGAGCTCGAAATTGGTATGAATTGAAATGGTTTAAAATTGAGAATTGAGTTGAATTTAACCATTGAAATTGAAATTAATTTGGAACTAAAATTGAAATTGATTTGAATTTAAATTGGAATCGAAATTAATTTGAATTGAAATCGGAATTGAATCAATTTGAATGGAAATAGAAATTTAAATTTATTTGGATTGGAAAATTTGGAATTGCATCCGTTTGACTTTGAAACTATTTTCGAATAAAATTATTTTAATATAAACTAGTTCAAATCTATCTTTTAAATATTCAAATTATTTTGATTTTTCAAGCTATTTTACTATATAAACCATTTCAATACTCAAATTATTTTATATAAAACTATTTAAACTATTTTAAAACTATTCAATCTTTTTCTAAAAATCCAATCTGGTTAGAGTGGGAATTGTTTATGGCTAAATCATGGATTTAAATACGAATTGGGTTAAATAGAAGTTATAACCTAAATTATAATTCGAATTGAATTTTGAAGTAAATATGATGATTTCGAAATGAAATTGATTTTGAAGCGAATATGATATTTTGATATCAAGTGTGAATCATTTTCGAAATGTAAAAGTACCAACCGGTGTGTAAAATGAGTTTGGTTGTTAAAGAGATCGTGACCTCTTATTATCATACTCCCTATCAATATTGGAACCACTTTAACAACTGTGTATGCAGAGGGGACTTGAGAACGAAGTGGTTGGATTTGGCATTGTTTTCTGGATTTAAAGAAAGAGAACGATGATGGATAGACCCCGGCACTTGTGCCAATTTTAAATGAATAAATAGGACAGCTTGACCGGACCAAGTGGGCTAGTTACCCCTAGCAGACATCCGTTCTTCGATTTTCTTGGACTCGTTTCATATTATTCCTCTTGTTGTTGGTTTCGAATAGTGTACCTCAATTGTGGATAACCTCCCTTTGGCGCAATATGGGATGGATGGACGCAGTGGGCGGTCGTGGCTATGATGCATTACCACCAGCCCTATTACCCGAACTGGATGTATCATACCTTGGGCACTGCCTCACGTGCGTTGTCATACCTTTATCCCTATACGAGACCACTACGATTTTGGTTTAGCATTGTCATATCATGGCATATCCCTATTCCTCGACGTGCTACTGGGGCATTATATGCAAACTGAAGAAAGTGCTTAAAAATGCATTAAGGGATATCAATGTAAAACCTTAACGCTAAGAAAAATATTTACTTTACTGATTAGACATTTATACGTAGCGTATTCTACTATATATAAATATTTTGACAAATCCTTGAGAGATGGAAAATCTTGTAACATCTCTTGAGTTATTGCATGTACGTTATACACTGGATAGGTGATGTGAAACCCCATAAACATCTCTGGCGCCATTACACTCATATTGTATGTGATATCGATTTGACTCACACAAGGATATTTTAGTCCTGACTCGACTGTTTTGTCTTATCATTACGCTTGGGTCATCCTTGAGTATTCCAGTGCATTGAAGAACATTTTCTGGAGGACGAAGATGAAGATTTGGTATATTAATCATTACTAGTAATATTCCCTCCATCATGTGTTATGCTGCACTGTTTATTTATTATGTTGTATATATATAACTCTTATAAATGTTGTATAAATTGTAATCAAATGTATAGTATAAACAACTTCATGAACTGTTTATTTGATTATTATGTTTTTTCTTTCAGCTGCGAGATCTTTGTTTGTTTTCTTCTTCTTTTCTTATTTTTCTTAATTAATCCCACTGATTATCTATGTTTTGGATTGTTTAATTTGGACGTGTGTGAATTATTATCGATTTAAATCTTTCGAAATGTGGGTTCGTCATAGTCATCACCATTCTAGATCATTAAGAAAAATTATGGATTTGGTATGTGCATGGGAGCTCTCAAGGGAAAAGGTTGCAAAGCAACCGAGATGATGACATATTCGATACTATCCACTAAGGGGTAGGCCGGTCCAGTGTTGGTGGGGGTCCATGCGAAGCCCTCGATATATTTTTTAAAGGTGTACTATGACAGGTGGTATCACGATGCCTTGTCATTGTATGGAATCCATTCTCCAATATGTGCCTTATGGTTTTAGTTGTAGAATCTAGTATCGTTGAATGTAATTTTGGGTAACCATTCTAGTTATGTTATATATTTAACCCTAAACAATAATATAATATCACGAGATTTCTCATAAAAATGTTTTGGTTATCGTAATGTAAAAACCAGTCCATGTTTTTGTATGGCATGATCTTACGAGATCCTTTATTTTTGAAGGTTTCATACTATTAAAAATCCATTTGATTGTCTTTCTCACATTGGTTTAGCACATTGGTCCAGACATTATTTTCTTATAATGCTCGGGTCAGCCCAATCATATTTTTAGATTTAGTTATGTATTTTTTGGAGCTTCAAAAGATGAGCTGGATGCATCCAATACGTACTCATGTATCTTTTATTTTCGCTCTATTTCCGGTTCTGTATTTATCAACATTTGTAAGAACATGCTATTATAATTATCCAGACTGATGATATGTTAGTTACTCTAATTAATGTGTGTGTATGTATATATATTATAGTTTTCTTTTGTATAGATCATGTGTCTATTATATATTACTCGTTATGATGTGAGATTCTATTCTGTTTTTCCATCACTTGATGCTCGATATGTGAACATGGTGGATGTATTCACATTGACTTCTGAGGGTCGTAAAGGCCGGTCGTTACACTACTAACTATACATAATACATTTATAATAAACAAGCAAGTTTATACACTAATTACTAAACTATTGATATGCAATTAAATGAATGAAACAAATGTATACAAAGATAATGTAACGACCCGAGAATTTTCAACAATTATTATAACGTCAATAAAAATAATCTTAAAATGTAAATGATAAAATTTTGAAATAAATTTTTTTATTTGGATTGCGTCTGTTTAATTTTAGTAATTGGTAAATTTTTATTGAAAGGTATTAAAGTTAATTTATTTGTGAAATTTAAATTATAAATTCAATTGGTTAAATTAGTGAAATTTAAATATTTTCGAAATTTAAATATTTTCGAAAGTTGAATATTTTTATTTAATAAAAATGTAAATTATTTTCTAAGAGTGACATCTTAATTCATTTCGTCAAATTTGGACTTCTATATGTACGTTTATCTTATTTTCTGCGTTTTAGCAGCATTTTTCTTTAGCGGCAATTCGAGTTTTATAATTTGATTTTTTCACTGATATCTACGTACCATTCTATTCGTCTCATCGTGCTGATCTTCGCAGTATATTTATTTTTGTATTTTGAGTTTCGATGCACGACGAAATGAATGAATAGTTGGTTGTAACGATACCGTAAATTATGACATTTAACTTCCTTCAAATTTAAACATGTAGCCTAAGGAATCAGGTAAATTACTTTAATTATTCAGCTGAATTGGAGCTTGTGAACGTTGCCATTCATTCATTCTTTGGATATATATTGTTTTATTTTTCATTTTCTTCTGTTCATAACAAAGAAAAGGGGTACGTTTTCTCTTCTCTCATGTTTTCTTCTCCATATTTTTTTCTTTCCTTCCATTCTTTTTTCTTCCCAAGCCAGAACCATCCTGACCCTTCTTTTCTCCTCCCTATATCTTTCTATGCTCGAAGACAACCCGTAAGCACCCCTCTCCTTCCCAAAGCATAGACCCGAGACCACTCCCCATCTGCTCTGGCCTTTTTCCTCTATGCCTCCACTCACCAAAACCTGAGCGACCCCCTCAAACCCAAGCATGGGAACCCGACCGAGCTGCACCTCCATCGCACCACCACCATTTCATGTCGCTCGAACCAAGAGCAACCTACCCAGTCGTCCACTCACCCCATTGCTCGAAAGCATCCCTTTAAAAAAAGTGCAAACTTGTGTATATATACGTCGCGTGTGTATATATAGTATATATACGTGTATTCTGCGTCATTTACACTACATATATATATACATACCACTATTGCTCTTTCTGACTTTATTCGCAGTGTTCAAGCTTATGCAGTGTCTTATTTATCTTTGCTCTTGCCCAAATGTTGGAAGCCTATACTATTATGGCTATTGCACATAAAATATGACATTATACCTTGTATTAAAATACACGGCTATGCATGCATTTTAATAGAGATGCACTGGCCTAAAAAAATATTTCCAAGCTTTTATATCGTCATATATGTTATGCGTATATGTGGTTGCAGTTGTATAGAAAGGGTAGCAGACCATGCTCTGCTAATTAGTGTGATCATATATATACTTTAAAGTCGAGAGTGTATATATAAATGTCTAATCAATGTTATATTATATGTTTACACTTTACCCTTTTTTCTTTTCTTCTCTTTCTTTTTTTCTCTTTTTTTCTTTTTGTCATTGTACGGGTCGACTAAAGTGAATCACATTATTTTTTCATCTAAGCCTATTTCTACTCATATGCAACAAATATATATATATATATATACACATACTTTTAACAAACTTCTTTGCATTTATAACTTTTAACAACAGTAATGTATATGTACGTATATTTTACCTCAAAAAAAGAGAGTGAATGCATATACATATACCTCACATTTATGTATACATATATCCATTTGTTTGTTACCATCGGATTTATCGTGCTTAATCTACTCTCGTTTTCCGTAGCTAATTGATTCGTTGTGCCTGATCCATGCCAATGTCAGTCATATCATTATGTCTGCAGTTATCTCCATCGTTCTCTAGCCACGAAAGGTGAGCAATCACTCACGATAAATATTCTTATACTCATTAAATTGATTTCATACGAAATGGCAATTTAAATGTGCTGTTAAAACTGAATTGCTAGCTATTAACTATTGAATATGATAAGTTGTTATTTAAATTTGATCACTTATGTAAACTGACACTATTATATGTTAATTTAATTTTCCAGTAATTGTTATGTTGTGCTATGCTATTTATTGTTCTCACTCTGCACGTTCCCTTAGTTTAGAAATCACTACGGGTTGAAATGATACATACCCGAACGGACTTTAGAATGGAAGAAAATTCGTTATGGGTTAAAAAAATGACACACATAAGCGATTTTCGGTTATTATTGAAAATTTGGGATTGTGTGTTTAATAATATAAACCCATAAATTTAAACTACGGATTGAAATAACTAATACCTATCAGTTGACCACAAGATAGAAAACTATATATGAAACCTTGGTCTATTTCTAAAATGATTTCCAAATATTTTGAAAATGAATATATGAGTATGATTTTAAAATGCAATAAGTAGTCTATTGTATTTTGAAAATTTTATAACCTCAAAATGTTGCTTTTGGGATATAAAAGTATGATTTTAAGTTAAAAGGTAATTTGTAAATTCTACTTATAGTTTCATTTCTAAAATATATAAAATAAGATTTTAAGTAGACAAATAAAATGTTTAATTTATTTCAAATTTTATAAAATTAGTTTTATTTAATATATGATATTTTAAAGGGGTTTATTTACTTTATATATAAATAGATTTTATAACTTTAATAAAATAAAAAGGTTGGAAAGAGACACTGGAATTTGATTGGTAACTTAAACTGGTTATTAATTGAATTTAAATTAAGATTCAACCAGAACTTAATGATTTTGGAAATAATCTATGACTTGTTTAATAAATGTGATTAAATGAATATTTTAAAATTTAAATAGAGAAAAATATTTGAATCTTCACTTCGATTTAAATTTATATTGAGATTCTAATCAATTCTTTATAAAATAAATTTTATAAATGACCATGGTGTGAAATAAGCATTTGGTTGTTAAAGAGACCGCAATCGGATATTGCCATACTCTCTGCCAATACTGAAAACCACTTTAACAACTGTGTATGTGGTGAAGATTCCAAAATGAAGTAGGATGGTTGGTGAACGATTCTGTATAAGGTATTTACGTGACCCTGACTCTCGTGTGTCGGCTTGATGTGGCTAAAACAGGAGCCATGTCGGGCCAAGTGAGGTCATTTCTCCTATCGGACACATTTCTTCGAAACCATATCTATTGCTTTTGTGATTTGATTTTGGTGTGCATACCTATGATTTGGGAGTGTGTCACGAGGTGGGCGGTAGTAGCTGATATACGTTACCACCAGTCCAGATATGCAAACGGTATGTCTACCCTGGTATTGCCTCGAGTGTATTGTCGCGTGCCCTATTGCGCCTTCTACGAGTTTGTTTTGTACCACACCTACGGAGTGTCCTCTAATAGCCCTTCAGTTTACGGAGGTATTACGATACTATAGACATTATATATGTATGTATTGTACTATGTATGTAGATAGTTTATCGGATCCTTAAAGGATGGAATCCCAACATTCCTTTAAGTTGTATTGCATTTACTTGACATTTTACTTGGACTTGACTTATTTGCATAAGAATGTTAATCCTGATTCGAGTATTTTGTTTTGCTTTACACTCCCGTCAGCTTGAGTGTCACAGTTTGAGATTCATCCTTTGAAACTGGAGCTCGTTGGAAGATCTAGTTTATATATTTCAGCTTTCATTTTATTTCTGTTATTTCCAGTTGTATGTTCAAATGTGTCATCTGTTTTGTACTAGAAACTTCTATGTACTGGGATTTCTGATGTATTCTGTTTCAGACTATGTTATTTCTGTAGTAGATTCATAAACTATTATTTGTTTTATTCTGCTGCTTTGTTATAAACTTTGTGTCTGTGATTCTGTGATTGATTCATTTACTGTATATGCTAAGTTATGCCAAATAAATATATTAACAATATGTTATTTGGAGCAATTCAAGTCCAACATGTGTGGATTATTGTCGATTTGGATGGTTCGAAATGGCGGGTTGTTACAGTTGGTATCAGAGCTATGGTTTTGGAAAACTTAGCATATGGAGTGAAAACTCATTAGAGATAGGGTGGTGATGCCCTAGTGTAACATCCCAATTTTTATCAAATTTAAGATTAGTAATTAATATATATTCTGGAATTTAATTTGAAATTAATTTAAATTTTTTCAAAACAAATAAATATATTTTTTGTTTATTTATATATCTATATATATAGGAATAGATTGTAATTTGAATTTGGAATTCAAATATAAATATCTTAAAAATAATTTTGGATTTAAAAATATACATGTATATGTGAATGTGATTATTTATTTATGTATAAAAATTTGTTTCAAATTTTTTTTCTCTAAAAGGTTATATGAATATTAATAAAGGAAAAGGATAAACATAAATTAATAATACGTATATATAACTAATACATAAATAAATAAATAAATAAAAGATAATGATAAGAAAAAAAATAAAAACCATATTCTCATGCAAAATACGAATGTAAGCCATTAAGACATATAGATTAACAAGTGTTGAAATATTAACCTATAAAATTAACAAGTGTAATAATGTCATCATTAAGATTAACAAGTGTCACTTTTGTTTCTATTTTTGAAATAATTAATAAAACTAAATTCAAGTCTATATAAACTCTACATCTCCTTCTCTCTCATTTTCTTTGATAATGTTCAAAATTTAAATGAAAATACAAATCAGCAAGTTTAAGTTATAAACCAGAAAACATCAAAGCAAAGAACCTTTTTAACCTTAAAACTGAATCAAAAAAAATCAAAGTAAAAGTCATCTAAAATACCAAGTAGTTCAAAATCAAGATCAGTTTCAACTTCAAAACAACAAATATTAGATCCTCCCAAAGTTTAGCCGAGCAAGCTAATTCATCAAGTTAAAACAAGATCATCATAACCCAAATTTCAGATCAAAAGCAAGATCACCTTCCAGTTCCAAACACCAAGTATAAATCAAAAATCAAAGTTTCAGAAAACAAAATAAACTCAGGTTCTCTGTTTCAAAAGTATCAGGTGAGTAAACTTTATTAAACCTAGAATATCACTTGTTATTTGTAATGATGCTTGAAATAAAGTTGTGAAGTGTTTGCATGCATACAAATATATATGTATATATATGCAGAGGTGGATGCGCATGTCAGTTACAGGCAGAACTACCTCTGTTTGGTTATAGGTTTTCAAAAACCTGTTTAAAAATCCAAATCTTCTCTTCTAATCTCTTTTAGGCTTTGAGATTTAAACAAAACATGTTTATAAAGTCAAGATCTAGGCTGTAAAGATATCTTTAAATAAGATTAGTTAAAATATTTTCTGGAATTAGGAAAATACAGTAGAATTAAAAAAATATCAAAATTTTGAACATCATGATTTCCAATTTTCTCTACATCACCAAATTCGCCTTGGAAAACCATGAATTTTAAAGGAAGAATCAAGTTTTTTAATGTCGTATTTATTGAGAAATTCGAGGTTGAACGGTTTCAATTTTTGTGGCAAATTCTAGTGATCGATGAACATGGCAGTCTCGGGATCGTGGCTGAGGATAGCCAGGTGATGGACGAGCTTGGGAAAATGATCATAAAAATTTCTGATCATCATGGAGGAAGGACGAGATAGATTTAGGGTTTTAACCCAGTTTTTAGTCAATCATGTTCTCGAGGCAATGGCGTCATCAACGTCGAATAGGTCTACACCTGTGCGAGGGAAATTAAGGCATTAGTCATAAACGAAGCTTTGGACATGGTTGCATGGCCTTTGGTGGCCTGAAGCGGCGGGACGAGGCAATCTTTGATGATCCAATTTCATTCCAGTTTGGTTCATATAGCTCGATCGCGAATTCGTCGTCGTTCAGGGGTCCTAAGTGGTATGATGATTCGTTGGGGTTGTCGTTGACTTGCAGATGGTCGTAGTAACGACCAGAGGTGATCGGAGCAGCTGTAGATGTGCAAATGTACATTTGTGTATCTCGGTATATTGTGAAGTTTGGGAAGAAGGCATTGCCTTGGGGTCGAACTCGAAGTCATGCAGAAATAAGCTCAAAGACGCGAGTGTAAGATTTTTGCTTGGAGTTTTGTTTGGATGTGACTACAGGAGGACTCGGATCTAGAAAGTTTTGATGAAATACCAAGTTTTAAAATTTTAAAACTAATCAAGTTTTAATTTTAAAAAAAAATTCTTAACTTCTTTCTTTTAAATATTTAAGGTTTTGTTTAAGTTTGGATTAGTGAAGGTTTTTATAATTAAATTAATTAAGTTTAAAATGTTTTGAATAATATATAACCTTTATTTTTTAAATTAACTTAAAAATGTTAATTAAGGAGTTGATTAAGAAGATTAAATGTTTTTAAATTATTAATTAACTTAAATACCTTAAGTTAATTTATGTGTTAATGTTAATCAATTATAAAGTTTGTTAATTAAAGATGTTTTAATGATAATTAAGTGATTCATTAAGATAAATGTTTTATCTTTTAATTAATTAATTAAAGTTTAAGTAATTAAAGATTAATTATTAATAACAGTAATTAAAGATAATTACTCAAAGAGTAATTACTTGATGACAGTAATTAAAGAATAATTAATTTATATATTAATTGATAATTAAAGGTTAATTATATAATAATTAAGGTTAATTAATTAAAAATTAAGATTTATTAATTAATAATTAAGGGTTAATTAATTTAAAATTAAAGATGATTAATCATTAATTAAGGATAATTAATGAGTATAATTATTTTATTCATTGATTATAATCACGTGATTAATTAATCTTGCTTATAGATGTTGAATTATTATTGAATGCCTTGAACTGAATGATACCTCTGATATGTGATTGCAATACCTCTGATATGTGATTGTGATATTTTGTGATGTGAATTGCTGTGAATTGAACCATGATATTTGTGATATGTTTCTGCATGAATGTGAAAACTGTTGGCCTTCAAACGGCATTTGAATTTCGATGCGACATGGAGTCGGATTCCAATTTGTTATCCGATACCCACATCGAATTTTAATAGTGAATCTTTGTCACTTGTGTATCCACATGTTTTTAAAATAAACGCTCATTATTCGGATTAGCGGGAAGAGGACTATATGTCATTAAACCTATTTCGAATTAATGATATAACGAAATTGGAGTGCATTTGAAGACGGTGGTGAAGATCGGGTATTTTCGAGAATGAAAGGATTACCTGTCGATTATCTCTGCACTGAGTTGCTCTGGTATAGAGATCTCCATATGTGATGGGGAATCTGGTCGGGATTGTGGATACCCGGTTGCAAGGGCTTCTTCCTTTATTGGACGAAGTGCCTTCGGTTCCATTCAGACCCAGGATGGACTTGTATGGTTGTATGTCTGACATTACAATTTGAGATATAAAGCTGATTTTTATCAAATACATTTCTATTTGGTGGCGAAGAATTTATTCTCTTAGCTTAATACCCTTATCTAAGACGTATGAGCTCAGAGGTTATGTAGTTAATGGTTATTAGTGATATACTCCCAATTTGGTAGTGTGGCATGTTGAGTGCTAATCATTTGTTGATCAAAGTATAACTTTTGTGAAAAGCGTAGCTTTGTGGGACGAGACTTCATCAAACCTCACACCCCGGAAGTGGTTAAAACAGGAAAAGATGCGGCAAGGTTATGAGGGTCACGCCCTTTAGGGTATGTGCATTTTCTTCTGGATAATAAGTGGTATTCTGGTATGTAGCCCATATAATTTGCATGTTGAGGGCCCTCGATAAAGGTCGGTTACGACCGGGGGATGGCATACTCGTGATAGTTAGTTACCTAGTTACATAGGTAACCCGGTCTTGTTTTGGCAGAGATCCGGTTAGGTTCTCGGGGCATCCCTCCAGAGGAGTACCCATTCGTTAAAGGAAGTTCCTTAGTCTTAACCATTTGTTGGAAATCCAATCATCCAATACGAGCCCTTTACGATTTCAGTTGTATAACTTGCCATTCTTAAATGGTAGCTATAGCAGGCATAATATAATGGTACCTATGCTGGCTAAGATTAATATTATACTTTCCAAATGTTTTCACACTATGCATTGATAATAATATCAAAAAAGTTTTCTCATATCAAGCATATTTGACTATCATAAGGATAAATCTCCTTCAATTGTGCGATTGCATTGTGTGTGTGCGGGGAGGCCTTATGATAGTTTCATTTTCCAAAAAGCATAACAGATTTATTTTTATAAATTATTTTTGTACAAACAACTGTTTTTGTTTACTCATACCAGTTCCATGACTGACTCGGGGTTTATTGTTCTCTTTCTAAACTCTGGGTGCCCATAATTTCCACATGGGCAGCCAAGAAGCAGATTATCCGTGTTCTGGAGCTAGCTTGGATAGTAGAAGTAGATTCTGAAAGTATTTTGGAGTCTTTAGTTTAGAAACTATCGGATTTTGGAAGCACTTGGTTTGAAGTCTTCGGAGTTTGGTTTTGAAGGTGCTTACGCTGCAATCTTGCTCTCGATCTCTTTCTTTGAAAGACCCTATTGTTATTGTTCCGCTGTGTTGTTATCATTTTGTTGTTGTATTATGTATATAGCACTCTGATGGTGGTGGTTATTTGTTGATAGTGATCAAATGTTGTATCACGTTGTATCTATGCTGTATATCAATGAAATTCATTTTGTTCCGCTGTGCTCTATTCATCTAATGTTGTTATAAGCTCCACCGAATTAGAGTCCGACGTTTGTGCCTCCGGCATTCGTATACAAGTAAGGTATTTGATGTCGATTTTCAGATGCTGGATTTCGGGTCGTGACAAGTGGTATCAGAGCTAAAGGTTGAGTAAGAACTTTAGCTATGGAGTATAACACATTAGGTGACTCATTAGAGATAGGGTTGGAAATACCCTAGAATGAGTATATCCCTAAGATATCTCGTCCGTATGGCCTAAATCAAGTTTTCTTACTATTTATAGATAGTGAGAAATGAGCGCGAGAAGAGGACGAGGTAGGGGACGAGAAGTACCACTACAACTGGTCAAGGCCCTACAACAACGGAAGCAGCTATTCCTACTCAACCTCAATCGAAACTGGCTGATTTATATCGAAGTTTTTCTAGACTTGGTGGAAAGCCATTCACAGGAAAGGAGTCTATTATCGAAGCACAAGCCTGGATACGATCGCGTGAAAGAATTTTCAGAGGATTGAAGTTGAAAGATGAACATATGAGATTGATAGCTTCTTGGCTACTCCAAGAGGAACCTCTAGCTTGGTGGGAGACTATTACAGTGGATGAGCTAGAGGATGAGTTCACTTTGGTCGATTTAAAGAGGTGTTTGAGCAACGTTATATGTCGTCTGCTAGTATCTTCAAAATTTACTAGGAGTTTACAAACTTGAAGCAGGGAAGTTTATCGTTTGAAGAGTACTTGAATAAGTCAACGAGTTATCTAGGTTTGGTCCGGAGCTGGTAAATACCCCTCTAAAGAAGAATGAAAGATTTATTTGGGGAATGAACAAGAAATTACATGTGAGAATGACAGCCCACGTAAAGGAATCTTTTTATGATTTGATAAATATGGGTTATGGATATGCTACCCTGAATAAGCAGGAAGTTTCAGAGGAGAAAAGAATTACAAGCGAATCGAATTGGAAGAAAAGAAAGTTTGGAGGAAAGAAACCATGGCAAGGCAAGGAGAAGAAGAATGATCAGGAAAACCAGGCGAAGGACGTTACTTGTTTTAATGTTTGGAAAAAGGCCATTATTCGAATAGTTGCAAAAAGCCAAAGAAACAAGGAAAGGTGGATCAAAATAAGATGCCAGGGAAACAAGCAAGGGAATGCTATTATTGTCACAAGCCAGGTCACGTAGTTAAAGATTGCCCGACAATGAAGCAAGCTCAAGTAGCGAAAGTGTATGCGATCAAAGATAAACCTTCAACATATGGTGCGGACAAAGGAAAATAAGTTTTAGAAGGTAACCTTCTTATTTATGATAGAGTAGTTAGAGTTCTGTTCGACACGGGAACCACACATAGCTTTATCTCCCAACAAACCGTAAATGAAATAGAACTTGAACCTAAATTTGTCGACGAGCCCATTTGTGTGAAGAATTCTGTTGGTGGCCCTGCGAACCTTTGTTTACGATGTAAAGAAGTTCCTATCTCGTATTCTCGTCATCAATTTCCTATCAGTCTCTTTGTTCTTGACTTTAATGAATTTGAAATCTTACTTGGAATGAACTGGCTAACAAAATACGAAGCTAAACTAGATTGTAACAATCGAACGATTTCAGTCAAAACAAAACTTGGAAATTTCATTGTGATTTCTTGTGAAGATCTAAGTCCGAAAATGGATAAGTTGATGTATACTTTGGGGTATCCCGAACCCAGTCTGGAATCTATACCTATTGTCTGGGAATTTCTCGATGTATTCAAAGTGGTTAAATCTTTGCCTCCACATAGGGAAATTGAATTCAGAATCGACTTAGTTCCCAATGCTCGTCCTATTGTTCATGCAAGCCACAAGATGGAACCAAGGGAAAGAATAGAGCTGGTTAAGCAAACTCAAGATTTGCTGGAGAAAGGATTAATACGTCCCAGTGTTTCTAGTTGGGGTTCAGCTGTAGTGCTCGTAGCCAAGTTTGACGGATCTTTGAGATGTGTGTGGACTACTGCGATCTTAATAAATTAACTCTCAAAGACAAATTTCCTTTGCCCAAAAACGATGAATTGTTTGATCAATTGCATGGCGCTCGATTCTTTTCTAAGATGGATCTAGCCCAAGGATTCCATCAGTTGAGAATTATTGAAGACTGTATTCATTTAACCGCTTTTAGGGGTCCTGACACGGTCTACGAATGGTTAGTTATGCCTTACAGACTAACCAATTCTCCCGCATATTTCATAAACTTAATGACCCGAGTTTCGAGAGGTATTGCATAAATTCATTCTTGTATTTATTGACAATATTTTTATCTATTCCAAAACTGAAGAAGAGCATGTTGAACACTTGATAATTGTTTTGGAAATATTGAGGCAGAACGTTCTATTTGCCAAATTTTCTAAGTGTCATTTTTGGGTCAAAGAAGTTAGATTTCTCGGACATATTGCCACTGAAGAGGGAATTTCTGTAGACCCGGGCAAGGTTTCCGCTATTCTAGACTGGAAGCAACCCACAACTCCGAAGGAAGTCAGAAGTTTTCTAGGATTATCGGGATACTATAGAAAATTTTTCCAAGGATTTCTCCAAGATAGCCAGTCCGTTGACTAAATTGACCATGAAGAATGCTAAATTTGATTGGACTCCGAATTATGAAGAAGCATTCCAGGAGTTGAAGGGAAAATTGACCACCGCTCCCGTTCTTGCTATTGTTAACGGGAATCAAGGTTTAACTGTTTATACAGATGCATGTGGTGAAGGTGTGGGTACTGTTCTAATGCAGGAAGGTAGGGTGATTGTATACGCGAGTAGACAATTACGGCCACATGAGAAAAATTATCCAACCACGATCTTGAGCTCTTGGCTGTTATTTTTGCTTTAAAAATTTGGCATCATTATCTTCTGGGTAAAAATCTCTTTCAGCTTTCCTACAAATTTAAAGGTTTAACTGAACTTAATATTTATACTTAATAAATCCTTTTTGTCTTAGGTGAAAATTTTGAATTATTTGCCGACCATAAATCTTTGAAATATCTTTTTACCCAGAAGGATTTGAATCTTAGGCAGTAACGTTGGTTGGAATTTCTAGCGTCATACGACCTAGATATTCTGTATATGTCCGAAAAAGCCAACGTGGTAGCCGATGCTTTGAATCGAAGACATGCTGTTCTCGCTTATCTTGTTGTCACTCCTACTCTTCTTAAGAAGATTACAAGAAAGCATAAAAAAGACAAGTTTCTTTGAGAAATCTATAGAAGAATATGTTAGAGTAAAGGTTCCACCTTTGAAATCGATAATAGAGGAATTATGAGACTGAAAGGCAGGATCTGTGCCCCAGATATCCCAGATCTAAAACGTGAAGTTTTGGACGAGTGTCACAAGTCCAAGCTTAGTGAGATATCAAAAGGACTTTCTGGTGGAAAACAATGAAGAGGGATATATCCATTTATGTCAGTCGTTTATGCAACTTATCAGCAAATCAAGAGTGATCAGAAGAAGATGGCGGGTTTTGTTCAACCATTGGAGGTGCCTAAGTGGAAATGGGATCAAGTGTCTATGGATTTCATAGATGGTTTGCCACGAACTAAGAAAGATAACGAGGTGATTTGGGTTATTGTGGATCGTCTGACCAAGACTGCTCACTTTATCCAGTAAAATCACCCGAATAGCAGCAAATTTGATTGAATTGTATGTGAAAGAAATTGTTCGTCTCCATGGTATACCGAGTAGTATAGTGAGTGATCGTGACCCGATCTTCACTAGTAGATTTTGGGAGGCATTTCAAGCTGCAATAGGAACCAAGTTGAACTTCAGTACTTCTAACCACCCGTAGTCTGATGGGAAAACTGAAAGGATAAATCGAATCTTAGAAGACCTTTTACGTGCTTGTATCCTTGACTTTGGAGGTTCATGGGAGGACCATATGCATCTGGTTGAATTTTCATATAATAATAGTTATCAGGCCAGTATCAAGATGGCTCCTTTTAAAGCATTGTATAGGCGTCCGTGTCGATCACATACGTGCTGGATTGAGTCAGGTGATAGGCTTGTCCTTGGACCAGATATGATAAAGGAAGCTACTGAGAAAGTTGATTTTATTCGAAAGAAATTGAAAACTGCTTAAAGTCGTTAGAAAATTTATGCTGGTCTCAGGAGAAGAGATTTAGAATTCCAGGTTGGAGATTCCGTTTTCCTAAAGGTTTGTCCAATGTGGGGAGTGTTGAGATTTGGAAAGACTGGTAAGCTGGCACCATGATATATAAGTCCTTTTCATATACTGAAGTGGATCGGTCCTTTGGCTTATCGAGTGCAGCCACCCAATTGGTTATCTGGCATACACAATGTGTTTCATGTTTCACACCTTCGGAAATATGTACACGATTCAGACTGTATCATTGAAGAAGCCGCTCAGAAGGATTTGGAGTTCACACCAAATCTAGCAGTAAAAAGAGAACCGTTGAAGATATTTGATCATGATGAAAAGCAGTTGAGAAATAAAGTGGTGAAATTCGTAAAAGTTCAATGGAGTGGTGATCCAAAGGACTGTACTTGAAAAACAAAGGATGGCATGCAGAAGTCCTATCCTAAGTGTAGAGTGGGTATTCCGACTTGATTGGTAAGCCATTTCTCTATCTTTTTATGTATTTATATATTCCTTTTTTGTCTATCTCTTTCAATTTCGAGGACGAAATTTTCTTAAGGGGGAATCTGTAACATCCCAATTTTTATCAAATTTAAGATTAGTAATAATATAAATTCTGGAATTTTATTTGAAATTAATTTGAATTTTTTCAAAAAAAATAAATATTGTGTTTGTTTATTTATATATATATATATAGGAATAGATTGTAATTTGAATTTGAATTTGAAATTCAAATATAAATATCTTAAAAATAATTTTGGATTTAAAAATATACATATATATATGTGTGTGAATGTGATTATTTATTTATGTATAAAAATTTGTTTCAATTTTTTTTCTCTAAAAGGTAATATAAATATTAATAAAGGAAAAGGATAAACATAAATTAATAATACATATATATGTAAGTAATACATAAATAAATACATAAACAAAAGATAATAATAAGAAAAAATAAAAACCATATTCTCATGCAAAATACAAATGTAAGCCATTAAGACATATTGATTAACAAGTGTTGAAATATTAACCTATAAAATTTACAAGTGTAATAATGTTATCATTAAGGTTAACAAGTGTCACTTTTGTTTCTATTTTTGAAATAATTAATAAAAATAAATTCAAGTCTATATAAACTCTACATCTCTTTCTCTCTCATTTTCTTTGATAATGTTCAAAATTTAAAAGAAAATAAAAACCAATAAGTTTAAGTTATAAACCAGAAAATATCAAAGCAAAAAACCTCTTTAACCTAAAAACTGAATCAAAACAAAATCAAAGTAAAAGTCATCTCAAATACCAAGTAGTTCAAAATCAAGACCAGTTTCAACTTCCAAAAAGCAAAGATCAGATGCTCACAAAGTTTAGCATAGCAAGCTAATTCATCAAGTTAAAACAAGATCATCGTAAACCACATTTCACATAAAAAGCAAGATCACCTTCCAGTTTCAAACACCAAGTATAAATCAAAAATCAAAGTTCCAGAAAACAAAATAAACTCAGGTTCTCTGTTTCAAAAGTATCAAGTGAGTTAATCTTTTTTAAAATCTGGAATATCACTTGTTGTTTGTAATGAAGCTTGAAATAAAGTTTTAAAGTGTTTGCATGCATATATATGTGTGTGTGTATATATATATGCAGAGGTGGATGTGCATGTCGATTACAGGAAGAACTGCCTCTTTCTGGTTACATGTTTTTTCAAAAACCTGTTTAAAAATCCAAATCTTCTCTTCTAATCTCTTTTAGGCTTTGAGATTTAAACAGCACATGTTTATAAAGTCAAGATCTAGGTTGTAAAAATATCTTTAAATAAGATTGGTTAAAATATTTTCTGGAATTAGGAAAATACAGTAGAATTAAAAAATATCAAAATTTTGAACATCACGATTTCCAGTTTTCTCTACATCACCAAATTCGCCTAGGAAAAGCATGAATTTTGAAGGTAGAATCAAGATTTTTAATTTCGTGTTTATTGAGAACTTCGAGGTTGAATGGTTTCGTGTTTTATGGCAAATTCTGGTGATCGATGAACATGGTGGTCTTAGGATCGTGGCTGAGGGTAGTCAGGTGATGGATGAGCTCGGGAAAAAGGATCAGAAAATTTTCTGATCGTCATGGAGGAAGGACGATATCGATTTAGATTTTTAATCCAGTTTTTAATCGATCGTGCTCTCGAGGCAATGGCATTGTCAACATCGAATCGGACTACACTAGTGCAAGGGAAATCGAGGCATAAGTCGTCAACGAAGCTTTGAACAAGATTGCATGGCCACTGGTGGCCTAAGGCGGAGGGATGAGGCAATCTTTGATGATCCAGTTTCATTCTAGTTTGGGTCATATAGCTCGATCGCGAGTTCGTCGTCGTTCAGGGGTCCTGGGTGGTTGGTGATTCGTGGTGGTTGTCGTTGACGTGTCGATGGTCGTAGCATCGACCAGAGGTGATCAGAGCAGCTGTAGATGTGCACATGTACATGTGTGTATTTGGGTTCATTGTAAAGTTTGGGAAGAAGGCATTGCCTCGGGGTCGAACTCGAAGTCAAGCTGGGATAAGCTCGAAGATGGGTGTAAGATTTTTGCTTGGAGTTTTGTTCGGGTGTGACTCGGGTAAGACTCGGGTCTGGAAAGTTTTGGTGAAATACCAAGTTTTAAAATTTTAAAACTAATCAAGTTTTAATTTTAAAAAAAATTCTTAACTTGTTTCTTTTAAATATTTAAGGTTTTGTTTAAGTTTGGATTAGTGCAGGTTTTTGTAATTAAATTAATTAAGTTTAAAATGTTTTGAATAATATATAACCTTTATTTTTTAAATTAACTTAAAAATGTTAATTAAGGAGTTGATTAAGAAGATTAAATGTTTTTAAATTATTAATTAACTTGAATACCTTAAGTTAATTTATGTGTTAATGTTAATTAATTATAAAGTTTGTTAATTAAAGATTTTTTATTGATAATTAAGTGATTGATTAAGATAAATGTTTTATCTTTTAATTAATTAATTAAAGTTTAAGTAATTAAAGATTAGTTAATTAATAATAGTAATTAAAGATAATTACTTAAAGAATAATTACTTAATGACAGTAATTAAAGAATAATTAATTAATTTATTAATTGATAATTAATGGTTAATTAAATAATAATTAAGGTGAATTAATTAATAATTAAGATTATTAATTAATAATTAAGGGTTAATTAATTTAAAATTAAGGATAATTAATGAATATAATTATGTGGTTAATTAATTATAATCACATGATTACTTAATCTTGCTTATAGATGTTGAATTATTATTGAATGCCTTGAACTAATTGATACCTCCAATATGTGATTGTGACACTTTGTAATGTTAATTGCTGTGAATTGAACTGTGATATTTGTGATATGTTTCTGTGTGAATGTGAAAACTGTTGGCCTTTAAACGGAATTTGAATTTCGATGCGACATGGAGTCGGATTCAATTCGATGCAACATGGAGTCGGATTCAATTGGTTATCCGAAACCCACATCGAATCTTAATGGTGAATCTTTGTGACTTGTGTATCCATGTGTTTTAAAATAAACGCTCATTATTCGGATTAGCCGGGAGAGGACTTTGTGTCATGAAACCCATTCTGAATTAATGGTACGACGAAATTGGAGTGCATTTGAAGACGGTGGTGAAGACCGGATATTTTCGAGAACGAAAGGATTACCTGTCGATTGTCTCTGCATTGAGTTGCTTTGGTATAAAGTTATCCATATGTGATGGGGAGTCCGGTCGGGATTGTGGATACCCGGCTGCAAGGGCTTCTTCCTTTATTGGACGAAGTGCCTTCGGTTCCATTCAGACCCAGGATGGACTTGTATGGTTGTATGTCTGACATTACACTTTGAGATATAAAGCTGAATTCTATCAAAGACATTACTGTTTGGTGGCGGAGAATTTATTCTCTTAGCTTAACACCCTTCTCTGAGATGTATGAGCTTAGAGGTTATATAGTTGATGGTTTTTAGTGATATACTCCCAATTTGGTAGTGTGGCATGCTGAGTGCTAATCATTTGTTGATCGAAGTATGGCTTTTGTGAAAAGCGTAGCTTTGTAGGACGAGACTTCATCGAACCTCACACACTGGAAATGGTCGAAACAGGAAAAGGTGCGACAAAGTTGTGAGGGCCGCGCTTTTTAGGGTATGTGCATTTCCTTCTGGATAATAAGTGGTATTCTGGTATGGAGCCCAGATAATTTGCTTTATGGTTGTTGGTGTTAAAGGACCTCGAAAAAGGTCGGTTACGATCGGGGGATGGCATACTCGTGATAGTTAGTTACCCAGTTATAGAGATAACCAGGCCTTGTGTTGGCAAAGATCCGGTTAGGTTCTCGGGGCGTCCCTCTAACTAACCATTCGGTAAAGGAAGTTCTTAGCCTTGACCATTTGTTGGAAATCCAATCATCCAATACGAGCCCTTTACGATTTCAATTGAATAACCTACCATTCTTAAATGGTAGCTATAGCAGGCATAATATGATGGCACCTATGCTGGCTAAGATTAATATTATACTTTCGAAATATTTTCACACTATGCACTAATAAAAATATCAAAAGAGTTTTTTCGTATCAAGCATATTTGACTATCATAAGGAGAAATCTCCTCCAATTGTGTGATTGCATTTCGTGTGTGCGGGGAGACCTTATAGTAGGTTCATTTTTCGAAAAGCATAATAGATTTCTTTTTATAAATTATTTTTGTACAAACAACTGTTTTTATTTACTCATACCAGTCCCATGACTGACCCGGAGTTTACTGTTCCCTTTCTAAACTCTGGATGCTCATAATTTCCACACGGGCAGCCTAGAAGCAGGTTATCCGTGTTCTGGAGCTAGCTTGGATAGTAAAAGTAGATTCTGGAAGTCTTCTGGAGTCTTTAGTTTTGAAGCTATCGGATTTTGGAAGCTTTTGGTTTGAAGTCTTTGGAGTTTGGTTTTGAAGGTGCTTATGCTGGATTCTCGCTCTCGATCTCCTTCTTTGAAAGACCTTGTTGTTATTGTTTCGTTGTGGTGTTATCATTCTGTTGTTGTATTTTGTATATAGCACTCTGATGATGGTGGTTATTTGTGATAGTGATCAAATTTTATATCCATGTTGTATCTGTGTTGTTTATCAATGAAATTCATTTTTTTCCGTTGTGTTCTATTCATCTAATGTTGTTATTAGCTCCACCAAACTGGAGTCCGACGTTTGAGTCTCCGGCATTCGAATACAAGTGAGGTATTTGATGTCAATTTTCAGGTGCTGGATTTTGGGTCCTGACACCTAGAATGAGTTGAATTAATCTCAGAATCATATTCGTTCGTTCTTTTTATTCTTTGTTAAAGATTCCCTTTTGATTTCTATTGAATTTTAATCTGCATCCTTGTTCTGAAATCAAATTCTTGTTTCTCCACATGAGTAACTGTAGGAATGTTAATGGTAAGGGTCATGGAAATGCTCTTGCACCACCAGTTGCCCATGTTCCACCTGTTGTTGCTCCTGTTGTTGCACCTGTTCTGCCTATTAGATTTACCCTGCTTTGTAAGGAGTACTCTCGGCTTAGAGGCACTAAGTTCACTGGAGCAGAGAGTATTATTGAGGCGCAGCAATGGCTGAAGAGTCTTGAGAGGATTTTAACTGGACTGGAAATCATTGATGCTCAGATGCATCATCTTGCTACTTGGCAATTACAGGAGTCCACCCAGGACTGGTGGGAATCTATCTTCGCTCAGACTGTTGAGGCTAATATCACTTGGCAGTAGTTCAGGTGAGATCCTTAGTTGTCTTTCCTAGCTTATCTCTGTCGAATCTATTTCTTCGAAATTTATCTCCTGTATCTTGTCTTATCTTGGAACCCTTCTTTCCAGGGATGATTTTGTGGCCAAGTGGATGTCCGAAGCTGGGAAATCCCATTTGTATAGGGCGTTTATGGATCTTGAGCAAGGTGATATGACCTTTGTTGAGTATGAGAGGAAGTTCAATGAGCTTTCTAAATTTGGTCCCGGTTTGATTGACACTCAGCTCAAGAAGAATTAGAATGTTATTCATGGTGCTCGCCCAAAGTATTATGACCGCTTGATTAGTCATATTCATGCTACCTTCACTTATCTGATGGATATGGCCACCAGATTCGAGAACCCTACTTCCAAGGGTAAGCAGGCAGTTTCAGCATCCCAAGGCGCTTCCAGTGGTCTAGAGAAGAGAAAGCCCAACTTCCAACAGCAGAAGAAGAATTGGCAGAGTGCTCATGGTATTTGATATGTTCCTCAGAAGCGATCTCTTGATCTTTCTACCATCACTTGTTTCTAGTGTAACTAGCAAGGTCATTACGCCAACAGGTGTCCATCTCCAGCCAGTGCCATCATCCCTCCACCTCAGGCCACCGAAAACAAACTTTGCCACCTTTGTCTCCAGATGGTCATTTCAAGAATAATTGTCCCACCCAATAGAGAGGCAAGACATCTGGAGTCTTTTCCATGACTTCTTCCGCCCCTCCTCCTCCGCCTGCCAGTGATAACCAAGGTACTTTATAGAGTTCTTTTTCTTTACATGATTATCCTGTTCATGTTCTATGTGACGCATGTGCATCCTATTTATCTTGCAATAAATTCAAACATATTTTGCAACCTCAATTGGAGACTTCGTCATTATGTGTGATTAATCCCATAGTCGGTCCCGCCAATCTTAGTACGATTTATAAAGGAGTGAAACTCCTTTACAAGTGTCGTCGATTCACCGAAGATTTCTATGTTTTGGGTTTCAATGCATTTGATATTTTACTTAGAGATGATTGATTAAAGCGTCATAATGCAGTCCTTTCTTATAAGGTCTGAACCGTTTCTCTAGTAGATTATCTGGGCAATCCTCTTGTAATTGAATATCGAATGCTTTAGGATGTCGCAGGCAGCATTATCTTTTCACTTGATGCTCAGCCTAGTGATCTAGACTACACCTCGATAGTCAAGGATTATCCTGATGTTTTTGGCGAAGTCACTTCTCATCCTCCCAAACAGAAAATTGAATTCTGCATTGATCTTATTCCCAGTGCTCGACCAGTTGTTCTCCCTCCCAAACGGATGGCACCCAAGGAGAAAGTTGAGTTAAAGAAGCAGACTGAGGATTTATTCTCCAAAGGTTCGATCAGGCAGAGTTTTTCTGAGTGCATGCTGTTGTGGTATTTGTCACCAAATCTGATGGTTCTCTGAGAATGTGCGTTGATTATCGAGAGTTGAACAAGATTATTCTCAATAACCGATATCTAATGCCTCGCATCAACGATATGTTTGATTAGCTCTATGGGGATAAAATATTCTCTCAACTAGACCTTGCCATCGGTTTCCACAGCTTCGTGTTGCTTAGGAAAGCATTCCCAAGACTACTTTTCAAACAGAAAATGGTTTCTATGAATGGTTAGTCATGCCTTTTGGATTAACCAATGCCCCTGCTTTCTTTATCGATCTGATGAATCGCTATTCCGTGATGTTCTTAACAAGTTTGTTCTGGTTTTTTTGGATGATATTCTTGTCTTCTCTAAGTCTAAGAAGGAATATGAATCACACTTGAGCTATGTCCTTTATACTCTTGGGAAACATCATTAAAAGCCAAATTTTATAAATGCCATTTATAGAGAGATGAGGTTCGATTTCTTGGGAACATCGTTTCATAGAATGGAGTCTCGGTTAACCCGGTTAAGGTTGTCGCAATTAAGGTAAGTCTATCCACCTATCTATTTTGAATTCATTTATCTTTTCTATCTTTGAACTAATTCCCTTATCCATTTCCAGAATTGGGAGACACCTAAGACCCCATCTGATATCCGTAGCTTTCTGGGCTCGCCTGTAATTATTGGAGGTTTCTTGAGAATTTCATCTGTATAGCTGCACCTCTCACCGCTTTGACTCGTAGGACGACCAAGTTTGATTGGAATGAGAAGTGTGAAGCTGCATTCAATGAGTTGAAGCAAAAGCTTACTTCCGCTACTATTGTTACCGTTCTGAGCGAGGATGAGAGATTATCGGTTTATACCGATGTTAGTAAAGAAGGATTGGGTGCTGTGTTGATGTAAAATGAGAAGGTCATAGCTTATGCTAGTCGCCAGTTGAAGCACCACGAAGCTAACTATACCACCCATGATTTAGAGTTTCTCGTTGTTGTGTTTGCTTTGAAGTTGAGGAGACATCACCTTTTGGGATCCAAGTTTGAGCTTTTCACCGATCACCAATCTCTTAAGCATATTTACAACCAGAAGGATTTAAATCAGAGGCAAGTTCGATGGCTTGAGTTCTTAGCATCTTATGATCTCGACATCAACTATACCCCTGGGAAAGCCAATGTTGTGGTTGATGCTTTGAGGAAAGAAAGTCTTGATATGTCAAATTGTTGTTACCCCATCTCTTATGGATCGGATTATAGTAAGCAATATGAAGAGGTGATGCTTAAGATTACGAAGGAGACTATTTGGATTAGAGAAGTTGATGATCAGAAGGAGTTAGAAGTACATATTGATCAGAATGGAGTTTTGAGAATTAATGGCCGAATTTATGTTCTGAATGTTGATGGTTTGAGGCAAGAAATTCTTAGGGAAAATCATCATTCTATACTCTCCGTCCATCCAGGTGTCATAAAGATGTTTCAAGATATGAAGAGGTTGTATTGGCAGAATGGTATGAAACGGGACATTTCTATCTTTTTCAATAGATGTTCCACCTGTCAGCAGTTTAAGGCTGATCACCAGAAGACTTCTGGATTGCTGCAACCTCTTGAGATTCCCATTTGGAAGTGGGATCAGGTTTCTATGTATTTTATCTATTGTCTACCGAGGACTAGAATAGGTAACGAGACTATTTGGGTAGTTGTCGATTGATTAACCAAGTCCGCCCATTTCATCCTGATCAAGTCGAATTGAACTGCTTCGAGCTTAGTTGAGATCTATATAAGGGAGATTGTCCGTCTCCATGGTGTCCCTTCTAGCATTGTTTGTGATCGAGACCCTATCTTGACCAAAAAAATTATGAAAGTTTTCCAGGAGGCTTTGGGTACTCATTTGAACCTTAGTACGGATTATTATCCCCAGACTGATGGTCAGATGGAAAGGGTGAATCAGATTCTAGATGATCTTCTTCGTGTTTGTGTTCTTGACTAGGGAGGATCTTGGAAGATCATCTCCATCTTGTTGAATTCATCTATAATAACAGTTATCAGGTATAACTATATTTTTGAATCTGAATCTTCTTAAGCTTAATCCATCTATTAATCCCAATCCTTTGAATTCAGGCAAGTATCAAGATGTCTCCATTTGCCACTCTTCACGGACGATCCTACAAATCTCCATCTTGCTGGATTGAGTCCGGTGATCGCTTAGTGCTTGGACCTGATATGATTCCTGGAAGCATCTGAGAAGGTTGAGGAGATTAGAAGGAAGATGTGAACTGCTTCGGATCGGCAGAAGAAGTATGCAGACAGGCATAGGAGGGATTTGGAATTTTCAGTAGGTGATCGGGTCTTTCTTAAGATAATGCCACTGAAGAATGTGGTACCATTTGGATGGAGAGGGAAGCTTGCTCCTAGATTTGTTGGTCCTTTTCGCCTTTTGGAAAGAGGTTGTCCTTTGACTTATAGAGTTGATTTATCGAAGAGACTGGCGGGTATGCACAACGTGTTTCATGTATCTCACCTTCACAAATATCTGCATGACCCAACCTTGATTATTCAACCAGCTTTACTAGAGAATTTGGACGTTGAGCCAAATCTCACCATCGAGAGGAAGCCAGTTCATATTGTTGATAGAGGTACGAAGCACCTTCGAAGGAAATCTGTCAGTCTTGTCATGGTACAGTGGAGTACGGATGATCAGATTGCACCTGGAAAACTGAGGAATCCATGTGTGCTTTGAATCTTGAATTGTTTAACTCGGGTACTATCTATTTGAATTATTCTATCCTTTAGTTTTATCTATTCTTCTATCTCATTTCGTTTTGGGGATGAAAAGTTTTGAGTGAGGGAGAGTGTAACGACCGGAGAATTTTCAACGATTTTTATAATGTAAATAACAAAAATTTCTTGAAATGTAAATAATAAAATTTTGAAATAATTTTTTTATTTGGAATGCGTTTATTTAGTTTTAGTAATTGGTAAATTTTCATTGAATGGTATCAAAGTTAATTTGTTTGTGAAATTTAAATTGTAAATTCAATCACTTAAATTGGTGAAATTTAAATAGTTCAAAAGCTGAATGTTTTTATTTAATAAAAATGTAAATTATTTTCTGAGAGTGCCATCTTAATTCGTTTCGTCAAATTTGGACTTCTATAGCTCTATTTATTTTATTTTCTGCATTTTAGCAGCACTTTCTATAGCGAAAAATTCGAGTTTTATAATTTGATTTTTTCACTGGCATCTATGTAACGTTATGTTCGCCTCCTCGTGCCGATCTTCGTAGTATATTTATTTTCGTATTTTGAGGTTCGATGCGCGACGAAATGATTGAATAGTTCGTTGTAACGGTACCATAAATTGGGACATTTAACTTCCCGTGCCTTTTCAAATTTAAACGTGCAGCCTAAGGAATCAAGTAAATTACTTTAACTATTCAGCTGAATTGGAGCTTGTGGCCGTTGCCATTCATTCATCCTTTGGATATATATTATTTTATTTTTTCCTTTTCTTCTGTTCAATAGAAAGAAAAGGGCTACGTTTTCTCTTCTTTCTGTCTTCTCCTCTGAAGCTTGTTTCCTTCTCCGTATTTTTTTTCTTTCCTTCCCTTCTTTTTTCCCCAAGCCAGAACCATCCTAACTTTTTTCCCCTCCCCATTTCTTCCCATGCTCGAAGATAACCCACAAGCACCCCTCTCCTTCCTAAAGCATAGACTCGAGACTACTCCCTACCTGCTCTGGCCTTTTTCCTCCATGTCTTCACTCACCCAAATCCTAGCGACCCACTCGAACCCAAGCACCTAAACCTAACCTAGCTGCACCTCCACTGCACCATCGCCATTTCATGTCGCTCGAACCAAAAGCAGCCCACCCAGTCGCCCACTCACCCCATTGCCCGAGCCCATCCCTTTTATAAAAAAAGTGCAAGCTTGTGTATATACCCCACTTGTGTGTGTGTATAATATATATATCTGTGTGTGTGTGCTGCGCCGTTTTATAGTATATATATATATTACACTGTCTGACTTTGTTCATAGTGTTCAACCTTATGCAGTGTCTTATTTATCTTTGCTCTTGCCCAAATGTTCACAGCCTATACTTTTATGGTTGTTGCATGTAAAATATGACAGTATACCTTGTATTAAAATACACGGCTGTGCATGCATTTTGACAGGGATGCATTGGCCTCAAAAAAAATTCCAAGCTTTTATATCGTCATTTATGCATATATGTGGTTGCGGTTTTATAGAAAGGGTGGCAGAGCATGCTTTGTTAATTAGTGTGATTATATAAATACTTTGGAGCCGAGAGTGTATGTATATATGTCTAAATCAGTGTTATATTCTGTGTTTACACTTTACCCTTTTTTTCTTTTTTTTTCTTTTTTTCTTTTCCTTTATTTCTTTATTTCTTTTTCTTTTCTTCGTTTTACAGGTCGACTGGAGTATATGTACGTATATTTTACTTCAAAAAAAGAGAATGAATGCATATACATATATCTCACATCTATATATATATATATATATATTTGTTTGTTTCCATCGGATTTATTGTGCTTAATTTACTCTCGTTTTCCGCAGTTAATTGATTCGTCGTGCCTGATCCACGCCAGCGTCAGTCGTATCGTTCTTTCTGTAGTTGTCTCCATCGTTCTCTGGCCGTGAAAGGTGAGCAATCACTCATGATAAACATTCTTATACTCATTAAATTGATTTCATAGGAAATGACAATTTAAATGTGCTATTAAAACCGAATTGCTAGCTATTAGCTATTAAATATGATAAGCTGTTATTTAAATTTGATCACTTATGTAAACTGACACTATTATATGTTAATTTATTCTGCCAGTAAATGTTCTATTGTGCTATGCTATTTATTGTTCTCACTCTGCAATAGTTTAGAAATCACTATGGGCTGAAATGATACATACCCGAACGGACTTTAGAATAGGAGAAAATTCGTTATGGGTTGAAATGATAAACCCAAGCAATTTTCAGTTATTATTGAAATTTTGGGATTGCGGGTTTAATAATATAAACCCATAAATTTAAACTACAGATTGAAATAACCAATACCTGTATCACATGCCATAGGATAGAAAACTATATACGGACGCCGTTGGACTATTTTTAAAATTATTTCCAAATATTTTAAAAGTGAATATATGAGTTTGATTTTGAAATTCAATAAGAAGCCTATTATATTTTGAAAATTTTATAACCTCAAATGTTGATTTTAGGATGTAAAAATATGAGTTTAATTTAAAAGGTAATTTGTGAAGTCTACTTATAATTTCATTTCTAAAATATATATAATAAGATTTTAAGTATACAAATAAAAAGTTTAATTTATTTTAAATTGTATAAAAATTAGTTTTATTTGACATATGATTTTTTAAAGGGGTTCATTTACTTTATATATAAATAGATTTTATAATTTTAATAAAGTAAAAAGGATGGAAAGGGACATTGAAATTTGATTGGTAACTTAAACTGGTTATTAATTTGAATTTTAAATTAAGATTTAACCAGAACTTAATGATTTTGGAAACAATCTAAAACTTTTTTAATAAAAATTATTGAATGAATACTTTAAAATTTAAATAGAAAAAATATTTAAATATTCGCTTTGATTTAAATTTATATTGAGATTCTATTCAATTCTTTATAAAATAAATTTTATAAATGACCACGGTGTGAAATAAGCGTTTGGTTGTTAAAGTGACCGAGATCGGATATTGTCATACTCTCTGCCAATACCGAAAACCAACTTTAACAACTGTGTATGTGGTGGAGATTCTAGAATGAAGGAGATGGCTGGCGAACGATTCTGTATGAGGTATTTATGTGACCCTAATACCCGTGAGTCGGCTTGATGTGGCTAAAACAGGAGCCATGCCGGGCCAAGTGAGGTCATTCCTCCTATCGGACACATTTCTTCGAAACCATATCTATTGCTTTTGTGATTTGATTTTGGTGTGCACACCTTTGATTTGGGAGTGTTTCATGAGGTGGGCGGTAGTAGCTGCTATGCGTTACCACCAGTCCGGATACGCAAATGGTATATCTACCCTGGCATTTCCTCGAGTGGCTTGTCGCATGCCCTATCGTGCCTTCTATGAGTTTCTTTTGTACCATACATATGGAGTCCCCTTTGATAGCCCTCCATTTTATGGAGGAATTATGGTACTGTATAGACTATGGGAATATACAAAAATGTGTTAAGGGGGATATAGGTAACGCCTTAACGCTAGTTTAATATTTTACTTTACTGTAGACATTATATATGTAGCATATTGTACTATGTATGTAGATAGTTTATCGGATCCTTAAAAGATGGAATCCCAACATTCCTTTAAGTTGCATTGCATTTACTTAACATTTTACTTGAACTTGACTTATCTACATAAGAATGTAAATCTTGATTCGAGTGTTTTGTTTTGCTTTATGCTTGGGTCAGCTTGAGTGTCACAGTTTGAGATTCATCCTTTGGGAGCTGGAGCTCATTGGAAGATCTAGTTTATCTATTTCAGCTTTCAGTTTATCTCTGTTATTTCCAGTTGTATGTTCAGATGTGTCATATGTTTTGTACTAGAAACTTCTGTTTACTAGATTTCTGATGTATTATGTTTCATACTATGTTATTTCTGTAGTAGATTCATGAACTACTATTTATTTTATTCCGCTGCTTTATTGTAAAATTTGTGTCTGTGATTCTTTGATTGATTCATTTACCGTATATACTAAGTTATGCCAAATAAATATATTAACAATCTGTTATTTGGAGAAATTCAAGTCCGATATGTGTGGATTATTGTCGATTTGGATGGTTCGAAATGGTGGGTTGTTACAGATAAGGAAAACATACATATAAAGACAATTTCTAAACAGACGTTGATTTTTTTATTTCTTCAAGGGATCTTTAACCCATCCATTCTTAAGGCCAAAGATGTGATCAATTGGGATCACTTACCATTCTTGAGGAAATTCTTTATCAGTATCCGTGTCTTCATCTACTATTTTCCGATACCAACATCTTTAGGAATATATGCACTATTTTATTTGAGAACATAAATGATAAAGTAGTAAAGAGATTGGAATTGCCTTTCTTATTCGTACACCATCTATTTTTGATTCATTTTCGAGTGTTTCTGGCTTCTTAGGATGGTATGTAATGCTCTCATGAAGTTTTGCAATGTAATTTCTAGATTTTCGCTCATGTTTACATTAGAAATTGCTTTCATTCATTCATTTTTGGAGTAATTTGCTAAGAAATGAAAGTGGTTGTTTAAGGAGGAAGATGACTTATTCTCTTGGTTCAAAATACCATATTTATAGTGTTAAAATTCATTTATAACTCTTCTCTTTTTAGGTTAAATAACTAATTTTAACTTGAAATTTAAAAACAAATTTAATCGTTGTATGTCGACATATGGTCATTTATCTCTGATATGTGGACATATGGATATATGTATGCCGACACATATGACATTTATAGAGTTTTCCAACTCTTATTATTGATATTTTCATGTATTCCTTATATAATATTTTGTGCTCTTCTATATTATATTATTACATATATGGATTGACTCTACGATATAGGAGAAGAGTAGGAAATGAAAGATCATAAGTTTCCTAACTCATATTATTATTTTGTTATGTCAAGTACAACTATTTATTATGGACACTAACTTTGTGATTGTAGGTACCCTTACATATAACTACACGTAATTGGGAACTATTAACTAATAATAAAATAACTACATCAGGCTTGATCTTGTAATGGGTACGTAGGGAGTCACTTTAGTGTCATGATACAGTCCACTTTCCATTCATTTATATTCTGTAATTGTGTATATATTCGTGTAATGATATTGTAAGATATGTAGATAGTGATTCAACATTTGGAAATAACCAAGAATACCATTATGAGAATTTCTTATGATTTTATATTTAAGATAACTAAAGTACGTATGCTATTCAATAATTATACATCACTCTTATAGATATTCTGTTATTGACTAAGTGTATCCTATCACATCTTACTTTTATAAACTATTCTATATCTCATGATTTTATTTGTGAATTATGGGTATTTGAATCGTTTTGTTTTGGTTAACGGTTCACGTTTCGACGCTTTTAATGAGGGTCAAAAATGGGATGTCATGTTGTGGTATAGAGCTTAAGTTAGATGTCTTAGTTAAATTCATCTAAGATTGATAAAAAAAACCTAGATAACATAATAAAACTACCTATAATTTGAGAATAATATGGATACGATACGGCATCATACATGCAAATGAGTTTATAGGTAACATATATTCGTATGACGTACTTGATATTTTTCTCTATATCTCTATCTCATTCTTGTAAACTACTCATTTTATAGTGATATTAAGTGACAATCCGCGTTTGAATAGTTATGGATGGCAAAGTGAATACCAAAATGAAGTTGATAAGGAAAAATTATGAAGTGGAATAAGAGTTTTCTCCATCCCTATTGGTTTTTTTTCAGATTACGCAATGGTTAATAGTATAACCACGATTCTATCAAGCCGCAAAAAGAATTTTATCAACATTTATACCATGAACTGGGAGGGTATAATTCTGTTAAGGGGAGGAGATCCATAAAACCGTCTTTCCTGCCATATTTTATATGATTTTATACATATTTTTATTTATTAAAATACGATGATTTTTCATTTGATATTTTCGATGTGTTTGATATAAATTTTTATATTAGATAAATTCAAATAAACAGTTTAGAATTATAATTAGTGCAAATGCGTAATTTAATTTTAAAAAAAGAGTGCTTGAAAACGGACGGTGCATGCACTGAATAGATCCATAAATAGACCTATATATATATATATATATATAAATACTGAAATAACATTTTCTTTATCTTCTTTCACGTGTCTATATTATGTGCTCTTGTTTGTGTTGAGAAGAGTATCACTTAGTGATTCATGGGACATTTGACGAACCTTGTAACACTTGGTAACTTGAATATTAATGTACTTTGTGCAATAATAAAGTTGAGTAAGGTGCAAGAGTTTGCTTATTTTGGATCATCCTCTATTAATGGAATACAACTTTGCACTACCGCTTTATCATCTATCTTTCCACCAGAAGGAAATAAACAATGGTTTATAAAACTTCCACATCAAAAGTTATCCCCTAGATAACTCTTCATACAATATGACTCGGGTCATAAGAATTGAAGGGAGATGTAGAGAAGGACGAGAATTATCCTCGAGTATCATTTGTTTTAGAGTTTAGCAACAGGATTGAAGGTAGTGGTGAGTTCATCCATGACCATATTTCAGGCAAGAGTTCGATAATCACCCAAGAAACCCTAAAGAATATAGTTATACTCGGCATGGATAGAGTGTTCAACTGGAAATTTTCGCCCATCGTCTCAGGTGATGAAATGTATGGTGTGATGAAGGAGTAAGTAGCACACCGTGGATTTCTATGCTTAGGTAATCATCACTGAAGTCATCGAGAGCGGGATTGCTGCATGTGATTTCAGATGTTTATCACCCTAGGAGCGTTCGCCTGGCCGGGAGAACATGGAGACAATATCAGTGTTTAGTAAAAGTCATCAGCAAGAAATGTTGACTGTGGAGGAGGACAACTGAAGTGAAGATGGAGGATATGGAGTTGCTCGTCTTAATGGGTTGAGGATCCTGGCAGCTATTTTTAGCATTTGGATGGCTTTTGGGTGATGTGGCGGTGAGATGAAGTTTATAGCAGTAGTGGAGCAAGGTTCATCAAGAAGAGCACGAGATGTCAGACATGGGTATTGGTCAGTGCCAACCCAACCATACTAGGTGCCCTAGACAAAATTGGAGAAAAATATGTAGCGAAAAAAAATAAGAAAAGAAATGATAGGTTGTAGGACTTGAACCCATGTTGTGAAGGATATAATACAAGACGTACATCATTGTACTACAGGCTATTTCTTTCATTTGTTTCCTAGATCGATATTTTTTAAGCATTAAGGACATTTTGTTGTCCCCTCAACCATCTTCGACGGTGTTGCCGTAGGCGAAGGTCTCACTTGCCTTGCCTTTGGACAGGGCCTGGTACTGGTCGGTGTATTTTGAATGTTGAGTTCATTAGTGGCATTGGAAGATGTTCTCATGGCTAGAACGAGGGGTGCAATGTGGTGAAACCTATGAGATGGGTGCTTAGGTGGGAAATAAAAAGAAGAGAAGAACGTTTTATATTTAAGTCACTGGAACATTTGTAATTGCGTAAGCAAGCATAACTATAGTTATATAAGAATTTACAAATTATTGATAAGCCCTTAGATTTTATAACTTGAATAACTTCATTGAACATTATCCGTTTGAGATGCGGTTCACATCTTAGGATCACTGCGAATCTAGAGTAGTTTAGTATAGTTTATTTATCATTATGAAGTAGTATAGAATTATTAGACAAAAAGGTATATAACTATTTAACTAATTACTTATGTGATTACTCGGATTTGGGACATCTGATAAGTGGATAATTAACTGGTTTATTCAGTTGAACAGATAAAATTCTAATATCTGAAAATATAAGTAAATTTGAATCTATGTTAAATATTGAAATATAAATATCTGTAAATAATAAATTTTACAGTACATTAATATATATATAATGGATATATTCAAAATTCCATAATGTTGGAAACCTTAAGTGTGTATATATATAAATTCATAGTGAAATAGTAAACATATTAATATAATTCAAACAATTTAAAATGTGATAATCTTCTTTATTTATTTATTATTTAAAAATTGGTAAAATTGTTATTTTCAAACAAAAATAATAATGTGTTGTTTTAAATATAGATATAAATAGATTTTAAATTATAATGATAATTTACAGATTTAATTTATGTTTGCTTAAATAAATATATAAATTTGAGTTGATTTTAAATTTGATTTTTAAATTGAATTTGAATTTGGATCTAAATTTGAAATTTAAAAGATAAATATTTTAAAATGCTTTAGGTTCAAAAACATATGTATAAGATTTTTATTTAGAATATAATTGGTTTTATATTATTTTCTTCAAAAGATTTTATTTATATAAATTAAGAAAAGTATTTATTAATTAGGAAATTAAATATATAAAAAGCTTATAAACCATTAAAAAATTAATTAAAAATGCATAATGACAAGTGTTAAGATTTTAACACACAAATTAACAAATGTAAATTCATTTAACATAAGGATATACAAGTGTACCAATTGTAATATAAATTTGAACAAGTGTCATCTATTTCAACTATTTCTAAAAAATAAATAAAAAGAAAATGAGATTATATAATATCTTTACTCTCCTCTCTATCCTTTTCTTACACCTTCAATTTTCAAAACAAAAGCCTGTAAACCAAAATTAAAAACCAGAGCAAACAAAAATACATAAACCAGAGAAAAATAGCCTGAAACAAAATCAAAACCTAAAAAGAAATTAAATCAAAACTGAAAGCATCTTCAACCAGATTCAAGAACAAGCTTCAAGCAAATCAAATCTCAACTAAATATTCAAGCAAGAAATCAACTCAACCTAATCAAGTTCAAAATCCAAGCTGCTGTTTTAAGTTCAAATCAGAAGCAAGTGCAGATTTCAATTTTTTTCAAAGGCTTGTTCTCTGGTTTTCTCTTTGCTCAGCAAAAACAGGTGAGTGAACAAACTTCAAAATCTATTTTATAAATCTTGTTGCATGTAGTAAAATTGAAGTGAAGTATGATAAATGCTCATATCATGGTTTAATATGAATTATATATATATATATATATATATATATATATATGAATTGAATGGATGAGTATGTCTGTTTGCAGAACATTTGTTTTGTTCTTGTTGTTCAGGGTTTAAGATTTGAAAAAAAGTCATGTTCTCTTTCCCTGATCTTCTTTAGGACTTGATGTATAAACAAAACTTGATTATTATAATCTTTTATCAATTTTAAAATTTAATTTTAAGCTAAACCAGTAGCCAAATTTAACAGAGAGGAAGAAGATCAGTAAGATTCAAATCATATCGAAATTTTGAATTAAATGATGTCTGGATTATGGTTTATAACCTGAATCTACTTCGAAAACTAGGATTTTTAAAATGAAAATCATAATTTTTAGTTGAGTTTTGGATGAGAATTTCGAAGATGATCAGAAATGGGTTTTTGTTTAATTTCTGATGATCGGGAAGATTAGGGACCTTGGGGTCGGTGCTGAAGCAAGCTGGGGGTTAGAGGTTTCGGAAAAAATTGGTTGAAGTGGTTGTCATTCACCGTGGCGACGGGGCGAGGTGTTTGTAGGGTTTAAGGACTTGGGTGGGTCGAGGATGTTCTCGGGTTCGTCGCGCGACTTTGGCTCGCCAGACTTGGGCAGAGTGCGGGAAATTAGAAGTGTTGGTCGTCAGTGAAGTTTTGGGCAAGGAGACGAGATTTCTGGTGATCGGTGGTGGCGTCGCAAGTGAGGTTTTTGGTGATGCCTCGTTCCAGATTTTGGGTTCGTCGGCTAGTTTTTTTTTTCATATTCGATTGTTCGATCTGGTGGTCGGAATTGAAGGGTAAGGTCGTAGGCAACTCGTCGGCGGTGGCAAGCGGGGTCGGAGCTTCGTCGTTGGTTCGTGCACATGCACGAGGTGTTCCAGCATCTCACATATGTGCTGTGTTGTTTGGCATCGGGATAGTAAGGGATTGTTGCTCGGGAGTGTCTCGAATCAGTGTGTTCTCGTAAGTTGCTCGCAAGTGACTCGGCAGGGGTTTAGTGTTCTGCCGGGAATATTTTTGATTATCATGATATTAAGGTTTTTAATTAAAAGAAATAGCTTGATTTAATATAGTATTAAGCAAATGCAAGTTAGAAGCAAATGATTAAACAAGTTTTTAAGTATTACAAAATCAAATTTTTTTAAACTAATTTCTTAAACTATTTCTTTCAAATAACAATTGCTTATTTAAAGACCTGGTTAAGTAAAAGGTATGAAATTTATTTTAACTTAGATTAAGTGAAATCTTAAGTTTATTTAAAAATTATTTAATAATGTAATTAAGTAGTAATTGAAAGCATAATTTTTTTATCATTAATTAAACTTAAAATCTTAAGTTAATAGATTAATGATAATTAATTCCTAAAGTTTATTAAATAAGATTTTAAATGAGAATTAAGAAGTTAATTAAGATAAATGACTTATCTTTTAGTTGATAAATTAAAGGATAATTATGAACTTAATTAAAATAATTAAGTAATTAAAGAGAAATTAATTAATTAATGGATGGATTAATTAATTAATAATTAAGGGTTATAAGTTAATTAATTATCGATTAATTAATTAGTAACTAGAGATTAAGTAATGTAAATAATTAGAGATTAATTACTTAAATGATAATTACTTAATATAAGTGATTAAATGATAAATCTGTTAAGGATTAATTAATTTAATTAGTAATTAAAAGTTAAATTAATTAATAATTAAAAGTTAATTTACTGAGGATAATTAACCAATGGGATAATTACTTGACGAAAGTAATTAAAGGTAAATTACTTAAGGGAAGTAATTAAGGATTAATTATTTAGTGTAGTTAATTAGAGATTGATTAATTAATAATTGATTAATTTGGGAAGTAAATCAAGGATTAGTTAATTAATGAGTGTGATTAATTAAAGGATAATTACTCAATGAAAGTGCTTATCGGATAATTAATGTGAGTAATTAATTATGGATAAATGTAGTTAATGTGAATGGGTGGAAGTTAAATTAATTTGAGTAATTAATTTAAGGCTAATTACTTAATGTGATTGGCGAAGATAATTAAGGGATGATTAAGTAATGGTTTGTAATCAATTACTGTTAAGTAAGTAGGATTTAAAAATGATTGAGGTAATTAATTTAATTTATTTTAAATTAATTAGAAATGATATGAAAAATTAATCTTGCTTATGAATGATTGAATAATATTGTATGCCATAGATTAGTTGATATCTCTAATATGTGATTTGTAATGCTATGTGATACGATATGTTTGGTTTAAACTATGATAATGTGGTTATCTATCGATGATGAATTACTGTGTAAAGGTAACACCCTGTATTTGAAGTTTGAATTGTATTTCACTTGAAAAACTTAGGTTAAGATGGTATTGAATTCGAAGAGACCGAAGTCGAGTATCAGTAAATACCCGAACCCACTTCGATTTGTAATGTACCATAATTCTTTATAGACTTGATATGTATAATCAATAGGCTGGAATGAAATAGTCTAAATGAACTGGACCATTGAAACTAAGTAAGGGTACTTAGAGATTGATTTGTGAAATAAGTGACTAATAACAAGTTAAGAACTCGTAGTGAAGTACCAGTTACCTCGAAATTTAAGTATGTTATAACTTAGTGTTTTCAAGTTATATGGGTTTACTCACACTGGTTTCCAGCCTGACTCGGGTGTTACTTTGATGTAATGCTCTGGTCAGACCGAGTATTACAGATTTTTAGGTTAGGACGTTCGGGAGCTCAGGAGGCAAGGTGGATGGCAGGAACGTATGGAGAGTATTCCGCTGTTATATATTGTAGTTTATCTAGGGTGTGTTGATTTTAACTGTCCGGTGTTTTGTTTGAATGTTGTAACTCTGATGTATTGATGCAAATTAACTAATACAGTTCTCCTTTGTGTAACTGCTATTTTATTTGATATGATATTTTTATCCGCTGTGAATGTGAGAATCTGTTTTTTGGTGTTTATGTTTCTTCTTCTTCTTCTATCTCTTTCTTCTTTTCCCTAACTATCTGGAATTTTCGAGATCGAAAATTGCGGTCATTGCATTTTGTATCAGAGTTGAATGTTAAGCGAGAACCTTGGGTTTGGTGGGATTACTCCTTAAGGATAGGGTGAGTAATGCCTTAAAATGAGTTGAGTGTATATAAATATATGAGAGCGTACTTATTATTTTCTTATATAAAGGTTTTGAAATGATTTTAAAGGTAAATTATTTTTATATAAGTTTATATTTTGATATATAAAGCAATAATTTCTCTACCCACAATATATTAAGATTACTGGTGGTTATATTAATTGAATTAAAGGAAATAATAAGAATGAAGCGGTACTAGAAACACAACCAAATGGGAATTTGGATAATATGAACTACATAAATAAGATAAGCTAGAAAAGGATTCAAATTTGAAAATAAAATTCTAAATTTGTAAAAATATTTTCAGAATAAAATGATAATGAATTGGTTTTCAGATATGATAATCTTGGTTATTATCATAAATGGTTGTTTTATTTAATAATGAAATGTGCGTTAATGAGTAAGCAAAATGAAATCTTTTAAGAAAATAAACATTTAGGTGAGTATGACTTATAAATATGGTATATGTGTGGATATACATAATGCCAAAGATGATCTGAAATAAACTCTAAGTGTTGAGTTTTAAAATTTTATTTGGAATGTGATGTGAAAACCCAAAGTGATATGTTTTTGAACTTATTAGTGGGAAGTTTATTAATATAAAGTTAAAATTTGAAATGGGAATTCAAATTGGGTAGGGTTGACTGGATTAAGTAAATTGAATTTAACTTTGGGAAAGTTAAATAAGTTGACAAACAACCAGAATTCAGAATTTCAAGATGAAAATGAAATTTAACTTAGGGAAGTTAAATGATTGGTTTAAATGGGAAGTTATGTGTGATCTTAAAATGGGTTTGAAATTTGGAAATTGGAAATGGATTGAGGTAATATATCCATTATAAAGATAAAGTGGAAATTAAACTTTAATTTGAAATCAAGGATATGGAATCACTTTGAACTTAAGATTTGAATGTTAAGAATTGAACTTGTAAAACTTAAATTAATTACGAATCGGTTTCAAGGTTTGAAGTTAGAATGGATAATAAATTAGAATCTTAAAAGTAAATTGTTATTGAATCTTATTTGAACTTTGAAATAAGTTAAGTAAGATAATTTAAATGGAATTTTAAAATTGGACTCAGAATTAAATAGTTTAAAGATATAAGTTGTTAATTTAAAAGTAAAGTTTAATTTGATTTAAAGAAATTAAATCAGCATTTGAAATTTAACTCGAATTTACATAATTCGAGATGGTTTAAAGTGAAATGGAATTTGAAGTTAGTTCAACCATAAATTTGATTTGAATGATTTGGAATTTTGATTAAAGTCGAATAAGTAAATTCAAATGGAATTTGATTTGAATTTGGAAAGAAATTGAGGTTAATTCAACTTGAATTGGGATTGAATCAATTTAATGGGAAAATGATAGGAATGGAGATTGGGAAATGGAACAGTTTGACTCTGGACTATTTTCAAAATAAATTATTTTTATATAAGCTTTCTTAAGTCTATTTTTCTAAGCCATTTACTATATACAACCTTTCTTTTTAAAGCCAAACTATTTTATACTTGCATTACAATTATTTTTGTAAATATTTAGCTACTTTATTAACTATTTTATAAACTAATTACTATTTTTCAACTACTTTATAACTACTTACTATTTTACAACTATTTTGAAATTACCTAAATATCCTATAACTATTTTCCAACGATTTTATAATTACTTAACTATTTTATTGCTATTTTACAACGACCTATATATTTTCAACTTTTCAAGCTATTTTCTAAATTTAAGTTGATCAGAGTGCAAACTGTTTATGATTAAGTATCCATTTGAGATAAGAATTGAGGTGATAATCCAAATGGGGATTGAGGCAATTGTGAATAAATGAATAAGAGTCTAAGGGAATGTGAATAGAAAGGAGAAATTGATTTAGCTAATAATCAATGAAGATAGATATGTAGGATGTACGTATATTATTCTATTTGCATAATGATTTGATCCAGATTCGAGCACAGAATTTCGAGATAGTACATCGATCCAAGTTGGGATTTTTCACTCGATTTTTGACGGCAAACCTGGATATGGATTTTTGATTGGTTCTTGAAATTCTCTATTATAGTTATGACTACGCAAGGAGAATGACGGTTTCTGATCAAGAAACCAGATCTGAGTCCACACTAGGAAGTCTGGGGAATGATACTAGTTCGGAAGAGAAATTGTGTGATTGAGTAAGCAATCAGATTGATATTGCGTACGGATGATATGAGTACATCGTACGGGTTTGAATGAAATTGATACTGAAAATTTGTGGTTAAGAACTGTAAATGATTTTTGAAATGAAAAGTAAATTTTGTGAAATATAAGATGAAATAAAGTGGAAATTGGATATTTCTATAGTAGAAATTTACTTTGTGGAAGTAAGTAATATGGTAAGTGACTTTATAGAGTAATCAAGTTGGAATATTGATTTGGCATAAACAAAGCTATGTATATACAATTGATAAACTCCCCTTGCTGAATCTATTGCCAGAAGAAAAGGGTATTTGGAAAGTATTTGAAGTATAAAAATGGACTTTATACAAGTATGAAGTGATCCAAAGATTTTCAAAGTTATACATATCTTTATATATATGAAGGATTTTATGAGAATGATTTTGGAAAAAAGGTTTTGGAACCTATGGATTTTGAAAAGGCTTTTGATTTTTGGGTAAAATCAATTTTGGAATTTGAAAAGCCTAATTTGAGAATTATCGATTTGGAATTATCGATTTTGAGAAAAGGAGATTCATATGGGATTCATACTAGGTGTATGATTTGGAAGATACTATATATGTATAGTATAAAGTGTTTTGCAAATGGCTCTGGAGAAAAAGGCGCTCCCTTGAAATGAACTTCTCAAGAGTACCATAGGTTGGTACTGCCTTGAGCTCCAAGGAGGGGAGGCTATAAAGTGGATCCTGTGAGGAAGTCCGGACAAACTGAAGTTTCTGAGGATTATTGGATAGCAAAAGTCGAGGGCGCTGATGCCTACATAGGCATTTAGGTTATGTTGTGACAACAGTGTAACTCGATGTCGCTGCGATCTACTATGGACCATAGCGAAAATCGTGTGGAGGTGAGTGTCAACGGTCTATGTTTGATTTTGCCAGGAAGGCAACGTAACATCGGTAGACTGCGATCTATGGTCGAGGGGAGAAGTTTCATTTTTGGCAGCGAAATTAGAGGGCGCTGATGCCTACAGTTATATGGACTTTTGCTATGATGGCAACGTAACCCAGGATGCAGTTGCGATCTGTAGCGGGTTCCATGGTGTAATCGAGGGGTGCGGAGTGTCTACAGTTATCTATGGATTTTGCCGGGATGGCAACGTAACCATCAGGTTAACTGCGACCATGGATGGGGGTGATGATTTCCATAGCATTCTCACCAAAGATGTTTCCTCTATTTTTAGAAAAAAAAATGTTTTCTATATTTTCAATAAAATTATTTTCCAAGTATTTTCACTGGGTTGAAATAGGTTTACCATGTACTTATAGATTTTCAATCCTATGTCTGATCAACGTGTGGTCGAATTTCTGTGAGAACGAGGACGGACTTGCTGAAACATCGAGTTATAAAATGATATTTTTATAAAACTATTTTGGCAATATTACATAGATTTTAAAGTGTTTTAAAAATGTTCAAAGAGAAAATTTAACTGATATTAAGTATTTTAATAAATTCTGGTTTCATTCCTTTTCGAGAACGAAAAGATTCTAAGGGGGAGGAATGTGATAACCGGGATTTTCGACATCTTATAAGTGGATAATTAACTGGTTTATTCAGTTGAACAGATAAAATTCTGATATATGGAAATATAAATAAATTTGAATAAATAATAAATATTAAAATATAAATATCTAAAAATGGTAAATTTTTTAGTAAATTAATATATATATATATAATAGATATATTCAAACTTTCATAATGTTGGAAATCCTAAGTGTATACATATATAATTCATTGTGAAATAGTAAACATATTAATATAGTTCAAACAATTTAAAATGTGATAATCTCCTTTATTTATTTATTATTTATAATTTGGTAAAATTTTTATTTTCAAACAAAAATAATAATGTGTTGTTTTAAATATAGATATAAATAGATTTTAAATTATAATGATTATTTACAAACTTAATTTGTGTTTGTTTAAATATATATATAAATTTGAGTTGATTTTAAACTTGATTTTTTAAATTGAATTTGAATTGGAATTTGGATTTAAATTTGAAATTTGAAAGATAAATATTTTAAAATACTTTAGGTTCAAAAACATATGTATAAGATTTTTATTTAGAATATAATTGGTTTATATTATTTTCTTCAAAAGATTTTATTAATATAAATTAAGAAAATATTTATTAATTAGGAAATTAAATATAAAAAAGCTTATAAACCATTTAAAAATTAATTAAAAATGCATAATGACAGGTGTTAAGATTTTAACACACAAATTAACAAATGTAAATTCATTTAACATAAGGATATACAAGTGTACCAATTGCAATACAAATTTGAACAAGTGTCCTCTATTTCAATTATTTCTGAAAAATAAATAAAAAGAAAATGAGGTTATATAATATCTTTACTCTCCTCTCTATCATTTTCTTACACGTTCACTTTTCAAACCAAAAGCCTGTAAACCAAAATTCAAAACCAGATCAAACAAAAATATATAAACTAGAGAAAAATAGCCCGAAACAAAATCAAAACCTAAAAAGAAATTAAATCAAAACTAAAAGCATCTCCAACCTGATTCAAGAACAAGCTTCAAGAAAATCAAAACTCAGCTAAATATACAAGCAAGAAATCAACTCAACCTAATCAAGTTCAAAATCCAAGCTATTTTTTTAAGTTCAAATCAGAAGTAAGTGCATATTTCAATTTTTTTTCAAAGGCTTGTTCTCTGGTTTTCTCTTTGCTCAGCAAAAACAGGCAAGTGAACAAACTTCAAAATCTATTTTATAAATCTTGTTGCATGTAGCAAATTTGAAGTGAAGTATGATAAAGGCTCTATGATGGTTTAATATGAATTTTATATATATATGAATTGAAAGGATGAATATGTATGTTTAAAGAACATTTGTTCTGTTCTTGTTGTTCAAGGTTTAAGATTTGAAAAAAAATCATTTTCTCTTTCCCTGATCTTCTTTAGGACTTGATGTATAAACAAAACTTGATTATTATACCTTGTTATAAATTTTAAAAATGATTTTAAGCTAAATCAATAGCCAGATTTAATAGAGAGGAAGAAGATCAGTAAGATTCAAATCATATCGAATTTTGAATTAAATGATTTCTGGATTCAAGTTTATAACCTGAATCTACTTCGAAAACTAGGAATTTTAAAATAAAAATCATAATTTCTAGTTGAGTTTTGGATGAGCATTTTGAAGATGATCATAAATGGGTTTTTGTTTAATCTCTGATGATCGGGAAGATTAGGGACCTCGGGGTCGATGTTGAAGCAAGCTGGGGGTTGAAGTTTTGGGAAAAATTGGTCGAAGTGGTTATCATTCGCCGTGGTGGTGCGGTGAGGTGTTTGTAGTGTTTAAGGACCTGGGTAGGTCGAGGATGTTCTCGGGTTTATCGTGACGACTATGGCTCATCGGACTTGGGCAGAGTGGGGGAAATTAGAAACGTTGGTTGTTAGTGAAGTTTTGGGCAGGGAGACGAGATTTCTGGGGATCGATGGTGGCGTCGCAGGGGAGATTTTTGGTGATGCCTCGTTCCAGATTTTGGGTTCGTCGGCTTGTTTTTGTTTCTGTATTCGATTGTTCGATCTGGTGGTCGGAATTGAAGGGTACGGTCATAGGCGACTCGTCGGCGGTGGCAAGCAGGGTCGGAGCTTCGTCGCTGGTTCGTGTACGTGCACGAGGTGTTCCAGCGTCTCAGATATATGCTGTGTTGTTTGGCATCGGGATAGTAGGGGGTTGTTGCTCGGGAGTGTCTCGAAACAGTGTGTTCTCATGAGTTGCTCGCGAGTGACTCAGGAGGGGTTTAGTGTTTTTGCTCAGGATTTTTTTGATTGTCATGATATCTGGGTTTTTAAATAAAAGAAATAGCAAGATTTAAAAGTATTAATTAAATGCAACTTAGAAGCAAATGGTTAAACAAGTTTTTAAGTATTATAAAATCAAGTTTTTTTAAATTAATTTCTTAAACTATTTCTTTCAAATAACAATCGCTTATTTAAAGACCTGGTTAAGTAAAAGGTATGAAATTTATTTTAACTTAGATTAAGTGAAATCTTAAGTTTATTTAAAAATTATTTAATAATGTAATTAAGTAATAATTGAAAAGATAAATTTTTTTATCATTAATTAAACTTAAAATCTTAAGTTAATCGATTAATGATAATTAATTCCTAAAGTTTATTAAATAAGATTTTAAATGAGAATTAAGAAGTTAATTAAGATAAATGACTTATCTTTTAGTTGATAAATTGAAGGATAATTATGAACTTAATTAAATTAATTAAGTAATTAAAGAGAAATTAATTAATTAATGGATGGATTAATTAATTAATAATTAAGGGTTATAAGTTAATTAATTATCGATTAATTAATTAGTAACTAGAGATTAAGTAATGTAAATAATTAGAGATTAATTACTTAAATGATAATTACTTAATATAAGTGATTAAAGGATAAATCTGTTAAGGACTAATTAATTTAATTAGTAACTAAAAGTTAAATTAATTAATAATTAAAAGTTAATTTACTGAGGATAATTAACCAATGGGATAACTACTTGATGAAAGTAATTAAAGGTAAATTACTTAAGGAAAGTAATTAAGGATTAATTACTTAGTGTACTTAATTAAAGATTGATTAATTAAGAATTGATTAATTTGGGAAATAAATCAAGGATTGGTTAATAAACGAGTGTGATTGATTAAAGGATAATTAATCAATGAAAGTGCTTATCGGGTAATTAATGCGAGTAATTAATTATGGATAAATGTAGTTAATGTGAATGGGTGGAAGTTAAATTAATTTGGGTAATTAATTTAAGGCTAATTGCTTAATGTGATTGGAGAAGATAATTAAGGGATGATTAAGTAATGGTGTGTAATAAATTACTGTTAAGTAAGCAGGATTTAAAAATGATTGAGGTAATTAATTTAATTTATTTTAAATTAATTAAAAATGATATGACAAATTAATCTTGCTTATGAATGATTGAATAATATTGTATGCCTTAGATTAGTTGATATCACTGATATGTGATTTGTAATGCTATGTGATATGACATGTTTGGTTTAAACTGTGATAATGTGGTTATATATCGATGATGAATTATTGTGTAAAGGTGACACCGTGTATTTGAAGTTTGAATTGTCTTTCACTTGAATAACTTGGGTAAAGATGGTATTGAATTCGAAGAGACCGGGGTCGGGTATCAGTAAATTCCCGAACCACTTCGATTTGTAATCTACCATAATTCTTTATAGACTTGATATGTATAATCAATAGGCTGGAATGAAATAGTCTAAATGAACTGGACCATTTAAACTAAGTAAGGGTACTTAGAAATTGATTTGTGAAATAAGTGTTGACTAATAACAAGTTAAGAACTCGTAGTGAAGTACGAGTTACCCCGAAATTTAAGTATGTTATAACTTAGTGTTTTCAAGTTATATGGGTTTATCACGTTGGTTTCCAGCCTGACTCGGGTGTTACTTTGATGTAATACTCGGGTCAGACCGAGTATTATGGATTTCTAGGTTAGGATGTTCGGGAGCTAAGGAGGCGAGCTGGATGGCAGGAACGTATGGAGAGTATTCCGCTGTGATATAATGTAGTTTATCTGGGGCATGTTGATTTTAACTGTCCAGTGTTCTATTTAAATGTTGCAACTTTGATGTATTAATGTAAACTAACTATTACAATTTTACTTTGTGTAACTGCTATTTTATTTGATATTATATTTTAACCCGCTGCGAATGTGAGAATCTGTGTTTTGGCGTTTCTGTTTCTTCTTCTTCTTCTATCTCTTTCTTCTTTTCCCTAACTATCTGGAATTTTTGGGATCAAAAATTCCGGGTCGTTACAAATTAATGATAATTTAATGATATAAGTAATTACCCATTATAGTTAAATGACGATTGTTATCCTAAATACTTTGACTATAGTTAGGGGATATTTGTCTTAAAATTTAGTATAACGGGTTTATATAAATATATTAGTGGGATTATTATGATATTTGCAGCAGAAGTCTATCCATTTATGTGGCTACCAGCATTAATAATTGTGAAAGAAGTCTGGCCTCTAGTGTAGCTACCCACAGTTACAAATATCAATAGATTATTCCTTAGTTGAGCGGTCAACATTTATTGGTTAGAGATATTTAATTAACCATTTGAATATTTTATAAGAAAATATTATTCTAAGTAGTTCAAAGCTGAAAACTGCTCTTATTAGAATATATGTTATCCAACGTATTGGCCAGGCTATATTCAGACTGACTGGGCAAGTTAGACTCAACGATTATTAAGGTAAGTAGCCCAAATAGATGATCGTAGGGTCCAAAAACCAAGTATAGACATGACCACGACACAACGGTCAAATGAACTCATAAGAGCAACAACCTAAATTATACAAAGTACAGATTGGTGCTCCACCATACATAGGGGATCAATACCGATCCCTAAGTGTATACCAAGGTGGCCCCACTCCTATGGCACTCTTCTTTATCTACATAGAGCCCGATTCAAGTGTTGTACTAGCCTTCCTAAGTGTCAAATTGATAATCTCTATATACAATCTAAAATAGAAATTCAACCTTTTGTGGATACATCGCTTAGACCAAAAAAACATCTAAGAAACTATGCAAAACAACCTTGGAATCATGAAGTCAGTAACAAGATGAACTAATACAAAAGGTTGCAAGATCCCTTCCTGCATATACAGGGATCGAAATTGATCCCCAATCCTATGGGATTTGGCGCCTAAATTTATGGGGAACTTGGTCTTGGAAGCAAGATTCTGCAGAGGAAATATCAACGGGATATTTAGCCACCTACCCATATAAATACAGAAGGAATGATTCATTCTAGGGATCCTTACACTGCTGCAACACACAAACTCCATTGTACTATGGGATCCCTACCAATCCTTCCTACTTATAATCATAAATTCCAATGTAAAAGTAATAAAATCATTCAAGTAGACATAGGCCAAGATTGCCGACCCACTATAAATTTGTGTGTGCTTATTTTCTGTTGGTTTCTTCTGTTTTTCATTTAATTCCTTCATTTAATCTCTGCTCTCTTACTATTTTAGGTGTTTGTGGCATTTTTGGTTCAAACATTTTGGTGCTTTCACTGAAAATAAGAATCTTAGGCCATTTAGATCCATCATCTATTATTGGATTTCCCATGTCCAAGAGATAGATCCAATTTCTCTGCTTTTTGATTCTACAACTCAAATTTTCAAAGATCTATTAGAAGCTTTCTACCATGGCCCCACCATGGAAAAGCTCCAGCTTCTTCTCAAATAGTTTCCATGCTACTAAGATTGGATCAAAGTCTATAAAAAGTTATCACTAATGGGTCCTAGGAAAGACAAAGCCATCGCCATGCAACAAGGAGCCATAGATGTCCAGAATCCCTCTGATATAATCACCAGGATCGACCTAGAGAGAATGATGAAAGAACCGCAAGATAGTTGTGCAGAGCTAAAGCGACAAATCTAGGAAAACAGGAACCCAATGACATAGTTGGATTTCCACCATAGAGGACTAGAAAGGAGCTGACTCCTCCATTTTTTACTCTGAAAGTTCCTCATCATTTGGCCAATATCACAAGAGTGGAGGTAAACCATCCTATACAATTCCAAATTTGGAAAATAACATCCCCCACCTAGGGATCAATACCGATCCCACGTGCTAAATTTGACTAAATATGGGATAGGTACCGATCCCCCATCTAGGGATCAATACCGATCCCGCATTTTGAATTTGACTAAGTATGGGATAGGTTCTGATCCTCCACCTGGGGATCAACACCGATCCCCCATACTGAATTTGACTAAATATGGGATAGGTACCGATCCCTCCACCTAGGGAGCTCAGTACCGATCCCCAAACCATCATTCAAATTGAGCCCCGTACCTTTCACACACTATTGATGATTCTAAGAGCCTGTTTAAAATTCCTTTCCTACGATTCTATGCAATATTCTATCGATCTCCATAAGCACTAGACACCAAGGCATAGGGGTCAACATCGAACCCACTCATCATGGGTTGGATTTTTAGGCTGGAGATAGAGCACAATCCGAACGCACTGTGACTGGCCAGGGTGCTGGAGTTCAGGTGGTTGCTATTGAATAGCCATGAAGGAATGAACATAGAACTTATGGCCAATACGTCCTCCTAGAGACTGGAGAACCAAGGCATCATAGCTCAGCCCAAGTTTGCTTAACAGGTTGAACCACGGGATAGATTACGACTACCGCCAACCAGCAGGCTTCTCGGAGCCAAATTTGACAAAAATAGTATGAAGACTTGTGAGAGAAATCCTAGGACAGACCAATGACGACAGGGGTACCTCCCTATGTTGAAATCCCTTTACTGAATTGATTCTGCACGAGGAGTACCCATGGAGACTCAATATGCTGACTATGTCGGTAATAGCAGGGAAGACCGACCCTTGCCATCATATGGTGAAGTATGAATGGCATATGGATTCCTCTAGAGTGACGGACGCCATTAAGTGTAGATACTAATTAATTTCCATAGCCTATGATCGAACTTTTAGAGTTCCAACAAGGTGAGCATGTTTCGACCGTTCATCACCTAATTCTTGTCCTTGACTCGTGGGCAAGAATGTGATCTAGAGTGGGTGCGACTCGACCATCCACTCTTAAGTTTGTGGAAATTTTTTGACAAAACACTTATGCCTTGCCTAGAGCTTGATAAACTCGAAATTGGATCAAATCATCCATCAGCCAACTCTCACTCCCGGAGTAGGAGTAGGAGTATAAACTTAAATCGGATGTGATAAGACCATCCGTAAACCATCTCTTACTCCTGGAGTAGGAGCAGGGGTATAAACTTAAACTGGATGTGATAAGACCGTCCGTACCACAACTCTTGCTCCGAAGTAGGGGAAGGAATATGAAATTAAATTAAACCGAATGTGATACAAATATCCTTACCCTGTCTCTTGCTCCTAGAATAAGAGCAGGAGTATAAACTTAAATCGAATGTGATACGACCATCCGTACCCTAACTCTCGCACCCCGAGTAGAAGCAATAGTATAAACTTAAATTAGATGTGATATGACCATCAATACACTAACTTTACCTCCCGGAGTAGAAGCAAGAGTATAAACCCAAACAAATGTAACTCAACTGTTCACCAGTTTAACTCTTGTCCTTGGATTGGGGGCAGAAGCATAAATCGAAAAGTACGTGACAAGACCGTCCAGCCCTCAATAGTTTTCACGAGTAGGAAAAATGAAATATCCAAACCTAGTGTAAGGCAGTATCAAATTTACTAACCTTCGATCGACACTCGGTGTTAGGCATAATTGGAAATAAACATCCTTGATGGGGATGTACGAACTACGCTCCTAAGATGTTCACTTAAACAAGCCATGGATTTTGGAACAATCAAAGATTGTTATCCTAGAAAAGGACATTTAAGTCGCTAATCCTGAGTGACTAACCTCAACCAATGCCCAGTGTTCAGCACCTCAACGATTACCTTGTGTTCTCTAGAGTGGCAAAAGGCCAGTAAATTACAGAATGGGCTAAAGACTCAGTCCGATAACAATAATGAAAAGAGATAGATCGCAAGTACATCGAATGGAAAGCGTATTTCTTGAGTACTTAGACAAATTTGAACAAAGAGTTAATGAAACAAAGAACCTTTTTTAGTCGCATGAAATTTAGGAAGCTAAGAACGAGTGTTCATAAGACTAGGAAAAAAAGGCAAAAGCGAGGGCCAAACCCGCACAAATCCAGCCAATAAAAAAATAGACTACTATTATTTCAAACCAAAAGAGAGTCTACACATACAACCTATGCCTACCATTACTTCTTGGTGTTTTTCTCCTTCGCTTCTTCTTCTCAAATCTAGCAGAAAACATCACTCGAACTCTCTCCATGCCTCTTTCCTCCCTTCCTCTACCTCCTTGGCCTTTGACTGGAGTACTCTACGATGATCCAATAGACACACTCTGTGCAATTTTAGGTAGAGGAACAGAAATGGAGTACTCAATGAGGATCTAACAGACAAGCTATGAGCGCTTTCAGTTGGAGGAATATAAACAAGAGTATAAATGGTCTGGCCTGGCAAGGCCACAAATAGAGGAATGGGAAAAATCACCACCTTCTCCAACTTGATCTCTATGTCCAAAAGACATTGACACTCAATGTCACTTAGGGTGTGACCCGATAGGGGTTCAGATACTCAAGTGATTACAACATCTTCATCAATTTGAGATCTCTGGGTCCCACCAGTTCCTTCATCCAGTAAAGCATCAATGCCCACTCGTCAAGGCTAGGAGTCACTTTAGTCGGAGCACTAGGATCATTTCTAGAGTTGTAATGGCTACTGACTCCATCATAGGCACTTGCTCCCCCATTTAAGAGTCCTTTTCAGGAAGCGAGGCGACTAAAGGCCAACCTAAAGCTTGAGATACAGAAAAAAGATTAGACACATCAACCCTCTGAAATACATTAAAAATCAATAAGATACCTTCTTCGGTTTGTAGTTCTATGTAAACCGTAGTGCTACCAGCGTTCCCCTTAGGAATATGAGATAACATGGAAGGCCGATGAATTTAGGGCCTCTTTAGGTTATACCTGGAATCATAAGTGGAATCGAGAGCAGCCTGAGACCCAAGTGCCTAGATGGAAATAGCATCATGTGGCGTCGACGCAAAGCCTTCGCCTAAATCCTTTTGCATTGTTGTGGCCCACTCCGGGCGAAGGATAAGCAAGTCATCTTTAGAATCTTAAGCTCGTTTCCCTTCAAGACCTCTTCTCTAACTGCTCTAGATCCACCTTGCCACCATGGAGAAATTATTTCTCTTCTTCAACAACCCGTTACTAGGCATGTGTAAAAAGTCATGGATAATCATCTTTAAACCACTCCAGATTTCAAAATTCGAGCATATTAGCATTGTATTGGGTAAGAAATGGCTGAAAACTTTCCATTATCCACTACACATCCCGCTGCACTACCGCCTCAACCTCTTTCTTGATAAGAGCATTCACATCCTTGGCTCGTTCAAGCACTTTATGCCTCTCTTCCTTAGAAGTGACTAGCTCTTTACAGTAGTTGTGAGCTTGTTGGAGTGCCTCGTCTTTCACCTTTGTTTTGCGCTCTAGTTTGAATTCATTTTAGTCGCGTTACTGTTTGAGACATCTCTTTCTAGGACTAGCTCACTATTTCGATGATGCGTCAAACATCTCTTTCTAGAACTAGCTCACTATTTCGATGATGCCCCTACTCGTTTTTATTAAGTTGCTTGGTCTTTTCGGCTTTGAATGTTTTAATAGCCTCCTCGTCCTTCTTCTCAGTTTTGGTTTGGGATTTTCTTAGATCCTCGACCTCAGTGTCAAGGGTAGCTATGATTCTTTTGTTTTTGGCCTCGATAAATTTTTGATTTTCGATCTCCTATTGAATGCCTCTTAAGACTTTGGAAATATTCTCGGCTACCTTTGCCCATTCATTGTATTGATTGTAGATGTCGATCACACGGTCGATGGTCCATTTTGAACTTCAATTGGGATTCCTTTTAAATTAGGCACAAACATAAGGATGTCGAAACAAATATTCAAGAATTCTTACTTAAGTTTGGCCATCCGAGTGGCATTATCAATATGTTGCTCCGTAATGTCGATTGGAGCAGTAGCACTTTCTTTACTACGAATATGATGAGAAGTCTCGAAACCACTCTTATAATGCCTACGTTCAGAGGACCGGCTCAGATGAGATGGTGCTATGGGTTGCACAAGGATATTGGTTGGAGTTGGAGCATGAGGACTATCACTAGAGGGGATGTCATCGCAGCGATCAGGTTGCCTATCTCGACCACCAAAAGTAGGAGATCTAGACCTAAGACAACATTGGGAAGCAAAGTCATGAGACGAGCGGTCTCTATCATAACTACTTTTATCTCTATCATCTCTATCTCGGCTAGAATGATAGCCAGACTTATAGTTTCGACCACTTTCCAAGTGGTATGAACTCAACCGAGGCCTTTGTGCTTGATTGGCGTTCTCCTCTAGACACTGGTATGTGTACTTTTCTCTTTCCATGGATCCTACAATGGTGAATAAGGACATATAACAAGTGCAATATAGTAGTGTGAAGTGCACATGCACGTGAGTATCCTAGTGTCACCTGGAAGGACCATGAGCAGGAGCCGTGCTAATGGGCGTGTTCTCTCATACACTAATAGGAATAGTGCTATCGTCAAAACAGAGAGCAGATCCATCCATGCTCATATTACCTATATCAAAGGAGCCAAACTGAGTAGGAATCGGCCCCATTTTTGAAAATGTGTCCATCGAGGGAAGAGACAGAGTTTTCTCTACTGTTGTAGTCGATGGAGGCTACTTAGAAGTTTGCCCTTTGTGAAGCTTAATGATGAGTTTCCTCTTAGAAGCAAGTGGCTACTCATCTGAAGATTGCACAACCATTAGTTCATGACTCGAATTCACATCATCATGGCCAACTTTATTACCATCGCTTGCTATTTCACCTTTCTCGATGTCACCTTGAGCCTTTTCGACCTCCTGGTTAGGGAGGGGGCACGATAGGGTCAATGTGACTGACTTCTAACTGTGCATGACCACCTGCTACTACTTCATCATTAGCACCTATGGCTTGGCCAATGCTACGAACCTCTTCTAACACATGCAAGGCCAATAGGCACTCATTGGTGATAAGGGACCTGACCTCCCTTCTTTCCTCTGGGATGTTCTTGAGTGTTGTAACTGCAGCTAGGTGAACATCACCACCGGGTCTCGAATGAATATATGCATAATTAAGAAAATTGCATTAATCAAAGTGTGACTCGATTAAAGACTTAACATTAGGGCTTGAAAAAGCATTTACGTCCTACTAACCACCATTGTGCAAATCCGACTGGACAATGTACATAAAACCATTCGCTTTTGAAGCAACTAAGCTTATTCCAAATGCCGACCATAACTCGACAACCGCCGATTAGCTCTAGATAAGTAAACGTGAGGCTTCCCTTTGGTCATATGAAGCTATAAATGAATTGGATATCTCCCTCAATTGTTTCACGATTCAAGAACTCAAGGAAAATCATGTATGTGCCTTGGGGAAATGCGTAGCTATTCGGGGGTAGTTGAGCTGGAGAGAATCTCATAAAATGAGCATTCGACAGATGAACGGGTTAAATGGTGGTACTCCCACAATGAGGCACATATATCTATTGCAAGTAGTACACCCTTCTGGAGAAAGAGGAGCCCTTTGGTGACGAAGTGATACTAGTATGCCATCATACAGAATTCCATGCTTAATGAACCTTATAGATGCCTCATCAATTTTGAAGCAACTGAATCTTCTAGATCCTTCAAAGAATAGGGCATCCTCAAGTGTATTGGGAGTCGACTCTATAATATCATCTGCTTTCAGACTTAGAGCATTTCCTAATGCATGGTGTGAGCTTTCGGGTTGTTCAATTGTTGTCATGCGGTATATCGAGTAGAAAGTGTCACTAAACTCGATTCAGCATCTTACTTAGCATATGTAGGAACCTGATCGCCGGTCATTGCAGCTAAATGCTCGTAGTGTATGGAATCCATAGTTATTAAACTCAACAAATAGTCATTATTAGATGTATTAACCTATCCCTCCATGCTAAGTATAATCTAATACAGTGTTGTGTTGTGTTGTGTTGTGTAGTGTTACACAGTTCAAAGTTATACAATAATAATGACGAGACTTGGGAGTTCGACCGGAGTGACCGTCATCGCTCATCATCCCAACCGAATTTCGCATCTATGGTTATGCATAAAAGTTACGCTCAAGTTCAGGGATCGGCAATCGACATGTAAAAGCATGATATTAATAATCAAGGCATATGCATACATCTAAATTCACGTCCAAAGAAACAAGAGTGCGCATCCAAATTCGAATTCAAGTTCATAATCAATACATATGCATTCATTCAAATCCAAGTTCATATAGGTCCGTATGTACAAGCTCACAAGGCAAAAATTTAACAATCCACCCAAACATGGGGTCATTATCGATCCCATACATAGGAGACATATACGTGCATATAACTGATTATGACTTTCCTCGGCACATTGTCTTCTCCAATCCAAGCCAGTTACCAACCCCTTAAGTATTCATTCAGATCAACTACCGATCCTCGAACCAAAATCCGATAATGCGAATTTACTTGTGAACTTCATTTGTAAGGCAGGTTGGGGATCTGTGCACAAGGGACAATTTAGTTCTAGGGATATGTACTTTTTTACCCTTAAACAATATAGTAAAAGAAGTGAGTCTTGTTATGGAACAGTGCTAAACAAATTAAAATGAAACTAAAACTTTTAAGCTCTTGCATATCAATCACAAAGAACTAATATCTATGGCAAATAAGCAAAGTCTTCCAATCAAAAAGAATAAAGCACCAAGCAAAAGGGTTAAGTCTTTAAACAGGAAAAAGAAGCATATAGAATTAAATTAAATTGATTAAGATAGAAATCCTAAAGAAGATTTAGGCTAAATAGTATCAGATCTGGATGCTAGAGATATTCAAGAGAATGTACAATCCATGAAAGATTCGTAAGAGCTAATGCCACTAAGATGGTGAAGATAGAAAAAAGGTTGGAAAACAATAGAAGAGAAGAATTGATCTCATTTCTCAATCAAATAAGGTGTTTTTGCCTGGACCCATATCGATATGGTAAGAATTGACCCTACAGTAATGTGCCATACACTTAATATTGATCCAAATTTTACTCCCATAAGACAGAAGAAAAAGCAATATGACAAAGTCTACATAGTGGCATTGCAAGAACAAGTAAAGAGGCTATTGGAAAACAGGTTTATTAGGGAGGTATTCAATATAGAGTGGTTGCAAACCCAGTTTTGGTTAAGAAATCTAATTAAAAATAAAGAACGTGTGTTAATTAATTTTTTTTAAATAAAGCATTTCTAAAAGATTACTATCATCTTCCTAGAATTGATCAACTAGTTGATGCCACAAGAAACATGAGCTATTATAATTTATGTATCGTACTCAAGATATAATCAGATTCCTATGTTCAAACCTGATGAGGAGCATACAAGTTTTGTTGCCAATTAGGGACTTTATTATTATACAGTGATTCCATGTGGGTTAAAAAGTGCAGGAGTGGTTGGTGAATTAAATGTTTAAGATCAAATTGAGAAAAGCATGAAAGTGTATATTGATGATAAGCTGGTAAAATCCAAGAGATAAACCGACCACATTGTAGATTTAAATGAAATGTTTGAGGTATTAAGAAAGTATAAAATAAATTTCAATCCTCAAAAGTGTTCCTTAGGATTAAATCCAGAAAGTTTGTGGGATACATGTTGAGCACACGAGGAATAGATGTTAATCTCGATCAAATCAAAGCAATTAGAGACACAGTGGAACCAAAAACAAGTAAGGAAATGATGGGACTAAATGGTCGGCTCGCTCTGGTCAACCGATTCATATCAAAGGCAATTAATAAATGCATACCCTTCTTTTATGTAATAATCAAAGAGCAGAAAACCTTTAAATGGGTAAAAGAATGCCAGAAATCCTTTCAAGAGCTATAGACCATTGGAAAAACCACCAATAATTTCTAGCCTTATAGAATGGGAAAAGTTATTATTATATATAGAAGTATAGGAACATGAAATAAATTCATTTTTAGTAAGGGAGGAAAATGAAATTCAATTCCCATTGTATTATACAAGCAAGAGATTAAAGGATGTTGAAATTAGATATCCTGTTATAGAAAAGTCGGCTTATTGCTGAGTGCTATAAGTACAGAAAACTAGGGTTATACTTTCAGGCACATCAAATCAATGTTTTGACCAATTATCTACTAAAAAAATCTTTAGTGAACCTAAAATGTCTAAATGTCTAGAAGTCTAATAATATAGGAAATGGAGTTAAACCAATATGACATTGAGTATTACCTTGAGTATCAATCAAGGGGCAAGCTTTAGCCGATTTTGTAGTGTATATGGTTCATTAAAGTGGAAATGGAAAACAAAATGAAGCTTGAACCAAACTGCCAGTTATATGTAGATGGTGATGAACAATGAGCTAGAGCGTCTTATGTGATGATTACGCCCGATGGACATAGACTTTATTATGCAATGAAATTAGGATTTCCTATGACTAATAACATAGCTAAATATGAATCAATAGTAGTTGGGTTGACTTCGGCCCAACAACTAAAAATCCCAAGGATCGAGATATTTAGTGATCCACATTTAATGGTAAATCAATTAGAAAAGGTATATCAAACCAAAGATGCTTGATTAACCCAATATGTGAAGAAAATCCACAAAATGTCAGTCGTGTTCGAAGACTTCTCTATTCATCAAATACCAAGGGAAGTAACACATAAGCATATTCTTTAGCAAAATTTTAAATTTCACGAGGAGCACCAGATGTAAAAAAAATCCAATCGGATTTTAAAAAAACTCTAGTGTTGAATTTGAGAAAGAAGAATAAAATAGTGAAGCTTTGATTTTAACCCATTCACAAGCTCAACAACTGCAATATGGCAAGGAAAATTCTCAAAAAGATAATAATCATGAGGAAACTTCCAAAAGATTAGGAATGGATGACTATAGGGATCAATAGAGTAATAGTTGGATAATACCATAATTGAATACTCAGAAAAAGTAATAATGCCCAAAGAAATAATGAGTCAAAAAAACTAAGAGCCCCTTCATACACTACAATTGATGGGATATTATATAGAAAGGCTTATTCAACACCTTATTTACGATGCATTAGCCCAAAAAAAGAGCATAAGTGTTAAAGAAAGCCAATGAAGGATTATGTGGGGATCGCCCTAACATGGTAAAATTTGCAAAGAAGGTAATGAGGCAAAGCTATTTATTGGCCCCGCATGACAGAAGATGCACTAAACTACCCAAAAAGGTATGACAAATGCCAATTTTTTTCTAGAATCCACGGTTACCTCCAAGTGAGCTAACCCTTATCATAAACTCATAAACTTATGTTGTATAAGGCGTTGACTTAATAAAACCTCTAGTTGTCTCAAAAGGAGGGGCAAAGTTTGGTACAATAGCGATTGACAACTTTACTAAGTGGGTAGCAGCATAACCACTACCAAATATCACCATCAGAAAAGTCTAGAAGTTTATCATTAAAAAATTTAGTTACCCAATTTGGACTTCTAAATAAGATAATTTCCAATATTGGGACCTAATTTCAAAGTGAATAATTCACTGTTTTTACTAAAAGAATGGTATAATAAAAAGTTTTCCTCCGTAACGGTGGAAGCAAAAAATAAGACTATAAAGAATATTTTACAGAACCAATTAGGCACGGCAAACGAAATTGGGTAGAGGAACTTCCCTCCTCTTATGATCATACAGAACCTCCTCGAGAACGACCATTGTACATACCCCATATTCATTAATGTATGGATTTGAAGCAATATTATCAGTCAAAGTTGAAGTTCCTTTATGCTGAAGGACTGCGTACACCTACGAATCAAACCAAGAAATAAAGAATTAATCGCTTGATTTGATTAATAACCAAGAGACCAAGCTACCTTGCGAGCAGCTGCATACTAACAAAGGATCTCCAAATATTATAATTCAAAAGTAAAAGAGAGGGATTTAAAAAAGGAGATCTAGTATTAAGAAGGGTAATGGCAAACGTAAAGGGACTAGCTGACGGCTCACTAGGCCCAACTTAGAAAGGACCACTAGTCGTTCATAAAGCAATTCCTCCAAGAACCTATCAGTAAAGTAAACCAGATGTGGCAGGGACAAGGAATGTCGAACATTTGAGATCATATTTCATGACATTGAATGAATAGAATGGATTACCAAAGATTCTACCTTTTCTAGATAATAGTCCATAGAATGAAATGTATTATGTTCAATGGAACTCCTAACCTGACAAGGTTGGGAAGATTCATTGAAAAGAGGATGCCTCTTATCTGAAAGAGGATATTCAAGCTTGGTCCCACTGTCGGGGTCGATCAAAGCACGATCCAAAGAGTGATAGTCAGTTAACCCTCTGGTCCTACCATTGGGCCCGATGGAAGCACCCATCCAAAGAGTAATGGTCCACTAAGCCTTTAGTCCCGCCATTGGGCCCAGCCAAAGTACTTATCCAAAGGAGATGGTCAAAAAGTGTAACAACCCGCATATTTATCGATTTTATATTTAAATATTTTGTCGTTCGTCGGATTTTGGTCCAAAAAACTACTTTTTGCAAACAGTCGAATTGGGACTCGAGACCACCCCCATTGAGTTCAAAATGACGTTTGCGACCTTTTTGAGTATAAGCTTCGATATGTTTGGAGAAAGTTGATTTTTGCCACTTTTTCACTTAGGGCTTTGGTTTGGGCTGAACCCATTAGCCACTTACTAACTCAGTCCCAACAACCCCTCTCCTCTTCATTACTTCATAATTTCCTAATACATTCAAGCTTCATAAAAAATGGGGGAAGAGAAAAAGAATTAGGAAATCCTAAGCCCTAGTTTCCTTTAGCAAATCCATCTTCTTGCTCCAAACTCAAGAGAACCCATTGATTCAAGCTTCAAGTGTTGAGATCGAGGTGTGGATGATCTTCCCTTGTCTTCGAGCTTCTCATTCATTGTTTTGGGTTCAAAGGTGAGATTTTTATCTCACATCTATGCTTATATTTATCTTCGATTGTTAGGTATGAATTCCTAACACTTATTCGTGTGCATTTGCTTTTGGTTTGGATTGATTTGGTGAATATTCCAATTTTTGGTGTTTTGAGTTCAATTCGTTAAAAATCCTAACTTTGATGTTTGAACATGTTTTTGGTGATGCATCAAGGAGCATATAGGGCCGGGTAGTCGATTGGCATAAACCCTTAGCGCCGTTGCTCGTGCGAATGCAATTTGATCGAGATTTTGCACCTCATCCAAAATAGGGAAGGGGAGTGCTGGCAACAAGTTCGGCCGACCGAGCCCCCCGGTCGACCGACCTGCTACCCAGGCACTTCCTGCCTCTGTTTGGAAGTTCCGGTTACAGGCTTCGGCCGACCGAGCCCCTGGGCCGGTCGACCGACTTGGTGCCCGGGCACTTCCAACCCCTGGTTCGGTCAACCGACTCAGGGAGTCCGGTCGACCGACCTGCTGCTATTTGCCAACTATGCCTATTTTGCCTAGTTATCTGAAATTCCAACTTTAATCGATTTGTGTTATTTCCCTATTTGTTGTTATCATTTGTTATTGACTTTGATGACTTGTTTTCTTCGGGAATTCTTGGAATATCCATTTCGATGGATTCGGTATCGATTTCTTTGGATTCTATTCACGTCTTCAAATGTGAATTATAGTGATTGATTGTTCCTACAATCTTCTTTGTGATTTGTCACTTTAAAAATATAAAGGTTTTCTATACTAGTAGTAAATATCAAAACTCTTTCTTCAAAAGATTTCAACACTATTTTCTTACAAAGCTCGTTTTCCTAAACCTTTTTCCAATCTATTAGTATATACAAGCCTTTACCTCACTCGTATGAGAAATCTAATTAAACGACTTAGTAAAACAAGTGGTATGAAACGCTTGCGTTTACTTCGTCGGTTAATTCTTGGACTTGTTCGATTGAATCTCTTGTGACAATTTTCTAGTGGAGATCTACAATTTGTTCGTAAATATTTAAGTTAAGCTAGTGGTTATGGGACATGAAGCTAAGCTCATATATTTACTAGCTTACTGTAATCGACACTTCTCTTTGATCATGACGATCATTTTATGTTTTAGACTAGCATTGTGCGATGTCTTATTGATTTGGTTCATCAGATGTCACACTGTACGACGTCGTTGTTCCCTTTGATTGTGTTTTGGTTCATCGGATGTCACGCTGTACGACGTCGTTGTACCCTTTGATTGTGTTTTGGTTCATCGGATGTCACGCTGTACGACGTCGTTGTTCCCTTTGATTGTGTTTTGGTTCATCGGATGTCACGCTGTACGACGTCGTTGTTCCCTTTGATTGTGTTTTGGTTCATCGGATGTCACGCTGTACGACGACGTCGTTGTTCCCTTTGATTGTGTTTTGGTTCATCGGATGTCACGCTGTACGACGACGTCGTTGTCCCCTTTGATTGTGTTTTGGTTCATCAGATGTCACGCTGTACGACGTCGTTGTCCCCTTTGATTGTGTTTTGGTTCATCGGATGTCACGCTGTACGACGTCGCTGTCCCCTTTGATTGTGATTTCTGGATTTCATGTGTTGAATTCTGGAATTTATGTTTCACCAACTTTTACGATTGGCATTGATATATATGTCATTTATTGTGGCTTGGTGAATGAAATTAGGAGTATGACATTCCTTTTTATCTTTGAGAAGATCTTTGCGATATTGATTAATCTCTTGTTGATTTTCAATTACTTATATTTATCACAGCTTGGCATGGTGATTATTATACGTTTAGTCATATCTCTTATTCTATATCATTTCATCTGATATTTATAGCTAGACTGATCCATTTATTATTTTCTTCTTAAATAATACTCGGGTCAGACCGAGATGTTACAGGTGCTTCTGCTTGACTTCTCTTTCTGGGGTTATCATATGATCTTTTGGCTAACTACTTAGATTAGTAGTTTTTGTTGTATACATTTGAGATATAGACTCTATGATGTATACTTACTCTTTTGTCTAGCACTTGTATCTATTCTTTTTGATATTGTGGATCTTGTTAGACCACTACTCTGATGAACACTTTTATGTGTTATATATATTCATATTTATTTCCGCCCTTGTGATATGAATTATCTGTGACTGATTTGTGTTATGTTTATTTCTATATTTGTTTCCGAAGATTACATATAGCCACTGTGTAGTAGCTTTGAGTTTGTGTCGGTATGTCGGATTTCCTCTTGAGATGAAAAGTTATATTTTTATCTGGCATATCGGTACTCGCACAAAGCAATTATGCAGATGGTCGCTCCTCAACAGCCTTATTCTCCGTGCTAGTTGACAGCATTACTCCGTAGTGTTCTTGGCTAGCGTGGGTATAGAGGTGGGGCGTCACAGCTTGGTATCAAAGCCAAACTTCAGAACAATATGGAATATTATAACAAGGATCATCGTCCTAAGTCCATCTTAGGAGTCGTGCTTTAGGATTTAATTCGAGTCTTCGTACCGATTCATCCTATTTTCCTTATGATTCCTTGTTTATCTATCAAGATTGCTTGATATTCAATTTGGTGAATGACCTTTTTCTTCTTCTTTCTTTCTTTCTAAGGGAAGAGAAATGGTTAGACCAGGCCGTCCCAGCGCCGGTCAATCTAGTGCTACTCCCCAAGATGGAGTTTTCATGTCTGCCCAGCAGCTTCTAGATCTTGTTAAGAACGCTCAAGCAGCCGGTCCCAATTCAGAGCCTACTCATCCTAGATCCGGTTTTGCACGCTTGTGCAGAGACTATACCGATTTGGGTGGAAGGCCATTCAAAGGATCCGAGAGTGTTATTGAAATTCAAGCTTGGCTCAAATCATGCGATCGCATCTTTTCTCGCATGAACCTTATTGATCTACATCGAGTCCAAGTGGCTTCTAGCATGCTCCAAGAAAGAGCATTAGATTGGTATGAGCTTTTAATTTCTGAAATCATTGAGGCGGATCTCACTTGGGAGCAATTCCGGGAAAGATTCGAATTGAAATTTGTTGCCGGAGGCTAAAAAGGTAACTTTGGCCCGGCGTTTTATTGACCTTGTTCAAGGTGAATTTTCTGTGACAGACTATGTCGCATCTTTTGAATCTCTTTCTAAATACGGGGTTGAGTATATTAATACCCCGATGAAGAATAATCAGAGATTTGTCTATGGCTTGAATAAGAATCTTAAGAAGCCATTGCTTTTGAAACTTGAGGTTTCATTTGATCAGCTTATTGATATCGCTCTTCATCTTGAAGAGGCCGATAGAGAAAGCGATATTGAAGTTGTGCGTGCCAAACAGAACTTCAACAACAACATGAAGAGGCCTATTAAATTCGAAGGCCCCAATCCCATCAAGAAAGGGAAGCAACAAACTCCGTTAGCAAAGTCTCCTATCTCTAGTCGTGGACGATGCTACAATTGTGGTTCCACGGACCACTATGCAAAGGAGTGCCCTAAACCTCTCTTTTGCCGTTATTGCAAAAGTTCGGGTCATCTTATATCTACATGTCCCATTCTTCAAAGCAGGAGAGAGGGAGAGTTGAATATTGTGCAAGCTCCTGGTAACACTTCTCTTGGTCAAGGTATTTTACATTCAATCCTAGATGGCATTGTTTTATTTCGTGATCTTCTTATTCGAGTTCTTTTTGATATGGGTTCCATCTCACTATTTTATATCAAAAGAACTTGTTAATTCTTTTTCTTTAAATATTTTGGGCTTGACGACTTCTTTGAGAATTGCGAATCCGAATGGTAGGTCCGCAACACTCAATTTGCTTTCTATTGATGTCGAAATTATTTTATGTGATTTTTCTTTCCGAGCCAATATTTTTGCTTAGGCTCCGGAATTGATTTGTGCGATAGGATTGGCTTAATCCTTATGAAGCCCATATCCTATTTTCTAAGTGGACTCTTCATCTTCGACAATTTTCTATCCGTTAAGCAGATTTCTGTTTTTCCTTTGTGATTTTGATTCCAATTTGATGGCATCATTTTATTCTTTAAGCCCTTATGGTGAGGAAAGTATTATTTCTCTTACCTAAATAATTTGTGAAAAATTTTCCGGTATTTTGGGCTTGTCTTAGGATCATCACCTAAGCAATATCTTTTGTGTGGTGCTAAGGTCTTTTCAGTTTGACTTTACCACCGGTTTTCGTTTGCTACGAGTTGCGGAAATTAGCATTCCACTTACCACATTCCGCACTCATTATGATTCTTATGAATGACTTATTATGTCATTCAATTTGTCCAGCTTATTTCATCCATTTTATAAATCGAATATTCTATGAATATTTCGATGAGACTATTCTTGTATTTACTGATTTTGGATGAAAATAGTAATTTAAAATTTTGAAAATCTTTTTCATAAGATTTATTTATAAGTACAATTTGATTTTTGTTCTTAAAATAAACAAAGAATATTCTTAAAAGTTTTTAGAAACATGTTTATCATATAGAAGATGATTTTGTGATTGTATTGCCCGTTGAGTGTTTTAAGAATTCTGGTCGATGCGCTTGATCAACGTTATCGATAGAAATCTCCTAAACGCTTTGATGAGACAGTCAGACACGATGTATTGACTTGTAAAAATGTAAATTTTTGTAGAAAGATTATTACATAAAAATAAAAATGTAATTTTAAAAGTTTTAACTTTTCGAGAAAGAGGATTATTTAAAAGAACTCTTCCTTTAGATACTCTTATTCTTGTGATTCCTGAAGGGGAACCAAGACTTTGCTATTTCTACCGATACTAGTCGTATTGGTTTGGATGTCATTCTCTTGCAAATGGGAACGTGCTGTCACTTGTGCTTCTAAATCGTTATAGCTTATCGAGACTAGATATGCCTCTCATGATCTAGTGCTCGCGGCTATTGTTTTTACTTTTGGAATTTGGCATCATCATATTTGGATGAGAAATTTGTTCTCTACCTCGATCATAAATCTTTGGAATATTTATTTTCTCATAAGGAACTTCATGATGACTCGAGTTCCTGGCATCATATGATCTTGGTATTCTTTTTATTCCCGGAGGGGAAATCGTGTTGCCAATGCGCTTTGCCGTAGCCAACAAGTGCTGATTCTTTGATGATGTCTGAATGAAATTATCTTTTTATCAAGTTCATCGAACGTTTTGATATACTTCGTTTTATTGAGCCTTATCTCATTCCTTTTATGGACTAGTGTCTGATGTTCTTTTATGGTGTTTGGTTCATCGGAGGTATTGTTATTATAATACATCGATGTTCCATCTTATCTGGATCAATGGATGTACCATTATTTTACTGCATCGTTGTTCCGGTTTATCGGTTCATTGGACATACCGTTTTTGCTACTACGTCGGTGTTCCGAAATTATTCGGGCTTTGGTTCATTTGGCGTACAGTTTTTGTACTACACTGATGTCCCAAATTATTTGAGTTCCTAGTTTCTAGGGCGTACTGTTATTATACTATGTCGTTGCACCAGCTCAATTTTCTGCTATTCTTGACGTTCTCCACGTCTTTTATCTACGGAAATGCCTTAGGGATTTCGGTTTTTATTCTTGTGCCCGGTGGTATTGTGAAAATTGAAGTTTCACCAGATTTGATTTATGAGCAAGATTCCATTCGCATCATTACTTCGGGGGTTGAGCGCCTTCGGAATAAAGATGTTCTTCTTGTGAGAGTTCAATGGTTCTCAAATCCTAGGGATCATTCTTGGGAATCTAGAGAATTCATCGAGCGATCCCGTTCGTGCTAACTCTTTCGTGCTCTTTATGGTGAACTTCTTATTTCAATTTTCTTTTGTGTTGATATGCTTTTATGGTTGTTACTCTTCATTTTCTTCTTAAGTATTGCGAGGACGCAATTTCTTTAAGGAGGGGAGTCTGTAACAACCCGCATATTTACCGATTTTATATTTAAATATTTTGTCGTTCGTCGGATTTTGGTCCAAAAAGCTACTTTTTGCAAACAGTCGAATTGGGACTCGAGACCACCCCCATTGAGTTCAAAATAACGTTTGCGACCTTTTTGAGTATAAGCTTCGATATGTTTGGAGAAAGTTGATTTTTGCCACTTTTTCACTTAGGGCTTTGGTTTGGGCTGAACCCATTAGCCACTTACTAACTCAGTCCCAACAACCCCTCTCCTCTTCATTACTTCATAATTTCCTAATACATTCAAGCTTCATAAAAAATGGGGGAAGAGAAAAAGAATTAGGAAATCCTAAGCCCTAGTTTCCATTAGCAAATCCATCTTCTTGCTCCAAACTCAAGAGAACCCATTGATTCAAGCTTCAAGTGTTGAGATTGAGGTGTGGTTGATCTTCCCTTGTCTTCGAGCTTCTCATTCATTGTTTTGGGTTCAAAGGTGAGATTTTTATCTCACATCTATGCTTATATTTATCTTCGATTGTTAGGTATGAATTCCTAACACTTATTCGTATGCATTTGCTTTTGGTTTGGATTGATTTGGTGAATATTCCAATTTTTGGTGTTTTGAGTTCAATTCGTTAAAAATCCTAACTTTGATGTTTGAACATGTTTTTGGTGATGCATCGAGGAGCATATAGGGCCGGGTAGTCGATTGGCATAAACCCTTAGCGCCGTTGCTCGTGCGAATGCAATTTGATCGAGATTTTGCACCTCATCCAAAATAGGGAAGGGGAGTGCTGGCAACAGGTTCGGCCGACCGAGCCCCTGGGCCGGTCGACCGACCTGCTACCCAGGCACTTCCTGCCTCTGTTTGGAAGTTCCGGTTACAGGCTTCGGCCGACCGAGCCCCTGGGCCGGTCGACCGACCTGGTGCCCGGGCACTTCCAACCCCTGGTTCGGTCAACCGACTCAGGGAGTCCGGTCGACCGACCTGCTGCTATTTTCCAACTATGCCTATTTTGCCTAGTTGTCTGAAATTCCAACTTTAATCGATTTGTGTTATTTCCCTATTTGTTGTTATCATTTGTTATTGACTTTGATGACTTGTTTTCTTCGGGAATTCTTGGAATATCCATTTCGATGGATTCGGTATCGATTTCTTTGGATTCTATTCACGTCTTCAAATGTGAATTATAGTGATTGATTGTTCCTACAATCTTCTTTGTGATTTGTCACTTTAAAAATATAAAGGTTTTCTATACTAGTAGTAAATATCAAAACTCTTTCTTCAAAGATTTCAACGCTATTTTCTTACAAAGCTCGTTTTCCTAAACCGTTTTCCAATCTATTAGTATATACAAGCCTTTACCTCACTCGTATGAGAAACCTAATTAAACGACTTAGTAAAACAAGTGGTATGAAACGCTTGCGTTTACTTCGTCGGTTAATTCTTGGACTTGTTCGATTGAATCTCTTGTGACAATTTTCTAGTGGAGATCTACAATTTGTTCGTAAATATTTAAGTTAAGCTAGTGGTTATGGGACATGAAGCTAAGCTCATATATTTACTAGCTTACTGTAATCGACACTTCTCTTTGATCATGACGATCATTTTATGTTTTAGACTAGCATTGTGCGATGTCTTATTGATTTGGTTCATCGGATGTCACGCTGTACGACGTCGTTGTTCCCTTTGATTGTGTTTTGGTTCATCGGATGTCACGCTGTACGACGTCGTTGTTCCCTCTGATTGTGTTTTGGTTCATCGGATGTCACGCTGTACGACTTCGTTGTTTCCTCTGATTGTGTTTTGGTTCATCGGATGTCACACTGTACGACGTCGTTGTTCCCTTTAATTGTGTTTTGGTTCATCGGATGTCACGCTGTACAACGTCGTTGTCCCCTTTGATTGTGTTTTGGTTCATCGGATGTCACGTTGTACGACGTCGTTGTTTCCTTTGATTGTGTTTTGGTTCATCGGATGTCACGCTGTACGACGTCGTTGTCCCCTTTGATTGTGATTTCTGGATTTCGTGTGTTGAATTCTGGAATTTATGTTTCATCAACTTTTACGATTGGCATTGATATATATGTCATTTATTGTGGCTTGGTGAATGAAATTAGGAGTATGACATTCCTTTTTATCTTTGAGAAGATCTTTGCGATATTGATTAATCTCTTGTTGATTTTCAATTACTTATATTTATCACAGCTTGGCATGGTGATTATTATACGTTTAGTCATATCTCTTATTCTATATCATTTCATCTGATATTCATAGCTAGACTGATCTGTTTATTATTTTCTTCTTAAATAATACTCGGGTCAGACCGAGATGTTACAGGTGCTTCTGCTTGACTTCTCTTCTGGGGTTATCATATGATCTTTTGGCTAACTACTTAGATTAGTAGTTTTTTTTGTATACATTTGAGATATAGACTCTATGATGTATACTTACTCTTTTGTCTAGCAATTGTATCTATTCTTTTTGATATTGTGGATCTTGTTAGACCACTACTCTGATGAACACTTTTATGTGTTATATATATTCATATCTATTTCCGCCCTTGTGATATGAATTATCTGTGACTGATTTGTGTTATGTTTATTTCTATATTTGTTTCCGAAGATTACATATAGCCACTGTGTAGTAGCTTTGAGTTTGTGTCGGTATGTCGGATTTCCTCTTGAGATGAAAAGTTATATTTTTATCTGGCATATCGGTACTCGCACAAAGCAATTATGCAGATGGTCGCTCCTCAACAGCCTTATTCTCCGTGCTTGTTGACAGCATTACTCCGTAGTGTTCTTGGCTAGCGTGGGTATAGAGGTGGGGTGTCACAAAAAGCCTTCAGTCCCACTGCCAGGCCTGGCCGAAGCACCCATCCAAAGAGTGATTGTAAATCAAGCATATGGTCCGACTATTGGGCCCTACCAAAGCACCCATCCAAGGAAGATGGTCAAAAAGCCATTGATCCCACTGTCGGACCCGATCGAAGAACCTATCCAAAGAGTGATGGTAAATTAAACCCTTAGTTTCACCGTCAAACCCGACTAAAGCACCCATCCAAGGGGGATGGTCAAAAAGCCTTCAGTCCAGCATAGTCTGGCTGAAACACCCATTTAAAGTGTTATGGTCAATTAATCCTTTGTTCTTATGGCAGAGGGAAAATCACCCATACAAGGGAGATTATCAAAAAGCCTTCGGTCTCCCTGCTAGACTCGGCCGAAGCGCCCTTCCAAAGAGTGATGATTGATTAAGCTTTTGGCCCTATCATCGAGTCTGACCAAAACATTCATCCAAGAAAGGTAAAATATAAAAGAGTTGCAGAGCGATGAGTCAAAACAATCAATTAAAGGGATGAGCGAGAATGAAGAACTTTCCAACAAGCCATGGAAATCTATACTTCTCCAGAAAATCAATTAGTTCTGATGAAAACCACTTTCTAAAAGGCTTTAAAAAGGAACTTTCAAATTTTCAAGAATCAATTTTGAATAACAACTCTTTAATAAATACATATTCAACTTTCATATCAAACAATAATAATTTCAAAAATAAAGCTATAAAATCATTCATATTTCAAGGGAATCTTTGAACAAGTTCAAGAGAAATTTCCACGAAGGTATATCAGAAAGAACATTTTCAATATTAATGGTAATTATAGACACACATGTATGAATGTATTTAATGACAATGGTCGGTGAATGACGACGATGAAAAACAACCCAAAAAGAAGTAAAGATCAAGGTAAGAGCCGAAGTTTACTTTAGGTAAAGCATATGAAAACTACTAATGTTTGGGGGGAAGTGTTGCACCTTATAATTTTCTCAAGGACCACTAAAGATTATAACTTGGTGAAGATAATGCCCTTAAAGGCCAAAAATAGCAAAGCGCTATCGCAAGTTGAAATGGGTAAAGCTATTGAATGTTGGAGCAAAATGAGGTTGTCACAAGTTAACAAAAAAGGGATCATCGCAAGTTGAAGGCTATCACATGTTGATAATATAGGTTATCACAAGATGATAATACAAACTCATTGCAAGTTGAAGGCTATCTCATGTTGATAATATAGATTACCGCAAGATGATAATACAAAGCCATCACAAGTTGAAGGTTACCGCATGTGGGGTCATCAAGGATATCGCATATTGAAGGAATGAGAAGCTATAAGTTGATGACATAAAGCTATCGTAGGTTAATGGTCAATGAAGGTATAGCACGCTGATATTGGTTGAGTTATCGCAAGATAAAGTGATCAAGTCACCGCAAGTTAAATTAACGAATCCATAATGTATTGTTAAAGATTATAGAACTAATACATGTTGAAGATTATTGAGTATTGCATGTTGAGGTCTACATGTTATCACATGGTGCTTCGCATGTTGAAGTGACCATAACTATTACTTTAGGAAGATTACAGGGTTATCGCATGTTGAATATTATACAGCTATCGCACGTTGAAGTCTACATAATTATTGCATTTTGAAGATTATAGAGCTATTGCATGATTGGAGTCCATATAGCTATTACATGTTAAAGATTAAAGAGTTATCCCATGTTGAAGATCGCGTAACTGTCGCATGTTAAAGATTAAAGAGTTATCTCATGTTAAAGATCATATAGCTATTGCATATTGAACATTAAAGGATTATCTCATGTTGAAGATTGTACGGTTGTCATACGTTAAGTTTCACATAGCTATAGAATATCAAGGTTCACATAACTATCGCATGTTGATAAAACTGCTCATAAATAATGCACTAGTTAGCCACGTGACATTTATTAGTTGGACCAACTATGCCATGTCATCATAAAGGAACTAGAAAAGGGCAATGCCACATGTCAAATCGATAATATGTCATGTCAGCAAATCATGGTCGTTCATTTCCTACAAATGCCACATGTCAAAAATTTAGGGGTTCGGTTTGTCCATAAAGAAGCATGTACGTCCTACTAGAAAAGTACAAATCTCGAATTGTACTTCTTTCATTTCTCTTGAACATAATACAAAAAATTGGAATTGAGACTTTAATGGCCATTAAGTCAAATTAAAATTAAGACTTCGTGACTAAGGGCATGGCTAATGTCCTATTTGCATAAATAACTTCTAAATGAGCTTTGAACAAGCATACTTGCCTAAGGGACTTGCATATTACTCAACTACCATTGATTCTCTCTGAAAAAAGCACACAGTTTAGGTCAGAACTAAGTTTTGATCTAACACCATCAATATAAGTCGTACACAACGGTACAAACAATTACACTAACAACCTCCTAATGTAGGATCATGAATACATGGTGTACACACAAGTATAGAGAATACACCAGTAACCTACTAATGTAAAATCATCAACTATCAATCATGATGTGTTAGTGAAACTACAAACACACAATCATATCATGACATGATATACACTAGTTTCACTACTAGTTCATACAATAGACATTCCAAATACACCGCCAATACCCATAAATGTATGAAATTACCCAAAATGGATATTCTTAATTTTATCCTCTACATCCCAAGCAAAAACTTCTCCTTCATCACTCCACTGGACGCAAACAAATCTAATAACTTTGTTTCTTAACTCTTTCATATCATGATCTTCTATTCCTTTTATTCATTGAACATATGTCAAATATGGTCCTACATATAAGTCCTTGATGAAACTATATTCCACTGCTACACTAGGGTTCTACACACATTTTCTTCAATGCAAATGTTAAAAGCTTATGCACACCCACTAAATAATCAGGTAAATGGATGCTATACGCAAGCCTACCTATCCTCTTTATCATAGGAAATGAGCCTATATATCTAAGAGTCGATTTCCCCACTTTCCCAAAGCGCACTTCACCTGCACAAACCTTGTCAAACCCATGGTTTCCTACAGCAAGCTCTGGCTCATTGCGCCTCTTATCAGCATAGCCCTTCTGTCTTGTGTGCACGAATTTCATCCTAGCTTGATTCAACTCTATCTTCTTGATTGTATCTCTTACCAAGTTAGGTCCTAACATGGGTCTGTCTCCTAGGTCTAACCAATAAAGGTAGATTTACACGTCTCTCATATAGTGCCTAAAATGGTGACATATTAATACTCGACCAACTTTTATCGTAGGAAAACTCCACTAAATAGAAATGGTCTTCCTAAGACCTCCCAAAATCTAGGGCACGTGCTATTTGTAAATCCTCCATAACTCGGTTTAACCTTTCCGTTTTATTGTCTGTCTGTGGATGGTGAACTATACTCAAGTTCAATTTTACGTCCAAAGTACTCTATAAACATCTCTAAAACTTAGTGGTAAATAATAGGACTCTATCATTAATAACATTACTCGAAACCCTATAGAGTCTCACAAAAATCTTCATATATAGCTTTACTATGCTAGTTATCGTTCTACCTAACTTTTTGGTATAAAATGTGCACTCTTTATAAGTCTATTCACCATATACTATAGTTTTTCACTCTCGATTTCGAAATCCATCAGTAGAATCCATTGAAACCAAAACTCACTTCCAAGATGGTACTTTCAAAGGTTGAAGTAATCGGCTAGACTTCTGATACTCAGCTTTTACTTGATGACATGTGAACACTTCTTCACACATTCGCCGGCATAACTCTTCATCCCTTCCCAAAATAACACATACTTCATGTCGCAATACATCTTTTTTTTCCTTTGGGATAAATCATAAATTTTGACTGATGACTTTCCTTTGAAAATTCCTTCTAAAGATCTCCAACATTTGGGACACACAAGATTTCCTTCTTCCTAAGCCAACCTTTCAAATCTACCTCAGACCTTTTTAGATCATTCACAATCACTCCCATTGCCTTGAATAACAATATGTCATTTTGTTACCTTACAACAATCTTTTCTATAGGTGCTGGATGAACTTCCACTGCTAATGCACTAGAATCCTAAGTTGATCCAACATTCATTCTAAAATGCAAACCATAAGAAGCTAACATCTCTAGGGCCTTCCATTATGTAATCATGGCTAACACTTCATTTTGTTGATTACTACTTAAAGCATTGACAACCTTGTTTCCCTTCCTGACATATACTCGATATCAAAGTGATACGCCACAAAGAACTCTAACCACCTTTGTTGCCTCATATTCACTTCATTCTAAAAGAATAAATACTTAAGGGACTTATGGTCCGCATATAACTCGATTCGTTCTCCCAACAAATAAAGTCTCCAAATCTTCAACACAAAGATTACCACTGATAACTCTAAATCTTGGGTTGGATAACAAACTTAACACGGTCTCAACCACCAAGACGCATAAGTTATCACACTTCCCTTTTTCATCAACACTGCTCCTAATCCAATCTCACACACATCGATGTAAATCACAAAATCCTTGTTTCCTTTTGGCACAATCAAAACAAGAGCATTTCAGTATAATTTCACTTACGTAACAAAAATTAGAATAATCACCTTGAGCCATCAACGATCCCTCTTGGATAGTTTCTTCTCTAATATGTTTTCTATTTGCAATGTTAAAAATAAAAGCTAAAGACCCAAAGTGGAATATTTATTTCATAATTTTAAGAAGGAATGCTTATGGTATTCGTTAGTGGATCTAGTTTGGTCTATTCTTAATCTATGATTAATTCATAAATTTCCCTTAGTTGGCTTTTTCTAAAACTAAGATATCTTGATTAAATATCTTTAATTATTTTTGAATTTGAATTCTTAATATTACTTCTAATATTTAAAATGATTATTTGATTATATATATGTATGTATATATGCATATATGTGTGTGTGTATTTTTTATCTTTATACACACACACACACACGCATATTAACATAATATTTATACTTATTACTCCACATTAATATATAATAATTTTAAATTAATTATTTATCAAGCTCGTTTCTGTCGATCATTAAGAGTTACAGTTATGAGCCTCACATGTGTGACCCTCCGTCCTTAGTAATATTTGAATTGTATGAATATTTAAAGTCTATACAATTTGCTGAAGTACATTAGTAGATGTGGTTAAAAATTATTTTGGCGAAGTCTTACTTCATAATCACAAAACTGCACCCTTAAGCAACGATATATTATGCATGTTGTGTCTCTACGTTGATAGTATGCCACTAAAACTTGTAGAGCTTGATCAACGGACAGCACTCTAATAACGTCCATAGTCGATTGCGAAGTTTGATCTTGGAAGTCACTTGGTTCAATCTAATAACATTTATCGATTAATTATACTGCCTTGGTCGAGGTCTTTGTGGCTTTGTGTAAACTTTCTATTACTGTAACACTAACCTTCTATACCAATGAAGGCAAATCCCCCCTTGATTAGTGTTTCATTTCATATGTTTCAATACATTATTATCATATGGTTGATTGTAATAATCACAAGGCCTCCACACATAAGTTCAACGTTACTCCAAGTTAAAGGACCACTAATCTTGAACACTAATCTTCTCATGAATTTTTGTTTGATTTGGTTAATCGGTCGTTTTATGTTCGTTCTCTAGTTAGCACATGTACATACATCCATGAGTAATTCACTATTTATCACTTGGAGAACTTTACATACGGTATTCTATTCGGTGTATCGATATCGTCTTTTCAAATACATATGATTAAAAACGTTTATGGATAAATGTTTATGGTTAGATCTAATAATCGCGTCTATGATCTCCTTCATAATTGGGATAACTAAACATTTTGTGTCATCGACTTCTATCGACAAACCCAATGTAACTCTTTATGCCTTTTGCATAAAAATGTAATGACATGTGGATAGATACAATACCAGATAACTTACTCATTTTCAGCGAGACGAGCCTCAACTACAGAATCAAAATTACATTAGTGCCCCTGGACACTCATGGCTCAACCATTTACCTGATACGTTTCAAGATTATTTACTATTGATGTGAATCTCAGTAATAATCTTCAATCCGAACAATATTTTTGTGATAATAATTAGTTGCATGCCTCTAATAAAGAAAATAACAACCGATAATAATGATCTTTTAATTAGTGAGAGTCGTGGGATGGAGGATGGCATTATATGGTTTTCCCCAAATGGACTATAAATGAGGCCCAATATCAATGATCGAGCCGCCACCAGGAGATCCATAACTGCTATGGGTAGGCCGCTAGCAGCCTACTTCATAAGATACATGCCGCTATGAGCCAACACCTAGAGAGTTTGCTAGTTGATCCCTTATTTTTCTCTAGATTTTTTCATCAATTGGTACGATCAACCCAATGCATTCTACAGGCCCCCCAGAGTGTTTTCAAACATTATTTTGTTCATAACCTATTCTTCACCTCCTTTTCGCATCTTGCCTTTTCAATTGCTATAAACAACTTCTATTGTATTGTATATTTTCAACCATTATTTCCTTGCATCATACACTATTTAGTTTACATTAGCTGAGACGTCCCTTTTGAGTTATTCTGGTTCATACTATGTCATTGTTAACAGTAACATAAGAAACAATTTAAAAAAACATATACACTCTCGTATACAGCATATACTACATAGAAGTTAATATCTCCTGTCGCAATAAACAAGAAAACCTCAACAGAGCAGTATATCTTATATGTCATCATGTTGTTTTTTTACGCAACCAAACAAATAAAAGATTTTTGTTCTCTGCATTGTAATGTTCAATTTTCATCATATTATTTTACTCTTTGTATTACATGGGTGAAGATACCGATTTCACCTTCCTATAAGTATCTGTACACGAGCACAGAAGCATCCTATAGCAGTATAATAATCGTAGCTAAAATGTTTGGTATTCATTCATCTTTCTTGTCCATTGCTGGAGTTGCCCTCCTATTTTCCACTCTTTGTGGTAAATTCTACGCATTCTAAACTGCTTTCAAGTATTTATGTCATGATATAGAAAGTAACCAACATAATACTGTACATTTTCAGATGGAAAGGTTATGATAGAATACATTGGAGCTACAGGAGTTCCAGTTTCCTTTAACAATGTTCCAATCGATCCAAGCATCGACTTTTACTTCCTTTTGAGCTTCGCAATCGACTCCGATCCATCTGGAAATCCTCAAAATGGGAAGTTTTCTCCCTACTGGTCCTCCTATCTGACTCCTTTCTCCGTTGCCTCTATCAAGTCCCAATACCCTAATGTTAAGGTTCTTGCTAGCCTTTCTGGATGGAGCATTAACACCAAAGTCCTTTCTTGGTACACATAATATCTAAATAATCATATTATATCCACATCATTGTTCATCTGGCCAAACCACTGACATGTCCAAAATGTCCAAAAAGTCTCTACTTTTTAGAAAGTTTATGAACAATGAATGGTTTATCTGAATATTCAAGAAATAAAGTATAGCTTATTAGGTCAATATACTGAAATGACAAATGTTCTTTTGAATAGGTACAAGCCAGGATCAACCTCGGAATGGATCTCGAATGCATTCACCTCCCTCCAAGCCCTTATAACACAGTACCACCTTGATGGAATAGACGTAGACTACGAAAACTTTCCAAACAACGACACAAGCTTTGCCTACTGCATTGGAGAGCTCTTCACAAGACTGAAACAGCAACAAGTAGTGACTATAACGAGCATTGCTCCTTATCATAAAACAGTGGACCCGTACGTTGCTTTGTTTCAGCAATATGGAGACGTAATAGACTATGTTAACTACCAGTTTTATACGGATAGAGTGAAGTACCCGGCTTTTTACTTGGAAGCTTTTAGACAAAGAGCTGGTCAGTTTGATGCAGCTAAGTTGTTGCCTAGCTACGAAATTGATGGAAGAGGAATACAAGGAGATGCCTTTTTTGATGCGTTGAGGCTGATTGAGAGTAAAGGTTTTGATGTGAATGGGATTATGATCTTTTGTGCTGATGCGTCGCAGAAAGATGGGTTTGGTGTTGAAAGAAAGTCACAGGCGTTTCTATTGTCGCCTGCAGCACCTGCACCTACCCCTGTACCTGCACACCTGCACCTGACGGTTTTGAAGATGACATGAAAGTATAGTTGGTTAAAATTAAATGGCTTGTATTTTCAAGTAGACAGATGTTAAAAGTTGAATTAATTATACTACTCTTCATAAATTGTCCAATTTTAAGGTTGGATGAACAAATTGTTAGATTGGCCTAACAATGTTGGGTAATTATTTTTCTGCACATAGCCACATACCAAGTACCCAGATCCATTTTAAGTAAAGTCGTGTGCACTTCAGTAATTCTCAATCTTCTTCGCACATTTAGCATAAATACTGTTAATAGCTAATTTGAGTTATTTAAAAAAAAACAAAAATAGCATAACAACGTACCCAACTTTAGTGTGTCAAATTTTACATCAAAAACTAATATTTAGAGGGTTGCCAATTGCATCAATTTTTTCACTAGACCTTACGCACTTTACCGTTGAAATTCAAACTAAACTTTAAAATTATCTCAAATGTTACTGCAATATATTTTATAACTTTTCATCAAATTTGGTCAAATAAAAGAGGGATAGAGTGGATGGAAATAGACATTCGTGAGTTGCTTGATCAAATCGGAATTGAATTTCCGACACTGTTTGAATTATTTGGAAGAATACACATTTATTAAACAATGGTTATGTACTGTCATTTATATTCTTTGAACGGCTATGCAGAAAATCAATGAATACATTATGAATCAACGTTCGTTTGTACTCTATTAATGTCGGTAATCAATTTCAGTTGCTTAAACATTAAATTACCAAAATGATTATGGTAAAATTCAGTAATTTTTTTGTGCAATTAGCAACCCTCAAAATTTAGGAGGGATCACACGTTAAATTACCAAATTATCTACGAAATCCTCTAAATACTATTATTTACTTTTTACAACAAAAAAAAATTCGATTATAACAGCAAATGCCTTTAAAATAACGAATGACGCTTTTTAAAGAGAGGAGTGGACAATAGGGGGGTGAGAAAATATTGATTCCTATTGAAACCAATAGAAAATTAATGAAATCAATAGACAAAAAGTGTATAGGTCGACTATGGCATAAGCTTGTGTAATTAAATATACTCTGGCTATATGAACAGTATTATAAATAACTACATAACTGAATAAGATAAGTGAGTGTAAATAAAGCAAACTCAGTAAGAAAACACAACGATTTCTACTGGTCAACCCGGCCAAGTGTAATTTTGGATCATAGGCAATGCGAGCCTAGATGGAGGTATTTTATGTTGGGCCCTTACTAGTTTAGAGAAAATCAAAAAGTGTTGCACAATATAGGACTTGAACTCTACCCAATCAATTCATAAAGCAAAAGCTTTACCATAACAACTATGCTAGGTTATCAAAAAAAGTGCCACATGAAGTTATTTATAGTGTAAAGTTACTAAATTAAGACCTGACCGAAAGTCAATGTGGACCAAGTAATATGGTTATAGCTACTGAATAAAAGCTTACATTAAATTAGCAGTATAAAAATTGCAATAAGTAAGATGCACCAAAGATTTTTATACTGGTTCGAACTTCTCGTTTTACGTTCAATCCCAGCTGGAATTAACTAACTATACCCTCACTTAACCCCGAGAATTATGTTAACAATCCGTCTAAGCTGCCGAATAGGACTTCGTGCTTGAACCAACTTCAACAGGACTTCAACTACATATGGTAGTAAGTTTCTTGATTGGTTATATAGAATATAATACGGATAAGTCTATTTGAGTACACCCTTCCTATAATCTCCTTGAGATGATGATTTTAGCATGCAATTGTAGGAAGAAAATAGTTGAGAATGTTTGTAAATCGCAAATAAGTACAGATAGAAAAATTAGTAAATTAAAAAGTGAAATCTCTAACTCTAATCATAGATTTGAAAAGTTCTTAATCAATAGTTACAACCACTTGAATAATTACAACTCGTGAGAAAAAAGATGACTCTTCAAAATTTGAATTTCTGTGAAGAGGTGTCTCGGTTCGTTGGGTCGAGAAGTCTAAGCAAAAGCAATCACATGTCTGGACGAATATAAAAAAATCCAAAAAGCACAAGCAGAAGAACATTTTACCACTGAAATTCAAACTAGCCTTTAAAATTACCTCAAATGCTACCGCATTATATTTTATAACTTTTTTATCAAATTTGTTCAAATGAAAAAGGGATAGAACGGAGGAAATAGACATTCGTGAGTTGCTTGGTCAAATGGGAAGCGAATTTCCAATTTTATTGAACGGTTGTGTATTGTCGTTCAAAGTATCGAACAACATATGTAGAAAACCGATGAATGAATTATTAGTGTGGAAATCAACATTCGTCTTTACTCTATTAATTCCGGTAATCAATTCAGTTGCATGCACGTTAAATTACCAAAATGACTGGTAAAATTCAGTAATTTTTTTGGGTATAATTAGCAACCCTCAAAAATTTGGAGGGATCACACGTTAAATTACCAAATTGTCTATGAATTCCTTTAAATACCATTTCTTACATTTTACAAAAACAATATCGATTATAGCAGCAAATCTCTTTAAAAAATAAATGATGCTTTTTAAAGGGAAGAGTGGACAATAGGGGTGAGCAAATATTGATTCGTATTGAAACCAATAGAAAGTTAATGAAATAGAAGAAACAAATGAAAGAGTGCATAGGTTGACTATGGCATAAGCTTGTGATATTAAATATATTCTAGCCAAGGTTTGAGGTTTCGACTGAAACACCAAGATTTCGGTCGTTCCGTTTAGATTTCGGTAGGGACCGAAACGAAACCAAAGCGAAATTCCGGTTTAATAATAAACTATTGAACTTTAAATTTTACAAAAAGAAAAACCTTGAAAAAGGAATCAATTTGAGTTTCAAATACATGAATATTTAAATCTGCAATTGTAACTTAGGAAACATGTAAATTCAATAAATATGTGAATCGTATATATAAAAAAGTTGAAAACGAAATACTAAATAACCATTTTTTAGTATTATAAATATTTATAATTAATCGGTATTGTTTTTTTATATATTATTTTTCAATTAATTATAAATTTTGTTCCAATAAATTAAACAAATTTATGTGCAATTATATGAAAAATAAATAACGATATCCGAAACTAAAAACGAAATTCCCGAAATTTACGAATTACATCGAAATTCCTAAAATTACAAAAGACCGAAACCGACATCTCGAACCTTGATTCTAACTGTATAAACAGTAATATAAATAAATACATAACTAAATAAGATAAGTATGAGTAAATAGAGCAAGTGTAATTGGATCGTAGACAGTGAGAGCCTATGTGAAGGTATTTTATTTTCGGTCCTTACTAGTTTAATTAAATCAATAAGTGTTGCACAATATAGGACTTGAACTCTGCCGTATTGATTCATAAAGTGAAAGCTTTACCATACCAACCATGCTAGCTTATTAAAAAAAGTGCTACACTAAGTAATTTATAGTGTAAAGTTAGTAAATTAAAAAGTGCTACACGAGCTTAATTGCTGAAACTATGTAATATATAGCAGTACATAATAATCATGCATGCAACCACGCAACAATGAATTTTATTTATATCATATGCTTTGAAGTGTGTTGCTTAAAATTTCAAGCAAAAGGTGCAGTATAGTTGATTGAATATAGCTTAAAATTAAGATTAGCACCCACAAGTAAGAACGACAAGTATGGGGTATAGCTTTTTAATAGAAGTAGAGGTATGCCATATGGACAATTATGTAATTGTTATATATATCTAACTCGATAGTCAATATTGTTCGAAATAAAATATGTTTTCTTTCTATTATATACTTAATTATTATAATGTGTTGTAAATAATTAATCAATTACTTTAGTTAAAAGCATAGTTAATAGAAAATCCATAAATGCTATGTTTTGTGATAATATTTACAATGTGTTGCAACCATGAATGATGTATCAAAATGAAACAAACATACCGTTTTAAATATTCATACTCAAGATATATCGAGACTGGATATTGATACATTCATTGAGATGAATATTTAACGCTCTTCAAATATTGGACAATGTATTACTCATGACTGCTGAGGGCAGCAAGGGGTTATGTATCAATAGTTATTGGATAATTATGAAATGACTCACTCGATAATTTTCTGTTGGTTAATATAACTAAGATCAAACAAAAATATCGATGTGACAAAATTACGCAGTTCTCTTGACTTGAGAATAATGTTGATCTTCAATGTGGAAGCTCCGTTTTGAATATAGTTAAATCATAGCACGACGTCCATCGAATGCCTATAGTTGGATCGAGTGGAAGCATTGAAAATGAAACATTACTCAAAGATGATTCGTCTCCTCAGTATATGATGTTAGTACGACAGTCAACTGAAGTCAACTCAAATTCAAAGTTTCTGACCAAAACAGTTCGGTTAATAATAATTATGATTATTGAACCAAGGACTTTGTGTTTGGACTATAGAGTTAAATATGGATGATATTGGAATTTTGACCATTAACGTATTTCATAAGTTCAAAGTGATATAGTTTTGACAAAAAGAATTGGGGCAAATATTTGTTACTACTGGATAATGCTTAATAAAGTAAAATTATATTTTACCAAAACAAAATAATGATAAATTTGATCATAATGTCACGTCATCTGCTAAGTGACATGTGAACATTGAAATTCGAATTGTTCGTATTAATCGATGACCAAATTCATACTTAAAAGTGACATAACTGAAACGTTAAATACTCCTTCAACCACATAATTAATTTATAATTATTATAGATTAATTGATTATGAAATATTAATTATAAGGTTTTTATTTGATATGTTGAACAATATTAAAAATTATGTTTATAGTAGTTATAAATATATTAATCGATATATGATATTGATACACATTTAAATTGGATTTAAATGCAATAAATATTATTCGGGCTTGAAGTGGGTTTCAAGTCCACATGGAGCATGGCATTTTTACCATGATTTGATCATGTATAGTTGGTCATATGATGGCATTAAGGTGTGGTTATGATGTGTTAAAAATTAAGAGAACGAGTAAGAGAAAAATAAGGATCTAGATCCTACATTTGCTCCCTAGTCTCTCCTTTATATAAGGATCCTACCCCTCATTCTAAAAGAAATTTTTTGAGCCTCCATCAATCCCCTTGTTCGCCGGAAATTATAGACTTCCTTCCTCCATAATTTTCAAGCTTAAATCAAATAAAATCAAAGCTACACGATAGTCGCTAGTCAGCAATTCGAAGCTAGCATCTTCTAAATTGTGATAAGATTCAAAGAGTTCATTTCAATATCTCAATGTGTGAACCCTAAGCTTTACTAAAAAAAGTATTCATCTTGTTTACTGACTCATTTAGTATTATAATAAATTATTGCATTATATTGTAGGCTACTAAATTATATTACGAATCTAGAATATAGATATTTTGTCACATATTAGATGATTGGATATATTGGTGCATTTATATATATTAAAAAATATTATATCCTTGCTGGTATTAAACTCTCGGCCTAAAACTAAAAAAACATTTTTTTGTAATTAAATAATATTATATATGATTTTATTAATTAATAAATTATATCCTAAAGATTAAAATCATATAATAAACATTTTAAATTTTATAAACTTTTTTCCCAATAATAATTCGACAACAAAGGTTACTTATTTTAATATTTATTTATATTTAAATATAAATATAACTGTCCGTGAATGCGTCGCAGTGAAAAGGAGACTTGAGTTCTGTTAAAAAGACGCAGGTTCGATTCCTACCATGCGATTCCTTATCCTATATAAATTTACCCGGGGGTATGGGGGCTTGAATTAGCGGATGGCTTTACTATACCCTCATCGGGAGTTTACCGGCCCGTCGGGTTCTCCTGGGTTTTCAAAAAAATAATATAAATATAACTATTTATTTAACTAGAAATTGATTATATATTTATTCATTTATTTAATACAATTTGAAATTAAGTATAAAATTTTATATAATAAATCATAATTTTTAGATTTCGAAAATGATATTTTAATCATATTAACAATTAATTTTGACTGTTTTTTAATTTGTTTAATAATTGTTTATTTAGAAACTGTTTTATTAATCCAAAAAGAAAAAAATTCTATGTCGTGAGCTTAAAGTTAGTTTGCATCAATTTTATAATATATATATATATATATATATATTTATGTATGTGCATATGTGTTTGTATATTTATAAATATTTATAATTAAATATAAAATAATTTTATTTTATTTTTGGGTTTGGAGCAACAATTAGAAAAAAATTAAACTTATTTTATATTAATTATTAAATGATTTTGTTATTTAATATAAATGAATATTTGTACAAATACATCTTAAATATTTTATATAAATTATTACAATTATTAGTACATATGTATAATTTTATATAAATATATATAACATTTGATTCACATATATATTCATTTAAACAGCACATAAAGTACTATTAGGGCTAACATGTCTGTTGCAAAGCAAATCACAGCACATATATACGGACATGTCAAACCATGCACATTTTATTATGTTACACATGCACATACACATACATACATTCAAACATAATGCAAAATAATATAAAGTAAAACTTCATTATAAAATAAAATAAATTAATGTTGTTATTTAAAAAAGTTCTAAATAAATTAGACTTCATACTTCATGCGTTCAATAAAGATCCAAAATGATAAATTGAAATTCACTTATAATTTGTTGTTGCGGGATACCCCAGTTTCCACTTTTTGGACTAATTTGGGATATCCATGTTATTAGCATCTATGATAACCAATACACTTGAAATGGGTAATTATTTTTATTCAATGCAAATTATGTGAACAAAGAAACATGAATATGTAACAACGTGTTACCATTTGAATACTCCATCTACACTTCACAAACATCTGGATCTTTGTTATGCATTAATATCCATCTGTAATATATTTGGTTATAGTTATTAAACTCTGATCGCATAGAGTGAATATGCAATAAACATTAAGAATGAACCATGTAGTATTTTCCAGGTCCTTAAATCTTGATGCTAACATCTTCAAAAAAAACCTTTTTATCATCTTTCAATAATCAATAGGTACTGCCTTCTTCTTCAAGCTCTTCAAATTTGGTCTTCCAACTATATTTAATTCTTTTCCTTTATAACAACAATCTATGCACTCATATTAACTGCTTAATTTAGAATAAGTAAATTCTAAGTAAATGAGATTTCCGATTGGATAAATCCGAACGAATCTGTTTCTTTGATAAAAATTCAAAAACCTTCAATTGGTACGCGCAGGAAATAGGCCAAACTGTAACTGATTAATTTTAATAAAGTGTGGTATATAGACTAAAGGTAATTGTACCTAATGGTACTATCCTGATCTGACAACTAACTTAAAGGTAGCCATCAAAGTTTATGCTCAAAGTTGAATAATTTTTATGTATTTTATATAATAAACTATACTTTTCCTTTCCAATGGAAGTAGTACTCATTATATATGTATATATGTGTGTGTTTGTGTGTTTTATCAAGACGCGCGTCTAGGCTCAAAAAAGCTCGAAGATTCATACAATGGAACCCCACTTACCATCTTTTTATTCATGGTATCGATATAGGATGTTCCCACCCAAAGAAAACTCTCTTACTTTATCTCAGTTTCTCTTTTTAAAAAGTAATTAAATTAAATACAAAAAATAGTATGATTAGAATACTAATAAATAAGACTAATTATAGCGTAAAAGATCGTATTAGTATAACTATATTTGACTTGTCTCTAATAGGTGCCCCAGATATTCATTCGGAAAGTCCAGTATATTAATTGGACGGCTCATCAAGTGAATGTGACTGATTAGTTAAGTTTAGTCGAGAACTTAACGGAGCCGAACGGCCAGTATATTAATTGGGAGGTCCAAATATATTAATCTGGGCTCCAACATCCAGTATATTCGGGAAGACTTATAGAATAGAAGCATTCTATATGAACAAGAAAGAACAGCACGCACATCGTGCGCCTTTTTGCAGTTTGAGTGCGTATTTTTGCAATTTTAGATGCCTTTTGGCAAAATTCAAATTTTAGTTTACAAAATAGTTAAATTTAAATAGTTAAATGAATTATAAAATATAGTTTAAAATCTAAAATTTAGTTAAAAAAATATTTAGATAGTTGAACGAATTATCAAAATAGTTTAAAAATTAATTTATAGTTAGCAAAATAGCAGATCAAACTTGTATAAAAGGCACGTAAAAAGACCCAAGGTTCAAAAAAGCTCTAAGGCTTGCGCCTTTTTGTGTCTTAGCGCCTTAACTACTTTGATATATGTGTGTGTATGTGTTTGTGTGCGTGCACGCTTTAGATAACAATACAAATTCATCAAAACCACCGACGGATTATTTACAACATAAGAAAGGAAGGGTATAAACTATATGAAGGCTAATTCTACTCCACATAATGCTAATTTATTTTGAGTTGTTCTAGTGATTCTAAAAATGTACCAAAATTTGTTTAGTATACATAAGTTAAGCTTATAAACACATAATTTTATTTATCATGTATCCACGTGCGATGTTCAGTATTAATGTGTTAAGTCCATTTTTCCCAACTATATCATAATTGCCAGGAAGTTGCTAAACAAAAATAAAATAAAGATAAAGATCCATTTTTCCCAAATATATTATAATTGCCAGGAAGTTGCTAAACAAAAATAAAATAAAGATAAAGATAAAGATTTATATTTGCAGCCACATAAACAAAAGGATGAGAAAAAGGAAAGGATAAATCTTCCAAAATAAAGTAATAACCACATATCTTGTGCGGGCATTCGTGTAGCTCTAAATACATCCTAGTTCGCAATTTACTTGATAAACACAGCCCATTCTAAAACATAACCACCAGAAGCTTCAATTGTTGCCTCCACGCCATTTCTATGAGAATTGTTTGTATTTTTAAGAAAATCAATCCAAAGGGATCTCTATAGAAGTTTAAAGCTTATGTATCTTTGTAGGTGTTGCATTGATGGCTTTAGAACAAACATGACAAATTCACAATGGAGAATAAAAGCCAAAGCAGAGTGCTTCATGCAAGGAAGATTAAGGATTAATACTTGTCGACGTAAATTGCAAGACCTACAAAAATATATTTTATGTAAATGAACATGATTGGAAAAATGCATTTATGTGTGTCTACTTCGATTATCAAATGAGTATTCATGTCTTATATCTAACTACGGTGTTTCCCACTTTTATGCAGGCTATGTGGTATGTTATCTATACTATATACCTAGCTTATAAACTTCATTATCTATATGGTTACACCAAGTTAGTTTATCTTTAGTTCTCAAGTACCGCTTTATATCAATTTCATCTTCAACTCAAGTTGTATAATTGTATCTAGCAGTATCTTGTACTTTTCGTAAATCTCTTTCATATAAAATAAGTATTTATGTTTATTTTCCGAAAGAGTGTATCAAATTACCAAACACTTTGATAAACATACTGACATGTCCTATAACAAAATATTTTTTAAGTTTACAGAAATCCTTGTCCAAAGAATGTAAATGTGTAGAATAGAAATGTCAGATTTATGATTTTAATAATAATTTCACCTTAGCGTGTTCATTTATAGCTTTCTTTAAATATTTCATGGCAAGTAACCTATTATCTACTTTCAGATCCTCATCCACATCCACTAATTGGAGCCAATTCTTGTAGTAGCCTAAACATCAATAAACACGAAACATAAGAATACCATATATAAATGATTACTGTGAGATTTTAGCCTGACTAAATATAGATATTTAACATCTAATAACAAACCCCCCAATTTAAAATTTAAAATAACTAAGAAATTGAACCTTCAGATCAGTTTATTCCAACCTTCAAACCTTCTTGCGGGCTACAAAATGAAAATGCGAAAGGGAATGTTCAATATGTTTTAACTTAAGTCCTGACACCAAAATAGCATTAGTGGAAAGTGAGATTTGAGGAGCACAAGCGAGATTTTACAAGTCCTAACAGCAACTAACGAGCACAAGCAAAAGGCGAGATTTGAGGAAGTTAATTGGGGAAGGCGGATTTAACGATGACCAATTGGGTGCAGGACAAGCTTCCACGGTTAGCCTAAAATAACTAGGGCAGGAGAGCACAATGGCAAGTTGGCGAATGGACGGTATGCAGTAGAGGTTAGGACCGAGTCGATGAAACAAATAGTTTCGGGTTAAACTGGATTTGAATTTGAGAATTTTGCTTTGAGCTTAGATTGATTTAAATTAGATTGATTTAATACATATAATATGGTTAAGTATTTATGTAAATCTATATTTCAAATAGATTCTCTTCTAAAAAATTGAATAATTAAGATTGGAAGATAAATTTGGGTTTATAAAAATGGTATTTAAATAAGGATTTATTTAATTAAATCGATTTGAAATTTTTGAATGGAAAATTTAAAGGGTATGATTTTATAACTAGATTTTTGATTTAAGTGATTTAATGAATATTTCACGTTTAAATAAATTAAAGAAAATATTGAGTAAAATGTAATTTAAGGTTACTTAAATGATATTGAATCTAATAAGGGAGTATTTCAAGACTAAATAATAATGAGGTTAAATCGAGATCTATAACTATTATATAGAACATTTAAATATTAAAGCCTTGAACTATATTGGAATTTAAATGGTTTATGTTGAGATTCGGATCTGTATTTGAAATCAACGTAGTTGAATTTGCTATTTAGCAACTAAATTGAATTAAAATGAAAGTTTGGGTTGAACTAAATTTGAATTTATTATTTAGAAAACTAATTTGAATAAAAATTTAGATGAAACGTTGAATACTTAAAGTTTTGAAATACATGGAAATATAAAGGGGTATTTGTGAATATAAATCCGAATTTGAGATCGATAAAATTTAAGTGGTTATTTTAGAAATTGTTTTGAATTTAAATTGATAAATTGAGATTGAATTTAATTTGAATGGGAAGGTCGGGTTGATGTTGGAACGATTTGTTAAGTTGAGGAAGTTGAAAATACTTTACTGTATAAATTATTTAATATATATAAATACTATTTTGGGAAATATAGAGATATTTGAAGTGAAAATGAGATTTGGTTTTGAAGTATAAATTAAGCTGAAATGACCACGGTGTTATAGTGTATATTTCTACCTTGTAGAAAGTTCCATGGACCCTTAGAGGATGGTTATCCCAAACATCCTTTAAGTTATTTGTATTTCAGTTGATATTTCACTTGAGTTGGATTTATTGATATAAGAATGTTAATCCTGACTCGAGTGTTTTGTGTTTTGCTTTACGCTCGGGTCAGACTGAGTGATATAACATTTGAGACTCACTTTTGGAGTTCGGAGCTTCATTTGGAAATCCAACTATCGATTCAGATTCCAGCCTTTCCAGTTGATTGGTTCAAAGAAGTCATCTGTTGCATTGGAGACTTCACTGCATTTGAACTATTCGGTTGTATTTTTCTAACTCTGATGTATATAGTAGCTTCATGAACTACTATTCTTTATCTATTTCGCTGCATTACATTACTCTGTGATCTGTGATTGATTTATTTATTGTATATTTTAAGTTTTGCCAAATTTTAATTAACAATTCGGTATTTTAAATTATTCAAGTCGGATACGTATGGTTTTATTGTCGATTTGAATGGTCCAAAATAACGGGTCGTTACAGTTGGTATCAGAGCTTTGGCTCTAGGCAAAACTTAGCATATATGGTAAATTTATTTACAGAATCACTTTCGCTCGAGTTGAATCTCTTCCTTTTGACTCGATTTCCTTTGAATTTTGGAATATCCCTCGGTTCCGAAATTCATTCTGTCTCTCCCTATTTATATTCGTTTGATTCCGGAGTATACCATAACTCCACTGAATGATTTGTAAAGGGGGTGAAAACTCCTTTTCAATTGGCATTGACTCACCGAAGATTTCTGTATCCTCGGTTTACGATGCTGCTATATCTTGTTATGCCGAATTCCATATCTCTGGCGATCGAATATCGAATTGCCTCAGAATTCTACACTGATCTAATTTTGGAATCACGGTTGACCGGTAAAGGTAGCCCACGATTTATAGAAGTATATTCATCTTCTATTTTGTAATTTAACTATCTCATCTTCGATCGAGTCTATCTTTGAATCAGGATTCTATTGATTGGAGTTCCTCTAAACTAAATCGCTATCTTTGTTTTGAAATCCATTCTTGAATCATCCTTTGAAAATCGGGTTTTGTTTGTATTTTTGAAATTGTTTATATCGAAATTTTATTTTGATAACTATGATTTTCTTTATATATATATAAAAGTGAAAATGTTTTCGATAAGGATTATATACCTATGTATATAAAGCAAATAAGAAATGTTATTCTATATAAAAAGGTTTTGAAAGGATTTGAAATTTTGAAAAATTATAAGAAATTGATTTATATAAAAATGATTTATAACTGTAGAGTTAAATTTGAAATTCGAGAATTGAATTCCGGTATTTTGAAATTGGTTTTAAGATTTTGGAAAATATATAAAAATAATACGATTTAAAAGTATTTTTCCGAATAAGAAATATTTCAAACGAGTTCAAATGAGTTCCAATAATTTTGAAGAAATTTCAAAGAAGTTTTCAAGAAAATAGAAGTCCAGAACTCACTTATGTCGCTGGAAAATAATTTCGGTGATAAGTGCATGCATCATCGACATTGATTTTCGAGTTTCAGGGTGGGGGAGAGGCTACTTTAATAGCTTCGCTATGCAAGTGATTTTGTAAAACCGTTTTTGATTTCAAATTCTGAAATATAATTTGATATTTTAGAAAGATATAAGTATATATTTGAAACAATTTAAAATGAGACCGGTGTTCAGTCCTCGAGTTTCGGATTTAATAATTGATTTATTGATTTATTGTTGATTTTCAACTCTTGAATTGAAAATTTGATTTCCCTAACTATTTTGAATGTTCGAACACTACCAAATCGAGATTAAATTTTCAAAGCTAAGAAATTTCGAAGAGTGTAAAATGTTTGATAAAGAATATAAATTTAGTTTTGAAATGTTTTGAAAAAAAATAGTTGAATAATGGTTTTCAGAAAGGTAAACCGGATATTACACATAGAAATAGATAGTTTAAAAGTTTTTAGAAAACGGGATAATTATAAATTTGGAAGCCATTTTGAGTATAATTGATTTTGGAAAAATATTTGGTTTTGAAATTAAATTGGAATTAAAAACCAGTACTTATATGGTGATTTTTGGAAATGAATTTGTTTGACTTGAATTATTTTAATTTGGAAAATGGAATAATTTTCTAAACCTATTATTTTGGGAACTTTGAAATTTAGATATTTAATTTGGAAGAAAATTTGGTGAAATCATATATTATTTTGAAACTGAATTGATATTGAAATGATTTGAAATTTGAGAACCTTATATTATTAAGCACTTGATTTGGGAGTGGTCGAACTTATATAAAATGGATTGTATAAGCATGAAGTTGATTTGAAATCTATTGATTTGAAAGGTACCCAATTTGGAAAGAGATTTTATATAATCGAAGTCTATATAAGTATGATTTGATCTACTATTGATTTTGGAAAGTATTCGATTTGGGAAAAATGGAATCCTATATATATGGACTTTATATAAGTACGATATTTGAAAGTGATTTGAAAAGGTACTATATGATATATATTTTCGGAGTAAAGATATGGAAAGTGCCTTCTGCTTGATATCTGTTTTGTGGCCACATCGTGGATTCATTCTATCGATATTATTCTCTCTGATTTTTGGTTTTCCGGATGTAATACTCGAGTGTTCCCACCGTGGCGTAACCCATGGGTTTTTTTTCTCTCGCGACTGCATAGCGCAATTGCATGGCTGAGTCTGGCCTAGGGGTACAGATTGTTTCCTGGGGAATCCAGGCGTAACCATTGTGTATCCTGCAATCTGTGTAGGTCGCGAATAGTGGCGAAACTGCCTGGCTGAGACAGCCTAGGGGTACGGATTGTTTCCTGGGGGACCCAGGCGTAACCATTGTGTATCCTGCACTCTACTAGTCATCATGGCGTAACTCGCAGGGCTGAGAAAGCTTACGATACGGATTGTTTCATGGGGGATCCAGGCGTAACCATTGTGTATCTGCGAACCATGGTCGGATAAAGGTTTTGGTTTGGTTGTTTTTTTTGGATTTTACTTTCTATATTTGTTTCAAAGGTTTTTCAAGTACTTTCACTGGGTGTTGAAACAAGTCTACTAAGTACTTGAAGAATTCTAGCTTTGCGTCTGATCAACGCATGGCCAGAGTCTGCAAGAACGAGGATAAACTTGTTGAAACATCGAGTTATAAAAGTATTTTCGAAAGGAAAATCTATTTCGATATAATAATATTTTATTATAAAAGTATTATTATAAAGGTATTTATTATAAAAGTATTTTTCCCAACAAAGAAATTTTGAGTTAATATTTGAAATTTAAATTCTTATGGTTCTAGATTAATTATTCGTGCCCGATATTATTCCTTGCATTTATCTTATCTGCTCAGTTTAGTTATTCACCTTGATTCTGTTTTCCAAATCTACCTTCCTTCCTTCTTGGATATATCCTTTTTAAATATTGCTTATTTGTATACTACATTGTTTAATAGAAAATTTTAGTGTTATAAATATTTTGAAGTTATTAATTTAATAAAACATGTTTAAATAAAATGATTATTGATGTATCTATAATGTTGAAAGTATCTTAAGATTTCCAAGTGAAGTTTTCAAATGAATATTTCGAGTAAAATTTATTGTTTATCTTGTCTCTCAATCTATTTTCTTTCTGGTTGTTTTAATTCTCCTACCTCCTTCCTTTTCGGGGATGAAAAGTTTTGAGTGAGGGAGAGTGTAACAGCCCAAATTTTAGCAATGTTTTATTCTTTATTTATAACTCTGGGGTTTTATTTTTGAAAATTTGATTGTCTAAATTTAATTATAAATAATCACCCAAGCTTTTTATTAGTGTGAAAATTCTAAAATTCTTATTTTGGTTAAAACTTAACATTTTTTTTTAAGTTATAAATCTTTAGATTTTTAATTTTTAATCTTTGGTTTAATTTAATATATTCGTAACAACGTTTATTTCACCTTTTTTTCTTAAAAAAAAAATTGATTTTATACTTTTAAAAATTTAATATTTTATATTTTACTTATATACATTTTTGAATATAAATTTCTTAGTAAATGTGTAGACAAATCATACTTTTATATAAGTAAAAAATTTCCGAAACTTTGTGTATAAATAAACTGTTTAATTTCGCGTTTAAAAGACGCGTTATTTGATGGAATAAATAATGTATATACACATACAATAAAACGTATAAAATTTAAATCCGTTATTTTCATTTTTTTTGACAAAAATCACTGCGTCTGTTGTACGCATTCTAATTTTATTCACTTTCCTTTTACTCTCCTGATTTAATAGGAACATTATTTACAAATTTTATAACCGTTCGCCTTTTTAATTTCTTGTCATTGTTCCCATCAACGCGAGTTAAATTTTAAACGCATTCGATATTGTTTAAAATTCTTATTCCAAAATCTAATCTTAGCCGACCGTTTCTTCTGCTTTAATTTCGAAATCCATTTGCTTAAAATTTGTTAAAAATCTAGTAGCCGTGTATAACAAGAAAAATCAGTGCTCAATCAAAATCGTGGCTTTTTTTTAAATCGATATCTTTTTTCTTGCCTATAACTGCTCATTAAAAATCAACGCTGGTTTAATTTCCTTTCCATTTCAAAGCAAGTTGTTTTATTGCCGTTCTTTCTTCTCCTTAAATCACGCTACCTCTCTGATCAAACCTATATAACTCACGCAAATATTCATTTTTCAACAAAATTTTATTTTTCTAAACTTTCCTTTCCTACGCTCACTGTTTCCACTTCTTTCTTTATGACCATTTATTATATATATACACTACAGCTGGAAAGTTATAAACGTATAAACTTAGAAGCGTTTTGTATTTATTAAAAATTTAAAGCTTACCTTTAATTGTGACTTTTCTATTTCCTTCCGTTCAAATTTAAATGCGAATCAATCGATTGCTTTAATAAATATTGCAGAATCAATGCACAGACGTTATCAATTTCATTTTATGGTGGTACGTTTTTTTTACATTTCCTACCGTTTAAATTTTAAATAATTTGCTTTTATGGGTCAGCTGAATCAAGCAACATGACCGCTGCTATTTATTTCTTTTTTTAATTGCTACAATTATTTTCACCAAATCAAGAGTTGACCGTTACAATCACTTTTATTTATTTATTCACTTAAAATTTGGTTGCCTATTCATTTTCTACCGTTATATTCGTCTGAAAACATGCGGTTCATCCCTATTTATTTTCGCTTTCACTTCTCTTTTCTCTAGATCTGTTCGTTCCCTTCCCTACTTTTCTTTGAAGAAAAAAGCAAACTGAAGCATGCGGCTGTCACCATTATTTGCATTCGCCACTTCACCTTTCTTCCAAACCTCCTCATCAAATGAAACTCATCACCTCGCCTTCCGGTTGCTTCTGTTTGATCGGTGAGGTATAGGCGTGTAAGCACATATATGTTTTGATTTATATTCGTAAGTACATGTTTTTTTTTTCTTTGTTTTTTTTTTGTTAGTTGTGATATACATACTATTTACATAAGTATTGAATACTATTTTTTCAAAAGTTTATTTTCATAACATGACAGTGTATATTTATATATAGTTTCTATTTGATCTTCCTCACAGCTTATAAGTCATGTTAATATTTTGAATTATGTATGCGACATTTTGAAGGGAAGATACTATAAAATAAGTATCTTTCATTTTTAATAAGAATATATATATATATATATATATATATATATGTATATGTATATATATATATATGTATATATATACATTTTGTGTTTTATATTTTAATATGGTCAGCTTCTATTTCTTGATATCAGGTTTCCTATAATATGGTTATTCGCTTATGTAAGTCATATATTTGTTTTGTTACAAACTATATAAAATACTTTAATATATGTATATTATGTGGTTTGTTACCATATGGGTTTTTATGTGGTACTGACTTATTTAGTTGATGATTGTATATATTTTGTTACAGTATTATATTTATACTATTTTGGATTTAAGTTGATTCTATAAATACTCTACTTTATAAATTATTTTAATACACATATATAATTTATAAATTTATATAGGTTGAATATAATATGTTATTGAATGTAAAAATATGGATGTATTTGAATTATATATATATATATAACATTTAATATATATATAGAAATAGTTATATATATAAAAAAGTTTTCTTTTAGGTATTCATATTTAAACATTTATTTTATCTGTTTGAGAATATATATACTAGTTGTATAAGTTTAGTATAAAGGTGTTAGTATATATATATATATATTTTTAAGTGTATGTTGATTTTTTTTTTTTAAATGTGAGCTTGATTTATTTATTTATTTATATGTTTGAAAAACATGTATATTAAATTTGTGATGTTTGAACTTAGAATATAAATTTCATATGTGTATATATAGTTATAGGTGGTTATAAAAGTTCGCTTATACCATTTATCTTCATCGTTCCAGTTCTGATCTGATCTGTTTCATTAATTCGAGCCAATCAGCTTTGATCGTTGAATTCGTGCCGATTTTGCTTTGCTTGGATTTGAAATTTAATTTCAGTGTCTATATCAGTGTGCGTATCCGTGTCTCATTCTATATTCTCTAGCCTCGAAAGGTGAGCAATCACTCACGATTAATATTTTTTTATTCATTAAATTTGACTTCAATTGAAACGAAAATTGAAATATGCTGCTGTAGTTATTTAAATTTGTTATATATGCTATTATCTGTAACTGTTCACCTGCGGGATATGGCACCATATCCTGTTGTTTATATTATATTGTTATTGATGATATATGCCTGTTATTTTATTGTATTTTCTGTTATCACTCTGCAAGTTCCCTGTAGTTTAGAAATCACTATGGGTTGAAATGATACATACCCGAACAGACTTTAGAATAGGAGAAAATCATTATGGGTTGAAATGGTAAACCCAAGCAATTTTCATTTAATTGAATTTGGGATTACGGGTTGAAATGATATCCACCCGTATATATTTAGTATACGGATTGAAATGATAAATATCCGTAGCACTTGACTATATGATAGGAAATATATATACGGACACCGTTGGTCCATATAAATATTTTAAAAATAATTTCTATAATTTTGGAAAGAAATATATGGTTTAATAAATTTGATTCTTAAGATATTATATAAATGAAAATTGTGTATATAGATTTAGTAGTAATATTTGATTTAAATTAGATTGATTTAATACATATAATATGGTTAAGTATTTATCTAAATCTATATTTCAAATAGATTCTCTTGTAATAAATTGAATAATTAAGATTGGGAGATAAATTTGGGTTTATAAAAATGGTATTTAAATAAGGATTTATTTAATTAAATCGATTTGAAATTTTTGAATGGGAAATTTAAAGAGTATGATTTTATAACTGGATTTTTGATTTAAGTGATTTAATGAATATTTCACATTTAAATAAATTAAAGAAAATATTGAGTAAAATGTAATTTAAGGTTACTTAAATGATATTGAATCTAATAAGGGAGTATTTCAAGACTAAATAATAATGAGGTTAAATCGAGATCTATATTAAACTATTATATAGAACATTTAAATATTAAAGCCTTGAACTATATTGGAATTTAAATGGTTTATGTTGAGATTCGGATCTGTATTTGAAATCAACGTAGTTGAATTTGTTATTTAGCAACTAAATTGAATTAAAATGAAAATTTAGGTTGAACTAAATTTGAATTTATTATTTAGAAAACTAAACTGAATGAAAATTTAGATGAAACGTTGAATACTTAAAGTTTTGAAATATATGGAAATATAAAGGGGTATTTGTGATTATAAATCCGAATTTTAGATCGATAAAATTTAAGTGGTTATTTTAGAAATTGAGTTGAATTTAAATTGATAAATTGAGATTGAATTTAATTTGAATGGGAAGGTCGGGTTGATGTTGGAACGATTTGTTAAGTTGAGGAAATTGAAAATACTTTACTGTATAAATTATTTAATATATATAAATACTATTTTGGGAAATATAGAGATATTTGAAGTGAAAATGAGATTTGGTTTTGAAGTATAAATTAAGCTGAAATGACTACGGTGTTATAGTGTATATTTCTACCTTCTAGAAAGTTCCACGGACCCTTAGAGGATGGTTATCACAAACATCCTTTAAGTTATTTGTATTTCAGTTGATATTTCACTTGAGTTGGATTTATTGATATAAGAATATTAATTCTGACTCGAGTGTTTTGTGTTTTGCTTTACGCTCAGGTCAGACTGAGTAATACAGCATTTGAGACTCACCTTTGGAGTTCGGAGCTTCATTTGGAAATCCAACTATCGATTCAGATTCCAGCCTTTCCAGTTGATTGGTTCAGAGAAGTCATCTATTGCATTGGAGGCTTCACTGCATTTGAACTATTCGGTTGTATTTTTCTAACTCTGATGTATATAGTAGCTTCGTGAACTACTATTCTTTATCTACTTCGCTGCATTATATTAGTCTATGATCTGTGATTGATTTATTTACTATATATTTTAAGTTTTGCCAAATTTTAATTAACAATTCGATATTTTGAGTTATTTAAGTCGGATACGTATGGTTTTATTGTCGATTTGAATTGTCCAAAATAGCGGGTCGTTGCAATTGTGGTCGGCGCCAACTAGTCTCTTTTTGGAGGGGCATTCCTTCTTCTTCCAACAACTCTCTCTGGTGCTCCAACAACTACTTCCTTCTATTTTTTCCTTTTTTCACATATTCTGACCGAAATAGATGGGTTTTCCTCATCAGATCCAGAAGGAGGAACTACATAGTCATCCTAATCCTATGTGGTTGAAGGATCCATAGTTTTATGTTGGCATCCATCTTCTTTATTAGAGCCTTATGACTCTTTTCCAATTAGGGATTGAATTTCTGCTTCATCTTGTCAAACTCTCCCCGGTAACCATCTTCTACCGAATAGATGATCCTAGTATTGCTTGCTAGTTGCTGACTTCCAATTGGCGAGCATTTCCTTCATCGCCATCAGCTAATGCTCCTAATGATCGTTCAGATTTCCTAGGCTCCATTGATTTCTATTGACAAATTTTCTAACTTCTTAAAGCAAATCTTTTGGATTTAACCACTAGATCTCTCCAAACCTAAAATAGCAAGCTAGATCTAAACTTGAGAATCGAATTCTCAAAGAAAGCACTGAAATGTTGATGCCAAAAATGACATATCACCTAGAAAACCTATAGAATAATGAATATCTAGCAAATAATACAGGAAAAGAAAAAAGAACACCAAAATTTTATAGTGATTTAGTAATCTCTGGCCTACGTCCATTGTAATTTATTGATTCTTTAATTGAGAGTCACTAGTACAAGGGTTAAACAAATTCTATAGCATAAAACATCCAATAGTATCTGCCTTAGTGACTATTAGGAGGAGAGATAGGAGATGAAGAATAAAAAAGATCCAAAAGTAATTTTCCAATTGCTATATGGTCTATATTTATAGGTAAATGGCCAAAAAGCCGGAAGCCCACGAGGTATGGTGTCCAGATCCAAGCCTATTTGTTTAAAAGTGATCTTCGGGGCCTACACTCCAATAACAACCATTCGGTATCGAGAGGTTCGTATCTGTACCAATAGGTTTTTATGAGTGGGAATTTCCTCTCATCTTTCCATTTTTCCTCCTATCTCTAATTCATTATGTTCCAAACATTGCTCCTTGAAGATTGAGTAATTTCTTATAGTTCCCGATGCTGCTTTGTTTATCTCTACTTTCTTCTCGAAAATCCTTAGAATTGTCCATCTATTCTTCAAGAAGAGCATTCTATGGAGATTATCTTAGCCATAACTTCATGTATATGTGGTTTTAATTGTACATAATGTAGTAAAAAGCACTTGGTACGAGCCCTACCTCTCAATACCGAGTGGTCCACTTTGGTCCACTGGCTATGAAACTTTTTGGGTATGCTCATTTTTCCCTTCCAAGAATGTTCCCAAGTTCATGAATCATTTCTTCTTCAACTTAATGTTCTAATTTCAGTGAAAATCTACTTGGTCAAAAAGCCAGACAATAGTAATAATCACCTAAAGTGCAAGAGTTGGGTTTTGTGTAGACGAGTTTACTTGAAAAAGAAACATTTATTTAGTGCTAGATGTTGAAAAACTCTAAAACCTAAAAAGATCATTATGTTAGCAATGCTAACTGGCTTTATAGTGGGTCATGCCACTGTATACAAATAAAGAACATGTGATCTCTACATGCACAAAGCAGCCGATTAAGTGGACAAGCCGCTAATACACTAAGGAACAAGAGATAAACTAAAAGGCCTATACTACTACAAATAAGCTTGCCTACCCCTCCCCTCCCCCTCCCCCCCTCCCCCGGGGGAAGTGGAGGAAGGACAAGAGCTACCATCATTTGACACTAGCCTAATAACATCAGCATACGTAGCGAAAAGCAGAGCCAGGTCAGAAGCATAACCAACAGAAGCAGGAGAGTAAATAAACTTCCTATCCCACGAAACATCATCGAACTTACTCTTGTTTACCTCACCAATCTCTCCCTCCCTTGTGAGGGCAAGGCCCTCACCATCAATATGGTAAATAAGACTTCTCATGTCCTTAATAGAGTCACCGATGTAAGGTCAGAAGCATAACCAACAGAAGCAGGAGAGTAAATAAACTTCCTATCCCACGAAACATCATCGAACTTACTCTTGTTTACCTCACCAATCTCTCCCTCCCTTGTGAGGGCAAGGCCCTCACCATCAATATGGTAAATAAGACTTCTCATGTCCTTAATAGAGTCACCGATGTAAGCATAAAAGCTATTTCTCTCAGGTGAGATTCTCATGTCCGAGGTAGGTGTAGCCAAGCACGCTCATCAAGGTCCCAAACAATGGAAGGACCATCAGGCAAAAGGGTTAGAAGAAACATCCATAACCAGATCAATAACAGGAGGAGGAATATCAAGAGGAGCATCCTGAATGATGTCATCAGAAGGAAGGGATGGAATAACAAGGGCAGTCCGGAACCCACTTCTTAACGTGGGTCTAGAAAGCAGGGTCCTCGAGGAGAAAGGAGCAGCAAATGACCCACGCGAATAGGAATTAGAGAAATGCCCAAAAGACTGACATGACGTACATATATCCGGCTTTCTATAATATCGAACAAGAATCTCGGCTTCATGACCATCAGGAAGATGAACATAAAACGAAGAGGGTAAGGTTTTTGTAGGAGTTATCTCAATATAGGCTTTAGCATAAACTAGTGTATTCCTTACCACCTATTCACGTCATAACAATCCAACTTGCCAACCAGGCCAGCCAACCAGTCAAGACCGGCCATAGGCTATAGCACTAAAGGAATACGAGAAAAGAGGGCCCATATGGGAATAGATAAAACTTGCTCAATCACCCTATCAACAGAATGATTCCATAAAGTGATCATGAATGGCTTCCAGCATTAGAATCAGATCAGATTCAAGGATACGTTGCCTCTCATCAGAACAAGCAAACTAAAAATAGTACATAGCATTATCGAAGTGGACACTTAGACCTTCTTTGGGATTCCATACTTAATTGTATCTCGCTTTAACTAATTGACAGTCCGGTTTGGAATCCAAGGGAATCCAACCAAGTAGTCCTTCCAATAGTCAATGCCAGGTTGAATCACTTTTGGAGGAGGAACCATAGCACCATCAAGCTCAACATTATCAAATACTCTCGAGGAATGAACACCTGCGTTGCTGTGCAGTTTTGAGAATAGAGAAGAACAAGAAATCAGCATTTTAAGAGCAGAAACCGGGGAAATACATGCAGATCTGCCATTTTGGGCTGTAGCTTTACGGTCATTTCCATAAACAATATTTGAGCATTCATCAATGTTTATATTGTCAGTTCCTATCTTGGATACTTCTGCCGCAACAACATTAGAGTCACCAAGGAGAGACTCGACATTCTCACTACACAATAACAGTTCAACTTATTATCGTTTAATCAAAGAGAAGAGGCACAAGATTCAGACCATTGTTTAGGTTTGCAGCACACTACCGCAACAAGCAAAGGCGACAGAGGTGAACATTGTACGAGAATGCTTATACCAAAGATCGGCAGACCTGACAACGACTCAGGCGGAGAGCACCGAAGGACCGTTTTCGGTTCCTGAATGCCAAGGATGATTGCTTAAACGATGAAAAGAAGGAGAAGCTTGTGACTGATCAAAAGGCAATGGATCGATTGCATCAGAGATTCGAGTAAGGGCCAAACTCGGATTGGAATGGGAAAAAAATTTCCCAGATCTGGTCTCTGGCCTAAGCGCGGTGAGGGCGAACGACGGTGGCTTCTTGCAACGAGGCATCGCGAAGAAGAGACGATCTAGAATGGAACTGAAGATCAGTCGCGTTTGTAGAACCCCAAATCAGGTTGCCAATGAAAAAAATGGCCAGGAAACGCGATTTCTAAAGAAGGTTATTATTACTCTTCCATTATATATTTTTTCAAATTGATTCATTCAAATGTCATTTAATTTTTTAAGAAAATTTATCCAAATGAATGTCATAAACATATGCAAGGTTAAAGATGCAACAAAGACAAGAAAGAGGAACACCCACATAAATTAAACCACACAAATATAAAGAAAGTCCTAAGATAAACAAGAAGCGTTGAAAAAACCTGCCATTTCAAAAAGTAATCTCAATAATGTAGCATCAAAAGATTTGAATCGAGGGTTTTAATAGTTTTTCTGTAAAGCACAAATGTATAGGAAGTAAAGTAAGAAGAAAAAATGATGGAGAAGGAGATAGCTTTTATAGAAGGCATACCAAATTTCTAGCCATTGATTATGAAATGACATAGAGAATCATGAAAAAATGCATAAAATAACGCATGTCTAAAGCTAAGCTTGAGTAAATGGTTGGTTCAGTTCAAATTGTTAAAGAATATCAAAACCAATAAAAAAAGTACAACCAATCCAATCTTTTTTAGAACTAGATTGGTTCTATTTGGTTGGCTAACCATTAAACTAAATTACTAGCTTGAAAATAAATTTTAACATGAGACTAATGAAATATAGAAAATGTGGATTATTATCCATGTTTGTTCTCTTATGTATTGAACTTTTATAACCTATGTGATACAATATATATTTATTTTAAACCATATTATATATATATATATATATATATATATATATATATAATTTATGTTCAGCTTATTTACGACAAAAAAAAAATTTTCAAATCCAAAAATATATTGTCTAATCAATTTAAATAGACAAAAAATTTAATATTATGTTTTTCGTTTAAAAAAATTATAGCCGAAATAAAATATTGGATAGGGTGACATATATGACCATATTCATATGAATTAAAATAGATCATAAACATTACCTCTTACTGAAATGATATTACCAAGAGTTAGTATGATGTTTATTCAATTCATCCTATTGGAACACTAGTATCTTCTCCTTCTCTTTATTTAGTACAGATGAAAAAATAGCTTGACCAAAGTCAAGGAGGTTGGCTATGGATATAGGCACAACACAAGAAAAATCAATGTTTAGAATGATGTAGAGGCTAGACTATTTATTCCATGAATCAGCACCTTTCTCTCCCCTATTTTCTCTAAATCTAAAGATTAGCTAAAGCCTTCAAAGTCTACTTGATATGGCGGCCCTTTGTTGACCAATCATGGTCAAACATTCCATTGATTCCTCTTTGTATCACTATTTAATTAAATAATTTTTAGCCCTTCATCGTTCCAATGGACAATATAACATTTATATATTGTTTTGTCCAAATTTAAGCTTAAAATAAATCATCAAAATTGGATACAACATATTAATCCACATTTTTATTAATTTATAATATTTATAAATTAATTTTTTTCCTTGATCGGACTCGGAAATAACCGACAACGTGGTTGTATTGACTCTCTGGTGTGAACTCAATCGATGGTCAATATTCCTCTATGGACTTTTCTGAAGCACGATATATGGTCAAGTTCAATGCTCACAAACCACTTAGGAGAAACTGTATTTCCAATCTAAAATAAGCTCACTTAGTAATGACAGTTTGTATGGGTATTCTTTTCACCGTCATTGTATCACTTAGATATTCGAAGTTTAGTTTAAGATCAAAAACTTTATTAATATTTGTATTAATTTTGTGGGCCACTTTTAAGTCCCTCATTCAACCTGATAACATCCATCGATTAATTGATTTACTGTAACTCAAGAGTTTGATTTTAAATTGAATTACTAATTATGATGATACTGACCTTTTATAACGAATGAGATGAATCATCTCTTGAGTAGTGTTTCAACATGGTATGGAGAGCATTATGTATACTAATCTTAGTGGATGTATTGATATCCTTTACCCAAGACATCTTGGATAGGAACATTTAAGGAGTAAATATTTTATTTATATATCTATATATATTTGTCCACGCAATACTCAGCGTGATGAACACGTTTGTAGCTTCAGTCGATAAAAAATACTTCTCCTAAGGATTTTCTACTTATATATTTAATATATTTAATTCATTATTCATATCTGTATATAACAATATATATAAGAAAATAAAACCATATGCTTTATTATTACGAAGATTATCTTATAAAAGTTAAGTTACGTAATAAATTACATAAATTCCCCTAGGGCACGTTAACTTTATTAGAAATAACATAGAAGATTGTATTTGTCCAATAAAAATCATTTCGAGAAATTGAAATCGACCGCTCTAACCCATCAAAGGATGGGATAAAATGCATAAAAGTGACATGTGCCCAAACCTAGGGCTGAGCAAATGGTTGATTTTGTTCAAACCATGAAAAAATATTAAAACTAATTAAAACCAAAATATACCAAAAACTGAACCAAACAAAACCATTTTTTAGGAGCCAATTGAGAACTCAAAAGAAATAAATTGGATCTATTTGGTTAGTTAACCAATAACCCAAATTACTAGCTTGAAATTATTTGTTATCATGGGAAGAAAGAAATGCAAAAAATGGAGTATTATTTGTTCGTGTTAATTCTCTTATCTTTGAAATTTTATGAACCATGTCATACAATAAATGTTATACAAACTAAGAAACAAAGCAAGAAAACTTTAGTAGTTTGGTATTATTTGATATTATATGTTAGTTGGTAAATTCGGTTAACCCAACTCATAATTTTCGAAATCGAAAACCGAACATTTTTATATCTCAACCAAATCCAAATCGATTTTTCTTAAACGAACCCTTTTATGAATTTTTGTTTGGTTTTATTGGTTAATTCGGTTTAAATAAAACTTTTCTCATCCATATCTAAAGCATCATGCACCATAGTTTAACTAGGAAATTTGAAATAACATGCAATGGAAATTCTAAGTGTATAATAACTCTCTTTAGAATAGACATAAGGGTAAATGTTACATCAAATTTTAGCTCATCATTCATGAAAGAGAGAATTGAGAAGAAGAAGAAGAAGGAGCGCAACATGAATTACCAAAATAACGCATATTGCACTTAGCTCAAATGTAGGTGTGTAAAATAGTATACGAAGCATGAATGCTTATACATTGACTAGTCCATGAAAGATGGACCTGAAATCTAGCTAGCAACCATCCAGTGACTCTACGCCAAAACCTAAGCATTTCCATATTCAAAATTCGAAGATCCCGCCTAAAATTGAAGATCCTGCCAAGGCAATTAACAAACTGTGTCGCACATTTTAAAGAGCCATTAGATGATAGTCACTGATTAGATCTAACGTCATACAACAGGTGTAAACCTAGGACGAAAAAATCTATATGATATAAGAGTGATGTAAAAGGAAAGGGACTATTGTAGAAAAGAAATCTACTTTTTGATAATCATTCCTTGATAATAAAGACAATTCCTCAAGTATCAAAAATAAAAAGAAAGAATCAGAAAGATGACACTCATGAATATTTCCGTACTAGTAGAGGAATTAGTGAAAGGAATGTTTACCCCATAGATGTAGAATTCATTATTATTTAAACCACATAAAATTTGTATATGATTTCTTATTCTCTTGCAATTTTATTTTCCTATACTTTAGATACTTACCATATGCATTTCAATGAACAGTTGATTTGCATCCTCATTTACGTAAAATTTACTACATTACATATAATACAAAAATCTTAATTGGTGTTATAAGATCCTCAGATTCTTGGCAACAAAGCTCGTCCTAAAAAATGTTTCTTTCGATTTGAATTAATAAAACACACATGGAATTAATTAAACCTAATTTTCACTTAGTCAAAATTTAAATAATTTTTTGAGAGAAATGTGTGATCCTAAAAAGTAGAGGATAGCACACATGTATATATGTATATATCACTAAAAGTAAAGGAACTGCCATATGCTTGGTAGGTAACTACTCATAATACAAAAATCAAAGAAAAAGGATTCGGGTACATCTAGAACGAGCTCCGGCAAGGCCACCCCATTATACCTCAATATCGAGCTCCGGCAAGGCCATCAGATGATAATTAGGTGTTACAAGCACCTAAAAATCAATGATGCAACCCAGTGTGGATGAGATCAATAGGCAGCCCCAGTAGGGAAGGAACGCCTCATTGCAAACTCGGAAGATCTAGAATGAACACCTCACTGCAAACTCGGAAGATCCAAAATGAACACCTCACTACAAATGTGGATGATCTAGAATGAATAATGCCACACTGCAATCTCGAAAGAACCAGAAAAAAGTCCTCACTACCAACGCGGAATCTTCAGAAAGAACGTCTCATTGTAATCTTTTCAACAACAACCCTGAAAACCTGCAAATAGTAATCAAGCACCATTTCTGGACTAAACATATATATGTAAATGAAACTAAAGGAAATTATAAGAATAATACATATATGTGTATATAAATGAAATTTATGTACATACATACATACATACATATATATATATATATATGTATTAATGAAGTAAAAGTACTAAAACTAAAGTTAAAACTATAAAACGGTAAAGAAATAAAAATAAGTGAAAAACTAATTAAAGAATCAAAGTTCATTATGCAGCATCTTAACTAACTCAAAAGTTATAAAATAGTGATCTAGAAAACTAAAAGGCATAAAAGGAACAAAACACGGAACTAAAAGCTTATAAGCTATAAAATCTTAAAAATTAACATTATGCTTCTTTGATCGAAAGAACATTATGATAATCAGTAAAATCATTATTCAAATTCAAGAAAATGTTAATGCTATGATTATTACTATAAAAGTATTGTACTTTTGTTTAAATAACTTAATGCTATTTCTAACCTTATTAAGATATTCCTTAAAAAGATTATTTTTAGCTAATCTATATTTAGGATTTGAGATCCAATTGAAGCAAAATGATGCTATTGTAAATATCAATCTATTATTAAGACTAGAATTATTATTAAAAAGTCTCTGGTTTTACTCAAACCAAATATACTAACATATTATAATGAATAAAGTATTTAGTAAAAATCTATTTCCTTTTTCAAACTTAAATCTTAAATTATTCCATTAGAAACCAAAACAAGAAACTTTAATTGTAAGAGTAAAGTTAAAAAAAATTAGAGTATTATTACGAATGTAACAAATATTCATACAATCATAATAAATATGATTAATATCTTCAAATTGTACTTTACAAAAACTACATTTATTATCAATATGCATATTCCTTCTTTTTAAAAATTCAATAATGTTTAGTTTCACATGCATGATTAACCATATATGAATCTTAGCTTTTGGCGGACCATTAGCTTTCCAAATAAAATTAAAAGAGTTATGAGCAACGCCCGAGAATCAAGAAATTTATATAAAGATTAGAAGTGAATTTCTCACCTTTGTCCCATTCCCAGTTAATAGTATTTTTTTTCAATATTATATTAATTCAATCTTGCACATAATAAAGAAAATTGCCAAAGAGTGGTACCTTCTAATATTATATTAAAACTAAAATTCAACGGGGGATCATTATTTAGGGAAAAAAACTTCTATAATAAAGTATTTTTAAAGTTAAAAATATCAAAAAGTTCTTTAAATTCTGCCCTAAAAGGAATAATAGATAACCAACGATCATGCCAAAAAGAAGTATTATTTCCTGAATGAACAATCATATAGTACCAAGATTAAAAATATCATGACATTTAGAATTGATTTCCAAAAATTAGACAACTTATTAATAACTGTAGGTGTAATTTGGTATAAATTATTACTACCATTATAATCATGTTTAGAAATAATTTCTTTCCGAATAGAATTACCATTTACATACTTAATTTCCATAACCACTTTCCTAATAAAGACAAATTCATGTTAAGTAAATTAATAACTCCTAAACCACTTTCCTTTTTCGATTTACAAATTGTTTCCCAATTGACTAAACATTTAAGGCTGCTATTGGGATTATCACCACTCCATAATAAATCCCTTTTTACTTTATCTATTTTATTAATCACCAAATCGTGTAAATGATGCATAGACCTCCAATAGATCGGAAGAGCGGATAAAACAGAGTTAATGAGAACTAATCTACCAACTCTCGATAAAAACCTCACATTCCATTTTATATATTAAAATTAACCGGTCATCAATGCTTAAGTATAGTTGGTCTAATCGAAAAACCAAGATAATCAAAAGGAAAAGTCGTAGTTTTACAGCTTAGCGTATTAGCAACTAGACCTTCAATCTTATCAATGTCATTTAATACTAAAATGGAACTTTTATCAAAATTAATTTTTATCCATGAAAGAATTTCAAAGCTGTACAGAATAAAATGAAGGGTAATGACATGATTAGGCAAGTGAGAAGTAAATAATAAGGTATCATCTGCATACTGAAGAATAGAGAGGCCATTGCGCAAGATTTCATTACCAACGTACCCTAAAGAACCATTTCCAACTGCTTTTTTAATAATCACAGAGAAAACATCTGCGGCTAGGTTAAACAAAGGAGGCGATAAAGGATCACCCTTCCTTAAACCACGTTTAGATTGTATTTTATTTCCTAAAATTCCATTAACCATTATACTAGAATTACCAGTTTTAAGCAAAGTCATAATCCAACTAATACATTTGCTACTAAAAGCTCTAGCTAGAAACATATCAATAAGAAAATCTCAATCCACCAAGTCAAAAGCTTCCACAAAGTCCAGTTTTAAAATCACACATGTAATGTTATTCTTACAACAATGATTTCTGTATTCTTGAACAACAGTCACTCAATCGGTTATATTTCTACCCTTAATGAAAGCGGTTTGTAAACAATCAATAAGATCATTCATTCTTGTGCTGAATCTATTAGCTAAAACTTTTGAAATAATTTTAACAGAATAATTAATTAGAGAAATTGGTCTAAATTCTTTTAAATTATTAGCACTTGTTTTTTTGTGTAATAAAATTACGTTTGCAAAATTAAATCATCCTAATTGTAATTTCCCGTTATAAAATTCACAGAACATGCTAATTAAATCGAATCTTAAAACATCCCAAAATATTTTGTAAAATAAAATAGGAAACCCATCGGGACCTAAGGCTTTATCAATAGGCATGTCGTCAATAGTTTTCAAAATTTCCTCTTCAGAAAAAGGATTATCAAACTCAGTAAGGTTAATTCTAGAATCAGTACGACAGAGTCCATTCTATCTAGCGTTTATCCTATGCTTATTCCTATTGCCAAAAGTATCCATATAATAATCGGTAAAGGCTTTCTTTAAATCCCTTTGATCAAGCAATTCAACATTATTCACAAAAATAGAATTTATTGTATTACTAAATTTTCTCCCACTAGCCATATTGTGAAAAAAAAATTGTATTATTATCACCTTCATTAATCCATTGAATTCTAGATCTCTGTTTCCACATAATCTCTTCTTTTTCTAAGATTGAATTAAGTTCTTCTTATAGGTTGGCGAGAACATGACGTTCCCCTAGATTAAGTTGTCTAGTTTCTTCTATTTTGTTAATTTTAAGCATTTCAAAATGTAAATTTTATTTTTTAATTTTAACACTAACAGAAACATTCTTACTCAAATTTTTATGAAAATTCCTAGGACCCTTGAGTTTTGAAACAAATTTTTTTTACTGAATTATCCGTATTCTTGATATTATAAAAATTCATTGATATCCATTTATTTTTAACTAGGTTAGGAAAATTAGATTCTAGTAACCACATTTTCTCAAATTTAAAAGATTTAATAATAATTCTATGCTGATCACACATAAGAATGACATAATATGTATAAGGCAAACCAATAACTCTACAATTTGGAAATTTATCTTCGATTTCATCGCTAATAAAAAATCTATCGAAAAGAGCCATAAAAGGGGATTCCCTAATATTATTCCAAGTGAATTCTCTATTAGATAAAGGCATTTCTATTAAATTAATATTAATAACAAATTGACCAAACTCTTTCATGGAAGAGCAATCTCCTTCGCTGGGATATCTCTCTCCTAGAAAATGCATAACATTGGAATTCCTTCCCAAAATCCAAGATCCATGAGAGAATGATCTGAATTATAGACATTCACTCCATAGAACTCGACGACCAATTTTTGAGTTTGGTTCATAAATGTTAGAAATATTGAATGAAGAGTTATCCTAAGGTTAATGAGAATTATATGAATAGAGTATTGCTTAGCAATAGTTTGAAAAAGTTTAAAAGAGTTATCATGCCTGCCGCCTAATAAGTAAACCACCAGAAGCTCCAATAGAAAGTAACCAAATCCAATGTCTAAAATGATAGCCACCTAATTTTCCATAAAAACAAAGATCAGGACAATAAATTTTCATTTTTTTTAAAAGTGCTATATCAATAAGATAATCTTTAAAAAATGTTCTAATTTTATCACATTTATTTGAATTATTAAGACCCTTAATAGTCCAACTAATAGTCCTATAATCCAGCTGATCGAACCATCTCCATTTCCTTACTTCTAATGTACGCCGTGTCTAATTCGATGTTAGTAAAAACAAAAGCGGTATCTCTAGCTAACTGACTAATCTCACTAGTTGATAAACTTTCTATAGCATATGAAGAATAAGTACTACCTAACCCAAAAGTCATTCCTGAGCTCAAATTCGTAGTGCCACTCTTGATACTCGAATCGAGTGAATCACCCATCGATGAAGAACGACTACTACGGATCCAGACATTACGATGAACAAGAACATTAACATCAACGGATTTTCTATGCACGATGAAGAAAAAACTGAAGCAACATTGCTAATATTACAATCCCTCCCCTTGTCCTCAGAAATTTTAGTATTAAGATGTACAATCTCTGAATTTATATCATCTGATAGCAAGGTTTTTTTAGCTAGCCCTTTGACAACTGACCAACCCATTGTTTGATTGAAAATCAACCCCACGACATGACAACTTCCTAGTAAACACACCGTCTTCTCCAACGAATCCATCATCACGGCATGCCAACCCCTCCATCTCATTAATATTCCCAACCCCATCACAAATTTTATCTCTATAGGTATCGATGATAGACTTTTTCACCATGTGCATGTCTTCCCTGTGCAAGTCACCCACTGTATCTCCACAAATCAACTGCATATCATCATTAACATCATGACAAACACTAAACAAAGTAACATCATCCCCATAGCAAGACTGCCTCCTAATAAGCACTTCAAGATCTCCAGCTAACCCATCTCCATGGCAAGCAAACCCCTCTAACTCATCTAGATTCCCAGCCCCATCACGAATACTAACCCCATAAGAAACCAAGTTATCGGAAATAGTATTCTGAGTTCTGTGCATATCTTCCTTGTGCAAGTCACCCATTGTATCTACGCAAACCATATACACATCATCGTTAAGATTAATCTCATCTTCTCCAGCCAACCCATCGCTACTACATGCCAACCCCTCCATCTCATTAAGATTTCTGTCCCCGTTATAAAATCTATCCCCATACAAAATCAAACAATTGACGTCAGAATTATGAACCATGTGCATGTCTTCCCTGTGCATGTCATCCACTGCATCTCCACAACCCAACTTCGCATCATTTCATAATACCTAAAACCCACTGCGTAGATTAACATCATTCATCCAGATATTCGAGACAAAACCATCAACAGAAACAAGAGCATCATTTGGCTTATGTTCATTGCCGTCAGAATCATCACTACCCTCATAATTATCCCTCAAAAATCCAGAATTAACACTACCATTATGTACCACAACAGCTCCATTAGACTTTAGTTCATCAACACAAATAATCATTCACATCACAGCGCTCGCTTATTTCTTTCGAATAATCAGAAGGAGATATTTCATCTTCAAATACTTGAGCTATGATGATCTGATTATTAAAACCAACAGAATCTCCATTACGAACACCAGTTATCATAGTTTCCATCTACACACTTCTTCTTCGAGTTGTCAAAACCAATTTCAATGTTTCCCTGAACACAAGATCCAAGATTGCTATCATAGACCAATGATTCAAGAGATGAAGGAACAATATATTAACATCAACACACTTAGAAATCTTATTAGCATCTTTGATCAAAACAAATTCTAATCCATCTTCCTCCTTAGATATTAGACAATCATATCGGTTAGAAGTGTCAATCTTAAAATAATCCACATCACCAGATTTTGCATTGGATCTTTTTCTATGAAAAAGAACAAAATCATCAATCTTCTCTCGCTGGTGAACTGAAGAAACAGAATTTTCAATATCAAAACCAGCATTACTATCTTCAAAGAGTATGTCAAAAGAAGATTGAGAACGCATTCTACAAAATACAACCGCATTATCTGATAATAAAGGATCGCAGAAATTAGAATCATCCAAAAATACTGTAGCAGAGATATCAAAATCCACAAAAACTTCATTAGCATTGCTCGATGACCCTTTATGTCCACTAAAAGATGGTGACAAGCCAGCAGCAAAGACATCCTCATCTAAAGAAGAAGCAAAATACCAAAATAATCTTTTAGATTCCCAAATTTCTTGTTATATCCACTACAATATTAACTTCATTTATCACGAATAGTTCCTCAAGAAATTCAATTCCCTCTGATCTCTAGATCCATAAGTGGTCTACTAAGATTTTCTTGAGTTTCATGCATTTTAACACAAATTGAAAACCATGATATGATAAGGAAAGATTCTTGCGCTTTCTAAAAGAAGGGATGAATTTCATCAAACACTTGATTTTTTTGTGTCCAAGAGAGCTGCATCCAAAGCACCTTACTGGATCACGACATTCCTTAGCTAGATGAGAAAAATCACCACATCAATAACAATATATGCTACCGCGTTTGGACTTAATCCAATCCTCATATCCGTGCTTCAGAGATAAAAGATTACGTTCTAATGAAATATTACTTGGAACGGATTGATTTGCCTCTTTTAACACTTGAGCGTAAGATCGTTTAGATGAAAGGTTACGATCTAGATATAGATTGGGATAATAGTTGAATCGAGGAAACGAGAATGATGTAGTAGGATACGAAAAAGAAGAAGAAAGACGCAAGAAAGAGAAAGCATCAGACGCCGTTTTTTCTTTAATTTGAATTTTTTTTTGAATCTAATAATTCAAATTTTAAATAATTATTTTAAAAATATATGTATAATAGTAAATAAAAAAGGTCTGACAATTTTACTTTCTTTTGTTGAATTGATCTATAAATAAATTTATATTTTAAATATCTATATATATGTATATAAATAGTTATGAATATATTTTTGTGAGTGTGTATTGAAAATTATTTTAATTACATACTAACCTATTGTAACAAGGAATAATTTTAAGAAATATTTTTTGTATTTCTTAACTAACATTATTTGGTTATTGTGAAATAACATTTATATACATATGTTGATAAAAAATTTAATTGATGGTTGAATCATGAATTTATTATCAATTAATTTATAGATAAGTTTGAACAATTTATCTAGTCGACTGTTTTCATATGGTACTACGAGATATTTCCTTCTTAGAGTTTTCCTAATTTTATACTCCTAGCTTGGCTTGCAACATTGAGCTATAGCTACAGCGAGCTATTACACGTCGTATCATGGAAAGAACTTTACTCGGTGGGATGCTCACGGGCATACATTGGTTCATGCTATTAGTGATGCAATGAAATAACCATTAGTAGGGTCAATTATATGGTATTTTCAGAAGGTCGGTGAGATGTCATCATACAACCAAATCGGTATGAGTATGGCGAATGCTTGTTTAATGGATGTTCTGGTTATCTTGGTTGATACTTAGTATTAATGAGTCGAATACCCCATTACCCCGGTCTGTATGCAGATTTATAATATACTTTTAACTATGATCTAGTTTAGCATAGTACATCATATGTGCTAACTTTTTGGATGTAGGAGCATGTAAGGTTTGATTTCTCATATTATACAGCATTTATCTTATGATACACACATCAACTTATTTTTTTAGCATATGAATCACCCATACCAGACTGTTATCTAACCCATTGTTTGTATGTATGTCCTTATAACTCGTAGGTACTTATTATGAGTAGACCAATGTATTGGTACGGTGATGATGTATAGAACTATACAATGGATAAGAAGAATGCCTATGGTTTTTCATAATATTATTGAAGCAACTGCTATTATTTCATTACGTAGTGCACTGAGTAATCAACATTTGTTATTATTTAGATACAATTTTTCGCTTGTGCGATCATTATTGTACTTGGATGTAACAAGTCATATTTATTAGATGTATAGTCTTATGGGCCACGTTCTACTCTGATAATGGTTTGTTTTGGTATTAGTTGTTTTTATTTGATCATACCACTATCTCTCCTATTTTATATCTACTTATATATTACATTTTTTTTATGCTCTATGAGATATATGATTAGTTATCAAATTTTTCTTTGGACAACTAGTGATGCACTATGCTTCGATTTAGTACCGTACAACATATGTTGTCCTCTATACATATACCGAAGGTGGATGAGAGTCGCATTATGTTGAAAGAAAAGGAGATCAAAAAATAGAAACTCTAGAGATGATTTTTTACGAGCATAAGAAAAAATAAATATAACAATATTTTGAGAGAAAATATGCACATTTTTGCAACATTTGCAAAATATGTTTATAAAATATTTAAAAAAAAAGAATACATAATTTTACAAATAGTTGCAAAATGAATGATAATAAATAGTGCCATTTTCAAATGCAAAACAAATAAAATAATAATTATTATTTTGTAAATATTAGCAAAATGAATAAATATAAATGCATTTGTATGATGAAAAAACATATTCCACGCTAATATTCGCAAACAAATGCATAACGTTGTAGATATTTCAAAATTTAAAAGATGTGAACATACTTTCTAAAAGAAGAAGTTTAATTTTTGCAAATATTTGCAAAACGAATCAATATAAACATATATTCTAAAGCAATAAAAATGTCTCTACAAATATCTATGTTATACCATACTTTGTCGAAGGAATTCCAGCTATATATCTAAGGTTGAAGGGTTTATTGGTAGCTCGTTCTTGAAAGAAAATAAACAAAAATGAAATGTATGGCCTACCTAATAACTTCAAAACCCAAGATAGTGACAAGTAAACTATGATATCTAGATTCGAAAGTATACAACCAAAGGTTTATATACCAAAGGGATTAACATAAGAAAAGCTTAACTTACAACTAAAACTGAAATCCCAAATCGAAAGGTTAATATAACATAATATTATGTTTTGTTATCTACCAATATAGACTATCAGGTAGGAATTGAAGATTGAGGGGCCCAAAATTTTAAAAGACTAAAACTATAGAAGACAAAATCAACGAAAAATAATGTGCACCAATACACGATTATAAAACCCCATATTTTGGAGTGTCATAATATGGAAAATTAAATTTCAATATTTATAATTCACAACTAATAAGCATGATAATTCAATTATAAAATTACTGTTGGGAATTTGATTAATTAAGTGCGGGTACTTTAAAAATTAATTAAATAGATGAAGGGTACCTAGAGTAAATAAAGCTGGCCTTATCACTGAGAATAAATAAATTTTACTTTTGAATGAAAAAAATCTTATATTAAGGGAAACAGGTTAAAGAGAAGAGGAATATAAAGTTATTAATATATAAACCTCTCATCATTTACATTCATTCTCATTTACAAAACAAAGATAAAACCCCTATCATCACAAGGTCGACCAGCGTTTTTGTGGAAAATGAAAAGGAATTCAAACCAAAGACTAAGACTCTCATTTCTAAGGAAAATAGAAGATTTAATCGAGGCTTTTAAATCTTAAGCGAGCAATATATTTTCCTAAAAGCCTTCAAAACCCATTTGGTTTTGGATTTAAAACTTTTTTGATATTCTGAATGGTGATAAGCTTGATTGGATAATGGTAAATGATGTTGTCTGTGTTTAATGAATTAAATTAATAAAATTTAGTAATATTGTAGGATAAAACATGATTTAATCATCTTTATATGGCATGAAAATTTAATATGGTATTTTTAATGATAAAATAAAGATGGGTTTTAAAGTTTAAAATTTTTGGTCAAAGGAATATCGTATTATGAATTTTCTAAGTTCAAAATAGCTTACTTAAAATATAAATTAATATTTAAAAGTATTAAAATTAAAAAAAAAATTGGTATTATTATCGAAGGTGGAAGAATATTTTACAATTTTGGTGAATTTTTGGGAGTTTTCCCAACAATTTTGAATTAACATGTATTAGATGGCTAAGGAAAAGTATGCCTTAATTAATAATGTAATTAGAGAAACTAAAATTGAATGGGGATTAATAATCGGCAATAATCAAGTAACAATATTACAAAATAAAAGTAACCGCTGAATAATTGATGTATGTATAGATTAGTTTAAATATGATTGCTTCATTAGGGAAAACTATCATTTTCCATTTAATTGTGGATTTTTCATATCAACATATGACAAAAAATCAACCTGTGATGGCTCATTTAAATGTCAGCATGCGAAAGCACCGTTCAACCTTCGATATCTCTAAATATTAACTTTGGATTGCTATAAATGTTCATCATGCGATATCTACAAATGCTCAACGTCCTACAGTTATGGATACTCTATAGCCTGTGAATGTCGATATGTAATAACTTGTTTAGATCAACCAACGATGAAAATAAGACTCAACATGAGATAGAATCAAGTGTCAACCTGCGATGGCTTATATAGATCAACATGTGATAACTTCTAAGCATTCAACCTACAGTGGCTTGTAAGGTTCAATATGCGATGGCTACAAGGACACAACCTTCGGTAGCTTTGGAATTTGAAATGTGAAATATCAAGGTGCGATAGACTAGTGTGGTAGTTTTGACATGCGATAGCTAAGGAAGCTAAAATATCCTAAATAAAATCAGAAAATACTTTGTTGCATTTTGCAAGCCAGTTTCAAAGATGTTGGTTTTGAAGTTTCATATGAAATTGTGAAAGAAAATTTATAAGTTAAATCGAGTTAACTTATTTAAACTTTGAAATAGGCTAAACTTAGGGAAACTAAAAAATGATGGTTGCATCATTCAAATTAAAGATTAAAAAATGTTTTATCCAAAGAATTTGTAGGGTACACGAAATAAATGAAAAAGATATGTTGGACCCAAGATCGTAAAACATACCGAGTCATGGATTTTTTGAATGGTAGACTTCCAAGACTAATGATGTCTAAAATTAAACATTATATGATAAGGAGCTAGGACTAGGGATGCCTATAGTGTTCAATCTAGAAAAATGAAACTTTATTGTAAGTTTATAGCAAGGCATCGAATGTTGAAAGCGATTTATTTTTAATCAATGAATTGACTAAATGAAAGAGCTTCTAGGACTAGGAGGGGCTATTGGCGTTTAGTAAGGATGCTTACTAGAATGTATACAAGGTGCTTACATTTAATTTCCTAGGAGAGTTAGGGTGGCCCGTGGTAGAATGAGTGGCCATTTCATCGGCAATGTTGTTTGGGAAAAAGATAAAACAGTGGTAAATGGACCAAAGGAGTGATCAGTAAAATAAGCCAATGATAACTTTCAAGTCAACATCTAAATAAGAAACAGCGTGAAATTTGTGAATGTGATTGATAATTTTATGACATGGTTCATAACGACTTGATGATAATATAGGGTATACTTAAATTTAAATGGATGAATATACATATGACATGGTTCATAATTGAATGATAAGTGTAGGGTATACTTCTAACTGAAATGATGTTATATGAATGGTTATGCTGTGATGATTGTTTACGTGACATGATGAAATTGTTATGATGTATAAATGAGTGAAAAACTAATTCTGTGCTTTGGTGGCGGGATCTCACTATTTGTTGTTTAGGTTAAATTTTTACTCATACCAGCTTTATGTCTAATGCACGTTTTTTTTAATTTACCATAAATCATAGGTACTTATTCGAGTAGGTTGAATTTGTGAGCATGGATTGGTTTCTTTTGGATGATGAATAAAGTAGCCAAAGAAAAACAGCAGGCTTGTAGCTAATAAAAGTTTTTTATTCCGCTATTGTAAAACCAAATTTGCAATTAGTAAGTGTTAATGTCGGCATCTTCACATGTTGGGCACGACACCATTATTTATTATTGTTATATTTTACCCCTACATGCGCATGTTATGGAATTATGGAAAATGTAAGGAAAAGTATGTGTAATAAAACTTTATTTAGCTGCTCTATTTACTAAATGTTGTAGAAAAAATTTACATGCTAATCTAATTTTTTCACTTGAAAATTATTTTGGTGATAATGGCATTCTCATCGTTTATTTTTAGGTCTTAAAATAGATGATATTACAACTTGGTACCGAGCACAGATTAGGAGGCACTTTAGTAAAACAGAGCTAAGTAGAAATCTAGGAAGAAACTAGATAGTTGAAAACTAACACCTTAAGGAAGTGAATAACACTAGATATAACATACTTGTATTTTTTATGAAGGTATATACATGGAAATATATATATATATATATATATATATATATATCTTACTATTGTTCTCGTTGATTTACTTCTATTTCTTACGAACGCTTGTTCATACAAAAAGCAAGAATGTATTTATGAAGCGGGCGTTTGATGTCCGACGGTGCTAGAGCTATTGCTAGTAGAAGACCTCTTGTACATAAACAAATTTTCCAAGAAAGGAGACAAATCCTAAAGTTCATGCTAGAGCTAGTACCTAAAAGCTTACCTCAGTTATTGTAAGAACGGATATGAATGCTCTTCTTCTGCTTGTTTATGATAGAAATGATAAGGCAATAGCAGATTGATGTTGTTGAGCCTAGACATGTCGCTAGATAAGCAGACTTTTCTAAGATGATACGGGATTATAAAAACTATGGAGAAAAGGTGTTTGCGAGGAAGGAGTCTACATTAGAAATAACAAACTGGTTGAAGGTGTGTAAGCACATCTTCGGAGACTAGGGTACGATAATTCACAGAAAAGAAGCTTGGCTTCCCATTAACTTCAGAAAGATGCCTTAGACTGGTGGGAGGCTATGATTGCAGAAGTTCCAAAAGAGGAGCATGATAGGAGTTTGTGGAGCAATTTAATTCTCAGTTTATCCCTGAATCATGGAAGAGTGCTTTGTATTGGGAGTTCTTCGATTTAAAATAAGGCGAGATGACTCTGGCAGACTAGGTTCAGCGTTTCAATGCTTTGAAAAAGTATGTAAGGGAGCATATCATTACTCCACTAAAGAAAATGAGGAGTTCATTGAAGGACTAAGGAAGGGGCCGAATCATAAGGGTTGTCCTTGCTATCTCCTTTTGAAATGATGGTTGAGATGGTGAGGAGATATGATTGCTTATTTCAGAAAGAGAAAAGGGTTGATGTTAGACCTAACGGTGGGAAGAAGAAGTGTAACGACCCTGAAATTCAGACCTAGTTTAAAATTTTAAATATCGCTTATTTAGTGTAGAATTTCGAATTTTCACAAAACAAATTCCGATGCTATTCAAACTTCATATTTGGTATGCGTCTAATTAAACATAGCAACTGGTAAATTTTCGTCCGAAAATATGAAAGTTCATTTCGTGCGTAAATTTACTTCAATTAAATCAGTTAGTAATCGATGAAAATAAACCGTTTTCGAAACCTAAATATTTTTACATAGAAAAATTCTAAATCATCTTCTGAGCAAGACGTCATTTTTCATTTTTCCAAATTCGGACTTCTTTAGCTCTGTCGCTCTTATTTTTCGACGTTTACTGCATTTTCATTCAGTAGAAAATTTCGAATTTTTATAGTTCGATCGTATCACCAATATCTTCATACCGTTGTGACCGCCTCGTCGCGCTGATCAAAACGTATATTTATTTGTGTCAATCGGAGTTCGGCGTTGCGAGTTATAATTGGTTAACGGAGTACAAACTGGTCTGTTACGCAGCACAAACCGGTACCCAATTTTCTTCACTGTACAGAGTTCTAGGAGTCCTATGTCTATTCCGTTGTCTTGGAAACCTAATAGCCACCACTTTGCAGAGAACATCATTGCATTGACCTTTGCACTCTGAACCCCTCTGTATATATCTGCTACCCCCTCTGCCTTGCATTAACTGCTCTGCCTTCATTTATTGCTCAGTGCTATTGGTACGTGCATCTTCCTTCCTCTTTTCTCTCCTTAACTTGCTTTGTACATGTTCTCTTGCATATGTCTTTTCATATTATTTTTTTGGAAGCGTACATTTATATATTGGAAGTTTCAATGCATTGGTTACCGAGGCCTTGTCTAATTCTTTGTATATATCTTCTTTATCTCCTCCCAGAGAAATAAAGGGTTGCTTGCTTATATCTTTCACCTGCTCCACTTTGAACGTATCACCATTTGTAGCTCCAACAGAGAGCAGTCCTTCCTCCCCTTCTTCAACATCGGCAGCCCTCCCTCATCACCATGAACGCACGCATCAAACACCCATTGCCCGAGCTTCGACCAAACCTACCCACCCGACACCTTTACCTCCGCCTTCACCCTTTCCCTCACCCTCCCTGCGCCATAATCCACTACGCGACCATCTCCGCTTCAAATTCCATCACCACTTCGCTGGCGTGAATGTCGCCACTTCCTTCACGTGCTGGCCAACATCCGCCCGAGCCTACCGGACCCACAATCCTCCGCCTCAGCCTTATTCCCTCCGCGCAACACCCGCACCCACTGCACGTGCTCCTCCACCGAACGCCACTTCCACCTGCTCTAGCCGAACCGCATCCACTTCCCTCCATCGCCGTACACCGTCCACCTCAGCCGCGAGCCACCATATCTCGCTCAGCCTCGCCTTCCCGAGCATGCAACCCTCCCTCTGCCTTGGTCTGACTGCCACAGCAGCCCGTGTTTTCCCCCTCCACGCTTTTGCCGTCCATCTCGGCACAGCCTCCTAGTCATGCGTGCAACAACTTTGCTTTTCTCTTGTGTAAGTATACATATATTATGTTTTATATAACTGTAGTTTATATAACATATTGCGTAAGTTAGTTTGTATTAATATTACATATTGGTATAGTAGTATAGATATTTGTAAACTCTTATATCAGTCACATAAGTAAATAAGTTATTTATACTAGTATTACGTTGTTTTGTTATGTGGATTTAAATCCTTGCAGTTGCTGTGTAGTTATAGGGATTGATATATTATATATGCATGCATGTTTGTCATAGATTTTATGATTTTATATACATTTGATTTTTAGTATATATATGTATATTAGTTTTGCGTAACTTTGTTTATATGAATATTTTTTTTATATTGTTCAAAGTATTGCAATATATAATATGGGTTTTAAAAGCTATTGTTTCCTTGTTTAACTTTATGCGGTAGATGCGTAAGTATATAGATATTAGTTGCAGTTCGTTTTCCTTTTGTATAAGGTTATGGTATAGGTATATAAACTATATTGATAGGTAATATTATTATATATATATTGTTTCCTGATTGGTTCCATTGTTATAATAGTTGTATAGATTGTATATGTATTTATTTGTTAGTTATATGTAATAGTTTGCTATATCCTGTACACTATGCTATTTCATATATTAAGATTTGAACTGCATATATTTTACAATCTTAATGCTGCTTTGTTTTCTATTTTATATCTCACAGTTTCACCTATGCCAATTTACCAGTGTATATTATTTACAACCATCATATGTATATAATATTGGATTTTATAAAGTGAATATGGGACAGTTGACCTTATACATGTAAGTTATATATATTTGTTTTAAATGTAAGTATTTTTCATTCATAATTATTTCAAAATACAACGTTATATATTTAAGTGTGATTTCTTTTTGTGCGTTTTGAAAAGGTTACAATGGATTTTGGAACACATACTTATATATTTAATGTAATACGTGTTTGAATTTAGCGCATAGTTTTACATATAGATTCACTTATATAAGTTATCATCATCAATCCGGTCCTGATTTGATTTCGTCCTTTTCTACTTTTCAGTTCTGTTTGTCAATTTGTGTCAATCTTGCTTAATTTGGATTCGTAATTCAATTTCAGTGTCCGTATCAGTGTGCATATCCGTGTCACCTTCTGTAATTTCTCTAGCCTCGAAAGGTGAGCAATCACTCACGATTAATGTTCTTTTATTTATTAAATTTGATTCCGATTGAAACAACAATTGAAATATTGATACTGTTAGTTATTTACACTGTTAAAAATATGTTATTACCTGTATCAGTTCACCTGTGACATCTGACACCATTATCTGTTAATTATTTATGCGATGATAATACAGTTTGGTTGATAATTGATTGATTGGTTGTTGTTTATATTGGATGTTAAATTGTTATGAATAGAGTGATAAATATGAAATTGAATTTGACGTAGGATAGATAGCGACTTGAAATTGATACGTATGTTGAATTTAATTAGACGAACTTGTATAATATAACCCCTTTTATTTGTTAAGTTAATTGACACGTAGAATTTGATAAATTACCCTTTGAACCATTGAACGTATATTGGATTAATTGTTGTAGTATAAAATTGAAATGGAACGACAAGTGAAAAATCGTAATATAATAATCTTTAATCTACACGAAATGATAGTGTAGATTCTACAAATAATTATATTAGTTTGCACGAATAACAATGTGAATTAATACGATTATTTCGGGATTATTTAAATTGATTATTGGATTGTTATTGATTATTGTCATTGCTTGTTTATTTACCTTGACACCATCCCATTTATCCCAGCAAGTTCCCATTGCTATGCTTTGATTTTTGAATTGAAATGATATTGGGTTGAAATGATAAATACCCAAATGAACTTGACTTAGGATAGTAAATTAAATAAAACCCGATTGGTCAATAACTTTATTTAAAATAAAATAATGATTTTATTTGAGTAAAGAACAAGGTTTTAAAATGAAATTGGAATTTGAATTTAATGGAAGGAAATTTGTTAATATTTAAAATCTGAAACAAATATTAACATAGTAGTTGTTGAAAGAACGTTGTTTTAAAATTAATTATTGACAATAAAAATGTGGAATTATTCATTGAATTAAGATTGAAATGATTTAATAATTGAGTTTGAATTTATAATTAAGTTGAAATTATTAAGTTTTGAAATAACTAATAATTAAGTTGAAATTATTTAATAATTGAATAAGATTGAATTATTTGAATAAGTGAATTTGAACTTCGGTTTCTTTATTTATTAAGTTTTGGAAAAATTATTTAAGTAAGTTAAAGTGAAATTTGATTTCTCGAATATATGAAATCTAGTTCCTTTATTAATTGAGTTTTGAAATTTGTAACTATGTAAAGAATAAGTTAAATTGAATTTCTTAACAAGAAGTAAATGTGTTTTATTGAAATTAATGTAAGAATTGTAATTTAAGGAATTTTATTTGACAAATTTAATTTAATTAAATTTGAAAGTTTAGAGATAATGAAGTTAACTTAAGTGATTGATTTAATGACTTGGAAATAAAAATAATAATTGTTTGGATGTTAAATTAACTTAACGAGTATTGAATAAAATCGATAAATAAATTTTAAATTGATTTGAATGTTAAATTTAATTAATTTAAATAATTTCGGAATGAAACTTATGTACGAACTTGAATCAATATTGACTTGTTTAAGAATAATTTGAAATTGAATTATAAGCTTTTGAAATGGTAATTTGAAAGTTTTGAAATGTAAATTATGGAAATTGATATAGAAAGACATATGGAATGCTATTACAAATTCTAATTGAAATTGAAATTGAAATTGATTGTTTTGAAATATATTAAACGACCAATCGGTGTAATAAATACGTAGCTATTAAAGAGACCGGGATCGGATATGGACATACTCTCTGTCGATACCGAAAACCGTTTTAATAACTATTATGCGCGGAGTGTTGACCCGGAATGAAGTGGATGATTTGGTGAACGCGTTGACTGAAGAAAGAGAACGATATTGGATGACCCCTGACATGACTAAAACAGGAGCCGCGCCGGGCCATTGAGGTTCGCCACCTCTAGCGGACGCACTTCTTCGATACCATATCTATTACATTTGTGATTCGATTTGGGTGCACCCCTTGATTTGGGAGTGTTGTTTTGCGGTGTTGAGGTAGCTGCTGGCTATGGTCAACATCAGTCCGGATCACGCAACTACTAGTATCCTAGTTGGTATCGCCTCATGTACCTTGTCATACTGATTATCCTATTCGCGACCACTACGTTTTGTTTTGTGTTATACCTATAGGGTACCCTCTGATAACCACCAGTTTACGGTGGGGTTTACGGTGCTGTATAGACTATGACATTATAAAAATGTGTTAAGGGGAATTATGGTACCTTAACGCTATTTAATACTTTATATTACCGATAGACATTATCTACTTAGCGTACATTACTACCTAGTAGATAGTTTAACGGATCCTTAGAGGATGGTTATTCCAACGTCCTTTGAGTTACTTGTATTTCGATTTCTATTTCACTTGAGTTGGATTTATTGATATAAGAATATTAATCCTGACTCGAGTGTTTTGTATTTTGCTTTACGCTCGGGTCAGATTGAGTGTACCGGTATTCGAGACTCACCTTTGGAGTTGGAGCTTTGCTTGAAGATCCAGCTATCTATCCAGCTTTCAGATATCCAGTTGATTCCAGTGATGTATTCCGATATTGTATTTGACTATTATATTCGAGACATCTGTTGTACCTTATTTAACTCTGATATGTATATAGTAGCTTCATGAACTACTATCTTTTGTTTCCGCTGCATTTATTACTCTTTGTCTGTGATCTGTGATTATTTATTTACTGTATATGCTCAGTTTGGCAAAACTTTAAATTAACAATTCGGTATTTTGAATTATTCAAGTCCGACATGTGCGGATGCGAATAGTCCAAAATAGCGGGTCGTTACAGTTGGTATCAGAGCTTTGGCTCTAGGCAAAATTTAGCATATAGGGTAAATGTATTTACAGAATCACTCTCATTCGAGTTTCAATCTCTTCCTTTCGACTCAATCCCTTTGAATTTTGGAACGTTCCCTCGGTTCCGAAATTCATTCTTGTCCCTCACTATTCGTCTTCTTTCAATTCTGGAGCATCCCATAACTTCACTTCGAATGACCCTTATAATGAATCTGCGGTCTCCCCAAACGCCGAATGATTTGTAAATGGGTGAAACTTCTTTACAATAAGCATTGATTTACCGGAGATTTCTGTATCCTCGGTTTACGATGTTATCTATCTCCTGCAATACCTGAATTCTATTTCTTGAGATAGAATGTTGACTTACCTCGGAATTCTGCATCGATCTTATTCTTGAAGCCACGGTCAATCCGGTTAAGGTTGCCCGCGATTTATATAAACTTATCAGGTTTCCTATTTTGTTATTTAATTATCTATCTTTGTTTCAAACCTATTTTCAAATCAAAATTTTCTTTGATTTGATTTCCATCAAGTTAAATCTCTATACTTGCTTTGAAATCCATTGTTGTATCGTCAAGCGGAGAAGTGTCTTTGAAAATTAATATTAAAAATGTTTTACATATATTGTGTTGTTGAGTTGTTGATGTTGATTTGGGTTTTCGATCGATTCGTCTGATCAATGCCATCGATAGGATTTCCAAACACTTGAACATAACAAACTGACACAATAATATTTTCGAATTTGGTGAATAAAACAGTTTTGTATGATTATATTATAGATAAGTATAAATTTCTCTGAAATTAAATTGTTAATTTGTTGTCTGGAATAATAATAAATGAACTTATAAAGCTTGTTTATATTTTGATTTGGAATTCAAATGGATTTAAATTAGGATTTGAGAATTTAATTTTCGGTGATTTCAAACTTGGCTTTAAAGTTTTAAAAGGTATATTACTTAAAGTATTTTCGAATAGAAATCTTTTCAAAGAAATTTTAGATTTTTAAATCAGTGCTCTTCTCTTTGTCGCTCGAAAATAATTTCGGTGATGACGGCCGCATCATCGACATTCATTTTCGAGTTTCGAAGTGGAGAGACTATTCTGTAGCTTTGCTACGGTTTGTTTTGAAAAAAAAATTGATTTGGATTTCTAAAACATTACTTGATTTATAATATATATTGAAGATATAAATTTGATTTGATATATTATGAATATATATATTTATTTTATCTCAAGTTGTTGAAGCTAATCGGTAATTAATTCTTAAAATTTGTTAAAGGATGGTTTTACAATTTTAAATGAAGAGCTTGAAATAACTGGATTGTAAAATTTTATTTAGATAATACTCAATTGCATTATATATAACTTACCTAATTTTTTTTAAATAGTTAATTATGTAATTGAATATTATACAGTAGAAAATGATATCAAAGGATGTTTTAATAAATTGAGTAGTCATAATGTACCTAATATATATGTGATAGGGTATATTAAGTATAATAAATTTAATAATAATTTGGAATAAAGAAGAATTAAATTTGTCAAAGACGGTTTGATTATAATAAATGGCTTCAAATTTATGATCTTTGAAGTTGTTAATTTAAGAAAATTGGATACTATATAATATAAATTGTCTTTATAAATAAAATGTAAGTGCGTATAATAAATGTTATTCACTTAAATTCTAATTATAAATGTTTATGAGATAAATGAAATAATAAGTTAAATAAATAATAGGTATGATTAATGGAAGAAATTTTGTTTTGAAAGTTAATAAATTGAATTAAATCAACTTAAAAGAATATCTTGAATTAATTGAATTTAAATTGAATTTCATTTGAAAGGAATCTTGTGTACCTAACATTAATATATGTGAAATCAAATCAATTTGATGAAAGTCTTGAATTTAAAGTCAAATTGTTAAATATAAATTAATTTAAATTGAAATTTCTATGGTTTAAATCAATTGCTTATTTTGTAATTCAAGTCTATTTCTTCTGGTTGTTTCTATTCTCCTACCTCCTTCCTTTTCGGGGACGAAAAGTTTTGAGTGGGGGAGAATGTAACGACCCTGAAATTCAGACCTAGTTTAAAATTTTAAAAATCGCTTATTTAGTGTAGAGTTTCGAATTTTCACAAAACTAATCCCGATGCTATTCAAACTTCATATTTGGTATGCGTCTAATTAAATATAGCAACTGGTAAATTTTCGTCCGAAAATATGAAAGTTCATTTCGTGCGTAAATTTACTTCAATTAAATCAGTTAGTAATCGATGAAAATAAACCATTTTCGAAACCTAAATATTTTTACATAGAAAAATTCTAAATCGTCTTCTGAGCAAGACGTCATTTTTCGTTTTTCCAAATTCGGACTTCTTTATCTCCGTCGCTCTTATTTTTCGACGTTTGCTGCATTTTCCTTCAGTAGAAAATTTTGAATTTTTATAATTCGATCGTATCACCAATATCTTCATACCGTTGTGACCGCCTCGTCGCGCTGATCAAATCGTATATTTATTTGTGTCAATCGGAGTTCGGCGTTGCGAGTTATAATTGGTTAACGAAGTACAAACTGGTCCGTTACGCAGCACAAACCGGTACCCAACTTTCTTCACTGTACAGAGTTCTAGGAGTCCTATGTCTATTCAGCTGTCTTGGAAACCCAATAGCCACCACTTTGCAGAGAACATCATTGCATTGACCTTTGCACTCTGAACCCCTCTGTATATATCTGCTACCCCCTCTGCCTTGCATTAACTGCTCTGCCTTCATTTATTGCTCAGTGCTATTGGTACGTGCACCTTCCTTCCTCTTTTCTCTCCTTAACTTGCTTTGTACATGTTTTCTTGCATATGTCTTTTCATACTATTTTTTTTGGAAGCGTACATTTATATATTGAAAGTTTCAATGCATTGGTTACCGAGGCCTTGTCTAATTCTTTGTATATATCTTCTTTATCTCCTCCCAGAGAAATAAAGGGTTGCTTGCTTATATCTTTCACCTGCTCCACTTTGAACGTATCACCATTTGTAGCTCCAACAGAGAGCAGCCCTTCCTCCCCTTCTTCAACATCGGCAGCGCTCCCTCATCACCATGAACGCACGCATCAAACCCCACCTACTCTTCCATTTGCTTTGCTCGAGCTTCGACCAAACCTACCCACCCGACACCTTTACCTCCGCCTTCACCCTTCCCCTCACCCTCCCTGCGCCATAACCCACTACGCAGCCATCTCCGCTTCAAATTCCATCACCACTTCGCTGGCGTGAATGTCGCCACTTCCTTCACGTGCTGGCCAACATCCGCCCGAGCCTACCGCACCCACAATCCTCTGCCTTAGCCTTATTCCCTCCGCGCAACACCCGCACCCACTGCACGTGCTCCTCCACCGGACGCCACTTCCACCTTCTCTGGCCAAACCCCATCCACTTCCCTCCATCGCCGTACACCGTCCACCTCAGCCGAGAGCCACCACATCTCGCTCAGCCTCGCCTTCCCGAGCATGCAACCCTCCCTCTGCCTTGGTCTGACTGCCACAGCAGCCCGTGTTTTCCCCCTCCACGCTTTTGCCGTCCATCTCGGGAAAGCCTCCTAGTCATGCATGCAACAACTTTGCTTTTCTCTTGTGTAAGTATACATATATTATGTTTTATATAACTGTAGTTTATATTACATATTGCGTAAGTTAGTTTGTATTAATATTACATATTGGTATAGTAGTATAGATATTTGTAAACTCTTATATCTGTCACATAAGTAAATAAGTTATTTATACTAGTATTACGTTGTTTTGTTAAGTGGATTTAAATCCTTGCAGTTGCTGTGTAGTTATAGGGATTGATATATTATATATGCATGCATGTTTGTCATAGATTTTATGATTTTATATACATTTGATTTTTAGTGTATATATATTAATTTTGTGTAACTTTTTTTATATGAATATTTTTTTTATATTGTTCAAAGTATTGCAATATATAATATGGGTTTTAAAAGCTATTGTTTCCTTGTTTAACTTTATGCGGTAGATGTGTAAGTATATAGATATTAGTTGCAGTTCGTTTTCCTTTTGTATAAGGTTATGGTATAAGTATATAAACTATGTTGAGAGGTAATATTATTATATATATATATTGTTTCCTGATTGGTTCCATTGTTATAATAGTTGTATAGATTGTATATGTATTTATTTGTTAGTTATATGTAATAGTTTGCTATGTCCTGTACACTGTGCTATTTCATATATTAAGATTTGAACTGCATATATTTTACAATCTTAATGCTGCTTTGTTTTCTGTTTTATATCTCATAGTTTCACCTATGCCAATTTACCAGTGTATATTATTTACAACCATCATATGTATATAATATTGGATTTTATAAAGTGAATATGGGACAGTTGACCTTATACATGTAAGTTATATATATTTGTTTTAAATGTAAGTATTTTTCATTCATAATTATTTCAAAATACAATGTTATATATTTAAGTGTGATTTCTTTTTGTGCGTTTTGAAAAGGTTACAATGGATTTTGGAACACATGCTTATATATTTAATGTAATACGTGTTTGAATTTAGCGCATAGTTTTACATATAGATTCACTTATATAAGTTATCATCATCAACCCAGTCCTGATTTGATTTCGTCCTTTTCTACTTTTCAGTTCTGTTCGTCAATTTGTGTCAATCTTGCTTAATTTAGATTCGTAATTCAATTTCAGTGTCTGTATCAGTGTGCATATCTGTGTCACCTTCTGTAATTTCTCTAACCTCGAAAGGTGAGCAATCACTCACAATTAATGTTATTTTATTTATTAAATTTGATTCCGATTGAAACGACAATTGAAATATTGATACTGTTAGTTATTTACACTGTTAAAAATATGTTATTACCTGTATCAGTTCACCTGTGACATCTGACACCATTATCTGTTAATTATTTATGCGATGATAATACAGTTTGGTTGATAATCGATTGATTGGTTGTTGTTTATATTGGATGTTAAATTGTTATGAACAGAGTGATAAATATGAAATTGAATTTGACATAGGATAGATAGCGACTTGAAATTGATACGTATGTTGAATTTAATTAGACGAACTTGTATAATATGACCCCTTTTATTTGTTAAGTTAATTGACACGTAGAATTTGATAAATTACCCTTTGAACCATTGAACGTATATTGGATTAATTGTTGTAGTATAAAATTGAAATGGAACGACAAGTGAAAAACCGTAATGTAATAATCTTTAATTTACATGAAATGATAGTGTAGATTCTAGAAATAATTATATTAGTTTGCACGAATAACAATGTGAATTAATACGATTATTTCGGGATTATTTAAATTGATTATTGGATTGTTATTGATTGTTGTTATTGCTTGTTTATTTACCTTGACACCATCCCAGTTATCACACTGCAAGTTCCCTTTGCTATGCTTTAATTTTTGAATTGAAATGGAATCGAGTTGAAATGATAAATACCCAAATGAACTTGACTTAGGATAGTAAATTAAATAAAACCTGGTTGGTCAATAACTTGATTTAAAATAAAATAATGATTTTATTTGAGTAAAGAACAAGGTTTTGAAATGAAATTGGAATTTGAATTTAATGAAAGGAAATTTGTTAATATTTAAAATCTGAAACAAATATTAACATAGTAGTTGTTGAAAGAACGTTGTTTTAAAATTAATTATTGACAATAAAAATTTGGAATTATTCATTGAATTAAGATTGAAATGATTTAATAATTGAGTTTGAATTTATAATTAAGTTGAAATTACTAAGTTTTGAAATAATTAATAATTAAGTTGAAATTATTTAATAATTGAATAAGATTGAATTATTTGAATAAGTGAATTTGAACTTCGGTTTCTTTATTTATTAAGTTTTGGAAAAATTATTTAAGTAAGTTAAAGTGAAATTTGATTTCTCGAATATATGAAATCTAGTTCCTTTATTAATTGAGTTTTGAAATTTGTAACTATGTAAAGAATAAGTTAAATTGAATTTCTTTACAAGAAGTAAATGTGTTTTATTGAAATTAATGTAAGAATTGTAATTTAAGGAATTTTATTTGACAAATTTAATTTAATTAAATTTGAAAGTTTAGAGATAATGAAGTTAACTTAAGTGATTGATTTAATGACTTGGAAATAAAAATAATAATTGTTTGGATGTTAAATTAACTTAACGAGTATTGAATAAAATCGATAAATAAATTTTAAATTGATTTGAATGTTAAATTTAATTAATTTAAATAATTTCGGAATGAAACTTATGTACGAACTTGAATCAATATTGACTTGTTTAAGAATAATTTGAAATTGAATTATAAGCTTTTGAAATGGTAAATTGAAAGTTTTGAAATGTAAATTATGGAAATTGATATAGAAAGACATATGGAATGCTATTACAAATTCTAATTGAAATTGAAATTGATTGTTTTGAAATATATTAAACGACCAATCGGTGTAATAAATACGTAGCTATTAAAGAGACTGGGATTGGATATGGACATACTCTCTGTCGATACCGAAAACCACTTTAATAACTATTATGCGCGGAGTGTTGACCCAGAATGAAGTGGATGATTTGGTGAACGCGTTGACTGAAGAAAGAGAACGATATTGGATGACCCCTGACATGACTAAAACAGGAGCCGCGCCGGGCCATTGAGGTTCGCCACCTCTAGCGGACGCACTTCTTCGATACCATATCTATTACATTTGTGATTCGATTTGGGTGCACCCCTTGATTGGGAGTGTTGTTTCGCGGTGTTGAGGTAGCTGCTGGCTACGGTCAACATCAGTCTGGATCACGCAACTACTAGTATCCTAGTTGGTATCGCCTCATGTACCTTGTCATACTGATTATCCTATTCGCGACCACTACGTTTTGTTTGTGTTATATCTATGGGGTACCCTCTGATAACCACCAGTTTACGGTGGGGTTTACGGTGCTGTATAGACTATGACATTATAAAAATGTGTTAAGGGGAATTATGGTACCTTAACGCTATTTAATACTTTATATTACCGATAGACATTATCTACTTAGCGTACATTACTACCTAGTAGATAGTTTAACGGATCCTTAGAGGATGGTTATTCCAACGTCCTTTGAGTTACTTGTATTTCGATTTCTATTTCACTTGAGTTGGATTTATTGATATAAGAATATTAATCCTGACTCGAGTGTTTTGTGTTTTGCTTTACGCTCGGGTCAGATTGAGTGTACCAGTATTCGAGACTCACCTTTGGAGTTGGAGCTTTGCTTGAAGATCCAGCTATCTATCCAGCTTTCAGATATCCAGTTGATTCCAGTGATGTATTCCGATATTGTATTTGACTATTATATTCGAGACATCTGTTGTACCTTATTTAACTCTGATATGTATATAGTAGCTTCATGAACTACTATCTTTTGTTTCCGCTGCATTTATTACTCTGTGTCTGTGATTTGTGATTATTTATTTACTGTATATGCTCAGTTTGGCAAAACTTTAAATTAACAATTCGGTATTTTGAATTATTCAAGTCCGACATGTGCGGATGCGGATAGTCCAAAATAGCGGGTCGTTACAGTTGGTATGGAAATTGATATAGAAAGACATATGGAATGCTATTACAAATTCTAATTGAAATTGAAATTGATTGTTTTGAAATATATTAAACGACCAATCGGTGTAATAAATACGTAGCTATTAAAGAGACCGGGATCGGATATGGACATACTCTCTGTCGATACCGAAAACCACTTTAATAACTATTATGCGCGGAGTGTTGACCCGGAATGAAGTGGATGATTTGGTGAACGCGTTGACTGAAGAAAGAGAACGATATTGGATGACCCCTGACATGACTAAAACAGGAGCCGCGCCGGGCCATTGAGGTTCGCCACCTCTAGCGGACACACTTCTTCGATACCATATCTATTACATTTGTGATTCGATTTGGGTGCACCCCTTGATTTGGGAGTTTTGTTTCGCGGTGTTGAGGTAGCTGCTGGCTATGGTCAACATCAGTCCGGATCACGCAACTACTAGTATCCTAGTTGGTATCGCATCATGTACCTTGTCATACTGATTATCCTATTCGCGACCACTACGCTTTGTTTTGTGTTATACCTATGGGGTACCCTCTGATAACCACCAGTTTACGGTGGGGTTTACGGTGCTGTATAGACTATGACATTATAAAAATGTGTTAAGGGGAATTATGGTAACGCCTTAACGCTATTTAATACTTTATATTACCGATAGACATTATCTACTTAGCGTACATTACTACCTAGTCGATAGTTTAACGGATCCTTAGAGGATGGTTATTCCAACGTCCTTTGAGTTACTTGTATTTCGATTTCTATTTCACTTGAGTTGGATTTATTGATATAAGAATATTAATCCTGACTCGAGTGTTTTGTGTTTTGCTTTACGCTCGGGTCAGACTGAGTGTACCCGTATTCGAGACTCACCTTTGGAGTTGGATCTTTGCTTGAAGATCCAGCTATCTATCCAGCTTTCAGATATCCAGTTGATTCCAGTGATGTATTCCGATATTGTATTTGACTATTATATTCGAGAAATCTGTTGTACCTTATTTAACTCTGATATGTATATAGTAGCTTCATGAACTACTATCTTTTGTTTCCGCTGCATTTATTACTCTGTGTCTGTGATTATTTATTTACCATATATGCTTAGTTTTGCCAAATTTAAATTAACAATTCGGTATTTTGAATTATTCAAGTCCGACATGTGCAGATGCGAATAGTCCAAAATCGCGGGTCGTTACAAGAAGAGAAGTAATGTGTATCGGAATGGCAATGAGAATCAGTAGGGAGGAAATACCTTAGGATGAGGACCGCAGAAGCAGAATATGGTAGATGTTACTATTTTAACTATGGAAAAAATGGACACTACTCTACCAAGTGTACCCAACTGGAAAATAAGGACAAGGCAAGTGGTTTGCCCATAATAAACATAGCCATAAGAAGAGGTATTGCCCTGATATAAAGCAAACAATGGTTTATGATTTGGAGGAACCATCGACTAGACCGACGATTGAAGAAAATGGAAAGGGTGTTCTTGATGGTATAATTCTTATTTCCAGTATTTCAATTAGAGTTCTATTTGATACTGGTGCTACACACTCTTTCATTTCGAAATATTTGGTTGATAGGTTAGAATTAAATACTTGCTATTTGATTACTTTCTTGCATGTGGTTAATTTGATCGGTGGTTATGCCGAACTCGGATTAAGGTGCACTGCGCATGAGTTTGATTTGTATGGATATTTATTTATTTGCAACCCATATGTTTTTGGCATTGTAAGGTACGTGGTAATTTGGGCATGGATTGGTAATGCATAATAACACAAGGAACTATTATGCCGATAGAATTATCACTTTATAAAATCCAAAGGATGGAGAAAGGTTTACAATAGAACTAGACATAACGGAGGAGAAGTTGGGATTGATGTTATATGCAATGAACGATCAAGAAGATAAGATTACTAGTGATAGTGTGAGAATTTGCTAATTATTTTGAGATAATAACGGAATTACTACCCAAAAGAGTAATAGAATCCTGAATAGACTTGGTGTTGGTGGCTCAGCCCGTTAGTAGACCACTTAGCATAATGTCGCCCAAGGAGATGGAGGAATTAAAGAAGTGATTAGTGGAAATTAAGCATAAAAGTTTCGTTAGACCAAGTAGTTCACCATGGGTATCATTCGCAGTATTCATGAAGAAGTTGGATGTATTACTTCAGATTTGTATCATTATAGGAAGTTGAATGAATTGACGGTGAAGAATCATTACATAGAGTAGACGACTTATTTAATCAACTGAGTGGAGCTAAAGTATTATCGTAGCTAGATTTGGTAATAAGATTCCGTCAGCTGAGGGTAGTTGAGGATAGTGTTCCTTCGACCGCGTTTAAAACTAGATACAGTTCATAAGCGTGATCAGTTATGCCTTTTGGACTGACCAACGTCCCAACGTACTTTGTAGATTTTATGAGCTGAATATTTCATGATCAGTTGGATAAATTTATGCAGGTCTTCATCGATGATATTTTTATATATTCTAAGAATGAGAAAAACCATCAGTTGGATAAACTTGGGTTTTGGCTAGCTTAAATTTCTTGGTCATGTTGTTTCAAAGAATGTATTAGCAGTACATCAAAGACAGTGACTATACTGATTGGGAGAGACCTAAGACAGACATAGAAATAAATAGTGTCTTGAGCTTGGATGGCTACTACCAAAGATTCATTAAAAATTTCTCATGGATAATAGCACCCTTGACTAGGCTAACAAAGAAGAATGGGAAGTTCATATGGACTAATAGATGTGAAGGATCATTTAAGAGGTTGTTGATAATGCTTCTATCTCGAACATACTTGAAGGGAACCTAGGTTTGGTAGTATATACTAATGCATATGGTACCGGGTTTAGTGTAGTGTTGATGCAGCAAAGGCGAGTTATAGCTTATGCATCAAGGAAATTAAGGCTACATGAAGTTCAATATATGACTCATGACTTAGAGTTGGTAGTAGTGATCTTTGCGTTGAAGATTTGGATGCACTATCTTTTGGAAGAACGGTTCGAGTTATATACGGACTGTTATCCCATTTTTGGTGAAAACTGGAATATCAATATTATGTGCATTTTCACCACGAACGAACCAAGAAGAAGCAACCAGCAAGCGTATATAAGTCTAGGATTTCACTCAAGGTTCAAATATAAAAGTCCATTCGGTATCAAAGGTTTAAAGATTCATTCGGTAGTACATCACATATCTCATTCGGCATAGTTCATTCGGCACTCCACCTACTACACACCACCGATCCAGGAGGAAGGCACCACCGGTCCAAAAGCTTCTCCATCTTCCACCGAACCAGACCACTGCCGAACCAAAGTACACGAGCCCTTGCCGAACCACCATACTCCTACCACCGGACCAAAGCCATACTGGTCCAACACCACTCCCTGCATAGCCGGACGAAGCTTCATCCACTCACCACCGGACCAAGCTACGTCCCCTTCACTGAACCATCCTGCTCCATGTGTCGACCGAACCAAATTGCCAGACCAGATCGCTCCAGCCCAGGCCCACCGGCAGCTATATACTTTCAAGACATCTGCCCCCAGCCTCACTCTATAAATAGAGGGGCAGGGGTACAACAATGGCAGACAAGTTTGAGAGCTCAAGCACGGAAGGAACTTTCAAACAACATTCAGATACTTGTATACAAAGCTTTGTACTTGTAATCTGAAGAGAAAGAGGAGAATAACATATAAAGTGGACGTAGGCACATTCTGGCCGAACCACTATAAATCTGTGTGTCTTTTACAGTTTAGTCCCTGCTTTTTACATATTTGCATAAGTCACCCAAATCTTTAAAAACCACATAAAATCAACTAAATCGTACGACTTTGGGGTGTTTGCCCCTTTTTTGCGCAAACATTTTGGTGCTTTCACTGAGAGTTGAATTCAGGGATTCTACCGCTTGGAAGTTGAATTTGAAAGTTTAGAGATTCGGATTTGGAAGAGTCATGGCGAGACAATCAAGCAGAAGGCCAAGGCCAGAGCAGAGTCAACAGGAAGGGAGTCAAGAGGCTTCCTCAGGAGCAAACCAAGCTTCAGCCTTCATCACCAGGGATGAGATAGAGGCTATGATGAGAAGACAAGAAGAGATGATCCAAAACTTGCTTCAGCAAATTGGGCAACTTGGAGCACAAAACCAAGGGGCAACTGGAGTTCAGAACGGAGCAGGACCATCTGGCGTAGCACCAGAGCTAGGGGGCACTCACGCAGAGCATGTTGATCCGACCCCGGGAAGAGAGATGGGGGCATCCGAGCCACCTGGTAGCAATAGAGGAATGAACGTTCAGCCAGGGAGGCATACACATGAAAACTCCCACGGACTCGGGGGCAGGTCGAAGGCAGTGAACGAGGACTACAGCTTGGAGACGATGACAGATTAGCAGAGATGGTTAGAAGAGCTATGAGAGGCGGTTTAGTAAACAGAGACTTGGAAGATGTAAACAGGAGTCCTTTTTCACCTGCGATTAGGATGGCTAGAAACCCACCAGAATTCAAGCTACCATCAGTAGAGATGTACGATGGGAGGACAGACCCTACGGTCCATCTTACTAAGTATATGAGGCACATGGAAGTGCTGGGGGCATCACAGGAGGTCATGGCCAGGTGCTTTCCACTGTATTTGACGGACATTGCAGCGTTATGGTTTAGGCAACTGGAGAGCGGCTCCATAGGAACGTGGGCAGATTTAACTGAGAGATTCATGAGGCAATTCAGGGTTCATATTGCGAGACCCAAGAATGTGATGACTTTGGCAACCTTGAAGCATAAAACTGGAGAGACTTTGAGGAGCTTTTTAACGCGATTTAATGCGGCGGCAGCATCAGTGGATCGACTAGATTCATCTATGGTCATGATGGTGGCTGTATCTGGAATAGCTGATAGTACAGAGTTCAAGAATTCATTAACCAAGGACCCGCCTATGAATCTGGGAGAGTTCTATCATGAGGCTGAAAAGTTTCTGCGTTTGGAAGATGCTAGTGCAGAGAGAGAGAGGAAGAAGATGACGTTTACGCAATCAAGAGCGGAAACCCACCTGGAAAGGGTGCGGAGGCTGGCAAAGGAAAGAGAAAGGCTGAGGATAATGATGACAGGACAAAGTGGCAACGGAGGGAGCCGCGATTCACCACTCACACTGAGCTGAATGAGAGTATGGAACGAATTTATCAGGATACCAAGGAGCATGTTCCGTATCGTAGACCAATGCGAAGGGATCCAACCTCTAACGAAAGAAAATCAGATAAGTTCTGTGTATTCCATGAATTAAATGGTCATAACACTAATGATTGTAGACATTTGAAGGACGAGGTGGAAGGGCATATCAGGAACGGTATGCTCCTTCAGTATGTGAGGAGGCGAACTCCAGCAGTGGAGCCAGAGCGACCACCGTCTACATCGACTAGAGGTGACCCTGGATCGGGGCACCGTTTGATTATCCATTGATTGCTTGGTTAAAATAACGATGAACAAGTTGTAAACCTCTCACTAACGCAGTTAAATCATTTACACATGTGAGCGATCGCGCACGATCCATAGGCATGCTCTGAATGACTACCAACCGCGTTATAGTAAGAGTTTGTGCTTTGACATCTTCATTCTGCTTTTTGCTTTGATTTTGATTTGAACATTTAAATTCTTCCTGTTTGGACATTTCTGCCGTAAGGTTCATATGATTATTGCTTTAACATTTACAATTCTATGGAAAAATTTACTTGTATGCCTGTTGAATCGCGAACGGTCCACGAGCACCTCTTGCATTGCAGCGAACTGCCGAAGTCTTTGATTCAGAGACTCCCCCAAACAATAACTCCGACACTGATAATATTAAGTCCACCCGGGCACACACAAACTCGCCTCGAACGGCACCTGACTACGAACAGTCACAAACTCGCCTCGAACGGCACCCGACTACGAACAGTCACAAACTCGCCTCGAACGGCACCCGACTACGAACAGTCACAAACTCGCCTCGAACGGCACCCGACTACGAACAGTCACAATTCGCCTCGAACGGCACCCGATCGTGAACGGTCACAACTCGCCTCGAAAGGCACCCGACCTCGAACGGTCACAATTCACCTCGAACAGCACCCGACTTCGAACAGTCACAAACTCGCCTCGAACGGCACAACTCATCTCGCCACAAATGGCTCGATCGTGAAAGGTCGCCATTTGAGGTCCACCCCCTGACCGCCAACAGTCGCACCTTCACCTCAAATGACTCGATCGCGAACGGTCGTCATTTGAAGTAAGGCGCTTGACCGCGAACGGTCCCATTTCATCTTTTGCCACGAACGGCACCGGCCGTGAACAGTCACATTTCACCCCAAGTGGCTTGATCGCGAACGGTCGCCATTTGGGGTCCGCCCTCTGATCGGGCTCGGTCGCACTTTACCTCGAATGGCTCGATCCCGAACGGTCGTCATTTGAAGTAAAGCGCTTGACCGTGAACGATCACATTCCACCGCAAATGACTCGATCCCGAACGATCGTCGCATGGATTTAGACGCTTGACCGCGAACGGTCGCACTTCACCTCAAATGACTAGATCGCGAACGGTCATCATTTGAAGTTAGGCGCTTGACCATGAACGGCCGCGCTTCATCCCAAATAGCTCGATCCCGAACGGTCGTCATTTGGGGCCATATAAAATATCAAGCTCTTTACAGGTTGTCAACAGGATATGAACATCCAGCTCATGGCATTACAAAACACGCCTTCCTACCTCAAGGACATCAACAGGATATGAACATTCAGCTCATGGCATTACAAAACACGCCTTCCTATAGCAAGGCATGTTTTGGGGGGCAAAGTGTTATCCCATTTTTGGTGAAAACTGGAATATCAATGTTGTGTGCATTTCCACCACGAACGAACCAAGAAGAAGCAGCCAGCAAGCCTATATAAGTCTAGGATTTCACTCAAGGTTCAAATATAAAAGTCCATTCGGTATCAAAGGTTTAAAGATTCATTCGGTAGTACATAACATATCTCATTCGGCATAGTTCATTCGGCACTCCACCTACTACACACCACCGATCCTGGAGGAAGGCACCACCGGTCCAAAAGCTTCTCATCTTCCACCGAACCAGACCACTGCCGAACCAAAGTACACGAGCCCTTGCCGAACCACCATACTCCTACCACCGGACCAAAGCCCCACCGGTCCAACACCACTCCCTGCATAGCCGGACCAAGCTTTATCCACTCACCACCGGACCAAGCTACGTCCCCTTCACCGAACCATCCTGCTCCATGTGTCGACCGAACCAAATTGCCAGACCAGATCGCTCCAGCCCAGGCCCACCGGCAGCTATATTCTTCCAGGACCTCTGCCCCCAGCCTCACTCTATAAATAGAGGGGCAGGGTTACAACAATGGCAGACAAGTTTGAGAGCTCAAGCACGGAAGGAACTTTCAAACAACATTCAGATACTTGTATACAAAGCTTTGTACTTGTAATCTGAAGAGAAAGAGGAGAATAACATATAAAATGGACATAGGCACGTTCTGGCCGAACCACTATAAATCTGTGTGTCTTTTACAGTTTAGTCCCTGTTTTTTACATATTTGCATAAGTCACCCAAATCTTTAAAAACCACATAAAATCAACTAAATCGTACGACTTGGGGGTGTTTGCCCATTTTTTGCGCAAACACGGACCGTAAGTCCCTTAAGTATTTATTCTCTCAGGAATTGAATATGAGGCAACCTATGTGGTTAGAATTTCTAGTAGCTTATGTCTTTGATATTGATTATACATTGGGATAAGGAAACAAAGTTGTAGATGCTTTAAGCAGAAAGCGGTATAATGGAATGCTGGCCATAATTGAGGAATGGAAGACATTAGTGACATTAGTGTTGTATGGAGTGCACGCAGGATCAAGTCAAGATTTGAGGATTCTGCCAAGCTTGGAAGTACGTCCAACACTTGTGGATGGAATTGCTGTAAGGAAAATTGAAGACCTATTATTAGCTAAAAGCTTTAGGCAATTGAAGATTGGAGAGGATATAAATGATTTGAAAAAATTCGAGATAGATTCAAAAGGATGGATCACGAAGAAAGGATGGCTATGTGTTCCGAATATAGGGGATCTTTGGAAAGAGGTCTTAGAAAAAGTCATCGGTCTGAATTTAAGATTAATCCTGAGGGGATCAAGATGTACAATGACATGAGGCGTGTCTTTATTTTGGATAGGATGAATAGAGACTCAGGAGAATGTGTGAAAAAGTATTTCACATGTCAGTAAGTGAATGCTGAGCACCAAAACCCAGGTGGTTTACTTAAACCCTTGGAAGGGCCGACTTAAAAGTGGGATTTAGTGTCTATGGATTTTATAGATGGTTTCCAAGGTTGAGGATGGGGAATGATAGCATATTAATAGTCAATAGATTGATTAAGAACGCTCATTTTATTTCAATAAAATCAACAAGGATGCAAGATGGTTAGCAGAGCTATATGTGAGGAATGTTGTGGGACTCAATGGAATTTCAAGCAATATATAGTTAGTGATAGAAGCACATTGTTCACCAATGAATTTTGAAAAAGTTTGTAGAGCGCGTTGAGTACGTTGTTGAACTTGAGTATGGCTTTCCATCTTCTAGCGTTTGGTTGAACGGAAATGGTGAACCAAGTATTAGAGGATTTGCTAAGAGCATGTGTTTTAGACTGAAGGATCTTTGTAACAACCCGTAATTTGACATTAGTTATTCAATTACTTAGTTAATTAATTAGGATCCAAAAATGGAAATTGTGAAAATGAGGCAATTTGACCATGAAACTTGCACCATTGCGTTTGCGGTGAAATTCTAAGCAACTTTCATATTTCGTGTTTTGCGATCGAAGTCCAAACAAAGAAGTTACGAACGAAAAATGAACTCGAAACGAAAATAATTTGTAACGAAGAAGTTACGAACGAAAAACGAATTCAAAACGAAAATAATTTGTTTAAGAAGTTTACGTTTTTAATTAATCGGATGGGGTCCATAGTTCAACCCGCTTGTGAGTGATCGACCTGAGGTGGTTGAACCGTAGCAGAGTGGTGGTCGACCGCTCTTAAGTCGGCAGCTAAGGTTTTCCCTATCCCAATGGCCCGGATCTACTATATTTTGATCTAACGGTTCTGATTGATTCTAGTGCATATAAATATAGGCCTCACCCTTCCTTCTCTTCTCATATTTTTTTTTGAATAGAGCAATGAAGCTCTGTCATTTCTTCTTCTCCGCTTTCTTTCTAAATTATAAAAATAAAATATTTATATCTACATTTATACAAATTGGATAAGAATAGAAATATAATAAAAAAAAAGAAGAGAATAAACTATATGCGTATTTGAGGTAATTTATATATATTTTTATCTGTTATCTCTCCTAATCCCAAATCTCCTCTCAGATCTGTAATTCTGATATACCTATACACCACACACACACACATCTTGGATTAAAATAGATTTAAAGATGAATCAAAGGCTCTACTTCAAATTCCAAGATTTGGATCCCTTCTAAAAGGTGAGCGGGAAATCTTATATATTTTTTATGATTTTGTATCTATTCCATTGGCATACATTTGATTTTTATACTTAAATCAATTTATTTATGAGATGTAGGCTTAAAATAGTGTAGAAAACTATTGCCTACATATTCTTCTTTCAGATCTAATTTGAAATATGTTTACACTTAGATCTGAACATCAACCCCTAAGATTTTAGAATTTGAATGTTGTATATTGTTATTTCAAATCTGTACTTGGGTGTAAAATAGGATTTTTGGACTATTGTCCAATTTGTGCTATGCCTTAGATTTTTCGTAGTTTAATTTGTGGAAAGAACATCCATTTGATTTTTATAAATTTATTTAGCTTTTTCACTTTTCATTCAAAAGGGCGACGCTTGATTTAACAAGGAATAAGAAATTATCCATTTCTTGTAATTTCAAATGAAGTCAAGCTTTCCTTTTTGTGTTAAACTAATTTATGAAAATCACAGTGGAAAATCTTTCTAGAGAATTTAATTCTAGCAAATTAAATTTGAAAAGCATATTCTAGTTATATATTTATGGCTAAAATATATTTGGTTAAGAATATGTAGTTTTATTAGGTAGTTTATACGTATTTGTTGCAATAATAAAGAAGAACAACATTTATTCATGCATTATTTATGCATAAAGTTTGTTGGTTATTATTATATTTAGAAAACAAATAGTTAGAATTAGAAAAGGTAGTGATTCATATTAATGGGAAATAAATAAAGTGTTCCTATTAATTGATTAATAGAAAATGAAAGATTGTAACCTAAATTAATGGTCATTAATGAGAAATAATAGATAGTATTAAATTAAAGGTTACAATTAATAGAGACAAATGAACTAATGGGATTGATAAAAATGGAATAGATATAAAAAGGTTATCAATTTGAAATTAACAATCATACATAAATGTCTTAGGAAATGTCTGTTATGATTTCATGGACAAATTGACATTTATTAGCATTAAAAGTGGATTTATTGGTAGATAAGTATTTAAGGTAATCTTATTGCCATAAATGAAAATGGAATTAGTAAGCTAAGTCCAATGTCAACATAAGATAGTACAAGTAGGACTTAGTAGGTTAGTGATGTGAGGTCGGTAGAAGCATTCAACGGAAGACTTCCCTTCACTTTGAGGCTACCAGCAGCCTGGTGCACTTACTACTGATGTGACATATCATTAATCCAAGGACCCATGACGACCTGAGAGATTAGACTTTCTTTCTGAATGGTAGGTATTAAATGGTCCAAATTTAGAATTTGGAGTGGCGAGGGATATCCCTAAAAAGGTTTTCTTCGGTGTTGAAGTATTAAGTGGCTATCTTAGGGCCCGCCTCCCTATCGAAAGAAGTAATCTAATGAGATTCCATATTTATAAGAGTGATATTGGATATCTCAGGAGGGGTCCACTTCAGGTTTGGGGTATTAAGGTCTGCCTCTTCCCTATCAAAGAAGTTTTAAGTAGCCACATGAGATTTCCAAACAATATCAGCTAGATAGTTCCAGTAAGGAATCTGCTTTAGGGTTGGGTATTAAATGTTAAAGGCCTACCAATAAATAGGTGTCAAATGATCAGAGGCCTGACGAGTCCTTATTAATGAGGTATTAAGTGGCTTGGGTACAATCTCTTACATTTCTACGACTTTAAAAATGATAGATGCACTAGCTGTATGACTATTATGAATTATAAGGTCATATATAATGGCCAATGGTCTCTGTAGTTTGGACTAATAGACCAATAATGACAAAGCTAGAAGGCTACCTTGGGAATAGGTCTTAAATGATGTAGTCTACCTCGACTAAGGTCTTAAATGAAAAAGTCTGCCTATTTCTCTTTTAAAAGTATCATGTGGCGATTGTAGAAGCCTGCTTCATATTTAGAAGTATCAAGTGGCTATTGGACTTGAAGTATTGAGTGGTTGATAAGGCTTTATTATTACTTTATACCTTGGGAGTGGGTAGGTAAGTAATCATGTGTGCAATGCAAGGTTAGATTAGAATTACTAATCTTAATAGACATAATAATTAAATGGAAACCAATCACTATAAATTTATATTATGGGCAATTTATAGATTTTCCAGTCACCGGAAAATTGTTCTGACTCCCTCCTCAATGCAATCCACAAGATAGATTTAGAGAACAAGTCACTAGAGTTGGTCATTTTAGTTGTTCGAGAAGCCTTCTTTTCTTTCATGCTCGACGCTGATGTGACGACCTGTTATGCAAGGAATACCATAAATATCAAGGGAGTAGTCATAATCAATATTGTTATCTTATTATTATTTCTATTGTGAGTTTATATTTCTATCAATCTCTAATAATGCTCATGCTTATCTGCAAGTACCAAATTCAACGATATGTGCTTTGATGTACTTGGGTTTTGAAACTTTTTACTAAATTTAGGTTCATTAAGGGATGGTTTGCTACAATCCTGGGAAGATTATCTGCATTTGGTAGGGTTTTCCTATAACAATAGTTACCAATCAAGTTTTAGAATCACAACATCCGAGACGCTTTGTGGTAGACCATGTAAGTGCCCTATTTGTTGGTTGGATACGGAAGATAAACTCATGTTAGGACCCGACTTTATAACAGATGCTATTGAAAAGATAGAGCTGCATCGCACTAGAATTAAAGTTGTGCAATCAAGGCAGAATAATTATGCTGATAAGTGAAGAAACGAACCAGATTTTGTAGTGGGAGATCATGGTTTCATAAAGCTTTCGTCGATGCGAGGTGTTATGCACTTTGGGAAGATGGGGGAATCAGCACCAAGATATGTAGATCCTTTTCCAACGATTTAGGGGTCGATAAACCTACATATAAAGTCGAGTTATTGAGTAGTTTGGTAGGTGTGCATAATGTATTTCATATATTGCAATTGAAGAAATGTGTGCATGACCCTAGTACGGTAGTGGAACTGAGGGCGATAAAGGACCTATCTATAGGACCATATTTGGCTTATGTAAGATAAATAAAAGAGATAGTAGGTCGAGATATAAAGGATTAAAGAAACAAAATTATTAAACTTGTTTGTGTTCAATCGAGTGATGACAAAGATGATTGTACCTAGGCGCTAGTGGATAGGATTAAGAATACACACACTGAATTATTTTGCACATTCATGCATGTAACAATGCGATTTATTTGTCTGTTGTATGTACTATAGTGGCTCTAGTGTACTTATGTTATGATATGATTATATGTTAGTGGTTGCACTAATGCATTTTGTCTAATGGTTGATGATTTATATTATTAGGGTACTAGTGTAACTTTTATACCTGTGTGTACTTAAGTGATGATGACTTTACACTATCAGGGTGTTGGTGCAATTTTAATCTTCCTTATTTTAATTTTAAGGACAAAATTCCTATAAAAAAGCAAGACAATAATATTTCATATTTTGGAGCACTATAATATGAGAAATTAAATTAATAATGATAATTTATAAATGATAAATAAGATAATTTTACTATAAGAATCACCTTTGGTAATTTTGATTAATTAAGTGTGGTACACTTTAAAAAGTTAATTAAATGGACTAAGGGTAATTAGGGCAATTAAAATCGGCCTTATTAACGAGAATAAATTAATTTGAATGTTGAATAGAAAAGAATCTTGTATTAAGGGAAACAAATTAATGAAAATTAATTAGAGAGATTTAAAACTATTGATATAAAAACCCCTTACCTTAACTTCCTCCTATTTTACCTTTATTTACATTTATAAAAAAAAACAACCCCTATATCATTACAAATTCGACCACCATTTTTAAGGAAAAGGAAGAGAAATTGAAACCAAATACAAAGACTTTCATTTCGAAGGAAAAATGCAGATATAATCGATGTTTTCAAAGCATAAGTGAGTTAAATTTTCACTAAAAACCATACAAACCGGTATGGGTTCGGATTTAACATTGTTTTGATGTTCGAATATTGATAGGCTTGATTAGATGATAGTAAATATATTTGTGTTTAATGAATCACATTAATAGAATTTAGTCATGTTTTAGAGTAAAATATGATTTAGACCATCTTCATATGCCACAAAAATTAAATATGTTGTTTTCAATGATTAAATAAAAACGGGTTTTATATTTTGCAATTTTTGGACAAAAAATAATTTATTTTGAATTTTCTTAGTGGAAAATGGCTTATTTCAGATTTTAATTAATACTTATAATATTAAGGTTTAATATTTTGTCCCAAATTTTTTACTGGAGGTGGAAGAATATGTTTTAGAATTTTGGTGAATTTTTGGGAATTTTCCTATAAATCTTAATGTAATTAGGGAAATTGAAATTAATGGCGATTAATAATCGATAATAGTCAAAGAATACTATTACAAAAAGAAAGTAACCACTGAATAATTGACATGTGTACGTATGAGGTTAAAAGTAATTTCTTTATTATGGAATTTTTTTATCCTATTCATTTCAGTTATAGATTTTCCATATCAATGTGTGATGGAATGGAAAAAAACCTACAATAGTTTATGTAAATATCGACGTGCGATAACTTTGTTCAGCCTTCGATAGCCCAAAAACTCAACTTGCGATGGCTATAAATGTTCAACCTACGATAACTATAAATGCGAAACTTGCAATAGCTATAGATGCCCGACCTTTGATAGCCTATGTGTGTCAACATGCAATAGCTTATATAGATCAACTAAAGATGGTCATAAGACTCAACATGCAATAGCATTTATTGCGATGGCTTGTATAGGTCAATGTGTGATAGATTATAAGTGTTCAACCTGCGACGGCTTGTAAGATTCAAAATGTGATGGCTATAAAAGGACTTAACCTTCGGTAGTTTTGGAAGATGAAATGCGATAGATCAAGGGGTGGTAGTGTAGTGCGATTACTTTGATAGATGATAGCTAGAGGAGCTAAAATTTCCTAAATAAAGCTAGAAAATACTTAGTTGCATTTTCAAAGCCAGTTTCATTGTTGGTTTTGAAAATTCATCAGGATGAAATTATGAAGAAAATTATAAGTTAAATTGAGTTTAATTAATTAAACTATGAAATGGGCTAAGCTTAGAGAAGCTAAGAAATGATAATTGTATCATTTAAAGTAAAGATAGATTTTTTTATCTAAAGAGTGTGTAAGGTACACAAGAAGTAAATGAAAAAGACAGATTGAACCTAAGATCATTAAATATGCAGGCTAATGGAGTTGTTGAAAGGCAGGGTGCCAAGACTAATAATGTCTAAAATTTAAAAGTTTATGAAAAGGCAGCAAGACTGGGGAGGTATATAGGGTTTGATCTAGAAAAATGAAATTTTAGTGTAAGTTTAGGGCAGGGTGACAAACATCTAAGTGGATGAATTTTTAATGAATGAAAAAACAACGTGAAATGAAACCGTTTCTTGGACTAGGAGGGGATATTGATGCTTAGTAAAGATGCTTTCCAATATGTATATGGGTTGCTCACATTAAACCTTCTAAGAGAGTCAGGGTAGCTATACTTAGGGTAGCTTGCATGATGGAATAAGTGGTCATTTCATCGATGGCGTTGTTTGAGAAAAAGATAAATTAGTGATATACAGGCCTAAGGAGGTAATCTATAAAATAAATTAATGGAAACTTTAAGACTGACTCCTAAATAAGTGAGTTGGTGACATTTGTGAATGTAATTGATGATTTTATGATATGGATCATAACAACTTGATAATAAGTATAGGGTATACTTAAACTGAAATGGATGAATACTGTAACGACCCGTGAATTTTAATAATTAAGTTGGTTATTTTAAACTAAAATTTAGTAATTAAATTTAGATGAAAAAAAAAGAAAAAAAAACTTTATAAGTTAATATTAAAATGAACGCTGAAATAAAATATATTGAATAGTAGTTGAATGAAAATGTATGTGAAAAGGTTTATGCAAGTTGATAAGTAACGATATTTGTGCAATACCTATTAATTGGGAAAATTTTGTAAAGTTATATTTGAGTGAAATTGTAAATTTGAAGTTAAATAATAATGGACATAGTGAAGATGGCAATCAAATCAAATTTTATCTAAATTTGAAGGTAATCAATAATTTATGAATTAAATGGTAAGTAATTAAAATTAAATTCTATATTAATTGAAACTGAATGTAGATTTAACGTAATAACGTTAAGGCTAACTAAATTAGCGAATTCCAAATTATGAAAACCAATTACAATAAATGTTAGAAATATAATTTTAAATGGTCATTGTTGAAATTATAAGTTAGCTCAATGATTATTAAAAAGGTAAGGGAGGTGAATGAAAATTTAATAGAAACAATGTAAATTTAAGGTTAATGATTTATGAACTTGCATAAAATTCCAATCATAGAAAATAATCTAAATGTATGTTTGGCTATAAATTGTATACAAGAAAATAAATGGATTAAGAATATAAATAGTAATTAGCGTACATACTTGGAAAATATAACTAAATAGTATGGAATGAAGCATGCATTAATGAAATAACTACAAACCAATGAATGTATTTAAGTTGTAAAAGTCATAATTGATTGCATTAAATAAATTAGGAATTAAATTCAAAGGTTATGTTAATTGAGAAATAGTACATAATAAATTGCAATGTGATTGTCAAGGCTAGGTAAGTAATTTTAATAAATTGTAGTTGATATTTAAGTATGAATGTGAGTAAATTTGGCATTTAGTGATAATTGTTAAAATTTACCCATTCATCTAATTTGCTTAATTAGAGCTAAGTCAATGACAACATTTGTTTTAATAATAGCATGTAAATGGAAGTAAATCTTAAATGGTAACAATTATTTAGGTTAACCATTTATTTAGTGTATTAAAGTATAACTGGTAACCAATTGCAATAAATATAAATAAATTATGACGTTAATGTTAATATAAAGTAATATTTGAAAATAATGTCAATTTCATTTATAAGATGACAATTGGCTAATTTAAAGAATTGAAAGCTAGATTTATTTATTTAATTGAAAAGAAAAAAACTTTCAATAATTGAATTTATTGTGAATAAATGAAATATAACAGTTAAATTTTACGTTAAAGGAACGTAGAGGAAATCTAAGATAAAATAGGGATATTAATGCAATATGATATAAACCATGATAATTGTACCGTAAGTTGAAATTTTGAATAGCTAAATTTGTGCATACCCAATTTATTGAAACAGATGGTAAAGTTTAATTGATTGAAATCAACAAATTGGAAAATAAATTCAATTGATGAAATAATACGCAGTAAAATATAATTTGACATAATCAATGTTCGGTAGGAAATTTTATTTTTGTCAATTGATAATAGGGTATGAATGGGAGTAGATTTGGCTTATTGTGATAACTATTAATTGTTTACCTATGTATGTAATTTAGTGAATTAGATCTAAATCCATTGAAATAAACGTAATTAATCACTACGTTGATGTAAATTTAGTTGAATACTGGAAGATATTAGGGAATTGGATTTACAGTAATGTAAAATGTACCCATAAGATAATGATTGACTGAATTTAAAAGAATGGAAAGTAATATTTTTAATTTAATTGATGCGTAGAAAAATTCAATAATTGGATTTATGGAAAATAAATGAAATTTAACACTTAATTATTACGTTAATAGAAAGTTAGATGGAATGTAAGAATAGTATGATAATAGTTTGCAAATTCAATGAAAAATTTTATCCGTTTAAGAATAGTGAATTGAATAATAGATATGAAAAATAATAATTATACAATAAGAAGAATGTATTGAAAATAAATGGAAAGCTAGTTTCATTGAAAATTTTGGAAGATTGATGTATAATCTATAAACAATTGAAATAGAAGTTAAAGCTTTGAAAGTGTGGAATTTGCAACATCTAATCCATATGAGGAATCTTTAAATTAAAAGGAAAGAGAAGTTAATTGAAATTTATGGCATTTAATATAAGAAATGTACATTTTTGGGTTAAATAGAAAGAGCATTTTTAATGAAAATAAAAGAACAGTTTGAGAAAAATAAAATGAACGTTTCGTTTTAAAGATAAATAAAATTTTATAAAAAAGGAAAATTTTGAATTTTGAAACAATATTTTACATTCATTTTATAACAATCAGAGGAAGTATAGAAGTGATTTTAATGCTAACCGTATATTTTAAAGTAAATTAAATATTTTTAATCGTGATTGCGCACTGAGAAAAACACCGTTTCTAAATTTGAATTTCCAGTCTCGGTTCATCTTTTATTGTGTACAGCGGCGGTCCCCAGTGGCATTAATTGGAGTGTTACATTTTATTTAATGTGTGTTAATAAAATTTAATTGGGTTAATAAGGTGTATATTTAGGGTTAATAGAAATTAATTTAGCGGAGTAGACATTTTGAAATTGGATCTCAAAGTTTTAGTACAACTGGTCCATTTGTTACTTTATATTTATTATTCGTTACCACCTTTTTGTTTGCAATGTATAAATTTTCATTTTCGCTACCTGGAGCATTCATTTCATTGGTTCCGTCCTCCTTTAGCCTCATTTCAATTTTCCAATCTCACTGAACTTCATTTTGCAAACATGACCCTATTTCATTTTCTTCCTCACCTGCTTGCAACACTTTTTCCTAATCCTTCTTGAAGCTTTGAGTTGCGGGAAAGCCTCTCCACCTCACCCAAGCCTTGCCACCACCTTGTTAGCAGGTACCCTAGTCTCCTCATCCCAAAACATGAAATTTAGTATTTATTTTTTTATTTTAATATCACTATATATATACACTTTATTATGGCAATAGTCATCTTATAACTTGAATAGCTTTTGCATACAATGTCCGATTTACGCGCGATTTTTTTGTTAGGATCGTATTGAGATTTATGACATTTTGACACTGGTTTGGGCAGATTCTGAGGCTGTTGAATTTTTGGGTTTAAATTGGATTTTAATTCAATTTAAACTCAAAAGGAGAGTGTTTTAACCCACTCACAAATTCTAAGATTTTTTATGTTAGTTAAATTGATTTAAGATATGAGTAGAAATTTATTTATGACTGTTTTGCATATTTTATTCATCATCTCAGTTGATTCGCATTTATTTAATTTAACTGTTAATTAATTTTATTATTGCATATAAATTGACAGTTAAGGTTTATTTATTTTGCATATAAACTGCTAGTTAAACAGTTATTTATTTATTTATTTATTTATTTTGAATATAAACTGTTCGTTGATATCTGTTATATTTTTTATGCTCTATTGATGTTTGTTTAGATTGATGATGATTGCAATAAATTGGTTGATGATTGATATTGGGTGAATGGATGACGTGTTCTATATTATATAAACGACAAGTTATTATGCTTTTTCATTTCATTCGGGATTGCGGTTTGAAATGATATACAACCGCATTTTTTATTTTTAAATTGCGGATTGAAATGATAAATATCCATATTACTTGACCATAGGATAGAAAATTTTATACAGACACCATCTGTCTATATATAATTATTTTGAAAATGATTTCTATGATTTGGATAGGATACGGTTTAATGAATATTAAATTTTGATATTATATAAATATTATTTTATATATACATATATAGTTAAAATTTTGAATTTAAGCTATGTATAATCTGTTAAATAAAAATGAATAAGTTGGAAAAATGGAGTTTGATAATTTATATTTTTAAGTACAGGTTTAAGATATTTATATATATGTAGAGTTTTAATGATTCAAATCAATTAAGATTGTAAGATAAATTGGAAGTGTATTTTGAATTGAGCTTATATAAAAATTTAACTCCATTTTGATGTAAACTTATTAAACTGGGAAATTTTAAAGGTATGATATTTATAATCTGGATTTTTATTCAAGATAAATTAAATGGATATTTCTAGTATAAATAAATTGAAAGAAATATTTAGTTGTTGTAATTTGAGTATTATTGTAAATGATTATGGATTTATTATGTAAATACTTCAAACTAAATAATAGGACAATGAATTGTTGAATAGAAATTCCCAAACTTAGTTTTAAAATTGTTAAATACTCAAAGTTTGAAATATATTGAAAGTGAAGTGATTTATTGAAACTGAAAGTGAATTTAAGAATTTATGGATTTATACTTAATCTAAAATGAATAAAATTGTAAAATCGTGAAAATTATTGTATTTTATAAAGTAATTTTAAATTCAAACTATTTTATTCTATGTACTGTTGAATATCCAAACCATTTAAGTTTTAGAAGTTATGGTTTTAAAGCTGTGAATTTCAAAGTATTATGTTTTGAAGTTATAATTCAAATGTTTGGTTTCCAAATATTATAAATTTCAAAGCAGAATGATTTTGGAAAAGAAAGGGATATTTATAAAATATAAATGATATCATATTGATTTGGGTTTTAAAAATATAAATGGTATCGTATTTATATGGTTTTAAAAAGGGATATTATATTTTGGTTTTAAAGTATAAACTAATTTGAAAAGACCGCGGTGTTATAATAACATTTGGTTGTTAAAGAGACCGGGATCAGAAGTTGTCATACTCTCTGCCAACTCCGAAAACCACTTTAACAACCGTGTACGCGGTGGAGATTCCAGAATGAAGTAGGATGACGGCGACATTTCCTGTAAGGTAAATACGTGAACCCAACTCCCGTGAGTTGGCATAAGGTGGCTAAAACAAGAGCGATCAACGGGCCAAGGGGGTTAGCGCCCTTTATCGGATACTCCTCTTTGATACTATACTCTGACTTTGGATTGATTCGGTGGACACTTTTACTTTTGATTTTAGGGGGGAGTTTGTCCGAGGTGGGCGGTAGCTGCGGCTACGCGTTACCATCAGCCCGGAAGCGTAATTGGTATATCTACCCTGGCATTGCCTAGTTGTGCCGTGTCACCTACCCTATCGCACCTTGTACGAGTTTGGATTTCTCCCGTAGCCCGTGTGGTATTGTGACGACCCGAAATTTTTAGACATTTGAAATAGGAATATTTAATTAATTTTAAATATTTGAAAGTTAATTATTAACTTTAATTTCAAATATCAATATTTATTGAATAATTAATTATTAAATTTAATTATCGGGATTGGGTAAAAATATTGAATCTTGATTTTTTTAAGCTGGTTAAAATAATTAGAAGGCTTATTTAATTTATATTAATAATACTGAAAGTAATAGAAGTTGTAAGATTTAAATTTATCAGTGGTTTGTCCAGTTGAAATTTTATATCGTTTAAATTGAAATTAAAAATAGCCTTCCGAGGCGCAGTCTCGGAATTCGACGAAACCAGCTCCATTGGATCCGTAATATCGAATTATTATTGGGTTTCAAATCTCGTAGTATTTGGAGTGATGGAGTGAGCGTACGTTATAAAAACGCGTTGGAAATTTTATCGAGACATTTTGAATCCGGATTTAAATTAAATATAATTATCTTCTCTTAGCCGACAATACGTACATCCTGCCTCCGTTGTGTCTCCTTCGTACCCATTTTCTTTCCTTTCCATCTTCTCAAATCACAATTCGTTCAGAAGAAAAAAATAAAAATAAAAGTAATGGCCGAATATAAATTTTAGATCCCTCATCTCCTTCTATTATTCAGAAAATCAAATAATGGCTGCTTGCTTTCAGTTCGAACTGAGATTTTTTTTTTTTCCAATTTCATTCAATCACGCATCTTCTTCCCTTTTTGTTCCGTTAAAATCAGAAAATTTCATTCACAGTTTTCGTTCGAACGAAAACTCAAAAAGAATAAAAAAAAAAATGGTGGCCGAACAAAAGCAATTCATCTTCCTCCAGTATTGATTCGAAGGGAGGATCTCGCATATGGGCACGCGATTGGAAATCGCGTTCGTTTCTGGCGACTCATCGAACCAGGGTTGTCAAGGCGCGTGGCTTTGGGTGGTCGCGGGATCGATGTGATCTTTCGATTCGTGGCGCGAGCTCGAGTAAGTGCGGCAAGGTAGATGGAATATTGGTGGTCGCGAGTGCTTCAGAGGGATTGCGTGGGAAAGCGACGACGCGGCCATGGAAGAGGAAGAAGGGTTTTCGAACTGAGCTTCATCGGTGAAGGCCGAGATGATTACTCTGGTAATCTTTCGACCTAGATTCATCATTGTCTAAGTCTGCAGTAAGGTATTTTAGTTACTTTTATTTATTTTATATATGAATATAAGAAACAAAAATAATAGTTTAAATCAAATTTATATATTTGGGTTGGATAAATGAATGGGGAATAATTGTTTGATTTATCCAAATAAAAATGAATGGACAATGAAATTTATATGCAGCCAGTTAGAAGAGTAAAATTTACCAGTTATGCTAATAATGTTTATGAGTGATTAAAGTGTTAATTAATTAAATTTATTGAAACGAAAAGTGATTGTCCGGTTTGTTTCAAAAATACGGTTTGTTTCAAAAATAAAATAAAAATAATAATAAGCCATAAATGTTTATTCAAGGTGATTTATCTGGTTAATTAACTTGCCTAAGCTATTTAAGTTCCTAAAGGATTTTTATTTATATATAGTTAAATTTAACAAATTGATGACTACTTCAAAATTTATAAATTATATAAGTATTTTATCCTATTGGTTATTTTAGAAGTAATGAATTGATGATTAAACTATTTAATTAACTTATTCAAGTACGGGGTTACCAAGGATAATTTGATAAAGAAATTTTGGTTTAAAAATCTAAAATTTAATTATAAGTTAAGTTAAACAAGTAAATATTAGTCAATTATTAGATTAATTCAAGTATTAATAAAATAATCTAATGTTTGACAAGGTCAAAAACGGGAAGTCAAGGCAAGATTGAGGTGATTTCAAAGCAAAGCCTGGTGAGTTAATCTCACTCAGTTTAAATTATTTAAATTTAAATGATTAAATTTAAATAATTGTTTGAATGGTTGAAATTGATTGATTGATGTGCTATAGAATGATATATTCTGAAATTAGTAAATAATGTTGTGCTAACATTTGTGGATGCAGGGAAACAGGTTGGAGGGATCCAACTGGATTCCTCAAATTTATTAGATTATTTAATATTCTGTGTGATGAATATTTGATATTCTGTGATTGTTTTATGGATAACTGGAATATTGGATAGTATGGTTGGATGGAATAACTCAGTTTAAAGAGTTACCAAAATCTATGGAATTGGATTTTTGAAAGGTAATAAAAGAGTAAAATTTTAAGTAAATAATTCTAGTAAATTGGAATAAATTGAATAATGAAGTGAAAATAAATAAAATAGACTAATTTAGAAACTCTAACAAAATATGGAATATGAGGAAATTGAATTAACAAAGGAATAATAAATTCTGGAACTTAAGTGAATAAAAGTCATTATTTTAAATGTAAGGATTAAATTCAAAGGTAAAGAAAGGAAATTGAGAAATCTGAATTTGGTATTTTTCAGTTTAAAGATTTTAAAACATAAATTGGAAATTTAATCTAAAGTTAATAAATTTTGAAATAAATGAAGTAAGAGAATTTATTTCATGGTAAAGTAAATGGAAATCAATTGTAAAATTGATTTAGGTGTTGAAATTTAAATTTAAAGTGAAGAGAGATTTTGGGACTTTATGACTGGGTTATAAAGTGAAATAAAATGTCGGTGGATATTTTATAAATTCAAGGTAAGAATTTACTAAAGGAATAGGAATTTGTTTAAAAATAAATGGTGATGTATTTTTAAGAAATGGGAATGAGAATAGGATTTCCCTGGATAGCCAAGTATGGTTTTCAAAAATATTTAAAGTTTTTTTAAAATCGTTTTAAAAAGCAGGCTTTGGAAAGTTTATTATTTCTAAATCTAAATTTTTAAAGCAAGTATATTTTTCTAAATCTATTATTGAAATAACTATATAAAGTAACTTGGTATTGAGTTTAAACGAGGAAATTAGTTTATATTTTATAAATTGTCTTATACAAAATATTTTGTTAGTATATTTATTTTAATAAAATATTTAAGTTATAATTTTAAAAGTTATAAGTATATTTTATAAAAAAAATGTTTTTAAAATTATTTTAAACTTAAGTGTTTGTACTTGGCGTTCCAATGGAAATAATAATTGGGAATGTACCCTGGGAAGGGAAAACGGGTTTTGAAACTGTTTTCAAAAGGTGTTGAAAATTAGATATATATATCTCGGGAAGATATTTTGGGATTAATAAATAATTTGGAAAATTATTTATTGGTTGATGGATGTTTGTGAATATTAATTGATAGTTAAATAACCGACTATCAATATTGGACAAATGCGTTGATCGTTTCGAAGAGACCGGGATCGAGATTTATTTCTCGAAAACCACTTCGATCCGGTTTATACGTTTTCGTGAAAAACGAGTTTGGATGCGAAGATGGAGCAGTAAAGTGCAAGGGCTAGTCGCTACTAATCCTGAGGATATTTCCAAAATGGATGTAGTAGGAGTAGTGCCTTCGGTTCCGTTCGAACCCGGGACGGACTTGTATGGACGAATGCTTGCGAAACATCGTCAGGTGGGCGATGGGCATTCTAAGTGAAACGTTCTAAAAGGTAACGCTTAGCCTCAAGCCTCATCAAATGGGAATGACTGAAAATCAGGGGATATGCAGCAAGGTTAGGTGGGTAGCACCCAAGCAGGGTGAGGTCATTCCAGTCTAGATGTCCCTTTTTATTTTTCGGCTTAGTGGTGCGGTTGCTGATCCCAACCGCGGGGTGATCTCACTCGGGACTGTCCAGTAAGGGATGGTTCCGGCCTTGTGTTGCAGGGGATGAAGGGAGTAATCCTCGGTACGGTGATCTAGGCCCCGTACTGTGACAGGTGGTACCCCAGTGCCTAGTCATTAGTTGGAAATCCATTCTCCCTACGAGCCTTGTACGAGTTTTGTTTGTATTACCCACTTTTGTGGCTAGTAGCTGGAATTTAATAATGTAACAATTTCGGCTATTTTATAAGTACTTGTGTATAGACCCTATTATAATATCAGAGGATTTCTATAAAAATTGTTTTAGCTATCGTAAGGTAAACACCCGACATGTTTATTTGTGGCGTGGTCTTACGAGATGCTTTTGTTTTCAAAGGATTTTTGAAACTTTAATAATAAATTGGGTGTGATTTTCTCGCGCTGGTAATCCAGACTGACTCGGGTGTTATTTAACTGTAATGCTCGGGTCAGACCGAGTATTATAGGATACAGGATATGATGCTGTGGAGCTCAGGAGACGAGCTGGATGACGAAACGTACTCTCGTACTTGTATATTTATATACGTATTCCGCTGTGTTGAGTTGTTGTGTACCCATTGTATGATATTGATGTTGAGTTGTGACTGATGTATTCTGATGATGTAATGTATGTAAACAGATATATTTGATTTTGAGTAAAGATTATTTACTATCTATTATATTTTATTCCGCTGCGATGGTTAGATTCTGATATTGATTTTGTTTTCTCTTCTTCTACCTCTTCTTCTTAAACCCAAATGGTTCGTATTTCTGTGCAACTTGAGTTAATTGTTGTAGAATAGTGTTGACTCAAGGGGTATGGATTTGCGGGTCGTTACACTTGGTATCAGAGCTTAGGTTGACGACAACCTAGGCTTTGGTGGGAATTACTCAAGTAGAGTCTGTAGTACTCTTTAATGAGTTTGAGTGTATTAATAGATATGAGCGCGTATTTGTTAGTGAATATAAAATGGTTTTATATTGTGTCGATTGGTTTATTGAGTGGTTTATGGATTCTGGTCAATACGAGTAATTAACGTTATTGATAGGGATCTCTAAGCACTTGAATAGGACAATTCGACACAGTATTGTTTTAAAATAGGGTAAATGAAATAATTTTACCCAAATTATTTTTATATATAAATGATATAAATTTTTGTAAAGTATATTAGTATTTGGATGCTTGATTTGTTAAGGAATGATAATATTAAATTATTAACGCCATTGTGTAAAAAAAAAATTGAATAAAAAAATTGAAACTTATAACCAAAGTTGAAAAAAATAAATTTATATAACAAAATGGAATTTGAAATATAGATTATAAATGTAATTTTTAAAATTTGAAATAACTTCATATATAAATAAGATTATAATTTTGAATTAGAATTCCAGAGAATGAAAATAAATTAAGATGAAGGTTCCAGAGTAAGTTTGGAATTTTGGGGAAAAGTTTAAATTCCTTTGGATTTGGAAAATGTTTTCAAAAGTTTTGGAGAAAAAAATAGTGGTATTATTTCGGGAATATTTTTGGATTGAGATTGAATTTGGTTTGGAAATTAAAAATATTTGAAATGTTTTAAAGAGATAAAAGCACTAAACTCTATGTAGTCGCTGGAAAATAATTCCGATGATGATCGCGACATCATCGGTGTTCATTTTCGAGTTCCCAAGAGAGGGATTGCTACCTGAATGATTTTGGATTGGTGTTTATTTGCAAAAAGTTGAATTTGGTTTGGAAATGCAAAGGATTTTGGATGTAGTTGGTTTCGAAAGTAATTTTGAAATTTTAGGAATTGTTTAAAAACTCTGGAATCTTATATAAAAATGTTTGTGGAATAAATAAAAATTCCTGGATATAAGTAAAAATGTGAATGAGAATTGATTGTAAATAAATGAGATATGAATATAAATAAGTGTGACGTATAGAAAAAAGTGGGAAGTAAGATATATAAGCCAAAATGAAATTGGTTGTAATGGTAATGAAAATTCAAAACTTAACTTATTAAATAAATAGGTTGAACTCCAGTAAAATAGATTAAGAGATTCTGAAATTAAATTGTTGTATTGGAAATGAATAAAATCCTAAACCTAGATTATAAAATAAAATGAACTCCAATAAGATAATAAAGGTGAGTTGGATATAAAATCAAATATTGATTTAATGTATGTTGAATATCAAATTTTGTGGTGACAAATGTTGAGTTTGTAAATGAATTATGGGATGAATATTCGATGTAAATAATAAGGAATTAAAAATAATTGGGAGTGTCGTCCAACAAAATGAAATTGGGTTATAACAGTGATGGTTGGAATTTGTGAATCAATTCCAAGTAGGTTGAAATAGAATGGAAAAGACCTTGTTATTAATAAAATCAAAATTCTATGAATGAATAGAAATTGACTAAAAATTTATTTTTGAAATCGGTTGAATTATAAATGGTTTATAATAAAACCTGTTTGGTAAGTGGAATGAAATTAGTAATTAAGTTGAGTAACTCAAGTTATATTAACAAGAGCTTGGCTTCGAATAAAATGGGAATTCATTGAATAAAATCTTATGTGTTGATAGAAGTGAAATAAAATTTATTTTGAATCACTTGGAATAAAAATAAACTCGTTTGGATTCAAATGAATTGGAAGTAGGCAATGAAGTGTAAATCATTTAATTGGAATGTAAAATGAATTAAATGAAATGGCATTGGAATGGATTGGAAACATTCTAAATAAATGTCGAAATGTTTCACATGTGCTTGTGGAAGTATATGATATACATCGTTTATGAAACCCATGTTTTAATTATTTATATTTAAGTGAAATGCTATAAATTTGTGTAATTGTCACTTACATATTTATATTGAGTAAGTACAGGTTCAGGGAAGCCGTTTGGCTGGATTTGATTGCGCAATTTGCTAAAATAAATTGCCGCTTGCTTAAAAATGCTAAAATAAGGTACGCCTACGCAATACAAATAGGAAATATGAACTGTTTTTCTGTTTTCCGACCGTGTGGGTCGATGTATATTGATTTCCGGCCTGAGGCCGATGTATATATGTTTTTGTGCATCCTGCGATATCGCAGAAGTCCCTCCGTACAAGGGAGACTCTGCCAAAATTTTCCGTAAATTTTGGGAGTTAGAAAATTTTTGAAATTCTCGAAAATTTTCATTAACGGCAAATGATCTAAATTTGCTAAGCAAATAAAATTGAAATTGGATATTGAAATCTAATTGGAATGTAAATGTAAAGAGAATGAAATTGAAGAAACTAAAGAAGTAAAGTTTGCAAATAAACTTTAATTTGAGATTTAAATTAATTGGTAAGTGCAACTAATACAATATTCAAAGTGGAAACCAAAATTTAAACTTAAATGAAATTGTAAAGACAAAGAGAATGGTAATGGAAATAAACTTCAAAAGTAAAATGAAGATTTATATAAGAATTATATACAATATTCAAATTTAACTTAAGGAATGGAAAATGAAATTCTTAAAGTAAATTTGGTATTGGGAAAAATTATTCCAAGAGAATAATTGAATGGAAATTAACTGAAGGTTAAAGTGATAGCTGGGAATGTGAATAAAAAGAGAATTGGTGTAGCTAAAAATAAATTGGGCTAATTACGTAAGGTGTACGTATATTATTTATTCGCATAGCTATATTGATCCGAATTCGAACACAGAATTTCGAGATAATTTTATCGATCCGAGTTAGGATTTTTCACTCGATTTTCGACGGCGAACCTGGATATGGATTGTTGATTGATTCTGGAAATTCTCTATCATAGTTATGACTATGCAAGGAGAATGACGGTTTCTGATCAAGAAACCAGATCTGAGTCCGCACTAGGAAGTCGGGTGAACGATACTAGTTCGGAAATGAAATTTTGTGATCAAGTGAGCGATCGGATTTGGTATTGCGTACAAATAATATGTGGGCATCGTACGGGCTTAAATAAAGCAAATATTGGAACTTTTGTAAAAGAAATGCAAAATGATTTTGAATGTTGTGGAGGGACGTTATTGTTATGACAGGATATACAGGTGTTTTAAAAGCAGAAGGAAATTGATGTTTGATTTAAGAAGATAAAATTTAAATGGCCCGACAAAAAGGTATGTATTTAAATTTTTATATGAAATTTGATTGGGTTTTTGGATTGAGCCACTTGGCTTTTGTTTTCCTTTTGGATTTGGGAGGCCGTAGAGCCATTTTTGTAGTAGTACCGAGCTAGCCGCGCAAAGGAGACGCTGGCAAAAATTTTCGAAAATTTCGAGAGTTAGAAATTTTTTTGATAATTTAAAATTTGAATTCAAATTTAAGATTTGAATTGATAAGTAAGTATGTAATATGGTTTAAGGGTATGGGTAAGTTTAAAAGGCTAGGATAGAGTTAGAGTGTCTTTGATAAAAAGATTTGTTTGCTAAGTTGTTAAAAATTGTTTGGTTTGAGGTAATAGTTAACGGGATATAGATCATTCTTCCTAATTAGTAATTTCGGGGACGAAATTCTTTTAAGGGGGGAGGAATGTGACGACCCGAAATTTTTAGACATTTGAAATAGGAATATTTAATTAATTTTAAATATTTGAAAGTTAATTATTAACTTTAATTTCAAATATCAATATTTATTGAATAATTAATTATTAAATTTAATTATCGGGATTGGGTAAAAATATTGAATCTTGATTTTTTTAAGCTGGTTAAAATAATTAGAAGGCTTATTTAATTTATATTAATAATACTGAAAGTAATAGAAGTTGTAAGATTTAAATTTATCAGTGGTTTGTCCAGTTGAAATTTTATATCGTTTAAATTGAAACTAAAAATAGCCTTCCGAGGCGCAGTCTCGGAATTCGACGAAACCAGCTCCATTGGATCCGTAATATCGAATTATTATTGGGTTTCAAATTTCGTAGTATTTGGAGTGATGGAGTGAGCGTACGTTATAAAAACGCGTTGGAAATTTTATCGAGACATTTTGAATCCGGATTTAAATTAAATATAATTATCTTCTCTTAGCCGACAATACGTACATCCTGCCTCCGTTGTGTCTCCTTCGTACCCATTTTCTTTCCTTTCCATCTTCTCAAATCACAATTCGTTCAGAAGAAAAAAATAAAAATAAAAGTAATGGCCGAATATAAATTTTAGATCCCTCATCTCCTTCTATTATTCAGAAAATCAAATAATGGCTGCTTGCTTTCAGTTCGAACTGAGATTTTTTTTTTTTTTCAATTTCATTCAATCACGCATCTTCTTCCCTTTTTGTTCCGTTAAAATCAGAAAATTTCATTCACAGTTTTCGTTCGAACGAAAACTCAAAAAGAATAAAAAAAAAAATGGTGGCCGAACAAAAGCAATTCATCTTCCTCCAGTATTGATTCGAAGGGAGGATCTCGCATCTGGGCACGCGATTGGAAATCGCGTTCGTTTCTGGCGACTCATCGAACCAGGGTTGTCAAGGCGCATGGCTTTGGGTGGTCGCGGGATCGATGTGATCTTTCGATTCGTGGCGCGAGCTCGAGTAAGTGCGGCAAGGTAGATGGAATATTGGTGGTCGCGAGTGCTTCAGAGGGATTGCGTGGGAAAGCGACGACGCGGCCATGGAAGAGGAAGAAGGGTTTTCGAACTGAGCTTCATCGGTGAAGGCCGAGATGATTACTCTGGTAATCTTTCGACCTAGATTCATCATTGTCTAAGTCTGCAGTAAGGTATTTTAGTTACTTTTATTTATTTTATATATGAATATAAGAAACAAAAATAATAGTTTAAATCAAATTTATATATTTGGGTTGGATAAATGAATGGGGAATAATTGTTTGATTTATCCAAATAAAAATGAATGGACAATGAAATTTATATGCAGCCAGTTAGAAGAGTAAAATTTACCAGTTATGCTAATAATGTTTATGAGTGATTAAAGTGTTAATTAATTAAATTTATTGAAACGAAAAGTGATTGTCCGGTTTGTTTCAAAAATACGGTTTGTTTCAAAAATAAAATAAAAATAATAATAAGCCATAAATGTTTATTCAAGGTGATTTATCTGGTTAATTAACTTGCCTAAGCTATTTAAGTTCCTAAAGGATTTTTATTTATATATAGTTAAATTTAACAAATTGATGACTACTTCAAAATTTATAAATTATATAAGTATTTTATCCTATTGGTTATTTTAGAAGTAATGAATTGATGATTAAACTATTTAATTAACTTATTCAAGTACGGGGTTACCAAGGATAATTTGTTAAAGAAATTTTGGTTTAAAAATCTAAAATTTAATTATAAGTTAAGTTAAACAAGTAAATATTAGTCAATTATTAGATTAATTCAAGTATTAATAAAATAATCTAATGTTTGACAAGGTCAAAAACGGGAAGTCAAGGCAAGATTGAGGTGATTTCAAAGCAAAGCCTGGTGAGTTAATCTCACTCAGTTTAAATTATTTAAATTTAAATGATTAAATTTAAATAATTGTTTGAATGGTTGAAATTGATTGATTGATGTGCTATAGAATGATATATTCTGAAATTAGTAAATAATGTTGTGCTAACATTTGTGGATGCAGGGAAACAGGTTGGAGGGATCCAACTGGATTCCTCAAATTTATTAGATTATTTAATATTCTGTGTGATGAATATTTGATATTCTGTGATTGTTTTATGGATAACTGGAATATTGGATAGTATGGTTGGATGGAATAACTCAGTTTAAAGAGTTACCAAAATCTATGGAATTGGATTTTTGAAAGGTAATAAAAGAGTAAAATTTTAAGTAAATAATTCTAGTAAATTGGAATAAATTGAATAATGAAGTGAAAATAAATAAAATAGAGTAATTTAGAAACTCTAACAAAATATGGAATATGAGGAAATTGAATTAACAAAGGAATAATAAATTCTGGAACTTAAGTGAATAAAAGTCATTATTTTAAATGTAAGGATTAAATTCAAAGGTAAAGAAAGGAAATTGAGAAATCTGAATTTGGTATTTTTCAGTTTAAAGATTTTAAAACATAAATTGGAAATTTAATCTAAAGTTAATAAATTTTGAAATAAATGAAGTAAGAGAATTTATTTCATGGTAAAGTAAATGGAAATCAATTGTAAAATTGATTTAGGTGTTGAAATTTAAATTTAAAGTGAAGAGAGATTTTGGGACTTTATGACTGGGTTATAAAGTGAAATAAAATGTCGGTGGATATTTTATAAATTCAAGGTAAGAATTTACTAAAGGAATAGGAATTTGTTTAAAAATAAATGGTGATGTATTTTTAAGAAATGGGAATGAGAATAGGATTTCCCTGGATAGCCAAGTATGGTTTTCAAAAATATTTAAAGTTTTTTTAAAATCGTTTTAAAAAGCAGGCTTTGGAAAGTTTATTATTTCTAAATCTAAATTTTTAAAGCAAGTATATTTTTCTAAATCTATTATTGAAATAACTATATAAAGTAACTTGGTATTGAGTTTAAAAGAGGAAATTAGTTTATATTTTATAAATTGTCTTATACAAAATATTTTGTTAGTATATTTATTTTAATAAAATATTTAAGTTATAATTTTAAAAGTTATAAGTATATTTTATAAAAAAAATGTTTTTAAAATTATTTTAAACTTAAGTGTTTGTACTTGGCGTTCCAATGGAAATAATAATTGGGAATGTACCCTGGGAAGGGAAAACGGGTTTTGAAACTGTTTTCAAAAGGTGTTGAAAATTGGATATATATATCTCGGGAAGATATTTTGGGATTAATAAATAATTTGGAAAATTATTTATTGGTTGATGGATGTTTGTGAATATTAATTGATAGTTAAATAACCGACTATCAATATTGGACAAATGCGTTGATCGTTTCGAAGAGACCGGGATCGAGATTTATTTCTCGAAAACCACTTCGATCCGGTTTATACGTTTTCGTGAAAAACGAGTTTGGATGCGAAGATGGAGCAGTAAAGTGCAAGGGCTAGTCGCTACTAATCCTGAGGATATTTCCAAAATGGATGTAGTAGGAGTAGTGCCTTCGGTTCCGTTCGAACCCGGGACGGACTTGTATGGACGAATGCTTGCGAAACATCGTCAGGTGGGCGATGGGCATTCTAAGTGAAACGTTCTAAAAGGTAACGCTTAGCCTCAAGCCTCATCAAATGGGAATGACTGAAAATCAGGGGATATGCAGCAAGGTTAGGTGGGTAGCACCCAAGCAGGGTGAGGTCATTCCAGTCTAGATGTCCCTTTTTATTTTTCGGCTTAGTGGTGCGGTTGCTGATCCCAACCGCGGGGTGATCTCACTCGGGACTGTCCAGTAAGGGATGGTTCCGGCCTTGTGTTGCAGGGGATGAAGGGAGTAATCCTCGGTACGGTGATCTAGGCCCCGTACTGTGACAGGTGGTACCCCAGTGCCTAGTCATTAGTTGGAAATCCATTCTCCCTACGAGCCTTGTACGAGTTTTGTTTGTATTACCCACTTTTGTGTCTAGTAGCTGGAATTTAATAATGTAACAATTTCGGCTATTTTATAAGTACTTGTGTATAGACCCTATTATAATATCAGAGGATTTCTATAAAAATTGTTTTAGCTATCGTAAGGTAAACACCCGACATGTTTATTTGTGGCGTGGTCTTACGAGATGCTTTTGTTTTCAAAGGATTTTTGAAACTTTAATAATAAATTGGGTGTGATTTTCTCACGCTGGTAATCCAGACTGACTCGGGTGTTATTTAACTGTAATGCTCGGGTCAGACCGAGTATTATAGGATACAGGATATGATGCTGTGGAGCTCAGGAGACGAGCTGGATGACGAAACGTACTCTCGTACTTGTATATTTATATACGTATTCCGCTGTGTTGAGTTGTTGTGTACCCATTGTATGATATTGATGTTGAGTTGTGACTGATGTATTCTGATGATGTAATGTATGTAAACAGATATATTTGATTTTGAGTAAAGATTATTTACTATCTATTATATTTTATTCCGCTGCGATGGTTAGATTCTGATGTTGATTTTGTTTTCTCTTCTTCTACCTCTTCTTCTTAAACCCAAATGGTTCGTATTTCTGTGCAACTTGAGTTAATTGTTGTAGAATAGTGTTGACTCAAGGGGTATGGATTTGCGGGTCGTTACAGGTATCCTCTGGTGGCTTTCCGATCAGGAGGGACTATGATATTGGATGGACTACTGGGATTATTATGTGTTAAGGTGGAAAATGTAAAGCCTTAACGCTAATTAAAAGTATGTTTATTTTACTATAGACACTATTATAATAGCGAAATATACTACATAGTAAATAGTTTAACAGATTCTTAAGAGATGTAAATCCCGAGCATCTCTTGAGTTACTGCACTCATATTTATTTCTGTTGATTTAACTTAAATAAGATCTTTTAATCCTGACTCGAGTGTTTTTGTCTTTTCAAATTCGCTCGGGTCAGTCCGAGCGTTTCAGGATCGAAGACTTTAGCTCTGGAGGATGAAGACGGAGATTTCTGTTATTATTATTTATTATATTGCACTACACTCATATTGTTCCGCTGCATTATTATTGCTATGTGTAACTCTGATATGGCTTATATAAATAAAATCAAATGTTTTTGTGTAAACAGATTTATAAACTGTATATTTGATTATTATATTTTATCCTTCCGCGGTGAGATTCAGTTTTCTTTTTATTTCTTTCTTGTTTTTCTTATTTACCCCATAACAATCTGTCCTTCCGTATGGGTTGAATTGGCACGTGTATCGGTTTAAAGCGTGCGAAAAGGCCGGATGTTACATATACACATATGACATGGTTCACAACTGAACAATAAGTATATAACATACTTCTAACAGAAATGATGTTATATGAATGATCATGTTGTGATGATTGTTTACATGATATAATGAAATTGTTGTAATGTATTAGTAAGGGTAAAAATCGTTCCATGCTATAGTGGTAGGGTCTCACTATTTGTTGTTTAGAGTAAAGTTTTATCGTACCAAGCTTTATGTCTAATCTATTTTTTTATTATTTTCCATAAATTCGAATGTACTCATTTTTGTAGGTTGAGTTTGTCAGCTAAAACATGTTTCTTTTAGTTGACGAATAAAGAAGCCAATGATGAAATAGAAGGCTTGTAGCTAATAATTTTTTTATTCATTTATTGTAAAACCAGAGTTTAAAGCTAGTTAAGTGTTCATGTCGATGCCTTCATTTATTGAAAAGGACACCACTATTTACGATTATTATATTTTACCCTTGCATGGGCACGTTTTAAGACTATGGAAAACATAATGAAAGTATGTGCAGTGAAAACGTAATTGTCTTCTCTTTTTACTTAATGTTGTTAAAAAAAATTATATATTGATCTCATTTTTTCGCTTGAAAATAATTCTAGTGACGACAATAGCATCATTAGCATTTATTTTTAGGCCTCGAATTGGGGAATGTTACAACGATATTGTGAAATCCCTTCCATCCAAGCTAGGTTAAAGATTTAGCTAAAGGAAAGGCATCCATAAAGTACACACAAGCTAGATCAATGCAAATGTTAGCAATCTAATGTCTCATCCCAGATATGCAAGCCATGTCATCAATATGCACACTCTCCAAATTGCTATACGTAATTGTTCAAGGGAGAGGAGAATTCAGATAATAAGTGAAAAATTAGTGTAATTTCTTATATTTTAGCTTTTTCAATACTCATTAATGGTGGACTTTGCTAACCATCGTCGTAAAAACCTTCCCACTTTTGTATACACTCTACAGAACGTAAGTATAAAGTGGACGTAGGGTTTAGGCCTTAATCACCATAAATTCGTATGTCTTTACTTACTACTTTACTATTTTCAACTTTGGCTTAATAAAGAACACTTGCTTTCGGTGTATTAACTCATTAGATTCAACCCAAACCCCATGACTACTCATAGCCTTTGGTACCCAACCTACCAAAGCCCCTAAAACTTATCTAAAAGATGGAAGCTAAACCTTTAATCCTCGATTTGTAGGCTGTTATGAAAAATCAAACTAACATTTTTAGGACTAGGAGGAGGGCCGCTCTCTCTTATTCCTCATCTAGAAAACCAGCCTTTCCAACTTACCATATATAGCTTTAGTGAAGAAATCGGCAACAAAAATTCTTATCTTGAGTTACCTCTCAAGTTACGGAGCCAGCTCATAAATAAAGAAATTGATGACTGCCTAGAAACCATCGTCTCGACATGAGCAAAGAATGAAGCCTATGAATCTTTTTATTAACTTTGAGCTTTCCAGATAAGATTACTTTCAGGATAATTAAAAGAATTACTTCAAGTAATTTCTCAACTAAGAAAAGATGTCAAGGTAATGAGCAAATAGATAAAAAGACTTATGTATTAAGTTGATGACATAAAAAATCAAGAATAAGATCATAGGACCAAATGCATTAAAAGATTTAATCCTAAAAGGTCAAAAGAAGAACCCCGTAAAATGTAAAAATTCATACTCTTATTAATGAAACTCTAGCTTTCATTATCTAGGAAACCCGAGACAAGTTGTCTTATCCAAATTACCCTCCTTTAATAGTCTAAAAATAAACGGTTGCTACCTCGACCTTTAAAAAAATTGACATGAAATAGATAAGGTGATCAAAAAATGGAATGCTATGGAATATTTTAAGGAATAGTTTAAATATTTTATTTTGTTTTTGTTTCAAGGAAATTAATATAGTTAGAATTTCATCGAATGCAATACATACATGCTTCTCTATTCGACTAAAGCAGTTATTACTTTTAGGAACTCGATATAAACAAAACGTTTGGAGGCAAATCATGACTGGAAAGTTAAGCAGCAAGTCCATTGGAAGCGTTATCGTTAAATATATACTCTCAAGATCATAGTCTTGACATTGAATTGCCCTTCGCTATCATGTTTCAAAATTCTTATTCCTTCCAACTCACTTGTTGGCTTTCTCATTAGCCTTTAGTGTTCTTGGATTTCCAACTAGCTTCCTGAAGTACATTCTTTTTTCCAGGTTTATAACTGAGGAGCATTTATTGTTAATCATGGGCCTTGTCTCATGCCACTTGTACCTCTCATTTGTTATTAACCATGGGACTTGTCTCATGCCAACTTTTCTATTTGCAAAAACTTCTTGTAAAATTAGAGCTTGGGTCTTGATTACAAGTATTACACCAATATAACCTTACCCAAAAAATTCGAAAGGAAAATGTTTACAGAAAAACAAGATGATGGTTTGGATTCGCTCTTCCTTAAGGCCTACCTTTTATAACTTTCAAAGAGAAAAAGAAGAAATGACATACAACTTATCCACCGAGAGTGCATGTCTTTGGAAAAGAAAATCTTTTTTACCCTGTTCGATGTAGTATAGTAGTGAAAAGTGGGTTACTCCACCGATACCCTACTACATAGTAAGCAAAAGCTGTTGTAAAGGTTAATTTCTACCATAAATTGATGTGATTGGGCCTTACCTTTTTATCCATAACAAATTCGATTAGGTGACCTCTTGGAAGACACCTCACAGGCATTTGTAACCTCTCATCTCCGCTAACATCTTCTTAGTTCTTATAGAGACTACGGTCCTTGCATATATGAATGGTTTCTCCAGTATCAAGCCACCAATCGTTTCCTATGTTCTCAACGGAGTAGTGTAAGAGAAAATGATTGGTGGCTTGAAACTGGAACAACCATTCATATATGCAAGGACCGTAGACTCTACAAGAACTATGAAGATGTTAGCGGAGATGAGAATCAAGTTACTAGAGCAAACAATGTTCGTAGTAAGGTGATTGCCAAAGGCACTATAGAACTACCGTTATCTTTTGGAAATACTCTTACTTTGGTTAATGCATGTCACATACCTGATATTTGTAAGAATTTGGTCTCTGGATACCTTCTTAACAAAGGAGTATTCAAGATAATGTATGAGTTTGACAAACTAGTGTTATCCAAAAACGGGAAGTTCATTGGACGTGGATATTCTTGTAACGGCATGATTAAGTTGAATGTAATAAATAAATCTTCTGTTTATATTATTGATTCTGTTGTTTATCGCATGGTAGACTAGAACAATTTTAATTATAACCCTCTCAAAAATATGCATAAACTAGGTTTAATTTATGATTGTGATTTCGATACTCTCTCTAAATGTGAAATATGTGTTCAAGCAAAAATACACCGAAAATCCTTTAAATCTACAGAAAGGAAAACTGGCTTGCTTGATTTAGTATATAGTGATGTGGGCGACTTAAAAAAATCATATCACCTATGGTGGTAACCAATACTATATAACATTTATTGATGATTATACTAGATATGTGTATGTGCATCTGATGAAAACTAAAGATAAGGCCTTTGATAAATTTAAATTTTACAAAGCAGAGGTCGAAACACAATTAGGAGTTAAAATAAAAGTGTTACATTCAGATCGAGATGGTGAATATTTCTCAAATGAATTCATCTTATTCTGTAAACAACACGGTTTAGTTCACTAATGCACTAACCCATATACACCACAACAAAATGGTATTGCTGGAAGGAAAAAATAAAACTTCAGCAGAAATGGTTAATGCCATGCTTATAAGTTCAAACTTACCTTATAACCTATGGGGTGATGATATGTTATCTGCATGTTATATCTTAAATAAAGTACCACTTAAAAAGAATAATATTTCCCCTTATGAATTATGGTTTAATAGGAAACCTAAGCTTACAAAACTTAAAGTTTGGGGTTGTTTAGCATATGTTAGAAAACTAGATCCTAAAGGACAAAAGTTAGGAAATAAGGCTTTTAAATGTGCTTTCATAGGATATTCACTTAATAGTATAACTTATAGATTCCTAATTCTTGACACATTAGAAGTTATAGAATCCGTAGATGTATAATTCTTTAAAATAAACTGTTGAGATTCCATTGAGATCATATAGTCCAGAACCAATATGATTGATGATATCAATGATGATGACTATGCTCCTGCTCAAAACAGCAAGGAAGTAACATTACCATATAATAGTACTGAACAAAGAAGAAGTAAAAGAGAAAGAATGGAGAAGGGCTATGGTCCTGACTTCAGTACATATCTTATACAAGGTAGTAAGGACGAAGTCCTTAATGTAACTAGATATGTCATGAACGTCGACGATGGGCCTAAAACTTATTCTAAGAAATTGAGTCCCAGAGATTCAATATTCTAGAAAGAAGCTATTAATGATGAAATGAATTCCATATTGTTAAACCAAACTTGGGTTTTAACTGATTTACCTCCTGGTGCTAAACCTATGGGATGTAAATTGATATTTAAGCAAAAGTTGAATACAAATGGATACATTGATAAGTTTAAAGCCAGATTAGTTGCTAAGGCATATAAGCAAAGACATGGAGTAGATTATTTTGATACATATGCACCAGTTGCTTGCATATTTCTATTGTTGTTTAATAGCACTTGCATCAATTCATAAATTGGTCATACATCAAACGGATGTAAAGACTGCGTTTCTGAATGGAGATTCAGAAGAAGAGATATATATGTGGAACAACCTGAAGGTTTCAAAACCCCAGGTTAAGAAAAGAAAGTTTACAAATTAGTAAAGTCTCTTTATAGCCCGAAGCAAGCTCCTATGCAATGGCATGAAAAGTTTGATAAAATAGTATTGTCATATTGATTTATTGTTAATGATGCTGATAAATATATTTATAACAAATCAGTAATAATGATTATATTATACATTGATGACATGTTAATATTTAGTTCCAATATATCATGTGTGAATGAAACTACGAAGTTTCTATATTGCAAATTTGATATGAAAGATCTAGGAGAAGCTTACATAATTCTGGGAATTAAAATTATTAGGAAAGAGGGGGAGTTGTTGCTAACTCAAACTCATTAATTGAGAAGTTCCTCCAAAAATATGGTCATTATAATGACAAACCAGCACCTACTTCTTTAGATCCTAGTATTAAATTAGAAAAGAATATTGGACGTACCATTTCTCAACTTGAGTATTCCAGTATTATTGAGAGTCTTATGTATGCCATGCATTGCATTAGACCAGACATAGCACATGCTCTAAGCATGTTATGTCGATTTACGAGTAATCCAGGTTTCGAATATATATTTACTGTTGGATTTTGCAAGAACAAAGGATGGATAATATATCTTTAATAAGTCTAGTTACCTTAAAAAGGTGTATCGCAGAAACACCTTAAGAGACTTACCTATATGAGTATGGAAATCAGGCTCTTTCCTAAGAAAGTAAGACCGCTTTCTAATGTAGACTCGTGAACTCAGGATTTAAGCACATGACCATTAATGTGTTGAGCATACAGAACACTCTATATATGGAAATCACTATGCGTGACTGTTCCAGTACTATCACAAGGGGTACTTGGTTCAAGATACGTTCACCATAGACCTCGATAGAACTTTGAATGGTTTACACTAAGTGAAGGTTCAAATCCAAAAAATACATATCATTTATGTATTGGTTTTCACGATGATGCAAAACTAAATCTTGGAACTACGTTGGCTTTATCCCACTTGGGTATGTAGGTAGTCACTCTAGTGATGTAGCTGTATATTGTATTTATTTTGCTTATTCTGAAAATGGGGGGAAATTGTTGGAAATTTTCATAATTAATTTGTGTTTGGGTTTGTTTATGAAGTGGGAAGAAGTAGGAAGAAGATAGAAGAAGAAAAGTGGAATGTATAGTCCCACATCTTGGAAAATAGGCGATTATGCATAGTTAAGTATAAGATTCTCTAAGGAAGATTGAGCCCTTTGGGCATCCAAAGCTTTGCTTTGATGTGAGGAGGGAAGTTATGCATCACCACCACACACGCACGCCGCCGCCGCCGTCCGTTTGGCCGGGTCGGGTTCGGGTCTAAAATGACGAATTAATTTTGTTAATAGGCCGGATCCAGAATTTGAATGGATAGATTTTTGGCGGATCATTTGAATGAAGAGACGCGGCCGTTTAGTAACAGTTTTAAACCGCTGCGAAAAGGCACGACCATTTATAACGGTTTCGGACTGTTGAAAATGATACAATGCTTGACGAATGGACACTTCCTCTTCTACTATAAATAGTGACACCCAGGAACCATTTCAAAAATCAATCTATTTTGCTTGTCTCTTCTTCCTCCAGATCTATGACGTCCAGAAAGTGTTGCAAAACACAGTCGTTTCCACCACAGTTTGCAACGCCTATGAGGTGTTACAAATGCAGAAACGTTGCAGATCTATTCTCTTCTTCTTCATTGTATTCTCTGCTAAATTGCATCATCGGAGATCAAATTTGAGTGTTCTTTTTTGGATCAAAATCGTACAAGTTTTGAATCTGGTTACGCAATTATAAGGCTTCATTGAACCATGAAGTCGATAATTCGATAACTTGTTTGTACCTGTTGGCTTGAACTATTGTCTAAAAGAATCTACGCAGTAGATCCTTAAAGTTAGAAGTATAGCAGTTATCATCTTCATCATTCTCGAATCATCGACAGATTATCCAACGCCTCACTCTAGTAAAATGGTTGTCCGACCAAACCTCTAACGACCAAGAATGATAGATTTGGAAGTTGGTTATGTTTTAAAATGAAAGCAAGCATTATTTACTACCTGCATGATGCATTCAAGCTTACCCTAGTTAGAAATGAAAGGGAATTTGTTACTACCCGCATGACGTTGTTCACTCGACTTTCAACTTTAGTTTTATGAGAGGAATGGAATTTAACAAAACCCATGCCTTATCCTCTTTCCGACTTAGGGAATGAAGCTACTATGGTGCCTCGAGGATCTTCTTTGACCTTTATTTATTTAATTTTAATCTCTCAAAGTTCTTCATTAGCATTATCCAACTCTCGATGAAGGCTAGCTATTCGGTCAAGTATTTTGGTAACTAGTTGTTTTAAAGCTTGTCACGAAAGTGGAATAGCTTCTGGGAGAGATTTACAAGCTCTTCATAGTCTCAGACCATTATTTCAGGCTTTTAATTTATTTATTTTGATTATCCAAGGTACAATTATTCGAAAGTAGCTTGGACCGAAGGAAATAAACTTTGATCTTCAATGCTTGCATTTTTACTTGAAGAGTTTGTATATGTCGAACTTTAGCATCGTAAGCCTTTTAAGTAGAAGTATGCACTTTTTTATTACTTAGACAATTTGGACTCAATAATAAATAAAATATAGAGTGAAGAACAAAAGCCAAAAGATAAAATCATTTTTCATTCCATAAAAACATGAACGTTAAAAGTGTTGAAATTATAAAAGAAAATATAAAGCATGAAAGTTTCTAAAGACCGAGATTTTCTTTGGTATTAAGTAAAATTCTAAGCCCCATAGAATTAACATCAGCTGTAGTTTTTGGAGGCTTGGCCATATTGTAAAGAGAAAGGTCCTTGCCTACCACTGCTCTAAAAGTTTAGATGAAGATGAGTCTTTAGGTTATGGGCTTGGCACTAGAACAGGATTATACTTAGGAGTACCTTCAGTCTGGTAATTGTTCTTCAGGCAATATAAAGGAAAAGGGCTCAAGCGTGCATACCTTGGAACTACCTTGGGAGAAGTGTAGAGCTTGGGATCATGAAATCTTGGGGGAAACTCAAGCCGCCTTTGTTGAAGTACTTTATCTTCTAGATGTTGTCTTGATAATTTATCAAGTCCTCAAAATATGTTGCATAGGTCTTAGGAAATAGATTTAAGTTGCTCTATCAAACATAAGATTCGGTTCGTTAACCTTGTTTTTTATCCTAATAGACTTAGTAGTTTTTGCACACAGCTTGTCATGAGACTCTTTAACATCTTGAAGGTGATTAGAAGATCCAATATTGTAAAGCCTACTTGCATGAAGTTAACGTTTAAGAGTACCAATTGCTTTAAGAAATAAAAAATACTTAGTTCTACTTCGATTTAAAAGAATACTTTGTGAGAGATAGATTCTGAATGACATTATTTGCGCCAAAATTGGTCACAAACCGCAAATACCGTGAAAGCACCAGTGTATGAATACAAATCAGCAATATTCAAACACAAATCACAGATCTAAGCAAATATCAAACAGTAATTCGCAAGTAATGAACAAAGACGCAAGTTTTATAGTGGTTCGGCTATCTCCGGCCTACGTCCACTCCAAAGTTTTATCCTTTTATTGATTATCCTTGCTGAATACAGATGATTACAGCAGTAAATATGAAGAATTTCGAGTACAATAGCTGTATTAAAGTAGAGAAATGAATCCAGCAGAGTCTGAACGTCCAATAGCCAAAGAGCCCCCTTCCCTGTAGGCTTCAGGGTGCTATTTATAGCCGTAGGAGGCTGAGATCACGCTGAAACTTCGGGAGACTTCTTCTGGCACGTGAGTGGGCCCACGCGACCGACCTCAGGAAATTTGGGCCCACTTTGGGATCGATTCGAACTCCATTCGAACCGATCATAAAATCATTCAATCAAGATGAAATTTGGTGTGGACATTCTTCAACATGTAAGAAAGCTACTGTGAAAATTTCATTGCATTTGGATCATCGGTGTAGGAGATATGATCGATTCGAAATTGGGTTTTTCACTGGGTGTAGTCTTCGAATCCACTGCTTCGAATCCATCTTGTTCGAACCCATCCAAAGCGCGTGCGCATCGATGACATGGCGCGAGCTTCCTGGAGCGATCCTAAATTTGTGTCGAATTGAAGGCTTCTTCTCCTGGAGACGTGGGCACTCTTCACCGTTACTTCCTTGATTCGTGGATCTTCCTCGTTCGCATTCATGACATTGCTCGTTCGCATCCATCCATTCGTGCCTTCCTCCGTATCGATCCCATTGGTGCTTATCGATTTGAAATGATCATGGGGGCATCGATACGAAGTGGTCGTGGAGGATGGATACGAACGAGACCTCACCTGATGGATACGAACGAGGTTCTTACCTGATGGATACGAAGGAAACCTATGTTGCCATCGAGTCGAAGTCCTTCATCCTGCTTTGCCTTTGATCGATACGAACACTATCGACTCGACTCCATACCGATCAATACGAACAGTATCGATACGAAGTCCTCGCCTTCCGATCGATACGAAGTCCATCGATTCGAACCATCCCTGTGCCTTGCCTTCGATCGATGCGAACCTGATGGAGTCGGAGTGACCAAAACCTGATGGGTTCGAATCCGATGGATTCGAAGTGATCATCACCTCGACCCCCTGATGGGTTCGAACAGCATGCCTTTTCTACCTTGCATCGATCATAACTCCTTCATACGAACTCCGATTAATCTGAAATTTGAAACACGGCCTTTTCTAATCCTTATCATCATCTCCAATCAACTTCGTCCCGATCGGAGTTCAACCAAATTTCGATGACATCGATCGCCGCCTTGCTTTCAATCAATCTCCAATCCCGATATCCATCATTCCTAGCCAACTTGCTGATATTCCAGTTTTGACCAAAAAGTGGGATATCAGACATTTTCTTGGTTTAATCTAAACAAGAATAAAACTTACATAGTGAAATTATATCCAACAAAATAATTATACATTAGCCAAGTATTACATAAGACTTAATAGTTTTTACATATAACAAAAAACAAGTCAACAAATTATTCATTTATTCAATGAATCATCTCCTACATCCTTTGGATTAGTAGGTGAAGATTTGGTCTGGGTATGAGAAGAAGATAATACTCGACTTACTTAATATTCACATACTTCTTGAAGAAGTACTTTTCTATTTTCGGTGCATTTCCTTCCAAAAAATCAAAAGGGGAAGGTTGGCCCTTGTTTTCGCTCTCGACGTATGCCTTGAAAAGGATTTCAAAACTTGCTTGCTGGCGACATTATCGGCTTGGGATGGGTAAGAAAACCCTTCGTCTCTTCCTTCAAAACCTTTACTTCATTAGTTAACCCTTTTAAATTTTCATTCCGTACCTTGAGGTACTCCTTGATTTTCACTGAAATGTTTAATAGTGAGGTCCTTGGGTAGTTTAAGAACTTCTAATTCGTGGAAGGCATTGGCTTCAAATGCCTCTTGTGTAAGTCATCAGTTGTTGCGAAAGATTGGAAAGTACTTCTTTATATGCTTTGGCCAACTCAAAGATCTTTGTTACATTCTCAAATCCGGATTGAAAGACCAGTACTTTGCACTTATTTCTTTAGTACACAAATAAAATAATAAGAAAAGAGAATGTAACAATTAAAGTTCGTAATATAGTTACTATAATTATAATTACCCAGAGGACATCTTGGAGGCCAAAATCCAAGTTCTTTCGAAGCCCATAAGTAGAATTGGGGACTATATTTTTTCTTCTTCTAAAATAACCTTAACAAGCCTCGACTTACTGGCTTCTTTGGTTATGATCAAAGCTTCTAACCCCAAAGGTGGAAGGTAGATAGATTTATTTTGTTGGGAAGTGTCATATTGAATGGGTAGTTTCAAAGATTCTTCCATCACCTTTTCAGTAGGAGTATTTTATGATTTTTATCCTCATCCGAAGCCCCCTTTCTCAAAGAAGGGCACTTTAACCGAAAGATTCAATGGTGGTCTGCTTGGCCTCGGGTTGCTTTGCTAAGAGAAGGGTGTGATTGCAAGACCATCCATACCTATAAACAAATAATAAAACATAAGTATAATTCTTTATAGAACTAACACATAGAAATGAACTTAGTCCGATGTATAAGTTAATTCCTAAAGATAAAAAGCTAGGATCTAAGGATGGCCCTCGAGCTCTAGATCAGAAGTAAAAGAAGTACTGGGAGTTGAAACTTTGAGCATGACATGCCTATTCCTCTTCATTTTCTTTTTAACAAACATTGTTTGCATGACCCGAGGAGTCCTCTGCTATGAAGCCCCAAAGGCATAACTACAGTGATAGAGTTAGCGGTTTGCCCTATAAAAAATTATTTAATTTCTTACATATATCTTACTGTGCGGTCAATCTTGTTCATACAAAGGTGTTTGATTTTAGTTATATATTTTTTTATATATTATATAATTAATTAAGTAGTTAATTAAAGTATATAAGAAGGAAACCCTTAAATGAAATGTTATGATTGTAGTTGCAAACATTTGCAATCATGAGTAATTAATCACACAATAAAATGACATTTTGCTTTACATATTAAGATATATTTTTAAGAAATTATTCTTTAACTGTAAGATTGTGAATAAAGTGATGCTCGTGAATTTTATCTCAAATGATTATGGGCAAAGCTCCTATTAGTGGGAGTGATGAAAGAGTTAATGTACTCTTTAATTAGATTGATACATATAGATGTACGTAATCCAAGGTCAATGACACAAAAAATGATCCACTTGCTTCAATAAATTCTCCCATGAATTATCACATAAATGAACATATGTATTTCATATACAAATGGAGTATCTTCGACAAGTTCATAGAATTCAAAACGATAGTAGAAAACTTAACATGCAAAGGAAATAAAATAGTTTGATTTAATCGATTAGTTGAGTATATGGGACAGGAGTTCCAAAAGTACTTAAATAAATAAGATTCAATCTCAAAGTCACTCCACTTTATGATACATAATGATGTATCAATAAGGGTAATTGGCAATTATTGGAAAAAGAACGACTAATGATGAGTGAGGTTAAGCTAACATCTTTCTACGAGGATATGTACATATTAGTAAGTACACATATTAAATTTAATTTCATCTAAATCTGAATTTACGAGATCATCTAAGATATGAGTTGATAAGAAAACTCAATATTAAATAGTTTAGGATGTATGGTTATCTAGTTTACGTTAAGAACATAAGATTCGTAGGCACAAAATTAATTCATTTTTATGTAAGTATAAAGATATATCATAAAAAGTTTTTGACTGTCTATTAGGTCACATCGAGAAATGGTTTTTTTCAAGAAATTATACATTGTGTTAGTTGAGTGGCTACACGTAAGATTGGCTCATCAGGGATCTTTTATGGTCGCCCAAGGGACCGATCAATAATAGGAATTAGTGGAAATACAATGGACTTGGATATGGTCCAAAGCTCTAACAGAGAATCTGATTACAAAGATGAAATTAAAATCGTCCAAGACTAAACCGAACATAATTCGTTAGAATATCTAATGAGAACTATTATACATTAAATTAAAAACTACGAGTAAATTATTAGTTTCAAGAAAATAAATGTTAGTAATAACAATTTCTTTAGATGTCAATAAGCCATGAAGAGTATTGACTCTAACATATACAAGATACTTTAAATCCAAAATGTATACCAGGTACATTATCAAAATACAATTTTTGTAGTTTAGCCGAAGGAATATGATTCATCGGCCACAAGCATGTCTTCAAAACAAAGACCAATGTAGTTGGAATGTAGGAAATATGGATGAGAATAACCTCGCAAATTTAAATTGTTGAAATTAGCATAGCAGATTTGTCAACCAACGTGACAGGGTTGATTCTGATTCTACTCGCAAAAATATCATAGTATATGACTTGAATTTTGGTACACCTTTGTTATCACAAAAATTATGAATAATGATTTAGAATAGGTTGTTTACGCATGATAACCTCATGACAACGATGAGAGTGATAAATTAGTTTGTAACTGCTGGATAAGACCCAAGAACTAATATAATGGAATCGTTTGACAAGCACCAAAACTAAGAAAATATTTTGATTGGGAGATCAAATAGTTTGATTATCGGTCAAAATTCAGAGGAAGGGTATGTCTGCAAGAAAGTATATTAAGATATACAAAATTATCTCTAAATCTATAAGTATGCATGTTAGTATTGTCTCAAATGTTATACACATACATCGTATTAAAATATTTAACGTGAAGCATGTAAGATAGATTCATTATGCATTGGCAATCGGAATTGTAATATGTGCTATATTGACTGCTATTTTGATTATGTAATTAATGCATTGTGAAAGTAACTAATTTGAATTAATATCACTAAATGGTAATTATAAATATTCTTAAGTATTTGAGAAGTTTTATAGAATTGTTTATGGAAACAACGAACTCCTTATGAAGAAGTGTTTGAACTCGAACCCCATAAATTATATATAATTCATTATGTCAATCCAAAATAAATATTCAACCTAAGTTAAAGATCCTTGAGTTGGAAAAGTTCCAAACAAGAGATGGTAGTTGATTCTACCAAAGGCTAAATACATTGTCTTGAATAGCTCCGCAATGAAAAGTGTATACATAAGTGCACAAATTTATAACTGAGCAAGGGTGATTCCAAATATTAAGAATCTTATGACATTGTTTTATGAAAACAATGTCATGATATAGATTGCAAAAGAACATAGGGATCACAATACGTCTTGGCACATGCTTCAAAAGTTCCATATGACAAAGCGGTTTATCAAAGATGGTGCGATGTTTGCTAACAAAGTAGATAGTAAAACAATTTGGCAGATACAGTCACTAAGGGACTAGCTCGATCAGTTCTGAACTGGTCAAAGGAATGGGATTGAGGTTCCATGATTGAGCCAAAATGCAATTAGGAGAGTGAAAGAGTTAGCGGTATGTCCTAGGGGTAATTACGTAATGTGTTACGTATATCTAACTTTATAGTCAATCTTGTTCATAATAAAGGTGTTTGAATTATGTTATATACTTCATTATATTATGGTGTGATTAATTAAGTGATTAATTTTAAGTGTACTAGTAAGAAAATCCTTAATTAAATGTTATGTTGTTGTTGTTGAAAATAGTTTCAATTGTGAGTTATTAATCATAAAATTAAATAACATTTTGTTTTAAATATTCCCAATCAAGTGTTTTGAGAAAGGATATCGACACGTCCGTTGAGAACAGAGTGTATAATGCTCCCTAAATGTTCGACGATGTATTACTCATAACCGCTAGGGGCACCAAAGTGTTATGTACTTGTAATTATTGGATAACTGTGGAATGACTTGTTCGAGAGTTTCTTGTTAGTTGAGTGCAACTAGGTCTAATCGGAAAACTCAATGTGATGATTTTACATGGTTTCCTAGACTTGAGAATACTACGGAAATTCAATAATGACACTTCACTTTGATTATAGCTAAATCATAGCAGTGTCGTCCATCGAGCGACTATAGTTGGGTCTAAATTGAAGCATTGAAAGTGAAACACTATTCAATAGAGAATTCGCCTCTTGGTTATATAACATTAGTATCTCGGTCAATTGTAGTCAACTCAAAGTAAAAATTGCTGGCAAGAGTAGAATGTAATGATAAATGTAATTATTGAAGCAAGGACTTTATTTGTAGACTAACTGAGTTGAATGTGGAAAATAATTGAGTTTTGACCAAAACCTGGCTCCATACGGCCTAATGTGATATAATATTGGCGAGGAGAACGAGTATAAATTTATTGTCAAAATTGGCATCACTTAAGGTAATATAAATAAGTTTTTATCAAAAATATCTATAAGCAATGAATTCTACTAAACTATCACACCACTAGCTAAGGCAATATATAAACATTAATATTTGAACTGTCCAATATTAATCACTGACTGAATTTAAAGCTCTGAGTCACACATCCGCATTTATGAATCCTTCAAAAAACCACATGATTTAATTAGTTTATTAAATGTAGTAAATTAATTTATATTTAAGGGTTATTAATTATTAATTTATTTGATATTTTTGGTGTTGTTGGGAAATATTTGGATGTGTGTATTAAAGTTATACATGCACATATGGATATTGTTGGTATTTATTTAAACGGGTTTTAAATAGTGATAATTGCTCAACGGGCTTCGGAATAAAATTGATCCATGAAAGGTTATGACTGTCCGACCATACATAGGATAGAGAGGGATTGGCTTGATTGAAAATTTATTGAAAATTAAAAGAGGGGGTTTTAAAGAGACAATGGAAAAGGTTTTTATTCTTTCATTAAAACATTCTCTCATTCATTTCTCCCTATAAAATTTCTTTTGTCTTTATCATATAATACACAGCTTCCATTCTTCCCTCTATTGTGACCAAATTCTTTTTCCAATTTACCCAACATTAAATTAAATTAAATAAAATAAGGCGGTTCATTCCATTCTAGCAAAATCGGGTAAAGATTCATGTAATCCAACAGTCAATTTTCAAATCAAGGTATCCTAAAAGGCTTGACCTAAAAAATGTGAATTCTCTTCTTTAAATACCAATTTGTCTTCCACTCCAGCCTATATATCATTATTGGCAAAATACATATTTATGGTAACTTTAATTTAGTGAGATTGTTTGTCACATTTGATGCCTTTTAAGCCGTAAATTATGAATGGACGATTTTTGTAGACTTGTATTAATTTTTTTGTTTTGGTTACGAATTTATTAATTAGACTGAAAGTTATTTAGATTTTATATAAAAGGTAATTTTTAATTTTTCCTAAATTTTATGCACACACATATACATTATGTGTGTGTGTGTGTGTATGTGTGTGCGTGTGTATGTATATACATATACTTTTAGTACATATAGTGATTTACATATGCTTATATAATATGATATGTAGATTTACATTCCAATCAATATTTTTGTTTACGTATGAAACATCTCATGTTTATATATTTTTTATAACATTTTAAATTCATCTGCTAATTGATATAAATATTTAATAAGAGTTGAAGTTGAATATGCATATAGGCATTGTGCTTTAAATGGTTGAATTTTTATATTATATTATTGTTTGAATAATGATTTTATTTCCAAATCTTCATATAATATTTTAAATCTAAATTTCAGAAATTAAATAAAATTTTATTTGTAGATACTTGACATTATATTCGCTTTTTTGTCTAAATGTTAGATCTTGTTAATTGAGAAAACTTTATGTGAGAAGGGTGATTTTTTCCCTTTTATTTAATCACCAAAGCTTTGATGCCTAAGATATTTAATTCAATAATTTTACTTTCCCTTTTTGTTCAGTCACTAAATCATCAATTATACTTAAGATATATCTAATTTGATCCATATGGTTTTAATTTCAAACAATGTTTATATACAAATAATTTGCAATACATGTTATATACATATATAAACCTATACACACACATATATGGTACTAATAATATGCATATATAAACCATATACATATCATAATATATTTATATATAGGTATATATTTAGTCTTTTATATCCTTGAATTGTATTTGAATTTGTCACATGCATATTAAGTGTTATATACATATGCAATGGATATAAGTCTCAATATTTGTATGTATAACAGTTACACACACGATTATACATCTCTTTATATTGTTATACCATTTAATGTATACTTGGTATATTCAAATGAAGATTTAGTTAAATTAGTTAATGCGGCTGAATAATAAATATAAAATAATTTTGAATGAAATATGATATTAGATTGGATCTAATGCTTGTTAGTTGACCTCATAGCCCATTAAGATCCAAAATAGGAATTTTTTGAAATTTACTCATTTCACCCATTACGATATAGACCAGGGTCCAACATCTTAAAAGAAGCAAGAGGCGAAAGGTCGGCTGCATACTCTAAGCTTCCAACAGTCAAGACCAAATGCCTTTGTCTCTAGTCTACCGGAAGGGACAAAACATTGTTAAAATAAAATTTAAATTCTCCCCAAGACTTTAGCTTTTCGAGTATGTCTGTAAAAGTAAAATATTGTTAGAATCATAGCATAAATTTATATAATATAAAATATTAAAGCTAAAATAGAAATTACTAACTTTGGAAAGGTGGTGATATTTGAGTATCTTAGACCGAACATAGAACTGCATCTCTGTAGTGATTTTACTAAAGGGCCTTTTAGGGATTGCCTCTTTTGGCTTTGTAATTAGTATGTGGGTTAAGGGATTACAGTCTTAGAGTCACACAAGTCAAATAGATAATTTATCTCATATGAGATAGTCCTCATACCCTTGGAGAGATATATTATTTTTATAGCCGAGAGGGTGTCTCAAGAAACCAAAGGTAATTCAAAAGGGATTGGTTTACAATATTGTAAGGTATCAACGAAGAAGGGAGCTAAGGGTATAGAAAATTCATTTGGTAAGTGTTCCAAGGTCAAAAAAAAACATCCCTCCAATAGGAAGAACCATGTATCATTCAGTCTCGGAAATATAGCTTCAACTCCGGTTATACCATGATTCGATAAGATTTGATGCGGTTCGGCATGTTTAGTTAAAGTAGAATAATCTCCCATAGCCTAATAAGGACCAAAAGCATAAAAGTTTATGTAAAACTCGAGAAAATAATAAAAATTCATATATTTTTATAAAAAAAATAAATGATCATGACCGATATTAAGTGAATGTAACTACGAATCCATATTTAATAAACATTTATCCATCAAATCAACAATCAAGATCGCAAATTTAAAGGGAATCTATATACACGTAGCAAGAGAACTAACCAAAACCAACTAAAGTCAGTTACCCCTGAATTATGCATATATGTCAAGATTTATTTCAACACAAATCAAAATAACACTACAAATTCACGTAAAACTAACAGAAATCGGCCAAAAATTAATAAAATTAATTCGAACAAAGTAGTAAGAAATTACTAAACTTAATTCGATACTTATATGAAGTAGAATCAAATTAAAAAGTACAAATAAATTAGCAAATCTAATATTAGAAGATTAAAACTCATTGATTTGACTACGATTCTGGAAATAAGCATGAGAAATAGGAAACTTGTCGAGAGCACTTCAATTATGGTTTGCTTTAGAGAGTAAAGTAAATAAGGAAAATGAACAAGCTAACTAGTATAAATTTGTAGCAACAAATAAAATAATAATTAAAAAATCGCGATTATACATTTTAGTAGCCATTAAGATATAATATTTCAAAACTTACAACGACATAATTTGAATAGTTTTTATTCAAAAAAAGATGAACCCCTTTTCAAGGAGCCACTCAGAAGATGCCGCATATCATCAGCATTAAATGCATAGAAGTTACAAGTTTATTCCATTCACAAGAACAACCTTCAATAAAAGAATTAAAATCAAACTTTAAAAATTCGCTTCGTACGTAACCAAAGTAAGATTTGGAGGGCATAGGTTATATCATCTATTGCCCAAGGACTTTCACCGATAAATCCAAGGCTTAGATTTATGGGTAGCTCATTCCCGAAAGAAAATGAACAAAACTGAAGGGTTAACCTACCTGATTACCCCAAAGCCTATGATGGTTGTAAGTAAACTAAGATATCTAGACCCAGAAAGCCTAAGCTGGAATGAGCAACGGGACATAATATAAGAAAACCTTAATAGAGTATCTAAATAAGGAAAGTACCTAAGCTAGAATGAGCTATGGGGCATAATATAAGCTGATGGGTTATGTATCAAAGGGATTAATATCAGAAAACTTTAACATTCTTTTCAAAGGATAGAAACTAAAAGCCTAAGCTGGGAGGTCGATATAACATAACATTGTGTGTAGTTATCTATTAGTACAAACTATCAGGAAGGAACCGAAATTCGAGGGGAATAATATTCTAGAAAACTAAAGCTTTAGGAGATAAGATCAACCTAAAAGAGTGTGCAGCAATACTAAGTTTCTATGGAGTCCCATCATCCACATATAGGTCTCAAATTCAACAAAAGGCAAGGCATTCATAAAGAATACGTCAATAATCTACAGGCGATACACGAAGCAAGTTAGATCAATGTGAAATGTTAGCAATCTTATCCCTAACATGCAACACATTGTTAATATTTACCCTCTCCAAATTGATATAAATATGCACTAATCTCTTGTATCCAAGCCACGTCATCAATCTGCACTCTATCCAAATTGATAGAAATAGGCGCCGATCCCTTGCGCAAGGGATATGAGAACTAGGACACTAAGTAACAAATTACTATACTTTCTGATGTTAGAACTTTTTGAAAAAATCATTAATGGTGGATTGTGCCAGGTGGTAATTTTAAAAGCCTTTCGGCTTTGGTATAGACTGTAGGATCTAGATTAACCCTAGAGGGGGGGTGAATAGGGTTATAGCAAATTTTCTCGAATTAAACACAGAAACAAACTGCAGAAAAGTAAATTTGCTGAAAAGTAAATCACACACAAAATTTACCCAGCTTCGGCAACCCCTGCCTACTGCTGCATTCCTAGATATCTATTAGAATTAAATAGTCTCACGCTTAAAAATACTCTGACAAACTCGCAAACCCTTGCTCCCGCTCACAAACACTCTAATAGACTCGCAACCCTGCTCCCGCCTATAGAGTTTCGCAAACTCTGCTCCCGCCTATAGAGTTTTGCAAACTCGCAAACCCTGCTCACTGAACTAATTCTAACTAGACAATCTGACACAACCTAGAACCTAGGTGGTGATTTACCAAACATTGACTTGAAAAGGAAAATAGACTTCAAAATAAAAAACCGGAGCAAAAATTAAAACACTAACTTTACTCTACGATTTTTGCTCAAGATAAAAACTCTTTTAAAAGATTAAACTCTAAAAACAACTAACCCTTAAAAAAAACTTAACCCTAATTTTACTTTTAACATTTAAAAACAACTATGCCCTAATTAACAAGAAGGCGGCCAGCTTTATTCTTTTGTCTTGATTCCTCTTTTCTCTGGAAAGTAAAAAATGGCGGCATCGTCTTCGTGACTGGATTAGGGCTTTGAGATCTGGATTCCTTTTGCTCTGCGAATTTGGGGCTTTCGCTCCTTGCACTCTTTGTTCCAAATTAGGGCTTTCGCAAAGCTCCGATACTAATTCGATCGTTGTTGGTTGTGCGCGATTTAGCCTGGCTCGATCGATTTCGTGTTGCTTTCTTCGGTTGCTTCGATGAGTTCGATTATTGCTTCAGTAAGAATTTTTGCTCTGATGCTTTTTGATTTTTGTATTCGAACTCTTATGTTTATCCCGATGATGATTGGGGCATTTTATAGGGTTCGTTACCGTTATTTTCCGTTCGCCTGATTGCTTCAAAATTTGTTGCTTTGGCCGTTCGATTATTGTTGGATGACTGTGATTTATTCTGACTAGTTCACAATCGTATATACTTGAAATGCTCGGTCAACTTGATTTGTAATTCTCGGCTTGAATTTTGAGATGTTTTGATTTCCACCAGCTTTGACTTGGTTTTAAAATACTTCGATATTGATTACTTTTGTGATGATATTTGACTGCGGCTTCTGATTTTGAACTGGTTGTTGATCATCTTGACTTGGCTTAACACCTTGATTACCACGACATTGATTTTGATCCTCTGTCCCCTGTGAGCTTTGTCTCTGGCCATCTTTACTGCACATATAGTTGCACTGCTTTATGTTGTTACTGATGTTGTGATGTTTTGCTTGATGGTTTTGTAGTTGTTTGTGTCAGTTGCATCGAGTTGGTATTTGTATTTCTCTGGTCTCTTCATTGTAGTTAGCTTGTGGTCTGTACTAGGTTTGGTTGTAGCCTGGTTGCTTGGTACATTCCTGTAGCTCCATCTTGACTTGGGCTGTTGATTCATCTCTCTGCATTTGGTCTGATTGCTTGTGGTCTTTGACATGTCATCTGAATTGTGTTCCATTGTTCTCAGCTGCATTGTTGTGTTTGCCTGTTGCACTCTAGTTTCATTTTGTTGTACACTACTCTTCATTCACTTCAACATTCTTCACTGGTGTATATGTTGATTCCTTTACTGCTGTTGCATGCACTCTTATGTTGTTTGCTTGTATAACTGATCATGGTAGTCTGATCATTGATTCTTGATCATTTCATAGTGATTTTTGAAATTTCACTTGAGTTGAATCCAGTTTCAAAAACTCGGGTTTGACCTTGTGCTCGTGTCATGATTTTGAGTATATTGCACGTGAGTTGAACCCGGCTTTTCATTTGGGTTTGACCCGTGCTCACCTATCCCTGTAGCATTATCAAGTGTATATCGATGTGCATGGCCTTGTGGCATGTACAGTGATACACTGTGCATGTCACAATGTTCGTGTGTGATGAATTCAAATGTGAATGATCACGAACAACCCAAATAACTGAGGCAAGTCATATTTTCAAAAATCATATTTCATTTTAATTTGCAAAAATATTTCTTTTCAATTTTACTGCATTAGTGAATATTTTTGCAGATTGCTCAGATGCTGGATTCAAACTGGAATGAAGTTGAATATAAAACTACGAGTGTGAGTGATATGTGGTGAGGAATTATGTAAACTGAATTGTGATGTAATTGTGATGTAATCAAAAATGTATATGTATAGTGAGAGCTTGAATTTGTACTATTCAAGATTGTAATAAATATTTGTTTGAATAAAATTTCTGTTTGAATTCAAATTCCATTCAAATTCCGTGTAATTTATTTTATTCAACAAATATTTATTTAATCTATGAAAAATAAAATAGTACATTATCAAATACATTTAAACGAATGTATATATATGTTTATTATCATCAAACAAAAACATATAAGCGCACATTCATACAATTGTATCAACTTGTGGTACATTTATATCAGTAATTTGAATATCTACTAATCATGCATAACCGTTACGACTTTTAAATGAGATTAGTAGTATTCCAATTTAATTTTAAAAAATGAAATCAAGTATCTTCTAACCACGCATGACCGTGAGGACTTTTAAATGGGATTAGAATCAACTTGTTTATTTAATCAATTAATTTTGATATGCGTTCCATACATGCATAACCGTAAGGACTTTTAAATGAGCATGAAAGCACATAATCAAAAATCCAAGTAATTCACCCATGCATAACCGAGAGGACTTTTAAATGAGAGTGAATACTTTTGATATTTATTTATTTTTACAAAAAATATGAAATGAAAAACAAATGATCCCTGATTATAGTACCACATATCGACAAACTATATTTAAGTTTTGATAAACAATGGTCGATAGAAATATGATAGATATAGAAATGATCATGGAATTTTTACCCAACAAAAAGTTTTTATAACTCTTGTTATGAAATTCTAAAGAAATTTTTCTAAATATACTGTCTTGAGTAATGTATGACAAATACCGACACTCATCACTTTTTCAATCACTATTGATCTTTTCGATAATCATTCGGGAAACAGATAAGTTAAAATAGTCATTTAAAATCAAATTCAAAAATGATTATAAAATCAAATTTTCAAAATGACTGATCTGAAAATATGAAAAGAAATGATTTTCTCAAAGGGGTTTTATAAGGGAAAGATCTGCTAAAAATAAAAATTATTTCAAGTGGAAAAAATATGCAGATATTTTCGTGAAAGAAATGATGCAATTAATAAGAATCACTTTCAACTCATCTATCAACAAGATTACCAGTGATCTTCATCCGAGATTTTTCATTTATTCACAAATTCATTTTGATAGATCGGACCATGAAGTGTGTACCAAAATAGTGTTAGCAACATTTTTGCATTTGAATTGAAGCAGTGTAAATAATTGAAACTCGTGAATAAGGCCAAAATCAAAAGTATTATCATCCAAAGAGTTTAATCCAGAAAGAATTTTCAAACATAGTGTTATTAACATAATTGGTCAACAATTTTGAATAAATCAGTGTCAAAAATCATTATCTCAATATTGACTTATTTTAATTCAAAATTATGGTGCAGATGATCACATTCGTAAATATACCAATACCTGTTTTACCTTTACGATATTTTTCAATGTTGTTCATTGTGATTCTGTCACCTTTATACTAGGCTGAGGAACTTGCTTTGTCGTCCGTTGTGTCCTTGGAACAGTAAGAATCCAAGTAACACTATTATTGTTCCTTAGCCTGCCTCCTCACCTACACGAAAAAGATTTATGTGACCTATACAGGTCCATGGTTGTTAGTGGCAGAAAAAATTTAAAGAATAGTTTTGTGGAGACCCATTTGAACAAGTAAATTTTGAATAATCAAAAAAACATTCACACTTTTTGGCTAAGAAATAAACCCATGTAAATCTAGAAAAATCATCAACCAACAATAACGAATTTCATTCAAGCTTGCAAATTCATTTGGTCCAATTAATTCAAGAACCCTCGAAGTGCTATCAATGTTTTTAGAAGATTTATCAACGATTTTGCAAGTATCATCATCGAAAAAAACATTCATACCTTAGTCACATAGTTGGCTAATAGAGATGAGATTGTGATGCAAATTATCAAAGTATATAACATTGGTAAAAAAAAACGTTACCTTTACCAATTATCTTATACTTGCTGTTGTCTCCCATGATCACAATTCTACCTTTAAAATTTTTTAGTCTAAGGAGCTTCGATTTATCACCTATCATATGTCTAGAACAGCCTGAATCTAGAAATCATTCTAGTTGCTCCTTAGCCCGCCAACAAATCTACATAAAAAGAGAGAGGGAGGACCTAGAGAAATTCTTAGGTCTGGTGATATTAGTAACTGAAGCATTGTGAATAAACACTCCCTTTGGAACCCAAACTTGTTTTGTACTTTCATTCTTGTTCCAATAGACATGAAATTTTTTTGTAGAATTCTTAGGAACCCAAACTTGTATAAATTTTGTGTTCTTGTTCCTATGACCATAATTTTCAACCCGATGTCCAATTATTTCACTTCTAGTAAAGATACTCCTACCTTTTGCAATATCATCAACTTGTGTTTTCCCAAAACCTAGTCCTTTTCTGTTGTTAGAAAAGAGTTGATTTCCCAATAACATGTTAAATGATTTTTCTCCTCTTGAAAAGTTGTTCAGAGATTTCTCAAGATTTTGGACTTTGGTTTTAAGTAGGCCTGTAAATGGATGCAGTCGGATACGGATAGTGCTGTATCCGTATCCGTATCCGAAAATGAAAATCCGTATCCGAATCCGTATCCGATATCCGCGAATATCCGTTCAATATTATCCATATCCGTATCCGATATCCGCGAATATCCGTTCAATATTATCTGTATCCGTATCCGCTAATATTTTCGGATATCCGAAAATATCCGTATCCGGCTTAGCGAATACAGATATTTTTGGATATCCGAAAATATCTGTATCCGTATCCGAAAATTAATCAATATAATGCATATTTCATTTTTTTGATTAAAAAAAAGATGAAAAAACCTTGTAGTACATAAATTACATCAAATTAACAATAGGTAATCCAATCATACAAAATCCGTTCAATAAATTAGTGTATTTGTATTAAATTTATGGATATAAAATAATATATTAATGTATAAATATTTAATTTCAAACCGGACGTATATTTATCGGATACAGATATAGCCATATCTGTATCCGTATTCGAAATATGTTTCGAATATCGGATATCCGCATCCGCTTTTCGGATATAGGATATTTTTCATGTTTTCGGATACGGATGCAGGCGGATTTCGGATATTTCGGGTATTCATTGATAGACCTAGTTTTAAGTGATGTGTTTTCAGTTACAAGTGAGGTTCATCGATTTATAAAATCCTTTTTCCTAGTGTCGATGGTTTCCTTAAGATTCAAGTTTGCTTTTTCAAGATTCTCAAAGTTATTCCTAAGTTTTGATAATTCTGAATCTAAAATCTTACAATTTTACAGTCTAGGTTTTGAATGTTTTCAAGTTTAGTTTCTAACCTAAAATTTTCATGGGCGAGTTTCCTCCTTTCAGATTTCAGTTTTTCGATTTTTGATTCAAGACTATCAATTGTTTTAGTAAGATCTAAGCACATAAAAACAAGATCTCTATAGGAATACTCACCTGCCTCACTAGATTCCTCGGAGCTTGCTTCTGATTCTGATTTTTCCGTACAACACAAATTAGCCTCCTCTGAGCTGCTATCCGAAACTTCCTCTCCTTCTTCATCATCTCAAGTCACTGCAAAGGCCTTCTTCTTCTTTTTCTTTCCTTTGTTGTTTTTGAGAAGTGGGCATTTTTGTATGAAGTGTCCGGGCTTCTTGCAGTTAAAGCACGTTAATTCATTATTGGAATTGTCCGAATGTTTTGACCTATTACTACTTGTTTTCTTCTTGCGTGGCTTGAATCTTGATGAGTTTCTAAGTTTATTGACAGCCATTGCAAGCTCTTCAATTGGATCTACTTCATCTTCATCGCTCTCTTCTTTGCTCTTTAAGGCAATCGTCTTCTTCTTTGATTCGGAGTCGTTGCGTTCCTCCTTTGCTTTTAGCTCAAGCTCATATGTCATCAAATTGCCAATCAACTCCTCTATGCTTAGTTTACTCAAATCTTTCGATTCTTGTATTGCCGTGACTTTTGCCTCAAAGTTCATCGGTAAGACTCGTAGTATCTTCCGCACAAGCTCTACCTCAGTGAAGACCTTCCCAAGCGCTCTAGTATTGTACACCAAAGTTGAAAAACGTCCAAACATATCCTTTATGCTCTCGCCTTTGTCCATCACAAAGTGTTTGTATTCATTGCTGAATAGGGCTAGATGAGACTCCTTTACTTGAGAAGTTCCTTCGTGTGTCACCTCCAAAGTGTGCCAAATTTCCTGTGCTGTTGTACAATGAGAAATTCTATTAAATTCATTTTTATCAAGAGCACAGATCAAAGCGTTCATTGCTTTGGCATTTGTAGTTTATAATTACTTATCGTTAGCATCCCCACCTATCCTTGGGCTTAGGAATCTCAGTACCACCAATAGTTATAGTGGGAGGTTTATAGCCAGTTTCAATGATGTCCCATACGTCATAATCAACAGAACTAAGATAAATACCCATCCTAACTTTCCAATAAGCATAGTCGTTCCTATTAAACATGGGTGGCCTAGCAATAGATTGCTCCTCAGAAAAAGCAGATATTGAAGAATTCATAACTCTAGAGTTAAAGTAAAATACCGGGCTCTGATACCACTTGTAGGATCTAGATTAACCCTAGAGGGGGGTGAATAGGGTTATAGCAAATTTTCTCGAATTAAACACAGAAACAAACTGTAGAAAAGTAAATATGCTGAAAAGTAAATCACACACAAAATTTACCCAGCTTCGGCAACCCCTGCCTACTGCTGCATTCCTAGATTTCTATTAGAATTAAACAGTCTCACACTTACAAATACTCTGACAAACTCGCACACCCTTACTCCCGCTCACAAACACTCTAATAGACTCGCAACCCCTGCTCCCACCTATAGAGTTTCGCAAACTCTGCTCCCGCCTATAGAGTTTTGCAAACTCACAACCCCTGCTTACTGAACTAATTCTAAGTAGACAATCTGACACAACCTAGAACCTAGGTGGTGATTTACCAAACTTTGACTTGAAAAGAAAAACAGACTTCAAAATAAAAAACCAGAGCAAAAATTAAAACACTAACTTGACTCTACGATTTTTGCTCAAGATAAAAACTCGTTTAAAAGATTAAACTCTAAAAACAACTAACCCTTAAAAAAAACTTAATCCTAATTTTACTTTTAACCTTTAAAAACAACTATGCCCTAATTAACAAGAAGGCGGCCGTCTTTATTCTTTTGTCCTGATTCCTCTTTTCTCTGGAAAGTAAAAAATGGCAGCATGGTCTTCGTGACTGGATTAGGGCTTTGAGATTTGGATTCCTTTTGCTCTGCGAATTTGGGGCTTTCGCTCCTTGCGCCCTTTGTTCCAAATCAGGGCTTTTGCGAAGCTCCGATACTATTTCGATCATTGTTGGTTGTGCACGATTTAGCCTGGCTCGATCGATTTCGTGTTGCTTTCTTTGGTTGCTTCGATGAGTTCGATTATTGCTTCGGTAAGAATTTTTGCTCTGATGCTTTTTGATTTTTGTATTCGAACTCTTATGTTTATGCCGATGATGATTGGGGCATTTTATAGGGTTCGTTACCCTTATTTTCCGTTCGTTTGATTGCTTCAAAATTTGTTGCTTTGTCCGTTCGATTATTGTTGGATGATTGTGATTTATTCTGACTAGTTCACAATCGTATATACTTGAAGTGCTCGGTCAACTTGATTTGTAATTCTCGGCTTGAATTTTGAGATGTTTTGATTTCCACCGGCTTTGACTTGGTTTTAAAATACTTCGATGTTGATTACTTTGGTGATGATATTTGACTGCGGCTTCTGATTTTGAACTGGTCGTTGATCATCTTGACTTTGCTTGACACCTTGATTACCACGGCATTGATTTTGATCCTCTGGCCCCTGTGAGCTTTGTCTCTGGCCATCTTTACTGTGCATGTAGTTGCACTGCTTTATGTTGTTACTGATATTGTGATGTTTTGCTTGATGGTTTTGTAGTTTTTTGTGTCAGTTGCATCAAGTTGGTATTTGTATTTCTCTGGTCTCTTCATTGTAGTTAGCTTGTGGTTTGTACTAGGTTTGGTTGTAGCCTGGTTGCTTGGTACATTCCTGTAGCTCCATCTTGACTTGGGCTGTTGATTCATCTCTCTGCATTTGGTCTGATTGCTTGTGGTCTTTGACATGTCATCTGAATTGTGTTCCATTGTTCTCAGCTGCATTGTTGTGTTTGCCTGTTGCACTCTAGTTTCATTTTGTCGTACACTACTCTTCATTCACTTCAGCATTCTTCACTATTGTATATGTTGATTCCTTTACTGCTGTTGCATGCACTCTTATGCTGTTTGCTTGTATTACTGATCATGGTAGTCTGATCATTGATTCTTGATCATTTCATAGTGATTTTTGAAATTTCACTTGAGTTGAATCCAGTTTCAAAAACTCGGGTTTGACCTTGTGCTCGTGTCGTGATTTTGAGTATATTGCACGTGAGTTGAACCCGGCTTTTCATTTGGGTTTGACCTGTGCTCACCTGTCCCTGTAGCATTATCAAGTGTATATCGATGTGCACGGCCTTGTGGCATGTACAGTGATACACTGTGCATGTCACACTGTTCGTGTATGATGAATTCAAATGTGAATGATGACGAACAACCTAAATAACTGAGGCAAATCATATTTTCAAAAATCATATTTCATTTTAATTTGCAAAAATATTTCTTTCTCAATTTTACTACGTTAGTGAATATTTTTGCAGATTGCTCAGATGCTGGATTCAAACTGGAATGAAGTTGAATATAAAACTACGAGTGTGAGTGATATGTAGTGAGGAATTTATGTAAACTGAATTGTGATGTAATTGTGATGTAATCAAAAATGTATGTGTATAGTGAGAGCTTGAATTTGTACGATTCAAGATTGTAATAAATATTTGTTTGAATAAAATTTCTGTTTGAATTCAAATTCCATTCAAATTCTGTGTAATTTATTTTATTCAACAAATATTTATTTAATCTATGAAAAATAAATAGTACATTATCAAATACATTTAAGCGAATGTATATATATGTTTATTATCATAAAACAAAAACATATAAGCGCATATTCATACATAGACTCGAAATAAAGAAAGTACAAAGTAGATGTAGGGCTTAAACTCGAACTACTATAGATTTATGTGTCGTTATTTTCTACCTTACTGCTTCCAACCTCGCCTCAATTAACAACACCTTCTTTTGTCATTGACCCATTAGATTCAACCCAACCCCATATGACTACTTGTATCATTTCCTTACCATCGTACTAAAAACCTCAGAGCTTGTCTAAAAGATCGAAGTTAATACTTCGATCCCAAAGTTGTTGCCTGTTATGAAAATCAAACCAAGAATTTACAAAATAAATGCATAATTCTTCAAATATGTGGTGTATAAATACATGGTTCTACATGTATTTTTAAAATGAATGCATATACCCAAATATTTAGAACTGAATACATACACATTTTTCCGTGATAATCAAAAAAACATTGCATAAAAAATGTTTTAAGGGAAAAAATGTATGCTTATTTTAATAATCACATATGAGAGTAAAAAATCATTAGAAGAACTAAAAAACTTAAAGCTCGTAAAAAATTGATTGAAATAGATTGATTTGATAAATCAAATATTTTAGGGTCTGCATACTAAAAGAGGAGCAGGTTAAGGTTTGCAAATGAGAAGAAGGGAAAATCCAAGAAATGGCAAAGGACTTTATTGAATAGTTTGATTAGGAAGATTTTTTAAGGATTAAGTTTTGTTTTAAGAGTGTGGATCTAATCACATTTATTTTTACAATGCTACTTTTTATCAGAATTTTGTACCTACAGTTCTTGACAATGATAATCTTTAATAAAATGTGGTGTAGAATAGTGGTGCAGTGAGGAGGTGAATCTAGTTTGGTACTATGACCAAGGTGTTAGGATTTGGGTCAATAATTATAGTCAATATTTGAGTGTTATGCTTTTGATTGATGATTGAGGGAGACAATGGAGGGGGATAACAACCCACATATTTGAATACCAAGAATTTAGTTACATGTCTTATTTAATTAAAATTATTAAAATAGCAAGGAGGCGGAATATTCAATGTTTGAATACGTTGGAATTAAGACCCATGAATAGTTTTATTGAGTCCAGATCGGCAACACGAATTGAAATAAGTATAGGCATCAATGTGTCTCAAGTTGGAAATTTTGAGCAGTGAATACTATTTTTAGGAAAAAGAGGAATTTACATTTAGTATATTGTAGGATTTAAATATGTTTTCCATCCTCTCTCTCTCTCTCTCTTTATTTACTTTTCATTTACTTTATCATTTCAAAACCCGCTCAACTCAAAACTCACCTAAAGCAGACCCTAAATCCATTACCGTTTCCCACAGTAAAATTCCTACAATTAAACTAAAATCAACATAATCCTAGTTAGAGCAAGGAGCATAAATCCAATTTAACTTGAAACTTGATTTGAAAAGGAGAGTTTCATCCAATTTTTCAAGACAACGCAAAGTTGGATTTTCTTGTTTCCTCTTCTTAGCGTGGTAAGCGGGAATGCTCCTATGTTTATTATGAAATTTATTTCTATTTATTTTGATTTTTTGATTTGTCGAGTGAAGTTGGAATTGGTTAGGATGTTGCATGTAGCTTCATTGAGCTTATGTGAGCATACTAAACTTGATTACACATAAAAGAATCAACTTGAAGATTATTATAGTGATTTAAGAAACTTTTGAGCATTTCGGGTATAAATTCTTAATTAAATGAAGAAATAAATTAATGTGAAATTATGAGATGATATATAAGTGAAAATAAGATTTTATAAAGCTTATTTTGAAATTTTATAACATGATTTGTATAAGTTATAAATATAGAATGGAAAGGATTTAATTTGAGGATTTAAATATAAATTATATGGATGAGAAATAAATTATTTCGAAATGGTAGATTGATTTTTAAGTAGCATGGTATTTATTTTTGAATAGTAGGAATTATTGTTGTTATTTGATGATTTCTAATTGCTTCTTTGTTGATTTGTTGTATAAAATGAATATAGTGAATAACATAATTTTATACTTAATAGATGAAACTAAAAGGTAAAAGCGAGTAACTATACACATACAAGATGTTCACAAATAGGGCTGTCAATAAATACCCAAAAAATCCAAAATCCGTCTGTACTGCATCCAAAAAGCGGAAAAATATCTGATATCTGAAAAAAGGATGCAGATGTGGATATAAAGACATCCACATCCAAAAAATTATCCATTCGGTTTATGTCAAGATTATAGTTCAAATTATGTTTACTTTAATGTAGTAAATGATAATGGTATATTATTTTATTAAGTTAGTAGTTTATATTATATGCATTTAATGCTTATAAACTGCTCGAAACTATTTATTATGATCATATTTGTTAATTTTCAACACTTTTCTAATCAATGAGATTGAAAAATATTTATGTTAAATAAACTTTTCTTTTTGTAATTCTTGATTTATCGGTCATTAGCGGATATGATGCGATATTTGTCCGTATCCATGGATGCGGATATCCGATATCCGAAAATAATTTCGGATGTGGATGCAGATATAGCACTATCCGCATCCAAAAGCATCCATTGACAGGCCTATTCATAAAGGTTGGAATAAAAATATAACGAGTTTACAAAGAAAACGAAATATTTTGAAGGAATATAAGAAATGAACTTGAAAATATATACGTATAAATGTGAATGTATGTATGGAGCATTTAAATGCATTTGTATGCATTTGGAAAGTAGTGGGGCCATGTATTAGAGTGTAGTTGAGTTAATGGAAGTGCAGAATCGCAATTTAGTGAATAAAAGAATGAAGATAGATTCATGGCAATGTGAAACTATAATCGAACACTTGAAGGAATCGAATCGAATACTGGGGTAAACACCGAAATTCGACCGTGTAACAAAGGCAATGTAGCGGGGGGAGTAGATGGTTCATTGGAGGAGTAGACACGACGATGGTGCATGAATAGACGTCAAAGCAAGCTCCGAACTAGGCATAACTATCGAATTTGAATCATGCACCGATGGATCGGTGGTAATGAATGGTCCACTTGTCAGTGATAGACCTGGGCAATAATGCCCAAATTTGGAGCATTTTGCTCCCGGACGGATCATGATTTCATCTAAGCGACCTTGGGAACGCTTGACGATAATGTTGCAGTATGTTTGCATGATGTTTAGGTGGCGAGATGATGGTGTGATATTGTTTTTGTTAGTGGTGTAAGTATAGGATCATGCGATGTTATATGTCTTCAGTGCCCTTTTGTGGCTTCCGATAGCGTATTATATGGGATACGCCCATCTCTCTCTTTTGTGGAGAACTATGTGAATTTGTTGATAAATCGGTGGAATCTAAGAAGGGGGAGATGATGATGGTCACTCACGAGTAAGTCACATAACACTTATGCTTAATATGGGGGTATGGTGAAATCCACATAGGTTTCAGATATGTAGAGTAGGTCATATATCACTTATGCCCAATATAGGCTTACAGTGCGATCTATATGAACTCCATCATAGAGGACGTGGCTTGGGATCTATGGTACAATATGGTACTGACTCTATTTATTTTGGACACTCGATGGGAATTTTTGGTCATATTATGAATGTTGCTATGGATCGGGTAATATGGATTATTCTGCTAAATTAAAACTTGTACAACAATAGCTTAAACAAAAATACTCTAAAGTAAAGCGCACCAAGGATTTCTATGCTGATTCGGACTTCCTGTCCCATGTCCAGTCCCAAACTCCTTCTAGATTTAAAAAATAAATATCACTTAACTCAGAGGAATAAGTATCTTACAAAACTGCCTGAGCCTCCGAACAGGACCCGTGTTTAAATATCTCCAAAAGGTCTTCAACTACAAAAGTAGTGAAAAGTTGACTTTGTGTGTTCTAAATAACACAAATGAGTCACTAGAGTATAGCTTTCCTTAATCCTCTTTATGAATGGTATATCATATATATGTAGAAGAATGGAATTAAACGATCACTTAAATAATATTTCTCGAATTTTCAAATGATCAATATTGTAAATGAAAACCTTTGAATGCAAGAATAGATTTCAAGATATTTTGAGAGAAAAGCAATGGAAATTACGTATTTGATTCTTGAATCAAAGTGTTATATATAATGATTAAAGGGTTGTATGCATTCATAAGAATCAGCTACCATCAAAGATAAGTGCAACTCTTCATGGGAGGAAATGTCTTTCGCTTGAGGATAAAGACTCTTCAGAAATTTGAAAATATATGATAGTTATAAGTAACCAATCAACTAGTAGTGTACAGTCAATCGATTGGTTACAGTCAAAAAAATGAGTTTTCAAACAGAAAGAAAACAGTTCATTTTTCCCTCTTTTTAGTCGACTAAAATATGGAACAAATCGACTAGTTGAGTCATCAGTCGATCGTTTTCTATGCTTTTAGTCAATTGGTTATTTTATCTTATAAAAAATAAAATGCACAAGTATATTGTTCTACTAAACAAGTTTGACTAGTTGACTGATATCGTATGTCGACTGGTTGAGTGGTTTCGGTCGACTAGTTCTATGTATTACTATTTTTCAAACAGAAATGCAACATTGATGATTTATTTATGTGTATACCACTTTGAAGAGATTTAATAATCATATATTACTATACACAAAACAGTACAAGTAATGTAACTTTGTTAATTATCTTTGTCTTGTCTTCATCGTTTTTGTCATCTTTAGCTTATCTACGTTGTTGTATCTATTTCAATTGTAGTCTTATAGAACACTATAATATATTTTCCTACAAGGTTGGGTATGTACAAAAATATTTCTCATGTAATTATCACTATCAAAGTATCAAACTATGAGGTTCTAATACGTTGAATGTCCAATACAGACTTCACTCATTAGAAATGATAAGTATCAATTTACACGCACCATTTGATGATATCATTGTGCTATAAATGATACGATGTATATCTGCTGGTAGATATTATTGTTATATATGCATTTTAGGATAGACCTATATTACAATATCTATATTGCCTTACATTCGTATATTGGGTTACGTTATTATAACATACGTTACGTAGTAGTCACATTTTATTGGTTAAACCGACTCGTTGATTATAGGGGAAGGACAGGTTGAGGTATATCATTAGTAATATGCCTTTATCTTTACCGTAGTCACTTGTATATATCTTGATTTCATATATAGTGAGATTTTTTTCCCCTCACACCAAGCTTTACGTCTGACCCGTGTTTTGTCTCTTTTTATTTTATGAAAACTCTCAAGTACTCGATTGAGTAGGCTGAGAATCATGTAGCTTTTAGGGGATAGTCCAGGATCCCATTATTTTTGGATCGTAGCATGATGACGATATTTTGTTATACACTTGGATGTACATTTTGTACTACATGATAGACTTTTCTATATATGTACGAGACATGTATTATTGATGTTATATTCGGTACTCCATATGTATGGAGTTAATGACTGCTACTATTTCTATTAGTTGCTTCTGTATTTCTATGTCTCATATGTATATATCATGTTCTGATTATGTATCTTTAGTATATTATATATTGTCATTGCGTGCGAGATATTAACGTCACACCATAGTTATTTAACCCAATTAAATAATAAAACTTTATATTACCCCTCACAAACTATCTTTGTGGTACTTAAGGTAGCTCACTGTCATTCGATGGTGATTTTTTAGAGTGCCACATGATTGGGTAATTACATTTGATATCAAAGCTTAGGTTCTACCCTTGGGACCAAATTAACCATTTGAGGTTATATGTAAGAATACATGAGAATGTGCTCGTAATTTGTTATTAAATAATACCGCATACATCTTAAACTTTCTACACTTTAATTTATTCGTATTATATGTTATGGAAGTATCTTTGTTTTAGGCTAATACTATTAGCGGAACGGGTAGCAGCAGCTAGAAGGGTAGCTATGCCCGATTGTATTAGAGAGTTCTTGGCTACCACAAGGAATGCTACAACACCTACGGTTGGCATTGGAGGTGTAGCCCCAAGGAAGTAGTATTACTAGCCCTGCTAGCTTTTGATTTCCAAAAGTTATGCAAGGATTTTCTTAGGCTTGGAAGAAGGCCTTATCTGGGCATTGAGACATTTGCAAAGACTCAGGCCTGGATACGCACGATAAAGAAGGATTTCGCTAAAATGGGCTTAGATGATATCCTTATGAGGAGAGTTGCCTCCTATCATTTTGTAGGAGAGGCGTTCGCTTGGTGCGACATTTTTGTCTAGGAGGTAGATGACTATGACTTTATCTGATTTCAAGCATCGCTTTGAGGCCCGAAATATTTCTACGACCAAGAGAGGCGTACGGTTGGAGTGTTTTTTTCACTTGCAGTTGGGGACATGACCATTAGGGAGTATATTTCCCAATTTGATATTTTAACTAAGTGTGGAGCTGACTTGATTGATAGTTCAGTGAAGAAGGCATAGAAGTTTACTAAAGGCCTGATTTTACCACTAAGGGATTTAGCTCTTACTCATATGCCAATGAAGGACATTTATAAGAGTCTTATTGAGATGTCACTTTTGCATGGGAGTATGTGGGTAGATCCGCAGGCGGTGGCAAAGGTGGGTGGTAAGAAGAAGTTCTTCCCAAAGAGGAAGGGCTCCATTGCGAAGTCCTATCAAAAGGAGGAAGAGACTTTTTTCCAGCGTTGTGGTTCTAGAGATAATGATTCTCTTATCTTAAACGTGTAAATAATTATGTGATTCATCTAGATATTAAATCATTGCCATTGCAATGGTCATGCAGAGCAGGATTGTAGGGTAGTTATCTCATCGAGGAAGTGCTTTATTTTTAGCAATTTGGTCATCTTAAGTGGAAGTGTCCATCCACTCCTAAAGGCGGACATGTAATGAAGTCCTAAATTATTGCAGTTGTTTCGAGGTCTGTTAAGCCTAAAACATAAAAGAAATGAAAGGGCGCCATATTGGAAGGTGAGATTTTTATTCATGACTTGCATTTATGAGCTATTTTCAACATTAGGGCATTGCATAATTTTATTTTCAGTTCTTTGGTTGATAGACTACATATAGAGTTAGAGATTATATATTAGCTTCTTATAGCGTTGAATCTAGTTGGAGGATCATCATCTCTTTCTATGGTTTATCGACGATTTCTATTTACGTTCTAGGATTTTTAGTTTATTTTAATGCTTTTATACTTGGGTTTTTTGGTTATGATTTTATTTTAGGTATGGACTAGATGTTGGCATGGAGTTTTGCTTGATTATGAGGGGAGAGTGGCTCGCATAAGGGATAGTAAGAAAATTTGTCTTAACATGTTATGTGAGTCCGAGACCACTTATATGATTAACTACTTATACTCACTAGATGTTTCTCATGGGGATTTAGCCACTAGTCTTATTGTTGGTATGTTTGCTGAACTTTTTGGCGAGTTACTAGTTTAACCCTACATCACGAGATAGAGTTTTGTATTGACTTAGTGATGCATGCCAGGGCCGTTGTGTTGCCTATTAGGCGAATGGGGTCTAGGGAGCATCGTGAGTTTGAGGCTCGTGTTGTTGGTTTGTTGCGAAGGGGTTTTTATATATCAAAGTATTTCTGAGTAGGGAGCGCCCATTATCTTTGATACTAAGACCAATGGATCTTTGAGGCTGTGTGTTGACCATAGAGAGATGAACAAGCTGACTAGAAAGGATAACTGTCCTTTACTGCATATTGATGATTTGTTTAATTGGCTTGGAGGAGCGCAGGTGTTTTCATAGTTAAATCTAGCTACATGCTTCCATCATCCTAGGGTTGCTTTCGGTAGTACTGAGAAGACAACATTCAAAACTCCAAATGGACCTTTTAAGTGGTCGGTTATGCCGGTTGGGTTAACTAATCTACCCACTTATTTCATTAATCTCGCGAGCCATGTATATCAGGAACAACTAATCAAATGAACAACTAATCAAATTTGTAGTGGTGTTCGTGGATGACATTCTTGTTTATTCTCATGAGAAGTAAGAGTTTTAAGATGACATTAGTTAGGGGCTTACTTTACAAAGTGACACTTTTAGTGGAAGGAGGTTCGTTTCTTAAGCTATATCGTATCATGATAGGGTATCTTGATAGATCCTAGTAAGGTGGCGGCAATCCAGGATTGGCAAGTACCTAAGACAGCTACAAAGATTCATGGTTTCTTTAGATTGGCCGGGTATTACTAGAAATTCGTATGGGACTTCTCGAATATAGCCACACCATTGACATGTTTAACTGGGAAGGGGAAACCTTTGTTTAAGACTCTAAGTGTGAGCATGCTTTTATTAAGCAAAAGAGGTTGCTTAGTTCTGCACCCATCACTTATCACTCCTCGGAGTTCTAAACCATTTACAGTTTATTTAGATACATTTAGTACTGGACTTAGGATAGTCTTGCTGAGGGAAGAGTTGTTACTTATGCTAGCAAACAAATCAATCCACATGAGAGGAATTACTCAACCCATGACTTGGAGTTTTTGGCGATTGTGTTTGCATTAAAGGCATGGAGGCATTATCTTTTGGGCGAGAGATTTGAGCTATACGTTGACCATAAGTCATCGAAGTATCTATTTTCCAAAAGGATCTTAACCTCAAGTAGGAGCGGTGGTTGGAGTTTCTATCTTCTTATGATTTTGCTATATCATACACCTCGAGCAATGGGAATGTTGTTGCGGATGCGCTTGGTAGGAAACATGCCATATTGGTCTAATTATTTGTTAAGTGATAGAGATTGCAGTATATTATGACATTTAATTTCCAGCCTCCTTATGTTTTTGTACCTAGGTTATCAATGACCTTGAACGTATGCGCTCTACTAATGCTTTGTCATTTAGCTTATGAAAAAGTTGTTGAAGCTTTATAATACTTTCGTACGTAGGTGAGACCTACTCCTATTATCGTATTTGTTCTTGCCATTGACGTGATATAGAATACATAGGGATTTTTTAGCGATTTGAGAGTGGGGTAAAGTCCAATGATCTAGACGGGTATCTAATGACCGAAATGGATGGCTTTGACATGACGGTATCTGTGTGTACCCGATGTGGATGGGCTTATTGATAACGTGCATAGAGAGCGTCATTACTCTAGGATAACTATCCATCATAGCAGTGACAAGATGTATAGATATGTTCGACATTTATTTTATTAGAAGAAAATGAAGTGCCATGTTTTTGAGTTTGTAGTGAGATGCTTGACTTGTCAGAGGATCAAGGCAAAGTTAAAGAAGTCGAGCGGACTATTTCTTCTTTTAGAGTGGATTTTCATGGACTTTATAGGTGGAATAGCTCAGACTAGATGAGGAAATGAGAGAATTTGAGTTATAATCGACCGATTGATGAAGAATGCTCATTTCATTATGTCATTCTATGAGGGCAGTTTTTTCTTTGGCTACTTATGTGAGAGATATTGTTAGATCCACGGCAATACAATGAGAAACATTAGTGATCAAGATCCATTTTTCACTCACCAATTTTGGAGGAGTCTGTAGGAAGCTTTAGGCACAGAGTTAAGTTTAAGTACCGCATATCACCGATAGAATGACTGCCGATAAGGGTGACTGTGCAAGTCACCATCGTGTTAGTAAAAGATAACCGATAGAATGATACTTGATCCTGGTATGATCCATTAAACCATGGAGAAGACTGATTTGATTAGAAAGAATACGAAGGTGGTTCAGAACTGCTCGGAGAGCTATATTTATAGAAGGCAAATGAACCTGGAGTTTTCCATTGGAGACATGGTCTTCGTAAAAGTACATCCTCTGAAGCATGCTATGAGATTTGGCGATTCAAGGAAGCTTACACCAAGTTTTGTTGGACCTTTTCCCATTACCGTATGGAGAGGATTGGTACTTCAACTTCTCGGGTTGATCTTCCCAAGAAGATTGCTGGAACGCATAATGTATGTTGAATCTTTGGAAGTGTGTGCATGATTGAGGAGTTATTATTGATTCAAGCCCGATAGTTGTGGTAGATGTTGAGCCAGATGTTGCTAGACCATGTAGACCTACCTGCATAATCGATAGCGAGGCTAGGCAGCTTAGGAATAGGGTAGCCAATCAAGCGCGCATTCAGTGGAGCGATGATCCTAGTGATAGCACATGGGAGCGAGAGGAGTGGATTCGAGCTTCTCATCCCGAGCTTTTCACTTGTATGCCTACATTTACTTTGTCAGAAGCTACTTGTTTTTCTCTTTTTTGTTTTTTCTGCATGTTTGCTAGATTGATTGCTAGAATGTGATGTATATTAAATTATGCATTGTCTTATTCTAAAAATTATTCGGATAAAACTCAACAGGGTTAAAGATTGTTATTCCATACTTTGGGATTTCAAGAACGAAATCCTTTTTTTAAGGAGGGGTGAATGTAACAACCCAAATATTCGAGCATTGAGATTTAATATCAACTTTACTTAATTTAAATTATTAAAATGGAAATGAGGTGGAATATTCAATTTTGGAGACGTTCGAATTAGGACCGTGGGAGTCTAGGTCAGCATCATGAGTTGAAATTGGCATAAGCGTCGATGTAGGGAATTTCGAGCGGTGAATAGTGTTTTTAGGAAAAAGAGGAATTTATACTTAGTAAATTTTGGGATTTATATATGCTTTCCCTCCTCTCTCTTTCTCTCTCTTCGTTTACTTTTTCATTTATCCTATTATTTCGAATCCGTTTCAACTCAAAACTCACCTAAAGCCAAAACCTAAATACACTTCCATCTTCGACAATAAAATTTCTAAATTAAAACTAAAATCTCCATAATTCTACTTAGAGCAGGGAGCATAAACCCAATTCAACTTGGAGTTTGATTTAAAAAGGAGAGCTTCATCCACTTTTAAAGAGAAGGAAAAGTGGGATTTTCTCTCATATTCTTGTTTCATCTTTTTAGCAAGTTGAGCGAGAATGCTCATATATTTGTTATGGAATTTATTTCTATTTATTTATTTATTTAATTTGTGGAATAAAGTTGGAATTGGTTAGGATGTTGCATGTAGCTTCATTGAGCTTGTATGAGCATATTAAACATGATTATACACAAAAAGAACAAACTCGAAGTGTTTTAAGAAAGTTAGTAAGCATTTAGGACCCAATTGTTAATTAGATAAAATAATAATTTAATATTAAGTTATGAAATGATAAATAAGCGAAATTATGATTTTATAAAGCTTATTTGGGAATTTTACACCATGATTTGTAGAAATTATAAGTTTTGAATGGAAAGGCTAAATTTAAGAATTTAATATAAATTAAATGGATGATAAATAAGTTATTCGATTGCTTAAGTATCATAGTATTTTATTTTCGAATGGTAGGAATTACTGTTGTTGTTTGATGTTTTCTAATCGCTTGTTTGATGATTTGTTGTATGAAATGAATATAGCAAATAAGATGATTTTATACACTAAAATGAAATAAAAAGGTAAAAGTGAGTAATAATGCATATATAAAATGTTCATAAAGGTTGGAATCAAAATATATAGAGTTTATAGAGTAAACTAAATATTTTGAAGGAGTATAAGAAATGAACTTGAAAATGTGTGTGTGTCTATATATAAGTGTGTATGCGTGTATAGTGCATTAAAATGCACTGTACGTGCTTAGCATGAAGCGGGCGTTGTAATAGAGTGTAGTTGAGTTACCAGAAGTTCATTATCATAATTCAGTGACTAAACTAACGAAGACAAATTCATAGAGACATGAAACTATATTCGAACACTTGAAGGAATCGAACCGAATACTCGAGTAAACGACACCACACTTCAACTATGTGACGAAGGCATCATGGCAGGAGGAGTAGGTGGTTCACTGGAGTAGGCGACGCGACAATGGTGTGTGAACCGTTGTCGGAGTGGGCTCCGAAATAGGTATTTCCACCCAGTTCAAATCACGCACCGGTGGACGATGGCACTAACCAGTCCACGAACAATAAAAAATCTGGGTAATAATGCCTAGATGGGTTCCTGGTAAAGAGGGATCGCTAGCGGCCCTCTTTTCTATTCTGTCGAGAGTTTGGATTACTCCACCTAAGTAGAACGAAAGAAGAGGAGCTAATGTCCACACCAACCCTAACTTTTTCCAGAACATTTTACTTCGGAACAGTTCCTGATTTCATGCAAGCGACCTTGGGGACGCTTGATGATAATGTTGTCGTACGTTTGCATGATATTTAGGCAGCGAGATGACGGTGAGATATCATTTTCGTTAGGGTTATATGTCTATGATCACGTGATGCTATATGGCTTTGGTGCCCTTTTATGGCTTGCGGTTGCATTTTATACCAAATACGCCCGTCGTTCCCTTTTCTAGAGCATTACGTGGATATTTTGAGAAACCCAAGATGATTAAGGAGGAGGAGATGATGATGATCATCCACGAGTGGGTCGCATATCAGTTATGCTCAATATGGAGTAAGATGAGATCTAGATAGGTATCAAATATATAAAGTAGATCATATATCACTTATGCTCTATATAGGGTATGGTGAGATCTACACGAGTTCCGTCATAGAGGATGCCACCAGTGGTCTATGGTATAATATGGTACTGACACTATTTATTTTGAAACCATGACTAGAATCATTGGATCACGATGAATGTGTAACACAGACTCCGCTCATCAGTAATGATGACTATCAATTTACATACTATTTTACGTACATCGTTGTGTTAGAAATGCGGATTACGGATCTTAAGACTGGAACAACACTAGAGGGGGGGTAAATGTTTCATGAATTTTCTAAATCTTTTTGAAACTTGTGTAATTTAATCCCCAACCAATGCAATTCACAGACACAAATATAATCATATAATCAGATACAGATGTAAATACTAAATAAAAGCAGTAAAGGAAAGAACACACCAAGGTTTTATACAGGTTCGAAGTTACCCTACATCCAGTCCTGCACAATTGTATGGAATTCTTTTCAAAATAATCTCCCAGATTACACCCTCGTTTCAAGGCTACGAGGTACGCCCTCCTGTATTCGAGTCTGGGGCAAACTCTATTGATTTAACCAGGCTACAAGATCACGTAATTGATTTCTGGTGCAACAATTACACCCAATTGATTTCAAGGCTCAACCACACCTTTTACTCAACAGTATGATTTACAAATGATCATATAACTCTTAATAGCACTGAGATCTTATAGACAGAGTGGCAGAGAATCAAACAAGAGATAATCAAGTTTGATTCACTCGGTATTTCGGCAGAGAATAGTTTGGGATTATTTAGAATAAATAAGGAAGATGAAGAGGAAAAAACAAGTGAAATCTGATTAAAAATTCGTTTAGAACTACTAGTATTTATAGAAGATCAACAACCATATCTATTCATGAAAGGATACGACGAATAGACACTTCTTTTAAAAATTTAAATTTTGAATTTTAACGGGCACCATGTCAACATGGAGGGTAGGAGTATGTCGACATGCTCTAGGCAAAAATGGTAATTTTGAGTTTTTTATTAAAATTGGTTTTTATAATTTTTCAAAAACAATTTATAAACTTTGTAAATATATTTGAATATAGTTTAAACATATAAAAGTAATTTTTAATATATACAATCTTAATTTACAAAGTGATTTAAAATCTGAGTATATAAATATTTAAAATTAGAGATAGTTTAAAAAAAGGACAATTTTGAAATCAAAATATTAAAAATGATAAAGATAATTTTGAGCCTAAAATATTTCGAACAAGAGAGATGTGTTTTTGAAAAGAAGGTTTTAAAATCTTCTAAAATAAGAGATATATTTTTGAAACGCATTTTCATAAAATTAGTGGATATCAAAATAGGACCACTATATGTTCCACTAGATATTGTCGTGGGTTCCATCCCACTATGGTTCCATCCCTTTAACAGGCTCGAAGTGGATTCCATTCCACGAACAAATTTCGAATAAAGATGTAAGTGCTTTCATGAAATTTTAACATAATTCTAGACTCAATACTTATCTTTTACTTTAAAATCTTGAACTCTTGATATCTTGATACTCATGAGTCTTCAATCTTGATATCTTCAATCTTGAATCTTTATACTGTACAGTCTTCATTCTTTGTACCTGCATAGTTAAATCCTGCATATAGGTATATATATCTAAACTATAATGTTAATATTTATATTTTATAACAAGTCCTAAGGTTGTTGTCATCAAAACAATCGTCTTAAGGACTAACAATCTTTCCCTTTTTAATGATGAAAACTATGTTTATAAAATATTCTTCTCCTTCACAATAACTCCCCCTAGTACTAATAACTCCCCCTTAATCTAAGCCTAACCGCTCTAACTACTCTTTCTCCCCCTTTGTCATCAACAAAAACTAATCCTAAGCTAATATAACTCCCCCTTAGTCTTATACTGGAGTACCTGTGGCAAATTATGATAGAGTATATATAAAATAACGTGAGTTAAAGACATGATAAATATGAAAGTTTACATTCAATACATACCATGTTTTATGTAATGTTATACATATTATTCAAACCAAATCAAAGCAAATCAAATCAAATCAAACCAAATCAAACAATTCAAGCAATTAAATTATAAGGAGACCAAATATCTCTAGGAACTTTAACCCATCCTTCGTCTCCAAAGATAGGATCCTTTTTAATATCTTTCCAATCTTCATTATCTTAAATCAAAGTTCCTTCAGGATTTGCATCGAGATCATCTTTGTTTAGGGCAGAAATCTTCCAACAGAGGGCATCGAAATGCTTCTCTTATTCTTTTATCATCTGCATTTGACTTAGTTCTAAGTGCCTTTGATTGCGGAGAATAAAAGTAAGTATATTCTTGAATGAATTAAGAGTTTCTTCAAGATTATCACTAAGAGTTCGAGAAGATGAAGCCATTTTTGATAAGTAGTTAAAAGATTCAAATAGGGATAAGCATAAATGAAGAGATTACAAATTTCTAGAAGAAATAGGTGTTTAAATAGGTAGAAATTCATTTAAAATGAATAGACATGATTTAGTTATTTTTAATTTCAAAATTAAAAAATAACCAAATTAGACAGTTATATGTCGACATAGGGGGTTGGGGTATGTCGACATGAGTATGTTTACCAATCTTTCTTAATTGTTTTGTGAATAAGTATGTTTATATATAAACTTATATAATATACTGACATTTATTCCAGAGACACGATAAGGTAGAAAAATATAAGATAGATGATTTTTTATAAATAGATGATCTAATACATAAGATACTTCATAACATGATAAAAGAGCAATACAAGTTCATATAAAATAAACTAATACATCACATCCTAGTTCTTAGAATGCACTAGAGGATGAGGAGGATGACGATAAGCCAAGTTTCCGACCAACTTTAGCAAAGAGCTTGTTTATATTAGTGGTCATTTTATCCAATTTCTTACTAACAGATCTTTTGAGAATCCGTTGATTTTCCACTATGATCTTTTGATTTTTGAGTAGTGTTTTGTTGGAAGGATTGTTAGTATTGATAAGATATTCAATACTTTCCAAGGAGGTATCTTCATTTTCTTCTTCAATTTTCATTTCCTCCCCTTCTTCTTCTTCCTCATTTTCCTCATCCATATCGTCATGTGTCAACCTTTCATCCTTTTCAGCAAGAGATTCATATTGTTGAAATATTAAAGGAATTTTCATAAGAGAAATATTTGCATGATTAAACATTTTTACTGAAATAAATTCTTCCCTTTTGTAATCAACACTAAAATAATTAAAAATCCGAGTGAGACAGATTCCATAATACAAAGTATTCTCACCCATTTTCAAATTTTTAGGACGAAGTTCATCCATAATTACTTGTGCCCAATTAATGTCATAGTGATCAAAAATAGCAAAAAGAGCTTTACAAACTTTTAGAGTCAGGTTGTTGAAATTTCTCGATCTAGGAGTAATAGTATGTTGCAAAATAAGATTGACAATACGTGCTTTCGGATGAAAGTTAGGATTTTTAAATTCAAAGTTATCATCTCCTTCAAAAATGTGATGAAATGTCTCATGATCATGTTCATCAACGGAAGCAGAGAGATCCATTTTCGAATTCTTGCAATTGCGAATGTTTCCCGAAATTTCACAATTCAAAACAATTTGTTTGCACAAAAAATGGACAAACACCTCCAAGTCGTATGAATTAGTTGATTTTATGTTGTTTCTAATGATTTGGGTGATTTATGCAAATATATAAAAAGTAGGGACTAAACTGTAAAAGACACACAGATTTATAGTGGTTCGGCCAGAACATGCCTACGTCCACTTTATATGTTATTCTCCTTTTTCTTTCATATTACAAGTACAAAGCTTTGTATACAAGTATATGAAAGTTGTTTGAAAGTTCCTTCCGTGCTTGAGCTCTCAAACTTGTCTGCCATTGTTGTACCCCTGCCCCTCTATTTATAGAGTGAGGCTGGAGGCAGGGGTCTTGGATGTATATAGCTGCTGGTGGGCCTGGGCTGGTGCAATCTGTCCTGGCAAAGTTGGTTCGGAATGCCTTGGTCCGGTAGTATTGTGGTCCGGTGATGGTGGGTTGGGAGTTTGATTCGGTGGTAGATGAGAGGCCTTGATTCGTAGTGCTACCCTGGGTCTGGTTCAGTTGTATGTTAATCCGGTGGTGACTGGGAGATAGGATTGGTTCGGTGATGACTGGGTGATGGGATTGGTTCGGTGTGGGCTTGATTGGTGTTGGTTCGGCAGTAGTTGGAAATGGCTTTGGTTCGGTGGTCAGATGGTTTGGTTTGGCAGGGAGGTGGAGAAGGTGTTGGTTCGGCAGGAGGTCGGACCGGTCGAAACATACCCAACACTTGCCCCCCAAAGTAGGGCATGTGCATGGCATATGGCGTGCTTTGTTTTTAGCTCGGACATCCTCGTTCGGTTCTGTGTGCCGATCCAATGGATCCGGTAGTTTATATTTTTCCTATAAGTATGGGTCTGAGGCCTTCGTTATTCCTTATCAGTCGAACCATACCTTTGTCCTTGCCGAGCCAAACTCTTATCTTTGCCGAATCAAACGTGTTAGCTGAACCAAATTCCTATCTTTGCCGAACCAGGTGAGATCCATTTCTGCCGAATGTGTTTTTACCGAATGGACTTAGGGTCCTGACCCACCGGATGAACTCGTGGAGTCTATGTGCAGAATGGACTTATATATACTTTGTTTTACCGAATGGGATTTGGAGTTTGAGTGCCGAATGGCCTTTGATATTGTGCTACCGGATGTGTTCGGGGACCCTGTGTACCGAATGAACTTGAAAAATCTTCGATTACCGGATGTCCTCAAAGACTATCAATACCGAATGAATTCGGGAGCTTAAATGTCGGATGTCCTTTTGTGTTTTGAATCGTGAATGAAACTCCAGGCTGCATGTACTTGTTCGTTTACATTTTCATATTCCTTGTTCTAACAATATGTCTTTCCGGTGATGCAGATAATGTCTCACAAAGTGGAAACTCGATCAGATAAGAGAAAATCCAAGGGCGAAGGAGAGTCCTCCGCAGTGCCCCCAGCCCAATCAGGACCGGGACGACAGGGGCCCACCCCGAGATTGCTAGTGGATGGATATGGTCCTCAGGAGCTCTTGAACTCTCCTCCTGACTGTGTTCCTATCTCCCTCCGAGAGGAGCAGCTTGATGTTATATCCCGCTCTTTTGGGATTGATAGAGCACTCATGCTGTTGCCGGGGGACGGAGTGATGCCGTACAATCCCCCTGAAGGATATTTTACATATAGTAGGTACCATTGCATGTGCGGGGCCATTCCTCAGATCAATGCGTGGATAGTCAGCTTCATTACTTACCTAAGAGTGGCTCCTTTTTAGCTTCAGCCCAACTCCTACGCCATCTTAGTGTGTCTATTCGTTATCTTCCAGAGGAGATATGGGCGCCCCCTTCTAACCGGAAAATCCGATATCTATACAATCTGAGGGCTATAAGAAGGGGTCTCCGTACATTAGTTTAGAGTCAGCCGTGTCCTTCAAGCCGGTCTTGGATTTATACTCGAAGTTTACTATGTTTAAGAAGGAATGGTTCTTCGTCAAGGACGACTCCGTTTCTTTTTGCCTTTTCACTTATGGCTATAAGTTGAATTCCACTTGTAATTTCTTTGTCCCGACTGCAATGCTTCTTCTTATATGCTTTTATTTCTTGCTAGCGACAGGTGGCTTTGCGGTCGTGGAGAATGATCGCCTGGTACAGATGGCCGCGGAGATAGAGGCTATCTCTGGAAGGGACAGGTCGGCTTCTTACCTAATCAGGAATGCCACTCTCCTAGAGCACAACCTGATTCTGCCACGTCAATCCGTGGTTAAGCAGAGAGATACAGCCGAGGAAAGGGCTGCTAAAGCTAAAGATGGGGCTACTGCGAAGAGCAGCAAGAGGAGGCCTTTTACAAAACCTCTAGTTGTCGGAGGTAAGAAGCTCAAGAAGTCCGACGGCCCTTCCCCTAGCACGTGCCCAATGACTCCGGGGGAGGAAGACGTGAAGGAGGATAGAGGTGAAGGCGAAGGAGGCGATGTAGGAGGAGAGGCAGAAAGCGGAGACGACAGAGAAGGTGATGGTGGTGGTGATGGCGCCGGGGCTTTGCCTCCTGGGTAAGCAGGCGAGATTCAAGAGTGGACGGATGATGCCTTCCGCCAGGCTTTTGAGGGGTTGGAGGAAGGATCAGCCTTGGTGGAGAAATTGAAGAGGTCTGATAAGGCCGGGTCCGGTGCCAGCCTATCTTCTGAGAGTATTTCAGCTAAGGCAACTCCGGCGGTTCAAGGTGAATTCTTAACTCCTTCTTTTAACTTCACACGCTTCTTGAGTCATAGTTTCATGCATGCTTGTAACACTTGGTTTTTATTCCAGGAATGGGTAAGGTGGCCAAGACATGAGATATTCGGCACCGCTTTGAACAGTATAAGTTACTCAAAGCTTCCGCCAAACCAAAGCCGTCAGCTAGCCGTTCTGGAGATGCGGTCAGATATCGCCCTCTTCTTGGAGTTATTGAAGAAGATATGCAAAAGAGAAAGAGGGGCCGATCTTCGTTTGAACCTTCACCTGGCCCTCAACCTCCAGCCCAGCCTATCCATGATATTACTGAGGAGGATACTGAGCTTATGCCTTCTCCACATCCGTCCGAAAATCCAACCGTCACCCCGATAGACCATCCTGCTTTGGTTCGCAACTCATTTGCCGGCCATCCGGATCTGGACCCGAGTTTTCAGGATATCTCTTTTGACGAGGCCATGGGTGAGCATCTTCTTCCCCGCAATCCCATGGTACGGGTGCTTGATGAGGCTAATCCTTAGACCTCGATTTGCTTACTACTCGGATAGTTACCATGGGGGACGAAGCCAAGACTAACATTGATCGGGTCGCGGAGGAGGCCAGGAAGTTGATGGGGCATCATGCCCGTCTGGTCAAGGCTGGAGAGGAGATTGGGAGTGCTAATATTCGGTTGCGGCTAAAGGTTGCTGATCAGGCCAAACAGCTTGCCGATCAAGCCATTCAGATTTCTCAGCATGAGGCAGCCTCCAGGCGGTTGAAGGAGACTATGGAAGAGGCTAGTAGGGCAGAACTACGAAAGATGGAGGCCGCCTGCACGGAGCGGATTGACATAGCCATTGCTACGGTGGATGAGGTTCGGAGGGTGGATCTCGAGCAGGTAGAGGAGTTATCTGGGAGGCTTGAGGCCGCAGAGCTTGCTCAGGCCAGGCTAAAGAAAGAGATGGAGGAAATGAGGAGGTCTCTCCAGGCTGACCGCTTGAGATATCGATCGGAGAGGGATGTTGCCATCGCTAAGTTGCTGTCCTCCGAGGCCCGGGTGAGAGAGTTTGAGGAGAATGAGGGGATGATGGACGAGATGTTGCAGGATATGTACTTCCGTACTTGGAAGCAGGGTAATCTATCCTGGATAGATGACTATCCCCGGGTCATGGCCAGGATATATCTCCGGGCTTTGGAGGAGGCCAAGGCCAATGCGGATAAGGAAGGTGGAGCGACATTCAGGATGGATGTGGTTACCGCCCAGTTCTCAAAGGAGGAGAAGGTAGCGGTGAAGGGGGGGATGCGGCTACTTGCTGCGGAGGAAGCCGGTGTGCAGTTAGGGGATGAGGACCAAGGAGTGGGTGTTGGTGAGTTTTCCCTTTTTAGCTTTTCATAACTTGATCGTTCATTGTCGGTTTAATGGACTATTTTTCTGAATTGGACAGGTGGGACCTCTGGTCATCATGTTGGGAGCTCCGATCCTGCAGTCAAGTAGATTCGAAGAGCTGGTAGGACGAGGGTGGAGCACGGGTGCAGTTGGTTATTTTATTTGGTCTGCTTGACATTCCTGTACATGCTAGTTCAAAATATTAATGTACTCTTAAGTTGTAATTATGTTATTGAATGTCTTTATGTAAGTTTATAACATAAGCTGATTCTGTTATATTTTGAAGTGCTGTTATAAAAAAACATAGTTATGCATATGCCTGTGATTTAATTGTGTTCGATGTTAAGCTTTTGCTCGAAATATAATCTCATGTTTTGCAATGTTATGAATAAGTCATAACTACATGATTATGTACAAGAGAAAAGAGTACCGCCCTTCATGTTATGGTTGCAGGGGGTAGCTTTGGACATCTTGTGTAATTGACCATGGATGCGGCTGAGTGCCTTGTCACCCAGTTCGCGGGCTCAGATTCTCGTGAGCGAATGCCTCCTATTTAGTGTCCTGTACTTTGGGGACCGTTATGCAGGATACAAGAAAAGTATTTAAATGGAATGGAAATATAGGAAAAGTAAAACTTCCAGTCACGAAAGGCCGTCGATATGCTTAAGTTCGTGGCAAACGGGTTTTGTAGTCACTTTCCCTAGCTGTGGGTCTTGGAGACATTTGTCACCCATCTTACGCCTCCGCGGGGAGTTTATCTTTTTTACCACAGCCGCACTTAAGACATATCGGAGCCGAGATCGCGCACAGTAACTACCTGAGCCATTATGACCTGTATGGGTATTATTCGATTTACTGTGGCCGGCTAGCGTGGGTGCCGATCGTCAACCGTGAACTACCCCTGGCTGGCCACACCTTTTATTGGGGCTTAAAGTAGGTTCACAGTTGCCGGCGAGCCGAACGCCGTAATGAACTGCCATCGGCTATAGTCGGCCTTTGTGATGGCTTATAATCGGCTCATTACAGTTGGCTTTGAGGGCAGTCGCGGGCAATGAGTTAACCCGCAGCAGAGGGATGCTGGAGCAAAAGTGTCTCATTGGCGAGTGCATAGAATCGCATAGTACCTGTTGGGTCTTGTCCAGGTGAGGTTGCGCCGCGAAGTTCCAGTACGGAAATGTCGTTATACATGATTTCGTTCAATAGAAAAGGATAACACTTAACAAGCAGCCAAGATATAAAGGAACAAGTTAAAAAAAGACAAGATTTTTAAAGTGGTTCGGCACGAAAATGCCTACGTCCATTGATTCTCTTTGTTAATTCACTTCATATGGGCAGTACAAGTTAAGAAAAGTATCGACGGAGGTGTTGGATGTTCCATGCCCTCTGGAACACCTCTCTGTCCACTGTTGACAAAATATAAGCTCCGTTGTGGAGATCTTTATGAATTACATAGGGTCCGTCCCAGATTGGATCTAGCGCTCCGGGGCGCGGGAAGATCCGCTTGAGGACAAGATCTCCTTCCTGTAAGCTGCGGTGCTTGACTTTAGAGTTGTATTGTGCTGCTAATTTTCGCTTGTGAGCTGCCGCTTTAAGTGCTGCATCATTTCTTCTTTCTTCAATTAGATCCAAAGACATGTGTAGGAGTTCTTCATTCTCTTCTGGGTTGTAGTGGATCCTACGGTGGGAAGGCACTACAGTTTCAACTGGGAGCATGGCCTCTGATCCGTATGCTAAAGAGAAAGGAGTATGCCATGTTGATGTTCTGTAAGATGTGCGGTAGGCCCAAAGTGCCGTAAGAAGTTCATCCACCCAAGCGCCTTTTGACTTTTCAAGTTTCTTCTTGTAACGACCCGTAAATTTCGACAATTAAATTTTTAATTAAAAAGGATTTTGAAATTTAAATTTTGTAGAAAAGGGAAATATATATATATATAAAGGAGGTAAATTAATACTAGATGAACGCTAAATAAAAATTTATAGCAACGGTAATTAAAAATCTTAATTATTGTTAAATTTAATAGAAATCTAATGATTGAGATAATGGAAGATTTATACCCTTGTGTAAGTTGCATAAATAAAGGAGAATTAAATTTATAATTAATAATGAATTGTAGAAACGGTTATTTAACTTAATTGTTGAAAGGTTAGGTGAAATATCAATAAAGGAATAGTGTAATTTGTTGCACTTGAATAAAATATAAAATAAAGAATTAAAGACAAAAATTTAAATTACCTATGTATTAGTAAATTGGTAAAACGGTAACTGTATAAGAATTAAGATAGTAATACAAATGGCAGTTGCTGGACAACCAATTTAATGCAAATTCAAATGTGATTGAGACGACTGTTGGGTTTTAATGGAGTGTAAATTAATAGTGAAAAACATTATAATATCTTAATTTAAATATGATTGTTTAATTAATACTAAAAGAATAAAATTGAAATAGTATTTAATGTAATAATAACTATAATAAATTGCAATTGTATAATGGAAGTAAATTGTTAATAAATGGATGTAAATATTAACTAATTGATGGAAATAAAATATAAATGAATGTTTGGATAAGATCATAAGTAAATGCAATTAGGTAGCATGTATTGGAAATAAAGTTCATTTAAATATTGAGAAATTTTAATGTTGTTATTAAGAAAACGTTACTTTAGTAATTTTTAATATAGTAACGGGTGTGCGAACGCGAATTAATGGAAACGTAAAACTTATTTTAAGTGAGTATTTGAGTGTAGACTTATGAAATAGATTAATGACAATAAATTTTTGTACGTTATTTATTCTATTAGTTTGTTAAGTTTTATTTTGATCAATTTCAATTAATGCACTAAATTATTGCAGTTAGTGTGGAATATTGGTAAGTGAATAAATAAGATGTAACCTAGATAAATTTCCATTCATAATATGATGATTAATGTGATATAAAGAATGAAACCAAAATGGAATGAATTAATTGAGGTTCTAACTTTATTTATGCGTAAAGTTAACAAAATTTCCAATAAAATTTAGATACGGTAAGTTATGCAAATAAAAGATGAAATTTTGGGAAATATTTATGTATTGGAATATAAAAGAAATGTTAATTAGGTAGTTGAGTAATAATTGATTCATTTTGAGTTGTAATCCAATAAAATCAAATTTATTAGAATTTATTGCAATTAATTGGATTAATTGCAGTAACCTTTGGAAATTGGAACTTAGTAAAAATAATCTGGATTGGATTTCAAATAAATAGGTTAGGGTGAGTAACTGAATTACATACTATGAATAAGTAAACTAGGAAGATTAAATTTAATTAATATAAAATAGTTGATTTATTGCAAATAAAAGATTATGTAAATATTTAGTTAGGTGGAATTAAAGATAATTACATAATAAGGTATGAATCCACTGCTAATTTTATTTATGGAAATGAAAAGAGTACCAAAAACAAGCTTTGTCAGTATATTTAAGTTTAATGTATAATAATAAGTTAATGGTAATAAAAGAAGTTTAAACATCTGTTAATAGAGAGTTGAGTTTAAATCTAAGAATATTAAGAAGTAGATTTTTGAATACAACATTTGATCCATCCACTTAAAATGTATAGATAGGATAATCGCTGATTTTTGATTTAAGTAGTGCAAACAGAGATTTATCTATTTATTGGAATTGGAATTTATAAGTGTATAAATAGGAAATAAGTGAAATTTATTTTAAATATTCATAAATGAAGATTTAGATGAAGGTGAGAATGGTAATGCTTTAAATAGTAGAGACGTACACAAATCAATGTAGGTAATTAGAAATAAAATGTTGTCGAAACGATAAAACGTTTCTTGTGAAAAATGGATGACATAACGAAAAAGGGTAATGTATTCACTTGAATATAAATTGAAATTTATTTAAGGTATTAATTACAATGGATAGAGATTTTGGGTAACATTGTAAATGATATGTAAGTAATGCAAATGTATGTCAATAGTAAGGGATTAGGATGAATTAAAAATTTGTAACATAGGAATTACCTGCCTATTTGTTAATAAAAATTTGAATGGTTAGTAAGTGATAATAGAATAAGTGTACATTAGTGGAATTGAGGTAACGTTGGTTTTAATGTTGAGAAAATAAATGGGTATAGTAAAGTTTAAGTGAAATTGTAAGTATGTATAGGGGAATGAATTATTGCAGGGAAATATTTGGTAACCATTGCAATAAATGTAAATTTGTGTGCATTAATATGAAATTTAGTAATAGGTGTGAATAACTTAAATTTCTTCATAGGATAAAGAATGATGGAAATAACGTTTAATTAATATATCGGGATTTAATTGATCATAAAAGGTTGATTGCAAATCAAATGAAAAATGCTTAAATGGGAATTAAGTTATTTATTCATTTGGATTTAAAGCATGATTGAAATTTTTGGAAACTGAATAAAACGTTTTACGTTGATTGAAATTTAAGTTGGAAGTAATTAAGATAAATAAAATATGTATAATATGGAATTCAAATATACATAGAAATATGGATTTTAGTATGTAAACGTAATCTATTGAGAATGGATAGAAATTTAATCTGTAACTATTACAGTAATTTAGAATTTAGTTGAAATTGGAAATTTATCTATGTATTTGGAAATTTATGGAATTGTGAATATATATATGGAAATTTAAATGAAGCATCTAATTATACATGTGTGAATACGCTTAAAATGCAATGTAAATGTTTAGAAAGAAATAATTTAATCCGTAACGTGTATAATTAATATCCTTTTGGGACCACTTCTGTTTGCACGTTAAAATTCGTGCACACCTATCCTTTTACGATCTATCTATAAATATGCTGTGATAAACCCTAGCCTCCTTTCTATTGTCAATTGGCTGTACGTTCATTTTTCTTCATCTCTTTCTCTTCCTCAATGGTTACAAAACCTAATCTATCTACAATTCAAATTTTCTAATAAAATTCAAACTCTCCACAAAAATTCCAGAAAATTTATGATAAAGTTCTCGAGACACGTAATCTGCTGGTACAATTCGTTTTCTGTTTTGGATATTCGTTTGACCAGAAAAAATTCGACGATGTGCTGTAGCTTTTAGCTGACGTGGCCATTGAAGTTAAGTGGGTTTTGTTTTATTTTATTTTATTTTATTTTTATTTTTGTTTTCAAATCGTTTAAAATGAATATTTTTTTCATACGTTCTCCGATTCACGCGAAATTTCTTTTGTTAGGATCGTAATTTAATTCCAGATCCATTGACGCTGGTTTGGACAAATTCTGAGACCGTCGAAATTTTGGGTTTAAATCGGATTTAAGTTCGATTTAAATTCAAAAGGTGAGTGTTTTAACCCACTCACAACTTCTAAAAGTTTTTATGTTTGTTAAATTCATTTTTAGATATGAGTAGAAATTTATTTACAACTATTTGGCATGCTTATTCATCATATCTGTTAATTTGCATTTATTTAGTTTAACTGTTAATGTAGTTTATTTATTTCATATTAATTGACCGTTAGAATTTATTTATTTGCATATAAACTGCTAGTTAACAGTTATAAAATTTATTACTGAATATAAACTGTTAGTTTAATAGTTATTAAATTCATTTTTAATATAACTGACAGTTATTACCTGTTTATATTATCAGAGATATATTGATATTGTTTATTTTGGATGATGATTGTGATTTGGATGATGGATGATGTTTATAAATGGATGTTTTATTTTTAAATTACAAGTCATCATGCATATTTCATTCGGGATTGTGGTTTGAAATGATATACAACCGCAAAATTTTATTTTAAATTGCGGATTGAAATGATAAATATCCGTATCACTTGACCATAGGATAGAAAATTATATACAGGCACCGTGGTCTATATATAAATTATTTTAAAGTGATTTTTATGGTTTGGATGAGATACGGTCATAAAAATTTTGTTTTGATATTTTATAAATATTATTCTTCCATATATATATATACATATGAAAGTTAAATTTTGAATTTGAGCTTTGTATAAATCCGTTAAATAAAAATGGAATAAAAAAAATTTAGGAATGGATTTGATAATTTATAATATATGTTAAGTTTGGAAGTTTTAAAAATGTGATCTTTATAAACTGAATTTTTTCCTAAATACATTTAAAAAGAAATATTCTAGTATAAAGTAAAATTGAGAAAATATTTAATTACTAGAATTGGAGTTTTATTTATGGATTTGATGTGAATATTCAAGACTAAATAATAGTACGTTTAATTTGCTGAAAGAATAAATTACAACTTTAGTTTTGAAATATTAATACTCCAAATGGATATATATATAGAAATTGAAATGGTTTTTGGAACTTAAAGTGATTATGGTTTAAACCTTAAATAAAGAACCATATTTGAAAAGCCATGTAAAGTATTTTCTTTACAAAGTAACCATAAAGTTAAACCACTTATTTTATATACTGTTGAATATACAAACCATTTAGTTTTGAAAGTAATGGGTTTAAAAACTATGCATTTCGAAGTATTATGTTGAAAGTTATGATTCAAATATTTGGTTACAAGGAATTATAAATTTTAAAGGTGGCATAATTTTTGGAAAGGATATATTTTTGGGAAAATGATATCATTGATTTGGGTTTTATAAAAATAATATCAAAATGAATTGTTTTGGGTTTGAAAAGAAGAAATGATATCGTAATATTATGGTTTTGAAATGGATTATATTCTGGTTTTAAAGTATAAACTATTTTTAAATGACCGCGGTGTTATAATAACGATGGGTTGGCAAAGAGACCGGGATCGGATATGGACATACTCTCTGTCGATACCGAAAACCACTTTGACTAACTGTGTACGCGGTGGAGATTCCAGAATGAAGTAGGTTGGTGGAGACGATTCCTGTAAGGTAAATACGTGGACCCAACTCCCGTGAGGTGGCATAAGGTGGCTAAAACAGGAGCGATCGACGGGTTAATGAGGTCATTCCTCTGATTGGACACTCTTCTTCGATATTATACTTTGACTTTGGATTGATTCAGTGGCCACTTCTATTTTTGATTTTGGGGAGTTTGTTCGAGGTGGGCGGTAGCTGCGGCTACGCGTTTCCATCGGTCCGGAAGCGTAATTGGTATATCTACCCTGGCATTGCCTAGTTGTGCCGTGTCACCTACCATACCGAGCCTTGTACGATTTTGGATTTCTCCCGTAGCCCGTGTGGTATCCTCTGGTGGCTTCCCGATCAGGAGGGACTATGATATTGGATGGACTACTGGGACTATTACGTGTTAAGGGGAATATTGGGTCACTCCTTAATGCTATTAAAAAGTATGTTTATTTTATTAATAGACACTATTATAATAGCGCAATATACTATATAGTAAATAGTTTAACGGATCCTTAGGAGATGTAAATCCCGAGCATCTCTTGAGTTACTGTACTCATATTTATTTCTGTTAATTTAACTCACATAAGATCTTTTAGTCTGACTCGAGTGTTTTTGTCTTTCCAAATTCGCTTGGGTCAGTCCGAGCGTTTCAGGATCGAAGACTTTAGCTTTGGAGGACGAAGACGAAGGAGTTGTATTATTTTTATTTATAGTATTGCACCACACTCTTTCTATTCCGCTGCATTGTTTGTATTGGTATGTGTAACTCTGATATTCATTGTATAAGTAAAATAAATATTTTGTAAACAATTATCATGAACTGTATATTGATTATTATATTTTATCCTTCCGCTGTGAGATTCTATTTGTTTTTTTTTCTTCTCTGTTTTTCTTATTTACCCCATAACAATCCGCCCTTCCGTATGGTTTGAATTGGCACGTGTGTCGGTTTAAATTGTGCGAAAAGGCGGGATGTTACACTTCTTGATTAGGGTTTCGAGGATTTTGTTGATAGCTTCGACTTGTCCGTTTTCCTGGGGGTAAGCCACAGATGAGAAGCTTTTGTGAATTCCGTGCTCTTGGCACCAGTCGGCGAATTCCTCGCGGTCAAATTGAAGTCCATTGTCCGATATGATTTTGAGTGGAACCCCGTACCTGCATAAAACATTTTTGATCAAGAAGTTAATAACTTTTGCCGAAGATATTTTATTTAGAGGCTCCGCTTCCACCCATTTGGTGAAATAGTCAACTGCTACTATGGCATATTTGGCTCCGCCTCGGCCCACTGGCAGTTCGCCAATCAAGTCAATTCCCCATATTGCAAAGGGCCAAGGGCTGGTCATTTGAGTAATCTCGTTTGTTGGTAATCGAGGAATTTTAGCAAATTTCTGACATCTGTCACATCTTTTGACGAAGTCTAGGGCGTCTTTGTTTAAGGTGGGCCAGTAATATCCATATCGGAGTATCTTCTTTGCCAGAGTCAGCCCACCAGTGTGATCTCCGCAACTTCCTCGATGTATGTTGGATAAGATCTCCTTGGCATCCCTTCCAGCGGCACACCTTAATAAGGGATTAGAGAAGCCGCGTCGATAGAGGATGCCTTCTTGCATCGTATAGCGGGAAACTTTCCTCAAGATTTTCTTGACTTCGTTACACCCGTCGGGCAGTGTGCCATCTTGTAAATATTTTCGGACAGGAGTCATCCAAGTTTCCTCTTCGATTGCAGCTATTATGTTCATTATCTCGTAACTCGGGGCTAGTTGCTGTGAGGCGGTTATTGTTCGGGAAGCGGCGCCGTCCTTCATGCTAGCTTGCTTTGCCAGTTCGTCGGCCTCCTGATTCTCTTCTCGAGGAATGTGTTTGATTAAATAGTGATCCAACTAATTGAGCAGCAACTTGGTCTTCTTTAGATATGCTGTGAGTCGTTCTCCTCGGGTCTGGAATTCTCCCAGTATTTGATTTACAATAAGTTGAGAATCACTATGGAGACATAAAGAACCGACTCCAATCTCCAGGGCAAGTTCTAATCCGGCTATCACTGCTTCGTATTCTGCGTCATTGTTAGTGGCAGCGAACTCCAACCTTAGGGTGTAGTGCAGCTTCCTTCCCCTGGGGGTGATTATCACAACACCTGCCCTCGAGCCTTGTTCATTTGATGCTCCATCAACGAAGAGGTTCCACTTGATATTTTATGCTACTTCAGATTGCTCCTTACCTTTGTTAGTAGTGAATTCGGCAATGAAATCAGCTATGGCTTGTCCCTTGATAGCGGTGCGAGGATGGTAGGTAATATCATATTGAATCAGTTCAATGCACCACTTAAGTAGTCGTCCGGAAGTGTCGAGGCGATGGAGTACTTGCCTTAGCGGTTGATCGGTTAAAACTCTGATGGAATGAGATTGGAAGTAGTGTCGCAGTTTCCGTGACGTGATAAGCAAATAGTATGCTAGCTTTTCAAGTTTAGGGTATCTAGCTTCTGCCCCTGTGAATCTCTTGCTTACAAAGTATAGTCGCTGTGCGTGATTATCCTCCTTCACCAAAGCGGCGCTTAAAGCATGGGACGATACAGCTAGGTATAGGTATAGTTCCTCGCCTTCATTTGGAGTTGAGAGTACTGGTGGTCTTTGGAGGTGTTCGATCAAGTTAAGGAAGGCTGTCGAGCATTCGTCAGTCCATTCGAACTTTCCTTTGTCTTTCTTAAGAGCTTCGAAGAAAGGGATGCATTTGTCGGTTGCTTTAGAGATCAACCTGCTTAGGGCAGCCACCTTCCCGTTTAGGCTTTGCATCTCTCTTCGAGTGGATGGTATCTTGACATCTTGCAAGGCCCGGACTTGTTCGGGGTTCGCTTCAATCCCCCCGGCATGGACGATGAATCTCAAGAACTTTCCCGACGATACTCCGAAGGAGCACTTTAGAGGATTCAGTTTCATTCCATATTGGCGAAGTACTTGAAACACCTCGTTCAGGTGGTTTATATGATCGTTGGCTTTCCTTGATTTTACCAGCATGTCATCCACATAAACTTTCATAGTTTGCCCTATTAATTTTGCATACATCTTGTTGACAAGGCGCTGATAAGTAGCTCCGGCGTTTTTAAGTCCAAAAGGCATTACTTTGTAGCAGTACAATCCCCGGTCGGTGATGAAACTGGTGTGGTCTTGATCGGGGGCGTGCATAGGGATCTGGTTGTATCCTGAGTATGCGTCCATGAAGGATAAGAGTTCGTGTCCGGCTGTGCTGTCCACGAGTTGGTCGATTCGGGGAAGTGGAAGCAGTCTTTCGGGCAAGCGTCATTTAAGTTGGAGAAATCGATGCATGTTCGCCACTTCCCATTAGCTTTCTTTACCAGTACCGGGTTGGCGATCCATGTGGGGTAGATGGCTTCTCGTATGAATTCATTGGCAAGTAAGTTCTTTACTTCTTCCTCGAGGGCTGCTGATCGTTCTACCCCCATGCTCCTCTTTTTCTGCTTCACTGGTACCTTGGTGGGGTCGATGTTCAGTATGTGGCATGCTACGTTTGGAGAGATTCCTATCATGTCGGCGTGCGTCCATGCAAATACATCCATGTTGTGGCGAAGAAAATCGACGAGTTGATCTTTTAACTCCGCTCTTAACTGAGACCCGACTCTCAGCAGTCTACTTGGGTCGTGTTTGTCTACAGCTACAAATTCCATAGCCTCTGCAGGCTCGGTGGTGACCTCCTCCTCTTTGTCCTTAGGGTCTAATTCGTTGAAAGGATCGCTGGTATATCGAAGAGGAGGGGCTTTCTTTAATTGCTATGCTTCCAGGCTTTTCTTGCAGAGAGAAGTCTCTGCATCCTTTCCTTTATCCTTTCTGCGGTTATTGCGAAGCTCAGTTACATAGCAATCTCGAGCGGCGTCTTGATCACCCACTATTTCTCCTACTCCGTTATCTGTTGGGATTCAGGCACCATGGGACTAGGACAATTTGGAAGTCAGACAAGGCTGGTCTTCCCAAAAAGGCGTTGTAGGCCGAATGGTTCTCTACCAGTACAAATGTTTGTTTTCGCACAGCGGAGCGGGGATGACTTCCTATTTCAACAAAAAGGTCCAGTCGCCCGAGGGGCACCTTCGCATCTCCAGTGAAACCATGTAGTGGTTTGTTGCAGGGAGACACATCCTTCATTGACAGCTTCATTTTGTCGAATGCATGCTTGAATAGGATATTCACTGAGCTTCCAGTGTCTACTAAAATTCGGAAAACTTTGGCTGGACAGAACCGGGCAGAGATGACCATAGGATCCATGTGTGGATACTGTCTTCCCTCTAGATCACGCCTACTGAATGTGATGTCGTCACTCTCTTTCCGTTTTGGGTGGCGTTCTTCCATAACAGAATTAACGTAGCCTTCAGCGTTTCTAAGTGACTTACCGTATCTTTCCATCTCTGCCCAGCTTCTGTCGGCGATGTGTGATCCTCCTGATATGGTATGGACTACTATTTTCTCTTGACTAGAGCCGCTGGTGTTGCGATTTCCTCCGCCTTCCTCTGGGAGGGGTAACCCTGGGTTTTCATTGGCGGGAGCTGGAGTCCTGCTCTGGCTTTTTACATAGCATTCCAGTCTCCTCCTTCTAATGTGTTCTTCATTCAAGTCCCGGAGATGGTGGCATTCATTGGTGTCATGTCTGTGGGATTCGTGGAAGCGGCAGAACTTTCCAGATTTGAGTGCGTTATCTGACTCCTTCTTGTGCGGGAGGCGCTTGTATCTAACTTCGTCTTGAGTGGCTAGGAAGATGTTTTCGATCATTTCATTCAAAGGAGTGTAGGAGTCAAATCTTGGTCCAGGTTGATATAGGCGCTTTTCCCCTTTCTGGCCCCCAGCATTGTCTCTAGAGTCATTTCTCCGAACATCCTTTGTTGCAGCGGAAACCCTGTCTGTGGCTGTTTTAACCTGTTGCCCTGACTGCCTCTCAGTGGCAGCGACTTCAAGTCTCATATACTATCCAGCTTCATGGAAGAAATCAGGTAAAGTAGCTGGCTTTTCCTTGGTTAGTCTTCTAGCAAATTTAGTATCCGGATGTACACCACTGCAGAGAGCCATTAGGATAAGTTTCTCGTCGGCATCTTGGACTGCGGCCGCCGCAGCATTGAATCGGGTGAGATATTGTTGCACTGTCTTTCCGGGTTCCTGCTTGATATTAGATAAGGAATAAGCGTCCTTGGGTTGTTCCACATGAATGCGGAACTGGCTGATGAATTTTTCTTTCAACATTTCCCATGAGCTGATGGACCCTTGGGGTAGGTGGCAGAACTAGGAGGTAGCTAGGTCTGCCAAGAAGAGTGGGAAGCATTTACACAATACTCCCTCCGTTGCTCCTCTCATGAGCATATGCTGGGTGTATCTCTGTAAGTGTACGATGGGGTCAGAGGTTCCCTTGTAAGGTTCCATCGTTGGCATTTTCCATTCCCGGGGGGTGATGGCAGTTTCAATCTTGCGGGTGAAGGGGCTGGTTACCCTAGCACCTATCCCTCGATCCCTTTGCTCCCGTTGGACGCACTCCTTGAACAATCGCGCCATTCTTTCATCAGAACTTGAAGTGGATAAAAATAAGTTTGGTTCTTTCCTGCGGGATTGATTCCGTCCAGATGACCTGTAATGATGATATCGTTTATCACTCCTGACATTCTCCAATGGCTGCCTCTGGTCTTCCGGAGGCATGCTGGGGTCATCCACAGTTGGCCCTTGCCTTGATCTTCCCCTGCTGGGTTCTGTTTTTAGCACTTTCTCGGGTCCAACTTCGGGCTGGACTCCAGCTCGGCCCCGCCTACTGGTGTTTCCATGGTTAGGTAGCATGACAGGCTCAGCTACATCCGACCCCTGTCTGGTGCCTCCCTTGTTGGGTTCGGCTCCAAGAGTTTCCTCGGGTCGGAATTCGGGCTGAGCCTGGGCTCGACTCCTACCATTGTTGTTTCTGTCATTAGCCTCTTCAAAGAAGAAAGACCTTTGTCGTCTCCCAGATCCTTCAGACCGGGACTCACCCCATGATTCAGTGTTACGGTTGGATTCTTCAACATCCCTTAAGCGTGACATGAGTTGATCCACCAAGGCTTCTTGTTGAGATGCGAAGCGGTTAGTTACTTCAGCCACAATCCTGTCCAGATCCGCCCTTGTAATTGGTTGTTCCGTAGCAGGGGCTGTCGGATTTGCCTGATTTAAATTTGCTGTTGGAACTAGACGATTGTCTTGGTCCCTGATCGCTGGATCTGGGATACTGCCAGTTGCGACGTCCTTTCCTTTGTTAGCATCTTTCTTCCGTCCGGGAGCCATATTTTCCAAGCAATGAACGATGTTGATAGGAAAAGGGTTGAGTGGGAGAAGCTGAAGCTTCGAGCTCCCTCCCTCTCAATGAAAGCACCAAAAATGTTTGCACAAAAAATGGACAAACACCTCCAAGTCGTATGAATTAGTTGATTTTATGTTGTTTCTAATGATTTGGGTGATTTATGCAAATATATAAAAAGCATGGACTAAACTATAAAAGACACACAGATTTATAGTGGTTCGGCCAGAACGTGCCTACGTCTACTTTATATGTTATTCTCCTTTTTCTTTCAGATTACAAGTACAAAGCTTTGTATACAAGTATATGAAAGTTGTTTGAAAGTTCCTTCCGTGCTTGAGCTCTCAAACTTGTCTGCCATTGTTGTACCCCTGCCCCTCTATTTATAGAGTGAGGCTGGGGGCAGGGGTCTTGGATGTATATAGCTGCTGGTGGGCCTGGGCTGGTGCAATCTGGCCTGGAAAAGTTGGTCCGGAATGCCTTGGTTCGGTAGTATTGTGGTCCGGTGATGGTGGGTTGGGAGTTTGATTCGGTGGTAGATGAGAGGCCTTGATTCGGTAGTGCTACCCTGGGTCTGGTTCGGTTGTATGTTAGTCCGGTGGTGACTAGGAGATGGGATTGGATCGGTGATGACTGGGTGATGGGATTGGTTCGGTGTGGGCTTGATTGGTGTTGGTTCGGCAGTAGTTGGAAATGGCTTTGGTTCGGTGGTTAGATGGTTTGGTTTGGCAGGGAGGTGGAGAAGGTGTTGGTTCGGTAGGAGGTCGGACCGGTCGAAACATACCCAACACAATTTTAGTGCCTTTAACACTACTCCAAATTTCATTTTCATTTCCTTCATGAAAACCGCGATTCAGATTCACATAAAACATTTTAATAAAATTTGGATAACAAACAAAATCATTTTCAGAATTGTCAAAAAGACTAAGAATATGAGACTCTTCAAGAAGAGTATTGATTTCATATGTAGAGAAATCGCTAAAGATAGCAAACTTCCCCGTATGAATTTTTACGTAATTAGCATAGCTTATGTAAGTCTTGATTGCTTCCGGATCATTATAAAGATACTCTTTAATGGTTTTTGATAGCCTCATTGTGGACGGAATGCTTGAAGAAGCCATTTTTGAAGAAAGTAGAAAGTTTAAAAGAGTAAAAGAGAATTTGAATTTTGAAATGAAAGTGAAAGGATATAATAGGATAAAGGAAATAAATAGATATTCAATACTCATGTTCTCCGATCAAGAGGTATCTTCCAGAACATTGGAGTCGGTGAAAAGGTGGGGGGAAGTTCAAAGATTTGAATTTAAATTTGAATTTCAAATTTTTGACATGCATATCGGCATCATGGGCAGGGCCATGTTAACATGGGTCAGAGAATTCATGTGACCTATTTATTCTTAAATACTTTAATATATATATATATATATATATTAATGTCTATATATTTTCTGAAGTAATTATTAAATATAGTACTCTTTTAAAAAATATTATAATATTTAAAAAATAAAAAAAATATAATAAAAAAATAAAATTCAAACAACAGAAATTTCAAAAACAATCAATCAATCAAACAATTTTAAGCAAAATAATTTCAACCAATATATTGTAAACGTGTACCTTTTTCTAGATTTGTATCTCTAAGATCAATGGAATCATGAATAGCCATAGAGCACATATTTGAATTTTCCATCTTCTGATCATCATCGCTTGAGAATGAGTCTGATTCATCTAGCATAGCGGTATATGCTCTTTTTATTTTCTTTGTATAATCATTGCTTGTAGGAAACCGTTGCTTATCAGGATGTGGACAATCTCTTTTGAGATGGCCTAGTTCGTCATAGTTGAAACATTTGACGTGATTTGGTACTTCAATATGATTTCCAAAGTTTCTGTGATAATTTTTTTTTGAAGTTGTTCATCTTTCTGTATTTCAGAAACTTCCGAAAGTTTCTTGTCATGAAAGCTATTTCTTCATCATCATTACTTCCCGAGTCTGACCCATCTGTTAATGCATTAAACGCAATTGACTTCTTTTCTAATGCCTTGCTATCTCTTCTCCGTTGCATTTGTACTTCAAACGACATTAGATTTCCAATCAATTCTTCAATCTTTAAAGTACTGATATCATTTGCTTCTTCGATTGCAAGAGTTTTTCGATCCTATACCGGAGTAAGAGAATTTAGTATTTTTCTGACTTGATCTTCTTCGGAAAAGCTTTTTCCCAATGATATTAGAGAATGCACAATATCCTGAAATCTACTTTACATATCTGAAATGGACTCATTAGAATTCATTTTGAATAATTGAAACTAATTTGTGATTATGGATATTTTGGTTTGTTTGACTTTGTTGTTCCTTTATGAGTAACTTGCAAAGTTTTTCAGATATCATATGCAGACTTACAAGTAGATACTTTATTAAATTCATTCCTATTAAGAGAAAAAAAATAAGATATTCATGGCTTTTGAATTATTTTGTGCAATAGTGTTTTGCTTAGCAGTCCACTATGCAAAACTAGTCGTGGGTTCAGAATATTCAGTTTGTGTGATATTCCAAGTGTCTAATCCTATAGACAATAAATATATTTTCATTCGACATGCCCAGTATGCATAGTTACTGCCATTAAAACATGGTGGTCTGGTAGTAGACTAACCCTCTACAAATGAACTAGTGGTAGTGTTAATAGAACCAGTGTTGGTAGCCATTTAAAAACTTTTCAAGATCCAAATCATGAAAACTTTTAAAATTGCTCTTATACCAAATGTTAGAAATGCGGATTACGGATCTTAAGGCTGGAATAACACTTGAGGGGGGTGAATAGTGTTTTATGGATTTTCTAAATCTTTTCGAAACTTGTGTAATATAATCACCAACAAATGCAACTCACAGACACAGATATAATCACGGAATCAAACATAGATACAAATACTAAATAAAAACAGTAAAGGAAAAGAACACATCATGATTTTATACTGGTTCGGAGTTACCCTACATCCACTCCCGCACAATTGTACGGATTTCTTTTCAAAATTATCTCTCAGATTACACCCTCGGTTTCAAGGCTACGAGGTACACCCTCCTATATTCGAGTCCGGGGCAAACTCTCTTGATTTAACCAGGCTACAAGATCACCTAATTGATTTTCGGAGCTACAATCACACCCAATTGATTTTACGGATCAACCCCACCTTTTACTCAATAGTTTGATTTACAAATGATCCTATAACTGTGAATATCACTGAGATATTATGGAGAGAGTAGCAGAGAATCAAACAAGAGATAATCAAGTTTGATTCACTCGGTATTTCGACAGAGTATAGTTTGGGATTATTTAGAATAAATGTGGAAGATGACGAGGAGAGAAAACAAGTGAAATCTGATTAAAAATTCGTTTAGAATTACTGGTATTTATTAAAGATCAACAGCCATATCTATTTATGAAAGGATACGACGAATAGACACTTCTTTTGAAATTTTGAATTTTAACGAGCGCCATGTCGACGTGGGGGATAGGAGAATGTTGACATGCTCTAGGCAAAAATGGTGATTTTTATTTTCTTATTAAAATTGGTTTCTATAATTTGTCAAAAACAATTTCTAAATTTTGTAAATATATTTGAATATAGTTTGAACATATAAAAGTAATATTAATATATACAATCTTAATCTATAAAGTGATTTAAAATCTAAGTATATATATATATATTTAAAAGCTTTATATTTAAAACAAGAGATAGTTTAAAAATAAGGACAATTTTGAAATCAAAATATTAAAAATGATAAAGATAATTTTGAGGATAAAATATTTCAAACAAGAGAGATGTCTTTTTGAAAAGCATTTTCATAAAATTAGTGGATATCAAATTAGGACCACTATATGTTCCAGTAGATATTGTCGTGGGTTCCATCCCTTTAACAGGCTCGAAGTGGATTCCATTCCACGAATAAATTTCGAATAAAGATGTAAGTGCTTTCAAGAAGTTTTAACATAATTCTAGACTCAAACTTATCTTGTACTTTGAAATCTTGAACCCTTGATATCTCGAAACTCATGATTCTTCAATCTTGATATCTTCGATCTTGAATCTTTATACTATACAGTCTTCATTCTTGGTACCTGCATGGTTAAATCCTGCATATACATATATATATCTAAACTATAATGTTACTATTTATATTTTATAACAAGTCCTAAGGTTGTTGTCATCAAAACAATCATCTCAAGGACTAACACGTTGTGTTGTAGATAATATGTTGTATATCTGCTGGTTGATATTATTATTGTTTATTTCAAGATAGACCTATGTTATGACGTCTATATTGCCCTACATTCTTATAATGGGTTACTTTACCATAACATAATGTTACGTACTAGTGACATTTTATTGGATATGTTGACTCGTTGACTGCATGTGGAGGACAAGTTGAGATATATCTATAGTAACGTGTCTTTATCTTTATTGTAGTCTCTTACATATATCTTGATTTCATATACATTATTTTGAGATTATTTCCCCTCACACCATGCTTTAAGTCCGACTTGCGTTTTGTCTCTGTTTATTTTATGACAACTCTCTGGTATTTGATTGAGTAGGCTAAGCGTCGGGTAGCATTTGGGAGGTAGCTCATGATTGCATTATTTTAGGATCGGAACATGATGACAATATTTTTTATGTACTTAGATGTATATTTTATAGTACATGAGTGACATGTATATATATGTACAGGACATGTATTTTCAAATGTTATATTCAGTACTTTGTGTGTATAGATTTGGTGTATGTTGACTGCCACTATTTCTATCTATTATGTGACGAGGGTCGGACCAAGCTCCCTATCTTCAGCACGTGGCGTATGTCTATAAGTTGGCACACGCTTTGTTATAACAAAACAAATCTCAAATGTTACGTGCCTAACAATCCATATTTATACACCACTTTTTCAAGTCGATGCAGAACTATTTCAATTCCAAACCGTTGTTCTTTCTTATAATATGGTATACAACCCTAATCGTCTCTCTCTTGACTCGCATCTCCTTGAGTAACTTTTGAGAGCACTGCTTTGTCTAGATGTCCCACTCCGCAACCTTCGGCTCCGATACCACTGTTATGTAATGACGGTCGGACTAAGTTCCCCATCTGCAGCATAAGTTGACGCACATTTTGTTGTAACAAAAGATATCCCCAATGTTACGTGCCTCCAAGCCATATTTATACACCACTTGGCCAATTTATTCAACGATGCATAATTAAACCGTCATTTCTTCTTACAACATGCGAGACAACGCTAACACTATCAGTTGTTTCTATATTTCTATGTCTCATATGTATATATCATGTTCTGATTATATACCTTTTGTATTATATATACTGTCATTGCATATGAGATATTATCATCAAACCATAGTTAATTAACCTAATTAAATAAAAAAAACTTTAAATAACCCCGTACAACTTGTCGTTGTGGTACTTGAGGTTGGTCGTTGTCAGTCGGTGTCAAGAATTTTTAAGGTGTCATAGAATTAGGTTGTTATAGGAATGACAAATGGTTGTCAGGATTCGGCCTGCAGTGATGGATGACGGTGGCTGTGAAAAAGGATACGACATGGCGATTGAAATTGAGAGTTCTTCGTTTGAAATTGAGAGTTCATTATCTTTTTTTGTAGGCTAGAAAAAAATTGAATTAGTTGGGTTTTCTAGGTTAATTTTCATATTTGACGGCATAAAAATTAAAATTAGATTTAGTTTTATTGTTCAAACTAGTCGTCTTGTATCTAAATTTAGGGTGATTGCAGTTGTACCATAACATGTCCAACCGTTCATAATGTCACCATCTTGGATGGTAGCTATTACGAGTTGGATTAGGAAAAATTTGAGCATGATCTTCCTACCCAACCTAATTAAAAAATGAAGCATGGAAAACGTCACTATATAGTCATATCATATGACCAATTTCGTATGTTATAAAAGTAGCATGAAATAGCACACCGTTCAAACGTTTCACACTCTTCCTAAGCTGCCATTACATCAAAAAAGGACGTGCAACCTACTTTTCCTATTAATGAAAAAACCCAGCATTAAATTACAGGATCGAATAAGGATTCGCCAACAGTCATGCCGCTTACGCACAAATGACGAAACTGTCAATTTCAGTGGGCAGCCTACTCAATATTTTATATTATACGTTTGAATCTTTATAGAACTATAATTGATAGGTTTGATCATAAGTAATGTTTTTATATTGCCGGCTCCTAAGGTTTTCCACAAAGGGTGGAATCTTTGAGGGCACTTTCCCGGTAAATATAGAGCAACTGTCCTGTTGAGATGAATGCAAAAGTTTGATGCGTTAGAGTGTATTAATTGATGTAAATTAGTAAATTTATAGTTTTATAAAATTTTAAAATTAATAAGTTGTGCGGATGAGCTTTATATGAAAGCGGTATTTTACGGTGCGATCGTATCAAAGTGCTCTATATCATGAAGATGGTTTGAATTGAATCCGAGCAATTTATACTTTTGTAATTTATTCATTTATTTTTATAAGTTATTAACACGTATTTTTTATTAAAAATAAATAAATAATATTTTAATTAAATATAAATTAAAGTTATTTTAAAATATACATTTCAAATACTTCATTCGAATTCTCCATTCAGCTCCGCTCGAGGTACACAAACGCATGCTCCTTTCATTCAACTTCTCAGCTCAAGTACTTCGTTGGTCAAAAAGGCACCCTTAGGCTACTTATATTCCTGTGGCCCTGTGTTATGCTATTCAGTCTCATGTAACATTGACTCGTGTCACGCAATTTCAGAAGAAAAAGTGGTGCGCTCGCTGTTTTGCAAATTAGGGGAATAGTTGGATTACAACAGCACATGAGTGCTTTGAGGATGCGTCCTCAAACACACCAAACCGTTTGCATTTAATGTTAAATTTCAAGAAATATATCAGATGTTACGCTTACGTTAGCGTTTCAAAATATAACTTTTAATTGATTGAGAATGGAGACTCTCTCCGTGAGTTAAGTTGGCATTCATAGACATACTGCAAACATTACTTTAATATTATTATTTTATCATTTTACTATTCATCAATCTTTCATTTTACTTGCGATCTTTTAGGTTTACTTGTTCCTAGCTAATTTTAACAAGTCAACGTTATAGAAAAGAAAAGATCTTAATCAAAATCCAATTGAAAATCGAAATCTCCTCGAAAATCAAAATATAATATAAAATCAATGTGTAGATGAACTGAAATAAATACACTGAGCTTTAGAACGCAACCAACGCTGAAATGACATTGAATCCATATAAATGCGTAAACATTTCTCAAATTGTTATAGTATTACTCGCAAGATTCTACTAGACATTAGATAGAACGGAAAAATACAAAGAAATAAAAAAGAATCAGTAAACTATTTATCTACTTTACTATTGTATTTCAGAATTCAATGCAACATTTTATCCGTTTTAATATTTGTCTATGTAAAATTTACCATTAACGCAATCTTACATCCACCGGCTACATGCACCACAATCGCTACTTAGAGGCTAGTAGAGACCAACATCGACAAAAACCGACAACCTCTTGTTCTACAACGTAACCTATTTGTTTCAAAGTAAATGGTCTGAAAGACATGCTCATACAACCACAATCATTCATTATAATGAATAAAACAATCGGTTTAGCTAATTATCAATTAAATATGAACGGTGAATACCAACACATTGTGTGTTGCCAAAAAGAAATTAATGAATACTTGTGAAGTTAGATATAAAGGGAGTTTAACTAAATATTAAAATTACATGGCAAAACCCAACTCTAATAAACATTTTATTGCATTACAAAGTTTCGTCAAAATGCCCGATCATAATATTTGTGTTCCTTTACGGTTTTCATTCCCCTCTAGAAACTTACTTTTTTTTTGAATGAAGATAATATATTTGTTAACCGGGTTTTAACTAAGCAGTCCGGAAGTAGAGGGTCAAAACAAAGATGAAATGACTCATGAGATTGGAAAAAAGTCCAGATGGACAAAAGGAAGAATTCAACAAGTTTCAGGAAAAATGGAGCTAAGTGAACCACTCAGCACCGAAAGGACCTCTCGGTTACTTCTTCCACTTAGCACCCCCCTCCCGAACTCCTCGTACTTGATGCACAACCTCAAGCAATCGCGATGAAGTACTTTTCTCGAAGAATAGATGAGAAACATCAAGGATTGATGAGAAGAAAGCAATGAAAGCATGATAATACAAACAAATATCAAGGAAATTACCGGAAGGAACTTGATATTCATGAAAAAGAGTGTGGATCCACATCAAATTGGAGGTACGAGAAAAAACAAAGGAAATTTATGGGTTTTCATCCAACAAAACCACTAGGTACCCAGAGGTCCTTTTTTTATTTGGCTGGCGTGTTTCCTTCCATACCTCTGGGCTTGCATTTGAACCTTCTGCAACATGAGCCCCTGGATCTACAGAGTCGTTCCTCTATAAATATCAACCTTATAGCCGCTAGAGGGAGGGTCTTCTTATGGAATTTTAGTCACTTCTTCTTCATCTCATGCTTCTTTTTATAATAGTCGCAAAGACAGACATTGTTGGCAATTCTTGGTTTAAGAACATGTCAATTCCTTGTACTTGTGATCTAAATCTCCCTCAAACCCATAATCAATAAAAATATAAAGTGGATGTAGGACAGAGATTGCCGCCACTGTAAAATTTCTTGTGTTTTCATTTACTTTCTTATTATTTTCTACTATATCTCTATATTTTAACAGGTTTTTGGGGGTTGTGCTAATTTTGGCATCAAAATTTTGGTGCTTTCATTATGAAAGAGTTAGATTTTACAACCTAAAGCTTGGATTTGAAGTCTGGAGAAGATAAAGTAACCTAACACTAGATTTAGAGGATTGGAGGGAGCCAACCAAAACATTGGTATAGGCAAGAGGTGTCTTTAAATTTTAATCATTCTATCTACTTGACCAAAGAGGAAATTGAGTAAATGATGAAAGAAATGCAAGATGGAATATTGGCTCGATAACAGGAGATGCTTAGATGGAGTTTTTCAAAGGTTAGAACAACAGGGAAAAGCTAGAGCTGTTGGAATTCAAAACCAAAGACTAGAAACTAATGCAGGAGCATTTGGAGTCAAATCGAAGCAAGTTGGAAGAATACCCTATGAACAGGACCTGTTGGTACCGATTTCAATCCTCTCGGTATCGAGAGGATTTTACTCGAGGACAACGTTGGCTCAGGCTTAGGACGAGCTGGGATGCCGAGAATAGACGATGGTGGAGTTAGAAACGCAGGTTAGAATGCAAATCCACAATGATTGGAGGTGTATGTACTGGAGTTTCCTTATATAAAAGGTGGAAAAATGAAGTCAGTTGTGCGGATCAGAATGCAAGCGCACAGCCAGAGGAGTATGTCCTAAAGTTTCCCCATAGGAGGGGGCAGAATTCAGCTATTGATCGAAGACCTTCGTCGGACGGCAACAATTGGATAGTTGAGTTGGTCAGAAGGATAGTGAGGGATGGACCACCAAACTATAGTTTGGAGGATGTAAACATGAATCTATTCACCTATAACATTCATAATGTGAGGAATCCTCCCGATTTCTTGCTTTTGATATTGGAAATGTACGATGGGTAGATGGATCCAATAGTTTATCCAATAATATACATCCACCATATGGAGGTGTTGGGCGCTTTTGAGGAGGTGATATGGGATGGTGCTTCCTGTTATCTATGATAGATTTAGCAGTGATGTGGCTTAGACAACTAGAGAATAGGTCCATAAGCACGTAGACCAAGTTAGCTAATAGGTTCTTGAGGTAGTTTAGAGTTCATATCTATCGACCAAAGAATATGATGATGCTATCATGCATACAGCAAAGGACCAGAGAGACCTTAAGAAGCTATTTGATGAGATTTAACGCAGCAACCCCTATAGTCGATAAACCGGATCCATTGATAATGCTAATGGCAGCAGTGTCTAGAGTCAAATGCAAGGCTGACTATAAGATTGCTTAGAAAAGGATCCACCGATTGATCTCGTGGAGTTTTACCATGAAGCGGAGAGGTATCTACATCAAGAGGATGCCTAGGATGATAGTGCTAATATTAATGCAATGGACGACAGATGACTGTTCGGAGTTGCATATGAAAATGACATAAGGAAGTGAAAGCTGATAATGACTATGAAGGACCAAAACGACAGAGGAGGGAATCAAAGTTATTTTCTTATAATGACCTAATTGGAACTCCAAAATGGATATACCTAGATGCTAGGGGGTAAATCCCCTACCGAAGGATAACTAAGAGAGAACCCATGGATCGGGACAGAAGGTCTAAAAGTTTTGTCTATTCCATGAGCTAGAGGGACACTCAACAGACGAGTGCAGACAGCTTCGCGATTTGATAGAAGAATTGGTTTGAAGCGACCAGCCGTAATAGTACATAAGGAATCAAAATGCAATGGTGCAGCTGGAGAAAGCAGCCGCAACAGTCTGTAAGAAACCAAAATGCAATCGTGCAGCTGGAGCAACCATTATCTTTAGCAAATGCATCAAGACATAAACACGGATCTGGGTCAAGGATGGCATGTGAGTCAGCAGAATATGGATCTTAAGGCTAAATTAACACTAGAGGGGGGTAAATAGTGTTTAATTGATTATATTAATATTTTTCAAATTCTTTACGATTCTACTTTGAATGATGTAATTAATAATCACAGAATAAAACTATAGATAAAAGTAAATGTAATAAAAGTAAAAAAGGAAAGACATGCCAGGATTTTATATAGGTTCGAAGTTACCTTACATTCAGTCCTGCACAATTCCTTGTACTGATTTCTTTTCAACTAGCAAGTGCAAATATAATCTCGATTTCTAGGATACGAGACATGCCCTCTAAAATTCCAACCTCTATTTAGGGTCATTTGATTTCCGGGCTACTAAGTATACCCAATTGATTTTAACAGGCTATAGTCACGCCTACATGGATTTTAGTGATACCAAGCAGACCATAAAGTATAAGAGTATGATTTGATAGAATTTACAGACTTAGGTCTTCAATCCTGGCTACAATTTATCCTATAACTCTTGAATAGCACTTTGATCATTAAGAGAGGTGAGAGAAATCAGAGAGTAGATGAAGGAGAATCAAATTGGCAGTAACTGAATTTGATTCTCATTGAATTTAGGTAAAGTTTTGACAAAAATTGATATAGAAATCAAGAGAGTGAAAAGAGGAGAGAAAAAAAGAAAGTAGTTGATAAAAATTCATTTGAAAGTCTGGTATATATGGAGAAACAACAGTCATGTCCATTCGCGAAGAAATACGACGAAAAAACAATTCGATTCAAATTTTAATTTCGAATTTAACGGATATTATGTCAACATACATATATAGGATATGTCAATGACATATTCCTTTGTATTTTGAAAAACACTTTAAAAATATTATTTTGAAATTTTTTTGCTTCGTAAAATAATTTGATACTTTGTAGAATCATTTAAATATAGTTTATACACAATTGAATCAAAATATAACATAGTAAAACTTTATAAAATAATTTTGAAAGATTTAATAAGAGTATTCAATAATATATATATATATATATATATATATATATATATATATATATATATAATTATAACTTATTAAAATATAAACAAAAATTCAATATATATATATATATATATCAACTTAAAAATATTAAAATCATACCTTTATTGAAAATCATTTTGGGAAATATTTGAAAAGACTATTTTAAAAATAGAATATCTGAAAAACAATTTAAAACAAAATTAGAGAATGTGAGAGAGATCAAGAAAGTGCTATCAAGGTTTTAACATAAATTCCACGACTCTATAGCTTATCTGAAGTATGTTGAAATCTTGAACTCTTTAATATTCATAATTCTTCATTCTTAAACTCTTGAAACTCTGTGTCAACATCTTGAATCTATTCTTGATACTATACAGTCTTCTTCATCAACACATGTCTAATATCCTACGCTATATACTATATATATATATATATATCTTGATAAAACATTAGTATCTATAATTTATATAATATCCTATATTTATCATTGTCAAAACCAATACCTAAGGAAGTAACAATCTCCCCCTTTTGATGATAACAACTCTATATAAAATATAATATAACTCCCCCTGAGTTACAAAACTCCCCCTTAATCTATGCCAAATTTTCTATGTTTCTCCCCCTTTGTCATCAACAAAAATAGCTAACAAAAATTATAATTCCGCTCTAATTCTAACTCCAACTCACCCAAAATAAAAGAATAATCAATATGTATAAGAATTATATATAATGACGATGAGAGAGATTGTATATAAAAACAATAAGTGCTACGTAAAATCATGAAATAATAAATCCAAATATCCATCCAATTAGACAAAGTTTATGTCACATGGCATTCAAACAAATTCATACAAATCAAACCAATCAAATCCAACCAAATTAAGTATTATTACTTATATACAATCAACCAACCATCCATCAGTGCCAAAGATTTGATCCGCTTTGATAGCATCCCAATCTTCATCATCTTTGTTGATGATGCACTCTGGATTGGTGGTCGGTTCTTCTTTGTTCAAGGAAGAAATCATCCATCGAATTGCATTGAAATGCCTTTCTTTCTCCTTCATCATCTGCATTTGACTCAATTCTAAGTTTCTCTGGTTTCGTAGGAGGAAAGAAAGAATGTTCTTGAATGATTTAAGAGTTCGTTCGAGATTTTCGGTTAGTTTTTGAGTAGGAAAAGCCATTATTTTTTTTAGAGTTCAGGAATGCAAAGGAAGAAGAAAGAGAGTAGAAAATAATAATTTTTTGGTCTTAACAGATATTTAAAGGGAAGAAAATTCATTGGAAATGAATAGACATTTAATGTCTATTCAATTTTAGAAATTAATTTTTTTTGAAAAATTACCATCATATGTCGATATACATACAGAATTTTCCAAAACAACTTTATTTTGATATTCTAATGTATTTAGCTTATACTATTATACTGCTATATTTTTTAGAGATGATAAACAACGTATAACATCAAGAAAATAGATTTTTCATTAATACTGAGATAGAGATTACATAGAACACAAAGAAATAAAAAGATACATAACTTCAAACCAAATTTAAACAACAACATACTCATATGAAACTAGATAACAAGCTAAAAAGATGTAGATGAGGAAGATGATGAAGATATCCTACGCTTGCGTTTCACTTTTCCAAAGAACTTGTCTATTTTGTTGGAAATAGTGTTTAATTTCTTACTAACCGAATGCTTGGGTATTTTCTAGATTTCAACAATCTTCTTTTGATGGTTAAGAAGGTCTTGGTTGGTTGAACGAAGTGGAAAGTCAATGCTTTCTAATGAGGTTTCCTCCTCCTCCTCCTCTTCTTCTTCAATGTCCATATCTACTCCTTCTTCCTCTTCCTCCTCGTTTTGAATTTTCATAAGCTAACCTTTATTCTTCCTCCACAAGAGTTTCGTATGGCTCGAAAAGGGGTTGAACTATCATAACTGCGATGTTCGCTAGATCAAAGACTTTACGAGAGACAGATTATTCTCCTTTGAGTCAACACCAAAGTAATTGAAGATTCGCGTAAGATACACACCATGAAATTTTGTGTTTTCATGATTGGAAAAAATTTTGGGATAAAATTCATCCAAAATAACTTAAGCCCAATTTATGTCATACTGGCCATAAATGGAAAGAAGGGCTTCATAAACATTTAGAGTTGTATTATTAAAATTTTACCATCAAGGAGTGATAGTATGTTGTAACAGAAGATTTAGAATTCTTGCTTTTGGACGAAAGTTTCATTTTTTAAACTCAAAATTATCATTACCTTCGAAAATGTTGTGAAATATTTCACGATTTTGAACATAAATCTTGAAAGATGTAAGGTCCATTCCGGTAAATTTACATCTAAGAATGGTACCTAAATGTTCATAGTTTTAAACAATTAAAGTTTCTTTAACACTACTCCATACTTATGCTTCTCTTTCATCATGAAATTTCCTTTCAAGTTTGCATAAAAAATTAAGTGTGGATAGCAGAAAAAATCATTTTGAGAAGCACAAATTAACCGAGATTTCCATTTTGTAAACAAATACAATCAAGTTCATAAGAAAAAATCATTGAAAATAGCAAACTTTCTCATAACCTTTCCACAATTCATATAAGTAATATATGCTTTTATAGCATCTTGATCATTGAAGAAAAAATTCTTGATACTTTTGGAAAGTCTCATAGATGTAGGAGTGCTTGAGGAAGCCGTTGATGAAGAGTATTAAGAGATAGGAGAGTTAATGAAATTTTGAATTTTGAATGAAGGCGAGAAATGAATGGATAGAGAAATGAATCTGTTCAAAAGACAATTTTTTAGAACATAGGAGTTGGTGAAAAGCTGGAGAGAAATTAAAATTTTGTAATTGAAATTCAAAATTTGTCGACATATGTCAACATATGCTCATGGGGTATGTTTACATATATGTCAAAATTTTCAAAAATGATTTTTGTTTGACTATATCCTATTTTATTATATAGATTTATTTATAGTTATTCTATTTTCAGAAAAATAATATTAAAATAATTTTAAATATTTTTTTATTATTATTAAAATATTTAGTATTTATATTTAAAGTATAATCACATAATATTCAACCAATATTATTATTAACTTACAGGATATTCCTAAAACTAATAAAGCAGCCAAAAGAAAAGAAAAATTCATTCAAGAAATTAAAAATCTTTTGATATATTAAAAGTGCACCTTTTTCTAATCCATTTTACTATGTTGTTCTAAATTATGCACCGCTATGAAACACATGTTAGCGACTTATATATCTGATCCATTATCACTTGATGATGTGTTTGAGTTGTCTAATGATGCAGTATAGACTTCTCCGTTTTTCTGGATGAATTAGTGTTTGGTGTAGTTTTTAGTTTATCGGGATATGGACATTTGGCCAACGTCATCGCAGTTTTAACATCTAATGCCATTTCTATTTCCACTTTCGCTTCCTGGATTTTGTTGTCGTTTCTTTTGAAATTGTTCATCTTTCGATATTTTAGAAATGTTCTGAAATCCTTGTCATGACGGCAATATATTCATCATCATCGCTGTTATCCATCATTGCATTTAAAGCTATAGATTTCTTCTCTACTTTGCTTTCTTTCCTGCCCTGCATTTGTGCTTCAAAAGGCATTAAATTGCCAATTAACTCTTCAATTTTTGAATGCTAATGTCAATAACATCTTCAATTGCAAGAGCCTTTTGATCCTATTTAGGAGTAAGTAAATTGAGGATGTTTCTAACTTGATCCTATTTATAAAAAAAAAATTACCCACTGAAATAATTATTGCACTATATCTTAGAATCTACTATACATATCGGATATGGACTCAATTGGAGTCATTTTGAATAATTGAAACTGGTTTGTTAATGTGAAAATTTTGGTCTGTTTGACCTAACTTGTTTTTTCATGTGTAACTTGTCTCCAAATTTCAAATGTGGACTTACATATAGGCACTCTATTAAATTCAATTCTATCTAGTGAGGAAAATGATATATTCATGGCCTTATAGTTATTTTGTACAACTGCTTTTTTTGTCAGTAGTCTACTGTACAAGCTTAGTCTCCAGTTCAATGTACTCGGTTTGTGTGATATTACAAGTGTCTAAACTAATTGACTGTAAATAAAGTTTCATTCTACATGACCAATATGTGTAATTGCTGCTACTAAAAAGTGGAGTTGTAGTAGTAGATTGTCCTTAGACAAATGAGTTACTAACAAGTGTATTAAAAGTGTTCCGAACGATACTGTTACCAGTGTTGGTAGCCATATTGTCCTTAGACAAATGAGTTACTAACAAGTGTATTAAGAGTGTTACGAACAGTACTATTACCAGTGTTGGTAGCCATTTAAACTTTTTCAAATATCAGATGATGAATACTTTGAAAACCAATGCTATGATACCAAATGTGAGTTGGTGGAATAAGGATCTTAAGGCTAAATAAACACTAGAGGAGGGTGAATGGTATTTAATTGGTTATATGAATATTTTTCAAATTTTCTAAGGTGCCTGGAATGATGTAATCGACAATCATAGATTAATCACAGAATCAAATACAGATAAAAGTAAATGTAGTAACAGTAAAAAGAAAAGAACATGCCAGGATTTTATACTGGTTTGAAGTTACCCTTTATCTTGTCTCAAATAATTCCCCATACCGATTTCTTTTCAACTAGTAAATGCAAATACAATCTCGATTTCAAGGCTATGAGACACATCCTCAAGAATACCAACCTGTGGGCGAAATCACTTGATTTCGAGGCAACAAGCACACCCACTAGGTTTATGAGCTACTAAGCACACCCAATTGATTTTAACATGCTACAATCACACTTGGATTTTAGGGATACCAAGACCACCAGAAACTATTGTAGTATGATTTGATAGAGTTTATAGACTCGATCTTCGATCTCGATTACCATTGATCTATAACTCTTAAATAGCACTTTGATCATTGAGAGAGATGAGAGAAATCATAGTGTAAATGAAGGAGAGTCAAATTAGTAATAATTGAATTTGATTCTGGTTAAATTTCGATAGAATTTTGGTAAAACTGATTTAGAGATCAAGAGAGTGAAAAGTGGAGAGAAAAATAAGAAAGTGTCGATGATCATTCGTTCGAAAGTCTGGTACATATAGGGATACAACGGTCATGTCCATCCACGAAGAGATACGATAAAACGACACTTCCATTCAAATTTGAATTTTGAATTTTACAGCCACTATGTCGACATACATAGATAGGATATGTCGACTTATCCCTTTGTATTCTAAAAGAAATTTAAAAATATTATTTTGAAAATTCATTGCTTTGTAAAATAATTTGATACTTTGTAGAATTATTTAAAAGCAGTTTATACAAATTTTAATCAAAATATAACTTAATAAAAATTTATGAAATTATTTTGAAAGATTTAATAAGAGTATTCAGTAATATATATACACATAAATCGATATAATTATAACTTATTAAAATAAATAAAAAATTCAGTATATATAAACTTAAAAACATTAAAATGGTTTCTTTATTGATAATCATTTTAGGAAATGTTTTAAAAATCTAATATTTGAAAAACAATTGATTAGAGATGGTGAGAGAGACCAGGAAAGTGCTATAAAGGTTTTAATATAAATTCTATAACTTTATAACTTATTTGGAGTATCCTGAAATCTTGTACTCTTTAGTACTCACTAGTCTTCATTTTTGAACTCTTGAAACTCTATATCAACATCTTGAATCTACTCTTGATATGGTATAGTCTTCTTAATCAATACCTGCCTAATATCATGCACTATATACTATATGTATCTTGATAAAACATTAGTATATATATTTTATATAATGTCTTATAGTTGTCATCATCAATATCAAAACCTAAGGTACTAGCATGGCAATCCCATGATCAGGATAGATAGGAATTAGATTTGTTTCCCATGTTTTGCTTTTCATTTTGAATAATTAAGATGATAATAACCTTGGATCGCTTTCATGTGTACAAGACCTTGATTGATCTTTAGGCATGCTTTGATTTGGATGTAAAAGACGAATATTTAGGATGCTTTCTTTCTTGCTTTGACTTTGATATTTGATTTTTGAATTCCACTTAAACGTGATGGCTGGTATTGATCATGGTAGTCCCACTCGAAGAGATGGGGCAATGACTACAAGAAGTAAGTCCCTTTATCGAAGAGTAAGTCGACGAACTTGCTTATCGTTGAGTACCCTCATCGAAGAGCGAGTGGATTGGGCTCAGCAAGGATCCGAAGAGATAAAAATTAAATTCCCTCATCGAAGAGTTTAAGATAGACCTGTTTGTCGTTGAGTTCCCTCACAAGAGAGCAAGTAGATTAGGCTCAACAAGACCAAGAGTGATCAAACTCTAGATTTGATGTTAAGCGATCTAGAGAGATCGAAACCTAGATTAGATGATGGAATGGTCCGGAGAGATTGAACCCTAGACTGGATAATTCAATGGTCTAGAGAGATCGAATCCTAAATTGGATGATAAACAATTTGGTGAGATCGAACATTGCAACAGATATTGACCTAAAATTAGGATTTGAATGCCTTATAATCAGAGTAAAATAGATAAATTTTCGGCAAACATAGGATTATATTGATATACAATATGATGCCTTCGGATAAAGTCAAGCTGATCGTGGTTCATGGTTGACACTTAAGCAAGAGCTGGAGTCCCAAGCTATAACAGGTTTAGAATGACCTTTGGTTTGCAGGAGAATCTGAAAGAATTAGATGATTCATTACAACTTAGAGAGATGGATAGCTGGGAAGCATGATCATTAGAAGTCGACTACTGTTGAAACTTGTTCTTGAGGAAAGCACACCATATATTCATTAGAAGTACTTTATGGGGCAATTGTTAACCAACTTTTTGATTAAGCAGATCTTCAATTAGAAGTAGAGGGTCAAAACGAAGATGAAATGACCACTAGCCTGAAAACAATTTAAGATGGACAAAATAAGGAGTTCAATGAGTTTCAGTCAAAATGAAGCTAGGTGGACCACTCGGCGTCGAGAGGTACTTCTTCAACTTAGCACCTTCGAACTCCTCGTACTTGATGCACAACCTTTAGCAATCGCGATAAAGTATTTTTTTTCTTCCAAGAATAGATAAGCAACTTCAATGATCAATGAGAAGAAAACAAAGGAAGTAGGATAAGATGAACAAATATCAAGGAAATTACCGAAAACTTGATCTTCATGAAAAAGAGTTTGGAACCCATCAAATCCGAGGTAGGAGACAAAACAAAGGGAAGATATGGGTTTTCACCCAATAAAACCTCTCGATGCCAAGAGGTCATTTTTAATATTTGGGCCGGCATGTTTCCGTCCACACCTCTGGGCTTGCGTCTGGACCTTATATGACATGAGAATTTTGATCTATAGAGCTGTTCCTCTATAAATATCAACCCTATGGCAACTAAAGGGGGTCTTCTTCTAGGACTTCATGCTTTTCTTCTTCATCTCACATTTCTCTTTATAATAGTCATCAAGGCATATATTATTGGCAGTCTAGGGTTAAGAACCTATCAATTCCTTGTACTTGTGATCTGAATCTCCCTGAAACCCATAATCAATAAAAAAATGGAAGGTGTGTGTAGGCCAAAGATCATCGAACCACTATAAAAATTCTTGTATGTTCTTTATTTCTAATTTTTTCTGCTAGATCTCCATATTTCAATAGGTTTTTAGGTGTTGTGCCATTTTTGGTGTTAACAATATTTTTTTACTTTGCTTTGTAGAAAGATATGTACAATAAAGATCCAAAGCAACAATTACAAAAATATACAAAATCGGTGAAAACCCAATAGCCATAGTTATTGTTAGCGACATAAGATCAGTTATTCAATTAAGTCATCCACTTTCCTTTTTTGAATCTAAGGTTTTCTTTGTGAATTCCATGTCAACTTCTTGCATAAAATCTACGATGCTCTCTAATTTTTTCTTTTCACTATTAATGTTGCAAATATCCATAAAGCTAAGTATTGCTCCTTTATCTTCTTTTTTTATATTTCGTATGAGTTCATGTTTAATTTTGTACAACACCTACAGAACTGATAAAACATGGAGAAATTAACAAATAAAAAACAAATGACAATTTATAAGGGTGTCTACCATCGATCGACCAAAAGTGGTCCATGATTTCTTTTAGATCTAACGAGGCAATTATGACTTTTTAGTGTAGAGGTGTTGGTGAGGTTCAACTAACATGTATAAGATATCATCGTTAGCTTGCTACAATGTTCAGGATTTCTTGGATTTCGACACGATCGTTATTACATGGCTTAAAATTTCATCTATTAATTGCCTCATTATTTTGAACTTATTGTTGAAAATCCTAGCATTTCATTCTTTCGACAATGCTTACTGCTAGTAGATAAAACTATTTTTGGTTTTGTAAGTAGTTGAAATGTCAATAATTTCACTATGCCAATTTAAATATATTGTAGCTGTCATGTTCAAATTTTCTCTACGACATCTCCATACATGTCAAGTGAATGAACACTCTAAAAGTAAGTGTGCATTAATCTCTTCATGACTGTTACAGAAACTGCAAAACCATGAATAGACATGCCTCTTTGTCATAGTTTTTCCATCATTGGTAGTTGCTTGGTTATTGATTTATATAAACAAAGAGTGATTTTTGGACAGTTGCATTTGCCCCAAACAATTTGACGCCAAATAACATGATGCCTTTCTTTCTGATTCATTCCAAGCATTTTTGAAAGACTATTGCCTAATATTGTATGCAGCCAATGCTAATAGTCTTTAGTTTGATCATTGAAAAAATGAGCGATTTTAATTTCTTGTTTAAACTGTCTCAAATATTTATGTCTGTCTACTTTCCAGCTATCGGTTTCAATGATAGAACATATAGACATGAATCAAACCATAGTTTCATTGCTTTTCTGTTTATAGTTCATTTTTTATGCATTACAATGCCTCATTTCTTAAAAGAAGCAAGTGTTTTCATATACCTGATTGTTGAGTTCTAGGTCCATGTAACGAGCGGCCTTTTTTACCCTTAAAATTCGATAATAATACATCTAAGGCATTCAAATGTCGAGCGTTTGAATGCCAGAAAGATAAGGTATTGGGGTGAAAGAAAAGAAAAGACAGAACAAAATCAAACATTGTGATGAGTAACTTGTAATATATACGTTATCTTTATAAAAGAAAAATGTAATATACATACATCAATCAAAATAAACTAACGTATATTAGCCTGGACGGTTCTAACATCATGTCCTCACAATTACTAATAAATACAAAACAAGAAATGCAGCGGAATATAAAATATGTGAATACGACTTGGAGGGATCCAACTCGTCTTCTAAAGCTCCAAAGCATGCTAAATAAATATGAAATATACTCAGGGCTAACCCGAGCATTATAAGAAAATAGCCCTTGGATTGGTCTAGTAAAGAAGTGTGAGAAACTCAAATCATATGGATTTTTAATGTTATAAAACCTTTCACAAATAAAGATATCTTGTAAGACCATGCCATACATAAACATGAACGGATTTCTACCCTATGATAACCAAACCATTTTATAAGAAATCTTGTGATATTATAGTAATGTCAAGGGCTTAAAATAAATATTTAACATAGCTGGAATGGTTACACTAACTACATTTAACAACTTATTTATTATACAACTAAGTCCGCAAGGCATGTATTGGAATATGGATTCCATATAATGACAAGGTAGGGGACTACCTTTCATACAACACACCTCTAAATAAAATGTTCCAAGGCTGCAAACATTGCACCTCTACAAACACAAAACTCCCTACCTTTTCCTAGATAGTATCGAATATGATCATCACCATGGCTGCCAACTTGACAAACCATTCCGTTGTCCCAGCATTCGTAATCTGTATAAATCAATCTAGATATAAGTGATGATCACACCCTAATGGAGCGACCCACATAATCCTTGTGCATCTCGCCTATTTTAGTCATTTCCAGATGTGAGGCTAGAGTTTATGTTTTACCTTTTAGAAAATCCCACTTGGATTGCTAACACTGCCTCCCGACATCAACGCAATGCAGTCATTCATCTATAGAAGTTATTCTGGAACTAAACAACCGAAGGCACTACTTCTACTGCATCCATTTTGGAATCACCCTCGGGATTAGTAGCAAATAACCCTGGGCACTTCAAAGAATTCTGTCTTCTATTTCTATTATCTTCAAGATATCTTCAATTTGAATGCTTATGCCTATTCAAAATGGTTTTCGGGTAACATATCTGATCCAAGTATCTCCGAATCAACAATTTATAGCTTCAAAACTGGCCAACATTTGGTAATTTGGTTATTTAAGTATCAAATAAGCAAACAATCTAATCAGAGATTAAATTTCATTTAGAAACCAAGCATGATTAAGTACATTTTGTACCTACTTTTATCAAAATACTTTTTCAAAAGATATACATTAACTTTTCTACCCTTTTCAATCCTTAAAGAAGTATTTGTATACTTATCTCATCGGTATAAGTATATTCACAAATCAACATACATTCCTATACTTAGAAAACATATTCATATGCTTATCTCAATGGTATAAGTAAATTTAAAAAATCTTAAGAAAGATTTCGTTTCCGAAAACATACTTAATTGGGATAAAACAAATGTCATATAAACATTGATAATAATAAACCTTAAACACTTTCTTTCTGGTGTAAGCAAAAGGATCGTACGGAAACTAGACTAAATATACTTACCACCACTTTTCGATTTTAAACCTGTGCTATCCCTCAATTTACGATGTAATCGGATAAGTTAGCACACTATCCTTGACTCAATGTAAATTCTTAAAATCTTACAGATAGAGAAGAATTTCTCTACCTTGAAAATTGGTGTTAAGTATCAAAAGAATATTTCCATACCACCATAATTTAAAATGATCATTTATAGAAATCAAATCTCATTTCCTTCTATAAAATTTCTTTTCATAAATTTCTTTTATATTTACAAAACTCCTTTTATAAATCTCCTTTCTATTCAAAAACTCCGTTTATATATCTCCGTTCTATTTATAGAACTCCTTTTTATAAATGTCATTACTTACTACAAATCTTCGGTTTCAAGATAGGACTAAATACATTCCATAAAACGATCATTCCATATATCACTATACATTCACAAATGTGATTTATTATTCTAATTTATCAAAATGATGTCACTATCCTTTTATAAAATATCATTTGTAAATCTATTCTTTTATTTATAAAATTCCATTTAAAAATTTATCTTTTTTTTAAATTATATATAGTGTTCCACTAATAATTATTCCAAAATATTTCTATCTTGTTTAAAAAAGAATTACTTCATTATAAAATATAAACCCCTTTTTCCTTTTTAAATAAACATTCGTTATTATATTAAATTTTCTACAAAACAAATACTTACTGAAATACTTTCAAAAATTTTCATATAAATTAAAAGAGACTAACAAAAAGATCGTGGTAAAATAGAGAAGTTCAAAAACCATATCTAAATAAAATGCCGTAGCAAATTCCAAAAGTCACATTTAAAACCATCTTTCAAATAAAACCGTTTTCAAATTAAAAACAACAAATAATAGTATTTTCAAATACTATAATGAGGCCTACAACTACCATAACACTTAACAAGTGCTTCCATTGTTTTACACTTAAAGGATTCAAAGTAACATCCAATAAGGCTAAGTTACCAATCTTTTGGCATTCAACAATATAAGTATATTAAATAAAATTAAAATCAACAGTGGCGAGGAATTCCTTAGGATCCTTCTAACAAATTTCTCGGGTTATTTGTATTTCATTTTATATGCCATCTACTTTCCAAAGTGGGAATTCAACCAAACCAACCAAAGCAATCATTCAAGCATGCAAATAATAATTTATCAACACATATATCATATAGTGTTCACCCAAAGGTGAATTAACTCACCAAATTTCCAACCAATGCTTATACATTTTTGCTCGATCTAAAATTTAATGGTGTTCAATTTTAGCTTAAAAATTCTACTTGCTTATAACTTGATGAAATCAACTTCGGTGCGTAGATAACACTTCTATGAGCGCAATGTAGAAGGCTGCTTTCAATTTGGACCTCATATGCAAGAGTTATGGGTATTATAAGAAATTGGATTATAAAATAATTAGTTCACTTAATTAACTTAACTAATTACCTTAATTATCCCCAAATCCTTTTGTTTCCTACCTTAGCCATGCACTATGCATATGGATACATCTATAGCCGATCATCCACTCTTCTTTTTTCCCTTTTAATCCTTAATAAAACGACGCACCACCACCCCCATTCAACTTCACTTCGAAAGAGCTTCACTCGACCCAAAATCATGCAACTTGATCACCTGTAGACAAATGTGACCGCTACTCATTACACGACTTTAGCACATGTCACAATAACAATAAGAGTCAAACCTACAAGCAATAATGCTTCCAGGTGCGTCTTGCTAAGAGAGATTCCCATGCCCTCCACTTCACCTAACTCTTTCTCCATCTCCTATAAACGCAAACCCTCCTACCATAGCCAAAACATCGAGCACCCCCAAACACGACTGCATGCAATGAAACTAGTATTGATTTGAAGCCTTCCTCTATATGAACCCAACCGGTCCATAATCAACAAATTTCATAGACCACAGCTCCGAGAACAATTAAATTTAAATGGAGGCTGCTACTTTTGTTGATTACAGGAATGAAAATAAAGAAGACAGGAAGAGAGGAAGTGATGGAGAGGAAACAAGGGTTTAGGCTGGTTATTTATAATAAAAGAAGTTTATTATTAAATTCTTAACTAAAATTATTTTACGTTTCGAGCTCACACGACCCCATAGCACGTTCGATCGTCACAAAACTCAATGGCTCACATCGACTCGTTATTTTAGTTCTGTTGTAATTAGTTTCGTCAAAATCCAAGATAGCACTACGGAATGATAATTTCAAGCGTTTCACGATCGTTTATCGAAAAATGATTTTTGACCTTATTATCGATATTTATTAACTATTTTTTTTGTAACAAGTTCACCATTATTATTTATTAATTTAATGGAGTTATTTAAGATTTCAAAATTAATTATTTAAATATTTACAATTAATTAGATATTCAAAATCTAAATGATAAAATTTTGAGTCGTTACATTCCATGTCCAAAAGTGAGGCATTTTTAATGTACTTAATTCATCCATCAATTTACATATAAGTTATAAGCCAATTGCATCATTATTTTCAGCAAGGTCTTTCAGTCCCAAACCTCCCCCTTCTTTGGTTGAATACATCATTTGCCAAGGAATTTTATTGAATTTTCCTTGCCATAGAATATTGGAGAATACTTGAATTATTTTACTAATGACATTAGCTGGTAGTTCAAATCTTCGCATCTAAAAAAAGAATGTGGAATAAATTATAGAATTGATTAGTTCAATCGTTTCAACTAGACTTAGTTATCTTGTTTCCCAACCTTTAATTTTTCTGTTTAATTTTGTTATTTTGTGCTTCACATTCAACCTTGTTGATAAAAATTGATGACAAAGGCAACCTCGGATAGGTAATTGGCAATTTTTTTCCTTTATTCCTAAGATATTACAAATCTTTGATTTTTGGTTGCATCTTTTACTGAAGCATCTTTCATTTCCTTGAGCTCATCTTTAGACCTATCACCTCATAAAGAGTTTTGAACAAGTCTTTAATGGCTTTGGCTAAATTTTTATCAGTTTTTGAAAGATTAGAACATCATTTGTATATACTAAATGTGTACTTTTTATGTTTATGTGCATTAATGGACATATTTCTCCAACTATCAATAGTTTATTCATTAGTATAGTGAAATGTCCCATTACCATTAAGAAATGATAGGGAGATAAACGATCTCCTTGTCTAATCCCAGGTATGCTACTGAAACTACCATAAGAGTTACCCATAATTTGTAGAAAATGTCGGCATGGTGGTTAGTTCTTCAACTATTCACAACCACATATTTGGAAAATTAAAAGATCTCATTATGTATATTAAAAAGAAAGTGATTAGAAAGTGTATTAAAAAGCCTCTTCATGAGGTATCATATGCTTTGCTTAGATCAATTTTGATACACATTCTATCACTTCCTTTGCAATTGAAAACTTCGACAATTTCTTTAGCTATCAAAATTTCCCCCTCTGATATCTCTTTTTGCAACATAAGAATATTGACGTTATGAGATTAAATTCTCAAGCACAGGCTTCAAACTATCGCATAACACTTTGGATATTGTTTTGTAAATGAAATTGCAACAGGAAATTAGCCCATAGTTTAAAATATATAGCGGTTTTTTAACTTTTGGCATTAAAGAAATTTATATATGATTGATTTTTTTAAGAATTTTACTTGAGTCAAAAATATTTTCAATGGCTTTAGGAAGTTAAATTTGAGCTTCTCCCAATGAAATTTTAAAAAAAATTAGCACCGAATCCATCTGAGCTCTGAGCTATACTGTTTTTGACACTAAAATATCCTCTTTTACTTCATTCATGTCAAAACTGCTGTTAAGATAATTTTGATAAAATTCAAAAATTATCATACTAGTTTTGTTTCATAATTCTTTCTTGACAGATTCAGCATTGAATAATTTTCTGAAATGGTTGATGGCTTTTTCACCGAAATCCTTAATTATATTTATAACTTGGCTTTCATGTCAATTTATTTTCGAAATGTGTTCATTTTTTTTCTTGCTTGACATATTAGCATAAAAGAACTCTGTTGCATCATCCATTTGAGTTAACTAATCACATTTTGCCTTCTATTGTAAATCTATAACATGTTGCTTCATTGCTTCATTTAGTTTGCTTTGCTAGAATGTGAGCAGTTATGCATTTTCTTTGTTACAACTAATTTTCAAGTTTGCATTCCTGAAGATTTGGTTCTAATATACTCAGCCTATTTTCTTGTATTATTTTATTGAGATTCCATTCCTTTAGTTTTTTGCTTTGTTGCCTTTAGCATATAAAGTATGTTGAAAAGTGGAATGTTGCTCCAATTTTCAATTCTAAGGCATTGTTCTACTAGCTTATAGTAATACTGATCCAATAGCCAATGATTCATGAATTTAAACAGCCTAGTCCCTGGTGGTGTGTTTCATGTTGAAGTTGTAGTAGAATAGGGGTATGGTCATTGCTAGAACTTGGTAAATGAACTGCATTGCTTTGTGGAAATATATGTAGCCATTGAACGTTACAAATGGTTCTATCTATTTTTATCAGGATGTTTTCAGTTGTCCCTGACCGCCAAGTATATGTACAACCTTCAACTGTTAATTCTTTCACCATTGTTGATAACATGAACCTGTTAATTTCTTGCAATTTGGAGAAAGGAATGGGGTTGTCACCATATTTTTATTCATTTGTTCTAATAAAGTTGAAATCCTCAATAGTTATCCAAGGTATACTAACATGCTAAGATTCAATGTAATTAGCTTCCATGAATGTGATCTTCCACTTTAGTATTATATGAATATATGGATGTGAAGTTGATAGAAACTCCTTCTCAGTTTACTAGATTTATTGAGATGTGCTACTCATTGAGTAGTTCAACTTTATGCTTCCAAACATCACCATCTATTAGGTATAAAATTCTACATTTTGACCAATCTAGACTGCTGCCAATAGTTTCCCAATTATTATTTAAAAATATGTGTAGCTTTTGAATCTCTATAGTCTCTAACTTATTTTCTAACAAACTTAAACAAGTATATCTATGCTTCATTAAAAGTCTTTTCACATTAAGTTGCCTCTTAGGGGTGTGTAAACCCCTTACATTCCAATAGATAATCGACATTAATGATTCCCTTTTTTATTATTTCTTCTCATCGGTGTAACTTGATCATCTTTGACAGATTCTGTAACATCCTCCATTTTGAGGTCCGAAAATAAGCACTATGGATGTTGTAATCATCCATTGTATTACTTTTCGATGACAAAATACGGCCCTGTTAATTATATCAATAATCATAAGCGCATGAATGTGAAAATTTTCAAACACAAATTATTTACAAGTTTTCACATTTCATTTCACAAATAAGGTTTAATATTCATTACATAATCTCATTCGATCATACGTTTAGAGAAAATACATTTATTACAAAATACTCCAACAGCTACATATGAAGATGCTCCTTAGTTGATTAGAGTCTATTATTACTTGGTAGTTATAATTTCCATGTTACATTCATTTAAAACAAAATGAACTACCCAACGGATTAATATAGCTAATTTGCCTCCTGTCTATCATTGGAAGCTTATTTGTCTATCTGAAAACCTAAAATCCCTTGCTTCTTGACCTATTCAAAAGACCCCCAAGAGTTTAAGGGAAAAAACCTTTGGGTCAGTACAAAAGTTTGATGTGAATAATAACTAACATCTTGAATGAAAATAAATATCTAGTGAGATCATGCTACTGAGCGAAATGGGTTTTCCCTTCACTAGTACCGAGACAAAAATAAATAAACCATATACTATACTCCTGCATCTACAATTGTTAGAACATTATAAAAAAACCTTTGCAAACATGGAACATAAAGTGGACTACCCATCCCAACTTATTTTGTAATATCCCGGAATTTTTAACCATATCAATTTAATAATATATATTAAAAATTAAATTGATATTGATATTTTGTTAATAATAATTCAAATTGATTTAATAATCTTCTTCAATAATTATTTAATTGGTTATTTTATCTTTTAAAAATAATAAATTGGTTTCTATTTACAATATAAATATATAGTTTATATTTTAAATAGATTGGCATTGTTTTAATTTTAATAAGTAAAGCATATTTTCTAGTTTTAATATTTATAGTAATTTGAAAATTTGTTTTTATTTAACATTTAAGCTTCCCAAAGTTAAATGAATAAAATCTTGGTTTAAATTTAATTAGTGAATCATGTTTTAAAATTCTAATATATACATTTTAATTTGGAAATTTTGATTTTAAATTAGTATTGAGTTTCTAAAACTATTTAATAAATAAATATATATAATTTTAAATTTGATAAGAAAACATTAAATGTTTAAAATAATTTGGCTTGAGTTTTAAATTTAAAATGAATGAGTAAACAAAAGTTTGTGGCTTAGTAAAATAGATGATTTATTGATAAAAATATAATTTCTTTTAAAGTGATTTTAATGTAATAATAAGATATTTATAAAAACAATATTAATCGTGTATTGTCTTTATAAATAGAGTTTGAATAAAATTTGCAATTGTTATTTCAAATTAAATTTATAGACATAAGTTGATTTGAAAATATTTGATTTTGGATTTGATTTGAATTTAAAATTCCAAAGTATAAACCTTAATTGTTTTAATTTTTATATGTATAAGTTTTATTTATTAACATGGTTTGTTTTTATTTATAAATTTATACACATATTCAAATATTAACTAACAAATTAAAATTAGACTTAACATACACATTAATTTGTAAATTAAGTACTAATTATTTTAAAGGGACAAGTGTAGTATTCTTAAGGTCTCATTATACAAATGTTCAAAATTAACATAACAATTTGACAAGTGTAGAAAATTTGTACAAGCGTAAATTTTTGTTTTAATTTTTTTATTTGATAAATCTGAAAATACATTTATATAAACTTGCATCTTCATTCATACATGTTTTTCCATTTCTTTGATCAAAAAAAGAAAACTTCAAAAACACTTCAAAATTCTAAAATCAGTAACACCTCTTCAAAATTCTGCAAATTCAAATCTGCATGTTCAAATCTAAACCAGAAAACCCCCAAAACCATGCTCAAATCTGCATACACAAATTCCTCAAAATCAAATAACTTCATTTTTGTTTATCTCTTCAAAATCAAACCCATCTTCATCTCAAAACCAAATCTGCATATTCAACCATACTCAAAATCTGGAAATGATAAACTCAGATTTGAAGCTGTTTCAAAGGCATATGCATGCAAGTAATTAGAGTCAGGAAAACATGAGCATTTCAAATTTCAACAGGGTTTGCAACTCAGATTTTAAAACAGAGATCATGCCTGTTTTTCTTTTCTGCAAAATTCAAAAGAAAGGCAAACAGGATTTACATCATTTAAATAAAAAGGTGAGTAACTTTAAATCTTAAATTTTAAATAGGTTGCATGTTAAATGATGGATATAATTTAGTAATGTTTGTGTTTATAAAAGCCTGATGTAAATATGATTGTGTATGCATGTTTGTTTATGCTCTGCTGTGTTCTTAGATTCATCTTCCCATTTAAAAGAATCCTCCATGATTTATTTAAACTTGTGATAGTATCTGGTTTTTAAAATAATTATAAAAAATTGTTTGCTTATCATAGATTAGAATTAAAATTTATGAAGTGAAGTGTTTGACTGCCTGAAGTTTAATTAAAACTTAAGTAAATTAAAAATATACTGGATGTTGTCTTTGTAAACACAGGTAACATCATGTGATCTTTATCAAAACTCAAACATGTTAAACTTGTAATTCAGCATCATAAAACAAAAGTAATTACAAAAACATGATTTTTAAATTAAGAATTTGTATTTTTAGGTGTTAGTTTAAGTTGCAGTTTGTTCTTGAACTAAAAATGGATTTCAATCAAATACTGGTGATCTATGACCTGAGGAAGTTTGGGGTTCTTCTGGTTAGTAGATAAGCGTTAAGTGATTCTTATAAAAATCAGAGATGTGAATAAATTTGGTTAGATTGAGTGCAGTTTGAAAATTTATTGTTAAACCCTAGTTTTGATGGGTTTTATGAATTGGGTCATTTCGATCTGAAGGAGCGACCGAGTGCTTCAATCTTTTGAGCATCGGTAGTTGGTGTGTGGATGAGTTCGTGGCCGGAGGGGTTGATGGTCTGGTGGTTGGAGCGGCGAATATTCACCGTTGACAGGTTTTGACAGAAAACCTGATTTTATGTTCCAGGTTTTGAATAGGTGGTTGAATTTGATTTCATGGGTGGTAGCTTGTTTTGGATGTTCGTGATGTGTTGTAGGGTGGGATTCCGATGAGTAGCGATCATCCATGGCGACCAATGATGGCCGGAGTCGCCGTGCATATGCACGGCGATGAGTTTTACTGGTGATATTGGGTTTAGTTTTGGTTACAGGGGAGGTTTGAGTTTTGCTCGAAGTAAGTAGGAAGATGACTCGAAGTAGTCAGGCATGAAACTCGAAGTATGTGGGGAGTCTCGGGTTTTTAAGTTATGTTTCAGGTTTTGACAAACCTGAACACATTTTTTTTTAATTTTTAGAACCTGAAGTTTTTTTTTAAAGTTTTGAAACTCAGGTTTGAATTTTTGAACCTAGTTTAAATTCAGGTTTGAATTTTGAAACTCTGGTTTAAATTTAAAATCTCAGATTTTAATATGAAGTTTAAAAAAAAATTAACTTAATTAACTACTTTATTTTGTTAAAAGTAGTTTGAACTTTTTAAAATTTAAGTTTTTGTTAGAATAAGAGCAAGTTTAAATGAAGTTTAAAATCTGGAAATTTAAAAATGAATCTCAGTTTTTGAAATTAGAAGAAGGTTTAAATTTGGAAGTTTTTTTTAAACTAAATATAAATTGAAGTTAGTGAAATTTTGAAATGAGTTTAGTTTTCAAAATTTTTATGAAATTTTTATTCTAAGACAAACACTTGTTTGTTTTGCAATTTAAAAAGTTTTAAATTGTCTAAAACTTTGATAAGTTAAAATTGTTCTTATTTTAAACTTGTATTTAAAATGAAAATTTAAAAGTAATTTCAAAAGTACTTTGTCTCAAACAAGTTTGTTTTAAAACATAATTTAGAAATGGTTTTATCTTAGATTTAAGTAAAGATTAATGATTTAGAATTAATTTAATCGATAAGGTAATTAAGATTAATTAATTAATTTAATTAATTAATTGAATTTGGAATAATTGATATTGATTAATGATTAATCAATTTATAATTAAGATCATTAATTAGATTATTTAATTAATGATTAATGAATTATTAATTAAGTAATTAAGTTTTAAATCAAGGTTAATTAATTAAATAATTAACTTTAATTAATGGATAACTAAAGATAATTTAGTTTGTAATTAACCTCAGTTAATTACTTAATAAATAATTAAAGAATGGTTAATGAAGGTCATTAACCGGGATTATTTAATAACTAATTAATGTGGTACATTTTTACAATTAATTAGATTAATTAATTTAATAATAATTATTTGTGAATGGTTTGAGTATAATTACTTAATGAAGTAATTAAGAATTAATTACTTAATGTAATTAATTTAGTTTAATGGGATTATTTAATTTAATTAATTAAGTTTAATTAATTTTAAATACTTGGGTTTTAAAAATAATTACTGTATGTAATTAATGGATTGGAAATTACTTAGTTAAGTAATTGACAATTACAGAATGTAATTAAATGAAAATATTTAAGAATGAAGTAATTTGGATTAAATTACTTATTAATTAATCAAGAGATAAATTAAGGAATTAATTAAGGATAATTAATTTGTTTTAATAAAGTAATTAAGTTAGTTAATTACTGAATGTAATTAATCTGGATGATTAATAATTATGAGTTAATTACTTAAGGTAATTAATTTAAGAGGATGATTGATTAAGTATCATTAATTATTATAATTAATGAAGTAATTAAAGTTGGTTAATTATGATTAATTAATCAATAATAAGTAATTAAAGATAATTAATTAATGTAATTAATTAAGGTTTAATGTAATTAATTATAGTTAATTAATTAATTGAAGTAATTAAAGGTTAATTTTTGTTTGTTTGAGAATAATTAATTTGTGAAATTAATGAAGGATAATTACATGAATGTAATTAAGGGTAATTAGTCAAAGGTGATTAATTAAGGTAATTAATAATGAATGATTAATTGATTGTAATCAATTAAATGATTGAGTAAGCAAGATTTATATTGGTGAAGTAATTAATTTAGTTATTTTAAATTAATTAAAGATGAAGTAATTAATTTAATTCACTTTAAATTAATTAGAGATGGAGATAGTTAGTTTAATTCATTTTAAATTAATTATATTGTGATGAGTAAATCATTGTTTATGTATGAATGGATGACATTGATTGTCTTAGATGTTTGTGATCTCAGTAATGAGATAAGTATTATTGTGTAGTATGAATGCTTGGTTGCATTGTGATGATAACATAGATTATCTCTTGTAATGGTGATATGGATTATCTATTGATAATATGGATTACCTGTTATTTGATAATGTGGATTATCAATTGTGATTTATAAGTTATCTATCTGTGTGTACATAGATACTGTATTGAATTGTTTTAAACTTTAAAACAACGTGGACCTAAAAGACACGTTTTGGATTTCGATAAGACCGGGATCGGATTTCCATATTTGGATATCCGAAAACCACATCGATCCAAATTAACTTTGGGTCTTGTATCAAAGTAGAGCTTTGTGAAGACTCGAGGTGTAAGGACTATATGTCAGTATAACTCTGAGGGTGATTCCATGATGAGTTTGACGAAACTAGTTCTTATAGGCTCGAGATGGTGGTTCAGAGTGCAAGGGTTATTGTCGTTAACTCTGAGGGTGATTCCAAAATGAGTGTAACGAGATAATGCCTTCGGTTTCGTTCGAACTCGGAACGAACTTGTATGGATTGAATGCTTTCAGAACATCGTCAGGTGGACGATGAGCATTCTAAGTGATGTGTCTTATAAAGGTAATCATAGCCTCAAGCCTCATCAACCGGGAATGGCTAAAACAGAGGAGGTGCAGCAAGGCTTCGTGGGTAGCCCCCACTTGAGAGTGAGATTTACCCCTGTCTAGAAGACCCTTTATATTTGGCTATGTGGGCTGTTGCTAACTACAACCGTGGGGTTGTCTTGTTCGGAACAGTTCAGTAAGGAATGGGTCCGGCCTTGTGTTGCAGAGGAGTTAGGGTGGCTCCTCGGTACGTTGATTTAGGCCACGTACTGTGACGGGAGGTACCCTAGTAGCCCTGCCATTGTATGGAATCCAAAATCCAATAAGTGCCAACGGTTTTGATTGTATTACCCACTTTTGTGGCTAGTAGCTGGAATTTAATCATGTAACAATTTCGGCTATTTCTTATTTATTTGAAAACCCTAGAAACTATTATAATATCACTGGATTTTCTATCAAATGTTTTGGTTAGCGTAAGGTAAAAACTTTTCCATGTTTATGTGTGGGAAGTCTTACGTGATACCTTTCCTTTTCAAAAGGTTTTTGAAAGTTAAGCAACCTTAACCTGTTACTCACACTAGACTCATGTCTGACCCGGAGTTTATCTTCTGTTTTCTTAAACTCTTGGGTACTCAAATTTTTACGAGTAGCCAAGGGATTCAGGTTAGCTTTGACGAATTATGGAGAAGCAAATGGAGCAGGAGGCTTCTACGTGTAGATATATGTAGTATTCCGCTGTGTAGATTTCTCTGAGTTGTTCTTGTGTGTTGTATTGAGTTGTGTAACTTGATAGGTGTCTATAATTGTCTAGTATGAGATGTTTAATACGTGTAACTCTGAAAATTGTTGTAAACTATATAATGTTTATGTTATTAATATAATTTATTTGTTCCGCTGTTTAGATTCTGTGTTGTTTCTTCTTCTCTTCTTTCTTTTCTCTTTTCTATCCCTTTCTTTCTTAATAAATGTTGCGATTTTCTGTGGTAAGAAAGTCGGGTCGTTTCACTTTTGATTATCCTTCTTAATTTCATCTAAGTATCTGTCTTAACTTCAAATGACTGGCCATCTTATATTTATGAGGACTACCCATCCCAAATATGAATATTATAAGGATTATCTATCCCCCACCATATGGACTACCCATCACACATGATTTTACTATTTAAATAATGTGGAAAACCCATCACACATGTTCCATTTATCTAAAATAATGTAAACTATCCATCAACATCTCATAGTTTACCTACGATGACTATGAACCCATCATTAACCAAACAGAGTGTAAAATCCCGTAATTTTATCGTTTCGATTTTGAATATTTAATCCATTTCAAATATTTAAATAATTGTATTCAAAGTTTAATAGTTTATATTAAAATATAGTGATTATTAATATTCGAATGGTGAATTAAATATTTTTAAATGGATTTAATAGCTTTGTTTAACTCCTTTTGATTAATAAAATAAAATGGTTAATTAATTTTATAAATTTATTTCTAATAATAAATGGTTTGCATAAATAAAAAAAAGATCAATTGTTAATAAAATTATTCGATTTTATTGTTGTATTTTTAATTGAATTTATTTGATTTTTCCATAATTTTTAATTTGGAAATTTTTTAATTTTTTTCATTTGATGATTTTCGGCAAAACGATAGTGTTTTCAAAACTGCACAGAAATAAATAATCTATGAATTTTATTGTCGTGTCAGGATCGTGTCGATTTTTGGTGCAAAATCTTATTTTTATTTTGTCGTTTGCGAGTTGTACGCGAACGATATTTCTATGTAGCGGAATACCGCAAATCCTTCTTGCTAAAATCTTTATAAAATTAAAAAAATTTAAATTTTCAAATGAATTGATGGTGAGGTGATAGGTAGCTTAAATTTTTTGTTTTACTTGGGAGGGATGGAAGATATGTAAAGTAGATTAATGGGTTATAAAACTTAAAGAAGAAAATCAAAGTCAATACTTACTTAATTAAAAACATTTTCGTTCTCTTCCTCCCTTCTCTTCTTACTTTATAATAAACTCAAGTAAGCCTCCAAACTTAAAAAAATCGAAATCACTTAATCTACTTTTATAGAAATTATAAAACTTGTATCTTTGAACTCCTAACGACTAGATCTACAAGTCCATACCAAAAAATTTACATGTGATTTTGGGATGAGATATCATTGGATTTTGGGTATAGGCGTTCGACCTTGAGTTGGAGATTTTGGATAGTTGTCAATTTGCGAGATGGAGGATACGGTGGTGTGTGTGGTGGCATGGCATAGATTGTGGGGGAACTGGGTAGGTCACGGCCCTTGGTAGCTAATCGCAATCCATAGGTGGTCAATGAGCATGCTTCATGTTGCTTGAGAGGACTGCAAAGGATGTTATTGGTATGGTCAAGTCGAGCATGCGATGAGGATATCGATGATGGAGACAAAATTGAGAATCATGGAAGTTTCGGTTATTTGGCAGTGTGCGTGCGTGGTTCATGCACTGGTTCCAACAGTCAAAGTGTATTGTTTTCATTTGGGGAAGATGGAGTTAGGAAGGGTAATTATATACTAATTAAGTGATTAATGTAAATTAATTAATTCAATTAACTCGATTTCTCATAAAATTGACATATATTTCATATGAGGTTGGATTTGGATGCGGTAAGTTGCATTGAACACGTAGGAATGTTAGCTCTGTGTTGGAATTGGTTTACATGAATTTGAAGCAAGTGAAAATTTGGACTAAAATCGTATGTCATTCAATTTTAATTAAAACCGAAATACAAAAGCATCCACTGAAATTTCTATGAGTTAACTCACCTTTAAATAAATTATACAATATTTAAGTTGTTATAGATTGTTATTGAATGCTTGGATTATAATTGATAGTTTTAATAAAGTGCAGTTTAGTGATAAACCACCCTGATATAATTTAACTGAGCTTAACGCAGTTAAATTAATCATACCTCGTTTGAGACATCTAATTAGCAGATAGAACCTCGTTCTGCTATAATAAAATAGAACTGATTATCCGTACATATATCGAACAGAAAAAATCACCGTTCTATGCTTGCAAAGTGAAAGGGATTATTATTATTTGGCTATTTTTTTGGATTTGAACTCCCGCTTAATAGCAGACAACACAATTAAGCATTTTGTTGCAGGTGACAAAATGGAGAACTAGAGTGCTTTCATAGCGAATAGGTTGCTAAGGAACACTGCTAGAAAATTACATATACACATGTGTGGTTTATATGGGGCTTTTATAGAGAGACCCAAAGGGGTGTCTTGTCAGTATTTATTTACTGTTATCTACATCTTATTTATATTCCTTTATTACTTATATTGATGCTTAGTTAAAATATAATGTCATACTATTCAATTTGTGTTAATGTCTTTATGGTGATTTCAACTACATTGCCACTTATAAAAATTATTATCTCATTAAACCCTTGTGTAGGTCGAACTTGTGCTTATATTTTTACTAAACAAACCTTTGTTGCATTTTTGTATATTGAAAATCATTTAAACTATATTTACAAATATTTTAAGAATTTTGAAAATAACGGTTAAGGTTTGATTAAAAATTTGCAAAAGAAGTTATCAATTTGATTTATTACCTTCCAGGATAATTATTATTGTTTTGAATTTATAAACGGTTATTAATTGGTTAATTACACTTTGGGATAACTTTATGTTGTTTACGAATTTATTAAAGACCAAAGTGCGAGTGGAAACCAAGCCATGTTTTTTGCACCCATTATGATATATTCACATTTATCTAGTGGTACTGATAGCATGTATGCATTGGTGTGAGTATATTCGAATGCTTTTGGATTAATAGGGTCCGGCTTGGAAGTTCCCGAGAGTGTTGCAAATGTGGCATAGGCTCTCAAGTATATTTTATCTAGAGATATACTTTTGACGTAGGGGGAGCAACCTCCTAGTTATGTTGGATAAATTCATTTTCCTTCTTCCTATCTCGAACCTTGGAATTAATCTTTTCATCTTTTGTGTTTCATTAGTTCAAGAAGATTTGTTTCTTATTTGAACTTTGCTATCCTTGATTGGAAATGACTAAAACAAAAGCGCAAGTGGAATCCAAGCTATGTGGGGTTATTCCCATTGGGGTATCTTCACATCTACTCTACATTGGATTTGTTCGTATGCATCCAGAGATGTGAAATACTTGAATTCTCGGTAAACGTTGGCAGTGTCCGGCTTGGACGTGTCCAAGAGCCATTATAATTGTTAAGTGTATTACTAGAGGTACTTTCGATAAGGAGGAGCTCCTCCTAGTCATTTATTGGAAAATTTCCTTTTCCTTGTTTGATTCAAATCTTTGAATTGTTTTCTTGATTTGCATCAAGAATTATCTGAATCTCTTCTTGGTATTTAATTACTTTTGTCCATCTTTAAGTATGGATTTTGATCATGTCTGTGTGCATTCTTTCTTGTTTGGATTGTTGTTCTTATTTCTCCCATTTCTTTATATATGGAAGCTATTCTTGTAAGTTAAATACTCATTCTACGATCAATGATGGGTTTTACAGAATTATTAAATGTTTGCCTTATTACCTGATGTTATTTTATTATAATGCTCGGGTCAGACTGAGTATTTTGTCAGTTGTCATTGGTGGGACGTGTAGCACAAGGAGTAAAGTAGGATGTTCACTTGCCGTAATATTTTTGTTTTCCTCTATACGATATATACCTATAAATAATTATAAGGTCAGAAATTTATAGTTGCCCAACTGATAAGGTTTTTTTTTGACTTTGAAATACTTTGTATCTTGGGGTGATAGATTATACTTTCTTTATTATATTATACGTTGTCATTTCTACTGTGAGATTCTGTTTCCTCTGTTTGTTCCTTTTATTCACCTTAACGATCTGCTTTTTCGATGATTGAATGTTCGACATTGGAATACCATTGATGTATTTGGTGCCAACTTTTGATGGTCAAAAAGTGGATCATTCCATTTAATATCAGAGCCGAAGGTTAAGCGAGAACCTTGGCTTTGGTAGAGTATGGCTCAATAGAGACAAGGTAAGTGACATTCAAGAATGAGTTTGAGAGTATTATGTATATATGAGAGTGTATTGTTATTTTTATATAAAAAAGTATCATGTGCTTTAGTATATTGAGTTTTTTATGAATTATGATCGAGATATGGGACGTTGTGGCGTCGATGGGGATTTCCAAAATTTGAACTAAGCCAATGGACACGATATTGATTTTTGAAAATTAAGTAAATGAAATATTTTACCTAGAATTATATATTCTATATATGTAAGGAAATATGTTTTAGACTTATATAGTTATTTATAGTGATTTTTTAGTGATGATAATATTTGTTTATTATCATTGTTGTTTGATTTGTCATACCCATATAGTTTAAGAGAATTAACTATTGTTTGTTGATTGTTAAATTATGCTCACCTTAGTTAGGAGCATTTATTACTTTAATTTAAAAACGAATCCCTTGTGAATCAAGCTTAACAGTTTGATTATAAGTGTTTAGAGAAAATTTTAAATTAAAAAATATTTTTAAACAATGTTGAGTTAAAATTAAAACTTTTGATAAAAATTGTTTAATATAATCTAAATCGGAAGATAAGACATTAAAAGGATAAACAATTGTGAAAATTTTATTATAATAAAAGAGAGCTATTATAATATGAGATGATTTCATATAAAGGTTATTTTATATAAATTTGGGTTATAAAATGTATTTAAAAAGGGTTCTTAAATTAAAAAACCCCGGTATTGCTTGAAATGATTTCAAGAAAATTTTGAAAAATAAGAGAGAAGAATGGTAATGGTACTTGGAAATATTGATGAGAATAAATTTTTCAAAAGTAAAATTATATAAGTATAATTTATAAATTGATTTTATAAGTTAAAAGGGATTTAAGTAGAGAATTTGATAACTTAAATACTAGTGATTTCAAAAGTTGTTTTCCAAGTTTTGGAGGATATAGTTATAGTATATTTAAAAATATTCATGTACGGAAATATTATAAAAGAGATAAGAAAGCACTGAACTCATTTCTGTCACTGGAACATAATTCTGCTGATGACTGTAGCATCATTGATGTTCATTTTTGAGTTTCTAAGTGGAGGAAAATGTTATCATACTAAATTTTCTTTAGAGATTGTTTAGGTAACAAAAATTGTTCCAAACTCCAAAAGTATGGTTTGACATACAAAAGGGATATGTATATTATTTTTACTTCAAAAATGATTTAAAATAAAAATCAGGTATTTAATTCTTAAGTTTTCATAAAAGGAAACTGATTTAAAATAAAATGTATTTTGATAAATAATTTGATAAATGAAAATTTTCTAACTCTTGGTTATAAAAGAGATCATTTAACTCAAGTTTTTAAATAGGTTAAGTTGGATAGGAAAGTTTAATAAACATTGTTTTATTAAAGCCATAGTTTTGTTAATCATCTAAGTTATGTAAACTATTTGGTGATAATGGGCCAATTTGAAAATACATTTTCTTACAATATTTAAGGTAAAGAGGTCGAATTGTTGACTTAGTTTTAAGACCCATATTTTGTTTGGGGCCCTATTTGAATTTTGAAAAATAAATATAAACAAATAAAAAGAAATTGACATTTTGTATGTACTCTTGATTTGGAAGAGTGTTATACAAGCAAATAAAAGTGGAGTAAGCTATTAATGTAATGTTTAATGAAGTGACTTAAAGTGGAAAATTATGAGATAATTCATAACTAATTTTAGTATTCAATGGAATACTATAAATGAAAACTGTAAGTGAAAATGAAAGTGCTTTAGAAAGGATTCGTATAACTAAGAAATCAAACGAATTAAGTACATAAGATATACTTAGATCATTTTATTTGCACAGTTCTAGATCTAGGCTTCGAATACATAGCTTTGGGGCGATTTCACCAGTTCGAAAAAAGATTTCCCACTTGATTTTTCTCAACGAACACTTGATTCAGATTCTGGATATGATACGAGATTTTCTACCATAGTGCATGGCTATGTCAGGAAAAAGGTGGTTTTTAATTGAGGAATCTATTCGAAGACCGCACCAAGGTGGTAGAGTTAGCGACACTAGTTTGGAAGTGAAGTCTATGTATATGAGCAAGTGATCATATTAATTATTACTTAAGAATGATTTATGTATATTATACGGGCTTAAATATTTTTGAAGGCTTTGTTGAGTAGCTTAGGAAACTATCTATATCCCTCATAGATTGAGAAAGTTGTGAACCTAAGCAAATTAAACTTTGAAATTCTTTTTTGTAAATTAAACTAGATTTCAAAATCTTGTTTGTTAGTCATTTGACATTTTAAATAATGTTAAGTGCTAGTTTGTATCCTTATGGAATTTGAATGAATGATAGTGTGATTTTTAGACTATGATATATAAAATTGTTGATCGTTAGGACTTAAATCCCGATGCTTTTGATAAATGATTTGGGATGAATTCGTGAAAGGAAAAAGTATATTGTTATTTTGAAAATTTTAGCGAAGTATTATTATTTCAGAATATTGAAAATGAATTTTTGTGAAGTGGTTCTTCAAATATTTTTTATTATGATTAAACTTGGACAATGGGAGTTTTTCATTTTGGAGGAATCATCGAGTGTTTACTCTAGTTGTTGTTTCATGAGGAACCAGAATACCATATGTAGCTCCATGTTATTTTTATTTTAGAGTTATGCCATGCTTCGGTAGGAGGATCCCCTTCCTTGTTATAATTGATTTTGGTTTTTATTTATTTCTCTTTGGTGAAATTTGAAAATATATTTTAAATATAAAACTAGGACATTTAGTTCTAAATTTATCTTTTGAAATGATTTGGATGCCTATTTTATTACAGAGTATTCTCTGTGTTTTTTTATATATGGTTGTTATATTATTTATGTTGTTGGTGTATTGTTATTTTTACAACATGATTCTCTTTTGAATTATGTAAATATAAGATAGGTACAGGAAAGCAAGAGATTTCTATTTAATCTCTTGTGCACCTGCATTCGCCTTAGATAATAAGTTGCTTGGAAAAATGAAAAATCAAACGCCAAAGAGGTACATGGTACATTTAAAAATCGATATTTTGATCGATTTATGGTTTTATGCCTCAGATATGAGGGGCCACTTGACTTTTATTTTCTTTTGGTTGGTTACGGCTAGTTGTGGCGAGTGTAGATTTTTGAATATAGCCGCACAAAATAGATGTTGTCAAAATTTTCTGTAATATCTGGGTTTCAACTAATAAGTTTAATAACTTAATTTATTTAATAGTTTTAAATCCTTATGATTTAGGTACATTTTCTTCCTTTGGGAATTTTAGGGACGAAATTATTTTAAGGGAAAGAAGGTGACATCCTGTAATTTTATCATTTTGATTTTGAATACTTAATTAATTGTAAATATTTAAATAAATGGTTTTTAATTTTAATAACTTATATTCAAATATAGTGATTATTTAAATACTTAAGTTATGAATCTAATATTAATTAAATGGATCTAATAACTTTATTTAACTCCTTTTGATTAAAAAAATATAATAGTGTATTTATTTTGTAAATTTATTTATAATAATAAATGGTTCAAATAAATAATAAGATCAACTGTTAATAAAATGTTTTAATTTTTATTGCAGTATTTCGTTTGAAGTGGAAATTAGCCACAAGGGCCACTTTTGACTTTGTCCTTAAAAATAATTATTACGTTGATTTTGGCCTTGAAATTAATTTCTGTGGATGTGTGTCCAAGAAACTAATTGGACTGCAAAGTTTGTCCTTCTAATGAAATGCCCCTCAATTGAATTTATTTGATTTTTCTATAATTTATAATTTGGAAAATATTTAAATTTTTCGTTTGAAGAATTTTTGAAAAAACTATAATATTTTTAAAACTGCATGGAATTAAGTAATCTGTGCATTTTATTGTTGTTTTTAGGATTGTGCCACGTTTCGGTGCACAGTCGTATTTTTATTTCTCACATTTGCGGTTCGTATGCGAATGAGATTTATATGTTGTGGAATAATGCAAATCCTTCATTCCAAAATCTTTTTAAAATAAAAATCTAAATTTTCAAATAATTTGAGTGTGAGGAGATAGGTAGCTTAAAATTTTTGTTTTGCTTGGGAATCTGATTTAATTTGGGATGGAAGGTATGTAAAGTAGATTGATGGTTTATAAAACTTAGAAGAAAATCAAAGTCAATACTTACTTAAATAAAAGCATTCCCATTCTCTTTCCCCCTTCTCTTCTTACTTTACAGTATACTCAAGTAAGCCTCCAAACTTCAGAAGAAAAAAAATCAAAATCACTGAATCTACTTCACTTAAAGTTATGAAACTTGTATCTTTGAACTCCTAAGGACTGGGTCTACAAGTCCATACCAAAACTATTGCATGTGATGTTGGGATGGGATATCGTCATTTTTTAGTATAGTCGTTCCACCTAGGGTTCGAGATTTTTTGAAGATGTAGTTGTCTATTTACGAGAGGGAGGATATGGGGTTGTAGGTCATGGCATGGTATAGCCTGTGGCGGAATTTGGTGGTTCACAGCCCTTGGGAGCTAATTGTGACCTATAGGTAGGCAATGAGCGTGTCTTAGGTTGCATGGGGAGGGAGAGGACTGCATGGGGTATGTAGGAATGGTCAAGTCGACCATGCAATGTGGAAATCGATGGTTGAGACAGAATTGAGAATCATCGAAATTTTGGGTGTTTGGTAGTGTGCGTGCACGGTTCAGGTGTTGTTGGTATGGTGAAGTTGAACATGCGATTAGGAAATCGATGGTGGAGACGGAATTGTGAATCATTGAAGTTTCAGGTGTTTGGCAGTGAGCTCGCATGGTTCATGCATTGGTTTCAGAAGTTAAAGTGTATTGTTTCATTAAGGGAAGATAGATTTAGGAAGGGTAATTATATATTAATTAAGTGATCAATGTACATTAATTAACTCGATTTTTTATAAAATCGATATCCATTTCATATGAGGTCGGATTTGGACGCAGTTATTTGCATTGGACTCGTAGGAATGTTAGCTTCATGATGGAAATACTTTGTATGAATATGAAGCAAGTGAAAATTTGGGATAAAATTAAACATCATTATAGATTGTTATTGAATGCTTGAATAATAATTAATAGTTTTAACAAAGTATAGATTAGTGACAAAACCATCATGATTTAATTTTATTACGCTTAACGTAGTTAAAGTAATTGTACCTCATTTAAGACATCTAATTAGCAAAGTAAAACCCTATTCTGCTATAATAAAATGGAATATATTATTCAGACATCTATCGAACAGAATAAACTATCATTGTGCGCTTGCAAAGTAAAAAGGATTATTATAATTTGGTTGTTTGTTTGGATTTGAATTCTCGCTTGATACCAGATAACATAAATTACCATTTTGTTGTAGGGGACAAAAAGGAGAAGTCAAAGTGTTTTTGTAGTCAATTAGTCGTTACGGAACATTTTGAAAAAATTACACACGCAAATGTGTGGTTTAAAGAGGACTTTTGTAGAGAGACATAAAGGGGTATCTCGTCGTTATTTATTTACAGTTACCTGCATCTTATTTATAGTCTTTTATTGCATACATTGATGTTTATTTAAAATATTTATGTCATACTATTCAATTTGTGTTAATGTCATTACAATGATTTCCTCTATATCAGCACTTACAAAAATAATCATCTCCTTAAAACCTTGTGTGGGTCGAACTTGTGCTTGTGTTTGTACTAAATAAATGCTTGGTTATGTTTTTGTGCTTCGAAAATAGTTTAAACTATATTTTCAAATATTTTGAGTATTTTGAAAATAAAGATTAAGATTTTGTAAAAATTTAATAAAAGGAGTTATAAATTTGATTTATTATCTTCCATGATTATTATTATTATTATTTTGAATTTATAAATCGTTGTTAATTAGTTAATTAGCCTTCGAGAGATAATTTTATGTTGTTTAAGAATTTATAAAAGATTATAAATTTGTATTACTATCTTTTGGAATAATTAAGGTTGTTTTAAATATGTATATAAAGATTATAACTTGATTTATGGTCTTTTGGGATAATTAGAGTGGTTTTAAAATTTATAAAAGAGTTATATCAATTATCTTTCAAGTCGATTAGCTATGTTTTAAATTAGTAAAAGTATTTACATTTATTTATTACTTTCTAAAATTATAAATGTAATTTAAAAGTTATAAATGATAATTTATAATTGATAATTTATAAATGATAATTTATAAATGAGAGAATCCTTTAAAAATGAATGTTTAAAAATAATCTTAAATGTGAAGTGTTTTGAGTCAGTGTTTTAATGACAATCTCTTTTGGCCTATCTTTTCAATACACTTAAAAATATAATTTGTCCATCCAAAAGAATATTTTTAAAGAGTGTTTTTAAGTGTTTTACAAATATTTGTAATGTGAAAATCAGGCACAAGTAAGAATCAATCGTTTATTGGTGACAAGTATATGCAATCTAATTCCCATACACAATCATTCGTTCACTTTAGATGGTTGATTTCTTAACTATCAATTTGATATCGTTCTTTGTGCTTCGTCAATCTAAGGTGATTTGTCGCTCATTTTGAGCATTGGCATCCAACATTGTGAAATAAAACCAAAGCATGAGTGGGAGCCAAGCCACGTAGGTCAAACCCATTAGGGTTTATTCACTTTTATCTAGTGGCGTCGATAGCATGCATGCAGTGGTATGAGTACATTCGAATGCCTGTGGATTTAATAAGGTCCAGCCTGGAAGTTCCCGAGAGTGTTATGCATGTGGCATGGGCTCTAAAGTATATTTTATCAAGAGATATAATTTCAGTGTAGGGAAAGCACCCTCCTGTTGGATAAATTCTTTTTCCTTGCTCCTATCTCGAACTTTGGAATCAATCTTTTTATCTTTTCGTTAACCGAAGATGATTTGTTGCTCATTCGAGCCTTGCTATCCTTTATCAGAAATTTAAAACAAAAGCGGGAGTAGAAGTCAAGCAATGTGGGGTTATTCCCATTCGGTTATCTTCACATCTACTTTAGATTGGATCCAGTCATATCAATTCGGAGATGTGAAATACTCAGATTTTCGGTAACCGCTAGTGAGGTCCAGTTTGGACATGTCCGAGAGCCATCATAGTTCTCAAGTATATCTCTAGAAGTGTACTTTCTACAAGGAGGGAGCACCTCTAGCCATTTGTGGGAAGATTCCATTTTCCTTATTTGATTAAAACCTTTGAATTGTTTTCTTGATTTGCATCGAGAAGTGTCTGAAACTCTTCTCGATGTTAATTACTTTTGTCCATTCTTTAGGTTTGGATTTTGATCTTGTCTATTTACATCCTTTCTTATTTGGATTGTTGTTATGATTTTTCCCATTTCTTCATAAAAGGAAGTTATTCTTGTGAGGTAAAAACCCGTTCCACGATTAGCATCATGGTCTCGTAGAATTATCAAATGGTCACCTTATTACTGAAGCTTTCTCACATTCTTTTTCCAGACTAATCTGGATGCTATTTTGTTATAATGCTCGGATCAAACCGAGCATTTTTCTAGGTTTTCATTGGTGGGACATGGAACTCATGGAGTAGAGCTGGATGCTCACCTGCAGTAATATTTTTATTTTCCACTATATGATTTATACCTGTCAGCAATTGTAAGGCCATAAATTTATAACCGTGCAGCTGATATGGTGACTCTGATGTCTTTTGTATCTTGGAGTGATAGATTATACTATCTTTATTATATTATATACTGTCGTTTCTGCCATGAGATTTTGTTTCCACTATTTGTTTTTTTGTTCAACCTAATAATCCACTTTTCCGATGATGGAACATTTGGCATTGGAATATCGTGGATGTATGTGGTGCCGACTTACGATGGTCAAAAAAGCGGGTCATTACATCTAAACTATCCATCCATGGTGTCATGTGGACTATCCATCACACATTCCATAGTTTTCCTAGGATGGCTATGGATCCACAACTTACCAATTAATTCATGTTTAACCCAAATGTTCAACTTATGTCTATAGGTGTTTCCAATTAGGTTGTGTGTCACTTAAGATATAACATCTAAAAATGATATGCATTGGTATCCCCAATGATCTATGTCAAACATTTAAAATATAATACATTGCTATCCCTAATGGTTAATGTAACGGTCAAGGCTTTTCGGCCGTCATCATTGGGTAAAACCCACGTGGCATACACTGGTACCTCAAATATGCTTTTACGGCTGTCCTCGCGACTGTACGCACCTAGCAAACTGGCCCATCAAGGCCTTGTACTACCTCTCCGAGACATGTAGGGGTAAGAGTCTCTTGCTCGCCACCAAATAGAAAGCGATAACCTCTATCATGTTAATCCAACCATTGGAAATAGACCCAATCACAGTCTCTTTGAAATAACATTCGATAATTTCAAGTAAACTCAACCTTGGTTTTTTAGAAAATAAATAGTCAAAGATAAGAGGGAGATCGCCTCCTAACCATTAGTGTACGGATTTCCTTATCATTATCCTAGGAGAGCGAATGAGATTTATACACGCGATACAGCATCATCGAAGATGACGGTACCATACAACTCATGTGTGTCACCTAGATATTTTCAAAGTTACATTTTGGGTCCAAATACGATAGTCTGTTATTTAAATATCAACAAACATACATCTAAATTAGGGATTTATTTTCAAGGAAAAACCAACATTGGTTAAGCACATAAATAACCACTAACCTCTTTAATTAATCTTTTCATTCAATAAAATTACTTTGTAAATATTTGTGTCAAAATACTTTTATAAAGATTCATTCACATACCCTTATATTTTAAAATTTGGAAAATATCCATATACTTATCTCAACGGTATAAATATATTTCCAAAACGGAGGAAGGTTTCCATTTTACACAATTCTAAAACCACTTATAAATCCTTTATAAATTTCTAAAAGCCATTTATAAATATCTAAAACCAATTTTAAAAGCATTTACAACCCCTTTATAAATCCATAAAACCTATTTATAAAACTTCTTTTATAAATCTATAAACTCATTGCCAAGGTTATTTTATAAATATCTAAAATCATTTATAAAACTCTTTTATCCTATAAATAATCTTCCTTTAAGTCTCCAAATCAATCTATAAAACTCCTCTTATAAAACCCAAATATATTTGTAAAACTCTTTATAAATCTCAAAAACATTTGTAGATAAATTCTAATCATTTACTTGAAAACTCTATTATATAATAATAATTAATAATAATAAACATTATAAATAAATAACAACTTTAAAACATCTTAAAAATAACAATTAATAATTCAAAACATTATTAATAGAATGATAATAAATAAATCTTCAATATTTTTTCAAATAATAATAATCAATTTCCAAAACATTATTAATAAATTATTATTATTAATTTCAAACCATATTAATTATTTAAATAATTAGCTTTTCAAAATATTAAAATATTAATAAATAACTTTGAAACAATATTAAAAACAATACTAAATATAAATAAATAATCCTTTAGAGTAGTTCTAAATGATTTAGAAAAGACAGATAATATGGTTGGAGTAAAATAGAAATTAAATCCTTTTAAAACAAAATATTTTTAAAACTCCAAATTAACATCTTAATCATTCTCCATTTCAAAAGTCAATCCTAACCCAAATGGCAATTTATAGTATTTCAAAATACTAATTTAAGGCCAATAGCTACCAGACGTTTAACCATGATCAATATAGATTTTCCATCACTACAATTTTTAAGTTTTAAACATATAACAATGTCATAACCAATAATAGCAAACAACCAGGTTTGATATTCAATGATTCATATAACAGAAATATTATTGAAAACAATTCAATAGTTGCAAGGAATCCCATTGAGATCCCTCCAATATGTTCCCCCGCATCATAACTCATGTATATATATATATATATATATATATATATATCAATACATATGTAGAAATAAAATTCAACAACAATGAGGAATCCCATTGGATCCCTCCAACCTGTTCCCTTGCATTACAAATAGTATATAATTATATAATATGGGTCATCCGCTACTAGGCATGTATATATAAATGGCCATCCGCTCCAAGGGTAGGAATAAATCGAAATCAACCAGTAAAAACAATAAATCATCCAAACATCTAATCAATAATTTTTATCAACTATGTAACATACTGATTAACCAAAAAGGTTAGTTTAACTCATCGAAATTCCCAGTTGTCTCTAGGGAATTCTGGATTTCGTTTAAATCAAACAAAATTTGTTCGATTTAGCATGAAATTCAACTAGCTCCAATCGTCACAAAATCAATTCCATATCGTAATGCTAGTCAATACAAACCAAATGCAACTGACTGTGTTTGATTTTGACCTAATGCGACTTAGTTATTTAATTTACAACATACATAATTTAATAAATAAAATATTCCTTAATCTCATCATTACGATAATAATTAACTTTAATTAAGTTAATAAACCCTTCTAATCCCCTTTCTTCGCTCAGGCACCATTTTTTTAACCTCATGTCCATCCAGAGCCCTCTATAGCCCACCGCACCTCGGGTAGCCCCGCCCATGACTTCCCTCACCCACTAGCCTCGGCACCAACAACGCCGCCCTCGCCTCAAAAATTGAACCCAAAAGCACATGTTCAACTCTGAAATCCCTTCACCACATCCTCATCCTCTACGGTTTTCCTCCATGTCACATTGCCTGAAAGCTAGCCAAATCATGGAAACTGATGAACCATGATCGTTGTTAATCGATGAACTGTGGCCACCACAGCTTGACCTAACCCAATCCAACCATTGAACAAGTCCACTTCTTTGTCGTTTAAATTTTGGTAGTTCGAATTGGAGCCTAATTCGGCCTAAAATGGTTGTGATTATGTACCATTGGATTTAGCTGATTTTGAATTTGAGAAGAAAATAAAACAAATGATTTTTCTCTGGTTGGACGTGAATTATATAAGGGAAAGGGGAATGGCATACGTGTAGGTATAGGCAGCATGAAGAGGTATGACTATGGTATGGGTAGAGTATAGGTTGAATATATTATTTTGTTCAAAATCCCGTAATATACGTCCTAAAATTTCAAACTCCAATCGAGGCGTGCCGCCTAGTGTTCTATATGTAATACCCATATTCCAAACATAATGGAACTACTATCAGGAGCGTTTTCCATTATGTAAGCTTTTTAAATCAAATTATATTAATTTTAAACTCATTTAATTAAATTCTATGCATTTCGATCTCGCATGACCACACGATACATCCAATCGGCCTGAAATTCTATGACATATAATAACTCATTATTATGGATCCAATGATACTGGCTTTGTTGAAATCCTAGACAGTGCCTTGGAAGGCTATTTTCACTTGTTAATTAAAACAAATTAATACTAAAATAGTTTCAATCACTTTTAAATCGAATTTATAAGTTCACTATCATCATTCTTATTTAAACTAAATTCAAATAAGATTTCAAAATCATTTTTATTAGCATTAAATCTTAGATTCAATTATATAGATATTCCAATTATTTTAATTTATTATTCAACTAAATCTCTATGTTTGAAATTTAAGCTATTTGACTTATAAACCTAATATCTCAATATTTAAAACCAATTAAATATTCCAAATTCGAATGACTGAAATTCTGGGTCGTTACATTCTTCTCCCCTTAAAAGAATTTCGTGCTCGAAATTCCATGGTAAGAAAAATGCCGAAAAACCCGTTTAACTTTTCAAAACCAATTAATTGAAATAGATTATAAAAGCTTCTAAGCCTTTAAAAATCATTCATAGATTCCAACTAACATCTTCAAAGTTATAATACAAAAATCAGATTTTAGTTATCAAAATTTTCTTCAAAATTTTTCAAGAATTTTCTAACTCTTTAATTTATAGAAAATTTTGGCAGCATCTTCTTAGCACGGTTCGAAAAAATTTACAAGATATATAATCACAAATACATCTCATCTTCAAGGATGAGGCATCTCGTAGGGAAAAAACATAAAAATACGATATGTAATCTGAGATGTGTAACCTTTCTTAGTATCAGCAAGCATATACAATCAACATAATGCGAAAGCGAGCTCCAAATGCGAAGCATGCGCCATTTGCACCTACTAATCACTCAATAACCAATGAGAACAAGTATAGGGAAAGTAGTATCAATATATAACATGTACTAATACAATAACTATAGGTAAATGTAACAAATGTATCTAGAGAAACAATCAAACAAATAACATCCATCCAATTAAGTCATAACCATATCAAATTACATTTTCCAATTTCAACTTTTAATTTATTAACGCCCGTACGATGTACATATATCATTTGTATGCAATATCAAATTTGATCGCTCGATCGATCGCGCAATTTGATTAGAAACCGACATTTTTATTATATAGTCATATGTTATGGTAGAGAATATCAGAATCAATCAAACATCTATATCCATTCTCCTTACATAGCAGCAACCCAAGATTGGCGATATAGTATCTATGTAATTCACTTAGGTCGAAGATGTCTCTTCATCAATGTATGTAAGTATGTATTTATATATATAAATGTATATCTGTGTGCGTTTGGTGGCATGATAGCCGAAGCGAATTTCCTAAATCGTTTTAGGGCGAAGAGGCAATTGACTCTGCTATTCCATAAGGTCAATGACCTTATATTATTCGGTAAGGATATTGCCAATTTTCTTTAGCATCAAGGAGGCCCATTTTGACGTAAATCCAAAGTACTTTAAATAGGGCGAAGAAACCTATATTTAAGAGGGTCTATATTTAAGAGGATCGAAGACCCCATGTTTTGGCTAGGAACCATCTTTTTTCATGAAAATCAATGTTATTACTTTCGAAGTGATTTTTACATAAAAGAAAATGTAGGTTATGTCTTCGACCTTGGGTAGTGGTTGACTTCATTTAAAATCCAAGTCTTAATATTTATTAAAGGCAGAAAGCTTTATATTTTTCTACTTCGACGACGTCCTTGGAGATACCAATGTCATGTTAAAATATTAACTTTGATGTTATTCTATGCTTAAGTAATGAATGGCAAAGGGTCATATGTTATATGTTTTGATTTTAAATTCTTAGGGATACCAAAGTTAATTTAAATTAAGAATGCAAAACTATCATTAGGGATACATACCAATGAGTATAGATTGACATGGAACATTAGGGGAAACCAATGTACGTCATACTGAAATGTTAAATTATAATGGGAAATAACATAATTGGGGGCACCAATAGATATGGGTTAAACATGTGGGTAACATGGATTGAAGAGAAACGTGTATAGTTAAAGAGAAACATGTGGGAAACTGGAGTTAAATAGATACATGCGGGTAACATGAATTAAATGGCCAAATGAAAGGTTCATAGTCATCCTAGGAAAACTATGGAATGTGAGATCGGTAGTCTACACCGTGCTAGAGATGGATTGTCTTTATGAAAAAAAGGAAGGGTTCATGGTCATCTAGAAAATCTATGAGATGTGTGATGGATGGTCTAAATCACTTTAAGTTCAATAGAATATGTGTGATGGATGGTCCATAAAATTTTAAATAATTAAAACGTATGTGATGGTAGTCAATATGGTATGGGATGAGTAATCCAAGTAATAAATACATGTGAGAAGAATAGTCCACATAATTTTGAAAATGTTCCAATGTGATATGGGCAGTCCACATAATTATAAGACGAGTAGTCATATTAAAATAAGATGGATGGTCAGTTTAAATTGTGACGGGTAGTCATTTGAAATTAAGAAGGATAATCTAATGAATTGGATAGGTAATCCAATATGTATTTGATTATAAATGCTATTTTTTTATTCTAACCATTGTGGTTGTAGGAGAACAGTATATGGTTGTTATGATTTGGTAAGATACTAGTGAGGGGCAAATCCATTCTGCCAAGTGGCATGGTCTCACTAGATATCTATTTGGTTCAAGATAGTAGGTTATTATTCGCACCAGATTTTTGTCTGACCTGAAGTTTTGTATTTCCCATTAAGAACTTTGGTACTCATTTGAGTAGGTTAGGAGTAAGGGCTTTTAGGTTTCTATTAGACGAATAAGCATCCAGAGACGTGTAGGACGCAATCTAGCTTTTAGAAGCTTTGTCTATTTTTGCTGTATAGTTTGGTTTTGTCCATTTGGATGTAATGACAAAGTTGTATAATTGCAAATGATTCTGATCAATCAAGGAGGCATCTTCGTATATTGCTTTTAGAGTATTCTGTAATAATTATATATTCTTTGAATATGGGATTACGAATGGGGCTAATGTAATGAATATGAAATACCATATGTGAAATGAAATGTGAAAGTTTGCTATTAAATTATGTTTGAATTTTTTTCATATTTATGTGCTTCTGATTATTAATATGTTTAACATAGCCGCATTTTATCATCCAGAATTAATAATTGTGGACAACTACAACATCTGTAGCAGTTATTTTTGCATCTCAGAATGGGCGACGTTACAAGTTGGTATCAAACCATAGGTTTATGATGAAAAGAAATTTAAACCAAAAGAATTTTGAAAACATAATCCTAATGAATTGGAGAATAAGATTGGGGTATGATATGACATAATAATAGCGTAATTTTATTTGTTGTATATAACTATGTATTCCATCTTTATCTCCACTCTCTCTTAAACCATTCTTCTGTATCTTACTATGGCTCGTATGTAGATTGACGAGAAAGAAAGGTATGGAGGCAAGTAACGGAAGAGTAAATCTAGGTGGAGGAAGCACCACAACTAATGAAATGCTTGACCAAACTCCAGGAGAAATCAGGGTCGACAAGCAAATGCTAATCAAAAGCAAATGCCAATGTTGGTGCTGGAATCCCATCAATGGATACAGAGACTATGTATCATTCTTTGTCAATCTAATGCAAGCTGGAGTAGCTATAGGGGTAGTTGGAGAAATGTTGCTAATGTAGGAAGAGTCAATCCTGTAGCGTCGATTGGGATAACAATGCTAAGTTGGGTCTAGATTACACTAGTCTAGGTTCAAAGCCTTTTCTAGGGATTGTGGATGTAATAGAAGTATAAAAACGGCTGTTACACTATGAAAGAATTTTTGTTGATTTGGGTCTGAATGATGAGCAGAAAAGAAGATTGGCTTCAAGGCAGTTGCAAGGAGCTAGTTTGTTCTGGTGGAGCAGGATGATCGTAGGGGTACCAGAGGAAGGCCTGACTTGGGAAAATTTTCAAAGAATATTTAAAGAATGATTTTTGTCTGAAGTAGTTAGATCAGCTTTGCTCAAAAAATATATGTAGTTGGAATAGGGGCAAATGTCGGTGTTGGAGTACTTTGCTAAATTTGATGAGTTGTCCAGATATGGATATGCTACTATTAATAATGTTATCAAAAGGAACGAGAAGTTTATCCAGGGGTTGAAGCCGGAGATTGCTGGGGCAACTATGTCCCATCTCAGAGATCCATCGAATGTAGTGGTAGAGATGGTTGTTTGGAATGAAGAAATGCTTCCGACCTTTGGAAAAGAGAGGTCAGTGGAGGACCAGAATTCTCCGAATAAGAGGAGGAAACTCATTAAGAATAAGGAAGCCTAGAAAGGTGGGGCTACCAAGAAGAGGAATGCTGATATAGTTTGTTACAAGTTTTGACGAGAAGGGTCACTATGCTAACGAGTGTCGATCTGGTAGTGGCAAGCTATTTGTAAGGAATCAGAATGTTAAGTACATTAATTGCGACTAGGTGAGGCATTGTAAGAACAAATATCCAAAACCAGCCACGGCTAACAAAGGAAAGATGTTTGCTTTAGAGCATCTACATCATGACCAACAACAGTTGAGAAGGGAAGATATGCGATGGAAGGTACGCTTTTGATTCATAGCATATTATTTGGGGTACTTTTTGACACTGGTGCATCGCATTCGTTTATATCTCATTGTTTGATATAAAAATTATGTTTTGAACCACCATACCTTGTTAGTTCCTTAAGAATAGCTAATCCAATAGGAGGGTAAACAACTTTGGAGATGGGATGTGACTTTCTGGAGTTTGAGTTGCTAGGTCATAATTTTGTATGTAGTATGCATGTATTTGATTTTGTGGGTTTTAAGATTTTTTTTTTGGGTATGGATTCGTTGATCAGATATGATGCTAAGATATTTTGCCAGGATAGGGAAACATCATTGGGACATCATGATAGCGGTTGGTTGAGAATTCGAGTTTAGGTGTTTGTGCTTTACCGTGGGCTACAGAAGTGAAAGATGAATTGAATCAGGTTTTTATTGTAAGAGAATTTACGTAAGTCTTTGAACAAGGTTCTCGGACTACTGCGAAATAAGCTATCAAGTTTCGATAGATCTTGTTCTAGGAGATGAACCCATAAGTAGACAACCTAGTAGGATAACACCTACGAGATGGAGTTAAAGGTGCAGCTAGTGTACCTAGTAGGAAAGAGTTTGATTAGACTAAGCAGTTCTCCTTAGGCAGTGGCCGTGGTATTCGTAAAGAAACCGGACAGGTCATTGAGATTGTGCATCGATTTTCACAAGTGGAATGAAAAGACGATAAAGAATCGATATCCTTTGTCGAGAAATGATGATTTATTTGACCAGTTGAGTGGAGCCAAAGTATTTTCCCAGTTGGATTTGGCGAAAGGGTTCATCAATTGAGAGTAGTGGAGGAAAGTATTCTGTTTATGATGTTTCGAATGAGGTATGTTCGCAAAAGTGGTTAGTAATGCCATTCAAATTGACTAATGTGCCTGCTTTCTTTGTGGGCTTGATGAACCAGATATTCCGAGGGCACAAGGATTGATTCATGTTGGTGTTCATTGACAACTTTTTGATGTATTCTATGGATGAAAGAGATCATCATATTCATCTTGGAATAGTGCTTGAGATGTTGAGGCAGCATCAACTGAAAGCGAAGTTTTCGAAGTGTCATTTCCAAAAAAAAAGGAGTGAAGTTTCTTGATCAGTTTAAGAAAAAGGGTTATCAGTTGATCCAGGCCAGATCAAAGTTGTTAACAGTTAGAAAATACCCGAGACAATGACCGAGATAAGAAGTTTTCTTGAGTTAGCTAGCTATTACGGGAGGTTTATCAAGGATTTCTCATGGATAGGAGCGCATTTGACTAAGCTCACCAAAAAGGATGTAAAGTTTATTTGGTTTGATAAATGCGAGAAAGCATTCCTTAAGTCAAATCATTTGTTGATCAATACGCCCATGTTAGTTGTTCTAGATGGGAGTCAAGATTTGGTGGTGTATATAGACACATGTGAAACAGAATCAAGAGCTATGTTGATGCAGCGAGGCAAAGTAATTGCCAATATTTATCGCCAGCTCAGGCCGCATGAAGTTAGATCTCCGACTCATGCTTTGGATTTGATAGTGGTGATTTTTTTCATTAGAAGTGTGGATACACTACCTCTTAGGAGAACGATTAGGGTTGTATACGGATCATAAGTCTTTGAGGTTTTTATTCCCTTGGAAAAATTTGAATATGAGACAATAGAGGTGGCTGGAGGTTTTTAGCAGCTTGTGATTTGGTATTGAGTATACACCAGGGAAAGGAAATAAAGTAGCAGATGCACTTAGAAGGAAACATTTGAATGTGGTGTTAACTTTGTTGTTAGAAGGAAGGACTAGAGGCATTGACAACTTGTAATGTGCAGTTAAGATTGAGTGCTAGTTCCAGTCAAAATACTACCATGTTGTCTTGCATGGAAGTTCGACCAATTTTGATCGAAAGGGTTGCTTCTAAGCAGAGGGATGATCCATTATTAGCTGATCGAATCAAAAGATTGGAACATGGAAGTCAGATCGATGACCTGGAGGATTTTGGTCTGAACCTAAGAGGATGGTTAAGAAAGATGGGACTATTGTGTTCCAGATGTTAGTGACCTAAGGAGAGAAGTTCTTAGGGAATGTCATTGATCCAAGTTTATGATTCATCCTGGGGGAACCCAGATATATAAGGAAATGAAGAAAGGTTTCTTCTAGAAAGGTATAAGTAGGCATGTAGGCTTATGGATGATCCAATTTTCAAATTACCAACAAGTGAAAGCCGAACATCAGAAGCCATGTGGATTACTTCAGCCTTTGGATATACCGGTTTGAAAGTGGGATTCGATATCCATGGATTTTATTGACGGGTTACCAAGGTCAAACAGGAAATGAGAGTATATAGGTGATGGTAGATGGATTGACCAAGAGTGCCTATTTCACCCCTCTTAAGCCTTCCAAGATGACATCTGTATTGGCTGAGTTATTCACTAAGAATAACTTTAGATGCATGGGATTCCTAGTAGTATAGTCATTGAGCGGGAAGGATTATTTACAGTGAGTTCTGGAAGAGTCTACGGGAAGTGTTAGGTTCCAAGCTTAAGATGAGTACCGAATATCACCCACAGACTGATCGGTAGATGGAGAGAGTCAATAAGGTACTCAAGGATTTATTGAGAGCTCGTGTACTAGATTGTGGTGGGTTTTGGAAAGACCATTTGCACTTGGTTGAGTTTTCCTATAGTAATAGTTATCAGACTAGTATAGAAGTGGAGCCTTACGAAGCTTTGTATGAAGGGCTGTGCAAATCACCAGCATGTTAGTTAGAGACCAAAGGCAGGTTGGTCCTCGGTCCAAATATGGTGAGAGAAACCATAGAGAATTTGAGTTATTCTAGGGTAGGATGAGAGAGCTCAATCTAGGTAGAAAAGTTACGCGGGTAAGGGGCATAAAATTAGAGTTCTTGGTTGGAGATCGTGTTTTTGTCAAGGCATCACCAATGAAGGGTGTGGTAAAATTTGGGAAGTTAGGGAAACTGGTCCTAAGATATGTTGGACCATTCCCAATTTTAGAGAGCTTCGGAAAGCTCGGGTATCGAGTAGAGTTACCGAGCAGTTTAGTAGGTGTCCATAATGTATTTCATGTTTCTCATCTTTGGAAGTATGTGCATGATCCAAATACTACTATCGCTTTGATTGCATTGGAAGTTTAATAGTAGAACCGGATTTGATTTCTATTAAGAAACTAGTTTGAGTTGTAGCGAGAGATGAGAAGAAGTTTAGGAACAACACAATCAATTTGGTGTAATTTCAATGGAGCAATAACGAGAATGACTGTACTTGGAAGACACAGGATTGGAATAAGGATAGTTATCGTGAATTGTTATGAGGGTATGTTCTATATTTGTTGTATATAGCCTTTATATCTAGTAGAATTACTAGCATTGTTTACATGTTTGATATGCTCTTTATGTAGCCCTTATCAAATTTCAGGGATGAAATTCTTTAAGGGCAACCTGTAACACCCCTATTTTTATTTAAACATTATTCAGTACATTTAATTGAATATATTAAATAGAATAATATAAATAGTTAAGGAAAATTAGATTTGGGTAATTAAAAACGGCATGCCTTAATAAACTAAGTAAAATTGTTTTAAAGATTAAACATATGAGGGAATGAATGAAAGGGGCAATTTAGGAGTAGACCGAACCTTTTGCCTTAAACTCTCTCCCCTCATTTTCATTCTCATTTTTGTCATTCATCACAAAACAATCAAAGGAAGGAAAAGTAAGGCCTGCTATCAAACAAGCAATAGGAAGTCGAAATCTAAGGAATCAAGGGAGAAAAAGGTTAGGAAATCAAAGCAACTCAAAATCTTAACTCCTACATCTAAAAATCTAAAGAGAATGATATGTTTCCATCTCTATAGTTAATCTCTAACTTGGTTATTGGTAGTACCTGAATAAGTTTTGACAAGTATGCCATAATTGGTTGAGTTAATATTGTTTGGATAAAACAATAAATTATTGGAAGTTTATAGTATTTATTTAATCATGTTTTGGGGTTGAAACTGATTTTTTCATTCTCCAAAAGGCTTGTACTTTTGATATGTGGTGTAAAACACTATTTTGGAGTTGGGTTTTAAATTTAATAATTTACCTAATTTATTTGGATATCATATGAATTTTCCTGGAGAGGAAATGGACTGAATTCGAGTTTTAAATAATTAAAATCATCAAAGATAATTTTTGGCCCTAAATTTTTTATGTAGTTAATAGAAGGACATTCTCTTATTTTCATGAATTTTTGGGATTTTTCCCAAGTGATTTCTATCTATTGTGAATTTATTATGCTAGATAAGCATATAAAAGATTAATCAATTAAGGGTATTTTATTATTTTAAACATGTTTTGGGAAGTTACAAATTTCATGCGGTAGTTTTTCTCTGAAAAGGAAATGTAAAAATTGTTTTAGCCAACGAGAGTTGGTCAAAAAATTGGATTTCGTAAAAAGTTATCACTTTAACAAGTAAGAAATTAGTTTTAAAATAAATTATAGTGATGATCTCTCCGCGCCTATAATGATGCCACGCCTAAGTCTTCATGTGTATCGGCACCGATTAGGTTGTATGCGTAGGATAGCTATTTACGTAATTGAGTAATGTTTTCTACTTCGTCGAAGCAGACCATAGGGCAACCCAAGATTAGCGATAAAGTATTTATGCACTTCACCAAGGTCAAAGATGTCTCTTCGTCCAAGTTTAAAAAATGGCACCTATGTGTGCATACGCGTTTGTGTATGCACATATGTGTTTGGCGGCTTGATAGTTGAAGTGGATTTCCTAAATTGTTTTAAGGGTGATGAGACCGTTGTTGCCGCTATTCAACAAGGTCAACGACCTTATATTATTCGGTAAGGATGTTGCTGTTTTTATTTAGCGTCGAAGAGACCCACTTCGATATAAATCCAAATTATTTTAAAAGGGGTGAAGAAATCTACATTTAAGAGTGTCGAAGACCGCATAATTTGGCTGAGAGCCACTTATTTTCATGAGAATCAATTTTATTAATTTTAAAGTGATTTTTACTTGAAGGAAATTTAAGTTATGTCTTAGACCTTGGGTAGTGGTCTACGTCTAAAACCCAAGTGTGAATGTTTTATTAAAGGCAGAGAGACTAACATTTTTCTACTTCGATGACATCCTTGAGGATACTAATGCTTTTTAAACTATGAACTTTGATGTTGCTTTATACTGAAGTAATGAATAGTGAAGAAACATATGCTATATGTTTTGGCTTTAAATTCTTAGGGATACCAATGTTAATTTAAATTGTGATTTGGACACTATCATTGGGTATACCAATGAGTATAGACTTCGACATGGAGCGTTAGAGGATACCAATTTACATCACTTTGAAATGTTAAATTGTAGAGGGGATAACCTAATTGGGGACACCAATAGAAATGGGTTAAGCATGTGGGTTACATGGGTTAAAGAGAAACATTGGGTAACATGGATTAAAGAAAAACATGTGGGTAACATGAGTTAAATAGATAGAGGTGGGTAACACGAATTAAAAGGCTAAATGAAAGGTTCATAGCCATTCTAGGTAAATTATAGGGTACGAGATAGATAGTCTACATCATGCTAGAGATGGATAGTCTCTAAGAGAATAATGAAGGGTTCATAGTCATCCTAGGAAAAGTATGAGATGTGTGATGGATAGTCCACATCATTTTAAGTAAAATGGAATGTGTGCAATGGTTACTCCATAAAATTTTAAATGATTAAACCATATGTGATGAGTAGTTAATATGTTAGGGGATGGTTAATCCAAGTAATAAATACATCTGATATGGATAGTCCATATAATTCTGAATGTGTTTAAATGTGAGATGGGTAATCCATATAATTATAAGATGGGTAGTCAGATTGAAATAAGACATATAGTCAGTTTAAATTGTGATGGGTAGTCATTTGAAACTAAGATGGATAATATATTGAATTGGGTTGGGTAACCCAATATGTATTGCATGATTATAAATGCTATTTTCTATGCTTTAAACACTGTGGTTTCAATAGCACAATATATGGTTGTTATGATTTTCTAAGATAACGGTGAAGAAAAAATCGTTCCGCTCAGCAGCGTGGTCTCACTATATATCTATTTGGTTAGAGATGGTAGGTTATTATTCACACTTGACTCTTCTCAGATCTGAAGTTTTTATTTTTTCCCTTAAACTTTATGGTACTCATTTGAGTAGGTTGGCAGCAACGGATTTTAGGTTCTAGTTGGATGAATAAGCTTTCGGAGACGTGGGGAAGGCAATCTTGCTATTAAAAGCTTTATATATTTCTGTTGTATAGTTTGGTTTTGTCCATTTGGATGTAATGGCAAAGTTGATAATTACCAATGACTCGAATCAACCAAGGGGGCATCTTCATATGTCGCTCTTCGAGAATTTCTTTTAATAAATATATTTTCTTTGAACGTGGGATTAGAAATTGGGATTGTGTAATGCGTATGAAATACCGTTTGTGAAATGAAATGTGAATTTTTTTAATTAAACTGTGTGTGAAATTTTTTCATATTCATGTGCTTCTAATTGTCAATATAACATAGTTGCATTTTGTCATCTAGAATTAATAACTATGGATGACTGTAATATCCATAGTAGGTAGTTTTAGGCCTCCGAATAGGGGGTGTCACAAGTTGGTATCGAAGCTAGGTTTACAACTAAAATAAATCTAAACCTAAAAGAGTTTTGAAACATAATCGGATTAAATAAAAGGATAAGATTAGGGTATGGGATAATGCTATAATAATGTATTTGCTATATATAAGTATGTATTCCATCTTTATTCTCCCTTCTCTTAGATTGTTCTTCTGTATCTTACTAAGGCTCATATGCAGATTTACAAGAAGGAAAGATATGGGGGTAAGAAACGGAAGAGTGAATCTAGGTGGCAGAAGCACCACAACCACTAGAAATGCTCGGCCCAACACCAGGAGAAACCAGGGTCGACAGGAAAATGCTAGTCAAAATGTAAATGCCACTATAGGTGCTGGAACCCCACCAGTGGTGTACTCAGAAGGAAACATCCGAATGTGTTGTTAGCTATGTTGTCGGAATGGAAGGATCTAGAGGCATTAACTACTTGCAGTGTGTAGCTAAGGCTGACTGCTGGTTCTAGTCAAAATACTACAGTTTTGTCTTGCTTGGAAGTTCAACCAATGTTGGTCGAAAAGGTTGCTTCTAAGCAGAGGGATGATCCAGTATTAGTTGAATGAATTAAAACACTGGAAAATGGAAGTGAGATCGATGATCTAAAGGATTTTTGCTGAAGGATTTTTGTCTTGACTAGAGGGGATGGTTAAGAAAGAAGGGATGATTGTGTGTTCCAAACGTTGGCATCATAAAGAGAGAAGTTCCTAGGGAATGTCATTGATCCAATTTATGATTCATCCTGGAAGAACCAAGATGCACCAACATATGTAGAGAAGTTTCTTCTGGGAAGGTATGAAAAGAGATGTAGGCTTATGGGTGAAGCAATGTGCAAATTGCCAGCAAATGAAAGCCAAACATTGGAAGCCAAGTCGATTACTTCAGCCTTTGGATATAATGGTTTGGAAATGGGACTCGATAACCGTGGATTTTATAGATGGGTTATTAAGGTCGAATAGGGGAAATGAGTATATATAGGTGGTGGTAGATAGATTAAGCAAGAGTGTCGATTCATCCCTATTAAGTCTACCTAGATAGCGCTTATATTGGTTAAGTTATTCATGAGTAATATTGTTAGACTGCATGAGATTCCTAGTAGTATAGTCAGTGATGGCGATGCATTGTTTACTAGTAAGTTCTTGAAGAGTCTATAGAAAGTGTTAGGTACCAAGCTTAAGATGAGTACCGCTTATTACCCACAGATGGATGGACAGACAAAGAAGTCAATAAGATACTCAAGGATTTGTTGGGAGCTTGTATTTTAGACTTTGATGGGTCGTGGGAAGAACGTTTGCACTTGGTTGAGTTTTCCTATAATAATCGTTATCAGATTAGTATTGGAATAATGCCTTTCAAAGCTTTGTGTAAACGATCGTGCGAATCAGCAGCATGTTGGTTAGAGATCGAAGACAGATTGGTCCTCGGTCCAGATATGGTATGAGAAGCCGTAGAGAGAATTGAGTTAATCTGGGGTAGGATGAGAGAAGCCCAGTATAGGTAGAAACGTTATGTAGAAAAGAGACATAAACATTTAGATTTCTCCGTTGGAGATTTTGTTATGGTTTCACCGATGAAGGGTGTGGTACGATTTGAAAAGTCAGGGAAACTTAACGCAAAATATGTTGGACCCTTCCCAGTTATAGAGAGGATCGGAAAGCTCATGTATCGAGTAGAGTTACCAAGCAGTTTGGCAGGTGCTCGTAATGTATTTCATGTTTCTCATCTTTGGAAGTATGTGCATGATCCATATACTACAATTACTTCGAATGCATTGGAAGGTTTAGTAGTAGAATCGAATTTAACTTTTGTTAAGCAATCAGTTCGAGTTGTAGCGAGAGATGAGAAGAAGTTAAGGAAAAAGACTGTCAAGTTTGTGAAAGTTCGGTGGAGCAATAACAAGAAAGACTGTACTTGAGAGACAAAAGATAGGATTAGGGACACTTATTCTGAGCCGATACGAGGTTATGTTCTATATTTGATGTATATAGACTTTATAACTAGTAGAATATACTAGCATTGTTTGCATGTTTAATATGCTTGTTGTGTAGTCCTCACTGAATTTTGATGACGAAATTCTTTCAGGAGGGGCCTATAACACTCCTATTTCTACTAAAACATTATTTAGGACATTTAATTGAATATGCTAAATATAATAGTGTAAATATTAATAATGATTTTGATGAATGAGAGTGGCAATTTTGGAATAGACCAAACCTTTTTCCTTAAATCCTCCCGCCTCATTTTCATTCACATTTTTATCATTCGTCACAAAAAAATCAATGGAAAGAAAATAGAGGCCGAATGTTAAATGAGCAAGTCAAAGTCTAGAGATTCAAGTGAGAACAACCTTAGGAAATCAAAGCAACACCGAATCTCAACTGCTACATCTAAAAGTCCGAGGTGAATAATATTTCCATCTCTATAGTTAATCCTGAACTCTATTATTGGCAATACCCGAATAAATTTTGATAAGTATGCCATGATTGGTTGAGTTAATATTGTTTGAATAAAACAATAAATTATTGCAATTTTATAATAATTATTTAATCGGGTTTTAGGGTTAAATCCAATATTTTCATTCTCCAAATGACTTGAACTTCAATATGTGATTTAAAGCAATATTTTGGAAATGGTTTTTAAATCTTATAATTATTCGAATTTATATGGATATTATTCGAATTTTCCTAAAGAGGAAATTGGTTAAATTCGGGTTTTAGATTAAAAATAGTTTTAAGCCCTAAAAATTGTAAACAGCAAAGAGAAGCATATACTCTAATTTCTATGAATTTTTAGGATTTTTCCCAAGTAATTTCGATTTATTGTGAATTTATTGTGCTAGATAAGCATATAAAAGATTAAAAATTAAGTGTATTAATTAATTATTTTAAAAATGTTTGGGGACATCAAAATCTCATGCAGTAGTTTTTCTCTGAAAAGAAAATGTAAAAGTTCTTTTATCCTATGAGAATTGGACAAAAATTTGGGTTCGGTAAAAAGTTATTTCTTTAACCAGTAAGAAATTATATTTTAAATAAAACTACAGTGATGCCATGCGGCCTTTGATCTCTCCATATCTATAATGACGCCATGCCTAAGTCTTTATCGGTGTTGGTGCCGATGAGGTTGTAAGCATAGGATAACTTCTTGCATAGTTATGTAATGTTTACGACTTCATTGAAGCAGACTATAGCGGTAACCCAAGATTGGCGGCATAGTATCTACGTAATTCACCAAAGGTCAAAGATGTTTCTTCATTCATGTTTTAAAAATGACGCCGCATGCTATTAATTTTAATGTCTTTGAAGCTTATTGTTATGACATTGACCATATATGTATAAATGTGTTTGGGGGCATGATAGCCGAAGTGAATTTCCTAAATCGTTTTAAGGGCGACAAAGCCATTGTCGCTGCTATTCAACAAGGTTAATGACCATATATTATTCGGTAAGGATATTTCCATTTTCCTTTAGCGTCAAAGGGACCTACTTCAATGTAAATCCAAACTATCTTAAAAGGGGTGAAGAAACCTATGCGGTCGAAGACCCTATGTTTTGGCTGATAGCCATTTGTTTTCCTGAGAATCAATGTTATTACTTTTGAAGTGATTTTTATTTAAATAAATTTAAGTCATATCTTCGACCTTGGGTCGAGGTCTATGTCATTTAAAATCCAAATGTGAATATTTTATTGAAGCCAAAGAGCCTTACATTTTTCTACTTCAACGACGTCCTTGGGGATACCAATGTCATTTTAAAATATGAACTTTGATGTTGTTTTATACTAAAGTAATGAATGGCAAAGAGAAAATGCTATATGTTTTGACTTTCAATTCTTGGGGATACCAATGTTAATTTATGATTCCGACACTGTCATTGGAGATACCAACGAGTTTAGACTTCGATATGGAACATTAGGGGATACCAATGTATGTTACTTTGAAATGTTAAATTATAAGGGGAAATTACCTGATTGGGGATGCAAACAGATATGGTTAAACATGTGGGTAACATGGATTAAAGGGAAACATGTGCGTAACATGGATTAAAGAGAAACATGTACGTAACATGAGTTAAATAGATACATATGGGTAACATGACTTAAAAGGCCAAATGAAAGGTTCATGGTCATCCTAGGAAAACTATGGGATGTGAGATGGATAGTATACATCATGCTAGAGATAGATAGTCTATATGAGAATAATGAAGAGTTCATAGTCATCCAAGGAAAACTATGGGATGTGTGATGGATAGGCTACATCATTTTAAATTAAATGGAATATATTTGATCGGTAGTCCATAAATTTTAAATGATTAAACCAAATGTTATGAGTAGTCAATATGGCAGGGAAGTGGTATCCAAGTAATAAATACATGCGAGATGGATAGTCCACACAGTTATGAATATGTTTAAATATGAGATGGCTAGTCTACATAATTATAAGACGGGCAGTCAGATTAAAATAAGATGGATAATTGGTTAAAATTGTGACGGGCAGTCATCTGAAATTAAGATGGATAATCTAATGAATTGGGATATGTAATCCAATATGCATTGCATGATTATAAATTCTATTTTCTATGTTCTAACCATTGTGGTTGTAGGAGCACAGTAAATGGTTGTTATGATTTGTTAAGATACAAGTGAGGGGGAAACCCATTCCGCTCAACGACATGGTCTTACTAGACATATATTTGGTTCGAGATGGTAGGTTATTATTCACACCAAACTATTGTTTGACCCAAAGTTTTTTCCCCTTAAACTCTCAGGCACTCATTCGAGTAGGTCGGGGATAAGGGCTTTAAGGTTCCAGTTAGTCGAATAAGTTTCTAAAGAGGTGCAAGATGTAATCTAGCTATTAGGAGCTTTATTTATTTTTACTATGTAGTTTGGTTTTGTCCATTTGGATGCAATGGTAAAGTTGCATAATTGTCGATGACTCTGACCAACCGAGGAGGCATTTTCATTTGTCGCACTTGGAGTATTTTGTATTAATTATATTTTCTTAAAAGTGGAATTACGAATTCGGGTTATGTAATGAATATGAAATACCACTTGTGAAATGAAATACAAAAATCTGTGATTAATTGTGTTTGAAAACATTTTCATGTTCATATGCTTCTGATTATTGATATGATTAACATAAATGCATTTTATCGTTGATAATTAATAATTATGGATGACTATAGCATCCATAGCAGTTTTTTTGGCCCTCGGAATGGGAGACGTTACATAATGTTTACCCCATACTCCAAAGGGCCGCATACTCCTAATGCTTGATCTAAACACTTTGGATGACACCGGTTACTCTAGACAACCTTCTGGTTGCCCCCGGTCTATGTTGTATGATAGGTTCTGCCCTTGAGATATTTTGGTTTGAATGCAAGATTCCGAGCATTTTTCACCTCGGTCATGGTCGAGCTTCTCCAAATGTGATATTGTGGTTCTGTCTGCGTGTTGGTCTCTATCTCTGGAGACCAATGCACAGTTCAATCCCATGGGTTGCCTGGCGCTATTGGGTTTTGGCAGGTATGTGCTGATTCCCTAATCAGTTTGATGATTTGAGATTAACAAGCGTTGTCGGGGTGATGCCATTACTTGAAGGAGAGAGATCGATTTTCAATTTCGGTCTTATAGCTTGGAACCTTCATGGCATTAGCATCACCAGTCTCTTAGAAATAAGAGATTGATTCCTACCAATCCTACAACAAATAAATTTCCGAGCAACGTTGGTAAATAGGAAGTTCGAGCAAGCTGTCGATGTTTCTAGAGCAGTGTCAACAGCTTTCAGACAAAGGGATTTGCTAGCATTGCAAGGATAATGCGATCCCTATAGAGTTGGAATCGATTCTTTCATTGACCCGACTATTCTGGAGTCGATACCCCTCATCTAGAGAGTAAGAAGCATTTCCTTAGTTGTGTGCGGTGCTTTTTTATCACTTGTAAGAACGCAGTTCCATTAGTTCATGGAGCGATACATGGCTTATAAAATAGCATATTGGGGTATAGCATACTTAGACGCAGTTTCACCTATTCAAGCAGCTTCATGTGGCTTACGATTTGGTGCATAGGAGGAATGCTAACTTGGATGCGGTTCCATTGGCCCAAGAACCAAAGCACAGTTTATGGGATGCGCGCAAGGAGATATTGCATACCTGTACGCAGTCCCATCTGTTCAAGCAACGATGGAACATAGCGTACTTGAAAACAGTTCCATCGGTTCAAGCAATGAAGGAGCGAAGCATACTTGAGCGAAGGAATGAAGCATACTTGAATGTCGTTCCACCGGTTCAAGAAGCTAAGAACAGGGCAAACTTGAATATGGTTCCACTTGTTCAAGCAGCTAAGGAATGGAGCATATTTGAACATAGTTCCATTAGTTCAAGTAACGAAAGAATGAAGCGTACATGAATATAGTTCCACCGGTTCAAGCAGCAAAGGAATGGAATGTACTTGAACGCGGTTCCGTTGGTTCAAGCTAAGGAATGGAGTGTACTTGAATATAATTCCAACGGTTCAAGCACCTAACGAATGGAGCATACTTGAACATAGTTCTACTGGTTCGAGCAGTGAATGAATGGTTTCTGAGTTGATCTGACCCCATCGAATCAAGAAGTTGCTTACATAAGCACGGTTCATCTGCTTAAGAAGCAATAACTTTATGGATAAAATAAAGAGAAAGGCGAATTATACCTATTTACAATGCTCCCGCTGTCTCTAGGTGGCTTATTTGAGGAAATATGAAATATATATATAAAGTAGAGTGAAGTTGCATTGCATTCAAAATCTACTTAATGACTAGTCTTTCATTAGTTGGTCAGGGCCCAGGCAATTTCCCTTGAGCAGTTAGACCTGAGGTCTCATGGCTTCTTCGCCATTCTATGATTTCTTCATCGACTCCTGGAGTTTATTGTTCCTTATCAACTCCTCAATCACGTACATCGGATATTGGCATCCATTAGTATTATGCCCTTGTTTCTCATGGAAGCAACAGTATTTCCCCGATTGCTTCTGCCTCTAGGAGGTTTTCTTCTTTGGCGATTTGTTGTAGCATTCAGTTCCTTGAGTTGCAAGATAGACGTTTTCCAAACTATTGTTTAATGGCATATGGTACTACAACCTGAATTTCCTTAGACATTTTGCGTCCATGTTTTTCCCATTTATGAAGTTCTAATTTCTCTTTTCCTGGCTGACATTCTTCCCTGCATCTCTAATAGTTAGTGTGAAATTACTTCCATCCTGCTTAACGGTTACGTTGCTCTAACTACCTCCTTTGGTTGTACGTTGGGGGTCTTGCCTTCAAGTGCGTCAGCATCTACTAATCTAAGATACGAACACGCTTTTCGGTCAGATTCCTTCATGGTGGTTTGTTATTTTATCTTAATCCACCTTCCAAAGTCCACGTCCAGATAGATAGCTTTGGCCAAAGCTATGAAGATCGTATCCACATTAGGATTACTCACTTTAGTAGCTGTAGTATTAAATAGTTCATGAAAGATTTTAGTGACTCATTGCATCCTTGGAATAGATAGAGACATCATGTCTTTTGGGTTATTCATGTGAAGTCTAAACTTTTCCAAGAATTTCCTTGCCAACTTATCAAAAGTCAAAATAGATCTTGCGGGAAGCCTTCTGAACCACATGGATGCGATTCCTTCCAAAAAGATAGGAAGACATCTGTAGCGTATAACATTTGAAGCCCGAGCCCTATCCATATGCCATCCATATTTGTACAAGTGCGGCTTAGGGATCTTTTGTCCCATTATAGGATGGCATGTTGGGTGTGGTAAATTTATTTGGATATTCCATTAGAATATTTTTGGCAAACGGGGTTCGGCTTAGTGCAGAACCCCAATCATCATATTTCCTTCCTTTACTTTTTTCTATCAAACACTTGACCATATCTGCTATGTATGCCTCGCTGGACCAGTAGTCCATAGGTCGACTATTAGGGACTACCCTATGCGTTTGGCTCTACAAACGGCCTTAGTTTTCCAACTGAAATCTAGGCTCTCCATTCTTCGAGAGAACCACTCCTATAGAGGTCCGTTGGCACACGATTAGCCTTGTAACAATAGTTTGAGCTTCTTTTTTGACATTTTGCCTGTTTACATCAGCATTTAACTCCATCCTTTTGGCATTGAACTTTATGTCATCCTCTGAATCAGAGACAAGCGCTGCCATGTCATCCTATGGAATATTCACTCAACAGTTAGGATTTATAGCAGGTTATGCTCCAGCAGGTGGAGTACTTTCATTTCCTTCAATAATAATTCCATTCACTCCATCAACTATCTCCTTTTGCTTTTTCTTACCATCCCTCCTATTCGAGCATGAGGCGGGGGAATTTTCCTGTACTATAGCCGCTGCAGTTTTTGGCCTAATTATTGGAGCGGTTGGTGGTTATAGTGCTAGCGAAGCGTCTACTATGTCCATAAGAAATTTTTGGCTATCAGCTAACTTTTGGTTAAGTTGATCAACCATCTGGTCAAATTCTCCTTTCATCACCAACTTCATGGTGATAAGAAGATTCTGGCGCTTGATTTCAAATATTAATTACTATTGGTAAGTTGATGGCATTGTTGGCTTTAACCTGCTGCCGGTTTGGCCCATCACTACCGACTGTTGCATCGATAGATCTCCTAGAATTTATTTTCTTTCTTCCCTTCATTGATCTTTAATGGAAAGTCTTCAAATTATTTTGAAAGTAGGATTTGTGGATCTAACTACTGGATCTATTCGATCCAAAGTGGAGAGTTAGATCTAAGCCTGGGTTAACTGGTTCTCCATGAAAGCACCAAAATATTAACCCAAAAAATGGATCAACACCCTAGAGTTGATATGAAAGCACCAGCTTTGTTAAAATAGAGCAAAATTAATCGAAAAGTAGCAAAGAAATAAATAGACACAGGGAATTTGATAGTGATTCGGCTGTTAACTAAGCCTATCTCCACTTTATAGCTTTGATTAATGATTATATATTATTACAAGCTGTTTGAGAATAAACAGGTCACAAGTACAAGTGTTAGGCTAATTCTAAGTCTTAGAATTGCCTATAGGAATCGCCTTGGTGATTGTTGAATAGAGAGAGAGTTGAAGAAATGACAGGGCTTTCATGTAGTAATGGCAGAAATCAAATCCCCTCTTATTTGCTCTTTGGTTTGTACTTATAGTGGTACCATCCATTTTGGACCACAATCCCGCAACTAGAGAAGTCCAGGAAGTGACCCAATATAGCATAAGAAAAATGATGACCATTCGAATTGAGGGCTAGATTCGATGACAAACTAAGACACTTGATTCGGCACAGAGTCTAATATTTGGCCTTTGGATGGCCAAACTCTTTTGATCCGAGTTCCTTGCTTCATTTAGACGTCCTCTATGTAATTTGGTAGATTGTTGATGAGTTTTGATCATCGTTCTTCCATGACTTTGATTATCCTTCCATTTAGACCGTCATATCTTCATTCTTAATGATAGGCTCTTTATAAATCTAGGAAACTTCATGAATATGCATAAAAGGACTAAGGGGCCACTTGTGCCAAGTGTGAATGTGCTAGGGCATAGCACCTATATTCAGTACCGAATTAAGGTCCTTAACTCAGGGATGAATTTATGTGCTTGGCCCAATCGCGGTGAAACTTTCTCTAGTCCTTATTTTGCCTTTTCTAAGTGCTCTTACCAAATTTTAAGTCATTTCAATTTCTTCTCAATGTACTTTTTAATTCAGGATGAATTAAGGTCCTTAACTCGGTGATGAATTTAATTGTGGGGCCAAATTACTCCAAACTTTTTCTAAGTCCTTCCTTTTATTTGTACAAATGCACATGTCAAGTTCCAAGTTGTTTTGACCTAAAACCTTTATTCTAGGTTGATATAAGGCCTTAATTCGGGGGGTGATCTAAAGTCTTAATCCGGGTGAATCAAGGAATTAGCCAATTTTTCAACCAAAATCCATGACTTAATTCTCTAGTCCTTCTAAGTATCTTTACCAAGTATTTAGTCGTTCTTTTGTCATACCGATGTTCTAACTTCTATTGACTTCGGCTTGGTTAAAAACCCAGTTAACAAATAACTTACACCACCAATGATTCCCAATGCCACTAGATGCGTTATTACCGTAATAACGATGTCACATGCATGATCCAATGCATCACATACTTACGCATAAGTATTTCATGCATTTTTCATATTGATGTTATCCCTCGTTACAATGCCACCTATTATATAAGGGTACGGGGATGGGACATATAGATGAAATAGTGGTAATTATCATAAAAACTATTTTCTTACTTTATAAAGTAAATTCTTTTTTTGCTTACTGCCATTTGTTTGTCAAACTATGATTGATTGGGACAAAAACATAAAATTTACTTTTCAGAATTTGCCGAAATCATGTTTACCTTCCCTAAAATCGTTTATCCGTTTAATTACTTAGTATCCTTAATTAATTATTGATTTAAATGCTTTTATAGCATAATAAATTCATAATAATTCATAGACACTTAGGATAAATCCCCAAAAATGCAAAAATTTAGAATTATCATACTCATTATCTTATAAAAATTTTAGGACCAAAAACATTATTTAATTATTTTTAATAATTAAACCTTATGTAAACATAATTTGCTCCTTAGAAAATTCATAAAACATTCATTTAACTTGAAAAATTATGAAATTAAAATCCCAACCTCAAAAATAGCATTTTACTCAACATATCAAAAATTAAAGTCAATTTGAGATTAAAGACTTAGGTTTTAGCCTTAAAACCTATTCAGATAATTTCATAAAAAATTTCATAAATCATTATGCAATCCAAACAATGATCATAGTTACATCCATCACGAGGCAAAACAATCAAGATAAATTTGTGTGTTACCCATAGCTAAATTCAACCTAAAGATAAAAGAGATGGTTCACTTGTTATTCGCCTTAAAATGAATGATAGATTTGAGATTTGATGAAGCTTTTGAATCCCCTGGTACCATTTTGAATTCGTTCCCTTCTTCCCTTTAGAAATGGATGACCTCTAGGTTTTTCTTTTGATTGTTTTAAGTGAGAATGTATGGGAGGGTGAGGGTTTAAGGGATAAAAGATAGATTTATTCTTACTTTACTCTTCTCGTTTATTCCTTCTTAGATCAAATTTAATCAATCACACTTATTTGATTGATTGTGGTTCGACCTTATTAATTTTCAAATCTTATCCGTATATCCTACTACACTAATTTATTTAGTCTATCCAATTAAATTTTATAAATAATGTTATAGAATCGTTCTTTTTTACTTTTTGAGCTCATTCTGAATATTGGATATTTCTTCCATCCATTCTTGATTTTTAGCGACTAATAAACTCTTTTATTTGGGATTGATTTTGGACTCTGGCTTTAAATTTTTGGTTCACCTTTTGATGCTTCATGGGCTAGGTTAATGTTAGTAGAGAGATGGAATTGGAGACTTAGGTAATGGCAGAATTGGAATTGTTATATTTGCTCATTTGGCAAATAGATTTAGGACTTCTTCCTCACATTCTCTGGTTTCAAATTCACGCAAAATGTCATCATTATTTATATTGTTGATAAAATCATAAGTGCTATCACATTATGAAAATAAAAATATTGGATTATTTATTGAAACTCCCTATGACTTCTTGTCCAATGATGAAAGTGGGTCGTTGCTTCCATTGCTTTCATACAGCTTGTTATTAGGTACATTTGATTTACTTTAATTTCTCCTTTGCAACTTTCTTTAGCACTGCTGAGAGCCTTATTGCAGGTTGTTTCCCCTGCTAAACTTTGTTGTGAAGTCAAAGCAACATTAATATTTGGAATTTTGATTGCTTCGTATATTAGGTACTGAGCTGGTATCACAATCCGAGGACTCCTAAATTTTTTTGTATCCTTGAACTTCTTATATAATCTGGTGAAGTTTTCGAGTATTATTATAGTTTTGTCTAATAACAGCTATGATGTCTTATTTGAATTGATGACATAATTTATCCTTTATTTCCTATGCAATTTCTTTGATTTCTGTCTGATTGCATTTCTATTCTCACTTCCACACTCCTCTGAATTTTGATTTTGACTTTCTTCTACTATTTTATCAATACTACTACTACTACTACTATCATAAACAATATTATCATCCAAAGATTTATCTTTTGGAGCTTACACTTTGCTCATCGGACATTACACCAATAGATGGCCAAAATAAGTACAGCTTTCGCATTTTAGTGGAACATTTTCATACTCCACCACTTGCGTGACAACTTCACCATTTTCAAATTCACCTTTAATTGAATCTAGAAAGTTACTTTAGAACTCATTTTCGCTAATACTCTAACATAAGTTAAGCGCTTTCTATTTCATATAGTCGAATCAACTTGAATAGGTCTTCTAGCGTGCTAACCAATGCTCTAATTGCTTTCTGCCCCAAAATAAAAAAAACCATGTAATCTAATCCATACAGGCACTGATGTCAATATATCTTTATTATGTTTAATTTTTGGTGTTAGTGGTTTCATGATAACTGGCTTTCCATAAAAGAACCTGGGTCCACTTTGCAATACAGAGTTGTAGTCATTTTTATTTTCGAATCTAACTACATAAAAAACATTTGTTCTAATTTGAATATTAAAATTCCTTTTATTTTTCCAAACATTTTTAGCATAAGCGAAAAAATGCGCAAAAAAGATCCTTTTCCCACTACTCAACTGAATACAATTTTTCAATTATACATGCTTCTTTTTTGGCGTTCTCTATAATGACACTACAAAATTTACTATCACAAATTTTTGGTGTAATAAAAGAAAAAGTGCAATCAATGTTAACATTTATTGATTTTATTATGTCAATGAAAGATGCATTGTTCACATTTTCAATGATTGGAAATTTATGTTGTCCATTAGTTTGTTGAACATTTGTGGATCTAAAAGAGGAACAACTATTTTAGTTGATTCTTGTAGTAAAACTACTAGAAGAAAGAAAGAACTTTCATACATAAATGGAAAGGAGTAAACAATAAGTGAAACTAAACTAAATTTCATATTGCTATGAAGATGTCCAAACGAAGTAGAATAATACAAAGCATAAGAAAGATCTAAAGGCAACCGAGACTTTATATTTTTTAAGTCTGAATTCGATTTCATTTGTAGATCGTATGACAGTAGTTGATTTGGTTTAAATTTGAATCAAGGTTTCAGCGTTTATAAATTCTGAGAATATCAAATGGCTTCATGGTTTTGGATTTTTAGTTTGATTTGGACTTCTTTTATTAATGTTAAATTAATTTTTAAAGATACTAATAAGTTCGAGAATAATTATGTATCTAAGTTTGAATTCAACTTAACTCTAATTATACTTAAGTTTTAATTTTGATTTTTGTGCAATAAAATTTTAAAATTTTGAATTTTATGCAGTTAGATTTATAACATTTTGAACTATAATTTATATGCAGTTAGATTTTAATATTTTGAGTTTTGATTTCTATACAATTAGATTTTTAACATTTCGCACTGTAGTTTCTATGCAACTAGATTTTAGCATTTCTAATCATTTGAGGGATGTTCATACGATTTAGTTTATGGATTAGAATTATAACAATACCCAAGGTTTTCTATTAAACAATATTTACTTTGATTTTGTGTTCTAAGTATTGTTTTATTACTTTTAGCAATGAATGGAATTCTTTTAATGCTTGTGTCTATGAGATTACAAATAAAATTACAAACTTATTATTAATAGGTTAAGAAAACATCATCTAATTTGCACTATTTACTTAGAAGAAATTGTTTATCCACTGTTTGCGCAAAAAATGGGCAAACACCTCCAAGTCGTGTGATTTAGTTGATTTTATGTGATTCTTAATGACTTAGATGAGTTATGTAAATATGAAAAAAGCAGGGGCTGAAATATAAAAGACACGCAGATTTATAGTGGTTCGGCCAGAACGTGCCTACGTCCACTTTATATGTTATTATCTTCTTTGTTTCAGATTACAAGTACAATGCTTTGTGTACAAGTATATGAAAGTAGTTTGAAAGTTCCTTTCGTGCTTGAGCTCTCAAACTTGTCTGCCATTGTTGTACCCCTGCCCCTCTATTTATAGAGTGAGGTAGGGGGCCGGGGTCTCGGATGTATATAGCTGCTGGTGGGCCCGGGCTGAAGCGATCTGGACTGGCAATCATCTGGCTCGGCGAGGCCTCATTTGGCAATGAGCTTGGACCGGTGGTAGGATTGGACCGGTGGCAGGTGTATATCCGGTAGTGAGGTGGTTCGGTAGGTGGGTAGGCGAAGCTTGGGTCGGTGCCTGTTTGGATCGGTTGTGGAGAAGAAGCTATGGTCCGGTGGCATGTTGGTTCGGTGGTATGTTGAGGAAAGTGTGGTTCGGTAGTGGTCTCTGGACCGGTTGTTTGGTGGAGGACCGGATGAGGTTTGACCGGATGAGAATGCCGGACGAGCTTATACCGAATGGGAATGCCGGATTGACTTCCATGCTTGTATCGAGCCATGTGTTTGCCGAATGAAGTGGTTGCGAACCCGGGTGAAACTGTGATTCCTTGGTCTCGAGATCTTCTAGGTGAGAATTCGCCCAACATTTGCCCCCCAAAGTGGGGCACGTGCTTGCATGTGTCACGCTTTGTTTCACTGTGGTGGAAAGGCTTGTTTAGGTCTTCCATGGGCTGGATGTTCATATCTTGTTGATGTCCTGCGAAGGAATTTATAGCTTTAGTGTGATTTCAAATAACGACCGTTCGGGATCGAAATATTCGAGATGAAGTGAATCGTGCCGTTCGAAGCGAGAGAGTGTGCCCCGAGGGGGTTTAGCATTATCGATGCCAGGTTCACGTTAGAGTGGATCCCTGGATCGTTCGTCAAGGTGGTTTATTGCCATCTCAGAGCATGCCTAGGGATCGTTCGCGACCCCGTACATGTGTAAGTAGCTTAGCCATTTCATAATTATCAGAATCAAATATCCATTTAACCGATGAGCTTAAAAAGGATGTCAAAGTGCCAATTCTCACGACGATATGGTTAATGGTTATTCAGAGCATGCCTGTGGACCGTTCGTGGTCGTGCACGTGTGTAAACGATCAACCCATGTTAGTGAAAGATTTACTACTTATTCATTGTTATCATATTCTTTGTTTTATCAGCAGGCCTTAGAGTTCGGTACTTATCTGATTGAGGCGCTCCGCGTGCCCCCGCTTCTGACTTTCGCTGGTGGAGACAACGTCATTCGGTGTTTGGTTGGTCCGGATGGATGTTTTCATTCGGCATATGGGTGGTCCGGTATGCCGAACCATCTGGTCCGGTGGTGCTCCTCCAGTCTATATATAGGGGCTATACCCCCTTAGGTTTTCTTCACCGAATCAGAGAGAGCCGAATCAATTCATAGCCGAACCAACTCTTTGCCGAACCAAGCTTTTGCCGAATCAGGTATATCCCCTTTCGCCGAATGAACTTGACAACCGAATGTGCTTATGCCGAATACGTACGAAGGTCCTCGTTTTACCGAATGTGCCTTAGGCCTTAGTGCCGAATGGATGTATACCGAATGTCTCTTAGTGCCGAATGACATGTATACCGAATGACTCTTAGTGCCGAATGACATGTATACCGAATGAACTAATGACATGTACACCGAATGACTCTTGTATTTGGACTTTGAGCGGAACTCTGGACTTATGCATTCTTTTTCGCTTACATCTTTGTACTCCTTGTCCTAACAACTTGTCTTTTTGCTTCTGTGTATGCAGATAAAATGTCTCGCAAGGCGGAAACACGATCAGACAGACGGAAATCCAAAGATGGAGGCGAGTCTTCCTCCGTGCCCCCAGCCCAATCAGGATCTGGGCAGCATCGACCTGTTCCGAGGTCGTTAGTGGACGGATATGGTCCACAGGAACTTCTGGTCTCCCCGCCCGATTGCTTTCCTAGCTCCCTAAAGGAGGAGCAACTTGATGTCATCTCTCGTTCATTTGGGATAGACAGGGCTCTCATGCAGCTGCCGGGAGAGGGAGTGATGCCGTATAATCCCCCCGAAGGTTACTTCGCTTACAGCAGGTACCATTGCATGTGTGGTGTTATCCCTCCTATCAATGCCTGGATAGTCAGCTTTACCACATATTTGAAAGTAGCTCCATTCTAGCTTCAGCCGAACTCCTATGCCATTCTGGTAAGCCTCTTCATCATCTTCCAGAGGAGATACGGGCGCCCTCCTTCTAACCGGAAAATTCGGTATTTGTATAACCTGAGGGGCTACAAGAAGGGGTCTCCGTATATTAGTCTGGAAGCGGCCGTGCCCTTCAAACCGGTCTTGGACTTATATTCAAAGTTCACCATGTTCAAGAAGGAATGGTTCTTTGTCAAGGACGATTCTGTTTCTTTCCGCCTTTTCACTTCCGGCTGTAAGATTAATTTCATATATATTTTCCATGTTCTGACTGTAGTGTTTCTTCTGACACGCTTCTATTTCTTGCTAGCGACAGGTGGCATTGCCGTCGTGGAAGATGATTCTTTGGCGCGGATGGCTGCTGGAATAAAGGTCATTCCTGCGCGGGACAGGTCGGCTTCGTTCCTGATCAGGAACGCTACCCTCCTGGAGTACAATTTGATCCAGCCGCACCAGTCCGTTGTTAAGCAGAGAGACACGGCTGAGGAGAAGGCTGCTAAAGCTAAGGAGGGGGTCACGGTGAAGAGTGGCAAGAGAAAACCCTTTGCACAGCATCCCGTCGCGGGGGGCAAGAAGCTTAAAGAATCGGAGGGCCCCTCTCCCAGTACTTGCCCGATCATTCCGGAGGAGGAAGGTGTGGAAGAGGGCGAAGGAGGCGATATGGAAGGAGAGTCGGAAGGCGGAGGAGATGGAGATGGTCAGGGTGGTAGTGGTGCTGGTGCCTTAACTTCTGGGCAAGACTCTGAGCTGGATGAGGCCCTCCGCCAGGCCTTGGGGAATCGGAAGGGGAATCGGGAGCGGAGAAGGCGAAGGAGACAGGCAAGGTTGGGGCTGGTGCCGATCTATCCCCCAGGGGTTCCTCAGCCAGGGTGACTTCGGCGGTGCAAGGTGAACTTTTGTCCTCTGTCGATTCCATTTTCGATAAGGACTTAGAAATATTTTATGGTTCACTCCCGTTCTGGAATGAGATTCAGGACTTATTGCAGTACCCCACTCCTCCGCAGGGTTTGTATAATAGACGTGCCTTCACACTTTTCTTTCTTTTTACTTAACATGCTTCCTGAATTGTGGACCATTGTATGTTCGTAACACTTGTTCTTTATTCCAGGGGCAGGTAATGTGGTTAAAACGTCAGACGTTCGACACCGCCTCGAACAGTTCAAGTTGATGAGAGCTTCTGCGAAGCCTCCCACTGGTCGTACTGGGGACGTGGTCAAATACCGTCCTCTTCTTGGGGTCATCGAAGAGGGCATTCAGAAAAAGAAGAGGAGTCGTTCTTTGTTTGAGCCTTCCCCTGGTCCGCAGCTTCCTGTTCAGCCTCCTCGTGATGCCACGGAGGAGAGCACGGAGGTTATCCCCCCTCCACCTCCTTTCAAGAATCCTACAGTTATCCGTATAAGGCGTCCTGATGTGCCTCGTGACCCCTTTGCTGGTCATCCTGATTTAGACCCAAGTTCTCGGGATATTTCATTTGATGAGGCCACGGGTGAGCACCTCCTTCCCCGCAACCCCATGGTACGAGTGTTAGACGAGGCTAAGTCCCTAGACCTTGATCTGCTTACCACTCGGGTAGTTACCATGGGAGACGAGGCCAAGGCTAATATTGATCGGGTGGCTGAGGAGACCAAGAAGTTAATGAAGTATCATGCTCAATTGGTCAAGGCCGGGGAGGAGATTGGAAGTGCTAATATTCGGTTGCGGCTGAAGGTTGTTGATCAGGCCGAACAGCTTGCCGGTCAAGCCGTCAGATTTCTCGGCACGAGAAAGCCTCCAGGCGTCTGAAAGAGACCATGGAAAAGGCAAGTAGGGCGGAATTACGGAAGATGGAGGCCGCCTGTAAGGAGCGGATCGATATGGCCATTGTGACAGTGGATGAGGTTCGGAATGCGGATCTCGAGCAGGTAGAGGAGTTGTCTGGGAGGCTTGAGGCCGCGGAGATGGCTCAAGTCAAGTTAAAGGAGGAGATGGAGGAGATGAGGAGGGCTCTCCAGGCTGACTGCTCGAGGTACCGATCAGAGAGGGATGCCGCTGTCGCCAAGTTGCAGGCTTCCGAAGCCAGGGTGAGGGAGTTCGAGGAGAATGAGGGGATGATGGACGAGATGCTGCAGGACATGTACTTCCGCACTTGGAAGGAGGGCAGCTTGTCTTGGATGGATGACTATCCCCGGGTCATGGCCAAGATATATCTCCGGGCTTTAGAGGAGGCCAGGGTCGATGTGGGTAAGGAAGGTGGAGTGGCTTTTAGCCTGGATGTGGTTACTGCTCAGTTCTCGAAAGAGGAGCAAGTGGCGGTGAAGGAGGGGATGCAGTTGCTCGCTGCGAAGGAAGCGGGTGTGCAACTGGAGGATGAGGATCAAGCGGCGGACGCTGGTGAGTTATTCTTCTCTTTTCCTTTTCTTTCTAGGTTTCCATGACTTGATTGTTTATCGTTTGTTTAATGGATTCCTCTTCTGAATTGGACAGGTGGAACTTCCGATCAACCTGCTGGGGGTTCCGGCCCTGCGGCCAAATAGGCTTGGGAAGTCGGTGATGGAGTGTGGACGCAGCTGGTTACTCGTCCGGATTCGGCCGTTTTTTATTTCTTTTTTTACTGTTGTTTACGTTAGTCCAAAACATTGATGTGACTGTAATAATATTATTTGCAGAGAATAACTTGGTGTGATTTCATAATATAAGCTGATTTTGTTATGTTTAAATGTTGTTGTCATTTTGATGTGCTGCGTGAGAAGTATAACCATGTATATGCCTATGATTTTAGTTGTGTTTGATGTTAAGCCTTTGCTTGAAATATAATTTCATGTTTTGCAATGTTGGTGTGGCATATGAATAAGCTATAGTTATGCATCTATGTACAAGAGAAGAGAGTACCGCCCTTCATGTTTTATTTGCGGGCGGTAGTTTTGAGCATCCTGTGTAACTGATCATGGATATATCTGAGTACCTTGCCACCCAGTACGCGGGCTTAGATTCTCATGAGTGAATGCTCCCTGTTCGGTTTCCTGTACTTTAGAGTTTGTTATACAGGATAGGGGAAAAGTATTTAAATGAAATGGAAATATAGAAAAAGTAAAACTTCCAGTCACGGAAGGCCGTCGATGTGCTTAAGTTCGTGGCAAACGGGTTTTGTAGTCACTTTCCCTAGCTGTGGGTCTTGGAGACATTTGTCACCCATCTTACGCCTCCGCGGGGAGTTTTCTTTTTTACCACAGCCGCACTTAAGACACATCGGAGCCGAGATCGCGCACGGTAACTACCCGAACCATTATGGTCCGTAATCGTGGGTATTATTCGATTTACCGTGGCCGGCTAGCGTGGGTGCCGTTGGCCGTGAACTACCCCTGGCTGGCCACACCTTATGTTGGGGATTAAAGTAGGTTCACAGTTGCCGGCGAGCCGAACACCGTAATAAGCTGCCATCGGCTATAGTCGGCCTTTATGATGACTTATAATCGGCTCATTACAGTTGGCTTTGAGGGCAGGCGCGAGCAATGAGTTAACCCGCAGCAGAGGGATGCTGGAGCAAAAGAGTCTCATTGGCGAGTGCATAGAATCGTAGCGTACCTGTTAGGCCTTGTCCAGATGAGGCCGTGGTGCGTCTTGAGTGGAGATGCCATAAGATTTTGTTCAACAGAAAAGGATAAAGCTTAACAAGCAGCCAAGATATAAAGGAATGAGTTAAGAAGAGACAAGATTTTTTAAAGTGGTTCGGCATGAAAATGCCTACGTCCACTGATTCTCTTTGTTAATTCACTTCATATGGGCAGTACAAGTTAAGAAAAGTATCGACGGAGATGTCGGATGTTCCATGCCCTCTGGAACACCTCTCCGTCCACTGTTGACAAAATATAAGCTCCGTTGTGGAGGTCTTTATGAATTACATATGGTCCGTCCCAGATGGGGTCCAGTGCCCCGGGGCGCGGAAAGATTCGCCTGAGGACAAGATCTCCTTCTTGTAAGGTGCGATGTTTGACTTTGGAGTTGTATAGTGCTGCCACCTTTTGTTTGTGAGCTGCTGCTTTGAGGGCTGCATCGTTTCTCCTTTCCTCAATCAGATCCAAAGACATGAGGAGGAGTTCTTCGTTTTCTTCTGGATTGTAGTGGATCCTACGATGGGAAGGAACAATAGTCTCAACAGGGAGCATTGCCTCCGATTCGTATGCTAAAGAGAAAGGAGTATGTCCCGTTGATGTTCTGAAAGATGTGCGGTAGGCCCAAAGTGCCGTAGGAAGTTCGTCCACCCAAGCGCCTTTTGACTTTTCAAGTTTCCTCTTGATTAGGGTTTTGAGAATTTTGTTGACAGCTTCGACTTGTCCGTTTGCCTGAGGATAAGCTACTGATGAGAAGCTTTTATGAATTCCATGCTCTTGGCACCAGTCGGCGAATTCTTCGCTGTCAAATTGGAGTCCGTTGTCTGATATGATCTTGAGTGGTACTCCGTACCTGCACAGAATATTTTTGATCAAGAAGTTGATAACTTTTGCTGAAGATATTTTATTTAGGGGTTCCGCTTCCACCCATTTGGTGAAATAATCGACTGCCACTATAGCATATTTGGCCCCGCCCCTGCCCGTTGGCAGTTCGCCAATTAAATCAATTCCCCATACAGCAAAGGGCCAAGGGCTGGTCATTTGAGTAATCTCATTTGTGGGTAGTCGAGGAATCTTGGCAAATTTCTGACATCTGTCGCATCTCTTGACGAAGTCTAAGGCGTCTTTGTTTAGTGTGGGCCAGTAATATCCATATCGGAGTATCTTTTTCGCCAGAGTCTGCCCTCCAGTGTGATCTCCGCAACTACCTTGATGGATGTTGAATAAGATTTCCTTGGCTTCCCTTTCAGCGATGCATCTGAATAAGGGGCTGGAGAAGCCACGCCGATAGAGGATGCCTTCTTGTATTGTGTAGTGGGGAGCTTTCCTCAAAATTCTCCTGACTTCATCACGTTTGTCTGGTAGTGTGCCGTCCTGCAAATATTTCCGGATAGGAGTCATCCAAGTTGCTTCTTCAATTGCAGTTATCAGATTCACTTGTTCAAAACTTGGGGCTAGCTGCCTTGAGATGGCTAGTGCTCCGGAAATGGTGCTATTCATCATACTAGCTTGCTTTGCTAGTTCATCGGCCTCTTGGTTATCTTCTCGAGGAATGTGTTTGATTAGATAATGGTCCAATTGGTCGAGCAGCAGTTTGGTTTTCTTTAGATATGCTGTGAGTCGTTCTCCTCGTGTCTGGAATTCTCCTAGTACTTGGTTTACGATAAGTTGAGAATCACTATGAAGACATAAAGAATCGACTCCAATTTCTAAGGCAAGCTCCAACCCCGCTATTACTGCCTCATACTCCGCATCGTTGTTAGTGGCCGCGAATTCCAACCTTAATGCATAGTACAGCTTTCTTCCCCTGGGGGTGATTATCACAATACCTGCCCCCGAGCCTCGTTCGTTTGATGCTCCATCTACAAAGAGGTTCCACTTGATGTTTTTTGCTATTTCAAACTGATCCTTGCCTTCGTTGGTGGTGAATTCGGCAATGAAATCGGCCAGGGCTTGCCTCTTGATAGCAGCGCGAGGATGGTAGGTGACGTCATACTGACTTAGTTCAATGCACCATTTGAGGAGTCGTCCAGAAGTGTCGGGACGATGGAGCACCTGTCTTAGTGGCTGATCGGTTAGAACTCTGATGGAGTGAGATTGGAAGTAGTGTCGTAGTTTTCGTGACGCGATCAATAAACAATATGCCAATTTCTCAAGTTTAGGATATCTGGCCTCTGCCCCTGTAAATCTCTTACTTATAAAGTACACCGGGCGTTGTGTGCGGTCTTCTTCTCTTACCAGGGCAGCGCTTAGAGCATGAGATGATACAGCGAGGTATAGGTATAGCTCTTCGCCTTCGTTTGGAGTTGAGAGTACTGGTGGTTTCTCAAGGTGTTCGATCAGGTTAAGGAAGGCTTTTAAGCATTCATCGGTCCACTCGAACTTTCCTTTGTCTTTCTTGAGAGCTTCGAAGAAAGGGACGCACTTGTCAGTTGCTTTGGAAATGAATCTGCTTAGGGCGGCTACCTTTCCGTTTAAGCTCTGCATTTCTTTTCGGGTGGAAGGTATCCTTATTTCTTTTAGAGCCCGGATTTGTTCAGGGTTTGCTTCGATTCCTCTGGAATGGACAATGAACCCTAAGAATTTTCCCGATGACACTCCAAAGCAGCACTTTAGAGGGTTCAGCTTCATTCCATATTGGCGAAGTACCTGAAACATCTCGCTCAGGTGGCTTACATGATCGTCGGCTTTTCTGGACTTTACCAACATGTCATCCACATATACTTCCATAGTTCGTCCTATTAATTCCGCGAACATCTTGTTGACGAGGCGCTGATAGGTGGCTCCGGCATTTTTGAGTCCAAAAGGCATGACTTTGTAACAATATAATCCCCGGTCAGTAATGAAGCTAGTGTGGTCTTGATCGAGAGCGTGCATGGGAATCTGGTTGTATCCGGAGTATGTGTCCATAAAAGATAAAAGTTCGTGCCCGGCAGTGCTGTCCACAAGTTGATCGATTCGGGGGAGCGGGAAGCAGTCTTTCGGGCAAGCGTCATTTAAGTTGGAGAAATCAATACATGTTCGCCACTTCCCATTAGCTTTCTTTACTAGTACCCGGGTTAGCTATCCACTCGGGGTAGATGGCTTCTCGTATGAAGTCATTAGCAAGTGGGTTCTTTACTTCCTCGTCGAGGGCTGCTGATCGTTCTGCTCCCATGCTTCTCTTTTTCTGCTTTATCGGTGCCCTGGTGGGATCGATGTTCAGCATGTGGCATGCTATGTCTGGGGAGATTCCTGTCATATCGGCATGTGTCCACGCAAATACATCTAAGTTGTGGCGGAGAAAGTCGATGAGTTGATCCTTCAATTCTGTTTTTAGTTGAGATCCTATTTTTAATAGTCTGTTTGAATCATGTTTGTCTACAGATACGAATTCCATGGCCTCTGTAGGCTCAGCGGTAGCCTCCTCCTCCTTATCCCTGGGGTCTAGTTCATTGAAAGGATCGCTGGTGTATCGAAGAGGAGGGGCTTTATTTAGTTGCTATGCTTCCAAGCTTTTCATGCAGAGAGTAGTTTCTGCATCTTTCCCTTTATTCTTTCTATGGTTATTGCGAAGTTCAGTTACATAGCAATCTCGAGCGGCGTCTTGATCTCCTTCAACTTCTCCTATTCCGTCATCTGTTGGGAATTTCATCTTTAGGCACCACGGGGCTAGGACAATTTGGAAGTCAGACAAGGCTGGTCTTCCCAAGAAGGCGTTGTAGGCCGAGTGGTTTTCTATTAGTACGAACGTTTGTTTTCACACGACGGAGCGGGGATGACTTCCTATTTCGACGAAGAGGTCAAGTTGCCCGAGGGGCATTTTCGCATCTCCAGTGAAACCGTGCAGGGGTTTGTTGCAGGGAGACACATCCTTCATTGACAGTTTCATTTTGTCGAAAGCATGCTTGAACAGGATATTTACGGAGCTTCCTGTGTCTATTAGAATTTGGAAAACTTTAGCTGGACCGAACTAGGCAGAGATGACCATGGGATCCATATGCGGATACTGTCTTCCTTCTAAATCACGCTTACTGAATACGATGTCCTCACTCTCTTTCCGTTTCGGGTGGCGTTCTTCCATAATGGAGTTAACATAGCCTTCAGCATTTCTAAGTGACTTGCCGTATCTTTCCATCTCTGCCCAGCTTCTGTCGGCGATGTGTGGTCCTCCCGAGATGGTATGGACCACTATCTTCTCTTGACTAGAGCCACTGGTGTTGCGATTCCCTCCGCTTACTTCTGGGAGGGGTCGCTTTGAGTTCTCATTGGCAGGAGTTGGAGTCCTGTTCTGACCTTTCACATAGCGTTCCAGCCTTCTTCTCCTGATGTGTTCTTCGATCAAGTCCCGGAGATGGTGGCATTCATTGGTGTCATGTCCGTGGGATTCGTGGAAGCGGCAGAACTTTCCAGACTTGAGTGCGTTATCAGATTCTTTCTTGTGCGGGGGGCGCTTGTATCCGAGTTCGCCCTGAGTGGCTAGAAAGATGTTTTCAATTGTTTCATTCAAAGGAGTGTAGGAGTCAAATCTTGGTCCTGGCCGATATTGGCGTTTTTCAACCTTCTTGCCCCCAACATTGTCTCTAGATTCATTTCTTCGAATGTCCTTGGTTGCAGCGGGAACCTTGTCTGAAGTTGTCTTACCTTGTTGCCCTGACTGCCTCTCAGTGGCGGCGTCTTCGAGTCTCATATACTTTCCAGCTTCATGGAAGAAATCAGGTAAAGTGGCTGGTTTTTCCTTAGTTAATCTTCTAGCGAACTTGGTATCCGGGTGTACACCACTACAGAGGGCCATTAGGGTGAGTTTTTCATCGGCATCTTGGACTGCGGCCGCTGCGGCATTGAACCGGGTTAGATATTGTTGTAGTGTCTCTCCGGATTTCTGTTTGACATTGGATAGAGAATAAGCATCCTTAGGTTGTTCTACGTAGATGCGGAACTGGCTAATGAACCTTTCTTTCAGCATCTCCCATGAGCTGATAGACCCTTGGGGTAGATGGCAGAACCAGGAGGTAGCTAGATCTGCTAGGAATAGCGGAAAGCATTTACACAGCACCCCTTCTGTTGCCCCGCTCATGAGCATATGCTGGGTGTATCTTTGTAAGTGTACGATGGGGTCGGAAGTCCCCTTGTAAGGTTCCATGGTTGGCATTTTCCATTCCCGGGGGGTGATGGCAGTTTCGATATTGCGGGTGAAGGGGCTGGTGACCCTAGCGCCTATTCCTCGGTCCCTTCGCTCCCGTTGGACGCATTCTCTGAATAATCGTGCCATTCTTTCATCAGAATTTGGAGCGGATAAAAATGAACATAGTTCTTCCCTGCGAGATCGATCTCGTCCAGATGACCTGTAGGGATGGTATAGTCTATCACTTCTGACGTTATCCAGTGGTTGCCTCTGGCTGCTCGGATGCATGCTAGGACCAGCTACAGTTGCCCCCTGCCTTGATCTTCCCCTGTGGGGTTCTGTTTCGAGCATTTCCATGGGGTCAACTTCGGGCAGGGTTCTAGCTCGGCTTCGTTCAGCGGGGTTTCTATGATTAGGTGGGATGACTGGCTCAGCTACATCCGACCCTCGCCTGGCGCCTCCCCCACTGGGTTCGGTTCCGAGCGCTTCCTCGAGTCGGAGTTCGGGCTGAGTCCGGGCGCGGCCCCTATCATTGTTATTCCTGTTGATGGCTTCCTCGAAGAGGGAAGATCTTTGCTGTCTCCGAGATCCTCCAGATTGGGATTCATCCCATGATTCAGTGTTGCGGTTGGATTCTTCGACATCCCTCAAGCGTGACATGAGTTGGTTCACCAAAGCTTCTTGTTGGGATGCGAAGCGGTTAGTCACTTCCACCATGACTCTGTCTAGGTCTGCTCTAGTGATTACTGTCGGTTGTTCCGCGGCAGGGGCTGTTAGAATTGCCTGATCTACCTGTGGCACTGCTGCGGTCGTGGGATGGTTCTCTTGATCTGGATCCACTGGATTTGGAGCGCTGCTAGTTGCAGCGTTCTTTCCCTTGTTGGCGTCTTTTCTTGGTCTGGAAGTCATGTTTCCTAGGCAATGAAGGATGCTATTGGGAAAGAAGGTTGAATGAGGGAAGCTGAAGCTTGAGTTCGGCTCTCAGTGAAAGCACCAAAAATGTTTGCGCAAAAAATGGGCAAACACCTCCAAGTCGTGTGATTTAGTTGATTTTATGTGATTCTTAATGACTTAGATGAGTTATGTAAATATGAAAAAAGCAGGGGCTGAAATATAAAAGACACGCAGATTTATAGTGGTTCGGCCAGAACGTGCCTACGTCCACTTTATATGTTATTATCTTCTTTGTTTCAGATTACAAGTACAATGCTTTGTGTACAAGTATATGAAAGTAGTTTGAAAGTTCCTTTCGTGCTTGAGCTCTCAAACTTGTCTGCCATTGTTGTACCCCTGCCCCTCTATTTATAGAGTGAGGTAGGGGGCCGGGGTCTCGGATGTATATAGCTGCTGGTGGGCCCGGGCTGAAGCGATCTGGACTGGCAATCATCTGGCTCGGCGAGGCCTCATTTGGCAATGAGCTTGGACCGGTGGTAGGATTGGACCGGTGGCAGGTGTGTATCCGGTAGTGAGGTGGTTCGGTAGGTGGGTAGGCGAAGCTTGGGTCGGTGCCTGTTTGGATCGGTTGTGGAGAAGAGGCTATGGTCCTGTGGCATGTTGGTTCGGTGGTATGTTGAGGAAAGTGTGATTCGGTAGTGGTCTCTGGACCGGTTGTTTGGTGGAGGACCGGATGAGGTTTGACCGGATGAGAATGCCGGACGAGCTTATACCGAATGGGAATGCCGGATTGACTTCCATGCTTGTATCGAGCCATGTGTTTGCCGAATGAAGTGGTTGCGAACCCGGGTGAAACTGTGATTCCTTGGTCTCGAGATCTTCTGGGTGAGAATTCGCCCAACATCCACTATTCATATTAAGTATGTATAGGTAAAATGTTACATGTTTATAAAGTTCATTGTTCAAATTAGTAAACTAAATACAGAATAAAAAAGATTACGTAGACAATAAGTTACGATATTGTGCTTCTTACACATCGACTTGACACTCTACTAAGGATTAACCTTGGAGACTAATAAATCTTTTGCTAGTATGTAATATTATACATAACAACCCTAAATGCAAGACACGCCATTCATAATATCCATAATCTACGCATACAAGCACTAAGATTCGATATGTATCACAAATGATGATCCATTAAGAGTAGAATTTAATACAACATTATAGAGCACATCTATCACATTTACTAATATACTAAACGTCGCACCGAATATGATATCAATATAAATATATCGTGTAAATTCTACATTAGATATCATGTATAACATGTCCCAAAAATAATATAGTCCAACATGTCAATATCCCGTAAATACTCAGTAGATACAATCGTAGCGGTAATAGTTATGGCTTTATAACTTGCCTCAAGCTAGTAGAACCTCCATCTTTAAATTAATATGTTCAAAAAATAAATAACAAAAGAGAGGGTCAGACATTCTAGTGAAAAAGAAGTATCACTAATTTGCATGATTATCGATATGCTATTATATTGTGCACAATACTAAATGGTAATGTCCAAGGTAATGAGACCATACATCAACTTGCATCTTCACTTACATCCAAAAAGTTTGCACATTCTACTAGAGTGTTACATAATATGTGATAAGTCTATCATTTACTAATCATCATGGCACCGAACGTGACTCAACCATCACATAGTAGGCTAGTGTATCTCGGGTCTCTAGGTTGGTCGAAGACCTGCTATTTATCATCATCGGTGTAACATGAATACTAGAACACTTCAAATGCATCGTCCGTCGTCTACAATCGTATCGAATCTGAATTGATATACACATGTCTTACTCCTAACAATTTTTTAGAAGGGGGAACTAGGACAAGTAACTCATGACCAATAACCACTATTACAAAGTAGCCTGAGGTTTACACCTTTGCTACCGAGATAGAATGTCTTATCTCTCCAAATTGATGTTGCCTAAAAAAGTAATTAAGATAACAACACCTTGTTCCACAAATGGAATATAAGTATCAAATTCCAAAGTCGTAGTTAGGGACACTGACTTACTATGTATAAGCAACATCTAATGGAATCATATATTGCAATACCCTAGACGTCTCGTCTCGAAACCATCGATGATTATAAATACTAATTGAACCACATCTCGAACCACCATAGTCTATAGATCACAGAACGCCCGTCAAACGTTTCCTAACATATGGCGTACCATCCCTGAACTCATCATACTGCTCTATATCACTCTCGAACTTACAAGCATCATAAAAGCGTCCTTAATGAATTCGAACACTTGAAACATGAAAGTTCAAAACATAAAACTCAATTACCAAACTACAGAAGTTCGGACATCTTGTAACAACCCTCTCCGAAATGGGCCTGATATCTGATCCAATAAAATCCCAACGAATCTTAGGTCCATTCCGGTGTTAGCCATTGGTTGGTATAATTGACTAAACAATACATAGAGCTTTCAAAGTCTCACAGTGGAAGGATTAGAATGTAAAAGTAAAATAAAGTACTCAACTCATAAAACTGAACTATAGAAGTACACTATCTCTGTAGTACACAAAATATGTCTGATATATACTCTGGGTACATCATAACAACATAAATAGATAACCAGAGTAGACAGCCACCCGGTAAGTCTCCACCGATCTTCTCCACACTCATCATTGTACCTAACTTATGGATTAAAATGAGCAGAGAGTTAAAACGACCATGTTTGGTAAATAAAACTTCAAGTTTTACACTAATAGTATATGGGTGGTAAGCATTTAGATAAGTATTATGCTATGTATGTATTATATTCCCCTACATACCCCCAACCAGGGGATAATGGCCCTATAAATCCTACTCCATGATTACAAAAGCAGGTGCAATGCAAGTATGGAGTGTACTGGGTTCAACAACCCATCTCTAGTCCAATCATGTCCTAACTATGAGAGAGGAAGTACATGGGCTACTTAATACCATTTAAATGGAAAGTAGGCAGACACTCTAGTCAGTTAACACCTAACCTTCGGAGAACCACTCTTGGTACTCCTTAACCGACATCGTACAGAATCTCTTCTAGGCTACTTAAAACTTCTTAGATGGGGAACGGGTAGACTCTCCAACAACCATTTAATACCTCGCCACGAAGTGTATCTCCCCCAAGAGATTTTTACTAACGCGCCTAGATTATAATCTCGACTATTTAATACTTCTTAAGTGGAGTGAGGTAAACTCTAACATAGCCATTTAATTGCTCTACCCCATTAGACCCATCTAGGGGTTACGCCGACTTTATGTCCGGTAACCCAACTGTGACGTCCCATATTAGCTTGGAGTTAGTAGCTAGATTAGCTAGGCATACTTGCCCTACAAAATTAGGACTATGTGACGGCCCAAAAAATTCATACCCTTTGAGTTGACAATAAACTACATATTTCTTACCCAATGTGAACAGAAAGTCGGATTATCAAGGGTAAAATAAAGAAAATAGAAGAACAAAACAGAATCTCACTCGAATGGAATAACATATAGTATTGAACAAATATCTTTATAGTGGAATTTTTTAAAAATACATATATCAGAGTCTAGCCTAATTTCAGCTTGGCCGATTATAAACATCTATCCATACAAATGTTGACAATCATCAACCAATGCAGAATAAGCAAAGCGAATAATAGAATACGTTCATACTAGATGAATATCTCAAGCTCCCCTTTGGAAACTCCAACCGTCTTCAACTAAACCTGAAACTACTCGGATCTAACCCGAGTATTGAAAATACCTAGATCAAGCTTGATAAACCAGCGTGATAAAAACTCAATAATAAATGACAGTATCATAATCAGCCCTTGAATAAAATCCTTTGGAAAGAAGGAGTATCTCATAAGACCGCATCCACACATAAACACGGTTGATTTTTAATTTATGATAACTAAATCGCTTTTATATACCAAAATATTTGATATTATTTCTAATGACATTTCTTTGAAAACATTTGCAAATAAAGTTATCAATCTTAGCCGAAAGTACTACGTTATTAAATTCCAGCATACTAACCACAAAAGCGGGTTCTATAAACAAAATCGCAAGCACTTATTGGAGAATGGGTTTCAATACAAATGACCAGGTGAAGGGAATACCTTCCGACGGTACATCTCTAGAGGAATGTAACGAGGCCAAATAGATGGTCCTCTACTAACACAAGACCGGCCTACCTCTTCCTATATAGTACCGAATATGTCATCACCCTAGTCGTTACCGACCTAATCGAGACGTTTCTTAGTGTACAACATAATAATATAAATCTGAACATCATAGCAGGTAGAAATATATCAAGAAGCGGGTGATTATAATGTAATAGTTGCGAACCACGTAGCCTTGCCGCATCTACTGTGTTTTGGTCATTTTTGGGTGTGAGATCTGAGGTAACGATTACCTTTTACATAGCACATCATTTTTCCTCTTTGAAAGCCACATTGCCATTCCATAATCACATGACTGATTCCTAAAAACATATAAACTCTTGAGCTCGAATGTCTCGGGAAAGGGTGTTAAGCTAAGAGAAGGTGTCTCCTCCGCCACCTACTGATATACATTATATAGAGACCACTCATTTATATATAGAATGCAAGGTTAGAAACACATCCGTACAAGTTGTCCAAGAACAAGACGAATGCACCCTCCAAACATACGATAAGATTGGTAGCGAATAGTCCTTGTGTTTTTGAGAATTTTCGTAACAAAGAGACCAGGGCTGTTATAAGTATTTCGAGAGTTATCCCTAATCAAATCAACAACCAGTCCTTTGTCACTATTCGTCTTAATTTCTTCAACTTCTGATCTTTTACTTCGAATATGCAAATCGGTTCGAAGTGGTCTTCAGATAGGAATCAGCCAAATTCGACCCCGGTTCCTTCAAAATCCAATTATCGATAAACATTGAATATGAGTACATAGGATTTATTAAACCCTTTTCCATTCATTTCTTTTGAGTTAATTATGAAAATTCCCTTTTAGTCTTAGAGTAATTCTAAGGTAATTCTCTTCTCTTAGGAAAATATTTCCAATTTTCTTACTAAATATCCGATCAAAATTCTTCAACCTTTAAGTGGGTCAAAAATAATGTAATTTAAGACATTATTTACTGTAAACCCAAAAATCAATCTTAGAAAACATTACTGAGTAAATAGGGGCATGGAAATCATCTAAATTTTCCTCAATATTAATTTCTGTTTTCAACAAGTGCTATGGGTGGAATAACGGTGAAATCACCTTTAAATTCCATGAATAGAACGAGTTCCCTCTTCGTTCTTTAATACCAAGTACAATAAGATCATTTCTATGCAATCCAAGTTGTAATTTATAAATCAAAATCTTTTATACTTAACTTGCTTAATTTTTGGAAAATATAAATTCTCTTTTATTATGCGAAAATGATCTTTTTAGAGCATTCAGGCTATCCCTTTGATCTTCTCCACCTCTCATTTAAAAGATAAAGCGAAGGTCAAGTTAATTTATGGCATTGGTTGCTCCATTTCAAACCTTGATTACACGCCTTGTTTTATTGTTTAGCTCTCACAGGCGGGACAAATATACTAGTAATTTCTCATACTCAATTATTGACTAAATCATCTTAAAATTCCTTTATTATTCATTTAAAACATTTCTAAATAATTCAGGAAAGAACCACCAAGTTTAGAATTATGTTTTCAAATTTATAGAAAACTGTTGCAAAAGCATTGCAAATGGTATTTTAAAGCTATATAGACCAAATTGACTTTTCTATCATTTAAAATTCCATTTTTTCGACTTGGATCACTTATAAAACATTTTAAAATATTTTTAGATATTTTTCCATATTTTGAAAATATCAATTTCTAACATTGGTTACTTAACTGCAATTGCACGATTTTTCTGAAAATTTGTTTTGGACATATTTCAAAGTATACAAGACGAAATCTCGATTTTATTTTTTCACTTAAAAACCATGGATATAATAGTCTAGATATTTTTTGTTTCAAAGAAATCGGAGCTATATTTCATTCTGTACATTCGTTTAAACCTTTGGGCATAAAATCTCGAACTGCCAATGCGCGACGCGCCTAGTTTTAACTTAATTTTCAAAACTTGAAATAAATTCTTCAAATTGAACTTAATTGCTTATAAAAACGTATAAATCATTTGAAATCGATATTTTCACTTATTAAGTATTTAAAATATATTTTCACTATTCTCATATTATAATAGTATTATATTTCCAATATTTTAATATTAAATTTTTAAAACCAATTTCTATTCAATTTCAATTATAACTTCAAATTAAACTTAACTAAGACTTAAATTTCAAATATAATTTCGATTCTAATTTAAATTTGAACCTTAATATCAATTTCAATTTTTTTCAAATCAATTTCAGTTTCACTATTCATCTCAATTTTTGATTTCAAAATCAATGTCACTTACAATTTCAAATTCGATTTCAAGTACAATTTCGATTTGGATTTCAAATTCAACATACTTCAATTTCACTTTGAATTTTATTTTCGATTTCAAATTTAATTCCATTATTCAAAACGAGACTTGATAATTCTAACACATACTATATTGATAAAATTGGTCATATTTAACAAAGGAGATTACTTAATCACAAATAAGCATAGTCACTTTCAATATTCATCAATAACATAACATCCATTCCCATAGCATGGTGATTAACACTTATTGAGTATATTACCACAACTCAACTATCCAACCAACGTATTCAAACATTCATTTCAGCCAAACGTCCATATTATTAAATGGTGATAATTAATATAACATATGAAATGGATAATAACGATTATTATAATATAACAAAACATGACTGAAAGAAAGCGACGAGAATTTCTCACCTTCATTTCCACTCCGTCAATCTTTATACGAATTAGCATGCTTCTATCTTACAAATTAACGCGTACTTTTCTTGAATTACCGCTTTGAATTTCTTTTTTTCTTTCTCTTTTTATTTAAAGTGGAGGATTGTATGGTTCGGCTTTGGGTGTGTGGGTGTAAGGCCTCTTAGGTGGCTCGGGTAGGGTGATGGAGGCATGTAGGGCTATGTAGGTGGAGGGTATAGGGGTGTACGGCTTGGGTATGGGTGTGTAGGGTGGTTTAGATGGAGGGTATATGTTGTAGGAAGCGGATATGGTGATTAGAAGCTCGATTGAGGTGATGGCCGAGAGTGTGGAGGTGAGTGTGTTGCTTGGGAGGCTTGGTAGGGGTGTTTGAGGCATGGCCATGGGTTTTGGGAGGTGGGTAGGTGGTTGGCTGAGGAGATGGAGGTGATAAGGAAGGGATACGACTTGTAGAGGTGGGGTTTGGGTGTGTAGAAGCTTGGTTAAGGTGATGGGATGGTAGAGTAGAGTTTAATGGATGAAGGAGGAAATGAAAAGGATGGAGAATGATTCTATAGTAAGAAAGTGAAGATATTCTTGCTCATTTTTACTAGTAGTTTCTTGCCAAATGACTACAATACCATTCTCTGCTTTTTGTCTTTTAAACCATACTTAAACACTTTTTCCAAGATGAGAAATAGTCAAATCATGTTACTTTTGAATTATTGTTTACTTTCACTTTTCAAATTGAATTTCCATTTACATGAAAATATAAAGTATGCATAGTTTGTTATAGGTTATAAAGATAAAATATATATGTTATAAGGTGGACGTGTTCATATAACGTTGCGACGACTTGTTATGGTTGAAAATAGCATTGTTATTGACAAATTTACAGTTTTTGTTTAATTATTCATTGATTTAAAACAACTTAGAAATTGAACTTCGTACTACATTTAATAAATTAAAACAATTCTATTTAGGATAAAATTTCATATCATTAGGGTCAAATCAAAATATTGAATTTTGGAGTTGCATTGACAAAATGTTACAAGTTTAGAATATTTTTGTAAAACGGTAAAAATATATTTTTCAAACCTATGTTATACTTCTATTATGTTCACTAAGTGATTTCAATAAAGCTTGACTTTTCAAATTAATATTTAAAACTATTTATTTAAGCATTTATTCATTTTTAACAAAACCTTAATTTTGTTGATTTGTGATGAAGATCCAAATTCTTTATTTTTCATTATTAATCATAAGATAAATAATTTCTCCTTACTTATTCATTATTAACAACATATTTACTTGAGTTCAAAACCTTTTTAAATTTGAAATAAATAAAATATCTTATCTTCGAAGTAGTGAAATTACGGGTCGTTACATTCTCTCCTATTAAAAGTATTTCGTCCTTGAAATAAAAGTTAGAATTTATACTAGGTTTTCATAGTATAAGATACAAGCACGGAAAAAATGTAAGTGAAGGAAATCAAAAACATACTAATATATATAAAATATCATTCGATATAAGCAAAAAGATCTCTTCTACTAGCCCGAGCACATACTACGTACTTGAGGTCATATATAGAACAACATAAGTCTGTCCCACATCCCCCATATCTTAGCACGTACCATGCACTAAAGATCATAACTATTAGATAGATAAAACATCCCAAAATCCATGAATATCATACAAGCATATACAACAGCTAACCACCTAGTCCTCTCAAAATATCATTACTACTTTATGTTTTTGTTTTTATTTTTATTTGTTTATTTTCTTAGTCAAAATGCCTTGTTAGTTCAAATCTTAATTTTATCTATAAGCTAACAGAGATAGATGATAACAAAAATAAATTATCAAACAAAGGATAATTAGAAACACCGATAGAAATATCCACTCATGCATAAAGTGACTTTATGGAAAGTAAACTTCAAAAGATTACTCAAAATATATTAAACCTAGAATTTACTTAGATAGCATTTGTTAAAACTTGTTCGAACTAAACTAACCCCTCGTAACTCCTTTTACTTTTTCTGCGGAAGTAGATGGTTTTATGATAATAGCAAAGGCTACTCCGCTACCTTGATCACTGGACAGTCCTTGATAAGATGACCTTTTAGGAGACAACAATAACATATTTTTGGTGCCATTTACTTTTCAAACTTTTGATTTTTAAAAGCCTTTGCCTTCACTCCCAACTTACTGTAACGACCCAAAATTTTAGTTATTTAAAATTGGAATATTTAATTAATTTTAAATATTGAAAATTAATTTTGTAGGTTAAATAACTTGAATTTTAAATAAAGCATTTTATTGGATAATTCAATATCAGGATTTAATAGTTGAAATTGTTTAAATAATTGAATCTTGGATTTTTATTTGAATAAAAATAATTTGAAATCTTTTTAATCACTATTTAACAAAAATAAAGGTAATAAAACTTTTAAATTGGATTAAAAGTGATTTAACTGATTTTGAATATAACTCGTTTTAATTAACATATAAAAATAGCCTTTCGGGACAAAATCTTGGATGTCGATGAAACCAGTCACATTGAGACCAAAATAATGAATCATAATATGCGTTAAAATTCCGTGGCAGTCAGATGAATCATTTGGTCATAGGAGATCGAAACAGTTGAAATTAATATTGAAAATTTGATATAATAATTGGGTTCAAAAAGCTAGTTTTTGCATACGATTGAATTAGGTCTCGGAACTTCTTCCATTACATTTTGGAATAGGATTATAACATTAGAAACGCCAGGCAACACACCTCGATTGAATTCCGTAATTATATAGCTAGATATTTTGAACTTTAAATAATATATTCTTTTTCGATTTAACTTTTCACTGCCTAACCTTTCTTTTCAGCCACCCTACCCTGAACAAGCCCACACCCTTACGTTGACTTCCATCTTTCCCCCCTTATTTAAACGTGGCTAACAGATGCTTCTTCTAAAAAATTGTTGAATTCAAAAATCAATATATCAAAAGCTGCTCAATTATAAAATCTAAAACATGTTTTAAAAATCATGTTTTGGTGAGAGCTTCGACCTTATATGTTTCTTTGTGCGTGTGATCAATTTTGAGGTAGGTCGGATTGGAGGAGGCCGACCTAAGGTTTGGGTTTGCGGAAAATTCAGAGGGTGTTTGATGAAGTGGATGTCATATTTGCATTCGGGAAGGAAAATAGCATCTGCGGTATTAATATAGGGACGTGCGGCTCCATTTTGAAAGTCACAATGTTTTACTATGCACGTGGAGGAGGGTGAAGGTCGCGACGTGGTAGGAGGGCTTGGATTTTGATTTATGGGGACTGGAAGGTGGAGCTTTCAATTGAGAGTTTGGCGGCATCCTCGAAGGTTGTTTTCGTTGATCGGAGAGGGTTTCAGTGGCACGGTTGTGCTTAGTGAGGGGTAGAATGGAGTGGAAGGAAGCAAAGTAGGCTATTGGGGAAGAAAGGTTAATTATATAATTAATGTGTTATTAAATTGATTAGTGGATTTTATATATATTTAATTCTCGTTAACTTAAAAATTCAATAACTCTTTCATACGAGATCCGATCAGAAAAAACTTTTTGTGTTGCGATTATGAAGACAAAAGCTTCGAAATGGAACTAGTTAGGATGAATTTGAATACTATAAAATTTGGACGAAAATTGGATGTCGTACGGTTTTAGTTCCAAACTGTAACACTTTGGCGAAAAAGGAAATATCGGCGAGTTAAACTCACCTTTTTGGATAACTAGTTTGATGTATAGCTGATAAACATTGTTGAATGATGGTTTGGATAAATTATTGTATTTATTAGTTTATTTGGATATACTCCCGCCAATTGGAATGGATGAGACCCTATTACATTCCTATGTAAGAGCGGATGACCCTTTGTGCAAGAATCCCTTCGAAGCGGTTGATTTATATTTTATGATTGTATAACATTTGTGATGCAGGGAAAAATAGGTTGGAGGAACCGATGGGATTCCTCGCTATTATTGAATTATATCGTTTCAATAATATTTCCTTTATATGGGTTATTGAATAATAAATATGATTGTGAATGTTATGGTTATAACGTCGTTGTATGTTTTAAATTAAAACCCAGTAGCAATAGAAAACTAATATCTATATTAGTTAAGCGTTGGATGTCTATTGCCCTCAAATTAGTATTTCAAAAATAATATAAACCGCCGTTAAGTTGAAATTGGTTTTAGAAGACAAGAAATATTTTTAAATCTGAAATCAGGTTTTGGAAATATTTTTTTCCGAGGATTTATTTATTTAATTTTAATGGTACTATTTTTAGATTATTCAATTGTATTAAATGTTGTTTTATAGTTATTTTGTTATCGTAATATTGTTTTAAAGTTTTTAATTGAATTAATATTGTTTAAAAAGTATTTAATTATATTAATATGGTTTTTATGTTAATTAATTATATTATAAGAATATAAGATTATTTAATTATATTGGTATTGTTTTAAAAGTTAATTGTCTATAGTGAAATGGATTCAAGGATTTATCAAAATGTGATAAGGTTAAGTATTTAAGAATAATTATGGTTTGGAAATAATATTAAAGAGTATTAATAAGGTTTTAAAATAAATTATTATTATTGATGAAAATGTAAAGATTAATTATTATTTTTCTTAAGCAATATTTTGAAGTCATTAATTATCATTTTTAAGATGTTTTAAAAATTTATAATGTTAATAATCATTGTTTTATAATGGTGTTTGAAGTAAATATTTTAAATTATTTATAAATATTTCTGAGACCTCGGAAATATATTTGAAAGACTTAGATTTTATAAAGGAGTTATAAAATGGATTTGAAGAATAAAGGAAAGGTTATTTGAAATGTGAAGATTTTATAAATGATTAAATATTTATAAATGAATTTCAGAAACAGGTTCATAGATTTATAAAAGAAGTTTATAAATGTTATATGGGTTCATTAAGAGTTACATATAACATTGAAATGTACAAGAAATTGATAAGTGACTGAATTCTTAATAAGGTAATTACTTATGTTTTTCGAAGATTATAAAATGGTTTGTAAATGACCTTGGAGAATTGTAAGGGGAAAATTATAAAAGATTTGAGGATCGAATAGAAAGGAAATTTTTCTAAGTTTTGTAGATTAACTTATACCGTTGGAATAGCTATATGGCTATTTGTAAATATGGAAATACAAGGATTTGCAAGTATATCTTTTAAAGGTGTTTATATGCAAATAATTGACAAAGTAATTTTATATATAAAACTAATTAAAGGGGGTTGGTGATTACTTATATAGTGAGCCAATATTGATTTTCAAAATGAAATAAAATCATGATTGAATGTTTGTTATTCCATAGTTAAATAATCGACTATTGAAAATGGACACAAACGTAACTTTTGAAATATCTAGGAGAAACACATGAGTTATGTGGCACAGTCATCTTCGATGATACTGTACTGTGCGTATAAATCCCATTTCATTCTTCTAGGACGATGATAAGGAAATCCATCCACTAACGATTTGGAGGTGATCTCCGACCTTATCTTTGTCTGTTTTTTCCTACAGAACCGAGATTGAGTTTACCGAAAATTATAGAACGTTGTTTCAAAGAGACCGGGATTGGATATGTTATCCGAAATCCACTTTGATCCAACAAATGGGTTTCGAAGTGCAGACATCGTGAAGATCATAGAATCAAAGATAGAGATATGAAGTGCAAGGGCTAATCGCTACTAATCCTGATGGATGTAGTAGGAACAGTGTCTTTGGTTTCGTTCAGACCCAAAATGGATTTGTATGGATGAATGCTATCAACACATTGTCATTGGAGAGTAATGAGCATTCTAAGTCTAAATTTCTTGAAAGGTAATCGTCGCCTCAAGCCTCATCAACCGGGAATGACTGAAAATCAAGGGAGATGCAGCAAAGCTAAGTGGGTCGCACCCATTAGGGTATGCTATCACCCATCTAGATACATCTACATATTAACGGATTGGTTGCGCCTGAGATCTAAAATAAAAAGGGTTGCAAAGCAACCAAGATGATGACATATTCGACACTATCCAGTCAGGGTTAGGTCGGTCTTGTGTTGGCAAGGGATCCAGGCGAGGTCCTCGGTACATTTTCTAGACGTGTACCGTGATATGTGGTACACAGTGCCTAGTCATTGTATGGAATCCATTCTCCCATAAGCATCGTACGGTTTTGATTGTGCCCAACTATGTTAAAATATGAGATGCATTTTAGCTATTTTAATATTTTACTTTGAACCTTTAGACATCATTATAATATCACCGGATTTTATATAAAAGTATTTTGGTTATCATAAGGTAAAAACCCATCGTGTTTATGTGCAGCGTGGTCTTACGTGATACCTTTGATTTCAAATATTTCTTATAACTTTAAATCCAGTTGGGTGTGTTTTTCTCACACTGGTTTTCCAGACGGATCGAGGTTTATTTCTTTAAAATGCTCGGTTCAGACCGAGTATATTACGGATTAGACTGGATGCTTGGAGCTTCAAGAGACGCGTTGGAAGCCCAAAGATGTATATTTGCAGACGGTTATTTTTTCGTTGTATTCATTGGTGTGTTATCAAAAATTCTGAGGACAGACTGTTATAACTATCCAGGCTGAATTAGGATAGTATACTCAGATTGATGTTTGTATACACACACACACACATATTATAATTTTGCTTCTGTGTAAAGACTTGTGATATGTTATAGATTATTCGTCCTGCTGTAAGGTTCTATATGTTTTAGTTCTCTTCTTATTTTCTTTCTTCTTCTTTTCCCCTAACAATCGGGTTTTTTGACATTGAATGGCTCGGCATGTGATATAGTGGATGTATTCATGTCGATTTTCAAGGGTCGAAAAACCGGTTCATTACACTTACACTCCTCATATAGTGATCTTTTTCCCCATGTCTGAAACAGAATTGTTTGGGTAACTTTGTCTTGATTTCATGCTTCTTCTTATCAGTTCGTATGGTAGTAGTTTGTTATGGAATGAAATCTTCAAATTTCGGGGCATTGCTTATCATCTCCCTGAATGATCCATGGATAAACTTCACCATGTTACCTTAAAGCCTGTTACATTCCCCTAACCAATTCTTAACTTCCATGATCGTTTATGAACCCACAAACTTCTTTTCACTTAGGATTTCAAATTCTAGACATAATGAAGTAAAATTCGTTGGGTTTTGTTCTTCCTCAATATTATATCCCTTAGTTTCACAATTTCTTGTATTCGTAACTTCTTAATTTACCTGGATTTATATCAAACTTTTGATTTTAACTTAATTAAAATATAACGCCATTATTTCTTAATAACCTAATGTTTAGGAGTATGTGATCAAAATTCTAAGCACTAGATTCCAACTAATTTCTTATTGATTCCTTATGGAACATATTACAGTGAAATCGTGCAATTCTAATCACAAGATGTTTATATTTTACTAATCTATATTCCAACAATCATTTATTAAAAATATTTCTTTTTATATAAAATATAAACTTAGGTTAAATTATTTCATTTACTGTCCATTTAAAATATAACCATTTTAAAAAAATTAACAAATGCGTGCTCATTTATAATATTCTTAACTCGTTCTAGGGTGTTACTAACCCTATCTCTAATGAGTTACTCATCCTAGGGTTTTACTGATCCTATCTCTAATGAGACTTACCCCTATCAAACTTCGGTGTTCGCTCAACCAAAAGCTTTAATACAAAACGTGACGGCTTGAAAATCCATAACCTTTGAGTCTACGATAAACCACACATGTCTAACCCAAAGTGAACAGTTTATCAGATCATCAAGGGTAAAACAAAGAAAATAGAAGAACAGAATAGAATCTCACTCGAATGGAATAACATATAATATTGAAAAGATATCTTTATAATGAAAAACTTTTAAAATACATATATCAGAGTCTAACCTAATTTCAACTTGGACAGGTATAAACATTTGCCCTTACAAATACAGACAATCATCAATCAATAGAGAATAAGCAAAGCAGATAATAGAATATGTCCATACATATACGAATATCTCCAGCTCCCTTTTGGAAACTCAAGTCGTCTTCAACTAAACCTGAAAATACTAAGATCTGACCTGAGTATTGAAAATACCCGTATTATGCTTAATAAACCAGCGTGAGAAAAACTCAATAATAAATGACAGTGTCTTATATCCGCCCATGAATAAAATCCTTTGAAAAGAAAGAGTATCTCATAAGACCACGTCCACATATAAACACGGACGGGTTTTTACCTTATGATAACAAAATCGATTTTATATATCAAAATATTTGATATTATTTCTAATGACATTTCTTTGAAAACATCTGCAAATAAAGTTATCAATCTTAGCCGAAATTGTTACATTTTTAAATTCCAGCATACTAACCACAAATGCGTGTTCTACAAACAAAATGGCAGGCACTTATTAGAGAATGTTCCATACAAATGACCAGATAAAGGGACTACCTTCTGCAGTACATCTTTAGAGGAATGTTCTGAGGCCCAATAGATTATCCTTTACTAACACAAGACCGACCTATCTCTTCCTAAATAGTACCAATATGTCATTACCCCGGTCGTTACCGACTTATCTGAGACGTCTCTTAGCATGCACTATAATAATTTAGACCCAAACATCATAGTGGGTAGAAATATATCTAGAAGGAGATGATCATACCCTAATGGTTGTGAACCACATAGCCTTGTCGCAAGTACTCTGTTTCGGTTGTTTTTAGGTGTGAGGCCTGAGGTAATGGTTACTTTCACATAGCACATCATCTTTCCTCTTTGAATGCCACATTTCCATTCCATAGTCATATGACTGATTTCTACAAACGTATAACTTTCTGAGCTCGAATATCTTGGGAAATGGTGTTAAGCTAAGAGAAGGTGTCTTCTCCGCCACCGACTGACATAAATTATATAGAGACCAGTCATTGTGATTTAGAACGCAAGGTCAGACACTCCTCCATACAAGTTGTCAAGGAACAAGATAAACCAAAGGCACTCTCCTACCACATGATAAGATTGGTAGTGAATAGTCCTTGTGTTTCTGAGATTTTTCATAACAAAGAGACCACCACTACTATAAGTATTTCGAGAGTAATTCTCTTCTCTTTAATCTTAGAGTAATTCGAAGGTAATTCTCTTCTCTTAGGAAAATATTCCTAATTTTTCTACTTAACATTCGATCAAAATTCTTTAACTTTTAAGCAAGTCAAAAATAATGTTATTTAACGTATCGTTTATTGTAAATCCACGAATCAACCTTAGAAAACATCATTGAGTAAATAGGGTAATGGAAACCATTTAAATTTTCCTCAATATTAGTTTCCGTTTTCAACAAGTGCTATGGGTGGAATAAAGGTGAAATCACTTTTAAATTCCATGAATAGAATGAGTACCCGTTGTGGACTTTAATACCAAGTATAACAAGATCATTTCTTTGCAATCCAAGTTTAAATGACCTGCCTTTTTGGACAGTTTAAATCGACAATAAGCCACATATGTCTAACTCAAACCATTCAAAAGGGAGGATTGTTAATGGGGTAAATAAGAAAGTAATAGAAGAGAAAGGAAAAAAATAATCAGGATCTCCTAGTAAAAGGACAAAATATAATAGTTACATAAATTGTTCATGAAGTTATTTTACAAATACATTTGATTTCAAATTTATACATAATCAAAGTTATAAAATCAACAGCATACCAAATAATGCAGCGGAATAATACTAGTAAATATGATCCGCCAATGTCCATCTTCATAATCGAGGAACAAGGTCTTCGAAGATTGAAATACTCAGGCTGACCCGAGTGTAATGAAAAGACAAACACTTGAGTCAGAACTAAAATATTATCATGTAATTCAAATCAATATCACATAAAATATGAGTGTAATGGCGTCATAGATGTTTATGGGTTTTTATATCTCTTATCCAACGTACAAACTGAGTGCAATAACTTTGAAGATGCTTGGGATTTCCATTTCCTAAAGATCCGTTAAACTATCTATATGTAGTAAGATATGCTATTATAAGTAGTGCCAATCAGTAAAGTATAATATTGAAAATAGCATTAAGGCGTTACACATATCCCCCTTAACACATTTTATATAATGTCGTAGTCTATACAGTATTGTTAACTCCACCGTAAATGGGTGGACTATCAAGGAACACTCCGTAGGTACAAAACTAACCAAAATCGTAGTGGCCTCGATAAGGCATATGATAAGGCACAACGAGGAAATGCCAGGGTAGATTCTACCGTTTGCACTTTTGAGTTGGTGGTAATGCATAGCCGCAAATATCGGCCACCTCGAAACAGCGCTCCCATAATCAAAATGAAGGTGGCTACCAAATCAATTACAAAGTAACAGATATGCTATCGAAGAAGTGTGTCCGATTGGAGGAGCGACCTTACTTGTCCCATCAATTGCTCCTGTTTTAGTCATCTCAAGCTGTCCTGAAGGCCAGGGCTGCGTTCTTACTTCATACTAGTATCGTTCGTCAAACCATCCTACTTCGTTTTGGATTCTCCACTACGTACACAGTTGTTAAAGTAGTTTCTGTATTGATAGAGAGTATGCCAATAGTCGACTCTAGTCTCTTTAACAAGCAATTTTTATATTTTAAACACTAGTTGGTTCTTTTATATTTCAAACAGTTCATACTTCATATCAAAATATCATATTCACTTTCGAAATCATTATTCACTTTAAATCATATTCGTTTTCAAAATCATAACAGCAAAAATAAGTTAAACCATCATATCAAAATATTCTCATTTAAATCAAGTGAATCTAAATTTTAATAGTTTCGACTTTAAACAGTTTGAATATTGAAATAAGTTTATATATTGAAATAGTTATACGTTAAAAATAGTTTACACATTTAAATATATATATATATATATATATTAAATTTTTTTTATACATTTAAAACAATATATTAAAAATAGGTTATAGATTAAAATAGTTTATATATTAAAAATAGTTCATATCTAAAATGGTTATATATTAAAATATGTTAGTGTATTAAAACTTATTAATATATTAAATGGTTTATATGAGAAAAATAGTTTATATGTTAAAAGAGTTTGTATATTAAAAGAGTTCATATCGAAAATAGTTTCAAATTATTCTTCCAATTTTATAAATCAATTCAAATCAATTTTACTTCCGAAAATTCAATTTAAATTAATCTCAGTTCAATGATTTCAATTCAAAATGCTAAAGGTTTCAATTCAAATTCTCATTAAAAACCACTTCAATCTATATCGATTTCAAATCAATGTTTGAACTACAAATTTAATCCACTTTAAATTCAATAGCTTTCAAAGTTTAAATATTCAAACGTCTAAAATAAATCAATTTCGATCAATTTCAATTATATTTTGAATTCAACTTTAAGATTTCAATTAAAATTCTTTAAACAATTCATTTAAACCATTTCAATTTCAACATTTTAAAAGCTTGGATTTTGAAAATAATTTAGTTCATATAAATCTAATTTTATTTCATTTAATAATATAATTTAACTGGATTCAAAACTTAAGGATTTAAAATCATTTAATTTAACCAATCCGGTGTCGGTATATAATCTATTACCATATGGTCAAGTGATACAGATATATATCATTTCAACCCGTTATAAATTTAATTTTCCAGATATATATTATTTTAACCATATCCCAAATGACAATTTTCCAAAGCCATAATATTGGTCAATTTTATCATTTCGACCCATAAAGATTTTTCCCTAATCTATAAGATCGCTCGGGTATGTATCATTTCAACCCATGGTGATTTTCCAAACAATAACTAGGGGAACTTGCAGTGCGACATCAACATATAAAATCAACATAACATCAAATCATCCAGAATGTCAACAATTAAGCATTCATCACAATCATCCAGAATGTCAACAATTAAGCATTCATCACAATCATCATTCAAACCAACCAATAAATCACAATAATTTACTAGTTATCATTATCAGGTATTTAACTAACAATTTAAATTCAATATTAATTTAAATGGAAAATTAATTCAACGTAAATTCAAATAAATTTAAATGAAAATTTGAAATACCAAACAACAATCAATAAATTTCTAATCACATCATAAATTTAGTTTAACAAACATAAGATAATTTAGTATTCATGAGTGGGTTAAATCACTCGTCTTTGATTTTTAGCCCATTTAAAATCGAAACGAAGGCCAAAATTTCAACAGTCTCACAGAGCAGCCAAACCCGTTCCATATTGTCTGGAATTTTGATACGATCGCAATGGAAGAAACAACACCCCAATCCAAACTTGTATCAAAAAGTTATGTAAGTTAGAAACTCAAAATTTAAATTTAAATATAATGGAGGGCAAAAACATAATTATATTACCTCTGAAACCCTAACTCATGCATACATGAAATCGAACCACGTACACAACCAGTAATATCCGCCATCGTTCCTCAGCTTGTCGCCGCCTTCTTGTTCGAGCAAACCCAGATTTGAAGTCGATGTCGCTTCCCCACCTCCGGTCGCACCTGGCCATGGTCGCGCATCCATCTCGGACATCGTGAGCTGCCAGCGCCACCGCCACCTAAAGCCATGATTTTTGTAAATTTAAACATCCTCTGATATGAACCAGCACCTTAGATCGCTTCCGCTGATCGCCCTCTATGCAATGTCACCTCCCGATCGTTGATTGGACGACGATCTGCCAAGAAATCGAAAACCTAATATAAACGGTCGAGGCTTCTTCATCATTTTTTGGTCAAATGATGCATCAAATTGAAAAATGAATTGCGGCAGTAGATTGCGCTCAATGAGTTCCAACGATATATAATATGATAGGGTATGAAGAGTTTGAATTTTGAAATTGATTTTCAAATTGAAATTAGGGTTTCTGTTTAACATCCATTGAGAAGGAGGAAGCAAACGATGATTAAACAGATACATACAGAAATATGGAATAGATAGGTAAGGTTTCAGGGATATATAAATATAGATAGATGGATAAGAACGAATAGACATACTGAATTGGGTTGGAACGATAACAATGACCCAAAAAGCCCGTTTCATTTCCAAAACGAAAGTAGGTCATCCCTTATATCAAAATATAGATTTTCAATATTTTTAAACTCAATGGAGCTAGTTTCAAACCCTAATTGCATTGTATATAGAACTTAGCTTTTTAATTCAAATTATATTCATTTAAATTCCATAAATCAATTTCTACACATTTCAAGCTCGCACGACCAAATGATAACTTCAATCGCTACAAAACTTGAAATCCTTCAATAATTTAATTTTACAGATCCGATCAAACTAGTTTCATCGAAATCGGAGACATTGGTCAAAATGACTATTTTTACATGTTAATTAAATAAAATTAATATTAAATTGATTTAGTCTACTTTAGATTCAAATTTAAAAGTTAACCTTTTTATCATTCTTGATTTAATAGAAATTAATAATCTATTAAAATAATTTTTTCCATATAAATTTCAAGGTTTAAATATTACCTAAATTTCGAAATCAAATTATAACTGTAATGAAATCCCAGTTAATTATATTTTAATTTCAATTAAATTCTTTTATTTTGATTTACACTCCTTTTATTCAATCATCCAATACCATATGAATTCATTTGACAATAGTTTACATTTTATTACATTCTTATTCCACAATTATCATCTTAACTCATATTAACTACAGTATTTAATTATATTAATTGCAATTGATTTACAATTGATTTCAAACAGATTAAATATCAAGATGATAATAAATCAGCTGTTATACATTTATAAGTCACCTCTTTTAACCTATTGTTTACAAACAAAGGCTGATAAATTACTTACCATATATTGATTCCATTCTACACTAACTAATTTCAATTAATTACTTATAATTTCACTTTTTAATAGAATATTGAATTAAATCTTTATTTACCTTTATTATTACCAAATTAACTTTACAATTCTTTCTACTTATTGAAATTACATTAAAATAATTGTCAATAACATTCAAACAACATTATTAAATCATATCCTAATTATTTTTCTCATTAATAAATCAAAAATTTAAATTTCTCACCATATTAATTTTCCAAAATCTTATTTAATTTAACAGCTTTTAAATATCAAAAAATACGAATTGTTACAAAGTTATAATTTATAAATCAAAATCTACTATACTTAACTTGCATAATTTCTGGAAAATATAAATTCTCTTTTATTATGAGAAAACTTAATATGATCTTTTTGAGCATCTGGGTTTTCCCTTCAGTCTGCTTTACCTCTCGTCTAAAAGACAAAGCGAAGGCCAGGTTAGTTCAGGGAACTGGTTGCGCCATTACTATCCTTGGTTACACACCTTGTTTTATCGTTTAGCTCTCACAAGCGGGGCAAACGTAATAGTCATTTTCGCATACTTAATTATTGATTAAATCATCTTAAAATTACTTTATTATTCATTTAAAACATTTCTAAATGATTCGGGAAAGAATCGCCAAGTTTAGAGTCATATTTTCAAAGTTATAGAAAACTGCTGCAAAAGCATTGCAAAATGGTATTTTAAAGCTATATTGACCAAATTGACTTTTCTATCATTTAAAATTCCATTTTTTCGACTTAGATCACTTTTAAAACATTTTAAAAGTTTTTTAGATATTTTTTCATATTTTAAAAATATCAATTTCTAACTTTGGTTACTAAACTGTAATAGCGCGATTTTTCTGAAAATTTGTTTTGGATATATCTCAAAATATACAAAATGAAATCTCGATTTTCTTTCTTCACTTAAAAACTATGGATATAATAGTCTGGTCATTTCTTGTTTCGAACAAATCCAAGCTATATTTCATTCTGTACACTCATTTAAACTTCCGACGCGAAATTGCAAACTACCGTTGCGCGATGCGTCTAATTTTAGCTTGATTTTCAAAACATGAAATAAATTCTCCAAATTGAACCAAATTACTTATAAAAATCTTATAAATAATTTAATATCAATATTTTCACTTATTGAAGTATTTAAAGTATATTTTCACTATTCTCATATTATAATATTACTATATTCCAAATATTTTAATATTAAAATTTTAAAACCAATTCTATTCAATTTTAATTCTAACTTTAAATTAAACTTAATTAAAACTTAGATTTCAAATATAATTTATAACTTTCTACCTTTTATCCCAATTTCAATTTTTTTCAAATCAATTTCAATTTCACAATTCATCTCAATTTTTGATTTCAAAATCAATTTCACTTACAATTTTAAATTCGATTTCAAATCCGGTTTCGATTTTGATTTCAAATTCAATTATACTTCAATTTCAATTTTAATTTCAAATTGAATTCCACTACCAAAAAACAGGCTTAATCATTCAACCCATACCACATTAATAAAATTGGTCATATTTAACAAAGGGGATTACTTAATCAAAAATGAGCATAATCACTTTCAATATTCATTAATAACATAACACTCGTTTCCATAGCATAGTGATTAACATTTATTGTGTATATTATCATAACTCAACTATCCAACCAACGTATTCAAACACTCATTTCAGCCAAACGTCCATATTATAAAATGGTGATAGTTAACATAATATATAGACGAAATAATCATGATTATTATAACATAACAAAACATGATTTAAAAAAGTGGTGAGAATTTCTCACCTTCATTTCCACTCCGTCAATCTTTATGTGAATTAGTATGCTTTCATCTTACGCACTAACGCTTAATTTTCTTGAACTTGCTACTTTGAATTTCTTTTTTTATTTAAAGTGAAGAAGTGTATGGTTCAGCCTTGGGTGTATGGGGGTACGACCCCTTGGGTGGCTCAGGTAGTGTGATGGAGGCATGTAGGGCTGGAAGGGTGGAGGGTATAGGGGTGTACGACTTGGGTATGGGTGTATAGGGTGGTATAGATGGAGAGTGTATGGTGGAAGAGGCGGGTATGGTGATTAGAAGCTTGGGTGAGGTGATGGCCGAGAGTGTGGAAGTGAGTGGGGTGCTTGAAGGGCTCGAGTGGGGGTGTTTGAGGCTTGGCCGTGGGTTTTGGGAAGTGGGTAGGTGGTTGGCCGAGGGGTGGAGGTGATAAGGAGGGGGTAAGGCTTGTAGTGGTGGGGTTTGGGTGTGTAATAGCTTGGTTAAGGTGATGGGATGGTAGACTAGAGTTTAATGGAGGAAGAAGGAAGAAATGAAAAGGATGGAGAATGATTTTGTGGTGAGAAAGTGAAAATATGCATACTCATTTATACATGTATTTTCTTGCCAAATGACTACAATGCCCTTCTCTACTTTTTGACTTTTAAACCATACTTAAATACTTTTTCCAAGATAAGAAAGGACATGCATTAATGAGAAAAGATGTGTTAGAATTTTTTTTAGTAATTATTTTGTTTAGAAATCTTATTTAATATGAAAAATAGTCAAATCATGTTACTTTTGAATTATTTGTTTACTTTGACTTTTCAAAGTGAATTTGCATTTACATGAAAATATAAAGTATGCATACTTTGTTATAGTTTGTAAAGATGAAAAATATATGTTATAAAGTGGATGTGTTCATATAACGTTGCGACGACTTGTTACGGTTGAAAACAACATTGTTAACGATAAATTTTACAGCTAAAATTTGACCTTTTTTTTTAACTATTCATTGATGTAAACCAACTTAGAAATTGAACTTCCTACCACATTTCGTAAATTAAAACAAGTCTATTTAGGTTAAAGTTCCGTATCATTATGGTTGATGTCAAAATATTGAGCTTTGGAGTTGCATTGACAAAATATGACAAGTTTAGAATATTTTTGTAAAACGATTATAAACATATTTTTCAAACCTATATTATACTTTTATTATCTTTATTAAGTGATTTCGATCTAGTTTGACTTTTCAAATAAATATTTAAAACTATTTATTTAAACATTTATTCATTTTTAACAAAACTTAACTATTTTGATTTGTGATAAAAATCTAAATTCTTTATTTTCCATTATTAATCATAAGGTAAATAATTTCTCCTTATTTATTCATTATTTACAACATATTTACTTAAGTTCTATATCTTTTTAAATATAAAATAAATACAATATCTTATTTTCAAAGTAGTGAAATTACTGATCGTTACAAACTAACATTGCATCCACCATCGGAAAATATTATAGACAATATCTGATATCAGTAACTAAAGTCACACAGATGGTAGCCGGATTAGTTGGGCAAATTTCCGTGTGCTCTCAACGGACCTTGCATTCGTATAACTTAGCCATATTTTTACTCTCCGAGTTTAATGCAAAAATTTCATCAACATACACACACAATATATATATATATATATATATATATATATATATATAAAATATACACCTCACCTATAGTTACGCATTAAAGGCCTTATAAGGAAAACTCCTTATTTCACCTTTATTTATGGATTAATTTCCATAGTTGTTCCTAATTTATTTTATTTGATTGTTTGTTAATTGTTAATTACATTTTATTTTTTTGATTTTTTTATTTAATTTCTTAACTATTATGTACGTTACAAGTTTATAATATTAATTGTCGTTTTTGAGGTTTAAATGATTATATTATTATATTTACGCCTAATATTAAATTATGCCTAATTAGTTTTATGCGTATTTGGATAATTTGTCTATCTCTAATTCGAGGTACTATATTATTTTAATAGTTCATAGCTTTAATTATTATACAAGTCCCAATTTAATACATCAATCCCATAAAAGCCAATATTATAAATAAATTATCTACACAAATAGACTTGTATAAATATTCAAAATGGAATCCAAAACATTCAATTTGTTTTACGTTAATATAACAGAATTACAGTCCATTCCAAAGAAGCAAATTTACAATATAAATCTTTTATATTCCATGCAACTTTTAAATAAATACCATTGAAATGATAAAGAAATCTTATTTATTTTTATTGTAGAAATAAGTGATGCAAACTACAGATAAGAGGAAAAAACTTTTTTCCTACTTTGCACACTTATTTCTACTTCCTTGTTTTAGAATTCTTTGTCATTAAAATCACAAATTGAAAAGTGGAATCAAATAGAATACATAATATTTTTACCGTAAATATTTATGAATCAAATCCTGCTATATTAAAACAAAACAACGAGGATACCAAACAATTCAAAATTATGTTGGAATATTTTGTGGTTCTAGGTTTGATAAATTTTCACATACAAAAATTTTCTAGGTATAGTCCAAATCCAAACGTCAAAGTACATAATATACTAGTAGGGAAAAATTAAGATTTCTACTCATAGACAATGCCCAATTGATCTCCTTGGATTTACTTTATGTGATAGCCTTATCTCTTCCTCTAACTTATCCTCCATTTATTGTATACCATATAACCAATTTATTTACACATATTAGATAAAGAATTTGCAAATTTAGGTGTGTGTGTGTGTGTGTGTATATAATTTATTACTTTTCTCTTTGGCTTGCTTCTTTCAAATCTTCTCCTAATCCTTAAAGATATATATTTATTTTTAAGTTTGAGTAAAAGACATTTTTGTGGAGGGAAGGAATTAGCAGAATGTCATTCCTGACTTTAGATTTGTGTGAAAAGAATGAAGGGACTAGTCTCTTATTTATAATTGTTTAGATGCATCGAAACTGCCGAATCGATATTCTGGTAGAAATTTTAAATCCGGGCCATTCAGACTAAATCAAAACCCTGGCCGTCAAAGCGCAATCATTTGACCACTCACCTATAGGTAGTCTGTAACAACCCGCATATTTATCGGTTTTATATTTAAATATTTTAGTTAAATATTTTATCGATACTCGGAATTTAGTCCGAAAAGCCACTTTTTACAAACAGTTGAATTAGGACTCGAGACCACTTCCATTGAGTTCAAAACGCCGTTTGCGATCTTTTTGAGTGTAAACTTTGATATGTTTGGAGATAGTGGAATTTTGCTACTTTGTCACTTAGGGCCTTGGTTAGGACTGAGCCCATTAACCCCACTTATGTATTCAGTCCCAACCCCTTCTCCTCTTCATTACTTCATTTCTCATTTCCTAATACTCAAGCTTTTATAACAATGGAGAGTGGAAGAGGAAATTAAAACTCCATGCCCTAGTCTTCATTAGCAAATCCAACTTCTAGCCCCAAATTCAAGAGAACCCATTGGTAAGCCTTCTCTTCTTCTTCTCCAACTCATTCTCTTATCAATTTCAGAAATTCCTAAACCTAACTTTGGGAATGTTCTTCTTTTAAAGCTTAGAATCAAGCTTCTTGTGTTGGATTTGAAGAGTGGTTAATTCTCCTTTGCTTTCAAGCTTCTTTCTCATTTTGTTTGGGTTCAAAGGTGAGATTTTTATCTCACATCTTTGCCTATAATTATCTTCGATTGTTAGGTATGAATTTTTTGCAATTGATTTTGGTTTGGATTGATTTGGTGTATATTCCAATCTTTGATGTTTTGAAATCAAAACCTATGAGAATCCTTTTATGGATATTTGGACTTTGATATTTAAGGCGTATCGAAGAGCCGTTAAGGCAGGGTTGTCGTTAGACGTAAATCCATAGTCGTCGTTGCTCGTTCGATCGCTTCTGGTATCCGTTTGGCCATTTTTGGCCTAGGTTCAGGGAATGCCCTGAACCCTTGAATCAGACGTCTAAAACGTAAGATTCAGACGTCTGAATATTATACTGGGAATTTTTATTCCCCGTTATTCAGACATCTAAATCTATATTTCAGACGTCTGAATTGGTTCATTTGGAACCAGAGAGGAAATAGGCTAAAAAGTGCCTATTTCAGATGTCTGAAATCAAAGATTTAGACGTCTGAATTCTGTTTTGGAAAATAGTTTATTTTCCAGATTCAGACGTCCGAATCCTTGATTTCAGACGTCTGAATCTGCACTCTTTTTGCCTATTTGCCTATTTGCTTGAGAATTCCAACTTTAATCGATTCGTGTTGATTCTCTTTTGTTATTATCACTTATTATCGACTTTGATGACATTTTCTTCGTGATTTTTGGGAATATCCATTTTGATGGATTCGGTATCGATTTCTTTGGATTTTATTCACGTCTTCGAATGTGAATTTTGATGATTGATTGTTTCTACAATCCTTTCTATGTTTTGTCACTTTAAAAATATAAAGGTTTTCTATAGTAGTAGTAAATATCAAAACTCTTCCTTCAAATGATTTCAATGCTATTTTATTACAAAGCTCGTTTTCTCAAACCGATTTCCAATCTATTAGTATGTACAAACCTTTACCTCACTCGTATGAGGAATCTAATTAAACGGCTTAGTAAAATAAGTGGTATGAAACGCTTGCGTTTACTTCGTCGGTTAATTCTTGGACTTGTTCGATTGAAACTCTTGTGACAATTTTCTAGTGGAGATCTACAATTTGTTCGTAAATATTTAAGTTAAGCAAGTGGTTATGGGGCATGAAGCTAAACTTTTATATTAATTAACTTAGTGTAATTGACACTTCTCGGTGATCATGACGATCATCTTTATGATTTAGACTAGCAATTGTGCGATGTCTCTTTGACTGCGAGGTTAGTCTAGACCTCATCAGTGTGATTTCGACTCACACATAAGGGGTAGCGCCCCATGGTCTTCGGGTCGTTCGTGTGTCAAAAATTAATGGCTAGCTACCATGAGATAGCGTCTCGTTCGTGTGATACATATGTTGGTGAGTTTTCATGCTCCCGTTCGTGTGATAGGCCTCCCCCCTTTTTATGATTTCTGGATTTCGTGTGTTGAATTCTGGAATTTATGCTTCACCAATTTTAGTGATTTTCATTGATATGATTTATCAATTTTTGGTGCATTGGTGAATTCGTGTGTCATTAACTTGTTGTGAATACAAGTTTTGGGTATGAAACCCTTTTTGGATCTTTGTGAAGATTCTTGTGATATTGAACGATCTTTTGTTGATCATCATTTGCATGCTTATAGTAGTATGCCATTATGGATATTATATGTTTATGCCATATCTTTTACTTTATATCATGTCATCTGATATTTATAGCTAGACTGATCCGTTTATTATTTTCTTGTAAATAATACTCGGGTCAGACCGAGATGTTACAGGTGCTTCTGTTTGACTCCTCTTCTGGGATTTGCTACTCGGACTTTTGGCTAACTATTTATATTAGCAGTTTTTGTTGTATACACTTGAGATATAGACTCATAGATGTATTCTTTTGTATATCACGTGTTGTTATTCTTCTGTACTATTGTGGATCTTTTTGACCACTACTCTGATGTACACTTTCATGTGTTAGTTATATATTCATATCTTCTTCCGCCTTTGTGATATGAATTATCTGTGACTGATTTATGTTATGTCTAATTCTATATTTGTTTCCGAAGATTTATTTATAGCCACCGTGTGATAGCTTTGAGTTTGTATCGGTATGTCGGACTTCCTCCTTAGCATGCTATACTATCTGACATATCGGTGCTCGCACATAGATGTTACACGGATGGTCGCTCCTCAACAGCCTTATTCTCCGCGCTAGTTGGCAGCATTACTCCGTAGTGTTCTTGGCTAGTGTGGGTATAGAGATGGGGCGTCACATAGTCAATCGTTAGCGGTTGACCAGCCCAAAAAGGTGATCGACCAATGGTGGTCCAGCTGCTTATTAACGTTAGCATTAAAGTTTTCCTTAATTATTAAGATATGTTTACTTAAATATTAAGCTATTATCTAATGTTAACTTTATTAATATTTATTAACACGATTCATTTTGAATTATTTTCAATCTAAAATTTTCAAACATTGTTAAATTCTTCGTTTGAACTCCGATCAGAAAGCCTTATATGTGAAAGTTGCCCAAAAGATCGCTACGAACACAATGATGCAAGTTTCATGGCCAAATTCATATGGTTGCTAAATTTCCATTTTTAGAATTATTGTTAGTTAATTTATTTTTCATTGTTAGTTTCCTGTCAATTTAACGAGGTGTTACATTCTTCCCCTTAAAACAATTTCGTCTTCAAAATTACAAAGGGATAGATTGTGTAACATGCACTCTACAACCATGTCGTACAACTAAGTTACCTACATAACCATCTACTCAACCAAAAGTGACATATGATTTCGCATGTGGCGTATTTATAGATGAGCTCAACCCCCATGTGAATGCAAGGCCTTGAGATACAAGCATGTATACAAATAACCTAAATATGCATAAAATTCTATATAAGTGCAACAATAACAAAAAATGTGGCAATCATCCCCTACCATCCAATTTAGAAACCATGATGCAAACAAAACCTATAAAACACTAATCCACAGGGAGAAAACTTACCGGAGAAAAGCTTTGAGTGAGAAGCCTTCATCTTCTCACTACTTCTTAGGTGCTCTCCACTGGATTATCTCCTCATTGCACTCGAACCAGTCTAATTTCTTTATTATGAAGCTTCCTAACTCCATGCCTCTACTGTGTGCGCGATGGCTTGGGGTGCTTTCAGCTCCATCTCTATATCTACTAACAGATCATTAGGCTCTACTATGTTGGTTGTGCCATGCAGACACCTCCTTAGATGTGATACATTGAAAACATTATGAACTCTAGCCAACTTCATGGACACTCTACCTGATGCGCAAGTCTCCCTACTCTCTCCAAAATCAGGAAAGACCAAACAAATCTCGACACTACCTTCCCTGAGGTTCCAAATCTCATAAGCTTCCTAAGAGGTAAACCTTAACAAATATTGTGTGTTGAATCACAAATTTCAACTCTTTCCTCCTCCTATCAGCATAGAATTTATGTCTATCCTGAGTGATCTTCATTCACCATTGATTACTTCAACCATCTCCATGTTCTAATGTATCAATTCTTCCCAATTAGAATTTGTCGGTATTCTCCTACCAACAATTAGGTGACTTGCATGGAGACCGTTATAAGTCTTCATGGGTTCCATACCTATCATCGTTGGTTAACAGTTATTATAGATGAATTTTACTAAAGGTAAATGTTGCTCCCAATGTCCTCTGAAATTCATTATGCAAGCCCTCAATAAATCTTCCATGGTCCTATTCATCCCTTTCCATTTGTCCATCGGTCATAGGGTAGTAAGCGATGCTAAGATTCAGTATCATCCCTAAAGCTAATTACAAACTCCTCCAAAACTCTAGTGAATAAGGGATCCCTATCGCTGACAATATTTATCGAAGCTCCATGTAATTGGGCCGCTTCCTTGATGAAGTCTAGACTAAAGATGTTGTCGTCTTATCAATTCTTACCGAAATAAAGCAGGCACTTTTAGTGAGCCTATCCACTATAAACCAAATAACTTAGTTGCTTCTTTGACTTCCAGGCAACCTATATATGAAATCCATTAATATCGTTCCCACTTCCAAGTCAACAGTAATAATAGAACTCCAGGCATTCTTTATTTAACTTTGATCCGTTGACAAGTCAAATACCTAGCTACATATTCTGCTGCTTACCTCTTCATTCCCGATGAATAAAAAATTCGCTTCATGTCTTTATACATCTTATCTCCAATGGAACGAATAGTCATTCTAGACTGGTGGCACTCAGCCAGTACTTCCTCTAGAACATCCTACACCATTGGGACACATAGGCCTCCATCTCTCTTTAGCCATCCTTTTTCATCAACCAAATACTTGCTGTGATGGGGAAAATACTGTCCTTACTCATCTTAGCCAAAATATCAACTATCATCGAATGTTCCTTCTGCTTCTGACGGATGTAGTCCATTACAGGTCTTGCTTCCATTACTGTCATATATCTTGGGGTGAAATCTGATGGTGTATGGAAACTAAAATTTAAGGGGAACTCCAACTGCCTCCACTCATATATAGCACCTAGAGTAGCATGCCTTTGGCTAAGGGTGTCGATAACATGTTCACCTTTTTGGGGTTATACTAAATCTCAAAGTCATATAATGATATGAACTCTATAAATCTTTGCTATCTAAAGTTTAAATATTTAGGAAAACATGTATTTAAGAGATTATGATCAGTAAATAGCTAAAACTTTTCTCCTAAGAGATAATGACTCCATATCGTTATGGCGAATATGATAGCCACTAATATAGGTGCCATCGTTAACAGCTCCTTCAGTTTCTCGAAGGCTTCTATGCATTTGTCATTCCAAGCGAAGGCTAAATTTTTCTTGGTTAGGTGATTCAATGGTACTGCCTTTTTTGTGAGGTCCTTAATAAACTTCTTAGAGTAACTAGCCAAACTAAGAAAACTCCTAACTACCGTAGCGCTTTAGGAATCTTCCAATCCTGAATAATTGCTACCATTGTAGGATCAACAGACAACCCCTTCTTGGAGGCAATGCGATCGAGAAACCTTACCTTCTTTCTCCAGAAATGATACATTGAGAATTTGGGTTTTAGCTGATGACTATGAAAGGCCTCTAGTACTTTATTTTTTAAGAATACTAGGATGTCATCCACAAACAATACAACAAACTTGTTCAGCTTTCCCTAAAGACTCAACTCATCAAATCTATAAAGTATGCAGGGGTAGTTGTCAACCCAAAAGGCAGTACCTCCCATTCAAGCAGTCCGTTTGAAGTGCAAAAAGCGGTCTTCTCCTTGCTATCTTCGGTTACGTTTAGTTGATGGAATCTAGTATCCAAGTCTAAGTGAGAAAAGACTTTGACTCTAACAAGCAAGTCAAATAAGTCATCTATTCTAGGTAAGGGATGCCAATTTTCCTTGGTGAACTTATGATAGCTCAGTTGTTGGCCCATAGCCTTAAAGAGCCTTCTGCCTTTGTAGCAAAAACAACTGGTGGTCCCTATTTTGAAGTAATATGGCAAATAAACTTCTTCTATAATAGTTCCAAAATCTTCTTATATAGTTCTCATCTTTCTTTAGGATCTATAAGCCACACTAATAGTGTGACCAGTCTAGTATCCTTCTCCAAATCAATCCTAATCTCTATTTCTCTTTAGGGTGGGAGACCATAGAATTCTTCAAAATCATCCGGAAATTCCTGAACTATGGGTAAAAATGAGGGATCATCTTATGATAAGCTAAGGGAATACAAATAGTTCATCATACCCGAGCCGTAGGGTATACAATAAACAATTGCGTCTTTCCCTCTACGATTTTTTAACCATACAATCCTCTTATCATAATCTAAGATAACCCTGTAGTAAGATAACCAATACATTTCCAAAATAAGACAATGCTCTTTAAAATTTTGAACACATGCATTACATATAAAGTCTACATCACATATGTCCATCACTAGTCCTCTGTAAATCATAGAAAAATGTGTCGAGCGCCAACCAGATTTAACACAACTATAGGGTAAATGATAAGTTCGGTTTTTTAACTACATTTTTGGCTATGAATGATTATGTTACTCCATAATCTAGGATACCAATAGTATTTTTAGTAATAATAGTTATACCTTCCGTAGTAGCTTTTCCCTTGTCCTTGGGTGGAGGTTTGCTTGAGACGGGCATGGCTTCAATGGCAAAGCTAGCACGAATGTTACCTCCTTGGAAAGCTTCGGACATTGGTTCTTGTACTTCCCTTCCTTGTTGCAATTATAAAACCTCCTCTTAAACTTCTCTCTCATCTAATTCACCCTATAATTCTTAGCAATATGTCCCTCCGTGTGGCGTCTCTGGCATCCCAAACCTTCCTTTTTGAACTTTCCTTTAGCCTTCTTGTCCTTTTAAAACTCCTCATTCTTTGATACAGCTTGGTCATCGACTAGCGTTTCATAAGTGGGGCCTACAAGAACTTGATTTAAGAGTAGTTCCTTCAGCCCTTCACAAATTCCATCTTCCTACTTCACTTGGGTGTCAATTAGATTCATCCCAAATTTGGCCAATTCTATGAATTTATTAATATACTCCTTTACTATGGAGTCCCCTTATTTCAAGTGGATAAACTTCTCCAATTGTTGATTCAATTGTGTTGGAAATGAATCGCAACTCAAAGTGAGTCATAAATTCTACCCAACTCATGCCTTCCTTGGCTTCTTTTACTGTCACTTTGGTCCACCAATTTAGTGCCTCCCTTTTTAAGTTCCATGCAGCTTACTCCCCTTGACCCAGTCTTCCAACTCTAGCTCCTTTAATATGCAGTCACAATAATAAATCCAAGATTTAGGTCCTCCGAAATCCCCTAAGCCTAAGAATACATGTCCACTCATACTCTTAAATCCTTACATAACCTAGGGAAGTCTTTTAGACGGAATGTTGGCACAGTGGGCAGAGCGACCAGCGCCGCTGGTGCAGCTTGCTGGGGAATGGGGGCTTATCCTATGACTCTTAGTATTGTTGAAACCATGCTGGTATACTCAGAATGGTAGGTATCCCCTGATTGGTATGGTTCTTGGCCTTGGAGCCGTTGTTTTTAGCCATTATCAACTATCTGTAGGTTGGAAATTTTCAATTAGTCATGACTCCCTACTAATAGTATTTCTTGCACAGCTGAGAATTTGCCAAGTGTTTGCATATGTCGGTGTATATATATAGATGTAACATCCCCCTACCTGGAGGCCTAAAAATAATAGCTACGAATGTTGTAGCCATCCATAATTATTAATCCTCGACGACTAAATATGATGATATTAGGTAGAGTGATAAACAGAAACATAAGAATATGGAGAAAAAAATTAAACAGCAAATGAAGTCCACATTCCATCTCAAAATATTTCAAATTGATTACATAATCCCACTTTGAAGACCACGTTTAAATAACATATAATAACAAAATACGCCAAGAGCAACATATAAAGATGCCCCCTTGGTTGATCAGAGTACATAAAGGGCATTGAATCAGATTGTCTTTACAACCAAACATACAGCGGAAACAAAATAACTTTAAATAACTATATGCCTCCAGCATGCCTCTGGAAGCTTTATTCATCTAAAGAGAAACCAGAAAACCTTTAACTCTCAACCTACTCAAAACCAATTGGGTACCTAAGAGTTTAAGGGGAAAATAAAAACTTTGAGTCAGACATAAAGCCTGGTATGAATAATAATTTACCATCTCAAACCATTTGGATGTCTAGTGAGACCGCGCCGCTTAGAGGAATGGGTTTTCCCCTTGCTAATATCCTAAAACATATATAAAACCATATACTGTGCTCCTGCATCTACAATGGTTAAAACATAGTATTTCAAAACATTATGATGATGTGGAAAATAATTAAATCAATTCTGGATTACCCATCCCTATTCATTCTGACTATTTGTCTTAATTATCATTTACAAGGTTACTATTAATCTATTAAATGTTAAGGACTATCAATCTAATTACTTAGTTTTCATAGGATCACTAAGAACCTGTTGGAAGTCTTATTGCTTATTCTAGTTTTCATGGGATAACAAAGAACCTATTGGCTGACTGCCAATATCTTAATCCGGATATAGTTTTCATTGGCTAACTACAAACCTACTGGCCCCTACCAGTATCAAATCATAGTTTTCATGGGATGAATATGAACCTATTAGCCTCTGCCAATATCATACAGTTTTCAAGGGCTTACTGCAAACCTATTGACCCCTACCAATATCTTTAATTAAATTTTTAACATCTATTAAGTTATATTCACAACTGGGTCAACCTAATTGGTTATTTTGCCCTTTCCCCATAATACAGTTATTGTTAAATAACAGAGTAAATAACATTTCAAAATATTTATTTATGCCATGGTTATTACATTAAATTAAGATCGGTTTTATGACTTGAAACATAAAACATCTCTTTCAAAACCTCTGGATAGCCTCCTTTCGAAAGCAAAGAACTCTTTTCAAAATATTGAATACATACCTTTCGAAGCCCTTAATATATATTATCTTTCAAAACATATTATACCTTTCGATGGTATCAAATCATCTTTTTAAAACATAGAGCTTCGAAAAAAAAGGTACCCCTTTTGAAAGCATTGGGTTTACTCTTTAAAATTCATTTGGGTCAAAATGGTTATATATGAAAGTATCTCTTTCAAAGCCAACATAAATTTGTTTGGTGAAAAATTGATGGTGTAGGAGCTATCTAGTTCGAAAGAAAAGGTCTTTAAAAACCAAAACTTCAAAGGCCTTGGTTGAAACCCCTTTCGACTCCGTCTCCTTCAAACCCAACCCCTTTCGAAAGCAATTAAGAAAAAAGTTTAGTATTGAAGTAAAAACAAGGGAAACTCTTTGAAAGAATTATTGGACAATATGGTCAAAAGTTAGAGTAATGGTTAGGCTTCGACTAGGTCAAAATCAACACCTCTCAAAAGCTTTGTTTAAAGAAAAAGGTCTCCCCTTCGAAAGCTAGTAATTTACAATTAACATGGCAATCTACTTCAAAAGATAAATAAACACCCATTCAGAAAAATGATTTTGACTTAGTCAAAAGCTTTGAAATAAAACAAGGCAAGTATTTAATTTATGAAAACAAAACTGGATTCCAACCCCATCAGGAGCTTACCCTTTGACACCAAGGTTTTCGCCCATCTTCCAATCCACTACATATCTTCCAAAGATGCCATGTGGATTGGTTCTGATTATGATGGTTTCGACTATGATGGGGCGGAAACACCTTTTTCTTATTAAAGGCTGAATTATTGCAATTTTAAGTAAACTATTCTTAACAGCTTGTTGTTATAAAACTCTGGTTGGCTGCCGTACAATTTTTTAATTTCTTTACTTTTGAAATTGCTGCATTTATTCAGATCCTAAATTATAGGAATTAAACATTAAAACCTTCCTAAATAATCTAAATCCAACATTTTCAGAAAAGCCCTTCTTTTAGAATAATTTATTTTCCCTAGTAAATCAATTGGGAATAGTCCCCAAAAATCTCAGAATTAGAATTAATCATGTAATCAAATAAATATTTATCCCAATCGTATCTTATTTTCAATCAATAATTCATAATAAAATTTACATAGCTTGGAAAATTTTGAAAATCAAAACCCATCTCCAAAATCATGTTTTACTTAACATAAAATATTTCCATGGCATTTCAAAATCAATATCTTATGGTTTTACTTTTAAAATCATACAAATTTGTGCATTTAAATAATTGTTTAAATCAAACAATCCATAATTTTTAACATATCATCATCCAATATATCATGGAACCAAAATAAAAATTTAAATCTGAAATCATACGATTATAATACCAAAAAGAAATGGTAACAATTATTATTCATCTTATGTTTGATAAGGAACTTGAGATTTGTTGTTAATTAATTCTTCCTAGCTTGATCTTTGGCTTTAGGTTAAAAATTCTTTCTTTTCCTCTTTGGTAATTGCCGGCTTTGGTTCATATTTTAGATTTTTGTGACCGCGAGAAAAATGAAATGCAAATGGACATAGAGGAGAAGTAGTAGCCATGTATAATTAATTGGCTAATTTACAAATAAGCCATTTTGTTGTTTAATTAACCTTTAAACATATTTGAAGCCTAATTACTTTGTTAATAAGCACGACCATATTTGGTTATTGAAATCAAATCTCAATCTCCTTATTATCATTATTCTATTTAGTTTATCTAACTAAATCTTCTGAATAATGTTATCAAAAATTAGGGATGTTATAGGATCTCCCCTTAAAGAATTTCATCCTCGAAATTCAGTAAGGACTAAACACTAATCATAACAAACATTTGTAATAAATCCTAACAACCATACTAGTCTAACCGGCTAGCTACTATCTATATAAGTCTAACATAGACATACCCTTAGAGCATATCAGGATAAGTATCTCTAATTATGTCCTCTGTCTTCCAAGTACAGTCCTTCTCGTTGTCGTTCCACTGAACTTTCACCAACCTGACTATCTTGTTCCTTAATCTTTTCTCATCTCTAGCTACAACCGGAACGGTTATCCAACAAAGTCAAATTAGGCTCTACCACTAAGTCATCCAACCTTGTCAAAGGAATAGTAGTCTCTTAATCATGCACATATTTGCGAAGGTGAAACACATGAAATACATTATGGATACCTGTTAAACTGCTCGGCAACCCTATTCTATATGCGAGCTTTTAAATCCTCTCTATAATTTGAAATGGACCTACATATCTTGGGGCTAACTTCCCTAACTTTTCAAATCACATCGCACCCTTCATTGGTGATACCTTAATGAAAACCTTTTTTCAACTGAGAATTCTAGGTCCTTATACCTCTTATCTGTGTAACTCTTTTATCTTGAAGAGTTAAGACCGATGTTCAAGTAGGTGTAGAAGTAATATTGTTGTAACCTACCGGCTTCACACTTGACCAAGGGATAGTGTGAGTTGAGAAGGTCGAAAAAGTGATGAATATACAAGACGTAGTTTCCATATGCTATATTTCTAATTGTTGTTGAATTTGACCAAATTAACTTAGGAAATATGTAGAAGAAACACGAGGGTTGTATGGTATTTCTTTAGTGATGTTATATTGTATGTATAAACTCATCTTGCTCTTCTAAGATAAATGATAAGGAAATCCATCAGGATAGAGGATGATCTTCACTCTTATGTATTGTCTAATTATTTATAAAAGAATCAGGGTTAAGTAAACTGATAATCTATTGATTGGTTTTGAGCGTCCGGTAAGTTAAGGGGCGTACTTATATGAAATGACTTCAAATCATACCACTTCAAAACTTTAAATGTGATCTATGTTGGAATCTATGTGGGATTAGAGATCTTTGCGAGATGCTTGAATCCATGTAGAGATTCATAATCTGTTTGAGATAATAGGATCCTTATAGAGATTCATGGACTGTTCGAGTTGTAGGAATCCAGATAGACATTCAAGATCTGTTCGAGTGATAAATATTTGTATGAAAAATGTTGAACATAACCTCGACATTGGAATGGCTAAATGCATAGTAGGATTCATAGCATGCGGTTTAGCTAACCCACAATAAGGTATATCCACTCCATATCTAGAGATGCTTTTGATGCTGCTCAAAGGGTTGATAATTCTTGTATTTCATACCAATATTCGGGTATGGGCCAGTTGTGTTTACATTATGGTATATTTTATCGAGAGATATACGACGCTCGCAAGGTGGTTTTTGATCCTTGTACATGGAGATCTGCTTCAGTTTACTGGTGGTATCTCTACGGCATATCCATTATGCGATGTATCTTAGCAGTCTACAATATTCTTGTGTCATGAAATGCAAGCGGCACAACTATATTCTGATTTATATTCTACACCCTAGACATTATCTATTATATCACCTTATGTACTTATTAGATGGGTGTTCTTTTAAGGGGATAACCATTATGGTATTTTTGGCGGTCTCAAAAGTACTGTAACATGTTGATACCATGTTTTTTGAGTTTCCCACACTAGACTTATGTCCGACTTGTAGTTTTATAATCCCCTTATTTTTATGCTCTTTCGATTAATCTGAGAAAGGCAGGTTTTAGTTGCATATTCTTTAGAGCTCAGGAAAACAAGTTGGATGTTTCACCCACCATAGTATTTTTATTTCCACCGTTTACTATTTTGTATATATCAGCAATCATGAGAATAGGTTGTTATAAATGTCCATGTTGATGATGGTATTTAGAATTGTAACTCTGAAATGTAGTGTATCTTAGAGTGACCGTTTTGTATTGTCCATTGATATTGCATTTTGTTGTTTTGTTGTGTGATTATGATATTATGTTCCTTCCTTCGTGTTTCATTTCTTTTTCTTTTTCTTTTACCCTAATAACATGCCTTTTCAACATTTGGATGCTCAGCATGTGAATTCATAGATGTACTAGTGCCAACATTCAAGGGTTGAAAAGGCGAGCGTTGCACTTGGTACCGAAGCTGATGGTAAATTGACAACCTTGGCTTTGGTTGGGGATAACTCATTAAGAGATAAGATAATGGAATGCCCTACCATGAGTTGAGTGTATTATGTATATGAGAGCATATATGTAATTGTTATATATTGATTATATAAATAAGTATCATTTGATAACATGGTTTAATTTATATAAGGATTAATGACGTTCATCTATTATCCCTAGTGGATTAACTTTATCACACTTGACATGTTTATGAGCATTGACTATTATTTATTAATTTTTAATTTATGCTTAACCATTTTATGAGCAATTTACCATTTTACTACATAGGTAGGGTAGGCAATATTTATAGATGCATTAAAATGACTACATTGTGAATTAAGTTTCACAGTTTGACTATAAGGCATTCACTAACAATGTTGGGTTAAAATAAATTTAATAAAAATGTTTACTATAATCTAAAGGAAAGATAAGATATTTTGTAAATAATAATTTGTGCAAATATTTTATATAAGAAAGTGACTTTATATAAGTATGATTTAAAAATATGGTTTATAAGTGAAGAGGATTAGAACTGATAATCTGAGAACTTAAATCCTAATGTTTGGAAAATGGTATTTCAAGATTTTAAAGAGAATAATAGTGATAGTATTTGGAAGTATTTATGAATACTAATATTTTTAAAGCATTTTAGATTTGTTCGAGTTCGAGATTGCTTTCGAATTCGATGAATTGATTCGGGAACAAAGTATTTTATATTATCCATTTCGAGTGGCTAGAGAGTGAATAAAAATGGACAAAAGATGTGTTCGGTTGGTAAGCATTTATCGTGGACATTACCCTTCTTATTAAGGAAATATATAATAAGACTTGGTAGGACCTGTTTTCATGGTATCTTTTTATGTTACTCGATCTATATGTTGTATTTTCTATGGATTTAAAGTAAATGTTTAGGATATTGGTTTATGAATTGATACCATGATACCTGGAAATATTTATGAAGTATTTGATACCACTTTGGAAAATGATTTTTGGTTAAATCCTGCAAGTATGATTTTTTATAGAAAAGGTATATTTATAAATTATTATTTCAAATAATTTGGAATAAACCTTGATTTTTAGTTCTAAAGTTTTCTAAAAAAGAAAATTGAAAAAAGCTAAGTTTTTGAAACTCTTGTGTTAATTTAGTCATGTTCAACTTTGATAAAAAATCCAGGTTAAGTAAAATGAATTGGATGTTTCATATATACTCTTAGGATGTAGTGGAACATTATACTAGTATAAGCTTAAATTATAAAATGTTGAATAACTTGAAATTATGTTTTCATGAAATAAATTGGGTTAATTTATTGTTGAATAAAAGATATACTATTTGTGTAAATAAATGTGATTAAAAAGTAATTGGTATAATTGAGAAACCAATAGCATAAGTACACAAGTTATATGTAGGTTATTTAATTCACATGACCATTCTTGATCCAGGGTTTGAGTATATGATTTCTAGGAGATTTAGACCAGTCTAAGTTGGAATTTTTCACTCGATTCTTGATATGATCCTGAAGTTTTCTATCTTACTATATGGTTATTTAAGGAGAATGGAGGTTTTAATCAAAGAACCTGATCAGAGTAAACACAAGAGAGGTCAAGTGATCTATACTAATCTAGAAGTGAAATTATGTGATCGAGCAAGTGATCAGATTTGATATTGCAAATGGATGATCCATGTACATTGTATCGGCTTTGGTATATTTGTAAACTATGTTTCGTTCGATTATGGGGAGTTTAGAAGAACGACTCTTTAATTTGTTCTGAGATTGTATGAATAATCGACAAAGTAATAACCTAAGGCTATTAAGCATAAGTACACTTAGTAGGTTGTTTATCACCGTTATGCGTTGAGAAGGACTTTGAACTTAGGCAATCTATGAGCTACGTTTTCTAGTGATGGTGAAATAATATTGAGCATTTCCATGTGATTGTTCCATTTGCAGCTCAATTTGGAATTTCGAGGCCAGAATTTTTTAAGTGAGGGAGAATGTAATAATCCAGAGTTTTGAATACTTCATATTTAAATATCTAAATTATTTAAATATTTGAATCGTGGATTAAAAGTGATAAAAGTTATTGAATAGCCTTTTAATCCCTTTTTATGTAATAACTAATGATGGTAAACCTACTTTAGAAAAATGTTTACAAAAATAAATATTTTGAAGAAATACCGATAAAATGACCGAAAGTTATTTTATCAATAACGGCTTTTTTCTCAGTGGAAGTTGTTTAAACTGGTCAGAAATAGATATTTGAATCATTTGTTTAAGTGTAGTACTTTTGCACTATAAAAATTTCAAGTCTAAAATCATTTGTTTAAGTAGGGAAAATTGGTCGGAAAGTTCGTGCTTTTCTATATTGTTCTTTGGCAAGGACTTTTAGCAGCATTTATAATGCTGTAGTAGATTGCTTGAGGTTTTATGTACCTAATAATGATATTTGAATTAAGTACTTTTCCCTAATATTTTAGAAATGTTATAACATGTTTTCAGTATTTTAAAGTTGGTTTAAAGTTTAAATATATTTTGAATAAATATATATGAATTTTAAAGTAAAGGGTTTAAAATGTGAAATATGTTTTTTTATCGATTTTCGTCAAATTATGAAGTAGTTATTTTTAGTAATATTTTACATAGATATTCAAAATCTACTCGTACCTATTTCTAAATTATTTACACTAAGACACGTGTGTGTGTACGCGTGTATGTGTCAGGTTGGAAAAGTAAGTTAAGTATTTTGTTAAAGAATAAGAGATAGTTATGGATTATAAAACTTATGTTATATTAAATGGTTTGTAAAGTTATTAAAAAAATATATTACATTGTTTAATAAATGTAGACATATTTAGATCTTTAAAAGAATGCTTTTAAGTAAAGTACGTAATGGTTCTGGGTTTGTAGTGACAGTGTGTTAACAACGTTTGTCTTTAGCCCTTTGAAATAGATTTGTGAATGTAATTAAATATTTTAAATGGATAATTTGAAAGTAATAACAAGTATGGAATCTTTTGGAAAATATAGAAAAAGTAAAGGTTTAACGTGATAAATCTTGTTAAAAAATATGTGAATATACTTATACCATTTGAGATAAGTATATGGATACCTTTTGAAGTACTGAAGGAGTGCAAACAAATAGTAGTAAATGATAGACAAATTTTTATTAGGCAAAAGAAATTTTACTAATAAAAGGGATTTTAATTAATAAAAGCATTAATTAAATAAAATTGGGATTAGAAGTCTCTTTTGTGCTTTGTGTGAATTAATTGTGCTTTGTGCAATCTTGCTTTGTGTGTTTGCTCATTTATGAAAGCATTTAGTTGTGCACTTAGCACTAAAAGCCAACGAAGTGGGTTTTGTTCTATCTGTGAGAGTTAAGACTAATGTTCGAGTGGGGTGTAGAAGAAAATGCACTAACCTAATGGCTTCACTTTTGACCGGGAGATAAGGTCAGTTGAGAAGGTCGGAAACGTGATAAGTTTTTCTTGAGACTTAGTTTTTAGATGTAATCGTTCTCATAGTTGTTGAATTTTACCAAATTAACTTAGGAAATATCAAGGAGAAACATGAGGGTTATACCGTAAAGTTATCTTCAGTGATGCTATATTGTACGTACAAACTCATCTGACAAATAATAAGAAAATCCATCCAACAGGAGATGATTTCCGCCATTGTGTATTGTATGTTTATTTGTAAAAGAACCAGCGTTAAGATAAACGAAATCTATCGATTAGTTTTGGAGCACCCGGTAAGCGGGGGAGTATACATATATGAGATGACTAAAAACTGTAACCACTTTAAACCATATACGTGATCTATGCTGGAATCTATATAGAGATTCAAGATATGTTCGAGATGCTTGAATCCATGAGGAGATACACGATCTGTTTGAGATACTAGGATCCATATAGAGATTCATGGACTGTTTAAGATGCTGGAATCGAGATCTGTTCGCATAATGAAGGTTTGTGTGAGAAATGTTGAATGTGACCTCGATGTCAGATATAGCTTAAGAAAGAGTAGGCTGCACAACTTGGGGTTTAGCTAACCCTTGACAAGGTATATCAACTCCACATCCAAAGATGCTTTCGATATTGCCGAAGGTGTTGATGATACTTTGTTCCATGTAATTCATACTAATGTTCGAGCGTGGGCCAGTTGTGTTTACCTTATGGTATATTTTACCTAGAGATATACGACACTTAGGAGGTGGTTTCTTTTGAGGGGATAACCATTATGATATTTCGTATGGTCTCAAAATTGTTTTTATATGTTGATCGCAGAATTCTCAAGTTTTTCCCACCGGACTTAAGTCCGACTCATGGTCTTATATTTCCCTTATTTCCATAGGTGCTCTTTCATGTAGTTTGGGAAAGATTGTTTATAGTTTGATATTTTTTGGAGCTCAAGGAGACGAGCTGGATGTTTCACCTACCGTAGTATTCTTATTTCCACTACATTACCACTATGTATATATCAGAAATTATGAGGACATGTTATTATAACCATCTAGGGTAATGATAGTATTTAGAATTATAACTTTAAAATACTATGTATCTTAGAGTGATAGTTTTTTACTGTCTATTGATATTATATTATCATTCCACAGTGAGATTCTGATATTGCGTTCTTTCTTTCTTATTCCGGTATTTGGTTGGTCAACATGCAAATACTATGGATGCATTCGTGTCGACATTCGAGGGTCTAAAAGGCAGGTCGTTACACATTCTCATTCTTTTAATTAAAATGACTCTAGTCAATTGTCTAAATTTTCTCTCTCACTTCACCCCACTCTTAAATACAAGGTTGACCATATTGTGGCCATCTTATGGAAAAAAATCTTAAATCCATAAGGCAATTATCTTTTATTTAAACTCAATTAAAGTTTTACCAATATCGTTTATCGATGCACACAAATGTAACTTTTTATGCATCCAACAAATATGAACAACTCAAAAAATGAATAATAATTAATATTTCTCAAATATTAATTAATTTAAATAGTTTTTAAATTGAATAAATCTTATAGTTTTCAAAGAATTAAAAAATATGGTTGGATGACTAAAAGGTGTGAATAACAGCAATTAATATTTAACAATTCAAATATTAACATTGAGTAGCAGCAATTAATATTTAACAATTCAAATATTAACATTCACGCATCACCCTGGCTAGTGGTGTAACAGTTTGGTTGAATTCAATGCTTACAAAACTTTTAAGTAAAATCATATTCTATCGTTTCATAAGCGATAATAATGATTACTCACGCCAATTCTCTTCATCAAAGGTCCATCACATTAGTACTTATGGAATTTGGTTTTGGTAAAAATTTCAGTATTTTCCACAATCAATTTGGTTAATGTAACGATCCAAAATTCAAGTCCCTTGATTTTGAAATATTTAATTAATTTTAAATGTTGAAATATTAGTTTTACAAGTTAAATAGCTTAAATTTCAAATATAAGGATTTATTTGAATATGTGAATTGGGAAAATAATAACTGAATCTTGGATTTAATTTGGATAAAAATGATTTCCAAGCTTATTTAAATTCAACTGAATAAAAATGGTAATAATAAACCTTTAATTTTAGATTTAAAGGTGATCAACTTGATTTTTATAATAATTCATTTTAATTAACATGTAAAACTAGCCTTCCAAGGACATTGTCTAGGATGTCGTTGAAACCATTTTCATTAGATCCGTAATAGTAAATTTTACTGTGCCGTCGAATTTTGGGACGATTGGACATATCGTTTGGTCGTGCGAGCTAGAAAGCTTAGAAACTAATTTCACGAATTTATATAATATAACTGGATTTGAAAAACTATCTTCTATATATGATCGAATTAGGTCCCGAGACTATTTCCATTGTGTTCGAAATAGGGGTATTTGGTATAGAACGCCAATCGACACGTCTCGACGGGGGTACGGTATTTTCGGACGTTTAAAGCTTGATATTTATAAACTAAAATAATGTATATTCACCATAACTTTACCATACCATTAGCCCATGGTTGTATTATTGGCCCATACCCAAGCACGTTCAAACCCATATCCTCCTTTCCCTATATTATCGTATGCAAACCAGAGAATAAGTTCGTTTTTTTAAAAGCCAATCCACCACATCGAATGGCTCGTAACGAATAGCGCCATTAGAGGCGAAATCAGGCGGAGAGTTCAACTACGAAGATGACCATGATGATAAGGGGAGCAACTTCAATGATGGTGATGGGCTACGGTGACCCCTAAGCAGCGCAATGGTGAGATGAACGAAATTCGTTCATGTGCGAATTCTGACGCCTACGTTCGCCTTTAAGCGCAGGGTCGTGAAGAGGAAGTGATTGTAGGAGCAAGAGCTAATTTTAACCAAAAATTAGTGGCCAACAACTATCTGAGGTGGCGGTAATTTGGGTTTGAACGGTGCAACATCCATGGCCGATTTTTGATGATTGGAGGGGGCAGAGCGGTCGAGCCTAGCGGCATTCATGACGTTGTGGGTGGTGCCAGCGATCGGAGCGAGGTAGCGATGGCAAGCAAGAAAAGATTGGGGCCTGGGTATTTTCGGACGTGAGAATGAAGGAGGGAGAGAAATTAGTTTTAAATCATGGTAATTAGTTGTTAATGAGGGATTAGTGGAATATTTATTTTAACTAAATTATAGAACTTTGTGTAATAAGTATCTTGTTCACTCTAGGTCCAAATCGAGCGTGACGAGTTGTATTGTACTTGTAACATTTCAATTTTATCGGAATCCGAAGGTCGGCATTCTTACGTCCACTGTATCAAATGCCGCATAATCGAATGCTGGAAAACCGAATTGTTAGGGCTAAAAAGAAGAGGTAGATGAAAAAGATAGAAGAAGTAAGGAAAGAGAACAGAAACAATATCAGAATCTCACATATCGCAGCGGAACAACATATAATAGATAAATGAATATCTTAAAAAAACAAAGAACTATCTCAGTTATTACATTACATCACATCATCATCAGAGTTTACAACAACAATATACAACACAACACAAAAATGGACAGTTATGCAAACATGTCCCTACAAGTGAATTTACAGCGGAAAAGATAAGATCATATACAAGTAATACGTCTTGCCATCCAGCTCGCCCCCTGAGGTTCAAAGCACTCCTGAATCCAGAATGGCCTGATAACCCGACTCTATACTGCCCATGTGGAAAATTTTAGGCACCCAGAGTTTAGAAAGAGAACAATAAACTCCAGGTCATTCATAGGATTGGTGTGAGAACTCAAAAAAGTTATTCATCTTTTAAAACAACAACAACAACAAGGGAAGTGGAAAAATATCCGTAATTCTTTCGGAAAATGAAACTACCATAAGGCCTCCCCGCACGCACACACAATGCAAACGCAGAATTGGAGGAGATTTCTCCTTATGATAGTCAAAGATGCTTACTACGCAAAACAAATCATTTTTGATATTATTATTAGTGCATAGTGATGAATGCATTTCGAAAAAAGAATATAAATCTTAGCCAACATACGATTATTATCGTATGCCTACTATAGCTACCATGTTCAATAGCAGGTTACTGCCACATTCCATGGAAGGTAATACAACTAAAACCATACAAGATGTGTATTGTTTTATTTGGATTTCCAACAAATGGTTAGGCTAAGGAACTTCCTATTGTCAATGGGATCGCCTATGACGGGACGTCCCGGGAACCTAACGTTACGGTTGGATCTCTCCCAACACAAGGCCGAGTTACCTCTGCCACTAGGTAACTACTACACGAATATGTCATCCCTCGGTCCCTTTGGCCCTTTATCCGAGCGCTCGATAATCAACATTACATAGTAATAAATATAGTGTGTCAGCATGAGTAAGTATCTGGGCTCCATACCATGATACCACCCTCTCCAGAAGGAAATGACATACCTTAAAGGGAGCGACCCTCATAACCTTGACGCATATTCCAGTTTTGACCATTTCCGGGGAATGAGGTCTGACGAAGTCTCGTCCACAAAGCTAGGTACAAAGCCACGCTTTGATCAACAAATGATCAATGAATGATCAATACACAACAGCACTAAGCATGTCACATTACCAAATTGAGAGTATATCGCTGATAACCTTCTACTACATAACCTCAAAGGGTGTTGAGCTAAGAGAATAAATTCTCCGCCACTAACGGAAATATATTTGAAAGAAATCTGCTTTATATCTCAAAATGTAATGTCAGACACGTAACCATACAAGTCTGTTCCGGCTTCAAACAGAACCGAAGGCACTTCAAAAGAAGCCCTTGCAATCCGGGTATTCACAATCCTGATCGAATTTCCTATCACAAAGGAAATCTCCATACCGTAGCTAACGGTGCAGAGACAATCGATAGGTCATCCTATCGTTTTCACAAATACCCGGTCTTCAACAGCGGTCTTCAATGCTATCCATTACGTCGTATCACTATTCGGAATGGGTAATCTGAATAACGAGCGCAATAATTTAAAAATAAGTGTAGCATTCAATTTCAACCAATTCACAACAAATACCTATTCAAGGGTCAATAGTGATAGTCGGTTATTTAACTATCAATCAATATTCACAACATCACCCGATTTCAAATAATTTCCCAAATTATTTATTTTCCATAAACATCTTTACAAGATATAACTTCCACACTTCAACCATTTGAAAACCAATTTCAAATCAATTTACACCCTTACAACTTTCATTTCAAAATGGTTCATGTAAACCAATCAAATAAATCCGTACTGATTTATCTTAAACTTACGTTCCAAATTCGTAAATTTATTTCACACTTCAAAATAAATCATTGTTTATTTTAAACAAATTTCCCTTTCTTTTATAAATTCCATAGTGAATTTACCTTTCCAAAACATCTATGAATATACGATTTCCAAATCGATTTCTAATATTCATTTTCAATTTATCTTTAAAAGATAAAATCTCAAAACATTCACTTCATATTGGAAAAACATTTCCATAATTATTTAATAATAAGTAATTCACAAATTTATTCATTTTCAACATACGGAAAATATTCAATACACTTAAATCACAATTAAGTATATAATTTATTCTTTAAGGTAAACATTCTCTTAAACACATTTATTTGAGTCAAAACGAATGTTGCGTAAAACATCGTTACGACAACCCAAAACCACTAGTATAGGGATTTGAACTTTAAGATAGATATATAAACCCCAATACTATACAAAACTTTTCCTTTCGGAAATCATTTACTATAAAAATAGTGTTATAGTCCACCATTTCCTTCTATTTCTCGAAAACGTCTATTTCAACAATGAATGTCGAAATCTATGGTTGATACTTAACACATTTTAAAACATTTTTGAATCGTTTATATTCTATTTAAAATATCACTTTCCCAAAATATTTCTTTAATGTACTATTCACTGTCCAAAATCGTGAATATACTTCATTTACCAAATTCAATTTCTACATATTTTATTTAAAGGATTATCCACTGTCCCAAAATCGTAGATATATCTCCTTTAATAAGCTATAATAATTAACTTATCAAAATAAGTTGATTTCGGATTTATAAAACAACATTTATAAATTCACATTTATATATTTTATAAAAACTTCAACTTATAAAATCCCTTAATTAACCAATTCTATTTATATCTCATTTAAATGCCAAAATCCAATTTATGACTTAATTACTTATAAATCTTTTATTTTTCAAAAATCTATTCATTTTATAACTTCACAATTTATAAATCTATAGATTTCATCAACTTATGAAATCCATTTATATTTCATTTTTAACACTTATAAAAGCTCGTTTTATAATCCAATATTTTAATTTATAAATATTAATTTTATAATTCTTTTATATAAATCATTTGTAATAATTCAAAAATCCAAATTTAAACCATTTTATAAATTAATCAACTACTTATTTCAAAAAAAATCACATTTGGTTATATTTCACAAAAATCATAATTTTTATAACCTAAAAATTTCAACGTCTATTTACTTAAAATGAATCAATTCAAAAATTAAATTTTATTATTGAATTCTCGACTTAAATTTTCAAAAATCATATTTTTTTTATTTTCGGCGTCTAACGATACCAAAAATATATTCGGCTAAAATTTAGCATTTAACGATTTCAATCACAAAGATAATCACGCAGATTATAAATAGAGCAATAAATAGATCAACACACAACATTGAAACCACTTCAAATGTTTGAGGAATCCAGTTGGATCCCTCCAACCTGTTCCCTGCATCCAAAGATGTTAGCACAATACCAATTCCGCTTCAAGATGGAATATCGCGGTTTATGGGATTTATAAAATATTATCCGCTATTATGTGGCGCAATAGAGTCTCATCCACTATATAATGCGAGAAATCAACTCCAAGTACATATATAATACCAATTCCACACAAATTGGAATTATCGCGGTATATGTTTTTAATAAATAACATCCACTTAATATACGGCGTATAGGGTCTATTTCAATACAACAAATAAAAATTATCATCCAATCACACAATCCAGCAATTTTAAATCTAACTATTTAAATTTTAAATCGAAACGATTCGATTAAGTGAGAAGTTCTCACCTTGAGTCTCCGACAACAGTTATAGCGTTTTATTTCGAATAAAATTAAACGTGTGTTTAACTTTACCCGAAATTTTCACTAGCTTCAAACGACTCCAAAACAGCTCCATAGCGTAGTGCTCGACAAAACAAAGCCAACGCAACTTGTTTCATAATTTTTCGACCTCGTATGAAAGAGATATCGATTTTTAAAGTTACACGAATTATAATAAAACTAAATTACAATTTTCTTTTAATTTTTAACCTAAAAACAATCAGGGCCGTTCGATTTCAAGAGAAAAAATCTCGACCGCGACTTTCCTTCTTTCCCATCTCTAGGTACTTTACGCATATGAACCCATTACGGCCGCCTCTCTTCTTAAATTAATGCGCATGTTATGATCAATGTGATGACGATCGGAGACCGGCGTTTGAAGCGTCGCCACACCCTGCACCACCGCCCAAAGCCACGGCGAACTCAATCAAGTTGTTGCATCGAAATTAACTTGTAAACCGGTGATGAACGCGAGCAGTTTTCTCCTTCGAACAACTTCGATTCGAGATTCCCACCGTTGGATGCATAGTTCTCAAAGTGCTCTACGTTTTCCTAGTTAGAAGTTTCTAGTGAAAGTCGATGGATTTGAAGAAAAGAGGAGGAGAAGACAAATGTTTTTCGGCTATTGATGCATAAGTGGCGGCTAACATTGAAAATTAGGGTTAGGGTTTTTGTTTTGCAAAATTGAAGTTGTGAGGTGCTTTTATGGATAATCGAACGAAAAACACTATTCACTTCAAATTTTCGAACTCTAAATCTCGTGCGATGACCGGTGTTTCTAGTGTACCCCTCGTTCCGGACAGAATGAAATAGGTTCAGAGGCTAATTCGATCATCTGTGCAAGTTACGGAAATAAACGATCAAATTGAAATTAAACCGATTTAAACTAATTCCTATGCGTTTTGTCTTCTTCTGGACAAATGGTAAATCCGATTGATGCGAAATTTAAAATCTTACAATAATATAACATTACGGATCCGATGAAACTAGTTTCGTCGAAATTCGAGACTGTTTGAAAAATGTCAATTTTAACTCGTCAATTAAATATTAAAGTATTCAATTTTCACAAATTAACTTTAAATTCGATGTTAAAAGTTCTATAACATCATTCTAACACCAATATGATTTAATACAGCTTTATAAATCATTTTTAATCACATTAAACCTAATTTCTAATTATTTCTGTAATTTCAAATATTAAATTATCGATTTAATTACCCAATTAAATCCAGATATTCGAAAAATAAATTATTCGACTTATAAATTTTGCTTGTTGATATTTAAAATCAATTAAACATCTGAATTTCAATTGACAGAAATCCTGAGTCGTTACAAACTTCCCCCCTTAAAAGAATTTCGTCCTCGAAATTGCCAAGTAAGAAAAAGTTACAGAATCCATTAACTTTTCCAAACAAACTGTTCAAATTAGATTTTCCAAATCTCTTAATTGTTTAACTTTTCCAAAATTCATAGTTAAACCTCTTGCAAAATATTTACTAAGTTTTCAAATCCATATATAGTTATCTTTTCAAAATCAGCTATATCGTTTAACCTTTAACTTCAAATCAAAATTGAGTTTTCACAAAACTTTTTTTTCCAAAATTTCCCGAAAATTTTCTAACGCCTTAAATTTTTAGAAAATTTCACCATAACCTCCTTTGCATGGTTCGATCATAGTAGGATCACAACAGATATATATATATGTATACATCGACCCACCCGGTCGGAAAAACAGAAAAACAGTTCATATTTGCTATTTTTATTGCGTAGGCGTACCTTTCTAGAAATTTTAAGCAAAGCAGTTATTTATTTAGCGTTTTGCGCAACCAAATCCCGCTAACGGTAGCCCCGGTACCTGTACTTACTCAATATAAATGTGTAAGTGACATATATAAGAAGTTATGAACTTTTTACTCTTTTAAACAACTACATTACATGCATATTAAAAGAAATGCATACTAAACAAAGTTTATAAACAACTTATATGATTTCGACATTACTTGTTATTGTTTACAACCAATTCATATACAACGACATTCAACTATTCATTTCCAATTAGTTTACGTTCACTAATTTACATTCACATTTGTTCACTTTCAATTCAATCAATTTCCATCCAATTTAAATTTACTTAACTTCCAATTTGAATTTAATTGCTTTAGCTTTCAATTTTATTCATTCAATTGCATATGAATTTTTATTCAATCAATTAACAATAATCTAACAACCAATGTATAACCAACACAACCAAATTTAATTTACTTCACATTCAATATTCATATTCACTTTGTTTACCTTCAATTTGGTTTAACATTCAATTAGCTGTAAATGAATCAACACTCATATCCATTATTTCATATCAGTTCATTACATTCAATTAATTAACATTCAATCCATTCATTAATCCAATTGCTAATTCATTTAACATTTCAAATTGAATTTCACTTATATAACTCAAGTTTATATTTATCACTTTACTCATTTTACTTCGGTACCAAAATCAACTTCATCCAACATTACTTAAGTTATATTCCTTTTAATCATTCAATTTCAATTTCATTTACTTGCAACTGTAAATTTATTTATCCATTCATAATTTTATTTTCATAATTCAAACTCACTTCCAATTCATTTGTTATTACTGCAAAATTATTTTTCACTTTATAAATTTTCTTTAAGTAATCATTTCTTATATATGTAAGATCATTTCACTTAACCTCTTAAACCTTTCTTTAAATTCACTTTATTGAATTGATTCACTTATACTTACTTTAATTTAACTCCATCCTTTAAGTTAAATTTATTCTATCAAAATTTAAATTGTATAAGTTACCAACTCATTTACCAATTCGATAAATATTTAAAATAGGATTCCAGAGTCTTTTCAACCTTTCAAAACCAAGTTTGAAATCAATTCCAATTATCTATTGAATTTCCAAAACCAAACCCAAATTTTCCAAACAACTTTAATTTAAAACAATTCGGTAGCAATTCCTCTTTTGAAAACCCAAAAATGAACACCGATGATGTCGCGATCATCATCGGAATTATTTTCCAACGACCAAAAAGAGTTTAGAGCTTTCATCTCTCCAAAACAATTTTCCGAAATATCAAATCCTTTCAAAACACTTCTCTGGAATTTTATTTCCGATTATAAATCACATTTACAAATCTTTTACTTATATAATTTCACTCCTCATATATAAGATTATTTTATAATTGTAAATCATTTCAACTAAGATTTCTATACTTATACAACTGTTTCTTTTATATAATTTATTCTTTCACAATTGTTGTTTTTATTCATATTATTCGAACAACTTTGATTCACTTATATATTTATTCTTACATTTTCAACAATCAAACAATTCAATTCTTACATACACTTTGATAATCCTGAAAAATTTATTCCTTTATATATATAAAATATAATCAAGGTAAAATTATTTCATTTACCCAATTTAAAATGATACTATGTCGGTTTATCTCGTTTAAGAGTTTAGAAACCCCTATCGACGATAGTTAGCTAGACTGCATCGACTAGAATCTATAAACAATCAACTGATAAGTCAACACAATACAAAACAATTTCATATTCACTAACAAATACGCTCTCATATCTATTATTACACTCAAACTCATTCTAGAGTACTGCTGACTCCATCTCTAATGAGTAATTCCCAACAGAGCCAAGGTTGTCACTTAACCATATGCTCTGGTACCACATGTAACATTTCGATTTTATCAAAATTCGAAGGTTGGCATTCTTACGTCCACTGTATCAAATGCCGCATAATCGAATTTCGAAAAACCGAATTGTTAGGGTTAAAAAGAAGAGGTAGAAGAAAAAGATAGAAGAAGTAAGGAAACAGAACAGAAACAATATCAGAATCTCACATATCGCAGCGGAACAACATATAATAGATAAATGAATATCTTAAAAAACAAAGAACTATCTCAGTTATTACATTATATCACATCATCATCAGAGTATACAACAACAATATACAACACAACACAAAAATGGACAGTTATACAAACATGTCCCAACAAGTGAATTTACAGCGGAAAAGTTAAGATCATATACAAGTAATACGTCTCGCCATCCAGCTCGCCACCTGAGCTCCAAAGCACTCCTGAATCCAGAACGACCTGATAACCTGACTTTAGACTGCTCGTGTGGAAAATTTTGGGCACCCAGAGTTTAGGAAGAAAACAATAAACTCCAGGTCAGTCATGGGACTGGTGTGAGAACTCAAAACAGTTCAATAACAACAACAGGGGAAGTGGAAAAATATCCGTAATGCTTTTGGAAAATGAAACTACCATAAGGCCTTCCCGCACACACACAATGCAAACGCAGAATTGGAGTAGATTTCTCCTTATGATAGTCAAAGATGCTTACTACGCAAAAAAAATCATTTTGATATTATTATTAGTGCATAGTGATGAAAGCATTTCGAAAATAGAATATAAATCTAAGCCAACATACGACCATTATCGTATGCCTACTATAGCTACCATGTTCAATAGCAGGTTACCGCCACATTCCATGGCAGGTAATACAACTAAAACTGCGTACGTATTGTTTTACTTGGATTTCCAACAAATAGTCAGGCTAAGGAACTTCCTACTGTCAATGGGATCGCCTCTGGCGGGACGTCCCGAGAACCTAACGTTACGGTTAGATCTCTACCAACACAAGGCCGGGTTACCGCTGTAACTAGGTAACTACTACACGAATATGTCATCCCCCGGTCCCTTTGGACCTTTATTCGAGCGCTCGATAACCAACATCACACAATAATAAATATAGTGTGTCAACATTAGTAAGTATCTGGGCCCCATACCATGATACCACCCTTTCCAGAAGGAAATGACATACCCTGAAGGGAACGACCCTCATAACCTTGTCGCATATTCCTGTTTTGACCATTTCCGGGGAGTGAGGTCTGACGAAGTCTCGTCCACAAAGCTAGGCACAAAGCCACGCTTTGATCAACAAATGATCAATGAATGATCAACACACAGCAGCACTAAGCATGTCACATTACCAAATTGGGAGTATATCGCTGATAACCTTCAACTACATAACCTCAAAGGGTGAGCTAAGAGGATAAATTCTCCGCCACCAACGGAAATATATTTGAAAGAAATCTGCTTTATATCTCAAAATGTAATGTCAGACACGTAACCATACAAGTCTGTTCCGGGTTCGAACAGAACCGAAGGCACTTCAAAAGAAGCCCTTGCAATCCGGGTATTCACAATCCCGATCGAATTTCCTATCACAAAGGAAATCTCCACACCGTAGCTAACGGTGCAGAGACAATCGATAGGTCATCCTATCGTTTTTCACAAATACCCGGTCTTCAACACTGGCCTTCAATGCTATCCATTACGTCATATTACTATTCGGAATGGGTAATCCGAATAACGAGCGCAATAATTTAAAAATAAGTGTAGCATTCAATTTCAACCAATTCACAACAAATACCTATTCAAGGGTCAATATTGATAGTCGGTTATTTAACTATCAATCAATATTCACAACATCACCTGATTTAAAATAATTTCCCAAATTATTTATTTTCCAAAAATATCTTTACAAGATATAATTTCCACACTTCAACCATTTGAAAACCAATTTCAAATCAATTTACACCCTTACAACTTTCATTTCAAAATGGTTCATTCAAACCAATCAAATAAATCCTTACCGATTTATCTTAAACTCACGTTCCAAATCCGTAAATTTATTTCCACACTTCAAAATAAATCGATGTTTATTTTTAAACAAATTTCCCTTTCTTTTATAAATTCCTTAGTGAATTTACCTTTCCAAAACATCTATGAATATACGATTTCCAAATCGATTTCTAATATTCATTTACAATTTATCTTTAAAAGATAAAATCTCAAAACATTCACTTCATATTGGAAAACCATTTCCACTTATTTAATAATAAGTAATTCACAAATTTATTCATTTTCAACATACGGAAAATATTCAATATACTTAAATCACAATTAAGTATATAATTTATTCTTTAAGGAAAACATTCTCTTAAACACATTTATTTGAGTCAAAACGAATGTTGTGTAAAACATCGTTACGACGACCCAAAACCACTAGTATAGGGATTTGAACTTTAAGATAGATATATAAACCCCAATACTATACAAAACTTTTCTTTCGGAAATCATTTACTATAACAACAGCGTTATAGTCCACAATATCCTTCTATTTCTCGAAAACGTCTATTTCAACAATGAATGTTGAAATCTATGGTTTCGATACTTAACACATTTTAAAACATTTTTGAATCGTTTAAATTCTATTTAAAATATCACTTACGCAAAATATTTCTTTAATATACTATTCACTGTCCAAAATCGTGAATATACTTCATTTACCAAATTCAATTTCTACATATTTTATTTAAAGGATTATCCACTGTCCCAAAATCGTGGATATATCTCCTTTAATAAGCAAAAATAATTAACTTATCAAAAAAGTCGATTTCGGATTTATAAAACAACGTTTATAAATTCACATTTATATATTTTACAAAAACTTCAACTTATAAAATCCCTTAATTAACAAATTCTATTTATATCTCATTTAAATGCCAAAATCCAATTTATGACTTAATTACTTATAAATCTTTTATTTTTCAAAAATCTATTCATTTTATAACTTCACAATTTATAAATCTATAGATTTCATCAACTTATGAAATCCATTTATATTTCATTTTTAACACTTACAAAAACTCGCTTTATAATTCCAATATTTTAATTTATAAATATCAATTTTATAAATCTTTTATATAAATCATTTATAATAATTCAAAAATCCAAATTTAAACCATTTTACAAATTAATCAACTACTTATTTCAAAAAAATCACATTTTGGTTATATTTCACAAAAATCATAATTTTTATAACCTAAAAATTTCAACGTCTATTTATTTAAAATTAATCAATTTCAAAATAAAATTTTATTATGAATTCTCGACTTAAATTTTCAAAAATCAAATTTTATTTATTTTCGGCGTCTAACGATACCAAAAATATATTCGGCTAAAATTTAGCCTTTAACGATTTCAATCACAAAGATAATCACGCAGATTGTAAATAGATCAATAAATAGATCAACGCACAACATTGAAACCAATTCAGATGTTTGAGGAATCCAGTTGGATCCCTCCAACCGGTTTCCCTGCATCCAAAGATGTTACCACAATACCAATTCCGCTTCAAGACGGAATATCGTGGTATATGGGATTTATAAAATATTATCCGCTATTATGCGGCGCAATAGAGTCTCATCCGCTATATAATACGGGAAATCAACTCCAAGTACATATATAATACCAATTCTATACAAATTGGAATTATCGCGGTATATGTTTTTAATAAATAACATCCGCTTAATAACGGCGTATAGGGTCTATTTCTATACAACAGATAAAAATTATCATCCAATCGCACAATCAAGAAATTTTAAGTCTAACTATTTAAAATTTAAATCGAAACAATTCGATTGAGTGAGAAGTTCTCACCTTGAGTTTTCGATAACAGTTGTAGCGTTTTATTTCAAATAAAATTAAACGTGCGTTTAAATTTATCCAAAATTTTCGCTAGCTTCAAACGACTCCAAACCAGCTCCATAGAGTAGTGCTCGACAAAACGAAGCCAACGCAACTTGTTTCGTAATTTTCCAACCTCGTATGAAAGAGATATCGATTTTTAAAGTTACACGATTTTTAAAGTTACACGATTTTTAAAGTCAAGAAAAAAAATCTTGGCCATGACTTTCCTTCTTTCCCATCTCCAGGTACTTCACGCGTATGAACCCATTACTGCCGCCTCTCTCCTTGAATTAACGTACGTGCCTTGATCAATGTAATGACGATCGGAGACCGGCGTTTGAAGCGTCGCCACACCCTGCACCACCGCCCAGAGCCACGGCGAACTCGATCAAGTTGTTGCATCGAAATTAACGTGTGAACCGGTGATGAACGCGAGCAGTTTTCTCTTTCGAACAACTTCGATTCGAGATTCCCACCGTTGGATGTATAGTTCTCAAAGTGCTCTACGTTTTCCTAGTTAGAAGTTTCTAGTGAAAGTCGATGGATTTGAAGAAAAGAGGAGGAGAAGACAAATGTTTTTCGGCTATTGATGAATAAGTGGCGACTGACATTGAAAATTAGGGTTAGGGTTTTTGTTTTGCAAAATTGAAGTTGTGAGGTGCTTTTATGGATAATCGAACGAAAAACACTATCCACTCCAAATTTCCAAACTTCAAATCTCGCGCGGTGACCGGCGTTTCTAGAGTTTACCCCGCGTTCTGGACACCATGGGATAGGTCTCGGAGGCTAATTCGATCATCTGTGCGAGTTACGGAAATAAACGATCAAATTTAAATTAAACCGATTTTAAACTAATTCCTATGTGTTTTGGCTTCCCCCGGACAAACGGTAAATCTGATTGACGCGAAATTTGAAATCTTACAATAATATAACATTACGGATCCGATGAAGCTAGTTTCGTTGAAATCTGAGACTATTTGAAAAATGTCAATTTTAACTCGTCAATTAAATATTAAAATATTCAATTTTCACAAATTAACTTTAAATTCGATTTTAAAAGTTCTATAACATCATTCTAACTCCAATATGATTTAATACAGCTTTATAAATCATTTTTAATCACATTAAACCTAATTTCTAATTATTTCTGTAATTTCAAATATTAAATTATCGATTTAATTACCCAATTAAATCCAGATATTCGAAAAATAAATTATTCGACTTATAAATTTTGCTTGTTGATATTTAAAATCAATTAAATATCTGAATTTCAATTGACAGAAATCCTGGGTCGTTACAGTACTCATATCAATGAATACTTTATTATGGAACTAGATTAGTGATGATTTGGACTAGCAAATTTTTTCGTTGAAGTTGAACATTGTTTGATTTCAGAGAAAGCCGGAACATCTTGTTGATAATAGAAATCAAGGTGAGTTAAACTCACCATTGTGTTTAACCAGTAATATTATATAGTTGATAAAAATTATTGATTGGATGTTTGGATGTACTACTGCTTTATTAGTTGATTTGGATTTATTCCAGCCTTTGGAGCGGATGAACCTTTATATATACCCGCCTAGTAGCGGATGACCAATATTATATAAATTATATATTGTTTGTGATGTAGAGTGATAGGTTGGAGGGATCCAACATGATTCCTCACCATTATTGATTTTATTTACATGTATATATGTGTGTGTTGATATATATGAGCTGTGATGTAGGGAAGAGAGTTGGCGGGATCCAACAGGATTCCTCACAATTGTTGATTTTAATTTCAACAGTATTCCCGTCACGTGAATTATTGGATACAAAACTTGATTGTTGACACTTTTGATTATGACATTTTTATACGTTTGAAACAGAAATCCTATAGCGATAGAAAATAAAATCAATATTGGTTGAGCGTTTTGTAGATACTAGCCTTTATTAGAATTTTTAAACACTAGAAATTGTCATTTGGGGGTTTGGGTTAATTTTGAGACAGGAAATGATTTTAATATGAAATTGGTTTTGGAAATATTTTGGTTTTAAAAGATTAAATTCCTAATTTTACTCCAACCTTTTATCTGTCTTTTCTAGGCCATTTATTTATATTAGAAGTTATTTACTTAGATTTAATATTTTTTTAAAGTTATTTACTTATATTTAATATTTTCTATGATTTTTATAATTTATATTATTTTAAGATTATTTTTATTTAAAACTGTTTCAAAGATTATTTATTTATACTTAATATTATTTTAAAGTTATTTATCAATATTTTAATTTTTTAAAGTTAATTATTTTAAAAATAAATATGGCTTGAATTAATAATAATGATTTATTAAAATTGTTTTTTGGAAATTAATTATTACTATTTATAATAATGGTAAAGGTTAATTATTATTGTTTATTTAATTATGTTTTAGAATTATTTATCATTATTTTTAAGACGTTTTGAAGTTAATAATAATTATTTATTTAAAATGCTTATTATTCTTAAATATATTATATAATAGCGATTTTGTAGTAAATGATCATTATTTATTTATAAATGTTTCAAGATTTATAAATAGAGTTTTATTAACAAATTTAGGTTTATAAGAAGAGTTTTATAAAAGGGCGTGGTGACTTAAAGGAAAGATATTTACAATATATATAAAGAAGTCTATGAATCGTTTTAGGATTTGGTAAAAAGAAACCAAAATGTTTAGAGACTTAAAGAGGGATTTATTTATAAATGTATAAAGAAAGTTTTGAAAATGATTAGATATTTCTAAATGAAGTTTATAAATAGGTTTATTGTTTAATATGAGGAGTTCTATAATTAGTTTATGGATTTATAAAGAGTTCATAAATGATTTAAAGACATGTATAAATGGTTTTCAGATATTTATGAAGGGTTTTGGAAATGTGTAAAAAGAGAATATCTTTCTCCGTTGTTAATATACATATACTGTTGAGATAAGTATATGGGTATTTCTAAAGTATTCAGAATATAGGGATTTGTGAATATATCTTTGTAGAAGTATTTTTATACAAGTATTTTACGGAGTGATTTTAATTAATGAAAAGATTAACTAAAGATATTAGTGGTTGCATATGTGTTTAACCAATATTGTTTTCCCTATGGAATTAAATCCCTGATTTGGATGTGTGTTTATGGATAGTTAAAATAATCGACTATCAAATATGGACCCAAAATGTAATTTTGAAAATATCTAGAAGAAACGCATGAGTTATATGGCATAGTCATCTCCGATGATGTTGTACTATACATATAAATCTCATTTTTTTCTCCTAAGACAAATGATAAGGAAGTCCATCCACCAACGGTTAGGAGGTGATCTTCGCTTTTATCTTTGACAATTTATTTCTTAAAGAATTGGGGTTGAATTTACCGAAAACTATCGAATGTTGTTTCAAAGAAACCGAGATCGAACATGTTACCGGAAAACCACTTCGAGCAAACTTAAGCATTTCTAAATGAAGACATCTTGAATATGATGGAATATGAAGATGGAGCGTTTTGAAGTGCAAGGGCTGCTTGCTACTAATCTTAAGGGTGATTGCAAAATGGATGTAGTAGAAGTAGTGCCTTTGGTTTGTTCGTATCCTAAGCAAATTGTATGGATGAATATTGGCAGTGCATTATTGCTTAGAGTGTAGTGTTAGCATTCCAAGTGGTAAGTGCTATATAAAGGTAAAACATAGCCTCAAACCTCATCAACCAAAAATGACAAAAATCGAGCATGCAGGAGGGCCAACTGGGTTGCTCCCACCAGGATATGGTCATTCCAAATCTTGATCGGTTACTATCTACTCATGTATGCTTCAGGACCCATTAACCAAGGGGTGATCATATTCAGTACTACTAGTTAAGTGGTAAGCTAGTCTTGTTTGGTAGGGGTACAAGATGTTTGTGTCAGACCTTAGCGCATTTTATCTAGAGATGTACCATCGGAATGTAGTTCCTTATCTTGTCATGGTATGGAATCCATTCTCTAATACGATCTAGATTTAGTACCCAACTATGCTGAAATATGAAATGCAACCATTTCAGTAATATTCATATTTTACTTTGACCCTTAGATATTATTATAATATCAATAGATTCTCGATATAATATGATTTGGTTATTGAAAGGTAAAACATATTCGTACTAATGTATAGCATGGTCTTATGAAATACTTTTATTTCAAAAGTCTTTTGAAACATAAAAATTCAATTGAAGTGTGTTTTCTCATGTTGGTTTACTAGATTGACTCGGATGTTATTTTATTAATGCTCGAGTCAGATGAGCATATTTGTAGATTATTTTGGAGGCATTGGAGCTCAGGAAACGAGTTGGAGGTCCAAAAAGAATCTACATACTCCATTGTGTTCTGTTATGTTGTTTGTTGGTTGTATTATCGGCAATTGTAAGAATATGCTATTATTACTGTCCGGGCTGAAATAGGTTAGTATACTCTGATTAATGTATGTATACCACCTTTTCTTTGGGTAAGATTTGTAGTATATTATAGATTATTCATTCCGCTATGAAATTCTGTGTTGTTTTAGTTTTCTTCTTGTCTTCTTTCTTTCTTCTTTTTTCCCCCTAACAATAGGGTTTTCTAGCATTCGATTTTCTAGCATGCAATACAGTGGACGTATAAGTATTGATTTTCAAGGGTCGAAAATCCCGGCGGCTACAGTTGGTCCATAAACAAAGCCCTTGATTCAATAATAACATTTATTATTGATTATATACTATCTAATAAATGATTTTGAGTTTGAATTGACTATGGTTGATCGTGATACTAAGTAATACAATTAAGGATATGAATTCTCTATTTAATAGTTTTTCATTTCTACTGCTTTAACTTAGTCCCTACTATAGTTGTTCATGGATGCCATGCCATGATTTAACTATAATAAAAGTGGGGTTCCACATTGAAATTTGATAACATTATCAAGTCAAGAGAATTATGTAATATCATCACTTTAAGATTTTCCTTTTGACCTAGTAATTATTAGTTAACAGGAAACTCTAGGATAACTCGCTCAACATTTCATTTTAAAGATTTTTTAATATATATACTTTAAATTAATTACTTAATTAACCGTATCATTATACGATAAGTATATAAAAGAAATCAAACACCTTTATTACGAACAAGATTGATCATACTGCTAGATATATGAAACAAATTACATAACTACCTCTAGGGTATTACGCTTAAATTTATTATATATATAATTACACATATCTCTATTGTTATATTGCTACGTTCATATGAAATTAAATTGATATATATGTTGAGTATATTGATACTCATGTAACATAATCAAATTTATTCAACAAATTTATTTTAGACCAAACTAAATATAATTTATATGACATACGATTTACTATAATTTGCACATTTGTTCATAACTACACAAAAATGATCTTTGGATAAATATAATGCACAGGAAATTTTTTGAATCAATTGTTTTACCCTGCTATATGGCCATGTAAATCCAAAAATCATACACCTGTAAATAGATAGCTGTGTATCTTCCACTTTTGAGAAAATATCTTTCCCATCGCGTATATAATAAAAATCTAAGCCATATGATCCAAATAATCTAAATATTCTATAATTTATTTTCCTTGAGAATATTTTACAAAATGGAAGATCATCACATTACCGACTCCAATATGCGATTGTTCAAGTAATAGTATACACCGACAATCCACGTCAATGGAACTCTAAATGTCCTCGCAAGAATTATTTTGTAGGTTCAAACCAATAAATATAGACGTAAATAAAATAAAATCTAATACAATGAAACTATTCTCGACATTACAAAGTGAATAAAGTATATGTCGGATATAAACATTGGTCCAATATGCCATTTATTAGACTTTTTAAGCATTATGTCCATAAACAAGACGAATATTGTCATAATGTGTAGCGACCCGACTTTCTTCTACTAGAAAATCGCATCACTAATTAAGAAAGAAAGAGATAGAAGAAGAAAAGAAAGAGAAGAAAGAAAAACAACACATCAGAATCTCACAGTGGAACGTATGAAATATAATATATAACATATATATAATATCATTTACATCGGAGTACACAACTAAACATCTCAATTTAGACAGTTATAACATTTCTGTCTAATACAATACAAGAACAACTATATAGAATGACAACACAGCGGAAACTCTATCTATATATCTACACGTTGAAGCCTCCTGCTCCAAAGCTCCTCCAGAATTCGTCAAGAGATAACCTGAATCACTTGACTACTCATACATAATATGAGTACCTAAGAGTTTAATAAAACATAAAATAAACACTCGGGTCAGACAGGGGTCTGGTGTGAGTAAATGGTTTAAGATTGCTTAACTTTAGAAAATCCTTTGAAAAGAAAAGGTATCACGTAAAACTTCCCACATATAAACATGGAAAAGTTTTTACCTTACGCTAACCAAAACATTTGATAGAAAATCCAGTGATATTATAATAGTGTCTAGGGTTTTCAAATAAATATGAAATAGCCGAAATTGTTACATTCATTAAATTCCAGCTACTAGCCACAAAAGTGGGTAATACAAACAAAACCGTAGGGTCTCGTAGGCAAAACGGGTTTCCATCAATGGCAGGGCTACTGGGGTACCGCCTGTCGCAGTACGTGGCCTAGATCACCGTACCGAGGAGTATGCCCACTCCCCTGCAACACAAGGCCGGGACCATTCCTTACTGAACAGTCCCGAACAAGACCACCCCGTAGTTGGTTGCAGACAAACTGACCACAAAGCTGAAATAAAAAGGGACATCTAGACAGGGATGTATCCGTAGGATCTAGATTAACCCTAGAGGGGGGGTGAATAGGGTTATAGCAAATTTTCTTGATTTAAACACAAAAATAAACTGCAGAAATAAATATACTAAAAAGTAAATCACACACAAGATTTACCCAGCTTCGGCAACCCCTGCCTACTGCTGCATTCCCAGATTTCTATTAGAATTAAACAGTATCACGCTTACAAACACTCTAACAGACTTGCAAACCCTGCTACCGCCTATAGAGTTTTGCAAACTCGCAACCCCTGCTTACTGAACTAACTCTAAATAGACAATCAGACACAACCTAAAACCTAGGTGGTGATTTACCTAAACTCTTTGATTCGTAAAAATAAAAACAATAATTAAGAACAATAGAAAATAACCCTAAACTAATTAACAATATTAATAAAAGCCTATAATTAAACAAAACCCCCTTTTTATTTTTAAGACCGGCCCACTTCCTTATTTCACCCGATCCTCTTTCATCTCGTTCGTGAGAAATAATGGCGGCTTCGTTCTGATTAGGGCTTCGTTCCCTTTTGTTCCAGTTAGGGCTTCGGCTCTTTGTTCCAATTAGGGCTTCGGTTTCTTCAATTGATCTGTGATTTGTTGCCCTAGCTCGCTGCTTCTCTGATGGTTGACTTTTGCTTGTTTGCAGTTGCTCAATCGAGTTCGATGCTTGTGAATTCGGTATGTACTGTCTCTTTTTGCTTTTCTAAATTGATACTTGAACTCGATGGATATAAATGCCGATGATGATTAGGGTTTTAATAGGATTTGATTTCCTATTTTTGCGTTCGACTGATTGCTTCAAAAATTCTTGCTTTGCCGTTCGATTACGCTTTGATGCTGAGGATTAATCTGACTTTGTCAATTTCGTATTTCTAGTAACTTGATTCACACGGCTTTGAATTGATTTCGTGATTTGTGATATTTGACTTTGTCACACATTGAAATTTTGATCACGGCTTTGATTTTGACTGGTTCACAATTGGCTTCGGCCTTGACTCGTTCATCTTGAAATTGTTTTGATTTCTAAAGTTACGGCTTTGACTTTCTCAAAGACGTATACTTGATACACTGATCTTGTAGTTGTACTTTTGTAATTTGTTGTCATTTGCAACCGGTCTCTGTGCATTTCTCTGCTCGACTTCGACTTGGTTTTTGAGTATGCGAATCCACTACTCTGTATTAGCTTCGGCCATCACCATTGCTTTTATGTTTTCTCTGCTGCATACCACTGCATTTCACTGCACTGTTGAAATTTGTGTCTGCATTTGTTATTTCTGGAGCTCGATTTGCACTTGCTCATCATGTAGCTTGTTGGTCTTTATTTGAAGTCGTGGCATTCATGTTTGACATATATGCACTGCTTTATTCTGATTCACTTGCACTTGTTCATATGAGTGTGCTCATTGTTGTTTGTACCTGTATTTGCCATACTGTACATATATTCTTGGCTCTGGTTCATTGTTGTTGTTTAAGTTAGTATGTTGCCCTTTTACTTGAACTTGGTCTGGTGCAACTTGTTTCATTATCTGTTGCATTCATGAGGGTGACACTGTACTCTATTCATGCTTGTTACATTCAGTTTGCATTTGAGTTTGTAACTTGGAGTCTGCAACTTGATTTGTGCCTTGTCCATTCTCATGTATTCATGTTGCTGGACTTGAATACATCTGTGCAGTCCATTGTAGCTTTAGTGCATTTCTGTCCACTGAGTTATTGCAGTTTCACTTGTATACTTAAGTCAGTGTTGTCTTTGATGTTGTACTTTGGTCTATTGGGCTGCATTTGTGTATATTTGATCATTTTTGCTGTCCACTGCAGTTTGTAGTGATATTGAGCATTGCATATTTGAAGTCTTGTATCATTTCTTGGTCATTGCACCGATTCTTGATGGCATTTGGTTCTGCACCATATTGTATGCAGTGTTGCAGTTGTTTGTATGCACTTCAACACTTCAGCATTGCATTGTTTCCACCTCTGACCTGTTGGTTCATTGTGATGTTCATTTTCATTGTTGACTGTGTTGTTGCATTGTATTCTGGTCAGTGGTGCTTTGAGTCAGTGCTTCACCACACTTGTTGTTGCAGTATTCATGTTGTTGTTGGTGGCAATCTTGTATGCTGCTGTTTGCATTTGGTCTTGATCATACTTGATGTCATGATTTTCCTGGTTTAACTTGTGTACATTTTCGAGTTGTTCACTGCTGCTTGTACTTGTAGTCTTGGCCAGTTGACTGTTGCTTTGAGTTGTTCATTGCTTGGTCTCTGTTGCCTTGAATTTCTGGTTGGAGCTGTGCACACGAGTTGGCGAGGCAGTGCACACGTATACGAATGTACACGTGTGTACTGCAGCCACTCATAGTTACCTGTCCCCGATAAAAAATACTGATATGCACAGATATTGCACAGTCAAAAAATGATGACGAACAACCCAAATAACTGAGGCAAACAATGTTTTCAAAATCATCGTTTCTTTCAAATTTCAAAAATATTTCTCTTTCAATTTTACTGCGTTTGAAAATATTTTTGCAGATTACTCAGATGCTGGATTCAAGCTGGATTATAGTTGAAGACAAAAATATGAGTGTGAGTGATATGTAGTAATGTTGTGATGTAAATGTGAAATGTCATGTATAGTAGTCAAAATTGTATATGTATAGTGAGAGCTTGAAATTGTACTATTTAAAATTGTAATAAATATTTGTTTGAATTCAAAATCTGTTTAACTTGTTCTGTTTGAATTCAAATTCGAATTCTGTGTAATTTATTTTTATTCAACAAATATTTATTTAAACTATGAAAAACAAAATAGTACATTACCAAATACATTTATATGAATGTATATATGTTTATTATCATCAAACAAAAAATCATATAGCGCAAAGCACATATTCAACAATCTCCCCCTTTTGATGATAACAAACATATATTTAAGATTTTGAATATATTAAATGTATTTGATAATTTCATTTGCTCCCCCTATTTGAATGCTCCCTTTTTATGTGATACTCCCCCTACATATATGGCTCCCCCTACATATATGCATACAAATAAAAATATGTAAATGAGTCTATATGCAAATTGAAAGTTATTTGACCTTTGCTTGATTCTATTTGACAAAATCTTAACTTTTCTCTCCCCCTTTTGTTATCAGCAAAAGAATAATAGTGTTATAAAATAGGGATGAAGTGATAGACATGAATCAAACATTTAACTCAATTAAATATAAATATCAAATCTCAATAAAACTCAAACAAAAATCATAATTACCCTTGTCAAGCGCATATTCCACTTTCAGAAGTGATGGAGATAGAATCATCAAAAATTCATATAGATATGTCTATTTGTGGTATATTTATTTCTGGAATTTGAATATCTACTGACCATGCATAACCGTTAGGACTTTTAAATGAGATTAGTAGTATTCACAATTTTTTTTTAAAAATGAAATCAAGTATCTTCTAACCACGCATGACCGTGAGGACTTTTAAATGGGATTAGAATCAACTTGTCTATTAAATCAATTATTTTTAATATGCGTTCCATACATGCATAACCGTGAGGACTTTTAAATGAGCATGGAAGCACATAATCAAAAATCCAAGTAATTCACCCATGCATAACCGTGAGGACTTTTAAATGAGAGTGAATACTTTGGATATTTATTTTTATTGATATAATAAGTTGAAGCACAAATAATTTTCCTTCACAGATTTAAAGATATTGAAGAACGAATGATTTCCTTTGTAAACTACCACAAATTTACATACTATGTGTAATTTTGATGAGTGATGGTCGATAGAAAGATGATAGAAATAGAAATGATCATGGAATTTTTACCCAACAAAAAGTTTTTATAACTCTTGTTATGAAATTTTAAAGAAATTTCCTAATTGTATTTTCTCGAGTTTTAATATATGATAAATATCAACACTCATCACTTTTTCAATCATTATTCATCTTTTCGATAATCATTAGGGAGTTTGATTAGTCAAAAATTTGTCATTTAGAATCAAATTCAAAAATCAAATTTTTAAAAAAAAATGATCAGTCAATCTCTATAATTCCCAAATCTAATCGTAATTTGGAAAATCTGTCTTCGGGGAGAGGTTTTGTGAAAATATCAGCAAGTTGAGTTTCAGTTGAAATATATTCAATGCAAATGTCTTCTTTAGCAATGTGATCTCTAAGAAAGTGGTGTCTCACATCAATGTGTTTTGTGCGAGAATGATGAACAGGATTATTTGACAAATCTATAGCACTCCTACTATCACATTTTAATGGAACTTGTTTATAGACTAAGCCAAAATCAGAAAGAGTTTGCATCATCCATAGAATTTGAGCACAACAACTTCCCAAAGCAATATATTCTGCTTCAGTGGTGGATAATGCAACACAATTCTGTTTCCGACTTGACCATGAGACTAATGAATGTCCTAGCATGAAACATGTCCCACTAGTGCTTTTTCTGTCAACTAATGAACCAGCATAATCAGCATCGGAATAACCTACTAATTCAAAATTTTCACAAGAAGGGTACCATAGTCCAAATTTGTGTGTGTGTGAAAGATATCTCAAAATTCGTTTAGTAGCTTTTAAATGAGATTCTTTGGGATTAGCTTGAAAACGTGCACACAAGCACACAGCAAACATAATATCAGGTCTAGAAGCAGTAAGATAGAGAAGTGAACCAATTATCCCTCGATATTTCTTTTTATCAATTGCAATTCCTTTCTCATCTTTGTCCAACTTTGTTGATGGACTCATAGGAGTTCTCAATGGTTTGGAATTTTCGATTCCAAATTTCTTCAATAGCTCCAACACATATTTGGATTGTGAAATGAAAATACCATCACTGCTTTGCTTAATTTGAAATCCAAGAAAGTATTTCAATTCGCTAACCAAACTCATCTCAAATTTAGCCTGCATGACTTGTTCAAAATTCTCACACAAGAGCTCATTAGTAGCACCATAAATAATATCATCCACATAAATCTGAACAATCAAAAAATCACTTTCTTTATGTAATAGAAACAGTGTCGTGTCAGCACTACCCTTTTTAAAACCATTTTCCAAAAGATATGTACAGAGGCAGTCATACCAAGCTCTTGGAGCTTGCTTAAGACCATATAATGCTTTTTCTAGCTTATACACATGATTTGGAAATTCATGATTTTCAAAACCGGGTGGTTGTTCAACAAAAACTTCTTCTTTTAAATCGCCATTCAAAAAGGCACTTTTTACATCCATTTGTTTAAGTTTGAAACCCTTGTAACATGCAAAACTTAGCAAGATTCTAATGGCTTCTAACCTAGCAACTGGAGCAAATGTTTCATCAAAGTCTATGCCTTCTATTTGGTTGTAACCTTTTGCAACCAACCTAGCCTTGTTTCTAATTACATTTCCTGATTCATCAAATTTATTTTTAAACACCCATTTAGTCCCTACAATTGGATAGTCCTTAGGCCTAGGAACTAAATTCCAAACTTTGTTTCTCTCAAATTGATTAAGTTCATTTTGCATTGCTAAAATCCAATTTTCATCATTAAGAGCCATTTCAACAGAATCAGGTTCAATTTCAGAAATAAAACCACTATGACAAAAAACGCACACAAATTTTCATCAAATGAAGAACGAGTACGTATACCTTCCGTAGGATCACCAAACTTCAATAGATTGCCAGTTTCAATAATATCCCAAACTTCATAATCAACAGAACTGAGATAGATACCCATCCTAACTTTCCAATAAGCATAATCGTTCCCGTTAAACATGGGTGGCCTAGCAATAGATTGCCCCTCAAAAAAAGCATTATTTTGTAGACTCATGACTCTAGAGTTAAAAATACCAGGCTCTGATACCACTTGTAGGATCTAAATTAACCCTAGAGGGGGGGTGAATAGGGTTATAGCAAATTTTCTTAATTTAAACACAAAAATAAACTGCAGAAATAAATATGCTGAAAAGTAAATCACACACAAGATTTACCCAGCTTCGGCAACCCCTGCCTACTGCTGCATTCCCAGATTTCTATTAGAATTAAACAGTATCACGCTTACAAACACTCTAACAGACTTGCAAACCCTGCTACCGCCTATAGAGTTTTGCAAACTCGCAACCCCTGCTTACTGAACTAACTCTAAATAGACAATCAGACACAACCTAAAACCTAGGTGGTGATTTACCTAAACTCTTTGATTCGTAGAATAAAAAAAATAATTAAGAACAAAATAGCCCTAAACTAATTAACATTATTAATATAAGTTTATTAACAATATTAATTAATAACAAAAGAAACCCCTTTTGTTTTTTGAACACCGGCCCACTTCCTTATTTCACCCGATCCCTTTTTTTTTATCTTCGTTCGTGAGAAATAATGGCGGCTTCGTTCCAGTTAGGGCTTCGTTCCCTTTTGATCCAGTTAGGGCTTCGGCTCTTCGTTGCAATTAGGGCTTCGGTTTTTCGTTGCAATTATGGCTCTGGTTTCTTCAATTGATCTGTGATTGGTTGCCCTAGCTTGCTTGCAGTTGCTCGATCGAGTTTTGATGCTTGTGAATTCGGTATGTGCTGTCTCCTTTTGCTTTTCTAATTTGATACTTGAACTCGATCGAATTGAAATGCCGATGATGATTAGGGTTTTAATAGGATTTGATTTCCTATTTTTGCGTTCGACTGATTGCTGCAAAAATTCTTGTTTTGCCGTTCGATTACGCTTTGATGCTGAGGATTAATCTGACTTTGTCAATTTCGTATTTGTAGTAACTTGTTTCACACGGCTTGAATTGATTTCGTGATTTGAGATATTTGACTTTGTCAAATTTACACACTTGAATTTCTTACTTGGTTTTGTGTCCTGATCATCACTGCACTGTTTTGATTTCTTGAATCATATCCACGGCTTCAATGTTTACAGTGTTCATCCCTGTTGCATTCGACTTCACTGACTTCACTGAGTTCTGACTTGATTAGTATTTTACTTCGATCATCTCTGTAATGTTGAACTTCGTCAATACTGTATTCGTACGTGAATTTTTATCACTGCGTTACATTTGTACGTCTGCATTGTTATTTTTCGACTTTGGCACTGATCCATACATTTGTCTTGTTGACATGATTTGCACTTTCACTGTTGCTCTCGAGTTTTGTTCATCCAATTCGTTGATACTTGTAACTTTCTGCACATATAAACTTGCATTATGTTTGCATACATTTCGTGCAGTCTTCAGTTTGTATATTTGGTCATGTTGCATTATTCATTGCAGTTTGCATGTGCTCAGCACTATGTCTTGTTCACCATGTTGCAACTGGACTTGTTGTGGCTCTATATCTTGTGCAACTTTCACTGTGTCACTGAGTTCTTGCCACTGACTTGCTGTTTTTGTTGTTGGCATTGTCTTCATGCCTGACTTGATTCATTTGTATTCTGGTCAGTCTTGTACTGTCCACTGCCCTGTAATCTTGAGTTAGTGCTTCACCATATCACTTCTTGATTGATGCTGCATCACTTGTAGCTTTATGTATTCATGTGCTTGTCTGCATTCACTCTGACTTGCACTCATATTCTTGCTGTTTTTTTTTTGATATTGTGGCATGTGGTCTTTGCTGTCCACTGCAGTTTTGTGTTGTTGTGCACTTTTGTGCTTTGGTTTGAACTTGCTGTTAAGAACAGTTGCTTTGTCTCGACTTTATTGGTGCATTGTTGCTGTAGCTTTTTGAAGCTTGAGTTTCTGGTCTTTGCTTTGTTGTGTAGCTATGCAGTTGCAATGAAAATGCCTTGTAGTTGTGTATTTCTGTGGATGCAGTCTTACTACTGTGTTGCTGTAGTCTATTGGGCTGCATTTGTGTATATTTGATTATTTTTGCAATCTGGTCTGTTGCACCTTGTTTCATGCTTGAGACTGTGTTTGCAATGTCTGGTCAGTGGTGCTTTGAGTTGAACCTATCTTGGGTTTGACCTTGTTTTTGATTTCTGTGCTTTTGTTTGATTTTTGCACACGAGTTGGCGAGGCAGTGCACACGTATACGAATGTACACGTGTGTACTGCAGCCACTTGTAATTACCTGTCCCTGATAAAAAATATCGATATGCACAGATATTGCACAGTCAAAAATGATGACGAACAACCCAAATAACTGAGGCAAACAATGTTTTCAAAATCATCGTTTCTTTCAAATTTCAAAAATATTTCTCTTTCAATTTTACTGCGTTTAAAATATTTTTGCAGATTACTCAGATGCTGGATTCAAACCGGATTATAGTTGAAGACAAAAATATGAGTGTGAGAGATATGTAGTAAGGTCGTGATGTAAATGTGATGTGATTGTAATCAAAAATGTACATGTATAGTGAGAGCATGAAATTGTACTATTTACAATTTGTAATAAATATTTGTTTGAATAAAAATTTCTGTTTGAATTCAAAATCTGTTTAACTTGTTCTGTTTGAATTCAAATTCGAATTCTGTGTAATTTAATTTTATTCAACAAATATTTATTTAAACTATGAAAAACAAAATAGTACATTACCAAATACATTTATATGAATGTATATATGTTTATTATCATCAAACAAAAATCATATAGCGCAAAGCGCATATTCAACAATCTCCCCCTTTTGATGATAACAAACATATATTTAAGATTTTGAACATATTAAATGTATTTGATAATTTCATTTGCTCCCCCTATTTGAATGCTCCCTCTCTACACAATGCTCCCCCTACATATATGCATAGAAATATATAAGAGAGCCTATATGCACAATGAAAATTATTTGACCTTTGCTTGATTCTATTCGACAAAAATCTTAACTTTTCTCTCCCCCTTTTGTTATCAGCAAAAGAATAATAGTGTTATAAAATAGGGATGAAATGATCGACATGAATCAAACATTTAACTCAATTAAATATAAATATCAAATTTCAATAAAATTCAAACAAAAATCATAATTACCCTTGTCAAGCGCATATTCCACTTTCAGAAGTGATGAAGATAGAATCATCAAAAATTCATATAGTTATGTCTATTTGTGGTATATTTATTTCTGGAAATTTGAATATCTACTAACCATGCATAACCGTTAGGACTTTTAAATGAGATTAGTAGTATTCCAATTTAATTTTAAACAAAAATGAAATCAAGTATCTTCTAACCACGCATGACCGTGAGGACTTTTAAATGGGATTAGAATCAACTTGTCTATTAAATCAATTATTTTTAATATGCGTTTCATACATGCATAACCGTGAGGACTTTTAAATGAGCATGGAAGCACATAATCAAAAAAAAATCCAAGTAATTCACCCATGCATGACCGTGAGGACTTTTAAATGAGAGTGAATACTTTGGATATTTATTTTTAATTGCTGAATATAATAAATTGAAGCACAAATAATTTCCTTCACTGATTTAAAGATATTGAAGAACAAATGATTTCCTTTGTAAACTACCACAAATTTACATACTAAATATGATCTTGATGAGTAATGTTTGATAGAAAGATGATAGAAATAGAAATGGTCATGGAATTATTACCCAACAAAAAGTTTTTATAACTCTTGTTATGAAATTCTAAAGAAATTTCCTAATTATATTTTCTCGAGTTTTAATATATGATAAATATCAACACTCATCACTTTTTCAATCACTATTCATCTTTTCGATAATCATTAGGGAGTTAGATTAGTTAAAAAAAATTGTCATTTAGAATCAAATTCAAAAATCAAAATTTTTAAAAAAAAAAAATGATTAGTCAACCTCTATAATTCCCAAATCTAAACGTAATTTGGAAAATCTGTCTTCGGGGAGAGGTTTCGTGAAAATATCAGCAAGTTGAGTTTCTGTTGAAATATATTGAATGCAAATGTCTTCTTTAGCAATGTGATCTCGAAGAAAATGGTGTCTCGCATCAATGTGTTTTGTGCGAGAGTGATGAACAGGATTATTTGACAAATCTATAGCACTCCTACTATCACATTTTAATGGGACTTGTTTATAGACTAAGCCAAAATCAGAAAGAGTTTGCATCATCCATAGAATTTGAGCACAACAACTTCCCAAAGCAATATATTCTGCTTCAGTGGTGGATAATGCAACACAATTCTGTTTCCGACTTGACCATGAGACTAATGAATGTCCTAGCATGAAACATGTCCCACAAGTGCTTTTTCTGTCAACTAATGAACCAGCATAATCAGCATCGGAATAACCTACTAAATCAAAATTTTCACAAGAGGGGTACCATAGTCCAAATTTGTGTGTGTGTGAAAGATATCTCAAAATTCGTTTAGTAGCTTTTAAATGAGATTCTTTGGGATTAGCTTGAAAACGTGCACACAAGCATACAGAAAACATAATATCAGGTCTAGAAGCAGTAAGATAGAGAAGTGAACCGATTATCCCTCGATATTTCTTTTGATCAATTGCAATTCCTTTCTCATCTTTGTCCAACTTTGTTGATGGGCTCATAGGAGTTCTCAATGGTTTGGAATTTTCGACTCCAAATTTCTTCAATAGCTCCAACACATATTTGGATTGTGAAATGAAGATACCATCACTGCTTTGCTTAATTTGAAATCCAAGAAAGTATTTCAATTCACCAACCAAACTCATCTCAAATTTAGCCTGCATGACTTGTTCAAAATTCTCACACAAAAGCTCATTAGTAGCACCATAAATAATATCATCCACATAAATCTGAACAATCAAAAAATCATGTTCTTTATGTAATAGAAACAGAGTCGTGTCAGCACTTCCCTTTTTAAAACCATTTTCCAAAAGATATGTACAGAGGCAGTCATACCAAGCTCTTGGTGCTTGCTTAAGACCATATAATGCTTTTTCTAGCTTATACACATGATTTGGAAATTCATGATTTTCAAAACCGGGTGGTTGTTCAACAAAAACTTCTTCTTTTAAATCACCATTCAAAAAGGCACTTTTTACATCCATTTGTTTAAGTTTGAAACCCTTGTAACATGCAAAACTTAGCAAGATTCTAATGGCTTCTAACCTAGCAACTGGAGCAAATGTTTCATCAAAGTCTATGCCTTCTATTTGGTTATAACCTTTTGCAACCAACCTAGCCTTGTTTCTAATTACATTTCCTGATTCATCAAATTTATTTTTAAACACCCATTTAGTCCCTACAATTGGATAGTCATTAGGCCTAGGAACTAAATTCCAGACTTTGTTTCTCTCAAATTGATTCAGTTCATTTTGCATTGCTAAAAACCAATTTTCATCATTAAGAGCCATTTCAACAGAATCAGGTTCAATTTAAGAAATAAAACCACTATGACAACAAAACGCACATAAATTTTCATCAAATGAGGAACGAGTACGTATACCTTCCGTAGGATCACCAATAATTAATTCAGGAGGATGATTAGGTTTGAACCTTAATTTATCAGCATCAACAGTCCTCCTTTCAGTTTTCTTACTAAATGTCCCTTCTTCAGTGCCTTCAGGATCTACTCCATCGTCAACCATCCTTTCAGTCGTTTTTTCCAGATCAGATTCATCAAATTTCACATTGATTGACTCAACAATTGTCTTTGTTCGTTTGTTATATATCCTGTAAGCCTTACTCCTTGTTTAATAGCCCATGAAAATTCCATCATCAGCCTTTGATTCAAATTTTCCAAGTTGATCACCTGTGTTAAGAATGAAACAAGGACACCCAAATATACGAAAATAAGAAATGTTAGGTTTCCTTTCATGCCACAGTTCATAAGACGTTTTGCCAAGTATTGGTCTAATCATTACTCTATTCATTACATAGCACGAAGTATTCACTGCCTCTGCCAAAAGATTAGAGGTAGCTTATACTCACTTAACATGGATCTAGCCAATTCCTGTAATGTACGATTTTTCCTTTCAACCACCCCATTTTGTTGAGGTGTTCGTGGAGCAGAAAATTCATGTTTTAAACCGTTTTCTTCACAAAAATTTTCAAATTCAAAATTTTCAAATTCGCCTCCATGATCACTTCTCAAGGTTTTAATTGTAACTCCTTTTTCATTTTGAACAAGTTTTGCAAATTTTGAAAAATATTCGAAAGATTCAGACTTTTTGGCTAAAAAGTAAACCCATGTAAATCTAGAATAATCATCAACCAATACATAACAATAACGTTTTCCATTCGAGCTTGAAATTTCATTTGGTCCAAATAAATCCATGTGAACTAGTTCAAGGACCCTTGATGTGCTAACAATGTTTTTAGGACGAAATGATGATCGACTAAGCTTGCTCAAGGAACATGCTTTACACACTTTATTATTTTTAAATTTCTGATGTGGTAACCCTCTGACTAATTCTTTTGATTCGAGTTTTTCTAAGAGACTCATGCTAGCATGTCCAAGTCTCCTATGCCATAAATATGCCTCTTCGTCAGTGGCTACCAAACATCTAGAAAGTTTTAGATTATCAAATGAAAGTGAGTAAACATTCCCTTTTCTTTTGCCCATAAAAACAATGTTACTAGAAGATTTATCAATAATTTTGCAAGTATCACTATCAAAAATCACGTTCATACCTTTGTCACATAGTTGGCTAATAGAAATGAGATTGTGATGCAGATTTTCAACGTATAAAACATTAGTCAAAGAAAAAATACCGTTACCAACTTCACCTTTGCCAATAATCTTACACTTGCTATTGTCTCCCATGATCACATTTCCACCTTTAAAATTCTCTAAGCTAAGGAACTTCGATTTGTCACCTGTCATATGTCGAGAACAACCTGAATCTAGAAACCATTCTTGTTGTTCCTTAGCCCGCCAACAGACCTACATAAGAAGAGAGGAAGATGACCTAGAGAAACTCTTAGGTCCAATGTTATTAGTGATAGAAGCATTGTGAATAAAAAATCCCTTTGGAATCCATACTTGTTTAGTCCTTTTATTTTTATTCCAATAAACATGAAATTTGTTTTTAGAATTCTTAGGAACCCAAACTTGTATAAATTTTGTGTTCTTGTTCCTATGACTATCATTTTCATCACGACATCTATATATTTCACATCTATCAAAGACATTCTTATATTTTGCATTATCATCAACTTGTGTTTTCCCAAAACCTAGTCCTTTCCCGTTGTTAGCAAAAATTTGATTTCCCAATAGCATGTTGAAAGATTTTTCGCCTCTTGAAAAGTTATTCAAAGATTTCTCAAGACTTTGGACTTTGGTTTTTAATGTTGAGTTTTCAGTAACAAGTGAGGTGCATCGATTAATAAAATCCTTTCTCCTAGTGTCGATGGTTTCCTTAAGATTCAAGTTTTCACTTTCAAGACTTTCAAAGTTATTCCTCAGTTTTGATAATTCTGAATCTAAAATCTTACATTTTTTACATTCTAGGTTTTGAATATTTTCAATTTCAGTTTCTAACCTAGAATTTTCATGGACAAGTTCTCTCCTATCAGATTTTAGTTTTTCAATTTTAGATTCAAGAGTATCAATCATTTTAGTAAAATCACAACACATTGAAACAAGTTCTTTATAAGAATAGTTACTTACCTCACTAGATTCCTCTAAGCTTGCTTCTGAATCCGATTTTGACATAAGACACAAGTTAGCCTCCTCTGAGCTATTATTTGAAACTTCCTCTCCTTCTTCATCATCCCAAGTTGCTGCAAAAGCCTTCTTTTTCTTTTTCTTTCCTTTGTTGTTTTTGAGAAGTGGACATTTTTGTTTGAAGTGGCCAGGCTTCTTGCAGTTATAGCATGTCAATTCATTATCGGAATCGTCAGAATTCTTTGACTTATTACCACTTATTTTCTTCTTTCGTGACTTGAATCTTGACCATTTTTTAAGATTATTGACAGCCATTGCAAGCTCTTCAATTGGATCTTCTTCTTCTTCATCGCTTTCTTCTTTGCTCTTTAAGGCAATCGTCTTCTTCTTTGGTTCGGAGTTATTGCGTTCTTCCTTTGCTTTTAGCTCAAGCTCATATGTCATCAAGTTTCCAATCAACTCCTCCATGCTTAGTTTGCTCAGATCTTTCGATTCTTGGATTGCCGTGACTTTTGCCTCAAAGTTCATTGGTAAAACTCGTAGTATCTTTCGCACAAGCTCTACCTCAGTGAATACCTTCCCAAGCGCTCTAGCATTGTATACCAAGGTTGAAAAACGTCCAAACATATCCTTTATGCTCTCGCCTTTGTCCATCACAAAGTTTTCGTATTCATTGCTGAACAGGGCTAGCCGAGACTCCTTGACTTGAGAAGTTCCTTCGTGTGTCACCTCCAAAGTATGCCATATTTCCTGTGCTGTTGTACAATGAGAAATTCTATTAAATTCATTTTTATCTAGAGCACATATCAAAGCATTCATGGCTTTAGCATTTGTCGTTTTCAATTTCTTATCGTTTGCATCCCACCTATCCTTAGGTTTAGGAATCTCAGTATCACCAACGATTATAGTGGGGGGTTTATAGCCAGTTTCAATAATATCCCAAACTTCATAATCAACAGAACTGAGATAGATACCCATCCTAACTTTCCAATAAGCATAATCGTTCCCGTTAAACATGGGTGGCCTAGCAATAGATTGCCCCTCAGAAAAAGCATTATTTTGTAGACTCATGACTCTAGAGTTAAAAATACCAGGCTCTGATACCACTTGTAGGATCTAAATTAACCCTAGAGGGGGGGTGAATAGGGTTATAGCAAATTTTCTTAATTTAAACACAAAAATAAACTGCAGAAATAAATATACTGAAAAGTAAATCACACACAAGATTTACCTAGTTTCGGCAACCCCTGCCTACTGCTGCATTCCCAGATTTCTATTAGAATTAAACAGTATCACGCTTACAAACACTCTAACAGACTTGCAAACCCTGCTACCGCCTATAGAGTTTTGCAAACTCGCAACCCCTGCTTACTGAACTAACTCTAAATAGACAATCAGACACAACCTAAAACCTAGGTGGTGATTTACCTAAACTCTTTAATTCGTAGAATAAAAAAAATAATTAAGAACAAAATAGCCCTAAACTAATTAACATTATTAATATAAGTTTATTAACAATATTAATTAATAACAAAAGAAACCCCTTTTGTTTTTTGAACACCGGCCCACTTCCTTATTTCACCCGATCCCTTTTTTTTTATCTTCGTTCGTGAGAAATAATGGCGGCTTCGTTCCAGTTAGGGCTTCGTTCCCTTTTGATCCAGTTAGGGCTTCGGCTCTTCGTTGCAATTAGGGCTTCGGTTCTTCGTTGCAATTATGGCTCTGGTTTCTTCAATTGATCTGTGATTGGTTGCCCTAGCTTGCTTGCAGTTGCTCGATCGAGTTTTGATGCTTGTGAATTCGGTATGTGCTGTCTCCTTTTGCTTTTCTAATTTGATACTTGAACTCGATCGAATTGAAATGCCGACGATGATTAGGGTTTTAATAGGATTTGATTTCCTATTTTTGCGTTCGACTGATTGCTGCAAAAATTCTTGTTTTGCCGTTCGATTACGCTTTGATGCTGAGGATTAATCTGACTTTGTCAATTTCGTATTTGTAGTAACTTGTTTCACACGGCTTGAATTGATTTCGTGATTTGAGATATTTGACTTTGTCAAATTTACACACTTGAATTTCTTACTTGGTTTTGTGTCCTGATCATCACTGCACTGTTTTGATTTCTTGAATCATATCCACGGCTTCAATGTTTACAGTGTTCATCCCTGTTGCTTTCGACTTCACTGACTTCACTGAGTTCTGACTTGATTAGTATTTTACTTCGATCATCTCTGTAATGTTGAACTTCGTCAATACTGTATTCGTACGTGAATTTTTATCACTGCGTTACATTTGTACGTCTGCATTGTTATTTTTCGACTTTGGCACTGATCCATACATTTGTCTTGTTGACATGATTTGCACTTTCACTGTTGCTCTCAAGTTTTGTTCATCCAATTCGTTGATACTTGTAACTTTCTGCACATATAAACTTGCATTATGTTTGCATACATTTCGTGCAGTCTTCAGTTTGTATATTTGGTCATGTTGCATTATTCATTGCAGTTTGCATGTGCTCAGCACTGTGTCTTGTTCACCATGTTGCAACTGGACTTGTTGTGGCTCTATATCTTGTGCAACTTTCACTGTGTCACTGAGGTCTTGCCACTGACTTGCTGTTTTTGTTGTTGGCATTGTCTTCATGCCTGACTTGATTCATTTGTATTCTGGTCAGTCTTGTACTGTCCACTGCCCTGTAATCTTGAGTTAGTGCTTCACCATATCACTTCTTGATTGATGCTGCATCACTTGTAGCTTTATGTATTCATGTGCTTGTCTGCATTCACTCTGGCTTGCACTCATATTCTTGCTGTTTTTTTTTTTTGATATTGTGGCATGTGGTCTTTGCTGTCCACTGCAGTTTTGTGTTGCTGTGCACTTTTGTGCTTTGGTTTGAACTTGCTGTTAAGAACAGTTGCTTTGTCTCGACTTTATTGGTGCATTGTTGCTGTAGCTTTTTGAAGCTTGAGTTTCTGGTCTTTGCTTTGTTGTGTAGCTATGCAGTTGCAATGAAAATGCCTTGTAGTTGTGTATTTCTGTGGATGCAGTCTTACTACTGTGTTGCTGTAGTCTATTGGGCTGCATTTGTGTATATTTGATTATTTTTGCAATCTGGTCTGGTGCACCTTGTTTCATGCTTGAGACTGTGTTTGCAATGTCTGGTCAGTGGTGCTTTGAGTTGAACCTATCTTGGGTTTGACCTTGTTTTTTATTTCTGTGCTTTTGTTTGATTTTTGCACACGAGTTGGCGAGGCAGTGCACACGTATACGAATGTACACGTGTGTACTGCAGCCACTTGTAATTACCTGTCCCTGATAAAAAATATCGATATGCACAGATATTGCACAGTCAAAAATGATGACGAACAACCCAAATAACTGAGGCAAACAATGTTTTCAAAATCATCGTTCCTTTCAAATTTCAAAAATATTTCTCTTTCAATTTTACTGCGTTTAAAATATTTTTGCAGATTACTCAGATGCTGGATTCAAACCGGATTATAGTTGAAGACAAAAATATGAGTGTGAGAGATATGTAGCAAGGTCGTGATGTAAATGTGATGTGATTGTAATCAAAAATGTACATGTATAGTGAGAGCATGAAATTGTACTATTTACAATTTGTAATAAATATTTGTTTGAATAAAAATTTCTGTTTGAATTCAAAATCTGTTTAACTTGTTCTGTTTGAATTCAAATTCGAATTCTGTGTAATTTAATTTTATTCAACAAATATTTATTTAAACTATGAAAAACAAAATAGTACATTACCAAATACATTTATATGAATGTATATATGTTTATTATCATCAAACAAAAATCATATAGCGCAAAGCGCATATTCAACATTTTCGCCTCTTGAAAAGTTATTCAAAGATTTCTCAAGATTTTGGACTTTGGTTTTTAATGTTGAGTTTTCAGTAACAAGTGAGGTGCATCGATTAATAAAATCCTTTCTCCTAGTGTCGATGGTTTCCTTAAGATTCAAGTTTTCATTTTCAAGACTTTCAAAGTTATTCCTCAGTTTTGATAATTCTGAATCTAAAATCTTACATTTTTTACATTCTAGGTTTTGAATATTTTCAATTTCAGTTTCTAACCTAGAATTTTCATGGACAAGTTCTCTCCTATCAGATTTTAGTTTTTCAATTTTAGATTCAAGAGTATCAATCATTTTAGTAAAATCACAACACATTGAAACAAGTTCTTTATAAGAATAGTTACTTACCTCACTAGATTCCTCTAAGCTTGCTTCTGAATCCGATTTTGACATAAGACACAAGTTAGCCTCCTCTGAGCTATTATTCGAAACTTCCTCTCCTTCTTCATCATCCCAAGTTGCTGCAAAGGCCTTCTTTTTCTTTTTCTTTCCTTTGTTGTTTTTGAGAAGTGGACATTTTTGTTTGAAGTGGCCAGGCTTCTTGCAGTTATAGCATGTCAATTCATTATCGGAATCGTCAGAATTCTTTGACTTATTACCACTTATTTTCTTCTTTCGTGACTTGAATCTTGACCATTTTTTAAGATTATTGACAGCCATTGCAAGCTCTTCAATTGGATCTTCTTCTTCTTCATCGCTTTCTTCTTTTCTCTTTAAGGCAATCGTCTTCTTCTTTGGTTCGGAGTTGTTGCGTTCTTCCTTTGCTTTTAGCTCAAGCTCATATGTCATCAAGTTGCCAATTAACTCCTCCATGCTTAGTTTGCTCAGATCTTTCGATTCTTGAATTGCTGTGACTTTTGCCTCAAAGTTCATTGGTAAAACTCGTAGTATCTTCCACACAAGCTCTACCTCAGTGAATACCTTCCCAAGTGCTCTAGCGTTGTATACCAAGGTTGAAAAGCGTCCAAACATATCCTTTATGCTTTCGCCTTTGTCCATCACAAAGTTTTCGTATTCATTGCTGAATAGGGCTAGACGAGACTTCTTGACTTGAGAAGTTCCTTCGTGTGTCACCTCCAAAGTGTGCCAAATTTCCTGTGCTGTTGTACAATGAGAAATTCTATTAAATTCATTTTTATCAAGAGCACATATCAAAGCATTCATGGCTTTAGCATTTGTTGTTTTCAATTTCTTATCGTTAGCATCCCACCTATCCTTAGGTTTAGGAATCTCAGTATCACCAAGGATTATAGTGGGGGGTTTATAGCCAGTTTCAATAATATCCCAAACTTCATAATCAACAGAACTGAGATAGATACCCATCCTAACTTTCCAATAAGCATAATCGTTCCCGTTAAACATGGGTGGCCTAGCAATAGATTGCCCCTCAGAAAAAGCATTATTTTGTAGACTCATGACTCTAGAGTTAAAAAAAATATACCAGGCTCTGATACCACTTGTAGGATCTAGATTAACCCTAGAGGGGGGGTGAATAGGGTTATTGCAAATTTTCTTGATTTAAACACAAAAATTAACTGCAGAAATAAATATACTAAAAAGTAAATCACACACAAGATTTACCCAGCTTCGGCAACCCCTGCCTACTGCTGCATTCCCAGATTTCTATTAGAATTAAACAGTATCACGCTTACAAACACTATAACAGACTTGCAAACCCTGCTACCGCCTATAAAGTTTTGCAAACTCGCAACCCCTGCTTACTGAACTAACTCTAAATAGACAATCAGGCACAACCTAAAACCTAGGTGGTGATTTACCTAAACTCTTTGATTCGTAAAAATAAAAACAATAATTAAGAACAATAGAAAATAACCCTAAGCTAATTAACAATATTAATAAAAGCCTATAATTAAACAAAACCCCCTTTTTATTTTTAAGACCGGCCCACTTCCTTATTTCACCCGATCCTCTTTCATCTCGTTCGTGAGAAATAATGGCGGCTTCGTTCTAATTAGGGCTTCGTTCCCTTTTGTTCCAGTTAGGGCTTCGGCTCTTTGTTCCAATTAGGGCTTCGGTTTCTTCAATTGATCTGTGATTTGTTGCCCTAGCTCGCTGCTTCTCTGATGGTTGACTTTTGCTTGTTTGCAGTTGCTCAATCGAGTTCAATGCTTGTGAATTCGGTATGTACTGTCTCTTTTTGCTTTTCTAAATTGATACTTGAACTCGATGGATATAAATGCCGATGATGATTAGGGTTTTAATAGGATTTGATTTCCTATTTTTGCGTTCGACTGATTGCTTCAAAAATTCTTGCTTTGCCGTTCGATTACGCTTTGATGCTGAGGATTAATCTGACTTTGTCAATTTCGTATTTCTAGTAACTTGATTCACACGGCTTTGAATTGATTTCGTGATTTGTGATATTTGACTTTGTCACACATTGAAATTTTGATCACGGCTTTGATTTTGACTGGTTCACAATTGGCTTCGGCCTTGACTCGTTCATCTTGAAATTGTTTTGATTTCTAAAGTTACGGCTTTGACTTTCTCAAAGATGTATACTTGATACACTGATCTTGTAGTTGTACTTTTGTAATTTGTTGTCATTTGCAACCGGTCTCTGTGCATTTCTCTGCTCGACTTCGACTTGGTTTTTGAGTATGCGAATCCACTACTCTGTATTAGCTTCGGCCATCACCATTGCTTTTATGTTTTCTCTGCTGCATACCACTGCATTTCACTGCACTGTTGAAATTTGTGTCTGCATTTGTTATTTCTGGAGCTCGATTTTCACTTGCTCATCATGTAGCTTGTTGGTCTTTATTTGAAGTCGTGGCATTCATGTTTGACATATATGCACTGCTTTATTCTGATTCACTTGCACTTGTTCATATGAGTGTGCTCATTGTTGTTTGTACCTGTATTTGCCATACTGTACATATATTCTTGGCTCTGGTTCATTGTTGTTGTTTAAGTTAGTATGTTGCCCTTTTACTTGAACTTGGTCTGGTGCAACTTGTTTCATTATCTGTTGCATTCATGAGGGTGACACTGTACTCTATTCATGCTTGTTACATTCAGTTTGCATTTGAGTTTGTAACTTGGAGTCTGCAACTTGATTTGTGCCTTGTCCATTCTCATGTATTCATGTTGCTGGACTTGAATACATCTGTGCAGTCCATTGTAGCTTTAGTGCATTTCTGTCCACTGAGTTATTGCAGTTTCACTTGTATACTTAAGTCAGTGCTGTCTTTGATGTTGTACTTTGGTCTATTGGGCTGCATTTGTGTATATTTGATCATTTTTGCTGTCCACTGCAGTTTGTAGTGATATTGAGCATTGCATATTTGAAGTCTTGTATCATTTCTTGGTCATTGCACCGATTCTTGATGGCATTTGGTTCTGCACCATATTGTATGCAGTGTTGCAGTTGTTTGTATGCACTTCAACACTTCAGCATTGCATTGTTTCCACCTCTGACCTGTTGGTTCATTGTGATGTTTATTTTCATTGTTGCCTTGTTGACTGTGTTGTTGCATTGTATTCTGGTCAGTGGTGCTTTGAGTCAGTGCTTCACCACATTTGTTGTTGCAGTATTCATGTTGTTGTTGGTGGCAATCTTGTATGCTGCTGTTTGCATTTGGTCTTGATCATACTTGATGTCATGATTTTCCTGGTTTCACTTGTGTACATTTTCTAGTTGTTCACTGCTGCTTGTACTTGTAGTCTTGGCCAGTTGACTGTTGCTTTGAGTTGTTCATTGCTTGGTCTCTGTTGCCTTGAATTTCTGGTTGGAGCTGTGCACACGAGTTGGCGAGGCAGTGCACACGTATACGAATGTACACGTGTGTACTGCAGCCACTCATAGTTACCTGTCCCCGATAAAAAATACTGATATGCATAGATATTGCACAGTCAAAAAATGATGACGAACAACCCAAATAACTGAGGCAAACAATGTTTTCAAAATCATCGTTTCTTTCAAATTTCAAAAATATTTCTCTTTCAATTTTACTGCGTTTGAAAATATTTTTGCAGATTACTCAGATGCTGGATTCAAGCTGGATTATAGTTGAAGACAAAAATATGAGTGTGAGTGATATGTAGTAAGGTTGTGATGTAAATGTGAAATGTCATGTATAGTAGTCAAAATTGTATATGTATAGTGAGAGCTTGAAATTGTACTATTTAAAATTGTAATAAATATTTGTTTGAATAAAAATTTCTGTTTGAATTCAAAATCTGTTTAACTTGTTCTGTTTGAATTCAAATTCGAATTCTGTGTAATTTATTTTTATTCAACAAATATTTATTTAAACTATGAAAAACAAAATAGTACATTACCAAATACATTTATATGAATGTATATATGTTTATTATCATCAAACAAAAAATCATATAGCGCAAAGCACATATTCAACAGTATCTCGCTCTCCAGTGGGAGCTACCCACGAAGCCTTGCAGCACCTCCCCTGTTTTAGCCATTCCCGGTTGATGAGGCTTGAGGCTATGATTACCTTTATAGGAAATATCTTTCTTAGAATGCTCATCGTCCACCTGACGATGTTCTGAAAGCATTCAATCCATACAAGTTCGTTCCGGGTTCGAACGAAACCGAAGGCACTATCTCGTTGCACTCATTTTGGAATCACCCTCAGAGTCAACGACCATAGCCCTTGCACTCTGAATCACCATCTCGAATCTATAAGTACTATTCCGTCAAACTCATTACGGAATCATCCACAGAGTTATACTGATGTGTAGTTCTTACACCTCGAGTCTTCACTTGCTCCACTTGGGTTCACGATCTAACGTTTATTTTGGATCGGTGTGGTTTTCGGATATCCAAAAATGGAAACCCGATCCCGGTCTCACCGAATCCAAACGCCATTTTAATGTCCAAGTTGTACTTAAGGGATTTAAACAGTAGATATTCAGAAATATCACTTAAACATAAATGGATGATTCACAACACAGATAGATAATCTACTATTATCATATTCATCCATACATATCACAAAGCAGCATATATATCACATCTCAGATATATCACATTCACATCATCAATCAATGTCATCCAATATCATTAAATCATCCAATGATACTTATCAACCAATCATTAATCATAACAAGGTTTGATCCTACTTAATTAATTTAATTGATCCTTAATTAAATTAATTCCATACTTAATCACTTGGATTATCTTCAATCCATCTTACTTATTCATTAATTAATTACAAATTAATTAATTAAACATCACGCAATTATCCATTTAATTAATCAACCTTGATTAATTATTACTTAATTACTTTAAGTAATTATTACTTAATTACAATTTTAATTAATCATCTTAATTAATTACTTCTTAATTATACCAAGTAATTATCTCTTAATTACTCTTTTAAAATTAATCACACTTGATTAACTATTCTTTAATTATCCTGATAATTATTCCTTAATTATCTTTTAATTAATCATACCTGAATAATTACTTTTTAATTAATCATACTTGATTAATTTCTTGTAATTAAACTTACTTGATTAATTACTTTTAATTAATCACATTTAATTAATTACTTTTTATTAATCGCCTTTGATTAATTACTTTTAGTTACATTTAGTAATTAAAACTTGGTTGTAAATTAATTATCCTTAAATTTTTAATTAACAATTAATTAATTATTTTCATTAATTAATGATTATTTCCATTAATTAAATTTATTCTTAATTAATTACTTTAACAAGTAATTAATCACTTAATTAATCACTCTTAATCCTTTTATTAATTAACCATTAATTAAATAATTTAAACCTTTAATTAATTTTATTAATTAATACTTTAATTAATAACATAAGTGATTAATCCTTAATCACATCACGTAATTACTTTTCATAAAGTAATTATTTTTTACTTAATTACCTCTAGTAATTAACCACTTAATAACTTTAATTACTTTCCCAAGTAACCATATTAGATTACCTCATAAGTGATTATCTTAATTAATCACAAATTAATTACTTAATTAATTACTTAACTTAATCGTTTAAATTTAATTAAATGATTCATTATCTTATTATATTAAAAGATTCTTAATTAAGAAAACCATTATTTTAATTTAATTATTTATTAACCAATACACTTTAATTATTAAAATAATTTAATTATCTTAATTATCTTCATATTTTTGTTTATCTTTAAATTAACCAAACTTCTAAATTTCTCACAATAAAGCTTTATTATAATTGATCTCTAAATCTTTATTATTTGACTTATTTTAAATAAAACACTTTTTAGAAATCAATTTAAATTAAAGCAATTTAAACATTCAAATTAACCTTTTTTTAAATATTTAAACTTAACAAAGTTATTTTATAAAATTTAATACAAACCCTATTATTAAAATCGACTTATTTCATTTTTAAAAACTTTTATGTTTCAAATTATAAAACTTGTTTAAAACTTTAACTTGAAACAAATTTATTTTATAAGTAAACACTTGTTCTATTTTTTTAAAACTTTAATTATTAAAAGTCAAATTTCTTTTGTTTCAAAATCTTTAAACATTGCTTTTAACATTCTAAAACTTCTGCAGCAAACAAAACTTGCTCAACAAACTCGAGTAAAACCCCATAAAATCTCACGTCTATCCTGAGCTTTCCCACTCTTATACTTGCTTCGAGAAATCACACTGCAAACCCGTAGTAAATCTCGAGCAAAACGTCTTAGAATCCCGATGCAAACACGCGACAAACCCATAGTCTCCTGCTTCAAGTAAAACTCGAGCATCCCGAAGAAAACCCGAGCGAAACAGCTACCTTCCCAAACTCTTCTTCCGATATATTATGCACGTGTGCACCATACACCATCGCTCCGCCCATTATCGATCACCGCCGTGGCTTCGACAAGTCATTGTCCTCCCTGCCGCCCCTCACGAAACATCAGATCGTCTAATCTTCCCATAAATCAAAATTGAGCGGCTTCATCAAACAGGAACAATACTCGATCAACCCAAAACAACCGGCCGACATTGACCTCGCCGTTTGGAACACATCGCGCTTCTGCCAAAGCAACTTCTCATCCCCATGTCGTAACTACACCCCTTGCGATCGAGCCTGGAACTCCATTGTAGACGATCGAAGCTCGACGTTCTCCTCAACAAAAACCCATCACCAACCCTATTTCTCCCCTGCCTGGCCATCGTGGCCATTAGAAAAATTCCTACCCAATTTTCCTGAGTTCCCCTATTCCTCATCCTCCTCCAGCCCGAATCTGGACCTTCTTCATGTTGTCGATCAACGGCAATCCACCAATATGTCCAAAATGATCAATTCAAGGATACCCACTGATTTTCAAACTATAAATCGTGATATACATATTAAAATTTATGATTTTCTATTACTATTTCAATCATGCAATCAAAACTTAAAATTGAATTTATAAAATTTTGACCCAATTTGTATCGTTACTGTTCTTTATCAAATTTCGAGACAAATACTAAGTATAAATTTCAAAACTTATTTTTAGTAGTGATTATGCATAATTTCCATCACTTTTCATTTACAAATCAAAACTAACAGTGATTAAATAATGAGGTATTGAATTTAATTAGGAATAATCAGCCTGTAATCACAACAGAGACTATATCAAGGCAATACCCTGCAATAAACACTGATATACATACATGCATTCAATTTCCATTCAGATATCCAGGCCAACACATGATTTCATACACATATCTTAGTGAAATCCAGGATTAAAAACTGTTTTTTTAAAATTTATGTTTACTCACCAGATTAATGCAGAGGACAGAGAACTTATATTTGTTTTCCAGGCTCTTGTTTTTACTAGCTCTTGAATTTTCCTTTTTTGTTGAATTTAATCTGATGTTGATCTCTGAATTGTTTATCTTGATGTTGATCTCAAGTTGCTTGCCTCTGATTCTATTTGAAAAATCTTGCATTTGATTTTCCCGCTTACTTCTTTGTTCTTGGATTTCCAGACTTTTACAGATTTTCTATAGATTTTTTTTTCCATCTTTGTTTTGATTTGCATTCATTTTTGATCTTTGGTTCAGAATGAACAAAATATTTTACTGAAGAATAAAACTTTTCCTTTTCTTATTATTAAATTTTAAATTAAAGTATTAAGAGGATGACATTTGTCTACCTTATATCCTTATTAGCTTACACCTAAGTTTATGTATTTACAAATGTCTCTAACACATATTTAAAAGTTTACAAGTGTTATTTTCCTTTTATAATTTATTTTAAGCCTTGCATGAAATGTGTATATGTATGTAATGTATTTTAATGCTTAATTATTGATTTTATTATGTAATATTTATATGATTGTAAAATGTTTTATCTTATATAAACAAGCTTTTAGATTTTTAATAAATATTCATGTGAATTCAAATAACTTATATTTTTGATTCGATTCATATAACATATGTTTATAAAATAAGAAATTAACCTTGTTATTTAAAATTTAAATTTCAAATATCATTTTAAAGGCATTAAATCAAATTAACATTTTAAATTACAAATTATATATTAATTAAAGTTTGCAAATAATTATTAAATTCAAATCAATAAAATTCCTATTTCAAATATATATATACAAATATATATACACATTCCAAATAGAAAAACATTTTAACATTAAATTTGAAAATTACCGTGTTAAATCTCAAAACAAATTTCAAATCACAATGTGTATATTTATATATATTATAATTTGAGTAGATAGCTTTTATTACTTAAAAACTTCCTATTTACATGATATATCAATACATATATATTATAATAGAAAATATTCTGATTAACTTTTAGAAAATAAATCTTATCAATTTTAAATTGTCAAAATAAATATTTTCAAATTAAAATATTATAATTTTTCAAAAGAATTAAACTTTCTAAATTTTATATTGTTAAGAAAATTGTTGATAGATATTTATCAAATCATTATTATCATCCTTTGAAATAATTTTAACTTGTCAATTTATAATGTAAAATGATCAAATCAATTTAATTATTAACAAAGATTATTAAATTGATATTGCTCAAAATTCTGGGTCGTCACGTAATGGGATATCTAATTCGCAAATATGTATCGATTTTTGCAATTGTATTACTGGTTGGGTAAATGCTCCATGATATGGCTAATTCTATTTGAACCTTTATTATTGCTGAGTAGCCCACCAAAAAAAGGAAAAAGCGCTTGAACCCACTTTTTTTTACTACGTAACAAAACATTTCCCATTCTTTCCATGTTACCCCGGCCTTCATTCATGCTTACTTTTTTACTAAGTACTCAAATCCTAGCTCCTTCCATCAACACTCGTAGTCGTGACCACAGGGAAAGACTTTTATATGTCGCTTTAAGTATCCCCTCTACCCTTTAGCTCCTTCACTTTGCTATACTACAAGTGGTCAAAGGTCGATTGTTTTAAAACCAAGGTGAAGCGGAGGAGAAGAAGAGGGTGTGCTGATGGAGTTTTACCACACAACGACACTGCATGGTAAAAATAGGAATCATGCTTTAGCCAAACGTGATTTCTATTTTTATAATGCAGCAGCACTGTGCATTAAAATTAGGAATCATGTATTTCTTGTGCGTGATTCCTAATTTTACCACACAGCGCCGCCTCGTGGTAAAAATGGGAACCAAGTATGGCTGCTGCGTGTTTCCTATTTCTACCTTATTTGTTTCTACGTGGTAAAAATAGGAATCACGCAGCTTGAAGCGTGGTTCGTATTTTTGACACATAGAAAACTGATTTGTTATAAAATTCATCAAACACTTTATGGATATGAACTAATGCTATTATTATATAGAGATGGATTAGAAACAAATGGCTGCTTTTAAAAGATGAGAAGAATGGAAAGCTAACTAGGAGGTGGAAGTAGTTTAGTTGAAAAGGAAGATGCAAATGTTGAAGGCAATGATGAGCAGAGCAAAAATATTGTAAGGCGGGAGGGCGAAGATGGAAAATAGGGGGATGACACAAGTGCGGAAGAGGGGTAAGACACAGATAACGATATGGAGATGTTGATGATGTCGAGATTGACAATGAAGCCAAACAAGTAGCAACTATTATGGTGGGCCAAGATATAGTGTTGTGATCAAGATTAGGAGATTCACTTTGCTTCAATAACATGAATGGGTGAGGTATTTTAATTTATAGCTTTTGTGATCATTTTTTTACTAACAATGCATTAGGTCATTACAGTGATATAAATTTTTATTTTGTTGTAGGAACGATCACTCCTTACATGTGCTAATCGTGCACCCAAGTTAGTAGAATGGCAAATTCCAGAAAATGCTACTAAATTAATAATATTATTGAATCGTCTGGTTTGTTCCCTATTGTTAACATTTGTATTGGAGTTTTCAAAAATATATAATACGAGCTTTTGTGGAACGTTGGTATCTAGAGACTAATACCTTCCATATATCGTTCAGTGAGATTACTATAACCCTTGACGATGTAGCATCTTAATTGCACTTACAATGGAAGGAAACCTATACAAAGTCTATCATTTGATATGGAAAAAGTAGTTAGAATTGTTTCTAAATATTTAGACCTTAGTGTAGCAGAAGCGATGTTGGAAATGAATGGGAGAGTTAGCTATAATTTAATTATGTCCATGTCATTTATGAAGTACAATGCGGTTGGTGATGATTGGATTGATAGAGAAATTAGGAGAGCTACTTGTGCTTATCTCTTGTTCTTGCTCGGCAACACTTTATTTGCTGATAAAAGAATTCGCAAGTGCATATGTCACTATTAGATCGATTAAGTCTTATCAATACTTATTCATGGCGTTCAGCAGCTCTGGCATTTCTATGTAAGTAGCTCAATTAGCTAGTCGCATTGGTGTTAAACAGATATCAGGTTATCTTTGCTTATTAGAGATGGATATTTGAGCATCTTCCATGCTTCCTTCCTTCCAAAAATCATACTTTGAAAATTTAAATTGTGCCGCTCGATGGAATCCATCTTCACTAAGCAATTTATTAGTCAGAAATATACGTATGTTTCTTTACAATATTCAGATTGATCAAATGATTATTTTCATTTTACTCTATCAATAGTAAAGTAATAAAGTTCTATAATATTGTTAAATATTATCTTTTCATTTCTATGGAGGTTATTTTCGATCCAAACATCTCTGCGCGCGCCTTTCATCCATTTTACGACATTGCTTGGTATAGTGGTTGCATATTTTTTCTCAACATTATGGAACCATATCATCTGAACAGAGTATTGAGACAGTTTGGCAGAATTCAAAACATTCCCATACCTCATATTCCTTCGATCTATGAGTGCTCGATGAGGACCATTGATAACATATACCTATGTTTGCTATCGATTTTTAGAAAGTGTATGAGGGCCTTGGTATCACATGTTATTGCGGAAGGACGTCGATCAATACCACTAAATCAATCTTATTTTAGTTGCATAGATGATTATATTGAATGGTATAGAGATCATAGTGTACTAAGAGTTCAAAATACAACCATGTTACCTTGTAATATCATGGTTGGACTATATGCAAACTTAAGACTAATTGTATATGGCAAATTTAATTTTATACTCCATTTAAGTTCGAGTGATAATTAAGATATTATTAGGTTAAAATATTTTACTGTTTGTTTGTAGACTTTGAATTATGTGCATGGGTTGTTGGATGAAGCAAATATTCAAGGTAATTTGAATGCAACTAGTAGTACTAGATTAGCTAGTGGATGCTACTTTCGTGGTCACAACTAGAAGATTGTACTTACGTAATGGTATTATATATTAGTATGCTTTTTTTTGGCACGCTACATTGTAATGTATGCTATGTAGTATTGTACTTGTATTATATTTATGTATGTGATGTTATAGTAGTATTGTACTTTTCAGTTTCCATCTATATTTCACTTCAGTTTTTGTTGTAGTGTTTTTGTTGTTGTAGTGTTTGTGATGTTTATCTTTGTGATGTTATTTTCACTTTAGTTTCTATAAGTTGTTGGTCTTGATATTATGTTTATTTTTTATTTTATTTTACAGTCACCTCGTAGTAACAGAACGCAAACAAAATCACTAGAGGTAGTACAACCAAGGACTAAAATCATGTACACATGAAGCGTTGTAAAATTGCTAATCACGTTTTTCTCTACGTGATTAAAATACCATCCATGTAGTACCACTGCGTTTTGACCTAAAAGAAGCAATTTTTTTTATAAAATACAGAATTATCGAACTAAAGGATAGATAGCCAGTAAGTAGTACAAACTACATCGTTTCATCTTAAGCTACATTAGTCTAAAGTACATAGATATGGAGTAGAGGCATTATTTTTGTTGAACTAATATCTGGTTTCTTACTTTCTCTTCCTTTAGTTTTCACTTTATTTTTAGGTGAGTCAAAAATTGAAGTTTGTGGCTGCACAACTTCCATCATATTTTTTGTAAATTTGAAGCTGATGTGGAATATCCATTTTCTGAACATCATTCAATAAAACTTGCATTTTTTTTACTACACCAACATCCGTTTTCCCACCTCTTTCCACTTAATGTATTATTGTCTAATGAATATCAATCAAATCAAGTGGTATCTATGCTGGTGGACCATGACGAGCTAACTCATATGCTCAGGGAAGTCCGTATGTTATTTGAATGACGCAACCACATAGAAATTCATCAACTTCGATAGATTTCATTCGAAGTAGCTCCAAATAAAGTAAGCCAAGAGCTATAGTAGAAACAACACCACATAAATTTTTAACTCCTTAATTCGGTGATGGATAACTCCAACAATGAATGCATTTTAGTTCCAATTGGTGAGCTCATTGGCACTGACCATTGTTCATGGGCAATGGTTGACAACCGCTACACTTTTGAAAAAATTCCCTTAGTCAAATTGGTATCTTCGCTAGCTTTAGTAATTGTTCAGGACTTCAACAACTTCTTCAAGCTTACAATTGAGCCTTGGGTGCAAGTTTACCCATCAAACCCGCCCAAAAAATTATCTTAGGTGAAGCTAGCACATTGAAGTTCTAGACCCAAAAATATGTCTATTTATTTGATGATGAGGGGCTTAAAACCTGTATTGAAATTCCTTCTCTACAGCTTAGTTTTGCCGACGATGTAATGTCGGATGAAAACATGATATAGCGCAAGAAAGAAGAGATAACTGTAGGGAAAAAGTGATAAACATTACATCTTCTGATGATGGTGGTTCTCCAATCAAAGAGTCCAGTCTGTTTTTCTAGTGGACCTCCCTCTAAAGGCTGCAACAACTCCGATGAGTTCTGTAGACATGGATTTTTATATGGAATAGGATATGGATTTAGAATTTCAAATGAACTTGGGTCGAGGCTTGGTATAGGATAATGCGTGCCTTATGGATTTGGATATAAGCTGCCCGCTCTACGATACTCCTCCAATTGCCAACCCACCACCTATAACAGCAGCTTCAACGTCTGTCACTTCAGTTCGTCGTGGTGGTCGCTTGCTTGCTTAGAGTGGGGGATATCTCTAGAAGGTACTGTCTTTGTTCCGAATATTTTAAATACTTAAGATCGGTATGCTATTATTTCTACTGCATGTTTTGGTGCTGCCTTTTCGCCTAAGATTATTTCGATTTTTAAAATTTTGGAAAGGGAGAGGGCTTGCTCTTCCCTATGAAGATATTATACTGGAATGTGAGAGGGTTAAAGTGTCCTGGTAAGTGTGATTTAGTTAGAAATTTTATTTATGATATACACCCTCATCTTTTGTTTATACAAGAGTCCAAGCATTCTTGCCCTCCCCTTCGAAGCTTCGAAGTATTGGTGGATTTTCTCTCTCTGGGTGGGCTCTTATAAATTCCTTTGATTCTGAAGTGGGGATTATTACCTTTGGGACGAGTCGAAATGGGCCTTGCTTGAAGTAATTAAGGCCTTATTGGTTCTACATGTCATTTTAAGACTCATCGCTTCAGGAGTAATTTATGCTTTCTCTAATATTTTTGGTCTGTTTAGCTTAGTGGATAGATTAAACTTTTGGGATGACAGTAATCTTTTAGTACCCCCTTTTCTGGCTCGTGGATTCTTGACAGGTATTTTAATATCACTAGATTTCCATCTAAGAGGAATAATTCCTCCAGTTTCAGTCATGATATGGACTCCTTCAATGATTTTTTTGATTGATGTGACTTAATTGACTTGCATTTAAATAATCATGCCTTCACTTGGACCAATAAGCAATATGTTCCTTCTCTTGTAAAGCTAGATAGATTTTTCATTAATATTCCCTATGAAACAATGGGTCCCCACTCTTTCAATGTGGCTTCCCTTCCTTTATCTTTAACCATTGCCCAATTCTACTTGACTCTGGAGATAGCTCTTTCCACAGGCTTCCGTTTAAATTTGAAAACTTTTGGACCCTTGAGCCAGGCTTTGATGATATGGTGGAGCAGCTCTAGTCCTCCTTACGTGTTTCAAGGTCAGCCACCAAAGTTCTTGTCCCCCAGCTCCGTCTTCTCCGATCTGCCCTCGGAAAATGGTCTGTGGGACTTTGGAGATCCGTTAAGTTTAGAAAAGAGAACCATCAAAACCAAATATTTTATCTTAATATTAAAGAGGAATCCCCCTTCTTTCGATGATAGTTGCCTCCTTGCTAGCCCTAAAGTGGAACTAGAAAGAATCATGTGGCAAGGGGAGACTGCCTAGAAGTGGCACTCTAGGTATCAGTGGTTGAAGGAAGGGGACCTAAACATTGTCTACTTCCACCATATAGTTAATGGAAGAGACAAATTTAACCGTATTTCTGCAACTAGAGTCAATGGAGCTAATATCGATGAGGAGGGAGAAATTTTTGAGGCCACTACCAATTATTTCAAGTCTTTCTTTAGTCAGCCTTCAAATTCCTTCGATTTCCTAAACTGGGAACTCTTTACCCAGATAGTCCTTTGGCTTTTGACTCAACTTCTAGGGATTTTGAGGTAGATGAGATATGGCAATCTCTTAACGAAATGCCATCTGACAAGGCTCTAGGTCCTAATAGATTTCCTTATCTTTCTTCAAGCGATATTGAGTTTTCCTTAAATTCAGCGTTGTTAAGGTTTTTGATGAATTTTCTATGTGTAAAGACCTAATCTCCAGGCTCAATTACGCTAACACCATCTTGATCCATAAATTTGACTGAGCTTGTGAAACCAAGGATTTTAGGCCAATCAGTTTGTAGAATATGGTGGCCAAGATAATTACAAAGGTGCTTGCTAATTGCCTAAAACCCTTTGTAACGACCCGATTTTTCGACGCTCGAAGAACCGAACCATTAGGGTTAAAGAAGAAGAGGTAGAAGAAGAGAAACTAGAAAACAACAATAGAATCCTACCATCGCAGCGGAATAAAATATAATATATAATAAATGACCTTTACACAAAAGAAAACTATATCTGTTTATACAGACATCATCAGAGTACATCATCAGAGTTCAACAACATCAATAACATACAACTGGATACACAGCGGAACAATAATCAAGTACGGAGTACGTATCGCCATCCAGCTCGTCTCCTTAGCTCCACAGCATCCCTTCCTGTATTTTATAATACTCGGTCTGACCCGAGCATTATAGTTAGACAACACCCGAGTCAGTCTGGAAAACCAGCGTGAGAAATCACACCCAAATTAATTATTAAAGTTTCAAAAATCCTTTGGAAACAAAGCATCTTGTAAGATCACGCCACAAATAAACATGTTGGGTTTTTACCTTACGATAGCTAAAACACTTTTTATTAAAACCCTCTGATATTATAAGAGGGTCTATATACAAATACTTATTAAAATAGCCGAAATTGTTACATTATTAAATTCCAGCTACTAGCCACAGAGTGGGTAATACAAACAAAACTCGTAAAAGGCGCGCAGGGAGAACAGATTTCCAACTAATGACTAGGCACTGGGGTACCAATGATTACCCCCAATCCTCTGCAATACAAGACCGGGACTACCCCTTACTGGATAATCCCGAGTAAGATCACCCCACGGTTGTGATCAGCAACTACACCACTAAGCCCAAAAAAAAGGACATCTAGACAGGGATGACCTCACCCTGAAATAGGTGCTACCCACATTGCCTTGCTGCATAACCCTTGATTTTCAGTCATTCCCGGTTGACGAGGCTTGAGGCTAAGCGTTATCTTTTAGAACATTTCACTTAGAATGCCCAATCGTCCACCTTATGATGTTCCGAAAGCATTCATCCATACAAGTCCGTCCCGGGTTCGAACGGAACCGAAGGCACTATTCCTACTACATCCTTTTTGGAATCATCCTCGGGATTAGTAGCCATTAGCCCTTGCACTTCACTGCTCCACCTTCGAACCCAAACTCGTCTTTCTCATGAAAATGTACATACCGGATTGAAGTGGTTTTCAAGAAATTAATCCCGATCCCGGTCTCTTCGAAACGATCAGCGCATTGGCCAATATTGATAATCGGTTATTTAACTATCAAATAACATTCACAACATCCATCAACATAAATAATTTCTCCAAATTATTTATTATTCTCAAAATATCTTCGCAAGATATGTTTCCATTTTCAACCCTTTGAACACAATTTCTAATCATCTTTTTTTACGGAATAAAGTTCCCAAATATTTTCTAATCCCACTGAAATCACCAAGTACAACACTTAGACTTTAGAACAATTTAAAAACACTTGATTAGAAACATACTTTAAAATATTTAAATTTAAAACTACTTTAATACGTTACTAAAAATATATATACTTTAAGAATATTTAAAATAAAGCTACTTTACAGAATATAAAACTAAATTTCTCTTTTTAAAACAAAATACCAAGTCACCTTAAATAATTACTACGATAATAGATTTGAAAAATACCTATTTTAGAATTTAAACATTTAGAAATAATAAATTTCCTAGAACATGCTTTTTAAAACAACATTAAAACTTTTAACTTATATTTAAAAGTTTACTTTGAAACGTACTTGGCTATCCACGGAAATATACTTTTCTTCACATCCTTTAAAAATAAATCACTGTTTATTTTTAAACAAATTTTCTCATTTCCTTAATAAATTTCCACCGTTAATTTATTCTCCAAAATATCCACTGATATATTACTTCACTTGTATAAACCCAGTTTATAAATTCCATAGTCACATTCTCCTTTAAATTTCCAATTTCAAACACTTGATTCAATTTCCAAATTGAAATCCAATTTACTCCATTTTGAAATAAATTCCTTCTTTATCTATTTCAATAAATTTAAAACTTGGATTTTAAAATAAATTCTTTATTCCTTTAAATAATGTCACTTAAGGTTTTAAAATTCATTATTTATCTGTTTATTCAAAATCCCCTTTCCATGCTAGAAATTTATTTATTAGAATTTTAAATCACTTTTATTCTTTTCTAATTTATCCTTCAATTTATTCAAATTCTCTATAATTATTTTACTTACAAATTCACTCTTTTATTTTCATTTCAAAAATCCACTTCTATATATTTTGATAACTCGGTGTACCGAAATGTTCAAGTGAACTATAGCATTCAATATTCCAATATAATTCATCAAAGAATATCAAATAATCATAACAGAGAATATTAAAAAAAATGTTGAGGAATCCAGTTGGATCCCTCCAACCTGTTTTCCTGCATCCATAGACGTTAGCACAATATAAAATACCAATTCCACTTCGAGGTGGAATATCGCGTTATATGGGATTAATATAATATCATCCGCTATTATGCGACGCATAGGGTCTCATCCGCTATATAATGCGAGAAATCAATCATTCCAAGATATATTATGTACTATAATATAGCACATCAAATCAATTCAACAACTCAACCAATTATTTAAATTAACTATTTAAAATTTAAATATTACACAGATGAGTGAGATTAACTCAACTTTGACTATGCATTTGCCATCCACTTCAATATTCCCTTGGTTTTCTCGATTTTTGACCTTGAATAATTAATTTATATGATTTTAGTAATATTGAATTAAGCAAATGGTAAATTCCCATCTAATAAATTTAATTATCCCATAATTTTTATTTAAGCTAATTACTTCCTACAATAAATCTTTAAGTTGCAAAAATAATCTAAATAAGTAAATTTCCATATTACATCATTTTAAAATAAACTGGTTTTAAATATAAAAAAAATTTACCAACCTGATTTACATCTGGTATAAATACCTTTGGTATTAAGCTGCTGTAATACCCTAATAAAAATAAATTTAATTAATCTATTTTTTTGAAATAAGCTGCTTCTTCCTTAAGATTTTAAAGCATTCGAATTGTTTTATTTAAACATAAGTCGTTTTTAAATTAAAATGTTTTTCTTTTAAAAAAAAGAAAGTTTCCTTCTCGAATGCGAGAGCAAAACATCAAACAGCCTCCACCAGAAATCGCCACACAGCCACCCACATGCCCACGCCTTGATTCCAGCATCGAACTGCCGAATCACCTATCGCGACTCCTGCCATCGCGAAAATCCCCTGACCACGAACGAACACGACTCCACTGCCACACGCATACCATTTCCATCATCGTCGCCTCGCGTACTTCCAACAAACCAAGATCGAACCCTTGCTCCATCAACGCGCTCGCGTACGAGCCCTCTGCGACAGCAACGACCACGCGAAGACAATCCCACCATCGATTGAAAACGAGCCCTTACTCGTCGCGATCCACCAGACGCCATACCCTCGAAGAAGTCGCGCTCGAACTTGATTCGATTAGAGAGAGCGATGATTTCAATTTTGAAAGGAGGAAGAACGATTTTTAAGGAAATGAGACTTCTTCTTTTTTATTTAATCCAACAATCCCACTTCGCTTCAAACTAAGACGAAACGGCGAACTAAAAATGAGGGGAACGAAGAAATAGATTTGCTCGGCTGTTAATATAAAAGAAGAAGGAGACACGTTGTGGGAATGGCGTGTAGAGGAAGGTTGGCGTGATTTGAAGGGGGAAAGTATGTGAAAGGAATACGGTTGGAGGTTGACTAGGATATACATATTTATTTAAATTAAATTCAAATCGTCTCGATAAATGCAACTTACAATTCTGAATTCCTATCGAGGCATGCTGTTGGGCGTTTATAATGTTATACCCTTATTCCGAACGCAATGGAAAAGGTTTCGATTGCTAATTCAATCGCATGGAGAAGATAGCTTGTTGGACCTTATAAGTATATTGAATTTTCAATAAAAATTTCAGCGTGTTTACTTATTGTACGCTCACACAACAACTTCAATCAATATGAAATTTGAAATCCGATAATAATACAATATTACGGATCCAATGGAACTGGTTTCGTTGAATTCCGGGACTGTGCCTCGGAAGGCTATTTTTAAATTCAATTTAAACTATAAAAAAATTTAAAACTGAACAAAACCTTCCCAAATTCAATTTCAACATTTTTATTATCTTCAGTGCTATCAATATAAATTTTACAAGCCTTCAAATTATTTTAAACAGGCTTAAAACACCAGATTCAACATTTTATCCAATTTTCAATAATTAAATTTCCAAATAATGGTGATATTTTGAAATTCAAGTCACAAACTAACTTTTAAATATTAAAATCAATTAAATATTCCGATTTCAAACGTCCAAAATTCTGGATCGTCACATCCTCCCCTCTTAAAAGAATTTCGTCCCCGAAATTACTAGTTAGGAAGAATGGTCCAGTACCTGTTTACTTTTCCCCAAAACCAAAAATTCAACATCCTACCAACTACCTTTTTGTAAACGACCCATTATCATTCTTACGAACTTCCTAAACTCTCAAATAGTTTCAAACAATACTATTTCCATAATCATTCAAATCTTAATTTAAAAACAAATTTTGAAATTTCAAAATTTTCTCAAAATTTTCTAACTCCCTAAATTTTCGAAAAATTTCGCCAGCCTCTTCTTTACGCGGCAAGCTCGGTACAACTACAAAATGCCTCTAGGGGCCCCCAGATTTCAAAAGAAAACAAAAGTCAAGTGGGTAGATCAAAACCCCAATCAAATTTCTTACAGAAATTTAAACACATAACTTTTTATTCGGGCAATTCAAATTTATCTTCTGAAATCAAAACCAATTTTCCTTTCCCTTTATAATACCTGCATATCCTACTTAGTAATAATATCCAATCACAACATTCAAAAACATTTTATTGACTTCCTTACAAAATGTCAATATCTATTCATTCAAGCCGTACGATGTATATATATTTTTATTAAATCTCCACTCAATTGCTTATTCAATATATTTTCCTGACACCCATATTACTTAAGAATTTCACCATGTCTTCTTAAATTCAATTTACGTGTTTTATATGCTTCTTATATTTATTTTCACTTCACCACTTTAGTTTATATCTACATTTATTTAAATTGGCTCTCTCATTTCCATATGAATTCAATTTATCTTCAATTCATAATATTGAATTTTATCTTCCATTTATAACTGATTCATATCGTTATTTTAAATTAGTTTCATCCACTAATTTATTTCAATTTCCAACTTGAAATTGTTTTGTCACTAACAAAAAATTTCCCAAAATTTTTTCGAACTCTCAAAAATTTCGGAAAATTTTGGCAGAGTCTCCTTTGTACAGAGGAGCTTTTACAATTTGACAAGAGATGTAAATATATATGCAACGACCACACGGTCGAAAAAACAAAATCAGTTCATATTTTCTATTTTTATTGCGTAGGCATACCTTTATTTAGCATTTTTAAGCAAGCGGCTTATTATTTAGCATTTTGCGCGTCCAAATCTAGCCAAACGGCTTCCCGGTACCTGTACTTACTCAATTCAAACATATAAAGTACTAAATATATGAAATTTATTGACATTTCACTTACTTTCAATAGCTAACACATAAATTTCACATCTAATGCACGTTAAATAATTTCCATAAGCACATATAAGGTAACGACACTTATTACTATTGCTTACAACCAATTCTCAAACCATTCCATTCAGTTTAAGTGATTTACAACTTACTCGCTTATATTTAATTCATTCTAAGCAAAACAAATTCATATTCATTCCAATTAATTTCAAAATCATCCTATTTCACTACTAATAACTCATAGAATTTTATCTAATCCCGTTTATATCGAACGACCCATTTTCTTATGCAATTCGACAATGTTAATGTGAATAAATAATTACTTAAGCTTATAATTATTTAAATTGATCCCAATACAATTTATATTAAATTTTATTTCATTCTAACTTATTTACAAACCATTCACATGCATTTCATTCGATTCTCATCTAATCAAATTCCATTTAATTCAATTAGTCATTCATTTTATTTTAATTCACCTTCTCAATTTACCAAAATAATATCAATCACTTACTTAACTCATTTATACTCGAACTGGATTTTATTTGTAACTCAAATCATTTCGATTATAATCCAATTCCATTTTATTTTTACAACATCTCCATTTATTTTAATCCATAATCAATCCAAGTCGAATTCTATTTATAATTCGAGTTTATTTCCACACTTCATTATTAACTTACAATCCATTTTATTTAACCGGGTTAAATTTTATTAACGTACTCTATCAAATAATTTATTTAGCTAATTAGCTTACTTCCAACTTTTAAATCAATGTTCGATTTTATTAAACAAAATCACATCATTATTTTACTCGCATTCAATTCTATTTTTTGTAATTCAAGTTTGGATTTCTATTTTATTTCCAAAATACAAAACAATTTTATTTTGGCTTACATTTTACTTCACCATTTTTCATATAAGTCTCATTTATATTTTTCATACTTCTACCCATTTTAAGCTTGACTATATTCATATTTCATTTTTACTCGAGATTATACACTTATTTAGCCAAGCATGCATTTTTATTTCATAAACTCCAATTCAATTTACTTCCATTTATTTAAGTAAGAATTTTATTTCATTTTATATTATCAATAACTCCATGAATTATTTTAATTCAATTCATTTATTTATAATTATAAATTCATTTGTTCATTCACTAATTTATTTTTAACTAATAAATTTTATTTCATTAACTTATTCCATTTAGCCTATTTAGATTTATTTTCTCAACATTCACTTTTTATTTACCTTCCATTTGCTCACTTCTTTTAACTCACGTAAATTAATTGGCTTACATTCTAACTTATTTTCATTTTCTTACTAACTTCAAATTTTTAACCCTTCTCCATGTTAAATTTTTTTTATTCTAAACAAATTTTCAAAAAGTTTCCAAACATTTCAAACCAACTTCAGAGTTTAAACCATTACTTAGACACTCAAAACATTTTAACGTAGTTCCAGAGTCTTCAATAATCACTTAAGTATTTCAAAAATCATTTGAAATCAATTATATCCAAAATTCTTTTGTAAATTCAATTACCTCTTTGAATTTCAAACCAAACCTAGTTTTACAAACAATTCCAATTTAAAACAATTTGACAGCAATTTCTCTCTTGGAAACTCGAAAATGAACACCGATGAAGCCGCGGTCACCATTGGAATTATTTTCCAGCGACCGAAAAGAGTTAAATGCTTTTAGCTCTTCAAAACATTCAAATATCTTGAAATTCCAAATCTTCCAGATTTTGAATCTAATTCAAAAATATTTCTGAAATAATATCTCTATTATTTCTCCAAAATCCTTTGAAAACCATTTTCAAATCCAAAGGAATTTAACTTTTACCAAAATTCCAAATTCCAAATTCTTTCAATTCATATTCAAATACTACTCTGAAATGTTATTTTAAATTATAAATTACATTTGTAATTCTCACTTACAATTTGATTATGTAATATGAATTTACTTTCTTAGCTTTAGTTATGATTTTCAATTTCTTATTCAATTTCTACAAAATTGTGCTAATAATTTAATATTATCATTCCCTAACAACCAAGCAACCATATATAACTATAATAATTTACGAAAAATTATTTCCTTTATACATAAAAATAATCTGGGTAAAATTATTTCTTTTACCTTATTTAAAATAATACTGTGTCGGTTTATCTTGTTTAAGAGTTTAGAAATTCCTATCGATAACATGGCGCCCCACATATCGACCAGAATCCATAAACACTCAACCGATAAGTCAACACAATATAAAACAAATTTTTATTCACTAACAAATACGCGCTCATACTATTAATACGCTCAAGCTCATTCTAGCGTACTGTGGACTCTATTCTATGAGAAATTCCCACCAGAGCCAAGGTTATCACCAACCTAAGCTTTGATACCGACTGTAATGGTCTAGGCTTTTCAACCATCGACAGTAGCCACAACTGGTAGGTTTTTTAACCAGCCCCGTCGTGGCTTACATTGGTACCTCGGGTTTGCTTTTACGGCCAGCCTCTCGACTTGCAACCAACCCCAAAAGGCCTTATACTACCCCCGGGGACATGTAGTGGTAAGAGTCTCCCGTTCGCCACCTAATGCCAAGCGAGAACCCCCTATCATGCTGTAATATAGCAAACCCGATCTCGGTCCCTTCGAAACAATCAGCGCATTGGCCAATATTGATAGTCGGTTACTTAACTATCAAATAACATTCACAACATCCACCAACATAATTAATTTCTCCAAATTATTTATTATTCTCAAAATATCTTCGCAAGATATGTTTCCATTTTCAACTCTTTGAACACAGTTTCAAATCATCTTCTTTTACGGAATAAAGTTCCCAAATATTTTCTATTCCCACTGAAATCACCAAGTACAACACTTAGATTTTAGAACAATTTAAAAGCATTTTATTATAAAATATACTTTAAAATATTTAATTTTAAATCTACTTTAATACTTTATTAAAAATATATATACTTTAAGAATATTTAAAATAAAGCTACTTTACAGAATATAAAACTAAATTTCTCCTTTTAAAACAAAATACCAAGTCACCTTAAATAATTACTACGATAATAAATTTGAAAAATACCTATTTTAGAATTTAAACATTTAGAAATAATAAATTTCCTAGAACATGCTTTTTAAAACAACATTAAAGCTTTTAACTTATATTTAAAAGTTTACTTTGAAACGTACTTGGCTCTCTAGGGAAATATACTTTTCTTCACATCCTTTAAAAATAAATAACTGTTTATTTTTAAACAAATTTTCTCATTTCCTTAATAAATTCCCAGCGTTAATTTATTCTCCAAAATATCCACTGATATATTACATCACTTTTATAAACCCAGTTTATAAATTCCATAGTCACATTCTCCTTTAAATTTCCAATTTCAAACACTTAAATCAATTTCCAAATTGATTTCCAGTTTACTCCATTTTGAAATAAATTCCTTCTTTTATCTATTTCAATAAATTTAAAACTTTGATTTTAAAATAAATTCTTTATTCCTTTAGATAATGTCACTTAAGGTTTTAAAATTCATTATTTCTTTGTTTATTCAAAATCCCTTTTCCATATTCGAAATATATTTATTAGAATTTTAAATCACTTTTATTCGTTTCTAATTTATCCTTCAATTTATTCAGATTCTCTATAATTATTTTACTTACAAATTCGCTCTTTTATTTTCTTTTCAAAAATCTAATTCTATATATTTTGATAAATCAGTGTACCGAAATGTTCAAGCAAACTATAGCATTCAATATTCCAATATAATTCATAACAGAATATCAAATAATCATAACAGAGAATATTAAAAAAAATTAAATAATGTTGAGGAATCCAGTTGGATCCCTCCAACCTATTTCCCTGCATCCACAGACGTTAGCACAATATAAAATACCAATTCCACTTCAAGGTGGAATATCGCTGTATATGGGATTAATATAATATCATCCGCTATTATGCGGCGCATAGGGTCTCATCCGCTATATAATACGGAAAATCAATCACTCCAAGATATATTATATACTATAATATAGCTCATCAAATCAATTCAACCATTCAACCAATTATTTAAATTAACTATTTAAAATTTAAAAATTACCCAGATGAGTAGGATTAACTCACCTTTGACTATGCATTTGCCATCCACTTCAATATTCCCTTGGTTTGCTCGATTTTTAACCTTGAATAGTCAATTTATATGATTTTATAAATATTGAATTAAGCAAATGGTAAATTCCCATTTAATAAATTTAATTATCCATAATTTTTATTTAAGCTAATTTGTCCTACAATAAATCTTTAAGTTAGAAAAATAATCGAATTAAGTAAATTTCCATATTACATCATTTTAAAATAAACCGGTTTTAAATATAAAAAATTACCAACCTGATTTACATCTGGTATAAATACCTTTGGTATTAAGCTGCTGTAATACCCTAATAAAAATAAATTTAATTAATCTAATTTTCTAAAATAAGCTGCTTCTTCCCTTAAAATTTTAAAGCATTCGGATTGTTTTATTTAAACATAAGTCGTTTTTAAATTAAAATGTTTTTCTTTTTAGAAAAAACAAGTTACCTTCTTGAATGCGAGAGCAAAACATTGAACAGCCTCCACTAGAAATCGCCACACAGCCACCCATATGCCCACGCCTTGATTCCAGTGTCGAACTGCCGAATCCCCTATCGCTACTCCTGCCATCGCGAAAACCCCCAGATCTTCCATGAACCATGACCACGAACGAACACGACTCCACTGCCGCACGCACACCATTTCCATCATCGTCGCCTCGCGTACTTCCAACAAACCAAGATCGAACCCTTGCACCATCACCGCGCTCGCGTACGAGCCCTCTACGACAACGACGACCACGCAAAGACAATCCCACCATCGATTGAAAACGAGCCCTTGCTCGTGGCGATCCACCAGACGCCGTACCCTCGAAGAAGTCGCGTTCGAACTCGATTCTATTAGAAAGAGCGGTGATTTCAATTTTGAAAGGAGGAAGAATGATTTTTAAGGGCACGAGACTTCTTTTTTTTATTTAATCGAACAATCCCACTTCGCTTCAAACTAAGACGAAACGGTGAACTAAAAATGAGGGGAACGAAGAAATAGATTTGCTCGGCTGCTAATATAAAAGAAGAAGGAGACACGTGGTGATAATGGCGCGTAGAGGAAGGTTGTCGTGATTTGAAGGGGAAAAGTATCGATGTGAAAGCAATACAACTGGAGGTTGACTAGGATATACATATTTGTTTAAATTAAATTCAAATCATCTCGATAAATGCAACTTACAATTCCGAATTCCTATCGAGGCGTGCCGCTAGGCGTTTATAATGTTATACCCCTTTTTCGAACGCAATGGAAAAATTTTTGAATGCTAATTCAGTCATATGGAGAAGATAGCTTTTTGGACCTTATAATTATATTGAATTTTCAATATCAGCGCGTTTACTTATCGTACGCTCACACAAAAACTCCAATCAATACGAAATTTGAAATTCGATAATAATACAATATTATGGATCCAATGGAATTTGTTTCATTGAATTCTGAGACTGTGCCTTGGGAGGCTATTTTTAAATTCAATTTAAACTATAAAAAAAATTAAACTGAACAAAACCTTCCCAAATTCAATTTCAACATTTTTATTATCTTCAGTGCTATCAATATAAATTTTACGAGCCTTCAAATTAGTTTAAACAGGCTTAACACTCCAGATTCAACATTTTACCCAATTTTCAATAATTAAATCCAATAATTAAATTTCCAAATAATGGTGATATTTTGAAATTCACGTCACAAACTAACTTTTAAATATTAAAATCAATTAAATATTCTTATTTTAAACGTCCAAAAATTCCGGATCGTCGCACCCTTTATCGACTCCTGATAAGCCTTAGGTAGTTAGCTTTCACCTCTGAAAGATCACTTACTGACAATGCAGTTATTGTACATGAGACGATCTCTTATTGCCACTCAAGTCATATCAATTATGCCTTTGTAAAGTTAAATTTTTCAAAAGCTTTCGATGCTATATCATTGAAATTCATTCTTAACATACTCAAATCAAGGGCTTCCCCCTAAAATCCATAATGTGGGTCTATAATCTGCTTTCACATCATCCCCTTCGATCTATGTCATGTGGGAGGCATGGTGAGATTTTTTCATCCACTAGGGGGCTTAGAAAAGGGGACCTGATTTCACCCTTGTTATTCAATATTGTTGTTGACACATTTGCGTGTATAATCAATCTAGCCTCCACCATGGATTTTCTAGAGTGCCTTGGCAACTTATTTTTTTCCTCTTGGGCTCCTTCTTCCAATTTACCAACGACACTATTCTCATCTCTATGCCTACTCCAAACTCCATTGCATCTCTGAAGCTATTGCTCTACCATTTTGAACTAGCATCTAGGTTGAAGATTAATTTTATCAAAAGTGCGGTCTTCATGTCTGATCCTTCCCACCCCACTGGCTTTAAGGTAGCTAGAACCTTGAACCATCCCATCCATTCCTTCCCAATTCCCTACCTTGGTTCATCATTGAGGCCATCTAAATCTAAGCATGAAGATTGATCTGTTGTCCTGAAGAAGCTCTCCTCCAAACTAGCTAGATGAAAGGGATCCTCTCTTTCACATGCTGGGAGAATCTTGTTGGTTAAATCAGTTCTTAGTAGTATTCCACTTATTGGTTATCTTTCTACAAAGCTCCAAATTAGGTAATCTACAAATATTCGTCGAGCCTTTCTTTGGAAAGGCTCCCCCTCTATGTCACCTACCAACTGTCTAGTGGCCTGAAAGATTTTGACCCAAGAAATTTGAGTGGGTTGGAGTCATTAACCTCGCCTAGTTCAACTAGGAAAATGGGCTTGGGCCTTGCTATCTGGCTGCTCAAAGTCCTAGTCAAAGTAGGCTTTTGCAAGGTACTACAATGTGTCCTTCAAGCTCTTTGACTGCTCCTCGCCCCCTCCTCATTTTGCCTCTGCGTTCTAGTAGGGCGTCATCTCTTGCTGCCATGAATTCCGCATAAACACATCGGTTAAAGTCAGGAATGACGAATGCACTACTTTTTGGTGTGATCCATGGCTGGATAGAGTGCCCTTCATGTCTCTTTTCCCTCAATTGTTCAACTTGGCATCCTTCAAAGACATCTTTGGGAAGCAGGCTTTTAAAAATGGCGAATGCAACATTGAATTTAACAATGTTCTCACTAGGCCAAACCTTGTTTTGATTTTGAGTTTGCTTCAACTAACCAGGTCGTTCATCCTAACTTGCAAGGATTCCTACGTTTAGGGCAGCTCTAGTTTAAGCACATATACAGTGAAATCTCAATATTGAATCACATTTGAAAACTTAATGTTCCTCCGAAGTAAAAGGTGCACATGTAGCTTGTAGTTCTAGATATACTACATGCTACTGATATTTTTGCCCAAAAGCAGCTTGGATTTGCTCACTGATATTTCTTATGCTCGTTGTGCACAGATTCATGCACGCATATATTTTTCTCCTACAACTACTCTTACCAAGTTTGGGCAACTTGTGTTGCCAGCTTAAACATTGACTTCTTGAATTTTGAAAAAAAACTGGGGCGAGCTATGTCTCGCGATCGAAACTCATCTGTAGCCATGTTGGTCTAAGCTTTCGCATGGGCGGTATGGGTGGAAAGAAACTTGCAATGCTTCAACTCAAAATCCTAAGGTTTTCTTTCCATCACTAATAAAATTATGTATTTATATTCATCGTGGACAAGTAATCATGTGGGTGGCCCTTAGTTCTACATCCAGACCTCGGATGCGTAGGAATCGACGAGGAAAAACTTCACGTATGGCTGATCCTTGGAGATAGTTTTATGTTCAGCAAGCTTCTTACTATATGTACATTATTCTTATCGAAGCTTTATGGATTGCGTATGATGCTTTGTTATTTGATGTTATTATGTTTTTGGTTGTGCCGTGTTTGTTTGATGGACTTTTGGCTACGGCTAGGCCTGTTGGTCGTATAATTTTATTATTTATGCATGGTACAGATGTGCGACTTACCTCGCATGTCCTTTTAGTCAAAAAAAGTTTCATTGAGAAGTAGCTAAGTGTTTCTTTAATTGTGAATGAGGTCGTTCGGCCTTGCATTTAATAAACATATTTTTAGAAAAAAAGTTAAACAAATAAGTTGAGTCCATATATATGCATATTAAAAACAAAAAAAAGAAATGTTGCCTATTTGATGCATATTCCTGAAATACATATACCATCAGTCCACATCTGAATAAAACGATCCTTATAGGAATCTAGCCATTGCTCATGAATATATTCTATAACAAACCATTTCATTGTACACAATATTATTTTTTGAGCAACAAGTTCATTCCAATTACCGAAGAAATATTTCTTCTCCGCAATGTCCATTTCTTTGATATTCCTCTTCTTCCTCATAAAAGTAAGTATGTTATTCTTGATATGCCACTTACATAACATACGAGAGGAATTTGGAAAAACTAACCCAATGGCATTGGCCAATGCCAACTCTACCTCAGTTATGAATACATTAGGCATTTCCACATCCCAATTGATCATAATAGACTTCAAACATTCTAAAGCCCAAAAACTAAATTTTCTCCTTTTTCTGCAACTAAGTAATGGATATACAAAATGTTTGATCCATAGAGGTTACACCGACTATTTTGAGTAATGGCATCTTAGACCTATTAGTTTTGTACATACAATCTAATTTAATAACTCGAGGAAAAGTTCATAAAAAATCCAAACTAACCGGATGTACCCAAAATATATCTTTGACTGTATCGCTTCCATCTAAATTCTTTCTATGCCATTCAAATTAGCCGCACTCTTTTAGCGTACTAATTAAATATTGCACTTGAGAGCGTCTACCTCGTTCGATTGCATATTGAGCTTAACTATATTATATATGGTTTTGATGGTAGTCCAATTTGATGGATCATTTCCGTTTAATGTATGTAGGATTTTCTTAGCTTTAACCATATTTCTATGCATTTCAATCACCATTTTAATCTCTTCTTCGCTTAACCTTCTTATATATGAATTATGCCTTTGATGGTAGTTAGCTTTCACCTCTGGCAAATACCTTACTGACAATGCAGTTATTGTACATGAGGCGATCTCTTATTGCCACTCAAGTCATATCAATTTTGCCTTTGTAAAGTTAGATTTTTCAAAAGCTTTCGATGCTATATCATGGAAATTCATTCTTAACATACTCAAATTGAGGGTTTTCCCCCTAAAATCCATAATGCAGCTCTATAATCTGCTTTCACATCATCCCCTTCGATCTATGTCAATGAGAGGCATGGTGAGATTTTTTTCATCCACTAGGAGGCTTAGGCAAGGGGACTTGATTTCACCCTTGTTATTCAATATTGGTGTTGACATATTTGTGCGTATAATTGATCTAGCCTCCACCGTGAGTTTGCTGGAGTGCCCTGGCAACTTATTTTTTTCCTCCTGGGCTCCTCCTTCCAATTTGCTAAAGACACTATTCTCATCTCTATGCCTACCCCAAACTCCATTGCATCTTTGAAACTCTTTCTCCACTATTTTGAATTAGCATCCGGGTTGAAGATTAATTTTAGCAAAAGTGTTATCTTCATGTCTGATCCTTCCCACCCCACTGGCTCTAAGGTAGCCAGAACCTTGAACCATCCCATCCATTCCTTCACAATTCCCTACCTTGGTTTATCATTGAGGCAATCTAAATCTAAGCGTGAAGATGTGTGTTGTCCTAAAGAAGCTCTCCTCCAGAATAGCTAGATGAAAGGGATCTCTCTTTCACATGCTGGGAGAATCATGTTGGTTAACTCAGTTCTTAGTAGTATCTCACTTATTGGTTATCTTTCTACAAAGCTCCAAATTGGGTAATCTACAAATATTCGTGGAGCCTTCCTTTGGAAAGGCTCTCCCTCTATGTCACCTACCAACTATCTAGTGGCCTAAAAGATTTTGACATAAGAAATTTGAGTGGCTTAGAGTCATTAACCTCACCCACTTCAACTAGTAAAATGGGATTGGGCCTTGCTATTTAGCTGCTCAAAGTCCTGGTCAAGATAGGTTCCTACAAGGTATTACAATGGGTCCTTCAAGCTCTTTGACTGCTCCTTGACCCCTCCTCATTTTGCCTCTGCTTTCTAGAAGGGCGTCATCTGTTGCTGCCATGAATTCCACATCAACACATCAGTTAAAGTCAGGAATGATGAGCACACTACTTTTTGGTGTGATCCATGGCTGGATAAAGTGCCCTTCAAGTCTCTTTTCCCTTAATTGTTCAACTTGGCATCCTTCAAAGACATCTTTGGGAAGTAGGCTTTTCAAAATGGCCAATTCAACATTGAATTTAACAATGTTCTCACTTGGCCAAACCTTGATTTGATTTTGAGTTTGCTTCAACTAACCAGGTCGTTCATCCTAACTTTCAAGGACTCCTTCAGTTGGCGCAGCTCTAGTTCAAGCACATATATGGTGAAATCTCAATATTGCTTCCATAATTTCTTTGGTTTGTGAAAAAAATTCAATCACATTTGAAAACTTAATGCTCCTCCGAAGTACAAGGTGCATATGTAGCTTGTAGTGCTAGATAAGCTAAATACTACTGATATTTTTGCTCGAAAGCAGCTTGGATTTGCTCAGTGATATTTCTTGTGCTCGATGTGAACAGATTCATGTACGCGTATATTTTTCTCCTCCAACTACTCTTACCAAGTTTGGGCAACTTGTATTGCCAGCTTAAACATTGACTTCTTGAATTCTGAAAAAAACTGGGCCGAGCTATGGAAGTCTTGCGATCGAAACTCATATGTAGCCTTGTTGGTCCAAGCTTTCACATAGGCGGTATGGGTGGAAAGAAACTTGCAATGCTTCAACTCAAAATCTTTCGGTTTTCTTTCCATCACTAATAAAATTATGTATTTATATTCATCGTGGATAGGTAATCATGTGGGTGGCCCTCGGTTCTACCTCCAGACCTGGACGCGTAGGAATCAGCTTTGAACAACTTCACGTAGGGCTGATCCTTAGAGATAGTTTTATGCTCAGCAAGCTACTTACTATATGTACATTATTCTTATCGAAGTTTTACGGGTTGTGTATGATACTTTGCTATTTGATGTTATTTTGTTTTGGGTTGTGTTGTGTCTGTTTGATGGACTTTTGCCTACGGCCAAGCCTGTTGGTCGGATAATTATATTATTTATGCATGGTACGGCTTGTAGGATCTAGATTAACCCTAGAGGGGGGCGAATAGGGTTATAGCAAATTTTCTCGAATTAAACACAAAAACAAACCGCAGAGAAATAAATATACTGAAAAGTAAATCACACACAAAATTTACCCAGCTTCGGCAACCTCTGCCTACTACTGCATTCCCAGATTTCTATTAGAATTAAACAGTCTCTCTCTTACAAACACTCTAACAGACTCGCACACCCTGCTCCGCCTATAGAGTTTTGCAAACTCGCACACCCTGCTCACTGAACTAATTCTAACTAGACAATCTGACACTACCTACAACCTAGGTGGTGATTTACCAAGAATTGAACCTTAAAAGAAAAATTAAAAAAAAACTTAAAAACAATTTAAAACTTAAAACCCTATTTGAATATAAACTAAAACCCCCTTTATAAAACAAAGCCTTTTAAAAACAACAAGGCTGGCCCAATTGTTTTGCCCGTTCCTTTTTCTTTTGGCTTGTGAAGAAAATGTCGGCCGATCCTCTTTCTACATAAATCAGGGTTTTTCTGAAATTTGATTCTCTGGTTTGTGTTGCTCTTGCTCGCGGCTTCTCTGGTGATTGATTCTCTGGTTGCTTTACTTGCGCTCGTTCGCAGCTGCTCTTTGTTGATCGTTTTGTGATGATGTCGGCCGCTCCTATTTGATCGAGTTCACTGTTTGCTTCGGTATGTAATTTCCTTGTTTGTGCTTTTCTGATTTTCGTACTCGAACTCGATGATGATTGCCAATGATGATTGTGGGTTTATATATGGATTTCGATTTCCTTTAATACGTTCATCTGATTTGTCACTTTCCTAATTTTCGCTTTCCTGATATAGTTTCGACTTGATACACACGGCTTTGATTTTCAAACGTTCGATTTTTCTTGATCGATACGGCAGAAACTTTCCTGTTTTATTTTGTTTTGACTTTTGACTTTATCAAAGATTGCACACACTTGATTTTTGACTTGATTAACATCTGTTCTGTTGAACTTCGTTCATCCACTGTATCATTGATTTACACGGCATTGAATTTGTTACGTGGTCACCACGGTGTTAAATTCATTTGACTTCGGCCATGATCTTTGACGTTGAACACTGATGATTTATTTTTGACTTTGGCTTGAATCTGTTTCGAACTTGCATCCTTCTTGCGGCTGTTGTTCATTCTACTGGTATCACTTGTCCATTAATTGGTTTGTTTGAGTCAGTGGTATTTGTATTTGATCATTTTGATATTGCTGTTGCACTCGGTGTTTGTAGCTTGCCACTGACTTGTGTTCCATTTGTGGTCATTGTTGTATTGTTTACTTGATTACTTGAGCTTTTGTGTAGTTGTTGACTGCATCACCATATATCAGTTGCTCGGCCCTGTCTTGATTCACTGTGTGTTATTTGAACTTGATGTTGTGTACACTGATACTCCTTTCTGATTTTGCTTTGGTCATGACACTGTAGTTGTATACATGGGCTTCACTGAGTTGTTTGTTGTGGATATTGTAGTTTGCATTGTACCATGCTCCCTGTTGTATATACAGTGTATTGATTGTCTGCACTTGCATACTGCTGTCTCATTTACTTGTGTTTCTCACTTGATGTTGTCGGTCTTCATGTGTATTTGCTTGAGTCACTTGTTCAATTGTTTTCTGTTCACCCATTACTACATTGCTTGTGTTACTTTGTTGTCGCTGGTTCATTGGGCTGAGTTGTTTCACTGGTGCATTGCCTTTGTGGTCTGCACTTGCATTGAGCACTTTGTCATCTGGATGCGTTCTGTTGTTCATTGCTTGAGACATTCATGTTGCAACTGGTTTGAACCAGATTTTGTTTTAGCATCCTCTCCATTTTGCATATTGTTTCATTGTGTATCTTATTCATTGTTTCATTTGGTATCTTTGCATCCATTCTGGTTGATTGATCTTCATGTGCCCAGATGATGTTCTGTTGCACTTGTGTTGCTCACCATGTTGCATGCATTGAGTAACTGATTTTGGTCAAGACTTGATTCTTTGATGTTGTTTATGTCTGCATCCATTACTGCAATACTCATTGTCACTGTTACAGTCGCTATGCAGTTGCTATGCCTTATGTTCTTCACTATTGTCTGGTCTTTGACATTTTTGTTTGCTTGGTGGTATTTCTTCGAGTCAGTTTACATCATTGCAGTGGTTTCTTGATGGTGCTTGGTCATTTCTTGTTCAAAACTGCTGGAGTTGTTTCACTTTAACTTGTTGTTCCCAGTTTGCCTTGTATCACTGCAAAACTGCATGATATATTTCTGTAGTTGCATTCACTTCATGTTTGATTTTTGAAATTTCACTTTAGTTGAATCCAGTTTCAAAACTCGGGTTTGACCTTGTGCTCGTGTCGTGATTTTAAATATATTGCATGTGAGTTGAACCCGGCTTTTTATTTGAGTTTGACCTGTGCTCATCTGTCCCTGTAGCATTATCAAGTGTATATCGATGTGCACGGCCTTGTGGCATGTACAGTGATACACTGTGCATGTCACATTGTTCGTGTATGATGAATTCAAATGTAAATGATGACGAACAACCCAAATAACTGAGGCAAATCATATTTTCAAAAATCATATTTCATTTTATATTGCAAAAATATTTCTTTTTCAATTTTACTGCGTTAGTGAATATTTTTGCAGATTTCTCAGATGCTGGATTATAACTGGAATGAACTTGAAGATAAACTACGGGTGTGAGTGATATGTAGTGAGGAATTTATGTACATTGAATTGTGATGTAATTAGAATCAAAATTGTATATGTATAGTGAGAGATTGAATTTGTACTATTCAAAATTGTAATAAATATTTGTTTGAATAAAATTTCTGTTTGAATTCAAATTCTGTGTAATTTATTTTATTCAACAAATATTTATTTAATCTATGAAAAATAAAATAGTACATTAACAAATACATTTAAACGAATGTATATATGTTTATTATCATCAAACAAAAATCATATAAGCGCATATTCAACAGTCTCCCCCTTTTGATGATAACAAACATATATTTAAGATTTTGACTATGTTAAATGTATTTGATCAATGATATACTCTAATTGCTCCCCCTATTTAAATGCTTCCTCTCTACATAATGCTCCCCCTACATATATGCATACAAATAGAAATATATAAATGAGCCTAGTTGCAAATGGAAAATTATTTGACCTTTGCATGATTTTATTTGACAAAATATTAACTTTTCTCTCTCCCTTTTGTTATCAGCAAAAGAATAATAGTATTAGAGAAAAATAGAGATAAAGTGTTCGATATTAATCCAACATTAAAACTCAATTGAATATAAATATTAAACTTCAATAAAAATAAAACAAAAATCATAACTACCCTCGTTAGGCGCATATTCCACTTTTAGAAGTAATGGAAATGATGTCATCATATAAAACCATACAATTGTATCAACTTGTGTTACATTTATATCAGGAATTTGAATATCTACTAATCATGCATAACCGTTAGGACTTTTAAATGAGATTAGTGGTATTCCAATTTAATTTTAAAAAATGAAATCAAGTAGCTTCTAACCACGCATGACCGTGAGGACTTTTAAATGGGATTAGAATCAACTTGTCTATTTAATCAATCAATTTTGATATGTCTTCCATACATGCATAACCGTGAGGACTTTTAAATGAGTATGGAAGCACACAATCAAGAATCCAAGTAATTCACCCATGCATAACCGTGAGGACTTTTAAATGAGAGTGAATACTTTGGTATTTATTTATTTTTACAAAAAAATGTGAAATGAAAAACAAATGATCCCTGATTATAGTACCACATATCGACAAACTATATTTAAGATTTCATAAACAATGGTCGATAGAAATACGATAGATATAGAAATGGTCATGGAATCTTTACCCAACAAAAAGCTTTATAACTCTTGTTTGAATTTCTAAAGAAAATTTTCTAAAATATACTCTCTTGAGTAATGTATGAAAAATATCAACACTCATCACTTTTTTCAATCACTATTTATCTTTCGATAATTATTAGGGAGTTAGACCAGTTAAAATTGTCATTTAAATCAAATTCAAAAATAATTATGAAATCAATTTTTCACAATGACTAATCTGAAAATATGATTAAAAATGATTTTCTCGAGGGGGGTATATGAGGAAATTTTCTGCTATTTGAAAATTATGAAAAATACACAGATATTTTCTTTGAAAAACGATGCAGTTACTAAATGTCTCACCATAAATCACGTTCAACTAGTAAGTTTTCTGTCAACTAGATTACCAGTATGATCTGCATCTGAGTTTCTCTTTCACTCCAAAATATCACTAATTAAATTTGATAAACCAGATCATGAAGTGTGCATAAAAAAACTCACATTCAATTTTTAACAGCATTCTTGAACTTGAATTGAAGACGTGTAACTAATCAGAAACTGTGAATATAGAATTAGCCATATTATAACCTAATGTATCCAACAAAACATTATGTTTAATCCAAACGTATATGTATGAAGTAATTCAGAGAATAGTGTTTTTGGCATAAATATAATTGGCCAACTATGTTGAACAAGTCAGAATCAAACATCATCTTTACAGCATCTCAATATTGGCTGATTTCATTCAGAATATGGTGCAGATTATCACATTGATCAATTAAATATACCTTCACCTGTTTTACCTTTACGATAATTTTTCGTGGTTGCCTATTGTGATTCTGTCACCTTTGTATTAGGCTAAGGAACTTTGCTTTGTTGCCCGTTGTGTTCCTGGAACAGCCAAAATCCAGCGAACACTGTTGTTGTTCCTTAGCCCGCCACCATACCTACACGATGAAAGATTTTTGTGACCTATTTGTTTTTATAGGTCCATGATTGTTAGTGGCTGAAGCATTGTGAATAAACAAACCCTTTGGAACCCAAACTTGTTTTGTCATTTCATTCTTGTTCCAATAGACATGAAATTTGTTTGTAGAATTCTTAGGAACCCAAACTTGTATAAATTTTGTGTTTTTGTTCCTATGACTACAATTTTCAACACGATGTCCAATTATTTCACATCTATCAAAGACACTCTTACCCTTTGCATTACCATCAACTTGTGTTTTCCCAAAACCTAGTCCTTTTCTGTTGTTAGCAAATCTTTGATTTTCCAATAACATGTTGAATGATTTTTCTCCTCTTGAAAAGTTATTCAGAGATTTCTCAAGATTTTGGACTTTGGTTTTTAGTGTTGTGTTTTCAGTTACAAGTGAGGTGCATCTATTTATAAAATCTTTTTCCTAGTGTCAATGATTTCCTTAAGACTCGAGTTTTCTTTTTCAAGATTCTCAGAGCTATTCTTAAGTCTTGATAATTCTGAATCTAAAATTTTACATTTTTTACATTCTAGGTTTTGAATATTTTCAAGTTCAGTTTCTAACCTAAAATTTTCACGAGCAAGTTCTCTCCTATCAGATTTCAGTTTTTCAATTTTAGATTCAAGAGTATCAACTTCTTTAGTAAGATCAAGACACATAAAAACAAGTTCTTTATAAGAATAGTCACCTCCCTCACTAGATTCCTCTGAGCTTGCTTTTGAATCTGATTTTGCCATAAGACACAAGTTAGCCTCCTCTGAGCTATTATTCGAAACTTCCTATCCTTCTTCATTATCCCAAGTCGCTGCAAAGGCCTTCTTCTTCTTTTTCTTTCCTTTGTTGTTTTTGAGAAGTGGGCATTGTTGTTTGAAGTGGCCAGGCTTCTTGTAGTTAAGGCACGTCAATTCATTATCGGAATTGTTTGAATCTTTTGACCTATTACCACTTATTTTCTTCTTGCGTGGCCTGAATCTTGACAATTTTCTAAGATTATTGACAACCATTGCAAGCTCTTCAATTGGATCTTCTTCTTCTTCATCACCCTCTTATTTGCTCTTTAAGGCAATCGTCTTATTCTTTGGTTCGGAGTTGTTGCGTTCCTCCTTTGCTTTTAGCTCAAGCTCATATGTCATCAAGTTGCCGATCAACTCCTCCATGCTTAGTTTACTCAGATCTTTCGATTCTTGTATTGCCGTGACTTTTGCCTCAAAGTTCATTGGTAAAACTCGTAGCACCTTCCTCACAAGCTCTACCTCAGTGAATACCTTCCCAAGCGCTCAAACGTTGTACACCAAAGTTGAAAAGCATCCAAACATGTCCTTTATGCTCTCGCCTTTGTCCATCACAAAGTTCTCGTATTCATTGTTGAATAGGGCTAGACGAGACTCCTTGACTTGAGAAGTTCCTTCATGTGTCACCTCCAAGGTATGCCAAATTTTCTGTGCAGTTTTACAATGAGAAATTCTATTAAATTCAGTCTTATCAAGAGCACAGATTAAAGCATTCATGGCCTAAGCATTTGTAGTTTTTAATCTCTTATCGTTAGCATCCCACCTATCCTTAGGTTTAGGAATCTCAGTATCACCAACAGTTATAGTGGAAGATTTATAGCCAGTTTCAATAATGTCCCAAATATCATAATCAACAGAACTAAGATAAATACCCATCATAACTTTCCAATAAGCATAATCATTTCCATTAAACATGGGTGGCCTAACAATAGATTGCCCCTCAGAAAAAGCATTATTTGGTGGATTCATGACTCTAGAGTTAAAGAAAAATAGCGTGCTCTGATACCACTTGTAGGATCTAGATTAACCCCAGAGGGGGGGGTGAATACGGTTATAGCAAATTTTCTCGAATTAAACACACAAAAAAACCGCAGAGAAATAGATATGCTGAAAAGTAAATCATACACAAAATTTACCCAGCTTCGGCAACCCCTGCCTACTGTTGCATTCCCAGATTTCTATTAGAATTAAACAGTCTCCCGCTTACAAACACTCTAACAGACTCGCACACCCTGCTACCGCCTATAGAGTTTTGCAAACTCGCACACCCTGCTCACTGAACTAATTCTAACTAGACAATCTGACACTACCTACAACCTAGGTGGTGATTTACCAAGAATTGAACCTTAAAAGAAAAATTAAAACAAACTTAACAACAATTTAAAACTTAAAACCCTATTTGAATATAAACTAAAAACCCCTTTATAAAACAAAGCCTTTTAAAAACAACAAGGCCGGCCCAATTGTTTTTCCCGTTCCTTTTTCTTTTGGCTTGTGAAGAAAATGTCGGTCGATCCTCTTTCTACATAAATCAGGGTTTTTCTGAAATTTGATTCTCTGGTTTGTGTTGCTCTTGCTCGTGGCTTCTCTGATGATTGATTCTCTGGTTGCTTTACTTGCGCTCGTTCGCAGTTGCTCCTTTGTTGATCGTTTTGTGATGATGTCGGCCGCTCCTATTTGATCGAGTTCACTGTTTGCTTCGGTATGTAATTTCCTTGTTTGTGCTTTTCTGATTTTCGTACTCGAACTCGATGATGATTGCCAATGATGATTGTGGGTTTATATATGGATTTCGATTTCCTTTAATACGTTCGTCTGATTTGTCACTTTCCTAATTTTCGCTTTCCTGATATAGTTTCGACTTGATACACACAGCTTTGATTTTCAAACGTTCGATTTTTCTTGATCGATATGGCGGAAACTTTCCTGTTTTATTTTGTTTTGACTTTTGACTTTATCAAAGATTGCACACACTTGATTTTTGACTTGATTAACATCTGCTCTGTTGAACTTTGTTCATCCACTGTATCATTGATTTACACGGCATTGAATTTGTTACGTGGTCACCAGGTGTTGAATTCATTTGACTTCGGCCATGATCTTTGACGTTGAACACTGATGATTTATTTTTGACTTTGGCTTGAATCTGTTTCGAACTTGCATCCTTCTTGCGGCTGTTGTTCATTCTACTGGTATCACTTGTCCATTAATTGGTTTGTTTGAGTCAGTGGTATTTGTATTTGATCATTTTGATACTGCTATTGCACTCAGTGTTTGTAGCTTGCCACTGACTTGTGTTCCATTTGTGGTCATTGCTGTATTGTTTACTTGATTACTTGAGCTTTTGTGTAGTTGTTGACTGCATCACCATATATCAGTTGCTCGGCCCTGTCTTGATTCACTGTGTGTTATTTGAACTTGATGTTGTGTACACTGATACTCCTTTCTGATTTTGCTTTGGTCACGACACTGTAGTTGTATACATGGGCTTCACTGAGTTGTTTGTTGTGGATATTGTAGTTTGCATTGTACCATGCTCCCTGTTGTATATACAGTGTATTGATTGTCTGCACTTGCATACTGCTGTCTCATTTACTTGTGTTTCTCACTTGATGTTGTCGGTCTTCATGTGTATTTGCCTGAGTCACTTGTTCAATTGTTTTTTGCTCACCCATTACTGCACTGCTTGTGTTACTTTGTTGTCACTAGTTCATTGGGCTGAGTTGTTTCACTGGTGCATTGCCTTTGTGGTCTGCACTTGCATTGAGCACTTTGTCATCTGGATGCATTCTGTTGTTCATTGCTTGAGACATTCATGTTGCAACTGGTTTGAACCAGATTTTGTTTTAGCATACTCTCCATTTTGCGTATTGTTTCATTGTGTATCCTGTTCATTGTTTCATTTGGTATCTTTGCATCCATTCTGGTTGATTGATCTTCATGTGCCCAGATGATGTTCCGTTGCACTTGTGTTGCTCACCATGTTGCATGCATTGAGTAACTGATTTTGGTCGAGACTTGATTCTTTGATGTTGTTTATGTCTGCATCCGTTACTGCAATACTCATTGTCACTGTTACAGTCGCTATGTAGTTGTTATGCATTGTGTTCTTCACTATTGTCTGGTCTTTGACATTTTGTTTGCTTGGTGGTATTTCTTCGAGTCAGTTTACATCATTGCAGTGGTTCCTTGATGGTGCTTGATCATTTCTTGTTCAAAACTGCTGGAGTTGTTTCACTTTAACTTGTTGTTTCCAGTTTGCCTTGTATCACTGCAAAACTGCATGATATACTTGTGTAGTTGCATTCACTTCATGTTTGATTTTTGAAATTTCACTTTAGTTGAATCCAGTTTCAAAACTCGGGTTTGACCTTGTGCTCGTGTCGTGATTTTAAATATATTGCACGTGAGTTGAACTCGGCTTTTCATTTGGGTTTGACATGTTCTCATCTATCCCTGTAGCATTATCAAGTGTATATCGATGTGCACGGCCTTGTGGCATGTACAGTGATACACTGTGCATGTCACATTGTTCTTGTATGATGCATTCAAATGTAAATGATGACGAACAACCCAAATAACTGAGGTAAATCATATTTTCAAAAATCATATTTCATTTTATATTGCAAAAATATTTCTTTTTCAATTTTACTGCGTTAGTGAATATTTTTGCAGATTCCTCAGATGTTGGATTATAACTGGAATGAACTTGAAGATAAACTACGAGTGTGAGTGATATGTAGTGAGGAATTTATGTACATTGAATTGTGATGTAATTAGAATCAAAATTGTATATGTATAGTGAGAGCTTGAATTTGTACTATTAAAAATTGTAATAAATATTTGTTTGAATAAAATTTCTGTTTGAATTCAAATTCTGTATGATTTATTTTATTCAACAAATATTTATTTAATCTATGTAAAATAAAATAGTACATTAACAAATACATTTAAACGAATGTATATATGTTTCTTATCATCAAACAAAATTCATAAAAGCGCATATTCAACACGGCTGTGCGACTTACCTCGCATATCCTTTTAGTAAAAAAAAGTTGCATTGAGAAGTAGCTAAGTGTTTCTTCAACTGTGAATGAGCATGTTCGGCCTTGCATTTAATAAATATATTTTTAGAAGAAAAAAATTAAACAAATAAGTTAAATCCATATTTATGCATATTAAAAATTAAAAAAATGAATGTTGCCTATTTGATGCATATTCCTGAAATACATATACCCATTAGTCCACATCTGAATAAAACGATCCTTATATGGATCTAGTCATTGCTCGTGAATGTATTCTATGACAAACCATTTCATTGTACACAATATTATTTTTTGAGCAACAAGTTCATTCCAATTACCCAAGAAAGATTTCTTCTCCGCAATGTCCATTTCTTTGATATTCCTCTTCTTCCTCATAAAAGTATGTTATTCTTGATATACCACTTACATAACATATGAGAGGAATTTGGAAAAACTAACCCAATGGCATTAGCCAATGCCAACTATACCTCGGTTATGAATACGTTAGGCATTTCCACATCACAATCGATCATAATAGACTTCAAACATTCTGAAGCGCAAAAAATATTTTTCTCCTTTTTCTACAACTAAGTAAGTAATGGAAATACAAAATGTGTGATCCATAGAGGTTACACCGACTATCTTGAGTAATGGCATTTAGACCTATTAGTTTTGTACATACAATCTAATTTAATAACTCGAGGAAATGTTCATAAAAAATCCAAACTAACCGGATGTTTCCAAAATATATCTTCGATTATATCGGTTCCATCTAAATTCTTTCTATGCCATTCAAATTAGCTGCATTCTTTTAGTGTACTAATTAAATATTGCACTTGAGAGCGTCCATCTAAAATCAATAATCATATTACCCAACTATTTGCCGAATAAAATCCAATAAAAAACAAATATTACTTGCATCATATGTTGTCTAACAAGATTTCTTTATTAACATCTTTGTCGCTCGAGTATTGCGTCAACCAAAACAAATTCTAAGGTTGGAGAACATTCAATTGTTGCGGGAAGAAAAAGTGATAAAATAGGAAATCACGTAGAGATACTATGAGAGTGCCTATTTAATCACTACGTGATTTATCACACTACCACATAGGAGTCAAGCATGATTTAACATACAACTACGCATTACTAATGCGTTGTGGTTGCTAAAAGCCACATACGACCCATGCGTGATTATAGTATCTATCTTGCACTCACTCTTTTGCAAACTGAAACGATTTCAACAAGTAAATTAAAAAAACAAAATTTTACAGGTTTACTATTTCAAATTCATGTAGACTCGTTGTATCATCATCAAAATTCATTGCTATAGTTTAAGAATTTGAATTTTAAGATTGAATTCTTGTAGCAAGGGTTTAGTGATAGAAAAAAGGTGAAAACGTAGAAAGGACAGAAATAAAAATAATAAGGACGATTTTGTCTTAAAATAAAACCGAGAAAGGGGAATGGTGCGCAACTCATCAAAATAGGAGTTTCAAATAGAATTAGTTAGGGCTGTTATGGTAATGGTAAATTTACCATTACCATATCATTATTAGTCAGTCGGTTACCATTATTCATATCAATTTAATCCGTATGGTAATGGTGAATTTATCATTTTCTACGGTAAATTATTGGTAACATTTATTCAAAACCAGTGGTAATGGTAAATTTACCAGTAGATTTAAAACACGTGTATATTCATGTGATATGCTTTAATATAGATATTTAGCGTCAAACGAATGACTAAATTTAGTTCAATAATCAGGTCAAATAATGTGAAATATACTTCTTTCTCACTTATACCCTTTATTAAGTAATACTGTAAATAGTGTACCGAAGATGCGCTATAGTGTAGAAACATGTCAAGTTATGGGTTTTTTAAACAAATGGTAATTTACCACTACCACTGTAACGGTTACCAGATAATCGGTATACCAGTTTTTTGTATACCAGTCCATCGGTAACGGCAACGGTAAGTAATTTTAGATTAGCGGTAAAAATGATACGGTAACGGTATTTGCTAAATGGTAACGGTAACCATTACTTTAACAGCCCTAGAATTAGTCCTATGGTATTTCATGTTACTACGGTTCCTAGAAAAATTCATTTTTTTTACTAATTTATACTTCATTATAACTAATAAGATTTAAAAATAAAATAAAGAAATTAAAACTATATTGCGACTTTTTTCAGTTTGTGAAGTATGACGTTTTCATTCTCAGTGTAAAGGGAATCTCGAAACAAATAATTTCAGCGGACCTACTCCAAAACCGCCAATACGTCTATGTCAAATATGCATATTGATTTATTTTCTCAAACGTTTTTCACTTCCGAATTCTATTGATGCGTCCAATGCTTTCTTCTTTAATGATGGGTAGGTGTATCCTCAACAAATACACCATTGTTGTCTATTTAAATTATAAAGAGACATTAAAATTATTGGGTTTGTAGTTTAAATTAATTGAGATATAGAAAATCATTGATGGGATATGACCGAATAGAGAATGATCGTTGGTGGAGATTATAAACATTGGAGACGGAGGACGGTACGAGTTAATGTTAAGTGGCATTATATTAAGTAAGTAATTAAGCTGGAGGAATCATAAAAGAACAAATTAAGTGAAACAAAACTCTCGCTAAGTTAACAGTTGTTTTTTGGCAAATTTCTTCAGTTGTCACTTTTACGTACAAGTTGTAGTTTGGACGAAAAATTTGTCCCGAATAGACCATCAGACCAATGCGTACCAAGGACGTAATGGCAACTCTGTAACCGCATGAGATAATAAAGCAAGTCGTACATTGTAAGTGGACCAGGACTCCCCACGTAGTGGCACTTTTGAAGTTCATTTCATCGGTACGGTTTTTCGCACGGCCACATCAAGGCATACGTTACCGTGTATAAATGAATGGATGTAATCCCTGTATAACTCGGTTTCGTTTGAGAATATTGTTTTGGAATTCGGAATCTTCTGATACTTCTCCGTAGTCAGTTTATAGTAACTGAGCATCAATCCACTAAGTATGATAAATAGGTATAAAAATTTAACAAAGTCACAGAAGAACAAATTGAACGTTACAGGTCAATATCAAAATGGGGACTTTTTAGAAATGAAAAACGGTGTTGGGATTCAGATAGTCTATTCTATTTGTTGGTTCCTTATATGGTGCATTTTAGAACATAAAAATCAATGTTTTTTCTTTTTCTTTTTGGGTTAAAAATAAAAAAATAAAAAAATGTGTTTTTACCATTTGAAAGGCGATTGAATTGTAGCGTGAAATTTTATATATAATGCAACCACTTGTAGAATATAATTTATATTGCCGTGTCATATTATTTTATTTTAATGAATATATATCAAATAATAGAATAATTATTTAACTATTACTATAAATTGTTCAGTAAATAATTAATTTAATGAATTAATTGATTTATTAATATTAATTTTATGAATGAGTGATCCTTAAATTGACAAGTACGCGTGATTATTTATTATCACCAACGATAAAAAGTCACAAACAGTCTAGCGGACGATGACTTGCTCAAACATGAGTATGAACCAAAAGAATTATGATTAATTAATTGAAAGTTCAAATTTATGTCACTACTTTAGCCGATTAATGAAATAATTATTTAACTGGTAAAAATAATAAACTATTTAATTAGTGGTTTTAGGCTCAAGGAAAAAGTTAGAAAAAAATTTAGTCTCAAGGACAAGAAGTTTGATTTTTAGGCTGAATGATACTTTTTAGTGTAAATCACAGAATGATAGTTGTAACTATCATTTTCAATTTACACTAAAAAGTGTCATTCAGACGAAAAAACAAACTTATCGTCCCTGAGACTAATTTTTTTTGCAACTTCTTCCTTGTGCCTATTTACCTGATTTAATTATTATATATAACTAAATTATTAAGTATTAATTCAATCCTTATAAACATAAAACTAATAATTTGTAATATTTATTATATAATTACTACCATTCAAATATTTATAATTTACATAACACTCAAATGATAATTATTTTTTCATAAGGTCCAAGGAATAACTCAAAGATGTGTGCCGATTATATCAATTACGTGACGACATCCAAATAGTTAACAAGAAGAGTGTTTTATGTTCCTAATGATTTTAGTTCTTGATCCCCCACTTCAAAGTTTGTCCATTTTTAATTGAATGGTTTTGTCAACCACAGAGTTACGAGAATTTTGAAGATGCTCGACTACTGAGCGTAAGCATAAGATGCCAATGAATAACGAAAGCAAGTTAAATAATGTGTTAATAAAGAAAGCAAGACTAACTTTTGGAGTGGTTTCATTAATAGCTACGTCCACGGTTGTTCTTCTCATTTCTATCACTTTATATTTTAGTTACAATGTATACAAAGAAAGTAATGGAATTTTCTTTCTAAATTTATTAATCCACCATGTCAATGCAAGCCATGAACTAAACATAAACATTTAGCATGATGCTTGGACGCTCCAAGTGCATGTCTATCCCTCCAAGTATCTCATGAGCTATAATGGCCAATAATTTAGTCACTTTAAATATGAGTATTTAACATATTTTTATAATAAATTTTATAACTAAAAACAATATTTTGATAAAACATCTTGAATGGATTTTAAAAGCGGATGTAAAATATTAATTTAAAGACGGTACGAGTTATAAGCTGGTTAGGGATGCCGATTTAATTAATATAAGAAGGCTATTATTTTCTTTGCATAATAAACTAAATTAGAATGATTATTTCTTAGGAATTAAGAAAATAATTTGCATAATAAAACAAGATAAAATTATTAACTTTGCCCAATAAAACAAGAGAGAATTATTAACCTTGCCTAATAAAACAAAATAGTATAATGATTTGCCTAATAAAACAAGAAAGATTTATTAACCTTACCTAATAAAATAAAATAATATAATGACCTGTCTAATAAAGCCATAGTATGAAACAAAATAGCAAAATGATTCTCATTTAAATTACAAGAATAAAATTTGAAATTTTCTACTCTCTAATTGGACCAAATTTGTCAAATCAGGTTAATGCATGCGGATGAATTCCATTGGACTAAAATGTGGTCGAATAAGGTTATGTCATGCGGATGGGTGCCATTGGACCAAAATTTGGTCGAATCGGGTTTGGCTATAGGAGATTACTAAAGTACCATTCTCTTCACCTACAAGTACCCATGTTCAAATCTCATTTTAAGGCATTCATAAACTAAGGAAAGAAACCAAACGGTAAGTACACTATGTACATACTATTCCAACCTTTTTGCAAAGTTTATGGAGTTGCCTCTTTAATTTGTTTTAGACAAGAGATTTCTTTGTCTATGTCATTAAGTAACATAAAACAAATATGATAAGTAGTGCTAAAATGTTGACACGTTTATGGAAAGTAAGTCATCTTGTACTTAGCACTAAAAGTCAATGAGTAGACTTTCTTTTTTCTATGAGATCTAGAATCGAAGTGCTCTAACTAAGGCAAGGCCAGGAGCAACCCGTCCCCGATATACCTGGCTTCGATTCTAGCGAGGGATAGAGAAGTCAAAATGTCGGAAATGCGATAAGTATAAGAGGGTTAATTTCAATAAATGGGTCATATGATTAATTAAGTATATGGAAGGTACTTCATGGTATACTTTGTAAGTGTATAGGACCGTATAATATGGATAAAAGTAACACATAGTATAAATAGTGCGGAATATAAAGTAGTATAGTAAAATGACACCAGAGATTTTATACCGGTTTGGAGCACCGTCCTACGTCCAGTCCCAGACTCCTTCTGGAATTTAACTAACAACAATCCTCACTTAACCCGGAGGAGCATGTATACACAGTCTGAGCAGCAGAACAGACACCTGAGCAGCATAACAGGATTTTCGCCTCAGCAGAAGAAGAGGACTTCACTAATATAAAGAATATCTGACACTATGTGTTCTTGATAACACTAATTTGTCTCTGATAGTACGAGCCCCCTATAATCAAATCCTCAAGTATATATGAAATGTATGTGAAGATATGAAGAGAAGGTAATGCTAAGAATCGAAGATTAAGAAAGTTATTTGTAGATTCAAGGCAGTAGAAAGTATGTTCGTTGTTTAAATGCAAAGATTATAGCACAAGAAGAGTATTAGATAGTTAGAATGAAGATCGGTAAGTATGAAGTGTTTGGGAGTATCTACATATAGTAGTTGAAGAGTTACTGCCATTGGTGAAGGGTTCTGACGAAAAGAAGCAACTATTTCCGTTCAGAGAAGGGTTGCATCCTTTCGGAGAAGAATATGTCTTTTCGAAAATATGGCAGTTGGTCTCAGGTCAGTCGACTGGTCGTTCTTGGTCAGTCGACTGACTATGCAATATATTTAAAAAATAAACAGTGCATATCGTATATGTACACAGTCAGTCGAATGGTTGGGTTTGGTCAGTCGACTGGCTGTGACATTTTTATAAGTATGCCTCTGTTTTGATTTTTGATGTGACATATGAAGTGAGGACTACTTGAGGATAGATTTTAACATAATTCACTCATACATACTAGACAGTGAAAGCATAGATAAAAAGTCTTTGATGATATAGCCATAGTCCATTTTCTTTTTGTCGTGAATTCTCCTTTTCTTGCTTTGTCATGAATCAAAAAATAGTGATTCAACATTGACATCAAATTTCAAGGTGTGAAAACCAATCTCCATCCCGAGAAGTAAGAAAGTACGTCAAGTCAAGATTAGTTTCTAACTTGTCCGACTTCATTGTTAATCAGGGGATGGTACTATTCGAAATAGGAAAGTAGAGATAAGTGTAGGATGTCTTATTTTCCATTTGCAAATCTATACTCACCCTAAATAGTAGATTCGTCCACTATTGATAACTAGACACTTTTAAAATTATCGAATGTTGATTCTAAAAGATCGGGATCAGATAACATGAGTTATCTAAAAACTACTTCAAACCAACGTAAGCGTTCGAATTGGAAACATCTCGAAGATGATGGAATCGAAGACGAAGTCTTTGAAGTGCAAATGCCTACTTGTTACTTAATCCCGAGGGTGATTCCGAATTGGATACAGTAGAAGTGTGTCTTCGATTTGTCCATATCTTGAACAACTTATATGGATGAATGCTAACATTGCACTGACGCCTGAAGGGCAGTTTTAGCATTCCAAGTGGTATAAGTATATGGAAAAATAAAACGTAGCCTCAAGCCTCACAACCCGAGAATGACTAAAACATGGGAGATGCGGTAGGTCTATGTGGGTCGCACCCATTAGGGTATGGTCATCCTTGATCTAGATCAATATTATTTCTTTGGATGCATGATTCGGGGCCCAGTGCGGCTGTTGATCACAACCGAGGAAGGATCATATTCAGTACTATCCATCAACGGGTAGGCCGGTCCTGTGTTGGCAGGGGTGCAAGATGTTCTTATTGACTTCGGTACATTTTATCTAGAGGTGTATTGTGATAAGCGGTACCCCAATAGCCTTGTCATTATATGAAAACCATTTTCCAATAAGTGCCTTACGGACTTAGTTATGCCCAAATATGTTGGAATATAAGATGCAAGCATTTCAGCTATGTTCTATATTTATTTTAATCCCTGGACATTATTATAATATCACTGAATTTCCTATTAAAATGTTTTCATTATTGTAAGGTAAAAACTCATTCGTGTTTATGAGCGGCGTGGTCTTACGAGATACCATTCTTTTTAAAAGGTTTTATTTATAGGTGCATTTTGGAGGAGCATAGAGCAGGAGGCTTCAACGCTATCTAGTTATCTATTTTATTTCTCTTGTGTTTGTATAGATGTATCAGCAATATAGGGATGGGCAGTTATACTTGTCCCTGGATGAAGTTAGTTCTATTATAACTTTGATGTTCATTTTGGAAATGACTATATGTATTATCTTATGTTCTATTATATATGATTTTCTTACGTTGTGAGATTCTATGTTTTCTTTCATTTTGTCTTTTATTTTCTTTTACCCCAACGGTCTATCTTTCAGACACCTAGATGATTAGCACATGAATACCATGAATGTATTAAGTGTCGTCTTTGAAAATAAGAAAGACGAATCATTACATGTGGTATCAGAGCTTAGGTTGAGTGAATACCTAGGCTTTGATTGGTATCAATTCATAGGGATTGGGTTAGTAATACTCTAGATTGAGTTAATTTATGAGAGTGCATATTTGTAAATTTTATCCAAATATATATATATATATATATATGTATGTATGTATGTATGAATGTATGTATGTACGTATGTATGTATGTACGTATATATTTTTATTAGAGTTATTTTAATCAACATTTACATCTTTGATATAACACCATTTTCCTTAAGTTAATCTCGTCTTTTTATTCTAAAAGTTATCTTACTACATTCAAGTAGTAAGAAATGAGTATAAGAGGAAGGTAAGGAAGGGGAATTAGTAGTACTAAGACTACCAATGGTCGAGTTCCAAATACTGGTAGGATATAAGTGGAAGAAGAAGTGTTGCCTATGCAACCCCAAGTTAATTTTGCATCCCTATGCAAAGACTTTACCGATTTGGGCGGGAAACCATTCAAAGGCATAGAATCTATTATCAAAGTTCAAGCTTGACTTCATTGTTGTGAGAAGATCTTTACGGGTTAGTATTTATGATGAGCAAAAGCGCTTTCTGACAACTTGGCAATTGCAAGAAAGAGCTTCAACATAGTGGGATTCAATTATCGCCAATGTCCAGAGGACGAGTTTTTTTAGGAACGATTTAAAGAAGTATTTGAAAAATCAGTATATGGTTGCAGCAGGGAAGATCCGTCTTTACAGAAGCTTTTTAAATCTTAAATAAGGGGAAACGACTGTAGTTGAGTATGAGACTAAGTTCAATGTGTTATCGCGCTTCGGGCCTGGACTTAATGATACTCCCCTTAAAAAGAATGAAATGTTTATAGTAGAGATGAGGGAAGAATTTCATGAGAAGATGATCGTGCACCTAAATGGATCTTTTGTAGACCTCATATATATGGCTTTGCATTATGAATAATAAGAAGCAACCAATAGCAGCACCAAGTAACAATGGCAACAATCCCAACAAGAGGAAGTTCAATCAACAAGGAAAGAAGCAGTGGGGAGGAAAGCCAGAAGGAAGGGCTAAAGAAGACTGTTACAAGGGTTATAGTTGTAATATTTGTATGTAGAAGGACCATATTGCAAGATTCTATAAGAATTTCAAGGCTCGAAAGTAGCTGATAGGACCTATCTCTTCTATGGTTCAAAAGACACTCTACTACAACTATCAGCAACCAGGACATATGGTGAAGGACTATCCACTGATGAAGAAAGGGGAATAAGCTAGGGTTTATGCTATCAATGATGAACCATCAACTTTAGAGGATGCAAAAGGGAAAGGAGTTCTTGAAGGTACTATATATGTTAATGACATTCTAATACGAGTATTGTTTGATATTGGGGTTTCCTATGGTTTTATTTCTACAAGATTGGTTGATAGATTAAAACTTTCCTCAAGGATTGTAGAACCCCCTATCTGTATGTCTAACCCCATAGGAGGTACCACTAATTTGTGCATGATTTGTGAGGATATACTGATTACTAACCTTACCCACTATTTTTCTCATGACCTGTTTGTCCTAGATTTTTGGAGGTTTGATATTGTACTTGCTATGGATTGGTTATCAAAGTATGGTGCTATCTTAGATTGCGTAAGAAGGATGATATCTTTAAAGGCCAAATTTGTCGTATGTTGATTCATCCCATGCAGATTTGGGATCGATGGTAGTTGTTAAGGATTTCCCTGATGTTTTTGGAATAGTTAACATTCTATCTTCACATTGAGAGACTGAGTTTCATATTTACTTAATTCCCGATTGGAAACCTGTTATTCAACCTATTCATAAGATGGAATGGAGAGAGAAGAGGGAGTTAGGAGATCAGACATACGATTTTTTAAGAAGAGGACCGATTAGACCAAGTTGTTCAAGTTGGGAAGCAACAGTAGACTTTGTCGCAAATTCAAATGGTTCTCTAAGGCTTTGTGTTGATTATTGTGAGCTAAACAAATAGACGGTTCAGAACAAGTATTCTCTACCTCGTATAGACGATTTGTTCAACCAATGTCATGGTGCTCGAGTATTCTCACAGACGAATCTTACTACTAGATGTCATCAATTAAGTATATTAGAGGATAGTATACCCTTAACAACATGCAGAGGTCGTATTACTTCTACAAGTGGTTGGTTATGCCTTCTGGGCAAACCAATGCACCCATCTATTCTGTGGATCTTATAGATCGGGTCTTTAAAGATGTGTTAAATAAATTTATGTTAGTATTCATAGATGATATTCTTATTTGTTCCGAGACTGAGGAGGAACACAAATGCCATTTAGCAATTGTGTTGGAAAAGTTAAAGAGGCACGTTTTAAAAGCTAAATTTTCTAAATGCCATTTCTGGCAATCGAAAGTAAGGTTTCTTGGACATGTTTTGTCTAGGAATGGTATTTCCGTTGATCTGGAGAAGGTAGCAGCTGTTTATGATTGGAAGACACCATTGACTCTAACAGAGGTCCAAAGCTTCTTAGCTTTGGTAGGATATTATGGAAGATTTATTCAAGACTTCTCTAAAATTGCCTCGCATCTAACAAAGTTAACAAAGAAGAATGTTAAGTTTATCTGGGCGCCAAAGTGTGAAGAAGCATTTAATGAGTTAAAGAAGAGGTTAACCAACGCTCCCATCCTAGCTATCCCGGATGGAGGTGGCAAGTTGATTGTGAATACGGATGCTTGTGGCGTAGGTTTGGGTGTGATATTAACGCAGCATGGAAAAGTTATTTTTATGCCAGTAGGCAACTGAAGCCTCATGAGCATAATTATGTAACACACGATTTAGAATTATTAGTGGTTATGTTTGCATTAAAAATGTGGAGGCATTTGTTACTAGGTAAAAAGTTCGAGCTCTTTATGGATCATAAATGCTTGAAGTATCTTTTCATGTAGAAAGACTTAAACATGAGACAACAATGTTGGTTAGAATTTCTTGCGGCGTATGATCTATGTCAGCCGATGTGCTAATTGCTAGAAAATAAAGGGTGACCACCAAAGGACTGTTGGGGTACTCTAACCACCAGCGATCCTAAATTGGAAATAAGAACAAGTATCGATTAATTTTATTGATGGTTTAACCAGATCGAGGAAAGGTAATGAAGATATTTGGGTCATTGTGGATCAGCTAACCAAGAGCATCCATTTTATTTTAGTAAAGCCGATTAGGACTGCAGTAAACTTGGTAGAGATTTATACGAGGGCGATCGTCCGTCTGCATGGAGTACCAGTTAGCATTGTAAGCGATTATGATCCTATCTTTCCTAGCCAATTTTGGGAGGCATTACAAACAGCTTTGGGAACAAAACTAAGTTTGAGCATGGCATTCCATCCTCAAACTAATGGTCAAACAAAGAGGGTAAACCGAACCTTGGAAGATCTTTAGAGAGCATGTATCTTGTGCTATGGAGGATCATAGAAGGATCATCTTCATTTGGTGGAATTCTCTTATAACAACAGTTATCAAGCAAGCATTGGCATGGCGCCCTATGAAGCTCTCTATGGATGGCCATGTAAATCACTATCGTGTTGGGGAGGCTAGAGATTGGTTAGTGCTTGGACTTGATATGATTCGAGAGGTTACAGAGAAGGTTGCTATGATCAAAAAGAGGATGAAGGAAGCTCAAGCTTGACCGAAGAGCGATGTCGATCAAAGGCGTAGGGACCTTGAATTTTCAGTCGGAGATTTTATGGTTGTAAACATTTCTCCAACGAGAGGAGTTGTATGTTTTGGAAGAATAGGGAAGTTGGCACCAAGATATGTTGGCCCTTTTTTAGATTCTTGAGAGGATTGGGTTGCTTGCCTATCGAGTTGAGTTATCTAAAAGATTATTTGAAGTTCACAATGTTTTTCATGTTTCACATTAAGGAAATATGTGCATGATCTATCACTTGTTATTGAGCATACTATTAAGGAAGATTAGAAGTGGAATCAAATTTGACCGTAATAAGGCATCCAGTCCGCATTGTTGACCAAGATGTGAAATAATTGTGGAAAAAGTCATGAGATTGGTTAAATTTCAATGGAGCGAAGATTCCAGAGATTGCACTTGGGAAACGTAGGATAGCACGAGAGAAGCTTATCCCAAGTTGTTGATACATTAATAGTTTGCATGGTATGTAAATAGTGTACTCGCCACTTAGGGTGTAGCCGCTTAGTGTGTATTTCTTTTGCATGTGTTGCGTAGTATATGATACATACATACATACATACATACATATATATATATATATATATATATAGATATACACACGCACACACACACATATATATATATACCCTTTTAGAGTTATCTTTTTGTGTGTTAATTTCAGGACGAAATTCTCTTAAGGGGGAAGAATGTAACGACTCGTAATTTAGTCACTTTAAATACGAGTATTTAATATATTTTTATAATGGATTTTTTAACTAAAAATAATATTTTGATAAAACATCTTGAGTGGATTTTAAAATCGGATATAAAACGTTAATTTAAAGACGGTTTGAGTTATAAGCCAGTTAGGGGTACTAATTTAATTAAGAATAAGAAGACTGTTATTTCCTTTGCCTAATAAACCAAATTAAAATGACTACTTCGTAGGAATTAAGAAAAGAATTTGCCTAATAAAAAAAATAGAATTATTAACTTTACCTAATAAAACAAGAGATAAATATTAACCTTGCCTAATAAAACAAAATAGTATAATGATTTGCCTAATAAAACAAGAAAGAATTATTAGCCTTGCCTGAAATAAAACAGTATAATAACCTGCCTAATAAAAACATAGTATAAAACAAAATAGCATATGATTCTCATTTAAATTTAAATTATAAGAATAAAATTTGAGTTTTTCTATTCTTTGATTGGACGAAAATGTGGTTGAATCAGGTTATGTCATGCGGATGATTACTATTGGACCAAATTATGGTCGAATCGGGTTATGTCATGTGGATGATTGCTATTGGACCAAAATGTGGTCGCGTAAGGTTATGTCATGTAGATGGTTGCCATTGGACCAAAATTTGGTCGAATCAGGTTTGACTATATGAGATTAGTATAGCACCCCTCCCTTTACTTATAAATACCCAAGCCCGTATCTCATTTTAAGGCATTCACAAACTAAAGAAAGAAACCAAATAACCTTTTCTCTTCAATTACGTCACTGAATCAAAAAGATTTGAACTTTAGTTGATGAGTAAAATCAGTTTATATTGCTTTTCTTATGTGTTTGATTATACGTAAGACTATACGTGTTTGGTTTGGAGATGTATTTCTGCTCGTTAGTGGAGACATATGGCTTGTATTTTGCAGGGACTATGGAAAGGAGTCGAAGTGGTTAGCGGAAAGGCAGCGACAAATACACTTCAAAGGATTTATAGAGGGATACAACGGGACCCCTTGTAAATGTTGATTTTACTTTACATTATTACTTGTTATGTATGACGTAATGAAGTGGATGTCGTGCCTAGTTGACTTGTTTTAATGATTTTGTTTATGCGACATTGAAATCCCATACTTTATTTTTAATGGTTTACTATTTTATTTTTTAAAGTGTTTAAAAATGGTTTACAAACGTGACTTTTGTTTTCAAACCTTTTTGTAAAGTTTATGGAGTTGGTTTTTCGATTTTTTTTAAAAGACTTTGTTTTAAACAAGGGATTTATTTGTCTATGCCATCAAGTAATGTAAAATAAATATGATAAGTAGTGCTAAAATGTTGACACCTTTATGGAAAGTAAGTCATCTTGTTTTTAGTAATAAAAGCCGACGAGTAGTCTTTCATTTATCTATGAGAACTAGAATCAGAGTGCTTTAACTAAGGCAAGGCCAGAAGCAACCAGTACCCTGACTTACACTACAACAAAACAGGCTTTTTACAACGGGCAAAGCCCGTTGTAATAGCATTTCCACAACGGGCAGGCGACCGTTGCAATAGGCGATGTTGTAATAGGTCACCCTTATTTTACAATGGGCAATTATTGTTGTAAGGACCATTGTAGTAATATTTTTTACAACGGTCGTCGATCGTTGTAATAGACTATAATACAAGCTTCTTTGCCCGTTGCAAAATACTATCATACAAGATGGATAGCATGTTTCACAACATTCACCGACCGTTGTAAAAAACATCTTGACAACGGTTTTCGACCGTTGTTATAGACTTTAATACAACAGTTGTCGACCGTTGTAATAGACTATAATACAAGCTTCTTTGCCCGTTGCAAAATACTATCATAATGATTTTTACAACGGTTATTGACCGTTGTAATAGAGTATAATACAACACGCTTTGATCGTTGCAGAAAAAATGCAAATTTAAAAAAATTACAGCAACGTATAGGTAGCACATCCATACAAATAATGAATAATTTAATAGTAATAAATATTACGCACAAACAACCAAAATCACATGTGAAAAGACTAAAAGATAGTCATAAAATTCCAACACTCCAAAAAGTCAGATAAGTTTACCTCCCAAATTCATAAAGCATTAATACATAACAGTCGGCTATAAATATCGAGTTCTAAGTACAATCATACTAGACTAAGGATATAAAGTCTTTGTGCCACACGACGGTTGATCCAACGACCTCTTTAATAGTGGACATCTCTGAATTTGGCCTAAATAAAAAAGCTTCTGGTTCCACCGCTACATCCACCCATACTTTCCAAGCTTCTGGTCCAAGCTTTACAAAATGTACCGACGCATCAGGATCAGTGCTTGCTATTATCCCCTCTGCAACTATGTTCTTCTCCCAACTCAATAGCCTGCACTTTTTTTCATCAAACCATGCACAATAACTCGTTCTTGCTGATCTTGGACCTGCTGCGTATTATTGCTATCGCGGTGTGACTGCAAGAAAAAAAATTGACTTTAGTGAATACTAGATGAGAACTACAATATGATTTGGCAAGAAGCTACGTACGAATGGCATCCTAGAAAATGCAGTGGCTGCAATCGTTATGGACGCATAGAAGCAAAATGCAGTTTCACTAAAAAATGTATTCTGAAACATCTAGGAAAAATCATTATACTGGCATGCTAGTGTCACAACTTATATTATGTTCTATATATCCAACATATATACATGTTTTCAATAGATCTAACACACAAAAACATTCATAAAAAAACAGTTGTGTCCAACAACAAAACATCATGAAACCGGCTACAAAACTGAATATGAACAACAATAGACGCAAAATATTAGACCTCAAGTACAATATATGAATAACAACATGATAAGTTGCCCTTTTAAAAAAATAGACAGTACTTAGGCTCTTTTGCTGAACCAGTAATGCATCCAAGACAAAATTATTTTAGTTAACATATCCAAATCGAGATCAAATCAATATAATAAATCAAAGAACAAATCTGCTATAAATCCTCCAGTATGAACAAAGTTGTTTACATAAAACAGGAGTCCTACAACTAAGTTGATTGCTATGAAAGCTGACATTTATGAAAATTAATGTTAAATATTGGTCGTGATAGCCAAATATCTCATAAAAAATGACTATATTATGTTTAACACCATTAAGGGAAATTTGATCCTTGAACCTGGGAAATAAAAGCCGGTATCCTAGCTATTTATAAAAATAAGACTAACTAAATAATATTATCCAGTCCATTTTGTGGTAAGTTCAGAAAGCATGGAACCAAGCATACATTTGCTTTACATAATTAATCACCTAAATGTAGTTAAGCGAACAAATGTAAACTTGAATATTTACAGTATCCAAATAAACCCAGATGTAAACCATGCATTAAACTCAAGTCAGACTTAATATTCATGTTTTATTCAATACTCCATCTCCTCAAAATCATCATCATAAAGATCATCAAATAAAGACTGCTAATATGGAAAATGAAACCTAATTGACATTTACAATTCCTTATGTGGAAAAGCCACAGAATGAATGCAACATGGTCCTAAAAATACACACACACACGTGTATATATATATATATATATATATATATATATATATATATATATCATGACATCTACGTGTAGCATTGTTTTTAGTGTGCATATTGTACCACATTGTGAGCATTTTTTTCATAAGTTTTTTGGTATTTAACAACTCATCATTTACAATTATTAACAGTCTGTAACTAATTAACAAATATGATAAACTATTAGTCAAAGATAACAAACTATTCACTAAAGATTACAGCCTTAAGAACTTCTATAGTTACCACCTCTTATGTTGGACATAAGTTTTACTTTTTTGAAGTATCAAAATATTCCAGTTTAAATGGTGATAAACTGACTGGAGGTGTAAGTTTTACATTTGATGCGCCCTTTTTAGGATGAACATATAGATGTAGGCAGTGAATAAAAAAAATGCAGTCTAAAGAAAAGTGCATGTTGAATCAAAACGAAGTCATAAAATCAAGGTTAAGTTAGGTAGCAAAACAAGGACCAAAGCATGAAGTATCTAGTTTAGCAGCAGACCTTAACACATGGACAACAAAAGATTATGAATCTTCCATGCATTCAAACACATCATTAGAGGGGAGGACTTAGTTGTGAAACAAAGAATACTTAAAACCTAGTTACGTAATAAGCGGGAATACCAAAATTGTATAAGACATGCTGGAAATTCAAATTTCAATACAGCAGTACATCTTAAACCAAGCAGTGACCAATCAAAATTTATACATCAGCCGATCTAAACTATAGGTGGATGGTTGAAAATTAATCCGATTTCTAACAATTTTTTTTTGCTTAATTAATCTCAAATATAAAGCTTATAGCTATTTAAAATAAACTATATGTATACGAATTTCATTCAACTAATTAATATTTATTATCAGGTAAAAAATTAGTTAGCGAGATATGAATTGAGATCCATTTTCATATAGCAAGATGCAAAATGTAGGTGCTCAAGTTTAAAAACCAAAGTTAATACACGTAAACTGTTAAATTTAAATACTAATAATCTTCTAGTTATACAGAAAGGCGATATACAAAAAGTAAATTTGTAACAATCAACAATCTCGTAGTGTAATACTAAGCCTATTAAATAACCACAGTATATATAGTGTTTAATAGAGAATTTTACATCAAACTTAATATCTTGTCCTTACCGCCTTAAACGATTTCTTGCACTACAATCTTGCTACCTAATGCATTATAATCAAAATATCTCATCGAGGACAACACTTGAAGGATTGTAAGAATCTCAAAATTTTCCCCAAAGTTTTCGCAACCATAATAATGGAAGATTCAATCTAAAAAAACACCATAAACATTAAAACCAAATCCTTATGAAAAGTTAACTCATATGCCTGGAAATACAGGAAGTATACTGGAAAGTGACTTTTTATTATTAAAGTTACTCAGGATTGTGGCTACTCGAGGGGAGGATGATCATGGTTGGAGAGAGGAACTGAACATTAATCTGGAAAGGGACATGTTGCTGTTAGTACCAATATGTGTAAAAATTCTAAATCATTAATAGTTTAGCAAGCAATCATATTCTGGTAATTCAGTTTCAAGGAAACGACAAGCATGTCAAGCAAGCAATCATGATTATTTATACATTCTAACCTGAGGTGTATGAGTCTGATGCATCTCCATATCTGCCACATTATCATTTCTTCTCTGTAAAAGTACAAGAGAATACTTAGTAATTCATAAGCACATATCACATATTTATTAACAATAGCTAATTAACTATAAACTTACTGTCATGATCAAATTAGTCAAGTAGTCTACTCTTGCCTCCAAATTAGTTAACATATCCCTTTGAACTATTACTTAATTTTCTAATGCAGCCACCTTTTTTGAATTATGTGCATAAACACCTATTTGAGATGATGCTACACCAAAACCCAATCCCCTCACCCTTCCCCTATGTTCATTTCCAAAAACATGTGACACTCCATCTCCACTTACTGATGCTGTTCCATGAGAATTATGAGCACTACTCTGCTCTTTTATCTTAGCCTAAAAATTAAAATAGACCATTTCAAGAAAAAAGAAATATGAATAAACTATTGAATAAATATCTACAGTCCTATCTCAAAATAATAATAAAACTTACGATGCAATCGGCAATAACGGAATTTGGTGGGTCTCCAGTTTTCTTTGTATGGGCTTTGCACCATAGCTCATCTCTGCTAATGTTTGATATTCCAGTTTCTTTTTTCTGCAAATAATAATAGTAAGAAGACGAATTCGAACCAAAGAAAAAAAAAATATTGATGTAAACATACATGCATTTCTTACCATATCTTCCGCTAATCTCGCATATCCCTTTTTGCTCATTGTATGTGGAATTTTATTTTTATCTCTCATTGCTTTGAATTTTTTGCTAGTTTCCTACGTAGGAGAAATTCATTAATAAACTATGCATGTTCAGCCTAGAGGAATAAAATATGCAGGGATAACATATTTATATTTAAATCTGTATAGTTAAAAAAATTATAATAAATAAAATATAACTTGTTACCCCAAATTTGTCCGACAATTTTTCTTTAACAAAGTCGTTCCACTCTCGAACATTTTCTGTAGTATCCGGTTTTAGCATCGCTAGCCTAGAGGAAGCGTCGGGACAAGTAGAAGCTACTTCAATAGCGAAAACTAACCTCGACTTTGCCTCTCTCCATCGTAATCCCAACATCTTAAACATTGAACCTTTGTATGCTTCATCCACCATGAATCTTGACTGCACAACAAAAATAAGGTAACAAATAAGGTACATGTTTATGTTAATGTTAAAATTTCATATAGTTTTGTAATTAGCATTGATATTCATTAGTCATGCATTTGTTGGATATGGATGTCTATAATGCCAATGCACAAATTTCTACTCGTACTGCTCCATACACATAAAACAGTATGCAAAATAATTCACAAACTTATATTAACTTATGCAAAATAATTTACAACTTATATTAACATTAAGATTTGGCTGCTTATTGTGAGATGATGATACTGCTTATTGTAGCATTTATACCGGTCCCTATGTCACTTGTTGATTCAACGTAAAGAACTTTCTTGTTAATTCAGTATTTCTATTGAATTAAGCCAACTCCTTTGTTGACCATATTAAAGTCTTTCAGGATATTTTGATATGAAACAGCTACTAAGTAGTTATTACCTAAATTTTTAATTCGATATACATTTTTAAATTATCATGAACCTAAGTCCTTTGCTGAACATATTAAAAGCCTTTGAGAATATTTGGATATGGTGAAAGCAATTAGGTAAGTTATTAGTTATTCCTTGTTTTATTATTAGTATATTTAATATGGTTAAAGCCTTTGAGTGCCATACAAAGTCAGTAAGATGCACTGCTAGGATGGATAGCACAACATATAAGAAAACTGAAAAATAAAATTCACAATGAAGAGGGAGATGATGACGGTGAACGATAAAAAGGGAACTTAAAACTGTTGTGTAAACTTGAGACTCCAAGACAACCTGCAGCTAACGAAGATTGCATTACATTGAAATTGGAACTTAGCTATCTTTCATCAAATAATGGAGTTTGTCCATGTATTTCTATGTAGCTTAAATAAAAAGATTAGCTGGAGAAAAAAATGCAGCTAAGACTACCTATGGACTACCGTCACCAGCAGCAGAGTGAAGTGGGTTATCTACGGCTGAAGCGAGCTATAGTGAGAACAAGAAATCTTGAGATGAAATGGGAAATAATTTTACCGAATAACAGGAATCGTATGCATTGTTGAAGCATTAACCCTAACAATGTAACTCTATAAAGTTGCTGAAGCATTTAAGATAGGTTCTGAGCTGGCTGCACAATTGAATAGACCGCTGACGTGGACAATTGAACTTGTACCCATAATTAAAAAGTAAACTCCTCCCATTAGTCATAATTAAAGCAATGCAATACCATAAGTATGTAATCACACAGTAAACTTGTGACGCCCCACCTCTATACCCACGCTAGCCAAGAACACTACGGAGTAATGCTGTCAACTAGCACGGAGAATAAGGCTGTTGAGGAGCGACCATCCGTGTAACATCTTCGTGCGAGGACCGATATGTCAGATAGTATAGCATGCTAAGGAGGAAGTCCGACATACCGATACAAACTCAAAGCTATCACACGGTGGCTATAATAAATCTTCGGAAACAAATATAGAAATAGACATAACATAAATCAGTCACAGATAATTTATATCACAAAGGCGGAAGAAGATATGAATATATAACTAACACATGAAAGTGTACATCAGAGTAGTGGTCAAAAAGATCCACAATAATACAGAAGAATAGCAACATGTGCTATACAAAAGAATACAACTATGAGTCTATATCTCAAGTGTATACAACAAAAACTGCTAATCTAAATAGTTAGCCAAAAGTCAGAGTAGCAAATCCCAGAAGAGGAGTCAAACAGAAGCACCTGTAACATTTCGGTCTGACCCGAGTATTATTTATAAGAAAATAATAAACGGATCAATCTAGCTATAAATATCAGATGACATGATATAAAGTAAAAGATATGACATAAACATATAATATCCATAATAGCATACTACTATAAGCATGCAAATGATGATCAACAAAAGATCGTTCAATACCATAAGAATCTTCACAAAGATCCGAAAAAGGGTTTCATACCCAAAATTTGTATTCACAACAAGAATGACACACGAATTCACCAATGCACACTAATTGATAAATCATATCAATGAAAATCACTAAAATTGGTGAAGCATAAATTCCAGAATTCAACACATGAAATCCAGAAATCATAAAAAAGGAGGGAGGCCTATCACGCGAACGGGAGCATGAAAACTCACCAACATATGTATCACACGAATGAGACGCTATCTCATGGTAGCTAGCCATTAATTTTTGACACACGAACGGTCCGAAGACCATGGGACGCTACCCCACATGTGTGAGTCGAAATCACACAGAAGCGGGGTCAAGTCTAACCTTGCAAACAAATAGACATCGCACAATTGCTAGTCTAAATCATAAAATGATCGTCATGATCAAAGAGAAGTGTCAATTACAGTAAGCTAGTAAATATATGAGCTTAGCTTCATGTCCCATAACCACTAGCTTAACTTAAATTTTTACGAACAAACTGTAGATCTCCACTAGAAAATTGTCACAAGGGATTCAATCGAACAAGTCCAAGAATTAACCGACGAAGTAAACGCAAGCGTTTCATACCACTTGTTTTACTAAGTCGTTTAATTAGATTTCTCATCCGAGTGAGGTAAAGGTTTGTATATACTAGTAGATTGGAAAACGGTTTTAAGAAACGAGCTTTGTAATAAAATAGTGTTGAAATCGTTTTGATGAAGGAGTTTTGATATTTACTACTAGTATTGAAACCTTTATATTTTTTAAAGTGACAAATCACAAAAAGGATTGTAGGAACAATCAATCACTAAAATTCACATTCAAAGTCGTGAATAAAACCCAAAGAAATCGATACTGGATCCATCAAAATGGATATTCCCAAAAATCGCGAAGAAAATGTCATCAAAGTCGATAATAAGTGATAATAACAAAAGGGAATCCACACGGATCGATTAATGTTGGGTGAGTTTCGATCGGCCCCTTCCCTACCACCGAACCAACTCTCACCGGACCTGCTCCACGCCTTCACCACCGAACCACCCTTCTTCGAGCTCCTACCGAACCAGTCGCCTGCCGAACCAAAGAGAACCATTCCTGCTGAACCAACCTCCTGCCGGACCAGCTCTCCACACAAGCCATGCCGAACCAATCCAAAACCACCTACCACCGAACCAACCATACCGGACCAACCCTCCATACACCACCGAATCAAACTCCACCAAGCTACGACCGAACCAAGCTTCGCCGGACCAAGCTCCGCCGAACCAGATGTGCCAAGCCAGATTGCTTCAGCCCAGGCCCACCAGCAGCTATATACATCCGAGACTCCTGCCCCCAGCATCACTCTATAAATAGAGGGGCAGGGGTAGAATAATGGCGGACAAGTTTAAGAGCTCAAGCACGAAAGGAACTTTCAAACAACTTTCATATACTTGTATACAAAGCTTTGTACTTGTAATCCAAAAAAAAGGAGAATAACATATAAAGTGGACGTAGGCACGTTCTGGCCGAACCACTATAAATCTGTGTGTCTTTTACAGTTTAGTCCCTGCATTTCATATATTTGCATAAATCACCCAAATCACTAGAAACAACATAAAATCGACTAATTCATACGACTTGGAGGTGTTTGCCCATTTTTTGTGCAAACATTTTTGGTGCTTTCACTGAGAACCGAGCTAGAAGCCACAGCTTCTCCTACTCAACCTTCTTCCTCCCAACATCGTTCCTTGCTCTGACAACATGACTTCCAGGCAGAGGAGAGATGTTAACAAAGGAAAGAACGTCGCAACTAGCAATATCCCAGATCCAGTGGCCCCAAATTAAGAGAATCATCCCGTTTTAACAGCAGTACCAGATGAAAATCATGCAAATCCAACAGCCCCCGCCGCGGAACAACCAATTACTAGGGCAGATCTAGACAGGGCTGTGGCCGAAGTAACTAACCGCTTCGCATCTCAACAAGAAGCCTTGGTGGACCAACTCATGTCATGCCTAAGGGATGCTGAACAATCCAACCGCAATACCGAATCATGGAGCGAGTCCCGATCTGGAGGATCTGGAAGGCGACAAAGACCTTTCTTCTTCGAAGAGGTTAACAATAGAAACAGCCATGGTAGGAGCCGAGCCCGGACTCAGCCCGAAGTCCAACCCGAGGAAACACTGGGAACCGAACCCAACGGGGGAGGTGCCAGGCAAGGGTCGGATGTAGCTGAGCCTGTCATGCTACCTAACCACGAAAACACCAGTAGACGGGGCCGAGTTGGAGTCCGGCCCGAAGTTGGACCCGAGGAAGCGCTGAGAACAGAACCCAGTAAGGGAAGATCAAGGCAAGGGCCAACTATGGCTGACCCCAGCATGCCCCCAGAAGAGCAGAGGCAGCCTTTGGAGAATGTTAGGAGTGACAGACAATACCATCCCTACAAGTCGTCTGGACGGACTCAATCCCGCAGAGAAGAACCAAACTCATTTCTATCCGCTCCAAGTTCTGATGAAAAGATGGCGTGATTGTTCAAAGAGTGCGTCCAACGGGAGCAAAGGGATCAGGGAATAGGCGTTAGGGTAACCAGCCCCTTCACCCGCAATATCGAAACTGTCATCACCCCCCGGAAATGGAAAATGCCAACGATGGAACCTTACAAGGGAACATATGACCCCATCGTACACTTACAGAGATACACCCAGCATATGCTCATGAGCGGAGCAACAGAGGGAGTGTTATGTAAATGCTTCCCACTATTCTTGGCAGATCTAGCTACCTCCTGGTTCTGCCACCTACCCCAAGGGTCCATCAGCTCATGGGAAATGTTGAAAGAAAAGTTCATCGGTCGGTTCCGCATTCATGTGGAGCAACCTAAGGACGCTTATTCCTTATCTAGTATCAAACAGAAACCCGGAGAGACATTGAAACGATATCTAACCCGATTCAACGCCGCGGCAACCGCAGTCCAAAATGCCGACGAGAAACTTATCCTAATGGCCCTCTGCAGTGGTGTACATCCAGATACTAAATTTGCTAGAAGACTAACCAAAGAAAAACCAGCTGCGTTACCTGATTTCTTCCATGAAGCTGGAAAGTATATGAGACTTGAGGATGCTGCCACTGAGAGGCAATCAGGGCAACAGGCGAAGACGGCTACAGACAGGTTCCCCGCTGCAGCAAAGGATGTTCGAAGAAATGACGCTAGAGACAATGCTGGGGGCAAGCAGGGAGAAAAGCGCTTATATCGAACAGGACCAAGATTTGACTCTTACACCCCTTTGAATGAAACAATCGAAAACATCTTCCTAGCCACTCAAGACGAAGTTAGATACAAGCGCCCCCGCATAAGAAGGAGTCAGATAACGCACTCAAGTCAGGAAAGTTCTACCGCTTCCACAAATCCCATGGACATGACACCAATGAATACCACCTTCTCCGGGACTTGATTGAAGAACACATCAGAAGGAGGAGACTGGAGCGCTATGTAAAAGGCCAGAACAGGACTTCAACTCCTGCCAATGAGAATCCTGGACTATCCCCCCACCCCAAAAGCAGGCGGAGGAAATCGCAACACCAGCGGCTCTAGTCAAGAGAAGATAGTGGTCCACACCATATCAGGAGGACCGCACATCGCCGACAGAAGTTGGGCAGAGATGGAAAGATACGGTAAGTCACCGAGGAACGCTGAAGGCTGCGTTAATTCTGTTATGGAAGAACGCCACCCGAAACGGAAAGAGAATGACGACATCACATTCAGTAGGCGTGATCTAGAGGGAAGACAGTACCCGCACATGGATCCTATGGTCATCTCTGCCTGGTTCGAACCAGCCAAAGTTTTCCGAATTTTAATAGACACTGGAAGCTCGGTGAATATCGTATTCAAGCATGCTTTCGACAAAATGAAGCTATCAATGAAGGATGTGTCTCCCTGCAACAAACCACTACATGGTTTCACTGGAGATGCGAAGATGCCCCTCGGGCAACTGGACCTTTTTGTTGAAATAGGAAGTCATCCTCGCTCCGCTGTGCGAAAACAAACGTTTGTGCTAATAGAAAGCCATTCGGCCTACAACGCCTTTTTGGGAAGACCAGCCTTGTCTGACTTCCAAATTGTCCTAGCCCCGTGGTGCCTGAAGATGAAATTTCCAACCGATAACGGAATAGGAGAAATAGAAGGAGATCAAGACGCTGCTCGAGACTGCTATGTAACTGAATTTCGCAATAACCGCAGAAAAGATAAAGGGAAAAATGCAGAGACTACTCTCTGCATGAAAAGCTTGGAAGCATAGCAACTAAAGAAAGCCCCTCCTCTTCGATATACCAGTGATCCTTTCAACGAATTAGACCCCAGGGACAAAGAGGAGGAGGCCACCGCCGAGCCTGCAGAGGCTATGGAATTCATATCTGTAGACAAACACGACCCAAGTAGACTGCTGAGAGTCGGGTCTCGGTTAAAAAGAGAATTAAAGAATCAACTCATTGATTTTCTTCGCCGCAACATAGATGTATTTGCATGGACGCACGCTGACATGACGGGAATCTCCCCAGACGTAGCATGCCACATGCTGAACATAGATCCCACCAAGGTGCCAGTGAAGCAGAAAAAGAGGAGCATTGGGGCAGAACGATCAGCAGCCCTCGAGGAAGAAGTAAAGAACTTACTTGCCAATGACTTCATACGTGAAGCCATCTACCCATAATGGATCGCCAACCCGGTACTGGTAAAGAAAGCTAATGAGAAGTGGCGAACATGCATCGATTTCTCCAACTTAAATGACGCTTGCCCGAAAGACTGCTTCCCACTCCCCCGAATTGCCAACTCGTGGACAGCACAGCCGGACACGAACTCTTATCCATTATGGACGCATACTCAGGATATAATCAGATCCCCATGCACGCCCCCGATCAAGACCACACTAGTTTCATCACTGACCGGGGATTGTACTGCTACAAAGTAATGCCTTTTGGACTTAAAAACGCCGGTGCTACTTATCAGCGCCTCGTCAACAAGATGTTTGCAGAACTGATAGGACGAACTATGAAAGTTTATGTGGATGACATGCTGGTAAAATCGAGGAAAGCCAACGACCATATAAACCACCTGGACAAGATGTTTCAAGTACTTCGCCAATATGGGATGAAGCTGAACCCTCTAAAGTGCTCCTTCGGAGTATCATCGGGAAAGTTTTTGGGATTCATCGTTCGTGCCAGGGGGATTGAAGCAAACCCCGAACAAGTCCGAGCTTTACAAGATATCAAGATACCATCTACTCGAAGGGAGATGCAAAGCCTAAACGAGAAAGTGGCCGCCCTAAGTAGGTTTATCTCTAAAGCAACCGACAAATGCATCCCTTTCTTCGAAGCTCTAAAGAAAGACAAAGGAAAGTTCGAATGGACTGGCGAATGCTTGACAGCCTTCCTTAACTTAATCGGACACCTCCAGAGACCACCAGTACTCTCAACTCCAAATGAAGGTGAAGAACTATACCGATACCTTGCTGTATCGTCCCATGCTTTAAGCGCCGCTTTGGTGAGAGAAGACAACCGCGCGCAGCGACCCGTATACTTTGTAAGCAAGAGATTCGCAGGGGCAGAAGCCAGATACCCTAAACTTGAAAAGCTAGCATACTGTTTGCTTATCACGTCACGGAAACTGCGACACTATTTCCAGTCTCATTCCATCAGAGTTTTAACCGATCAACCGCTAAGGCAAGTGCTCCATCGCCCCGACACTTCTGGGCGATTACTTAAGTGGTGCATCGAACTAAGTCAATATGATATCACTTACCATCCTCGCACCGCTATCAAGGGGCAAGCCATAGCTGATTTCATTGCCGAATTCACTACTAGCGAAGGTAAGGACCAATCTGAAATAGCAGAAGATATCAAGTGGAATCTCTTCGTAGATGGAGCGTCGAACGAACAAGGCTCGGGGGCAGGTGTTGTGATAATCACCCCCAGGGGAAAGAAGCTGCACTACGCCCTAAGATTGGAATTCGCTGCCACCAACAATGACGCAGAATACGAAGCAGTGATAGCCGGATTAGAACTTGCACTAGAAATTGGAGTCAGTTCTTTATGTCTCCATAGTGATTCTCAACTTATTGTAAATCAAATACTGGGAGAATTCCAGACTCGAGGAGAACGACTCACAGCGTATCTAAAGAAGACCATGCTACTGCTTAATCAATTAGATCACTATTTAATCAAACACATTCCCCGAGAAGAGAATCAAGAGGCCGACAAACTAGCAAAACAAGCTAGTATGAAGAACATCACTATTTTTGGAGCATCAACCATCTCAAAACAGCCGGCACCAAGTTTCGAGCAAGTGAATCTGATAGCTGCGATCGACGAAGAAACCTGGATGACTCCTATCCGAAAATATTTACAAGATGGCACACTGCTCGACAAGCGTAGCAAAGTCAAGAAAATCTTGAGGATAGCTTCCCGCTACACATTACAGGAAGGCATCCTCTATCGACGCGGTTTCTCGAATCCCTTATTAAGGTGTATCACTGGAAAGGAAGCCAGGGAAGTCTTATCCAACATCCATCAAGAAAGTTGTGGAGATCACACTGGAGGGCAGACTCTGGCAAAGAAGATACTCCGATATGGATATTACTGGCCCACTTTAAACAAAGATGCCTTGGACTTCGTCAAGGGATGCGACAGATGTCAGAAATTTGCCAAGATTCCTCGTCTACCCACAAATGAGATTACTCAAATGACCAGCCCTTGGCCCTTTGCAGTATGGGGAATTGACTTGATTGGCGAACTGTCAACGGGCCGAGGCGGAGCCAAATATGTTATAGTGGCAGTTGACTATTTCACCAAATGGGTGGAGGCGGAACCTCTAAATAAAATATCTTCGGCAAAAATTATCAACTTCTTGATCAAAAATATTCTGTGCAGGTACGGAGTCCCATTCAAGATCATATCAGACAACGGACTTCAATTTGACAGCGAAGAATTCGCCGATTGGTGCCAAGAGCACGGAATTCACAAAAGCTTCTCATCTGTAGCTTATCCTCAAGCAAACGGACAAGTCGAAGCTGTCAACAAGATTCTCAAAACCTTAATTAAGAAGAAACTTGAAAAATCGAAAGGCGCTTGGGTGGACGAACTTCCTACGGCACTTTAGGCCTATCGCACATCTTACAGAACTTCAACAGGGCATACTCCTTTCTCTTTGGCATACGGATCGGAGGCCATGCTCCCAGTTGAAATTATAGTGCCCTCTCACCGTAGGATCTACTACAACCCGGAAGAGAACGAAGAACTCCTCCTCATGTCTTTGGATCTAATTGAGGAGAGAAGAAACGATGTAGCACTCAAAGCAGCAGCTCATAAGCAGAAAGTCGCAGCACAATACAACTCCAAAGTCAAGCATCGCAGCTTACAAGAAGGAGACCTTGTCCTCAAGCGAATCTTTCCGCGCCCCGGGGCACTGGACCCCATCTGGGACGGACCATATGTAATTCATAAAGATCTCCACAACGGAGCTTATATTTTGTCGACAGTGGACGAAGAGATGTTCCAGAGGGCATGGAACATCCAACACCTTCGTCGATACTTTTCTTAACTTGTATTGCCCATATGAAACGAATTAACAAAGAGAATCAGTGGACGTAGGCATTTTCGTGCCGAACCACTTTAAAAAACTTGTCTCTTGTTTACCTGTTCCTTTATATCTTGGCTACTTGTTAACTGTATCCTTTTCTGTTGAACAAAATTCTGTGTAATGGCACCTCCATTCAAGCCACATCAGGGCACGGCCTCATCTGGACAAGGCCTAACAGGTACTATGCGATTCTATGCACTCGCCAATGAGACACTTTTGCTCCAGCATCCCTCTGCTGCGGGTTAACTCATTGCTCGCGACTGCCCTTAAAGCCAACTGTAATGAGCCGATCATAAGTCATCAAGAAGGACGACTATAGCCGATGGCAGCTCATTACAGCGTTCGGCTCGCCAGCAACTGCGAACCTACTTTAAGCCCCAATATAAGGTGTGGCCAGCCAGGGGTAGTTCATGGTTGACGGCACCCACGCTAGCCGGCCACAGTAAATCGAATAATACCCACGATTACGGGCCATAATGGCCCAGGTAGTTACTGTGCGCGATCTCGGCTCCGATGTGTCTAAAGTGCGGCTGTGGTAAAAAAGAAAACTCCCCGCGGAGGTGTAAGATGGGTGACAAATGTCTCCAAGACCCACAGCTAGGGAAAGTGACTACAAAACCCGTTTGCCACGAACTTAAGCACATCGACGGCCTTCCGTGATTGGAAATTTTACTTTTCCTATATTTTCATTTCATTTAAATACTTTTCTCCTATCCTATATAACGGTCCCCAAAGTACAGGACGCCAAGTAGGAGGCATTCGCTCATGAGAATCCTAGCCCACAAACTGGATGACAAGGCACTCAGCCGCACCCATGGTCAGTTACAAAAGACGTTCAAAGCTACCCCCTTCAACTAAAACATGAAGGGTGGTACTCTCTTCTCTTGTACATAAGCATGTAGCTACAACTTATTCGTAACATTGCAAAACATAAAATTATATTTCAAGCAAAAGCTTAGCATCAAACCCAATCAAATCACAGGCATATGCATGGTTATATTTCTTATACAACACATCAAAATAATAGCAGCATTCAAAATATAACGGAATCAGCTCGTGTTATAAAATTACATAGAGTCGTTCAATGACATAATTACAATCCGAAAATACACTAATGTTTTTGACTAAGTATAGACATGAAAGTCAAGAAAACCAAAAAATATACAGATCAGGTCAAGTAGTCAACTGCATCAGGGCTCCACCTTTATCCTGCCTGCCCTCCGAATCTACTTAACTGCAGGGTCGGAACTCCCAGCATGTTGACCAGAGGTCCCACCTGTCCAATTCGGAAGAAAAATCCCTTAGTATTCATAAACAATAAACAATCAAGTTATGAAAAGCTATAAAAAAAAGGGAAAACTCACCAACACCCGCTTCTTGGTCCTCATCCCCCAACTGCACACCGGCTTCCTCCGCAGCAAGTAGCTGCATCCCCTCCTTCACCGCTACCTTCTCCTCCTTTGAGAACTGTGTGGTAACCACGTCCATCCTGAAGGCCGCTCCACCTTCCTTATCCGCACCAGACTTGGCCTCCTCCAAAGCCCGGAGATATATCCTAGCCATGATCCGGGGATAGTCATCCATCCTGGATAGATTACCCTGCTTCCAAGTATGGAAGTACATATCCTGCAACATCTCATCCATCATCCCCTCATTCTCCTCAAACTCCCTTACCCGGGCCTTGGAGGACAGCAACTTGGCGATAGCAACATCCCTCTCCGATCGATATCTCAAGCGGTCAGCCTGGAGAGACCTCCTCATTTCTTTCATCTCTTCCTTTAGCCTGGCCTGAACAAGCTCTGCAGCCTCAAGCCTCCCAGATAACTCCTCTACCTGCTCGAGGTCCACCCTCCGGACCTCATCCACCGTAGCAATGGCTATGTCAATCCGCTCCTTGCAGGCGACCTCCATCTTTCGTAGTTCTGCTCTACTAGCCTCTTCCATAGTCTCCTTCAGCCGCCTGGAGGCTTCCTCGTGCTGAGAAATCTGAATGGCTTGATCGGAAAGCTGTTTGGCCTGATCAGCAACCTTTAGCCACAACCGAATATTAGCACTCCCAATCTCCTCTCCAGCCTTGACCAGACGGGCATGATGCCCCATCAACTTCCTGGTCTCCTCCGCAACCCGGTCAATGTTAGCCTTGGCTTCGTCCCCCATTGTAACTACCCGAGTAGTAAGCAAATCATGGCTAGGGACTTGGCTTCATCAAGCACTCGTACCATGGGGTTGCGGGGAAGAAGGTGCTCACCCGTGGCCTCATCAAATGAAATATCCTGGAAACTCGGGTCCAGATCAGGGTGACCGGCAAATGGGTTGCGATCCAAACCAGGACGGTCTATCGGAGTGACGGTTGGATTTTCGGACAGGTGAGGGGAAGGCATAAACTCAGTATCCTCCTCAGTAATATCATGGATGGGCTGGACTGGAGGCTGAGGGCCAGGTGAAGGTTCAAACGAAGATCGACCCCTCTTCCTCTTTTGCATATCTTCTTCAATAACCCCAAGAAGAGGGCGATATCTAACTACATCCCCAGGACGGCTGGTTGGCGGCTTTGGTTTGGCAGAAGCTTTGAGTAGCTTATACTGTTCGAGGCGGTGCCGAATATCTGATGACTTGGTCGTCTTACCTGCTCCTGGAATAAAAACCAAGTGTTACGAACATATAATGATCCACAATTCAAGAAATATGTTAAGATAAAAAGAGTAAGAAGGCACATCTATTATACAAACCCTACGGAGGAGTAGGATACTGCAATAAGTCCTGAATCTCGTTCCAGGACGGAAGCGAACCATAAAATATTCCTAAGTCCCTATCGTAAATGGAGTCTGCAGAAGTCAAAAGTTCACCTTGAATCGCTGGAGTCACCTTAGCAGAAGAACTCTTAGAGAATGGATCGGCGCCAGCCCCAGCCTTGTCAACCTCCTTTGCCTTCTCAACCAAAGCCGATCCTTCCTCCGACTCCCCAAAAGCTTGACGAAAAGCATCATCCGTCCACTCATGAATCTCTCCCGCTTGCCCGGAGGTTAAAGCACCAACGCCACTACCGCTCTGTCCATCTCCTCCTTCACCCTCACCTCTATCTTCCTCCACATCTTCCTCTCCCGGAGCGATTGGGCAAGTGCTAGGAGAGGGACCATCAGACTTCTTAAGCTTCTTACCTCCGACAACGGAAGGCTTTGTAAAAGGTTCCCTCTTGCCACTTTTCACCATGGCCCCTTCCTTGGCTTTGGCAGCCTTCTCCTCAGCCGTATCCCTCTGCTTAACCACGGACTGGTGTGGCAGAATCAAGTTATGCTCCAGGAAAGTAGCATTCCTGATCAGGAAAGAAGCCGACCTGTCCCGTCCCGAAATGACCTTTATTTCCGCAGCCATCTGGACCAGGGAATCACTCTCCACGACCGCAAAGCCACCTGTCGCTAGCAAGGAATAGAAGCATATCAGAAGAAGCACTGCAGTTGGAACAAGGAAACTGTAAATAAAGTTCAACTTACAGCCAGAAGTGAAGAGGCGGTAGGAGACAGAATCGTCCTTGATAAAAAACCATTCTTTCTTAAACATGGTGAACTTTGAGTATAAGTCCAAGACCGGTTTAAAGGGAACGGCCGCTTCTAAACTAACATACGGAGACCCCTTCTTGTAGCCTCTCAGATTATACAAGTATCGGATTTCCCGGTTAGAAGGGGGGCGCCCATACCTCCTCTGGAAGATAACAAATAAGCACACCAAGATAGCGTAAGAATTGGGCTGGAGCTGAAGAGGGGCCACCTTCAGATAGGTAATGAAGCTGACTATCCATGCATTGATCGGAGGAATGGCCCCACACATGCAATGGTACCTACTGTATGCAAAATATCCTTCGGGGGGATTATACGGCATCACTCCGTCTCCCGGCAACAGCATGCGAGCCCTGTCAATCCCGAAGGAACGAGAGATGACATCAAGCTGCTCCTCCCTGAGGGAGCTAGGAAAACAGTCGAGCGGAGAATTCAAGAGCTCCTGAGGCCCGTACCCGTCTACTAGTGACCTCGGGGCGGGTCCATGACGTTCCAGTCTTGGCTGAGCTGGGGTCACTAAGGAGGACTCCCCTTTGCCCTTGGACTTCCTTTTATCTGATCGGGTTTCCACTCTTTGAGACATTTATCTGCGACACAAGAAAGCATATCGTTAAAACACATAAAACTATGTAATCTAGAGTTTCGCTGGTAATTCAAGTACGAAAGTCCGTCCGGTAAGGAGTTCATTCAACACTCGGAATCCCCGAATTCATTCAGTAAGGCACAACCTAGAGCTCATTCGGCATTACAAATAAAAAGGTACATTCGGCATCCCATCCCTCGATCTCATTCGGCAATCGTACACTTCAATTCATTCGGTAATCAGAGCCCTAAAGCATATTCGGTAGAACAAAATGAAACCTCATTCGGAAGGCCAAGGACGAAAGTCCATCCGGTACTTCGAGGCCACGGAGCGCATTCGGTAATTGAAAATAAAGTTCATTCGGCAGAGTAGATCCTCACCTGATTCGGCAAAGACTTCGATTCGGCAGAGATAACGCTTTGATTCGGCAAAAACAAGGAAATGGTTCGGCTGATGAGGAAAAAACGGAGGCGTTTGACCCCTATTTATAAGCAAATATCAGTAGCCGGACAGGATTGGTTCGGCGCTAGAGACCAGATGAGAACACCCCAGCTTAAGGCAAAGCACGACACGTGCACGCACGTGCCCTACTTTGGGGGGCAAGTGTTGGGTGAGTTTCGACCGGCCCCTTCCCTACCACCGAACCAACTCTCACCGGACCTGCTCCACGCCTTCACCACCGAACCACCCTTCTTCGAGCTCCTACCGAAACAGTCGCCTGCCGAACCAAAGAGAACCATTCCTGCCGAACCAACCTCCTGCCGAACCAGCTCTCCACACAAGCCATGCCGAACCAATCCAAAACCACCTACCACCGAACCAACCATACCGGACCAACCCTCCATACACCACCGAATCAAACTCCACCAAGCTATGACCGAACCAAGCTTCGCCGGACCAAGCTCCGCCGAACCAGATGTGCCAAGCCAAATTGCTTCAGCCCAGGCCCACCAGCAGCTATATACATCCGAGACTCCTGCCCCCAGCATCATTCTATAAATAGAGGGGCAGGGGTAGAACAATGACGGACAAGTTTGAGAGCTCAAGAACGGAAGGAACTTTCAAACAACTTTCATATACTTGTATACAAAGCTTTGTACTTGTAATCCGAAAGAAAAAGGAGAATAATATATAAAGTGGACGTAGGCACGTTCTGGCCGAACCAGTATAGATCGTGTGTCTTTTACAGTTTAGTCCCTCCTTTTCATATATTTGCATAAATCACCCAAATCACTAGAAAAAACATAAAATCGACTAATTCATACGACTTGGAGGTGTTTGCCCATTTTTTATGCAAACAATTAAAGTTGGAATTCTCAAGCAAATAGGCAAATAGGCAAAAGACTGCATACTTAGACGTTTGAAATCAAGAATTCAGACGTCTGAATCTGGAAAATAAAATATTTTCCAAAACAAAATTCAGACGTCTGAGTCGTTGATTTCAGACGTCTGAAATAGGCACTTTTTAGCCTATTTCCTTTCTGGTTCCAAATGAACCAATTCAGACGTCTGAAATCATATATTCAGACGTCTGAATCTGGGAATAGAAATCTTCCCAGAATAATATTCAGACGTCTGAATACTACGTTTCAGACGTCTGAAACTGGGGTTCGGGGCATTCCCTGAACCTAGGCCAAAAATGGCCAAATAGATACCGGAAGCGATCAATCGAGCGACAACGACTAAGGATTTACGCCAAGCGACAACCCAGCCTTAACGGCTCTTCGATACGCCTCAAATATCAATTTCCAAATATCCATAAAAGGATTTTCATAGATTTTGATTTCAAAACACCAAAAATTGGAATATACACCAAATCAATCCAAACCAAAATCAATTGCACAAGAATAAGTGTTAGGAATTCATACCTAACGATCGAAGATAATTATAGACTAAGATGTGAGATAAAAATCTCACCTTTGAACCCAAACAATTGAAGAAGAAGCTTGAAAGCAAAGGAGAATCAACCACTCTTCAAATCCAACATAAGAAGCTTGATTCTAAGCTTTAAAAGAAGAACATTCCCAAAGTTAGGTTTAGGAATTTCTGAAGTGGATAAGAGAATGAGTTTGAGAAGAAGAAGAGAAGGCTTACCAATGGGTTCTTCTATTAGTTTGGAGCTAGAGTTTGATTTGCAAAAGAAAACTAGGGTTTGGAATTTTAATTTCTCATTCCACTCACCATTATTATAAAAGCTTGAGTATAAGGAAAGTAGAAAAGAAGTAAATGAAGAGGAGAGGGTTGGAACTGAGTTAAGTGGGGTTAAGCCCTAAGTGAAAAAGTACCAAAATTCCACTAACTCCAAACATATCAAAATTTACACTTAAAAAGATTGCAAACGGCGTTTTGAACTCAATGGAAGTGGTCTCGAGTCCTAATTCGACTGTTTGCAAAAAGTGGCTTTTCAGACTAAATTCCGAGCATCGATAAAATATTTAAATAAAATATTTAAATATAAAACCGATAAATATGCAGGTTGTTACAGACTCCCCTCCTTAAAGAAATTGTGTCCTCGCAATATTTAAGAAGAAGATATACAGTAACAACCATAAAAGCATATTAATACAAAAGAATTTTGAAGTAAGAATTTCACCTTAAAGAGCATGAGAAAGTAAGTCAGGATGCGCTCGCTCGATTAACTCTCTAGATTCCCAAGAACAATTCTTAGGATTTGAAGACCATTGAACTTTAACAAGCGGAACATCTTTATTTCGAAGTCGTTTGACTTCCGAAGCAATAATACGAATAGGATGTTGCTCATAAGTTAACTTAGGCGAAACTTCAATCTCTTCCACAACACCGGGCTCAAGAATAGAATCGGAATCTCGAAATCACTTCCGTAATTGAGAAACATGAAACATGTCATGCATAGCAGAAAACTGAGCCGGTAATGTAAGGCGATAAGCCATAGAACCAATACGTTCAGTGATAGGAAATGGCCCAATATATCGAGGTGCTAACTTTCCCGACCGACTGAAACGTACAACACCTTTCATAGGTGAAACACGAATAAAAACAAAATCTCCAACAGAAAATTCTAATCTCCTTCTTCGATTATCGGCATAGGATTTTTGTCTACTCTGGGCTTCTTTCATCCTATGTCGATAAGTTCAATCTTTTCTGTGGAATCACGAATAAAGTCTGGACCTAAAACCAGCTTCTCACCGGCCTCAAGCCAATAAGAAGGAGATCGGTATGGCCTTCCATAGAGTGCCTCGAAAGGTGCCATACCAATACTAGATTGGAAGCTATTATTATAGGAAAATTCAACAAGTGAAATATGATCTTCCCAACTTCCACCAAAATCGAGCACACAAGCACGAAGAAGATCTTCAAGAGTTTGATTCACACGCTCGGTTTGTCCATCGGACTGGGGGTGATAAGCGGTGCTAAAATTAAGCTTCGTTCCTAAAGCTTTTCGAAGACTCTTCCAAAATCCACTAGTAAACAATGGATCTCGATCCTAACAATAGAAGTAGGAACTCCATGCAATTTAACAATTTCTTTAACAAAGAGTTTGGCCAAAAGAGGAACGGTTCGGTTTGACCGAACGGGAATAAAATGGGCGGATTTAGTAAGTCTATCAACTATAACCCATAAGCTATTATGACCCGAACGAGAACGGGGAAGGCCGTCAATAAAATCCATGGAAATTTGATCCCACTTCCAAATTGGAATTTCTAAAGGTTGCAATAACCCACCAGGCCTTTGATATTCGGCCTTAATGAGTTGGCAAGTCATGCAACACTTAAAAAAGTTAGCAATCAGATTTCATTCCCTCCCAATAATAAACTCGCTTCGTATCCACGTACATTTTACTACTACCGGGATGAATGGTAAATTTAGAACGATGTGAATCTTCTAGAATATCTTTACGAAGATCACTAATATTTGGCATGACAAGTCTACCAAATTTCCAAATGCCGCCACGAGAATCAATATCAAAGTCTTTCAAACCTTCAATATCAATTCTATCCTTAAAATTTTGGCCAAGAAGAGCCAAGTCGGGATCTAGCCTTTGAGCTTCAAGAATGCGGTCTAAAAGAGAAGGATGAGCCTCAAGGCTACATAAAACAAATGATGAGCATAAATCGGATACACGGTCTCGAATCTCACAAGTGGATAAGATCTCGAGATCGTTCCATTCAGATATCATCATAGAAATAACTGCTTGTTGCTTATGGCTAACAGCATCGGCGACACGATTACCCTTACCGGGGGTATAAAGAATATCAAGATCATAAGGAGCAAGGAAGTCGAGCCAACGTTGTTGACGCAAATTAAGTTCCATTTGAGAAAATAAATACCTCAAAAACTTATGATCGGTATAAAGAACAAATTTCTCTCCTAAAAAATAATGACGCCAAATCCGAAGAGCGAAAACAATAGCCGCGAGTTCTAAATCATGTGTGGCATATCTGGTCTCGGCCGGCTTCAATTGCCTAGAAGCATAAGCAATAACACGTTTTTTTTTTGCATAAGAACGGCACCCAAACCAATGCGACTAGCATCGGTATAAACAATAAAATCTTGGTTTCCATCGGGAATCACAAGAATAAGAGCATCGAAAAGGAGTTTTTTCAATTTCTGGAAAGAGGCTTCACATTTGTCTAACCAAATGTATTTAACTCCCTTCTTAGTCAAGCCAGTGAGAGGCACGGCAATCTTAGAAAAGTCTTTAATAAAACGACGGCAATAGCCCGCCAATCCGAGAAAACTACGAATCTCTACCACACTCTCCGGTCTCTTCCAATCTTGAATCGCTTCAATCTTTGAAGGATCCATGGAAATTCCAGATTCGGAAATAATATGACCGAGAAACTTCACATGAGATCGCCAAAAGTGGCATTTAGAAAATTTTGCTTTTAAATGATTACTCCTAAGAGTTTCCAACATAATCCGAAGATGCTTTTCATGTTCCTCCTCGGTTTTTGAATACACAAGGACATCATCAATGAAGATGAGAACAAATCGATCGAGAAAATCTCTGAAAACTCGATTCATAAGGTCAACGAAATAAGCCGGAGCATTCGTTAAACTAAATGGCATAACAAGCCATTCATAAGATCCATAACGGGTATGGAACGATGTCAAAGGAATGCTATCCTCTGCAATACGAAGCTGATGGAAACCGGTAGCCAAGTCCAATTGTGAAAAGACTTTAGCACCACTAAGCTGATCGAATAGATCATCAATCCGAGGTAAAGGATATTTATTTTTGATAGTAAGATCATTAAGCTTGCGGTAGTCAACGCAAAGTCTAAGTGTACCATCGGATTTCTTCACGAAAATAGCCGAAGCTCCCCAAGGCGAGGAACTAGAGCGAATAAATTGCTTCGTCACCAATTCAGATAATTGTTTGCGCATCTCCTCATTCTCCTTATTAGACATGCGATAAGGAGGACGAGTAATAGGTTGAGCTCCAGGGATAAGATTAATTTTGAACTCAATTGCTCGCTTAGGTGGCAATCCTAAAACGGGCTCAAATATGTCGGAAAATTCACGAACAACGTGAATAAGAGCAATGACATCTTCCTCATCATCATTATCGTCATCACGAGGATTTAAAGACTATAAAGATGCAGTCAAAGAAGAATCCGAATCTTTAAGAATAATAGAAATCTGCTTTACAGATTGCGGGTATCGGAGATAAATAGTCCGCTCGGGACATAGGACGTGAGCTTCATAACGGTTAAGTCAATCCATTCCCAAAATCATTCCAAAGCCTAAATAACGCATGACATGCAAATCAGCTAGGAAAGGAAAATCACACAAAATAATCTCCACATCTTTACAAAGCAAACTAAGAGTTGCGGATCCACCAACTTGATTCACAATTCTTAAAGAAGTCATTAAAGCAACAACACTTAAAGAAAAGGTATCGACAAGTTCCTTTGATATAAAAGAGTGGGATGCACCCGTATCAAAGAGAACTCGAATAGGTTGATCACGAAATATAATAATACCATCAAGGATAGAATGAGATATACCTTGACCACGAGATGTGTTGCCAGGGGCTTGAGCAACATTTAACTTTCCCTCCTTCCTATTTTGAAGTTTGGGACATACCTGCATAAAATGGTCCGGGATTTTACAATAGCGACAACGACGGGGCTTTGAACACTTGTTCGCATAATGGTCTCTGGAACCACAGTTAAAGCATTTCCCTTCAGTAGAGGAAAAAGTCTTCGCAGCAGGAGTTGCCTGTTTACCCTTTTTACTGGTATAAGGACCTTTGAATTTGTTTGGCCTCTTCTTGTTGTTGAAATTTGGTTTGGAACCCACCACTTCAACATCACTTTCCCCATCCGCCTCTTCAAGACGAAGAGCGATATCAATGAGTTGGTCGAAGGGAACTTATAATTTTAGAAGTAATGGCTTCTTGAGATTTTTGTTTAAACCATAGACAAATCTTTGGTTCTTCTTCAATGGGGTGTTGATGTATTCAACCCCATATTTGGAAAGTGACTCGAAGGATGCAACATAATCAGTCACGGAGGCTTCACCCTGAAAAAGGTCTATGAAAGGTCGAGCCAATGTCACATTCTCTGCTTCTGGCATGAATTATAATTCGAAGCGTTTCCGGAATTGCTCCCAGGTGAGATCCGCTTCATTAATCTCAGAAATAAGAAGTTCGTACCAGTCCAATGCTCTCTCTTGGAGCATACTGGAAGCCACCTGAACACGGTGAAGATCGACGAGATTCATGCGAATGAAGATTCGATCGCAGGTCCTCAACCAAGCCTGGACCTTGATGATAGTTTCAGAACCTTTAAATGGCTTCCCACCCAGGTTAGTGTAACATTGCACAAACGTGCAAACCCAGATTTAGGGTGAGTAGGTTCCGGATTAGAACCAGCTGCTTGAGCATTCGTGACAAGGTCAAGAAGTTGCTGGGTAGTCATAAAAACTCCATCTTGGGGTGGAGCACTAGATGTTCCAGCTTTGGGACGACCTGGTCTAACCATTTCTCTTCCTTAAGAAAGAAAGAAGGAAGAAGAAGGTTATTCACAAAATGAATATCAAGCAATCTTGATAGATAAAACAAGGAATTATAAAGAAAATAGGATGAATCGGAACGAAGACTCGAATTAAATCCTAAAGCACGACTCCTAAGATAGACTTAGGACGATGATCCTTGCTAAGTTATTCTACATTGTTCCGAAGTTTGGCTCTGATACCAAGCTGTGACGCCCCACCTCTATACCCACGCTAGCCAAGAACACTATGGAGTAATGCTGTCAACTAGCACGGAGAATAAGGCTGTTGAGGAGCGACCATCCGTGTAACATCTTCGTGCGAGCATCGATATGTCAGATAGTATAGCATGCTAAGGAGGAAGTCCGACATACCGATACAAACTCAAAGCTATCACACGGTGGCTATAATAAATCTTCAGAAACAAATATAGAAATAGACATAACATAAATCAGTCACAGATAATTTATATCATAAAGGCGGAAGAAGATATGAATATATAACTAACACATGAAAGTGTACATCAGAGTAGTGGTCAAAAAGATCCACAATAATACAGAAGAATAGCAACATGTGCTATACAAAAGAATACAACTATGAGTCTATATCTCAAGTGTATATAACAAAAACTGCTAATCTAAATAGTTAGCCAAAAGTCAGAGTAGCAAATCCCAGAAGAGGAGTCAAACAGAAGCACCTGTAACATCTCGGTCTGACCCGAGTATTAGTTATAAGAAAATAATAAATGGATCAGTCTAGCTATAAATATCAGATGATATGATATAAAGTAAAAGATATGGCATAAACATATAATATCCATAATGGCATACTACTATAAGCATGCAAATGATGATCAACAAAAGATCGTTCAATACCACAAGAATCTTCACAAAGATCCAAAAAGGGTTTCATACCCAAAACTTGTATTCACAACAAGTCAATGACACACGAATTCACCAATGCACACTAATTGATAAATCATATCAATGAAAATCACTAAAATTGGTGAAGCATAAATTCTAGAATTCAACACACGAAATCCAGAAATCATAAAAAGGGGGGAGGCCTATCACACGAATGGGAGCATGAAAACTCACCAACATACGTATCACACGAACGAGACGCTATCTCATGGTAGCTAGCCATTAATTTTTGACACACAAACGGCCCAAAGACCATGGGGGGCTACCCCACATGTGTGAGTCGAAATCACACAGAAGCGAGGTCAAGTCTAACCTTGCAAACAAAGAGACATCGCACAATTACTAGTCTAAATCATAAAATGATCGTCATGATCAAAGAGAAGTGTCAATTACAGTAAGCTAGTAAATATATGAGCTTAGCTTCATGTCCCATAACAACTAGCTTAACTTAAATATTTACGAACAAATTGTAGATCTCCACTAGAAAATTGTCACAAGGGATTCAATCGAACAAGTCCAAGAATTAACCGACGAAGTAAACGCAAGCGTTTCATACCACTTGTTTTACTAAGTCGATTAATTAGATTTCTCATCCGAGTGAGGTAAAGGTTTGTATATACTAGTAGATTGGAAAACGGTTTTAAGAAACGAGCTTTGTAATAAAATAGTGTTGAAATCGTTTTGATGATGGAGTTTTGATATTTACTACTAGCATTGAAACCTTTATATTTTTTAAAGTGACAAATCACAAAAAGGATTGTAGGAACAATCAATCACTAAAATTCACATTCAAAGTCGTGAATAAAACCCAAAGAAATCGATACCGAATCCATCAAAATGGATATTCCCAAAAATCACGAAGAAAATGTCATCAAAGTCGATAATAAGTGATAATAACAAAAGGGAATCCACACGGATCGATTAAAGTTGGAATTCTCAAGCAAATAGGCAAATAGGTAAAAGACTGCATATTCAGACGTCTGAAATCAAGGATTCAGACGTCTGAATCTGGAAAATAAAATATTTTCCAAAACAGAATTCAGACGTCTGAGTCGTTGATTTCAGACGTCTGAAATAGGCACTTTTTAGCCTATTTCCTTTCTGGTTCCAAATGAACCAATTCAGACGTCTGAAATCATATATTCAGACGTCTGAATCTGGGAATAGAAATCTTCCCAGAATAATATTCAGACGTCTGAATACTACGTTTCAGACGTCTGAAACTGGGGTTCAGGGCATTCCCTGAACCTAAGCCAAAAATGGCCAAATAGATACCGGAAGCGATCGATCGAGCGACAACGACTAAGGATTTACGCCAAGCGACAACCCAGCCTTAACGGCTCTTCGATACACCTCAAATATCAATGTCCAAATATCCATAAAAGGATTTTCATAGATTTTGATTTCAAAACACCAAAAATTGAAATATACACCAAATCAATCCAAACCAAAATCAATTGCACAAGAATAAGTGTTAGGAATTCATACCTAACAATCGAAGATAATTATAGACTAAGATGTGAGATAAAAATCTCACCTTTGAACCCAAACAATTGAAGAAGAAGCTTGAAAGCAAAGGAGAATCAACCACTCTTCAAATCCAACACAAGAAGCTTGATTCTAAGCTTTAAAAGAAGAACATTCCCAAAGTTAGGTTTAGGAATTTCTGAAATTAATAAGAGAATGAGTTGGAGAAGAAGAAGAGAAGGCTTACCAGTGGGTTCTTCTATTAGTTTGGAGCTAGAGTTTGATTTGCAAAAGAAAACTAGGGTTTGGAATTTTAATTTCCCATTCCACTCACCATTGTTATAAAAGCTTGAGTATAAGGAAAGTAAAAAGGAAGTAAATGAAGAGGAGAGGGTTGGAACTGAGTTAAGTGGGGTTAATGGGCTCAGCCCAAACCAAATCCCTAAGTGAAAAAGTAGCAAAATTCCACTAACTCCAAACATATCAAAGTTTACACTTAAAAAGATCGCAAATGGCGTTTTGAACTCAATGGAAGTGGTCTCAAGTCCTAATTCGTCTGTTTGCAAAAAGTGGCTTTTCGGACTAAATTCCGGGTATCGATAAAATATTTAAATAAAATATTTAAATATAAAATCGATAAATATGCGGGTTGTTACAAAACTTGAAATATTTTCAATCATATAAGGTGTCTTACACTTCAACTAATCACTACACTAATGTTACATAACTAAAATTGATGTTCCTTTTATGTAATGTAGCATTTTTATATTATGCACACCTCATAGCAAATCAAATACTTCAAAATTTCTGGAAGGCTTATTATTGTCAGAAGTAAATAAAACCCACATTGGTATAGTGTGATGCAACTGATTTTAGAACAGATACTTATGATGGCTGTAGTCGAAAATTGTAAGTATGAAACATTGCAGGTTTGTAAGCTATAGTTGTTGCATTGTTTATGAATGTTTACATTACAGGTTTGAATCAATTATATGACATAAAAATAGATGATAAATAAGTACAAGTAGAAATTTGTGCATATAACCACCCACCACTTTATAAATAAGTTATCATGTTGTATTAAAATTTCCATCTGGCCAGTTGTTCATAAAAAAGTTCTCAGCGCATTTTTCATACCTAAATACAAGTCCATAAATCTTTCTTTAAGTTTGTGTCGACTTTTTTCCACTCTGAAATCGTCAAAGGTATCATATCTCTTGCTAAGGTACCAAGATAGGATGATAAGTGCTTGGAGTTGGAGCCTATTGGTTGACCTCGCTCGTTGAATTCAATTTCAGCCTTTTCATTCTGCATACAAGTCATCATCGTCTTCCCTCTTTTTTTCCTTGCCGTCTTTTGTTGAATATTCATTAGAATCTAGGTTGTTCGAGGCATCCATGGCGTTGGGAGTGATATTTGGAGATCCAGTTGAATTAGGGCCAGGATTGAGATTTGAAGGCTGGATTTTATCGGGTGGAGGCTACATTCCAATACAGACAGGATTGAGCATTGGAGACTTGATTTTATCGGGTGGAGGCTGCATTTCAGTACGCTTCTGAGGGGATCTTCTAATATTGCTGTTTAAACTTTGAACATCAACATGTCTTGTTTCATTGATTTTCACACCAACAGGCTTATCTTTTGCATTTAAAGTTGCAACTGCAGCTAAGGATTGCCTCTTTGCATATCTCGCTGCTACCTTTGATATCTGAAATTAGCATACAGGCAAAGTTTGATAAAGAAGGTTATGCTTCTGTTATAAAAAAAAGGCAGAACATTATGTACTTTTAGAAAAAACGAGAATAAAGTTTCAGGGTACTGTGTTTTGATAATTGAACTGGCATAAACTTGTACATATATGTTCTAGACAGTTTTGCAAAGGTTTTTAAATTTGTAATATCATGTAGGTCACATTCACTGAGCTAAAATGTTAATCTGAAACAATTATCGTTTTCAACCCTTCATTTAAAATATTTATTTCAACCCTTCATTTAAAATATAATCATCAGAGCATGGTAATTTCCAAGTAATTCAAAAATCTGCAATAAATTTTTGAAGTACAACAGTGTTGTAGTGGTAGCGATGGCGTGCACGGTGGAGTCTGGGGGTAGTTTGTTAAGAGCAGAAGTATGGTGGAATGTTGTGTGAGGTCGAATGGTCGAGCAGAAGCAGGGGGCATGATAAGTGGCAGGCAAGTAGGGGATGATGAGCAGTAACTGATGGCTGATGGGATTTGATGTTCAATTGTGACCGTGGATTTGTGGGTGGAAGGGCAGTAACAAGGTGGAGGAGGAGTCTGTGGAGATTTATGAAGAGGAAGTCAGCAATGTTTGGAAGGGAGGTTGCACGGTCGTAAGGCAGAGGGGTAGGATGGTCGGAAAGTAGTATGCTGTGACTGTTTGTGGTGATATGAAGGGGTGGGGCAGTTGTGGATGATGTGTGAAGTTGTGTAGGAATGTAGAAGTGGGGTGAAGTTTTATATGTGCACTGAAGTTTTGTGGATGTGCACAGGGGAGTGCTGATGGTTTTGAAAGTTGTACAGGTTGTTTTGGCAATGGTTAGTTTGAATGTTGCAGAAGTGGATGGCAAATGAATTGCAATAATGGTTGTATTGGTTTGCAGTAAATGAGTATATGGCCGAGGGGAAGGTGGTAACAGTGGATGTGTTAAGGAGGAGGTTGATCAGTTTGTACAATGGACAGAGATTGAAATGGCAGTTAAGGCAGTTGTGTATAGGCTATGTGCACATGCACAGTGATGCAAGGCAGTGGGGTATTTGACAGTGGAGGAAAGTGCAGTTTTAGCAGTGTTTGGTTGGTGCAGAAGTTTGCTTGCTGGGCAGTATTATGGATGGTTGTAGTTGTCAGAGACGGGTAGTCAGAGAAGTGTTGTAGTTGTTAGAGAAGGATAGTTGCAGTTTGAGGTTGATATGTATGAAATAGCACTGGTAAACAACAGTACGACAGAAGTGCAACAGTGCAACAAACAAAAATTGCAAAGTGATAAATAGAGAATGTAAAAAAAATCAATGGAACATGCATATATAATTTTTTTCTGTTTTGAAAATCAAATTGTGTATGAATTTATTTCAAGGCAAAAATGTGGTTGTTATAATGTGCCGAGCAGTGGTGTGAACTTGCTGCAGTTGCATGGCTGTGGTGCAGAGGCTTGTCGAAGTTGTGCGTAAGAGATTTGGGCAATATGGCAGGTTGCAGTACACAGTAATGTAGTAGCAGTTGCAAAATGGTGAAATGTGCAGTGCACAGTGGTGCACAGAAGTGTAACAGCAAAATGAATATTGAAATGGAACTGTTTTCAAATGTAAAATCAAAGCAAAAATTGTAAATGTAAATGAAAATAAATGAAATAATTTTATGTTGTTTTTTATTTTGTGCATGTTTTTTTTTTGAAATATGAAATGGAAATGAACAAAACAATAGAAATTTTAATATTTTACTGAGAAGAAGAAGACAAAATTTTAATATTTTTCCTCTCTTTGATGTTGCTCCATTTTAATTGAAGTGTCAGTTTAAAAAAATTGAAGAAATGTCAGTTTAAAAAAATTGAAGTGCATATTAAAATTTTAATATTTTACCTCTCTTTGATGTTGCTCCATTTTACTCTTGATGCTTCAAGTTCAAATATCTTCTGTTAAGGGAGGAACCTAGAAAAAAAAACATAACATATAATTCATGATTAATAATTCATGGTTAATAATTCATGATTAATTAATATAACTATGCATAAAACTGTATAATTACACTCTTTACGAATATAACTACATGTAGCACAAATATCAATAAAGGATGCTTATATCGTACCAAAATACCATCACAATCCTTCCTTATATAACTTTCATCACCATTATCGACATCTCTATCATCAAGTAGTGACTCATCTACCGGTTTGCTACTTGACTCACCTCCTCATCAGAGCTTTCCAACTCATGAAAACCTCTAGGTGGTGCTCTTAGCACAACATACCAAGTTGAAAAACTACTTTCTCTACAAAAAAAACACTTGTACGACTTGCGTTGCCAAGATGAAAGGGTCGCTTGCGAATTGATTTTGGAATTAACGTAAATTGACTAACGTAAATCCATCTTCGACCTTAACTCCACAGTCAATATTTGCCCAATCACACTTAAACAAGGCAATTTGAAACTGCCGGTAGTCAAGCAACAAAATCTCACGCAAAACACCATAATATATTACTTTTCAATGGATCCATCCATACGAACAGTACTTGTCTCAATGGAAACACCACTATTTTGTGTAGATTTATCATTGTCTTTAGTATGAAAACAGCGACCACTAAATATATAGCCGGTATAAGAAATTACTTGATGGCGAGGTCCATATGAAAGCCAATTTATTAGTTCACTAACATCAGATGTGTTTCTATCATCTTGAACCTAAAAATGCATAATGTTATATATAAAGACTAATCACAATAACATATACTTCTATGTCGAACTTATCCATCTTAAAATATATAACAATGTCAACCTTTTCTTTAAACCAATGACTAAAAGTCTCTGAATGCAGCTTTGAAAGTTCCAAATCATCTCGTGAATGCCGGGGATGCAAAAGTTTTAGTTCCTCATTGTGCATCCTATATACGTAAACATTCATGTCAAAATCTAATTTGTTTCACACATTAATTGAATTGAACTTATGCTTACTTTATATAAGGCTCCACTTCCTCGGTATTAAACAACACGTACCGATGAGCAGCATCAATCACCTTCTTAGTGACTACCATAGGTTTTACTTTGGAAATAGGATGCCCCTCGAGTATGGAATCACTTTGTTCCACTTCATTTCTATTTTTCCTTTGTCCAATTTCTAATGTACCATTAATATATCCAGCACAATACTTCATGCATTCATCAGCAGAATAGTGCTCAACTATGCATCCTTCAGGCCGTGCTTGATTTTTAACATACCCCTTCAGTGTTCTCATGTATCTATAATCAAGATGCATAAGTAAAATATTTTCATAAGCACATATATTATTAAGTACTAAAGCACTAATGCCAAATTTTACCTCTCAAATGGATACATCCACCGATATTGTACTGGTCCGCAAATTCTTGCTTCCTTCGCTAAATGTATTGTCAAATGAATCATGACGTCAAAAAAAGGAGGAAAAAATCTCTCAAGGTCGCATAGTGTTAATGCGACCTGATTCTCGATGGATTCTAATTTATCTTTATCAACCACTCTTTGGCAAATGTCGTTGTAAAAAGAACATAGTCGTAGTAATGCATTCCTTGTCCCTTTAGGTAGAAGTCCTCTCAGTGATAAAGACAATAGTTGTTGCATCAAAACATGATAATCATGGGACTTTAGACTTGAAATTTTGTTTTTTTTTTTGCAAAACATTTTCCAATATTTGAGCTATAGCCATCAGGTACTTTCAAATTCCTCATTCTATTGTAAAAGATCTCTTTTTCTGAATCAGTTAAGGTGCATGGGGCGGCTGGAAGTAATGCTTTGCTTCCCAAGTCTATAGGATGTAACTTTTTCCTAATACCAAGTACTTCTAGATCTTTACGTGAATTAATGTCATCTTTTGATTTTCCTTTAATATCAAGTAACGTACCAAGAATACTCTCACCAATATTTTTTTCAACATGCATTACATCTAGATTGTGATGCAAAGGAAGTACTTAAGAAAACAAAAAATAGACTATAACTAATTAATAATAAAGTATTGATTACATAGATAGAAAAGAAGAAGCAATTTTGTTTCTGATTAAACTTTACCTGCCAATAAGGTAAATCAAAGAAAATAGACTTCTTCTTCCACATTTGACTTCCTTTTTTCTTCTTATCTCCCCTTTTTCTTTTCCTTCTTTCTTTCTCTTTCTCTTCCTCCTTTGGTTTTTTCCCCCAATCATTGCAAATATCTTTAACAATATCAAAGACTTGAGCACCGGTTTGTATTGGAGGTTTTTGCCTAGTCTCTATAGTTCCATCAAACAAGTTTTTTCGTTGGCGATATTCATGATTAGGATCAAGGAATCGCCTATGGCCTAAATATGCACACTTCTTACTAAATGGTAACCATATTGAGCATGTATTAACGCCACAAACAGGACATGCCCTTTTATCCTTTACGGTGCAACCTGCTAAATTTCCATAAGCTGGAAAATCATTTATCGTCCACATTAAAATTGCATTTAATCTAAATTCGTTGCGAGTGTATGCATCATACGCCTTCACCCCTTTATCCCATAATTTTTTCAAATCTTCAATAAGTGGTTGTAGATACACATCAATATCATTCCCTAGTTGTCGTGGTCCAGGAATTAATAATGATAACATCATTTTATCTTTGTGCATACAAAGCCACAGAGCGAAGTTGTACGCAACAAGAAATACTGGCCAACAACTATACGCACAGTTCCAATCCCCAAAGGGATTAAAGCCATCACTTGCAAGACCAAGCCTTAAATTTCGTGGATCGGATGCAAAGGAAGGGTACATCCTATCAATTGTAGCCCACTGAGAAGAATCTACTGGATGACGTAATTTACCATCTTCACTCTTATGATTGTTATGCCACCTTAATTGCTCTGATGTTTCTGCGGACATTAAACATTCTTTTCAATCTTGGTATTATTGGAAAGTATCTCAAAACCTTTGCTGGTACTTTGGTTTGCTTTCCATCTTCATTTGTCTTGTTCTTTTTCCAACGAGAATTTCCACATTTTGGACAAATATCACTATGTGCAATCTCTTTCCTAAAAAGACAACAATCATTTACACATGCATGTATTTGTCTATAGCCTAAACCAAATGATTTAAGCAGCTTCTTTGTTGCATACGTCGAATCAGGAAGTGTGTTCTCCACAAGCAGCATATCTTTAAGAAGTTTAAGAAGTTCCGTAAATGCAGTGTCAGATACACCATTTCGAGCCTTGTGCTTGTAAAGAAGTATTGTAGTTGATAACTTTGTGTGGCTTGTACAACCAGGATACAAAGGAATTTCAGAATTTTCTATCATCTCCTTATTCCCTACCTCTTGTCTTATATTAGAATGATCTTCCATCTCGTCATTACATATTTGTGTGTCTAAGTATATTCTATATGAATTTGTCACTTCATCGCCTTCATTTTCTAAAGGGCGTGCTTCCCCGTGAAAAATCCATAAATCATATGTTGGGTCAATTCCAAAACAAACCAAGTGTGATACAACTTCCCTTGACGGATGGCGGATAAGATTCCTACATTTTGAACAAGGGCAAATAATCTTTTCTGGATTTCCCTACCTTTCTGCATGCCCATACACAAATTTTCGAACAGCTTGTCTATATTCTTCAGTCATTCTATAACATAAAGGGATCAATAATGAACCATAATAATTGCAAGTATAAAACTGAAAAAACAAAATTGACAAAACCTTGGTAGATGAATCCATGCTTTGTCCATCTTGATAATCCTTTGATGTTAGAAACTAATGAAAAGATGTATATCCGTTGTAAAAATTGCGTCGTAATACGGTATTTTTGTTGTAGTGTAAGTCTGACAATCCATGACTTATGTTAACATATTCATGTTGTAGATTGACAACATGGACCCAGTGGGCAACAATTTGCACAAATGATCTCACTAACATAGAGCAACTTGACAGTGAATCAAATAATTCATCTGGAATATTTGTTTGAAAATCAATAAATGTGTTTCTACAACCATAAATTAATTAGTTAGAGTGTCCTTTCAATGTAAAGTCTTGTGATATAAAAAATCTAGTAATCCTGAGGATTTTCTTCTTGAAATTTGATGTTAAAATAAGTTGTAATCCAACATTTGAATATTAGTGGGTAGACTTTAGAAAGAACATTCACTCAGAATACATGGAAAAGACTAACCGAAGAAAAAAGTAAGACAACAATTTGTAAATAGATAATTGATTTGTACACAATCAACTCGGTAAAAATTCTATGAAATATTCAAGTTCTTTCCACCAAAACATCACAACTTCTCCACCATATCAACAATTCTCCTCTGTCATTTCAAATACTTCACACACATAGTTACAAATTTCGCCACCAAGTCACTCACCGATTTCCTCTCCCCGAAACACTACTCTACCACCATCAGTCTATCGCCTGGACCCCCCTTGCCACTCACTTACCCACTGCTACCCATTACCCAATACTGCAACAGAAATCCCCACATAGTACAAACAATCACCCACTGGTCACTTCCACAGAAACAAACTTCTATTCATCTACATACTCACTGCATGTACATTGACTTGCCACTTACTTCAAAACAACTGACCACATTAACGCATAGTGCCCCTTGCTTTCCTCGATAAAACTGCAGTCCTTCACAATCGAACACTCCGTAGACACAATCTACACTATACAACAGACTTCACAATCATCCCACCTCATTCCACAGACAAAAGCATTTCTACTTCAGTTCAAACTTCAGTTCCAACAACTTCAAAACTTCAACAGTTCAACCGACACTGTCAAACTACCTTTCCAAAACTACAGACAACCACCCAATCAAGCAGATGAAACTTCAAAAGTAATTTTTATGTTGTTTTAAAACTCATCTCATTTGAGATACTAAGATTTCATCTCGAGATATGGACCGAGATATAAATCCAAGATCGTTTTAAAAATATAAGATATCGATCCACGGTCTTTTTCTAATATCTAAGTTTTGAAACATCATTTAGAAGGTGGGGCCTTCATAAAAAGTCCGTGTTTCTCAGCAAGAACCATGGTTCAACATTTCTTATCTATGTAACTTGACATTAACATAATACTACCAAGACGGAACATATTTAAGAGTGCTTCTGAATGGGTATATTTCTTTTGCTATGAAAATATTTTTTAATAACCTGATCCAAAAAAAATAAAAGAGCGCAGTTTCTTACAAAGTAAATTAGATTACAAATATATGTAATAAGATGGATGAAAAATAAAATTCAATCTTTCTGAGTACGTACAAAATTTCGTCAATATATATTCTTTCAAACACTTACATACTCTGTTAAAACAAAAATTTATTGCATTCCCAACTGTAGACTTCCTTATGCTCATGTTTCTCTCTTCTAATTCATTTAAATATTCCCAAACTCTTTCCTAAGTGCGCATGCAGATTCAAAGGAAGAGGATCAGAATTAATATATTGATAGATACATAGACAAATTTAAAATTTATCGCCCTGAAATTTTCTATGAAGATACATAATAAGTACTCTTTTTTTTCCTTTTACTTATCCATTTATTTTATCCTTTTCAGGTTTTGTAAAGAGTCACAAATGGAATCCGTGATTCGCACGCACGGAAACTACTTGTAAGTATTTGTTGTTAGCACTTTGTTAAACATGCAGACTAAATATGGACATTCTGTAAATTCAATATATCTAAGAGAACTAACTCAGTGCACGCTGCTTCAGAATTACCCTCTTGTCTCATTATCAACTTTCAAACTTCAACCCTCCAACAACTGTAGCATCACAATCTAGAGAATATGATAAGTTCAGTGCTACAAACTGATAATTCCATTTGCAATTCACCCGCAGTTCAATTGATCCGTCTTATGCCATCATGCCTGAAGCATCTACAACTAGATTCGTCACATGCAATATCTAATGTTGCATTGCCTCACTGCCACACGCCAGTTTCATTATCTACAACATGCGGCTATTCTGCCACAAGCCTATTATTCACACTCTGATGCCGCTTCGTCAGCTTGTCAATGGTCTAATCCACATCGAGCTGTTCACATACTTTTAATCTGTCTACCTATTTTTGCACTTCATTAAATCCATGCACAAGACATTACATATGGCCTTTGTGTTTCCTATTGCACCCTCAGGTAATTATTGCTTCTCCCTACTGAACTATCCATATGGCCTTCCTAACCACGCTTGCACGCAACATATTACCTCACTTCATGCAGCCACTATTCATGGTTCCTACCTCACTCCAGACAGCAATATTCAACAGCAACTAATTCCCACTAAAACATCATTTCAGTAGGTTTAAAGTACATAAAAATGACAAAGCAGTTCATAGGAAATATTAATTTTCATATCTGCTGCAAGACAATAAGGCTACCATAAAAAATATTTATTAAATGCTAGATGGATAATTGGAACACATTATAAGCATGAGGTAATGTCCAAAACATGATAATATAGGAGTAGACGTTGCCCTTTTTTTAACTGCCATTTAAAATGCAAAAATTGAAGTACATTTAAACAACCATTAATACAAAACATATTGATATTGGAACTAAAAGGAGATCAACTGATAATCCTAATGATAATATGCAGCAACTACATAATAAATGTACCCAATTCAACAAAGATTTTATATATAAGAATTCGAGAAATAACACGAAAATATGTTTGTAAAATACAAAATATAAGCAATGCGATTACATGAAGTGAAACCCTAACCTTGAAATAAAAAGTAGCCAAGGGGACTCGATCTGCATAAAAATAACCAATTAACGGTTAGATGAATTGCGATCATATTCAATCCGTAGCGAATCTAATACCTCAACAGCAAAGCGAATGATTGCAGCGAAGCGAATGATAGTCTTCGATTTTTGGAATGTCCAGACCTTTCGAATTTGGATAGTCTTCGATTTTACGAACAAGCGAAAAGGAAAGGCTGAAGGAAACATTTGGGGAAAGGCGAAAGCGAAAGGGTTTGGCGGTCAAATTTGGGGAAAGGCGGACAGTGAAAGGGAAAGGCTGAAGGAAAAATATGTTTACGTGGTTAGATGGTAATTTTTCGACATTATACAACGGGCAATTCATGCCCGTTGTGAAAATGAAACCTATTACAAGGGGCATAGAAAGGCTGTTGTAAAATATACACCTATTACAAGGGTCAGGAGATGACCGTTGTAAAAGACCCAATATAAAACCTCTACTACAACGTTCACAAACTGACCGTTGTAATAAAGTTCTATTACAACGGGCAAAAATTGCCCGCTGTAAAAATAACGTTGTAATAGAATATTTTTGTTGTAGTGTTATCTGGCTTTAATTCTGGGCAAGCAATAGAGAAATCCAAATATCGGAAACATAATAAGTATAAGAAGGCTAATTTCGATAAATTGGTCAGGATTAATTAAGTATATGGAAGGTACTTCATGGTATACTTGACACCAAATTCCGAGGTATGAAAACTCACCTCTATCTCGAGAAGTAAGAACATACGTCAAGTCAAAGTTAGTTTCTAACTTGCTTGACTTCATTGTTAATCAAGGGATTGTACTATTTAAAATCGAAAAGTAGGGATAAGTATAGGATGTCTTATTTTCTATGTGCAAATCTATATACACCCCAAATAGTGGATTTGTCCACTATCGATAACTTGACACTTTAAAAATTATCGAATGTTGGTTTGAAGAGATCGAGATCGGATATCATGAATTATCTAAAAACCACTTCGAACCAATGTAAGCGTTCGAATTTGAAACATCTTGAAGATGATGGAATCGAAGACGAAGTTCTTTGAATTGCAAAGGCTACTTGCTACTAATCTTGGAGGTGATTTTGAAATGAATGTAGTAGAAGTAGTGCCTTCGGTTTGTACATATCTTGAACAACTTGTATGGATGAATGCTAACATTGCATTGTGGCTTGGAGGGCAGTGTTAACATTCCAAGTGATATTGGTATATGAAAAAATAAACGTAGCCTCAAGCCTCATAACCTGAGAATGACTAAAACATGGAAGATGCGGCAGGGCTATATGGGTCACACCCATTAGAATATGGTCATCCCTGATCTAGATCGATATTATTTCTGTGGATGAATGCTTGGGGCCCAGTACGGTTATTGATCACAACCGAGGGAGGATCATATTTGGTACTATCCAGCAAGGGGTAGGGTGCTCCTATATTGACAGGGGTGCAAGATGTTCTTGTTGACCCTGCTATATTTTATCTAGAGTTGTATCGTGATAGGCGGTACCCTAATAGCCTTGTCACTATATGAAACCATTGCCCAATAAATGCCTTATGGACTTAGTTGTGTCCAATATGTTAGAATGTAAGATGCAAGCATTTCAGCTATATTCTTTATTTATTTTAAACCCTAGATATTATTATAGTACCACTGGATTTCCTATCGAAATGTTTTGGTTATCGTACGGTAAAAACTCATCCGTGTTTATGCACAGCGTGGTGTCACAAGATACCATTCTTTTTGAAAGGTTTTATAAGTATAACAATTCAGTAAATTTGAGTTTACTCACACCAGACCCATGTCTAACCCGAAGTTTCCAATCTTTCTCTAAAACTCTTGAGTACTCTAATTTTTGAGGAGTCAAGTAGTCCAATTCTTATGGATGCATTTTGAAGGTGCATGGAGCAGAAGGCTTAAATGGTACCCGGTTATCTATTTTATTTCCATTGTGTTTGTATAGTACATATCAACATTGCGAGGGCAGGCGGTTATAACTGTCCGCTGCTGAAGTTAGTTATGTTGCAACTTTTTGGAAGCAACTATATGTATTATTTTATGTTCTATTATATATGATGATTTCCTTGCATTGTGTGATTCTATGTTTTATTTCTTCTTGTCTTTTATTTTCTTTTACCCCGACGGCTTATCTTTCGGACACCTAAATGATCAGCACACAAATACCATGGATGTATCAAGTGTCGTCTTTGGGAGTAAGAAAGGCAGATCGTTACATGAGCTGCTAGATGTCGAGGATTGATCAAAACATCTCCTTTTGGGTTTTTGATGTCAAAGTTTCATTTTAAGAGAAGTTTGTATATGTCATTATCTTCAACAAGATGTTCTTGTATGACTGCCAACATCAAGTCATCCTCTTGTCAAGGGACCTGGTTATGTCATACCCTTTCTAGAGGTCCAATGTCTAAAATATTGCTTGGTTGTGCGCAACAAATTATGTGATGGTAGGCCGATGTGATATTTCGTTGAGGCTATGCCAAATTGATAAGGGATCCACCCCGCCAAGGTAACAAGGAAAAGGCAAAGCAGGCATAGCTATGTTGATCGGAAATATTGGACCAATGCTGATAGTTTCATGGATGTCGATGTCATAAGCCAAAGGACTTTGAGCCTTGAGGCCAAGAACACATGCAGGCTCGTATAGGCGTTGTGGCTGATTCGTGTTGCATGGTGGAATGGTTCGGATTAGACATAGAAGTAGATTGTGGTAAGTGTGCAGCATGGTTAGGGTGGATGGTTAAATGGTTTGGCTTATTGCTAAAAGACAATGTTTTGGGTTGTTCGTATTACTTATTCAAAAAGTTTTACATTCGAATAGAGGGATTCCAATCTTGTAATGTACAATTCATCCAACATTTCCCCCTAAAATTCTGTTTCCGCAACGGTAGGGGATGGACTTTTTCAATCGCATTAAATGTTTTGAATGATGACAACACTTGAGAGCATTGTCGTTAGTATTTTGAGACGTCTGCTATAAATTATGTGACACCATATAAATTAGTAATTAATTAATTAGAGGATTGGTTACGAGATTAAAGGTTCAAATTACTTAATAATGAAATTAAATAGTATAATCTGATAAGTATTTAGGTGTACATTTACTTACCAAAGATATTCTTAACAAAGAAACATAACTAGAATGAATTAAATAAAGAAGAAGGAAATGGGCTGGCGGCCTAATTATTCATTAGAATAAAGATAACCACTTTCCTCTTTTCATTTAATTATACTCTCAATATTAAAACAAAACTAAAGCTCTTTAATGTTGTTCATGGCATAATCAAGGAAGAAAAAGTTAAGGAAGATTTAAAACCAAAGAAACTAGAGACTTCAATAACTAAGAAATCTAAGAAAGTAATATATTCTCTAATCCCCTTTTCTTCCATAAATCTCTCGCGGCCGAATTATGAATGATTTTTCCTTATGCTTTTGAAATCTAATTGAACTGAAAATTTGGTATGATGTATAACTATTATGAGATAGTTTATTTGAGTTTATTTCTGCTTTGTATAGACTCTATTACTATGTTGTATAACTCTATGGATCTGCGATTTAATAGTTGGTTCACCGAGTTATTACTTTGTCTTCTCTTTTATATCTGTGATGTACATTTTATTTTATTTCATGCACTATGAGGTATACGACATGTTATGTGATGATTATTTCTTTTAACCCTAGACAACCATCCTACATCGGCCAGACAACAGTGCACTATTTAGCTATATTGAATGCCGGTGGTGTAAGGTGATCGTCATATAAATTTTGTTTAACACAATTTTTTTCACAATCCAATTGATTGTAAAAGTATGAACATAGAAAAATATGATAATAATAGGCAGTTTCGAGTAGTTAATATACATCAAATGTAAATAATATAAACTTTTAACTTAATAAAACAATAAATACATATCTTTCACCATACTAAAATACACACAAAATAAACTATATTATTAACAAAATCCAGATTGATCATTTTCGGATGCCGATGTATTCATATATGTATCTGTTTTTTTGGATATCATATATATAACCGCTTTTTGCCTGCACATACGAGTTTTAATTTTTCTGAGTATTCATCGACAGACCTACTACCGTTGATACCAAAAAGGGTAGCAATGCTCGAATATTAGATGAAAGCACCAAATTATAGATATCCAAATCAAACAAGCAAAACAGCAGGAAAGTAAAAGGAGACACAAGAATTTTTACAGTGGTTCGACGTAATCTCCGACCTACGTCCACTCTAATCTTTATTATTAGTTGTCATCTCTCCGAATTACAATGAGTTATATGAGATCCGACCACAATATAGTGGATCTTAGCTTTGCAATGAGTTTCTACACTATCTGAGGGAGAAGATAGAAGTGAAGAAGAAGCAAAGTGAAGATCCCCTTTTAGTTCCTTCACTCTCCTATCTCCTTTTTGATGCTTTCCAGACTCTTTTCCATAGTCTTTGAGTTGATTCTAATGACTCTCTTGTTAACACTTGAACTATTCTGTTTTTCTAGCTTTCTTCTCATCAATCCCGAGAATCGCTCATCCACACTCTTAAAAAGCTCTTGACCATAAGAGGTTGAGTTTGTAAATGAAGTATATGGGTTGTGAAGCCAAGAAGTGGAGGAAACCGGCGCCGATAGGAATCTTATCGGCACTGATAGGAATACTTAGCTCCAATCTTGGTGATTTTTCTTATGTGAACTTTTTTACTTCTTCTAAGTGTGTTTTAATGTTCTCTAATCGTTTTATTTTCGTCTTGACCTTCTAACTCTAGTTGAAATTTGTTTTGGTCAAAAAGCGAGTCAACAACTACTAATAAACGTTAGGGACAGGTTTCGCTAGGTGAGATATGAATGTTTTTGACCGAGTGAAAGGGTAAATAAGTGGGATACAAGAAAGTAAAATAAGTCATCGGGCTACATTTGGATAAAAATGTATAACTTGAAAGTTACAGTGTGATCGTGTAATATGAAATTATAAGTAAATAAATTACTTGTGAGGAATAATTATAAAAGTAATAACAGAGTAGTAAAAGACACCTGAGATTTTTATACTAGTTAGAACTTTCCATTCTACGTCCAGTCCCAAACTCCTTCTGAATTTAATCAATACCCTCGCTTCACCCGGAGAAACAGGTATTACACCGCCTAGACAACCGAATATGACTTCTACCACCTGAGGATGCTACAACAGGACTTCAAATACAAATGGAAATATTTCTGATTGAGTATGCTCTAAAATAGCACTGATAAGTCAATATAAGTACACCCTTCCTATAATCTTCTCCTTTATGGTATATAGTGTAATTTGTGAAGAAAGGAAGTCTAGTTGACCACACAAGAGTATGCTTGAGTGTTTGGTGACCAAATAGTTTGATTTGTAAAACTTGAAAATAAATAGTAAGAATATAGAGTTTAGAAATCAAAAAAAAATTGGTTGAAAATAGTGTTGAAATTGCTTGCTATTTATAATTGTTAAAGGTCACAATGATTAGTGAAGAGTTGCCATGAATCAGAATAGAAGCAACTGTTGAAATGAACATTGTTTCTATTCAAGGAAGAGGAGCAACCTTTTAAAAAACTAGCCGTTATTTTCAACTCAGACTTCTAAATTAAAATTTAGCTTTTGAGTGTAGTGAAATAACAAGGCAGCGCCGAAACAATGCATTTTTGACATTATTCAGACGTTTGAATATTGTATTCAAACGTCTGAATTTGCTATTTAAAACGTGCTTTGCTTCAGCAGTCAGACCTCTGAATTCATGATTCACACAGACTCTATAACCTGTAAACGATTACATCCATCAATCTGGAATCTGGTCATCAATAGTTTCTTATAAAACTTGGTTAGATAAACACATATAATTGTTGTTATCAAAATATCAGGAACTGAGGTTCTAACATTCTCCCCCTTTTTCCATAATGACAACTATTAAAATGTTGGTTAGTAAATAATAACTTCTCCTGTCATCAAAACTTGGTTAGTATGAAAATATAAAATTTCTCCCCCTGAATAAAAGAATACATACATCAATATTTTTACCTTTTTCTCCCCTTTGTCATTACTAAAAGGAATTAGTGACTAAAGTAGCAATGAAATATACAAAATACGATAACATCACAGAGAATGAACGGAGAGAAACATACAGCTAATTTAAAATAGAACACAATGTTTCAAATGACAACATCACAAAACATAACATAAGACTCAAAACACGGAAACTAGAATTGTAGTAATAAGATAACACAACATAACAAAAAGATAGAAAATCATCCATACCACTTCAGAACTCCTCACTACCTCAGCTTGTACATCATCTTCTTCTTCCTCTTCTTGGTCGGAAGACCAAGTGAATGGTGTCGGAGTATGTTGCACGTTGGTAGATGAAGAAGATGCACATGAAAGCTTATCCCAAATTTTGTTTAAGAAACCCTTGATGAAGTTGAATTTCTTAGTCGCGTTTCTTTCCAAGCGAACCATTTGTTTTTTAATCTTCTTTTGGTTTCAAGACATTGTAATAAAAGCTTGCTTTAGAACGACATCTCCTCGGATCTCTTGAATGTCGTCATAGTCTTCTTCTTCTTGTTGATGTGGTTGAGATGAAGATGATGGAGCTATGTTTGGATAAGACGGTTGACGAATACCACGATTTCGGTACCAATCCCTTGTTGAAAGGAAATGATATTATGAGATGAAAGTTGCTTTGGTAATTGCATCAGCCCTAACGTTTTAGATCCAAGCACCCTAACAGACAAATATTTCGAATCGGGTATTGGTATGCCACATTGCATTAAAATTCTCATGATATAAGCGCCATAGTGTAAAGTCTTGTTTTTCCGACGAATTGTTGCATCTTGAAATTCATCTAGTATAATTTTCCCCCAATTGACTTGTTGGTTAGAATAAATAGCATAGAGTACTTGGAAATCCCTTTTGTAAATCTTCTCAAAACTACTGGTTCTTGGTTGTAGAGATCGGATGAGTGTTCAGTGGATTATCCTAGCTTGAGGACGCAGCTTAGATGATATCATATTTGTCATATCATCGAAAAGAAATCTATGAGATACTTCATCTCCTTCATACATATCCGCATCAACGTGGTCAATGTTTATTCCTTCCTAAGGACATCTTAAAATATAGCCTAATCTGTGTAATGGGAGAAAGATTTTGATGCCACACACCATCGTCCAAACACATCTTCTCTATTTTGGGGGTCGTGATGATCTAAATTCATATCTGCATAAAATAACTTGATAAGTAGATGATTGATTTTCAAGTTATTGAAATCATACCCAATTAATGAATCGAAGTGACTGGATTTCGTCATTTCTCTAATCCTATAGCCGTTGAATTCCGAAAATTGCATAAAGTCTCCTTTAAATATTTTGGAGTTCTTCATGGTGTTGAATCTTGCAATAGCCGTCTCATTGTGAAGCCAAGATCTAATTTGTGCTTCGGATGGTCCGGTTGTTGATTCTCTTGATCTCTTGGTCTTAGGAGGCATTTTGTTTTGATCTTTTGGAGGAAGATTACGGAATTTTAATGGTATCTTAGGGTTTAAAGAATGGGTTGGTGAAGTAAATAATGAAGAGATGCGGTGAAAAATGGGGAGATAAGAGAGTAAAGTTGAAAAAGTAGGTGGATTAAAAGGTGTAGGCCCAGCCCCATTTTAAAAAAAAAATGTCTGGTTTGAAACAGACGTCTGTTTTCAAAATAGGCTTCTGTTTTGATCAATTTTGACAAGCAGCAAAAAAACAATGTGTTTTGGGCTTGATTCAGACGTTTGAAATATAAAGACAGACGTTTGAGTCTGGGTAGAATTTTTTGCGCAGATTGACAAATCAGACGTCTGATTTGATAATTTAGACGTCTGAATTAGCACAGGATGCTAATATCGGCTTTGGTTGTAATATAACAAACTTTACCCAACTTTTTATAAAACATGGCCATTAAAATAAACAACAAACAAGATTTTATGTAAAATTCAACATGCAAAATAAGACAATAAAACAGAAACTAATATTTGGAAGGAGAGTCATCAAAATTCCTTGGTTCGACCTTAGTATTTTCTTTGAGTGGTTTGAGAGGAGGCCAGTAGTTCTGACGAGCCGGTGATCCAACCGATTGTCCATATTCCCATAAGTTTGGTGACACACGAGGGTGCTGAAGTGAATGAAAGATCGTTTGATTTTGAACCGAAGTGGAGCCACAGAATTTGACGGCCATTTTCTCCAACCAATTTAGTTTCTGTCCTTGAATTTTTTGTTCATAGTAAAGTTCTCTCTGAATATTCAAAGTTTTCTGTTGGTAATGATGGATATCATTAATCTTTTCTTTTGTTGATGGAGAACCAAAGTGAAGTTTCCTTGGTCGTTTTGGTTCCAGAGTGTAACCACTATGGTTAATCGGAGCCTTTTCATGATAAGGAGTAGGAGTAGGTAATGACAATGATCCTAAACTAGGAGATTCAAAGTTGATTGATGAATAGCCGGAAGAATATTCAGAGTTTTCACGAGAAGACATATTTGAGAATAAAACAAATTTTGGTTTGAAACTAAGAAGAATTGAATATGAATTTAAATTTTTTTGAAGCCAAATATATAGTGAATATGTAGCTTAAAATAAAAAGATTTTCTAGTAGAAATGATTATAACCAATTAAACTTAAAACCATTGAAATTTCTGGTTGAAAGACAATTTTGTATAACAATCATCTTGCTAAAAATAGATAATAATAAAATCTATAGAATCAACTGAAGTATATTCTATAAAAAAAGAGATACAAATAGCAAAATGGTAATTACAACGAACTTTCAGCCAATAGTGCAGAGATCGAATCCCAGCAGCCCTTTTTTAAAAAATTATAATAATATTTTTTTATTAAAGTTACAAATCTTTTTGAGAAATAATACCTAATTCTCTTCTTAGTTTTATAAAAATATTTTCATTCAAAGGTTTTGTAAATATATCAGCCAATTGATTTTAATAGGAAAAAAAAATTCTACTTTTATTAAATCCTTTTCAATATTATCACGAAGAAAATGATTGACTAGATTTTTAGGTAAGTTTATAACACTAGTATTATCATAGAAAATAATTGATTTAGGTAAATTTATTCTAAAATCTTGAAGTGTTTGTTGCATGTATATGACTTGAGCACTTGCTAAAGCAATAGAAATATATTCTGCGTCACAGGTCGAAAGTGAAACATGGTTTTGTTTCTTGCTAAACCAAGATACTAAGGAATGTCCAATGAAATGATACGTCCCACTCGTACTTTTTCTATCCGTCCAACATCCTCCAAAATCAGCATCACTTTATGATACTAATTCAAAAGGATATTTTTTGGATAAATAGTCCGAAATCTTTGGTTTTGCTAAGATATCCTAATATACGTTTCACTGCTCGCATATATGATTCTTTAGGATTTGCTTAAAATCGAGCATACAGACAAACACTCATCATTATGTCAAGTCTACTAACAGTTAAGTAAAGTAGTGATCCAATCATATTTCGATATAATTTTTGGTCAATACTTTTGTCATCCTCATCCCGATCAAGATGTACCGTTGTACTCATTGGAGTTGGTTTGGCCCAAGTGTTTTCCATACCAAAGCATTTAATTAGATTGCTACAATATTTTTCTTGGTTAATGAAAATTCCATTTTCTAGTTGTTTGATCTGTAATCTAAGAAAATATAATAATTCTCCCATATGTGACATTTTAAATTCTTTGGTCATTATATTAGAAAAATCCTGACATAATTTATTATTAATAGAACCAAAAATAATACCATCAACATAAATTTGAACAATTAAAATATCCTTTTTACTTTTCGTAATAAAAAGCGTTTGATCAACTTTCCCTATTTCAAAGCCAGAATTTAAAAGATAGCTTTTAAGTCACTCATACCAAGCATGTGGTGCTTGTTTTAAACCATATAAAACTTTCTTAAGTTTATAAACATGGTCTGGATATTTTTCATGTGTAAATAGAGGAGGTTGTTCAACAAAAACATTTTCTTTTATAAAACCATTTAAAAAAGCACTTTTTACATTCATTTAATAAAGTTTAAGATTATGAAAACATGCAAAGGCCAATAAGATCCGTATTGCTTTAGTCGAGCGACTGAAGCAAACGTTTCTTCATAGTCAATCCCTTCCTTCTGATTATATCATTGTGCGACTGATCTAGCTTTATTCCTAGTTATATTTCCTTGTTCATCAGCTTTATTTTTGAAGACCCACTTAGTACCAATGACTGTTTGATTACTTGGTTTATGAACTAAATCCCAAACTTCATTTCGGTCGAATTGGTTTAGCTCTTCTTACATAGCTATAATCCAGTAGTCATCAGTAGGGGCTTCTTTCGCATTTTTAAGTTCAATATTTGAAAGGAATGCTACATGGCCCATTTGACTAAGTTGACTTCTAGTCCAAACATTTGAATTAATTTCTCCAATAATATTTTCTACAGGGTGAACTTTTAGTATCCTAGGAGGAGTTCTTAATTCATTTTCATGATGAACAGTGTTTTTAGTTTGAGTAATGGAATTATCAAAAGATTATTCAGTATTAGTATCTATGACTATTTTAGTAATTATTTCATCATCATCAATTTTATTGTTAATTTTCAAATTTTCATCAAATGAAACATAAAGTGTTTCTTCGATTATGTTAGTTCTTTTATTGAAAATTCGATAAGCTTTACTTCGTACCGAATATCCTATGAATATTCATTCATCAGATTTTGGTTCGAATTTGCCAAGCTGATCTTTTGTATTAAGAATAAAAAATTTTGAACCAAAAACTTTAAAATAAGATTTATTTGGTTTTCTTCCATTAAAAAGTTCATACGGTGTATGTTTCGTTAGTGGTCGAATGGAGACACGATTCAAAACATAACAAGCAGTTGTTACAGCTTCTGCCCAAACATGCTTTGGTAAAGTGCTTCCATTTAAAAGAATTCTTACACATTCCTATAAAGTTATATTTTTTCTTTCTACAACTCCATTTTTTTGTGGTGTTCTAGGAAAAGAAAAGTTATGTGAAATTCCCTTTTTATTAGAAAAATGTTCAAAATTCTCATTTTCAAATTCACCTCCATGATCATTTCTAATGTTCTTAATTTTCAAAATTTTGAGGTTTTAAATTCTTTTAACAAATATTTTAAATTTTCAAAAGTATCACTTTTATTTTTCATAAAGATAGTCCAAGTGTATCTTAAAAAATCATCTACTATTATAAATACATATTTGTTATGATTAATAGATTGAATTTGCGTTGGTCCAAAAAGATCCAAATGCAATAATTCAAGTGCTTGTAATGTAGAAATGTTTTTCTTTGATTTAAAAGATGATTTTGATAATTTTTATAATTGATAAACATCACAAATTCTTTTTACTTTAAAATTCATTTTAGGTAAACCTTTTACCAAATCATTTTGAGAAAGTTTACCAATTGCTTTGAAATTTATGTGACAAAATCTTTTGTGTCATAACCAAAGATCATATTCTTTGGCTACTAAGCATATATTTGAGTCATAAATAAATTTCATATTTAAAACATATATATTTTTATATCTATTACCTTCAAAACTAAGATTTTTATTTTTATCAAAAATGCTGCACTTGTTTTCAAAAAAAGAGATATTAAAACCTTTGTCACAAAATTGGCTTATACTAAGTAAATTATGTTTCAAATTTTTAACTAACAAACATTTGTAATAAGAGGAAAATTAGATGTACCATTATTGCTCACATCGCCTTTGCCGATGATGTATCCTTTGGAATTATCTCCAAAAGTGACAGACCCTCCATCTGAGTAGATAATGTTAGTCAACATGTCTTTATTTCTTGTCATATGTTTTGAGCAACCTATCTAATATACATTTTCCTCTTTTCTTAAGTGGTATCTGCAATAAATATGAAAATAACATTGGTACCCCTTTTTTGTTATGGTCCTAAGAGTTACGTGCTAGGAAACCAAACCTAAGCGAGTTCAGCATTCCCTTTGTAAATAAAATCTTTATTGTTGTGAACATTTTCCATAAAAGATTTTATGTACTTGCTCCTAATTAAATAATTACTGGTTTTAGGAACCAAAATTTTAATGTTCTTAGAATGTTTTGGAATATTTGAAACATTATTGATTATAACAGGATTACTTTTCTGAAAATAATTTTCAAAAGAGTTTCTTTTCTTAGGTAGATTATTTGAACCTTTCTTATACTCTAAGCCCTTTTTATCTGACACAGTCTGAGAATTTTCCAAAATTTTAGAAATATTTTCTCTTCCTTTATTAAAATTTGAAACATTTTTGGTAATTTCTTCTAACTGTGTTTTGAGACCAGAGATATCTAATTGTAATATTTTAACATTTGCTTTTAAATCATGATTTTCAACTTGACGAGAGGCGTTCTTTCCTTTTTGAGTTTCGATTTCTTGACCCAACATAGAAATTTGAGAAGTTGAATTAGAATAAGATTCTTGAGAAGCTTGAAGTTCTTCTTCTAAAATATTCTTTTCATCCCTTATCATTTCAACTTCAAGTTCGGTTCTGCTTAACTTTTCACTAGCCTCTTTATATTTCCTTTTAATGTTTTTCATTTTATCTAATAAAACTGAATTTATCTCAATTAAATCATCAAAAGTTAAATCACTTACTTCATCATTTGTAGCCATAAAGCAAACATTTGCTTGTTCATTGTCACTGTCGCCGTCGCTATCTGATGAGAAAGCGGATTCTGAATCATCCCATATTACCGAAAATACCTGCTTCTTATTGTATTTTTCCTTTTTGTGTTTGAACTGTCGTTCTTTTGATCAGGACAATCTTTCTGCATGTGACCTTTCTTGTGACATCCATAGCATTCTATAGTAGAAGTTGATGGTTTGGTGCTGTTTTTGTTATGTCCAAACCTATTGTTCTTTTTGAACTTCAATTTTTTTTTGAAATTCTTTGCGATAAGAGCCATATCTTCATCATCTGAATCAAAATTTTCCTTTTGTGCCTTAAAAGCTATTGTCTTTTTATCTTGTGTCTGTACTCGTTTAGCCTGGAGATTAACTTCATCAGACATTAGATTTCCTATCAACTTTTCCGGTTTTATTGTTGAAATGTCATTAGCTTCTTCAATTTCTAAGACTTTTCGTTCCATTCATCCATTAGAGAATTTAGGATTTTTGAGACGATATCAAAATCAGTGAATTTTTCTCCTAATGCCAAAAGCGAATGATATATGTCTTGAAATTTAGAATACATATCATTTATAGATTCATCTTGCTTCATTCTAAAGTTTTGGGACTGATTCTTAAGCATAGAGGTCTTGCTTTGTTTGACTTTGTTAGTGCCTTCATGTATAACTTTCAATGTGCGCCATATTTCATAGGCAGTATTACACATGCTGACTCTATTAAACTTATTTTTATCTAGTGCACAAAATAACATATTCATAGGTTTTGCATTTGCAGTAGCATCTAGTTTTTGTGTGTTAGACCATTCTGCATATTCAGTAGTAGGTACATGATGTTCCGTTTGACAGATATTCCATGTGTCATAACCATTAGCTTGCATATAGATTCTCATCCTAATAGCCCAATAGTTATAGTTCAAACCATTGAATAGTGTTGGTCGTGCAGTGGACTGACCTTCAATAAAAGTGGTGTTGGTGTTATTTCCATATTACTAAAAAAATATCAAATAACTGTGTTACGGTTATAAGATTACAAGCTCTGATACCAAATGAAAGTTACTATGTGATCGTGTAATATGAAATTATAACTAAAGTAATTACTTGTGCGGAATAATTATAGAAGTAATAACAGAGTAGTAAAAGACATCAGAGATTTTTATACTGGTTCGAACTTTCCGTTCTACGTCCAGTCGCAGACTCCTTCTGTATTTAATCAATACCCTCGCTTCATCCGAATGAACATGTATTACACCGCCTAGATAACCGAATGGGACTTCTACCGTCTGAGGATACTACAACAGGACTTTTAATACAAATGGAAATGTTTCTGACTGAGTATGCTCTGAAATAGCACTGATAAGTCAATATAAGTACAGCCTTCCTACAATCTTGTCAATTATGGTATGTAGTGTAATTTGTGAAGAAAGGAAGTCTGGTTGACCATACAAGAGTATGTTTGAGTGTTTGGTGATCAAATAGTTTGATTTGTAAAAGTTGAAAGCAAATAGCAAGAATATAGAGTTTAGAAATAAATAAAAAAATTGGTTGAAAATAGCGTTGAAATTGCTTGCTATTTATAGTTGTTAAAGGTCACAATGATTAGTGAAGATTTGTCATGAATCGGAATAGAAACAAATGTTGAAATGAATGTTGTTACTGTTCAAGGAAGAGAAGCAATATTTTGAAAAACTAACCGTTATTTTTAACTCAGACTTTTGAATTAAAATTTCGCCTTATGAGTGTAGTGAAATAATAAGGCAGCGCTGAAACAGTGCATTTTTGACCTTATTTAGACGTCTGAATATTGTGTTCGGACGTCTGAATTTGCTATTTAAAACGTGCTTTGCTTCAGCAGTCAGATGTCTGAATTTATGATTCAGACGTCTGAATTCTGCTAATTCAGACATCTTCAAAACTTCTTTTGAAAACAAGTGTGTGCATTCAATAGCTTGTGCATCTATACCAATTAGGATAGATTTTAACATATATTACTAACTAGACAAAGACTCTATAACCTATAAACGATTACGTCCATCAATTTGGAATCTGGTCATCAATATTTTCCTGTAAAACTTGGTTAGATAAACACATATAATTATTATTATCAAAATATCAGGAACTGAGGTTCTAACATAACTTATGTAAATAAGAAATCTAAAATTTATCTATTTGTCCATTTATTTTATTCTAATATATGTTACCTCTTATGCTTTTGCCGCCTAAGCTAAAAATTTTTATACCTTTAATAATTCTCAAAGTGAAAAGAGAACAGAAAGAAGGGAGATTTTGAGTTTGAAAATCGACAGATGGTTTTACCAACCCCACTGCAACCTACTTGGTTTTATAAAATCACTCCATTTTACGTGTTTATAAAGGTGTATATACTCTTACCCCGAGCGTTGAATAATTCACGCTATTTTGCTTCCTACAATATTTCAGAACTTCTCAAAATTTAGAAAACATTGGATGATACTCTAAACCAATTGGTTTGGGATATTCAAGATAAGTTTATTTATATACTCCCATAGAGATGAATTTTAAAATGAAAAATGTTAATATGTTCCATAAAAACACGGGACAATGTTTTGAAATTGGGGCTTTGCATATCAGGTTTCTATTTCTGATGTTGTTATAAAAAAGTCTCTGTAGCAATGAATACGTAAATTAGGTCTCTATTTATCTAAATTTGAAAGCACAACATAGCTTGCAATTTCCTGATTAAAAGTGCGAGTTAACTTGCGTTTTCCAAAAAGTTCTTCAAAAATTGAATTTTTTTCTTTATTCGTAAATAACATTAATTATTATTTAAGTATCATTTTAGTAAATAACTGTAGCTTTCAACATTATCGAATTTTATAGGATATTATATTTTTTCCGAAAAATCGAGTTTCTTTGCGTTTTCTTTCAGAAAAGTGCAAGTTAATTTCTTTTTTTATTTTTCAAAAAGACGAGGACATAGTTTATATATGCATTTCTGCCGTGATTATTCTTATAACAACATCAAAAACATTGATACGTTGTTTTTTATTTGTTTTAAATTATCCAGACGGCTTCTTTGAACTTCATCCGTATAAGGATAAAATAGGCAAGAAAAGTCAAACTGATTCGTATCAAATGGTATATAATTTCAAAATCCGACGGCTCTTTAATGCGTCAAGTAACGTTTGTTTTATTACTTTTTATTAACATTTATGGTAGAAAACATATGAATCAGGTGCAAATAACATTGCGACCCTTTTACTTCAAAAATAAAAATAAAAAAACATTGCGACCCTTTCGATTAGGCATGCACTTTGATAGCAATAACACAAACATTTTCCTGTTCCCGAAATATAGAATAAAATTAAACAGGGGTACAAATGACATTTCAGTGAAGAAACTTCCTCTGCCTTGCTCGTTCTCCTTTCCTATATTAATCCTCTCCATCATCCCCAAACTCCAATTATAGACCTAAGAAAACCTCTAAAATTAACTACCCTCTAAAATTAAAGTTGCAAGTAAAAAAGCGTTGGAGCAACCACGGCTGTATTGAAATCCAATAGGTGGAAATCATTCCACCACCAAAATCTCAGCAGCAAAAATTCTAAAAATATTAAATCCAAACCAACAAAAACGGAAAAAATTGGCGGGACTCACCTTCTGTTGCTAGCCGCCCACAGCCCTTCTCCTCACGGTGGTCGCGGCGCTCTTCCTTCCGAAGGCGGTTCTCCTTCCGATTTGCTCTTCCTCGCCGGCGGCGGTTTCTAATTTCATCCCGTTTTCCCCTCTTCTTTCAAATTTTAGTTTCATTCTTTCTAATTTTTTTACATAAAACCAAAGATAAATATGTTGACTATTAAGAGGGTTCCAACTGTGGTGTCTAATTACCAAGAGGATGCTGCTGCAGCGGAGCCGCTTGGATGCGGCCGTAACTGTCTCGGCCATTGCTGCTTGCCTGGTATAATTTTTTAATCGGTAAAATTAAGAATCTGCAGTTTGATTTGATAGATTTTGGCTTTTTTGTTTCCCGTGTCATCCAAATATCATATTTCAGTAAGTTACAGAATAGTGTTTAATTAAATTTGTATTTTTGGGAGATTCGTTTTTGGGTATAGACCTGTGCTCTTGGAATTTAGCATATTAAATAACAAATTCGCTGTTGGATAGCACTTTACAATATTCGATTATTTGAAAAGGGGTGGTAAACCTTTGCAAATTTTTGTTCTGGCCTTGATTCTGTTGGTCTAGTTAAGGGACGAAATCATTATTTGGTTATTATTATGTTTGAATGATTTGATCTTGTGTTGTGAAAATGAAACTTTACATGTCATTTTTAAATAAACACATGATATAAATGACCTAAATTAAACAGTAACAAAAAGTTTTTGGTGGTAGGTGCGATGAATGAGTAGAAAATGGTTCCCCCTTTAACTTTTGTGATGTAGATAATAGCTTGGAATTAAACATCTCCTTCAATACGTTGTAAGGTAGATGTTAGCTTACAGAATAAGTTTCACCTTACGTATTGAACCCGAATACCAGTATTAATGATTTAACGATTGCTTATAATAGTCTTGAAATCAAGTAATATCTACTGCTGACATATAGTATTAGTTTTTATTTATTTTATCTCAATCATAACAAGGGAACATGACCCTAATCTCATCCTTGTTTTCTTGCAGTATCCAAACTCCCCCTTTATGCATTTCCAAATGCACCAAAACCAATCAAAACTTCTTCAAAAGAAGACCGGTCATCTGACTTTTTCCTCAACACACTCCTCCTTGGCCAGGTACACTTTCAAATTTCCTAGAATTTATTTTTTGAATGTTGATATTGTCCTTCTAACATTCTATATGATGCCTATCATACAGTGGGAGGACCGCATGAGTCGTGGACTCTTCCGCTATGATGTCACTGCCTGTGAGACTAAGGTGATACCTGGAAAGCTTGGCTTCATTGCACAACTTAATGAAGGCCGCCACCTTAAGAAACGTCCTACTGAGTTCCGAGTTGACCGAGTTTTACAACCCTTTGATTCATCAAAGTTCAACTTTACTAAGGTTGGCCAAGAAGAAGTGCTTTTTCGATTTGAGGCTGGTGGTGGTAACCTCCCTCACTACTATGACCATGCTCCTATTAATCAAAATAGCCCACCAAGTGTTGTTGCAATCAATGTGAGAAACTCAATTTATGCAGCTTTATGCTATTTTACCAATATACGTTCTAGTTCATTCGAAATTATGGTTAGTAGTCTTCATAGTACACAGTAAAGAAGCTGTATCAATTTTTTGAACAAACTACATTAACCGAGATACAGTAAGCAGAAAATTGCGAACAGAGACAGAATTTAAGGCGTCAAAATCGCAATTCAGAGGGGTCATGATTATTTTTATCTCACGTTTGGGTATTTTGATGTAAAACCTTTTAGGTAAAGTAGCAATTCTGCAAAATAATAATAATAATAATAATAATAATAATAATAATAATAATAATTGCATGGTGCATATGAAGTGGATACTTAGTGCTTACTGCATTAGTACTTATCTATCTATATTATAATGTCAAAACCTCAATTTTAAGCTTTCAAATACAGCGAACCAACATGTTTCTTATTTTGTAAACATCCAAATCAGAATTTGCCACTTTTTTTCCTACTTCCTTCTGTTATTGGAATGTTAAATAAATAATATAGACTCAAAAACCTTTCTGACTGCCTGCAGTGGTGGACGAACATCACTTTAAAAGTAACACCAGCTATTTTTTTTTTCACTTACACATATCTTTCAGTTGAACATACAACTGAAACCAACGTTTATGCCAAAAATGCAGTCCGATATGGGTGTGGCAGAATGATTAATTGCAATATTATTATGGCACTATATTTCTTAGATGTCAATACATGTGAAATGCAGCACAATGCTGATTGGAACTGCTTGTTATGTTACCTAATGCACAACTAATGTAATGTTCTGTATAGATCGGTACTAGAAGAGTTTCCTTCCTGTTTTGTTTAGTTTAGTAGTAATATATTATATTGGGTGGTTGCAGGTAAGCCCCATTGAGTATGGACACGTCTTGCTGATTCCCCGTGTACTTGAATGCTTACCACAAAGGATTGATCCGGATAGTTTTTTGCTTGCTCTCCACATGGCAGAAGAAGCAGGAAGCCCTTACTTCAGGCTTGGCTACAACAGTCTAGGTGCATTTGCTACCATTAATCACCTTCACTTTCAGGTAAAATAAATCTCTAATTTTTCTAATTATCTCATTGTTTTAAATAATTTACATGATTGGTAACTGGTTTGTTTTGATATTACGTGAACAGGCTTATTTCATGTCTACACAATTTCCAGTAGAGAAGGCGCCAACTGGCAGGGTAACAGTGACTGAAAGTGGGGTGAAGGTATCAAGATTGCTAGATTATCCTGTGAGAGGATTGGTTTATGAATGTGGTAACACTCTCAAGGAACTCTCAGATTTGGTGTCAAGTGTGTGCATCTGGCTTCAAGAGAATAACATGCCATATAATGTGCTCATTTCTGACATGGGCAAGAAAATATTCGTATTCCCTCAGGTAACACGAACTTCATGTCTCACTACCCTTCAAATTTCCTACATCAGTTATTGTGGCTGTAAAGAATACACTAAAAACAACATGTTTTGGTACTTTACTTGAATATTAACGGTAAATCATCGGTATTTTAATTTCTAATTCCCAAGATTAATAGTGCACTCATCCTTTTGTTAAACTTTATCAGTTTTACGATGAACATGTCAGTTATGTCAGTACTGCAGTGTATAGTCCAGCGGGTAATCGTTCAAGTTTTACAATTCACGGCACCAGGCCCGGCCTATTCTGTGTGCTGCCCCACTTCAGAGTTTTAACCTAATGCAGGAAATTTATATGCAAAAAATTGTTGCCCTCGAGGGTTTTGAACCCAGAACACTCCACTATAAGATTGAACGGTTCATCAAATATAACAATGCTCAGAATTTGTAGCTATTTGTTTGTTTTTAAATAAGCTACAACTCAACTATAATTATCTTTTTCCCTGGCCCAGTGGGCTGCCCTTTGGGACGTCCCTGCGTGGCCCAATGGATCAACTTGACAATGTATAGATTCTTTTTATTCACACACAAGCTTCTATGGTTGAAATTTTGCAACACTAGGGGATGTAGAAAGAAAAAAAAACACCGGCAGAATTCATCAAAATGTTGCATGTATTATTTTATTGAATCCCTTCAAATTAATTTTCGTTCTTGAATAAATTTTTTTTAATGGATGTGAATTACATCAGAATTTACTAAATGAACAATCATTACAGTGTTATGCAGAGAAGCAAGCTCTGGGCGAAGTAAGCCAAGAACTTCTAGACACTCAAGTCAATCCTGCTGTTTGGGAAATAAGCGGTCACATGGTCTTAAAACGCAAAAAAGACTACGAAGAAGCATCTGAAGCATATGCATGGAGGCTCTTAGCCGAGGTCTCGCTTTCAGCTGATAGGTTCAGTGAAGTGGAAGAACAGCTTTTTGAGGCTACAGGCACGGTCAAGGCTCAACAGATGCATAAAGAAAGTGAACATGTGAAAGAATCTGCTTTTGCTGATGCAATTGCTGAAGGCTGCGTCGTTCTCCAGTGAAGAAGGAGATAATGAATATGCTGGTTTGGTTATTCTAGTTTGCATAATAGTATCGTGTTTGGATTATTAAGTGTGTGCTAGTATTGGCTGAATGTTTATAGTTATTTTGTACTTTATTATCTTGGTTGTGATGTACCAACCCTACGCTGAAGTCAGTATTTATGGAATATAGCTTTTAAATAAAGCGTTTGATTTATGATGCATCTTCTTTGCAAAATACAGCATTGCAGTCTCTCTTTGGATATTCAGTACCTGCATCTTTTATATTTATGGCCGTGGAATTTTGTCTTTGAATCTCTTGTTCTTTCTGCTGCTGTTAACCGGTATGATCATCTACTCTTCTTCTAACATGATTAAATGCACCATTGATGAGATCCACAGTTTCTTTTTGTAATCGTTTAAATCAGAGGAGGGATCTTTGCAATATAGAATACAATTTTTTAACTGAATCAAAGTGTAGCACACAATAATACGATACATATATACACAAGTTTATACAAGTTGCAGCAGCATCAGTCATTATAGATGCTTGTCTATGGTAGCACTAAGTGCATTCTTTTTAACAGCACCTGTAATGCTCTCCAGCTTCTCTCCATTTTTAAGTAGCAAGAGAGTTGGAATGCTACGGATTCCATACTTGCTTGCCATCTTCAAAGAATCATCGGTGTTGATCTTGTAGCAGGCAATTTTTCCTGCATATTCTTTGGCTAGATCGTCGAGCAGTGGAGCCATTATTTTGCATGGGCCGCACGATGGAGCCCAGAACTCTACTAGTGCAGGAATCTTGCTGCCCAGTACTAGCTCCTCCCAACTTTCATCTGTCACCTCTGTCACTGTATTGCAAAACATTATTCAAAGCCCAAATTAAAGTTCATAATCCTTGGAACTTTTGCTTGCCTTTTAGCTTAACTGCAGCCGAGAACAAAAAAGAAATACTGAAGCACATACAAATATACCTTTATCAAATATATCTGTAGCACGGCAGGCAAAAGTAAACGGGTGCCTCGTACTTTGTCTTGGATAAGGAAATGAAAGCGAAGAAGAAGATGATGCAGTCGAGGAGAAGGAAGCTGGGATTCTTTTTGGTTCTTTATAAACACTTGCTCTATTGATGAGTGGAGTGATGAGTTGAAAACTGTATGCTGTTTCTAATGCCATTAATTCTTCCTTCAATGCTGTTTTGCTTCTTTTTTTAATTATATATATTCTTTAAAAAAAAAATATTGTATGTTTTTGGATGATGATTGGTGTTGGTGTTTCAGAAAATATAGAGAGCTATTTACAGCCTTGTATTGTTGTGGACTGTATCTTCAATTATCTTTGGATTGTGAGGAGTTTATGATCCCATGTGTCAATTTGCTGTAGCCAATTCTCTTTTGGTACTGGGTTGTTATCTGGATTGTAGATTACTCGACCATTTGTACAATTCTACTGGAGCAGAGCATGTGCGAATGATTGCAATATAACAAACAGTGAAATACAATTATTATTTGTAAATTTACAATATGGTAATAGCTAATTTATGCTGCAGTACAGCAGTAGGTTTGCAAGAAGAAGCATATTAAGCTTTTTCACTCTGTGCGTGTAATAAAAGCAAACTAAAGCATATTTTCTCTGTCAAAAGTAATTTTGCTGTTGTGCGTTGGAATTTAAAATAAATTATTTTAAAGAAAATCTGAAAATTGTTCAGAGGCTCGCTAGTTTTTAATAGCCTCGCATCCTGGGATATATTCACATATAGAATTCTAGACATTCCAATGGTTTCTCTCAGTTTGTACGCATGTTAGCACATCTGACCACTAGTTCAGCCATCACCGTCGATCGGCCAAGACAAATCGGTTGGTGCGATACTTAAAATTTTGAACAAAGACAGTTTAAAGCCTTTTTTGCTTCAAACAGCAATACGTTAAAAATGAGAGATTATTTAAACGATGAATAAACATTCGTTCATTCGAAAGCGTAATTAAGTTACATTGAAAAACTAATGATTTTTTTTTTTTTTTTTTTTTTTTTTACAAGGTGTTAAGCAAGACTTTTGCCATCGAGACCATGCTTGATAGTTTACCTTACTACACTTTGGGCAGAACCGTGAAACGTCTTCCATAACTCAATTCTGAAAATTCAAAACAGATTCAGATAACAAATTTAAGACGTTAGTGTCTACAACCCATGAGTTTTCTATGGATACTAACAAGTCATTCTATTGTCAATGACCTCTACTTCAAGTAGTTGAAGGTATGACATTTTAGATAAAGGTTCCAAATATCATGGATTCGAATCCTGATGTTATAATGAGTGGCTTACTTGAATAAAATATCACTCTTATTATCGTAAAAAACTAACAAGTCGTTCTATTTTGAGGGTCCCCATTTGAGGCGAAAGATGCTTTTCTTCCTTACTATCCAAAATGCTGCCTATGTTCTGACTACGGACAAACAAAAATTGTTCAAATAACCTACTGACGTTGGTAATAAGGAGGTGTAGCCTTGGAATGATTATAATTATCCATGAAAAAATTTAGTCTTTATGATGATTTGTACAATTACTACAGTTTCGATAAGTCGGTAAAGGAGATATGAGATGCACCGTAGAAAAGATATGATAGCAAGGAGGTTGGAACAATAAAGTATGTTGTCATTTGTCAGTCGCTAAATGAATTATCTGATGGCAGATGATAAATCCATGGAGGTACAATCTCATATGCTTAGAAAATTACGCATGAGATTATAGCCAAAGGCATAACCCTTGATAAACAATTTTTGGTTGTTGTTTTAATCGACAAGTTAATTTCTAGTTGGGAAGATTTTTAAAAATTTCTCTGACATAAGACCAAAGAATTTTCTTTAGACAGTTTGATCGCTACCTTTGCATTGAGGAAGAGGAACATAAGTAAGACCAGAAAGATGAGCTTCTTATTGTCTCAAACAACAATATTTAGAAGACCAGTGCTGAAGTTCTAAAATCCAATGAGAAAACTTTCAAGAATCACTATGGCAATGCGTACCCAAATCGTAAAAACCATCCTCAAAAATGACAAACAAAATTGGAAGTGTTATCCCGTCTTTTGGCAAGACCGTAAATAGACAGATTTAACTAAATTGACCATTTGTTTGTCAAGATTGGAATACGATGGGCTTGAGCTAGGTGGATGGATAGACGATCAATCATATATGGCTCGGCATTGGAAGTCGCTCGCTACAGGAAGTCGCTGCAGGAAGTCGCTACATGTAACGACCCAGAATTTTGGTCGTTAGATTTGAACATTTAATTCATTTTAAATGTTGAACGTGAATTATAATTTGGTTTTGAAACAAAAAGATTTTGGTTAAATTAATGAAATTAGTTAAATTTCAAATATGGCTATTCAATTGGATTTGAATAATAATAATTTGAATAATAATAATTTAATATTTGGGAATTAAGATAATTTGTGAGTCTAGAGGTAAATAGATACGAAATTGGTTTCTAAAATTTATTTTAAGTCTATTTGGATTTAAATAGCGATGCTGGACTTTTAGATGGAATCAAAGGTCGATAAGTAAAATTTGAAAATTTTATATTAATTTAATAATGGAATTTAATAATATAATAATGTAAATAATCAGATTTTGATTCGAAATGAATCAGAATAATTTCTAATGTGATTATAAATTCTATATGATTTATACTTAAGTTAGTAAAGTTTTAAAAGTAAAATTTTAAGTGATTTCGACAATTTCGGAAATCGCTCGATTTAATCGACGAGTTAAAATAGCCTTCCGGGACACAGTATCGGAATTTGACGAAACCAGTTCCATTGGATCCGTAATAGTTAGTTATTATCGGATTTCAAATTTCGTACCGTTTGGATTTACCGTTTGCTCATACGGGTGAGAAACGCGTTGAAATTAAAATCGATATTTAATATTTAAACTCGATTCAAAAAGCTATCTTCCACATATGATTGAATTAGCTTCCGAAACACGTTCCATTATGTTCGAAAGGCGGGTAAAATCTTATAATCGCCTGTCGGCATGCGTTGTTTGGAGATCGTTTGAGAAAGTTGTTTAAAAGTGAATTTAATAATAATATAATTAGATTACGTGTGTGTATGTATATATATATATACGTATTTGGGGCCGAGAAACCCTAATTTTCACCGGCTGCTATTCTTCTTTATTTAATGGCCGAAATCGTCCTTCGTTTTCCCTCAATTTTATCTCAATCCTTGCATCTATTCAAGAAAATTCCAACTGGAAGATCGGAGAGCTTGACGAGGGCTTTCAATCCATATTGTCGTGATCGAGTTTTGTGGAGTGTAGAGGGCAGGAGGCCATCGTGTTCGTCGTATGTTCGCACGCGAATCAGGAGACGTTGGGGAGCTCGAGTTCGTCGGGGTTAAGGGTGTTGGTGGAGTTCTCGAAGGCCGTTCGTGTGGTGGTGGTTGATCGTGGCCTAGGCGATCGAGGAGGAGGCGGTTCCAAACCCTAGATGGCGACGTTTGGGTTCGGCTATCTGGAACGCGATCGTGTGATGAGGAAGAAATAGGGACGACCGATGGTAATTTAAAACAAAACAAGAAGAAAGAAATTGTTTTAAAATATATATTCAAACTTTATAAATTCGTAACTTGAGCATACGTTGTCAGATTTCGACGAAACTGGCGACGTCGGAATCGCAGCGACGCGATATACGCTTCAGTGCAGATCGGGAGTCGGATTAGGCAAGTGGAAATTTTAGATTAAATCGGACGAGCTCGATTTAATCTAAAATTTAAAACACTCGTCGAATCTCAAGTTGAGTTAATCTCACTCACATCTGGATGCCGTTTAATTTAAATAGGTAATATTTAAATGTTTGATTGGTTGATTAGTTGAATGTGATAACTATTATCAGATTGGATCGATAATTATTGGTTGTGCTAACATCTGTGGATGCAGGGAAACAGGTTGAAGGGATCCAACTGGATTCCTCACAATATAAAAATTATCGTTATAACATGTATTGTATTTTATTGATATCGATATCCTATGATAGATTAATTTGGGAATTTTGTTGTGCAGTGTTATGGTTGGATGAATATAACCTGATATATAAAAATAAAACGAATTGGGTTTATAAGAAAATGAAAAGAAATTTTTAGGTAATGAATTTAAGGAAATTAAATTCAGGAATTTGGTTTGGAATTTGAAATGTTTTGAAACTGTGATAGGAATGGAAACGAGAAACGGAAATTTATAAACTGGGTTTATAAATAAAATGGAATATTTATCGGTGGATAAATTTTTTGAAAGGTAGGTTTCCGGTGGGAAATTCTACAAGAAGGTATAAAGTATTTTAAAAATAAAGATGATATTATTTTTAAAAGACGGAAGGTGTATTTCCCTGGGAAGTTAAGTATGTTTCCAAAGAAAAGCTTTCGAAATATAAACTAGAAGTTTGAAAGATGTTTTTGGATATTTTGGAAAAATATTAATTTTAATTATTTTTAAGTATAAGTAAATACTTATTTAAGTAATTGTAATATTTAATCATTTTAAAGGTAAAGTAGTATTAAGTTTTCAAAAAGGAAAATATAATATAAATATTTGATTAATAACTTTATTTTAAAAGGTAATTTCATTTTAAATTACTTATAAACTCCTCTATTTTTTCTTAAGTATTATTTTCATATAAGAAATTTCTAGTAACCTTATTTTAAATATTTTAAGCATATATTTTGGAAGTGATTTCTAGGAAATGGGAAATGTGTTAAAAATAAAAAGGAGTTTTATTTTTAAAGTGTTGGAAGAAATTTACGGGATTTAAACGTAAATTCGAATTGAGATAAATCAAGCATGATTTATAAAAGGATTCTTTGGTTTATTCTGAAATGAAAGTGTACTTCCCTGAAAAGCCAAGTACGTTTTAAAGCAGAATTTTAAGTAAAAGTTAAAGGTTTTAAATTTGATTTTGAAAGAATGTTTTTAAGAAAATTCTTATTTAAGTTGTAAAATTTTTAAAGGTAAATATGTACTAAATTAATTATAGTAATAATTATTTTAAAAGAGGTAATAGGTATTATGTTTTAAAAGAATATTATTAATACTTATATTTTATAAAATGGTTTTATTTTAAAGATAATTGGTTAAAGTTTTCTTTGAAAATTGTATAGGATTTTGCAACCCTTCTTGTAAAATTTAGTTTAATTGAACTTTTATTTTAAAATTAGCTTATATTTTATAAAGTAGTTTTGCTTTAAATAGTTTTAAATATATTTTAAGGTATATTTAGAATAGAGTGTCTAATGTTTTAAAATCTAAAGTATTTGGACTTTTATTTTCAGTGGAAATAGAAAATGTTCGGGGAAATTTATTCCGTAAAAAGGAAGATGGTTTGAAACTGTTTTCAAAAAGCTTTGAAAGTGGAAATATATGTTGTGAAGATATTTTGAGGTTAATAAATAATTTGGGGAAATTATTTATTGTTTGATGGTTGTTTGTGGATGTTAATTGATAGTTAATTAACCGACTATCAATATTGGCCAATGCGTTGATCGTTTCGAAGAGACCGGGATCATGATTAATTTCTCGAAAACTATTTCGATCCGGTTTGTACGTTTTCGTGGGAAAAACGAGTTCGGAGTCGAAGATGGAGCAGTGAAGTGCAAGGGCTAGTCGCTACTAATCCTGACGATGATTCCAAAATGGATGTAGTAGGAGTAGTACCTTCGGTTCCGTTCGAACTCGGGACGGACTTGTATGGATGAATGCTTTCGAAACATCGTCAGGTGGACGATGGGCATTCTAAGTGAAACGTTCTAAAAGGTAACGCTTAGCCTCGAGCCTCATCAACCGGGAATGACTGAAAATCAGGGGTTATGCAGCAAGGCTAAGTGGGTAGCACCCATTAGGGTGAGGTCATCCCTGTCTAGATGTCCCTTTTTATTCAGCTTAGTGGTGCAGTTGCTGATCCCAACCATGGGGTGATCTTACTCGAGATTATCCAATAAGGGGTAGTCCCGGTCTTGTGTTGCAGAGGATTGGGAGTAATCCTCAGTACGGTGATCTAGGCCACATACCGTGACAGGTGGTTCTCCTGTGCCTAGTCATTAGTTGGAAATCCATTCTCCCTACGTGCCTTTTACGGTTTTTGTTTGTATAACCCACTTTGTGGCTAGTATGCTGGAATTTAATCATGTAACAATTTCGGCTATTTGAATAAGTATTTGTATATAGACACTATTATAATATCAGAGGATTTTATAAGAAATGTTTTAACTATCGTAAGGTAAAAACCCGACATGTTTATTTATGGCGTGGTCTTACGAGATGCTTTTGATTTCAAAGTATTTTGAAACTTTAATAATCAATCTGGGTGTATTCTTATCACGCTGGTATTCCAGACCGACTCGGGTGTTATTTAACTATAATGATTGGGTCAGACCGAGTATTATAGATTACAGGAAAGGATGCTGTGGAGCTCAGGAGAGGAACTGGAGTCCGAGACGTATTACCGTATTTGTTTATATCCGCTGCTGAGATTGCATGAAATTTTTGGGCTGGTAATTGTTGTTTGTTTGTGATACTCTGATGGTGTATTGTAGAAAACAAATATAGTTTTCATTTTGTGTAAAGATTTGATATTATGTATTATATTTTGTTCCGCTGCGAATGTGAGATTCTGTTATTGTTTAGTTCCTTCTTTCTTCTATCTTCTTTCCTTTCTCTCAACTATCTGTCTTTTTCGGCCCTCGATTGTCGGCATATTATATTGTGGCGTATTTTGTGTCGATTTTCGAGGGTCGAGAAGGGTGGGTTGTCACACTTGGTATCAGAGCTTAGGTTAGCGATAACCTAGGCTTTAGTGGGGAAAATTACTCATTAGATATAGAGTCAATAGTACTCTATAATGAGTTGAGTGTGTTAAGAGCTATGAGAGCGTACTTGTTAGTGAATATAAAATTTGTTTTTATACTGTGCTGACTTATCCGTTGAGTGTTTATGAATTCTGGTCGGTACGGGAAGTACAACCGTATCGATAGGGGTTCATAAACTCTTAAACAAGATAAACCGACATGATATTGTTTTTAAAGTGGGTTAATGAAATAATTTTATCCAAAATTATATTTTGATATAAAGGAAAGAATTTTCTAAAATTATATATATTTGGATGTTTGGATGTTAATACTATAATCAAATAAGAATCTAAAATTTAAAATGGTTTATAACCAAATAGAATCCTATAAGTATAACTAAATTTGAATTAAACCAGAATTTAAATCCCAAAAAGTGTTTAAAATGAATTTGAACAAAAAGTTTGGGAATATAAAATCTTGGAAATGGTGGAAATGTTTTCCAAAAATTTGAAGGAAATAATGGAGTATTATTTTGGGAAATATTTTTGAAGGGAAATTGTTTCGAAAGGAATTTGTGGAAGTAAGGAAGCACTGGACTCACTTCAGTCGCTGGAAAATAATCCTGATGATGATGGCTACATCATTAATATTCATTTTCGAGTTTCTAAGGTGATGGATTGCTACCGTGGAGATTGGTTATGATATTTGTTTGGACTTGTTAGGTATACAAGTGGTTTTAGAAATTTCGAAAAGGAAATTTGTTTTGGTAAAAACAAGTTGTTTGGGATCCGGAGATTTGATTTGATATACCAAGTGGGTATGTATCGATTATTATTTCAACATGGTTTTGAAATAAAACCGCGTAATTGAATTCTGGGGACTCTATTTAAATAATGTGAAAAGTTAAGATAAAGCAACTATTGAACCTATTAAGTGAAGTTGATTTAAATAAGAAGGGAAAATGAAATTTTGATCCTAGATTAAAATTTAATTTGAGTGAATGAAAGTGAATAAAATATATTTGAATTTAACACAGGATAAGTTAAATAAAAATTGAAACTGAAATCGAATTAAATTGGTTAAAGTTGAAATGTAAAGTGACTTTGTAATTGTGAGTTATAATGGCGTAATGAATTTGTACCCATAAGCTATTAAGTGTTATACTTATAGTCTGAAATTGTGTAATGAAAATTTATATCCTTAAGAATTCAGTGATACATGTATATATATAATTTGGAATTTTGATTTTAAGATGAAAATGGACTCAAATGAGCAATATAAGCTTTTAAGAAAATAAGTTAGTGAACTTAAGAAAAGGAAATGGAATTGTAAAACCAAAATAAAATGGTTCGAATTTTATGGGAAATTCAAAATTTAAATCCTAAAGGAAATATAAAATGTGATAAGGCAAAGTAATATATAAAAGATGCATGGATTTAGGTCAGTAAATAAGTTTTGAACTTATATATGGAGAAATGAAATTGGATCGAATTGGATTTAACTTAAATTAAAAAGGAATTGAGTTGAATTTGAATTGAATTAAAATCAATACTCAGTTATGTTATAAATAATCTTGAATAGAATTAAATTTTTATTTAAAATAGTAAAGGAAATGGTATGAATTTAAGTTGGCTAAATAAAATTTAGCTGGACTTGAATTAAATTTGGAAAAGAATTGAATTAAATGGAATTCAAATTAAGTAAGAATGGTATTGAATGAATTAAATTCTCACTCAACTAAATTCAAAAAGAATTGTTTGGAAATGAATTTAGCGTAAGCTAAATTAAATAAAAGGGTAATGGAATGAATAAAATTTTGGTAGCTTGTTAAAAATTTAAAAAGCAAAATAAAACCTAGTTCTGGTTTAGAATAATTGGAATGGTTATGTTATCAATAAAATAAATTCAGAAGTGAATTTAGAAGGTGAATTAAAATTAGAAGGGATTGAGTAAATAAACAAATTGAATTAAAATCTGTAAATGGATTGGAATTTGATTGGGTAAGAATCAAATTAAAATGAAAATAAAACTGATGTAAGAAGAAATGGAGTTATTTTGGAGTTGAAATAACTTAAAAAATTGTGTAAGGGTTGTTGTCGAGTTTTAAGAGATGGTTTTGAATAAACCTATGTGGATAATGAATTGGAAGTGTAAGAATAGGAATTTAATTTGATAATGGAATAAAAATGAGGATGTTTGAGTTGTAAATAATTTCGGATGGAGTAAAATTAATATAGTTTGAGTTGTAATTAATTTAAAATGGTTATAAACTTCAGTAATTGTTGTTTGCTTGAATGAGATCAAATTTGCATCGAGATTAGTCATTTTGTTGTAAACAAAGCTAATAAATTAAGGAAAGCAAATAAAGTTGGTTTTTGAATAAGTTGGAATGGGTTGGGATCTAATTAAGTGGTTTTGCATATAAATAAAAGCGGATCATAAAAGAAATGCAAGTATATCAAATTTAACATAAAATTTGATTGTGAACCAATTTGGAATTGAATTGAATTGAAGTAAATTGATGTAAGTAAAGCATAGGTTAATCATACTGAAGAGAAAATGAATTGGTTGTAGTAAATATGAATTGTATATAGTAAACATGAATGTAAATCATTCGAGTGGAATAAAATGAAGTTTGGATTTGTTAGGGAATTAAAATGGTGATTGAAATCTTATGATTTCTTATAAAATGTGATTAGCATGTAGGATTTTGGGAATTGGTTGGTTGGGATGTATTGATGTGTTTGGCTAAGATTAATGAATGGAATGTTGTTAAAAATTCTCATATTATTGAAATCGATGTGTTTATTTGAGTAAGTACAAGTATGGAAGGCAATCGATTGAGTTGGAGCGCGTAAATGCATAATATATTAGCCGCTTGCTTTTAAAATGCTAATCAAAGGTACGCCTACGCAATAAAATTTGAAAAAATGATATATATATATATATATTTATTTATATATTGTGGTATATTTTGTTTTCCGACCGTGTGGGTCGATGTATATATATTTATATATATTGTGATATTGTGAAACGCTCTCCGTACAAAGGAGACGCTGTCAAAAATTTTCAAAAATTTTGGGAGTTAGAAATTTTTTGAGAATTTTGAACATTTTAGTTAACTAGGAAAGTTGTTTTGAAATGATATTGAAAACAAAATTTTTAAGTTAAAATAAGAAAATGGTTTTGGAATTGAGCTAAAGATTTTGGTGAAGTGAATGTAAGTTTTTAACTAAGTAAGTATGGGTAAGTAAATGAGTTTGGTAGCATTTTTCATACCTTAGCAAATTGCGAGGACGAAATTTTTATAAGGGGGGAGGAATGTAACGACCCGGAATTTTAGTCGTTAGATTTGAACATTTAATTCATTTTAAATATTGAATGTGAATTATAACTTGGTTTTGAAACAAAAAAGATTTTGGTTAAATTAATGAAATTAGTTAAATTTCAAATATGGCTATTCAATTGGATTTGAATAATAATAATCTAATATTTAGGAATGGGGATAATTTGTGAGTCTGGAGGTTAATAGATATGAAATTGGTTTCAAAAATTTATTTTAAGTCTATTTGGATTTAAATAGCGATGTTGGACTTTTAGATGGAATCAAAGGTCGATAAGTAAACTTTGGAAATTTTATATTAATTTAATAATAGAATTTAATAATATAATAATGTAAATAATTAGATTTTGACTCGGAATGAATCGGAATAATCTCTAATGTGATTATAAATTCTATATGATTTACAATTAAGTTCGTAATGTTTTAAAAGTGAAATTTAAGTGATTTCGACAATTTTGGAAATCGCTCGATTTAATCGACGAGTTAAAATAGCCTTCCGGGGCACAGTTTCAGAATTTGACGAAACTAGTTCCATTGGATCCGTGATGGTTATTTATTATCAGATTTCAAATTTTGCAGCGTTTGGATTTACCGTTTGCTCGTACGGGTGAGAAACACGTTAAAATTAAAATCGATAATTTAATATTTAAACTCGATTCAAAAAGCTATCTTCCACATATGATTGAATTAGCTTTCGAAACACGTTCCATTGTGTTCGAAAGGCGGGTAAAACCTTATAATTGCCTGTCGGCACGCGTTGTTTGGAGATCGTTTGAGAAAGCTGTTTAAAAGTGAATTTAATAATAATATAATTAGATTACGTGTATATATATATATATACGTATTTGGGGCCAAGAAACCCTAGTTTTTACCGGCCGCTACTCTTCTTTATTCAATGGATGAAATCGTCCTTCGTTTTCCCTCAATTGTATCTCAACCCTTGCATCTATTCAAGAAACTTCCAACTGGAAGATCAGAGAGCTTGACGAGGGCTTTCAATCCATATGGTCGTGATCGAGTTTTGCAGAGCGTAGAGGGCAGGAGGCTGCTGCGTTCATCGTATGTTCGCACGCGAATCACGAGACATTGGGGGCTCGAGTTCGTCGGGGTTAAGGGTGTTGGTGGAGCTCTCGAAGGCGGTTTGTGTAGTGGTGGCTGATCGTGGCCTAGGCGATCGAGGAGGAGGCGGTTCCAAACCTTAGATGGCGACATTTGGGTTCGGCTATCTGGAACGCGATCGTATGATGAGGAAGAAATAGGGACGGCCGATGGTAATTAAAAAAAAAGAAATTGTTTCAAAATATATATTCAAACTTTATAAATTCGTAACTTGAGCATACGTTGTCAGATTTCGACGAAACTAGCGGCGTCAGAATCGCAGCGACGCGATCTACGCTACAGTGCAGATCAGGAGTTAGATTGGGTAAGTGGATATTTTAGATTAAATCGGACGAGCTCGATTTAATTTATAATTTAAAACGCTCTTCGAATCTCAAGGTGAGTTAATCTCACTCACATCTGGATGCCATTTAATTAAATAGCCAATATTTAAATGTTTTATTGGTTGATTAGTTGATTGTGATAATTATTATCAGATTGGATCGATATTTATTGGTTGTGCTAACATCTGTGGATGCAGGGAAACATGTTGGAGGGATCCAACTGGATTCCTCACAATATAAAAATTATCGTTATAACCTGTGTTGTATTTTATTGATATCGATATCCTATGATAGATTAATTTGGGAATTTTGTTGTGCAGTGTTATGGTTGGATGAATATAACCTGAGTGTTATGGTTGGATGAATATAACCTGATTTATAAAAATAAAATGAATTGGGTTTATAAGGAAATGAAAAGAAATTTTTAGGTAATGAATTTAAGGAAATTAAATTCAGGAAATTGGTTTGGAATTTGAAATGTTTTGAAACTGTGATTGGAATGGAAACAAGAAACGGAAATTTATAAACTGGGTTTATAAATAAAATGGAATATTTGTCGGTGGATAAATTTTTTGAAAGGTAGATTTCCGGTGAGAAATTCAATAAGAAGGTATAAATTATTTTAAAAATAAAGATGAGATTATTTTTAAAAGACGGAAGGTGTATTTTCCTTGGGAAGTTAAGTATGTTTCCAAAGAAAAGCTTTCGAAATATAAACTAGAAGTTTGAAATATGTTTCTGGATATTTTGAAAAAATATTATTTTTAATTATTTTTAAGTATAAGTAAATACTTATTTAAGTAATTATGATATTTAATTATTTTAAAGGTAAAGTAGTATTAAGTTTTCAAAAAGGAAATTATAATATAAATATTTGATTAATAACTTTATTTTAAAAGGTAATTTTGTTTTAAATTACTTAGAAACTCCTCTATATTTTCTTAAGTATTATTTTCATATAAGAAATTTCTAACAGCCTTATTCTAAATATTTTAAGCATATATTTTGGAAGTGATTTCCAGGAAATGGGAAATGTGTTAAAAATAAAAAGGAGTTTTATTTTTAAAGTGTTGGAAGAAATTTACGGGATTTAAACGTAAATTCAAATTGAGATAAATCAAGCAGGATTTATAAAAGGATTCTTTAGTTTATTTTGAAATTAAAGTGTATTTCCCTGAAAACCAAGTACGTTTTAAAGCAGATTTTTAAGTAAAAGTTAAAAGTTTTAAATTTGATTTTAAAAGAATGTTTTTAAGAAAATTCTTATTTAAGTTGTAAAAATTTTAAAGGTAAATATATTAAATTAGTTATAGTGATAATTATTTTAAAAGAGGTAATTGGTATTATGTTTTAAAAGAATGTTATTAATATTTGTATTTTATAAAATGGTTTTATTTTAAAGATAATTGGTTAAAGTTTTCTTTGAAAATTGTATAGGATTTTGTAACCCTTCTTGTAAAATTTAGTTTAATTGAACTTTTATTTTAAAATTACTTGTATTTTATTAAGTAGTTTTGCTTTAAATATTTTTAAATATATTTTAAGGTATATTTAGAATAAAGTGGTCTAATGTTTTAAAATCTGAAGTATTTGGACTAGGTTATTTTCAGTGGAAATAGAAAATGTTTGGGGAAATTTATTTCGTAAAAAGGAAGATGGTTTGAAAACTGTTTTCAAAAAGGTTTGAAAGTGGAAATATATCTTGTGAAGATATTTTGAGGTTAATAAATAATTTGGGAAAATTATTTATTTTTTGATGGTTGTTTGTGGATGTTAATTGATAGTTAAATAACCGACTATCAATATTTGCCAATGCATTGATCGTTTCGAAGAGACCGGGATCAGGATTAATTTCTCGAAAACCACTTCGATCCGGTTTGTACATTTTCATGGGAAAAACGAGTTCGGGGTCGAAGATGGAGCAGTGAAGTGCAAGGGCTAGTCGCTACTAATCATGAGGATGATTCCAAAATGGATGTAGTAGGAGTAGTGCCTTCGGTTCCGTTCGAACCAGGGACGGACTTGTATGGATGAATGCTTTCGGAACATCGTCAGGTGGACGATGGGCATTCTAAATGAAACGTTCTAAAAGGAAACGCTTAGACTCGAGCCTCATCAACCGGGAATGTTTGAAAATAAGGGGTTATGCAGCAAGGCTATGTGGGTAGCACCCATTAGGGTGAGGTCATCCCTGTCTAGATGCCCCTTTTTATTCGGCTTAGTGGTGCGGTTGCTGATCCCTACCGTGGGGTGATCTTACTCGGGATTATCCAGTAAGGGGTAGTCTCGGTCTTGTGTTGCACGGGGTTTGGAGTAATCCTTGGTACGGTGATTTAGGCCACGTACTGTGACAGGTGGTACCCCAGTGCCTAGTCATTAGTTGGAAATCCTTTCTCCCTACTTGCCTTTTACGGTTTTTGTTTGTATAACCCACTTTGTGGATAGTATGCTGGAATTTAATCATGTAACAATTTCGACTATTTGAATAAGTATTTGTATATAGACACTATTATAATATCAGAGGATTTTATAAGAAATATTTTAGCTATCGTAAGGTAAAAACCCAACATGTTTATTTTACGAGATGCTTTTGATTTCAAAGGATTTTGAAACTTTAATAATCAATTTGGGTGTATTTTTATCACGCTGGTATTCCAGACTGACTCGAGTGTTATTTAACTATAATGCTCGAGTCAGACCAAGTATTATAGATTACAGGAGAGGATGTTGTGGAGCTCAGGAGAGGAGCTGGAGTCCGAGACGTATTACTGTATTTGTTTATATCCGCTGCTGAGATTGTATGAAATTTTCAGGCTGGTAATTGTTGTTTGTTTGTGATACTCTGATGGTGTATTGTATAAAATAGATATAGTTTTCATTTTGTGTAAAGATCTGATATTATATATTTTATATTGTTCTGCTGCGAATGTGAAATTCTGTTATTGTTTAGTTCCTTCTTTCTTCTATCTTCTATCTTCTTTCCTTTCCCTCAACTATCTGTCTTTTCCGGCACTCGATCGTCGGCATATTATATTGTGGCATATTTTGTGTCGATTTTCGAAGGTCGAGAAGGATGGGTCGTCACACTGTAGGAAGTCGCTTCAGGAAGTCGCTCGTACGATGATGAAGGATGTTGGCTTAGCTATGGTCCTTATGGGCCCGGACTACTTAGAAATCCCAGTAACTCGAGATTTGCCTATAAATACAACATGTAGGGCTTAAGAAAGGGGACCGGCTCTTCGGCTCTCTCACTTTCTCTTCTCTAAGGCCAAGGCTACTCTACCATTTTGTAACCGTAATCGGTTATCACAGGGATAAAAGGAAACTTCTGGAGTGGACGTAGGCCGGAGTTAGCCGAATCTGTTGTTCTTTATTGCTTTCTTTTTAATTTTCACTGTTCTTCATATTTATAATCCCTACATACACTCTATCTGTTACCTGTGACGGTTAGTTGGTGCTTTCATTTACATTTGGGTGTTAGTGACAAATTTTGGCTCTAACATTTTGGTGCTTCCACTGAGAAAGCTAGCACTCAGGGATTTTGAAACTTGGATTCTAGAAAGCAATGGCTAGACCACTAACAAGGAAGTAAGCAACTGAAAGGAGCAACCAGGAGGGAAGTCAAGCAACCACTTCTGGAACTGGAGCGGATCATGTATCCATCTACATCACTCGGAACGAGATGGAGGCTATGGTGGATTCAATTCATGAAAGATTGTTGAAGAGCCAACAAGAAACGATGCAAAGCTTCTTTGAGCAGATAAGCCGGAGCACAGAACCTTGGACCGACTGCAGTGGCTGCAAACACAGGACATGGAGCTAGAGTCACAGAGACCGACGGAGGTCAGATCCAAGGTCAGAACGAAGAACCTGAAGGCAATCAACAAGGACCTAGGGGCAGACCCTCGGGATCTGACATTGGAAGACCCATATAAGGAGCTCAGCAGGCTAGAACCAACGTCAACATGAACGGGCCACATGAAGAATATTACCCAAAATACCCTTCGAGACCTAGGGGCGGGATGGAAATATGCTAAAGAGACAACCCCTGGATGGAGATGAAAGAATGGCTAGATTAGTGCGATGGATAATGAGGGGAGGATAGTCGAGCAGAGGCTTAGAGGAAGTCAGTCGGAGTCCGTTCACTACGAGTATCATAAATGCAAGGAATCCTCCAAAATTCAAGCTACCGACATTGAACCCTTATGATGGGAAATCAGACCCAACCATGCATATTGCTAGATATATCAGGCATATGGAAATGCTGTGGGCATCCGAGGAAGTGATGGCACGTTGTTTCCCTCTATACTTATCAGATTTAGCTGCGCTTTAGTTCAGGAAGCTAGAGAATGGATCAATCAGAACATGGGGTGAGCTAGTGGAATGGTTCATGAGGCAGTTTAGGGTCCACGTGACGTGATCCAAGAGTGTGATGACCTTAGCATCGATAAAGCAGAGGAACGGAGAGTCCACAAAATATTTTTTATTACGATTCAATGCAACTGTAGCTTTAGTAGATCGCCCGTATCCATCTATGATTTTGATGGCGGCGGCAGCAGGAGTTGCGAAAGGCACAATGTTCAAGGATTCTTTAGCAAGAGATCCCCCGCAAGACCTTGGAGAATTTTATCATGAAGCTGAAAGATTCATTCGGCTAAAAGATCCACATGCCGAGAGGTGAGAAACAAACGCTGTGCAAGGTGAAGGAACCTCCAAAGAACAATCCAAAGCAGACAAAGGGAAGCGAAAGTAGGATGATAGATACGATGGTCTTGGCAAATGGAAGAAATTCCGAGAACCCAGATTTAGACAGTATACAGACTTGACGGCAAACCTGGAACGGATTTACCCGGAGACTCGATGGCAGCTCCCTTATCGACCACTCAGGTGAGATACCACAGAATGGGAGTGTAGAAGTGGAAAGTACTGCCTATTCCATGAGCTGGAAGGGCATACTACCGATGAATGTCGCCATCTGAAAGATGAGGTGGAAGAACATGTTAGAAGTGGTAGACTGCCACAATACACCAAAGATAGGACGGCGACCGTAGGACCTGAGCAACTACCACCACCGCCCGACAGAATTAACCCTGGATCGGGATCATGGCTCGTCATCACTTGATCATGATGTCAAGGGCCAAGTTCAGGACTTGAACTTAGGTCGATCATTTAAATTTATTAGATTTGATTTCAAAATAAAACGGTTACTCCGCTACACATGTATGAGAACCGGAGAGATCCTTATGCATGCTCTGAGATGGCAATAGACCGCTAAGCCCGGAGAGGCAATATTTAAATTTTTACCTTTGTTTGTGATTGAACACTGGAGCTTGAATTTAACAAATGAACTTGTATTTCATTAAATAAACCCTTAACCAGAGGGTTAAAGGATGAATATTGAAAATTGATTTGAAATTGATCGCTTTATGACCCTACCCGGAGAGATGGGGTCCGGAGTGCAAGAAATGAATTACTTCGCCGGAGAGCGACAGGATCAACTCACCTAATGTTGTTCCCCGTTCACCGAAGAGTGATTGGATCGAGGTTCGATAAGAGCCTGGAGTGGCTATGATCGGCTTAGGATTTAGGCCATGACATCGCTTAGTGTTGAGAGACACTAACTGGAGTGCAGGGGGTGTTGCCGCTTCGCCAGATAGCGACATGATCGGCTCACTCGACACTGTTACCCCTTCATCGGAGAGTGACAGGATGGGATCCGATAAGATCCCAGAGAGGCTACGATCGGTCTATAAAGACCAAGGCATCGCTATATGCCCTCGCTGGGGTCAAAGTGTAAGGGATAGAAAGCAACGCCGGAGCGCAACAGGATCTTTCTATTCGACCGTCGAGTTTGGAATGGACTTGGAAAGGGTCCGAAGTGACCATCGATATTCCTGAGAGGCTGCAAAATTTAATTCATGACCTCCACAAGTGGAAATGAATACCGATTCGGCTTCGAACAGCCACGAACTTGATCAAGTATACTATAACTATTAATAAAATAGGGACTCACGATATTGGATTCGAAGCCATTCAAAACATGCTTTTTACCAAAAGACATGGTTTGGGGGGAAAAGCGTTATCCCACCTTTTGGCAAGGCCGTAAACAGACGGATTTAACTAAATTGACTACTCATTTGTCAAGATTGGAATATGATGGGCTTGAGCTAGTTGAATGGATAAACGATCTTATATGGCTCAGCATTGGAAGTCGCTCGCTACAGGAAGTTGCTGTAGGAAGTCGCTGTAGGAAGTCGCTACAGGAAGTCACTCATACCATGATGAAGGATGTTGGCTCGGCTATTGTCCTGATGAACCCGGATTACTCAGGAAGCCCAGTAACTCGGGATTTGCCTATAAATACAGCATGTAGGGCTTTAGAAAAGGGATCGGCTCTCTTTCTCTTTTCTAAGGCCAAGGTTACTCTACCATTTTGTAACTGTAATCGATTATTACAGGGATAAAAAGGAAACTTCTGTAGTGGACGTAGTCCGAAGTTAGCCGAACCACTCTGTTGTTCTTTACTGCTTTCTTTTTAATTTTCACTGTTCTTCATATTATACTCTCTACATACAATCTATCTGTTATCTGTGACTATTAGTTGGTGCTTTCATTTATATTTGGGTGTTAGTGACCAATTTTAGCTCTAACAGGACCCTTCAAGAGAACAAACTAAAAAATAACATCCTCCCTTAAAGAATGACTTTAGACAGTTTGTCTGTTATAACTATAATAAATCAGGTCATATGGAAGACAAGTGTTGAAACATGCTACACCCAAGCAAGCAGGTTATCGAGGAGCCATTTTTTGCTATGATTTCTAGGATCAATATTGCTGGTGGATTAGAAGGGCGATGAATAGATATTGATGCTTCTTGCCATATCTTTTATGATTGTGTTGTGTTTATGACATAGATTATTGTTGATGATAGGAAAGTGTGTTTGGGATATTTTTGCACCGCTATTGTTTCTAGTTTTCTTCTTAATAAATCAAGGTTTATTCAAACAACTAGGATGTTTTTACGCCGTCACTAAGAATAGTATCTTTGTTGGGATGGGTTATGCAACTTTATTTTATTTGTTAATTATTATTCTGATTTGACTTTGTATATCTTATGAAAAACAAAGGTGATGCACTAGATATCCTTAAACTATTTATGATACTATTTGTGATCAAAATAGAGAATTAATAAGAAAATTAAGGTACTTCATAGTGACATAGGAACCAAATTGATTAAAATATTTTTCTCGAGTTTTATTATTCGCATGGCATTATACTTGAAAAACTACATCATATCATTATGCATGATTGTTCAAACCATTAAGTTGGAATGCATGTTGGATTGGAATGCTTATTTGGATGAAAAAAATTAATGTATGAACTTATGATGAATGGATTAGTTCGATATTGGAAAGGACAGTCCGTTTGAAACTGTTATTGAATTGCTTTGCTTGAAATTGGATACATACGTATGTATGTATGTAATTCAAATTTATTCATAATTAAATCAATTTAGGACTACTAATATTTGTATGTCAACTTCAAATATATTTCTGACAATTTATACATATTTTAACAAGTATTTGAAGTTAGATTGACTTATTGAAAAAATCAGAAATTTTTAACTAGTTAAATATTCAAAAGCTATTTTGACTTTATCTACAAAATATATTTTACTTTTATTTTAGTTACATTAATCTTTTTAACAATATATCAATTTCAAAGTTTGAGTTAGAGCTTATCATTTTCTTCTATTTCAATATAGAGTAAGAATTTTTTTAAATTAGCGATTTATATTTTTCTGTATGTATGATACTATATAAAATCGTACTTTGCTTAAAAGGGTGTTTTTTGTGTAAAAGTTAACACTTCATATGAATTTAATTTAATCAAGAATTATTTGAAATGAATATGAAGTTTTGAAATGGAGAATATGTGTGTGTAATTAAATGGTTATGAGTCATTTAATTTACATTTATTGTTTATTCAACTTAATCTACAAAGTACATATTGTTTGATTTAATGGTTATGGGACATTTAATTTTTCGTTTATTCTTTAAAATTCTTATTGAAACTATATTTTAACTTTAATAGTTATGGGACATTATGGTTTCAATATTTTGTATTTATGGAATTATAACAACCTTCATTTTGGAAAGGGTATTTTATAAGAATGAAGTGTGTTTCTTATTTTCCACTACTTTGAAATTGATTAATGATATTGTATATGTAAATATACATGTAATTTTAAAGGAATATAAAATGATATCTCATATATCATTAATTTTGGAAAAATAGATCGACGTTTATACATATTAACGATTGAGAAATGAAAACGATATGTTTACATTGATAGAGTTAGGGATACGCCATAGGGTTAATTCTGTAATTTATTGTAAATTATTAACTTTGTAATAAAATCTCGTTCGAAATAAAAGGTGTTTGTCTTCTATTATATATTTGTTTTATTATGATATCTTAATTGAATTATTAATTTAAATATATTTAACGGAAAATACTTAAATAATATGTTATGTGATAATTATTATAAGAAGTTATAATCATGAGAAAATTATAACAATATTAAATAATATTTTATTTTTAATATTTCTGGTAAAGATGTTTTGAGAAAAGGATATTTGATACATTTGTTGAGATCAGAATATGTAGCGCTCTCCAATGTTGGCAATATATTACTCATGGTGGTTGAAGCCACAAAGAAATTACATATTGTAGTTATTGGATAGTCATGAAATGACTCATTCGAGAGTGCATGTAGGTTAACCACAGCTAGATCAAATGAAAAATCTCAAAGTGACGGCACAGTTCTCTTTGAGAATACTATTGAACTTCAATGTGGAAACTCCACTTTGATTATACTTAAATCGTGGCATGATGTCCATCGAATGAACGACTATAGTTGGGTCTGACTTGAAGCATTGGAAGTAAAGCACTATTAAATAGAGAATTCATCTTCTTAGTTGTATGATATTTATATCATCGTCAACCATTGTTAACTTAAAGTCAAAATATCTGGCCAGGGTCGTAAGGTTAATAATAAATATTATTATTAAACCAATGATTATGTTTATGGACTAGCCGAGTTGAACATGGACGAAAACTATATTCCATATGTCCTAAAGTGGTTTAGTATTGATAAAGAGAATTGGTGTGGTGTAAATAATCGTTACTAAAAGGTACCGCTTGAATTTATGAAACTAGATTTTACCGATGGGATTTATAATTGATGAATTAAGTCAAACGGTCATACCGCTAGCTAAGATAACATGTGAACATTAGTATGTAAATTGTTTAAATATTAATCACTGACTAAATTAACACCTATGAGTCACACAACTGAATCTATTCAGTCTCCGAAACACCGCCTGATTTAATTGATTTATAATAGTTATAAATTAATTAAATTAATTAATATTTGTAAATATTAATTATTATTGTATTTCTTGTACGCAATGTGTTATGTGAAATAGTGTTGTCTTTAGAAATGTTTTGGGTGCATATATAAATTTTTTATACATGGTATCATATATGATGTCAATAACAGTTTAAATTAAATGAACCGTTAATGGGTTGGGTGGCTATTTTTGGTCCATCATGGACCTTGATCTATGAGGCTTGAAGAGAGGCAAAGAGTGACTTTATTTTGAATTGGTAAGAGGATTATGCAAGATATTTTCCTCTAGACCACACTACATCCACTTTGGTGATACTTCTGGCTCCTCTCTCTTCATCTCTAGGTCGCAAGCATCCTCACCACCTCTCTCCATCTTTCTTACCTTAAGCATGTGCAGTTAAAGCGCTTAGCAATTCTATAATGGTGGAGATGCAAAAAGTTGTAGCGGAGATATAACGAAAAATAACAGAGATGCAAAAAGCTTTATTGAATATAATAAAGGAACATTTCACTAGAAGGACAAACTTTGCAGTCCAATTAGTTTCTAGGACACACATCCAAAAAAATTAATTTCAAGGCCAAAGTCAGCAAAATAATTACTTTTAAGGACAAAGTCAACAGTCCAATTACTTTCAAGGACATAATTTCATAGGTTTTTAGGCCTTAAAAACTAATTATTTTGCATTTTGTCCTTAAAAGTAATTATTTCAGTTGTATGTCCTAGAAACTAATTACACTTGCTAAAGAGGCCCTTGTGGCTAATTTCCACTAAAATAAAAATATTTAAATTTAATTTTTTCTCATTCCCACATCATTTGTGTAGAAAAAAGAAATGTTGTTTAATCTTAAATAACAAAATCGAAGAATATTATGATTTATGTAGAGTTGATTTGGTGACTACAATAGATTTCTAACTTGTATTGAATACCATGCCTTAAAATTAGGTCTTTATCCTAACAACATTGACTTGGTTTAAAAGAGAACTAGTTAATCAGCCATTGTATATTAATATTGCTAAAATAGATGCAAAAGACCTTGATTTAGCGGACGTAGCAGAAAGTAACATGCTTAACATGGATCTACCATTTAATAGTACTAAGTTGAAATAGCATAGCCGACGAAGTGCGCTATATGCTATAGCAAGGATTTTGCGAGACTTTAGCGGAGTTTCAATAGCATAGCCTCAAACACATCCAATCAATTAAATACAATAAGTTTGGTATTTGCACGCCTGCCTCTTGCAATGCAGGGTGCAGATCTGAGGGATTTAAGAAGTCTGTATGGATCAACGTGCATTTCTGTAGCCTATTGTCTAAGGTGTAATTCATTTAGCTCATTAATTATATATAATGATCATTATATATATCACATCAACTGTATATCACCGTTTTCATATATATTATAGCTTGTTAATTTATATAAGTTAATATACATATGCTTACACATATACGTATACGTATACATATACATATGCATGTGCATATGCATATGTATATGCATATACATAAACATACACATACACATACATACATTTATTATTTGATCTATGTGTATCATCACAATATTATTATAATATTTTTTACTTTTTTATATGTATATAATATTGTTTGTTTAATTTAAAACAAAGTTTAGTAATTTTAAAGTTGATATTTGTAAATTAAATTTAAGGAAAATATTATGTAAATATTTTAATAAAAAATATTTTTGGAAATTTTGTTTTTAGAAAAGTTTTCAATCAGATTAATTTAAATGATATATATATATATATATATATATATAATTACAATTGTTTCAGTTATGAATTTTATAAATAATAAAATATTTATTTTGGTTTAAAAAAATTATTTTTACTACCGAAACATGTATAAACACATAAATATATTTATATATTATAAAATTTTAAATATATATATATATATATGTCAACTTATTTAAACATACATACATATATCAATATATATATATATATATATATATATATATATATATCAATTTAATTAAGGGGGAATCAGACAAAATGATAAACTTTGGAAAAAGATTAGGCATAAGGACATCAAATTTTATTTTTAGACCGAAGGACAAATGCTAGTTATAATGAGCATTATATTCAACTTTACACTATACAAAATGCTAATGACAACCAACATTATATTCAGTTTTACAGTATACAAAATGCTAGTTATAACTAGCATTGTTGTTCGACCAAAAAAATAAACTTGTTTTTCTTCAGCCTAATTTTTTTAAGTTTGTCCTTGTGCCTATTTCCTGTTCAATTATTATAAGCATTAATATAAATATTTATAATGTATTGATTTTTGAACTTTAAAATTTAATTATATATATGCATATTATTTTTAGATGTTGTAAAGTCAAAATAATGATATTTTTAGAATTTGGATTTAAATTTCAGATCTGGCTTTAAATTTTAATGTTATTTACTAAGTCAAATTATATATTTTGAATTTGGGATTTTAAATTAATGGTCAAATATTGATTTTATATCAATTTGCAAATAATTTTGGAACTTAATATATATGCGCATGCATACACAATTATATATATTACAAAATGTTTTATTAGGCAATTAACATATATGTAAAAGTCAGATATATGTAGTAGATGTAAATCCCAACATCTATTAATGCCAATAACACCATATGCTATGTTGCACGTGTACGTTATACACAAATAAGTATATAATGATATACATATAAATTATATGGAATCCTTTTAATTAGATTCATTAATTAATTAAATCGTAAAATTAAATAAAGTATGATTCTATTTAAATTAATTAGATTAGATCGAATTCAACATTCATATTCATGTGCCAAATAGACCCAAAATAGGAATTTTTTGAACTCTAACTATTTCACCCACTTCCAATCGACCCAGATCCAATAATGGTATCAATGCCTTAATGGTCTACGATGTCTGAATTACTTACTTGAGAGCCAACTAACAAAGCTTACATGTCATTTGAGTGTCTAGAGTAGTAGTGTCTAGGTTCGAGGTTGGATAATTAAGTACCCTCCATTCCTTGGCTATTGCTTGGCTCAATGATGAAATAAGTCGAAAAGGTTAGCCTAATTCTAAGGCCAAAATTAATTGTGATAATTTTAAAATTTTAGCTTGAAAATTTAAAAATATATTTTGAATTTAAAATTTAAAATAAAATAATTTTTATAAAATAATTTTTAAATATAATTGTTGAAAATAAATTAATGTTTTCAAAATTATTTAATAATTTAATCAATTGGGTTAAATAAATAACTGATTAATTAAAGGTAAATTAATTAAAAGTAAATTAAGTAAAAATAAACATATTTATTGATATATATGTGTATATAAATGTTATAATTGAATATATATATATATATATCTTAAATTGTTTAAGGTTAATTATAAATAACTTTTTTTGAAATTATTAATTATTTATTAAAAAATTGTTTTTAATTGAATAAAAAATTATTGATAAATTAATTAAATTTTAGTTAATCAAATAAAATGTATGTATACACACACATATATAATGATATATATATATATATATAAAACTATGAGTGTCAAAGTTAATATTCATCTTAAATTGTTTAGGGTGAATAAAATAAATTTTAAAATAATTTAATTAATTAGTTAATTAAACTAATAAATTAAAATCAACTATATGCGAGTCAATAAATAATATACATAAGAGTATAACATAAGTTAATCAAATTATAAATAGTTATAAAAAGATTAAACATGTATAATATGACTGTATAATATAAATGGAACAATAAGGAACCCAACTTAGGTTTAACAAACGAGTACATGCTTATTATACATATATAATGATTTCAGATTTACCCGACACTTGAATCATGAGGGTATTTGATAAGAAATACATTGTTCTATAAATTGATATCACTCAATTAAAAATATATATTAAAATGATTCTGAATCTTTAGTATATAAGTTATCTTCTACCATTTATATATAAAAAAATTACTTCCATACTCTTTAGTTGTTGAGTTTTCTCAGGCTAGAGATTTTATTTGTAGCACTATTACCATATTGACTAGACAAGGTAAGATAAGTGCATGTATTTATTGAGCAAAGTACGTGCATTAAAGTTAGACTATCGCGAAATGATGGATACAAGTGTATAATCTCTTTCAATTTGTTGAGTTTCCTCAAGGTCGAGATGAGATTAGGATAAAGACAATAGGTGAGGAGTTGTATACAATACATCCAATAAGATGTTATCCATCGCATGCAGGCATATGGTTTGTTGAGTTTCTTCAAGGTTAGAGTCTCAAGGAATGCGAGTCCTAGCACCTACTATAGAAATCAAAGATTCATATCCTTTCTCTTAGGTTCTTGAGAAATGCAAATGTCTAGCATGATCTTATTAAATAAATGAAATGTAACATTTAATTTATCTAATAGTATAAGAACATCTACTATGTATAAATTGCCCTAATCCACTGAAATTAAATTTGCAGCAAAATGACTAACCTAGACTATTTTTGAAAAATGATAAGCTCATTAACCAAACCATATTGACTGGTTAAAAGAGATAGCACTCACATATGAAGGTTTATGGTCATTGATGACTGAACTTTGAAGAAAAAGTCCGTTGATGGCTCAAACCTCATGGTAGTAAAACCTTATAACACTTGGGTAGCTGATCGCGAAATCATTCAAGCTTTTATGTTGTCTACATTAGATAAGAGGTTGCAAGGCAACACGAAAACACATTTATCCACAAAACCTTCGAAAGTCTTAATCTATGTTTGGGGAGAAATCTCATTCCATAATGTATGAGATTACTAAGAAATTGTTTAACATGAAGATGAGTGAGAGCATTAGTCTTCAAGGTTTCTTTTTTACCATGAAAGGTTATATTGATATACTTCCAAAGCTAGATGTTAAAATAAGAAATGATGCAAGTGGAATTGGTCCTACGCTTCCTGACTCTACAATTTGAGCTATTTATATTGAACTACAATATTAACCAGCCAAGTGAAAACCTTATCGAGTTACTCAATATGTTAAGGTCAACTAAGTGATCCTTCAAGAATCAAAGCACGACGTTAGCTGTAAATGGTGTGGCCATGTCTTTGAAAAGTTCTAAGCAAGGTAAGAAGGAAGCACCCATTGACAAAGGTGAACGTCACCATTTTCACAAGTAGTGTAAATGGTAGCACAATTTTTCAGACTGTTTAAAGATAGTCAAAGTAAAGAAGGAAAGTGTTTCACTACTCCTAAAGGTATGTTTATGATTAAAAATTGTTTTGCATTCAATAAATTATCTTGGGTTTTAGATATTGGATCTATGACTCATATCTGTAATTTTTTGAGGACTTAAGAGAAAATGACATGCGGCTAAGGGTGAAATGAGGCTTCAAGTTCTGATTAATCTCTAGTAGATGCAACTATAGTTGGGACTATCACTTGATTTTACCTAGAGGATTTGATTTAGTTTTGAATAATGGGTATTATGTTAAAAACATTACTTGTGGTATTATATCTGTTTCTAGATTGTCTCGGATAGGTTTTGGTTTTCATCATAAAGACCATATTATAAATATTATGTTTGACGGAAATAATATTTGTAATTAGCAATGACATTTATGTACTTAATTTTAATTATATCCATGCTGTTAACGAATCTTATATTGACATAAATAATCGTTACTTACGGCATTGTACGCTAGGCTATCTTAGTGACGAAAGACTATACAAACTAAAAATGAAGGTTTTCTACCATCATTTTCTATTGAATCATTTGGCACATGCGATTCATATCTCAAAGGAAAAATGATCAAGCACTCCCTGAGTAACGAAAGAGGTAATAAACTCTTGGGTGTTGTACATCCTAATGTACGTGGACCAACGCATATAGTGACAAAGGATAATTTGATTCACTTTGTACCTTTTACTGATGATTTCTCGAGACTAGGATATGTATATCTTATTAAGAATAAAATGATTTATGTGAGAAATTTAAAGAGTATATAAACGAGGTAAAAATTAGACGAACCATAAAATTAAAATACTTCAATCATATCGAGGAGGCGAGTATTTTGGACAAGAACTCCAATAATACTTAAAACATAATGGGACCATCCCTAAACCACTCCACCCTTATATGTAACATCCCCTTACATTAACAATTATAATAATTATTATTTTGGAATTTTAAATAAATAAAATAACTTTCAAAATTGAATAAAAATATTTGAATCTTAATCAAATTCAAACCTCAAAAATATTTTATTTGACATAGAAGGTAAATAAAGCCAGAAAATATTTTTGAATATTTTTGTTGATTTTAATCCAATAAAAGTAATTCTGGAATTTACTTGAAAAATAATAGTTTAAAATTTCAAATCTGAAATTTGAATAACATTTTTGAATTCCAAAAGTTGTTTGGAAAATTATTTCTGGAAAATAAATTATAGTTGTGAAAACTATTTTGAAAATAAAACAATTATTTTACCATTGTTGAAAATTTAAAAGTAATATTTTAGTAAAATAAAAATTGTTATCAACATAAGTTTTTTTGGATTAAAATGCCTCGAGAGAAATTTTAAACAAGGATCAAATCATGGTAGGAAAATAAAGCGGTTAAGGGTTTAAAATTATTTAAATGGTGTAAAATTATATAAGGGAAGAATAAAATAAATACCCATTTTCTTCATTCAACCTTATGCTTCCTTTCATCATTGTAAATTTACTTACCTATTTAGCTTGTACAGTAAAAGAATCACTTACTGCCTATATACGCACTATACTCTTCCTATTCAAATTATCATTCTTCTCTAACGCAAGCAAGCATAATGACGACTTTCATCATCATATTCATGTTCATCAAAGAACCACTTTGAGTGTAAAATTTTATTTCTAAATTCTTTATATTTTCCAGTAACTTACAATATATTTCAGTGTCACCTTCCTTTAAATTTTCATTAGTGAACTATAATATATATGTATATATTATGCTTTGTTTCTCTATATATTCATATCGAGGTAACCTTATAAGTAGTAAAGGAAAACGAAGAAGCGAAGATCGATATTCTCTTGTATAAATATAAGCATGTATATTTCATCCTTATTGTACTAACTTTGAAGATTAATACCACTTTAACCATTAAGAATCAAGTGATGAGACCAAAAGTAAAGTTTAGGTCAACATCAAGATTAAATATTCGATAGCCTTCGCGTAAAATTCAAAGATCGATATTGGCCGAAAAATGACTCGAACAATAGCTAAGGAAGAGACAAAGTTCATCAACAATCACCATATCAAACCAGACATATACGGACATGTTAATCTTGTAATGGTGAGGCTAGGTGTGTTGTTCATTCTACTTGAAGTCAAGTATGGTGCTGGCAGGAGGAAGTCGAAAATCCCAACCATGGTTATGGACATTGGTTAATGATGGCCAGAGGAGATGCTGGTGGTACCAATAGGTGCAGCATGACACGCGGACTTCGATGGTGAACGTTTGGCTCAGGTGGTCGAAAGTAGGGGTTGTGGGGGTAGAAATATGGGGATCTGGTTGTAGCTTGGTGAAGACAAACGACGTCGAAGTCACCATAGTGGCCATAGGGTGGCTCGGTTTTGGAAGTTGGTCGAATGGCGGAGGTGGCACGGTGGTTTGTGGCATGAGGTGGAGCATTGTAACAACCTGTAATTTCAGAAATTATTTTATTGGAATTTTATTTGAAAATTTTGAATTTAAACTATTTAAAATGGATAAATTTGGGATTTTAATATTTATTGTGAGTTTTTCTATGAATTATTTTTCTAAATAAAATAAATTTAAAAATTTTCTAGAATTTCAAATTTTGGTCAAAAGTACTCAACGGTTGACTTCCTGTGAAAATTTTAAATTTGAATTTTAAGCTTTTATTCTTTATTTTTATTTTTATTGAAGCTGTATTTGATGCTATTATTTTCTCTGCTTTTCATCTATGAAATTCAGATTTATAATTCTCAAAACAGTAATTTTTCAGCGTATTTCACACGGTTATTTTTCGTAAATTATTTTCATATTTTATTTTGATTTTGGGTTAAATTTATTATGTAATTAGCTTATTTATTTTTGGTAGGCCAATAGGCTAGAAATGCTAAAAGTCTCGCAAATTGAGGTTTGAAATGAGAAGCTGTCAATTGAAATGCGCGTTCATAATTTTATGACCGTTCATTCTTTTACGCGTTCAAAAAGTTTTATGACTGATTCAAAATTTTCACATTCATTATCTCTTGCACGTTCATTTTTCTATGCATGCAAATCTTTTGGGTTTCTATTCTTGCGTTCACCTTTATTTTAGCCTGACCTTTTCTTCTCCCCTCATTTCTTTCCTTACTTCTCCTATTCTTGATCATTTCTTCTGTACAAAAAAAAAGATTCACGATAAGTTTTAAGAACCTTTTTTCCTCTTCCTCTTTACATTTTTGTTTACTGTCTTCTCCATAGTCCGGCCATCAAATTCTGCATCATATCACCTCCATTGCCAATCTCCACCTCTGTGTGTGCCACCATCACATCTCTCCTCCATCACCATTCCTCCTTGCCAAAAGGCAGACCGAGCACCACATGACCTTCCACCACCTAGTGCCTTGCCCGACCATCACCATGACCTACACTTGACGTAGCCGAAACACCTGAAACTCCTTGCCTTGCTTGATCATCAGCACCACCATCAGGGCCGAACACTTCATCATCACAACCATAGCCGAAACAATCACACCACCTCTTTACCAAAATTCCAAGCATGGCCGAACCCTTCAAGCCATAGCAGATCACTTCATGACCCACCACCTTGTCGTTTCCTAGCCGAACTCAGAGCATCATGCAACCTATTCCTCATGTTGACTGAGCCCTGTGCCTTGTGGCCGAACCAAATCATAACCGAGCCCAATTTCATGTATTCAAACCCAAAATCCTAATGGCCGAGCATTTTGGCCTTCAGGCTAACTTTTTGTGTTTGTATATATGATATTCTGTATATTTCATTTTATTTTGCTGTTGAGTTAAAAATCTTTCCCGTGGTTTTGTAAATCTGATTTTGTGTATTTTTTTTTATGTTGAGTTAAATTTTCCTCATATGTTTTATATAAAATTTATTTTGTGTTGAAAGAAAAGAGAAGATTTTTATGTGTTTTATATAAACTTTATTTCTGTGAAAATTTTATTTTACATATGTTTTATTTAGATTTCCTTTCATAATTTTATATTTGTATATTTTTATTTGGGTTAGGTAAATTTATTTACATATGTGTTTTATTTTTTTTCTAAGATTCGGGTTGGATTCTCCTTCCACTTGAGTTGTTCGTGATTGTCGTGCCTTTCCGAAAATCGCTTTGTTGTTGAATTATCGCCTCTAGCCAAAGAAGCGAGTTCATCATTCTCGACAAACATACTTATATTTTTGTGAATTAATGTCAATGTTATCACATGATGTTATACCCGTTATGATTAGATGACATGTTATATTATCCTGTTATTTATTTCCTGTTCTCACACTACAAGTTCCCTCACTATGGGTTGAAATGATACATACCCGAACGGTCTTTAGAATAGAGAAAAATCATTATGAGCAAAAATGATAGGCTCGAGCGATTTTTTTTTGACTTAGGATTGCGGGTTTAAAACGATATAAAACCCGGGATTTTAATAAACTATGGATTGAAATGATACATATCTGTATCACTTGACCATAGGTTAGAAAATTTTATACAAGCCGTGGTTGGTTTTAAATAATTTCCTAAAAATTATTAAGTATTTTGAATATTTTAAAATATATGAATTTTGACTTAACTTTAATTTAATGATTTAAAAAAATTATGTGAAAAATATAATTTATAAGTGAATAAATGATTTAAAATGTAATTTTTAAAATTTAATTTATAGCAAAATTTAATTTAATAATCCCATTTAAATTAATAATTATGTTTTTAAATATAACCTATTAACATAATAATATATTTCAATAAAAAAATAAAAACAATTTTCTTTACCATAATAAAAATAAAGTTAAGCTAATAATGTATTTCAACTTAATATAAGAAATACTTTTTTATTTGGATATTTTGTAATAAATTTTATTTAACAAAAATCATAGTTAATATCCAAATAAATGATTCATTATAACAAAATAGAATTGGTATAATAACTATGTTGAAATTGTAAGTATATATATAACACGGTGATTTTATACAAACTGTTATAGTGGTAAAGATAATGTTTTAGAAATGCTATGATTTTAAAGGTCATATTTTCAAAGTGTTAGGGTTTCAAGATATTATGGGTTTAAAGTGTTAAGAGTATAAATTTTAAAGTATTACGACTTTGAAATTTGAATGTTATTTTAAAGAAATAACGGTATTGGATTTAAATGGTTTTGAAATGAATATGTTTGATATGAAATGTAAACCATTTGAAAATTTATAACCATGGGTTATAATAACGTTTGGTTGTTAAAGAGACTAGGATCAGATATTGTCATACTCTCTGTCGATACCGAAAACCACTTTAGCAACTGTGTACGCGGTGGAGATTCCAGAATGAAGTAGGATTGTGGCGATGTTCTTGAGGTATATACGTGGACCCGACTCTAGTGAGTTAACATAAGGTGGCTAAAACAGGAGCAATCAACGTGCCAAGTGAGGTAGCTCCTCCGATCGGACACACTTCTTCGTATGCCATTCTATTACTTTGTGATTGATTTGGTGCGCACCTTCGATTTGGGAGTGCGGCTCGAGGTAGGCGGTAGCTGCGGCTATGCATTACCACCAGCCTGGAAGTGTAATTGGTATATCTACTCTGGCATTGCCTAGTTGTGCCATGTCACCTGCCCTATCGAGAACACTATGAGTTTGTTTTGTGTCGTACCTATGGAGTATCTTTTGGTAGCCTTCCGATCTAGAGGTATTACGGTAATGTATATACTATTGGCACTATAAAATATGTTAAGGGGGATATGGGTAACGCCTTAACGCTATTTTAATAGTCTACTTTACTTTAGACATTGTTATAATATCGTATATTACTACATAGTAGATAGTTTAACGGATCCTTAAATGATAGGCGATCCCAAGCATCCTTTGAGTTACTGATGCATTTTGTACAGTTCAGTTGAGTTGATTTACATTTTTTAAGTATGTATGTCCTGGCTCGAGTGTTTTGTGTTTTGCTTTATGCTCAGGTCAGCCTGAGTATCACAGCTTTGGATTCATCTTTGGAGCTAGAGATCTGCTGGAGCTTTAGCTATCTATCTATATTTCTATTTCAGTTATTTCCATTCGGCTTTGTCTATGTATTAGTGAACTTATGTATTTGTATTTCTAGTTATTTGCTTTCAGACTCTGTATTTGGTTTGAGACTATGTATCTAGTAGTTTCATGAACTACCATGTTTATTTATTTCCGCTGCGAGTTATTCTGATATTCTATGTCTGTGATTTTGTGATTGGTTTTTATTTGCTCCAAATTTTATTAACGATTTCTTGTTTTGAATTATTCAAGTCCGACATGTGTGGTTTTATTGTCAATTTGAATGGTTCAAAATGGTGGGATGTTACAGTTGATATCAGAGCTTTGGTTTTAAGCAAACCATAGCCTGCGGAGCAAAAAATCATTAGAGATAAGGTAGAAATACCCTAGAATGAGAAAAATCAATCTTAGAATCATTTCTTTGCGAGAGAACGTATTTTCAAGTATAAAATGGTTTTCAAAAGATTATTTTGGATACAAAGTTTTCTTGTTTTAAAATCTAATTTTTCTTAGAATTTCCTTCTTTTCGTATTCCACCTTCTTAGTGATATTCTTTGATTGGAATCTCCATTCTAGGTTGAATCCTTCTTTATCTTCTTTATTACCTTTGTCCTAAAATTCATTCTTGTATTTCAGGATGAATCATAGGAATGCTAGAGGTCATGGTCATGGTATTGCCCCTGTTCCAGCACCAGTTGCACCCATTAGGTTCACCACTCTCTATAAGGAGTTCATTTAGCTTGGTGATACCAAGTTTACTGGATCAGAGACCATCATTAAGGCTCAGCAATGGCTGAGGAGTTTGTAGAGGATTTTCGCTAGTTTGGAGATCGTCGACGCTCAGAAATGTCAATTAGTAGCATGGCAGTTGCAGAAGACAGCCCTGGATTGGTGGAAGTCTGTTTTAGCCAACACTATTGAGGCAGATATTTCTGGCGATCAGTTTAGGTATTATCTTAAATTGGTTTTTGAGTTTGGTTTAGTATCTCTTTAGAATCTTTCTTCAGTTTGGATATTTTCTTTTAGGGATGCTTTTAGTGGTAAAGTGGATGCCCGAAGCAGGGAAGTCTCAGTTATACAGGGAGATTATGGATCTTAAGCAAGAGAATATGTCATTTGTTGAGTATGAGCGGAAGTTCAATGAACTTTCCAAGTTTGGTCCTAGCCTGATTGATACCCCTCCGAAGAAGAATGAGAAGTTTATAGCTGGAGCTCGCCCAGAGTTTTAAAGTAATCTCATTTCTCATGTGCATAGCCCTTTTACTGGATTGATGGATATGGCTATCAGATATGAGAACCCCACTTCTAAAGAACCTTCTGTTGCTTGTGCACCTTCATCTTAGCCTGTTTCTGGAAACTCTAAGAAGAGAAGTCTAATTTCCATCAGCAGAAGAGGAATTGGCTCAAGAATCCAGGTTTGGGATCTTCTTCTCAGAGGAAGCCTGTTGATCTTCCTTCCATCACTTGCTTCAAGTGTGACCAGATGGGCCACTATGCCAATAGTTGTCCTATTTTAGTTGGAGCTGTTGTTCCTTCAGCCCAGATGACTAGGCGTGATCTTTGCCATATTTGCTTGCAGCTTGGCCACTTTAGGAAGGATTGTCATACTCAGTAGAAGGGCAAGCCATCTGGTATCTTTGCAGTTACTTCATCTACTCCACCTGCTCCTAGTGACACCATAGGTAGTCTTTAGGGCACCTTGACTTTGTTTAATTTTCTTGTTCGTGTTTTATTTGACACTGGAGCTTCTCATAGTTTCATTTCTGGTGGTCCCGCGAACCTTAGTAGGATTTGTAAAAGGATAAAACTCTTCCATTCTGGCTATCAATTTTCTGGTGATTTCTATGTTCTTGATTTCGATGCTTTTGATATGTTGCTTGGAGGAGATTGACTGAAGAAGCATGAAGCCATCATATCTTGTAAAGTCCGAACTATTTCTCTAGTTGGTGATAAAGGTACTTCTTCGGTGATTCAGTGTCGTATGCCTCAGGATTATGCTGTAAGTTTTACATATTCTCTTGATTCTTCTCCTGGTGATCTCCATTCAAATCCCGTGGTTAAACTCTATTTCGATGTATTTGGTGAAGTCACTTCTTTACCTCCTAAGCGGGAAATCGAATTCCATATTGACCTGATTCCTAGAGCTCGACCTGTAGTTCTTCCTCCTAGAAGAATGGCACCCGTGAGAAGGTTGAGTTGAGGAAGCAAATTGAGGACTTGTCCTCCAAGGGTTTGATTAGACCTAGTCATTCCGAATGAGGAGCAGCTATGGTTTTTGTCACTAAGTGTGATGGTTCTCTTCGGATGTGTGTTGATTATAGGGAGCTGAACAAGCTCACTATGAAAAACAGATATCCTATGCCTCGCATTAATGATATGTTTGATCAGCTTTATGGTGCTAGATTGTTCTCTCAGCTTGATCTTGCCACAGGTTTCCACCAGCTCAGAGTTGCTGAGGAAAGTATTCCCAAAACTGCTTTCCATATTGAAAAGGTTTTTATGAATGGTTAGTTATGCCTTTTGACTTGACTAATGTCCCAGCTTTCTTTGTTGATCTGATGAATCGTGTTTTTCGTGATGTCCTTAACAAGTTTGTTCTGGTCTTCATCGATGATATTATTGTCTTCTCTAAGTCAAACGATGAGCATGAGTCGCATTTGAGCTTTGTTCTAGAGACTCTTAGGAGTCATCAGTTGAAAGCTAAATTCTCGAAATGCAATTTCTGGAAAGATGAAGTCCGATTTCTTAGGCATATTGTTTCTGGTAATGGAGTTTAAGATCGCTGCGATCAATGTAAGCCTATCTTATCTTCTTCCTTTTGTAATCAAAATTTTTCTATCTATCTCTGTAGTCCTTATTGTCCCCGTTCTATTTCAGGATTGGGAAACTGCCAGGACTCCATCTGATATCCGTAGCTTTCTAGGCCAAGCTGGTTATTATCGGAGATTTATTGAGATTTTGCTCGGATTGCTGCACTTCTCACCGCTTTAACTCGTAAAAATGCTAAGTTTATATGGAATGATAAGTGTAAAGCTGCATTTAATTAGTTAAAGCAGAAGCTTACTTTTGCACTAGTTCTTACTGTTCCAAATGGAAATGAGGGATTAACAGTATACACTGATGCTAGTCGTGAAGGTTTAGGAGCTGTTCTGATGCAAGATGGTAAGGTTATTGCTTATGCTAGTCATCATTTGAAGACCCATGAAGCCAATTATGTAGCTCATGATTTGGAATTGCTTGCTGTGGTTTTTGCTTTGAAGTTTTGGAGGCATCATCTTTTAGGAACTAAGTTTGAGCTCCTTACAGATCATCATTCTTCGAAATATATTTTCACCGAGAAGGATTTGAATCGGAGGCAGCTTCGATGGCTTGAGTTTCTAGCTTATTATGACCTCAACATCAACTATACCCTAGGGAAAGCCAATGTTGTTGCCGATGCCTTGATTTGGAAGAAGGTGATGTTGTGTCAGCTTGTTGTTTCTTCTCCTCTTATGGATCACATTATTACTAGCAGGATGATGATAAGATGCTTAGGCTTATTAAGGAGAATGTTCGTAGCAGAGTTGATAGTAGTAGCTCAGATGGTAGTGGAGCTTAGATCGATGATAGAGGTATTTTGAGGATTAATAATCGGATTAGTATCCTGAATGTCGATGGATTGAGGCAAGAGTTAATTCGGGAAAGTCATCGATCCAGACTTTCTATTCATCCAGGTGTGACAAAAATGTATCAGGATATGAAGCGGTTGTATTGGTGGAGTGGTATGAAGCGAGATATCTCTCTTTTTGTTAGTAGATATGCGACTTGTCGCTAGGTTAAGGCAGATCATAAGAAGACAGTTGGATTATTGCAACCCCTTAAGGTTCCCAATTGGAAATCAGAATAAGTTTCTATGGATTTCATTGATGGATTACCAAGGACTAGGAGGGGTAATGAGAGTATTTGGGTTATTATGGATAGATCGACAAAGTAAGCTCATTTCATTCCGGTTAGATCTAACCTTTCTGCTTCTAGTTTGGCTGAGTTTATATGAGGGAGATTGTTCGTCTCCATGGTGTTCCTGTCAGTATTATTTGTAAAAGAGATCCCATCTTTACCAGTCAGTTTTGGAGAGCTTTTCAGGAATCATTAGGTACTTGCCTGAATCTGAGCACCACTTACCATCCATAGACCGATGGTTAAACGGAAAGAGTGAATCAAATTCTGGAAGATCTTCTTCGTGCTTGTGTTCTTGATTATGGAGGATCTTGGGAAGATCATCTCCATTTCGTTGAATTCACCTATAACAATAGTCATCAGGTATATTTTAATCTTTGTTTGATCTTGTCTTAAACCATTATCTATCTTATTCCTTCTTTGAATTCAGGTTAGTATTGCAATGACTTTGTTTGCTGCTCTTTACGGACGACCTTGCAAATCTCCATCTTGCTGGATTGAATCCGATAATCGTTTGGTTCTTGGTCCTGATATGATACTTGAAGCTTCTGAGAAGGTTGAGGAGATTAGAAAGAAGATGAGGATTGCTCAGGAAAGGCAGAAGAAGTATGCTGATAGGCGTAGGAGGAGTTTGGAATTTTCTGTTGGTGATCAGGTTCTCCTTAAGATCTCTCCGTTGAAGAATGTAATTCGGTTTGGTCGGAAAGGGAAGCTTGCTTCCAGATTTATAAGTCCTTTTCGCTTCTTAGAGAGAGTTGTTTCTTTAGCTTATCGTTTGGATTTGCCGGAGAAGCTTTCTGGAGTGCATAACATATTCCATGTTTCGCATCTTCGTTGGTATCACCATAACCCATCTTTGATTGTTCAGCCTTCTGCTTTCGAGACTTTAGATGTTGAGCCAAACCTTACTGTTGAGAGGAAGCCACTTCATATTATCGATAGAGATACGAAGTAGCTGAGAAATAAATCTATCAGCCTGGCTAAAGTGCAGTGGAGTACTGATGATCGAGATTGTACTTGGAAGATGGAGGAGAGCATATGTGCTTCAAATCCGGAATTGTTCATTCCAGGTACTATTTGCTATCCTATCTTATTTTCTTTGTTTTCAACATTCCGTTCCTTTCGAGGACGAAAAGCTTTAAGTGGGGGAGAGTGTAACAAACCGTAATTTCAGAAATTATTTTATTCGAATTTTATTTGAAATTTTTGAATGTAAACTATTTAAGCTGGATAAATTTGGGATTTTAATATTTTTTGTGAGTTTTGTTGTGAATTGTTTTTCCAAAAAAAAAAAATTTAAAACATGTAGAATTTCAAATTTGGTCAAAAGTGGTCAACAGTTGTCTTCCTGTGAAAATTTTAAATTTGAATTTTAAACTTTTATTCTTATTTTTATTTTATTGCAGCTGTATTTAATGCTATTATTTTATCTACTTTTCGTCTATGAAATTCTAATATATACTTCTCAAAACGATAATTTTTCAACGTATTTCATGCGGTTATTTTTCGTAAATTATTTTCATATTTTATTTTGATTTTGGGTTGAATTTATTACGTAATTAGCTTATTTATTTTTGGTAGGCCAATAGGTTAGAAATGCTAAAAGTCTCGCAATTTGATGTTTGAAATGAGAAGCCGTCAATTGAAATGCGCGTTCAAAATTTTAAGACCGTTCGTTCTTTTACGTGTTCAAAAAAAATTTATGACTGATTTAAAATTTTCACATCCATTATTTCTTGCATGTTCATTTTTCTATGCGTGCAAATCTTTTGGGTTTCTATTCTTGCGTTCACCTTTATTTTAGCCTGACCTTTTCTTCTCGCCTCATTTCTTTCCTCACTTCTCCTATTCTCGATCATTTCTTCTGTAAAAAAAAGGATTTCACAGTAAGTTTTAAAAACTTTTTTCCTCTTCCTCTTTACATTTTTGTTTACTGTCTTCTCCATAGTTCGGCCATCTATTTCTGCATCATGTCACCTCCATAGCCATCCTCCACCTGTTGTGCCATGACCACCATCACATCTCTCCTTCAATCACTATTCCTTCTCGCCAAAAGGCAGACCGAGCACCACATGACCTTCCACCACCCAATGCCTTGCCCAACCATCACCATGACCTACACTTACCGTAGCCGAAACATCTGAAACCTCTTGCCTTGCTTGATCATCACCACCACCATCATGGCCGAACACTTCATCATCACAACCATAGCTGAAACCATCACACCACCTCTTTATCAAAATTCCAAGCATGGCTGAACCCTGCAAGCCATAGCCGATTACTTCATGATCCACCACTTTGTCGTTGCCTTGCCGAACTCAGAGCATTATGCAGCCTATTCCTCATGTTTACCGAACCCTATGCATTGTGGCTCAACCAAATCATAACCGAGCTCAGTCTCATGTAGTCGAACCCAACATCCTGATGGTCGAGCATTTTGGCCTTTAGGCTAACTTTTTGTGTTTGTACAAATGATATTCTATGTATTTCATTCTATTTTGCTGTTCGAGTTAAAAATCTTTCCTGTGGTTTTGTAAATCTGATTTTGTGTATTTTATTTTGTTTTGTGTTGAGTTAAATTTTCCTCATATGTTTTATGTAAATTTTATTTTGTGTTGAAAAAAGAGAAGATTTTTATGTGTTTCATAAAAACTTTATTTCTATGAAAATTTTCTTGTACATATGTTTTATTAGATTTCCTTTCATAATTTTATACTTGTATATTTTATTTGGGTTGAGCAAATTTATTTACATATGTGTTTTATTTTTTTTCTAAGATTCGGGTTTGGATTCTCCTTCACTTGAGTTGTTCGTGATTGTTGTGCCCTTTTGAAAATCGCTTTGTTGTTCGAATTATCGCCTCTATCCAAAGAAGGTGAGTTCATCACTCTCGACAGGCATACTTATATTTATTATCATTTGAATTGTATAAAAATGTATGTTATTTTAATAGTTTCACATATGCTATATTATCACATGATGTTATAACCGTTATGATTATATGACATGTTATATTATCCTGTTATTTATTTCCTGTTCTCACACTGCAAGTTCCCTCACTATGGGTTGAAATGATACATACCCAACGGACTTTAAAGTAGGAAAAATTCGTTATGAGCTGAAATGATAGGCTCGAACTATTTTTATTTGACTTGGAATTGCGGGTTTGAAATGATATAAAACCCGGGAATTTAATAAATTATGGATTGAAATGATATATATCCGTATCACTTGATCATAGATTAGAAAATTTTATACAGGCCGTGGTTGGTTTCTAATGATTTCCTAAAAATTATTAAGTATTTTGAATATTTTAAAATATATGAATTTTGACTTAACTTTAATTTAATGATTTAAAAAAATTATGTGAATTTTTTTATATAAGTGAATAGATGATTTAAAATGTAATTTTTGGAATTTAATTTATAATAAAATTTAATTTAATAATCCCATTTAAATTAATAATAATATTTTTAAATATAACCTATTAATATAATAATATATTTCAAATAAAAAATAACAATTTTCTTTACTGTAATAAAAATAAAGTTAACATAATAATGTATTTCAACTGAATATACGAAATACTGTTTTATTCGGATATTTTGTAATAAATTTTATTTAAAAAAATCATAGTTTAATTAATATCCAAATAAATGATTTATTATAACAAAATATATTTAATAACTATGTTGAAATCGTAAGTATATATATAACACGGTGATTTTATATAAATGTTATAGTGGTAAAGATAATGTTTTAGAAATGATATAAGATCACATTTTCAATGTGTTAGGTTTCTAAATGTTATAGGTTTAAAGTGTTAAGAGTATAAAATTTAAAGTTTCACGACTTTTGAATTTGAATGTTATTTTGAAGAAATAATGGTATCAGATTTAAATGGTTTTGAAATGAATATGTTTGACATAAAATGTAAACCATTTCAAAATTTATAACCACGTGTTATAATAATGTTTGGTTGTTAAAGAGACCGGGATCAGATATTGTCATACTCTCTGCCAATACCAAAAACCACTTTAGCAACTTTGTAAGTGGTGGAGATTACAGAATGAAGTAGGATGGTGGTGACGTTTCTTGAGGTATATACGTGGACCCGACTCCCATGAGTTGGCATAAGGTGGCTAAAACAAGAGCAATCGATGGGCCAAGTGAGGTAGCACCTCCGATCGGACACACTTCTTCGTTTGCCATTCTATTACTTTGTGATTGATTTGGTGCACACCTTCGATTTGGGAGTGTGCCTCAAGGTAGGCGGTAGCTGTGGCTATGCGTTACCACCACCCCGGGAGTGTAATTGGTATATCTACCCTGCCATTGCCTAGTTGTGCCATGTCACCTACCCTATCGAAACCACTACGAGTTTGTTTTGTGTGGTGCCTATGGAGTATCCTCTTGTAGCCTTCCAATCTATAGGTACTACGATACTGTATAGACTATTGACACTATAAAATGTGTTAAAGGGGATATAGGTAACGCCTTAACGCTATTTTAATAGTTTACTTTAGACATGATTATAATAGCGTATATTACTACATAGTAGATAGTTTAAGGGATCCTTAAAAGATGGACGATCCCAAGCATCCTTTGATTTACTGATGCATTTTATATAGTTCACTTGAGTTGATTTACATTTTATAAGTATGTATGTACCGACTCGAATGTTTTGTGTTTTGCTTTATGCTCGGAGTATCACAGCTTTGGATTAATCTTTGAAGCTAGAGATCTGCTGGAGCTTTAGCTATCTATCTATATTTCTATTTCAGTTATTTCAATTCAGCTTTGTCTATGTACTAGTGAACTTATGTATTGTATTTCCAGTTATTTGCTTTCAGACTATGTATTATGTATTTGGTTTGAGACTATGTATCTAATAGCTTCATGAACTACTATGTTTATTTTTTTCCGCTGCAAGTTATTCTGATATTATGTGTCTATGATTGGTTTTCATTTTGCACCAAATTTTATTAACAATATGTTGTTTTGAATTATTCAAGTCCGACATGTGTGGTTTTATTGTCAATTTGAATGGTCCGAAATTGGGGGATGTTACAAGCAAGGTCGTGGGTTTTGGGTTCCTGGATGTGCATGCTCACGGAAATACAAAAGAAGAAAACAGGGAAAAGAAAATGAAAAAAAGGAAAATGAGAAAAGTTCTTAGAAACCCCTAGAAATTTAAATTTATTAATCAAAGTTTATAATCTATTATACTATAAAGTATAAATTTCCAATTAAACCCCCAAACATGAATCAGTTATATTTTCTTCATATGAGATCCGTTTGGGACGTGGTTCACGTCATTAGGATCGTTATGACAAATTGAATATTTTAGTATAATTTATTCATCCATCAAAAAGTATGGGGTCATGGAATAAAATTTGTATTGTTATTTTGAATTATTATATTTTGGATTTGAATTTGAATTAAAAGATGAAATCCTATTTAAATATCTCAAAATGACTTTGGCTTGAATAAGAGGAATATTTTTATAGTTAAAGATTAAAAGAGATTTTATAAAATAAATGTTAATTTATTATAGAAATAATTTGAGTATGAATTTTAAATCATAATAGATAACTGGTTTAAATATATAAGCTTTTCTATATGGAGAATTTTAGAGAATTACTGAGATATTATTGAAAATACTTTATAAATGAATATGAAATTCATTTACTATATAAATACAAGTATTTTATTTTAGAATTGAATATTAAATAATACTAAAAATATATTTGGTTAAATATAAAATAATTTATAGTTTGATTGTAAAGAAAGAAAGGCCAAGTGTATAAGTAAATATTCTAGAAAACATGGGTACATTTTATAAAATATGAAATATAAGTTTAAATAAGGTAAATAAAGAATTTGTTTGAATTTGATTCAAAATATCGATTATGTAGTTTACCCATGATTCGTTATAATTATGTTAAGTCAACGAAAACTTGCTCGATTAGATTCAAATAATTTAAATAATACTTGGCCTAGAATATTAAGTGAAATCTATTTATATTGCCAAGTATAATTGAGGTACAAGTTTCAAATGGATGAATTGGATGTTTTGATGAATTTGGATGATTTTAAATACTTGTTTAAATTTTATAAATACAAGTGTAGAACTATGATATATATTTTCATCCATGATATATATATATATATATATATATATATATATATTGATGCAAGTTTATTATACCTCCATTTTATTAATTTGAATGGATGGATTATAATGTTTGAATTGTAATGCTTGAATGCATTATTGTGTGATAATTGAATTATATACACACGACATTTATTTGGGATATAATATCATTTTGGGGATAATGTTTTTAGTTTCCAAATGTTTACAAAAGATAAAAATCAACATTTGATGAAAATGGTACAAGATATTGACTAATAAACTGCTGGAATCTATCCTAGTAGACTGATTCAAGAATCACAACTCGAATCATGATAACTTTGTCCCTCGTCACAAAGTCGAATGATCTATTGCACAGACAATATGATGAATAGTAAGATATTAGAGACATAGTGCCACAAGTGCTAGTGCCTCAAAGTGGAATTATGCAGGTGACTACAATACACAAAATATATGCATCTTAAGAAGCCAGAAGAGCAGTGCGACTAAGAGATCATGTGAAGTGTACTCACAAATGGTTGTAAGCACTAGGTAAAAAAGATCATACAGGCTTATCAAGATAGTTAGTCTATGTAGATGATGAATCCAGAAGGGGTTACTAAAGAGTATTCCTACCGAAAACTCAAGGAAGATAGTGAAAGTTTGTAAGACCGTATAACACGGATAAACAGTAATGCAGAGTATAAACAGTAAATAATGCGGAATATAAACGCTGCAAATAAAATGACACCAGAGATTTTATACTGGTTCGGAGCATTGTCCTACGTCCAGTCCCAGACTAACTTCTGGCTTTAACTAACAATATCCTCACTTAACTTGGAGGAATAGGTAAACAACACCTGAGCAGCAGAACATGATTTTTGCCTCAGCAGTAGAAGAGGACTTTCCCTTGCTTGAGGAGCAGAACAGGACTTTAATAAAGTATAAAAGTAGTTGACTCAATGTGTTCTTGATAACACTGATATGTCTATTAAGATTGCAAACTTCCTATAATCAATTCCTCAAGAATATAAAGAGTATGTGAAGATTTGAAAGGAAGGATACTGCTAAGAATCAAAGTATATAAAGTATAACTCAAAGATTCAAAGCAGTGAAGAGTATGAGAGCACTAGAGTAATCACAAGAGAGAATAAAAAGAATTAGAATCAGAAATCGATAATTATGAAGTATGAGATAACTCGTATATATAGTTTTTAGAGAGATGCAACTCTTAGTGAAGAGTTTCAGACAAGAGAGACAATTGTTGACGAAGTGCAACTCTTCATGGAAGAAGGTGTCCGTTCAGAAATTTGACAGTTGAAGTCAGTTCAGTCGACTGGGTATATTTGATCAGCCGACTAGTGTTTGAAAATTTAAAAATATTTGCCCGTTTAAAATTATAACCAGTGTTCACTGCTGTGCATATGCACAGTCAGTCGACTGGCATGAATAGTCAGTCGACTGGCTGTGCATATATTGCACAGTGAGCTCTGTTTGTAAAGAAAGAATTAAAAAAATTGAAAACTTGAGGATTGATTTTAACATATGTCTAAGACTCAACACATATAATAATTACTTTAAGCATAGAGTTGTAGTCTTATCCTATGTTGTCTTCTTTTTATCATGTATGAATGCAAATTCTTCTTTAGCTTCTGAACCGTTTTGTCATGAATCAAAACTAGTGATTCAACATTCTCCCCCTTTTTGATTGATGACAAGCTGTATATATCTTAGAGAGAAAATTTTTCTCCCCCTGAATGTATGATATCTTTTTCCTGCATCAAATATGTTAGTGCACATACTTTTTCTTCCACTTTGTCATCGACAAAAAGGAGATACAACAAACAAAATATAAATGTAAAGTGCAGAAATAAATATAAAAGAGAGACTATTTAATACAAGTCTCAATAGATAAATAAGTTGCAAGATTCAATATGTTTAAATTGACAATAAAGTTATAGACAAGCAAATAATTCATACCCAACTCCCTCACCAAAAGACCTAGTCATCAAGCTTCCAATTGTATTCTTCCTCTGGTGCGGGCTCCTTTCTTGGCCTAGAAGTTCCTTGAGCACCACTGCCTGTGCCACTAGTATCACTACTAATATGCTCTTCAGAAGTTGACCATGTAATCTTGGTTCTGGACGTTTACCATGTGCTATTGAAGAAGCAGTTGTGGAAGACGAACAAGAAATTGCATCCCATAGTATAGAAAAGAATCCTTTTACGTTGTCTAATTTTTTATCAACTTTCTTTAAACGAGTCCTAGTACTTGTTGATTTCTAGAAAGGATTTCTACAGAGTCTCGTAAACTAGCCGATTTTGCAAGATGAATTTCTTCGTCTTCTTCGGGATGAGATGTTCATTCTCGAATAACTGGTCCGCCTGAAGGACGTTGTTGTTGCTGGCGATTCCATTCTTCATATGAGGTAAAAGCTGGAGGAGCTGACGGTAGTTTAATGAGACTTAATGTGCGAATGTTGATAACTCCAACGGAAGAAGTTTCGGATTCCGGTTGAGGTATACCCACATTTAAAAGCAATCTCATTATATATTCTCCGAAATAAATTGTTCTCATATTACCATTGTTGAAGGTGAGAAACTCATCCAATATTCTTCGTAGCCAATTGACTTGAATTCCTCCCCATACCACATATAATGCTTTGAAATTTTCTGGGTAGATAAGTTCATATGACCCTGTTCTTGGAAGGATACTCCTCATGAAAGCTTTGTGAAGAATTCTTGCTTTTGGTCGAAGGAGAATAGATTTTTTTTCCGTCATATTGTCACCCATGAACATATGGCTAACTCAATCCCTTTGTCGAATATTACAATCGACATCATCCAGTGGAATACCATGATTGGGAGTTTGAAGTATGTGTTCCATTCGATCTAAGGAGAAGAACACTTGATGCGCACAAACTAAACTCCAAACACAATCATCCCTATTTGATGGACGTTGATGAGGAAGATTTAATTTTGCATAAAAAATCTTTACCATGAGATGATTGATCTTGTGAAAATTAACATTCAAGTCAAGTAGAGATTCCAATCCGGATCTACGCAAGAGTTCTTGTAAGCCATAAGCCGCGAAATCGCTGTAAATCATGAATGAACCTTCAAAGATCCTTGAGTTTTTCATTTTATGCCATCTTGTTATTGCTACATCATTATATAGCCATTGTGCAATTTGGGCATCGGTAGGATCGACTGAAGAAGAGCTTTGCCTATGACGTATTGGAGGAGCCATTCGATTGAGTTTTTAGTGAAAAAAATGAGTTTAATTGGGATTTTAGGGTTTGTGGATGAAATAGATTTTGGTTAAAACTGAGAATGGTAAAGTGAAACTTGGGAAAAAAGTAACTAAATAAGGTAGACAGTAGTAGTTTTGAACAGCCAGTCGACTGAGAAAAGCATTCAGTCGACCGGTATACTGAAATGTACAAAAATTATGAACAGCCAGTCGACTGATCGTGTCAGGTCAGTCGACTGACTGTTTTCCCGAGAGTTTTGAGCACCTATAAACAGTCGACTGGTTTACAATTTCAGTCGACTGACTGGAGCTAAAAATTACAGTGAAGTTTAAAAAAAAAAATGTTATAAAAAAAATACATAATTGAACTACAAATAATCAGGAACAATAATATAAAAGAAATGATGATTATTTAGGAGTTTTTTGGAGAGGATTTTTGTGGTTTAACCTTAGTATTCTCAACATAAGGTCGCAAAGGAGACCAATAATTTTGGCGTTTCCATGAGTTTGGAGATGCCGGAGGTTGAGGTGGAATTTGTTCCCATTTATTCCAGCTGGATGAATTTGGCTGATGAGATGTTGAAGGTTGAACAACGTCATGTTTAGTTGATTTTTCACAAAATTTAAGGGCGATAGATTCTATAATGCTAAGGCGATTGGAAATTCATCCGTTGTTTATAAAACATTTCTCTCTGTAGACTGACTTGTTCCTGTTGGTAATGATGGATTTCATCAATTTTTTCTTTTGTTTTTGGTGAAATAAACAATGATCTTCGAGACTTTTTAGTTTTTGGTGAAAATCCGGTGTGATATCGACCTGGTTCGTGTACAGGGGTAGGAGTTGGCAATGATGGTGTCGAGCTACTGGATGATTTATAGTTACTGGAGGATGTTAGAGTTGCAAAGGACAATTTGGAGTTTGAGGAATCGTAAGAGTCATTAGAGGCCATTGATGAGGAGCTTGAATTTTTAAAGTTTGTTTGAAAAGTAAGGATGATTAAGGAAAAAAAGAATGCAGCTTATATAGATGCATTTCAGCTGAGATTGAGTGGTTATGAACAATCAATAGCTAACGGCCAGAGATAAATAATAGTGGATAAGAATTAGTCGAAGGATAAATGGTTAAGAATGAATGATACATATGACTCAATAGGAAAACATTCATGGCACAACTGGTAAGATATTGAACTACCAGCTAGAAGACCCAAGTTCGAGCTCCAGTGGCTATGTTATTTTATTTTTGAACGAAAATTTTCAGAATAGTTAAAACCATTCTTCTAGATGAAGCAAGAAACAATCATAGCTCAAATGGTAGGAAGCATTTGAAACACAATAAAGGAGAGGTCATGAGTTCAAGTCTTGCTAGAGTCATAAAAATTTTATTTTTATTTTGATAAAATTTGAGTGAAAGTTATACACACACACACACACATATATGTATATATATATATATTTTGTCAAGATGTGCTATTAGAAGCTACAAATACAGATAGTATATATAAAATTTTATAAATTTTTAAAAGAGATAATACCAAGTTCTCGTCTTAAATTAATGAAAGTATTTTCGTTTAAAGGTTTTGTAAATATATCTGCCAATTGTTTATCAGAGGAAACAAATTCTAGATTTATCAAATCCTTTTCAATATTATCACGAAGAAAATGACGACGAATGTCAATGTGTTTTGTTCGTGAGTGATTAACAAGATTTTTAGATAAATTAATAGCGCTAGAATTATCACAGTAAATAGTTGATTTAGATAAATTGAAACCAAAATCTTGTAGTGTTTATTGCATATAGATAACTTGAGCACATGCCAGAGTGGCAGAAATATTTTCTGCTTTACATGTCGATAATGAAACTCAGTTTTGTTTCTTACTAAACCAGGATACAAGAGACTGTCCAATGAAATGACAAGTCCCACTTGTGCTTTTTCTATCTGTCCAGCTTCCTTCAAAATCAGCATCACTATATGATACTAATTCAAAAGGAAATTCCTTTGGATAGAATAGTCCAAAGTCCTTGGTTTTATTAAGATGCCGTAGTATACGTTTCACTGCTCGTAAATGTGATTCTTTGGGATCTGCTTGAAATCGTGCACATAAATAAACACTCATCATTATGTCAGGTCTATTAGCTTCTAAATATAGTAACGATCCAATCATACTTCGATATAATTTTGATCAATACTTTTGTCATTTTCATCTTTATCAAGATGTATGGTTGTACTCATAGGAGTTGGTTTGGTAGAAGTATTTTTCATACCAAAGCGATTAATTAGATTGTTACAGTATTTTTCTTGATTAATAAAAATACCATTTTCTAGTTGTTTTATTTGTAAACCAAGAAAATAATTTAACTCACCCATATGTGACATTTCAAATTCATTTGTCATTATTTTAGAAAATTCTTGACAAAGCTTTTCATTGTAGAGCCAAAAATTATATCATCAACATATATTTGAATAATTAAAATATTCTGTTTATTTCTTTTAATAAAAAGAGTTTGATCAACCTTTCCAATTTCAAAACCAGAATTTATTAAATAACTTTTAAGACGATAGTACCAAGCACGGGGTGCTTGTTTCAAACCGTGTAAAGCCTTTTTTAGCTTATAGACATGGTCAGGAAATTGTTCGTGTATGAATAATGGTGGTTGTTCAACATAAACATTTTTTTATAAAACCACTTAAAAAAGCACTTTTGACATCCATTTGATATAATTTAAAGTTATGAAAACATGCGAATGCTTGTAAGATTCGTATTGCTTCTAGTCTAGCGACTGGAGCAAACGTTTCTTCATAGTCAATTCCTTCTAGTCTAGCGACTGGAGCAAACGTTTCTTCATAGTCAATTCCTTCTTCTTGATTATAACCTTGAGCAACTAATCTAGCTTTATTTTTAGTAATTTTTCCTTGTTCATCTGCTTTATTTTTAAAAACCCATTTTGTACCAATAACTGATTGATCACTAGGTCGTGGAACTAAATCCTAAACGTCATTTCTTTCGACTTGGTTTACTCTTCTTGCATAGCGATTAACCAATTTTCATCAGTAGATGCTTCTTTAATATTTTTAGGTTCAATATGAGAAAGAAAAGCTACATGACCCATTTGATTTAATTGACTTCTTGTTCTAACAGATGAATTTAGTTCTCCAATAACATTAATAGAAGGATGATCTCTTAATACTCTAGGTGGAGATCTTAGTTCATTGTTATTGTGGGTAATGTTTTCATAAGTTGTAGTTTCTGTATTTGTGGTATTATCAGGGAAATCTTCATCATCTATTATACTTGGAGTTGGTTTAAAATTTTCATCGAAAGATACATGAAGAGTTTCTTCGATGATAGTTGTTCTTTTATTATAAATTCGATAAGCTTTGCTACGATCCGAATATCCTAAAAAGATTCCTTCATTGGATTTTGGATCAAATTTACCAAGCTGATCTTTTGCGTTTAAAATAAAACATTTTGAACCGAAAACTTTAAAATAGAAAATATTTGATTTTCGTCCATTAAAAAGTTCATAAGGAGTATTCTTAGTTAGTGGTCGAATAGAAACACGATTCAAAACATAACAAGCTGTTGCAACTGCTTCAGCCCAAAAATGTTTTGGTAACGTACTTCCATTTAACAAAGTCCTTGCACATTCTTGTACGGTCATATTTTTACGTTCTACAACCCCATTTTGTTGTGTCGTTCTAGGAAACGAAAAATTATGGAATATTCCTTTTTCCTTACATAAATGTTCAAAGGCTTCGTTTTCGAATTCCCCCCATGATCACTTTTTATGTTTTTGATTTTCAATCCTTTAAAATTTTGAATTCTTTTGACAAACAATTTGAAATTATCAAAAGTATCACTTTTATTTTTCATAAAAATAGTCCAAGTATATCTAGAAAAATCATCAATAATTACAAACACATATGTACTGTGATTAATGGATTGTACTTGTGTTGGTCCAAATAAATCCATATGCAGTAATTCAAGTGGTTGTAAGGTTGAAATAACCTTTTTAGATTTAAAAGATGATTTAGTTAATTTTCCTAACTGACATGCATCACAAATATGATCTATTTTAAAATTCATTTTTGGTAGACCTTTCACTAAATCATTTTTAGAAAGCTTATTTATAGTTTGGAAATTAATATGACAGAATCGTTTGTGCCATAACCAAGGATCATTTTCTTTGGCTATTAAACACATATCTGAATTATGATTTATTTTCATATTCAGAACATGGATATTTCTATCTCTATTCCCTTCAAAGATAAGATTTTGATTTTGATCAAATATACTACATTTGTTTTCAGAAAAAGTGATTTTGAATCCTTTGTCACACAATTGGCTGATACTAAGTAAATTATGTTTTAAATTTTTGACAAGAAGAACATTTGAAATAAGAGGTAAATTTGAAATACCATTATTGCTCACATCGCCTTTGCCGATGATATATCCTTTGGAGTTGTCTCCAAAAGTGACAGAGCCTCCATCTGAGTAAATAATATTTGATAGCATATCTTTGTCTCCTGTCATATGTTTTGAGCAACCACTGTCGAGTATCCATTTTCCTCTTTTCTTGAGTGGGACCTATAAAAAATATAAGATAATATGGGTACCTACCTTTTTAATAGGGTCCTAAGAGTTAAATCTTAGGAAACCAAACCCAAGAGGGCTTAGTATCCCATTTAAAAATATAATCTTTATTTTTATGAACAGTTTCTAAAAAGGTGTTTATATATTTTTTTAATCAAATTGTTGTTTGTTTTAGGAACCCAAACTTTTATGTTTTTTGAGTAAGAATTCCTCTTTGTCAGAACTGTAGCAGGATTAATATTTCTCCTAATTTTCTTTTTAGATGGAGCGGTTGTTTTCTGAACATATCCTAATCCTTTCTTACTTGAAACAGATTGAGAGTTATCAATAATTTTTGATAAAGTTTCTCTTCCTTATTAAAGTTTGAAACATTTTTGGTGATGCTTTCTAACTTAGTTTTAAGACTAGTATTATCCAATTCTATCAATTTTACTTTTGTTTTTAGTTCATGATTTTCAAAAACAAGAGCATCATTTTTCTCTTTTTGAGTTTCAATTTCTTGACTCAAAAGAGTGAGTTGAGAATTGATATTAGAGAATGATTCTTGTAATTTTTCAAGTTCTTCCTCTAGTATTTTTTCTCTCTCATCCTTAAGCATATCTCTTTCGAATTCTGCTTTGTTCTGATGTTCACGTGTCTCCTTATATTTTCTTTTGAGAATTTTCAAAGTATCAACTAGTTCTTAATTTATTTCAATCATATCATCAAAAGTAAAATCACTAACCTTGTTTTCAGTAGCCATGAAGCAGACATTTGCTTGCTTGTTTTCACTGTCACTACTGTTCTCTGATGAAGAAGTGTCTGAATCATCCCATGTTACCGAGAATGCTTTCTTTTTCTTGTCTTTTCTGCCTTTGAAATATTTTTTCTTTAATTCTGGACATTCCTTCTGAATATGACCTTTCTTATGACAATTGAAACATTCTAGAACCGAAGATGATGGTTTGTTTGGAAAGTTCCTTTTTCCATTATTTTTGTTATTTTTTCGGAATTTCAAGAACTTTTTGAAATTTTTAGCAATAAATGCTAGATCCTCTTCATCCGAATCTTTATATTTTTCTTCTTTAGCATGAAAAGCTATGTTCTTTTTATCTTGTGCTTTTACTCGTATTGCCTGCAAATTCACTTCATAGGACATTAGATTTCCTATTAACTCTTCAGGTTTTATGGTAGAGAGGTCATTAGCTTCTTCAATAGCCAAGACTTTTCTTTCCCATTCATCCGTTAAAGAGTTTAGGATTTTTGATACAGTATCAAAATCAGTGTACTTTTCTCCAAATCCTAATAGTGAATGATAGATATCTTGAAATCTTGAGTACATATCATTAATGGATTCATCTTGTTTCATTCTAAAGTTTTGAAATTGATTTTTGAGCATGGAGATTTTGCTCTGTTTGACCTTGTTAGTTCCTTCATGAGTGATTTTAAGCGTTCTCCATATTTCATAAGTAGTTTGACACATGCTAACACGATTAAATTCATTTCTATCTAGTGCACAGAATAACATATTCATAGCTTTAGCATTGGCAGTAGCATCTAATTTTTGTGTGTTTGACCAAGTGGAGTATTCTCCAGTAGGAGGAATGTATTCAATCTGTGTAATATTCCATGATTCAAAACTATTAGACTGCATATAAATTCTCATACGAGTATATCAATAATTATAATTCAAACCATTAAAAAATGGAGGTCGTGCATTGGATTGACCTTCAATAAAACTAGTGTTAGTGGTAGTGCTGGTGTTATTTTCCATATTGGCAGGATATCAGATAACTTTGTGACGGTTATAAGATGCCTGGCTTTGATACCAAATGAAAGTATGTAGGACCATATAATATGGATAAACAGTAATGCAAAGTATAAACAGTAAATAACGCAGAATATAAATGCAGTAAATAAAATGATACCATATATTTTATACTGGTTCGGAGCACCGTCCTACGTCCACTCCCAGACTAACTTCTGGCTTGAACTAACAATACCCTCACTTAACTTGGAGGAATAGGTAAACAACACCTGAGCAGCAGAACATGATTTTTGCCTCAATAGCAGAAGAGGACTTTCCCTTGCCTGAGCAATAGAACAGGACTTTAACAAAGTATAAAAGTAGTTGACTCAATGTGTTCTTGATAACACTGATTTGTCTATTAAGATTACAAACTTCCTATAATCAATTCCTCAAGAATATAAAGAGTATGTGAAGATTTGAAAGGAAGGATACTGCTAAGAATCAAAGTATATAAAGTATAACTCAAAGATTCAAAGCAGTGAAGAGTATGAGAGCACTAGAGTAATCACAAAAGAGAATAGAAAGAACTAGAATCAGAAATCGGTAATTATGAAGTATGAGATAACTCCTATTTATAGTTTTTAGAGAGATGCAACTCTTAGTGAAGAGTTTCAGCCAAGAGAGACAATCGTTGATGAAGTGCAACTCTTTATGGAAGAAGGTGTCCGTTCAGAAATTTGACAGTTGAAGTCGGTTCAGTCGACTGGTGTTTGAAAATTCAAAAATATTTGCCCGTTTAAAATTATAAGCAGTGTTCACTGTTGTGAATATGCATAGTCAGTCGACTGGCATGAATAGTCAGTCGACTGGCTGTGCATATATTTCACAGTGAAGTCTGTTTGTAAAGAAAGAATTAAAAAAATTGAAAACTTGAGGATTGATTTTAACATATGTCTAAGACTCAACACATATAATAATTACTTTAAGCATAGAGTTGTAGTCTTGATCCTATGTTGTCTTCTTTTTGTCATGTATGAATACAAATTCTTCTTTAGCTTCTGAATCTTTTTTTGTCATGAATCAAAACTAGTGATTCAACAGATTGTTAGGATATAACTCTCCTTTATATATATTGACTATGTAAAATATATGAAGCTTATTTAGATATGTGGTTGAAAATAATCATACCATGGTAAACAATGAATACGTGCAATAATTAATTGTTAGATATGTGGTTGAAAAGGACCGTACTATAGTAAGCAATGAAATTGAATTCTGGAGATTTGAAAAATGTGTGCTTAAATTAAACCGAAAGCAACTAATATAATATGAATGTATGGTGATATTTTAGTTGATTAGAGTTGCAATTGTGAGTCAGGATGATTAAAGCCATGACACTTGATTTAAAACCATTTTAATGAAATATGGACAGGATATTGTTTGGTGTGAGTGACATCGTTAAATTTGATTGTTATGTCATGTATTTATAACCGACACCACACTTGTATGTTATTATTAAGCATAATTATACTCATATCTAGATTTCTAGCATAACTCGAGGTTTTTATGTATATAACAATGCCTTGGGTCAGACATAGGTGTTGTATCTCCAGTTTAGCTTCCTATTGGAAGTCGATTTATTTTGTTTTGTGAGTTGTCCTTACGATATGTATATTGTGTTGGAGTTCTATGAAGTTTAAGTTCATCATCTATTGTCTAGAAGCCAAGATCTGCAACACTATCTAGTTTATTTAGAGATATGATGAAGATGAGATTGTTCAAGCATCTATGGACATATTTGAAGATCGATTGCCATAAGAGTCATTACATGGACAATTGAGATCGATAGTTTTTGGAGTGTACATAATTTGTCGAGTTTTAAGTGATGTATTTTAGGTGGTCCTTGTATTAGATAAGTTGTGACATACATACATATATATATTCGTTTCCGTAGTGATATCGATCCCCGTGACAACCTTTACTTATTTGTTTTCATGATATATGAATTATTCAATTCTAAAACTCGTGTATATTACCTTGTGTTGATAAGAAATACGTACTATTGCAAATATGTTTAGATATTGAAGTGTATCTATGTTGACTTAAAGTTGTGTATATAAGTGATCGCTCCTTCTATGCCCATTGGTCCGATCCATCAGATGGTAAACCCCCTTTGATAATTCGGTCAATAATGGGATCAAAGCAAGGTTGAAATATAATTGAATAAATTATGAATTAGGACATATTTGACCATTGAGAAGTTAAACATAGGTTGTTACCCAGTCAGTATAACCAAGTTAGAGTTAGGAATAACTTGTGTAAGTGACACATGAGTGAAGTTGGTATTATGAGAAAAGAACCCTAGAAAGGAATTATATATTTATCTTTGAAATATACGTAACTGTTGCTGAAAATTTGTAGATAAATGCTGGATAAGTAAGAATGTTTATCTAATATGGGATGAATGTTGTTTTTCAAAAAATGGTTAGAACTAACAAACCCATAGCTGGTATATCTCCTGGATCACTAAATGGTCAGGAAAGCAGGTCAGAAAATCAGAGTGTCCTATCGACAACGGGACAAGGGATGGAAGTTATAAAGCATATGAACATTGCTAGAACACCAAATTCTAATCCCATAATAGAATTCATCATGCTTTGTAATGACTATACAAGTTTAGGAGGAAAGCCATTTTTGAGAGATGAAGGAATTATGGTTGTGCATACTTGGTTTAGATCTTGCGAAAGGATTTTAATGATTTAGGATTAACAAACCCAGAGAAAAGGAGGTTGGTATCTCGATATCTTTAATCTAGTGCTTTGAACTGATATAATTCCTTCACAACAATCATACCAGAGGAAGAAATAACATGGCAAGGGTTCAAAGATCTATTTAATGCTCATTTTCTTCTTGAAGCTGAAAAGATAGCTTTACTATAAAAATATAAAGATTTAAGTGAAGAGAATTCATCAGTGACAGAATATATGAACAAATTTAATGCTCTCTCTAAGAATGGACTAGCATTGATAAATTCCCCATTGGAAAAGAATAAAAAGTTTATTCTTGGATTATATGCATAATTGAGTGACAAATTACTCACTTAAATAAGAATCCATTTTAGAAAATCATGAATATGGCTTTAAGGTACGAAAAGTTTAGGAACGTAACTCAAGCCCCAAAGAACACTCTACCTAACCATTTCAATAGAAAAAGAGATCCTTTTTCAAAAGAACAACTGGAAGTCTAAAAAGAATAAGAAACATTTCCACTTAAGGTGAACCAATCCAAAGAAATCAGTTCAATCGAAAAAACCCGAACAGAAGAAGAAATTTGAGAAATCCGAGGTTGATTGTTATGCATATAGAAAGAATGGTCAATATGCTAACTATTACTCGACAACAAAACGAAGATTTTATAGTTACGATGATAGGGGTCATATGGCAAGATGGCACAGAAAGCCCAAGTAACAGATTCCATGTAAAATGTTCACAATTAAGGAACCCGGTTCTGCATGGGAAAAAGGGAAGAAAGTCTTGGAAGGTACGCTTCCTTTAAGAATGAAATTCTATGAAACTTTGGTTTGTCATATTAAGTAAAAGTATATTTTCTTGAGTAATCTAAATTAATAAAAAGGGTGATACTATTATGAAATCTGTAAGAGAACCTAATCTAAATTCCACAGTAAAGTTATACCATAGAGATAAATTGTGATAAAGCGGATGTAAGCATCTTGTAGTGATCATAGTGCATAGCTGAAGCTAATTGAATTGTTTAAGCCGTGCATAATTAATCATTGAATTTATGTATAGATGGTTGCCTACTTGTTAGTTTTGTTTTCATAAGTGTTGTTAAGTATACTGGTTTTTAAAACAAGTGTTAATACTCATAAGGATATAAACCCATTTGAATATAAAATGAATGGACCAAGTTCCAAATTATTGCTCGATGATATTGGACTCGCTTATTTAAATTAAATATAAGCCAGTGGTTTTCCCGAGCTAAACCACAAGCGGATGAGGTAATTTTGTAAGGAAAGAATAATATTGGATATTGACCCTATTAACTTATCCATTATGTGACTATGAATTCTGGTCGTTACACCCGGCCAGTGTCAATAGAGATTTCTAAACACCAAAATGAGATATTTTGACATAACAATATTCTGAGTAAAAGATATTATTCTTAGAATTGACTAATTAGAGTTTCATCATACTAGATTACCATGGGATAAACAAATGATCACTTTTCAGTAGTTCGATCATATGGAAAGGTTTTGATTACACGTAAAGTAATTTAAGTTATTCTCTATAAGAAATGGGATAAAAGAAATAAAATAATAAGAAAATTTTATTAGACAGTTAGGAATCTACCCAAAATTAATGGAATTCAGGATTGATTAAACCTCTAATTTGGATTAAGAATTGAATTGGAGATTTTTTTAGAATAGTAAAAAACTTTGGAATAATTATTTCCGTAAGATCTTTAATGGTTGAGTGATATCTGAAAAACTCATCAAGAATACTAGAGTTATAACAGTTTAAACAGATCAAATTAGAGAACAAGTGACCTCGATAAATAAGACATTCCATTGATATAATAAAAGTTCAAAAGTTGAGTAACCATAAAAAAAATCATATACAAGACCGAAGAGTTCATACCATGGACACGACCCATTTAGTTTGACTCATTAAGTTTATTTAAATTTTAATCAAGTTGTGAATGCTTGATTGATTTTTAGTTAACTTTATTTTATTATTCTATGTATGGATGTATATAATTATATAATTAACACCATATAAGATAAGTTATAGTACTTTCCGATAAATAACGAGGATGCATTTTTTTAAGGAGGGGAGTCTGTAATATCCCATTGCTTTAATAATTATCATAAATATTATTTAGGAATTTTAAAAGAATAAAATAAATTTGAAAATTTTTAATTGAAAATCTTTGAATTTTAATCATATTTTAATCATGAAAACTATTATATTTGCTATAAATAGTGAAAAAACTAAAAAATAATTTTGGAAATTTATGGTGATTTAGTCCAATAAAAGTAATTCTAGAATTTATTTGAAAAATAATAATTTAAAAAATTTAAATTTGAATAACATTTTTAAAATCCAAAATTTGTTTGTAAAAATTACTTTTGGAAATTAAATAATAAGTATGAAAATTAGTTTGGAAATAAAACAAATATTTTATACATGCTAAAAATTTAAAAGTAGTATTATAATAAGATAATTTTTTTTATTTATATAAATTTATAAGGAGAATTGTTGAGATATGATTGAAAATAATTTATAAGTGAATTTGAAACTCATATAATATATAAATACAGGTATTTGATTTTGGAATTGAATATTAAATGATATTAAAAAAGTACTTGGTTAAATTTAAAAGAATTTATAGTAAGATTTCAAAGAAAGAAAAATTAAGTATATAAGTAAATATTTTAGAAAACATGGGTAGATTTTATAAAATATGAAATATGAGTTTAAATTTAGTAAACAAAGAATTTGTTTGAATTTGATTCAAAATATTGGTCGTCTAGTCTACAAGCAGTGGAAAGTTGCTCGATTAGATTTGAATAAATTAAATAATACTTGGCCTAGAATATTAAGTGAAATCTAGTTTTTAATCGATATACAAGTTTCAAATGGAAGAATTGGATGTCTGGATGAATTTGAGTGATTTTAAATACTTGTTTAATTTTGGAAATACAAGTATAGAGTTATGATATATATTTTCGCCTTTGATACATATTGATGCAAGTTTATTATACCGCATTATATTAATTTTAATGGATAAATTTTCGTATTTGAATTGAAATGCTTGAACGCACTATTGTGTGATCATTGAATTATATATAAACAACATTTATTTGGGATATAGAATCATTTCAGGAATAATATCTTAGATATCCAAATGTTTCTAAAAGATATAATTAAACATTTGATGAAAACGATACGAGGTATTAACTATTAGATTATTAGAATCCATCCTAGAGGGATGATTTGAGGACTGTAACCCGAATTGGGATGACTTTGTTCCTTGCCACAAAATTCAATGATTTGCTGCATTGATAATATAATGAATAGTAAGACATTAGAGACGTAGTGCCACGGGAGCTAGCACACCAAATTGGAATTAGGAAGTGACTACAACACACAAAATGCATGCGCCTCCAAAAGCCAGAAGGGCAATGCGACTAAGGGATTGTGTGAAGTGCACTCACAATTGGTTGTTAGCACGGTTGAAAAGACCGCACTGGCTTGTCAATGCAGTTAGTCTATGTAAAGGGTGAATCTAGAAGGGTTTCCAACGAGTATTCCTGTTGGGAACTCAAGCAAGTGTTAAGATATGACTCTTCTTTATATGAATTAACCTCATAAAGTATATGAACATTGTTCAGATATGAGGTTGGAAAAGACCTTACTATAGTAAATAATGAATATGTACAACTGTTAATTATTTAGATATGCGGTTGAAAAACACCATACTATGATAAACAACGAAAACAGAAATTGGAGATCTGAAAACTAGGTACTTGAATTTAATTAAAAGCAACATATATAATATGAATATATTTTGATATTCTAGTTGGTTAAAGTTGCAGTTGTGAGTCATGATGGTTAGAGCCGTGACACTTGCGTTAAAACCATTTTGATGAGATATAGGTAGGATACCATTTGATATAAGTGACATCGTTAGATTTTTTTTTTGTCACATATTTATACCAGACACTACACTTGTATGTTACTATTGAGTGCTATTATACTCACAACAAGATTTCTAGCTTGACTCGAGGTTTGTTACACTACTAGAAAACATGTCATTTGCTTCGGTTGTTTACTTCATGTTGCTTCGGTTCAACAACCAAAAAAATGAAGACGATGCAACAGGCCTAAACCTGTTGCTTCGGCTATCCAACTGAAGTAAAAGAGGGGTCTTTTGTTTCGGCTGTTAGTAACAACAGAAGCAAATAAGGGTCTTTTGCTTTATTTGAAACTAGCAACCGAATAAAAAGAAGGGTCTTTGGCTTAAAAAAGACTCCTCTTTTGCTTCATTTATTACTAACAACTGAAGAGAAAGATAATTAAAACAAAAAATTGATATTAAATCCCCATGGTAAGCTTGAAAATTGCATCCATGTAAAAATTGCAATACTGAACATCATCATACATACCAAAATACATATCTATGATCTATAACAAATGTTTGTAATAAATAACGCCCTTGTCTGAAATTACCTCTATCATGAAGCAAATTTTGCATTAAATTAAGCGATTTGAACATATAATAAAGTTATTTTACATGATAGAAGTTTACTCGAACATATATACATCTAATAAGAGTCAGAAAATTTAATTCATTAATACGTAAGCTTCTTTTCGAGGTTTGTTCCTTACACTGGTATCATTGGCTGCAGCTACAGCAACAGCAACTTCTTCCCCTCTAAATGTGATTCCCTCTCCACCTTCTACTCTTTTTCCTTCTTCTTCCTTCACCTCATTCTCTTCCATTATTTCTCTGTTTATTGCTAGCTTCACCACGACTTACAAATTGTGTGCATATAACCATTTGTCAACTATGTTTATGTCAGAAAATGAAAATAAAACCATTTAAACGGAAGCATATGCTTCAGTGTACTGAAGCGGTAAACTAAAGTGTATGCTTCTGTGTAAAATTGAAGCACATTCTTTAATTTTTCATATCGAAGCACATGCTTCAGTATGTAAAACTGAAGAGCATGCTTCTATACGAAACACTAAAGCACATACTTCAGTATACTGAAGCACATGCTTCAGTAACTGAAGCACATGGCTTCTGTTCAAAAACTGAAGCATATGCTTCAGTTCAAAAAAATTGAAGCATATGTAGTAATTGCTTGTAAACTAGTTAAATGCAAAATAAAAATTAAGATAAAGCACCATGTTTGTTTTATAATCTATATCTGGATAAATGCTATGGCAAAATCAACTCGACAAAAATTAAGACAAAGCTAAAACAGAAGTTTCTCCATGAGCTTTTTATTTTGAACTTTGTTAGTACCTCAACAAAAATTATGAATTCTTACATAATATGTAAATGAGAGTGTAACATTCTTTCAAATTTCAAATTTCAAATTTCAAATTTCAAATTTCAGCCGATGAATGCTTATACTGGTAGATGTCATATGTATCTGTACTTATTCTTAAGAAGTTATTGAATTATATATAATAGTTTTTTAGTACACCGAACACAAAGTTTGATATTTTTTTATTGATTGTTCTTTTCATGAAAATTCTTTTTTTTTGAAAACCCAGGAGAACCGGAGATTTTAGATATTTTTTGATATTTTTTTTCATGAAAAGTGAAATTCATTTTCTTTTAGATTAAAAGTTGGAGTACATACGTGTAAAAAGATTGAATATCAAATTAACTACAGGTTTATTTTAGGTAAATTACATATAAGGGAAAAGCATCTGGTGTGTAATATGTAAAAATGTAAATAAATTACATGTTTTAGAAGACCTTATTAATAGATTATATAAATTTTGTGGTATATACTATAAAAGTTTATGTAATTACACTCAGCTTTTGCTTCAATTAGTTTACTTTCAGAAATTGTTACTAGATATACCTTAATATTTATTTATCAACGAACAAATTAGTAAACCGTCTGTAAGAGAATAATTTTGAATATATTAAAGATAATCATACCTATATATGATATCCAAAACCAGATAAATAAAACAAACCTAAAAATAATGAAGAAGAAGAAGAAGTTTATCCCAAACTACATATTGATAAAATTAAGTGTACCTATAGATGGGTTGCAATATTATGTCTTGTGAGATAATCAATTCCCATGAGCTCTAAAATCATGGATGATACTACTTTTCCTACCACAAGTTGCTCCACCACGTGACCAAATCTCCGATGAAGCTCCGCAGTCCAGTCCAGCTATGATAATTATAATACATAATTAAAGAAAAGAAAACCATAAACCGCTTTATAATTTGAGAAGTTAATAAAGATTCGACTTTTTTGGAAAAGAAAACGAAATAGAGAAATACAAGTTCTACTATTGAAATAAAAATTTGGAGTCAAATGTTTATTAAAAAAACATAAAGCTAAATTGCAGTGCATAAACTGATTGCTGGGGAGCTCAATATCAACATCTTTAAAATGACGTCCTTAATACCATGGGTGTTGGAGAATGCCTTATGTGCACTCATAGTGCATTCTAAAACTTGCACAGGAGCCAGATACAATATGTCTCATAGATTAATTTCAGGTAAAAACAATACAAAATAGTTACTTAGCTTAGAATAAAATTACATCTACCTGATAAAATAGGCAGTAAAAAATATATTAAATAAATTACAAAATTACAATCTGGTACTTGTTTCAGAGCTTAGTACATGAATGGCGTTGAACATTTACAAGGTCACAATACCATCTCTTTCATATCACTATTTGGAAAAATTATCTAATTTTCACGACTATTCAGTAAAATGTATCAATATGGATAAAATTAATCTAATTAGGGTCCGTAGAGAAAATATGAACAATATTGTCGCCCACAACTATCATGCAATTTAAACCGTTGAAGATATAATCTTTGTCTACATTTTTAGTATTTTCAAAAATGGAACACTGGATTGTGAAAATTAGAAGGAAAATGGTTAATTTAAACACTAATTAAGAAAAATAACTTTACTTGAAACTTGAAATTGTGAGATCATAAATAAGGCAATGTGCAAATAATAAAGGATTTTGATCTCTCTTAAATTATATAACTTGAAACTTGAAAATATGAAATCATAAAATAAAGCAGTGTACAAATAAGTAACGGATTTTGTTCATTCTTGTTTTGAGAGTGCATGTAACATTACACTTGTTAACCGAGTTTTTAACCAAGCACATTTTCAACGGAAGTTAGAACTTCAAGACGAAGACGAAATGACTCGAGAACTTGGAAATACACTTAGAAGAGGTAGAAAAGCACACTCGAGAAAAACTAAGACATTTGGAGCTAAGTAAACCACTTTGTACCGAGAGGTTTTTCCTTATGTCTTGGCACTGCAAACCTTATACATTTCACATGCTATGCAAACCACTCGTTGTCAAATGCTTTTCTTAGAGTTTGGATAAGAACTCTTAGAATTGATAAGAAGAAAGCAATGAAAGTAGGATAATACAAGGGTTAGCGGGAAAATCATCGTGGACAACTCAAAGACTATGGAAAAGAGTTTGGAATGCGTTGACTTGGAGATTGAAGGACAATGCAAGGAAGAAGACTGGATCTGCACCAATAAAAACCACTCGGCACTGAGAGGTATATTTTACCCGTGTGCCTTCGTGCTCACTTGTACATTAATTAGGCTTGCTTTTGGACTTCGACTTATGCTAGCCCCTGAAACTATAGAGCTGTTTCCCTATAAATATCATCCCTATAGCGGTAAAAGGAGGATCTTGGACTTTGCTCCTTCTTCACCTCCCATCCTTTCCTCACAATAATCACCTAGGCTGATACTATTTGCAGTATGTAACAACCTTGATTTCTATGCTATATAAATAAATAACTTTAATTAAAATAAAATTGTTTTTGTTCGAAATTTGATAATTAATATTTTTGAATAATTTTTTAGTTAATTAAATTCTGTTTAATAAAAGATTTTGATTGGTAAATTGAATTAAATTTATAAATTCTTTTCGAATAATATATTCAAATTGAAATTATTGTTTTAATTGAATATAAAGATACTTTTATAAGTATAAATTACTTTAATCAAATTGAATTTTTTGTACAAATAAATCAAATGGAGCTGTGAAAAGAAAAGAGATGAGATAAAAATTAAAACTAGATTGAATTAAAAATTTAAGGCCTAAACTAGATCAAGCCCAAGCCCACCGTTGTTTCTAAAGAATTCCCCTCCTTATCCTATCTAAATCTAGACCGTTCCCAAAATAATTAATTTCAGCCCTAATACCAACCCTAGTATCGACCGCAACTTTTAGAAAAAATTCGAAGTCGCGACAGGAAGAACGCACGATGGTACTCTAGCCAGCCATCTTCGATAAGGTCTGGAGTGGAGCGACACCTACAACTGAGAAGAGGACCCACCGTGTATGTGCGATTGGAAAGAGAAGCCGTAATCTGAAGTTTGTCGCGATCTCAGGTGGCAACAAATAGGACCGCAAGACCGTGATAGTTGTAACGACGAGTGCGATAGACGTATAAATAGTTGGCGATCGAGGTGATGTGACATGGGGTCGCTGGTAATGGACGAGGCTTGTTCGATGGGCCTGGTTTGCGATGACATGGAACCGCGGCTGCTGGAGTAGTGCAGATGTGTGTGTACACGTTTAGGAAGACGATGCAGGTGTCGGCAGCGATGTCATGATATGCTAGGTTGGAATTTAAGGCGGGTAAATTCACAACTATGTGCAAGTATAGAATCCCTTTTTATTTGTTGTGAATTGATTATTGTGTGGATGGATCCATATGATATGAACTGATTTGGGTAACATTGGATTAACTTGCATTGTTTGAGTGAGTTATATTTTGATAACTCGCCGCTATATATATATATATATATATATATATATATATATATATATATATCCTATTTTTAAAGGAATTTATTGATTGTTTATGATGAATTGGTGATGGTATGGATTGATTTAGATGAAACTGAATTGCATTGTTATAGATTGATGGTTGTCGTGATGAGCTCACATTAATAAATGATTGGATAGAGAATAAAGTGGAATAGAAGATACCGAAGAAAACGAATATTTTTGAAAATAAATAGTAGATTTTCAAATGATTGTTATTTAAAACCGGAAACAATATTTATGACAGAAAAATTGTTTAAGTAAATTGTTTTGATTATTGTTTATGAATAGAGATTGTTTGAAAAATGAAGATTGATAGAATTTGATCAAATAAATGAATCTTTGAATATTTATTTCTATTTACCTATGACTATAAAATATTTGAAGATTTTTATAAAAAAAAGAATTTTAAATATATATATTTGAAATGATAAGTTAATCTTATTTGGATTTAATAAACTAAGACTTCAAAAATATTGTTTTGAAGTAATAAAAAGTTGGATGCAAAGTTATTTACCATATGGGAATTATTATTTATGGCTTTCATTATATATATTGTTAAGTAAAATTTTTGGAAAATAATATATTGTTGTATTTGATTATTTCCAAATAAAGGAAAATAGCTTCAAAACCTTTGGGTAAAATATATAAAAGTGTGAATTAAATTAGTGTGAAATGGTAATTTTGGACTTTATTATACAAATAAATTGCTACAAATCGGTATTTCAGTGTTAAATATTTAAAGGGTGGTTATGGAATGATATTTGAAACAGGAAAATAGGCGCAGGGAAGTAGTTGAAAAAAAATTTAGTCTAAAGGACATCAAATTTGCTTTTTAGTTTGAAAGACATTTGTTAGTGTAAACAGAAAATGATAGATACAACTATCATTCTATGATATACACTAAAAAGTGTCCTTCAATCTAAAAAGCAAACTTTATGTCCCCAGAACTAAATTTTTCTACGACTTTTTCCTTGAGTCTAAAATCCCCTATTTGAAATTTATATTTTTAAAAGTGATAAGTTAATTTTATTTTGGATTTAATAGATTGGAAGTTTATAAAAACAATATTTTGAGGTTATAGTAAGTGGAATGTAATTTATGTATTGAATGGAAATTTTAATTTACGAAATTTTATTTTATGGCTTTAAGAGATTATTTTTAGTTGTAAATATTTATTGGAAAAGTAGAATTAACTAAATTCATTGTTTAAAGGAAATTTCGAATTATAAAAATTATTTATTATTATTATTTTCAATTATTCGAGAAGATTTTTAAAAATGTATATATTATTTTTAGAATGAGTTTTCAAATGATTTGGAATTGAATTGTGCTTTATAGATTTCCTTATAATTAAACAATGGATTTGCAACTATTCTTTTGGGAAAGAAAATAGATTTTGAGGAAAGGATGGAAATTTTATAAATTGAATTTTCTTTTGATTGAAAATTTATACTTGAAATTGTTTTGAAGATTTTGGAAGAATATGTACTTTTAAACACCTTCCAAATTAATAAATAATAGAATTGCATGTTTTGATTGATTTAGACTTTTGTGTGACGAAGAATTAGAATGAACGAAGTTATAGTACCGTCCGATATGGGACTTTCGGTAATATTTTTATGGTTATTCTTTGAACTTGTTGTGTAGAATAATCGTGCGATAATGAGTGCAATTTACAAGCATTGAGTAAATGGATCGATAACACCATATGGTATGAGACATTCGGTGACACCATCTAGTATGTGACATTCGATGATACTATTATGTTTACTCTTTTAACTTATGGTATATGATATTATTATGGGTTGATGTGTAGTATACGAGTATTGAGTAAACAAGCGAGTAACACCAGATGATACGAGACGTCTACTTGATATTTTTTCGATTACTTTATATAAGTGAGGGACACTCTTATTTTGCGGGTTAATGCCTATAGGAAGGGTCCATTGTGTTCCAACTTGTGTTGTGTGCTATTTATCCAGATAGACAAGAGTCCATCCTAGTTGGCTGATTGTGAGGTCGCTCCCCAGATCCATGGCATCACCTAATTTTATATGCTGATGTTTAGATTGTGTAATGATATGCCCCAATGCCACATTAGCCAAATGGTTTATTACCATTGGGAAGTAGGCTTATGAGCACAGAGTATAGATGGATGTAGTATCACGACGACTGGGAGTAATTAAGACTGTGGTGTGCTGTAACTGCTGTGTGTTGTCCCTTTAAGCGTATTGTGTGTTATGTAACTCCCATCTAGGAACACATGACTATATGATTATATTATAGTATTTAGATAACCTCCTAGACATTTATTCAGAGGCGAGGACCTCTTAACCTATTGGAGCATGCTGTGGGGCTCCCAACTGGGATATTTGATTTGAGATATATAGAAATGTACTAACATACTTATAGCACCTCACTAGATTCTATGCTGGTTGATGGATGATTCCTTTTTGTTTTATGGGTGTGTTGATTGCTAACTGGCTATTTGGTTGTTCCACCCATTTGATTATATGTCGTTGATATGTTGATCGACCTTATTTGGGAATATGTTATCTTTTATGTGCATGGTTTTGAGATTTGTTGAAACTTGAGTTATGCACATGCCATTTTGCGTTGTACTTTTTTTATACCATGCCAGCAGTTATGTTATATTGACCTCTACATTCTAGACATAGTCTGACTCGTGTGTTATTTATAAAATACTCGGGTCAGTCCGAGACATTTCAGGTTCAGGGACAAGTTGATCATTTTGTGGATGTTGGGCATAGATCAAGGATAAAGTATTTGTATAAAGTTTGTATATTTGTATTCACAAGTTTTTTGTGTGCTGTTGAGATGTTTATATTGGACACATTGTGTATTTATGATGATAGTGGGCATTTGACTATTTTTGTAGATCCACTTGGACTTGTGTATATTTTATATTATACATATATATATTCGCTGTGTTTATGACTCTGTGATTTATTTTATATTGTGTATTTCTATCCTGAAATCACACGTATTTATTGCTTTGTGCCGATACTATGTACGTAAAGTTTAGTTGTTTATGATTTTTGAAGTACATACCGATGTTATCTCAAAGGGATATCCACGTGTGCAAGTCTGATATCGCATCATTCTCCATATTATCAAACAATTTTATATTGTAACACTTTTTGGTAGTATGGATATAGATGTGGGGTGTTACACATTTCTAGGCTTAATAACCTGTCAATCCCTTGTACCAGTGACTTTAATTCTCTCTTAAATCCATAATTAATAAAACTATAAAGTGGATGTATGCTAGAGATTTCCGAACAACTATAAAAACCTTGTGTCTCTCTACTTTTCTACGCTTTTTTTTCATTTTTCTGTTATTTTTGCTAGATCTAATCCTAAAACATGTCATATTTGGGTGTTGTGCCACTTTTGGCATCAACATTTTGGTGCTTTTATTGAGAAATCAATTTCAAGGTTAGATCTAGCTTGCTATTTTGGATATGGAGAGATCAAGTGGTTAGATCCATAAGTTTTGCTTGAAGAATTAGAAAGTTTGATATTGAAATGAATGGAACCTAGAAGTTCCAATAGATCCACATGAGCAGTAGCTAGTGGTAACGAAGAAAATGCTCATCAAGTTAAAGTTAGTAACCAACAAGCGCCACCAGGATCCTCTGCTCAACAGGAAGTGGTTACCAAAGGAGAGCTTGATAGGATGCTGTAGGAATTGAACTGGAAAATGGTCGATAGTCAAAGATTTGATGGATAAGATGGATGCACTACAACGAAAAGACCCTAGAGCGCAAGAAAAATGCTATTAAAGCCTCTGATAGCGGTTCGATAAACGATGTATAATGATATGTTATAAAAAATTGTGTATAATTCATAGCGCTAAAACAACCGCTTAAAAAGTTTGCATATTATAACGCAAATCATTCATTATCTTTCTTTCTAATATAACACTGATAATCCATTATAAAACAAATTAATAGCATATTCTAAACATTGTACATTGACATGTTAACGTAGATGTAAGAATTTTCACAGCACTAGTAAACCGCTATAAAATATTAGCAACGGTAGCGCTTATACTATGTTTGTAAGTTTTGTTATAGCAGTTATGGACCGGTTATATGTTATTTTTTATAGTGTTTATCATGATACCATAGCGTTTTTTATGTTCAACGCTATTAAATAACTAAAACACTTTTTAAGCGGTATGGTTTCTTTTCACAGTTCTAATGCTTCAGGCTTCTTAGTTATAAATTACAGTATTCAATACTATATCAAAATGTGCAGTAATATTTTTTTTTAACATAATATCATTTAAATAATGCAAGAATCATAGAAGATAATAAACATAGAGATGTATTACGTTATACTAAACATACAAAATATTCATACATATAATATCTCGTAATTTAAACCACAAAAACCAAAACATAGAGATGTCACTAATAAACGACCTAACATTGTCGACTCCATAAAATTTTCAGTCATTTTGATGCATCTGCTATCCTCTAGGTCTTCTAATGCAGTTTGCATCAGCCTAAATAATAAATCATATATAAAAACATTTTAGATATTCCTTATAAGCGTATTAAAAGGGTGAAAAAATTACGTCAATTCATAATTTACTATTATTATAATACCTTCATAGATATTAATTTACAGTCTCACCTTCAGCATCCTCCAAACCATAGTAAGATGGTTTTATCACCTGCAAATTACACATAATGTGTGTTGTATAATCATTCCACGTAAAACTAGATCACCGTATTTTAATTTTATAAATATTACATTAGTTGAACTAAAGGAGAAAAACCACTGAATTTTAATTGACCCATTGAAATACAGTTGTACTTAAGACCATGTAACAAAAAAAAGTTAATTTTACATGGTACTGCAGACTAAACAAGCTTTGATAATTAATATACTATCCTATTTGTTTTAAAGAGAACACTAAAATTAAAACCTAATAAAAAGAAACATCATCTAGTTCAAAATTTGTACAAATGTTTTTAAAGAACAATTACAAACCCAGTCCATGGGTGAAATCAAAATAATATATTTTGTGTACACCATTGATAATAACAACATGCTATCATCCAGCATGTGCTAAAGAAACACTATGAATCATATATACCGAAGATACGATACACTTTATAAATACAAAATAAAGTATTATTATCGTAAACTTAGTTAATTTTCATACACATTAGTTAAATTATTATTATTATTATCAACTTAGTTAATTTTTATAAGCTTATTTAATTTTTATATAACAAAATAACTGAATTTAATTTTTATAATTTTAGTTTTATTATTATTATAATTATTATATAATTTAGTCAGTCTTTATAAAACTTAGTCAACTTGGTTCATATTTTATAATTTGTTATTATCAATATTATAAACTTAGTTCGTTTTCATAAAACTTATAGTTAATTTAGTACCGTTTTGTCGTTATTGTTGTAGTAGTAAAATTAGTTAATCTTCATAAACATTAGTTATTATTATTGTATTATTACATAAATTTAGTTAATTCTTATAAACTTAGTTAATTGTTGTTATTTTATAAATTTAGTTAATTCTTATAAACTTAGTTAATTATTATTATTATATAAATTAAGTTAATTAAAACTTAATTATCTTAGTTAATATTTTATAATTTTTTATTATTGTTGTTAGTATCATTATTACTATAAACTTAGTTTTTTTTAAAACTTATAATTAATTTATTGTTAATTATGGCTGTTGTTAGTATTATTGTTACAAAATTAGTTAATTTATAAACATTAGTAATTATTATTTTGTTTTTATATAAATTAAGTTAATTTTATTAATTGTTTAAAACGTACTAAGTTAATATTTTATAATTTATAATTTTTTTATTTTTTTGTAATGGTGTTTTATATACAACAAATCATTGGGACAATATATCCCATATCAATAAACGTTCGAAAGCAAGTTTCGAAATTGTGACCTCTTGCACCAAAACCGAATCAATTAACCACTTGGACAATGGTGCTTGTCTTATTATTATTCTTATTAGTATCATTAATATTATAAGACAAGTTAGTTTCTATAAAACTTATAGTTAATTTATTATCATTATTTATGATTGTTGTTGTTGTTAGTATTATTATTATAAAATTAGTTAATTTTCATAAGCATTAGTAATTATTGTATTATTATATAAATAAATTTAGTTATTTTTATAAACTTAATTAATTAATATTAGTTTTTTATTATTATTAGTACTATAAACTTAGTTAATTTTTATAATCATTAGTTAAATTATTATTATTACTATCAACTTAGTTAATTTTATAAGCTTATTTATATTTTATATAACTTAATACAAAAAGTTAATTTTTATAATCTTAGTTAATTTATTATTATTATTGAATAAATTTAGCTAATTTTTTTATAAAACTTAGCTAAATATATTTATTATTATTATTATTTGAACCTAGAAATTTTATTCTTATTACTAAGTTTAGAAAATGATAATTATATATTTACGAAGCATTATCAAGGTTGAATATGACTAAAGAGCTCTCGACAAGGCAAAGTCTATACGGTAAGAAACTAACTGTAATGATAAGCTGTGTATTGGTTGTGTTGAAATTTTAATGCTTACCGGGCTCTTCTGTGAATATTTCAGCAAAGCAAACTGGACAAGCCTGAATATACAGCTACCTTAAATCAGAAAATACAATAAATGAAAGAATATGTGAAGGCAAGGGAAAAGAGTAGAGTGTACTTTGTTTATACTGAGCCATTTAGATACACAACATGATAAATATGTTTGCAAGGCTGAGTCATTTGGTGATCCCCTCTTTTGTGCTCCATCTGAAATATCACACACCTGCCAAAATTTTATTTTATTTAATCCTACTTGTAAATTAGAATATAATTTTGCAAATTTAGTAGATTCTTTCATGTTTCTTGATGTCCAAAGAACATATCATAAACAAATATTAAAAATGTACTTTGACTACGTGACTAATCTGGGAGCAATGCCTGAAACAAGGAAATAAAATTACCAAGATATTATGTTCTTTAGCAAAATTCATCTAAGAAACAAGGGTATATGGAAAAAAAACTTCTTACTTTTAGACTCCTATGGAGTTATAGTGTGATTTTAAGTACTTAACGACTCATGGAATGTCAAAGTTGATAAAATCAACTTACAGGTATGTTTTCATTTAAAAAAGAAAAAAGAGAAAAAAAATAAAAGAGGAATGGTTCACAGCTTTGACCAGATTATAAAACCAGGAAAAAATACCTGTAAGTTGTAACTAGTTGATGCAGGATTATCAACATCATATATTTTTTCCAAGTTCATTGCTAAGCAAGTCCTTCCCCTACACCATTGTCAGCCTTAATGGCGAAGTCAGTAGCTTCAGTAACAGGTTGGGGATGTATTTGTGAAGTGATGTTAGTTATGCCTAAAACTAGAGAAGGTTCCAGAGACTTTGACACCATACGTAGCTTTAGTGAAGTAGGTTTTGTCTGTTAATCGCTTAATGTTTCTGCGGCATCCCAAGAGATCTTGGATGACTCTTGAAACTTGGGTATGCCATAAAGAGTTGGTGGCCCAAGAAACAATTCATACATTGTACTTAATAAAAAATAGATAAACAAAACAGTAACGATTAAAAATCAGTGAAAACTGAAATCTAAAGGCAATATAATGATTTGTTATATATTGTTGTGCAATGCGTACAGTGAAGCTAATATACATGTCTTAAGCACCAAATAAGTGATGGGATTAAAATTAACATTCAAAGAAAGAAATGTGATTGTATGGAAAATAAAATTTATATCAGTTTTTGACTTGTTTGGGATGTAAAATGTAATAAAATGAAACACACCAGTGTAAAATATGTTTGGAAAATAAAAGGCATTGCATCATCATGTTAAAGTCGAATTATCTTTATTGTATTAGAAAACATTATCTATACCTACAATGAATATACCATATATCAGACGTGCATAAGGATACTGTGTCAAATCACTAGCAATAGAAAGAAATATGAAGGAAAAATGATTTTAACCTCCCGACAACAATTTGAAAAATGCAGAACAAATGGTGCCTCAGGGAAATATTGTTAAATGCTTTTTTGCTAGCAAGAAATATATCAGTACTACATAAATAAAAGTTAAATCAACTGCAAAATTTTATGCAAATTTAAAATTAGTCGATGGTTGACCAAAAGCTCAGAACAAACCTCAAAATCATGATCCATATGCAGAATTTCCCGAACACCACCAGGCACAATTATACAGCTGTATCCCTTTTCCAAATAAGAGTAGAAATTCTTCCTTCATACCGGAGCCAAACCACACCATGTCCAAATTTGCCTCAAGAACCGCGTATATACGACCTATAGCCATTGTAAATAGGAAAATGGAGGTTATATAATCACTAGACTCACTAATGATTTCAGCATAAATATAACTGATAAAAATAACGATTGAAAATCTTACAGCACTGCTTGCTAGAACTTTGACCTTTGGCAGAGGCATGAATCTAGTGAGGTCGGCAAGGATGCATACCGCAATTGGCAGCACTAAATGTGGCTCATACCCAAACACTATAATTTTTTTTTAAATTTCAACTGTTAACACTATCTAAAATCATAGAGCATATTCAAATTGGAATAATTCTCATCAAACACGATCAATATCAAGATTTTAAGACAATCTACCAAAAAATATAGCTGAAATCAGCTCAGCTACTAACTTATACTGAATGTGCAGATAATCTGCGATCAAAATACTTTAGGAAAGATTGAAAATTTTCCTACCATAAGCTTTGTTTGGATCAAATGCCTTTATGTATTCAACGTGTAAAGTGATTGGAAAATATCCACATGCATATTTACAAATAAACCTATATATCATTCCATGGTGAACTTGCAACAAAATCACATAAATTTGAAAATAAACGTGGGTTTACCTACAAAAACCAAACCTCGCTAACTTTCTCCCCAATTTACTCCTGTCATCCAGAGGGATCACCATAAATGGTACGCCAAACTAAATTTGGAACCAGTAGATGGAATATTGCTAAATTTGATCATCACTGGTGTAAACTTGAAAAGTTGCATATACAGCTCCATTGAGTACTTAAACATGGTGTTGGTTCAATTGATAAACTAAGCATGAAATAGGAGGAGGAAAACTCACCTTGGTGTAACCTTTTGGTAGATCATCGCTCATTTGGCTATAGTCGTACCAAGCAAATTTAACTGCAGATCGGCCTAACTTATCTATGATCAATCTCACCTATAAACCAAGCATAAACCTATTTGATAATTTCAAAGCAGGTTAAAACAAATGATGAGCCAAACTTGGTAGTCTTAAGGAAATAATAAACAATGCACTAGGTATCAAAACATATAGCTTCAAAGTGGGACTGGATCAATTGACTATCATCAAAATATTTAGTACGGTTCTTATAAATTTGTGAATATTAGCATGTTTTATCGTTCAAAAGTATGCTAAAACTCATCAATTGATACAGATAACTAGACTTTCTAACTATTTTCAATCTAAAGAGACGGTCAATTCTATTTAGCAGTTTGTACCTACCATTATGCTAGAAAAAGCTGACATGGTATAAAACATGCAGTTTTGGTATGAATGTACAACATCAAATCATAAATTCTTTTAAATATCTTCCAAATCAATTCACCAGTAGCCTTACATTAGTGAACAATACTATTCTAAATATTTTGGAATGATAATCTCTTGTTACATGATGAGTTTCTACTATATTACTTCTACATCAATTATTGATTGAATTACCACGATAAGCAGGACAAAAGTCAATATCTACTTCACTAATGCTTGGAAAAGGTTCAGAACTAAGTACATTCTTTGATTGGTTTGGCAATGCAATGGGTAACATAAACACACACAAATTTGATATAATTGAGTTACCCTCCTATTTAACAAATACAGAATACGAGCCTTAGAAAATAAGCGTGAAGAAGAATAAATCTTTGGAAACTAGCTTTTAACTCATTACAAATAAACCATCATCATTCGATATAAAAAAGTAATTGGACAAATAACAGTCTACCTCTCAACAACCGCCCTAAATAGGAGAAGGAATCATGAAGTTATTTTTTCAGTTAGTCTGTGGAACAAAGAGTCATAGCAATGCAACCCATAAAATTTACTAATATAGGAACGAAAAACTATCCATGGAAGTCAATTTGGTATGTGTATTTTGCAAGAAAGAGGGCAAAAATCATTAATTTATCAGAACTATGTCCGATAGATCAACAATTTATAATTGCTTCAATTAATATATATATCTTATATATAAAGCAAATACTTCCCTTAGTGAAGCCTTTTTCGGATTGCCTAAATTACACATCTTTTCACTTTTTTTTATAGCAGTTAAGAGGGTACATTCTGTCTTTTCTACCAACGCATCCTTTTGCCCTCCACGTTTCATCTCCAAACCCATTTTCTACGCTACTTTCTCCACTCCGCCTCTTCTTCACCTCCTTGCACCAATTTCCCAATCTCAAAAATATAATACAGGTATGTAAATTGACTCTATCATATCAAACCACAAAGAACATCTAAGTATCTAAGTTGGTATAACAATAGTACAATTTTTGCACTGATCTTTAATTTCCAGAGGTGTTCGATGAATGCGGCGTTCTAAACTTTCAACGATTTTGAGAAAGACAACATCTTTAGAAGGTACATGGCAATCAGTCAGAAATGGTACGATTTTATTACCGTCTTAAGTTTTGACTTCATTTTGAATTTTGTTTGATTTCTATAGAATTTGGGTTCAATTGTCATCACAGCAAATTCCAGTGCTTGGAACCCTAATTCCACATTGACTTTCGTGCTCCTCGACCCCTAGATTTGCAATTTAAAGGTAATATTTTGCCTCTTATTCGACATATATTTTCAACTATTTGGTATTGCATAGAGGCTAATGCTACGGGTTTCTGTGTTTTCCTTTCAGTGTTATTTTATGTTAAAGAATTTTTCTTCATTGCTATTCAGTTTGCTAACAGTCTATGATATATTCATTGTTAATATTTAATGTATTTGTTAGATTCAGTTTAACTGTGATATGTGTAACTAATACATTGGTTCATAATTTTAGTCATATCCATGCGCAAAGACTGTTTGAAATAATGCCTGAGCCACAAAATCTGAGGTAACAACGTACATTTCTCCACTCAAGATTCTATTCCCGACTGAATCTAGAAAATGAGGCTATTGTACCTGAATTAGTAGTGCTTCCAATTAAACTTCATGAAACATGCACGCTTTGTAACGACGTTTGCAAAATTTAATGTAATTAATATTATGGTCAACTAATATTGAAGACATATCTATCAATATTGTTAGAGCTTTATTATTATTTGCTTATTTTAAGCATGCCGTAAAAGCTTATAAACACTCATAGTAGTAGATAGACAAAAATAGTTCCACTGGAATGTTTTTATTCCATATTCTTGAGCATTTATCAAAGTTTATTGCATTTTAAAAAAATTAGAATAATATGCACATTTACTGATCAATATGCATGATTTATCAATTTATTGATCTCTTTATTACCACTTATTCTCATTTGGATTTACTCTATTAATGAATTAGCTTTTGCTGAATGTTAAAAGCATATGTGTTTATAGTTGGCTTGCGTAGGTGCAACAGGCTTGCAGAATCAGCCATATGCTATGGTGTACCAGCCCGTATGTTGATGGTGCAGTGGAGAGGTGAAAATGCAAGTAGCAGACTGGATGTAAAGGTTTACAAGTGCTGTGGAGCTGGAGTGTGTAGGAAGAAGGGTGAAGTGAAACTGAAGTGTGCAGGGAGAAAAGGGCTGAGCTCAGTTGCGTGCCTCTTGAAGGTGCTAGCGTAGGAGGAAGGTCAGATTGTGATAGTCATGTAGGAGGCCAACCAGGTTGTGAAAGGCGGAGCTCTAACTCAGGTGCTTTTTGAAAAGGAAGAAAACCATTTGTGCATTGTTTATCTATGAAGTTATTGTTAGGCAAGTGCGTATTTACTGTTATTTTAAATATGGGGCTATGAGTAACATGGATGTTGCATGATATAAGGTCCTTCTTTCAGTTGATTTTGTATATCCTTATCATAACAAACTTTTGATAATGGATTACATGTACTAGACGATTTTTATTTGAATAAACAAAGTTAGTTATCAACATCTCTATATTTATATTTTTATAAGGGGATATGTAATTGTGCATTGATTAGGAGCTGAAATTAGGCAATCAATTTTGTAAACATTTATGTCTTTGGTTATCGAACAGTGTAAAAACTGTAGAACTATGCATCTACTTATTCAACTAATAAAATATTTTATTGTTATCCCGTAAATGAATTATAAATATGAAGTGATGTTCAGACCAACGATTTCATTCTCCCTTTGGTTATCTAATTTATTCATTGAAGCATTTATCAATAACTATTTTGTTAATAAATAATATGTTTCAAATGTATTATATGTAGACTACCGATTGTGTTTTGGGTTATTATCCTAATAAAGTTTTTACCATACATAAATTTCGATACGGTGGCACAAAAGATTAAAAAAAAGGCTAATATTATGTAGGCAAAGTCAGGAAAATTTTGCATGTGAACCATCGTCTGGATGTAGAAGCTGTTGTTCAACTAATTGCTCATATTTAACAGTCTATTCAAATTACGTTTATGTTGTGTTACTACCAACATGAAGTGGACAAAGTTGAAAGCAGCTCCACTGGCTAGAAAAAAAGCAAACAGCACAAGAAGGAATCCTGCAAATTTGAATGCCACCTCTTCAAACTAAATCCATATCACCCCTTTCTCTATTCCTAGCCGTTTGTTATTACTTTCTTTGTATGTTCCTTTATCAATTTGTACCTAAGCTCTTTAATTGCTGTGCACCACAAGTTTGGATGATTTAAATGGACAATTATCTTTTTTCAGAGTAGTCATAATTGGGCATATTAAGCTAACTATGATTATACATCGTCGTTGACTTAACGATATTGTATCCTTTACGGAAGCTTCTTATGTATTGTTTTCTAACTTTAGCCAAACTCATTTTGTTTTACATAGTACATCCATATCATGTATTTGTGCTCCAACCTTCCATATGAACATGTGCACGGGTGCATATGATATCTTACATATTGTGTCTATATTTTCTAATTGAACCATGCAGACGTTGCCTATGTATAAATGATGTGGACAGAGGCTGCAAAAGTCACACAATAGTTAGGTAAATAGAATAGTCACTTTAATGTTTTGATAAATGGTTGATTTATGAATGTATGTACATAGAAAATGCAACATTACGTACACATCAAGTCATTTCGTAAGATTTAAAAAATATCTTACAACTAATGTCTTATAATACCAACTCCTCCTGCGCACGTGCCAATGTACTCGTATATATATATATATATATATATATATATATATATATATATATTAACGTTTTTTTCCAAAAAATAAGTCAATATTGTAAGACAATACCTTAATAAGATTACAGAAGATAGTAATATAAGTTTCTTCTCTGGTTGTCTAAGCATGCTTTTTCTGAAGTTGGAATTGCTTGTGAGTTACCAACACAAGAATTTACCTGAAAAACAATAACGAGGAGCAGAAAAGGATTTAATTAATTTGGAATTTTATAAAAAAATGATATCGATGGAATTGTGAGACAAAAAACATGAGAAATGGCATTAATTTTGAAAGATTTTAGATCATGCAACGGAAAACAAGCATATATTACTAAGATTACACCATATATTATATGCCTAGCAAAAAGAAAAAAACCTGATATTGCAATATATTTGGTAAGAAATGAAAGAATAAAGGGTTATTAACATTTAAAAATATGTGCTAATAAAATAGAAAATTTTAATAGCTTTCTTGCCTATATGTGTATCATGCTTCTGTAAATGTGATGAAATTTTAACATGAGAATAACATATAGTTAAAAATAAACAAACAGTTTTATATTTTTCACATGAAGTGACTTTTAACACGATAAATTGCAAGTCCTTTAACATTCATTAAGTGAAGAAATAGTTTCGGTTCTATTATTTTCAGCCATTAAAAGTATAGAATTGGTGAAACGGCATATGAGGAAAAGCATATGAAAAAAAGCATGCCGTCTTGACAACCAATAAAAGATGTACACTATGCCAACTTCATGCAATCCCATAATGAAAACTTAAAATCCAACAATGGATAATTAGTCGGTAAAGTAACATGCCTATATATTAATTAACTACATAACCTTTGACTGACCTTTCAGTCAATAACATACCTATACATATTAACTAGTGTGCGCATGTATGTATTGCATCGGATACATATATATTTGATATTTTTACAAGCTCATCTCTGACTCTTTAAATAGTCTGATTCACCAATGAAGATGGTACCTATTCTTGTCTAAACCGATTTCAGCAACAAAGTTTAGTATGTTATATGGATCATAACCTAAAATAATATAAGATCTAATCACATGATTTATTACCGCACAATTTATCTTAGTTAATATTATAAATTTCTATTATTGTTGTTATTACAATTATAAATTTTTATGACTTAGTTAACTTTGTTAATTCTCAAAACATGTTTATTCGGACTAGAGTGAATTAATTTCATAGTTTTCAACAAGCAAATTGTTTAGTGAAATTATATATAGTTAAGGTGTTATATCAAAGTCTTATCCGGTTCAAGTATATGATGCACACAACTAATAAATGAAACAAACATAATGAAAACTACATGCTACATTGAATTTGAGGTTGAAATTCAAATCTGACAACAAGTTTACCAACAAATCTGGTATTTAAAATTAACATTAATTTATACTTATAATTGTTGGTCATGGAAGTAGTTATGTTTCTAGGTATATATTGCGCATAAATTTCCTGTTACGCTAACTGTTGCAAGGCTGGATAGCAAGGACATTTGTAGTTTCTAGTTATTCCTTAGAGCTTTGTATTAATTGCACCAGAAAAACAAGTTAAGGTTTAGAGAAAACCTTCTTCCAACAATGTCCAGGAATCTCATAGTAATGCCGATAGATGGAAGCATTATAGAGTAACCGATGCATTTATAAGAATGGAAGCTGTAGAATCAGTGAGTCCGAGATTAGAAAGGAGAATTTCAACGCCTTAGTATGTGGAATTATCACCATGATTTTCTCCGGGTAGTGGAGGAATCGTGGTTAGCTCCTATTGATGCTGCTCCCATAGGGGCTTTCTTTCAAAAACTGAAACGTCTTAAGGCTTGCCTAAAGACGTGGAATATTCAAGTTTTCAGGAACATTTTCGACCGTGTTCGTGCGGCTGAAGAGTCTCTGATCGTTGCCGAAACTGAGTACGACGTGACTCCTTCGGCTGAAAACAGGGATAATTGGGCTAGTGCCCAAATGGCTTTCTCCTCGGAACTTCGTATTGAAAACTCATATCTGCGCCAACTGGCGAGAGTCAAATGGGTTGTTGAAGGTGATGCGAATTCCAAATTTTTCCATTCATCCATTCGCAAGAAAGCCAACTTGCTTTCTATTCGCGAGATTTTGAGATCGGATCTCTCTGTGGCTTCAACTCCTTCTGAAGTTAGAGAGGTCATTGTATCTCATTTCCAGGCCTACCTGGGTTCTTCCTCTGTGTCTGACCCGGATCTGGACCTTCTGTCCTTCATTCCTCGGCTGGTCCCTTCGGAGGAAAGTGCGGCTTTAGCTTATCCGCCTTCGTCGGATGAGATTCGTGAGTGCGTCTTTGCTCTTAGCAAGGATAGTGCCTGTGGGCCAGATGGTTTCAACGGTTCCTTCTATCGGAGTGCTTGGTCTATCATTCAATCAGACTTCTATCTGGCTATTCAACAGTTCTTTTCTGGTTGCATTCTTCCCATTAGCTGGTCTTCCACTAACTTGGTTCTCATTCCCAAAAGTGATAATCCTCGGTCTTGCGTGGATTATCGCTCGATCAGCCTTTGTAATTTCTCTAACAAAGTGATTTCTAAGGTATTGGCCAAGCGTTTGGCCCCGTACATGGATCACATTATCTCCTCCTCTCAGGCGGGTTTTGTAAAAGGACGTTTGATCACTGATAACATCCTTTTAGCCCAGGAACTGATTTCCCAGATTGACAAGAAAGTCAGAGGTTCTAATGTTGTTTTTAAACTTGATATGGAAAAGGCCTACGATCGTATGTCGTGGTTTTTCGTCATCAAGGTTCTTCGTGCCTTCGGGTTTCCTGAAACCCTCATCGATTTGGTGTGGAGGCTCATCTCCAACTGTTGGTTCTCTGTTTTCATTAACGGATCGGCTAATGGTTTTTTCAAGGCGGGTAGAGGGCTTCGTCAAGGTGATCCTCTATCCCCTTCTCTTTTTGTGATAGTGGCTGAGGCTTTCATTCGAGGGATCCATGTATTAACGATGTGTGGCCAAATTCATCGTTTCGGACTCCCCCGTGGGTGTCCACTCGTCTCTTCTCTTTCCTTTGCGGACGACATTGTCATCTTCTCCAATGGTAACTGAACTTCTGTTCGGCGGCTCATTCGGTTCATCCACCTTGACGAGAGGTGTTCGGGTCAACTGGTCAACTCTTCAAAGAGTTGTTTCGTCCATTCGAAGGACATGGAGCCTTTGAGGGTCTCCTGGATCGAATCGTTTACCGGCTTCAGGGAAGCGTCTCTTCCTCTTCCTTATTTGGGTATTGCCCTCTACAGAGGTAGGAAACTTAACGCCATTTTCGACCCTCTGACCGACAAAGTTAGGGGTAAGATCATCCATTGGAATGCGTCTCTTCTGTCTCTTGCTGGTAGATTGGTTCTCATCAAATCTGTTTTAGGCTCTTTGGGCACTCATGTTTTTGCCGCTATGTCCCCTACTTCTTCTTTTTTCGATCGTTCCAATCTCTGGCCTCCTCCTTCTTCTGGGGATCGAAGGTCGACAATCACCGCCATCACTGGGTATCCTGGGATGTTATCTGTCGTCCTAAGGTTGAGGGTGGGCTTGGCTTGCGAAATCCAAAGGACATTTGTTCGGCTTTCGCTTGCAAGTTGTGGTTCAGGTTTGGTTCTAACGATTCGCTTTGGGCGTCATTCCTTCCTGCCAAATACCAGAGGTTGGCCTCTGCTGGCTTCTCCGGTTCTCCATCATTCACTAGTGAGACTTGGAAGCATATGCAATCGGTCAAGTGTTCTCTGATTCTCATGGAGGCCAATCCGGATGGGACGGTGGCCCGTTTTCTATTCGTAAGGTCTGGCTCTCTACTCGTTCTCCCGCCCCCGCTATCCCCATTTTCTCCTTCATCTGGGACGCTAGAATCCCCCCTAAAGTGTCTCTCTTCATGTGGCGAACCCTTCATAATGGATTGCCAGTTGATGAGAACCTTCAACGGATTGGCATTTGTTTTGTTTCCCGTTGCAGATGCTGCGGCAACGGTGAAACAGAATCGGTGGACCATATGCTTTTTTCTGGTTACACTGCCAGAGCCTGCTGGAACTACTTCGGAAATTGCAACGGTGAAACAGAATCGGTGGACCATATGCTTTTTTCTGGTTACACCGCCAGAGCCTGCTGGAACTACTTCGGAAATTTGATGGGTATCCGCGGTAGCGTTTCCTCGTCGAACGACCTTCTGGGTTCCTGGTGGATCGGTAGTAGCAGTAAATCTCTTCGTTCTATCACCAGTCGTTTGATTCCATGTCTGATTTGCTGGCACATCTGGTGTGCGAGGAATAAGGCTATTTTTGAGGAGTCGCCAATGGATCCTTTTTCCGTTATTCGGCGAGTTAGAAATGATGTTTTCTTGGCGTTTCGAGGTAGACCTTTCAGGGGCTCAGTCAGCTCTCGCTCTGGTCTCCTTGTGGCTCTGCTTTCAATTACCTGCTATCAGCCTTCCGTTAGAACGGGAATTGGTTGATCTCCGATCTCGAGACTTGTGTCTCTTGCTCGTTGGTCTTCTTGTTTCCTTTTTCTCTCCTCTCCCTCCTTGTATTTCGTCTTTTTTCTGGATTATGATTTCAGGTTTTGGTATGTTGGCTTGGTTGGAGCTCTTCTTTCCGCTTAAGGGTGTTGCTTGGCTGAAGGACATTTGGCTCTTTTTCTCGGCTTCCGCTTTTGCTGTTCTTTGGATGTTGGGTGCTTTGTTGGGTCTTTTTTTTTTCATGTGAGCTAGTCTTATTTCTAGCGGTTGCTGTGCTCGGTTGTCTTCCGACATCGGCATCGGGCGGTGGCATTGCCGGAGCTCGATGACGATGTTTGATGAGCGGTGGTTTATTCGGAGCTCATCGTCTTTGTTCCATGCCAGCTTCCTTCTCTCGCCGCCGTTCTGAATCGCCGACTACTGGGGGTTTTAGTCTTTTGTTCTTACTATGTATGTCTTTGGATGTCATTTGATTGTATAGTTGTTGCGCTTTGCTCTTGGGTTACCTGTCAGGCATGTTGACAGCTTTTTGGTGATGGTTAATAAATTCTGTTTGATGGAAGAAAAAAAGAATTTCAACGCCTGCTCGTTCAAAAATCTATGGTGCATATTACAGAATGTCATTGATGCCTGAAAAATGTAGATGGATATTCGTTAGAATGGTGCAGTAAAAAGATATCAAACAAAAGTTGCCAGAAATTTATTATCCATATTGTCCAGTTTTCCAATGCAAACAAATGTATAGCCATCTATACACTATATTCAGACAGTAAGTCTCTGAAGATTAAAACGTATATCATCTAAAAGCGGTGGTGGGACTTTAGGCCATATATGAGAACTTTTATATGAAAGAAACATTATCCTATTGCTAATACACAGTTTGAATTTCACAGTTAAATGTAACCAGTCTTAGTATAAATATTTCTTCATGTAGATAATTTCTATAACACGGTTAAACAGAGCAGAAATGAACTGCAAATATTGATTAAAATGGACAAATATTTCCATTTAAAGAAAAATACATAAATATCTCATATATCAATGGGACACACATGCACATTGATGATTAATAGATAATTTATCAATAATAATTAAATACCCTGGATATAATATATGATTATATCATCAACGATCAAAGGACAAGAATGTTTATTTCAAAAAATAAATGCATTTTCATTCTGCTGTGCTACAATGAAATTACCAGGTTATTCATATGAAAATGTTATTATTACATGCATTAAACTACAAAGTGAACATAAAATGAAACTGAAATAAAATATGCATGTAGGAAAAATTAAAACTCACATCATTATACAATTCATTGATTGGTAAGTTCACATGAAGTCTACGCTCCAAAGTTACCTGAACTAACTCTTCTAGTACTCACTTGTTAACTTTTTGGCAAGAAGAAAATATCCCTCCTCAGCCAAATCTTCAAACTTTCTATATCGCAATGCCTATCTAAACAAATCTCGACTTATAAAGTCATGCTTTCCTGCAAATGCCTTATTATGGCTATGCAACTGTAGAATAAAATGATATACTATAACATTTAACAACCAGTTACAAATACCAGAGCCATGGATAAAATTGCATCTAAAGCATACTGACAACTAGCTAAGACAATATCAACAAACATAATTAAGGCAATGAAAACAATAGCAAGGCGAAAAAATAAAACCATTTCCAAAAAATGATACAATTTTGACAAACGTTGTGTGTGTGTACACACACACACACACACACACACACACATATATATATATATATATTGCATGTATGTGTGTGTATATAGCGACATAGAAAACAAAGAAAATTATATCAGCAAACAATTGACAAACAGTATTAAAAATAAAATCAAAATCGAGAAGAATAAATTGTATTACCACTTTGAAAGTTTTTAATAGTTCTAAAATGGAATGTAGGATGTTGCCAAGCCAAATTATCAATACTCCATGGGTTATCGTCATTGGTCCTAACTAGTTGACTTAGAAATGTACCATCCCCATTTACATTAGACAGCGCCAAATCAACTAGAAATGTGGAAGTCGAGATATACAATAGCAGCTGTTATCCCGCCTTTTGGCAAGGCCGTGACATCAAGAACTTGACTAGAAACCAAGGATAGTTCGTCCTGGAGATCGTTAATACATATGTCTACTATGGATATCAGTAAATGTTGTCCGAGTCCGGATTAATCTATAATTGATATAACAGGACTAGAAAAGCTATGAAAGCCAACGTTTCAAATTTCAAGTCAATCGAAGTTCGTATGCTTAAGATATTGATCGATCACGGCTGATAAATCCAAACTTGCATTGATCATAACTCAAGATATACAAGTCCAAATGCTATGAAATTTTCACATGAGCTTACGTACGACCTAAAGAATATTCCTGCCAAATTTCGACTCGATTGGATCAAATCTTGATTGATACGAAATTTTTTCGTATCGATCAAGGACCAAGTCGAAATTACCTGGGATCGATCGCGTGGGCCCGGCCACGTGCCAGAAGAAGTCTTCTGAGATCCAAGCGAGATATTTGCCTCCTATGCTTATAAATAGAGCCCCAGGGTCTACAGAAAAAGGATCTTTTGACTTTCCTACGTCCAGACTCTTCCGAATCCATTTTTGCACTCCAAGGTTGCTGTTGTACTCGAAATTTACCACTGTAGTTCGTTGTAATCTGTTGTAATTAGCAAGAAAACATCAATAAAATCATCAATTTCATATTGAATGTAGGCCATACGCTAACCACTCTAAAACTCTGTGTTTCTATGCATTTTCTTATATGTTTTGTGACGACCCGTCTTTCTCTCCACAGAAAGACGCATCATCTTTAAGAAAGAAACGGATAGAAAAGAGAAAGATAGAGAAGAAAGAAAGAAAAAACATCAGAATCTCAACAGCGGAACGAATAAATTATATTAATCACATAAGTATTGTATAATATACAACATCAATCAGAGTTACACAGCTTGTACAACACATACTAGACAGTTATAAACACCCGATTAGTTATTACAACTCAATACAACACAACATTGACTTAGAGATCACACAGCGGAACATTATAAATATCTACAAACGCTGAAGCCTCCTACCCCATTGCTCCTCTAGAATTTGTCAAAGCTAATCTGAATCCCATGACTACTCGTAAAAATTTGAGTACCCAAGAGTTTAAGAAAACAGAAGATAAACTCTGGGTCAGACATAGGTCTGGTGTGAGTGACAGGTTAAAGTTGCTTAACTTTGAAAACCTTTGAAAAGAAAAGGTATCACGTAAGACTCCCCATAAATAAACATGGGTAAGTTTTTACCTTACGCTAACCAAAACATTTGATAGGAAATCCAGTGATATTATAATAAGATCTAGGGTTTCCAAATAAAATACAGAAATAGCTGGATTGCTTATATCTCACTTTCCAGCATAGTTGGGCACAACTAAAACGTACAACACTTATTGGAGATTGGATTCCATACAATGGCATGGCTATTGGGCTACCGTCCGTCACAGTACATGGCCTAGATCACCATACGGAGGATCCACCCTAAATCCCCTGCAGCACAAGGCCGGAACCATCCATTACTGGACAATCCCGAACAAGACAACCCCGGCAATTGTTGCAATCAACTTCCCCACCTAGCCGAATATTAAGGGACTTCTAGACAGGGGTAAATCTCGTCCTACTTGGGTGCTACCCACTTAGCCTTGCTGTACCTCCCATGTTTTAGCCATTCTCGGCTGACGAGGCTTGAGGCTACGATTACCTTTAGAGAACACATCTCTTCGAATGCTCATCGTCCACCTGACGATGTTTTGAAAGCATTCAATCCATACAAGTTCGTTCCGGGTTCGAACGAAACCGAAGGCATTATCTCGTTACACTCATTTTGGAATCACCCTCAGAGTTAATGACGATAATCCTTGCACTCTGAATCTTCATCTTCACTTGAGATTCACAACCTATCGTTAATTTGGATCGATGTAGTTTTCGAATATCCAAATTTGGAAACCCGATCCCGGTCTCATCGAAATCCAAAACGCCATTTTTTAGGTCCAAGTTGTTTCAAAGTTAAAACAATTCTATTCTATTATCTATATACACACAGATAGATAATTCACATCTCATAAATAGATAATTCACATTATCATCACAAATAGATAATCCACATTATCATCACAATTCAACCAAAGCATCCATATCACACAGCATTACTTATCTCATATCTGAGATCTTAAACCATTCAAGGCAATCCATATCATCCATCCATACATAAGCAAGGATTAATTAATCAAACAGTCTCCAATTAATTTAAAATGAATTAAGTTAATTACTTTCATTACATAAATCTTGCTTATATAACCATTAATTAATTATAATCCAATTAATTAATCATTCTCTAAGTATTCATCTTAATTAATCGCCTTCGATTAATTATCCTTTAATTACAATTGAGTAATTAACCCTTTAATTAATTTCACAAATCAATTATTCTTAACCAAATATAGTAATTAACCTTTAATTACTTCATTAATTAATTAACTATAATTAATTACATTAATCTTTAATTAATTACAATTAATTAATTACTCTATAATCACTTATTATTGATTAATTAATCTTAGTTAACCAACCCTTAATTACAACATTAATTACATTAATTAATGACCCTTAATTACTCCTTTAATTAATTATTAATCATATTTAATAATTAATCTTTAATTAATCTTATTCATTAATCCACCTTGATTAATCACAATTAGTAATTAATTATCCTTAATTACTTCATTAAATAAATTAGTTAGTCCTTAATTAATTACATTTAATAATTAATCTTTAATTAATTAAATTTGTTTATCACCCTTGATTAATCTCATTTAGTAATTAATTACCCTTAATTACTTACATCACTTAATTATCTACAAATAACTTTATTAATCAAATCTTAAATTAATTACACTAAGTAATTAATTATTAATTACTTTCACCAAGTAATTATCCTTCATATTAATTACACAAAGTAATTAATCCCAAATCTCCTCCATACTTTAATTAATTACATCCTGTAGTTACCCGTCTTAATTACTTCACTAAGTAATTATTCTTCATTAATTACATAAGTAATTATGCTTAACAAATCATCATATGATTATCTTAAATTAATTAAACTTAATTAATTAACGTAAACTGATCACATTACTTTAATTAATTACATCGAGTAATCAATTCCTTTAATTACTTCCATTAAGTAATTATACTTAAACAATTCCATAAATGATTATCCTTAATTAATTAATTATTAAAATTAATCACGTTATTTAATAATCCTTAGTTAATGATCTTCATTAACTAATAACAATTCCTTAATTACTTCTCTTAAGTAATTAAACTTAGATTAATCATTACAAATTAATTAATCTTTAATAACCAATTAATTAATCTCTAACTATTTAATTAATTAAGTGATTAACTGATACTTAATTAATTTTAATTACTTGATTAATTAATTTCTTAATCATTAATTAAAAATCTTAACTTATCTAATTAATGATCTTAATTTCACATTAATTAACCTTAATTAATTAACTTAAACCTTAATTAATTAATTTAAATCCTTAATTACTAAATTAATTAATTCAAATCATTAATTAATTAAATTAATTGATTATCCATTTTAATTACCTTAATAATTTAATGAATTACAAATAATTAAATCTTAATTTAACTTTAAGATAAAAACATTTCTTACTTATGTTTTAATTGTCATTATCAAAAACATTTGAAAACATTTTACTTTTGAATTTACTTTTAAATTCCATTTCAAATTTGAAATTCAAATTAAATACAAATTAAATTTTTACAAAATTTAATTTTTTTAAAAATGTTCTTAATCGAATATTAAAGAAACACTTATTTTATAAAGAAATTTTAGAGAGTTTCAAACCAAATTCATTAAAATTCAAGTCATTTTAAAATATACTTTAAATATTTTAAAGTTGTTAAAACAATTTAAATTTTAATACTTATTCGTTTCAAAACTAGGATACAAAGTTAAATTTGAATCTATACTTAAACTTGATTTAAAAACTGGTTTAAATCTTACTTCCAATTTTAAAATTCATTTTTTAAAAACTTAAACACTGACAGGTTTAAAACCTATAACACACAATGACCCGAACCTGATCTCAAAACTTCGAGTCCAACCACACATTACTTCGGGTAACCCATGCTAAATACTCGAGCAACTTGAATATCCTTCTCCTGCTTCAACCCAGATCACCAGAAAACAAAGTGCACCGTGCACATGCACGGTGGCTTTGACCATCACCGGTCTACCATGATGGTCTCCTCACATAAGAAATCATCCTCGCACACCATCACGAACATCAAATCATCACAACAAACTCGAATTCGAATTCGAGCTTTAAAACCCAAAATAGGAACAACCATCAACAGCTGGAACCACCTCATTCTTGAAACTCCGACCATCAGAGAGTCTGAAATCCCGGCCTCGCCTTCGCCAACACTCCAGCCATCATCTCCTTGAATTCCGTAGAACTCGATCATCCAGAGAAGTCATGTCGATCAAAAACCCTGACCAAGTCAAAACTAGGTTTACAACTTTCCTTGATCAATCACCGTCGCCACCGACCACTGATCGCTTTCCTCATATTTTTTCTCAAGTCTTCGATCACTATTCTACCTCTAGAAATAAACACGACACCCCAGACCTCGAGATCATCAGAACTTCCCCAAATTACCATTTCTGGTCAAACCAGTAATGCACATTCATTTCTATTCTAAAATTTGTGATTTCAGTTCTAAAAATCATGATTCTGAATAGGTTTTCATATTATATGCCTGAAACAGTATATTAGGATGTTTGAATTTTTGACATAACCAACACTAGCCTTTTCTTTTGGTTTTCCAGAGGTATTCAAGTTTATTTAACTTAGTTATAATTTTTAAACATTAATATATATTGAAACAAACAAATTTTGTTTGAATCTAAAATCCTAACAAGAATCAGATTAAGTGATAATGGATTTTAAACAAATCTTAGCTTCTAAAACTAAGTACAGTGAAGCACAGAGACAACTGCAAGCATATATCTATACATTCACATACACATAGAAAATTCAATCATATATTATCCATCCAATACATACCTATCACAGAGATTAACATGCAACATATATTCATACTTAAGTTTTTAAAAGAGTGATGTTACTCACCTGTTAAAATGAACATAGCACTTCTTTGTTTTGAAACGGCTTGAACTTTAAAAACTGAGTTGCTGTAGTTTGCTTTTATGATTTTAAAACTGCATTGTTGAAGCATGAGCTTGTTGCTTGTCTTAGATTTGCATGCAGTAGACAAATTCCAGGTTGCTTCAGAAAATTTCAGAGTTGAAGAAAAACTTGTGGGCATTTTGGATTTTGAAGATGAAGATAGGTAAATGAATGATGTTAAGGTTTTTAAGAATGGTTGCAGATTTTGATTTACATTATGGTTTTGAGGAGGATGTTAACTACAAATTTGATTGAGAAATAGTTTGTGTTTCTTTTGGCTTTAGATATTGAAAATAGGTTTACAGGTTTCTGATTTCTGGTTTGAATGTATTGATCACAGATTATTTTGAGTTATTGTTCAGGCTGAAGCTTCCTTATGCTTTTGATTAGAGAATAGAAAAAAGAATTTGAAGAGAAGAAGCATTAAATTTATATAAGTTTATTTGTGATTTATTTAAAATAAAAGAAAAATAAAATGCCACTTGTATTGAATTTCACCATTTGTCATCCTGTTTTATCTATTACTTAACACATGTCATATTATTCCCTTAGAGATTTACATTTGTAATTTAAGTAATCTCTACTTATTTTTTTAAAACTTTTTAACTTAATTTATTAATTCGCAAATACTAATTTATATGTATATAGATAACTTTAAAGAAATAAAACCAACTGTATATAAATAAAAATTTATACATAAAATTTAAAATCCAAAATATTTAAAATATATACCCTTTTAATTCCTAAATTCAAATTCAAAATAAATTTAAAAATCCAATTTAAAATTACTTATATATATACATATATAATAACACAAATTCAATTTTGAAAATAACAAATTTATTGTCTTTAAAACCTATCTGTATTTATACGTTTATCAATATTGTTTGAAAATAACACATTTATCAATTTGAAATAATTTATAAAAGAGATTACCTTATTATTAATAAATTACTTATTTCACTAAAATGAATTAATGTTTCATATGCTATATTGTATTTTAAATTTTCATATCTAATTTACAAATCATATTTATTAAGAAATATTAAAAAGAAAAGAAAATAAACCTTTTTGTTGATTAATTTAAATTTAAACTTAAGCTAAGATTTAAACAATTAAACATTTATCTTAAATATTTTAAAACTATATAGTTATTTATTTAAATAACTTTTGAAAAGATTTATATTAAATTAAAATCATAATTTCCAAATTGCCAATTATATTTTAGAATTTGAAAACAAAATTTTATTTGTTAAATTCAAACCAAAGATTTTCTACTTATAATATATACAATTATATATACATTGTAAATAGAAAATATTTTATTATCTTTTACAAGATAAAATTCACCAATTAAATATTTATTAAAAGAAGATTATTAAATCAATTCAAATTTTATTAACAAGGATTATCAAATCAATTTAAATTTTAATATAGATTATTAAATTGATATTACCCAAAATTATGGGTCATCACATTCCTTCCCCCTTAAAAGAATTTCGTCCCCGAAATTTAAAAGCTAAGGTAATTTAATAATCTATTTAAGATTTAATTTTGAATCACAAGCATATATTATCAACCATATGCTAACAATCATAGCCACCAATTCACTCAATCAAACAAATCTAACCATCCAGACAAAATTCTAGATAGAACTTCCTAGAGTTTCCTAAGTATAAACACTAGGATACTCGCTCTACTGAATCCAAACAAGCTATGCTACTAAGCTACAGAGCTTCTACCCATCTAGATCTACAAAACTGAATAGGATATCAGACCACACTCAATTCTGAATCAACTACCAAATCCTCCAGAACTCTTGGTTCCACAATCAGAGATAGATCATATACGTACTCTCTCAGGGATACGTGAAACACATTGAATCCCAATCTTCCAAACTGGCCATTCAACTCTGTAGACCAAAGCACTTATCCTTACAGAAAAGATCCAATATACCTCGAAGCCGACTTCCCAGTCTTATCAAAACTTATAGCTCCTTTGATTGGAGAAAACTTATCCAAAATCAAATCTTCGACTCATAAATCCAAATACCTCCATCTCTAATCCATAAAATCCTGGGCTTCCCACATCCTTCCTGATCAGCTCAACCTTCGCTGATACCTCTTGAAACAAACTGGACCAAAAGCAATCCAACAAAATGATCTTCTCAAGATCAACCAAAATCAGGAACAAACTCCACTTCTCAATCATCAGAAGACTAACTTACTTCTCATATCTGGAAAAGATAAACAAATGCACTCCTAAACTGCTTCTACTGCACAACTCTGGTCTGGAGTAGATGAAAATGCTGATGAAGAACACGAGCACAAGCTGGACAACACATCCCAGAAATATGGCTCAACAGATGCATAAAAGAAAACGCAGAAGTTCCACCAAAACCTGAGCTGCTTCACCAAATTCTCACACTAGGAACCATCCTTGTACTAAGCTGAACCACCGGTATCACTCCTTAGAGATGCCTCGATCCCATGCAAAGATAACTCAAGAGAACACTCAACTATCGCAAGTCACTTTTGCGATCAATTAAGCCTAATATCCAAAGAAAACTGTTCTTTTTTTACCAATCAGAATAGTTTATGCTTATCTAACCAATCCATCGAAGAAATGGATCCACTCTGCTGCTTCAAAACTCCACCTCTCGAAAACTGCACAGCCAGAAGTCCTTCTTGTAGGCCCACAGAACAATCTGAGCTGCAACGTTGTCACTTATGCCAAAGAATTCCTTAACCGGAAGCTCCTTGAGAAACTCAGGCCTCATAGCCATACATAAACACCCTGCTGAACACAGCCACAACACCGAAGCAGACACACTTCCTTAAGCTGGTTCTAAAGAAACATCTTCGGAAATATCCATATTCACTCATCTCATCACGTAGTTACTACTTCCTGAGGTAGCCAAGATACCTTCACTTGCTTCTTCCTAACCGACAGATCCAAACTCTACCCATTCAACTTCAAAGATGGACTCCAAACCTTTAAAAAGGTTTCCTTCAGAGATCGATGAAATCCTTATACCACAGCAAAGCTTACTCGAGATGGTATTAGGTCTACATTCTCGACAGATACACTTCCAAACCGAATACTCAGACTCCTACCCTTGGTAGTCGTGCTACACACACCACTACCCTTCCTACCTCTAGATCTTATATTGGAAAACCCGAACAGGTAACCCAACAAATAGGTAGAAATAAATAAATATAAATGTATATAAAAATTAAAATATGCTCTCTTAAGAAAGAAATCACTCCAAAGCCTAGGTATTCACTCAATCTAGCGCTCTGATTCCAACTGTGACGACCCGTCTTTCTCTCCATAGAAAAATGCATCATCATTAAGAAAGAAAGGGATAGAAAAGAGAAAGATAAAGAAGAAAGAAAGAAACAACATTAGAATCTCAACAGCGGAACGAATAGATTATATTAACCACATAAGTATTGTATAGTATACAACATCAATCAGAGTTACACAGCTTATACAACACATACTAGACAGTTATAAACACCTGACTAGTTATTACAACTCAATACAACACAACACTGACTCAGAGATCACACACTGGAACATTATAAATATATTCAAACGCTGAAGCCTCTTGCTCCATTGTTGCTCCAGAATTTGTCAAAGCTAACCTGAATCCCTTGGCTACTCATAAAAATTTGAGTACCCAAGAGTTTAAGAAAACAGAAGATAAACTCCGGGCTAGACATTGGTTTGGTGTGAGTAACAGGTTAAAGTTGCTTAACTTTGAAAACCTTTGAAAAGAAAAGGTATCACGTAAGACTCTCCATAAATAAACATGGGTAAGTTTTTACGTTACGCTAACCAAAACATTTGATAGGAAATCCAATGATATTATAGTAGGGTCTAGGGTTTTCAAATAAAATACAGAAATAGTTGGAATGCTTACATCTCACATTCCAGCATAGTTGGGCACAACTAAAACGTACTACGCTTATTGGAGATTGGATTTCATACAATGGCAGGGATACTGGGGTACCGCCCATCACAGTACGTGGCCTTGATCACCTTATAGGGGATCCACTCTAAATCCCCTGCAACACAAGGCCAGAACCATCCCTTACTGGACAATCCCGAACAAGAAAACCCCCGCAGTTGTTGCAATCAACTTCCCCACATAGCCGAATATAAAGGGACTTCTAGACAAGGTAAATCTCGTCCTACTTGGGTGTTACCCACTTAGCCTTGCTGCACCTCTCCTGTTTTAGCCATTCCCGGTTGATGAGGCTTGAGGCTATGATTGCCTTTAGAGAACACATCTCTTAGAATGCTCATCGTCCACCTGACGATGTTCTGAAAGCATTCAATCCATACAAGTTCATTTCGGGTTCGAACGAAACCGAAGGCTTTATCTCATTACACTCGTTTTGGAATCACCCTCAGAGTTAACGACGATAACTCTTGCACTCTGAATCTTCATCTTAACTTGAGATTCATGACCTATCGTTAATTTGGATTGATGTGATTTTCGGATATCCAAATTTGAAAACCCGATCCCGGTCTCATCGAAATCCAAAACGCCATCTTTTAGGTCCAAGTTGTTTTAAAGTCAAAACAACTCAATTCTATTATCTATATACACACAGATAGATAATTCACATCTCACAAATAGATAATTCACATTATCATCATAGATAGATAATCCACATTATTATCACAATTCAACCAAAGCATCCATATCACACATCATTACTTATCTCATATCTAAGACCTTAATCCATTCAAGGCAATCCATATCATTCATCCATACATAAGCAAGGATTAATTAATCACATAACCTCCATTTAATTTAAAATGAATTAAATTAAGTACTTTCATCACATAAATCTTGCTTATATGACCATTAATTAATTATAATCCATTAATTAATCATTCTCTAAGTATTCATCTTAATTAATCACCTTTGATTACTTATTCTTTAATTACAATTAAGTAATTAGCCCTTTAATTAATTTCACAAATTAAAATTATTCTTAACCAAATACAGCAATTAACCTTTAACTACTTCATTAATTAATTAACTATAATTAATTACATTAATCTTTAATTAATTACAATTAATTAATTACTCTATAATCACTTATTATTGATTAATTAATCTTAGTTAACTAACCCTTAATTACATCATTAATTACATTAATTAATGATCCTTAATTACTCCTTTAATTAATTACTAATCATATTTAATAATTAATCTTTAATTAATCTTATTCATTAATCCACCTTGATTAATCACAATTAGTAATTAATTATCCTTAATTACTTCATTAAGTAAATTAATTACTCCTTAATTAATTGCATTTCATAATTAATCTTTAATTAATTAAATTTATTAATCACCCTTGATTAATCTCATTTAGTAATTAATTACCCTTAATTACTTACATCACTTAATTATCTTTAAATAACTTTATTAATCAAATCTTAAATTAATTAAACTAAGTAATTAATTATTAATTACTTTCACTAAGTAATTATCCTTCATATTAATTACACAAAGTAATTAATCCCTAATCTCCTCCATACTTTAATTAATTACATCCTGTAACCATCCATCTTAATTACTTCATTAAGTAATTATTCTTCATTAATTACATTAAGTAATTATGCTAAACAAATCATCCTGTGATTATCTTAAATTAATTAAACTTAATTAATTAACTTAAACTGATCACATTACTTTAATTATTTACATTGAGTAATTAATTCCTTTAATTACTTCCATTAAGTAATTATACTTAAACAATTCCATAAATGATTATCCTTAATTAATTACTAAAATTAATCACAATAATTAATTATTTAATAATCCTAAGTTAATGATCTTCATTAACTAATAACAATTCCTTAATTACTTCTCTTAAGTAATTAAACTTAGATTAATCATTACAAATTAATTAATCTTTAATAACGAATTAATTAATCTCTAATTATTTAATTAATTAAGTGATTAACTGATACTTAATTAATTTTAATTACTTGATTAATTAATTTCTTAATCATTAATTAAAAATCTTAACTTATCTAATTAATGATCTTAATTTCACATTAATTAACCTTAGTTAATTAACTTAAACCTTAATTAATTAATTTAAATTCTTAATTACTAAATTAATTAGTTCAAATCATTAATTAATTAAATTAATTGATTATCCATTTTAATTACCTTAATAAGTTAATGAATCACAAATCATTAAATCTTAATTTAACTTTAAGATAAAAACATTTCTTACTTATGATTAAATTGTCATTATTAAAAACATCTAAAAACATTTTACTTTTGAATTTACTTTTAAATTCCATTTCAAATTTAAAATTCAAATTAACTACACATTAAATTTTTAAAAAATTTTAAAAAACAATTCAAAAACCTTCTTAATCATTAAAAAACACTTATTTTATAAAGAAATTTTAGAGAGTTTCAAACCAAATTCATTACAAATTCAAGTCATTTTAAAATATACTTTAAACATTTTAAAGTTGTTAAAATAATTTAAAATTTAAAACTTATTCAATTCAAAACTAAGATACAAAGTTAAATTTGAATCCATACTTAAACTTGATTTAAAAACTGTTTAAATCTTACTTTCGATTTTAAAATTCATTTTTAAAAAACTTAAACACTGACAGGTTTAAAACCTGTAACACACAATGACCCGAACCATTTATCTTAAGCTAAGATTTAAAAAACTAAACATTTATCTTAAATATTTTAAAACTATATAGTTATTTATTTAAATGACTTTTGAAAAGCTTTATATTAAATTAAAATCATAATTTCCAAATTGCCAATTATATTTTAGAATTTTAAAACAAGATTTTATTTGTTAAATTCAAACCAAAGCTTTTCTAACTTACAATATATACAATTATATATACATTATAAATAGAAAATATTTTATTAGCTTTTAAAAGATAAAATTCACCAATTAAATATTTATTAAAAGAAGATTATTAAATCAATTCAAATTTTATTAACAAAGATTATCAAATCAATTTAATTTTTAATATAGATTATTAAAATGATGTTGCCCAAAATTCCAGGTCATCACACGTTTATTGGTGTGTTTGTTAGAACTGCTTCATTTTACATTTATTCTCTTCATTTTATCTCTTCAAACACATCCGAAGAGTGTTGTGTCCAGTTTTGGTACAAACATTTTGGTGCTTTCTCTGAGAAGACCCTGATTTTCTCCTACTCTATGGATGTACTACCGTCGTTGGATTGCGAAAATCTAAGGTGAAGATCCAGATCTATCGTTCAGTGGTTCCTTTTATTCTATTCAGATTGCTCCAGATCTAAGAGGAACTACATTCATCATGAATTTAGTATCCATATTTTCGTATCCATGAAAATATGATGAATTTCGTATCCATATTTTCGTATCCATTAAAATATGGTGATTTCCATATCCATATTTTCGTATCCAGAAAATGTGATGAATTTCATATCCATATTTTCGTATCCATGAAAATATGGTGACTCGTATCCATGTTTTCGTATCCATAAAATATGATGAATTTCGTATCCATATTTTCGTACCCAGAAAATATGATGAATTTCGTATCCATGTTTTTGTATCCATGAAAATATGATGAATTTCGTATCCATATTTTCGTATCCATTAAAATATGGTGATTTTCTTGTCCATGTTTTCATATCCAGAAAATATGATGATTTTCGTATCCATGCTTTCATATTCAGAAAATATGACAACATTCGTATCAATCGACTTTCATATCGATCAGTTTTCTCGTCGATGATTTTTCGTGTCGATCGAACTTCGTATCGACAGTTTGTATCGATCGAATTTCATATCGATCAGTTTTCGTATCGATACTCAAATACCACTTCGTATCAATCCAGCAACGTGCATTTCGTATCGATCATCAGATACCACTTCGTATCGATCCCGCCGCATGCGTTTCGTATCGATCCTCGGATACACTTCGTATCGATAAAGCCGGCTGCATTTCGTATCGATCATCAGATACCACCTTGTATCGATCTGCCGTGTTCGTTTCATATCGATCCTCAGATACACTTCGTATCGATCCAGCCAGCTGCATTTCGTATCGATCCTTAGATACCACTTCGTATCGATCTGGCCGTGTGCATTTCATATCGATGTTCAGACAACACTTTATATCGTTCAATCGTTGCTGAGAAAGATACGAAATTTTAAAAACAAAATCGGGTATGGCCCAAATTTTGGATACGAACCCTAGCCGCAGCACAGAGCACCCGCATAGTTAATTCAAAACTCAACTTAAAAAAGGAACATTTTGATCGTTCGATGACTGGATGTGACGTAGGGGATTACAGTAGCAATTGTTGAGTTGCAATCAAGGAATGGGTAAAGAAATACTACTCAACCGTTCTCCCAAAGGCTGGAGAATCTAGCAAATATGCCAAGAACTAGAGGATTAATATATCATGCTTCTAAGGTGGACTGCAGCTTCCTCCAATTGACCAGCTTTTAAACTCCTGAATTAACAACTATGATACGACGGCTAATATGATGACTGCCCTACACTATCTACTCTGCCAACTCAAAACATAGCTGGTCACCGCTGAACCATCTTCAAATGCCTGCATCTTAATCATTCCACGTCCATATGACTAAAAGCATGGCATACAACCTCAAGAGGACTTCCTTAATACCCTATATAGGTCTCTTCTCTGGATGAAAGTTTGGGACAATCACCAATCTATTAGCCCAATTTGACCAACTCGCCATCCAATCGGTATTACCAACCACTCAAACGTTAGACAATCATGCACGCATCGTTCACCAGTATTACAAGACCTCGTAGCCATAAAATGGACCTGATCATAATGACGATTGGAAAATCTTCCCTAGCCGAGACCTATTCACTGAAACCATCTTACCTGCAAAATTTCCAATGAAAATTCAATATGTTGACTATGTCAGTATACTATAGAAATACAACCTTTGACACTACCTTATGAAGTGAGAATTTCTCGTGGCTTCCACTAAGAGTGATGACTTCCATCAAATTCAGATGTCTTTCCCCATTCCTTAAAGAACACTTTCAATCATGGTTAGACATACTGGTTCTACTTCTCATATTGCTGAAGGGAATAAAGAAGCTGGATGGCACCCAATGAATTTATCCAAACTCCATAGCCAGTTGCTGCCAATACCCATAAATGAATTCATCACCAACGCTTATTTCTAGACTTTGATAAGAGAACTGGTGGATAGCCGTCGACGACTACACCTACATGTCCCAGCCAATATTGAGTTTATGAATCAGATGAAGGATTAACTTGGCGAGATAAGGAGGGAACCTACTCCATACTCTAGATCGGAAAAATCCTCTTCTTTAGATGGCTACCATGGATGCCAATGCCATAAGACTGCTCTAGAAAGGATAGCTTTGTTCAAGCCCCGTAAAACGAAGAGGCAGATATCAATCAAGAATTTTGATCGAACCGAACATTTGCGTTAGACTTCCAATTGTGAAGGGCTGGACCGAAGTGCAATAGCGAGCATACGCCGCCGCTTCACTTATCAATGAGATTTATTATTTCTATTTCAGTTTCTCTTATGTTGTGAAATATGACCAACTTGAATTAAACTACTTGCAAATGTTACAAATAACCGAGTACTTAAGGATGGGTGCAAAACCACCTCCGTGGACTATGATCAAATCATTGAGGTATCATCATGAAGAGCATGATTCAGCCACTCATCAGCTGCTATATGCACCTGACTTGGGGGCAGGGCATCAAAGCAGAAGAGACCGACAAAGTCAGGACTCTAGTACAAAGTGGATGCAATCGACCATCCACTCATCCGCCTATGCAATTTAATTAGGAGATTTGAGAAATAATTGGAGTTATATTTCCCAACAATGCACTCTCCGTCTCGTACTTGAAGCTCGCCAAAATATTTATGCTTTTTCTCATGCCGAGTAAAATCAAAATCACATTCAGGATGGACATGACTGTCCATGCATCCAATCCTGCATTAGATACTTGGGTTATTTGAAGAAACATGTTTAAAATGGATATGATTTGACCATTCACTCTCCAGCTTGCGTCTATGATTCGACAAAAACAATACTACCTTAAACCTGCTTCATCAGGAGCCAACCCTCAATTTATAGTCATCAACAACTGACTGCCTACTCGTTAACCATCATGAGCCATCATTTCAACTATCTTCCTTTGCTCGATCGAAAAAAAACATGAAATATAAAGTGGACGTGACTCAACCATATGCTCTCCAGTTCTTGCACCAACCTAAGGGAAAATACACAACTCAAGGTGGATGTAGTTCGACCATCCTCTCCTCTGCTCAAGCTAAAAGCTTGCCAGAACACTAATCTTACTTCTTAGAATTAGCAGAAGTGGAATCCAAATGAACATGGATGTGATCCAACCGTCCATAAACTAAACCTCATCCTTCGTTGATGGTAGATAAGTGGAAATTAATCGGCATCCCATCGATCACTTATTAAGTGAAACCCCAAGCTCAGGGACAAGCTATCACATTCAAGCCAAATAGGATTGATACACGACAATCCTATAACTAACTCCAGATTCCCAGATTGCAAGTTGGAGTATAAACTTCCAAATATGTGCTCGAAGAGGGTGGATCCGTCCTCCTAACTACTTCGACCGTGTTTAATCCAAGACTGAGCAGGATGGATCGGTCCATCTAACGACCTCACCTTTCATATTTACAAGCTCAAGGAGAATGGATTTGTCCATCTAACAACTTCGCTTGCTTACTCACGGTGGAGGTGATGCAACCGTCTACGTGCCTGATCAACTTTTTGTTCCTAGAGTGTGAACGAAATCCTAAAGACTTAATAGATGTAACTGACCATCTGTCGGCCAACTCTAGATTCCCAAAGTGTGAACTAGAGTATAAACATTAATTAACTCTGGTTCCAAGAGCATGGACTAGAGTACAAATACTGATATGGGTGTGTCTGATCACCCACCAACTAACTCCAGATTCCCAGAGTGCGAAATGGAGTATAAACATTAAATAACTCTAAGTCCACAGAGCGCGGACTGGAGTATAAACATCAACTAACTCCAGATTCACAGAGTGCGAACTGGAGTATAAAATCAACTAACTTCAAATTTCCAGAGTGCGAACTGGAGTATAAACATCAACTAACTCTAGATTCCCTGAGTGCAAACTGGAGTATACCTACCAACTAACTCTGGTCCCGAGATCACGGACTGGAGTATAAACATCAACTAACTCTAGATTCCCAAAGTGCGAACTAGAGTATAAACATCAACTAACTCCAGATTCCTAGAGTGCGAACTGGAGTATAAACATCAACTAACTCTAAGTCCCCAGAGCGTGGACTTGAGTATAAACACCAACTAGGTGTGAATGACCACCCATCAACTAATTTTGGTCCCGAGAGCGTGGACTGGAGTATAAACATCAAATTGGTGTGACTAGCAACCCATCAACCAACTCCAGTCCTTAAAGCATGGTTTGAAATATAAATACCAGAAGGGATGCGATTCGACTCCCCTTCTATCAACTCTGATTCCTCAGCAAGTTTGGTAGTATAAAAAGAAGATGTGGTTCGACTATCTTTTTTCCAACATTGCCCCTGACATGGGGGCACACTTATCTTAAAAAATCTATTGAGCGTGGACAGTGGTATAAACATCAAATAAGTGTGACTAATGGCCCTTCAACTGACTCTGATCCCCGGAGTACAGCTACGAGCATAGACAAATAAATGAATATGATACGACATTCATTCACCAGCTCTAATCTAAAGTCGATGGGAGGAGTTTAAACTCACAATAGATGCACTTAGACCGTCCACAAACTAAATCTGCTAACCCAATACTGGAGGCAGAAGAACAAATCATCGAAAGAAGAGAAAGGTGACTTGCTACATTGCCAGCATAGCGTCCTTTACAACTTAAGGCAATGAATGCAAGGATACCTTAATGCTAACCAATCAGAATGATGCCCGAAGTTACGGGAAACCAATTGTATCGTATCGTCGGATCGACGGGCAATATCAATCTACACCTTTCATATAATACCAATGGATCGATAGGCAATGAGGTCCGTGCATTCTACATTGTGTCGCTAAATCGACCGCCAATATCGATCCTCTTCGACTACAAATCGATGTGACACAAGTGCCCATCGAATTCCTTCGACCACCAGAGCGTGGATAGAACCACGAATGAGCATGACCTGAATGCATTTGAGCTGACTTTATCCCCAGATCTGACGAGAGAGCATAAATCGAAATGGATATTGTTGATTGCCTACTCCAAAAGAATGCAATGCAACCATTCATTCTTTGACTCTTACCACGATTGACTAAACAAGCAATTCACAACAAGTTCAATCTAAATGTCCACGCACCGATTCTTACCCTCAATTCGACAAGGAAAGCTTCAATCCTGCATTGGATCTTACTTGACGATTCACTCTTCAGTTTTTTCCCAGAATATGATGACATAAGTAGCAAAGTGAATGATGGCGAGGAAACGAAGTATTCTGCATAGAGGAAAGAAATAGGATAGAATGTAGGATGAGGCATAACTTAGCCTTTCATTGGTTAACTCGATCCCATAGTTCAACGGGATAGAATACGAAATTGAAGCGAACATTATCTACCTTGCTGTTTATCGAGATAATCCCCAGACTTGGAGGCACACACGAGAAATAAGATGAATATAATTTGATCGTTCATCAAACAACTTTAGCTTTTACAGCTTGGACTACAGTATAAACACAGCAGATGCTAGGCTCAATCATTTGCACAATACATCCATCAACCCAAGACTGGGGGCATGAGTGTGATCATCTAAGAGCTGGATGCGACTACTCAATCCTATAGCTCGTGCCTAGTATTTATAACAACTTGACATTATGACCGAAAGGATGCTTAGAGATAGAATAATCAGATCGACGCGTGGACTTATGGGCAACTGATCACCATTCTGACCCTTCCGATGAGCAATGGATCGTGCGTACATTGAACGGAAAGCGCATTGCTCGGAAACACAAGTAGATTCAAACTCATAGCTGGAGCCAGCTATGCTGCAGCACACGATACAAGGCTAAACTCTACTAAGCCTTTGATTCAACATCTGTATAGGGCTAATAAATAGCCATTGCAAATAAGCACATAAAGTTCCTACAATCCAACAGGAGCACTAAGGATCAGATCACAATTCAGCACAATTATGGTAAAAGATTTAACTATTTTACTTCAGGTGAATCTTGATGTGTTCGCTTGGGCTCAATCTTATACATATATGGACTCTCACCAACCATTGAGAACCCTGCATTAAATGTCAACTTGAGGCATGTCTCTGTGAATAAAAGTGAAACAACATGGATCTAGAAAGATCTGCTACACTTAAGGAGGAGGAAAATCTACTCAAAACCAATAGAATTATCCGCGATGTCCTTTACCCAAAATGAGTATCCAATCCTTTACTTATGAGAGAAACAAATTGAGAGTGGTGGACATACGTCGACTACTCAGATTTGCATGGGGAATGCCAAAACATAACTTTCCACTTCCAATGATCAACGACTAATAGACTCAACCATCAGACATGAATTACTCTCATCCATGGACGTAAACTCCAAATATAATCAGATACTAAAACATGTCCCAGACTAGGAATACAACTGTTTTTTACTGACCCGGGCCTACCGTGCTATGCTACATTCCTTGGAGTCAAACTTGAGAAAGCTTATGCTACTTACCGAAGGACGATTAACAGATCATTCAAAGATCAGATCGGCCAGTCAATGGAAGTATATGTGGTTAATATGCTCGTGAGACAACGACCATCGAACGACCACATCGATGACTTGGCAAAGATATTCAGTGCTCTACAACAATTGTAGAATGAAACTTGATCCTTTGAAATGTTCTTTCAGCGTTGTATAAAAAGAATTCTCGGGTTTCGTCATCAATTCTGAAGATTCGAGTCATCTATATACCGAGGAAACTAGGCAGCTCTGATAGATCACTCAGAGTGACTTCCCATTTTACCCAAGCTGTTGGATCATGAAGATCTATACCTCAATTGGGTCATGTCAACACACCCCATAAGCATCGCAATTCTATGAGAAGTGAAACTAATCCAAAGACTAGTATATAATGAAAGCTAGCTATTGACAAGCTTACCCTGTTAATGTCTGTATCGACCAACCGTTACGATAGGTCCAATGGAAAACTTACCTGTCTAGAAGGTTACTCAAATGGAATATCAAGCTAAGCCAATTTGATATCACTTACCTCTCTCAGAGAGCTATCCATGGTCAAACATTAGCATACTTCATATATGAATTCACTACATCAGACGATTATCAGAAGAACAGTAGAGAACCGTCCAACCAATGGAGAACATACATAGATGGAACTTCCGATAATTGGCTTTCTAATATCGAAGTTGCATTAATGACCCTTGAGGAATGATCGATCTGCTATGCCCTAAAAATCAACTCCCTGTAACAAATAATGAAGCTAATTATGAAGCCTTGGTCACTATGCTCAAACTTAAAAGAAAACTAGGAAAGGAAACTTTACATATCTTATACGATTTCTAGTATGCCAAGTCAGGGAAGACTATCTGATTAGGGGCAACGTCTTACTCCTTATCTCAACCGGATCCTAGAGATACTAGCTGACTTCGAGTATTACACCACTACACAAATCCTCAGAGAACAAAATGAAAAAGCCAAGTCACCGGCCAAGCTAGTAAGTTTTGGGAATGCGCGGCAAAAAGACTCTGCCTGGTTAAAATACTTATTATTCCAAGCATTGACTTATGAAAATCAACTTGATCGTAGAGATGCATCTAGAAAAGGGGTCATAAATGACTCATATCAAAGACTATTTTCCGTGGGGAATTCTTCCTGAATAGAGGAACGAGAGATGGTGTATCCCCCGTTAAGAATCATTGCATGATTATGTCTAGGTCATTCGACTCCATCGACATAAAGCATTACTCCTGTATCCATTAATCCGAGACCCAATATTATTTATCCATTGGTATGAAGCATACAATCTAACATCTCAAATCGATCCAGGAGAGGATCGATACAAAGGAAGGACTTAAAACAACCATCGAAAGTTGTTACAATTCGAATTTCACTTCGATCCAGGAGAGGATCGACACGAAACTCAATCCAAACAAAAACTAAAGAACTTGATAATGACCCGTAAATGTGCAAGCATGAACAAGAGTCAGGTTAACATATGTACATGTATGCCTAACTAACATTCAATTTTCGAAGTTAACAAGAATTGAATGCTTACTTGTGACTATCAGAACGATGAACAACAAATCTCTAGTGCTAAACACTCAATTACAACAAAACACTACATGATAATTGACAATCAATAGTTTGACATCTAGATCACTGAAGATCAACCAAAGGCTACATCTTTTAACGAAAAGATGGCAACTACTCAGCGAATAGGATGGAACTTTTTAGAATGAAGATGGTTGTTTTCAAAGCATGTCATGTCCATGACGTAGTTGGGGGGCAAATGTTATCCCGCCTTTCGGCAAGGCCGTGACATCATGAACTTGACTAGAAAGTAAGGATAGTTCGTCCTGGAGATCATTAATACATAGGACTGCTACGGATATTAGTAAATTTTGTCTGAGTCTGGATCGAGCTACAATTGATATGACAGGACCTGCAAAGCTATGAAAGCCAACTTTTCAATTTTCAAGTCAATTGGTGTTCGTATGCTCAAGATATTGATGATCGATCACGGTTGAGAAATCCAAACTTGCATCGATTATAATTCGAGATCTACAAGTCCAAATGCGGTTAAATTTTCACGGAAGCTTACATACAACCTAAAGAATGTTCCTGTAAATTTCGACTCGATTGGATCAAATCTTGATCGATACGAAATTCGTTCGTATCGATCACGGATCGAGTCAAAATTGCTTGGGATCGATCGCGTGGGCCCACCCATGTGCCAAAAGAAGTCTTTCGAGATCTGAGCGAGATATTTGCCTCCTATGCTTACGAATAGTGGCTCAGGGCCTACAGAAAATGGATCTTTTGGCTCCCTACGTCCAGACTCTGTCGAATCCATTTTCGCACTCCAAAGCTGCAGTTGTACTTGAGATTTACCGATGTAGTTCGTTGTAATCTGTTGTAATCAATAAGAAAACATTAATAAAATCATCAATTTCATAGTGGATGTTGGCCACACGCCAAACCACTCTAAAAATCTGTGTTTCTATGCATCTTCTTATATGTTTATTGGTGTGTTTGTTAGATCTGCTTCATTTTACGTTTATTCTCTTCATTTTATCTCTTCAAACACATCCGAAGAATGTTGTGCCTAATTTTGGTACAAAAAACAGCCTTAAAGGAACTCTCGCTAGAGGATGGACATCATGGAAGGGGTGAGGGGGTTGATGTCTTCATTATCCATAATAGGGTACGGTTATAGTCAGAAAACAAAAGTAAATGTGAGCTGGCTAGTGAAGAAACAAATATACTTGAGGTTTTTATTTTTATAATATGAACTAAGTGAAGTTTGTCACATGCAATGTTGTTTATTAATATGTCAAAAGACGCGCTGATTAATATTCAACAAATATTTAATCAAATTTATCCACTACATTTAGATAGACTAGATTTTATAATCTAACCAACAATTTTCCAGTAATTACAAAGAAAATATTAGTAAAGATTTAGAAATAAATCTTGCACATATATTCTTCTAAGACCAGACGAAGTTGACATATAATACTATTGGCATAGAAAATGGTTAGTATTTCAAAATCTTGTAAGGTTTACATATTTTATTCTTAACAGAAAATTGCTATTTGTAGATTACTGACAGTTTCAAAATAGAGTAAGCTTCTTAATCCTGTTATGCACAAACCAATTCAAATTAAATTAGTGATAAGCTAATTTTGAGAGAAGGCAAAGAGTCATTGAGTGTCCCATATTTGTACCACGATCTAGAAAACAAATCATTTGTCTTATTTATAATAGTGTACCATTTTGCAATTAAACAAACCAGTTAAGGTACATAATAACCAAATAGAATAAGCTCCACTATGCTCATCAGAATCTCCAGAAGAGAGCAACTGTTATTCTCGACCTAAAACTAGTAATAATGAAAAGACTTACCCTATTTCACCACCTATAGAAAAGAAAACGCTTCCTCCAACAGTTCTACATGCTCCAACATACACACCTCCAAAGCCACCATTATCGTCAATAACCCAACCCACACACAACTAAGTAGAAGAACACCGTGGCCACTTCTAGGGCCAAATATGCGAAACGTCAAGGGGTTTCAAAAACTCTGACAAGGCATAGCGAATGTTTATAGAGAGGCGATTCAGGTTGATGGCGAATTAGGGGCTGCACACGATAATAGAAAGAAATATACTGTCGTGTGCAGCCCCTGATTCCAGGAGACGTCGACTTGCTCTAAAATCAAATCTTTATTTTGGGTTCTTAACTCGTGAAGAATATATTAAAAATGGGGGACTTTCTATTTTGAGAAAATTTATTCAACTATGAGGAGAAGATAGAGGAGAATTTAAGGAAGAGGGAAATAATTAAAAAAGAGACGGCCATGAAAATAGGGAAAGCCCGCTTAGAAATCGTTACTTGGTGAATCTCTTGTTTGAACAGAGAAAATTAAAAGAAAGATAACGCTATGGAATAAAGCGTTATCTATTTGCATTATTAAAGTTAACTTTTCTTATATTGATGTTCAGTTATCCCTGTAACCACCAAGAACTAGGAGAACTAGGAGGGAAAGTTCACCAGGGTTAGAACAGGAAAATTCCCCTATTTCTAGCCAAAATTAAAGGGATTGGAAGGAAAAACAGAAGGCAGGAGTTGCTAAGTAGTTGGAGGATTTGCAGGAGGAAGCACAAGTCCTCCCACAAGAAGAGTACCCAATATCAGAAGGATTTCTATCAATACCGAGAGGAATCTAGGGGTGGATGATGGGCGTAAGGTTCATGTAATGGTGATCTCGAATGAGGAAGAGGATTGCAGCTTAACGATGATGGTTTTGAGTTGGATGTTGACGCTAATGGAGAGCAGCCGTATGTTAATCAACAATGCATCCACAAAATACCGAAGGGGTGGATCTTCCAGAGATAGGAGGACCTAGACGTTAGCCAGAAAACCGAGATCGTTTATAGAGTCAAACGCTCAACGTAGCCCTTGGTAGTTGACCTTTGGATTACTGTGCTAATGCGGAATACATAGCTGATATGGTTAAATGGTTGGTGGAGGAAATTAGAGCCAGGAAGAATGAATATTGGGGTTCCGCACCAAGTAGAACTCCGTTCATAGAGAATATTCTAAGAGAAGAGTACCCTAGAAAGTTCATGATGACAATGATGCCATCATACAACGGAACTACTAATCCTAGACAGCACGTACCCAAGTACGAATGGTATATGGATGAATCTAGAGCTACAAATTTTGTTTGTTGTAGATGTTTCCCTATCTTTTTGGTAGGATTTGCTTCTATGTGGTTCACTCGGCTCTTGTCGAGATCCATATCTACTTTTAGTGCATTGGATAAAAAGTTTTTGGAGCTGTTTAGGCTCCATGATGCTCGACCGAGGGATGTGATATCCCTATTTAACTTGTCTTAATGACCCAAGTAATTGCTAAAGTGGTTCTTAAACCGATTTAATATCGCTATTACAGAATCTAGCAATCCGAAAAAAGATCTTATGTTCATCGCATTGGTCCAAATTGGTTTGAGGCAACCACCCGGACATAAATTTTGGTAGGTGGCTAAAAATAAAACAACCAACTAATATGGAGGAATTCCATTAAAAGGCAAACCGATTTCTACGATTGAAGGAAGTGGGTCTGGTTGAAGGAAAGGTTGATGATGTGCAATCAAAAGATGTTATCCAGAGCAACGTGACAGTCAAACAACCTGGAGATAGCGCTAGTAATGCGGTGAAAAATGCTATAAACTCGGTAACCAGAAGAAACAGAATCAAGGCCCTGCCCGAGCATTATACGTAGTGACAATAAGAAGTGTCTAAGAAATTTATTGCCCGAGCATTATATGCCTTTAGAGGATATGTTGGAAAATATTTATCTTACTACTCAAGGAGCTACGCAATATAAAAACATCCCGGAGGTAAGTGATATAAGTAATCCAGGAAGTATTGCCACTTCCATGAAACTCATGGATATAACACTAATGAATGTGGTCACTTGAAGGACTTGATTAAGGAGATGATACGAAAGAATAGGCTCCAGCGGTATATGATGCAACAGCAGAACCCTGACCAAGCTATGGGGCTACAAAATCTATCTACCTAAAGGAAACCACCTGGACCTAGTAGAGAGAGGCCCGGGCATATGGATGGAAGACTGGTTATCAACACGATAATGGGAGGACCCCAACCAACAAAGAGAAGCTGGGGTGAGATTAAAAGATACACGAGCTTGTTGAAGCACACACCATAGGGGAGTTGATATGCCATTGAAGATGGGTTTCGTCTAAGTAAACATAAGATGGTAACCAATCACATTGTGCTTAGAAATCGAGATTCAAAATGATTTGAGACGTTGACTCTTCATCATATGGTGATAAAAGTCAAAATCGGACCGGTAATTTTGCATCGGGTGTTGGTGGATAGTGGATATTGTTAGTCCGTGAGATGATGGTTTTGATGACAACAACCTTAGAATAGATTATAAAATATAAATACTAACATTATAAGTTTAGATATATGTGTACATGCATGATTTAACCATGCATGTACCAAGAATGAAGACTGTACAGTATAGAGATTCAAGATATCAAATTGAAGACTCATGAGTATCAAGATTATCAAGAGTTCACAAATTCAAGTAATTTATTCTTTAATTAGAAAATTTTGTTAAAAGTCCTAGAAAAGCATTGACATCTTAAAATCTAATTTATTCGTCGAATGAAATCCACTTCGAGCCTGTTAAAGGGATGAAACCCAAAGTAGGATGGAACCTACGAAAAATCTAGTGGAACATTGTTCTGTATCCGCTAACCTTTTATTCAAAATGGTTTTTTTCAAAATTATATCTTGTTTTCAAAATGATTTCAAAACCTTCCTTTTAAAAGCATCAAAAACATGTATCCTGATTTTAAATAATTTTAGCCTCAAAATCATCTTTAATTTCAAAGTCAAATTACTCCTGATTTTAAACTATCTTTTAATATAATATATTTAACTTTTAAAATATTTATACTTAGATTTAAATATAAAACATAGTTAAATTATATATATATATATACTTACATATGAATTTTAACTAAGTCAAGTATATTTATAAAGTTTAAAATTGTTTTAATATAAGATAAATGTTATTTTCAAAGAAAATCAAATCATCAAAAAATGGTTTGGGATGTCGACATACGCGTGGTCACCATGTCGACATGGTGTAAGTTGAGTTCAGAATTTCAATTTCAAAAGAAGTGTCTATTCGCAATAACTCTTCACGAATGGACATGACTGTTGTTCTACTATAAATAGGGGTCAGTTTCAATGAATTTTACATTAGACTTTCTGGTTTTTCATCCTCTTCTTCTTCCACTTTTCTTAATAAAAATTCTTATCATTACTCTGCCGAAATCTACATTGAATTGAACTCGATCATTCGTAGTTTGATTCTTTATCACTATCTCAACAAGATCCTCAGTGCTATTTAGAGTTATAGGGCTTTTGTAATCAACTTAGCGAGAAAAGGTATGATTGTAGCCTTGAAAATCAATCAAGCGTGATAAGGTGTGATTGTAGCCTTGGGAAATCAATTGGGTGAACTTGTTGCCCATAAAATCAAGTGGGTGAACTTGTAGCCTGGAAAATCAAGTATCTCTACCCAGAGGATTGTGATTCTGGAGGGTGTACCTCGTAGCCTTGAAATCAAGGTGTAATTGTAAAGATTGCTTTTGAAAGAAAATCCGTACTTGTGTTGCGGGACTGGATGTAGGGTAACTCCGAATCAGTTTAAAATCCAGTGTGTTCTTTCCTTTATTGCTTTTTATTTTATTTCTACATCTGTGTTTGTTTCTATGATCATATCTGTGTCTGTATATTACACACATCTGTGTTTAAATTAACATAAACTCAAAAAGATTTAGTAATTCTTTATAAACACTATTCACCCCCCTCTAGTGTTAATCCTAGCCTTAAGATCTGTAATCCGCATTTCTCACAATATCAGTGCAAGATTTTCAAAGTTTCACAATCTGATTTTTGAATTTTTTTTCAAAATGGCTATATTTGTTAATACTAGTTTCGAAATATTCAAATCATCATTGTTTCATGAGTCTGCATATAATCAATATTCAAGTTATCTACCAAAATTATTTGATGTGCAGGAATCATACTTTATGGCTGTTGAGGAATCAATCCTCAACGGACAAATTGCACAGATCAGAAAGAACAAATGGATACTTGATGGTGGATGTTCTAGCTACACGACTGACAATCCAGATATACTGAATGATATTATATACAAAGACGGGGGACTTGTTAATTTTGGAGACAATTCAAAAGGATATGTGTTTGGCATCGATAAAGTCGGTAATTCTAAAACTCCTACTATTACTAATGTTTTGCTAGTTAAGAATCTGAAACATAATCTGCTAAGTATAAGTCAACTATGCGATAAAGGATATAAAAAGGTAAATGTCACATTGAAGATAATAATTCAACCATTATATTTGAGGGAGTTAGGAAAAAGAATATTTATATTCTTAGTATGAAAGTTTCAAATGATAACCTGTGTCTGTTGGAAAATACAAGTGACCCTTGGATTTGGCATAAGAGATTTGGGCATTTGAATTTCAAACTCTTATCTAGATTGTCAAAACATGATCTAGTAAGAGGGCTTCCTAAAATGAATTTTAAAGTAGATAGTCTATGTGATGCTTGTCAATTAGGAAAACTTAGAAAAAGTTCTTTTAAATTAAAAGATATGATTTCAACTTCAAAACCTCTTGAATTACTTCTCTTGATTTATTTGGTCCATCTCAAATTCTGTCAATAAATCATAGTAAATATGTTTTTGTAATTGTAGATGATTATTCTAGATTTACATGAACAATATTTTTGAAACATAAAAGTGATACTTTTGAATGTTTTAAGACCTTTTCAAAAATAATTCAAAATCAATTTTCTCTAAAAATTATAACTATTCGAAGTGATCACGGTGGTGAACTTGAAAATGAAAAGTTTGAGGAATTTTGCAACAAAAAGGGAATAACTCACAATTTTTCATTTCCAGGAAATCCACAACAAAACGGAGTAGTAGAACGTAAAAATAGGTCGATTCAAGAGTGTGCGAGAACTATGCTTTCAGATAGTATTTTACCAAAGAATTTTTGGGCAGAAGCAGTTGCTACCGCTTGTTATATTTTAAATAGAATTTTAATTAGACATTTAGCTGATAAGACATCTTATGAACTTCTTTATTCAAAGAAAGCTAAGGTATCTTATTTCAGAATTTTTGGAAGTAAATGCTTTATTTTAAATACCAAAGATAATTTAGATAAATTTAATCCTAAATCCGACAAAGGAACCTTTATCGGATACTCTAATAAAAGTAAAGCATACAGAGTGTTTAATTTAAAAACTAACACCATTGAAGAAACAATGCATGTTTCATTTGATGAAAATTTCAAAAAATTTGAAAATACAAATTATGAAGAGGATTTAATCACTCAAAAATCAAGAATCAATTGAAACTAATATTGAAATTAATCATCCTGATAAAAGGACTAAACTTTTAGAAGATCATCCTATAGAAAATATACTGGAAGATATGCAATCTGTTGTTAAAACTAGAAATCAACTAAGTCAAATGAGTAATGTAGCTTTTATATCAACTATTGAACCCAAAAATCCAAAAGAAGCATCAATCGATGATTCATGGATTTTGGCTATGCAAGTAGAATTAAATCAATTTACTAGAAATGATGTTTGAGAACTTGTTCCTAGACCTGAAAATAAAAATATAGTTGGAACTAAATGAGTTTATAACAATAAAATGAATGAACAAGGAGAGGTTGATAGAAATAAAGCTCGATTAGTCGCTCAAGGTTATTGTCTAGAAGAAGGAATAGATTTGATGAAACCTTTGCTCTTGTAGCAAGATTAGAAGCCATTAGGATTCAACTTGCTTTCACCAATCATAATAATTTCAAATTATTTCAAATGGATGTTAAAAGTGCCTTTTAAATGGATTTTTAAAAGAACAAGTATACGCTGAACAACCACCACTTTTTGAAAATGATAAATTACCAAATCATGTTTACAAACTTAAGAAAGCTTTATATGGTCTAAAACAAGCTCCTAGAGCCTGGTATGATAGACTAAGATCTTATTTATTACAATCAAATTTTGAAATTGGTAAAGTATATAATACTCTTTTTATTAAAAGAAATAAAAATGATATTCAACTGGTACAAGTTTACAAGATGATATCATTTTTGAATCAACTAATTTTGAAATGAATAAAGAATTTTCTGAAATAATGACAAAAGAGTTTGAGATGAGTCACATGGGTGAATTAAATTTCTTTTTAGGATTACAAATAAAACAATTAGATAATGGTATCTTTATTAGTCAAGAAAAATATGGTAAAGACCTAATTAGTAAATTTGGTTTGACTACTACAAGTAGAAAACCCACTCCCATGGCAACCAATGTGTACCTTAGTAAAGAAGATCTCTCGAAAGATATAGATCAAAAATTATATAGAGGAATGATTGGATCACTACTCTACACTACTGCTAGTAGACCTGATATCATACATAGTGTTTGTCTCTGTGCCAGATATCAATCCCAACCTAAAGAGACCCAATTAAAATCCGTAAAACGAATCATAAGATATGTTAAACACACATCCAATTATGGTCTATTTTACCCTAAAAATGATTCTTTTGACTTAATATCTTACTGTGATGCTGATTATGATGATTGTAAATCAGACTGAAAAAGTACAAGTGGGACTTATCACTTTTTGGGCATTCTCTAGTTTCCTGGTTTAGTAAAAAGCAAAACACAGTTTCTTTATCAACAACTGAAGCAGATTATATTTCTGCTGCTTTGGTTTGTTCTCAAATAATATATATGCAACAAACTTCAAAAGATTATGGTTTAAATATCTCGAAATCACCAATTTATTGTGATAATACTAGTGCAATAAATTTATCCAAAAATACTACTCATCATGCTCGAACTAAACATATTGATATCAGACATCATTTTCTCAGAGATAATATAAGTAAGGAAGTAGTTGCTCTCGATTATATCAATTCTGAGAATCAAATTGCTGATATTTTAACAAAACCCTTAAATGAATCAATATTTACTAAATTAAGAAGAGAATTAGGTATTTGTTCAATAACTGAAATACAAAATATAAATATCCATTATAATAAATAATTAATACTAAAATAAATGAAATAGTAGAAATATAAAGGAGCATGTCGACATCCCCCATATACCCATGTCGACATACAACGTTTTTATTTTTTTTCAAAAAAATTTCCCACTAAAATTCAAAAAATTGGTTATATATTCTTCTTATTTTTGAATTTTTGATCATTCTCTCTGTTCTCTTTTTATTCTATCTCCTGAAACAAATAAAATCATGGCATCATCTTCCAAATCAAGCATAAAATCAACTTCTTCGTTTCCCTCTTCTACTTCTGTTCCATTTCAACGTACTACTCTCGCTCATGTAATAAAAATGGAAGAGTCTCTGAAGGATGCACTTCAGATGATGACTGAAATTCAAGTGATTCAACTCCGTATGGCAAAGGAACAAGAGAGACAAGGCAAGATTCTTAGGAATTTACAAAAATTTCTAATAGATAATCAAGCCAACCCTATCTTGATCGATGAAGATTCTTCACTCAATCAAGAACAAGAGGCCGATGAAGAAGAAGAAGAACCCATGGAAGAAGCACAAGCGGAGGATAACGACAAAGTTGTGTGCGTTGGAGAAGTGTGTTTTGAAAAAGATGGGAATCTTGTCGAACAACGTGGAAATTTCTGTTTTCATTATCCAAACCGTTCAATTCATAGATTTCCTATGTTCAAAAACACACATTAGTTTCTTCTCTTTCTTTACCTTTGTTGTTTATTCCTTCTTACGTTTACAATGAAAATGTAAATATAATTATATGATTAATAAATTATGTTCTTATATGTGTTCCTCCCTATTAATAAATATAACTATATGGTTATCATTTACTTAGAATAGTTAGTAGTTTAGGACAAGGATTATCTAAGTGTTGATTATTTATGATAACACTATCATTATAATCACATATCATAGGGTATTAGATTTAGGGAGAGTTATATAATTTGGAGTTATAAAGTTTAGAGTTTGTTTTTGTTAATGACAAAGGGGGAAAAGTATAAAATATAGTAGTTAGGCATAGATTAAGGGGGGTTATTAGTTTTAGGGGGAGTTATTAGGATAAAAGTAATATTTTATAAACAAAGGTTGTAATCATCAAAAAGGGGGAGATGTTAGTCCGTGAGATGATGGTTTTGATGACAACAACCTTAGAATAGATTATAAAATATAAACGCTAACATTATAAGTTTAGAAATATATGTATATGCAGGATTTAACCATGTAGGTACCAAGAATGAAGATTGTACGGTATAGAGATTCAAGATATCAAGATTGAAGACTCATGAGTATCAAGATTATCAAGAGTTCAAGAATTCAAGTATTCTTTAATTAGAAAATTTTGCTAAAACTCATAGAAAAGCACTGGCATCTTAAAATCTAATTTATTCGTGGAATGGAATCCACTTCGAGCCTATTAAAGGGATGGAACCCTGAGTAGGATGGAACCTATGAAAAATCTAGTGGAACATTGTCTTGTATCCGCTAAACTTTTATTCAAAATGATTTTTTTCAAAATTATATCTAGTTTTCAAAATGATTTCAAAACCTTCCTTTCAAAAGCATCAAAAATATCTATCCTGATTTTAAATAATTTTAGCCACAAAATCATCTTTAATTTCAAAGTCAAATTACTCCTGATTTTAAACTATCTTTTAATATAATATATTTAACTTTTAAAATATTTATACTTAGATTTAAATATAAAATTATAGTTAAATTATATATATATATATATATATATATAATTTACTTATGAATTTTAACTATAGTCAAGTATATTTATAAAGTTTAAAATAGTTTTAATATGAGATAAAGGTTATTTTCAAAGAAAATCAAATCATCAAAAAATGCTTTGGGATATCGACATACTCATGGTGACCATGTCGACATGGTGTCAATTGAGTTCAAAATTTCAATTTCAAAAGAAGTGTCTATTCGCCATAACTCTTCACGAATGGACATGACTATTGTTCTACTATAAATAGGGGTCAGTTTCAACGAATTTTACATCAGATTTTCTGGTTTTTCACTCCTCTTCTTCTTCTTCCACGTTTCTTAATAAAAATTCTTATCATTACTCTACCGAAATCTACATTGAATTGAACTCGATCATTCTTTAGTTTGATTCTCTATCACTATCTCAACAAGATCCTCAGTGTTATTCAGAGTTATAGGGCTTTTGTAATCAACTTAGCGAGAAAAGGTGTGATTGTAGCCTTGAAAATCAATCAAGCGTGATAAGGTGTGATTGTAGCCTTGAAAAATCAATTGGGTGAACTTGTTGCCTGTAAAATCATATGGGTGAATATGTAGCCCAGAAAATCAAGTATCTCACCAAAAGGATTGTGATTCTTGAGGGTGTACCTCGTAGCCGTGAAATCGAGGGTGCAATTGTAAAGATTGCTTTTGAAAGGAAATCCGTACTTGTGTTGCGGGACTGGATGTAGGGTAACTGCGAACCAATATAAAATTCGGTGTGTTCTTTCCTTTATTGCATTTTAATTTATTTCTGCATCTATGTTTGTTTCTGTGATCATATATGTGTCTGAATATTGCACACATCTGTGTTTAAATTAACATAAACTCAAAAAGATTTAGTAATTCTTTATAAACACTATTCACCCCCCTCTAGTGTTAATCCTAGCCTTAAGATCCGTAATCCGTATTTCTCATAGATATTTGGTCAAAATTCTGTTCAGAAGGACATTTTACCAGATGAAGGTTAGTACAAAAAATGGGACTGCTTGCAAGAAGAAGATTTAGGGATATATGGGTGAAACTAAGTAGTCGATGGAGACGATTGATTTGCCAATAGAGCTCGATAAAGGGGAACAAAGGGTGGTTCACATTTTAAAGTTTGTTATTGTTTATGAGTTCTCGGCATATAGTGCTCTCTTCGGTCGACCGATCCTAGCTGACTTTAGGATTGATTTGGCTCCATAGTGTTTGATAATGAAGTACCCTATGGGGAATGGGGTTGGAGTGGTGCGAGGAGACCAAAGTACGGCAAGAGAATTCTATGTTGCAGACTTGCAAGAAGCTAAGCACCAAGAGAAGGGAAAGAATGCGGGGAGAATTCTCAATATATTGGAACCGTAAGCATAGGAATTATAGAGCAGCCCTTGGCTCAGAAACCAAAGCCGATTTGAGAAGTCTATAGATCCTAGGAAAAAGTCAGGGTAAGTATGGGTAGCATCAGCATGGCTTAGAGTGAGTGTCCCTATTGATATTGATGACCTGACTTGAGTATTGAAGATTGGTTCTTAGCTTGTAATTGGATTACGAAAGGAACTTATTAATTTCCTTCGAGGGAATATGGACGTGTTTGCTTGGATGCATTTTGATATGTGCGTGATACCATCAAGGATAGCGTGTTACACATTAAATATCGATCCCAAGTTCACATCAGTGAAATAGAAGAGGCGCAGCCTGGGTCTGGAGCAATCTGCTATGTTGAAGGAAGAAGTGGATAAGCTATTGGCTAATGGCTTTATCCATGATGCTTTTTACCTTCAATGGGTATCCAACCCCATAGAAATCATATGGAAAGTGACGAACGTATACTATTACTTGGATCTCAACAAAGCTTTCCCGAATGACAGCTTTCTTTAGACCAGAATCGACCATCTTGTTAAGGGAATGGCAAGGCATGAATTTCTCTTGTTTATGGATGTTTATTCTTAATATAATCAAATCGTGATGAATGAGTCAGATCAGGAGAATACTAGCTTTATAATGGACTTGGGATTGTATTGCTACTAGGTAATATCGTTCGGTTTGTAGAATGTTAGAGCTACATACCAATGATTGGTAAATACGATGTTCAAGAATCAAATTGGACGGAAAATCAAGGTCTACATGGACAATATTCTTGTGAAGCCACGGATGTCTCGAAACTGTCTGGATGATCTCTTAGAAATTTTTGAGATTCTATGAAAGTACAGGATGAAGCTAAATCCATTAAAGTGCTCTTTTGGAGTAGTGTAAGGGAAGTTTCTAGGACTTCTTGTCAATGCATGGGGGCATCGAGGCCAATCTAGAGCAGATTAACACTTTAAGAAATGTAACTAACCCAACCACAAAGAAACAACTTCAGAGATTGAATGGAAAGATTTCTACTTTGAGTTGATTTATCTCAAGGGCAACAGATAAGTGCATACCTTTCTTCGACACCCTTAAGAAAGGTAGAAAAGAATTTCGAATGGAATCAGGATTACTAGAATGCTTTCAAAGAATTATCGAAGCACATGGAGATTCCATCGATCTTATCTAAACCATTGGATGTGGATGATTTATTTGTTTATTTAGCTGCATCTACTCATGCCTTGAGTGCATCATTAGCACGTTAGGAGGTAAGGATTCAAAGATCGGTCTACTACATCATTGAGCGGTTTATAAGAGTAAAAAAGTATTACTAAAGCCAGAGATACTCGCGTATTGCTTGCTGATTGCATCAAGGAAGTTGCGACTATAATTTTAGGCTTATACAATCAAACTGCAAATAGATCAGCCTCTGAAGCAGTTTTCATACTGACCCGAGACTTCGAGAAGGTTATTGAATTGGAACATAGAATTGTGCCAGTACGATATTGTTTACCATCCAAGGAGAGCGTTAAATGGCCAGGCATTGGCATACTTCATCACCGAGTTCAACGCACATGATGGTGAAGAGGAAGTGGATGCTGTAGTAGCAGCTCCTTACTGGAAATTATTTGTAGACGGTTCTTCGAATGCATATAGCTTAGGGGCAGGAGTTGTGTTTGAAACGCTGGATAGACGATCAACCTGTTACGTGTTGAAGCTAGAATTTCCTACGGCCAATAATGAAGTTGAGTACATGACATTAATAACAAGATTAAGGATAACAAGGGAACTGGAGATAAAGATGCTGCACAAATGTAGAGATTCCCAGCTAGTGGTTTGCCAAATCAGGAAGGAGTATCAGGCCAAGAGTGCAAGACTATCCCTTTATCTATCAAAAGCATTAGAATTGCTCGAAGATATTGATCATTATACGAATACACACATCCCTAGAGAAGAGAACAAAAAGGCTGATTCACTAGCTAAGTTGGATAGCTATGGTAATGCATAGGTAATGAGATTAGTTCCAATAGAGGTTTTAACAGCTCTGAGCATTGATTAGATGGACGTCAACTAGATTCTAGAGATCACAGAAGAAGAGGAGTCGTGGATGACCCCGACCAGAGGCTATCAGATCAATGGACCTTTCTCGAGAGATAGGAATGAATGGAAAAAAAATCTTCCGTAAAGCACCATGGTTCTAGACGCAAGACGGGGTATTATACTGGAAAGAATTCTCAACCTCATACTTCGGTGCGTAGCTAAGGATGAGGCTAAGAAGACCCTTATGGAAGTCCACGTGGGCTGCTACGGTGATTACATCCGGGGGCATACTCTGGCAAAGAAGATACTTCGCTACAGTTATTTCGGGTTGATAATAAACCAAGATGCAACTAACTATACCAAACAATGTGATCGATGCTATAAATTTGTGAAGATTCCAAGATATCCATCATGAGAACTAACGTAGATGGTCAGCTCATAGCCATTTGCAATTTAGGGAATCGACATTGTCGATGTGCTACCGATAGCAAAAGAAGGAGCCAAATATATTATCATTGTAGTGGATTACTTTATGAAATGGGTTGACGCAAAACCGCTTGTCATAATTATAACGAAAATAGTAATCAATTTTATAACAAAGAATATTATTTACAATTTTGGAATTCCCCAAAACCTCATCATAGATAATGGAACTCTGTTTGAGAGTTACGAGTTCAAGGATTTCTGCAAGCGCTACCAAATAAAGAAGAGCTTCTCCGTAGTGGCACATCCGCATGCAAACGGGAGAGGGAAAACATTAAACAAGATCATCAAATCCATCTTGAAAGAGTGGAACAAAACTTCAAAGCCAAGGTTCATTACCGTACTTTTAAGGTAGGAGATGTCATTTTAAAATAAGTTCTTTGGGAATGGGAGTGCTTGGCCCGAACTGGGAAGGACCTTACATGATCGATCAGAAGCTTAGGGATGGTCATAACATTCAAGCTAGTAACCATTGATGGAATCCCGATCAACCGCTGTTGGAACAACGACTTACTGTAGCGCTACTGCACCTAGTTTCTTCTCATTTACCTTTGCAAATAATTCACCTATGGATAATGGGGGCACTTTAAATAGGCAAGACTTGCTACATCTTTTACTTATGAATAAAGTTAGCTTCTTGAACCAGTGGATCTGCGTTCTTATGAGTAGTACTCTAATGCTGTGGGACTAGCGGCACAACCAAGAAAACACGCCTCTGTTTTTGGATAGCGGACGAGGGGTGTGGACTCAAACTGTCGAGTCGATGGGGAAAATTAACCCCTATCCTCTTAAGAATCGGCTTTGCCCTGAGATAACGACGTTGGGAAGGTTCAAACCATAGGGTCGAAGGGGAAAATCGACCCTAACCTTTTGAGAACTAGTGCTGTCCAGAGATAGGCGGCGTCGGGAAGGTTTAGACAGTCGGGTCAATGGGGAAAATCAATTCCAACCTTTTAACAACCGATGTTTCCTAAAGATAGGCGACGCTAGCAAGGTTCAAACTAGCGGGTCAACGGAGAAAATCAACCCCTAACCTTATGAGAACCAGTGTTGCCCGAAAAATGGAAACCGTAAAAAGGTTCAAAACTTAACCTCTGAGAATTAGGCATTGCTTGAAAATAGGCAACGTTAGGGAAGAGACTCACAAGCATTCAAGAATTCATCATTGCCCGGAGATAGGCGACGATGGGAAGGTTTGCCGAATTAACTAATCTTTAGGAATTCGTCTTTGCCTGGAGATAGGCAACGTAAAAGAAAGAATTCTCGAAACTGACTTGCTAGCATGCTAATTTCTGGAGATAGAAACTAGTGCATGGACGGATTTCCAACTTTGAACTTATAAAAATTCAGATGCAGCCTGAAGATAGGCAGCATCGAAAAATAGTACATGAAATCAAATAGCAAAATCGTCGGTTCTCGAAGATAGGAGTTTGCATATGAACAAGAGTCTCAATGACAACATTAACAGCCAAGCGAGACATGATTGGTTGAGAATAAGTAAGGACAGTTGTAAAAGATCGAGAGAAAAAATTTGTCAAGTTTTCCCATTCTATGTTTAGGAACGGAGAAGCATGCTTAAACTGAGGGAAATCAAAGAAGTTGCCCCACATCGGTACTAACTTATGAATGCCTGAAGTCTGGCATTTGGACTAATAAATCCTGTGATCAGGGGTAAGCATGCAAAAAAAGAATTTTGGCGGTTATTGTTAACCCGTCTTTAGGCAAGGCAACTTACAGGCGGATTTGACCTAATCGACTGCACAATGATCAACGCTGAATTTTCATAGATAATAAACATGATCGTCAAGCTAGAATATAGCATAGTTGACGAACAAACAACGCAATATTTTTAAAATATGGTTTCAACAAAGATTGAGTTGCTTCAAGTTGCTTGGAGTTTTCTTTGAGTCGTCCCTGGGTTTGCTTCGAATATTTAGGCATGCTGCTTCGGGTCAGATTTGAGTATTTGATGGATTAGCACATTTACAAGCTGCTTCAAGTCACCACAGCACTTACTTCGATTTAGTAGCAAGGTTACTTCGGGTCAAGGAGGCAGCAGCTTCGAGTTAGAGCAATGAATTGATCAAAACCAAGAGGGAAGGCCCTGGTTCATATACATTAAATCTATTCCCATTCGTATCCATTAGATGCCACTCCTTTTCATATCCATCAAACACCTCCACTTCGTATTCATCCAAGACAACCTCCTTCATATCCATCGATAATTACTCGTGCGTCCAGTTCGTATCGATCGACTGCCTTGAACCTTTCATATCGATCGGCCACAAATCGATAAGAAATCCACTTCTAAATGGTCGATACGAACAACATGTGCCAACTTTGATCAATACAAAGCAGCATGTAAGCATGGATACGAAAACAACCCCAAATATCGATACAAAAAGCAACCTATAGGATGGATACAAAAGCGTGGTCTAACAGTAGAAGAATCGGTCATACAACATGAAAAGTGGATCGCTCCTGGACTATTGCTCCACGTCACCCTGGTCGATACACGTTCGATCGATACCAATGACATGGATACAATGGAATCGATATGAAGCCATCAACCAACCTACAAATTCAACCTTGGATCAATCATAACTCGAGATCTACAAGTCCAAATCCACCAAATTCTCACAGGAGCTTGCGTAAACCTTAAGAATGTCCATGATCGATCCTAACCCAAAAAGAGCAATTTTGGATCAATACGAATTTGCTACGTATCAATCATGGATCGAGTCGAAATGTCAGAGGATCAATCACATGGGCCCACCTACGTGAGAGATGGAGTCTTCCAAGATCTGCACGAGATATTTGCAGCATACGCCTATAAATAGCAGTCCAAGAGCTTCAAAAAAGGAATCTTTTGGCTCTTTTACGCCGATACTTTGCCGAAATCATTGTTGTAACTCGGTTATACTATTGTAAACCTCTGTAACCAGCGAGTTATAAACAATAAAACAACGAATCTTTAAAGTGGACATAGGCTACAATGCCGAACCACTATAAATCTTGTGTTTCTACTGCTTTCCTTTTAAATTTTGAGTGTTCTTCACATTTATGTTCTCTACATACTTGCTATCTGTAATCTGTGATTGTGAACGGGTGCTTTCATCGGCAATTGGGTATTTGTGACCAGTTTTGGCGCAAACATTTTGGTGCTTTCACTGAGAAGGCTAGCATTCAGGGATTCTACAGCTTGAATTTTGGATCTGAAGGCTTAAGGACATGGATCTGGAAAGCTATGGCAAAGCAATTAGCGAGAAGACAAAGAGCAGAAAGGAGTCAACGTGAAGGAAGTCACAAGGCATCCTCAGGAGCTAATCAAACTTCAGTTTTCATCACCAGAGATGAGATACAGATGATGATGGAAGCTATGCCGGAAGAAATGCTGAAAAGACATGCGAAGATGATGCGGAACCTACTACAGCAAATTGGACAAGCTAGAGTGCAGAATTAAGAGAACGCCACTGTAGGAGATGCTGGAGATAGGGATCGGGAGCATGAAACAAGTAGGATTTAGAATAGAGCAGGACCATCAGGCGTAGCCCCAGAGCTAGGGAGTACTCCCCAGGAGCATGTTGATCTAATATCAGGCAGGATACTAGGCGGAACTGTTCAACATGGCATTGGTAGAGGAATGGATGCTCGTCTAGGAGAGAAGATTGGAGGATTCCCTCGTGAACCCGAGGGGCAGATCTGAGACAACAGATAAGGACTACATCTTGATGACAGTGACAGATTGGCGGAGATGGTCAGACGAGCCATGAGGGGAGGATTAGTGAATAGAGATCTGGAAGATGTGAACATGATCCCCTTCGCTCCTGTAACTAGGCAAGCCAGGAATCCGCCAGAATCAAGCTACCAACACTGGAAGCATACGGTGGAAGGACGAATCTTGCAGTTCATCTAACGAGGTATATGAGGCACATGGAAGTACTGGGAGCATCGGTGGAGGTCATGGTCCGGTGTTTTCCATTGTATTTGACGGATATAGCAGCACTGTGGTTTAGACAACTGGAGAGTGGTTCGATTGGGACATGGACCAAGTTGATTGAGAAGTTTATGTGGCAGTTTAGAGTTCACATTTCGAGACCCAATAATATGATGAGTTTGACAACACTGAAGCAAAGAACCGAAGAATCTTTGAGGAGTTTTCTTACATGATTCAATGTAGCGGTAGCATCAGTGGATCAACCAGATCCATCCCTGATTTTGGTGGCGGCTGTATCTGGCATAGCTTGTGGAATAAAGTTCAAGAATATATTGGCAAGGGACCCACCTATAGATCTTGGAGAATTCCACCATGAGACATAAAGGTTTCTGTGACAAGAGGATGCAAATACTAAGAGAGAGGAAGGAGAGAGAGTTGAAGTTTATGCAGTTAAAAGTGGAGATCCACCCTTAAAGGATTCAAGCACAGATAAAGGGAAACAGAAAGTAGAGGATAGTTGTGATGAGCCAAAACGGTCATGTAAGGAGCTAAGATTCACCTCCTATTCAGAGCTAAACGAGACTTTGGAACGGATCTACCAAGACAGTAAGGGGTAGGTTCCCTACCAGAGGCCAATGAGGATGGATCCGGCCAACAATGAGAGGAAATCAAAAAAGTACAACATATTCCATGAGCTAAGTGGCCATAGAACGAATGATTGTAGGAACATGAGAGATGAGATAGAAGGGCATATCCAGAATGGAATGCTATTACAGTACGTGAAGAGGCGAACACCAACGGTGGAACAAGAACGGCCGCCATTTGCATCAAATGAGGACGACTCCGGATCGAGGCATCAGCATGTCATCAACTGATTAGAATAATGATGAATAAGTGGAAAACTCCACACTAACATGATTAAGTCGCTCATACATGTACGGGATCAAGAACTGTCCTCAGGCATGCTCTAAGACGACTATAAACCGCAACAGTGGAGGTGTTTGCACTTTGACATTTCAGTTCCTTTTTTTTGTTTTCTATTTTTTGCATCTGAACTTGATTTAGTTGGATATTTTTGTTATAAGACTCATTTGAATGTAAATCTAGTTTTTATAATTCCATAACAGCCAAGTCACTTGCACATGTATGGGATCGTGAACGGTCCCCATGCATGCTTGGGATGGTGATGAACTGCTATAACAAATGATTCAGAAACTCACTCAAACATGAAATCTGATATTAATCATACCAAGTCCCCCCGAGCATACACAATTCTCCTCGAATGGCACTCAACCACAAACGGTCACCTTTCACCTCGAACGGAACCCGACCATAAACGGTCACAATTCGCCATGAATGGCACCCGACCACGAACGATCATCATTCACCACGAACGGCACCCGACCTTGAAAGGTCATAACCCGCCACGAGCGGCATATGACCTCAAATGGTTACATACAGCCTCGAACGGCATATGATCTTAGACAATCTCTATTCACAATCATGTAAGATTATCAATCATTTTACAAGTCATTAATAGGATACGAACTCCATCTTATCACACTACAAGACACACCTTCCTATCGCAAGGCATGTTTTGGGGGGCAAAGTGTTAACCTTCCTTTAGGCAAGGCAATATACAGACGGATGTAACCCAATCGACTGCACAATGATCAATGCTGGATTTTCACATATAATAAACATGATCGTCAAGCCAGAATATGGCATAGTCGACGAACAAACAGTGCAAGATGTTTAAAATATGATTTCAATAAAGATTGAGTCAAGTTGCTTGGAGTTTGCTTCGAGTCGTCCCTAGGTTTGCTTCGGGTTTTTAGGCATGCTGCTTCGGGTCAAAGAAAGGTCTGCTTCAAGTCTTTGATGGATTACCACATTTACAAGCTGCTTCGAGTCACCATAGCACTTGCTCCGAGTCAGTAGCAAGGTTACTTCAGGTGAAGGAGGTGGCTGCTTCGAGTCAAAGCAATGAATCGATCAAAACCAAGAAGGAAGGCCCTGATTTGTATCCATGAATCCATTCCCATTCGTATCCATTAGATGCCACTCCTTTTCGTATCCATCAGATACCTCTACTTTGTATCCATTCAAGACAGCCTCCTTCATATCCATCGGCAATTACTCATGTGTCCAGTTCGTATTGATCGACAGCCTTGAACCTTTCGTATCGATCAGCCACAGATAAATACGAAATCCACCTCTAAATGATCAATACGAACAACATGTGCCATCTTTGATCAATACGAAGCGGCATGTAAGCATGGATATGATAACGACCCCAAATATCGATACGAAAAGCAACCTATAGGATGGATACGAAAAGCGTGGTCTAACAGTAGAAGAATCAGACATACGACATGAAAAGTGGATTGCTCCTGGACTATCGCTCCACGTCACCATAATCGATGCACGTTCGATCGATACGAATGACATGGATACGAAGGAATCAATACGAAGCTATCGGCCAACCTACAAATTCAACCTTGTATCAATCATAACTAGAGATCTACAAGTCCAAATGCCAGCAAATTTTCAAATGAGCTTGCGTACAACCTCAAGACTGTCCATGATCGATCTCGACCCAAAAGGAGCAATTTTGGATCGATACGAATTAGGTACATATCGATTATGGATCGAGTCAAAATGTTAGGGGATCGATTATATAGGCCCATCCACGTGAGAGAAGGAGTCTTCCGAGATCTGGGCGAGATATTTGCAGCCTACACCTATAAATAGTAGTCCAAGAGCTTCAGAAAAGGGATCTTTTGGCTCTTCTACACCGATACTCTATCGGAATCATTGTTGTAACTCGGTTGTACTGTTGTAAACCTCTGTAACCGGCGAGTTATAATCAATAAAACAACGAATCTTCAAAGTAGACGTAGGCTACAATGCCGAACCACTACATATCTTGTGTTTCTACTGCTTATCTTTTAAATTTTTAGTGTTCTTCACATTTATATCCTCAACATACTTGCTATCCATGATCTGTGATTGTAAAAGGGAGCTTTCACCGGCAATTGGGTGTTTGCGACCAATTTTGGCTTAAGCAGTTATAAATAGTGCTAAGCAATAGGAAATAACCGAAGAAATTGCAGGAATATTATTTGTATGCATAAAGCTGTAGTAAATAAGCACATTGCACCAAAAACAAACATATATAATTATCGTACAGGCAGTTATACCATATACACAGGTAGTCATATACAAATAGTACAACACATAATGGTACATGAGAGTGAACAAGATAAAGTTTACAGGACAAAAGTCAATCATTCATTACCACAACTTTTATGTACATCATTAGGTAGGGGTCGTGCCCGCACAATCTTGGCTTGTTCAAAGCAGAAAGGAAAAAAGATACAGACTCCACAATACAAAATACATGACTCTCAAAAGACAAGCTCCAAGTACCGTTTAGTTAGTCTTTCCCTTCTTGTCGCCTTTGCCACCTTTGCCGCTACCTCCTTAAGGGCGAGTCTTGCAGTTTTCTTCTTCTCATCTTTAATCACCCTATATGGGTAAGTGTCACCCTTTGAATGGGTAGCCTCTTCACCAGTCATGGTATGAAAATCATCATATTTGTTGGTACGAGCTTTACTAGGATTAGCATAGGGAGACCTGATCTTTAGCACGGGAAGTTTGGACGAAGGGCTTGTCGGAGTAGAAATGCTATGCTTTGCGATATCCGGCACAGACTTCACATGGATCTTTATGAAACCTACCTTCAATCTCTCCGCTATGCTGCCATGGTGTGATCGGTGGAGTTTACAACGCCTATAATAGTGACATCTTATTCTTCTTTAGACACGAAAATGTCCTCTAGCCCCTCCAAAGATGCAATCTTTTGGGAGCCGTAACCGGGCCTGAAACCAGATGGTAGGACAAAAGCGACAAGTCCCATAGAAACGGAAGTTGACTCTAAGAATACAACTCCTGACCCCTGGGTAGTTGGAGATGGGGGTGGAAGGTATGGTTGGCCTACGAATTGAAAAATAGCATGATAAAGTTTAACGATGGATCCACAAGAGAACTGAAGTTTCTCAAAGATTGGTGAAACAAAACATATAGAGCTCGAGCTTCGATCCCTGAAGTAAATCATGAATTCCCCCTCTTCAACCATGTGCTACACTGCTTGGCCCACGTAGGAAGGAATATATGGCTCATGAGAAGTGATTGCTGTAGAAATTAGAGTCATATGGGTTGTGTTAGAGATAACCCTATGGATGTACGAATAATTGTCCCTGGCTCTGTAGATTTTAGAGTGGACCCTTTATGCTGACCCAAAAAGCTCGAGCCAATGAGATTGTTAGCAAGAATGGTTACAACATTGGCCTTTTGTTCTAGGAGGATGCCCTTTACCACTACAAGTATGTTAATGTCCTCAACATTAAGGTATTGTGCCATTAGCTCCTCCTCGTAGCGATTATCTCTAACACGTGCAGTTTGGCACAACACCTCTTCTCAGGCGTCGACAAGAGTTGTAGGATAATCATTCCTCAACCACTTCAATTTCTTATACATGATGATGCTGGTATAGAAGTGTTGTAGGTTATCGTTGAGCTCGTCTCTCTCTAGCCTTTGTCTCCTTAAGATCTTTAAGATCCTGTTAGGAAACCATAAGCTCGATGCCATTGGCATGTTTTTCATTCGGCAGATGCTCCAAATCATTAGCTAGCTTCTTTTTCTCTTCATAGATTTTTTGGTTCTCCTCTTGGAGCTTCTTGAGCTTGGCTAGCTATTCCGAGATAGTCTGGTCACTGGCCTTTACAATCTCATCTTTTAAGTGTGAGCCTGGACCTTCTCGTGTAATTGCTTCTTGAATTTGGTATTCTCGTCAAGGGCAGCTTTTGACTTATTCCTATTACGAGTTCAGAGGTGGATTGGGAATACTTCATTTCTTCCTTCAAGCTATCAGACTTACCTTTCGCTTCAAGGGCTGCTTCTCTCTCTCTGGTAACCTTTATTGGATCCTCTTCCCTTTTCTTTAAGATCCTCTCGTAAGTCGCCTTCTCCGAGTCAAAGGATTGGATGTTGGTGTAATTAATTCTATTCACATTGGAGAGGGCTTGGCATAAATTTTTCCATTTATATCCAGTGTCAATATCTTCCTGTATGTTTCAAGCATCCCGGCCCTCCACTTCTTTTGAAATATCCTTATTGTCATAGTCAACCTTCACGCCATGCAAGAGGAGATTCAGAAATGCTGTATGTAGGCATGGAGAGGCGGTCAGGAGAGTAAGCAAGGAAGAAAATGCTCCCTTGGATGTAGGTGGAATTGCTGCAATTAGAGCACCAGAAGTTAGAACTTATTGTTGAGAAGTTTTCTGAGCTTTGGAGTGCGGAGGAACAATGCGAGAAATGTAGCAGGGCTCAACATATTCTCTCTTGCATTTGGCGGGATCATGTGTCAACTTGTCTTCAGCCTCTCTTCCTACTCTCCCCCTCTCTTTCCTTCTCATTCTCTCTTTCACTCTCCCTGTCACCTCGACGGTGTTCATCACCCTCCCAATCTTTCCTTCTTCGCCTTTCCTCATCGGTCTCAAAGTGACCTGGCTAACTAGACTGAGGCGGATAAGGATCAGTGTCTGGCATCTATACTTGTCTCCATCGCGTGAAAGATCCATATATCTATCACAACCCATGGAACCTGAAATAAGAAAGAAAAATGTATATGTGTTGGAACTTCAGAAGATGAAAATGATGCAAGAATGCATGCCTATGATCCTATTTGTGTGTAGTATTAATGACCCCCCTAAGTACTCTACCAACCGTGTTGGCAAAAAACTAAATATGGAGTTTCGTTACATTTATTTATAACGCACCCTAGCGAGAAAGTGAAGCCTTGAATCGGTTTCATCTAAGATGTCATGAATGGTGAAATTAATTTCGATGATGCCACATAAACCTACGAAGACGTCACCAAAGGAGCAGGTTAGTGTGAAATCTTTCCTAAGGGAAAATTGTTTGATCTCCGACTGGTTTAGAAGTTTCTACGGTAATGTGCTCTGGATGGGGCGAGCTAGCAAGACTCATATAGGGCATCTCTTTAAATGATCCGCCCTCTCCTTCACTAGCGTATAGTTGCTACCACTATCACTGATGCTCTCTCCATCCTCTTCAACCATAGGTTCTTTTCCCTCTCTTCTTTCAGTAGACTCATCCTCTTTAGGAATTGGAGACATGCTGGCAACTTCATCCTTATCCCTTGGAATATCACCACCAACAGGCTCTTCATTCCCTCTCTCAGTGGGTTCCTCTATGTGAGCTATTCCAAATTGATCCTTAACTTCCCCTTGAAGATTCTTACCGAAGCTGCTGGTGGGGATAAGAGAACATATACGAGCTCTAAAGCCATTAGGTACTGGTGACTCAGCGACAACCTATCGAAATACAACAAGCTGCACCATCGTAGGTTTTCAATCGTCAATAGGAATGTGACAGTGCGATGTTGAAACCTAACCTCTCTCAAGCCATTAAGCATAGACTCATGCTCGTCACGGTCATCTCAGATGGGAATGCATAGGAAGAAATGAACATTAAGTTAAGAACTTGATATAAAGAAATCCAATTACAGAAGGGATAGAGGAAAGGAAGCATACTTCCAGATAGCTAGAATCGGTCGAAACCATATGGACATAGTACATAGAATAATCATTTTTAAAGTACGAGCGTTTATTGTAATGGTTTACGACGACCTCGCATCGGCGCCAAGCTTCAATGATCATGTAAGAAGATAATCTTATTTTTTTAAAGTGTAATGATAAGAAATTTTGGTGAAAGTAGGAGCTTAGTCAAGCCAATCCATGACAGGGACATAGAGAGAACTTAGAAGAGCATATCTGTTTAGGTAAATTTAAGACGGAGCTAGCCCAATTTCTTACAGAACCATCCGAAGAAAGAGATTGAAAGGTGGATGAGTGGCTAAGCATATGTACGGGTTACACACTGTGTATCTTAGATGGGGGTTGTGTGAAAACTCGGCCCTTGTTAGGAGGCAAATATCATCTCTGGAGATTCCTTGTCGATGACAAATATTTTGGATCATATTAGCCGTCACTATCATAGGCACTTTCTTTGGTGAATTGTCCAGTACTCTCAGGCCTACGAACTCATTCAAAGAAGGCAGTTGATCTGCCATCGGCTCCAATGGAATTGTCAAACCTTGTGATTCCAATGTAATAGGATAACTGGACTAGCGGGAATAGTTAGTGATTCCTGAGCTATAAAAGATCTAGCTTCAGGATGGGTAGACGTGCCCTCATCAGAATTAAATCATAGAGATCGATGAGTCATTCTAGAAAAAAAACTTAGCATTCAACATGGTTAGGTATGTTTTATTTTGAGTAATAGGCCCATTTAATCAACGCCTGGAATCCAAAGAATGTTGATGTGTGTTGACCAATCAGATTTGAGTGTTGACTGGGGCAAACGAGAAGTGTTAATCTATATAGTGTGTGTCCCATAACTTTACATAATGGATGGACCATCCTACGTAGATAGCTCACTCGTGCTTAAAAATGAGCCACGTCATACGCGAAACTATATATTAGAACTTATAGTTATCGATGAATAATTGATAATGGAGCCATTGTCCTAAGCGAAATAAAAGCTTTTGTTTTTTGGAATACAGTACGTATAGTAATAAGGAAAAGCGATGCGATGGAATCATCTAGTATGGTTGTTCTTGAGATAAACCGCCCTACTAGAACTCAAATGACAAAGAGAGGTTAGCCGAGTTTAGACAAGAGATAATCGAAGTCAACAAGTCAGACTTTCTTTGGAGTTGTGTGCACACGATCAAGGAAAAACTCAAGTTCGCCATAGGTCGAGCGTGACTCGAATCTCAACCATCTCCTCTCAACTACAACGGTCACACCCCCACCATCACCATCGCTATGTCGTTCATCAATCGCAAACCTTGAATACTTCGGGTTTTGATCAGTGGACAAAGCTTCAACATTTGGGTCCAAAAGCTCTTGAGGCGGCTATTTGGAGCATGGTGGCGTCGGCAACCTAGAATGCGATAACATGAACTTCTATAACAGTTAAGCTTGGTTGAATGGCGGTGGACAGTCGACGACAGGTTGAAATATAAAGGAGATAAAGGGATCTGTTAAATCATCATGGTAGGAAGCAGTGGGCCTATGGAAAAGGCACAAAAGAAAATAAAGTATGTAAGCCCCCACTTAAATAAGCATTTGGGGAGACCAAACATCTCGGCACCGAGAGGTTATTTTTCTCCTAAAAATTCTAGGAAGCATACCATAGGAAAGAGCATACTCATCTGGGGCGTAAGGCAATCTTTAGAATGCAGAGCACATCCTAGATGTGGAAGAATGGAATTCTAACTGTGCAAAGCAGTCGAAGGAATATTTGCAAAACAAAAGCAACATTCTGCAGTAATACTTAAACGATTAATTGGAATCGGCAACTAGCAAGTCAGGACATGTCTCAATCCAGAGCTCACTTTGGTTTTAATGAAAACATACTCTGGGGGCCAAGTGTTAATCGGGTTTTTATCCAAGCAGTTTTTCAACTGAAGTTAGAACGTCAAGACGAATATGGAACGACTCAAGAACTTGGAAATACACTTAGAAGCAGTAGAAAATAAAATTCGAGATAAACTAAGGCATTTGAAACTATGTAAACCGCTCGGTGTTGAGATGTTTTTCCTCTTGTCTTGGCACTATAAACACTATACATTTCATACAATGCATAAACCACTCATGGTCAAGTGCTTTTCTCAGAGTTTGGATGACCAAATCTCAAGATTAATAAGAAGAAACCAGGATAATACAATTGTTAGTGCAAAAATTGTCGCGAATAACTCAAAGGCTAAGTAAAAGAGTTTGGAATGCATCAACTTGGAGATGGAAGGACAATGCAAGGAAGAAGATTTGATTTGCACTGTTCAAAACCACTCGGTAAGGAGAGTTCTTATTAGCCCTCGTGCTCACTTGTATGTCATTGGGCTTGCTTCTGGACTTCGACTTATGCTGGCCCTTGGAACTGCAGAGCTATTTCCCTATAAATATCTACGTTATAGTAATTAGAAGAGGATCTTGGACTCTTCTTCATCTTCACCTCCTATCTTTCCCTCACAATAGTCATCTATGCTAATAATATTGGCAGTTCTAGGGTTAAGAACTTGTTAATCCCTTATACCAATGACTTTAGTTCTCCCTCAAGTCTATAATCAATAAAACTATAAAGTGGACGTAGGTCAGGGATTGCCAAAACACTATAAAAACCCTACGTCTCTATACTTTTCTATGCGCTTTTGTATTTTTCTATTATTTTTGCTGTATCTAATCCAACAACAAGTCATATTTGGACATCATGCCATGATGTCAAAAACGCCTAATTTGTGAATAAGTAATAAACTATGGTCATGGACCCATCTATTCTGGTTTATTTGCCTGTGAAATGTGGTGTTATGTATAGTTCAGACTTAGAAAATGCGAACCAACAAATTATACACCACTATGCCCTAAAATCATGTTTAGAATTCACAGTTCAGGGTTAATCATTTTGAGACTCCCTAAGGTTACTGACAATTGGCCTATAACTTTATTATGTATGCAAGCAATAAAAGAGTGCTACAAATAATTAGCAAAGTAATACATACAAAGACAACATTAAAATGGATCTACCTGGATAAAAAGCTCTCCACCAAAGTTTGCAAAATCAATCTAGAAAAGGTACAGAAGGATTATATGATTTGACTAAATAGAAAAATCTATGATTAACAATGTTACCTATCAATAAAATATTAATAAATGCTGTGTACCCAAATAAAAGTGACCCATTCAAAATATTCACAGCCATAATGTTATGATTAACATGGAAATTATCAAAACTGAAAAGATCGACAATCATAGAGATAACAATAGAAAATCAAAAGAAAACGTACCTAGTGGCATCATAACCACGATCCATGTTATTCTATTCCTAAAGATTACCAACAAGAACACCCTCTACTCTAGCATTAGAAGCAATAATATGCACCAGAGCCTAAGTAAGTAATATATGTTTTAGTCATTTTATTTTACAATAGATTTGTAGTGATTTAATAAAGAAAAAAAGATAATCTAATAAGGAAGTATAGGAATATTACAAGGATAAGTTGGAATGCATTATCCTTAGTAATTTGCTACCTTCAAAATCAGATTTGCTACCTTCAAAGCATTTTGAATAATTTGGACATCAATTTTCTAATCAAAGTTGGCAGAGTGCGATTTCTTTAGTATTTTGATGCATAAAGCAGAGCAGCAGCACCATCTACAAAGATAAGGCATAATTTATATAAGAAATGGCTATATAGAAGAGGGTGCACGTACACACACCTGACACAATTTCCTCCAATACCGCAGCTTTTTTTTTGCGTTCAATGCATTAGTAACTCTATCCATCTCACCAACTTCAGCTTCACCGGCTCCTTATATCTAAGTCATTTCATTCCAAAGCAAGATAAGCTTTTAGATATAACTACTAATCAGAATATTGTGAATGACAGACATTTTCTTAGGTAATTTATATGGTTTGCAACAAATGCGGCTTCATAAGTTTTAATAAGTCAACTATCAACAATGTTAATATGAGCCTACAAGGCCATTTATATTTAAAAAAAATTGAATTTAGGTACACTGGTTCTCCATAATCCTATAATGGCTCATTATTGTCTCAATTGTAGGGAGGAAAAAAAGAAATGATAATATTGGCCATAAGATAACCATGAAGGAATAACAGATGCTTGATATCAAATTCGTCATAATTAGATGCATAAATTTAAGCAAGCCCACTAAAATTAAGATGTAGAAGCCTAATAGATTTGGATAGCATGAATCGAAAATTCAAAAATCTATAATACCTTTGTTTGCATGTTATGTGTGGAAAATTTTGTTTGATGGTGTCTATTCTTTTAAATTTTACATGTCAAAAGAAGAATAGACAAATTTTGATAAATAAATAAAACTACATCATATGTCTTCAATGTAAAAGAATGGATTCTATGATTAGAGATACAAACTTGATCAAAATGTTTATGTGATGCTGCAAAAAAATTCTACTTAGTTGAATGGTAATAACAAAGAAATCAACTACTACATAGAAAATAATGATCATAATTTAGATTTAGTTAAAGTGAGTTGCTATAGAATATGCATATATAACATCATTCAAATAGTTATGTATAAAGGCTACTTTAGCCATTAAGTAACATAGTTATTATAGATTAATGACAAAATATGAGATATATTTTAAACAAATAATTAACTAATTCAATATTAGAAGATAACAAACTCATTCATCAAATTTTCCCTTTCCTATTGGTACAATTTTGTTCACATAACATTATAAAGTTGCTTACACAAGTAAATTTATAATAAGCATTTAAAACATGTAGTTCGCGATCCTATGTGTGGTCTAATGAAGGTTTCATTGTGCTGTCTATCAAAAACCATACATTCAATTATAGATGGAATGTTGATTCAAATAAACAATTCTAGGGAAATCATAAGCCCGTCACCTTATTTTGATTTTTACTTAATGAATGATTAATTTTATTGCGAACCCCTCAGCCAATCAATAAAATACAAAATATAATCAAAATAAACAAGAAACATGGTAATCCAAAGTTCTAAATTAAGATTTTTGCTGGTTCAAGTGGAGAAAAGTTTTATCCAGTGCATAATGTAAACTTATGCTTAACTGCTTGGTTATCCTTCTTTTAATTCTATATAACTTGTGAAACTATGTATCATGGAGTTGGCATCAAAAGTTTAATCCACTAAAAATCGAAAAGTAGTTACCTCATCATAATTACAATAGATCATGCATTTCCTATTTGCTATATACTGGACACTTCATTCTTAATGCTTACTCTGTGGAGCCTTCTTTCCCATTTTGCATAAGTCTACCGTATGTTTTCTAATCACATAGTGCACGGCTTTCCATTTTTATGTATTTTTAAAAATTACAATGATTTACCATTATTTTCATTGTCCTTTAGGCCGATAATAATTTACTGAGTGTACAATTTATGATCATTCATAATACAACGAGAAACAAAAATTTGTATATATACAGGCTGTGAATAAAGCTGAAAAAAATAAGATTGTTTGCCTCGGTTTTTTTGGTGTAAATATATATAAGCTGAAAAAATTTAGCAAACCAAATTAAATACTTCCATAACTTTAAATCTTTCTTCATGCTTTTAGTTCTTTTCCATGATAACAATTTACTTGTATACCATGGGCCGGTCATGCTTTTATTCATAATTTCATATATTAAGTTTTTTAACTTTGGCATCTCATAGTTTATTAAATCATACATGAACAATATTTAATAATGATGCATAAACACTTGTAACTAATATGAAAATTACCATATATAACCAATACAAGTAAAACTTTTAGCAGAAAAGAAACTCAAATTCAATATTAAATGAATACAAGACGATTTATTCATAGAGAGATGACTAATCTTCCATTATCTTGATTTTTAACACGGTCTCCTCCCTATCGAGCTGCCTCTAGCACCACCTCATCGAGTTGCCTTCATCATAGCCTCGCCTCAAGCTCACTCGATCCCGCAATGCACACAGAAGCTATGGAATGGAATTTTACGTTTTAGGGATTAGGGCTTTCGATTGAAGTTGGCTTGCAGCCATTTTTATCTTTTCCTTTTGCAAATTTTTTTGTTGCGATTTAATCGAGTATAGGTTTGATAGCTTGTGCGTGAAATATTTTAAAAGGGGCCTACAATCAGTTGCTTCGGTTGTGTTAGTTACTAAAGCAAACGATACTTTTTACTTCTGTTGGTAACACAATCGAAGCAAACAACCAAAGCAAATAAACTTATTTTCTTTGGTGGTAAACAACAACAAAAGCAAATTTCTTTTTTACATTTTTCTAATGCTTTACATGTATCAATTGCTTTGCTTATTAAGGGAGAACCGAAGCAAATGATACTATCTACTTCGGTTGTTAACACAACCAAAAAAATGAGATGATGCAATTGACATATTTTATACTAGTGTTATGTATATGACAACACCTTAGGTCAGTCAAAGGTGTCATATTTCCAAGTTAGCTTCCTATTTGACGTCGGTCTATTTTGTTTAGTAAGCCATCCTTAGGATATATATGTTATGTTGAAGTTCTATGAGGTCTATTGTCTAAAAGTCAAGATCTGCAGCATTATCTAGTTTATTTAGAGATACAATGAAGATGAGGTTATTTAAACAGCTGTGGATATATTTGAATATCTATTGCAAAAATAGTCACTACATGGACGACTAAGGCGGCATACATAATTTGTCGAGTTTTAAGTGATGTATTTTAGAAATTCCATGTAATAGATAAGTTGTTATACACACACACACACACACACACACACACACACAAATATATATATATATTATATTCATTTCCATGGTAATATCAATGGATGTGTTAACCTTTGCTTATATGTGTTCATGATATGTAAGTTTTTCAATTCTAGACCCCTTGCATATTACCTTTTTCAAGATGAGATACATACTATTTTTGTGTGCTCGTATATTGAAACATATCCATATTGACCCAAAGTAGTGTATATCAGAAATTACTCCTTTCGTATCTATTGATCTGCGGTATCGGAAAATAAACTCCCTCTGATAATTCAGTCACTAAAATAAAGGCATGACACTATACTCCATAATACGATGGTGTTTTAGAAAGAAGGAATCGAACTCTATTGGGTACAATTCATTCCATGATGAGTGAGGCTGAGTTATCTCTTTCGTATTGGGGATATGTGCTAGAAAATACTGCATACGTATTAAATATGATTCCTATTGTACATATGCCTAACACACCATATTAGATATGGTATAGAAAGAAACCTCATCTTAATTATTTGAAGGTATGAGGTTATCCAACCTACGTTAAAACATTAGTCCTAATAAACTTGAGGCAGGATCATAACTGTGTAAATTTATAGGTATCTCAGAAGTTACATGGGATTCATCTTCTATTACACTGAGGAAAAAGTTTATTTTTTCCTGGCAAGCTATCCTTTTTGAAAAGGAATGTTTATCAAAATAGATTAATAGTGATGTTGTACATTTGGATGGGATCTAAGATGCAAATACAGAGGCTAAGTCGGTAGAAAAATCAAATTCACCATTATCTGAAACCATGCAACCAATTAGTAGGTCTAATAGGGAATCTGGCACACCAAGGAGATACTATTATTTTCTTATAGATGGAGAGAAAGTGGACTGCATCATAAATAAAACACTCCTCTTTCATTCCAATAAGCACCATGGAGTAAAAACTAAGCACTTCGGCTTGAAGCTATGAAATTCGAGATGTATTCCGTGTATGACAACAATGTACAGACTTTGGATGACATACCCAAAGGGATCAAACCCGTCAGCGCAAAAGGATTTTTAAGAAAAAGATAAATGTAGATGGGAGGTAGAGACCTCTAAAGCAAGGCTAGCTGCGAAAGGTTTTCATCAGATTGAAGGCATTTATTATGATGAAACATTTTTTCCGTAGCCACGCTTAAGTCCGTACAAATGATGCTTGCCATAGCCACATTCTACGACTATGAAATATGGTTGATGGAAGTGAAAATGGGATTTCTAAACGGTGATGTAGAATAGACCGTTTACATGTCGCAGCCCAAGGGTTTCGAGGCCAGTGGGAATTTGGGAAAGGCTTGCAAATTGTTAAGATCAATTTATGGTATTAAACAAGCTTCAATAAATAGGAAAAAGTTTCAGAATAAAGTATCAAATAGTTTGGTTTTTATCAAAGCACAGAGGACGCATGCGTACAACAAATAGAAGAAGGAAGTGCTATAGTGTTTTCAGTCTTATATATCAACGATTTTCTTCTAATAGGCAATGACATTGCATTATTGCAATTAGTGAAACATGGTTGTCCACGAACTTCTCCATGAACGAATTTGGAGAAGTGACCATTATACTTGGCATAAGAATTTATAGAGATAGATCCAAGGGGTTATTGGGATTGTCCTAATCTTTGCACATAGATATTGTGTTGAAAAGATTTGATATAGGGAATTCCAAGCACATAAATGTTCTAACGTAATCTGGAATCATCCTATCTAAGAAGGACACTCCTCATACGAATGAAGATAAGGAGCAAATGAATAGGACACCGTATGCATCTGCAGTTGGTTCCATCATGTATGCTATGTTCTTTATTTGATCGGATGTGGCTTATGCATTAAGTTGTGTAAGCCAATATCAGTCTAATCTCGGAGAAAAGCATTGAACAACAGTGAAATGTATTCTTAAGTATTTGAGAAATACTAAAAACTCATTCTTTATACATGGTAATGAAGACCCCCTTATGAAGGGGTATTCAGATTCAAGCTTTTAGAGTACTATCCATTATAGTAAATTATTTCCTGGTTATGTATTCACATTGAATGGTGGAGCAATCAGTTAGAAAAGTTCTAAGCAAGAGATGTAGCTGATTCAATGATGGAGGTTGAATACATTGCCCTCAATAAGTAAAATAAGCGGTCTGGATGCACAAGTTTATGGTCGAGCCAGGAGCTTTTCCAAATATTGATAAACCTATAACATTGTTATGTGATAACAATGCATGATAAAAACCACAAATGAACCAAGAGCTTACAAAAAATTAGGGCATATTCTTTGAAATTTCCATTTGATAACATGATGTCGGTAATAAAAAATTCATGATTGAAAGAGTAGATACTAAGGACAACATAGCATATTCATTTGCAAAGGGATTGACTCAACCGATTCTAAGAAAACCGATTGAAGGGATGAGATTGAGATTCCATAATTGACCCCAAATGAAAGGGGAAGATTGATAGAGTTAGGGTATGCTTTAAGGGAAATTCTATATTTTATTATAAATTATAACTCTATAATATAATCTCATTTAAAATAAAATGTGTTTGTTTTCCTTTATGTATTTGTTATATTGTGATATACTAATTAAATAATTAATTTAAATATATTCATCAGAAAATCCTTAAATAGTATGTTACGTGATAATAATTACAAATAATTGTAATCATGAGAAAATTATCATAATATTAATATATTATTTTAAATATTCCCGGTCAAGATGTTTTGGGAAAGGATATCAATATATCTTTTGAGACCAGAGTATGTAACGCTTTCCAAATAATTAGCCGCGTATTACTCATAGCTACTAGGGGCACCAAGTGGTTATGTAAGAGTAGTTATTGGATGATTGTGGAATGATTCATCCGAGAGTTTCCTATTGGTTAATAACAACCGGGTCAAATAGGAAGTCTTAATGTAGCGATGCTAAACGGTTCTCTCGAATTGAGAATGCTATTGAACTCAAATGTGGAAACTCCACCTTGATTATAGTTAAATCATATGTTGTCATCCATCAAACAACTATAATTGGGTCCGAGTTAAAGCAATGGAAGTGAAACACTATTCAATAGAGAATCTATCTCCTCAGTTGTATAAGGTTAGCATCATGGTCAATTGTAGTCAACTCGAAATCAAAATCTTTGGCCATAGCAGTATGATTAATACTAAATGTTATTATAGAACCAATGACATTGTTTATAGGCTAACTGATTTGGATGTGGGTGATACTGGAATTTTACCAAATCAAATTCCATAAGTTCTAAAGTGATATAGTACCGATGAAGAGAAATGATGTAAATAATTGTTACCAAAACACATCTCTTAAATATGTGAAATTATATTTTACCGGTGAGATTTATAAACGATAAATTAAGGCAAAACATTGCACCCTTAGCTAAGGAGATGTTTGTACATTAATACTTAAATATTATGTATATTAATTATTGGCTAAATTCATACATATGAGTCGCACAACTGAATATATTCAATCTTCGAAACACTGCTTAATTTAATTGATTTGTAGTAGTTATTAATTAACTAATTAACTAATATTTGTTAAATAATATTTATTGTTGAATTTCTTATATGGGACATGTTTAGTAAAATAGAGTTATTTCTTGAAATGCTATGGGTGCCATCAGTAATTTATTTGGTGCATATATAAAAAAATTTATACGTTCGTACGATATACAACATGGATAACAAGTTAAATTGGATTTAAATTATATAAATTGTTAATAGGTTGAGCGAGTATTTTTGGTTCATTATTTACCTTAATCTATGCGACATGAAGAGGAATGCAAAGGGTGGCTTTGTTTTTGAATTGATAAGAGAGAAAAATGCAAGATATTTCTCTCATGACCTCTTTCTTTATCCTTATGCATCCTTACCCCCTCTCTCCATCTTTCTTAGCTCAAACACATCCAATCAGTTAAATACTGTTAAATTTGGTGTTTTCACCCCTATCTCTTGCAACATGGGTTCCAGATCTGAGAAATTTATGGAGTTTGTTTGGATCAATGTGCATTTTTACGGCCTCTTATCCAATGTATAATCCATTTAGCTCGTTCAATAATATAGTGATCAATGTATATCATATCTGTTACATACCACCTTTTTCATATATGTCATAACCTATCAATTTATATCAGTTAATACATACACACACACATGTGTTTGTTGTACGTATATATAATATTTGATCTATGTCCATCATCCTAATATTATTATAACTAGCTAATGATTTTTTTAAATTGCTTATAACATGTTTTGACAATAATAAAAAAAATTGTTTTAAATTATTTTAAGATATATATATATATATATATATATATAATATTGCTTGTTTAATTTAAATCATAATTTAATAATTTTAAATATGATATTTGTAAATTAAAATTAAGTAAAATATTATGCAAATATTTTACTAAAATAATATTTTCTGAAATTTAATTAATTTTTTTTTTCGTCTAGATTATTTTAAATGAAATACATATATATTATTTAAATAAGTACAACTACTTCAATGATGAATTTTATAAATAATAAAAAATATTTTCGGTTAAAAAATTTATTTTTAATGCCGAAACACACATGCACACACAAATATATGTACATATATATTATAATTTTAAATATACACATTTATATTAATTTTTTTAAAATATCTACTTATTTATAAATCAATTTTTTTAATATAAGCATTTATAGAAATATTTTAAAACATATTTAACTTTGGAAGTTGAAATATATATATATATATATATATATTACTTCTAAATGTTACAGAGTGAAAATAATGATATTTTGAAAATTTGAATTTTAAATTTCAGTCTTGCTTTAAAATTTAAGTCTTATTTACTTAGTCAAATTAGATATGTTTAAAATAAAAGTTGAAATTAAAGATTTGGTCAAATATTGTTCTTATATCCATTTATAAATAATTTTTGAAAATTGATGTGTGTGTGTGTGTGTGTGTGTATTCGTGTGTGTGTATATGTGTGTTTAATAGTATAAAACGTTTTATTCAAACAATTAACATATATGTAAACACCAAGTATATACATAATAGATGTAAATCCTAACATGCCTATGTATATATTTGACCATGTACACCCTATGTTATGTTAAACATGTAATTCCTACACAAATATGTACATAATGATATACTTATATATTATATAAAATGCATTTAATTAAATCCATTAATTAATTAAATCAGGAAAATTAAATAAAATACGTTTTTTTAAAATTGATTAGATTGGAACAAATTCAAATATTAGACTACATATGCCCAATAGGTCCAAAATAAGATTTTTTTTTCTTCTGAAATCTTCCTATTTCACCTGCTTCTAACCGACCCAGGCCCAAAATACATATCATTAAATAGAAATAAGAAGATAAAAATGGTATTTTATATATATATATATATCATTAGCTTTGGAATTCTTAGTGACACTTTCCTTTATCACTATTTATGGAAAGTGTATAGTGATATTTTCAGATATCGTTTAATTTTTGAAATATTAAAGGTATTTTTGCATATCATTTATGATATTTTTATATTTCATTTGAGTTGAGATAAAATATGATATTTTCTTTTATCTTTCGTATTTGAAATAATATTTTTTTTGTTATATTTAGAGCTGACTTTTCAAATATACTTTAATTGTTAAATATTAGCATTATTAATATTAACTGTAACATGATCGATAATTGCTGCAAGCAAATGAAACATTTTTTGTCAAGTAAGCTTAGTTTCCAATGAAAGATATCTGGTTAAGGTTCGTGACATGAACTAATGCAAAATCTCCCTAATCGTCATAATCAATGACCTACTACTCAAACAATGTGATGTTTTGGGACATCCTTTGTGATCTATATGGTGACCATTGTTAGGGATCATATAAATAACATTATAGTATGAGTGAACCTAATGTCTATACTAAGATTTGAAATATGATAAGACATGTCAAATTTTTTTATATTCCATTGCGATTCTGGCAACCGAATTGAGTATCCTTGCTTAGATATGTCACCAAAGAAGAAGCTTAAAAGATCCTTATGGATGTACATGAAGAAAGCTTCATTGATCATACTCGATGGATAAATTCAGTAAGGAAGATTCTTCGTTATGGATTTTTATGCCCAACTGTCAACTGGGATATCTTGGACTATTCAAAGAGATATGACAAGTGTCAGAGTTTTGCAAGATTCTAAGAGCTTCATACATTAAGCTTACACAAATGGTTAGCCCACAGCCATTTGCTATTTGGGGAATATACATTACTAGATTACTACCAATGTGGAGAGGTAGAGCAAAATATGCAATAATAGTCCTGGACTACTTCAGAAAATGGGCTTAAGTTAAACCACTTACAATGACCACTTCAACAAAAGTGATCAACTTTATGGTGAAAAACATTATGTGTAGATTTGGAGTCTCATAGAAGAGAGTTACTGATAACGGAACACGATTAGAAAGTGCAAGGTTCGAAGAGTTCTATACTCGACGTCAGATTGAAAATAGCTTTATGGAAGTAGCACATCCACAAACAAATGGATAGGTGAAAGCGGTGAACAAGATCATTAAAGTGAATATTAAGCTCAGGTCCCTGATAAGTTTCAAAATACACAAAAACCCCAGTAAAAAAGTATGTAAATTAGGTCCCTAGAATTAATTACTAAGTAATTGCATATGGTTATGCAATTATTCACTGAAAAATTGCAGACATTTCTGCAATTATAACCAAAAGTTGCATAAATTTGTGCAATTTTTTTAGTGAATAACTGCGGAAATTTTCACAATTTTTTTGGTGAATAACCGCAGAATTTTCTGCAATTTTTTGAAAAATTGCTGAAATTTCCATAAATTTTTTAGTGAATGTTGCATAAATTTCCGCAATTTTCCATAAATAATTGTTGAAATATCTGTAGTTTTTGATAAAATTGCATAAATGTCTGCAATCATTTACTGAATAATTGCATAAGTGTATGTCATTATTTAGTAAGTTATTCCAGGGACCTAATTTATAAACTTTGTTCTATTGGGGTTTTTGTGTATTTTGAAACTTATTAGGGACATGTGCCTAACTGTCCCATCATTAAATCCATCATTAAGAATTGATTGAAGAGAGGAAAGGGCAACTAGGTGGATGAGTTACCGCTAGCATTATGGGCTTATCAGAAGACCAAAAAGTTTGCAGTCGGACATTCTCCATCTGTCTTAGCCTACAGAGTTAAGGTCATGATACTGATCGAAGCTAAAGTACCCTCTCAGGGAACATTTCACTTTGATAAAAAAATGAACATGCAAATCATGCTTGATTCTCTCAATTTGGTTGAAAAAAAATGAGAAGAGGCTGATTTGAGGGTAGTAGCTCTCCAGCGAAGAGTAGAAAAGCAATTCAATGCCAAGGTTTGAAATTATACCTTTGAAATAAGTGATCTTGTTTTGAAACAAATATTTTACGATACGAGGGGCCTTTTTCCAAATTTGGAAGGTCCTTATGTAATTTCACAAAATCTTTGAGATAGAACTTTTAAGCTCTCAACCATTGATGAGATCCCAATTCCACAAGCATGGAAAAGCAAACATCTACGATGCTATTTTTACTTGATTTCCTTTCTAAAATAAAGCATCCTACTCATTAGGATTTATGTAATAAGGAAATAATTGACATTTGAATACATTTTTTTGAATTAATGGAACTGTATTCATAAAGTTTGACTTTATGTTACAAGATCAACAACACAATCATACATTATGTGTATTGAAACCTGTATGTCTAGAACCGATGAACTTCTTTAATCCATAATTGGGTTGTTGGAGTACGATCGGACTTGGATCGATCAGAAGGTTCGTCCGAACACATCTTTTCTTTGACCAATGCATGTGGATATGCTCGATCATTAGTAGATACGTGAAGATAGGCATCTGAGGCACCGACTCCTGAAGATAGGAGTTGGTGTAGAATCGAACTTCCTTTGCAGGTACACTATGGCATTACGTTAGTGCATGTGTTGACATGATAAAAATAAGCAATATAATTTTAGCCTCAATGATGAACCATAACATTATTTATGGCCAAATGAGATATGTTCGACTAAGATAAGCAATTTTGGCCGACGATATAATACTTTGTTTAGTTAAACAAAAAATGTTTTACCATTATCAAACAAATCTAAGTAACATAATAGTACTAGGCAATTACATAAATCTATTTATTTGTACATAGTTATGGTAAGTAGAACCATTTCACAGACATAAGCAAGAATGATATACAAGTAATTTCTTTATAGATGATTATATATTTATGCATGCAGGCAAGTACATAATGGTGCATTAATGCAAAAGAGATAAAGGTTAAGTAGGAAATGACTTTTATTTACACGTCTTTTTATTACAAAACTATGAGGCTGCAACCACAGAATGATGACCTATGTATACAAGATTCAAAAAGTCAAGAGAAGCCTCTATGATGCCACAAGATCTACTTTGTTTTTTGGTTTGTACACTTTATACGACTTCCTCTGGCATCTGCTTCCCAATCGTAGCTGGACGAGGAAGTAGGAGTTGTCTGAGGTCCAAGGGTGGTTTCGAAGGTTAGTACAAAAGGGAATTTGGTAAGACTAAAAGGAGGCTTAATGTGGACACTCAAGTTCGAAAGAGAGTCGATATCGGAGGAGGGATCATCTTCATTCCTCGTTTAATTTTAACCTTTGCTAACTTTGAGAGGTTGAAGTTTTTCTTTCCACCATCGAGAATGTCTTAGGCTTCTTCTTGGCAACGATAGAGACGTCATAAAGTAAAACATCAATGTCCTCCAAATTATCCAAGGACCGTACCTTCTTAGAGTCAGGACCAGGGCTAGTGGCTATGGGTAGAAATGAAGGATTGTGTTAGCTGTGACGATGATCGATGTGGTCGTTGTAGGATTGATACCTAGGGAAATGAAAACCAATAGCAGATGTGGTACCATCGAAAATTGACATGAACATAATGATAAAGATTAGTGACTACCCTAGGAGATAAGTGAAGTTTCTTAAAGAATAAGGATGTCTGAGATATACCTCCTATAGGAGAAGACTCACATTGAGGAGATTTGTTGATCTTCCCTTCCCTAATAACTTTTTTGAGTGGAGGTAAAATAGGAGGGATTGCCGATGGAACGAAACCGGAGCATTTGGACTGTAGAGTTCAAGGGAAGTTACAGTAGTGCTGGTAATAGAATTATCAAGAGCAGTAGATATAGGCATTTCAGTGGTGGCGACCGCAAGAGTGGTCATCACAGAAGTGGTGGTCCCTACCTGGATTGAGAGGTAGAAGCGATAGGGTCCTTTGGACGCTTAGTGATGGCAATAGTTGGAGATGAGAAGATAGAGAAATATCAAGTTAAGAAGACTGATGAATTTGATAAGTCCGAGAGGGTAAACGCTGTTGATTTTGGGAATTAGAGTTGCGCTTAGAAGATCACGTGGTTCCCTATGCTCATCGTGGTGGATACGTCTATCCGCGACCTCTTACCATTCTTTCTCTTTCTCGTACCTCTCACCGTCAGACGATACGGGCCGAACATTAGCTCCTAAGGATTGGACCAACGTTAACCAATATGTAGACCCTCTCGAGATAGTTGGCCTTCCTCATAGTACCAAAAACAAAGAAAGATTTTATTAGAACCATTGACTATATTAGGAATGAGTGTGAAGTGAACGTACATGTGATCCTAGGAGAATAAAGTATTAGCAAGTCCAAAGTAATTTATGAACCATGTTCATAGGGTTGTAGAGATGGAGTTTCTTTCCCTACAGAGTGTGAGGCAGATCAGCCGGAGTAAATTCGACATCAGAAGTGTTTGGGCCTAAAATATCATCAAAATCGAGGTCGGTTGGAGTGAAATCTTAAAAGGTCTTAATGATGCTCAAAGAGCCAATGATAGTGTCAGAGGTTCCTAAGGAAGATGACCTTCCTACGTGATCTGGGCATAGCTCAGGTATAATGATCGAGGTTTAATGATGAGTTGAGGAGGTTTAGGTGTAAGTGTTGTTAGAACCTCTCTTATTTGATTTTAATGACAACAACTATACAATCATATCATAGAGTCTCAACTAATATACATGTATATAAAGATCAAGACTCAAGCACAATATGCATCGGAGAATCGATAAAGCTGAATAAGAGTATCAAAAAAGACCTTCACATTAAGGCAAAAAATTGTAAAGACCATATACTTGTGTTAGTACCGTAGGTAAATCTAGTCTCCTTTGAGTGATATGAGCTAAGAAAATTGTATCGAAATAGTTTTCTTTCACTTAAAACAAGATTTCAAATCATTTTTAATTTTTCAGGAACTCAAATATTTGGGAACAATATTTAGACATCCGAGGTCATGCATTTTTGAACTAAATATTCTTCATTTTGATTATATCAAAAGTCAAACGTGTGGGTCTGAAGTTGGACATCTCAAAACATATATTTATGAACTAAATATTTTGTAGTTTACATTCTTCAATAATCAGACGTCTGTAGAAACCAGACGTTGTAAAACTTACATTTTCGAACAATTTATTCTTTGTTACAAAAACATTCAAAACCAGAGGTCTGACAAATTTTTCGGACATCTGATCTTCCTAACAGCTATATTTTGAAAGGATGCGTCTCTTGTTCTTTATCAGATACAACTCTTTCTCAATGACTTTTTTTAATAATTGCAACTCTTGAAGGGGACCTTTGGCAACTATAAATATATAGCAGTTCCTACTGTCTAAAAGTTAATTCTTTCTTTTCAACTCTCTTATCTCTTGAACTCTACATTCTCCACTCTTTCAAAATCTCAAACTTTCTTTCAATATGACCAACATATATCATATAGTATTTGGTGATTTACTTTCTTAAAACTCACATGCTTGCCCACATTTAACTCGAGAAAAGATTATATAAAGCTTTGTACTATAAGTCAAAATCCATATCGTTGGAAGTTAAGATTTTCAGGTCCGATAACATCTGTTTTGCATATTCCTCCGAGCTAAGCGAAGGTGATTTTGGTTAGTGAAATCCATAGGGGGGCTTCTGGACTGCATGTAGGACAGGAGTTTCGAACCAGTATAAAAACTCTGGCGTGATCATTCTTATTTACTTTACTATATTCTTGAACATATAGCTTGATATTGCATACACACACACACATATATATATATATATATATATATGTGTGTGTGTGTGTGTGTGTGTGTACGTATGTGTGTGTGTGTGTGTATAAGCTAGCCATATATAAATCCTTGTAAACTTTCATTCAGTACCAGAGCACAGTTGTTTCATTAACGCAACAAAGTTTAAAAAAATTAAAACTATGGTAAGCACTTCTCTAGAGGGTCAATCAACTGCACATCCTCCATTATTCGCTAATTGTAATATGCATATTGGTCTACACGTATGAGAATTTTTATGGAAGATAATAGTCTAGAGATTTGGCAAGCTATTCAAACTAAGCACCGATCATTGAAATGAGTACTTGGTCCGATGCTTAAAAAACCATGGCAACCAACAATGTAAAAGCAATGAATGTTCTGTTCACTCGACAAGAATGATTTTTCTAGAGTTATGTTGTGTAAGTTGCATAAGATATTTGACATACATTTCAAATCACACATGAAGACACAAATAATGTCAAACAAACTAAATTTTTTATTGTATAATATTAATTTTCATCATTCAAAATGAAAACTAATGAAACTGTTATAGATATCTATGATAGATTTCAAACTGTACAACATGATCTCATGGCTTTAGTTAACTGATTTCGACCTCGTTATAGCCATTTCAAATACTTTGACTGCTGAATGGAAAAGAAAGTTTCTAGCTATAGAAGAAGCAAACGATCTTTCTCAACTCAAATTCGAAGAATTAATTGGAAATCTGATGTCGTATGAAGTTAATTTGTAGGTAAGAAAAGAACAAAATCAAGAAAAGAAGAGTATAGCTTTTCAAGCCAATGATGATGACTTTGACTTGGAAGAAGATGAGATCGTGTTCATGGCCAAGAACTATAACAAATTTAAAAAATTCAAGAAGTTCACGAAGGTATAAAAGGGCAGAAACTTTGCCTCGGTCAAGTGCTTCGATTGCGATAAATTCGGGAAAATGAAGAAAGATTGTCCAAACTTGAACAAGGATAAGAAGAAAAAAATTTGAAAAGTTCAAGAAGGAAAAAGCTTTTCAAATGACATGGGATGATTCTGCTTCATCTTCTTCTGCTAGTGAAAGTGATAGTGAGATAGATCAAGTAAACATTTGTTCCATGGCCATTAGTGAGGTAAGTTCCGAGCTTTGTTATAACGACATTCTACAAATCAGTATTGAACTAGATCATAAATTAAGAGTTTTTAAAAAGCTATGTCAATAAAATGCAGGAAAATTAAATAGAGCTGAATTAGAAATTGGCTTGCTAAAAAATAAAAAAGTATTTTAGAAAAAGAATTATATATTTCACAAAAGTCAGGTGAGAGTCTAACTTCTCGAAATGCCGCTTTGATTAATGAAATTAAAGCTAGTAACATTGAGAATGATAAGCTTAACAAATAAATTTGTGAACTGAAATCTAGTTTGAACTTGATTAAAAATGAAGTTTTAGAGCTAAAACAAAAATTGGAGCAAATCACTAACAATGTTTCAAAATTTGACAAAGAAAAGTAGATTTTAGGAAATTTGATTAAGATTTCAAAACCTTCTAGCAGTAAAAATAGACTTGGTTTTAAGAAAACAAAACAAATAGTCAAAAGAAATATAGTACTTTGTAAATAAAATTTAGAAAAACTAAAATTAGTACAAAAAGAAATATTTCAAATTTGAAAAATGTAAAGATTTGGGTTCCTAAAACAAACAATGATTTGATTTCTTATTCTTTTACAAACAACATTAGTAATTATATTTCTAAAGGTCCCAGACCCACTTGGGTGTGACTACTTCTGCTACCAACACGTATGACCCAAACATAGGTAGAGGGTATCAATAAAATTTCTTATTCTTTTACAAGTTCCCAAAAACAAAAGGGAGAAATAAATACTCGGTAGTGATGCTCCAAGAATATGTTGGGCAATGCAAATATTTTAATTAACATAACATATATGATAGAGGAACCATGACATTCAAAAACAACTAGAAAGGATTCATAGTTGGAATTGGAGATGACATCAGTGTCGGTATATCTATCAACCTTTTATTACTTATGTATTATTAATAGACAATTTAAAACATAATCTTTTAAATACAAGCCAGCTATGTGATAAAGGTTTTTAAATCGATTTTGAAAAACATAAATGTAGTGTTTTTGACTAAAATAAATATTTAATTTCAAAGGTATAAAATAAATGAAATATTAATGTTTTGAATATGAATATGGAACATGTTAATGATATGTGTCCAGTTGTGAATCATAACGATTCGTGGCTCTAGCACAAACGATTTTGTCGTATTAATTTTAAATATCTTCATAAATTTGCTAAAAATAAAATTAGTTAGAGGATTACCGAAAATTAATTATAAAGTTAAAAAAATCTATGTGAAGCTTGTCAATATGCAAAATTAAAGAAAAAATATTTTAAATCTGAAAAGGAAATATCATCTAAACAACCACTGGACTACCACATTTATATTTATTTGGTCCTACTTAGGTAAGATCAATAAATCATAATAAATACTTTGTTGTGGTTGTTGATGACTACTCTTGATTTGCTTGGACTATATTCTTGAAACACAAAAGTGATGAATTAATTAAAGATTTTGTAATAAGAAAGCTATTAGTGACAATTTTTCCTTTCCCTGAACACCAAAAAAAATGTTGCAGTTGAAAGGAAGAATCTTACCCTATAAGAATTTGCATGAACATTGCTAAATAGGAGCAATTTCCAAAAGAATTTCCAGGTTGAAGTCGTTACTACTGCTTGTTATGTACTTAATCGTGTATCTTTAAGACCGTTAACTAAAAACATCCCTTATGAAATGTTTTATGGAAAGAAACCGAAAGTCTTATATATTTAGTTATCGGTTAAAAATGTTTTATATTAAATACTAAAGATCAATTGGGAAAATTTGATCTAAAAGCCGAGGAAGGAATTTTTATTGGTTATTCAGAACAAAGCAAAGCCTATAGAATATTTAATAAACACACTAATACTATTGAAGAGAGTTTCCATGTTTCTTTTAATGAAGAATTTAAAAACAAAAATGATAATGCAGACGAAGAAATTTTAGGAATAAATCAAACTCATATAAATAATGTCACTAATGGAAACAAAAATGAAGATATAAATATCGATAATACCAATAATGTATTAAAGTCTTAAATTTTATAAGACTATCCTATATATAATATAATCGGAGATGTAAATACTACGTTAACAACTAAAAGCCAGTTAAATCAAATGAGTCATGTAGCTTTTATCTCAAATGTAAAACCAAATAATTACAACGAAGCTGCCACTGATGATTTTTGGATATTAGCAATGCAAGAAGAGTTTAATAAATTTGAAAGAAATAATGTTTGGGAACTTGTGCCATGAGATGATCAATCCGTTATTGGAACAAAATGGATTAAAAAAATAAAGATGATGATAATGATGATGTAATTCATAATAAAGCAAGATTAATCACTTAGGGTAAGAGTGAAAAAGAAGGAATTAACTATGAAGAAACATTTGCTGCTGCAGCTCAGCTAGAAGCAATAGGAATATTACTTACATTTGCATGTCATTACTATTTTAAATTATATCAAATGGATGTTAAAAGTGCTTTCTTAAATAATATTTTAAAGAAAATGTTTATGTTGAACAATCACATCTATTTCTTTATAAAAAATCCAGTCCATGTTTTCAAACCTAAAAAGGTGCTTTATAGTCTTAACCAGGCACCTCGTGCTTGGCACGATAGACTTAAAAGTCATTTGTTAAGTTCTGGTTTTCAAATTGGTAAAATTGACACTACGTTATTTATCAAAAATAAAATGGTGATAATGTAGTTGTTCAAGTTTATGTTTACAATATGATATTTGGGTCTATAAATAAGAATATGTGTAACGGTTTTGTAGATATTATGAAAAATGTAGTTAAAATTTGACATATGGGAGAATTGAATTTCTTTCTAGGTCTGCAAATTAAATAATTAAAAAATGGTATATTTATCTATCAAGAAAAATATTATAGAGAATTATTAAAACATTTTAGAATGGATAATACTTCAATTAAACCGTCACCAACGAGTACTAGCTTGCATTTAAACAAAGACGAGAATAAGGAGTTTGATTAAAGACTGTATAGAAACATAACAGGCCCTTTATTTTACCTAACTACTAGTCAACCCAACTTCATGATGACTATTTATTTGTATGCTCGATTTCAAGCACAACCCAATGTATCACAACATCAAGCCGTGAAATGAATTTTATGATATTTAACCAATACCAAAGACTAAGGTCACTTTTATCTGAAGGAAGCTCTTTTGAATTAGTTTCGTATAATGATATCGATTTTGGAGGTTGCAAGACATATCGAAAGAGTACTAGTAACATTTGTCACTTTATAGGTCAATCTTTGGTCTCGTGGTGCGATATCCCGGGTTTTCGGGCATCAAATAATTGTATAGTTATCTGATTTAACTTTTAAAAATACTGATTTATAAATCGAACAAATTCAAATGTGATAATCTCCATTATAAATTATTTAAAATTTGGCAAGATTGTTAATTTCAAATCAATAATAATGATATGTTGTGTGTGTGTGTATATGTATAGAGAATTATTATATACAAATTGAATTTGTGTTTGTTTAAATATATATGTTTAAGTTGATTTTAAATTGGATTTTTAATTGAATTTAAATTTGAATTTGGAATTTAAAAGTTACGTGTGTTAAAAATATTTTGGATAAAACAATAAAGTTTTTATTAGAATAAGACTTGTTTATAATATTTTCCTTAAAGATGTTTATTTTATATAATTTAGAAAGTAATTATATAATTATAAATTAATTACAAAAGTTTTATATTAGCATTTAAAACGGAGTAAAAATATATTATATGATTTTATTTAAAATATAATTGGTTTTTATTCTATTTTCTTTAAAGGATTTTATTTATTTAAAATTAAGAAAGCATTTATTAATTTAGAAAGGTATTTGTTAATTAGGAAATTTATTTCAAAAGATTTTAAATCATTTAATAATAAATATAAATGAATAAATACAAGTGTTTAATTATGAAGGTTATTGTTAACATGTGTAAGGAAATTAATAATGTAATTGACAAATGGTGTTAAATTGTACAAATGTCCATTTCTTTTATTTTCTTTTTCTTTAATTCTAATAAATCATACTAAACACTATATAAACCTTCATTCCCTCTCTTCTATTTCTTTTGCTATCTTCATATTTTCTAAACAAAGAAACTTAACTTGTAGCCTACCTTTAAAACAGAAATCAAAACCTGTAAAACACTCTACAAACCAAAATCAAATTTCTGTAACAAATTCTCAAATCAAAATCCAAACCCTGCAACTTTCTCAAACAAGATCATGCATTCCAGTTTCAGACTTTCAAGTATTTTCCAGTCTAAGATCAATCAAGGTTTCATTTTCAAATGAAACCTGAAGTAAATCAAAAGTAAAAAAATCTTCTTATTTCAAAGCTTTCCAGTGTTTAAATCAAAAGCAGTAACAAGCTTTTCAAGTTTCAAATGGGGTGCTATGTTCTTCATTTTCAAAACAAGTGAATAAGCCTTTCTGAAAATTTGGATTTTTACTTGTTGTTGGCAATCATGCTTGAAGAAAAATGATTAAGTGTTAAATGTATACAAATATGTATATTTATATTTAGATGTTCCTGTGCATGTCTAGAAACAGACATTTGAATCTCTGTTCTAAGCATTTCAGACTTCAAACCTGTAGAAATCAAAATATCATCATATGGTCATTTATAGACTTTGATATCTAAATGAAAAAAGTTCAAATTGGCAAAATCAAAATTTTAAAAATATTTTGAAGTATTAAAAATGCATGGGGTTACTGGGAAGTTAAAAACACAGTAAATTATATCCTTTCTTCAAAATTTGATTATAAAATTTGAGATTTGATTGCAAAATCTTGTTCGTTTTTATAAGCCATGAATTTTAACGTTTGAATCAGGATTATTAGTTGTATAAATTATGGGAAATTTCAAGATGACCAGAATTTACAAATTGGTCAACTACTGGTGATCGGAATAGGCTTGGACCTCGGGGTAGTGTCAGGTGTGGGATCGTAGGACAGCGGCCATGGGAAAATTAATTGCTTGTCCTATAGACCACCATGGTTATGGCACGGGGAAGATCTAGGTTTAAGCCTAGTTTTGATTGATATGGTTCCAGGGAAAGATTCGATGTCGATAAGGTATCAGAAATGACCGAACCAAGTGGAAGAGTAGCGTTGTTCAATAAAGCTTCTCCGGTCACAAGTTCGGGGTCACTGGTGGTTTGTTTCGGCAGCGCGTGGCGATTGTATGATGAGGGGTAGGTACCAGGTTGAAGCTTGATGGGTTCAAGTTCGCTCGAATTTGATATCGAGTTCGATTGTTCGATCGTGAGGTCGGAACTGTAAGGGATGGTCATCGGCAACTCATCAGTGATGTTAGTGATGATCGGAGCTCTGGCAAGGGTGCGTGCATATGCATGGCGCACATTCATTTCCGTCATCATTTGTTAGACCGGAGAAGATGCTATGCCTCAGGTTACTCTTGGAATTTTTAGGATGGTGCTTCGGGGAACAATAGCAGCGTGAGTACCTTGTAAGTTTTGTCTCAAGCAGGTTTCAAAATTTGTAGAAGTAAATGTTCCAGGTTTAAGTAGAAGGATGGATCGGGAAGATCGAGTGAGTTGCTCGGGTTATGAACGAGATTTTGGGCTTTGGGCTCAAAGTGTTTTAAAATGTTTTTACTTCAGTTAACAGGGCCTAAAATTTAATAATAATGAACCAATAAGTTTTGAATAATGTGGGTTTAAGCTAAGTTGTTTTGGTTTAGGGCAATTATATAAGCAAATTTATTTATTTAATTTCTAAATTTAAATTATTGAAATTAAGTGGATGGTTGAGATAATATGTTTTAAAACCTTAATTAATCAAGGTCACTAGGAATTTTGTACAAAATAATTTCAATCTTTTAATTAAATAAGTTTTATATGATTTAATTAAGTAATTAAGATAATGGTTATCTTGGATTAATTAAGGACTTAAGTAATTAAGGGTAAATTACTTAAGGGTAGTAATTAAGGATTAATTACTTAGAGTAATTAATTAAAGGATTGATTAATTAAAGGGATTGATTAATTAAGGCTTATTTAATTAATGAGTGTGAATTAATTTATCAATGTAAGTGAGTGTCGAATAATTAATTTGGGAAGTTAATTTAGAAGGTAATTAAAGGTTAATCAATGAGATGGGTTTGAGAATAATTAAATGGTGTTATTAATTAAAAGCAAATAACTTAAGGTAATTAAAGAATGATTAATCAGGGTTGATTAATCAAGACGAATAATTAAAGAATGATTAATCAAGGATGGTTAATCAAAATGAATAATTAAGGAATGATTAATTAATTGGGCATAATGAATTAATGACGAGTAAGCAAGATTTATAAGTAATAAAGTTATTAATTTATTTCTTTAGTAGTTAATTAAATTAATTAGAATTGGTATGACCGATTTATCTTGTTTATAAATGATTGAATGATATTTGAGTACCTTTGATTGTTTGTTATCTCTAGTATGTGATTGTGATACTCTATGATATGATATGTTTTTGTGATATGATATGTTGGGTTGTACAGAGATAATGTGGTTATCTACGATGAATTGCTGTGTAAAAGTGACATCTAGTATTTAAATTTAATCACTTGAATAACTTGGGTTAAGATGACATTGGATTTGAAGAGACCGGGGTCGGGTATTAGTAATATCCAAAACCACTTCGATTTGTAATCTACATAATTCTATTTGGATTTGATGTGTAGGATAAATACACTGAAATGGAATAATATGGACCTTTGAACTAAGTACGAATACCTAGAATTTGATTTGTGGAATAAGTTTTGAGCATAACAAGTAATGAACTCGTAGTGAAGTACGAGTTACCTGGGTTTTCTTTACGGTTTGAGCTTAGTACTTCAAATTATATGGATTCACTCGCACTGGTTTCCAGCCTGGCCCGGGTGTTACTTTGATGTAATGCTCGGGTCAGACTGAGTATTACAGATTTCCAAGTAAGGACGTTCTGGAGCTCAGGAGGCGAGCTTGATGACAGGAACGTATGGAGTGTTCCCGTTGTATTATATTGTTGTATATATCTGAGTCATGTTGATTTGTATCTGTCCCAACTCTGATGCATTAAAGTGAAATTTGACGAGTACAGTTTTCCTTTGTATAACTGATATTATTTGTTATTATATTTTATCCGCTGCGAATGTGAGATGTTGGTGTTTATGTTCTTCTTTTTCTTCTATCTCTTTCTTCTTTTCACTAACTATCTGGAATTTTCGGGATCGAAAATTCTGGGTCGTTACATTTGGTATCAGAGCAAGGTTAAGCGAGAACCTTGGCTTTGGTGGGATTACTCATTAAGGATAGGGTCAAAGGTACCCTAGGATGAGTTGAGTGTGTGTGTCTATATATATGAGAGCGTACTTGTTATTTTCTTATATAAAGATTTTAAATGATTTTAAAGGTAAATGATTTTATATAAGATTATATTTTGATATATAAAGTAATATTTCTTTCTAATAAATATTTAGGTAATTGGTTGTTAAATTATTGGAATGAAATTTAAGTGGTAATAGTAATACAACCAAATTTAAATAAGTTTGGAATGGATTCAAACTGAGATTAAAATCTTGAATTCGAAGAAGAATTTTCAGAATAAGATAATAGGAATTGGTTTCCAGTTGTAATAACATTGGATATTTTCCCAAAATGATGAAATGTTTGTTGATGATTTAGCAAAAATAAAATGTTTAAGGAAGTAAACATTTAGGTAAGTATGACTTATGAATTGAAATTGAAAAAGGGTTTAAATGGTGAAGTATTAATTCTAAGTCTAGAAAATTTGGGGAATCTTTTCATAGTGTTTGAAAAAAAATAGTATTATTTGAATAAAAGAGCTTGATTCAAAAAAGAGTTTTTTAAAAATTTGTAGGAATTTTTTTGAACTTAAAACCAAAGGTGGTTTAAAATTTAAAGTAACTTGGTGTGTAAAGGAAATAAATATGTATATTTGAAATAAACTCTAATGTGGAGTTTTGAATTTCTCGTGGAATGTGATGTGAAAACCAAAGTGATATAAGTTTTGAACTTATAAGTAAGAAAGAATATTACTAGAAAATTGAAAATTTGAATTGGGAATTCAAATTGAGTAAGGTTGACTGGATTAAGTAAACAGAATTTAACTTGAGAGATGTTAAATAAGTTAATGAACAACTTGATTTGGAAATTTCAAAATGAAATTGGGATTTAGCTTGGAAAGTTAAATTGTTAATTTGAATTGGGAATTTGTGTGATCTCAAAATGGGTTTGAGATCTAGAATTGGAAATGGATGGATGTTTTAAAATAATTTGAATAATACCATCCTGTTGTTATTAATAATCTTCAAGCTGAAATTGGATTTGTTTAAATAAAAAAAGATATGGTGTGTGGTTATATATCCATTGTTAAGATAAAATGGAATCATTTTGGACTTAAAATTTGAATGTTTAAGACAAAAGTTCAAAGGTTGGGTTTCAAAATTGAAATTTGATGATAAATTGAATTTCAAAGATTTAGTTGTTTAAAAAGGATTTGAATTATTATTTGAACTTTGGAAAAGGTTAAAAATGGAATTTGGATTCAAAATTAAATGGTTTAAAGATATAAGTTGATTTGATTTAAAGGATTAAATCAACATTTCAAAATTTAACTCGAATTTATATAACTCGGGATGGTTTAAATTCGAAATTTGAATCGAGTTAGTTCAAATCGAAATTTATCTGAATTAACTGGAATTGTGATTGAATGTGGACAAGTTTAAAATTCAAATGGGAAAATTTGAATTGGATTGATTTGAAATGAAATTGAAGTTGAATGAGTTCAAATTCAAAAGGGAAATTGAGATTAATTTAAAGTAGAATTGAAATGATTTGAAATTGAAGCTGGTTCAATTTGAAATTAATCCAAATTGATTTGAATAATTTGGAATTGTGATTAAGGTTGAATAATTTTAAAAATCCAATGGAATTTGATTTGAATTTGGAAAGAAATTGAGGTTAATTCAACTTGAATTGGGGTTAAATCAATTTCAATGGAAATTGAAGTTATTTAAATTGTAATTGAGTCAATTTGAATGGAAGTGAAAATTTAAATTAAATTGATTGGAAATGGAGGTTGGGAATTGAACAGTTTGACTCTGGACTATCTTCAAAATAAATTTGTTTAGTACAAATCTGTTTTCCCAAGCTATTTATTATATATACAACCTTTCTACTAAAATCCAAAACTATCTTAAACTTATTTTATAATTACTTTTGGAATTATTTGACTATTTGCAACAGTTTTATAAATTAATTATTGTTTTCAACTATTTTATAACTAATTACTATTTTACAACTATTTTGAAATTATTTTACTATTTTTCAACTATTTTACAATTACTTAACCATTTTATCATTAGTTAACTATTTTACAAACTAATAATTATTTTTCAAATACTTATCTATTTTAAAACAATTCAAGCTATTTTCTAAATTTAAACTGGACATAATTCGAACTGTTTATGATTAAAACATCCATTTAAAATAAGAATTGAGGTGATAATCCAAATGAGGATTTAAGCAATTGTGAATAGGTGAATAATAATTAAAGCGAATATGAATAGAAAAGAAGGATGATTTGGCAAATAATCAATAAAGATAAATATGTAGGATGTACGTATATTATTCTATTCACATAGTGATTTGATCCTGATTCGAGCATAGAAGTTCGAGATAATATATCGATCCGAGTTGGGATTTTTCACTCGATTTTCGACGGCGAACCTAGATATGGATTGTTGATTGGTTCTGGATATTCTCTATCATAGCTAGGCTATGCAAGGAGAATGACGGTTTCTGATCAAGAAACCAGATCTGTGTCCGCACTAGGAAATCGGATGGACGATACTAGTTCGAAAGTGAAATTGTGTGATCGAATGAGCGATCAGATTAGTATAACATACGGATGATATGCGTACATGTACAGGTTTGAATGAAATTGATACTGGGAATTTATGGATAAGAAATGTGAAATGGTTTTTGAAATGAAAGGTATATTTTGTGAAATATATGATGAAAAAAAATAGAAATTGGATATTGCTATGTTAGAAATTTACTTTATGAAAGTATGTAATATGGTTAATGACTTTATAGAGTAATCAAATTTGAATATTTGATTTGGAATAAATAAAGTATATATCTTTGTTATATAAGATAAATCTCGCCTTGTTGAATCTATTGTCAGAAGAAAATGATTTTTGAAAAGTATTTGAAGTATAAAAAGGGAATTTATACAAGTTTGAAGTAATCCAAATATTTTAAAAATTATATATATCTATGTATGTATATATATAAAGGATTTCATGAGGATGATTTTGGAAAGGTTTTTGGAGCCTTTGGATTTGGAAAGGCTTTTTGATTTTTGGAAAAAATCAATATTGGAATTTGAAAAGCCTAATTTGAGAATTATCGATTTTGGTATAATCGAGTTTAAGAAAGGAGATTTATTTGAGATTCATACTAGGTGTATGATTTGGAAGATACTATATGTGTATAGTATAAAGTGTTTTGACAATGGCTCTGGGGAAAAAGGCACTCCCTTGAAATGAACTTCTCTGGAGTGCCATAGGTTGGTATTGCCTTGAACCCTTAGGGGGGGTTCTAAATTTTATCCTATGAGGAGTCCAGACAAAACTAGTTCCTGAGGATTTTGTGTAGTGTGTAGCCAAAGTCGAGGGCGCTGATGCCTACAGAGGCATTTAGGCTATGCTGTGACGATAGTTTAACTCGATGTCACTGCGATCTACTGCAGACCATAGCGAAAGTCGTGTGCGCTGCTGAGAGCCAACAGTCTACGTTTGACTTTATATCGGTAGACTGCGACCTATGGCAACGTACCGAAAGCCGTGTGTGCTGCTGAGAGCCAACAGTCTGCGTTTGATTTTATATCGATAGACTGCGATCTATTGGGGAGTGGAGAAGTTTCATTTTTGGCAGCGAAAATCGAGGGCGCTGATGCCTACTATCACATGGACTTTTGCTATGATGGAAACATAGCCCTGGAATGTAACTGCGATCTGTTGTGGGTTCCATGGCGTAATCGAGGGGCGTGGAGTGCCTACAGTTAAATGGACTTTTGCTGCGATGGCAACATAACCCAGGATGTAACTGCGACCATAGATGGGGGTGATGATTTCCAGAGCATTCTCACCAAAGATGTTTCCTCTATTTTCAAAAATGTTTTCCATATTTTCAATAAAATTATTTTCCAAGTATTTTCACTGGATGTTGAAAACAGGTTTACCAAGTACTTATAGATTTTCAGTCCTATGTATGATCAACGTATGACCAAATTTCTGTGAGAACAAGGATGGACTTCTTGACACATCGAGTTATAAAAGTATTTATATAAAAAATATTTTGGTAGTATTATATGGATTTTAAAAAGTGTTTTGAAAATGATCAAAGAGAATTTATTTGATTTTAAGCATTTAAATAAATTCTGGTTTCATTTCTTTTCGAGGATGAAAAGATTCTAAAGGGGGAGGAATAAGATATCATGGGTTTTCGGGCATCAGATAATTGTATAGTTATCTGATTTAACTTTTAAAAATACTGATTTATAAATCGAACAAATTCAAATGTGATAATCTCCATTATAAATCATTTAAAATTTGGCAAGATTGTTAATTTCAAATCAATAATAATAATATGTTGTGTATAGATATATATGTATAGAGAATTATTATATACAAATTGAATTTGTGTTTGTCTAAATATATATGTTTAATTTGATTTTAAATTGGATTTTTAATTGAATTTGAATTTGGAATTTAAATGTTATGTGTCTTAAAAATATTTTGGATATAATAATAAAGTTTTTATTGCAATAAGATTTCTTTATAATATTTTCCTTAAAGAAGTTTATTTCATATAATTTAGAAAGTAATTATTTAACTGTAAATTAATTACAAAAGTTTTATATTAGCATTTAAAATGGAGTAAAAATATATTATATGATTCTATTTAAAATATAATTGGTTTTTATTCTATTTTCTTTAAAGGATTTTATTTATTTAAAATTAAAAAAGCATTTATTAATTTAGAAAGGTATTTGTTCATTAGGAAATTTATTTCAAAAGCTTTTAAATCATTTAATAATAAATATAAACGAATAAATACAAGTGTTTAATTATAAAGCTTATTGTTAACATGTGTAAGGAAATTAATAATGTAATTGACAAATGGTGTTAAATTGTACGAGTGTCCATTTCTTTTATTTTCTTTTTCTTTAATTCTAATAAATCATAATAAACACTATATAAACCTTCATTCCCTCTCTTCTATTTCTTTTGCTATCTTCACATTTTCTAAACAAAGAAACTTAACCTGTAAACTATCTTTAAAACAGAAATCAAAACCTGTAAAACACTCTACAAACCAAAATCAAAGTCCTGTAACAAATTCTCAAATCAAAATCCAAAATCCTGCAACTTTCTCAAAAAAGATCAAGCATTCCAGTTTCAGACTTTCAAGTATTTTCCAGTCTAAGATCAATCAAGGTTTCATTTTCAAATGCAACCTGAAGCAAATCAAAAGTAAAAAAAATCATCTCAGCTTCAAAGCTTTCCAGTGTTTAAATCAAAAGCAGTAACAAGCTTTTCAAGTTTCAAATGGGGTGCTCTATTCTTCATTTTCAAAACAAGTGAGTAAGCCTTTCCGAAAATTTGGATTTTTACTTGTTGTTGGAAATCATGCTCGAAGAAAAATGATTAAGTGTTAAATGTATACAAATATGTATAGTTATATTTGGATGTTGCTGTGTATGTCTGGAAACAGACATTTGAATCTCTGTTCTAAGCATTTCAGGATTCAAACTTGTAGAAATCAAAATATCATCATATGATCATCTATAGACTTTGATATCTAAATCAAGCAAGTTCAAATTGGCAAGATCAAAATTTTAAAAATATTTTGAAGTATTAAAAATGCATGGGGTTACTGGGAAGTTAAAAACACAATAAATTAAATCCTTTCTTCAAAATTTGATTTATAAAATTTGAGATTTGCTTGCAAAATCTTGTTCGTTTTTATAAGCCATGAATTTTAACGTTTGAATCAGGATTTTTAGTTGTATAAATTATGGGAAATTTCGAGATGACCGGAATTTACAAATTGGTCAACTACTGGTGATCAGAATAGGCTTGGACCTCAGGGTTATGTTAGGTATGGGATCGTAGGACAGCGGCCACGGGAAAATTAATTGCTGGTCCTATAGACCACTATGGTGATGGAACGGGGAAGATCTAGGGTTTAAGCCTAGTTTTGATTGACATAGTTCCAGGGAAATATTAGACGTCGATAAGGTATCAGAAATGACCGGACCAAGTGGAAGCGTAGCGTGGGTCAACAAAGCTTCTCTGGTCAGAAGTTTGGGGTCACTAGTGGTTTGTTTCGGCAGCTCGTGGCGATTGTATAATGAGGGGTAGGTACCAGGTTGATGCCTGATGGGTTCAAGTTCGCTCAAATTTGATTCCGAGTTCGATTGTTTGATCGTGAGGTTGGAATTGTAAGGGATGGTCATCGACAACTCATCAGCAATGTTAGTGATGATCGGAGCTCTGGCAAGGGTGTGTGCATGTGCACGGCGCACATTCGTTTCCGTCATCATTTGTTAGAGTGGAGAAGAAGCTATGCCTCGGGTTACTCTCGGAATTTTTGGGATGGTGATTCGGGGAACAATAGCAGCGTGAGTATCTTGTATGTTTTGTCTCAAGTAGGTTTCAAATTTTGTAGAAGTAAGTGTTCCAGGTTTAAGTAGAAGGATGGATCGGGAAGATCGAGTGAATTGCTTAGGTTATGAACAAGATTTTGGGCTTCGGGCTCGAAGTGTTTTAAAATGTTTTTACTTCAGTTAACAGGGCGTAAAATTTAATAATAATGAACTAACAAGTTTTGAAAAAATATGGGTTTAAGCTAAGTTGTTTTGTTTTAGGCTAATTATATAAGCAAATTTATTTAATTAATTTCTAAATTTAAATTGTTAAAATTAAGTGGATGGTTGAGATAATATGTTTTAAAACCTTAATTAATCAAGGTCTCTAGGAATTTTGCACAAATTAATTTCAATCTTTTAATTAAATAAATTTTATATGATTTAATTAAGTAATTAAGATATGGTTATCTTGGATTAATTAAAGACTTAAGTAATTAAGGGTAAATTACTTAAGGGAAGTAATTAAGGATTAATTACTTAGAGTAATTAATTAAAGGATTGATTAATTAAAGGGATTGATTAATTAAGGCTTAGTTAATTAATGAGTGTGAATTAATTTATCAATGTAAGTGATTGTCGAATAATTAATTTGGGAAGTTAATTTAGAAGGTAATTAAAGGTTAATCAATGAGATGGGTTTGAGAATAATTAAATGGTGTTATTAATTAAAGGCAAATTACTTAAGGTAATTAAAGAAATTAATCAGGGATGATTAATAAAGACGAATAATTAAAGAATGATTAATCAAGGATGGTTAATCAAGATGAATAATTAAGGAATGATTAATTAATTGGGCATAATGAATTAATGATGAGTAAGCAAGAATTATAAGTAATAAAGTTATTAATTTATTTCTTTAGTAGTTAATTAAATTAATTAGAATTGGTATGACTGATATATCTTGTTTACGAATGATTGAATGATATTTGAATACCTTTGATTGTTTGTTATCTCTAATATGTGATTGTGATACTCTGTGATATGATATGTTTTTGTAATATGATATGTTGGGTTGAACAGAGATAATGTGGTTATCTACGATGAATTGCTGTGTAAAAGTGACATCCAGTATTTAAATTTAATCACTTGAATAACTTGGGTTAAGATGACATTGGATTCGAAGAGACCGGGGTCGGGTATTAGTAATATCCGAAACCACTTCGATTTGTAATCTACGTAATTCTATTTGGATTTGATGTGTAGGTTAAATATACTGAAATAGAATAATATGGACCTTTGAACAAAGTAAGAATACTTATAATTTGATTAGTGGAATAAGTTTTGAGCATAACAAGTAATGAACTCGTAGTGAAGTATGAGTTACCTGGGTTTTCTTTATGGTTTGAGCTTAGTACTTCAAATTATATGGATTCACTCATGCTGGTTTCCAGCCTGACTCGGTTGTTACTTTTATATAATGCTCGGGTCAGACCGAGTACTACAGATTTACAGGTAAGGACGTTCTGGAGCTCAAGATGCGAGCTTGATGGCAGGAACATATGGAGTGTTCCCGTTGTATTATATTATTGTATATATCTGCGTCATGTTGATTTGTATCTGTCCAGTGTTTGTATATATGTTGTAGCTCTGATGTATTAAAGTGAAATTTGACAAGTACAATTTTCCTTTGTATAACTGATATTATTTGTTATTATATTTTATCTACTGCGAATGTTAGATGTTGGTGTTTCTGTTCTTCTTTTTCTTCTATCTCTTTCTTCTTTTCACTAACTATCTGGAATTTTCGAGATTGAAAATTCCGGATCGTTACACGCGATTTAGTAAGAAACGAAATTGAGTTTCACTATCGACATGTGAAGCTGAATATATCTCAGCTACTTTGGCTTGTGCTCAATTTTTATATATATATATATATATATATATATATATATATATATGCAATAAATACTTCGATATTTCAAAAAATTTATTTCAAAATTCCCTATATATTGTGATAAAATGAGTGCTATTAATCTCTCAAAAAAATCCTAGTAATCATTCTAGAAATAAACATATTGATATACGTCATCATTTTCTAAGAGATGACGTAAAAAAAGAAGTTAATTTTGGTGAATTTGTTAATGCAGAAAACCCAATAGATGATAATTTTACTAAACCTCTATGTGAATCAATTTTTTTAAATTACGTAGGGAACATGCCATTTGCATCTTAAATGAAGTAATCAGATAAATCTTTACACATATGACTTTTATTTGTTTTCAAAACACATAATAATGTTTCATGATTATAAATTAAGTTTATCACTAGCTAAATTCTCTCCACCTAATACTAACCTGGTTTTGGTGCAGAATAAACAATGAACCTCTATCACATATATTGCTTAGCCATTTTGGTAAAATTTTCACTATTTAAAACAACTTCATCTCCAAAAGAAAAATATATCTCTCATTCAAAAAATGTCAACTTCAAAAGACAACTCATCTTTGTATATTAAGATTGTCTCCTCAACTTCAAAAAAAACTGGTTTCTCCCTGAAAGCAAAGAAAGTAGGCAATCGATAAATTTCAAATGCCACATTACTACCGCTCAAGATGATCGTATAGATGGTACAACCCACTATCAAGGAGAAACTATGAGATTGCAAAAATAAATATATTAGGAACAATGTCGATAGGGTGAATGTATGTCAAAAGGACTATAATAGGCTTTTGTGGTAAATCATCGATCAAAAAGTGTATTGGTTTGATGAAAGTCCATCGAAACAACCATCAACTCCAATCAAAATATATGAACCAATGTAAGATAATTCTCAGGAGCAAGAACCTTCAGAAGAAGAATAAACCGAGCCATCGAAAAATTAAATAATAAGATATTGGTGTTTGATAATTGTTTGTATATATAATTGTGTGTATGGATCGTCTTTTATAAAACTGGTTATTTACAACTTAGATGTCCAAATGTTTATAGGAAGACATCTGTTTTACTATTTCTTTTATTTTTGGAGGCCACTATAATTTCAAACATCTAATCCCCTTATACAAGTGTCTGAATATATGGATTTTAATACTTCGGGTTCTCTAGTTAAAAATGTCACCAATTCAGGGGTCTGACTCCTAAAACCTAGAGGTTCGAAAATGCCTATTTCTACAGTGCATGGGCTATGGTCCATTTTTTGACAAAATCATACGTTTGAATCTCAAATACAAATGTTTGAGCGACTAATTTTTTATTTTTAAGACATCCTATTTGTAATCTTCCCTCATTTCCATTCTCATTACTCACTCTCGGAAACTTTTTCAAACCCTCAAGCATCAAAACCATAGTTTTCCCAAATCAACAAATGGCTCCAAAACCATTCACAAAAGGATAAAAAAGGCCAATCCTCATTCTCTACATCGATTTCTCAAGCAATGGACGAACATATTAGAGTTTAGCTAAGAGAAAGTACAATTGTTGAACAATGATTTGAAGAGTTGAAGAGGAGGAGGATTAGCGAAGGACCATTCTATTACTTAAAGAATTTTGATAAATATCGCCTTAAAGAATTAACCAACGAAGCTTAAACGACCACATTGATTGAACACAAAGAAAACATGGTAATAGTTTATCCTCTAGCCATTTATCTTTTATATGCGAACTTGGGTAGCAATGTATGAAACCTTAAGACGATGAAGGATGGTTATGGAGTAGCGTATATGGAAAGGTTATTAAGATTAGTGTGAATCGTATTGCAATTGCACTTAGGTGTAGACAAGAAGGAATTAATTTGGAAGAATTGACTAATTGTCGAGACAAGCCAAGAAATGTTATAACCTATAAAATTTGAGAAGACCCAATGCTAGAATGGAAGACTTTCTTTTTTCAATCCTGGGCAAGATTTCTCAATAGAATGTTGATTAATACCATAGTTCCTCGACTAGGGAGTCACGGACAATTATATGAAAATGACCACAAGGCACTCTATGCTATATTTGGTCAAATAAAAGTTAATTGGGCTAAGTTTATTACATAATGAGATTAAAAATTTTCGGCTTTGAAGATGACCAACTAACTTGTATGAGCCATATATTATGAGACTTCTTTCCTTCTTCGAGGTCAACATCATTCCATCAAACTTTGGACTGCTACCGGTCAAGCATAGTGGAAGACGATTCTTTAGTCCAATACATTTATCTGCTACTTTGCCTCATCATTTGAGCTTCGACGAATGGATAGTCAAATAAGTCAATGCAGGAAAAGATCTTCACAACCCCGATTCAAGCTCCACCACCCCTACAAGCTTCATTTCCTACTTAAACTATATAACAAGACCCCGACTACCACGCCAAAACCGATCTCTATGATGTTCAACTTCATCCAAATCCAAATGAATCTTTGACGGATATGACTCTCTAAAACCATCATGTTATCACTAATAATGAAAAATCTTTCGAAAATAAAGTTAAAGGCCTTGAGAGATCATTTAAAAATAGGATTGGAAACATAGAAGGTTCAATGGAGAGGATTGCGTCATCACTTTCTAAGATAATGAGAAAGGTTAGAGGTTGATCGTGCTCCATTTTTACATCCTTTCCTTCTCATAGTCCACCTCCTTATCATGTTCGTGCCTCACCTTCTCAAGCATCCAAGAACAATGCTGAATCTTCTCATCGTGGCGGAGGTAAGACTATAGTACAAGAACACACCAATGGGGAATAAGAAGATTCCCTATGGTGGCCTAATGTACCTATGAAAGAATCACAATTTATCTCGTTTCAAGGTTTATCTATTATGGATGGTATGGAGGAAGAAACCACTGAGCATCAATGGCTTGGAGAATGGCGGTATGATCCTTTGGCATATTATGAGTATTATGAGAACTATGAGGGCTTGTCTGTGACGGCGCTGACTCGACTTTCGAAAATCAGCACCGAATACGACACTCATATTCGAATGTCATAGATTCAAACATCGAATCTGGTTCGCCAGAGCTTATAACAACATCAGATGAATATAAAACAGTGGAACAAAATGAATATCATGCATACATCACAGATACAACATCAACATAATATTCATTACCACATCAGAGTATTTTTAATACATACATCACCTCTCCAAATGAACATCATAATATACAACAGTGATCAGATATCCAAAAGGTCTTCAAAGGAATGAAGTGGTAACGAACTCCCAAAAAATAAACACCTGTGATCCAAAAAAACTTCTAAAATATCTTCAAAGCAGAAGCTCCAAAATACTATTACACCAGAGCACGTAGACCTGCTACTAGGCTGTCCGTGTGGAAATTATGGGCACCCAGAGTTTAGGAAAGAAACAATAAACTCCGGGTCAGTCATCGGACTGGTATGAGTAAGCAAAAAAAAGTTTCTTTTAAATAAACTAGATTTATAAAAGAAAAGTCGATATGCTTTTGAAAAATGAAACTACCATAAGATCTCCCGCCACACACACAATGCAATCACAGAATTGGAGGTGATTTCTTCTTATGATAGTCAAACATGCTTGATACGAAAAAAATTCTTTGATGTTTTTATTAGTGCATAGTGTAGGAAGCATTTCGAAGGTATAATATTAATCTTAGCCAGCATACAACCATTATTGTATGCCTACTATAGCTACCATGTTTTTGTGGCAGGTTACCGCCACGCTGCATGGCAGTTTATACAACTAAAACCGTACAGGGATCATATTGTTTCTTCGGATTTTCAACAAATGATTAGGCTAAGGAACTTCCTACTACCACATGGGTACGCCTCTGGCGGGTCGTCCCGAGAACCTACTCGGCTCTCTGCCAACACAAGGCCGGGTTACATCTGTAACTAGGTAACTACTACTCGAGTATGTCACTCCCCGGTCCTTTGGGACCTTTATCCAAGGGCCCTCTATCGCAAAGCAATAACCACACAGTAAATGAGATTGGAGCTACCACACAGGTAAATATCTGGGCTCCATACCATGACATCACCTTTTTCCAGAAGAAAATGACATACCCTAAAGGGGGCGACCCTTATAACCTTGCCGCATCTTTCTTGTTTTGACCATTTCCGGGTTGTGAGGTCCGATGAGGTCTCATCCACAAAGCTACGCTTTACACGAAAGTCATGCTTTGATCACAAATGATCAACAAATGATCATTAACACACTGCATCACTTAGCATGCCACACTACCAAATTAGGAGTATATTGCTGACAACCTTCAATTACATAACCTCTGAGCTCGTACGTCTTAGAGAAGGGTGTTAAGCTAAGAGAATAAATTCTCCGCCACCAACAGATACGTATTTGAAAGAAATCTGCTTTATACCTCAAAATGTAGTGTCGGGCATACGACCATACAAGTTTGTTCCGGGTTTGAACAGAACCGAAGGCACTTCGTCCAATAAAGGAAGAAGCCCTTGCAAATCCGGGTATCCACAATCCCGATCGGACTTCCCATCACTTAGGAAATCTCTATACCGGAGCAACTTAGTGCAGAGACAATCGGTAAGTTATCCTATCCATTTTGAAGATGCCTGGTCTTCACCACCGGTCTTCAAATGCCATCCATTTCGACTTATCACTATTCGAAATGGGTTATATGACACAAAGGTCCTCTCCCGGCTAAACCGAATAGCGAATGCTAAATTTTAAAATATGTGAACATATCAATCACAAAGATTTATATTCTAGGTTCGATGTGGGTTTCGGATAACCAACTGCAATCCGACTCCCTGTCGCATCGAAGTTCAAGTGCCGTTTTACGGCGAAGGGTTTCTCACATACACACAGAAACAAATCACAAATCACAGTTCAGCACAAAGCAATTCGCATCACAATCACAATAGAAATACCAATCCAGAACACAGTATCTGATAATAGTCAATCACCTTCAATCAAGGTGAATTAATGGCGCATTTAAGTTAATTAATTACTTGATTAATTTTATTAATTATTTTAAATCAATGGTCAATTTTTCCTAAGGATAAATTAATTTAAATCTTAATTGTTAATTAAATTTTATTTGTTTTTACTAAGTTAATTATTAATTACAAAATAATTTACAAATCATAAATTGTTAAATCATTACTTAATTATTGTCAATAAGTTTGTTTAAGTTAATAATTTGAACATTTAATTAACTTCTCAATATTATATTAAGTTGATTTTTTTAAAACAAACTTTACTTTAAAAAAAAGAGTTTAAAACATCTTTGAACATAATTTTCTTCAAATAATTATCTCAATGCCATTAACTTCACATTCCATTAACAAAACATTTTCATTTTATGAAGAATGAATTTTAGAAATCATTTATATTTATGTTTTTAAACTTTCAAAACTGCAAATGTTGATTCTGGTGGCCAACCCGAGGCTATCTCGAGTCACACCCGAGCAAAAATGCTCCTTACTACGGTTTTTTTTGCAAATCGACCTGGGTATAAAAAAAATTTCCCAACTTAAATTTGTTTAAGTGCTAAACGACCTGATGTGTAGCCAATATACTCGAGCCAAACTTCAAGTCAACTCCCCCAAAATCCCAAGTGAAATTTTGGGTCAAAACTTCACCTCATCCAAAAACAAACTACTAACACAAACGAGCCCGCGTGCACGCTGCACACCATCTCGATCATCACTGGTCGAGGCTACGACCATGATCAGGTCGGCAAAAACCTCCTCAACCCATCGAGCCACCCTAAAGCGCGAACCATCGCCACAGGCGAAATCAAATATCGCGACCCATGCCTCATCGAAACCCATCACCAGAAAACAGCTGCGTCCCACCTCCTCTGGCCATCTGAAGCCATAAAAAATTGACCCAAGCTCCATTACCATGCAACGTCGCAATTGGCATCGGAGGTACGAAGTCCGATGGTCTACAGGCGGAGCAGCGATCACGTTTCCAGACTTGACTCAGTTTAACCCTTAAACACTAACTTTGATTCGTTCTACCAATTCGTGCATTAGAAAGATTATTCAACGATTTTTCTGGAATCATAGATGTTCAACCCAGCTTCAAGCAAAACCTTAGCATCTAAAACTTGTTCGATCATTAGAAATTGATCAAAATGCCAATTTCGTTCAACTGTAAACTGCACATAGCATAGGAAATTAAAAATTCCCATTTTTGTCTTTAAAAATCATAATTTGCAATGAAGATTCAAGTTATGAACTTGAATGAGCATTTAACAACAACTGAATTTAACGACATATTGCATGTTTACCTGTAAATCAAGATGCCAGTAATATATTTTTCTAACATGTTTGAAAATAGGTTTAAAAATATTGATTGAGGATTAAACCTCTTGTTTTATTGAAGACTTAATACTTAACAATGATTTTATGAAAATGAAGTTGAGTTTGAATCAACGCTCAACCCTGTAATCAATAAATAGGGTAGTCAATTTCACAGAACATCCTATATAAGAAACACAAACTTATATTCACAAATAAACACATACCACCATATTATCAATAAATCCCCTATACTATTTTGAGTAACTTGAAAACTTGAAAGTGTGTGTTTACTCACCTTGATTCTAGAAATAAACAGAGAACTACTTTGTGTTTAAAGCTGCAGTTTCTTTTTTTCTTTTTTTCTCTCTTCTGGATCTTCTTTTACTTGGTTGAGTTGCAAGTCTGGCTTCAGCTAGATTATGTTTTAGTTGAACTGGATTGTAGCTTAAAAAAATGATGATACTGATGTTCTTTTTTTTCCCGTAGATTGTTTTTAAACTTGAAATATAAAGTGATGTTTATAAATTTTCCTTTTTCTTTTCTGACTTTGTAGTGTTTTTGTTGATCGAAATAGAATAAAAGGATGTGTATATATAAAACAGTTGTGTACAGGCTGAGGTATATGCAAGTACAAGATTTTCTTTGCTCAGACATTTAATATTTTTGACTAAACCATTCTTTAATTCGGATGAAAGGATCTGATGGTGTACTAAGCAAGATGGCATTAAATGTTCATGTCTCCATCTTAGTTTACATACAATCTTATTAAATTTTCTTGTAAGTACATATTTTTGTTTTGGTTTGGCAGATTTTTTTTCCTTCTTGCATAAGACTTTGTTTTGTTGCTGAATACGACACTTTACTCCATTGGTTCCTTGTTTATATTTTTGTTTACAACCTACTTGTCTGGTTTACTTTGCTAAATGAAAGAGTTTGTTTTAGTTATTGTTTTCTTATGTCTACATATTTGAATGTATATTTCTTTCTTTCTTTTTTTCTTATTACTTTGTAATATAAATGAATTTCTACTTAAAGTTTTAACTATTAACATATAATTTATCACATATATTTTATTTAATTTTTTAATACAAATTCTTGTTTGTTGTATGTTTTTTTTGTTATTATTATTATTATTTATTTAAACATAACTGTCAAATAATTATTTAATTCCATATATCTTTCTTTTATTTACTAATATTTTATTTCTCTTGAAATTTCTCAAATTAAATTTCAAAAGTTCAAACACTTTGCCGAATTTAGAATTCAAAATTTTGGGATGTTACATTGTCCTACAATGATTTTTGAGTGTGTTTATTCTACTTTATGTAATGTTTATGGTCAAAAACTTATAAGTTTAGGTTGTATTGTAATATTTGTTTGTTTTTTTTGTGGTAGGAACTGTTGTTGTTTTATTGGTATGTTTTTTTATATAAACTGATTTTTTATGTTTGTTTGTTTATTTAGTAAAATGATGTTATCTTCTACTTGGTTTATCCTTTGTTCATTGCCATTTGGTATATGTTTGCACCATTTCTCATTTTTTTATAATGACAAAGGTAGAGAAATATATGCATATTGACGGGGGAGGTATCATATATAAGGGGAGCCTTTTCATTGTAATTTCTCTTAACATATTAAGTAAGATTGTATAACTGTCATCATACAAGAAAGAACAGAATGTAAGAACCTCTCTTATTGGAAATGACAACAACTATATAATCATATCATAGAGTCGCTCAACTAATGTGCATGTATATGATGATCAAGACCCTAGCACAATATGCATCAGAGAATCGATAAAGCTGAATCAGAGTACCAATAAAGTGCTTAAAATGAAAGCAAAACATTATAGGGTCATATACTTATGTTGGAGTCTTAAATAAATCTATACAATCTCTCTTGAGTGATACGAGCTAAAAATATCTACATTGAAATAGTTTTCTTTCGCTTAAAATAAGATTTCAAATAAGTATTAAAATTTTAGGGAACTCAAATGTCTAGGAGTAATATTTAGACATCTTAGGTCATGAATTTTCGAACTAAATATTTTCTGGTTTTAATTCATCAACAAGCAGACGTCTGGGTCCGAAGTCAGACATCTGGTGTTGAATATGCGGTTATATGATTTTTGTTTGATGATAATAAACATATATGTATTCGTGTAAATGTATTTGTTAGCGTACTATTTTATTTTTCATAGATTAAATAAATATTTGCTGAATAAAAATAAATAACACAGAATTTGAATTCAAACAGAAATTTTATTCAAACAAATATTTATTACAATTTTGAATAGTACAAATTCAAGATCTCACTATACATATACAACTTTGATTACAATAAATCACAATTTCACATTTACAGTTGACCTCACTACATATCACTCACACTCGTATTTTATCTTCAACTTCACTTCAAATTGAATCCAGCATCTGAGCAATCTGCAAAAATAAATATTGACGCAGTAAAATTGAAAAGAAAATATTTATGAATTTTAAAACAAAATGTGAATTTTGAAAATAATATTTGCCTCGGTTATTTGGGTTGTTCGTCGTCATTTAATTTTTCAATTCATCATACACGAACAACTTGTGACATACTCAGTGTATCACTGTATATGCCACAAGGCCGTGCACATTGAAATATACACTTGATTGATTTACAGAGACAGTTAAGCACAAGTCAAACCCAAATTATCGGATTCAACTCAAGTGCAATAAAATGAATGTCACAAACTTTCAACACAAGGTCAAATCCGAACTTCAAGCTGGATTCAACTCAGGTGTAATTCGAAAAACAAAAAAAATGCAAAGCCTCGACCAAAAATCAAAATAAACCATGACTCAAAGCATATACAAGATCTCAAGTTCACATAGGTAACTACTATGCAATGCACAACAACTAGTAGAGCAGGGTCGAATAACCAAGTGCACCACTGGCCATACAACAAATCTCAACAACACAACATCAAGTGATACAAATGCAAATACAACCAGTAAATCTAGTACAGATTCAAGAAGAAAAGCAAAAGTCAGCAATGTGCACAGAACAACTCAACCGTGTATACATAAAGGAGTTGTATCAAAACAAATGCCATAGTGAGAAAGACCAACAAATCAGAGAGCATATGCAAGGGTCAAGCAAGTGATATATGCAAACAAACCAATGGATGCAACAAATGTATGGTGCTGCACAAGCAAGGCTAAGGCACAATGCTATCGGGTTGAAGACATATTACAGTGAAGACAGCTGCATAACATTCTCAAGTGATATAAGTTCGAACAATGCTCAATGCACTGCAATGCAATGCCACCAACATAACAGCAAACAAATGCACTAAGTAAATGACAGTGGCAACTGGCAACAACAAGTTCATATATACTATGCAAAAACCGAAACAGCTAAAAACCGCAAATACATGAAGGCAGCAAAGCCAACAGACCAACAGAGTTTCAAACATGCAGGGACAACAAATGCATAGCCACAACAATGACGGAGATAGCACATATATACATACATGAATGCATATATATACATGCTGCAGTCGAGTCTATTAAGGCCATGATCAATGAATGGAACACCATGTTTCCAAATTGGGAGGGCGATCAAACCTAATGCCATAAGACCACCAGTAAACCAAACTTCACAAAGTCAGAGACCATAATCAAGCACAACATGTACAGGTTAGTGAACAAAATCAAGTCAAAGTCAAAGTCAACCAGAACGAGGACGAACAAATCAAAGTGACCAAAGTCAAAGCATCAGAGAATTCAAAGCCGTGGTAAACACGAAATCACGAGTTCGAAATCAATGCCATGCGAATCAAGTATCACAAAATATACGCATATGAAAAGGTCAGAAATCATCTCAAACATCCAAGCATAATCAAGCGGCAGAGCAAAAGTTTTGACGAATTCAAATAAAAAATATACGATGAAAATTTAGGAGTTCGACTCCTATAAATTGCAATCAACATCATCGGCAAACGGCATCGAGTTCAAGCAAGCATTAAACCAGAAAAGAAAAGGAATAAATTACATACCAGAATCAATCGAACTCGACCAACATCGAAGCAGCCAAAAGCAACTCAAGAAGACGGACGATCTACAAATCAAACACGCAAATATCCACTAATCGATAAACATAGGCGGCGATTCGAAGATTTCTCATAAGCCCTAATTTAAGAGCATGGAACAAAAGAGAACAGGAAGCCATCATTTTCGCCATAGAGATAACGGGTCGGAAATATAAAAAGAAAAAAGGGATTTTAATCACTATTTTGGGCCGGCCATCTCTTTTAATATTTAGGCTTTAGTTTATTTTTTATTAGGATTTTGGGGTTATTTAATTTGTTTTTAATTTGTAATTTCTTTTAAACCGTTGAAATTTCTAGTCGTGTGACAGGGGACAAACTACATGGCGTAGTTTGAGAATTCGCAACTCAGTGGCTGAGTTGTGGCAGGGTTTTGAGCGTAGAGTTAGGTTAGTCAGTAGCGGGTGTCGTGAGTTTATGTATGTAAGCGTGTGACTACTTAATTTCCAGTAGAAACCTTGGGGGCAGCACGTAGGCAGGGTTTTGCCGAAGCTGGGTAAATTCCGTGTCGTTCTATTTCTGCATTTTATTATTCTGCTACTTTTCTGTGCTGCTATTATTCTGTGATCCGTGTTGAAATTATTTTATAAGCTTCCGCAATTAATTTTTATAATTAATACCATCACTCTATTCACCCCCCCTCTAGGGTGAAATCGATCCTACAAGTGGCATCAGAGCTTGGAATAGAAGTCAACTTTTGTTTTAAAAACTCCTTTTTCAAAAATCAGTTTTTGTTTTAAAAATTTGAATTTTTAAAATGGCTTCTTTTAATAATACTTTTGTTAAGGGTCGTTCCAATATTATTCCTTCTATTTTCGATGGAACAGATTTTTTGAATTAGAAATTGAAAATGGAATTTTATTAAAAATCTGTTAATATTAAATGTTGGAATATTATTGAAAATGGGTGTGATATAAATGACGAGAAAATTATCTCGATTAATGCTCTTGCTATGCATATATTATATTCTCATATTAATTAAGATAATTTCAATTTCATCTCTCATTGTGAAAATGCACAGGAAATCTGGAATACTTTCGATGCAATATATGGTGCAAAGTCAACAACAATGAGAAGTCATCCACAACCGACTCAGTTAAAGAAATGTGCTTAACAGGATTGGTAAAAAGCAGTTGTGACGAGGATGATGATGATGGAGCAGCTGAGCTGGCATTATTAATAAAGAGATTCAAAAGGTGGAATCATAAATACGGAAATCCAGCTCGAATTCAAAAATTGAAAAGCAGAATTGGCAAAGCACTAGACAACTCGGAAGAACACGGGATCATTTGCAACAAACCCGGTGATATCAAGCCCAATTATCCCCAATTTAAACTCGACAAAGAAAAGAAATCATAAAGGTGTTTTGCAGCCACGTGGAATAAAAGCGATAGCAGTGAGAGTGAGAAAGCAGATATGTGCCTTTAGGGAAATATAACCGATAGCGACGATGACGAGCCAAGCGAGGTATCAAAACTTACTCACTCTAAGTTACTTATTTATTTCCACGAAGTGAATGGCTGTTTTGAACGACTTAGGGATAAGTATGCCAAACTTGAATCACAAAAAGATCCTTTGATAGAATTAAATGAACAAATTGACCAATTAGTTAAAACCTATCAAATAGGATCCCTAAGTGTGATAAGTGTCCAACATTTGAAGAAGAAATTAAAAAATCAGAAGTTAATCTAAAATCACTTGAAAATGAAATTCTGATTTTAAAAGAAAGTGAAAATACTAGGAGAGAGAATTCTATCAAAAAGTGCACACAATTGTTAAATGAAAATGAATTTCTCAAAACACAAGTCCAACAATTGTCAACGACTTTAGATAAATTTTCAAAAAGTGAAAAATCATTGAATATTCTATTAGGGAAGCAAACTGTTAATACAGTTAGACAAGGACTTGGATATAATCAATCGAAAATTGTCAAAAACAATATTAATCAAGTCAATTCTATGTGCACAATTTGTAGAAAATATGGACACAATCACAATAATTGTTGGTATAGACCCAAATATGTGAAAACTATACCGATTTGGGTTCCAAAAGGCACAAATATAAAATCTCTCAAAGTTAAACAAATTTGGGTGCCGAAGGGAACAATTATAAATTGTTTTGGGTCTCCACAAAATTATTTTTCTAAATATTCTGCCACTAGCAACCATGGACCTATAAAAACAAATAGGTCACAAAAATCTTTCAACGTGTAAGTGTGGTGGCAGGCTAAGGAACAACAATAGTGTTATCTGGATTCTGACTGTTCTAGAAACACAACGGGCGACAAAGCAAAGTTCCTTAGCCTAGTACAAAGGTGACAGAATCACAATAGGCAACAACGAAAAATATTGTAAAGGTAAAACAGGTAATGGTATATTTATTTGAACAATATATTAAATGTGATAATCTGCACCGTAATCTGAGTTAATTCAGCCAATAATGTGATGATGAAATATTGATGATTTTGATTCTGACTTATTCAAAATTGTTGGCCAATTATATTCTTATGCCAAAAACACTATAAAAATCTCTAGATTCTTTGAATTACTTCATATATATTAGTTTGGATTAAAAATAGTGTTCGTTGGATGATAATACATTTGGTTATAATACGGCTAACTCTATATTCACGGTTTTTGATTATTTACACGGCTTCATTTCAAATTCAAGAGAATGTCATTTAAATTGCTGTTAAAATTGAGTTTGAAATTTTTGGTTCACACTTCATTGTCTATCAAATTCAATTAGTGTTAATTTTGAATGAAAGAGAAATTCAGATGCAGATTACACTGATAATCTAGTTAATAGAAAATTACTAATTGAATGTGATTTTTGTTGAGACATTTAGTAACTGCATCGTTTTTCAAAGAAAATATCTGCATATTTTTCATTTAAAATAATTTTGAAATTGCAAAAAAATTTCTTATAAAACCCCTTCTAGAACATCATTTTTTGACCTTGTTTTCAGATTGGTCATTTTTAGAAAAGTTGATTTATAATTATTTTGAATTTGATTTTACATGACTATTTTGACTAATCTGACTCCCTAATAATTATCGAAAAGATAAATAGTGATTGAAAAAGTGATGAGTGTTGATATTTATCATATATTATGACTCGAGATGGTCTAATTAGTAAATTTCTTTAGAAATTTAAACAAGAGTTATAAAACTTTTTGTTGGTAAAAAATTCCATGACCATCTCTATTTCTATCATATTTCTAATGATCATCACTCGTCAAAATTCTACATAGTTTGTCGATATGTGGTACTTTAAACAGGAATCATTCGTTTTTCATTTTATATTTTTTTTAAAAATAAATAAATAATAATAATAATAATACTAATAAATAAATACCAAAGTATTCACTCTCATTTAAAAGTCCTCACGGTTATGCATGGGTGAATTACTTGGAATTTGTTATGTGCTTCCATGCTCATTTAAAAGTCCTCACGGTTATGCATGTATGGAATGTATATCAAAATTGATTTTTAAAATAAACAAGTTGATTCTAATCTCATTTAAAAGTCCTCACGGTTATGCGTGGTTAGAAAATACTTGAATTATTTTTTTAAAATAAAATTGGAATACTACTAATATCATTTAAAAGTCCTAACGGTTTTGCATGGTTATAGATATTCAAATTCCTGATATAAATATACCACAAATAGATACAACTCTACAGTTTTATATGATGATATCATTCCCATCATTCTAAAAGTGGAATATGCGCCTAACGAAATATTTATGATTTTTGTTTGATTTTTTATTGAAATTTAATATTTATATTCAATTGAGTTTTAATATTTGATTAATATTGATCACTTTACCTCTATTTTCTCTAAGACTATTATTATTTTGCTGATAACAAAAGGGGGAGAGAAAAGTTAAGATTTTGTCAAATAAAATCAAGCAAAGGTCAAATATTTTCCGTTTGCATCTAGGCTCATTTGCATATTTTTATGCATATATGTAGGGGGAGCTTTGTGTAGAGAGGAAGCATTTAAATACGGGGAGCAAGTAGAGCATATCAATGATCAAATACATTTAACATATTCAAAATATTAAATATATGTTTGTTATCATCAAAAGGGGGAGATTGTTGAATATGCGGTTATATGATTTTTGTTTGATGATAATTAACATATATATATATATATATATATATATATATATATATATATATATATTCGTGCAAATGTATTTGTTAACGTACTATTTTATTTTTCATAGATTAAATAAAATTTGCTGAATAAAAATAAATAACACAGAATTTGAATTCAAACAGAAATTTTAATCAAACAAATATTTATTACAATTTTGAATAGTACAAATCCAAGATCTCACTATACATATACAACTTAGATTACAATACATCGTAATTTCACATTTACAGTTGACCTCACTACATATGACTCACACTCGTATTTATCTTCAACTTCACTTCAAATTGAATGCAGCATCTGAGCAATCTGCAAAAATAAATATTGACGCAGTAAAATTGAAAAGGAAATATTTTTGCAGTTTAAAACAAAATGTGAATTTTGAAAATAATATTTTCCTCGGTTATTTGGGTTGTTCGTCGTCATTTAATTTTTCAATTCATCATACATGAACAACTTGTGACATACTCAGTGTATCACAGTATATGCCACAAGGCCGTGCACATCGAAATATACACTTGATTGATTTACAGGGACAGTTGAGCACAAGTCAAACCCAAATTATCGGATTCAACTCAAGTGCAATAAAATGAATGTCACCAACTTTCAGCATAAGGTCAAATCCGAGCTTCAAGCTGGATTCAACTCAGATGTAATTCGAAAAACAAACAAAATGCAAAGCCTCGACCAAAAATCAAAATAAACCATGACTCAAAGCATATACAAGATCTCAAGTTCACATATGTAACTACTATGCAATGCACAACAACTAGTAGAGCAGGGTCGAATAACAAGTGCACCACTGGCCATACAACAAAGCTCAACAACACAACATCAAGTGATACAAATGCAAATACAACCAGTAAATCTAGTACAGATTCAAGAAGAAAAGCAAAAGTCAGCAATGTGCACAGAACAACTCAACCGTGTATACATAAAGGAGTTGTATCAAAACAAATGCCATAGTGAGAAAGACCAACAAATCAGAGAGCATATGCAAGGGTCAAGCAAGTGATATATGCAAACAAACCAATGGATGCAACAAATGTATGGTGCTGCACAAGCAAGGCTAAGGCACAATGCTATCGGGTTGAAGACATATTACAGTGAAGACAGCTGCATAACATTCTCAAGTGATATAAGTTCGAACAATGCTCAATGCACAGCAATGCAATGCCACCAACATAATAGCAAACAAATGCACCAAGTAAATGACAGAGCCAACTGGCAACAACAAGTTCATATATACTATGCAACAACCAAAACAACTAAAAACTGTAAATACATGAAGGCAGCAAAGCCAACAGACCAACAGAGTTTCAAACATGCAGGGACAACAAATGCATAGCCACAACAATGACGGAGATAGCACATATATACATACATGAATGCATATATATACATGCTGCAGTCGAGTCTATTAAGGCCGTATCAATGAATGGAACACCATGTTTCCAAATTGGGAGGGTGATCAAACCTAATGCCACAAGACCACCAGTAAACCAAACTTCACAAAGTCAGAGACCATAATCAAGCACAACATGTACAGGTTAGTGAACAAAATCAAGTCAAAGTCAAAGTCAACCAGAACGAGAACGAACAAATCAAAGTGACCATAGTCAAAGCATCAGAGAATTCAAAGCCGTGGTAAACACGCAATCACGAGTTCGAAATCAATGCCATGCGAATCAAGTATCACAAAATATACGCATATGAAAAGGTCAGAAATCATCTCAAACATCCAAGCATAATCAAGCAGCAGAGCAAAAGTTTTGACGAATTCAAATAAAAAATATACGACGAAAATTTAGGAGTTCGACTGCTATAAATTGCAATCAACATCATCGGCAAACAGCATTGAGTGCAAGCAAGCATTAAACCAAAAAAGAAAAGGAATAAATTACATACCAGAATCAATCGAACTCGACCAACATCGAAGCAGCCAAACGCAACTCAAGAAGACGAACGATCGACAAATCAAACACGCAAATATCCACTAATCGATCAACATAGGTGGTGCTTTGAAGATTTCTCAAAAGTCCTAATTTAAGAGCATGGAACAAAAGAGAACAGGAAGCCGTCATTTTCACCATAGAGATAACGGGCCGGAAATATAAAAAGAAAAAGGGGATTTTAATCACTATTTTGGGCCGGCCATCTCTTTTAATATTTAGGCTTTAGTTTATTTTTTATTAGGGTTTCGGGGTTATTTAATTTGTTTTTAATTTGTAATTTCTTTTTAAACCGTTGATATTTCTAGTCGTGTGACTAGGGGACAAAATACGTGGCGTAGTTTGAGAATTCACAACTCAGTGACTGAGTTGTGGCAGGATTTTGAGCGTAGGGTTAGGTTAGTCAGTAGCGGGTGTCGCGAGTTTACATGTGTAAGCGTGTGACTACTTAATTTCCAGTAGAAACCTTGGGGCAGCACGTAGGATGGGTTTTGCCGAAGCTGGGTAAATTCTGTGCCGTTCTATTTCTGCATTTTATTATTCTGCTACTTTCCTGTGCTGCTATTATTCTGTGATTTGTGTTGAAATTATTTTATAAGCTTCCACAATTAATTTTTATAATTAATACCATCACCCTATTCACCCTCCCTCTAGGGTGAAATCGATCCTACATCTGGAAATATATCTTCTTAAACTAAATATTTTTTGGTTTATATTTTTCAACAATTAGAAGTTTGATACCAAAAACCAAATGTCTAAAAACTTAAATTTAACTATCTATTCCCTATTACAAAAACATTCAATACAAGTCATCTGACAAATTTTTTAGACATTTGAATCTTTCGAATAATTACATTTCGAAAAGATACGTCTCTTCTTCTTCATTAGATGCAACTTGTTCCTTTTTCTAAATAATTACAACTCTTGAAGGAGTCCTTTGGCAACTATAAATATACCGCAATTCCATGAGTTTAAAAATTAATTCTTACTTTTCAACTCTTTTCTTCAACTCTAAGTCAGAGGGATTCGGGACTGGACGCAGGACAAGAGGTCTGAACCAATATAAAAACTCTTGTGTGATTGTTTTTATTTTTTTACTATTTACTTGAATATATAGCTTGATGTTGCATATACATGTATATATAAGTTAGCCATAGTATTATAGATCCTTGTAAACTTTTAAGTGTAACTTGAGTTCCATTAAGGGATCTCTCCTCGATTGACTCTCTCTCTTCTTACATATTATTTATGTTCATCCTCCTCATCTTATTCTTGGATATTCCCTACTTTTTCCTCTCCTCTTTCCCTATGTTGCTCATCTAGATCAGAGCTCGAAAGTTCCTTAAATTCCATGAGGACCCCTTAGGGACCCGGAGAATCATGTGTAGCTTTGACGACCCCTTAGGAAGGAAAGAGCTCTATCTCTGTGTCGGATCATTACCCTTTAGAAATAATTAGGTGTCCTTAAGAGTAGGAATTACGGTCTCATGAGGAATATCTTTCATAAGTATAAGAAGAAAAGTTAATCACTTAAAAAAAGAAAGCATAGGTTTTTTTGCACTAAAATTGGGCACAACACTCAACGGATGAAACTGAAGATATTAGAATACAGAAATTATAGGGAAAATAAGGCTAATCTAAAAATCACACGAACAAAAGCATGCACAAAAAGAAGAAGACAAGCGTTTATAGTGGTTCGACATTTTAACCTACGTCCACTTTGAAGAGATTGCTGTTTATTCATGATTCTCAACCGAATTGCAATGATATAATAGCTAGTACTCGAGTTATAATGGAGTTTCTGCAGAGTGACAGCGTAAAGTCTTCCCAAAAGTCCCTTTTATGGATGCATATGGCCGCTATTTAAAGGCGTAGGATGAAAATATCTAGCCCTGATCTCGGAGGACTTTTTCTCTCATGTGGGTGGGCCCATGGGATCGAGTTCAGGTGGTTTCGACTCGACCTGGGGGCGATACGAATGGATTATGTACCAATCAAGAATTGGTCTTTTTTGGTTCAAATTTATCTGGTACATTCTTGACGTTCTAGGCTAGCTCTTGTGAAAATTTGGTGGCATTTGAACTTGTAGATCTCAAGTTATGATCGATGCAAGTTTGGATTTGTATGACATTATCGTCTTCGTATCGATACTATTTCGCATCGGTCCTACATGGCTCTGTACGTATCGATGCTTGCATGCTACTTCGTATCGATGGTTGGAGATGGATATGATATGAACGGAGGGAGACCGAAACGAAATGGACATTACTTGATGGTACGAAGTGTTGTTAATAAGATGGATAGGAAGTAGCTTCATTTTGATGGATACGAAGGACGTTAGTCGGCGATGGATACGAACTGAATCTCTTTTGGGGAATGGATATAAAATTGGATGGATACGAATAGAGTTGGATTTCTCAACCTTGATCGGTCAATATCTTGAGCATATGAACTCCGATTGACTTGAAATTCGGAATGTTGGCTTTCATAGCTTTATTGGTCCTGTCATATCAATTGTAGCTCGATCCGGACTCAGACAAAATTTACTGCTATCCATAGTGGACCTGCGTATAACCGATCTTCAGGATGAACTGCCCTTGGTTTCGAGTCAAGTTCTTGGTGCCACGGCCTTGCCAAAAGGCAGGATAATAGGTTTGATGAAGCTGTTGGGTAAGAAAACCTACATCTAGAGAGCTGAAACCGATTGATGTCTTCAGGGGCATCAAACGAAGTAATATTCATCTTGTAGCATCGCCTTTTATTATATAGCCCCTCAATGACTTGCATCAGTTGTCTGAATCAATGATTAACAATGAAGGATGCTCGGCTCTACTTTTGAAGTAAAATAGGAAGAGGAGCCCTTCAAAGGTTGATGACCTGCCTAGATGCATCTTGAAGATGAAACAGAGAGAATTCAAGGTGGCATAGTCGTTTGGGTGTATTTGGGATAGAGCTAAACCAACATCTGAAGAACATATTTCAAAAATTTATTTAAAGGGGGCATAGCTCTAGAGAGGCAGTGATAGGTGGTGGAATCAGCTTGAGGGTCGTGGGCTGTTTGATTAGGCCAGGGAAGGAGAACTTCATCCTTAGGTCATAGAATCTTTTGAGCTTAGTAGTGGTATTATTGAAAGTCATAACATCAAGAGGGTTGTCTAAGATCATAAGGACGTATTGATCATCTTCTGTATAAATAGAGCCTTGTGGTTCCGTCGTAGGGGCGATTTAGAGTTGTAGTTCTTGAGTGATTGAGCAATGGACCCTTTTTAGATTGGTAGATAGTGCAGGGGTAGAACTCATAAGAAGATCTTGTTTTCAATAGAGTAAATGTGAAGTAGATGAGCCAATACCGACAAAAAAATGAGAGGATCATCTACGGTGAGCCATTCTAAACCAAAAGCTTAAGAACGAGCATACATAAATGATTTATTTTAGTGTTTAATTTGATTGAAACCCATGTAGTCAATGTATAAAATTCAATGGATGCTGACGTGTGTTGACCGATCGGGCTATGTACATTGACCAGGGTAATGCAATGCATCCAATGTAGTGTGTATGTTATGTCCCTAGCATGGTACATGGGAAAAATTTGTGTAGATAGCTAGCTCATGCTGACAAACGTGCTCTGTCGCATGATAGAAATGTGTATCGAATTTTACCCATTATTATACAAACTACGGCAATGAAACCATTATCTAAAGCAATATAGAGCTTTTCTTTGTAGGACTATTGGATTGTACTTGGTACTTCAAATGTCAGTGGGTTGTGTTAGTCCTTGAGATGATGGTTTTTTGATGACAACAACCTTAGAATACGATTACAAAGTATAAATACTAACATTATAGTTTAGATATATATGTATATGCAGGATTTAACCTTGCAGGTACCAAGAATGATGACAGTACAGTATAGAGATTCAAGATACCAAGATTGAAGACTCATGAGTATCAAGAATACCAAGAGTTCAAGATTTCAATAATAAGTAATTTAATTAGGAATTTTGTTAAAACTCCTAGAATAGCACCGGCGTCTTAAAATTCAATTTATTCGTGGAATGGAATCCACTTCAAGCCTGTTAAAGGGATGGAACCCTAAGGTGGATGGAACCTACGAAAAATCTTGTGGAACATTGTTTTGTATCCACTAACTTTTATTCAAATGTTTTTTACAAAATTATATCTTGTTTTCACAATGATTTCAAAACCTTCCTTTTAAAAGAATGGAAAACTTCTATCCTGGTTTTGAATATTTTTAGCCTCAAAATAATCTTTATTTTCAAAATCAAATTATCCTTGGTTTTAATATTTTTACATAGATTTAAATATAAAATTATAGTAAAATTATAGATATATATCATAATATTATTCTCTATATCTACTTATGTATTTTACTATAGTTAAGTATATTTATAAAGTTTAAAATAGTTTTAATACAAGATAGAAGTTATTTTCAAAGAAAAGAAAATTACCAAAAATACCTTAGACATGTCGACATCCTCAAGTACCCCTTGTCGACATAGTAGCAGTTTATTTCAAAATTTTGAATTTTAAAGGAAGTATCTATTCATCATATCCTTTCACGAATGGACATGGTTGTTGTTCTACTACAAATAGGGGTAGTTTTGAACGAATATGTATTCATATTTTCTCTAGTTTCACTCCTCTTCTTCTTCCATATTTCTTTATATACATTTTTATCATTACTATGCCAAAATCAACATTGAATCTAACTAGATCATCTCTTGTTTGATTCTCTATCACGATCTCAACAAGATCTCAGTGCTATTTAGAATTATATGCTTCTTTGTAATAAACAAAGCGAGAAAAGGTGTGATTGTAGCCTTGGAAATCAATTGGGTGAACTTGTTGCCAGTGAAATCAAGTATCTCTACCCAGAGGATTGTGAATCTGGAGTGGTGTACCTCGTGGCCTTGAAATCGAGGGTTGTAATTGTACAATTGCTTTTGAAAGGAAATCTGTACTTATGTGCCGGACTGGATGTAGGGTAACTCCGAACCAGTATGAAATTCGATGTCTTCTTTCCTTTATTGCTTTTACTTTATTTCTGCATTTATGTTTGTTTTTGTGACCATGTCTGTGTCTGAATATTGCATACATTTGTGTTTAAATTAACAAAAACTTAAAAAGTTTTAGTAATTCTGTAACGTCCCGCCTTTTCGCACGCTTTAAATCGACGATAAATCATACACGTCAGACTTGAAACATACAAAAGGGTGGACTGTCATGGGGTAAATAAGAAAAACGAGAAAGAAATGAAACAAAAATAGAATCTCACAGCGGAAGGATAAAATATAATAATCAAATATACAGTTCATGAAGCTGTTTACAAAATATTTAATTTTACTTATACAATATATATCAGAGTTGCACATACCAACGAATAAAAATCGGTGCAGAGGAATACAGTGTGTAGTGGAATAATAAAATAGAATAATAATAATGAAATCTTCGTCTTCGTCCTCCAGAAATAAAGTCTTCGATCCTGAAATGCTCGGACTGACCCGAGCGAATTGAAAAGACAAAACACTCGAGTCAGAACTAAAAGATCTTATGTAAGTTAAATCAACAGAGTGTAACGGCATCGAAGATGTTTACGGGGTTTGACATCTCCTATCCAGTGTCTAACGTGAGTGCAGTAACTTAAGAGATGCATGGGATTCACATTTCCTAAGGATTCGTTAAACTATCTACTATGTAGTAATATACGCTATTATAATAGTGTCTAAAGTAAAGTATAATATATTGAAAATAGCGTTAAGGGGTTACCCATATAGCCCTTAACACTCTTTTATGTTAGGAACTGAGTTGATGATGTTTTGATGACAACAACCTTATATAGTTATTATACTTTACTTTATAAAATATATACTAACATTTCCATATATATATATATATATATAGATATGTATGTATGTATATAGGAAGTATATGCAGGCATCATCGAAGACTGATCAGTATAAAGACTCAAGCATCAAGAAGATTAGAGATTCAAGATTCAAGACTCTAGAGAATCAAGATTTCAAGATCTCAAGATAAGTGTCTAGTATTTTGTTAAAACTTCATAATAGCACTCTCATCTTTCTTTCAATTTTCTTTTGGGATGAAACCCAATTTCTATCGAAACCAGTGGCTTACAAACCCACGAAAAGTAGCTTACAAACCTACGACAAGTGGCTTACAAACCCACGAAAATCAAAATCATTTAAACTACTTTGTACAAGTTCTCGAGTCCTATGGAGGAGCTCTGTAAGAAGGTTCTTGCAATTTCAGTTTGAATAGATTTTTCAAAATGTTTTTAAATCTGTTTTCAAAATGTTTTAGCTTTCAAAATCATGTTTTCAAAAATATTTTCAAACTTTGTTTTAGCCTTGAATATTCCTCTATTCTGATTTTAAAAACTTCTATTTTTAAAACATCAAAACTTATTCTGATTTTAAATATTACTTATATAATTGACGGTCTATATCAATTATATATATATTTAAAATAATGTTTTATACTAATTCTCTATCTCAAAATATTGTTTAAACACTTTACTTTGCTTCAGAGAAGTTTCAACTTGTTTTAAATTCAATTGTCTTTACAAAACAACATCTCTATAATTTTGAACTAAGGGATGTCGACATAAGGGGATACCCCATGTCGACATGGTGACAGTTGGATTCAAAATTCAATTTTCAAAAGAAGTGTCCATTCGTTCGAAAACCTTTCGCCAATGGTTATGACTATTGTGCATCTATATAAAGGCTTCCAAAACGAATTTTTTTAACAACTACTTTTTTATTTTTTCACTCTTTCTTCTCCACCATTCGATATCCATAAAACTTCATATTTTCAAGACCGTGCCATCATTCTGCCAAATTCTCAATAGGAAATCATTTAGATACTCTCTCTATTTGATTCTCCATCATTATACTAAAGATCAAAGTGCTATTCAGAGTTATAGGATTAATTTGTATTCAAAAAGTCCATAGAGTCTATCCATTCAAAAGGATTGTTATTAAGAAGTATTAGGGTGATCTTGTGTCCCGTAAATCAAGAGTGTTTACCCCAGACTCGGAGATAGGAGGGTTCCTCAAGGCCTTAGAAATTGAGGGTTGTAATTTGGATATTGGCTTATAAAAATATGTACAAGGATATTGTCTTGGTGCAGGACTGGATGTAGGAGGATTCCGAACCAGTATAAAATCTGGTGTGTTCTTTTCTTTTACTTGCTTTACTTTACTATTTGCATTTGTTATATGTTCTGTGATCATTCTGTGTCAGATTTCTGTTTAGATTTGTGTTGAAAGTTTTAATTTAGTCATATAGTTCATATATTCTTTAAAACACTATTCACCCCCCCTCTAGTGTTATTTCTGCCTTAAGATCCTTAATCCGCATCCCTAACAATTGGTATCAAAGCATTGGTTTTCATTGTTTTCATAATCTGAAACTTGAAAAATATAAAAATGGCATTTTTGGAAAATTGTGTTAAAACTGTTTTGAATCTATGCATTTCATCAAAGTATCATAAGTCTGCATATAGTTATTTTGAAAAATCAAGTTATCTACCGAATTGGTGTGTTATGCAGGGACAAACATGTTATATGGCTTTTGACGAATCAACACCCAATGGACAAACTATGCAAATTGAGAAAGATAAATGGATACTTGATAGTGGCTGTTCGAGGCACATGACTGGAAATCCCGAGATACTCAAGGACATTACTTATTAAGATGGTGGATTAGTCAATTTTGGTGACAACTCTAAAGGATATGTGGTTGGCATCGGCAATGTCAGTAACTCTAAAACTTTACTTATTTCTGATGTTTTATTAGTTAGGAACTTAAAACATAATCTGCTTAGTATAAGTCAACTTTGCAATAAAGGTTTTAAAATTAAATTTGGAAAAGAGAAATGTCACATTGAAGATGATAAGTCTAATATAATTTTTGAAGGTATTAGGAAGAAAAATATTTATATCCTTAGTATGAAAATTTCAAATGATAATCTATGTCTTTTGGCTAATACAAGTGACCCTTGGATTTGGCATAAAAGATTTGGCCATTTGAATTTCAAATTATTATCTAGGATATCAAAACTTGACTTAGTTAGAGGTCTACCCAAGTTAAACTTTAAAGTAGATAGTATTAGTGATGCTTGTCAATTAGGAAAACTTAAGAAAAGTTCATTTAAATTAAAAGATGCAATTTCTACCTCTAGTCCTCTAGAATTACTTCATTTAGATTTATTTGGTCCATCTCAAGTTCAATCAATTAACCATAATAAATATGTTTTTGTTATAGTAGATGATCATTCATGATATACTTAAACAATCTTTTTAAAAACATAAAAGTGATGCTTTTGAAATATTTAAAAACTTTTCTAAAAGAATTCAAAAACAACATTCTTTCAAAATTAAAACAATTCGAAGTGATCACGGTGGTGAATTTGAAAACAAAAAATTTGAGAATTTCTGTACTCAAAAGGGAATTACTCACAACTTTTGATTTCCAAGAACTCCACAACAAAACGGAGTAGTAGAATTCCAGAGTGTGCTCGTGCCTTGCTTTCTTATAGTAATTTACCTAAACATTTTTGGGCTGAAGAAGTTGCTACAGCTTGTTATATATTAAATAGAATTTTAATTAGACCATTAACAAATAAAACTCCATTTGAATTACTTTATAATAAGAAACCTATAGTTGCTTATTTTAAAGTCTTTGGGAGTAAATGTTTTATATTTAATACAAAAGATAATTTAGATAAATTTGAACCAAAAGCTGATAAAGGATTCTTTATTGGTTATTTTAATAGAAGCAAAGCATTTAGAGTTTTTAAATTAAAAACTAATACTATTAAAGAAACTATGCATGTATCTTTTGATGAAAATCTTAAAGATATTGTACAAATAGATGATGAAGAAGATTTTATAAATTTAAATCAATCTAATGAAACTATTAGTGAAATAAATCAACCTAATAAGAGATTTAAAATATCAAAAGATCATCCTATAGAAAATGTTTTAGGAAATATTGAATCTATAGTAAGAACTAGAAATCAATTAAGTAGTATGAGTAATGTAGCCTTTATATCAACAATTGAACCTAAAAATCGAAAGGAAGCATCGTCTGATGATTCATGGATTCTTGCTATGCAAGAAGAATTGAATCAATTTACCAGAAATGATGTATGGGAACTTGTTCCTAAACCTGAGGATAAAATTATAGTTGGAACTAAATGGGTTCATAAAAATAAAATCAATGAACTCGGTGAGGTCGTAAGAAATAAAGCTCGTTTAGTCGCGCAAGCTTATTGTCAAGAAGAAGGAATTGACTATGATGAAACCTTTGCCCCCGTAGCAAGATTAGAAGCTATAAGAATTCTACTTACTTTCGCTAATTATAATAATTTCAAATTATATCAAATTGATGTTAAAAGTGCTTTTCTAAATGGTTTTGTAAAAGAAGATGTTTATGTTGAACAACCTCCACTTTTTGAAGATAATAAATTTCCAAACCATGTATACAAGTTAAAGAAAGCTCTATATGGTCTAAAGCAAGCTCCTAGAGCCTGGTATGAAAGACTAAGATCTTATTTACTTCAATCTGGTTTTGAAATTGGTAAAGTAGATACAACACCTTTTATTAAAAGAAATAATGAAGATATTCAACTGGTTCAAATATATGTAGATGATATAATCTTTGGATCAACTAATAACCTAATGAATAAAGAATTTTAGATATAATGACTAAAGAATTTGAAATGAGTCACATGGGAGAACTAAGTTTCTTCTTAGGGCTTCAAATTAAACAACTAGAAAATGGAATCTTCATAAGTCAAGAAAAATATGCTAAAGACTTAATCGATAAATTTGGTTTAAGCACCTCTAGTGGGAAACCAACTCCAATGTCAACAAATGTAGGTTTAAGTAAAGAAGATAAATCAAAAGATATTGATCAAACTTTATATAGGGGAATGATTGGTTCGCTACTCTATATAACAGCGAGTCATCCTGATATTATGCATAGTGTTTGTCTCTGTGCAAGATACCAATTACAACCTAAAGAAACTCACTTAAAAGCTGTTAAAAGAATTTTAAGATATGTAAAATACACTTTAGATTATGGTTTATTTTATTCTAAAAATAATACTTTTGATTTAATATCATATTGTGATGCTGATTATGCTGGTTGTAAATCAGACCGAAAGAGTACAAGTGGAACTTGTCACTTTCTAGGACATTCGCTGGTTTCCTAGTTCAGCAAGAAACAAAATACTGTTTCCTTGTCAACAACTGAAGCAGAGTATATATCTGCTGCTCTGGCCTGTTCACAAGTCATATATATGCAACAAACTTTAAAAGATTTTGGAATTAACATAAGTAAATCACCAATATATTGTGATAATACTAGTGTAATAAATCTATCTAAAAATCCAACTCATCATGCTAGAACTAAACATATTGATATAAGACATCATTTTCTTAGAGATAATATAACTAAAGAAATAATAACTCTAGATTATATAAATACTAAAAAACAAATTGCTGATATATTAACTAAACCATTAACCGAACAGAATTTTACTAAATTTAGAAGAGAATTAGGTATTTGTTCAAAATCTGAAATATAAAATAATATATTATAATAATCAATAAAAATTCAAAATAAAAATTACACTTTTTTTGAAGAAGATGTCGACATGCCCCATCTCATGATGTCGACATACCCAACAAAAATTTGAAAATTGAATTTCCCTCCAAATTTAGTTATTTAGTTATTTATCTATTTATTTCATTTTCTCTCCTCTTTTTTCACTATATTCTCTGTAAATAACTTCTGAAACAATAAAATAATGGCCTCCTCTTCTACTAATGAACCCACTTCACCCACATCTCCTCATTCTGGTCCATTTCAACGAACTACGCACGCTCGAGTGATCAAATTGCAAGAGAAGATGAAAGATATCCTTCAATTGATGACTGAAATTCAAGTAAGTCAACTTAGGATGGCTAGAGAACAACAAAGGCAAGGGTATATTATTAGGAATGTACAAAAATTCCTTATGGATAGCCGTACAAATCTTATTAATATTGAAAACTCTTCACAAGCCATGGAATCCGAGGAAGAAGAACCTATGGAAGAACCACAAGAAGACCAAGAGGAAGATCAACCTTTACCTCAACCCGAAGTCCCTATGAATACGGACGAGAGCGTTATTTGCGTTGGTGAGATCCTTGTTGATACTAATGGAAACATAATTGAACTACATGGAAACTTTTGTCTCCACTACCCCAATTGTTCGATTCATAAGTCTCCTTTAGTTAAGGATCGCCATTAAAGCGTACTTTCATTTTATTCTTTGTTTTAAATTGTTTTGTTTGTTCGTGTTTATGTATGTTCTTATATATGTTGTAATAACTAAAATGTGTTCACTTATACTCATTGTTTCATGCTTGTTCTATACATATTATTTGTTCATACTAATCATTCTTGAATTCTTAAGTAGTTAATAGTTTTTGTTGATGACAAAGGGGGAGAAAGTTATAAAAATATATGTGCTTGGTGTAAGAGGGAGTCATGGAGTAAAGGGGAGTTGTAGTTTTAAGAAGAAATCACGGAGTAAGGGGGAGTTATGGTATGGTAAGAATATTTTATAAATAAAGGTTGTCATCATCAAAAAGAGGGAGATTGTTAGGAACTGAGTTGGTGATGTTTTGATGACAACAACCTTATATAGTTATTATACTTTACTTTATAAAATATATACTAACATTTCCATATATATATGTATGTATATAGGAAGTACATGCAGGTATCATCGAAGACTGATCAGTATAAAGACTCAAGCATCAAGATGAAGATTAGAGATTAAAGATTCAAGACTCTAGAGAATCAAGATTTCAAGATCTCAAGATAAGTGTCTAGTATTTTGTTAAAACTTAATAATATAGCTCTCATCTTTCTTCCAATTTTCTTTTGGGATGGAACCCAATTTTTATCGAAACCAGTGGCTTACAAACCCACGACAAGTAGCTTACAAACCTATGACAAGTGGCTTACAAACCCACGAAAATCAAAATCATTTAAACTACTTTGTACAAGTTCTCGAGTACTATGGAGGAGCTCTGTAGGAAGGTTCTTGCAATTTTAGTTTGAATAGATTTTTCAAAATGTTTTAAAATCTGTTTTCAAAATGTTTTAGCTTTCAAAATCAAGTTTTCAAAAATATTTTCAAACTTTATTTTAGCCTTGAAATATTCATTTATTCTGATTTTAAAAACTTCTATTTTTAAAACATCAAAACTTATTCTGATTTTAAATATTACTTATATAATTGACGGTCTATATCGATTATATATATATTTAAAATAATGTTTTATATTCATTCTCCATCTCAAAATATTGTTTAAACACTTTACTTTGCTTCAGAGAAGTTTCAACTTGTTTTAAATTCAATTGTCTTTACAAAACAACATCTCTATAATTTTGAACTAAGGGATGTCGACATAAGGGGATACCCCATGTCGACATGGTGACAGTTGGGTTCAAAATTCAATTTTCAAAAGAAGTGTCTATTCGTTCGAAAACCTTTCGCCAATGGTTATGACTGTTGTGCAACTATATAAAAGCTTCCAAAACGAATTTTTTTAACAACTACTTTCTTATTTTCTTCACTCTTTCTTCTCCACCATTCCATATCCATAAAACTTCATATTTTCAAGATCGTGCCATTATTCTCCAAATTCTCAATAAGAAATCATTTAGGTACTCTCTCTATTTGATTCTCCATCATTCTACTAAAGATCAAAGTGCTATTCAGAGTTATAGGATTAATTTGTATTCAAAAAGTCCATAGAGTCTATCCATTCAAAAGGATTGTTATTAAGAAGTATTAGGGTGATCTTGTGTCCCGTAAATCAAGAGAGTTTACCCCAGACTCGGAGATAGGAGGGTTCCTCAAGGCCTTAGAAATTGAGGGTTGTAATTTGGATATTGGCTTATAAAAATCTATACGAGGATATTACCTTGGTGCAGGACTGGATGTAGGAGGATTCCGAACCAGTATAAGACCCGGTGTGTTCTTTCCTTTTACTTGCTTTGCTTTACTATTTGCATTTGTTATATGTTCTGTGATCATTCTGTGTTAGAATTCTGTTTAGATTTGTGTTGAAAGTTTTAATTTAGTCATATAGTTCATATATTCTTTAAAACACTATTCACCCCCCCTCTAGTGTTATTTCTGCCTTAAGATCCTTAATCCGCATCCCTAACATTTTATATTCCCATAGTCTATACAGTACCGTAATCTCCCCCGTACTGGGCGTCGTCAGAGGGCACTCCATAGGTATGGTACAAAACAAAATCGTGTAAGGCGCGCTAGGGTTGGTGACACGGCACAACTAGGCAATGCCAAGGTAGATATACCAATTACGCTTCCGGGTCCATGGTAACGCATAGCCACAGCTACCGCCCACCTCGAGCCACACTCCCAAATCAAAGAAATCAAAAGTGGCGACCGAATAAATCCAAAAGTCAAAGTATAATATCGAAGGGATGTATCCGATAAAAGGTGCTACCTTCTTAACCCGTCAATCGCTCCTGTTTTAGCCACCTTATGCCAACTCATGGGAGTCGGGTCCATGTATTTACCTCAAAAGAAACGCCGCCACGATCCTACTTCATTCTGAAATCTCCACCGCATATACAGTTGTTAAAATGGTTTTTGGAGTTGGCAGAGAGTATGACAACTTCCGATCTCGGTCTCTTCAACAACCAAACGTTATTATAACGCCGCGGTCATTTAAAATAATTATACTTAAAAGAGAATATACTATCCCTTTCAAAACATATAAATACGATATCATTTCTGTTTTAGAACCCAAATCAGTATGATATCATTTCAAATATATCATTTTCTAAACACATAACAATTACAAAGTTAAAATCATTTCAAAACCAAAACTTGAAATATAGCCTTTCAAAACATTTAACTTTGAATTACATAACTTTGAAACATACTACCGCTTAAATGGTACAACTATTAAATTTCTTTATATAATAAAATAGCTTCTTTACCTTCACAATTCAATTCCAAATATAGATTTGAATTCCCAAATGAACCATTTAAATTTCCATATATTTCAAAGTTTAAATATTCCACCATTTTAAAACTAAATTTTTAATTCGTATATATATGCCAAATTTACTTTACTATTATTTATTTTTGAAATACTTACTTAATAAATCCAGTAACCTTTAAATAAAACTTTCAAATTCAATAATTGAATATTCCTCAATTTATTTAGACTAGATATATTCACTAAATCATCTCAAACCCGAATTTAGTTATAACACCATATTGTTTTTAAATCTAAATTTCAATAAGATCTTAATTAAATAAAATCTCAAATCAATTTCAAAACTATCTTCTCAACTTTGATTTATAAAAATCAATATAAACTCTATATTATAATATAATTTAAGTAAATACTTAGCTATAATATATTTTAATAAAATCAACTTTAGTATTAAACTTACTTCATACTTTAAACAATTTTATACATAGATTAAAACCAAGAATTTAACTATATATAAAATAATCTTTATCAAATATCCGAAATCAATATCTCATAAAACCATATATATATATATTTCTTTACAAAACCATAGAAAATCATTTCAAAATATTATATATATATATATATATATATATATATATATATATATATATATATATACCGCAGTGCCTGTATAAAATTTTCTATCCTATGGTCAAGTGATACGGATATTTATCATTTCAATCCGCAATTTAAAAATAAAATTTTACGGTTATATATCATTTCAAACCGCAATCCCGAATGCAATAAAATGCATAACAACTTACAATTTATGATGATATAAATAAACATCCATTCATCCATCATAAAATCATACATCCGTTTATCACAATCATCATCCAATTCAAACAATACATCAATATATAACAGGTAATAAATAACAGACATTTACTCGTAGATTATTATGCAAAATAAATTAACTAATAATTTAACTTGCAGTTTATATGCACAACAAATTAAGTAATAATTTAACTGTCAGTTTATATGCAACAATAAATGTAACTAAAAATTTAACTGGCAGTTTATACGAAATAATGAATTAAATAAAAAGTTAATTAAATAAATGCAAATTAACTGAGATAATGATGAAATATATGCCAAACCGCTATAAATAAATTCCAAATCATATCATAAATAAATTTAACAAACATAAGAGATCTTAGAAATTTTGAGTGGGTTAAAACACTCACATTTTGAATTTAAATTGAATTTAAACCCAAAATTTGAAAGTCTTCAAATTCTTCCAAATCAACATCTAAAAGTCCAAAATTCCAATACGAACCTAGCGGAGAAAACCGCTCGTGAATACGACCTCGTACGTGAAAGATACAGCAATTAGAACAATTTAATTTGAAATCAAATTAAAAATAAAAGAAAACTAAACAAAAAGGTTCGAGCCTATACCAGAGCGCCACATCGCTCTCCCTTATCACGTTCGAAACCCAACAGTAACGAAAAAAATCACGAATGAAGCTGCGCCGCCACATCCAAGCCACCACGCACGCTGCCTCGACCTTTGCCAAACCGATTTGACCGTCCCTAGGCGTTGCACGGCTGAGGCCGCCCCTCTCCTGACCACTGTGAGAATTTCGGTCGCCCCAGGCGACGTCCGACCATCGTCGCTTCATTGATCAACCACGGCCAAACCCACGACCTACTGCACGGGCAAACACTACCCTGAGGACCTACTCGATGCCAGCTTCCCAACGCTACAGCCCGATCGTCAAATGGTGGACGATCCACCGTCGGATCAAAACCCTAGGCTATGGACTGCTGAGGTTCAACTTGAATTTTTGGATAAACGATGCATCAAACTGAAAAACGAACAGTAGCAGAGGATTACGCTTATTGAGAGCTTCAATATATATTTTTTTCAGATTTTTCTAAGGACTTTGAAATTTATGCTTTGGATTTAATTTGCAATTGGAAATGGAAATAAAGAATTTTGTCTGCCACTGGGGAAGAGAAGGAATAGAATTAACTAGGGTTTATAACGGGGTTTATATAGGTAGGTCCGAAATTAGAATGGATGGATAAGGTTGGATATACGCGCTAACGCCAAAGTGGCCCAAAAAACCCATTTCGACTCTGGAACGAAATTGGGTCAACCCATATATCTAAACAGATGTTTTAAAATATTTTAAACACAATGAAAAAGGTTTCAGGTTCAAATTGCATCGTATGAAGAAGTTATGCTAAAATCAATATTTTAAAAATTGATTTCAATTTTCTTGATTTCAAGGCGTTTCACGTTCGTACGATCAAAGGACAAGTCCGATCGCTACGAAACTTGAAACTCTACAATAATTCACCGTTACGGATCTGATGAAACTGATTTCGTCGAAATCCGAGTCAGTGGTCAAAATGACTATTTTTACATTAATTAAATAATTTAATATTAAATTTATTTAAATCAAGCTTCAGTTAAATTTTAAATAAATCACAATTTCTGTCAATTCAAATTGCTTGGACATTTTCCATAAATTAAAGCAAATTCTTGACATCAGTTCAAAGTTAATCAATTTATCAATTCAGTGTTAGCTTCAATTTTCGTAGATTCAGTAATTATAATTTAATTTCAAATAATTCATATTCTTAACTCATTTAGTTATGCAACTGATTTCATTTTACGATAAAATTATCATGGTTTACACCATATTGCATTAATATCCTTATTTTATCTTAATTTCACGTAATGTAGTAATTAATTTCATTCGCAATAAATTTAATTAATTATAATTTATTTCAATAAATAAACTTGATTTAACTCCAAATCCTTTTTATCTAATGAAAAATTATTCAATAAACAAAGGTAACCTTTATTTAGTCTATTATACATTAGTAAGTTCAAAATTTCATCTTTCCTTCGTACTAATTACCCTATTTTCATTTTTTTTACATTTCTACCAATATACACTCTAATTGCGTTTTACATTCTAAATAAATTCATTTACTTGGGTTCATACTTTTCATTATATCGATTACTACACTATGCATAAATTTACAATTCCAACTATTCCATTATTACATTTACACCTTCCGTTATTATTAATAATCACTAAAGTAACGTCTATTATGAACTATAAATATTATAATTACTTAACGGACATTGATTTTATAAATTTACAAATTATTACGTATTCTTCATCAGTTAACATAATTTTGAATTCATTTCCCAATTTACTAATTTCAATCAATCCTAACTCTACAATCTGTTTCAATTAATAGGGTGTGCACTAACTTAGTTATTGCATTAATTCTTATTGATATAACATTAAGGTTCCTTTACCCTAATTGATTTCCAATTTAATTATAAAACGAAATAAACAGTTAAGCTTATAATACTCTAAGGTTTATTACTTCCAACTAAATATCCTAGTTGCCTACAAATATTTATTCCACTATTTACACACAAACGTCACTATTTTCATATGTCAAATCTTTATACAATGGTCGTATTATTTTTATTATAATATAACATTTATAACTTAAATGTTTGCCTTGGTTTTCTGACATTAATAGGTTTTTATTTCTTACAATATCAATGTTATCATTTATTTTTATAATACTAATTCCATTCAATTTCCATTAACTATCTATTATTTCCTTGGTAAATCAAATATTTCGTCTAATTTCTTATATTCAATTCTTAGCCTAGTATAACAATTTAAATTACTTCAATTATTCGTAATTCCATTTTAACTGTTAATAATTAGCTTAAATTTCCATCGTGGCATTCCATTTGTAACATTTGCTTCATTATAAATTATAAAATTTTATTTCTTTCTAAATTAACTTTCAAAATCTTAATTAAATTAACCAATTTATTTACCAAAATTTACGGGTTGTTACAAATTCCTTAAAACACTATTCACCCCCCTCTAGTGTTAATCCTAGCCTTAAGATCTGTATTCCGCATTTCTCACATTTGGTATCAGAGCAAGGTTTTCAAACTTTCATAATATGATTTTTGAACAAGTTTTAAAATGGCTATGTTTAGAAAACTTGTTAATACTAGTTTAGAAATATTCAGATCATCATTGTCTCTTGAATCTGCATATAATCAATATCCAAATTCAAGTTGTCTACCAAAATTGTATGATGTGCACGAAACATGCTTTATGGGTGTTGAAGAATCAATCCACAATGGACAAATTATGTAGATCAAAAAGAATAAATGGATACTCGATAGTGGATGCTCTAGACACATGATTGGCAGTCCAGATATGTTGAATGATATAATATACAAAGCCGGAGGACTGGTTAACTTTGGAGACAATACAAAAGGATATGTGATTGGCATCGGCAGAGTCGGTAACTCTGAAACTCCTATTATTACTAATGTTTTGCTAGTTAAGAATCTGAAACATAATCTTCTAAGTATTAGTCAACTTTGTGACAAAATTTGAAAAAGATAAGTGTCACATTGAAGATAATAATTCAACCATAATGTTGAGGGAATTAGGAAAAAGAATATTTATATTCTTAGTATGAAAGTTTCAAATGATAACCTATGTATTTTGGCAAATACAATCGACCCTTGGATTTGGCATAAGAGGTTTGGACATTTGAATTTCAAACTCTTATTTAGACTGTCAAAACATGATCTAGTAAAAGGTCTCCCTAAAATGAATTTTTAAGTAGATAGTTTATGTGATGCATGTCAATTAGGAAAACTTAGAAAAAGTTCCTTTAAATTAAAAGATATGATTTCAACCTCAAAACCTCTTGAATTACTTCATCTTGATTTATTTGGTCCATCTCAAATACTATCAATAAATCATAGTAAATATGTTTTTGTAATTGTAGAGTATTATTCTAGATTTACATGGACAATATTTTTGAAACATAAAAGTGATACTTTTGAATGTTTTAAGAACTTTATAAAAAGGATTCAAAATCAACTTTCTCTAAAAATTATAACCATCCGTAGTGATCATGGTGGTGAATTTGAAAATGAAAAGTTTGAGGAATTCTGCAATAAAAAGGGAATAACTCACAATTTTTCATTTTCAAGAACTCCACAACAAAACGGGGTAGTAGAACGTAAAAATAGGACGAGTCAAGAGTGTGCGAGAACTATGCTTTCAGATAGTAAATTACCAAAGTATTTTGGGCAGAAGCAGTTACTACCACCTGTTATATTTTAAATAGAATCTTAATTAGACCTTTAACTGATAAGACATCTTATGAACTTCTTCACAGAAAGAAACCTAAGGTATCTTATTTTAGAAATTTCGGAAGTAAATGTTTTATTTTAAATACAAAAGATAACGTAGATAAATTTGATCCTAAATCCGACAAAGGTATCTTTATCGGATATTCTAATAAAAGTAAAGCGTATAGAGTGTTTAATTTAAGAACTAACACCATCGAAGAAACAATGCATGTTTCACTCGATGAAAATCTCAAAATTTTTGAAGATACAAATGATGAAGAGGATTTAATAACTCAAAATCAAGAGTCAGCTGAAACTAATAATGAAATTAATCATCCTAATAAAAGAATTGAACTTTTAAAAGATCATCCTATAGAAAATATACTACGAGATATGCAATCTGTTGTTACAGCTAGAAATCAATTAAGTAAAATGAGCAATGTAGCCTTTATATCAACTATTCAACCCAAAAATCCAAAAGAAGCATCAACTGATGATTCATGGATTTTGGCTATGCAAGAAGAACTAAATCAATTTACTAGAAATGATGTTTGGGAACATGTTCCTAGACCTGAAAATAAAACTATAATTGAAACTAAATGAGTTTATAAAAATAAAATGAATGAATAAGGAGAGGTTGTTAGAAATAAAGCCCGGTTAGTCGCTTATGGTTATTGTCAAGAAGAAGGAATAGATTTTAATGAAACCTTTGCTTCCGTAGCAAGACTAGAAGCCATTGGGATTCTACTTGCTTTCGCAAATCATAATAATTTCAAATTATATCAAATGGATGTTAAAAGTGCCTTTTTAAATGGATTTGTAAAAGAGAAAGTATATGTTAAACAACCACCACCTTTTGAAAACGAAAAATTACCAAATCATGTTTACAAGCTTAAGAAAGCTCTATATGGTCTAAAACAAGCTCCTAGAGCCTGGTATGATAGACTAAGATCTTACTTATTACAATCAAACATTGAAATTGGTGAAGTAGATAATACTCTTTTTATTAAAAGAAATACAAATGACTTCAACTAATACAAGTTTGCGCAGATGATATCATTTTTGGATCAACTAATTTTGAAATGAATAAAGAATTTTCTGAAATAATGACAAAAGAGTTTGAGATGAGTCATATGGGTGAATTAAACTTCTTTCTAGGATTACAAATAAAACAATTAGATAATGATATCTTTATTAGTCAAGAAAAATATGCTATATATCTAGTTACTAAATTTGGTTTGACTACTGCAAGTGGAAAACCCACTCCCATGGCAACAAATGAGTACCTAGTAAAGAAGATCTCTCGAAAGATGTAGATCAAAAATTATATAGAGGAATGATTGGATCACTACTCAATATCACTGCTAGTAGACCTGATATCGTGCATAGTGTTTTCTCTGTGCAAGATATCAGTCCCAACCTAAAGAGACCCACTTAAAAGCCGTAAAACGTATCATAAGATATGTTAAACACACCTTTGATTGTGGCTTATTTTATCCTAAAAATGATTCTTTTGACTTAATATCTTACTATGATGCGGATTATGCTGGTTGTAAATCAGACTGAAAAGGTACAAGTGGAACTTGTCACCTTTTGGGGGCATTCTCTAATTTCCTGGTTTAGTAAAAAGCAAACCACGGTTTCTTTATCAACAACTGCAGCAGAGTATATTTCTGCTGCTTTGGCTTGTTCTCAAGTAATATATATGCATCAAACTTTAAAAGATTTTGTTTTAAATATCTCAAGAACACCAATTTATTGTGACAATACTAGTGCAATAAATTTATCCAAAAATACTACTCATCATGCTCGAACTAAACATATTGATATCAGACAACATTTTCTTAGAGATAATATAAGTAAGGAAGAAATTACTCTTGATTATATCAATTCTACGAATCAATTACTGATATCTTAACAAAACCCTTAAATGAATCTATATTTACTAAATTAAGAAGGGAATTAGGTATTTGTTCAATAACTGAAATATAAAATATAAATAACAAAGTACAATTAAAAATTAAATCAAAATAAATCAAATAGTAAAAATATCAAGCACCATGTTGACAACCCCCTCCTACCCATGTCGACATATAACGATTTTTTTTTGAAATTTTCCAACCAAAATTCAAATAAGTGGTTATATATTCTTCTTATTTCGAAATTTTGATCATTATATCTGTTCTCTCTCTATTCTACCTTCTGAAATCAATAAAACAATGGCCTCCTCTTCCAAACCAAACAAAAATTCAATCTTTTCGTTCCCTTCTCCTTCTACTGGACCATTTCAACGAACTACACTCACACCAACGATGAAAATGGAGGATTCCTTGAAGGATGCACTACAACTAATGACTGAAATTCAAGTGGTGCAACTTAGAATGGCCAAGGAACAAGAACGACAAGGCAAAATCCTTAGAAATTTGCAAAAGTTTCTAGTAGACAATCACGCTAATCCGATCTTGATTGATGAAGAGTCTTCAGGAGATCAAGTGCAATAGGACAGGAAGGAAGGAAGAAGAAGCCTTCATGGAAGAAGAGCACGTTGAAGATGGAGACAAAGTCATTTGTGTTGGCGAAGTGTGCTTTGACAAGGATGGAAATCTAGTCGAACAACGTGGAAATTTTTGTTTCCACTACCGAAATTGTTCGGTTCATAGATCTCCCATTTTCAAAGACACACATTAGTTTATTTTCTCTCTTTCCTATTATTGTATGTTCTTTCTTAAGTTCTCTACAAAAATGTAAATAAAACAATATATAATTAATAAATAATTTGTGTTCTTATATTTGATTTCTCACAATTATAAGTATTATCGCATATGGAATCTTAGTCAGGATAGTTAGTAATTTAGGATTAAGTTTTAATTTTAGAATCAAGTGTTGATTATTTATGATAACACTATCATTATAATCACATGTCATAGAATATTAGATTAAGGGGGAGTTATATAGGTTGGGGTTAGTTTTTGTTGATGACAAAGGGGGAGAAGTATAAAATAGGATAGTTAGCCATAGATTAAGGGGGAACTATTAAGATAGAAGTAATATTTTATAAACAAAGGTTGTCATCATTAAAAAGGGGGAGATTGTTAGTCCTTGAGATGATGGTTTCGATGACAACAACCTTAGAATAAGATATAAAATATAAATACTAACATTATAGTATAGATATATATGTATATGCAGGATTTAACCATGCAGGTACCAAGAATGAAGACTGTACAATATATAGATTCAAGATATCAAGATTGAGGACTCATGAGTATCAAGATTATCAAGAGTTCAAGATTTCAATAATAAGTAATTTAATTAGGAATTTTGTTAAAAATCCTAGAAAAGCACTGGCATCTTAAAATCCAATTTATTCGTGGAATGGAATCCTCTTCGAGCCTGTTAAAGGGATCGAACCATAAGTAGGATGGAACCTAGGAAAAATCTAGTGGAACATTGTTTTGTATCCACTAACTTTTATTCAAATGTTTTTTACAAAATTATATCTTGTTTTCAAAATGATTTCAAAACCTTCCTTTTAAAAGATTCAAAAACATCTATCCTGGTTTTAAATATTTTTAGCCTCAAAATAATCTTTATTTTCAAAATCAAATTGTCCTTGGTTTCAAACTATCTTTTAATAATAATATATTTAACTTTTAATATTTTTACTTAGATTTAAATACAAAATTATAGTAAAATTTCATATATATATCACAATATTGTTCTCTATATTTACTTATGTATTTTAACTATAGCTAAGTATATTTATAAAGTTTAAAATAGTTTTAATACAAGATAGAAGTAATTTTCAAAGAAAAGCAAATTACCAAAAATACCTTAGGCATGTCGACATCCTCAAGTACCCCTTGTCGACATAGTAGCAGTTTATTTTAAAAGATTTAATTTCAAAAGAAGTGTCTATTCGTCATATCCTTTCACGAATGGGCATGGCTGTTGTTCTACTATAAATACGGGTTGTTTTGAACGAATTTGTATTCATATATTCTCTGATTTCACTCCTCTTCTTCTTCCACATTTCTTTATACATATTTTTACCATTACTCTCCCGAAATCAACATTAAATCTAACTAGATCATCTCTGGTTTGATTCTCTATCACTATCTCAACAAGATCTCAGTGCTATTCAGAGCTATAGGCTTCTTTGTAGTAAACTAACAGAGAAAAGGTGTGATTGTAGCCTGTGAAATCAATCAAGTGAGAAAAGGTGTGATTGTAGCCTTGGAAATCAATTTGGTGAACTTGTTGCCCATGAAATCAAGTATCTTTACCCATAGGATTATGAATCTGGAGTGGTGTACCTCGTGGCCTTGAAATCGAGGGTTGTAATTCTACAATTGCTTTTGAAAGGAAATTCATACTTATGTGCGAGACTGGATGTGGGGTAACTCCGAACCAGTATAAAATCCGGTGTGTTCTTTCCTTTATTGCTTTTACTTTATTTTTGCATCTATGATTGTTTCTGTGATCATATCTGTGTCTGAATATTGTATACATTCGTGTTCAAATTAACGAAAACTCAAAAAGGTTTTGTAATTCCTTAAAACACTATTCACCCCCCTTCTAGTGTTACTCATAGCCTCAAGATCCGTATTCCGCATTTCTCGCAGGTTGATAACCCTAGTTGACATTTAGGTCCATTGAATGCCAAAACATGTTTAGTGTGATCACTTCATAGAAATGTTTAATTGATTTCTAATCCATCAATTCTTATTCAAGGACAGCCTAAATGCAGAAGATCGATTCTTTCCCTCCATCATTGTCATCTCCTTAAGGAAAAAGACATGAACTTAATCTCATGAAGATTGAAGTTTACTTCGGCTTTTAAAGGATGGACGTTTACAACATATGGGAATCGTCTAGGGATTGAAAATGAAAGATGGTGGTGTGGTGGCAATGTTGATAATGGAGCAATGGCAAGAGTAGCCATGCCAATGGTTGCACCAAGCAAGATCAACCATCTACATTAGATATAAGATCAAGATTTGATGACAGTGAGAGATTGCCCAAATTAAAAGCTGCTCGTGTATGAAAATCGCTTAATACCCCCAGCAACTAATATACCTCTACAGTACACTACTACGGTGCTCTGCCGATGTAGGAGAGTTGTTAAGGTTTGAAAAGTAGATAAAACAATCATAGAATAGTAAAATATCTCATAGCACATCGAATAAAAATGTAATATTCATTAATGACATAAATAGGCAAGACAATAATAACCAAATGAACCATGAAATCAGAGTGCACAGATCTATGTAATTGAACAACATAAGTGATAATGTTTATTTTATAGAACCAAAAATAAACTCAAGTGATAAGCTATCTTTAAATAAAAAACAACCACTTACAGGCTCCACAATTCCACACAATAGAATATGCAATAATGAGTCAATATATTAGTACGAGAAAGCATCACCTTTTTCTCGTCCATCCACGCAACTCCATATGTCACCTACACCTGCTATCTAGTCTACTCATTTAAGCTTACCCAAAATAGGAACTAGCAAAGCTTAAAATCCTGAGTTAGATGGTATTCTATTGTGAGCAGTAAAAAATCTTAAAATACTATAAAATCAATATAGTAGGGCATAGGGTATGGAGAATCATACTTTACATTACCCTACATCCAAAGAGTTAATGTTATCCCGCCATTTGGCAAGGCTGTAGAAATGTAGATTTAACTTAATTATTGCTCGATTATCGAGCAGGAATAAGATGGATTTGGTTCAACTGGATGGATAGACGATCGATCACGGATGATAAATATTGTTACGAAGCTGGGGTTTGGCATAACATGGGTCGGTCGTGAGAGTTTGGTAATTGGAGTTCAACCATGTGGGTGGTAGTCTGTGGTCGGTGCAATTTGATTAGATCGGCAATAGGTGGTTCGGTCTGGTTGGGAGGTGATTTGGTTGAAGTGGCTCAGTTTGGCATGTAATTATCCTCGGGCCAACATCTTGGATCAGATCGGCAGGGAAGGGACTGGGCTAGGATAGCTATGATGAGAGAACATCTTTTGTTTGGCATTCTATTTTAGGGTCGATATAAATATGTGGTTTGGCATAATGTAGTGGTTGGCATGTCTGAATGGGTCGGTATATATGGATCGGTACATATGGGTTGGTATATAAGGATCGGTATGTATGGATCAGTCATGATAGTTAGGTTGAGGTGGTTTGGCAATATTGGGTCAGACTTAGTGGATCGGTCACATAAGGTTGGTCATGGAAGATGAAATGATATGGCTCGGTATGAATGGGTTCGGCCTCAAGAGAACTGGAACATGTGGGTCGGCCCTTAGCGGTTCGACCGTAGTGGTTCGGTCGGCATATCAAGAAATTGGTCAAGTTGCTTTGAGCTAGATTGAGGTCTACTCCGAGTCAGCATCCAAGGGATTTAGGATCGACATATGTAGGTCGATGGTTATGGATCGGCTTGCCTGGATCGGTAGGTTTGAATTAACACTTATGGGCCGAGCTACCTTGGTTATGGGCTTGCACAAGGGAACCGGCCTACATTCGTCTATAAATACAACATATGGGGCTTTAGAAAAATGGGATCTGATTCTATTCCCTTCCTCTTCTCCACTAAGGCTACTTTGCCGTTAATGTTTTAAAAACTCCAGGCTGTAATTGTAATTGATTGTCATATCAATATAAAGAAAATTTCTAGAGTGGACGTAGGCCGGTGTTAGCCGAATCACTATAAATCCTGTGTTATTACTGATTTCTTTTCAATTTTCACCGTTCTTCACATTCATACTCTCTACATACATTCTATATGTGATCTGTGACTGTGACTTTATACTTTCATCTAGATTTGGATGTTAGTAACCAATTTCGGCGCTAACATTTTGGTGCTTTCACCGAGAGGGCTAACACTTAGGGATTGGAAAGCTAGGATTTTGGATTTAAAGGCTTAGGAACTTGGATTTTGGAGACTATGGTAAAGCAATCGACCAGAAGACAACGGATGGAAAGAACTCTGCAAGAGGGAAGTCAGGAGGCTTCCTTTGGAGCTAATCAAGCCGCAGTCTACATCAATAGAGACGAGATGCAGGTCATGATGAATTCCATGCAGGTGCAATTAATGAAAAGGCAAGAGGAAATGATGTAGAAACTTTTCAAACAATTTAGACAAGCAGGAACTATAGGAGCTCAGATCCATGGAGCTAGATCAGAAGGACTCAAACGGTAGATGGAGTGGTTTAGCAGGGGAAGCCCATAATTAGAAAACAACTATCAATGTAGATGGACCTAGACTTGGGGGCACACCACCAGGTAATGCCGGACCGGTCCATGGAGGGATACTAGATGTAACTGCGTAGCCCGGCGCCAACAGGAATATAGGAGTGCGTGACAAGGAGTATGTACCAGAATTCCTCCGAGGACTTAGAGGGAAGTTAGGAAATATGGATGGGGCAACCCATGGTAGGTAACACTAGATTAGCTTATATTATCAAGTGAACCATTCACGGAGGTCTGACAAACAAAAATTCGGAGGGAGTAAACAAAAGTCTTTTTACCCGTGACATCAGGATGGCTAGGAATCCAACCTATTTCAAGTTGCCCACTTTGGAAGTATACAATGGTAAGACGGATCCCACTGACCACTTGATGAGACACACAACACATATGGAGGTGCTAGGGGCATCAAAGGAGGTTATGGCTCGGAATTTCCCCCTATACTTGACCGATATAGCTGTTATATGGTTTAGACAGCTGAAAGATAGATCTATTGGGACATGGACAGAACTAGTGGATAGGTTCTTGAAGCAGTTTCGAGTTCACATAAAAATGCTGTAGAATATGATGACACTGGCATTAGTTAAGGAGAGGGCGAATGAATCACTTGGGACTTTCTTAACTCGGTTTAATGTAGTAGTTTCTTCGACGGATCGGCTAGATACATTAGGTTCTGATGGTGGCAGTGTCAAGAGTCAAGGATGATTTGAATTTCAAAATATCATTGATACGGGATCCACCAATGGATCTCAAGGAATTCTTTCATGAACCTGAGAGATTTCTTCAACAAGAGGATGCAATTTTGGACACGAAGTCAAAGGAAGTAAACATGGTTAAGGATGGAGAACCGTCCGATGAATGCTCGGATGAAGATAAGGATAAAGGAAAGAGGAAGTGGTGGGGAGAACCAAAATTCTCCACTTACATAGGACTGAATGCGACATTAGAATGGATATACTTGGACACTCGGGATCACCTTCCTTATCAAAGGTCGGCTGGGAGGGAACCCTTGGAACGTGAAAGGGCATCGAGAAGGCACAGTCTCTTTAATGACTTGGATGGGCATGATACTAACAGCTGCAAGCATCTAAAGGATATAATCGAGGAGCAAGTATGGAATGGTTATTTGCAGCAATATGTCGAAACTCGAAATATGGAGATGGAATAGGAGCAGCCACCGCCTACTTTGAATGACGATGCGCGAAGCCTAGGATTGGTAATCGGTTGATCATCAATGTAACGTCCACGAAATTTTCGACTTTCGAAAATTCAACATCGATACTCACTTTATCGACTGCCGAGAAATCGAAGGCCGGAAACCCGAAATGTTATGGTTTAAGAAAAAGAAAGAGATAGAAGAAGAGAGAGAAGAAGAGAGAAAATAGAGAGAAAGAAAATAGAAAATAGAACGGAATAGAAAACAACAGAACAACATCAGAATCTCACAATTCGCAGCGGAACAACATATAATAATAAATGAATAATCTTTAAACAAAGAACTATATCAGTTATTACATTTCATCACATTTCATTACATCATATCATCAGAGTGTACAACAACAACAACATCAGACAGCGGAAAAGAAATACTATATACTAGTAATACGCCATGCCATCCAGCTTGCTTCCAGCAATTCCAGAATATCCAGAATATCCTGATAAACCTAACTCTTGACTGCCCGTGTGGAAATTGGTGGGCACCCAGAGTTTAGGAAGGAAAACAATAAACTCCGAGTCAGTCATGTGACTGGTGTGAGAACTCAAAACAGTTTATTTATCTTTAAAATTAAAATAGAGGAATATTTCTAAAGTCAATTTGCAATGTTTTTAAAAATGAGACTACCATAAGGCCTCCCCCACACACACACAATGCAAACGCAGAATCGGAGGAGATTTCTCCTTATGATAGTCAAAGATGCTTGATACGCATTTAAAAGAACATTTGATATTATTACTAGTGCACAGTGTAGGAAAAATTCATTTCGAAAGTAGAATATAAATCTTAGCCAACATACGACCATTATCGTATGCCTACTATAGCTACCATCCAAACAGTGGGGCACCACCATAAGTGAATGATAGGTTCTACAACTAATACCGTACAAGATCGTATTGTTTCTTTGGATTTCCAACGAATGATCAGGCCAAGGAACTTCCCATTGCCACATGAGAATGCCTCTGGATGGACATCCCCGAGAACCAAACCGGATCTCTACCAACACAAGGCCGGGTTACCCCTAACTGAGTAACAACTGACCGAATATGCCATCCCCCGGTCCTTTGGGACCTTTTCACCGAGCGCTCGCAATCAATTCACACAATCATAAAGTGTTTTCAACATGAGTAAGTATCTGGGCTCCATACCATGATACCACCCTTTTCCAGAAGGAAATGCACATATCCTAAAGGGCGCTACCCCTCATAACCTTGCTGCATCTTTCCTGTTTTGACCATTCACGGGGTGTGAGGCTCGACGAAGTCACGTCCACAAAAACATACTTTATACAAAAGCCATGCTTTGGGTCAACAAATGATCATAGAAATGATCACCAGGATAGACGATCAAATAAACGATCCTATCACAAATAATCAACACAATGATCATTTCACAGCAACACTCAGCATGTCACATTACCAAATTGGGAATATATCGCTGATAACCTTCAACTACATAACCTCTAAGCTCGTACGTCTCAGAGAAGGGTGTTAAGCTAAAAGAATAAATTCTCCGCCACCAACAGAAATATATTTGAAAGAAATCGGCTTTATATCTCAATTTGTAATGTCAGACATACAATCCATACAAGTCTGTTCCGGGCTCGAACAAAACCGAAGGCACTTACAAAGAAGTCCTTGCAATCCGGATATTCACAATCCTGATCGGATTTCCCATCACATATGGAGAACTCAATACCGGAGCAACTCGGTGCAGAGTCAATCGACAAGTCATCCTATCGCTCTCGCAAATACCGGGTCTTCAACACCGATCTTCAAATGCAATTCATAACGACGTATCACATATTCAGAATGGGTTATACGACCCCACGGTCCTTTCCCGGTTAACCCGAATAGTGAGCGCTTATTCAAAAATAAGTGTGGCATTCAAATTCAAACAAATCACATCAAATACCCATTCAAAGGGAAATATTGATAGTCGGTTATTGAACTATCAATTGATATGCACAACATCACTAGATTCCAAATAATTTTCCAAATTATTTATTTCACAAAATATCTTTACAAGATATATAATTTTCACGCTTCAAAAATAAATCAATATTTATTTTTAAACAAGTTCCCTTTTCATTCATAAATTCCATAGTGAATTTATATTTCAAAATATCTATGAATATACGATTTCAATTATTCATTTCAATTTATCTTCAAAAAGACAAATTCTCAAAATATTCACTTTATATTGGAAAACATTCCCATACTTATTTATTAAGTGATTCTCAATCCATTTATTTTCAACACTTGGAAAATATTCAATATACTTCAATCGAGATTAAGTATATATTTCATTCTTTAAGGAAATCATTCTCTTAACATATTTATTTGGGCCAAAACGAATGTTGCGTAAAACATCGTTACGACAACCCAAAATCACTAGTATAGGGATTCGAAATTAAAATAGATATATAAATCCCAATACTATACAAAACATTTCCTTTCGGAAATCATTTACTATAACAACAGTGTTATAGTCCACCATTTCCTTCTATTTCTCGAAAACGTATATTTCAACAATAAATGTTGAAATCTATGGTTTTGAATGTCAACATATTTTAAAACATCGTTAGATCGTTTTAATTCTATTTAAACATCAAATCTAAACATTTTCTTTAACATATTATTCACTATTCAAAAACGTGAATATACTACGTTAATCAATTTCATCATTTCTATACATTTCATTTTAAAGGATTTATTCACTGTCAAAAACGTGAATATAACTCCATAAATAGGTTTCAACAATTTACTTATCAAAATAAGTTGTTTACGAATTTATAAAACAATGTTTATAAATTCCTTTTCTATTTATTTAATAACAACTTCCATTTATACATCTCCTTTATTAACATATCTCAATTCATATCTCATGATATACTAGAAATTCATATTATAAGTTAAATGCTTAGAAAACGATTATTTTACAAAATCGTTCTTTTAAACTTCATAATTATAAATCTTATAACTTATAAGATTCAATTATTTATCCAAATATATTCTTTCAATAACTTTATAAATTTTATAAACCTACTGCTTATAAAATTCCATTTCTAACTTCACCGTTTATAATTCTATGAATTTCATTCATTTATGAAATTCATTCACAATTCATTCTAACACTTATAAAAACTCGTTTTATAATTCAAATATTTTAATTTATAAATATCAATTTATAAATCCTTTATAAAATCAATTTATACTATTATTTTAAAACATCTTTAATCTCCTTTATAATTTCACCATTTTGATTTATAAAATAATCAAATTTTATAAATCCTATATTTAAACTTTTCACAATAAATTCAAAAATTCCGATTTAACTATTTTATAAAATCATTAGCATCATATTCTCAAAAATCAGTTTTTAACCATATTTCTCAAAAACCATAATTTTTATAACATAAAAATTATAACGTTTATTTATTTAAAATGAATCAATTCCAAAAATAATTTATATTTTCGAAAATCACTTTAAAAATCATTTTTAAAGTTCCAAATTTTGGTCCAATGATGCTACACACCAAATAGTCAATCACGACAACAACGATATCATATATCGATATGATAATCCATCAAATATCAAAATATCTGAAATCAAATAAAAACTGTTGAGGAATCCAGTTGGATCCCTCCAACCTGTTTCCTGCATCCACAAACATTAGCACAATACCAATTTCGTTCCAGTACGAAATTATCGCGGTATATGGGATTTAAAATATTATCCGCTTAATAGACGGCGCAATAGGGTCTCATCCGCTAAACAAATGCGGGAAATCAATAACTCCAATATATACATATGCCAATATATATATATTGCTATTATATATAATACCAATTTCACTGTTTATGAAATATTCGCGGTATATGTTTTTAATAAATAACATCCACTTACTAACGGCGTATAATGTCTATTTTAACAATCAATAGATAAGAATCATCATTCAAACATGCATTCAAATATTTTAAATCTAACTATTTAAAATAAAATCGAAACTGATTCGATTGAGTGAGAAGTTCTCACCTTGATTTTATTTCGCTTTAGCGATTTATTTCGAATAAAATTAAACGGACGTTTAATTTTACACGAAATTTTCACTAACTCCAAACGACTCCAATCCAATTTCATCGCGTAGTGCTCGTCCATACGATTCCAACGCTTCTTGTTTCGCGTGTTTTCGACCTCGTATGAAAAAGATATGAATATTTGAAGTTTGTACACGATTTTATAAAAACAATTTACAACAATTATTTAATTTTAAACCTATAACAGATCATAGCCGTAGGATCCTTCTTTGAACACATCAGGGCCGTACCCCCTACCCTTCTTCTTCGTTCTCTTCTACAGGTTGATGCATGCAACCTAGAACCCACCTTCATGAAACTAGGGTTAATTTATACTCCGCCCACAAGCATCGATACTCCATCATACCACCGCCATCTCGAAGCACATCACCAACTCCAACTTCGGCCATAAGCTCATAGAGCTCGGCCATCTCTGGTGCACGCAACACGAGGCCGAACGGCCTGCCTTTGAACACGAATTCCCGTTGATTCGTGAAGCTATTCGCGATCATACCCGTTGAACTTGTAGATCTTGATGCTCTCTACAATACTCTAGTTGAAAGCTTTGGCTAATTGTTAATGGATTTTGAGAAAAGAGAGGAGGAAGAAGATGAAATTTCGGCCCTTGGTTGTTAACTGGCGGCTAGGGTTTCAATCTTTTTTTTTTTATTTAATTTACAAAGGAAGGGGGCTATTTATAGGGAATTCTCAAACACTATTCAATCCGGAAATTCCGAACTCCGATTCACGCGCCGTAACCAGCGTTTCTAGGGTTTACCCCGCGTTCCGGACACAATGGAACAGGTTTCGGAAGCTAATTTGGACATCTGTACGAGTTATGGCAATAAACGTTCAATTTAAATTAAACCGATTTAAACGATTTTCTAGGCGTTTTAATTTGTACCGAACAAACGGTAAATCTGATTGACACGAAATTTGAAACCTTACAATAATATCACATTACGAATCCGATGAAACTAGTTTCGTCGAAATCTGAGACTTTTTGAAAAATGGCTATTTTAACTCGCCAAATTAAAATTAAAAATAATTCGATGCGTTTCGAGCTGCCACGATCAAACGATAACTCCGATTGACACGAAAATTGAAATCCGGTAATAACTAACTATTACGGATCCAATGGAACTAGTTTCGTTCAATTCTGAGGCTGTTCAAAAATTGACTATTTTCACTAGTCGATTTTAATATTAAAATATTCAATTTTCACAATTTAACTCTTAATTTGATTTTAAATGTTCTAAAATATCTTTCTAACTTCCATATGATAAAATAAAATTTTACAAATCATTTTCAATCATATTTAACTCAATTTTCAATTATTTCCGTAATTTAACATATTAAATTATTGATTTAATTATTCAATTAAATCCAATTATTCAAAATAAATTTTATTCGACTTATAAATTCACTTATTAATATTTAAAATTAATTAAATATTCAAATTTTAATTACTAAAAATCCTGGGTCGTTACAATCTTCCCCCCTTAAAAGAATTTCGTCCTCGAAATTATCAAGTAAGAAAAGTTACAGAATCTATTAACTTTCCAAAATTCATAATCAAACTTCTTATAATACTTTACTAAGTTTTCAAATCACACTTAGTTATCTTTTCAAAAACAACTGCTATTGTTTAACTTTCAATTTCAAATCAAAGTTAATAGTTTTCAAAATTTTCCAATTTTTTCAAAAAATTTCTAACGCGTTAAATTTTCGGAAAAATTCGCCATAGTCTCCTTTGCGCGGCTCGATCCAAAAAAAAATGACAGTATATATATCACAAATATACATCTCATCAAGTAATGAGGCATCCCGAAGGGAAAAAGTGTAAAAGTACGATATTTAATCCGAGATATGTACCTTATATTTTATTAGCAAGCATATACGACTAATATAGCGCGAAAGCGAGCTCCAAATGCGAAGCAAACGCAATCCGCACCTACTAAACACTCAACAAACAACATGAGAACATGCATGTAGACAATAGTATCAATATACAACATATAGCAACATAATAACTATATTTGTCAACATAGCAAATGAAACAAATGCAAACATCAACCAACTATCATTCATAACCAATAAATATTCATTCATATTCTCATTAATATTCAATGAAATAGGTTTTCAATTTAATCACATTCGATTCATTAACAGTGGATGTTTACTAACATTCATTTTCAATTAGTTTATATTCACTAATTCATATTCAAGTTGGTTCACTTCCAAATTAAATTCAATTCTATTTAAGATTCACTTAACTACCAATTGAATTCCAATTACTTTAGCTTCCAATTCCATTAACTTAATGAATTATATACAATCAACAAACTAACAACCATATAACAACCAAAGTATATTCTTTACAACCAAATTACTTTGCTTTTAATTGGTTTAATTAAATTGATTTTCATTCAACTATTCAACTTCCAATAACATTAGATTTTAATGAATTACACTTATATTCATTATTTCATATCAACTTATATCCACTTTAATAATTCTGAAAAAAAATTCCTTTATATATAAAAATATAATCAAGGTAAAATTATTTAATTTACCCAATTTAAAACAATACTGTGTCGAATTGTTCTATTCAAGTGTTTAGAAACCCCTTCGGCATAGTTGTCCAGACCGTGCTGACGAAGGTTCATATGCCACTCAATAAACCAATCATCACAATATAAATGAATTTTATATTCACTAACAAATACGCTCTCATAGCTATTATTACACTCAAACTCATTCTAGAGTACTACTGACTCTATCTCTAATGAGTAATACCCGACAGAACCATGGTTGTCGCTTAACCATATGCTCTGATACCAAATGTAACGTCCACGAAATTTTCTACTTTCGAAAATTCAACATCGATACTCACTTTATCGACTGCCGAGAAATCGAAGGCCAGAAACCCGAAATGTTATGGTTTAAGAAAAAGAAAGAGACAGAAGAAGAGAGAGAAGAAGAGAGAAAATAGAGAGAAAGAAAATAGAAAATAGAACGGAATAGAAAACAACAGAACAACATCAGAATCTCACAATTCGCAGCGGAACAACATATAATAATAAATGAATAATCTTTAAACAAAGAACTATATCAGTTATTACATTTCATCACATTTCATTACATCATATCATCAGAGTGTACAACAACAACAACATCAAACAGCGGAAAAGAAATACTATATACTAGAAATACGCCATGCCATCCAGCTTGCTTCCAGCAATTCCAGAATATCCAGAATATCCTGATAAACCTAACTCTTGACTGCCCGTGTGGAAATTGGTGGGCACCCAGAGTTTAGGAAGGAAAACAATAAACTCCGAGTCAGTCATGTGACTGGTGTGAGAACTCAAAACAGTTTATTTATCTTTAAAATCAAAATAGAGGAATATTTTTAAAGTCAATTCGCAATGTTTTTAAAAATGAGACTACCATAAGGCCTCCCGCACACACACACAATGCAAACGCAGAATCGGAGGAAATTTCTCCTTATGATAGTCAAAGATGCTTGATACGCATTTAAAAGAACATTTGATATTATTACTAGTGCACAGTGTAGGAAAAATTCATTTCGAAAGTAGAATATAAATCTTAGCCAACATACGACCATTATCGTATGCCTACTATAGCTACCATCCAAACAGTGGGGCGCCACCATAAGTGAATGATAGGTTCTACAACTAATACCGTACAAGATCGTATTGTTTCTTTGGATTTCCAACGAATGATCAGGCCAAGGAACTTCCCATTGCCACATGAGAATGCCTCTGGATGGACATCCCCGAGAACCAAACCGGATCTCTACCAACACAAGGCCGGGTTACCCCTAACTGAGTAACAACTGACCGAATATGCCATCCCCCGGTCCTTTGGGACCTTTTCACCGAGCGCTCGCAATCAATTCACACAATCATAAAGTGTTTTCAACATGAGTAAGTATCTGGGCTCCATACCATGATACCACCCTTTTCCAGAAGGAAATGCACATATCCTAAAGGGCGCTACCCCTCATAACCTTGCTGCATCTTTCCTGTTTTGACCATTCACGGGGTGTGAGGCTCGACGAAGTCACGTCCACAAAAACATACTTTATACAAAAGCCATGCTTTGGGTCAACAAATGATCATAGAAATGATCACCAGGACAGACGATCAAATAAACGATCCTATCACAAATAATCAACACAATGATCATTTCACAGCAACACTCAGCATGTCACATTACCAAATTGGGAATATATCGCTGATAACCTTCAACTACATAACCTCTAAGCTCGTACGTCTCAGAGAAGGGTGTTAAGCTAAAAGAATAAATTCTCCACCACCAACAGAAATATATTTGAAAGAAATCGGCTTTATATCTCAATTTGTAATGTCAGACATACAATCCATACAAGTCTGTTCCGGGCTCGAACAAAACCGAAGGCACTTACAAAGAAGTCCTTGCAATCCGGATATTCACAATCCTGATCGGATTTCCCATCACATATGGAGAACTCAATATCGGAGCAACTCGGTGCAGAGTCAATCGACAGGTCATCCTATCGCTCTCGCAAATACCGGGTCTTCAACACCGATCTTCAAATGCAATTCATAACGACGTATCACATATTCGGAATGGGTTATACGACCCCATGGTCCTTTCCCGGTTAACCCGAATAGTGAGCGCTTATTCAAAAATAAGTGTGGCATTCAAATTCAAACAAATCACATCAAATACCCATTCAAAGGGAAATATTGATAGTCGGTTATTGAACTATCAATTGATATGCACAACATCACTAGATTCCAAATAATTTTCCAAATTATTTATTTCACAAAATATCTTTACAAGATATATAATTTTCACGCTTCAAAAATAAATCAATATTTATTTTTAAACAAGTTCCCTTTTCATTCATAAATTCCATAGTGAATTTATATTTCAAAATATCTATGAATATACGATTTCAATTATTCATTTCAATTTATCTTCAAAAAGATAAATTCTCAAAATATTCACTTTATATTGGAAAACATTCCCATACTTATTTATTAAGTGATTCTCAATCCATTTATTTTCAACACTTGGAAAATATTCAATATACTTCAATCGAGATTAAGTATATATTTCATTCTTTAAGGAAATCATTCTCTTAACATATTTATTTGGGCCAAAACGAATGTTGCGTAAAACATCGTTACGACAACCCAAAATCACTAGTATAGGGATTCGAAATTAAAATAGATATATAAATCCCAATACTATACAAAACATTTCCTTTCGGAGATCATTTACCATAACAACAGTGTTATAGTCCACAATTTCCTTCTATTTCTCGAAAACGTCTATTTCGACAATAAATGTTGAAATCTATGGTTTTGAATGTCAACATATTTTAAAACATCGTTAGATCGTTTTAATTCTATTTAAACATCAAATCTAAACATTTTCTTTAACATATTATTCACTATTCAAAAACGTGAATATACTACGTTAATCAATTTCATCATTTCTATACATTTCATTTTAAAGGATTTATTCACTGTCAAAAACGTGAATATAACTCCATAAATAGGTTTCAACAATTTACTTATCAAAATAAGTTGTTTACGAATTTATAAAACAATGTTTATAAATTCCTTTTCTATTTATTTAATAACAACTTCCATTTATACATCTCCTTTATTAACATATCTCAATTCATATCTCATGATATACTAGAAATTCATATTATAAGTTAAATGCTTATAAAACGATTATTTTACAAAATCGTTCTTTTAAACTTCATAATTATAAATCTTATAACTTATAAGATTCAATTATTTATCCAAATATATTGTTTCAATAACTTTATAAATTTTATAAACCTACTGCTTATAAAATTCCATTTCTAACTTCACCGTTTATAATTCTATGAATTTCATTCATTTATGAAATTCATTCACAATTCATTCTAACACTTATAAAAACTCGTTTTATAATTCAAATATTTTAATTTATAAATATCAATTTATAAATCCTTTATAAAATCAATTTATACTATTATTTTAAAACATCTTTAATCTCCTTTATAATTTCAACATTTTGATTTATAAAATAATCAAATTTTATAAATCCTATATTTAAATTTTTCACAATAAATTCAAAAATTCCGATTTAACTATTTTATAAAATCATTAGCATCATATTCTCAAAAATCAGTTTTTAACTATATTTCTCAAAAACCATAATTTTTATAACATAAAAATTATAACGTTTATTTTTTTAAAATGAATCAATTCCAAAAATATTTTATATTTTCGAAAATCACTTTAAAAATCATTTTTAAAGTTCCAAATTTTGGTCCAATGATGCTACACACCAAATAGTCAATCACGACAACAACGATATCATATATCGATATGATAATCCATCAAATATCAAAATATCTGAAATCAAATAAAAACTGTTGAGGAATCCAGTTGGATCCCTCCAACCTGTTTCCTGCATCCACAAACATTAGCACAATACCAATTTCGTTCCAGTACGAAATTATCGCGGTATATGGGATTTAAAATATTATCCGCTTAATAGACGGCGCAATAGGGTCTCATCCGCTAAACAAATGCGGGAAATCAATAACTCCAATATATACATATGCCAATATATATATATATTGCTATTATATACAATACCAATTTCACTGTTTATGAAATATTCGCGGTATATGTTTTTAATAAATAACATCCACTTACTAACGGCGTATAATGTCTATTTTAACAATCAATAGATAACAATCATCATTCAAACATGCATTCAAATATTTTAAATCTAACTATTTAAAATAAAATCGAAACTGATTCGATTGAGTGAGAAGTTCTCACCTTGATTTTATTTCGCTTTAGCGATTTATTTCGAATAAAATTAAACGGACGTTTAATTTTACACGAAATTTTCACTAACTCCAAACGACTCCAATCCAATTTCATCGCGTAGTGCTCGTCCATATGATTCCAACGCTTCTTGTGTCGTGCGTTTTCGACCTCGTATGAAAAAGATATGAATATTTGAAGTTTGTACACGATTTTATAAAAACAATTTACAACAATTATTTAATTTTAAACCTATAACAGATCATAGCCGTAGGATCCTTCTTTGAAAACATCAGGGCCGTACCCCTACCCTTCTTCTTCGTTCTCTTCTACAGGTTGATGCACGCAACCTAGAACCCACCTTCATGAAACTAGGGTTAATTTATACTCCGCCCACAAGCATCGATACTCCATCATACCACCGCCATCTCGAAGCACATCACCAACTCCAACTTCGGCCATAAGCTCATAGAGCTCGGCCATCTCTGGTGCACGCAACACGAGGCCGAACGGCCTGCCTTTGAACACGAATTCCCGTTGATTCGTGAAGCTATTCGCGATCATACCCGTTGAACTTGTAGATCTTGATGCCCTCTACAATACTCTAGTTGAAAGCTTTGGCTAATTGTTAATGGATTTTGAGAAAAGAGAGGAGGAAGAAGATGAAATTTCGGCCCTTAGTTGTTAACTGGCGGCTAGGGTTTCAATTTTTTTTTTTTAATTTACAAAGGAAGGGGGCTATTTATAGGGAATTCTCAAACACTATTCAATCCGGAAATTCCGAACTCCGTTTCACGTGCCGTAACCCGCGTTTCTAGGGTTTACCCCGCGTTCCAGACACAATGGAACAGGTTTCGGAAGCTAATTCGGACATCTATGCGAGTTATGGCAATAAACGTTCAATTTAAATTAAACCGATTTAAACGATTTTTTAGGCGTTTTAATTTGTACCGGACAAACGGTAAATCCGATTGACACGAAATTTGAAACCTTACAATAATATCACATTACGGATCCGATGAAACTGGTTTTGTCGAAATCCGAGACTTTTTGGAAAATGGCTATTTTAACTCGCCAAATTAAAATTAAAAATAATTCGATGTGTTTCGAGCTGCCACGATCAAACGATAACTCCGATTGACACGAAAATTGAAATCCGGTAATAACTAACTATTACGGATCCAATGGAACTGGTTTCGTTCAATTCTGAGACTGTTCAAAAATTGACTATTTTCACTAGTCGATTTTAATATTAAAATATTCAATTTTCACAATTTAACTCTTAATTCGATTTTAAAAGTTCTAAAATATCTTTCTAACTTCCATATGATAAAATAAAATTTTACAAATCATTTTCAATCATATTTAACTCAATTTTCAATTATTTCCATAATTTAACATATTAAATTATTGATTTAATTATTCAATTAAATCCAATTATTCAAAATAAATTTTATTCGACTTATAAATTCACTTATTAATATTTAAAATTAATTAAATATTCAAATTTTAATTACTAAAAATCCTGGGTCGTTACAATCAACTAATAGTGATGGTTTAGAATAAGTAACAAACTCCGGACAAACGGCTAAAATCACTTACTCGTGTATGGGGACGAAAATAACCCATAGGCATGCTCTGAGATGATGATAGACCGTGATGCTCTGGTTTGTGAAAACTGTTTTTTCTTTTTGGCTTGGACACTTGCTGTTTCTACTTTGGTTTTGGAGTTCATTTTGAACTCCTAGTTTTGTTGGTTTTCAGGTTTGGATTTTGGTTTGGATGCTTTATTTTTGATTTGGATTTTGATTTGGTCTTTTGATATGGATTATGGTTTTTGTTTTCAATTTGGATTTTGGATGGATTTTGGGTGACTTATTGTCTGGTTTTTGGCTAAAAGGTCGTCGAGCATGGACTATGCTCAGCAGGGGTCTAGAAAGATCAGGGTTCAGCATAGGACTTATGCCCATATTATCTATCAGTTACTATATTAGGTCGTCGAGTATAGATTATGCTTGGCAAGGGTCAGGAGCGACCGGGATTCAGCTTAGGATTAAGCAATGGCATCACTCGGTGTTTAGGGACACTGAACCAGGAACACCATGGTATCACTTGACATAAGTCGTCAGGTGTAGGTTGCGCTTAGCAAGTAACCCGGAGGGATTACAGATTTGAATATTGGCTATAAACAGCTAAGGAATTGGGCATGGACCCGAAGCGGTCCTATATTTGGATATCGACCCAGAGAGGTCATGGATTCGGATATAGGTTATTGGATATGGATGGATTAGAGGTCGACTATTGGATTCGCATTTTGGCTTGGGATTTGGACCCAACAGGTTCCTCGGTTTGGATTAAAGGACCTAGAGAGATCCCGAACTCGAATAAAATGAACTAGAAAGGTCTTGGATTCGGTTAATGGATTTAGGATGAATTTGGAATTGGATATAGACCCGAAGAAGTCGTGGATTTGGACAAGGATACGGCTACAGCAGTTAGATAAAGTGGCTTAGCAATGAATTAGGTCGCGGTTCGGATGATACGGCTATGGATGGAATTGCTTGATATGAATGGAAGATGGATTTTAGATGTCAGATTTGAGGCTATTCAAAACACGCCTTCCAATAGTAAGGCATGTTTTGGGGGAAAATGTTAAACCGCCTTTTGGCAAGGTCATAGATAGGCAGATTTAACAAAATTGATTGCTCGGTTATTGAGGCTGGAACACGACGGGTTTGGTTCAACTGGATGGATAGACGATCGATCATGAATGATAAATATGTTTACGAAGCCGGGGTTTGGCATAACATGGGTCGGTCATGAGCGTTCGGTCATTGGAGTTCGGCCACGTGGGCTGGTAGTTCAAGGTCGGTGCAATTTGATTTGATTGGCAATAGGTGGTTCGTTTTGGTAGGGAGGTGATTTGGTTGAAGTGGCTTAGGTTCGGCATGGAATTATCCTCTGGTCAGCATCTTGGATTGGATCGGCATGGAAGGGGCTGGGCTAGGTTAACTATGATGAGAGAACATCATTGGTTCGGCATTCTATTTTGGAGTCGGTATACATATGCGGTTTGGCATAATGTAGTGGTTCGGCATGTCTGAGTGGGTCAGTGTATGTGGATCGGTACATATTGGTCATTATATATGGATCTATATGTATGGATCAGCCATGATAGTTAGGTTGAGGTGGTTCGGCAATATTGGGTGAGACTTAGTAGGTCGGTTAAATAAGGTTGGTTAGGGAAGATGAGACGATGTGGCTCGGTATGGATGGATTCGGCCTCAACGGAATTGGAACATGTAGGTCGGCCCTAAGCGGTACGGCTATAGTGGTTCGGTCGGCATAGCAGGAAATTGTCAAGTTGCTTTGAGCACGATTGAGGTCTACTCCGAGTCATCATCCAGGGGATCAAGGGTCTACATATGTGGGTCGGTGGTTGCAGATCAGCTAGCCTGTGTCGGTCGGTTTGAATTAACACTTATGGGCCGAGCTACCTTTATTATGGGCCTACACAAGAGAACCAGCCTATCTTCGTCTATAAATACAGCATGTGGAGCTTTATAAAAATGGGATTTGATTCTATTCCCCTTCCTCTTTTGCACTATGGCTACTTTTCCATTAACGTTTAAAAAACTCCGGATTGTAATTGTAATTTATTCTCATATCAATAGAAAGGAAATTTTTAGAGTAGACGTAGGCCAGAATTAGCCGAACGGCTATAAATCCTGTGTTACTACTGCTTTCTTTTTAATTTTCACTGTTCTTCACATTCATGCTCTCTACATACATTCTATTTGTGATCTATGACTGTGTTTTCATCTGGTTTGGGTGTTGGTGACCAATTTTGACGTTAACAGTTAGCATATAACATAGGATATATGCTACTCTACATCATAATTATCATTGGTGTACTGTACTTCAAAGTACAAATAGGTGCCCAGGTATCTACATGAATGATACCTACTTTATGTAACATTCCTAATCAAACAAGGAAAACTCGGCATCGTCCATCCTCACATCACTCACTCGGTGCATTAAATATGTGATACTTGTATGATCCCATCAAAGACTACTCAAATCCCGATTTCTCGGTACTCAAATCCATACCACTCGATAGGCCAAGAACTAGGCTACCGTTTGATAGTCCAGGGTAAAATAAATCCTAACATCAATGGATTTCGTGGTTTGCCCTACTTATGTCCATAAGTTAATGGACTTTAGGACGCGTGATGATTTTGTCCTAACATCAATGGACTCTGATCCCGTCCTCAAATACCCTTCCTTTACAAGTATACATCAAAACCTCTAAATATCAATAGTCCCTTTGCATATGTCATATCCTTAGTAGAGCACATCCTATAACTCGTTCTTTGGATCATCATACAACTCCCATGATTGAGTTGCTAAGCTTATGACATCTCTCAACAATCCTCATTAGTCGTAGAATACCGTCATTGGTCTCAAAAATATCCTCTAGTGATCCCCTTGGTCTGACCTAAAGACCTGTGCCTTGAGTCTAGAAGTATAGCTATCCTATCATCGAAGCCATCACTCCTCATCCTTGAGCCAAACCCGTCTAAATTCACAACACGATACACGAGTCATGCATGACTCGATACCTAAGTCAAGTTAACCAACACTTAGCCAAATTTTAGCTAAGTGTTTGAGTCGACTTCGGTCTTGCACCGTGTCCAAAGTCTTCCCAACCATCTCCTTTTTCACACGTATGTATCTCAATATCCATCTCAAAAATTGTGAAGTTACATATCTTAGTACTCATTTCATGTATGACTCGGTACCCAAGTCAAGTCCTTAGCCAATTCTTGCATAGATTTATAGACCCTGATCTATGCTGCCTTTACTAAGTGAACTTGAAGCATCCCCCTCCATGACCCGATGTCCTTGCCTTTAAAACTCAAAGCAGAAGTCCACTGATCTAACACATAGCTGATCCAACTTCCTTTTTCCATATCTCAAGAAAATAAAGTCCAATTGACATGAAACTTAAAATGTGGCTTCATAAGGCCTTTCTTGTCACCACCCATTACTCACATACAGTTTGGCCAACATTTCCCAACTCGGTGCTAATTTGTAACACAACTCATCCTATTTCTATATCTCCTTTTGATCAGTATTTTCAACAAAAAAACAATATACGTGCAAGCACTCAACATATATAATACACCCTAATGGAGAAAACATACCTATACATTGAATTATAGCCTAGATCTAAGAGTAAAGGATATAAGATAGACATAATAACATATAAACATGTTTGGATCCCAAATTCACTTAGAACATTATAAATTCGTTCGTAAATAGTATGGATGTTTATATATGATTTGAAACAAAATTATATTGTTCAGAAACCATTTTGAAACATCACTTGAACATATGATGACTAATTAGTAAGTGGGTAGTTATAACTACTCAACTAAATCCAAAGCAATCAAAAGTGGCATAAATTCCAAGAAAACAGTAATGGCTAGAAATCCAAGATTCTTCAAATAATAACACTTCAAAAATCCAAATGCTAACCTTGCTAATCCCTTTCTTAATGACATGAATTGACTAATTAAAGTAAGGTTTAATGTAGGTTTAACAGTGATTAATGTGCATGTGAATATGCATATTTTTACCACCATATTTACTCTATTAAAATTGAATAAATGATTATATTGGGTATTTTAACCTGTTTAAAATAAAATCCAAATTATTTGAAACTGTCACATATTCATCTTCATCCATGGGCAAAATGGTCATTTTTGTGCATATATTAATTTGAGAAAATATAATTGGAAATTTTTATATTATTTTGTAGGAATTTAAACTCAAATACAAATGGCTTCATGAAGATATGCATGTAGAAAAAAAGACAAAGCAAATGGAGATGAAAATAATTCAAACTCGTGAACATGGAGGACCCCATCTACTCACTTACCTTGATTTTCAATTAGGAGCTAATGCACATGCTAAAGGCCATTAAAGCTTCATGCACATTTAAGTGGGGGATTATGACATGCTAATGATTACTTGGAGGTCACACTACCTCAAAGGCATTTTGGGAATTCTCCAAAAATAAGAATTAAGGTTTCATACATGTATAAATACCCATTTGTTTCGTGTAATCTCTTCCTCTTCCTTAGTCTCTTCTTTAGGTTCTCTTCTCTTTAGTTTTAGGCTCAAAATAAAACCAAGCTCTCTTCTTTCTTTTCATTGCTACTTAGCCATTTCTCTTTATGTAATTTTTTTATGCAACTTTAATGCATGTTCTTTTCCTTTTCATGCTTATTTACTTTCATGTTGTAGTGTAGATTTATTTTTCATGCAAATAGAATAGTTTTTATTTATCTTGCTTTCTTTTTCTCTCATGTTGCAAGCTACATTTGTTAATCAAATGACAAATATGAGAGGCTAAACCCCTTCAATTTAGGGGGTAATGAAGCTCTCTAATTATGTAGCTTCAACTATTTGTTAATTCATGCTCTCTTTTTGTGCTTAATGATGATTGTAGAAATGGTTTACTAGTTGTTTTTGCTTTGAATTTGATAGCCTATATTGTTGACACCAAATAGGCTATGCTTAAACAATCACCAACACTAATTTCCTCTTCATTAAAATATGATTATGGTAACAGAAAGTGATTTAAAATCAAAATTTGATGGTCTATATTCCTATTCAATAGTTAATAGGCCATACTTAAAATAGATTTCATTTTCATTTTATTTGACAAGTTTCATGAAAGTTAGTAAGTGCTTTAAGGGATGTATTATAGTTTGATGGCTTATGTTGGCTAATCAATAGCACAAATATGTCATACTTATGATAAGCACATCAATCAAAGCACTAATGACCACAAAAGAGAGGTCATGATTTGAGAAGACCCTACATTTCTAGTGGCCAAATCATGGACTAATTTGTTTTTTTTTTCTTTTGCATAAAGAAATATATGCTGAATGAAAACACAGGGTCATCTACCTTCAAAACCAAAACCAGGATCCACCATTACCAATATAGAAATATTGGTATATTCTTAAAACATAGATTAGTATATATGAAGATATACCAATCTCTTTAGTTATTAAATCAGAGTTTAAGAAAAAAAATTAGCTAAAGCATTCATACATAGCATTTTCATATAAAGATAAACCCATTTCCTTCTTATGAAAATTATTTGCAATATGGCACAAAAGATACACAAGCAGACAGGAAACATCAGAATTCCTGATTATATCATAAAAATCATAGAGATCCTTTACTTGACTCAACTCTTGCTATAACACAATTATAGGTGTGGCTGCGCGTACACACACATATAAATACATGTGTGCACGGCCTCGCCAACACACAAGCTCAAGCAATGGTATTAATGAATAGGCAATGAAGCCTTGGCACCAACAAAATATTAATAATTATATGTATAAACAAAAGATCACCAATCCAACTATATAAAAAAATGAGGTCATCGAGTTTCCTCTTTCTCATTTATGCAAGTTATATTCCGACACAAAAGATGAATTTACATCAACTATCCTTCTTTAAAACAAAACATGTCACTGATGCAAGAACAAAAGCTATTCTGCATCATACAAATATTTTTAACACAAACAATTGGAAACTAACAAGTTCCTTTTATAAAATCTCAAGATCATACATAGAATTGTAATCCATTTCTAGAACACTTATGAATATGAAACAGTTAACTTTCTTTTGCAAAACTTATCCAAAACTGTGTTTATTCATTTTAGAAATGTAAAGTGAAGGCATGCACGTATTTTAATTTATATGGCAAGTGCTCAATATAATTCCAGAATCTATCACATGAACATATATTAGCTATATGCTATATACAGATTCGAATAGCAACAGCCACTTAGCATAAAAATTTCATTTCCCAAAAATCATAATGCATTTGAAAGCATCAAAACAATCCATCTTTCCTTCAAAGATTTTGTGGCATCAAATATCTCATCTTTGCTTTTCACAGATCAAATATCAAATATCAAATAGCAAATATCAAATATCAAATATCGCATCAAAAATCAAATATCACAGGACTAAGTAACTTGAACTCAGAAAAAAAACCATAACATAGAGAAAATATATATATATATCTATACATTCTCAGATATGATAAATTACATACAAAAATCAAACTCCAGATCCATATATGCTTGTGCATAAATATGGAAATAATCCATCAAGATAAGTTTATAAAAGTTTTTCCCAAAACTTCTGAAAGGAAACTTGAACAAAATCCATAAAAAAAATCCTTTAAATCACAAAACTCAGCAGTTCTATGGGTCTGCACATATACACAAGTGTAAACACTTGTGTATACTGCCTTGACACCAGTATTTCTCTAAATACAGATTTCAGGAAATATATACAAACTGAGTAATCCAAGTGTTTCAGTTTCAACTTGCAATTACACATAAGACAATACAGTTTTCAAGATTATATACAAATCAATCTAACACATAATGGTTCACTGTTCATGGCATTACATACATATTTTAGTTCAGCAATACATATGAAGTGACAATGAAAATACTTAAATACTTTCTTCATATCATCTATATGCAGTATAAATCGTTCTAACTCCATCTCTTAGGTCATCATCTCATCAATATGCGCATAGCAACCTGTAAAAACATCATCCCGAACTGCCTCGTTGAATGAGACACCCCAGGAGATTGTCGAGACAATCAACAGGGTCAGACATAATACGTCTGGTATGAGTGTGCTTAAGCAATTCATTTGGCAGTAATACAAGTGTTAAATCAGTGTATCGTGACTTAATGGTGGATAAATATCATCTCAGTACAGATATGAGCATAATCAGACTTAATCATCACCAATATATGAATACGCAAGCAACCAAGATCAAACAATCATTAACAAGCATCAATACACGCAAAGCATCCATACACACAAATTAATTTACGGAAAATATAACCACGGCTGCCTGAGATAGGTCTTATTGCCAAATCATGAGTAAGAACACTCACGTAGCTATATGAGATGTCGATCCCCTAGATATTGCCGTAGCTTTCCCCCTTTTTCTCACGAATCCAGTGCCATTTGACACGGCAAAAATAATTTTCCCCCCAATCTGATTTCTAGGGCTTCGGCCATTTTATTTTTGTTTTGAAACGATAAAGTTAAAATGAAAAACAGCCGGCCACATCTTTCTTTTCTTCTCTTTTTTTTTTATTTTTTTAATCCATTCACGGCTAGGGTTTTAACCATTGGGGAATTACAAATTTACCCCCAAGTCCAAATGTGCACAAATATACTTCAATACTTTATACTTGTTTAAATCACAACATCATAGTTGTGTAAATATTGTGGGTCGTTACAAATACCCCACCTTTTTGGAATTGTGTCCTCACAATTCACTCTTACTCGTTCTAGCATCCCAAATATTCATTAAATTTTGCGGAGTGGCTGCAATACACACATGTATAAATATACACGTGTGCACTGCCTTGCCAACTCGAGTGCACCAACAAATTTCAATCAACATGTTTCATCATCAAATGAACCAGCATAAGGGTAACTGCAACTGTCATACAGACAGCACATAAATAAGAAAGCAACATATTCAACAACTCAGTGCATTTGAAAACAGCAACTTCAGATGGATGTATGGAACTTACACATAGACTTGGCAAATGCAGGGCAACAACACAAAATGACAACAACAGAAGTGATCAAGACAAAGCACAAGTGTGCAGCATCAATAGAACTGCCACTGCATGTAAACAGCAAAATCAAGTCTAAAATCTCAAGTGCAACAGCAGATTTCAGATGCAACAGTGTTTGGACTAAATATATGCATACAGTGTAACTCAGGGGTGCACACAGGATGAAGTGAATATGCATACATATGGCAGTGTACAAATGAGAGCAGGAAACAGTGCCATTGCATTCATCATAATAGTGTTCACATTCAGTTTTAAACTAAACCATATTGGCAAATTGGTTTAGTACATTTTAGAATCAATACAGAATTTACTTTCTGCTTTTCAAAGCATTTCTAATGTCTCAAACATATTTATACACCAAGCTTACTCAACCAGAACTAAACAATTATTAATTCAGTAATAGCTTATAGGTTTTGTCATCAAGTTATATATTGCTTACAAATGCATTCCTACTCATGATTCATATTGAAGTCATTTTAAATGTAATGCTCATTCATCCATGGCTATACACACCATCTTCAGGCAAAACATATCATCTATATGCAAATCAAAATAGAGATCAATACCCTTATACAAGCTGTCTTTATTTAAATGAATTTTTAATCCAAAACAGACCCCAATCTTGGCAATCAAAGTAGAATATCATAAACATATGTATGAATTAAGTTTTATACAAATAATACTCAATCAATACAAACAACAAACAACCACTTAATACTGGTATATATATTTTTTGTTTATTTTTTGGTTCCAAAAAGAAAACCAGACATCTATAAAAACATCAACTAATTGCTTGCCATCAGAAATCATCCTAGCAGAAACTCTTATTTCAAGAATTCATAACAACCATTACCCAAATCACACAAACATCTCATAAATATGAACAAGCAAAACCCACAACATTGAGCTAAGGCATCAAAACTGAGTCTGCATACCAGAACTCACCATACCCCTAGCCTAATCACTTCTGCTTGTAGGTTCATTTCATATTATTATTATTATTATTATTTTTTTAAGGTCCAATATCACATTCATGGTTGCACTGGTGCACACTGCCTGGAACATCTGTTTGATTTCCAGCACACTACAAGCTATTTGGACATGAACATGCCATGTGCAAACTCACACCCCACCCTTGATGCAAGCCAACCACTATGTCATACCCACTTCCCTCATACCCAACCTGATAGAGGTGACCCAATTCCTTAGTTTAATTACTAAGTTTTCCTTTCATGTGTGCAGGTCTCAACTATACTGTCTCATGCTCAAAAATCTTTATGTACATAACCAGTAAATGCAAATAGTTTTCATGCATCCATGAAACAGTCATCCATTCATACATTTCAACAATCAATTAATCACATCTGTATATCATTTCAAGTCAATTTTTTTTGTTCAGAGACAGGCCTTTGACTAAAACATAGATCAAATGTTTTAGGAGATAAAATATCACCGGGGTTCCCAGTAACAAGATACTTGCAGTCAACTTATATATATATATATATATATATTTTCCAGTGAATCTTGTCCACAAAGGTTTCACATCCATATTATTTAAAGCAACATAAACTGTTCAGATTATTGTTGCTGGCATTAAAATAGTGAACATGGAGGTCATAAGAACCAAATCTAACAACCAGCAAGGCATCAAAACATTTCACATAGATTATATCACCACAAAGAAACTCATCCAACACATATGTGGTTAACAAAACTTATTTTCATTCATATAAAACTAACATACACCTAATCATAAGTAGCTATAAGTGTTCCTTTTGTCTTCACTTATATCATTGGGCTATATGAACTTGCAGGTAAAGCACAGGGATTTTGCATATCAGAAAATTCTTATGTTTTTCATATTTTATATTACAATCAACATGTGACCAGAGATGTTTATATGTATATTTTTTTTTTTGAGGAAATACTTAGGCAACTAGAGCTCAGCACATGGTCAAACCATTGCACTCTTATCCCCTTATTAAATACCAGACATAAGCAAAAGAACTTCCCTCCTTTTACTGCCTTGTACTTAACCAATCTTAGATCACACTTGACTGTAATGATTATATAATCCATTTTTTTTCAGGTTATATTCATAAGAAATTTTATCTTCCTCTAAGGGACCTGTTTTATAAACTTCCATCACAAAGTTATATGCAGTTATCAAACATATTCAAGAAATGCAGCTTAACAATTATGCATCCAAATCAGACAATTCACTTTTCAATGTTTATTCATATAATGACCTATTGCAATTGATACTGGCATTTGATATTTATCTTTTTCTATTATTTGAAATTTTACCAAATATCAACATCACTTGCATCAGCTCATTATTGTGTTTATCAAGTTCTCAAACATATACTTATTAGTTATGGTGTAACAGTGGTGATTTCAGATTTAAATCAAAATAAATAAATACACCATCTATATTGAAACAAAGAAACATCCATGAAGTCCACAAAGAAGTAAAACTGTAATTTTAGCCATCTTTTAGATCAGATATAAACATAGGTGTCTTAATCCAACATTTCTTGTATTAAAAAACATTTATAAATTCAAATTCCCTCATTTTAAATTTCTTACTACAGAGATTTACAATAGGTTTGTGGGCTTTCCAAAATAATTTAGGCATTCATGATTCTACTGTATTATTGTAAAGATATGGACAGAGGTGTTTATTAAGAAAATTTCACCAAAAACCCAGAAAACCTCATAACTTATTATTTAGAAAATAAGCATGAGCCAGATTTCTATCTTGCTGCCTATGTTCTAAATAATTTAAATCCATACTTGACAATAATAAGAATAGAATAATAAAAATGCTCAAACCATTTTAACTTGGAAATCTGACATACAAAACTCCAAATAGAAATGCACAAACAAACATCCATCTCATCCATAATAACCACTTCAGAAATTTAAATAATTTTCATAATACTTCTTTGTTCATAGCAAATTTAAATGAACTAGACATGAGCATAAACCTCTCTGTTCATACTGCCTAATCCATTATTATTCAATACCCTACTTCTCAGTAAATTAATCAAATTCTTTTCTTATAAAAACTGAGTCATAAACTCATTTCTGTAATCAGGTTATTTGATTGATTAAACAATTTTCAAAACAAAGTAGTAGAAAGGAGAAACATCATTAACATTGATGTAATCCAAATAAATCATCCAAAGCAATCAATTCAAACAGTGCAACCAAAGCAGTCAATACAAATAAATTCACACAAATTAAATTTTTGCTATGTTCTCTACCAACATAGCTCTGATACCAAATGAGAAGACCCTACTTTTCTAGTGGCCAAATCATGGACTAATTTGTTTTTTTTTCATTTGCATAAAGAAATATATGCTGAATGAAAACACAGGGTCATCTACCTTCAAAACCAAAACCAGGATCCACCATTACCAATATAGAAATATTGGTATATTCTTAAAACATAGATTAGTATATATGAAGATATACCAATCTCTTTAGTTATTAAATCAGAGTTTAAGAAAAAAATTAGCTAAAGCATTCACACATAGCATTTTCATATAAAGATAAACCCATTTCCTTCTTATGAAAATTATTTGCAATATGGCACAAAAGATACACAAGCAGACAGGAAACATCAGAATTCCTGATTATATCATAAAAATCATAGAGATCCTTTACTTGACTCAACTCTTGCTATAACACAATTATAGGTGTGGCTGCGCGTACACACACATATAAATACATGTGTGCACGGCCTCGCCAACACACAAGCTCAAGCAATGGTATTAATGAATAGGCAATGAAGCCTTGGCACCAACAAAATATTAATAATTATATGTATAAACAAAAGATCACCAATCCAACTATATAAAAAAATGAGGTCATCGAGTTTCCTCTTTCTCATTTATGCAAGTTATATTCCGACACAAAAGATGAATTTACATCAACTATCCTTCTTTAAAACAAAACATGTCACTGATGCAAGAACAAAAGCTATTCTGCATCATACAAATATTTTTAACACAAACAATTGGAAACTAACAAGTTCCTTTTATAAAATCTCAAGATAATACATAGAATTGTAATCCATTTCTAGAATACTTATGAATATGAAACAGTTTACTTTCTTTTGCAAAACTTATCCAAAACTGTGTTTATTCATTTTAGAAATGTAAAGTGAAGGCATGCACGTATTTTAATTTATATGGCAAGTGCTCAATATAATTCCAGAATCTATCACATGAACATATATTAGCTATATGCTATATACAGATTCGAATAGCAACAACCACTTAGCATAAAAATTTCATTTCCCAAAAATCATAATGCATTTGAAAGCATCAAAACAATCCATCTTTCCTTCAAAGATTTTGCGGCATCAAATATCTCATCTTTGCTTTTCACAGATCAAATATCAAATATCAAATAGCAAATATCAAATATCAAATATCTCATCAAAAATCAAATATCACAGGACTAAGTAACTTGAACTCAGAAAAAAAACCATAACATAGAGAAAAAATATATATATATCTATACATTCTCAGATATGATAAATTACATACAAAAATCAAACTCCAGATCCATATATGCTTGTGCATAAATATGGAAATAATCCATCAAGATAAGTTTATAAAAGTTTTTCCCAAAACTTCTGAAAGGAAACTTGAACAAAATCCATAAAAAAATCCTTTAAATCACAAAACTCAGCAGTTCTATGGGTCTGCACATATACACAAGTGTAAACACTTGTGTATACTGCCTTGACACCAGGATTTCTCTAAATACAGATTTCAGGAAATATATACAAACTGAGTAATCCAAGTGTTTCAGTTTCAACTTGCAATTACACATAAGACAATACAGTTTTCAAGATTATATACAAATCAATCTAACACATAATGGTTCACTGTTCATGGCATTACATACATATTTTAGTTCAGCAATACATATGAAGTGACAATGAAAATACTTAAATACTTTCTTCATATCATCTATATGCAGTATAAATCGTTCTAACTCCATCTCTTAGGTCATCATCTCATCAATATGTGCATAGCAACCTGTAAAAACATCATCCCGAACTGCCTCGTTGAATGAGACACCCCAGGAGATTGTCGAGACAATCAACAGGGTCAGACATAATACGTCTGGTATGAGTGTGCTTAAGCAATTCATTTGGCAGTAATACAAGTGTTAAATCAGTGTATCGTGACTTAATGGTGGATAAATATCATCTCAGTACAGATATGAGCATAATCAGACTTAATCATCACCAATATATGAATACGCAAGCAACCAAGATCAAACAATCATTAACAAGCATCAATACACGCAAAGCATCCATACACACAAATTAATTTACGGAAAATATAACCACGGCTGCCTGAGATAGGTCTTATTGCCAAATCATGAGTAAGAACACTCACGTAGCTATATGAGATGTCGATCCCCTAGATATTGCCGTAGCTTTCCCCCTTTTTCTCACGAATCCAGCGCCATTTGATACGGCAAAAATAATTTTCCCCCCAATCTGATTTCTAGGGCTTCGGCCATTTTATTTTTGTTTTGAAACAATAAAGTTAAAAAGAAAAACAGCCGGCCACATCTTTCTTTTCTTCTCTTTTTTTTTTAATTTTTTTAATCCATTCACGGCTAGGGTTTTAACCATTGGGGAATTACAAATTTACCCCCAAGTCCAAATGTGCACAAATATACTTCAATACTTTATACTTGTTTAAATCACAACATCATAGTTGTGTAACTATTGTGGGTCATTACATGATTTCATGTGTTGAACTATGTGATCTAGAGAGTAGATTTATTATCTAAATTGTCATTTAACTCTTATATTTGCATCTCTTTTCTTTTAGTTAGTTAGCTAATTTTCTAAGTTTCTCGCTTAACATTCTTTTCTACTTTGGTTTAATTTGATTGAATAGAATTTTAAAAATCATCTATTCCTTGCGGATCAAACCGTATTTGCCACCTACTACAAGTGTACGCCGTGCGCTTGCGGTTATATTAATTTTGAAATGTTTCGACGGTTTCTAATCCGATATAACTTTAAACAACCATATCTCTTAGACGATAAATCTGATTTCCTATTACTGCCACTCTACGAAATGAGAAACCATCATCCAAATCTAATGAAGTAGTTTCAAACCCAATTTGGCGTTATCAAAAGTTATAGCTCTTACAAGATTTTTAGGGTCAAAATTGCCATTATAAAACTACTATTAACATTATAAGAACCTTCGATATGTAAAATATAGATCATCCATCGTGTTAAGTTAGTCGGCGATAGGGGTTGCAGTAGTTCAAGTGGCGGTGGCACTAGGGGTAGTTAGTGGTGTTGAACCGATAAAAATAGTCGGGGTCAAAAAAGTCATCAATGCTGAAAACACAAGCTGTGGAAATGAAAGTGGAGTATTCAAAAAAAATTAAAGTCTCGATTTTATACCGCTTTTAGAAAAAAATGCCAGGTACCGACCAAAGACGGTCGATACAAAGAGATTTTGCACTTTTTTTAAAAAAAAGAGAAGAAATATATGTGGCCAAGGAATGGAGTAGCTTTTAGAAAATTCTCAATAGTGACTAAGGACTTTTGACGTAAGACTACAACTCTTTAAATCTACAGGAAGGATGTGACTCCACAACCTTTGTAGAGATGTACCAATATTCTCAAACTAGATATAACGCTTTAAGTTGATAGTTCAGAGAATAAAGACATCCTTGCAGGTTGAATTTGGTAGCTTATATTGATCCAAAGCATGCTTTATTGGTATGAAAGAATCTTTATAGGGAAGTGTTATTCTGCGTTTGAACCAAGCGATATTTCAATGGTTGTAACACCCTTAATTTTTGATAACATTATTCAGGTGATTTAATTAGATAAATTAAATAGAATAATGTAAATGTAAGTGATATAAGGATTGAGACTTGAATTAATAAATTAAGATCGTGCCTAATGTACTAACTAATGGGCTAAAGAATGGTTTATAGGTTAAACAAATTACATAGGGGTATAATTGGAACTTGCCTCCCAAGGACCCTTGCTTATATACATACATACATACATACATACATATATATATATATATATATATATATATATATATATATATTTGTTCCTGCCATTTCTTCTTATTCACTTCATTTTAAACGCAAGCTAAAAAGAAGAAATGAACTACCGTTAAGAGAAGAAAAGGAAATTAAATTACAGCTAGAAAGTCATGCTTAGGGGAAACCAATCTCAATCCAATCTCCTGTCTAAATCAAGGTGAATAATAATTCTCTCTTTTTTGTTTTAAATCACATATTTTCGGATTTTAAGGTAAATTCGTTTTTATGATATATTGGAAGATGATATGCTTAATTCACGATTTATTTGATTTAAACAAGAATGTTTAAAAGTGTTTTAGCATGGTTATAGATCAAAACCAAGATCTAATGATATTTAAATATCATGGGAAAATTTTATGTTATGAGAAATATGATTTTGGAGTTGGGTTTCAATTTAGAGAATTTTCCATGTTATGGAAAAATTATTATAATTTTTCAAAGGAAAATATGGCTATTTGAGTTTATAAATTGATTTTGTAAAATATATCGAGATTATTGGGTCTGGAATTTGATATGTTAGATAACATTATTAAAGTGAATTTCTATAATTTTTGTGGATTTTTATAATGTGATTTGCTATGCAAAATAAATTGTTTTAGAAGAGAGACTTCTATGCAAAAATTGAAAGGGCTTAATTGATTAACTTAACCATGGTTTAGATCTGGATTAGCAGCAGTTATTTTTGAAAAAGAATTCAAAAAAGTTAAGGCAACCAAATTGGAGTTGACACGTGGCAGGTTAGTTAGAGAAAAGTTTACTTAAAGTGGTATAAAACCTTATTTACAACAGAAAATTGGTTTCTCCTACATTAGAAAGCACCTTACAACATAGTTGCTTCTGCCTTTATCTTAGTCGAAATATACCATGGCAAAACCAATACACAAGGTCTCAAAAAGATGGTACGTAGTGGATTGGAGAAAGGCAGAAGGTAATGTGTCGAAGGCATACCTTCCGAAGGAGTCGAAACCTTTGTTTGTTTTTAAAAAAGAAAAGCACTAGCCTCTGTTTTGATATAGTCTTCGACAAAGTCAAAGAATTTTCGAAAAAGGGTTTAAAAGGTTTCGAAAGGATTGTTATTAACTTAATATTGCTTTCGATGGGGATTTTTTTTTTACTTATAAAGGAATGTTTTGAAAGAAGGGGTTCCGACCTAGTCGAAAACCTGCTACCGTTTTATCGCCTTTTGATGGTATTAAGGATACCTATGCCGTCGAAAGGTATTTTGTTTTATAAAGTAAAGGCCACTTCCTATAGCTTTCAAACGGGGTTAGGGGTTTCAAAGACAATGGTTTCGAAATGGGTTTCGATGCCAATCTTCCATCATTTTACCCAGATGTTAAATGCTTTCGAAAGAGATGGTGCCGACGCCATCAAGTTTTCCCCAATATTTTCATTGGTAAATGATGGTTTTGAAACAAATGCTTTCGCCTATATTCACTTTGACCGATATAATATTTTAAGTATAAACTCAATTCTTTCGAAAGGGGCACTTTCAATGATTTTGGAAGAGTTACTTCCAAGAGTTTCGAAAGGGGTACTTTCAATGACTTCAGAAGGGTTACTTCCAAGAGTGTCGAAAGGGGTACTTTCAAATACTTTCGAAGCTAAGCTTCTATAGGTTAATATTAATACTTTAATGTATTCAAAAGGTAGATTTCAAAGTATTAAACGCCAAGAGCCTACTGTTTGAAGATAGATTTTTTAAGGATTTCGAAGAAGGTTATCCTATGAAGTCGAGAGCTAGGTTTTGAAGTTATCAAAAGGTTTTATGACCCAAACTCAATTTCTAAAGGAAAAACCCATGGAGATACTAAAGGTGTTTTTATAATGGTTTTAAGAAGAAGCTATCTTCGATAAAGAAATAGGTTAAAGGGACTAACCATGTTTTATTTTAAACCCATAAGAGTAGTATTGTTATGTTGTATATTGCTTCTTCTAATATGAATTAACTACATTTTGTGGATAAATGGTGGGAGAACCAGTTAGGTTAACTCGATAGTGAATATAAATTGAATAAACTTCTAAAATGGGTAGAATAGCATCCAGAAGGGTAGGAAGACCAGTATATAGGATGCTAAAATACAAAGGAAAGATATTGGCAGGGGGCAATAGGTTTACAATAAGCCTATGGGAACTGTATGATATTGGAAGGGGCAATAGATTCATAATTAGCCCATGAAAACTATGAGTAAAGGGAGTAGACGGGTTTATAGTAAGCCCATGAAAACTATGGTTAGATACTGACAGAGGCTAGTAGGTTTGTAGTAAACCCATGAAACCTACATTCGGATTGAAATATTGACAGATGTCAATAGATTCCTAGTCAACCCCGGAGAGTAGGGTAAGAAGATAAGATATTGGGGTTACCAATAGGTTCCTAGTCATCCCATGAAAACTAGGATAAGATTAAGATATTGGAGTAACCAATAGGTTCTTAGTGATCCCATGAAAACTTTGTAATTGGATACGGTGTCCTTAAATGTTTAACCAGCTATTAGTCTACCCACGAAAACTAATAGGTTAATAGTACCCCTAGAAACTATAATTGCAACGGATTGTCTTATAATGAATAGGAATGGATAATCCAGAATTGATTCAATTGTTTTTCTTATCATCATATTATATTGTTTTGAATTATTTAATCATTGTGGATGCAGGAGCACAGTATATGGTTTTATGAAGGTTTTGAGATACTAGTGAAGGGAAACCCATTCCATTAAGCGGCATGGTCTCACTAGTGAGGAGACACCCATTCCGTTAAGGATATCTATGTTGTTGAAAGGTATTTTTTATAAACTAAAGGCCACTTCCAATAACTTTTGAAAGGGGCTACTGGTTTCAAAGTTGATGGTTTCGAAAGGGGTTTCAACGCCAACATTCCGTCATTTTACCCAGATGTTAAATGCTTTCGAAAGAGATGGTGCCGCCATCAAGTTTTCCCCAATATTTTTGAATGATAAAGGATGGTTTCGAAATAGATGCTTTCACCTATATTCACTTTGACCCAATTAATATTTTAAGTATAAACTCATTTCTTTCGTAAGGGGTACTTTTAATGATTTCGAAAGGGTTACTTCCAAGAATGTTGAAAGGGGTACTTTTAATGATTTTAGAAGGGTTACTTCCAAGAGTATCAAAATGCGTACTTTTAATGATTTCGGAAGGGTTACTTCCAAGAGTGTCAAAAGGGGCACTTTCAACTTGTTTCAAAGTCAAGTTCTAGAGGTTTATTAATACTTTAATATATTCGAAAGGTAGATTTTAAAATATTAAAAGGAAAGAACCTAATGTTTTGAAGATAGATTTTGAAGGCTTTCGGAGGAGGTTATCCTATGAAGCTGAAAGCTAGGTTTCAAAAGGTTTTATGACCGAAGCTCAAATTTTAAAGTAAAAACCCACGACAATACTAAAGGAGTTTTTATGACGGTTTTAAGAAAAAGCTATATTTGGTAAAGAAATAGGTTAAGGGGATTAACCCTGTTTTATATTAAACCTGAAAGGGACAACGGATTAAGGATCTTAAGGCTAATTTAACACTAGGGGGTGAATAGTGATTAATGGATTCTAAGACTTATATGAACTAATTTAAAATTATGACACAAACAAATGCACAACTTAATCAAAGAACAATTACAGAATCAAACACAGATGCAGAAAGTAAATAAAAAACGGTAAAGGGAAAGAACACATCGGATTTTATACTGGTTCAGAGTTACCCTACATCCAGTCCTGTATCAAGGCAAATCACCTCATATAGATTTTTATTATACCAATGTCGAGATTACATTCCTCGATTTCTAAAGGCCTTGAGGTGCCCTCCTGTCTCACGAGTCCAGGCAAACTCTCTTGATTTACGGGCCACAAGATTACCCAATTGATTTCCACACACAACCATACCTTATATAGAGACTCGATAAACTTTTGATTACAAATTGATCCTATAACTCTAAATAGCACTTTGATCTTCGAGAGAGGGTAGAGAATCAAACAAGAATGAGATTCTAATTTGATTCACTTAAAAACCCGATAGAATTTTGACACGATCTTAAAAATATGAAAATTATAGAATATGGATTTGTGGAGAAGAAGAAGTGAAGAAAATATGAAAATAGATTGATAAAAAATTTATTTGTGAAGGCTATTTATAAAGCATCAATGGTCACCATGTCAACATGGGGTATCCCATGATGTCGACATCCTTATGTTAAAAATAATGTAAAATTTGTTTTGTAAATGGTATAGAAAGGAAAACAAGATAAAATGATTCTGGAGTAAAAACAAGAGTTTATTTAAAAACAAAAACAAAGTATATTTTAAGGCTAAAACATCTTTTTGAAAATCATTTGAAAAGATAATTTTAAAGCTAAAACATTTTGAAAATCATTTTTAAAAAACCATTTTGAAGTATTTTGCAAGCTTCTTCCTGCAGAATGCCTCATCACATCAGGAATCGAGAACTTGTACAAAAGCAGGATGTTCGTGGGTTTGTAAGCCACTTATCGTAGGTTTGTAAGATATTTGTCGTGGGTTTATAAGCCACTAAGAAGGTAGAAATGGGTTCCATCCCAAATGAAATTCGGAATGAAGATTTCCATGCTATTATGAAGTTTTAATAAAAAAAATTAGAAACATATCTTGAAATCTTGATCTTGATACTCATGAGTCTTCAAACTTGATTTCTTCATTCTTGATCTTTATATTGTACAGTCTTCAATAATTAGTACCTGCCTTATATATACTCGGCATATCAACATTCATATATATCTAGACAATAGTGTTATTATATAAGTTATAATAAAATAAGTTACAAAGGTTGTTTTCATCAAAACTACTATCTCTCGTTCCTAACAAAACCCACAGGAGTGGTATTGTGACGTTGTATATTGCTTCTTCTAACATGGATATATTAACTTTATAATGGACTCATAACTACATTTTGGGGATAATGGGTGGTAGAGCCAGTTAGGTTAACTTGGTAGTGAATATGAATTAAATAAACCCCTGAATGAGTAGAATTGCATCCAAGAGTTCAAGAAGACCAGAATATAGGATGCTAAAATACAATGGAAATATATTGGCAGGGGCCAATAGGTTTAAGTAAGCCTACGAAAATTGCATGATATTTGTAGGGACAAATAGGTTCATAGTTAGCCTATGAAAACTATATATAAAGAAAGATATCAGATAGACAGGTTTATAGTAAGCCCATGAAAGCTATGGTTGGATACTTGCAGGGGCTAGTAGGTTTGTAGTAAGCCCATGAAAACTATATTCGAATTGAAATATTGACAGATGTCAATTGGTTCCTAGTCAGCCTAGGAAACTGGGGTAAGCAGATAAGATATTGGGGTTACCAATAGGTTCCTATTCAACCAATGAAAACTAGGATAAGAGTAAGATATTGGAGGAATCAATAGGTTTTTAGTGGTCCCATGAAAACTATGTAATTGGGCTGAGAGTCCTTAAATGTTTAACCGGTTATTAGTCAGCCAATGAAAACTGATAGTTTAATAGTAACGCAAGAAACTATAATTGAGACAGATAGTCTAAAAATGAATATGGATGGGTAATCCAGAATTGATTCAATTGTTTTGCTTATCATCATATTATATTATTTTGAATTGTTTGACCTTTTGGATGCATGAGCATAGTACATGGTTTTTTATAAATGTTCTGAGATTGTAGTAAGGGGGAAAACGTTTTGCTAAGCGGCATGGTTCCACTTGATAGCTAAATGATTTGAGATGGCAGATTATTATTCATACTAGGTTTTATGTCTGACTCGAAGTTTATGTTTCCCCTTAAACTCTCGGGTACTCAATTGATTTTGGGTAGTTTGATATTTGAGGTTTTCAGATACCTCTAAGATGAATAAGCTTCCGGAGACGTGCAGGAGGCATAATAGCTATTTAGAATTCTCTTTCTTTTGATTCCGCAGTGTTGTTTGTAACGATAAAGTTTTTATATTGCTTGTAAAAACTCCGACCATCCCGGGGGCATCTTCATATTTTCTCTGGGGGTATGTTGTAATAAATATATTTCCTCTAAATTTGATTTGCGAATGTGGATTATGTAATGAATTGGAAATGTTTTGATATGGAATGTGGTTTTTGTTTGAAGTTTAATTTTTTTTCCATATTCATGTGTTTCTATGCATCTATGAATCTAATTTCACCATATTTGGTCACCGATGATTAATAATTATGGATGACTTCAGCATCCATGGTTGTTATTTTTGGGCCTCCAAGTAGGGGGATGTTACAATGGATCAAGAATTCAAGATAATGAAAAAATAGATCAAGAATCTTAGGAGATGTTAAGATTAATGGATGGATAGAGCATAAGAATTTTGGTTTTGTATTGGTCAAAATCAATCGATATTAACCAAAACCAACCGATACCGAGAGATCGAAGATATATGAGGTACACACTATAAGCTAATGGTAACGCTATTTACAACTTTGAAGAAAATAAAATGTTTCAGATAGGCAAAATCGATTGGATCGACCACTTCTTGATGGATAATTTTACCAACGAAGACTTCCAAACCGGAAGACACAAGCAAGTATGAAGGTAGATCAAAAATTTGAGCAAGCAAGACTGCTCGACACTAAGCAAAATCCAGTTGATATCTAGAGTTTTGACATATCAAAGTCGAATCTTAAAAATTCTTCAAGAATGGAACTCAAATACGAGTGTTACTCGGATCAAATCATATTGGTGACTGTTGTAAAGGATTTCGACTATAAATATACTTCCTATGACAACCAAAAGACTTTTTTCAATTCAATGTTAGTTCTTTACAATGGAGATCTTCCATTTTCGAGATTTAATCATTTCAATATTTGGAATCATTGTAACTTAGTGGAATTTATGAAAGTAAATCGAAATAAATTTGATAGTAGATGTAGACTAAAGAATCTAGTCGAAATGTAAAGACCCGCCTTTCATTCCATAAAAAGATGCATCATTAAGAAGAAAGAAAGGGATAGAAAGGAGAAAAGATAGGAAAGAAAGAAACAAACAACATCAGAATCTCACAGCGGAATGAATAAATTATATTATATCACATAAAATATTACATAATATCATATACATCAGAGTTATACAGGTAATACAACACAAACTAGACAGTTATAAACACCTGCCTAGTTATTACAACTCAAGAACATTAGAGAAAATAGGTACAACTCAAACACAGCGGAACCACGATATATATCTACACGCTAAAGCCTACTGCTCCATTTCTCCTTCAGAACTCATCAAATCAATCCTGAATCACTTGACTACTCATACGTAATATGAGTACCCAAGAGTATAATAAAACAGAAAATAAACACGCGCGTCAGACATGAGTCTGGTGTGAGTAAACGGGTTTAAAATTGCGTACCTTTGAAAATCCTTTGAAAAGAAAAGGTATCACGTAAGACTTCCCACACATAAACATGGAAAAGTTTTTACCTTACCTAACCAAAACATTTGATAGGAAATCCAGTGATATTATAATAGTGTCCAGGGTTTTCAAGTTAAATAAGAAATAGCCGAAATTGTTACATCTATTAAATTCCAACTACTAGCCACAAAGTGGGTAATACAATCAAAACCGTAGGGTCTCGTAGGAAGAATGGGTTTCCATCAATGGCAGGGCTACCGGGGTACCGCCCGTCACAGTACATGGCCTGAATCACCGTACCGAGGATCACTCCCAATCCCCTGCAACACAAAGCCGGAACCATCCCTTACTGGACAGTCCCGAACAAGACCACCCCCAAGACGGCCATCGCCAACTGCCACACAACCGAAATAAAAAGGGACCTCTAGACAGGGGTAAATCTCGTCCTACTTGGGCATGACCCACTTAGCCTTGCTGCACCTCCCTTGTTTTAGCCATTCCCGATTGATGAGGCTTGTGGCTATGATTACCTTTATAGGACATATCTATCTTAGAATGCTCATCGTCCACCTGACGATGTTCTGAAAGCATTCAATCCATACAAGTTCGTTCCGGGTTCGAACAAAACCGAAAGCACTATTTCGCTATACTCGTTTTGGAATCACCCTCAGAGTCAACGACAATAGCCCTTGCACTCTGAATCTTCATCTCGAACCTGAAAATACTACCCCCGTTAAACTCGTATTGGAATCACCCTCAGAGTATTAACACGAATAGTCCTTACACCTCGAGTCTTCACTCTTCACTTGAGATTCACGACCTAATGTTTAATTTGGATCGATGTGGTTTTCGGAATTCCAAATTTGGAAACCTGATCCCGGTCTCATCGAAATCCAAACGCCATCTTAACGTCCAAGTGAATTTTAATTTGAACAATTAATTCAATTCATTATTATCTATATACCCTCAGATAGATAATTCACATATCACAATAGATAATCACATTCATTATAACAAACAATCTGTATTATCATCACAAACAGATAATCATCACAACCAAATAATCCATAATATCATACTTTAACTAAGCATCCATATCATATAGATATTACTCATCTCATTACTGAGATCACAACCATCCAAAGAAATATCAGTATCATCCTTAAGCAATGATTTATTAACCACCATCTATATTTAATTTAAAATGAATTAAATTAATTACTTCTATCTTTAATTAATTTAAAATAAATTAAATCTATTACCACATCTATAAATCCTGCTTATATATCCATTAATTAATTAACCTAGTTAATTAATCATTCACTAAGTATTCATCTTAATTAAACACCTTTGATTAACCATTCTCTAATTACGATAAGTAATTAGTCTTTAATTAATTTCACAAAATTAATTAACCTTAATCATTAGTAATTAACATTTAATTACTTTATTTATTAATTAACTATAATTAATTACATTTATCCTTAATTAACTATATTAATTAATCACTCAATTATTAATTATTCCTTAATTAAACAATTCTTAATCACATCATTAATTATATTAATTAATGATCTCTAATTTATATTTAAATTAATTACTTTATTTAAATTAACTACATTTAGTAATTAATCTAAAATTTAAAATTACAATTATTAATCACCCTTGATTAATATCTATAGGATCTAGATTAACCCTAGAGGGGGGGGGGGGTTGAATAGGATTATAGCAAATTTTCTCGATTTAAACACAGAAAACAAACTTCAGAAATAAATATGCTGAAAAGTAAATCACACACAAAATTTACCCAGCTTCGGCAACCCCTGCCTACTGCTGCATTCCCAGATTTCTATTAGAATTAAACAGTATCCCGCTTACAAACACTCTACTAGACTTGCAAACCTTTGCTCCTGCTCACAAACACTCTACTAGACTCGCACACCCTGCTCCGCCTATAGAGTTTCGCTTACTCGCAAACTCTGCTCCCGCCTATAGACTTTTGCAAACTCGCACACCCTGCTCACTGAACTAATTCTAACTAGACAATCTGACACTACCTACAACCTAGGTGGTGATTTACAAATTTTTTGACTCGAAAAGAAAAACAGACTTCAAAATTAAAACCAGGAGCAAAAATTAAAATACGAACTTTGACTCTACAATTTTTGCTCAAAATAAAAAACAAATTTAAAACTAAAACCCCTTTATAAACTAAATCTCCTTTGTAATAAACAAGGTCGGCCCCTTGTTATTTTTCACCCGATCCACTGTGAAGAAAAATGGGCCGATCCTTTTTCTTTTGCTTGTGAAATATTTGCGGCCGATCTTCTTTTTCAAATTAGGGCTTCGGTTCTTCTGTGAAATTTGGGGCTTTGTTCTGATGATCGATTCTCTGACTTGTGTTGATCTTTCTCACGCTCGTTCTCTGATGGTCGATGGCTTGCGTCGCTTGTTCTTTGATAATTGATTCTTCGAGATTGCAAATTGTTTGCAGCTGCTTCTTTTGATCGAGTTCACGGTTGCGGTATGTAATCTCTTTGCTTGTTTGTGCTTTTGTGATTTTCGAACTCAAACTCGATAGATAAATTGCCGATGATGATTGGGCTTTTATATAGGTCGAATTCCTATATTTGCGTTTGTATAAAATTGTTTGAATTTGTCAATTTATTTTCCCTGGCCACTTGATTATGCTTGAATGCTTGAGATTTTAACTTGTTCAATTGGCTTGATGCACACGGCTTTCCTGTTTTACTTTGCTTGACTTTCCTATTTTCAAAGATACGAATTTTATTTTTGATACTTGGTCATCTCTAATCTTTTGTCAACTCTGACTTCGGCTTTGCTGTGAATTACGGCTTTGACTTTCTGCATTGTTAATCTTTCGACTTTCACTATTTACATCACCGGACTTTGGCATCCTTTCATGATTTCGATTTCACTGTTGCACTTGAGTTTGTAGCTTGCCACTGACTTGTTTGTTGCATTGCTGTTATTGCATTCACTTTATGTTTGCATGAGCTCTGGTCATTTGCACTTGCAGTTGGTCACTTGATTCACTTGTGTTGGAACTGGATTAGTGCATTGTGCATTCTAGCTTGTAACTGTGTCATGGTGATGCATTCTTGAGTCTTGGATATTGAACAGTATCATGTATTTGTAGTTTGCATCTTGGGTTGTACTGTCTTGAGCTCGAGTATTTGCTGTGTTTATTTACTTGGTTGTGTACTTGGGCTTTTATCATTGAAACTGTACTGATGCATTTTACCTGTTGGTCGACTATCTCCTTGAGTTGCAGTGCTTCATGTTGTATTCATCCCTGCAGTATAACCTGTTGCACTTTTTGATGGTTCATTGGTGCATTTGTACTTGGTCATTGTAGTATGTTGTCACTGTATTGGTTCGAGTCAGTTTCAATGTTTCATTGTGAAGTTCAAGTTGCATGTATGCTGTTTATTGCTTGGTCTTTGAGTCTTGTACATGCATTGTCCTTCTGGAGATTGTATAATTTGAACCTGGTTTGGATTTTTGCATCGAGCATGCTTCTGGTTTGAGTGTGCTTGCATCTTTGTAGTTGCACTTCATTTTCGTGTGTTCATTCCTTGGTGTGGAGCTGGACTGTTATTGAGTTGATGTACTTGGATATTTGCAGTTGGTATTTGAATTTCAGTTTTGTTCACTGGTCTTGATACTTGCAGTTGTATCGCTTGATATTAATTCCTGTAGTTTGCATTCATGTACTTGCTGTCGTAGATGTTGCACTGCTTCACCACTGTTCTTTGCATTTGTACATATGAATGTGCTCACTTTTGCAGTTTGGTCTTGCATTTGATGTTGTTTATATCTTTATGTTCATGTATGTCTTCCCATTCACTGTTGCTGCACATGTCTACTGTGTTCATTTGCTTTGACTTCTCTTTGGTCGAGGCTTGATTCTTTGTTGGCACTTCTGGATGTTTGCAGCTTGGTTTTTGTTGCAACTGGCTGTTTCATTGTTTCATGCATACATGTGCTTTGATGGAGTTTTAATTTGTCAAAGCTTTGCATTTTTCATGTTGCCTTGTGTTGAACCCAGTTTCAAAAACTCGGGTTTGACCTTGTGCTCGTGTCGTGATTTTATTTATGTTGCACCTGAGTTGAATCCTGTATTTTCATTTGGGTTTACCTGTGCTCACCTGTCCCTGTAGCATTATCAAGTGTATATTGATATGCACGGCCTTGTGGCATGTACAGTGATACACTGTGCATGTCACACTGTTCGTGTGTGATGAATTCAAGTGTAAATTATGACGAACAACCCAAATAACTGAGGCAAATCATATTTTCAAAAATCATATTTCATTTTATATTGCAAAAATATTACTTTTTCAATTTTAATGCGTTAGTGAATATTTTTGCAGATTACTCAGATGCTGGATTCAAACTGGAATGCAGTTGAAGACAAAATACGAGTGTGAGTGATATGCAGTGAGGTTATTAATGTAAACTGAATTGTGATGTAATTGTGATGTAATCAAAAATGTATATGTATAGTGAGAGCATGAAATTGTACTATTCAAGATTGTAATAAATATTTGTTTGAATAAAATTTCTGTTTGAATTCAAATTCCATTCAAATTCAGTGTAATTTATTCTATTCAACAAATATTTATTTAATCTATGAAAAACAAAATAGTACATTACCAAATACATTTAAATGAATATATATGTTTATTATCAACAAACAAAAACATATAAGCGCATATTCATACAATATCAATCCAGTAATTAACTACCATTAATTACTCATTAACAAATTAGTTATCCCATAATTAATTATCTTCATTAATTAATCCCTTGATTAATTACGAAAGTAATTACCCAAATTACTTCATTATAAATCATCCTACTCTAATTACATTTCAGTAATTATCATTTATTACTTCTCTAAGTAATCATGCTCCATTAATTACATTAATTAATTATCATTTATTACTTCTCTAAGTAATCATGCTCCATTAATTACATTAAGTAATTACTCTTATTAAACCATCAAACGATTTACTTAAATTAATTAAACTAAATTAATTAACTTAAACAAATCACATTATCATAATCAATTTCAATAAGAAATTAATCCCTTAACTACTTTTATCAAGTAGTTATGCTTAACAATTACAATTGATTATCTTCAATTAATTAATCTAATTAATTATCAAAATTAATCACATTAATTAATTACCTAATAATCCTTAGATAATTATCTTTATTAACTATCAACATTTCTTTAATTACTTACTTAAGAAATTTATCTTAGATTAATTATCATTAATCATCTCTAATTATAAATTAATCTAAATCATTAATTTAAAATCAAATAAATAAGTAAATTCTTTATTATCTTAATTATTTCTAAAGTAATTCATTTACTTTATTAATGACTTCATTAACATTCAAATGTATTTAAAATAATACATTTCTAAATTAAGTTCAAATTCCATTTTTAATTTTAAGATTTCAAAATGTTTAACCTTTTAAACATTTATCCAAATTTATATAAATTTATAAACCTTAAAATAAATATTAAAGAACATTCATTACTTATACAAGAAAAAGTTTAAAACTAATTTACTTAATTTTGTGAAAAGAAATCAAGCAAAAATAAATTGATTATCTAACTTTTCAAATTTAAGTTAAACACTTCATAATTTTTATTCAAATACTAAAGAAAAGCTTAATAAAGAATTTTATCAAGTTTAAACTTTTACTTGAAAACAAACTCTTTTCTAAAAAAAATCTACTTCAAAACATTTAAACATGTTCAACACTAAAATTTACAAACTGTTTTAAATTCAAATCTGGATTCATAGTAAACTTGAAACTATATTTAGACTTGATTTAAAATTTAATTTAAATCTTGCTTTAAATTTAAAATTTTCATTTAAAAAACTTTGGATCAAAAGTCCCTTTGAATTCAAATTCAAACTTTACATTTAAAACCCTGTTTTTATATTCCTGCTTTACAATTTGAATCCCATTCAAATTTTTAAAAACAGAATGCTGTCAGGTTTTACAACCTGAAATCAACATACCCGAGACCACCTATTTTTGCTTCGAGAAAAACCCTTATCTCCTTCGAGTAAACTACTCGATCTACCCAAGTAAAACTCGAGACACGGCCCTGCACAAATCCAAAAGTTCACCAGAACTTAAAATATGCACGGTGCAGATGCACCGGCGCTCCGGCAACCTCCAGCCACCCTAACCAACTTCACCACGTCGCCGACCATCTTCCAACATGATTGCGATCACCTGAGTTTCCGCAGAAGCTCGAAATCAAATTCGAGTTAACCAAGCAACCTGGAACCATTACACTGCAACCATTTCCAAACATGTCAACACTTCACAAACCCATCTCCGACCATCTGATCACCTACGACTCCGGCCAACCCTTCGCCTATGTCCCCTCTGCCAATTCCCAAAGCCTTGCATCACTAGATGCAATAGAGAACACGAGGAGCATCATAATTTCTACCACCAGAAAACTAGGTTTAGAAACTGAGATGAACAACCACCGTCGCCACCAACCTATGACCATCCACTTGACAATTTTCCTCCACTCACCTATCAGCCCTCCACCTCCAGGAAGAACTACAACTTCCAAAAACCACTAGACAATCAGATAAACCAAAAATTCCAATATCTATTCAATCCAGAAAAACTCACTCCACAGTTAATTTAAAAATGTGTTTTTTGTTTTAAAATTAATGATTTTATATATGCATTCCAATTATAACCCTGATTTAATAATTTAGGAAGTTTGATATTCTTGCTTATTGAAATAATGACTGTTATTATTGTTTCAGAGACAACAGATTTTCAATTTAACTTAATTGTACTTTATAAACTTAAATTCATACTAAACAAACACTTTCATTTACATAACAAATCCTAACAGAGATCAAACCAGTTGATAATGGGTTTTCTATTTAGAATCATAGTTTTAAAAACAGAAACAGGTGTGCAGATACCTGGCAACAGAAACACACACACACACATATATATATATTTGTATATGTATACACAGAATATCATCACAATACAATCATACAAACATGATTATTTCTATCAATCCACATGCAAGAGATAAATTTACATTTTATAGCAGTTTAATTTTTTGAAAAAAGAGCAGGTATATTAACATCAGTTTAATATTTTTTGAAAGCAGATGCAATTGATACTTAAGTTCTAGAAATTTGTTAGCTTTGACTTTTAAAAAAAGTAAGAACTGTTTTTAAAAACATAAATTTACTCGCCAATCAATTGAAGAAGCAGATAACAAATCCTGATGCAAATTCATACTTTCCTGGAACTGATAAATAGAATTTCTTGTTGAACTTTTTGATTGCTAGTTGAATCAGGGTTTACTTCCAATTTTGATTACTGAATTTCTTGCTGTAGAATTTTTAAAACTGCATGCTGACCCCATTTCTTCTTTGCTTGAGTATGAGTTGAACTTCATATTGAAGTTGAAAATTGGAGCAGATTTAGTTTCGCAAATTTTGCTATTAAATTTGTTTGCAGATTTTATATTGTATTTGGTTTTGAATTTATTTAAATCTGATTTCAGATTTTAATTTGAAGATAATGGTTGAACTAAATGAATTTCCCAGTTTCTACTTAATATATTTTCAATAAAAAGTTTTTAAAAATAATAAAATCATTGCCACTTGTTACTTTAGTTTGTAAAGTGATTTACAAGTGTCTCCCCTATGAGTTAAATGTCTAACACATGTTCAATTTAATATTAAAATAAATTTCTTAATTTATAAATGTATTTAGATTCTTCTAAAACAATTTCTTATTTAATTTAACATGTTTTTAAATGTTTTTATTTCATTTAGCCTTTAAATGTTTACATGTAAATTTTCTTTATAAAATTACACATTTTAATGTTTATTTGAATATTTTTAAAATAATATTTTTAAATCTAAATTTTCAAGAAAGAAAAGAATATTGAATTATCCCTTATTTTCAAAGTTCTAAACTAAAATATTGATCTTTAATATATATATATACACTAAATTTATTTCAAAAAAACAATCTTTGAAAGAAATCAAAAATAAACTTTCATCACAATACACAATTTTAAACTATTATATTTTTAAACAAAATAAGTATTTTACTTTTAATTTCTTTTGAAAATATAAGATAGATTTATTAATTAACTTTTGAAAATTGCCTATACTAATTTCAATCAATTTTCCAATTCACAAGTTATACACATATATATTATAAATTTGAAAATATTTTTATTAAATTTAAATTTAAATCAAAACCCCTATTTACAATGTATACACATATATACATTATCAATAGAATATTCTTTAAATTAGCTTAGAAAGATAATTTTATCATTTAAATGTTTTTAACTTTGAAAATAATAAAATTCCCAAATATAAAGTTATAAATTTTGAAAAGAATAACATTTGACAAACTAAATAATTATTAGTTTTCAAAGGATAATTTCTGTTTGAATTAGATTATTAAATCAACATTTCTCATGTTAAAATAATTATTAATGAAAATTATTAAATAAATATTGCCTAAATTTCCGGGACATTACACGAAACAACTTTAAAAATCCTACTTGTTTTTAATTTTAATTTCTTTTTTACTCACTTTAATCTTGTTTTAATTTAATGGTGGTGTTTTCATATTTTTAGTGCATACCAAATTTGCTATAATTTACCTTATTTGCAAAAACAATCCTTTGTTTTGTTTATGATTTAAAATGTAAATACATACACATATACATACATACGTACACATAGTGTGTGTGTATATGTGTGTGTATCTTTAGATGATTAAATATAAATAATGCAAATATAGAATACAAATAAATTAGATCTATTGTAGATCTAAAAGGGAATTGAAAAGATTTTGATTCGACATTAAAGAGTCATTAAGAGAGTTGCACTTCTTAATTTGGCATTTGAAAGGCAGTTTATGAGAGTAGTCTAAATAACTCCTTCATATATTTTACACAAATTTAATTCATAATAATATGCTATATATATGTATATGTGTGTGTGTGTGTATGGTTGTATCAATATGTAAATACAAACCACGTACATGCATTATAGTATATTCAAACATTCGTATATACTTTGGCATTTATATTTCGGACACTCATTAGAATTTATCACATGTATATGTATATTATATATGTATATACAATGGATATAAATCCCAATATTTATATGTGTATATATATAGTTATACATATATTCATTCATTCCTAAGATACCATATTAGTGTGTGAATATATACTAGATATATTCAGATTAAATGTTAATAAATTTAATTAGAAAGATCAATTAAATATATATATGAATCTTAATGTAAAATATGATTTTATTTTAATGAATTAGATTGGATCTAATGCAAGTTAATAAACTTCATAGGCTCATTAAGGTCTAAATAGGTGTTTTTTAAATTTATCCATTTCACCCGCTGTGAAACAGACCATGTTTCAATGAGGGTATTAAAGTCCAAATGGTCGATTCAATCTAAAAAGTCAACATTTAGGGCCAGTTAGTTAAAATAATCTATCCAATGGTATCTAGAAAGATAATGTCTAGGTTTGGGGTTGAATAATGCAGTATTCTCCCTTCCCTCGCTATTGTCTGGCCCAATGGGTGGAGTAAGTCCAAAAGTGTATCACCTCAAAATTATATTTATAACTTAGATAATGATTATAATTAATAATAAATAAATCTTGAATTTAATTGGAGGGTATTGTGGTAAATTCTAGTAAAAGGGAAAATGGTAAATTTTACAAACAGATGAATTTGCTGATGGGAGTCACACTATTGCGTTTCACTTTTTTATTGGCTGATATGGAGTTATCATTTGTCGGAATTAGATTTAGTATGAGTGAGATATGGAGCGTTTATTTAAGTGGGTTGGATTTTCGCGCGAACAGCGGGCCAGGTTGGGCTAAGTTGGGCGGGATTTGAAATTTTGAATTGAAACGAGACACAATTTCGTACTTTTCCGTTCTAAAGCTTGTTTAATAATACATACATTCAGTTTCTCATTTTTTAAAAACCGTATCCTTCATCTTCTTCCTCTAATCATCTCAACACCAAATTTGTAAATATTAATAAAAATAATCAAGACGAGTTGCATTGGAATCATAGCAGAGTTCTCTATTACCTAGGGTAAGAAACTTAGGCGATTACGGAGATTCAAGTATCTAGAAATTTGGGACAACAGGTGAATTCAAGTTCTTTTGACTTGATTAGGTAGTGTGGCTTCTCCGCTCTTGATATAATGCTATGATAATGTTATAAGATGGTTTGAGACTAACTTAAGATTAAAATAAGATATAATTCAGTAACTAACAAAATAAAACAATATATACTATTTTATTTAAAATTCATAGGAGCTTAATTTCAACATCGATACTATACCCACTAACAGCATTACATCAAAGGCCTATGAGAAAGGGAAATCAATTATGGAAGGTGTGTTACTACTATTTGATTTGCCTACTAGAGTTTTATTTGATACTGGTGCAGCACATTCATTCATAGATAGTGCATTAGTGGAAAGATCGAGAATAACTGTAACATCCTGAATCTAGAGGCCAAAAGTTAAGTGCTACAGATGCGGTAGTCTTCTTTAGTTTAACTTATGGTGACAAAATATGACAATGCTAATGGTATCCATAATATCAGAAGCACGTGAATATGAACTAATCTCAGATTTCAAAACAATATTTTGCTGATTACATTTCAAAAAAATAATTGATATCCATGTTAAATAATCCCTTAACCGTTTCCCAAGTAATGATAAAATATACCAATTATAAAAATATGTGTAGTTAAAGCGCTCGGCAGATTCAAAGCGGTGGAGATGCAAAAAGTCATAGTGGGGATACAGCGAGGATATAGCGGGATATAGCGGATAGCTATAAAATACATATAAAACTCGTACTTAATGTTTTTACAAATATATAAATGGTAATTAAATGAAAAATTATCATTCAATTGAATTATAATTAACACATAAATGATTTTAAACAAAAAACATATGCGAATATACTTTAAATAAACGTAAAACTGTTATATAACATAATTGAATTTAGTAGAATATTAGAGTATTTTTATTTCTGAAAATATACTAAAAATTAAATCAAATAAATTAGTTTCATAATTTTTATAATGTATAAATGCAATTTTTTAATTCATTTTATTAAAGAAGATGTAGCAGAAATAGCAAAATATAGCTGGAATAACGAGATATAGCGGAAATAGCGGGGATTAAAGCGGAAAGGTTATATTTTGGGGCTATATGGAAAAATCATAGCAGTAGAAATCCGCTACGAGATTTTGTGGGGTAATAGCGGGGCATTAACTACACAGATAAAAGTACACCAATAGCGACATTCGACGATGCCCCTTCTGTTGATCAAAGCAATATGTCCTATCTGACTTATATGCATAGCAGAAAATAAGCAAAACAAAATGCAAATCCTAAATAGCTATCCGACAGCCTGCTCATCTCCGGAAGCTTTATTCGCCAAAATCTCAAATCCTGAAAACCTCAAACCTTAGCCTACTCAAATCAATTTTGAGCACCCGAGAGTTTAGGAAAACAAAAAACTACGAGTCAGACATAAAGCCTGGTGTGAATAAATTTTTTATATCTAGTTTACTGATATTTAATGAGACCACACCGCTTAGCGGAATGGGTTTCCCCTCACTAATATCCTCTTTAAAACATATATTTTGCAAATCGTTTCCTACAACCAAACTGGTTAATCAAACAAATTGTAATAATAATAACAATATCCAATATGCTAAAAAAAGGTAACAAATGGACTATCTATCCGAAATCTTGGCTGACTGCCCATAAATTGGACTAACTGCCTGTAATCTAGACTAACTGTCCTCATATCGGGCTAACTGCCCTTTTGGCCGACTTAGGCCTACCAAATACAATATCAAATGGTCTAAATAACTGTTAGACAAAACTTCTGGACGGTCTATCCTTAACTTACTTCTCCCTGGGTCAACTGATCTTGATGGTTTTGTGGCTTACCAGTAACCTGCCTCTGTACATAAATATTTGTTCTATGTGTAACCAACATTTTAGTCTTATCTGTGACTAAGCCCTACACACAGGAATTCTGGACTAAATTAGCTCGAGGCTAATAGATAATGAGCATATGGCACGACCCTACACAAGTCCTATCTGGTCTTCTGATCCGAGTCATTTTCTTAAGGTTAACTACCCTTTAAATTTTTCTTGAAAATCTTTTCAAATGATTTAACCCTTGAAACCATACATGTACAAGGAAAATACATATTTAGCTTTACTCTTAGCTATTTTGCCATGTTATATATATTTTACTCAAAATAGTGTTGATGATATTCAATGAGAATTAACTACCCTCTCAAAATAAGTTAAAGTCCTTTTTAACTTCAATACGTAGGCTATTCTACCTATTAATACTTTCGAAACCTTGGTTTAAAACCTTCAAAGAATCCCTTCGAAACCCTTGAAAGTAACCCTTTCAAAACCAAGTAAAACCCTTTACTTATCTAGGTCGAAAGGCCAAAACCTTCCTTTCGAAACCATTCTCAAAACCCTTCAAAACATTTGGAAATCCTTCCTTTCGAAAGCTTTAAAAACCTTAGACATCCTTCTTTTAAAACCTTTAAACATTTCCTTTCGAAACCTCTAGAAAAACCTTTTTCTTTAACCCTTTCGAAACGATCGGAAAAACCATACCTTTCGACTCCTATGAAACTCTAGGAACTACCCCTTTCAAAACCATTTGTTAAAAACCTTCTGAAAGCATCAAAACTCAACTCTTTAGAAAGTACTTGGGTTTAATTTAAACATGTGGAAAAACATCTTTCGAAACCACTCAAATCTGACTCTTTCGAAACCAATTTGGGTAATTCTTTAATCCAAGAAAAAATGGGTCTTTAAATCATTTAAGTCGAAAGCATCTGTTTAGAAACCATTTCCTAAGTAATGAAGTGATGACGTCAAAACCATCTCTTTGAAAGCATTGGAGAAGTAACCATGTTTTATCAAACAAAACAATCCCTTTGAAACCATGTAAGTCAAAAGGTAAAAAGGCAGCAGCTAGGTGTTTCGATTTACTCGAAAGCATTCATTTAAAAACAGAGATGCAACCTAATCGAAACCATTTCCTTTTAAACCATTTGACCTGGTCGAAACCTATTAAGGTGAAAGTATTTTAGTCAAAAACAAGTAGATGCATTTTCCTTTTAAAACAAGGCAAAGCTTCAACCCTTTCAGGATCCCATGGTTTCGACCCTATACCTTTTGCCCACATTTAATTCATTACATACCAGTTGCCTGATACCATATCCGTTGGTTTCAATTGTGTCGGAGGCAACAGAATGGAGGTGGAACCTAGTGCCCAAGATATCAAAACAGTGAAAACGTATTTACTTGTACTTTTAAACCGTTTCTTTTGTACCTAACCTGCCTTGTTTGTCTAAATCTAATTGGTTTCCATTGTACTTTTTCAAAAGTGATACCATTTTCCAAAAATAATAATTTCAAATTGTTTACAAAAAGCCCCTTCTCTATTATAAATTATATAAAACATTTAAGTCCCATACTATAAATAATTTTATATACCCATCGAAACACTTAGGAAAAATCTAGAAAAATTCCAAAAAATCTCTTTTAATATGTTTTCTAACATATAAAAATGAAAAACTCCAAAATATCTCCTTTAATATATTATGTAACATTTAAAAATTTTGGACTCAAACCAATTGTTATTTACCTGTATATAAACCCAAAAAACATTTTCTTTACTAGAAAATTCATATAAAACCCATATTAATTCCGTAAATTCTGAAAATTGAAACCCAACTCCAAATTATTATTTATGTCCTATATTTAAATTCGGAAGGCATAAAGATGTCATTTAATAGGGTTTTTGCCTTAAAACATATAATAAAACCAGTATGAACATGTATAAATCATCAACAAGTATATATAAACATTCCATTATTCAAAAACATGGCAAATCATTGCAAAATATTCAAAAATTCATCTTAAAACCGAAAATATAATCAAAAATGAGATGTAAGCATTATTCATCTTAGCTTTTGTGGTTAAAGAGATTGAGATATGAATAGATTTGATTTGCTTAAGCTTCTTCTTTAGCTTTCTTCTATCATTTCCCTTTTTTCCTTATTAATGGTGGCCGGCTTTGGTTTATTAAAATTTGAAAATGAAGTGAACGTATAAATAATACACGCCTAAGCTATAAAGATATAGGAATGGCCTCTTTCCCATTTTACCCCTCATCTAACTCATTTTAAACCCCTTTTTACTTCATTGTAAAATGGCACAACTACCCCTTTAATTAAGTTAAATCTCAATCCTCTAATCAACACATTATTTTATTTAATTTAACTAATTAAATATTTTAAATAATGTTATCAAAAAAATTGCGTGTTACAGACTACCCTCCTTAAATTATTTAGTCCTTGGAATTACGATAAGGTACACAACAAATAAAAAAGAAGGTAAAACATACCATCAAACAAGTCAGGATAAGTATCTCTAATCTTGGTCTCAACCTCCCAAGTACTGTCTCTATCATCGTCACTCCGCTAGACTTTGACCAATCTTACCATCTTGGTTCTAAGCCTCTTCCTATCTTTCGCAGCAATGCAAACTGGCTTCTTCACTATTAGGTCTGATTCTACCACTAAGTCATCTAGCACAGTCGTTGCAATAGTAGTCTTCGAATCTTTAACACAATTTCTAAGATGAGAAACATGAAAATCATTGTGGAGACCTGTCAAACTAATTCGTACATAATCCTCTCAACATAGGAAAAGGTCCAACGAATCTCGGTGTCAACTGTCATGATCTTCCGAATCTGATCACACACTTCATCGGTGACACCTTAATAAACACTTGATCTCCAGCTGAGAAATCTAAGTCTTCCTTTCTGCTATCTGCATAACTCTTCTGCCTAGACTGATCCTCCTTCATTCAAGCCCGAATGTCCACAATCTTTTCTACAGCTTCTCTGACTAAATCTGGACCAAGAACCAACCTATCCCCATTCTCCAACCAACATACGAGAGATTTGCATGGCCTTCCATACAAAGCTCAAACGGTGCCATCCCAATACTAGTATAATAACTGTTGTTAGAAAACCCAACTAGATGCATATGGTCTTCCTATGATTCCTAAAAATCAAGAACACAACCTCTTAGCAAATCCTCCAATATCTTGTTAACTCTTTACGTTTGCCCGTCTGTTTGTGGATGGTAAGCGGTACTCATCTTGAGCTTGGTTCCCAAAACTTCCTACAGACTTTTCTAGCTCACTTGTAAACAAAGGATCTCTATCACTAAATATGCAATTGGGAATTCCATGCAGTCTAACCACATTCCTCATAAACAACTTCGCTAAATCAGGTGCCATCCTAGTTGACTTAACTGGAATGAAATGGGAACTCTTGGTCAATCTGTCCACTATTACCCATATACTTTCATTTCCTCTTTTCGACCTGGACAACTCGTTAATGAAGTCCAAAGAAATAGAATCTCACTTCCATACTGGAATCTCCAATGGCTGAAGCAACCTACTTGGCTTCTGGTTTCGGCCTTTTCCTGTTGGCAATTCAAGCATTGCTTTACACACTAACCAATATCTCGCTTCATACCTTCCTAGAAGAAACTCCTCTTCATATCCTGATATATCTTAGCACAATCTGAATGAATAGAAAACTTCGAACAATGGCATTCCTCCAAGACTTCTTTCTTTATATTTCCTACATTTAGAATACATAATCTTCTTTTCTTTCTTAACCATTATTCTGGTCAAGATTGAAGTCCTTCAAGTCATCGCTCTCGGTTCCATTTCTCAATTTCCTGATCCGTGAAGCTAATACTGGGTCCTCCATCTGTTTAGAAGCAATCCTTTTGATCCTCACTGGTTGAACTTTCAAACAATACAATACAACTGTATCTCCACTAGACCCTACCTCAGATCTCCACTACACTCTGCAATCTGCCAATGCTTCCAAATCCTTCCTCAGCAATCGTCGCTAGGACGACATTCTAATATTTCCTGCTAAGTGCATCTGCAACCTTGTTGTCTTTCCCTGGTGTGTACTCAATCCCAAAATCATAAGCGACTATGAATTATAACCATCTATGGTAGATACGGTGATGAAGAGGAATGAGAAGTTCATCAGGGGGTTGAAAGCCCGAGTTAGCTAGGGCTACATTACCTCATATTAGAGATCCTTTTGATGTTGTTGCGAAGATGGCTTTGCGACATGAGGAGATTCTTGATTCTTTAAAGAAGAGTAAGGCTAAGAAGGTCCAGGTTGGGTAGGGCCAAAAAATGAAGTTCTTTCCTAAGAAGTGTCCTCAAAAGGGTGGAGTAGCTAAGAAAGGGAAGTTTGAGATTGTCTGCTTCAAGTGTAACAAGAAAAGGCACTTTGCAAATGAATGTCATGCTGGGAAAGCAGAGTAAGCGACAGGAAGGAAGAATGTCAAGAGCTTCAACTGTGACCAGATAGGCCACTAAAAGAACCAGTGCAAGGAGCCCGCTAAGGATGGAAAGGGCAAGATGTATGCATTGGAGCCTACAATCTCGAAGCCGATAGCTCAAGAGAAAAGGAAGGTAGTTTTAGGAGGTATGCTTCATATTCATGGTATATTTATTAGCATTCTATTTGATACTGGTGCATTGTTCTTTTATATCTAGATGTTTGATAGATAAGCTTAACCTAAAACCCACATATTTAGTTACTTCCATACAGGTTATGAATCCAATAGGAGGGTATGCAACCCTAGGGTTTAGATGCGACCAGTTAGACGTTGGCATGTTAACTTATCCTTTTGTTTGCAGTTTGCATGTATTTTATTTTGTGGGTTTAAAAATTATCTTTGGGATGGATTGGTTAAGTGAGTTCGATGCTAAGATATTTTGTCAGGAGGAAAATATCTCCTAGACACCCTGATTGTGGCAATAGGATTATTTATACCGTAGAACGTTCTAGAAGTGAGATGTATGCTTTATTTGGTGGTTTGGAATTAAATGATGAGTTGAGCTGAGTTTTTGTGGTTAGATAATTCATATTTTTTGAGCCTGTTGTAGGACTGCCACCGAAACGATTCATTGAGATTTATATAGATTTGGTTTCGGGAGTAGAACCAGTGAGTAAACCGCCAAGCCGGATGACTCCTACAGAGATGAGGGAGTTGAAGGTGCAGTTAGTGGATTTGGAGGGCCAAAGTTTAATCAGTCCTAGTAGTTTGCCTTGGGGTGTAGCTAGAGTGTTTGCTAAGAAGTCTGACGGATTGGTGAAGCTGTGTATCGTTTATCGTAAGTTGAATGAGAGGATGATAAAGAATCGATATCCATTGCCTAAGATTGACAATTTATTCGACCAATTGAGTGGAGCCAAGGTATTCTCGTAATTGGATTTGGCGATAGGTTTCCATCAACTCGGAGTAGCAAAGGATAGTATACCTTTGATGGCGTTTAGGACTAGCTATGGGTCGTAAGAACGGTTAGTTATGTCGTTCGAACTGACTAATGCGCCAGCTTTCTTTGTGGATTTGATGAACTAGGTTTTTCAAGAGCACTTTGTTAGGTTCATGTTGGTTTTCATAGATGATATCTTTATTTACTTGAAGGATGAAAAGGAGCATGAAGTTCATCTTAGAGTGGTGCTTGAGATGCTAAGGCAGCATCAACTAAAGGCGAAGTTTTTGAAGTGTCGCTTCTAGAAGAAGGAAGTGAAGTTTCTTAGTATAAAGGGTTGTCAGTAGATCCAACTAAGTTTGAATCAGTGAACAGTTGGAAGAGACTCGAAACAGCGACTAAGATAGAGTTTCCATGGGTTGGCAGGTTATTATCGGAGATTCATTAAGGATTTTTCGTGGATAGCTGCACCGATGAACAAGCTAACGAGGAAGGATGTGAAGTTTGTGTGGACCGATAAGTGTGAGGAAACATTCCAAAGTTTGAAACATTTATAGACCCATGCACCTGTGTTGGTTTTTCCATAAGGGAATCAGAATTTGGTAGTTTATACCGATGTGTGTGGAATAGGATTAGGAGCTGTGCTGATGTAGAGAGGTAAAGTGATTGCCTATGCTTCTAGACAGCTTAGACTGCATGATGTCAGATAACCGATGCATGATTTGGAGTTGGTTGCAGTGATTTTTGCATTGAAGGTATGCATACATTACCTTTCGGGAGAAATGTTTGAGTTATATACAGATCTTAAGTCGTTGAAGTATTTGTTCTCTCAAGAAGCATGAGATACTGAAGCATACCCATATCTGGACAACTCCTCAAACCTCCTAGCATAATCCAAAACAGTTATCTTCTCCCTGCTCTAACTTAGAAAACTTCCTAATCAGAGCTGACTATGCCATAACATGCATGAACCTCTCCTGAAATCTCCTTTTGAAATCTTCCCAGGTTATAGTCTCTTCATCCACCGCCACGCTATTCCACCAGAACAAAGCAGCTCCTTGAAGCTGTCTAGATTCCAACCTCCTCTTCTACTCATCATTGAGTCTCAAGTCTGCAAAGATCCTCTCACGATGCAACAACTAATTCTCTACCTCAATGGCATCCTCCATTCCAATAAATGGCTTCCCTCCAAGTTAAGTGTAATTTCCCCTCGATTTAGCATGCCGATTAACTACTGAAACTTTCGAAACCCCTGCTGCTGCAGCATTTCCTCCTAATACTCTTGCTACAACTCTCGTCTACACCATATTCATGAAAAACGGGTACATAGCTTTCATTCCTACTTACGTGACTTCAGCACCCACATTCTCTACTTATGTCTAACCTTGACCTCTTCTCACATTAGCCTGGTATTCCCTTCGGTATCTTCCCTTCCTGGGTTAACTCTTCCTCTTCTACCATCCCTATCTGTATTCAAACCTTACGAGATACAGAAAAATAGCCTAATCAAAGACGGAAGGCTAGAGATAAAGCGTATACTTATATATAGAAAATACAAGTACGTTACTATAGCATTATTCCATACCCCAAGTCTACTCTTGTTCCTTAGGATTATGATTTAAAAACCATTTTTTAGTTAATTTTTTTCATAAACCTATGCTCTGATACCAAGTTGTAACATCCCATATCTAGAGGCCAAAAGCTAAGTGCTAAACATGCTGCAGTCATCCATAGTATTAACTTTTAGTGACAAAATATGACAATGCTAATGGTATCCATAATATTAGAAGCACATGAATATGAACAAATCACAGATTTCAAGATAACATTTTGCTGATTACATTTTAAAACAACAATTCATATCCATGTTACATAATCCCTTAACCGTTTCCTGATAATGATAAAATACATCAATTGTAAAAATACGTCAAGAGCGATGTATGATGAGGCCTCCTTGGTTGATCAAAGCAATATAGTCATATCTGACCTATACACAGTGGAAAATAAGCAGAACAATCTATAAATCCTAAATATCCATCTGGCAGCTACCTGCTCGTCTCCCCAAGCTTTATTCACCAAAATCTCAAACCTTAAAACCTCAACCTTCTGTCTACTCAAATTAATTTTGAGCACCCTAGTGTTTAAGAGGAAACAAAAAACTATGAGTCAAACATAAAGGCTAGTGTAAATAATTCTATTACATCTTGGTTTACTGATATTTAGTGAGACTGCGCCGCTTAGCAGAATGAGTTTCCCCTCATTAATATCCTCTTTAAAATATATGTTTTGCAAATCCTTTCCTGCAACCAAACTAGTTAATCAAACTGATTATAATATTAGCAATATCCATTATGCTAAAAATAGGTAATAAATGGAACATCTATCTGAAATATTGATTGAATTCCTGTAAACTGGACTATCTATCCGTAATCTGGACTAACTGTCGTCAAACCGGGCTAACTGCCCTTTTGGCTTACTCGGGCCTACTAGATACAATATCAAATAGTCTAAATAATTGTTAGACAAAACTTCTGGACGGTCTGTCCTTAACTTACATCTCCTTAGGTCAACTGATCCTGATGGTTTTGTGGCTTACAAGTAACCTACCTCTGTATGTAAATATTCCATTCTTTGTGTAACCAACTTTTTAGTCTTACTTGTGACTATGCTTTATACACTGGAATTCTAGACTAAATTAGCTAGGGGCTAATAGCTAATGAGCATAGGGTGTGACCCTACATAAGTCCTATATAGTCTTCTAATCTGAGTCATTTTTTTAGGGTAACTACACTTTAAATTTTCCTTGAAAATATTTTCAAAATTATTTAACCCTTTAAATCATATGAAACACCTCGCACCCCATAATATACCCAAAAAGGGTATACCAAAGGATGTTGTGCGTTGTAGGTATAGCTAAAGCATCACAGAGACTAAGATTCATAAGACAAATAAATAAAAATAGTGGAAACATTAAATAACAAGTAGACATTTAAAATTAAACTTCACTTCAAAATAGAATATGTCTTAAAAACAAAAATACACATGGCTTGTGAAAAATACAATCTCAGTCACATCATCATAGTACATAAAAAATAAAAATCATCCCTCTCATAAAGTACCGGTACATCCAAAGTCAAATGAAAAAAAAAACTGAAAAGACGAAGAAGAATACATTAACAACTCCAAAAATATATCTCCAAGCGGTTCGAATCTACTGTCCTCGATTCTGTTGGCCTATGGGGGAAAAAGGGAAATAAAAGAGTGGGTCAGACTATAAGTCAGATGGGTGAAAGTAACAACTAGCATTCCTAAGCAAGATAAAGATAATAGAATAAGCAACAGTTCTAGCATGAAAGGAAAATACAAAAAAGATAAAACTAGGTTAAATACGTTTCTGATTCTGTTTGACTGTTTTCTTTGATTATTTGATTGAATTGATTGTTTTCACTTGTCTTAAACTGCTGTGATTAGGCTGAAACCCTAATCCTATCTCAAATGTTATCTTGATTAGCCTGAAAATCATAATTCTACCCATTGATCGTCCTATCTACCTCTATTGTGTCACCGTGAGCCAATCCAGTTGGTCATAGCAAAAGACACCTCTTGGTGCTTGGAACGTAGTAGCGAATTATTTACCCTGATAAATGCCGCACGCTCGGCCATCGCCGGTACATACTAACTATCCCTCCCTATTTTTACCTCTTATTTACCCTAATTAGCATAAGCGTACCCAGCCTTACCTAACTACTGTGAGACCATCAGTCCTAGTCTGAAAGCGATGCTCCCCAGCCTTACCTGAGTGTTGTGAGACTATCAGTTCTAGCCTAAAAGGGAATGCTGCCAGTACTGGTCTTAACAAACAAATTCTAGTTTGCGCCCCTTGCCCGAATAATCAAATTTGAGCCTCTATCTACTGACCACTTATTTACCCAAGTTAGCATAAGCGTGTTCCATCCTCACCTAACTATCGTGAGACCATCGGTTCCTGACTGAAAGGGAATGCTGTTGGAACGGGCCCTACTTCTACTTTTTCTTATTAACTTAGTGTAAGTTTTAAAATAAGCCTCTTCTGTTATTTCAGCTATATTTGCTTATTAACATAATTTAAGTTTTAAAATTAGCCATTTCTGTTATCTCTAATTATAACATAGGTTATAATTGTTACTATTCTATTTTCACTTTTTAGTTATAGCCACTAGTAATAAACATGCTTGCAAATGTCTCAAATTTGCCTATCTCGGTCTATCTTCTTTTTATTATAATTTTTCTTATTTTATATCTAATTTCTGTAAATTTAGTGTTTTTCTATTTTAATCCATATTAGCGAATTCTTCTCTTTTTAATGTTCTATTTATGTAAAAACGAATAAAAAGAAACTAACATTTACAAGCTAAATTCTAAGTTAAAACAGATGTCAATAAACGTAAATATCTGTAAATAACTGAATATAAATAGCTAAATAAAATAGGCTAAAAAGAACTTTAAAAACTAGCTGTAAATAACTTATATAAAAACTATCTCAAAATTGTAGAAAAACAACAACTATCGAGAACCCTATTATTTTAAATTACTTAAAAATCTAAAATAATTACAAAACACTCACCTATGGTCCTTGGCTCTAGTCCTTGAATTTCCCAGATCCACTTCTAGGGCGTAGTATATTTTTATTCAAAAGATCTCCTCCCAAGAAAAAAAAAATCTTTTTAGGGTCCAGCCTCAAGCAATGAACCCAATTGGGAGAAAATCTGAATGAGAAAAATAGCTAGACCTAGGATGTTATTTATAGTGTGACTTAAGGATCTCAGACTATTGGACTTAAAGATTAAATCTAGTGCAACCACGTCATAGGCTCGCTAGGAACCATTGAATGGAAGCACGAACACGTAACATTGGAAGAAAATTGAAAAACATGTTTATTGGTATGCACCTAGATGATTCTATGCCCAAAATAAATGGCGGGTCGACCTAAATACAATAGCGATCGACCCTAAGGTCGACCTAACCCTCAACGGGTTGACCTATAGGTCGACCTGGCCCATATATGGGTCAACCTAGGCCTTGTAATATATTTTTTCATTTTGTTCATTAAATTCTGAATTTTTATTTCTCTAATTCTAAATTATAAGGGTCCTTAAATAATTTAAGTCTGAAGCATCTGTTTCGAAACCATTTCCTAAGTAACGAAGTGATGGCATCGAAACCATCTCTTTGAAAGCATTAGAGAAGTGACCATGTTTTACAAAACAAAACAGTCCCTTCGAAACCATCTGGGTCGAAAGGTAAAAAGGTGGTGGCTAGGTGTTTTGACTTAGTCGAAAGCGTTTTTTTAAAACAAAGATGCAACCCAATCAAAACCATTTCCTTTTAAACCATTTGACCAGGTCAAAAAAACCACCAAGTCGAAAGAATCTTAGTCGAAAACAAGCGGGCGCATTTTCCTTTAAAACCTAGGGAAATCTTCAATCCTTTCAGAACCCCATGGTTTTAACCTTATGTCTTTCACCCATATCCAATTCATTACATACCAGTTGCCTGATACCATATGCATTAGTCTTGACTGTGTCGGATGGGATAGTATGGAGGCAGAACTTGGTGCTGAAGGTATCGAAACAGTGAAAAACCTATTTATTGAACTTTTAAACTCTTTCTTTCAACCTAACATGCCTTTTTTGTCTAAATTAGATTGGCTGCCATTGCACTTATCCAAAATTGCTGCCATTTTCCAAAAATAACAGTTTCAAATTATTTACAAAAATCCACTTCTTCATTTTAAAATACATAAAACATTTAAGTACCATACCTTAAATAATTTTATATACCCACTAAAACACTTATGAAAAATCTAGAAAAAAATTTCAAAGAATCTTTTTTAATATGTTCTTTAACATAAAAATTTCTGACCCAAACCAATAATTATTTACCCATGAATAATTAATAACCCAAATAATATTTTCTTTACTAGAAAATTCATATAAAATCCACATTAATTCCAAAAATTCTGAAAATTGAAACCCAACTCCAAATTATTATTTCTGACCTATTTAAAATTCAAAAAGTATAAAGATGTCATTTAATAAGGTTTCTTCACTAAAACATATCATAAAATCAATATGAACATGTATAAATCATCAACAAGTATATATTAACATTCCCTCATTCAATAATTGCAAAATATTCGGAATTCATCTTAAAACCGAGAACACAATCAAAAATGAGATGTAAACATTATTCAACCGAGCTTTTGTGATTAAAGAGATTGCGATATGAACAGATTTAATTTGCTTAAGCTTCTTTTTTAGCTTTCTTTTATCTTTTTCCCCTTATCCTTGTTAATGGTGGCCGATCTTGGTTTATAAAAATTTGAAAATGAAGTAAACGTGTAAATATAAATGGCTAAGGGATAAAGATATAGGAATGACCTTTTTCCCATTTTACCCTTCCTCCAATTCACTTTAAACCCCATTTTAGTTCATTGTTGAATAGCAATGCTACCCCTTTAATTAAATCAAATCTCAATCCCCTAATCAGCACTTTATTTTATTATATTTAACTAATTAAATATCATAAATAATGTTACCAAAAACCTTGGGTTGCACAAAACCTATGATATGTGCATGAGGTTATTACTATGTGAAATCCCGTTGCAGGATTAATGCACTTGCCTATTATCTGACATGATCTTAAGTTGGTTATAAATGGCGCAGAGTTAAATTATGATGCATATGTGCTTAGTTTAGCGAGATGCAGATTGATCTTGGGAATGGATTGGATGGCTCGGTATGGAGTAGTTTTAGATTGTGATAGGAGGGTAGTTCTTTGACTATTCATGGGAAGCACGATTCGATAGTTTTGTATAAGCCAGACATTTTCATGATGAAATCGTACTTGTATTTGTCAGACCTATTGCACGATGAGTTGGCAGTTATCCCCATAGTTATAGCTTTTCCATACGTATTCATTGTGGTTTTCGAACTTCCACCCCATATAGAAATTGTTTTTAGGATTAACCTTAACAAAGACGCTTGGCCGGTGGTAGTTCCTTTGAAACATATGTCTCTAAATGAGAAAAGATAATTGGATAAACAAGTTCTGGAATCATTGTAGAAAATATGAAAATTTAGTGAAGTAATTCTGAGTGGGGCGCACCTATCATTTTCTCTACTAAAGCAGATGGTTTCCTTGGGTTATGCATCAACTATCGGGAATTGATTAAGCTGATGATGAAAAATAGTTATCCATTACCTCACGTTTGACGACCTCTTCTATCAACATTTTGGGGCAAAGTATTTCTCGTTGCTTGACCTTGCTACAAGATTTCACCAGTTGAGAGTTGCTAAGGACAACATCTGAAGATCGCTTTTTGTACTTCGGATGGATTATTTGGGTGAGTTATGATGCCATTTAGTCTGACTAATGCCCAGGCTTATTTTGTTGATTTAATGAGTAGGGTGACTGGGGTCTTCCGAAAGCAACTAAATAAATCCATAGTCATATTTGTTTATGATATCCTGATGTTTTCTGGAGATGATAAGGAGCATGATTTGCAGCTAAGGGAAGTACTAGATGTGCTTAGAAGGAACTAGTAAAGAGATAAATTTTCGAAGTGCCATATTTGGAGGAGTGAGGTATAATTTCTAGGACATGTTGTATCTAGGAGTGGGTTGGCGGTGGGCTCAGGAAAAATGGCAGCTGTTATATGATTGGAAGGTTCTGAACAATGTTTCAAACTTACATAGTTTCTTAGTATTAGCCGGTTTCTATCAGAAGTTCATAGATGATTTTGCATAGATATCTGCACCATTGATGAAGCTTATGAAAAAGAGTTTGGTCTGTGTTTGGAATGCATGGTGTGAAAAGGCATTTGTCAAGTTAAAGGAGATGTTGACAAGTGCACCTATTTTGGTTCTTGATGGTACCAAACCATTTAACATCTACATTAATACTTGCGGCAATAGTCTTGGGACCGTATCGATGTGGAAGGTAAAGTTATAGCGTATGCAAGACACAGTTGAAGACGGACGAGAAGAACTACCCAACATATGATTTGGAATTAGCTAAGATTGCATTTGCTTTGAAATTATGGAGGCACTATTTACTTAGGGAGAGATTTGAATAGTATACATACCATAAGTCATTGAATATTTGTTCACTCAGAAGGATTTGAACTTAAGACAACATAGGTGGATTGAATTCTTAGCATAAGGAGCATGCGACATTGAGTGCTGTGATATTAGGGATGAAGCAGCTTGAGTGCATTTCTAGATTTGATTTTTAACCTCTAGCAGATATTACACCTAGGATATTGGCAATCTTAGAGGTAAGGCCTATGAGACTGGATAGGATTGGTATGAATCAAAGTTAGGATGCAGAGTTGGTTGAGATTATAGATCAGCTCAAGAAAGGTGAGAAGTTGAGTCATTTGGAGCGATATACAAAATATGGGAATGGATGCTTGAGGAGGGATATAAGACTGTGTGTACTAAAGTCAAAGGAATTAATCGATGAGGTGCTAGTGGACTATCATCATTCGAGGATGACCATTCATCCTGATGGTGACAAAATATACAGGGAAATAAAGAGAGTTTACTATTAGCTAGGGATGAAGAGAGATGTAGCAAGGTATGGGGCAAGGTATCTCACCTGCTAAAGAGTTAAGGTGGAGTAGAGAAAACCAAATGGATTACTGATGCCTTTATAAATTCTGCAATGGAAGTGGGAAAGTGTTTTAATGGATTTTATAGATGGGTTACCAATGAGTAAAAGAGGAAATAAGAGTATTTTGGTTGTGGTAGATCGACCGATGAAGTTAGATTGCATTGGATTCGCAGATGTGTTCTCTATAATCTAGAGTAAGAATCATGGGCGATAGCGAAGATTCAATTTTCTAGAAATTCAAGACAATGGGCGAATTCGAGTTCTTTTGACTTGAGTTGGTGAGTATGACTTTTTTAATTTTTGCATAACGCTATGATAATGTTATAAGATGGTATGTGGCTAATTAAAATATATATAATTTCGTCTAAGTCAGAAGCTAATAAAATAAAAAAAGAGAATACTGTTTTATTAAAATTCATATAAACCTAATTTCAGTACCGATGTGAATCAAAACCTCGTAAAAACCATAATTTGATGCTATGAAATAGTAAGGACCCTAGGAACTAAGTAGATAACATATATAGTATAGAATCACCAAAATGAAGAATGAAGCAAATAATCAAAATTTGGAAACTAAAAATCAGAAAACGGGAAGAAAATTTCGTATCTGAAGCATGCATCGATCAACTGGTGGTGCACACCGGTCTACCGATGGATGTCCCAAATTAGGAATTCATGGTATTTGAATTCCCGAATCAACGTATATTATTCTCACCTTTTGAATGCTGATCCTTGTGGATTATTTAGACACTTTTATGGTTTGGTTGTATATTGTTTGGATGTATAAATCAATGGTAGTAATAATGTATGGATGTAATATGTGTGGTTTGGAATGGTTGTTGAATACTCGAGGCATACATGGTGAGTAGCTTGATTATAGCATGGCTCGAAATTGGAGTATGCGATTTGGAAAATGGGTGATGTAAGACATAGATAGAAATGATGAAATATAAATATGGTACATACGGCTTTGGATTCTGTAGTTTGGTGAAGTCTTAGTGTATAGTTAGCAATACAAATACCCTAATCTTGAAGTGCACACGGCAGGTCCTTGATTCATGATATTGACGTGGCATTCTCCTATAGAGCAAAAAGGTTGGTCCAGGAGAGATTTTGTTGTGGACAACAATCGTCTTGTAGCGCACGTGGCATGACCAGGCGTGAGTCCAATAAGTGACTATCCTTTATCGTAAGTAGCGAGCACGGATAGTTGTAGACATGTAAGCCTTTACCGTAAGAGGTGAGACTAGATTGTGTTTCGGGTTATTTTGATGGTATAATATCATTCTATAACACGACGTAGGTGGGTCCTTAAGATATTATACTTAGACTTAAATCATTTTATATCACTGTCACAGAAGTATACATGTATTAGATTTGCTTCACTCATACATACATATGTCTAACCCACCCCTATATTCTTTTATCGATATTATTTAGGTTGAAGGACTTTGGAGACGTAGTGAGTTTGGAGATAAGATCTATATATATTGCAAATATTGCATATAATTGTTGCATAAATAATCTATAACAAAAAGCTAAGACGTGATACTTTGTGGACTTGATTTAGTTTCAATTTTATAGACTTATGTTGTGCTATCGAGCATGTAATCAAAAATATATTCATGTAATATGATAATTTGTTTGACCTTCCACTGTAAGACTCTAAAAGTTATTAGTTAGCTTAGTTATTATAGTTTTACTTTGTGCTCTCTCTGTGTATATCATATGTATTATCTTTCAATGAATCAACATATTGGGACTTTGTTCTATCATGAGGTTCGAAAATGGTGAGTTATTAGAAAAATGTTCACCCAGATGTAAGACCCAAAATAATTTTGAGCCTTGGGCGAATTTTTATATTAAGATTTAGAAATTGAAAATGTATTTTAAATTTAAATGTTAAGTTTAAATATAAAAAGAAATTTGACAAAGGTTTAAAAATAAAAATAATTTGTTTAAAAATTAATCTAATAAGTTTTGAAATTGCAATATATAATTAATATGATATTAATTAATCAATTATTTAAAAGATAATAGATGTGTGTGTGTTAATATATATACAACTATAGAAGTAATAGTTGAATATCCATCTTAAATTGTTCAATGTAAGTTAAATAAAATTTTAAAATTCGTTAAACATTTAGTTAAATTGTTTAATTGAAAAAAATGATATATTTGATAAATGGTTAATTAAAAATATATATTGATGTACGTAACAATTTAATTGTACATAAGTTATAGTAATAAGGGTGCATTTGGCATACATCCCTATTAAGGTTTGAAAATACACAAAACATCTCTCCATTTTTTTAATAAATTTGCGGTCCCTGTTTTTAAATTCATGTGTGCATAAAGACCTAAATACTCTTTACGTTTAATATTTCAAATGCGTGTAATTTTATGTAGAAACATCGGATGAGCATACCGTTTTCATCAAAAATCAAAAATATTATTAAGTTTTTAAATGAGATCCATTGTTGATACTAAAAAATCATATTTGCAATAAAGATGCAACTATTCCATATTTTTGCAAACAATTCTGCAAATTTTAAGCATCTTCGATTTTTCTTCAAATCTGCAACTTTTGCATATAATTACAGACATTTCTACAATAATATGGTATAATTGCAGACATGTCTGCAATTATTGCATATAGTTGCAGAAATGTATGTAGCTATTGAATATAACTACAGGCATTTCTGCAGTTGTGTGATTTCAGTTGCAACAATTGCCTATAATTGCAGCATTTATGCAATCATATGGTATAATTGCAGACAAATCTGCAATTATTGCATACGCTTGCAATTATTGCATATAATTGCAGGCATTTCTGCAATTATATGGTATAATTATAGACATGTCTGCAATTATTGCATATAGTTGAAGAAATGTCTGCAACTATTGCATATAATTGCGGACATTTCTGCAACTGTATGGCATAATTGTAGACATGTCTACAAATTATGCATATAGTTGCAGAAATGTCTGCAATCATACCATATAATTGCAAAAATTTTAAAAACATCAATTTAATTTTTTTACATATGTACAATGCCACTCATTGGAAAGATAATAAAATTTATGACTTAATGGTGTAAATGGTTTGTTAATCCGTCGTTTCTATAAAAAGTTATAGTATTTTAAATATTGATAATTAATGGGGTGCATATTTTAATTATGGATGTAAGCATAACATCTATGAAGAATCAACGTTGCTGCAATGGAGAAGAGAGGTATTGTAGGAAAGAAAATTGTACTATTTGAAAACATGTATGTAATTTATATCTTTTTTACAAGGAGGATGTTTTGTGTATTAAGTTTGATTTTAAGGGCGTGTCACTTGATTTCACTAAAAATAATGGATTTTAAGGGCGTGTCGCTTAATTTATATCTTTTTCTTGTATCCTAGATAACTACACCTTCTTGTAAGTGGTCAGTGCCTTCCTTTCAACAACATCACGTTATACGTTTGGAGAAATGTCGACCTTAACGGATGCCTTGGGTACAACGTCATAAAGGTAAAAGGATATGCTTTCGATGTGGGGGAGCCTCACATATAACGAAGGCAAGCCGTGAGCCCCTTAGGTGTTTCTAGTGCAGAAACTATGGACATAACATACCAATTGCTCCGTAACGATTACAAATGTTCACAAGCCAGGCAATCTGAGAAGTTAAAGAAGGGAGGTCTTGGTTTGTTCTTCATGCTTGGCTTTTTAAAGTTGAAAAGGATCTTGCTCATTCGGGCTATGGAAGAATAGGGCGACCTATTTAGATCTACTAGAAGTACCTCTCTCTCACTCTCTCATTTTAGTGTTATTCTCTTTTTTGAGAATGAGGGGAATGAGCTTGATGATGAGGTGTTAGATGTGAACCAAAAAATCATTTTGTCAGCAACCTCAAGTGGCGAATAAAAAAATCAAAGACATTGAATGGGGACGAGTTGCTTGATGAAATGGTTCTAGAAAACCCAAGCTTAAATGCATTTGAATGGTCGCCTATAGATCCCATAGACTAGACCCTTCAGTCTAAAACACAAATCAACGTCAATTTTTTGAGCGGTTTGAAAAAAATTTAGTCATGGTGTATTCTATGGTGGCGGATGATGGGGGAAATCTGAACTATAACAAATGATAAGGCAACTAAGAGTGATGCTCTTACTTGTTTTAAAATTGCAAACAGGTTTGCATACTTAAAGTGGTATAGTTGAGTTGGATTCTATGGAGAATGATGAAGGGGTAACCGGGACTGTTTCTTTGGTTAATGATATTGAAAATTTGTCCTCTAGTCATGAGGATGATGGAGTCAGTTTGCAATTAGGCAACAATATGATGATTTTACAAGAGAAGGGGAAGAGGATTATTTTTGGGGTCGCAGCGGAGCCTAGTTTCGAAGACGGTTTTGGTGAGGCTAAGGATAGGCGGTTGGCTGCTATTGTAGTGGATAACAGGATAGGGACTGTTTGGTTTAACAGGGATCTGGAGCGGGATGAGGAGGGGTTCATTCTTGATGATTTGGTGGCAGATAAAGTGGAAAAATAGACAGGCCCTATTGGGTGAGTTTCTTGGGTGGATGGTTGTGTGGTGATAATGTCTTGCGGGAGGATTAAGTGCGTCCAAGAGCGGTGGCATTCGTTTCAAACATTTTTCAGAGATTGTTATGCACGATGCTTTGAGCTCGGATGCAATGGTCGATGTTAAACTGGCAGTAGTTTCATCATTGGATGCGAGGTGGATCTAGTCCTAGCAAGGAAAGCTTTATTTTACGCTATAAGTATGGAGCATTCATCAGGGCCTAGATGTAGATGTAGGTGAAATTCTCTTCAATCATGTTGTTAACTGGTTTTTTGATCAAGCCGATTTCAATCGAAAGTTAGAACGTCAAAACGAAGATAAAATGATTCAAGAACTTTGGAAACATCATAAAAAGGAAAGAAGAAAGAAATATTAAAAAAATGAGTGGAAAAAGTTGACTTAAGATTTTCAACATGGCGCTTAGTGTTGGAACTAAATCGTACCTGAGATGAGGAATAGAGGGACAAGACAACGTAACATGGAGTCGGACCCAAGTCAAACCCAATATAAACTTGCGTCAGACCAGAGTCCACTCAGAACCGAGTGACTTGGAGTCGGACTCGAGTCAAACCCAAGACAAATCGGGTTAGACTCGAGTCAACTCAAAACCGAGTAACTTGGAGTCGGACCTGAGCCAAACCTGAGACGAAGTAGGGTCAGACCTGAGTTGTGATTTTTCTCAAGTCAGGCTCACAAACAATCAGTTCGGACTTCAAGCATTCCAACCTTTGGATGACCCCCAAACAAGAAGAAGACAAAATGACTTGAAACATGGCAAATTCTTAGAAGAGCTAGAGAAACAACTTTGGAAAGTTTCACTATGTTTGGAGCTAACTCCTTAACTTGGTACCGAGTTAAGGAATTTCAAAAAAACGACTCCAAACTTGATAAACACACTTAGAGGAAGCTAGAAAAGAACTGGAAGAAGTTTCACCTAAAATAGGACTAAGTCCTCAACTCAGTACCGAGTCAAGGATTTGACTTGGTACCGATTTAAGGATTCTGACGAGTTAAGGATATTGAGTTGGTATGCATTTTAAATGCCAAGTCTTGGCATCTTCATATTTCTAGCAAGTGATCCATGAGTCTTCTTATGCGTGTTCATGAAGTTTTGTAGAGTTCCAAAGAACGAATCATAAGAAATAAAGGCATGACGGTTCGAGCCATGAAATAACCCAAGTTGCGGAAGGATAATAATCAAAACTCGTCAATAACCTACCAAATTACATGGAGAACATCTAGAGGAAGCAAAGAGCTCGAAACAAAATGGTTTAGCTAAGTTATGGCTAAGTTTTAGAGTCGGCCCCGTGTCACCGGGCTTGACTGGGTACCGAGTCTAAATCATAACTTGGGTTGTCACAATATTTCTTATACCACCTTGGGCCAGTCTCTGGATTTTTCGCGAGCTTTTGATCCGATATAACTGCTATCCTATAAATACAAACCCTAAAGTAACCAAGAAAGTATCTGGATTCTGCTTTCACTATGCAAGAATTCTATCTCATCTTCAAATCTTTCTTTTTCACAACAGTCACCATGGTAGCTCCTCTAGGCAATTCTAGGACTTAGAACTTGCCTAACCTCTATACTTGTGGTTCTTTCTCTTTCAAACTCCTTATAATCTCATGCAAACCAGATTAAATCAATAAGCAAAGTTATAAAGTGGATGTAGGCTTAGTTAGCAGCCGAACCACTATAAAAATCTTCATATCTCTCTTATTTCTTTACTTTATTACTATTTTCTATTATATTTACTCTATTTTCACAGAGCTAGCACTTTCACATAATACTCTTAGGTGTAGTTCCATTTGGTTTAACATTTTGGCTCTTTCACTGAAAGAACTATATCCATGGTTAGATCTAGCTATCCACTTTGGATTGAATAGATCCAGAAGTTAGATCCAAAAAGTTTACTTGATGAAATTAAAGATTTGCTGCCTAAAGATTACCAAAAGGAAATCCACATCCAGGAGATCCACATGAGCAATTATTGGTGGTGATGGAACAAACACCTACCAAACTGAAGCTAACAATGGAAAACCTGCTCCAGACTCTTCTTCTCACCGAGAAGTTTTCACAGAAGGAGAACTCAACCTGAAGGTTAATGAGATTAACCAAAAAGTAGCTAATAGCCAGAAAGCTCTTATGGATAAGATTGATGCTTTGCTAGCACTGTAACCATCAAGTTCCTCGAGAGATAGGCATGAAACTGCAGTTGCTATGGAACAGGAGAATTCCTTTGTTCTAGGCTTAAACGAGAGGAATGTCAAATAAAAACTAAAAGAGGTAGCTGGTGGAGATAGAATGATTGTTAAAGGGACGATGGTAGTGCTCCTCTTATCGAAAGACAACCTATTGCTAACCCAAATCTTGGAGTGAATACTCCTCACTCCTTAAGTGAACAACGCAATGCTTGTTTCTCACTTTAAAGGTGACATGCAACTTGATGGTGATGGATTAGAACTAAATGCTGATGTATATAGGCAAAATACTGAAAATTAAGTCCAAACTACCATGATAAGTTTGATCATGCATCAACGGAACTCCGCAGGAGTGGTTCTCCCAAAGAATGGAGAATTTAGGCTTCAATCGGCAAACCGAGACTGTTTGCGAAGTCAAACACTCAGCATAGCCCCTGACCGTCAACCTTTAGATTACCGAGCCATCGAAGATTGCATCAATGACATGATCAAATGGTTGGTGAAGGAAAGTAGGGTCAGGAATAATAAGGAGTAGGGTTTCGCACCAGCCGAACTCAGTTCATTAAAAATGTTCTAAGAGAAGAATGTCCTCGGAAGTTCGACATGCTGACTATGCCATCATAAAATGGAACAACTTATCTTAGACAACAACATTTCTTGGAAGGAGTCGCTTCCATGTGGTTTACGAGACTTCTGTCGAAATCCATTTCCACTTTTAATGACCTAACAAATAGGTTTTGGAGAAGTTCAGGCTCCATTCTACACATCCTAAGGACGTCACAAGGACATGATGTCTTTATTTAGCCTGTCATAAGACCTAAAGAATCACTAAAGGGATTCTTGGGCCGATGGAACCGCATCTTCGCAAGCACAAACTCCCATGCGCATCCATAAGCCACACATCGCTTCTTGAGCTGATGGAACCATGCCCTTGCAAGAAAATCTTCCTGTATGCATCCATAAGCCACACATTGCTTCTTAGACCGATGGAACCGCATCCTTGCAAGCACAAACTCCCATGCACATCTGTAAGTCGCACATCGCTTCTTGAGCTGATATTACCTTGCTCTTGCAAGAAAATCTCCTCGTGTGCCTCCCTTAAGTCGCACATCGCTTTTGAAGCCAATGAAACTGTGCTTTTGCAAGCAATCTCCCTATATGCGCATCCATAAGCCGCACCTCGCTGCTTGATTGATGGAACTATGCTCAAGTATGCTCTACTTTCTCACTACTTGGACCTACGGAATTATGTTTAAGTAAGCTTCACTTTCTCGCTGCTTAAACCTATGGAACTATGTTCAAGTATGCAAAATTCCCACATACTACAATTCGCACATCACTTCTTGAACTGATGGAACCGTGTTCTAGAAAATAATGCACACATGCCCTATGGAATATAGAAAGTACTTCCTAGATCTTAGGATAAGAAGTATAGGCTCCCAAATCATCGGATCGATGATGAAAAACGATTCCAACTCCCTAAGTATCAATGTTGCCCCAGCAATGCGTGAAAACCCTTCTATTTTCTAGTTATCTATGTTTCCCCAAAAAATCAAGAGGCTATAAATTTCCAAGGTACTAGTGTTGCCCCGACAACAACATGAAGGTTTTCAATTGTAGGATAGGTGGAAAATCAATCCTCGCTTTTCAAGAATCAGTATTGTCTCGGTAATGCTGAAAATTCTCCTACTCTCAACTAGCAGTGTTTCCCCAGCAAGACTAGGGAGCGATCCGACATTATGAATACCATAGTTGCCTAGCAACGTCAAGGGATCTTTCAAATACAAATTTGAAGGAAAATTAGTCAAACCTCCTAGGCATTGATGTTTCCTCGCTGACATCGGGAACTCCAACCCGTCACATCTGAAAGAGAATCAAACTCCTTAGAACTTACTATCGCCCAAAGATAGGCGATAGCATGAAGAACTTACTATCGTCTAGAGATAGGCAATAACAGGAAGAACTTACCATCGCCTAGAGATAGGCGACGATAGAAGACATTTCTAGAATCAAATTATAGACGCACTAGTTTCCAAAGGCAAAAGCAAGTGCTTGACCGAGTTCTCAAACTCTATCCTGCAAGAATCCAATATAACCCGAAAACTGGCAATGTCCAGAGGAAATAGCTCATCTTCCAGGAATCTGACGTCGCTTGGAGACTAATGATGTTGGGAAGGATAACTCTCACTATCGTAGAGTTTCCATGGCTTGGACGTTAGCAACTCTTGGAACAATCAGCTACATAGAGATCGAACAGGTACGTCGACTCTTGCTTATGGAAAACCAACTGTTGTCCAAATACCGATAACGACAAGGAGAGAATCCTAGAATCGAGCAACTAAATTGTCAATTCTCGAAGATTGAAACCGACGAATAAGGTGTATATCAGCAACAACACTATTGGCCCAACATAATGCATATGGCTCGGAACAAGCAAAGATAATTGTCACAGATTCAAGACAAGCACTAACAAACTCTACCGGTCCATGATAAGTATGGGAAAAGCGCAGTCGTACTGGGGGCAATGTAGCGACTCAATCCATAGTGTCTAATTTTAAATAAGGGCCTAGAGTGCGACATTTGCAAATAATGAGTACCGTAAACGGAAGTCAGATTGCAAAAAAAGTCATTAAAGGAAATTCAACCTGTTCGAATAAGAATAACCATGGAATTTGTTAAACAACGGCCTACATCGCTAAGAGGAACGATTGATAGTTATAAACAAAGCTATTACCAAAAACGCATGACACTCTCATTCTTTCAGAATGTGGCATAGCCTTGAGTTAGGCAATATTGTGAAAAAAACCATGGGGGGTTGAAAGGAATCTACCCAACAATACAAGATCGGATGAATGATTCGACCCTAACTTGTAGGACTTCAATGTTACCTGGAGACTGGCACCATTAAGGAAAGACTCCTATGATCCAATCATCAAAGTGCTAGTTTCGAAGACTGAAACTAGTACCAAACTGGAATACAACACCATCAGGTCGATGGGAAAATCGACTTAAACCACTAGATCAACTGAAAAATCAATCCCTGCTTTCTGAAATCGGCGTTTCACTGACAATGTCGAGAAGACCCAAAACCACCAGATCGATGGAGAAAATCGATCCCAACCTCATAAGTATTGGTATTGCCCTGACAATACTGAGAAACTCGTATATTTCCTAAGTATCGGTTTTGCCGCAGCAACATCGAGAACTTTATATTTTCTAAATATCGGTGTTGCCTCTGTAATGCTGGGTCTATTTTCTAAGTATTGGTGTTGCCCCAGCAATGTCGGGAAACTTTCTATTTTTTAAGTATCGGTGTTGCCCTAGCAATGCTAGGAAAACTTCAAACTATAGGGTCCACAAGAAACACTCACAGCATTAAACCACCGATGCACTAGCTTAAGGAGATAGAAGTTGGCGCTCAAGTAAGTTTTTACCCTTGTCTTCAGAAAACTACTATTTCTCGAAGATAGTGACAATGGGAAGACATAATCATTCATCGGCCAATCGAATGATTCAACCCTTCATCATAGAAATCAACCACTGCCTAGAGATAAGGTGACATGGTAGAAAATCCCCAAGATCGAATCGCTCGTGTACCAATAACCGATGCGCAACTGAATTTCTAGTATTCAATTTAGAAAGAGTTTTAACGTAGCCCAGAGATAGGCAGCCTCAAGAAAAGGTTGCTTTGAACCAAGCAGTTAAATCATCAGTTCTCAAAGATACGAATTAACACATGAACGTGACTTCCGTGATTATTTTAGCAGCCAAGCAAGGCATGCACTACAAAGGACAAGTGAGAAAAACATAAAAGGTCAGAAGTTAAATCATCGGACTTCCTCAATCTCATAGTAGGATTGAGAGTCAGACTAGGTGCAATTGAATCATTTGCCCCCACACCTCTTCACCTCTTACAAACGCCCAAATATAGGCGTTCGAAATAGCTAGTCCCATGAATAGGGATTGGTGCGTGAATACTTTTTCAAAAGAAAGCTCACCAAGTCTAAACCCTATAATCACGAAGTTGATTAGATAATAGTTCTGTTTCAAAGCAGAGCATTCAAGCAACAAATTGCCAACTAGGGAAATGAAGGTCTTAACATTCAAGAACTCGGAATTGCCTTAAAACAGTTGATATCGAGAGGGAATCAACTTGCCTCCCTCAATAATATGGAATTGCCCGATGATAAGCGGTGTTAGAAAGGAAAAACTTTAACCTCTAGGAGTCTTCCATTGCCTAAAGATAGGCAATGATAGGGAGTAGGAAGTACCTAATCTCAAGAATTCATTGTTTCCCGAAGATCGGTGACAGCAAAAGGTTCTCACAACCAAACAAGGAACTAGGTTGATAATTCATCTTTGACCTGCGTAAATTTGCGTCGTTCGAAGTCTGGCGACGGCAAGAAAGATTGATAACCTACTTATGGACTAACCAGATCAGTTGGTGCCAACTTGCTCTAATATGCCATCGCCTGAAGATTGTGATGCCAAGGAGAAACCCTTAGAATGGGACTATCGTTACACTGGCTTTTGGAGATAGAAGTATAAGCTCAATCGAATCTTCAACCCTAACCTTCTGGAATCCGACACTACTCGAAGATTCACAGCATCAAGGATCTCAAAACTGGGCCTGAAAGGATTTACTATAAAAAAAAGGATGACATTGCCTGATGATGTCGAATTTGGAGAATTCGATCGTAGTCAAGGAATTAATAGAATTGAAAATTCAAATCTTGGAATCAAATAGAAAAGTCACTAGTTCCCGAAGATGGGAACTACCATGCGAATCAGGCTAACGTATTTCTCAAAAAACCTTATCTCGAAAATGTATGGACCTAGTATTCAGAGTGATCATTCCTATGGACTGGCGCATATACACCCACACTTGGTCGAAATAAACTCGACTGAGCCAAAACAGGAATGGAATTGGCTAAGCCAAGCAACATAACGGATTTGAAAGGAGCTAAATTATAAAGTAGGCCAAAATGACCTTAGGAGTATTATTTATATGCACAGAGTTGTGGTAAATAAATATGCCACACAAGAACACCGGAGGTGCAACAGCAAAAAAAGGCAATACTCGGAATCGAGCAGTTAAACCATCAGTCCTCGGAGATAGAGGCTGGTGCACAAGACTAGATTTCAAAAACACAAAGAAATGGGATCAACGTTATCGATGTGCACCCGGTGTAAGGAAAAGAACAAAATATGCTATCCTTGTAATCTACTACCGGTGGCGAAGCAAAACCGCTTGTCAAGATCACATTGAAAAAAGACAAACGGCCAAGTGGAAGCAATGAAGCAAAATTTCTCGATATCGAGAGGAAACACTCGGCATTGAAAGGCTTAGAATCGAGTCATTGATTTGCCGGTTTACAAAGATAAAAACTGATGCACGATCGAAATTTTAATCACAACCTACATGAATCTTCCATCGCCTGGAAATTGGCAACGTCAAGAAGGTGTAATCACCAGTCCTCAAGAAGTATTGTTCCCCGAAAATAGGCAACTTCAAGGAAGGATAATCAGAATTGAATGATTTGTGCACTACTTTCCAAAGATTAAAAATATGCCTAATTGAACTTCAATGATAACATTGGTAACCAAGCAGGACATGCTCGATAAAGGATGAGCGAAGATAACCACAGAAAATTGAAAACAGGTACTTTTGGACTTTTTTCTGATCCAAAACTAGAATTGGGGAAGCTCAATTAGACTAGAGGCAGTTCAATAATTTTCCTCATAACATCCATACTGGTTGCTAGAGTTAGGCATTTTAATCCTTCCATAAACAAGATTCGGTTCTTGGCAAAGGTCATACAATAAGAAATGAACATCCGGTTGCTTTATGAGACTGTTAGGAGCAGTGCGAAAATAGTGTTATCCACGACTAGTAGTTGGTCGAAAGGAACACGACCAAAAACATGCAAGAATGGATAAGGAGCTATTTAAATGTCGTCTCCATGTCGCCAAGCAAAGCATTTTGGAAAATGTATGCATGGCCAAATAAAAGAACATAACAAAATAAGTTGTTGGAATTTTGTCTATCTGCACAAAGTTATGGGATAATGGAGGCCTCCCCCGTGTATGCATGACTAAAAAGAAAACCGATAGGACAATAAGCTTCGAGGAATCCCTGCTTTCTCCTCCCACTTTGTCCAAGGCTCTTAAGGTCGTGCACTCATTTACATGAGGAGGCAGATTTTGCAACAAGTTCACAGTAGCAAATGTTCCCTACAATTCAGCCTTAATATATCATCTCGGTATGATAGATAAAAAGCAAAGCCTAAGCTATGAAGGATCCAGCTTCTAGAGGAGTTGAAGTTACTTAGCACCAGCCAAAAGACGGGATGACCAGAAAGTCATTATAAACAATAAAACTCAGCATTCAATACAGTTGGGCATTTTTTACTTTGAATTATATTTCCTGTATGAACAACACCCGGAATCCAAGGGAAGTCGATACATGTTGACCAGACGGATTCTAAGCATTGACCGGGGCAAGTGCAGTGTGTTATCTATGCAAAGTAATTCCAGTGTCCTGAACACCATGAACGGACCATCCTGCGTAGATAGCTTGCTCGAAATAGAAAAATGAGTCGTGTTGTACTTTAATATTACCTTTTTGGGACTTATCCGTTATTGATGAGAAATCGATAATGGAGCCACCATTTGGGGCGATGTGGAAAGCTTTTCTTTGCAGGATCATTAGAAGTGCAGAAATAAGAAAAGCGATACAATGGAATCATCCACACATTTGATTTTGGAATAAATCATCACACTACAATTCAAATAGAGATAAAACTTACCCAAAATCTCAAAAAGTGATAGTTGAAGCCATAGAACATGACTTGACTTTGGAACAATGTGCATTCGGCCAAGGCAAAACGTAGCTTCACCACCGGCAACTACATGCCAAAATTCAACTATCTCCCTTTGAACTTTCCATCGTCCAAAAATCATTACGAAAGAGTTTCTATGCCAACGTAAAGCACGACATAATCTCCAGAGTGTAGATTACGTCGCCAATGCAAAGGAATGGAATTTCAACTGTAACTAAAATGAACGGCTTACCGAGTATTAACGAAAAAAAATTCACAAGATGGCGCTCAGACGATCAAGCTATAGTTTATAGAATATCAGCTAAGAGTTTGTCTTAATCCAAAGCACACGTCGTTTTCAATGAAAGTGTAATCTGGGTGCAAATGTTAACTGGATTTTTAACCAAGCTGATTTCAACTGAAAGTTAGAACGTCAAAACGAAGACAAAATGATTTAAGGACTTTGGAAACATGATAAAAGGCAAGAAGAAGGAAATATCAAAAAATGAGCAAAAAAGGTTTACATGAGATTTTCAACGCACCGCTCTTTGTGTCGAACCTGAGTCGTACTTGAGTTGAACCTAGGAAAAATAAAGGAAAACTTTAGACAAGGAATAGGAAGACAAGACAACATAACTTGGAGTCGGGCTCGAGTCAGACCTTATATCGGGTCATACTCGAGTCAACTCTCAACCGAGTGACTTGTAGTCGGACTCAAGTCAAACCCGAGACAAACTCGGGTCAAACCCAAGTCAACTCAAAATCGAGTGACTTGGAATTGAACCCAAGTCAAACTTGAGACAAACTCAGGTTAGACCCGAATCGACTTAAAACTGAGTGACTTAGAGTCCGACCAGAGTCAAACCCAAGATAAACATGGATCAGACCCGAGTTGTGATGTTTCTCGGGTTAGGCTCACAAAACTCTACGGTCGGACTCTAAACACTCCAACCTTTGGACGACCCCAAACAAGACGAAGACGAAACAACTTGAAACTTGGCGAGCATACTTAGAAGAGGCACTACGCCATAAATGGCCTTCTGCAACACAAAAAAAATGTTGGCTCAGGCCCAAAAAATGTTGCCATAGGTCTATGGCAACACTTTTAGGGTGATGCAATTTTTGCCGTTGCCTTAGACCTCAAAGGCAACATTTTGACAATCTAAGGCAACATATGAAATATTGTTGCAATAGAACCCTATTTGGGTCTATGGCAACACCCATAGGTATCTGTAGCAACATTCCAAAAATGTTTCTATAGATATTAACTTTCTGAAGTTGTGGGGCCCACATCTTGTGGGGCCCACATCTTGTGGGGCCCACGACCCAACTGGGTCCATCCCTATGGCAACACCTTGAATGACTATTGCAACATTATTTTAAGCAACATTTATTACCCGGTGGCAACACTATTATGAAGCTACTGCAACACTATTCTAAAGCTACTATAACACTATTCTTAAGCTACTGCAACACTGTACTGAAGCTACTGCAATACTATACTGAAGAGACAGTAAGAGCACATAGAACAGTACAATATCACATAGAACACTTGCATAATACACAGTACAATATCACATAAAACACTTGCATAATACACATCATAATACACAATACAGATAACAATTCATACAGCAGTACACATCACAATTCAAGTCAGTTACCCCAAAATATCCAGTTACCCCAAAATACTACAAAGATACCCCAAAAATATCCGGTACACATAACAATTCATAAATGAGACTTAAGAGCTGGTGCCTCCAGTCAGATTATCAGTATCACTGGACATGATTGTGGAAGTTAGATCCTCTACATTGATGTTCATCTCCGGGTTGGCATCACCTAATTTCTTAAGCACCCTAGCCAAATTCTCTTGTACCTTCTTATTTACCTTGGATTCTAGCTGTGCTTCCATTTCTTCGACATGCCTTTGCCTTAAGTCATGTACGTAAGCATTTGTTAGAGCCTCGGTTGATTGTTTTGCACACTTTGCACGCCTCCCTATAAGCAAAGGACGACCCTGTGATTTTCCATTCGAAATTACTGTTTCAACAGTATTTCCCCCTTCTCCACCGGCCATTGCCTTTTGAACTAAGTCCTACAAAATAAAGCCACATCAAAATTACCCTACAGTAAATGTAGAGAATGCAGCAAATGCTTACATATGGATTGTGTACAGCAAATGCAGAGAAAGCCACATTTTGGAAAACAATTTGTTTATGTGCATGTAATTAGAAAACAATTTGTAACATATATACTAGTGAAAACCGAAAAACAATTCCGTCGACAGCCAGCTACGGCTTCGTCATCTGGATTCTGAGGCTTCAAACGGCCATTCATTTTATTTATGCACATATGTGTATTACTATAGACATATATTTTTATATAAACCAAGTCAGTAATCCCTTTAACCAAATTCATTTCCTCGTTTCCAGTTTTTGTGTCATTTCTAGCCAAACGCAAAAGCAAGTCCTCTTCATTGGACTTGAAAAGGAAAAAAATGGCCAAGGGATCAAAATTCTTAATCTCACAATATACTCAATTACAATTTCCAAAGCAAACATCTATGCCATTAGTACGTTTGTGAAACTCAAGTTCAACAAGTGTTTCAAGGACAGTTTCAAGGACATGAGCATGCATGCACATGAGCAAGACATGAACAATGTGCAGCATGTGCAAAACAGAACAAATTTATTACAAAACAGAATTATTACTTACAAGTTTGTAATTCATTACTTGAGGATTAGACACGTACTCACGTCCATCTGTTCTCTTACGATTTTTAAGAAAAAGTGCTGCATCGGATGGTGTCTCCTGATACAAGTTTAGTAGATAGTTTAGCATACACTCTCTTCAATCAAAAATGTAAAGTATCACATACCATCTTATGACAAAGCTGGGCGAACGACTTTGGACCAGCGGTGTGTGTGTCTTGATACGACTTACGACTAACAGAATTTTTCAGGGCTTTTTGCTAAAAAATACATAATAAACAAAGTACTCGTTTATCTCACAAAAAAAATACTCGTTTATCTTGCGAAATAAATAATATGTACGTATACCTGAATCTCATCATTTGCCCAATACCTCAAGAGCACTTTAAAATCCTCCACTGGGATGTTGTCCGGCTTGTTTTCTAGCCTCTCCTCATCAGTCTTATAAGCTTTATAATGAGCTGTTTTTATGCGACTCTTGTACCCCCTCCAACAGTCACGAATAGACTTCAACGCCCAGTTTTCACATTCATCCGGAATAATATACCGTTGCTTAAATATAAATCAAAGATAAAAAAGAATAAATAAATCAAAATCCAGCTACATTATAGTTAATAGATCAATATTACTTATTAAAGTAAAATTCAGCAACATTATAGTTAATAATAGATTACCTTAACATAATCCCATAGAGATTTCTTCAACTTTTCAGGAACATCCGACCAAGATTTATACGTAAGTGGCACAGACCTTTTCAATGTTCCTAAAAAGTTGCTCAGTTCTGATATTACTTTGTCATCATCTGAAATAGGTTGGAACCACTGGTTCATCATAATTACAACTCTTTTGTCATTCGCCCTTGTATGAACATTAAACATCTTTGTGTGACCTCTCAGTCTTTTTGGAACTTCACCTTTAATTAAAATGAAAAGTCCCGTCAAATAATAACATAAATCATAATGTAAATTCGGTACTTAAATATTAATCATACTGTAATATTAAATATTATTATCACATCAGTTCAGTACCTGCTTCAACTTCTTCATTTTCAATGTCTGGCAAGACATTCTCTGCAACATACTTATTTGCCATACCACTTGCACTAGCTTTTGCAGCATTTTTCTTTTGTCGTTCCCACAGAGCCAAATAATCAGCCATTGTTCCTTTTCCTTCAACATCCTTCTCAGTTGAACTTACTATCAGGCTTGGGCTTGGGCTTGGGCTTGGGCTTCTCAACTTTTCCTTTTCCTTTGCGATACCACTAGCTAAACGAGTTTGTGGTCCACTAACAGGCTTGGGCTTCTCAACTTTTTTAGTTCTCTAAATTGTATATATAAGTAGGAAATAAGATTGGATTTTATAGTTATTATCTTCATAAGCAGAAAAAATAAGATATGTAGCTATCACACACCTTTCTTGGACTTTGTGAAGTATCATCTTCATTATGCTCCTCATGGTCCGGATTATATTCCTGATCACTATCCACATCCTCTTGCATCTTTTCTTTTCCGTTATCTTTTTTTTTTGTTTGCATTTCTCAGTTCAGCTGAAATTGCAGACACACCTAGAGAAGCAAGAACTTCGTTGTTCCTCATCACATTAACAGCTCTATGTACTTCATAATCTTTTAGGTTCATCATCAACTTAGCAGTTCTCTGTACTTCATAATCTTTTAGAGATAGTGGAGGTGTAGAATACTCATTTGGAGGTGGTGGATGAACATCCTGCAAGTATATAATAAACAGGAACATCATAGTAAGTATGCTGCAAGAGTGGTACAAAATATTCAAATTACAATAAGATCATCATAATAACAATTCTTCAAACCTGCATGCCATTTTCATCCATATCTTCTTCTTCCGATGTTGGTAAACGTGATTCCAACTTCCTCTTAACACTTGATGAGTTCAGATTCACTGTTGAATCGCTGATTTTTGGTTTTTTACCCTGTGTCATCTTCTGAGGATTTACCTGATCAGCTAGCTTTAGATTCACGGTTGCATTGTTGGGTTCTGGATTATTCAGCCGTGTCGACTTCCAAGGACTCCTCACCTCAGCTAACTTTAGATTCTTGGTTGCATTGTTGGGTTCTGGATCATTCAGCCGTGCCGACTTCCGAGGACTCCTCACCTCAGCTAACTTTAGATTCACGGTTGCATCGCTGGGTTCTGGATTATTCAGCCGTGTCGACTGCCGAGAACTGTTCACCTCACCTAACTTTAGATTCACAGTTGCATTGCTATTCAGCTGTGCTGACTTCCGAGGACTGTTGACTTCAGCTAACTTCTTGTTTTTTCGGTTCTGTTGTAGTTGATGAGCCGTCACATACTGTCGTTTCACTGGTTTTGTAGCTGCAACAATACAATGATATTATAATCATAATCTTTAAATGTTATAATCAAAATATCACAATATTTTTTTTTGCTATATCAAAGTATCACAATCTGTGAATGATATTAACTATCCATTTATATATACCTGTAACCAAATTCTGCCTTGGCCGCATGATTACATGCGGCTGCATTTTCTTTAGTGGCTCAATTGCAGTATCGACAACGTTGTCGATATAAAAATCCAAGTTGCCACCACTGTTAACACCTGTGACTAATTCGGAGAGGTCCGCATCATTCGTCACTAACTTCCACCCACCCTTCTCACCATTTCTCATATAAATTCCTCCTATTTCGGTGTATTGAAGGTCATCCTTCACAAACTCCATGAGCACTGTGTACGAGAAGTAGTCAGGATCAACCCTCTTTATCACAGTATCGATTCCACCAACATATTGTGCCTTCTGAAATGCACCCTTGTGATGAAATTTGAGCTGCATGAGTTCCCCCATCCTACACAAAATGGATACAGAATAGTGAGTTTACATTGGAAGCAAGATATGAAATAATAATATGGGCATGTATATTAAGTACATGTGTATGCAGGTATATAAAGCACTAGAAACATCAAGGGAACACATAAAATCAGAATAACTTACAAGTAGTCAAGTGACTAAAAGTAGTAAATTAATTATGAAAATCAACAGATACAGAATTCGTCCCTTAATTAAGAACCAATACATAAATAGAAGTCACTTGATATTGCTACATAGAAATCAAGAGGTAGTTTCCTCTATGCTAGGCGGAATGAGGATTTGTGTTGCCGGGATGCCATCTCTATACGACCTAACATCACTAACTTGATTTCCTATTCCATTACCACATTAAATATCATGTAAAACTGGATCATCTTCATTTCCATTTTCATTTTCGACTTCACACCAGTCCCTCGGCAATTTCTTGACAACATTATAAAGTGCCGTATCAGTTGGATCTTGTACATAAAATACTTGTTGTACTTGTGAAGCCATAACATACGGATCAGATTTCTGGCACAATCTATTAAAATTAACTCGAGTCATCCCATACAAATCTTTCTCTTCTTGGTACCAGCAACACTTAAATAAAACCACTGAAATTTCTCCCCAATAATCAATTTCTAGTATTTCTTCAATTGCTCCGTAGTAACTAACATTACCAACCAATGGATTTTGATCTTTTGAACCTGCAAAGCTAGTGGTCAAGGCAGTCAAGAATACACCACTATTCTGTGTTTTACACTTAGCATCTCTATATTTTGTATGGAATCTGTATCCATTAATAACATATCCACTAAATTTCCTAGCTGTCCGATTAGGGCCCATTGCAAGCACTTCTAGCTCTTTCGAAATGTCCTCTTTTTTCCCAACCTCATCCTTCAGCCATTTCCAGAATTCTTCAGTATGTGCTCTCTCTCTTTTACATCTTCTCGATATTGCATGACCATCAATTAAAGCTCGATGTTCCCTATAATAATTATGATGGTATTAATATCAATAAAGAAATATTCTAATTCTTTAGTACTTGCTAGAATAAAATTAGAACATAAAAACTTACTCTTTTAAATTATCTATTTCCTCGTTACCACAATTGAATATAATGTACCGATGACATGCCATCTACTCAGATTCTTTTAGATGAATAGCTTTTCTGTCTTTATTTCTTCTTGTACCAATAGCATATTCCATATTTTGTGGACAACTTGCAAATTTAGGTACTGCATCACCACCGCTTAAGAATCTTGAGCAGAATGTCAAGCATTCTTCTGCCAAGTAACCTTCGACGATGGAACCCTCCGGTTTAGATCTGTTGCGCACATAAGATTTGAGTTTAGCTAGATAACGCTCAATCGGAAACATACATCGAACGTGCACAGGTCCACCGTATTCAACTTCCTTGCACAAGTGAACCGTCAAGTGAACCATTATGTCAAAGAAAGCCGGTGGAAAAATCATCTCAAATTGGCAAAGAATTTCGACAATTTCTTGTTGTAGCCTCTTCACATCTTCCAAATCAATTACTTTGCCCCCAAAGACCTCTTAAGAATGCACCAAATCTTATCAGAGGCAATGCAACCTCAGGCTTCAGTGTTTTTTTCACAGCAAATTGCAACAAGTAGTGAAGTAGAAAATGAGCATCATGAGTCTTGTACCCTGAGATTTTCCTTTCCTTCGTGTGAACATACCGACTGATATTGGCTGCACAACCATATGGCAATCTAACATTCTCTAGTACTGAGCAAAATATTTCTTTTTCTTTATTCGTCATGTCAAATATGGCAGCCCTAATCTCAAAGTGTTCGTCGTCATTTGATAAAACGGGATGCAGGACCTTCCTGATGCCCATTTCCTATAAATCAAAACGAGCATTCAAATGGTCTTTTGACATGCCACTAATATTTAGCAAAGTACCGAGTATGTTGTCGCATATGTTTTTCTCTATATGCATAACATCAAGGTTATGTCGCAATAAATTGTGGCTCCAATACGGTAAATTGAAAAATATTGACTTCTTTTTGAAAGGAGAATCCTTTTTCTTCCCAAAATTATTTTCAAAGTCACGCAACAGTTCTTCAATGTCTGTTCCTGATAAATTTCCCGGAATCTGTCCTATTTCAACTTCACCATTAAACCTCCTCTTATCAAACCTCCACTTGTGTTTCGGATCCAGAAATTTTCTATGATTCATGTAGCACATTTTTTTACTATGTTTCAAGTACATTGAAGAAGTCTCATAATGGCATACAGGACAACCCAATTTACCCTTTGTGCTCCAACCGGATAACATTGCATACCCCGGAAAATCGCTAATGGTCCACAACACACTTGCACGTAACATGAATTTTTGATCAGTAAAGGCATCATAAGTTTCTATGCCTAGATCCCATAATTCTTTCAATTCTTCAATTAGAGGCTGCATGTATACATCAATTTTATTCTTTGGAGACTCTGGACCGGAGATGAGTGTTGAAAGAATTAGATTTTCGGGCTTCATGCACAACCAAGGTGGAAGGTTGTAGTTAACTAATACAGTTGGCCATGTACTGTAAGTTGTACTCATTGTACGAAAAGGATTGAATCCATCAGAGGCTACACCCAATCTGATATTTCTATTTTCTGATGAAAAATCAGGATACATAGCATCCATCGCCTTCCAAGTCTCGCTATCAGCTGGATGTCTAAGTTTTCCGTCTTTTTTTGGGCCCACAGAATGCCATCTCATAAGTTGTGAATACTCCTTGCATATAAACAGCCTTTGCAGCCTTGGTTTTAGCGGAAAGTAACGCATTACTTTTGCCGGGACTTTGTGAATCAACTTCTCTGGATCATTGTCACGGGTGCCTTTCTTTTCCTCTTCCCACCTTGAAATACCACAAGAGTTACATACATCTTTATCTTCATTTTCTGCCCAATAGAGCATGCAATCGTTTGGACATGCGTGTATTTTTTTTGTAATTAAGACCTAAATCTTTAATGATTTTCTTCGCAGCTCTAAAAGATAAAGGTATGTGGGCCTGTGGAAAAGCCTCTCTCATCAACTCTAGTATATCCCCAACTACAGACTATGTAATTCCATGTATACATTTTAAAGAATAAAGCCTGATGATAAAACTTAATCTCGAAAATTTTGAACAGCCAGGATATAATGGCTGCTTTCCATCTTCGACAAGGCGATAAAATCTTTTAGCATCGGCATTTGGTGCATCAGAATTCTCATCTTCACAGTTCTGCATATTTCCACGAGTACGGTGCAACATTTCACCTAGATTATCTCCAAAATCACCAGCATCACAGTCTATATCTTCATCACTCCTTCCAAAATTTGGGTGAGAAACCTCACAAATCCATTTCACATACAATGGAGATGGACCATTGCAGATGAGATGATCATAAATTATATCTGGACGACGCCACTTGCTATTTTTACAATTCTTGCATGGGCACGTCATTTCATCGCCTACGGCCAATTTAGAAAAACCGTTTTGTATAAAGGCTCTTATTCCGCTAATATATCCTTCACTAAACTTTGGAAGTTCTATCCAAATGTTTTCGCTGTCCATCACTACAATTATGAATATGAGTATTTTAACATAAAAAGATAAAATTTGCGTGTGTGTCCAACAAGAGGAAACCTAGACAAGTCGAATTGTTAATTCAGGCCGAATTAAGAATTTATAAGTAGTTTAAATCGAAACCCTAAAGTGATGGGAGAGAGTGTTATACCTCAAAATCGAAATTGAAGCCCTAAAGTGATGTGAACAATGCTTGAACCCCCAAATCGAAGGGAAATCGCTGAACAAAGCTTGAACCCCCAAATCGAAGCCCTAATCGAACCGAAATCGTTGAACGCTTGAACCTTTGTAAGAAGATAGAGAAGAATGAAAATAAAAAGTTATTTGCGGGCTTTTTTTCTTCGCGGCTCTAAAAGATCAAGGAGTGGTGTTTGGATTGATGAGGTGTCACGTTCTCCAACGTAGGATTTGCCTTGGTAGATTGGCGTGGATCGGTGCGAAAGATATGCAAAGGTCTGCTATAGCAACACTATAAAAAAATGTTGCATCAATTACACTTGTTTAGCTAGAGAAACACATTTTTATGGCTAAGGCAACACCAAAAATTCAACGTTGCAGTAGGACCAAAATTGTATAGCTATCACAACATTTTACCTGGCAACACCTTGCAAAAATGTTGCAGAAGGCCATCTATGGCGTAGTGAGGTAGAGATGCAACTTGGGAAAGTTTCCCTATGTTTGGAGCTAACTCCTTAACTCGGTACCGAGTTAAGTAATCTTAACAAAACGACTCCAAACTTGGTATGCATACTTAGAGGAAGCTAGAAAACAACTAGGAGAAGTTTCACTGAAAATGAGACTAAATCCTTCACTTAGTACCAAGTCAAGGATTTGAGTTCGTACCGAGTTAAGGATTCTGATGAGTTAAGGATTTTGAAAAGTTAAGGAATATGATTTGATATCGATTTTAAATGCCAAGTCTTGGCATCTTACTATTTCTAGCAAGTAATCCACGAGTCTTCTTGTGTGTGTTCATGAAGTTTCGTAGAATTCTAGGGAATCAATCGTAAGAAATGAAAACATGATAGTTCAAATAGCAAGATAACCCAAGTGGTGGAAGGATAATAATCAAAACTCGTCAATAACCTACCAAATTACATAAAGGAAATCTAGATAAAGCAAGGGGCTTGAAACAAAAGGGTTTAGCCAAGTTATGGCTAAGGATTAGACTCGGCCCCGAATCAGGGGCTTGGCTCGGTACTGAGTCTAAATCATAACTCGGATTGTCACAATATTTCTTATACAACCCTAGGCCAGTCCCTGGACTTCTCTAGCAGCGGGCTTCTCATCCGATATGGCTGCTACCCCTATAATTACAAACCATAGAGCAAGCAAGACAGGATCTGGATTCTACTATCACTACGCATGAATTATATCTCTTCTTTAATTCTTTCCTCTTCACAACCGTCACCGGGATAGCTCCTCTAAGAAATTCTAGGACTTAGAACTTATCTAACCCCTGTACTTGTGATTCTATCTCAAACCCCTTGTAATCTCATACAAACAAGATCAAATCAATAAGCAAAGTTATAAAGTGGACGTAGGCTTAGTTAATAGCCGAATCACTATAAAAATATCTGTGTCGCTCTCTTATTTCTTTACTTTATTGCTATTTTCTATTATCTTTGCCCCATCCTAACAGGGCTGATGCTTTCATATAATACTCTTGGATGTTGATCCATTTTTCGAGTTAACTTATATAGCTCAAATTCGCTCAATCTCTTAGGTAGCACTTATGTTCTTCACTGTTAAATTATTTATCCACTAGATATATTTAGATTTAGCTAGGAAGACAATACCTTTTTTATTTAGAGCAATCTTAATTAGAGTATATTAGGATCACTTAGCTTGGGAGGGTATAATAACTTAGTTCATGAGATTTATTAGTTGGAAGTTTGGGGTTCACATGATCTAAATAAATTCAACAAAATTAGGTCGAGTTTTAAAGACAATAATACTGACATAATGTTTTTGAGGAAACCAAATAGAATCCTCATTTCCAGTTTTGTAGAATTTATGCGTTTTTTCTCTTTTTTTCTCTCAGATAGTGGACTTGTCTCCCTTCCAGGGGTAGGTTGGGAGATATAATGGTGGGTTGGAAACATAATTGTGTTATCTTATTTTCGTAGATTTAAGAGACACTTCTTTTCTAAATGCCACTAATGTATATAGGCCACATAATAAGATTGATATGTGGGCTCTTTCGAGTGAGTGCCTTGAGTTAAGTCCCTTACACTAGGTCCTTGAGTAGTGGGGGGATTTCAATATGAATAGGTTTTCAAGGGAGCGCTTGTATGATGGTGATTTCTTAGCAATGGAATGGTTCAACATTTTATTGTTAATGGGAATTTGATCGAACTACCACTTAGTAATAGACGATTTACTTGGTCGAACTCTAGATAAATACTCTCAATGGATCTCCTTGACTGTTTCATCATAGTATGGAAATGGAAGATAGATTCCCAGTTATGCACGTGACGGACTTCCAACAGTATATTTAGATCACTTTCAAAACATTTTCTTATGCGAGAACTATAAAAAATTTCAAAGATGTTTTAGATTCAAGAAGATATGGCTTTTAGAAAGAAATTTCATCAATTTGGTTGCTAATAAATGGCTAGATATGAGCAATGATACTAACATATATTCAAACAATATAGCTAAAATTTTTGTAAGCAAGCTTAGGAACACTAGAACGTTTCTTATGAAATGGAATAAAGACATGTTTGGCAATATTAGGATAATAAAAGATAAACTACTTTTAGATATTTAAAAGTTAATTAATTAGATGAATCACGAATCTTAGATATTTTTGAGCAAAATGCTCAGTTAAATCTTAAAGAAGAAATATACAAATTTATCGCACATGACGAAATAATGTGGAAGCTGAGGTCTAGCATCCACTGTATAGATGAAAGGGATAAGAGCACTCAGTTTTTTTTTATAGTAGCTAATGGGTGCATGTGTAGTAGCGCCATAAATTTTATACTTGTTAATAATGTGGAAATTTTTGACCAAATTGCTCTCAACAATGTTTTCACTAACAACTTTAAAGATATTTTAGATACTAAAAGAGGTCAAAGGATTACCGATAGGTGGAATGATCTACATCTTGAAAACATTTGGATCATTTTAGAGGATTTAGATAATCAGTTCTTGAATGAGGAGATTTGGAAGGCTATCGATGATATGCCTATTGATAAATCACCCAGACCATATGGTTTTCCTATAGTTCGGCAAGAAATTTTTGCATGTTTTAAAATTTGACTTAATTAAAAAAGTTAATGAGTTTTATAATGGTAGTTTTTAGTTAGGATGATTTAATTTTGCTAATGCAATTATTCTTCATAAGGAAGTGGGTGCAATAAAGCTTAACAATTATAGATCTATTTCGTTATTAATTGTTTTATAAAAAATTCAAAGGTTTTAGTTGATAGGTTAGCACTAAAATAAATGATCTAATAGATACTACTCAATCTGATTTTATCAGTAGTAGTAACACCACAGATGGGGTCGCGTCTAAGAATGTATAAAAAAAATTATAATAATAATATCATTTACGCCTGATTAAAACTGGATTTTGCTCAAGCATAAGATTCTATTGATCGGTCTTTTCTTAAAAAATTACTAGTGGCTAGGTAATTTAGTTCTTGATCGGGAGGATGGATTATAACTAGACTGAAATTGGTAACTCAAGTATAATGGTGTAAAGAATTATAGGAAGTAAAATTCAACCTAAATGTGGTCTTAATCAGGGAGACCCTTTGTCGCCTATTTTTTTAATTTAATACCGGGATTTTCACCAAAATCATAAAATTAGCAATGATAAATGGGTTTTTGGAGCGTATCGGTAATGAAATCATTAGCAACGGTCTCTTGATTATTCAATTTGTCAATGATACCATGCTTTTTTTACCTCGCATCTATCTCGACATATCACAACACTTAATTATATATTATATAGCCTAGAAATGCCTTTGGATTTATTATAAATTTTGACAAGATTTTTGTTTTAATATTGAATGATGTAGATAGTGTAAAAAGTCTAGTTGCTAATACACTTAACTGCAAAATCATGACTATAGATCACCTGTAGTTTATGATTAGACCGACTAAACTAAAAAAAGGAGGACAAATAATTAGTAATTGACAAAATCAATTAAAAATTATCTAACTAGAAATATAGACTTTTATCAAGAGCAAGCATAATCATTTTACTCAACTTTGTTTTGTCATCCCTACCCATGATGGATGCCACTTTTCCTCCTTCCAAAATGGGTAACTGATAAAATAGATAAAACTAGAAGAAACTTCCTTTGAAGTGGGGAAAATTCCTATAGTGGTATCACCTACTTTATTAATTGGGAAACGGTTTGTAAATCTATAGAAGAAGGGGCCTTAGGAATTATAAATCTGCATAACATTAACGGTCTTTATTAGGAAAATAGCTTCGGAAATTTAATAGTAATGATGAAAACCTCACTTGGGAAGAAATGATTTTGAATTAATTTTATGGTAGAACTTTTAACCCACACCATATCACTTCAAATTATGACAGTACATCTCACTTTTGGAAATTCATCTTAAAAGTCTCCTATATTTACAATCCTAAGATTAATAATATAGTTCATTTTGGAAACAACACATCATTTTAGCATAATAGTTGGATTTCTTCCATACCTCTTAGAGTCAACTATAAAAAGCTCTTTGACATTAATACTATCAAATATGCTTTACTTTTAGAGGTTTTTAGCCGTTTAAAGAAATTTTGTGGAATTTTAATTTCACCGTACCCTTGAAGGTGTGTCCTTAACCCATTTTGTTTTACTTTGTATTAAGCTAGAACATTATAACATAGGCAATGGGAGCGATAGAAAGACTTGGTGTTAGGACAACAGTAAAATATACTCCTCAAACTCGGTTTGTAATTTTTTAAACTCTGTGGAATCAAACCAAAGATTTTCAAACATATTTGGAAAATAAATTCTCCTTCCAAAGCAAAGCTACATACATGCTTGATTTTACATACGAAATTAAACACAATTGAATTTCTAAGGAAAAAGATTTTGCTTATAGATAAAAAATGTGTTTTGTGTAGTTTATACCTAGAAATGTGACTCGTCTATATTACAATTATTGCTTAAATAATTCCATACTTATCGCTCTCAACATCTTTGACTACGAAGGAAAAAACACCAACTCTAATTTTAACTATGACCACTACTAGAATAGTTTTAAATTTCACTATGCGAAAGATAACAAAACTCTACTTGATATTATATTCACTATCAACTACTGGTATTTATGGTTTGGAAGAAACCAAATATTGTTCAACAAAGCTTGTAATCCCTCGAATACTCTAATTTATTCTATTGTGCCATTATGTTACTGTTGGGTTGCAAATAGTAGTAATAAATTAGCTAAAAATGTCGACTTTAATGTTTTCTTAAGAAAGTTAAGAACCGCATCGGTATTTTGAAGGTAAAAATTATTTGCGATAATTGAAGGAAATTGGAATTAAGCATAGTCCTAGTTGGAGATTTCGATGTTAACTCTTCAAACATTGTACATTTAAGTGATAACTAATTTCATTTCAAATTCCATTTTGTTGTATACCTCACACACACCACATCTATATAAGGGTCACGTGGCTATTTTTTAGTTTTAGTGGATGCTCTGGATTGGCTTCCTATTCAATGTCCATGTATGGATTAGTTTGCTGAACATGGTTAGTGGTTTTTTGCTTTGCGGTCTAAGACTAGGCAAGCAGGATATAATCGTTTGGACTTTCTTCTTTAGCTTGTTGGAAGTTTTCAATTTTTTGGGTGCTTATTTTTATCATAACTTCTTTTGTTTTGTATATTTAGGTTACATGACTTCCTCTTATTATTTCATCATGGACTCTAATTATTAAGATGGAGAGCTTTTCTTTTTCTTTACAATGTAAGGAAGGTTTTTCTATGCGTCAGGCTTGCTGATTGCTCCTTTTAAAAGTATAGAATAAAATTACATAAGTGCTCTCATTTTAAAGTGGATGACTTATTTTTCTCGATATATATATATATATATATATATATATATATATATATATATTTGTAAAATTTATAATTAATTGTTTATCTTAAATAATTTAGGATGAATAAAACAGAATTTTCTAAAATTTTAAATAAAATTCAATTAAATTAGATAACTAATTATAGAACTAAAATTAATTAAATATTATGTAATTAAAAAGATGCATATAAATATTATATAAGTTAATTGTTATAAATAAATAAATTATTTTGGAAATTGGGTACTTAGGTGGCAATATATGATTGTACTATAAGTTAAGTAGTATATAACATATACAAGTCAATATAAATCTAGTAGATCGAATCACGCATTATGCACGATTCGAACCTATGACCTCATAGACCAAAGCCAGAGCACCTAACCACTAAAAAAGTGTTTGTGGACAAATAGATTAAACTTATATGATTATATAGGTATAAATATGATATAACTAGAACCATAAGAAACCCAAATAGATTTTGGAATAAATATATACATATAGTAGTTGCAACATGATTTTAGATATATCTAACACTTGATTAGGAGGGTATTTTATAAGAAATACTTTATTACTTAATCCGATATCACTCAAAGTATATTAAAGGACTATGAATCTTTGATATAATTGTCCTTTTTTATTTACATATTAAAAGATTACTTACATACACCCTAGTTGTTGAGAAAACTCAAGCCAGAGCTATTATGTGTAGTACTATTAATATATTTCCTAGACAATGTAAGGTATATGCATGTATTCATTAAGAAAACTCAAGGTATATGCATTATACTTATATGATTGAGAAATAATAGGTAGAAGTGGATAAACTCTATTGATTTATTGATCAAACTCAAGGTCAAGGTCGAGATTAGGGAAAAAACCATGGTTACGACTTGTGTGTGATACAAATGATAAAGAGTTATCTATCACTTGCGAGCCTATGATTTATTCAGCAAACTCAAGGGTAGAATTAGGGTTTTAAGCAATATAAAAATCTAGTGGAAGCCCTATTAGAAAATTTAAATGATTACATTTAACCTTTCTAATACTGTAAGCATAGATGTTATAAAACTTGAGATTATCTAGTTTAAAAAATTTGTGCAACTAGTCTAACTGATAAAATTATTTATCAATTGAAATATACCAATGAATTAAATTAAGATTGAAAACGAAATATACAAATATACTTACCAATAAGTCCCTTGGCATGTTATTGCTTCTAGATCCATGCAAGAGCTAGATTTTACAACTTCTAAATGCATTCATACCTTGGTCACTTTAGTGTTGGATTGCCTAAGACTACATGTTTTCTTGTGTTAGTTTTGAACGGTAAAGCAACAAGAATATGAATACTTGATCCATATCCGATCATATACAAAAGTTGTTGTTGAATAGATGAGTTCGTAACATATGAAATCTCGATCAAATTAGTTCATTCAAAATGATAAAGTAAACCAAAATGCAAGATCATATGATCTATATGATGGGATACAGCAAGAATTTTATGTGTTTAAAACAACAAAAGCCCAAGAGCTAAAGACTAATCTTGGAATTCAATCACTAAACTGTACGTTTTGATCTCTAGCCATTCGATATCATCAAATTGTTAAGGATGTTTGGATGTTCTTCTGTAAAGAATTCAATCTAGTCTTATAGTAAGGGTTTTCTTTTGAGTGCTTCGACCATTTGTAAAGGTAAGCGAATGACCTAGAGTGGATGTAGCATAGGCATAGTTGGTATAAAGAGAGTGAATGATCACTTCTACTTCATGAAGAAACATCAGAAACGAGAATTATAAAAAATTACCAAGTGGATACTTAATACGGAATTGTAAATGCGATTTATATTCCAAATATAATTTTATTGTAGAAAATTATTTTCTATAAGAGTTATTTCTTTGAAGTTAAGATATTTTATCTAAAACTCTCGATTGTAAACTTGTTATAGTGGATAAAATAAATGGCGCACAATAAGTAGTTGAATGAATCTTTATATTTCTTGCACGGTTATAGTAATGGAGGAAATAGTATAGGCACACCATATGACACATATTAATGGATGCATCAAGTTATAGAAGATTGCTTTTGTATATATATCAAAAATTACCTATGAAACAATAATTGTTTTTAATATTGATCGAAAATAGATATAGTTTTATTTTAACATGAATATTATGAATAATCTTTATAAAATAATTCTATTGTAATAATGGTATTTATTTTTATAACAATACTAATGCGTTCTTTATGGAAAATTCGAAAGTATCTAGAATTTTCTACAACTATTTTGGAATTGTAGACTAAGCCATATTTTGAGAAATAATTTTTTCATCATATGATTGTGAATCATATAGTACTTTTGATTTGTATATCATAGGATTAAGGGAAATACACACATTTAGTGGGAGTGACAAAAGAATCAACAAATTCTTCAAATACACACACACACATACATATTCAATCGAAGGTCTAATGATACAAAATGGATCCAGATACTTTGTTAGATTCACCGATGAATTATCACAGTCGTGAACATATGTATTTGATACACAAGTAGTATATCTATGATAAGTTCATAACATATAAAATGGGTGTAGAAATCATAACATGCAAATGAAATTAAACAATTCGATATGACCGAATATGTGAGTATATATCGGAAAGAGTTTTAAAAGTATCTACAATGAATATGATTCAAACTCAAAGTCACTCCATCTTATGGTGCATAATGATGAATTGATATGGTGTAAGCGATAATTTTTGGACAAAGAACAATTGATGATGAGTGTAGTTGAGTTAACTTCTTTTTATTAGGATTTGCACTTAAGAGTAAATACATATGTTAAATTTAGTTTCGTCGATAGCATACTTTATGAAATCATATAAGATATTATTTTATTAGAAAACATTACATGTCCTACGTAAAGGAGTTTTTAGGTTGTGTGAGTCGAGTGCTTTATGTAAAATTCACTCGGGAGGGATCTTGAACGGTCCACCCTAAAGGAGTTTGGGACCGATTAATAATGGTTGACCAATTTACATTATAAACACAAGTTTCATGAACTCAAAATTGAATTAGTTTTATGTAAGTATCAAATACGATAAAAAGATTCTAACATAGAAATTGATTTTATAAGATGAAATGAAATTCACTTAATTTAAGATAGACACAAGTAATTAGACGGTCTAATAGGAATTTTCGTACATTAAATATAAAATATGAGTTTCTTATCGACGTTAAGAAAAAAATTGTTAGCAATAACAATCTCCTCAAATGTCAATTAACCATAAAGAGTTTAAAGCATATCCGAAGGGATGTGATTCCTTGGCCGCAGGTTGTCTTTGAAAAGAAGACAATTGCAGTTGGAATATAGTAAGCAACATTAATAATAAAAAAACCTTATAAATTTCTATGGTAACTATGAATAAGTCAACGTGGTTAGATTAAATCAGTATCTACTTGCAAAATTATCGCCCAGTATGACTTTGAATTTTGTTACATCTTTGTTGAAACATAAATTGTTAATAATGGTTTAAAATAGACTGTTTGCACATGATAACCAAAATGTCACAATGTCCATGGGAGCAATAACTGAGTTTGTAAGTGATGGGTAAGATTCAAGAACTGATATAACAACATTCAACAAGCATCATAATTGGTAAAATATTTTGACAAGGAAATCAAATAGTTTGATTATCAACCAAAATGCAAAGGATGCCTGTATACATAAAAAAAGAATATTAATAGGTACTAAAGTATCTTTAAAACTGTAATTAACAACATACTACTGATTGTTAACGATGATCTATGTTAAAATTAACTTTAGTTTGGTTGTTTAATCCTTAATATAGGATTTGAAAGTGACACCTTCTATAGTCGGTATAAAAGAATGTTGGTATTATCCCAAACGATATGCATAGCTACCATATGAAATGTTTAATATAGAAAATATGATATGGATTCCTAGCGCATCGATAGTAGGAATTATCATGTATGTCATATTATCTACTATATCTCATTTCTCTTGTACACTTGGTGCATTTACTGAGTATCAAATTCGAATAAAATTGCTAAATTGCAGTTATGAGTATTCACATGTGTTTATAAAATACTAGAGAATTGTTTGTGGAAACAACGAACTCTTTATGAAGGAGCATTTGAGCTTGAACTTCATAAGTGATTCTGAATATAGTATGTCAATCTTAAATTCATGTTCAACCTTAGTTAAGGAGTTTTAAGTTGGAAATGTTCTAAACTAAAGGTGGTTACTAATTCAACCGAGGCTATGTATATCATCTTGAATGACACTACAATAAAAGTAGTTTACCTAAATGCACAAATGTATAACTATGATAGGGGTGATTCCAAATGTCGTGAATCCCATGGCATTGTTTTGTGAAAACAATGTCCTCATACATATCACAAAAGAACCTAGGTCTTATAAGAAGTCTCGGCACATACTCCAAAAGTTCCACATGGTAAATGCAGTTTATCAATGATAGAGAGATGGTCCCTCACAGAGTAGATAGTAAAACATAGTAGACCCATTCATTAAGAGATTAGGTCGATTAGTTCTGAACCGATCAAAGGAATGATATTAAGATTCCATAATTGACCTCAAGTCCAAGTGGAAGATTGAAATAGCTAGGGGTATTCCCTTAAGGTAATTAAGTAATTTTGTTATATATATCAAACTAGTTAACCTTATTTGTAATAAAGATATTTGATTTTATTATATATTTGTTATATTTTGATATGATTAGTTAAGTAATTAATTTAAATTATATTCATATAAAAATCCTTAAACAAAATGTTATGTGATATAAATTGCAAATACATATAATCGGGAGTGATTAATACAAGACTAAATAACATTTTATTTTAAATATCCCTAGTCAAGATGTTTCAAGAAAGGATATCGATATATCCGTTAAGATTAGAGTACATAACACTCTCTAAATATTTGGCACTATATTACTCATAACTGCTGGGAACACCAAGGGATTACATACTTATAGATATTGGATAATTGTGGAATGACTCGTCCAAGAGTTTCCTGTTGGTTGCTAACAACTAGGTCAAACATGAAATCATCTCAATATGGCGATGTTACAAAATTTCCTCAACATGTGAATACTTGGAACTTCAATTTGGATACTTCTTTAGGTAAACCATACCATGGCGATCCATCAAACAACTATAGTTGGGTCTGATTCGAAGCACTGGAAGTGCCACACCATTTAATAGAGAATTCTTCTACTCAATTGTATGTGGTTAGTATCACGGTCAACTATAGTCGACTGAAAGTCAAAGTCTCTAGCTAGAGTATAATGGTTAATAGTAAATGTCATTATTGATCCAAGGACCTTATTTATGGATTGGTCGAGTGAATGTGGATGATATTGGAGTTTTGACCAGTATCTGACTCCTTGCATCATAATGTAGTATAGTGTTAGCGATGAGAACTTATGGAAATTAGTATCGCTATTGGTACAGCTTAAGATAATATCAAATATGATTTTTACCAAAAATATCTTTAAGCGATGAATTCGACCAAAATATCACACCAATTGCTATGGTTATGTCTGAACATTAATATTTGAATTGTTCGATATTAATCACTGACTGAATTTGCACATTTGAGTCGACAATTGCATCTATGAATTTTCTAAAAAGGCACGCGATTTAATCAGTTTACATAGTGTCATAAATTAACTTAACTAATTAATATTTAAGAAATATAATTATTTATTTATTTGATTTTTTCGTTGTTGTTAGTAATTATTTGGTGTTCATAAAATTTATACATAAATGTATCAATATATAATGGCGGAATTTATATAAATGAGCTTTTAAATAAAAATTAATCCATGTAAGACCATGTCATGGTCGATCGTACATAAAAGATAGAGGGGATTTGCTTGATAGAAAATTGATTAGAAAATAAAAGGGAAAGTTTTAAGAGAGAATGAGAAATATATTTATTCACTCCTTAAAACAAATCCACTCATTCATTTCTTCCTTTGATTTTCTTTTACTCGTCCTCACTTCATCCATGGCTGCTACCCCTATCTCTACCATGGCTGAATTTTTTTTTCCATTTCACCCAAAATAAAATAAAATAAAATAATATTACAAGGTGGTTTACTCAATTTAGCAAGATCGGGTGAATATTCAAGCAATTTAAGAGTCGATTGTCAAAACGAGGTGCCGAGAAGGGCTAGATCTGAATAAGAATCATTCTTATTATCCCTCATATATTCATACATGCTCACACTTGGCCCGTGTAGATGTATGTTATATATGATTTCATTAAATTAAATTTGATGTGAAATTGTCATATGTTTTGTTTTACTAATGAAATTCAAAGAAAAATACTTACATGCAAGAAAATTTGTCATTATTTGGTGATGGTTTATGTTTGTCATTTTAATCTCGATATATAAACTACACTTTGTTTAACGTTTAATTTCAAATTTACATATATGAAACAAATCAATTTTTCATTTTGATCATGATCTATATTGTTAAAAAATTATGCATCTAAAATTATTTATGTATTGTGTACATATTTGTTTATACACACACACACACACACACACATATATACCTGTGTGTGTATTAAAAGGGGCTTTGATTTGTATGTCTGTTGACTCAAAAATTGAATGTTTATTTTGAACATTTTGGTTGTGTATACATTTTAGTAAATATGGATACATACATACACATATATTTTATAATGTGAAATTAGAAAATGTGTATGCCTAGTTTGCCAGATTCTTAGCCAGATGTACTACGCCGGCTGTCATAATTTACTACTATATTCCCATGAACAAAGACTAAATCACATAACAACAACTTTAAGTAAAGTGCTTCTTTAGCTGCTTCTATAGCATCTATCAATTATGCCTCTGTAGTAGACAAGGCAACTGTAGTCTGCAACCTCGCTCGCCAACTCATAGTTGTCTTTCTAAGTGTAAAGATGTAATCTGAGGTTGATTTCCTTAGATCTCTATCTCCGGCATAATCAAAATTAGAAAATTCGACAAAGCTGAAATCTTTATTTGAAACATGAACCAATATTAGATGCCAAAGTTTGGTGGCAACCAAACCTCATGAACTATCAACTCCAACACACAACTCTTCACGAATTGTAGATCCTTTCAGCAGATAAAGATTTCGGACATTTACTCCTATCTTTAATACAAGAGCAACATGTGTCACCTTTAAGATATCTGACTCTATTATAATCCTGCAACCCAAAGATGCTAACTGACACGTAGACAAAAGTGATTTTCCTAAACCTGGAGCATAGCCGAATCTAGTGATAGTGTGCATCACACCATCATGCATGCGAATACGCGCTCATCCTTCTCCTAATGACTTGCAAGTAGCATCATTCCCCATTAATGTAGCACTCCCTTCTTATCTTCATAAGAACAGAAATACTCCTTCCTTGGCGTCATGTGGAAAGATGCCCCTGAATCCAGCACCCAATGTTCTCATACATCGAAAACAGATGTAGTCATCACATCATTCGAAACATCCTTCTCCACCGCAACAGATGAAGAACCATTCGCTTTATTTTTCTTCCTCAAATCTGGCAATCTTTCTTCCAGTGGTCATGCTTCTTACAATGATGACACATGTTATCCGTAGACTTGCCTCTCCAACGACTCCCTGGCTTTCATGAGTTAGAACGCCTTCTGCTTCTTCTTTCTTCATCTCTCTACAAATAGTCCTTGACTACTACTAGCTTCTCCACTTTCACTCATATGCTTCATTTGATTTCTCATCTCGTCACTCAGGAGTCCCGTTTTCACATCTTCTAATGTCACTATGCTTCTTCTATAGATCAAGCTATTAGCGAATACCGTATATTGCATTGGAAGAGAGCACAATACCACCATTGCCTTTTGCACCTCATCCCCATTTAAATCAACAACTTTTATCTTCATCATCAAGTCATCGAAGAAGTTAAGATGTGTTTTCAACGATGTACATTAAAATCAGTCTTTTCGTGAGTGACATCTTCATGTAGAGGTCCCTTAATTTTTTCCATAAGCCTCTAACGGTAGTTTCACTGCTAATTTCTGGGATGACGCTCTCTTTCATGGCCAATTGGAGGGTAGTAAAGGCTCATTCTTCCATCTTCGTTTTCAATTCTCAAATATCCGCTAGCAATGATTCTGTTCCAAATACAAACTAATGAACACAATTTCTTCTCAACACCGCCTTCATCTTCCACTACCACTTCTCAAAATCATTATCTTTGTTTCACTTCTTTATAGCCAACTACGAACCGGATGCTGCATATAAACCCTAGTGCAGGGTGCATACTCCTAGGTAGGTCTAACCTCACTTCCATCCCCAGATCCTGCCATCTTATCTGTAACGACCCGAAATTTTCAATCCCGAAAATTCCAGATAGTTAGGGAAAGAAGAAAGAGGTAGAAGAAGAAGAAGCGGAAAACACAACACAAATTCTCACACTCGCAGCGGATCAAAATATAATATCAAATAATAACAGTTTACAAAAGAATTCTATATTTATCATTTTCATTTTAATATATCAGAGTTTACACACATACTCAAACACTGTACATATACAAATCAACATGTCTCAGATATACAATAATATAATACAGCGGAAACACTCCATACGTTCTTGCCATCCAGCACGCCTCCTGAGCTCTAGAACGTCCTTACCTGAAAATCTATAATACTCCCGAGCATTACATCAAAGTAACACCCGGATCAGGCTGGAAACCAGCGTGAGTAAACCCATATAACATGAAAATACTAAGTTCAAACCATAAAAGAAAAACTCGGGTAACTCGTACCTCACCACGAGTTTATTACTTGTTATAGTCAAAATTTATATTCACAAGTCAAATTCTAAGTATTCTTACCTAGTTTTCAAAAGTCCATATTATTCCATTTCAATCTATTTACTTCACTCATCAAATCTAAAGAAAATCATGTAGATTACAAATTGAAGTGGTGTCGGGTATTACTGATACTCGATCCTAGTCTCTCCATATCTCAAGTTATCTAAGCCCAAGTTATTCAAGTGAAATACAATTCAAATATTAAATATAGCGTGTCACCTTTACATAGTAATTCATCATCAATAGACATCCACATTATCATAGTCTAATTAAACCTGTCATATGGCATAGCATCACAAATCACACATCAGAGGTATCAACTGATCTAAGGCATATAATATCATTCAGTCATTCATAAGCACAACTACTTTGTCATACTATTTCTAATTAAATTAATTAATTATCTCAGTTACTTTTAATCCTGCTTACTTAACATTGATTAATTGTAAATCATTAATTAATCATCCCTTAATTATCCTTTTTAAGTAATTAACTTCATTAATTAATTTATGTTTCTCTACTTAATTTCATAAATTAATTACATTTTTTTAAATTACCTTATTATTAAATGAATTACAATCATTAAATTGTAATTTAACTTTAAGATAAAACCTTTTCTTATCGATGGTTAAATTATCATTCACACATGCATTTGTAAACATTGATTTCCAAGTTTGCTTTTAAATTTCATTTTAAATTCAAGATTTGAAATAAAACCAATTTATCTTTAACATGGTCTGAAACCAATTTAAAACCTTTAAATTCATATGTTAAAAAGAATACTTATCTTGTAAAAGAGATTTTAGAAGGGTTCAAACCAAATTTATTTTTAAATTCAAACATTTTAAATATACCTTAACATTTAGACTTACTAAAACATTCAAATTTATATAACTTCATTTTATTTCAAAGCCTAGGGTTCGAATTTAGATTTGAATATAGATTAAAATTTATGATTTAAACTTTGTTTAAATGCTTCCTCACATTTAAAATTCCATTTAAATTCAAATTCGTTTAAATACATTTCCAATTACTTAAACACTTTAAGGTTATTTAAACAAATTTGAATTTAAAAACTTTATTTAATTCTAAACTAAGTTTCAAATTTTACTTGAATCCATATTTAAACTTAGATTTAAACTTATTATAAATCCTTACTTTATAATTAAAATTTCAGTTTTAAATTTTTACAAAAACAGAACAGGTTTCTTAAAAAAAACCATAACATCATTTTACCTAAGCTTCCTTAAAAGTGCTTCGAGTCAAAACTAACAATCTTCGAGTAAAATAATCGAATCACTCGAGACAAACTCGAGTATTCCAATCCCCTGCAACCCTTTAGGCTTCACCAGAAAACAACACACCGTGCACATGCACGGTGGCTTGGTTTGCCTCCGATCATCAGCGACCATCTTCCCACATCGACAATCATTCCCAAACTCTAACATGCTCATCAGATCTCCATCTCAAAGCTCGAAATCCAATTCGGGAATTAACCCAGACCTGGAACAGAACTAGGAACACCACATCAAAACCTTTCAACGCCTCACTCTCGAAGCTTCGACCATCAGCGAGTCTGCAACTCCGGCCAACCCTTCGCCATCCACCATACTTTCATCCCCTCGAGTTTGGTAGCACGCGATCAACTGTGGAATACATGCCGATCCAAAACATTCAACCCAAACAAACTAGGTCTACAGACCAAAATCCACCATCACCACCTCCATAGTGTTATGACCACTATTCTGATAATTTTTCTACCATCTGCGAACACTCCTCCATAATTACTGAATTTCCCAACGTCCTAGATTTCAAGGATCACCAGAAAATCTTAGATTTCCATTTTGAGTTTAAACATGAATTGCACACTCATTATCAAACTAAAAATCTTGATTTTAGTTTTAAAATTCATGTTTTTAAATGTCGTTTTGAATTATGACCCGGAAACAATAAATTGTGATGTTTAAATTTCATTTTTTTTTTCTTGGTCAGTTAATTTGGGTTCCAGTGTCATATTAATATTATTCCGACTTAATTAAAATTCTAATCTAAAGTTTGAAATGAGACAAACAAGTTTCATTTGAATCTTAAGTCTAACCAATGGTTAAATTAAAAGATTTTGAATTTAAGTCAACATAATAAAACGGGAACTAGAAACAGAGAAGAAAAAGAGCACATTGGTTTTTCTCCTTCTTCTTGAGTTACAGGATGTTAAACCTTCTGTACCATCTATAAAAGTACTGAACACCTTAACACCTGGTTTCATTCCAAGGTATTCAGGTTTATCCAAATTTACATACATATACCTCTTCATTCAAGGTTTAAGTTAAGTAAGGAAATGGGTTTTACTCACCTTTGTTTTGAACAAAGATGGTTTTGAAACACTGCTACTTGCTTTGTTGATCTTCTCTGTTAAGTTGAATTGTTTATAGTGGCAGCGTTGCTTATCTTTTGGTATACTTAGTTTGAGTGCAAGAATAGGGCCAGTATGGAGGTATACACGCATATTTATATATAAACGTGTACTGCTACCTTCCACAGCAAGCTGCTCTTTTTTTTCTATTCTTATGTTTTGCTTAATAACCCTGACCTGATTTTAAAAGTTTTGATGTTATGTTTTTGTAGGCTAGGATGTTATGTTTTTATGTGCTTGAGATTATAATATTAAATGTTTGTCCCCTTACAAGTTTACATCCTTATTATATATATATATATATATATATATATATTATTTTTTTATATGTATATAGATATTTTGTTTTCTTGCATTGCTTACACATATAAGTTTCCATAGTATATTACTATAATTACCATATGTATTTAATTTATGTTTTCGTAGAACCATAAATTTTTACCTTATATATTTATTTTTAACATAAATCCTTGTTTTATTTTTTATTTCTATTTTAAGCTTAAACTCCTAAATTTATATTCATTTATTCTTATACTTATGTTTAATATTGATAAGTTTGATTTTATTTCAAGCATTGTTAATTAAGTTACATCCATATACATATATCAAATGTTAATAATGTAAAGCATTTTAATTTAATTCAATGTGAATAAGATAAATATTAGTTTGAATGTTTTTGAAAGATTTTATTTTAAATTTTCAAATCATAATTTTCTTCACAAATACATATATACATATATATATATGTATAAATGGCAAAAGTCCCAAAAGTCCCATTAATTTTTAAAATGATAAGTCTGTATTTTATTTAATTAGTTTAAATGCTTATTAAAATAATTGTGACGACCCGCCATTCTAAGCCCAGAAAGACGTGTCATCAATAAGAAAGAAAGGGATAGAAATAGAAAGAATAGAAAACAAGAATAACAACATCATAATCTCACAGCGGAATGGAACAAAATGTAATACATCAACATAACTATTACATAGTTATACATACATCAAAGTTATACTATATCCTACAACAGAACTGTCATATACATATATGTCCATACATACATCCAAAATACATCATACACTAACTAACACAGCGGAACTATATAGATAGATACATACGTCTGGTCTTCTGCTCCAACTCCTCCAGAAAACTCTATACTCCGAAACCTATCACTTGGCTACTCATAAAAATTTGAGTACCCAAGAGTTTATGAAAAACAAAATATAAACACCGGGTCATACATGGGTCTGGTATGAGTAAACGGTTTAAAGTTGTTTAACTTTGAACATCATTTGAAAACAAAGGCATCACGTAAGACTTCCCACACATAAATACGGGTAAGTTTTTACCTTACGCTAACCAAAACATTTTATAGGAAATTCAGTGATATTATAATAGTGTCTAGGGTTTTCAAGTAAAATACAGAAATAGCTGAAATACTTACATCTCACATTTCAACGTAGTTGGGCACAATCAAAACGTACGGCTCTTATTGGAAATTGGATTCCATACAATGGCAAGGCTACTAGGGTACCGCCCGTCACAGTATGTGGCCTAGATCACCGTACCAAGGAGCCACCCTAATTCCCCTGCAACACAAGGCCGAAACCATTCCTTACTGAACAGTCCCGAACAAGATAACCCCGCAGTTGGCTGCAGACCAACCGCCCACACAGCCGAATAAAAAGGGACATCTAAACAGGGGTATACCTCGTCCTGCTTAGGCATGACCCACCTAACATTGCTGCACATCCCCTGTTTTAGCCATTCCCGGTTGATGAGGCTTGAGGCTGCGATTAACTTTATAGAACATATCTCTTAGAATGCTCATCGTCCGCCTGACGATGTGCTGAAAGCATTCAATCCATACAAGTTCGTTCCGGGTTCGAACGAAACTGGAGGCATTATCTTGTTACACTCGTTTTGGAATCACCCTCAGAGTTAACGACGATAACCCTTGCATTTTGAAAACACCATCTCGATCTTCACTTGAGATGTCACGACCTAACTTTTAATTTGGATCGATGTGCATTTTCGGAATATCAATTTGACACCCGATCCCGGTCTCATCGAAATCCAAACGCCATTTAAAGGCCAAGTTGTTTAAATTAATTTTAAATAGTTTAATTCAACAATTGAATTCACATAGCATTTATCACAGATAAATCATACACAGTCATCACAGAAATATCCAGAATATCACAGAACATCACATGACATAAATAAATATCAGAGTCAATCAAACAGAATCATGGATTCATATCAACATTTAGTTTGATTTATTTAAACTTAATTATTAACTTAAGAATAAACCATATTTTATTCTTGCTTAGTTAATTACTAATTAATTAACTTATTTAAATTTATTAATTACTTATTAATTATCCACTTAATTAATTGATTAATTCTTAATTATTAATCAATAACCTTAATTATTGATTTATAAAACTCATTTTCCCATTTAATTACTTAATTAAACATTAATTACTAATTAACTTAATCATTTAATCCTTAATTAATTATTTAATCAGTTAACTACTCTTATTTGTTAATTAATTAACTATAAATGGTTAATTAAATTCTTAATTACAAATTGATTTACACAAGATTAAAATCTTTAATTACAAATTTAATTAAATCTTTAACTACTTATTTAATTTTAATTATAAAATTTATTACATTCTTAATTAACTTCGATTTAAATTAATTACTCATCTTACGTTTCTGTAAAACATTCTAATAAATTTAAAGTTAATCTTAGCTTAAAAATGATTTGCCAACACTAATAACTTAATGGATATTCAACTTATTTACCCTTTCAACTTAATATTACAGTTGGCTAATTCCTGGAAGTTAAACTCAAAGATAACAACGTGATTTACTCGAGCAAACCTCGTGATTTCCCAGATCTTTCTCGCGTCTATCTGCTGCATTCCTCTTCTCCTTCCTCTGTTCTTTCTTCTTCTGTTTCTCTTTTTTTTACGTTTAAGTTTAATTTTAAACTTCTGAAACCGCTAACACACGCTCGCACTTAAACCATGCTCCAGAGGTAGACCCGAAGCGACTGCCCAAAAATCTCGAGTAAAACCACGCGACCATCCCAAAACCCAAATCACAGTCACGTATGCATACACAGCTCAGATCAACGCAATATAGCCTCTCGTTCGAATACACAGCTCAATATAACCTCTCGTTCGAATACACAGCTCAAAACCCAAAACCCAATATAACCTCTCGTTCGAATACACAGCTCAGATCAACGCAATAAACTCAAAATCAAAAAATGGCTCGAAAACGCGAACTGCAACATGAACACGATAGAGGAAATCGCCTCATCCTCTCGATCTCGCCCACTTGCGACGACGTGGCTCCGACCATACCTCGCCATCAACTCCCTCTACCACCTCCCAAAGCCTCACATAGCTCGGCTAATCCATGGCGACATATTTATTCGAAATGCAGACCCCAAAACTGTCGAAACAGAACCCTATTTTTGATTCGACTGAATAATTTTTGCATTAGAAAAACTTTCTATTATTTTTCCTATAACCATGCATCAATAAACTTGCTCCATAACAAATTTCAACATCAATTAGTGATTAAATCGACAGGAATCAAAGAAAGTTCATTTTCGGTTCTTTATTGAACTACATCGATACCCTCAACTTTCTCTTGAGAAGTCCCAATACTTTGCAAAAGACTACTCAAGTGAAATCCAGAATTATCACATGACACTTTGGCAATCCTACCCAAATCAGTCTCCAATGAAACTGTCCTCTCATCACAATTCAGGACTGCTTTATACTTATCGAGTCAATCCATTCCCAAAATAAGATCGAATCCCTTAAAATTTAACACATAAGGGTCACAAGAGAAACTATGGGACAAATAAGAAATCTTCAAGTCCTTACAGATCGTACCAAATTTGGTTGCCCCACCAATAGGATTAGATACAAAAATGGGACGATCCACAGGACTAAGGTTGAGAAACAACTTTTCTACTGATTCCGGAGATATGAAACTCAAAGAAGCACCCGAATCAAACAAAACTTTAATATATTTGCTATCTAAGAGTAAGGTGCCTTCCAATACCCCTTTGCCTTGAGAAGAAGAAGATGGACCGGCTTCCAGAGCAAAGACTTTATTCTGAGGCGCCCTCTGCAAAAGTGGACAATTCCTGATCATATGACTGGGCTGGTGACAACTAAAACACAACTATCTCTGAACCATTGCTGATCCTGGACCACTCTGACGTTGCTGTTGCTGAGATCCTCCCTAAGGACACTGATTTTCCAAATGTCCAACTTGCTGACAATTATAACACTTGCGGGGTCCGTTATTGCTTCCTTCTGGTTTCTTTCCCTTGCCTTGCCTTTTCCAAAGTGGATTAAACGTCCTTTTATTTGGGTTAACGAAATTCCCTCTCGAAATTGTTGCTGTTGCCTCTGATTTCTTGTTCATCAAATTCTCATACCTCAAAGCCATATCAATCAAATCAACAAAAGATCCTTTCAAAAGCACCATCATCTTATTGTGAAATTCTGATCTCAATCTTTGCATAAACTTTTCATTCTTCTTGAGGGGAGTATCAATGAGTCCTGGTCCATAGCACGAAAGTTCGTTGAATTTGGTCTCGTACTCAGAAACAGACATGCTTTCCGACTTCAAATTCAGAAAATCCTGGTACAACTGAGTTTTCCCTGCTGTTGGTAGAAACTTCTCCTCAAATAACTCCTTAAATCTTTCCCATGAAATATCTTCCTCAGGAATATTTGCAATTTTTGCATCCCACCATGGTGCTGCGCCTCCCTGCAATTGCCACGATGCCATTTCCCTCTTCCGTTCATCCGACAATCTCATACTCTTAAAAATGCGCTCGCAAGATCGTAGCCAAGCTTGAACTTCAATTATCGATTCTGAACCTTTAAATGGTTGACCTCCGAGATTGTTGAAATCTTTACATAAGGCAGCTAACTTGAGGCTGTACTGGATTTACAGCCTCTCTAGCAATTTGACTTCGACCATTATTAATCGAAGTACTGGCCCTAACTCTGCCTCTCCTTCCAGAACTCATGTTGGCCACCTGGACAGGTAACTCAACAAATTTAGATAGGTATATAATTATATGAAAATACAAATACGCACTCTCAAGATAGATATTACTCAAGAGCCTAGGTACTCGCTCAACCTAGAGCTCTGATACCAGCTGTGATGACCCGCCTTTCTAAGCCCAGAAAGACGTGTCATCAATAGGAAAAAAGGGATAGAAATAGAAAGAACAGAAAACAAGAATAACAACATCATAATCTCACAGCGGAATGGAACAAAATGTAATACATCAACATAACTATTACATAGTTATACATACATCAAAGTTATACAATATCCTACAACAGAACTGTCATATACATATATGTCCATACATACATCCAAAATACATCATACACTAACTAACACAGCGGAACTATATAGATAGATACATACGTCTGGTCTTCTGCTCCAACTCCTCCAGAAAACTCTATACTCCGAAACCTATCACTTGGCTACTCATAAAAATTTGAGTACCCAAGAGTTTATGAAAAAAAAAACACCGGGTCAGACATGGGTCTGGTATGAGTAAATGGTTTAAAGTTGTTTAACTTTGAACATCATTTGAAAACAAAGGTATCACGTAAGACTTCCCACACATAAATAAGGTTAAGTTTTTACCTTACTCTAACCAAAACATTTTATAGGAAATTCAGTGATTTATAATAGTGTCTAGGGTTTTCAAGTAAAATACAGAAATAGCTGAAATACTTACATCTCATATTTCAACGTAGTTGGGCACAATCAAAACGTACGACTCTTATTGGAAATTGGATCCCATAGAATGGCAGGGCTACTGGAGTACCTCCCGTCACAGTACGTGGCCTAGATCACCGTACGGAGGAGCCACCCTAACCCCCCTGAAACACAAGGTCGGAACCATTCCTTACTGAACAGTCCCGAACAAGATAACCCCGCAATTGGCTGCAGACCAACCGCCCACACAGCCGAATAAAAAGGGACATCTAAACAGGGGTATACCTCGTCCTGCTTGGGCATGACCCACCTAACCTTGCTGCACATCCCCTGTTTTAGCCATTCTCGGTTGATGAGGCTTGAGGCTGCGATTACCTTTATAGAACATATCTCTTAGAATGCTCATTGTCCGCCTGACGATGTGCTGAAAGCATTCAATCCATACAAGTTCGTTCTGGGTTCGGTAGAAACTGAAGGCATCATCTCGTTACACTCGTTTTGGAATCACCCCCAGAGTTAACGACGATAACCCTTGCATTTTGAAAACACCATCTCGATCTTCACTTGAGATGTCACGACCTAACTTTTAATTTGGATCGATGTGGTTTTCGGAATATCAATTTGACACCCGATCTCGGTCTCATCGAAATCCAAACGCCATTTTAAAGGCCATGTTGTTTAAATTAATTTCAAACATTTTGATTCAACAATTGAATTCACATAGCATTTATCACAGATAAATCATACACAGTCATCACAGAAATATCCAGAATATCACAGAACATTACAGGACATAAATAAATATCAGAGTCAATCAAACAGAATCATCGATTCATATCAACATTTAGTTTGATTTATTTAAACTTAATTATTTGCTTAAGAATAAACCATATTTTATTCTTGCTTAGTTAATTACTAATTAATTAACTTATTTAAATTTATTAATTACTTATTAATTATCCACTTAATTAATTGATTAATTCTTAATTATTAATCAATAACCTTAATTGTTGATTTATAAAACTCATTTACCCATTTAATTACTTAATTAAACATTAATTACTAATTAACTTAATCATTTAATCCTTAATTAATTATTTAATCAGTTAACTACTCTTATTTGTTAATTAATTAACTTTAAATGGTTAATTAAATTCTTAATTACAAATTGATTTACACAAGATTAAAATCTTTAATTAAAAATTTAATTAAAGCTTTAAGTACTTATTTAATTTTAATTATAAAATTTATTACATTCTTAATTAACTTGGATTTAAATTAATTACTCATCTTACGTTTCTGTAAAACTTTCTTAATAAATTTAAAGTTAATCTTAGCTTAAAACAATTTGTCAACACTAATAACTTAATTGGTATTCAACTTATTTACCCTTTCAACTTAATATTACAGTTGGCTAATTCCTGGAAGTTAAACCCGAAGATAACAACGTGATTTACTCGAGCAAACCTCGTGACTACCCTGATCTTTCTCACGTCTACCTACTGCATTCCTCTTCTCCTTCCTTTGTTCTTTCTTCTTCTGTTTCTCTTTTTTTTACGTTTAATTTTAATTTTAAACTGCTGAAACCACTAACAAACGCTCGCACTTAAACCATGCTCCAGAGGGAAACCCGAAGCGACTGCCCAAAAATCTCGAGTAAAACCACGCGACCATCCCAAAACCCAAATCACAGTCATGTACGCCACCGTGCACGTGCACGGTGGCTCGCCAACATTTCTGGCGACCCACGGCGTCCCAACAAACCCCAATACAACCTCTCGTTCGAATACACAGCTCAGATCAACGCAATAAACTAGAAATCAAAAAAATGCTCGAAAACGCGAACTGCAACATGAACACGATAGAGGAAATCGCCTCGTCCTCTCGATCTTGGCCACTTGCGACGACGTGGCTCCGGCCATACCTCGCCATCAACTACCTCTACCACCTCCCAAAGCCTCACGGAGCTCGGCTAATCCATGGCGACGCATTTATTCGAAAAGCAGACCCCAAAACTGTCGAACCAGAACCATATTTTTGATTCGACTGAATAGTTTTTGCATTAGAAAATTTTTCTATTATTTTTCCTATAACCATGCATCAATAAACTTGCTCCATAACAAATTTCAACATCAATTAGTGATTAAATCGACAGGAATCAAATAAAATTCATTTTCGGTTCTTTATTGAACTGTTCTCTGGATGGTTAGCTAGAAATCATAATTTTTGTCTTAAAAATCATACTTTTGTATGTTGTTTCAAGATATAAACTCAAATTTACAATTTAAATTTATAAATTTTAGTCCATTGATTACTTTATGCTGTATATTTGAATATACAGTCTTTATATTGTACAGCCCACCCTTAAACAACTTTCCATGCTTTGATCTTTAGTTTAAGCAAAATTATTTAGTTAAATTTCTAAGTAAAAATGTTTATATAAAGAGTATGATTCAATCTTTACTTCTGTTGCTACAACAACTAGAAATTGAAAGTACATCAATATGCAGAGCTTCCAGAAATTAACAAAATATCCCAGAATAACATACATCAATATAATAATTCTTCATGAGTCAATTACTAAAAATTAAATTTCAAGGATTTAGTTTACTCACCAAATAAACTGTTGAAACAGAGGAATTTTGCTGTTGAAAGAAGACTGTAGTTTGAAATATAAATCCCTGTAACTTCCTTTTTGCCTTTGAATTTGATTGAGCTTGGAATTCAAAATGATGTTGTTTGTATTTCTTTTTCTTTTCTCAGGTTTTGCTTCTTAAGTTATAAACGAACTAAATAATATGAACAAGTAGAATGATGTGGTATTTATAGATAAGAACAGTTTTTGTATAGGGTATTAGCTTCTAATATAAGCCTTCCCTAGATATGATCAAAATTTGTTTTATGTACTAAAAATCTAAGATGAAGCAAGTATTTCGGCTGAAAGATTATTTTTATAAATCTGAAATGATAATTTGTGGTGCTAATTAATGCATGTCTTCATATAGGTTTACAACTTATTATCTTTGCTGACAAATTTTATTTTGTATAAAGATATTTACTGATCTTTGTATTCGTACAAAGATTTTTGTATAAAAATTTTGTTTTATCTTCATCTAGCTTGAGCACAATATACATCTTTGGGCTTGTATGGTTTCAGGTTACAAGGTTACAAAACTAACAATTTATTTTATATGCCTACTTTTATTCTAAACTTAGCTATCAAGTATTTTATTGACCTATTTTATTTTTATACTTATCTTGATATTACTGTTTTCTTATGTCTTCAGACTTATGTTTATAACCATATAGTTATTTTACTTATGTTTAATATTTATAAGCTTTATTTTATTTTTAATTGTAAGAGTTGTTGTTAGAAACACTTCTTAATCTTATTTTTATTTAAAGTTAAATCTACCAAATATATGATTTATAACTTATATTTGCATTAATATATTTTATACTTATATTTAATATGGATAGAATTGTGCTATTGTAAATATTATTATTACTATTAACTATATTTATATATCTGATATTAAATGTCATTAATGCATAGCCTTTAATTTAATTGAGTAAAACATGTTTTATTTTAAATATTGTTAAAAGAGTCTATTTTAAATTTTGAAATTAAAATTTCCTTTATAACACGTATATAACTAAAAATGCCCAAAATCTTATTATTGGTAAATGAAAAACTTGTATTTTATTTAAATTAGATTAAAAACTTATTATAATACTATGGCCAAAATTCCGGGATGTTACATTCCTCCCCCCTTAAAAGAATTTCGTCCCCGAAATTTAAACAACAGTTAATTTTAAAAGCTTTTATATTAACATTCCAAACGTACATATCATTCATACAATAGCTAACAATCAAACAGTCTATCCTAACAAATATCACTAGTTATCCAGACATAAATCTGGATAAGCTTTCCTAAAACTGTCCAGAGTTTCCCAGGTACAAACTCTGGGATCCTCGCTCCACTGCTCCTTGACAAGTTTCACTACTTTGTTCCTGAGTCGCTTCTCGTCTTGATCTACAGTCCGAACAGGATTTCTGACCACGGTCAAGTTGGGTTCTACTTCTAAATCTTCCTAAACTACCGGTTCTACAACTAGTGATGGGTCATGAATAAATTTCCTTAAATGAGACACATGGAATACATTGTGAATCCCAGACATCCGTTTTGGCAATTCAATCTTGTAGGCTATAGCTCCAATTCTTTCCATCACTCGGAATGTACCAATATATCTCGGAGCAAGTTTTCCCCTTTTTTCGAATCTTATAGCACCTTTGATTGGGGAAACTTTAACAAAAACTAAATCTTCGATCTCAAATTCCAGTGGTCTTCGTCTCTTATCTGCGTATTTCTTCTTACGATCTTGAGCAGCTTTCTTCCTTTTCTTGATAAGCTCAACATTCACAGAAGCTTCTCGAATTAGATCGGGTCCAAGCACAAGACGATCTTTCGATTCAATCCAATAGGATGGGGATCTACACGGTCTTCCATATGGAGCTTCATACGGAGCCATCTTAATACTCGCTTGGTAACTGTTATTATAAGAAAATTCCACTAAATGAAGATGGTCTTCCCACGATCCTTCAAAATCAAAAATACAAGCTCGCAACATATCCTCAAGAATTCGATTAAGCCTCTCCGTTTGTCCGTCCGTCTGAGGATGATAGGCTGTACTTAATCTCAAACTTGTTCCCATAGCTGATTGCAGAGCTTCCCAGAATTTTCTGGAGAAAATAGGATCACGGTCACTTACTATACTGACAGGAACACTATGTAATCTGACTATCTCATTCAAGAAAATCTCTGCCAGAGAAACTGTAGCACGAGTTGCCTTAACCTGTATGAAATGGGCACTCTTCGTTAAATGATCAACAATAACCCATATTCCTTCATTTCCTTTCCTGGTTCTTGGCAAACCATCAATGAAATCCATCGAAATCATCTCCCATTTCCAATCTGGAATTTCCAAAGGCTGCAATAATCCGGCTGACTTTTGTTGATCTCCCTTAACTTATTGGCAGATGGCACAACTACCCACGAAAGCAGCTACATCCTTCTTCATATTCAGTCACCATACATCTTTGAAATTCCCGGGTGAATATTCAATTTGGAGCGATGACACTAAGCTAAGACTTCTTGCCTCAGTCCATCTATATTAGGCACACACAAATGACCATTAATCCTTAAAGCACCTTGATCGTCCACCCTGAAATCCAAATATTGACCGTCCTTAGTTCCAAGAATTATTTCCTCAAAAGATTTATCCTCCATTTGCTTACTAATGATTCTTTCTTGGAGAGATGGAACGACTTCCAAAAGAGATAAGACCGCATTTCTACTAAGAGCATCAGCTACAACATTCGCTTTCTCCAGTGTACACAGAATAACCAAATCACAGGAGGCCAGAAATTCGACCCACCGCTATTGTCTCAGATTAAGATCTTTTTGAGAGAAAATATATTTCAACAGTTTGTAATCCGTTAATAACTCAAACTTTTCTCCCAAAAGATAATGTCTCCAGATCTTCAAAGCAAAAACAATGGCTAACAGTTCTAGATCGTGCGTAGCGTAGTTCTTCTCATGTGGCTTCAATTGCCGACTAGCATACGCAATTACCCTTCCATTCTGCATCAGAACTGCTCCCAGTCCAACTAGACAAGCATCGGTATAAACTTCAAATTTGCTCTTCCCATCCATAATAGCAAGCACTGGTGCACTGGTTAACCTTGTCTTCAATTCCTGAAAAGCTTCTTCACATTGAGGTGTCCACTTGAATTTAGCTCCTTTCGTAGTCAGCTTAGTCAGATGTGAAGAAACCTTGGAATAGTCCTTGATAATTTTTTTGTAGTAGCCAGCCAAACCCAGAAAATTGCGAACTTCAGTCGGTGTCTCCGGCTGTTTCCATTCCAAAATAGTTTCAACCTTCGCTGGGTCTACAGAAATACCTTCCCCAGAAACAATGTGTCCTAAAAATTTGACTTTCGATTTCCAGAAATGGCACTTGGAGAACTTTGCCTTCAACACATGCTTCCTAAGAGTCTCTAATACAATTCTCAAATGCTGCCTGTGCTCCTCTTCCGATTTGGAGTAAACCAAGATATCATCGATGAATACCAGAACGAACGTATTCAATACATCCCTAAAGACTCGGTTCATCAGGTCAAAAAAATAGGAAGGAGCGTTGGTTAACCCGAAAGGCATGACCAACCACTCATAGAAACAATTCGGTCCCCTAAATGTTGTCAAGGGAATACTGTCCTCAGCTACCCTCAACTGATGGAAACCTGAAGCTAAGTCCAGTTGAGAAAAGATAGAACCTCCATGCAACTGGTCAAAGAGATCATCGATACGAGGAAAAGGATATTTATTACGGATAGTCACTTTGTTCAATTCTCTATAATCAACATAGAACCTTAGCGATCCATCCGATTTGGTGACAAACACCGCAGCAGAGCCCCAACAAGAAAAACTGGGTCTAACCAAACCCTTTTCCAAAAGATCCTGTGTCTGCTTAATCAACTCTTCTCTCTCTCTCTAGGAGTCATTCTCCAACTGGGCTGATTCACCGACACAGCTTCTGGAATCAAATCAATACGAAACTCTATCTCTCGATGTGGAGGCAGACACTTAACTTCTTCAAAGTCATCAGGAAAATCTTGAACTACATCGATACCCTCAACTTTCTCTTGAGAAGTCTCAATTCTTTGCAAAAGATTACTCAAGTGAAATCCAGAATTATCACATGACACTTTGGCAATCCTACCCAAATCAGTCTCCAATGAAAATGTCCTCTCATCACAATTCAGGACTGTTTTATACTTATCGAGTCAATCCATTCCCAAAATAAGATCGAATCCCTTAAAATTTAACACATAAGGGTCACAAGAGAAACTATGGGACAAATAAGAAATCTTCAAGTCCTTACAGATCGTATCAAATTTGGTTGCCCCACCAATAGGATTAGATACAAAAATGGGACGATCCACAGGACTAGGGTTGAGAAAGAACTTTTCTACTGATTCCAGAGATATGAAACTCAAAGAAGCACCTGAATCAAACAAAACTTTAATATATTTGCCATCTAAGAGTAAGGTGCCTTCAAATACCCCTTTGCCTTGAGAAGAAGAAGATGGACCGGCTTCCAGAGCAAAGACTTTATTCTGAGGCGCCCTCTGCAAAAGTGGACAATTCCTGATCATGTGACCGGGCTGGTGACAACTAAAACACAACGATCTTCGAACCATTGCTGATCCTGGACCACTCTGACGTTGCTGTTGTTGAGATCCTCCCAGAGGACACTGATTTGCTAAATGTCCAACTTGCTGACAATTATAACACTTGCGGGGACCGTTATTGCTTCCTCCTGGTTTCTTTTCCTTGCCTTGCCTTTCCTAAGTGGATTAAACTTCCTTTTATTTGGGTTAACGAAATTCCCTCTCGATACTACTGCAGTTGCCTCTGATTTCTTGTTCATTAAATTCTCATATCTCAAAGCTATATCAATCAAATCAACAAAAGATCCTTTCAAAAGCACCATCATTGTATCGTGAAATTCTGATCTCAATCCTTGCACAAACTTTTCATTCTTCTTGAGGGGACTATCAATGAGTCCTGGTCCATAGCACGAAAGTTCGTTGAATTTGGTCTCGCACTCAGAAACAGACATGCTTTCCTGCTTCAAATTCAGAAAATCCTGGTACAACTGAGTTTTCCCTGCTGTTGGTAGAAACTTTTCCTCAAATAACTCCTTAAATCTTTCCCATGAAATATCTTTCTCAGGAATATTTGCAATTGTTCCATCCCACCATGCTGTTGCGCCTCCCTACAATTGCCACGATGTCATTTCCCTCTTCAGTTCATCCAACAATCTCATACTCTTAAAAATGCGCTCGCAGGATCGTAGCCAAGCTTGAACTTCAATTATCGATTCTGAACCTTTAAATGGTTGGCCTCCGAGATTGTTGAAATCTTTACAGAAGGCAGCAAAACTAACTTGAGGCGGTACTGGATTTACAGCCTCTCTAGCAATTTGACTTCGACCATTATCAATCGAAGTACTGGCCCTAACTCTACCTCTCCTTCCAGAACTCATGTTGGCCACCTGGACAGGTAACTCAAAAAATTTAGATAGGTATATAATTATATGAAAATACGAATACGCACTCTCAAGATAGATATTACTCAAGAGCCTAGGTACTCGCTCAACCTAGAGCTCTGATACCAGCTGTGACGACCCGCCTTTCTATACCTAGAAAGACGTGTCATCAATAAGAAAGAAAGGGATAGAAATAGAAAGAATAGAAAACGAGAATAACAACATCAGAATTTCGCAGCGGAATGGAACAAAATATAATACATCAACATAACTATTACATAGTTATACATACATCAAAGTTATACAATATCCTACAACAGAACTGTCATATACATATATGTCCATACATACATCCAAAATACATCATACACTAACTAACACAACGGAACTATATAGATAGATACACACGTCTGGTCTTCTGCTCCAACTCCTCCAGAAAACTCTATACTCCAAAACCTATCACTTGGCTACTCATAAAAATTTGAGTACTTAAGAGTTTATGAAAAACAAAATATAAACTCCGGGCCAGACATGGGTCTGGTATGAGTAAACGGTTTAAAATTGTTTAACTTTGAACATCATTTGAAAACAAAGGTATCACGTAAGACTTTCCACACATAAATACCGGAAAGTTTTTACCTTACGCTAACCAAAACATTTTATAGGAAATTCAGTGATATTATAATAGTGTCTAGGGTTTTCAAGTAAAATACAGAAATAGCTGAAATGCTTACATCTCACATTTCAACGTAGTTGGGCACAATCAAAACGTACGACTCTTATTGGAAATTGGATCCCATAGAATGGCAGGGCTACTGGAGTACCTCCCGTCACAGTACGTGGCCTAGATCACCGTACGGAGGAGCCACCCTAACCCCCCTGAAACACAAGGTCGGAACCATTCCTTACTGAACAGTCCCGAACAAGATAACCCCGCAGTTGGCTACAGACCAACCGCCCACACAGCCGAATAAAATGGGACATCTAGACAAGGGTATACCTCGTCTTTCTTGGGCATGACCCACCTAACCTTGCTGCACATCCCCTGTTTTAGCCATTCCCGGTTGATGAGGCTTGAGGCTGTGATTGCCTTTATAGAAAAAATCTCTTAGAATGCTCATCATCCACCTGACGATGTGCTGAAAGCATTCAATCTATCCAAGTTCGTTTCGGGTTCGAACGAAACTGAAGGCATCATCTCGTTACACTCATTTTGGAATCACCCTCAGGTTACAAGGTTACAAAACTAACAATTTATTTTATATGCCTACTTCTATTCTAAACTTAACTATCAAGTATTTTATTGACCTATTTTATTTTTATACTTATCTTGATATTACTGTTTTCTTATGTCTTCAGATTTATGTTTATAACCATATAGTTATTTTACTTATGTTCAATATTTATAAGCTTTATTTTATTTTTAATTGTAAGAGTTGTTGTTAGAAACACTTCTTAGTCTCGTCCACAGAGCTGTGAGGTTCGACGAAGTCTCGTCCACAGAGCTACGCTTTTCACAAAAGCCACGCTTTGATCAACAAATGATCGGCAGCACTCAGCATGCCACGTTACCAAATTGGTAATATATCACTAGTAACCATCAACTACATCACCTCTGAGCTCGTACGTCTCAGAGAAAGGTGTTAAGCTAAGAGAATAAATTCTCCGCCACCAACAGAAATGTATTTGACAGAAACCAGCTTTACATCTCAAATTGTAACGTCAGACACACATCCATACAAGTCCGTTCCGGGATCGAACGGAACCGAAGGCACTTCCAAAGAAGCCCTTGCAAATCCAGATATTCAATAATCACGTCCGGAATTCCCATCACAAAGGGTGATAAAATCTCTATATCGGGGATCAACCGATGCAGAGACATTCGACGGTAATCCTTCCGTTTTCGAAAATATCCGGTCTTCAACACCGGTCTTCAAATGCCATCCATTATGACGTATCACTATTCGAAATGGGATTTATGACCCAAAGGTCCTCTCCAGGCTAAATCAAATAACAAGCGCTTATTTTAAAATAAGTGTAGCATTCAAATTCAAGCAAATCACAACAACTACCCATTTAAAGGTAAATATTGATAGTCGGTTATTTAACTATCAATAGATATGCACAACGTCACCAGATTCCAAATAATTTTCCAAATTATTTATTTTCCAAAATAAATATCTTTACAAGATATATTTTTTCCACACTTCAACCATTTGAAAAAAAAAATCAAATCACTTTTCACCTTTACAACTTTTGAAAACAAATTTCAAATCATTTTCCTTATGCAGAAACACTTCCAAATATTTATTCATTTTCACTGGAAATCTGCCGAGTTCAAATACTTTAAAATAATTTATAACACTTATCCAAAATATGTCAGGAAAACACTTTGAGACTAAACTATTTGTCTTTAAACACTTTACTTGAAATATTAGTTATAAAAATATTATACCAATATTACATATAACTCAAGTCCAAACTAATTTTCAAAATAAAATTAGTAAATAGAGTATAACTATTTAAATAACTATTTTCTAAAACAATTATTGATTAAATCTTAGAAATAATCATTTCTATATCAACTTAACAAATCTTTACTTAAAGGATTTAAAACAATTTAAGAAGTTAATTTCTCCTAAGTATCCTTTTCAAAACCAATTCTAGAATTTTATACATATATATGTATATATCTTTCAAAGCTATTCAGAAATTTTATTCGGCTTTCCAAGGAGAATACACTTTCATTTCAAAATGGTTCATTTAAACCAATTAAATAAATCCTTACCGATTTACTTTAAATTAACGTTCCAAATCGGTAAATTTATTTCCACGCTTCAAAAATGAATCAATGTTTATTTTTAAACAAATTTCTCTTTCCTTTATAAATTCCATGGTGAATTTAAATTTCCAAATATCCACTGATATATGATTTTCAAATCGATTTCAAATATTCACTTTCAACAACAATTCAATTTTTCAATTGATTTCAAAACAACCAAATCAAATTCCATATTGATTTTCCAAGAAATTAAACACCAAGTGAATTTCATTAAATCTCAAATTGAAATCAATTTCTACAAAACCCCAAATCAATTTTCAAATTGATTCCAAATTCTTTTCAAAACACTAAATAAATTTCCAAATGGATTTTCAAAAGATTTAAATTCAATCACCAAAAATCAATTCCCAAATGGATTTCAATTTTTTTTCCTTTTAAAGAAAAAAATTCTTTTATTTTTCAAACTCTTTAAAATCCGTATTTTGAATAAATTCTTCAACCTTTGAATAATATTACCCAAAATCCATTTATTAAAGCTTTTCCCATATTTGGAAATTTTATTCAATAAGATTAAAAATAAAACTTTATTATTTTAGAATTCCTTCTTTTAAATTTATCCAATTCTCAAAAATAAATTTTAATATAAACTTTCAACCTGAATTTTCAAAAATCAAATTTTTATTTATTTCCGGTATCCAACGATACCAAAATTATATTCGACTAAATTTTAGCCTTCAACGATTTCAATCACAAAGATAATCACACGGAGATTATAAATAATCAACACACAACATAGAAACAAATTCAATTATTTGAAGAATCCAGTTGGATCCCTCCAACCTGTTCCCCTGCATCCACAGATGTTAGCACAATACCAATCTCATTTCAAGATGGAATATCGCGATACATGAGTTTATATAAAATATCATCCGTTATTATGCAGCGCAATAGGGTCTCATCCACTATATAATGCGGGAAATCAACTCCAAGTACATATATAATACCAATTCCACTTCAATGTGGAATATCACGGTATATGGGTTTAATATAATAACCTCCGCTTAATATGCGGTGTATAGGGTCTATTTCAATACAACAGATAGCAATTTATCATCCAAGCATACAATCAACACAATCAAGCAATTTTAAATCTAACTATTTAAAATTTAAATCGAAACAAATTCGATTGAGTGAGAAGTTCTCACCTTGCTTCCAATAACACTTGCAGTGTTTCGTTCCGAATAAAATTAAACGAGCGTTTAATTTTACCTAAAATTATCACTGGCTGCAATCGATTCCAAACCAGCTCCATTGCGTAGTGTCCGTCCATACGATTCCAACGCAATTCATTTCGTCAATTTTCGACCTCGTATGACAAAGTTACGCCATTACAAAGGTTATACAAATTATTATATAATTATTTCACAATTTAATTAAATTTTCAAACCCTATCTTGCATCTGGACCGTTGATTTCGTATTCCAACATCAGGGCTGCCGATCTCATCTTCTCCCTTCCTTTCAAACTCAGGTCAAATGAACCCATACCGCCGCTATCTCATTGAATTAACGCCACCTACTCCATCACTTCTAGGTCGATCGAAGACCACCCTTTCGAAGCTCGTGCTCCAACCCACCTTTGGGTATAATCACGTTGCACTCGGTTGTGCGAAAAAGCGTGCGACTCTCTGGCGTTTGTGGCCGATTTGCCGTTGATCCACTTCGTCTTTGATGATCATAACCGTTGGATTTGTAGATCATGTTAAGGTCTACAAGTTTTGTTTAGGAAGTTTCTCGTGATAACGCATGGATTTGAAGAAATTGAAGGGGAAACAAAATGATTTTCTGGCTATGAAAACGAAAATGGCGGCTGAAGCTTGAAACCCTAGGGTTTGAGCAAAATAAAGAAAATGAGGTCTTTATATAGAAAATTTGACGAAACACTATTCATCTGAGATTTTTCGAACTACAAACGAAGCGTGCCACTTGGCGTTTATAATGTTTTACCCCTATTCCGAACGCAATGGAATATATATCGGGAGCCAATTCTATTGTATTTGAAAGATAGGTTTTCGAATCGACTATTTAAATTTAAAATTCACTTAAACCGATTTCAGTGCGTTTTAGCTTGTCCCGGACAAACCGTAAATCCGATTGACACGAAATTTGAAATCTTACAATAATTTAACATTACGGATCCAATGAAACTAGTTTCGTTGAAATCCGAGACTGTTTGAAAAATGACTATTTTTACTCGTCAATTAAATATTAAAATATTCAATTTCCACAAATTAACTTTTAATTCAATTTTAAAAGTTCTATAACATCATTCTAACTCAAATATGATTTAATACAACTTTACAAATCAATTTTGATCACATTAAACCCAATTTCCAATTATTTCTATAATTTCAAATATTAAATTATCGATTTAATTATCCAATTAAATCTAGATATTCGAAATATAATCTATTCGACTTAAAAATTTTACTTGTTAATATTAAAAATAAATTAAATATACGAATTTCAAATGACAAAAATTCTAGGTCGTTACAAACTTCCCCCTTAAAAGAATTTCGTCCTCAAAATTGCCAAGTAAGAAACAGTCTTGAAATCCATTAACTTTTTTTTCAAAAACAAACCGTTCCAACTCGATTTCAGATTCATATTAATTTCTTAACTTTTCCAAATCCGATTTTCTAGTTCAATTCCTACATTTTCATTTCAATTTAGAAATTGACCTTTCGTTAACAAAAAATTTCCAAAAATTTTTCCGGCTCCCAAAATTTACGGAAAATTTTGGCAGAGTCTCCCTTGTACGGAGGAGCTTTTGCGATATCACAATAGATATAAATATATATACATCGACGCACACGGTCGGAAAACAGAAAAACGGTTCATATTTCCTATTTTTGTTGTGTAGGCGTACCTTTTTAGCATTTTTAAGCAAAGCAGTTACCTATTAGCATTTTAGCGTGACCAAATCCTGCTAACTACAGTCCCGATACCTGTACTTACTCAATTTAAACATGTAAGTGACATATATAGGAAATTCATTTAGATTTCACTAATTTTCAATAGAAAACACATAGTTTTCATAAGCAATACAATCAAAATAATTCCCATAAGCAATTTATAAGGTTTCAATACAAATTTTAATTTCTTACAACCAATTCACATTAGTTCACTTTCAATTCAAATTCAATTACATAGCTTTCCATTTATCAATTCAATTTCATTAACACTTAATGAATTATATACAATCAACTAACAATCATATAACAACCAATATATATTCAATACAACCAAATTTATTAAATTTACATTCAACAATTCATATTCACTTTGTCTAACTTCAATTTGGTTTAACACTTTTAATTTTCAATTGGTTTAATATCTAATTGACTTTTCATTCAATTATTCAATTTTTCAACTTCATTAGCTTCTAATGAATTAACACTTACATTCATTACTCTATATCAATTCTTTTACATTAGATTGATTAGCATTCAATCCATTTATTAATTCAATTGCTAATTCATTTAACAAATAAGGTTGAATTTCATTTATATAACTTAAGTTCATATTCATCACTTCACGTTATCAATTTACTTCGATACCAAAATCAATTTCATTCAACATTACTTAAGTTATATTCCATTTCAAACATCATTTGTTTAACTTAACTTAAATTTCCACTTATAAATCCAATTCAGATTCCAATTCTAAAGTAAATTCTATTTAACTTTTACCGAATTCAAATTTCGTCACTTATTCAAATTCATATCTCCTTTTGCTTAACAAAATTGTTTAACCATTTTATCATTTGGTTTCACTTACATTTTCTCACTTTACAAGTTATACAACTTATTTAAACTTCAAAGTTATTTTATTATGCCAACTCAAATTTATTTCAACTTTACCAAAGTAAAATATTTATTATTTCATATTATAAGTCCAAAACTTGATTACTTATATTCAATAATTTCAATTCATATTTATAAATATATTCATATAGTTTCACTTCTTATATATAAGATTATTTCACAATTGTAAATCACATTAGTTATAATCTTATACTTAATAATTCATTTGCTTATACAATTATTCTTTTAAAATTGTTGTTTTTATTTAGATTATTCAAACATCCTTTAATTAACTTATATATTATTACATTTTCAACAACCAAACAATCGATGTATATACACTTTAATAATTTCTAAAAAATTATTTCGTTTATATGTAAAATATAATCGAGGTAAAATTATTTCATTTACCCAATTTAAAATGATACTATGTCGACTTGCCTCGTTTAAGTGTTTAGAAATCCCTATCGATAATATGGTGTCCCACATACCGACCAAAATTCACAAACAGCTCAACTGATAGGCAAACACAATATAAAACACTTTTATATTCACTAACAAATACGAGCTCATATCTATTATTATACTCATACTCATTCTAGAGTACTACTGACTCTATCTCTAATGAGTAATTCGCAACAGAGCCAAGGTTGTCGCTTAACCAAATGCTCTGATACCACTTTATAAAGACCCGATTCTTCGACTTTCGAATATCGACATTAATACGTCCACTGTATCAACTGCGGAACAATCGAATGTCGGAAAATCGAACGCTTAGGGTTTAAGAATGCAGAAAAAGATAGAAGAAGTAAGAAAGAAGAAGAAACAGAAACAATATCATAATCTCACAATCGAAGCTGAACAACATATAGTAGATAAATTATTATCTTTAAAACAAAGAACTATATCATTTATTACATTACATCACATTACATTATCAGAGTGTTACAACAACAAACAACGGAAAAGAAACACTATATACTAGTTGATACGCCACGCCATCCAGCTTGCCTCCAGATCTCTGCAACAACTCCTGAATTCCAGAATAACCTGATAACCTGACTCTAGACTGCCCGTGCGGAAATTGATGGGCACCCAGAGTTTAGGAAGTGAACAATAAACTCCAGGTCAGTCATGGGACTGGTGTGAGATCTTAAAACAGTTATTTTTACAAAGAAAATAAAAAGAATTTCGCTATGCTTTTGGAAAATGGAACTACTATAAGGCCTCCTGCCACACACACAATGCAAACGCAGAACTGGAAGAGATTTCTCCTTATGATAGTCAAACATGCTTGATACGCAAATTTTTTTCATATTATTACTATAAGTGCAAAGTGTAGGAAAACATTTTGAAAGTATAATATAAATCTTAGCCAACATAGACATTCTGAACTATGCCTACTATAGCTACCATCTAACAGTGGTGACCACCATAAGTAAATGGCACGTTCTACAACTAAAACCGTACAAGGTGCGTATTGGAGTTTGGATTTCCAACAAATGGTAGGCCAAGGAACTTCCCATTTCCACATGGGTACGCCTCTGGAAGGACGCCCCGAGAACCTAACCGGATCTCAGCCAACAGAAGGCCGGGTTACCTCTGAACAAGGTAACTACTGATACGAGTATGCCATCCCCCGGTCGTAACCGACCTTTATCCCAGGATTCACCAACAACCACAAAGAAATAAATTTGCAGCAACCACATAGATTAAGTATCTGGGCTCCATGCCATAATACCACCTCTATCCAGAAGGAAATGTACATACCCTATGGGGGCGTTATCCCCAAATAACCTTGCTGCATTCTTCCTGTTTTGACCATTACCGGGTTGTGAGGTTCGACGAAGTCTCGTCCACAAAGCTACGCTTTTCACAAAAGCAACGCTTTGATCAACAAACGATCAGCAGCACTCAGCATGCCACGTTACCAAATTGGAAATATATCACTAGTAACCATCAACTACATGACCTCTGAGCTCGTACGTCTCTGAGAAAGGTGTTAAGCTAAGAGAATAAATTCTCCGCCACCAACAGAAATGTATTTGATAGAAACCAGCTTTACATCTCAAATTGTAACATCAGACACACATCCATACAAGTCCATTCCGGGATCGAACGGAACCGAAGGCACTTCCAAAGAAGCCCTTGCAAATCCGGATATTCAATAATCACGTCCGAAATTCCCATCACAAAGGGTGATAAAATCTCTATATCGGGGATCATCCGATGCAAAGACATTCGACGTCAATCCTTCCGTTTACGAAAATATCCGGTCTTCAACACCGGTCTTCAAATGCTATCCATTACGACGTATCACTATTCAGAATGGGATTTATGACCCAATGGTCCTCTCCCGGCTAAATCGAATAACGAGCGCTTATTTTAAAATAAGTGCAGTGTTCAAATTCAAGCAAATCACAATAGATACCCATTTAAAGGTAAATATTGATAATCGGTTATTTAACTATCAATAGATATGCACAACATCACCAGATTCCAAATAATTTCCCAAATTATTTATTTTTCAAAAATATATCTTTACAAGATATATTTTTTCCACACTTCAACCATTTGAAAAAAAATTCAAATCACTTTTCACCTTTACAACTTTTGAAAACAAATTTTAAATCATTTTCCTGACGCGGAAACACTTCCAAATATTTATTCATTTTCATTGGAAATCTGCCGAGTTCAAATACTTTAAAATAATTTATAACACTTATCCAAAATATATCAGGAAAACACTTTGAGACTAAACTATTTGTCTTTAAACACTTTACTTGAAATATTAGTTATAAAAATATTATACCAATATTACATATAACTCAAGTCCAAACTAATTTTCAAAATAAAATTAGTAAATAGAGTATAACTATTTAAATAACTATTTTCTAAAACAATTATTGATTAAATCTTAGAAATAATCATTTCTATATAAACTTAACAAATCTTTACTTAAATGATTTAAAACAATTTAAGAAGTTAATTTCTATAAAGTATCCTTTTCAAAACCAATTCTAGAATTTTATAAATATATGTATATATCTTTCAAAGCTATTCAGAAATTTTATTCGGCTTTCCAGGGAGAATACACTTTCATTTCAAAATGGTTCATTTAAACCAATTAAACAAATCCTTACCGATTTACTTTAAATTTACGTTCCAAATCCGTAAATTTATTTCCACGCTTCAAAAATAAATCAATGTTTATTTTTAAACAAATTTCCCTTTCCTTTATAAATTCCATGGTGAATTTAAATTTCCAAACATCCACTGATATACGATTTTCAAATTGATTTCAAATATTCACTTTCAACAACAATTCAATTTTTCAGTTGATTTCAAAACAACCAAATCAAATTCCATATTGATTTTCCAAGAAATTAAACACCAAGTGAATTTCATTCAAATCTCAAATTGAAATCAATTTCTACTAAACCCCAAATCAATTTTCAAATTGATTCCAAATTCTTTTCAAAACACTAAATAAATTTCCAAATGGATTTTCAAAAGATTTAATTCAATCGCCAAAAATCAATTCCCAATTGTATTTCAAATTTTATTTCCTTTTAAAAATAAATTCCTTTTAAAGAAAACAAATTATTTTATTTTTCAAACTCTTTAAAATCCGTATTTTGAATAAATTCTTCAACCTTTGAATAATATTACCCGAAATCTATTTATTAAAGCTTTTCCCATATTTGGAAATTTTATTCAATAAGATTAAAAATAAAACTTTATTATTTTAGAATTCCTCCTTTTAAATTTATCCAATTCTCAAAAATAAATTTTAATATAAACTTTCAACCTGAATTTTCAAAAATCAAATTTTTATTTATTTCCGGTATCCAACGATACTAAAATTATATTCGGCTAAATTTTAGCCTTCAACGATTTCAATCACTAAGATAATCACACAGAGATTATAAATAATCAACACACAACATTGAAACAAATTCAATTATTTGAGGAATCCAGTTGGATCCCTCCGACCAATTCCCCTGCATCCATAGATGTTAGCACAATACCAATCCCATTTCAAGACGGAATATCGCGGTACATGGGTTTATATAAAAATATCATCCAGTATTATGCGGCGCAATAGGGTCTCATCCGCTATATAATGCGGGAAATCAACTCCAAGTACATATATAATACCAATTCCACTTCAATGTGGAATATCGCGGTATATGGGTTTAATATAATAACCTCCGCTTAATATGCGGCATATAGGGTCTATTTCAATACAACATATAGCAATTTATCATCCAAGCATACAATCAACACAATCAAGCAATTTTAAATCTAACTATTTAAAATTTAAATCGGAACAAATTCGATTGAGTGAGAAGTTCTCATCTTGCTTCCAATAACAGTTGCAGTGTTTCGTTCCGAATAAAATTAAACGAGTGTTTAATTTTACCCAAAATTATCACTAGCTGCAATCGATTCCAAACCAGCTCCATTGCGTAGTGTTCGTCCATACGATTCCAATGCAATTCGTTTCGTCAATTTTCGACCTCGTATGACAAAGTTACGCCATTACAAAGGTAATACAATATATAATTATTTCACAATTTAATTAAATTTTCAAACCCTATCTTACATCTGGACCGTTGATTTAGTATTCCAACATCAGGGCTGTCGATCTCATCTTCTCCCTTCCGTTCAAACTCAGGTCAAATGAACCCATGCCGCCGCTATCTCATTGAATTAACGCCACCTATTCCATCACTTTTAGGTCGATCGAAGACCACCCTTTTGAAGCTCGTGCTCCAACTCACCTTTGGCTATGATCACATCGCACTCGATTGTGCAATCATCACAAGAACGCATGCGACTCTCTAGCGTTTGTGGCTGATTTGTCGTTGATCCACTTCATCTTTGATGATCATAACCGTTGGATTTGTGGATCGTGTTAAGGTCTACAAGTTTTGTTTAGGAAGTTTCTCATGATAACGCATGGATTTGAAGAAATCGAAAGGGAAACGAAATGATTTTCTGGCCGTGGAAACGAAAATGGCGGGTGAAGCTTGAAACCCTAGGGTTTGAGAAAAACAAAGAAAATGACGTCCTTATATAGAAATTTCGACGAAACACTATTCATCTGAGATTTTTCGAACTCCAAACGAAGCATGCCGTCTTGCGTTTATAATATTTTACCCATATTCCGAACGTAATGGAATATATATATTGGAAGCCAATTCGATTGTATTTGAAACATAGGTTTTCGAATCGACTATTTAAATTTACAATTCACTTAAACTAATTTCAGTGCATTTTAGCTTGCCCCAGACAAACTGTAAATCCGATTAACACGAAATTTGAAATCTTACAATAATTTAACATTATGGATCCAATGAAACTAGTTTCGTCGAAATCCGAGACTATTTGAAAAATGACTATTTTTACTAGTCAATTAAATATTAAAATATTCAATTTCCATAAATTAACCGTTAATTCAATTTTAAAAGTTCTATAACATCATTCTAACTCCAATATGATTTAATACAACTTTATAAATCAATTTTAATCACATCAAACCCAATTCTCAATTATTTCTGTAATTTCAAATATTAAATTACCGAATTCTAAATGACAGAAATTCTGGGTCGTTACACAAAAGCCTTTTCATATCCAAAGGTTCCCAAAACCTTTTTCCAAAATCCTTAGAAGATCCTTTATATATATATATATATATATATATATATATATATATATAGACACATACATATATAAATTGGATCATTTCAAACTTGTATAAAATTTCTTTTATACTTCAAACACTTTCAAAATCCTTTCCTTCCGGCAATAGATTCAACAATGGGAGATTTACCTTATATAACAAAGATATATAACTTTGTTTATTCAAAATCAAACATTCAAATTTGATTACTCTTTTCAATATCAATTTCATTCAAATCCGTATGATGTGCACATATCATTTGTATGCTATACCAATCAGATCGCTCACTCGATCATATAATTTCACTTCCGAACTAGTATCGTCCATCCGACTTCCTAGTGCGGACACAGATCTAGTTTCTTGATCAGAAACGGTCATTCTCCTTACATAGCTATAACTATGATAGAGAATATCCAGAACCAATCAACAATCCATATCCAGGTTCGCCGTCGAAAATCGAGTGAAAGTTCCCAACTCGGAATGATAAACTATCTCGAAATTCTGTGCTCGAATCTGGATCAAATCACTATGCGAATAGAATAATTTACGTCCATCCTACATATTTATCCTCATTGATTATTAGCCAAATCAATTTCCTTTTCTATTCTTATTCACTTTAATTTTCATCCACTTTTTTACAATTGCCTTAATCCCCATTTGGATTATCACTTCAATTCTTACCTCAGTTGGGTATTTAATCAATAACAGTTTAAACTCCGACAAGTTTATATCTAGAAAATAGCTTGAAAATTTTAAAAATAGATAAGTAGTTGAAAAATAATTATTAGTTTGTAAAATAACTGTAAAATAGTTAACTAATTGTAAAATGGTTGGAAAATGGTTAAATAATTTCAGAAATTTTAGATAATTGCAAAATAGTTGTAAAATAGTAATTAATTTGTAAAATAGTTAGAAAATAGTAATTAGTTTATAAAACAGTTGAAAAATTGTTAAAATAGTTCCAAAAATAATTGTAAAACAAATATGAAATAATTTGGCTTTAAAAAGAAAGGTTGTATTTATTAAATAGCTTGGAAAAATAAGTTTATATTAGAACAATTTATATAGAAAATAGTACAGAGCCAAAATTGTTCACTTCCCCATCAATTCAATTTAAATTTCCACTTCCATTTAAATTGACTCAATTCTAATTTGAACAACTTCAATTTCCCTTGAACTTAATTTATCTCAATTCAAGTTAAATTAACCTCAATTTCTTTCCAAATTCAAATCAAATTCCATTTGATTTTAAACATATTCACTTTAACTACAATTCCAAATTATTCAAATTAATTTAGACTACTTTCCAATTGAATCCACTTCAATTTCAAATCACTTCAATTTCTATATGAGTTAATCCCAATTCCCGTTTGAATTACATACTTATCCATCTTCAATTCTAATTAATTCAAACTAAATTCGATTTGAATTAGGGAAATCTAAATCTCAACCTTAAAACCATCTCGAATTATAGATTCAAATTAAATTTCCAAGTGTTGATTTAACCCCTTAAATCAAATTAAGCTTTATTTTCTAAATTAATAACCCAAAATTTTTAAACAATTTAATTCTGAGTCCAATTCTCAAAATTCCATTTCAAATTATCTTTACTTACTTATTTCAAAGTTCCAATAATAGCTCAAATTCTTTTAAATAATTTAATCTTTGAGATCCAATTTACCACCCAAATTCAACTTTGAAACCAAACTTCAGCAATCTCACTTGCAATTTATCTTAAACATTCAAATCTCTAATTCAAAGTTATTCCATATCCTTAATTTCAACTTAAGTTTAATTTCCTTTTTAACTCAATAATGGATATATTACCACACTTCATTTCTGCATTCATTTAAACAAATCCAATTCACAATTTGAAGATTATTAATAACAATAGGGTAATATTATCCAATTTATTTTAAAACATTCATCGATTTTTAATTTCTAGATCTCAAACCCATTTTGAGATCACACAAGCTCCAATTCAAATTAACCATTCAATTTTCCAAGTTAAATCCCAATTTTATTTTGAAATTTCCAATTCAGGTTGCTTGTTAACTTATTTAATTTTCCCAAAGTTAAATTCAATTCATTTCCTTCAGTCAACCTTACTCAAATTTGAATTCCCACTTCAAATTTTAAACTGCACATTAATAATCTTATAAGTTCAAAAACTTATCACCTTGGATATCACATCTCATTCCAAATTTTAAGACTCAACATTTAGAGTTTATTTCAACCCATTTTTGATACTATGTATATTCTTCATATATACATATTATTTTCTTTACACACTAAGTTATCCTTAAATTTTAAACCACCTTTGGTTTTTAATTCAAAACAAATTTTCAAACAACCTTGTTTGCAACAAGCCCCTTTCATTCAAATAATACTTATTTATTATTTCTTTTAGCACTTTGAAACAATTCAAATGTATCTAGACTTAGGTTTTAAAACTTCACAATTTAAAACCTACTTCAATTTATAAGTTGTACTTACCCAAATGTTTTACTTCCCTAAAACATTTCATTTTGCTTACTCATTAATACACATCTTATTATTGAACACAACAATCATTTATGATGATAACCAAGATTATCATATCTGTAACCATTCATTATTATCTTATTCTGAAAATACTTCTACAATTTCATGATTTTAAACTTTCATTTTGAATCCATTTCAAACTTATCATTATTCAGTTTCAATTTGGTTGTATTTCTATTATCACTTAATCGTTTCATTTAATTCCAATTATTCAACAACCAATTACCTTAATATTTATTAGAGAGATATATTGCTTTATATATCAAAATATATTCTTATATAAAACCATTTACCTTTAAAATCATTTGAAATCTTTACATAGGAAAATAATAAGTACGCTCTCATATATATACACACACACACACACTCAACTCATTCTAGGGTACTATTGACCCTATCCTTAATGAGTAATCCCAACATGACCAATGTTCTCACTTAACCTTTCAGCTCTGATACCAACTGTAACGACCCGAAATTTTTGATCCCGAAAATTCCAGATAGTTAGGGAAAGAAGAAAGAGGTAGAAGAAGAAGAAACAGAAAAAACAACACAATTTCTCACACTCGCAGCGGATCAAAATATAATATCAAATAATAACAGTTTACAAAAGAATTCTATATTTATCATTTTCATTTTAATACATTAGAGTTTACACGCATACTCAAACACTGGACATAAACAAATCAACATGTCTCAGATATACAACAATATAATACAACGGAAACACTCCATACGTTCTTGTCATCCAGCTCGCCTCCTGAGCTCCAGAACGTCCTTACCTGAAAATCTATAATACTCGGTCTGACCCAAGCATTACATCAAAGTAACACCTGGGTCAGGCTGGAAACCAGCGTGAGTATACCCATATAACATGAAAATACTAAGTTCAAACCATAAAAGAAAACCCGGGTAACTTGTACCTCACCACGAGTTTATTACTTGTTATAGTCAACACTTATATTCACAAATCAAATTCTAAGTATTCTTACTTAGTTTCCAAAAGTCCATACTATTCCATTTCAATCTATTTACTTCACTCATCAAATCCAAAGAAAATCATGTAGATTACAAATCGAAGAGGTGTCGGGTATTACTGATACCCGACCCCAGTCTCTCCATATCTCAAGTTATCTAAGCCCAAGTTATTTAAGTGAAATACAATTCAAACATTAAATACAGGGTGTCACCTTTACACAATCATCCATCATCAATAAATATCCACATTATCACAGTCTAATTAAACCTGCCATATGACATAGCATCACAAATCACATATCAGAGGTATCAACTGATCTAAGGCATATAATATCATTCAATCATTCATAAGCAAAACTACTTTGTCATACTATTTCTAATTAAATAAATTAATTATCTCAATTACTTTTAATCCTGCTTACTTAACATTGATTAATTACAAATCATTAATTAATCACCCTTAATTATCTTTTTTAAGCAATTAACGTCATTAATTAATTTATGTTTCTCTACTAACTTTCATAAATTAATTACTTTTTTTATTAAATTACCTTAATAATTAAATGAATTACAATCATTAAATTGTAATTTAACTTTAAGATAAAACCTTTTCTTATCTATGGTTAAATTATCATTCACACATGCATTTGTAAACATTGATTTCCAAGTTTACTTTTAAATTTCATTTTAAATTCAAGATTTGAAATGAAACCAGTTTATCTTTAACATGGTTTGAAACCAATTTAAAACCTTTAAATTCACATGTTAAAAATAATACTTATCTTGTAAAAGAGATTTTAGAAGGGTTCAAACCAAATTTCTTTTTAAATTCAAACATTTTAAATATACCTTAACATTTAGACTTACTAAAACATTCAAATTTATATAACTTCATTTTATTTCAAAACCTAGGATTCAATTGAATGCAGATTAAAAATTCTGATTTAAACTTTGTTTAAATCCTTCCTCACATTTAAAATTCCATTTAAATTCAAATTCGTTTGAATACATTTCCAATTACTTCAACACTTTAAGGTTATTTAAACAAATTTGAATTTAAAAACTTTATTTAATTCCAAACTAAGATTGAAATTTTACATGAATCTATATTTAAACTTAGACTTAAACTTATTTTAAATCCTTACTTTATAATTAAAATTTCAGTTTTAAATTTTAACAAAAATAGAACCGGTTTCTTAAAAAAAAACCGTAACATCATTTTACCCTAGCTACCTTAAAAGTGCTTCGAGTCAAAACTAACAATCTTGGAGTAAAATACTCGAATCACTCGAGACAAACTCGAGTATTCCAATCCCCTGCAACCCATCAGGCTTCACTAGAAAACAACACACCGTGCATATGCATGGTGTCTTGGTTTGCCTCTGATCATCAACGACCATCTTCCCACATCGACAATCATTCCCAAACTCTAACTTTCTCATCAGATCTCCATCTCAAAGCTCGAAATCCAATTCGAGAATTAACCCAGACCTGGAACAGAACCAGGAACGCCACATCAAAACCTGTCAACGCCTCACTCTCGAAGCTCTGACCATCAGCGAGTCTGCAACTCCGGCCAACCCTTCGCCATCCACATACTTTCATCCCCTCGAGTTTGGTAGCACTCGATCAACTGTGGAATACATGTCGATCTAAAACATTCAACCCAAACAAACTAGGGCTACAGGCCAAAATCCACCATCGCCACCTCCACAGTGCTTGACCACTATTCTGATAATTTTTCTACCATCTGCGATCACTCCTCCATAATTACCGAAGTTCCCGACCTCCCAAATTTCAAGGATCACCAGAAAATCTTATATTTCCATTTTGAGTTTAAACATGAACTGCACACTCATTTCCAAACTAAAAATCTTGATTTTAGTTTTAAAATTCGTGTTTTTAAATGTTGTTTCGGATTATAACCCTGAAACAATAAATTGTGATGTTTAAATTTCATTTTTTTTCTTGGTCAGTTAATTTGGGTTCCAGTGTCATATTAATATTATTCTGATTTAATTAAAATTCTAATCTAAAGTTTGAAATGAGACAAACAAGTTTCATTTGAATCTTAAGTCTAAACAATGGTTAAATTAAAAGATTTTGAATTTAAGTCAAAACAATAGAACTGGAACTAGAAACAGAGAAGGAAAAGAGCACAGTGGTTTTTTTTTTCTTCTTCTTCTTGAGTTACAGGATGTTAAACCTGCTCATACCATCTATAAAAGTATTGAACACCTTAACACATGATTTTATTCCAAGGTATTCGGGTTTATCCAAATTTACATACATATACCTCTTCATTTAAGGTTTAAGATAAGTAAGGAAATGGGTTTAACTCACCATTGTTTTGAACAGAGATGGTTTTGAAACACTGCTACTTGCTTTGTTGATCTTCTCTATTGAGTTGAATTGTTTTTAGTGGCAGCGTTGCTTATCTTTTGGTATACTTAGTTTGAGTGCAAGAATGGGGCCAGTATGGAGGTATACACACATATATATAAACGTGTACTGCTCCCTTCCACAGTAAGCTGCTCTTTTTTTTCTTTTCTTATGTTTTGCTTAATAACCTTGACCTGATTTTAAAAGTTTTGATGTTATGTTTTTGTAGGCTAGGATGTGATGTTTTTATGTGCTTGAGATGATAATATTAAATGTTTGTCCCCTTACAAGTTTACATCCTTATTATATATATATATATATTATTATTTTTATATGTATATAGATATTTTGTTTTCTTGCATTGCTTACACATATAAATTTCCATAGTATATTACTATAATTACTATATGTATTTATTTTATGTTTTCATAGAACCATAAAATTTTACCTTATATATTTATTTCTAACATAAATCCTTGTTTTATTTTTTATTTCTATTTTAAGCTTAAACTGCTAAATTTATATTCATTTATTCTTATACTTATATTTAATATTGATAAGGTCGATTTTATTTCAAGCATTATTAATTAAGTTACATCCATATATATATATATACACACGCACACACACACACACATCAAATGTAAATAATGTAAAGCATTTTAATTTAATTCAATGTGAATAAGATAAATTTTAGTTTGAATGTTTTTAAAAAAATTTATTTTAAATTTTCAAATCATAATTTTCTTCACAAATACATACATACATACATACATACATACATACATATATATATATATATATATATATATAAATGGAAAAAGTCCCAAAAGTCTCATTCATTTTTAAAATGATAAGTTTGTATTTTATTTAATAAGATTAAATGCTTATTAAAATAATACTGTCAAAATCCCGGGTCGTCACATTATCAGTCATCTTCTAGCCCTAGCTTCAACGATAACCTTCAATGCTCTAATACCAGACTATTGGGGGTAGATTTCACACAAATAACTGTAAATCAACCCAAATAAATGCAGATGCAATAAGATCGTGTTATAGTGCGATAAAACAAATAGAAATAAGAGAATAAAACAGCAAATCTCAAAAGAAAGTAAAAAAGAGTTCACATAATGATTTACGAGGTTCCATTCTCGCGAGATAGTGTACCTCCACTTTGGGGAGAGAAGATTTTATTATTTTGTAGATAAAAGAATTTTACAAAATTGATAATGGAGGCTAAGAAGAAGAATAAGAAATACAACTTGAGATGATGATTCTACTCATGTTAATCTCTTTTTTATGTATGGATTATTACTTGGGGCCAAAATAATTGATTTTTGGTCATAAATCAATGCCTCACCAATTCTCCTATATATACGAGTAACATTTATCCATTTGATTTTCTAGTTTTCTCCAATGTGCCTAATAAGATTCCTTCTTTAATAAGCTACTTGAGTAGTTAATTGATTAGTTTAATTTTTTAAAATAATTCATTTTCGTATGTGGGTAATTCATTGCTCTTTTGAATGCTGTAAAAATGACGATGTATTTGAGTAATTATCTCAACATATTTCAAATATTCTACAATTGAAAATATTACATCATTGAAATTAACAATATCTTCGAAATCTCCTTTAGCATGAAAATATTGTATCGTCAAATCTAACAACAAGGGAGGACAGGAGAGGGCCAAGTAAGAGGGTGGATCTCGATTCTTCTACGTGTGTGGGTGTATTAATAATTAAAATGGAGAAATGGCAGAAATAGCTAACGGAGAAATGGTGGCGAATCGGGCCAGAATCAGGATGGGAAACCGCTGGACATTAGCACAAGTTCAACTACAACCTCTACTTCTCGTTTATAGTTTGATTTGCTCGCGATAATACTCAATAATCAACAATAGAAACTTCGAATCTTCAGTTCTATGAGCCAACTTTCAGAAACAATAGAAGGAAAGCTGTAATTGGAAAGCAGATAATTCAACGTTCAAAGGAAAAATGGAAGAGAACAATTATTACTTTAATGTTTGGACAACATCTGGGTTATACAAAGTTCGATAATTACATCGAAAAAGTGTGGAATCCCAAAGCAGGTTGCAAAATTAGTACAATACCAAATGGATTCTATATTTTTATAGTTTGATTCATTGGATACTTTGATAGAATTATATCTTCTAGTCCTTGTACTTTCAATTCCAGTATTATAACCCTCAAACATTAACATGCTGGAATCACTTCTGATAAAGAGTACTTTAAATCCCTTCTAGCGTGGATTAAGATATATAATCTTGATCTTGAATTTTGGGATACTGAAGCACTGTACAAAATGGCGAGTTGTATTGGCATCACCCTAAAACTAGATTACTTTATTGCAAATTTGGAAAGATTAAACCTCGGTAACTTATGTCTACAAACCTCCTAAGCATTTCTATTGTTGATGTCATGGGACATTTTTGTGATAAATGTGAATATAAGCCTAAACCGAAGTGGGTGCCTAAATATACTTCAGATCAGAAGCCTGAAGCTGCTTCAGATAATAATACGGATAATTTAGCCAGCAAAAAGCAAGATAAAAGAAAATCAAAGATGCGTAGCCCAACACGACAAAAGAAATGTGAGCCCTCTACTTCAAAATCTAAGGGAGGGGTACATTGCACTAACCAGTTTGATTCTTTATCAATGTATGGAGAACAACCTATAGAAGAAAATTTATCAGAATCTTTTGAAGAATCGACACAGCTTGCGAAGAAAAGTGATAAAATTGAAGACAAAGTTATTAATGAATAGATGTAGTGGCATAAGAAATCAATGCACATGAAGATACAGATGAAATTTATGAACCAACTATTGGTACTTTTCAAGAAACTGATATTATAGAAAATTTGGCAGTTCGTACATAAGAGGTGGTTCAAAACCCAAAAGAAATAAATGTATAGAGCATGCTAGAAGAAAACAGTATGTTTAGGAAGTTTCAGCATGGACAGGTCATGAAAAGAAAAACACCACTCAATCAGCTGCTCCTAAAAGGCAGAAAAAGAGCAAGGTAAAATTTAAATGAATATTATTACTTGGAATGTGAGAGGAATGAATGTAAATACAAAGATGACATCTATAATTCATTTTCTCCACAAATACAAACCAAGTATTCTTGGTTTGTTAGAGACAAAATTGAGTACAAAAAGAGTAGACCATTTCACTGTTAAACTACAATCTCATTAGGGTATTTCACTGTTAAATGTAGAATTCTCGTTGTTTTTAACACTGAGATTTGGTGCTTAGTAAAATTTAGCAAACCTAATCAACATATTACTTATTTGGCTACTAACGTTAGTGATTTCCAAATGTTTATTACAATAGTATATGCCAATAACCTGCACGCAGAAAGACAGATCTTATGGCCGAATATGGTAGAAGATTCAATACATATTACCAAACCATTGATCCTACCTAGAGACATCAATAGTGTTCTGAGCTATAAAGATAAAAAAGGAAAGAATAATGTTCCTTTCTCATATAAAAGTGGCTTTAGTAATCGCTTAACTCAATGTGGTTTTGGTGGAAAGAACACTTCAAGGACTTAATTATACGTGAAGGGGAAGGGGCATTGCAACACACATAGACAAATTACTTATAAATGACTTGCTACTCAGATTGTTCTAGACTTTTTAAACTATGGCATTCTCATTAATTCCGAGTGATTTCAGTCCAATCATGGCCATGTTTCATAATAATCATAAGAAAGATAATGGGAGGCCTGTCAGATATATTAATACTTGGCATTTGCAAGATGTGTATAAAGAGGCAATTGAAAAGGGAATGTCTCAGCAGATATAGGGTGACTATGCACATAATCCCATTTAAAAATTGAAAGCAACTAAAAACTAGAATTAAAGCAGCGGAACCAAGAGAGAGGAAGAAACAACACTGCTATCACTTAACTTGAAGAAGAATACAATGAATCATTGTTGCAATCAGATAGTGATCCAATCGATGTACTCATATTTGATAATATGGTTCAAACTAGTTTTCAACGGCATAAAGAAATACAAGTTTAGTACCAGAATTGCGAGCAATAATCAAAATTTTATTGGCTAACTCAAAGGGACATGAATTCAAGATTTTATATGCTAAACTGTCCATTAGGGGATATAAAAATTCTATACAATCACCGGTGGATTTATGGGGAAACTAATTTATGTCGATGGCAAGATAGAACAAGATGCTATTCTATTTTACATACAGTTATTCAATTCTGCAAATAAAGTTAATGTAAGTGTTTAGAGAACCATATATTATCACAATTGGTTTTGTGATAATACGTGGTTCTCTAACATGGTATCAGAGCGGGTTTAACTGTGTCACACGTCACCCTCAATGGATGTCCACGTGTTTGGTTGATGGTACGTCACACGTGCGGGGACGTGTTGAAATTAGTCTTATATCGAAGAATTTACAATATAAATCATGCATAAATACTAAGAGACATTCCTTTACATTACAAATTGGTTTTGTGATAAGCTGAGGTTCTCTAAACAGTAAGAGCTATTAACTATAGGAAAAGGATAAATGAGATAGGAAAGCAATATTTATCTTCGGAGATAACAACGGAGAAGATCAAATCTACATTTTTCAGTTCTAAACAACAAATTGCCATGACCAGATGGGTACTCTGCTAAATTCTATAAGCTATGTCGAAACTGACACAAAGAATTAACTATCAGTGTAATAAAGGAGGTGTTCAACACATGCAAGCTTCCACTGGGTTTAAACCACACTTTCATAACACTTTCCAAAAAAAGATAAGCCTACCTGTATTCCTTTAAACATCCACTATCCCAAAGAGTTTAATGCATTGGATTGTTCGAAGTTGACAGCAGAAATAGTTAACCTGGCCATAAACCAGTGGGACAATACTATTGTGATATATGTAGTTGGATCAAAACCTCATTTCCCTTTCCTTAAAGCGTACATTCATAGAGTGTGGAACCATTTAGGTGACTTTACCATCTATTCCGAAGAGAACAAGTTTTACGCCATAATTTGCTAGCCCTACTTTTATGCCAAAAAACTGATGAAGATGAAGCGTTGGACTCGTGGGATGCAATTACACAAAGAATTGTTAAATTATATCCTAATCTAGGTCTGATTCCCTGAATTACCTCTTGACTATCGGACTGTAGAAGGCATCAGTTGCATCACCTTGGTATTGGATATTCCGATCAAAATGGATAAATACACGGAATATATTATTAAAATGGACTACACTGGAGTTTTAGTTGAAGTCTCAAGCTCTTTTAACTTACCAAAACACATCCATTTTCTGAATGAATTTGACTAACTATTTATGCAGGAAGTAGAATATGAATGGAAGTGTCAAAATTGTAATAGTTTTGGTCACACAAAAATGCCAATTTATAAAAATTTGGGTCCCTAAAAATGGTCATCAAAACAAAACTCAGTCTTATCAAATGGATATGGAAAATAATTCAGAGATTGTTGTGCATAGTGAACAAGGCAATCTAGTTGACAACACACAAAAAGACCATGGAGGTATGGTTACACAGATAAATGAAAATTCTCAAGACACTGATGAAGTTCAATGTAAGGCGGTCATACAAAATACAGAGAATATGAGCAGCAATACACAGTCGAACAAACAAACTAAAGAAAATGCGAATAACAAGTCAAACTCAGAAGGCATTAAAGGGTCTAATTCAACAATTACTTCCAATAATGCACAGTCTCATTTAGAACATACATCTGAACAGTCCAAAATGTCCGACTTGACGAATCTCTTAAAATACTTATCGATAATGTCAATAGTGGAGACGATAACAGTGAAACCTTACTGTTGGATATTGATGTTGAGTTGGAGAATATCAATGCCACGGAAAAGGCTACTGATGAAAAAATACTAGAGATCGAGTAATATGAAATATTCTACTAAAGTGAGACTTGTATCCAATAGCTTAAATAAAGTCTATATCTGTTGATGCCAAAAAGGCATCAACATCTAATATAATCTAGTAGAGATTAAATAAAAAATTAAATTAAAACAGATCAAATGTCATTAATGAATGCACAGATTTTTATGGTGCTTCGACAATCTTGACCTACGTCCACTTCATATTTTTATTGATTTTACACTTGATTATGATTATAACAATATTTGGATCAACTATGATTCATTAGTTCAAGAATGAAGAACAAAAATGGAAGGACATTTTTAGCGGAAATGATCTCTTTTCTGATGCGATACTTGCTGTATTTATAGTGGAATACGTGCATGGATCGGATTGAAATTTCGATAGAAGGTTCGAAAGACCACGACGAGGCCACCCAAAATTTCTAGGCCCATGGGGGCCCACAATAGGGATCGGTACTGATCCCTATTAATGTGTCTAAATGAGCTGCGATCCCTATGAAGGGTGTCCCGTGATGTTAGCTTCTTGCTTCCCAAATTTCATGCAATTCTGACGTATGGTTTGTGAGATATCGCATTTTCTGTGAAGTAGTATTGCTTGAATTCTGATTTCTACTGATCCTCCAAAGAGCGTTATGTTGATCCCTCCAAGTTCTTCCAATTGAAATGAGATCCCTAGGGGGTATTCCACATGTCATAGTAAGCTTTACTCCAAGTTTCATGTTAATAGCATGTGTAGATTTTGAGTTATTGACCGATCAACGTTGCAAAATTGAGTTGTAGAATCGATACGATACGATCCGTAGTGTTGAATATGGATCGTACTTGATCCATCTTCGGAGAGTAGTGAGCTTTCATGCTTCTGCTTCATATTGTCATCTATGCTTGATTTTTGGACCCCACAGTCATTGCTCTGGGTTACTGGCCTTGATGACAGTCGAGTCTAACTTGTCCAGTTAGTACGAATATAGCCAGGTTAAAATGTCGGATAACATTTTTCCCCAAAGTACGTCTTGATGCGTACATGATGTGCTTTGAATTATGTTAGAGTCACCGAAAAGAAATCGATCTAGTTTCCTTAATAGTCGCCATCCTTCCGCTGAATTATCTTCCCAAAGTGTTGTTTCCCTCTTTGATCGTCATGATGCTTGTTCGATTTCCAATAGTATAAATTCAGGATTGTATTCCATTAGTTGATATCTATGTCTAGTTCTACAGGGCTAGTGAGCTTTGGCTATCTGATCCGGTCTTTTCTTTAATAAATCCAGGTGAAAATTCAATTTCTATCGATTTCAAGAAATTGATATTTTTGAATATATACATGCACGTTTAGGTACACGTTCTTGTCATTGGCTCCTAGACGCGCTTGTACGCTCATGAGTCGTCACCAATTCCTTCTAGTTTAATTGCAATTGGATTGCAATTTCTTGTTTATATATTACTTTATAATGAAATAAGGGTTGCAATTAGTTGTTCGATGAGAGGGTACTTCAAGTTCTACGGGGATAATGGTCTCGGAGTCGTAAACAAGGGTGAATGGAGTATGACCAATCGTAGACTTATGGATGGTTCTGTAAGCCCATAATGCTATTAGGAGTTCATCCATCCACTTGCCTCTATCATTTTTCAAATGTTTCTTCAGAATGGACTTTATGATTCTGTTCAAAGCTTCAACATGTCCATTTGCTTATGGACGAGCAACTACCGCAAATATCTTTTCAATATGATGCCGAAAGTAGAAGTCTTTAAATTTACACTGTCGAATTGGGTTCCATTATTACTTATAATGGTTTGTGGAAGGCAAAAACGATAGATGGTGTTCCGAAAAATGAAGTTGATTATTTTCTTCGTCGTGATCATTGTTAAAAGTTCTGCTTCAGCCATTCGGTGAAGTAATCAACTACTATGATGGTGTATTTTGCACCACCTATAGAATCAACAAGAGGTTGATGGTGTCAATACCCTAATGGAAAACAGTTATGGACTGGCCATTTGAGTAATTTTCGTCGGTCGGGGTCTTTGAATTTTTGCAAACATTTAGCATTCATCGCATTGTCTAGCGTGATCAGCTGCATCTCGATTGATAATTGATCGATGATACCCCTCCTAGAATATTTTCTTGTTCAGGGTTTTTCCCCTGGTGTGATCACCGCATTCTTCTTCATGGATTCTATCTAGACTCGTTTGATTTCATCATGGACGATACACCGAAGTGGGGGAACGAAGAAACGCTTTCTATACATGACTCCTTCCTAGATGATGCAGCATGAAGCTCTGGGGATGATCTATCATTTTTCATTCCTCCATCTAGGAAGGATCCTCCATTTTAGATATTCTTTGATAGGAGTCATCCATGACTCCTTTTCAGACTCTGTTTCCAAGATCTAGTCGATCCCCATCTGTAAATGATTGGCCAGTGACTTCATTTGCTGCGCATCTCCAGAATTGGACAGCATGGCCAGTGACTTGTCCTTTTCATTTTGTTCTCTGATAATGTGTGTAATGGTGTAATACTCGAAGTCGGCTAGTAGCTCTTGGACTTGACCGAGATAAGGAGCAATACGCTACCACCTAGCAAGATAATCTTCCCGAACTTGACATACTACTAATCAGGAATCACAAAAGATATGTAAAGTTTCCACTCCTAGTTCTCTAGCAAGTTTGAGCCCAGCGATCAAGGCTTCATATTTAGCTTCGTTATTTGTTGCAGGAAAGTTGAGTTTCGGGGCATAGCATATCGATCGTTCCTTAAGAGTCATTAACAAAACTCTGACACTAGAACACCGATCAATGGAAGCTCCATCCGTGTACATTTTCCATCGGTTGGTCGGTTCTCCATTGCTCTTCGAATAGTCATCTGATGCAGTGAATTCAGATATGAAGTATGCTAATGCTTGTCCCTGGATAACTCTCCAAGGGAGATAAGTGATATCGAATTGGCTTAGTTCGATATTGCATTTGAGCAATCTTCCAGACGCCTAAGGCTACTCTAGGACCTGTCATAACAACTGGTTGATGTAGACATTGGTGGAATGAGCATGGAAATAATGACGAACCTTTCGTGATGCAATCAATAGGTAGTACATGAGCTTTTCCTTGAATATACAGGCCTTAGGATCTGATTCTCTTCACGTAATACTATGGCACTTATGGCATGTACCGACATAGCTAAACAGATGTATAAGTCTTCACGATCCAAGTGGCTTCGATAGGATGGAAGGTCTCTCTAAGTGACCTACCAGAACTTGAAATGCATCTATGCAATCCTACGTCCATTCAAAGCTCATCTTCCCTCTTCTAATCAAGTCGAAGAAAGGAATACACTTGTCGGTGGCCCTGCAAATGAAGCGGCTTAGGGCATCAACCTTCTTATTTAAGCTCTGTACCTGCTTAATCATCTTCAGAACTTGGATGTTTCAAGTTCTTGAATCTTCTTAGAATCGGCTTCATTTCCACAAGAGTAGACGATGAAACCCCGAAATTTTCAGACGTAATGCCGAAAGATCATTTCAAGGAATCTAGTTTCATTCCACATTTTTTAGAACACTGAATATCTTCGCTAAGTCATGGATGTGGTCATTTGATCGTCGTTAGTTCATGAGCATATCATCCACATATACTTCCATCGATCACCCGATCTGATCTTTGAACATCATGTTGACCAGTCTTTGGTAAGTTGTTTCGGCATTATTTAGTTCAAACGGCATCATAATATAACAATATAGCTCTAGATCGATAATGAAGCTGGTGTACTTCTGGTCAGGGACGTGCATTAAGATCTGGTTGTATCCGGAGTATACATCTATAAATGAAAGCAGTTCATATCCCATGGTTGAGTCTACTAGCTGGTCATTCCTCAGAAGTGGAAAGCTGCCTTTCGAACATGCCTTATTTAGGTATGAGTAGTCAGCACATGACCACTACTTTCCATTAGCTCTTCTCACAGGAACTGGATTGGATATCCATTTCGGATAAGGGGTGTCATGGTTAAACCAACTATTTTTGAGTTTATCCACATCCTCTTTACGTGCAGCAAATCCCCCTAGATCCATGCCGCGTTGCTTTTGCTTCACCGGGACATGTTTCGAGTCAGTATTCAATGCATGGATCACGATAGACGATGAGATCACATGCACGTCAGAATGGGTCCAAGCGAATAAATCAAGATTCATTCGGAGAAAGCCAGCTAAGTCCTTCATCATCGTTGCACCGAGATGTGATCCAATCTTCAGTGCATGTGATGGGTCTCCATGGCTGACTGTAATGTCGATTGTCACCTCATGGGTGCAGCCTTGGATTCCTTGAGTTCAAACGTGAACTATTTCGCGTAACAATCAATGTGAAATTTGATTGGGACGGTCAATGACGACAGTTACATGGTTGAACCCCAAAGTCATGTCATGAGTTATTGAGTCTGACAGTGAATGGCTTTAAATGCTTTGAGCGATTATCTGCAAATGGCCGAAGACTGACCTTAAAAGCACGTTAAATCAAATATCGAGTGGAGTTCAACCTTGTGTTGCATGTAACTGCACAGTTGGCTCTTGCTTTGAGTTTGAATCTGCTTGTATATTTGAGTAACGCGCTTTCCATTCAACGTACTCATGATCTATTAGTCGTCGTTCGAGTTGGAGTAATGAGTAGTTGCCTATGAGCTTGGGCATTCATTCGATGGTTCTATCTCTAGGCATCCTTTTGGTCGTAGCCTCAAGTCATTGTTAACACTAGGTATGAATCACAGTATCGAGCTATCACAGTCAGTCCTTGGATGATCACACTTCTATTCCCGATCTCAGGTGGATAAATGTACTGCACGGATGGTCGAGCCTTGTCCTAGTCGTGCTTATACTCCCACCTATGCTCCAAAGAATTAGAGTTGATCGATAAATGGTCGATTCACATTTATCTTGTTTCTTGTTTGTACCCCAAGTCTGGGGCATACGTCGATAAGTAGGAAGGCAAGTCATGTCCAATCAGTGATTGATGCTCTCCCTACCGGACCAAGGGCAACGGTCGGTGTGCGGATGGTCGACCACATATTGCTCTTGTAGTCGGATCATGGTAAGAGTCAACGAATGAACAGTCGCATCACATTCATTCGGAGCTGGACGGTCAGTAGCGCCCATTTTGATTCATATTCTCCTGCTAGATCTAGGATAGAGTTAGCTCAAGTGTAGTCAGGACATGCTCATCCGGTTTCATACTCCTCCCGAAGGATCGAAGGAGAGTGCTGGAGAATTAATGATCAAGTCGCACTTATTCGTGGTTTATTCTCCTATCCATGCTCGGATGATTGGAGTTACTCGATGGTCTTTTGGGTCACACCCATTTGTGGTTGGTGTGGATTGATATTGACCCTCGATCTGATGGTACGATATAGTCGGTCATCCGTAACTTCGGGTGTCATTTCGATTGGTTTTTTTATTGAGGCTTCCTTGAAGTCTTTGCCTTAAGTCGTAAAGATCGCCCAGCCAGAGCTATAGTAAGATGTCATACTTAGCTTGTAATAGTTTGTACTCTCAATCTCATTCTTTTATTGTAGAATTAGTTCATGGACATTCAAATTGTAACGACCCGTATTTTCGCTACTTCGAAAATGAGAGATTTCGATCGATTTAAATTTAAAAAAGAGTTTAAATCTTAAATAATATGATATATATAATAAATAATAGTGAAGAAGTTATATATTCTTATAGTTAATAAAAAAAAAAAAGTATGAATTTGGATTTTAGAACAAATCGACAAAAGTTAAGTTTTGTTAATAATAATTAAAGGCTTAAATAAATGGATTTAAATATCTATTTAAAAAGGTAAATCTTATTTAAAACATCTAATAAAGATAATAAAAGTATGTTAAAAGATTTAAAAATTTGTTAATAATCATTTTATAAAAATAACCAAAATTTGTCGCATTTTGTCAGTTTTGCATACACGGTAAAATTAGAGATTTTGATATTAATTAAATATGATTTTAGAATATAAAGAGACTTGTTTTAATTTATTTAAAGAAGTAAAAAGTTCATTTTTAAATTTGGTTTACTTCAATACATAGTTTAACTAAAACGTCAAAATGTGACCGTAAAACATTTCGTCGAAAAACGACGTTTTGTCAATTAAAAGTTGTCGCAACGTCGTCGCACCTTTATTTTCTTATATAGGAACATATATTCAAATAGTATAAGTATTAATTAATTCACTAATCAAGTTTACTTTTACTAAACATACTTAGAAAATTCTAGAATATAATTAAGAAAAGTAAGTAAGAAAAGTCAAAAGTAAACATCAAATCAACATCAAATCAAACCAAACATAATTATTACTTTACTTTACTTACTTCTTAAGTGAAAGTGACATAAAGCATGATTTGAAATGTGATGTTAAGTTAAAAAGTAAGTAAAGGGCATTTTGGTCATTTTACATAATAATATTTTATTTCAAACTTTTTCCTATAAATAGCCATGCATACCTCTTTCATTTTCACACAAATCTTTCTTTTCTTCTTCTTCCTTTAAGCTATTTTAATGGCTTCTCTCTTAAGAGAGGTAGGAGGGTTAAAAATAGTGGAGTGCTTAAGCACTAATCCACTTGTTACTCTCTAACCTCTTCTTAATTCGCTTCTTCTTCTTCTCTTCTTAAAAAAGGCCTTAGGCCATGAGTTTGGAAGTTGATAAGGGAAGGACGTGAGCAAAGCAAGTAAAGATGGAGATGGTCGAGCACTTGGAAGCATGGTTATGATAAGGTTTAGTGAAGCGTTGAATTAAATGAATGTTGGTAGGAAGTTAAACGTTTGGTTAAAGGTGAGAAATTCTCATCGCTTTTAAATTATATTGATTATCATGCTAAATTGTTATGTTAGATAATCACTATTTGATGATATGTATGTTTGGTTGATTGTTTGGATATGTTGGATAATCCGTAGTAATATTATGACATTTACCATATTGAAAATGTTGATGTTATATGATTGTTAATATGGATGATTTGAAAATTAGTAAATTAAGTGAATTGTGATAATATATCCCGTTATGATATTAATAGTGAATGTTAGATTTGAAATCATATGCATGTGATTTGTTGAATGGATGTTATGTTAGTAATAAATATGAATATTGGATATGTTCATTTTGATTAAGTAATCACTTTGATTAGTAAGACCATATTTTAGTAATATGAGAAATTGTGGAAAAATAAGTCTCTTTTCATTTAGAAGTGAAATTAAAGTTAAAATGAAAGAGAATTTGAAATTTGAAGTGAAACGGATTTGAAAAGAATAGCTAATTAGAAATTGAAATTTAGATGAATAGTGAAATTGAAATTAAAAATCGATTTTGAAAAAGTGAAGTTTAGTTTGAGATTAAATTGAAATTTAAATTGGAATTAGATTTGAAATCTAAGTTTTAAATGTGTTTAATTTGAGATTAGAATTGAAATTGAGTTAAAATTGGGTTGTAAAGTTTAATATTAAAATAATGGGAATATAATAATATTTTAATGTGGTAAGAGTGAAAATATATTTTAAAAGCTTTAAAAAGTGAAAACATTGATTTAAAATGGTTTCTAATCATTTTATAAGTATTGAAATCCAATTTGAATAAATTATTTCAAATGTTGAAAAATAAGTTAAAACTAGACGCGTCGCGCAACGGCAGTTCGCGATTTCGCGCCGAAAAGTTCAAATGAATGTATAGAGTGGAATATTGCTCGGAATTCTTCGAGATAAGAAAATTCCGGACTATTATATCCGTATCTTCTAAATGAAGAAAGAAAATCAAAGTTTCGATAAGTAGATTTTGAATTATGTCCAAATCAATTTTCTAGAAAAATCGCGCTAGTGCAGTTTAGTGACCATAATAGAAAATCTGTTCGAATGAATGTTTTGAATTAAGGAAAAATATGGAATAAATTTGATAAATCTATTTAAATGATTTAAAAGAGATTTGGATTGGAAAATATGAATTAGCGAATGTTTAAAAGTTGTTTTAATCAAATAGGCTTATATAGCACTTTCCGCAGCACTTTTATGCTGTGAATTCTATAATTTTTGGAATATGAGTTTAAAAATAATGATGTTTCCCAGAATCAATTGTGAATGTTTTAAAAAGGATAATTAAGCGTTTTGAAAGATAATTTGGAATATTTATAAGCAATTCCAAAATGAAGTTGAAAATCTGAGTATGCGGAAACGACTAGTACATTTGTCCCGCCTGTGAGATCTGGGAAGATAAAACAAGGTGTTTAACTAAGGTTAGGGATGGAGCAACCAGTGCCCTGAACTTACCTGGCCTATGTTTTCTTTTCTTAGGCGAGGGGTGGAACAGATCGAAAGGAAAGCCCGGATGCTTCAAAATAAAAAATATTCTGTTAAGTTTTCCAAAATAAAAGAAGATTGGTATTATCCAAAAGTTAAGCAATCTCCAAAATGAATGATTTCTACGAACCTGTGAAGTTTAGAAAAGAATTTATAATGAATTTTAGGAATGAATTGGTAAATAAGAGTATTGGATTTTGACTTACAAGTGAGATATAAAAATGGAATTTATAAACACCGTTTTGTAAATCTGAAATCAATTTAAATTGATAAGTTAAATGTGAAAGTTATTAAAGGAATTATATTCGCGATTTTGGACAGTGAATAATCCTTTAAATTAAATGGATGTTTTGGAAGGTGATATTATAAAGGGAATGTTTTCCTTAAGTTAAAAGTTAAGAAATTTGGATCAAGAATTAAGTAAAGAAATCTGAGATATTTTCCAAAACAAAAGAATGAATTACTTAGAATTATCCTAAGTTGAAAGAAAGAGAATTTCGAAATCATCCGAAGAGAATTAAAGTGAAAAGAGACTTAATAAATCCTATATTCTCATATTCATTTTTTATCGATGATTGGATTTCGAAGGAACCGGAGTCGGATTTGGTTAATTCCTATCCGAAAACCACTTCGAACCAATGTATGCGTTCGAACGTGAAGACATGTTGAAGATGGTGATTGAAGACCGTGGATCTTCCTAGCGTGAGGACTGCTTGTTGATTTGCTCGGGTCGCACCCAATTATAGAGTTATATATAGCAGTGGTCTCCTCGTGATAGAGATTTTGCGGATTGCAAGGGCTTCTCGCCTAGTAATGGCCGAGGAAAGTACCTTCGGTTTGTCCTGTTCCTGGACAACTTGTATGGACGTTTGTCTGACGTTGCATTTCTAAAGATTACGTACATTGGTTTTTACAAACGTACATCAGTGGTGGCGGAGAAGGCAACTTCTCTTAGCTTAACACCCTTCTTGAGACATACGAGCTCAAGGGTTGTATTTTTGTGGAAGGCAATTAGTAGTTAACGGAAATGGCAATGTGGCATTCAAAGATGTGATATGTGCTTTGTGAAAAGGTAATCGTAGCCTCAAGCCTCATCAAACCGGAAATGACCGAAACAGGATTAGATGCAGCAGGGCTATGTGGGTCATTCCCATTAGGGTATGATCATCCCCTTCTAGATATATTTCTTCCCGCTATGACGTCGGGATGTTAATTAATGTGGTGTATGCTAGAGGGCCCTCGATAAAGGTCGGTAACGACCGGGGGGTGACATATTCGGTACCATCTAGTTACAGAGGTGGGCCGGTCTTGTGTTGGTAGAGGGCAGATGTTCTGTGCCTCGGGACATCCATCTAGAGGTGTACCCATTTCGGAAGGTAGATCCTGCGCCTGGTCATTTGTATGGAAATCCATTCTCCAATAAGAACCTACGGTTTTGTTTGTATTGGCGTAATGAATAGCCTCGAAATGCTATATGGGTAACCATTTCGGATAAGATTAATAAGTTTATTTGCAAATGTTTTCAAAGAAATGTCATTAGAAATAATATCAAAGGTTTTGATATAAAAGTGTTTTAGTTATCATAAGGTAAAAACCCGTCCGTGTTTATGTGTGGGCGTGGTCTTATGAGATACTATTTATTTCAAAAGATTTTATCCAAAGGCTGATATATGACACTGTCATTTATTATTGAGTTTTTCTCACGCTGGTTTATCAAGCCTGATCCGGGTATTTTCAATACTTGGGTCAGATCCGAGTAGTTTCAGGATAGTCGAAGACGGTTGGAGTTTCCAGGGGAGAGCTGGAGATATTCATGGATGCATGGAGATATTCTTTCATCGCCTTTGCTTAGTGTATTTTGTTTGATGTTTGTCAGCAATTGTAAGGGCAGGTTCTATAACTGTCCAAGCTGAATCTAGGTTAGACTCTGATATTGTATTTTAAAATTTTCCGCTGTAAATATTTTTATTGAAATAATATATGTTATTCCATTCGTGTGAGATTCTGTTCTGTCTATTTTTCTTTATCACCCTTGATGATCCGTTTTTTCGTGCAATTTGAGTTGGACATGGGTGGTTTATTGTCGATTCAAAGGGTACGGGAAAACGGGTTCGTCACATTTGGTATCAGAGCTGAAGGTTAAGCGAGAACCTTGGCTCTATTATGGGTAAATTCTCATCAGAGATAGGATTAGTAATATCCTAGGATGAGTAACTCATTAGAGATAGGGTTAGTAATACCCTAGAATGAGTTATGAGAGTATTATATATATGAGCGCGTATTTGTTAATTTTACAAAATGATTTTGTTTTAAAGAAATTGGTAAATGAAATAATTTTACCTTGGGTTTATATTATAAATACTAAAGAGGATATTATTATCTTTTGGGTTAAGGATTGATTGTAATTTAGCTTAGCAAAACTAAAATATGAATATCTTGTGATTAGAATTGCACAATTTGACTATAAGATATTTCATATAGGATCAGTTAGTTGAAAGCTAGAATTTAAAACTGTAATCATATACCCTTAGATACTTGGTATTAAGAAATAATAATTAAGTGATTATCATAATGGATGGATTTAAAAGCTAAGTACAAATATATTGTGAAGTAAAATTCACAAAATTGATTATAAGATATTTGATGATAATATTGAAGCTAGAAGTGTAATTAGAGGAAGTAAAGTGAAAATTTACACTTAGAAAAAATTCTTGTCAATAAGATAGAAAAGATAAGCCAAAATTGAAATTTTGGGTAAATATATTATGAAAGGATAAGTTCTATAACTTATAAATGAGATAAGGTAATTTGGAATTTAGACACTTTGATTAAGTTTAAAAAAAATCAAAGTGAAATTTAGGAACAAGAGATATAAGAAATATCATCCTAATATAAAAATTTGAAATAATGATACATTTAGGGTAATATTTATAATTCAAAATGAAGTAAGATTAGAAGGAGGTAGTTTTGAATAATATGATTAGTAGTTGAATGTTGGATGAAAATGTTTAAATAACAAATACCATGTGAATTAAGTTTCACAATTTGACTATAAGGTATTTGACGGATTTAAGGTTAAGAAATTTGATTTAGAAAATGGATAGGTAAATAAGTTAACTTTGTAAGAAAAAGGATGTACACTTAGTAAAGTTGTCTTATTAATATAGGGATAAGATAAATAATATTAGCTAAATGGAGACCTTAGGTAAAGAAAACTAGGGATTAAGTTTTATAACTTATTTATTTGGAATAATAGAATTCCACATTTGTTGAAGACGCTAATTAAAGTAAATGACGATTTGAAGATTTGGGATATGTATATATACTCTTAGGAAGTAAAGGTATATTATACAAGTTAAGTCATTTGTAAGCTTAAGTAATAATGGATTTAGAAGAAAGTAAATGGTTGTGAAATAAACTTGGATTAATAGAAGTTTGGAAGAAATGTATTAGGTAAAGATGAATGTGAATAAATACTTAAGTTAAACGTAGATCATTTTGGCACATAAATTTTGATCTAAGATTTGAGTACAAAACTTTGAGGTGTTTACACCAATCCGAAAAAGAATTTATCACTCGATTCTTGATGGCGAATATTGATGAGAGTTTGTGATTATGTACACGAGTTTTCTATCATAGTTGAGAGCTATGCAAGGAAAGCAAGGGTTTGTGATCAAGAAGTCTGATCAAAGTCCGCAGTAGAAAATCGGGGGATCGATACTAGTTCGAAAGAAAAGTTGTGGATTTGAATAATAGATCGAATCAAATATCACATATAGTATGATGTGTTGGGTCTATCAACTTAGTAGTTCGATAGTTATCTTGAATAGAAGACATAAGAGATAATGGTTAGAATTATGTTTTGGTATGTATATATATAGACCTCAGGTGTAGTACATGCTTAGGTCAAAGGATGAGTTATGTGGTTGTATTCATTTATGTTGATATAGTATTAGTTTGGTTGTTTTTGGATGTATAGTCTTGTTTGATAGTTGGATACATTATCTTAAGTGTGCAGTACGCACTAGGATGGGAAGGATAGAAGTTTGACTTGATGTATGTATATATAATTTTAAGAAAGTGATAAGTACTCAGCTTAGTGTGGGGAATCTTTATATATGTTTGGCATCATTTGTTTTAGTGTTGTTATGATATCGGCCTTCTTCTTTTCTATCATCAATAGAAATAAGTCAAAATTTTTTGAGGATATGAGTATGAGATAGATTCCTTTATCTAACTTTCATTTCGAGGACGAAATGCTTTTAAGTAGGGGAGAATGTAACGACCCGTATTTTCGCTACTTCGAAAATGAGAGATTTCGATCGATTTAAATTTAAAAAGGAGTTTAAATCTTAAATAATATGATATATATAATAAATAATAGTGAAGAATTTATATATTCTTATAGTTAATAAAAAAAAAAAAGTATGAATTTGGATTTTAGAACAAATCGACAAAAGTTAAGTTTTGTTAATAATAATTAAAGGCTTAAATAAATGGATTTAAATATCTATTTAAAAAGGTAAATCTTATTTAAAACATCTAATAAAGATAATAAAAGTATGTTAAAAGATTTAAAAATTTGTTAATAATCATTTTATAAAAATAACCAAAATTTGTCGCATTTTGTCAGTTTTGCATACACGGTAAAATTAGAGATTTTGATATTAATTAAATATGATTTTAGAATATAAAGAGACTTGTTTTAATTTATTTAAAGAAGTAAAAAGTTCATTTTTAAATTTGGTTTACTTCAATACATAGTTTAACTAAAACGTCAAAATGTGACCGTAAAACATTTCGTCGAAAAACGACGTTTTGTCAATTAAAAGTTGTCGCAACGTCGTCGCACCTTTATTTTCTTATATAGGAACATATATTCAAATAGTATAAGTATTAATTAATTCACTAATCAAGTTTACTTTTACTAAACATACTTAGAAAATTCTAGAATATAATTAAGAAAAGTAAGTAAGAAAAGTCAAAAGTAAACATCAAATCAACATCAAATCAAACCAAACATAATTATTACTTTACTTTACTTACTTCTTAAGTGAAAGTGACATAAAGCATGATTTGAAATGTGATGTTAAGTTAAAAAGTAAGTAAAGGGCATTTTGGTCATTTTACATAATAATATTTTATTTCAAACTTTTTCCTATAAATAGCCATGCATACCTCTTTCATTTTCACACAAATCTTTCTTTTCTTCTTCTTCCTTTAAGCTATTTTAATGGCTTCTCTCTTAAGAGAGGTAGGAGGGTTAAAAATAGTGGAGTGCTTAAGCACTAATCCACTTGTTACTCTCTAACCTCTTCTTAATTCGCTTCTTCTTCTTCTCTTCTTAAAAAAGGCCTTAGGCCATGAGTTTGGAAGTTGATAAGGGAAGGACGTGAGCAAAGCAAGTAAAGATGGAGATGGTCGAGCACTTGGAAGCATGGTTATGATAAGGTTTAGTGAAGCGTTGAATTAAATGAATGTTGGTAGGAAGTTAAACGTTTGGTTAAAGGTGAGAAATTCTCATCGCTTTTAAATTATATTGATTATCATGCTAAATTGTTATGTTAGATAATCACTATTTGATGATATGTATGTTTGGTTGATTGTTTGGATATGTTGGATAATCCGTAGTAATATTATGACATTTACCATATTGAAAATGTTGATGTTATATGATTGTTAATATGGATGATTTGAAAATTAGTAAATTAAGTGAATTGTGATAATATATCCCGTTATGATATTAATAGTGAATGTTAGATTTGAAATCATATGCATGTGATTTGTTGAATGGATGTTATGTTAGTAATAAATATGAATATTGGATATGTTCATTTTGATTAAGTAATCACTTTGATTAGTAAGACCATATTTTAGTAATATGAGAAATTGTGGAAAAATAAGTCTCTTTTCATTTAGAAGTGAAATTAAAGTTAAAATGAAAGAGAATTTGAAATTTGAAGTGAAACGGATTTGAAAAGAATAGCTAATTAGAAATTGAAATTTAGATGAATAGTGAAATTGAAATTAAAAATCGATTTTGAAAAAGTGAAGTTTAGTTTGAGATTAAATTGAAATTTAAATTGGAATTAGATTTGAAATCTAAGTTTTAAATGTGTTTAATTTGAGATTAGAATTGAAATTGAGTTAAAATTGGGTTGTAAAGTTTAATATTAAAATAATGGGAATATAATAATATTTTAATGTGGTAAGAGTGAAAATATATTTTAAAAGCTTTAAAAAGTGAAAACATTGATTTAAAATGGTTTCTAATCATTTTATAAGTATTGAAATCCAATTTGAATAAATTATTTCAAATGTTGAAAAATAAGTTAAAACTAGACGCGTCGCGCAACGGCAGTTCGCGATTTCGCGCCGAAAAGTTCAAATGAATGTATAGAGTGGAATATTGCTCGGAATTCTTCGAGATAAGAAAATTCCGGACTATTATATCCGTATCTTCTAAATGAAGAAAGAAAATCAAAGTTTCGATAAGTAGATTTTGAATTATGTCCAAATCAATTTTCTAGAAAAATCGCGCTAGTGCAGTTTAGTGACCATAATAGAAAATCTGTTCGAATGAATGTTTTGAATTAAGGAAAAATATGGAATAAATTTGATAAATCTATTTAAATGATTTAAAAGAGATTTGGATTGGAAAATATGAATTAGCGAATGTTTAAAAGTTGTTTTAATCAAATAGGCTTATATAGCACTTTCCGCAGCACTTTTATGCTGTGAATTCTATAATTTTTGGAATATGAGTTTAAAAATAATGATGTTTCCCAGAATCAATTGTGAATGTTTTAAAAAGGATAATTAAGCGTTTTGAAAGATAATTTGGAATATTTATAAGCAATTCCAAAATGAAGTTGAAAATCTGAGTATGCGGAAACGACTAGTACATTTGTCCCGCCTGTGAGATCTGGGAAGATAAAACAAGGTGTTTAACTAAGGTTAGGGATGGAGCAACCAGTGCCCTGAACTTACCTGGCCTATGTTTTCTTTTCTTAGGCGAGGGGTGGAACAGATCGAAAGGAAAGCCCGGATGCTTCAAAATAAAAAATATTCTGTTAAGTTTTCCAAAATAAAAGAAGATTGGTATTATCCAAAAGTTAAGCAATCTCCAAAATGAATGATTTCTACGAACCTGTGAAGTTTAGAAAAGAATTTATAATGAATTTTAGGAATGAATTGGTAAATAAGAGTATTGGATTTTGACTTACAAGTGAGATATAAAAATGGAATTTATAAACACCGTTTTGTAAATCTGAAATCAATTTAAATTGATAAGTTAAATGTGAAAGTTATTAAAGGAATTATATTCGCGATTTTGGACAGTGAATAATCCTTTAAATTAAATGGATGTTTTGGAAGGTGATATTATAAAGGGAATGTTTTCCTTAAGTTAAAAGTTAAGAAATTTGGATCAAGAATTAAGTAAAGAAATCTGAGATATTTTCCAAAACAAAAGAATGAATTACTTAGAATTATCCTAAGTTGAAAGAAAGAGAATTTCGAAATCATCCGAAGAGAATTAAAGTGAAAAGAGACTTAATAAATCCTATATTCTCATATTCATTTTTTATCGATGATTGGATTTCGAAGGAACCGGAGTCGGATTTGGTTAATTCCTATCCGAAAACCACTTCGAACCAATGTATGCGTTCGAACGTGAAGACATGTTGAAGATGGTGATTGAAGACCGTGGATCTTCCTAGCGTGAGGACTGCTTGTTGATTTGCTCGGGTCGCACCCAATTATAGAGTTATATATAGCAGTGGTCTCCTCGTGATAGAGATTTTGCGGATTGCAAGGGCTTCTCGCCTAGTAATGGCCGAGGAAAGTACCTTCGGTTTGTCCTGTTCCTGGACAACTTGTATGGACGTTTGTCTGACGTTGCATTTCTAAAGATTACGTACATTGGTTTTTACAAACGTACATCAGTGGTGGCGGAGAAGGCAACTTCTCTTAGCTTAACACCCTTCTTGAGACATACGAGCTCAAGGGTTGTATTTTTGTGGAAGGCAATTAGTAGTTAACGGAAATGGCAATGTGGCATTCAAAGATGTGATATGTGCTTTGTGAAAAGGTAATCGTAGCCTCAAGCCTCATCAAACCGGAAATGACCGAAACAGGATTAGATGCAGCAGGGCTATGTGGGTCATTCCCATTAGGGTATGATCATCCCCTTCTAGATATATTTCTTCCCGCTATGACGTCGGGATGTTAATTAATGTGGTGTATGCTAGAGGGCCCTCGATAAAGGTCGGTAACGACCGGGGGGTGACATATTCGGTACCATCTAGTTACAGAGGTGGGCCGGTCTTGTGTTGGTAGAGGGCAGATGTTCTGTGCCTCGGGACATCCATCTAGAGGTGTACCCATTTCGGAAGGTAGATCCTGCGCCTGGTCATTTGTATGGAAATCCATTCTCCAATAAGAACCTACGGTTTTGTTTGTATTGGCGTAATGAATAGCCTCGAAATGCTATATGGGTAACCATTTCGGATAAGATTAATAAGTTTATTTGCAAATGTTTTCAAAGAAATGTCATTAGAAATAATATCAAAGGTTTTGATATAAAAGTGTTTTAGTTATCATAAGGTAAAAACCCGTCCGTGTTTATGTGTGGGCGTGGTCTTATGAGATACTATTTATTTCAAAAGATTTTATCCAAAGGCTGATATATGACACTGTCATTTATTATTGAGTTTTTCTCACGCTGGTTTATCAAGCCTGATCCGGGTATTTTCAATACTTGGGTCAGATCCGAGTAGTTTCAGGATAGTCGAAGACGGTTGGAGTTTCCAGGGGAGAGCTGGAGATATTCATGGATGCATGGAGATATTCTTTCATCGCCTTTGCTTAGTGTATTTTGTTTGATGTTTGTCAGCAATTGTAAGGGCAGGTTCTATAACTGTCCAAGCTGAATCTAGGTTAGACTCTGATATTGTATTTTAAAATTTTCCGCTGTAAATATTTTTATTGAAATAATATATGTTATTCCATTCGTGTGAGATTCTGTTCTGTCTATTTTTCTTTATCACCCTTGATGATCCGTTTTTTCGTGCAATTTGAGTTGGACATGGGTGGTTTATTGTCGATTCAAAGGGTACGGGAAAACGGGTTCGTCACACAAATTCCATTCGTAGTGAGTTTATACCCCCAAGTTCATGTCGAAGTTTATGGAATATAGAGTGGTCAAACCGCACTCATCTCTTTGTTTATACTCATATCCGCACTCTGAGGATAAGAGTTTGTTGGCAAGTGGTCGAATTGCACCTAATTTGTGTTTATACTTCAATCCGCATAGGGGCCAGAGTTATTTGTTTGACGGTCCAACCACGTTCATGTCTTGGTTTGGATTTGGGCTTGCTGATGTTCAAGCAAGGCTTGGATAGTTCGTCATACCTAAGGCGCAAACAGGGTCATGAATGACGTATCACATCCTTTTCGGATTGGATGGTTGAACCATGTCTAATTTAGGCTTGGGCTCTCAAACTGCCCCTTGCATCTAGAGTATGAGTCGATGCGTGGACGGTCGTACCATGTCCACTTCCATTTACATCCTTTTTCTGTTGAGCGCTGGAAGTAAGATGAGCATTCTAAAAAACTTCAAGCTCATGCAGGGGAGGAGATGGTCAAATCACATCCACTTTGAGTCGTGTGTTTGCCCCCAAGTCAAGGGCAAGAGTTGACTAATAGATGATCGAACCGCATCCATCTTTTTGTGTTTATACTCCGGTCCACGCTCTAGGGACCAAAGTTTTATAGTGGGTAGTCTGTCACACCCATTTGATGTTTATACTCTAGTCTGCGCTCTGGGATCCAAAGTTGGTCGGTAGGTGGTCAGTCACACCCATCTGGTGTTTATGCTCCAGTCCACGCTTTGGGGACCAGAGTTGGTCGACGGACGGTCGAACCACATCCATTTTTTTGGTGTTTATACTCCAGTCTGCACTTTGGGGGACCAAAGTTAGTCAATGGGTGGTTAGTCACACCCATTTTTGACTTATATTGCAGTTGTCAAGTCAAGGTAAGAGTTTTCGAATGAACGGTCGAACCACATTCATCCATGGAATGGAATTATTCTCCTGGCATCAAGGGAAAAACTTGACAAACGGACAGTCGATTCATGTCCACTTGGTGGTTGTAGCTCCTCCAATCAAGTCGAGGAAGGGAGTAAGTGATGGACGACTAGATCACATCCATGCCAGTGCTGGACGGCTAGGTCTCATCTAATTTGCTTTGTACTCCTCCTAGCAAATCGAGGGAGAGAGTATTCGGGTGGACGATCAAGTCACATCCACCACAAGCTATGGTTGTGTCAACGTGCTGAGGGCGGCGATTGATGAGGAAGGTCAAATTGCATCCACTTTAGTTGGACCTTGCTCGTGCTAAGCTTCAGCAGAGTCATAAGTATTTTGGCGAACTTCAAGTATGAGTTGGGAGTGAATGGTTGGGTTGCATCCACTCCAAGTGTTTCTTCGATCTTCAATCAAGCGTGGAGGTTTTGAGTGGACCGTCAGTCGTGACCACTATGTATTATATTATGACCTTGTCAGGCTTTTCCATTTTGAATCCTTGCCCCACGGTCATAGGCCTATGGTAGCTGATGAGCAGCTGAATCACGCTCGTCTTGATGATCCTCCAAAGGTCTGATTATGGTCCGTGGATGTTGGTTGGCACCCAAATCTAATTACTTGGTCACCTGCATCGTTTGGAAGTAGTTGTAATACCCCTATTTTTACTAACATTATTTAGGAGATTTAATTAGATAAATTAAATAGAAAATGTAAATATTAAAGTGATAAGGGAATTGAGATTTGAAAATTTAACTAGAGCCCGTGCTTAATAAAAATAAAGAATGAGTTTATGGAAATGGTTTATTAGTGAATTAATAAGAAAATAAAACATGGGCCTTATAGGTAATAGCCACACCCATAGCTCCGTTACCCTTAAAAATAACGTTTCCATTTCCTTTGCACGTTCATTTCTCATTATTAAAAAATGCAAAAAAAAAAGTTCAAACCGTTACCAATGAAAGAAAAGGGGAAAAATTGAATTAAAGCTAAGGAACCAAGCTAAGGGAATTAATCAAAGATCAAATCTCAAGTTCCTTATCCTAATCAAGGTGAATAATAATCAAAACCATCTCAATTTTTGTTTTTAATGATCATTTGATTTTCAGGTTTAAGTTTAAATTCATTATGATGATTTTTGGTGATGATTTCATGCTATGATATATTCAAACAAGTTTGTTTGATAACTGTTTTATACAGTTTTAAGGATAAAATCATTTATTTCGGATTTCGAATGCCATGAGGAATTTATATGTTATGTAAAACATTAATTTGGAGCTAGGTTTTAATTTTTGTAATTTTCCAAGCTATGAAAAATTTATTTTAAATTTTCAAAGGAAAACATGAACAATTGGGTTTAGAAATTAATTTTGGCAATATTATGAAGAATTTGGATCTAAAATTTATACATTTCAGATAACATATTAAAAGCGAATTTTTATGATTTTTGCGGATTTTCCCTAAGTAATTTACTATGGAAATTAAATTATTTAGAAGGACTTAAATGTTTTATTTGTTTAGCTTAAGGAAGGGCTTATTTGCTAAATTATTTTAGTTAGATCTGAAATAATTATAGAAGTTTTATTTTGGAAAGAATTTGAAAAGTTTATGGCAACCAATTCAATATTATAAATAGTCAGGTTAGTTAAAAAGTAATTACTTAAAAGACATTAAAACAGTCTTTACCTATAAATTATGTTCCCCCTCTTTCATTAGTACCTTTAGACCCTATACTTCCACCTCAACCAAGTGGAAACCATCCAAATCAAAACCAACACACAAGGTATCAATAAGTTGGTACGTAGTGGATTGGAGAAAAGCAGAAGGTATGGTGTCGAAACCTAGCTTTCAAAGGGGTCGAAGCCTTTGTTTTACTCTCAAAGATATGCGGTTACCTTGTTTTCGCAAGGATGCTTTCGAAGGGGTCGAAACCCATATAAATAGCTTTTGAAAATGTTGCCGCAATTTTGTTTCGAAAAGATAGCTTTCGAATGAGTCTCTTTTCTTCTAATCAATGCTTTCGAAAGGGTACATTGAACCCTGTCGAATCCCAGCCATCGACCTTATGCCTTTTAAATGGATTGAAGTCATCAACTAGATCGGAAGGTAGCTTTTGCTTTATAAATGAAGTAACCCACTTCCTAAAGCTTTCGAAAGGGTTTAATGGTTTTGAAGGCAATAGCTTCGAAAAGGGTTTCAAATCTATCCTTCAAATGTTTTACTTAAATGATTTAATGCTTTCGGAAGGATGATTCCGAACCCATCAGTTTTCCCCAAACTCTTTTACATGAAGTATAACGGTTTCGAAAGGGGTACTTTCGTTTGTATTCACTTTGGCCCAAAAGATATTTTTAGAATAAAACCAACGGTTTCGAAAGGGATATTTTCTAATGGTTTGGAAAGGGGTACTTTCAATGGTTTCGAAGCTACGCTTCTAAGAGTTAATAAGTAATGCTTTAAAACTTTCGAAATGTATGTTTTGACGGTTTCGAAAGAGATGATTTAAAGTGTTTCGAAAGGCATATGCTTAGTGTATTGAAAAGAAGATTTGAATGCTTTCGAAGGAGGTTATCCAATGGTTTCGAAAGTAAAAGTTTAAGGTTTAGAAGTCTTAGTTTTCAAAACAAAGAACCAAATCTCATTTTCAAAGGAAAAACCATGGCATAAATAAAGGAGTTTTAAAATGTCTTTTAAGTATGAAACTTTTGAAGAAGCTTTCCTTGATAAAATAATATGTCAAAGAAATTAACCATGTTTTATATGTAAACGATTTCAAGGATATTATAATATAGGTGCTGGTTTTATTATGTTATTATGTTTGCTTCTTCTAATATATATGTTCACATTATAATGGACCCATAACTGTATTTTGGAGAGAAAAAGTGCAGAATAACTTGTTAGATTGACCCAGTAGTGAATATAAATTGAGTTAACTCTTGAATGAGTAGAATTGCATACATAAAGTCAGGTAGACCATAATATAGGATGCTTAAATACTGATTAGAGAAGTTTTCAGTTAGACATGTTCATAGTAAACCCATGAAAACTATGTTTAGAATGAGTTATTGGAAGGGACCAATAGGTTTGTAATGAACCCATGAAAACAATATCCGGATAAAGTTACCGATAGAGGTCATTAAGTTCCTAGTCAACCCATGAAAACTAAGATATGAGGGAAGTTGTCGGAGATACCAATGGTTCAGAGAGAACCCATGAAACAATAAAGTCATTGGAAAGGGCCAATAGGTTTTTAGTGACCCCGTGAAAACTATGAAAGACAGGGAGTCTATAAGTTTTAAATTGGTTATTAGTTAGCCCAAGAAAACTAATAGGTTAATAGTGACCCTGGAAACTATAACCGAGATAAATAGTAATATTTAGTGGGGATGGGAAATCCAGAATTGAATTACATGTTTGCATATCATCATCATATTTTGAATTGTTATGCTTTAACCACTGTGGATGCAGGAGCACAGTATATGATTTTTATAAAGTTTTGGGTAAGATACTAGTGATGGGAAAACCCATTCCGCTAAGCGGCATGGTCTCACAAGATATCTAAACGGTTTGAGATGGTAGGTTATTATTCATACCAGATGTTATGTCCAACTCAAAGTTTATGTTTTCCCCTTAGACTCTCGAGTTCACAATTAACTTTGAGTAGTTTGAGAGTTGAGGTTTTTAGGTACCTCTTTAGACGAATAAGCTTCCAAAGACGTGTAGGTGGAAAGTTAGATAATAAGAGTCTTTTCTATTTTGATTCTACTGTGTTTGTTGTAAACGCAAAGTTGTTTAATTTCTTAGTTATATACTCTGATCATCCAATGGGTTATCTTCATATGTCGCTCTTGGCATATGTTGTAATAATTATATTTTCCCTAAATATGGTCCTCAGATCGGGGATTATGTAATGAATTTCAAATATTTTGAAATTAAACGTGAAAGTTATTAATTTTATATTTTTTCTATATCCATATGTTTGTACAATATCAATGTATCTAACATTACAGTATTTGTTCGCCAATGATTAATTACTATGGATGACTGCAGCATCCATAGCCGTTAGTTTTGGGCTTCCAAGGGGGGGATGTTACAAGTTGGTATCATAGCATAGGTTTATGAAAACTTAAAAGAAATTTAAACCTAAAAGATTTTCGAAATGTATTCCAATGAATCATAAAATAAGATCGAGGTTTGGGTTAACGCTATAGTAACACACACACATATAAGTACATATTCCCCTCTCTCTTAGATCGTTCTTCTGTATCTTACTAAGGTCGTATGTAGATTTACGAGAAAGAAGATATGGAGGCAGGAAATGGAAAAGGAAATCTCGGTGGAGGAAGCTCCACAACAAACGGAAATGCTCGACCCACCAGGTGGAACCTGGGTTGACAAGCTAATGCTAATCAAAATGCAAATGCCAATGTGGGTGCTGGATATCCACTAGTGGATATGGGGACGATATATCAGTTCTTCGTCAATTAGATGCAAGCTGGAGCAGTTGCTGGAGTTGATGGGAACGTTGGAGGAGCTATTCCTGTGGCTTCAGTTGGGAATAATTATGCTAAGCTGAGCAGAGATTACGCCTATCTCGGTGGAAAGCCGTTTGTAGGAATGGAGGATGCTATAGAAGTTAAGAATTGACCATTGCATTGCAAGAGAATCTTCGTTAGGTTTGAATGAGCAGAAGAGTAGGCTGGCGTCTAGGCAGTTGTATAGGGCAGCACTTCATTGGTGGAATAGTGTTACGGCCGAAGTTCTCGAGGAAGAGTTAACTTGGGCAAAGTTTCGAAGGAGATTTGAGCATATATTTTTGTCAAAAGTTACCAAGTCGACATTTCTTAGAAAATTCATGGATTTAGTGCAGGGAGACATGTCAGTAATTGAGTATGCTATTAAGTTTAATGAGTTTTCCCGATATGGGTATGTTACCATTGACACCGTCACCAGGAGGAATGAGAAGTTCGTTCGGGGATTGAGGCCCGAGATTGCTGGGGAAACCCTGCCACATCTCCGTGATCCTCATAACGTAATTGTGCAAATGGCAATCCGACATGAGTAAATGCTTGCTATTTGTAGGAAAGAAAAGTAGGTTGAAACCCAGGGTTCTCAGGGAAAGAAGAGAAAGTTCTTTAAGAAGAAGGAAGCCCAGAATGGAGAGGATGCCATAAAGGCAAAAGATGATTTATTTTGTTTCAAGTGTGACAAGAAAGGTCACTATGCTCATGAATGTCGGTCAGGCAAATGGAAGAAAGCTACAAAAAAGAAGGGTATGAAGTGCTTTAACTGCGACCATATTGGGCATTATAAGAATTAGTGTCTAGAACCAGTCAGGGCGAACGGGGTGAAAGTCTTTGCTGTTGGACCATCATCTGCTAGGTCAACTGCAGCTGAAAAAGGGAAGACTATGAAGGAAGGTACGCTTTTGATTTAGAGTATACCAGTTAGGATACTATCTGATACTGGCGCGTCACATTTATTTATGTCCCGGTGTTTGGTTGACAGGTTATGTTTAGAACTCACTTACCTTATTACTTACTTAAGGGTTGCAAATCCAATGGGAGGGTATGCAACTCTGGGGATGAGATGCGACCAGTTAGAACTCGATTTATTAGGTTACAAGTCTGCATGTAGTCTATATGATTTTGATTTCAAAAGTTATAGAAAAGTGTTGCAGAAATTGCTTTTTAAGCTATATTGATCAAAACGACACTATCACTTGGAAATTTGTTTTTATTACTAAAATCACTTTTAAAACATTTTAAATGATTTATAAGATTTATTCCATATTTTTAAACATTTTAAAAATAGGTATCTAAAATATTTGCAACTTTGGCCACCGAACTGCCAAAAATGCGATTTTCTTGAAAACTTTATTTGCTCATATTTCAAAATCAAATGAAATATCAATCATTTTCTTTTACTTGAAAACCGTAGTCATAAGACTTTTAAAAATTCTTATTGCGAAGAAATCTAACTCCGATTCCATCCTATAGAAGAATTTAATTTTTACAGCGCGAAATCGCGAACAAGCGTTACACGACACGCCTATTTTGACTCCAAACTCAATATTTGTCAAAATTTCTCCAAATTTAATTTTAATGTTTATAAAATATTTATAAACCATCTGCAAACATTTAGCCAATATTTTTTCATATTAAATCTCTTTTGCACTTTTAAATCATTTCATAATATCAAATTATTATAATATTCATTTTTCACCTTTTCATATTTTCAAAACCATTAAGAGGCTAAATAAACTCCATATACACATTACATGAATTCATTTCTATAATTATCCATTTTATTATGATTTTTCATAATTTATCATAACCAAGTTATCAAGCATATCAACATCCATATAATCAACCATACAATTATTCAAGTTATCAACCATTCACGTAAATTATTAAGAGATTTAATAACCATATTTTCATATTTAAAGTAGTTTTAGATATTATTTATTATTTAATAAACAATGAGTATTCACTTATCGCTCCACTCCACCAATCTTTTCTGCAGCTTCCAGGATCAATTCCTGCAGCACTTCCTCCTCTTTCCTTGCTCCGAAGCTTCCCGATCACCTAGCTTCTTTGGAGGTGGATGTACTCGTCTAAAGGAGGAATATGCGATGGCCGTGAGTCATATTGAGGAAGAGGAGTGTTTTGAAGTGATTTTTAGATGGATTTGATATGTATATATACTAGTATTATTTTAATTCCTTTTCTACTATAATTTCTTCTTAAATTTTCTAAGGTGGAAGCCATAAAAAGTTTTGATAAAGTAGAGGAAGAAGATGAAGAAATGAAGAAGTGAAATAGAGCATGTATTTATAGCCAAAATTTAGAAAAATATCTTACATCACTTCCTTCCAATCACATCACTTTCTTTTTTATATAATTATGTTTAGTCATATCACTCTCTTTTGTATATATAATTATTATGTCTAGTCACATCACTTCATTTTTATATTTAATTATTTTATCTAGTCACATCACTTTCTTTTATATATACAATTATTAATTAACTAAGATGTGACAAGAGATAATTATGGTTAATGATTGCAAATCTAAGATGTGACAATACTTAATATATATTTATATAAAATACTTATTATTTTTAAAGCTATGTCTTGTCGCATCTGTTACTAATCCAAATTAATATAAGATCACTTTTTCTAAATTTATTGTTATCTTGTTAATTAACTCTTATATATATATTATATATAGTGCACAAAGACGAACAATGTTCCCGACAACTTTTTAATGTCGAAAGGTTGAAATTTCAGAAAATGTTCTTCGGTCACATTTTTTGTTTTTCTATCAACTATTTAATTTAGTGGAAATTTTTTGAAAACAATTTCACCATCGTTATTAATTAATTAGAATGAGTTTATTTTCATTATAAAACTTATATATTGAATATTTAAAATTAATTAAGTATTCACTAAACAAAGTAGCGAAATTCCAGGTCGTTGCATTCTTCCTTCCTTAAAAGAATTTCGTCCCCTCAATTACACCAAAATAGAACCCAAAGGTATTTGCAAAAATATTTGTTTTTTAAACTTACATTCATATGATGTATATAGATCATCCATATGCAATATCTGATTCGATCTACTATTCGTATCCACAACTTTATTTCCGAACTAGCGTTGATCCCCCGATCCTCTAGCGCGGACTATGATCAGGCTTTACAATTAGAACTTTCAGTTTTCCTTACACAGCTCTCAACTATGACAGAAAACACAAGTATCACAATCATAAACCCTCATCAATGTTAGTCGTCAAGTATCGAATGATAAATCCTTTTCCGGACTAGTGTAAATACCTCCAAGTTCCTTACTCGAATTTTAGATCAGAATTGTGTGACGTAATGATCTACCTACAACCTTTTTTCTTTTCACTTTTTCAAATATTTATGAAAACATCTCATAAAATTTTTAACTTCTAAAACTTGCTTTTTATATATATTCACACTAAACCTTTATTTCCAAATATTTTTCTTAAATGAAAACATTTCATTCTAAAGTAATCGTTGGAATTTGAAAGATAATTTACCTTTATAAAAAATCACAATCAACTTTTCTCCTCATAATATTTTCCAATTTTATAATCACTCTTGATATTGATCTATTGAATAATAACTCAAAATTATCCTTTTAACTTAAGGAAAATTATATAGATCAAGTAACTCCAAAATAATACAAGGAACATGGTATTAACAAAAGTATCTTATATCCCCTTAACAAGAAGTGTAATACCTAAGAGAAGTGTTTACCATCTGAACATATCTCTTGCTCATTTTTAGTTATTTTCAAGCCACTCAAACTATTTATCATTTGAGACTTTCTTACTTTTTAAATTTCTTATTTGAAATTTCTTTTTAAAAATCCATTAGAGATTATTTTGTTTATAAAATCCATTTTACAAATCCCTTCATAAAATCATCTTACATTAACTTACTCCTTTTAGGATTTTTATAATTATTCTCCAATATACTCAAAATTTAGTTTCTTAAAATTTATATAACATATCTTTTATATCCATATTTTTACAAAAATAATTTTATAAAATACAATTTTTATACTACATGATTGTTTATTATTCATTAACCTTAACCTAATATTATTATCAAACATCTTATAGTCAAATCATGAAACTTAATTCATAAGATGTTCATTTAATATACTATGGTAATAACTAAATATTATCATTTCCTTAACCATTGACCCACAAAAATGTCTATATCTTTCAAAAGATTTTCCTTTATACTTAAAATACAATCCTTTTTAAAACAGTGTGCCAGTTTGCCTTGTTTAAATGTTTAGAAATCTTTATTGATAACGGTGATCAGGCACATCGACCATAATCTATAAAGCACTCAATTGATAAATCAACAAAAAACATTTTTGTATCAAATAACAAATATGCACTCATATATATAATACTTTCAAAACTCATTCTAAGGTATTACTAACCCTATCTCTAATGAGTTACTTATTTAAGGGTCTCACTACCCTATCTATAACGAGTTTTACCCCACCCAAGCATAGCTATTCGCTCAACCCAAGCTTTGATACCAAATGTAATGATATGGGTTTTCAACCCTCGAAAATTGACACTAATACATCCTCGTGCCGCCAATCCAAGTGTCGGAAAGCCCGATTGTTAAGGAAAAAGAAAATAAAGATAGAGCAGAATCTCACACGAATGGAATAACATATATTATTTCAATATAAAATCTTTACAGCAAAATTTTTTAAATACATTATTAGATTCTAACCTAGATTTAGCTGGACAGTTATAAATCTCTGTCCTTACAAATGCTGAAAACCAAACAAACAAAATGCAATAGATGCAACGGGTAATAGAATATGTCCATACATAAATGAAGATCTCCAGCTCTCCTTTGGCAACTCCAAGCGTCTTCAACTAAACCTGAAAGTACTCTTCCGACCCGAGTATTAAAAATACCTTGTTCAGGCTTGATAAACCAGCGTAAGATACACGAAATTTTAAATGCTGATGTAAATCAAAACCTTTGAAAAGAAGGGTATCTCATAACACTACGTCCACACATAAATACAGACAGGTTTTGTCTTATGATAACCAAAAAACTTTGTATCAAACATTTGATATTATTATTAGTGGCATTCTTTTGAAACACTTTTCAAGTAATATATCGAAATAAAGTTTCAATATCCGAACTAAGTGTATAGTAATATATCCAGACTAGGTCAATAGAATACACCGGACGGAATATATGATACCAAAGGGGTAGCTGAAATGTTTTCAAAGCATTACAGCTATTTGGGAATACAAATAAAACCATAAAGCTCATATTGGAATTGGATTTCCAACATGATAGGGAACTAGTGGCCTTTTTCTCCGATCCATGCATAGCAACCATAGTCCCCTTAGAAGTCTTATTGCTTTTCTGAAGTAAGTCACTTAGAATTGCATTTGCTACACTACCAATATCTGGTAGCCTTATCACTTTTCGCAAGCTAGCTACTATACTCAAATAAATGGGGCAATAAATGCCTTAACGATCCATATTCCACCGGACTCCTCCATCTCATACAACCGAGAGCCTAAAATATATGTACTGTAGACCACATAAGTACCTGTATCATCTTTGGAATGTGAGGCTCGTGAGGCTACACTCAATTTTAACAAAGCCACGTTTATTCTTCCATAAAGCACATTCCATTTAGAATTCCACATTGCCATTTCTTAATCACACAACTGATTTCTACCAATGTATAACTCCTGAGCTCTATGTCTCAGAAAAGTGTGTTAAGTTAATATAAGCTGCCTTCTCCTCCACCAAGCAGATAATACAATTATAGAGATCAATTAATATAATCAGAAATGCACTTTCAGACCTTTGTCCATACAATTTCATTCTAGGACTGAACGAAACCGAAGGTACTCCTCCTACCACCATTAGTAGCGAGTAGTCCTTGCAATCCGAAGATTTCAAAGCATGATAGGACCACCACCATAATAAATGTCTCAATATTGGGAGCTACTAAGGTAATGCCAACAAGCAGTCTTTTCGCTAGGAAGATCTTCGATCTACAATAATCATCATCTTCAACATGTCTTCTTTTCTGAATATATACATTGGTTCGAAGTGGTTCTCGGACAGGAGTTATCCAAATCTGACCCCGGTTCCTCCGAACCAATCATCGATAAAAAGGAATTTAGCTATATAGGTGATTATCAGACCTCATTCAATTTAATTTATCTTTTTATTCACTGATAAATATCTCTTAGAGATATATCCATTAAATTATTCCTTTATCTTCCTAACAGTATATGGAATCATTAAGCCTCATTTATCGAATTATTTGGTGAATTTTAAAACATTTTTTATCTTAGAATAATTTCAACTTATTTCAACCTTTACTTTAGGAAAATATTTCCAAAACATTTATTAAATCTTAATCAAAATTTCTTATTTCCAAAACATAACTTTTAAATGGGTCAAAAACTATGTTATTTGAGACATACTTTACTGCAAACCCAAGATAATTGATTCAAGTATAGAAATTAAAATAATTCCAAATATTTTATTTAAATCTTTATAAAGATTTATTAATTCAAAATTCAAAACTTTGATTGAGTTAAAAACATGTTATCTAGGATGTTAATCCAAACCCAATAAATATTAAGTGAGCAAAATCTATAGAAATCATTTAATTCTATTCAACATCAATTCCCGTATTCAACACATACTATGAGTGGAATAACGGTGAAATCACCTTTTAAATTCTAAGAATCGTACGAGTTCTATCTTCGGGCTTTAACATCGAGTACAAGAAGATTATCTCCATAATATTTCTACTTTGGAAATTTTGATCTAAGTAAACCAAATTTACTATCTCCTCCGTCGAGCCAGTCAGATAACTAGGGTGAGCAGGAAGCTGATTTTCTAAACTCAAGCCCAGACACTATCTCTTTGACACCCACAAGGCGGTCAAGTAATTTGATCAACTCTAAATCATTAGTCATTTAACAATTCCATAAATTTCTCAAATTATCTTCAAAATATTTTGTTAATCATTTGAAAACATTTACAAAAGATTTGGAAAAGAATGGTTACGTTTAAAACTATATTTCAAAAGTTATAGAAAAGTGCAGCGGAAAGTGTTTTTTAAGCTATATTGATAACACGACTTTCTATCACATGGAAATTTGTTTTTATTATTCAAATCACTTTTTAAACATTATAAATGAATTATAAGGTTTTTTTTCCATATTTTTAAGTATTTTAAAAATAGGTATCTAAAAATTTGTGACTTTGGACACCGAATACCAAAGCGCGATTTTCTTGGAAACTTTATTTGCTCATATTTAAAAATTTATTAAATGAAATCTCAATCATTTTATTTTGTTTTGAAAACTATAGTCATAAGAGTTCGGAAAATTCTTATTACAAAGAAATCCAACCCCGATTCCATCCTATAGGAGGATTTAAATTTTACGGTGCGAAGTCACGAACTACCGTTACGCGACATGCTTATTTTTGACTCCAAACTCAATATTTGTCGAAACAACTCAAAATTTAATTTTAATATTTATAAAACATTAATAAACCATTTTCAAACATTTAAACAATATTTTCCCATGTTAAATCTCTTTTCCACTTTTAAACCATTTCATGATATTATATTATTATAATATTAATTTTCCACGTTTCTATATTTTCAAAACCATTAAGAGGCTAAATAAATTCCATATATACGTTACATAAATTCTTTCTATTAATCAACCATTTTATTATGATTTCTCATAATTTATCATAACCAAGTTATCAACCATATCAAATTCATATAATTAACCATATAATCATTCAAGTTGTCAACCATTCACACAAATTATTAAGAGATTTAGTGATCATATTTTCATATTTAAAACATTTATTGGTATTATTTATTATTTAATAAAAAATGAGTACTCACTTATGGCTCCACTCCACCAATCTTTTTCGTAGCTTCCTGAATCGATTCCGGCAGCACTTCCTTCTATATACATTTAATTATTAATTAACTAAGATGTGAAAAAGAGATAATTATGGCTAATGGTTACAAATCGAAGATGTGAAAATACTATATATATATATATTTATATAAAATGTTTATTGTTTATAAAACTATGTCTTGTCGCATCACTTACTAATCCAAATTAATATAAGATAATTTATTTCTAAGTATAACATTATCATCTAGTTAATTAACTCTTATATATGTATATACAGTGTACAAAGACGAACAACATTCCCAATTACTTTCTAGTATCGGAATATCAAAAAACGTTCATCGGTCACCTTTTTTGTTTTTCTATGAACTATTTAATTTGTTAAACAAATTTTGAAAAAAAATTCACCAACATTATCAATTAATTAAAATGAGTTCATATTCATTATAAAACATATATTGAATATTTAAAATTAATTAAATATTCACTAAATAAAGTAGTGAAATTCTGGGTCATTACATCGACAATGCAAACTATCAACAAGTGAAGGCTGAAAATCAGAAGTCGAGTGGGTTGCTTCAACCTTTGGAGATACCAGTTTGAAAATGGGATTTGATATCCATGGAATTTATATACGGGTTGCCAATGTCAAATAGAGGAAATTAAAGTATATGGGTCATAGTGGACAGGTTGACCAAGAGTGCCTATTTCATTATAGTTAAGTAAACCACTACGGTACCTATTTTAGCTAAGCTGTTCATGAAGAACATAGTTAGACTGCATGGAATTCCTAGTAGTATAGTCACTGACAAAGATGCTTTGTTTACTGGTGAATTCTGGAAGAGTCTACAGGACGTATTAGGTACCAAGCTCAAGATAAGTACTGTGTATCACCCTCAGACGGATGGATAAATAGAGAGAGTCAATAAGGTAGTTGAGGATTTATTAAGAGCTTATGTATTGGACTTTGGTGGATCTTGGGAAGATCACCTACACTTAGTGAAGTTTTCTTATAATAATAGTTATTAGACTAGTATAGGAATGGCCTCTTTTGAAGCTTTGTATGGAAGACCATGCACACTAGCATGTTGGTTGGAGACTAGAGACAGATTAATCTTAGTTCCATATATGGTTAGAGAGGCGACAAAGAAAATTGAGTTGACCCAAGAAAGGATGAAGGAAGCTCAATCCGGACACAATAGTTATGTAGACAAGAGGCGTAAAGACATAGAGTTCTTAGTTGGAGATAGGTTTTTATTAAGGTGTCACCGATGAAGGGTATGGTGCGATTTGTAAAGTCAGGGAAATTGGGAACGAGGTATGTTAGTCCATTCCTAGTTTTAGAGAGGATCGGGAAGCTCGCACACAAAGTAAAGTTGCCAAGCAGTATGGCATGTGTCCATAATGTATTTCATTCGCAAGTATATGCATGATCCAGAGACCACTATTCCTTTGATAGGGCTAAAAGATTTGATAGTAGAACTGAAATTGATTTTTGTTAGACAACCAGCTCGGGTTATGGCTAAAGATGAGAAAAGGATAAGGAACAAGACAGTCAAGTTGGTGAAAGTTCAGTGGAGCGACAACGGAAAGGACTAGACTTGGGAGACAAAAAACCATGATTAGATATGCTTATCATGATCTGTTGTGAGGGTACGTTCTATATATTCTTTTTATAGAATGTAATAAGTCAGGCAGGCTAGTATGGTTGTTAGGAACTGATACAGATGATTGCTATGTTTTGTTTTAGTCCTTACTGAATTTGGGGGATAAAATTCTTTAAGGAGGGGAGCTTGTAACACCCCTAATTTTTAGTAACATTATTCAAAAGATTTAATTAGATAAATTAAATAGAATAATGTAAATATTAGAGTGATAAGGGAATTGAGATTTGAAAACTTAACTAGAGGCCATGCTTAAATAAAAATAAAGAATGAGTTTATGGAAATGGATTATTAGAGAGTTAATTTGAAAATAAAACATAGGCCTTAGAGATAATAGCCATACCTATAATTCCGTTACTTTTAAAAATAGCGTTTCCATTTCCTTTGCACATTCATTTTTAATTATTAAAAAACACAAACAAAAAGTTCAAGCCGGCCGTTACATGGGAAAGAAAAGGGGAAAAATCGAATTAAAGGTAAGGAACCAAGCTAGGGGATTAATCAAAGATCAAATCTTAAGTTCCTTATCCTAATTAAGACTAATAATAATCAAAACCATCATTATTTTTGTTTCTAATGGTCATTTGATTTTCGGGTTTAAGTTTAAATCCATTATGACGATTTTTGGTGATTATATGCTTGGATTTCATGATATGATATATTCAAATATGTTTATTTAATAATTGTTTGATATAGTATGACTGAAATTGTTTGTTTTGGATTTCAAATGCCATGAGGAATTTATATGTTATGTAAAACATTAATTTGAAGATGGTCTTAAGTTTTTTAATTTCCAAGCAATAGAAAATTTATTATAAATTTTCAAAGGAAAATATGAACAATTGAGTTTAGAAATTAATTTTGGCCATATTATAAAGAATTTGGGTTTGAAATTTATATATGTTATATTACATATTAAAAGTGAATTTCTATTATTTTCGGAGATTTTTCTAAGTAATTTACTATGGAAATTAAATTATTTTAGAAAAAGGACTTAAATTTTTTATTTGTTTAACTTCAGAAAGGGATTATTTGCTAAATTATTTTAGTTGGTTTTGAAATATTTTGACAGTCTTATTTTGAAAAGTGTTTGAAAAGTTTATGGCAACCAATTAAATGTTTATTAATAGGCATGTTAGTTAAAAAGCAATTACTTAAAAAGGCATTAAAACAGTCTTTACCTAAAAATTATGTTTCGCCTCTTTCAGTAGTACAGACCCTTTACTTCCACCTCAACCAAGTCCAAACCATCCAAGAAGAAACCAATACACATGGTATCAATAAGTCGGTACATAGTGGATTGGACAAAGGCGGAAGGTATGGTGTCGAAACCTAGCTTTCGAAGGGTCGAAGTCTTTGTTTTACTCTCCAAAGATACGCGCCTGCCTTGTTTTCAAAAGGATGCTTTTGAATGGGTTGAAACCCATTTAAATAGTTTTTGAAAATATTTTCGCCTTTTTGTTTCAAAAAGATAACTTTCCAATAGGTCAGTGTGCTTTTAAATCAACGTTTTCGAAAAGGTAGATTGAACCCAGTCGAAATCCTGCTGCCGAACTAATGCCTTTTGAGTGGATTGAAGTCATCAAAAAGTAGCTTTTGTTTTATAAATGAAGTAAGCCACTTTCTAAAGCTTTCAAAAGGGTTTAATGGTTTCGAAGGCAATGGCTTCGAAATGTGTTTCGAAGCTATTCTTCAAATTTTTTACTTAAATGATTTAATGCTTTCGAAAGGATGGTTCCGTAGCCATTAGTTTTCCCCAAACTCTTTTATATGAAGTATAATGGTTTCAAATGGAGTACTTTCGTTTATATCTACTTTGATCCAAAAGATATTTTTAGAATAAACCAATGATTTCGAAAGGGATACTTTCAAATGGTTTGGAAAGGGATACTTTCAATAGTTTCGAAGCTGTGCTTCTAATATTTTATAAGTAATGGTTTAACACTTTCAAAAGGTATGTTTTATGGGTTTCGAAAGAGATGACATAAAGTGTTTTGAAAGGCATATGCTTAGTGTGTTGAAAAGAATATTTGAATGCTTTTGACGAAGGTTATCCAATGGTTTCGAAAGCAAAAATTTACGGTTTTGAAAGCCTTATTTTTCAAAATAAAGAACCATATCTCATTTTTAAAGGAAAAACCATGGCATCAATAAAGGAGTTTTAAAATGGCTTTTAAGTATGAAGCTTTTGAATAAGCTTTCCTTGATAAAATAATAGGTTAAAGGGATTAACCATGTTTCATATGAAAATATTTCAAGGATATTAAACCATAGGTATTGGTATTGTTATCTTATTATGTTTGCTTCTTCTAATATACATGTATTCACATTATAATGGACCCATAACGGTATTTTGGGAAGAAAAAAGGCATAACAACTAGTTAGGCTGACCTAATAGTGAATATAAATTGAGTTAACTCCTGAATGAGTAGAATTGCATCCAAGAGTTCACATAGACCAGAATATAGGATGCTTAAATAATGTGTGACGATCCGCAAATCCGTACCCTTGAAATCTACAATAAACCACACATCTTCGACCCAAAAAACATAGACTGACGGAAAGTCAAGAAAAAGAAAAGAAGAGAGAAGAAGAGAAGAGAAGAAAGAGAGAAGATAGAACAAAACAAAACAATACAGAATCTCACATCGCAGTGAAAAACATATAATATCATATCAATGATCTTTACAAAACAGAAACTGTATATGCATACATCAATCAGAGTTCAACAATCAATCACAAGTTATCAGCCTGGACAGTTATAATAACATGTCCTCACAATTGAGATAATATAAACAACTATGCATAGGGGATAATCAATAATCAAAACTGATACGCGTATACGTAAATGAAGATATCCATCTCTCCTGTTGATGCTCCAAAAGCACCAAATCTAAACCTGTAAATATACTCGGTCTGACCCGAGCATTAAAAGGGAAGAACGCCCAGACCAGTCTGGCAAACTAGCATGAGAAACACACTCAACTGAATTTATTAAATTACCAAGATTTTCCTTTATCAAAACAAAAGTATCTCATAAGACAAGTCCACACATAAACACGGACATGTTTTTAAATTACAATAACTAAAACATTTCATATCAAATCCTCTTATATTATAACAGTGTCTATAGCACAAATAATATTAATCATAGCCGAAATAATTACATTGATTAAATTCTCGCATATAGCCCAAAGTGGTAATACAATCAAAATGCAGGCACGTAGTGGAGTTTGGATTTCCATACAAATGATCAGGTGAAGGGACTACCCTCTAGCAATACATCTCTAGAGGAATGTACCGAGGACCATCACAAAGGATCCTCTACCAACACAAGACCGGCCCACCTCTATAACTAGATGGTACTGAATATATCATCCTTTGGTCATTACCAACCTTTACTGAGGGCCCTTATAGCATACAAACCACAATAATCTGATACATGACGTCATAGCGTGTAAAGATATATCTAGAAGAGGATGGTCATTACATGGAAGCAACCCACTTAGCCTTGCCGCATCTAACCCTGTTTTGATCATTTTCGATTGATGAGGCCTGAGGTAACGATTACCTTTCACAATCACAAATCACGTCACTTTGAATTCCACACGGCCATTTTAGTTGACTATTAATTGTCTTCCACAAAAATACAACCCTTAAGCTCAAACGTCTCAAGGAGGGTGTTAAGCTTAGAGAAGTTGCCTTCTCCACCCCACTGATGTACGTTTGTAAAAACCAATGTACGTAATCTTTAGAAATGCAATGTCAAAAAACATCCATACAAGTTATCCAAGAACAGGACAAACCAAAGGTACTTTTCAAAGGTACTTTTCTACCACATCACGTCGGGAAATCCCTTGGATTAGTAGCGAATAGTCCTTGCATTGGTGTGACGACCCGAAATTTCTGGATATTTGGGATTGAAATATTTAATTTATTTTAAATATTTGAATGGTAATTTAACTTGAATTTCAAATATCACTATTTATTTGATAATTAAATTATTGAATTTAATAATCTAAAATTGGGTTAAATAGTGAATCTTGGATTTTAAGCTGGATAAAAATATTTCAAAGGCTTGTAAAATTTATATTGATAGTACTGAGGATTGTAAAAATGTTAAACTTGAATTTGAAAGTGTTTTGTTAATTTTTGAAATTATATAGTTTAAATTGAATTTAAAAATAGCATTTCGAGGCACAGTCTCGGATTTTGACGAAACCAATTCCATTTGATCCGTAATGTTGTATTATTATCGAATTTCAGTTTTCGTAGTGTTTGGAGTGATCGTTTGGCCATACGGTAGACAAACGCGATGAAATCTGGATCGAAAATTTAATATAATAACTGGGTCCAAAAAGCTCTCTTCTCCATACGATCGAATTAGGACTTGAAACCCTTTCCATTGCCTTCAGAATAGAGGTTTAACATTATAAACGCCCAGCGGCACGCCTCAATTGGAGATCAAGATTTTTGAGTTGCGGTAATCATGTCAATTTAAATTTGAATTTAAGATAAATATATAGACAAATTAACAAGTTTCGATCTCAATACGCCATTTTCCCCTCATGCCACATTCCTTTTTGTTTTCTTTTTATTAATCAACCACATGAACGATGTCCCTCGGTTCAATTCTTTTCAAATCAATCGAATTCTCAAGAGAAAAAAAATCCGTGGCAGTAATATAAAAAACGATCTTGTTCAATTTATATATAGTCGCTCTCCTAATCCTTTTGTTCCAAAATCAAAATCATACCGCTATTTCCTCGGTCAAAATTAGATTCGATTCATATTTTAAATCGTGAGTTCTTCCTCTGACTTCGGTCAGAACTGCGACGGAGGGAGGGGATTCGCGAGGGTTAGGGGTGGCACGAAGCGGTGGCGACGCGACTTTTGGGGAAGCTCGATTAGGGCTAGGGTTCGGAGGAACTCAATCTGGGTGCAACTGAGTCGTGGGTGGTTTCAGGAAGTCTTGGTATGGAGGCGCCAGGTTGTGGATGTTTGCGCGCGGCGGAGAGTTGTCGGCAGATGATCGCATGCATGCGTACGTGACTCAAGGTGGATGGTGAAATGGAGGGTGCAGTTCGAAATGCCTGAAGGAGGCGCGAGTTCAATATGATGGTGGAATCTTCTACGAGGGTGAACTCGAGGTCAAGGCTAGGGTTGGGGGTTCGAATCCAATGAGGGTATTTCCAATCTTCTCTATCTAATTTATATATATTCAAAAAATTATACTTCACAGTAAGGTTTAGAAATGAAATACTGTTTAATATAAGTATAAAACTTTGGAAAGATAGTGGTTTTAAATGCTGAGCAGTTTATATAAAATCAGATTTCTATTTTTATTAATATATATATATATATAGGTTAGAAAATAAATTTGTAGTAAAGAAAAAAAATACACACACACATGCCTATCTTAGTTAAGTGTATATATATAAAATATCTTGGAATTATATAGGGATTTTAAAATGTTTGAGGAATTTATAAAAGAAGATTTTTGAAAATCTATTATTTATTTTTATTAGTGTATATCTAGTTTCAAAGGGAATTAATAGTTTAATTAAATCATTGGTCAACTAAAATTATTACATGGAAATTGATTATTGAATTAGTTCAAATATTAATAAATTGCATAATGTTTATAGAAGGTTTAAAATCATGGAAACATTTCAGTTTAGGATGGATTGCAAATAGCAAAATAAAAGATGAGTTAATCTCACTCATCTGGGTGTTATTTAAGTTTAAATAGTTAAATTTAAATATTTGGTTGAATGATTGAATTGATTGGATGTGGTATATTATATATAGTAGTATATATATATATATATATATATATATATATTGGAGTGATTGATTTCCCGCATTATATAGCGGATGAGACCCTATGCACCGCATAATAGCGGATGAGATAATATAAAACCATATACCGCGATATTCCACCTCGAAGTGGAATTGGTATTTTTATACCGTGCTAATATCTGTGGATGCAAGGAAACAGGTTGGAGGGATCCAACCTGTTTCCTCAAAATCATTTAGATTGTTTAATATTCTATGTTATGGTTTATTTGAAATCTATGGTAGATTATAATTGGTAAATTGCAAATATTGGATGTTATGTTTGATCGAATATATTTGGGTATACTGAGTTAACAAAAAGATATATAGATTGGATTTTTGACGGAAAATAAAGGAATTTTTTTAAGTAAATAATTGTAAAAGTTTGGATAAATAGATTGAAAAGGATAAAAGTGGATTTTTAAATTTTAATAAATAAATTCCGAGTATGGGAAGTAGATTTTGAATAAAGAGGAATAAATGAATTTTTAGACTTAATGATATTATTTAGAGGAATAAAGAAATTATTTTCAAATTTAAGGTTTAAATTTGGAAAGGATAAAGAAGAAATTTGTGAGATGTATGAGATTTGTATTTTTAGCTTAAATAAGATTTTGAATTAAAATAAAGAAGTTAAATCTGAATTTAATGAGTTTTGAAATGAAATTGGGTAAGTAAATAAATTTATTTTAAATGGAGTAAATTTTGAAAATCAATTTGAAAATTTATTTATGTGTTTGTAATTGGAATTTAAAAGGAAGATGAGACTATAGGATTTATAAACTGGGTTTATAAAGTGAAATGGATATCAGTGGATATTTAAAAGTATAAATTCAAGGTGGGAATTTATAAAGGAATGGGATTTTTTTTAATAAATAGTGGTTTATTTTTAAAGGTGCGAAAGAGAAGTGTATTTCCCAGGAAAGCCAAGTACATTTTTCAAACAGATTTTTATGTATAAGTTAAAAAATTTAAAGATGTTTTGAAAGAATGTTTTTATGAAATTATTATTTAAGTTGTTTACAATTTTTAAAGTAAATATTTACTTAAAATTAATTATAGTAGTAATTATCTGAAAGGTTTGACTAGTATTATGATTTTAGAAACAATTATTAATATTTATATTTTATAGAATAGTTTTATTTTAAAAGATAGTTTGGGTACACTTTATTTGAAAACTTGTATAGAATTTCATAACTCTTATTTTAAATTTAGTTTGGTTTATCTTTTATTTTAAAAATTAGTTTTATATTTTATAAAGAAGTTTTATTTTAAATATTTTTAAAAGTATATGTTTTGGATAAAGTGTTAAAGTAGTTTAATTTAAATGTTTTAAAGTATAATTTAGAATAAAGTGATTTGAATTGTTTTAAATTTAAAGTATTTGGACTTGCTTGTTTTCAGTGTGTAACGACCCGTTAAATTAATAATATTAAATGAATTGAATTAATATAATTTCTAATCTAATTTAGAATAAATGTAGAAATTTGGTATAGTAGTTGTAATTTAGTGTAACAATAAAATTTTATGACAATAGATTTGGATAATGTAGATTGTCACAATTTGATTTAAAGTTAAATATATGAAACTGATATAAGGGTTGAATTAGTGAATATCAATAAAAAGATTAAGTAGAATGGAATTCATTTAATATAAAAATAAATAGTGGAAGACTTACATTGGATTGTAAAATGGATAGTAACTAAATAAAAGGTGACCGCTGAATAAATCAATGCAATAAGTGTTGATAAGGAGATTTAATGAATGTTGTCAATAATAAATGGACTTAAGATAGTAATAAAATTTGTTTCGCCTATGTAAATTTTATGTATTGATAAGCTATAATTAAATTTGAAATTTGGTAGTAAATAAGGGATAAGTTGACTAAGGCAATTAGTAATTTAATAAATGAATGCATAGTAAGTAAGTGGAAATGTATGCATAAAAATATTTTCATATATGGAATAATTACAAAAGTTTACCCATTTATCTAATGTATATAATTGAATCTAAATTTAGGGCAACATTTTGTTATTGATGGTATAAGTGAATTTGAATAAAAGGGTAAAAATTATGTAGATTTAACATGTATTGAGTATATAGCTAAGAAGGGCATTCGATGTAAATGAATCTAAATTAATGTGTCTAGTCAATAAAGGAGAACTTTAAGGGAATATATATAAATGAATGTATTTGGGGAATGGAGTCCTTTTATATGTTGAATAGTATAACGTTGTTATTAAGAATGAACGTTACTTTAGTAATTATTAATATGGTAACGGAAGAGTGTATAAATTTTATAGTAACGTAAAAATGTATTGTAAGATAATAATTAAGTGTAGACTTATAAAATATATTTATGACAACAAATTTTGTAAGTTATTTATTCTATTAGTTGTTAAGTTTTATTTATGTGTAAGTTAACAATATTACAATTCAATTGAATACAGTAATTTATGCAAACAAAGGATGAACATTTGGAGGTATTACTGTAGTGATATATATATAAGAAACGGTAACTTTGTAGTTGGGGAATAATTGATTTATTTGTGAGTTGTAATCAAATAGAGTCAAATTTATTAGAATTTATTGCAATTTATGGGATTAGTTGCAGTAACCTTTGAAGATTTATTCACTAAAATAATTGACGATGGAAATTATATGTAAATTTGCTTTTAGTTAATTTAAAATATCCAGAGGGCTAGAAATTACACAAATCTACTAGTTTAGAAATTTACAATAAAAAGTGGTAAGTAATTTTTCTAAATATTTAGATAGTAGGAAGATGTAGATTTAGATGGAATTTATTATTTAACTATTTCATAAGTTGAGATCTAAGTTTAGAATTGAGATTTTTAATGTATAGATATTGAGCCAATGTTAGTTTCATTAAATTGACATCAATAACCTTGAATAATAGAAAGAAAGTGAATTTAATAAATTTAATCAAACTTATAATGTTGAATTTATTAAAATTGGAATTAATATTGAAGTTAAGAATTTACATTTGAATTGATGAATAGAACAACTATTGACACTTAAATTGTTTAGAATTGGAGTAAATAGTTAAGAAAATTTAAAGGGAGAAAATTTGGTCAATTTTTGAATTTAGATGTAAAAATTGGACTTTTATAATTTATTTAATTTATTTAATGAATATTAAAAATAGCCATTTTGGCCACGGACTCGGATTTCGACGAAACCAGTTTCATCGGATCCGTATCGGTGAATTATTATAGGGTTTCAAGTTTCGTATCGATCGGACTTGTCGTTTGATCGTACGAGCGTGAAACGCCTTGAAATCAATTTTAATAAAATCAATTTGAAATCAATTTGGAAATTTTGTTTTCAGCATAACTTCTTCATACGATCAAATTTGGACGTGAAACTTTTTCCATCGCGTTCAGAATATCTTAAAATACCTATTTGGATATATAGATTTAATAAATTCGGTTCCGGAGGCATAGCGGGCTTTTTGGGCCATAGTTTGTTTCGTACGTTCACTTATCCGATCCATCTACGCTATCTCTAGTCTACCTATATAAGCACGGTTATAAACCCTAGCCCCATTTTATTTTCCCTTTTGTTGTACGTTCATTTCTTCATCTCCTTCTCCTCCTCAAATGAATGCAACCTAAATCTACCCCAATCCAAATTTCAGTGAAAATGCAAACACTTCAGAAAAATTCCACAAAAATATATGTTAATGTTCTCGAGGCACGTAATCTACTGGTGCAATTCGTTTTTTGTTTTGAACATTCGTTTGACCAGAATTAATTCAAACAGTCCGTGACCATTCATCAGCGCCGTATCAAACTTCGTCAGATCGTCAAACGACTTCTGGGTATTGTAGAGTGGACGATGGGGAGTGCATCAGCGAAATTCGTTCGTCGTTTCAACGGTCGGATGTGTCGATTTAATTCGATTTGGGTTAGGGGGTGGCCGCGGCCGGTGGAGTTTTGGGCGACCGGACCTATATGGGGGGGGTGCGGCTTGGCGAGCTGGGGCCCATGGTGGTGGTGGCACGGCGTATGGTGGTGTCTAGTGGCGTGCAAGCTTGGTCAAAGTCTCGGTCAAGGGTTTGTGGTTGGGTTTCATTGTCTGTAGCGTGCGTTCGTGCGTTCTTAGTGAAGGGGAGAAGCTGTTGCATGCACATCACCTTGCTGACGTGGCTTAAGATAGTAGTGTGAGTGTGTTTGTTTTGTTTTAAATTTATTTTTGAAAGCACGTTTTATCGAATAACTTTCTCATACGATCTCCGTTTCACGCGAAATTTCTTTTGTTAGGATCGTAATAAAATTCCAGATCCGATGACGCTGGTTTGGACGGATTTGGAGACTGTCAAATTTTTGGGTTTAAATTGGATTTAAATCCAATTTAAATTCAAAAGGTGAGTGTTTAAACCCACTCACAACTACTAGAAGCTTTTATGTTTGTTAAATTAATTTTAGAAATGAATAGAAATTTATTTATGAGTATTTGGCATGTTTATTTCACTCATATTTGTTGAATTGCATTTATTAAATTTAACTGTTAATTTAATTTATTTATTGCGTATTAATTGATAGTTAGAATTTATTTGTTTGCCTATAAACTGCTAGTTAATAGTTATATAGATTATTACTGAATATAAACTGTTAGATTAATAGTTGTTAAATTTAATCTGAATAAAATTGCCAGTTATTACCTGTTATATATTATCAAATATAAATTGTTATTGATTGATATTGCTTGATGATTGTAATTGGATGATGGGTGATGTTGATGGATGTTTTATTGTATATCATTAAATTGCAAATTTTCATGCATATTTCCTTTCATTCGGGATTGTGGTTTGAAATGATATACAACCGCAAAATTTTATATCTTTTAAATTGCGGATTGAAATGATAAATATCCGTATCACTTGACCATAGGATAGAAAATTATATACAGGCACCGCGGTCTATATATAACTATTTTAATGTGATTTCTATGGTTTGGATGGAATACGGTTTATAATAATCTTAAATTTTATATTGTATAAATATTTTTCTTCCATATATATATACATATGAAGTTGAAAATTTTGAAATTAAAAGGTGTATAAAAATCTTTATTAAAAATGGAAGAAAATTAAGAAAATGGAGTTTAATAATTTATATCATATGTTTAAATGTTAAGTTTGGAAATATTAAGATATGATATTTATAATTGGATTTTTCCCAAAATAAATTGAAATGAATATTCTAGTATAATTTGAATTGAGAAAATATATATATTTTATTACTAGAAATTGAAGTCTTATTATTTATGGATTTTATGTGAATATTCAAGACCAATTAATAGAACAATTGATCCGTTGAAAGAATAAAATCCAATTTTAGTTTGAAATATTGTTATACAAAATGGATATACGTATATATAAATAAATAGAAGTGGTTTTGGAACTTGAGAGAGGTAATATAAATTTTGGTTTATACTTTAATAAAGAAATGTATTTGTAAAGCCATGAGAACTATTTTCTTTACAAAGTAACATTTAAGTTAAACCATTTAATTCATATACCGTTGAATGTCCAAACCATTCAAGTTTTTTTTAGAAGTTATGGTTTTAAATTATGATTTTCAAAATATTATGCTTTGAAAATATTTGATTTTCAGACGTTATGAAGTTAAAACATTATGATTTTGGAAAAGAATTATATTTGGGATAAGTGATAAAATATGGTTTTGGGTTTTGAAATGATATCGTATTCATGGTTATGAAATGGAATGTTTATTCTGATTTTTAAAGTATAACCTATTTTTAAATGACCGCGGTGTTATAATAACGATGGGTTGGCAAAGAGACCGGGGTCGGATATGGACATACTCTCTGTCGATACCGAAAACCACTTTGACTAACCGTGTACGCGGTGGAGATTCCAGAATGAAGTAGGTGGTGGCGACGTTTCCTGTAAGGTAAATACGTGGACCCGACTCCCGTGAGTTGGCATAAGGTGGCTAAAACAGGAGCGAATCTCAGGCCAATGAGGTCATTCCTCTGATCGGACCCTCCTCTTCGATATTATACTTTGACTTGGATTGATTCAGTGGCCACTTCTATATTTGATTTTGGGGAGTTAGTCCGAGGTGGGCGGTAACTGCGGCTACGCGTTTCCACCAGCCTGGATAGCAATTGGTATATCTACCCTGGCATTGCCTAGTTGTGCCGTGTCACCTACTATACCGAGCCTTTACTACGAGTTTCTATTTGTGTCGTACCTATGGAGTATCCTCTGGTAGCCTCCCGATCAGAAGGTATTACGGTACTGTATAGACTATTGGCATTTTACGTGTTAAGGTGGAAAATGTAAAGCCTTAACGCTATTTAAAAGTAAGTTTATTTTATAAATAGACACTACTATAATAGCGCAATATACTACATAGTAAATAGTTTAACGGATCCTTAGGAGATGTAAATCCCGAGCATCTCTTGAGTTACTGTACTCATATTTATTTCTGTTAATTTAACTCACATAAGATCTTTTAGTTCTGACTCGAGTGTTTTTGTCTTTTCAAATTCGCTCGGGTCAGTCCGAGTGTTTCAGGATCGAAGACTTTAGCTTTGGAGGACGAAGACGAAGAATCCATATTATTATTATTTATAGTATGCACCACACTCTTTCTATTCCGCTGCATTGTTTGTATTGGTATGTGTAACTCTGATATTTATTGTATAAAGAAGAATTAACTGTTTTGTAACCGTTTATGAACTGTATATTTATTATTATATTTTATCCTTCTGCTGTGAGATTCTATTTTGTTTTATTTCTTCTCTGTTTTTCTTATTTACCCCATAACAATCCACCCTTGCGTATGCTTTTAATTGGCACGTGTGTCGGTTTAAAGTGTGCGAAAAGGCGGGATGTTACACAGTGGAAATAAATAAATATTTGGGAAATTTATTCCATGAGAGAAGGGTGGTTTGGAGCTGTTTTCAAATGATTGAAAAGTGGAAATATATCTTGCAAAGATATTTTGAGGTTAATGAATAATTTAGGAAATTATTAATGACTCATGGATTGTTTGTGAATTTTATTTGATAGTTAAATAACCGACTATCAATATTGGTCAATGCGTTGATCGTTTCGAAGAGACCAGGATCAGAATTTATTTTCCGAAAACCACTTCGATCCGGTTTGAACGTTTTCGTGAGGAAGACAAGAGCTGGGAGTCAAAGATGGAGTAGTGAAGTGCAAGGGCTAATTGCTACTAATCCTAAGGGTGATTCCAAAATGGATGTAGTAGGAATAGTGCCTTCAGTTCTGTTCAAACCCGGAACGGACTTGTATGGACGAATGCTTTCAGAACATCGTTAGGAGGACGAAGAGCATTCTAAGTGATTGTGTGCTAAAATGGTAACACATAGCCTTGAGCCTCATCAACCGGTAATGGAAAAAACAAGGTAGGTGCACACAAGGCTAAGTGGCTAGCAACCAATTAGGGTAAGATCACCCCTCTCTCGATGTCCCTTTATATAATCGGCTGTGTGGCGGTTGCTAATCCCAACCGCGGAGGGAACTTATTCGGACTATCCAGTAAGGGATAGCTCCGGTCTTGTGTTCCAGGGGATTTAGGGTGGATCCTCGATACGGTGATCTAGACCACATGCTGTGACGGGCGGTACCCCAGTAGCCCTGCCATCGATGGAAATCCATTTTTCCCTACGTGACTTTAAGGTTTTGTTTGTATATCAATTAGCTGGAATTTAATAAATGTAACTATTTCAGCTATTTGAATAAGCATCTGTATATAGACACTATTATAATATTAGAGGATTTTATAAGAAATGTTTTGATTATCGTAAGTTAAAAACCCGGATGTTTATTTGTGGCGTGATCTTACGAGATACCTTTGATTTTTCAAAGGATTTCGAAAACTTTAATAATCCAATTGAGTGTATTTCCTCACGCTGGTTTTTCAAACTTAGTCGGGTGTTATTTAACTATAATGCTTGGGTCTGACCAAGTATTATAGAGCACAGATTCTGGATGGACTGCTGTGGAGCTCAAGAGACGAGCTGGATGGCGAGACATATCCGACTTATTTGATGTATATTCCGGTGTGTATTCAATTTTGGAAGGATGAGATATTATAACCGTCCTGAGTTGTGTTGTTGAATGTGTTGAACTCTGATGATGTATTCTGGTGATGTATGTATAAAACGGATATAGTTTCTTTCGTGTAAAAATCAGTTATTATTTATTATATTTATTCCGCTGCGTTGGTAAGATTCTGATATTGGTCTATTTCTTCTTCTACCTCCTTCTTCTTTAACCCAAATGGTTCGATTTTCCAGCATCCGATTGTTCAGCATTTGATACAGTGGACGTATTAATATTGATTTTCGGGTGTCGAAAAATCAGGTCGTTACACTTGGTATCAAAGCTGAAGGTTAAGCGAGAACCTTGGCTCTGGTGGGGATTACTCATAAAATAGAGTTCGTAGTACTCTAGAATGAGTTTGAGTTATTAATAGTTTGAGCGCGTATTTGTTAGTGAATATAAAAATTGTTTTTTATTGTGTCGACTTATCGGTTCAGTGTTTATGAATTCTGGTCGATACGTGGGATGCCATGTGATCGGTAGGGGTTTCTAAACTCTTAAACAAGATAAACCGACATGGTATTGTTTTTAAAATAGGGTAAATGAAATAATTTTACCCACATTGTTTTTGTATCTAAACGATATAAAAATTTTCGAAAATTATCATAGTTATATATAGTTGCTTGGTGTAATATTAAATCATTATCGTTTTAGTGTAAAACTGAGTAAGAAGTTAATATAATAATTAAAAGTTAAGGAAATTAATCCATTATTAGAATGGAATTTGAAATGTAAATTATGAATGTGATTTATAATTGAAATAAAAATTCCAAAGTAATATATGAATATGAATTGAAAGGATTTGAAATTTGGAAATTTGGAAAGTTAAATTTCTGTGGGTTTGAAAATGATTTACAAAGGTTTTGGAAAAATGATAGTGAAATTATTAAGAAATATTTTGAATTGGATTTGAAATCTGGTGAGATTTGGAATTTAAAATTATTTGAAGGGGTTTTAAACAGATAAAAGCATTGAACTCTTTTCGGTCACTGGAAAATAACTTCCATAATGATTGCAGCATCATCGATATTCATTTTCGAGTGTCCAAGAGAGGAATTGCTACCCGAATGATTTAATTTGGAGTTGTTTGCAAAACTGGGTTGGTTTTAAAAATTCAAGGAATAATTGGATATGCAATTGAATTATCGATTTCAAAAATGATTTTTGAAATATTGAAATTTTGGTTTGGTAAAACCGTTTTTATTTTAAAATACAATGGAATATTGAATATTTTGAATTGGTATTTGTTGCAAAATTTGAGTTTAATTTTGTAATGCAAAGGAATATTTTGGTTTGGATATAATTGATTTCAAAAATGATTTTGAAATGTTGGTTAATTGATTGAAAGAGACTTTGGAATCTTATTAAAAATGAAATTGGAATAAATAAGCCGGAAAACTTATAGAAGTTAAAAAAATTCGAATTAAAATGGAATGAAATTGAATCTAGTAAATAAAAGTAAAAATCTATTTTTTTGAAGGAAATTTGTGGGAGAACAAATTTATTTAAATTTGTAAGTAATAAAACTAGAATTAAAGTTGAATAATGGAAATAAAATTATGAATAGACAAATGAATTTGCATTTGTAAGAAAATATAATTGAAACTGAATATTGGAAATTAATTTAAAATGTGTGTAATGGAAGTTAATCAAGTTTTGACTAAATAAAATTAAGAACTGAAATAAAATTACCGAGTAAACTAATTGATTCAGGAGGGTAAGCAAATAAATTGGAATTGTATGTTGAGGTGATATTTAATTTACAATGTGTAAAATAAAGTGAGATTATAAAATTAATTCGAAGTGAACTAGAATTATAATAGTATAGAAATAAGAAATTGTTTGAGATTAGAAATAAATTAGTAGTGGAATAAATTTAAATAATAATATGAACCAATTATGAATGGAAGATAGCTAATAAAATTCAGTATTCAGAATTTGAAGATGAGTTGAATTCAAGTAGAATTGGAAATGAAAATCTAGATGAAAATTTGGAAAAAGTATTGAGATTTGAGATAAATTTGTTAAGTGAAGCAAATTGAATCTATTTGGAATTAGGATCCAAATTGATTAAATATAGATAAAAACCAAGTGATAAAGTGAAGTTGAAAGATTAATTTGTAGTAGACTAAAAATAATTTAAAGTTGGAAATAAATCCATTGGGATTTAAATAAATTAGTTGTAAGATTAATTAAAGAAATGATTAATTGAATATGGCTTGAGATGAAGGTAAACTAAATTCATGTGGAATTGGAGATCCAGTTTAAAAATAGGTGGATATAAAGGCTAAAGTGGTAGAGTAATAATATAAGAGTATATAAAATGCTTATATTAAACTTAAGAAATGAATAGTGAAATTCTTAAGTAAGTTTGGTATTGGAAATATACTAAGTAATTTTGGAATAGAGATTAAGTAAAGTTGTGAAATGGGATAATTGTGGATAAGTGAATAGGAATCAAAATAATGTGAATAAAAGGAAATTGATATAGTTAATAATCAATCGATACAAATACGTAAGATGTACTTATATAATTTTATTCGCATAGCGATTTGATCCAGATTCGAGCACAGAATTTCAAGGTAGTTATACCGATTCGAGTTGGGATTTTTCACCCATTTTCAACGACAAACCCTGGATATGAATTTTTGATTGATTCTAAAAATTCTCTATCATAGTTTGTGGCTATGCAAGGAGAGTGACGGTTTCTGATCAAGAAACAAGATCTGAGTCTGCACTAGGAAGTCGGGTGAAAGATACTAGTTCGAAAGTGAAATCGTGTGATCGAGTGAGCGATCGAATTGGATATTGCGTACGGATGATATACGTGCATCATACGGATGTAAATGAAATAGATTTGAAAACTTTTGTAAAGAAATGTATAAAATGATTTTGAAAACTTCGATTTGATGTTATTGCTAAGTAGGCTATTCTGGTGTTCAAAAAGCAAAAGGGAATTGGGATTTTTGATTTTTGAAGATAAATTGAAATTCGCTCGGCAAAGGTATGTATTTAAATTTCTATATGAAATTTGATGATTTTTCGGTCTAGCCATTGGCCTTTTGTTTTCTTTTGAAATCTGGGGGCCCGTAGAGGCATTCTGTAGTTGTACCGAGCTAGCCGCGCAAAGGAGACGCTGGCGAAATTTTTCAAAAATTTAGGGAGTTAGAAAAATTTTAAGAAAATTTTGATTATTCAAATTTGGTTTTAAATTTAAATTTGAAATGTTGAGTAAGTATTATTGTTGAAAATTATGGAGGAGTTTGGGAAGTTAGTGGAGTGATTGTGTGTCTTAAATAAAAGATTGTTTGGGAAGATTGTTAAAACTATTAGGATTGGGAAATTAGCTAACGGGTTAAGGATCATTCCTCTTAACTAGAAATTTCGGGGACGAAATTCATTTAAGGGGGGAGGAATGTGACGACCCGAAATTTCTGGATATTTGGGATAGAAATATTTAATTTATTTCAAATATTTGAAAGGTAATTTAACTTGAATTTCAAATATACTATTTATTTGATAATTAAATTATTGAATTTAATAATCTAAAATTGGTTTAAATAGTGAATCTTGGATTTTAAACTAGATAAAAATAATTCAAAGGCTTATAAAATTTATATTGATAGTACCGAGGATAGTAAAATTGAATTTGAAAGTGTTTTGTTAAGTTTTGAAATTATATAGTTTAAATTGAATTTAAAAATAGCCTTCCAAGGCACAGTCTTGAATTTCGACAAAACCAGTTCCATTGGATCCGTTATATTGTATTATTATCGGATTTCAATTTTCGTAGTGTTTGAAGTAATCGTTTGGCCGTACGGTAGATAAAAGCGCTGAAACCTGGATCAAAAATTAATATAATAACTGGGTCCAAAAAGCTATCTTCTCCATACGATCAAATTAGGACTTCTCCATACGATCTAATTAGGACTTGAAACCCTTTCCATTGCATTCAGAATAGGGGTTTAACATTATAAATGCCTAGCAGCACGCCTCAATTGGAGATCGAGATTTTTGAGTTGCGTTAGTTATGTCAATTTAAATTTGAATTAAGATAAATATATAGACAAATTAACACGTTTCGATCTCCATATGCCATCTATCACTCATGCCTCATTCCCTTTTGTTTTCTTTTTATTAATCAACCAAATGAACGATGTCCCTCGGTTCAATTCTTTTCAAATCAATCAAATTCACAAGAGAAAAAAATCCAAGGCCGTAATATAAAAAAAACGATCTTGTTCAACTAATATATGGTCGCACTCCTCTTCCTTTTGTTCCAGAATCAAAATCATACCGCCCTTTCCTCAGCCAAAATTAGATTCGATTCATGTTTTAAATCGTGAGTTCTTCCTCTGACTTCGGTCAGAACCACGACGGAGGGAGGGGATTCGCGAGGGTTAGGGGTGGTGAGAGGCGGCGGTGACGCAATTTCCGAGGAAGCTCGAGATTAGGGCTTGGGTTCAGAGGAACTCGATCCGGGTGCAACTGAGTCATGGGTGGTTTCAGGAAGTCTTGGGATGTTGTGGATATTCGTGCGAGGTGGAGAGTTGTCGGTAGATGATCGCATGCGCACGTGACTCAAGGTGGATGGCGAAATGGAGGGTGTGGGTCGAAACGCCTGAAGGAGGCGCGAGTTCAAGATGATGGTGGAAGCTTCTGCGAGGGTGAACTCGAGGTCGAGGCTAGGGGGTTCGGATCCAGTGAGGGTATTTCCTATCTTCTCTATCTAATTTGCATATATTCAGAAAATCATACTTCACAGTAAGGTTTAGAAATGAAATACTGTTTAATATAAGTATAAAACTTTGGAAAGATAGTGATTTTAAATGCTGAGCAGTTTATATAAAATCGGATTTCTATTTTCATTAATATATATATATATATATATAGGTTAGAAAAAAATTACAGTAAAGAAAAAATATATATACATACCTATCTTAGTTAAGTATATATATAGAAAAGATCTTGGAAATATATAGGGATTTTAAAATGTTTGAGGAATTTATAAAAGAAGATTTTTGAAAATCTATAATTTATTATTATTAGTCTATATATAGTTTCAAGGGGAATTAATAGTTTAATTAAATCATTAGTCAACTAAAATTATTACATGGAAATTGATTATTAAATTAATTCAAATATTAATAAATTGTATTATGTTTATACAAGGTTTAAAATCATGGAAACAAGTCGGTTTGGGATGGATTGCAAACAGCAAAATAAAAGGTGAGTTAATCTCACTTATTTGGGTTGTTGTTTAAATTTAAATAGTTAAATTTAAATATTTTGTTGAATGATTGAATTGATTGGATGTGTTATACTATATATAGTAGTATATATATATATATTGGAGTGATTGATTTCCCACATTATATAGCAGACGACACCCTATGCGCCGCATAATAGCGGATGAGATAATATAAACCCATATACCGTGATATTCTACCTCGAAGTGGAATTGGTATTCTTTTACTGTGCTAATATCTGTGGATGCAGGGAAACATGCTTGAGGGATCCAACTGGATTCCTCAAAATCATTTAGATTGTTTAATATTCTGTGTTATGGTTTGCTTGAAATCTATGACAGATTATGATTGGTAAATTGAAAATATTAGATGCTATGTTTGATCGAATATATTTGGGTATACTGAGTTATTAAAAAGATATATGGATTGGATTTTTGGAGGAAAATAAAGGGAAAGTTTTTAAGTAAATAATTATAAAAGTTTGGATAAATAAATTGAAAAGGATAAAGGTGGATTTAAATTTTAATAAATAAATTCTGAGTTTGGGAAGTTGATTTTGAATAAAGAGGAAAAAATGAATTTTTAGACTTAATGATATTATTTAGAGGAATAAATTAATTATTTTCAAATTTAAGGTTTAAATTTGGAAAGGATAAAGAAGAAATTTGGGAGAAGTATGAGATTTGTATTTCAGCTTAAATAAGATTTTGAATTAAAATAAAGAAGTTAAATATGAATTTAATGAGTTTTGAAATGAAATTGGGTAAGTAAAGAAATTTATTTTAACTGGAGTAAATTTTGAAAATCAATTTGAAAATTGATTTGAGTGTTTGAAATTGGAATTCAAAAGGAAGATGAGACTATGGGATTTATAAACTAGGTTTATAACGTGAAATGGATATCAGTGGATATTTGGAAGCACAAATTAACGGTGGGAATTTATAAAGGAATGGGAATTTGTTTTAAAAATAAATAGTGATTTATTTTTAAAGGTGTGAAAGAGAAGTGTATTTCCTTGGAAAACCAAGTACATTTTTCAAACAAATTTTTACGTATAAGTTAATAGTTTTAAAGATGTTTTGAAAGAATGTTTTTGTGAAATTATTATTTAAGTTGTTTAAATTTTTTAAAGTAAATATTTACCTAAAATTAATTATAGTAGTAATTATTTGAAAGGTTTGACTAGTATAATGATTTTAAAGATATTTATTAATATTTTTATTTTATAAAATAGTTTTATTTTAAAAGATAGCTTGGATAAAGTTTATTTGAAAACTTGTATAGAATTTCGCAGCTCTATTTTAAATTTAATTTGGTTTAACTTTTATTTTAAAAATTAGTTTTATATTTTATAAAGCAGTTTTATTTTAAATATTTTTAAAAGTATATATTTTGGATAAAGTGTTTAAGTAGTTTAATTTAAATGTTTTAAATATAATTTAGAATAAAGTGATTTGAATTGTTTCAAATTTAAAGTATTTGGACTTGGTTGTTTTTAGCGGGAATAAATATATATTTGGGAAATTTATTCCGTGAGAGAATGGTGGTTTGGAATTGTTTCCAAAGGATTGAAAAGTGAAAATATATCTTGCGAAGATGTTTTGAGGTTAATAGATAATTTGGGAAATTATTAATGACTGATAGATTGTTTGTGAATGTTATTTGATAGTTAAATAACCGACTATCAATATTGGCCAATGCGCTGATCGTTTCGAAGAGACCGGGATCGGAATTTATTTTTCAAAAACCACTTCGATCCGGTTTGAACATTTTCGTGAGGAAGACAAGAGCTGAGAGTCGAAAATGGAGTAGTTAAGTGCAAGGGCTAACCGCTACTAATCATGAGGGTGATTCCAAAATGGATGTAGTAGGAGTAGTGCCTTCGGTTTCATTCGAACCCGGAACGGACTTGTATGGACGTATGCTTTCAAAACATCATCAGGAGGACGATGAGCATTCTAAGTGATTGTGTGCTAAAAAAGGTAACGCATAGCATCGAACCTCATCAACCGGGAATGGCTAAAACAGGGGAGGTGCACGCAAGGCTAAGTGACTAGCAACAAGTAGGGTAAGGTCACCCCTGTCTAGATGTCTCTTTATATATTCGGCTGTGTGGCGGTTGCTGATCCCAACCGTGGGGTAAACTTATTCGGACTATCTTGTAAGGGATAGCTCCGGTATTGTGTTGTAGGGGATTTAGGGTGGATCCTCGGTATGGTGATCTAGACCACGTACTGTGACGGTCGGTACCTTAGCAGCCCTGCCATTGATGAAAATCCAATTTTCCCTACGTGCCTTTAAGGTTTTATTTGTATACCTATTAGCTAGAATTTAATAAATGTAACAATTTCGGCTATTTGAATAAGTATTTGTGTATAGGCACTATTATAATATCAGAGGATTTTATAAGAAATGTTTTGGTTATCATAAGGTAAAAACCCGACATGTTTATTTCTGGCGTGGTCTTACAAGATACCTTTGATTTTCAAAGGATTTCGAAAACTTTAATAATCTAATTGAGTGTATTTTCTCACGTTGTTTTTCCAGACCAAATCGGGTGTTATTTAACTATAATGCTTGGGTCAGACCGAGTATTATAGAGTACAACTTCTGGATGGACTGCTGTAGAGTTCAGGAGATGAGTTGGATGGCGAGACGTATCCGACGTATTTGATGTATATTCCGCTGTATATTCAATTTTGGAAGGATGGGATTTTATAACCGTCTTGAGTTGTGTTGTTGAATGCGTTGAACTATGATGATGTATTCTGGTGATGTATGTATATATCAGATATAGTTTCTTTCGTGTAAAAATCAGTTATTATCTATTATATTTTATTCCGCTGTGTTGGTACGATTCTGATAGTGTTCTATTTCTTCTTCTACCTCCTTCTTCTTTAACCCAAATGGCTCGGTTTTTGGGCATCTGATTGTTAGGCACTTAATACAGTGGACGTATTGATGTCGATTTTCGGACATCGAAAAATCGGGTTGTTACAATTGGATATTTCATAATAAAAAGACCACCGCTACTGGATGTATACTGGGATTTTAACCCGAAATGATCAACAAGTAGCCCCCCTCTATGAAAATATAGAATATCAATATCATTACAAGCAACCTGCACAATCGTCGCATATACATTGGTTCGAAGTGGTTTTCAGATAAATCCGATCCCGGTCTCTTTGCACCAACAACGCAAAAGCGTTTCTCCACTTCACATGGAAACTAAGTCTCATAGACTTATCACGTTTTCAACTTTCAACTTGCTATCCTTCGGGCCAAGAAGGAAGCTTGATATATTGGAGTAATACTCCACACTGCACGAATCAACACCCTCAACACAAACGATAATCAAGCCTATACAGAAGTCTATGTGCTAAGTGCACGACTAAATAGTTCCCACATCAAGTCGATGAACTAAAATGGCCAAATTTTGATAGTCGGTTAGTTAACTATCAAAGTAAACAAAAAATATTTAGCATCATAACAATCGCTAGGCCCTTTTAATTAATCTTTTATAAATTAAATTATTTGCTAAATATTCACTTCAAATTATCTTTAAAAAGATAAAATTCCAAAACCATTTCAACTTCTATATTGAAAAACATTTCCAAATACTTGTTTGAAAATAAGTAATTCACAATTCTCTTTATTTTCAAACTTAGAAAATATCACATATACTTAAATCTGGATTAAGTATATATTTTATTCTTTCAGGAAAACATTCTCTTAAAATATATTCATTTGGGTCAAAACGAATGTTGCATAAAACATCGTTATGACAACCCAAAATCATTAGTATAGTGATTCGAAAGTAAGATAGATATATAAATCCCATATACTATACAAAATATTTCCTTCTGAAAATCATTTACTATAACAACAGTGTTATAATCCATCATTTCATTATTTCTCAAAAACGCCTATTTCAACAATAAATGTTGGAACCTATGGTTTCGATACTTAAAACATTTTAAAACATCTTCAAACCATTTTACTCCATTTGAAATTTCACTTCCCAAAATAGTTATTTATTTCAAAAGATTATTCACTGTCCAAAATCGTGAATATACTTCATTTGTAACATTCATTACTTCTACACATTTATTAAAGAATCCACTGTCCAAATCGTAGATATAATTCATTTACCAAATTCATTAACTTTACATATTTATTAAAGGATTATCCACCGTCCAAAATCGTGAATGTAATTCCTTTAATAAACTTCCATATTTAACTTATGAAAATCAATTGATTTCGGATTTATAAAAAAATGTTTATAAATTCCATTTATATTTTATAAAAACTTCAATAAACAAAATTCGTTTGTTAACCAAACTCATTAATCTCTTTTATATGCCAAAATCCAAATTATAAGTTAATTAGTTATAAATCTCTTTATTTGCACTTCATTTTAGCACTTTCAAAACTCCTTAACAATTCCATCATTTTGATTTGTAAAATTTTAATTTTATAAATCTTATATATAAAAAATTTACAATAATTTTAAAATACCAATTTAAACTATTTTACAAAATAAATAACTCCATATTTCAAAAATCACATTTTGGTTATATTTCACAAAAAACATAATTTTTATAACATAAAAATTATAACTCTTTATTTATTTAAAACAAATCCATTTCCTTAAAATTAAAAAATCAATAGTACATTTATTTTCAAAATCACTTTGAAATCCTTTTTAATTTGAAATCCATCACTTTAACATTTTTAAATTACCAAAAATAGGCTCAATGCTACAATAGCACTAAATACATCAATCACGACATCCAAAACATCATATATCATATGATAATAGAATATATCACAATATATGTAAATAAATAAATACTGATGAAGAATCTAGTTGGATCTCTCTAACTTATCACCTGCAACAAAAATACATATTAGAATATTTATACAATGTCTGCTTCGAGGTAGATGCGTGTACAAAGGGTCATCCACTTATACAAGGAAAAGTATAGGTCTCATCTGCTCCAATAGGCAGGAATATATCCAAATACCAATCAATATATACACAATATATCATATATCATATATCATCCAAACAATCATCTATCAGCATAAAATAAATTCATTCTCATTAATATAAAAATATTAGTGAGATAGAAGGAGTGAGTTGTATTCACTTTGGATTCCACTTCGTCAAACATTAAGGCAAGGAACTTGAGATCTAACGCATACTTCCTTCCATGCTTTCGAAACCAAATGAAAATATGCTTGAATTCCTCCTTCCTAATGCTTGGTCAAGGCTTGAGATGGAGATTGGCCGAAAGTATAGAGAAGAAGTAATAGAGCTTTGAACTTGAATTCTCAAAATTAGACCTGGAAAATATGTCATTTTCTCTCTTGTTTTTGACTCTCTTACTCTCAAAATTTGAAAATTTTGTTAACTGAAAAGTTGTTGCAAATTCTTTTCTCTTTAATTTAAAATAAAGAATAGCTTGATTCCATGTTTTTGCAAGGGAGATACGATAGAATGAAGAAGAGGTATTGTCGGATTGACAAAAATGAAGTCCAAAAATGCACTTCAAAGATTTGAGTTTCAGTTATATCAAACCTCAAAAGTGGAAAAAGTGATCAAAGTTGTAGCCACTAGAATTTCATATGGTTTATAATTTTTTTCTTCTAAATTTGGCTCCGTTTTGATCAAAACAAAATGGCCTATTCTCTGGCATAAAAACTGGGCCAGGGAATGCAATGGAAAGAAGTGGATTTTTGACATATCTATGCTAATAATTGGACAAATTTTTCAACATTAAAGTTGTAGCCACTGGAAAAATACATGATTTAAAAAAATGAATTTTACATTTCTGTTCTGTTTTGAAGAAGTTATAGCCAAGAGAAGAAGAGGTAAAATATGGAGAATAGAGGAGTTTGATTTGAAGAGAATAAGCATTGATTTCTTTTGAATATTTTTAAATATTTTGATATTATTTCTTTATAATTATTTTCTAGGCATGGAAGCCATTAAAGAGAAGAGGAATAAGATGAAGAATCTTGAGAAAAGAAGTAGAAGAAATGTGAATGAAAGTGAAGAAGAAGGTGGGTATTTATAGAAAATGAAAGAAGTGGTAATTTACCAAAATAACCTCTTACCAAATTACTAAACTAACCTTACTTCAACCTAAAGCAATCTTTATTTTGTCAATACTTAACATCATCTTTCACATCCTTACTTTATGTCTTAGTCGCTTAAAGATTAAGTAAAGAAAAGTAATTATTTTGTTGGATTGTGATGTGATTTGGATTTGATGTTTACTTTTGACTTTTCTTAAACTTACTTACATTTCTTAATGATGTTCTAGAAGTTTTCTAATTATACTTAGTAAAAGTAAACTTGTTTAGTTATTAGAATACGTAATATATATGTTAAAGCATATTAACAAAGGTGCGATAATGTTACGACAACTTATTTTGAATAAAATATTGATGTTCGACAAAACATTTTCCGGACACATTTTGACGTTTTTGTTAAACTATTTATTCGTGTAAACCAAACTTCAAAATAAATTTCTTATTATCTTTAAATAATTAAAACAAGCACATTTAACTTATAAGATGATATAAAACAATATCCAAATCTTCTTATAAAAATACGACATCGATTTATCGATATGCAACAAAATTTGTCAATTTTATAAAACAAATTTTATATATTTATCGAACCATTATAAATTAAATTACCATTATTATCAAATGAGTTTGATATTGATTATATATTTAAAAGGAATTACTTATCCTTTAGACAAATTTCTTGAATATTTATCCTACTTTATCGGAACCCGATTTGTGTCAATTTTGCAATGGCAAACCAAAATCTTTATTCAATATCAAAAATAAGTTTACCATTCTTATTTATCATATAAAACATGATTATTTAAGTTTGAAAATTCTACATTTGAACATTTAAAATAATTAAATATCTCATTTTCAAGGTGTTAAAATTACGGGTCGTTGCATACTGGTTAGAGAATTTTCAGGTAGGCAGGTTCATAGTAAACCCATGAAAACTATGTTTAGAAAGAGTTATTGGCAAGGGCCAATAGGTTTGTAGTGAACCCATGAAAACTATATCTGAATAAAGCTATTGACAGAAGTCAATAGGTTCCTAGTCAACCCAATAAAACTAGGATATGAGGGAAGTTATTGGAGATACCAACAGGTTTAGGGAGAACCCATCAAACAATAAAGTTATTGGTAGAGGCCAATAGATTCTTTGTGATCCCATAAAAACTATGAAACCAGACAGGGATTCCATAAGTTTTAAACAGGTTATTGGTTAGACCATGAAAACTAATAGGTTAATAGTGACCCTAAAAACTATAATCGAGATAGATAGTCAAATTTAACGAGGATGGAAAATCCAAAATTGATTTACTTATTTGCATATCATCATAATATTTTGAATTGTTATGTTTTAACCATTGTGGATGCAGAAGCACATATTTGGTTTTCATAAAGTTTTGGATAAGATACTAGTGAGGGGAAAACCCATTCCACTGAGCGTCATGGTCTTACTAGATATCTAAATGGTTTGAGATGGTAGGTTATGATTCATACCAGTATTTATGTCTGACTCTAAGTTTATGTTTTTCCCTTAAACACTCGAGTGCTCAATTAACTGTGAATAGTTTGAGAGTTGAGGATTTCAGGTACCTCTTTGGACGAATAAACTTCTAAAGACATGTAAGAGGCAAGCTAGATATTAAGAGCTCTTTTTTATTTTGATCCCATTGTGTTTGTTGTAAAGGAAATGTTGTTTAATTGCCTAGTTATATACTCTGATCTTCTAAGGGGGCATCTTAATATGTCACTCTTGGCATATGTTTTAATTATTATATTTTCACTGAAAGTGGTCCTCGAATCTGAGATTATGTAATGAATTTGAAATGGAACGTGAAAGTTTTCTATTAATTTTAAAAAATTTCTATATCCATGTGTTTCTTTTATATCAATGTATCTAACATTACCGTATTTGATCACTGAGGATTAATATCTATAGATGACTCTAACGTTACGTCTAGCCATTAGTTTTGTGCCTCTAAGTGGGGAATGTTACAATAGTTTAGTGCACATTGGTCATAGTGCACAACATAATTGAAAATCAAATAAATCTTATTGATAAGTGAAGCAGAGTCGAATGCTCGCTATTCCACCTTGCCCCGGCCCTCCTCGGTTGGAAGTCCACCATAGGTGGTCTAATTGATAAACAAAGGTCATTATTGTTAAGGGCCAGATGTTCCCTGCCCGCATTTCCATGCGAATTGCACATATTGTTGAAGCTTTCCTTTTTGGATTTGCTTTTCGATCACATCTCGTAGATATATGCAATTGCTGTTGTTATGCCTATGTGTATCTTGAAATAGAAAACATTTATCGAATTTCTTTTGGGTTTCGGTGGACTCTCTTAAGGCTGATTTCTAGACTGCTTCGAGCCGTAAGTCTCCAAATAGACGTTTTTGATTGAATCTTTCAAAGGAGTATATAAGTCCGATTTTAGGATTTTGGGTTGAATGTAAGTCCTCATCTAAGGCCTCACTGTTGTCCTCGCTTTGATTTCCTTCAGCCAACGGGCCTACATCATTGTTTCTCCAAGCCAGCTATACCTCCTCCTTGCTTCGGTTCTGGTTTACTTTGTAACATAAATGATTCAAGGTTGTATGAGGTTCTCCAGGTAACCAATCACTAAAGATTCATGTTGCAGTAAGATTGTACTCTATGTTTCATGTTAATAGCATGTGTAGATTTTGAGTTATTAACCAATCATTGCTGCAAATTTGAGTTTATGCTTGATTTTTGGACCCCATAATCATCGCTCTGGGCTACTGGCCTTGATGATGGTCGAGTCTAACTTGTCCAGTCTGTTCGGATATAGCCAAGTCAATGTGTCAGATAACAATATCTAATTACTGGTAGATAAACAACGGAATAAAGTAAAGTAAATAAAGTAAAAATGATCACATGAGAGATTTTTATACTGTTCGAACTTTCCATTTTATATCCAGTTCCAAAATCCTTCTGGATTTAAACAATACCCTCACTTAACATAGGAAACATGTACATTACAAATCGCCTGGGCCGCAGAACATGATTTCTAGCCTAAAGATCTCCAGCGGGACTTCGACTACAAATGGTAGTAAAAATGTTTGACTTCTTGTGTTCTTGAATAACACAAACGAGTCAATGAAGTACACTCTTCCTATAATCTTCCTGAGATGACGATTTGAACGTGATGATTTAGGAAGTTGAAAGTTAAATGTTTTGTAATTCACATGAATATTGAAAGTGGAAAAGCATATTAGAATTCGTGAATTAAAAAAGGGCAGGTTTCAACTCTATTTATAGTGGTGAATAGTTCCAGTTGAAAGGTTATAGCCATTGGAAGGATTGTGACCTTTGGGGAAGAAGGCGACTCTCCAGAATTCAAATTTTTGTGAAGAGACATTTCTGTTTGTACCAGTCAGCTAGCTGATTTTAAAATTCAAATGCTTGAAAATATATAAAGAAAGGCAGAAACAAATAAGTACAAAAAATGTACTTCAGACACCTAAAATTGTATTTAAGACGGTTGGAATTTATTTTAGACGCCTGAAATAAAATTTCAAATGGCTGAAATACACTTTTTAAGTGTATGTTTATTTCCAACCTACTTTATTTTTATTTTCTTTTGAAAATATTAATTTCTTAAAAATTTAAAATATATTTTTCATGAAAACGAAGTTTTTAAAGAAATATATGTGTATGAAATCATCATATAAAAGATTGTACAAGTATATCTAATTTACTAAATTAGCTATAACATATCAGAAACCATACTTTTGTCTTCAATGTTTGAGCTCGATATCAATGTTCATCGTTATTTTTGACACTCATGTACCAACAAGTTATCTTAGATGCTCTTTTTCACAATTGTGCAGTTATTATCATTAAAGTACAACAAGAGAGGTTTTAACATTCTCCCCCTTTTTAATGACAACAACTTTACAATATTTGAAAATATTTATTATAATGATATTATAATATAATTAAAGCTTCCCCTAAGTGTAATATCTCCCCCATCAATATGCTTATGTATTTTTCCCGCTTTGTCATTATAAAAAATAACGAGGAAATATAAAAATATTTCCTTTTAGGTAATAATTAGTCTAAAATATGAGTATTTATTTTTTCAAAAATAGCTTACTATTTCTCAAATATACAAGATTAACCTAATATTAATTGTTGAGAAAATAAGTTAGATTTTACCCATTTCGCTAAAGTCCTTATTTCATTGTAAGCACACATAGTTCCATAAATGTATGGAGCATCATTAAAATTCAAAATCTATCGTTGTTCTTTCGTTTCTCCAAGTACCTGCAATAAATAATAAACATCTTTGGTACCCGCTTACTATGTTAGGATTTAGGGGTTAATTACAGGATTAAAAACTTATCAAAGGTATGTACATCCTCTAAAAAAATTAATGGAACAATTTTATCAAATAGTAACTAGTTTATTGTACTTTTGATAGTATTAAAACAATAGTATCTTAATAGAGAATCATACCTTTTATAACGTTTCGCGGTAAACTGCAACGTTTTAGTGCTATAAGTAGGGCTGTCAACCATTAATGAATAACTACTACTTATAAACTAAGGTATTAGTAAAAAAAATTAACGTTTAAAACATGCGATACCCAAGGTTCTTATGGTTACCTAATTTTTAGGAAACCATATGCATTTAGGTATGGTTGAACCTTTATAAATATAGTTTTCATAAAAATCACATTCTTATGGTAGTTGCTAATATAATTTTGTTTATCATGATCAATTTTATTAACAGAAATCCAAATTTTAATACTAAGTCATTAGCTTCATACTTGAAGAATATTTTCTATCATGTCTAAACAAAGTACTATTATGATTGTAAATGGATTTAGGACTATATTGGTTGTTGGACTAGCAGTAAAATTAGTGTACAAGAATGCATATCTAATCACGTTTTTACCTTTAGCTTGTTTATGGCCAAAACTGCTTTTATCATTGTGAGCTTTCGAATTTGTAATTATTAAGATAAGATAAGATATTTTTACCTTTGTTAAAATTTATGATCTCTTTATTTAATCTTTCAAATTTTGTTTAGAACCACAAAAATTTTTTTGCAGAATATTACTACTATGTTTAAAAATCTTACATTCTTTAGACAATTCTAATTTTTTTGTAATTAAAGTTTCATTCCTTTTTTCAAAAGACAAAATTAAGGAGCTATAATTATTTAAAAAACTTTTCAAAAAGATATTTTTAATTTGCAAAACATCGATTTCCTTCAAAAGATCGTTATTTTTAACTTCTGATTACTCATTTTCTTTTTGTAGAATGTTTTTTGTAAAGCAAGTTATTCTGCCATATTTTCAAAAAAATTAGTTTGATTTACTGAAAATTTAGTTTTCTCATTTAAAATGGAAATTTCTTGCTCACAATCTTTTAACTTAGCTAATGCAATGCTATTAACTTTATCTAAAGTTTTACCGTCTTTTAACAACTAAATATGTGTTAACAAAAGATCTTTAAAAGAGATCTAATCAAGGCAATAGAAAAGGGAAAAGCAATGAAGAAGAATCAAAGGAGCAAACAAACAATTGCTCTAATACCAAATAAAAAAATACCAAGGATCGAGTAATATGAAATATTCTACTAAACTGATACTTGTATAACAATAGCTTAAATAGGGTCTATATGTCTAATTATTAGTAGATAAGCAGGGAAATAAAGTAAAGTAAAGAAAATGAAAACGATCACACAAGATTTTTATACTAGTTCAAACTTCATGTTCTACATCCAGTTCTAAACTACTTCTAGATTTAAATAATACCCTCAATTAACCCAGAGGAACATGTATATTACAACCCGCTTGAGCTTTTGAATAGGACTTCACGATTGAAGATTTCCAACAGGACTTCGAGTACAAATTGTAGTAAAAACGTTTGACTTTATGTGTTCTTGAATAATACGAATGAGTTAATAAAGTACACCCTCCCTATAATCTCCTTGAGATGATGATTTGAAAGTGATGATTTAGGAATTTAAAAGTTGAATGTTTTATAATTCACAGAATATTGAAAGTTGAAAAGCAAGTTAGAATTCGTAAATTAAAAAAAGGTTGATTTCAACTCTATTTATAGTGGTGAATAGTTCTAGTTGTTTACACCCATTAGAAGGATTGCAACCTTTGGGGAAGAAGGGGACTATTTAGAATTCAAATTTCTATGTAGAGACACTTTTGCTCATACAGATCAGCCGGCTAATTTTAAAATTCATATGACTGAAAATATATAGAGAAATGCAGAAACAAACGAGCACAAAAATGTATTTAGACGGTTTAGATTGATTTTTGATGTCTGAAATAAAATTTCAGACGGCTGAAATACACTTTTTAAGTGTAGGTTTATTTCCAACCTTTTTTTGATTTAATTTTCTTTTGAAAATATCAATTTCTTAAAAATTTAAAATATAATTTTCATGAAATTATTTCCTTGAATTATTTTTGGGCAACTTTACTGCTATTTTATCTAGTTAAGATATATTGAATAAGGAATTCAAAGCTCAATAGGTGATATAGAATTTATGAATGGTATTACCGATCTAACCTTACCGAACCAAACTCCTTTGGAAATTATTACACTTGGAGGGGTGGATTAAATCTCTCCATTCATAGCAAGACTGATAAGGCATTTGTAAACAATCAATAGGAAACTAAATTTCAGGAGTTTGATGTTCACTACGGTTCCCATTCTATAAGTGATCACACACATCCATTCTTGTCAAATTTACTTCTCATCCTTCTTCTCATGCTAGGGTACCTTTCAGATATAATAATGCATGGTGTATGAATACTAACTATAACCTTATTGTAAAGCAAGCATTAAACACTAAAGTTCAAGGAAATCCTCTATTTATTCTCATTAGCAAGCTTAAAGCTGTTAAACTAGCTTTGAAAGAGTGGATCAAAAGCAAAGAAAACATAAAAAAAAAATTGTGACAAATTTAGAAAGAAGCCAATGATTTATAACCAAATGCTTCTCATTCCACATGATCAAAACCTAGCAGAACTTTATGTAAGAAAAATAAACAATTTTCAAACACTCTATGGAAAATTGTAGTGGAAAATACTCAAAGAATGAAACTCAACTGGTTAACACAGGATGATAAAAAGTCTAAATTTTTCCACAATAAGACATCAATACCTAAATCTAGTAATAGAGGGAACATTCTAGATGCAAATGAAAATTTGAAACCAACATTAAATATACTGCTTAATAAGCTGTCATGCACTTCTCGGATCTTTTTAATTAAGCTAGTTACAAAAATCAACTTTCAGGCATTGTTTGTAAGAAAATTTTGACTTATAAAGCAAGAGAAAACATAGACAGGCCTTTCCAATTAGAGGGAGTCAAAGCTACTTTATTTCAAATTGAAGATAATAGCACTCTTGGTCCAAATGGAATGAATGTAAAGTTCTTTAAATGCCATTGGGAACAAACTCAAAATCATTTATTGGAAGCAATGTTGGGCATTCAAAATTGAAATAAAATTATTAAGGAGATCAACCACGCTTTCATTTATCTCAATCTAAAAAGTCCTAAACCGAACAATATTTCTAATTATAGACCTATCTCCTTATGCAACATTACATATAATATTCTAGCAAATTTAATATGTAACAGAATGAAAATTTATTTAAACGATCTAATTTCTTTAAACCAAAATGCATTTATGCGTAAAATAATAATTACTGAAAATTCTCTACTGACTTATGAGATGGTGAGAGCTTTTAATAAAAAAAAACAAATAATTTTTTCTTAAAAATTGGTCTTCAAAAAGCTTAAAACAAGACTAATAAAGGCTGCATTCATTATATGTAGATTTGAATGGGTTTTTCTTATAATTTTGCAAATCTAATCTATGAATGTATCTCCAATCCTTCATTTTCTATTTTAGTCAATGGTTCCACATTTGGACATTTTTATAGCAACAGGGGACTGAGGCTAGGAGATCCCCTTTCCCTATACTTATTCTAAATTGCAATGGAATACCTTTCAATATTGCTTGAATTTGAACATTTCAAGGGTGACTTAATGCCAATAAATCAAGTTGAACTAACTATCAATCATCTCCTATATGCTGATGAAATTTTAATAATGTTAAAAGCATTAGCTGACAGTGCCCATAGCATAAGAAAAGTCATGCAAGTACTAAAGAAAGTTTCAGATTAACTACGAATGAGCAAAAATCAATATTATTTTTCAGTAAAGAAGTTAGTAATAAAGAATGCATAGTTGATATCATCAATGTCAAAATAGGCAATATGCCTATAATTTATATTGGCATCCCTTTATCTCATAACAAACTAAAATAAAGGGATTTTGCTCCACTCATTGAAAAAATCAATAAGAAATTCAATCATTGAAGTAGCAAGCAACTTAACATAAGTGGAAGGATGGAACTAGTTAAGGTGGCCATTTATCCCATGATTAGCTTTTGGATGCAATTTATCGCATCCCATAGTGTATCATTAATAAAAAATCTATTTGTGCTAATATCATCTAGAAGTTAAAATCACATAGAAATGGGTTGGGATATAGTTTGCAGAATCAAACTTAAAGGTTTGCTAGGTATTAGAAAGTTGGATGATGTAGCAAAAGCAACTGCCGTTAAACTTGTTTGGAAATTTCTTCAGGGGATTGTCTTTTGGCTAAGTGGATGAATCATAAACATTGTAATCAAAGAAATTTTTGGATAATTCAGTTGGATAATAATGCATCAAATACTTGAAAAATGTTACTTAAAGCCAGACAATGGTGCAAAATGAAGTATAGAGAAGAAAATAGTTAATAGGGATAATACTAATTTATGGTATGACCCATGGATGAATGGCACTTCACTTATTGATAAATTAGGGTGGTAGTTATTCTCAACGGTAAGTCGCCCTATTAAGAATTCCTCACACCTGATTGAAAATAATCAATGGAAAGGAAACATAAACAGTTTTCCTTCCCTCATTTGCCAAGTAATACATAAAATTACAATCCACCAAACTACAGACAGAGACTGATGGTACTGGTCATTGAACCCTAGTGGTAGGTTTAATTTTTTCTTGGCTCGGGAGCTAGTGAGAACTAAATCAGCTGAATATGACCGGTGCAAAATGATTTGGAATAATAAGTATGCTCGTAAAATTTCTTTGCGTGTTTTTTATCTTGAATGGACAAACTAAACAATAAATACATTATCAGCAAGTTGAAACCTAATAATGATCAAAAGTTTGAACTTTTCTTTATGCACATCAAGAACAGAGAACATATTTTCTTTAGCAGACCATATTCGGAAAAAATATGAGGCGATATCAAGCACAAATTAGGGATTCAAAACTCTAAAAGCACTGATATTGTTCAGATATTTGATGAGCTAGCTAACACTCAAGGTACAAAGATCTCGACATCTTATTGGTATGTTAATTACTACTATGATCTGGCATATATGGTGTGAAAGAAATACAAGTTTCAAAAGCGTAATTAGAACAAAATTAATCAGGTAGGACTGTAAAAATCTACTTATGCAAACAAAATTCAATTGAGAAGACATTAAGGGTATAAACGTTACTGATGGAATTTAGGGTAACACCTCTAATTTTAGTTAACATTATTTAGGATATTTAATTAGATAAATTAAATAGAATAATATAATGTGTAAAGTGATAAAGAACTTAGATTTGATAGCAACATGGTCGAGCCATAATTAACTAACTAATTGGTTAATAAGATTATTTTGTGACTTAAGAACAATATATATATGAGAAGGGTAATTTAAGAATAGAAAAACCCTTCATATCTTGAATCCTCCCTTTCCCCTATCATTCTCACTTTCACAAAACATAAGCAGTCAAAAGAACATAAGGAGACCGACCATTGCTAAGGGGGAAATCATGAAAATTCTAAAGGAGAATTAAGAGAAAAGTTCGGGAAATAAAAGCACTTATCAAATCTCAACTCTATTATCAAAATCAAGGTGAATAATAATTAAATCCATCTCATTTTTGTTATATTTTGATTGTTAAACTTCGGTTCAGATGTAAAAACCGAATGGATTGATCGTTAGATATATGCTATGTTGATTTTGCCATGTTTTGATGATGAAATAAATGGATTTTATGAAATTAAATGATAGGTTTAAGAGCAAACTCTTAGTTAATGATCTTCAAATGGCTTGAATTTTTGATATGACATGTAAAATAATAATTTAGAGATGGGTTTTTAATTTCCTAATTTTGCATCCTATATTGAATATTTTATGAATTTCCTAAGGTGGAAATTGGGTTAATTTTGGGTTTTAATTACTAAATATAATTAAACATAGTTTTTAGCTTTAAAACTTTTATGTGATGACGAATATAGTATTTTAAAACTTTTGAAATTTTTGAAAAATTTTCCCAAGTGATTTCGAATTATTATGAACTTAATATGCTAGAAAAGCATTTAAGTTATTAATTAATTAATTAAAGCTGTTAATTAATTAAGGTGAGAAATTTTGGGACTTGAAAAATATTTACGGTTGGTTTCTGAAATAGGGTTTGGAAAAGATATGGTTTTATCCAATGAAGATTTGACAAAAAAGGGATTAGGTAAAAAGACCTTTCTTTTTTTAGAAATAAATCAGTTTTCTAGATAATTACAGTGATGCCATGCCATATGTATCCTCTCTGAGTCTATAGAAGTGGTGCGCCCATTAGTGTCGGCATCGATAAGGAAGGAAGTGCATGGTAACTACTAGGTAGTTATGGAGAGCCTCCAATCGTGTTGAAGTCAATAAAAGTGCCAACCTATACTTGTTGGCATAGCATTATCGTGATTCGTCTATGTCGAAGATGCCTCTCTTCACCTATATTTTTAAATAATGTCGCATACTATTGTCTTAAATGGTTTCGAAGTCATCTATACAAAAGGCAGTGACACCGCATGTCTTGACTTCGCACTTATGTGTTTACAGCATAATAGCCGAAGTAAGTTATGATAAAACTTTTAATGACTTTGCTAGTTTTAATGCCGCAACTCATCATTTTCAGTGACCTTATGTATACCAAAGTTTTATATTGAATAGGGTGATGAAGTAGCCTAGCATTGATGCGCACTTCTTCCTTTAATGCTGAAGAGGCTCGTATTTAGGTAAATTAAAGTTGTTTTAAGGAGGCAAAGTGGCCTATGTTCGAGAGGGCAAATGACCCTATGTTTTCAACCAAAGTTTATACTAAAAGAACTTTAAATTTTTGGTCTTCGACCTTGATAGAGGTTGATAAGGTTAACACCATGTGTTTTATGATTGTCTTACTAAAGACGGAGAGCCTTAGCCTCTTTGGTGACGTTGTAATGACATCGACACTAATCGATGCTAACTTATTTTAAGGCAGTAACCACACATTACTCCCAATCATAAACATGGCAATGCAAAAGGTGATTTGTAACATGGCGTAAGACTTTGGTAATATAAAGAGCTACATATTTCCTTGAGTTAAATATGAATTAAGGGGATTAATCATATATCATTATGAAAATGGTTTCAAGGATTTTAGTTATGGAATAGCCTAAATTTTGAGTTAAAATTACCAAAGAGAATATTATTTAAGATTAAGTAGTTCTGAGACATAAAAAGATTATTGATCGAACATATGGAAGGATGGATGCTATATGTTCTTGTGTTTATTTGATCGGTTATCATGCATAATTATTATTATCATACTCACCTCGTTTATGGCTCATAACTGTGTTTTGGTGGCATTAGGGATAGAATAACCAGCTAGGTTGACCCAATGGTGATTATAAATAGAATTTAACTACTGAGTGAGTAGAATTGCATCCAAAAGAATAGGTAGATCAGAAGTATAGAATGCCCGAATTGGTCAAAAGATTATTGATTTAGACAGGATATCGGAAGGGTCCAATAGGTTCATAGTCATCCCATAAAATTATATCATAAGAAATGTTATTGGAAGTGTCTAATAAGTTCCTAGTGATCCCATGAAAACTATGCCTGAATGATGTTATTGATAAAAATCAATAGGTTCATAGTGCTCCTATGAAAACTATAATTTAAGAGATATTATTGGAGAATCCAATAGGTTCATAGTAATCCCATGAAAACTATGATTGGATGGTTATTAGTAGAAATCAATAGGTTATTAGTGATCCTATGAGAACTATGAAATTAGACAAATTGTCCTCAAGAATTGAGAAAGGTTATTAGTCAGCCCATGATAACTAATAGGTTAATACTGACCTTAGGAAAATTATAAATTGAGATATTATCAAGTAAATTTAGGATGGATAATCCATGGTTTATTGCATGTTGCAAATTATCATATATTATTATGTTTTAACCTTGTGAATGCAGGAGCACGGTATATGGCTAGTGTATTTAGGTTAAGATACAAGTGAGAGGAAAATCCATTCCGCTCGGCGGTATGGTCTCACTAGATATCTATTGGTTTGAGATGGTAAGTTATTATTCACACTAGACTTTTTATCTGACTCGAAGCTTTTGCCTTTCCCCTTAAACTTTTCGGATGCTCATTTGAGTAGATCAACGGTAAGAGTTTTCAAGTTGCCATTAGGCAAATAAGCTTCTGGAGACGTGTAGGAGGCATTCTAGCTAATTAGTAGTTCTTATCTGATCCACTTTGTGTTTGATTTTTTTTGAAATTATGTAAGAGCAAAGTTGTAATGTTGCCTAGTATTTAACTCTGATCAACCAAGAGGGCATCGCCATATGTTGCTCTCAGAGTATTTTGTATTAAGTAATAATTTCTTTGAACATGGGATTACGTATGGGATTGTGTGATGAATATGGAATATTATCTATGAAATGGAATGTAAAGTTTTGCTTTTAAAAAAATGCATTTAAATTGTTTCATATCCACATGCTTTTGACAATTGATAGAATTAACATAACTGCATTCTATCATTAGGAATTAATAACTATTGATTAGCATCTGTCGCAGTTTGTTTTTGGCCTCAGAATGGCGGATGTTGCATTTAGTGTCAATCTGACACAGATTCTGTAATCCTTTAAGCTTATATCCTCCCTCTTCTAGTTTAGGAACCCATTCATACAGCGTCTAGATTTCCCGCATGAAATCTTGGCTTAGAACTTCGCTGGAGTAATACTTGCTTCTTAGTAGTGGATTCTATTTCATCATCTTTTTTCAGATCTGAGTTTCACTTCCTCTCATCACCATTAAAGTCAAAGTGAGGAGCTTAGTTAATTGATCGAGTAATGAAGAGAATCTTATAGCTATCTCCTCCTGACTTTCTTTGTATTGTTGCTTGCATCTATGTTTTTGCCATATCTGCTGTTTTGTTGAAATGTTAGGGTCAATATTTCGTATGGGTAGTTTTGAGTAATAGCAAGTTTTCTAAAGTCCTCCACCTATTTCAAAATATTGCACTCAATTTGATCCAGTAATTTTCACTGTATGTTAATATATGGAAATAGTGTTGTTAACAATATATCTTGTCAATACCCCAAAGCAAGGTTAGAGGAGTGAATGACCTCCTCGAAACCCCTTTCGAACTGGTTGGAGTAATCTATGGTCGTAACCTAATGGGAACCAAAAGGGTTTTAACCGAGTCAAAAGGGTGCTACTCCTTCAAAAGGAACCTCTTTGAAATGCATTGATGTGCGTGTTCGTGTTCCATAAACGAAATCATATGTAAGAAACGAATATAAATTCATGCATTCAAGAATGCCATGTATTCACTTTATTGATAATTTTTATGATTGTTAGTGCTTAGGTATTAATATGAAGTGAAATCCCTAATTCGATTTAGAAACTAAGATTTACAAGCTCAAGAAAAGTATAAGCATGAAAGAAACGAATTCGAATCCCCAAAAATAGCACTCCTAGGGTCTTATTTATAGGTGTAGGTTGGACCCCCTTCGCATCAGCCCTTTCGACTTAGTCGAAAGGATGCCTTCATACCCTTTCATCACTGTTGAATTCAGAGCACCTCTCTAGTGTTGCTTTCGAATAAGACTTGGATGCCATCGACTCCATCGGAAAGTATAGGAGCGACTCTTATGTTGCTATATATGTGTTGATAAGCATGAAAGGATGTCCCAACGTATGCAGAAGGTACATAACCAATACTTGCAAAAGGTGATGATGCTTTCGAATGATTTCATTCTGATGGTTGCGGAAGCATCAATTGAGGATGGTATGGCAAGTGGTGTTGACTCCAGCGGAAGGGTCAACTTCTTTGGAAGTACTTACTTGGTTGGTTACGGAAGGCATTCTTATTGACTCTTTCAAAAGCATTAGACTCTTTCAATACTTGTGAAAGGTAGCTTTCTCTGAAGTAGTCGTCTCTTGCGAAATCCTTTTAATGTATGAAGAACCAACTGTTGTAGAAGGGTTCAACTAAAGTGGAGGGATAGTTTTGAATCCTTTCGACCCCTTCGGCAGCCCATAATTTATTTAATACTTACAGAAGCATCCCTTCGACTCATTCGAAAGGTCTTGCTATCTCTATTGTTTTTAAATGAAGCTCTCCTTCGTAATATTTTGGGCTTCGACAAGGTTGAAGTGATTTTTGATGATAACATTTGCCCCCCCCCCTCTCAGTGAAGGGATGCTCTTGACTTTCCAAGTCAACCATTTCAACACTCACCATTATTTCAACACAAAGCTTTCCCACCTTTTGGTAATCCTAAGTGAATCTTGGCCATTTATTTCGACCTAATCGAATGGTTGTCCTTTCATCTATCTTGCTTATAAATTACATTCCCTCTTCTTCCTTTTCATTTACCCACAATCAAAATTCTAGAGTCAATGGTTTCATTCTTCCATTGAATTCCTGATTTGAGGAGACAAAAATTCAAATCTAAAGTGAGTATCCATTGTTCCATATTAGAAATCATTTTTTTATATTCAATTTCGACTTCAAATTTCTAGGGTTTAAGTCCGTGTTGCTGTTTTGAATTTTGAAAATGATTCAAGTTTGTTGACCATGTAAGATGACTCTAAACTCGATTTCCATGCTGATTTTGATTAATCCATGGCATCAATTCGGGTTCGAACATTAATTTTCCTAATTTGGGGTTATTTGCCACTATTGGATGTGGATTCAAACTCAAAACCCATTATGTCCAATTCTAATTTATCTAGAAGGATAGTAAGAGTTAAAAATTAGTGACCCTTGCTGTAAACTAAGTTATGGAAAAATATACTTTTATGTCATCATCCAAACCATTAATTAACCTTTCGACTTAGTCGAAACCCCAAAACTAAGATAAGCACAACTGTTTGCATTATCGCAATTTAGTGTTGACACTTTCGAAATGCTATTATGCCTTTTCGACTTATTCAAAACTCACAATAGTCAATAGGAATGTAGCTATTATCACTTTCCCAACACAAACATTGTCGAAACATCTCAATGTCCTTTCGTTAGTGTCAATGTCACTTTATTTTGAGTCTTTCGACTTAATGGGAGTATGGCATTTTGAAAATGCATATTTTTAAATAGAGTAAAATCCATGGGATTCGACGTCGTCAAAGGGTAAGTCCATGTGAATATATGCCATAAAATGGGTTGATGTTGATAATGGTTCTGACACTGTCGAAAGCTCAATGATTCACACAGTTCTAATTAGTTTTGACCCTTTCGAAGGCATGGAATCAAGCACTACAACACGTATTTGTGCCTTTGTAATTAGCTTCTGACACCTTCGAAAGGCACTAGCAGTTGATTAAAGCATAACTTTGATGAAATTATATCACCTGGCAGGATCATAGGTACTAAAAGAACCTATAGGAAATCTAACAAGGATATTTTTTCAAAATAAGAATCTTCTCCAAAAAAGGTCGAGGTGGTTTAAAGCACTCTCTCGTAACTTCTCAGGATGAAGTGGATGATATCCTTAAAGAGTTTGGGATTACAGGGATTGAAATTATCCCTCCTGGTGATAACGACACTATCAAAAATCCTTTAGAGGGATACTTTCCTTATACCTTCATTATTTGGCATGGGGGTTTCATCTGATTTCTGAAGTTCTTGTCGAGATTCTTAAGTCATCTCGAGATTGCCCCTATCCAGCTATCACCTAATGCATATCCAGTTATCACCTAATGCATACACATACCTTGTCTCTTTGGAGCTCATGGCCCTAGAGTCAGGAATTCATTCTCCGAGTGATGAAGTTCTTAACTATTTGGCACACCTTGTCAAACTCAGTAACTTGAAAATCCATATTTTTTGAACTAATTCCCTAAAAAGTTGGTTTTAGATGGAATGAACAGATTTAAGGATTGGGAAACACAGTTCTTCTGTGTCAAATGTTTTTCGAACATTAGTGGAACCTTTTCTTCTCCCCATAGATATGCCATTGCCATTATTTCCATCAGCTTGTTTTCTTTTGCTGAATAGTGTTTTCTTATTACACCCTGCTCCTAAGAATCGTGATGAAGAAGACAAGAGGATTGTAAAGTTGATGACTGCTACTTCAAACTGTATTAAGAATAGATTTACGTTGCTAATTCCAAGCAACCTTCGGAATCATTCCCTTATTCTAGATGGCTAGAAAATTCTTGAACAACCTCCACTTATTCAACAAACTTCAAAAGGCGAACGCTTTTCAACTTTAGGAGACCCTGAAATATTTTCATCCTCGTCCCATATTTGTCTAGATCTACCTGTTAAACTTAAGTATATAGTTTGTAACTTTCCATCATGTTATTCCTTAAATTATTTTGCTAATCTATGCCTTTTGGTTTCAACAGCCGCTCCAACAGCTATATTAATTAGAAATTCTCCACCCCTTCAGTGTTTGGAATCTAATGCTATGGATCTGACACAAGTTATTGCTAGGTCTAGAATGATTACAAAAAAGAAATTAGGTAGGGTGATTGCCGCAGGTCTGCTCCTAAGAAAGTCAAGACTACTGATATCCGGTCTTCTCTTACCCTAAAAGAGGGTGAATTTGTTGGTACTGACAAGACTTTAGAGGGTCCTAAACCTGATCCCACTTCTTCCGTGGATGACTTGCCTTCTGTAACTGCTGATCAAACTAAAATCGTTCCTTCGAATGATGAGTTTATATCTCATATTGTTATATATGATTCTCCCAGCGTTATTGATCAAATGTAAAAGGATTTGGCACTTCAAGTCCTTCCTAGGATTTGAATCCCTCAAGACCCTCGTTACTAGTACCTCCTATTGAATTTGAGAATGTTTTGCAGTCGATTATGCACTCTCCGTCGATTTCTACTGTTCAGCCACCCACCTCTATACCGGATTCATCGAGTCATTGTTGATTTCTTATCGAACAACAACTTTTAGTATATTCTATACTGCTCGAATTTCTTATTACTATTTTTTATACTTAATCCTGACTCATGTCTTACTTTTCTTCTTAGATTACCAAAAGCCGGTACTCTCTTCAGGAATATGTTTTTAAGCCCATTGCTGAAACATAAAAGCTCCAGGAAGAAGTCTTGACTTAAAACAATCAGATCAATATCCTGACTACTGCCAAAGATAACACAGTGAGGGAACATGAAAGGTTGAGTGCTTCTCTTGCTCGGGTAGAGTTTATAATTTCTGATGAGAGGAAGACTAAACAGATTTTAGTTGTTGAACTTTTGGCACTGAAAATGGTTTTGAAAGAGTCCGAGGATGAAAAAGCCAAGGTCAATGCTTGACATGTTTCATTTAAGAAGGAGTGCACTTCCCTTAAAAGGAGGTTAGAGAAGAAAATGATTCTTTATCCAAAGCTATCAACACTCTCTCTAAGGCTAACAAAAAGTGTCTCAATTTATGAGCACTTCTTTTAACGATATTATTGTAAATTCTTATGAGGATGCACTCGTGATAGCCTATTTTGATAACATTGAAAAGTGCACGGGTTTAAGTTTTCCTTCTTTTGACCCTATGCTAAACGAAAGATTTATGGCTAAGATTAGGAAAATGAAGCAAGGGATTGAGGTTCCCGACAGAGAGGAAATAAATGCCCCCTAGCTCCTACCTTTTGAGGTTCCTTCTATGGAAGAGGATTCTAAATCAAGTGAGGAGGAAGACAAAGTAGGAGATGAAGCCGTCATTGAAGAAGATGACAATAGTGATGATAATGACGATGATAACCATAATGATGACAAACGTCAGGGTGCTAGCGACAATGAGGGCGATCGTGATGATACTCCTGGAGGGGATGGCGGTGACACTTCTAGGGCTCCAGATAATGAAGATGGATCAAGAAAAGTTAACCGTGTTCCTACTATTCATGAAGCAGAACAGACTGAATTCCTCGACTCCTCCAATCCCCAAAGAAAAGATGCTGATTTTGGTGTTGAAGAAAAAGAGAAGAAGCAAACTTTATAGACCTCGATTCTGGTTTCTTAGGTATGTAATTCTTTATCAAAATAGCTCTCATTTTCAAGGTAACCCTAGCTAATATCTTACCATTTTAGATAAGGAAAAAAAACCATACACCTTTATACAGACAAAGATTGAAAAGAAATAGGCGGAAATAAATGGCCTATATAGGGAGTTAGATAAACATTTAAAAGAAGACAACATACTATTTCATAAGTACTATACACTTAATAAAAGTGCAGCGGTGTTAATATATTTCAAAGACAAGGAAATGGCCCCTCGACTGAAAGGAGCACGTCTTCGCTATGATAAGCTTTTAGAGGAAAATAAAGAATTAATGACACTTTTTTGCACGTTAATCGAAGAATGAGATATATTTGTAGAATTTTTTGTACAAAGCTTATTGTAGACATCTAACTGTGGATTACTCATACTTAGGTGATTTTATTGGGGCCTCCTTAGATACCTACATAAGAAATACTTAGACGAACACGTGTTTGATCCCCATACGCAGGCTTGCTGGAACTTACCATGGGTCTACTCAATTCCTGCACATTGCCTCCAAAGAAACTCAAATATTATAAGAATAAGTTCGATTCTAAGATACTTAAAATATCTATCTTGTATGAACCGGAAGAAAATTTGTAATCATGTAATTATATTGATCCATGGACCTTACTGTGTTAGTCTTTTTATCCCTAGTTTTATTTTATTACATTATTACAGTGCAAACATCTCTCAAGCGGCTCTGTTACTTGGGATTACTTAGGAAAATTTGTCAAGTTATGAAGAGATTGCTTAAAAAAGTCATCGCTCTTGAAATCCTCAAGATTGACCAGATATTGCTTTCTTAAGTATCTATAAAAGTTTTACATGCAACATCCCAGAATTCACTTTGATTTTCTAGGCGGGGAAAAGGAAAAGTTTTAAAGAATTCGAACATATCATAAAAAATTAGTTTATGGTCATGATAGTCCCCTAGTTGGAGAATAGAATTATAGCAAATTCCCTCTAGCAGTTACCCCAGAAGGATTTAATGCCACTTTTGAATCAACAATTACTCTTTTGGATAACACTTTAGACAAAGTTAAAAAGGATGTTTCTAAACTTTATGTGTGACAGGGCAAAGAGAGAACTTGATCATACAATGATGCCGTACCCTTTATCTTATTTCTTCTTGAGTTGTAACCCCTACTTTTGTAATAAAAGAAAATTTTTCTTTGGGTATTGATTTTGTTTTCATTTGTTTGAATAGGAAACACACTAAGAGAACTTGTCATTTTCGTCAGATCCTTCATCTCGTTTCACTAGTCTTAGGAATAGATTGATTGTGGATCTTGAAAAGAGGAGCTTATCTAAAGATCATTCGTTTACCAAACTCCGAAACAATACTCAAGCGTTGGAATGGCATAGGAAAATTTTACATCAAAAGGCAATCACCAGAATCCTTAACGATCAAATTAGTAGTCTCGAAGCAGATATTAAGAAGAAAGATGAGATGGTTTCTCAATTGAAACATCAAATTAAATAAAATCCTTCGATCGACTTCGATCATGAGATGTTCAAGCTTTACCAATAGGTAAGTGATTTGGAAATAAAACTGAAGGATATTCGAACACAATATAAATCTTTGGAATTTATCATAGGAGGTGATATTCTGAATATTAATTTACCGAAATCTCCAATCACCCCAACTGTTGGGAAATGAACAATGTCTGGTTCCTTAGCCATTCAAAAGTTCCCCACTACAGCAAACCCTCCTCCGGATTTGGATGAAAAAGTGGTGGGCGAATGTTGCAGAAAATTCAAATCTGAAATGATGAAATATTTCGATAATAAACAAAAAGAAAGATACAACGTATCAATGAGTACGCGGCTAAAAATTCAAAAACTTGAACATGAAGGATATCTTCTTCGAAACATCTTACTGAATTGGAAAGATAGAATAAGACCTTTAGAGGGGCAAATGATGCTTTCAATCACGCTTCAGAACTCATATCGAGTCTATCGATGATGCTAATGATATTAGGAGGAAAGAAAAGAAACTTTAAGAAATTCTTTGTGTGGAAATTCGCCACATTGTTGATCCCTTAACTTCTAAGAATCTAGATAAGATTGCACAACAACTTTGAGGCACACGCTTGTTTTTGACCTTTTGGTTCCAATATCTTAACGTATTGTATCATATACTTTGTAAATAATTTTGTAGATTATGTAAATATCACCTGGCTTATATCCCTTATCTGTACTTGTACTGTTGTATCTTAATTTGCTTCTTGATAAGTTTACCTACGGTTCTTTGTGTTTGTTGAATCATTTGGTCTTCCTTATCAATCTTATTTTCTTGCAGTGTATTAAGTAGACAACATTTCTTATTATTAATTTGAGATTTACGTAGGAATATGTTCAGTAATTTGTCTATATTATTGGAGATAATAGAATTTCAAAAATCTAAATCTAGAAATAATGGAAATTTATAGATCCTCATCAAAGATAATAAGTGATAAGAAATCCAGAGTTGGGAATGATTAAAGATTAGAAATTCTTGCCTGAAAATAATAGAAGTCCTGAGATCCAACTTTGATAATGATGAGAAAAGACCAGAAATTCAACTCTGGTTATATTAATAGAAGACAAGAAATCTAATTATGAAACTAATAATAGAGGGCTAGAAATCCAAATATGGCATTAATAATAGATGTTTAGAAACCCTCTTTTGGAAATAACTGATAAGAGACCAAGAACAATTATCTGGTAATAATAAAAGCCTAGAAATAATCATCTGGAAATGAGTCATAGAAGACTAGGAATCCTCATTTGGGGTTAAATAATAGGAGTCCAGAAATCCTTATCTGGAAATAATTGAAATCAAAAACTGAGACTTGGGTATTGATAAAACGAAGGGTAAAAAACTTCCAAGACCCGATTGAGGTTCGGATAGGCTTTTTTAGGTATGAAACTAACAAGTGACGTCTTAAAGCTGTCATAGTCGTAGAACTCGAGAGCTTTATTTTGACTGGTTATGGATCTCGTAACTCTAAACTAGCCAACAGTTATGGCCCTCCGAAAAATCGATATCCATAGGGTGCAACATCTACGGTGCAAGGTGCAACATCCGTCCAAAATGCCGAAATAGTGCAGCTTTTAAAAATGGTTGCATGGATTTGAAATGGAGCAGTACCATGGTGTACCACTCTCCAACGATGGTAAATAATATACCAGCCACGTGGATCTCGTTTTACAGAAAAAATCTAGGTGACGAAAAAACGAAGGGTAAAAATCTTTCAAGACCCGATTGAGGTTCGAATAGGCTTTTTTGGGTATGAAACTAACCAGTGACGGCTTGAAACTATCATAGCCGTAGAACACACAGAGAGCTTTGTTTTGATTGGTTATGGCTCCCGTAGCTCTAAACGAGCCAACAGTTTTGGCCCTTCGAAGAATTGATATCCATAGGGTGCAACATCTACGGTGCAAGGTGCAACATCCGTCCAAAATGCCGAAACAGTGCCGTACAACTTTTAAAAATGAGTGCATGGATTTGGAATGGAGCAGAATCATGGTGCACGACTCTCCAACTATGGTAAATCATAGACCAGCCACAGGGATCACGTTTTACAGAAAAAATCCACGTGATGAAAAAACGAGGGATCAAAAACTTTCAAGATCCGATTGAGGTTCGGATATGCTTTTTTGGGTATGAAACTAACCAGTGACGGCTTAAAGCTTTCATAGCCGTAGAACTCATAGAGAGTTTCATTTTGACTGGTTATGGCTCCCGTAACTCTAAACGAGCCAACAGTTATGGCCCTCCGAAGAATCGATATCCACATAGTGCAACATCTACGGTGCAAGGTGTAACATCCGTCCAAAATGCCGAAATAGTGTCGTACAACTTTTAAAAATGGGTGCATGGATTTGAAATGAAGCAGTACCATGGTGCACCACTCTCCAACGATGGTAAATGGGATAATAATATCAATAAATCCTTACCAATTTGTTAGAAATGCGGATTATAGATCTTAAGGCTAGGATAAACACTAGAGGGGGAGGGGGTGAATAGTGTTTTAAGAAATTACTAAATCTTTTATAGTTTTTGTAAATTTAAACACAAATGTATGCAATATTAGACAGATCACAGAAACAAACACAGATACAGAAATAAAGTAAAAGTAGTAAAGGAAAGAACACACCGGATTTTATACTAGTTCGGAGTTACCCTACATCCAGTCCCGCACACAAGTACGGATTTCCTTTCAAAAGCAATCTTTACAATTACACCCTCGATTTCAAGGCTACGAGGTACACCCTCCATATTCACAATCCTCTAGGTAAAGATACTTGATTTCACGGGCAACAAGTTCACCCAATTGATTTCCTAGGTTACAATCACACCTTTTACACTTGATTGATTTCCCAGGCTACAATCACACCTTTTACACTTGATTGATTTCCAATGCTATGATCACACCTTTTACACAGAAATGATTACAAAGAAGCCTATAACTCTGAATAGCACTAAGGATCTTATTGAGATAGTGATAGAGAATCAAACCATAAATGATCTAGTTAGATTCAATGTTGATTTCGACAGAGTAATGGTAAGAATATGTACAAAGAAATGAGGAAGAAGAAGAGGAGTGAAAACCATAAAAATATGATTAGAAATTCATTGAAAACAGCGCCCTATTTATAGAAGAGCAACAGCCATGTCCTTTCGTGAAGGGATATGACGAATGGACACTTCTTTTGAAATTCAAAATTTTGAAATCAACTGACACTATATCGACATGGGTAACTTGGGTATGCCGACATCCCAAAGGAAATTTTGGTGTTTTGTTTTTCATTGAAAATAACTTTTTTCTTATATAAAAACTATTTCAAAATTTATAAATATACTTAACTACGGTTAAAATACATAAATAAATATAAAGAATAATATTTTGGTATATATAAAATTTTACTATAATTTATATTTAAATCTAAGTATAAATATTAAAAGTTAAATATATTATTATTAAAAGATAGTTTAAAACTAAGGATAATTTTATTTGAAATTAAAGATTATTTTGAGGCTAAAAGTATTTAAAATCAGGATAGATGTTTTTGATTCTTTTAAAAGGAAGGTTTTGAAATCATTTTGAAAACAAGATATAATTTTGTAAAAACATTTTGAATAAAAAGTTAGTGGATACAAAACGATGTTCCACTAGATTTTTCATAGGTTCCATCCTATTTAGAGTTCCATCCACTACACCATTATAAGCTATTAACAACGGGTAAAAACCGTTGTTAAGTCCAAAAGCAACGGGTAAAAACCGTCTTCAACACAGGAGTGGTTGAATTTAGCGACGGGAGAAAACCGTTGCTTTATGTCCAAAAGGCAACGGGTATAAACCGTTGCAAATTTGGACAAAGGCAACGGGTATAAACCCTTGCAAACTGGTCCAAAGGCAACGGGTATTAACCGTTGCAAATTGGGCCAAAGGCAACGGGTATAAACCGTTGCAAATTAGGCCAAAGGCAACGGGTATAAACCATTGCTTTATGGACAATAGGCAACGGGTATAAACCGTTGCTTAATGTACAAAAGGCAACGGTTACAAATCGTTGCTTAATGGGCAAAAAAATCAACGGATATAAATCGTTGCTTTCTGTCCAAAAAGCAACGGGTGCAAGCGTTGCTTTATGGCCAAAAAACGTTGCTTTATGTCCAGTAAAAAACGGTTAAAAACCGTTGCTTTATGCCCAAAGTCACACATAAAGCAACGGTTAACACCCGTTGCACATAGTGTTTGCTCCTGCTCCTACAAAATCACATCTGTAACTCACTACTGCGTTACATGCATATCTCAGTATATATACCAGAATATCAATATATATCAAAATATGCCAGAATATCAAAATATTGGTACACAAGCACTATAAACATATCGCACATATACCATACATATAAAATTATCAAACTTATAATTACACTCATTGTTTTGCAAACAGAATGCTACCGTGCCGGAATATCATACTTATTACACTGCATTGTTTATTACACTACACTACAAAGATTTCATTAATTACACTACATTGTTTTGCAAGCAGTGAAGTCTACATATAATAAACACATTAAAAGGATGCTGAGCAGGTTAGCCGAAGCTGATATTTCTTTGGCTCATGCTGTGGTGCATACAGTATTCTATCCAATTCCTGCGCAAAAGTAAAAACAGGTTTTAAACTCAAATCATACAGTGAATTTTAGCTTGGTCAAGTTCAGTTAATAGAGCAACGGAATTCCTGTGTAAGCAATAATAATGCACAAGTAAAAGTGGCAGCAAACATTTAAACAACTATAACAACACTAATAAAAAAAACTGCCTTTCAACTTCATCCCATCCCCTCTGCTATACACTTCCACTCACAACCACACTCCTACACACTACAGCACTTCCTCATTTTCTCTGTTTCCATCTCATCCACACTTAAGTACTACATCACACCCCCTATTGCCTATTGCCTGTCAACAACATACACCATTAGCTTGGTCAAGTACTACACTTAAGTACTACACTATTTTTGGGTTTTTGTCCAATGTTGCACCGTTTGTACTGAGCCAGAAATCAAGTAATATGAACAAGTTGCTCGGACATATCTAACCTTAAATGTCCACCTCCTTCGAATGCATTTGATTCTACTATTTTTCTTAATTATCTCATTCGGGTATTGTTAAATCCATAATCTTTAAAGTTTGTACGTGCACACACCTATCAAGTTAAATCCAAACATTTTATAATGGTTTTTTCAATAAATATTGCTTGATGTTAATAGTATGTACCAATTTTGCACCATTAATATCCAACAAAAGCTATATTGCAGTATACCTTTAAGTTATTACCTCATCGGTAGGTGTACATTATGTATGCTTAATCTATGATTGATTTCACCTAGAATATATGAAAACAAAAGGATATTGCACATAGCCTCATTATCATAAATAAGCCAAGTACAGGTTTGGTTCTACTCAATACTCAGGCAAAAGAGATGTCTGCGAATGCGGCGAATGTTTCTGCTGGTAATCCAACATTGATTAAACGAGTTAATTATATGCATTCTAACTGTTATAACTTTTAAATCAATTATATGCATTCTAACAACTGTAATTCCTTTTATTGCCTGCTTCAAAACCAATCCCCTGTCAACTGCACATTCACATCACATCACAAAAACTGTAACAGTCTTCTTTTGACTGCTCCGCAGCCTTCAACTTCCCTTTCATCCACCATTTACACTTCCAACCTGGTTCCCTTGGCACCAGTAAGCCATCAAACACAAACTACAAACCTGCCTGCACTCCAACAACATTTCCATATTTCCTATTCAAACCAATCACTACACATTTCATTTCCTCTTCAAACCAAATCACAACCATAACACTGTCAGCATAATTCAACTATCCCGACCAACCTCTCTAACTCCACATTCTGCAATGAACTCCAGCATTACAAACTGCCTCCCATTTCCTATTCACCAACTCTACCACAAACCACCAGTATCAACCACTCCAACCACCAGTAAACACTCCAGTAACCACTCCAGTTCCCTACCAAACATTCCAGTCCCCTACCATTTCAGTCCCCTCCCCTACATCATAACCAAATTATTTTACCACCCATTAAACCCAATTAGTACGATACACACATAAATTTTTTTAGCCAATCAATTTTTAGTTTATTGGACCTCCATTCATCGTTCAGGCACATTGATCATGTTTTTTGTTTTTTGATTTTTTCCTTGAATTTTGACTTTACTTCCTAGTATTTGATAAATTGTCGATTATTTTGTAAACAAGACAGACCAGGACAAAATACACATGCATTTGCATATGCAAATTTCATATACAGCAAACAAAAGATAATCAGCAATATATGCAAAGAACAAGTCAGAAATATCAATACCTCCGACTAAAGATATCGTATCAAACCCTTTTGATGGCTCACATAACCTCCGGCTCCAACATCCCCAAAGGTCTTGGTAAATTGTCGACATATTTTGGCGGTTAGCTCATCCGGCAATAAAATTTTGTCCAACAACACTTTTTCATATGTGGGTGGTACTGGTTTTCCATGAATTACTAATGCTGTGGAATCTCGGCATATAGTACCTGTTATACAAGCATTTCAGGAGTGAATATATGGAATCACATTTACAGAACTAACAAGCTCCCAAACATTTAAGACCATTGTGCAGAGCTACACAAGTCCTAGACCCATTGTGTATGCGATATTCGATCTTTAAAATCATGCAAGATTGGAATGGAAGGTGTAAACTTTTATGATCTTTCTATATCCTTTTTTGTTTTGGAGTTTACTGATTTATTTTTGGACATAATGTGAGTGTCAATGAAAATTGAAACCAAAACAGATATAAGATAAAGACTACGATGAGTATAAGTATACAAACTAGATCGCTATTGACAATGAATTCCTTCTCATCTCTGTCATTCATTCGCTGTCTCAAACTCCAGCTCTGCAATAGCATTTTGAACTTTTACGTGATTCTTCATCATTTCTTGCTATCTCTCACTGTTTCTCAAATCTAATCATGAAAACAACCTTTTTTTAATAACACTGTACTTTCAGCCAAGCAAGAATTTAGTGAAGGTTGTGCCCACCAGAACTTATCCATGTGATCATTGTTATTGATTTGCTAAAACTACTTAAAACTGCTTAATTTTCTCTATCCTATGGTTATAGCATTATAAATATTGCTAAATATTCTCTTATATCTTATGATTATGTTAATTTGGATTTGAAAATGTCATATACACCTCTTGTGAACCTAATTATGACGTGCATGTCAAACGTGAACCTTTGTTGCCTAACCTCTTTTTCTATAACAAAAGATAATTTGGAATCTATAAATACACATGCACTAATACTCATTAATTTGTTTATATGCACAATAACAGAGAGCAGTAAACTCGGTTGAAGCACAAAAAGACTGATTGGTCGATTAAAATAGTACCTGTTGCAATTACTTCGTCCTCGAAGTTCAGGATTTCACATCTTTGGTCGAGTAACTGATTGTTCGGAGTGGCAAACTGAGAAGATGCGATTTCACTGCCTGCTTGACGATTATCTTGGGCTATGCTGAGAAGACGCTCCAGTTTATCATCCATATTGTCCAGCTTCATCAATTTTTGCTCCACATTTTGCAGTCGCTGCTCATATACTCCTTGGGCCTGTTTGAGCCGTTTGCATGAAATGACAGCACTCTTAACTTGGCTAGGAGCTATATTGGTCCCAATACTTCAGCTCCTGCCCTTTACATCTTTATCAAACACTGATATAAAGACGGGTTCATCACCACCACTCGTCGTTTCCTTTTCTTTTACAATTTTGTCCTAAAAAGTAAATACATATATATGTATAATGAAAATTTAATTTAGAGGCGTTATTATTTGTTTAACTTACAAAGTAGGAAGATGTCGCATCTGACGTGCTGCCATCTTTTTTCTTATACGTTTTCTCCCACACTTGAAGACGTGATACTTCTGTTCCCGGACTACTTGAATCGACCTGCATACAATGACCTAAAATTATATTTGGAACTAATGGTATATGCAATGCGATGCACCAATTCAATGACACATATCATTTCTTGAGTAATCATAGCGTGACTCTTACGTCCCGAATGATGACCATATTCGAGCATTGATCTATTTTGTTTGCCTCGCTTCCTTTTTTCTTTCGCCTCGGGTTTTGATTCGTTTCTTATGAACTCATCCCAATCATCTTGAGCAATTTTCGGTGGACAATTTCTCATTCTTTCTTCGTCGGTGATGAAATGGTCATAATGATTCTTGCGCAAATCATTCTTGTGTCTCCTAAAAGCCTCGGACATTTTTTTCATAATAAGGTCCTTTGATAGAGGATCGAGCTTATAATATTTCTGCATAACAAAAAATGCATGTAAACCATTTTTTATTTATGTATTGAAAGCATTATAAATGAATTTAAACCATCTAAGTTCATGTACACAGTTTACATTTCAAAGTATATGGATTTTTACATTTCAACGTATATAGTTTCATCAGTCTCTATGAATAAAGTGATCAATCTAAATATCCTATAAATATCATAAAAGAATATATCTTGAAATAAAAAAAGTACATAAATATGGTCACATATGAACCCTCGCTCATTCAGGCCTATTTTACAATCAGAAACAGAATCAGTACAGAAACAGAAACAGTACATAAAAAGGGTGCATATTACAATCAGACGACTATATTTTACAAACAGAAACAGTACATAAAAATGGTTATGAGATTGGAGAACTTACCTCCAATTGATTCCACACGTCTTCCTTGTAATTTGGCGGAACTTTTTTCCAACTTGGATATGAGATTGGCACATGATTTCTTACTAGTTTACCAATCTTCGTAGCGACCTTTGAACCATTTTTTCCGACTGGAGAACCGTAGTTGTCTATATCAATTTTCTCCCGTTTTAAAGTGGATGATTGTGAAGTTGTATCATTTGACGGTGGTGTGGCATCTTGTGACATTATGTCCTGCAAAGTCTAAAATCCTAAAATAATCCCAACAACATTATAACGTACATTTCTTCCCCTTCCAGCCCATCCCTGTGATGCCCGATTGCTGTCGGCCAAATTATTGCACAGAGTCCCCTCCATAACAAGATCAAACGCCTTATATGTCTTAATAAAATTTGCTCCAAGTGATCACTGTTAAGCTGCTGTACATCTGATATATGAACCAACGTCCCCTTATTGATTTGTCTGATCCCACCAACATCTCACCACATTACGATTTTTGTCAGTCCGACTGATAATAATCGTTATGTGATGAGAAACTGGTAGGATCAGACAAATCAGAAGGGGATGTTGTTTACTATATCAGATGTACAGTAGCTTAACAGCAATCGGGCATCACAAGGATGGGCGGGAAGGGGAATATTCACTTTTATGCGGCAGTGATAAAGTCTTCCTGCATCACCAGAATTTTAAACTTAAGCGGATTCAAAACAATATCTAAAATACTGACTGAAATAAAGGATGCAAATACAAAAATATATTACCTTAGCACTGCTGAACCAAAAGGGTGCAAATACAATATCTTGAACTGCCTGTCTACCTACAAACACAAAGAAAGAAAGAATAGTCAAGCTGATCATATGTATGTATGTGTACATGTGTGTATGTATGTGATCATATGTATGTACCTACAACTACAAACACAAAATGTACTCTTGCAATATATCCATCCTTATGGATCCATCAGGATATTATAATGGCACTAATAAAAAATATAATGCATCTATTACTATCATATAACACACAATTTTACATTTTACACCATTTTAAATAAATATTTTGTTAAGGTACAATAACTGCTCTGAAATACAAAGTTAACATATGCATTTGATAAGATCTTCTAATTTTTCATTGTCTTCAAAAGCTGATTGATAAACGGTGGGAAACTCAGTGTCATCCACATTTATGGTCAACCATTTTGGTGTATGCAAAACCACAAACCATCCGTTATTTTTTAAATCTTTTGAGTAGAACACTTGACTCGCTTCCGATGCAAGAATAAATGGCTCATCATTCACGCTATCTTTATTCTTCAATTTTCCCAAGTTAACTGTGATCAAGCTTGAAACAGAATCTATTTTACAACCATTGATCTTATCTTCGACCTTTACCCAATCATAATAAAAAACTGTTTGTTTAAAGTCAATGTAATCCAACTCAATTATCTGTTGAATGACTCCGTAATAAGTTGTTTCTGCTTCCTTAAAATTTTTATCCTTCCCACTCGCTCTAAATTGTGTAATTGCTCTCATGCATACACCACTATCCTGTGTTAGCTTTCGCTCTTCATAACTCTTCGGAGAAAATAAAAACCCATTCATTTGGTACTTCATATAACTACGGGTATCAAACTTCGGCCCGTAAACTAACCGCCAAAGAGTTGAGTCAACATCGACGGTCTTCAACAACTACAACAAACACAATAAGTAAAAAAACATTGTCAAGGAGGTGTATGGTCAACTTGAAAATACGTTAAATATTTAATACATATACCTCCTCACGTAACCAAAAAGTGCAATTTTTAATAGCTTCCCCAGATGTACCCCCACCTCGAGTTTGAGATTTGGTGCTTTGAATATAGGAGGTATACCTCCTACGAAAAACACAATAGATACTATATATATGAATTGATTTACAATAATAAGAATTCAGAACAAATTCATGAATTTACTTCTTCTATTTATCCAATCCGTCGTACTTATCAAGGACCCATTTACGCACTTGTTGAAATTGCACTTGAGTTAACGTTATATCTTTACCATTATCTAGTGCTATTTCATCAGCAAACTCATCATCCTCGTCCAAAAACGCTTCACGGGTATGTTTATGAGTGCCAGCACCTCCTTTTGGCATATACTCCATGCAGTAAAGACTAGCTTCTTGTACAATATATCCTTCTGCAATACACCCTTCAATATATCTTTTGTTGCGCACATATCCTTTATATGTTTTCATCAACCTATGAAGATGAATAATTGTAAAATGTAGACATCAATAGCTATTTAAATCGAATAATTATGTACATAACTAAAATTAGTAATTTACCGTTCAAATGGGTACATCCACCTATATCTAACAGGACCAGAAATCAATACTTCATCGGCTAAATGACCCATAAGGTGAATACTGATATCAAAAAATGCAGGCGGAAAATGTTTTTCAATAACACACATTGCTTCTACCAAACTAGCCTTTGATTTTAGAAGATGTTCCCTGTTGATCACCTTGAGCACAAAATGTTATAAAAGAGACTAATGCGGTGAATAGCATTCCGTAGATCCTTATGTTGCGGAAAACAATGCTGAAGCAATACCGGAAGTAAATGTTGCATTATGACGTGGTAATCATGTGACTTCATATTTTTTAGTTCAGGAGGGTTGATGCTCACATTGTTATGGAAGTTCGAAGAGAATTTGCTCGGCACTTTCAAAATTTTCAAAACGGTGCAAAACCGTATCTTTTCTTCTTTGCTCAAAGTGAAAGTCTCATTTGGTATGGTTACTTTACTTGTTTCAGGATCTTCTATCACCCACAACTTTTGTTTTATACCCATGATTTTCAAATCCTTCCGTGCATTGATCTCATCTTTTGACATGTCTTTATGGTTCATAATTGTGTTGATCATATGTTTCGTGACATTCATCTCCGTATGCATAACATCAATATTATGTCGGGTCAAATTTGTTTTCCAATATGGCAAATCAAAGAACTTCGACCTCCTATACCATGTAGGAACTTCTTCATCGATTGTCTTTTTCCGTTTTCGACCAATTTCCAGTATGTTTTTACCAACTTTCATTTTTATATTCGCTACCTTTTTTTCAACTTGATAACCAGTCAGTGGTTTTGGAGGACGCTTAAGTTCTTGCTCGTTGTTGAAATTTGTCTTATCGTATCGAAACTTGTGTCCGGACGGAAGAAATCTACGATGTCCCATGTAACAAATCTTCTTACTTTCAGGGAGATAAATAGATGTAGTTTCTTCTCCACAAATAGGACATGCAAAGTAGCCATGAGTTGTACATCCCGATAAAGTCCCAAGAGCGGGATGATCATGGATTGCCCACAACACTCTAGCTCTCATTATGAACTCAGATTTCTTAAATGAATCAAATGTAACGACTCCTTCCCATAACTGCTTTAACTCGTCTATCAAAGGTTCTAAATAAACATCAATATCCTTCCCCGGTTGTTTTGGCCCAGAAATCAACGGTGTTAACATTGAGAACTCTCTTTTCATGCACAAAGACGGAGGAATGTTATATGGTACTACAATTACTGGCTAACAGCTGTAAGGGTTAGTTAAAGAAGCATTCGGATAGAAACCATCTGTTGCTATTCCAAGCGTGATATTTCGTGGTTCAACAGCAAACGAAGAATCAAAAGAATCTGTAGTTTTCCATTGAGAAGTATCACGCGGATGACGCATTACGGTTGTACCGGACTTGGCACGACCATGCCAGGTCATCGCTTCTGCTATCCATGGTACAGTATACAGTCTTCTCAATCTAGAAATTAAAGGAAAATGTCTTAAGGTCTTTTAAGGTACCGTGGTAGCTTTTCTCTCTTCGTCGAATGATGTCTTATATCTTGGTGCGTTGCAATTTGTACATGAAACTTTGTTCGCATTATCTTTCCAGTACAAGATGCAGTCATTAATGCATGCATCATAAGTTATGTAATTCATCTCAACTTGCTTAATGATCTTCTTCACGCCGGGGTACTTTGATGGTAGCGTGTTACCTTCGGGGAGTAACTCCTTTATGAATTCGAGTAGTGCAGTCACACCATTGTCTGAAAAGCCGTATTGGGTCTTCAAGCTATTCAGTTTCACAATGGCATACAACTTTGTAATCTCTTTTGGACAAGAAGGATACAATGGCTCTGTTGCAGTTGCACTATCAAAAAATGATTTATCCGTAAACTGCTCACCAATATTAGCATTATCATGCAACTGACTTGTAGGTTGAAAATGATGGAATCTATCTGCATCATTGATCAAATCCTCCATCCTAATATGTTCGGACTCATCAATATTTGTGGCATGACTAACCGGTTGTTATTTTGGCTTCTCCGGTATTCTTTCCCCGTAAAAACACCACACGGTATATGATTGAACAATACCATATCTAAGCAAATGAAAATGAATGTCATTTAATTTGAATGTATCTTCATTTTTGCACCGCATGCAAGGGCAGGAATACTTTTCCTTATTGCCACCGTTTTCATCAACAAATTTAACGAAATTTCTCACACCTTCCACATATTCTGTATTTCTTCGATTAGATTGATCCATCCATTGTTTGTCTATACTAAAAGACATACTGAAAGAAAATAACAAGAGCTAATAAGAAATCATGGGTAACAATATATTATGGCTTTCCACCAAGTTCAACTCTGATATTAACTAAACAGATGTATATTCTTCTGATTTCACTTGAAATTTAACATTAGCATCAAACTGTTTCCAAAAAAATTTCCATTACAACGGCGCCATTTTGTAGCACCAGAGTAATGTCTATGCATTACCTCTCTCCTGATACTTGGCTTGTGCCATTAACAACAATTTTATCCACTTACTAAATATGGTCTCATATTTAGTAAAACAAAATTCATTGCATCAACTTATACCCTAACAGTCACTATAAGCAGCTATGCCTAACTAGCATGCAGTACAGTACAACATTTAGGCTTTAGTAAATATGAGAATGCACACTACAACACTACTTCTCTTCCATGTTGCAATGTTTGGATGATGATACACCACACGTACGGGGACGTGTTAGATTATCTCACATTGTACAATTTGTAAAACAAATCATATATAAATGTAAAGAGATCATCCTTTGCATAACCAATTGTTTCTTGGTTCTCTAACACTGTACACTTAAAACATCAAATATGTATTCTGATGGTTCAGATTAGAAGATGCATCTCTACTTTGGCAAACTGTTAAAGAGTAGTAGATATTGACTATAATCAATCCCCAAAAACTTAATGAAACATCAATCCTAAAAGATGAAGATAACGATGGAACTCAAATGACAGCTTATATGGTAACACTAAACAAACCCATAAGCAAGCATTATAGGGAATAAACTATTCCTTAACTTGTGTTGCATCCCTTTCTTTATTATTCTAAACTACAAATATAAGCATGCAATCTTTTCCTATTATTCAACCATAGAAACAAATGGATTCACCATGTACAGACAGCCAGTCGTCGATAATACATATAAAGCACTGAGTAGAAACACACATGCTTGTTTTCCAAATAATTTACTGATTTCTATTAATCATGTGTGGATTACAGATTAATTTGTTATCATTGCATTTGACAATCTTTTAACTAAGTTGTGATAAGTCAATTTTCAAGGTGACTGTAATATTCGTCCTAAATCTCTTTTCAGCGACATGGAACAAGAAAAAGGTGGCAAATTTTTGGCCGAGAAGAATCAGAAAATCCTTGGTACATAGTTAAAAGTTTATCTTATCACCGTGAAGATATTCATGTTAAATTTGAACCAGGTTCTTCAAGACTTAGCCGAGCAACGTATGAAGTTAAAGGTTCTTTTAATTCTACACATAAGTACTGTGATATAACAATGCACCGCAAATACATGTACATAGAGTTTCCATTTCAATTGACAACAAGTATTATTACAAAACAAAGCTTACCTGGCTGTTATGCGCTCTCTTCGATTATGCCAATGAAACTCGAGGAACCAAATATCAAAGATACACAGATTTGAGATAATTAAGATTTCAAATTAGATTTTATAATACAAGTATGAAACAAAATCAAATTTAAAATAGAAATCAAATAATTAAAAATGAGTACCCAACCTGGAGTAGGTATTCGATAAATTCACGTTGTAATACTTCTCCGAACACAGATCTGAGAGGGCCACTGATTGGCGTTGAATGAAGGAAGAACTGGTGCGGTTGGAAGGAAGATGAGTTCGCAGCTGGACACGATTAAGTGGAAAGATGGGTTCGCGGTTGGATGGAAGATGATTTCACGATTAGATGGAAAGATGAGCGGGTTGAAGCAAATCGAATTGGTGGAATTGGTTTTTTTATTTATTTAGGTTTTCTTTTCGTTGAAAAAGGACGAAACGAATATCAAAGGAAAGGAGGGAAGGAAAAGTGACGGGCCAATTCTTTTTGGCTCCCAGCGAATATTTGGCACAAAATTAGCGCCATTATTTGCCACAAAATTTACGACGGTTACAAACCGTTGCTAATTAGCCACGGTTGAAAACCGTTGCTAGTTGGAACGAAGCGCGCCAAAAATTATGGCGCGGAAGGATGAAATTCACCGCCATCATTTGTCTCCAAAGAAGATACGGTTAATAACCGTTTCCAATTAGCAACGATAAAAAACCATTGCTAACTGAACCAAGACGGTGATTAACCGTTTCTAAATGGCAACGGTTAATAAACGTTGCCAAATGCGCGGATGGTTAGTTGCAAATCTCAGTATTTGGTGTAGTGATCCCTTTAACAAGCTCGAAGTGGATTCCATTCCACGAATAAATTGGATTTAAGATGCCAGTGCTTTTCTAGGAGTTTTAACAAAATTCCTCGTTAAATTACTTATTCTTGAAATCTTAAACTCTTGATAATCTTGATATTCTTGATACTCATGGGTCTTCAATCTTGATATCTTGAATCTCTATACTGTACAGTCTTCATTCTTGGTACCTGCATGGTTAAATCATGCGTATACATATATATCTAAACTATAATGTTAGTATTTGTATTTTATAATCCTATTCTAAGGTTTTTGTCATCAAAACCATCATCTTAAGGACTAACACAATTTCTGTTTTAGAATCTTTCAAAGCTCGCATGGAGGTAATGGTCCACTTGTTGGTCTATGCCATTTCTGAGAAAATGTGTAGTAATCGGCCATCATCCCCTTTTCAAATATAATTCCTCTAATATAGAATTGAATGACCTTCTTCATTTGAACAAACAAATTATCACCCTTCGATCTTGCTTCCCCAAAAGAAAAGATGGGCGTAGGACCAACATGAAATGGGTTGAGGCTCCCATTATCGAGATCATATAAATCTGCTTGCTTTTTCTCAATTACTATCCATAGTGCTACCATCCTAAGCACTTGCTCTTGATAACTTCTAGGGTCATTACTGATTCGACCAGTTGTGATACTCGTGGTTTTGAAGACCATTGTCGTGATCTTTTCCATTTGCAGTTCATCGTAGTGGCTAAGGTAAGGTGTAGAATAGTTTGAGGTGGGTAAAGGTGGTGTTGGTAATTCAATGAAGCCTGAGGTTCGAACCCTCCTTCTAGCGCCAAAACTGTTAACATGAAATCTTGCCAATATCCCAAAGCAAGGTTAAAGGAGTGTATGACCTCCTCGACCCTTTCGAACTGGTTGGAGTAATCTAAGATCGTGACCTAATGGGAACCAAAATGGCTTTAATTGAGTCAAAATGGTCCTACTTCTTTGAAAGGAACCCCTTCGAAAGGCATTGATGTGCGTGTTCCATAAATAAAATCATATGTAAGAAATGAATATAAATTCATGCATTCAAGAATGCCATGTAGATTACAAGGGCTTAGGTATTAATATCAAGTGACATCTCCAATTTGATTTAGAAATTAGGGTTTACAAGCTCAAGAAAAGTACAAGCATGAAAGCATTGAATTCGAATCCACAAAAAGGGCACCCCTAGGGTCTTATTTATAGGTCAGGTTGGGCCTCATTCGCATTAGTCCTTTCGACTTAGTCGAAAGTATTCCTTCATGATCTTCCACCGCTGTTGAATCCAAAGCACCACTCCAATGTTGATTTCGAATAAGACTTGGATGCCTTCAACTCCATCGAAAGGTATAGGAGCGACTCTTATGATGTTATAAATATGTTAAATAAGCATGAACGGATGTCCCAACGTGTGCGGAAGGTACATAACCAATACTTGGGAAAGGTGATGACCCTTTCGAATGCTTTCATTTTGATGGTTTTGGAAGTATTCATTGAGGATGTTATGGAAAGTGGTGCTGACTCCTGTGGAAGGGTCAATTGCTTAGGAAGTGCTTACTTGGTTGGTTATGGAAGACATTCTTGTTGACTCCTTTGGAAGCATTGGACTTCTTCAATACTTGCATAAGGTAGATTGTGCTGAAGTAGTTGTCTCTTGCAAAATACCTCTGATGTATGCAGAATCAACTATTGCGGAAGGGTTCAACTGAAGTAGATGGATAGTTTTGACTCCTTTCGACCGCTTCAGCAGCCCATAGTTTATTTAATACTTATGAAAGTATCCCTTCGACTCTTTCGAAAGGTCATGCTATCTCTACCATTCTTTATGAATCTCTCCTTCATAATATTTTAGGCTTCGACTGGGTTGAAGTGATTTGTGACGATAACAAATGTATACTTGCTTTCCCTGCAAGACACCCATTTAGGTTGAGGGTTGTAGATTTTTAATGATGCATATTATGGAAGTATACGAATTTTGTTAATTAAGTACCAGTTCCAAAAAAAAGCTACAACTCCATGCTCGTAGTTTAAACCGGCTACTAGACTATTCTATGATTTGCAACCATCAATTAGATTCTATCTCCCAAATTTAAAGCCATCGTGGGAATAGCCTATAAGAAAATTTGAAAATGATCGATACAAATGAATAAACATTAAACACACTTCCAGATTGCACCTTATTGGAGCCCTGATTAATATGTTTGGACCTCACAATCAATGTACTAGGATAATTTCTTCCCAACTCATTACGTAAATAGTTCTATGATCTTTCAATACTAAGTGAATGAATATAGAGTTGTTCCATTATCGACTTGATTCTTGAAGTGATTATCATGCTTGAAGTGATTGTAGTAAAAAGTGTTTGTCATACTTGAAGTTAAACATTGTAGTAATAGTTCTTTGATCTTTCTTACCGATTGTTGATTGAATTATGTTTGTTGCCAGCTCCTGCTGCCAAAACTAATCTCCTAGACGTAGATGAGGCACATTCAAAAAAGCCTATATATATAAGCAAGAATCAACTATATCTCATTTCTGCTACACCTCTATTCCCTTGATTTCAGCCACACATTCTGATTTAAATAATATAATTTCTCTCTCATGCCACCTCATTATATTATTCGAATTGGAATGTGTGGCTGAAATCAGGGAAGAATAGATGTGGCCAATCCTTGCTATACATACATACATACATACATATATAGGATTAGCGGCATCCTTTATTTAGCACCATTTTGTAGTCTCTTGATATCAGACACAAGTTTCTGTTCTTTTACTTGTTGTTTCTCTCTTCTATAACATGGACCAAATATTCAAATATAAACATGTAGCTGATATCAGTGTGCTACAAATAGTGCTAAATAAAGGATGCTATTGATCCTAGCTATATGTGTGTGTAAGTTGATACTTAATTTAAGTAGAGCACTTATTTTAGTGTCTTGGAGGATCGAACTCAAGACTTCTAGAACCACAATTTAGATATCATACCACTTAAATTAGTGGTCCTTATATATACAAATATGTGTGCGTGTCTACACGTTCACACTCATATATGTATGTATATACGTATGTATGTACATGCATGTATATATATATGTATATGTGTGTATATATACATGCACATATTTGAAAATTTGGCTCGTTTTCTAGACGTGAAAGAACCATTAGATGCTCCACCTTTTCAAAAAATCTTACCAGGATAGTTAAAAAAAGAGTGCGGTAACACCTAATGTAAGTTACAAGCAATTCTACAAGGGTTTTAAACATATAATACATTCATATAATAAACATGATAAATAGGTTATAACTTCAATAGTGTAACCATTTAATACTTATCTAACCCAGTCCAAAAATATTATGCTTACTTAAGTCATGTGGGTCAAACCACATTGATGTGCCTTCTTTATTACCCATTACTCTTTTGATTAGCTTTCCGCCTTTATCTCTATGTTTTAGGATGTTCTTCATAGTGCATGGCATAAGCAACGGTTCAAAACTGCTTGTTTAAAATTATCTTTTCCTCATCCAATTCAACCACATAATATTTTTGGTTAGTTTTGTCAAAGTAATTTAGAAGCACAAGTTTCTCTTGGGTCTTCCATTCCCCTTTCTTTTTTAGGAAGACATAAAGTAGCCCATGAAATCTTGTGTTTTCCCCTGGCCATAGAAAATAAGCACAAATTTTGTTTATATTTTTCATATTGCAATAGGAATTTAGTATATTGATAGCTAGTATATTATTATATGAGTGATCACTGTGTTAATAACCTACGCTCTTTCTGCCATAGATAGAGATTTGTGCAGTCAGAATAATGAAGATAATTATAGGAAAGACGCACCATAAGTATTAGACAGGTAAATTTCCTTCCCCAATATGTAGTATATTGATTACTTATTGCCTGTTTCTTGCATAATGATTGAAATAGATTTTGCATTTAAGTAGATTTACCTTCAAACCCGCTACATCGTTCTAATGGTTTAGTATATTATGTATACAGTCCATACTTCCTATATCTTCTATAAAAAACATCATTAGATCATCAACAAAAATAAGATGATGCAAATGAATTACAATCAGAATTTGAACCTATTTGTCTTATTCTCATTTCTTTTTCTAATAACAATGAAAAATATTTCATAGCTATAGAAAAGAGATAGGGAGAAAGGGGATCTCCGTACCTTAATCCTCTGCTTGAATTCATATATCCATTTGGACGTCGATTACGTGGTCGAGAGAATGTAGGAGTTGAGATACACTCATAAATCTGATTTGTCAAATGCTCTGGAACCCCTTTTTGTAACATAAAGCATACTAATTATTTCTTGACCATGTGGTAAGCCTTTTGTAGATCAATTTTGATGCAAAAAAATTTCATCCCTTTTTTCTTGAAGTTTTTAATGAGTTCATGAACCAATAATATATTTTCTACTATAGATCTACCAGATATAATCAAAGGAAGATTGAGCTTTTGAAATTATATGCTTGGAAAAAACTTTATTCTATAGAATATAATTTTAGACAATATATTATACAACATATTACAGCATGCAATAGGTCTATAAGCAATAATGTTACCAAAATTTTATTGTACGTGATCATTTCCTTCCATGAATGGCTAGTCAAGTTATAACATCCAGTTTTGAAGGTGGAACTGCTGGATGAAGCCGCCATTTTATATGAGGAGAATGCCCCTCTATTGTTGACATTAGGCATGATAGAGCTTTTTTGAGCTGAAGGTTTATCAGACTTGAGAGACTGATAATTAGATTTTTCATGGATTGGGGTAAACCTAGGTTTTCTTCACCATTTCTTTGGTTGGACGCGGGTAAAGCCATCATCATCAACAACATCTGCAGGTTAGTTGGTGTTTGAATCAGGGTCTTGGGGGAGGTCGGGGGTGCATCTGGTGGCAGAGAGGTGGTGGCGGTTGGAAGGAGGCAAAGACATGGCTACATTTATTCCCCAAGTCTCAATCGTAGCTTCTTATTCATGAAGAAAGTTTGCAGCTTTTTTCCGTCATTTGATTCGGGTTGTTTTGTTCAGCCAGTGGCCTAGAGCAGGTAGGAAGGAAGAGAGTAAATGTCTTACCCTGTCTAAGGCTATGCTTGTTTTTAATCAGAAGTTTTGAATCCAACTTCTGATTTATAAATCAGAACTGTATATGTTATTTATTTTTTTATCAGTGTTCTGCGTAAAGCCATCTATTCAGATAAAATTATTCAGAACTTTGTTGCTGCTTATTTCTTGCTCTGAATGCCAAATGATGTTTTTTTTAACGTTGAATCCAAACAAACAATTATTCAAAATTAAACATTTAACAAGCAATCAGCTTTCAGACTTCAGCAATATTCAAAGGTCAGCATTTCAAACAAATATTTCAAACAAATGGAGCCTACATAGTATAATTTCACCAAATAATTCATTACATGATCCGTTGGTCGATCATTATAAACTTCAATATTGTATCAATAGGTTATATACAATAACGTCTACTAGTACTTAATCTATTCATAATCAACATAAAGGTGATCATAAAAACTATGTAAAGTTATCCTTTTAAATTGAAGCACTGAGTTCCTGCTTTGAGATGACAGATTCCATCTTCTGCATCAAGAGCTCGAAATCATCTTGTGTCTTGATGAGGCTCAGTCGCGTATACTTGCTTCCTGCTTCATAAAAAACGCCACTTCTACTGATAATTCCCCCATTTCTCAGCACGACTTCACAATCTTCATCTTCTTCCTTTTCACATTTTAACCATCCGTAAGCTGACATTAATTCAAAACGTTAGTAGCAGTTGAAACTTTTCTGAGTTAGATATGCTGGTTTTACTTTTACCTGGAGAAGGATCTCTAACTCTTCGGAAATAATTGCAGTATGCTGGCTCAATGTGCTGCAGGGACAATCGGTTTGAAGATGATACTAAGCTGTTTAATCTACTCCATTTTGCCTTCATTGCGCTATAACCAAAGTCGAAGATATCGTTTTGCTTCTTTATGTTCGATAATATTACTTTGATAATTGTGAGCATTCGAAGTTGTGTATCTCTTGAAACACCCATCGAGTTCAATTGCATGTATTTAGATACTTTATCATACACTTCCTTATTCTTCAGAAGCACCCATCTATGTACAGTCACAAAACAGCAATTGTGATGTGCTTAATATAGTCAACCTGTAGATGAAATCTTAAAACAGCAAAACTGAAGAAGCGTATGAGCGTATAATTACTTGCTCTGGTTTAGAACCACAGTAGTAAGGCACGGCAAACCTGAACCATTAGATCAAAGTTCTAACAACTTTTGATCAATGATGTTTTAGCAGACTAATTTCTAGAGAAATTCTACAGTCAGTCCCTGTTACGCGGTTGAAAAAACACCCGTGAACCACGTGTACCGTGAAATTGTTAATATTGGGTGGAATAATCCTTTAGCTGCTTTATTAAGTAACAGGTGGGTCTCAGTGTTTACTCATCCGCCAATTGCAGAGCAAGTGTCATTTCAATCGCTGTTAGCGACGTCAGATGAGTGTCCTTAGGATAACTCTAATTTCTATTAGAGTAGAGAGCAACATCGAGTATAACAATTAATAAATATGGTTAGTTGAAACTAAAGTAGGTGAAAGAAAACAAACCCGAATCGACTACTAGCATGTCCAGACATTTTAGAGAAAGAAAACATCATGACATCGTCGTCAGCTGCCTTTGAAATAGCAGTATAATGTGGCCAATAGTAACATCGATCATAAATTACCAAAGAGTTTCTTAACACTGAATGCTTTATTAGACCATCCGGATTATTTGGTGATGTCACAAATTCAATGAATCTGGAATCTCCTGTATTATTGGAGTTGGCCCAATCCGAAGTGATTCCCTCCCATTCATTTTCTTTAGCATCAAACACATTAGTTTGCAACTTGTACACCTGTGTCGTTTATGAAAAGTTTAAGCTTTCATATTCAAGACAATGATGTATTCATTTTATTTTCTTGTAGTTGCCATCAAAAGAACATTGGAAACAATCTAACCGGATAATACGGCACTGAAGCCACGACTTTTGCAGGAGGGGCAGATGAATTACTACTGTAATCTGGAGAAAGTGCATAAACTAACGCATTTATAAGCTGAGTTGATCCAGTACCAAAGACGATGAACCTGTTGTCAGTAACAGCGTTGCCTACAGCTTCATGTATAAGCCTGATATGCTTTTCAAGCTCGATAGATGTGTAATTTGCACCAGTAGTTGCATAGCTCATTCGATGCCATCCTGATACTAGTACCGAACCACTTGATGGATGCTTTTGCCAGTACGCTTCAAGAAACACAGGGTCCCCTCTACACACACGTTTGTAACGTTAGAAATTGTGTTGGGTTAGGTAAGCTTTCTTGTCTAAGATTAAATTATAATATATTGAAAAGTACGTAGAATTTTTTCAAACAATTATACCCATCAGCGTCAGCGGAGCAGTTGGAGTTCAAGAGAGAGCAATCAGAACCGACATAGCAAGTGTTACACTCACACTTTGGCTCTCCATCAACAATTAGGCCATCAAGAAAAACACGGCCATGGCCGGAGCACTTGTTTGCTGCAACGGCCTCGGCTTCTGCTGCTGCCTTTAAACTCCATGTCAGCTCTACTTCTGTATGTTTTGCCGTGTTGTTGATTTTGTAAAACAAGCATGCGTTGAGGAGTAAGGATAATATGAACAGTAGTGGTAAGATGATTGGATGTTTGTGAAGATCCATGGTTTTGTATAGGAGGAATCTGGTTTCTTATATTGTATGGCTTAATGTGAGAGGAATCTTAGCAAAATGGTTTTTAACCCTTGTCTATAAAGTACACCCATTTTAGCAAGGCATACAAAGTTTTTTTTTTCCCTTTCTTTCTCTCTCTTTTACTTGGATTTGCTTTATTTTATTTCATTTTATTTATTATTACTTGTTTTTTCTTAACATTACTTTTTTGTCATTTTGTGTTTAGATAATGTTCTCCAACATAATCAATCAATTTTGAAAGCAATTTTGTTCACCTCTTTTCTAACAAGATAAAACTAACTTATCATGGTGTGTGATGTTAGCCAAAAATATGGTCCAACACCACGTAGAGCTAAAAAATCAAAAGGTATTTTTTAGCTATGTTTTTATGAAGATCATAGTCCTAAATTCGTTGGTATTCGTGATTCAAAATTATTATATTAAATTAGAGAAAAGCAATTAAACAATGCAAAAGTAGGAAGAACATAAAAGGAAAAGCAACACACATGATTTATAGTGGTTCAGCTATAATTACATTCATTTTTAGGATGTTTTATTGCCGTTTATACAATTGATCCAGAAGTAAATACAAGCACAATCTCCAAATTCTACGGAGATTAGCAATGACAACACTTGTCAAGAACCTTTTTTAGTTGTATATAGATGCATACTTACAACACTTGTCAAGAACCTTTTTTAGTTGTATATAGATCCATACTTATAGTTGTAGTATGTCGTTGTTGGGCCTTAGAGTCGTCAATCATCATTACCAGTCCATTAGAATACGTTAGAGATCAAAATCCAAGAGAACATAAGGAAGAACGAGCCAAAAATGACAAATTCTATAGGTCTGTACCAATCCATGGATTTTAAGTTCTTCCCTTGCTTTCTTCTAGATGTTGTTTCCTTCGAGTATTTGTCCTTTTTTGATGCTTTTAATCGTAGTTCTTTAATAATTCTACCGAGAAAGATGTCACAAGAGTAAACTTGATGGATCGATACCAATCGATGGACAAGCCAAATTCTCTCTTGGTCCTTCCTACCATGCTTCATACTCGACCATCCTTGAGTCTAGTATCCACTTCTCCATCTTCTTAGAGTCCAATATCATCGAACCATCGCTTGCGACAAATCATGGATGACACTTGCCACAAAGCATGCTTCTATAAATACGAAGTGTGCTTTAAACGAAGACAAGTGACCAAACTCTTACTTGAATAGACGTTTCCGTTACTCAAATTACTTGCATCAAGCTTAGTGTTTTTTAAAAACATAAGTCACATCTTTTCAATATATAATAATTCAAAAGGTTTGTAGTCTAGAAAAATCGTTCCTCGCAGTTAAGATTTCGTCAATCTGTATGCAATTGATGTCCAAAAATCTTCGAATTCCACCCATGTTGAGAATTATTCTGATTGGAGTAAGATATTTTTTGCATTCCTTTCCCTTTTCTTTTTCACTCTTTTGTTTTACTATTTTTTGGATCTATATCGATCCATCAATGAATGGTATGATAAATCTTTATATACAAGCGTTGATACCTAGAAAATTATTCTCCTTACTTTCACTCTCCAACCACCATCTTTCTTGCATTCTTTAGCATGACCTAGGGCTTCACTGATCCAAGTTATTCAACTCCAGTATGATATACATCCCCAAATTGATCAGGGTATTACGGTGCTTCCTCCACGCTATCCGGACTTCCCTTCAGCTATGCCTAGATTATTGTCGATGCCTCCTTTTTCCTTCTCGACCTCTTGACTAATGATTCTCGATTGTATATATTAGATTGGGGAGGAGTTTGATCGGTGTTCGATGAAGGAGCGTTTAGATTTATTCATAGATGATAAACACCAAATTGATTTCACATCAATTTTGTCAATTTGGAGCAATGGAATAAGCCCTATATCGATCGATATTGGTCGATGTAGGTAAAACTCATCGTATTTTAAGAACATTGTTGAGATCCTTTATCAAAATGGTTGGGAATACACATTCCACTAGTATTCAAGTTCAGTGATTCCAAAGTCTTCTATTTCTAGAAAAATGCATTACCTCTTTTGGGAATATTAATGGAGAACCAGAGTTTCTATCCTCAGGGACTACTTATGTAGTCGCTATGTTAATAAGTTTCATCTCACGCACAGTTTCATTGAGTAGCGAGAACTCATTCGCAAGCATGAGTGGGGATTCACTTCATATAGCATGCTTCTACATACTGTGCACATGACAACATACATGCACATATAGGATACTGATTTCTTCTAGTCGATGTATAAATTCTGATGGGTCGACACACATCAACATTCGCTAGGCACCGTAAATCAATTTCACCAAGGCTAGTTACATAATTACACATGAGTAAAATTTTCAATAGAACAAAATATACCTTTCAACGCTCGTCGCCTGAGTCTTGTTTCCAATATAGATATGGATACTCATCATTTGTCCTAGCTTATTGCCATTATAGATGCATCAACTTCTACTTCGCCAGTCGTTGCTTCTAGCTCTATGTCGGCTTCATCCTCAACGGCCATTGCTAGACCATTTACCATCAAAAGAGATCCCACAATCATTGTTTTTTTAACAATAATCAAAGAACCTCCCAGTAATGTATCTATGGATTTTGCTTTACATGGAGTAGCAGTTCATAATAACCCACCAAATTCTCTACCTTCTTATATTACCGTCGGGGATATCTATTGAATTTGCGAAAGACATGGGATCTTAGAAGATGAGGTCGGCCTTTCATAAGCATTCGAATGGGCTCATGATCTGCTCATTGGATGCATGGCTTACAATAGATTTATATGCCTTTCTGGCACGGTTACTCTGTTAAACCCATTTCTTCGTCATGTCTTTCAATCTCTTCATATTTCTCCATCTCAGCTACACCTGAATGCATATGCTATTTTACAAAGCTTCTACATGCTTGTTATACCCCAAAGAAAAGATAGAAAAAATTAGAGAAAGCATAGCCAAAAGTTGGAGAACTTAAGTTGTCGTGTTACTACGAAGTGATGTGAAGATGCTCTCATGCAATGACTCTAATAGCCATTATGAATTGATATGAAGAAACCATCATTTAAGAGTTCTCGTGGTCATTGTGGAATGATATACAGTAGTTGTTGTGAATAATTGCCTAAAACAACATAGAAGCAAACGAACTAAGCTATCATGGCATAACATCTAAAAACCATCATGAAACAATGCATTAGAGCCATTGTGGAGCAAGATATCAAAGCCATCATGAGTCATTCACCAAAGCCATCATGGGATATTGGAACCATACTGAAATATGACATTTGTGCCATCATGGAGTAAGATATCAAAGCCATCATGGGTCATTCACCGAAGCCATCATGGGATACTGGAACCATCATGAAATAAGGCATCAGAGCCATTGTGGAGTAAGATATCAAAGCCATTATGAGTCCTTCACTAAAGCATCATGGGATGTTAGAACCATCGTGAAATAAGGCATTTGAGCCATCATGAGGTAAGATATCAAAGCCACTGTGAGACATTCACCATAGCCATCTGGTATGTTGGAACCATCGTGAGAAAAGGCATTAAAGCCATCGTAGAGTAAGATATCAGAACTATCGTGGAGTATTCCTTGGAGTCCTCATGAAGAGAGACATAGGAGACATCATGAGATGAGTTATTAAAACAGCCATCGCAAAGAATCTTCCAAATCTATTGTAAAGAGTTCCTCATAGACATCATGATGGATTCCTCAAGGCCATTGCAAAATGTTCCTTAAACCCATTAAAGCTATAGTGAAGATTCTCACAAAATCATCATGAAGTATTCCTTAGAGCCAAATGAAATAGATTTCGAAGCTATCGTGAAGAACTCCTCAAAGCCATCATGAAGTGCCCACAAGGCCATCATAGGTTAAAAGTAGAATGACAAGGTCTTCTTGAAGAAAGTGCATTCCACCATGATATAAACATAAAGATTCATGAATGAAACCAAATCTCCATTTTTCATCCATACCACATGAAACATGGCATAAATTCGAAGGCTAGGTTTTCTATAAATAGATATGTACTCCTAGAAAGGAGCGGTTTTTTTGGAATGTATCTACTTCCTCATTTTCATCTTTTCTTGACATGAATAAAAAGCATAAAGAAAGTGGTCGATTAGTCAATTTTGATTTCGTGACTTAACAAACAAGGCCTCAAACAAATGACAGTTTACATAATGAATACCCGTGATTTCCTTATTAGCACATTTGACTAGGAGTTCTATCTTGCATATGAATTTTCAACACAATTTTTCACTTTAAAAGAACCAACAATTGATGCGAGTATATTGGACAACATCAGGCAAAAACCTAGGGAACTGTTAAGGGATTACCTAAAGTGGTTTAATGTGGAAGCTAATAAGGCTGAGAGACTAAGTGATGGTGAAAAGCCGATAGGGATGAAGTCCGGATTAATAGAAAACACACCTTTTTGGAAGGACTTGTATATCAATAGATGCAAGGACCTATAGGATTTTCACTTTCCAGCCTACATTTTTGTGAAGATGGATGAGGTATTTCATAACAAGAGAAATTAAAGGGAAAAAGGAAACTTTGCAATACCAAACAAGAAAGGAAAGTGGGATGAATTTACCAAAATGAACTTTGTTTAGTAAGCCAGCCTATTTCTTATATATATGTTATAACTAGATGAAATCGATTACCTAGTGTCCTTCAAAGTAAAAAAAAAAACCCAAAATGAAGTAAACAGGGAGAATATTGTGCTTTCCACAAAGTGAATGGGTATAAAACTGATGAATGTTGAGTTTTAGCCAGGATTATTCAGAACATGATTAGGAAAGGAGTTTTAAAAGAGTTCGTCAAGACTAATCCAAACCCCCATCGCAATGAGAAACCACTAACCAACAACACCAATTTCTTGGAAAATGAGTTCCCCTAAGATTTGTTGGAACCAATTAATCATATTTATGTTATTCATGGAGGGTCACACGTTGCAGACTTGAGTAAACGGTCAAGGGGTAGGTATGAGAAAGAGGCCAGAATAGGGATAACTCGATAAATGAAGAGCCTTCCTTGAAATATGTTGAGGGCTCTATCCTAATGCCAGACTTGGTGGTAACCCTAAAAGAGCTAAGAGGAGTTAAGCAGCCCTATAATGATCCCCTCATGATAACTGCTCAAATTGGGCTTTTGCTCATATCCAAGATCCTGGTAGATATGGGTAGCATAGTAAATGTCATTTTCTAGAATGCCTTTGAATAGATGGGGATTCCGGTAGAGAAGCTTGAGCCAAGCTTAGAACCAGTCTTTGGATTCAAGAATAAAGGTTCTATTCTGGTCGGCCAAACCAAGCTGTTCGTTCAAATTGGCACTCTACCATGCTTAAGGATGTTTGAAATCCAGTCCGTAGTCATGGAAGAACCTTTATACTATAATGCATTTTTCAGAAGACTAGCACTGGATGAAATTGATGCCTTTGTTTCTCTAAAAAAATACATTTATTTCTTTGTAAATCTAGATGGGGAACCATTTGTGGCAATCAATTTAGCTCATGTGAAATGTATTTTGCAACACTTGAACAATACAATAAAGTGGGGGAATCCTGTTATAGACCTGAGTTAAATAACTATAACCAAATAAAATTCCCTTGCATATTGGTCCTTAGGAACTGATATCCATGGCAAATAAGTCACCACTTTAACCAAAGACATATCGAGCGATCAAGAAGGAGACTGAATTCAGAACAGGGAAAAAAAAGCATGAAGAATTAAACTAAGTTATTCAAAACAAAAGTGAAATCTCAAAAGAAATAGTATTGGACATGGATTCTAAGGATAGACGGGAGAATGTAAAATCTATGGAGGACCTAGGAGAAATAAAGCCGAACACCCAAGATTCTACCAAGATTGTGAAAATAGGCTGGGGAATGAACAAAGAAACAAGAGAGTGATTGATTTCATTTTTTACAATCAAACATAGATGTATTCACATGGACTCACACCGCAGTGAGGGGATTAACCATGCTTTAATGTGTCATGCACTCAACATTGATCCTAAATTTGTTCCGATAAGGTAGAAGAAGAGGCTATTTGAAAAAACTTAAGCTATGGCGCTGAAGGAGGAGGTAATGAAGTTACTAGAGAATGGATTCACTAGGGAAGTCTTTCACCCGAAGTGGTTGGCAAATCCAATGTTAGTTAAAATGTCTATTGGAAAATGGATAACATACATCGATTACACGGATCTAAATAATGCATGTCTGAAGGGTTGTTATCCACTGTCTAGAATTGATCAATTAGTTTATTTGACTAGTGGTCATAAATCGCTATCTTTTATGGTTGCCTATTCGGGTTATAACAAAATTCCAATGTTTAAGCTCGACGAGGAACATACTAGCTATGTAACAGATTGGGAAATATATTGCTACAAGGTGATGCCATTTGAATTATAGAATGTAGGAATAGCATATTAATGGCTTATGAATAGAATGTTCAGAGACCAGATTGGGAGAAACATGGATGTTTATGTGGATGGCATGTCGGTAAAGTCCTAAGAGAAAAGTGATCATGTGGAAGATTTAGAGGAAATGTTTGACATATTGAGAAAGTACAAGAGGAAATTGAACCTATAAAAGTGCTCTTTTGGAATTCAGTCTGGTAAGTTTTTGGGGTACATTGTAATCGAAAGAGGAATTGAATCCAATCTTAACCAATTAATGGCCATTGGGGATATGGCACCACCAAAGATGTGTAAGGAGGTAATGGGACTAAACGGATCGATTGTGGTCTCAATTGATATTATCTAAGGCAATAGACAATGTATTCCATTCTTTGATGTAATTAGGAAGAAGCAAACCTTTAAATGAACAGAAGGATGCCAAAAGTTTTTTCAGTTATTAAAAGATCATTTAGAGAAGCCATCGATACTTTTATCCCCTATGGAAGGAGAACACATATTCTTGTATATGGATATTTTCAGAACATGTGATCAGCTTAGTCTTGATGAGAGAAGAAAACATAATTCAATTCCAATTTTACTACACAAGTAAAAGTTTAAAGGGTGCCGAAACTAGGTACCCAGTTATAGTCCTATTGCTGACGACATAAAAGCTAAGGTCATATGTTTAAGTGCATCTGATAAAGGTTTTGGCCAATTGCTTATTAAAGTAGGTCCTTAGCAAACCAAAATTGCCTGGAAGAATGGTAAAATGTAGAATGGAGGTTAGCCAATACAACAATGAGTATTTACATAGGACATCAATTAAATAGGATAAGCCTTGACAGACTTTGGTATGAAGTGCATGCGATTTATTAAAGCGCATCTGGAAAAGGAAAAGAAACCCGAACTGTAATGGCAACTCTATGTGAACGGGGCATCTAACGAACAAGGTGACGGAGCATGCTACGTTATGATTACCCCTGATGGACAAAAACTACATTATACCACGACACTAGGTATCTTAGCAACAAACAAGATGGTTGAATATGAATTCATGGTTGCAAGATTAACTTTAGTGCAACAACTCAAAATCTCAATGATTGAAATATTCAGCGATTCATAGCTAATGATAAATAATCTAAATAAGACATTCCAAACCAAAGATACTCGCTTAGCCCAATATATCAGAAGAACCCATGAGATGTTAGTCCAGTTTGAAGATTTTTCCATACATCAAATACCTATAGAGAGAAATGCACAGGTACACTCTTTGGCAAAATTAGCATGCCCTCAGGGAGCACCTGAGGTCAAATTATCTTAGGTAGGTTTCAGTAGAACCTAACGTTGAAGAAGGGAATGAAGGGTTAAAAATAGAATTTTGATTTTGGCTAGATCACATTTGTAACAACCTTCAAACAACGAAGGGAGTGTTCAAGGAAACATTGATCACAACACAGCCTCCGAAAAAACGAATGCCTATGAAAATCGAGACATGAACAATTGGATGACACCCTTGGTTGAATATCTTAAGAAGAGGTTGCTACCAAAAGATAACAAAAAGGCACGAAAAGTAAGGTATCAAGCTCCTTCGTACACCATAATTGATGGGATACTGTACATGAAAGGGTATTTGATGCTTTACCTACGATGCGTCACTCAAGAAATAGGAGCAAAGCTATTAAGAGAAGCTCATAAAGGATTTCATAGAGATCATTCTGATGGGATAAAGTTAATAAAGAGAGTCATAAGGTAAGGATACTACAGACCGTGAATGGTGGAAGAAGCCATGAATTATGTAAAAAGGTACGACAAATATTAGAAATTTTCTAGAATACCACGACTTTCTCCAAGCAATTTGACTACTATTTCTAGCCCTTCGATGTATGGGAATTGATTTGATTGGACCACTTCCTGTCTTGAAAGGGGAGCAAATTTTATTGTGGTAGTGATCAATTACTTTATTAAGTGGGTAGAGGCCAAATCACTACCAAACATAACTATCGGAAAAGTGTTGAAGTTTGTCATAATAAATATAGTCACCGAGTTTGGGTTCCCAAATTAGATTATCTCCGATAATGGAACTCATTTCAAAAGTAAAGAGTTTATTCATTTCTATGTAAAGAATGGAATAATAAAGGGTTTTTCATAGGTAGCACATCATAAAGCCAATAGAGCCATGGAGTAGCATATAGACCATTAATAACATCTTGAAGAAGCGATTGGACAAAGCCAAGGGGAACAAAGAACTTTCTCTTGTCATATGGTCCTATCGGACTTCTATAAGAACCTGGGAACATCCCGTACTCCATAATACACGTATTTGAGGCAATTATACATTTGAAACCGAAGTCTCGACATGTCGAAGAATCGCTTATGCTTATGAAACAAACCAAGAGATGAAGAAAGAATCGCTCGATCTACTTAATGAATTAAGAGATTAAGCGGCTATACAGACAAGTGTATCTCCAAATATACTATAATTCCAAAGTAAAAGAATGAGTGTTTAAAAATAGAGACCTAATGCTGAGAAGAGTAATGGCAAACACTAAGAACCCTGTAGATGGCTCATTAGGACCAAACAGGGAAGGACCACTAGTCATTCATAAAGTTATTCCTCTAGGAACCTATTGATTAAGTAGACCTGATGGGAATATAATCTCAAGGGCATGGAATTTCAAGCATTTGAGACTATACTTTATGACAGTGGATGAATAAAGTGGATTATCAAAGAAGCTGTGCTTAAATAATAGCCCCGAATTGAGATTCATTATGTTTAACTTAGCTTACAACCTGAGAAGGTTGGTAAGATTTGTTACACAGAAGCACCACACAAATCCATAAGAGGAAAAAAAAAAGCCTTTGGTCCCATCGTAAGGCCTGGCAAGCAACCATCCAAAGAGTGGTGGTCAATAAAGCCTTTGATTCGACCGTTGGGCCTGATCAAAACACCCATCCAAAGGAGATGGACGAGGAAGCATTTAGTGTCACCAAAAGGCCTTGCCAAAGCAACCATCCAAAGAGTATTGATCAATGAAGCCTTGATCCACCATCGGGTCTTATCAAAGCACCCATCCATAGGGAGATGAATGAGAAAGCATTTGGTCCCACCATAAGGCCTGACTAAAGCAACCATTCAAAGGGTGATGGTCAATAAATTCTTTGATCTCATCATCTGGCCTGGTCAAAGCACCCATCTAAGAGAGATGGATGAGAAAGTGTATGGTCCTACCGTAAGGCTTGGCTAAAGCAACCATCCAAAGAGTGGTGGTCAATAAAGCCTTTGATCCCATCGTCAGGCTTGTTCCAAGCACCCATCCAAGGAAGATGGATGAGGAAGCCTTTGTTACACTGTAAGGCCGAACCAAAGTAACAATCCAAAGAGTGGAGGTCAATGAAGCCTTTGAACCTACCGCCATGCTGGCCAAAGTAGCCATCTATGGGAGATGGATGAGAAAGATTTTGGCCCCGCTGTAAGGTCCGACCAAAGAAATAATCCAAAGAGTGGTGGTTAATTAAGCCTTCAATTATGCTGTCGGGCCTGGTTAAAGCACCCATCCAAGGGAGATGTCGAGAAAGCCTTTGGACTCATCGTAAAGATGCGTATCAAGATGCTACATGTAAATGAACAATTCAAAAATCCAGAAAGCCCCAATAAGAGTTGTAGCTCTCAAAGCACATTTAACAAGGCAAAAGAATTTTCTTAAGCTAAAGCTTAAGTGAACTTTTTAGAAAAGGAGGTGGAAAATGTTATACCCTAAAAATTCCCATGAAAAGATAGAAGAAATTAGAGAAAACATAACTAAAAGATAGAGAACTTAAGTTGTCGTGTTACTATAAAGTGATGTGAAGAAGCTCTCATGTAGTTAGAAGCTCTCATGTAGTGACTCCAACGGCAATCGTGATTTGATATTAAGAAACCATCATTTAAGGGTTCTTATGGTCATCGTGGGTTGATATAAATGAGCTACTTTGAATAATTGCCTAAAACAGCAGAGAAGTAAAGGGACTAAACTGTCATGGAATAACATCTAAAAACCATCATGAAATAAGGCATTAGAACTATCATGGAGTAAGATATCAAAGCCATTGCGAGTCAATCACCAAATCCATCATGGGTTGTTGGAACCATCATGAAATAAGATATTAGAGCCATCATGAAATAAGATATCAATGCCATTGTGAGTCATTCACTAAAGTAATCATTGATGTTGGAACCATCTTGAAATAAGGCTTTAGAGCGACCGTGGAGTAAGCCATCGTGGGATGCAAGTACCATTGTGGAATTAGGCATTATAGCCATCATGAAGTAAGATATCAAAGCCATCGCGAGTCATTCACTAAACCATCGTGGGATTTTGGAATCATCATGAAATAATGCATTAGAACAATCGTGGAGTAAAATATCAAAGCTATTGTTGAGTATTCCTTAGAGTCCGCATGAGGACAGACATAGGAGGCATCATGAGACGAGTTATTAAAATAGCTATAATAAAGAATCTTTTAGGACCACCATAAAGTGTTCTGGTGTTCCTCATAACCATCGTGATACATTTATCAAGGGCATTGCAATGTATTACTTAAAACCGTCAGAGCTATCATAAAGAGGCTCACAAAATCATTGTGAAATTTCCTTAAATCCAAATGAAATATATTTCGAAGCCATCACAAAGAACTCAAAGCAATCGTGAAATGTCCATAAGGCCATCATGAGCTAAAATCAGATTGACCATATCCTCATGAAGTAAGTTAATGCATGTCATTGTGATACAAAAACAAGGCTCCATGAACGAAAAAAATCTCCACTGCTCATCCACACCTGTGACACATGGCACAATCTGAAGGTCATTGTTTTTTACGAATTGACATGCCCTTAGAAAAGCGCGATTTTTTTGGAATGTGTCTTCTTCCACATTTTCATTTTTTCTTGGCATAAATAAAAGGCTTGAACGAAGGTCATTAATGGCCGATTAGTCAATTTATCTTGACTTAACAAACAAGGAATCAAACAAATAACAATTTCTATAATGACTACTTGTGATCCCATTATTAGTACACTTGCCTAGGAGTTCTATCCTACTCAAGTGCATTGTTCTCTTGAAGTTAGACATATTGAATTGGCCCACATTAAGTACTAGCTCTTTGTCAGTTATCTTGGATGAGAAATAAGAGCGGAAGAAATTAGTTATCTATACAACTTAAAGCGACATCACCAAACACCTTGTAAGTCTTCTTTGAGGAGCACTACTCCAATCATGTTGTAGTTGACCTACATGATAAACGAAGTGAATTCAAATATAAATATTTCTTCGTGGTTAGCCATACCAAGTTTTCTTAGAGATGGTTATCTAGATGTAAGTATTCCACCTTATAATCCAAATTTCCTATCATTCACCTTCACTTTGCTTGAATTTCTCACCAATCTTCATTGTTTTGCAAATTTTATAAACACAGCACCAAACGATGCAATCTGTTGTATTGTGTCTGACTTAAAAGCAATCCCAGTGCCCGAGCGTCAAACTTCCTTCATCTTTATAAACTAGGTTCTCCTAATTCCTCCTTCATCACAATAGTATTCAATTTATGATGAATGTCAGAAACCTTATAACCAAAGGGTTGGAGCCCAACCATTTAGACGAGTCTAAGCTGGCATAGGCCAAGCTAGACAGACCCCGGATCGAAGAAGAGTCATATAAGAAGAGGAGGTGCAAGAGAATGAGGATTAAGAGATAGGAAAGGTTGAAGTGTATCAAAGAAAAAAAGTAGAAGACCACGAAGAGAAGCCGCCTTGAGAGAATGACAACATTTAAGAACTACAATCTTTACTCTCGATTTCATACATTTAAGGAGACAGACCCCCAAAGCTGCTACTAGTTTGTCGTCAAGTAGGATAGAGACTACAACTCTCGTAGCTCATAACGACTAGGCTATTAGTAACTCCAGCTACCAAACACTTGGTAACCAATTTAAACTTTGATTTCATCGATATTTTTGGTGTTGACTAAAAATTTAACCAACCTCGAAATTTTGATTAAGAGATAGTATTTGCAAGTGTTACTTACTAATATCTTGATTTAAAATATAAAATGAGAAAGTAAAATACATGAAAAGTAAAGGAATACAAGATTATAGTGGTTGATCAAAGCTGATTACATCCACCACAAGGAATTTCTTATTACTCGACTTACAATAGCTTAAATTACAAGAGATAAACAACAAGAAATTAAACGTTTGAGAGATCGTGTTGTTCAACCCTTAAAAAATGCTTATCTCGATGTATTTAAAGATACTGGAATTTGAATGGCCAAGATTGCGCTACCGAGGCCCAAAATCATTATGGGCCGTTGACGTGGTTGTTCGGTTGATGCACATGCCATCTGGATATGAGGCAAAATGAAGACAACTGGTAGTCCATACTTGAACATGCCTTGGTCAGGTCCAGACGACATGGGATCGGGCAGTGATTATTTAAAGGTACTTTCCCAGGTGATGGCAAAGGACATAAAGTGGTTACTGCACGGTGGCACTATTTTTAGATGAACAGTGCCATTTGTGCCAATATTTTTAGAGACATAGTGCATGTGAAGATTCCTTTTGTAGCGGCAGTTAGGCACCTATGGCTAAAGCCGACCACACTAAGCTGGACAAGCTTCATAGAATGCGGGCGGTTGATACTGACAAGCAGGGTACCATATGGACGAGCAAACTTATGGCTGGGTCTTCCGACTCTTAATAGGCTTTTTCCATTATCGCGCCTGTTTATGGTTATCGCCTGCCGGTGACCATAGGGGCTTTGATTGGGTAGTGTATGCGTTAAATTTGGGCAGGCTCCTTGTTTAGTAGGCCTAGTAGTTCGGATAGGTGTGTCTATAAAATGTTGGCAAATTAGGACACTAGATTTGAGAAGTATGCAGGCCAAGATATAAGCGAATGGAACCTGCAAGCCAAGTAGGTTATGTGTGCTGGCCCATTCCATTCTTATGAGAAAATATAGCAACATTTTTCCCTCCAAGGTTGTGCCTACGAGCAGGTGTTGTGGACTTATCAATAGTCCACTAAATATCACATTTAATGTTGCAACACATGCCTTTATGCTATTGGTGCTAACAGCTTGTTTTCAAAGATGGCACCGAGACAGTTTAGCTTTATAACACATGAGTTAACTTAGCTATTGTTGGAACCTAGATGGCTCAGATTACTTTCTACATGGATGATCGAGTTGTTTGAATCATTCAATGTCGCCTATAAGTAATTTCCTTACTCTTCTCTTCATTCTTTACCGAATCTTTGTATTCTACCATTAAAAGAGAAAAGAAACTTATTTTCATCTTTGTTCGATAATTGCAATCTTCGATTTGAATCTTTTAGTATCTTTTAATCTCAACTCTTGTGATTTTTGTTGTACTATTATGTTGAATTCCACATTACTGTTGGGTTTTCGAGTTTAATTTTTTTTTCTCTATTGCCTTCATCTTTATTTTAATGTTGCTTTTTTGTTTTTGCTAATGCTATGTTAACCATAATTTCATTGCTTTTTTAACAAACTTTCATCATTCATGGAGTCGAACAATTGTCCTTTTGAAATCAATAATGGGCGTTCGATGCCGAATACTAAGAAGACCATTTTGAAAGTTTTATGAGTAGATATTACTAAACTATCCCTCTCTGCATTACAGAAATGAGTCAGTATTCTAAGCAATGGTTAGGATAAGGTAGTGGGTGTTTGTCAATCATCTTATCTCGAGTTTAGGCTAGGGCTTAAATTGGTTTTTTGGCAGACTCTTAGGTAGCTTGTATTCATGATGGGGAAAACCCCGAGTGTTTAATCACTCCTTAAGTAAACATAGTTCGGTAATTCAGGTTACTTATTTATTGCAGATAGCTGAAGCTCCATCCACTAGTGGATAAACCTTTCGTCTGGTCTCTTCAAAGATCAGGGACGACCTGGCTAATTTAGCTAGCTCACTGGCTTGCTACAGGTGCATATGGATAGATCCTCTCTACCCTTTACATGTCGATAAGGGAAATCAACCTCTAATGGGTAATTTTACCTGGTCACTCGCTTATTTAAAGAGTGGAGCAATGCTTTACGTCCAGCCCTTCTTTGTCCAATTTTTGAATGCACACCACTTGGTTCTCGGATAGCTATCTTCAAACAGCTATAGTCTCTTGGCAGGGTTACTGATTGCGATGATCTGAACATTCCAAAGCCCGGTCCTCTTTTTGCCCGGCTAGTCTTTAGGCTGCACAACTAGGAAAATACCTTGGCAGGCCACTATTATCATCTTCAGGAAGTTCTCTCTTCTTTGGCCTTCCGAATAGACTCTAGAGGTACCAGAACCATTTCTTTTTTGTGTCAGGGACCATAACTCGACTTTCAGAAAATAATCCTTCAACACCCTAGGTATGTTCTACACTTAGCTTTTTTTTTAACCTTAACTTGCTTGTTTATGACAATAGCTTCTTTTTATTATAGTTACATCTTATAGTGTTGGTTTGGGGGTGGCAGTCTATGAGGGCTACCTCTATAGGAACAGGGAGACGACAGATGACATCAGGATTATAGGTTTTATTATGACAAACGAGAACCTCCATCATGTGAGGCTTCTGAGATAAGGAAATCTATGAGGATGGGAGTGGTTTTATTTTGGGGATGGTGGTGGATATATAGGAGGAGCAAGAAGAGGAAGATATTTTGTCAGACCCAGGCCACAACAATGAGTGGGAGATCTATACTTTGACACTCTTGGTGGATGTTGTGGTTCCTAACTACATCATTACAAGATTTTAAAGTTATTTCAGTTAACCTGAGATTCCCAAGGTAGAGAGGATAGTTAGGTGGGCACAAAAGCTAAATATGCCAATAAGAATAGGCTACCCTTCAAAACCCCTCATAACAACCCAAGTGACACATACAGTTCCATCGACACACAGAACTCTGGCGGATCATAATCAAGCGATAGTACCGTAGTGTCCTCTTGCCTACCTTTAGTTATGACATGGCCTGGGGACCACTTTGATGATGGTGGCACGAACTTACATTGCACTATATCGGCTTTTCTTGGAACTTATCTAACTTCTTCTTATTTGTTTCACAGTGGTTCACCAGAACTTTGCATACCTCACGGTTGCCACAAGGTCTAGGGAGCTTCTTAATGGACATCGCCACAATAACCTCAAGGCACTGCTTCCCTATTCCATTAATGAACCTAACTTCCAACCGGACTAGTTTGGTGGCTACTTCTTTCACATCATAGATCTCACTTTATAGCACCAGACTACAGTAGATACCAACCGCCCACTTGGCGCTACATTGTATTTGAAGTGGATGCACTCTAAGAGTCCCCGCGTAGATGAGTCAATGAGCTCTAAGGGTGGTTGGCTATACAAGTTTGTAAGGGGAGATGGGCATGGTTGGCCCCCTTTCTGGGGAGAGTTTTGGTTGTGGGTTTGGCCATCCTAAAGATGATCTAGGAGGGGTTGCATCCAGCTTGGAGATACTCACACAGTTATTGGTCGAAGTTGCTTCTAAGGCTTGTCTAACCCAAGCCGGCCTAGGTTCTACTGGGGCCTTCATTCCTTGGATGAAATTATGGATGCCCAATGTAACGACGTCCACCAAGTAAGTGCTCTTAGACTTTGCAGTTTTCTTCCCTCCTTTTTTTTACAGTTGGTTCTTTGTTTAGGCTAGAACTACTGTGTAATGACCCTTATTCTGATTAACATTATTTATGGTAATTAATTAGATAAATGAAATGAAATAATATAGATGGTTAAGGGATTAAGATCTATTAATCAATATCGAGGGCAGTCCCTTAATGAATGTATAAACAAAAGAGAATTAAAAAGAAGTAAGTAGGACGAATATGATAAGGGCAAAATAGGAATAGTCTTCATTCTTATACCCTAAACCCTTCTTACCTTCATTTCTTATTTATTTCAACATTCATAAACAAAATCAAAACACATATAAGCTCAACCGACCACCATTAAGAGGAATCAAAAGAAGATAAGTTAGAAATTAAGTAGAAAGCTTAAAGAAATAAGCAAAGAGAAAACCTCGACCTTCTTAGCATCAAGCCAAGTGAATAATTTGATTATATCTCACTTTTGTTGATAATTTGTCTTTCAAGGGTTGTGCTGAATTAATTTTGCTAAGGATATAACGTGATATGTTGTTTGAATGAATATATATGTTAATCGGTGGCTTATGATATTTCATATAGATTTTATGGTAAGTTTTAGATTGGAAAACCTATAAAACAACATTTAAATGACTTTCATTTTTGATATATGGTTGAAAACATTACTTTAGGAGTGGGTTTCAAGTTATGAAATTTTCCATGTTATTGTAGATTTATTACGATTTTTCTATGAAAGAAAATAGTTTAAATTGGGTTTAAATTATTTAAGGTAATTATATATTTATTTCGGGTCTGAGACTTAAATATGTTAGTAAACATACTAAAAGTAAATTATGGTGATTTTTGTGGAATTTTCCTAAGTATTTTACTATGATTATAAAATTATTTAAGTTAAGGGACATAGATGTTTTATATGTTTTATCAAAGAGATGAGCTTATTTCTTAAATGTTTTTAATTGCTAATTTCTAAATTCGGCAACACTTTCTGAAAAGGATTTTGATAAAGAAATGACAACCAATTACATTTTGACAAATAAGGTAAGTTACGTAAAAATAAATTTCTTTTGAGGGCTAAAAATTATTTTTGCTTAGATTTACTACTTTGCCACTTTCATATACTAGCTTTTGACACCATCCCTCCACCAAAGAACCGTTTCGAGAACAATGCACAAGGTATCAAGAAATTGATATGTATTACATTGGAGAAAGGCTGAAGGTACAATGTCAAAACCATGCTTTCGAAGGGTAGAAGTTGCTCTTATTAGCTTTAAGTTACTTTTGTTTATAAACGATGCTTTCGAAAAAGGTGCCACCATTTTTTAAATGAAGCTTTTGAAAGGATAGCCACTTTGAACCTGTTCGAAATCCATGCTGCCAGATTCTTACCTTTCGAACTTGCTAAGGCCTCTTTTCTATATAACCTTAAAACAATGGTTTTGAAAATTTTCTTTCGCATTTTTACTTTAAAGCCGCCTTCTCGATGCTTTCAAAATGGTCCTGTAGCTGTTTTTAAAATGGCTTCGGAGGCAGTGGTTTCAAAAGGGTGGGTTTCAAAACTATCCTCTTTCTTTTACTTGGGTTAAATGTTTTCAAAAGTAATGTTTTCACCCTAGTTCTTTATGTTAGTATATTAAAAGTTAAACCCGGTAGTTTCGAGAGGAATAATTATTAAAGATTTTGAAGCAATGTTGCTATGATTCTTTACTTGGACCCAATGCTTTCAAAAGGTATATAATTTGTGTTTCAAAGGGGAGACCCTCAATGTATTCAAAAGGCTTATTTTGAGTATTTTAATGGTTGGTTCCCAATGATTTCGAAAGATAAGTTTAAATGTTTTTAAAAGTGATTGTCAAAGTTTTTAGTAAAACTTTCGAAAGAGTTGTTCTTAATGATTTCAAAAGGCATTGTTTAAAGTTCTTAAATAAGGGTTTCGAGGGTCTTACATGGCTTCATAGCCTAATATCTTTTAAGTTAAAAAGGGTTTTAACTTACTTTAAAGGGACAACTAATCTCGTTGATAAGTTTTCATCAACATTGTTTTGTGTAAAGTATATATCATAGCATAAGTGTTTTGAGTAAAGCAAAGTATATGTTTTCCTTATTTTATATATGTACGATTTCAGGGGTAAATCATTTGTAAAGATTATTTACAAAGAAATGAAAGTTTAACAGGGTGGTTGACACTAAGTATAAAACATGGAATGAAACATGAATAGGGTAGTTAACCCTAAGTTAATGACTCGGATATTAGGAAGACCAGATGTGATTGGTGAAGGATCGTGTCCAATACTTTAGCTATCCCTAGCTAAAATAAGTCCATAATTCTAGTGTGCAGGGCTTTATCGAAGGAAGTACTAAAATGAGGTTACACACAAAATGGAATATACAGTGTAAATATTGGTTATTGGTCAGCCCATAAAACCATTAGGTTCAGTTGATCCTAAAAGAAGAAAGTTAACGGCAGTCAACCTAGTAGTTGTCTAACAGAAGTTAGATTGTCGATTATGTCTAGTAGGCTTGAGTCAGCATATGTTTAATAGTTAGCCGGATAAAACTACAATGTGGAAAGATGGTTCATTGATTTCTTGATTTTTATGCATATATATGTTTTTTATTGTTTTAAATATCAGTTTGATTGCAGGATTCTAATTTGCAAAAGATATTCTTTTAAAAGGATATTAATGAGGGGAACCTCGTTCCTCAAACTGATGTTGTCTTACTTAATATTAGTGAATCGAGAAGTAATAATATTATAATCTTTGCATAAAGTTAAAAATATACAATTCTATTGAAATCTAGGGTTTTCTTCTACCATGGGGGAAAACATATTTCCTCTCAAAATTCAATCCAATCCTCCTCTTTCTCGTCCTTCTCCTTAGGATAGATCACCTGAGTCTCATATCAGAAAGCCGAGTAGTGTCATCATTGATAAGGAGGGCTTCCAATTGGTTCATCCAAGATCATAGAGAAGATACCAGCCAAGAAATGATCAAGTTCGGTCTTATAATAATGGTGATCAGAGAAAGAAAGAGGGTCTGATGACTAACTCCTATCAGGATAAGACCAAATTGACACAAACCAGAAAGCCGATCAAGTTCTCTCCGAATAAAGAACCAGGACACAAATCTTGGGCTGATATTGTCTCAGAGCAATCAAAGAACCAAGAAATGAAGAATGCAGTCTTGAAACCATTTCTCCTATACAAATCAACAACAAGAAATATGGTGCGATAAAGGAGGCGGTTTGTAAAAGAGCCATGGAGTGTTGGAATAACTCCATTTTGTTTTATGTGGTAAGCAGCAAACCATATTCTTGTTCTTCAAAGAATACATGAAAAGAGTATGGAAACTGATAGGTGAGTTCGAAATCTTTTCCAAAGAAAATGAGTTTTTTCTAGTCAAATTTATTGATCCTCAAGACTGTAATTCCATTATTCAGAATGGTCCTTATTTTTACAACGGCAAGCCCATCATTATGAGAAGGTGACTGAATCACTGAAGCTGGACAGAGATTTGTTGTCAACTATGCCGATATGGATTAAGTTACCCAGTGTAAACCTCAAATTATGGGATCGAGAGGCGTTTAGTATTATGGCGAGTATTATCGAAGAACTTATAAAAATGGACGCAGCTACCACCATGAAGACAAGATTGAATTACGCTCAGATTCTTGTGGAAGTTTCTGCGACTGATGAACTTCCAGATGAAATTGGTCTTAATCCTTATAATGATGAAATCATAATGAAAAATTCGAATATGAATGGGTTCCATCAAAGTGTAGCATCTGTAAGTGCTTCGGCCACACTAGAGGGCAATGCAACCCGAAACCGATGTGGATCCCTAAAAACAGTGGTAAAGATAGAGTTGATACTCAAGAAAATAGTTCTGAAGGGATTCAAGAAATGTTTGTCAGTAAAGACACAAAAAACCAATCAAGAACCCAAGAGGCAACGATCGAATCAATCAAGAAGAGATCATCTTCGATCAAGAAAATAATGTAAGAGAGCTCACTGACCAAAATGATCAGATCGCTGCTATGGAAGTTCATCAGTTAAAAGGCTATGAAGAAAATTAAAATGTTCCAATTCCGATTAATACAGAGAAGGGTAAAAATAAAAAGTTCTTTAACTCTGAAACCCCTTCTATTTCGAAGCCACGTTTAATTACAGACCATAATGTTACAAAAATAGTCAAAATCTTCATCAAAATAAAAGCCAGAATCAGGAAATTGATATAGAGAAGGGATCCTCTTCTGAGCTTGCTGCAGATGTTGAGAGGATGAATTGCACTAACTCAACATTGCCTCGCAAGTGTGATCCTCCTCAAAAGCAGGCTGCAGCGACTGATTGTAATGAATCAACCATGCCTCACACAGCTACGTTTAATATTTCTCTGATTAAGATTCTAGAATATGCACAAATGGAGGAGGATGAATCTGAGAGGATTGATAACATAGAAGAATTTGACTTATCAGAATTACATATTGCAAAAACAAAAGCATCTGGTAAGTTAAAGGGCAGCAAAGAGACGAAAGCATTCAAGCAAAAATACATTTCGATCAATCCAGAATGGGGCCAAATGTCTACTGGATTGAAAGCAAAGGGTGTTGATAATAAAAGGAGAGGTAAAGGTACTATAGTGTCAGGTACCATTTAAATTTCTTATTTTATTATTTAATATATGATTTTATTTGCTTGGAATGTTAGGCGATGAACACCCCTGTTAAACAATCTGATATCCGTTATATGATTAATGTTTACAAACCTTCTATTATTGCTGTAATTGAGAATAAATTGAATGATGAGAACTTTGAAAGGTTTTGCCTCAAGATGTCCAATAATTGGAAACCTATACATAACAATGATTGTGGTTGCAAAGGTAGAATCATTGTTATTTGGGATTCTAATATCTGGACTAATATGAATATAAACAAAGATAGTCAATTTATAGATTACATTTTTAAAAATATTGGGGGTTTTTCGTTGCAGGTTACTAGTGTCTATGGTAGTAACTTTGAAAAAGAAAGAAATGCTTTATGGCAAAAGCTTAGATCTCTAAATTTTATATATGATTTTCCTTGGATTGTTTTAGTGGATTTTAATACAGTTTTTCATGTTACTAAAAAAAATTGAAGGAATTAAAATCCCTCAATATAAGTCAGATAGGGTTAATAAATTTTTATTAGACTCTGGTCTTATAGAATCAATTGTTAGTGGAATCAAATTTACAAGGAAATCTGGTCTGGCTAAAAACATTCACTGTAAGTTGGACTGGATTTTATATAATAAAGAATTTTCAATAAAATTCCCTAATTCTATCTGTTCCACTTTAGAGCAAAATTTAAGTGATCAAACTCCTTTATTGGTTAAGCTTTTTGATAGTGGTGAATTTAAAAATAAAATATCTCCTTTTAGATTTAAAAATAGCTGGGTATTGGAAGAAGATTATAAAGTCTTAATGGAAATCAGTCTAAAATTTTCTTGTGAAAATACTAAACAGTATCAGTTTTGTATGTTTTTGAAATACACTAAAAAACGAGCTTAAAATCTGGAACAAAAATAACTGTTTAAATAAAAATAGGATTATTAACTTAAGAGAAGACGGAATTTTTTTACAACATATATCGGATAATAAACCTGATGATATCAGTATTATCAATGGTTTTTTTTAATAATCAAAAGGAACTTTCTAGTGAATTATATAAGAATCTGTTAATGCTAGACAAAAGGCAAAAGTTGATTGGCTCAATTTAGGGGATGATTGCACCAAATTTTTTATGCTAAAATGAGTACTATATAACACTTTAATAATATTGGTAACATTATAGATAAGGAGGGTAATTTATCAAATGCATATCATAAAGTTACTAAAGAAGCTATCAATTTCTATGAGGAGCTTTATTTTTCTACTTCTACTGAAAAAATATTTCCTCATGTTATATGTAAAAATATTTTGAAACAAAATGCAGTTGAAATCTTACTTGCCCCTGTTAGCTTAGAAGAGATAAAATTAATTGTTTTTATGCTGGTGATAATAAAAGTTCTTTCCCTGATGGGTTCAATGCAAAAAAATTTAAAAATCATTGGGATAATATTAAAGAGCACATTTTTGAAGTTGTTAAAGAATTTATGGACAAAGGGAAAATTCTTAAAAGTATAAATCATACATTTAGTACCCTTATCCCTAAAAATAAAAATTCCACTGATATGGGTGATTATAGACCTATTTCTTGCTCCAACTTTATTTACAAAATTATTGCTAATATCCTTAGTAATAGAATTAAAGTGTTTTTGCCTTTTATTTTTTCTGAAAATCAGAGTGCATTTGTACCTGGTAGATTTATATATGAAAATTCACTTTTAGCACATGAGATGGTCAGAAAATTCAATACAAAACAGGGAGATAATGTATGCATCAAAAATGACTTACAAAAAGTTCATGATAAAGTAAACAGACATTTTATTCATCATATCATGAAATGCATGGGTTTTCCTACAAAACTTTGTGACTTGGTGTTTGAATGTATTAATACCCCTACTTTTTCAATTCTGATTCAAGGTAAGGTAGAAGGTTTTATTAAGAGGAATATGGGCATAAGACAGGGTGATCCCCTATCACCCTATCTGTGTACTATGGTTATGGAATATTTCTCCATACTTATGGATACAGAGGCTATTAAAGGTAATATTCATCCTATAAATAGAACTCCACCCTGTATTAACCATTTGATTTATGCTTATGATCTCATGGTATTTATAAAAGCTAATAAAGCAAATGAAGATACTATAAAGAAATTTTTTAAGAATATGAAATCATATGTAGGATTACAGCTTGATATTAATAAATGAAAAGCCTACTTTAGTAAATCAAGTAAGTATAAAAAAGAAGCTTTAGATATTTTACAAATAGCTGAAGGATTTCTACCAATTAAATATTTGGATTTGCCTCTCTCTATTAATCAGATTAAAGATGCAGATTGTTCTGTTCTTATTGAAAAAATCCAAGAAAGAATTGAGACTTGGTCTTGTAAGTTACTTTCTATTGCAGAAAGACTTGAACTAATTAAGACTGTGATTTATGCTATTATTTTATGCTGGCTACAAACTTTTCATATCCCCGCTGCTTCCATTAAAAAATTGGAAAGTAGTTGTGCTGATTTCTTATGGAGAGGTAAATATCATAAAATTAGCTGGGAAAAAGTAAGTAGACCTAAAAATGAAGGGGGTTTGGTATTAGCAGTATTAATGACCTTAGTATTACTTGCCACTTAAAACTTTTTTGGAGATTTCTTAACTCGGGATCTTTGTGGGCTAGACAGAAGAGGTCTAAGTATTGGAAATTTAAAATAAATTGGACTTGTGTGCATAACAGTAATCAATCTGATGCTTGGAAGCAAATTTTAAATTGCAAAGAATTAGGCAAAACATTACTTGAAAGAAAATTTAAACGTGGTAAAGAAACCAGTTTATGGTTTGACCCATGGTTTAAAAAGGAGACTTTTATAAATAAAGTTGGTTGGGACAGTTTGGTTATATGTGGTTGATCTAGTGCAAAGTATCTGATATTATTGTAAATAATCAATGGCAACCACAATCACACCCAATTACTAACCCCTATAAAGATGAAATATGCAAAATTCAACTTGATCCTTATACAGATTATGACTACTGGGAATGGAAAGCTAGCAATAGAGGGAAGTTTTCATTTAAATCAACTTGGAATTTTATTAGAAATAAATACCAGATGGGAGACTGGTATCAGTGTATATGGAACAAAGTGAATTGTCCCAAGGTGGCATTTTGTACAATTTTGCAATTAAAAACAGACTGCCAACTTGGGATAGACTGAATAAATGGGGCAATAAGTTGAATTCACTTTGTTTCCCTGTGCAATATGTGTAATGAAAATGCTAATCACCTATTTTTTGAGTGTATTTATTCTTACTTTATTTGGAATCAAATTAGAGCTACTCTGGGTATTGAGGACAACAGTCAAATGGACCTAATGTATGTTATCACAATTATTAACAACAAAATCAGATCAAAGTCCAAGGAAACAGAGTATGTTCATATTCTTGTTACCACTGCAGTATACTATTTGTGGAAAGAAAGAAATATGTGTGCACATAATAAAGGCAGCAGGAATAAAGAGCAGATCTGGATAACTATTAGCACTGATAGCAAGATAATTCTTCAAAAATCAAAGAAAACTATTAAAAACCAAACCAGGTTTGCTTCCCTTGCTGATGACTAGATTTTGAAGCGGGTAGCAAGCACTTAGAAGCGTATTTATCGCGACCAAGAAGTTTCCAGATTGACAGGCTTTCTAACAATCTGACCCGTGAGTCTAACTCCTACAATTATCAAGAGTTTGTGGCTAATACTGAGAGCAGGACCTCATATACAACTGATAGCAGAGAAGATCACTTCAAACAAGCTCCAGAAGCTAAATAGCTTAAACTTCAGAGCTGCCATGAATGGCTACTACCATTCGAACAAGGAAATGTCAGATCTGGGTTGTAGTGACGCCAGATCTAAATTTCCTGCAGTTTTATCCAACAGTTCCAACAACTCAAGTAATGACGGAAGACATAGGAGTATGAGAGGAGACTTGAATGAAAGCTTATCATATTGGAAGCGTGGGGCAATGAGTGGAGTGAAGTAAGGAGATGGGAGGGCTTCGGATCTCTGAATCACCTTCCGCCATTATCGAGCTTTAGTTTGAGAAAATGGGTTTTAGTGTTTATGTCGGTAACCCTAGATAGGGTTTGATTTTTGTAATGTGTTTTCGGGTAGAAGGGTTTTCTACCCGTTTTTTTTGTTAACTTGGGTTGGGCCCTGTTTACCTTTCTTCAAAAAAAAGAAGTAATAATATTATTCATACCAGGATTTATGTCTGATTCATAGTTTATGTTTCCCCTTTAAACTCTCGGGTGCTTAAAATTTGATTTGATTATATTGAGATTTAAGATTTTTTTAGGTATAGTAGGTTGGACAAATAATATTCCAAAGATATGCAGGAGGCAATATTAGCTATGTAGAAGCTATTTAGTTTTATTTCCACTGTGATGTATTTATAACTAATATGTCTATCTAGTAATCTGAATATCCAAGGGGGCATCTTCATATGTCGCTTTTGGCATAATTTGTAAGAATTATATTTGATCAAAACCTGGGATTCGTTTTGGGATTATGTAATTGAATATGGAATATTGTTTTGCAATGCAATCAGAAAAGTTGTTTTTTAAATCTACAATTTTATTTATATTCATGCGCTTTGATATTGTGTGTGATGTCCCAGAAGCTTAGGCAATACTTATTTAATAATTTCCATTTATAATTTATTTTAAAATATGTTATATTGATTTAATAATCTAATTTAACCAAATGTTACATTTTCAAAACTAATAGTTAATCTAATTTAACAAACGTTATCTTTTCAGAACTTAATAATAATAATTTAATTTGGAATGTTTATTCTTTCAAAAATAATAATATATATATATATATAATTAATAGTAATTAATCTTTCTAAGTTAATAAAAAAATATTCTATTTGTAATGTATATATGTATACATTGTAAAAAGGAAATTGGTTTCAATTTAAATTTGATAAAATGTTTTCAAATTATAATATATATGTTTATATATTGTGATTTGCAGTTCTGTTTTAAAATTCAAATTATTTCTGAAGTTAATATTTAAAATGTTCTATTTATAATGTATATAGTATATATATATATATATTTGAATATATAGTGTAAATAGAAAAATATTGGATTAAACTTAAGTAGAAAATGTGTTTAAATTTTTTTAATATGCATATGTATATATGGTGATTTGGAAGATTTTTGATTTGATTTAATAAAATGCTTTTCAAAATCTATTTAAAATTAATCTTATATTTACAAAACACTTACATAGAAGTTTATTTTGTCAAAAGTATAATAACTTAAAAATAGTATATTATTATAAAAGCTTATTTTGTTTTCTTTTAAATTGGTTTTTGAAAATAAATTTAGTTTTTATATATTATATCAATGTTAGATACAATAACTTATGTTTAAACTTTTAAAATAAAATTTAAATAAATGTTCATTTTCTTTCTTTTAAACTTATCCTTAGAAAATGGATTTGTAAATATAAATAAATAAAACATAAAGAGACAAATACATTTCATAGTTATATTAAACATAAGTATTTAGGAAACTATTTAATTAAGATTTAAATCATTTGTAAATAAGTAATTAATTTAAAAAGATAAAATTAACATTTGTAACATAATAAATGAATTTAAAATAAGGTTTTACATTTGTCATTTACTAAAGATTGAGTAAACACACTTGTAAGCTTATGGACAATTCATGATAACAAGTGGCAAATCTTTGTTTAAAGGAAATTTTTTTTGTTTATGATCAATGTTTAAAAAAAAGGGTCTGTTATTGTTTATTTTCTTCAGCTCATACTTTCTTAAGCTTTCTTCTTAAAAAAAAGAGAAACCAAAGATCATTCAAAAACTGTAATAAAAAATCTGAAGCTATTTTACAACTTCGGATCCAAAATTTTAATCTGAAGAACATGCAATTCAACAGGGAATCAATAGCAACATTAACAAACATGGTTTCAAGATCAAGTGAGAATCAAATACTACAACAATAATCAATAGCAAGCAAATAGATTCAACTGAGATCAAAACAATGACGGTCAAATTCAGTGTTCTCTGCTTCTAAAATTTTGTGAGTAAATTTATTTTAAAAACGGATTAAACTTGATCTTATGATTGATGCATGTTGAAGTAATTAAGTTTACAAATATATGGGTGTGAATGTTATAGTAAACATGATAAATGTTTGCATGTTTGATTTGAAGTTGAATGCATATTTATTTAGCAGTGTGAATGTCTGTAGATATGAAATTATAAGCTCCGTACTTGGTTCATGTTCTAGATTTTGTTAGAAAAATTCTTATCTTCACATACGATTGAATTAAGACCAAGATTTGAAAATGAAAAATGACCATAGTAGTGTATTGATAATTTAAAATTTGGTTTCAAAATTTTTATATTTAGAAATTAGCCTGGAAAGCAAAATAACAGTAATGAACTCCATATTCAATAAAAATCAATCTCAATAATTTGAATTTCTGATCATATGACCTGAATTGATGTACGAAATCATGAATTTTAACATGAATTTGGGAATTTTTAAATTAATATTCAAAGAGAAATTAAGGATTACTCGAATTTGGTTTTGGGTCGATTGCTGTTGATCAACGTCGAAGGGGAAGTCCAGGTTCTGCTTGAATGTGGCCATAGTGCCTGGGGATGCAGGAAAAATAGTGGAAGGCTTATCTGATGGTCAGGGTGATAGGTGCACGGCGAAGTAGGGTTTTGAATCTGCTTTTTATTTGGATCGAAATCGAGTTTAGATCGTCGTCGTCGATGCTTCGGAACGTATCGCTTGTGGGGGAAGAGATTCTGTGGTTCGTGATGCGTTTGTGGACGAGGTGGCAGGCCCTCCGGTGATGGGATTCGCCGACAGCAGTGTTTTCTTCGGTCGTGTTTCTTTTTCTGTTGAAGTGATGAAGCCCTTTTTCGAATTAATGGTGATTTCGTCAATCCAGGGGGACGAGATGGTCGGTGGGGTCAGGAGCAGCTCGTGGAGTGTCGCGACGATGTTCGCCGTCGACCAAGTCCAGCATGCACATGCACGAGGTCGGAATTATGCATCTGGAATTTTGGTTAGGGAAGAAGAGTTAGCCCAGGGTTTTATTCGTTGTTTTCCCGAAGCTTGTCTCGTGTTTGTATCGAGGGTGACTAAGGGTTTTTGCATGTGTTGCCTCATGTAGTTTGTTTCAATTTTAAGTTTGTCCAGTTTATAGTAAAGTAAAAAATTAAAGCAAAATTTTATTTAAGTTTGGTTCCAGAATTTGTATCTTGTTTAATTCTAACTGTATATTGAATTTTAGAATTTTAAAGCAAACTAGGTTTTTAAACAAAGCTTTAAACAGTTTAAAGATGTTTGAAATATTTAAATTTAAAATTTGGCACTTAAACAGGTTAAAGTTTTAAGGGTATAGAATTTTAAAGTCAATTTTTGTTTTAAAAAATATTTTGTTTTCAAAGTTTTAGTATTGTCCGAATTTTTGTACTATATAAATGAATTTTCAAAATTTAAAGGCAAGTTGAATTTTGAACAAGTGTTTTAGTTAGTTTTATAATGAATAAATGTTTGACTTAAAAAGAATTTTAGTTTTAAAGTTTGGATTTTCAAAATTTAAACTTTTGTTTAAAAATAGTTTGGTTATAAATATTGCTTTGTTAAATTATATAATAATGTTTTCAAATAAAAATGTTATTGGAGTGATTTAAATGTGATTAAAGTAAGGTATTTAACTTAGATAAATTAAAAGATAATGATAAATTAAAATATGATGATTTTATGTAAAGCCAAATACAAGCTTTTGAATTTAAAATTTTAATTTTAAAATGATTGATAAGAGTTAATGAAATGTATGGTTTATCTCAATCAAGTTTTATTTATAAAGGTAATTAAAGTAAATTAGTTAATTAACTTAAATGATTAATGTGGGTAATTAAATTAAGGTAAATTAGTTTGTGGATATAATTAAGTGTGATTGATTACTTTATAAGGATTGTTTAATCTATGTTAATTAATTAAGTAATAAGTAATTAAGAAGTTAAGTAATGATTAAGAAGAATTATTAAATATAATTACTTAATGAAGTAATTAAAGAAATTTATTACTCAGTGTAATTAATTAAGTTATTATGGTTAATTTTTATTAATTAATTAAGTTTAATTAATTAAAAAGAATTACTTAATGATGGAATTAAGTATAATTACTTAATGTAATTAAAAGGGTGTAATTACTTAGTGAAGTAATTAATGAATAATTACTAAATGTAATTAATTAAGGAAATTACTTGATGAATAGTAATTAAAGGATAATTACTTAAGGGATAATTACTCAGTGTAATTAAAGGGTGAACTAATGAAATTAATCAAGGAGTTTGTTTAATTGGTGAAGTAATTAAAGGAAGTTAATTGCTGATTGTGATTAATCAGGTTTGATTAATAAATGTAATTAAGTTTATAACTAATTGTTAAAGGTAATTAAGAGAAAAATTGATTAATAAAATAATTTGAGGGTCATTTATTAATGAAATTAATGAATAACTAATTGTTTAATAAATTAATAAATGTGATTAATTATGAGATAACTAATCAATGAAGTGAGAAAAGAAGTAATAATTAATTATGTAATTAATTAAGGATTAATGTAATTAATTATTGTTAATTAATTAATTAGAAATTAATTAAGATTAATTAATGATTATAGATTAATTAATTTGTGTAATTAATTTAAAGGCTAATTACTTAGTGTAATTAAAAAATAACTAATCTAGGGTGATTAATTAAGAATATGATTAAAGGATAATTAATATGGAATTGAAGATTAATTAACTGAATTATGAAGGTAATTAAAGAGTGATTAATTAATTAATTTTAATTAATTAATGATTGTTTAAGCAGGATTAGTTGTTTAACTCTCAAGTAATTAATTTAATTTAAGTTGATCAAATTAATTATAAAAGGGTTAATGATGCCTGTTTGTGTATGACTGTTTGTGGAATATCTGTATTGGTTGATATCTATTGGATGACATGTAGTGATATTATATGATATGATATTGGGTATATCAGTGATAAATGTGTGATATTTATCTGTGAATGATGATGTGTGAATTCAATGTTTTAAATTGAATTAATCTGTTAAACTTAAATCACTTGGACATTAAGATGGCGTTTGGATTCGATGAGACCGGGATCGGGTTTCCAAATTTGGAATTCCGAAAACCACATCGATCCAAATTAAATGTTAGGTTGTGAATCTCAAGTGAAGAGTGAAGACTCGAGGTGTAAGGACTATTGTCGTTAATACTCTGAGGGTGATTCCAATACGAGTTTAACGAGGGTAGTACTTTCAGGTTCGAGATGAAGATTCAGAGTGCAAGGGCTATTGTCGTTAACTCTAAAGGTGATTCCAAAACGAGTGTAGCGAGATAGTGCCTTCGGTTTCGTTCGAACCCAGAACGAACTTTTATGGATTGAATGCTTTCAGAACATCGTCAGGTGGACGATGAGCATTATAAGATAGATGTGTTCTATAAAGGTAATCGAGCCTCAAGCCTCATCAACCGGGAATGGCTAAAACAGGGGAGGTGCAGCAAGGCTAAGTGGGTCATGCCCAAGTAGGACGAGATTTACCCCTGTCTAGAGGTACCTTTTTATTTCGGCCGTGTGGGCGGTTGATCATGACAACTGCCGGGGTTGTCTTGTTCGAGACTGTCCAGTAAGGGATGGTTCCGGCCTTGTGTTGCAGGGGATTTAGGGTGGATCCTCGGTACGGTGATCTAGGCCACGTACTGTGACGGGCGGTACCCCAGTAGCGTTGCCATTAATGGAAACCCATTCTTCCTACGTTCCCTTTACTGTTTTGATTGTGTTACCCACTTTTGTGGCTAGTAGCTGGAATTTAATAGATGTAACAATTTCGGCTATTTTCTATTTACTTGAAAACCCTAGACCCTTTTATAATATCACTGGATTTTCTATCAAATGTTTTGGTTAGCGTAAGGTAAAAACTTACCCATGTTTATTTATGGGGAGTCTTACGTGATACCTTTGTTTTCAAAGGATTTTCAAAGTTAAACAACTTTAACCCGTTTACTCACACCAGATTCATGTCTGACCCAAGTGTTTATTTTCTGTTTTATTAAACTCTTGGGTACTCATATTATGTATGAGTAGTCGAGGGATTCGGGTTTGCTTTGACGAGTTCTGGAGGAGATATGGAACATGTGGCTTCAGTGTGTAGATATATGTATAATGTTCTGCTGTGTTAGAGTTGTATCTGTATCTTTGTGTTGTACTTGAGTTGTAATATCTAGACAGGTGTTATAACTATCTAGTGTGTTTTGTATTAGATGTATAACTCTGATGTATATGATACTATGTAATATTTTATTTGATTAATATAATTTATTCGTTCCGCTGTGAGATTATGAAGTTGTTTGGTTCTTTCTTTTCTATCTTTCTCTTTTCTATCCCTTTCTTTCTTCTTAATGATGTGTCTTTCTGAGGTATGAAAGGCGGGTCGTTACATTATGGATACCATTAACATTACTATATTTTGTCGTCGGAAGATAATACTATAGATGACTGTAGCATCTTTAGCGCTTAGCTTTGGGCCTCAAAGTAGGTGATGTTACAACTTAGTATAAGAGCATAGGTTCATGAAAAAATTAAAAGATATTTCAAACTTAAAATGATTTTGAAAGCACAATCCTAAGGAATTAGAGAAATGGTTGGGTATGAGATAACGATATAGTAACGTACTTGTATTTGCTATATATATAAGTATATGCTTTATCTCTATTCTCTCATCTCTCTTAGGCTATTCTTATTTATCTTATAAAGACTCGAATGCAGATTTTAATGATGTAAGACATGGACGCTAGGAGTGGAAGAGTTAACGTTGGTGCAGCAAGCACCACAACCAATGGGAATGCCAGACCAAAACTAGAAGGAATCAAGGTCGGGCACAAGCTATTAATGTCGGTGCTGGAGAGACGCAAGCTGATATGGGAGCTTTGTATCAGTTCTTCATTAACATGATGCAGGCTGGAGTTGTTGCGGGTTTAGTTGGAGGAAATTATAAAGCTTCAGTGGTTAATAATTATGTAATACTAAGCAGTGATTATGCTAGGCTTGGGGAAAAGTCGTTTATTAGGACTGAGGATGAAATTGAAGTGGAGAATTGGTTACTTCATTGTGAAAGAATCTTTGCTCATTTAAGGCTTAATGATGAGCAGAAGAGGAGGCCTACTTCTAGACAGTTGCAAGGAGTAGCATTGTACTGGTGGAATAGTGTTACTGTAAGAGCTAATGAGGAGAACATGACTTGGGCTGAATTTAGAAGGAGATTTGAGGAAAGATTCATGTCAGAGATTGCTATGTCAACTCTGCTTAGGAAATTTATGGAGTTGGAGCAGAGAGACATGACAGTGCTTGACTATGAAACCTGATTTGAGAAGCTATCGAGATATGGATATTCTACGATTGATACAGTTACCGAAAGGAATGGGAATTTCATTCGTGGATTGAAACCTGAACTTACTAAGGCCAGTTTTCCACATATTAGGGATCCATGTGATGTAGTTGTGAGATGGCTTTGGGATGGGAGGAGATGCTTGCTTCTCATGATCGTAACAAAGTAGGGGAAGCTCAAGGAGGGCGGAACCAGAAGAGAAAGTTTTTCCATAAGAAGGGTGCTCAGGAAGGAGGAGCAACCAGGAAAAGGAAGGCCGATGTAGTTTGCTATAAGTGCAACAAGAAGGGACACTATGCCCATGAGTGTCGGACATGCAAAGGGAAGAAGGCCGCTAACAAGAAGAAAGTGAGATGCTTCAACCGTGATAAGATTGGACATTATAAGAACCAGTGCAAGAAACTAGCCAAGGACGGAATATGCAAGATGTTTGCATTGGAATTAGTTGAGAGGTACGCTTTTGATTCATAGTGTATCAGTTAGTTCTATTTGATGTTGGTGCATCGCATTCTTTTATATCTCATTGTTTGTTAGATAATCTTAACCTAGAACCCTCGTATCTAGTTACTTCCTTAAGGGATTCGAATCTGATAGGAGGGTATGCGACTCTTGAGATGAGATATGACCACTTAGAGTTTGAATTGTTAGATCATATATTTGCTTGTAGTTTGCATGTATTTGATTTCGTAGGGTTCGAAATTATTTTAGGTATGGATTGGTTGAGTAAATATAATGCTAGTATATTTTTCCATGATAGGAAAATATCACTTAGACACCCTAGTTATAGTGATCGGGTTATATGCACCACAGAAAACCCTAGTTTTGGGGTACAAGCTTCATTGGGTGTTACGGAGGAAGAAGATGAGTTGAACTGATTTTTCGTTGTTAGAGAATTCGTATATGTCTTTGAGCTCGTAGTAGGACTACCACTGAAACAAGCCACTGAGTTTCTGTACCAGGAGAAGAACAGGTGAGTAGACCGGCAAGCAGAATGACACCTACCGAGTTGAAGGAGCTAAAGGTGTAGTTGGTGGATTCGGAAAGAAAGATTTTTATCAGACTAAGTAGTTTGCCTTAGGGAGCAGCCGAAGTGTTTGCAAAGAAACTGGACAGATCTTTACGGTTGTGTATCGATTATCGTAAGTTGAATGAGAAGACAATAAAGAATTGATAGACATTACCTAGAATTGACGATTTGTTCTACTAGCTGAATGGAGCGAAAGTATTTTCCCAGTTAAATTTGGCAATAGGATTCCATCGGCTTAGAGTGGCTGAGGATAGTATTCCATTGATGATGTTTAGAACAAGATTAAAGTGTACGAACGGTTAGTAATGTTGTTCGAACTAACTAATGTGCCAGCATTTTTTGGAGATTTGATGAACAGAAACTTCCAGAAGCATCTGGACAGATTCATGATAGTGTTCATAAAAGACATTTTGATATACTCTAAAGACGAAAGGGAGTATGAAGTTCATCTTAGAGTGGTTATTGAGACATTGAGGCAGCATTAACTGAAAGCGAAATTTTCAAAGTGTCATTTCGGGATGAAAGAGGTGAAGTTTCTTGGTCATGTAGTCTCAAAGAAAGGGTTGTCAATTGATCCGGCTAAGGTCGAGGCATTAAATAATTGGAAGAGACCTGAGACAGTGACTGAGATAAAGAGTTTTCTTGGATTAGCTGGTTATTATCGGAGGTTCATTAAGGATTTTTCGCAAATAGCAACACCGATGACTAAGCTAACTCGGAAAGATGTGAAGTTTGTTTGGATCGATAAATGTAAGGAGGATTCCTAAAATTGAAATGCTTATTGACTAACGCGCCTATGTTAATTATTCCCAAGAGGAATCAGGACATAGTGGTGTACATGGATGCATGCGGAATAGGGTTAGGAGATGTGTTCATGCAAAAAAGTAAAGTGATTGCCTATGCTTTTTTTGACAGCTCAGACCACATGAAGTTAGATATCCAACTCATAATTTGGAATTAGCTGCAGTAATTTTTGCATTAAAGTTGCGGAGACATTACCTTTTAGGAGAAAGGTTCGAGTTGTATATGAATCATAAGTCACTGAGGTATTTATTCTCTCGGAAGGAGTTGAATATAAGATAGCATAGGTGGTTAGAGTTTTTAGCCACTTATGACTTTGGAATTGAGTACACACAAGGAAAAAGTAATAGGGTTGCAGATGCACTTAGCAGAAAACATTAGAATGTTGTATTGGCAATGATAGCTGAGTGGAAAGATTTAGAAACATTGACTATATGTAGAATATAGTGGAGAACTAAAGTTGTTCAAGTAAGGAAAATGCTATGTTGTCATGTTTAGAAGTCCGATCGAAGATGATCAAATGGATTGCTTCTAAGCAAGGGGATGATCCATTATTAGCTGAATGGCTCAGAAAACTAAGGAATAGAAAGGAAAGTGATGACTTAAAAGATTTCAATCTTGACCATAATGGATGGTTAAGGAAGGAAAGAAGACTGTGTATTCCGAATGTGGGAAACATTAGGAAGTAAGTTCTTAGGGAATGCCATCGTTCAAAGTTCACCATTTGTTACCCAGTATCCTGACATGGCTATATTGGAATGACTATGCAAGGCAGATTCAATTGTTATCAAGAAGGATGACCACATAATTATGGCTATAGGACATGGAAGTAGAGTTCGGATGGTTGTACAAAGCCCGGATTGAACAGAGTTGATGGATAGACAATGCATGATGCTAAAAATATGGTAGAAAGCTTGGATTAACAAGGGTTCGGCATAGCCGGATAGAACACTAGGGATCGGTATGTTTGGTTATGCAAGTGGATAGGCATGGTCAAAGTTATGGAGGGGTCGACATAGTTTGATGGTGCTTGGCTCGGCATAGATGGTTATTTGAGGGATCGACAAAGTGTAATAGAGTAAGAGGGGTCGGCATGTAATGTAATAATAGACATCGACATGATAGGTCTTCAGATGGATCGATATAACATTAGGAAGTAAAGGGTTTGGTACTATATAAGTAAGTTCAAAGAATATGCATGAATGGCATGCAAGTGGGATCGACACGATCTAAAATGAAGAGATCATTAGGAACAACTCTAAAGTGAATCTGAACCAAAGATTAACCAAAAACACGAGCCCCACATATCTAATCAACATGATATATGAAGAGCCATCCCAAAATCAACCAATGGAGGTATTGGTACCGACCCCTCTCCATTAGGATTTGGGCCTCGCACCCCCTATATATGGTGGGCCTACATGGATAAAGAGGTCCTGTAGTCGAAGTTTCAGAGAGATTAGTGGTCGCATCTCTTATAAATACTGGCCTAGAGGGTCATTCTGAGGATTTTTACACTGCTGGTTACTTAGCTCTTTTATTGTAATCAACTTTCTTCATTATTCTCTTACTTCTTGCTGTTTTCTACTGTAATCAAGATTATATTGAATCAATAAAGAGAATATTCAAAGTTAGCGTAGGCAATCAACGCCGAACCACTATAAATCTTGTTGTTCTTAATTTCTATTTTGACTTGCTTATTATTTTGCTATATTCCTCTGTTTAATTTAGTTTCTTCATTTACTTCTCTACACAAACCTATTCTTGGGTGTTTGTGGCCAATTAGGTTGCAAACATTTTGGTGTTTTCACTGAGAATTTGATTCTCAGCGCGTTAGGATCCCCTTTATTACCATTGGACTGTGCAGATTCCTCGAATGAGATCGATAGTCATGTTCAAAAGCTTGCAGATACTACTTAGATTTGCTAGAATTTAAGTAAGGAAATCAACAATGCTGAGACATACTTGATCAACTTCTCAAAATGTGGATGGGAATGAAACTACCAGCATTTAACAAGGAGCTCCAAGCAACCAATGGGCAAATTTGAATATTGAGCCCGTTGAAATCTAGAACCCTACTGATTATATAACTAGAGCTGAAATTAACTACTTGACGATGGGGTTGATGGAAAGCCATAGACAACCGAATGAGAAGATTCCGACTAATGCTAGCCTAATGAACCGGATTGCTCGACAACAACGTGGAATGCTAGAAAGGATCCCACTTCTTACTCGGTGTTAGAGATTTCAAATTCATTAGATGAACACCACAGGCGTAGTCGTCGCAGGGTTTGAAGGAAAATAAGCACAAAAATCGGAGCATCGCTTGGTAGACAATTATGGTCTGCCAAGACGGATCGGTGCCGATCCCTCCCTAGAGATTGATACCGATCCTCTTCCAGAGGAGGGATTCCCCTGCTACGCTTGGGGACTCGAGCATGAGCTTTTTCCTGAAGCTTGGATGCTGCAATTCTTTTAAATGTTGACCAAGTACCCCACTAAAATGATGACAAGATGAATGCCCAAGGTGCACATCAGGAGGATGTGGGACCAAGAAGGCATGAAATATCCCGTAGACATTAACCAAACCATTCACTTAAGGTGGAGCGTGAACATCGCTTGGAACCACCCATCTAGACAATAGATTTGTCGGCAATGGTCAGACGGTTTGTGAGAGAAAACTAGGGCTTGACGAATGATGGCCGGGGAATTTTGAGAAGTCATACCCATTTACTGATAATGTTTCGAATGCAGAAAATCCGAGAAGGTTCAACATGCCTTCGATGCTTGCCTATGATGGAAAGACCGACCTCAGGCAGCACATTATAAGGTACGAATAGTTGAGGGTTCAGCAAGAGCCAACGACGCAACCAAATATAGATGCTTTCCTATAACGCTCTCTGGAATAGCGACGATGTAGTTTACAAGACTACCCCCACGATCGATTTCAAAGTTCGATGAACTGGAAACTAAGTTTGTGGAGCAGTTACATATCCATGCTGCTCATCATAAAGACGTGATGTCATTTTCCAGCGTAATTCAGGCTCCAAGGGAATCCTTGAAGGACTGTTTGGAAAGATTTCATGTCGTCGATATAAGAAGCTAGTAACCCAAATGATCATGCTATACTTATGGCCATGACGAGAGAGATTGATTCGGAATCCGAGTTTGGTGATTGGCTAACTGGAAAACCGCCGGCCGCATTGGAGCACTTCTATTCAAAGGTAGCTTAGTATTTGAGGAAGGAGAAAGCCAGGTCCTTTAGGAAAAACGATGTCGTGGGATTGATAGAAGAAGCTGTACAAAGCAACATTGCAATAAAGCAGTCTGATGATAGTTTCGGGAAAGTCCAGGATAATGTTCAGAACAATCTAAAACAATAAAAGAGAAATAGGGATAGGAATCAAGACGGGAAGAGGGAGCTTGGGAGACCAAGACATAGGATTCCTATGCTCTCAGAGTTTGAAATTGATCAATCATACTAATCCCTGACGGGATCAAATAATACGAGCTCTGTTAATTTTCTCAATTAAAAATTCCCACAAATGATCCAAAGAATAGACATGCAGCAAGGATTAAGCATGGCCGATAGTCTAGAAATTGGTAAATTCATGCCCAGACTGCGGGACTGAAACAAAATCGAGGCGACTAAAGGCAGCATGAACATAAATCGGGTGTGAACCGACCACCCTTGAGATAATTCTAAGTCCCCTAATCGTGGATTGGAGTATAAACATAAATCAGGTGTGAACCGACCGCCCGCAAGATAACTCTATGTCCCTAGAGCATGGACTAGAGTATAAACATAAATCAGATGTGAACCGACCGCCTACGAGATAACTCTCAGTCCCCAAAGTACGGACTGGAGTACAAACATAAATAGGGTGTGAACCGACCGCCTGTGAGATAAATCTAAGTCCCCAGAGCATGGACTGGAGTATAAATATAAATTGGGTGTGAACCGCCCGCGAGATAACTCAATGTACCCAAAGCGTGGATTGAAGTATAAACATAAATCGGGTGTGAACTGACCACCCACGAGATAACTCTTAGTCCCGAGAGCGCGGACTGGAGTATAAACATTAATCATGTGCGAACTGATCGCTCATAGGATAACTCTAAGTTCCTAGAGCGTGGACTAGAGTATAAACATAAATCGAGCGTGAACCGACTGCTCATAAAATAAATCTAAGTCCCCAGAGTGCAGATTGGAGTATAAACACATGAATAGATGAGTGGATTACGACCATTCTCTATTCCACAAATTCCATGAATAGATGAGTGGATTTCGACCATTATCTATTCCATAAACTCCAACCTAAAATCGACAGGAGGACTACAAAATAATGAAATCCAATTTCGATAACTCATAACAGCTCCGGCTTGGTGTTCTTTATAACCTAAGGCAACGACTACAAGGAGGCCTTGAGACGAAGATAGTGAATTGGTAACAGAATTTGCAATCAACGAATTGCAAGTTCACTGAAAGGAAAGTAATCATTCAACTATCAAAATAACAATTCATACGAGAGGGAAGGTGATAATTATGCAAATTATATACAATGATATGAAGTAACCGCTATATCTTCGACTTTATTTCCCATTTGGATTTTCCAAGGGTGGAGCCACTGGAACTTCTCTTCCGAGATCCTTTGTCTTGTCTCCCTTGGCTGGAGTGCTTGTGGAAGGAGGAAGCTCACTAGGAATTGACCCTCCCGGTGGAATAACCTGTAATGGTACAAGATCACAATCATCGTATTTCACCTCGACGGGCTCATTTTTAACTTCTCATTTCGATACCTCCTCCTTCTCAATCCTTTCCCTTATGCTCATTTTATCAGTATGCTCCGAAGCACTCATAATTATTACATCATCAAGGTCATCAATCGGGAGAGGATCTTCGCCTTTTCTTCATCATGAGCACCGATGACTTAGGCATAGGGCCTCGAAAATTCAAAGGGGCTAGGTCCTCGACCGTCTTCTCATGCTGCTCCATAACAGCACTGCTTTTGGCGAGTCTGATCGGGGCCCGAAAGACCTACAAAATTTGTTGATACACAGATATTAGATCAAAGCCATTGCACGTGAAGAACGAAGACTTCTCATATACCAAGGAGTAAAGCGAAATAGCATAATCTAGTTGATTCTCCATCATTGCCGGGGTGCCTTCTTATAGAATGGGAGGTAACATTTTGAATCTGAACCCAGACATGTCCAGATCATAGGCAAGGCCTTGCTCCATATCAAGAGAAGTCGATGTTCTAGCTACTTGGGATGAAGACGGACCTTCGGGATCAATACCTGAAGACCCGATAATGTTATCTCCACCTTCCACGGGTGTAGAAGCCTTAAAAAATTGAAGTATAGCAGCGGCCACATCTGAAGGCTTGTTTCCTCGAAGAACTTCTATCACTATTCTTCTTTGTTGAATCCGGCTTCTCCCAGCTCTTCTTTGTTTTCTTAATGATATGTTCCTAAGCTTCGGCAAGCGATTTGTGGTAACCCTTCCCAAGAAATCTTAAGTCACGGTGGAGCAGGACCTTCGCATTATATTTGATAATTAGCGGATCAAACAAGTTCTTAATTTTGTTCCTACTGGACTCTATGGAGGCTTCTTCCTAGGAGTTGGCTTGATCAAGCATCTTTTTTCTGCTCTTTTCTCGAGCTTCTTCTTTCAAAGCTTCAATTTCGGTGAACTGTTCATCAAGTTTTGTTTTCAAGCTCCTTGCCTCAAAGAATTCTTCGCAGTATTTCTACAACTCCTCCCGAGCTTCAATCTTTTCCTCCCTTTCCTACTTTAACAATTCTTCGAGCTCCTCAACGTGGCGAACAAAAGCGTGTTTCTCCTTTTGCAAGGAGTCCTTTTCTAAAGCAAGTGTTCTGCTCTGTTGAAGTGCCACGTCGAATTTGTTGAATATGCGCTTATATGATTTTTTTTTTTGATGATAATAAACATATATACATTCGTTTAAATGTATTTGATAATATACTATTTTATTTTTCACAGATTAAATAAATATTTGTTGAATAAAATAAATAACACGGAATTTGAATTCAAACGAATATTTTATTCAAACAAATATTTATTACAATTTTGAATAGTATACAAATTCAAGCTCTCACTATTCACTATACAACTTTGATACAAATTCAATTACATCACTATTTTACATATCATCACCTCACTACATATCACTCACACTCATATTTATCTTCAACTTCATTCCAGTTTGAATCCAGCATCTGAGAAATCTGCAAAAATATTCACTAACGCAGTAAAATTGAAAAAGAAATATTTTTGCAATATAAAATAAAATATGTTTTTTGAAAATAATTTTTGCCTCAGTTATTTGGGTTGTTCGTCATCATTTATATTTGAATTCATCATACACGAACAACTTGTGACATACACAGTGTATTACTGTATATGCCACAAGGACGTGCACGCCGATATATACACTTGATTGATTTACAGGGACAGGTGAGCACAGGTCAAACCCAAATAAAAAACCGGGTTCAACTCACATGCAATACACCAGGACACGAGCACAAGGTCAAACCCGAGTTTTTGTAACTGGATTCAACTCAAGCGCAAATCAAAAGTACACATGAATATGAAACTAAATAGTCAAGTTCAGTGGTCAAATGCAATAGGCCGAGAACCAGACTCATGCATGCAACATGGAATGCAAAGACAATGCATCAATGCAAATTCAAATAATGTACAAAAACAAGTCCAGCAGCATGAAGCAGTTATCACAACTTCTGCAGACTCAAGCCAACATGAAACAAAACATGTGATATATACAATGAAACAACTCCACTGACTCAAATGAACTCGACCAAATAGCCAACATGATCAAAGATTGAATATGAGACCAAACTGCAGCAAGACCACAGCATGTGAATGCATCAAAGCAAGAAAACAACACTGTCGAGCTCGAGACAGTACTGCTACAACATGGTGCAGAACCAAAGCCAAGTATAATGTACAGGGAAGCCAAAGTAGTACACAAACAACATAGAAGTATGGATGTACTCAATGCAACCCAGATAAACATGCACGACCTATGGCAGTGAAACTCAAACAAAGTGCAGAGGAAAACAAATGCATCAATTCAAATTCAAGACAGCTACTACCACAATGAACCAGTGACAACAAAGGTCAAACACAAATGAACACACATTGACAACATGTCATGAATGAACTAGCAAAGACTAGCCATCAACATAACAGACTCACCAACCAGACTATGATGCAAGAAATAACTCAAAGGACAGCAGACATAACAGATCAAAAGCAACTGTTCTTAACTGCAATTTCAATTCAAATGGATGGAAGCTATAGGTCCAGTTACAACTAGACCAAGTGCAGCATCAATGCAGACAGTATAATGATCCAAACATCAACAAAGGAGCAAACCAAATATGCAGTGCATTCTCAAGTACACAGTGAAATCGACACAGTCTCAAACTCGAATGACAGACCGAACCAAGATATCAGCAAGCAAGAACAACAGAGTTTCAAAAATCCAATGCTCAACATCATATGAATCCAAATCAACTGTACTGGACAATACAAGGAAATGAAGACTGCAGCAATATACAGAAATACAAAATGACCAGAGTCGAACCAACACTACGGCAAGTTGTTAAAATATGCAAAACAAGAATGGAAAGTTTACAAAGTATCAAAGCCGTGTTTTTTACCAAGTCAATAATCAACGCCGTGGTCATCATGAAATAAATCACCGAAAGCATATTCATATTGAACAAGTCAGAATCAATCTCAATCGTTCAAGAATAATAAAGTGGCCGAGATGAAGAATTTGACAAATTCAAATCAACATATACGAACGCAATTCTAGGAAATCAAATCCTATAAAATACCCAAAATCATCATCGGCAAGGGTATCGAATTCCAGAAAGCAAAATCAATAAAAAGCAAAAAACAAATAATACCGATTCAAGGAGAGAATTTGATCAACGAAGCAGCCGCGTAAGGAACGAGGAGTCAATCGGTCAAGGCAACACGCAAAACATCACTGATCGATCAAATTTAAACCGGCGACTTCAAGCCCAAATTTCCAGAGTAAGAGGAACGAAAGCCCCAAATTTTTCACAAGCCCTAATTCAGAAGCAAAGCCGCCATTTGAGAAGTATCGGGTCAACTAATAAAGAAAAGAAGGGCCGGCTTTGTTTATATTGATATGAATAGGGTTTTGATATAAAAAGGGGTTTTTAAGTTTATATTTAAAGGGCTTTGTTTTTTAAGTTATTTTGAAATTGTTTTTAAATTTGTATCTAAATTTCAAACTGCTAATTTTCTAGTCGTGTGACTAGGAGACAAACTACGGTGTGTAGTTTGGGAATTCACAACTCGGTTGTTGAGTTGTGGTCAGGGTTTTGAGCGTAGAGTTAGATTAGTCAATAGCGGGTATAGCGAGTTTACGTGTGTAAACGAGGGACTATCTAATTTCTAGTAGAAACCTTGGGGGCAGCACGTAGGCAGGGTTTTGCCGAAGCTGGGTAAATTCTGTGTTGTTCTGTTCTGTTATTTATATTCTGCTATATCTGTGCTGCTATTCTGTGATCTGTGTTAATATTAATTTATTAGCTTCTGCAATTAAGTTTTATAATTTACACTATCACCCTATTCACCCCCCTCTAGGGTAAATCGATCCTACAAGTGGTATCAGAGCTAGGAATAGAAGTCAACATTTGTTTTAAAAATTCTATTTTTTTGAAAAAATCAGTTTTTGTTTAAAAATTTGAATTTTTAAAATGGCTTCTTTTAATAATGCTTTTGCAGAAGGTCAATCCATAGTTAGACCACCAATGTTCAATGGTGAATATGCTTTTTGGAAAAATAGGATGAAATTTTTTTTGAAAACCATTGACGCTTGGGATATTGTTGAGACAGGTTATAGAATACCAACTATAACTGTAGATGATCGGGAAATAGAGAAACCAAAGGAACAATGGACAGAACTAGAAAATAAATTACAGAATACTAATGCCAAAGCTATGAATTCTATTATCTGTTCATTAGATCAATTTGAATTTAATCGTGTCTCACATTGTCTAACTGCGCAGGAAATATGGCATATATTAGAAGTGACTCACGAAGGAACATCTCAAGTCAAAGAATCTCGCCTTGCCATGCTAAGCAGCGAATACGAGAACTTTACAATGGCGAAAGAAGAAAATGTCAAAGAGATGTACGGACGACTTTCCAATATCGTATACAAATCAAAAGCTTTCGGAAAAACATACACCGAATTGGAAATAGTCCGGAAAATCCTCAGAGTCCTTCCACGAAGCTTTGAAGCAAAAGTAACTGCCATTCAAGAATCGAAAGATTTAAAACAACTCAAAGTCGAAGAACTCATCGGAAATCTCACCACTTATGAGCTAGAAATGAAATTCAAGGAAGAGCGTGAAGGTGGAGATACTCGAAAGAAATCAATAGCTCTCAAAGGAACAACTGAAAGTGATGATGATAATGATGATGATGATGATGGAGCAGCAGAGCTGGCGCTACTAATAAAGAAATTCAAAAGGTGGAATCGCAAATACGGAAATCCAGCTCGAAATCATGAATTGAAAAGCAGAATAGGCAAAGCACTAGACAACCAAGAAGAACAGAAAATCATCTGTTACAAATGCAACAAACCCGGCCATATCAAGCCACAATGTCCTCAAAAACGATCAAATCATGGAAAGAAACTAAAGAAAAAAAGCTTTGCGGCTACTTGGGATGAAACTGACGAAGATGAAAGTGATAACACCGAGAGTGAGAGTGAAAAAGCAAACATGTGCCTTCATGGTGAAGTTACAGACAGTGATGACGACGAGCCAAGCGAGGTATCAAAACTCACTCATTCTGAATTACTAATTTATTTCCATGAAGTAAATGGCTGTTATGAACGACTTAGGGAAAAATATGCTAAACTTGAATCTCAAAAGGATACTTTGATAGAATGCAATAAACAACTTGATCAATTAGTTAAGAACTATCAATGTAGAATCCCTAAGTGTGATAAGTGTCCAACATTCGAAGAAGAAATTAAAAAAGCGGAAATCAATATAAAATCACTTGAAAATGAAATTCTGATTTTAAAAGAGAATGAAAATACTAGGATAGAGATTTCTATTAAAAAGTGCACACAGTTGTTAAACGAAAATGAATCTCTCAAAACACAAGTCCAACAACTGTCAACGACCTTAGATAAATTTTCAAAAAGTGAAAAATCGTTGAATATGCTATTAGGAAAGCAAACTGTTAATATGGTTAGACAAGGACTTGGATATAATAATTCGAAAATTGTTGAAAGCAATATTAATCAAGTTAATTCTATGAGCACAATTTGTAAAAAAATTGGACATAATCACAATAATTGTTGGTATAGACCCAAACATATGAAAACTATACCGATTTGGGTTCCAAAAGGCACAAATATAAAATCTCTTAAAGTTAAACAAATTTGGGTGCCGAAGGGAACAATTATAAATAGTTTTGGGTATCCACAAAATTATCATTCTAAATATTTTGCCACTAACAATCATGGACCTATAAAAACAAATAGGTCACTAAACTCTCTTCTCGTGTAGGTATGCTGGCAGGCTAAGGAACAACAGCAATGGTACTTGGATTCTGGCTGTTCCAGGCACATGACAGGCGATAAATCGAAGTTCCTTAGCCTAGAAAAGTACAAAGGTGGCAGAGTCACAATGGGGAACAATGACAAGTGTAAAATCGTCGGTAAAGGTAAACTAGGTAACAATACATTTACCTTGAATGACGTACTATATGTTGAAAATCTGCACCACAATTTGATATCAATCAGCCAGCTATGTGATAAAGGTATGAATGTTATCTTTGATTCTGACTTGTGCAAAATTGTTGACAAATCATCAAAAGAAATCTTATTTTCAGGAAAAAGGAAAGGTAATATATATTCTCTATCTTTTGATGATCTCATCCTCTCTAAATGTTTGGTAGCTAAGGATATAGAAGTGAATTTATGGCATAGACGTTTAGGGCATGCTAGTATGAACTTATTAAACAAATTAAAAAGGAAAAGTTTGGTAAGAGGGTTGCCATCACATGAATTTGAAACTGAAAACATCTGTAAAGCATGTACTTTGGGAAAACTTAAAAAATCATCGTTTCATGCCAAAAACAATGTAAGCACTTCTAGAGTTCTTGAACTAATTCATATGGATCTATTTGGACCTAATGACATTGCTAGCTTAGGAGGTAAGAAATATTGCTTTGTGTTAGTTGATGATTACTCAAGATATACATGGGTATATTACTTGGCTAAAAAATCAGAAACTTTTTCATACTTCACAAGATTCGCAAAATTTGTGCAAAATGAAAAAGAAGTCTCTATTGTTTCATTAAGAAGTGATCATGGTGGAGAATTTGAAAATTATGAATTTGAAACTTTCTGTGATGAAAACGGAATCAAACATGAGTTCTCTGCACCACGTACTCCACAACAAAATGGGGTAGTTGAGAGAAAGAATCGAACTTTACAAGAATTGGCTAGGTCTATGTTAAATGAATATGAACTACCTCTACATCTCTGGGCAGAAGCAGTAATTACAGCATGTTATATAATGAATAGAGTTATCATTAGACCGATTCTTAACAAAACCCCCTATGAGCTATGGTTCAACAAAAAACCAAACATCGCTTACTTCAAAGTGTTTGGATGTCCTTGCTATATTCTTAATACAGGTGATCAGTTAGGAAAATTTGAAGCAAAGGCTGATGATGGCATCTTCATGGGTTACTCTTCGAGAAGCAAAGCTTATAGAGTCTACAACAAAAAGACTAAAACAATCGTAGAGTCAATCAATGTGAAATTTGATGAAGGCATTGACGATCAGGATACATCCAAAAGCAACGTTGAAGAGGAGAAAGAAAAAGATGAGTTCGAAAAACCAAAAGAAACTGCTGATGCTAGAGAAACTACCACAACTCAAGAAGTCCGAAGAAATCTGGATCCAGAAAAGCTGAAATACAAAACAGACCATCCACCAGAATTGGTAATTGGAAACCCTATAGCAGGTATACAAACTCGTTCATCCTTTAAAAATCTATGTGATCTGTGCTTATATAGTGGATTTATTTCAGAAATAGAACCAAATAACATAGATTCAGCTCTTAATGATGAAAACTGGTTCATGGCCATGCAAGAAGAGCTAAATCAGTTTGAACGAAATAATGTTTGGAGTCTAGCACCTAGACCTAAGGATTATCCAGTTATAGGAACAAAATGGATTTTTAAAAATAAATATGATGAATCTGGAAATATAATTAGAAATAAAGCTAGACTAGTTGCTAAAGGATACAATCAAATTGAAGGAGTTGACTTTGATGAAACTTTTGCGCCTGTAGCTAGACTAGAATCAATTAGAATACTGTTAGCTTTTGCTTGTTACAAAGGATTTAAACTAAGACAAATGGACATTAAGAGTGCTTTTCTTAACGGAATTTTAAAAGAAGATGTGTTTGTTGAACAACCAGAAGGTTTTGAAAGTCATGAATATCCAAACCATGTATACAAACTAAAGAAGGCATTATATGGATTAAAACAAGCTCCCAGAGCTTGGTATGAATGTCTTACTTCTTATCTCCTTGAAAATGGGTTCAAAAAGGGATGTGTAGATAACACACTATTTCTGTTACATGAAAACGATGATCTTTTGATTGTTCAAATATATGTTGATGACATCATTTATGGTGCTACTAACGAGTTATTGTATGAGAAATTTGAAAAAGTCATGCAGGAAAAATTTGAAATGAGCTTGGTTGGAGAGTTAAAATTATTTTTAGGATTTCAAATCCAACAAAGCAATAAAGGCACATTCATTTCTCAAACAAAATATATTAGGGAACTTGTCAACAAATTTGGATTGAAAGATGCTAAACCAGCAAGAACTCCCATGAGTACAACACTTAAACTTGACAAGGATGAAAAGGGTAAGCCAGTTGATCAAAAGCAGTACAGAGGTATGATTGGATCACTCCTTTATCTTACCGCCTCTAGACCTGACATCATGTTTTCTGTCTGCTTATGTGCGCGTTTTCAATCTAACCCAAAAGAATCTCATTTAAAAGCTGTTAAAAGAATTATAAGATATTTATTGCACACCCCACGATTTGGTCTTTGGTATCCATCAAATGATAATTTTGAATTGAAAGGTTTTTCAGATGCTGATTATGCTTGAAATTTGGTTGATAGAAAAAGTACTAGTGGAGCATGTTTTATGTTAGGACGTTCATTAGTTGCATGGTCGAGTAGAAAACAAAATTGTATTGCATTATCCACAACAGAGGCAGAGTACATTGCTTTGAGCGGTTGCTCTGCTCAAATCTTATGGATGATACAAACTTTGCATGACTATGGCCTAAATTTTAAACGTGTACCACTAATGTGTGATAGCAAAAGCGCAATTGATCTCACAAATAATCCTGTACATCACTCGCGAACAAAACATATAGATGTAAGACATCATTTTATTAGAGATCATATTTCCAAAGAAAATATCTGCATAAATTTTATTTCAACTGATTCTGAATAGGCAGACATCTTTACAAAACCCCTACCAGAAAATAGTTTTTGTAAACTACGACTCAGTCTAGGTGTTTTAGAAATTTGCTGAATATTTAACATTTTTTTTCTCCCTACAAATCATCGAAGAAATAAATAGTGATTGAAAAATTGATGAGTATTGATATTTATCATATATTATTACTCGAGACGGTATAATTAGTAAATTTTTCAAATTAAACAAGAGTCATAAATTTTGTTGGTAAAAAATTCCATGACCATCTCGATTTCTATCATATTTCTAACGACCACCACTCATCAAAATTCTATATAATTTGCGATGTGTGGTATTTTAAACAGGAATCGTTCGTTTTTTTTCATTTTCACATTTTTTTAAAAAAAAATAAATAAATAAATAAATAAATAAATACCAAAGTATTCACTCTCATTTAAAAGTCCTCACGGTTATGCATGGGTGAATTACTTGGAATTTGTTATGTGCTTCCATGCTCATTTAAAAGTCCTCACGGTTATGCATGTATGGAACGCATATCAAAAGTTGATTTTTTTTAAAATAAACAAGTTGATTCTAATCCCATTTAAAAGTCCTCACGGTTATGCGTGGTTAGAAGATACTTGAATTCATTTTTTTTTAAAATAAAATAAAATTGGAATACTACTAATCTCATTTAAAGGTCCTAACGGTTATGCATGGTTAGTAGATATTCAAATTCCTGATATAAATATACCACAAATAGACACAACTGTATAGTTTTATATGATGATATCATTCCTATCATTCTAAAAGTGGAATATGCGCCTAACAAAATATTTATGATTTTTGTTTGATTTTTTTGAAATTTAATATTTATATTCAATTGAGTTTTAATGTTAGATTAATATCAATTACTTTATCTCTATTTTCCCTAACACTATTATTCTTTTGCTGATAACAAAAGGGGGAGAGAAAAGTTAAGATTTTGTCAAATAAAATCAAGCAAAGGACAAATAATTTTCTATTTGCATATTTTTATTTGTATGCATATATGTAGGGGGAGTTTTGTATAGAAATGAAGCATTTAAATAGGGGAGCAATTAGGATATATCAATGATCAAATACATTTAACATATTCAAAATTTTAAATATATGTTTGTTATCATCAAAACGGGGAGATTGTTGAATATGCGCTTATATGATTTTTGTTTGATAATAATAAACATATATACATTCGTTTAAATGTATTTGATAATATACTATTTTATTTTTCACAGATTAAATAAATATTTGCTGAATAAAATAAATAACACGGAATTTGAATTCAAACGAATATTTTATTCAAACAAATATTTATTACAATTTTGAATAGTATACAAATTCAAGCTCTCACTATTCACTATACAACTTTGATACAAATTCAATTACATCACTATTTTACATATCATCACCTCACTACATATCACTCACACTCATATTTATCTTCAACTTCATTCCAGTTTGAATCCAGCATCTGAGAAATCTGCAAAAATATTCACTAACGCAGTAAAATTGAAAAAGAAATATTTTTGCAATATAAAATAAAATATGTTTTTTGAAAATAATTTTTGCCTCAGTTATTTGGGTTGTTCGTCATCATTTATATTTGAATTCATCATACACGAACAACTTGTGACATACACAGTGTATTACTGTATATGCCACAAGGACGTGCACGCCGATATATACACTTGATTGATTTACAGGGACAGGTGAGCACAGGTCAAACCCAAATAAAAAACCGGGTTCAACTCACATGCAATACACCAGGACACGAGCACAAGGTCAAACCCGAGTTTTTGTAACTGGATTCAACTCAAGCGCAAATCAAAAGTACACATGAATATGAAACTAAATAGTCAAGTTCAGTGGTCAAATGCAATAGGCCGAGAACCAGACTCATGCATGCAACATGGAATGCAAAGACAATGCTTCAATGCAAATTCAAATAATGTACAAAAACAAGTCCAGCAGCATGAAGCAGTTATCACAACTTCTGCAGACTCAAGCCAACATGAAACAAAACATGTGATATATACAATGAAACAACTCCACTGACTCAAATGAACTCGACCAAATAGCCAACATGATCAAAGATTGAATATGAGACCAAACTGCAGCAAGACCACAACATGTGAATGCATCAAAGCAAGAAAACAACACTGTCGAGCTCGAGACAGTACTGCTACAACATGGTGCAGAACCAAAGCCAAGTATAATGTACAGGGAAGCCAAAGTAGTACACAAACAACATAGAAGTATGGATGTACTCAATGCAACCCAGATAAACATGCACGACCTATGGCAGTGAAACTCAAACAAAGTGCAGAGGAAAACAAATGCAACAATTCAAATTCAAGACAGCTACTACCATAATGAACCAGTGACAACAAAGGTCAAACACAAATGAACACACATTGACAACATGTCATGAATGAACTAGCAAAGACTAGCCATCAACATAACAGACTCACCAACCAGACTATGATGCAAGAAATAACTCAAAGGACAGCAGACATAACAGATCAAAAGCAACTGTTCTTAACTGCAATTTCAATTCAAATGGATGGAAGCTATAGGTCCAGTTACAACTAGACCAAGTGCAGCATCAATGCAGACAGTATAATGATCCAAACATCAACAAAGGAGCAAACCAAATATGCAGTGCATTCTCAAGTACACAGTGAAATCGACACAGTCTCAAACTCGAATGACAGACCGAACCAAGATATCAGCAAGCAAGAACAACAGAGTTTCAAAAATCCAATGCTCAACATCATATGAATCCAAATCAACTGTACTGGACAATACAAGGAAATGAAGACTGCAACAATATACAGAAATACAAAATGACCAGAGTCGAACCAACACTGCGGCAAGTTGTTAAAATATGCAAAACAAGAATGGAAAGTTTACAAAGTATCAAAGCCGTGTTTTTTACCAAGTCAATAATCAACGCCGTGGTCATCACGAAATAAATCACCGAAAGCATATTCATATTGAACAAGTCAGAATCAATCTCAATCGTTCAAGAATAATAAAGTGGCCGAGATGAAGAATTTGACAAATTCAAATCAACATATACGAACGCAATTCTAGGAAATCAAATCCTATATAATACCCAAAATCATCATCGGCAAGGGTATCGAATTCCAGAAAGCAAAATCAATAAAAAGCAAAAAACAAATAATACCGATTCAAGGAGAGAATTTGATCAACGAAGCAGCCGCGTAAGGAACGAGGAGTCAATCGGTCAAGGCAACACGCAAAACATCACTGATCGATCAAATTTAAATCGGCGACTTCAAGCCCAAATTTCCAGAGCAAGAGGAACGAAAGCCCCAAATTTTTCACAAGCCCTAATTCAGAAGCAAAGCCGCCATTTGAGAAGTATCGGGTCAACTAATAAAGAAAAGAAGGGCCGGCTTTGTTTATATTGATATGAATAGGGTTTTGATATAAAAAGGGGTTTTTAAGTTTATATTTAAAGGGCTTTGTTTTTTAAGTTATTTTGAAATTGTTTTTAAATTTGTATCTAAATTTCAAACTGCTAATTTTCTAGTCGTGTGACTAGGAGACAAACTACGGTGTGTATTTTGGGAATTCACAACTCGGTTGTTGAGTTGTGGTCAGGGTTTTGAGCGTAGAGTTAGATTAGTCAATAGCGGGTATAGCGAGTTTACGTGTGTAAGCGAGGGACTATCTAATTTCTAGTAGAAACCTTGGGGGCAGCATGTAGGCAGGGTTTTGCCGAAGCTGGGTAAATTCTGTGTTGTTCTGTTCTGTTATTTATATTCTGCTATATCTGTGCTGCTATTCTGTGATCTGTGTTAATATTAATTTATTAGCTTCTGCAATTAAGTTTTATAATTTACACTATCACCCTATTCACCCCCCCCCCTCTAGGGTGAAATCGATCCTACAGAATTCTTTTTTGTGAGAAGTTACCAAGCGGCTTACTGCCTGCCTTCTCCTTGGTGTTCGTTTTATCCTCGGCCAGTTGGGTTTACAATTTAAGCAACTCAGCATCCTGGAACTTGGTTATATCTTTGTCATGAATATCCTCCAAATTGAGGCTATCTATTTCATGCTGATGCTCTATGGAAACTTCAGAAACTTTCTCTGCCAAACGAATGAATGATTCCTATTGAACAAATAAGTTGTTCGCATAAGCTAAAGTGCTTTCCTTAGCATGCCTAGGGATAACATGGATAGAAGGGAGGAATTTGAGACCATCGAAGCAAATCTTTGGGAAAGTGGCTTTAAGTTTAGCCAATTTTTCTACTATAGAAGAGTCAGGCGAAGTAGCTGGCAGGAGTGGTTCTGAAGTGGTGAGTTGATGCTCGCCAGATCAGTGCTCATGAGACTGTCTTGAACTTAAAGAGCCTGAGTGTTGCTCGTGAGACACAACGACATGAGCGCTGCGGTAAGAAAATTTTTCTCCACTCCAATCCGAAAGATTTGAATATTCGCCCTGACGAGATGCATGAGATTGAGACTTTTTCTTAAAAGAGGAAGAAGACCCCCTTGAATAATAATCTTCGTCTCTTTCTTTATCCTTTTCTCTACGTTGAGTGGACTCAGGGTCCTGGCTTGGGCGATGATAAGCAGTGGAGCTTCGAAGACGATCAAAGGCTCACGATTGAGACATTGTACCTGTAAAGATCAAACAAGAGTGTATTAGAAGTTGTTGTAAGAAAGATCAATAACAAGTGTATAGTGGAGTACAAGTGATTGTGAGTGTCCTAGTGTTCCCCCCAATGGACCAGTAATGGTAACTTTGCTCATCGGAGTGTTCCCTCCTTTATTTGAAGGTTGGATGCCTTCGCCGCTTTTCATAAGAGAGTTAAGTCCTTCAAAGTTTATATTTGGAAATTCGTAGGAAATAATGTCGTTCGGAATTTGAAGATTGGAGAATCATTTTAACAAGCTTTCCAAATAATGAGACAATAATCCTCCTTGAAAGTAGTAATAATGAATCCGGGTGTGATGTAGTCTTTCTTATGTGTAGCTTGTACGCCAACCTCTTTTTATCTTTTGAGGTGTTTGCAATTGCCCAACTTGCGATGCACCAACCATCAACGCTTTTCTAAGGCCTGCATCATCATCTCCGAGTTTTTCAATGTGGGAGTATTTGATTTTCCCTCTTCAATATCTTCTTAAGTCCCCTCAGCAGGGGGCACGACGAGGTTAATTGTTTGCTCTCTTCGTTCTGGAATAATCATTGGAACTTCCATGCTTCTGGGAAGTCTGATTCTATGACCGTCTTCCAGTAGCCCAAATAAAGATAGCACTTCATCAGTTACAAGGAGTTAGATGTCCCGATCCTCAACAGGGTAGCATGGATGGCAGCAATGGCTCTGGAAAACTCAACGCCCTTGGGATGTGGATGAACACTTGAAAGTACTCGTATATTAGCAAATTCAAAGGAAATGTTGTGACTTGAGTCGGTGAACTTAAGAGAAAAGTGGAAGTAAAACTTACATCCTTCTAACCATTGTCTTGTGAATTTGGAAAGGCATCGTATGTAGAACCATTCATGTTGGAATAGTGAAAGCTTGTTCCAGGCACCCATCAAGACTTGACAATTCGGTGAAGGTTCGAGGAAGGTGTAAGAAGGGCTTCCCCATTGTCATTTGAAATTATAAATAAATATGATGTCTTCGGGAGTAGGCAGACAAAAAAAAATTCATGAATAACAAGAAATTCTCGTGAATGAAGGCACGGCTGTTGGGATGTAGTTGTGCAGGGGCGATCCCAGATATCTCAACATCTCCCGGACAGAGGAATTAAAAGGTGGAACGCATCCGACCTAGCATATAAATTTGTTGCACGTTGTATATCCGGCTGGGGGCAAGTAATGTCTACCTTGCCTCGTAAGAACTAAATCATCCTCAAATGGAATTCCATGGATTGAGCATAACCGATGAAGAGCGGCTTCATTGATTGGAGAAGCTTGTGAATCCACTGGATTATCAAGGAGAATGGCATCCCTCAATGGAATTAGGAGCAGGGCTGATGATTTCCGTCGAAAGGACTGGAATATCGAAGAAAAGATCAATTTGTGGATTAAAAGCTTCTGCTTGTTCATGATGGCTTAGAGAAGGCCTTCCGGATATAGTGGCAGAATTTGACTTTGGTTTAGAACCGATTTGTCTCGTCGTCGAATCAAAAGACATGTTAATTGAACGCTTCGTGCGTTTGGAATCATATCATCTATACTTGGTAGACAATCGAGATTAGAAATAATAACCTGCTCCCTTCATGTTAAGTGTGAATTAATGTCATGCAGCGCAGCGTGAAGCAGACAAACAGTTTGAATTAGAAAAGCAAAAATGAGACAATGAGACTTGGAGTTTATCCAGAGAGCCCGTCATCGCTGACCGTCTCAGTTGGCAAGAAAGTTGGTCGATAATGAAAGCTTTAGGATCGACCATCAGCATATTGAATTATGAATTCTGTTATCTAAGTTCATTATCCAGTTTTATTACTTAGTCCATATTGAGAATTCCAAAAGTTTGGTCGTTTAATCTCAAGTTCGACAGTCCAAGTATATATGTCACAATGTCCATTGTTACCTTATGTTTGAGTTCAGCAACACAAACTAGAATTGATTATTTTAATGAGTCAACTTGGATTAGTTTATAAAACATAAGTCGATCCCTGGCATTTGGACACCGATCCCTTTTCCAAGAATCCCTAAGACGATCCCTACGTCACTATCTTTTACTGATCCCGTTCACCAAACATTTCCTAATGATCCGTCGGCCTAAAACTGTACACCAAACACAATGCCACTTCCTACCGTCCCTTTCCTAAGCCTACCCACATAGATCCCTCTTCATAGCTAATTCCTATCGGTCATCTTCGAGAACACTCCATACTGATCCCTACATGAGAGTAAGCCTTATCGATCCCTCTTCCTATGACATCACAGCCTAATGCCGATCTCTATCCCATATCGATTTCTCTCTAAATTTCTCCTTTCCAATTTCAGACTTCCACTTTCCTTCATCCCTTCAACTAAAAAGCATCACCTCTACCGAACCCTGCCTTTCTTCCTTCCTAACTCCTTCCTTACTAAATACATTCGGCTGATCCCTTCTTTTCCCTCTTCTTCTTCTTCTTCTTCTTCTCTCCCTCATATCCTAATACAACCCATCAAGCCATATACGCTTGATAAACGCTTACGCTCGCATCAAAAACTTGAAACAGGAAACTTAATCATGAATTTAAAAAAGCTAATGCAATCTTGTACTTGTGCGAAGATATGAAGTTTCAAGTTAGAGCGGGGATGAATGGTTGGGAGTTATTGTAATGACGAAGGAAGATCGACTTTGGGGATTGGCTGATATCATGTTTGGATTTAAGGTTTGGGATTGAAGAACTTTCAATGACAATATCCTGGGTTCGGCTGAGAATTTTATGCAAAGACAAGTGAAATGATAAAGTGAAGAAAGAAAGGAAGAAGTTTATATATATATATATATATATACACGTGTTTTGGAGGAGGAACCAGTCACAAGGGGCGAACAAGTCAAAGATAAACATGGATCGACATTGCTATCTGCCGATCCCTATTCGCATGGCCCTAACAAGGGGTCAGCATGTCGAATGCTGATCCCTCCGGAAAAAAATGAAAAATGAAAAATGAAAAATGAAAAAGGAGAAATAATGGAAGACTTAAAAGTGAATGATGATCGTTATCTTGAAGGTTTGACTACAAACATGAACATACAGCATGTTATAAAAATTGGCAACGACTTGTGAACGTTCGAACACGTTCGGGAGCCAACAACAGAAATGCATTTGTAATATGCACAGGAAAAGTTTAAGAAGTTCAGCCTTTTGAAATCAATAGGAAATGCAATCAAACCTAAGACTTTTAAGTTCGAGGCTGGATAGATAATGAAAGGCTTATAAGTCCTGCATGACCAGATTTGTATATGCTAACAGAATACGACATCGGACTTATATTATTGAAATTCGACAAAGGGATAGCAACCAACCAAGAAGCTGGATGGACTTATTTCCGGCAATTCATACTTTTTTCAATTCAAAGCACGTCATGTTACTCGCAGGACGTACTTTGAGAGCCAAGTGTTACTTGGTATCCTGACCTGGCCATATTGGACTGACTACGCAAGGCAGATTCGACTATTGTTAAGAAGGATGACTCAGGGATATAGGACCCGAAAGTAGAGTTTAAATGGTTATACGAAGCCCGAATTGAATAAAGGTTATGGATAGACGTTGCAGAATGCGAAAAATATTGAAGAAAGCTTGGGTTAACAAGGGTTCGACGTAGCAGGATAAACCACTAGGGATAAATATGTTTGGTTATGCAAGTGGATAGGCATGGTCGAAGTAGTGGAGGGATCGACATAGTTGATGGTGCTTGGCTCCGCATGGATGGATAATGGAGGAATCGACAGAGTGTAATAGAGTAAAAGGGGTCGGCATGTAAAATTATAATTGGGATCGGCATGATAGGTCTTTAGATGGATCAACATAACAATGTGGAAGTAGAGGGTTCGGCATTATATAAGGGAGTTCAAAGAATACACATGAATAGCATACAAGAGGGATCGAAATGAACTAAAATGAAGGGATCAGTAGGAACAACTCTAAAGTGAATCTAAACCAAAGATTAATCAAAAAACGAGCTCCACGTATCCAGTCAACATGATATTTGGAGAGCCATCGTATCTAAGCATGAAGAAACCACCGTAGGGATCGTTGCCCCCAAAATCAACCAATAAAGGGATCAGTACTGATCCTTCTCCATTGGGATTTGTGCCTAACATCCCATATGGTAGGCCCATATGGATAAGGAGGTCATGTAGCCGAAGTTTCAAAGAGATTGGTGGTCGCTTTCGCCTATAAATTCTGGCCTAGGGGGTCATTCTGAGGATTTTTACCCTACTGGTTGCCTAGCCCTTTTATTGTAATCAAATTTATTCATTATTCTCCTACTTCTTGCTTCTAGATATTGTAATTAAGATTATAGTGAATCAATAAAAAGAATATTCAAAGTGGACATAGGCAATCAACGTCGAACCACTATAAATCCTATTGTTCTTGATTTCTGTTTTGACTTGATTATTATTTTGCTATATTCCTTTGTTTTAATTTAGTTTCTTCATTTACTTCTCTTCAAAAACCTACTCTTGGGTGTTTGTGGCTAATGTGGTTGCAAACACCATTCATCATAGAGGAACTAAGATGTATAAGGTTATGAAAAGTAGTTTCTTCTGGTAAGGGATGAAGAGAGATGTAGGCTTATGGGTGAAGCAGTGTTTGAACTTTCAACAGGTAAAAGCTAAACATCAGAAACCAAGTGGGTTACTTTAGCCTTTGGATGTTATAGTTTAGAAATGGGATTCTATCTCAATTGATTTCATAGATGGGTTGGCAAGGTCGAATAAAGGAAACGAAAGTATATGGACTATAGTCGATAGATTAACCATGAGTGCCCATTTCATTCCAATTAAGTCAACAAGGACGGCAACTGTTTAGCTAAACTGTTTATGAAGAACATAGTTAAACTGCACGAAATTCCTAGTAGTATAGTAAATGATAGATATTCCTTATAATAGCGAAGAGTCTATAGGTGACTTTAGGTACCAGCTCAAGTTGAGTATCGTTTACCATCCGCAGACAAATGGACAAACAGAAAGAGTTAACAGTCTTAGAGGATTTGTTAAGATCTTATGTGCTAGATTTTAGAGGATCATGGGAAGACTAACTACACTTAGTCGAGTTTTCATATAACAACAGTTATCAAACTAGTATAGGGATGGCACCATTTGTAGGGTCAGGCAGAACCGTTGTTGCCTGATGGGAACTTATGAAGCATGCTTATCAGAGAGGTCGAGGGAGCATTTCGAGGCAAGTTTTCGGCCAGTCGATGAGAGTTTGCTTTGGAAAACAGGTAAGAGATTGAAAGGCGTATTTCGAGCAAACCTGTTAGCGATGTACTTCTAATTAGATCAGTTAAGCCATTCGTAAAGGGCAAGCCCTGTCACTTGACTTGGGAGAATCATTCTTTTTCAAAAAAGCCCATCCCGGAGCCCCCCCCCCCCCTCAGTGTTTATTCCCAGTCCTAAGTCTCTAAACTAGAAAACCGTCAATCCACATTTATTACTTCATCCTTTCCATACCCCTCTCTTGAAGCTTTATATAGAAGGCCATGCAAATCTCTCGTTTGTTGCTTAGGGACCGAGGATATGTTAGTTCTTGGTCCAGATTTGGTTAAAGAATCTATATAGAAGATTGAGTTGATTCGAGTTAGGATGAAGGAAGCTCAATCTAGGTAAAAGAGTTATGTTCATAAAGATGGAAAGACTTAGAGTTCTCATTTGGACCATGTTTTCGTCAAGGTGTCAAGGATGAAAGGTGCAATGAGATTTGAAAAATTAGGAAAACTGACACTGAGATTCGTTGGACCACTTCCTATTATAGAAAGGATGAAAAACTAGTGTATAGAGTAGAGTTACCAAATAGTTTGGCAGCGGTCCATAATGTTTATCATATTTCTCATCTACGAAAGTGTATTCGAGATCTAGAAACAACTATTGCACCGACTGCATTAGATGATCTATTAGTGGAATCGGATACGACTATAGTTAGTAATCCAGTTCGTATAGTTGTGAGATATGAGAAGAAAATAAGGAACAAGACAGTAGGTTAGTCAAAGTCCAGTGGATTAATGATGAAAGAGATTGTACTTGGGAAACTAAGAGCGGGAATAGAGGTACTTATCCTGATTTGTTTCATGGTATGATTTACCTTTATGTTTGATTGTTATAAGTACCTTATCGTAATTTCAAGGACGAAATTCTTTAAGGAGGGGAGTATGTAACGACCCTAATTCTAATTAACATTATCTAGGACATTTAATTAGATAAATTAAATGAAATAATATAGATGGTTTAGGGATTGAGATTTGTTAATCGATAAGAAGGTCATGCCTTAATGAATGTACAAACAAAAGAGAATTAAAATAAAGTAAGTAGGAGGAATATGATAAGGGAAAAATAGGAATAATCTTCATTCTTATACCTTAAACCCTTCTTACCTTCATTTCAACATTCGTAAATAAAACCAAAACACTTATAAGCTCGGCCAGCCACCGTTAAGAGGTATCAAAAGAAGATAAGCTAGAAATCAAGTAGAAAGCTTGAAGAAATTAATCAAAGAGAAAATCTCAACCTTCTTAACATCAAGTTAAGGTGAATAACTTGATTTACATCTCGCTTTTGTTGATAATTTTGGTTTCAAGGTTTGACCCAAATTAATTTTTCAAAGGATATGTCATGGTATGTTGTTTGAACGAATATATACGTTTGTTGGTGATTTATGATATTTCATATAGATTTTATGGTAAGTTTTAGATTGGTAAACCTATAAAATGACATCTAAGTGGCTTGCATTTTTGATATATAGTCGAAAACATTACTTTAGGAGAGGGTTTCAAGTTTTATAATTTTCCAATTTATTGCATAATTATTACGAATTTTCTATGAAGAAAATAGTTTAAATTAGGTTTAAATTATTTAAGATAATTATATATTTATTTCGATTCTAAGACTTAACTATGTTAGAAAACATATTAAAAGTGAATTATGGTTATTTTTTGGGAATTTTCCTAAGTATTTTACTATGATTATAAAATTACTTAAGCTAAGGGACTTAAATGTTTTATATTTTTTATCAAGGAGAAGGGCTTATTTGTTAAATGTTTATAATTTCTAATTTCTGAATTCGACAGCACTTTTAGAAAATGATTTTTGATCAAGAAATGGCAACAAATTACATTTTGACAATAAGGCATGTTGGTTAAAATTAAATTTCTTTTAAAAGCTAAAAACCAGTTTTGCTTAAATTTACTATTTTGCCGCTTCTATATACTAGCTTTCAACACCATACTTCTACCAAAGAACCCATTTGAGACCAATACACATGGTATTAAGCAATTGGTACATAGTGCATTGGAGAAAGGCGGAAGATATAGTGTTAAAACCTTGCTTATGCAGGGGTAGAAGTTGCTATTATTAACTTAAGTTACTTATGTTTATAAATGATGCTTTCAAAGGGTTCGTATTAGCTTTCGAATCAATCAACTTGCCTTTGTTTTAAAAAAGAGCTTTTGAAAGGGTTGCCGCTTTTTTTTAAAAAGAAGCTTTGAAAGGACAACAACTTTGAACCAATTTGAAACCCATGCTGCAACATTTTTACCTTTTGAACAAGTTACTTTTCTATATAGCTTTAAACAATGGTTTCGAAAGGGTGTTTTTGCCTTCTTACTTTGAAGCTGCCTTCTCAATGCTTTTGAAAGGGTCCCATAGCTGTTTTAAAATGGTTTCAAAAGCAATGGTTTTGAAAGGGTGGATTTTGAAACTATCCACTTTCTTTTAATTAGGTTAAATGCTTTCGAAAGTAATGCTTTCACCCTAGTTCTTTATGACCTTTAGTTATATTAAAAGTTAAACCCAATGGTTTTGAAATGAATAATTATTAAAGGTTTTGAAGCAATGTTGCCATGATTCTTTAGTCGAACCCAATGCTTTCGAAAGATATATAATATGTGTTTTGAAGGGGAGATTCCTAATGTTTTTAAAAGATTTATTTTAAGTATTTGAAAGAGGGTTTCCAACGATTTCGAAAGACAAATATAAATAGTTTTAAAAGTGGATGTCTAATTTTTTAGTAGAACTTTCGAAAGGGATGTTCTCAATGATTTTGAAAGGCATTGTTTAAAGTTTTTAAACAAGGGCTCCAAGGGTCTTACCTTGGCTTTATGGCCTAATATCTTTTAAGTTAAAAAGGGTTTTAACTAACTTTAAAGTGACAGATAATCCAATTAACAAGGTTTCATCAACATTGTTTTGTGTAAATTATATATCATGTCATAATGTTTTGAGTAAAGAAAATATATGATTTCCATGTTTTATAAAGGTATGATTTTAGAGGTAAATCATTTGTATATATTATTTACAAGAAAATGAAATTTTAACAGGGTAGTTGATCTAAGTATAAAACAGGAAATGAAACATGAATAGGGTAGTTAACCCCAAGTTTACGGCTCAGATATTAGATGGGACTAGTGTAGTGTCGCGCCCTATACTTAGTTATTAGTCCCTAGCTAAAATAAGTCCAAAATTCTAGTGTATAGGGCTTTTTCACAGGAGGGACTAAAATGAGGTTATACACAGAAGGGAATACACAGTAAAAATTGGTTATTGGTGAGCCTGTAAAACCATTAGTTTTGGTTTTACCTAAAAGAAGAAAGTTAAGGGCAGTCAGCCCAGTAGTGTGTCTAACAAAAGTTAGATTGTTGATTATGTCTGGTAGGCCCCAGTCAGCCAATGGTTAATAGTTAGCCAGGTAAAACTATAGTGTGGACAGATGGTCCATTGATTTCTTGATTTTTATGCATTTATGTGTTTGCTATTATTGTTATAATCAGTTTGATTGCAGGATTATTGTTTGCAAAAGATATGCTTTTAAAAGGATATTAGTGAGGGGAAACCTGTTCCGCTAAGCGACATGATCTCACTTAATATGAGTAAATTGAGAAGTAATAATATTATTTACACCAGGCTTTATGTTTGACTCGTAGTTTATGTTTTCCTCCTTAACTCTCAGGTGCTCAAAATTTAATTTGAGTAGATTGAGAGTTAAGGTTAAGTAGATTGGACGAATTGAGCTTCCGGAGACATGCAAAAGACAAAGTTAGCTATGTATGAGCAATTTAATTTTATTTCCGCTGTGATGTAATTATGACTAATATGTCTATCTAGTACTTTCAACATCCAATGGGGCATTTTCATATGTCGCTCTTGGTGTAATTTGTAATAATTATATTTGATCAAAACTTGGGATTCTTTTTTGGATTATGTAATTGAATATGGAATATTGTTTTGCAATGTAATCAGAAAATTTATTTTCAAAATCTATGTTTTTATCTCATATTCATGTGCTTTGATATTATGGATACCATTAACATTACCGTATTTTGTCACCGGAAGTTAATACTATAGATGACTAAAGCATCTGTAGTGCTTGGCTTCAGGCCTCAAAGTAGGGAATGTTATATGATGCACTTCGCTATCATTTAGGACTATAAGCCCTAAGGAAGCAGGTGGTGGATGAGGTGTCGGCTTGCTAGTAGGCACAGAGGAGGCAGGTAGAGCTTAAGAGGTTGGCCCTTAAGACTTGGTGAGGCATATTGTAGAGTCGGCCAGAGACACCACCATTAAAGAGTAAGTGGAGGAGAAGGAGAGGTTGGGAGAGGAGGTCTAGCTGGTGCGTGTGGACCATGAGGTTAGCCATAAGGAAGCAGACGAGATGAGTGGGAGACTATAGTAGCATCTAATATGTTTCACCCAGGATGAGCTGGCTAAGATGGCTTTGGAGGAGGAGTGGAACAATAGGATTACAAACATTTTGAATATGATTTTTGACACTAATTACCACCTTCCCTTGGTTGTTAGCATTCTCCCTTCAACTAACTGTGATGGGGTAAGCAGTTAGGTAGCGATGGAGATGGCGGCGATATGGTAGACTCCCTTAGCAATCCCAATCTAGGAGCAGATTGCTTCTTTGACCATGGACCTTGGGAACCACCCACTAATGCCACTTCGAGAGTGAACAAGGAGATGGTAGTCGATGATGACTACTATGTTATCGGATCTCTCCCTCCTATTTGGGCTTCGAAGTGGGTAGTGATTTTTAGCTTCCTCCTTTTGTCTTTATTCTTTTTAGTTGTATGTAGATCGGGTGAGGCTCATGTTGTCTACTTACAATTAATGATGTGATGAAATATTTTACTTGACTTGTTTGTTAGTACATATTATACCTTGCTTTACTTTTCTATTAATATCCTACATTCATACATATCTGCCATCTTTACTGATTTCATTCATTTGTTTTTAGCGTTAGGCATGTCTAATGGCCCTCGACTTTGTTAAACAAACATGCAGACTTAGGTACTCATGTGCAACATAACAAACAAGCAAAAATTTACTAAGAACTAGTGAACCAAGTAGACTTATCTTTTAGGTCAGGAAACATACCCCCAACTTTTCATAGGTGGACATGGGTTGATGGCGAGGAATCCTGTGGTGGTCCCCCGGTACTCAAGCCGATCTGCCTTTATTGGACTTGGGGGTTGCCAAGGCCCAGTTTAGCTTGATAAGGCCACTTTAGGCATTTGAGTAGGTTATCACTATGGATGCCATGTTTATGGTTACAGTATGGGTAATCGTCCTACTTTGGCAACAGTTCTTTACCCTTCTAGAAGGATGGGTAGCATCATGGGTGAGCGAATTGGGACCTCAACGTAGGTGGTCGCACCATCAGTTCATTGGTCCCAGCAGTGTAGAAGGGAGAGTTGATTGGCTCGCTCACCCTCATGGAGCGGTACTATGCCAGATTCAAGATTACTTCATAGGTAATCATGACCATCTTAGCAGTAGTGCTCGTCCCACTGGAGGGATAGGCAAAATCATCGGCGAATAAATCAACGCATGACGTGGGTGGTCTTGCCATTGATTTAACGATGCCTCTAGCATAGAAGGAAGCATTGCTTGGCTCATTCATCCTCACAGAGCAGTGTTACATATGCCAATATCGAGAGTACTTCGTAAATAATCGCACCATCTTGGCACTAGTGCCCCGCCTCATTAGAGGGACGAGGAACATCACATGTGAACGAACTAGGACCATGATGGGGTAGTCTTTCCATCGGTTCGTTACTGCCTTCAGCATGGAATGGATCATTGATTGGCTCGTGCATGCTCATGGAGTAGTACACCACAAATATAGGAATTGGGACCGATGCATGGACGGTCGCTCCATCTCTGTGATGGTGTCCCCAACATGGAAGTGAGTGTTATCTAGCTCGTGTATCCTTACATGGCCATTTTTGGGCATCCCCAGTTGTAGAGAAGAGCCTTTTGTGGTTTATCCTCTTTTGATAGTCATGTGTTGGGTATTCTCTAGTTAGGAAGTGAGTATTGTGTGGCTCATCCTTATCGGATGGGTCCGTAGTTGATGCTTGAGTGATGAATCCCTGAGAATGGTTTGTTTTCATTTCATACTTAGATTGACCCTTACAAAAAGGTTTTCTGCCTTATTATCGTAGCTTACAAAATTTCACACATGATATATTTGAAGATGCTTTGCATTCCAAATTCGGGCACGTGGGTGTTGTTCGGCTGTGGGAGGCGGTAGGCGTCATCCGTAAGCATGATGCTGATGACATATGGGTCTTATTTTGGCCTCGATATGCTTCAGCTATTTTTGCAAAGGCCCTATGCAGAACTAATTCCCCAACGATGAATTATCAAAGCTTAACTCTAGCGTTGTAGTGTTTGGCTACCTTTCTCTTGTAGTCTTTTATGCCAAACTCAGCCTCTCTTCTTCTTTCTTCTAAGGCATTGAGCTTGAGCCTTAGTAGTTTTTCATTTTTCTCCGGTTCATGAGTGAGATGCCTTGGGGATGGTACATCAACATTGATGGGCAGAATAGCTTCACACCCGTATGCTATGGAAAATAGGGAAAGCTCTATCAAGGTTTGGCTCGAGGTCCTATACGATCAAAGTAGCAGTGGAAGTTCTTCGGCCTGGTTTCCTTTTGCCTTGGTAAGGCATTGCTTTATTGTTTGTATGATTGAATTATCCCTATAGGGGTGGAGTGAATATGGTTTATTATAAATTAAGAGAATAAAAAAATCGCACCATATATATTAATAGAGTCAATGTGAAAATAAAAGAAGCACATAAATTTACCTAGCTTTGGCAAAACCTCCCTACTGCTGCTCCTAAGATTTCTACTAAGATTAAACAGTCGACTGCTTATAGATTCCCTATAATCTTGTGAGCATCGTTAAGATGATTATTTTAACCCTATGCTTACAAATACTACCTCATATCTGTCCTCGAGTTGAAAATTTCTCGGACTACAAATCGTAGTACAATCCTGGTTAAAAACTACAATTTTGAATTTTAAAAATTAAAATACAAAATTAATAAATAAACCTTAATATATTACTTGCCCCAATATTAAACACTCTCTTTTATTATTTTAAGACGATCTCTCTTTTCTGCTCTAGTCTTTATTCAGGATTTACTTTTCTTCGATTTACGGAAGTCGCCGACTTGTAAATTGTTTATTGTGTTGCACCTATGCTTCTATGTTAGTTGGGTTTCTTGATTGCTTGATGTTAACCCAAATAATGGATCAACACCCAAGAAGAGTTTTTGAAAGAACCAACCCTATTAGAATAGGGAAAAGATAATAGAGAATAGCAATAAAGTAAAAGAAATAAGAAAGAGAGACATAAGATTTTATAATAGTTTGGTTGTTGACTACACTTAATAATTGCTTGATCTTGTTGTGAAAGATTATGAAGTGTTTGATAAAGAAAGGGTCACAAGTACAGGGGCTAGAGAAGTTCTAAACCCTAGAAATGTCTATAGTAGATGCCTTGTGACTATATTGTATAATGAAAGAGTTGAAGAAGAGACAACATTCCTGTGTAGTGATAGAAAAATCCAAATCCTTTATTGGTTGCTCTATGGTTTCTATTTATAGCGGTAGTAGTCGTATTGGACCAGAAGAAGAGTTGGAGCTGAGTCTAGATAGAGGCCTAAGAGAGTGTGCGAAATCTCAAGTGCCACCGAGTTAACGTGTCATGTTGGTACCGACTTCTCATGTTGGTGCCGACATGTGCGGTCAACTTCAATGGATGAGATCTTTTGTGTCCCCTTTTCTACTTCATGTTGCAGTGTTCCAAGATGTTTCTATAGATATTTGGCTGATATTGGTGATAGTTCTTTTATGACTTAGTTTGTTTTGCTGTTCTGACTGTTAGTTCTTCAGTTCTAGCAACTAGTTATTCAGAATCCTTCGATATCTCTTAGGGGCACATGAAATAAGAGAAAAAGAGTTTATGCAAAGTTGAGCGAGAAATGCAAAGGTGTGAGAAGTCAACCACAACCTCTTGAAGTTGGCATCGACTTATGATGTTGGTTCCATATTGGTTGAAATTTCTCTAAGGCATTTCTCTGCCCTATGTAGAGATTCTTCCAAGTTTTTAAGTTATTTCATCTTTGTCTCGACATTCTAACTGCCGTTGATTAATGTTTGATTAAAAACCCAGTTAACAATCTCCTCATAAAGTATGGTTGCATTAAAAATAAAGTGTGCCTTGGAATAAGACAAGTCCTAGATTGTTATCACGTGAATTTCTATTGATTATTAAAGTGCTATCTCGAGATGCTACTTTTATTTGGCATTGATTGATTAATTTCTATTCATGATATGCTCTTAGTTGAAATTGGAATTCCCTTCTCGATGTGAAATATATGATTTGGATATTGAAATTCATGTGCTACTTCATATAGTTAAATGGGTTTACCATGGTAAGTCTGATCGATTTTGGGTGGAAGATGGTATGTCGGTACTAACCTCTCGTGTTGGTATCGATATGTACACTTGGGAAAATTTTTGTTGTCTTCTCCTATAAGTTATATTTGATAACCTTAGGGTTCTTGCTTTAATTTCTTAGCATCTGAATACCCAAAACTTATAGCCTAACCTTCTAGCGCCGACTTGATTTTTACTGCCTCCTTCCATCACCATCGACCTGCTCTGGTGGTGTCTCCGCTTGCCAACATCTCCTCCAGCAACTCACCACCACCCAACTTGCCACTTGCTCCAAAATCGCCTTTTAAGACATCGACCTCAAATTTCCTAAAACCCTAAGTCGAGTTTCACTTGATTAGGATTTGAGGTGGGTATTAATGGCTTGCCTATAAGAAGTTGGTCGACGTGACCGATGAGGCCTGGTTTATTTTAAACATGATAAAAGATGATTGAAATCGTATGAGTTTGATCGGTAATAGAGCCAAAGATTTGGATATGTTCTGATCAAACATATGTGATTATTATAAAATTTACTAGGCTTAACCATCGAATGAACCCTGATACGTCGGTCATCTTTGATTTGGGGGTATTGGATAATTCCACCACTTCACCTTTCTGTAATTGTACTTCTAGTGATCCTGAAAGAAAGACTTTCCATGTCGCTTCGAACGATGGATTCATTATTGATCGTTAATCGATAATGGGTAAGTATAGAAAGATAATTTCAAAGGATGGTACGAATTGTTTTTCAAGTGCGAGTTAGCTATCTACACCAGATGGTTCGTTCACAGTGTTTGGGACACTGGACTCATTCCATATAGATACACACTGCACTTGCCCCAGTTAACGCTTAGAATTCAATTAGTTAACACACATTGGATTCCTTTGAATCAAAGTGTTGGGGACGTGGATATTTCTATTTCAAGTTTATTTTACCTGACCATGTTGAATGCTAAGTTCTACTATTTTAGAATGACTAGTCAATCATCTCACCGCAAGTCTAGTAAAAGACCATCTACTCCTTTTGAGAGTGAATCCACTACTGCCCCAGTTTCACCATCCATTCTGGTCGAAACCAACTAGTCTATGACTTAAGGATTTGAGAGCCAGATAGTGCTGATGGATCCCGTCCTACCCCCATTGCCTCCAGGGTTAATCGTAACCGATCTACCGGAATAAATATCCACCGTTTTGACCAATAAAATGCTTAGTAACATTTGCTTACAACATGGCATCTCCACAGAAGATGTTCGCCTACCAGCAAGAAATGAATCTGCACATTATCCCTCGCCTATTTTCTCTACTTGTAGTCGATATATTTGTCTCAACGGCACTGCCCCACCTTTAAATTTTTCCCAAGGTGTTTCCTAGGAGAAATCGGGCTTGCTCCATTCCAAGTTCATCCAAATGGGCTTGCCTTATTAGGTTCCTCGTATGTCATATTCATGCAAAGATTTGAACGTCATCCCCGATTCCATGAGCTTACATATCTTCTCAAGTTCAAGAGGAGAAATTTTTTCCCATCCTTTGTAATCACCGAGGCCTGGACCAGATGCAAGGTTATTAGGAAACTTCGTAATAAGTGTTCCTTGATTAAGAGCAATTATTTCTTTGTGCGTTGCCCAGAAGGATTCAATCGCTTCTGGTTAAAAAGAATTGAGTTTTGTCCTATCAATTCCTCTCATATTAGATCTCTATATTACAAACTAAATGTGTGCCTTCCATAGGTATTCCTACGCAGGACAAGAGATCAGAGCATAAGAATATGCTCGAAAACTTGAAAGCCATTAGAACGAGCCACCATTCCATTAAGTTCCTTTTGATGAACGAGAACTAATAAGAATATGGACTGCTTGCACTAGGAAGAATAACTGATACTAAACTTCGACACAGAGCACTTCTAGGTCTCGTACTCATTCTAATGCCCCTTCTCGGAGTTCTGACAATGATACTCAAGAAGAAGAAGAGGAAGGTGCTTCTGCTGAGGAACGTGGGGAAGGAACTACTGATGCATAAGCTGACAAGCCCATAAGAGGTGATGAGGAAGAGGCTGTTGAGACAGGGGCTGACGAGCCTACATAAGATGATGCCCCTGGTCGTGAGGGTGATAGTTCTAGAATTCCCACAATCCTAGAGGAAGACGAGCCCGTGAAAAGGAGAGATGGGACACAGCCAATAGTAGCTAAAGAGGAGGAGATCCTAGATGATGACGACGATGATAGTGACTTTCACGTCACCGAGGAAGAAGTGTATGAATCCTTTGGTGAATCGCCAGCTTGAGCCCTAACCTTCCTAACACCCCTTCTCTGAATCTGTTGACCACCAAGGTACAGAGCCCCAAGCTCCCGATCTTCCCTCCTCTAGGGAAAACCACCGTTGAAACTCCACAATATATTGGAGGTCAAGCTGCTACAAGTCTCATCAAAGATATGTTGGCTTCTGACTTTCTAAGAGCTGTTTTCATTCATGTGAATGAATTCAAGGATATCTCGATTAGTGATATGTGGACAATATCGGCTCGCAAATTAACATCTCTTCTAGCTTTCATGAGTGAGAAGGTGGAAAGTCTCCAACCCTTAAACCATGCCGATAGAGGTAGAGTATACAGAGAGTCTTTGACTCTGCACACTTCACTTTAGGGATATAAACACACATTTTGCATCGAGTCAACTTTCTTATCTGAAGTGTTAACATCACTTTACCTTTTGTTTTAGGTTCCAAGGGCCGTGGACTGTACCATCAACTTTGTCAAAAATCTGGCTCATACAAGGATCAAACTTCAGGTCCTTCCCATCTCTCCTATCGTGAAACAGACGAGGAGAGGAGGAAGAGAAAGAAGACTCCACTTAAAGAAGGAGCATAAGATGGTAAAGAAACGAAAAGGGGACGATGAGAGTGAGTGCTTTCGGTGATGCACACAAGCGCCATATAGACTCTCGTGAACGCCATGAGGCTTCATTTCCCATTACTCCCTTTCGCACCGAAGCTCAGACAGCCGCACTATAGGAAGTGCCTTCATTCTGAACCATAACTAGTGCAGCTGCCCCCAATTCTTATGGGTAAAAGGAGAAGTTTGTACTTCCGCCTGGTCCACCCATGCTCCAAGCTGTTTACTCGAATTTATTCTTAAAGGGTGTTAAGTTCGATAATAACTTCAAGCCTACCAATATAACCACTTCCTTGCGCAATCTTCAGATAGTCCGCAACGACTTAGAAGCTAGATTTGATTGATAGCATCTCACGAATGCCCTTTTGGACGTGAATGTATCAATTATCAAGAAATGCTCTTATTCGAGGCTGAAAGGGCATACCATGATAAAGCGATCAAGGATCATGATACTGAAATAACCAAGCTAAAAGTTGAAAGGGATGCTGCCTTAAAGGGAATGGCCGCCAGCAACAAGTTATTAATTGAGGCAAATTGGGCTCACAATAGAGCGCTTATCATGATTAAAGAGTAGCTCAAGAATGCTCTAGAGAATCCGGCAAACTAACAGAGTAGATCGTCATTGCAGAAAACACTATTAAATCCTGGGATAAAACCATTGCCAATCAAGCCGCTTCCATCATCGAACAAGCCATCGAACTTACCCGACTCTGTAAGGAGAACGCACGGTTGGTCAAGGAGAAAGAAGAAGCTACATATGGCAAACTGGCGAAAGAGATCGACCATCTGTACACACGTTCAGAGCTTTCGGTGCTTCAAACAGCACATGATGAGGCGATAGGCCAGATGGACGCCAGTATGCTTCACCTCTACACTTGGAATGTGATGAACATGGAAAGCCATAAGTGGCTTGGTGATGATTATCCTAGGACTCTCGCCCTGGTCTGGGAGAAAATGCTGGTAATAATGGAGAAGGCCAAGGATATGCTCTCCGAGGAGGAATTAATGGCTTCCTACCTCAGCTCCGAAGACATAGAATTTTTTGCCATTGGTAGGCAGAATCTTCGAGAAGAGGGAGAGAAGGATGTCGCTGATACCGCTGCTAAGGCTCTTGCTGGCCCAAGCTCTTCGAGTCAGCATCAAACACTTGTTTCTACTTCCAAAGAGAAAATGGAAACCATTCCGATATCCACCACTACTATTTTCAGAGCTGCTCATATTCATATATCTTTTGAAGCCTAAGATGAGCCACACCTTTCTCTAGCTATCATGCGACCTCCGAGATGGGGATTGGAAGAGGAACCTTTGAAGTTGTAGTTTGTGACCAAACTCAAACAACTGGACCAGGTATTTTCCTCATCTCTCCAATGTTCCAAATGCTTCGACCAATTCCAGAATATTTTACTAAACTATACAACTATGTTTCTCAAATTGAAGATCAGCCAACACTTCCTTTATTGCCCCCAAGCTACTCAGAGCTTAGGACCCTTGCTCTCTTCACTACTTCTACTACCGTCACTCCAGTTGCTTTCGGTATGGTTCCTGTCTCCAGGTCCGGGCTTGGACCCAATACCGAGTAGATAGAAGCACTGTAAAATTTGGAGGATGTCTTTGTATCTATGGACAAAGAGGTAGTAGTCACTAGTTAGTCAGAGCCAACGGACAAAAGGGCGATGGTGGAGAGGCTATAAGAGGAAAAGAGAGGGCTTTAATTGAAGAAGGAAAAGGGGGAGGCGAAGCGCAAGACTCCGACCGCTATCAAGCTATGGATGCCAAAGGAGGGAAGTGCAGCTATCAAAAGAAGATCCCAATCTGCCCAGGAAAAGGTAGCAAAGGAAATAAAAAGTAATGATGCACTTGGGTGCTTATAGAGTGGAGTACTTATGGTCTTTTTGGTATGTGTCTCTTGCATTGTTTGAGTTTGTACAAGTACAGAGTCTGTGCTCAGTATTTCTTTCCTTGTTACTTTAATGGAGCCTACATTTTGTTTTTGTTATGTCCAAAAAGGCTGATATTGTGTGGGTACATCCCCCGCTGTTTGAATTGTACAAAGAATGGTACTGGTAGTGAAAAGATTAACATTTCCACTGTAATCTTTCTTGTGTAATTCCCTGTACTTTACATACTATGCCTACTTATATAAAACTATGTATGTACATGATACAATTGTATGTCTTGTCATTTCCATATTAAAAATTGTTGTACTGTGCGATGTGTGCATTTACCACAACTTTATGCATGTAAATAGTGCAATTTGCAATGGTGTTTCTATACTGCTTTGCCTAGTTCTATCACTGTTGCCAAAATTCTTCATTTGACATAACAAAACTATGGTGTATCTTATCTTAACTTGTTCAGACTGTATGTTGGTGTTTGTATGCCCCCTACTCCATAGTGCTAGTTCCTCCAAACTCAAGGTTCAAGTAATTGATTAGAGACCGGTTGTTCTGGGCAACTCGTTTGGTTCCCCCAGTCTGGGTTATGCAGTAGACTCCTATCTTCGAGAACCTATGATTTTGATGCTCGATTCCGAGCATTCTGTTCCCTGATAAAATTCCTTTAAGTTCAGAGTTAACATCCTGTTCACATATTAGTTTTTGTCTCCGGAAACTTTTTAATAGCCTGGGTAATTGAATTTTATTCCGATGTTGCCGTTGATCTGGCGGTTTGGTCTTTCAAGATATTGCCAGAGCAATGTTGCATTCCACCAATCCAGTAATAGGAAATTTTCCCAACGTTGCTGGAGCAATGTCGGTGCTTATGAAATAAAAACGAGCTCTCTGCATTACGGGGATAACATAAATTACTATAGGACAAAAGGAATTCTCGATGTCACCTGGGCGACATCGGTATTTGTGAAATTTCAAATCGATTTTCTCGTCGATTCAGCGGTCTAGTGGTCTGTACTCCCAATTTAGAGAATGAGGGGTATTTTCTCAGTTGAGCGGGGTGTATATGGGTTACCTACTTGAACGTGATTCCATTAGTTCAAGCAGCTACGTGCGACTTACGAGTGGCTCACCGAAGATTGCTTACAAGAGCGCGGTTCTATCGACTCAATAAGCAAAGAAATGGCATGTACTTGAACATGGTTCCTGCAGTTCAAGCAGTGGAGGAATGGAGCATACATGAATATAGTTCCATTGTTTCGAGCACGAATGAATGGAGCATACTTAAACATGGTTCCATTGGTTCAAGTAGCGAAGGAATGGATCGTTCTTGAATATAGTTCCATCGGTTTAAGCAGCATAGTGTAGGTTATGAGTGTGCATGAAGATTTGGGCCTTTCTGATGCTACCAAAGCAACGCCGGTTCTAAGAAGGCTGGGATCAATTTTTCCCATCGATCTAGCAGTTTGAGTCGATTTTACCATTGACTTGGTAGTTTGCTTACATGCACACGGTTCCATTAGTTCAAGAAGTGAAACTTTTATTAATAGGATGAGAAGGTAGGCAAGTCCTGCTAATTTAAATGACCCATGTATCTTTGGGTGGCCTTTTTGTGAAAACAGGAAATATATAAATTAGTGTTAAATAAAATTATGCCATGGCAAATCGATGTTCCAAGCATGGGGGTTGGAGTTCCGTCGACCATTGTCAATTTGAAAGTTCCGTCTCCAAGTTTTTGGCGGATCACGTAAGGTCCTTCCTAGTTTGGGCTAAATGCTTCCATACCCTGGAAGATTCGTTTCAGGACGAGATCTCCCACTTCGAAGTGTGGTTGCAGACTTTGGTGTTGAAGTGTCGCACTGCCCTCTTTTGGTGAGCAATGATCCTTAGTTCTGCTTCCACACGCTTCTCATCGATCTGGTCAAGTGACTGGAGCAAATTTTGCTCGTCCTTATTTTGATTGAAGAGTCGCTTCTGATGAAAGGGGACTTCCAGTTTCACTAGGATCATTGCTTCTGAACCATAGGCCAAGGCAAATGGTGAGTACCCCGATCGTGGAATTATGTGTTGTGCTATAAGCCCATAATGCAAATGGAAGTTCATCTACCTAGTTTCCTTTAGCTTTCATTAGTCACTTCTTGATAGTGGATTTAATGAGTTTGTTCACTACTTCCACTTACCCGTTTTCCTATGGGTGCACTACTACGGAAAACTCTTCTCGATTCGATAACGCTTGAAGAAGTCTTTGGATTCAGCACTCTCGAACCATTGTCCATGATGATTTTGCATGGTACCCCAAATCTGCAAATAATGTTTTTAATTACAAATTTAATTACCTTTTTAGTGGTAATGGTGACAATCGATTCTGATTCAGCCCATTTGGTAAAGTAATCAACTACAGCGATATCATATTTGGCTTCCCCTTTTGCTATTGGTAGTACTCCAATTAAATCAATTTAGTAGATCACAAATGACTAAGGGCTGGCCATCTACAAGTTCTGAGGATGGGGTTGTCGGGATCTTCGAAAATCTTCAGCATCGATCATAATGCTTGGCGTAGTCTGTTGTGTCTCGGTTGATTATGGGTCAGAAATATCTATAACGTACATCCTTCTTTACCAGTAATCGTCCGCCGGTGTGGTCGTCGCGATTGCCTTTATGGAATTCCACCATAATATTCTTGGCTTCATCTTTGGTTACACACCTTAGTAGGTGGTGGAGACACCTCTCCTGTATAGCACTCCATCTTGTAGCACGAACTACGTGTCTTTCAAAGAAGCTTCTTTCGTTCATTCTGGTTTCCTGGGAGTATTCCTTTGAGCAGATAATCCTTGATTGGCATCTTCCACGATTCTTTCTCTTCCATAGTCTTCCAATCTACATCCATCTAATCTATGCTTGGAGAAGCTAACACTTCAACCAAAACCAATCCCATTGATTGTGTATCTCTAGAACCGGCCAGCTTGGCTAGGAATCGACCTTCACGTTCTGTTCCCTGGGAATATGGGTTATCGTGTAGTGTTCAATGTTGTTGAGCAGTTCCCATGCTTTTGATAAGTACGGAGCGAGATTTGCCGCTTTAGCTTGATATTTCTTCTTTACCTAACAAATGAACATCTAAGAATCACTATAGATATGCATAGCTTTAACTCCCAGCTCCTTCATAATTTTCAATCCTACTATCAATGCCTCATACTCCGCCTTGTTGTTAGTAGCAGGGAACTCCAATTTTGAAGGCATAGAAAATCAAAGCATCCTTTGGGAGTCTCAAGCATAACTCCTGCATTCGAGCAGAATTTGTTTGATTCGCCGTCGATAAATAGATTTCATCATGATATCACTTTCGTTTTCTCCTGCTCTTCCTCATCTCAAATGGTGAATTATATTCCATGACAAAATCAGCCAACTCCTACCCATTAATTGCTCTTCGAGGAAGATAAGTCACAACATACTGGCTTAATTCAATATTCCACTTCAAAAATCCCCTTGAAATCTAAGATCGATGAAGTATCTATTTCAAAGGTTGATCTACCAACACTTAAATTGGATGAGTTCGAAAGTACAGTCGCAACTTCCTTGATGCTATTAGTAAGCAATATGCCAATTTTTCCAACTTCGGATAGTTCCATTCAGCTCCAGTGAAGCATTTGCCGATGTAGTAGATGGGCCGTTGAATTTTGGCTTCCTCTTGTATAAGCGTTGCACTTAGAGCATGATAGGACACCACCAAGTAGATGAACAAGTTTTCTCCTTCCATCGGCTTGGATAGGATCGGTGGACTCTCTATGTGTCACAGTAGTTTTTCAAGAGCCGTGTGATAATCCTGATTTCACTCGATGTTCTTCTTACCTTTCTTTAGTGCATCGAAGAATGGTATACACTGTTTATTACTTTAAAATGTGTTGCGAGTAGGTTCATTAGTGACAAGGGTTCATTAGTATGTTTCTTTTCAAATTGTATTTGCTTTCATATCAGTTTCATTCGGGCTTTTGTGTTGGGCTGTTTGTATCTTATGTATATAAATATACATCTCTGTATCAGCTGAAGTAAATAAGATTGAATAATATAAACATTTTGTTTTTCCCGCTTAATTTGTAACATGGTATCAGAGAAGCTCGATCCAAAATAATTTCTCGTTGATTCTTTTACCTGTTTCCTGATCGATTCTCAATATGTCGGAAGGCAAATCGATCACGGATGTAATGCCTGTAATGTCGAAAATTACTGAGCATAAATTGGGGGAATCAAATTATTTTGATTGGAGCAAGACTATTCGACTCTACCTTCGAAGTATTGATAAGGATGATCATCTTCGAAGAAATCCACCTGTTGAAGATTCAGATGTTAAAGAGGATCAGGTATTGCTTAGGGATGATGCTAGGCTATTCCTTCAAATCAGGAATACTATTGACGGTAGTATTATTAGTTTGATAAATCACTGTGAGTTTGTGAAAGAGCCGATGGATTATTTGGAATTTCTGTATTCTGGAAAAGGAAATCTAAGCAGAATGTATGATATATGTAATCATTTTATCGTGTAGAGAAACAGGATCAGACCTTAATGAACTATTTCATGAATTTCAAAAGGATTTATGAAGAATTCAATCTGCTATTGCCTATAAGTTCGGATGTGAAAATTCAACAGTAACAAAGGAAGCAGATGGCTATTATGAGCTTTCTTGGAGGCCTTCCATCTGAATTTGAATCAGCCAAAGCACAAGTATTGTCTGGATCTGATGTTAAATCTTTACAAGAAGTATTTAGTCGAATTTTGAGGTCTGATAGTTCAAGTAATCAAAACCCTACCGCATCTAATAGTAGTGCTCTAATTGGTCAAAGAAATTCTGGAGGAACGGTTAGATCTGAAAAGAGAGTTATGAACACTTCAAACTCATGCTCTTATTGCAAAAAGATTGGACATACATATCAAAGTTGCTGGAAACTTGCTAAACGAAGACAAAATAATGGAGGTAATGGATCATATGGTAATAACAAACAGCAAAGTCCACCAAATCATACTGCAAATGTTGTAAAGGAGACTGAAGACGGTTTTGTGTTAGTTAATGCAGAGGAATATGTGAAGTTCATTGAATACAAAGAAGGATTGAAGAATGCATCAAATTCTGTATCAACAGTGGCTAGATCCAACAAGTGGATAATTGATTCAGGGGCAACAGATCACATGACAGGTAACTCACAATTATTCATTGAATTTCAAGAGAATAAATGTGCTAAATATATTACTTTTGCTGATGGCTCAGTAGCAAACACAAATGGATCTGGAACTGTTAATCTCACTACACAATTGTCATTAACCTCAGTCTTACATACTCCAAAGCTAGCTTTTAATCTGTTGTCAGTTAGTCAACTAACCAGGGAAATGAATTGTTGTATATCCTTTTACCCCAATCATTGTGTATTCCAGGAATTAAAGAACATGAGGATTATTGGTAAAGGTTATGAGCAAAATGGATTATATGTGCTGGAGGAAGATCAATCAATTGCTGTAGCCTGTATAAATAAAGATGAAGCACTCAAGGTTCATTGTAAATTGGGTCATCCATCTTTACTTAATTTCAAGAAATTATGTCCTGAATATAATTCTTTACAAGTTCTAAACTGTGAGTCATGTCAATATGCTAAACATCATAGATTGTCTTCAAATCCAAGAATAAATAGAAAAAGTAATTCTATGTTTGAGCTTGTTCATTCTGATATATGGGGACCATCTGCTGTCATTTCTAAGCCTGGTTTTAGATATTTTGTCACGTTTGTGGATGATTATACACGCACAACATGGTTATTTCTTATGAAGAGTAGATCTGAGTTATACTCTATTTTTTGTAAATTTTGTGCTGAAATTGAAAATCAATTTAATGCTGTGATTAAAACACCGAGGAGTGATAATGCTAAAGAGTATACATCTGAATCATTACAGAAGTTTATGAGTAATAAAGGCATAATCCATGAGACTTCATGTGTAGATACTGCTTCTCAAAATGGTGTTGCAGAACGTAAGAATAGACATTTATTGGAAACAGCAAGAGCTTTAATGTTCCAAACAAGCATGCCAAAATACTTTTGGGCTGATGCTGTGTTGACTGCTTGTTTCCTCATAAATAGGATGCCATCATCAGTGCTAAGTGGTGAGATACCATATAAACTCTTATTTCCAGATAAACCATTATACCCAGTTAAACCTAGATTGTTTGGATGTACTTGTTTTGTTAGAGATGTCAGGCCAAATTTATCTAAACTTGACCCTAAGTCAGTTAAGTGTATATTTGTGGGGTATTCACGTGTTCAAAAGGGCTATAGATGTTATTGTCCAAGTCTTGGAAAGTATCTTGTGTCTGTTGATGTAACATTTCATGAAGACATACCTTACTTTCAAGCTTCACAAAATTCATCAGAAAATACCCAGCAGGTGAATGATGAAGTCGATGATTTTCTTATATACACCTTGAATGATAATACACAAGAAGAAGCAACTGTTGCTCAATCAGAGGTTCCAGTCCATGAACCAATTCCAACTATTGATCCAGAACTAAATCTCCTCATTGCTTTGAGGAAAGGTAAGAGACAATGTACATACCCTATATTATCATATGTGAAATATGATCATTTACCAGCTCAAACATGTTTACTTCTCAAGACTCTTGATAGTGTGACTACATCAAAGAATATCACTGAAGCTTTATCTAATATTAACTGGTATAATGCTATGGTAGAAGAGATGAATGCTTTGAAAGCAAACAAAACATGGTATTTGGTTAAATTACCTCAAGACAAGAAAGCTATTGGGTGTGAATGGGTTTATTCGGTTAAGGTCAATCCAGATGGGACTATTGCAAGGTATAAAGCCAGACTTGTGGCAAAGGGTTATGCACAAGTATATGGGGTAGATTACTTAGAAAATTTTTCTCCAGTGGCTAAGCTAATTTCAATTAGATTACTCATCTCTTTGGCAACTGTGTACAACTGGAGACTGCATCAATTGGACATTAAAAATGCTTTCTTACATGGTGATCTACAAGAAGAAATGTACATGGTTCAACCTCCTGGATTCAAGGTTAAAGCTGAAGATGGGTTGGTGTGTAAGTTGAACAAGACCTTGTATGGACTAAAACAGAGTCTAAGGGCATGGTTTGGAAAATTTAGCAATGTTGCGGAGTCATTTGGTATTATGAAGAGCAAGTTTGACCATTCAGTATTCTATAAGAGATCTAGTGCAGGTATCATTCTTTTAGTTGTTTACGTTGATGATATTGTTATCACAGGAAGTGATGAAGCAGGAATCATCTCTCTAAAACAGTACATTCATAAGCATTTTCATACTAAAGAATTAGGAGAATTAAGGTATTTTCTGGGTGTTGAGGTCATTAGAAACAAGGAAGGAATGTTTTTATCTCAAAGAAAGTAAATTTTGGACCTATTAGCTGAGACTGGAAAACTTGGTGTGAAGCCATGCAAAGTTCCAATGATACCAAACATTGATCTGTCAGTGAAAGGAGAAGTATTAAATGAGCCAGAGAGATATAGAAGGCTAGTTGGAAAGTTAAATTATCTCTCTGTAACCAGACCCGATCTAGCTTATGCTGTCAGCATAGTGGGCTAGTATATGAATTCACCAACAGTGCATCAATGGAAAGCTGTTGAGCAAATATTAGGATATTTAAAAGGAACAGTTGGATATGGTCTTATGTATTTGAATCATGGTCATACAGAGATAGAGTGTTTCTCTGATGCAGACTGGGCCGGTTCTAGGGTGGACAGGAAATCTACAACAGGTTATTGTGTGTTTGTAGGAGGGAATCTAATATCATGGAAGAGTAAGAAACAAAATATTGTAGCTCGGTCGAGTGCAGAATCTGAGTACAGGGCCATGGCAAAAGCAGTGTACGAGATAATGTGGGTAGATCACTTACTGTCTGAAACTGGATTTGAAGTGCAGAAGCTAATTACTTTGGGTTGTGACAATCAAGTTGCTGTTTATATTGCCTCAAATCCAGTTTTTCACGAGAGAACTAAACATATTGAAGTGGATTGTCACTTTGTTCGAGAGAAGATGCAACAGGGTTTGGTGTGTGCTAAGCATATTGGAACGAAGGAGCAAACTGCTGATGTGTTTACTAAGGCTGTTGATGGAAAGAAGATGGAATACTTGAGAAGCAAGTTGTGCATGGTGAATTTACATGCACCAACTTGAGGGGGAGTGTTGCGAGTAGGTTCATTAGTGACAAGGGTTCATTAGTATGTTTCTTTTCAAATTGTATTTGCTTTCATATCAGTTTCATTCGGGCTTTAGTGTATTGGGCTTTTGTGTTGGGCTGTTTGTATCTCATGTATATAAATATACATCTCTGTATCAGCTGAAGTAAATAAGATTGAATAATATAAACATTTTGTTTTTCTCGCTTAATTCGTAACAAAATAAATAGACTTAATGCTGCGATCTTCTCGTTCAAGCTTTGCAACTCCTTCTTTATTGAGGGGGCTGTAGCATTCTGTAAGATGGCCATCTGCTCTGGATTAGCTTCGATGGCGTTTACTGTGAACCCGAGAAATTTTCCTGACAAATCACTGAACGAGCACTTTAAGGGGTTCAATTTTATCCCATACTTCCAAAGGATTTCAAACATTTTCAAGAGATTATCAAAATGATATCCAGATACCAGTGATGTTACAAGCATGTCATTCACATATACTTTCATCGTCCGATCTGATTTTTGAACATTGCATTGACTAATATTTGGTAAGTAGCAGTAGCATTCTTTAGGCCGAACGACATCACATGATAACAATACACTCCTAAGTCGATGATGAAGCTAGTGTTGTCCTAATCTGGCTCATGCATCATAATCTATTGTATCTTGAGTAAGCATCCATGATTGAGGGCAACTCATATCCCATGGTTCCTTCAACTAGCTGGTTGATTTTAGGCAGTGGAAAGCTATCCTTAGAGCAAACTTTGTTCAAATTCGAGTAGTTGACCCAAGTCCACCACTTCCTATTCGATTTCTTGACTAGCACATGGTTTTACTCCTATTCGTGACATGTTGCATCACGAATAAAGCCATTAGCCAACAGCTTATCCACTTCTTCTTCCAACGATGCGGATCGCTCCAGACCCAGACTGCATCTTTTTTGCCTTATTGGTGCGAATATGGGATCAATATTAAGTGCGTGAAATGCTGTCTCTGGCGAAATCACATACATATCGAAATGCATCCAAGCGAACACATCCAGATCAGCACAAAGAAATATTATCAGTTCATTTTGCATCTTGACTCCAAGCTTTGAACCTATCTTCAAGACCCAAGTCAAGTCGTCCATGTTGATAGGGACAACAACCGTAAACTCCATTGTTGCTGCCCGCTCCTCCCCCGAACTCTTCTTCCTAGGGTCCAAAGCCTCGTTAAAGCGGCTATGGTCCCCGTGTTAGGGACGGTTTTGTAATTTCTATGCTTGCGATTCATGAATGTGGAGAGACTTCACCACATTCTTTCCTTTCTCACAACGCTTAGATTCGCATAGTTCAGCGATGTAGCATTCTTTTGTAGTGCTTTGGTCTCTCCTCACTACTCTAACACCATTCTCCGTTGTGAACTTCATGGTAAGGTACCAATGAGCCAAAGCTATTCTGTAATCAGCAAGGGCCGATCGACCCAAGAAAGCGTTGTAAGGAGAATTTCATTGACTATTACGAAGGTTTGGATAAGGACCACCCTTCATTCTCCTTCTTCGAGCTCTACAGGTGAGTCAATAATCCCTATTGGCTATCTTGGTTCTTCTGCAAAGCCCTAGATCTTAATTCGGCACACAGTCACATCTTTGATGCTTATCTTCATACGATCAAATGTATGCGGAAACAAAATGTTGACCAAGCTCCCACTATCAACCAATGCTCGACGCATAAGTATCGATCCAATTTCGATGGTTACCACCATCATGTTGAGGGTTGGTGCTTCTATTCCATCAGTATCCCGACTCCGAGATACAATATCATCTATGATTGTTTTCTGCGGTTTGGCCGAAGGTTCATCCCCAATTGCATAGCAAGTTTCCTTGGGAGTCTGCTTTAGTGTACTTGCATATCGCTCCATCTCGCCCCAACTTTTCTATGTTGGGTGAGGTCCTCCAAAAATGGTACTTATGACAAGTCTCTGATCAGTTCGATGAGTTTCTTCTCGCCTGGATCTGGGCTAATTTTCTTGATTGCTTGGAACTCGGGGTCCAACAGGTTGGTCAAAGCTTTATGGTTTCTTCATGTAATGTTGGAGCCTATTGTTCTATAACGATCAGAATTTTCGATCCTGAAAATCGACACTAATATGTCCACTGCATTACATACCGAGAAATCGAATGTCGAAAAACTCGATGGTAAAGGAAAAGAAGAAAGAAAAAGACAAGAAGAAAATTAATAGCACAAAATCTCACAGCGGAATGAATAATCTATAATATACATTAAATCTTTACACAAAACTCAAACTGTAATATATGTATATACAAACATTATTCAGAGTATCCTAACTTATTTCGGTCTGAACAGTTATACAACATGTCCTTACAATTTGTTGATAATTACCACAATAAACACATTAAAAAAAACCATCTACGTGAATACGTCTTTGGGCCTCCAGCTCGTCTTCTGAAGCTCTAAAACATTAATATGTAATATGCTCGGTCTGACCTGAGAATTATAATAGAATAATAGCCGCACTACAACAAAATCTATTTTTTGCAGCACGATGAAGCAGCGTTTTAATGAAAATTTTGCTGTTACATGCATGGATTATTCAAAAAAAAAAAAAAAAAAAAAAAAATCTCCAAAACGCTCCTAGCCAGGTCAGCATGAAATAGGAGGGAAAGTAAAAATATGCCGCGCTCCTGCGCTACTCAACATCGACCGCTTTCCCTCTCTCCCCCTCTCCCCAGATATTCCTATACCAATCCCTAATTTAGCTAAAAAATCAAACTCTACAACGTTCTCACTCTCAGAATACGTGATAACTGTCGGTCACTCTCCCTCTCTCCGCTATCGATCTCTCTCCCTCTCTCCACAGCCGAACTACAGCGCGCACCACAACTTTGCCGTCCATCTCCAAAATACGTGACTCCTTTGGCCAGCTATCAAGTTATTGTAGTCCTTGCTGAGGTGAAAATGTTTACTTTTTTTTCTTTTCCTTTTTCATCTGTACCTCATGGCTTCACATAGTTTCTTTAATAGATCTATGTTTCGTGACTTTAGATAATTAACATGGTCTGCTTCTTGCATATGTATCCTTTCAGAATGGTCAGAAGTTTAAGATTGAGTACATTTTGCTAGAATGTAGTTATAAGTTATTTTGAAAATCCTTTTGTCTATATTGTACAGTTTTACTATCACTGAACATAGCAACGAAGTGTGTAAATTAATTTGAACAAGGTCTTTTGCAAACTTCTTCATTTTCATTGTTGTTGAAATGTTATGAAGAGTTATCGACACACCAATGTAACTTTCAATTTTGGATAGGACTTCCTCTATTCATAACTCTGTATCCAGTGAATGAATATTTGCCCGTATTTGAACATTGTCGATTATTGTGTATTTGCATTTGTAACCAGGAACTCATTAATCCATTTTCAATATTTTTCCGAAGTTGGAATATGTTTTTAATGTAAAATTCTGTTAAAATCATATTCATCCTGAAACTACAGAACATAATAATTATTCTCCTCTTTGTGAATTTGAAATAATTCAGTACATGAAATATGTAATGTTGTTTCTGATGGAAAGCAAAAATTAAACATAACAATTTGGGTTCTAGCTTTATGAAGTTATCATGTTAACTTATATTTTTCCAATCATATAGGTTTAATTAATATTTTTAGTGAAAAGGGATTTCTCTTCTATGCAAACAAATTTACATAGTAATTGAGACTGTTTTTTTTAGTTTGCAATTTAGTTTACTAGAGTATATCCATTTATATATTGGCTTGGTTCTGTGTGAGTTAGGTGTGTGCACACCATTATGCTTTAATTTTATAAAGTGGAAAGAGTATCAACTGAAATCCATACTTGATTATGGTATGAAAATGTCCCTAATTAAACTAAAATTGTTAATGGCCAATATATCAGTTATGTTTTAAATTTATATTTGATAGTTTGCTATGTTAAATACAAATATTATAAATGGTTGATTGCCTATTCATTGAATTTTCTTGTCTATTCATTGAATTTTCGCTAAGACCTCATTTTTTGCCAATTTTTTTCATAAAAGCTTCTTTCCGAATCGTTTTCTACACAATTTGACATACTATTATTCATTATTTGTCCATGGGAAAGTAACTCAATAAATTTTAGTATTTACATGTCATAAAAGATGCATCCTGATGAAGCTTTGCTTCCTGTGGTATTATATCCACTGTTGTACCATATGACCCTTTATGTGCATTTGAGTGTAGGGTTGATGTTTAATATCCATTTATTTCTTATTTATTTATTTTTCCTAAGTAGAGCTTGCTTTCTGGGATGAGTTGTACATAATACTCTTGATCATTGATTAAAAGTTGTTTTTGTGCCTGAAACTTGTGTGGTCATGGATTGTATATGTTAAATGTTAAAGGCAGTTCTAGCAATTTTGAAACATTAATTTTCTTTTTTGCTTCTCTATTACTTTTCAGAGTCTTTAATTATTATGGAAGATTACAATGTAATCTCTGAAGTGGAATTGAGTTTTATAAAATGTTACATTGGAAATTTGGTTTTTTATGTAAGGTATCAGAACAAGAAAATACACAACGTTAACTGCATCAAATGTGCACCAAAGAAACCTGGTAGTAAGTTTTAGTCCCTACAAATTACCATGTGATGTTAAATCTAGCAAACATTTTGACCATACCTGATTTAAGAATAGTTTTCATAGTTGTATAGCATCTCCAACTAAGCTTCACTCAGATTGGAATTTTCAGGTTATTGAAAACTAGCACTTTAACTTTCACGTATTAGGTGTTGCAAGAGGGTGTGGTTGGCAGCACATAGGCGCATAAATAAACCTCGGTGCATTTTATATTTTTGGAATTCCAGTTGCTATTGCTTGGCGATATACCATGTTCATGCAATTGTGACAAGTTGTACCAATTGGCGGCAACAGGTATGCTCCTCTGTGTTACTTCATTTTGCCCAGTCAGGGTACTACCCCTGTATAATCATTTAACACCATTGGTTGCAAAGGTGGTATTCAGTCAACTATGAGTTCTATTATCGTTTATGCAAACAGAGCATATGCCCAGTTTTGCAAACTGAGCATAGCTCAGTTGAGCAAGCAGAGCTTGAGCATAACTCAGTTGTGCAAATTGAGCATGTACCAGCTCAGTTGTGCAAACTGAGCTCGGCTCACTTGTGCAAACTGAACACAGCGCAGTTGAGGAAATCAAGCATATGCTCAGTTAATTGAAACTTGGATATGCTTAGTTATGCAAACTAAGCTATTTGGTGATATTGTTCTTATGACTGGTGGTGAGACAAGTGCCCTTAATATGGATTGTCGATCTTGGTTGCATTCCAAATTTGACAGCCCCAAGAAAAGGAACATACAAGTTAACGTATTGTGGTATTTTTGGCATTGAGTTGAAAGAGGTTTAAAAGTTAACGTATCTACTTGTTTTTAAAACATTTTTTTTGAAATTATTAGTGGTTACTATTCAAAATTTATTAATTTCTACTGAAATTAAATTTCTCAAGATCTTTTTTCAATGTCTGTTTGTTTATAGACAATTCTCATGATGTAAAACCACAAATCTGGCACCATAATGATGCATAACAAGGTGAAGTGCAACCAAGACCTCCTGCCCCACCACTACCTTATGCTTCTCCACATTTGCCTTATCCACCGCCGCCACAAGTACAATTTAGTAGTGCATATGGTGTTAATAATTCTGGATCTGAACCATTAACTCCTAGTTTTACTCCGTCCTATGCAAACAGCAGTTTTACATATAAAGAACTGTAAGTCGCTACAAATGGATTTTCTGAATTTAATTTTCTTGGACAAGGTGGATTTGGGTAGGTGCACAAAGGAGTGCTTCCAAATGGTAAAGAAGTTGCAATCAAGCAATTAAAAGCAGGTAGTGGGCAAGGAGAACATGAGTTCCAAGCAGAAGTCGAGATTATCAGGCATGTGCATCATAGACATTTAGTTTCGTTAGTTGGTTATTACATTTCTGGATACGACAGATTGCTTGTGTATGAATATGTTCCTAACCAGACTCTCAAATTCCATTTGCATGGTAAGCTTTCTTTGCTTCATTCTGCTCTAAATGCATTTGTATCTGTTTAGTATTGTAATTGTTAGGTTGTTACACACTATCCTGGTAGTCGAAAAAAACACCTGTCCTGCAAATTCTTTGTAAAATGGAAAATGCATCATTTGACAAAATTTAATCTGTATAATTTTGCTAACCATCCTGATGGTTTATGTCTGTTTATGATTTTTTTTAGTTTTCTCTCGGTTTTCTTTGTTTATCCTTGCATGTTGGACATTGGCAAGTGAACAACATTAACATAACTCTGGATTTCCTGGCATGTTATAGTAATAACATCAACACCAGTCATGGATCCAAAACATGACATCTACATCATCTGTATTACCAGCTAACAGTGTACTTAAACATTTCAATTAGTTAGCTGGAATTTGATCATATGTTAGGTTGGTTCTATTTTAACTTGTCAAACTGCCTTTTGTATCCGCTTATAAAGTTATAATTTTTTTGCTGACCAAATCATCATCCTTTGTTTAATATTCTTGAATCATTATTATAGTAATTCAGGCTCTAAAAACCCTAATAACTAAAAATTGTATATATCTTTGCAACACTATTCAATTGTATTTAATGATTTTCAAAAGACAAAAATGATAACGGAATTGAATCCTAAGGTGTAAATATTTTGAATGTGGTTTCAAGATTTCTTTTCTTTTCTTTTTCCCACTTATTTCTTTAGCGAACTAGCTGGAATGAAATTGCCATGTAGATCAATTGCAAGAGAAATCAAATCTAAGTACATACGTGGTTGCTAAACTGCATGCAAACATAGTATGTGGTTGACTGAGCACGCAAGCCTTTGTAGGATATATATAAATATATATTTATAAGTTATACAATGGTGATGTTTATATCAGCTGAGGGTAACCAAGGCCTCCTGCTTTTATAGGATTTTATCGTGATCAACATGCAAATGATCTTTTTATAGCACACAGATTTTCATGTTATTTTGATATGTAATCTTAATTCGGGTAACCAAGGCCTCCTATTTTTATAGCATTTTATCAAAATCCACGCATCAGTCCCCCAATTTGCTTCCATTTGTCCTTTAACAATTATTTTATTTTTATTTCTATTGTTGAATAAAAATCAAAAAATTTGAATCGCATGTTACGGAATTTATGATGCTTCAGTAACTCCCTCCTTTGTCCTCTTCTTTCTCCCCCCTCTCCCTTTAACATATACCCAGAGTTTAAATAAAACTAAGATACACCTTATTCTTCTTTGTGTTAAGTGTGGCTCGCATTGTAAATGGAGTGAGTACATGGATTGAATGGTTAAAGTCCCACATCGTGGAATATTCAGAATAATCGTGGTATATATATGGGATTGGTGGCACGTAACATTAGGGGATTCCTTTTGTTACAATGTGTTGCCAAGATCAGATTATATGCTCGATGGAGGCGATGCAGGGATGTTCAATCGGGACGCCGGCATGAGAGACTTCGACCGTTGACTCTGATAGACATGGTGAAGCGAACGCGTACGGTACGTGGGAATGCCGAAACTCAACATGGTATCAGAGCTCCATGGTTCGATGTGACCGGTATGATGCAGCGTGACCGAAGCATGGCTTCTAAGGGGCTTGAGCATGAGATGCTCGTCAAGGTGGAGATATGGTTAAAGCAGTCGCTCCGTCCTGCTTATGAGAACTCAGGGTAGCAGCTTGACTTCACTGCGAAGGGGACTCGGTATAACTCTAAGATGACTTGAGCAATGCTCGTCAAGGTGGAGATTGTTAGGTGTGGCTCGCATTGTAAATGGAGTGGGTGCGTGGATTGAATGGTTAAAGCCCCACATCGTGGAATATTTAGAATAATCGTGGTATATATATGGGATTGGTGACACGTAACATTAGGGGATTTCTTTTGTTACAATGTGTTGCCAGGATGTCCAATCGGGACGCCGGCATGGGAGATTTCGACCGTTGACTCCGATAGACACGGTGAAGCGAACGCGTACGGTACGCGGGAATGCCGAAACTCAACACTTTGAGTAGCTATATCCTTCTTTTTCTATCATATAGTTTTATTATTTTCATTCTCATAATATACATTTTACAGCAAAGAATGTACCTCCTATCGATTGGCCAACATGGTTGAAAATTGCCTTGTCTTCTACTAAGGGTTTAGCATATCTCCATGAGGATTGTAAGTTTATTAATACTTTTATCTTTCAATATGAATGAAATATTTTCAACTTATCTTCCTTTTATGAAGGCTGACTGAAGATTATCCATCATGATATCAAAGCAGCTAATATTCTTCTTGAGTTAAACTTTGACGCATAGGTAGGCCTAGGCCTGACATATGAAACTTGAAGCTCTATTATAGGTGCAAAAATTAATTTGGTAGTATTTCGTATTGCTTGTAGGTTGCAGATTTTGGCATGACAAAACCAAATACTGAAAATAACACCCATGTTTCTACACGTGTTATGGGAACATTTGGGTATGAGCTCCCAAAAAAAATACATATAAATTTCCATTAGATTTTTATCCTTGTCACTTTTTGTGTCTAATCTTCTGACTATGAAACATTGGCATAAATTTAAGATATATACCCACATTTTTTAGATGAACATCTCAAACTAATAAGTACTGAAATAAAAGTGAATTGATATGACAATCAGTATGAGAGTAGAACCCATTGCTTGTTGATGACCTGAACATCTTCTCCATGCATGATAACGTAGTATTTTTTGACATCCATGTAATCTTCGGTAATTATACCATTGACTAATTGCTTCATCACTAAGTCCTTAATTAACCAGAACAACTGATTCTTCCTACTACCTCATCTGCATGCATCTGCTAAATTTGTTTGTTCTTTGGTGATTTGTGTGTGTTTGTTCTTTGATGATCAAAGCACTTGCTTGGTTTACACAACAAAGATGGCAAGCACGTAAAAATGTTATTTCTTTTGTTTCATAACATGTGCTCCTTGTTGAAGTATATGCAGTAAAATTTCCCTAAAATATTTATCATATATACACATAAAAGTACATTGATAGAATAAATTATGATTAGTAGACTTATTTGATGTACTTCACACTAGAATGAATAGCCAACAGAAAACAATTGAAACTCATAATATAATTCATTTTATATTAACATCTGGGTAATGTAACTATTAACCGACATCTATTTTATGATTTCAGTCTTACTTACCATCAGAAACTCCCATAGGACTTATAGAGTTGAGTTAAAAGGAACTCGAGACAGTCCGCAACAATGGAAAAGGAAAAGGAAACATTTCAAAAGAATTTACGACTATGACACATGCAACGACCTTGGTGATCCAAGAAATGCAAGGCCTATGCTTGGAGGAAGCAAAGACTTGCCATATCCAAGGCGATGTAGAACTGGATGAGAAAAAACAAATGATGGTATGTACAACTAAAGTTTAGTGCTTCACTTGTATCACAACAATCTGCCATTTTATATGCATCATTCCTCTCAGTCAAGTTTGTCAAAACATTTAAATCCGCAAACTATACTTATCATTATGTTAGTGTGTGTATATCTATTTATACACTTGTGTGTGTACGCGCGCGCGCACACACACGTATAGGTATATACACGTACATATACACACACGTATATACACACACGTATAGTTATAGGTATACACATACATCTATACACATATCTATATGTATATATATGCGTAGGTATATGCATACACATATACATGTATGTATATACATTATATACGTATATGTATTTACCTATATATATATATATAACACACACGTACATGTATATACCGAACTGGCTGGATAAAAATCATAAATTGAAAGACGATGCATCATATACCATGTAAACTTCCTTTGTTTTTTAAAGTTACATTAAAAGAAACAATTTACTTGTGTCTATGACAATTATTTGATCCCATACATTTTTTTACTTTTCTTCTTCATATTTCAATGCTAAACCACACAAACTACAAACTGCAATATAGAGTGATACAATTCTTTTTTTGGCAACAACAATTCTGACAAGGCCCCCCTAAACTAAAATAAAAATGCCATCGTAAAGTCAGAATTAAATAAAATATACCAGTGGTGCTTTATCAATATTAGCAACTACCCTCTTTTATAATAACCAAAGATCGATTATAAGAAAACTTAAGATCTGAGCAACTTCTTTTGGCACATCAAGTTTTTCCTTCTTGCGTATGGGCCCTCAGATGTGTCCCGAATTTCACATCTCCACCCCATGTATTTTGTGATTTCTAGCATCTTATTTATCATGAACTTAAGGTCACGTACATATACAAGAATATGACAGACATATTACACATGAAATGTATCATCGGATATAATAAGCAAACAATAAGGTCATGAATTTTTGTATGAATGTATTAGACCATCACATATCTATTCCTTGAATAATACAAGTTATTATTTTATTTCATGTTATGGTAAAATAACTCAACAAGTAAAATGTTATGTTAAATTGATAGTAAGAATGCAGATTTTTCTATAATGAATGCAAATAAAAATAAAATAAAACTACTTTCTTCTAGCTACATTCTTTTAACATAGACAAAACCTTTTCTTGAAGAAAACATTTGATGCTTGACAATGCAGTGCAGGTCTAAGCATATTGGTAGATTTACTGATATCAAAATTAGCAGGACATATAAGAATAATGAGCTACATTGTGAATTAGTGACATCCAATTAATAATTTATACTTTTATACCTTATTTCATCAACTATCTAATAATTGCTGTTTAGTATGTAGAAGGAGTCAGCTGATTAACATTCAAATGACCCATTATGCCTCTTAATAAATTTACTTTAGATGGCTGACTTATTTTTTACAAAAAAACTTCGACTGGTCTTATAATAATTTTGATATGTTCAAACACCTATACTGGATTTATCATTACAGTACCCAAAAAAGCCAAAAGTTGATGAAATAGAAATAATGCTCATATATGGTAATGTGCAGCGTGATAAATAATGCATGACAGAATAAAAAAATCCAATTAAGAAATAATGCCTAAGAAACGTGTAAAAAGATTAGGAAAGCTTCGCTATACGCGAAGAAATTAGCCAACATAACACGAGCCATTTACCTCATGTCAGAGTACTAAAACAATGAAGATATCAAAGTAGGTAATGAAAGAACTAAAGTCGGTAGCAGTAAGAAAATTCATGTATTAAGCACCAAGCCAAAAGCATCAGTTTAGCTAGAGAACCAGAGATATGGAATAAAAAAATATACATGGTTTTTATCTTATTCAACATAAAAAGTCATGCAAAACAAAGAAATACAGGACAAAGATTTTTTAGCGGCATGATAATTTCCAAAATATTTTCTGTAACCATCTTTTAGTTTTTGGGCTTATCACGTATCGGTAGCCACATGGAAGTTCCATAATCTGTACATAGAAGTTATAATGAAACTCCTCTTTGCATTAAACCACAATGGCTGTAAATCTTCAGTACCATTTTCTTTGCACCATCATCTCTATGTCTAGAAATAACAAATGGATATATTGTACTTCTCCATTCCTGGTTTCCTGATGTTGAAGTTCAATTTCTTTCGAATTCTTCAAAATAATATTTGCTTCTATCAATATAACAAATATAGTGGACTTTTATTCCATATACCGTTCTAATATCAACTTCTCAGGGTTTGGTTTTTGAATTAATTGCATCTATTGTCAATAAACACTTACATCAACCTATTATTGTATTATGATTGAGTTTTTCAGGTCCTAGTTTATATATGTTAAGGAACTGTAATGTTCCATGATTCCTAACGTTAGAACTCAAAATGGGCATTTTACCTTTTCTGTTGCATCTATTATTGTATTTGTAGATCTGTTGTTCTTCTAGAATCGAATGCTTGAACCCTAGGATTAAAGGTAAAGGTATGGAGGATGCCAATCAAGTTTTAGCTTACTTTGCCATGTCAAAACTCGGAGAGCCTCATATTGATGGGATAACTAATACAATCCTTGAAGACCAGACAGCTACATTTGGCAAATGGTCATCCACCGTGGCATCTCAATTACACAGAGGAGGTCTCTCTTGCAAGGTATGAAATTTCATTCGATTTTATAGTAGGGTAAATTGCATAAATGTGATTTTCATTATTCTTACTGGATGGTCCATTACCAGATAGATGCATGTAAGCATCAAGTACCCTATATTTGAGTAGACATAATTCAATATTATGGAATTTTAACATTTCAATTCTTTTTTGGTTTATTATGCAATTGTTGGTGACATGACTATGATGGCACAATAATTAAGATCATGTTTATATAATGGACTATCTCATATTGTTGAGTCATTGGCAAGTAGAAGTACTCTCAAATGTATTTATGATTTCTTTGTTATCAGTGGCATCAACAAGGGCATAAGTAGTGCCAACAGTTAGATGATCCCATTATTGCAGGTTATATCATGTTGCATTATATTCCATCTTTCTAAATTTTCTTGAAAGATCAAACTTCTAGAGTAATTTTTTACATTTCGTAAGTTGAAAGCATATGCTGTGTATGTTGTTCAGTTACAGTTATTCCCTAAAAGATTCATTGCATATATATTTATACATGTGCAAACTAGATGGACTAGCAATCTGTTTGAATAAATCAAACATATTCATCCTTATTTATTTCACAATTTGTTTGCTTTCTTGTGAAAATATTCAAGCTCTTAAGAAGGATGCTTTTGAGAGACAAATGTTTGAGAAACTGGTATGGAGCGCCTAAATTGCAGAGTCGATGAAAGTTGGCAAACAGTGTATAGCTATAGTAGTAGTAGTGCCAGATATTGAAAACATTGGCATTCCATATAACTCTTTGAAGTTTAGTATCAATTTTCTTCTAATGTGAAAAAAATGAATTACGTTTATAAATGTTTTATACTAATAAGGAAGAATCCACATTCTACGCCCTTTACAAATCAAAATAAATAAGAGAAAAACTGCACCTGCTCATATCACTTGATCATTTATTTGCAATATTGTCATTATCTAATAGAAAACAGGAGTTGATTTGCAACTGGTAACATTAACTAAATAAAAAACTCACTTTATACTATAGCTGACAAGCAAAGTTGCTTCTTAATTTGCAGGATTATGGAGTAATAATAACGTACTATTGATCGCCATTTCTAATGGGTAAATTTTAAAATTAAGGCTTGCGGATTTTTGCTTGGCCCATGTAAGTTGATTATGTACTAGGATGCTTAACTTTATATGCAATTGATGAGGATGTCAGTCCCTTAGATATAACCGATGAGACAGATCCATTCATGTATGCATAACTTTATACGCTGCAAATTTTGTTATTCATGCAAGTGATTCCATAGAGTTGCATCTTACCGATTGTTTATTCAAGTTCAGGTTCAGCGCTGAATAAGCAGTAGTGAACTTTTGCGAGTAATATGGTAAGTTCGTGCATGTCTCTCCCTTTGTGTACATATAAGTGATGTTATTCTGTAGAAAAAGACGTCCCTCATTTGTGGGATGGTAGGGTCGCTTCAGTTGAAAGAGTCATATTAAATTTAGGTTGTGTTTCACTTGGGCTATTTGACCGATAATTAAAGACTGGAAAAGCTAGTCAAATTAACTTGAACTTGTCATATTTGATGCAAAATAAATTCATATTTGTTCTCATCTACCGCTGATCTCTAATTGCTTTTTTTAATAGGCATATTGGACTTCTGAAGGAGGCGGGCCTGAACTTTCCACGATTTACATTTTCTCTTTTAACAAACACTTTTTGTATGATTTTACATCGTTAACATTTATGGTTAAAACATAAGAAAAGTTGTATATGACTAAACTTTATGGTGTATGAAATTGATATGGCTTTGATTATGTTTTAACTTTTATACCTTCTTATAATATCAGATTTTATATATTAGTGTTTTATAAATTGAGCAATTTGTTTTTGAATATATTATTCATAGCTTTAATAATTGTTTTAAATTTGCTATACTAATTGTAAAGTGAAGCAAAATTGTTGATATACCACAGCGTTTAAAAAGAATTGCGATACTAAAAGTAACAAAATGCTACAGAAAATCAAACCGAAGCAAAATGAAAATGCTGCAAAAAAATTGCAGTGTTTCAAAACTGCTGTATTATTGGTTCTACTTGAAATATGCTATTAGATCGCGTTTTCAAAAATGCTGCAACATTATTCACTGTAGCGTTTCGCAAAAGCTTCAATAGCCTTTTTTAGAAACATTTAGAAACGCTGCAGTATTCCCTGACTCTATTGCAGCACGGCGTCAAACAGCATTCTTTGAAACGTTGCTAATGATTACGGCAGCATTATTAAAGCGCCGCAAAAGCTCTTTTTTGTCGCAGTGTCGAGTCAATTTGAAAAACCAGCGTGAGAAAACACACCCAATTGGCTTTAAAGTTATAAGAAAAATATTTGAAATCAAAAGTATCTTATAAGACTGCCGCACATAAACACAAATGAGTTTTTACCTTACGATAACCAATACTATTTCATATAAAGCTCTCTGATATTATAATAATGTCTAGATACAAATACTTATTAATCATAGCCGAAATTGTTATATTAACTAAATTCCAGCATAATAGGTATAAAATTAATCCGTAAAGGCTCGTATTGGAAAATAGATTCCATACTATGGCAAGGTAATGGACTACCATTCGATTGCGCATCCCTAGAAAATGCACTGGACTCTGACAAGAACTTCTTGTATCCTTGCTACACATAGCTGACTGCCCCTTTAACATGAAAACCTAGATTACCATATCCCCTTTTGATACCGAGACCTTGTAGTACCATGGTGTTCGCATGCAAAACAATTCGAATATAGACAATCTAGGATGGGATGTCGGCTCCTAATGGCAGCTGACCACATAGCTCTTCTACATACCCTATTTTTGCCATTTCCCGGTGTGAAGCTCGCGAGGTCACGTCTTTACCTTCTTCCTCCTAGCAGATCATCTTGGAATGCTAACACTACCCTCCAGGCAATAATGCAATACCAGCATTAAATCCATACAAGTCCATTCTAGGACTGAACAAAACACTTGAGAGCTCCGTCTCCCATTCCATCATCTTAAAGTTGTCTTCACTTTGAAACACATTTGTTGGATCGAAGTCGTTTTCGGGTAACATGCCCAATCCTGGTCTCTTTGAAACAACATTCGAATAATTCTTGGTAAAATCAACCCTAGTTCTTTAGGAAATAAACAATCAAAGATAAAATCGGAGATCACCTCCTAATCGTTAGCGGATGGCTTTCCTGATCATTTATCCTAGAAGAACGAAACGAGATTTAAATACATGGTACAACATAATCGGAGATGACTATGTCATATAACTCACGTGTTTCTCCTAGATATTACCAAAGTTCATTTGGGTTGACAATATGTTAGTTGGTTATTTAATTATCAACAAACACACATTCAAATCAGGATTTATTTCCAAAAGAGAAACCTACATTGGCTAAACACAGAAGCAACCACTAACCTCCTTAATTAATCTTTCATTAATTATATCATTTTTTAAATTTCTTGTAACACAATACTTTCACAAAGGTACATCCACCATTCCTTATATTCAATGCTTAGAGAGAATATCCATATATTTATCTCAATGATATAAATATATTTACAAAACTAAGAAAGATTTTCTTTTTATTCGATTCAAAAATCATCTATGAACTCCTTATAATTCTCTAAAACCATTATAAACCATTTTAACTCCAGGAACATTTATAAAACTTCTTTTATACATTTCAATCATTTATAAATTCTTTTTTTACATTTCTAAAACTCATTTATTTATCCTTCATAAATCTCTAAATCATTTATAAAACTTCTTTTAGAAATATATAAACTCGTTTCTTAAGTCCATCTATAAATATCCAACCATTTAAAAAACTCTTCACCTTGTAAATAATCTTCCTTATGTCTCCAAACCATTTTATAAGCTCCATTATAAAATCTATATCTTTCAACTCTATTCATGGGTCTCGAACATATTTATGAACAAACAAAGATCATTTACTTCTAAACAGTATTATATAAAATAATAATTAAAAATTAAACATTGTGGATAAATAAATAATGATTATAAATCTTAAATATCTTAAAATAATAATTAATCATTTCAAAAACAATAATGATTAATCTTTACCCTTAATATAAATAGTAATAATTTATTTTCAGAACCATATTAACAAATCCTTATTATTGATTTCAAACCATAATTATTCTCAAGTATTTTTTATTCAAGATATTAATATTCTAATAAATACTTTAAAACAACATTAATTATAAGCAAATAACTTTTAAAACAATACTAATATAATTAAATAACTTTAAAACAATATTACTATAATTAAATACTTTAAAACAATATTAATATAATTAAGTACTTTAAAACAATATTAAATATAAATAGATAATCATTTAAATAAAATATTAATATAAGTAGATAATCTTTAAAATTGTATATTAACATAAACATATAATCTTTAAAACAAAATATTTACATAATTAGATAATCTTTAAAACAAAATATTAATATAAATAGATAATATTTAAACAAAATATTCTCGAAACCCAATTTCGGATTTATAAATCATTTTCCTGCCTCAAAATTCAGTTCCACCTCAAATGGAAATTTATAGTATTTTTAAAATACTAATTTAAGGCCAATAACCACCAAATGCTCAACCAACATCGATATTGATTTTTAACTCTACGGTTTTTAGTTTTTAACATGTAACGATGTCATAACCCATATTTTCAACAAATCAGGTTTATTATCCAATAATTCATATAATTGGAATATTATTGAGACCAATTCAATAATAGCGATGAATCCCGTTGGATCCCTCCAACCTATCCCCCGTATCACAGCTCATGTATATCATAGGTATTATATGATCATAGAATATAAATCAACCGCTTCGAGATGAGATTCGTATACAAAGGGTCATCCACTCTTACACAGGAATGTAATATGGCCTCATCCGCTCTAGGGGTGGAAATATATCCAAACTAACTAATCAATATAGTAATCGTCCAAACAATCATTCAACAATTTTTATCTACTATAAATCATAACAGTTAACCAAAAAGGTGAGATTAACTCGCCAAAATCTACTGTAGCCGAGGCGTTCCGGTTTTGGAACTAAAATAGAACGACATTCGATTTTAGCCTAGAGTTCAGTGGTTTCCAAATTCATCCAAACAGTTCCATATAGAAGCGAACTTCGTTACGAGCGCAATGCAAAAATCCATGCCTCGATTGGATCTCGCATGCAAAAATTATTAAACGTTTAAGTTATCGATATTTATCAATAATAAAATAAACTAATTATATAACTAAACTCTAATTACATTTTAATTCCCCTTCTTCCCCAATGTATAAACATAGCCACCCCCATTTTGCCACTCTGTTCAACTCAGTGCCACCGCCGCTACAATGTCCACCACGCCACCGCAACTCTACCATCGAACCTCCTAACCTCGCAACATCCCACGGCACCGGAGTGACCTCCTTAAATGACACTCGAACATTTCACCAGCAACTGAACTTCGTTCAGCTATAATTTTATGCCACCACCAACGACCATCTGACACCTCATCGCTAACGTAGCTCCCTTCGACCAAGACTTACCCACTGAGTCCAGTCCTACCCCCTCGCTTCGCCACTAATGCCTCCCCGAGCCTCAACTCCTCCTTGATGTTAATCTAGGGTTTTACGCCACCTCGTACTACCAAAACCAATCTCCACCATTGACCTCACTCAACATGACGTGTTCTTTATCTTTGTAGTTGAGACCTCTTGCTTGTTCGACCCCTACTGGCGCGCCACAACCTTAGTCGTTAGATGAGGCCAACATTTCAAAAAGAAGATTATGAACGTTTTATATTTTTTTCTTTTCTTTGTCTACCTAACTTCTTTGATTTTCTAGTTTGAAAGTGATTTCTATAGTGTCCAATACATGGTTTTGAACATGGCAGGTATGGCTTGGTATGGGCTGTGATGTTAAAGGGGGTAAGGTTGGAGTATGGCTATATGGTATTATATATATATATATATATATAATGTTCAATTTAAACTATTGAATTATAAAACGTCTTAAAATCCCGAACTCCCAACAAGGCGTGTCGCCGGGTGTTTTATATGTAATACCCTTATTTCAAATACAATGGAACTTGTTTGGAGGCCTACTTCATTCGTGTGCAAAAGATAGCTTTTCAAACCCAGTTATTATATTAAATTTCCGATATTAATTTCAACGTATTTCGATCTTGCATGACATGTCCGGTGACCATAAAATTCATTATCACACAACTACTCACTATTACGGATCCAATGAAGCTAGTTTTGTCGAAATTCATGACAGTGCCCTGGAAGGCTATTTTCACACTTTAATTAGAACAAATTATTATAAAACCAAATTAATCACTTTTAAACTTACATTAAAAGTTTTACTATCTTCATTCTTATTAAATAGAATTTAAATAAGCTTTAAAACCATTTTTATCCAACTTAAAACCCAAGATTCAATTATTTAAACAATTTCAATTATTAAATTTAATAATTTAATTATCAAATAATTTGCTATATTTGAAATTCAAGCTATTTAACTTACAAAATAAACTTTCCAATATTTAAAAATATTTTAAATTCAAATGACTAAAATTCTAGGTTGTTACATGTTTCTTATTAGTTCCTTGATTAAGTCCTTCAGTTGCTGACATTCATTTGTGTTATGCCCGTGAGCCTCTGGAAGCGGGAAAACTTCCCTGGTTGCTTTTTTCATTCAGATTCATCCTTCTTGGGAGGCTTGTTGTATTTCTTAGTTTTCTGAGTTGCAAGGTAGATACTCTCCAAGTTATCATTTAATGGTGTATACTCCTCAGGTGTTTGGATCCTGATCCACTTTCCATTCACGCCATGCTTGATAGTGTTCTGGTTCTTCCTTTTCTTATTTCCATCCTTCCCTGCATTTCCTATCGTAGCTTCATAATTGTTTCCATCCTAGTTGAGCACTACATTGCTCTAAACTATCTCCTTTGGTTGCACATTGGCGGACTTGCCCTCCAATGCGTCTGCCTCTCTCAATATCAGATACAGACTTGCCTTTCGGTTAGACTCCTTTATGGTGGTTGGTTGTTTCATCTTAATCCATCTTCCAAAGTCTGTGTCCGGATGGATAGTTCGGACTAAAGCCATGAATATCATATCTTTTTTGGGATTGCTCACTTCAGTAACCGCAGTATTAAACTGGTTCATAAAGGATCTTAGTGACTGATTTAATCCTGGGAAAAGGCTAGACAGAGACATCATATTTTTTGGTTTTGCCATGAAGGCTGAACTGTTCCAAAAATTTCCTTCCCAACTCATCAAAGGTAGAAATGGATCTTGGTGGGAGTCTGGTAAACCATATAGAAGCAACACCTTCCAAGAAGATAGGGAAACATCTGTAGCGGATATCATCCGTTCCCATGCTCCGTTCATATGCCAACTGTACTTGTACAAGTGCCAATTGGGTTCTGCCGTCCTATTGTAAGATGGCACGATAGGCATAGTAAACTTCTGGGAGTACTCTTCCCATAGAATGTTTTCAGTAAATGGAGTTCGACTTGGCGCGAAATCCCAATCATCATCCTTCTTGGCTTTACTTTCGTCCATCAACCATTTGACCATGTCCGCAATGAATACCTCACCAGTCTATAGTCCATAGGTGACTGTCAGGGCCTGCAACAAGAGTTTGACTCTACAAATGGCCTTGGTTTTCCAATTGACGTCTAGATTCTCCATTCTCCAGGGGAATCACTCTTGCAGAATTTCTTTGCGCGTGATTGGCCTTCTAGTGGCAGTTTGAACTTCCTTTCCGGCATCTTTCCTGCCCATGTTAGCAATCAATTCCAGTCCTTTAGTATCAAGTTGCATGTCATCTTCAAAATCGAAGAGAAGCATTGCAATATTTCCTTATGGAACCTTCACTCCAAGGTTAAGGTTTGTAGTAGGTTGTCCTCCGGTGGAAGGGATACTTCCATTACCTTCAATAAATAGTTCGGTAGCTCCATACCTCCTTTTGCTTTTTCTTGCCATCCCTTCTTTTCAAGCCTGAGATGGAATAATTCTCCATCTCCATAGTCTTTGCGGTTTCTGGCCTATTTCTTGGGGTAGTTGGTGTTTGTAGCGCTAACAAAGCATCAATCTTGTCCATAAGATCCTTCTGACTATCAGTCATCTTCTGACTAAGTTAATTAACCATTTAGTTAAGCTCTCCTTTAGTTATAACCTCATGTTGAGCAGATGCACCTGGTGCTAGGTTCCTAGTATTAACCTCTATTCAGTGTTTGTTAGCATTGTTTACTTCAGTATGTTGAGGGTTTGCACCATCATATCCGACTGTTGCTCTTGTTGATCTTCCAAAAGTGGTTTTCTATTTTTTAGGTGCCATTGTTCCCAGATGGTAAGTCCATGTATCTTTGAAGAAAATTCCCTAAATCTAACCATTGGATCTCTTCTAACCCAAAATAGCAAGTTCGATCTAAGCTTACGGTTAGATGTTCTAAGTGAAAGCATCAAAATGTTAACCCAAAAAATGAATCAACATCCAAGATGACTATGTGAAAGCACTAGCCCTATTAGAATAGAGCAAGGATAATAACGAATAGCAATAAAGTAAAAGAAATAAGAAAGGGAGATACAAGATTTTAAAGTGGTTCGGTTGTTAACTATGCCCACGTCCACTTAATAGTGGCTTGATCTTGTTTTGTAAGATTACAAAGTATTTTAGGAAAGGTCACAAGTACAAGGGCTAGACAAGTTCTACATCCTAGAAATGTCTATAGTAGCTGCCTTGGTGAATATGGTGTAGAGAAAAGAGATAAAGAAGAAACCGCATTCCTACACAGTGATAGCAGAACCCAGATCCTTTCTTGGTCGCTCTATGGTTTGTGTTTATAGGGGTAGCAGTCATACTGGGCCAAGAGAAGAGTTAAAGAAGAGTCCAGATAGAGGCTCGAGAGAGTACAAAATCTTAAGTGCCACCTAGTTAACATGTCATGTCGGTACCAACTTCTCATGTCGCTACCGACATGTGTAATCAACGTCAATGGACTTGAGAACTTTTATGCCCCCTTTCTACTTCAAGTTGTAGTGTTCCACGGCGTTTCCATAGATATTTGATTGATGCTGGTGATAGTTCTTTTACAATAGTTTGTTATGCTGTTCTGAGTACAAGTTCTCCAATTTTGGTAATTGGTTATTCAAAATCCTCTGATATCTCTTAGGCACACATAAAATAGGCAAAAAAGAGTTTATGCAAAGCTTGAGTGAGAAATGCGAAGGTGTGAGAAGTCAACTCTGACCTCTTGAAGAAGGCACCGACATCTGATGTGGTTCCATATTAGCTAAAATTTCTCTAAGGCATTTCTCTGTCCTATGTAGTGTGCTACCAAGTTTTCAAGTTGTTTCATGTTCGTCTCTATATTATAACTTCTGCCGATACCTGTTTGATTAAAAACCTAGTTAACACTTGGCAATGATTGGTTGCGATTGCTTCCATTGTTGAGCCCATTTATGGTTGATAATAGGTTACGAATTTGATTATATGATTATATCTGAATTTTTGTTTCTTCTTGACTTGATTTCAATGCCGATGATGATTTGGTATTTAAGTGATCGATTCTAGGAAAAATCTTTTAGATATTTCCTGTTCTTTTAGCTACTTGAATTGAAAGAGTCAACCTGTAGGTTTGGCATTTTGATTCTATTATGATTTTTGATTTTTCTCAACAATTTTGTATATTTGGTTGACTTGGTTTATGACTTGATTTTTTAATTCCAGCCTTGACTTTGAGTTGATCAACTTGCGAACTTTTGATTTAGCAGTTGCGAACTTTTTGGGCATGCATATAAAAACTTGTTGAATTCTATGTTGCACTTTGCGCCCATTTTAACTTCTGAAATCTTGACTCAATCCCGAATTGATATAGTATATTACCTTGTTGTAGTTTGGGTTTGTGTTTTTATGTTGAATGCATATGCCTAGTCATCTTTTCCCTATTATACTTTCCTGTGTGCTTGATTGTGTACTTGTACTTGTCTTATGTGCTTGATGAAGTCCTTATGTGTGTGCATGTACCCGGTTCTTTACTGAACTGATTTATGTGCTTCTCTTATGTGCTTACCTATGATTTTTAGTATGTCCTTGTTTTCTGTATATTTGAATACACTTTGTGCGCTATTGTGTGCCCATATGTGTTTGTTGTCATATGTATTTTAATATCCCTTGTGTGCTTGAAAGTGTTGGTGTATTTTTCCTGATCCGAACTTATGTGATTTTGCCTTAGATTGTTTGTGCATATTTTGTAACCTGATGCACATTGCCTGACCTAAACTAAACTTGACCTTTTTGTATTGTCATTTTTTTGTTTTGTACTTGAGCTGGTTGCTATTTTTCTAAGTTGTCTTATGCACTAGTCTAAACTGATTGGGGCATGTGTATGTTTGATACTTGCACAACCTTATTGCATGTACGATGTTCCATTATGCATGTCTCAAGAAGTTCATGCATACTTTGGTTTGAAAATGAATTCTTATCACTCTGAGCTCTAAAGGAACATATCATACTGCTTCCTGTATATACCTATTGCATTAGTCCATGTTTTCTACACTTGGTGCCTATTTTAAATATGAAAAGAAACACAACCAAAATCTAAGGCAACATCAAATTTTTAAATGTATATTTTTCTTTTTGCAGTTTTAATTTCTTTAGGTTTCTTTTTACAGCTTTATTATTTGTTAGAAAAAACTACTATCTGGATAGAAGCTAGAACAAGGATATATATCTGTACATGTTTTACTCAAGTGAGTGTGGAATATATAGATGGATTATTGTATTGAAAGTGTTATGAGTGAGAGAGTGCAAATTCATGTATACGAAGGAGTATAAAATATTTAATTAAAAATATTGTGGGAGTTTTTGTTGTAATTATTGTACTATTAAACTTTTTATTGAAATAACTTTTTGTTTGTTTATTTCTTTTTTGTGATAATGTGATAGTACCATAACAAACACGTTAACATCAAACAAAATCATAAATTACTATATTATATAATCTTCTCCTTTTGATGATAACAAATATATATTAAGACTTTGTGACCATAGGCACAGAAAAGTGTTTGATGTGCCATGATCACAAGATCTCTCTATTTAGGTGCTTACCCTATAAGGATGCTCCCTCCACATAAGTGCATGCATTAAAAGTAAAATATCCTTATTAATGCCTAGATGCCAAAGAAAAACCAAATGCCTAAATGTTGAAGGAAAATTTGAAAATCTATACATAAAACAAGACTTGAATATCAGCAAGGTTTTTCTCAACCACATTACAAGCAAAAGCATTTTTAGTTGCATTTATTATCAAGTGCAATCAAAAAGTTATTTAAGCGCATCCAATATTTTAAGGAATAACATTTATCTAAGTTTAACCAATGGAGGGAACAAAAATTTATGGTGGAACTTAATTTTTTTTTTTTCATGGCCACACAAAAGTTCTTCCTCCCTCTTCTATTTTCGTTTACTGCTTAAAATTTATTTTACTTTTTCTCTAAAATAAGCAAAACTAAATCACAAATCCAAATTCATCGGTTGTTCCTCCATCCGTCGACTGCCACCCATGAATGCTTCTCCCTTCGCTGCCAATTCCTCTCTTTGTCTCGATGTAATTTTTTATTGATTTTGCTTTCAATTTGTGCATCCATGATAAATCTTGGCAGCTATCTTTCTCTTACAACCAATTATGATGATACTGATGTTCAACATAAAGGTATTTATAGCTCCTAGAAGCATCTCATTTATCTTCACTTGTTGCATAAGAAGTTTTGCTATTTGCTGAGTTTTAGTGTTCTTATTCTATTCAATAATAGTTTTTTATTGTTTTTTATTGAAATTTTACTGAATTTAGTTCATTTTTCTTTAAAATATAAGATTGTGTGCTTTTCCTACAGCAGTTTTAAAAGCACTACGCTTAATCTTTTAAAACAAAGAAGATGGAGTATAGATCATACAAAACATAATTGCATTGTTTGTTATTAGCTTATTATGCTATAGTATATTAGTATAGTAAATTAGTCAAAATGCTGGCAAGCAATTACATTTTGAAATCAATATGCACAATTCTTTGCGGTTATGTGCAGAAGTATTTTTGATTATTTTGCATGATGGAGTTCCAATCGATTTTCTTCATATTATCATATATATTTAAAAATAAGAATTTTTTTTCATCAAACCAGTGATTTTTTGTAGGTTTAAACAAGCATCTTTAACTTATATTCCAGTGGAAATTTATGTACAGTTAATTGTATTCATTATTTGTAAATGATGTTTCAATTTTCTCTTAGGTTGAACAAGAAAAATAATGAGTGAGCATCCTCGGCGCTTCCCACAACTTGGAGAAATCTCCATCGAGGCACTAAAGATTTGTAGCAATTATTATATTTGTATGTGTGTTTTTTGTATTTCCCTTAGATGTTGTTGTATGAGCAAATCATTTGTGTTATTCTACGTTTGAATTACTTTAGAAGAAAAATTAGTATGCTAAAAAAACAAACTTAAACTTTTAACGTTCACTGCAATACCCTGAACACTGTTACTTACAATGATACACTAAAATCTATCATATTCCATATAACCTTGCACTTTTCTATTTATTTTATTATGAAAGTGTCTTTTTGGGTATTCAGTTTATAATCATAGTTTGTGTATTAAAAAGGGAAAAAAGGCTTCATAGGATTATATTGCTGAGCTAAGCTACAAGAATGTACTATTTTCCTAATATTCTTAACCTTATTGATATATTCACAGTACTCAGCTGCTTTTTCTTGATTTTTTAGCAGCTGACCTCGAAGAACATGTTTTTCCAAGTCCCTTACTGCATTAATTCATTATGAAGGAGTTTTAAAAGATTTTTATATCGATTTAACAACATTAGAAATCAATAGTGCAATGTGCGCTCGGCTTAGCAAAAAGTCTACACTGACATATTTACATAAAGTTTGTATTATTAATCTCTTGTGCTATTAAATCTACAATGGACACTTGGCTTACTAGTATTACTGAAAGGTACCTTTACATTTGGCCTTTGTTGTTCCTTTATTGATGAAGTTACATATCTTCATGACCAATTACAGTCGTCTTGCAACTTACCCAACAAGAAACTAAATGTTATCGGTATGTTTTCTTTTTCCATTATTTATGTTTGCATGTGTAAATAAATATTAATTTTTAACTCAAATCAAAAGTAATGAACAAATTTCCATGATGACAACAACTGTAGTATATTAAGCTTCTGTTAGTTACCAAATTGATGATATAGGATTCCATAGCAACTCATTTGGTTTCTGTACAATATTTAAGAATAGTCTTTAGAAATAAAATGAAATATTTAAGACTATAGTGTAAAGATAATAAACATCCAACAACTCTTTGCAAAAAATGAGGGTGATACAAAACTACATGTTATTTGAGTTTGACTTTAGACTTCAGACCCACCCAATCGCATCTGAGATATATTTTCTTTTCTTTCTTTCCAAAATAGAACAGTGTGTTTTTAATCACTGTTTCCATTTTTTGAAACATGGATTACCCATTTTTAACTATATAAGCTTTTTTTGATGCAATATTTTTGAACTTGACTATAATATGTGCATTTAAGTCCATGGTCTTTAAGTGCACAATAAAGCGCCAGTAGCACAGGTAATAAATATAAGCCTATAACTACGCCTATTTTACAAGAAATGTAGCCATTGGAGAAAGCTCATATGCTTAATGACTCTTCTATAGAAGTTTTCTCATCTATAATATTATTTGTTCAGAACTTCAACCTGTAACATCCTAATTAGATTAATTAAAAAGAATAACGTAAGAATTAAAATGATAAGGGGACTGAGATTTGAAAATAAGAACAAAGGTTGTGCTTAATAATAAAATAAATGGGCTTAAATGATTTTATAAGCTAATTAATTTACATAAGGACTTATTAGTAAATAACGCACCTATTGTTCACGTACCCTCTTAATTTTCTCATGTCCATTTTCATTTTCTCAAAATGTAAACAAAACCTAAAGAGCCGGTCATTGCTAGGAAGAGAAAGAAGGGAAATTCAATACAAAGCTAATGATCAAAGCTAGAAGAGATTAAGCAATAACAAATCTCGAATTCCTTATCATATCTACGGTGAATAATAATTCATTCCATCTCTATTTTGTTTTATAATAATATGGTTTTGGATTTAAGATTAAATTTATTTCTTGATGTTTTGGATGATGATATTCTTGAATTATTATATGTTTGATTTAAACCAATTCATTTACAAATGAATTTGCATGGTTTTAGGGTAAAACCGATGGTTCTTGATTTTAGAATGCCGTGGAAAAATTATATGTTATGTAAATCATGATTTTGGAGATGTGCTTCAATTTTTGTAATTTTCCAAGCCATGAAAAATTTATTATGAATTTTCAAAGGAAAATATGATAAAATTGGGTTTAAAATTTATAGATTATTTTAGGACGAATTTGGATCTAAAATTTTAATATGTTAGATAACATGATAGAAGTGAATTCTGTGATTTTTGGGGATTTTGCCTAATCGATTTGTTGTCAAAAATAAATTATTTTAAAATAAGGACTTATTAGCAAATATTGGTTTTGCTTAATGAAAGGGCTTAAACGTTAATTATTCCACTTGATTTAGATCTGATAAAAGTGGTAGTTATTTTGTAAAGATTTTGAAAAGCTTTTAAAGTGACCAATCAAAGGATTACAAATAGGCAGCTAGTTATGAAGTAATTACTAAAAGTAGCATAATTTCAGCCTTTAATTCAGAAAAGTTGGTTCCGCCTCCTTTAGTAGCGCCTTTCGACTCCAATGATTCCGTTCTAACTCAGTTGAAACCAACATAGCCGAGACCCATCTAGTCGGAACCAATACACAAGGTATCAATAAGATGTTACGTAGTGGATTAGAGAAAAGGCGAAAAGCAATGGTGCCGAAAGCAATACTTCTAATGGGGTCGAAACCTTAGTTTTGTTTTCAAATGTTAAGTGCCTGCTTTGTTTTACCTAAAGCTTTCGATGTAGTTGAAGCAGTAGGATCGTTTTCACCCTAAAGGGGGGGGGGGTGAATAGGGTGATACTAAAAATTAATGCGGAAATAAAAATAAAATAGAAAGTAATGAAGTAAAGATCACACACAGTTTTAACCAGCTTCGGCAATAACCTGCCTACGTGCTACGGCTAAGGTTTCTACTAGAGATTAAGTAATCAGATGCTTACAAACACACATAAACTTGCGATACCTGCTAACTTGATTAACCTAACTCTAATTTCAAAACCCTGCCACAACAGCCATTGAGTTGCGAATTCTCAAACTACACCCCATAGTTTGTACCTAGTTACACAACTAGGAATTTACACAATTTTAAATTAGAAAGTTACAAATAAAAAAAACTAAAACAAAACCCTATTTTTATTAATGAAAGCCCAATATAAAACAGAACCGGCCCAAGTAATAAAAATGAGAGACTGTTTTCCCTTTTCTTTTGTGTAGTATCTTCGGCCGTTCCCTTTTGCTTCTCTTTAAAAAATTAGGGTTTCTACCAAATTGAAGATGCCGATTCAATTTTTTGATTGAAGTGATGATTTTTCTTTGATTACTTCGTCAATCAACTTCCTGGCTTTGAGTGCTCACGGTCACTTCAATTTTGTCGAGGTAAAATGGATGTTGTGAATTGGTACATGATTTTCCCTTTTTGGTTTTTGATTATGCTTGACTTGATATGATTCTGCCACTAAATTTTCATTTATATATTTTAGTTTGAATTTGTCAATTTTTCTGGGCTCGACGTTGATTTTTGATCATGTGATACATGATTCATCCATCTTTGATATACTCGAATTTGCTTGAATTTTGTTCCATTCTTTGCTGTCTTGACCTGTTCATTATAATATCAACTGCAAATTTTTCTGGTTCTCTGGCTATGACTTGTTCATCATTCGCTTGTCCATATAACCTCTGATTTAATTTCTTTAGACTTGATCAAATGTAAGACCCATGGCTGCTACTGATAATTTTTGATCTTTTGTTGGGTGGATCCTATGATACCTTGACATTGTTTGAACTGCTATAGATACTATGCTTTGATCATGTCATGTGCACTTGTGTGTGTGTCACCATGTACATACATACATACATACATACATACATACATACATACATACATACATACATACATACATACATACATACATATGTATGTGTATGTGTGTATATGCGTTGATTCTATGAATTTAGTTGTTGCATCTCTTTTGAAAAACTTCTTTTACTTGATTACAAGTACATGTTCACTTATTCAAACTGCACATATTCATTTGCATTTATCTGGTGCATTTCATACCAGAATTGATATTGCTGTAGTCTGGTTGCATGCTTGAAATGATTCATGTGTGTTCATGCTCCATTGTGTTAAATTTTAGGCCGCGTCCTTTTTGAAGTCTTGTTGCATGAGAACTTTGTAAATGTCTTTGTTGTTTCCTCTGTTTCATGTGCACTGCCCTGGTTATTGTAGTCTGGTTCCATAGATTTCATTCGAAGTCTGTTTCAACTGTGTATTTAATGCCCCGCTATTACCCTTCCACAACCCCGCTATATCTCATAGCGGATTTCTATCGCTATGATTTTTCCATATAGCCCCAGAATATAGCCTTTCCGCTTTAAATCCCGCTATTTCCACTATATCCCGTTATTTCCGCTATATCCCGTTATTTCCGCTATATTCCTCTATTCCCGCTATATCTTTTTAATAATATGAATTGAAAATTTGCATTTATACATTATAAAATTATGAAACTAATTTATTTGATTTAATTTTTAATATATTTTCATAAATGAAGATACTCTAATATTCTACCAAATTCAATTATGTTATATAACAGTTTTTCGTTTATTTAAAGTATATTCGCACATGTTTTTATTTAAAATTATTTATGTATTATTTATAATTCAATTGAATGATAATTTTTCATTTAATTACCATTTATATATTTGTAAAAACATTAAATACGAGTTTTATATGCTATTTTAGAGCCATCCGCTATATCCCGCTATATCCTCGTTGTATCCCCGCTATGACTTTTTGCACCTCCACCACTTTGAATCTACCGAGCGCATTAACTGCACATGCTTCAAGTTATTGTCTAATTGCACTAGCTTGTTGCACTTGTATTCTCTTAAGTCTGGTCTGGTGGTCTTGACATTTCATTTCTCTATTCACTCAAGCGCTTGCATTCATGTTAACTTATGTGGTTCCTTAGCATTTTGCTTTGTACTTGGTTGCATATGAAGTTGGCCCTAATGTTCGTCATGAACATTTTGCTTGAACACTTTGCCATGTCCTCAGGTTTTCATGCCTGAGTCCCTACATCTTGCTTGAGTTCGTTATTGTAGTCTGTTCCATATGATTTGGTTGAGTATTTTAAAGTCCGATAGGGTTTCAGGTTGATTGGTTGGTCTTCATATGTACATTTGAGTCTTGTTCCATGCCTTGCCTCCATTGAAGTCTGGTTTCATGTTGATTCTGTCTGGTTGTCACTGTGTGTAGACACACACACGTGTGTGTTCACACATGTATATATGCATGTTGTGTGATTCTCTAAATGTAGCTTGATGCAGTGTCTGTTGCACTTGTATTTATTCATGTTAAACTGCTTGCTCATATTGCCTTTGTACATTTTCGGTCTGTGTTGCATTGTTTTCATGCTTCGAGTTAAACTGTGTACATATCTGCTGCACTTTGGAGTCTCTAAACTGTAGTCATGTTGCACATATATGTGCATGTACTTCATGTTGTTCAAGTGTTTTCATGCTGTCATGTTGTTTATCACTTTGAAGTCGGGTCTAGATGAACTGCCCTGGTCTGAGTGCTTTTGGTTGAGGCTAGTTCACTTTTGTCCTTGGTTTGATTGTGTACTTTTTATATTTGGAGTCTGTACTGATTTGTTTTGCATTTTTTTCCATGTACATGTCCGAAGCTTGTTGTTTTGACTTGCCCCGAGTTAAACAACTTTATCCTTCCTTGTGCACAATTTGTGGTCTACACAATTTTGGTTGAGGCTGTTGTCATTTTGTGCATTTGCACCAGTGTTGAATCCAGTCTCAGCTTAGGTTTGACCTTGTGCTCACCTGCCTTTGCAATTTTAACAAGAAAGTATATATCTGTGTGCACGACCTTGTAGCATGTACATTGATACACTGTGCATGTCACAAGTTGTTCGTGTAAGATGAATTAAAAGAAAATGATGACGAACAACACAAATAACCGAGGCAAAAATAAATTTTAAATTCAAATTTATTTTTGCAATTTAAATTTGTTTCTTTTTCTAGTTTACTGCATTATTTATTTTACATATATAACAGATGGCTGGACAAAAGCTGGAGCAAGTCGAGATCAAGTGTGTGAGTGTTGAATGAATTATGTAATGAGGTGAAATATGTAAAATTGTATATTGAAAATTGTGCTGTAATTGAAAGTTATATAGTGAGAACTTAAATATATAATATTCAAATTTGTAATAAAATATTTGTTTGAATAAAATATTTGTTTAAATATGAATTCTTAGTTATTTTTTTATTCAACAAATATTTGTTTAATTATGTGGAAAATAAAACAGTACACTAACAAATACATTTAAAACGAATACACACACACACACACACACACACATAAGTTTATTATCATCAAACAAAAATCATAGGCTATTGTATTCTACAATCTGCCTCTTTTGATGATAACAAATATATATTAAGATTTTGACTCTATTAAATGTATTTGGTCTTAATGAATTTTATTAGCTCTTCCTACTTGCATGCTTCCCCCTACAATAAAGCTCCTCCTTTACACATACATGAAAATAAAAAATAAAAAATTATGATTTAGCCAAAATCTTCACTTCTCTCTCCCTTTCTTGTTATCAAGAAAAGAGTAATAGTGTTAGAAAATAGAGATAAAGCGATATAAATTAATACAACATTAATACTTAATCGAGTATAAATATTAAATTTCAATAAAAAATCAAACAAAGATCATAAATATTCTATTAGGCGAATATTCTGTTTTAGAGTGATATGGGTGATGTTGGTATAAAAAATCATGCAGTCGTGTCCATTTATGTATATCTATGACATGAATTTAACGTTGGGACTTTTAAATGAGATTAGTAGTATTACCAATTTTTATTAAAAAATGATTTCCATGCATTTTCTAACCACGCATAACCGTGAGAACTTTTATATAGGGTTAGAATAAACTCGCCTATTTCAACCAATTTTGATATGTGTTCCGTACATACATAACCGTGAGGACTTTTAAATGAGTACGAAAGCACATAATCAAAGATTCCAAGTAGTTCACCTGTGCAAAACCGTGAGGACTTATAAATGAGAGTGAGTACTTTTGGATGATTTTATTGATAATTAATTAAAATAAATGAATAATTTTCTGTTTAAATACCACATTTTGATATACTATATTGGACTTTGATGAGTGGTAGTCGAAGAAACATGATAGGAATAGAGATGGTCGTGTAATTTTTACCAACTAAAGTTATTTCAAATTTTGTTTAAATTTTCAAAGAAATCTACTAAATGTACTGTCTCAAGTCATAGTGTATGATTAATATCAACATTCATCACTTTTTTCAGTCACTATTTATCTTTTCGATAATCAATAGGGAGTCAGATTAGTTAATAGAGGCATTTAAAATCCAATCCAAAAATATAAAATCAAATTTCTAAAATGCCTAAACTAAGACGATGTCAACAAAAACTATTTTCTGGAAGCGGTTTTGTAAAAATGTCTACTAATTGAAAACCAGTTAAAATAAATTTATGCAGATATTTTCTTTGAAAATGTGATCTCTAATGAAATGACGTCTAATATGTATATGCTTGGTGTGAGAATGATGTACAAGATTATTTGTGAGATCAATTTGCATTTTGCTATCACACATAAGTGGAACTCGTCTAAAATTTAGACCGTAGTCTTGCAAAGTGTGTATCATCTATAAAATTTGAGCAGAGCAACCGCTTAGAGCAATATACTCTTCCTCAGTCGTAGATAATGTAATACAATTTTTTTTTGACTTGACCATGCAACTAACGAATGTCCAAACATAAAACACATTCCACCAGTACTTTTTCCATCAACTAAACTACTAGCATAATTTGCATCTGAATACCCTTTTAACTCAAAGTTATCATTAATTGGATGCCATAGACTAAACCGTGCGGTGTGCAACGAATACCTTTCCTCTTACTTAAAAATAAGGTTTCTTTTGATGATTGGACAACAATTTTGCACAAATCGGAATCAAAAACAACAATCATTCCCTTATCACATAATTGGCTGTTTGAAATCAGATTATGGTGCAGATTTTCAATACATCGTTTAAGGTAAATATGCCATTACATACTTTACCTTTATCGATAATTTTACATTTATCAGTGCTACCCATTATGACTCTGCCACCTTTGTACTTCTTTATGCTAAGGAACTTTGATTTGTCGCCTGTCAGTGCCTGGAACAGCCAAAACCCAAGCACCACTCTTGTTGTTCCTTAGCCTGCCAACACAACTACACGAGGAAAGAGTTTTGTGACCTATTTGTTTTTATAGGTCCATCATTATTAGTGACAAAAGATTTTGAAAAACTAGTTTGTGTAGGACCAAACAATCTATGTTTGTTTGTTTTAATACACAGATTTGTTTGACTTTAAGGGATTTTACATTCTTGCCTTTAGGAACCCAAATTGGTATGGTTTTCGTGTGTTTGGGTCTAAACTAGCAATTGTTTTGATTGTGTCCAATTTTGCTACAAATCGTGCACTTGGAGTTTACTTGATTAGTTTCACTTCTAACTCTTTCAGATTGAGTATACCCAATTCCTTGTGTAACAGTATTAACAGTTTATTTCCCTAATAGCATATTTAGTGATCTTTCTCCTTTGGATAAATTTTCTAAAGTGGTAGACAATTGTTGGACTTATGACTTGATAAATTCGTTTTCATTCAATAACAGAGTGCATTTTTTAACAGAATTTTCTTTCCTAGTATTTTCACTTTCTCTCAAAATCAGAATTCATTTTCAAGCGATTGAATTTTAGTTTCTAATTTTTTTATTTCCTCTTCTGATGATGGACACTTATCACACTTAGGGCTCTTATTTCCATAGTTTTGAACCAATTGATCAAGCTGCTTATTTTGTTCTAAAACTATCTCTTTGTGATGCAATTTTAGCGTATTTTTCCCTAAGTCTTTCAAAATAGCATTTACTTCATGAAAATATATAAGTAATTGCAAGTGAGTAAGTTTTGAAACCTCGCTTGGCTCGTCATCATCGCTGTCACTAGTTTCTCCTAAAAACACAGATTTTCTTTTTCACACTCACTGCCAGTGCTTTTATCAACTTCATCACTTTCATCCCACGTAGTTGCAAAACTTCTCCTTTTCGGTTTCTTTCATTTGTTGAATTGATTTTAGGGACAATTTGGCTTGATATGACCAGGATTATTACAGTTGTGACAAATGATCTTCTGCACTTCTGAGTTGCCTAGAACTTTGACGATTTTTCTTTTCAGTTGTTGATTTTGTGATGGATTTCCATATTTACGGTTCCATCTTTTGAATCTCTTTATTATTAGGGCCAGTTCAGTTGCTCCTTGATCACCACTGTCATCATCTTCACTTTCTTTTGTTCCTCTGAGAGCTACTGATTTCTTAGCATATCTCCTTCTTCACGTTCTTCCTTGAGTTTGATTTCTAGCTCATAAGTGGTGAGATATCCGGTGAGTTGTTCAACTTTAACTTGTTTCAGATCCTTTGACTTTTGAATGATAGTCACCTTTGCTTCCAAATTTCTTGGAAGAATTCTGAGGATCTTTCAGACTATTTCCATTTCTGTGTATGGTCTTCTTAGGAATTTTGATTTGTATACAAGATTAGAAAATCATCCATACATTTCTTTGACACTATCATCCTTTTCCATTGTGAAGTTCTCATACTCGCACTAAGAATGGCAAGGCGAGATTCTTTAACCTGGGAGGTTCCTTCATGAGTCACTTCAAGTGTGTGTCAAATTACCTATGCAGTTAGACAATGTAAGATACAGTTAAATTCAATTCGATCTAATGAGAAAATAGTAGAATTCATAGCTTTAGCACTAACAATTTGCAACTTATTTTCAAGATCTGTCCATTGATCTGTAAGTTTATCAACTTCTTGGTTATTTACCATTACCGTTGGTGTGCTATATCTCGTTTTAGCAATATTTTATTCATATATGGTTTTTAGAAAAATATTCATTATAGTTTTCCAATACGCATATTCACCATTGAACATGGGTGGTCTAACTGTGGACTAACCTTTAGCAAAAGCATTATTAAAAGAAGCCATTTGAAAGAAAAAATCAAAATTTTTAACAAAAAAATGGTTTCTGCTCCTAGTTGATACCACTTGTAGGATCGTTTTCACCCTAGAGGAGGTGTGAATAGGTTGATACTGAAAATTAATGTGGATATAAAAATAAAACAGAAAGTAATGCAGCAAAGATCACACACAGTTTTAATAAATTTCGGCAATAAACTGCCTATGTGGCCCCTCTAAGGTTTCTGCTAAAGATTAAGTAATTAGACGCTTACAAACAAATGTAAACTTCCAATAGTCGCTGACTTGATTAACCTAACTCTAAGTTCAAAATCCTATCATAACTCAGCCATTGAGTTGCGAATTCTCAAACTATGCCCCGTAGTTTGTACCTAGTTACACAACAATAAATTTACATAATTTTAAAATATAAAGTTACAAATAAAAATAAACTAAAACAAAACTCTATTTTTTTTGACTAAAGCCGAATATAAAATAGAATCGGCCTAAGTAATAATTAAAATGAGAGACTGTCTTCCCTTTTCTTTTATGTAGTATCTTCTACCGTTCCCTTTTGCTTCTCTTCAAAAAATTAGGGTTTCTTCCAAATTGAAGACGCCTATTCAAATTGTTTGATTGAAATGAATGTTTTTCTTCGATTTCCTTCATCAATCAACTTCCTGGCTATGAGTGCTCACGGTCACTTCAATTTTGTCGAGCTCGAATGGATGTTGTGAATTGGTACATGATTTTCCCTTTTCCAATTTTGATTACGCTCGACTTGATATGATTCTACCAATGATGAATTGGGTTAAATAGGGATAAAATCCCAAAATTTTCGTTCGTATATTTTAGTTTGAATTTGTTAATTTTTCTGTGCTTGGCGCTGATTTTTGATCGTGTGAGGCATGACTTGTTCGTCTCTGATATACTCGAATTTGCTTGAATTTTGTTCCATTCTTTGCCGTCTTGACTTGTTCATCATATTATCAACTGTGGCTTTTTCTGGTTCTTTGACGATGACTTGTTCTTTGTTCACTTATCCATATGAACTCTGATTTAATTTCTTTAGACTTGTTCAAATGTATGACCTACGGCTACTACTAATAATTTTCGATCTTTTGTTGAGTTGATTCTATGCTGCCTTAACTTTGTTCGAACTACTACAGATAATATGCTTTGATCATGTCATGTGCACTTGTATGCGTGTCACTATGTGTATATATATATATATACGTATGTATGCGTGTATATATGTGTTGATTCTTTGAATTTGCTTGTTACATCTCTTTTGAAAAACTGCTGTTACTTGATTACTATAATATGTTCACTTGTTCAAACTGCACATATTCACTTGCATTTATCTTGTGCACTTCATACCTGAACTAATGTTGCTATAGTCCGGTTGCGTGCCAGAAATAATTGATGTGTGTTCATGCTCCATTGTCTTCAATTTTGGTTTGGGTCCCTTTTGAAGTCTTATTGCATGAGAAATTTGTACATGTCTTTGTTGTTTCCTCTGTTTCATGTGCGCTATGTTTGTTATTGTAGGCTAGTTCCACATGTTTTCATTTGAAGTCTATTTCAAGTCGTTGTATGACTGCACTGGCTTGTTGCACTTATATTCTCTTAATTCTTGTCTTGTGGTCTTGATATTTCATTTCTCTATTCACTCGAGTGCTTGCATTCATGTTAACTCAGTGGTTCCTTAGCCTTTTGCTTTGTACTTGGCACTAAATGTTCATCATGAACATTTTGCTTGAACATGTTGCCCCGTCCTTTGGTTTTCATGCCCAAGTCCCTGCATGTAGCCTGCCTATGTGGTTATAGTCAGTTGCAGATGATTTGGTTGAGTATTTTGAAGTCTGGTTGGGTTTCAGGTTGATTGGTTGGTCTTCATATGTACATTTGAGTCTTGTTCCACGCCTTGACTCCATTGAACTCTGGTTTCATGTTGATTCTATATGGTTGTCACTATATATATACATACATACGTACATACATACATATATGCACACAAGTGTGTTCACGCATGTATATATGCATGCTGTGTGATTCTTTGAATGTAGCTTGATGCAGTGTCTATTACACTTGTATTTATTCATGTTAAACTGCTTGCTCATATTGCCTTTGTACATTTTCGGTCTATGTTGCATTGTTTTCACGCTTCGAGTTAAATTCTGTACATACCTGGTGTACTTTAAAGTCGCTGAACTATAGTCATGTTGCACACATATGTGCGTGGACTTCATGTTGTTCAAGTGTTTTCATGCTGTTATGTTGTTCGTCACTTTGAAGTCAGGTCTGGATGAACTCGCCTGGTCTGAGTGCCTTTGGTTGAGGCTGGTGCACTTTTGTCCATGGTTTGATTGTGTACTTTATATATTTGGAGTCTGTACTGATTTGTTTTGCATTTTTTCCATGTACATGTCTGCAGCTTGTTGTTTTGACTTGCCTCGAGTTAAACAGCTTTATCCTTCCTTGTTCACATTTTTTGGTCTGCGCTATTTTGGTTGAGGCTATTGTCATATTTTGTTTTTGCATTTGCACTTGTGTTGAATCTAGTCTCAGCTTGGGTTTGACCTTGTGCTCACATGCCCATGCAATTTTAACAAGCAAGTATATATCGGTGTGCACAACCTTGTGGCATGTACAGTGATACACTGTGCATGTCACAAGGTGTTCGTGTAAGATGAATTTAAAGAAAATGATGACGAGCAACCCAAATAACCAAGGCAAAAATAAATTTTAAATTCAATTTTATTTTTGCAATTTAAATTTGTTTCTTTTTCTAGTTTACTGCGTTATATATTTTACACGTACAACAGATGGCTGGTCATATGCTGGAGCAAGTCAAGTTTAAGCGTATGAGTGTTGAGTGAATTATGTAGTAAGGTGAAATATGTAAAATTGTATATTGAAAATTGTGTTGTAATTGAAACTTGTATAGCGAAAGATTAAATATGTACTATTCGAATTTGTAATAAAATATTTATTTAAATATGAATTCTAAGTTATTTATTATATTCAACAAATATTTATTTAATCACGTGGAAAAATAAAATAGTACACTAACAAATACATTTAAAACGAATATATATATATATATATGTTTATTATCATCAAACAAAAATCATAGGCTATTGTACTCTACAGAAGCATATGTTTTTGAAAATGGGTTTTTCTATATAACTTTCAAAGGTGGTTTCCATTTTAAGTTTTGTAGGTATAGGATTTCGAAGGAGTTACTCTATTTATAAAAGAATGCTTTCGAATGTAGTGGTTTCGACTCAGTGGAAACCCAGCTACTTTTTTTTTTACCTCTCGAGTGTATTGAAGTCATTAATATTTTCGAAGGGCATTTTTGTTTTAAACTTATGTTAAGTCACTTCCTAAATGCTTTCGAAAGGGGTCATGGGTTTAGAAGGCAATGGTGTCGAAAAGGGGTTTCGATGCTATCCTTTTAGGTTTTACTCAAAGGTTTTGAGCTTTCGAGCAGATGGTTCCGACACCATCAAAAATTTTGCCAAAACATTTTCATCAATGGCTGCGAAGGAGATGCTTTCGCCTAAATTCACTTTGACCTAAAAGATATTTCTAAAAGTAGAATTCAATACTTTCGAAAGGGGTACTTTCATTGGTTTTGAAGCTATGTTTCTAAAGACCTTTGAGTAACATTTTGATACCATCAAAAAGTATATTTTCTTTAGAAAGAGATGTTTTAAAAGGGCTTCGAAAGGCATATACATAGTGTTTTGAAAAGAAGGTTTCTTTACTTTCAAAGGAGGTTATACAGGGGTTTCAAAAGTGATGTTTTATGTGTTTCAAAAGAAACAACCCAATCTCATTTTAAGGAAAAACCATGGTATAAATAAATTAAAAAGTTTAGAAATAGAAGAAGTTTTCCTTGATTAACAAGTTAAAGGGTTTAACTAAGTTTTATATAAAATGATTCCAAGGACATTACACATGGGGTTGGTATTATTATGATTGCTTCTTTATATATTTATTCACATTGTAATCAACCTATAACGGTACTTTGGGAAAGGGCAGAATAACCAGCTAGGTTGACCTAGTAGTGAATATAACTTAAGAAATGTTAAATATTTATTAAAGATATTGGCAGGGGCCAATAGGCTCATAGTAAGTCCATGAAAACAATATATAGCAAAAGATATTGGAAGGGGCCAATAGTTTCATAGTCAGCCCATGAAACTATGATTTGATATTGGTAGGGGCCAATAGGTTTATAGTTAGCCCATGAAAACTATATATGGATTATGATATTGATAGTTAGTAAATAGGTTCCTAGTTAGCCTATGAATACTAGGATAAGGGAAAGGATATTAGAGTTACCAATAGGTTAATGGTAAGCCCATAAAAACTATGAAATATGATAGGGAGTCCATAAACATTTAATCAGTTATTAGTCATTCCATGAAAACTATTAGGTTAGTAGTAATCATAGAAACTATAACTGAGACAGATAGTCAAAATGAATGGGGATGGGTAATTTAGAATTTATTCACTTGTTTTGCATATCATCATATCATACTATTTTGAATTTTTTTAACCATTATGGATGAAGGAGCACAATATATGGTTTATAAAGGTTTTAAAATATTAGTGAGGGGAAAGCCCGTTCAGCTAAGCGTCATGGTCTCACTAGATACCTAAATGGTTCAAGATGATAGATTATTATACATACCAGGCTTTATGTCTGACTCGAAGTTTTTGTTTTCCCCTTAAACTCTCGATTACTCAATTGATTTTGAGTAGTTTGACGTTTAGGGTTTTCAAGTGTTCTTTTAGATGAATAAAGCTTCGGTGACGAGCAAGAGGAATGCTAGCTACTTAGAATTATTATCCGCTATGTGTTTTGGTTGTAAATGCAAATATATTTTATTAACTTATTATATACTCCGATCAACTAAAAGGGCAACTTCATATGTCTCTTTCGACGTATTTTGTATTAATTATATGTTATTTGAATGTAACCTGCGTATTGGGATTATGTAATGGATTTGCAATTTTTTGAAATGGAATGTGAAATTTGTTTGCTGTTTAATTTTTTTCCATATTTATGTGTTTCTATATATCAATGTATCTAACATTGTTGTATTTGGTCGCCAAGGATTAATAACTATGGATGACTGCAGCATCCGTAGCCGTTAGTTTTGGGCCTTCAAATAAGGGGACGTTACGCAACCCACCCACTGTTGAAATTTCAGAACTAAAGTTGACGTTTCATTTCAAACAAAATTTGACTAGAGTTTATTTATGCTTGAAACATCGCTTAAAGACTGTATAATGCAGTTCGTACTATAAATTACCATGTCATTGATAGAGTAATAAATTAGTTGTCAAAGTAATTACCATGTCATTGTAAATTTGGAACTGAAAACTATTTTACTTTACTAATTTGAAATCAAGAAGGTGTCAAAGTTGTCAAAGTAATTACCATTTCGTGGTAGAATTCAAAATCTTGACACTCTAACTAGGATGTGCACCTAGTTTGGACTACAAGTTAAATCTGAAAGCAAGTGGCGTTGTTTTTCCATGCTTATATCTATCGTAGAAACATGTAAAAGTAATAAAGTCGAACATATAAAGAATTGAAAATTGTATCAAAAAAGGAAAAGGAGTTCTTAATTATACCACTTCCATAGTACAAATTAATGGCGTATAATTCATTTAATGTTTTTCTTCGTGTATTCATGTGGGTTCTAATCTATCATGTTTGTATCATGTGTTCAGCTTATAGATCTTTGAATTACAATTGAAAGTTTTGGCATCGAAAGAGAAAAGATCATAAGCAATCCCCATACTCGAGTTACCACTTCCTACTACCAAAGCTGTAATTAACGTGGGTGCAATTATATGTGTGGTCATGTTCTTGATTGTGTTGTACTTTATTTTATTATTATTTAAATTTCCAGTATCCTAGGAATTGGGATTGTATAGTTGGTTTAAAAATTATTGGACCTAGACCATCTGCACAAAATTTATGTTGTTTTGAAACATTTACAAAATTTGACATAAATAACAGTATGATGGACTGAAAGAGAGAAATAATGAGTTTTCAGATATAAAACTTTTGCATGATCTTAGAGGGTTAACGTTGAGTGTTACATACTAGGTCGAGTATTTACATACCAAGATGCAGAACCATTAAGTTACAAAACTGACCATTCTCTTTGGGTTATACTACAATGGACGAGATGGAATGGATATGCTAGCAGCCTTGAATATTTTGGTAAGTTGAATTTACATTCTAACTTGTGAATAAAATAATTAATAAAACAGATGATATTTAGACCTTGTATATGTTTTTACCTTATACAGGGTATGATAAAAGGATATACACTATGGGCGTAAGAGTTCATTCTAGTAGCTTCTTCGCCTTTCATTAGTCGATCGATTTATTCCTTTTGGTACATATTTATTACTTGATTATGCAATTTTTTTGCAGTTTATTAAGGCTACTTTAGTGTCTCTATACCAAATCAGCGTCCCGTGGATTGTTAATGTCTAAAGGTGAAATATTTTGCATTCTTCACTTAGGTTATTAAAGTTTTTCTTTTTCTACATCTCTTTTATAGTGACATGTTCTCCTATATTCTTTGCATTCATCTGTTTTATTTAGGTAAACATATCAAACATTCACGTGCATTGGAAAAGGTTTCTTGTGAATATGTGCTTTTGAATGGATAACATTTTATTTTAAAGATGTTGCTACTTATTTATTCAACCTTATGACTGCCTTATACACTATTCTAAAAAAGGATGGCGTGAGTGGAAACTCTTGCCTCAGATGTGTCAATTTGCCAACATATGCACCTTTGGGTACTTTATTTTTTCTGCTTATTTTGATAAATTTCATTGCAGTTCATTTATTTAGGCTTTACTATTTTATAACATAAAGATATTTTGCATGACTTTCACTTGAGAACTGATTTTCACCTAACAAAAAATTTCCGTTCAAGGAAGGAAAGATATATGCTGAGTCAGGTTCTTATTTACAAATGTTTGCACATCATGATTATTTAAGTCATTTATCTATAAATTTTGAAATTGGATTTTATTTATCACATCTTATCATTTGCTGGTAACATACTAGAATTTGGAGCATGCTGATATTGTTCGGTATATTAGTTGGTGTGCATCAATTCATGCTGCAAAATAATAAATAACTTTTAGCAGCCTTTCAAAAACGCTATATAAATACAGATAGCGGTGCTGAGTAAATGCCATCGTAAAGTAGGAGTAAAGTTGGAAACTTTAGTAGTAGCACAAAATGCTTTTAACAATGTTTTTAAAACGCTATAAAATGATTTATTGTTGCGTTTGAGAAACGCTGTAATTAAAGGATTTATAGTGGCGTTGAAATAAATGCAACTAAAAATAATTGATTTTTAGTTGCGGATTTTATCACGGTGTTCTTTAAAATGCTACCTTAAGTTTTGGTAGCTTTTTTTGTGCGCCACCGAAAATACCTTTTATTGTCATGCCACCAAAATATTAAACTCTCGCTTCCTTTTATTTAAACTAAAATAATAATCGACATAGTGAATTTTTTTTTATTGATACTATAAATCATTTGAGATAAGAGTATTAAAAATTTCAATCAATCAAACAAAAATCTTAATGTTTTATTAATTAGAAAAACATCCCATTTTGGAACGATGATTGGATTATGGTTTACGGAAAATTTAGTGGTAGCGGTATTGTATTTTCTGATAAAGGAACATTCTTAAAAATTAAATTAAGAAAATAGAAAATAAATAATGTTAACCACTTTCTAACCATGCATAATCATTAGGATTTTAAATTAAGTTAGTTGTTACTTAAAGAAAGAATGTCAATCACTTTCCTACCATGCATAACGGTTAAGACTTTTAAATGAGGTTAGAAGTAACATGAATATTTATCCCTCTCTTATGTAAGTGTTCCATCCATCCATAACTATAAGGACTTTTAAATGAGAATCAAAGCACATATCTGGAGATTAAAATTTATTCACCCATGTATAACCATGAGGACTTTTAAACGAGAGTGAAAACTTTGGAAGAGAATAAATTATTTAAATCAAGTAAAAAAAATATATCCTTATATTTCAAAATACCAACTTTTGCATGCTATATTAAATTTTGGTGTACGGATTGTAAGAAGGGTGATAGAAATAGAAATGATCATGAAATATATATTGATTAAAAAATACTACTAAAAAATTTCAATTTCCAAGAAATTTTAACATATCATTCCTCTAGTTATGAAGTATAATCTAATCATTACCTATCACTTCCTCGATCTCTATTAATAATTTTTGATAGATTTTAAAAAGTTTAAGTAGTGAAGCACCATCTTTTCCATAGAAAATCCTTACAAGAATGAAAACGAGAATAAAAATATCTAAGTCATTTCTATGATTCCCAAATCCAATTAAAGTTGCGAAACTCAATTTTCTGAAGAGGTTTTGAGAAAATGTCTGCTTTGTGAAAATCAATTGAAATAAATTCAATGAAAATATGTTCTTTTAAAACCTAATCTTGAATGAGGTGATGTCTTATGTCTATATGTTTAGTGCGGTCATGTTAAGTGTGAAATATAAATTTCATCAAACAAGTACATTACATACTCTACAATATCAATCAAAATGGATCAAAATTTGGAATTTCCTAGCATAAATAAAAACATTTACATCAAGAAAAGGCAATGTTTCAAACAAAGGCACACATAACTAAAAATTCTCCAACCAATAATTTATTAGTTGTCGTTAATGTTAGTGAATGTTGAAAAGTAATCATTGAACATAGACAATCAACCATCGTTGTTTTGAAAATTCAATCCATTTGAAACAACTATTTGCAAACTTTAAGTCCATAATTTGATTTAGCACTAAACTTGGAAGATTGAATTCTATATTTCTAACAAAAAAAATTCAATTCAAAATGATATCTCGATCAAAAATTATGTCCAAAATACTACAACTTGTTTGTATAAATCAGAAATACTTTTCAAGTAATGTGCTGACATTATTACTGTATTTTGAGGTTTTATAAAATGAATCGGAAGAAGTTCATAACATTAATTTTGTAGTGTTATTTTTTAGCTTTTCATAACTACAAGAATCTAAAAATTCAAAGTAACAACTTTCAAGTTATGATCGATTTACTACAGCTATGTTAGGAAGTTCTAAAACAATTTTCAAACAATACACTGAATGATTTACAGTTTTCTTTTAGTTTAAGTTCAAATTCTTGGAAAAAATAAAACTTATTGAATTTTCTTTTTATTTTCTGGAACATCTTAAATTTTGCAAATCGATTTTGTAGAGCTCAAGATATGGCAATTATACTACGACGGTGTCAACAAAAAACAGAATTCACAAGAAGAAGAGAAAATAAGGTTTAGAAATCATACATTTACTTACCTTTGATATCATATTCTTATTCATCATTTTTATTCAAAATATATAGATCTCTACTTCATTTTTCTAGGCTAAGAATCGTTAGAATTATTTCTTATCAAACATATATAGAACACTCAAAGCCTTCCACTATCGTAGTTGTTCCTTAGCCTGTTTTTGTACCTAAAATATTAGAACAAGCAAGTGACCTTGTTAAGTTCATCACCACTACTAATTGATTCTACCATCAGACACAAATTTTCCTCCACCTTCTCACTATCGTTGTTCTCCTCCTCTTCTTCTTCACTCTCATCATAGGTGGCTGTGAAACTCCTTCTCTTCTTTCATTCCTTTCATCATGTCGATTCAATGGACAGTTTGGTTTGATGTGACCAGGTTTCTTACATCTATTACACCTGATTTCTTTATAACACCTCTAATTTTTATTTCATATTATTTAAATGATTAATTATGGGATAATTAAATGGAAATGGGAAATTGTGGGAATTGCTAAAATTAATTAATTAATGTGCATTGGCCACAATAAATATAAAATAGGGAACGGTTTAAAAAGATATGAATTAATAAATCTAAGTGTAGAAGAGTAGAAGAGGAAGAGATGATATTATACTATGCTCTTCCGTCTTCCTTATTCATTTTCATTTTCATTCTCAAAACAAAACAAAGAAGATAATGTCGGCCGGCATTAATCATATTCACTAAGGAAAGAAGATAAGCTAAAGGAAGAAAGCTAAGGAAAATTTTGTCATTTCAACAAGGACTAAATGATGAATAATATCACCATCACATTTGTTTGATGTATGCTGATTTGGGTACAAGTGTAAATCCAAGATTTTATTGAATGATTATCATGTGTTGAATGTATAATCATGTATATGATTGAATGGTTGTTATTTAGGAATTTTAGAAATTTTTCTAAAGGGTTTTGATGTGAAATCTATGTTTTTATCTCTAAATATGATGTTCGAATTATTATTTTGGAGGTGGATTTTAAATTTCAAAATTTTTGGAGTTATTATGAATTCTGTAATGAAGAAAATGGTTAATTTGGGATAAATTATGAAGAATAATTGTTTTGGTCCAAAATTCTAATAAGATGGTAAGGAAGTCAATATTAATTTTCGAAAATTTTTGTGGATTTTTCACAAGTGTATACAATTTAATAAAGATTGTATTATGAAAAATGGACTTGTTTGTGAAAATGTATTAATGATATGATTAAAGAAAAATTTTACTTGGGAAAATAAGGGTGAGTTATCTCTTTGATTTGCTGCCAATTTTCTAAAAAGATGTTGTTTAACCAATGAGGCTTTGAAAAATAATATGGGTATGGTGAAAAGTGTACACTTTTAGAGGCAAGGAATCAATTTCATAAGGAATTGCAGAAATATCACTAATTACCTACAAAAGTTATCAATTTTTAGATGCAAAAGCAATTGCCATGATAGCTAAGTTTTTCCAGGCTTCAAAAATTTACTTTGATAACACACAAAAGCTACTTATCATGATATGTTACAATAACTATGTTTTATTGGAATGAAAAGTTATGTTTTAGTTAAAGCATGAAAGCTATATTTATTTAACTCATGAAGGCCAAGCACAAAGGCTAAGTTTTATTACTTTGATTTCATTGTTTATAAATTATTCATGATGGCCATCTATCATGATAAGTCACAAGAGCTATATTTTCATTTGTACACGAAGGCTTAAGTTTTGTTTAGCTATGATGGATGTGTTTTCCTGAATGAAAGCTATATTTTCTATATGCACAAAGGCATTATTTTCTTTTATACACGATGGCTGCCTATCGTGTTTAGTCAGATGGCTATGTTATTGAAAAGGAATGGAAGGAATGGAAGCTTTATCTTATATAGAAAAACCTTGTTTAATCCTCTATTGTTCTTCAAATTTAAAATCTCGATCTTCCAGTTTGAAATCTCTTCTTTTCTCATGAATTAGTAGTCGGCCATGGACTATTGTTCATAGGAATTTTGTTTTTTGAAAATGAGAATAGAAATGAAGATGGAATAAGGTGTTAAGGCTAAGGATATGGGTTAGTGCAGTTATGCATTACTAACTAATTCCCTTACTTAAATCATTCCCATCAAATTTAATTTGTATTCTTTCATTAATCGAGGCCAACCAAAATTGTTCTAATAACCCTTGGTTCATCCAATTAAAATTGTAAAGTGTCTAATTAGTTAAATCACTTTATTAATGTAATTAATAATGTCTTCGTATTATTAATTCAATTCAATTTAAATTAAATTAACTTTTTATATTACGGACTTCCAGATATGGGGCGTTGCAGATTCCCCTCCTTACAATAATTTCGTCTCCGAAATTTCGATAAGGAAAACAAAATTTACACCATCTCCTACGAAAGTGTATAGTCATCATCAAATAAGTACACACAAGTAAAAAAGATTACGCTAGTACTACATTAATGTAAACCATCAATTATTAATCATAAATGTTAGTCAATTACTTAAACACAATCATATCATACATGAATATACTAGTTCTCTACCGGTCCATACAATAGACAAAAAAGCACATTACTATCTATATATGATTGTCTAAAACAACTTGAGTTAGATATTCCTAATCCTATCCTCTACCTCCAAGGTACAATCGTCTTTATCATCACTCACTGGATGTGAACAAGTCTGATAACTTTGTTCCTCAGTTCCTCCGTATCACGGTCTACTATTCATTTTGGTTATCCCACACACGTCAAATATAGTTCTACAGATAAATCCTTTACATCAATCGGTTCCCTTACCAAATCTGGGTGGTTTGCACATTTTGTCAATGCGGTATATATGGAAAAACATTATTCACATGCCAAATTATTTGGCAACTCGACTCTATACACAAGTTTATCGATTCTTTCAATCACTAGAAATGGTCCGATGTATCTTGGTGCCAACTTCCTTTTTTCCCAAAGCGCATAACTCCTCTCATTAGAGAAACCTTTATGAATACGTGGTTGCCTACCGTGTACCCAAGTTATCTCCTTCAATTATCAACATAGCTCTTTTTCCATGATTCTGCTACCTTCATTCTAGAGCGAATCAACTCTACATCCTCAATAGCATCTCTTACCAAATCTAACACGAGTCTGTCTCCCATGTCTAACCAACAAACTGGTGACTTACACGGTCTATCATACAATGCTTCAAACATTGCTACTTGATACTCGTCCAGTAACTCTTATTTTATGCAAACTCTACTAGATGCAAATGGTCTTCCCAATGTCCTACGAAATCCAAAAAACATGCCCTTTGAAAATCTTCCAATACACGGCTAACCCTTTCCGTCTGACTATTTGTCTATGGGTGGTAAGCCATGCTCAAGTTCAATTCAGCACCTAATTCACTCTGTAAACATCTCCAGAACTCACTGGTAAATAATGGGTCTATATCACTAATGATACTACTAGGTATCCCATGCAGTCTCACTACATTCTTTATATATATATATATAGCTTTTTTAAGTAGGTTACTGTCCTTGTCGACTTCATCTAAATAAATAGCAAGCTTTGACTAATGAATTTCTTCTAAGATTTCCTTCCAAAGTTCTCCTATATTCGGAACACACGATCTTCCTTTCTTCCTAAGCCATCCCTTCGAGTCTATCTCAAACCCTTTCAAATCCTCGATATCTACACTAACCTCTAATCACTTAATCCTTTCGAAAATCAATGGGTCTTTCTTTTTCCTTGCAGTTATTATTTCTATAAATGCTGGACATACCTCCGAACTCGCTGACACGTTTGGACCTCTACTTGATCTAATATTTCGTCTATAATGCACTCTACAGGAGGCTAACATTTTTAACGTGTTCCATACTTTAATCGTAGTCAACATTGCATTCTGATGCTTCCTACTTAAAGCATGTGCAACCTTGTTCCTCTTCCCTAACGTATATTCTATCCCAAAATCATATGTTGAAATGAACCCCAGCTATCTCTGTTGTTGCATATTCAGCTCCTTGTTAGAGAATATGTAAATAAGGGATTTGTGGTCCATATACAACTCGAATTATTCTCCAAATAAGTAATATCTACAAATCATCAACTGCCACTTTTGTAAAGTTCCATCTGACTCCTTTAGAATACTATAAATGCTTCTTATGGAAAACTACTTGGTTTGATGAAACTCTTACGCTTAAGTCCTACCAATTACCCCTTCAATTCTACTGTCTTCTTGGGCGGCATTCCTTCCCCCTCATGGGTTCTGTAAGGTAATAATTCTATTCACCCAATAGATCCTACCGTCATTTCACACTAACTAATCCATACCTAAAATTATCCTGTATCTTACGAGTCTAACACATTGGGTTGCATATAAACAAATGGTCACATAAGTCAAATTCAAGGTTAGTGCATTTTAACCCGAGAGTGGCATCCTCATCGATCGGATTAACCGCACACAAGGACGTAATCAAATAGGTAATTTCTATTCCTAACCTACCTACCAAGCCTTTTGATATGGAAGAATGAGAAGCACCAGTATTTAACAGAACTTAACTGAAATACTAGAGATCAAAACTGTACCTCCAAGCACGACGTCTTTTCCTATCTCCTTTATGGTCAGTCCAAACAAAGCTCCTTCCAAAGCATAAACCTTTTTATGCTTAGCTTTTGGGAAATCCCTCTTCTTATGGTCTGGTCTATTATAGATAAAGCACTTGGCCATGTCCTCTGGCTAGGCATACTTAGTGCAGTAGTGCCTCTTCTTGCCCCAGTAAAAGCAAGTCAGATTAGAAAATTCTTTATGTTCTCCCCTACCTCAAGCTTTTCCTTTTTCTTTAATCGCCGGTCTAATCGATGGATCACTAAAGAACAACCTGTTACCTGCCCCAATTCTATACAATTCATTTTCTTATGGCCCAAATTATTCTAATTAAAGCACTTAAACCTTTCCTTGTTCTCTAGCTAGGCACACTTAGTAAAGTAGTGCACCTCCTACCCTTAGTAGAAACTCATAACGTGTGCCATATTTTCCATTTATGTTCCTCCTCTTAAGGCCTTTCCCTTTAGTTGTTGGCCATTTTTATCTTTCTGATAAGGAGTAAACCTTTTCTTCCTATCAATCTGGGCCTTCAGTCTCACAGTACGTCTTTCAGCGTACATCCACTTGTACCTCCTTGCCATATCTACCACTCTATCAAATGGAAGTGCTGGATGAGTCATTGTTTGTTCACTCAATTCACCTAACACCGATTCAACCCAGAAAAGGAAGTAAGCATTCACAGCAGCATGGGATGATTCAAACACAGCATTAACTAACACCACTTCTGATAATGAAAATGATAACTTTTATTTCATGGTAGAAAAGGAACAAGCCTACTAAGTAGCAACACTAAACCTTACCTTACTTTATTTTTTAAATTTTATTTTTGATTTATAGGTAATTATAAAGGCATATACAAGTATATATACATCTGTAAAGTCTACATCTTACTTAACATTAAAGGAATTTATATATACATATACATATACATACATACAAAGTATTTAAATTTTAATTTCCACGAATAAAATTGAATAATATATTTAGTTTATATAAAATTAGAGTGTGTGTAAATTAAAGGATTAGAATTAAAAAAGTAATTTTTTATTTGTTTGTAAAAATAAAATATATATAGAATTTATAAATAAATAAAAATAAAATATTTTTAATATTAAAAAAATTAAAAGTTTTAAGATACATTAAGAAATAAAAATATATCATAAAAAATATTTTATAATAAATATAAATACTTCAAGGAGTTAAAATTCAAGATTTCGACAAGTTTTTTGACATACACTCGAAAGAGATGTCGATGTATGCTGGTCAAAAATGGCAATTCATTCAAAATTCAAACTGTTTAAATTCCCTTTTTTTTTCCACAAAACTCAAATTTCAAGTATCACTATACTGATTGTCACTTACCTATTCAATGCTTAATCTTCTTGTCTTACTCATTCATTCACATCCTACTTTAAAAATTCAAAACAATATAGAATCTTTATCCGCTCTCTTTTTCTATACTAATAATGTCTTCACATGAAGTTTCATCCTTTCAAGATCCTAATTCTCTACTAAGCTTAGCTATTGGCCTCATAACAATAAAGAAGCAATGAAAGCTTTAGAAGAATATAGGAAAAAGACAAAAGTCATTTTCGCTCATTTTGTAAATTTTAAATACATATGACTTACATTCTCTTTTTATTCAATTGGGATCTATGGTTTGATTGATTTTTCTTAAAATAATTTTCCTTATTATCCTAAACTTGTGAAGATATTTGGGAAATGATAATCAAATTTGGAGTAGTGTGAAAAGAATTAACTTTGTTTTATCTGTTTCATTGCTTAGAGAAATTGTAAATTGTAAAAGATCTTCTAAATTTTAATATTGACTATGACAATCGTGAAGTTGTACATGATTTATTTGAAAATAATTTCAAAGCTGGTTTTGAAGGAAAGAATCTTCGATCTAAAGCTAGAATTTTGAGTTTAATTTTACAATAAAGCATTACACCACGCAATGGAAAGTACAACAATCATAGTTCAAAAGTTTTCAAAGTTTTGTTTGCTATTTTTTTTTCAATATTGACATAAATTAGGCACAAAACATCTTTTCGGACTTTATACCAAAAGACTTGTTACTCATTAAAAACTTTTTTTTTATCATGGAGTGTATTTGACACAAGTTTTTAATTTTTGGAGTTAATTTAAGAGGAGAAATAACCTTAAATCCAAAAGTCTTTGAAAAAGGAATATATCCCTCATGCACATCCTTCTTGAATTTTTTATTCCATAAGACTTTGCTCAAACAAGATGAAAGGTTGGCTATGGAGGAGAACCTTGAAATTGAAAAGGAGGTGGAAGAGGAAGTAATGTTGAATATAGAATAAGAGGAAGAATAAGAAGAGACAAACACGTCTCTTGAGAGCTTTGAAAGGTCAGACCAGCTAACAGATCAAGTTCTCATGTTGAACCAAGAGAAGCTTCTCAAAGTAAAAGGAAGCTTAAGAGAACAATCGATAAAAAATTATCAAAATTTTCCAATAACATGGACAGCTTCTTTAGTAAGGTGTGAGAAGGCGTAGAAGAGTCTCTTCATCATCTTCATCACCCTTCTAGATTTATTTTGCTCTATCATTTTATATACCTTTATTATTTTCTTTTTCGTGCTCATGTGTCAAAAATTATTAGTAAAAAAAATTTCTATCATCAATAAAATTATTTGATATTTTGACTCATGTTATACATATTAATACGCACTGAAAATTTATGAAAAGATAATAGAAATAACTAAATATTATATATATAAACAAAAATTAAAATAAAAAAATAAAAAAAATGCATAAGTGTACCAACATACATTGAATAGATATGTCAACATATCTAATAAAGACTGTATGTTGACATACTTCAAAAGTATATGTCGACATATAACAGTAGCATACATTTAAATTTAATTCAAGGTTAGATCTAGCAATACACCATTTTGGACCAAAAAACTAAATAATTCCTCTCTCTAATTGTTCTCCATGATTGTAAACAAAAATTCCAGAAAAATGGACATATGAAAAGGCATTTTTAAGGAAAATTTGAATGAAAATTCTAAGAAACTCTCCAAAACTTCAAGAATGAATTACACATCATACTAAGGAATCAAGAGCATTTGGAAATAAATCAAAGGCAAATGGTCTATGAATAAGATAGACAATTTGCCTCTTTTCATTGTTTCATTGCTTAGATTCGTAAGGAAACAAATGGGAAACTACCAAAAGATTGGGACGTTATCTCACTCAATAATATTTTCATATGGATGACAGATGAGTAAAGGTTCCATCTATAAAACCATGAAGATAATTATATCAATCTATAATTTGTCTATGTTATGTTAGATTGTATCTATAAGAATGTCATTATGTATTGTAAGTTTTTAGGTATATACATTTATCTATGTTTTTATTAACTTGGTTAACTAATGTTTTGTGTACAAATGTTATAAATTTTTTGTAGTAATAAAATTGTTTTAAGCTTGTATGTTCATATTGTTCTTTATATCTTATTATCATTTTTAATACACACCTACCATCATCCTATACTCCTTAGTTTGATAATTATTTAAATAAATAAACCTATGTTTTTGTTGATGACAAAGAGGGAGAGATATATTATTTAAAAACATAGGGGGACTAGTAGATACACTAACTCAAAGAGAAATAATAAATTTGAAGGAAGTTGTGATAAAGATAAATTGACACCATATCAAAGAATATCTAGATGGTTGTAATCATCAAAAATGGGGAGACTGTTAGAAACACAGGTTTTGGTTTTGATGATAGAAAACTTATAAATATTGATGATAATGATTCCTTAAGTTATGTAGCGTATGACATAGAAAATATAGGACTAGAAGTCTTGCAGGGAAAAGAAAACCAAGAGGAAACAAAATGAATCAGGAAGAACATGATATATCAAGGAATCAAGAAAAATAAAGCGGATCAAGGAGACAAAGAATCAAGGATTGTGCTAAACGGTACAAAATGATAAAGAAACAAAAATAAAAGGAACAATGCATTTAGTTAGTCAAAAATAGTCTTAGAAATGATTATTAAAGATCCCTAGCATATCTTTGAAATCTCTCTTTTTAAAGATCTTTATTTTTTTTCTTTAGAATCTTTTTATAGATGTACAAAATTAATTTTAAATACAATAAAATTAAACAAAACTATAAAGCATTTTTCAAGATTAATTAGTATATGTCGATATAAGTTGAAAGTATATGTCGACATAATAGTTGTTTACAAGTTTTTAAATTTGACAAGTTTATGTCGCGATACTATTCAGAGATATATCAACAAACTAGTTGTTGGTTGCAGCATTTGTTTAATTGAACAAACATATCCTTTCACCCTTTCACCAAAAGATACTTCTCTTCATTTCCTATGTAAAGGTTAGAGAAAACAAAAATTTTAATTTGTTCTCATTATTTTCTCTCACTCTTTCTTCTTTACTAATTTGCAAATAAATTCATGTACTACTATATAAATATACTTTGTGCATTCATATTCTTTCACTCTCATTCTTCATGAATTCTCAAACTACAAAAGATCATAGGGTTCTTAATTGAATTTCTATCATACTATCTTTGAGCTCATCCTATTCCTTAAAGATTTCAATTACAAACTATTACCAGAGTTATGTTGGATCATTGTACTGAAGACTACAAGATTTTGTATTAGAAATATAAGATTTCTTATAGAATCACTCTCTACCACTTGTGTAAAGGTGTACCCTGCTACATATAGAAACTCGGGATTATATAGGTGATCTTAACTACCCATGGAAATTCAAGACGTTAGGTATAAACTGCCACTTGTGGGAAGTCGGGATAGGTGTGCTTGTAGTCAGATTCAAATTCAAGTTATATAGGTGCACTTGTCACTTATGGAATTGCAAGGTTTTGTTATAGTGGAAATATTGTGTGAGGTGCATGACTAGATGTAGGATTGGTAATCTAAACAAGTATAAGAATTCTTGGTGTCACTCTTTTTTATTTTACTACTTTTTATTCTACTTTTATAGTATTATTTCCCTATGATTGTAATTCTAAATCTATAAGTTTGAAATGTACAAGTTAAATCATTAACAAGTTTAAATACACTATTCACCCCCAATTTTATAATAGGCTTAAGATCCATTTCGTATAAGTATTAGGGTATCTTACGTAACCCGCACTTAATGCTTTTACTATTCTCATATACATGCACTCGATAAACGAAAGAATTCTCTGTATGATTATTATGTTAAACATTATATTATACCGAACCCTTTGGTCCAAATATTAAAGGGGCTCAATTTACATAAGCTACACTCGTAGTGGCTACTGGATTGGAAGGAATGATTATAAATGGTGAAACTACCAAGTTAAGAACTTATGATGATTTAAATGGGTCTACCAAATCATTAATGTTATCAACTGAGCAAATAGTGCATAACTAAGAGTTTATTAGACTAACTCGAGCAGTAAAAAATGAAGTTTCAACTACTGGTATCCAAAGGAAAGTGCCTTGCATAAGGATTCATTTCGAGGATGTACAACTTAGTGAATGCAGTAAATCATTGGGTTGAAAGAGGAAAAAAGTATATGCTATTAAAGAAGAACTTCACACCGACGATCTAGTGGATCAGGTGCACTAACAGCAAGTATGTATTTATTGTTGATGTTTAAAACAAAATCATTAATAATAATTTAAAATTAACTAATTTATTCATTTTAGTTTATATTTTAATGAATTTTTTGAAAGGCAAGTCAATTGGTTAAGTGGTTTATCCATTTTTATTAATATAAAAAATAGGTGACTGACATGGAGCCAACAAAGCTGCATCTCATATGATACAAAGATAACGTAGAGCTCTAAATAGCAAAGTGATAACATCATAATACATGACCAAAATCTCAAAATACCATAATACTTATTACATAACAAAGACAACAAATACTAAGATCTAAGATGGAAACATGTCAGCAATATCATACTCATTACCTTCGTCAAGATCATCAGGATGGTGTAGTGATGAACTGGAGGCCTTAATAGAGTTTAACATGTAGTGTATAGGGAAAGGAGTAAGGATCTTAATGCCCATGGTGTTACCCGGTACCCTAACCCGGTTATATTGGGCTCATTATGCAAGACAGGTCCATCCATTGTCAAGAAGGATGATCGGGAAGCAATGAATATAGGATCTAAAAATAAAGTTCTGACAGTTATGCAAAGCCCGGATTGGATAGAGTTGATAGACGGACAACGCAGGCTATTAGAAATATAGAAAATAACTTAGATAGTCAAGGGATCGGCATAGCATGGTGAAATACTAGGAATCAACATGATTATTCGAGTGGATAGTCAACATAGTTGGAATATTAGAGGGATCGACATATGTAATGAGGCCTAGTTCAACATGACCCATTAGAACTCGTGGGATCGGTATAATATTCTAGTAGGTGAGAGGGTTCGGCATAATTTGATTGAAGTAGATAGATCGGCGTAGTGTTGAGTCATAGGAGGGGCATGTTATGATGTAGACCGAGGAATATACGCAAACGAGTAAGAATCGTCATAGTCATATAGACAAGAGGGATCGACATTATTGATAATGCTTGGCTCGGTATGTTAAGTTATTAGAGGGATCCGTACGATGGGCCATCAAATGGATCGACAAGCAAAGTAGGGAGCTCAATAAGGGGGATCAGCATTACATAATAGGTTTCAAAGAATACGAACAAATGGGGGGGGGTCGACATGATCTAATATGGAGGAGTCGGCATAGATAATGCTGAAGGGAACTCGAACCAAAGATTAAGCGAAAACTTGAGCTCCACTCATCCAATCAACATGAAATTTGGAGAGCCATCATATCTAGGCATGAAGGAGCTACCATAGGGATCACTACTCCAAATTCAACAAATGGAGGGATCGATACAAATCCCTAACCATTGAGATTTTGACTAGTGCCTCCTACAGTGGGCCTATATGGATGAAGAGGTCCTTTTCTCAATGTTTCTGATAGATTGGTGGTTGCCTTTACCTATAAATACAAGCCTAGGGGTTCGTTCTGAAGATCTTTATGCTACCGGTTACATAACACTTTTATGATAATCAACTTCGTCCATTATTCTCTTAACTCTTGCCGTTCCTTACTGTAATCAAGACTAAAGTGAATCAATAAAGAGAATATTCAAAGTGGACATAGGAAATCAACGCCGACCCACTATAAACCTTGTTGTTCTTGTTTTCTACTGTGATTTGCTTATTGTTTTGATATATTCCTCTATTTTCATTTATTTTCTTCATTTACTTATCTACACAAACCTATTCTTGGGCGTTTGTGGCCAATTTGGTTGCAAACATTTTGGTGCTTTCATTGAGAACCTGATTCTCAATGCTTAGGATCCCCTTTATTGCTACTGGATTAAGCAAATCCCCCGAAGAAGATCCATAGTCATATTCAAAAGCTTGCAGATACCACTCAGATTTGCTTAAATTTATATAAGGAAACCAATAATGGTGAGGAATACTAGATCAACGTCTCAGAATGTGGATGGAAATGAAACTACCAGCACTTAACAGGGTGCTTCGAGCAACCAACCTATAAATCTGAATGTTGAACCTACTGAAGTTTAGAACCCTACTGATTCCATAACCAGAACTGTGTTTAATAACTTGATGAGGGAGCTGATGGAAAGCCGTAGACAATTGAATGAGAAAATGCAAACTAATGCTACCCTAATGAACCAGATTGTTCAACAACACCGTGAGAATGCCAGTTGGGATCCCACTTCTTACTCAGAGAGTTCCAGCTCATCAGATGAATACCATAGGCGTAAGCATCGCAGGGTTGAAGGAAATCAAGTTGAAATATCAAGGCATCGATTGGAAGACCAATATGGTCTTCCAAGACTGATCGGTGTCGATCCCTCCCAAGGGATCAGTATCGATCCCTCCTCTAGAGGAGAGATTCCCCCGCAACACTTGCGGAATCGAGCATGAGCTATTTCCAAAGCTTATATGCTATAGTTTGACTAAATATTGACCAACTAACCCACCAGAATGACGATGAATTGAATGCCCAAGGTGCATGTAAAGTGGATGGTGGACCAAGAGGGCGTGAAACAGCTGTAAACGTCGACCATACCATTTATGAGAGGTGGAGCATGACCATCGCTTGGCACCACCCATCCAAACACCAGATTTGTCAGCAATGGTTAGACAGTTGATGAAAGAGAAACAAGTTTGACAAATGATGACTAGAGAATTTCGAGAAGTCATACCCCATTTACTGACAGTCTTTTACATGGAAAATATCTAAGAAGGTTCCACATGCCTTCGATGCCTGCCTATGATGGAAAAACCGAACCTAGGCAACACATCATGAGGTACGAATGGATGATGGATTCAGCAAGAGCTAATGATGCAATAAATGTAGATGCTTTCCTATAACTCTCTCTGGGATAACGGCGATGTCGTTTACATGGCTACCATCACGATCAATTTCAAGATTTGATGAACTGGCAACTAAGTTTGTGGAGCAGTTCGAGATCCATGCTACTCATCCTAAAAACATGATGTCACTCTCCAGCGTAATCCAGGTTCTAGGGGAATCATTGAAGGAATATTTGGAAAGATTCCATGTCGCTGCTACAGAAGTCAGTAACCCAAACGACCAGATATACTTATGGCTGTAACAAGAGGGGTTGATTTGGAGTCTGAGTTTGGTGGTTGGTTAGCTGGAAAGCCGACGGCCATGTTGGAGCTCATTTATTCGAAGGCGTCTCAGTTTTTGAGGAACGAGGAAGGCATTCCCTCTAGGAAAAACAATGTCATGGGACCGAAAGGAGAAACAGTGCAAAGCAGCATTGCAATAAAGCAATCTGAGAGAGTTTCGGGAAAGTTTAGGTTAATGTTCATATCAAGACGAATACATTTAAGAGGAATGGAGACGAGAATCAACACCGGATGAGGGAGTCTGGCAGACCAAGGCCTAGGATTTCTATGCATGACAACTATACACCCCAAAACGTATCCCTGGAGAATATTTACCAACCCATCTGTAATACTTTTCAATATAAGAAGCCGCGTCCAAAGGAGTCGATAGAGACGTAGAAAAAGACTGGAAAATATTGTCGGTTTCACGAGTGTTATGGGCATAATACGAACAAGTGCAGACATTTTGAGGATGCTGTCGAGAAGTTGATTCGGGAAAAGAAGTTATAACAGTTAGTGAAAACTGCACAGGATGGCTTATGTTATCCCGCTTTCTGGCAAAGCCGTGATACCAAAAGATCGATCAGAAACCGAAGGTAGTTCGTCTCAAAGATTGGTTATACATTGCTTCGCTATGGATATCGATGAATTTTGTCCGAGTCCAGATCAGGCTACAATTGATGGAACACGGCAAGCAAAGTCATGGGAACCAGCGTTTCAAATCTCAAGTCAATCCGAGCTCGTATGTGCAAGTTATGATCGATTCAATCTAAGGAATGAGCATGCTATTCGTATCCATGAAAAGGTCAAGGTAATGGTCCATTCGAATCCATCAGGCTCGAATCCATCAGGAGTTAGTCACTTCGAACTGACCCCTGTTCGTATCCATCGGTTTGACTCCATCTAGTTCGCAACCATCAGCAAGCACTCATTCGAATCAGTCCGGGTGTGCCGCTTCGTATCCATCGGCAGGTCGTGTGCTTCGTATCGGTCGTTCGCCATCAAATAACCCTAGGTTCGGATCCATCAGAAGAGCATGTGTTCGAATCCATCGAGTTCCTCCTACTTCGAACCCAAGAAGTCACTTCACTTCATACCCATCCAGATACCCCACCTCGGATCCACAGATGTCATCATGTTCGAATCCATCTTATTGCGACGACTTCGTATTGATCGACTATAGCATGTCACGATCGATATAAACGAGCTTCTGTTCGAATCCCTTTGTGAATGCGGCCCTCGAATCCACTAAGTCAAAATGGCGAGAATGATGGAGTCGACCCAGCCAACTCGGAGTGAAAAGTGGATTGGCCCAGGAAATGCACACCATGTCATCACAAAGGCGCGTGAGGCCATCGAGTCGAAGCAATCGATTCGAATGGAGCGTAGCAACCGGAAATGAAATTTCGAATCGACCATAACTCGAGATCTACAAGTCCAAATGCCACAAAATTTTCACAGGAGCTTGCTTACATGTTGAAGAATGTCCACACCAAATTTCATCTCGATTGGATGACTTTTTGATCGATTCGAATGGAGTTCTAATCGATCCCAAAGTAGGCCCAAATTTCCTGAGGTTGGGCATGTGGGCCCCCTCACGTACCAAAAGTGGTCTCCCGGATTTCCAGCGAAATATCAGCCTCCTACATCTATAAATAGAGCCCCAGGTCATTAAGAAAAGGGGGATCTGAATTCTGAAGCGCCAAGACTCTACCGGATTCAATTCTACACCTTATCATCGCTGTTGCATTCAAGTTTCAGAGCTATAATCCATTGTAACTTGCTGTAACTAACTGTAATCATCAAGAGAATATCAATAAAGATATAAAATTCAGAGTGGACGCAGGCAAGATCGCCGAACCACTATAAATCCTGTGTTTGTGACTGTTATTTCTGAATTACTGTGTTTGCTACTGCTTAGATCTGAATTCTGTGTTGATTATTGCTGATTTGTATTCATAAACGGGTGCTTTCACGACACTTGGGGTTTGTGACCAATTTTGGCGCAAACACTTTGGCGTTTTCACTGAGAAGGCTAATTCAGGAGTTCTACCAATTAGAAATTGATTCAGAGAGTTTGAGAGTTCAGATTTGAGAAATTATGACGAGACAATCGAGCAGAAGGCCAAGGCCAGAGCGAAGTCAGCATGAAGGGAGTCAAGAGGCTTCTTCAGGTGCAAACCAAGCTTCAGTCTTCATCACTAGGGACGAGATGGAGACAATGATGAGAAGGCAGGAAGAGATGCTCCAGAATTTGCTTCAACAGATTGGGCAACTTAGAGCACAGAATCAAGGAGCGACTAGAGTCCAGAACGGACCAGGACCATCTGGAGCAGCACCAGAGCTGGAGGGCACACACTTAGAGCATGTTGATCCAGTTCCGAGAAGAGAGTCAGGGACATCCGAACGACCTGGCAGCAATAGAGGGATGAATGTTCAACAAAGGGGGCATACCCCAGAAAGCTCGCACGGACTCGGGGGGCAGGCCGAAGACAATCGACGAGGACTACAGCCTGGAAACAACGACAGATTGGCAGAGATGGTTAGAAGAGCTATGAGAGGCGGTCTGGTAAACAAAGATTTGGAGGATGTTAATAGGAGTCCTTTTACTCCAGCAATCAGACGAGCTAGGAACCCACCGGATTTCAAGCTACCATCATTGGACATGTATAACGGGAGAACGGACCCCACGGTTCATCTGATGAAGTATATGAGGCATATGGAAGTTCTGGGGGCATCAGAGGAAGTTATGGCCTGCTGCTTTCCATTGTACTTGGCAGATATTGCAGCGTTATGGTTTAGACAACTAGAGAGTGGATCTATCGGAACATGGAATAATTTAACTGAGAGATTTATGAGGCAATTCAGGGTTCACATTACAAGACCCAAGAATGTGATGACTTTGGCAACTCTAAAACAGAAAGCCGGGGAGACTTTGAGAAATTTTCTGGCATGCTTCAATGCGGCAGCAGCTTCAGTGGATCGACCAGATCCATCTATGGTTGTGATGGCAGCTATGTCCGAAGTAGCTGACGTCACAGAGTTCAAAAATTCATTAACTAAAGATCCACCTGTGGATTTAGGGGAATTCTACGACGAGGCAGAAAAATTTTCACGATTGGAAGATGCAAACACCGAAAGAGAAGAAGGAGAAGGGATTGATATTTATGCGATCAAAGGAGGAAATCCCCTTTAGAAAGGTGCAGAAACTAGCAAGGGAAAACGAAAGGCTGAGGATAATAATGACAGATCAGTGCGACCCCGGAGGGAACCGAGATTCACCACATACTCAGAGTTGAATGAGACTTTGGAACAGATTTACCAGGACACTAAGGGGAAAGTCCCTTATCGAAACCCAACGAGAAGAGATCCGACTGGCAACGAGCGAAAGTCGAACAAGTATTGCTCATTCCATGAGTTGAACGGTCATAACACAAACGACTGTAGGCATCTGAAGGATGAGGTAGAAGGGCACATCAGGAATGGCATGCTGCTTCAATACGTGAGGAGGCGAGCTCCAGGGTGGAGCCGGAGCTACCACCGTCTACATCAGCCAGGGGTGGCCTTGAACCAGGACATCGTATGATTATTAATTGATTGAAATAACGATGAACAAGTCGTAAGCTTCCCACTAACACAATTAAATCATTTACACATGTATGAGATCGCGAACGATCCCAGGCATGCTCTGACTGATCATTGACCGTTTTGTAGTAGGAACTTACACTTTGACATCCTTGCTTTGCTTTTGTTTCATTTTGATTTGGACATTTCTATTTTAAAACTCATATATTGAATAGATATTTGGTTCTGATAATTCTGAAATGGCTAAGCTACTCACACATGTACGGGGTCGCGAACGGTCCTTAGGCATGCTCTGAGATGGCGATAAACCGTCCTGACAAACGATCCAGGGACCCACTCGAACGTGAGCCTGGTATCGATAATATTAAGACCCCCCAAGCACACACAATTTGCCTCGAACGGCACCCGACCTTGAACGGTCATAATTCGCCTCGAACGGCACCCGACGGTCACAATTCGCCTCGAACGGCACACGATCGCAAACCTTCACAACTTGCCTCAAACGAAACCCGACCGCGAACGGTCACGATTCACTTATTATGTCCGACCTCGTACGGTCGCAATCAGCCTTGAACGGCACTCAATCGCGAACGATCGATTCCCGCCGCGAACGGCATACGACCACGAACGGTCCTATTCCATCCTTCGCCGCGAACGGCATCGACCGCGAACGGTCCCGACTCATCTCAAATGACAAACGATCGTCATTTAAGGTCATATGAAATTATCAAGTTCTTTACAGGTTGCTTACAGGATATGAACATCCAACTCAAGGCATTACAAAACACACCTTCCTACCGCAAGGCATGTTTTGAGGGGCAAATGTTATCCCACTTTTTGGCAAAGCCGTGATACCAAAAGATCGATCAGAAACCGAAGGTAGTTCGTCTCAAAGATTGGTTATACATTGCTTCGCTATGGATATCGATGAATTTTGTCCGAGCCCGGATCAGGCTACAATTGATAGAACACGGCAAGCAAAGTCATAGGAACCAGCGTTTCAAATCTCAAGTCAATCCGAGCTCGTATGTGCAAGTTATGATCGATTCAATCTAAGGAAAGAGCATGCTACTCGTATCCATGAAAAGGTCATGGTAATGGTCCATTCGAATCCATCAGGAGTTAGTCACTTCGAACCGACCCCTGTTCGTATCCATCGGTTCGACTCCATCTAGTTCGCAACCATCAGCAAGCACTCGTTCGAATCGGTCCGAGTGTGCCGCTTCGTATCCATCGGTAGGTCGTGTGCTTCATATCGGTCGTTCACCATCAAATAACCCTAGGTTCGAATCCATCGGAAGAGCATGTGTTCGAATCCATCGAGTTCCTCCTACTTCGAACCCAAGAACTCACTCCACTTCATACCCATCCAGATACCCCGCCTCGGATCCACAGATGTCATCATGTTCGAATCCATCCTACTGCGATGGCTTCGTATCGATCGACTATAGCATGTCACGATCGATACGAACGAGCTTCTGTTCGAATCCCTGAATGCGGCCCTCGAATCCACTAAGTCAAAATGGCGAGAATGATGGAGTCGACCCAGCCAACTCGGAGTGAAAAGTGGATTGACCTAGGAAATGCGCACCACGTCATCACAAAGGCGCGTGAGGCCATCGAGTCGAAGCAATCGGTTCGATGAAGATCGATTCGAACGGAGCGTAGCAACCGGAAATGCAATTTCTAATCGACCATAACTCAAGATCTACAAGTCCAAATGCCACGAAATTTTCACAGGAGCTTGCTTACATGTTGAAGAATGTCCACACCAAATTTCATCTCGATTGGGTGACTTTATGATCGATTCGAATGGAGTTCGAATCGATCCCAAAGTGGGCCCAAATTTCCTGAGGTCGGGCCTGTGGGCCCCCTCACGTGCCAGAAGTGGTCTCCCGGATTTTCAGCGAAATATCAGCCTCCTACACCTATAAATAGAGCCTCAGGTCATTCATAAAAGGGGGATCTGAATTCTGAAGCGCCAAGACTCTACCGGATTCAATTCTACACCTTATCATCACTGTTGCATTCAAGTTTCAAAGCTATAATCCATTGTAACTTGCTGTAACTAACTGTAATCATCAAGTGAATATCAATAAAAATATAAACTTCAGAGTGGACGTAGGCAAAATCGCCGAACCACTATAAATCTTGTGTTTGTGACTGTTATTTTTGAATTACTGTGTTTTCTACTGCTTAGATCTAAATTCTGTGTTGATTATTGCTGATTTGTGTTCATAAACAGGTGCTTTCACGAAACTTGGGGTTTGTTACCAATTTTGACGCAAACAGCTTACAGGGGACATCTAATTCTAATAGAGGACAAGCTCTGCGTATGGCTTAGGACCCAGCATGGACCGAAGAAAGATTAGTGATAAACGTTATAGTTGGAGGATCACATCTTGTGGATAGGGGTTGGTAAGAAATGGAGCGTTGTGCTAGCGCTATGAGACATGTGGATTTTGAGTATTGTTCAACTATGAAGGACAGAAATTTGGCCAAGCAGTAACGTATGATGACTGATGATATAGTGTTCAAAAGTAGGTATATCAATAGAGTAGAGGCTCCTATAATTGACCCGATGGTCATTTCTTCCATGATCGGCCTTGCTTTGGTGAGAAGGATTTTAGTTGACTATGGAAGTTCGGTAAACATATTTTCAAGAAGTCTTCTGATCAAATGAGAATGGAGACTAAAGATTTGAAACCACCTAAAGCTCATATACATGGTTTCAATGGTAGGGCTACTGAGACTATTGGTTATGTGGAGTTTTCGATTGAATTGGGGGAAGCCAAACATAGGAGTGCGTAGATTCTACCGTTTATTATTTTGGATGTTGACTCACCGTACAACATTTTTCTGGGCCGACCGACCCTGGCTGAATTTTGGATAACTCTTGCTTTATGGTGTTTAACTTTAAAATTCTCAACAGATAATGGAGTAGGAGTGGTGCATGGTGATCAGGCGACCGGACATGCCTATTATGTGGCTGGATTAAGAGAAGCTCAACGTAAAGAGAAGGGAAAGAGCGTGGACAAGTCTGTCCGCATCTAAGTTACTAAAGATTTACAATGGCACCTAAGCCTTGGCTTGGTCACCATAGTCGGTTCTATAGAGATATAGATCCGAGGGATGCCAAAGAGGAGCCTAAGGTGACCAAGGAAGTGTCGGCTGAGCTGACGATTTATATAACAGTCAGCTACGATGAACCCTTATGGGTCTTGATGATTGGATCACAGCTCAGCCCATCAACGATGAGAGCACTTGCTGATTTTCTTTGAGTGAATTTGGATGCATTTACTTAGACTCATTCTGACATGTGTGGGATCTCGCCTGCCATTGCAAGCCTTGCATTAAACATCGATCCGAAGTATGTTTCGGTAAAAAAGAAATGGCGAGGCATGGATCCGAAGAGATCTGTCACTCTTAAAGAGGATGTGGATAAATTGAAAGTCAATTGTTTTATTCGCGACACCCTCTATCCTGAATGGATATCTAATCTTGTGTTAGTGAAGAAGGCGAATAGGAAATGAAGAATGTGCATCCACTATTTAGACTTTAAAAAGGTGTGTCATAAAGAATGTTTTCCCCTTCTAGGGATTGCCCAGTTGGTTGATTCGACTACAGGACATCAAATGTTGTCCTTTATGGAACCATACTTGGGATATATCCAAATCTCGATGCATGTCCCTTATCAGTAACACACTGGCTTTATGACAGATGTTAGATTATACTGTTACGTGGTGATACCGTTTGGATTGAAGAAAGCTAGAGCAGCCTGTCGACGCTTAGTTAATCGGATGTCTGAAGGCCAGATTGGGAGGACAATGGGTGTCTATGTGGATGATATGCTCATAAAGTCACGACGATCAAATGACCATATTCGAGACTTGGCAGAGATGTTCAACATCCTCTGTTCATTTGGTATTGCATCAGGAAAGTTCTTGGGCTTTATTCTCAATGCTTAAGGAATTGAGGTTACTCCAGAGAAGATTCAGGCTATTCGAGATATTTAAGCGCCAAGAACCATTAAGCAAGTGCAAAATTTGAATGGGAAGGTTGCTGCTTTAAGTCGATTCATCTCTAGAGCAATAGACATATGAATTCCTTTCTTTAAATTGATTAGGAATGGGAAAATAAACTTTGAATGGATGCCGGATTGTGAAGACGCATTTCGAGCTTTGGTGAACAAATTAGAGAGACCCCCTGTCTTAGATCATAAGGAGTTGTACATTTATTTGGTTCTATCGGCACATGCCATAAGTGCCACCTTGATTCATGAGGAGAACTGGATTCAAAGGACGATGTATTATGTCACTGAACGATTGACAAGAGCATAAATAAACTATTCGAAGACAAAGAAACTGGCATACTACTTGCTAATCGCTTCACGGAAACTTTGTCCATACTTTTAAGCACATCCGATTAACATTTACACCAACCAGCCGTTATAACAGGTCCTACAGCTACCTGAGACGTCTAGGTGGTTGCTTAAATGGAACATCGAGTTTAGCCAGTTTGGCATTACATATCTGCCTCAAAGAGCTATCTAGGGTCAAGCGTTGGCAAACTTTATAGCAGAATTTACCATGCAAGATGAGCTTCCAAAAATTAGTGAAATCCTTACTGTGCGATGGAAGTTGTACACTGATGGAGCATCTAATGATCACTGTTCCAGAGCTGGGAATGTACTTGTAACCCCTAAGAACAATTCAATTTACTATGCTTTAAAGCTTATTTTCCTGCTACGAACAACAAGGCTGAGTATGAAGTGTTGATTGCTGGACTTATAATTGCTAGAGAACTCGGGGTGAAGTCTCTTGAAATCTTTTGCGATTCGCAGCTCATGGTGCATCAAGTTAGAGGAGACTATCAGGCTAAGGGACAATGACTTGCCCCGTATCTTACCCGAGTTCAGGGGTTATTGGCAGAGTTTGAATACTATGACATTTCACATATCCCATGCGAGAAAAATGGTGAAGCTAATTCATTAGCGAAGTTTGCTAGTATGAGCGATGCGTATAGACGGGCTTGGTTCCAATCAAGATATTACACACTCCAAGTATAAATATGATGGAAATGTATCAAGTATTGGAAGCGGAATCTGAGAGGGAATCGTTCGTGACTCCATTTAAAGATTTTTTGTTGCATGGGATCTCGCTTGAATGAAAAGTGACAAGTCCTTCGCAAAGCTTTATGGTATATTATGCAAGAAAGAACTATGTACAGAAAAGGTTTTTCCATTCCTCTACTCTAGCATATCGCTCATGACGAGATAAAGCGTGTTTTGAAAGAAGTTCATGAGGGAGAATGTAGCAATCACACTAGAGGGGACACTAGCGAAGAAGATACTCGTTATGGATATTATTGGCCAACTGTTAACCGGGACAATACTTATTATGTGAGACGATGTGATAAGTGCCAATTGTGAATGCACCAAGAGTTCCGCCAACTGAGATCGCACAAATGGTCGGTCCATGGCCATTCTCTATGTGGAGTATTGATTCATCGGCTCTTTACCAATCTCTAAGGGTGGTGCGAAACATGCTATTGTCGCGGTTGATTACTTCACTAAATGGGCCAAGGCAGAACCGTTAGCCACGATCATAGCTAAGAAAGTAATCAACTTCATTGCTTGAAAGATTATATGTTGTTTTGGTCTTCCACGAACCATCGTAATAGATAATGGTACTCTATTTGATAGTGCTAAATTTAAAGAGTTTTGCCAGAGATATCGTATTGAAAAGAGGTTTGCAGCGGTCGCTCACCCTTGGGCGAATGGATGGGTTGAAGCTGTAAATAATATCAAGTCTATTTTGAAACGTTTGGAGAAGGCCAAAGGCAAATGGGTGGATGAACTTCCTACGACACTTTGGGCTTACAGTACCACTCACAAGTCGCGGGCTCCATTCGCTCTTGCTTAAGGATCCGAAGCTATTATCCTGCTAGAATTCGAAATCCTTTCTCATCGAGTGACTCACTACGACTCCAAAACAAACAAAGATCTCTTAGAATCTTTGGACTTTATAGATGAGAAGCGCGAAGAAGCCGATTTAAGGGCAGCAACACACCAATATCGAGTTGACTGATATTACTTTACTAAAGTGCGATCCAGATTCTTCGAAGTTGGCGATCTCATCTTGAAACGGGTTTTTCTAGCCCCGTCACATGTGAATCCGACATGGGAAGGACCATTGTCATTAAACAGAGGCTTGGAGAAGGAACTTTCAAGCTAGCGACCGTCGATGGTATTACACTTCCAAGAGCATGGAATAGCGAACATTTATGATGCTATTTCACTTAGAACATCTCCTTTGTATTCCAGTTCTATTTACTTTCAGTATTTGCTTTAGCATTTAATTTTTTGAACATGTCATAAGACATATTAGTTTGTTCCTTTCCATTCGGTGAACAAAGTCTCGAACTTCCTTTGCATATATGATTGTTGTTACATTTTATGCTAAGTACATAATGAGACTAATTTTTTTCTATATATATGAACATGATCCTGGAGTTTGAAATCAATTAATCATATTAATCCCAAATGGAATCAAAAAATATGAGCTCCATTAATTTGCTCGATTAACAATTTCCATAAATGATTCAAAGGATGGGACACTCATTAAGGAACAAATATCACCGGTGATTTGGAGATTGAAAAAAATTTCCTGCTCGGACTGAAACGAAATCGAGGCGACCGAAAGGAGTATAAACATATTCGGGTGTGATTGATTGCTCATCGATGACTCAAAGTCCACAGAGTGTGGACTGAAGTACAAACATGATTCGACTGTGAACTGGCTACCAACGAGATAACTTTAAGTCTTCAAAGTGCGGACTGGAGTATAAACATAATTCAGACATGAACCGACCACCCATGAAATAACTCTATGTCCTCGCAGTGTGACTGGAAAATAAACATGATATATGCGTGGACCGACCGCCCACGAGATAACTCTAAGTCCCAAAGTGAAGATTGGAGTATAAACATGATTTGGACATGCACCAACCACCCACTAGATAACTTTAAGTCCCTCGAGTGCAGACGGAAGAATAAACATGACTCGGGCATGAACTGACCAACCATGAGATTACTATAAGTCCTCGGACTGCAGATTGGAGTATAAACATGATTCAGGCATGAACTGACCACCCATGAAATAACTCTAAGTCTCCAGAGTGCAAGCTGGAGTATAAACATAATTTGGGCGTGAACCGACTACCCACTAAATAACTCTAAGTCTCCAGAGTGCGAACTAGAGTATAAATAAATTTGGGTGTAACTGACCGCCCATAGATAACTCCAAGTCTCCGGAGTGTGGAGTGGAGTACAAACATAAATCGGGTGTGAACTGACCGCCTGCGAAATAATTCTAAGTACATGGAGTATGGATTGCAGCATGAACATAAATCGAGCGTGAACCGACCGCTCGAAAAATAACTCTAAATCCCCAAAGCGTAGATTAACATGTAAACTCCATGGATAGATGTGCGGATTGCATCTATTCTCTATCCCACAAACTCCAACCTAGAATCGACGGGAGGAATATAAAATACTGAAGGCTGGATATGACAACTCACTATAGCTCCGGCTTATCTTCTTTTACAATTTACAGCAACGAATGCAGGGAGGCCTTGAGATGGAGATGGTGAATTGTTAACGGAATTGGCAATCAATTAATTACAAATACATTGAATGAAAAGTAATCATTCAACCATCAAAATAGCAACTCACTCGACGATTAACCGAAAGCAAAAACTTTTATTCACAAGTGTGAAAAATTTCAATATAAGTTATTTCAAAAAAAAAAAATCAAGATTCGTACCTGTACACCTACGACTAAGGAAAGAAATGATAATGCAAACTAAATACAATGATATGAAGTAATGACTACTTCTTCGACTTTCTCTCCCTTTTGGATTTTTTAGGGGTTGTGCCACTCAAACTTCTCTTCCGAGATCCTTTGACGCCCTTGGTAGGAGTGCTTGTGTAAGAAGGAGGGATTTTGCCAGGAATTGACCCGCCTAGTGGAATGACTTCCAACAATACAAGATTAAGATCTTTGACTTCCACCACGGTGGCTCGCCTTTGACCTTTGGCTTTAGCTTCTCCTCCACCTCGATTTGCTCCCTCATGCCGGTTTTAGTAGTGTGCTCCGAAGCACCTGTGATCATTACATCATCTGATTCATCAGCAGGTAGTGGGTCTTCTGGCTTATCTTCATCAAGTGCACCGATAACCTAAGCATCGAGCTGTGGAATAACGACAACGACCAGGACTTTGGCTATCTTTTCCTACCGCTCTATAGTAGCACCGCTCGTAGGAGTCCGATCAGGGTCCGGAAGACCTGCAAAATTTGTTAAAACATGGATATTAGCTAAAGGCCATTGCACATGAAGAACAAGAACTATTCGAGTACAAAGAAATTTAATATGATACCCGCATCTAGTTGACTTTCCATCGTCACCAGAGTACTTTCTTCGAAGATGGGAGATAGCATTTGTGGTTCGAAGCCAGGCTTATTTAGATCGTAGTCGAGATTTTACTCCGTTATATGAGAAGATGATCGACCAACAAATTGAGTAGGAGAAGAACCCTTAGGATCAGTTCCGAAAGACTCAACGATGTTCTCTCCCTCATTAATAGGTGTGGGAGCCTTGAAAAAATTAAGTTTAGTGGCAGCCAGATATGATGACTCATTTCCTTGAAGAATTTCTCTCACTAATTCTTCATCATTAAATTTGGCTTCTCCTAACTTATCTTTTCTCATCTTGATGATGTATTCCCAAGCTTTGGCAAGAGATTTGAGGTAACCCTCACCAAGAAAGCATAAATCACACTAGAGTGGGACCTTTGCATCTTATTCGATATTTAGCGGATCAAACAGGTCATTAACTTCACTCCTACTGGACTCGATGGTAGCCTCTACCCAGGAGTTGGCTTGTTCAATTATTTTTTTCTGCCCTTTTCTTGGGCTTCTTGCTTCAAAACTTTGATTTTTGCAAACTGTTTGTCGAGTTTTGTTATTAGGCTCCTTGCCTCGACTACTTCTTTAGTATTTCTACGACTCTTCTTGGGCCTCTATTTCTTTAGTAGTTCCTTGAACTATTCAACCCGATGAGCTATATTGTCTTTCTACTTTTGCAAGGAGTCATTTTCTAAAACGAGCTTGCCGCTGCGTTTAAGGACCGCTTCAAGTTCCTTTTTGTGGGAAACCTCCAGGAAACTCACCGCCTCTGCTGTCTCCTTAGCATTCTTTTCAAACTTGGCAAGTTGTGTTTTGAATTCAAGCAACTTAGCATCCTGGTGCTTGATTATATCTTTGTCGTGAATAGCCTCCAACTTGAGACGGTCGATTTCATGCTGACGCTCTATGGAAACTTCATAAACTTTCTCTACCAAATGAATGAATGATTTTTGTTGAACGAAAATGTCGTTTACATCCACTAACAAGCTTTTTTCGGCATATCCAGAAATAACATGAATAGAAGGAAGGAATTTGAGACCATCGAAGTAGATCTTTGGCGAAGTGGCTTTAATTTCGGCTAACTTTCTATCATAGAGGAGTCAGGAGTAGTAGCCAGCAAAGGTGGTTTAGAAGTGGCGAGTGGGTGCTTGCCAAAATGGCTCTCACGAGACTATCTTGATGTAACGATCCTGAATTTTTGAACAATTTAAATTGAAAATATTTAATTAATTTTAAATATTTGAATGAGATTTAAATTAAATTCCCAATATAACTAGGATATTGGCGATTAAATATTAAACTTTAATCTATAAAATGTTGAATAAAAATTTAAATTTTTACTTTAGAGTTGAAATTGAATATTGAATTTGTATTTTAAATTCAAACTAATGACTTAGAAAAAATAATTTGGATTTAAGGGTTATTACTTATGCAAATTAATAATTGAATTAAATTTTGATTTGAAAACTGTGAAGTTATTTGAATTTTTCAAGTTTAATATGAAGAACATATTTGAATTTAAAAATTTTGAGCTAGGAGTTTGTAAATTGATTTAAATTCAGTTCAAAATTTTTGTTAAGGGCTAAGTGGGCTTTGAAAATAATACCGGTCCACGTTTGATATTGATGCTGTGATTAAATATACCTGTTTCCCTTTTACCCCATTCATTCGAAACCCTAGAAAAAACGAAAAAAAAACAATGGCGGCTTCGTGTTCCTCTTCGTCCAAAACTAGGGCTTTCGAAGCTGCGCTATTTGCTTGATCGATAGGAATTTGCGTGTTGCCTTGCTCGATCTATTCTTCGTCGCTCACTGCTGCTTCGTTCTCGTTCATCCTCTTTGGAAAATTTTTGGGTTTTCGTATTCGCTTCGAAAAAAGGTGAGTTTTTTTCCCACGATTAATTTTTATTCAAGTTTTTAGATTTGTTTTAATTGGGTGTTTGGTTGCATGCTATGATTTGGGGGTTATTTGTTATCATTTGCTCTGATAATTTAATCCAAACTGATATGAACAGATAAGTCTCTGCATGTTTGTTTGTTGGGTGTTATTTGCTATCATTTGCTCGATTGCTTGAATTTAAACTGATGAGAACAGATGCTTTTAAATTGATAAGAACAGATGCTTTTAAACTGATAAGAACAGATGCTGTTTGTAATTTGTTTTTAAATTGATAAGAACAGATGCTATATCAAAAACTTTGCTAGTTTGTTGTTGCTGCATGTGATGGATCTTTGAATCTGGTTAAGGAAAATGTAGTAAAGAAAAGGAATACTTGTGAGTAAACTTCTTAACTTGGTTATTTAGGTGGAAGTTCAAGTTAAAATCGAAGTATGCTTTGATAAATGTATGTTCAATTGTGATTTTTGGTTGCATGGTTGTTTCAACTGGATTTTTGATTTGAAATACACTGCACACTTGTGTGTATGCTTAAAGATAAGCTCAATCCAGTTGTAGCCTTCAAACTAAAGAAAAAAAATATAGGTTAAAATTTTGTTAAGTTAAAAAGAAACTTTTGTTTACTGGAAATAAGAAATCAACAGCTAGAAAAAAATAGGTGGGCAAACTCTGACTTGTTTTAACTAAACTTTGGTTGCATGACTAGAAGCTCGATGATAAATATGTTTGTATGTTGTTGAACTAAGTATATTTGTTTGAAATCTACTTGCATGTGAATGAAATATCCAAATATATCTCTGTTTTGAAAATGTGCAGAGTACAAATTAGAGAAAGAAAACCCATTTTCTTTTCATTTGACTTTTGTTAGACTTTGATTCTTTAACAAAATATGTTGGTTAATGTTTAAACCAAAATTTGAAAATATCTTTAAGTTTAAAAAAAATAAAATAAAATAAACACATTTTTTGAAATTTTAAAATATAGAGGAACAATGATTTTTTTTCTTTCTAAAAGCAGTTTGATTAGTGACTGTCTTAAATCCATGAGTTGATCTGTGAATTGTTATTGATGTTGCATGAAAACTGTTCAGCCTTTATGTAATTGAATTGGTATGAACATATGTGTGGAAGTGTGTCAGTATGTATATTTTGTTCTCTGTTGTTTCACAGGCAATGTTTGCTTTTAGAAATTCAATTCTCTAAAACAAATGAACATTAATGCTAATTATTTACAGACCTGCTTCTGTTTATGTTTGAATCTTAGTTTGAGATTTTTATGCAAACAATTTGTGTTGATTAGCATAAATTTAAGTTTGTAAAATTTTAATTTTGATAAATAAAACCTGTTACTTCTGGAAATCCATAATAACAGACAATATTTTCAAAAGTAAGATTATCAAACATTATTAAAAAGATTAGTAGATAAATGTTGTTGCATATGAACTTCTGTGATGAAGAGTGTTGCATGTGTATCTTAGCATAACCTCTGTATTTTGGTACCTGGTTTAAGCATGCATGTTTGATAGCCTGGTTATACCCTGTTTACAGTTCAGGATTTAAAGTGTTATCAAAAAGAAAAAAAATTTCAAATCTTCCCATCTGCACTTCTTTAGATTTTGGGATTCAACAAGAATGATTTGTTCAAACCTAATTTAAGATATGAAATTTTTAATTAATGAAGGAAAGTTAGAGTATCACTTGGGAAGGTAAATAACAGTAAAACATTTGCTAAATGTTAAAAATTCACTTGAACTTGTGTTATTTGAAATTTGTTTTTTTTAAATCCTGAATATTAGTTTCAAAATTTTAAATCTGAATCTTTTAATGTTAAGAAAATTTTGAACCCAGTTTCATTTGTCTTGACTTGATCATTGCTTTGTTTCACGGGTATCTTCATTGTGTTGATTTTACTTCACTTGAACTTTTGTGACTTGTGGTTTCATAATCATTGTTTCATTTGGTAGCTTCGGGTTGCACTGATCTTTCTGAAGCTCCTGTTGCACACTGCTTCTTGTTGTTGTATACTTGTGGTCTTGATAGTCAAGTTGCACGTACCCCTTAGTTTGCACTGTGTCTTGCATTTAGTCTGTACTTGTGTATATCTTAGTTTGCATCCAACTGAGTTATATCTCCTCATCAACAAGCTTAAAAAATGAACTGAGTGCATTTGCTTGTATAAATATATATAAGAGAAAAAAAAAGTCCTGTTAACTTGTGCACTGTTTTGAGTTTCACTGTCATACTTCCTTGTATTCAGTTGAGTTGATTGTTGCATTTGTTTGCGTTTGACATTGTCGAACTCAGTGTTGTAACTGGATTTGTGTTCTGGTTCATGTATCACTTGTATACATTTGCCACCATCTTGATTGCTGCTGTGTTGTGTAGTAGCTGTGGTCTCTGTTGTTGTAGCATGCATTGCAGTCTTCTTCTGTCAACATTCTGATGCATATAACTTGACCTTGTACCTGTAGTTGTGTTCATATACACTGCTGCATATCACTGTTCACGCTGTTGCTTCTTTTTGCTTATTTTAGTTTGCTTGGTGGCATTTTGTGGTCTGCACTGAGCACTTGAACTTGTATTTGGTTTCCATTGTCTAGTTGAGTTGTCTGCACCTTGTATGCTGTTGCATTGGTGCATTAGGTTTGTCTCAGCCTTGAACCTTTGTAGTTGTAGTTGTATTTCATGAACACTACTGCCTCGAACTTCTGTTGGACACTTGATTCAGTAGTTTGTTTTCATTTGGCTTGAGTGTTGTCTCTGACCTGAGGGCTTGTTTTCCATTGTCCACACATGTTCATGCTTTATGGCTGTTACCATTTTATTTAGTTCATTGCAAATTTATTTACTTGAATAAAGATTAATCCTGACTCGAGTGTTTTTGTGTTTTGCATAAAACGCTCGGGTCAGACCGAGTATTTTTACAGCTTGGAGATTTTCGCGCAGCGAAGTTAGAGAGAGGGGGATTACCGCATCACTAAAGTTTTTCAAGAGATTTTTCTTGTACTTAATAAAATATATATGTATATTCCGCTGTATTAAAATGTAATTCATTGTATAACTCTGATATTTGTATATAAAAGAAAAAGCTCATTTATGTGAAATATATTTATTGTTCCGTGATTCTGCGACTGATTCTGTTTAAATGTTATAAACTAAATAACAATCCGTCATTTTGAACGTTTCTAGTTGGTTTAATTACCGACTAGAGGCGGTCAGAGCGGCGGGTCGTTACAAAGTGGTATCAGAGCTTTGGTTTACACAAAGCTTAGTTTATGGCGTTTAATATGAATAGTTACTAGAATCACTTTAAAGAAAGTGTTTTCAAATCTAAAGAAGTTTAAAATTGTTTTCTTTAAAATAAAAAGTATTTTGAAAATTAGAATTATTTTTGAAAATTCCCCTCTCTAAATTTAGGTTTGCGATAGTTCTCTTCGGTGAGGTCTCATTAGATTTGAGTCTCGATCATTCAAAAAAAAACCCATTATCGAATTTGCTGAGATTTATGAAAGAATAAAATATAAGTTAAGTGAATTAATGAGTTGGTTTAAATTGGTTTAACTCGAATATTGTGAATATCTCCAAAGTAACAATTGGGAAATGAAATGACATGTCAATTTGGTTATAATCAAGAGAATTATTGAACTATAACTTGGAAATTTGATTCTGAATTCTTTTGAAAAATTGATTTCAAATGTTGTGAAGAACGATTTAGTAAATAAATGGATTATAAGTATTTAACTTATAATATGGACTTTTGGTATATAACTAAGTTGTATACATTGGATTGATTTAATAAAGGAGATTATAAATCGAAGTTTTATAAATAGAAATGGAATTTGTAAAGATCGTTTATAAATTTGAAACCAATTGAATTTGATAAATGAAACATAAAAGTTGTTAAAGGAGATATATTCGTAATTTTGGACAGCGAATTTTCCTTTAAGTCAAATACTGTGATAATACAAGTTGGTTGGGAATTTTATTCACAATTTTGGACATTAAATATATTATTAAATAAATCGGTTATGTCTTGGGAAAATGATTGAATGATCCGACCTTTGCTAATGAGGATTGCAAATTTTGATAGGAAATTTAATTGTCGACTTAAATGTATGAATAAAACAAGTTTTGATGTAAAGCTTATATTTCAAGTTTAGACTAATGTCTAAAATAGTTAATATGGAGATATAAATCTAATGAAACCAAGTCGATAAATGGTTTACTAAAGAACTAGTTGACTATTTTGGAAATAGAAAGCAAATGCAAAAATTCAAATGGGATTTAGATTTCAAATTTGATATTTGTTAATATGAAAATCCATAATAGGTTTAATAGATTCCGTGATGAATTTGAATTTGAACGGGCATGGAATTAAGTTAAGTGGAAAACTTAATATTGGAAAATTTGAAGTTGCTTTAAAATGTGTTAAGAATCGAAAGCATAGATTTCAACATTCATTGTTGAAATAGACGTTTTCGAGAGAAATCAAAGGAAATGGTGAACTATAACACTGTTGTTATAGTAAATGATTTCTGAAAGGAAAAGTTTTATCTAGTATTGGGATTTATATATCTATCTTAAATTCGAATTCCTATACTAATGATTTGGGTCGTCGTAACGATGTTTTACGCAACATTCGTTTTGACTCAAATAAATGTGTTTAAAAGATCGCTTTCCTTAAAGAATGAAATATATACTTGATTATGATTTAAGTATATTGAATACTTTTCAAGTGTTGAAAAGAAATGGATTTGTAAATTACTTATTATTAAATAAGTATGGAAATGTTTTTCCAATATGAAGTGAATGTTTTGAGATTTTATCTTTTAAAGATAAATTGAAAATGAATATGTGAAATCGATTTGAAAATCGTATATTCATAGATATTTTGGAAATGTAAATTCACTATGGAATTCATAAAAGAAAGGGAAATTTGTTTAAAAAATAAACATTGATTTATTTTTGAAGTGTGGAAATAAATTTACAGATTTGGAACGTAAATTTAAAATAAATCGGTAAGGATCTATTTGATTGATTTAAGTGAACCATTTTAAGTTTAAAATGGATAAATATTTGGAAATGTTTCCGTTTAAGGAAATTGCTTTGAAATTTGTTTTCAAAGATTGAAAGGTGAAAAATGATTTGAAATTTGTTTTCAAATGGTTAAGTGTGGAAAAAATTATATATATCTTGTGTAGATATTTTTGGAAAATTTGAACAATTAGTTCAACTTTGAATTTTGAATGGTCGATTTGGATTGTATGTCTAACATTGTGAATTGACGACATAGCAATTGATCTCTATTAAATATATATCTGTTGGTGGCGGAGAATTTATTCTCTTAGCTTAACACCCTTCTCTGAGACGTACGAGCTCAGAGGTTATATATCGGTAGACATCAATTATGTCTTGAGAATTTACGATGTCACGTGAAATCCAAATCGAGTGTGAAGTCGATAATGAATTGAATTATGAATATGAATTGGGTTTGAAATAACCTTAAATTTTCAAATCGACTTAGAGAAAAATTTGAAATGGATAATGAAATGGAAAATTTGTGAATCCTCTATTTGTTATGGGTATGAGATATTGTGGTTTTCAGAACGTATATATGAGAATACGATAAATTCGAAAACCATTAGTTTGGAAAGAAATTGTTGTGGAAAACTTATGTAAGTACACGAGTATGATATGTACGAAATGTGAAATGAAATATTATATATGTATGTATGATATTATGTTTTCCAAATTGAGGATATGGAAAAGTACCTTCCATTTAAAATTTGTGAAGGTTGTTGGAACTCGAGATGAGTGTCCATTTGAAAATCGTAGCTACGTAGAATTCCATTAGTTGGATTGACCATTTGTATTCCATTAGTTGGATTGACCATTTGTTTTCCATTAGTTGGATTGGCCCTTTGTTTTCCATTAGTTGGATTGGCCATTTGTTTTCCATTAGTTGGAGTGACTAGCGTAATTTGAGGGGCGAGATTCCTACAGTTACAAGCGATTCCACTGGGATAGTGGCGTAACCGTCGAGTAAACTGTAATCTAGATGCCAAAGCTTAATTCGAGGGGCGAGATGCCTACGGTCACAAGCGATTCTACTGGGATAGTAGCATAACCGCCGTGTGGACCGCGATCTATGGCAACAACCATGGCGAAATTCAAGAGATGAGAAATCTACAGTTACAAGCGATTCTACTGGGATAGTAGCGTAACCGCCGGGTAAACTGTGATCCATGGGGGAATGTGCTTTCCATATCCATTTTTAAAAATATTTTTAAAGTATTTTCACTGGGAATTGAAGCAAGTATATTTAGTACTTGGAGATTTTTAGACTTGTGCCTGGCCAGCGTATGCCTAATGTCTTTAAGAACGACAATAGACTTGTTAAATTTCGAGTTAGCAAGTATTTTCAAACTTTAAATAGAAAATCAATAATCTGAAATTAAAGTAACATAAATTCCAACCTAATGAACTAAGGAAGAGGATTTTTGAAATGTTTTGAAAATTCACAGCTTTGGAAAAGTTATACTATGTAAATTTCTTAAATGAAGAATTTCAAATTTAAAATTTGGGTTTTGTAAGTTGAAAACTTTAGTAAAAGACTTTTGCGTCTTGATTGTAGAAATAAATGAACAAAAAGAAATTAATGAACAAAGCTAGTAAGATAAAACGAATAGAATGAATTTTATACTCATTTATTTTTAAAAAAAAGTATTGAGCTTGGTAAAATTGTGTAAAATATAAATATCGGTGAAATTTTAACAATCATTTTTCCTTACTTGTAATTTCGGGACGAAATTCTTTTAAGGAGGGGAGATTGTAACGATCCTGAATTTTTGAACAATTTAAATTGAAAATATTTAATTAATTTTAAATATTTGAATGAGATTTGAATTAAATTCCCAACATAACTAGGATATTGGCGATTAAATATTAAACTTTAATCTATAAAATGTTGAATAAAAATTTAAATTTTTACTTTAGATTTGAAATTGAATATTGAATTTGTATTTTAAATTCAAACTAATGACTTAGAAAAAATAATTTGGATTTAAGGGTTATTACTTATGCAAATTAATAATTGAATTAAATTTTGATTTGAAAACTGTGAAGTTATTTGAATTTTTCAAGTTTAATATGAAGAACATATTTGAATTTAAAAATTTTGAGCTAGGAGTTTGTAAATTGATTTAAATTCAGTTCAAAATTTTTGTTAAGGGCTAAGTGGGCTTTGAAAATAATACCGGTCCACGTTTGATATTGATGCTGTGATTAAATATACCTGTTTCCCTTTTACCCCATTCATTCGAAACCCTAGAAAAAACGAAAAAAAAAACAATGGCGGCTTCGTGTTCCTCTTCGTCCAAAACTAGGGCTTTCGAAGCTGCGCTATTTGCTTGATCGATAGGAATTTGCGTGTTGCCTTGCTCGATCTATTCTTCGTCGCTCACTGCTGCTTCGTTCTCGTTCATCCTCTTTGGAAAATTTTTGGGTTTTCGTATTCGCTTCGAAAAAAGGTGAGTTTTTTTTCCCACGATTAATTTTTATTCAAGTTTTTAGATTTGTTTTAATTGGGTGTTTGGTTGCATGCTATGATTTGGGGGTTATTTGTTATCATTTGCTCTGATAATTTAATCCAAACTGATATGAACAGATAAGTCTCTGCATGTTTGTTTGTTGGGTGTTATTTGCTATCATTTGCTCGATTGCTTGAATTTAAACTGATGAGAACAGATGCTTTTAAATTGATAAGAACAGATGCTTTTAAACTGATAAGAACAGATGCTGTTTGTAATTTGTTTTTAAATTGATAAGAACAGATGCTATATCAAAAACTTTGCTAGTTTGTTGTTGCTGCATGTGATGGATCTTTGAATATGGTTAAGGAAAATGTAGTAAAGAAAAGGAATACTTGTGAGTAAACTTCTTAACTTGGTTATTTAGGTGGAAGTTCAAGTTAAAATCGAAGTATGCTTTGATAAATGTATGTTCAATTGTGATTTTTGGTTGCATGGTTGTTTCAACTGGATTTTTGATTTGAAATACACTGCACACTTGTGTGTATGCTTAAAGATAAGCTCAATCCAGTTGTAGCCTTCAAACTAAAGAAAAAAAATATAGGTTAAAATTTTGTTAAGTTAAAAAGAAACTTTTGTTTACTGGAAATAAGAAATCAACAGCTAGAAAAAAATAGGTGGGCAAACTCTGACTTGTTTTAACTAAACTTTGGTTGCATGACTAGAAGCTCGATGATAAATATGTTTGTATGTTGTTGAACTAAGTATATTTGTTTGAAATCTACTTGCATGTGAATGAAATATCCAAATATATCTCTGTTTTGAAAATGTGCAGAGTACAAATTAGAGAAAGAAAACCCATTTTCTTTTCATTTGACTTTTGTTAGACTTTGATTCTTTAACAAAATATGTTGGTTAATGTTTAAACCAAAATTTGAAAATATCTTTAAGTTTAAAAAAAATAAAATAAAATAAACACATTTTTTGAAATTTTAAAATATAGAGGAACAATGATTTTTTTCTTTCTAAAAGCAGTTTGATTAGTGACTGTCTTAAATCCATGAGTTGATCTGTGAATTGTTATTGATGTTGCATGAAAACTGTTCAGCCTTTATGTAATTGAATTGGTATGAACATATGTGTGGAAGTGTGTCAGTATGTATATTTTGTTCTCTGTTGTTTCACAGGCAATGTTTGCTTTTAGAAATTCAATTCTCTAAAACAAATGAACATTAATGCTAATTATTTACAGACCTGCTTCTGTTTATGTTTGAATCTTAGTTTGAGATTTTTATGCAAACAATTTGTGTTGATTAGCATAAATTTAAGTTTGTAAAATTTTAATTTTGATAAATAAAACCTGTTACTTCTGGAAATCCATAATAACAGACAATATTTTCAAAAGTAAGATTATCAAACATTATTAAAAAGATTAGTAGATAAATGTTGTTGCATATGAACTTCTGTGATGAAGAGTGTTGCATGTGTATCTTAGCATAACCTCTGTATTTTGGTACCTGGTTTAAGCATGCATGTTTGATAGCCTGGTTATACCCTGTTTACAGTTCAGGATTTAAAGTGTTATCAAAAAGAAAAAAAATTTCAAATCTTCCCATCTGCACTTCTTTAGATTTTGGGATTCAACAAGAATGATTTGTTCAAACCTAATTTAAGATATGAAATTTTTAATTAATGAAGGAAAGTTAGAGTATCACTTGGGAAGGTAAATAACAGTAAAACATTTGCTAAATGTTAAAAATTCACTTGAACTTGTGTTATTTGAAATTTGTTTTTTTTTAAATCCTGAATATTAGTTTCAAAATTTTAAATCTGAATCTTTTAATGTTAAGAAAATTTTGAACCCAGTTTCATTTGTCTTGACTTGATCATTGCTTTGTTTCACGGGTATCTTCATTGTGTTGATTTTACTTCACTTGAACTTTTGTGACTTGTGGTTTCATAATCATTATTTCATTTGGTAGCTTCGGGTTGCACTGATCTTTCTGAAGCTCCTGTTGCACACTGCTTCTTGTTGTTGTATACTTGTGGTCTTGATAGTCAAGTTGCACGTACCCCTTAGTTTGCACTGTGTCTTGCATTTAGTCTGTACTTGTGTATATCTTAGTTTGCATCCAACTGAGTTATATCTCCTCATCAACAAGCTTAAAAAATGAACTGAGTGCATTTGCTTGTATAAATATATATAAGAGAAAAAAAAAGTCCTGTTAACTTGTGCACTGTTTTGAGTTTCACTGTCATACTTCCTTGTATTCAGTTGAGTTGATTGTTGCATTTGTTTGCGTTTGACATTGTCGAACTCAGTGTTGTAACTGGATTTGTGTTCTGGTTCATGTATCACTTGTATACATTTGCCACCATCTTGATTGCTGCTGTGTTGTGTAGTAGCTGTGGTCTCTGTTGTTGTAGCATGCATTGCAGTCTTCTTCTGTCAACATTCTGATGCATATAACTTGACCTTGTACCTGTAGTTGTGTTCATATACACTGCTGCATATCACTGTTCATGCTGTTGCTTCTTTTTGCTTATTTTAGTTTGCTTGGTGGCATTTTGTGGTCTGCACTGAGCACTTGAACTTGTATTTGGTTTCCATTGTCTAGTTGAGTTGTCTGCACCTTGTATGCTGTTGCATTGGTGCATTAGGTTTGTCTCAGCCTTGAACCTTTGTAGTTGTAGTTGTATTTCATGAACACTACTGCCTCGAACTTCTGTTGGACACTTGATTCAGTAGTTTGTTTTCATTTGGCTTGAGTGTTGTCTCTGACCTGAGGGCTTGTTTTCCATTGTCCACACATGTTCATGCTTTATGGCTGTTACCATTTTATTTAGTTCATTGCAAATTTATTTACTTGAATAAAGATTAATCCTGACTCGAGTGTTTTTGTGTTTTGCATAAAACGCTCGGGTCAGACCGAGTATTTTTACAGCTTGGAGATTTTCGCGCAGCGAAGTTAGAGAGAGGGGGATTACCGCATCACTAAAGTTTTTCAAGAGATTTTTCTTGTACTTAATAAAATATATATGTATATTCCGCTGTATTAAAATGTAATTCATTGTATAACTCTGATATTTGTATATAAAAGAAAAAGCTCATTTATGTGAAATATATTTATTGTTCCGTGATTCTGCGACTGATTCTGTTTAAATGTTATAAACTAAATAACAATCCGTCATTTTGAACGTTTCTAGTTGGTTTAATTACCGACTAGAGGCGGTCAGAGCGGCGGGTCGTTACAAAGTGGTATCAGAGCTTTGGTTTACACAAAGCTTAGTTTATGGCGTTTAATATGAATAGTTACTAGAATCACTTTAAAGAAAGTGTTTTCAAATCTAAAGAAGTTTAAAATTGTTTTCTTTAAAATAAAAAGTATTTTGAAAATTAGAATTATTTTTGAAAATTCCCCTCTCTAAATTTAGGTTTGCGATAGTTCTCTTCGGTGAGGTCTCATTAGATTTGAGTCTCGATCATTCAAAAAAAAACCCATTATCGAATTTGCTGAGATTTATGAAAGAATAAAATATAAGTTAAGTGAATTAATGAGTTGGTTTAAATTGGTTTAACTCGAATATTGTGAATATCTCCAAAGTAACAATTGGGAAATGAAATGACATGTCAATTTGGTTATAATCAAGAGAATTATTGAACTATAACTTGGAAATTTGATTCTGAATTCTTTTGAAAAATTGATTTCAAATGTTGTGAAGAACGATTTAGTAAATAAATGGATTATAAGTATTTAACTTATAATATGGACTTTTGGTATATAACTAAGTTGTATACATTGGATTGATTTAATAAAGGAGATTATAAATCGAAGTTTTATAAATAGAAATGGAATTTGTAAAGATCGTTTATAAATTTGAAACCAATTGAATTTGATAAATGAAACATAAAAGTTGTTAAAGGAGATATATTCGTAATTTTGGACAGCGAATTTTCCTTTAAGTCAAATACTGTGATAATACAAGTTGGTTGGGAATTTTATTCACAATTTTGGACATTAAATATATTATTAAATAAATCGGTTATGTCTTGGGAAAATGATTGAATGATCCGACCTTTGCTAATGAGGATTGCAAATTTTGATAGGAAATTTAATTGTCGACTTAAATGTATGAATAAAACAAGTTTTGATGTAAAGCTTATATTTCAAGTTTAGACTAATGTCTAAAATAGTTAATATGGAGATATAAATCTAATGAAACCAAGTCGATAAATGGTTTACTAAAGAACTAGTTGACTATTTTGGAAATAGAAAGCAAATGCAAAAATTCAAATGGGATTTAGATTTCAAATTTGATATTTGTTAATATGAAAATCCATAATAGGTTTAATAGATTCCGTGATGAATTTGAATTTGAACGGGCATGGAATTAAGTTAAGTGGAAAACTTAATATTGGAAAATTTGAAGTTGCTTTAAAATGTGTTAAGAATCGAAAGCATAGATTTCAACATTCATTGTTGAAATAGACGTTTTCGAGAGAAATCAAAGGAAATGGTGAACTATAACACTGTTGTTATAGTAAATGATTTCTGAAAGGAAAAGTTTTATCTAGTATTGGGATTTATATATCTATCTTAAATTCGAATTCCTATACTAATGATTTGGGTCGTCGTAACGATGTTTTACGCAACATTCGTTTTGACTCAAATAAATGTGTTTAAAAGATCGCTTTCCTTAAAGAATGAAATATATACTTGATTATGATTTAAGTATATTGAATACTTTTCAAGTGTTGAAAAGAAATGGATTTGTAAATTACTTATTATTAAATAAGTATGGAAATGTTTTTCCAATATGAAGTGAATGTTTTGAGATTTTATCTTTTAAAGATAAATTGAAAATGAATATGTGAAATCGATTTGAAAATCGTATATTCATAGATATTTTGGAAATGTAAATTCACTATGGAATTCATAAAAGAAAGGGAAATTTGTTTAAAAAATAAACATTGATTTATTTTTGAAGTGTGGAAATAAATTTACAGATTTGGAACGTAAATTTAAAATAAATCGGTAAGGATCTATTTGATTGATTTAAGTGAACCATTTTAAGTTTAAAATGGATAAATATTTGGAAATGTTTCCGTTTAAGGAAATTGCTTTGAAATTTGTTTTCAAAGATTGAAAGGTGAAAAATGATTTGAAATTTGTTTTCAAATGGTTAAGTGTGGAAAAAATTATATATATCTTGTGTAGATATTTTTGGAAAATTTGAACAATTAGTTCAACTTTGAATTTTGAATGGTCGATTTGGATTGTATGTCTAACATTGTGAATTGACGACATAGCAATTGATCTCTATTAAATATATATCTGTTGGTGGCGGAGAATTTATTCTCTTAGCTTAACACCCTTCTCTGAGACGTACGAGCTCAGAGGTTATATATCGGTAGACATCAATTATGTCTTGAGAATTTACGATGTCACGTGAAATCCAAATCGAGTGTGAAGTCGATAATGAATTGAATTATGAATATGAATTGGGTTTGAAATAACCTTAAATTTTCAAATCGACTTAGAGAAAAATTTGAAATGGATAATGAAATGGAAAATTTGTGAATCCTCTATTTGTTATGGGTATGAGATATTGTGGTTTTCAGAACGTATATATGAGAATACGATAAATTCGAAAACCATTAGTTTGGAAAGAAATTGTTGTGGAAAACTTATGTAAGTACACGAGTATGATATGTACGAAATGTGAAATGAAATATTATATATGTATGTATGATATTATGTTTTCCAAATTGAGGATATGGAAAAGTACCTTCCATTTAAAATTTGTGAAGGTTGTTGGAACTCGAGATGAGTATCCATTTGAAAATCGTAGCTACGTAGAATTCCATTAGTTGGATTGACCATTTGTATTCCATTAGTTGGATTGACCATTTGTTTTCCATTAGTTGGATTGGCCCTTTGTTTTCCATTAGTTGGATTGGCCATTTGTTTTCCATTAGTTGGAGTGACTAGCGTAATTTGAGGGGCGAGATTCCTACAGTTACAAGCGATTCCACTGGGATAGTGGCGTAACCGTCGAGTAAACTGTAATCTAGATGCCAAAGCTTAATTCGAGGGGCGAGATGCCTACGGTCACAAGCGATTCTACTGGGATAGTAGCATAACCGCCGTGTGGACCGCGATCTATGGCAACAACCATGGCGAAATTCAAGAGATGAGAAATCTACAGTTACAAGCGATTCTACTGGGATAGTAGCGTAACCGCCGGGTAAACTGTGATCCATGGGGGAATGTGCTTTCCATATCCATTTTTAAAAATATTTTTAAAGTATTTTCACTGGGAATTGAAGCAAGTATATTTAGTACTTGGAGATTTTTAGACTTGTGCCTGGCCAGCGTATGCCTAATGTCTTTAAGAACGACAATAGACTTGTTAAATCTCGAGTTAGCAAGTATTTTCAAACTTTAAATAGAAAATCAATAATCTGAAATTAAAGTAACATAAATTCCAACCTAATGAACTAAGGAAGAGGATTTTTGAAATGTTTTGAAAGTTCACAGCTTTGGAAAAGTTATACTATGTAAATTTCTTAAATGAAGAATTTCAAATTTAAAATTTGGGTTTTGTAAGTTGAAAACTTTAGTAAAAGACTTTTGCGTCTTGATTGTAGAAATAAATGAACAAAAAGAAATTAATGAACAAAGCTAGTAAGATAAAACGAATAGAATGAATTTTATACTCATTTATTTTTAAAAAAAAGTATTGAGCTTGGTAAAATTGTGTAAAATATAAATATCGGTGAAATTTTAACAATCATTTTTCCTTACTTGTAATTTCGGGACGAAATTCTTTTAAGGAGGGGAGATTGTAACGATCCTGAATTTTTGAACAATTTAAATTGAAAATATTTAATTAATTTTAAATATTTGAATGAGATTTGAATTAAATTCCCAACATAACTAGGATATTGGCGATTAAATATTAAACTTTAATCTATAAAATGTTGAATAAAAATTTAAATTTTTACTTTAGATTTGAAATTGAATATTGAATTTGTATTTTAAATTCAAACTAATGACTTAGAAAAAATAATTTGGATTTAAGGGTTATTACTTATGCAAATTAATAATTGAACTAAATTTTGATTTGAAAACTATGAAGTTATTTGAATTTTTCAAGTTTAATATGAAGAACATATTTGAATTTAAAAATTTTGAGCTAGGAGTTTGTAAATTGATTTAAATTCCTTTCAAAAATTTTGTTAAGGGCTAAGTGGGCTTTGAAAATAATACCGGTCCACGTTTGATATTGATGCTGTGATTAAATATACCCGTTTCCCCTTTACCCCATTCATTCGAAACCCTAGAAAACAAATAAACGAAAAAAAAACAATGGCGGCTTCGTGTTCCTCTTCGTCCAAAACTAGGGCTTTCGAAGCTGTGCTATTTGCTTGATCGATAGGAATTTGCGTGTTGCCTTGCTCGATCTATTCTTCGTTGCTCACTGCTGCTTCGTTCTCGTCCATCCTCTTTGGAAAATTTTGGGTTTTCGTATTCGCTTCGAAAAAAGGTGAGTTTTTTCTCATGATTAATTTTTATTCAAGTTTTTAGATTTGTTTGAATTGGGTGTTTGGTTGCATGTTATGATTTGGGGGTTATTTGTTATCATTTGCTCTGATAATTTAATCTAAACTGATATGAACAGATAAGTCTCTGCATGTTTGTTTGTTGGGTGTTATTTGCTATCATTTGCTCGATTGCTTGAATTTAAACTGATGAGAACATATGCTTTTAAATTGATAAGAACAGATGCTTTTAAACTGATAAGAACAGATGCTATTTGTAATTTGTTTTTAAATTGATAAGAACAGATGCTATATCAAAAACTATGCTTGTTTGTTGTTGCTGCATGTGATGGATCTTTGAATCTGGTTAAGGAAAATGTAGTAAAGAAAATGAATACTTGTGAGTAAACTTCTTAACTTGGTTATTTAGGTGGAAGTTCGAGTTAAAATCGAAGTATGCTTTGATAAATGTATGTTCAATTGTGATTTTTGGTTGCATGGTTGTTTTAACTGGATTTTTGATATGAAATACACTGCACACTTGTGTGTATGCTTAAAGATAAGCTCAACCCAGTTGTAGCCTTCAAACTAAAGAAAAAAATATAGGTTAAAATTTTGTTAAGTTAAAAAGAAACTTTTGTTTACTGGAAATAAGAAATCAACAGCTAGAAAAAAATAGGTGGGCAAACTCTGACTTGTTTTAACTAAACTTTGGTTGCATGACTAGAAGCTCGATGATAAATATGTTTGTATGTTGTTGAACTAAGTATATTTGTTTGAAATCTACTTGCATGTGAATGAAATATCCAAATATATCTCTGTTTTGAAAATGTGCAGAGTACAAATTAGAGAAAGAAAACCCATTTTCTTTTGATTTGATTTTTGTTAGACTTTGATTCTTTAACAAAATATGTTGGTTAATGTTTAAACCAAAATTTGAAAATATCTTTAAGTTTAAAAAAAATAAAATAAAATAAACACATTTTTTGAAATTTTAAAATATAGAGGAACAATGATTTTTTTTTCTTTCTAAAAGCAGTTTGATTAGTGACTGTCTTAAATCCATGAGTTGATCTGTGAATTGTTATTGATGTTGCATGAAAACTGTTCAGCCTTTATGTAATTGAATTGGTATGAACATATGTGTGGAAGTGTGTCAGTATGTATATTTTGTTCTCTGTTGTTTCACAGGCAATGTTCGCTTTCAGAAATTCAATTCTCTAAAACAAATGAACATTAATGCTAATTATTTACAGACCTGCTTCTGTTTATGTTTGAATCTTAGTTTGAGATTTTTATGTTAACAATTTGTGTTGATTAGCATAAATTTAAGTTTGTAAAATTTTAATTTTGATAAATAAAACCTGTTACTTCTGGAAATCCATAATAACAGACAATATTTTCACAAGTAAGATTATCAAACATTATTAAAAAGATTAGTAGATAAATGTTGTTGCATATGAACTTCTGTGATGAAGAGTGTTGCATGTGTATCTTAGCATAACCTCTGTATTTTGGTACCTGGTTTAAGCATGCATGTTTGATAGCCTGGTTATACCCTGTTTACAGTTCAGGATTTAAAGTGTTATCAAAAAGAAAAAAAAATTCAAATCTTCCCATCTGCACTTCTTTAGATTTTGGGATTCAACAAGAATGATTTGTTCAAACCTAATTTAAGATATGAAATTTTTAATTAATGAAGGAAAGTTAGAGTATCACTTGGGAAGGTAAATAACAGGAAAACATTTGCTAAATGTTGAAAATTCAATTGAAATTGTGTTATTTGAAATTTGTTTTTTTTAAATCCTGAATATTAGTTTCAAAATTTTAAATCTGAATCTTTTAATGTTAAGAAAATTTTGAACCCAGTTTCATTTATCTTGACTTGATCATTGCTTTGTTTCATGGGTATCGTCACTGTGTTGATTTTACTTCACTTGAACTTTTGTGACTTGTGGTTTCATAATCATTGTTTCATTTGGTAGCTTCGGGTTGCACTGATCTTTCTGAAGCTCCTGTTGCACACTGCTTCTTGTTGTTGTATACTTGTGGTCTTGATAGTCAAGTTGCACTTACCCCTTAGTTTGCACTGTGTCTTGCATTTAGTCTGTACTTGTGTATATCTTAGTTTGCATCCAACTGAGTTATATCTCCTCTGGAAATAATTAAGCATCAACAAGCTTAAAAAATGAACTGAGTGCATAAGCTTGTATAAATATATATAAGAGAGAAAAAAAGTCCTGTTAACTTGTGCACTGTTTTGAGTTTCACTGTCATACTTCCATGTATTCAGTTGAGTTGATTGTTGCATTTGTTTGCGTTTGACATTGTCGAACTCAGTGTTGTAACTGGATTTGTGTTCTGGTTCATGTATCACTTGTATACATTTGCCACCATCTTGATTGCTGCTGTGTTGTGTAGTAGCTGTGGTCTCTGTTGTTGTAGCATGCATTGCAGTCTTCTTCTGTCAACATTCTGATGCATATAACTTGACCTTGTACCTGTAGTTGTGTTCATATACACTGCTGCATATCACTGTTCATGCTGTTGCTTCTTTTTGCTTATTTTAGTTTGCTTGGTGGCATTTTGTGGTCTGCACTGAGCACTTGAACTTGTATTTGGTTTCCATTGTCTAGTTGAGTTGTCTGCACCTTGTATGCTGTTGCATTGGTGCATTAGGTTTGTCTCAGCCTTGAACCTTTGTAGTTGTAGTTGTATTTCATGAACACTACTGCCTCGAACTTCTGTTGGACACTTGATTCAGTAGTTTGTTTTCATTTGGCTTGAGTGTTGTCTCTGACCTGAGGGCTTGTTTTCCATTGTCCACACATGTTCATGCTTTATGGCTGTTACCATTTTATTTAGTTCATTGCAAATTTATTTACTTGAATAAAGATTAATCCTGACTCGAGTGTTTTTGTGTTTTGCATAAAACGCTCGGGTCAGACCGAGTATTTTTACAGCTTGGAGATTTTCGCACAGCGAAGTTAGAGAGAGGGGGATTACCGCATCACTAAAGTTTTTCAAGAGATTTTTCTTGTACTTAATAAAAGATATATGTATATTCCGCTGTATTAAAATGTAATTCATTGTATAACTCTGATATTTGTATATAAAAGAAAAAGCTCATTTATGTGAAATATATTTATTGTTCCGTGATTCTGTGACTGATTCTGTTTAAATGTTATAAACTAAATAACAATCCATCATTTTGAACGTTTCTAGTTGGTTTAATTACCGACCAGAGGCGGTCAGAGCGGCGGGTCGTTACACTTGAACTTGAAGAGCCAATGTGTTGCTCGTGAGATGCAGCGGCGTGGGGGTTGCGATAAGAAGATTTTCCTCTACTCTGAACCGGAAGGTTAGATTGTTCGCCCTAATGAGACATGTGAGATTGAGACTTTCGATTGAAAAAGGAAGAAGACTCCCTCAAATGATAATCTTTTTCCCACCTTTCGTCCTTATCTCTATGTCGAGTGGACTTAGAATCCCCGCTTGATCGGTAATATGCTGAAGAACCTCTAAGGCGATCGAAGGCTCCAGATTAAGGCATTACACCTAAAAAGACCAAATAAGAGCATATTATAAGTTGTCGTATGAGAGATCAATAAAACGTGTGTAGTGGAGTGCAGTGATTGTGAGTGTCCTAGTGCTCCCCTTAACGGGTAGCTTTGCTCAGCGGTGTGTTCTCCCCTTTATTAGAAGGCTGGATGCCTTCACCCCTTCTTGTGTAGATGTAACAACCCTATATTTTGTGATTATTTTAATTGTATGTTTAATCATTTTAAATTGAATTTCCTGATTTAAAAACTTTATTTCATTTATTAAAATGAATAATTTTTGTTATTTTAAATATAGATTTTGATTTTGATGTAAATTAGAATTCCAAACATGACTAAATATAATATTTTCTAGAAATGAGAATTTATATGGTCAAACTTTGACTTTTAATTTAAAAATTTAAAATTTGAAGATTTGAAATTATTTTTCTTTTATGAAATTAAATAAAATTTTAGGTATATTTCTTTTCGTTTTGTTGGAATCCGATTAATATTGTGAAAGTTATGCTTTTTAAACCATTGTATGTAAATTGTTTTATTTAACAAAACTGTTTATTTTAGTTTATATAAATAATATTTTTGTTTGTCATGTCATGTTCTAATTTATGTTTACATGTGTAACATGACATGCTATGTACATATATTTTATTTTAAAAACATTTTAAAGTGCAGTGGTGATTTTTCCAATGTTAGTTGTAATTTGTTTACAATTTTTAAGTCTAGTTTCAATTATATAAACTATTTTCTTATTTATTTCCTATTTCTCCTAAAAATATTTATTTTTTTTCATTTTTTTTCATTTTCTATTTTATTTACTTGACTTTTATTTGTTTGTTTTGAATTAAAAGAATTGAAAATTTAAAGAGACAAAGCTTTACAACTTGTGACTTTTCATTAGCCTAGTCTTTTCATTTTCCTTTGGCCTTTCACTTTCTTTGCTTTGGCCGTACACTTTCCTATGCTATAGCCATGTACTTCAATTGTTATTCATGTGAAAACTTCCTCCTCATTTTCATTTCTCACGGCAAAAATTTGGTAAGAAATCGCTACCTCTTTTCTTCCTTTTCTTCTTCATTTTTTTCATTGTTTTTGCATTTCTTTCTCTTGTCTAGCTCGGCCTCAACCACCACCACCATCTCCTCCTCCTCCTCGTCTACTTACAAACACCTACCCTTCAGACCAGATCTGACTGTGCCTTCTACATGAGAAAAATACCTCAAAACTTGGCTAAAACTCCACTAAACAATGCATAGCCAACCTAAACTTCACCACCACTTCCATATTTTGCCTCGGCCACACCCCTAGCTCCACCACCATCATGACCTGACCTCTGACCATCAGCATGACCTCTGGCCTGACCTGAAGATGCACCAAACCCGAGCCCATAGGACCATAGGCCGAGCCTATGTACACCAAAACCTTCCATTCCTAGACCCAAACCCTTCCACTTGCTTGCCTTCGCCTTCCACATGTTTTGCCTTGCCATTTTCCTCTATGGCCAAGCCAAACTTGCATGTAAACCACCATGGATGAGCAAATAGTGATCATGGCTGAGCCATGTTGAGTCATGGTCAAGCACTCTTGTGTTAAAACCTTGGTGATGTCATTTTGTTAATTCTTATTTCCATTTTGTTTCAATTTATCTTTGTATTGTATATATATGTTTATATTATCTTGTTTATTTGTTGTATACAAGATCAATATCAAGGCTCTCCATTCATTCAAATCTAATCGTGCTTGTTGTGCTTTTGGAATCGCTCTTGTGCGTGTTGTTTTGGTCTCTAGCTTTGATAAAGGTGAGTCCTTCTCACTCCGACGTTACTACTTATGAAATGGTAAATGGATGACAAGTGATTAGTAATTAAAATGTTTATGCAAGTTAATGATGATTATATGATATGTTATTTCATGTTATTACCATGTTAACTTTGTTGATTATCACCTGACATATGATATATGACAGTATATTGTGACATTGACATGTTAGTATAATTGTTTATATTGTTTATGCATATGTTCACACTGCAAGTTTCTTGTTATAATAGAATCACTATGGGTTCAAATGATACATACCCGAACGGACAATAGAATAGGGAAAAATCATTATGAGCTGAAATGATAGGCTTAAGTGATTTTTATTGTATTTTATTTGACTTGGGATTGCGGGTTTGAAATGATAGAACCCGGGTTTTCTTTTTATGCGGATTGAAATGATATATATCCATATCACTTGACCTAGGGTAGAAAATTATATACAGACCCGTGGTATATTTTAGATGATTTTTTATATAAATATGTATTTTAAAGTATGAAATTACGATTTAAATATTTTTCTTATATTTTAAGAAAGTTAAATATTTGAATTGAATTTAAGAATGTAAATTTAAAGTAAATGTAATTTTTGACTTTAAATTATATTTTTAAAATGTAAGTAAATAATGGAAATTAAATTTAAAGTTTTGAAATGATATTTGAAGTAAAATGTTAAGTTTTGTTAAATTAATAAGTTAAGAAAACAGTGAAATTTTAACTTAACAAATGAATTGAGTTTTAAACTGGATATTTAATTGTAAAAATTTATTGTGATAAATCATATGTTAAAATGATTTAAATGTGAAATTTTGAAGCCTAATAATATGATTTATGAGTTTATAATAGCTAAAGATTGAAGTTTTAATGTTTTTGAAAAGTTATAATGAAATCTGGAATTTTATTGATAGCATTTCCAAAAATGCTGTGGTTTTACGATGGCATTTGTTAAGTGCTATCATTTCTGAATTTAACTAAACTCGAAAATAACTTAATACTTATGACAGCATTTTTAAGTGCTGTTGTTTTGGAATTTAACTATGTTTAAAATAACTAAATATCTATTACGGCAGTTTATAAATGCTGTTGTTCCTGAACTGAACTTTTTTGGAAACTAAATACCTACCGTAACACTTTGTAAATGCCGTCGTTGCTAAAATTTGACAATGTTTTGAAATATTATAGATTTTAACACTGTTTAAGTTATATTTCAAAAATGTTAAATGATTTGACTTTTGGAATTGATTATTTGTGAAATTTAAGGAGTTTGAATCTGTGCAGTTAATGCGCTCGGTAGATTCAAAGCGGTGGAGGTGCAAAAAGTCATAGCGGGGATACGCGAGGATATAGCGGGATATAGCTGGCTCTAAAATAGCATATAAAACTCGTACTTAATGTTTTTATAAATATATAAATGGTAATTAAATGAAAAATTATCATTCAATTGAATTATAAATAATACATAAATAATTTTAAATAAAAACATGTGCGAATATACTTTAAATAAACGAAAGACTGTTAGATAACATAATTGAATTTGGTAGAATATTAGAGTATTTTCATTTCTGAAAATATATTAAAAATTAAATCAAATAAATTCTTTTCATAATTTTATAATGTATAAATGCAATTTTTCAATTCATTTTATTAAAAATGATATAGCGGAATATAGCGGAAATAAAGGGATATAGCGGAAACAGCGGGGATTAAAGCGGAAAGGCTATATTCTGGGGCTATATGGAAAAATCGTAGCGATAGAAATCCGCTATGAGATAAAGCGGGGTTGTAGCGGGGTAATAGCGGGGCATTAACTATACAGGTTTGAATATATTTTTATATTTAAATTTGAATTTTTAAAGAATTTATAATATTGAATTTGAATTTAAATAATGGTTACTTTGTTATGTGTTAAATGTAATGAAATGAAATGAAATAAATGAATTTTTGAATGGAATTTTGAAATATGTTTTGTATTGATATTTGGAATAATAAATGAATGACATATTCGATTTTAAAACGATATTTAATTTGAATATTTGAATTAAAGAATGATAATGAATTGATAAAGGATACGAAAGGAAATGATTTTGAAATGGTTTTGAATGACATAATCTTTATTTTGATAAAGAATGTGAATTTGGAATGATATTTGATTTTTATTTATTCGATTTATTCGATAAATGAATATTTGAAGTTTATATTAGTATGAAAGGATATTTGGTTTACTTGTAATTCGAGTCTATTTTAATGATATTGTATTTTATCAAGTGATCATTTCAAAGCTAAATAATATAAAAGTGAATTTGACATATATATATATATATATATATATGTGTGTATGTATGTATGAGATTTTCAAATTTAGTTTTGAAATATGGTATATTTAAAGCTTTGAATTATATTGAAAAAAATTGAATAGTTTATTTTGTGGATCAAATCCGTATATGAAATTGATAAGATTTGAAATGGTTTATTGGGAAACTGAATTGAATTGAAACTGATGGATTGAATTGAACTGAATTAAATTGGAAATTTGAAAATTTGAGTTGATTCGAATAAATTTGTAAAATGTAAAGAATTAAAGGAAGGTGCCATGATTTCAAATTTATGATTTCGAAATGTTTTGATTTCCAAAGTGTAACGATTTCAAGTATTTAGTTTCGAAAGAGTTATAACTTTGAAAGTATTATGATTTTTGAAAGTGAACATATGTCTGAAATGGAAATGATATCGTATTGGATATAATTTTGAAATAAAAATGGTTTTGGTTTCGAAGTATAAAACTATTTTGAAAGGAACATAGTTTGAAATGAATGATTTGATTTTTGAAGTATAAACTATTTTGAAATGACCACGATGTTATAATAACGATTGGTTGTTAAAGAGATCGGGATCGGAAGTTGTCATACTCTCTGCCAACTCCGAAAACCACTTTAACAACCGTGTACGCTGTGGAGATTCCAGAATGAAGTAGGATGATGGCGACGTTCTGGAGGTATATTATGTGGACCCGACTCCCATGAGTTGGCTTAAGGTGGCTAAAACAGGAGCGAACTCGGGCCAAAAGGGGTAGCTCCTCTGGTCGGACACACTTCTTCGATACTATACTCTTACTTATGACTGATTTGATGGCCATCCTTCGATTTTGATTTGGGAGTGTGTTACGGGGTGGGCGTAGTGCTGCTACGTTACTGCCAGCCCGTGTGCATAATTAGCATATCTACCCTGGCATTCCTTATGTGTCGTGTCACCTACCATAGCGAGCTTTACTACGAGTTTGATTTGTGTCGTACCTATGGAGTATCTTCTCGTAGCCTCCCGATCTGGAGGTACGCAGGTATTGTGTAGTCTATTGGCACTATTACGTGTTAAGGGCTATATGGGTAACTCCATGACGCTATTTTAAAGTATATTTATTTTACTATTAGACATTATTATAATAGAGAATATTACTACATAGTAAATAGTTTAACGGATCCTTAAAAGATGGGCGATCCCAAGCATCCTTTAAGTTACTGATGCATTTTATTACTGTTCACTTGAGTTGATTTATAGTTCATAAGTATGTACGTCCTGACTCGAGAGTTTTGTGTTTTCCTTTACGCTTGGGTCAGACTGAGTGATTCAGCAATCAAGACTCACCTTCGGAGTTGGAGCTTTGCTTGAAGATCCAGCCATCTATTCTTCTTTCAGTATCCAGTGATTCCAGTGATGTATTCTGATTTGTACTTGATGTATCTTGTTACTCTTCTGTTGTATCTTGTTTAACTTTGATGTATCTTATATATATAGTAGCTTCATGAACTACTATCTCTTTTACTTCTGCTGCATTATTAAAACACTGTGTCTGTGATATGTGATTATTTATTTGCTGTATATTCTGAGATTTGCCAAATTTTATTTACAACGCGGTATTTTGAGCAATTTAAGTTCGACACATGCGGATGTGAATGGTTGAAAATATCGGGTCGTTACAATAGAGTTAAGTCCTTCGATATTTATATTTGGAATGTTGTAAGTCACGATGTCATCTGGTATTTTAAGATTAGAAAATCCCTTAAGCGAGCTTTCCATTTGTTGAGATGACGATTCCTCTTCGAGAGGAGTAATGACGAACTCCTATTTCGAGGTAGTCTTTCTCTTGCGAAGCCTGTGCACCAATTTTTTTCTTCTTTTTGGAGGAGTTTGTGATTGCCAGACTTGCGACGATCCAACCATCGGTGCTTTTCCAAGGCCTGCATCATCGTATTTCGGTTTTTCACTATGAGAATCTTTCATTTCCCCTCTTCAGTTTCCTCTCATGTCTCTTCAGCAGGAGGCATGACGGGCTAAATTGATTCCTCTCTTCATTCAACAAAAATCTTTGGAACTTCCTTGCTTCCAGAAGTCCAATTCTACGGTCGTCTTCCAACAGGCTGAACAAAGATAGCAGTTCTTCAGTTACGAGGAGTTTGATATCTCGATCCTCAATGAGAGTAGTGAGGATGGCGGTGACGGCTATAGAAAACTCATCGCCTTCGCGATATGGACGAACACATGAAAGAGCTTCGGATGTTAGTGTTTTCAAAGGAGACATTGTGACTTGAGTTATTGAACTCAAGAGAAAAGTGGAAGTGACACTTACGTCCTTCTAACCATCTTCTTGCGAATCCTGTAGGGAATTGCACGTAGAACCATTAGTGCCTAAATAATGAAAGCTTGTTCCAGGTTCCCATCAAGACTTGACAGTTCGACGAAGATTCAAGGAAGACGTATAAAGGGCTTCCTAATCATCTTTTGAATTTATAGATAAATCTGATGTCCTTGGGAGTTGGCGGGCGAAACAAAACATTCATGAATAAGAGGGTAGTCCCACGAATGAAAGCGTAGCTATTGGGATGCAACTAAGTAGGGCGATCCCAAGATACCTCAGCATCTCTCGAACAAAGGAGTTAAAAGGTGGAACACATCCAACCCAACACATAAATTTGTTGCATGCTGTACATCTGGCTGGGGGCAAGTGAGGTCTATCTTGCCTCGTAGGAACCAAAACATCCTCAAACGAAATCCCATGGATGTAAAGTAATCAACGAAGAGCGGCTCCGCTGATTTGAGAAGGTTGTGAGTCAACAAGGTTATCCAAGACTATGACACCCTCAACAATATCAAGAACAAGGCTGATGGTTTCCGTTGGAAGAACTAGGATGTTGGAGAAGAGATCTATTTAAGGATTAGAAGCTTTCGGTTGTTCTGCATGATGGCTTGGAGAAGGCCTTCAGAATATAGTGGCATAACTTGATTTTTCTTTAGAACCGATGTGTTTCACCGCTGAATCAGAAGACATGTTGGTTGAACGCTTCGTGCGTCTGGAATCCATGTTTGCTATTCTCAATAGAAAATTGAGATTATAAATAATAACCTGCTCCCCCCATCAAGTGTGAACTAGTGAAGTGTAGTGCAGTATGAAATAAGCATAAACTGTTTGAAACCCGAAAAGCAAGAATAAAACGACGAGACTTAGAGTTTTGTCCAGGGAGACCATCATCGTTGAATTATGAAGACTCTTCTCTAAGTTCATTAGAAAATATATTACTTAGTCCATATTGAGAAGTCCGGAAGGTTGATCGTTTAATCTTAAGTTCAACAGTCCAAGTATGTAAGTCATATTATCCTTTGTCATCTTATGTTCAAGCAACACAATATGATGTTAAGTGCTCAAATGACTTAGATTAGATTGTTCTTTAGTGTATATACCGATCCCTTTACTCTATGCCGATCCCTTAACCCTACCATTTTATATGATCCCTACTCCATACCAAACAACACTGATCCCTAAACTTAAGGCATTTACATCGATCCTCACCTAACAATCTCCTACCGATCCCTTTTTTTGAACATAGCCACACTGATCCCTCTTCATAGCTAATTCCTACTGATCTCTCTTCGAGACCATTATAAAGATCCCTACACAAGAGAAAGAAATCAAGATCCCTATTCTAGTGTCTCCCTTCCAATCCTAGACATTGACTATCCTTCGTCCAAAAAACGTTACCACTACCAAACCCTACCCTTCTTCCTTTCTAATCCTTCCTCACAATGAACTGTCAGCCAAACCCTATTTCTCCATCTCCTTCTTTCTAAAACTCTTCGAAAGTTTTTGAAGAGATAAAAATGAAGAATATAAATTTAAAAGGTGGATTATCTAACAAAAACTGCAAAAACTGATAAATAAATGCACAGACACAAGCGATTTAAAGTGGTTCGGCATGTTTCTTATGTCCATTATGAAGTTTTATGACTTTATTGATTCTTTCTCGATGAATACCCTTGATTACAGCGAACAATAGTGAATTACAACTTTGAAATTCGAGTACAACCGCAGTAGTAGGTGGCAAAATTCAATCCGGTAGAGTCTGGGTGCTTGAGAATCAAAAGATCCTTCTTCTGTAGGCCTTGAGGCTCTATTTATAGGCGTCGGGCGCTAATATCTCACTCAATCATCGGGAGACTCCTTCGGGCACGTGAGTGGGCCCACGCGATTGATCCCGGGAAGTTTCGACTCGATCTGTGATCGATACGAATGTAATTCATATTGATCAAGATTTTGTCCAATGGAGTCGAAACTTGTTGTGAACCTTCTTTAGCTTGTACGTAAGCTCATGCAAAAATTTCATAGCATTTGGACTTGTGGATCTTGAGTTATGATCGATACACGATGGATTTTTTCGGTAGGACATTAATTTCGAATCGATTACTTCGAATCCATCTGTTTGAATCGATGATAGCACATGCCCTCGTGATGACTTGGCGTGCACTCCACGGATCGACCCACTTTTCACTTCGAGTTGACCGAGTCGTTCCTTGAACTTTGCCTCGTTTGTATCAATAGCCGTTGTCTTGTTTGAGTCGTTCATTCAGCATGCATTTCATATCGATCTATAGTATGCCCTGTTCGAATCGATGGAGATGGATTAGCTCGTGTCGATGATGGTGCCGCAATTCGTATCGATGGAGGCGGTCCTGTTCGCATCGATGATTGTAGCCCTTGTTCATATCGATCAAAGTCACTTCACCTTGATGGGCACGAACAAGCAATATTTTGTTGGATACGAACAGTGCTTACTCAATGGATACGAAGCAGTGATGGTTTGGTGGATATGAAATAAGGTTAACTAATGGATTTGAGCATGGCCTTTCGATGCAAAGTGGGCGATAATCGATCGATACGAACTAAAGCGTGACGATGGATACGAAGCTGATCGTTATGAACTGTGGAGTGACGATGGATATGAAGCTAATCTATATGAATTGTGGCGTGATGATGGATACGAAGCTGATCGATTCGAAATATGGCTCACTGATGGATACAGAAATGAGGTTATTTGTTCCAACTTGCATCGATCATAACTTGAGCATACGAACTCGGATTGACTTGAAATTTGAAATGCTGGCCTCCATAGCTTCGCTTGCCGTGCCTTGTCAATTCTAGCCTGATCCGGACTCGGGAAAAATTCATCGATATTCATGGTGAACCTATGCGTACTCGATATTCGGGACGAGCAATCCTTGGTTTTCAGTCAGTTCCTTGATATCTCGGCCTTGCCAAAAGGTGGGATAACATTTTCCCCCCAAAGTACGTCTTGTGGAAGCATGATGTTCTTTGAATAGCTGCATCCTTCACTCTGAACAGTTATTGTCTTTTCATTGAAGGTTGTAATCTTTGACTGATTTCTTCAGTGATGTGAACTGCTGATTGTTAACTGTTGTACCCTGCATTGTTGTAACTGATTGTTGTATGATAATGATTAGCTGTTTGTCGCTGTAATTGTTATTAGATGAGTATCTGATTCCTACGAATGTTGAAAATTGAATATTAGTCCGACATATATGCACATATGTCAACCTAGCTCTCGTTAACGTTGCATGTTCATGAGTCGTTGTCAGTTTTCCCGCATTGAGTTCCATATCGATCCTCTCCTAAACCGATGTGAAATTCGAGTTGCAACAACGCTTGATGGTTATTTTTGGATGTTCCTTCGCATTGATCCTCTCCTGAATCGATATAAATGGTTGAAAGATTGCTTTTGCATCGATATACTCTGCATTGATGGATACGAGATAAACATTTCGTATCGATGGGTATGAGATGGTCATTTCGCATCGATAGATAGAAGTCTCGGTGGATGTGAAATGATCGTTCTTATTGATGGTTGTGAGCTCCGATGGATACGAAATTGCCATTTCATATCGATGGTTTTTAGTAACTCCAACAGGCCTTTGTCGTGCCTTTCGTATCGATGGATACGAGCTTCGGTGGACCCCATTTCGTATCGAGGAATTTGCGCTCTCATGGGATGAGTGTTGATGGATATGAATAAAGCATCTCATATCGATAAATATTAGTCTCGGGAAGCTGTGATTTGACGGATTCGAACAGCGCAATTCGAATTGCTGTACCATGGATGGAGTCGAAAACAACTGACATGAAACAACAGCTTCGAATCGATGGACTCTTGCGGCAAATTCGCAACGATGAAGGTTCTGGTTCATGGATTCGAATAGCTCATTCGACTCGATCCGGTAGTTGACCTGCTGTGACCAGTCGCTTTTGACTGGGAGGTGAATCGTCTTTCCTCCTTTCCTTGGGTCCATATAAATACTATGGACTTAAGCATTTTTCACGTTTTACTTTCACTTTATTTTGAACCTTTGTATCGATATAAAGAACTTGGAAAAGAAAACTGCTTGCCTTCGAATCGAACTAAATCTCCAACCTATTAAACAATCCGTTGCAACTAGGTAACGTATCGATTGAATCTAACGTCTAAACAAGGAGATTCAAAATATTTGCCATCCTATTTGCCTCTGCAATCGATCTCTTATTAAGTCAAGGCCGGAGTCGACTTAGAGAAAATGGCATGGTGCTTGCGCAGTTTGAGGAAGAAGAATGGTAGAAGGATACGAGTGAGATGTTCGTACCGGTCTATGAAGGAGATGGTTTTTTCGTATCGATCTGAGGATGATGGGATTTCGTATGGATCTGTAGCTGAGAGAATTTCATATAGAGGGATGGAACGGTTTCGTATCGATGGGAGATGGTTGGAGTTCGTGTTGATCCATACCGACCGGTGCGAAAAACTAACCACTCGATCGGTACGAAAAATTGGTTATACTGATCGATACGAAGTTGGCCTTCGACAATCGATCCGAAGTTGGCCACTTGGGATCGATACAAAATGGGCGCTATAGATCGGTTCGAAGTTGCCAGCACTGATCGATACGATGCCAAGGCTTATGATCGACGTAGAATATACTCCCATGATCGATACAAAATGTATCGATTTGAAATCGATAGATTCGAAATGTATCGATTCGAATGCGATCGATACAAATTGCATTGATCCAAATGTGATCGATACGAAAGTGTGGTTTCTCTGACTCGATATGAATTTGAACTATGGCGATCGATTCCAAGCCGAAAATTGATAAATTTAGAGAATTTCTGCATATCTGAACACTAGACTCAAACAAGCTTCTGCCTTGCATAATTGGACTTAATCATTTCACTGCATATCTGACTGCCTTTCGAAGCTCGTCGATGGAACTGTGACTTAACAAAAATATAACGAACTCTAACTTAGATCGATTGCCAATGTATGGATGGCATGGTTGTGACGGTCAGCGATGACGATTATTCCAATTAGATTTCAAAGTCCCGTCGTTAGCATACTTTCATTATCTCTGTAGAATCTTTTCAAGTACTTCACATCACTACACAGCACATTCACACACTTCACACAAGGGGATGCACGGGCTTATTATCGTCTAATGATGACTTCTCGTAATTTAGTTAGTTATGGAACTCTCAAGCTCGTAGCAACAGGAAGCTCAGAGTTTAATCCCTCCTACAATCGAAATACCGGCCATTGAGCCCGAAGTTATAGATCCAGCCTCGGATGAGGCACCTGGTGGACCTTTCATCGGTAATCCTCCGGACTTTGTTCCGTCCAATATTTATGAAGACATGTTAGGGCGAATATGCTTAAGACACGGTCTGTCGATGGACGACTTACTATTGCCGGGACCAAACGATAGACCTCACTATCCACAGGAGGGATACACCGCATTCAATCGTCATGCATGCGCAGCCGGAATGCTTCCCCTGTTCAACCAATATATAAGGGAGGTGTTATCTTATCTGGGAATCGCTCCATCTCAGTTACACCCGAATGGATATGCTCTGCTGAACAACCTGTTTATCGTATTCATGGAGCATCTCCATCGACCACCTATTCCGATCGAGATCAGATATTTGTTCAACTTCAAAAGCCGAGGAGATAAACCATCTTTTACGTTTCTGGAGGCAGTATGAAGCTGTCAAGTAGTTACAGGATCCCACACTAGGTTGAGTTACTTCAAGACGGAGTGCTTTTATGTTCGATGCCTCTCGGGATTCGCCAGTCGGTGACTATTCCGACGTAAGTATTGTAGTATTCTTGAATAGCTGATAAGACAGTTGTAACTAAAGCCCAACTTATACCTCTTTCTCTTTACAGCGATAATTCAACGACCCGAAGGTGTTTACTTCAAAGAAATAGTTCGGATTCTTCAAGAAGTCCCAAATGAAGAGAGAAATATTGACTTGGTTCTGACGGATAGGAACCTAAGAATTCTCGGGCTGATTGAGCGAAAACAAAGTATAAGGCTCGAGGGGACGCTATGAACTAGTTCGAAGAAACGGACTAAGCGCACGACGCCCCATCTTGTTAGAACCGAGGAAGTTGATTCGGAGAGAGCACACATCGACGACGAACCTTTAGTTGAGCCTTTGGATGCAGCCCTGGATTCTGAAGGAAAAAGAAAAGGCGACTGCTTTTAAATATTCCAAATCCAAGAGATGGAAAACCGTGGTCATGTCTCGGCCCGCTTCCGGGGTTAGAATTTCGAAGGCTTCTCCTCCAAGGGCGAAAAATCTCTTTGAATGGCTCGCCGATATCCCAATTCCGGACTATGTGTCCTTCCAACATGACGCCGGATTGGAAGAACTTCAACATGCTTTACATTTAAGAGAGTTTCTTCCCACTAGCATGGTCGACACTTCCGGTTGGTCAGGGGATTGCACAAACATATACACTTCACGACCCCATACAATTCCTAACCATAAGCTATCCACTATTGGAAGATTACTAACTCTATTCTTGTTTTACTTTCAGATACTATGTCTGGCCATGGCTCTATGCTTGGTAGTCAACGAAATACTCGCCGATCTTGGTCATATTATCAGTTGCACAGAAGAGAAGGAGACAGGGATTATGACCAGAGGTACTCTAGTCAGGAGCGGTATGAAAAAGACAGGGGATACATACGTCGATCTCGCTCACCCCTTCTAGAAATCCTATACAACCCCTAGTCCATGTTTCACGGCCTCCTGAAAATTCATGGCATAAGTCGTCTTCTCATTCCCAAAGGTCTGATTCTCATCGCAGATCTGAAATAGTGGCCCCCACAACTACAAAGCAGGTCCTTATTGAGCCTTCGAGGGAGGGAGCAATCAAGCTTGCTCAATTGAAAAAGGATTTCCCCGATATTTGCTTTGACGGATATATTTTTCCCCCGCACGTGAAGAGAATTTCGGCGGAGGCCGAGAACACAGTGCATGATTATGTTGTAGATATCTTCTTCCAGTACAAGGAGTGGTCGAAAGATACGATAAAAGCATCAAAGTGTCTTTCGATCGGGCTGCCACGATTGAAAAATTGGAGAAAGAGCTTTCACAGAAAGACCGGATTATTCAGGTACTCAATACTGAAGCCGAGTCGTCTTGAAAATCCAAAATGGAAGCTATCAAAATGGCCGATGATGATCACTCGGCAATGAATAAGATGAGACAAGAGCATTACGTCCTGATGGAGGACATGGGCCACAGGCACACCACCGTCGCAGCCGAGTAGGACACAGCCCTCAAAGAGCTCAACGAGCTTAAGTCCAATTTTTTTGAAATTGTTAAAGAGAAGGATGCTGCCAATATCTCTGCACAAGATGTAACGAACCACTTTTCCATACCCTTTGAATCGACAATAAACCACACATGTCAAACTCAAATTGCACGAATAAGCGGATCATTAAGGGTAGAAAGAAAATAAAGACAGAACAGAATCTCACACGAATGGAATAACATATATTATTTCAATAATAATCTTTACAGCGGAAAATTTTAAATACAATATCAGAGTCTAACCTAAATTCAGCTTGGACAGTTATAAACATCTGTCCTTACAATTGCTGACAAACATTAAACAAAATACACTAAGCAAAGCGGATAAAGATAGAATACGTCCATACGATGATGAAGATCTCCAGTTCTCCTCTGGAAACTCCAACCGTCTTCAACTAAACCTGAAACTACTCGGATCTGACCCGAGTATTAAAAATACCCGGATCAGGCTTGATAAAACAGCGTGAGATACTCGAAGTTTAAATGACTATATTATCAAAACCTTTGAAAAGAATGGTATCTCATAAGACCACGACCATACATAAACACGGACGGGTTTTTACCTTATGATAACCAAAACGCTTCATACCAAAAATCACTTGATATTATTTTTAATGACATTCTTTTGAAAACACTTTTCAAATAAACTTATTCAAATAAGGTACCAATATCTGGACTAAGTCTAACAGAATATATCCGGACTGGGTCAACGGAATATACCGAACGGAATATATGATACCAGAAGGGGGTAGCTGAAATGTTTGCAAGTCATTACAGCTATTTTGGGAATACAATCAAAACCGTATGTACCGTATTGGGTTTGGATTTCCAACATGATAGGAAACTAGTGGAAAGATCAATCTGTATCCACGGCTTACGTCCATGACTCAGACGCCGTTATACAACAACATAAATGGCTAAAAGTGGATGCAATCTGCGAATAACATCCAATGACTCAGACTTCGCACATCCCTGCCATGAGGCCCAGATGCATCTGGTACCTAGGGCTCAGAACATCTGATAACCCAAATCACTACTACCTGAAATGCGAGCATACATCTGACCACATAGAATCCCATCATAACCGGGGTGTGAGGCTCGCGAGGCTACGCTCAATTCAAACAAAGCCACGCTTTTTTTTCATACAAAGCCACGCTTTTTCATAACAAGTTCCACTTTGAATGCCACATTGTCATTCCACGTCACACGACTGATTTCTAGAAAAGTATAACTTCCTGAGCACGTATGTCTCGGGAAAGGGTGTTAAGCTAAAAGAAGTTGCCTTCTCCGCCACCAACTGATATACATTTATAGAAACCACTCAAATGTGATTTAGAATACAATGTCAGACAAACATCTATACAAGTTCGTTCTAGGACTGAACGAAACCGAAGGCACTTTCCTCGGCCATTACTAGGCGAGAAGCCCTTGCAATCCGAAAAAATCTCCATCACGAGGAGACCACTGCTATAAATAACTCTATAATGGTGGCCAACCAGAGCATGTTCAACAAGCAGTCTTCACGCTATAAAGATCCACGGTCTTCAATAATCATCATCTTCAACATGTCTTCACTTTCGAACGTATACATTGGTTCGAAGTGGTTTTCGGATAGGAATTAATCAAATCCGACTCCGGTTCCTTCGAAACCAATCATCGCTTTAAAAGATGTTAAGTTCATAAGTGGATATCAATCATCAATCAATTACTTCATCTTTTATCAAATCAAATATCTATCTCAGATATAATCTTTTCAATTTATTCCATTTTCATTTCAAATGTATATGGAATCATTAAGCCTCATTTATCAATCATTTGATTTATTTAAACCTTTCTTAAATCTTGGAATAATTCTAAATCATTTTCTTCTTTACTTAGGAAAATCTTTCCAAATCATTCGTTTAATCTCAATCAAAGATTTCTTACACTTTAGTTATAACTTTTAACTTAGGGAAAATATTCCCAAATCATTCATTAAATCTAAATCAAAGATTTCTTTCTTAACTTCAAATCATATTCTTGCTAATCAAAGATTTTCATAATAGAGCACTATTGCCATCATAAATATGGTAAATTTCACCTCCAGGGACTAATGGAAAGTTTCACCTCTAGGGACTAATGGCAAGTTTCACCTCTAGGGACTAATGGCAAGTTTCACCTCTAGGGACTAGTGGCAAGTAATCCTACATTTTGAATATCTTTGTCTTTAACTATTTTTATCTTCGATATATTTTATCTCGAAAATTATTTTGAAGGGGTTTTCTTTTCTTTTATCTTAGAAAAATTTAAATATGATCTTTTTAGAGCATCCGGGCTTTCCTTTCGATCTATTCCACCCCTCGCCCAAAAAGAGAAAACATAGGCCAGGTAAGTTCAGGGCACTGGTTGCTCCATCCCTAACCTTAGTTAAACACCTTGTTTACCTTCCCAGATCTCACAGGTGGGACAAATGTACTAGTCGTTTCCGCATACTCAGATTTTCAGCTTTATTTTAGAATTGCTTATAAATATTCCAAATTATCTTTTCAAAAATTCTTAATTATCCTTTCCAAAACATTCACAATTGATTCTGGGAAACGTCGTTACATTTAAACTCATATTCCAAAAGTTATAGAATTCACAGCATAAAAGTGCTGCGGAAAGTGCTATATAAGCTTATTTGATTTAAACAACTTTTAAAACATTCGATAATTCATATTTTCCAATCCAAATCTCTTTTAAATCATTTAAATAGATTTATCAAATTTATTTCATATTTTTAATACTTTAAAAATATCATTTATAAAGAAATCCCGTTTTGGATTCCGAACTGCAAAACCGCGATGTTTTTAGAAAATTGTTTTGGACATATTTTAAAATCTACTTGACGAAATCTTGATTTTCTTTCTTCGTTGGAAAACTATTATCATTGTAAACCAAATAATTTTTATTTCGAAGAAATCCGAGTTATAAATCATTCTCTACATCAATTTGAAGTTACGGGTCGAAATTTACGAACCGCCACTACGCGACAAGCTCGGTTTTGACCAATTTTGAGAATTGCTTCGGAACTTGTCCGAAGCACTTCGAATTCTTTTTAAACCATATTTAAACTCTTTTAACTTATTTAAAATCATTAAGAGGCTAAATATTTCCACACACATTTGTATGGATTTTAATTCTCATTTAATTAACATTGCTTACTAACCATTTCTCTTATCATTTATCAAACCAAGTTATCAATCACATAAACAATCATATAATCAACCAATTTTGCAACCAAGTTATCAAACATTCAAACATTCAACATGTTTATACTTTCAAATCATTATACTTGAAATAACTTATGGATTAATTAGTAAATAAGAGTACTCACCTTTTGACCAAAAGATTAACTTCCTACCAACATTCATTTACAAACAACACTTCACTTAAACTCTCTTATCTTCACCAAATCTTTTCCGTAGACTTTCCTTTTGATTCCGACAACACTTCCTTCCCTTTTTCTCGCTTCGAAACTTTCCAACTTGCTCCTCCTCCACTATAGGTTCGGCCACACCTTGCTCCTCCTCTTCCTCTTTGTTTCTTTACTTTTTAGATGCTAAACCATGTTCTAATGGTATTCTAAGGTCTTTGGCAAGGTTTGGTGGTGTTTGGAGTTGATTTGATATGGTTTTGAAAAAGTTAGTAAGGATTTGGAAGAGAAGAAGAAGCCATTAAAGAGAGCTTCAAGAAAGAAGAAGAAGATAGAAAATGGTGTAAAATAAAGTGGAAGAATGGTGGTCTTATTTATAGAAAAAGTTTTGGATTAAAATAATATTTTGTAAAAAGACCAAAATACCCTTACTTACTTCTTAAGCATTCTTATTTTTTTTCAACACTTAACATCACATTTCAAATCATTACTTTATGTCATTTTCACTTAGATATTAAGTAAAGAATATCATAATTATGTTGGCTTTGATTTGATATTGATTTGATGTTTACTTTTGACTTTTCTTACTTACTTTTCTTAATTCTTACTTACTTTTCTTAATTGCTTCTAGAAGTTTCTAACCTTATTTAGTAAAAGTAAACTTGATTAGTAAATTAATTAATACTTATACTATTTGAATATATGTTCCTATATAAGAAAATAAAGATGCGGCGACGTTGCGACAACTTTTAATCGACAAAACGTCGTTTTCCGACAAAATATTTTACGGTCATATTTTGACGTTTTAGTTAAACTATTTATTTATGTAAACCAAATTTAAAAATGAACTTTTTACTTCTTTAAATAAATTAAAACAAGTCTCTTTATATTTTAAAATCATATTTAAATAATACCAAAATCTCTAATTTTACGGTGTATGTAAAACTGACAAAATGCGACAAAATTTGGTTATTTTTGTAAAACAATTATTAACATACTTATAAGTATTTTAATATACTTTTATTATCTTTATTAGATGTTTTCAATAAGATTTATATTTTTAAATAAACATTTAGACCTATTTATTTAAGCATTTATTTATACTTAGCAAAACTTAACTTTTGTTGATTTGTTCTAAAATCCAAATTTATACTTTTTAATTTATTATCTATAAGAATAAATAACTTCTCTATCATTGTCTATATATAACTTGTTTATTTAGGTTTTAAACCTTTTTTAACTTTAAAACAAACGAAATCTCTCATTTTCGAAGTAGCGAAATTACGGGTCGTTACATTCTCCCCTACTTAAAAGAATTTCGTCCTCGAAATTTCCCAAACAAAAGTTTGCCTAAAACATTTATTTTTAAACTTAATTCCATATAATATACACAGATCATCCGTATAAAAATATCTTATTCGATCTCCTATTCGAATACACAACTTTATTTCCGAACTAGTATCGATCCCCCGATCCTCTAGTGCGGACTTTAATCAGGCTCTTTGCTCAAAAACCTTTGCTTTCCTTGCATAGTGCTAAACTATGATAGAAAACTCAAGTACCCAACCATAAACCCTAATCAATGTTCGTCGTCAAGAATCGAGTGATAAATCCTTTTTCGGATCGGTGTAAACACCTCAAAGTTCCAAACTCGAATATTAGATCAACATTTGTGTGACGAAATGATCTACATATAACATATGTATTAATTAACTCTCAAAAAAACTTTCTAAACTTTTATCTTAAGCTCAAACACTTTATAAAGGTGCTTCTTTATATAATCCCTTTAATTATTTATTTCCAAATATTTTTATTAAAGGAAAATATTCCAAAGAAACCATTTTTCACCCAAAAGATGATTTTTCTCTATTATAATTTTTCTTCCCACGATTCTTCAACTTAGTATATTTCTTTTAACACTAATATTATTTATGAATCATTTCATAAAACTATCGCTTAAGTTGATTACATCTTATAACTTATGCAAATCAATCACTTTTAAAGACTTAAGTCCAAATTCTTAATTAATGTTGGACTTTATTAATAAAACATTTTCTAGGTTATAACTTCCCCTTTTTTATTTATAATCACATTTATACTTATCCAATTTCATTTACTTAGAATATTTCACAACCTTTTTACAAAAGTTTTCACAAATTCTTAGATTTGAGTTTGGTGTGATTCGGAAATTTTCGACTGTCCAAAATCGTCGAGAATCCCGCTTTTATCTTATCAATTAGCGATTCCAATTTATCTTTAGTTTAAACATTTTTATAAAGATTACTAATTAATGATTCACATTATTTTAACTTAAGAAAATTATATAGATTGAGTAACTCCAAAACAATCCAAGGAACTGGGTACTACCAATAATATCATATATCCTCTTCACAAGAAGAGTAATACTTAAGAGAAGTGCTTACCATCCGAACACATCACTTGCCCATTTTTAGTTTATTTTCGAGTCAATCGAATTAGTTATCATAAAACACCTCTTTTTATATTTGAAATAATACCATTTTCAAAATCCTTTAGAGATTACTTTGTAAAACCTATCTTATAAATTCATTTTATCTTATATTAATTAATCTTCATTTAAATTACCACAATTGTTTTACTCGAACTTAAATTCTCATTCCTTAAACAAATCTTACTATCAAACACCCTATAGTCAAATCGTGAAACTTAATTCACAAGGTATTTGTACTTAAACCTTTAAATCAAACAATTGATCAATTTATGATAGTAACTTAACATTATCATTTCTTAATTTGTTATTTTAGAATAAGTATTAAAGATCTTAATTACCTTATCAGATTTCTTGCTTATCGATTATCTTTATGAAACATCTTATAGTCAAACTGTGAAATTCTAATCACAAGACGTTCATATTTAAATTTCACTAATCCTGATTTCTAACTATACAGCTTTTCAAAAAAATGTACTTTATATTCAAAATATAATCCTAGGTAAAATTATTTCATTTACCATTTTCTTCAAAATTAGTGTGTCGGTTCGCCTTGTTTAAGTGTTTAGGAACCCTCATCGATAACGGTGATCAAGCGCATCGATCAGAATCTATAAATCACTCAATAGATAAATCAACACAAAACATTTTATTAGTTACTAACAAATACGCGCTCATATATAATACACTCAAACTCATTCTAGGGTGTTACTAACCCTATCCCTAATGAGTTACTCATCCTAGGGTATTACTAACCCTATCTCTGATGAGTCTTTACCCAACCAAAGCCAAGGTTCTCGCTTAACCTTCAGCTCTGATACCAAATGTAACGAACCACTTTTCCATACCCTTTGAATTGACAATAAACCACACATGTCAAACTCAAATTGCACGAATAAGCGGATCATTAAGGGTAGAAAGAAAATAAAGACAGAACAGAATCTCACACGAATGGAATAACATATATTATTTCAATAATAATCTTTACAGCGGAAAATTTTAAATACAATATCAGAGTCTAACCTAAATTCAGCTTGGACAGTTATAAACATCTGTCCTTACAATTGCTGACAAACATTAAACAAAATACACTAAGCAAAGCGGATAAAGATAGAATACGTCCATACGATGATGAAGATCTCCAGTTCTCCTCTGGAAACTCCAACCGTCTTCAACTAAACCTGAAACTACTCGGATCTGACCCGAGTATTAAAAATACCCGGATCAGGCTTGATAAAACAGCGTGAGATACTCGAAGTTTAAATGACTATATTATCAAAACCTTTGAAAAGAATGGTATCTCATAAGACCACGACCATACATAAACACGGACGGGTTTTTACCTTATGATAACCAAAACGCTTCATACCAAAAATCACTTGATATTATTTTTAATGACATTCTTTTGAAAACACTTTTCAAATAAACTTATTCAAATAAGGTACCAATATCTGGACTAAGTCTAACAGAATATATCCGGACTGGGTCAACGGAATATACCGAACGGAATATATGATACCAGAAGGGGGTAGCTGAAATGTTTGCAAGTCATTACAGCTATTTTGGGAATACAATCAAAACCGTATGTACCGTATTGGGTTTGGATTTCCAACATGATAGGAAACTAGTGGAAAGATCAATCTGTATCCACGGCTTACGTCCATGACTCAGACGCCGTTATACAACAACATAAATGGCTAAAAGTGGATGCAATCTGCGAATAACATCCAATGACTCAGACTTCGCACATCCCTGCCATGAGGCCCAGATGCATCTGGTACCTAGGGCTCAGAACATCTGATAACCCAAATCACTACTACCTGAAATGCGAGCATACATCTGACCACATAGAATCCCATCATAACCGGGGTGTGAGGCTCGCGAGGCTACGCTCAATTCAAACAAAGCCACGCTTTTTTTTCATACAAAGCCACGCTTTTTCATAACAAGTTCCACTTTGAATGCCACATTGTCATTCCACGTCACACGACTGATTTCTAGAAAAGTATAACTTCCTGAGCACGTATGTCTCGGGAAAGGGTGTTAAGCTAAAAGAAGTTGCCTTCTCCGCCACCAACTGATATACATTTATAGAAACCACTCAAATGTGATTTAGAATACAATGTCAGACAAACATCTATACAAGTTCGTTCTAGGACTGAACGAAACCGAAGGCACTTTCCTCGGCCATTACTAGGCGAGAAGCCCTTGCAATCCGAAAAAATCTCCATCACGAGGAGACCACTGCTATAAATAACTCTATAATGGTGGCCAACCAGAGCATGTTCAACAAGCAGTCTTCACGCTATAAAGATCCACGGTCTTCAATAATCATCATCTTCAACATGTCTTCACTTTCGAACGTATACATTGGTTCGAAGTGGTTTTCGGATAGGAATTAATCAAATCCGACTCCGGTTCCTTCGAAACCAATCATCGCTTTAAAAGATGTTAAGTTCATAAGTGGATATCAATCATCAATCAATTACTTCATCTTTTATCAAATCAAATATCTATCTCAGATATAATCTTTTCAATTTATTCCATTTTCATTTCAAATGTATATGGAATCATTAAGCCTCATTTATCAATCATTTGATTTATTTAAACCTTTCTTAAATCTTGGAATAATTCTAAATCATTTTCTTCTTTACTTAGGAAAATCTTTCCAAATCATTCGTTTAATCTCAATCAAAGATTTCTTACACTTTAGTTATAACTTTTAACTTAGGGAAAATATTCCCAAATCATTCATTAAATCTAAATCAAAGATTTCTTTCTTAACTTCAAATCATATTCTTGCTAATCAAAGATTTTCATAATAGAGCACTATTGCCATCATAAATATGGTAAATTTCACCTCCAGGGACTAATGGAAAGTTTCACCTCTAGGGACTAATGGCAAGTTTCACCTCTAGGGACTAATGGCAAGTTTCACCTCTAGGGACTAGTGGCAAGTAATCCTACATTTTGAATATCTTTGTCTTTAACTATTTTTATCTTCGATATATTTTATCTCGAAAATTATTTTGAAGGGGTTTTCTTTTCTTTTATCTTAGAAAAATTTAAATATGATCTTTTTAGAGCATCCGGGCTTTCCTTTCGATCTATTCCACCCCTCGCCCAAAAAGAGAAAACATAGGCCAGGTAAGTTCAGGGCACTGGTTGCTCCATCCCTAACCTTAGTTAAACACCTTGTTTACCTTCCCAGATCTCACAGGTGGGACAAATGTACTAGTCGTTTCCGCATACTCAGATTTTCAGCTTTATTTTAGAATTGCTTATAAATATTCCAAATTATCTTTTCAAAAATTCTTAATTATCCTTTCCAAAACATTCACAATTGATTCTGGGAAACGTCGTTACATTTAAACTCATATTCCAAAAGTTATAGAATTCACAGCATAAAAGTGCTGCGGAAAGTGCTATATAAGCTTATTTGATTTAAACAACTTTTAAAACATTCGATAATTCATATTTTCCAATCCAAATCTCTTTTAAATCATTTAAATAGATTTATCAAATTTATTTCATATTTTTAATACTTTAAAAATATCATTTATAAAGAAATCCCGTTTTGGATTCCGAACTGCAAAACCGCGATGTTTTTAGAAAATTGTTTTGGACATATTTTAAAATCTACTTGACGAAATCTTGATTTTCTTTCTTCGTTGGAAAACTATTATCATTGTAAACCAAATAATTTTTATTTCGAAGAAATCCGAGTTATAAATCATTCTCTACATCAATTTGAAGTTACGGGTCGAAATTTACGAACCGCCACTACGCGACAAGCTCGGTTTTGACCAATTTTGAGAATTGCTTCGGAACTTGTCCGAAGCACTTCGAATTCTTTTTAAACCATATTTAAACTCTTTTAACTTATTTAAAATCATTAAGAGGCTAAATATTTCCACACACATTTGTATGGATTTTAATTCTCATTTAATTAACATTGCTTACTAACCATTTCTCTTATCATTTATCAAACCAAGTTATCAATCACATAAACAATCATATAATCAACCAATTTTGCAACCAAGTTATCAAACATTCAAACATTCAACATGTTTATACTTTCAAATCATTATACTTGAAATAACTTATGGATTAATTAGTAAATAAGAGTACTCACCTTTTGACCAAAAGATTAACTTCCTACCAACATTCATTTACAAACAACACTTCACTTAAACTCTCTTATCTTCACCAAATCTTTTCCGTAGACTTTCCTTTTGATTCCGACAACACTTCCTTCCCTTTTTCTCGCTTCGAAACTTTCCAACTTGCTCTGCGATGTTTTTAGAAAATTGTTTTGGACATATTTTAAAATCTACTTGACGAAATCTTGATTTTCTTTCTTCGTTGGAAAACTATTATCATTGTAAACCAAATAATTTTTATTTCGAAGAAATCCGAGTTATAAATCATTCTCTACATCAATTTGAAGTTACGGGTCGAAATTTACGAACCGCCACTACGCGACAAGCTCGGTTTTGACCAATTTTGAGAATTGCTTCGGAACTTGTCCGAAGCACTTCGAATTCTTTTTAAACCATATTTAAACTCTTTTAACTTATTTAAAATCATTAAGAGGCTAAATATTTCCACACACATTTGTATGGATTTTAATTCTCATTTAATTAACATTGCTTACTAACCATTTCTCTTATCATTTATCAAACCAAGTTATCAATCACATAAACAATCATATAATCAACCAATTTTGCAACCAAGTTATCAAACATTCAAACATTCAACATGTTTATACTTTCAAATCATTATACTTGAAATAACTTATGGATTAATTAGTAAATAAGAGTACTCACCTTTTGACCAAAAGATTAACTTCCTACCAACATTCATTTACAAACAACACTTCACTTAAACTCTCTTATCTTCACCAAATCTTTTCCGTAGACTTTCCTTTTGATTCCGACAACACTTCCTTCCCTTTTTCTCGCTTCGAAACTTTCCAACTTGCTCCTCCTCCACTATAGGTTCGGCCACACCTTGCTCCTCCTCTTCCTCTTTGTTTCTTTACTTTTTAGATGCTAAACCATGTTCTAATGGTATTCTAAGGTCTTTGGCAAGGTTTGGTGGTGTTTGGAGTTGATTTGATATGGTTTTGAAAAAGTTAGTAAGGATTTGGAAGAGAAGAAGAAGCCATTAAAGAGAGCTTCAAGAAAGAAGAAGAAGATAGAAAATGGTGTAAAATAAAGTGGAAGAATGGTGGTCTTATTTATAGAAAAAGTTTTGGATTAAAATAATATTTTGTAAAAAGACCAAAATACCCTTACTTACTTCTTAAGCATTCTTATTTTTTTTCAACACTTAACATCACATTTCAAATCATTACTTTATGTCATTTTCACTTAGATATTAAGTAAAGAATATCATAATTATGTTGGCTTTGATTTGATATTGATTTGATGTTTACTTTTGACTTTTCTTACTTACTTTTCTTAATTCTTACTTACTTTTCTTAATTGCTTCTAGAAGTTTCTAACCTTATTTAGTAAAAGTAAACTTGATTAGTAAATTAATTAATACTTATACTATTTGAATATATGTTCCTATATAAGAAAATAAAGATGCGGCGACGTTGCGACAACTTTTAATCGACAAAACGTCGTTTTCCGACAAAATATTTTACGGTCATATTTTGACGTTTTAGTTAAACTATTTATTTATGTAAACCAAATTTAAAAATGAACTTTTTACTTCTTTAAATAAATTAAAACAAGTCTCTTTATATTTTAAAATCATATTTAAATAATACCAAAATCTCTAATTTTACGGTGTATGTAAAACTGACAAAATGCGACAAAATTTGGTTATTTTTGTAAAACAATTATTAACATACTTATAAGTATTTTAATATACTTTTATTATCTTTATTAGATGTTTTCAATAAGATTTATATTTTTAAATAAACATTTAGACCTATTTATTTAAGCATTTATTTATACTTAGCAAAACTTAACTTTTGTTGATTTGTTCTAAAATCCAAATTTATACTTTTTAATTTATTATCTATAAGAATAAATAACTTCTCTATCATTGTCTATATATAACTTGTTTATTTAGGTTTTAAACCTTTTTTAACTTTAAAACAAACGAAATCTCTCATTTTCGAAGTAGCGAAATTACGGGTCGTTACATTCTCCCCTACTTAAAAGAATTTCGTCCTCGAAATTTCCCAAACAAAAGTTTGCCTAAAACATTTATTTTTAAACTTAATTCCATATAATATACACAGATCATCCGTATAAAAATATCTTATTCGATCTCCTATTCGAATACACAACTTTATTTCCGAACTAGTATCGATCCCCCGATCCTCTAGTGCGGACTTTAATCAGGCTCTTTGCTCAAAAACCTTTGCTTTCCTTGCATAGTGCTAAACTATGATAGAAAACTCAAGTACCCAACCATAAACCCTAATCAATGTTCGTCGTCAAGAATCGAGTGATAAATCCTTTTTCGGATCGGTGTAAACACCTCAAAGTTCCAAACTCGAATATTAGATCAACATTTGTGTGACGAAATGATCTACATATAACATATGTATTAATTAACTCTCAAAAAAACTTTCTAAACTTTTATCTTAAGCTCAAACACTTTATAAAGGTGCTTCTTTATATAATCCCTTTAATTATTTATTTCCAAATATTTTTATTAAAGGAAAATATTCCAAAGAAACCATTTTTCACCCAAAAGATGATTTTTCTCTATTATAATTTTTCTTCCCACGATTCTTCAACTTAGTATATTTCTTTTAACACTAATATTATTTATGAATCATTTCATAAAACTATCGCTTAAGTTGATTACATCTTATAACTTATGCAAATCAATCACTTTTAAAGACTTAAGTCCAAATTCTTAATTAATGTTGGACTTTATTAATAAAACATTTTCTAGGTTATAACTTCCCCTTTTTTATTTATAATCACATTTATACTTATCCAATTTCATTTACTTAGAATATTTCACAACCTTTTTACAAAAGTTTTCACAAATTCTTAGATTTGAGTTTGGTGTGATTCGGAAATTTTCGACTGTCCAAAATCGTCGAGAATCCCGCTTTTATCTTATCAATTAGCGATTCCAATTTATCTTTAGTTTAAACATTTTTATAAAGATTACTAATTAATGATTCACATTATTTTAACTTAAGAAAATTATATAGATTGAGTAACTCCAAAACAATCCAAGGAACTGGGTACTACCAATAATATCATATATCCTCTTCACAAGAAGAGTAATACTTAAGAGAAGTGCTTACCATCCGAACACATCACTTGCCCATTTTTAGTTTATTTTCGAGTCAATCGAATTAGTTATCATAAAACACCTCTTTTTATATTTGAAATAATACCATTTTCAAAATCCTTTAGAGATTACTTTGTAAAACCTATCTTATAAATTCATTTTATCTTATATTAATTAATCTTCATTTAAATTACCACAATTGTTTTACTCGAACTTAAATTCTCATTCCTTAAACAAATCTTACTATCAAACACCCTATAGTCAAATCGTGAAACTTAATTCACAAGGTATTTGTACTTAAACCTTTAAATCAAACAATTGATCAATTTATGATAGTAACTTAACATTATCATTTCTTAATTTGTTATTTTAGAATAAGTATTAAAGATCTTAATTACCTTATCAGATTTCTTGCTTATCGATTATCTTTATGAAACATCTTATAGTCAAACTGTGAAATTCTAATCACAAGACGTTCATATTTAAATTTCACTAATCCTGATTTCTAACTATACAGCTTTTCAAAAAAATGTACTTTATATTCAAAATATAATCCTAGGTAAAATTATTTCATTTACCATTTTCTTCAAAATTAGTGTGTCGGTTCGCCTTGTTTAAGTGTTTAGGAACCCTCATCGATAACGGTGATCAAGCGCATCGATCAGAATCTATAAATCACTCAATAGATAAATCAACACAAAACATTTTATTAGTTACTAACAAATACGCGCTCATATATAATACACTCAAACTCATTCTAGGGTGTTACTAACCCTATCCCTAATGAGTTACTCATCCTAGGGTATTACTAACCCTATCTCTGATGAGTCTTTACCCAACCAAAGCCAAGGTTCTCGCTTAACCTTCAGCTCTGATACCAAATGTAACGAACCACTTTTCCATACCCTTTGAATTGACAATAAACCACACATGTCAAACTCAAATTGCACGAATAAGCGGATCATTAAGGGTAGAAAGAAAATAAAGACAGAACAGAATCTCACACGAATGGAATAACATATATTATTTCAATAATAATCTTTACAGCGGAAAATTTTAAATACAATATCAGAGTCTAACCTAAATTCAGCTTGGACAGTTATAAACATCTGTCCTTACAATTGCTGACAAACATTAAACAAAATACACTAAGCAAAGCGGATAAAGATAGAATACGTCCATACGATGATGAAGATCTCCAGTTCTCCTCTGGAAACTCCAACCGTCTTCAACTAAACCTGAAACTACTCGGATCTGACCCGAGTATTAAAAATACCCGGATCAGGCTTGATAAAACAGCGTGAGATACTCGAAGTTTAAATGACTATATTATCAAAACCTTTGAAAAGAATGGTATCTCATAAGACCACGACCATACATAAACACGGACGGGTTTTTACCTTATGATAACCAAAACGCTTCATACCAAAAATCACTTGATATTATTTTTAATGACATTCTTTTGAAAACACTTTTCAAATAAACTTATTCAAATAAGGTACCAATATCTGGACTAAGTCTAACAGAATATATCCGGACTGGGTCAACGGAATATACCGAACGGAATATATGATACCAGAAGGGGGTAGCTGAAATGTTTGCAAGTCATTACAGCTATTTTGGGAATACAATCAAAACCGTATGTACCGTATTGGGTTTGGATTTCCAACATGATAGGAAACTAGTGGAAAGATCAATCTGTATCCACGGCTTACGTCCATGACTCAGACGCCGTTATACAACAACATAAATGGCTAAAAGTGGATGCAATCTGCGAATAACATCCAATGACTCAGACTTCGCACATCCCTGCCATGAGGCCCAGATGCATCTGGTACCTAGGGCTCAGAACATCTGATAACCCAAATCACTACTACCTGAAATGCGAGCATACATCTGACCACATAGAATCCCATCATAACCGGGGTGTGAGGCTCGCGAGGCTACGCTCAATTCAAACAAAGCCACGCTTTTTTTTCATACAAAGCCACGCTTTTTCATAACAAGTTCCACTTTGAATGCCACATTGTCATTCCACGTCACACGACTGATTTCTAGAAAAGTATAACTTCCTGAGCACGTATGTCTCGGGAAAGGGTGTTAAGCTAAAAGAAGTTGCCTTCTCCGCCACCAACTGATATACATTTATAGAAACCACTCAAATGTGATTTAGAATACAATGTCAGACAAACATCTATACAAGTTCGTTCTAGGACTGAACGAAACCGAAGGCACTTTCCTCGGCCATTACTAGGCGAGAAGCCCTTGCAATCCGAAAAAATCTCCATCACGAGGAGACCACTGCTATAAATAACTCTATAATGGTGGCCAACCAGAGCATGTTCAACAAGCAGTCTTCACGCTATAAAGATCCACGGTCTTCAATAATCATCATCTTCAACATGTCTTCACTTTCGAACGTATACATTGGTTCGAAGTGGTTTTCGGATAGGAATTAATCAAATCCGACTCCGGTTCCTTCGAAACCAATCATCGCTTTAAAAGATGTTAAGTTCATAAGTGGATATCAATCATCAATCAATTACTTCATCTTTTATCAAATCAAATATCTATCTCAGATATAATCTTTTCAATTTATTCCATTTTCATTTCAAATGTATATGGAATCATTAAGCCTCATTTATCAATCATTTGATTTATTTAAACCTTTCTTAAATCTTGGAATAATTCTAAATCATTTTCTTCTTTACTTAGGAAAATCTTTCCAAATCATTCGTTTAATCTCAATCAAAGATTTCTTACACTTTAGTTATAACTTTTAACTTAGGGAAAATATTCCCAAATCATTCATTAAATCTAAATCAAAGATTTCTTTCTTAACTTCAAATCATATTCTTGCTAATCAAAGATTTTCATAATAGAGCACTATTGCCATCATAAATATGGTAAATTTCACCTCCAGGGACTAATGGAAAGTTTCACCTCTAGGGACTAATGGCAAGTTTCACCTCTAGGGACTAATGGCAAGTTTCACCTCTAGGGACTAGTGGCAAGTAATCCTACATTTTGAATATCTTTGTCTTTAACTATTTTTATCTTCGATATATTTTATCTCGAAAATTATTTTGAAGGGGTTTTCTTTTCTTTTATCTTAGAAAAATTTAAATATGATCTTTTTAGAGCATCCGGGCTTTCCTTTCGATCTATTCCACCCCTCGCCCAAAAAGAGAAAACATAGGCCAGGTAAGTTCAGGGCACTGGTTGCTCCATCCCTAACCTTAGTTAAACACCTTGTTTACCTTCCCAGATCTCACAGGTGGGACAAATGTACTAGTCGTTTCCGCATACTCAGATTTTCAGCTTTATTTTAGAATTGCTTATAAATATTCCAAATTATCTTTTCAAAAATTCTTAATTATCCTTTCCAAAACATTCACAATTGATTCTGGGAAACGTCGTTACATTTAAACTCATATTCCAAAAGTTATAGAATTCACAGCATAAAAGTGCTGCGGAAAGTGCTATATAAGCTTATTTGATTTAAACAACTTTTAAAACATTCGATAATTCATATTTTCCAATCCAAATCTCTTTTAAATCATTTAAATAGATTTATCAAATTTATTTCATATTTTTAATACTTTAAAAATATCATTTATAAAGAAATCCCGTTTTGGATTCCGAACTGCAAAACCGCGATGTTTTTAGAAAATTGTTTTGGACATATTTTAAAATCTACTTGACGAAATCTTGATTTTCTTTCTTCGTTGGAAAACTATTATCATTGTAAACCAAATAATTTTTATTTCGAAGAAATCCGAGTTATAAATCATTCTCTACATCAATTTGAAGTTACGGGTCGAAATTTACGAACCGCCACTACGCGACAAGCTCGGTTTTGACCAATTTTGAGAATTGCTTCGGAACTTGTCCGAAGCACTTCGAATTCTTTTTAAACCATATTTAAACTCTTTTAACTTATTTAAAATCATTAAGAGGCTAAATATTTCCACACACATTTGTATGGATTTTAATTCTCATTTAATTAACATTGCTTACTAACCATTTCTCTTATCATTTATCAAACCAAGTTATCAATCACATAAACAATCATATAATCAACCAATTTTGCAACCAAGTTATCAAACATTCAAACATTCAACATGTTTATACTTTCAAATCATTATACTTGAAATAACTTATGGATTAATTAGTAAATAAGAGTACTCACCTTTTGACCAAAAGATTAACTTCCTACCAACATTCATTTACAAACAACACTTCACTTAAACTCTCTTATCTTCACCAAATCTTTTCCGTAGACTTTCCTTTTGATTCCGACAACACTTCCTTCCCTTTTTCTCGCTTCGAAACTTTCCAACTTGCTCTGCGATGTTTTTAGAAAATTGTTTTGGACATATTTTAAAATCTACTTGACGAAATCTTGATTTTCTTTCTTCGTTGGAAAACTATTATCATTGTAAACCAAATAATTTTTATTTCGAAGAAATCCGAGTTATAAATCATTCTCTACATCAATTTGAAGTTACGGGTCGAAATTTACGAACCGCCACTACGCGACAAGCTCGGTTTTGACCAATTTTGAGAATTGCTTCGGAACTTGTCCGAAGCACTTCGAATTCTTTTTAAACCATATTTAAACTCTTTTAACTTATTTAAAATCATTAAGAGGCTAAATATTTCCACACACATTTGTATGGATTTTAATTCTCATTTAATTAACATTGCTTACTAACCATTTCTCTTATCATTTATCAAACCAAGTTATCAATCACATAAACAATCATATAATCAACCAATTTTGCAACCAAGTTATCAAACATTCAAACATTCAACATGTTTATACTTTCAAATCATTATACTTGAAATAACTTATGGATTAATTAGTAAATAAGAGTACTCACCTTTTGACCAAAAGATTAACTTCCTACCAACATTCATTTACAAACAACACTTCACTTAAACTCTCTTATCTTCACCAAATCTTTTCCGTAGACTTTCCTTTTGATTCCGACAACACTTCCTTCCCTTTTTCTCGCTTCGAAACTTTCCAACTTGCTCCTCCTCCACTATAGGTTCGGCCACACCTTGCTCCTCCTCTTCCTCTTTGTTTCTTTACTTTTTAGATGCTAAACCATGTTCTAATGGTATTCTAAGGTCTTTGGCAAGGTTTGGTGGTGTTTGGAGTTGATTTGATATGGTTTTGAAAAAGTTAGTAAGGATTTGGAAGAGAAGAAGAAGCCATTAAAGAGAGCTTCAAGAAAGAAGAAGAAGATAGAAAATGGTGTAAAATAAAGTGGAAGAATGGTGGTCTTATTTATAGAAAAAGTTTTGGATTAAAATAATATTTTGTAAAAAGACCAAAATACCCTTACTTACTTCTTAAGCATTCTTATTTTTTTTCAACACTTAACATCACATTTCAAATCATTACTTTATGTCATTTTCACTTAGATATTAAGTAAAGAATATCATAATTATGTTGGCTTTGATTTGATATTGATTTGATGTTTACTTTTGACTTTTCTTACTTACTTTTCTTAATTCTTACTTACTTTTCTTAATTGCTTCTAGAAGTTTCTAACCTTATTTAGTAAAAGTAAACTTGATTAGTAAATTAATTAATACTTATACTATTTGAATATATGTTCCTATATAAGAAAATAAAGATGCGGCGACGTTGCGACAACTTTTAATCGACAAAACGTCGTTTTCCGACAAAATATTTTACGGTCATATTTTGACGTTTTAGTTAAACTATTTATTTATGTAAACCAAATTTAAAAATGAACTTTTTACTTCTTTAAATAAATTAAAACAAGTCTCTTTATATTTTAAAATCATATTTAAATAATACCAAAATCTCTAATTTTACGGTGTATGTAAAACTGACAAAATGCGACAAAATTTGGTTATTTTTGTAAAACAATTATTAACATACTTATAAGTATTTTAATATACTTTTATTATCTTTATTAGATGTTTTCAATAAGATTTATATTTTTAAATAAACATTTAGACCTATTTATTTAAGCATTTATTTATACTTAGCAAAACTTAACTTTTGTTGATTTGTTCTAAAATCCAAATTTATACTTTTTAATTTATTATCTATAAGAATAAATAACTTCTCTATCATTGTCTATATATAACTTGTTTATTTAGGTTTTAAACCTTTTTTAACTTTAAAACAAACGAAATCTCTCATTTTCGAAGTAGCGAAATTACGGGTCGTTACACAAGAAGCATGTGATCAGATGGTGGTGCTTCGAGGTGAGAGAGATGCGGCTGTGACTAAAGTCCGCTTGGTGGAGGCTGAGATTAAAGAGAAGGTTCGGCTGGCGGAGACCAGGTTGGAGACTGATATAGAGGAATTTCTTGTCACTTACAATGCCAATGTGTTGAGATATAGAAACCTAGCTTAACTCGATAATTATCCAACACATCTCTACAATGCTTGGAACCAGTTGATCGAAGAGGAGAAGGCGGTGCCTTTGGGTGGAGCATTTGATGAGTTCGAACTGAAGAACCTTATACTGAACAAGGAGGAAAAGAAAGTTCTCCACGACTCGATGATCTTACAAGCAAGAGAGAAGCTCGGCACCCAGCACCAGGAGATTGGGGAAGGCTCAGGCGTCGAGCATCATGTTACAAGTTCCGAGATTACCGCTTCATCTCGATCTGAGCCTATTTCGATGGTTGAGCTCCAGCCCGTTCCAGCTTATGACCCAGAGCAGCCACATTTATCCCCTATAAAGAAGCACACTTCCGAAGCTTTTCAACCAACTACGAGCCAAACCGAGGAAGGTACTTTGAACAAATCTCATGTGTGTTTTAAATGAAGGACTTTTTTTGAAGTGTGTACTAACAACTTCTCTTCTTTCTTGTCCGGTGACTGAAGTTATACCGACACCAACTCCTGCAATCCAAGAATTACATCAAGTGCGGGAGGCCATCATTACTGAAGCGACCACTACGACAACGTCCACGCCCATTGAAGTAACGCAGGGGAGCTCACTTTCTTTTGATGAGCAGATGATGAATGAGCTTCTAGGCCGATAAAGTGACCCCTTCATGCACTTTCCATTTGTTATTAGTGGACTCGCACCTGACTCTGGTGCTTAAACACAGACCTCTGCTGCCCCCAGCGAAGCCTGAACTATTCAAGAAGAAGAAATACTGGCTGAAATCAATGCTAAGTTAGAGGCAGCGGCACATGGCGGTAGTCTTGAGGGTTGAATGGCGGCGTTCGGACTAGTTCCACTTAGAATGATATAACCTGGGGGTACACTTGTTGATACCAGTGTGTCCATTCTGCCCCCGGTTGTAGATCCGACTCATCCGACCCCTCCTACAAGGAGTATTCCTCTAGATTCAAGTTCGAAGGAGGATGTTGACATCATGCCTCCTTCTGAAGACAGCACGCCAAAAGGCAGGAGCTCGAAACGAAAGGCCGTCAGCGGCTCCAGCGTGCTTACGCTGAAGATGAAGCCAAGGAATACGAAAGAGTAAATAGATCTCTTCGGTGCATTTTAGGTAGATAGGTTCTCTTTTCCTTCATAGGCCGTGTATAGATGCGGGTTCGGCCCCCGCTAGTAGGAATTTTGGAAGAATATGTATACGACTCTTCACTTATAATTAGTTGAAATGAAATTTTGCTTTCTTGTTTCAATTGTTATTCCCGTCTCTTATGCTTAAGCGTTGCAGCGTTTGAATCTCAGTTCAGTGCACTTGCGGAGTTTCAACTTTTGAATAGAGCTTATTTCACTCACCAAGTCTGAAAATCATGAACACAGGTCATAGCTGGAGATTGGGTTATATTTTTGACGTTGCACTACTTCGATCAATGATTAACACTTAATGTTTGCCCTCGATTTCGAGGATAGGTTATAAAGATCGGCTGGCGATCGCCGTTTGCCTTTATCTTTTCGAGTTTAACATCATCGGATCAATGCTGAAACAAGTAAGACTTGAACGGTCAAACCACACTCGCTTACTCATAGTAATCACATCCATGCTCCGGGGATATACATTTGTATTTCGGCGATCAATCGCGCCTATTGAAGTGTTTAAGCACACATCCACACTCTGGGGAATTAGGTTAGTTTATGAGTGGTCGTCCGCACTCGAGTTATATTCATGCTCTGACCACACTCTGGGGACTCAGAGTTATTATTGATCGATAATCTGGTTCGCACTCTGGGAATCAGAAGACTATCGATGTTTGTAATCCAGTTCGCACTCCGAGAACTTGGACTTAGCGCTTATACTCCAATTCACACTTTGGAAATTTGGAGTTAGTGTTTATGCTTTGGTTCGCACTCTGGGAACCTAGAGTTGATGTTTATACTCCAATTCATGCTCTGGGAATTTGGAGCTAGTGTTTATACTTCGGTTCGCACTCCGGGAACCTAGAGTTGATGTTTATACTCCAGTTCGCGCTCTAGTAATCTGGAGTTGGTTGACAGATGGTTAGTCACATCTATTTAGGCTTTTTAGGAGTTCGTTCACACTTTGGGAACGAAGGACTTATCGGGATCGTGGATGGTCAATTCACATCCACCCCAGGTTAACAAGTGAGGTCATTAGATGGACGAGTCCATCCTCCTCGAACTTGGTCAGGATACGGTTGGATTCATTAGGCGGATGGGTCCACCCTATCCAGAACCGTATTTATGAGTTTTTATGCTCCTACTTGCACTCTGGGAGTTTGGAGTTGGTTAAAGAATTGTCGTGTATCAATCCTTTTCGATTTTGGTGTAGTAACTTGCCTCCGAGCTTGGGTTTCACTTTGTGAGTGACCTGTCGTATCACAGTCACTCTCTATTTGAATAAATTCCACCGCATGATAGAACTTAGCTCTCCGTGCATCGTGATGTTGTATGTCATATTCAATAAATCACAGCTCTGGCTCGAAGAGATGGCATTTTATTGCTGAAATGAAAAAATACAGCAAATTCAATTGCCTTATTACAAATTCAAATTTTGAAACGTAGAAACAAATTGTAAATGGAAAAATAGACTGGAGTAAATAGAGCCTGTCAAATGTAGTAACGACGGAGACTCTCACTGTTCCAGGCTGTTGGCAAAGTAAGACCGTCAACAGTCTATAACCTGAACGTGCCATCTCCGAGCTTTTGTGTAATCACATACGATCCTTCCCAATTTGGCCTCATGTGTGAAGGAACAAGATAGATTATTTTGAGAACAAGATCGTCGAGTTTAAAGGTTCGTGGTCAAACCTTAGCAATATAAAATCGAGCGACTCGACTTCGCTATGCGGCTGCCCTTAAATCAGCCTCTTCACGCTTCTCATCCAATAAATCCAAGGATTCAGCAAGTAATATGGAATTTGTCTTCGGATCATAGTAAATCACACGATGAGAAGGTACTTTCATCTCAACTGAAATAACGGCTTCGGAGCCATAAGATAAAGAAAATGGAGTGTGTCCGGTCGTGGACTTGCGGGTCGTTCGGTAAGCCCATAAAGCCATAGGAAATTCATCAACCCACTTGCCCTTGGCCTTTTCCAGTCATTCCTTCAAAATAGATTTGATAACCTTGTTAACAACTTCAACTTGGCCATTTGCTTGAGGGTGTGCAACTGCAAAGAATTTCTTGTGGATATGAAATCGTTGATAGAAATTCTTGAATTCAACACTGTCGAGCTGGGCACCATTATTAGTGATAATGGTATGCGGGAGACCAAATCGGCAGATAATGTTGCAAACTATGAAGTTGATTACTTTCTTCATCGTGATTGTTGCAAGAGGTTCAGCTTCATCCCATTTGGTAAAGTAATCAACTGCGACGATGGCATACTTCGCTCCACCTTTGGCCAGAGGTAGAGCACTAATGATATCAATGCCACATACTGCGCACGACCACGGGCTAACCATTTGGGTGATCTCAGTAGGTAGGGCTCTAGGAATTTGAGCATGTTTCTGGCATTTATCGCATTTCCTGGCATAATCTGCTGCATCATGGTTTACAGTGGGCCAGTAATAGCCATATCGGAGTACTTTCTTAGCGAGAGCTTGCCCCTCGGTGTGGTCGCCACATTCTCCTTCGTGTACATCATGTAACACTCGTTTAATTTCATCATGTGCGATACATCGGAGGAGAGGAACAGAATATCCCCTTCTATACATAACTCCATCCTGAATGGTGAACCACGAGGCTTTTCGAAGAACCTATCTTCTCTCACTCCTGTGCTCAGGTAGTGTTCCATGCTCGATATAGTTTTGGTACGGATTCACCCATGATTCCCTATCGGGAGCAGTTTCGATTATGAAGTCTGTCACTATCTGATCAATACTCGGAGAAGATAATGTCTCCACAAGAACAAGCCTCATTTTCTGTGCTTCACCCATACTTGCTAACTTCACCAATGAATCAGCCTTTTGATTCTGCTCATGGGGAATGTAGAAGATGGCATAATAATCAAACTGATCAGGTATTTCCTGGACTCGAGATAGATAAGCAGTTAATCTTCGATCCTTGGCCTGATATTCACCCCGAACTTGGCATACGACTAATTGGGAATCACAATAAATTTCCACAACAATAATTCTCAGATCATGGGCGAGTTTTAATCCAACAAGCAAGGCTTCATATTCAGCTTTATTATTGGCCGCACGAAATTCAAATTTCAAAGCATAGCATATGTATCGGCCTTCAGGGGTTTCAAGTACTACTCCAGCACCAGAGCACCGATCGTTGGATGCACCATTGGTATGCAGCTTTCAAATGTATTCAGAAGATTTATTAGTTTAGGGCAAGTCCTATGGAACGGTAAATTCAGCTATGAAATCTGCTAGGACTTGTCCTTGAATGGCTCTCCTTGGAGTATAAGTGATATCAAACTGACTCGGTTCAATGTTCCACTTGAGTTACCTACCAAACGTCTCAGGCCGCGTAAGAACCTATCGTAACGGCTGATCGGTGTACGCAGTGATAGGATGAGCTTGGAAATATGGACGGAGCTTCCTTGAGGCAATGACTAGGCAGTAAGCCAATTTCTCTAGCTTTGGATGATTTCTCTCAGCTCCAGTTAGTCGTTTACTAATATAGTAGACCGGTTTCTACACTCGGTCTTCCTCTCGAACTACAGCAGCACTGATCGCGTTTTCTGATACCGCCAGGTAAAGGTATAATTGCTCGTGGTCAATTGGCTTTGATAAAATCGACGGCGTGGAAAGATGTTGAATCAGTGCTCGGAACGCGCCTTCACACTCCGCGGTCCATTCAAAGTTCCGCTTTCCTTTTCGGATCAGATCGAAAAAGGGGATGCATTTGTCAGTGGACTTTGAAATGAACCTGCTCATTGCTGCTACCTTCCCGTTGAGACTTTGGACCTCCTTTATGGTTCTCGAAGTTTGTAGATTTCTGATTGCCTAGATCTTTTTGGGATTTGCTTCTATTCCTCGAGCGTTGACGATGAACCCAAGGAACTTCCCAGATGCGAGTCCAAAATGACACTTCAGCGGATTGAGCTTCATCCTGTATTCTCAAAGAATGTTGAACATCGGTTCCAAGTCATTGATATGATCAGTGGAGAATCGCGATTTTACTATCATGTCGTCTACATATACTTCCTTGGTCTTCCCGATCTGGTTGGAAAACATCCGGTTGACTAGGCGTTGATTCGTTGCTACAGCATTCTTGAGCCCAAAAGGCATGACTCTGTAGCAGTAGAATCCCAGATCAGTCACGAAGCTGGTATGTTCTTGGTCAGGAAAATGCTTAGGTATTTGATTGTAACCAGAATAAGCATCCATAAAAGATAACAATTCGTGTCCAACCGTTGAATCTACAAGCTGATCAATTCAGGGAAGTGGAAAACTGGCCTTTAGGGCAGGCTTTGTTCAAGTCAGAATAATCTACACACGTCCTCCATTATCCATTCGGCTTTTGGACAAGTACGGGATTGGATACCCACTATAGGTATAAAGCATCTCGGATAAACCTATTTGTTTTCAGCTTATCGACCTCTTCTTTAAGGGCAACAGAACTCTCTGGATCCATACCACGCCTTTTCTATTTGACCAGCATACACCGCGGGTCAATATACAGAGTGTGGCTCGCGATGTTCGACGAGATCCCACACCTAGTAGAGTGCGTCCAGGCGAATATGTCGAGATTCTCTCGGAGAAATTCAAGCAATACCTGTTGCGTCTGTTGGCTCAACTGAGACCTAATCTTTAGCACTCTTGAATCATCATCATCAACAATCGGAGCATCGATCGTCAGTTCAGCCGGAGAAGCTTGAGTCTCTTTAGATTCATCTTTGCTTTCAGTGTCTCTCGGGTCAAGATCCCTTTGGAATTGGTTGGGGTGCCCGGGCCTGGGCCCAGGCACCAATTGTCAATTGTCGGCAAAACGGACGTGGAGAGATTCCTCTACGCCCTGCCCTTTCTCTCTTCGCTGTGCCTCGCGTAGCTCAGCAACATAATAGGCTCTCCCAGCAGCCTGATCTCCTTGAACGACTCCAACCCCACGATCGGTGGGGAACTTCAGAGTCAAACACCATTGGGAAATGGCTGCCTTGAATTCAACAAGGGCCGGCCGGCCCAAAAAGGCATTATAGGGTGAATCAATGTCTAGAACTACAAACTGCAAAATCCGGACTCTCCGACGTTCTCCAACCCCCAATTCGATCGACAGTTCCACCACTCCAGTGGGCATAGTTGCACTTCCATTGAAGCTGTGGATTCGAGTCTGACAAGATTTCAAATCCTTGGCTTCCATTTTCATCAAATCATATGCTCTTTTGAACAAATTATTTACAGAACTCCCACTATGAACCAGGATGCTCTTTATCCAAGCTGGACCTAACTAGTCAGATATGACTAGTGGGTCGATAGTGGAAGCTTCGACCTTATCAGCGTCTTGGTTTCTGAATACGATGTCATCAGTCATCGTCCTTTGTTGCTTGGCTGGTGCCCCATCATCAGAATTGCTACAACGCTCGAAGTCCGCAGCCTGATACAGCTGGCATACGACTCCATTTCCCTCCAGCTTCGGTCTGCTGGATAAGGACCACCACTTACCGTTTTTATAACTAACCTCCCGCCTGTACGAGCGGGTTCCTCCTCCTTTCCTGATTCTACACACGATTTTGATTTGATGGGCCCGCACCTCCTAACTGCGGCGCCCGCACGAACTGATCCAACTTTCTCTCCCTCGTCAATTTCTCAATGAGGTCCTGTAAATGACGACACTCATTTGTATTGTGGCCATAGCTTTCATGAAACCTACAAAACTTTCCTGTCTGAATCTGCCTCTCCGATGATGGCTTCGGAACAGGTATCTTGTATTGCATAATATTGCAGATCTGCAAATACACGTTCTCTAGCGACGTATTAAAGAGAGTGTAATTATCAAACATTAGAGCCCTATGTCATGGGCCACAATTTTGTTCTCGCTTCTTATTTCGATTATCATTACTTCTTGGCTGAGTTTGCTTGTTCTGTATGTTCAATTGAACCTTTTCGGAACTCTCATCGGACTGTTTAAATGCAACATTACTTTGTATGCCCTCCATGCTGGGTCCTGCATCATCCTGCTTCCTAGACTGTTTCGCATCCTCTCGTCTCAAGAATTGAGCAGCTTTGGAGTAGAAATGGTCCAATGACACGAGGGGTTTCCCAGCTTGCCAATTTTCGAATTCGGAATTAGGATCAATCCCCTTTGTTAATGCCATCAGAATAGAATTTTCGTTGGGATTACTTATCTCTGCACATGCAGCATGAAATCTCTCCAAGTAGCGTCTAAGTGTCTCTACGGGAGTTTGAGTGACGCTGGATAGAGTATTAACATCTCCACATGCATTCGAAACTATTCCACGAACTTGGTGGCCATTTGATAGAAGCAAGAAATGGACCGAGGTGGCAATCGTGCAAACCACATGGTAGCAATGCCCCCAAAGAGATGGGAAAGCTACGACTTTTCATCGCATTATTTGCTCTTGCAGCATTCATCAGCCATTCATACTTTAGGATATGCTGATTTGGATCTAAATTCCCTTCATAAACTGGTAGAGCCGGCATTCTGAATAGCCGAGGAGGTTCGGCATAAAGTATGTCATATGTGAAAGGGGTATAACTCCAGGAGATTCCCCAGTCATCATTAGTAAGACCCTTCCTTTCACGGATCATTTGCCGAATCATAGTCGAAATGTCCGGCATCTGGACATTCTATGCACGTTGAGCCAAGGTGTGGTCGGGCTCCACAGTGCGAGGCTGGACCGGGCGCTGTCGACGGTCCACGTCTCGTCTACTTGGTGAAAGTGCAGTGTGAATCGTGTAATATGGATATATGATAATGCAGAGTATACTAATGATAATAATACCGTAAATAGTGCGGAATAAAAGCAGTATAGCAAAATGACACCGGAGATTTTTATACTGGTTTGGAGTACTGTCCCACGTCCAGTCCCAGATTCCTTCTGGAACTTCACTAAAATAACAACTCTCACTTAACCCGGAGGAATAGGTCTATACACCTCCGAGCAGCCGAATAGGGACCTGAGCAGCAGAACAGGATTTTGCCTCAACAACCGAAGAGGACTTCACTCGCCTGAGCAGCAGAATAGGACTTCAACTAATACAGAAAATAGTTTGACTAATGTGTGTTCTGATAACACGGGTTTGTCACTTGTAGTACACCCTTCTTTAATCTTCTCCTCGACTATAATTGTTTATATTTGAAGTATACGAAGAATAGAAAGGTATAGTATTGCTTTAGTGTAGAATAATTGAAAGTATGATAGCAAATAAATTTCAAAAAGTTAGATCAGAGGATAAGAGAAATCAATTGTAATTCAGTAATTTGAAATGAAGTTGGAGTTTGTATGTATAGGAGTTAGAAAGCTATGACTGCTGGTGAAGAGTTTCGATCGAAGTGTTGCATCCGAATCTTTTCGTTAAAGGTTCGCAATTCTTCACAAAAGTCGTTTCCTTTCAAAAATATGGCTGTTATAGAAATTCAGTCGACTAGGCTTCAGGGTCAGTCGACGGAAAATTCAAACAAATTTAAATATTTAAATTCATATATTCGTGCACTGTGCATGTTGCACATTTTCTCCAGTGTCAGTCGACTGGAAACCTAGGTCAATCGTCTGACCTGGTGTATTTTGTGCAATATGCACAATTTGCATATATATATATATATATATATATATATAATTTTCAAACTTTTGTAAATTAATTATATGCTTATATATGTGTATAAAAATTTTGTAAATAGAGTGATAAAAATATATAAGCTAATATATACGTAACTGAGGAGAGATTTTAACAATGTTGATCTAAGACTCAAAAATCAAATAATAATAAAATTGATGCACCGGTTTTGAAGTCTTGTCTCCTTGTAGTATATATTCTCTTTTTGTCGTAACAGTCGTCAAATCTGTATGTTGTAGATGATAGCTTTGTGTCATGAATCAAAACCAAGTCTCAACATTCTCCCCCTTTTTGATTGATTACAACCTGTAAATATATATAAATTTCGACTGTATATAAAACACATGAATACTTACTCCCCCTGAATCTCTGACGCTCTATATCCTGCATTCTTAGCAACAATATTTCTCCCCCTTTGTCATCGATAAAAAGGAATAAGTAATATGATATTACTATGTGAAAGATAATATGAAATAGAACCAAGAACAATCATCCACACATTTAATATCCATAGACAATAGTGTTTAAAAACAAATAAACTAGAATGGCCATTTAATTACAAGCCATATTAATTAAAACAAATGTCTTGAGCCAAAAGAAAGATAAACATCTTACTCCATCGGACCCTTACACCTACCACCATCTCCTTTATTACCATCATCATCACTACTAGCTTGATCGTCTCCAGAAGAAGAAGAAGACCATGTAAATACAGGTTGCTTACCTGGATCACCTATAGTAGAAGTAAATGTACCGAAAGAGCACGATATAGCTTGCCACAATTTTTTGAAAAATCCTTTGACTTTGTCGAGCTTCTTATCAACTTTGAGGATGATTGATTGAAGGATTTGTTGATTATGGCACATGATATTGATGGCCTCACATGGTTGAAGACCTTCGTTTGGAATCGTAATTTCTTCTTGTTGATATCGAGTTGATGTTTGAGATGGTTTGTGAGAAGGCTCTCCTTGTTGTGGTTGGACTTGAGTTGTTTTCCTTTGTGTCCATTCTTTAAAAGATATTATAGGTAGGGGTCGGGCAAACCGGTAATTTTATTAAAGCTAAGGTCCGAGCATTTAAGCACCCAACTGTAGAAACTGGTGAATCCGGTTCCGAAACTTCACAAACTTTGAGAAGACACATAATATATTCGTCGTGATAAATTATATTCATCTTTCCTTTGTTAAAGCTTAAAAACTCGTCAAGTATTAAACGAAGCCAGTTTACTTTGATGTTTCCAAAAATTGCATGCAAGGCTCTAAATTATGTTCATAGACGAGTTTATAAATCCCGGTTCTAGGAGTTACAGTTTTCATTAAGGCGCTATGAATTATTCGTGCCTTTGATCGTAAAGACATTGATTTTAACTGACGCATATCGTCTTCAAGAAATAAATGGCTTACACGATCTCAAACAACTAAGTCAACACCAATAGTAGCCAACTCAACTCCATCATTTTCTGTTTTTAGAATATGAGCCATGCGGTCTAGAGAAAAGAAGACGGGCTTACCACATACGAGACTCCAAATGCAATCTTCCTGATTTGGTACATCTTGATGACCCAAGTTGAGATTAGCATAGAATAACTCAACCATAATTTGGTTGATTTTGTGTTTGTTGTCTACGATATCGAGTAACGACTCTAAATTGCTACGTCAGGCTAATTCTTGAATGTGATAAGGTGAAAAATCATGGAATTTGACGAAGGAACCTTTGAATATTCTTAAATCTTGCATCCGTCTCCATCTCTTCATTGCAGTGTCATCAAATAGCCACCGCTGAATTTGTTCATTAGAAGGAGATTGAGACGAGGAAGATGCTTGACCTTTACGTTTTGGTGCCATTTAATTTTGATTTTAAGGAGAAAATTTTGATTTTTGGAGAGCTTAAGGTTTTGAAGATTTTGAAAAACTGAATTGTAAAAGAGGAGAGAAGGTAAAGTGATAAATAAAGGGGTAAAGGGGTAGGTGAAAAGGTAAAAAGCCCTTCAGATCTATGGCTCAGTCGACGGGTGTAGGGCTTCAGTCGACTGAAGATGAAGGTTGTGAATTTTCGCCCTTTTGGTCCAGTCGACTGAGGCCCTGCAAAAGTCGACTGGGCCTGTTATATAATCGTCGATATTGCAGCGTCTGTCGACTGGCTATGGGCATTAGTCGACTGAAGCTGAAGGTTGATTATATTCAACTTTCTGGTCCAGTCGACTAAGGCCCTGCAGCAGTCAACTGGTCATGTTTATTTTTGAAATTTTTTGTAGTGTCAGTCGATTGATTTTCAAGTCCAATCGACTGACCTGTAGCATTTTGCACAATGAATTGTTATATGATATGATTTGTGTATATTTTATTATTCTATAAATATAATAATTTTATTTTACTGAATGTTATAGAACTAACTTTATTTTGCAGTTAAATGTGAATATTTTTATATCTAAGTTGTTATTTATTGCACCGGAAATAATTTTATTTCAGATATATAAACGTACACATAGATATAAAATTTATTAAAAAATACAACGAACAATCATTAAACACTACGATTATTTCTTAGGACTCGGTATCTTGAATTCTTTCAGCTGTTTTCGAAGAACGTTCGAAGCTTCGTTGCGATCCCTTGAATTTGGTGAGTATGATGGTCGCGGAGGAGACGAAGTCGAAGGGCGTCGGATAGGCGAAATGGCATTTTCGTCTATCGGGTGTGACGAAGCCCCGCAGAATTTCATTGCTATATGCTCGATTATACCTATACGTTTGGAGTTAATTTCCCATTCATAATACATCTCCCATTGAAGCATTAGAGACTCTATGATGGAGATTGTCGATCTTTTATTTTGTATTTGGTGAAATATCAACCGTCGTTTTTCCTTTTTTACTTGTCCGACGTGTATCCGGTGTGGTAAACCGATGATGGTGAACCTTTGTGGTCTGGTATTTTTAGGGAGTTGGGCGTGGAAATGATTTCGATAGAGTCGGTAGTAGAGGAAGTTGACATGGTTTTTTTTCAAAAACTGCTATTAATTGATGTTTTACTTCAGAGAATCGAATGATGTATTGTTTTGAGTTCATAAGAATAGGATTCTGTACCTATTTATAATTTTATTTTTAGAGAAAATAGGATATATTTTGTAGATTATATTAATTCCAGTCTAAAAGAATGTAGAGACATAGGTTTTCTGTTGGCTGAGCTAATTTGAATGGTTACAATATTTATAAAATTAATAATGTAAGTAATAAAGATAATTGTGACATATAATGTAGTATAAAATACATGTTGCTATATAATAAAACGACCATAAGAGACTAGAATAGAAAATGATAATAGCTCAAGTGGTTAAGACAATTGGGCTATTCACAACAGGTCATGAGTTCGAGTCACAGCATGGACATAATTTTGATTATTTTGAAAAAAATTATTTTTATTTTTTTTAATTTATAGACTTTTTTGTTTTTGTTTATATATCTTTACTTGAGATTATCCCGAGCTCACGTCGTAATTTTATAAACGTATTCTCTAACAGTGGTTTAGTAAAAATATCGGCTAATTGATTTTCTGATGGTACGTAGTCTAGATTTATTATATCTTTTTCTATATTATCCGTAAAAAGTGATGTCTAATATCTATATATTTAGTTCTCGAGTGATTTACAGGATTTTTAGATAAATTAATTGCACAAGAATTATCACAGTAAATTGTTGATTTTGATAAGTTGATTCCAAAATCTTTAAGTGTCTGTTGCATATAAATTACTTGTGTGCAAGCTAGTGCTGCAGAAATATATCATGCTTTACAAGTTGATAGAGAGACACAGTTTTGTTTCTTATTAAACTAAGATATTAACGATTTACCAATGAAGTGACATGTACAACTTGTACCTTTTCTATCTGTTCATGATCCTCCGAAATCAGCATCACTGTATGATACTAATTCGTACGAACACTCTTTTGGATAGAAAAGTCCGAAATTTGTAGTCTTACTAAGATAACGTAGTATTCATTTTACAGCACGTAGATGTGATTCTTTCGGGTCTTCTTGAAATCGAGCGCATAAGCAACCACTCATCATAATATCTAGTCTACTTGCTGTTAAATAGAGTAGTGATCCTATCATACTACGATATAATTTCTTGTCTACACTTTTGCCGTTTTCATATTTATCAAGATGTGTTGTTGTACTCATAGGAGTTGGTTTGGCAGAAATGTTTTCCATTCCAAAACGTTTAATAAGATTATTACAGTATTTTTCTTGATTAATAAATATTCCATTTGAAACTTGTTTAATTTGTAGTCTTAGAAAATATGATAGTTCTCCTATATGGGACATTTCAAATTCTCTAGTCATTATTTCAGAAAATTCTTTACATAGTTCATTATTAGTTGAGCCAAATATAATGTCATCGACATATATTTGAACTATTAATGTATCATTTTTAGAGCGTTTTATACATAATGTTTGATCTACTTTTCCTATTTCGGATCCAGAATTAACTAAATATTTTTAAGACGTTCATACCAAGCACGCGGTGCTTGCTTTAATCTATATAAAGCTTTCTTAAGTTTATAAACACGATTTGGATATTTTTCATGAATAAATAATGGAGGTTGTTCAACATAAAAATTTTCTTTAGTATAACCATTTAAAAATGCACTTTTAACATCCATTTGATAAAGTTTAAAATTATTAAAACATGCATACGCCAATAAGATTCGTATTGCTTCTAGTCTAGCAACTGGAGCAAACGTTTCTTCGTAGTCTATTCCTTCTTCCTGGTAATATCCTTGTGCTACTAGTCTTGCTTTATTTCTAGTTATATTTCCTAATTCGTCTGCTTTATTTTTATAAACCCATTTAGTTCCTATAACCATCTGATCGGTCAGACTGGGTACTAGTTCCCAAACTTCATTTCGTTCAAACTGATTTAATTCTTCTTGCATAGCTATAATCCAATTTTCGTCGGATGATGCTTCTTTAGTATTTTTAGGTTCTATAGTAGAGAGAAAAGCTACATTACTCATTAAAATAAATTGACTTCAAGTTCGAACATTTGAATTTATTTCTCTAATTATATTTTCCGTAGGATGATTTTGTAAAACTCTTCGAGGAGATCTTATCATATTAGTAGAATTTCTATTTTCTAAATTATCAACAATGTATTCATCTTCTCTAGATAAAATGATATCGTTGTCTGTCGAATTGTTTATTATTGTTTTTGTTTTATTAAGTAATTCATTATCATTAATTGTAGTAGAAACAAGTTTAACATTTTCATCAAAAGATACATGGAGTGGTTCTTCGATTGTGTTTGTTCGGTTATTAAAAATTCGATAAGCTTTACTTCGATTCGAATATCCAAGAAATATCCCTTCGTCACCTTATGAATCGAATTTGCCAAGCTGATCTTTAGTATTTAATATAAAGCATTTTGATCCAAATATTTTAAAATAAGATATGTTTGGTTTTCTACCGTCAAAAAAGTTCGAAAGGAGTATTTTTGGTGAGAGGTCTAATAGAACACGATTCAAAACATAACAAGTAGTTGCAACAGCTTCTGCCCAAAATTGTTTTGGTAATGTGCTTTCATTTAGTAAAGTTCTTGCACACTCTTGTAGAGTTCGATTCTTTCGTTCTACAACTCCATTTTGTAGTGGAATTCTAGAAAATGAAAAATTATGAAATATTCCTTTCTTTTTACAATAGTTATCAAATTGTATATTTTCAAATTCACCTCCGTGACCACTTCTAATATTTTTAATTTTAATACCTTTTAAATTTTGAATTTTTTTAACAAATATTTTGAAATTTTCAAAGATATCACTTTTATTTTTCATAAAAATAGTCTATGTATATCTAGAAAAATCATCAACTATTACAAATATGTACTTATTATGATTTGTGGATTGAATTTGGGTAGGGCCAAATAAATCCATATGAAGTAACTCGAGCGGTTGTAACGTCGAGACAAATTTCTTAGATTTAAATGATGATTTAGTTAGTTTACCTAATTGACATGAGTCACATATATTATTGACTTTAAAATTCATATTTGGTAATCCTTTTACAAGATTATTTTTAGAAATTTTGTTTATATTTTTGAAATTGATATGACAAAATCGTTTATGCCATATCCATGGATCATTTTCTTTAGCTATTAAACATAAATTTGAGTTATGATTAACTTTCATATTTAAAATGTAAATATTTTTATCTCTATTTCCTTCGAAAATAAGATTTTGATTCTGATTCTGATCAAGAATAATACACTTATTTTTAGAAAATGATGTTTTAAAACCTTTATCACATAATTGATTTATACTTAATAAGTTATGTTTTAAATTCTTAACTAATAAAACATTTGTAATAAGAGGTAAATTAGATGTACCGTAATTGCTCACATCGTCTTTGCCGATGATATACCCTTGGAATTGTCCCAAAAGTGACAGAACCTCCATCTGAGTATGTAATATTTATCAGCATATCCTTATCTCCTGTCATATGTTTTGAGCAACCACTGTTGAGTATCCATTTTCCTCTTTTCTTGAGTGGGACCTGCAAAAAATATGAAATATCGTTGGTACCCACCTTTATAATAGGGTCTTAAGAGTTAGGTCTTAGGAAACCAAACCCAATAGGGTTTAGTATCCCTTTTATAAATATAATTTTCATTATTATGAACATCTTCTATGAACGAACTAATATACTTCTTTCTTATTAGTTTGTTATTGGTTTTAGGTATCCATATACTTATAGTATTAGAAACTGGTATATTTAAAGATGTGGGTGTTTTATTAGATTTAACTTTGTTCAAATTACTAGATTGTGACTTCTTAACTTTCTTCTTATATCCTAAACCATGTTTATTACTAACAGATTGTGAATTTTCAATAATTCTAGATAAATTTTCTTTACCTTTATTAAAATTTGATACATTTTTAGTGATTCCATCTAGTTTTAAAGACTTGAATTTTCTAGTTCTACCATTCTAATATTAGTTTTTAAAACATGATTCTCAAACACAAGACTATCATTCTTTTCTTTTTGAGTTTCAATTTCTTAACTCAATAATATAAGTTGAGAATTAACATTATAGAGAGATTCTTGAGTTTTCTCAAGTTCTTCTTCCAATATTTTCTTTCCATCTTTAAGCATATCTCTTTCGAATTCTGCCTTTTTCTGATTTTCTACAGCTTCTTTATATTTTCTTTTAAGACTTTTTAAAGTATCTAATAATTCAGAGTTTATTTCTATCATACCATCAAAAGTACCATAAAACATACGTTAGCTTGTTCATTATCGCTGTCACTTTCGCTTCCCGAAGAAGATGATGAGGAACCTGAATCATTCCATGTGACTAAAAAGGCTTTTCTTTTGAATTTGTCCTTCCTTTTATTTTCGATGTTCTTTATTTTGATCTGGACAGTCTTTCTGCATTTGCCCCTTTTTATGACAGTTATAACATTCCATAACTAATAAAGACGGTGGTTTATTGCTGGTTGAGCTTCTCTTGCTATTATTTCTGTTTCCTTTTCTATATTTCAAGAATTTCATGAAGTTCTTTGCAATAAAAGCTAGGTCGTCTTTGTTTGAGTCTGATTCTTCTGCATGAAATGCTATATTCCTTTATCTTGAGCTTGAACTCTTTTTGCCCGCAAATTCACTTCATAAGACATTAAATTTCTTATTAATTCTTATGGAGTTATTTTGGAAATATCGTTCGCTTCTTCAATAGCGAGAACTTTTCTTTCCCATTCATCGGTTAAAGAATTAAGGATTTTGGATACGATATCAAAATATGAATATTTTTCTCCTAATCCTACTAATGAATGATAGATATCCTGAAATCTTGAATACACGTCATTTATGGATTCATTTTCTTTCATTCTGAAGTTTTGAAATTGGCCCTTGAGCATGGATATTTTGCTTTGTTTAACCTTTTTGGTTCCTTCATGTGTGATTTTGAGTGTACGCCATATTTCATATGCAGTATTACACATGCTAACACGGTTAAACTCATTTTTATCTAAAGCATAAAACAACATATTTATGGCTTTTGCATTAGTTGTGGCATCTAATTTCTGTGTATTTGACCAAGTGGAATATTCTTCAGTAGGAATAGTATATTTTATCTGAGTTATATTCCATGATTCAAAAATATTTGCTTGCATATATATTCTCATTCGCGTGGACCAATAGTTATGATTCATGCCATTAAATAGTGGTGGACGTGTAGGGGATTGTCCTTCAACAAAGCTAGTGTTAATGCTAGTGCTGGTGTTAGTGTCCATATTAATAGATTATCAGATAACCGTGTTACGGTTATATGATGACCTTGCTCTGATACCAAATGAAAGTGCAGTGTGGATCGTGTAATATGGATATATGATAATGCAGAGTATACTAATGATAATAATACTGTAAATAGTGCAGAATAAAAAGCAGTATAGTAAAATGACACCGGAGATTTTTATACTAGTTTGGAGCACCGTCCTACGTCCAGTCCCAGACTCCTTCTGGAATTTCACTAAAACAAAAAACCTCACTTAACCCGGAGGAGAGGTCTATAAACCGCTGAGCAGCCGAACATGGACCTAAGCAGCAGAACAGGAATTTGCCTCAACAGCCGAAGAGGACTTCACTCGCCTGAGCAGTAGAATAGGACTTCAACTAATACAAAAAATAGTTTGACTAATGCGTGTTCTGATAACACAGATTTGTCACTTGTAGTACACCCTTCCTATAATCTTCTCCTCGAGTATAATTGTATATATTTGAAGTATATGAAGAATAGAAAGGTATAGTATTGCTTTAATGTAGAATAAATGAAAGTATGATAGAAAATATATTTCAAAAAGTTAGATCAGAAGATAAGAGAAATTGATTGTAATTCGGTAATTTGAAATGAAGTTGGAGTTTGTATTTATAAGAGTTAGAAAGCTACGACTGTTGGTGAAGAGTTTCGATCGAAGTGTTGCATCCGAATCTTTTCGTTAAAGGTTCGCAACTCTTCACAAAAGTCATGTCCTTTCAAAAATATGGTTGTTATAGAAATTCAATCGACTGGGCTTTAGGGTCAGTCGACTGAATATTCAAATGAATTTAAATATTTAAATTCATATATTTGTGCACTGTGCATGTTGCACATTTTCTCCAGTGTCAGTCGACTGACCTGGTGTATTTTGTGCAATATGCACAGTTTGCATATATATATATATATATATATATATATAACTTTCAAACTTTTGTAAATTAACTATATGCTTATATATGTGTATAATTTTTTTCTAAATAGAGTGATAAAAATATATATGCTAACATAGATGTAACTGAGGAGAGATTTTAACAATGTTGACCTAAGACTCAAAAATCAAATAATAATAAAATTGATGCACCGGTTTTGAAGTCTTGTCTCCTTGTTGTATATATTCCCTTTTTGTCCTAGCAGTCATTAAATCTGTATTTTGTAGATGATAACTTTGTGTCATGAATCAAAACCAAGTCTCAACACTTGGCTCGTAGTCTTCAGGGACGTATGTTTCAGGAGTACGTCCATGATGATATTGGTTTGGATCTAGCTGATTTCGGGCATCAACCCTTAGTTCTACAGCGCGGTTGTAGTGCGGTTATCCGTGGTATAGTGTGGAACTGTACCTTCCCGAGAGGAGTATCCAGTACGGAAACTGGCCGATTGGCCGACTCTCAGCTGTCCAACGATCATTGCAGGTTGATGTCCGGTGGCCTGTGTGTAACTCCCGTCTAGCCAGGGATGGGTGGACCGGTGGTGGTAGTCAAACGAGGTAGAACTTTCTGTGGAGGAATTAGAGGCATGATCCCTTCAAGATCTTCTACGCTTTTGGCGGGTTAGCTGGTTGGTCAACTCAGCATTGGCATGCAACTGCTTGGTTAGCTGTTGCCGACTTTGGGTCAATTCCTGAAGTAACATTTGGAATTCTTGTCTCGTAACCGGGCCTGACGGATCTGAGGGTCCGGTAGCGTTTTGGTTGGATGGAGGCAGTTGCGTGGGATTCTGTCTATCTCAGCCTTTCTGATCGGCAGTATTGGAGGTGGTCCTTGTGCTTACCGCTATGTGAGATGAAGTCCTTTCCTAGATTTTTTGCAAATCTGAATAGGTTGGAAGGATTCTAGAGTAGAGATCTGGATCTTCCCCTTAGATTTATGCAATCCGGTATCGACGGTAGTTCCAAGGAGCTGGAGAAAAGCTGGGTTTTCTCAGTGAAAGCACCAAAGTGTTTGTACCAAAAATGGGCACGACACTCTTCGAAGTTATTGAAGAGATAAAAATGAAGAATATAAATTTAAAAGGTGGATTATCTAATAAAAACTCCAAAAACTGATAAATAAATGCACAAACAAAGCGATTTAGAGTGTTTCGGTGTGTTGCCTACGTCCACTATGAAGTTTTATGACTTTACTGATTCTTTCTCGATGAATACCCTTGATTATAGCGATCAATAGTGAATTACAACTTAGAAGTTCGAGTACAACAGCAGTAGTTGGTTGCAAAATTCAATCCGGTAGAGTCTAGGCGCTTTGAGAATCAAAAGATCCTTCTTCTGTAGGCCCTAGGGCTCTATTTATAGGCATCGGACGCTAATATCTCACTCAAACTTCGAAAGACTCCTTCTGGCACGTGAGTGGGCCCACGCGATCGATCCCGGGAAGTTTCGACTCGATCTGTGTAATTCGTATCGATCAAGATTTGTCCAATTGAGTCGAAACATGGTGCGAACCTTCTTTAGCTTGTACGAAAGCTCCTGCGAAAATTTCATAGTATTTGGACTTGCGGATCTCGAGTTAAGATCGATACGAGATGGAGTTTTCAGTAGGCCATTTATTTCGAATCGATACTTCGAATCCATCTGTTCAAATCGATGATAGCACGTACCCTCGTGATGACGTAGCACACACTCCTCGCATCGACCCACTTTTCACTCCGAGTTGACCGAGTTGTTCCTTGAACTTCGCCTCGTTTGTATCGATAGCTGTTGTCTTGTTCGAGTCGATCATTCAGCATGCTTTTCATATCGATCTATAGTATGCCCTGTTCGAATCGATGGAGATGGCTTAGCTCGTATCGATGATGGTGGCGCAATTCGTATCGATGGAGACGACCCTGTTCGCATCGATGAATGTAACCCTTGTTCGTATTGATCAAAGTCACTTCACCTTGATGGACACGAACATGCAATATTGTGATGGATGCAAATAGTGCTTACTCAATGGATATGAAGCCGTGCTTGTTTGGTGGATACGAACTAAGTTAACTGATGGATTCAAACATGGCATTTCGATGCGAAGTGGGCGATAACCGGTGGATACAAACTAAAGCGTGACGATGCATACGAAGCTGATTGATACGAACTGTGAAGTGACGATGGATATGAAGCTGATCGATATGAACTGTGGCACGGCGATGGATATGAATCTGATCGATTCGAAATATGGCTCACTAATGGATACGAAAATGAGGTTATTTCTTCCAACTTGCATCGATCATAACTTGAGCATACGAACTCGGATTGACTTGAAATTTGGAATGCTGACCTCCATAGCTTTGCTTGTCATGCCTTATCAATTCTAGCCTGATCCGGACTCGGAAAAAATTCATCGATATCCATGGTGAACCTGTGCGTACTCGATATCCAGGACGAGCAATCCTTGGTTTTCAGTCAGTTCCTTGATATCTCGGCCTTGCCAAAAGGCGGGATAACACACATATGTATATACATGCATATATGCATTACAAGTTCAAAGATGAGCAACTGGCAATTCAACTATAACAACAATCGGTAGTGTTATGGACCTGCAATTCAACATAAGACTCAAGCAACTGGACACATATAAAACAAATATATACAACAAGACATATATGAAAAATAATCAAAACATTTAAGTTCAGAGATTCAGCTATGAACAATTCAATTTTCAGCAGATCCCAATACCTAATGATACACATCTTAATAGTTTGAAAGAAGTTCATATTCATCCATTAAAACAAAGCATGCCACAGAAATTAACATATATACATACATACATATGTGTGTAATGTATATACATGTATGCATATGTTTAGGAAAAACAAGGGACAATGCAAATGCAATAACCAGAAGTAACTCAAATCGAAACAACTAAAAATACTAAACACTTAAGGACTCAAGTTCATGATCAACACTTAAGGCAAATGCGATTCTACAAACTAAAATAACTCAAGGCATATGTATACACAAATTCAAACATATTGCAACAATTTTGAACATCAAACAAGAAGAAAATTGAAATTCTTAAACCAAAAATATAGGAAATCGAACCCTATAAATAATACCCAATTCAACATCGGCATATAATCGAAGTTAAAAACAATACAAAATTAAAAAAGATATAAATCATACCGAGCAATGAACCAGTAATTCTCGACAAGTGAAAGCAACCGCAATCACTACAAATTGATAGTCATGCATCCATATGACATTGCAAGAGCACTAAATTCAGATGAGCCAGCAATAAAATCTTAACAAAGAAATACACTCACTGATCAATTAAACAAGAATCATGATTTTTCTTCATTCATAGATATATGATTTAGGGCAAAGGAAGGATTTTAGGGCAAAATTGATTTGGTAATAAGGAGAGAATCGAAGGATGAAGGAGGCGTAATAAGGAGAGAACCTAAGATTTAGACGAGAAGGGAAGGAATGATTTGAGAACGAACGCCATTTTTTCTCTAGAAACAAAAGAAAGAGGGGAAATAATTGATAGAACGCGGCCAGGAAATATTCTAGGCAAAAGTGAGAGGGAAACAAAAATTTTGTTAAGGAGCCAAAATAATAAATTTCAAAATTTTAATCAGACAATAAATAAAATATTGTTTGAATGGCATGAATGAAATCTCAATAGAACAAAGATTTCTTAGGCTATGAAAAACGACAGATGGTTTTTCCATCTGCTGCGTGAAACGGTGGTAAATATTGGGATAACAGCAAATCTACCTTATGTTGTGTGATCGCTTTTGTCTGATTCACTTTGTGGCATAGTGAAAGCTCGCAATTCACAATTCAATGACATGGTTAAGAGAGAGTTCATACCTATGTATACTGACTTAAGCTACATACAAGTATTGGGGGCTTTGGATTGAAGATGAAGGAGTGACGACTTGGAGGAAGTAGTTGATTTCGTGTTTGTATTTCGTGTTTGGCGCCCAGAACGGTCACTCTAGCTTGCTACTCACTGACCATCATCCCAGAACTAACCTTAGTGCAATAAAACAGGTCGGTACCGACCTAAAAATAGGTCTGTGCCGATCTAATTCATTTTGTATTCATGTACCCCAAACTATTGAAACCTCTCTCATTATCTTTCCAAGCATGCTTTCAAGTCCTTGAACCACTTTGTCTTCATCTTGACGTCCAAATTTCTTTTTAAGCCGCTTGGCCCAAAAGTTGGATAAAATTTTCCCTCCAAAGCATGATTCTACTAGAAACAAAGTATCCTTTGGACCAAGATAAGTGCATATCATTATCCAAAAAGGTTCGTTGGTCATCTAAGAGTTGCTTTAAAGTGTCATCTCTATTCCAAGGACATCCATTCCATTGCCTTAAATAACAATAGTACCACTCCATGCCAACGTCAAGGTCTATACTCTAAAGATCTTTCCATGCCTTAGGAAGGTAGGTATTATTTTGTTTCCTCTTTCTCTCATTTCCTATCCATTTTGGTTCCAAAATTTAGGTCCTTATCGACTTAATTTGGTCTGTACTGATCAGTTTTGTTGTGTCACCACATTTATATTTCCTTCATAACTCCATACTTAGGAGAACTTTCCTCACACTTTCATTTTTCTTGTCTACTCTCTTTTCCTTTTACCTCTCGTCTCAAATAGCTATGACCCAAATTCTTTAACTGCTATTACTCGATGCTGACCATCTAAGAGCGCAGCCATCTCCTCTATGCTACGGCTAACACCAGATATTCATTTCGACCACCATTTTTTTCTTTAGAGAATTCGATCCAATCTCTCCTTAAGTCAAGGTCTAGGTCGAAAAATCTAAGATGGGTGCTTGGTGATGGTGCCGCTATGGTCATACCATGGTGGTCATTGGGATATCATCGGTCGCCATCCTCCTACAGTCGATGAAGCAGGGCCTTTTGACTTGTGACTGAACTACGCTTTAGCCTAAGGCATTGTAAATGCATAAACTTTCCAATGATAGCCCTCAACATGACCCAGAGTTGGCATTGCATTTGCCTAAGTCACAACGACTTCATGCTTTCCAAGTATTAGCTTTGCGTCCTTAACAACTTTGCTTTGGGTCAATCCAAACATAGACTCATTCTTCTTCCTATTGCGATGGGGTTGTGCTCACATCCATTCAAAAAGCATAAGTGAACTTTAACAAAGCGTTGTCGATCACATGGTGCCATTCCCAATTCCGACGAGATGGTTCTTTCCCAAAGAATGGTCATGTTGGACTCCCTCCAACATCCGAACAATCCTATTATCTAGCACTTCCAGTTAATGCATGAGCTAATGATCCTGCAAAAGAATGCTTCGTGCCACTCTGGATAGCCTTCCACTATCGGTTATCCAACGATAACGGGTAGGATCCGACACACGGTTCCACCTTACGACGGGTTACGTTTTTCAGCTTGAGCGGACAATCCACCTAGAATATTTCATTTTCCATGTCCACACTGCATATATCTACAAATATTTTCCATTTAGAAAGAGTGACCACATTGTATTCCTCTTGTTTAGGCCAAAATTGGTCACAAACACCCAATTGTCGATGAAAGCACCCGTTTAAAATCACAGATTACAGAAAATAAGTATGTGGAGAGTAAAAAATGAAGAACACTCAGAAAATTAAGAAGAAAGCAGTAAAGAACATATAGTTTATAGTGGTTCGGCAATCTGTCCTGCGTCCACTTTGAATTTGATGATTTTATTGATGTATCCTTGCTGATTACAATGAGTTACAATTGATTACAATAGCAAAATTCGAGTACAATGATGAATCTGACGGAGTATGGATGCAGAAGAACCAAAAGTCCCTTTTATGTAGGCTCTAGGATGTTATTTATGGGCGTAGGCTGCAAATATCTCGCTCAGATCTTGGGAGACCTCTTCTAGCACGTATGTGGGCCTAGCGATCGATCCCATTTGATTTTGACTCGATCGATGATCGATACAGACGAATTTTCTATCTATCAAGATTTTGCCCAATTGAGTCAAAATCGAGCATGAACATTCTTTAGGTTGTACGTAAGCTCCAATGAAAATTTCATAGCATTTGGACTTGTAGATTATGAGATATGATTGATGCAAGTTCAAGTTTTTCGAAGGCTGTATCCTTCGTATCGATCATTGTTTCACTTTTCGTGCTCTATCACTGTTGCACTATTCATATCGATCACTGTTGCACTATTTGTACTCAATCGACGTTGCACTGTTCGTAGTCAATCGATGTTGCATGTTCGTACTCGATCGATGTTGCACTGTTCATATCGATCGCTGTTGCACTGTTCGTGTCGATCGCTGTTGCACTGCTCATACTCGATCGATGTTGCGCTGTTCATATCGATCGCTATTGCACTGTTTGTATCGATCACTATTGCATTGACGGATACAAACAGTGGAGGATTGATGGATACGAACAGTGGTGGCTCAATGTTTACGAACAGTGGAGGATTGATGGATACGAACAGTGGAGGCTTGATGGATACGAACAGTGGAGGCTTGATGGATACGAACAGTATGAGATTGATGGATACGAACAGTTGGTTGCTTGAATTGCATCGATCATGTCTTGAGCATACAAACTCCGATTGATTTGAAATTTGAAATATAGCCTCTCCCAGCCTTAGTCATCATTCCCAATCGATTTCGCCTTGATTGGAGCCCGATCAAATTTTGATGACATCGATCATAGCCTTGTTTTCAATTGATCTCTGATCCTGACATCCATCCTTTCCAGCTAATTTGTTGATATCCCGGCCTTGACCAAAAGGCGGGATAACATTTTTCCCCCAAAATATGCCATGTGGTAAGAAGGTGTGTTTCAAAAAGCTTCAAGTCCGACATCCGAAGTGCATATTTCATCCATAGTTGTATCATCTGAGTCTTAGTTCAATCCATTCTCATGCCATCCTATCTGAGTGTCATAGTCATATCCTAATGCAAATTCGCGACCGCTCCGAGTCGATGTCCGTTTCCGAATCCAGTAACCAAATCCCTAGCAAATTCCATAACTATCCGAGTCCATCAACCGAGCTTTGATCTATCCGTATCCAATATCCAATAGCCAAATCCACAACATTTCTGGGTTGACATCCAAATTCGGGACCGCTCCGAGTCCTTTTCCAAATCCAGGACCTCTCCAGGACCATTCATCCCAAGCTGAAATCCGAATCCATGACCTCTTCGGGTTTGACTTTAAATCCATGGACCGCGTCGGGTCGCGTTATCCTGCTCTAACCCCGACTCTCCGGCCAATGGATTCTATGCTCTCCGGCCAAAGACATTTTATGTTCATCGGCCTTGGCTCTCCGGCCAAGGACTTTTGTATTCCCAGCCTCGGCTCTTCGACCAAGGACTTTTGTATTCTCCGGCCTTGGCTCTCCAGCCAAGGACTTCGATATTCTCCGGCCTCGGCTCTCTGCCAAGGACTTCGATATTCTCCAGCCTTGGCTCTCCGGCCAAGGACTTCGATATTCTCTTGCCTAGGCTCTCCGGTCAAGGACTTTGATATTGTGTTTGAATCCATTTTATTGCTCTCCAGCAAAGGGACTCGTAATTTGCGATTACGTCCCTGTCTCTCCGGTAGGATCGTAATTGAGAGACTTGTATAACATATTACATTGATCCAAATCCAATCATCCAAAATAAGAGTTTTTACGGCTAGGGAAAATCAAATAAATGTCTGTACATCCAAAGAAGAAACCAAAGTTTTCTAAAAAAAGAAAAATAGGATTTCATAGGCTCGAGCAACATGGTTTATCATCGCCTCAGAGCATGCCTAGGGACCGTCCACGATCACATACGTATGTAAGTGACTTAGCTGTATTACTTCGAGCTCTATTACTTGTTCAAAGCCATAAATTTATTTAGTTGATAACAAGCCGTTGCTGCCTAGATCCACTGCCATCTTCGTTCGAGGTGGGCGGTGGCCGCTCCTGTTCCACTGCCATACCTCGGCTCCTTACATATTATTGTAGATCAACATTCCTTACATGCTCCTCATTGATGTCCTTCAAATGCCTGCAATCGTTTGTGTTGTGCCCATCCAGCTCATGGAATAGACAGTGTCTTCCCGAAGCCCATTTGTAATCAGAAGGTTCCCTTCTTGCTGGCCTTCGATACTGGAGGCGCCCTCGAGTATCCAAGTAAATCCTTTCTAGAGTCTCGGTTAAATCTGCGTAAGACGAAAACTTTGACTCCCTCCGCAGCCTCTTTGAATGCTACCATTGTCGTTCATTTTCCTTTTGCCTTTATCGTGTTTGCTTGGGTCTTCTCTGGGTGGTCCTCCATCCCTTACTGCATAAGCTTCAACTTCTCTCCCTTCTCTTTCAGCCTGCGCATCTTCCTGTCTTAGAAATCTTTCCGCCTCATGAAAGAACTTCCTAAGGTCTCTCGGCGTGTCCCATTCCAATGATATCTTGAAATCTGAATTGTCTGCAATTCCTAAAACCGCTGCCATCAAAACCATCGACGGATCAGGTCGATCCACTGAAGCCACTGCCGCATTGAATCTAGTCAATAAATCTCTAAGTGATTCTCCTTTCCAATGTTTCATTGATGTTAAAGTCATCACATTTTTGGGTCTGGCTATGTGGACCGAAAGTGTCTCATAAACCTTTCAATCAACTTCATCCGTGTACCAATAGAGCCATTTTCCAACTGTCTGAACCATAATGTTGTTATATCCCTCAGTTAAAAAGGGAAACATCGTGCAATGACCTCCTCCGATACTCCCAGTAATTCCATATTCCGCATGTACCTTGTCAAATGAACAGCAGGATCTGTCCTTCCATCGTACATCTCTAATGTTGGTAGCTTGAATTCTGGTGGATTCCTAGCTTGCCTGATCGTAGGAGCGAAGGGACTCCTATTAACATCTTCCAGATCTCTATTCACCAGTCCGCCTCTCATGGCTCGTCTGACCATATCCGTCCATCTATCAGTATTGTTAAGCTGTAGCCCTTGTTTGTTTCCTCCGACCAGCCTCCCGAGTTCACGAGGGAATCATGGAATCCGCTCTCCTAGACGAGCGTTCATTCCTCTACCAATGCCATGTTGAACAGCTCCGCCTGGTATTCTGCCTGAGGTTGGATCAACATCTTCTGGGTGAGTGCCCCTAAGTTCTAGTGTTTCTCCTAATGGTCCTCCTCTATTCTGAACTCTGGTTATTCCATGCTCCTGATCTCTATCTCCAGCATCTTCTGCAGTAGCATTAACTTGATTCTGTAGTCCAGCTCGTCCATCCTGTTGGAGTAAGTTATATATCATCTCTTCTTGTCTTTTCAGCATTCCCTTCTGCATAGCTTCTACCATCATCTCCATCTCATCCCGACTGATGAAGATTGAGGTTTGATTTGCTCCAAAGGAAGCCTCCTGACTCCCTTCATGTTGACTCCTTTCAGCTCTTTGTTTTCTTGTTGATTGCCTTGCCATAGCTTTCCAGATCCAAGTCTTTAAACTTTCAGATCTAAAGTCCAAGTTGTAGAATTCCTGAGTGCTAGCCTTCTTAGTGAAAGGACTAAAATATTTACGCCAAAATTAGTCACAAACACCCAATTGTCGATGAAAGCACCCATTTAAAATCACAAATCACAAATCACAGATAATAAGTACATAGAGAATTAAAAATAAAGAACACTCAAAAAATTAAGAAGAAAGTAGTAAAGAACACAGAGTTTATAGTTGTTCGGAAATCCGGCCAACGTCCACTTTGAATTTGATGATTTTATTGATGTATCCTTGATGATTAGAACGAGTTTCTACTGATTACAATAGCAAAATTTGAGTACAATGATGAATCCGATAGAGTATGAACGTAGAAGAACCAAAAGTCCCTTTTCTGTAGGCTCTAGGTTGCTATTTATAGGCGTAGGCTGCAAATATCTCGCTCAGATCTCGAGAGACCTCTTCTGCCATGTGTGCGGGCCCACGCGATCGATCCCATGTGATTTTGACTCGATCCATGATCGATACGAACGAATTTCGTATCGATCAAGATTTTGCCCATACGTAAGCTCTAGTGAAAATTTCATAGCATTTGGACTTGTAGATTGTGAGATATGATCGATGCAAGTTCATGTTTTTCGAAGGCTGTCTCCTTCCTATCGATCGCTGTTGCACTGTTCGTATCGATTGCTGTTGCACTGTTCGTACTCGATCGATGTTGACTGTTCATACTCGATCGATGTTGCACTGTTTGTACTCGATCGATGCTGCACTGTTCGTACTCGAATGTTGCACTATTCGTATCGATCCTTATTGCACTGTTCGTATTCGATCGATGTTGCACTGTTCGTACTCGATCGATGTTGCACTGTTCGTACTCGATCGATGTTGCACAGTTCGTATTGATCGCTGTTGCATTGTTTGTATCGATCGACGTTGCACTGTTCATACTCGATCGATGTTGCACTGTTCGTACTCGATCGATGTTGCATTGTTCGTATCGATCACTGTTGCATTGTTCGTATCGATCGCTGTTGCACTGTTCGTACTCGATCATATTGCACTATTTGTATCGATCGTTATTGCACTGTTCGTATCAATCACTATTGCGTTGATGGATATGAATGGTGAAGGCTTGATGGATATGAACAGTAGAGGATTGAGGGATAGGAACAGTGGAGGCTTGATGGATAGGAACAGTGGAGGATTAATGGATACGAACAGTGGAGGCTTGACGGATACGAACAGTAGAGGATTGATGGATACCAACAGTAGAGGCTTGATGGATACGAATAGTGAAGGCGTGATGGATACGAACAGTGGAGGATTGATGGATACAAACAATAAGGGATTGATGGATACGAACGGTAGGGGATTGATGGATGCGAATAGTAGGGGATTGATGGATACGAACAGTTGGTTGCTTGAATTGCATCGATCATATCTTGAGCATACAAACTCCAATTGATCTGAAATTTGAAATGTAGCCTCTCTCACCCTTGATCATCATTCCCAATCGATCCCGTCTTGATTGGAGCCCTATCAAATTTTGACGACATCGATCATAGCCTTGTTTTCAATCGATCTCTGATCCTGACATCCATTCTTTCCAACTACTTAGATGATATCCCGGCCTTGATCAAAAGGCGGGATAACACCTCTTCTCTATCTCGGGAGGTAAATTCAGTGATGAAATCTACCAATGCTTGTCCTCTTATTGCCCTCCTGGGATGGTAAGTGAGTTGTACTGGCTCGGTTCAATTCTCCACGTCAATAAATTTCCCAAAGTTTCGGGTCAATATAGTACTTACTCCAGATGTTGATCTGTCGGTACTTTTATTGGGTGAGGCAGGAAATACGACAACTACTTCCTAGATGCAACCAGCAAGCAATAAGTGAGTGAGTTTTTCCAGCTTTGGATAGTTCTTTTTAGCTTCGGTAAATCACTTACTGATGTAATTAACTGGCCTTTAAACCCTTGCCTCCTCACGTACCAGTACTATGCTTAGTGCGTGAGTAGACACTGCCAAATAGATGAACAAATCTTCTCCATTCAAAAGTTTGGATAGGACCGATGGTGTTTCCGTGTGCCTTAATTAATTCTCGATGGCATTCTTACATGCCTTCATTTATACAAACTTCCCTTTCTCCTTTTTGAGGGTATCTAAGAACGGTATACAGTTATCAATTGCCTTTGAGATGTACCTACTCAGTACAGAAACCTTTTCGTTCCAGCTTTACATTTCTCTCCTCATGGTTTGGGAAGTCACATTCTTCAAGGCGTCAATTTGCTTTGGGTTAGCCTAAATGACCCTTAAATTCACAATAAATCGTAGAAACTTTCTCGATGCAACTCCAAAAGAGCATTTCAATGGATCTAACTTCATCTCGTACCTTCACAACAGTTCAAACATATCCGAAAGGTCATCTATGTGGTTGGTCGTTGGTCGTGACTTCATGAGCATATCATCCACATACACTTCTATCATCTGTCTAATCCAATTCCTAAATATGGAATCAACCAATCTTTGGCAAGTAGCTCCTGTGTTCTTCAGGCCAAATGGAATCACTAGATAGCAATATAATCCAAAATCCATTATAAAACTTGTGTGCTTTTGATCTGAAACACACACTAATATATGGTTATACTCACATTAACCATCCATGAAAGAAAGTATCTTGTGTTTGACAGTCCCATCGACCAACTAGACGATCCTAGGCGATGGGATGCCATCCTTCGGGCATGCTTTACTCAGGTCCGAGTAATCAATTCATGCCTGTCACTTCCCATTTTCTTTCTTAACCAACACGGGGTCTGATATCCATTCAGGGTACAAAGCATCATAGATAAAGCCGTTTGCCTTCAGCTTATCCACTTCCTCCTTCAATAGTGGATCACCCAAGACCCAGACTACTTCTCTTCTGTTTTACTGGGGGTACTTTAGGTCCACATTCAGTGCATGGAATGCTATCTCTGACGATATCCTACACATATCCAAACGTATCCAAGCAAGCATCTGCAAGTCTGCTCAGAGAAAATTGACCAATTCTTTCCTCAATCCTATGCTTAGCCAAGATTCGATCTTAAGGACCTACGTAGGGTCATCCATATCAATTGGAATATTAATCATCATCTGCTGATGCTGCCCCCACTTCCTCTGACATTCATACGAACCGATGTTTGTACGCCCTAGTAACATTCATACGAAGTGATGTTTGTACCCCACAGTAAAATTCCCTTTTCTGACATTCATATGTTGAATGCTTCTTGGGATCCATGGACTTACAGAATTTAATATGTTCCCTAAGCTAGGGATTGGGCGTTAATTGCTATACATCCACATTATTAATGCAAAAAGCCTTTTCTATGTTTTTTCCTTTCTCTTGTCACTTTGCCTCTCTCGGCTTAATGAATTAACATTCCCTACTAGTGCTCTAGTCACCTCAAATCAATCCAACCCCATTCTCTATAGGAAATTTCATCATCAAGAATCAAGGAGCTAATTCTATTTTAAAATCCACAAGGTTCGGTCAGCCTTACAAGGCATTATACACCGAATACTCATCATAATCACAAACTAATGAACCCGCACAATATTGTGGTGTCCATCCCCCAACTTCATGGACAAGTCAATAGTCCCAAGGGGTTCATTTGCTTCACCGGTAACTCCTTGAATCCTAGATTCACAAGGCATGTCTTTCAAACTTATCCTCATCTAATCAAAAGTCCTTTAAATAGAATATTCACTAAGCTTTCAAAATCCACCAAGACTCGATGTACAGTAGCAGAGCCTAAAACGACCAGCATAGGATCAAAAGTTAAGGCTTCAACTCCATCACCATCCCTATTTCAAAAAACAATGTCATCAGTTATCAAACTTTGCTGGTAAGCCGGAACTTCATCCACACTGGAAAAGCAGCTCTACTATGGAACCTGCCTCAATGCACTTGCATACCATTCCATTTTATTCCATCTTTTCTATGTTGGATGAGGTCCTTCATTTATAATGTTTATAACAATCCTTCCATCTGGCCATCTAGGTCCCTCTCCACTGGGTCCAGGCTAGTTCCCTTGGGCATTCAGCCATTAGGGCCTAGTATTTTGTCCATCATCCTGTGGATCTCTAACATATTGCTACAATATTTTTCCATGTCAACTCTTTAATGAAATCTCTAAGATGCTTGCACTCGTTTGTATTATGTCCATGAATTTCATGTGTTAGATCCCATCTTTTGATTTTCAATGTGATAATCCACCTTTTTGGATGGTTTAAATCGACAAAAACCACATATGTCTAACTTAAACCATTCAAAAGGGAGGATTGTCAATGTGGTAAATAATAAAATAAGATAAAAGAAGGAAAACCAAATACTAAATCCTACATTGGAATGACAAAATATAATACTCAAACGAATAGTTCATGAAGTTGTTTTATAATATACATTTGAATACACAAATTTTTACAACAATCAAAGTACAAACAACGACATACCATCAATGATGCGGTGGAGAATTACTAATAATAATATAGATCAAACTCCATCTTTATCCACCCGAAATAAAGTCTTCAACACTTAAAAGATCAGACTGACCCGAGCGTAATGAAAAGGCAAAGCACTTGAGTCAGAATAAAGGATCCGATGTAGCTTAAATCAACAGTGAATAAATATAAGTGTAATGGCTTCAGAGACGTTTACGGGATTTTACATCTCCTATCCAGTGTATAAAGTGCATGCAATAGCTTAAGAGATGTTTGAGATTTTCCACTCCTAAGGAAACGTTAAACTATTTATATGTAGTAATATATGTTATATATGTAGTGTCTATCGGTAAAGTAAAGCATTAAAATAGTGTTAAGGCGTTACCCATATCCCCCATAACACATTTTATAGGCATCGTATTCTATACAGTATTGTAAACTCCACCACAAACTAGTGAGCTATCAGGGAGCACTCCATAGGTATGACACAAACCAAAATCGTGGTGGGCTCGATAAGGCATATGATAGGGCATATGAGGCTATACCCACGGTAGGATTCTATCGGATTGTGGAACTAGGCTGATGGTAACGCATAGCCTAGCTACCACCCACCTCAAACAACACTCCTATAATCAAATTGAGTGTGGCCACCAATCAATAACAAAGTAACAAATATGGTATCAAAGAATCATGTCTGATTGGAGGAGCGACCTCATTTGGCCTGGTTATGGCTCCTGATTTAGTCATATCAAGCTGACCCGAAGGTGAGGGCTGCATTCTTACCTCATATCCATAGCATTCGCCAAACCATCCTACTTCGTTTTGGATTCTCTACCAAGTGCATAGTTGCTAAAGTGATTTCAAAATTCGCAGAGAGTATGACAATATACGAACGTGGTCTCTTTAACAACCAAATGCTTATTTCACACCGTGGTCATTTCATAAAATATTTTTAATAATAAATCTAGAAAACAACTTATACCTTCATATCAAGGTATCATATACTTATTCCAAAAGTATAAATATATTCATAAATGCCGAGGAAGATTTCTTTCAATCAATATCAAAAATAATTTATAAATCTTTCTTAAACCATTTATAAACTATTTATATGTTTTAGAACTATTTACAAAGCTATTTGTAAATTCCAAAATAGTTTACAACTCTTCCCCTTTTTCATTAACCTCTATGCAGAATCCTTTAAAACGCTTCCAAGTCCCTTTATACAAGTTCTTTTATAAAACCTTTTATAAAATCCTTTAAAACCCTTATAACTCCTTTATAAAACCATTATGAAACCCTTTATAAAAATATTTTATAAGAGTTCTTTTATAAAATCCATTATAAAATCTATTACAAAATTTTTATAAATTCCTTACAAAACCATTTACAAAATTCAAAAATCTTTTACAAATCTTTATCTATTAAGTTATTATTAGTTTTATATTTATTATCTAAAATCAAAACAATATTTATTATATTAAATTAAATTTAAAAAATATATATTAAAACTATATTAAATATTTTATTAAATTAAATTTTAAACTATTGAAAATATATATTTAAAACTAAATAAAATTATTAGTTAAAATCTAAAATTTACGTTTGAAACCATTTATTAACTTATAACTTAAAGCTTCAAAACATAAAAAATAAATTATTTCCAAATATAATTTTTTTAAATTAAAATCATTATATTAAATTTGAAAATCAAGTTTATAATTCAAACATACTTTACCATTTAGAAAATAATTTAAAACCGACCAACCGTGTCCGTATATAAGTTTCTATCCTATGACCAGTAATTGGGTAATTGGGTATGTATCATTTCAATCTAAAATAGTTAAATTTCCCGGGTATATATCATCTCAACCCATATCCCAAATCAATAGTTTCAAAATCAATAAAATCGCCCAGGTGTGTATCATTTAAACCCATAACAATTTTCCCTAATCTATAGAATCATTCGGGTATGTACCATTTCAACCCATATTGATAACAGGGATATGAACATCTAATTATCCAAAATGCCAACAAATATGCATCCACCACAATCAACATCGAAATCAGCCAATAATCAAAACAATTAACTGGTTATCATTATCAAGTATTTAACTAACAATTTAAATTCAATATTAATTTAAATAGAAATTTAATTCAATTTAAATTCAAATTAAATTTAAATGACAATTTAAATTACCAAACAACAGTCATTAAATTTCTTATCAATCCATAAATTTAATTTAACTAACATAAGAAGGTTTAGTATTTTATGAGTGGGTTAAATTACTCACCTTTGATTTCTAGTTGATTTAAAATCCAAATAAAGCCCAAATTTGAACAATCTCCAATTTCAACCTAAGTAGTCCCATGTTTCCCAAAATTTCAACACGAGCACAATGGAAGAAACCACGTCAAAATCCAAGTTCATACGCAAAAGTTTTGTGTGTTAGAAGTTGAAAATTTAAATTTAAATCAAACAAATAAAAGGGCAAAAGAGTAATTTCGTATACCTTCACCCTAAACCTAGCCTTATACTCGATCAAACCTGCCCTCTTCTTCAGCCGTCATCTTCACGACGGTGCCGCCGCTGCCACGACCACCCTTACCTTGATCAGACCCCGCCGATGGAACCACTTTGCCAAGCAACACCTCCACTATAGACGCGAACGCCTCCGCCTCGCCCATTGAACCAACGCTGCTGCCTCCAATATTCGCCAATCATGGTGAATTCCTTTACCTCTAAGATGAACCAACCATACTGATGCACTTGCCTTGCTTCCCTCTACCAGCAGCAACTTCCCGTTCGTCAAACGGTCGTTGATCTACCGTTGAAATCGAACATCTAAATGGACGGCCAGGAATAAACTGCTGATTTTTGGCCAAACTGAACCTCCAATCAAAAAATGAATTTAAAACGTGGATTACACTCGTTGAGAGCTTTCTAATGATATATAATTTGCTATGGTTTGAGGAGATTGATTTTGAAATTGAAATTAGGTTTTTTGAAAAGACAGCCATTAGGGAAGGAACTGATGGGAATAAAGTACGTACGGAAATAAAAAATAAAAACTACCAGGGTTTCAAAAAATATCTATTTATATAGATAGAGATGGATAAGAACGAATGGACAGATCGAATTGGGTCGAAATGATAACAACAACCCAGAAAGTCCGTTTATTCCCGTAATGAAATAGGTCATCCAATATATCAAAATATAGGTTTTTGATATTCTTAAGCTCAATGGACTAGTTTCAAACTCTAATACAATTGTATACATAAGTTAGCTTTCAAAATCAAATTATGTTCATTTAAATTTCATTAATTGATTTCTATGCGTTTCGAGCTCGCATGTCAAACGATAAGTCTGATCGATATGAAACTTGAAATCTTATAATAATTCACTGTTATGGTCCGATAAAACCAGTTTCGTCGAAATCTGAGCCAGTGCCCCAAAACCCAATTTTTCATGTTAATTAAATAAGTTAGTATAAAATTGATTTAATCACTTTTAAATTCTAAATTAAAAGTTAACTATTTTCATCATTCTTGATTACACAAAAATTTATAATCTTTTGAAATAAATTTTCCATGTTAAATCCAATATTTAAATATTGCACTAATTTCAACGTTTAATTACAAGTGTAATAAACCCTAGTTAATTATATTTTAAGTTCAATCAAATTCTTTTATTTCGGTTTACACTTTATTATTGAATCAACTATTACCTTATGAATATAATTAATGTTAGTTTACATTTTATTACATTCTTATCCTACAGTTATCATCTTAACTCATATTAGACGCAATATTTAATTACAATAAATTTCATTGATTACGAAACTAATTTCAACGAATCAAATAATAAGATGATAAATAAAAAAACTGTCATATATTAGTAATCCAAACGGATTTCTAGATTTTATTGTTTACAAAAAGAAGCTAATAAATTTACGTACAAACTAATTGATTTCATTCCATAATAACCCTATTCCAATTTATAACATATAATTTCAACATTAAACCCAACATTTAATTTATTCTTATTTATAATTTTAGCTAAATTAACTTTACAATTATTTCAATTAATTGAAATTACATTAAAATAGTTGCCAACAACATTCAAATAATAAAATTATATTATATTCTAATTATTTTAATCATTAACAAATCATAAATTTTAATTTCTCATAATATTAAATTTCAAAATTTTATTTTATTTAATATTTTTAATTATAAAAAATATGGGTCTTTACACTCTTCCCCACTCAAAATTTTTCCTCCTCGAATAGAAACAAGAAGGAAATGAGAAACTTGATTTTTTTTTAAATTATTCAGCTTATAACAATTTAACTAACATATTTAAGTTTAACAAAATTTTGAAAATGACTCAAATTTTATAAAAAATTGTAAGTCTTAAATTTACAAAAAATTTCGACTGAGTCTCCTTTGTACGGATAGGTCTAGAAAATTAATAATATCAATAATTACATTATATATATCATATTTAAATAATAAACATCCCAAACCATGGGATAAACAATAAAATATCGCTATAAAACCGTAATTCGAAAACGTACCTATTTGTCGGGCAAACAACTTTATTTATGAAACAAAAGCAACAACTATTACTTTCATAAACATGTATTCCACTTATATAATCCAAAGTTGTAAGAATTATGTACAAAAGAAATATTTAGTTGTTTCAATTAGTAACAAAAGTAAATCAACACAAAACATATGCAAACAAAATAGCACGACCCTCATATTCGATAAAAGAATCCACCACACATCCATAGAAACCAAAACCAATGGTTTATTTAGTTCAGAAAATTTTAACTATACAAGGGTGATAAATAACTAATAAGTGTACCATATGCTCAACAACCTTAGACAATAACTTAATACATTATTCATACAACCCTAAAAAATTTGATGTATCCTCTCCCAAACTTCCCATTTGCCAAACTTTTAGAACACCAGTTCTTCATTTTAATGATGACAACTATAAATTGTATATATATATGTATCACATTCTGGTAGGATAGAAGATGAAAAAAATCAAAGATTGGCTCAAAACTACAATGGACTTCAACAAGATCAAACAATGAAGAAAGTCAAGTAATATTATATGTGTATGGTCTTAGATTTAATTGTAAAAATCTCCTTTATGGTTCATACACACACGCACACAAACATTGATCCATAATTGAAAAAAAGAAAAATGTCGAAGAATAAAAAAAAGGAGGAAGCGGGATTCAGTCGACTGGGAGAATGCCTCAGTCGACTAAGCTCAGTCGACTTTGGACATTTCCTAGTAGACTGCTCCAGACTTATATATTATAGTTTTCTGAATTTTTTAGTGCACGAATTTCAAACGTTCATACAAAGTTGACTGACTCATTTTCCCAGTCTACTGAATTACTGTAACAGTCATTTCTTATGAATAGTCATCTTCAAAAGTTGTGAACTTGTGAAAGGATGTTAGTATACTTTAATGGTTTTTGATGAAAAAAAACAATTCTTTAGTGATTCTTTTTTACTTTTATAAATAGAACAAACATATGCACATTCAAAACAACTCTTGCTATTCTGATCTCTATTCTATTTCTCTCTTGTGCATTCCAAAGCAATCAAGCATTCAAGTATACTAATCTATTGCCTCTCTTCTAATAATCTTTGTACATTCATTACACATCATCAAAGGAGATTATAGGAACATTGTACTATCAGTCAATATCAGTGTTAGACGAACACAAGATTGTCAAAGCAAACATTCTATTATAAAGGAAAGTTATAATCTGAGAGGTGCTCAGATTGAAAGATTGTAAACCTGTTCCTCCGGGTCAAGTGTGGGATTTACGAAGTAAATTCCTAAGAGGTGCTTAGGGACTAGACGTAGGAGGGATGCTCCGAACCAGTATAAATCTTGGTGTGTTCATTTACTTTTTGTTATATAATTTATACTACATATTTTGTTGATTATATATTCTAATAAGTTAGCCATATACGATCCACTAGTTCTTTCAATTGGTATCAGAGCACGGTTCATTCAAAATCATAACACCATTTTTGAATAATTTAGTATGGCTAACATGAATTATAACACGTTTCAAGAAGGACAATCCACTGCACGACCACCATTTTTTACTGGGTCAAATTATATTTACTAGGCTACACGTATGAAAGTTTTTATGGAATCAAGTGGTTTTGACATCTGGCAAGCCACTCAAACACAGTATGTAGCACCCACTACGTAAATAAGCAGATGGATAGAAGCACAAAAAACCACTGCATCAAATAATTCAAAAGCTATGAATGTGCTATATTGTGCATTAGATAAAAATGAATTTTCTAGAATTATGATGTGTAAAACTGCTTATGATATTTGGCACATGCTACAAGTAACACATGAAGGCACAACAAAGGTCAAGCAAACCAAAATTAGTATATTGAAAAACTATTTTTCGTCTTTTAAAATGAAACCTAATGAAAGTATCATTGATATGTATTCACGTTTTCAAACTATACAATATGATCTTATGGCATTAGGAGTTACCTTTATTGATTTTGATTTAATCACTCGAATATTAAATGCACTAACTGATGAATGGGAAAGAAAAGTATTAGCTATAGAAGAGGCTAATGATTTATCTGGCCTCAAAGTAGAAGAACTTATAGGAAATTTAATGTCTTAAGAAGCAAATTTGCAAGCTAGAAAAGAATTAGCCTAAGAAAAATGTTGTATTACTTTTCAGGTTAACAACAATGATGATTCTGATCTTGGTGAAGAAGAAGTGGTATTGTTTACTAAAAATTACAACGAATTCCGAAAATTCAACAGAATGGTCAGAAAGCAAAAACCAGATAACTCGACGGATGGTTCTACCTTCAAATGTTATGAATGTAACAAATTTAGTCATATGAAAAAGGGTTGTCCAGAGTTGAATAAAGAAAAGAAAGCCTTTAAAAGAAATTTTAAAAATGAAAAATTCTCCAAGTAGAGCAAACAAGCATTTCAAGTAACTTGGGATGATTCTTCGAGTGATAGTGAGATAGAAAGTGATAATGATGGAGAACATGCTAATGTGTGTTTTATGGCAAACACAAATGAGGTACATTCTGACTTATCTTTTGATGATGTTATGAAAATAGCTTCAGAATTAGACAATAAATATAGAAATTTATGTAAAATTCACAAGGAATGTCCAGGAAAATTAAATAGACTAGAATTAGAGAATGAAATGCTTAAAGAAGAAACAATGATTTTAGAGGAAGAAATTTTGAAGTTACAAAATTTAAATAAAACTCTTTCTAGTACAGATAATTTTTTCAATATTAAACAAGAAAATAAAAGTTTAATAAATGACAAAAATGTTTTGCAATCTACAATAGTTAAGTTAGAAAGTAAAATAACCTGTTTGGAAAATAATAACAAAGTTTTAAAACAGGATGCAATTGAACTAGAAAAGAAAATTTTGGATTTATCTATCAATATCTCAAAATTTAATAAAGGCAAAGAAAACTTATCCTAGTTAATTAATAATTCAAACCATCAAACAATAAGAGAGGCTTGGGATTTGATAAAAATAAACCAAAGAAACTTGTATCTAGATATACTTCATTATATACGAACTTTCATAAATTAGGTAGTAATAATAATACAACTATCAAGAAGCACTCTAATATACAAAAATTAGAAAAACAAAAGTCGATTGAAATTTGGATACCTAAATCAAATAATATATTGATTAGGAAAAAACATATTGATAAATTTTTAAGTGAAGTTCATTTTAATAAAAAATTCAATTTCAAGGATCTACCAAACCTTCCTGGGTATGGTTACCTAACACTTAACCCCAAGACCCTAACAGAGGAAGTGGGTACCATTAAATTTTTTCTTTTTTTTTGTTGGTACTCAATCATAAGAAGGAGAAATGGATTCTCGACAGTGGATGCTCCAAACACTTGACAGGAAATGCTGATATGTTGAAAAACATAACATACAAAGATGGTGGAACAGTCACATTTGGCGATAATTCTAAAGGATATGTCATTGGACAAGGATACGTCGCATCTGTCGGTACATCTCATTCCCCTCTAATTACTAATGTCTTTTTAGTTAAAAACTTAAAACATAATCTACTTAGCATTAGTCAATTATGCGATGAAGATTTTTCAATAACTTTTGAAACTGGAAAATGTAATATATTTGACAAAAATAAAAATCTAATTTTTGAAGGAACAAGAAACCACAATATATATGTATTAAATATGAAAATTAGATATGACAAAGATTTATGTCTAATGGAAAATAATTCTGATCCATGGATTTGGCATAAATGGTTATGTCACGTTAATTTTAGAAATATTCATAAATTAGCTAAAAATAAATTGGCTCATGGATTACCAAATATTAATTTTAAAGTAAATAATTTGTGTGATGCATGTCAAAAAGGAACATTAAAAAATCTTCTTTTAAATTTAAAACAGACATGTCAACAAAACATCCATTAGAATTACTGCATTTGGACCTATTTGGACCAATGCATGTTAGATCAATCAACCGTAGTAAATATGTATCTGTTATAGTTGATGATTTTTCATGTTATACATGGAATTCATTTTTAAAACATAAAAGTGATACTTTTGAAACATCTAAAAGTATTCAAAATTTGAAAGACTTAGAAATCAAAACTATTAGAAGTGATCATGGAAGAGAATTCGAAAATGAATTATTTCAAAATTATTGTAACAAAAAGGGAATAACTCGTAATTTTTCATTTTCTCGAACATCACAACAAAATGGTGTTGTAGAAAGAAAAAATAGAACTCTTCAAGAATGTGCACGAACCCTTCTTAATAGTAGTAATCTACCCCAAAACTTCTGGGCAGAAGCAGTTGCTACAGCATGCTATGTTCTGAATCATGTCTCAATTAGACCTTTAACTAAAAATACATCATACAAATTATTTTTTGAAAGAAAACCTAAAGTACCATATTTTAAAATATTTGGTTCAAAATGCTTTATCCTAAATACTAGTGATCCACTTGAAAATTTAGACCCAGAAGCCAATGAAGGAATTTTTGTAGGATATTATGAACAGAGTAAAGTATATAGAATTTTTAATACTAAAAATAACAAAGTAGAAGAAACTCTACATGTTTCATTTGACGAAAATTTTAACTCAATTAAAAAGGATGGTGAAAATATAAATCGAATAATATCATCTACACAAACAGATCAAGCAGAATCAATTAATCCAAATAATAATGAAATCAAATCTCCACTTAAAGAACTAAAAGATCATCCTATAGATAATATCATAGGAGATATTAATACCAAAGTATCAACTAGAAATCAATTAAATCAAATGGGTCATATTGCGTTTATTTCAAACTTTAAACCCAAATTTTTTAAAGAACCTTCTACGGACGATTATTGGATTATAGCCATGCAACAAGAGCTCAATCAATTTGAAAGAAATAATGTATGGGAATTAGTACTGAGACCTGATCATCAATCTTTCATTGGTACTAAATGGATTTTTAAAAATAAAATGGATGAAAATGGTGATATAGTTCAAAATAAAGCAAGACTAGTCGCTCACGGATATTCTCAGGAAGAAGGAATCGACTATGAAGAAACCTTCGCTACTGTAGCTCATCTTGAAGCAATTAGAATCCTTTTAGCTTTTGTATGTCATCATAATTTTATCTTATATCAAATGGATGTAAAAAGTGCATTCTTAAATGGATTTATAAAAGAAAATGTGTATGTGGAACAACCCCCATTGTTTGTTCATGAACAGTTTCCAAACCATGTTTTTAAATTAAGAAAAGCATTATACGGTCTTAAACAAGCACCTCGTGCATGGTATGAAAGATTAAAAACGTATTTATTAGAATCAGGATTTCAAATTGGTAAAGTTGATTCAACGCTGTTTATGAAAACAAATAAACATGATATAAAATAGTTCAAATTTATGTAGACGATATTATCTTCGGATCAACCAATAAAAAATTATGCAATGAACTTTCTTCAATAATGACTAGTGAATTTGAAATGTCCCATATGGGTGAGTTAAACTATTTTTTAGGTCTACAAATTAAACAACTAAAAGATGGGATGTTCATTTATCAAGAAAAATATTGTATAGATTTGATAAAACGATTTGGCATGGATAATGCAACTAGTAAAGCTACTCCAATGAGCACGAGTATCCATCTTGACAAAGATGAAAATGGAAAGAAAGTTAAACAAAAACTATTTAGAAGTATGATTGGATCGTTATTATATCTAACTGGAAGTAGACCATATATTCTAATGAGTGTGTGTCTATGTGTTCGCTTTCAAGCTAATCCAAAAGAAACACATTTATGTGCAGTTAAACGAATACTAAGATATCTATCAAATACTAAAGATTACAGACCTTTTATCTAGAGGAATGTCCATTTGAACTTGTATCCTATATGATGCGTATTTCGATGGGTGTAAATAGGATCGAAAAAGTACAAGCGAAACTTGTCACTTTATCGGTCAATCTTTGGTATCTTGGTTTAGTAAAAACCAAAATTGTGTATCATTATCTAAATGCGAAGCAGAATACATATCTTCCGCTTTAGCATGCACTCAAGTTATTTACATGCAACAGACTTTACAAGATTTTGGAGTTAGTTTAAGTAAATCGCTTATATTTTGTGATAACACCAGTGTAATTAATCTATCTAAAAATCCTATGAATCATTCTAGAACCAAACACATTGATATAAAACATCACTTTTTCCGAAATATTGCAGAAAAAGGAAAAATTTCATTAGAATTCGTTACTACCGATAAGCAAATTGCAGATATCTTTACCAAACCATTAAGTGAATCAACATATATAAACTTACGACGTAACATAGGAATTTGTTCATTAAAGGATATAGACACATAATACAAAAATCACAAATAAAATTATTGGTTAAAGTTCAAATCACGGAGACTAACATCCTCTGAAAGATGTATATATTAATTCTAAAAATAAAAGTTCCTATTTATAAGAGAACCAGAGTAAAAAGAGGATTAAATATAGTAAAATTTTTCCTTATAAAAAACATCTTTCTATATTTTATAATTCATCATAGATAAAATAAATTTAGTTCAATCAAAACAATGTCTGATAATTATGATTCAGCACATTCTTTACTTGATTTTAGTTCACCTTCATCGTATAATGGAATACCATCTCCTAAAATATCATCTCCACCATCTCATCAACAAGGTCATACCACATACGACCACACTGGGTACTCTCCGAAGGGAAAGAAGATAAGGAGAGCAAGAAATCATGAATGCGAAAATTGACGAAATACATTACTATCAGCAAGAAATGATGCATGTGCAAAGAGAAATGTACTATAAGCAAAAAGCTCAAGGTGAAAAACTCAACTTTTTAGAATGATGTGTGCTAGCTATATGCGGTCATTCTCCAACCCGGAATTGAATCGAGAAACGAGAACCATGCTTTAAGGAATCTCCTGTTATTATTATTGATAAAACCCCCCATGGAACTCATGGGAAGCTGGTTCTTCAAGCTTAAATTGCTATCACACTCCTGTTCCATACAACCATTGGTCACCACTATGGCCATTGGTTGAGGAGACAAAAGTGAAATCAAAATCATGGAATCGCTTTCGTGATAATGATAACAACGTTTCCACAAAAGATTAAAACTTCACATCTCTCTCAAGGAACGTCCGAAACTTGTGTTCTTGGAAGTTATATATATATATATATATATATATCAAAAATCATAATCAAATAAAAATTATTTTACCGTCTCAAATATTCAACAAAATATTACCAAATGCTGAGTATACCAGGCTCAGTCAACTGGGAAAGTACTTATGTCAACTGAGTTTGTTCAATTTTATTATCAGAAATTACTATACTGTATTCAGGATACAAATTTAACTTTTTCAGTCGATTGGGAATATCCTGCAGTCGACTGAAATTGCCTCAATTTATGTCCAGTATTCTCGGATTCAACTATTGCCTTACTCAGTCGACTGGAAAATGGCCCAAGTCGACTGAGACGGTCTAGGTTTCTATTCAAACCTTCCTTTTATATGTTTCTTTTCATTTTTATATCTCTTCAAAACCTAGCCTCCATTTCCAAAACAATGGCTCCCAAACGAAAACTGGAGGCAAAGAAAAAGCTCCAGCTTGTGCTTCTGGTTCTCCTGCTCATCCAGAATTTGCATCAGATGATCAGATCTTGAAATGGCTCGGAGAAAGTTCTAAAAATATCAATTTTTTTAATGAACTCAATAACAAAATAATCTTTCAGGAAACCTTTTACAAGATGGAAGAATTCTCTACCTTTGCAATTGAGGAACCAGCGAGGCATCATGGATTCTTGTCTCTAATAGATGAACGGGTGAATAAGATAAAAATTTATCCTTATTTGGTCAAGCTATTTTATGCCAACCTATGCGGTGATTTCTATAAACTTTCGAATGAAACTGTGGAAGGAATGACGTGGAGCAGAGTTTTAGTAGTTGACATAGTCCAAACCATTAAGGATATAGGAATCATCTTAGATTGTAAACATTGAGGAAGAGATATTGATCATAGGAATTTTTATTATAATGCCACTAGCTACAAATTTCGAATTGACAATACAAAAAATATTTCCGTTAATTTACGACCTCAAGCGCATATCATCAAAAAAAATGCTTCTTCGTATGATTTTCCCACGTACCGGTAGCTATGAAAAAATGTATGATGATAATTACAAAGCCCTTTATGCTATTTATTCTGATCAAAATGTCAATTGGGCTAAAATTATTTTGGATCAAATCAAGAGCTTCAACTCCCGATTTCGAAAAACAATGTTCTTTGCTTCTTATCTCACAAAGATCTTTGTTCACTATGGAATTAATGTTGATATATTACAAGATTTTGTTCCTCCAAAAATCATGGATCAAAAAGCAATATCTCTTATGAAACTTCCCTCCCGAATGGAACTAATTCTTCCTTATAATAAATACTTGCCAAATTTAGTAAGAGAACATGTGATTCCTCCTCCATCTCATCCTGAATCAAGTACTCATACTCCTCAACCTTCCAAAGAAATTATTTGGTCATCAGAAAGTGAAAATGAAGTCTCTTTGGTACAACCTTCACGAACAATGAATGCGACTCCGGCTATCTTGTGGAACCAAGAAATTATTCTTAATCAACAAAAAAAATGATTAAAAGGCAAAAGATGTTTGGTCACTTACTTGAAATTTTTTGGAAAAAGGTTTCATCGTGCTCAAGTTCATCTTCCTCCGAACCAAAATCATAAAGAATATTTTTTCCATATTATCTGGTATGGTTACTATTATCTCTATCTTACTAGTATCTCCTATATAGTAAGGTTTTCATTTACATTCCCTTTTTGATATTTTGTTTCAATGAACAATTTGGTAATGTTGGTTATGTGTTTAAATAATCTGAAACAATGTATGGTGATGTTGTCTGTATTTGTTCCGTGTTAAAGATGTATCGTAACTTTGAACCAATATGCTTTTAAAATCTTGTTATGAGCTTGTTCGTATCTTGATTTGTATTTGTGTTGTATGTTTTGTGAATATGAATATTTTTACCTTTTTGCTGATGTCAAAAGGGGAGAAGCATGAACTAAGGGGGAGCATGAACTAAGGGGGAGCAAAATTTATATCAAACTCAATTCATAGTTTCATAGTTGTCATCATAAAAAAGGGGGATATTGTTAGAACACGGTTCTTCATTTTAATGATGACAACTATATACTGTATACATATATCACATTCTGGCAGGATAGAAGACGACAGAATCATAGATTAGCTCAAAACTACAATGGACTTGACAAGATCAAACAATCAAGAAAGTCAAGCAATAATATATGCGTATGGTCTTAGATTTAATTGTAAAACTCTCCTTTATGGTTCATACACACACAAACATTGATCCATAACTGAAAAAAAGAAAATGTCGAAGAATATAAAAAAAAGCAGGAAGCAGGATTCAGTCGACTGGGAGAATTCCTCAGTCGACTTCGGACATTTCCCAGTAGACTACTCCAGACTTATATATTACAGTTTTTCGAATTTTTTAATGCATGAATTTCAAACATTCGTACGCAGTTGACTGACTCATTTTCCTAGTCTACTGAATTATTGTAACAGTCATTTCTTACGAACGGTCATCTTTAAAAGTTGCAAACTTCTAAAAGGATGTTAGTATACTTCAATGGTTTTTGATGAAGAGTAACAACTCTTTAGTGAATCTTTTTGACTTCTGTAAATAACACAAACATATGCACAAACAAAACAATTCTTGCTATTCTGATCTCTATTCTATTTCTCTCTTGTGCATTTAAAAGCAATCAAGCATTCTAGTATACTAATCTATTGCCTCTCTTCCAGTAATCTTTGTACATTCATTACAAATCATCAAAGGAGATTATAGGAACATTGTACTATTAGTCATTATTAGTGTTAGACAACACAAGATTGTCAAAGAAAACATTCTATTATAAAGGAAAGTTATAATCTGAGAGGTGCTCAGATTGAAAGATTGTAAACATGCTCCTCCAGGTCAAGTGAGGGATTTACGAAGGAAATTCTTAAGAGGTGCTTAGGGACTGGACGTAGGAGAGGTACTCCGAACAAGTATAAATCTCGGTGTGTTCATTTACTTTCTGTTATATAATTTATACTGCATATTTTGTTGATTATATATTATGATAAGTTAGCTATATACGATCCACTAGATCTTTCACAAACAATACAGAATGTAAATGTTATTTAAGTTTATTCAATCGGTTTCCCTTTTTACACATTATTTACTTTCATTTATTTTTAGTTCTCATTCATACCAGGTCATCTTTTATAAATTTTCATTCAGTTACTTACATAATATATTTCCCATTCAATATTTGAAATCATCATTGAATACATTTTTAAAATATTATATACATTTCGTTTATTTTCAATTTTTTCATACAAGGTTATCTCTTATTAATTTACATTCATTTATTCACATAGATTATTTCAAACTCAATTATCTAGAACATCAATAAATCAATTCCTAAAACATGATATAAGTTTCTTGCAGTTTAATTCACATTTATTATTTATATAGCTTGATTTCAATTGAATATCAATATTCATTAATGAATCAGTTCAACTACTTCTTAACTATATAATCATTTTCTTAGATAATATCAACTTTTACTACTCAATTTAACTACCAACCATACATAAAAAAATCAATAAATAATACTATTCCACTTCAGAAATGGCGATTTCTTGTTCTGATTCTTGTTTCCAGAAATCAAAATTTTCATTTTAGCCTTTCATTCCTTGTTTTGAGTCTTGCTTCCAGAAATCAAATTCTTTGTTTCAATCTATCATTCATTCAAATTTGACTAATCGACTCAATTTTGCTCATCGCTCTTATGCTCAAATAATGAAAACTTGTTCACCTTTTGTCCAGTCTCATAAATCGATTTACAGTAACCCAAAGAAATATTGGATTGAAGGTAAAAAGGGAGAAACTTCTGTTTCTGATGTGGAGATGACAATTAATTTGCAAAGCAGTGTAGAGATCCATTATAATGCTTTGCGTGTGGGAATTTTGGCCATAGAAAGTTTGACTATTCATCTAAATCAATGTCTATCTCCGGTAGACCCGTTCCCCGTCCTTCTTTGGTAGATCATGGGTTTCAGTTTGTTTTGAAATGTATGTTAGTAAAAGGGCTACTACTTGATAATCTTTGGCAAATGAGGGATGAGGGTAGTAAATATTTTGAGGAATTGTTTATTCACTTCGATGTTATAAACTCGCCTAACATTAGTAAGGGGTATCGTGATAGATTTGGTGATCCTGAAGACTACTTCGGTAAATCAGATTCTTACTCCAACAATTCTGAGTCAAAGATTATATCCTGTAAACCCATTTCTTGTCCTTCTTTTGTGACGGCCTCGAATTTTGGATAAGTTAAATAGGGATATTTAATTGATTTTAATATTTAAAAGTTAGTTTGTAACTTAAATTTAAAATATCACCATTATTTGGAAATTTAATTTTTGGATTTAATTACTGGAAATTGAGTAAAATGTTGAATATGGAATTTTAAGCCTGTTAAAAATAATTTAAGGTTTTGTAAAATTTATATCGATAGTACTGAAGGTAGTAAAAGTGTTGAAATTGAATTTGGGAATGTTTTGTTACGTTTTGAAAATATATCGTCTAAATTGATGTTTAAAAATAGCCTTCCGAGGCACAGTCTCGGATTTCGACGAAATCAGTTCCATTGGATCCGTAATATTTTATTATTATCAGATTTCCATTTTCATAGTGTTTGGAGTTGTTGTGTGAGCGTGCGACATATAAACGCGCTAAATCTATATCGAAAATTTAATATAATGACTGAGTCCAAAAAGCTTTCTTCTCCATACGATCGAATGAGGGCTCGAAACCTTTTCCATTGCATTCGAAATAGGGGTATAACATTATAAACGCCTAGCGGCATGCCTCAATAGGAGGTTAAGTTTTTAAGTTGCATTTATCGGAACGGTTTAAAATTGAATTTAAATTGAATATTTTACTAGTCAACTTCAGTTGAAATTATCTCACATCAACCCTTTTCCAGTCCTTTCCAAAGCACTTTCACCTTTTTTCTCCCATACGCTATCCATTTTCCTTAAATTGCGCTGCCTCTTTCGTTCGAAATCAAATCCATCTTCTTTCTATAAATCACGACACTTCTTCTTTTAGCCAGAAATCAAAATCAAAACAGAAATTAAAAATGGCCGAAGAGTGCTTCAACCATTCAATATCGTGGGCCTGTTCTCTATTTTCACCAAAATCGAATTTGAGTCCCTTCCCTCTAAATCGATTCGTGAAATCGAATGAAAAAAAGAGGGGATTTTCGATTGCGAGGTAGTGCACTCTTGCATGGAGGACGTCGCGTGCGCTGCTAGACGAGGAGGAGTGAAAGGCGACACTGTGAGGCTTGGGGTCGCGTTGATTTATCGACGCCTGGAAGGAGGCGCGATTGTCAAATGAAAGCGCAAGTGCTCCAAGTCGCGATGGATGGTTTCACGAGGCTAGGCAGTCGAGGATAGGGCTTCGCGCTCGTATGGCCTGAGGAGTCAATCGCGATGTGGTGTCGAGGGGTTCGGCGCGTCTTTTGTCGAAGTCATGATGTCTAGGCGAGGGAAGGGGTGGTTGACAGAACGGCGCTTGCATGGCAACGGACAGAGGGGTATTCGATTTTCTTAATTTAACATTCAAAATTCTTTTTTTCTGTTTATGGGTAATTTTCACAGTAAGGAGAGAAAATTACTTTAAGCAGTTTTAAAATTTTCATGTTAATTACTGTTTTTATTTTTACAGATGAAAATTTTATTTTAATAAAGTTAGTATGTATATAAGTAAAACAGGAAATACATATATATTGTAAATAGTAGAAATAACTATATATATATAAGGTCTAAAATAGAAATGTTGAATGTTTATCTAAATTTTATTTTTATGGAATCTATAGAGATTATTTTATAAATATATATATACATATATATGTAGTTCCTAAAGAAAATTAATATAACTTTACATATTTCCCTTTTACAAGTTTATTCTAAAATAAGGTAATTTATTTTTTAATTGACTTATTTAATTTATTCTAGTAACTAAAAGATTTATAAAAGGACAATTAGTTTAAAATTTAATTATTTGTTTATTAAAATCATTAGTTGAAATTAAAATTTATTAGCTTGAATTAAAATTCTTAAACAGGAATTAATTGATCGATTGGTTCAAATATTAATAAAACATCTATTTTTTCCTTTTCGAGGTCTGAAAACATGAAGAAATCGTGAAGAAAACAAGTTAGTTTGAATTGGGTTGCAAATAAAATCAAAGGTGAGTTAATCTCACTCTTCTGGATTGCTATTTAAATTTAAAGGGTTAAATTTAAATAATTGGTTGAATGATTGAATTGATTTGATGTGCTATATTATATATAGTAGTATATGGTATATATTGGAGTGATTGATTTCCCGCATTATATAGCGGATGATATTATATTAGTCCCATATACCGCGATATTCCACCTTGAAGTGGAATTGGTATTGTGCTAACATCTGTGGATGCAGAGAAACAAGTTGGAGGGATCCAACTGGATTCCTCAAAATATTTAGATTTGTTAAAATATTCCGTGATATAATTATTTGCTATCCTGTGATGAATTATATTGATAATTGGAAATGTTGGATACTATGGTCGATTAAAAATATTTCGGTGAGCTGAGTTATCAAAATCTATAAAAATGGGATTTCTGAAAGGAAAATAAAAGAGTGAGTTTTGAGTAAAATAATCATAGAAATTTGAATAAATTAAAATGAATTGGAAAAGAATAAAAAGTGATTATTGAATTCTGATAAATAAAATTCCGAGTTTGGGAAATGAGTTTTTGAAATAATGGGAATAAGTGATTTTATTTTTAAACTTAAGTGATATTATTTCAAGAAATAAAGAATTAATTTTGAAATTCAAGGTTTGAATTTATTTGAAAGGATAAGGAAGAAATTTGGAAAATATGAAATTGGCATTTTCGGTTAAAAGATTTTAAATCATAATGAAGAAATAAAATCTGAAGTTAATGGATTTTGGAATAAATGGAGTAAGTAAGGAAATTTATTTTAAAGGTGAAGTAAATTGGAAATCATTTTGGGGATTGATTTAAGTGTGTAAAACCGGGATTTTTAAAAGAGAAGCGAGACTTGAAATTTATAAACTGGGTTTAGATATATCAGTGGATATTTGGAAGAATAAATTGACGGTGAGAATTTATTAAAGGAATGGGTAAATTTGTTTAAAAATAAATAGTGATTTATTTTTAAGATGGGAAAGAAAAGAGTATTTCCCTAGATAGCTAAGTACGTTTTCAAAGCAAATTTTTAAATCTAAGTTAAAAGTTTTAATGTTGTTTTAAAAAGCATGTTTTAAAAAATTTATTATTTCTAGATGTTTAAATTCTAAAGTAAGTATTTTTCAAATCTATTATCGTAGTAATTATTTAAAGGTGATTTGGTATTTGTTTTAAAAGAGAAAATCTAGTTTTATATTTTATAAAGTAACCTCATCTTAAATATCCCCAAAGTATATATTTTTAATATAGTATTAAAGTAGTTTTTATTTTAAACGTTTTAAAGTATAGTTTATAATAAAGTGTTTCAAATTATTTTAAAAATCTAAAGTATTGTACTTGGTTTTTTCAAAGGAAATAGAAATTTGGGAATTCATTCCATGAGAATAGTGTGGTTTGAAAACTGTTTTCAAAAGGTTGAAAAGTGGAAATATATCTTGAGAAGATATTTTAAAGATTAATAAATAATTTGGCGAAATTATTTATGTTTGATGGTTGTTTGAGAATGTTATTTGATAGTTAAATAACCGACTATCAATATTGGCCAATGCACTGATCGTTTCGAAAAGACCGGGATCGGGATTTATTTCCTGAAAACCACTTCGATCCAGTTTGAACGTTTTCGTGTGAAAACAAGAGTTCAGATTCAAAGGTGGAGCAGTGAAGTGCAAGGGCTAGTCGCTACTAATCCTGAGGTGATTCCAAAATGGATGTAGTAAGGGTATTGCCTTCAGTTCTGTTCGAACCCGGAACGGACTTGTATGGATGAATGCTCTCAGAACATCGTCAGGTGGACGGTGAGTATTCTAAGTAATATGTTCTAAAAGGTAACGCTTAGCCTCGAGCCTCATCAACTGGGAATGACTGAAAATCAGGGGTTATGCAGCAAGGTTAAGTGGGTAGCACCCATTAGGGTGAGGTCATCCCTGTCTAGATGTCCCTTTTATTCAGCTTAGTTGTGCGGTTGCTGATCCCAACCGTGGGGTGATCTTACTCGGGATTATCCAGTAAGGGGTAGTTCCGGTCTTGTGTTGCAGGGGATCGGGAGGGATCGTCGGTACGGTGATCTAGGCCACGTACTGTGTCAGATGGTACCCCAGTGCCTAGTCATTAGTTGGAAATCCATTCTCCCTACGTGCCTTTACGGTTTTGATTGTGCCTAACTATTGCTGAAACGTGAGATGTATGCATTTCAGCTAGATTCTATTTTATGTTCTATAGACACTATTATAATATCAGAAGGATTTGATAAGAAGTGCTCTGGCTGTTATCCCGCCTTTTGGCAAGGCCGAGATATCAAGGTACCGGTTTAAAACCAAGGGTTGTTTGTCCTGTATATCAAGCACACACATGTTTGCTATGGATGTCGATGAATTTTGTCCGAATTCGGATTAGGCTAAAATCCGCAAGACACGACAAGCAGAGCCATAAAAGCCAACATTCCAAACTTCAGGTCAATCCGAGTTTGTATGCTCAAGTTGTAATTGGTGCAAGTTGAAGGAAAAAGCCATGTTTTCGTACCCATCAGTAAGCCCTATTTCAGATCATCAACTTTGCACCGACCAGTCTCGTATCCATCAAGAAACCTCGGTTCGCACCGATCAAGTTCGTATCCATCAACAGAGCATGCATTTCGTATTGATCGGCTAGATCCTGTTTCGTATCCATCCCGCTAGACACAGCTCCTATCCATGGTTGAGCCTCTATTCGAATCCATAATCTTCGTATCGATCAGGGACACAATACCCTCATATCCATCTGTCTTGAATCCGTAAGCTCACAATCATTTGCAACCATCTAGTTCGAAACCATCAGTAGGTGATTACTCGAACCCATCAAGTTCTGTTAGTCCGAATCCATCAGGCAACTGCTATTCATAGCCATCAGATGACCTTGCTTCGCATCCATCAGACGGTAACTACTTCGTATCCATTAGGGGCTCTTGTACGAATCCACGTCCAATGGCTTGTTCGTGTCCATCAAGTCAAATGAGCCCAGATTGACGCAATGGTCATCAATGCAAACGAAGCGAGATTCATTGATGCGAAACGGTCAACTCGAAGCAGAAAGAGGATCGATGCGATGAATGCGCGCCGCGTCATCACAGAGGCACATCGTCATCGATTCGAAGTGGATCGATTCGAATTGATGGATTCGAACCTAACCGCCAACAAAAAAAATCAAGCTCGTATCGATCAGAACTCAAGATCCATCAATCCAAATGCTATGAAATTTTCACAGAAGCTTACGTACAAGCCAAGGAATGTTCCTGCCAATTTTCGGGTCAATTTAGCCAATTCTTGATCGATACAAAATCAGCTCGCATCGATCACAGATTGAATCGAAACTTGGTGGGATCGATCGCGTGGGCCCACTCACGTGCCAGAAGGAGTCTTCCGAAGTTTGAGCGAGATATCAGCCTCCTACGCCTATAAATAGCCCCCTGAAGCCTACAGAAAAAGGATCTTTTGATTCTCAAGCGCCCAGACTCTGCCGCATAGGCGACACGCTGAATCACTCTAAACTGCGTGTCTATGCATTTGTGTGACTGTTTACTGGATTTTTTGTTAGATAATCTTCATTTTACATTTATATTCTTCACTTTTATCTCTTCAAAAACTTTCGAAGAGTGTTGTGCCCATTTTTGGTACAAACACTTTGGTGCTTTCATTGAGAAAAACTAAATTTTCTCCTACCCCTTGGATCTATCGTCGATGCCGGATTTCATAAATCTAAGAGAGAAATCCAGATCATTATCCGAATTCCTTCCATTATATTCAGATTTGTACAAAGTCTAAGAAAGGAATTCAATCCTCAAGATGGTTAGCACAAGGACCACCTCCAACGTTGGTGATCAGGAAGGCCGGGATAGGCAAAATCCCACGCAGTTGCCACCAACCAACCCGAACGCAGCTGGACCCTCAGACTCACCACTTCTCGGTTACCAGGAAAGAGTTCTAGTTGTTGCTACACGAACTAACATAGAGTCGGCAACAGTTGATAGAATAGCTGCGCGCAAATGCCGAGCTGACCAACAAGCTGAACCGCCAGAAGCGTAGAAGGCATAAAAGAGATCAAGTTTCTCACTCCTCCATGGAAAGTTACTCCTCCATGGAAAGTTCTGCCTCGTCTGGCTACAACCAAAGATCCGTTCGTCCTTGACCAGACGAAGGTCATGCACAGGCCATTGGACATCAGCCCACATTGACTGTTGGACAGCTGAGAGTTGGTCCATCGGCTAGCTTTCATACTGGACCCTCTTCTCGGGGAGGGACTGTTCCTCATTACACCGCAGATAACCATGCCGCCACCGCTACGGTTGAAACAGAGATTGTTGTCCGGAATCAACATGGGCGTACTCCTGAACCTTACGTCCCAGAAGACGTCGAGCCAAGGAGGTGAGATGTGGATCATCGACAGCACCCGGTCCATCCTCGTAATGTGGAACCCGACCACACCTTGGCTCCACGTGCGCAGAACATTCAAACGCCAGACCTCCCAGCTATGATACATCAAATGGTTCATGAAAGTCAGGGTCTTACCAATGACGATTTGGGAATCTCCCGTAGTCACACCCCCTTTACGGATGACTTACTCTATGCCGAACCTCCTTGACGGTTCAGAATGCCCAATTTCCGGTTTATGAAGGGAATTCAGACCCAAACCAGCACATCCTGAAATATGAATGGTTGATGAACGCTGCAAGGGCGGATGATGCGGTAAAGTGCATAGTTTTCCTATTTCTTTGGGGGGCATTTCCACTATGCGGTTTACGCAATCGCCGCCCCGATCCACTTCTTGTTTTGATCAAATGGCCACAAAGTTTGTAGAACAGTTTTGAATGCATGTTGCTAGGCCTAAGGATGTTAACACTTTGTCTAGCGTCACTCAAGCTCCCAGGGAGACGCTTATACGCTACTTGGAAAGGTTGCATGATGCATGTGTAGAGATCAGTAACCCTAATGACAACTCAATCTTGATGGCACTAACTAAGGGAACTGACCCTGACTCCGAGTTTGGAAGTTGGTTTGCCAGGAAGCCTCCCGCGTCGTTGGACCATTTCTACTCCAAAGCCGTCCAATTCTTAAGGCGAGAGGACGCGATACAGTTTAGGAAGCAGGACGACATGGGACCCAGTAGTGTGGGGATTCAAAGCAATGTAGCAGTTAAACGGTCGGGTGAGAGTTCTAGAAAAGTATAGCTAAACATAAAGAACAAGCTATCTCAACCAAGAAATAGTGGTAGTCAGAATAAGAAATGGGATCAAAACTGTGGCCCACGACATATGGCTCCAATGTTTGATAACTACACACCATTGAATACGTCGCTAGAGAATGTGTATCTACAAACCTGTAATGCCATGCAGTATAAGAAGCCTGCTCCGAAGCCATCGTTAGAGAGGCAGATTCAAACAGGAAAATTCTGTAGATTCCATGAGAGTTATGGCCATAATACCAATGAGTGTAGACATTTGCAGGACCTCATTAGAAGTTAATCAGGGAGAGAAAGTTAGATCAATTTGTGCGGGCAACGCAGTCTGGTGGTGCGGGCCCGTTAAACCGAAATCGTACTCAGAATCAAGAAAGACGAGAGGAACCCGCTTGTACGGGCAGGAGATTGGAAATAAATACAGTCAACGGTGGTCCCCATCTAGCAGATCGAAGCTGGGGGGAAATGGAGTTGTATGCCAGTTCTATCAGGCATGCGGACTTCGAGTGTTTCAGTAGTTTTGATGAAGGGGCTCCTGCCAAACAGCAGAAAACACTGACTGATGGCATCGTGTTCAGAAGCCGGGATGCTGACAGGGTCGAAGCCCCCACTATTGATCCACTGGTCATATCTGCCCAGATTGGTCCTGCTTGGATGAAGAAGATCCTGGTTGACAATGAGAGTCCAGTAAATATTTCGTTTAAGAGAGCTTACGATCTGATGAAAATGGAAGCCAAGGATTTAAAACCTTGCCAATCTCGAATTCATGGCTTCAATGGAAGTGCCAATATACCCACTGGAGTAGTGAAGCTACCAGTGGAGCTGAGAGTTGGGGAGTGCCGAAGAGTCCGGATGTTGCAATTTGTTGTGTTAGACATTCAATCCCCCTATAATGCATTTTTGGGCCGACCGGCTCTCGCTGAATTTAGGGCAGCAATTGCCCCATGGTGTTTAACTTTGAAATTCCCCACCGATCGTGGGATTGGAGTCATTCAAGGAGATCAGGCTACTGGGAGAGCCTGTTATGTTGCTGAGCTATGCGAGGCGCAACGAAGAGAGAAAAGAAAGGATGTAGAGGAATCTCTCTGCGTCCGCTTTGTAGATAATTGACAATTGGTGCCTGGGCCTCGCCTGGGCACCACAACCAATTCCAAAGGGATCTTGACCCTAGAGACAATGAAAATAAGGATGAATCTATAGAAAGTCAAGCTACTCCGATCGAACTGACGATCGATGTTCCGATCGGTAATGATGATGATGATGATTCGAGAATGTTAAAGATTGGGTCCCAGTTGAGCCAAGAGACACAGCAGGAATTGGTTGAATTTTTCCGGACGAATCTCGACGTGTTCGCCTGACACATTCTGACATGTATGGGATCTCGTCGGACATCGTGAGCCACACCCTGAATATTGACCCGCGGTGTATCCCAGTCAAACAGAAAAGGCGTGGTATGGATCCAGAGAGATCTGCCGCCCTTAAATAAGAGTTCGATAAGCTCAAATCAAACGGATTTATTCGAGATGCTTTACACCCGGAGTGGGTATCCAACCCCGTACTTGTCCGAAAGCCGAATGGGAAATGGAGAACATGTGTTGATTATTCTGATCTACATAAAGCTTGCCCAAAACACAGTTTCCCACTTCCTAGGATTGATCATCTTGTAGATTCAACAGCTGGACACGAGTTATTATCTTTCATGGACGCTTATTCCGGTTACAATCAGATACCTATGCACGTACCCGACCAAGAACATACTAGTTTCGTAACCGACCTGAGACTCTACTGCTACAAAGTTATACCCTTTGGACTAAAGAACGCCAGAGCAACATACCAACGCCTAGTCAACCGGGTGTTCGCTAACCAGATCGGGAAGACCATGGAGGTTTATGTAGATGACATGCTGGTAAAGTCACAGTTCTCCACTGATCACATCAAAGATCTAGAGTCGATGTTCGGCATCCTTCGAAAGCACGGGATGAAGCTCAATCTACTGAAGTGCCACTTTGGCGTCGCATCCGGAAAGTTCCTTGGGTTCATTGTCAACGCTCGAGGAATATAAGCTAATCCAGAAAAGATCTAGGCAATCAGAAACTTGCAGACTCCAAGAACAATAAAGCCAGTTTAGAGTCTCAACAGGAAGGTAGCGACGTTGAGCAGGTTCATATCGAAGTCTACCGACAAATGCATCCCTTTCTTTGATCTGATCCGAAAAGGAAAGCGAAACTTCGAATGGACTACGGAGTGCAAGGGCGCATTCCAAGCACTGGTTCAACATCTTTCCGCACAGCCAATTTTATCAAACCCTATCAACCATAAGCAGTTGTATATTTACCTAGCGGTATCAGAAAATGCGATCAGTGCTGCCCTAGTTCGAGAGGAAGACCGAGTGCAGAAACCGGTCTATTTTGTTAGCAAGCGACTAACCGGAGCTGAGAGAAACTACCCAAAGCTAGAAAAGTTGGCCTACTTCCTATTAATTGCCTCGAGGAAGCTCCGTCTATATTTTCAGGCTCATCCTGTTACTGTGTACACCGATCAGCCGTTACGACAGGTCCTTACGCGGCCTGAGACGTCTGGTAGGTTGCTTAAGTGGAATATCAAACTGAGTCAGTTCGATATCACCTATACCCCAAGAAGAGCCATTCAAGGTCAAGTCTTAGCAGATTTTATAGCCGAATTCACCGTCCTAGAGGACTTGCCTGAGCGCAGTAAATCTCCCGAATACATTTGGAAGCTGCATACCAATGGCGCATCCAACGATCAGTGCGCAGGTGCTAGGTTAGTACTTGAAACCCCCGAGGGACGATCCATATGCTATGCTGTGAAATTTGAGTTCCGTGCGACCAATAATGAAGCTGGGTATGAAGCTTTACTTGCTGGGTTGAAGCTAGCCCATGATCTGAGAATTATTGCTGTAGAAGTTTACTACGACTCTTAGTTAGTCGTATGCCAAGTCCGGGGTGAATATCAGGCCAAGGATCGAAGACTAGCATCTTATCTAGCTCGAGTCTAGGAAATACTTGATCAATTCGATTATTATGCCATTTTCTACATACCCCATGGGCACAACCAGAAGGGTGATTCATTGGCCAAGTTAGCAAGTACAGGCGAAGCACAACAGATGGGACTCGTTCCCGTTGAAACTCTATCTTCTCCCAGCATTGATCAGATGGAAACTGATTTTATATTTGAAATCACTTCCGATAAGGAGTCTTGGATGACCATATATCGAAACTATATCGAGCACGGAACACTGCCTAAGCATAGGAGTGAAAGAAGACAGATTCTTCGAAAAGCCTCATGGTTTACCATTCAGAATGGAGTCATGTATAGAAAGGGATATTCTGTTCCTCTCCTTCGATGTATCGCACACGATGAAATCAAACAAGTATTACGTGATGTGCATGAGGGAGAGTGTGGCGATCACACCGAGGTCAAGCCCTCGCCAAGAAAGTACTCCGATATGGATATTACCGGCCAACTATGAACCGTGACGCATCAGACTATGCAAGGAAAAGTGATAAATGCCAGAGACATGCTTGAATTTCGAGAGCCCCACCTACTGAGATAACCCAAATGGTCAGTCCCTGGCCGTTTGCAGTATGGGGCATTGATATCATTGGCACTCTACCTCTTGCCAAAGGAGGAGCAAAGTATGACATCGTCGCAGTTGATTACTTTACTAAGTGGGCTGAAGCTGAACCTCTTGCGACAATCACGACGAAAAAAGTAATCAACTTTCTAGTTTGCAATATCATCTGCCGATTTGGTCTCCCGCATATCATCATTACTGATAACGAAGCTCAATTCGACAGTGTTGAATTCAAGAACTTTTGCCAACGTTTCCACATCCACAAGAAATTCTCTGCAGTTGCGCACCCTCAGGCGAATGACCAAGTTGAAGCTGTTAATATGGTTATCAAATCTATTCTGAAAAAGCGACTGGAAAAGGCCGGGGGCAAGTGGGTTGATGAACTACCTATGGCTTTATGGGCTTACCGAACGACCCATAAGTCCGCAACCGGGCACACTCCATTTTCTCTATCTTACAGCTCAGAAGCCGTTATTCCAGTTGAAATGGAAGTACCCTCTCATCGTGTGACTTATTATGACCCGAAAACTAATGCCATATTACTTGCTAAATCTTTGGATTTACCGGATGAGAAGCATGAAGAGGCTGATTTGAGGGCAGCCGTATATCGAAATCGATTCGCCCGATTATACAATGCCAAGGTTCGGCCATGGACCTTCAAACTCGACGATCTCGTTCTGAAAAGAATTTATCTGGTTTCTTCACACATGAAGCCAAATTGGGAAGGCCCATATGTGATCACTCAAAAGCTCGAAGATGGTACGTTCAAGTTATCGACCTTTGACGGTCTTACTTTGCTGAGAGCATGGAATAGTGAAAGCCTCCGTCGTTACTACATATGACAGGCTTTATTCATTCAATTCATTCTATTATTTGCATTTTGTTTTCACATTTCGAAATTTGAATTTGTAATAAGGCAACCGACTTTTCCATGTTTTCTCACTTCAGCAATAAAATTCCATCTCTTCGAGCTAGAGCTGTGATTTATTGAATATGACGTACGACATCACGATGCACGGAGAGCTAAGTTCCATCAAACGGTGGAATTTATTCAAATAACGAGTGACTGTGATATGACTGGTCACACACTAAATGAAACCCGAGCTCGGGGACAATCCATTATGCTAATATCCAAAAGGATTGATACATGACAATCCTTAAAACCACTCCAAACTCCAAGAGCGCGAGTTAGAGTGTGAAAATTCTAAGTGCTGTTTTGGAGAGGGTAGACCCATCTGTCTAACGACTCCAACCGTATCCTAACCAAGTTAGAGGAGGATGGACCTATCCATCTAACAACCTCGCTTGTTAATTTGAGGTGGAGGTGATCCAACCATCCACGACCTCGATAAATTTATCGTTCCCAAAGTGTGAACGTCCTCTTAAAAGGTCCAAACAGGTGTGACTGACCATCTGCTGACTAACTCCAAATTCTCGGAGTGCGAATTGGCGTATAAACATCGACTCTAGGTTCCCGGAGTGTGAACCGGAGTATAAACACTAACTCCAAATTCCCAGAGTGTGAATTGGAGTATAAACATCGACTCTAAGTTCCCGGAGTGCGAACCGGAGTATAAACACTAACTCCAAATTCCCGGAGTACGAATTGGAGTATAAACATCAACTCTAGGTTCTCGAAATGCGAACCGAAGTATAAACACTAACACTAAATTCCCGGAGTGCGAATTAGAGTATAAACATCAACTCTAGGTTCCTGGAGTGCGAGCCAGAGTATAAACGCTAACTCCAAGTTCCCAGAATGAGAATTGTAGTATAAATACCGAGTCAAAGTTCCCGGAGTGCAAGCTGCGCTACAAATGTCGATAACTCTCGGATTCCCAGAGTGCGAACCAGATTATCGATAACAGATTGTCCTAAGTCGCCACAGTGTGGACATGAACTCAAGATTTGTGATAGGTGCGATTGACCACCCAAATACAAATATCAATCCCCGGAGTGTGGATTCAATTATTATTAGTGAACACACGCAACTAAAACTGCCTATCCTTCACTTACTTCTACTTCGATTTGATAATGTTAAGCTTGGAAGGCAGAGATAAAATTGCGATCGCTAGTCGATCATTACAGCTGGTTCCCCAAACTGGGGGCGCAGTAAGTGTGAAACACTGACTGAAACAATACGACATCGAGTGTCCAGTTTAGTCTTGAGTCGCGGCTTGTATCCACGATTTTAAGACTTGTGTATGAAACAGATTCAGCTCCAGAACTGACACTCTGCAAGCATACCAAGCTATGATTCGAACATTACAACCCTTAAGCATAAAAGACAGGAAGAACAGTTGAAGCGAAGAAAATAAAGTTTTATTTCAACTAACTGGAAATAAGAATCTATGTACAAGCTCTTCCAAAAAAGGCCTTCTAGCGGGGGCCGAATCCGCGTCTATACACGACCAACAAAAGCAAAAGTAAACTCCTATCTACCCAAAAATGTGCCTAAGGAATCTATCTATTCCTTCTTCTTCCTCGGCTTTTTCTTCAGTGAGGAGCAACCGGCACCGCTAATGATCTTTTGTTTCGAACTTTTTCCTTTAGGTGGGGAATCTCCGAACGAAGGCATGATATCCATTTCTTCCTCCGAACTTGAGTCTACGGGGATGCTCCCTTCAGGAGGAGTCGGAGGAACTGGATCTGCGAATGGGGGTGGAGTAGACGACTAGTATCAACCAGTGTCCCCTCGGGTGATATCATCCAAAGTGGAGTTGGCCCGGCGCCGTCACTACACCCTTAGAATCACCGCTATGAGCCGCTGCCTCCATCTCAACATTAATTTCAGCCAATATCTCCGCTTCTCGAATAGCACAGGCTTCGCTGGGGGCAGCGGTGGACTGTGATGAAGCATTGGAAGTAGGCGGAGAGTCACTAAGAACGAACGGTATGTCCGCAAAAGGGTCACCGTATCGACCCAGGAGCTCATTCATCATCTGCTCAGCTAAGGAAATTGAGCTCCCATGTGTTACCTCAATCGACACGGCCGCAGTCGTAGTGATTGCCTCAGTAATAATGGCTTCCTGCACCTGATGTGATTCTTGGATTGCAGGAGGCGCTCTCAATGCAACTTCGGTCACTGGACAAAGAAGAAAAGAAGTCGTTAGGACACACTTCAAAACAAGTCTTTTATTTTGAATACACATGAGATTCATTCAGAATACCTTCCTCAGTTTGACCTGCGGCTGGCTGGACGACTTCGGATGAATCCTCCTTAATAGGAGATAGGCGTGGCTGTTCTGGGTCATAAGCCGGGACGGGCTGAGGCTCGGTCACTGGATCAGGCTCGGGTCGGGGCGGAGTAGTAATTTCTGAGCTTGTAGAATGATGCGTAAATCCGGAACCTTCCCCGACTTCTTAGTGCTGGATGCCAAGTCTTTCTCTTGTGTGAGAAATCATAAAATCATGAAGAACCTTCTTCTCATCATCATTTAGTATGCGGTTCTCCAATTCAAACTCGTCAAAGGATCCGCCCGACTGCCCAGTATTCTCCTCCTCAACCAGCAAGTTCCAGGCATTATACAGGTGTGTCGGATAATCATCAAGCCAGGCTAAGTCCCTGCGCCTCAACACGTTGGCATTGTAAGTGACGATGAGCTTCTTTACGTTAGCCTCTAGCCTGGCCTCCGCCAGTCGGACCCTTTCACCGACCTCAGCCTCAACCTCGCGGACTTTTTCCATGCTCGCATTTCTCTCCCTCTGGAGCACCACAGCTTGATCGCACGCTTCCTGTGCGGCAACATTAGTTAGCAGTATCCTTTTCCTTTATGATTTCAGAAAATTTGGACTTAAGCTTTTTAAGCTCTTTAAGGGCTGCGTCCCGCTCAGCGGTAACAATGGTGTTCCTGTGGCCCATGTCCTCCACTGTGGGATAATGCTCCCGCTTCATTCTATCCATCGCTGCCCGGGCCTCGTCGGCTTTCTTAAGAGCCTTAATCTCAGATTGGTGAGAAGACTCGGCCTTGCTATTGAGCGCTTGAATGATATGATCTTTCTGGCCAAGTTGTTTCTCCAGCTTTTTAATCATGATTGCTCAATCGAAGGCCACCTTCGATGCTTTTTTCGCGGTTTTCGACCATTCCTGATACTGGAAAAATATGTCCACGACATAATCATGCACTTTATTTTCGGTCGATGCCGGGATCCTTTTCAAACGCGGAGGAAAGACGAACCCATCAAAGCATATATCAGGAAAATCCTCTTTTAGCTAAGCCAGCCTCATCGCTCCTTCGCTAGTGGGTTCGACGAGGGCCTATGCAGTAGTGGATGGGTCTACAGCATCAGTTCTACATTGGGACTCAAACCTAGAAGATTAGGAAGATGGTTTGTGTCGCGGAGCTTCCGAAGGTCACGAAACATGAACTGGCGGTTGTGCAGGAGCTCTGGGAGGAGGCGTGCGAGATCGAGACCGACGCCTGTAACCTTTATCTCTGTCAGACCGTTCCTGATTAGAGTATCCTTGATCATAATCCCTATCTCCTTCCGTCCTATGTGACTCGTAGTATGACGAAGCCTTGCGTTTGCTGCGCAGACCACCAAGCATTGAACCTCGACCAGACATGGTACCTGCAAGGCAAAAAACAGAAACGAAGTTAGCAATCTTTCACAGCAGACGTATTGCATTTAGAAATCGTGTAGTGCCATGAAGTGTGAATGTATGTGCAACCCCCCGACCAACCGGATGTGTCAACCACGCTAGTGGGCAAAGATTCGCTTAAAATTAAGGCGTGTTGGAGTTCACCCAATCCAGCATCATGCTGCATGGACACGTTGTCCGGAATTGGAAGATCGGCGATCCCTTCGTAGATTTTCTGTTCCTGGGGGAGATATGTCCGAAATTCTAATTCCGGAGGCGGGCCGGGACATGATCACAGATTTCCATCTCCCCTTTTTGGATGGCTTGAAAACGGCTATCTTGCCTTTTCTCTTTTCTTCAGCATCCTGGGCTGCATCCGCAGGTTCGCCCAACGGTTCCTCGTCTGTAGGGGTTCTTTCAGAGTCAGCCTCTTGACTATAACAACTCTAGGCTTTGTACGCTTAACTCGCTCCCTCGAGATAGTCCTTAATGCACTGTCGAGCCTTATACTTTGTCTTCCCTTGATTAGCCCAAGAATTCTGAGATTCCTATCCATCAGGACCAAGTCAATATTCCTATCTTTGCTTGGGACTTCTTGAAGAACCCAAACTATCTCCTTGTAATATCCACCTTCGGGTCGCGGAATTATCGCTGCAAAGAAAAAGAGATATGAGTTGGATTTCATTTACAATTGTCTTGCCGACTGCTCGAGAAGATAGCAATACCCACGTTTAAATAGTCATCGCCTGGCAAATCCTAGGGGCATCTAACATAGAACCACTCCGTCTTGAAGTAACTTAGCCTGGTCCAAGAGCCCGTAACTATTTGACAATTTCTCACGGCCTCTAGAAATGTGAAAGATGGACTGTTTGTCCGACTCTTGAAGTTAAACAAATATCTTATCTCCATCAGTCGGGGTGGTCTATAGAGGTGCTCCATAAATGCAATGAACAAGCTATTCAGTAAAGCACATCCATTTGGGTGTAGCTGAGATGGGGCAATCCCTATAAAAGATAGCACTTCTCTTATATACTGATTGAACGAGGGGAGCGTCCAGCTGCGCACGCATGTCAATTGAATGCGGTACACCTCTCTGGTGGATTGTGTGGCCTGTCATTTGGTCCCGGCAATAGTACGTGGTCCATCGACAAACCATGCCTTGGGCATATTCTCGCAAGCATATCTTCCGAAATGTTGGATGGAACAGAGTCTGGCGAACTATTGATAAGAGATGCATCTGGTGCCTCGTCCAGGGCTGGATCAATAACTTCGACCTCAATCTCCGGTATTTCAAGCACAGGAGCAATTGAACTTTGAGTTTCCTATGGCTGCGAGCTTGGAGTTTCCATAACTAACTAACTCCCAAGAAACCATCATTAGACGACAAAGAGCCCGTGTGTTTCCCTCGTGTAAAGTGTGTGTTGTGTAGTGCAGTGCTGTGCATTTCTTGAATAAATTTTGCAGAGTTAAAGAAAAATTTGCCAACGACGAAGATAATCGGAATCCAATCGGAGTGACCGTCATCACTGACCGTCACCACCATACCATCCGGATGTTAGCAGTTGATCCAAATTAAAGTTGTTATGGTTCTATCAGCGAGCTTCGAAAGGCAGCCAAGTATGCAGTTTAACAATCAAGTCCAGATATGCAGGAATGAAGCTCGTCGGAATCATGCTGTCAAGTACTCAAAATTTTGTATCGATCACAGGATGGGTTCGAATCAATCATGGGAAGCATATACGAATCCATCAGGATCCAAGTTCGTATCGATCACCAGGAACATATTTCGAATTGATCATCAACATTTGGGTTCGTACCGATCAAGATCAATAGCTTTGGATCGATCCTTGGCATTCAGGGTCACATCGGTCAGGAAAATCTCGGCTTCGCGTTGATCACGTTCGAGTCAATACTTTTCGTATCGATCGCAAGTGTACATTTCGGACCGATCTGAAGCCAAGGGTTTCATACCGATCGCTCACCTGTTTTTCGCATCGATCATTATAGGTCGACACGATTTACCACCAACTCGGTCGATACAAACTATGTCATTTACAATATAAATCCCTGAGACCGATACGAACTCCAAGGAAAGGCGTTTTCACCTGCATCGATTCGAGCATAGGCCCCCAAATCGACATGAAATACGGAGTGAGCCATCTTCATTTTATTTTTTCCTGCGCTTCTTCTTCTCCAAATATCAGGGGCATCGCCATGGCCATCCTCGACCAAGCTCAGACCCAGATCTGACCTTAAATATTGCCAGAATTGATAATCGGTGAAGAGGGGATGGATCAGAGATTCAAACTTTGTCGTCAAGATGTAGCTATAACTGATTAATTACCTAAGTTAGAAGTTGAAATTAGAAGAATTAAGGGACCGAAGGTGATCGATTCGAAGAAAGCGTTCAACTCCTCTCTCAAGTTTCTAGATCGATACGAAAGTAGGAAGGTAATAAAAGCCGCAGTAAAAAGTAAAAAGTGAAAAAATGGCCAAGCCCTTGTTATTTATACGAACCAAAGTATGGGGGGAAACGATTCGCCTCCCAGTCAGCATGACCAGCCGTTTCAGGTCAGCCCTCGAATCGAGTCGAACATTCTATTCGTATCCATCAGGCCAGAAATTTCATCGAGTCGAAACAGTCAACTGCTCCAATCGATTCGAAGTGATCAGCGGGCCCGTCGTTGCACGACCCTCAAATGTTTATACACATCGATACGAACAAGCTGGACGAATCCAACAGCACAATGCTTCATTGATACGAAAGGCTCCATAAGGACCTACTGAAGTTCGTAACCATCGATACGAACGGTCGTATCGTATCCATCATGAATCATACATATCGATGCGAAGTGTTAAAATTCGCATCCATCAAATGCAAAGACCAATGATAGAGCAACCTTACAAACTTCTATATTGATTCAAGAGAGAATCAATACGAAGGAATACCCAAAGACGACCATCAAGCGTTGTTGCAACTCGAGTTACACATCGGTTCAGGAGAGGATCGAAACAGAACTCGACACGAGAAAACTGATAACGACTCGTGAACGTACAACGTTAACGAGAGCCAGGTTAACATATATGCGTATATGCCGAGCTAATATTCAATTTTCAACATTCATAGGAATTGGATGTTCATTTAATAACGATTAGGACAAAAAAGCAATAGCTATTCATAATGAAGACTGCAACTTTTCAAAGCACGTCATGTTACCACAAGACGTATTTTGGAGGGCAAATGTTATCCCTTCTTTTGGCAAGGCCGAGATATCAAGGCACCGGTTTAAAACCAAGGGTTGTTTCTCCTTTATATTAAGCACACACGAGTTTGCTATGGATGTCGACGAATTTTGTCCGAATCCGGATCAAGCTAAAATCCACAAGACACAACAAGAAGAGCCATAAAAGCCGGCATTCCAAATTTTAGGTCAATCCCAGTTCATATTCTCAAGTTGTAATCGGTGCAAGTTGAAGGGAAAAGCCATGTTTTCGTATCCATCAGTGAGCCCTATTTCAGATCCATCAACTTCGCACCGACTAGTCTCGTATCCATCAAGAAGCCTCGGTTCGCACCGATCAAGTTCGTATCCATCAACAGAGCATGCATTTCATATCGATCGGCTAGATCCTGTTTCGTATCCATCCGGCTAGACACATCTTGTATCTATGGTTGAGCCTATATTCGAATCCATCATCTTCGTATTAATCAGGGACACAATACCCTCGTATCCATCTGTCTCGAATCCGTAAGATCACAATCATTTGCAACCATCTAGTCCGAAACCATCAGTAGGTGATTACTTGAACCCATCAGGTTCTGTTAGTTCGAATCCATCAGGAAACTGCTCTTCGTACCTATCAAATGACCTTGCTTCACATCCATCAGACGATGACTACTTCATATCCATTAGGGGCTCTTGTTCGAATCCACATCCAATGGCTTATTCGTGTCCATCAAGTCAAATGAGCCCAGATTGACGCAACGGTCGTCGATGCAAATGAGACGAGATTCATGGATGCGAAACGGTCAACTCGGAGCAAAAAGAGGATCGATGTGTGGAATGCGCGCCGCGTCATCACAGAGGCATATGCGTCATCGATTCAAAGTAGATCGATTCAAATTGATGGATTCGAACCAAACAGCCAACAAAAAACTCAAGCTCGTATTGATCATAACTCAAGATCCACCGATCCAAATGCTATGAAATTTTCACAGAAGCTTACGTACAAGCCAAGGAATGTTCCTGCCAAGTTTCGGCTCAATTGGACCAACTCTTGATCGATATGAAATCGGTTCACATCGATCACAGATCGAGTCGAAACTTGGTAGGATCGATCGCGTGAGCCCACTCACGTGCCAGAAGGAGTCTCCCAAGTTGGAGCGAGATATCAGCCTCCTACGCCTATAAATAGCCCCTGAAGCCTACAGAAAAAGGATCTTTTGATTCTCAAGCGTCCAGACTCTGTCAGATCGAGATTTGCATCCAATCGTTGCTGTTGAATTCGAATTCCAAGTTGTACTTTACTATTGTTCGCTATAATCGCATGTAATTGTTGAAAGAGAATCAATAAAATCCCAAAAACTTCATAGTGGACGTAGGCGACACGCCGAACCACTCTAAACTGCATGTCTGTGCATTTGTGACTGTTTACTAGAGTTTTTGTTAGATAATCCTCATTTTACATTTATATTCTTCACTTTTATCTCTTCAAAAACTTCCGAGGAGTGTTGTGCCCATTTTTGGTTCAAACATTGGCTATCGTAAGGTAAAAACCCGACATGTTTATTTGTGGCGTGGTCTTACGAGGTATGCTTTTGTTTTCAAAAGAATTTTGAAACTTTAATAATCAATTTGAGTGTGGTTTTTTCGCACTGGTATTCGAGACTAACTCGGGTGTTATTTAACTATAATGCTCGGGTCAGACCGAGTATTATAGAATACAGGAAAGGATGCCATGGAGCTCAAGAGACGAGCTGGATGGCGATACGTACTTCCGTATTTATGTTAAATATTCCGCTGTGTATTTAGATTGTGAGGACAAGTTATGTTTACTGTCCAGTTGTGTGTTATGTATACTCTGATGATGTAATGTTTAAACAGATTTGATTTTGTGTAAAGATCATTTATTATCTATTATATTTTATTCTGCAGCGATGGTTAGATTCTGATGTTGTTTTTCTATTTTCTTCTTCTACCGCTTTATCTTTAACCCTGATGGTTTGGTTTTTCGGCATCCGATTGCTTGGTATTCGATACAGTGGACGTATGGATGTCGATTTTCAGGCGTTGAAAAATCGGGTCGTTACATTTGGTATCAGAGCTGAAGGTTAGGCGTATTTGTTAGTGAATATAAAATAGAGTTTGTAGTACTCTAGAATGAGTTGAGCGTATTAATAGCTATGAGCGCGTATTTTTTAGTGAATATAAATTGTTTTAATATTGTTTTGACTTATTGGTTGGGTAGAATATGAATTCTGATCGGGTAAGTTGGCCGCTATTCGAGAAGAGCTTATAAACACCTGACACGATAAATTGACACGGTATAGTTTTAAAGGTGGGTGAATGAAATAATTTTACCCAAAATATATTTTGATATAAAGGAAATATTTTCTTAAATTGATATATAACTTGGATGTTTGGATGATAATATTTTAAACAAATGAAATTATAAAATTAGTATGACTTGTATATTCAAAAAGAAAAAAAAAATGTATGAGCATAAATTATACAAATGAATTTTGATTTAAGTCAAAATCTGAAAATTTAAAACCCCGGAGATTTGGAAGTGTTTTGAAGAAAAATAATAGCACTATTGTTTTAGAAGTATTTCTGAAAGGAAATTGTTTTAAATAAATTTTGGGAAGGGATATAGCATTGAACTCACTTCAGTCGTTGGAAAATAATTTCAGTGATGACTACAGCATCATCAATGTTCTTTTTCGAGTTTCTAAGTGACAGATTGCTGCCAAATTGAATTGTTCAGAAGAACTAGTTTTGTTTTTGAAATTTCAAAGGAAATTTGTTGGGGGAAAAACAGGATGGGTTTAAAAATTTGAGAAATGTGATTTTGGGATAATGGTGTTTAAAATGATTTGATCCAAAAGCTGGATGTTTGAAATCCTGAATCCTTATTTGAATTGAAAATCCTAATGAGGTAAGTTATAAACTTGAAAAGTTGAGATGATTTTTAAATAAGGAAGGGAAATATGAACTCTGAATGTTGGAATAAAAATTTAAAGTGAAAAAGTTAAATAAATTTAATTTGAAGAAATTAGATTATGGAAAATTTAATGGATGATTGGTAGAAATAATTAGTAAATCTTGAATGTGATTGAAATGGGAAAATAGAAATTAAATTTGGATTGGGGGATAAAATTTAATTGGATTGAAATAAATTGAATTAAACTGAAAATAAAACCCAGTTGTATTTGGATTAAGTTGAAATTGAAATAAAATAAATTGAGATGTAGATAATATTAAGTGAAAGTAAGTTCTTACTTAATGTAAATTCGAGTGGATTGAGTGGATTAAAGAGAATGGTATGATGCAAGATTTAACTGAATATAAGTTAAATAAGATTGAACTGAAATAAATTCAGTTGAGTTATAGATAATATTGAATGGAATAAAATTCTTACTTAAATAAATAAACGTAGACTAAGTAAGTATTGAATTGGGATAAATAAGCTTTGGAAGCTTATAAAAGAATTGAAAAGCATTGAAATAAAATGTAATCCCTAGTTAAAAGTAAAGTGTAAATGTGATCGACTAAATGGATGGAGAAGTATGAATATTATTAAGTGAGTAGCTTATAAAAAAAATGTAAAAAGGGAATAAATAAGCCGAAATAAAAGTATTGGAATTTTGGAAAATGAAAGAAAATCCAAACTGGAATTATAAAAAAAAATTGAACTCAGGAAATTTAATGAAGTGATTTTTGTAATAAAATTGAATATTGATTTAAAAGTTGGAAGTAAGCTAATTAGCTAAATAAATTATCTAATAGAGTATGTTAATAAAATTTAACTCAGTTAAATAAAATGGATTGTAAGTTAATAATGAAGTTTGGACATAAACTCGAATTATAAATAGAATTCGACTTGAATTGATAATGAATTAAAATAAGTGGAGATGTTGTAAAATAAAATGGAATTGGATTATAATAGAAATGATTTGAGTTGCAAATAAAATCCAATTCGAGTATAAATGAGTTAAGTATATGCTTGGATATTATTGAGAAGGTGAATTAAAATAAAATGGATGGGCTAACTGAATTAAATGGAAGTTGATTAGATGAGAATCAAATAGAAGTGAACTTAAGATTGAAGTTGGAATAAATTAAAGTAAATTAACTTAAGTTTAAAATTTATAGAAGCTTGGCTTCGAGGAAGGGTGAAAGTTCAGTAAATAAAAGTTTGGGTTAAATTAATTTGGAAAATGGTTATTGATATAAGCATTGAAAGTTGTCAAGCTCAATGAAATGGTTTAAAAATGAAACCAATGCGGAGATGAGGTGAAATGAAAACGTATGGTTGGTGAATAAACTAGGAATGGGATGGAATTTAAAATAAAATGAGTTGGAATCAATTGGATGTGGATAAAAACTAAAATGGATATCCTATTAAGTGAATATCGTCGAATTGCATAGAATAAATTAGTCATTCGACTTAAACGGAAGTGAATAAAAATTTCTATGGATTGGTAGAAGTAAATAAAATTGATTTTTGGAATCAATTGAAATAAATGTGAGTTGTTGGGTTAAAAATGAATTGAATGTAAGAAATCGAGTTGTAAACCATTTAAATTGAATGAAATGGCTTATGAATTGGTTGAAAGCAATCGAATTAGTTTTGAAATCATATAAATTGCTCATGGGAAGTGTTTGGTGCATGTTGCTTATAAAATGCATGTGTTTAGCTATTGAAAGTAAGTGAAATATTAATAAATTTCATATATTTAGTACTTACATGTTTGAATTGAATAAGTACGGGTACTGGGAAGCCGTTTGGCTGGATTTGATCACGCAAAATGCTAAAACAATAAGCCGCTTGCTTAAAAAATTCTAAATAAAGGTACGTTTACACAATAAAAATAGGAAACATGAATTGTTTTTGTTTTTTCGACCGTGTGGGTCGATGTAATTATATTTATATCTCTTGTCAAATTGCAAAAGCTCTGCCGTACAAAGGAGACTCTAGCAAAAAATTCAAAAATTTTGGGAGTTAGAAAATTTTTTTGAAATTTTTTGTTAGCGACAAAACGATTTCAAATTGGAATTGAAATAAGGGATTTTGGAAATGGAAATTGGAAGTAATTGTGTAATTGGAACTAAAGGGTTAGGAAAGTGAATATGAGATTTTCACTAAGTGGGTTTTGTAAAGTTAATGGGTTTGGAGCATTCTTCTGCCTTAGTAATTTCGGGGACGAAATTCTTTTAAGGGGGAGGAATGTGACGACCCGAAATTTTGGATAATTTAAATTAATATATTCAATTCATTTAATATTTAAAAGTTAGTTTGTAACTTAAATTTCAAATATCACCATTATTTGCAAATTTAATTTTTGGATTTAATTGCTGGAAATTGAGTAAAATGTTGAATCTGGAATTTCAAGCCTGTTAAAACTAATTTAAGGGTTTGTAAAATTTATATCGATAGTACTGAAGATAGTAAAATTTTTGAAATTGAATTTGGGAATGTTTTGTTAAGTTTTGAAAATATATCGTTTAAATTGACGTTTAAAAATAGCCTTTCGAGACACAGTCTCGGATTTCGACAAAGTCGGTTCCATTAGATCCGTAATATTATATTATTATCGGATTTCAATTTTCGTAGTTTGGAATTGTTGTGTGAGCATACGACATATAAACACGCTGAATCTATATTGGAAATTTAATATAATGACTGACTCCAAAAAGCTATCTTCTCCATACGATCGAATTAGGGCTCGAAATCTTTTCCATTGCGTTCGGAATAGGGGTATAACATTGTAAAACCCTAGCAACACGCCTCAATAGGAGGTTAAGTGTTTAAGTTGTATTTATCGAAATGGTTTGAAATTAAATTTAATTGAATATTTTTACTAGTCAACTGCAGTTGAAATTATCTCACATCAACCCTTTTCCAGTCCTTTCCAAAGCACTATAGCCTTTTTCTCCCATACGCTACCCATTATCCTTAAATTGCGCTGCCTCTTTCGTTCGAAATCAAATCCATCTTCTTTTTATAAATCACGACACTTCTTCTTTTAGCCAGAAATCAAAATCAAAACAGAAATTAAAAATGGCCGAAGAGTGCTTCAACCATTTAAAATTGTGGGCACGTTCTCTATTTTCCCCAAAATTGAATTTGCGTCCCTTCCCTTTAAATCGATTCATGAAATCAAATGAAAAAAAGAGAGGATTTTTGATTGCGAGGTAGTAGGCTCTTGCATGGAGGACGTTGCGCGCGCTGCTAGACGAGGAGGAGTGAAAGGCGACGCTGTGAGGCTTGGGGTCGCATTGATTTATCGGCGCCTGGGAGGAGGCGCGATTGTCAAATGGAAGCACAAGTGCTCCAAGTCGCGATAGATGGTTTCGCGAGGCTAGGCAGTCGAGGATAGGGCTTCGTGCTCGTGTGGCTTGAGGAGACAATCGTGAGGTGGTGTCGAAGGGTTCGGCGCGTCTTTCGTCGAAGTCACGATGTCTAGGCGAGGGAAGGTGGGGTCGGCAGCATCGCGCTCGCATGGCAACAGGCAGAGAGGTATTCGGTTTTCTTGATTTAACAATTCAAAAAAAAGTTCTTTTTATGGGTAATTTTCACAGTAAGGAGAGAAATTTATTTTAAGCGGTTTTAAAATTTTCAAGTTAATTACTGTTTTTATTTTTACAGATGAGAATTTTATTTTAATAATGTTAGTTTGTATATAAGAAAAACAGGAAATACATATATATTGTAAACGGTACGAATAATCATATACATAGATAAGGTTTAAAATAGAAATGTTGAAAGTTTATCTAAATTTTATTTTTATGGAATCTATAGAGATTATTTTATAAAAATATACGTAGTTCCTAAAGAAAATTAATATACCTTTACATATTTCCCTTTTACAAGTTTATTCTAAAATAAGGTAATTTATTTTGTAAATTGACTTATTTAATTTATTCTAGTAACTAAAAGATTTGTAAAAGGAAAATTAGTTTAAAATTTAATTATTTGTTTAAAATAAAATCATTAGTTGAAATTAAATTTTATTAGCTTGAATTAAAATTCTTAAATGGGAATTAATTGATCGATTAGTTCAAGTATTAATAAAACATCTATTTTTTTTTCAAGGTCTGAAATCATTAAGAAATCGTGAAGAAAACAAGCTGGTTTGAATTGGGTTGCAAATAAAATCAAAGGTGAGTTAATCTCACTCTTTAGATTTATATTTAAATTTAAATGGTTAAATTTAAATAATTGGTTGAATGATTGAATTGATTTGATGTGCTATATTATATATTGTAATATATAGTATATATTGGAGTGATTGATTTCCCGCATTATATAGCGGATGAGACCCTATGCGCCGCATAATAGTGGATGATATTATATTAATCCCATATACCGCGATATTCCACCTTGAAGTGGAATTGATATTGTGCTACCATCTGTGGATGCAGGAAAACAGGTTGGAGGGATCCAACTGGATTCCTCAAAACATTTAGATTTGTTAAAATATTCTGTGATAAATTATTTGCTATCCTATGATGAATTATATTGATAATTGGAAATGTTGGATACTATGGTTGATTTAAAATATTTTGGTGAACCCAGTTATCAAAATCTATAGAAATGGGATTTCTAAAAGGAAAATAAAAGAGCGAATTTTGAGTAAAATAATCATTGGAATTTGAATAAATTAAAAATGAATTGGAAAAGAATAAAAAGTGATTTTTGAATTCTGATAAATAAAATTCCAAGTGCGGGAAATGAGATTTTGAAATAATGGGAATAAGTGATTTTATTTTTGAACTCAACTTATATTATTTCAAGAAATAAAGAATTTATTTTGAAATTCAAGGTTTGAATTTATTTGAAAGGATAAGGAAGAAATTGGGGAAGTATGAAATTGGTATTTTCAGTTAAAAGATTTTAAATCATAATGAAGAAATAAAATCTGAAGTTAATGGATTTTAGAATAAATGGAGTAAGTAAGGAAATTTATTTTAAAGGTGAAGTAAATTGGAAATCAATTTGGGGATTGATTTAAGCGTGTAAAACCGGGATTTTTAAAATAGAAGCGAGACTTGAAATTTATAAACTGGGTTTATAAAAGCGAAGTGACATATCAGTGGATATTTGAAAGAATAAATTTACAGTGAGAATTTATTAAAGGAATGGGTAAATTTGTTTAAAAATAAATAGTGATTTATTTTAAGATGGGAAAGATAAGAGTATTTCCCTAGATAGCCAAGTACGTTTTCAAAGCAAATTTTGAATCAAAGTTAAAAGTTTTAATGTTGTTTTAAAAAGCATGTTTTAGAAAATTTATTATTTCTAAATGTTTAAATTCTAAAGTAAGTATTTTTCAAATCTATTATCGTACTAATTATTTAAAGGTGATTTGGTATTTGTTTTAAAAAAGAAAATCTAGTTTTATATTTTATAAAGTAACCTCATCTTAAATATCCCCAAAGTATATATTTTTAATATAGTATTAAAGTAGTTTTTATTTTAAACGTTTTAAAGTATAGTTTATAATAAAGTGTTTCAAATTATTTTAAAAATCTAAAGTATTGTACTTGGTTTTTTCAAAGGAAATAGAAATTTGGGAATTCATTCCATGAGAATAGTGTGGTTTGAAAACTGTTTTCAAAAGGTTGAAAAGTGGAAATATATCTTGAGAAGATATTTTAAAGATTAATAAATAATTTGGTGAAATTATTTATGTTTGATGTTTGTTTGAGAATGTTATTTGATAGTTAAATAACCGACTATCAATATTGGCCAATGCACTGATCGTTTCGAAAAGACCGGGATCGGGATTTATTTCCTGAAAACCACTTCGATCCAGTTTGAACGTTTTCGTGTGAAAACAAGAGTTCAGATTCAAAGGTGGAGCAGTGAAGTGCAAGGGCTAGTCGCTACTAATCCTGAGGTGATTCCAAAATGGATGTAGTAAGGGTAGTGCCTTCAGTTCTGTTCGAACCCAGAACGGACTTGTATGGATGAATGCTTTCAGAACATCGTCAGGTGGATGATGAGTATTCTAAGTAATATGTTCTAAAAGGTAACGCTTAGCCTCGAGCCTCATCAACTGGGAATGACTGAAAATCAGGGGTTATGCAGCAAGGTTAAGTGGGTAGCACCCATTAGGGTGAGGTCATCCCTGTCTAGATGTCCCTTTTATTCAGCTTAGTTGTGCGGTTGCTGATCCCAACCGTGGGGTGATCTTACTCTGGATTATCCAGTAAGGGGTAGTTCCGGTCTTGTGTTGTAGGGGATCGGGAGGGATCGTCGGTACGGTGATCTAGGCCACGTACTGTGCCAGGTGGTACCCCAGTGCCTAGTCATTAGTTGGAAATCCATTCTCCCTACGTGCCTTTACGGTTTTGATTGTGCCTAACTATTGCTGAAACGTGAGATGTATGCATTTCAGCTAGATTCTATTTTATGTTCTATAGACACTATTATAATATCAGAAGGATTTGATAAGAAGTGCTCTGGCTGTTATCCCGTCCTTTGGCAAGGCCGAGATATCAAGGTACCGGTTTAAAACCAAGGGTTGTTTGTCCTGTATATCAAGCACACACATGTTTGCTATGGATGTCGATGAATTTTGTCCGAATTCGGATTAGGCTAAAATCCGCAAGACACGACAAGCAGAGCCATAAAAGCCAACATTCCAAACTTCAGGTCAATCCGAGTTTGTATGCTCAAGTTGTAATTGGTGCAAGTTGAAGGAAAAAGCCATGTTTTCGTACCCATCAGTAAGCCCTATTTCGGATCATCAACTTTGCACCGACCAGTCTCGTATCCATTAAGAAGCCTCAGTTCGCACCGATCAAGTTCGTATCCATCAACAGAGCATGCATTTCGTATTGATCGGCTAGATCCTGTTTCGTATCCATCCCGCTAGACACAGCTCCTATCCATGGTTGAGCCTCTATTCGAATCCATAATCTTCGTATCGATCAGGGACACAATACCCTCATATCCATCTGTCTTGAATCCGTAAGCTCACAATCATTTGCAACCATCTAGTTCGAAACCATCAGTAGGTGATTACTCGAACCCATCAAGTTCTGTTGGTCCGAATCCATCAGGCAACTGCTATTCATAGCCATCAGATGACCTTGCTTCGCATCCATCAGACGGTAACTACTTCGTATCCATTAGGGGCTCTTGTACGAATCCACGTCCAATGGCTTGTTCGTGTCCATCAAGTCAAATGAGCTCAGATTGACGCAACGGTCATCAATGCAAACGAGGCGAGATTCATTGATGCGAAACGGTCAACTCGAAGCAGAAAGAGGATCGATGCGAGGAATGCACGCCGCGTCATCACAGAGGCACATCGTCATCGATTCGAAGTGGATCGATTCGAATTGATGGATTCGAACCTAACCGCCAACAAAAAAAATCAAGCTCGTATCGATCATAACAAAAGTAAGTATTTTTCAAATCTATTATCGTACTAATTATTTAAAGGTGATTTGGTATTTGTTTTAAAAGAGAAAATCTAGTTTTATATTTTATAAAGTAACCTCATCTTAAATATCCCCAAAGTATATATTTTTAATAATGTATTAAAGTAGTTTTTATTTAAAATGTTTTAAAGTATAATTTATAATAAAGTGTTTCAAATTATTTTAAAAATCTAAAGTATTGTACTTGGTGTTTTCAGTGGAAATAAATATTTGGGAATTCATTCCATGAGAAGAGTGTGGTTTGAAAACTGTTTTCGAAGGGTTGAAAAGTGGAAATATATCTTGAGAAGATATTTTGAAGATTAATAAATAATTTGGTGAAATTATTTATGTTCGATGGTTGTTTGAGAATGTTATTTGATAGTTAAATAACCGACTATCAATATTGGCCAATGCGTTGATCGTTTCGAAAAGACCGGGATCGGGATTTATTTCCTGAAAACCACTTCGATCCGGTTTGAACGTTTTCGTGTGAAAAACAAGAGTTTGGATTCAAAGGTGGAGCAGTGAAGTGCAAGGGCTCGTCGCTACTAATTCTGAGGTGATACCAAAATGGATGTACTAGGAGTAGTGCCTTCGGTTTCGTTCGAACCCGGAACGGACTTGTATGGATGCATGCTTTCAGAACATCGTCAGGTGGACGGTGAGCATTCTAAGTGATATGTTCTAAAAGGTAACGCTTAGCCTCGAGCCTCATCAACCGAGAATGACTAAAAATCAGGGGTTATACAGCAAGGCTAAGTGGGTAGCACCTATTAGGGTGAGGTTATCCCTCTCTAGATGTCCCTTTTATTCGGCTTAGTGGTGTGGTTGTTGATCCCAATCGTGGGGTGATCTTACTCGGGATTATCCAGTAAGGGGTAGTTCCGGTCTTGTGTTGCAGGGGATCGGGAGGGATCCTCGGTACGGTGATCTAGGACACGTACTGTCTCATGTGGTACCCAAGTGCGTAGTCATTAGTTGGAAATCCATTCTCCCTACGTGCCTTTACGGTTTTGATTGTGCCCAACTATTGCTGAAACATGAGATGCAAGCATTTGAGCTAGATTCTATTTCACTTTCTATAGACACTATTATAATATCGGACGGATTTGATAAAAAATGTTTTGGCTATCGTAAGGTAAAAACCCGACATGTTTATTTATGGCGTGGTCTTACGAGATGCTTTTGTTTTCAAAAAAAATTTGAAACTTTAATAATTAATTTGAGTGTGGTTTTCTAATGCTGGTATTCCAGACTGACTCGGGTGTTATTTAACTATAATGCTTGGGTCAGACCAAGTATTATAGAATACAGGAAAAGATGCTGTGGAGCTCAGGAGACGACCTGGATGGCGATATGTACTTTCGTATTTGTGTTAAATATTCCACCGTGTATTCAGATTGTGAGGACAGGTTATGTTTACTGTCTAGTTGTGTGTTATGTATACTCTAATGACATAATGTATAAACAAATTTGATTTTGTGTAAAGATCATTTATTATCTATTATATTTTATTCTGCTGCGATGGTTAGATCTTGATGTTGTGTTTCTATTTTCTTCTTCTTCTACCTCCTCATCTTTAACCCTGATGGTTTGGTTTTCCGGCATCCGATTGCTCGACATTTGATACAGTGGACGTATTGATGTCGATTTTCGAGCGTTGAAAAATAGGCTCGTTACATCTTTGGTAGATCATGGGTTCTAGTTCATTCTGAAATGTATGTTATTGAAAGGGTTACTACTTGATAATCTTTGGCAAATGAGGGATGTGGGTATTAGATATTTGTAGGAGTTATTTATTCACTTTGAAAATATAAACTCGCCTAACATTGGTAAGGGTTATCGTGATAGATTTGGTGATCCAGAATACTACTTTGGTAAATCAGATTCTTATTCTAACAATTCTGATTCAAATGAAAGCAGAGAGGATATGTTGGATGGGTATAATAGTTGTGTAGATTTTCTTGTCAAAGCTATGAAAGAGTACACTCGCGTATTTGATTCTATGCTTGTGATCCTGATGTTTCTTTATTTTCTGAGAATTCTAATTTACCAAAGGAAGATTTTCTGCCACTTAATGCTATCTCTCTCTTGATTGATTCCGGAAATGATGCTAGGTCGAGTGATGATGGTTTCTTTCATGTAAATAAAAAACGAGACAAAATAAAATCTCGTGAAAAGTGAATTTTTGATTTATCTACTACTAATCCAATTGAGTGTCTTGATTCTTTGATAACAACTGATCTAATTTCTAAAAGTCATGGTGTTGAAAGTGGATCGGATTGTTATACCTTTGCTGGTAGTTATGATGTTACAAAACTGAAGGCATTTAATAAGAAAGATGAGAGTTCTTTTGGCAGTAAAAATGTGATTTTTGTGTAAGGCATGGAATTGATAATGTTAGGGATGGTCATTCTTTGTTAGAGAGTTCCGCTGTGAATCGATTAAAGTTAGCGAGCGATAATAAAGAGGGGAGTAAAGGTTCCAATTCAGATGTCAATTGTAAAGACAAGTGGATGGATGTTTTGAGTGATGAGTTGCCGCTCGCTATTGATCTTTTCGAACTAGGTGGAGTTGAAAAAGAGGACAAACTTATTGCTGGTGATTTAGAAGAGATTTTGTAGAGGGAAGCTACTGATAATTTTCACAAGTTTTTAGTTGAACCAAATGAAGAGAAATTGGCAATGTCCATTATTGAATTCATTGATATGCCTGATGGAATCAATGTGCATGTTGCAAAGGGTTTAAATAGATAAGTTGATTTGCAAGCTTCAAGTTATATTCCAATTGCTGCTAATCTTCCAGGTGAATGCAATGTTATGTCAGGTGAAAGTGTTGATTATATTGGAGTTAAGTATGGTGATCGCATAGTTGAGTTAGGTGTTTGTTTTGCTGGTGAAGAATGCATTGTTAAGTCAGGTAATAGTGTTGATTTTACCTTAGTTAATGGATTAGAGACTAATAGTGTAGTTGATTTAGAGATGAATTGTGATGCTAATTTGAATAAGCGAATGCCATTTGGTTTGGGATTTTATAATTTGGTGGGGAATACTGAAAATATTGTTGTCTTAAAAAAGCATGTGAGTGATGACTTAGCTTATGGAGAAACAATTGATACAGAGAACTATAATAACGTGTCCAATGTTCTGGATTTGATGTTGGTGGAGTGTTCTTGTCTTTTACCTGATGTTTAAAATGGTGGTAGCAGTAACCTTTCTGCTTCTTGTCCATCTACAACTAAGAGAGGTAGGCGAAGGAAATCTATGGTTGCTAGTGGATCTGTTGGACATAGTGTCAGTATCCGAAGTAGTCAGTCTCAGTCCACGGGTGAATTACCTGTCTCGAGTGCTCCGAGTGGCATTACGAATTCAGACTCAGGTACGCGTTTTGATTTGGGTAGTACATTCTTCATATGCTTTAGGTAGCACGTCTTCTTATGAGTCTAGTAAGTTAGCTAGTGATACTTGTTTTATTTTTTCTGATGCCAAGATTGATCGTGAGTATATTAGATGTAGGGAATTGGATGGGGCTAGATCTGTTGGTTTATGAGAATTATTAGTTGGAACATCAGAGGTTTACATGATTTAAATAAGTGTGACAAAGTTAGAGATTTTTTTAAAGATTATTCTATTGACATTGCTTTCTTTCAGGAAACTAAAATTAATTGTCCAGATATTAGTTTCTATAGAAGATTAGGTGGTTGTCATTTTAGAAAATGGGCTTTTAACCCTCTGTGGGCGCTTCTGGGGGTTTACTAACTGGGTGGTGGGATAATTATTTTGAACTTCTCCAATGTATTTCAAAGCAGAATTCTTTGCACATTATTCTTATTAATCTTATTGATAATTCTTTTTTAAATATTTTTAATGTATATGGGCCTAACTCAAAAATAAGTCGTCGGATTTTATGGAATGAATGCCTAGAGTTTAGATCTTTAGCTTAGAGTTCTTGGGTTTTGGAGGGGGGATTTTAACGTTACACATTTTATGGGAGAGCGCTCTCCACGGGAAGGTGATTTCTCTACTATGGAGGAATTTGACCACTTTATTATTAGTTCCAATTTGACTGAAAACCCTCTTTATAATAGAGAATTTACATGGAGTAATACTAGGGAATCCCCTTCTATAGCTCTTCTTGATAGGTTTTTCATCAATGATGAAATCGAGGGTAAATTTCCCATTTGTAGAGTTTCTGGTTTGCCTTACACTTGTTCCGGTCATTGTCCAATTATTCTCACTTGTGAAAAGCATTGGGTAATTAATAAATCAATTAAATTTGAAAAAATATGGCTTTTAGAATCTAGTTTTTTGAATTTAATTAAAAATAAGTGGTTTTCTTCGAATTTCTATAATATTAGAAATAAGGATAATTCTGCTAATATTTTTGTTTTAAAACTTAGAAATTTTAGGAATTTTCTTAAAAATTGGAATAAAAATGTTTTTGGTAATATAAAAATTATAAAAGATAATATTCTTAATGGGATGCTCAAAATAAATAAGATTGAAGAAACTAGACAACTAAATTTAGGAGAGCGTAATGTTCTCACTAATCAAAAAGAAGATCTTAATTCTATTTCAGAAAAGGAGGAGGTTACGTAGAAACAGATATCCAGAATCCAGTGGATAAATGAAGGTGATAATAATACCAAATTCTTTCATAATATGGCTAACGGTAGAAAGCGTATTAATACGATTAATTCCATTATTGTAAACAATGAAGAGTTAGTTGATCAAAGAGACCTTAATAAGGCTTTTACAGACTATTATAGAGATACTTTTGGTAACAAAAATAAACAAAGAATTGATGTTAGATGGAATGGTATTTGTCCGTCTGATTCTAATGTTGATCTTTCTACGTTAGATAATCCTTTTACTGAAGAGTAAATTCGAAAATCTATTAACGACATGCCAGGTGATAAATCTCTGGGTCCGGATGGTTCCTAATTTTATTTTATAAAACATTTTGGGATGTTTTAAAATTAGATTTAATTATTTTTTTAATGATTTCTATAATGGAACTTTGCAATTAGGAAGATTCAATTTTGCAAATGTTATTTTATTACGCAAAAAAGTAGGTGTTAATAATTTAAAAGATTTAGACTTATTTCATTGATTAATTGTTCCGTTAAAATTATTTAAAAAGTTTTAACTAATAGACTTAGTATAAGAATGAATGACCTAATCGACTGTTCACAATCTGCTTTCATTAAAGGGAGAAATATCACCGATGTGGTGGCAGTTGTTCAAGAGTACATTAATCATTGTTGTAAGAATAATATTACCTATGCTATTTTAAAACTAGACTTCGCAAAATCTTTTGATTCGGTAGATTGGGATTTTCTAGTAGATATTTTTCATGCTAGAGGTTTTAGTCATAGATGGATTAGGTGGATCATGAATTTGCTTAAAACTGGTAACTCTAGTATTATGGTAAATGGTATTTTAGGTAATAAAATTCAATCTAAGAGAGCTTTAAGGCAAGGGTATCCTTTATCGCCTCTTCTGTTTAACTTAGCCGTAGATGTTTTTGCTATGATAATTAAAAAAGCGGTTGGCAATGGATCACTGGGAAATATAGGTAATGATATATCACGTCACGGTATACCAGTCCTTCAATTTGCAGACGATACCTTGCTTTGTTCATCTCATTTACCTAGACACATTATTTCTCTTAAGTTTATTCTATATAGTTTTGAACTTCTACCAGGTTTAAAAATAAATTTGGATAAAAGTTCTGTTTTAGTTTTAAATAATTTTGAGAAAGTTGAAAATTTAGTTGCTGATATGCTAAATTGTAAAACTATGATTTTTCCTTTTGACTATCTTGGTTTTGTGATTAGAGATACTAAACTAAAACATTAAGATTGGTTTATAATCATAGATATATTCAAAAATAGGATTTCTAATTGGAATGGGAGATTTTTATCTAGAGCGGGTAGACTAGTTCTAATTAATTCTGTTTTATCATCTCCCTGATCCATTGGATGTCTATGCATCTTTTTTGTGATTGGGTGATTGATAAAATAGATAAAATTAGAAGAGATTTCTTATGGAGTGGTGAAAATTCAAATAGCTGCACAAAATGTTTGGTAAATTGGGAAACTGTTTGTAAATCCAAAAATGATGGTGGTTTAGGAGTCATTAATTTGCATAGTACGAATTTGTCTCTACTAGGTAAATGGTTATGGAAGTTTAAGCATATAAATGATAATTTCACTTGGAAAGAAATTATTTCTAAATATTACTACAATGGTAGTAAAAATATATATCAAATTACTCCTTTGGTCATCTGTAAACAATCTTATTTTTGGAAATCCATTTTAAAAAGCCTTGAGATTTTTAACTTAGGCATTAATATTATAGTTCATTTAGGTAATATTACTTCTTGTTGGCATGACTGTTGGATTTCCGTTATCCCTCATAGGATTGAGTTTAGAGGTTGTATGATATTTGTAATTTTAAATATGCATTAATTTTAGATGTTTTTTCTCCCGAAAATGACCCTTCTTGGAATTTTAGTTTTAACAGAATTCTTGTAGGTTCAACCCTTAGGAAGCTTTCTTTGCTTTACACTCTATTAAATCTTTATAACATTGGTAATGATAATGATTATATTAGTTGGGAGTGGGATAAGAGTAAGAAATATTCTTTTAATTCTTTTTGTAGATTTATTAACTTTTCGGGTATAACTAATAACTTTTTTAAATTTATTTGGAAATCAAATGCTCCTCCTAAGTCTAAAATTCACATATGGTTAATCATGCATGGAAAACTAAATACTATAGAATTTTTAAAAAGAAAATTTTTACAAATTGGTGATAAATTTTATTTTTGTAATATGCATTTTGAAGATATTAAACATACATACTTCGTTTTATGGATATTTAATTTATTCTAACTAATACCCTAATTTTTTTTGATTTTAATACTATTACTAGAATTACTGATTATGAATTATATTGGAATACTTTTTGATTTATGTTCAATATGGATAATAGATACTTACTTGATACTTTATTCATTATATCTTGTTGGTATATCTGGTTTGAAAGAAATCAGAGCATATTTAATAATAATAATCACATTAATAATTTTTTTTTTAATTTCATCCTTTTGCTTTAATTGGATCTCTGTCCTAAATATAAATTAGCTAAAAATAATCTTTTTAAGGAATATCTTAATAAGGTTAGTAATAATATTAATATATTCAAACATAATAATAATATTTTTGTCATTAATAATAATAGTATTAATATTTTTTCAAACTTAAATGATGATCCCACTGTGTACCATAATTTGCTTTTGATTATAGGTCCACAAAGATAATTCCAGAAATGTCTTTGATTTTATTTTAGTTATTATTGTACTTGTTAATACTTCTTTAATTTTCTTTAGTATGGAATATATTACCTTTACTTTTTTAGAACTTTTAGTTTTCTTACAAGTTTATCTTTGCTTTATTATGTCCTATTAGATTTTTATGTACACATATATGTATATACATTTTATTTATGTACATATATGTGTAGCATTCTAACTATTTTCCCAGTTAATTTTCAGTTATAGGTCTAGGATAGATAGGATATTAGTGTCTCTTTGCAGGTGCACATGATTGCTGTTTCCAGGATTGCCGATCACACTAAGGGATTTTTCTCAGTACATCTTCAGCTTCACTTAGGCGTTCTATCTTCAGGAGGATTCACTCCTCAGCCAAGTGCTACCTCAAGCTATACCGAGTTTTCAGAGTGGAGTTTTACTTTCTTGATCACTAGTCATTTTACTCCAGATTAGCCACAGCCCTATTCCTTCTGAGGCAGCAGCTCAGAGTTTCCTTACTAGATGGTGTTGACTTTTGGTATCTTTGATTTTTTTAAATTCAGTTTTTCAGGTACTTCTCATACCTTACTATTGGGCGGTGGACATGCCGAAGCTCGATATTGCGGTGAAATGGGCGGTGGCTTTGCCGGAGCTCATTATAGGGGCACCTGTGTTTTTCCTTGGATACTTGTACTTAGATTTATTACCTGCGGGGCATGTTGGCAGCACCCTGTTGTGTGTTATACATATAGTTTCATGTGTGTTCTCCTCTATTGCTAAAGGATCACACATTTTTCCCAAAAAAATATAACTTCCAACCATTTCAAAGCGTAGCTTAAGTTTATAATATTTCTTGCACTCTTAATTCTTCATTTATAAACATAAGTTCATTTTAAAGCATTTTTGTTATTAAGCTTTTACTTGTATAATATTTTATTACCTATTCATTTTACATTTCAAATTTTAAATTATTTCGAGCAGGTTTAATATATGATTTTAGAATGTAACCGAGTGTTATACAAATTATCTTATTCATTTTGGTTAACAAAATGTTCAGTAGTTTACATCTTCTTAATTTTTTATTATCTTTTAATTTACAAATAAAAAATCTCCAATTTCTTTTTACTCTCATTAAACTGTTACCTTTTAATTCAGGTTTTAATTTTGGAAGTTTCCAACTTATAAAAATAGTCAAGATTCTTTTCTATTGTAATAACTCAAAATCATTGATTAACAGAAAAATTAAGAATTAAATAACAGATTTCATTGCAAATCATCCCAAAATAATATATGCTTATATATTTTGTATAGCAATACATACTTGGAAACTAAAATTTGTTTATCAAAAGAAATTTATAGCAAAGCTACTACAGTGGTCTTTCACTTTGAAACTCGAAAATGAATGTCGATGATGCCGCGATCTTCGCTGAAATTATTTTCCAGCGATAGAAGAAGGGAGTACAGAACTTATTTCCTTTAAAAATTCTTTCAAAACATTTCATTCAAATAAATATTTCTATCAAAATACTTTGAAATTGTACTAAATTATCTTCCCAAAATATCTGAAAACCAATTTCAAAACTCCGAAACTTAAGTTCTCAAATTTCTAATTCATATTCACTTTATTTGTAAATCCTATTTTGCAGCCAATATTATTAAAATTTCACTTCCTAACAAACAAAATATCAAATACAACTATATCCATTTATAAAAAATATTCTTTTATATACAAAATATAATACTAGGTAAAATTATTTCATTTACCTATATTTCAAAAACAATATTGTGTCGGTCTTCCTCATTAAGTGTTTAGAAATCTCTGTCGATGTCATAGCATCCAATGTACCGACCAGAATTTATAAATAAACAGAACCAATTAACACAATATAAAAACATTTTTATAACACTAACAAATATGTTCTTTTATATGTATACGCTCAGACCCATTCTGGGGGTATTACTAACCCTATCTCTAATGAGTTTAACCCCAAACAGGCTAAGGTATCTCTAAACAAAACCTTTGATACCAACTATGACAACCTACCTTTTTGGACGGTTTAAATCAACAATAAACTACACATTTCTAACTCAAACCATTCAAAAGGGAGGATTGTCAATAATGTAAATAAGAAAATAAGAGAAAAGAAGGAAAAACAAAATATAGAATCTCACAACAGAATAACAAAATATAATACTTAAATAAACAGTTCATGAAGCTATTTTATAATATACATTTGATTACACAAATTTTTACAACAATCAGAGTACAAACAACGACATACCAATAATGGTGTAGCGAAAAAATACTAATAATGATATATACCAAACTCCATCTTCGTCCTCCAAAAATAAATTGTTCAACACTGAAAAGCTCAAATTGACTCGAGCGTAAAGAAAAGGTAAAGCATTTGAGTTGGAACTAAAAGATCTTATGTAAGTTAAATCAGAAATTAACAAATAAGAGTGTAATGGCTTTAGAGATGTTTACGAGATTTTATATCTTTTATCCAGTGCATAATGTGCATGCAATAACTTAAGAGATGTTTGGGATTTTCGATCACCTAAGGATCCGTTAAACTATTTATATGTAGTAAAATACGTTATACATGTAGTGTCTATCAGTAAAGTATTAAAATAGCATAAAGAAATTACCCATGTCGCCTTTAACATATTTTATAGGCATCGTAGTCTATACAGTACTACAAATTCCACCGTATGGTGGGCTATCAGGGAGCACTATATAGGTATGACACGAACCAAAATCGTAGTGGGCTCAATAAGGCATATGATAGGGCACACGAGGCTATATCCACAGTAGGATTCTATCGGATTGCAAAACCAGGCTGGTAGTAATGCATAACTATAGCTACTGCCCACCTCGAACAACACTCCCATAATCAAATCGAGTGTGGCCACCAATCAAGCACAAAGTAACAGAAATGGTATCGAAGAAGCATGTCCGATCAGAGGAGCGACCTCACTTGGCCTGGTTATGGCTCCTGTTTTGGTCATATCAAGATGACCCGAAGGTCAGGGTTGAATTCTTATCTCGTACCAGTAGCGTTTGGTAAACCATCCTAATTCGTTCTGGATTCTCGACCATGTGCACAGTTGTTAAAGTGGTTTCTGAATTGGCAGAGAGTATGACAATATTCGTCCTTGATCTCTTTAACAACCAAACGCTTATTTTACAGCATTGTCATTTCATAAAACATTTTTAATAATAAATCCAAAAAATAGTATATACCTCCATATCAAGATTTCCATATACTTGTTCGAAAAATATAAATAGATTCATTAATATCGAGGAAGATTTCGTTCAATCAATTTCAAAATAATTTATAAATCTTTCTTAACCATTTATAAATTATTGATATGCTTTAGAACTATTTATACAGCAATTTTTAAATTCCAAAACAGTTTACAACTCTTTCCCTTTTTCATAAACCTCTACGCAGAATCCTTTAAAACGCTTCCAAATCCCTTTATACAAGTTCTTATATAAAACCCTTTATAAAATCCTTTAAAACCCTTATAACTCCTTTATAAAACCATTATGAAATCCTTTATAAAAATATTTTATAAAATCCGTTATAAAATCTCTTCCAAAACTTTTATAAATTCCTTACAAAACCTTTTACAAAATTCTGGAATCTTTTACAAAATCTTTATCTATTAAAGTTTTTATAAAAGTCTATATTTATTATCTGAAATCAAAACTATATATATTGTACTAAATTAAATTTAAAAAATATATATTAAAACTATATTTAATATGTTAATAAATTAAATTTTTAGCTATTTAAAATATATATTTAAAACTAAATAAAATTATAAGTTAAAACCTTAAATTTACATTTGAAACCATATATTAACTTATAACTTGTAGCTTTAAAACTATAAAATAAATTATTTCCAAATACAACTTTTTTGAATAAGATCATTAAATTAAATTCGAAAATCAAGTTTATAAATCAAACATACTTTACCATTTAGAAAATAATTTATAATTGACCAACGGTATCCGTATATAATTTTCTACCCTATGGTCAAGTGATTGGGTATGTATCATTTCAATCCAAAATAGTTAAATTTCCTGGGTATATATCATTTCAACCCGTATCCCAAATCAATAATTTTCAAATCAATAAAATCGCTCAGGTGTGTATCATTTCAACCCGTAATGATTTTCCCTAATCCATAAGATCATTCGGGTATGTATCATTTCAACCCATAGTGATAACAGGGATATAAGCATCCAATCATACAAATGGCAATAAATAAACATCCATCACAATCAACATCCAAATCAGCCATTAAATTAAAACAATTAACTGGTTATCATTATCAAGTATTTAACTAACAACTTAAATTCAATATTAATTTAAATGGAAATTTAATTCAATAAAAATTCAAATGACAATTTAAATAACCAAACAACAATCAATAAATTTCTTACCAATTCATAAATTTAATTCAACTAGCATAAGAAGGTTTAGTATTTCGTGAGTGGGTTAAATCACTCACCTTTGGTATCAAGTGATTTAAAATTCAAAAAAAAGCTCAAAATTTGAACAGTCTCCAACTTCAACCAAACCAATCTCAAGTTGTTCGAAATTTCAGTACAATCCCAAAGGAAGAAACCGCATCAAAATCCGAGTTCGTACGCAAATGTTATGTGTGTTAGAAATTGAAAATTAAAATTAAAATTAAACAAATAAAAGGGCAAAAGAATAGCTTCATATACCTTCACCCTAACCCTAGGTTCATACTCGATCGAACCTTCCCTCGTCTTCAGGCGCCATCTTCATGACCATCCCGCCACTGCCATAACCACCCATACCTTGATCAGTCCCCGCTGATGGAACCACCTCGCAGTAACTACCCGGAATTTTGGGTCGCTAGATTTGAACATTTAATTCATTTTAAATGTTGAATATGTATTATAATTTTATTTTGAAATAAAAATATTTTGATTAAATTAACATAATTAGTTAAATTTCAAATACAGGAATTTAATTGAAAATTTGAATAATAATAATTTAATATTAGAATTGGGATAGTTGGTATTTTGGGTTTAAATAGATATAAAAAAATAGATTCTAAAATTTATTTTAAGTCTATTTGGATTTGAATTATAATATTGGACTGTTGGATGAAATTAAAAGACGATGGGTTGAATTTGGAATTTTATATTAATGTAATAATGGAATTTGATAATATAATAATGCAAATAAATAGATTTTGGTTCGAAATGAATTAGAATGATTTTTGATGTGAATATAAATTTTTTATGATTTATAATAAAGTTAGTAAAGTTTTAAAAGTGAAATTTTAAATGATTTTGACGATTTTGAAAATTGTTTGAAATTATCGACGAGTTAAAATAGCCTTCCCGGGACCAGTTTCGGAATTCGATGAAACTAGTCCCATTGGATCTGTAATAGTTAATTATTATCGTATTTCAAATTTCATAGCGTTTAGAGTTTCCGTTTGTTCGTACGGGTGAGAAACGCGTTGAAAATTAAAATCGAAAATTTATATTTTAAATCGATTCAAAAGGCTATCTTCTACATATGATCGAATTAGCCTCCGAAACATGTCCCATTATGTTCGGAACGCAGGTAAAACCTTATAAATGCCAGACAGCGTGTCTGATTTGGAGTTCGTTTGAAAACTTTGTAGATTGGTGGATATTAATAATAAAATATAATATTAAAACGTATATACATTCACGTTTTCAGGCCGAAGCCCTAGTTTGTCACGCAGCCACCACGAAATATTTTAATGGCCTATGCTTCGCGATTTTCCCTCTCGATTTTCTTCCCATCCTCTCATTATCAACAAAAATCATCAACTAGAAAATTGAAGTACTCGTTGAGTACTACAGATCCAACGGTAGATCTTTGCCACCATCGCCGATTGAAGCCTGAAATGGATCGGATGATGCCACCGTTCGAGTGCAGAAATCGAGGGCAATAGGGCACCAAGTTCATGCGCGTTTCAGGTGGGAATGGAGTCAGCGTAGCGCTTCGTCATGGTGGTAGTTGATTGTTGTCTAGTCGAGTAGATGGTGGGCGGTTTCTAACCTTAGTTGGAGATGATGGGTGCGGCTTCAACCTGGAAACGAACGCGTGAAGAAGAAGTATACGAGCGGATTGGATTTTTGATTTCGAATTCTTTGGCCTGATTTCGTTTGGTATAATATTATAATAATAAGAAATTGTTTTCAAATTTTAGTTCAAACTATATAAATTCATAACTTTTGCATACACTATCAGATTTCGATGAAATTGGCGATGCCGGAATCGCTTCGACGAGTACTACGCAGAGGAGCAATTCTGGAATTATTTGGAGCAAGTAAAAATTTAGGTTAAATCGAACGCCGTTGGATTTAATTTAAATTTGAACGCTCGTCGAAAACCCAAGATGAGTTAATCTCACTGACATCTGGATACCAGTAAAGTTAAATAGCTAATATTTAAATGTTTGATTGGTTGTTTAGCTGAATGTGATAATTATTATCAAATTGAATCGATATTTATTGGTTGTGCTAATATCTGTGGATGAAGGGAAACAGGTTGGAGGGATCCAACTGGATTCCTCACAAAATAGAATTTTTATTTATATTCTGTGATATCCCATTGATATCCTATGATAAATTGTTTTAGATCTTGGTATGCCGTGTTTTATGTTATATACTGGGATAGATTAAATTGAAAATTTAATTGTGTTATGCTATGATTGGGTGGATACAATCTAGGAATTTAAATATAAATAAATAAATTGGGTTTAAAGAAAAATAAAAGAAATTCTTGAGTAAAGAATTTAAAAGGAATTAAATTCAAGAAATGGTTGAAAATTTGAAGTGTTCGAAATTGTGATTTTAAAGGGAAATGTGAATTGTTTTAAAATAACAGTGAGATTTATTTTTAAAGGATCACTACTACAAAACATGCCATTTGCATCGGTTGTTTACTCCCCTCTTGCATCAGTTCAACAACCGATGTATATGCAACTGATGCAACTGGCTTAACAATTTTGCATCAGTTCTGAAACCGATGCAAAAAGGTCCTTTTTGCATCGGTTGTTACTAACAACTGATGCAAAATATCATGGTTGGTTGCTTGAACACAGCCCCCATGTTGCATCGGTTGTAATGAAAACCGATGCAACAAAAGAACTTGTTGCATCGGTTGTTGTTGAAAACCGATGCAAACTAATCCCTCTATTGCATCGGTTTTTTATAACAACCGATGCAAACTAATCCCTCAGAAACCATTATTACAGTACTCAAATAGACTCTATATATATGTATGTATATATATATATGTATTATTGATAATCTTTATATATATATAAAAAGAAGAAAAAAAACATGCTCAAAAAATAAAAATAAAAGATTATTTCATTATAATTTATAAATTCTGCTTTGGTTTACAAATTTTCACCTTCCGCACCATCACAAATTTACAAATTTACAAATTTCATTATCATTTACAAACACTGTCTAACTTCGCAAACCATCACAACCATAATTCAAACCATCCCCCATCACCTCTACATTGTCCATCAGCACCCACTGCACTTCACAATAAACCTTCATATGACCACTAACTTACATTTCACAACAGACATATCTGCTTACTGCTGTACTGCCCTTCCCTTCTCCATTCATCTACAATAATCTGATACGAAAATTTTAAAACTCTGAAAGTCAACTAACATTGATCTGATTTTCAATTTGTAGGTGAAAAACTTACTGTTAATTTAGTATATGGAATACTACGTCACATTGATTCTCTACATTCTTTACAGCTGCAATGTTACAAATACATAGATATTGGCTCTTTGATTTTGATACTTATAGCACGAAATCCTTAAATATGTAACTGCAACGCCATCTATTTGTTTATACGAAGTTCTCTGTCTGTTTTTTTCTTTTTCCTGCCTGGTATCTTGGTTCAACTATGTTTTCTCTCTAACTAAGCTTTTACAATTCTAACAGCTTCCCTGTATGTTGTGTTGATAGAACTTTTATGAATTTATGTTATAGGCCCCAATTTCAGAGCAGCTATGAAATACTTCATACAAGCTAGAAGCAATGATGATATACTCAAGACAACGGCACCAAATGCAAGTTATATCACCCAAAGGCATCTCCTGTCCATAAACATTGATTGCCAGTTTGTTGTTTTCAAGGTTTTAATGGTTAGGAAATCCATATTAACAAACATTGTTGCTATATACTACTTTGATTTTCCTTAATTTTAATGCATCTACTCCTGATTGTAACATACTGTTTTAAATGATATACTATTTTCCTACACCAACTGTATTATTAAACTATCAGAGAATGTAATAAGGTGTTTTCCTAAATCAAACACTCCATGCTTTGTTGACTGAATTGCTAAGTAGTGCACATTTATTGTGAGTGATAGTCATTTGCTGTTTCATGAAGTAAAGAAGTTTTATTGGACCATAACATGATCATGGTCAATTTCCCACAGGTCATAGAGAATAAAGCATGGTAAAAAATAAACAGAGAATGTTTATTAATTTTGTCACCTATCAAACTGAAGTCAAATTTCTCCTTTTGTTGTTTAAAATCTCATTTTGGAGGTGATCGCCCTTATAAGAAAACATGCAACATCTGATGCCAATCCAAATAGTTAAATGATAAAGAAATTTTGTTTTGTAATTAACTATGGTGTCTATTTTAAAACAGACTGAAGCTACTAGTATGTATACTTCCGGCTGATGCATAGAAATATACCGATGGTTAACCTTGTGATGAATAAACCTTATATAAATTGGAATAAAACATTTTTTTTGATGGCAGCAGCGTTTCTCAGGTTGTTTTTAGTCATCGTCAGCTGATAAACCACAGATATTGGACTGTAACAAAGATAACAAATATGCAAGCATTATTGTTTCAGTCAAAAGCATTGTTTGTTAAGGATTTACACTTGCAATTATACTATGAAAATTTGGCTGGACCTGATTCTTCCTGGATAGGGTTTGGTTCTGGTTTCATAGTAATGCCCTTTATGCTGATTGTTCGGACTGGACCAGACCCGAGAACCACTGGGTCGGATCCAGTTGATGGTACATATGACATACTTCAAAAAAAAGTTATTGAGTCGTACCAGCAGTGACCTATTGCTCATAATTTCATTATATTGTATATTGGAATTATATTTTTACAGGCATATCATACTATCATACCACTGGTTTCTTGAGGATATTATTGCCCATGCTTTGCTATTACCAGGGGCACTCATCCTGGCAAGTATTTTATTATTTAAAAACTATGTTGGCTGATTAATGGTTAATGATGTAACTTAGAAATATATCTTTACTACATGAAAACCTCTTCTGATTTGAAAGAACTTATACACTTTTTTTGGTGAGTTGGTGATAAATTCAGATACTTAAAATATTTCTTCCTTCTTCTATTATTTTCACTATTTCTTCTTCGTTTTACCATGTATATATATTTTCTAATTCCTTGTAAGTATTGCTTTGTAAATCACAATTCAACTCTATAGGCAGATTTTTCAAGAACCAGGGATGTTTCTTAATCTCTTCTATTGTTATTCTCTGTTACAGTCATTACATACTATCATACCTCAAATAAATTTGAATTGATTAGCAGTCAAAAAGCAACCTGGAAACAAAAAAATGTACCAACCTGTTCTGGGCTGGCGACAGAAATACCGGAAAGGAGTTGCTTGCATTCAATTGATATGCGCACATAATCTAGAATTGTATATTGCACACTTAGTATCATCTGCAAATATGCACATATTTTTATTACTTTAGTTCAGTGTGAATGAATTGTATAGGTACTGATATTGCTATTGCTGCTTACCCCAATAGTCTTCTTGAAATTTCTTGGATCATTTGAGTCTTCAAATGGATAAGCTCCAACCAGCATTACATATAATGTCACTCCACATGACTAAACATCTGCAGTCTATACGTACATACAAACATAGGTTCATTGTAAAATTTCATGCCAAAGAAATATATAATGCATTATAAGTTTTCATTTTCAAGAATTAATAAACCACTTCTATGTATTTAGGATAACAAATTAGAAGCTTGCCTTTCCAACGTATTCATTTCTGGATAAAACCTCAGGAGCTATGTTGGCTGGTGTTCCCACAGTTGATTTTGGTTGTGAATGTAGCTCAGATGACTGTAAATAATTATAATAATAATAATAATAATAATAGATTATTCCATTTTAGTGTAGTACTAGCTAGACTTGTCCATCATTGAAAATTAACCAGTGTGAATAATTGCACAGTTTAAGTTCAATCAGTCACATGCCTGGTATGAATGAATGATAACATTTTGCACTAATAGAAAAGCAATTCTACCTTCGAGTAGCCAAAGTCGCAAATTTGAAGGCGAGGGGACGTGCTTCCATCCAAAAGAGTGTTTTCTAGCTTCAGATCTCTATGACAAATTTGCTGCATTATGAAAATCATAACAAATAACTAAACTAATTCAATGATGCATGTTATAAATACTTTTACTTGGGTAGGAATACACAGTGCTTCTGCAGGTTAAAGTATCTTGACTAGAGATTCTATGACGCCATAAGAAAATTAATTACCATGGAATGACAATAGCGGACTCTTGATATTAATTGTTGAAAGTAAAACCTTGCCTGTCACACATCATATAAATGCATATTCATTAATATTTCAAAGGAATGAATATAATTTGATAAGTTTAGTTCAATATCATTATTGTGTTTCTACCTCATCTTCACTGAATCTTCCAACAGTGCATATTCTCTCAAACGGTTCACCACCAGCGGCGTACTCCATTACTATTGCAAGATGTGTAGGGGTTAATAACACCTGAATATTATATTTTTCATATTTATTAAGCATGTCAAATTGTAGCCAATTTCTTAAGTTAAAACACACTTCGGACTGAAAGTTCAAACCACAGCTTAATTATAATAATAAACAGTTGTTCCAACTTGTTATAACTTGAATGATTCCTATATTAAATTGATAAGTCCAAATTGCCAAGAACTGGTCTATTTATCCCTCACTGGTCTTAACTGTGTATAAGAAAACAGAGCCATCGGTATACTTGAATAAAAAGCTTGTTTTACCTAGCATTTGATAAGTCTGTTTAGAGATATGTAAAAATATGTTCATATCATAATAAATTATAGTAAGGGATCCATATTGGATTTGATTAAAGCACTACTGCTTATCGTTAACTGTTCAAATCATTTGCTACACTCTTAGTATATTTTTCATTGAAAAATGTGTAGCATTCCATCAGCAATGCCAAGTGAAATATGACCATGAACAGCAGACAAGAGTCCTAATTTTTCGAAAAAGTTGCAACCTTAATGAGATTTGCAAGTGAATAAATTCATGAAATTCCCTTTTCATTTGTTTATAGTATATGCATAAAATAACATAAACTTATTGAAACAAACACCCATTGAACATTGAATCTTATATGAATTGTTCTACCTAAAGCTAAAGCGTAAGCAATTGGTATTTAATACCTAAGTAATTGAAGGCATGAATCATCAAAATAATATCTAAACAACCAAGAACAGTACACACATGTGAGAATAATAAAATGCATAAGTGATTGAAACAGGAAAATCATACAAATAAAATGTGCGACATACTTTAGTTGTTTAATAGTAACACATTATATATAATTGAGTATAATCAAATGCAAAGTAAAGAGGCCAATGAGTTTAGATTGTTGCTATATACACGCAAATGGGTCTAATTCGTAACTTTCAAAAATGTATGTAATTCATGATTATTAACTGGAGAATGCAGGCAATCACTATACAATTAAATCTTATGTAAATTGTTCTAGATCAAGCCTAAATGCAAGCAGTTGAAAATTTATGTCTAAATGTCTAAAAGCATGGATCATCAAACTAAAACCTGAATAACTAAGGTCAGGATAGACATACAATAATAATAAAAATTATGTAATAAGTATACATGGATTATATTTGACATTATGCAAACCAGTCGAAACATAATATCCTAATAAAGACTATTATCCTAATATGGAGTATATCAATCATAGAACCATCAATTGAATCATCAAAATAAAGACTAAAGATGTCTGTACGGTGTATCCTAGCTGCAACTTAGAGTTATATGTCGCCATCGCAGTCGACTTGGACATTCTAATTGGACATGTCTTAAACAAGAATTCAAAAATATAATACTGAACATGTCTCAAACAAGAATTCGAAAATTTATTCAGATTTGGGACTTGAAGAAATGGTCGGTAGTTTTTCAAGTACAAGGTACATTTCATGTAGGTTCATATGATAAACCTTAACTTCTTTTAATTTACATTATGAAAGATATGTCAAAATATATCCGACACATCATTAAGTAGACATAAATATTTGTAACACAGAATGCTAACATTTAGGCAAGCCATGATGTATCCATTTCATACATTTTTCCATCTTTTGAAAGTTTATCTAGTATAGTATTGGATAAAATAAAATAGACAGAAATTAACAGTTTACAAACAATACATGTCTCTGGTTACCTTAGTTGAATGTATGATTTTCTTCTCAATAAGATGCATAAAGTAGACAATCCATACCCGTCAGCAGCTTTGCAAAGAAGAAAGAGTTGTCCAGATTCATCCCGAACAACTACGGATATTCTCTTCCTCTTGCTGCTAAATTCCAAAAAGTTTAGAATCTTGAACTCTCTGCGATAATGAAGTTTGAAAGTGTTAATTTAGATAAATGTAGCTTCTACTATGTTTGCAGTTCGGTGATAATTGGTCCAGCAAGACTTTTCACGCAATTGTAAATACGTACCTGCAACCGGTATAGTAATTTTTTTAGAGAATAACCAAAACAAAGTTTGCACAAGACATCGCGTTTTGATTGATTGAATCCTCCGGATGTTTTTTCGTGCAAAAGAGAAAAGATAGTAGGAAATAAATTATGCTTTTGCCTCTGCAATTTGCAACAACTAAGTAAATAAGCACAAAGCTTTAGAGAATAGCTAATAAAGTTCATAATATGTAAAAAGTTATGCAACAGAAACTTATAGTTCATATGGAAAAAAATAGGATGAAGGAAATTTATGTCAAGAGTAAAATCTGACCATATTTAAGTAATTGAAGACGTCAGAAGGTAATGTTACATAGTCAAGTATTATATTAAAAGCAAACAACTGAATGTAAACCCTTGTTCTGGTACCAACAATTTTTATTATAGTATATTGTTTATTAAAATGTATTACAGGGTACTCTGGCTATACAGAAGAATACCACCAAAGTAATCACCCTCAGTTCTTGTTTCACATTTCTTCACATTCTATAAAATTAATGTAAAACTTTATTCAAATCCGATGGTTTATGTTTGGGATTTTTGTGGCAGAGAACTAAGAATATTGGCTAAATTACTCGCTGAATTATAGTACATCTGTTCTAGTATTAATTTCAAAATATATATAAACAATTATGTATTCCGGTTGTAAAACTAAAAAATATTTGATTGTAGGTTGTTTTGATTAGTCTAATATGTGGAATAGAAAAGTGTAATTCATCTGAAGCATTCAAAATTTCAAACTATATGTATTAGTAGATAAGGAAAACAGTTCGATTGATTCAGAATTTTAGTACGTTAAAAACAAACCAAGAACAAAATATATGAATTAGCAAATAAGAAACAGAAACCCAACTATCTGAAATATTCGCTTCTAATTTGGTGCAATCATAAGAATCAGTAGCTGAAGAAGGAACAGACGAAAGCACATAGTTGAAACCAAACCCTCAATCGAAGTTAAGAAGGAACAAAAATATCATTCCTAAACAAATGGCGATCTAGATGGTTGATGCAGAAATCAAACTGCCGAAGTTAAACGAAAAAAAGAAAAAGCATTAAGTTGACAAACTTACAGTTATTTTAGAGGATTCACCAGCAGCAGGAAGAAGAATTCAACCCAAAACGTTAAAGTTACCTGTAGTCGATGCCGACACGATGAAGACTTTGGAAAGGAAAATTGATGTGAAGAGCACTAATATATGTCACAATTTGGAAAGGAAGAATTTGGAGAGGAATTCGGTTGATTAAATCATGGATTTGGTTAAGATCTAGGGTTTTTTTTGGAAGCAGGCGAAATACTAGAAACGAATGGGAAAATAAGTGGCGGCTGAAAAAACTAGGATGGCGGGAATCAACGAAACGAAAGTGCGTAACAAAAGGGATGCAAATTAATTTAGTTGCATCGGTTGACTTTAAAACCGATGCAAATACAACTATTTGCATCGACCTATTTGCATCGGTTGTTGGTGACAACTGATGCAAATTTGATTTTTTATTACCTATTGCTTTCTACATACCAATTGCATCGGTTATTAAGACAGAACTGATGAAAATAGTTCTATTTGCATCATTTTTTACTTCAACCATTCAAATGAGGTGATGCAAATGACCTGTTTTGTAGTAGTGGATGGGAAGTGTGCTTTTTCCTCGAAACTTTAGTATGTTTTAAAGAAAAGCTTTCAAAATATAAATGAGCAGTTTAAAACGTGTTTAGAATATTTTGGAAACAAATATTATTTTAATTGTTTAAAGTGTAAGTAAACATTTAGTTAAGTAATTATGGTATTTAATTATTTTAAAAAAAGTAAAGTAGTATTAAGTTTTCAAAAGGAAATTAGAATATAAATATTTGATTTAGTAACTTTATTTTAAAAGTTAAATTTGACTTCAATTACTTAGAAAACCCTTATATATTTCCTTAAGTATTATTTTCAATTAAATAATTTCTAGAAGCTTTATTTTAAATATTTTAAACATATATTTAAAAGTGATTTCCAGGAAATAGCAATGTATTTAAAAATGAAGAAGTTTATTTTTTTAAAAAGTATGGAAAGGAATTTGCGGGATAAACGTAAAATTTGAACTGGGATAAATCGTGTAGGATTTATAAAAAGAATACTTTGGGTTATCCTAAAATGGAAGTGTATTTCCCTGAAATGCCAAGTACGTTTTTAAAGCAGATTTTTGAAAAAGTTAAAAGTTTAGAAGTTGTATTAAAGAATGGTTTCAAGGAATTATTTAAGTTGTAAGAATTTTTTCAAGTGAACGTTTATCAAATTAGTTATAGCAGTAATTATTAAAAAGGGGTAATTAGTATAATGTTTAAGGAATATTATTAATATTTATACTTTACAAAATGGTTTTATTTTAAAGATAATCAATTAAAGTTTATTTGAAACTTGTATAGGATTTCATAGCTATATTTAAAATTCAGTATGACTTAACTCTATTTTGAAGAAAATAGTTTATATTTTATAAAGCAGTTTTATTCGAAATATTTTTAAAAGTATATGTATGTATGTATATATATGTTTCAAATTAAGTCTGTAAATAGTTTTAATATAAATGTTTTAATGTATTTCCAAGAATAAAGAATTTAAATTATTTTAAATCTTAAGGATTGGTGCTTGGATGTTTTTCAAGGGAAGTAACAATTTGGGTGATTTATTCCATGAGAAGATTTGGGTTTAAAAAGTGTTTTCAACGGGATTTGAAAATGGAAACATATCTGGCAAGGATATTTCTGAGAAAAATAAATAATGTGGGAAATTATTTATTGTGTGATGGATGTTTGTGAATGTTAATTGATAATTAAATCACCAACTATCAATATTGGCCAATGCGTTGATCGTTTCGAAGTGACCGGGATCGGGATTAATTTCTCGAAAACCACTTCGATCTGGTTTGTACGTATTCGTGGGAAAAACGAGTTCGGAGTTGAAGATGGAGCAGTGAAGTGCAAGGGCTAGTCGCTACTAATCTTGGAGATATTTCCAAAATAGATGTAGTAGGAGTAGTGCCTTTGGTTCCGTTCGAACCCGGGACGGAGTTGTATGGATGAATGCTTTCGGAACATCGTCAGGTGGACGTAGGCATTCTAAGTGAAACGTTCTAAAGGTAATGCTTAGCCTCAAGCCTCATCAACCGAGAATGACTGAAAATCAGGGGTTATGCTGCAAGGATAGGTGGGTAGCACCCATTTCAGGGTGAGGTCATCCCTGTCTAGATGTCCCTTTATTTCGGCTTAGTGGTGCGGTTGGTGATCCCAACCGTGGGGTGATCTTACTCGGGATTATCCGGTAAGGGGTATTCCCAGCCTTGTGTTGCAGGGGATCGGGAGTAGTTCTCGGTACGCTGATCTAGACCAGGTACTGTGATAGGTGGTACCCCAGTGCCTAGTCATTAGTTGGAAATCCATTCTCCCTACGCGCCTTTTACGAGTTTTGTTTGTATTACCCACTTTGTGGCTAGTAGTTGGAATTAATAGATGTAACAATTTTGGCTATTTTATAAGTATTTGTATATAGATCCTATTATAATATCAGAGGATTTTTATAAAATGTGTTTTAGCTATCGTAAGGTAAAAACCCGACATGTTTATTTGTAGCATGGTCTTACGAGATGCTTTTGTTTTCAAAGGATTTTTGAAACTTTAATAATCAATTTGGGTGTAACTTTATCAACTGGTATTCCAGACTGACTCGGGAGTTATTTCATTATAATGCTCGGGTCAGACCGAGTATTATATGTTCAGGATAGGATGCAATGGAGCAGGAGAGGAGCTGGAGTCCGAGACGTATTATCCGTACTTGTGTATATCCGCTGCTGTGATTGTATGTAATTGTTAGGCTGATAATTGTTGTTTGTTTGTGGTACTCTGATGATGTAATATATAAAACAGATATAGTTTTCATTTTGTGTAAAGATCTGATATATATATTATATTTTATTCCGCTGCGATGGTTAGATTCTGATATTGTTTAGTTCCTTCTTCCTTCTATCTCTTTTCTTTTTCCTCAACAATTTGTCTCTTCCGGCACTTGATCGTCATCATATCATACTGTCGAGTATTTTGTGTCGATTTCGAGGGTCGAGAAGGGTGGGGCGTCACATTTGGTATCAGAGCTTAGGTTGGCGACAACCTAGCCTTTGGTGGGAAAATTACACATTAAACAGAGTCAATAGTACTCTATAATGAGTTGAGAGTATTAATAGCTATGAGAGCGTACTTGTTAGTGAATATAAAATTGTTTTTATACTGTGTTGACTTATCGGTTGAGTGTTTAAGAATTATGGTCGGTGTGGGAAGTACAACCGTACCGATAGGGGTTTCTAAACTCTTAAGCAAGATAAACCAACATAGTATTGTTTTTAAAGTGGGTAAATGAAATAATTTTACCCAAGATTATATTTTGATATAAAAGAAATAATTTTCTGAAATTATTATATATATTTGATTATTGGACGTGGATATCTTAATCAAATAAGAATCTAAAATTTGATCTAAAATTTGAAATGGTTATAACCAAATAAAATTCCATGAGTATAAATTATACAAAAGAAGAAATACTAAATTTGAGTTAAACCAGAATTTAAATCCCGGAAATTTTGAAAAGTGTTTTAAATGTAATGAAAACAAAAGTTTGGAAATTTAAAATCTTGGGAATGTTTGAAATGTTTTCCAGAGTGTTTGAAGGCAATAATGGAATATTATTTTGGGTAATATGTTTGAATGGAAACTATTTTGAAATGAATTTGGGAAAGCAAGGAAGCACTGAACTCATTTCAGTCGCTGGAAAATAATCCTGATGATGATGGCCACATCATTAGAATTCATTTTCGAGTTTCTAAAGTGATGGATTGCTTCCATAATAATTGGGTATGATATCTGTTTAGATTTGTTTGATATACAAGGTGTTTTATAAATTTCAAAGGGGAAATTTGTTTCGGTATAAACAAGTTATTTGGAATCCGGAGATTTGATTTGATATACCAAGTAGGTATGTGTTGATTATTATTTCCAAAATGGTTTTGAAATAAAACAGGGTAATTGAATTCTGGTAAATTCTATTTAAATAATGTGTAGAGTTAAAATGAATCAACTATTGAACTTATTAAGTGAAGTTGATATTAATAAGAAAGAAATAAAAAATTTAATCCTGGAATTAAAATTTAACTTGAGTATATGGAAGTGAATAGAAAATTTGAATTTAACTTTGGATAAGTTAAATAAATTGGACTTAGAATTAAATTGATCTGGATTAAATCGAAGTGTATAATGACTTTGTAATTTTGGGTCATTGTGTAATGAATTGTGCCCATAAACTATTAAGTGTTATACTTATAATCTGAAATTGTGGATTTAAAATTTGCAAAGAATTAAATTGAAAGAAAATTTGTATCCTTAAGAATTCAGTGCTACATATATATAAATTTTGGAATTGTGATTATAAGATGTAAATGGATTAAAATGAGCAATATAAGCTTTTAAATAAATGAGTTGATGAACATAAGATTAGGAAATAGAAATTATAAAACCAAAATAAGATGGTTGGTACTTTATGGAAAATTCAAAATTTAAATCCTAAATGAAATGTAAATTGAAATAAGGTGAAGAAAATATAAAAGATAAAAGGTAAATGGACTTAAGTTAGTAAATAAGTTTTAAAACTTGTGTATTAGAAAGTAAAAATTTAAAGTGAATGGTAAGAATTTAAGTTGGCTAAATAAGTTTAGTTGAAAGGATATTGTATGAATAAGATTTTAACTCAACAAATCCAAAGGAATTGTTTAATAAATGAATTTAGTGTAAGCTAAATTAAATAAAGAGAAGCTTGAAGATGGATCTATAGTAAACTAAATTAAATAGAATTTGTATTGGCATAGATGAAAATTTGGTAGTTTGTTAAAATTTTGAAAAGTAAAATAAAAACACAGTTTTGGTATGGGATTTAGTTTTGGCAATAAAAACTTGAGAGTGTGAATGAATAATGGAATTGAATTATAATAGTGATGATTTGAATTGTAAATAAATTCAAATGAGTGAAATGATTTGAAGTGGTCTCATTATTAAGAAAATAAATTTAGAAATGAATTGAGAAGGTGAACTAAAATTAAAATGGATTGGATATATAAACAAATTGAGTTAAAATTTGTGTTTGCACAAAAAATGGGCAAACACCTCCAAGTCGTATGACTTGGTCGATTTTATGTTGTTCTTAGCGATTTGGGTGATTTATGCAAATATGTAAAAAGTATGAACTAAACTGTAAAAGACACACAGATTTATAGTGGTTCGGCCAGAATATGCCTACGTCCACTTCATGTGTTATTCTCTTTCACTGTTCAGATTACAAGTGCAAAGCTTTGATTACATGTGTATGAAAGTTTTTTGAAAGTTCTGTCCGTGCTTGAGCTCTCAAACTTGTCCCCCATTGTTGTACCCCTACCCCTCTATTTATAGAGTGAGGTTGGAGGTAGGGGTCTTGGATGTATATAGCTGCTGGTGGGCCTGGACTGTCGTGATCTGGCCTGGAAATGTTGGTCCGGTAACGCCTTAGTCCGGTGATGGTTGGAGCGTGGATTGGTCCGGTGGTGAGTGGTTCGGTAGGGCCTTGATTCGGTAGTGGGAGTAGGTGATCTGGTCCGGTGGTGAGTGGTTCGGTAGGGCCTTGATTCGGTAGTGGGAGTAGGTGAACTGGTCCGGTGGTGAGTGGTTCGGTGGGGCCTTGGTTCGGTGGTGAGAATATGCCCAACATTTGCCCCCCCAAAGTGGGGCATATGCCTGCATATGTCGCGCTTTGTTTTCTCCTGTTTGGACACTCTCATTCGTCCCAAGTGTCGAACCAGTTGGTCCGGTCCTCCTACGCTTGCCTATAAGTATGGGCTTCACGCCTCTGTCATTCTTTACTGTTTAAAATAGCCGAATCAATCATATCACCGAACCAGATTCGACTGCCAGACCAGGTGAGGCTTTCTTTTGCCGAATAAACTTTATGCTTGAACTACCGAATGAGATCGAGGAATATGGGTGCCGAATGGATCCTTTGACTCGAACTACCAAATGAGATCGAGGAATATGGGTGCCGGATAGATCCTTTGACTCGAACTACCGAATGAAATTAGGGAGTATGAGTGCCGAATGGATCCTTAGATTCATACTACCGAATGAAATTTTATGTTTTGAATTATGAATGAGATTCCAAACTGTATGTACTTGCTTGTTTATATCTCTACACTCCCTGTTCTAACAATATGTTTTCTCGTGTTGCAGATAATGTCTCATAAAGTAGAAACCCGTTCTGACAAGAAGAAATCCAAGGACAAAGAAGAGTCCTCTATAGTGCCTACAGTTCAAGTAGAACCAGAATGACATGGACCACCCCCGAGATCATTAGTAGACGAGTACGGTCCTCAAGAGCTCTTGAGCTCACCGCCTGACTGTTTTCCCAGCTCCTTCAAAGATGAGCAGCTTGACATTATATCTAGATCTTTTGGGATCGACAGAGTGCATATGATGTTGCCGGGGAAAGGAGTGATGTCGTATAACCCCCTTGAAGGATATTTCGCTTACAGTAGGTATCACTATATGTGCGGAACCATCCCTCCGATCAATGTTTGGATAGTTAGCTTTATCACATACTTGAAGGTGGCCCCTTTCCAGCTTCAGCCCAACTCCTATGCCATCTTGGTGAGTCTGTTCATTATTTTCCAGCGAAAATACGGGTGCCCCCCTTCCAATAGGGAGATCCGGTACATGTACAACTTGAGAGGCTACAAGAAGGGGTCTTCCTATATTAGCTTAGAATCGGTCGTGTCTTTCAAGCCAGTCCTGTACTTATATTCAAAATTTAGCATGTTCAAGAAGGAATGGTTTTTTGTCAAGGATGACTCTGTTTCTTTCCACCGCTTCACCTCTGGCTGTAAGTTGAATCTCATTTATAATCTCCGTTCTGACTGCAATGCTCCTCCTTATGTGCTTTATTTCTTGCTAGCGACAGGTGGCTTTGCGGTTGTAGAGAACGACCGTCTGGTTCAGATGGCTGCGGAAATAGAAGCCATTCCGAAAAACGAGAGGGCAGCTTCTTATTTTATCAGGAACGCTAGTCTTTTGAGGCTCAACTTGATCCTGCCACGCCAGTCTGTGGTCAAGCAAAGAGACACAGCTGAGGAGAAGGCCGCCAAAGCTAAAGGAAAGGCTATGGCGAAGAGCAGCAAAAGGAAACCCTTCTCGAAACATCCAATTGTCGGGGGGAAGAAACTTAAGAAGTTCGATGGACCCTCCCCCAGCACATATCCAGATGTCCCGGAGGAGGAAGATGTGGAGGAGGAAAGAGGCGAGGATGAAGGAGGTGAGGTGGAGAGTGGAAGTGGTGGAGAAGGTGATGGTGATGGTCATAGCGATGATGGTGGCGACGGACAGAGTGGTGATGGCACTGGGGCTTTGTCTTCTGAGCAAGCAGGTGTGATCCAGGAGTGGACAGATGACGCTTTCCGCCTAACTTTTGAAGGGTTGGAGGAAGGATCAGATTTAGTGGAGAAGCCCAAGAAAGCTGACAAGGCCGGGACCGGCGTCAATCCATCTTCTAAGAGCGCTTCATCTAAGGCAATTCCTGCGATTCAAGGTGAATTTTTGACTCCTGCCGACTCCATTTATGATAAGGATTTAGGAATATTTTATGGTCAGCTCCCGTCCTGGAATGAGATACAGGACTTATTGCAATATCCTACTCCTCCCCAGGGTTTGTGTAGTAAAAGCGTCTCTTTACTCTTCTTAACTTGATATATTTCTTGAATTATAGCTCAATGTATGCTTGTAACACTTTGTTTTTATCACAGAAGTGGGTAAGGTGGCCAAGACATCAGATGTTCGGCACCGTCTTGAACAATACAAACTTCTCAAGGCTTCTACTAAACCAAAGCCTCCAACTAACCGCCTGGAGACGTAGTCGGCTACCGTCCTCTTCTTGGAGTTATCGAAGAGGATATCCAAAAGAAGAAGAGGAGTCACTCCTTGCTTGAATCTTCACCTGGTCCTCAGCCCCCAACTCAGCCTCTTCAGGATACCACGGAGGAGAATGCTGAGTTTATACCTTCTCCGCACCTGTATGAAAATCCTACCGTTACCCAGATAGATCATCCCGGCTTGGCTCATAATCCGTTTGCGGGTCATCCGGATCTGGATTCGGGTTCTCGTGATATTACCTTTGATGAGGCTACTGGTGAGCACCTTCTCCCTTGTAATCCTATGGTAAGAGTACTAGATGAAGCTAAGTCCCTGGACCTTGATTTGCTTACCACTCGGGTCGTAACTTTGGGGGACGAAGCTAAGGCAAACATTGATCGGGTTGCTAAGGAAACCAGGAAGCTGATGGGGCATCATGCCCGACTGGTCAAGGCAGGAGAAGAAATCGGGAGTGCTAACATTAGACTGCGGTTAATGGTTTCCGACCAGGCCAAACAACTCACTGATTAGGCCATTCAGATCTCTCAACATGAGGCCGCTTCTAGGCAATTAAAGAAAACCATGGAAGAGGCCAGCATGGCAAAGTTATGGAAAATGGAGGCTGTTTGTAAGGAACGGATTGATATGGCTATTGCAACGGTGGATGAGGTTCGGAAAGCGAATCTTGAGCGGGTACAGGAGTTATCCGGGAAACATGAAACCGCAGAGTTTGCTCAAACCAAGCTGCAGGAGGAGATGGAGGCGATGAGGAAATCCTTTCAGGTTGACTGCTCGCGATACCAATCGGAGAGGGATGCTGCCACTGCAACGCTGTTGGCTTCTGAGGACCAAATAAGGGAGTTCGAGGAGAATGAGGGGATAATGGATGAGATGCTTCAGGATATATAATTTCGCACTTGGAAACAGGGCAACTTATCTTGGATGGATGATTATGCTCGAGTCATAGCCAGGATTTTTCTCAGGGCCCTGGAGGAGGCTAAGGCCGATGCAGCTAAGGAGGGTGGCGTGGCCTTTAAAATGGACGTCGTTATGGCTCAATTCATGAAGGAGGAGAAAGCAGCGGTGAAGGAGGGTATGCGGCTGCTTACTGCTGAGGAGGTAGGTGTGCAGTTAGAGGATGATGATCAAGGAGAAGATGCTGGTAAGTCTTACCTTTTAGCTTTTTGTAACTTGATTGTTTATTGTTTATTCAATGGATTCTTCTCCTGAATTGGACAGGCGGGACCTCTGAAGCACCAACTACCTCTGTTCGACATGCTGAGAGTTCCAATCCTACGGTTAAGTAGATCTCGGAGGGCCAGTAGGATAGAGGTGAAGCTCCAATGCAGCCGACTCCTTGACTTGATCTGGATATCTTTTGGTTTACTTGACATTGTCGTCTATGGTAGTCCCAAAACATTAATGTAACTTTTAGGCTGTAATTATGTTATTCGTAACGAACGACTTTATTCTTGGCATGTAATTTTTAACTTAAGATGATTCTGTCATATTTGAATGCTATCGTTATTTTGGTGTGTTGCATAAGAAATATAGCTGTGCACATTCCTGTGATTCAATTGTGTTTGATGTCAAGTTCTTGCTTAAAATATAATTTCATATCTTGCAATGTTAGTGTGATGTGCGAATAAATTACAACTACGTATTCATATACAAAAGAAGAAAGTACCGCCCTTCATGTTTTAGTCGTAGACGATTGCTTTGAATGTCTTATATGACTGAGCATGGAATGCAGCTGAGTGACCTGTCATCCAGTTGTGAGTTCCTATTCCCATTAGCGAGCGTCTCATATTTTGTGTCCTGTACTTTAGGGATCGTTATAGAGGATAGGAGGAAAGTTTTTAAACAAAATAGAAATATAAGAAATAGTAAAACTTCCAATCACGGAAGGCCTACGATATGCTTAACTTCATGGAAAACGGGTTTTGTAGTCACTTTCCCTAGCTGTGGGTCTTGGAGACATTTGTCACCCATCTTACGCCTCCGCGGGGAGTTTCTCTTTTTTACCACAGCCGTACTTAAGACGCTCGGAGCCGAGATCGCGCACAGTAACTACCCGGGCCATTATAGCCCGTAATCGTGGGTATTATTCGATTTACTGTGGTCGGCTAGCGTGGGTGCCGATCGTCAACTGTGAACTACCCCTGGCTGGCCACACCTTATGTTGGGGCTTAAAGTAGGTTCACGGTTGCCGGCGAGCCGAACACCATAATGAGCTGTCTCGGCTATAGCCGGCCTTCTCGGTGGCTTATAATCGGCTCATTACAATTGGCTTTAAGGGCCGATCGCGAGCAATGAGTTAACCCGCAGCAGAGGGATGCTGGAGCAAAAGTGTCTCATTGGCGAGGGCATAGATTCGTATAGTACCTGTTAGGTCTTGTCCAGGTGAAGTCGCGTTGTTATGTGTCTTGAATGGGAATGCCATTACATAGGATTTTGTTCAACAGAAAAGGATAAAGTTAACAAGCAGCCAAGATATAAAGGAACAAGTTAAAAAAGAGACAAGTTTTTAAAGTGGTTCGGCACGAAAATGCCTACGCCCACTGATTCTCTTTCTTAATTCACTTCATATGGGCAGTACAAGTTAAGAAAAGTATCGAAGAAGGTGTTGGATGTTCCATGCCCTATGGAACACCTCTCCGTCCACCGTTGGCAAAATATAAGCTTCGTTGTGGAGATCTTTATGAACTACATATGGTCCCTCCCAGATTGGATCTAGTGCTCCGGAGCGCGGGAAGACTTGCTTGAGGACAAGATCTCCTTCTTGTAAGCTACGATGCTTGACTTTGGAGTTGTATTATGCTGCCACTTTTTGCTTGTGAGCTGCTGCTTTGAGTGCTGCATCGTTTCTTCTCTCTTCAATTAGATCTAAAGACATGTGTAGGAGTTCTTCGTTCTCTTCTGGGTTATAGTGGATCCTACGGTGGGAAGGTACAATAGTTTCGAATGGGAGCATGGCCTCCGATCCATATGCCAAAGAGAAAGGAGTATGCCCCGTTGATGTTCTGAAAGATATGCGGTAGGCCCAAAGTGCCGTAGGAAGTTCATCCACCCAAGCGCCTTTTGACTTTTCAAGTTTCTTCTTGATTAGAGTTTTGAGAATTTTGTTGACAGCTTCGACTTGTCCGTTTGCCTGGGGGTAAGCTAAAAATGAGAAGCTTTTGTGAATTCCGTGCTTTTGGCACCAGTCGGCGAACTCTTCGCTGTCAAACTGAAGTCCATTGTCCGATATGATTTTGAGTGGAACCATGTACCTGCATAGAACATTTTTGATCAAGAAGTTAATAACTTTTGCCGAAGATATTTCATTTAGAGGTTCCGCTTCCACCCATTTGGTGAAATAGTCGACTGCCACTATAGCATATTTGGCTCTGCCTCGGCCCACCGGCAGTTCGCCAATCAAGTCAACTCCCCATACTGCAAAGGGCGAAGGGCTGGTCATTTGAGTAATCTCATTTGTTGGTAGTCGAGAAATCTTAGCAAACTTCTGACATCTGTCACATTTTTTGACGAAGTCTAAGGCGTCTTTGTTTAAGGTGGGCCAGAAATACCTATATCGGAGTATCTTCTTTGCCAGAGTCTGCCCTCCAGTGTGATCTCCGCAGCTTCCTTGATGGATGTTTGATAAGATTTCCTTGGCTTCCCTTCCAGCGACACACCTTAATAAGGGGTTGGAGAAGCCGCGCCGATAGAGGATGCCTTCTTGTATTGTGTAGCAGGGAGCTCTCCTCAAGATTTTCTTGACTTCGTTACGCTCGTCGGGCAGTGTGTCATCTTGTAAGAATTTTCGGATGGGTGTCATCCAAGTTTCCTCTTCGGTTGCAGCTATCAGATTCACTTGCTCGAAACTCGGGGTTAGTTGCCTTGAGATGGCTACTGTTCCGGAAATGGTGTCGCCTTTCATGCTAGCTTGCTTTGCCAATTCGTCGGCCTCTTGGTTCTCTTCTCGAGGAATGTGTTTGATTAAATAGTGATCCAATTGACGGAGTAGCAGCTTGGTCTTCTTTAGATATGCTGTGAGTCGTTCTCCTCGAGTCTGAAATTCTCCTAGTATTTGGTTTACAATAAGTTGAGAATCACTATGAAGACAAAAAGAACTGACTCCAATCTCTAATGAAAGTTCTAATCCAGCTATTATTGCTTCATATTTCGCATCGTCGTTGGTGGTAGCGAATTCCAACCTTAGAGCATAATGTAGCTTCCTTCCCCTGGGAGTGATTATTACAATACCTGCCCCCGAGCCTTGTTCATTTGATGCTCCATCAACAAAGAGACTCCACTTGATGTCTTTTGCTATTTCAGATTGCTCCTTACCTTCGTTGGTAGTGAAATCGGCAATGAAATTGGCAATGGCTTGTCCCTTGAAGGTGGTGCGAGGATGGTAGGTGATATCATATTGACTCAGTTCAATGCACCATTTAAGTAGTCGTCCAGAAGTGTCGGGACGATGGAGTAACTGCCTTAGCGGTTGATCGGTTAGAACTCTGATGGAATGGGATTGGAAATAGTGTCGCAGTTGCCGTGATGTGATTAGTAAACAGTATGCTAGCTTCTCAAGTTTAGGATATCTGGCTTCTGCCCCCGTAAACCTCTTGCTTACAAAGTATATTGGCCGCTTTGCGCGGTTGTCTTCTCTCACCAAAGCGGCGCTCAGAGCATGAGATGACACAACAAGGTATAGCTCATCCCCTTCATTTGGAGTTGAGAGTACTGGTGGTCTCTGGAGATGTTCGATTAGGTTAAGGAAAGCTGTTAAGCATTCGTCAGTCCACTCGAACTTTCCTTTATCTTTCTTTAGAGCTTCGAAGAAGGGGATGCACTTGTCAGTCGCTTTAGAGATGAATCTGCTTAGCGCGGCCACTTTCCCATTTAGGCTTTGCATTTCTTTTCGAGCGAAAGGTATCCTGATATCTCTCAGAGCTCGGACTTGTTCGGGGTTTGCTTCAATCCCCCTGGAATGGACGATGAATCCCAAGAACTTTCCTGATGATACTCTGAATGAGCACTTTATAGGATTCAGCTTCATTCTATATTGGCAAAGTACTTGAAACATCTCGCCCAGGTGGCTTACGTGATCGTTGGCTTTCCACGATTTTACTAGCATGTCATCCACATAAACCTCCATAGTTCGTCCTATTAGTTTCGCAAACATCTTGTTGATGAGGCGCTGATAGGTAGCTCCGGCGTTTTTAAGTCTGAAAGGCATTACTCTATAGCAGTACAATCCCCGGTCAGTGATGAAACTAGTGTGGTCTTGATCAGGGGCGTGCATAGGAATTTGGTTATATACGAAGTATAGTCCATAAAAGATAAGAGTTCGTTCCCGGCCGTGCTGTCCACAAGCTGATCGATTCGGGGGAGTGGGAAGAAATCCTTCGGCCAAGCGTCATTTAAGTTGGAGAAGTCAATGCATGTTCGCCACTTCCCATTAGCCTTCTTTACTAGTACCGGGTTAGCGATCCACTCTAGGTAGATGGCTTCTCGTATGAAGTTATTGGCAAGTAAGTTATTTACTTCTTCATCGAGGGCTGCTGATCGTTCTGCCCCTATCCTTCTCTTTTTCTGCTTTACTGGCACCTTGGTAGGATCGATGTTTAGTACGTGGCATGCCACGTCTGGGGAGATTCCAGTCATGTCAACGTGCGTCCATGTAAATACATCCAAGTTGTGGTGGAGAAAATCAATGAGTTGATCCCTCAATTCTGCTCTTAGCTGAGATCCGATTTTCAACAGTCTACTTGAGTCGTGTTTGTCTACAGACACAAACTCCATAGCCTCTGCAGGCTCAGCGGTGGCCTCCTCTTTGTCCCTGGGGTCTAATTCATTGAAAGGATCACTGGTATATCGAGGAGGAGGGGCTTTCTTTAGTTTCTATGCTTCCAAGTTTTTCATGCAGAGAGTAGTCTCTGCATTCTTCCCTTTATCCTTCCTGCGATTATTGCGAAGTTCAGTTACATAGAAATCTCGAGCGGCGTCTTGATCTCCCTCTACTTTCCCTATTCAATTGTCTGTTGGAAATTTCATCTTCAGGCGCCACGGGGCCAAGACAATTTGGAAGTCAGACAAGGCTGGTCTTCCTAAAAAGGCATTGTAGGCCGAGTGGTTATCTATTAGCACAAATGTTTATTTCCATACAACGGAGCGGGGGTGACTTCCTATTTCAACAAAAAGGTCCAATTGCCCGAGGGGCATCTTCGCGTCTCCAGTGAAACCATGTAGTGGTTTGTTGCAGGGAGACACATCCTTCATTGACATCTTCATTCTATCGAAAGCATGCTTGAATAGGATATTTACTGAGCTTCCAATGTCTACTAGAATTCGAAAAACTTCAGCTAGGCTGAACTGGGCAGAGATGACCATAGGATCCATGTGAGGGTACTGCCTTCCTTCAAGGTCACTCCTATTGAATGTACTCTCATCATTCTCTTTTTGCTTCGGGTGGCGTTCTTCCATAACAGAATTAACGTTGCCTTCATTATTTCTAAGCAACTTTCCTTTCTTTCCATCCCTGTCCAGTTCCTGTCGGCGATGTGTGGTCCTCCGGATATGGTATGGACCACTATCTTCTCTTAACTGGAGCCGCTGGTGTTGCGATTTCCCCTTCCTGTTTCTGGAAGGGGTAGCCTTGGGTTCTCATTGGCAGGAGCTGGGGTCCTGTTCTGACCTTTTACATAGCGCTCCAGTCTCTTCCTTCTGATGTGTTCTTCAATTAAGTCCCGGAAATGATGGCATTCATTGGTATCATGCCCATGAGATTCGTGGAAGCGGTAGAACTTTCCAGAATTAATTGCGTTATTTGATTCCTTCTTGTACGGGGGGCGTTTGTATTTAACTTCGTCTTGGGTGGCCAGGAAGATGTTTTCGATTGTTTCATTCAAGGGAGTGTAAGCGTCAAATCTCGATCCTGGCCGATATAGACGCTTTTCTCCCTTCTTTCCCCTAGCATTGTCTCTAGAGTCATTTCTTCGCACGTCCTTCGCTACAGCGGGTGTGCTGCCATGAGCTGCCTTAGTTTGTTGCCCTGTTTGTCTTTCAGTGGCAGCATCTTCAAGTCTCATATATCTTTCGGCTTCATGGAAGAAATCAGGTAAGGTAGATGGTTTTTCTTTCGTTAATCTTCTAGCAAACTTAGTATCCGAATGCACACCACTATAGAGGGCCATTAAGATAAGTTTCTCATCGGCATCTTAGACTGCGGCCGCTGCAGCATTGAATCGGGTTAGATATTGCTGCACTATCTCTTCGGGCTTCTGTTTGATATTAGATAGGGAATATGCGTCCTTGGGTTGTTCCACATGAATGCGGAATTGGCTGATGAAATTTTCCTTCAACATTTCCCATGAGCTGATGGATCCTTGAGGTAGATGGAAGAACCAGGAGGTAGCTAGATCTACCAAGAATAATGGAAAGCATTTGCACAATACTCCTTCTGTGGCTCCGCTCATGAGCATATGCTGTGTGTATCTCTGCAAGTGTACAACAGGGTCAGAGATTCCCTTGTAAGGTTCCATTGTTGGCATTTTCCATTCTCGGGGAGGGGGATGGCAATTTCGATATTGCGAGTGAAAAGGCTGGTTACCCTAGCGCCTATCCCTCGATCTCTTTGATCCCCTTGGACGCACTCTCTAAACAATCGCGCCATCCTTTCATCAGAATTTGGAGCAGATAGAAATGATTTTGGTTCTTCTCTGCGGGAGTGATTCCATCCAGACGATCTATAGGGGTGGTATCGTCTATCACTCCTAATATTTTCCAGTGGCTGTCTCTGGTCTTCTGGTAGCATGCTAGGGTCAGCTACAGTTGGCACTTGCCTTGATCTTCCCCTGCTGGGTTCTGTTCCGAGCACTTCCTCGGGTCCAACTTCGGGATGGACTCTAGCTCGGCCCCATTCAATTGTGTTTCCATGGCTAGGTAGCATGACAGGCTCAGCTACAGCCGACCCTCGCCTGGTACCTCCCCCGCTGGGTTCAGATCCAAGCGTTTCCTCGGGTCGGAGTTCGGGCTCGGCTCCTACCATTGTTGTTTCTGTTGTAAGATTCTTCGAAGAAGAAAGATCTTTGTCGCCGCCGAGATCCTCCAGACTGGGACTCACCCCATGATTCAGTGTTGCGGTTGGATTCTTCAGCATCCCTTAAGCATGACATGAGTCGGTTCACCAAGGCTTCTTGTTGGGATGTGAAGCGGTCAGTCACTTCAGCCACAACCATGTCTAGATCTGCCCTAGTAATTGCTGCCGGCTGTTCCGTGGCAGGGGCTGTTGGATTTGCCTGATTTCCATTTTGTACTGCTGTTGGAACGGGACGATTCTCTTGATCCGTGGTCAATGGATTTGGAACGCTGCTAGTTGCGATGTTCTTTCCTTTGCTAACATCTTTCTTCTGCCTGGGAGGCACGTCTTCCAAGCAATGAGCGATGCTGTCGGGAAGAAGTTTAAGCGGGAGAAGCTGAAGATTCTAGCTCGATCTCTTAGTGAAAGCACCAAAAATGTTTGCACAAAAAATGGGCAAACACCTCCAAGTCGTATGACTTAGTCGATTTTATGTTGTTCTTAGCAATTTGGGTGATTTATGCAAATATGTAAAAAGCAGGAACTAAACTGTAAAGGACACACAGATTTATAGTGGTTCGGCCAGAATGTGCCTACGTCCACTTCATATGTTATTCTCTTTCACTGTTCAGATTACAAGTACAAAGCTTTGATTACAAGTGTATGAAAGTTGGTTGAAAGTTCTGTCCGTGCATGAGCTCTCAAACTTGTCCCCCATTGTTGTACCCCTACCCCTCTATTTATAGAGTGAGGCTGGGGGTAGAGGTCTTGGATGTATATAGCTGCTGGTGGGCCTGGGCTGTCGTGATCTGGCCTGGCAATGTTGGTCCGGTAACGCCTTGGTCCGATGATGGTTGGAGCGTGGATTGGTCCGGTGGTGAGTGGTTCGGTAGGGCCTTGATTCGGTAGTGAGTGGTTCGGTAGGGCCTTGGTTCGGTGGTGAGAATATGCCCAACAATTTGTAAATGAATTGGAATTTTATTGGATGAAAGTCGAATTAAAATAAAATAAAATTGATATAAGGGAAATGGAAATATACTGAAACTGAAAGAGCTTAAGCAAATTAGAAAAAATAATTATGGTCGAGCTTTATAAGGGGTCTTGAATGAGATTTGTTTAGATAATAAAATTGAAATGCAAGTGAATTTTTTTTAAATTAATTACTGTGATGAAATAAGAATGTATGAGTTGTAAATATTATAGAATGGGATGATATTAATATAAACTTAAGTTGGATGATGAACTTGAAGTGAGAATAAGGATCTGATTTAAAAATTGCAATGAAATAAGAATGCTTGGATTGTGAACCATGCAAAATTGAATAAAATTAATATAAATCTAAGTTGGAATTAATTTTAAATGATTATAAGCTTAAGTTATTGTTACTTGCTTGGATAACTTTGAATTTGCATAGAAAATTTTTCGTTTGTTGTAAACGGAAGTAAATTGTTTAAAGTAAGTAAATAAGTGGTTTTTGAATAAGTTGGAATAGGTCGGAATTTAATTTAGTGAATTTTCATATAAACGAAGTGAATTGTGAATATGATGCAAATATATCAAATTGAAAATGAAATTCGATTGTGAATCAATTTAGATTTGGATTGGAATAAATTGATGGAAGTAAAGCATATGTTAATCGTATGGAAAAGAGAGTGAATTGGTAGTAGTAAATATGAATTCTAGAAAGTAAACTTGAATTTAAATCATTCGAGAAGATTAAAAATGAAGTTTGGATTTGTCAAGAAATTAAAATCGTGATTGAAATCTTTGGATTGCTGATAAAATATGATTACCATGTTAGAATATGAGGTTTATTTGTTTACACCATGTAATTGATGTGTTTGGCTAGTTTAATGAGAAGAATGTTGATAATTTTTTTATATGATTGGAAACTCATGTGTTTGTTTAAGCAAGTACAGGTACGGGAGGCAGTAGATAGAGTTGGAGCGCATTATGCAATATTATTTAGCCGCTTTCTTTTAAAATGCTAATAAAGGTACGCCTACGCAATAAAAATAGGAAATATGAACTGTTTTTGGTTTTCCGACTGTGTGGGTTGATGTATATATATTCATATCTATTGTGATATTGCAAAAGCCCCTCCGTACAAGGGAGACTGTGCCAAAAAAATTCGGAAATTTTGGGAGTTATAAATTTTTTGAATTTTTTTGAAATGTTTCGTTAACGACAAATTGATTTCAAATAACAATTAAAATAAAAAGTGTTTTGGAATACGAATCGAAACTAGCAATTTTGATTTGAAGTTAAAGAATTTAGGAAAAGTGAAATTGAGATTTTCACTAAGTAGGTTTTGTTATTGAGTTTGAAGCATTCTTTCTACCTTAGCAAATTTCAGGGACAAAATTTTATAAGGGGGGAAGAATGTAACGACCCGGAATTTTGGGTCGCTAGATTTGAACATTTAATTCATTTTAAATGTTGAATATGTATTATAATTGGATTTTGAAATAAAAAGATTTTGATTTAATTATAGAATTAGTTAAATTTCAAATACAGGAATTTAATTGAAAATTTGAATAATAATAATAATTTAATATTAGAATTGGGATAATTGGTGATTTTGGGTTTCAATATATATATATAAAAATAGATTCTAAAATTTATTTTAAGTCTATTCGGATTTAAATTATAATATTGGATTGTTAGATGGAATTAAAAGTCGATAGGTTGAATTTGGAATTTTATATTAATTTAATACTGGAATTTAATAATATAATAATGCAAATAATTATATTTTGGTTCGAAATGAATCAGAATGATTTCTGATGTGAATATAAATTTCGTATGATCTACAATAAAGTTAGTAAAGTTTTAAAAGTGAAATTTTAAATGATTTCGACGATTTTGAAAATTGCTCGAAATTATTGACGAGTTAAAATAGCCTTTCGGGGCACAGTCTCGAAATTCGACGAAACCAGTCCCGTTGGATCCGTAATAGATAATTATTATCGGATTTCAAACTTTGTAGCGTTTGAAGTTTCCGTTTGTTCGTACGGGTGAGAAATGGAACCACCTCGTAGTATCTACCCGGAATTTTGGGTCGCTAGATTTGAACATTTAATTCATTTTAAATGTTGAATATGTATTATAATTTTATTTTGAAATAAAAATATTTTGATTAAATTAACATAATTAGTTAAATTTCAAATACAGGAATTTAATTGAAAATTTGAATAATAATAATTTAATATTAGAATTGGGACAATTGGTATTTTGGGTGTAAATAGATATAAAAAAATAGATTCTAAAATTTATTTTAAGTCTATTTGGATTTGAATTATAATATTGGACTGTTGGATGGAATTAAAAGACGATGGGTTGAATTTGGAATTTTATATTAATTTAATAATGGAATTTAATAATATAATAATGCAAATAAATAGATTTTGGTTCGAAATGAATTAGAATGATTTCTGATGTGAATATAAATTTTGTATGATTTATAATAAAGTTAGTAAAGTTTTAAAAGTGAAATGTTAAATGATTTTGACGATTTTGAAAATTGTTTGAAATTATCGACAAGTTAAAATAGCCTTCCGGGGCACAGTCTCGGATTTCGACGAAACTAGTCCCATTGGATCCGTAATAGTTAATTATTATCGTATTTCAAATTTCGTAACGTTTAGAGTTTCCATTTGTTCGTACGGGTGAGAAACGCCTTGAAAATTAAAATCGAAAATTTATATTTTAAATCGATTCAAAAGGCTATCTTCCACATATGATCGAATTAGCCTACGAAACATGTCCCATTATGTTCGGAACGCAGGTAAAACCTTATAAACGCCAGACGGCGTGTCTGATTTGGAGTTCGTTTGAAAACTTTGTAGGTTGGTGGATATTAATAATAAAATATAATATTAAAACGTATATACATTCACGTTTTCAGGCCGAAGCCCTAGTTTCTCACGCAGCCACCACGAAATATTTTAATGGCCTATGCTTCGCGATTTTCCCTCTCGATTTTCTTCCCATCCTCTCATTATCAACAAAAATCATCAACTAGAAAATTGAAGTACTCATTGAGTACTACAGATCCAACGGTGGATCTTTGCCACCATCGCCGATTGAAGCCTGAAATGGATCGGATGATGCCATCGTTCGAGTGCAGAAATCGAGGCAATAGGGCACCGAGTTCGTGCACGTTTCAGGTGGGAATGGAGTCAGCGTGGTGCTTCGTCATGGTGGTAGTTGATTGTTGTCTAGTCGAGTAGATGGTGGGCGGTTTCTAACCCTAGTTGGAGATGATGGGTGCGGCTTCAACTTGGAAACGAACGCGTGAGGAAGAAGTATAGGAGCGGCTTGGATTTACGATTTTGAATTCTTCGACCTGATTTTGTTTGGTATAATATTATAATAATAAGAAACTGTTTTAAAATTTTAGTTCAAACTATAAAAATTCATAACTTTTGCATACATTATCAGATTTTGATGAAATTGGCGACGCTGGAGTCGCAGCGACGAGTACTATCTAGTGGAGCAATTCTGGAATTATTCGGAACAAGTAAAAATTTAGGTTAAATCAAAAGCCGTTCGATTTAGTTTAAATTTGAACGCTCGTCGAAAACCCAAGGTGAGTTAATCTCACTCACATCTGGATACGAGTAAAGTTAAATAGCTAATATTAAATGTTTGATTGGTTGTTTAGCTGAATATGATAATTATTATCAAATTGAATCGATATTTATTGGTTATGCTAATATCTATGGATGTAGGGTAATAGGTTGGAGGGATCCAACTGGATTCCTCACAAAATAGAAATTTTATTTATATTCTGTGACATCCCATTGATATCCCGTGATAAATTGTTTTAGATCTTGGTATGCTGTGTTTTATCTTATATACTGGGATAGATTAAATTGAAAATTTAATTATGTTATGCTATGATTGGGTGGATACAACCTGGGAATTTAAATATAAATAAATAAATTGGGTTTAAAGAAAAATAAAAGAAATTCTTAAGTAAAGAATTTAAAAGGAATTAAATTCAAGAAATGGTTGAAAATTTGAAGTGTTTGAAATTGTGATTTTAAAGGGAAATGTGAATTGTTTTAAAATAATAGCGAGATTTATTTTTAAAGGATGGAAAGTGTGTTTTTTCCTAGAATCTTTAGTATGTTTTAAAGAAAAGCTTTCAAAATATAAATGGGCAGTTTAAAATGTGTTTTGAATATTTTGGAAAGAAATATTATTTTAATTGTTTAAAGTGTAAGTAAACATTTAGTTAAGTAATTATGGTATTTAATTATTTAAAAAAAAGTAAAGTTGTATTAAGTTTTCAAAAGGAAATTAGAATATAAATATTTGATTTAATAATTTATTTTAAAAGTTAAATTTCGACTTAAATTACTTAGAAGACCTCTATATGTTTCCTTAAGTAGTATTTTCAATTAAATAATTTCTAGAAGCTTTATTTTAAACATTTTAAACATATTTTTAAAAGTGATTTCTAGGAAATAGCAATGTGTTTAAAAATAAAGGATTTTATTTGTTTTAAAGTATGGAAAGGAATTTACGGGATAAACGTAAAATTTGAAATGGGATAAATCGTGTAGGATTTATAAAAAGAATTCTTTGGGTTATCCCAAAATGGAAGTGTATTTCCCTAAAAAGCCAAGTATGTTTTTAAAGCAGATTTTTGAAAAATTTAGAAGTTTAGAAGTTGTATTAAAGAATGGTTTCAAGGAATTATTTAAGTTGTAAGAATTTTGCAAGTGAACATGTATCAAATTAGTTATAGAAGTAATTACTAAAAAGGGGGAATTAGTATGATGTTTAAGGAATATTATTAATATTTATACTTTATAAAATGGTTTTATTTTAAAGATAATCAATTAAAGTTTATTTGAAACTTGTATAGGATTTCATAGCTATATTTAAAATTTAGTATGACTTAACTTTATTTTTAAGAACATAGTTTATATTTTATAAAGCAGTTGTATTTGAAATATTTTTAAAAGTATATATATATGTTTCAAATTAAGTATGTAAGTAGTTTTAATATAAATGTTTTAATGTATTTCCAAGAATAAAGAATTTAAATTATTTTAAATCTTAAGGATTGGTGCTTGGATGTTTTCAAGGGAAGTAATAATTTGGGGGATTTATTCCATGAGAAGAGTTAGGTTTGAAAAGTGTTTTTAAAGGGATTTGAAAATGGATACATATCTGGCAAGGATATTTTTGAGGAAAATAAATAATGTGGGAAATTATTTATTGTGTGATGGATGTTTATGAATGTTAATTGATAGTTAAATCACTGACTATCAATATTGGCTAATGTGTTAATCGTTTCGAAGAGACCGGAATCCGGATTAATTTCTCGAAAACCACTTCGATTCGGTTTTTACGTTTTCATGGGAAAAACGAGTTCGGAGTCGAAGATGGAGCAATGAAGTGCAAGGGCTAGTCGCTACTAATCCTGGGGATATTTCCAAAATGGATGTAGTAGGAGTAGTGCCTTCGGTTCCGTTCGAGCCCGAGACGGAGTTGTATGGATGAATGCTTTCGGAACATCGTCAGGTGGACGATGGGCATTCTAAGTGAAATGTTCTAAAAGTAACGCTTAGCCTCAAGCCTCATCAACCGGGAATGACTGAAAATCAAGGGTTATGCAGCAAGCCTAGGTGGGTAGCACCCATTTCAGGGTGAGGTCATCCCTGTCTGGATGTCCCTTTATTTCGGCTTAGTGGTGCGGTTGCTGATCCCAACTGTGGGGGGATCTTACTCGGGATTATCCAATAAGGGGTAGTCCCGGCCTTGTGTTGCAGGGGATCGGGAGTGGTCCTCGGTACGCTGATCTAGAACAGGTATTGTGACAGGTGGTACCCCAATGCCTAGTCATTAGTTGGAAATCCATTCTCCCTACGTGCCTTTTACGAGTTTTGTTTGTATTACCCACTTTGTGGCTAGTAGCTGGAATTTAATAGATGTAACAATTTTGGATATTTTATAAGTATTTGTATATAAACCCTATTATAATATCAGAGGATTTTAAAAAAAATGTTTTAGCTATCGTAAGGTAAAAACCCGACATGTTTATTTATGGCATGGTCTTACGAGGTGCTTTTGTTTTCAAAGGATTTTTGAAACTTTAATAATCAATTTGGGTGTAACTTTATCAGCTGGTATTCCAGACCGACTCAGGTGTTATTTCATTATAATGCTCGGGTCAGACCGAGTATTATATGTTCAGGATAGGATGCTATGGAGCAGGAGAGGAGCTGGAGTCCGAGATATATTATTCGTACTTGTGTATATCCGCTGCTGTGATTGCATGGAATTGTCAGGCTGATAATTGTTGTTTGTTTGTGATACTCTGATGATGTAATATATAAAACAGATATAGTTTTCATTTTGTGTAAAGATCTGATATTATATATTATATTTTATTCCGCTGCGATGGTTAGATTCTGATATTGTTTGGTTCCTTCTTCCTTCTATCTCTTTTCTTTTTCCTCAACAATCTGCCTCTTCGGGCACTTGATCGTCGGCATATCATACTGTGGAGTATTTTGTGTCGATTTCGAGGGTCGAGAAGGGTGGGGCATCACACTCGCTAAGGTGCACCTCCACCATAAACGCGAACGCCTCTGCCTCGTCCATTGAACTAGCACCATCGCCTCCAATATTCACAATCGTGGTGATTTCCTTCACCTTTGAGAGAAATCAACCATACAGATGCACTTGCCTTGCTTCCCTCTACCAACGGCAATATTCCGATCGTCAAACAGTCGACGATCTACCGTGAAATTGTAAACCTAAAATGGATGGCCGGGAATAACTGCTGCTTTCTGGCCAAATCATACCTCCAATCAAAAAACGAATTTTAGATATAGATTATGCTCATCAAGGGCTTTCCAACGATATATAATTTATTGTGCTTTGAGAAGTTTGAATTTTGGAGTTTGATTTTGAAATTGAAATTTAGTTTTTTTGAAAAGATAGGCATTAGGGACCGAACCTAGGGGAATAAAGTACGTACAGAAATCAAGAATTAAAGCTGCTAGGGTTATAGAAAATATCTATTTATATAGACAGAGATAAATAAGAACGAATTAACAGATCGAATTGGATCGAAACATAACAACAACCCGAAAAGCCCGTTTTGTTCCAGAAACGAAAAATAGGTCATCCAATATATCATAATATAGGTTTTCGATATTTATAAACTCAATGGAACTAGTTTCGAATCCTAATTCCATTATATACAGAAGTTAGCTTTCAAAATTAAATTATATTCATTTAAATTACATTAATTGATTTCTACGCGTTTCGAGCTCCGACGATCAAACGATAAGTCCGATCGCTAAGAAACTTGAAATTTTATAATAATTCACTGTTATGGATCCGATGAAACTAGTTTCGTCGAAATCCGAGATAGCGCCCAAAAACCCAAATCACTTTTAATTTCTAAATAAATGTTAACAATTTTCATCATTCTTGATAACGTAGAAATTTAGAATCTTTTAAAATAAATTTTCCATGTTAAATCCAATATTTAAATATTGCACTAATTTCAGCGTTCAATTACAGCTGAATAAAACTCCAGTTAATTATATTTTTATTCCAATCAAATTCTATTATTTCGATTTATACTTTTATTATTGAATCAACTATTACCTTATGAATATAATGAACAATAGTTTACATTTTATTACATTCTTATTCTATAGTTATCATCTTAACTCATATTAACTGCAATATTTAATTACATTAGATTTCATTGATTTCCAGATTAATTTCAATGTATTAAATAATAAGGTGATAAACAAAAAAATTGTCATATATTATTAATCCAAACATGTTTCTAAATTTATTGTTTGCAAACCAAAGCTAATAAATTTACGAACAAATTAATTGATTTCATATTCCGTAATAAACCTATTCCAATTTATAATACATAGTCTCAACATTAAATCCAACATGTAATTTATTCCTTATTTACAATTATAACCAAATTAACTTTACAATTATTTCAATTGGTTGAAGTTACATTAAAATAGTTGTCAATAACATCCAATTAATTATATTTTGATTATTTTCTCATTAGTAAATCATAAATTTAATTCCTCACAATATTAAATTTCAAATTTTAATTTAATTTAATATTTTTAATTCTCAAAATTACGGGTCGTTACATTCAACGAGACAACTATACATTTCAATATATACACACTACTATAATATTTGCATGAATATATTCTAGGAGATATGATGATCAACCATGGAATCAAGCTCAATTATTGAAGATAAAAATAAGGATAGTCATGTCATATTTAGTTAATATAATACTTATGTAAAATCCCTTTAACAACGATCACACAAACACAAACGTTTTTGAAAAGTTGCATTTAAAAAAAAATTGAAACACAAACTTTTATTTTTATTTTTCAGAAATTCAGCACATGAATTTATAATTCAGAAGTCTAAATTATAGAAATATAAATAGAACGTTTTTAAGGTAATTCAACCGTTTGAATTTATAATTCAAACATCTAAATAAAAATTCAGCCATTTGAGTTATAATTTCAAGCGTTTGATTCAACCTATTTTTAATTTATTGTTTATGTTTTATATTATATGTTTTTAGCCATTTGAAATTAAATTTCACCATCTGATCAGTACGGAAAGAAATGTCTCTTCACAGAAAATTCAAATCCGGAGAGTTTTCTTCTTCTCCAGAGGCTGAATTCTTCTTTAATGGTGATAACTTTCAGATAGAAACTTTCAAACATTATAAATACAAGTGAAATTTGACTTTTTAGATTTACCAGTTCTTACTTACTTTCTACACTCTACTCTCTTGTGAGTTATCAAAAAAAAAATCAAATTTCTACTTCCTCAATCTTCACATTAAAATCATCATCTAAAGGAGGTTATAAAAATGGTGTAATTTACTGACTCATAGAGTTTTATATAGAACACACAAAGTCAACAACTTACTACTTTTGTAGTTGAAGTACTATCAGGGATCTTCAGGCAAGTGCAGTCCTGTTCAACTACTCAGGCATTTTGTAAGATACATGTTCTTTCCGATTAAGTGATGGTTTCTTAGTTGATTCCAAAAGGACTTTGGGACTAGATGTAGGACGGGAAGTATGAACTAGTATAAAAAATCTATGGTGCACTTTAATTTAGAGCATGTATATTTTAACTATTGATATACAAGTTTTAGTAGAAAAATTAATATTACTCTATCCATAACAACTTTCATTTGGTATCGGAGCAAGGTTTTCGTACAACTGTAACAAAGTTTATAGAATATCATTCAAGTAAGATGGAAAATACGACTTCTACTTTTGTTGAAGGACATTCTAATGCACGTCACCACTATTTGATGGATTAAACTTTAATTATTGATCACTTTGGATGATAATATATATGTGCGTGCTAATGGGTATGACACTTGGAATATTACACAACTAGTTGTTCCTACCACTGATTATGCATAATGGTCAAACACCCAAATACTGTATCCTACTAGTAACACTAAGGCTAAGAACATGTTGTTCTGTTCTTTGGACAAAAATGAATTCAATAGAGTTAGTGTGTGTACATCTGCTATTGAAATTTAGCATACTTTGAAAGTAGCTCATGAACGAAAAAACAAAGTAAAATTTCAATGTTGAAAAATAATTTTTATAATAAAGCAAAATGAAAATATTAGTGACATGCATTCATGATTTCAAGACAATCAACACTCTCTTATAGCACTAGGTGAGACATTTTTAGATTTCTGTATTGTTTCAAAAATCTTTAACTCTTTAACAGATGAGTGGAAACAAAAAGTCCAAGCTATCGAAGAAGCTAATGATCTTTCTACCATGGAACCTGAAGAGTTAATGGGAAATCTCATGTCATACGAAGCAAATTTGCAGGCAAAAAGAGATCAGGCTCAAGAAAAAACAATAGTGCTTCAAGCAGTAAAAGAAGAATCTAATGTTGGCGACAATGGTTTTGCACCACTAGCCAAAAATTTCAAAAAATTTCTGAAAATGAAGAAGAATAGGAAGTTTGGCAACATAACAACAGCAATACATCATCTTCATCACTCAAATGCTACGAATGCGACTAATTTAACCATATAAAGACGGACTGTCCAAATCTCAAAAAGAAGAAAAATAGCTTCAAGAACAAAAATAAAAGATTCTTCAAAAAAGAAGAAGTATTTCAGCTCACATGGTATAATTCAGACTCGTCTTCATCCTTAAAGAGCGAAAGCGATTCGAAAAAAGCAAATATTTGCTTCATGACCTTTGATGACGATGTGATTGATATTTCTTTTGATGATCTTGTAGAAATTTATCTAGAATTATTAAACAAATTAATAGATCTCAAAAGAATTTATAAAGAAACCATAGGAAAATTAAAAAGAACAGAATTAGAAGTAGACTTATTAAAAGTTGAAAAAACAATTTTAGAAGAAGAACTAGCTAAATTACAAGAATCTTGCGATAATTTAACATCTCAAAACACTACCTTGAGTAGTGAAGTTGATATTTATGAAAACTAGAATGTTAAATTAGTAAAAGATAATTATAATTTAAGTTCTAATATTGATTCACTTAATATAGAGATAAAACAGCTTAGAAATAATTTTGAAAATCCATCCAAAAATGTTTTAAATTTTACTAAAGGAAGAGAATTTATCTAAAAATATCAATAGCTCACAATCTTCCATTAATAAAAATGGGTTAGGATTTAAAAACTCGAACAAGTTAAAATCTCGTCCTAAACATCATAGTTCACTATATGCTAATTTTGTTTCCCCGCCTTTTGGACAAAGCCGGGATATCAACAAACTAACTAAAAAGGGATGGATATTAGGATTGGAAATCGATTGAAAACAAGGCTATGATCGATACCGTTAAAATTGGACCAAGCTCCAATCAAGGTGGGATCAATTGGGAATGATGAACAAGGCTTGGAGAAGGTACGTTTCAAATTTCAGGTCAAATGGAGTCCATATGCTCGAGTTATGGATGGATCAAGGTTCATGGAAAATTGGTTCATATAGATAGTTTCGTATCGGTCAAGATGGGAATGGTAACATATTTCGAATCGATGGCTTTCGTATCAATGCAACGCGCATCGATTCGGTAACACACTCTCTCTCTTATATGTTTGCTTTGGGCCAATGGTAGTTCGTATCGATAGCATCACGATCGATACGAAGGACACACATAAAAGGAGGAAACTTTGGATGGATACGAAAGTCAATGGATTGGTGGAAACTTGGGATCGACACAAAGTAGGGATGGATACAAAAGGCAGGCATTCAGGTATTGATACGAAATAGAGAGCGGCTGATGGATACGCAGACATATGCTTCCCATAGCGACATTAGATCGATATCAAGGTAGGTGTAATGCATGGATACGAGAAAGCATTTCGTATCGATCATTTATTGATGGATATGAAGGACATACTCAGGATAGCCGTATTAGATGGATATAAAGGATCCAAGAGCCATTTTCATATCGATCGTGTTTGTATTGATCGATATGAAGGAATAGGTCAGGGGGAAAGAATGCATTGCATGGATCGAAGCGCAAAACTCGGATCAATACATAATTGATGGATGCATGATTGATGGATACGAAGGGATGGAGGCAAATGGATGGATACGTAGCCTTCAGCCTACTCATAAAAATATACTTGGATCGATATAACTCTTGTTCTAAAAGTCCAAATGCTATGAAATTTTCATAGAGGCTTTCTTATTCACTCAAGAATGTCCATGATCGATCTCATCTTCATTGGGCCATTTTTGGATCGATATGAATTGTACTTGGATCGATCGAGACCGATCCCAAATGACCCCAGATCGATCAGGTGGGCCCACCTGCACGTTAAAAGATGTGTTCTAAGTTTTGGGGCGGATATTTTCAGATCTACACCTATAAATAGCATATCTATGGCAACTAAAAAGGGATCTTCTTCTGCTTTCCTAGGCAAAACTCTATCATCTTGTTTTCTAATTTCAAAGGCTTGTAACCGTAATCTCAATATAAAAGGAATAAAAGGATCAATTAAAAGTGGATGTAGGCCGGAGACAGCCGAACCATTATAAACTTGTGTTCTTTGCTTTCTTACTCATTTTAATTTGGTTATTTCTTCACTTGTATTCTCTACATTATGTGGATCTGAGATCTGTGTTTGGATATTGAGGATTTGTGTGTGAATACTGGGCTTTCACTACATCTGGGGTTTGTGACCAATTTTGGCGCAAACACTTTGGTGCTTTCACTGAGAAGGCTGGCACCCGCTACATCGAATTTAGAGTTTAGATTTGGAAAGCTAAATGATCGGATCTAGAAGAAAACTTAGAGCTGAAGGAGGTTGGATTCACGAAGCTGGAGCACCAGGAATGGAGGAGGACATCATGGATCATATTCAAAAAAAGCATGCGAGATGAATATTGGATAGAACTATGAATCTTGGCATGGAACAGAGCTTGGATGAACGCTTGGAAGAATCTGGACGTCCCTCGTTGACTTAGGGATAGGATGGGAATGATGATCAGAAACAACCTATGGATGTAGAAACAACTAGAAATTGGAATCCAGGGCTTGAAATGGAAATTAGCCGGCGTACCTATGGATTGGATTCGCCGGGGGCAAACCCCGACAAAGGATAATGGATCGGTACAACTACCCGTGGAACTGGGGGCATGGATTTGAATGGCTTTGTTTGAAACATATAGTGGTGATGGAACAGGAGCAGCTATCATCCGCCACGAATAAGAGCTAACCCGGTTTAAGGGCATAGGTCGTCATCTCTTGATGGTATGGAAGGCTAAGTCATTTACTCATTTACGTGGATGGAGATAGCCCCTAGGCATGTTTTGAGATGATGATAAACCATGATGCTCTAGTTTGTGAAATCTGCTAACTTCTTTCTAGCATGGATATTTGCTTTTTCTGGTTTGGTTTTGGAGTTTTGTTTGAACTCTTGGTGTTGTTGGTTTTCTGGTTTGGATTTTGGTTTGGATGCTTGCCTGTTGGTTTGGATCTTGGTCTGGATTTTTGATATGGATTTCTGATTATTTAGTTTGATCTAGATTTCAGATTGGGTTTTGATTGGATTTTCATCTGGTTTTTGGTATTTCAAGTCGTCGAGTACGGACTATGCTCAGCGAGAACCCGAAAAATATAAGTCCTCGACCGGAGAGTCGAGGCCGGAGAATATAAAAGCCCTCGACTGGAGAGTCAAGGCCGGAGAATATAAAAGTCCTCGATCGGAGAGTTGAGGCCGGAGAATACAAGTCCTCGATCGAAGAGTTGAGGCCGGAGAATACAAGTCCTCGATCGGAAAGTTGAGGCCGAAGAATACAAGCCCTGGACTAGAGAGTCGAGGCTGGAGAATACTAAAGTTCTCGACTGGAGAATATAAGACCTTGAACGAAGAGTCGAGGCGGGAGTAGGATAAAATGACCTGGAAAGGTCTATGGATTTGGATTAGCACCCAGAGAGATCTCGACTTTGGATTTGGACCCGGCGAGGTCCCAGACTTGGATAATTCGACCCAGAGAGGTCATGGATTTGGTTATTGGATTTTGGATATGGATGGATTAGAGCTCAGTTCTTGAGCTTGGATGGATATGGAATTGGCTAAGGATTTGGTTACTAGATTTAGGATTAGATATCGACTCGAAGCAGTCATGGATTTGGATAAGGATATGGCTATGGCACTCGAATAGAATGGCTTGGTGATGGATTGGATTATGGATCAGATGGTATGTCTATGGATGGAATTTGGACTTCGGATGTCAGATTTAAAGCTAGTAAAAACATGCTTTCCTATCGCAAGGCATGTTTCGGTGGGAAAATGTTACCCCGCCACTTGGACAAAGCTGAGATATCAACAAACTGGCTAAAAAAAGATGGATATTAGGATTGGAGATCAATTGGAAACAAAGCTATGATCAATACCATCAAAGTTGTACTAGGCTATAATCAAGTTGGGATCGATTGGGAATGATGAACAAGGCTTGGAGAATGTACATTTCAAATTTTAGATCAAATAGAGCTCATATGCTCGAGTTATGGATGGATCAAGGTTTATGGAAAACTGGTTCATATCGATAGTTTTGTATTGATCAAGATGGGTATGGTAACATACTTCCGATCGATGGCTTTTATATCAATGCAACGCGTATCGATTGGGTAACACACACTCTCTCTTGTACGTTTGCTTTGGGCCGATGTAGTTCGTATCAATAACATAATGATCGATAAGAAGGACACACATAAAAGGCGGCAACTTTGGATGGATACGAAAGGCTATGGATTGGTGTAAACATGGGATCGACATGAAGAAGGGATGGATACGAAAGGCAGACATTCAGGGATCGATACAAAATAGAGAGTGGCCAATGGATATGCCGACATATGCTTCCCAGAGCGGCATCAAATCGATACGAAGTTAGGTATAAAGCATGGATACGAGAAAGCGTTTCGTATGGATCATTTATTGATCGATACAAAGGACATACTCAGGATAGCCACGTTGGATGGATAAGAAGGATCCAGGAGCCTTCTTCATATCGATCGTGTTCGTATCGATCGATCTGAAGGAACCTGTCGAGGGAAAGAGCGCGTTGCATGGATCAAAACGCAAAACTCAGATCGATATGTAATTGATGAATGCATGATTGATGGATACAAAGTGATGGAGGAAAATGGATGGATACGAAATCCATGGATATGAAGCCTTCAGCGTACTCACAAAAACAAATTTGCATCGATCATAACTCTTGTTCTACAAGTCCAAATGCTATGAAATATTCATAGAGGCTTTCTTATTCACTTAGGAAAGTTCATGATCGATCTTTGCTTCATTGGGTCATTTTTAGATCGATATGAATTATACTTGGATCGATCGGGATCGATCCCAAACGACCCCATATCGATCTGGCAGGCCCACCTACATATGAGAAGAGGCATTCCAGGTTTTAGGGTGGATATTTTCAGATCTACACCTATAAAAAGCAAATCTATGGCAACCAAAAAGGGATCTTCTTCTTCTTTCCTAGGCAAAACTCTATGATTTTGTTTACTGATTTCAAAGGCTAGTAATTGTAATCTCAATATAAAAGGAATAAAGGATTAATTAAAAGTGGACGTAGGTTGAAGATAGCCGAACCACTATAAATCTTGTGTTCTTTGCTTTCTTACTCATTATAATTTGGTTATTTCTTCACTTTTATTCTCTACATTATTTGGATCTGAGATATGTGTTTGGATATTGAGGATTTGTGTGTGAACATTGGTGCTTTCACTACTTCTGGGGTTTGTGACCAATTTTGGTGCAAACTAATTTCAAGAAGGAAAAGAAAGTTAGCCAATCAAAACCTACTACCATAATTAATAAATATATTAAGATATGGGATTTTTAATCATCTCATTCGAAATAAGTATGTAGAAACATTTATATCTAATGTACATAAAAATTCTGATTTTATTTTTAAAGGAACACCAAACCCTTTTGGGTATAGCTTCCTAATGCCAAACTCTTATGATCCTAACATAGGAAGTGGGTACCAATTTAACTTAATATTTCTTGCAAGTACCAAATAACAAAAGAGGGAAAATAGATACTCGATAGCAGTTTCTCAAAGCATATAATAGGGAACAAAGAAATCCATCGAACATTATCTGCTCAAACGGAGGAACCGTCACTTTTAGAGATAACTTCAAAGGGTGCATCATTGAAAAAGGAAATGCGAGCAATGATAATATATCTAATTCACCTTTTATTACAAATGTATTATCAATTAAGAACTTAAAACACAATTTACTTAGCTTTAGTCAACTTTGTGACAAGGGTTTTAGTATTTCCTTTGAAAAAGGTAAATGTAATATTTTTTACCAAAAAGAATTTAATTTTGAAGGGATTAGAAAAAGAAATATTTATGTTTTATATATGAAGATAAATCATAATATTGATATGTGTTTAATGGCTAAAGAGAATGATCCTTGGCACAAAAGATTTTGTCCATCAACTTAAATCCATAAATAAACTATCTATATAAGGTTTAAGGAAAATGAGTTTTAAAGTTAATAATTTATTTGATGCTTATTAATTAGGAAAATTAACAACGTCTTCATTTAAATCTAATAAATTAATATCTACATTACAACCTTTAGAGCTACTTCATCGGGATCATTTTGGTCTGACACAAGGCAATCTATAAACCATTACAAATACGTTTTTTTATAGTAGATGATTTCTCTAGATACATTTGGACATTATATTTAAAATGTAAAAGTGACACTTTTGAAACTTTTAAATTTTTTGAAAAAAGAATACAAAACATAAAGATTTTAAAAATTAAGAATATTAGAATTGATCACGGTGGCAAATTTAAAAACGAACTATTTAATCATTTTTGTATCAAAAAGTGTATTAGCCACAATTTCTCCTTTCCAAGAACCCCACAACAAATTGGTGTTGTAGAAAGTAAAAAAATAAAGTTCTATGGGAATGCCCTTGAACTTTGCTAATTTTTAGCCAATTACCAAAAAACTTTTAGGCAGAAGCTGTGTCTACTACCTGTTATGTTCTAAATTGTGTCACTATAAGACCTCTAACAAAATACACACCAAATGAACTATTTAATTGGAGAAAACCAAATATTTCCTATTTTAGAATTTTTAGTTTGAAATGTTTTATTGTAAATATGAAGATCAATTGGGAAAATTCGATCTGAAATCCGATGAAGGAATATTTGTTAGATATTCGAAACAAAGTAAAGCATATAGAATTTTGAATAAAAGATCAAAAATAATAGAAGAAACTTTACATACATCTTTTGATGAAAAGTTTAGAAATAGCAAGGATGATGAAGAAAAAATCATAATTAATAATTCACCAATATTATATAATTGTCCTCAAGAAACTCAAAATGGTCTTAAATCTCCTCCACATTAATTAAAAGATCATCTTATAGGAAATATAATTACTGATGTAAATACTAATGTTAAAACTAGAACTCAGTTTAAAAAAAGGGGTAACATAGGTTTTATATCAAATATTGAACCTAAAAATTATAAAGAAGCATCTAAAGTTGATTTTTAGATTCTTGCAATGCAGAAAAAATTAAATCAATTCGAGTTAATGATGTCTGGGAATTAGTTCCAAGACCAAATGATCAAACTTTCATTGGAACAATTGGTTTACAAAAATAAATTTGATGAAAATAGAGATATAACTAGAATAAAGCAAAGCTGTTGCACAAAGATATAATCAAGAAGAATGTGTAAATTATGAAGAGACATTTGTTTCTATAGTTAGATTAGAAGCAATATGTATTTTTTGAGCTTTCTTTTGTCACCATAGTTTTAAATTATATCAAATGGACGTTGAAATAACATTTTAAAATGGCTTTATAAAAGAAGAGATATTTGTAGAACAATCTCCTTTATTTATACATGAAAATATTCATGATCATGTCAATTAGCTAGAAAGCTCTTTATGGTTTAAAACAAGCACCCTGTGCTAGGTATGAATGATTAGAAATCTATCTTATAGCTTCTGGATTTGAAATGGAAAAGGTAGGTCAAACACATTTTACTCAAATAAAAAATAAAGATAAGTTAATTATACAGGTACATGTTGATGATATAATATTCAGTTCTACAAATGAAAAAGTATGTAATGAATTTGCAAATATTATGAAAAGTGAACTTGAGATGTCTCATATGGGAAAACTTTCATATATTTCTTTGGTTTACAAATTAAGCAACTAAAAATGGCATTTTTATTTATCAAGAAAAATATTGTATTGATCTACTTAACCATTTTGGTGTGGAAAATACTTCTAGTAAACCGATGCCAATGAGTATTACAGTTCATTTAGATAAAGATGAAAATGAAAAGCGTATGGATCAAAAATTATATAGAAGTATGATTGGTTCATTGTTATAGTAACTGCTAGTCGTCCCGATATTATGACAAGAATTTTTTTGCACACTTTCAAGCAAATCCCAAAGAATCATACTTGCGAGAGAAAAATGAATTTTGCATAACCTAACCAACACTAGAGAACACAAACTCTTTTGCCCAAAAGAATGTCCTTTCGAGTTAGTATCATATAGTGATGCTGACATTGGAGGATGTCAGATGGACAGAAAGACTACGAGCGGTACTGGTCATCATCAAACAATCTCTGGTATCGTGGTTTGCTAAGAAACAAAATGTTTCACCAACGACGTATGAAGCGAATATATTTCTACTGCTTTGGCATGTGCTCGAGTAAATATATGCAACAAACACTTCAAGATTTTGAAATATTTTTACAAAAATCTTAAATATTTTATGACAACAAAAGTGCTATAAACTTATCTAAAAACCCAATAAATCATTCTCGTACGAAACATATAGATATTCATCATCGCCTTTTACAAGACAATATAGAAAATGAAATTATCTCACTAGCATGCATAACTTCCAAAAATCAAATTACTGACATTTCTATGAAACCATTAAATGAAATTCATTTATTAAACTACATAGAGAGCTTGGAATTTTTTCATTACAGGAAATAAATTAGTATATACGTGCGTAACTTTATTAAAATAAAATAATTAGAAATAATCAATCTTTTTGTATAAAAATATCACGAATTTATTTATCTATTTTTTCCATGGTAGAATTCAGTTTTTTCTTTAAAACTATAAATCGAACGTAAAACTTCTGGTTAAAGGAATTTCAACCGTATACATATAACTCTATGTTTCCACCTACACATATATAAGCCTACAGACTTGGCATTTTGAAAACATAAGAAACAAATAATTTTCAATAATTATAATCAAAGTTAACAATGGATTCATCAAATAACACATCTTCATCTACATGTCCTTCAATGGATAGTTCATCATCACTAAAAATTGCTACATCACCAACCAACCTACCCAGCTTTTCACATAGAGGAAAGACGGTGAAACAGTCAATTATATTTAATGCTATATTAACAACTATTGATGACTACTGCATTGATGATCTCAACCACTATCAACAAGAAATGTTTGGAATTCAAAAAAAATGTGTTGAGAATAGCACAAATGGGAAAAGCATCTTAGTTTTATTGGGAGATGAAGAGATCTCTACTAGCATTCTGTGATCGATCACCAACAACGAATAGTATTCATAAAAATTATCCTAAACTTACGGAAACCCCACTAAAAATAAACAAGTCCAAACCAGCAAACTCATGGGAACTGTAGCCATCCAAAGAAGAATCTAATCCTTTGAAAACCAAATAATCTGTCATTGTCATATCAATTTTTTATATGTATACTGTATTTGTATGTATCTTGTCTTTACGATGGTTTCATTAAATTGAATAAACATTGATTATACGAAAACTGCTATGATAAAAGCAATATCATTATTGATGCTCTTAAAGATAGACAGACAATAAAGTCGGCCTTCTAACTCAAGAATATAACATTAAATCATTTTGGATATTCAAAAGTCAAACTACATAATAGGAAACTAAAATATTTTTCAAAAATTGGATTTACTCTCTGAATACAAGGTATACAAATGTTTGAAGTTTGATTTCAAACGTTTGCATACTTGTAGCAATTGAAAAAAAAATTAAATTTTTTACATACAGATGTCTGAATTTTAAAATCAGACATTTGAATACCAAATTCAAACGTCTGATTATAAACTTCAGATGTCTTAGAAGGTGTTTTCTACACTATAATAGTTCGGCCTCCTACTGTATAATTTCAATATTCTGATTTTTAAAATCCGATGTCAGAATTTTCTAGAATTTCAGAATTTTAACTGGTCATCAACCCATTTATTAGTCCCTCTCCTTTAAACTTCTACCTTTTCACTTTTATTTCTATGCTTCATAAATCAAAATGACAATTTACATCAAAACCCTAAAATTTCCAAATTCAAATGTTCAAAATAGCACCAAAATCCTAACAATCAAAGAAGAGATCCACCGCCAGAGTTTGGTAGCTAGACCAACCTAAGAACAAATCAAAATTTGGCTCCATCGTGATGAAAGGACCATCAACGTTTCAAATTACTCTTAGAAGTTAAAATGTTCCCAGGTATTTTCTATAATCTTAATGATTTTCTTTCTTACAATCTTCAAGATTTTATCGACTAAGCTAGGATTACAAGTTTAGTAGATTTTCATCAAAATAATGTTGAAATTGATACCTTAAGCATTAAACTCTTTTTAGATGGCCTCGATAGTAAGGTCGTTCGATTACATAGGGATGCAAGTTGGTTATGGTCAAATGTGTATAGAAATATTGTAAAATTTCACATTAATGGCATAGCATGGCTTTTGGGTTGTGGAAGAAATGGAATAATTTTAGAGGATGTTGATATTAAAGACGGAGTTTGTGATGAAGTTAGCCAGCATCTTTGGAATGACATGAGAGGAAATAGTAAGTCAAAAGATTTACGTCCACGACCAAGACTTTTACTAAGAATGATAATCAACACCATTCTTCCAAGGCTAGGTAGTCATAAAATAATTTATGATTTATACTACAAATCTTTATGTGCTATCTTTGGGAACATTAAAAGAAAATTAGGCTCGACATATCTATCATGAGCTCAAAAATTATTTCAATTACAATAAACATACACTTGTATATGCCACATACATCACACGTCTCCTAAATAGTCAAAACATTCAAGAGTATGGAGATAATCATATACATATCAAAATAGTGGATAAGAAATTCTTTAGACTTACGCACCTACCAAAAATCCTTTCAAAATATGATTTGTTTGAGATGTATCTTCAACGCGTGTGTTTACGCCAAAATTGGTCGCAAACACTCGATAGTTGATAATTCACAATCACAGATCTCAGATGAATAACAAGTATGTAGATCACTCTGAAAACTCAAAAGAAAGCAGTAAACAACACAGAATTTATAGTGGTTCGGCGATCTTGCCTACGTCCACTTTGAAGCTTATGACTTTATTGATTCACTTGATGATTTAATCTATTACAGCAGGTTACAGTGGATTATAGCTCTGAAGTTTGAATACAACGGTGATAGAAAGATGTAGAATTGAATCCGGCAGAGTCTGAACGTCGAGTAGCCGAAAGATCCCTTTTCTGTAGGCTTCAGGGGGTTATTTATAGGCATAGGAGGCTGATATCATGCTCAAACTTCGAAAGACTTCTTCTGGCACGTGAGTGGGCCCACGCGACCGACCCCACCAAGTTTCGACTCGATCTGTGATAGATACGAACCAATTTCGTATCGATCAAAAAATGATCTAATCGGGCTGAAACTTGGCAGTATTGTTCTGTAGCTTGTGCGTAAGCTCCTATGAAAATTTCGTAGCATACGGACTTGTGGTTTAGGAGATATGATCGATGCAAGATTGTGATTTTCGTTTGCTGCTGAGTTCAAATCCATGCTTTGTATCGATGCTCTTCGAACCGATGGAGCACATGACAACGTGGCGACGTGGCATGCCCTCCTCGCACCGATCCCCTAATTGCTTCGAGTCAACCGCGTCGTATCCTTGAGTTTCGCCTCGTTTGTATCGAGTGCCATTACACAGTTCGAACCATTCAACCATGTGCACCTCGTACCGATTTGCAGTACGTTTAGTTCGAACCGACATAGATAGTTCAGCTCGTATCGATGGTAGATTGATGGATATGAATCGAAGCTACCTGATGGATTCGAATAAACGCCTCCTTCATGGGTACGAACTAGACATTGGTCGATCAATACGAAGTGCGTTACTGGTTGATGGATGCAGAGTTGATCGATACGAAACAATTGCTTGAGTGCGAAACTGATCGATACGAGTAGGGCCTATTGATCGATGCGAAGCCGATCGATGCGAAGTAGAAGGATACGAAAACGTGGCCGTCCTGACCGATGTGAGGTCGATGTATTCGAACCGAGGCAGGATGGTGGATACGAACCACATCGATACGAATCGATGTGCACTGATGGGTACGAAAATATGGCTTTTTCCTTCAATTTGCATCGATCATAACTTGAGCATACGAACTCGGATTGACTTGAAATTTGGAATGCTGGCTTCCATGACTTTGCTTGCCATGTCCTATCAATTGTAGCCTGATCCAGGCTCGGACAAAATTCATCGATATCCATTGCTAAACAATGTATAACCAATCTTTGAGACGATCTGTCTTCGGTTTTTTATTAATCTTTTGGTATCACGGCCTTGCCGAAAGACGGGATAACACTTTCCCCCCAAAACATGCCTCGCGATAGGGAGGTGTGTTTTGTAGTGCTATAAGCTGGATGTTCATATCATGTCGATAACTTGTAAGGAACTTGATAGTTTCATATGACCTCGAATGACGATCGTTCGGGATCGTATGCCATTTGAGGTGAAATGGAACCATTCACAGTCGAATAACGTTCGCGGCAAATGGTGACCGTTCGCGGTAGGGGTGCCGTTCGAGGCGAGTTGAGATCGTTCGCGATCGGGTGCCGTTCGAGGCGAATTGTGACCGTTCAAGGTCGGGTGCTTCGAAGCGAATTGTGACCGTTCGAGGTCGGGTGCCGTTCGAGGCGAATTGTGACCGTTCGAGGTCGAGTGCCGTTCAAGGCGAATTGGTGTGCCTGGGGGGGATTTAGTATTATCGATGCCAGATTTCACGTTCGAGTGAATTTCTGGATCGTTTGTCAGGGCGGTTTATCGCCATCTCAAAGCATGTCTAAGGATCGTTCGCGACCCCGTACATATGTAAGTAGCTTAGCCATTTTAGAATTATCAAAACCAAATATCCATTCAACCGATGATTTTTAAAACAAAAATGTCCGACAAAATCAAATACAAACATGAAATACACAAAAAAAAAGAAAACAAAACAGTGACGTCAGAGTGCAAACACCTACATCGATGTGGTTTATAATTGTATCAGAGCATGCCTGAGGATCGTTCGCGATCCTGTACATATGTGAACAACTTAATTGTGTCGATGTGGAGTTTTCCACTCGTCCCTCGTTATCTCAATCAATTGATAATAAGCTGACGTCTCGATCCTGAGCCGTCTTCAGTTGGTGCAGGTGGTGGCCGTTCTTGTTCCACCGTTGCGGCCCTCCTTCTCACATACCGGATGTGCCCCTCGACTTCGTCTTTTAAGTGTCTGCAGTCGTTTGTGCTGTGACCATTCAACTCATGGAATGAACAATACTTGTCCGACCTTCTCTCGTTGCTAGTTGGATCTCTCCTCGTTGGCTTTCGATAAGGGACCCATCCCATAGTGTCCTGGTAGATCCGTTCCAAAGTCTTATTCAACTCTGAGTATGTGGTGAATCTTGGTTCCTTTCGCGGTCGCATTGATCTGTTATCGTTATCCTCAGTCTTTTGTTTTCCCTTGCTAGTTTCTGCACCTTTCTCAGGGGGATTTCCACCTTTGACCGCATAAACATCAATTCCTTCTCCTTGCTCTCTTTCGGCGTTTGCATCCTCCAACCGTGAAAGTTCTTCAGCCTCGTGATAAAATTCCCCTAGATCCATAGGTGGATCTCTTATCAGCGAATTCTTGAATTATGTGCCGTCAGCTATGCCCAACACAGCTGCCATCAAGACAATGGATGGATCCGGTCGATCCACCGATGCCGCAGCTGCATTGAATCGCGTCAAAAAGCTTCGCAAAGATTCCTCAGCTCTTTGTTTCAGTGCTGCCAAACTCATCACATTCTTGGGTCTCGAAATGTGGACCCAGAATTGCCTCATAAAACCTTACAATCAAATCATTTCATGTCCCGATAGATCCACTCTCCAGTTCTCTAAACCATAACGCCGCAATATCTGCTAGGTACAATGAAAAGCACCGGGCCATGACCTCCTCTGATGCCCCCAGCACTTCCATATGTCGCATATACTTTGTCAGATGAACTGTAGGGTCTGTCCTTCCATTATACATATCCAATGATGGTAGCTTAAAATCCGGTGGCTTCCTAGCTCGTCTGATTGCAGTGGTAAAAGGACTCATATTCACATCCTCCAAGTCTTTGTTTACCAGTCCGCCTTTCATAGCCCGCCTGACTATCTCTGCCAATCTGTCATTGTCTTCGAGCTTTAGTCCTCGTCCATTGCCTTCGACTTGCCCCTCGAGTTCACGAGGGAGTTCTGGAATCTTCTCTCCTTGCTGAGCTTCTGTTCCTCTGCCAATGCCGTATTGTTCAAATCCACCTGATGTTCTTCTTGGTATTGGGTCAGCGTGCTCTAGATGAGTGCCCCCTAGCTCTGGTGCCGCCCCAGATGGTCCTGCTCCGTTCTGAATTCCAGTCGCTCCTTGATTCTGCGCTCCAAGTTGCCCAATCTGCCGAAACAAATTCTGGATCATCTCTTCTTGCCTTCTCATCATTGTCTCCATCTCATCCCTGGTGATGAAGACTGAAGCTTGGTTTGCTCCTGAGGAAGCCTCTTGACTCCCTTCGCGTTGACTTCTCTCTGGTCTTTGCCTTCTACTTGATTTCCTTGTCATAGCTCCTTAGATCTGAATTCTTAAATCTCCAAATTCAACTTCTAAGCAGTAGAATTCCTGAGTTAGCCTTCTCCGTGAAAGCACCAAAATGTTTGCGCCAAAATTAGTCAGAAACACCCGATAGTTGATAATTCACAATCATATCTCAGATGAATAACAAGTATGTAGATCACTCAGAAAACTCAAAAGAAAGCAATAAACAACACAAAATTTATAGTAGTTCGGCGATCTTGCCTACATCCACTCTGAAGCTTATGACTTCATTGATTCACTTGATGATTTCAATCTATTACAACAGGTTACAGTAGATTATAGCTCTGAAGTTTGAATATAACGGTGATAGAAAGATGTAGAATTGAATCCGGCAGAGTCCGGACGTCGAGTAGCCAAAAGATCCATTTTCTATAGGCTTCAGGGGGCTATTTATAGGCGTAGGAAGCTGATATCGCGCTCAAACTTCGGAAGACTTCTTCTGGCACGTGAGTGGGCCCACGTGACTGACCCCACCAAGTTTCGACTCGATCTGTGATCGATACGAGCCAGTTTCTTATCGATCAAAAAATGATCCAATCGAGCTGAAACTTGGCAGTATTGTTCTGTAGCTTGTGCGTAAGCTCCTATGAAAATTTCGTAGCATTTGGACTTGTGGTTTAGGAGATATGATCGATGCAAGATTGTGATTTTCGTTTGCTGCTGAGTTTGAATCCATGCTTTCGTATCGATGCTCTTCGAACCGATAGAGCACGTGACAACGCGGCGACGTGGCATGCCCTCCTCGCACCGATCCCCTTTTTGCTCCGAGTCGACCGCGTCATATCCATAAGTTTCGCCTCGTTTGTATCGAGTGCCGTTACACAGTTCGAACCATTCAACCTTGTGCACCTCGTACCGATTTGCAGTACGTTTAGTTCGAACCGAGATAGATAATTCAGCTCGTATCGATGGTAGATTGATGGATACGAATCGAAGCTACCTGATGGATTCGAATAAACGCCTCCTTCATGGGTACGAACTAGACATTGGTCGATCAATACAAAGTGCGTTACTGGTTGATGGATGCAGAGTTGATCGATACGAAACAGTTGCTTGAGTGCGAAACTGATCGATACGAAGTAGGGCCTATCGATGGGTGCGAAGTGGGATGGTCTGATCGATGAGAAGCCAATCGATGCGAAGTGGACGGATACGAAAACGTGGCCGTCCTGACCGATGGGAGGTCGATGGATTCGAACCGAGGCAGGATGGTGGATACGAACCACATCGATACGAATCGATGTGCACCGATGGATACGAAAATATGGCTTTTTCCTTCAATTTGCATCCATCATAACTTGAGCTTACGAACTCGGATTGACTTGAAATTTGGAATGCTGGCTTCCATGACTTTGCTTGCCGTGTCCTATCAATTGTAGCCTGATCCGGGCTCGGACAAAATTCATCGATATCCATGATTAAACAATGTATAACCAATCTTTGAGACGAACTATCTTCGGTTTTTTATTAATCTTTTGGTATCACGGCCTTACCAAAAGGCGGGATAACAGCGTGCAAGCTCCAGAAGTGCTCAAGCTCAAACCTCCACTCAATAAGATAACGGCAAACAACAAGCAATACTACAAGAAGAGGAAATTACTGATGATGGTAATCAGGAGGAGCGTGATGAAGATACTCAAAACCGGAGTAAATTAGAAAGGAAAATATCTAGGGGCTTTACATAAGTGAATTCCAGACTCAACAGGATTGAAACAAAGTCAACCAAGTTGAAAATAAAGTTAAAGGCGTTAATCACTTCTTAAAAGATTTGGAAGGTCGTTTTCAGAAGATCTATATCACCTTTACCATCTTAGGGTGATTGGCAATGGTAATAATTTATTATATTTATTCAAATTTTCTAACAAATTTTTTATTGTTAACTAATAATTAACTTATATTATATTTGCTATAGATTTTGCATCATGGTGGCTTGTTTGGTAGTGTTGATGGCATGATAAGAAATGGAGCATCTTGTGTCTTATCTTGTCTAAAAAATTTAGAAACATGTAATGTTTGTTTACATTCACTTCATAAAGATTGTTGTAGAAACAATGTAATCTTATGTTCTATGCAATGCAGCATCTTGTTGTTGAACTTATGTGATTAATCGTTATGTCTTGTTTCATATCTCTACCTTTAAATTTGTTCCATATTATCATATTTTCATTTTTGTTGATGACGAAAGGGGAGAAAAATCCGAGCATATTGATAGGTGTAGTTTCATACTGCGTACTTATTCAAATAAAATGTATAGTTCCCACCATCAAAATGGGGGAGAATTTAGATCATGCCTTTGAGTTTTAAAAAGACAACTATACATTTCCATATATATACACTATTAATATATTTGCAGGAATATATTCTAGGAGATATGATGATCAATTACGGAATCAAGCTTAAATATTAAAGACAAAAATAAGTTGAGTCTTGTCATATTTAGTTGATATGGTTCTTATGTAAAATCTCCTTTATGATGATCACACACAAACACAAACCTTTTGAAAAGCTAAATTTAAAAGAAATTTGAAATCCAAACTTGTATTTTTCTTTTTTAGAAGTTCAGCCGTCTAAATTTAGAATTCAAACGTTTGAATAAGAGAAATATAAATAGAACATTTTTAAGGTAATTTAGCCATCTGAATTCACTACAAGAAAATTTGCTTTTACTTGCACTAAATGGTATTTAAACATGAAATGCAGCTATTTCACTTGTTTTAATATAATTATAGCATTTTAAGTGTGCACTGCTGTAGGATAATTTTTTGGCAGGTTCAGTTTTCGTTTCCCGCTTGCCATGTTCTTTTCTTTTTTACTCTCTTCCCTAAAATTAAAAGAAAAACCCATTTTCCTTTATACTAAAAAAGAGACGATAAGAGATTAAATCTTGTATGAGATGAGTCTTGTATCGATCATTTGATTTTGATCGTCATCTCGACTCTACAAAAATCGATCTCTCCCTCGGCTCAGTGTTTAAGCTTGGTTGGTTCTAACCCTAATGCTAAGGTTAATTAGAGCTTCGGGTCAGTCGTGGTTTCAACACCAACGAGGCATTTCTCTGATTGACGTTCATCGATTAGCCATCGTACTTCCATTCAATCTTCCGCTGCTGTTTCCAACCGGTTCAAGTAAGGCAAGAAACCTACATTCAAAAAAATTTGTCAGGCGTGGTAGTAGTGCTCTATATACACATGCTCTAATATAATAGCTGATTTCGTTGTCATTTGTCATGCACCGCACTATCCGGGTTTTTAAAGTCGTTCTACTAATCTTTATTGTTATTATAATTATTTTTAGATTTTTTTTCATAATTTCGTTGTTTGATTTTTAGATGCTAATAACATACAACAAAATAAGGAGGCATGCATATTAGAAACAAAAATGCATGATCCTTATGGTAGTATTTTTGTATAACATAGTGAATATGCATGTGATGTGATGGTCAAAAGTTCAATGTTATTTAAACTACACAACAAGAAGCAACCTTCTTTAATTGTACAAGCATAGTTTAAAGGGTTCAAACGATCTAACTTAAACTAATTTGTGAGTTAAATTAAATTAAGGTATTCCACTATATCAATTAAATTAAATCGTGTTTCATTCGATTTTCAAAGTTATGGAAGAAGATAATGTAGTGAAACCTTCAGAGGACACCCCAACTCCTCGATTGAATCTAAAAAATTTGTTCTCGTTGTCAAAGAGATCAGTAGCTGCCCGTCTCTGGGATGATCTTGAGATTGGATTTTATTCTCCTGGAAGTTTAAATATGGTGAGTATCCTTTGTTACGTACAATCATCCCATGGTCTATAATATATTCACATTTATAGATGTTAATATTAAACGTATTATTATGCACATGTTACTTTTATGTAAATATATGCTTTATATTTACAGTTTTGTACGAGGCATTGCTGCACAAGTTCAATTTTTTACAATTCATTTAGGTTCAAAGTCACATAATAAATATGTTGGTTGATTAGCTAAGTTTTTCATGCGGTCAAAGGATTTCATAATTATTTTCAAATCATGTAGAGTCTATTATAATTATGCCAGAATATGGGGTGCAACTGGAGACTCATTATTGGAGGTTTGTTTATGTTATGAAGTCCGTAGTCGGTGAGCGCATATTCGTATAGGATTGAATTTCTTTTTTCTACTAGGGTGGAAAATTGTTATATAAAAAATAATACCAAGTTATACCTGATTTTATTTGTTCTTATTCTTTTAAATTATAATTATGCATTGTTGTAGTGCGGGTTTTAAGCACTGTGTCTTTGTGTGAAGTGGAAGCATCATTCTACATTGTTGCAGTGGAAGCATTGTGACATGTATGCATTGATGTAGTTATGCACTCTTACACATGTTATCCTCTTATGGTACTCTTCTAACATTTGCACTTTAAATTTGTATGAAATGGAAGCATCATAATCTGTCGTTGCTTTGTACATATAGGAAAGGTTTAAACGAATATGTAACCCCAGTGAAATGTTACTATAGCCTGGCTTTGTTTGAGTGGTGAACAACAATTTTTAATATCCATCACCTCTTAATATATCGGTACCTGCATGGAAGGTGCTTTGTGCTACAACTTTTAATAGTTTTGATCTTTTACAATACAAGTTTTGCATGGGTGTGGTGGATGTGATAAATTGGGGGAAACCTAAACCTATATTGAGGTACTTGGATTATTTTGAAACAAACATTTGATTTGATTTTGAGAATTAAGTGAATTGATTGCTTTTTAGGCTTATTGCATTAGTGTTTTTAGGCTTATCACATTGAAGTTTGCTAACTTTTCTCGGAATGATCGTATATAGTACTTGTCAAAACAACAAGTTTTGAACTTATTGTTAAATTATGTAATGTGCCTCATTATTGCAAGTTATAGAAGTATTTTATAGTGACAAGTATCATTTTGATACACTTGTGAAGAGTTTAATTCGAGCATTAGCTGGACGTGGTTGCGGTAATAGTGGATGTTTAGTCCCCTCAGCTATTATAAGTCGTATGCTGCTTCTTGTTAGTACCCATCAAACTCTGGGATTATTCATTTATCATGGATTAGTTTCCCTCTTTAAAAATTGAGCACTTGCACTAAATTTTAATTTTAATTTTTGAATATGTGTTTTAAACTCAGTAGACATTATTAACAATTTTTTACCCTATATGAAGATAAGACCTTGAATAGTTCAAGTTTTGCTTAATAGCCCAGATTGCTTACTCATATGAAATATAACATACATATGTGCTCCTATTAAACTTAGACTTTAATGCTTGAGAAGGTAACTTAATCTGGGGTTGTTTACGGATAGTATTCTCTCTACACAAAATTGAGAACTTGCATTAAATACCAACATTAATTTTTTTGGTGCAATTACGTGGGCTTTAATGTTAATATATTTTTACCCTTTTTTAATATAAATAAAGGTAAGACCTTAAACAGTTCAGGCTTTGCATAACAATGCAGAATTATTACTCATGTGAAATATAAAATGACCTTATAGTTGCATCTTTTCTAGACCTGCTATTCATATTCTTGATTTGCTACTCATTAGTTACTCATATGTAGAAATTGGTTTTAGTTAACCCTAGTAAGAATGTTAATGACATAACAAGCTAAGCTAACTGAACATCATGTTTCCAAACTTATGTGAATCATTTGTTATGAATTTTCTAGTATGCCTTCATGAACAACAAGCTACTAGAGCGGTTTCGTTCATAGTATTTACCTTTTAGTCATTTTATAGAGAACTTCTAAATTCTAGAAAAAATGCTCTTAAGCACTAGTGGATATTATTTTTAAGTTTTTTAAAGTTACTACATGTCATTTTTTGGCCGCTATTTTTCTCATACCAAGTTTAACAACTTAACATGTAGGGGTTAAATTCCAAATTCAATGTAATATTATGGAGTAACTAACTATGATTATCTTAAGTCTTATCGAATGACGCACATGTTAGTTGTCATACTTCCATTATTTTACACAGCTTACATTTATAACCAAATTGCCCCCATCTTCAGTTGCATTTCAACTTTCAAATGAACTCCTCTTTACCTAGATTCATCGCTACATTAACATTATAAGTGAATAATTAAATAAACATTCTAGGCGCATATCTAGTAAATGATAATAGACAAGTCAATTAGTTTGTCATATTATATTTTAATGATGTCATGCTATCTTCTAATCTTGCAAGATTTTGTGCCAATATTTATTTCGTCTGTTGTTAGTGTTTAACATATCAGGTTCACTTATTTTCTTTTAACATAATGTCCAGATAATCATCATAAAGAATTATTCATTTTTTACAACTCATATGTGCATCGTTATCCTGAAGTGCTCAAATCACGTTCTGGCCAAACCGGTCCCTTTTCGTTGAATTATGAGACTTCTATTCGTGTTTCTTTTAGAAGACTCAATATATTCTCACTTGATAGCTTATGACTAAGTAAATAATGTAGGACCTGTTATACTTGTCTTTAGTGTTCTATTTGAGCAGTTACCAATATCTTATTGCTTTTTCCAACAAAACTTTTCTTTGTTCCGAGATATCCTATTGTTTGATTTCTTTTCTATATAACAAGCACATGGAGATGTTCTTGCACCAACTTATGGCATTGGTAAATTATTTAGTGAATGTTTGATTATTTCTATAAATATTGGGTACATTACCATGACACAAATTTATATGTTTATATATATGTGTGTGATTTACTATGGATTACAAAGAAATGCTTAAATGTGATCTTAGACTGTACCAGTTTTTTACTTTAATCCTATATGCATTATGGGCTATCTACGTTATCAACCCTACCTTCTACAGTCGATGTGCATTATAGTTTGTCTATGTCCACCTTTTATCCATAAAATGTCTCCTTTTATGACATATGCTTCGAAATGCTCAGAACTTCGAATAATATTGTTCCAACTCGACGTTTCCCATGTTTTAAGTTAAAGTTGGGAAATAATTTGTGGTGCCTGCTTACGCAAAAGTTTCCTTGCTTCCTTAACCCTTACAAAGATGAAGAACTTGAATATGCTGATGCAATCAGTGAAGTTATCAATATTCCTTGTAAGGTTTTTTGCTCTTTCTAGAAATTAAGTTTTTATACATATATTAAAAGATATAACAATGCAATAGATATTTATCTTTCAAAATAGTGAAGTTTAAAATCAATTACCCTAATTTGTTATCCTTTCAGTGCTTTCATACATATTTTTTTTCACAAACCTACTATGTTGTGTAACTGTTAACCAAATATTATTTTATACATTTTTTGAAATATTTAATTGTCCATCACTTGTTTTAACTAGTTGTTTAGTCGATGTGAGTCTAATTTGTTGATGTTTATTTATTATTTTATGATAAAACCGAGCATGTCAACTTTGTTTGTGGACTGTCTTTTAAAATATGCTGGAAAAGAATCCTCTGCATTGATTGGTTTTGTAACAGATGGTTAGGTTTTTTCCAAATATGTGATGAGCACAATTGGTGCTAAAGAAAAAGAGTGCAGAAACATAAACCTAAATTTTTATATCCCAATTGCTACTTATTTTTACTGAGGATGTTACCAAATTTATTATCCCACTGTCACGTAAATAGTTATTTAATTAAGGATTTATATAATATTATTAGAGTTATAATATAGATGGTATTATATAAAAGGCCAATATTATACATTGGAGACCAAAACTAAGGTAATCCAGCTTGTTCTGGGAGAAAATATCCATTAATTTGATCAGAATATATTTTGTAAACTTGGGAGCAACATTCTGCTTGCAACATTTCGCTTGAATAATTTTAATTAGTGCCATCTGCTAGTGGATCACAGCTTAAGAAAAACTGAATTATATGAACTTTATATTTTGTAATTTAAGGTCAGTCCACGGAGGTTTATAACCCCTGTAATTTGGGCTTTAATTAAATTTTAGTATAATCTGTTAATACCAACTACTGAAGAGTTATTTGTTGTATTATACTATTATTGTCGTTAATTTGATTACTTTTAGGAAATATTATATTGTTAGTAGGTTGTACCCAATTTATTCTTAAATAACTATATTTATCTTGCAGCAATTACGACTATGTTGAATATGAGAAAGTTTGACCTAATTCCAAATTCAACTGACAAATAGGACCTAATTTGATTAGCTTTTCTCACATTTCAATTTAATTTGTAATTTGTAGAGTGTAACTCATCTAGCATAGTAGTAGTCTATCCTATAGTAGAATAAGCGCTATAGCATACTGGAGATATGAATCATACAATGCTTCGTATATTTGCTCTGTTACATTCTATAAATGCGGGTTGTATTTGTTATTGGGCCAACCCGCAGCCCAATTTTGTCTTTCTTTATAAATACAATTGTACCGGCAATGTACATAATCATCAACATTGTATTACAAGAAAACTTCGTTCAGAAATAAATCGAATATCATATTTTTCAGTTTCTTCAACTTGGTATCAGAGCAAGTTGGATTGCTTAGCAACAAAACTGATTGATAAATTTCTCTCATCAGAGAAGTATCATCATATGAGACACTGTACACAAGTAAATAACTGTGTACAGTCGATTATCATCAACACTTGAATTCAGTGTCGTGCCAAGAAGAAGGCGTTTCGGAGAATTCTCATCATCAAACACCCTCTCGGCTATACTGATTCATCAGAATTTTCAAAGTTCTAACCAACTTACCCAACGTTCCGTGCCAGGAAGAAGGTGTCAGAGATTCTTCATCATCCACCTATCTTCGGCTGCACTTCTTGATTTCCTTTTACCCTTTTTATCCTGACCCTCCTTCAGATTCCTCATAATTCCTGATCATCAAAATGGCTGAAGAAAGTAGCAATGCTGCTGTATCACCAAGAACTGATTCAAGAACCGCTCAAGATCAGTCAAGTATCACCCAAGATCTCATCAAATCCATCATCAAACCATAGAGTCAAGTCATCACCATTTAGTTAGACGAGTCTAACTACTTGCTTTGGAAGTTTCAGATTGAGACAACCATAAGAGGTTATGGTTTGCAAGAATTTGTCTATGGCACATTGATTATCCCATCAAGATTTACTGCAGACAATGAAGGAAAGTTAATCAATAATTAAGATTACATCACCCATGAAAGACAAGACAGCCTGATCAGTTCTTGGCTGCTGTCTTCCATAGGCACAAACTTATTACCACAATTAGTGGGATGCAAGACAACTCATGAAATCTGGCATACAATCGAACATATATTAAGTTCTCAATCTGCAGCAAGAATAATGCAATACAAAAGGCAGTCACAAAATCTGAGGAAAGACAATGTAAGCATGAGAGATTATCTATCCAAGGCCAAAAGCATATGTGATCAATTGGTTTGTGCTGGTCACAAAGTGGCAGACACAGAACAAATATTATGTATACTAAGTGGTCTAGATGATGAATATGAAGCAGTTGTAGCCATAATATCTTCCAATGAAAAACTGCCATCACTTCATAATGTTCAGTCAATGCTTCTTGCTCATGAAGGGAGACTAGAGCAAAAGAAGCCAATAAACTTGGAGTACAATATTAATCATGTCTCAGTTAGCAAGAACAGAAATCAAGAAAAAGGTCAAAGTAACAAGAATTAGTCAAACAATTACAGAGGCAGTCAATCCAGCAGAGGCAGAGCTAGAGGTGGTAGATGGAATTACAGTAATAATAAGCCTAGATGCCAAATATGTGAAAGATATGGTCATACTGCAAACAAATGTTACTTCAGGTTTGATGCAAACTTCACTCCAGCTCAACAGAATAACAACAATGCAAGACAACAAAATCCAAGTGCTAACATGGTGAACATGCATCAAGAACCAAAATCAGAGAGTACTACAGCTAGAATTGAGGATATACATGATGACAGTTGGTATCCTGACTCTGGTGCAACCAATCATGTGACTAATAACTTGAGTGAGCTAAACCTTGGCAACAGAGAATACAAAGGTGAGCAATTACTGTATATGGGTAATGGTAAAACTACACACATATCTCATATTGGAAATGCAAGTTTTAATGGTACTAGACAACTATACCTCAGAAACTTACTGAGGGTACCATTAATTAGAAAAAATTTGATGAGTGTATCACAATTTGCCAAAGATAATAATGTGTATTTTGAATTTCACCAACACACTGTCTGGTGAAAGATAATCTAACTGATGAAGTTCTTTTGCAGGGTAAAGAACATAAGGGGTAATACAAATTTGATGTTACAAGCTCAAGAAAATCTGAGTATGAGAGTAAATGGTGTAATGTTTCTGAAACAATTAATACTAAAAAGTACACTGAGAAATTTGATGTTTGGCACTGTAAAATAGGGCATCCTAGTGTAGATATTGGAAAACATGTTCTGAATAAATGTGATGGCATTCTTGCTGAGAAAATTCCTACCTCTTATATATGTACATATTGTCAATTAGGCAAAAGTCGTAAACTTGCATTTCCAGACTCTGAGACTGTATACAATAATACCCTTGAATTAATTACTGCAGATCTGCGGGGACCTTCCCCAATTAGTACTAATTATGGTTATAAGTATTACATTTCATTTATTGATACTTACTCTAGATTTGTATGGATCTATTTTTTGAAATCAAAATCTGAGACTAACAATGCAGTGATGCAATTCATTACAAATATTGAAAGATAAACAAGCAATCAGGTAAAATCTTTCAGACAGATGGAGATAAGGAGTTTGCGCCACTAAGAAATTTTTTTGAAAACAAGGGAATTACACATAGAATTACTGCCCCTACACTTCAGAGCAAAATGATCTTATAGGGAGAAAACACCGACACATTGTTGAAACAGGTTTAACTTTGCTAGCACAAGCATCTATGCCACTTAAATTCTGGCCAGATGCCTTCTCTACAGCAGTCTACCTAATTAATAGACTACCTACAAAGATTCTTAAATATAAGAGTCCCCTGGAAGTGCTAACTAAAGTTAAACCAGACTATAATAATTTGAAAGTATTTGGATGTCAGTGTTTTCCCTGTTTAAGACCATACAACTCACATAAACTAGATTATAGATCAAAACCATGTACATTTATAGGCTATCCTATAAATCAAAAAGGCTATAAATGTCTTGACAACAATGACAGACTGTATATATCCAGACATGTGATATTTAACGAGAATGAATTTCCTTTTAGCAATACAGGCATCAAAACATCTCAGAAGATATACAGTGCAAAGTATTCCATACCTCCAATATCATTCTCACCTGAGATAATCATACCAATCCAAAGTGAAGGTGATGATGATCAAAGGGACTCCTGCTCACAACACACAATGCTCAACAGTGAAATAGGTCATGAGCAAACTGGAGAATCATCAAAGATTGGCAATACTGAATCTGACAACACTTACTCAGATGATTCATGCTCAGTATTGAATGACTAACAGTCAATCAATACTCAACAAGAGATCACCAATGAAGATAGAATTCAACCCACTGTTCCTGCAAACACTGGTCATCATATGATAACTAGGGCAAAGAGTGGTATTTTTAAACCAAAAGTATATAGTACTGAACTTGATACAAGTGAGTCAACCACTTATCAGCAAGCAATTACTGATAACAATTGGAAAAGTGCAATGATAGAAGAATATGATGCACTAATCAAAAACAAAACTTGGGATCTTGTTCAATTACCCAAAAAAATGTCATAGGATGCAAATGGACATATAAATTGAAGAAAAATCCTGATGGCTCAATTCTTAGACACAAAGCAAGATTGGTGGCAAAAGGGTATTCACAACAGAATGGGTTTGATTTTAGTGAAACTTTCTCTCCAGTTGTGAAATTACATCAAACAGGATAATATTAACAATTGCTTTGCATAAGAATTTGGCTATACAGTAATTAGATGTTAATAATGCCTTTCTTAATGGTGATTTGCATGAAGAAGTATACATGGAGCAACCATATGGATTTATACAAAAAGGCAGTGAGCAACTGGTGTGCAAACTTAATAAAGCACTCTAGGGGCTCAAGCAAGCACCAAGAGTCTGGTTTGACAAGCTTAAAACTATTCTATCCAGCCGTGGCTACAATCAAAGAAAAACTGACAATTCCCTATTTACTAAATTCTCTGATCATACGGTGACTTTTGTGATAACCTATGTAGATGATTTTATTATTACAGGAGACAGCAAGGTCGAAATCTTTTACATAACTCAATGCCTAAAGAAGGAGTTCTCTATTAAAGAATAAGGAGAACTAAATTATTTTCTTGGCATTGAAGTCGGAAAAATATCAAATTCTGAGATACTGTTAAGTCGGAAAAAATACATCAGTGAAATTCTAGTGAGAGCCAAGATGGATAAGCAAACCCACTTCCTACTCCAATGACTAGCAATTTGCAGTTATCAAAGTACAAAGGAGAACCAATTCTAAATGACAAACAATATAGGAGCATAGTGGAAGCACTTCAGTATGTCACAATTACCAGGCCTGATATATCTTATAGTGTCAATAAAGTGAGCCAGTTTATGCAAACGTCACTAGGCAATCATTGGAAAGCAGTAAAACGAATTTTAAGATATCTGAAAGGATCAATCAATCAAGGTCTAATATTACAATCATGCTCATCTCTACATATCAATGGTTATGTTGATTCAGATTGGGCAACAGACACTGATGATAGGAGATCCACTACTGGTTACTGTATATTCTTAGGTAACAACCCTATATCTTGGTGCGGAAAAAAACAGCCAACATTGTCTAGATCCAATACTGAAGCTGATACCGTAGTTTAGCTAGCACTACTGCTGAGATTATATGGATAAAATCTCTTTTAAGTGAACTACGTGTTGTGCATAATGCTAGAGCCATGATATGGTGCGATAATCAAAGCGCAATTGCACTCACAGTCAATCCAATTTTACATTCTCGTACGAAACATATGGAATTAGATTTATACTTCGTACGAGAGCCAGTTATTAAAGGAGAGCTTAAAGTGGGTTACATACCTTCTACTTACCAGAAAGACGACATCTTTACCAAACCACTCTCAAGACCTAACTCCACTCGCCTCAGACACGAGCTTAATGTTGATGAAGATAACATTAATCTGAGATCTAAAGCTTAGATCTATATTCCCAAAGCACCTCGGGCAGAAACTAGAGCACCTGACAGTTCGAGAATGACTAAACCTCAGTCATCTCAAGCATGAGCTCGATATCAACGGCGCTTCCGCTAATCAGTGACTTGTTTCTGGTTTCACCTCAATTCGAGCTTGAAATTATGATTACTCATGGATCTACCTCAATTTAAGCTTGAAGTTGTGATTTCTCACATATCTACCTAGCCATAGCTAGTTTGATTTGAAATTTCATCTCGTGGTTCTCTATTTTTTGAATTCAGCTGCAAGATCTGTTTATCGCTCGCAAACCCTAACCCTAGCTTGGGTTTGAGGGGGCAAATAAACGATATAGCATACTGGAGATATGAATTATACAATGCTTCATATATTTGCTCTGTTACATTCTATAAATGCAGGTTGTATTTGTCATTGGGCCAACCCGCATCCTAATTTCGTCTTTCTTTATAAATACAGTTGCACTGGCAATGTACATAATCATCAACATTGTATTACAAGAAAACTTTGTTCAAAAATAAATCAAATATCATATTTTTCAGTTTCTTCAACTAGTAGCATAACTCATCCTTGAAGTCTAAGAAATTAAATGAAAATGGATTTTTAGTGAATTAATTAGTTAAGTAGTATGAATTTGCAATTTATGTAGTGAAGTTATGATGAGGGAGAACTGCAATGCTAGCTAAATTGATCAACATACAATGAGCAAGTAGTTTGTTAAAAATGAAGTTTGCAGGGATATGAGGTGGATCTGGTTATATAATGAAGACATACATGATCTGGACAGGGATGAGAAAATGCATGGAAATAGTAGCATGTGATGATGCATGGGAGTAACATGTGATGATCTATGGACCAAGATGAGATTTTTTTTGTATGTTGCCTTCTTGTCAGTTTAGGAAGTTTGCTGTAAATAAATATTTGACAATAGTGCATTTAAGAATGGAGGAACCCTTGTTTGGTTCTTTGAAGCAAAGAAGACAGGTATTATCAAACTTATTATTTTTTGGCCTTGGTGAAATTAAGTTGTTTCACATTATCTATATTTTTGATATGAGTTGTAGATTGTTATGTATATTGTTACTTTGTTGTGAGTTATCTAATTAAAAATATACATACACTAAATTGTCTAACGTATTTTTGCTTGGAATATCTTTCTTATAATGTTACTATGAGTGATTCAACAATGTGCTAATGGCACAACAATTTAAGCTTAATTTTTATGTGTATTGTTATTTAATTGTTGCATTACATAATGAACTTAACATTTATTAATAGTTGGATGCAAATATGTAGTACTAGAATATGCAAATACAAGGCTTCTTAACGAGGCTCTTCTAGCACCAGAATACCTAAACCAGAAATGTATACCTATACCTTGGAATAACATTAGGTTTAAGGGAGCAATTAGTAATTGAGTTTGCCGAGGCTCTTCTAGTTCTTCATAAGGCATTTTCTTATGTTGGGTACTTGATTATATCTTCTAGCATACAATTCTCTTTTATGCCTCCAAAATTTCCATACATACCTGGTCTTTTTTTCTATCTTTCTATATCTAAAGACATGTATCTATCGTTTATGCTAGTTTTCAGATGTATGCAATATATTCTTGTAACTAAGTTACAAACACTGTCCTTTTTTTTAGTTTATCTATTCACTAATAATAGGATATCCACTTGTAATTTCATGCTTTATATCATAAAGAACAGTTTATCGTTTATGTTTACAATCAACATGATCTTCTTCAAAACTGAGATGTTGAAATATATTCACTATGACTTTTTTTGCTTTACAATCATAGATGTGGCCAAGAGGTAATTGGTGTTGGTTCAAGAGTAACTAGTTTTAAGGAAGGCGAGAAGTGGTTTCCATTCTTAATTTCATGGTAAGAGCCACTACACCAGAAAAGACTTTTAGTAGCGTTGAAAAAACCCTACCATAACTTATGGTAGCATTTTAGAGAACGCTGCTATACGACATGCAACTAAAAGTCTAAATTTTTTTGTTGCGTTGTAGTATACGCTACCAAAATTCACTTTAATATGCAACTATAAGTATTTTCTGTAGGATTTAAAAAATGCTACCAAAAGTCACTTTTAAATGCAGCTATAGGTTTTTTCTGTAGGGTTAAAAAACGCTACCATAAGTCTTCATTTTTTGGTTGCATTTTTTGTTTATATGCTTTTTTTGATTTTCAGTAGCGTTTTTAAATGCAACCGTATAATTTTTATATTAGTTTACATTTGTTTCTGTAGCATTTCTGAAACGCTACTAAAAGTTATTGGTTGTTTGGTAGCATATTTTAAATGCTACTATTTACGGTTGATGGTTTATACTATTTCCAACAATCGCTTATATACTATTCATATTAAAACGAACGATCAGTCGCATAATTTTCATATATTCAAACAAACAATTAAATCACATAATTAGCATATACAAACAATCAATCATATGATCATCATATTCAAATAATTGCAAAAACATGCTAATCTCACAATCAAATATAATATCCATAATCAATTCGATAGTAGTTTTTCAACAAAATAAGTCACATACTACAAGCATTCACAGACAAGTTTCCACAAACGGTACTAACAAAATACGACAACATATATAACAATTAAATTCATGTTCGTTGCTTGATTACCAATAGTTCTTTGTTGTCGATAGTCTTCGCTTCGAAATAGCTAATTACTTGCAAACGAGTTTAATAATCAACCTTTTATGGCCGCATAAGCACTCACAAACTTTCACAACAACTTGTGTATGTGTGTTATATATGCCAGTGTGCACATGTGTATCATTTCTAGTATATGTATGTTTAAGCATATCATGAAATTTTAATGATTGAGATATACTTATCTATGTTATAACTTCTAAATACTTCTGCAACTTTAATGAGACATGTTTTGAATCAAGAGCAGTGAGGTATATTATAAACAAGTAATGCTTTGTATTGTGTGTGTATCAATCTTTTATGGCTGTGTATAATAACATCTAACATCGGTACATTGTTCACTAGAGAGTTTCGCTGTATTGAGAAAACAACAGTTAATAAAATTTAGAAGACTAAACACCACAGAAAACGGAAGCTAAGTATCTTTAAAAGAGTGGATTATTTTTCAGAGTAACAGTTTAGAAAAGTTCCCATAACATAACCTTTCATCAAACTTTACCTCATACATTGCTTCTATCAAAATTTTCTCGAATATCGATCGCAGGCCTCGAGCTCTACAGTTTTTTGTAATAGCCCTCTTTGCAATCAACCATAAAGAAGCCTCAGTGAAATGCAATTTGACCTAGCATAATCAATTAAGCCATCAATTGTCATCAAAGAAAGCATACAAATATTCACATACGTTGGATAAACTTTCCCAATTATTTACATTATTCATGAGTAACAACTTATAGTACTGTTTGCCAAGTGCTTTTTTAGCTCCATAAGAACCTAATAGTAACAAAAGGCAGGAAATCAAAAAATGTGAACATTACTCAAACTAGGTAATGAAGCACATGATCCAAATGTATGTTTGATGTATCATAATCATATAATGACATCATTCAAATATATACCTCCATAAGTCGATACCCCATTTGGACGGAAAGACCGATGAGGATTGGGAACCTTCCAATAAATTCTGGTATCAAACCATATGTAGTAGGGCCACCACTTTCGACCTAGGCATAATAAAAGTTGTGTACAATCTTTTCAAACTCACAGCAAAATTATTGGTGATACAACATGAGTTGGTAAGAAAACTATAGTCAGAACTTACCAACTCTAACACGGAAGAAGTTACAATGGCACTTGTTAGACCACGCTGCTCATGTTCGTACGCACAGGTACTCTGAAACAGATCAAGACTCTTGTTTCCTGATTGAATATTTTATAATTAAATGATAAGTGATAAAAATAATTTGCATAAAGATGTCCAGATTGCAGAAATAAGCTTTCTGAAATTGTCTTTCCTAAGTCAATAAAGGCACCTCCACATAAGAAGAGGATTCTTCAGAATCAATCTGTAACATAATGCAAGATTATATGTGTGTGTGTGTGTGTGTGTGTTTGTGTGGCTTAGCATGCCAGAAGAAAATTCTAAGAAATGGACCAGCTTGGAAGGAAAAAAAATCTTATATGCATGCATTAATGTATACCAGTGAACAAACCAGGTTTCTGATCATGCAGCAATAAGCAAGGCGGACCTAGGTAGTGGCCATTGGAGGCAATGACCCTTGTCTACAAATTACATTATTGTTTTTTTACACTCAATAAAGGAAGTGAATCTGTTTTCCCCCTTTCATTTTAAAAATGATAATGATGGTGATATAACAAATTCTATATAAATGCTCAAAATTAAGGATTTACCATTATTAATTAGCTTTGTAACAAGTGATTTTCAGATATAATGTCAAAATAAGTTTAATTTGTATGCGTTTATCAATCGATGCGAGTGTCTACATGTTTAACTTATCATATGTGATACATGAGAAGATGTATTTGGAATAATATCATGTAGGTAATATAATATATTTATATTTAATATAAATAGTAAGAGATAACAAGTGACACTTCAAAGTTTCAAGGCTAGTTAATTCTTTGCATGTATGATATAAATTTGGCATAGTGACAAAATGAGAATGGTAATTCCAGATTATACAATCATCAACAAATAAAGTCCTTAGTCAAAATTAAATCAAACTTTTTCCATCCAAAATAACACAAGCTGAAGTGACAAAAAGGCGCCTTTTGTATTTTTATGCAGCTAACCATACACATAGTCCAGAGCAAAGTGATTTTCAGTCAGTAACATGAAATTATACGATATTTCAGATGAATGAAAGAACTAAAAGGGTGGTGATGACACCAACTTTACCGACACATAAAACTCCAACAATATTGTGTGATGCAGTTGTCCATGGGCGACATATAAATTAATCCGTGAATAATGAATTATGTTATTTGCAATGAACTATGGTAGAGATGTGCATACACAGCCAAAGTCATGACTTCAGATTTGAAGAATTATTATTGCATTTTTAAGACTAAAAATTTGAAGTATTCTTCCAACCTAAACTTATAGTACACTTTTGGATTGAAATATATGTGAAGTTGAAAAAACAGCTGTAATTCTTTCCTTTTTTTAGCTACATAAATTTTGACAAAATGAGTTCCTTTTAACTTAAATAAAGAGGGAGAAAACATGATACATAAACCATGAAGACAATAATGATAAAGAAGTGGAATGTATGTATGTGAACCTAATAAAACTTCAAAAGTTGCAAGTTTAAGCTCTTTACTGAAAATAAGTTGAATCTCCTTAGAAGTAGTATGCATTCAATCTTGTTATCTAGCGAGCTTAGGTAATATGGGTAGATCAGGCCCATAAGGTACGTCTCTGTGTTAGATGTGTAATGTTAAACACCCAGTAAAAGAAAGCTAACATCATTACACTCGGAAGAAAATATGAAGTAAAAAGTCAAATAATCATAATTTGATTCATCAAAGCATAGTAAGCTAATGACAATAATCAATATATTTTTGCAGTTTCCATTCACACAAAATGCAATACAAGTTACTATGACAACATGAAAAATCTAAATATGAATCAAAGTAAACGATCTTATTAAGAAACATGTATAATCTCGTTATTTTCTAAATAGAAAAAGAACCCGTCTCAAAATTACCCAATTCAAAACAAACAAACAAACAAAAAACTCACCTCATTAACCATTACTGTTGTTTAGTTTGAAACAAAAGAAACCCTTTCTTGAACTCCCTTCCTTCCCTCATTGACTAAAGCAGGTAACCGTGGATGAAAACCCAGTTAATTTACCCTTCAACTTCGACTTCATTCTCCAACCAAACATTTTTGACTCTACAACTGTAACATCAGGCAAAATAGAAAATCTACCTGCTTCTATCAATGGTCTTCTATTTGGCACAACTACTTCAGCGTATGTTTTGTTTAACTGGTTGTCAAAAGAATATTGGTTCTCTAGTTTGTCTTCATTTTCTGAGATCAAAAGCAAAAGTCGTTCTTCTATATCCACGAATTGAGCATCTTCTCCTAAATAAGAATAATCCATGAATTAATTTCTCTTCTTTACCTTTTTCGTCCTTTTTGAGTGTGATGATAAAAAAAATCAAATAGATTGGGTATATATAGTGAAGTGCTAAATGTACGCGGTGAATCTGAATTAATGCAAGATATATTTGAAATGTAATTACATCTGATGGAAATATAAGGTACATCGTATTATCTGGTAGTATTTTTCCATTTTTATTAGGCACTACATTCATTTTTGAATTCAAAGTTCACTAAAGTATATTTAAGCGTATTTCTAGGTAATTTGTACACGGTTTCAATGCCTAGTTATGGTAAATAGACATGTAGCAATAAGACACTATGTTCAGTTTCTATAGGACACGGTTTCATTCTAGGCTTATTTTCGAAACTTTATGTACTTTTTGGCTGGTAATTTTAAACCTATTTGCAAGCATAAGCTTAATTTTGTCACACTCGTAATGTTATAATGGCATTCTCATTAGAAGAAAAAAAAAATCAGTTTGCAAGTATATGCTTATTTTTGTCACAGACTCACATTAGCGGTGTAGTGGTAATCTCATTAGAAAAAATCAGCTTATGTCCACATTGCAAATTACAGCCACATTTTTTTACAGTGGAGCAATTTCCAATAGCACCCATGGAGAATCATATTTTCGCAAGTTGCGCCAATTTTACAAAATATGGAGACAACTCACAACCGTGACTATGCGAGAAGAAAAAAGCAAGATACGCTGACTTAACAAAAATCAATAATTGTGAATCATTTCAAAACTAGCCAAAACCTGCAATGAGCATTGAACGTTAGTAGAAAATGAAAATTTTCTCATCTCTATAAGATTTGTTGAATGGATTAAAAAGACATTTGATATGTGTCTGAAAAGAATACTATGACCAAGTGATGACCCTTACTAAAACATTTTCTGACCGCTTTAATTTATTTTCTTCACATTTTATTTTTGGATTAATGTAGTCCCTGCTCTCTTATGGTTTCCAACCAAAAACATAAATTTAGTACTCTTATAATCTTGCTATGCATTATACAGGGTAAAGTTTAGAAGAGGTGGTTCAAAGGGAAACATGGGAAGAAGTTGGAATTGAAGTTGCTGATGTTATTTATCACAGTTCACAGCCTTGGCCTGGTAACTATTTTTGTGTAATTTAAATTTTCTTCTGTGTTTGTGGCAAATAATGTGACTGGATTTGGTCCTCTACTTTGGTTACTCCCAAATAAGGAAGCCATCTAAATATCTGGTTCATTAGAACATAAAGTCTGAATTCAGGTTTAAAAAAGGTGTTGCTCAATTAACACGAATCAAGTTCGATGATAAAATGCACCATTTTGATCCAAAACGAGTTCTCTATGCGCACTATTTTTTTGTGAGATACATATTTCAAGATCCAACAGTTTAGATCATAGGTGAATATCTCTGGTTTTTACCAGAGAAGAGGATTCAATCAGGAATGTGAACAAAAAAACTATGATATAGCCGAAAATTAGTGATGGTAACCTTACTCGGAAAGATATTACTTTTTGTTTAATATAAGATACTCAGGAAAAAAATAGTGATGATGCATCTAGGTTAAGCGTGTACAATACCTGCTTAATACAAGATGCTCTAAGTTAGAAACTCCATCCACTCTTTCATCAACAAAACCATTCACTTTAGATGAGACAAAATCTAAATGATCGATGGTGATGAAAAGAGCCTCTACCATATAATCTGTCAAGGTGTTCACTACCCTATCCTAATAATTCTACGAGCCAACAATTTCTTCACAATGTATGCTATGAATAATTTGATATTCACCTCAAGATCATTCACAACAAACTCAAGTGATGAAGTAGTTTATGAAGCCCCACATTGCGAAGACAAATAATTAATTTTTTATCCTAAAACACAATGACAAAATCTTGTGATATGGTTACAAAAATTAGTATAGGAATATATTGGTTGAAGGAGCAAATCCATTATTATAGAAGCATTGAATAAAACATAGGACAAAAACTAGGGTTTGTCTAATAATGTACCTTTTTTCGACAGACCTCATTTTGTTCTGGATACTAATCTATGGCTTGTGCAGAAATCTCTAGCAAGAACAATAGAATTGGAGGAGTGAATCGACAAAGAAGAGAGAAGTTAATTGACGTGAAGGAGCAGTGCAATGTTGGAGGAGACACAGCGAGATGAATTTTTCTGAACGGAAGAGGCAAAAAAGATAGGAAACGTGACAATGAAGAAGCGACAACTCAATTGTTTTATTATTGGCGGGCGCGGGCGGTAAATTTTTGGTAGCGTTGAATAAAATAAAATATACCTAACAAAAAATCTTAAAATAATATTAGTTGCATTTGCATTTCAAACGCTGCCAATGAGTGCAACTAAATACCAATTTTCTTGTAGTGAGCTGATCATTGCACACTGTCTCCCTCCTTATTTTTAAGTTAATTAAAATCTAAGTTATGACATTTTAAGTTTGAGTGTTTGAAATAATTTACAAGTTCAACAATAATAATAAATAATGATGATTTAAATAAATTAACTAAGTTTTATAAAAATTAAATACGTTTATATACATTAATTAAGTATTATAAAAATTAACAAGTTTATAATATAAATAATAATAATTATTATAATAATAAATAAGTTTGGTAAAAAAATTAACTAAGTTTATAATAATAATAATAAATTAATAAATTTTATAACAACAACAAAAACATTAATAACAATAACAGTCTATAGTTTTATATCATTCAACCAATAACAATTGTAACAATAAACTAAGTTTGATAAAAAAATTAATTAAGTTTATAATGTAAATAACAATAACAACAACAATAACAATAATAGTTTGTTATAATTCAGCTAAGTTTATAACAACAACAACAAAAACCAAATTTACAAAATTTAACTAAGTTAAATAAATTTTATGAAAATTAACTAAGTAAGTTTATAATAAAAATAATAAATTAATTAAGTTTATAATAATTAATAATAAATTAACTAAGTTTATGAAAAATTTATAAGTTTGAGATAATTTATAAAAATTAATTAAATTAATAAAGTTTAGGTCTAAGATAATTTATAAGTTTAAGTTAATTAAAATATAAGTTATGACACTTTAAGTTTTAGCAATTGAAATAACAACAACAACAACAATAACAAACAATGTTATAATAATTTAACCAAGCTTTATAAAATTTTAACTAAATTTTATAAATTTTAACCAAAATTAAAAAAATTAACTAGGTTTCATATAATCTAACAAAGGTTTATAAAAATTAAATAAATTCATCCAAATTAACAAAGTTTCAATAGAATTTAACCAAGTTAACAAAGCTTTATGAAAATTAAATAAGTTTATTATAAAAATTAGCAAAATTAAACTTAACTAAGTTAACCAAGTTTTATAGAAATTATTTAAATTTTATAAAGTTTAATTAAGGACGTTTGACATGCCTTAAATATGTACAGCACTTTCACAATCATTTTCAAATTTACATTGTTAAACCTATCTACAGGTAATTACCTTTTTCAAAGTAAAGGCTAGCTGTAGCAAATAATTGTGGATAATAAGTAATAAACAAGACTCTAATCGTAGTATATATTACAACATTCCATTTGTACTAGTTGTGTAAACTTGTTTATGAATGGTTATGAATTATATGTGAATCTGCTCATTTTCTCGACAAAAATTATTGTCTAAATGGTTATAGATATCATAGTCGATTATGTGACTAATGTGTTTTTCAATTTTTTGAATATGATGATTATGTGACTAATCAAATGTGATTTGAATACGACGACTATGTGATTGATTGCCGTTTTTGATATATCTGTTATACGAGTTACTAAAAAAGGTGCAAGCCATTAACATGAAATGATAGCATATAAAGTATGATGTAAAAAAGTCAATAACTTTTAGTAGCATTTTCAAAACGGTACAAAAAATGTATAGCAGCGGAAAAACCGCTACAAAAAGTAATAAAAGGATGCAAGTAAAAACACTACAAAAATGTTAACTTTGGTAGCAGTTGATATACGCTACAAAAATAAATTGTTGTAGGGATTCTAAAATTCTACAATATGTCAAGTTTTAGTATCATTCTCTACAATGTGAAAAATAATTTTAACTTTTAGTTGTATGTCGTACCGTAAAGTTTTACGAGACGCTGCTAATAGTTTTGGTGGCATTTTTTCAACGCTACGAATGGCCTTTTTTGATTTATAATTTAGACGTCTGAAATATAGACATTTTATTTAGCAAAATTTTAACTTTTTATTTCTATTTTATACTGTTAATTTTCAGCCATTTGAATTTACATTTTGGCCATCTGATCTGTCCGAAAAGAAGTGTCTCTTCATAGGAAATTCAAATATGGAGAGTTATCTTCTTCTCCAAAGGTTGCATCTTCTCTAGTCATGATTACCTTTCAAACAAAACCATTCAAACATTATAAATACAAGTGAAATTTGACTTTTCATATTTACCAATTCTTATTTTCTACACTCTACCCTCTTGTGGATTATCAAAGGCAATCAAGTTTCTACTTCCTCGATTTGCACATTAAAATTATCATCTAAAGGAGATCGTAGGAATAGGGTACTTTACTAACTTATATGTGTTTTATCTAGAAAACACAAAGTTAGCAACATACTACTTTTGTAGTTGAAGCCCTGTTGACATCTTGAGGCAAGCGAAGTCCTATTCGACTGCTCTGGCATTTTGTAAGACATTTTGTAACGACCCAGAATTTTTAATAATTTAAATTTGAATATTTAATTAATTTTAAATATTTATAAATGAATTTTTAAGTCAAATAAATTTTTATTTGATTTATTGGATTTAATTGGATTATTAAATCGATAATTTAATATGTTAAATTATGGAAATAATTAAAAATAGAGTTAAATATGATAGAAAATGATTTGTAAAATTTTATTTAATCATACTGGAGTTATAGAAATATTTTAGAACTTTTAAAATCGAATTAAAAGTTAATTTGTGAAAATTGAATATTTTAATATTTAATAATCGACTGTAAAATAGCCAATTTTTGGACAGTCTCAGAATTGAACGAAACCAGTTTCATTGGATCCGTAATAGTTAGTTATTACCGGATTTCAAATTTCGTGTCAATCGGAGCTATCGTTTGATCGTGGCAGCTCGAAACGCATCGATTTATTTTTAATTTAAATTTGACGAGTCAAAATAGCCATTTTTCAAAAAGTCTCGGAATTCGACAAAACCAGTTTCATCGGATCCGTAATGTGATATTATTGTAAGGTTTCAAATTTCAAGTCATTTGGATTTACCGTTTGTCCGGTGCAAATTAAAACGCCTAGAAAATCGCTTAAATCGGTTTAATTCAAATTGAGCGTTTTCAGCCATAACTCGCACATACTTCCGAATTAGCTTCCGAAACACGTTCCATTGTGTTCGGAACGCGGGATAAACCTTAGAAACGCCAACCGGCACGCTTCGTTTGGAGTTCGAAAAATTTCGATGAATAGTGTCGCGCGAATTTTCTATAAAAGCCCCTCATTTATTCATTTTTTCACAAATTATCAAACCCTAGGGCAAATTTCTGCAGCCGCCACCCCTTATCATTCAATGGCCAGAAATTTGTATTCTTCTTTCCTCAATTACTCTCAATCCATCAACAATTAGAGAAAGTGTTCAACATGAAACTTGTAGAGCATGAAGAGAGCTTCGAATCTATACGGTGATGATCGGATTTGGAGTGACGGAGTGGAGGCTACATGCTCGCGTTTTGCTGCAGGTCATGCACGCAAATCAGTGCAAGGACAGGGCCGAGCTCCACCCCATGGTGGCCGAGTGAAGAGGAGGAGATGGGCTTCGATATGGAAGTCCCTGATCGTGTTTTCATGCATCGTGATGGCCGTAATTTGAAACCCTAGATGAAGATGATGGGTTACATGGTGCGGCCTGTAGAACGTGTTTGGAGAAGAAGGCAGTGAGTGGCCCTGATGCACTCAAGCTTGATCCAACGGTCTAGAAGTTGTAGGGTATAAGAAATTATAATTTATGTTGTAAATTTTATATAAAATACGTGTAAAACTTGTAAAATTCATATCTTTTTCATACGAGGTCGAAAAAATGCAAACTCAGTTGCGTTGGAATCGTATGGACGAGCACTACGCGATGGAGTTGGTTTGGAGTCGTTTGGAGTTAGTGAGAATTTTGGGTAAAATTAAACGCGCGTTTAATTTTATTCGAAATAAAAGCTAAAACGGAATTTAAAACCAAGGTGAGAATTTCTCACTCAATCGAATAGATTTCGATTTTATTTTAAATAGTTAGATTTAAAATATTTGAATGCATGTTTGAATGATGACTGTAAATTATTGATTGTTAAAATAGACATTATGCGCCGTTAGTAAGCGGATGTTATTTAATATAAACATATACCGCGAATATTTCATAAACAGTGAAATTGGTATTATATATAATATCAATATATATATATATTGGCATATGTATATATTGCAGTTGTTGATTTCCCGCATTTTTTGTTTAGCGGATGAGACCCTATTACGCCGTTATTAAGCGGATAATATTTATTAAGAACATATACCGCGATAATTTCGTACTGGAGCGAAATTGGTATTGTGCTAATGTTTTTGGATGCAGGAAACAGGTTGGAGGGATCCAACTGGATTCCTCAACAGTATTTATTTTATTTCAGATATTTTGATATTTGATGGATTATCATATCGATATATGATATCGTTGTTAGTCGTGATTGACTATTTGGTGTGTAGCATCATTGGACCCAGATTTTGGGATTTTAAAATGATTTTAAAAGTGATTTTGAAAATATACTTTATTTTTGGAATTGATCCATTATAAATAAATAAACGTTATAATTTTTAAAGTTATAAAAATTATGGTTTTTGTGAAATATAGTTAAAAAGCTGATTTTTAGAAATACGATTAAAAGTCGATTTTTGAGAAATATGAACCAATGATTTTATAAAATAGTTTAAACTGGATTCTTGAGTTTATTATTAGAAGTTTGAATATAAGATTTATAAAATTTGATTATTTTATAAATCAAGAGAACGGTGAAATTTTAAAGGAATTAATGACGTTTAAAAGAATAATATAAATTAATTTATATTAAGAGATTTATAAATGGATATTTATAAATTGAAATATGGACGTTATAAAACGAGTTTTTATAAGTGTTTGAATGTAGTGAAAATGAATTTCCTAAATGAATGAAATTTATGAAATTTTAAACTGTGAAGTTATAAATGAAATTTATAAATAGTAAGATTTATAAATTTGTGAAGTTAATTGAAGAATAGATTTGGTTAAATAAATGAATCTTATAAGTTATAAGATTTATAATTATGAGGTTTAAAGAACGATTTTATAAAATAATCGTTTTATAAGTATTTAACTTATAATATAAACATTTAGTTATAATTGAGTTATAAACTGAAATATGTTAATAAAGGAATTTATAAAAAAAGAAGTTTTTATAAATAAATAGAAATGGAATTTATAAACGTTGTTTTATAAATCCGCAAACGACTTATTTTGATAAGTTAATTGTTATAACTTAGAAATGGAGTTATATTCACATTTTTTTAATAGTGAATATTCCTTTGAATTAAAATGAATAAAAGAATGAAATTGGTTAACGCAGTTTATTCATGTTTTTGAATAGTGAATAATACGTTAAAGAAATTGTTTAGAATGTGAATGTTTTAAATAGAATTAAAACGATCCAACGATGTTTTAAAAGGTATTGAGATTCGAAACCATAGATTTCAACATTTATTGTTGAAATAGATGTTTCGAGAAATAAAAGGAAATAGTGGACTATAACACTGTTGTTATAGTAAATGATTTCCGAAAGGAAATGTTTTGAATAGTATTGGGATGTATATATATCTATTTTAATTCCGAATCCCTATACTAGTGATTTTGGGTTGTCGTAACGATGTTTTACGCAACATTCGTTTTGGCCCAAATAAAAATGTTAAGTGAATGATTTCCTTAAAGAAAGAAATATATACTTAATTCGGTTTAAGTATATTGAATATTTTCTAAGTGTTGAAAATAAAAGATTGTGAATTACTTATTTAATAAGTATGGGAATGTTTTCCAATATGAAGTGAAAAATTAGAATTTATCTTTTTGAAGATAAATTGAAATGAATGATTGAAATCATATATGCATGGATATTTTGAAATATAAATTCATTATGGAATTTATGAATGAGAAGTGAAACTTGTTAAAAATAAATATTGATTTATATTTTGAAGTGTTGAAATTTAATATCTAGTGAAGATATTTTTGAAAAATAAATAATTTGGAAAATTATTTGGAATCTGGTGATGTATGCATATCAATTTATAGTTCAATAACCGACTATCAATATTTCCCTTTGAATGGGTATTTGATGTGAATATGATTGAATTTGAATGCACACTTATTTTTGAATAAGCGCTCACTATTCGGGTTAACCGGGAAAGGACCATGGGGTCGTATAACCCATTCCGAATATGTGATACGTCGTTGTGAATCGCATTTGAAGATCGGTGTTGAAGACCGGTATTTGCGAGAGTGATAGGATGAACTATCGATTGACTCTGCACCGAGTAGCTACGGTATTGAGTTCTCCATATGTGATGGTGAATCCGATCAGGATTGTGAATATCCGGATTGCAAGGACTTCTTTGTAAGTGCCTTCGGTTCTGTTCGATCCCGGAACAGACTTGTATGGATTGTATGTCTGACATTACAATTTGAGATATAAAGCCGATTTCATTCAAATATATTTCTGTTGGTGGCGGAGAATTTATTCTTTGCTTAACACCCTTCTTTGAGACGTACGAGCTCAAAGGTTATATAGTTGAAGTTATCAGCGATATATTCCCAATTTGGTAATGTGACATACTGAGTGATGCTGAAATGATCATTGTGTTGATTATTGTGATAGGATCATTTATTTGATCGTCTATCTTAGTGATCATTGTGTTGATCATTTGTTGACCCAAAGCATGGCTTTTGTTTAAAGTATGTTTTTGTGGACGTGAATTCGTCGAGCCTCACACCCCGTGAATGGTCAAAACAGGAAAGAAGCAGCAAGGTTATGAGGGGTAGCACCCTTTAGGATGTGTCCATTTCCTTCTGGAAAAGGGTGGTGTCATGGTATGGAGCCCAGATACTTACTCATGTTGAAAACACTTTATGATTGTGTGAATTGATTACGAGCGCTCGGTTGATAAAGGTCCCAAAGGACCGGGGGATGGCATATTCGGTCAGTTGTTACTCAGTTAGGAGTAACCCGGCCTTGTGTTGGTAGAGATCCGGTTTGGTTCTCGGGGATGTCCATCCAGAGGCATTCTCATGTGGCAATGGGAAGTTCCTTGGCCTGACCATTTGTTGGAAATCCAAAGAAACAATACGAAACTTGTACGGTATTAGTTGTAGAACCTGCCATTTAATATGGTAGCTATTAGTAGGCATAATATAATGGTACCTATGCTGGCTAAGATTTATATTCTACTTTCGAAATGAATTTTTCCTACACTATGCACTAATAATAATATCAAATGTTATTTTAAATGCGTATCAAGCATCTTTGACTATCATAAGGAGAAATCTCCTCCGATTCTGCGTTTGCATGTGTGTGTGTGTGGGAGGCCTTATGGTAGTCTCATTTTTAAAAGCATTGCGAATTGAATTAAAAATATTCCTCTATTTTGATTTTAAAGATAAATAAACTGTTTTGAGTTCTCACACCAGTCACATGACTGACTTGGAGTTTATTGTTTTCCTTCCTAAACTCTGGGTGCCCACCAATTTCCACACGGGCAGTCAAGAGTTAGGTTTATCAGGATATTCTGGATATTCTGGAGTTGCTGGAGGCAAGCTGGATGGCATGGCATATTACTTATATAGTATTTCTTTTTCCGCTGCATTGTTTGATGTTGTTGTTGTACACTCTGATGATATGATGTAATGAAATGAAATGTAATGTAATAACTGATATAGTTCTTTGTTTAAAGATTATTCATTTATTATTATATGTTGTTCCGCTGCGAATTGTGAGATTCTGTTGTTGTTCTGTTGTTTTCTTTTGTCCGTTCTATTTTAAAATTCTTCTATCTTCTATTTTTAAAATTCTCTGTTTTCTAAAAATTATCTATCTTCTTTTCTCTCTATTTCCTATCTCTTCTCTCTTCTTTCTTTTTCTTTTTTTCCTTCTTCTTTTTCCCTCTTCTTCTTTTCTTAAAATTCTCTTTTTAAAACCCATAACATCTCGGTTTTCGGCCTTTGATTTCTCGGCAGTCGATAAAGTGAGTGTCGATGTTGAATTTTCGAAGAACGAAAAATCCGGGGCGTTACATTTGGTATCAGAGCTCTGATGGTTAAGCGACAACCATGGTTCTGTTGGGTATTACTCATTAGAGATAGAGTCAGTAGTACTCTAGAATGAATTTGAGTGTAATAATAGATACGAGTGCGTATTTGTTAGTGATATGAAATTGTTTTATATTGTGATGATTGGTTTATTGAGTGGTATATGAACCTTCGTCAGCACGGTCAGTCAAACTATGCCGAAGGGGTTTCTAAACACTTGGATAGAACAATTCGACACAGTATTGTTTTAAATTGGGTAAATGAAATAATTTTACCTTGATTATATTTTATATATAAAGGAATAATTTTTCAAAATTATTAAAGTGTATATAGGTTGATTGTTAGGTTGTTTGAATAATCTAAATTATAAGAATTGAATTATAATTAAAAGTGTTTACAATTGTGAAATAAACTTATATATATAAGAAGTGAAACTATATGAATATATCTATGAATATGAGTTGTAAATAAAAGGGGAATTTAAAGTTAAATGGAATATAACTTAAGAGATATTGAATGGAATTGATATTGGTATCGAAGTAAATAAATCAAGTAGATTAAAAGAAATATGAACTTAAGTTATGTAAATGAAATTCAACTTTGTAATTGAATTGAATGAATGGATTGAATGTTAAACAATTGAATGTAATTCAAGTTGATAAGGAATAATTAGTGAAAGTGTTAATTCATTAAAATCTAATTTTATTGGAAGTTGAATAAATTGAATGAGAATGAATATAAGCAAAGGAATTTGGTTGTAATTGATAAACCTTGGTTGCTATATGGATGTTGATTGTGTATATAATTCATTAAGTATTAATGAAATTGAAAGCTATGAAATTGAATTCAAATTAGAAGTAAATAAATTTGAATAGAATTGAATGTGAATTGGATTTAATTAGTGAATGCAAACTAATTGAATTGAGAATGAATGATTGATAAAATCCAATGTAAATGAATCAAATGTGATTAAAGTGAAAACCAATTCATTGTATATGAATGAGAATATGAATGAATATTCATTTGATTATGGATGCTAGTTGGTTGATGTTTGCATTTATTGTTTAGTTGCATTTGATATGTTGGCATATATTGTTATGTTGCTATATATTGTATATTGAGATTATTTGCATATGTGCATGTTCTCATGTTGTTTGTTGAGTTTAGTAGGTGCGGATCACGTTTGCTTCGCATTTGGAGTTCGCTTTAGCGCTATATTAGCCGTATATGCTTGCTAATAAAATATAAGGTACATATCTCGGATTAAATATCGTACTTTTACACTTTTTTCCCTGCGGGATGCCTCATTACTTGATGAGATGTATATTTGTGATATATATACTGTCATTTTTTTTTCGGATCGAGCCGCGCAAAGGAGACTATGGCGAATTTTTCCAAAAATTTAAGGCGTTAGAAAAAATTCGAGAAAAATTGGAAAATTTTGAAAACTTTAAACTTTATTTTGGAATTGAAAGTTAAACAATAGTAGTTGTTTTTGAAAAAGATAACTAAGTATGATTTGAAAACTTAGTAAAGTTTTGTAAGAAGTTTAATTATAAATTTTGGAAAGTTAATAGATTCTGTAACTCTTCTTACTTGTAATTTCGAGGACGAAATTCTTTTAAGGGGGAAAGATTGTAACGACCCAGAATTTTTAATAATTTAAATTTGAATATTTAATTAATTTTAAATATTTATAAATGAATTTTTAAGTCAAATAAATTTTTATTTGATTTATTGGATTTAATTGGATTATTAAATCGATAATTTAATATGTTAAATTATGGAAATAATTAAAAATAGAGTTAAATATGATAGAAAATGATTTGTAAAATTTTATTTAATCATACTGGAGTTATAGAAATATTTTAGAACTTTTAAAATCGAATTAAAAGTTAATTTGTGAAAATTGAATATTTTAATATTTAATAATCGACTGTAAAATAGCCAATTTTTGGACAGTCTCAGAATTGAACGAAACCAGTTTCATTGGATCCGTAATAGTTAGTTATTACCGGATTTCAAATTTCGTGTCAATCGGAGCTATCGTTTGATCGTGGCAGCTCGAAACGCATCGATTTATTTTTAATTTAAATTTGACGAGTCAAAATAGCCATTTTTCAAAAAGTCTCGGAATTCGACAAAACCAGTTTCATCGGATCCGTAATGTGATATTATTGTAAGGTTTCAAATTTCAAGTCATTTGGATTTACCGTTTGTCCGGTGCAAATTAAAACGCCTAGAAAATCGCTTAAATCGGTTTAATTCAAATTGAGCGTTTTCAGCCATAACTCGCACATACTTCCGAATTAGCTTCCGAAACACGTTCCATTGTGTTCGGAACGCGGGATAAACCTTAGAAACGCCAACCGGCACGCTTCGTTTGGAGTTCGAAAAATTTCGATGAATAGTGTCGCGCGAATTTTCTATAAAAGCCCCTCATTTATTCATTTTTTCACAAATTATCAAACCCTAGGGCAAATTTCTGCAGCCGCCACCCCTTATCATTCAATGGCCAGAAATTTGTATTCTTCTTTCCTCAATTACTCTCAATCCATCAACAATTAGAGAAAGTGTTCAACATGAAACTTGTAGAGCATGAAGAGAGCTTCGAATCTATACGGTGATGATCGGATTTGGAGTGACGGAGTGGAGGCTACATGCTCGCGTTTTGCTGCAGGTCATGCACGCAAATCAGTGCAAGGACAGGGCCGAGCTCCACCCCATGGTGGCCGAGTGAAGAGGAGGAGATGGGCTTCGATATGGAAGTCCCTGATCGTGTTTTCATGCATCGTGATGGCCGTAATTTGAAACCCTAGATGAAGATGATGGGTTACATGGTGCGGCCTGTAGAACGTGTTTGGAGAAGAAGGCAGTGAGTGGCCCTGATGCACTCAAGCTTGATCCAACGGTCTAGAAGTTGTAGGGTATAAGAAATTATAATTTATGTTGTAAATTTTATATAAAATACGTGTAAAACTTGTAAAATTCATATCTTTTTCATACGAGGTCGAAAAAATGCAAACTCAGTTGCGTTGGAATCGTATGGACGAGCACTACGCGATGGAGTTGGTTTGGAGTCGTTTGGAGTTAGTGAGAATTTTGGGTAAAATTAAACGCGCGTTTAATTTTATTCGAAATAAAAGCTAAAACGGAATTTAAAACCAAGGTGAGAATTTCTCACTCAATCGAATAGATTTCGATTTTATTTTAAATAGTTAGATTTAAAATATTTGAATGCATGTTTGAATGATGACTGTAAATTATTGATTGTTAAAATAGACATTATGCGCCGTTAGTAAGCGGATGTTATTTAATATAAACATATACCGCGAATATTTCATAAACAGTGAAATTGGTATTATATATAATATCAATATATATATATATTGGCATATGTATATATTGCAGTTGTTGATTTCCCGCATTTTTTGTTTAGCGGATGAGACCCTATTACGCCGTTATTAAGCGGATAATATTTATTAAGAACATATACCGCGATAATTTCGTACTGGAGCGAAATTGGTATTGTGCTAATGTTTTTGGATGCAGGAAACAGGTTGGAGGGATCCAACTGGATTCCTCAACAGTATTTATTTTATTTCAGATATTTTGATATTTGATGGATTATCATATCGATATATGATATCGTTGTTAGTCGTGATTGACTATTTGGTGTGTAGCATCATTGGACCCAGATTTTGGGATTTTAAAATGATTTTAAAAGTGATTTTGAAAATATACTTTATTTTTGGAATTGATCCATTATAAATAAATAAACGTTATAATTTTTAAAGTTATAAAAATTATGGTTTTTGTGAAATATAGTTAAAAAGCTGATTTTTAGAAATACGATTAAAAGTCGATTTTTGAGAAATATGAACCAATGATTTTATAAAATAGTTTAAACTGGATTCTTGAGTTTATTATTAGAAGTTTGAATATAAGATTTATAAAATTTGATTATTTTATAAATCAAGAGAACGGTGAAATTTTAAAGGAATTAATGACGTTTAAAAGAATAATATAAATTAATTTATATTAAGAGATTTATAAATGGATATTTATAAATTGAAATATGGACGTTATAAAACGAGTTTTTATAAGTGTTTGAATGTAGTGAAAATGAATTTCCTAAATGAATGAAATTTATGAAATTTTAAACTGTGAAGTTATAAATGAAATTTATAAATAGTAAGATTTATAAATTTGTGAAGTTAATTGAAGAATAGATTTGGTTAAATAAATGAATCTTATAAGTTATAAGATTTATAATTATGAGGTTTAAAGAACGATTTTATAAAATAATCGTTTTATAAGTATTTAACTTATAATATAAACATTTAGTTATAATTGAGTTATAAACTGAAATATGTTAATAAAGGAATTTATAAAAAAAGAAGTTTTTATAAATAAATAGAAATGGAATTTATAAACGTTGTTTTATAAATCCGCAAACGACTTATTTTGATAAGTTAATTGTTATAACTTAGAAATGGAGTTATATTCACATTTTTTTAATAGTGAATATTCCTTTGAATTAAAATGAATAAAAGAATGAAATTGGTTAACGCAGTTTATTCATGTTTTTGAATAGTGAATAATACGTTAAAGAAATTGTTTAGAATGTGAATGTTTTAAATAGAATTAAAACGATCCAACGATGTTTTAAAAGGTATTGAGATTCGAAACCATAGATTTCAACATTTATTGTTGAAATAGATGTTTCGAGAAATAAAAGGAAATAGTGGACTATAACACTGTTGTTATAGTAAATGATTTCCGAAAGGAAATGTTTTGAATAGTATTGGGATGTATATATATCTATTTTAATTCCGAATCCCTATACTAGTGATTTTGGGTTGTCGTAACGATGTTTTACGCAACATTCGTTTTGGCCCAAATAAAAATGTTAAGTGAATGATTTCCTTAAAGAAAGAAATATATACTTAATTCGGTTTAAGTATATTGAATATTTTCTAAGTGTTGAAAATAAAAGATTGTGAATTACTTATTTAATAAGTATGGGAATGTTTTCCAATATGAAGTGAAAAATTAGAATTTATCTTTTTGAAGATAAATTGAAATGAATGATTGAAATCATATATGCATGGATATTTTGAAATATAAATTCATTATGGAATTTATGAATGAGAAGTGAAACTTGTTAAAAATAAATATTGATTTATATTTTGAAGTGTTGAAATTTAATATCTAGTGAAGATATTTTTGAAAAATAAATAATTTGGAAAATTATTTGGAATCTGGTGATGTATGCATATCAATTTATAGTTCAATAACCGACTATCAATATTTCCCTTTGAATGGGTATTTGATGTGAATATGATTGAATTTGAATGCACACTTATTTTTGAATAAGCGCTCACTATTCGGGTTAACCGGGAAAGGACCATGGGGTCGTATAACCCATTCCGAATATGTGATACGTCGTTGTGAATCGCATTTGAAGATCGGTGTTGAAGACCGGTATTTGCGAGAGTGATAGGATGAACTATCGATTGACTCTGCACCGAGTAGCTACGGTATTGAGTTCTCCATATGTGATGGTGAATCCGATCAGGATTGTGAATATCCGGATTGCAAGGACTTCTTTGTAAGTGCCTTCGGTTCTGTTCGATCCCGGAACAGACTTGTATGGATTGTATGTCTGACATTACAATTTGAGATATAAAGCCGATTTCATTCAAATATATTTCTGTTGGTGGCGGAGAATTTATTCTTTGCTTAACACCCTTCTTTGAGACGTACGAGCTCAAAGGTTATATAGTTGAAGTTATCAGCGATATATTCCCAATTTGGTAATGTGACATACTGAGTGATGCTGAAATGATCATTGTGTTGATTATTGTGATAGGATCATTTATTTGATCGTCTATCTTAGTGATCATTGTGTTGATCATTTGTTGACCCAAAGCATGGCTTTTGTTTAAAGTATGTTTTTGTGGACGTGAATTCGTCGAGCCTCACACCCCGTGAATGGTCAAAACAGGAAAGAAGCAGCAAGGTTATGAGGGGTAGCACCCTTTAGGATGTGTCCATTTCCTTCTGGAAAAGGGTGGTGTCATGGTATGGAGCCCAGATACTTACTCATGTTGAAAACACTTTATGATTGTGTGAATTGATTACGAGCGCTCGGTTGATAAAGGTCCCAAAGGACCGGGGGATGGCATATTCGGTCAGTTGTTACTCAGTTAGGAGTAACCCGGCCTTGTGTTGGTAGAGATCCGGTTTGGTTCTCGGGGATGTCCATCCAGAGGCATTCTCATGTGGCAATGGGAAGTTCCTTGGCCTGACCATTTGTTGGAAATCCAAAGAAACAATACGAAACTTGTACGGTATTAGTTGTAGAACCTGCCATTTAATATGGTAGCTATTAGTAGGCATAATATAATGGTACCTATGCTGGCTAAGATTTATATTCTACTTTCGAAATGAATTTTTCCTACACTATGCACTAATAATAATATCAAATGTTATTTTAAATGCGTATCAAGCATCTTTGACTATCATAAGGAGAAATCTCCTCCGATTCTGCGTTTGCATGTGTGTGTGTGTGGGAGGCCTTATGGTAGTCTCATTTTTAAAAGCATTGCGAATTGAATTAAAAATATTCCTCTATTTTGATTTTAAAGATAAATAAACTGTTTTGAGTTCTCACACCAGTCACATGACTGACTTGGAGTTTATTGTTTTCCTTCCTAAACTCTGGGTGCCCACCAATTTCCACACGGGCAGTCAAGAGTTAGGTTTATCAGGATATTCTGGATATTCTGGAGTTGCTGGAGGCAAGCTGGATGGCATGGCATATTACTTATATAGTATTTCTTTTTCCGCTGCATTGTTTGATGTTGTTGTTGTACACTCTGATGATATGATGTAATGAAATGAAATGTAATGTAATAACTGATATAGTTCTTTGTTTAAAGATTATTCATTTATTATTATATGTTGTTCCGCTGCGAATTGTGAGATTCTGTTGTTGTTCTGTTGTTTTCTTTTGTCCGTTCTATTTTAAAATTCTTCTATCTTCTATTTTTAAAATTCTCTGTTTTCTAAAAATTATCTATCTTCTTTTCTCTCTATTTCCTATCTCTTCTCTCTTCTTTCTTTTTCTTTTTTTCCTTCTTCTTTTTCCCTCTTCTTCTTTTCTTAAAATTCTCTTTTTAAAACCCATAACATCTCGGTTTTCGGCCTTTGATTTCTCGGCAGTCGATAAAGTGAGTGTCGATGTTGAATTTTCGAAGAACGAAAAATCCGGGGCGTTACACATTTGTTCCTTCACGTTAAGTGAGGTTGCTTAGTTAATTCTAGAAGGAGTCCGAGACTGGACGTAGGACGGGAAGTCTAAACCAACAAAAAAAATCCTTGTGCACTTTACTTGAGATCATTTTTATTTTAGCCATTGATATACAAGGTTTAATTTAGTAGAATAATTCATATTACTCGATCCATAGCGACTTTCATCATGGAATTGACAAAACTTCCCATAAAACTTTTCTACCTCGGTTACCTCTCTCTTAGGCAGCTTCTTATACCTTTCTATGCCTTATGTAGCAAGGCATATTTACTTGAGCATATCATTCAAAGGAATGTACTCATCCAGATGGATGCTTTTTGGCATTGTTTCACTTGCCCCCAGCGCTCTGATTTCTATTTCTTTTGTTACCAGAATAGCCAACATTCACAGCCACATTACCGATGATTTCACCCAACTGTTTAATAGCTATTACTTTGAAAAACCTCCATCGTCCATCCACCACCTTTCATTCCGGCAACTTAACTTGCTCTTTCAAACGCAGGAACTGGTTAGCTTTTAAGTGGAACTCCTCCATAGTTGTTGGCTGCTTCATCTTCAACCATTTTCTGAAGTCTGTGTCTAGATGTGTCCTCTAGACCAAAGCTATCAACACCATATATTCATTCGGGTTGTTGATTTCAGCAACCGTAACAATGGACCTGTTAAAGAAACCCTTTAGTGACTTTCCAAGTCCTTGAGAAAGGCTCAATAAGGTTATCACATTCTTAGACCAGGCAACGTGGAGCTTTAACTGTTCCAAGGACTTCTTAGCTAATTCATTAAATGTCAAGACGGACTTCGACATGAGCCAAGTGAACCACATCGATGCAAATCCGTCTAAAAAGATGGGGAAACACCTACGTCAAATCACATCTATCGCTCTAGCACCATCCATGTGCCACACGTATATGAATAAGTGTTATGTAAGGTCATTCATGACCTTGTACGATGGCGTTGAAGGCATTATAAACTTCCTCGGAATCTTTTCCCTTAATATGTAGTTCATGAATGGAGTTCTACTAAGCGTAGAGCCCCAATCTTCATTCCATCTCTATGTATTTTCCTCTAAAAGCCGCTTAATCATACCTGTAATACACAGCTCACTAGCTTGGTAAGTCAAAGGACAAAAATCAAGGGCTGCTTCAAGTGTTTGACTCCGCAAATAGTCTCTGTTTGCTCATTGACATCCAGGTTCTCCAATCTCTAGGAGAACCACTCCTTCGGTCTTTCTCCAATGTTTGGTTGGTTCCCTAATGGTTGTACTAGTATCCTGAACTCCATCACCCGGTTCAACTTCATTGCCAGCGTCCTGCAAATCATCCTCAAAATCAGACAAGTTGATGATCTTGGGCTCCTACCCCTCTAAGTACCTCAAGTTCAGGTCGGTACCGATCAGAATCAGATCAGTACCGATCCGAATTCCTTTAGCATGAGCCCTTTCACTTCTTCCAATTATTCCTATCTGTTGTTTCAGTAGTCCATTCCTTCATCTTTTGCTTTCCATCTCTTTTATTCTAACCAGAAGCAGATGAATATTTCCTCCTCGAAACCAGTATGTGATGCTTCTCTCCTGTCCCTTCTGGGCCTTTGAGACTATCAGATCAGCAAGGTTATGTTATCATCCATCTTATCAAGAAGAGCCTTCTGATTATTTTCCATCCTCTGATTTAGCTCTGCCATCAGCTTGTCAAATTCCACCCTAGTCATCGTCTCTTGAGGGGCGAGTGGTCCTAGAAACACTGCTGTTGGTTAGTTAGTCAGCTCATCCTAGTGGGAATCTCCTTCTCCGTCGCTAATTACTCTATATTTATAGACTTCCTTGTTGGTGTCATTACTTCCAATATAAAATTTCTTCAAATCTTTAGATCAAAACCTTCTAGATCTAATATGGACTCTCCAATCCCTAATAGGTAGCTAGATCTACACTTGAGAATCTCTATTCTCAGTGAAAGCACCAAAAAATTTAGGTTAAAAAGTGGCACAACACCCAAATATAAATGAAAATGGAGAGATTAAGCTATAAACAGTAAAATAAAGCAAGAAATACGCGAATTTTGATATTAATGATCCAGTAAATATGAGGCATGCATCCACTTTAATATTACTATTTATAGATATTATGATAAGCATAAGGGATTTACCATTTAAACTGCCCAGAACAGTAAGAAAGTAGCTTCCTTTGTGACAAGGTTGAGTAGAGACTAAAAAAAGAAGAAGAAGTGCCAAAAGTCCTTTATATGTTGCCATATGCTAGCTATTTATAGAGAAATTTCCCAACAAACTTGTCAAATCATGAAATACCAGTTCAAACCTAGATCTGAGAAAGTATGAGAGGGGAGGAAATCCCTAGGGTCATAAAAATGTATTAGTACCAGTCAAAAGTGATCGGTAGCGACCAAAATTGTTTACCACCAACCATGCTATCTTTTTATACTCTAGCTTCTTGCTTCGATCCATAGAGTTCCAACAACTTTTGCTTTAGAAATAAAGTCGTTGCCAAGTGATTCTGACGCGTCTAGTACTTGCCCTTATTTTCAAAGTTGGAGTTGTTCACCTATTCCTTCAGAAATGGCCCATAGTATGATTACTCTAGCTAGCTACTCGCTGACCATCATCCTAAAACTAACCTTGGTATAATAAAACTGGTCGGTACCAGCTTGAAAAGAGGTCAGTACCAATCTAATTCCTTGTGTATTCATGCACCCCAAACTCTTGAAACCTCTCTCATTATCCTTCCAAGCATGCCTTCAAGTCCTTCAACTACTTTGTCATCATCCCGACGTTTAGATTAATTTTAAGCCGCTTGGCCTAAAAGCTAGATAATAATATATGTTTTATACATTAAATTATTTTTATTTTACAAATAAAATTATTTTTTCATTTTTAAATTTCGAATTCTTTAAATTATTCAAAGTTTAATAATATTTCTATGTTATAGGAACCAACCGTAAATATTATTACTATTTTTAATTAATTAATTTGGATGAATATAATCCTAACTGAAAATTTCAAATGAATTAAAATTCAAAAATAATTTTGACTTAGTAAATGAAATAAAAAAATGTTTCTTTTCTTTACTGCAATCTAAAAGATAATTTTTTTATAAATTTCCAGATGGATATTTGTATATGTGTGTGTATTTTTTAAAATCCAAAGCCTATAGGGAAGAAATATATAGATATTTCTTCTTATAAACAAGAGTTATTATATAATAAAATAGATTTTTTTTATAAATATACTATAAATTGTTTTATAATTTCAAGAATTATTTTAAAAAATAAATTTACATTTAAATGATTTGGAAAAACAACATTTATACAATTAATTATAAATATATGTATACTAACTAAAAATTATCTTCTACTAAATAAATATGGTTGAACATGTATTTAATTAAATCATGATGATATAGTCAAGGATTATTAGCTTAAGTAGTTAATAGTGTAGCGGTCTAGGTTGAGGTTATAGAGGTCATGGATTTGAACCCTCGAGGTATCAAATGAATGCTCTGTTCAAATATATCAAAAAATTAAGTCATACTATACGATAATCATTCACATACACACAGATACACACACACACACACACACACACTAATAAATTAGTTTAGATAGTATACCTTTTCCCGAAGAATCCTACAGTGAGCCAGTACGTTATTTATCAAGAATTTACTCTTATACATTATCTTCTCTGTCTCTTTAACTTGTAAATTTGAAAAGTTGGCTTCACCAAAGATAAATGGCTAAGCTTAGTTGGTTATAAGAGAGAATGCATATAAAAAAGTGGATTAAATTATGGCGGAGGCTATCCAATTTATAGCCAAGGGTTGAACATTTTTCTCCACTATTCTCTCAAGCCCTTGAAGTCTGGGTAAAACCCTTAAAAGATCCCTAGTATGGCTAGCCTTGTTGTTGACAAGGCAAGGTCAAATACCCCTTTTGCTCCCATTTTGAATCACCAACTAATTAACTAATTTCTAGCCCCTCAATCGACCGAACTATAGTATAACTTTTATACATCGTTCTGCCTGATTTTAAGCATGAAATAAATAATTCAAATTAGCTACAATTATTAATAAAAAAGTTGTATTAATATATTATAATATATGAAATTTATAAATTAATTATCATATCGGTTGAACGTAGAAGTAATTAACAACGCGGTTATGTTTACTCTTTGGTGTGGAATCGATCTATGGTTAATATTTAAAAAAATTAAATATTGAAGCCTATACAGACTTTACTAAAGCACTATATAGGGTCAAGCTCAATGCTTACAGTCCATATGGGTGAAATCGTATTTGCCAATATATCGTTTTGTTATATAGTGCAAAATATTCGATATGTTTTAAGAATACGATTCGTTATTGTATGTTTTGAAAATATATTTAGAATTAATTATCTTTACATTCTCAATATTTTTTTCTATACGGTGAATGACAATATATAGACCACATTAGAGATCTCAATGCACCTAATTTTCAGTTTTAACCATACACTTTCAGTCTTCTTCATTAGTTTTTCAATGAAGATGGCACTATTTATTCCATTATTTTTTATTTTTTATTTTCTGTAAAGACTTTACCACTAAAAAAAATCATGAAAGAGATAATTCTCTTTTTAGTTATACTTTTGTTCACTATTTCTAATGTTAAATTAGCTTATGAAAAATTCATTTAATTATTTCTTATCATGCACCAAGAACAAATGGTTAAAGAGCAGTAAAGTTATATATTTGACATATCAATAAGGAATAAGCTAAAGTAGTAATTGTTATCAAATCAACATTGGTTATTCCATAAATGAAAGTGAAAACAATGAAACTATAAATATGATAAAATTGGGGAAGTAATATAAATGATTAGATTACTAAAGAAACAATTAATATAATATAAAAATAAAGAAAATAATAACGATGAACATTATATGAATTTCAAGGTATCTATGAGCCTAAATTATGATTTGTATCCAATAGAATACCCCAGAAGATATATTATAATCTATAAACTATATGCACTTAGTCTTTAATTGTAATTTAGCATCATTAATCCAAATAATTGGAAGCTCAACATTAAAATATCATTTTAGCATAGTTCAATATTGTTTATAATATATTATGCACATATCCGATATTTTACAGATATTACTCGATAATGTCACGATATTTTAAAATATCTCACATCGATACTTAACCGATATGTACCCAATACCTATATTAACTACTCAGGAAATGATTTAATTATCGCCCACAACTTTGGAGAGAAGGAGAGAAAAATGAAATGAATGAAAGAATGAATTCGAAAAAATTAGTGGATTTGTTTTATTTGAATGAATGAATCTTTCCCTTTCTTTTAGTCAAAACTTCCCTGAACGATCCTCTAATTTTTTCCTCCCTCCATCTCTTTCTCTTCTTAAGAAATAGCCGACCACTGATGCCATTAAATGAAATTTTTTTCCATAAACCCCTTCATGCGGTTATCTTTTCTTTTAACCCGTTTAAAGTAACATCGATATCTTATATCGGTACGCGTTACTATAACTTATATATATGTAGTAATTAAAAACAACTCCCAAACATCAAATAAATAAAATAATGCTAATATTTCTCAAGTATTAATCAATTTAATTATTTTACAAAATTTTGTAAATTATTTAATCATGTGGTTTTTTTAGAGAATTCACACATATATTCATGTGGCTCTGAAGTCTGAATTCAGTCAGCAATTAATATTGAAAAATTCAAATATTAATGGTCACCCGTCACTTTAACTAATGACATGATAGTTCGGCTGAGTTCATCGCTTATAGAATTTTAAGTAAAATTATATTTTACATTATCTTAAGCGGTATCATTTAGTAGTAATAATTTACACATATTCTCTCGGTTAGCACATATCAATTAAAGATTTATGGAATTTGGTTTTGGTCTGAATTTTAATATCATCCTTATTCAACTTGGTAAGTCCATAAACAAAGCCTTGTTTTGATAATAATATTTATTATTAACAGTACTACTCTAGCCAGAGATTTTGACTTTGAGTTGACTATAGTGTAAGGTTCAGCAATTTCGGTTTCCACAATCTTGTTGCCTGTATCGCTGAGTTCCACGAACAAAGAGAAGGAATGATTTATTTGATTAGTCGCCTAAACCTACCTTCTTTACCGGAAGGAGTGGTTGAATCACTAATAGATCTCTCAACGAGAGCCTCATTCTGTCTATAGGAAATTGCTTCGACGAATGCAGTTGATTAAGTCATTGCGTCCATCGATATCCACCCGCTCAAAGTGCGAGTAAGGGCTTACCTGTGGATTGTGTCGTTGCATGCTTTTTGGTAGATCCATCCCTCACCTCCCATGACTATAGCCAGCATCCAGATGGTACCTATAAAGTATAGGCACCAGTTCATTCAGTCAATGGAGCCGCAGTCGGTTCTGATGATTATGTCATTGATTCGGTAGATTAGTCAGTCGGTTTGAAAGTTGGTTCAGCAATAGATGTAGTTGATGAGGTAGAGGATCTACATATACTCGTCCATCTCCTCATTGCCCAAACCTTCCCTGTAAGATTCCTGCTCCACCAGCATGACAGCAGTCCAAATCATTTGATGCTTCTTCTCACTAAGCGACTCTTCGACTTCCACTTCAGGTTTGGGGAGCTCCGGTAGAGGGACTTGAATCTCAACAGAACTGACTTTAGCTTCTCTCTCCATCCCCTCATCTCTCGGTTCTGCAACATAAATTTCTCAGTTGGGGAAGTAGAGGTAACCTCGAGCGGTGGCTGGGCAATGATCTTTGTAGGAGCGGGGGTAGCACTCAGAACTCTGACCGAGCTTGTGTTCTTCCGAGTGGATGAGGTCGGCTCAGTGACTGAGGGCATGTGTGGAGTTGGCATTGCGAAGTATTAATAGTGCTTGGACGTCACTTCTGAATTTCTCTGCTTGCTTTTTGGATGGACCGCATATATGTCGAACGGATTCACAATAAACAATTATCAAAGGCGACAGAAAAACATTAAAAAAAGAGAAAGGGCTTATGACGATGTAGGGCAGAGTGTCATAGAAAGATGCTTAGGGAAGTGTCTATAAGTTCGAAGGGTTATTCCTTAGTGAGGAGATTAATAATATGTGAATAAGCAGAAAGGAAATGTACCAATGCGCCACTTCTTGAGACCGAGGAGATGTACCAATGGCAATTATGAGGCATGGCCTAATAGAATAGTATATATGCCTAGTTGATTAATTTAGAGGTACCATGCCGGTCACTACTTATTCGTTTGTTGGCTGGTTTTAGCATTCCTTATAACATCATTCTTCGCAATTAATATATTGGCCTTCCTTATTTAGACTAGTGCAAAATTTAGTAAGTAGAATAAGTTTACCTTTTTGCGTCCTATGTTAACCATAACGAGTGTGCCAATTAATATACTAGAGAAGAAATCTTTTTTTACCAGAACCCATCGTTTTGGCTTGTTTTTGCCCGCCGATTTTTCAAAATGAGGTTTATTAGGTGACAACTTAAAATGTGCCTACTTGAAAAGGAAGAATTTTTTCATCCAGCATAGGTCAAAAGTGACTCAATTTTCCAATTCCCCATGTGTTAGGATATTCATTCCTAGTATATTCATTGGGAATATCATATTCATTTCATAACCGATCTAGCGCTATGCACCTCCATCTTGAGTAGCTCAATAGCTTGCTATGCACTAATTAATATACTAGTGCTCCTGTTAGTTGCACCTTACTAGTAAGAGGTCGTCAATGTTTATATTGGGAACGGAATGGATTGGTCCCCTAAGGTCGGAGTTATTCATACCGCCTTGACGGTCACCTTTGTTCCCCATTAATCGAGTAATTCTCTCTTTGATATGGCATTTCTTTATGTTAAGATTCGTGTATAAAAGAAATACATCCCTCCCTATAGACGCATAGTTTCCTCCTCATAAGAAGGAGGGAATGATAGACGTCAGAGATACCATGAAGCCACATCTATAACAATTTCTTTTAGTTAACTACTTTCATGCATGTTATTGCTGACTATTTGTCCGTTAAATTATCAATGAGGTCGATCGCTGACACAATGCTTTAGTCAATATGCGTGGGGAAATGGGAACGGACCATTATTTGGGGATATAAAACCTTATTTTTCTACTTCCTTGGTAACCCTAGTGTGGATCTTTAATTCAAAACATTAGAGTGACCTCGCAGGTCTATAAATAAGATTTTTTTATGCCAAGCCGTAAGGCCAATGATCTACGGAACCTCTTAAGGAGACCAAGAGAGAATACCAAAGAGACACGGGGAGTATGGGAAACTAAAGGCGGAACCAATCATAAGACATGTTGCTCAAACGTTGAAAAGAACAGAGAATTTCGTGTTGAAAAAACAAATATCTATTTTTTATGAATTGTATCTGTTTCATCTAAACGAAATACTTCCTCAACCCCACTAACTGAATGAGAAGGTAGCGAGGATGTGAAACGGATCATGGTAGTTCAGAAAGAGCTTATTGATAGACATAATCAAATGTAGTATTAATTGGAACTATTTCACTAGTTTGATAATAGACATCGCTTGACCAAATTTTCCTTTTTCATTAGTAGACCTAACTAACTGAATAATGACCTGAACTCCCAAAGAAACTAGGGACTATTGGACATGGTTTTCAAGATTTCTTTAAGCAAAAAGGTTAGTTTACTCATGAGCGGTTTATCTCATGTACAAGGCCAAAATAGCTCTTCATCCTTCGTTTCGCAAACCACGATAGCTCCTCGAATGAGCTACAAACCTCTATCTCCATAGTTAACATAGATTTTCTCTTTTTTTATTCAGTATGACAAGCTCATTATTCTTATTGACTAGTGATAGGGACTTGCTTATGACTCATGTCTCAAGCCTAATTTTTCACCATAGAGTATGATTGGCAATTGGTGACCTTCCAGTTCTTCTTCTTTCCCGGGCAGTCTTTTAAGGGCTTAGACTTTAGATTGCAAAGCGACTCTATCGCTTTCTATTTATTAGGGGGCATCTATCATTTTCACTATTTTGATGTGCTAATTGCAATATATTTTGCGGGAGGCGCCCGACGGAAGCGGAACAAAATCTATCGAAGTTCTCACTTTGCTTCTTGCTACGTATTAGGTACTCTGGATTACCTTGGAAATGAAGAAAGCCCGGTTACCGCTTGTTTTAGCAGCAAAGCATAAAAAACATTAGTCATGGGTAACTGAACTAAAGAAAATCCCATTACTAATAGAGATTCAGTTGGTTGATCGAATAGTCAACCATGCTGGTACCTGAGAGTATGAGTCGAATTCCTATAGTTAGATGTCTCGAACAAGAGCAGAAGGCAAGCAGGCAACAATTATCGTATCCCACAAAAGGCCAAAGGTTCTAAATAAGATTCTAGGAAAGGGACTTGAGTTTTAGAGACCTAATGAGTGCCAAACATCTTTGGTTGAATTTAGATAGGCAAGAAAGATAGAGAGGATTGCGCGGGGCAAATAAGAATTGATACGAAATCCGCATTTGAAGCAACCAAAGTCAGCCGACATTGTTTACGAAGGTCTTTGCTTACGACGTTTCACTTAAGGATCAATTTTCTCACTTTTGGTAAGTCTTTCAATAGCTTTGACATCTAATATAGAGTATCCAAATGATATTCTTTCCAGTGAGCACTTCCCGAATACCCACATTGATGGAAGAGGTGACTGATCCAGTACATTATGCAAGAACTAGAAGAACTCAATCTACTAAGAGCGCGTAGGGATCAAAACATCGATCCAGAGCGAGTGAATGAGCTACAGAAGCAAGTAGAAGAGAGTGAGAAATACACATTACTCTCTTGGCTACTCTTCTTTGGATTGGAGGGATTGAATAGAAAGAGAAAAAAAGAGTGTGTTGGTAATAATACATAATGTTTAGTAATATATTAAAGATCTTCTAGGGCTGGCATTGAGTGAGAATTTCCTTTCCCCCTAAGAATCCAACCATAGGTAGTAAAGAGGGTCTTTTCTATGAATAGCTTGGTTAGTATGAAAATTATAATGAGAATGCACAAGTCGGTAGTGTTCTTTTAGTCCGAACTATGGCCTTCCTTTTCCTAGGTATGCTGGTATTGAAGCGAAAGGCCACTTCCTTAGCCAATGAAGCAATCTGACTAATCTCTTTGAATAGTATGGATTGGTCCACAATTAATATAATGGACTCTCCTCCCACTCCATCATTAGTACATTGGAGGTGTTATTAGTATTGCAATAATGAAAAAATGTACGAACACAAGTAATGAGCAGACCAACCCACTTTATATGCCGGTTTATTTCATCAAGTATTTTGTTTTGAATAAAGAAGTGCGCTCCTGTTAGTGTCTTTTTTGATTGATGTATGGGATAAATGCCTATATTACTTTGTCAAGTTATTTTCATGTTGATGGTATTGTAATATTAAAGAATAAAATCTAATTTGCTCTTTAGTCCCATTCTTTATAATTATCTTTCTCATATTGTGTAAACGAACTTAAAATCTTAATTGTGTACTCAACAGGAAGCATCACAACCTAGGTTTGGGCCACTTCCGATGCCGAGTAGTGAGTTCCTCCTTCCTATTAAGAATGGTACAAGATTTCTTATTGTGAAGAATGAAATGTCCTCAAGAAGTGAGGGGAATGCAAAAAAATCAGTAGCCTGTGAAGCAACCTAGTCCTTCTTTGTGGCATCAGTATGGCGTAGAGATTGGGCCAACCTCAACTGAGGAGATGAGTTCTCAATTGAATAGTGCTTTATCTTCATTGCATCAACACAGACCTAACTATAGTCACTTGATGGATATTCATGCTATGATTTAACTACAATCAAAGCGGAGTATTCACATTGGAGTTTCACGGTGCTCTCAAGTCAAGGGAACTATGTAACTTTGTCACCCTAAGATGTTCTATTTGACCTAGTTGTCATAAACTAAAAGAAAACTCTCAAATGAATCATTATATAGTTAAACAATAACTCTAAGTACATAACCTCTTAGTGTCCCTGATAGCCATGGGTAATACAATTTACAACATTTAGAGAGCATTATGTAGTCTGGTCTTAGCATATTGATCAATATCCTTTCTCAAAACATCTTAACCAGGAATATTTGAAATGATATTGTGATAATTTTCACATTGTTACAGCTCCTTATTATATTTATCACATAACACATCATTTAAGGATTTTCTATAATAATGTATACTTAAATTAATTACTTGATTAACATATCATAAAAAACATGTAATAGAAAATTAAACACCTTTATTATGAACAAGATTGGTTATAGAGTTAGATATATGTAGCAAATTACATAATTATCCCTTGGGAATACCCCTAACTCTCTGGTAAACCCTGAAATGATCCCTAATATGGTCGGCCTTAGTATTGACTAGGTAAGGTCAAACATTAATCTTATTCGAATCACCATTTGATTAATTAATTTTCAGCTCCAAAGTCGATCGAGCCTTTTTATAACTTTTGTGCATCGTTACGGCCAATTTTAAGCATAAAATAAATAATAAAAATTAGCCACAATAATTAAAACAACATTTTTATCAATTTATTAAAATGTATATTATTTATAAATTAATTATCCTATTGGTTGAACCCAAAAATAATTAACAATGCAGTTATGTTGATTCTATGGTGTGGACTTGATCCTCAATCAATATTTAAACAATTTAAATATTAAAGCCCATACAAACTTTTTTGATGCGTATTATAGGGTCAATTCAATGCTTAAAGACCATTTAGGAAAATTATGCTTTTGTTCTATAATAAACTCACCTAGTAATGACAGATTATACACATATTCTTTTCGTCATCACTATATCACTTAGATATCTAGAGTATAGTTTATGGTCAAAAACTCTATTAATATCCATATTTAATTGTACATACCACTTTAAAGTACTTTTCTCAATCCAATAAAATTTATCGATCGATTGATTTACTCTCATCGGAGATTTTGAATTTTAAGTCGTATACCAATTATGGTGATACTAACCTTCTATAGCAAAGGAGACGAATCCTCGTAGTTGTGTTTCACTTCAATTAGTTCAACGTATACCCAACTATGGTTATAACAAGATCGCCATGCTAAGTATTTAACCGTAGTCAAAATGTAGCCTGGCTATCTAAGAATAACAGTACCCTTAAGTCTAAAGACCACTTTTATGTTGTTCCCCTAAGATCTCCTATTTTGACTTAGTTATGTTAACCTATAGAAGATTCATGTTGATTCACTTAGTGAGTATTCTAGACAACCGTTAGTACGTACCACTTAATGTCCCCAACAATTATGAATAAATCACTTTTCATCAGATTTAGAGCATTACGTACACTAGTCTCAAAAGACGAATCGATATCCTTTTCTCAATATATCTTGACTAGTAACATTTAAGTAGTGAGTTACACATACATGCATACATACATATACATATACATGTGTATCAATTCAATACTCATGGTTGTGAACACATCTTAACTACAACCGGTAAAATACTTCTCCTAAAGATTTTCTACTTATATATGTCTAATGTATTTAATTTATATTTATATCTCTATATAACAACATATATAAAAGAAAACTAATTTAGTTGCATACATAATTTCAAAAAAGAATATTTTGCAAGAGTTAAGTTGCTTAAAAAATTACTTAATTACCCTTAGGTTACACTCTTAACTCTATCAGGATCGAAGTCAATTGGAACGCAACCCCTAGACTCAAGTGAAAAAAGTTGAAAGTGTCAAAATGTTGTATGATATAGTTGTAGACCTAAATGGTTATCCTAAGATAGTAAAGTTGGAACTCAATTAAGTCATGAATTGAGAAATCAACTGATATGTTTTCTTTAAAGTAGTTTGAACATTTTTGCTTAGTCATATGGTAATAATAGTATGAATCCTTCGATCATGTCATACATTAAACACTAATCTAAAGTTTGCACCATTTCGTTAAAAACAAAAGGCCTCTTAATAAGGTAAGATACATGGTAGTGCAGAAAGAAGTGGATAAGTTTTTTGAAAAATAACTTCAACCAATGAGTCTGTATCCAAAATGGAATGGATGTTAATCTCGTGTTGGTGGGAAAATGGAGGATGTATGCAAACTATACCGGTTTGAGCAAGGCCTATCCAAATGTTTATTTTCCTTTATCCTAGATCGATCATTTAGTAGGTGTAACTAGTGGTCATCACTTATTATCTTTCATGGATGTATATTTCATATATAACTAGATTCCCAATTTTAAGTAGAACAGAGAGCATAGAAACTTCAAAACTAATATGGGATTATGTAAACCCTATATTTTAGAGTGTCATGATATAGGGAATTAATTAAATACATATTTAGTTATACATTATAAGATAATAAATAAGTGTTATAATTTTATTGTTAAGAATGAGGAGTGAATTAAAGGGGAAGAGTCATTGGAATTATTAAAAATAAGCTTAAATAGCATTTTAGCCCAAAGCCCAACTTACTAAACCCCTAATGCTCCCACTTTTCATTCATTGTCTCCCTTACCAAAAAATAAACTAAAAGCACACCAAGGAAGGTCGATCATATATTCAAGAAGAAGAAGAAGAAAATCAAGTAAAAAGGGAAAGCTTTTATCACTAAGAAGATTTTTAATCAAGTTATAAATAACCTTAGGCGAGTAATTCTTTCTATAAACCTTCCAAATCCCTTGGGTTAGGATTGTTTGTAAGAACAATGTTTTGAATTATAATGAACAAGTTTACGAATGCTTGATAAACTTTGTTCATGTTTGGGAATTTAATGAGGATGGTTTCAGACGCGTTTAAAGAAAAACATGAATCAAACCATCACCAAACTACTTGAAATTCTTATATGATGTGTAGATTAATAATATGGAGATAACATTTTAATTTAGTAATTTTCTAAAATTATTTGGAATTTATATGAATTTTATAAAATAATAAAATGCTTAATTTTAGAAAACTAATTAGTTAAAATAATTATTTTCTCCATGAATTTTTGTATGATGTAAAATATGACGAGTCAGATTTTTAATGAATTTTAGGGACTTATCCCATGCATTTTCGAATTTATTTGAATTTTGGAGCAATGAAGAGTTAATTGCAAAAGGTAATTAATTAATTAAGAATGTAATTAATAATTTATGAAAAAAAACTATAAAGGCTTTCTAAACCAATGATTATTCAACATATAACTGGTTCAGATGGAAAATAATTCCTTTCGTGGAAATAAAATGGTTTTCAAATTAGTTACGGAATTGCCACATCAATTTGCGATAGTTAAATAAAGATAACATGTGATAGCTTAAACGAAGGCATGCGATAGCTTTGAAAAGCCTTGAACTTCGATAGCCTTAATATGATTAACACTTGATAACTTTAGTCAATATCATATGATGGCTTAATAAGTTGACATTTGATAACCTGGTAAACCATGATACTCGATAGCTTAAAGAGTAAACATGCAACAACTTTTGACGCTTGATAGCATTCAGCATGCGATAGGTTCAGGCATTGAATGGCTTTGCAAGCGGTAGCTTTGAACCTCATTGGCTCTTGGAATGTGATAGGTATAGGTATGCGATAGATTTTAACATGTGATACATATAGGCATGCGATAGCTCCTTGACATTTGATAGCTTTTGTCATGCAAAAGGTTTTGGTATGCGATAGCAATAAAACATTCAACACGCAGTAGTCACGTAATATGTAACGATCCGGATTTTTCAACGTTTGTTTTGGGATGTTTAAATGGTTTTAAATATAGAATTTGAATTATAGATTGATTTTGAATATGATATTTGGGTTTAATTCATAAAATAACTCAGAATTTAAATATAGCAATTTATTGAATAATCTAATTATTAAAGTTATAATTGAATATTGGCTAAAATAGCGAATCTGAAGTTTTAAGCTTGATAAAAATAATTTAAAATCTTATAAAATTTGTATTGATAATACTAAAGACAGTACAACTTTTATATTTGAATTTAAAAGTGATTTGTTCAGTTTTAAAGATATATCGTTTAAATTGACATTTAAAAATAGCCTTTCGAGGCACTGTCTCGGAATTCGACGAAACTAGTTCCATTGGATCGTAATAGTGTATTATTATTGGATTTCAAATTTCGTAGCATTTGGAGTTATTGTAAGGGATGGAAATGGGTTGAAATTTATATCGAAAATTCAATATAATAATTGGATCCAAAAAGCTATCTTCTCCATACGATCGAATTAGGACTCGAAACCTTTTCCATTGCATTCAGAATAGGAGTATAGCATTATGAATGCTTATAGCATGCCTTGATAGGAGGTCGAGATTTTAAGTTGCGAAATCGAGACGATTTAAATTTAAATAATATATTTTATGTTGATTGGTCAAAAGTTTATTCACATCAACAACTTTCTTTCTTTTCATAGCCACCTAGGATTTTACATTACCCATTCAAACACGCTACATTCACATCTCCTTCTCCTTATAATTCATGCAAATGTATAGAACAGTTAAGGAGAAAAAAATATAATGAATGAAACTGTGTCCTCCTCTCTCCTCTTTATTTCAAATCGAAAAAGGAAATCATAGTATAAATCGAGCGTTCATGTCTTCCTCCCCAGCTCAACTCGAGTAGTCAAATTCGTATAAAAAATAAAATAAAAATAACCGATTCAAGGGTGGAAGGATCAAGTTCGATTCGAATCAAATCTCGATGGATGAAGGCGCGATTTGGAGGTGGCACAAGCAGGAGGTTGCGAGGCTATGGGTAGGTGGCACGAGGCAGCTGTCGAAGTCTAGGGTTTTATGTTTCTAGGTGGTTCAGGTCACAGACGATGGGGATCTCGATGCAGAGCTATGTGTCGTGATGATGGGGCAAATCGAGGGTCGTGATCAGTAAGTCGCGAGCTAGGGGATTGGGTCGAGGTCATGGTGAACTTGAGCTTATTGGCGATGTTGGTGGTGGCTGCGTTGTTTATGGCATCGAGGAGGAGGTTGCGATAGGGCATATGGGGATGGTCAGTAGCATCCTGAAGACCGTGGCTGGGTAGCGGGGAAGAAATAGAGGCAGCTAGGGTTTGGTTATCACGGTAACTAACTGTTAACGAGGTATATTTTAAAAGTTATGATATTATATAAATTCATGAAGCTCATAAATGCTGTTATAAATTTATACGAGGTCCACAAATATGAAGGCAAGACAAGTTGGAATTCATAGTAAAGAAATTTACAAGCTGGAATTAATTTGGGATTTTAGGAGTCAACCAAAATTTTTACAAGAAAATAATAAAATTTGGATTTTCGGCTGTTTAAAAATCAAGGTGAGAATTTCTCACTTATATAGATTACTATATTTAAATTTAAATGTTTAAATTTAAATTTGTTGAATGCTTCATCGATTGATATATTTATAATTTTCTGCTAGATGACTATATATATAGTAATATAATATTATTATTGGAGTGATATTCCCATTTATTATAGCGGATGAGATCATATGCGCCCTGCATAATAGCGGATGACCCTATATACCGCGATATCCCTCTCAAAGTGGGATTGGTATTTTTATTGTTGTCTAACATCTATGGATGCAGGAAAAATAGGTTGGAGGGATCCAACTAGATTCCTTAAAAATATTTAGTGCTTATATATATATAAGAATATCTGATGTGAATGAATAATCTGCTGGATTTTTGTGTGATGAAAATTTTAAATGTTATAATGGCATGGAAATTAATTTTGAATACCAAAAATATTATTTTAAAAATTTAAGGAATTAAAAAGAGATTTTTAAGTTAAAAATATATACATCGAAAATTGGGCATTTTAAAGAGAATGATTTGATTAAGGAAAAAAACCGGTTTTCAGTCATACAAAAATATGTGGGAAAATATTTTAAATAGAGAGTTTAAAATAAATTATATAAAGGAATTTTTAAAGACTGGATTTAAAAATGATATTCATGAAAATGAGTTGAAATCGATATTGAAAACAAATGAGCAAAAACAAATGGATTTTTTAAAGGAATTGAATTTAATAAAATGGAATTTTTATAAATGAGATTATTTTCAGTGGAACTCAAAAAGATTTATAAAAATTTGTAAACGGAGTTTGTAAATTAAAGTGAAATGATTTGGGTGATACATTTGGAAAATAAATTTTTAAAAAAGAATTTATATTGGGATATGGAAATAGGGTGAGAAAAATAGTAGCTAATATTTTTAATGAAGATGGTTAAGGAGACCAGAATGGAAGAAATGTGATGAAAATCGAGAGGAGTTGTAGACGGGTAATTTGGTTATCCAGACTTGAAAATAAGTTTTAAATAAGTTAGGTTTTAAATTTAAAAAAGAAGCTTTTATTTATTAAACTATGAAATTTTAAAGTTAGTTAGTATTGAATACTTCAGAAATGAATTTTAAATACTTGGTATTTATTTTAGATAGAATACTAACTTTTAAACCTGCTTTGGAAAGTGATATTACAAATGGTGTTAAATATTTTAAATAATTATTTGAATATGTATTGAAAATAAATTATTATTATTTTCTTTAAAATAATTATTTATATATATATAGAGAGAGTTTTGAAATTTTTTAAATTTATTTAAAAACCTTCTCGGAAGCTAGGAAAATGGGTTATTCAGTGGATATGATTTATAAGAAAATTCTTAGATAGAATTGGGAAGAAAAATAAGAAAATTTTCAAAGAAGTTAAATAAAAGTGAATTTCGAAGAAAGAAAATAGAAATCGTAAAGAAGTGCAAAGGGAATTAAGTTTATAAGCAAGTATAATTGGTTTGAAAATATTAAGGGAATTAACTAAGGAATTCCAACATTTATAGAATTCGTGTGAAACGAGTTGGGAAATTTACAAATAAAGTTGTAAATGATTTTTGAGAAAATAAAAAGGAAATAAGAGAAATATTTTCCAAGTGTCAAGTATCAAATGAAGTGAAGAAAATATTCTAAGTATTGGAAAGGGTTGGAAATGTTCCGTGAAAATAAAAGGATTTGAAAACTGTTTTCAAATGTTAAGGAACTGAAAGTAATATCTTATAAAGATATTTTGAGATAAATTTTGGAAAATTTATAATAAGGCCTGATGGTTGTTATGGATGTGTATAGAGAGTTAAATAACTGACTATCAAATATTTGCCAATTTCGTTAATTGTTTCAAAGAGACAGGGATCAGATTTAATTATCCGAAAAACACTTCGATCCGCTTTGAACATAACGAATGAACATCGTGAAGATGATGAAGACGGTGATTCGTTTTGTCCAGACCCAAGAAAACTTGTATGGACGAATGCTATCAGAACATCGTCATCAGGGGACGATGAGCATTATAAGTGAATGTATTCTTTAAAAGGCAATCGTAGCCTCAAGCCTCATCAACCGGGAATGACTAAAATAGAGGAAATGCAGTAAGGCTAAGTGGGTCGCACCCAAGTAGGGTAAGGATACCCCTATCTAGAGTCCCTTTTATTCGGCTGTGCGGCGTTTGCTGGTCCCAACCGCGAGGTAATCTTTTTCGGTCTATCCAGGTTAGGGGTAGGCCGGTCTTGTGTAGCAGGGGATCCCGTAGTGGTCCTTCATACATTGTTCTAGAGGTGTACTGTGACGGGTGGTACCCAGTAGCCCAGTCATTCGATGGAATCCATTCTCCAATAAGCACCGTACGGTTTTGATTGTGCCCAACTATGCTGGAACCTGAGATGCAAGCATTTCAGTTATTTTCTATTTACTTTCTATAGACACTATTATAATATATCAGACAGATATGATAAAAAATATTTTGGTAATCGTAAGATAAAAACCCGTTGCGTTTATTTGTGACATGGTCTTACGAGGTACCTTTATTTTTTAAAGGTTTTGAAAAGTTAATAATTCAATTTGAGTGTGTTTTCTCATGCTGATTTTCCAGACCGACTCGGGTATTATTTTATTATAACGCTCCGGTCAGACCGAGCATTACAGTTTCAGGATAGGATGCTAGAGCTTAGGGAATGAGCTGGATGACAAGGCGTATTTCCGTAGACTTATATTTCTGCTGTGTAAGGACAAGTTATTAAATTTTCCAGATTTGATGTAATGTTTTTGTACTTTGATCATTGTAAGTATTAAACGGTCACAGATTGTTTTGTATAAAAATCTGTCGTTATATATTATATTTTGTTCCTGTACGATTGTGAGATTCGGTGTTGTTGTTTCTCTTTTCTTCTTCTTCATCCCTAATGAACTGGCATTTCCGGCACTCGATTACTCGACAGTCTATACAATAGGCATATAAATGTTGATTTTCGAGGTCGAAAATATTCGGTTCGTTACATTTTGTATCAGAGCAGAAGAATAAGCGAGAACCTTGGCTCTGGTGGGGATTGCTCATTAGAGATAGATGTAGTAGCGCTCTAGAATGAGTTGAGTCTATTAATAGATATGAGTACGTAATTGTTAGTGAATATAAATTATTTTATATTGTGTTGACTTATCGGTTAAATGTTTATAAATTCTGGTCAGTGCAGTCTAGACAACTATATTGATAGGAATTTCTAAACTCTTAAACTAGGCCAACCGACACAGTATTGTTTTAAAAAGTGGGTAAATGATATAATTTTACCCAAAACCATATTTTGATATTAAAGAAACAATTTTCTAAAATTATTATATATAATTGGAGTGTTTGGATGATAATATTGTAATCAAATAGGATTATAAAATTGAAATAGTTTATATAACCAAATGGAAATTTGTACAAGCGTAAATTATACAAATGGATTATAACTAAAACTGGACTTAAACCGGAATCTGGAAATTCAAATCCCGGAAATAATAATATTTTTCAAAGTGGTGGGGAAAATAATAGTAAGAGTATTATTTTTGAATATTGTCGGAAGGAAATTGTTTTAAAATGGATGTGGGAAGAGATACATCACTGAACTCACTTCAATCGTTGGAAAATAATCCTAGTAATGACTGCGCAACATCATCAGTATTCATTTTCGAGTTTCTACGTGACGATTGCTACCATAATTGATTTATTTAGATTTTTTGGGCAAATCAGTGTTATTTTGAAAATTCCAATGGGAATTTGTTTTGGATAAAAACGAGGTTTGGTTTAAATTGTGAAAGTGTGATTTCAGGAATATTTGAGATTTCAAAATGATGTGGAAAAAAATGCTGGGTGTTTGAATTCTGGAATCCTTATTTAAATAATTTAGAGATCATCGAAAAATAAGTTATAAAATTATAAATTGAAAATGGTTCTAAATAAGGAAAGTATGGAAATTGGATTTCGAAATTAAATTTTATCTTGAGTAAAGTTAAAGTGGATAAAATTAGAGTTTAAGCAAAGCAAATGGAATAAATAAACGAAGTGATGGCAACAATAAAAATGAATTAGTGAATTAATAAAGTGGATCATATAAATTGGATTCGACTTATGCAAGTTAAATAAATTAAATTGGTTAAAGAAAATGGTATGAATTTGGATTTAACTTAAGCTAAGTTAAATAAAATTTAGTTGAATTAGAGTTGAAATAAAAATTAAATTGAGTTATAGATGATATTGAATGGAATTAAATTCTTACTTAGATAGGTTAAAAAAATGGTATGAAGTTTTGATTTAACTTAAGTTAAATAAATTGGAATGGCTTACAAAAAAATTGAGATAAATTGGATAAAAATATACTTGAGCTATAAATAAATGTATAGTCTCGAGTTAAAAATAAAATGTGAATATATTAGAATATAGAATTGGTGGAGATATGAAAAATTAGTTGCGTGACTTATAAATTGAAAAGTGAAACAGAAAACCCAAAATAAAAACCCAAACTTGAATTATAAAATAAATTTAAACTCAAGTAAATTGGTTGAACTGGTTTTTGAAATAAAATAAATTAGATACTGAATTATAAAGTGGAAATGGATTAATTAGATAATTAATTAGTTAATTTGATATATAATGGACATTAACTGGGTTGAATAAGTCTGGATGGTGCGTTATAAATAGAATTTGGAAATGAAACTTGAATTACAAATAAAATTCAACGTAGATGGTGAGCAAATTAAATAACAATTGAAAATGAGTCGAGTAAGATGGAAATAGTTTGAAATGGTGACAACTCAAGTTATAAATAAATTAAATTGAAATGTAAATTAATTGATATGGGTTGAGATATTAAATAAATGGATTTGAGTATGGAATTAAATTTAAGTGGATTAAATGAATGAACTAATTAATTAGTGATTGAATAGAAATCAATTCAAATAGCTGGGTTTGAATATAATGAGAGTAGATATGAATGGAATGTAACTAAATTAATGAAGAATCAATTGGAAATAGAATAAAATTAAATATAAATTGAGTTGGAACCAATTTAAAATAGTTATAAACTATAATGGTTAATCTATTAAATGAATAGCATCGAATTTGCATAGAAAAATGGTTGTTCAGCGTAAATGGAAGTATATGAAATTCTATAAATTAATAGAAGTGAGTAAATTGATTTTTAATCAATCTAGAATGAATATTAATTTGTTGGTACAAATGTGAATTGAAGGTAAGAAAATTGGGTTGTAAATCATTTTAGATTAAATGAAATAGTATATGGATTAATTGAAAGCAATTAAATTAGTATCTGAACCTCACAAATTGCTTATGAATATATGTTAGCATGTGTTTTTATGAAGTCTATATGTTTAACCATTTAAATGAATGAAACGTTATTGAATTTCATGTTTTGGTACTTATGGGTTTAAATTGAGTAAATACAGCTACCCAATAGGATCGTTTGGGCAGATTGGGGTTACATATTTGCATATGAAGTAAATGCTTGCTAAATAACGCTTAAAAACGCTAAATAAGGTACATTTTCGGATTAAATACTATGAAATATATAAATATTGATATATATTTTCCGGCCGTGTGGGTCGATGTATATATTCTTCTCTCTTGTCATATTGTAAAAGTCTCTCCGTACAAGAATGACTATGCCAAAAAATTTAGAAAATTTATTATGCCAAAAAAAAATTGAAACTTTTTGTTAATGAAAATTTTGTTTCGGATTTTTAATGGAAATAAAGGATTTTGGTTCAGGGTGGAAAGAATTTTTTTTGAATAAAGATAAAGGATTGAGAAGAGAAAGATCAAGCTTTCAGTAAGTGGGTTTTAATAAGTTAATGGGTTTGGAGCATTTTTCCGCCTTAGCAATTTCAAGGACGAAATTGTTTTAAGGGAGGAGAAATGTAACGACCCGTATTTTTCAACATTTGTTTTGGGATGTTTAAATGGTTTTAAATATTGAATTTGAATTATAGGTTGATTTTGAATATGGAAACTTGGGTTTAATTTATAAAATAAATTCAAAATTTAAATATAGCAATTTATTGAATAATTTAATTATTAAAGTTATAATTGAATACTGGTTAAAATAGCGAATCTGTAGTTTTAAGCCAGATAAAAATAATTTAAAAGCTTATGAATTTATATTAATAATACCGAAGACAGTGCACCTTTTAAATTTAAATTTAAAAGTGTTTTGTTCAGTTTAAAAATATATCATTTAAATTGACATTTAAAAAATAGCCATCTGAGGCACAATCTCGGTATTCGATGAAACCAGTTCTATTGTATCCGTAATAGCATATTATTATCAGATTTCAAATTTCATAGCGTTTGGGGTTATCGTTTGATCGTTGAAATTTATATCGAAAATTCAATATAATAACTGGGTCCAAAAAGCTATCTTCTCTATATGATCGAATTAGAACTCGAAACCTTTTGCATTGCGTTAGAAATAGGGTTATAGGATTATGAACGCTTAGCAGCACGCCTTGATGGGAGGTCGAGATTTTAAGTTGCGAAATCGAGATGATTTAAATTTAAATAACATTTTTTATGTTGACAGGTCAAAAGTATAATCACGTCAACAACTTTCTTTCTTTCCGTAGCCGCCTAGGATTGTACACTACTCATTCAAACACGCTACATTCACATTTCCTCCTCCCTTATAGTTCACGCAAATGTACATAGCAGTTAAGGAGGAAAAAATAATGAACGAAACCGTGCCCTCCTCTCTCTTCTTCATTTTCAAATCAAAAATGGAAATCATAGTATAAATCGTGTGTTCTTGTCTTCCTCCTTAGCTCAATTCACATAGTCGAATTAACATAAAAAAATTAGAAAATAATAATCGATTCAAGTAGGAAAGGGTCGAGTTCGATTCGAACCAAATCTCGATAGATAAAGGTGCGATCTAGAGGTGGCAATGGCAGGAGGTCGCGAGGCTGTAGTAGGTGGCGTGAGGCGGCTGTTGAAGTTTAGGGTTCTTCGTTTCTAGATGGTTCAGGTCGCAAACAATAGGGATCTCGATGGAAGAGGTCTATGTCACGATGATGAGGCAAACCGAGGGTCGCGATCGATAAGTCGCGAGCTAGGGGATTGGGTTGAGGTCACGGTGAACTCGAGCTTGTTAGTGATGCTGGTGGTGGCTGGGTGGTTCATGGCATCGAGGAGGATGTCGCGACATGGCATATGGGAATGTTCAGTGGCATCGTGAAGACCATGGCTGGGTAGTAGGGAAAAAATAGAGGCGGATATGGTTTGGTTATCATGTTAATTAACTATTAATGAGGTATATTTTAAAAGTTATGATATTATATAAATTCGTGAAGCTTATAAATGTTGTTATAAGTTTATACGAGGTCCAAAAATATGAAGACAAGACAAGTTAGAATTCATTATAAAGAAATTACAAGCTGGAATTAATTTGGGATTTTAGGAGTCAGTCGGATATTAAAAAAAAATCTGGATTTTCGACCGGTTAGAAATCAAGGTGAGAATTTCTCGCTCATTTGGATTACCATATTTAAATTTAAATGTTTAAATTTAAATTTGTTGAATGCTTGATCGATTGATAAATTTATAATTTTCTATTGGATGACTATATATATATAGTAGTATATATATTAGTATTGAAGTGATATTCCCACATATTATAGCGGATGAGACCCTATGAACCACGCATAATAGCAGATGACCTTATATACTGCGATATCCCCCTCGAAGTGGGATTGGTATTTTTATTGTTGTCTAACATCTATGTATGTAGGAAAAACAGGTTGGAGGGATCCAACTCGATTCCTCAAAAATATTTAGTGTTTATGTATGTGTGTGTGTACATATATATATGAATATGAATATCTGATGTGAATGAATAATCAACTGGATTTTTATGAAATGAAAGTTTTAAATGTTCTAATGGCACGGAAATTAATTTTGAATACCAAAATATTATTTTTAAAATTTAAGGAACTAAAAAGATATTTTTAAGTTAAAAATATGTACGTCGAAAATTGGGTATTTTAAAGAGACCGATTTGATTAAGAAAAAAATAGGTTTTTGGTCATACAAAAATATGCGGGAAATATTTTAAGTTGAGAGTTTAAAATAAATTATATAAAGGAATTTTTAAAGACTGGATTTAAAAATGATATTCGGGAAAATGGGTTGAAATCGATATTGAAAATAAATGGGCAAAAATAAATGGATTTTTTAAAGCAATTGAATTTTTGAAATGGAATTTTATGAATGAGATTATTTTTAATGGAACTCAAAAGGAGTTATAAAAATTTATAAACAGGGTTTGTAAATAAAAGGGAAATGATATTGGGTGATAAAGTTGGAATATAAATTTTACGGAAAGAATTTATATTGGGATATGGAAATAGGGTGAGAAAATAGTAGATACTATTTTTAATGAAGATGTTTAAGGAGACCGAAATAGAAGAAATGTGATGTAAATCGAGACGAGTTATAGAATGGAAATTTGGTTATCCAGACTTGAAAATAAGTTTTTATATAAGTTAAGTTTTAAATTTTAAAAAGGAAACTTTTATTTATTAAACTATGAAATTTTAAAGTTAGTATTTAATACTTCAGAAATGAATTTTAAATACTTGGTATTTATTTTAGATAGAATACTAACTTTTAAATTTGCTTTGGAAAGTGATATTATAAAAGGTGTTCAATATTTTAAATAATTATTTGAATATGTCTTAAAAATAAATTATTATTCTTTTCTTTAAAATACTTATATATATAGAGAGTTTTGAAATATTTTAAATTTATTTATAAACCTTCTCGGAAGCGTGAGAATGGATTATTCTATGAATATGATTTATAAGAAAGTTCTTAGATGGAATTGGGAAGAAAAGTAAGAAAATTTTCGAAGAACTTAAATAAAAGTGAACTTCGTAGAAAGAAAATAGAATTCATAAAGAAGTGCAAAGGGAATTGAGTTTATAAGAAAGTGTAAATGGTTTGAGAATATTAAGGGAACTAATTCAGGAATTCCGGGATTTATAAAATTCATGTGAAACGAGTTGGGAAATTTACAAATAAAGTTGTAAATGATTTTCGAGAAAAGAAAAAAGAAATAAAAGGAATATTTTTCAAGTGTCGAATATCACATGAAGTGAAAAAATATTCTAAGTATTGGGAAGGGTTGAAAATGTTCCGTGAAAATAAAAGGATTTGAAAACCGTTTTCAAATGTTAAGGAACTGAAAGTAGTATCTTATAAAGATATTTTGAGATTAATTTTGGAAAATTTATAATAAGGCCTGATGATTGTTATGGATGTGTACTAATAGTTAAATAACCGATTATCAAATTTTGGCTAATTTCATTAATCGTTTCGAAGAGATCGAGATCGAATTTAATTATCCAAAAACCACTTTGATCCGGTTTGAACATAACGAATGAATACTGTGACGGTGATGATGACAGAGACTCGGTTTGTTCAGACCTAGTTCAAATTGTATGGACGAATGCTATCAGAACATCATCATTATAGGACGATGAGCATTCTAAGTGAATGTGTTTTTTAATAGGTAATCGTAGTCTTAAGCCTCATCGGCCGAAAATGACTAAAATAGGGGAGATGCAACAAAGCTTAGTGTGTCACACCCTAGTAGAGTAAGGCTATCCATATTTAGAGTCCCTGTTATTCGACTGAGTGGAGGTTGCTGATTTAATCACGGGGTAATCTTATTCGGTCTATCTAGGTTAAGGGTAGGCCGGTCTTGTGTAGCAAGAGATCGCGGAGTGGTCCTCGATACATTGTTCTAGAGGTGTATTGTGACGGATGGTACCCCGTTAGCCCAATCATTCGATGGAATCCATTCTCCAATAAGCGTCGTACGGTTTTGATTATGCCCAACTATGTTGGAACGTGACATGCAAGCATATCAGCTATTTTCTATTTACTTTCTATAGACACTATTATAATATCAGATGGATTTGATGAAAAAATGTTTTGGTTATCATAAGGTAACAACCCGTATTGTTTATTTGTGACATGGTCTTACAAGATACCTTTATTTTTCAAAGGATTTTAAAAAGTTAATAATTCAATTTGAGTGTGTTTTGTCACGCTGGTTTTCCAGACTGGCTCGATGTTATTTTATTATAATGCTCGTGTCAGACCAAGCATTACAGATTTAGGATAGGATGCTATGGAGCTCAGGGAACGAGCTGGATGGCAAGGCATATTTCCGTAGATTAGTATTTCTGTTGTGTAAGGACAAGTTATTAAACTTTTCAGATTTGATGTAATGGCTGTGTACTCTGATGATTGTAAGTATTAAATAGTTACAAATTATTTTGTATAAAAGTCTGTCGTTATATATTATATTTTGTTCCACTGAGATTGTAAGATTCTATGTTATTGCTTCTCTTTTCTTCTTCTTCACCCCTAACGAACTGGCATTTCCGGCGCTCGACTACTCGGCAGTCCGGACATATAAATGTCGATTTTCGAGGTCGAAGATCTTCGGTTCGTTACATAATATCAACATTTAACAACTATGATGCAAAGAATTCCTAAGTATATAAATGAACTTTTGTTAGCAATTTGGAAGCCATCTTCCAAAGTGATGGTTGAGAATTTCATAGAGATGAAATGGCTATAGAGAGTAATAAATTAAAATGAAATAACTTATTTAAAAGAGTGAAATTAGAAAAAAAGCCAAGGAAACTATTATATGATAAGTAGTAACACATGAGAAAATAAAATGTTGGTGCCTAATGGGCTCCTATATTTTTAACATGACATTATGTTTAGTATTGTGAGTGTAAGACCTATGAGACAATCATTTGTTTGATGATAACAAATTTGGTATTATGGGTGTAAGGCTAAGTAGTATCCATCTGTCTAAACACGACGTTATATTTGATATTGTGAGTGTAAGACCAAGTGGCATCTGATTATCTAAACATAACATTATATTTGGTACTGTGGATGTAAGGCCTGGGTGGCAACTATTTGCCTAAACACTACATTATATTTGATATTGTAGGTGTAAGGGTTTGGTGGAAACCTAATTATCTATCATGATAAAATTAAGAAAGAGTAAGATAAAACACAAAAGTGGTAACCTTGAGTGTCTAGTACCGTTATTAAGCTGGCAAAACTGAGGCATGCGTGGAAATTTAAAATGGACTAGCTATAGAAACTAGCCGAAATATGTTATGGTGGAATATCTCACACTTATGTTGAAATTGATGACTTATTTTAGATCATGTTTGGATGTTATTTAAATAGTATTATGTAATTGATAATTGATTAGGATAGCGGGAGAAAACTCATTCCATGCTTTAGTTATGCGGTCTCAATATGTGGTTGTTATTAGAGTAGAGTATTACTCATACTAGGCATTATGTCCGACCCTTTTTTTTAATTATTTCCATAAAACAGCGGGTACTCATTTGAGTAGGCTGAGTTTCTGTTATAGAGAGGTGACTTAGGAGAAGATGCATAAAGACTCTGAAGATGAAGCATAAGGTTTCTTTGCTAATAATGAAATTTTCGACATGTAAAGCCAGGATTTATAACCGTTTAAGTGTTCAAGTCGGCATTTTCATATGTCGGGCATGACACTATTTTTATATTTTATTATATTTACACCTACGTGGGAATGAGATGGGTTAATGATTATGCAATGACTTGTAAAAAGATTTGATGTAATGAAAATCATTTAGCCGCTTTATTTACTTAATGTTGTAAGAAAAACACCAATCTCACTTTTTTGCTTGAAAATAATTCTGATGATGACTGCATCCTCATCGATATTTATTTTAAGGTATTGAAGTAGGGGATGTTAAAGTTCATTTTACTACAAGCTTATACCCTTCAACCTTGAAATGTCGGGCCAACATATCATTGTTTGGTTAATAAAATGTATGTTGGAAAATAGATCGAAGTAACATTTATGTAGATGATATACTAGTTAAATCGAAGCAATCAAGAAATCATATAAAATACTTAGGAAATGTTTAGGAAACTTTGAAGATATGACATGAAGCTAAACTAGTAAAAGTGTTCTTTCGATGTTCAGTCTGGAAATTTCTTTGGGCTTATGGTGAGTGTTTAGGGAATGGAAGCAAATCCCAAAAAGATAAAAAGAAACTATAGGTAATATGATAACCACCTAAAAAAGCTAAAGAACTCATGAGCCTAAATTCAACGGTAGTAACTTTAAACCGATTCGTTGGCCGTGAAAAATGTGTTCCTTTTGTTGATCTGTTGAAAAAGCACAACTTTATATGTGCATCGAAGGTCCAAAAAGCATTTGAGGAACTTCAAGATCATCTAAGCAACCCAATTTTTATATAAATCAGTGGATTGGGAGGACCTATTTTTATTTATTTTCGCTTCAGACTAAGTAAAAAGTTCAACATTAGTAAAAAATGATACTGGGATTCGATGATCTATTTATGACAACGACAAAAAGTTGTCGGTCATTGGAAAAAATTATCTAGTGATAAAAAAGATAACATATAATATGAGAATGATTAATGCATACTCTCGGGCTCATTCTGTCAGGGTATTAACTGATTGTTCATAAGATGGTTTTCAATCGCCCCAAAACCTCAGGAAGGTTAATCAAATTGGTAGTAGAGGTAAGTTAATGCGATACTACTTATGTTTTGTAAACTGAGATTAAATGACAAGCCCTTGTTGATATCATCATTGAATGTACGGGAAGAGCGGTTGAACTTTCAAAGATTGAAAATACCGATGCTGATATTAAATTATACTGACAGTTATGTTGGTGTGCATCAAATGAACAAGGTATTGGGGTAGAATATGTGCTGATAACTCCAGATAATCATCAAAACTTTGTTCTATTAAGCATGGTTTTATAATAAGAATAATATTTCTAAGTATAAATGTTTGACTAGAGGATTGGTAGCACTTTAAATTGGAATCATCAAGATAAGATCTATAGTGATTCCCAGTTAATTATTAACCAAGTCACCGGCTATTATCAAACAAAACACTCAAGATTAGATTTATGTTCAGAATTAATAGAGAAGTTACTTGCCTACTTGTAGGCATGTGCTATTGGAAGCTTCACAAGGGAAAATGGTGTAAATTCCAATGCTTTGTCTAAGTCCGCTACTACTAAGGAGGTATATAAATATAACTTTATACCAGTAGGGGTCTTATAAAAACCAAGTATTGAAATGCCGAATAAGGTTTATGCCATAACTAGACCTTAAGTAGCTAGAGCTGAGACACAACAACATATAAATCTAGGGGGAAATAGAATATACTTGGATGGTTCCTTATATGCAATATATAATTGATAATATATCACCCTCGGATATATTTGAGGCTCAATACATCAAATACTAAGCAACCATGATCCAAGATGATACTTAGTACCTGCAATGATGTCATATATGTTAAAAATTCTCAAAAATAGTAAGAGCTCCACCAAGTGAATTTGTTTCAACGACGAGTCCATTTCCCTTTGACATATGGGGTATTTATCTTATAATCCCATTATGCATGACAAAAGGTGGAGCAAGATTTGCTGAACTAGTTGTCAACTACTTCACAATATGTGTAACATCCCTAAATTTTAATGACATAAGGAGATTGTGATTTGAATAAACTATATATATAGGCCATGCTTACTAATAAAGTAGATGGACTTTAAATTGATTTAAAGGATAATTAACTTACACATGAGCATATTAGTAAATTATCCATTTTATATTTACACAGCTATTACTTCTCATCTTTGTCCATTCGTGTTTTATTTCCCACTTTCACCAAGGAGAATCAAAAATAAACAAAGCCTACCATTATCAAGGAAGAAAGGAAGAAATTTTAATTTAAAGCTAAGGATTAAAGCTAGGAAGGATTAATCAACAACAAATCTCAAATTCCTTATCAAGTTTAAGGTGAATAATAAACTTCTACCATCTCTATTTTTGTTCTATGATTATATGGTTTTGAATTTATAACTTGAATACATTTTTGTAATAAAAATGGATGATGATATGTTTGAGTTATATTATAATGATTTGTTTTAATCCATGAGCACATGAATTTGCACGGTTTTGACATGAAACGAGAATATATGATTTCAAATTGCCATGGAAAAAATTTGTGTAAAGTAAAACATGATTTTGGAAATGGGTTTCAATTTTCATAATTTACCAAGCTATGGAAATTTTATTATCAATTTTTAATGTAAGGTATGATATAAATGGGTTTAAAATTTATTTGAGAATTTCAGGAAGATATTGGGTCTAAATATTTAATATGTTTGATTACATGATGAAATTGAATTTCTATGATTTTTGAGGATTTTTCCTTATTGATTTACTAAGGAAAACAAATTATTTTGAAAGAAGATCTTTTTTGAAATAATTGGTTTTAGTATATAGAAGGGCTAACATTGCATTTTAGTGGTTTTAATCCAATATAAATGCGACAGTTATAAAAGCAAATTATTTGAAAAGTTTATATGACAACCAATGAATAGTTTACAAATAGTCAAGTTGTTAGAAAGTAATTATCAAAAGTTGCTATAATTCAGCCTTTAATCAAAAAAAGTTTTCTGCCTCTATTGGCAAATACCTTTCAACTCCAACGACTCTGCCTCATCTCAGTCGAAACCATCATAGTCAAAACCAATATACATGATATCACTTAGATGGTATGTAGTGGATTGGAAGGAAGGTGGAAGCCTTGGTGTCAAAAGGGTAGCTTCTTTTGGGGTCGAAACCATGCTTTATTTTCATAAGTTAAAACTCTTGCCTAGTTTTACTTAAAGCTTTCGACACAGTTAAAACATATGCTTTCGAAAAAATAATAATAATTAGCTTTTGAAGAAGGTTGCCATGTTATGTTAAAGTATTTGCTTTCAAATGAGTACCTTTATCCTCTAAATAATTGTTTTTGAATGGGTAGGTTCCGACCTAGTCGAGACCTAGCCACCACTCTACCTTTTGACTATATTGACTATAATGCTTTCGAAAGGTTACCCTTATTTTACCATAAATTAAGGCTTTTTCTTAATTGCTTTCGAAAGGGTTGAGGGTTGAGGGTTTCGAAGGTGATGGAATCAGAAGTGGTTTCGACACTATCCTTCAAAGTTTTGTTTTAAAGAGTCGGAAGGGGTTTCTACTCTGTCCTCCAAAGTTTTCTTTTAAAGGTTTTGCCTTCGGCTAAGATGGTTCCGACAACATCAATTTTTCCCCAAACAAATTTTTGTTGGTTTCAAAAGAGATACTTCAATATATAACCATTTTGACCTAAATGATGTTTTTAAAAGAGTAAAGCCAATGCTTCCGAAAGGGGTACTTTCATTTGTTTCAAAGCTTTATATTTTTCAAAGATGATTTGATACCATCAAAAGGTATAATAGGTCTCGAAAGAGAATGTTTATTAAGGCTTCGAAAGGTATGTACTCAATGTTTTAAAAAAATGTCTTTTCTTTCGAAGGAGGCTATCCAGAGGTTTCGAAAGAGATGGTTCTATGGTTTCAAAACATAAACCCAATCTTACTTTAAAGTAATAGCCATGGAATAAATAAAGATTTGGAAATATCATTCACATTATTTAACCCATAACAGTATTTTGAAGAAAGGGCAGAATATCCAGTTAGGTTGATCCGGTAGTGAATATATAACTTACTGATGTTAAAAAAATTAATTAAAGATATTGGAAAAGGCTCATAGGTTTACAGTAAGCCTATGAAAAATGTATGATATTAGCAGGGGTCAATAGGTTCATATTTAGCCCATGAAAGCTATGATTTGATACTGGCAGGGGCCAGTAGGTTTATAGTTAGCCTATGAAAATTATATCTGGATTAAGATAGTGACAGTTAGTCAATAGGTTCCTAGTTAGTCCATTAAAACTAGAATAAGAGAAAATATACCGTGGTTACCGATAGGTTTCTTAGTAATTTCATGAAACTATAAAATTGAACAAATAGTCCATAAATATTTATCCATATATTAATTAAGACAGATAGTCATAATGAATGGGGATGGGTAATCCAAACTTGATTTATATATTTTGCATATCATCATGATGTTTTGGAATACAATGTTTTAACCATTGGGGATGCATGCACATGGTATAAGCTTTATAAATGTTTAGGATACTAGTAAGGGGAAAACACGTTTCGCTAAGCGGCGTGGTCTCACTAGATATCTGAATGGATTGAGATGGTTAATTTATTCATATGAGGCTTTGTGTTTGACTTGATGTTTTTGTTTTCCCCTTAAACTTTCGGGTACTCAATTGATTTTGAGTAGGTTGAGATTTAAGGTTTTCAGGTGTTCTTTTACGTGAATAAAGCTTCCGAAGATGTGCAGGAGGCAAGTTATTTATTAGAGTTCTTTTATTTCCGCCGTGTGTTTGTTTGTAAAGGAAAAACTATTTTAGTGCTTGTTATATTCTCTGATCATCCAAGGAGCATCTTAATATGTCGCTCTTGGCGTATTGTGTAATAATTATATGTTATCTAAACGAGGTCTGCGATCTAGGATTATGTAATCAATTTGGAATATTTTGAAATGAAATATGGAATTTGTTTGTTGTTTTAAATGTTTCCATATTCTTGTGTTCTTATGTATCCGTGGATCTAATATCGCTGTTTTGGTCATTGAGGATTAATAACTATGGATGACTGCAGCATTCGTACCCGTTAGTTTTGGGCCTCCAAGTAAGGGGATGTTACAAGTTGGTATCAGAGCATAGGTTTATGAAACTTTAAAAGAAACTTAAACCTAAAGGATTTTTCAAACATAATCCAATGAATCAGATAATAAGATTAGGGTTTGGGTTAACGCTTTAGTATTGTACTTGTATTTTCCATATATAATTATATATATGTAAGTACGTGCTCCCCACTCTCTTATACCGTTCTTCTGTGTCTTACTAAGGATTATATGCAGATTTATGAGAAAGGAGATATGGAAGCAGGAAACGAAAAACGAAATCTCGATGGAGGAAGCACCACAACTAAAGAAAATGCTCGACCCACTACCAGGAAACTTGGTTCGATCGGCTTATGCTAATAATCAAAGTGCTGAAGCCAATATAGGTGCTGGAAATCCACTAGAGATATGGGAGTGATATGTTAATTCTTTATTGGTTTGGTGCAAGAAGGAGCAGCTGCTGGTGTTGCTGGAAGTGTAGGAGGAGCTAATCTTGTAGCTTCAATTGGGAATATTGCTTTGCCGAGCAGAGATTACACCAGTTTGGGTGGTAAGCCATTTTGGAAACAGAGAGTGCAGTAGAGGTTCAGAATTGGCTATTGCATTATGAGCGTATATTTTCTGATTTGAATCTGAATGATGGATAAAGAGGAGGTTGGCCATTGGACAGTTGCAGGGGTCAGAACTACGTTGGTGGAATAGTGTTGATGCAGGAATTTCGGAAGAGAAGTTGACTTGGGCTGATTTTAAAACAAAATTTGAGCATGAATTTGTATCTGAATTTGCTACATCAGAACTGATGAGGAAATTCACGGATTTGGAGCATGGAGAGATGTCGGTTGTTGAGAATGCTACTAATTTTGAGGAACCATCCCGGTATGGACAAAATATTGTAGAAACTGACATCAGGAGAAATGAGAGGTCATTCGGGGATTGAAACCCGAGCTTGCTAGAATGGCCATGACACGTGTTTGTGATCCTTGTCATGTAGTGGTAGAGATGGCTATTCGCATGAGGAAATGCTTGCTAGTTGTGCTAGAGAGAAGCCAGTGGAAACTCAGGGTTCTCAAGGGAAGAGGAGAAAGTTCTTTAAGAAGAAGGAAGCCCAGAAGGGAGATACGGCTAAGAAGCCAAAGGCTGAGGTAGTTTGTTACAAGTGTGACAAGAAGTGTCACTTTGCTAATGAATGTCGGTCTAGAAATGGGAAGAAAGCTGCAAATAAGAAGAATGCGAAGTGCTTCAACTGTGATCAAGTTTGGCATTACAAGAATCAGTGTCCAGAGCTAGTAAGGAGGACAAAGGAAAAGTCTTTGGTATAGGACCAATAAGGCCCACTGCAGCTGATAAAGGAAATACTGTGATGGAATGTACGTTTTTGATTCAATGTATACCAGTCAGGGTACTTTTTGTTACCGGTGCATCATATTTATTTATATCTTAGTGTTTGGTGGATAGCTTATGCTTAGAACCCATTTAACTTGTTACTTCCTTAAGGGTTGCGAATCCAATAGGAGGGTATGTAGCTCTAGGATTGAGATGTGACCAGATAGAACTTGATTTATTAGGTCATAAGTTTGCATGTAGTTTGTGTGTTATTGATTTCATAGATTTCAGAATCATTTTGGGTATGGATTGGTTAGGTAGGTATGAATCTAGAATATTTTTCTAGGATAAGGAGATATCACGTAGACACTCTGATAGTTATAACTGAGTTATAAAGTGTTAGTGCTATGCTTAGTATTATGGAGGTAGGAAATGAGTTAAGTCGGGTTTAGGTAGCAAGAGAGTTTTCAGATGTCTTTGAACCGGTCACTAGACTATCCCCAAAAGAGCTATTGGGTTTAGAATAGATCTTGTGCTAGAAGCTGAACCTGTAAGTAGACCACCTAGCAAGAGGACACCAACTGAGATGAAGGAATTGAAGGTGCATCTAGTGGACCTTGAAGGAAGGAATTTTAATAGGCCAAGCAGTTTGCCATGGGGAACGGTCGTGGTGTTCGTAAAGAAAATGGATGGGACATTAAGGATGTGTAATGACTATCATAAGCTGAACGAAAGGACAATTAAGAATAAGTATCCTTTGCTAAGAATAAACAATCTGTTTGATCAATTGAGTGAAGCTAGGGTGTTTTCTAGTTGGATTTGGAAATAGATTTCCATCAGTTAAAAGTGGGGATGGATAGTATTCCTTTGACAGCATTTCGAACTAGGTATGGTTCATATGAGTGGTTGGTGATGCCATTTGGATTAACAAATGCACCTGCTTTTTTTGTCGATTTGATGAACCGAGCTTTTCGAGAGTACTTAAATAGGTTTGTTTTGGTAATTATTGATGACATTTTAGTATACTCTAAGGATGAAGGAGAACATGAAGATCATCTTAGAGTTATGTTTGAGACGCTGAGGCAGAATCAGCTAAAGGCGAAGTTTACCAAGTGTCATTTCTGGAAGAAAGAGGTTAAATTTCTAGGTCACGTGGTTTCAGAGAAAGGATTGTCAATCAATCCAGATAAGATCAAACCCATGAATAATTGAAAGAGACCAGAGATGGTGACTAAGATCAGGAGTTTTTTTGGACTTGCTGGCTACTACTGGAGATTCATTGAGGATTTCTCACGGATAGCAGCACCTTTGACTAAGCTAACCAAGAAGGAAGTGAGATTTTTTTGGTCCAACAAATGTGAGGAGGCACTGCTTAAGTTAAAGCATTTGTTGACCAATGCACCTATGTAAGTAGTTCCATATGGAGACCAAGGGTTGGTGGTGTATACCGATGCATGTGGAACTGGTTTAGGAGCAGTGTTGCTGCAGAGTGGTGAAGTCATTGCCTACGCATCTAACCAACTTAGACCGCATGAAGTTAGATATTCTATATATGATTTGGAGTTAGCTGTTATGATCTTTGCATTGAAGATTTGGAGGCATTATCTCTTAGGAGAGAGATTTGAGTTATATACTGATCATAAGTCTTTATAGTATTTATTCTCTCAAAAGGAGTTGAATATGAGATAGAAGAGGTGGTTTAATTTTTTGGCTGCATATGATTTTGGTATAGAATATACACCAGTAAAAGGTTATAAGGTGGCGGATGCCTTTAGCGGGAAACATCAGAATGTGGTGTTAGTTATGTTGGCGGAGTGGAAAGATTTGGAGGTTTTAGCTAGTAGCGGTGTGCAGTTATGATCGACTACTGGTTCCAGACAAAATCCCACCAGATATCTTGTTTAGAAGTTTGACAGCTGTTGATTGAGATAATTCCTTCTAAGGAGAAGGAGGATCCCATATTAGTTGAGAAAATCAGAAGATTTGACGTTGGAACAGAGATCGATGATCTAAAGGACTTTAGCCTAGACCAGAGAGGATAGCTGAGAAAGAAGGAATAGTTGTATGTTTCGAATATGGAGGACTTGAGGAAGGAAGTTCTTGGGGAATGTCATCGATCCAAGTTTACAATTCATCCTGGAGGAACAAAGATGTATCAGGATATGAAGAGGAGCTTCAATTTGGAAGGCATGAAGAGGGATGTTGGCTTGTGGGTTAGGCAGTGTGCAAACTGTCAACAAGGAAAGGTCGAACATCAAAAGCCAAGTGGATTGCTTTAACCTTTGGAGATTCCAGTTTGGAAATGGGAATCAATATCTATGGATTTTATAGACAAGTTGCCAAGGTCAAATAGAAGCAATGAAAGTATATGGGTCATAGTGGATAGATTGAACAAGAGTGCCCATTTCAATAAGTCAACCAGAATAGCACCCTTGAAGAACATAGTTAGTGTGCATGGAGCTCCTAGTAGTATAGTCAGTGATAGAGATGCGTTGTTCACTAGTGAATTCTGAAAAGTCTACAGGAAGTAATGGGTACCAAGCATACTATGAATACTGCATATCACCCTTAGACAGATGGGCAGATAGAGAGAGTCAATAAGATACTCAAAGATTTATCGAGAGCTTATGTATTAGACTTTGGTGGAACTTAGGAGGATCACCTACATTTGGTTGAGTTTTCCTATAATAATAGTCATCAGACTAGTATAGGAATGGTGCCATTTGAAGCTTTGTATGGAAGACCCTACAAATCACCATCACGTTGGCTGGAGACTGGAGGCAGATTAATCTTCGGTCCAGATTTGGTTAGAGAGGCGTTAGAAAAGATTGAGTTAATCTGAGGCGGGATGAAGGAAGCTCAGTCAAGGAAGAAGAGATACATAGATAAGAGGCGCAATGACCTAGAATTCTCAGTTGGAGATAAAAAAATTATTAAGGTATTACCAATGAAGGGTGTGGTACAGTTTGGGAAGTAGAGAAAGTTAGCCCCAAGGTTATATGTTTGTCCATTCCAGATTATAGAGACGATTATAAAGCTTGCTTATAGAATAGAGTTGCCAAGCAGTTTGGCAGGTGTCCATAATATATTTCATGTATCTCATCTTCGTAAGTATGTGCATGATCTAGAGACTGCTATAACTCCAACAAGGTTGGATGACTTAGTAGCAGAACCTAATTTGGCTTTTTCTAGAAAACCAGTGTGGGTTGTGGCGAGAGATGAGAAAAGATTAAGGAACAAGACAGTCAGGTTGGTGAAAGTTCAATGGAGTGACAACAAGAAGGACTGTACTTGGGAGACAGAGAATAGGATTAGAGATACTTATCCTGATCTCTTTGAGGGTATGTCTATATCAGATTTATATAGATTGTTGCTAGTCAGTTAGACTAGTATAGTTGTTAGGAGTTGTTACAGATGAGTGTTATGTTTAGTATTTAGTCCTTATTGAATTTCGATGATGAAATTCTTTAAGGGGGAGAAGCCTGTAGCATCCCTAAATTTTTAGGACATTATTCAGGAAACTTAATTAGATAAATTAGATAGAATAACGATGATAAGGAGATTGAGTTTAGAATAAATTATATATATGGGCCATGCTTATTAATAAAGTAAATGGACTTTAAATTGGTTTAAAGGATGATTAAATTACAAATGGGCACATCAGTGAGTTAGCCTTTTTATCTTTACATGGCTATTACTTCTCATCTATGTCCACTCTCATTTTATTTCCCACTTTCAAAAATGAAAATAAAAAATAAACATAGCTAACTATTATCAAGGAAGAAAGGAATAAATTTTAATCTAAAGCTAAGGATCAAAGCTAAGAAATATTAATCCACAACAAATTTCAACTTCCTTATCAAGTTTAAGGTGAATAATAACCTTCTACCATCTCTATTATTGTTCTATGATTATATGGTTTCAGATTTATTATTTAAATTTTGTAATAAAAATGGATGATTATATGCTTGAGTTATATTATAATGATTTGTTTTAATTCATAAGCACATGAATTTGCAAGGTTTCGACATGAAACCGTGAATATATGATTTCAGATTTCCATGGAAAAATTTATGTTAAGTAAAACATAATTTTGGAGATGGATTTTAATTTTCATAATTTTCTGAGCTGTGGAAATTTAATGATGAATTTTTAATGTAAAATGCGATATAATTGAGTTTAAAATCTATTTCGAGAATTTCAGGAAGAAATTGGATCTAAAATTATAACATGTTTGACTACATGATGAAATTGAATATTTGTGATTTTTGGGGATTTTTCCTAATTGATTTACTGAGGAAAATAAATTATTTTGAAAGGACTTTTCTGAAATAATTGGTTTTAGTATATGGAAGGGCTAAAACGTTGCATTTCAATGGTTTTAATCTAATATAAATGTGGCAGTTATAAAGGTAAAGTATTTGAAAAGTTTTTATGACAATCAATCAATAGTTTACAAATAGGAAAGTTGTTGGAAAGTAATTGCCAAAAGTTGTCATAGTTCACCCTTTAATTAGAAAAGGTGTTCCACCTCTGTTGGCAAGTACCTTTCAACTCCAATGACCCCGCTTCGTCTCAACCGAAACCACCATAGTCAAAATGAATACACACGATATCACTTAGATGGTATGTACTGGATTGGAAGGAAGGCAGAAGCCTTGGTGTCGAAAGGGTAGCTTCCTTTGGGATCGAAACACTATTTTGTTTTCATAAGTTAACATTCTTGCCTAGTTTTAAAGCTTTCGACACTGTCGAAACTTATGCTTTCGAAATTGGTTTTATAATTAGCTTTTAAAGATGGTTGTCATGTTGTGTTAAAGTATTTTCTTTCGAAGGGGTACCTTTTTCCTCTAAATAATTGCTTTCGAAAGGGTAGGTTCCGACCTAGTCAAGACCTAGCCACTACTTTACCTTTCGACTATATTGACCAGTAATGCTTTCGAAAGTTTACCCTTATTTTACCTTAAACTAACCCACTTTCCTAATTGCTTTCGAAAGAGTTGCAGGTTTTGAAGGTGATGGAGTCAGAAGTGGTTTTGACTCTGTTCTTCATAGTTTAGTTTTAAGGATTCGGAAGAGGTTTCGACTCTGTCCTCTAAATTTTTGTTTTAAAGGTTTTTCCTTCGACTAATATGGTTCTGACAGAATCAATTTTTCCCCAAACAAATTTTTGTTGGTTTCGAAAAAGATACTTTCGCATATAACCATTTTGACCCAAATGATGTTTTTAAAAGAGTAAAGTCAATGCTTTCGAAAGGGGTACTTTCACTTGTTTCGAAACTCTATATTTTACAAAATAATTTGATACCATCAAAAGGTATAATAAGTCTTAAAAAGAATGTTTATTAAAGGGCTTCGAAAGGTATGTAATCAATGTTTTGAAAAGAGGTTTTTGTTTTCGAAGGAGACTATCCAAAGGTTTCGAAAGAGATGTTTTATGGTTTCAAAACATAAACCCAATCTCACTTTGAAGTAATAACCATGGCATAAACAAAGATTTGGAAATATCATTCATATCATTATTAACCCATAACTATATTTTTGAGAAAGGGTAGAATAACCAGTTAGGTTAACCCAGTAGTGAATATATAACTTAATATATGTTAAAAAATTTAATTAAAGATATTGGAAGGGGCCAATAGGTTTACAGTAAGCCTACGAAAACTGTACGATATTGTCAAGGGCCAATAGGTTCATATTCAACCCATGAAAACTATGATTTGATACTGAAAGGGGCCAGTAGGTTTGTAGTTAGCCCATGAAAACTATATCCGGATTAAGATATTAATAGTTAGTCAATATGTTCCTAGTTAGCCCATGAAAACTAGGATAAGAGAAAAGATATTAGAGTTACCAATAGGTTCTTAGTGATCCCATGAAAACTATGAAATTGGACAAATAGTCCATAAATATTAATTAAGATAGATCATCAGAATGAATAGGGATGGGTAATCCAGATTTGATTGAAATGTTTTGCATATCATCATGATGTTTTGAAATACTATGTTTTAACCATTGTGGACGCAGGAGCATAATATTGGTTTTATAATTTTTTAGGACACTAGTGAGGGAAAACCTGTTCCGCTAAGCGGCATGGTCTCATTAGATATCTAAATGGATTGAGATGTTAAATTATTATTCATACCAGGCTTTATGTTTGACTCGAAGTTTTTATTTTCCCCTTAATCTCTCAAGTACTAAATAGATTTTGAGTAGGTTGAGATTTAAGGTTTTTAGGTGTTCTTTTAGGCGAATAAAGCTTCTAAAGACGTGCAGGAGCAAGCTATTTATTAGAGTTCTTTTATTTCTGTCGTGTGTTTGTTTGTAAAGGCAAAATAGTTTTAGAGCCTTATTATATTCTATGATCGTCCAAGGGGTTATCTTCATATGTCGCTCTTAGCGTATTTTGTAATAATTATATGTTATTTGAACAAGGTTTGCGAACTGGGATTATGTAATCAATTTGGAATATTTTGAAATGGAATGTGGAATTTTTCACTATTTAAATTTTTTCCATGCTCTTATGTTTCTGTGTATCAATGGATCTAATTTCGTCGTATTTGGTCATTGAGGATTAATAACTATGGATGACTGCAGCATCCGTAGCCATTAGTTTTGAGCCTCCAAGTAGAGGGATGTTACAATATGGAAAAAACCCGAACTACTAACAATAATCACCGCTCAGAAGGTGGTCAAGTTTGTTACATAGAATATAGTACAAAATTTGATATTTCTCATAAAATCATCACAGACATAGAAACTCAATTCAAAAGCGAGGAATTTATAGGATACTATCGAAGCAATGACATTATGAAAATCGTTTTGTTAGTAGCACATTACAAGCAAATGAAATAGTTGAAGTCACCAATAAAACAATCAAGACTATTTAAAAGCAACCGATCAAAGCAAAAGGGAAATGGGTTGATAGCTTCTTTTATTATTTTTTGCTTAAAGGACAAGCCCTAGTACGCTGACAAGGCATCCTCCTTGCACTTTGGCATATAAACACAAAGCAATGCTACCAGTAGAACTTGAAATTTCTTGCTATTGAAAAATGTTTTATAGTACTTAGTTAAACAAGAAGCTTCAAGAAGAATCCTTGGAGTTTCTCTTGGAGTTGGGGATCAAGTATTCCTTCGAACTGCTAGGTACATGGAATGAATGTCACGGTTCCATTATTAGAAAGTCCAAAACTAAAACTTTGAGGAAGAAGATCTCCATCTAAAGATGGTCATGGCCAATGCATGAGATTCAATTGATGGCTTCCTAAGCCCTAATTATGAAGGACTACTCATGATTCATGAAGTTATTCCACCTAGCACATACGGACTGAAAAGGCTAGATGGCAACATCATTCTTCGAACATGGAACGCTGAACATCTTAAACCATACTATGCTCCCATTGCATATGACAACATACAATTGCTCAACGCCCAAGGACTAAAGAGATCTTGGAAAATGAATTTTCATAAAATTGATTATGCATATATAAACATCAAATATCAAGTATTTTAAAGAGGGAAAATGACCTTATAATCTTTGCTATTCAGTGATGTCATGATTCAAAATGAAATTGTTTTAAACCATTACTACTCTAGTGAAAATATGATCCCTTGAAAAAAAATTAGGTTGGTGATAATTGCACTCTTATCAAAGTCACGATAAATAATCTTCAGCATCGGCCTAAACTTATAAACTTCTATTTATAAAATATAAATAAATACATTTGGATTACATGTAATCCCTATTAAGCCATATAATCATCAAAGAACCAACGTTAACATAGAGGAAAAAAATTATATATATTAAATAAAGTTATATTCTTGGTTAATTCTTGCCGCTAAGTTGATGTTCTTCGTCATCGGTACTTATAAAGAGTTTAGTTGTGATTGACTAAACCTTAACTTGACATAATCAGAGCTCTCAAGTAGGTTTAATACATACTTTCCATCAAATATCAACTTATATTTTTGTGGCACATCCACATCAAGTCCTTAAGGTACTAACATAGAGTAATTCCCTCATGTCAGGACAACTTGGATTTTTAACCCACTCAATAGTGCTGCTAAAGTAGACCGCATTACAAATAAATATAACTAAGTTATTTTTATAGTGTAATTGGTATTTTCCCTATGCTTTAAGAGCCCTCTATTTAAAGTCCCCATAAAGCAATGATGAAGAGCTTTACATGAGTAACATGTATTAAAATATTTAGGTCGGGTAATATTGTAATATTAGAATGGCACCATTCGATGCGCTTTATAGTAGACCATGCAAGTCACATATTTTTTGGTTGGATACGGGAGACAGACTCGTATTACGACCTGATTTGGTAAGGGATGCTACCGAGAAGACAGATTTGATTCGTGTTAAAATCAAAGCTACACAATTAAGGCAAACGGGTTATGTCGATAAGAAAAGAAAGGAAATAGAGTTCATGGTAGTCGATCTTGTATATCTAAAGGTTTTGTCGATGCTTGGTTTTACGCGATTTGGGAAAGTGGTGAAATTTGCACGTAAATATCTTGATCTCTTTCTAGTGATTGATAGGATCGGTAAACTCGTGTATAGAGTTGACTTATCGAGAAATATGGTGGTGTGCATGATATTTTTATATCTCGCGTTTGAGGAAACATGTGCATGATATGAGTACAGTAGTGAAACCAAGGGAGATAGTGGACTTATTTGTAAAATCATATATGACTTATGTTAGACAATCAAAAGGGCTAGTAGTTATGATATGAAGGAGTTGAGGAATAAGGCTACTAGATTTATTTGCATCCAGTGGAGTAACTGTAAGGATGATTATACCTAGGAGATGGAAGATAAATATCTATCTCGAATTGTTTTAGATATTATATGAATATAATTGTGTGCTTTGTTTGTCTACTTTATGTACTAGTATTGGCCTAGTACACTTATGTTATGATACGATTACATGTTAGTAGTAGCACTAGTGCATTTTTTTTATGATCGATGACTTACATTAGTATGGCACTAGTGTAACTTTAGTATTTGTGGGTACTTATGGGATGATGACTTTGCACCATCAGAGTTTTAGTAGAATTTTTGTTCTTCCTTATTTGAATTTCAAGGATGAAATTCCTATAATGAGAGGAGATAGTGCATCACATATTTTGGAGTGGCATAATATAGGAAAACAAAATTAATAATAAGAAATTATAAAAGATAAAAGTAATTTAATTGCAAAATTACCTAGAGAAGGTTTGAGTGTGAGACACTTTAAAAATTAATTGAATGGACTAAGGGTAATTAGTGCAATTAAAATCGGCCTTACTAATGATAATGCATAAATTTGAACTTTGAATGGAAATAAATTCATATTAAGGGAAACGGGTTAGTGAGATTGGGCAAAGGGTTATTAGCCTAAGCCAAAATCACGAATATACATTTCTTAACCATATTCTCTTCATCCATCATCAATTCATTTCAAAATCCTATTCAAATTTCAAGGTAAACCACCGTTTGAAGGAAGGAAGAAGGAAAATCAAATCTAAAGAGAAGCTTTCATTTCTAAGGAAAAAGAAAAGAGATTTAATCAAGATCTGCTAAAAAAAGCAAGTAAAATTTTCCCTAAAAACCTTCCAATCCTGTAAGGTTTGAATTTAACTATGTTTTGAGGTTTTGAATGTTGATAGATTTGATTGGATGATTGTAAATAATGTTGTTTCTGTTTAATGAATTAAATCAATAAAGTTTAGTCAGGTTTTAGGGTAAAACATGATTTAATCTTCTCTAAATAACATGAAATTTTAATGTGATGAATTCAACATTGAATTAGAGACAGTTTTAAAATTCATAATTTTTAGATGAGAAATAACTAATATGAATTTTCTAGTGGGGAAACGGTTAATTCCGAATGTAAATTAATATTTAAAAATATCAAAACTAAATATTTTGTTCCAAAATTTTTGCTAGAGACGGAAGAAGATGTTTGGAAATTTGTTGGATTTATGAGAATTTTTCCCATTATTTTTCAAATTAGTATTAATTATTTAGATAAGGAAAAATATACCTAATAATGTAATTAAGAAATTTGAAATTAAAACGGGATTAATTTTGGCCAATAACCAGAGAATATAGTTATATATGAAAAGTAATAGCTGAATACATGATATGTGTCTAGGTTAGATTCAATGTAGTTGCTTCATTAAGGAAAAATATCATTTTCCACTTAGTTATAGAATTGTTATGTCAACATGCTATAGTGTATAAGGTTCAACATGTGATGACTGGTAAAAATATCAACATGTGATAGCCTTTGGAAATATCAACATGCGATAGCTATAAAACCCAACCGTGATAGCTTTCTAGTGATCAACCTTCGATGGCTTACACATGTTCAACATGTGATAGCTAGTATAGCTCCATTTGCGATACCTTACATAGGTCAATATGGGATAGCTTCTATATGTTAATTTGCGATAACTTATGAACATTCAGGGTGCGGTAGCTATAAAACTCAACTTATGATAGCTATGAGACTCAACATGTGATAGCATTGAACGTAAACTTGCGATAGCTTATACATGTCAAAATATGACAACATGTAAGGTTCAACATGTGACAGCTTGTAAAAGTGTAACATGCGATAGCTATAAGGACTCAACTTTTGATAGCTTTGAAAGTTGAAATGCAATAGATAAAGGGCAATAGCCTAGTGTGTAGCCTTGACATGCAGTGGCTAAGGTAGCTAAAATTTACTAAGCAAAACACGAAAATACCTAGTTTCATATTGGAAGCCACTTCTAAGATGTTGGTTTTGAAATTTTATAGGGATGAAATTGTGAAAGAAATTTATAAGTTAAAACGTGTTAGCTTATTTAAATTTAGAAATGGACTAAGTTCGAGGAAGCTAATAAATGACCATTGTTTTATTTAAATTAAGATAAAAATATTTTATCTAAAGAATGTTTAGGATACACAACAAATAAATTTAAGAAACAGATTGAGACCAAGATCATAAAATATACCCATTCATGGATTTGTTGAATGGCAGCGTGCCAAGACTAACGATGTGTAAAACTCGATGGTATATGGTAGGGTGTTATGATTGTATGGTTCAATCAAGAAAAATGAAACTTTAGTGCAAGTTTATGGTAAGGTGCCAAACATCTAAATGGGCGTGTTTCAATATATGAAGCATCAATGTGAAATTAAAGTGTTTCTAAGACTAGGAGAGGCTATTGACGCATGGTAAGGATGCATGCTAGAAGGTTTTCACGATATTTGCATTCAACCTCCTAAGAAAAAGAGAAATTAGAATAGATATGCCCAGGGAAGGTAATCACTAAAATGGTTAATGGTAACTTTAAAATTGAAACCTAAATAGACTATGTAAAGTTTGTGTATGTGATCGATGATTGTATGACAGGTTCGTAACAAGTTGATGATGAGCATATGGTATACTTAAACTAAAGTGGATGAATATACATATGACATTGTTCATAATTGAATGGTAAGTATAGGGTATACTTCTAACTGAAATAATGATACGTATATGCTCGTGTTATGAAGATTTTTCACATGATATAATGTAGTCGTTGTGATGTATAAGTGAGAGGAAAACCCGTTCTGTGCTTTAGCGGCTTGGTCTCACTTTATGGGTAAATTTTTACTCATGCCAGGCTTTATGTCTGACCGTTGATTTCATTATTTTCCCTAAACTCATCGGGACTCATTTGAGTTGTCTGAATTTATGGACATAGACAGGTTTCCTTTGGAAAGACAAATTCGAAAGCCGAAAATGAAGCTTAGGTTAGAACTTAGTGCCAAATGGGGGACATTAGAACTTAGTACTGGAGCTTAGGTTAGGGTACACTTAAGTAAAACAGATCTTAGTATAAACTCAGTAGTAGAAACGAACACTTAAGGAAGGGTAGGCCTTATACACACACGCGTGCTCGCACGAACAGATGTATGTATATATGTATAATGCACTTGCATTTTGATATAGAGATATAGGTGGACATATTTACCATTCTACTATTGTTCTCACCTACTTTACTTCCATCTCTTATGTACACTTGCTTACACATAAATCAAGAATTGATTTGCAAAAAAGATGTTTGATGTTGGGAGGTGAATGTTGGTAGAAGAATCACTAGTATTCAAACAAATGTCCAAGGAGGAGAGGCAACCCCAGAAGTTCGTGAAACCAGTATTTAATGCCTTCCCTGGCTACTGAAGGAATTAATAGGAATATTCTTTTCTGCTTAGTTTATGATATAAATGATGAGGCATGGCTAGAGGTATGGACTTTTCAAAGAAGACAATGGGTACAAAAAACTATATACGAAAGGTGTTTATGGAAAGGAGACTACTCTAGAAGTGCTACCAGTTGAAGGTGTGTGACTCATCTTGGAGAGTAAGGGTATGACAATGCTCGAAAGAGAAGGTTGGCTTCCCATCAGCTTCAGAAGGATGTATTAGACTGCTGGAAAGCTATGTTTGCTAAAGTTCCAAAAGAGAAGATAACCTTGGAGTAGTTTAAGGAGTGATTCGAGGCTCAGTTTACCTCAAATCATAGAAGAACGCATTGTGTAGGGAGTTCTTGGGTCTGAAACAAGGAAAAATTACCTTAGTAGAATATATGCAGGATTTTAACTCTCTATCAAAGTATGGAAGGTAGCATATCAGTACTCCAATGAAAAAATGATAATGTATTGATGGTCTAAGGAAGAGGCAGAATCAGAAGTTGTGGATGCACTTGTTATCTCCTTTGGAAATGGTGGTTGAAATTGAATGCAAATAAGATAGCTTGTTTCCTAAATAGAAAAGAGTTGATGTTAGACCGAAGATTGGGCAAAAAAGGAGATTCAACTCGTATCTGAAGGGCAATAAGCACCAAATGGGAGGAAAGACCTCAAGTTGAGGAGCGTAGAAGCTGAATGTGGTTGATGTTATCTGTATTAACTGTGGGAAGATGGCACGCTACTCTATTGTGTGTACCCAACCGGAGAACAAAGACAGGGCCAAATGCTTTATCTATAACAAGTCTGCTTATAAAAAGAGGAATTGCCAGATGTGGACCAGAAAAATTATAACAACCCGGATTTTTGTCATTTGATTTTGAATATTTAATTAATTTTGAAAGGTCGAATAAATTATAAAAAATAATTTTCCATATATCCACTCGATTTTTATTGATGCAATTTAAATTTATTTGATTTTTCCATAATTTTTAATTTGAAAAATATTTAAGTTAATCATTTGACGATTTTGCGGAAAACGGCTGTGTATTTTTTATTTTACAAAATACGTTAACCTATGTATATTACTATTGTTCTGAGGTCGCGTCACTATTTTCAACGCAACCATATTTTTTTGTCGTTTGTAGTTTGTACGTGGGCAAATATCTGTGCGGTGAAATACCAAAATTTGCAAACTATATACATACTCTACCTTTAAGCAAAATCAGTTCTCATGTTTCTCTTGTCTTCTTTTACTATTACATCAAAAACAAAGAATAATAAAAAGGTTTAGATCCACCTCCGTTAAAAATTAAAAATAATTCAAATAAAAATAAAAAATGGAAATTTTGAATCTTTGAGTTTGGTTTGGAGAGATCTACAGGTTGATGTCAGAGTTAGAGGCCTGGCTTCAACTTTTGGGGTTCAACAGTTTTAGCTAAGGCATAATAAACTAAGGTTAATAATCACTTGAGCTATGGTCGAAGGGAAGCTAATCAGAAGGTATGGCAGTGGTAGGCATGGTAAGGAGTAGCTCCGACGTAATTTTGGTGGTGCACGGTCGAGAGTAGTGATGCATGATTTTTGGGGTGGGAGCTCGATCTGTACGGTTGCTTTCTGGTAGGGGGACACATGAGTGATGCGATGGTGATGGAAAGGTGGAGGAGGAGTATAGGAATTCGTCGGAGAAATTGTTGGAGGATTTGTTGAGTATGGAAAGAGCATGCGTGCACGGTCGGGTAATATGCATTTGGCATATACATGAGGAGTTGGAATTGAGGGAGGAAGAAAGGATTAGTGGGTGAGGGTTACTTAATTAAATAATTTATGTAATCAATCTTTTAAACAATCAGAAGACTTATAAATTGAATATCTCTTCCATACGAGATCCAATTGGGACGCGGTCTATTATATCTCTTCCGTACGAGATCCAATTGAGACGCGGTCTATTATGTTGCGCAGGTTATGGCAATAGCTAAGCGATGAAATTGATTTGGTTGAATTTTGAGCAAGTGAAAATTTAGACAAAAATCGAACGTCATTCGATTTTAGTTCAAACCAGAATGCTCTGGTGCCAAGTTAGTGAGTTAAACTCACCTTTTGGGATAATCAGTATGATATACATAGTAGATAAAATTTACTGGTTATGCTTGGTTTAATTTTTTCTTCTAATTTGGTTAGATACCTTCTTTTGGAAAGAGATTGACATTTAAAACATGAATTTAGTTGAGAAATCCAGATTTATCGACATTTGATTTTAAATTCTAGTTATATACATACATATATATATATATATATATTTACTTCGTTTTAGTTATATGCTTGTTATATGGATTGTTAAATGTCAAAATTTGATTGTTTGGTCATATTGGATGTGATACCAATATATGTCTATGATTGAACCTTTCTATAGAAAAAGGTAGTAATAGCATCGATTAAGTGCTATAGTAACTATTGGCCTCATTATAGTACTTTGAAAAATACTACTAAATTTCTGTTTGATTTGGAAATGGTTTCGTTTTGGAAAACGGTATTTAAATCTGACGCTTTTGAAGTTTCTAGGATATTTAATTAAAATGACTTTTGAACTTCTCTATTTTATTTCAAGTTCTTTATTTGTTCTTTTCTAATATATATATATATAAGTCAATATTTTAATAATTATTTTGGAATTATTCGTCTATATAGAAAAAATTTATAATACTAAATGTTTATTTTCAAAAGGAAACATAAGGATTTATCTTTTATTTTTAAGGAATTTTGCATTTAAAGGAAGGTGGAAAATAGTTTGGAAACAGATATATGTGAAACGGTTTATATAAAATTTTGAGAATAAAAGAACAGATTTATTAATGGTATTTTATAGATTTAAAGGATATTTATAAGCGATATCTTATAAATAAAAGGGAATATTATCATTTTGGTAAATTGGAGCAGTAAATCATCGCTGTGAATTTATTGAATATGTAGAATGACCATGTCATGGAAAAAAGATGAGTTTATAATTATATTTAGAATTTAGTTTTCTATTTAGAGTTTGGTTTTACATTGGAGTTGTACTTATGTTTAGAAATTTATAATGAGAGTTTATTTAATAAATTTGGGGGTTTAAAAAGGAAAGTTTAAATTTTGATTAGATATTTTATAAAGGAAAATTATAATTTATGGAGAATATTCTATAAAAGGAGTTTATAAGTAGCCTTATAAGTATATTTGGAGATTTATAAATGGAAGTTATAATTTTATTTTGAGATTTATAAAAGGAACTTTATAAATAGAGATGAGTTTATAAAAGGAATTCTATAAATTAAATTTAGAACTTTTACTTATAAACGGGATTCTATAAAAATAGTTCATTTATAACAGAGATTTGATTTCCCAATTGACCTTCTTAATTATGGTGGTATGAAATATATATTTTCATACTTAACACCGAAGGAATAGTGTTTTTGGATTATTGTTATTTCTATTTTTAAATGGCATTTGTTTTGACCCAACTAAGTGTGAGTTTTTAGAAGTAAAATGTGACGGCCTACCTTTTTGGATGATTTAAATCGACAATAAATCACAAATGTCTAACTTAAACCATTCAAAAAGGAGGATTGTCAATGGGTTTAATAAGAAAATAATAGAAAAAAGGAAAAAAAACAAAACACAAAATCTCATAGAGGAAAATATAATAATCAAATAAACAGTTCATGAAGCTATTTTATAATATACATTTGATTACATAATTTTTACAACGACATACCAATAATGATGCAGCGGAAAATTACTAATAATATAATATACCAAACTCTGTCCTCATCCTCCAGAAATGAAGTCTTTGATACTGAAATGCTCAGGCTGACCCAAGCGTAATGAAAGGACAAAACACTCGAGTCAGAACTAAAAGATCTTATATAAGTCAAATCAACAACAAGTAAATTTGAGTGTGATAGGTTCAGAGATGTTTACGGAATTTGAGATCTCTTATCCAGTGTATAATGTGCGTGCAATAACTTAAGAGATGTTATGGGATTTTCCATTTCCTAAGGATCCGTTAAACTATCTATATGTAGTATATTACGCTATATATAGTGTTTATCAGTAAAGTATAATATTAAAAATAGCGTTAAGGCATAGCCCATATCTCCCTTAACATATTTTTTATAGACATCATAATCTATGGTAAACTCCACCGAACTTGGTGGGCTATCAGGGAGCACTCCATAGGTACGTCACAAACCCAAATCGTAGTGGACGCGATGAGTCATATGACAAGGCACATGAGGCAATGCCTAGGGTAAGATTCTATCGTTTTGCACTCCTGGACTGGTGGTAACGCATAGTAGGTACTACCGCCTACCTCGACAAACACTTCCATAATCAAAGGTGCGCATAAATCAATCGCAAGGAAAAAGAAATGGTTTCGAAGGAGCGCGTCCGATAGGAGGAGAAAACTCACTTGGCCTGGTATACCTCCTATTTTAGTCATATCAAGCTGACCCGAAGGTCGGGGCTGTGTTTTGTCCTCATACCAGTAGCGTTCGCCAAACTGTCCTACTTCGTTCTGGATTCTCCACTACGTGCACAGTTGTTAAATTGGTTTTGAAATTAGCAAAGAGTATGAAAATATCTTACCCTAGTCTCTTTAACAACCAAAGGCTTATTTCACACCGTGGTCATTTTATAAAACATTTTATTAATAAATCTTAAATTACAATTTAAATCAATACTAAAATATTTAACTTCAATTATATATTTAGATTTGAAACATTTCTTAATAATTCATAATAAATTAAATTTTTACATTTCAAAAGTTTATCCTTTGGAAATCAAATAAACAACAACTTCATTTAAACTTAAATCCTTTAAACCAGATTAAATTACAATCTATATTTATTATATTAAATTACATTTTAAATAAATCTATTAAAACTATATTAAATATTTTATTAAAATAATTTTTAAACTACTTAAATTATATATTTAAAACTAAATAAAATTATAAGTTGAAATCTTAAATTTACACTTAAAACCATACGTTTGCTTATAATTGAACTTAACACATATAAAATAAATTATTTTCCAAATACAAATTTTAAATAAAATCACTAAATTAAATTTAAAAATCAAATTTATAAACCAAACATACTTTACAATTTAGAAAATAATTTAAAACCGACCAACAGTGTCCATATATAATTTTCTACCCTATGGTCAAGTGATTAGGGTTGTATCATTTTAACCCAAATTAGTTAAATTTACCAGGTATATATCATTTCAACCCGTATCTCGAATAAACAATTTCCAAATCTATAAAATCGCTCGGGTATGTATCATTTCAACCCATAACAATTTCCCTAATCTATAAGATCATTTGGGTGTGTATCACTTCAACCCATAGTGATTTTCCTAGCTAACATATCAGGGAACTTGCAGTGCGGTTTCGATAATTAGATAATATAACATATAAGTATATATCACAGAGCATATCATATAACATTCATTCGTGTCACGGTTGAACCTCATATCAAAATCATATAACATTAGTTAAGCAAACGCACCTATAACAACATTTCAAATGACATTTCAAAAGGGGTCCATTCACCTAATATACAGGGTGATAACAGAGATAAAATAAATAAATATCTAATCATCCAAAATGTCAAAAAATAAACATCCATCATAATCAACACCAAACCAGCGAATAAATCACAACAATCAACCGATTATCAATATCAGGTATTTTACTAGCAATCCAATTCAATATTAATTTAAATGGCAATTTAATTCAATGAAATTCAATTTCAAATTAAAATGTCAATTTAAACTACCAAACAGCAAATAATAAAATTCTTATCACTTCGTAAATTTAATTCAACTAACATAAAAAGGTTTAGTATTGCGTGAGTGGGTTAAATCACCCACCTTTGATTTATAGTCGATTAAGAATCCAATAAAAGCCCAAAATTTGAACAATCTCCAAATTCAACCAAATTGGTTTGAGATCGTCCGGAATTTTTATACGATCCTAACGGAAGAAACCACGTCCAAATCTGAATTTGTATGCGAAAGTTATTAATATTAGAGGATTTAAAATTAAAATTAATAAGGGCATAATAGTAAATATATTTACCTCTGCTAAACCTATGCGACCATCAAAACCCAACAACTCACATACAGCCACCACAATCAACCACGAACGCATGTGCCCACAGCCAATGAGACCTCGATTGGACAACGCCACGACCTCCCAAGCCTCGAGCTACCTCCATCCGTGCCTGCACGATCGCCTTTGCTACTAGGAGGAGCCAGGGCCGCCGCATCCTTCCTTGGCCATTCTAGGCAAATTCGAGCACCCTTGACATGATGTAAACCCATGGATCGATTCTGCTAATCGCCCTCTACGTAGCAGCGCCCCCCGATCGTCGAATCGTAGCAAATCCACCGTTGAAATGCAAAACCCTACAACGAATGGCTGAGAAAGATCGCCAATTTCTGGACAAGCGGATCCTCCAGTCGAAAAATGAATTGTAGATGCAGATTACGTTCATCGAGAACATCGCAATAATATATAATTCTATAGGTTTTGAGGAGTTTGAATTTTGAAGTTTGATTTAGAATAGCAATTAGGGATTGAGATGTCTGCCATTGAGAAGAAACATATAAGGGAACAGAAATTTTACGTATAGAAATAGAAATAAAAGGCTGCTAGGGTTTATAAAATCCTATATGTAGACAGAGCTGGATAAGAATGGATGGAACAGATTGAATGGGTCAAAGCGCTAACAAAGACCCGTAAAGCCCGTTTCGTTCCCAGAATGAAAGTAGGCCATCCCATGTAGCAAAATATTGGTTTTCAATATTTTTAAACTCAATGGAACTAGTTTCATACCCTAATTCCATTGTATACAGAAGTTGGCTTTCAAAATCAAATTATATTCATTCAAATTCTTTTAATTGATTTCTATGCGCCTCAAGCTCGCACGATCAAATGATAAGTCTGATCGCTACGAAACTTAAAATCTCATAACAATTCGCTATTACATATCCATGAAACTAATTTCATCGAAATACGAGAAAGTGCACAAAAAGGCTAATTTTGCATGTTAATTAAAATAAATTATTATTAAATTGGTTTAATTAATTTTAATTACCAACTAAATGTATTCTGTCATCATCCTTGATTACACAGAAATTAATAATCTTTTACAATAAACTTTCCCAAGTTAAATCCAATATTTAAATGTTGCACTAATTTCATTATTCAATTACAACTATAATAAAACCCCAGTTTATTATATTTTGAATTCCAATAAATTCTTTTATTTTGATTTTCACTCTTATTATTAAATCATCAAATACCTTATTAATTAATTAAACATAAGTTTCAATTTATTACATTCATTATTCTACAGTTAATATCTTTTACCATATTAATTGCAACATTTTAATTATATTAATTTTATTGATTTACATTCAAATTTCAAACTTATCTAATTAATGAGATGATAATAAATCAATTGTTGCAACATAGTAATTATGTCTATTAATTCATTGTTTACAACCAAGGGTTATAAATCTACTTACCAAAACTGATTTCATAATCCTATATTAATCAATTTCAATGAAATTACATAAAATTTCACCATTAAATACAACATTTAATTTATTTCCTTATTTACAATTATAACCAAATTAACTTTACAATTTTTCAGTTGATTGAGATTACATTGAATGGTTGTCAATAACACTCAAACAAGAATATTTATATTCTAAAAAAATTTCATTAATAAATCATAAAATTTAATTTCTAAAATATTAAATTCCAAAATCTAATTAAATTTAATATTATTCAAAAATATGGATCGTTACATAAAATCTTTCATAACATTTCATGAATATACTTATATCGATGAGATAAGTATATGAATATTTTAAAGGTATTGAAAAGTGTAGAGAAAGTTTTTTGCGAAGTATATCTTTGTAAAGATATTTTAATACAAAAATTTGCAAAGCAGTTTTTAAATAGTGAAATTATTAAATAAAGAGGCTTATATTTGCTTTGTACTTTACCAGTGTTATTTCCCTTATGAACTAAATCTCTAGTTGAATTGTTGTTTATTTGATAGTTAAATAACCAACTATCAAATATTGGCCAGTTCTAAAATTATCGTTGTCGGTTCGGAGAGACCGGGATCGGATATATTATCCGTAAACCACTTCGAACCATCATAAGTGTTCGGATTGGAGATATCTTAAAGATGATCAAAGGCGGAGCTCTCTGAAGTGCAAGGGTTACATGCTGCTATTCCTAACGGTGAATCCAAAATGGATATAGTAGAAGTAGTGCCTTTGGTTTGTTCATATCTAAAACAACTTGTACGGATGAATGCTGGCACTACATTGTCACTTGGGTGGCAATGTTAGCATTATAAGCGGGACTTGCTAAAAAGGTAAAATGTAGCCCCAAGCCTCATCAATCGGGAACGACTAAAACAGAGAATATGCTGCAAGGATGGTTTGTTCATATCTAAAACAACTTGTACGGATGAATGCTAGCACTACATTGTCACTTGGGTGGCAATGTTAGCATTATAAGCGGGACTTGCTAAAAAGGAAAAATGTAGCCCCAAGCCTCATCAATCGGGAACGACTAAAACAGAGAATATGCTGCAAGGCTATGTGGGTCGCATCTATTAAGGTATTGTCATCACCCTTCTAGATTATACATATTTATAGATTTGCTTGTGCATGAGAGCTCTCAGAAAGGTTGCTAAGTAACAAGGGTGATGAAATATTCGGTACTATTCAGCATGGGTTAGGCTAGTCTTGTCATGCATGGGTTGATAGGTTCGACCTCGGTATATTTTATCTAGAGGTGTACTGTGATGGGCGATACCCTTGTTGCCCTGTTATTGATGGAATCTATTCTCCAATTAGTGCCCTTCGAACATAGTTATATACCTATTATGCTTGAATTTAATTAATGTAATAATTTCAGCTGTGATTCAATATTTATTTTAAACCCTATACACTATTATAATATCAGATGATTTCCTATAAAATGGTTCGGTTATTATAAGATAAAAACCCATCAATGTTTATGTGTGGCATGGTATTGTGTGATATTTTTATTTTGAAAGGTTTTATAACATTAAAATCCATTTGAGATGTGTTTCTCACGTTGGTTTACTAGATTGATCTGGGCGTTATTTTCATATAATGCTCAGGTCAGATCGAGCATATTTATAGATTCGGTTATGGATGCTTTGGAACTTTAGAAGATGAGCTGGAGGCCTCTAAGACGTATTCACGTATATTTTATTTTCTGCTGCATTATGGGTGTATTTCTCAACAATCAGGAGGATAGGTTGTTGTAATTGTCTAGACTAATAATTGGTTAGTTACTTTGATTGATGTGTGTGTATTAATGTTTTTCTTTTGTAAAGATATATTGCCTATTATATACAACTCATCACGACGTGAGATTCTGTTCTATCATTTTCTTTCTTTTTCCCCCAACAATCTATCTTTCCGACACTTAGATGCTCGGCATGTGAATATCGTGGATGTATTAGTGTCGAATTTTAAGGATAAAAAAGGCGGGTCCTTACAAGTGACGTCGGAGCTTAGGTTGAGCGAACATCTAGGCTTTGGTATAGTGAACTCATTTGAGGTAGGGTAAGTGAGACCCTAGGATGAGTTTGAGTGTATTATATATTAAGAGTACATACTTGTTAATGATATAAAATGTTTTTTATTATGTTGATTTATCGGTTGAGTGATTTGTGAATTTTGGCCATTACAGAAGGAACAACTGTATCGATAGGGGGTTTTAAACTCTTGAAAAGAAAAATCGACACTGTATTAAATGAAATAATTTTACCTAGATTATATTTTATATATGAACAGAATAATATTTACAAATTAATATAGTTGTATATGGTGTGTTTAGTTGTTAGAGAATGATAATACTCGGTTATTATCATTTACTATTGATTAGTTAAGCTCATATAGTTTATGAGCAATTGTTATTTGGTTGAGTTTAATACGAACACCTTGTGAATTCGGTTTCAGGATTGGATATAAGGCGTTCGGTGATAAGGTTGGATTAAAAATTTAATTTTAATAAAGTTTTTATTAAAATCTAGAAAAAAATAAAAAAATTGAAAAATGTCTTATACAAGAAGTGAAATTGTATAAGTATGATTTGTATAGTTTTAAATAAGGTTTAAACTAAGAGTTGGAGAACTTAAATCCCAGTTTTTTTGGAAATTGTTTTTCAAAATTTAGAGAAAATAATATTATTATTCCTTGTAAGTACAAATGAATAGAAATAATTTATAAAAGAACTGTAAAGAGACAAAAAGCACTAAACACACTTTAGTCGTTGGAAAATAACTCTGTGATGACTGTAGTAGCATCGGCGTTCGTTCTTGAGTTTCTAAGTGAGGGATTGCTACCTCGGTAATTGATTATAGAGTGTTGTGGGAAAAACAAAGTTTGTTATAAATTCCAAAGGCATGACTTGATATATAAAAAGGAGATATGTATATTATTATTAGTTCAAAATGATTTGAAATAGAACCGGGTGTATAGTTTAGAAATTTTGGCTAAGTCATTGTATGGACTCATGTATCATATTGATTAGGATAATTTGTCTTGTGTGCCCCATTATGATATATTGTTTGGTAATTTTCACATATTGAAACGAAATGGAATTTCGGCGATTTTGGATAGTTGAAAACTTACGAGTTGGCATAAATTGAAGCTAAGGGTTTTGTTGAAATTATAAGAAGATAACTTTTCATAACTTTTAAACTTAATAAATTAGCAGGTTAAAACAAATTTTAAATTTGTTGGACATTCTGTTAAGTAAAAATAATCTAAATTTGTATATACACTCTTAGGATGTAGAAGAGTGATATACGAATATGAACTTAAGTTTTCAAGTGATAATAGCCATAAGTTATGTTGAATAAGATGTTTATAAACTTAAGAATTTTTTTTATGTACTGGTTCATAAATGATTAGTATTAAAGGAAATATACTAAGTAATAATGAATGTGAATAAAAAGTAATTGGTATAATTTAGAAACCAATTAGAGTAAATATGTAAGTTATACGTAGATCATTTTATTTGCATAATAGTTCGATCCAATTTCGAGTACGTGATTCCAAGGCGATTTACACCAAGCCGAGGTTAGGATTTTTCATTCGATTCTTGATGGCAAACACTTGGTACAGATTTTTTTGATTCGATACCGAATTTTCTATCATAGTATATGTAACACCTGCTATTTTCAACCATTCACATCCGCACACGTTGGACTTGAATTGCTCAAAATACCAGATTGTTAATTTATATTTGGAAAAACTCAGCATATAAAGCAAATAAATCAATCACACAACCACAGACACAGATTAATATAACAATAATGCAGCGGAATAGATAAATAGTAGTTCATGAAGCTACTATATAAACATCAGAGTTAGAAATAAAATACAGCATAATATCTCAATTTCAGCGAAGTCTCCAATACAAACTGATGACCTCCCTGAAAAAAATCAGCGGGAAAACTAAATGCTGAATCTACAATTGAATCTCCAAACGAAGCTCCAAACTCCAAAAACGAGTCTCAAATGCTGAATTACTCAGTCTGACCCGAGCGTAAAGCAAAACACAAAACACTCGAGTCAGGATTAACATTCTTATATCAATAAATCCAACTCAAGTGAAATATCAACTGAAATACAATTAAAGGATGTTTGGGATAACCATCCTCTAAGGATCCATGGAACTATCTGCTAGGTAGAAATATATGATAATAACAACCAAACGTCATTATAACACTTGGTCATTTCAAAATAATTTATACTTCAAAACCAAAATACCATTTCCGTTTCGAATATCTATATATCCAAATTATGACACTTTCAAACTATATTTGAAAATTTCATATATATCTTATTTTAACTTCATTATTATTTAGTTTGAAATAATCACTTAATAAATCCATTATCATCTAAATAACCTTAAACTACATTCAGATAAATATTACCTTCGATTTATTTAAAACTTGAAATATCCATGTAATCACTTTAAATCTAAATCAAGTCATAAAATCATATCTTTAGATCCCAAATTCAATAGTTTCATATCGATTTAATTAATAAAATTCTTAATTAAATATAATTTCAAATTTATCTTCCCAACCTTAACTTATAACTCAATATTTAAAATTTAAATTTAAATAATACTTAAATATATAATATACAAATTAAATCAACTTTGTTAATTTAAAGCTTATTACTAAATCTGTTTAATATTAGAACTTATTTATATGTAAAATATTGCAATATTAAATAAAACCTTATATATTTCATTTCAAAACCACAGAATTCATTTTCAAAATTTTATATATAGACCAATAGTGGCTGTATGTAATTTTCTATCCTATGGTCAAATGATACGGATATTAATCATTTCAATCCGTAATTTAAATATATACGGGTATATATCATTTTGACCCGTAATCCCAAATTCAATTCAATGAAAATCGCTTGGGTTTATCATTTCAACCCATAACGATTTTCTCCTATTCTACAGATCGTTTGGGTATGTATCATTTCAACCTATAGTGAATTCTATACCAATACAGAACTTGTAGAGTGATAACAGATATGATATTAATATAATAGACATATATCATCAATATAAATAACAGATAATATAAACACTAGGATATGGTGTCATATCCCACAGGTGTACAGTTACATATAATAGCATATATAACAAATTAAATAACTAAAGCAGCATATTTCAACCGTCTTTTCAATTGAAATCAAATTTAATAAATACAAGAACGTTAATGGTGAGTGATTGCTTACCTTTCGAGGCTAGAGATGAACGAGAATGAGATGAGTTACGAATCCAAAGCAAAGCTAGATTGAATGCGATTTGACGAGCAAAGATGAGAACTAGGAATTGACGAAATGAAATGAAAACTAGATTGATGATGATAACTGATATAAGCAAACTTATAAATAAAATTATATATATATATATATATATATATATATATATATATATATATCACTATGTATAAAATCATATGCTAAGTTCAAACATATATTAAATATATAAATAATTCAAAATCATTGTTTTAAATCAAAACAGATATATTAACATCAACATATAATTAGAATATTAATGTATATACATGCTGATATGTTAAAAACAGCGACCATATATATAATAACTAACAAATAGTTTAAATCTATTTAAAATATAAAAGTGAATAAGGAGCTTGGAAAATCATATTCTTTGATACACCTTTGTACACAGCTGTATATACTATTACAATTCCATATATATACATTATTATTATATTATTCACCGCAAAATTACAACTTGACATTATAAAAAAATCAATGGATATATTATTACAAAACCATCACTTACATTAACATATAGATTTAGAGGTCAGAACACCACTTTATTCAAACAGCAAAAGTAACTATATGAGTATATTTTAAAATATTACAATACTCTTAAACACGTGATATATCTATATGCACACTTTTAAACATATTATGTAATACCCCTCTCTAACTTAAGCAAAACAAAAGTTTAACGCAAAATTTACACAAATTTCTCTACACGACAAAAGGCTACTGCTCCAAAATATATCTATATATTTGTTAAAGAATCAAAACATTAATGTAAAATAAAATCAAAACTGTTATACATATTTACTTCAACACATTAACTAATATAAAATTGTAACCGATTATAATATAACATACCATAACATATTTATCTCTATATAAAAAAAAATGAACAAACTTATGCCCATACTATAAACTATATACATAATTAATATATGCATGACTCGTAAAAACTTGTATAACGGATATTTAAAATTTTATACAAGTTTATATATATTATATTAAAACATATATATATAAAAATCAGAAAGCAAAGTATTCATATAAACGAAAATACAATATATACTACCTTTATATATATATATATATAATATAGAACTCACATGCAAAACAAAATATAAGCTTGTACATATATTCGAAAATATATATAGTTTACAACCTTTTATATCTAACAGATAATATGTTTATAAAGTACCTATATGCATGCATATTACAATAGTATAAAGACCGAATATTGCAGTAGTAAATCATATATATGTATACTATATTTAAAAACAAATAAACAATATAATATATATACCTAAAAGCGACAGATCTTAATAACGTATAAAAACATCTATATGCGAAAATCAATATATTATATTTAACACAAAACATATAAATACATGAACTTAGCATAATACCGTGAACACATTGTTTATCACATATGACCAATATAAATAACATACGTACTTTATTAATAAAACTATTATATAAATCCTATAACATATATATGCAGAATGAAAGTAATATATAAACAACCTTATATGGGTTCAAATAAACAAACAAGTACAACTTACTACAAAAGGAAGAGAGGACAAAAGAGTGGACAGAGCTCAAGTTCTATTAGAGATCGGCCACAAAGATGAGTTCTAGGCAGTGAGGGAGGTGGTGGCTTCGGTGAGACTGGGAAGAAGACGGCTATGTGGTATGGCGCGCTGGAGTCCGACGCTCAGAGGTGGAGAAGGGAGCAAAGACTTTTCCGATGCAACACAAAATTTATTCATTCATTTTTTTATAGGCACAGAACAAAGGAAAGGATAAAGTGGGAAGAGAATTAAAAAGGAGGAAGGAGATCGGGTGCCGGTGGAGGCGACACTTTGAAATGGGAGTGGAATTTAAAGCAAACGTATTGCTTGGCTATAGAAAACATATTAAATACAAATTTAAAGCAAACGAATTTAAAGAAAATGAAATGGCTGTAGAAAATGAATGGTTTCTCCTTATTTTTGAATTGATATTTACATAGCCGAATTTAAAGCAAATGTATTAAATACAGGGGATGGAAAGGTCACACTTCACACTTAGTGTAACGACCCACATATTCGTACCCTTTGAGTCAACACTATTCTCATCAATCAACTCAAGGTGAACAGAAACACGAACCATTAGGGTTAAAGAAGAAGAGTTAGAGAAGAAAATAGGAAACAACATCAGAATCTAACCATCGCAGCGGAATAAAATATAATAGATAATCACAGATCTTTACACCAAAAACAAATACTATATCTGTTTATACATACATCATCACAGTCAACAACATCAATAACATACAACCAGACAATAATCATAACCTGTCCATACAATCTGAATACACAGCGGAACATTTAAACAAATATGGAAGTACGCATCACCATCCAGCTCCACAGCATTAGTTCCTGTCATTTATAATACTCGGTCTGACCCGAGCATTATAGTTAAATAACAACCGAGTCAGTCTGGAATACCAGCGTGAGAAATCACACTCAAATTGATTATTAAAGTTTCAAAAATCCTTTGAAAACAAAAGCATCTCGTAAGACCATGCCACAAATAAACATGTCGGGTTTTTACCTTATGATAGCTAAAACACTTTTTATTAAAATCCTCTGATATTATAATAGGGTCCATCTACAAATACTTATTAAAATAGCCGAAATTGTTACATGATTAAATTCCATCTACTAGCCACAAAGTGGGTAATACAAAAAAAACTCGTAAAAGGCGCGCAGGGAGAATGGATTTCCAACTAATGACTATGCACTGGGGTACCACCTGTCATGGTACCTGGTCTAGATCAGTATACCGAGGATCACTCCCGACCCCCTGCAACACAAGACCTGGACTATCCCTTAATGGATAATCCCGAGTAAGATCACCCCACGGTTGGGATCAGCAACCGCACCACTAAGCCGAAATAATAGGGACATCTAGACAGGGAAGACCTCACTCGGAAATGGTTGCTGCCCACCAAGCCTTGCTGCATAACCCCTGATTTTCAGTCATTCCTGGTTGATGAGGCTTGAGGCTAAGCGTTACCTTTTAGAACGTATCCCTTAGAATTCTCATCGCCCACCTGACGATGTTCTGAAAGCATTCATCCATACAAGTCGGTCCCGGGTTCGAACGGAACCGGAGACACTATTCCTACTACATCCATTTGAAATTATCCTCAAGATTAGTTGCGACTAGCCCTTGCACTTCATTGCACCATCTTCGACTCTGAACTTGTTTTCCACGAAACGTACAAACCGGATCGAAGTGATTTTCGAGAAATAAATCCCGATCCCGGTCTCTTCAAAACGATCAGTGCATTGTCCAATATTGATAGTCGGTTATTTAACTATCAATTAACATTCACAACAACCATCAAACAATAAGTAATTTCCCAAATTATTTATTTATCTCAAAACATCTTTGCAAGTTATATTTCCATTTCAATCCTTTTGAAAACAGTTTCAGACTACCTTCCTTTTACAGAATAAATTTCCCAAATATTTTCTATTTCCACTGAAATCACCAAGCACAAAACTTTAGATTTTTAAAATAATTTAAAAACACTTTATTATAAAATATGCTTTAACATTTAACTTTAGAAAAACCACTTTAATACTTAATTAACAATAATACTTTAGGAATATTTAAAATAAGGTTACTTTATAAAACATAAAACTAGATTTTCTCCTTTAAAACAAAATATTAAGTCGCCTTTAAATAATTGTTACGATAATAGATTTCAAAAATATTTACTTTATAATTTGAACATTTAGAAATAATAAATTTTCTAAAACATGCCTTTTAAAATAACATTAAAGCCTTTAACTTATATTTAAAATTTACTTTGAAACGTACTTAGCCATCCAGGGAAATATACTTCTCTTTAAAAATAAATTACTATTTATTTTTAAACAAATTTTCTATTTCTTTAATAAATTCCCATCGTGAAGTTATTCTTCAAATATCCACTGATATATTACTTTGCTTTTATCAACCCAGTTTATAAATTCCGTAGTCACATTCTCCTTTAAATTTCCAATTTCAAACACTTGAATCAATTTCCAAATTGATTTCCAATTACTCCATTTTGAAATAAATTCCTTTTTTATCTATTTCAATAAATTTAAAACTTGTATTTTTAAAATAAATTCTTTATTCCTTTAAATAATGTAACTTAAGGTTTAAAATTCATTATTTCTCTGTTTATTCAAAATCCCCTTTCCATACTCGAAATTTATTTATTAGAATTTTAAATCACTTTTATTCTTTTCTAATTTATCCTTCAATTTATTCAAATTCTCTATAATTATTTTGCTTACAAATTCACTCTTTTATTTTCCTTTCAAAAATCCAATTCTATATATTTAGATAACTCAGTGTACCGAAATGTTTAAGCAAACTATAACATTCAATATTCTAATGTAATTCATCACAGATGATCAAATAATCATAACAGAGAATATTAAATAATTTAAATAAATGTTGAGGAATCCAGTTGGATCCCTCCAACCTGTTTCCCTACATCCACGGATGTTAGCACAATACCAATTCCATTTCGAGGTGGAATATCGCGGTATATAGGATTAATATAATATCATATGCTATTATGCGGCGCATAGGGTCTCATCCGCTATATAATGCGGGAAATCAATCATTCGAAGATATATCATATACTATAATATAACACATCAAATCAATTTAACCCTTCAACTAATTATTTGAATTTAATCATTTAAATTTAAATTATTACCAGATGAGTGATATTAACTCACCTTTGATTCCTGTTTTGCAACACACTTCATTCTCGACTTAATTCCACGATTTTCAGACCTTATATAAACATTAGGTGTTTTATTAATATTCGAGTCAATTGAACAATTAAATTCCCATTTGATAATTTAGTTAACCATATATTTTATTATCTTTAATCAAAATTAAATTTACTAATAATTTAATTTTAAACTAATTTCTTTTTAAATGATATCTTAGTAACTAAAATAATTTAGATAAGTTAATTAAACAATTTAATCTCCATGATACGTTATTTTAAAATAAACCAGTAAGTTAAAATTGTGTGTACGTATATTATTTTCTATGAAAATATATATATATATATATATATATGTATGTATGTATATGTATATATACTTATAAAAATAAATCATAGATTTCAAAATTTTAATTTTTTACAAACTTCCAACGTTTAATAATCAATGAATGGAATCATACATTCCTACACCTAATTTCAAAAAAAAAAAACCATTCCACTAGAATTCAAGAGTTCAGACCAATCGCATGTTGTAACACTTTGTATAAGGTTTTCACCAATGTTCTTTGTAACAGACTTGTCCCTTTCCTGGGAAAGTTGGTGTCCCCGAATCAGACGACATTTATTAAAGGTAGATCAATAGGGGACAGAATTTTGTTCGCTCATGAAATCATTAGAGGTCTTGGGAGAAAGGATAATAAATATATGTGTATCAAAGTAGATTTAAAAAAAGCATATGATTCGATTAATCGATACTTTTTTACACACATGTTAGTCAGCCTGGGTTTCCCGAATAAATGGGTGAATATTATAAAAAACATCATAAAGACTCCAGTGTTTTCTATTATAGTTAACGGAGAATCGCACGGTTATTTCAAGAGTTCAAACGGCCTTAGACAAGGTGACCCACTTTCTCCCATTTTATTTACATTGGTTATGGAGTATTTTATGTTAATAATGGATGAAAAAGTCAGAAAAGGTCAAATTTCTCCATTTAAAGACTATGATAACAAATTGACTCACTTAATCTACGCTGATGATATTATTGTTTTTACGAAAGCCAATGCAACTGCAACTGCAATTCGTGATGTCTTCCAAACCATGAAAAGAGTTACTGGTTTGGAACTAAGTTGTGAAAAATCCAATGTTTTCTTTGGAAAAGGGGTTGATAATTGCACCGATATTAGCACTATCCTTAATATACAACAATCGGATCTCCCAGTAAGGTATTTGGGAATTCCTTTGTCTAGTGCCAATCTGAGGGATAAGGATTGTGCTCTGTTGTTAGAGAAGATCAAGTTAAGAATTGGAGGATGGGAAACCAGAATACTTAGTCTTTCCGGAAGACTCGAACTCATTAAATCTACCATTTACCCAACTATACAATTCTGGATGCAATGCTTTTGCCTCCCAGTATCTACAGTTCAAAAAAATTAAACATTTGATTCTTAACTTTCTTTGGAAAAGTCGTAGTAGTAAGATCCCCTGGGATATTCTGTGCAGACAAAAAGAAGAAGGCGGTATGGGTCTGAGAAATTTAGAAGAGATGAATCGAGCATTATCTATTAAATTGATTTGGAAAATAATTAATGCAGAAGGAATTTAGGCGAATCTCATGCAGTGTAAATATATTGGTCACAAAAGTTTTTGGGAAATTAATCAGCGATCAGACGACTATGGAGTGTGGAAATTTATTCTGAAAAATAGGCATGAAGCTTTGAAATGCCTTTCTCTCAATATAGCAGATGGTAAAACTACTTCATTATGGTACGATCCATGGTTACACGGAAGTTCTATTATGGAACGTATTGGTAGAGACACAGCTTTCAGAACTGGTACAGAAGATTTGGTCCTTAGTAGGATTATAAAGAATGGTGAGTGGAAATGGGATTCGTGTAGTTTTTTATTCCAAATTCATGCAGATATAGAAGGCATCAAAATTCACAAGGATAGGGAAAGGGACTTTTGGACTTGGAAGTGTACGAAGAATGGTTTATACCAATTTAAAAATGTTTGGAACTCAATAAGAACCAGTTTTGAAAACAAATTTTGGACGCCTTTGGTTTGGCATAAAATTCATGTTCCAGAAATGGCGATTTGTCTTTATAAAGCCATAAATGACTATTTACTGACAAAGACAGATTGCTACAGAAACAAATAACGGTGGACCCCCTATGTGTTTTTTGTCAACACAGGGAAACCATAGACCACTTATTTTTTCAATGTGAGTACACAGAAAATATATGGCTTTAGAGCTGTAAAAAAAATTTTAAAGATCCGAAAAATTTATTCTCTTTTTCTTTGAAAGAAGATCTATAGAAAATTGTGTCATGCTCAAAAATTAATAGCCTCTATTCGGACCTGTTCCAATTGTCTCTATCTACTTGTGTTTGGCATATTTGGCATGAAAGAAATGAAAGGATCTTCCAGAATCGATGTGCAGATAAAACGCAGATATGTACAAGAATTCACCAGACTATGAATATAAGAATGACTTGATCTAAGCATTTCAAAAACATCACTGACAGAAATGGGGATATACCTCCCAATGCTGAATTGGGGCAACTCCTGCATTATCATATGCTGCGTTCTCCTTCAACCTTTCTGTTTCTCTGTCTCTCGATTCAGATTTTCTTGTACCTGTTTTATTTTACAATGCCCTCACTTTCTCTCTTTTAATTTACATAATTACTTTACAATTAACAAAACGAATTGATATAGACTGTTAAGTTGCAGAATGCATGCTCTTCTGGATAAATGCTAGCTGATGTCCTTAAACACAAGGAAAATCTGTTAGTATCTCATCAAATTTATTAGTGTGGGTATAAGAGACTTACCTTGCAAACGTTTCTGCGTCTCTTGAAGATGTACAACCTTATGGATTCAGGTTCGTCCCTGGTTAGAACAGATAGTAGAAAAAGATGAATTGAGATTCAATCACTGTAAAACCTCAAACATACTCTTTGGGTGGCAAAAACTTATCTGGTTTAGATTTGGGTCTGATCTACTTGAAGAAATAGCACGGATCTAATATATTCTGTCGATTCTGAAGTAAAAGGCAGGACAGTAGCTCAGATCTGGTTGAAGAAGCCCGAGAATCCTAAACACTATAAAAATTAGATAGTTTTCACAGATTAAAGACATCACCTTTAGGGTTTTATTTACTTATCTGACTCAGATCTGGGATATAAGTGATGAAGGGATGTTTCATCTCAATGATCAGACTGTTGCTTAGACCAGATAGTAGAAGCAGATGAGTTGAGATATAATTACGGCTGAAGAGTTACTCGAAGAGATTCATGCCTTTTTTCTCTTGCCGGCATTAAAGGAAATTTTGTTCGGATGTGAATTAATGAAGGAGATAGAAGTATTGTACTGCCTTATTTTCTTGAGAGAACTCTCGAAGTTTCTAGCACTTGGGCTTGTGTAATTGTTTCAGTAGGCCTCGATCTTTAACAATGTAATAAAAGAAAGACCTGTTTTGTTTTTGTTTCAAGTTATGTACAGTTGTGAACTTGCCTTTTGGCATTTGTACTTTGTTTTTATAGTTGCTAATAGAAAAGTTTGAACCCGATTTCAAAAAAAAAAATCTAATTTTTTTTTGTAAACCCCACAACATTCTTTCCCTTTTCTTTTGAAATTCCTATACTGACAACTAAATTTCCAAAAAGGTAAGGCTCGTTTAAAATTAACCAGAATGATTTTTTCTTTCTTTCTTTCTTACTGTGTAGGTATATATACACAAATCTATACTTATTTTTTTCTGTTTTAAACTATATAATTTTTTCCAATCAGTATTAAAATTGAGTATAAGCGGAAAGAAGAAGAAGAACAAATACCTCACGAAAGAATTAACATGAGAAGATCCTCGACGAACTCGACCTGACACGCCACCCACCAAGCTCCGCCTCTGTCACGCGTTCTTCCAGATTTTGCCGCCAATGCCCACCGTTCAAGGCTCGCGACAGCTGGCCTCAACGACCTTCGCATCTTCATAATGTACAACAACAATCCACCGTTGCACCATATCAGTCGTGCGAACACAACTGTCCTCCCTAATTGCTTTACCAACATCGCACCTCTCCAGGCCGTCGTCGTCGTCACCGCAAACTCCTCCAATGCCTGTCGCGGGTCACCCTCCCAGGTCGAATCGACCTTTGATCATCAAATCGTCACAAAGAACTCCACCACGACTTAACTTTTCTCATGGCATCCTCCTTTAAATCGCGAAGACAACCCACCTTCCACGCATTCGCGAGCTCGCGCTCGACAACATGCGCCCTCGACCCGATTGATTCAGCAAGAGATTTTAAAAAGTGGTCGCGATTTGATTTCGATTTGAAGAAAAAATGGGACTTCGGCTTGTAATAATTTTTTTTATTGAAATCGAATAGAAGGGGAAGAGATGAAGAGCAAGGAAATTTTGGCCATGATATTTTCCCTTGAATCTTTGAATGGAAGGATCGGTTGTGAAATGAAATAAAGGGGAAAAGTGATTTGAAATAAAGAAAAAAGTTGATGAGGGAAAAGTTTTGACATGGATATAATTTCGGTTGAGGTTGACTGGGGTTTTTTATATATATTAATTTAAATTCAATTTGAATACAAATTGTCTCAATTTATGTAGTTTGAAATTTCAACCCCTATCGAGGAGTGCCGCTCGGCGTTTATAAGGTTTATCCTCTATTCCGGACGTAATGGAAAAGGTTTCGAGTCCTAATTCGATAGTACAGAGAAGATAGATTTTTGAACCCAGTTATAAAATTTTCGATTTAATTTTCAGCGCGTTTACTTATTGTACACTCACATAACAACTCCGACCAATACGAAATTTGAAATCCGATAATAGCACAACATTACGGATTTAATGGAGCTGGTTTCGTCGAAATCCGAGACGATACCTTGGAAGGCTATTTTTAAATATTAATTTAAACGATAGAATTTCAAAACTGAACAAATCAGTGTTAAATTCAATTTTAAAACTTTTATTATCCTCAACACTATCAATATAAATTTTACAAGCCTTCAAATTATTTTTAACAGGCTTAAAATTCCAGATTCAACATTTGACCCAATTTCAATTTATTAAATCCAATAACTTAATTGATAAATAATAGTAATATTTGAATTCAAGTTAAAAATTAACTTTTAAATATTTAAAATCAATTAGATTTTCCGATTTCAAATGCTCAAAAATTCCGGGTCGTCACATTCCTCCCCCCTTAAAAGAATTTCGTCCACGAAATTACTAGTTAGGAAGAAGGTCCAATACCCGTTTCTTTTTCCCAAAACCAAACAATTCCAAACAATTCTCAAAATAATCTTTTTATTAAAGACACACTAACTTTTTTCTTGTTTTCCAAACTTTACCATAGTTCGCAAACAACTTTACTTATTCAACCCTTCAAAGTATAATTCAAAACCAAGATTTAAATTTTCAAAATTTCTCAAAAAATTTCTAACTCTCTAAATTTTTGAAAAATTTCGCCAGCGTCTCATTTGTGCGGCTAGCTCGGTACAACTACAAAATGCCTCTACGGGCTTCCAAATTCCAAAAGAAAACAAAATGCCAAGTGGCTAGATCAAAAACCCAATTAAATTTAATACAGAAATTTAAACACATACTTTTTTGTCGAGAAATTCAAATTTATCTTCTGAAATCAAAACCAATTTTTCTTTTCCTTTATAATACCTGCATATCCTGTTTAGCAATAATATCCAATCATAGCATTCAAAAACATTTTATTAAACCTTCACTCCAATGCTTATTCAATATATTTTCCCGACTCCCATATTACTTAAGAATCTTACCATTTCTTCTTAAGTTCAGTATAAGTATTTTATACGCTTCTTATACTTATTTTCACTTCACCACTTAGTTTATCTTTATTTTTATTCAAATTGCTTTTCCCATTTCCATATGTATTCAATTTATCTTCAACTCTGAATATTGAATTTTATCTTCCATTTATAACTGATTCATAATATTATTTTAAATTAGTTTCAATTTCCATTTCCAAAATTCCTTATTTCAATTCCAATTTGAGATCGTTTGTCGCTAAAAAAAATTCTCCAAATTTTTTTTCAAAAATTTTCTAACTCCCAAAATTTTCAGAAAATTTTGGGAGAGTCTCCTTTGTACGGAGGAGCTTTTGCAATTTGACAAGAGATATAAATATATATACATCGACCCACCCGGTCGGAAAAACAAACAAAGTTCATATTTTCTATTTTTATTGCATAGGCGTACCTTTATGTAGCATTTTTAAGCAAGCGGCTTGTTATTTTAGCAATTAGCGTGGTCAAATCCAGCCAAACAGCCTTCAGATACCTGTACTTACTCAATTCAAACATATAAGTACTAAATATATGCAATTTATTAACATTTCACTTACTTTCAATAGCTAGCACAAAAATTTCACATATAATGCACGTTATATAATTTCCATAAGCACATATAAGGTTCTGACACTTATTACAATTGCTTACAACCAATTCTCAAACCACTCCATTCAGTTTAAGTGATTTACAACTTACACTCTTATATTTAATTCATTCTAAGCAAAACAAACTCATATTCATTCCAATTGATTTCAAAATCATCCTAACACTTCTAATAACTCATAGAATTTTATCTAATCCCGTTTACATCGAACGACCCATTTTCTTATACAATTCGATAATATTAATGTGAATAAATAATTACTTAAGCTTTATAACCATTTAAATTGATTTCAACTCAAGTTACACTAGGTTCCATCCCATTTTAATTTATTCACCATCTTTTCATTGCATTTTCTTTCATATCCAAAAAGTTTGATTCCAAACCATTTTATTAAACTCGACAACCAATATATTATGTAATCATCTCACAATTTATTTAAGTTATTTATTTTCTTCAAACTATTCCACCCAATAACTTAAGTTTATTTTATTCCACCAACTCCTTTTTAAATCTTCGATTTGATTTTTCCTTTGATCAAATCCCAACCATTTTTACTAATTTATTCGATTAGTTTATTCTTTTATCCATTTTTAAATTTTAATTCACATTAAAAATTCATTTTTGAATTTATTAGTAATAAGGTCATTCAATATATGCCTGAGTTGGATTTTTTTCATTTCATTTCATTTCCAGAATACCAATACTTTTATTCTGGCTTATTTATTTCCTTTTCAAATTTTTTTATAAGCTACTCACTTATTAATATTCATTTTCAATCAATTAATTTAATTTCCAAACATTAATTATTTTTAGTCCATTTGAACTAATTCTGCACTTTATTTTACACAATTTTAAATCAAACATTATCCAATATTCAAATTTCATTTTAGTTGCATACCATATAAATCATTCAGTTACTTACTAATTTTAATCTCAAACTTTGTTTTATTTAGTCCAACTTGACTAATTTCTTTCATTCAAACTTAAGTTCAACATTCAGTTTCAATTTCCTTTTTGCTTATACGTTTAAACTTATTACTAAAATGTTCAAAATTAAATTTTGAAAACATGTATATCTAAACCAAACTATTCCTTTGCATTTTCAAAATCAATCCAAATTTCACAAACAAACATTAATCCAAAACGTCCAGGCAGCAATCCCTTTCTTGGAAACTCGAAAATAAACACCAATGATGTTGCGATCATCATCAGAATTATTTTCCAGCGGCCGAAAAGAGTTCAATGCTTTTATCACTTTAAAATCCCTTCCAATATTTTTAAATTCCAAATCTCTCTAGATTTTCAAGTCCGATTCAAAAATATTTCTCAACATATAATATTTTCCTCACCTTTTTTAGAATCATTTTCAAATTCAAAGGAATTTAAATTTCCAAATTTTCAAATTCCAAATCCTTTAAATTTATATTCAAACATTACTTTGGAATTTTATCTTATTTTTAATTATTAATCATACAATAATCCACATTTATAGCTTACATTTACAAATCTTATTTCTATATGAATTTATTTCTTAGTTTTTAATTATGGTTTCAATTCCGTATTCAATTATAAATCACATTTACAAATCCCATTTATTCATTAATATATTCCTTCATCTTTGGTTATTATTTTAATTTCTTCTTCCATTCTCATACAACGATAATAATTTAATACCATCACTTTTTGAGTTAATGGACATGCGAGTTTGATGTATCCCATTTGATACCTTCATATCTGAGAATCAACAAATTCCACCCCACATTCTTCCCAAAATTCAACCAAGCATCCATATATAACTATAACAATTTACGAAAAATCATTGTTTTTTTATACAAAAATAATTTGTGTAAAATTATTTCATTTACCTAGTTTAAAACAATACTGTGTCGGTTTACCTTGTTTAAGAGTTTAGAAACTCCTGTCGATGACATGGCGTCCCATATATCGACCAGAATCCATAAACACTCAACCGATAAGTCAACACAATATAAAATAATTTTATATTCACTAATAAATACGCGCTCATATCTATTAATACACTCAAGCTCATTCTAGAGTACTACGGACTCTATTTAAAGGATAATCCCCACCAGAGCCATGATTATCACCAACCTAAGCTCTGATACCAACTGTAACGACCCGCAAATTTGAACCCCTTGAGTCAACACCATTTTCATCAATCAACTCAAGGTGAACAGAAATACGAACCATTAGGGTTAAAGAAGAAGAGGTAGAAGAAGAAAATAGAAAACAACATCAAAATCTAACCATCACAGTGGAATAAAATATAATAGATAATCACAGATCTTTACACCAAAAACAAATACTATATCTGTTTATACATACATCATCAGAGTTCAACAACATCAATAACTTACAACTGGACAACAATCATAACTTGTCCATACAATCTGAATACACAGCGGAATATTTAAACAAATACGGAAGTACGTATCGCCATCCAGCTCTACGGCATCGGTTCCAATCATCTGTAATACTCGGTCTGACTGGAGTATTATAGTTAAATAACATCCGAGTTAGTCCGGAATACCAGCATGAGAAATCACACTTAAATTGATTATTAAAGTTTCAAAAATCCTTTGAAAACAAAAGCATCTCGTAAGACCACGCCACAAATAAACATGTCGGGTTTTTACCATACGGTAGCTAAAACACTTTTTATTAAAATCCTCTGATATTATAATAAGGTCTATATACAAATACTTATTAAAATAGCCAAAATTTTACATGATTAAATTCCATCTACTAGCCACAAAGTGGGTAATACAAATAAAACTCGTAAAAGGCACGTAGGGAGAATGGATTTCCAATTAATGACTAGGCACTGGGGTACCACCTGTCACGATACCTGGTTTAGATCAGTATACCGAGGATCACTCCCGACCCCCTGCAAAACAAGGCCCGGACTATCCCTTATTGGATAATCCCGAGTAAGATCACCCACCGGTTGGGATCAGCAACCGCACCACTAAGCCGAAATAAAAGGGACATCTAGACAGGGATGACCTCACCCGAAAATGGGTACTGCCCACCAAGCCTTGCTGCATAACCCCTGATTTTCAGTCATTCCCGGTTGATGAGACTTGAGGCTAAGCGTTACCTTTTAGAACATATCCCTTAGAATGCTCATCGCCTACCTGACGACGTTCTGAAAGCATTCATCCATACAAGTCCATCCCGGATTCGAACGGAACCGAAGGCACTATTCCTACTACATCCATTTGGAATTATCCTCAGGATTAGCAGCGACAAGCCCTTGCACTTCATTGCACCATCTTCGACTCTGAACTCGTTTTCCACGAAACGTACAAACCGAATCGAAGAGGTTTTCGAGAAATAAATCTCGATCCCGGTCTCTTCGAAACGATCAGCGCATTGTCCAATATTGATAGTCGGTTATTTAACTATCAATTAACATTCACAAGAACCATCAAACAATAAATAATTTCCCATATTATTTATTTATCTCAAAATATCTTCGCAAGTTATATTCCCATTTCAACCCTTTTGAAAACATTTTCAGACTACCTTCCTTTTACAGAATAAATTTCCAAATATTTTCTATTTCCACTGAAATCACCAAGCACAAAACTTTACATTTTTAAAATAATTTAAAAACACTTTATTGTAAAATATGCTTTAACATTTAACTTTAGAAAAACCACTTTAATACTTAATTAACAATAATACTTTAGGAATATTTAAAATAAGGTTACTTTATAAAATATAAAACTAGATTTTCTCCTTTAAAATAAAATACTAAGTCACCTTTAAATAATTACTACGATAATAGATTTGAAAAATATTTACTTTAGAATTTAAACATTTAGCAATAATAAATTTTCTAAAACATGCCTTTTAAAACAACATTAAAGCCTTTAACTTATATTTAAATTTTGCTTTAAAACCGTACTTAGTTATCCAAGGAAATATACTTCTCTTTAAAAATAAATTACTATTTATTTTTAAACAAATTTTCTATTTCTTTAATAAATTCCAATTGTGAAGTTATTCTACAAATATCCATTGATATATTACTTTGCTTGTATAAACCCAGTTTATAAATTCCATAGTCACGTTCCCTTTTAAATTTCCGATTTCAAACACTTGAATCAATTTCCAAATTGATTTCCAATTTACTCCATTTTGAAATAAATTCCTTCTTTATCTATTTCAATAAATTTAAAACTTGTATTTTTAAAATGAATTCTTTATTCCTTTAAATATTGTCACTTAAGGTTTAAAATTCATTATTTCTCTTTTTATTCAAAATCCCATTTCCATACTCGAAATTTATTTATTAGAATTTTAAATCACTTTTATTCCTTTCTAATTTATCCTTCAATTTATTTAAATTCTTTATAATTATTTTGCTTACAAATTCACTCGTTTATTTTCCTTTCAAAAATCCAATTCTATATATTTAGATAACTCAGTGTACCGAAATGTTCAAGCAAACTATAGCATTCAATATTCCAATATAATTCATCACAGAGGATCAAATAATCATAACAGAGAAATTAAATAATTTATATAAATGTTGAGGAATCCAGTTGGATCCCTCCAACCTATTTCCCTACATCCATAGATGTTAGCACAATACCAATTCCACTTCGAGGTGGAATATCGCGGTATATGGGTTAATATAATATCATCCGCTATTATGCGGCGCATAGGGTCTCATCCGCTATATAATGCGGGAAATCAATCATTCGAAGATATATTATGTAATATAATATAGCACATCAAATCAATTCAACCCTTCAACCAATTATTTAAATTTAATCATTTAAATTTAAATTATTACTAGATGAGTGAGATTAACTCACCTTTGATTCCTGTTTTGCAACCCACTTCATTCTCGTCTTGATTCCATGATTTTCAAACCTTGTTTAAACATTAGGTGTTTTATTAATATTCGAGTCAATTGAACAATTAAATTCCCATTTTATAATTTAATTAACCACATATTTTATTATCTTTAATCAAAATTAAATTTACTAATAATTTAATTTTAAACTAATTTCTTTTTAAATAATATCTTAGTAACTAAAATAATATTGATAAGTTAATTAAACAATTTAATCTCCATGATACGTTATTTTAAAATAAACCAGTAAGTTAAAATTGTGTATACATATATTATTTTCTTTGAAACTATATATATGTATACTTATAAAATAAATCATAGATTTCAAAATTTTAATTTTTTACAACATTCCAACGTTTAAAAATCTAATTTGTTTTTGTAGACCCCACAACATTCTTTCCTTTTTTTTTGAAATTCCTATACTGACAACTAAATTTCCAAAAAGGTAAGGCTCGTTTAAAATTAACCAGAATGATTTTTTTTCTTTCTTACTGTGTAGGTATATACACATAAATCTGTACTTACTTTTTTTCCGTTTTAAACTATATAATTTTTTCCAATCAGTATTAAAATTGAGCATAAACGGAAAGAAGAAGAAGAACAGATACCTCATGAAAGAACCAACAGGAGAAGATCCTCGACGAACTCGTCCTGACATGCCACCCACCAAGCTCCGCCTCTGTCACGCCTTCTTCCAGATTTTGCCGCCAAAGCCCACCGTTCAAGGCTCGCGACAGCTAGCCTCAACGACCTTCGCATCTCTATAACGTACAACAACAATCCACCGTTGCACCATATCAGTCGCGCGAACACAGCTGTCCTCCCTAATTGCTTTACCAACATCGCACCTCTCTAGGCCATCATCGTCATCACCGCAAACTCCTCCAACGCCAGCCGCGGGTCCCCATCCCAGGTCAAATCGACCTTCGATCATCAACAAAACAACTCCGCTCGTCACAAAGAACTCCACCACGACCTAACTTTCCTCACGGCATCCTTCTTTAAATCGCGAAGACAACCCACCTCCCAGGCACTCGTGAGCTCGCGCTCGACAACACGCGCCCTCGACCCGATTGATTCAGCGAGAGATTTCAAAAAGTGGTCACGATTTGATTTCGATTTGAAGAAAAAATGGGACTTCGGCTTGTAATAATTTTTTTATTGAAATCGAATAGAAGGTGAAGAGATGAAGAGCAAGGAAATCTCGGCCATGATATTTTCCCCTGAATCTTTGAATGGAAGGATCGGTTGTGAAATGAAATGTAGGGGAAAAGTGATTTGAAATAAAGAAAAAAGCTGATGAGGGAAAAGTTTTGACATGGATATAATTTCGGCTGAGGTTGACTGCGGTTATATATATATATATATATATATATATATATATATATATATATATATATATATAATTTAATTTCAATTTGAATACAAATTGTCTTGATTTACGCAGTTTGAAATTTTGAACCCCTATCGGGGAGTGCCGCTAGGCGTTTATAAGGTTAAACCTCTATTCCGGACGCAATGGAAAAGGTTTCGAGTCCTAATTCGATCGTATGGAGAAGATAGCTTTTTGAACCCAGTTGAAAATTGAATTTTCGATTTAATTTTCAACGCGTTTACTTATTGTACACACACATAACAACTCCGACCAATACAAAATTTGAAATCCGATAATAACATAATATTACAGATCCAATGGAACTGGTTTCGTCGAAATCCGAGACTATGCCTCGGAAGGCTATTTTTAAATATCAATTTAAATGATAAAATTTCAAAACTGAAACAAATCAGTGTTAAAATTCAATTTTAAAACTTTTATTATCCTCAACAGTATCAATGTAAATTTTACAAGTCTTCAAATTATTTTTAACAGGCTTAAAATTCCAGATTCAACAATTGACCCAATTTCAGTTTATTAAATCTAATAACTTAATTGCTAAATAATAGTAATATTTGCATTCAAGTTGAAAATTAACATTTAAATATTTAAAATCGATTAAATATTTTTAATTTCAAATGCTCAAAAATCTGAGTCGTCACACTTAGCTACAATAATTAAAGCAAACGATTGCTTGGCTCGCACGGCTGAAATATGAAAAGGCAATGGAAACAAAACGCACAAAAACCAGTACCGATACGGTTGCTGTTTTGGCGAATTCCGCTGTGTATCAGACTTTAAAATACAGAAATAAATATACCACAGAGATCAACACGACGAGGCGATCAAAACGGTATTCAAATATCAATGATACGGTCATCCGATCAAAAATCGATAATCCGTACCGATATACGTTGCTATTCCGTACGGAAGTTCCAAACGGAGCTAGAAACGTCCGAATTTCGTGAAATGAATTCCGCAGTCTGATTTAGAGTGCTAAACATATTTTCTCGTGTTGACATATTTAGGTTTCGGATTACTTTTACATTCTACTGTTATTAACTGGCTTAAATTGAAATAAAATAACACAATAAAATAAACTTTAATATTATCAGATGAAGATTTACCAATTGCTATGTTTAAATAGACGTATTCCAAATATTAAATTTTTAATTTCAAATTTTATTGTTTAAAATTTCACTAAATGTCAATTAATTTAATAAATAAAATACTAAATTTTTTGGCTCGTTACGCTCTTCTCCAATCAAAACTTTTCGTCCCCGAAAAGGAAGGAGGTAGGAGAATAGAACAACCAAAAATAAAAGTAGATTGAAAGTCAAGAATAAACAATTAACTTGAAACTATATAAATTTTACTCGAAATATTCATTTGAAAACTTCATTTGCAAATCAATTATCTTTAATACTTTTAAAAACCATTTGTAAAATTTCTTGCTTCCTTTATAGATACCATTTATATGCTTAAATAACACCTTTATAGATACATGAAAACTATTTGGAAACAATTATTTGCATTATTACTTATATTTACAAAGGATCTATTTGAAAACATCTAATCCATAATTCATAAATTTATTAATTTACCTCAAGATACTTTTCAAGCATTATTAATAAATCAATAATCAATTTCTCAAAATATATTTTGTTTAATTAAAAACTTTTAAAATATTGATAATTTTCTATTAAACCATGTAGTATGTAAGTAAACGGTATTTCAAAAGGATGTGTTCAAAAGGGAAAAGAAGATAGATTCGAAAAACAGAATATAGGTCAATAAATAAAGCTGAGCAGATAAGGTAGATTCAAAAAATAGTATCGAGCACGAATAATTAATTTAGAACCATAAGAATTTCAGTTTCAATTATTAATACAAAGTTTCTTTGTTGAAAAAAAATACATTTGTAATAAAATACCTTTATAATAAAATACTTTTATATCGAAACAAATTTTCCTTTCGAAATACTTTTATAACTCAATGTTTCAACAAGTTTATCCTCGTTCTTCCAGACACTGGCCATGCGTTGATCGGGCGCAAAGCTAGAATTCTTCAAGTACTTAGTAGACCTGTTTCAACAACCAGTGAAAATACTTGAAAACCTTCAAAACCAATATGGAAAGTACAATCCAAAAAATCAACTGAATCATGGATCACAGATACACAATGGTTACTCCTGGATCCCCCAAGAAAAATCTGTACCTTTAACCAATCACCACCTTGCGAATTTCGCCATGATAACCAAAACTATGGACCGCAGATACACAATGGTTACGCCTAGATCCTACAAGAAACATCCGTCCTGTAACGACCCGCTGTTCTGACCGCCCCCAGTCGGTAATTAAACCAACTTGAAACGTTCAAAATGATGCATTGTTAGTCAGTTTATAGAGTTTAAACAGAAACAGCCACAGAATCACTGAATAATCATAATATTTTACATAAATAATTTTTTTCTTTCATACATCAGAGTTTTACAATAAATTAAATTTTATACAGCGGAATATTTCCTTAAAGTACAAAAATTCTTCGAAAAGCTAAAGTGAAGCAATTTCCCCAACTCTCTCTAACTTCGCGGCCTGAAAATCTTCAATCTGTAAAATTACTCGGTTTGACCCGAGTATTATATTCAAAAGAAAATAATACACAGGTCAGTCTAATTCAAACTCAGTTATTAGTGCATAGAGACAATAATAATTAAATAGCAATTAGACGACAGTCAAAGATAAATTCACCTATCCGATCCTTTAACAAGAAATCGGATAACGGTAAATATAACACTCAACGGTGTAAACAATAACTCAGTAGATTCAAATTATCAATGAGGATAGATGAAGGGATTATTGATGAAGATAATTTAGAAAACAATCAAAATCTGCCTAAATGGCAATTAACAACAAAATCATCAAATTAAATCAATTCAATTCAAATAATTGAAAAGTTACTTAAAAACATCCAAACCCATTGGCTGCAGTACACGCACGCGTGCACTGCCTCGCCACATATAAACGTTAATTCCGTGTGGCTGCAGTTCACGCTTGCGTGCACTGCCTCGCCACTATAGTGATGATGTACCCAAAAGATCAATGAACCGAAATTTATGAAATCAAATGTCGATGCAACGCAAACCGACATAGGAAAAACTGCATATAAAAACGAAACTGCGGTCACAAATGAATACAAGGGCGAATCTGCAATCAAAAATTTGCAGCCACCACAAGATCACAAAGCGCGAAGGCTCGAATGACCCAATGCGCAAAGGCAGGGGTTCAAACTACATGAAGACAGCAAAATGAGGTGAGAGCACCGAAATATGGCACCACAGCACCCAACATTATAGGACACAAAGCATCAATACCCAACAAAGGCAACTGGCAATCATGTATACGGATACATGTTATCAGCTATTACAAAATGCAAAGGTCAAGTCACAACTATCATGACTCAACACAACTGCAGAGCACAAAGGATACAAGGGTAAATGAAGGAAATAAACACAACTGAATTCAAGTGAAATGCAACTATACATCTGAAGTCAAAATGATCAAGGCAACAAATCCAGATCCAAGTATACACACAAATGTGCACAGGGCAACCAGACCATCAAAGTACAGACAAGATGAAGTCAGTGCCAACAGTACTGACAGCAACTCCATCAAGTCGTGATTCAAACCCCAAAATAAAATCAGAGATGTCAACAAGTATGTAAACTACAAGTCAACAAATGAATTTCAAAGTGATCAAGGACATCTGCAGCATTGAATATATAATATCAAGTCAATGCAGCAGATGGAACACAAGTATAGATCCAACTATGCATGCATACACACACACAGGGGTATATGTGCCTACATTTTTTTATCCACACGTGTATATATATACTGCACTTATACGTACATGCATCTACAAAATTATACGTACATGCATCTACAAAATCAGATACAACAAATCAAACTGCAATTATCATAAAGGCACAAAGGCACAAAGGCCATACTCAAACCAAGATTAAGTTATAAGAACGAAACCCAAAAATGCATATACTTATGTTAACATAAGTATATACACACTGCAATTATAAGTACAGATGGCTCCACTAACTAGAATATATCATGAAACCGAAGTGCACTTAAATGCATGAGGATAATTATACAAGAGCCACTGCAGCCCAACATGAAGTTTGAACACTTACAACTGAACCAAACTCAACTACAAATGCACAGCAACAATAATTCAAGCTTGGTACAATTCCAACCATATATGTACACAAACATACATATGTATGCATGTACATATATGCAGATTTGAATAATAGGTGACAAAGCAAGGTCACAACTCATCAACAATCGAAACAAGTAACTGAGAGAAATAAATTCAAGTCGAAGTGCTACAGAGATGTACTCAGGGAAGGATATGAAAATTACACATCAACAATGGCTTTTGAATACAGACAGTGCAACAGGCTCAATAAAAATCACTTATCACTAGATTCAACTAACATGTTAAATCTGTACTAGAGATGAGTTTTACTCACTTGCAAAACTTGATGAATAGAGATGCATACATACTTATTCACAGACATGTAGGTACAACAGATTTTTATACTTTTCAAATTATAATAAAATAGTGTTACTCGTTATTCAAACCAATGAAATGCAACTTAAATTAAAAGCTATACGGTGATCAAACAGACTGAAAGATGTATGCAAACCTAAGGCATGAAAACACAGTGCAACAGATCAGCAAGTCAGATGCAAGACTAGATTAATGAATATGAGAACAAACATATATGAAGACTACAAGAATGCACGGTTAACTTAAACGAAGACATGAGTGCTAAACTGGAATGCACGCGATGTCAAAATAAAGGCCAAAGTGAACAAGATCAGTGGGAAGGCCGAAGTCAATATTTATTCATGAAATCAAAATTTCCAGAAAAATTAAAATCAAAACAAGGCAATCTGCAGAATCAAAGTGACCGAAGTCACAGTTGAAAATAAATACGTGGTAGCCACGAAATCCAGAAACAATAAAAATTAAGTTGAAACCGAGACAATGAAAACACAAATAAGCAAACGAGGATGAACAATTTACAGTTAAATGCAGCCCAGGCCGGAGCCAAAGTCGACATTTTTAAACATTAGAGATTTCAAAATAATCGAGCAGTGGGTTTCAAACAATTGGCCGAGACCAATTAAATCAGAAAGCCAAAGAATCCAAAGCAATAAGTTCCAAAAATCTAAATCAAAACCCATGGAAATCGAGAACAAAAGATCAACTAACTTTGAATTAGATGTGCGTAGTAAAATTTCACATTGCTTCGAAGCGGCGACGAATTGGAATCGAAGCCGAAGCCCTAATTTCTCAGACAAATCAAGAGAAGCAGCGACTTCATCAGTTTGAAAAGCCCTAATTTTGGAGCGCGGAATCGAAGAGACGAGGCCGCCATTTATTTATTTCGTTTATATATTTTTTCGTATGATTTGAAAAGGAGAAAAAAGGGGGTATCGGATATAAAAGAGAAGGGGAAGGAGATGTCGGCCATGCTTATGAAAGGAAGGGTGCGTGAATTATGGCGTGATGAAAGGCGTGTTTGAAGGCAGATAAGAGTAAGGTAAGGTACTCTTCTTCTTTTTTTTATTATATATATTATTATATTTTTATTTTTATTTTGAATTCAATTTTTTTTTTGTAAATATTTTCTTTAGTAAATATAGAAACGTTTTGAAGTTCAACTATCAACATCAATTTATAAATTTACATAAAAATAATTCGTAAATCCAAACTATTTTTCTAAGTCTTTAGTTCAAATTTTAAATACAAATTCAATATTCAATTTCAAACTCCAAAGTCAAAGTCAAATTTTATTCTACTTTAAATAAATTAAATTCTAAAATTTAATCGCCAATTCATAGTTATATTGGGAATTCAATTTAAACCATCATTCAAATATTTAAAATTAATTAAATATTTTCATTTTTAAATTGTTTAAAATTCTGGGTTGTCACAATCTTCCCTCCTTAAAGAATTTCGTCCCGAAATTATAAGTTAGGAAAACGTTTGCTAAACTCTCACCGATATTTATACCCTACACAATTTTACCAAGTTTCAAACTCATAAATAATTATAGGATTCATTTCTTTTATATTATCTCCGCAGTTTTTTTCATCGATTTCTACAATCAAGACACAAAAGTCTTTTACCAAAATTTTCGACTTACCAAACTCAGATTTTTAAACTTGAAATTCTTCATGCTAGATATTTACATATCATATCTTTTCCAAAGCTGTGTGCTTTCAAGATATTTTAAAAGATCTTCTTCCTTAGTTCATTAGGTTAGAATTATGTAATTCTAATTTCAGACTATTGATTTTCTATTCAAAGTTTGAAAATACTTGCTAACTCGAAGTTTAACAAGTCCATCGTCGTTTTTACAGACATTAGGCATACGCTGGCCAGGCGCAAGACTAAAAATCTCCAAGTACTAAATATACTTGTTTCAACTCCCAGTGAAAATACTTTTTTTTTTTTAAATTCTTTTAAAAATGGATATGGAAAGCACGTTTCCCCCATGGATCACAGTTTACCCGGCGGTTGCGCTACTATCCCAGTAGAATCGCTTGTAACTGTAGATTTCACATCTCTCTTGAATTTCACCATGGTTGTTGCCATAGATCGCGGTTCACATGGCGGTTACGCTACTATCCCAGTAGAATCGCTCGTGACCGTAGGCATCTCGCCCCTCAAATTACGCTTCGGCCTCTAGATCGCAGTTTACACGGCGGTTGCGCCACTATCCCAGTGGATTCGCTTGTAACTGTAGGCATCACGCCCCACGAATTACGCCAACATCAATTCACATAATCCCAAACACGATGATCCATCGTGGGGGATTCCAGTCAGTCCCGATGGACATTCCACTAATGGAAATTCTACGTAGCTACGATTTCCAATGGACACTCCACCGAGTTCCAATCACCTTCACAAATAATAAATGGAAGGTACATTTCCATATCCTCGGTTTTTAGAAAACATATGTCATATACATATAGTAATTTATTTCACATTTCGTACATATCATACCTATGTAAACTTGCATAGGACTTTTCATAATAATGACTTTCCAAACTGATGGTTTTCGAATTATTACATTCACATATATAAGTTACGAAAACTCAATTCACATTCATAACAAATAGAGGATTCCAAAATTTTACATTTCATTTAAAATTTTCCTCTAAATCGATTTGAAAATTTAAGGTTATCTCAAACGTAATTCACATTCATATTCCAATTCATTATCGACTTCACATTCGATTTGGATTTCACGTTACATCGTCAATTCTCAACACATAATTGGTGTCTATCGATATATAACCTCTAAGCTCGTACGTCTCAGAGAAGGGTGTTAAGCTAAAAGAATAAATTCTCTGCCACCAACAGATATATATTTAATAGAGATCAATTGCTATGTCATCAATTCACAATGCTAGACATACAATCCAAATCGACTATCCAAAATTCAAAGCTCAACTTATATTGTTTTTGATGTCGAAGTTAAACTCAATTTAACTCAAGATTCAATCTTTTTGGAAAATATTCAAGTTGAACTGATCGTTCAAATTTTCCAAAAATTTCTTTACAAGATATATATAATTTTCCAACTTAACCATTTGAAACCAATTTCAAATATTCATTTTTCAATTTATCTTTTAAAAGATAAAATTTCAAACCTTTCATTTCATATTGGAAAACATTTCCATACTTATTTAATAATAAGTAATTCACAAGTTCATTTATTTTCAACTCTCGGAAAATATTCAATATACTTGAATCAAAATTAAGTATATATTCCATCTTTTAAGGAAATTATTCTTTTAAACACATTTATTTGTGTCAAAACGAATGTTGCATAAAACATCGTCACTACAACTCAAAATCACTAGTATAGGGATTCGAATTTAAGATAGATATATAAATCCCAATACTATAAACAACATTTCCTTTCGGAAACCATTTACTATAACAACAGTGTTATAGTCCACCATTTCCTTATTTCTCGAAAACGCCTATTTCAACAATGAATGTTGAAATCTATGTATTCGATACTTAATGCATTTTAAAACATCTTTAAAACCATTAACTTTTACAATTTCAACTTCAACTTAATTCATAGTTTGAATTCCTCCTACTTTTCATAATATTAGTTTTAAACTAATTTCAAACTTTTCAATATTAAGTTTTTCACTTAATTTAATTTTCCGCACGTTTAAATTCAAATTCATCACTGAATTTATTAAACCTATTATGGATTATCATATTGACAACTTCAAATTTGAAATCTAAATCTCATTTGAACTTTGCATTTGCTTTTCTATTTCAGAAATAATCAACTAGTTCTTTAGTAAGTCATTCGTCGATTTAGTTCCATTAAATTCATATTTCCACATTAACTATTTTAGGCTTTAGTTTTAAACTTGAAATATAAACTTTACATCAAACTTAGTTTGATTCTTATAGTTAAGTTAACAAATAAACTTCCTTCCCAAGATGCTATAGTTGTAACGACCCGCCGTTCTGACCGCCCCCAGTCGGTAATTAAACCAACTTGAAACGTTCAAAATGACGGATTGTTAGTCAGTTTATAGAGTTTAAACAGAAACAGCCACAGAATCACAGAATAATCATAATATTTTACATAAATAATTTTTTTCTTTTATACATCAGAGTTTTACAATGAATTAAATTTTATACAGCGGAATATTTCCTTAAAGTACAAAAATTCTTCGAAAAGCTAAAGTGAAGCAATTTCCCCAACTCTCTCTAACTTCGCGGCCTGAAAAACTTCAATCTGTAAAATTACTCGGTCTGACCCGAGTATTGTATTCAAAAGAAAATAATACACAGGCCAGTCTAATTCAAACTCAGTTATTAGTGCATAGAGGCAATAATAATTAAATAGCAATTAGACGACCGTCAAAGATAAATTCACCTATCCGATCCTTTAACAAGAAATCGGATAACGGTAAATATAACACTCAACGGTGTAAACAATAACTCAGTAGATTCAAATTATCAATGAGGATAGATGAAGGGATTATTGATGAAGATAATTTAGAAAACAATCAAAATCTGCCTAAACGGCAATTAACAACAAAATCATCAAATAAATCAATTCAATTCAAATAATTGAAAAGTTACTTAAAAACATCCAAACCCATTGGCTGCAGTACACGCACGCGTGCACTGCCTCACCACATATAAAAGTTAATTCCATGTGGCTGCAGTTCACGCTTGCGTGCACTGCCTCGCCACTATAGTGATGATGTACCCAAAAGATCAATGAACCGAAATTTATGAAATCAAATGTCGATGCAACGCAAACCGACATAAGCAAAACTGCATATAAAAACGAAACTGCGGTCACAAATGAATACAAGGGCGAATCTGCAATCAAAAATTTGCAGCCACAACAAGATCACAAAGCGCGAAGGCTCGAATGACCCAATGCGCAAAGGCAGGGGTTCAAACTACATGAAGACAGCAAAATGAGGTGAGAGCACCGAAATATGGCACCACAGCACCCAACATTATAGGACACAAAGCATCAATACCCAACAAACGCAACTGGCAATCATGTATACGGATACATGTTATCAGCTATTACAAAATGCAAAGGTCAAGTCACAACTATCATGACTCAACACAACTGCAAAGCACAAAGGATACAAGGGTAAATGAAGGAAATAAACACAACTGAATTCAAGTGAAATGCAACTATACATCTGAAGCCAAAATGATCAAGGCAACAAATCCAGATCCAAGTATACACACAAATGTGCACAGGGCAACCAGACCATCAAAGTACAGACAAGATGAAGTCAGTGCCAACAGTACTGACAGCAACTCCATCAAGTCGTGATTCAAACCCCAAAATAAAATCAGAGATGTCAACAAGTATGTAAACTACAAGTCAACAAATGAATTTCAAAGTGATCAAGGACATCTGCAGCATTGAATATATAATCTCAAGTCAATGCAGCAGATGGAACACAAGTATAGATCCAACTATGCATGCATACACACATACAGGGGTATATGTGCCTACATTTTTTTATCCACACGTGTATATATATACTGCACTTATACGTACAGGCATCTACAAAACCAGATACAACAAATCAAACTGCAATTATCATAAAGGCACAAAGGCACAAAGGCCATACTCAAACCAAGATTAAGTTATAAGAACGAAACCCAAAAATGCATATACTTATGTTAACATAAGTATATACACACTGCAATTATAAGTACAGATGGCTCCACTAACTAGAATATATCATGAAACCAAAGTGCACTTAAATGCATGAGGATAATTATACAAGAGCCACTGCAGCCCAACATGAAGTTTGAACACTTACAACTGAACCAAACTCAACTACAAATGCACAACAACAATAATTCAAGCTTGGTACAATTCTAACCATATATGTACACAAACATACATATGTATGCATGTACATATATGCAGATTTGAATAATAGGTGACAAAGCAAGGTCACAACTCATCAACAATCGAAACAAGTAACTGAGAGAAATAAATTCAAGTCGAAGTGCTACAGAGATGTACTCAGGGAAGGATATGAAAAGTACACAACAACAATGGCTTTTGAATACAGACAGTGCAACAGGCTCAATAAAAATCACTTATCACTAGATTCAACTAACATGTTAAATCTGTACTAGAGATGAGTTTTACTCACTTGCAAAACTTGATGAACAGAGATGCATACATACTTATTCACAGGCATGTAGGTACAACAGATTTTTATACTTTTCAAATTATAATAAAATAGTGTTACTCATTATTCAAACCAATGAAATGCAACTTAAATTAAAAGCTATACGGTGATCAAACAAAATGAAAGATGTATGCAAACCTAAGGCATGAAAACACAGTGCAACAGATCAGCAAGTCAGATGCAAGACTAGATTAATGAATATGAGAACAAGCATATATGAAGACTACAAGAATGCACAGTTAACTTAAACGAAGACATGAGTGCTAAACTGGAATGCACGCGATGTCAAAATAAAGGCCAAAGTGAACAAGATCAGTGGGAAGGCCGAAGTCAATATTTATTCATGAAATCAAAATTTCCAGAAAAATTAAAATCAAAACAAGGCAATCTGCAGAATCAAAGTGACCGAACTCACAGTTGAAAATAAATACGTGGTAGCCACGAAATCCAGCAACAATAAAAATTAAGTTGAAACCGAGACAATGAAAACACAAATAAGCAGACGAGGATGAACAATTTACAGTTAAATGCAGCCCAGGCCGGAGCCAAAGTCGACATTTTTAAACATTAGAGATTTCAAAATAATCGAGCAGTGGGTTTCAAACAATTGGCCGAGACCAATTAAATCAGAAAGCCAAAGAATCCAAAGCAATAAGTTCCAAAAATCTAAATCAAAACCCATGGAAATCGAGAACAAAAGATCAACTAACTTTGAATTAGATGTGAGTAGTAAAATTTCACATTGCTTCGAAGCGGCGACGAATTGGAATCGAAGCCAAAGCCCTAATTTCTCAGACAAATCAAGAGAAGCAGCGACTTCATCAGTTTGAAAAGCCCTAATTTTGGAGCACGGAATCGAAGAGACGAGGCCGCCATTTATTTGTTTCGTTTATATATTTTTTCGTATGATTTGAAAAGGAGAAAAAAGGGGGTATCGGATATAAAAGAGAAGGGGAAGGAAATGTCGGCCATGCTTATGAAAGGAAGGGTGCGTGAATTATGGCGTGATGAAAGGCGTGTTTGAAGGCAGATAAGAGTAAGGTAAGGTACTCTTCTTCTTTTTATATTATATATATTATTATATTTTTATTTTTATTTTGAATTCAATTTTGTTTTGTAAATATTTTCTTTAGTAAATATAGAAACGTTTTGAAGTTCAACTATCAACGTCAATTTATAAATTTACATAAAAATAATTCGTAAATCCAAACTATTTTTCTAAGTCTTTAGTTCAAATTTTAAATACGAATTCAATATTCAATTTCAAACTCCAAAGTCAAATTCAAATTTTATTCTATTTTAAATAAATTAAATTCTAAAATTTAATCGCCAATTCATAGTTATATTGGGAATTCAATTTAAACCATCATTCAAATATTTAAAATTAATTAAATATTTTCATTTTTAAATTGTTCAAAATTCTGGGTTGTTACACGTCCCCTTTAATAAATCTTTGCCTTGCGGATTACGCCACAACAACAAAATTTATAGACCGCGGATACACAATGGTTACGCCTAGACCCCCTAGGAAACATCCGTACCCTTAAGCAATCTCTGCCTTGCGGATTACGCTACAAAAAAAGACCATGGGTAACGCCATGGTATTCAAGGGACACTCGAGTATCATATCTGAAAAACCAAATCAGGGAGAATAATATCGATAGAATGAATCCACAATGTGTCCACAAAGCGGATATCAAGCAGAATGCACTTTCCATATCTTTACTTCGAAAATATGTATCATATAGTACCTTTTTCAAATCAATTACAAATGTCATACTTATATAAAGTCCATTATATACAAGATTTCATTTTCAAATCGAATACTTTCTAAAATCAATAGTATATCAAATCACACTTACATAGATTTTGATTATATAAGGTTTCGCTTTTCAAATTGAGTACCTTTCCAAATCAATAATTTCGAACCAACTTCATACTTATACAAATCAGTTTTATATAAGTTCGGTAACTCCCTAAATCAAGTATTTAGAAAAATAACGTTCTCAACTTCGATTTGTTTCAATATCTGTTCAGTTTCAAAATCATATATGATTTCACCAAATTATTTCTTTCAAATTAAATATCTTCAGTTTCAATGTTTCCCAAAATAATAGGTTTAGAAAATAATCCTAGTTTCCAAATCAACATAATCTAGGTCAAACAAATTCATTTCCAAAACCATCATATAATTACTGGGTTTTAAATTCCAAATCTATTTTCGAAACCAAATATTTTTCTCAAAATCAATTATACCCAAAGTGATTACCAAGTTTATAACCATCCCTTTAAAACCTTTAAACTATTTTTTTATTTAAAAGATCCAATTTACCCTTTTGAAAATTATTATTCTACATATATATATATATATATAGTTTATAAAAGATGTTACTTAGTTAAAAACATTTAAAACTAAATTTTATTCAAAACATTCCAAAACTAAATTTCATATTAGTATAATTCAAAATAGTCTTATTCGTTTCCTAAACAAAACAGTTCCAAACTTATTTGAATCATATTACTTAAAACTAAACTTATTTACTTTATCAAAAAAAAATTATACTTCTCGAAATTACTTAGCTTTGAAAAATTAAACCTCGATTTGGAAGTGTTCGAACATTCAAATAGTCGAAGAAATCAAATTTCAAATCCAAAAGTTGGAAATCAGTAACAAATCAGTAAATCAATTTCAATAGATAGGGTTACACCAAATCAAATTCGAAACTCGAGGACTGATCTTTGGGCTCACTTCAAACTGTTTCAAATATATATACATATCTTTCGTAAATATCAAATCATACTTCAGAATTTTAAATCAAATTTGGTTTCACAAAATCAATCGCATAGCAAAGTGGCCTTGCCTCCACTCTGAAACTCGAAAATCAATGTCGATGATGCGTGCACTCATCACCGGAATTATTTTCCAGCGACATAAGTGAGTTCTAGACTTCTATTTTCTTGAAAATTTCTTTGAAATTTCTTCGAAATCATTGGAACTCATTTGAAGTCATTTGAAACATTTCTTATTCGGAAAATACTTTCAAATCGTATTATTATATATTTTTAAAATCATTTTCAAAACATCGGAATTCAACTCCTCAAATTTCCAATTTAAAATCCTTTAGTTATAAATCATTTTTAGATAAATCAAATTTCTTTTATAATTTTCAAAATTTCAAACCCTTTCGAAACTTCAAATTCTCGTTTTTAAAAGGTATATAGTCCTTATCGAAACATTTTCACTTTTATATAGAATATAATCATACTTATCAAAACAATAATTTCGATATATATAAAACAATTTCTAAAATACAAACAAACCCGATTTTTTTCAAAGGATGATTCAAGAATGGATTTTAAAACAAAGATAGAGTTTCAAATTAGAGGAACTCTAATCAAATAGAATTCTGATTCGAAGATAGACTCGATTGAAGATGAGATAATTAAATTCCAAAATAGGAGATGGATATACTTAAATTAATTGCGCGCAACCTTAACCGGTCAACTGTGATTTCAAAATAAGATCGGTGCAGAATTCTGAGGCAAATCGACATTCGATCGCCAGAGATAGAATTCGGCATACAAGAGATAACATCATCCAAACCGAGGGATATATAAATCTCTGGTGAATCAATGCCAATTGTAAAGGAGTTTCACCCCTTTACAAATCATTCAAAGATTGGCGGGATCGCCTATTCTTATCGAGATCATTCGAAATGGAGTTTTGGGATACTCCGGAATGAAGAAACACGAATAGGGAGAGAAGATAATGAATTTTGGAACCACAGGGAACATTCCAAAGTCTAAAGGAAAACCAAATCAAAAAGGAAGAAATTCAAGCTCGAATGAAAGTGATTTTGCAAATAAATTTACTATATATGCTAAGTTTGCCTAGAGCCAAAGCACTGATACCAATTATAACACCTGCTATTTTCAATCATTCACATCCATACACGTCGGACTTGAATTGCTCAAAATATCAGATTTTTAATTTATATTTGGCAAAACTCAGCATATACAGTAAATAAATCAATCACAAAATCATAGGCATAGAGTAATATAACAATAATGCAGCAGAATAGATAAATATTAGTTCATGAAGCTACGATGTAAACATCAGAGTTAGGAATAAAATACAACAGAATATATTAATTTTAGTGAAGTCTCCAATACAAACTGATGACCTCTCTGAACAAATCAACTTGAAAGCTGAAAGCTGAATTTATAGTTGGATCTCCAAACAAAGCTCCAAACTCCAAATGCGAGTCTCAAATGCTGAATTACTCAGTCTGACCTGAGCATAAAACAAACACATAACACTCGAGTCAAGACTAACATTCTTATGTCAATAAATCCAACTCAAGTGAAATATCAACTAAAATACAATTAACTTAAAGGATGTTTGGGATAACCATCCTATAAGGATCCATGGAACTATCTACCGGGTAGAAATATATGCTAATAACAACTAAATGTCATTACAACACCGTAGTCATTTCAAAATAATTTATACTTCAAAACCAAAATACCATTTCCGTTCCAATTATCTATGTATCCAAATTATAGAACTTTCAAATTTAATTTGAAAATTTCACATATATATCTTATTTAACTTCATTATTATTTAGTTTGAAGTATTACTTAATAAATCCATTATCATCTAAATAATCTTAAACTACATTCATCAAAATATTTCCTTTGATTTATTTAAAACTTGAAATATCCATGTAATCACTTTAAATCAAAATCAAGTTATAAAATCATATCTTAAATCTCAAATTCAATAGTTTCATATCGATATAATTAAATAAAGTTCTTAATTAAATATAATTTCAAATTTATCTTCCCAACCTTAACTTATAACTCAATATTTAAAATTTAAATTTAAATAATACTTAAACATATTATATATAAATTAAATCAACTTTATCAATTTAAAGTTTATTATTAAATCTGTTTTATAATATAACTTATTTATATGTAAAATATTGCAGTATTAAATAAAATCCTATATATTTCATTTTAAAACTGTAGAAATCATTTTAAAAATATTTATATATAGACCAACGGTGTTTGTATATAATTTTCTATCCAATGGTTAAATGATAATGGATATTTATCATTTCAATCTGTAATTTAAATATATACGAGTATATATCATTTCAACCCGCAATCCCAAATTCAATTCAATGAAAATCGCTTGGGTTTATCATTTCAACCTATAATTATTTTTTCATATTCTACAGATCGTTTGGGTATGTACCATTTCGACCCATTGTAAATTCTATACTAATCGAGAACTTGCAGAGTGATAAAAGATATGATATTAATATAACATGCATATATCATCAATATGAATAACATATAATATAAACAATAGGATATGGTGTCATATCCCACAAGTGAACAATTACAGATAATAGCATATATAACAAATTAAATAACTATAGCAGCATATTTCAACTGTCGTTTCAATTGAAATCAAATTTAACAAAAACAAGAACGTTAATCGTAACTGATTGCTCACCTTTCGAGGCTAGAGATGAAGGAGAATGAGATGAGTTACAAATCCAAAGCAAAGCTAGATTGAACGTGAATTTGATGAGCAAAGCTAAGAACTAGGCATTGACGAAATCAAATCAGAAATAGATTGATGACGATAGCTGATATTATCGAACTTATAAATAAAATTATACATATATATATGTATAACTATTTATATAAAATCATATGCTAGGTTCAAACATATATTAAATATATAAATAATTCAAAATAATTGTTTTAAATCAAAACAGATATATTAACATCAACATATAATTAAAATATAAATGTATATACATGCCGATATGTTAAAAACAGCGACCATATATAATAACTAATAGATAGTTTAAATTTATTTAAAGTATAAAAGTGAATAAGGAACTTGGAAAATCATATTCTTTGATGCACCTTTGAACACAGCTGTATACTATTACAATTCCATATATATACATTATTATTATATTATTCACTGCAAAATTACAACTTGACATTATCAAAAAATCAATGGATATATTATTACAAAACCACCATTTACATTAACACATGGATTTAGAGGTCAGAACACCACTTTATTCAAACAACAAAAGTAACTATATGAGTATATTTTAAAATATTACAATACTCTTAAACACGTGATATATCTATATGCATACTTTTAAACATATATTGTAATACTCCTCTCTAACTTAAACAAAACAAAAGTTTAAAGAAAAATTTACACAAATTTCTTTACATGACAAAGACTACTGCTCCAAAATATACCCATATATTTGTTAAAGAATCAAAACATTAATGTAAAATAAAATCAAAACTGTTATACATATTTAGTTAAACACACTAACTAATATAAAACTGTAACCAATTATAATATAACATACCATAACATATTTATCTCTATATACAAAAAAATGAACAAACTTATACCCATAATGTAAACTAAATACATAACTAATATATGCATGACTCGTAAAAACTTGTACAACATGCATATTTAAAAATTTATACAAGTTTATATATTATATTAAAACGTGTATATATAAAAATCAGAAAGCAAAGTATTCATATAAACAAAAATAGAATATATGGTACCTTTATATATATAACATATAGAACTCACACGCAAAACAAAATATAAGCTTGCACATATATTCAAAAGTATATATAGTTTATAAGCTTTTATATCTAGCAGATAATATGTTTATAAAGTACCTATATGCACGCATATTACAATAGTATAAAGACCGAGTATTACAATAGTAAATCATACATATGTATACTATATTTAAAAATAAATAAACAATATAATATATATACCTAAAAGCAACAGATCTTAAAACGTATAAAAACATCTATATGTGAAAATCAATATATTATATATAACACAAAATATATAAATACATGAACTTAGCATAATACCGTGAACACATTACTTATCACATATAACCAATATAAATAACATACGTATTTTGGTAATAAAACTATTATATAGATCCTATAACATATATATGCAGAATGAAAGTAATATATACACAACCTTATACGGTTCAAATAAACAAACAGGTGCAACTTACTACAAATGGAAGAGGGGGCAAAGGAGTGAATAGAGCTCAAGTGCTATCAGAGATCGGCTACAAAGATGAGTTCTAGGCGCTGAGGGAGGTGGTGGCTTCAGCGATACAGGGAAGAAGACGGCTGTGTGGTATGGTGCGCTGGAGTTCAGCGCTCGGAGATGGAGAGGCAATGGTGGGAGAAGCCATGAGGAGCAGAGAGTTTCTAGATGCAACACAAAATTTATTCATTCATTCTTTTTATAGGCACAGAACAAAGGAAAGGATAAAGCGGGAAGAGAATGAAAAAGGAGGAAGGATATTAGGTGCCGGTGGAGATGGCACTTTGAATTGGGAGAGGAATTTAAAGCAAACGTATTGCTTGGCTATAGAAAATGTATTAAATACAAATTTAAAGAAAATGAATTTAAAGCAAATGAAATGGCTACAAAAGAATGGTCTCCTTAATTTTGAATTGATATTAGCAAATTTGTTAAATATAGGGGATGGAAAGGTCACACGTCACACTCAGCTACAATAATTAAAGCAAATCATTGCTTGGCTCACACGGCTGAAATATGAAAAGGCAAAGGAAACAAAACGCACAATAACCAGTACCGATACGGTTACCGTTTTGGCGAATTCCGTTGTGTACCAGACTTCAAAACACAGAAATAAATACACCACAGAGATCAGCACGATGAGGCGATCAAAACGGTTTTCAGATGTCAGTGGTACAATCACCCGTTCAAAATTCGATAATCGGTACCTATATAAACGGAGCTAGAAACATTCGAATTTCACGGAACGAATTCCACAGTCTAATTCAAAGTGTTCTAAATAAATTTTCTCATGTTGACATGTTTAGATTTCGGAATACTTTTAAATTCAACTATTATTAACTGATTTAAATTGAAATAAAATTACACAATAAAATAAACTTCAATATTATCAGATGAAAATTTACTAGTTGCTATGTTTTAATAAATGTATTCCAAATAATAAATTTTTATTTTCAATTTTTATTGTTTAAAATTTCACAAAATTTCAATTAATTTAATAAACAAAATCACTAAAAAAATTGGGTCGCTATAGTATATGGCTATGCAAGGAGAATGGAGGTTTCTACTCAAGGAATCGGATCGAAGTCCGCACTAGGGAGTCGAGTAGGCGATCCTAGTTTGGAAGTGAAGTTATGTGATTGAGCGAGTGATCGGATTTGATAATGTGTACTAATGGTATATGTACATAATACAGGCTTTAGTATAATTATATGTTTTGACATTGGAAAATGAAAAATTATATGGTTATGAGTTATATGGTTGGATATTATTTGTAAGTAAGATGCAGGTTCATGAAAGCAAAGGCTAGTTTTGATGCTTTTGGTTTCATGAGTAGAGTTGGTTGCTCGACTAATAGGTACACGATTATATTATTGTTTTATGATTTTTGCCCCGGATATGGAAGGCCAATTTTAGGATTTTGTTTTCTTTTATTGGTTTGGGTCTGTGGTGGTGGTTTGTAGTTTTCCCAATCAAGCCATGCAAAAGAGGTGCTGTCGAAATTTTCAACAACTTTAAGAGACTTAGAAATTGAATAATCCATTTCAACTAATTTATTGGGAAAATTTAAGGGTTTACATATATTTTACTTTGGTAATTTCTGGGATGAAATTCTTTTAAGAGGGAAGAATGTAATAACCTGGATTTTTGTCGTTTGACTTTGAATATTTAGTTCGTTTTAAAATTTTAAACAATTGGTTCGAATAAATTATAAGAATAATTAAATTTTAATATAATGACTTTATTTTTATTGATGTGCTTTTAATTTAATTTATTTGATTTTTCCATAATTTTTAATTTGGAAAACATTTAAATTAATCATTTGACGATTTTGTGGCAAACGACGGATTTTATTTATTTTACAAAATAGTTAACCTATGTATATTATTATTATTTTGAGGTTACATTGCTATTTTAAGCGCGATTGTATTTTTGTTTTGCTGTTCGCAGTTCGTATGTGAATAAAAATTGGTGTTACGAAATACTAGATTTGCAAATTATATTCATACTCAACCTTTAAGCAAAATCAGTTCTTACATTTCTCTCATCTTTTTTTTACAGTTACATCAAAATCAAAGAACAAGAAAAAGGGTTAAGATCTACCGCCGTAAAAATAAAAAATAATTCAAATAAAAATAAAAAAAGGAAAGTTGGGATCTTTGAGTTTGGTTTAGAGAGATCTATAAGCTAATGTGGGAGTTGGAGGGCATGGCTTCCACTTTTGAGGTTCGATGGTTTTTACCAAGGTATAGTAAACTAGGGTTAACAATCACATGAGCAATGGTCGACGGGAGGTTAATCGGAAGGTATGGGAGTGGTTGGCATGGAAAGGAGCATCTCCGATGAAATTTTGGTGGTGCACAATCGAGAGGAGTGACGCACAATTTTTAGTGTGGGAGCTCGACTTGTATGGTCGCTTTTTGTAGGGGGCACCTGAGTGACGCGATGGGTGACGGAATGGTGGAGGAGGAGTAGAGGAGTTTTTCGAAAAAATTGCTTAGGGATTTCGTTGAATATGGGAAGAGGAAGAGTATGCCTGCATCGCTAAGTAGTGTGCATTTGACATGTATAGGGAGGAGTTGGAATTGGGGGAGGAAGAAAGGATTAGTGGGTGAGGGTTAATTAATTAAAAAAATTGTGTAATTAATGTTTTAATTAATCATAAGTCCTATAAATTGAATATCTCTTCCATACGAGGTCAAATCAAGATGCGATCTATCGTGTTGCGCTCGCTATGGTGATAGCTAAGCGATGGAATTGTTTTGGTTGAATTTGAAGCAAGTGAAGATTTGTTCAAAATTCGGACGTTGTTTGATTTTAGTTCAAACCGGAACGCTCCTGCGCCAGTTGGAATTTCAGTAAGTTAAAATCACTTTTTCGGATAATCAATATGATATACATTGTAGATGAAAATTACTGGGTGTGTTTGGTTGAATTTTTTGCTGATTTGGTTAAAATTCGCGTGATATTTAAATTTTAGAAATTCAAATTTCTCGACATTTGATTTTAGGTTCCAGTCATATATCTCTGTTGATTTTATTTTAGTTATAATGGTATTTTGAGAAATACTATTAAATTTTTGTTTGATTTAGAAATGGTTTCGTTTTGGAAAACGATATTTAAATCTTGACTCTTTTGAAATTTTTGGACAGTTTAATTAAAGTGAGGTTTACACTTCTCTGTTTTATTTCAGCTTCTTTATTTATTCTTTTTGTAATATATATATGTAAGTCAATGTTTTTAATAATTATTTTGGATGTATTTGTCTATATAGAAATTTTTTATAATAATAAATTTTCATTTTCAAAAGAAATATAAGGGGTTGTCTTTATTTTAAAGGTATTTTTCATTTAAAGGAAGGTGGAAAATAATTTGGAAATAGATATTTGTTAAACAGTTTATATAAAATGTTGAAAATAGAAGAACAGATTTATAAATGGTATTTTATAGATATAAAGGGGGTTTATAAGCGGTGTCTTAAAATTAAAGGGAATATTACCATTTTGGTAAATTAGAGCAATAATCTCCATTATGAATTTATTGAATATATAGGATGATCGTGTTATGGGAAAAAGATGGGTTTATAATTATATTTGGTGTTTGATTTTACATTGGAGTTGTACTTAAATTTAGAGATTTATAGGAGTTTATTAAATAAATTTGGTGGTTTAAAAAGGAAGGTTTATTAGATATTTAATAAAGGAGAAATTATAATTTATGGATAATATTTTATAAAAGGAGTTTGTAAATATAAGTAGATTTATAACTATATTTGGAGATTTATAACGGGAATTTATAATTTTATTTTGAGATTTATAAAAGGAACTTTAGAAATAGAGATAATTTTATGAAAGGAATTCTATAAATAAATTCCAACTTTTACTTATTAAAAGGATTCTACAAAAGAGTCTATTTATAATAGAGATTTGATTTTCCAAAATGACCTTCTTAATTATGGTAGTATGAAACATTCTTTTTCATACTTAACACCGAAGGAATAGTGTTTTAGGTTATTGTTATCTCTATTTTTAAATGGCATTAGTTTTGACCAACTAAGTTTGAGTTTTACAAAGTAAAATCTTTTATAAGTGTTTCATAAATATATTTATACCAATGAGATAAGTATATGAATATATTAAGGTAATGAAAAGTGTGGAGAATGGTTTTGTGAACTATATCTTTGTAAAGGTATTTTAATACGAAAATTTACAAAGTAGTAATTAATGAAATGATTAGTTAAAGAGGCTTAGAGTTGTTTTGTGCTTAAGCAATGTAATTCTCCTTATGGAATTAAATCTCCAATTGAATTATTATTTATTTGATAGTTAAATAATCAATTATCAATTATCGGTCGGTTCTAAAATTATCGTTTCCGGTTCAGAGATACCAAGATCGGATATATTATCCAAAAACCACATTGAACCAGCACAAGCATTCAAATTGGAGATATCTTAAAGATGATCGAAGATGGATCTCTTTAAAATGCAAGGGCTACTTACTACTAATCTTGAGGGTGATTCCAAAATGGATATAGTAGAATTAGTACCTTCGATTTGTTCACGCCCTAAACAACTTGTATAGACGAATACCGGCATTACACTATCGCTTGGAGGGCAATGTTAGAATTCGAAGTGGGACTTGCTAGAAAGGTAAAACATAGCCTTAGGCGTCATCAACCGAGAATAACAAAAATATGTGATATGTCGCAAGGCTATGTTGGCCGCACCTGTTAGGGTATGTCACCACCCTTCTAGATTATATACATTTATGGATTTAGTAATGAATGAGAGCTCTCAAAATGGTTAAAAAGCAACTGGAGTGATGAAATATACGATATTATCCAGTAAGAGGTAGGCCGATCTTTCCATGCAGGGGTCATAAATTCGACCTTGGTATATTTTATCTCGAGGTGTATTGTGATGGGCAATACCATAGTAGCCTTGTCATTGTGGAATCTATTCTCCAATATGTGCCCTTCAAATTTAGTTTTATACCTATTATGCTATAATTTAATCAACGTAACAATTCGACTATTATTCCATATAAATTTTAAACCCTAGAAATTATAATATCAGATGATTTCCTATAAAATGGTTTGGTTATCATAAGGTAAAAACCTGTCCATGTTTATATGCAGCGTGGTCATATGGGGTACCTTTATTATGTAAGGTTTTATAACATTAAAATCCATTTGGGGTGTGTTTCTCACGTCGGTTTACCAGATTGATCCGGGCGCTATTTTCTTATAATGCTTGGGGTCAGATCATGCATATTTATAGATTTAGTTATGGATGCTTTGGAGCTTCAAGAGACGAGCTGGCGGCCTCTAAAACATATTCACGTATAATTTATTTTTTGTTGCATTGTGGGTGTATTTCTTAGCAATTGTGAGGACGGGTTTTTATAACTCTCCATGCTGATGATAGATTAATGTTCTCTGATTGATGTGTGTGTGTGTGTTACAGTTTTTCTTTTGTAAAGATCTTTTGTCTATTATATATTACTTGTCACTATGTGAGATTTTGTTCTATATTTTTTCTTTCTTTTTCCCTATAACAATCTTTCTTTCTGCTACCAGGATGTTTGGCACGTGAATATCATGGATGTATTAATGTCGACTTTTGAGGATCGAAAGGCAAATCGTTGTTAAAAGGTTTATGATTTGGAGGGACCTTCGTCTGGAAAAATAGTTAAAGAAAAAGGAAAGGGTATGCTTAGCGGTATGATTTTGATTTCCAACCTTTTAGTTAGAGTTATGTTTGATAGTAGTGTTACATACTCTTTCATTCTGAAAGATTTGGTTAATAGGTTAGAATTAGACATAACATATTTGATTACATCCTTAAATATGGTTAATCCGATTGGTGGGTATGCCAAACTCGAATTAAAGTGCAATGACTTTGAGTTTGGTTTGTGTGGACATTTGTTTCTTTGTGATCCATATGTGTTTGACTTCATAGGGTATGGGATAATTTTGGATATAAATTGGTATGTGCATAATGAAGCAAGGATCTACCATGCTGATAGAACTATCACTTTATGAAATTCAAGGGGTAGAGAATGGATTGGGATATTGTATCCAGGCCAGTCGGAAGCGATTTAAAATGGCTAATTTCAAAACAAATCCATTTTGATTTTAGTTAAACCTATAAGACGAAAAGGATATTAGATCCAGTCTAAAATTTTGAATAAAAACTTCATTTTGTTTCATTCGTTTAAAATAGTTTGAGTTTATTTTAAGTTATATTTATGTTGTAATGAGTGCATTAAATGCACCCATAAGTAAAAGTGCAAGTGCAACGTGTAGTATGTGTATATAGTTAATGTAAACGTGTTTAGATGCTAGGATTTACACCGTAACGGACACATTTCCCCTTTATATATGTCTTTGTCATCCAATAAAATTTAATAAAATTTATTATATACATAGACACACCCATACACATATATATGTATATATGTTTACACTAAAAAAGACTTTGATCGAGTGACTTGTTTTAAAGCTAAAGTAAACAATTTAAAGCTAACTTTAATTAAGAGATAGTTTGAATCAAAATTATAATATTTTACATAAAAATCCATCTTATAAACCCTAAATTAAGAACATAAACACACACACACACATATACATACATTCATATATATATATATATACATATATATACACACATATGTATATATATATATTCACATACACACACGTGTGTGTATACAACAATTAAGTAAATGTTTAAAAATGAAAACAGCATGTAACAACTGTATTCGGTTAGTTTTTAATATAAAAGACATACCTTCAAACAATAAAACTAATCTAACTTAGATCTAAGTGTTAACTTAAGAAAGAAATCAAAAGTTTTAAGGGTTTTTTTTATAGAAAGTCCACCTATTAAATTTAAATTGACTTGATTATTATTCTCATGTAAACAATAACCAACATTGTTTTAAACCAACTTGTAATATATGTATTCAATTATCAACCTTAAAACGTGATTGTCAAATCAATTATTAAAAATCATTTTCAAAAAAAAAATTGTTCTAGTTTCGAAACAAAAAGGAATTAGGCGACATAGGCACATATAAATTCATGATAATCGGATTCAAGCCTAAACTAAACACATGATATGAAAAAATAAACAAAAGTAGTGATGAACCTAACATACGAATAATAGAACAGAAGGATAAGTTTAAGGATAAAAGCTTATTAACAAGATGAGCATACAACTTATTCAAGGGAGGCGAGCAGAGGTCCAAAATATATTGCAAGTTCATATAGACACAAGATATGGAAGATTCAAACCAAATGTAACATCCTCCATTTTGAGATTCAAAACTAAGCGCTACGAGTAATGCAGTCATCCATGGTATTAGGTCCCAGTGACAAAATATGGCTATGTTAATCATATCAATAATTAGAAGCACATGAATAGGAAAAATGTTTAAACACAATTTAATAACAAATTTCACATTTCATCTCAAAAATAATATTTCTCGTTCATTATATAATCTCATTTACAATTCCACATTCAGAGAAAATATAATTATTACAAAATAAGAGCGACATATGAAGGTGTGATGGTTCTAAATTTAACTTATCTACAAAGCATTGAGAGATAAATGAATGCAATGCTCCAATATGGAACAAATACTCTAACTAGTATACTATGAACCAAAAGTGTAACTTCAATCACAGACTTTCCTATCTCATCAGTATTCGGTCTCGATGCAGACGGCTCCAAAGAAAACACCATTCATTTACTAGCCTTGGCCACTTCTAGAAATTTGTTTTTGTAATGCCCCACTTGGTCATAGTTAAAACACTTCATATTCTGCCTTCCCACAATCGTCTTGTCATCACCAAATCGACATTTGTTAGTGTAGTTCCCCTTTTTGTTACACTTGTAACAAACAATATCTACTTTTCCTTTCTTGTTATCTCCACCCTTTTGAGCACCCTTCCTCTTGAAGAAATTCCTCTTTTTATTCTGAGAACTCTGGGTTTCCACTGACTTTCCTTTCACAAAAGTCACAAATCTCCTCACTCCTTATAGCCATCTTCACCACTACATTACTCGGATCTTGGAAATGTGGCATGGTTGCTTTAGCAATCACCAGCTTCAAACCCCAGATAAACTTCTCATCCCACTTATCACAGTGTCAATGGTGGCATGTCCATACCTAGACAACTCATCAAACTTCGTAGCATATTCCGGCACCGACATTTTCTCTTGCTCTAACTCCACAAACTTCCTAAGTAGGTTTGACTTGGCTACTATAGATAAAAATCTCTCCTCGAATCTCCTTCAAAATTCAGCCCAAGTCACTTCCTCTTCTGGCATGCCAATGGTTACCCCATTCCACCAATACAGTCCAACAACCTGCAACTGCCTTAAAGCCAATCTTCACTTCTGGTCGTCATTTGAACCAAGTCAGCAAAAATCCTTCCACAATACAACAGCTAGTTTTCCACTTCAACAGCATCCTCAGTTCCAAGAAAATGCTTCCCACTAAGACTAGTATAATCTCAATTTAGCTTAGCCTAGTTATTAGCAATTGGCACTATGGGATTAACTCCTTCCACATTAGCAACATCTTCTCCAACTTCCCCTGCAGCTACTCCATCTTGCATCAGAATCACAAAGAACTGATACATAGTCCTCATATCTACTGTTAGAGTTCCATTACCTCCATTAGCATTTGCGTGTCAACCTTGGTACCTTCTGGTATTGGGTCGACCATTTCCATTGATTGTGGTGCTTCCGCCACCTAGATTCACTCTTCTATTTCTTGCTTGCATATATATTTTTTCGTAATCTACATTCAAGTCTTGGTAAGATACAGAAGAACGATTAAGTGAGAGGGGAGAATGCATACTTATATATAGCAAATACAAGTATGTTACTATAGCATTATCTCATACCCTAATCTTATTATTTGATTTATTTGGATTATGCTTTCAAAAAATTTTGAGTTTTACATAAACCTGTGCTTTGATACCAACTTGCAGCATCTCCCATTTTGAGGCGTGAAACTAAGTGCTACGGATGCTGCAATCATCCACGGTAATAATCAGAAACGCATGAATAGGAAAATCTTTTAAACACAGTTTAATACAACTTTCACATATCATTTCAAAAATAACATTTCATGTTCATTATATAATCTCATTCACAATCTTATGTTCAGATAAAATATAACTATTACAAAATACTCCAAGAATGACATATGAAAATGCCCCTTTAGCTGATTAGATTCTAATACTTGGCAATTATACAACTTACCATTGCATCCATTCAGACAAAAAGAAAGTACACAGTGGACAAATAGAAACTCCTAGTAGCTAGATTGCCTCAGGTACATCTCCGAAAGCTTATTCATCTAGCTGGAAACCTAAAATCCCTTACTTTCGCTCTACTAAAATGAGTACCCAAGAGTTTAAGGAGAAAAAAAATTCAATTAGACAAACCGTCTAGTGTGAATAATAACTTACCATATCGAACCAAAATAGATATCTAGATAGATCATGCTGCTAAGCAGAACGAGTTTTCTCCTCACTAGTGTCTTAACAGCAACACATTAACCATATATTATGCTCCTGCATCCACAATGGTTGGATCATAGAAAATAAGAATTTTCAGTCATGCAATATATATTGGATTTCCCATCCCAATTTATTAGACTATCTATCTTATATTTATGTGGACTACCCATCTCACATGTAAACATTTTTACAGATCATCTATCCCCTCCCATGTGGACTACCCGTCGCGCATGGTTTCATTATCAAAGTTATGTGGACTATCCATATCACATATTTTATTCATTTAAAATGACATGGACTGTCCATCCTACATCAAATTGTTTTCCATGGTTGACTATGATCCCTTTATTAACTATATATAAACTATCCATCTACCTCATGATGTGGACTATCCATCACACATTCCATAATTTTCCTAGAATAAATATGAACCCATTACATATCAATTTAATTCATGTTTAACCCAAATGTTCAACTTATGTCTATGGATGTCCGCAATTAGGTTGTATAGCCCTTAAATTTATAACATCTCAAAATGGTATATGTTGGTATCCCCTGTGATCTATATTGAAATTTTAAAATGAAATATATTTTTATCCCCAATGATTAATTTCGATGCATAAAAATATGATGTCAATATGATATACATTGGTATCCCCAATGAACAATGTCAAATTTCTAACGCATATAGCATGTCGAAGCTAATCTATTTTGGTATTCCCAATTAACTATAATAAATAAAACTTATGGCTCACTGTTGTTAATACAGAAAACATGCAGCATTCATGCCACACTATACAACATCGAACCTCTGTCCAAGTTTAGAAAAAAAAATTAAGTTTTTTTAAGTATAAAAATTTATGTCAAAAACTAGGTTGTCGACATACATATGATATGGCAATCCTGCCTTTTTAAAAAATAGCTTAAAGTTTATATAAAGTATGCCATCTCGGCATATAAAGCCTTGGTAGTGACAGAGAAGAAATGCGACATCAAAGCCGCCTTGTAAGGTTGCCGAAAACAATGAATTATTGGATGCCGACATTGATAAGCAATAGCATTATTAATTTATGCCAAAACAATTACTTACGGCATTGTTAAAGTAATGGTGAAAACATTATACTTTGGCTATTATTCTGCAAAACATATAGTGTCGACATTGATAACTTGCACCATCAATGACTCCCATTGCCACGAGATGCGTTATTCCCATAATGATGATGCCACATGCATGATCTAATGCATCACATTCTTACGGCATAAGTATCTCATGCATTGTTCATGTCCATCCCGCACTTCATTATACTACTGCCCTTCATTATAATGCAACCTATTGTAAATGGCGGATGTTATAGGGATGCCTCATGTCAATGGCATGGTGGTAATTATCATAAAAACTATTTTCTTCCTTTTTAAAGCAAGTTCTTTTTACCTACTACAATATTTGGCAAAATATGATTGATTGGGAACAAAACTTTATAATTTCTTTTCAGGATTTACGAAAATCAAGTTTTCCTTCTTAAAATCTTTTCCCCATTTAATTAATTAATATCCTTATTAATTATTGATTTATATGTTTTTCTAGCAAAATAAATTCATAATAATTCATAAACACTTGGGAAAAATCCCTAAAAATCATAAAAATTCAGAATTAACATATTCTTTCATCTATTAAAATTTCGAGATCAAAATAATTATTTGATTACATTATAATTGAAACATGGAATAAAAATTATTTCTTCGTTAGAAAATTCATAAAATATTCATCTTAGCTAGAAAATTATGAAATTAAAAATCCATCTGCAAAATAATGTTTTACTCAATATATCAGAAAATAAAATCGACCGGAGATTCGAAACTTAAATTTTACCCTTAACTCATTCAAATAATTTTATAAAAATTCCATAATTCATTATTCCATCCAAACAATGATTATGCAACCAAAACATGGCATAAATTATCAAAATAATTTAGGTATTGCCCATAGCCGAATTCAATAACAAATAATAGAGATGGTTCACTTATTAATCGCCTTAGGTTTGGATGTTGGAGTTGAGATTTGATGTTGTTTTAGCTTCCTTAAGCTCCTTCTTTAATTCCCCTTGTGATTTTGTCTTCTCTAGATCGTTAATAGCCAGACCTGAGAGTTTCTTTTCTCTTGATTGTTTCATGGTAGTAGAAATAAGAATGGGTAAGGGGGAGAGATTGGGCTTAAGGGACAAAAATGAGGCTCTATTCTTAATTTGTCCCTTCCATTCATTCTTTATTTTATTAAGTTTAAAATAGTCTTACTTAATCAATTAGTTAAGGCCCAGCCTTATTAATAACTAAATCTCATCGCCTTATCCTACTACATTATTTTATTTAATATATCCAATTAAATTTTCTATATAATGTTAAACTAAAATTATTAACGTTACACCAAATAAACATGATGAATTTTTTTGAAAGTAACTTTGAGATGTAGCCAAAAGAAGCACTTTGAATGATGAAAGGATCCCTAGATTCAATGAATCAACCTCTAGATCTTGCTACAATCGAGAGATACCCACTATTCATTGTTATTTTTGCTTGTTTTTGTTTTTGAACTATGAACCCTAGGCCAAAATGAAATTTTTGGCTGGAATAAGATGTCAAGAAGGAAAGCAATGCAAGAATGAAATCTCCTAGGAGGAAATGAATTATAATTAAGGGGTGGTGTGATTCACCTTCTAATAATTATGATTTCCCCTTTCATTTCAAAAATAAAACTCCTTATCTTCCTATCAATTTTGACCAGTCATAGCATGGTGAGTTGGGCCCCAAAATTACAAAACCCAATTACCATTAATCTCATTTAAATCAAATTTAAGCATTCTATCAATATCGTATATGGATTTACATGTTTATAACTTTTATGCATATTTTATAAATACTCGTGGTATATAAACAAATCAAACAAAAATTTAATAATCAATATTTAAAATATATTTCACAAATATTAATTGACTTAATTTATTTAAAACCCACTTAATATTTATTCTATATAAATCAAATTTAAATATTCTACTAGCATCGTATATTATTACGCATGTTTATAATTTTTATATGCGCACTTTATTAAATACTAATAATATGTAAAAAAAACCAAATAGAATTTGATAATTAACATTTCATAAATATTACTTAATTTAATTAATTTTAAATGATAAAAAATTAATTAAATTGTGTGGTTCATTTGGAGTATTCATTATTTCGATTGTGTGACTGAAAGGCGTAAATTCAGTTGCGATTAATATTGAATAATTCCAATATTAAAGTTCACAAATAATCTTAGCTAATGGTGTGACATTTTGGCTAAATTTATCGCTTACACATATTTGGTAAAATCTAAATTTACTTGTTATAAGCGGTACCCAGCAGCACCCAATATTTACTTCAATTCACTTCGTTAAAATTCTATCACTTTAGGACTTACAGATCCTCAAAAATATATTCAAAACTTCAAATTCCTTTTTAAATACTTATACTACTTTAGCAAAACACATTTGAAAAGAGTTTATAAAATATCTAAAATATATAACTTTTCTACTTTGCTAAAATCATAAATTTTCAAACTGCATCCATAGCGACTATCGCTATATGGACCGTAACTTTTAAAACTTTGTTTGTAAATCAAATAACTTTTTAAACCATGCTTCTTTATATAATCTAAACCACTTTAAAAAAACTTTGTCAAAAAGGTTTGAAAAGAAAAGTCAAGTTTAGAAACCATTTCAAACACTTTAAGAAAACTAGTGGTAAATTTCTTAAAAGCGACCACGAAATTTCAATTTCGCCATACAACAAATCATTGAAGCAAGTCGGCTGTCAACCACACCCACTTCATTGCATCATACATAGCAAGTAATAATGTAAAGTAAAATCAACATTTTAAGGGGCTCTGATGGATCCCTCTATAAATATTTTGAAGTATATTTGTCGCGGCCTTTCCACTACAAACCACTTTGACACTCTTCCATAGTCCTCTACAAATTACAAAACATATGCCTCCGCTAAACGAGTGGGAATACATCTCCAAACCAACCTCATATACTTTCACATACAATCAAACACATAAGCAAGGTAATATAAAATTATTACAACATATTTCAAACTTTATGTCACTTAAAAGTGAGTTTAACTCACTTTAAATGAATTCAAACTTCAACCGAAAGCCCTGACTTCTTCCCGCAACCAAACAACTACTCAAGAACCTAGCTTCTCCTTGCCAATTTTGCTTTTGAGGACCCCAAGGACCTCCCTTTCTCTCGGTCGTGTGCTATAGGGGTGGATTATGGCTTGTCTTTGATAGCTTGAGCGATGTTGAGGGTGTTGCTTATTATTGAAGGCTTATATCTTTGTTTTAGAGGATAAAAGAAGTGAATTTGAAGTATTTTCTTTCGCAAAATCTTAGAAGAAGAAGGAAGTGAGAAGAGAAAAGGAGTAAAAGAACTTGAGTTTTGAAAATGAAGTAAAGAAGAAGAGTGCAGAGGAGATATTGTTTTATAGAATTAGGAAGTGGTAGATTACCAACATATCCTTATTATTAAAATAAACCATTATCCTCCTTAACATATTGACAATACACACTCTCTCTCATCATGGAAGCCATGCCCCCTCTAGCCTAGGCTACCTAAGCCATCATATCCTTTTTTCTTATGTCCTTTAAGTACTTTTAGTATTTTGCACTTAGAATAAGAAAGAAAGATTTTTTCCTTACTTTACTACTTTAATTAATTACCTTTTTAAATCCTTTAAGTATACTTACTTTTACTAATCCTTTTTACATTATTAAACCACTTATTGTATGTATAAATGAGTGCGGATATGTATGAAACAACATTGTGAAACTTTTATTCGATAAAAAGTACAAAAATCAAAAATTAATTTTCAATCGCGTTCAATTTTTCATCGAACTGCCTAATTTTGTAAACAAAATTTTCAAACAAAGTTTACTATAATTATTTATTAATAAAAAGAGGATTATTTGACCATTAAAAACCATTATTGAATATTTAAAATTTATCAAATATTTTTAAATCAAAGTGATAAAATTTTAGGTCGTTGCATCTTTCTTCTCATTAAATTCTCTAAATATTGTCATTGGATTCTCCATGTGGGGAATCACACCTAGCTTAATTGCAAATTTGCTCATCTTGACCACTTCCTCTACTTCATTGAAGGTGATGTATTCATCCTTCATCGTGGAACCAGGTACCATTTCCTATTGGAACTCTTCTAACGGAAGACTCTACCATTTTTAGTAAAGGCGTAACCTGACACTGACTTACTATCGTCGATATCACTTTGAAAGCTAAAGTCTATATACCGCTTCAAAGGAGATCTCCATTCCTAGATATAAGGAATAATTCCTTATTATTTCTTAAATATTGTTATTATGTATAGGGATTAGGATAATGGAATAAGTCCCTAGCTTTTCTCCAAGATTAGACTGGCATTGGCTTACGAATCCTAATGCAAATACATAGCAAAGGCATATATTATAGAAATGATTCTGAAGCATATAGTATCCTATTTATATGCTCTTTCTTCTCGTCAATTTGAGGAGCATCCTTCTTAGAAAGAATGATCGTAGACTACGTCGGAACATTTTCGTGCTTGGAGATATCCATACCGAGCCTTTTCAATATGGTATTTATGTACAGAGATCGAAACAATCCCCACAACATGTTAGATCTACCTCCATAGTTCTTTTTAAATAGTACATAGGTTGCTTCTCCTATATCCTTTATAAAGAAATTGTAGCAATGTTAAGCTTTCACTAACTACGACAATGAAATGTCATTGCGAAGCAATAATAGGTCATCAATGTATAAAAATAAGAACACAATAGCACTTCCTTGTTCCTTTCGGTATATGCACGCTTCCTATGTGTTTTGATAAATACCAAACTGTTTGATTACTTTATCAAAACACTTATTCCGACTCCTCGAAGCTTGCTTAAGTCCATCAATGGATTTTAACAACTTGTAAGCCTTTCTCTCACTTCCACTAACCTCAAAACCCTCGGGCTGTGATATATAAACGGATTCTTCCAAATCACCATTTAGAAATGTCATCTTTACATCCATTTGATATATTTTGTAGTCGTAGAATGCAGCAATAGCATGCATTATCTACATGGACTAGAGCAGTGCTATGGACGAAAATGTATCATCATAATCAACACCTTGAATTTGACGAAATCCTTTCGCAACTAGGATTGATTTGTAAGTCTTTACTTGTCCATCTACATTTAGCTTTTTCTTAAAAAAATCCATTTGTATATGATGGATTTTATCCTTTGGATATGTCAGCCAAAGTCCAAATTTTGTTTTCATACATGGAATCCATTTCAGATTTCATAGCTCAAAGCCAAAATGTAGAGTCTTTACACTACAATGCTTACTGGAATAATAGAGGAATGTTGTCATCTAAGACATGGTCGTCTTTCTTGTCATTCATGAGAAAATTGTAGTATCTCTCTAATGCATGAGATTCCCTACTAGTCCTTCTAATTGGTTGCGTGTTTTTACATATGGGTAAATTTTGTTCTCCCACTGGTTTTGACTTTGTGTTAGTTTCTTAGATCTTATCTAATTTTACAACTTCATTGTTAATTTCTTTCTATCGAAATTCCTTTTATAAAAAATATATTGTGTGTAAAAAATAACTTTTTATTCCTGTATATTGTAGAAAATATATCCGCTAGATTTCTTTGGATATCCTAAAACTTCACAAGGCATAGTTTGCCTCAAGTTTATTAGGGTCGACGTTCTTAGAGTATGTTGAATAACCTTACACCTTCAAATAATTGAGGGGGGGTTTCTACCCAAGCCACATCTCATATTGCGTCTTAGGCATGGATTTTATGGATACCAAATTAAACATATGTGTTATGGTTTCTAGCGCATATCCTCGATAGGAAAGAGGTAACTCAACTTCACTCATCATGGAACAAATCATATCTAATAGGGTTTGGTTCCTTCTCTTTGGAACATTATTGTGTTGTGGAGTATACGGTGAAGTAATTTGAGAGATAATCACATTATCTTTTTAGTATTGTTGGAGATTTTTTTCTCACATACTCGCCTCCTTGATCGGAATAAAGTATTTTAATCTTATGATTCATTTGATTTTCGCTTCATTTTTATGTTCAATGAATTTCTCACAAACACTGGTTCTGTTCTTCATTAATACACATATCTTAGTTTTGAGAAATCATCCATAAAGGTTACAAAGTAAAAGAATTATCATTGTAATTATAGGCATTAGGCCTCATACACCAGTGTATATGAGACCCAAAAGTTCATTAACTCTCTCATTGCTCTCACTAGTGGTGCTTAGTCATTTTTTCTTTAAGACATGATGACTCACACATATCAAATGATTTAGAATCAAGTGATGGAAGAAAACCTTCCATTTTCAGTATATGTAGTCGTTTCTCACTTATATGACCTCGTCTATAATGTCAAAGATAGTTAATGTTTATGTCAATATTAGAATATTTACTCAAATCACATACATAATTAGTATTAATAGCATAAATGCCATTATCTAAAATACCATTGCAGAATTTATCGCCATCTAACATAATTTTCATAACATTACTAGCACAATGAAACAGTCTCTGAGAATCTAGACCCAAAAATAATACCACAAATAAAGTCTTTCGTGAAATAGCAATTTTTTAATATTAAAACTAATCCATTTGGCAAACTTAATTGAACAAATCCATATGTTGTTGCATCTACTAAAGATCCATTAGCAACTTGATGCCTCATCTCTCCCTTTGCCATATGACGACTGTTCCAAAGTCCTTATAACAAATTATGGATCTGAGTTTCAAATCCAATATCCAAGGCCCATGATAATTTATTGATTGCAAAACAATTTTGAATCATAAATATACCTACAGAAATAATAGAACTATTATGTTTCTTCTTATTGACAATCTTTAGGTACCTCGGACAATGTTGTTTCTAATGACCCTTCTTGTGACAGTGATGACATTCACCCTTGCTAGTTGGAGCAGTCTTATTATTCTTCTCATTAACCCACTTTTGCGACTTCAAACCTTTCGAAGATGAGGCATTCCCCTTAACCATGAGCACCATGCTTTGACGTTGGATAAAGACTCGGCTGACCTTAACTTTTTACGGAGCTCCACAAAACATATCTTCAAATGGTTCATCTTATAGTATAATATAAATGGCTCAAACTGAGAAGTAAGAGACCATAGGATCGGATCCATTTGCAATTCATTTCCTATTGTCATGTCTAACTTAAAAAGTCTATCAATATAGCCTTAGATCATTAGAACGTACTCGTCCACATTCATTCCCTTCATTATTTTTGTATTGAATAGTTTCTTTTTAAGTTCATACCTTATAGAATGAGGTGGTTACACAAACAAATCTTTGAGGCTATCAAAATTTGATGGGAATTCGTGTTTTTATGCTATCTCTGCAATGGTATCTTTAACATAGACAGCACGTAAACTTAGGCGATCTCAAGGTCCACAACTCATTTGTTATAGGCTATGTGTAGTTTGACGTCCACATCATCAACACATTTTCCGTTAAAGGTTCGATTATTGACAACCATAGACGTTTGTATGTTACTGATATCTTTATTGCCCTTAATTAATCTAGGTAATTAGGTCTAGTGAGTTTGTCATTTATAGAAAACAACTAGGATGTAGATATTTTGTGTAGATTTTAACTTAGTAGATTATGAAATTATTCTTGGTAGATGTTCTTATAATATTAGAAAGGTTAAACATTACATTTCATTTTACTAATATGCTCTCACTAGTCTTTTATATTTCTTAAAGCCCTAAAAAAACATGGAAATCTTTTGACTTCACTGGTTGGTGTTAGGACTTGTATGCCTTGGAATTGTGACTTTAAGGAAACTCAACAATCATAATCCCATATAAGACGGATAACTTCTTATCAACTGTTTTACATACAACTCCTAACCTTGACTTTTTTCTCCTAATCTCACTTTTACGTCGAGGAAAGCTTAACAAATAAAGAGAGATTATTCACCTGTAGTGCCATTTCACGAGAGCCTAAGTTTAATACACATACCTTGAGGAAAGCTCAGTAAATATATGTGGTTAACTTACTATGTTTGTTCTATATATTAATAGTACTACACATAACATTCCTAGCTTGAGGAAAACTCAATAATCAAGAAGTATGCAAGTATTCTATCAATATACGAATGGTGCAGGATAATCTTTATATACTAAAGATTCATGATCTTTAAGATATTTAATTATGTGATATCGACTTATGAAATGATCTATTTCTTACATAATACCCTCGAGATTCAAGTGTTGGGCACATTTGAAATCATAGTATACATAGTATACGTATGAATTTATCGCTTAAGTCAAATCGGGGTTTCTTATTGTTCCATTTTTATTACACATTCATGCTACATAAGTGTCAATTATTGTATAACATTTATAAATCAATTAACTTACGTGATAGTCTTATGTATAATCTTATATTAGTGTTATTACTTAATTCATATTTAATAAATATAATTAATAAGTTAAATAACATTTTGTATAATTTTATATTATTTAATTGAACATTTAAAATTAAATACGTATATTGTAACGTTTATAATCATATGCATATATCTTTGTGTATATATATATATATTATTTATTTATTTATTAACATTTGATTAAAAAAAATTATTAAGTTAATTATTTTGAAATTTTCATATATACTTACATCATCTTAAATAATTCATGATAATGTAACATATATCACAATATATGTTATATATTTTAACTAATTACCTATTTACTTAATTTATTAATTAATAACTAATTAATTTTAGAAAATATATTATAACTTTTCAAAACAATTTTGAAAATCATATTATAATATTTATAATATTTTTCTTATTTCAAATTTAACTTTTAAGTTTTAAATTTAACTTCTAAGTTTTAAATTTAACTTTTAAGTTTTAAATTTAACTTTTAAGTTTTAAATTTAACTTTTAAGTTTTAAAATTTTATTTTCCATTTCAAAGTAGATTTTTTAAAAAGTTGGTCCAAGGCCTAAATTCAAATTAAGCATTTTCTATTATGGATACTTTTAGGCTCACTTCACCTTTAAGGCTAGGCCGGTAGTCAGGTGATGTAGGATAGTTAATTACCCATATCTAGCCCAAACACTATAATTATAGACACCCTACTAAATGGATAAGCTCCGGTACCCCTTGTTGGATTCGGACAAGTCGGAAGTAGGTTAAATGGGTGAATTAAAAAAATCATTTTGATCTTAGTTAAGCCTATGATGCCTAAATGGATTATAGATCCAATCTAAAATTTTGAATAAAACCTTCATTTTATTTCATTTGTTTAAAATTGTTTGAGTTTAACTTAAGCTGTATGTAATTTGTAATGAGTGCATCAAATGCATCCATGTGTGAAAGTGCAAGTGTAACATATAGGAATAGTTAATGTAAATGTGTTTAGACACTGGGATTTACACTGTAACAGAAACATTTTCCTTTGATATATGCTTTTGTCATCCAAAATAAAAAATTTAAATAAGATTTTTTTTATACACACACATAGAGACATACATACATGCACATGTGTATGTATACTTGTTTGCATTAATATAGACCGTTTTTGACCCAAACGTTTTAAAGCTAAAGTAAAAAATTTAAAGTTAGTTTTAATTAGAGATAGTTTAAATCAAAATTATAGTATTTTACAAAAGAGTACATTTTTTAAACCTTGAATTAATAACATATACATATATATACATTTACATACATACATACATACATACATATATATATATATATCTGTATGTGTGTGTGTGTGTGCGTGCGCGCGTGTGCGCGTATGCGTTCCTTTACAAACAAAAATACATACGTATACATACATATATACACAAACACACACATATATCTTTATGTGTGTATGTGTGTGTATGTGTTTGTTTATGTATATGTATATAGAACGATTAAATCAATGCTTTATAATGAAAACAACTTGAAACAAATGTATTTAATTATTTTATAACTTAAAAGACATGTCTTTAAATAATAAAAATTTATCTTACTCTGATCCAAATGTTAACTTAAGAAAGAAACCAAAAGTTTTAATGATTTTTTTTAAAGTACATTTTTAAATTTAAAACTGACTAAATTATTATTCTTATGTAAACAATAACCAAAATTATTTTAAACCAACTTGTAGTATATGTATTCAATTCTTAGTCTTAAACATGACATTGAAATCAATTTATAAAAATTGTTTTCAATAAAAGTTTTTTCAACGATAATTTTGAAATAAAAAGTAATCAAATGACATAGGAATATATAAATGTATGATAACGGGATTCTAACCTAAACTAACACAGAATATGAATAGATAAACAAAAGCAATGATGAAAAATAGAAGAGAAGAACAAGGAAGTGTTAGAAAATATTAGCAACATCATCATACAAATGATTTAAGGGAGGCAAGTAAAAATCTAAAACATATTGCAAATTCATACAAATAAAATAGATATAATTGATTAAAGATCCAAACCAAATAAATAATGAATTTGTATTTAAATAAAATAGAAGTTATCCTGAGATGCAGCCAAAGGATGAACCTTAAATGGTGACACATTCAATGAAACAATCTCTAGATCTTGCAAAAATCGAGAAGTAACCACCTATTATTTTTGTTTTTGTTTGATTTTGTTTTGGAATCATGAACCCTAGGCCACTATGAAATTGCCGGATGGGATAAGATGTCAAGAAAGAGAGAAAATGCCTAAATGAAATCTCTTAAAGGAGGAAGTAAATTATAATTAAAGAGAGATATGATTCGTCTTCCTATAATTATGATTTGCCTTTTCATTTTAAAACCAAAACTCCTATTCTCCCTCTCAGTTTTTTTCCAGCTATTGTATGGTGTGCTTAGGCCCTAAAAATTTTAAAACTTAACTAGCATCCCATTTAAATCCAATTTATACATTCTATCGATATTGTACGTGGATTAGCGTGTTTATAACTTTTACATACGCACTTTATTAAATATTACTGGTATTCAAAAAAATCAAATAAAAATATAATAATCAAAATTTCACAAATATTAATTTATTTAGTTCACTTAAAATACACTTATTATTTATTTTATTTTAATTCAACTTAATTATTCTAGCGACATTTTATATTGATACGTGCGTTCATAAATTTTACATATGTACTTTATTAAATACTAATGGTATCCACTAACCAAATAGAATTTAATAATTAATAATTTAGTTATTTTTTAATGACTAAAAATTAATTATATTGCGTGGCTCATTTGGAGTATTCATCATTTCGGTAATGCGGCTCAAAGGAGTAAATTCAATCAGAGATTAATATTAAACAATTCAAATATTAACGTTCACACATTACGTTAGCTAGTTGTGTGAAATTTTGGCTAAATTTATTGCTTGTACGTATGTTGGTAAAAATCCAATTTTACTTATTATAAGCGGTACCCAGTCGTAACGAATATTTACACCAATTCTCTTTATCAAAACTATATCACATTAGGAGTTGCGGAATTTTTTTGGTTAAAACTCAAACTGTGTCCACGTTCAAATTTATAAGTCCAAAAACAAAGTTCTTGGTTCAATAGTAACATTTATTATTAATTGTACCATTTTGGCCAAAGATTTTGACTTTGAGTTGACTGCAGTTGACTGTGATGCTAACCCCATATAACTGAGAAGATGAATTCTCTACTGAATAGTGTTTCACTTCCAAGTCTTTAACTCAAACACAACTATAGTCGTTTAATCGATGCCATCATGATTTAACTATGATTAAATTGGAGTGTTCACACTGAAGTTCAACAGTATTCTTAAGTCAAGGGAACTGTGTAACATCGTCACTTTAAGATTCTCTGATTGAGAAAAATTATATCGATCAACTAAAAACTCTTAAGCAATTCATCCTATAGTTATTCACTAGCTATCAATATGTAACCCCTTGGTGCATTCGACAACAATGAGTAATACATTGCCCAATATTTGGACAGTGTTAAGTACTCTAATCTCAAATGATGTATCGATATCCAGACTTGATAGATCTTGACTAGGAATATTTAAAGTGAAATTTTATGATATTGTGGTAGATTGCTCATGATTACAATACACTGTAATTACTATCCCAAAGCATGTCATTAAGGATTCTCCATTAAATATACTTAAATTAAACAATTAATTAACACAACTTATAATAACTAGTATATCATAGAAAAGAAAACACATTTTATATCGAACGAGATTTTTTTTAGATTTAATAATTTAAAATAAATTATAGAACTTCCTTTGGGTCATACCCGTAACTCCGTCAACCTCCCACGTATACTTAGGGCCAATTATGTAATCTTAATTCCATCCCTTTCGTCAAATTAACTAGAATTAATCGAGATAGTTCCTTTGTAAATGGATCTGCCATGTTTTCCTTCGTATCTATCCATTGTATCACGACCTCTTTCTTCTCAACGAATTCTATAATCAGGTGGAATTTTTGAATAATGTTTTGTGATTTCTAGTATGCTATAGGCCCCTTTGCAATCTGCGTTGCCGCATTGCTGTAACCAAATAATGCATTTGGATGCTCCATGTTGGGAAATGCTTTTAGCTCACTTAAAATTTATGCAATCACATGGCTTCCTTAGCGGCTTCATTAAAGGCTCGACCTCCATCATTGAATCAACCACCGTTTCCTATTTGAAACTTTTAAAATTGATGGCCCCACCGTTTATGGTAAAACGTAACCAGAAACTGAATTATTATCGTCGATATCACTCTGAAAGCTAGAGTATATATACCACTTCATAAGGAGTCTCCATTTCCATATATAAGAAATAAATCCCTAGCTTTAATATTTTAGCATCGATTTTATAGTCCTCCAATACTTTTTTCCAGGATTAGACATGTATCTGCTTATGCATCCCAATTTGTATACCACATTTGGTTCGGTACATAGCATGGCGTACATCATGGAGTTTATTGCTGAATCATATGGTATCCTCTTCATACGCTCTTTCTCGTTAGTTTGAGAATCGTCCTTCTTTAAAAGGATGACTCCAAATTATGTTAGAACATTTCTACACTTAGAGTTCTCCATACTATGTTCAGGGATTGAGATAATCCTAATAACCTATTAGATCTATCTTATGATGACCGCCCTACACCTACGGCTCTCAAAATATCTATAGATCGCACTACAATGGTGCCTGGTTATTACTGGTTGTAAAGTGAATAAAATAGTCATAGAATCTGTCATATATCTCATGGTGCATCGAGTAAAATATAATAATAATCACAGATATAAAATTGGTGAGACAGTAATAATGTAACACCCCACACCCCTTAGTATGCCCTAAAGGACACGTTAAAAGATGTGGTGCATTTAGGTATAGCTCAAAACTTTACAGGGACTAAGATTCAAAGGACAAAATAAATAAAATAGCAGGAACATTTAAATAGTAATCTCATTATTCACTTCATAAAATAGAGTTATAAAAACTGAATATGTCTCAAAATACCAAATACACTTGTCTTATGAAATACCATCTCAGTTATAACATCAGAGTACAAAAACCATCCCCTCATCAACATCAATACATCCAAACACAAATGAAAAAGAAAACTAAAAAGAAGAAGAAGAATACATGAAGAATCTCCAAGAATATCTCTTCAAGAAAGCTAAAATCTACTGTCCCTGGCTCTGCTGGCCTATGGGGGGAAACGGGAAAAATAGAGTGGATCAGACTGAAAGTCTGGTGGGTGATAGTAATTACTATTATTCTCAAGAAAGGTAAAGATAATAGACTTTGCACCGGTTCTAGTATAAAAGAAATAAAGGAAAAGATAAAGCTGGAATAAAATACTGTTTAGCTGTTTGCTTTGCTTGGATAGTTTTAATTATTTCGTTTGTACGCACTTTTCTAAAACTGCTTTTGATTAGGCTGAAATCTCAATCCTAGTTTAATTAGGCTAAAGTCCTAATTCTACCGTTTGATTGGCCGTCTATCTCTGTTGTACCTACTGTGGACTAGCCCCATCCTGTGGGTCCCACAACAAAAGAAACCTGTTTAGCGCTTGAAACTCAATAGTGGCTTATCTCCCTGCACCGAGGACGCACGCTTGACCACCGTTAGGCTCGCGCTACATGTTGCTCCCTCTTTGGACCTCTTATATACCCTAAATAGCATAAGCATGCCCAACCTCACCTCCTCGTTTTGTGAGACCACCAGTCCCTGACTGAAGGGGGATGCTGCTATACGGGTCCTAACAAACAAAATCTAGTTGCACCCCTTACCCAAATCCCCAAATTTGAGCTTCTAATTATTGACTACTTATCTACCCTAAACAGCATAAGCATATCTCAAGGGGAATGGGTCCTACTTCTTAATTATTGACCACTTATCTACGTTGAACAGCATAAGTGTGTCTCAAGTGGAATGCTGCTGGACGAGTCCTACCTCTTAATTATTGATCACTTATCTACCCTAAACATCATAAGTGTATCCTAAGGGGAATGCTGCCGGTAGGATCCTACTATTTCTTTTCTTATTAACTTAATGTAAGTTTTAGAATAAGCCTCTTCTATTATTTTTGCTCTATTTGCTTATTAACTTAGCCTAAGTCTTAAAACTAGCCTCTTCTGTTATCTCTGATTGTAACATGTGTGTTATAATTTTGCTTATTAACTTAATCCAACGTCTAAGTTTAAAAATAAGCTTCTTTGCTATTTCTTTAATTTTCTCTTTTTAGTTATAATTACATGTTATAACTATGTTTGCAAATATCTTAAATTTTTCCTATTTCAGTCTACATCCAATTTATTACGTTCTGCTTATTTTACATCCCATTTTCTACATAGTGTTCTATATTTTAGTCCATATTAGCGAATTATTTTCTTCTATTTATTCCATTCGCGTAAAAAGGGAATTAAAAAGAACTTGACATTAGCAAAATAAATCCCAATGTAGAATAGATATAAATAAAACGTAAATAACATTAAATAACTATAAATAGTGTAAATAACTGTAAATAATTGGAGAAGCTATAATTAACAGTAAATAATTGCAAATAATTAAAATAGAATAGCTAAAAGAAAATAGACTGGAAAACAAGTCTAAAATAAACTGTAAATAAACTTGCATAGAGGTTAACCTAAATTGTAAAAACACTACAACTATTGGAAATCCTATTATTTTAAATTACAAAAATATCTAAAATAATTACTTAAACACTCACCGGCCGTCCTTACCACTTTTCCTTGCCTTCCCGGATCCACTTATACGGTATAAAATATTTTAACCAAAAATATCTTCTCCTAAGAAAAATATTCCTTTTACGGTCCAGCCTCAGGCAATGCACCCAGATGGAGAAAATCTGAATGTGAAAAATAGTTAGGCATATGGTCTTATTTATATTGTCACTTGTGGATCTCAGACCGTTGGATTTGAAGATTAAATCTGGTGCAACCACATCATAGACTCGTTAGGAACTGTCAGATGGAAACACGGATGCATGGGATTGAGGTAAAATAAAAAACATGTCACGATCGAAACTGGATGAAAATTCGTCCAAGTACGTATGTAGGTCGACTGCCAAGTCGACCTTTATAGGTTTTGGGTCAACCTATAGGTCGAACCGGCTATGGAAAAGGTCGACACTAGGGTCGACCTGACCTATATTATTATTATTGTTTTATTTCTTGTTTATTCTGTAACTTCTTCGTTTTAGCTTGGATTTTGACAATCTATAAATGGAAATTTACAAGAAAGTCATCACAGACACAATAGTGCAACTCCTACGGTTCAATTCTGATAATTTCACAAAGTTGTTTTATTATTTAATTAATTCGTTAATTAATCACTATAGCTTAAATTTTGGATTGTTAAATTCTTCCCTCCTTAAGCAATTTCATCCCTGAAATCTCTAAGGATAGAAGAAGGAAATAAATGTTTTCATCCTAGTTCTACAACCAACTACACAACCATCATCCATTGCATCCATTATCCTTAACTTTTTCTGTTGCGATTTATGATACATATGCAATTATTGTAGTATCCATGTCCCTAACTAATGCAAAAGATTAGGCGGTCTACTGATTCTGTTGACCTCCTTTTATGCAATCATGTCTGTGCCATGTATCCAAATGAATGCAAATTCCCTAATGATAACTGATAGTTCTATATGCATGCTGCAATCATCATCCAAATGCAACAATCAGGTGATAATCATCCATTTGGAACAACCATGGAACAAAATAAAAATTCAAATGCACACACATCCATATGCATATGCTGTAGTGTCCTAGTTAGGCCTATCCCTAAGAGATAATAGTGTCCAGTGTAAGTATATGCGTCCATTAGCATCCACTAGCAACCATTTGCAACCACTAGCATCCATCATACATAAAAGCTTCTAATAACATGTTTACGTCAAATTCTACCATCCATTGGTTAAATCCAAAAAACTACCCTCCCAAAGGATAATAAAGGAAAGAACCTATTGAAAACTAAAGATGGAAATATGAAATTCAAAATTTACTATCAAAGAGATGTGGATAAGAAGTTCGTATTATCTCCTAATCAAATCGATCTTCTCCGAAGTCACTTTGACCATGTTGGGACTAAGAGCAATCTCTCTGTAGACTCTAACCATCATAAAGGCGACTTGCATGATCTTCCATAAAGAGCTTCGAAAGTTATCATTCCAACGCTAGCTTGAAAACTATTATTATATGCAAATTCCACTAAAGAAAGATGCTCCTTCCAAGTTCTTCCAAAATCAAGAATGCACATCATTAACCACGTGTGTCTTACTATCATGCTAATATCATCTAACTGTTCTTCTATAGTCTGCCGCATGAAACAACAATCCTAGGTTCTCACTAGTCTCCCCTACACTTTGTGGAAACTTCTAATATTACTTCTAAAAGTAATCACTTCTATCTCCAACATAGCCTTACACTTTTTCCATCACATCTAGGAAATGATTCCTATCTACTCCACATTTAAAAGTTTTGTTTGATATTTCTTGTTTCATTCAAAAACTAAGCTTCTAAATTTCCAAATCATCAAATCCCACAAATTTTGTCTTTAAAAGTGTTATTTTCAAGTCCCTATTAACTTTAAAGGTACTTGGTTATTTAACATTTTATCACTCTAGACTTGCATCCTTTCAGTTTTTTTTGAATTTATATTATTCTCCAAACCTAGAGCGGAAAACTTACAAATTCTAAGTTCTAGAACTTATTCCTCTTTTTCTTTTAAAGACCTTCACGGCTTTCCATCAAATTTGGATTTTTAAATTTAACTATTACTAAGATTTTCGCTTCCAAAAACTAATTTACTTTTTTTTGGACAAACCATTTTTCTTTTAGATATCTTCAAAATGTCCTCACATGATTTCAAAACATCTTCTTTTCATAGATCTTCCATTATTCCACTTCTTATTACACCTAATGGTTTTATACCTTAATGTATTGGAACTACTTTCTTTTATGAAAAACTATTAATGCTAAAATCTTCTATGAATCCTTTAAAAGAGGTCTTCATGTTTATATGAAATTACAAGAAACTTATTTTATATTTTTCGAAATAGGTTATACATAATATGGTGCTTCCCATACCTTGTACATCTCTTTCATGTATTCCTTATAACTTGCATGAAACATCTTTATTTATAATTTGGTTTCATAGAAAATTTTATCATTATTCATTTCATTCCAATAGATTAAAGTATTTTTAATCTATATTCTCTTACGATAGACATTTTCTGTGAAATTTATTAATTTTCTAACATTTAACTTACACTTTTCTTTCTAAAAAACTCATATTCAAACTATTTTAATATATCCATAACTAGAAAACATTTTCTTATACTTATTTAAATAATAAGTGTACTTATGAACCACTTTATTTCTATATTTAAAGATTATTTTCAAGCCATATTTTTATGTGGGTCAAAACAGATGTTGCGTAAACCACAGTTATTATAACCCAAAAACACCAATGTATGAATTCAAAAATAATTACTAATAAATCTCATATACTATGAAGAAAAAAATCATTTTCTTTGGGAGTCACCTACTATAACAACAGTGTTATAGTCTATGGCCCCATTTATTTTCCACGAAAACATCTATTACAACAGTAAATGGTTTAACCTATGTTTCTGGTACTTAATACATTCTAGGTTTTTATTTTCAAAATCTTTGTTTATCTAAACTAGTGAGCTATATTTGCTCTATAATTCTTCAAAAAGAATTTCACTTTTAACAAAATTTACATCATATAAAACCAATTTAAATTTCATTTTATCATTTTTCCAAAAAACCCAATATTGACTTTCTCAAAAATATTGGCAATTGTAAATTTTAACTTTTCAATCCTTAAAATTTCATTTTATTGGGCTAATATAAAAATGGATTTTTTTTTCTCTTTTTACTACCCTAGGAGTACCCTTCCTAAACTTGGGCAATCTCATTTCCTTAATAAAGTCTTCTATTCCTATTCCTCTTCTATGCTTATCTATATTCTAACGCATTATCGTTAAATCTACTCATTATAACTTTTTGCAATAATTTACATGTGGGCTTTCCTTTTTCAACTGAATCTATTGTACATCTCTAACTTTTTCCTACATCTCTTCGGATTTCCATAATTTGAACCTAAATGTACAAAACTGTTTCTCAAACTCTTTCCATGTGTTGACCTTCTCTATCCCCAAGAAACGCACTTCCTTATGCCAAAAATGTCACTTTAAGATTTTTATCATTAGCTGATAAATGTGAAGTGTACAAAGAACCTTCTCTAGATGAATAGTATGCTTTTCCATACTCTTGGAAAACACCAAAATGTTATCCACAGATACTACTACGAACTTATGTAGGACATCTTGAAAAACATGGCTCATCAAATCTACAAAACAGGCTGGGTATTGGTTAGCCCAAATGGCATAACCAACCACTCAAAGAATCCGTCAAGTGTCCTAAATGCTGCCTTATCAACGCCACCATCAGCAACCCTAAGCTGATGAAATCCAGTGGCTAAATTAAGCTGAGAAAATAATAAAGAGCCAACTAACTAATCGAAAAGATCATATATCCTAGGAAGTGGGTAACGATTCTTCTTCGTGAGCTTATTCAATTTTCTATAGTCTATGCAAAGTCGAAGGGTACCATCTGCCTTTGTAGCGAAAACGACTGGCGCTCCCCACCTAGATATTCTACTTCTAATGAAGCATTTCTTCAATAGCTCACCAATCTGCTTACTTAAATCCTTCCTCTCTCTGGGATTCATATGTCTCACTGGCAATGCTACTGGCTTAGCATTGTTATTCGAATAGATCCTAAAGTCGATCTCTCTCTTTGGGTTAGTCCCCTAACTTTCTCATAGACGTTTGGGAATTCTCTGATGACTAAAACAGAATCTAGCTCTCCTAGTGATAAATCAAGGGAACAAAGGAAGCTCAACATGTCTGACCCCTATGGGTTGCAAGAAACCTCAAGAGTCTTACTGCTGCATGTCTCTAGTCTAACGACTCTACTCTTGCGGTCCAATATCGTTCCACAAGTGGATACGCAATCCATCCCCAAAATCATCATATACCCCAAAAATCCTAATACATAGGCATTACAGTCAAATCTTATGCCTAGTATGAAAATTTTCAAACCCTTACAAATCATGGTTAAATGTGTTGATCCTCTTATGGAGTTTGAAACAACTATGGGGTCTACTAATAAAGCGATATTTAATTGCAAACAATCAAACAAGGAACTTGAAATGAAAGAGTGTGATGCTCCAAAATCAAAAAGAGTCCGAATAGAAAAATCTGATATAGAGATCAAACCTTCCACGATGAATTTCCTACCTCTATCTGGTCCACTACTATAAGCTGTTACATCCAAATCCTGTACTTGCATTGCAGGTGCGCCTACTCTCTACCTCGTCCTGTGAGGACAAGCTCAACGAAGGTGACCAGGCTTCCCACAATTGAAATACCTTCCCTTCATCATTTATTCTTACAGTCCATTGCCTAATGACCAACCAATCCATAGCTACGACATTTCTCTCTTTTCTTGATCCGCTTCTAAGGTCCTCCAAATCTAACCACCCTAAACATTCATTTCGTATCCTTCAACCTAGCTCATGCCTCTAGGTAATCCTCTGTGCCAAAAAACATTCTGCCTCCTAGACTAGTGAAGTCCTTGCATATCTTAGAAAAATTGGCTGTTGTAGGTGGATAAAAAGGATCTCCACCTATTGGTGTTATATTGGGCGCTTGCCCTTGCACCTTTGGTACCATAGCTCTACGGAACCAGTCAACCATGCTATTCAAAGAAATGAAAATTTAGGCTGAAAGAATCAAAAGAAGGTTGAACTGGACTTTGAGGGGATTTTTATAAAACTTTCTTTTATACTTGAAAAATTATTTCTATAATAAGAGTTTCTTTCTGAAAAATACTTCTAGTTTGAAGATATGCTATTTTTAAAAATAAGTTACTTTTGGAAAATACTTTACATTTTAAAACAATTTTTTTAGGAATCCTATAACGTTAGGCTCTGATCTAAGTGAAACACCCCCTCACCCTTTAGTATGCACAAAAGGACACATTAAAGACGTGGTGCTTTATAGGTATAGCTAAAAAGTATACAAAGACTAAGATTCACAAGACAAAATAAATAAAACAGCGAAAATATTTAAATAGCAATCACATTATTCACTTCATAAAATAGAGCCATAAACACTGGATATGTCTCAAAATACCAAATACACTTATCTTATGAAAATACCATCTCAGTCATAACATCAAAGTACAAACACCATCACTCTCATCAGCACTAGTACATCCAAACTCAAATGAAAATGAAAACTAAAAAGAAGAAGAAGAATACATGAAGAATCTCCAAGAATATCTCTCCAAGAAAGGTGAAATCTACTGTCCCTTCCTCTGCTGGCCTATGAGGAAAAGAGGAAAAATAGAGGAGTGGGTCAGACTAAAAGTCTGTTGAGTGATAGTAATTAATAGTATTCTTAAGCAAGATAAAATAATAGACTTTGCAACAGTTCTAGTATAAAAGGAAATAAAGGTAAAGATAAAGCTAGAATAAAATACTATTTAGCTATTTGCTTAGCTTGGATAGTTTTGATTATTCTGATTATATGCACTTTTCTAAAACTGCTTTGATTAGGTTAAAATCCCAATCCTAGTTTAATTAGGCAGAAGTCCTAATCTCACCCTTTGATTGGCCTTCTATCTCTGTTGTGCCTACTGCGGGCTAGTCTCGTCCTATGGGTCCCATAGTAATTGACACCTGTTTAGCGCTTGGAACTCAATAGCGATTTATCTTCCTACACGGAGGCCGCACGTTCGGCCACCATTAGGCTCGTGCTACCTGTTGCTCTCCCTTTGGACCTTTATTTACCTTAAACATCATAATCATGCCCAGCCTCACCTCTGCGTGTTATGAGATCACCAGTTCCTAACTGAAGGGGGATGCTCTCGATACGGGTCCTACCAAACAAAATCTAGTTGCGCCCCTTTCCTATATCCCTTGATTTGAGATTCTAATTATTGACCACTTATCTACCCTAAACAGTAAAATCGTGTCCCAAGGGGAATGCTGCAGGTACGGGTCTTACTTCTTAATTATTGACCACTTATCTACCCTAAACAGCATAAGTGTGTCCCAAGGGGAATGCTGTAGGTACGGGTCCTACCTCTTAATTATTGACCACTTATCTACCCTAAACAGCGTAAAGTGTGTCCCAATGGGAATGCTTCTGGTACGAATCTTACTTCTTTCTATGCTTATTAACTTAGCGTAAGTTTTAGAATAAGCCTCTTGTATTATTTCTGCTATGTTTGCTGCATAACTTAATCTAAGTCTTAAAACAAGCCTCTTTTGTTATCTCTGATTATAATATGCGTGTTATAATTTCGCTTATTTTAACTTAACCCAAGGTCTAAGTTTAAAAATAAGTTTCTTTTTCTATTTCTTCTATTTTCTCTTTTTAGTTATAATTACAAGTTATAACTATGCTTGCAAATATCTTAAATTTGCCTATTTCAGTCTATATCCAATTTATTACGGTTCTTCTTATTTTACATCCCATTTTCTGTAAATTCAGTGTTCTTATATTTTAGTCCGTATTAGCAAATTATTTTCTTCTATTTATTCCATTCGCATAAAATGGAAATTAAAAAGAAATTGATATTACGGAATAAATCCCAACGTAGAATGGATGTAAATAAAACGTAAATAACATTAAATAACTGTAAATACGGTAAATAATTGAGAAAGCTACAATTAACAGTAAGTAATTGCAAATAACTGAAGTAGAATAGCTAAAAGAAAACAGACTAGAAAATAAGTCTAAAATAAACTGTAAATAAACTTGCATAGAGGTTATCCTAAAATTGTAGAAAAACTACAACTATTGAAAACTCTATTATTTTAAATTACTTAAAAATCTAAAATAATTACTTAAACACTCAACTGTGGTCCTTAGCTCTTTTCCTTGCCTTCGCGGACCACTTATAGGGTATAAAATATTTTAACTAAAATGATCTTCTTCTTGGAAAAATATTCCTTTTACGGTGTTACAACCCGAAAATTAAGCTATAATGATTAATTAACAAATTAATTAAATGATAAAATAACTTTGTGAAATTATCATAATTGAGCCATGGGAGTTGCACCATTGTGTCTATGGTAATTTTCTGGTCAATTTCCATACATAGAATGTCATAATCCAAGCTAGAACGAAGAAGATACGAATTAAACAAGAAATTAGAAAAGAAATATATATATATATATATATATATATATATAGGCCTAGGTCGACAATAAGGTCGACCTACCCACTACCTAGGTCGACCGGCATGTCGACCTAGCAAGGGCACTGTTGACACCTAGGTCGACCCGTCTTGTTGTATGAACAAAAAAATTAATTCTTTATTCCTGTAAGCTTCGAACACGTTATTTTAGGTTATTTCCTCTCATCCGGTATGTCTGTGCTTCCATCCGACTTGGACTAAATAATAAGAACACTGAAATTCAACGTAAGTTTGGAACACGTCATTTTTTGTAATTGTCAGTTTCTTTCTATTTTTCCTTTTTACACGAATGGAATAGAATAGATTAAGATGTGAATATGGACTAAATAATAAAAACACTGAAATTACAGAAAATATGATGTAAAATGTGAAGACTGTAATAAATTGGACTTGGACTGAATTTAAGCCTAATTATGATGTATAATTATGATTCGGAAGAGTAAAAAGAGAAAGTGGCTTATTTTTATACTTAGACCTTTGGTTATGTTGATAAGCAATATTATAACATAGGTTATAATTAGAAGCAGAACAGAAAAAGGCTTATTTTGAGACTTAGACTAAATTAATAAGCAAAGATCGCAAGGCTAACAGTAGAGGCTTATTTAAACAATTTATACTAAGTTAATAAGCAAAAGTAGGACCTATACCAACAGCATTCACTATTTTCTATGGACATAGGTGTCTCACAATAGCCTGAAGTGAGATGAGGGGACACTTACACTATTTAGGGTAGATAAAAGGTCAATAATTAGAAGTCCAAATCATAGGGACTTGGACAAGACCAACAGCATTCCCTATTTTCTATGGACACAGGTGTCTCACTATAGCCTGAAGTGAGATGAGGGCACATTTATGTTGTCTAGGATAAATAAAGGTCAAAAGAGGGAGCAACAGATAGTGTGAACCTAATGGTGGTCGAGCATGCGGCCTCGGTGCAGGGGATATAATTCGCTATTGAGTTCCAAGTGCTTAGTGGGTTCCTTTTGTAGGCACTGGTGTCTAGCTCACAACAGACACATTAGTAGAAGGTAGATCAAATTGTAGAATTAGGACTTCGGCCTAATTAAAGTAGGATTAGGAACTCATCCTAATCAAAGCAGTTATTTAAGACAAGTGCAAACAATCGAAATTATCCAATCGAATTAATCTAATTGTTAAATCGTATTTTTTCCTAGCTTTACCTTTCCTCCTATTTCTTTATTTTCATTTATAGTAGAACTGTTGCAAAGTCTACTATCTTTACCTTGCCTAAGAACACTAGAAATTACTATCATTCACCAGACTTTTTAGTCTGATCCACTCCTCTATTTCCCCCATTTTCCCCCATAGGCCAGCAAGGGCAAGGACAGTAGATTACGGACACTTGGAGACTTCAATGGTGAAGATTTTCTCATGTATTCCTTTTGTTCATTTTCAATTTTTTGCTCATTTTATGTACTAGTACTTTCCGAGGGATAATTTTGTACTCTGATTTTGGTGAGACTAAGGTTATGATTTTCATAGGACATGTATTGACATTTTGAGACATCTTATGTATTTGATTTTATAACTCTATTTTATGAAGTTTGATTTTTGATAAATTACTGTTTTTATCTATTTTGTCTTGTGAATCTTAGTCTCTGTAAGTTTTAGCTATACCTACAATGCACCACGTCTTTTAGTGTGTCCTTTTGGGAATACTAAGCAGTGTGGGGTGTTTCAATTGGTATCAGAGTCTAAGGTTATAGGATTCCTAAAAATTTGTTTTAAAAGTAAAGTATTTTCCAAAATAACTTGTTTTAAAAGTAATTTTCAAAGATAAACTCTTAGAAATAGTTTTCAAGTATAAAAGAGAATTTATAGAGATCCCCTCAAAGCCCAGTTCAACCTTCTTTCAATTCTTTCAAGCCTAAGTTTCCTTTCCTTTGCATAGTGTGGCTGACTGGTTCCGTAGAGCTATAGTAGCAGAGGTGCATTGGAAAGCGCCCAATACAACGTAGGTAGGTGGAAATCCCTTTAATCCACCTACACCAGCCGATTTTTCTAAGTTATGCATGGACTTTGCTAGTATAGGGGGTAGAATATTTTCTGACACCGAGGGATCCAAGGAGACATAAGCTAGGTTGGAGGATATGGAGCGAAGGTTTAGGCTATTAGATTTGAAGGACCAATAGAGAGTTCAGCCTACATCTTGGCAGTTGAAGGGAGATCTTAAAGAAGTTCCTAAATTACATAGCTCTAAGAAGCCATAGTGGAAGGAGGATAAGGGAAAGAGGAAAGGAGGAGGCCCTCAGAAGCGAACCAAGAAAAGTGAAAAATGTAAGCATTGTAGAACGGTTGGTCATTACACAAAAGACTGCAAGAGAGAGAAGGTGAAGAAGTGTTACGGTTGTGGACAACCTAGTCATCTTAGTAAGTTTTGTTGTTAGAAGATGGGGCAGGGAGCGAGTTCACCTGCAGCATAGATTCAGGTTTTGGATGCAAAACATTCCAGCAACGGAGCGGATCATCGTAGAAAATTTTGGCTTCTATTTTTAATTTTCCCATTCGGACTCTTTTTGATCCTAGAGTATCACGCACTTTCATCTCTAGTTCTTTGGTAGATTGTTTGCACTTAGACACCACTTTAGTAGTAGACCTCGTCGTTGTTTCAAACTCCATAGGAGGATAGACACATTTATCTATGGTTTATAGGGTTTGAAAATTTATATCCTAGGCATAGATTTTGACTGCAATGCCTATGTACTGGGATACTCGGGGTATGGGATGATTTTGGGGATGGATTGGCTATCCACATATGGAGCTATATTAGACCGCGAGAGGAGAGTCATTAGACTAGAGACATGCAGCGGTAGGACTCTCGAGGTTTCTTGCGACCCGCAAGGGTCAGTTATGTTGAGCTTCGTTTGTTACCTCGATTCATCATTAGCAGAGTTATATTCAGTTCTTATTGTTAAAGATTTTTCGGACGCCTTTGAGGAGGTTAGGAGACTACCCCCTAAGAGAGAGATTGACTTCAAGATTTATTTGACTGATAATGCTAAACCAGTAGCATTACTCGTGAGGCAGACAAGCCGATTCGTGAGCTTTTGGAGAAAGGTTTTATAAGAACTAACACATGAAGTAGGGAGCTCCAGTCGTCTTCGCTACTAAGCCGGATGGTTCCCTTTGACTTTGCGTAGATCATAGAGAATTAAATAAGCTTATAAAGAATAACCGTTATCCACTTCCTAGGATAGATGATCTTTTCGATCAGTTAGTTGGCACTTTAGTATTCTCTCAGCTTGATTTAGCCATTGGATTTCATCAGCTTAGAGTCGATGACGATAGCATCAATAAAATAGCATTTAGGACACCCGATGGATTCGTTGAGTGGTTGGTTATGCCATTCGAGCTAATAAATGCCCCAGCCTATTTTGTAGATTTGATGAGCCATGTTTTTAGAGATGTCCTAAATAAGTTTGTGGTGGTATTCGTGGACAACATTTTGGTGTTTTCCAAGATTATGGAAGAGCATGTTATTCATCTAGATGAGGTTTTCATACACTTCGCGTTCGTCGGTTGAAGGAAAAATTCGTGAAGTAACAATCTTGGCATAAGGAAGTACGTTTCTTGGGGCATAGAGAAGGTCTACACATGGAAGAAGTTTGAGAAATGGTTTTGTATATTTAGGCTCAGATTGTGGAAATCCAAAGAGATGTAGGTAAAGATTAGAGATGTACGATAAATTCAGTTGATAAGAAAGGAAGAAAGCCAATGTGTAGATAATTGCAAAAATTATAATTGTTTCAGATAAGTGGATTTAACGGTAGTACCTTAGAATAGATATAAGTATACAAGAGGAATAGGAACAAAAGACTTTAGTAGGGAAATGAGATTTCCAAGTTTTAGGAATGGTACTCCTACGGTAGTGAGAAGAAAATACACCTTATGATTAGCTCAATAAATATAATTTTTAGAATTGAAAATTTCCATTGTTAATATTTTCTTTTAGGAAATAAATATTGGGTTTTTGAAAAATGGTATGAAATTTAAATTGGTTTTTATATGGTGTAAATTTTGTTAAAAATGATCTATAATTATAGAGCATATATAGCTCGCTTGTTTCTTTGTAAGTAAGCAAAGATTTTAAATATAAAAATATAGGGTGTATTAAGTATCGAAAACATTGGTTACAACATTTATTGTTATAATAGATGTTTTTGTGGATAATAAAAGGAGCATAGACTATAACACTATTGTTATAGTAAGTGACTCCCAAGAGATATGTTTTTACATAGTATATAAGATTTATTACTATTTATTTAAATCCATACACTAGTATTTTTGGGTTGTAGTAATGGCGTTTTACGCAACATCTATTTTGACCCAAATAAAATGTGTTTTGATTTCTAAATATAGAAATAAAATGGTTTGTAAAGTACACTTATTATCTTAATAAGTATAAGAAAATGTTTTCTAGGTTATGGATATATTAAAACAGTTTTAAAGATGAGTTTTTCTGAAAAAATGGATAAGTTAGATATTAGAAAATATTTATCATGGGGGAATATAAACATACTGTAATCTATTGGAATGAAAAGAATAATAGTATAATTTTCTATCGAACCAATAAAAATGTTTTGTGTAAATTATAAGGAATATGTAAAAGAGATATACAAGGTATGGGAAGTACCATATTTTGTACAACCTATTTCAAAAAATATAAAATAAGTTCCTTGTAATTTCACATAAACATGAAATCCTCTTTTAAAAGGTTCATAGAAGATTTTTAAGGTTAATAATTTCTCATAGAGAAAGTAGTTCCAATACATTAAGGTATGAGATCGTGAGATGTAATAAGAAGATGTTTTGAAAACACATAAGGACTAAAAGAAAAGGGTTTGGTGAAAAAGTAAATAAGTTTTTGGAAATGAAAAACTTAGTAAAAGTAAAATTTGAAAATCCAAATTTTTATAGAAAACTGTAAAGGTCTTTAAAAGAAAAGGAGGAATCAGTTTTAGACTTAGAATTTAGAGGTTTTCCCCTCTAGGTTTGGGAAATAATGTAAATTCATAAGGCTGTAAGGATGCAAGTCCAGAAAAATGAAATATTGAGTAACCAAGTGTTTTTGAGTTTAATAGAAACTTGAATTAACACTTTTAAAGATAAAAAATTTTGGGATTTAATGTTTTAAATATTTAGAAGCTCTAGTTTTTGAAATAAGATGATAAATACCAATCCAAACTCTTAATGTGGAGTGGATAGGAATTATTTTCTAAGGAGTGATGGAAAAAGTGTAAGGCTGTATAGGAAATAGTAGTAATTATTTTTAAAATTAATGATAAAAGTTTCTGTGGAGTATATAAGACATTAGTAAGAACTTTGGATTACCGCTTCATGCATGTAGACTATAGAAGAAAAATAAAGTGGTATTAGTAAGATGGTAAGACACACATGGTTGAGGATGTGTATTCTTGATTTTGAGAGATTTAGAAAGAGCATCTTCCTTTAGTGGAATTTACGTATAGTAACAGTCTTCAAGTTAGCATTGGAATGGCACCTTTCGAAACTCTTTATGGAAGACTGTGCAAGTCACCTTCCTATTGGATAGAGTCTACAGAGTGATTGCCATGGTTCCAACATGGTTAAAGAGACTTCGGAGAAGACTAATTTGATTAGGAGAAAATTCGTATCTCATATCAGCATCTCTTTGATAATAAGTTTTCGAATTTCCTATTTTCATCTTCAGTTCTGAATAGGTTCTTTCCTTTATTATCCTTTGGGAGGGTAGGACTTAGGATTTAACCTATGGATGGTAGAATTTAATGTAAATATGCTATTAGAACATGTTATGTATGATGGATGCTAGTGGCTGCAAGTGTTTGCTAATGGATGCTAATGGACGCATATACTTACACTAGGCACTATTATCTCTTAGGGATTGGCCTAACTAGGACACTAGAGCATATGCATATGGATGAGTATGCATTTTAATTTTAATTTTATCTTTCATGGTTGCTATAAATGGACGATTATCACATGACTGTTGTATTTGGATGATGGTTGTAGCACGCATGTAGAACAATCAATTATCATTAGGGAATTTTGCATTCATTTAGATACATGGCATGGACATGATTGCATAAAAGGGGGTTCGACTAAATCAGTGGACTGCCTAATCTTTTGCATTATTTAGAAACACTGACACTACACTAATTGCATAAGTATCATAAATCGCATTAGAAAGACCTATGGACAATGGGTGTAATGGATGATGGTCAAGTAGTTTTTGTAGAACTTGGATGAAAACATTTATTTCATTCTTCTATCCATAGGGATTTCGGGGATGAAATCCTTAAGGAGGAAAGAATGTAACAACCCGAAAATTAAGCTATAATAATCAATTAACGAATTAATTAAATGAGAAAATAACTTTGTAAAATTATCAGAATTGAGCCATGGGTGTTGCACCATTGTGTCCACTGTAATTTTCTTGTCAATTTCCATACATAGAACGTCAAAATCCAATCTAGAACGAAGAAGATATGAATTAAACAAGAAATTAGAAATTTATATGTATATATATAGGGCTAGGTCGACACCTAGGTTGACCTACCCTCTGCCTAGGTCGACCAGCATGTCGACCTAGCAAGGGAGGCGGCCGACACCTAGGTCGATCCGTCTTGTTGAATGAACGAAGAATTTAATTCTTTGTTCCTATAAGCTTCAAACACATCATTTTGGATTATTTCCTCTCATCCGGTGCGTCCGTGCTTCCATCCGATGACGCCTATCAAGCCTATGACGTGATTGCACCAAATTCAACCTCCAAATCCAACGGTCTGAGATCCACAAGCGCCACTATAAATAAGACCCTATTCTCGTTCTAGATTTTCTCCATTTGGGTACACTTTCTTAGGTAGGACCCTAAAAGGAATAATTTTCCGGGGAGAAGATCATGTTAAATTAAAATAATTTAATACCCTCAAGTGGATCCAGGAAGACCAAGGGAAGAGCTAAGGACCACAGGTGAGTAATTAGTAATTATTTTAGATTTTTAAGTAATTTGAAAAAATATGGTTTCCAATAGTTGTAGTTTCTCTATGATTTTGGAATAATCTTTTTACCAGTTTATTTTCAGTTTTAGATTTGTTTTTCATTCTATTTCCTTTTAGCTATTCTTTTCAGTTATTTGTAGTTAATTACTGTTAATTATAGCTTTTCCATTTATTTACACTTAATTACAGTATTTATAGTTATTTACTATTATTTACGTTTTATTTATATCTTTTCTGCATTAGGATTTTCTTCTGTAATTGTCAGTTTCTTTCTATTTTTCCTTTTTATGCGATGGAATATAATAAATTAAAATGCGAATACAGACTAAATAATAAGAACACTGAAATTAGAGAAAATAAGATGCAAAATGTGAAGATTGTAACAAATTGGACTTGGACTGAATTTAAGCCTAATTATGATGTATAATTATGATTAAGAAGGGTAAAAAAAGAAAGTGGCTTATTTTTATACTTAGACCTTGGGTTAAGTTAATAAGCAATATTACAACATAGGTTATAATTAGAAACAGAATAGAAATAGGCTTATTTTGGGACTTTGAATAAATTAATAAGCAAAGATAGTAAGGATAACAGTAGAAGCTTACTTAAACAATTTATACTAAGTTAATAAGCAAAAGTAGAACCTGTACCAACAGCATTCCCTATTTCCTATGGACACGGGTGTCTCATAATAGCCTGAAGTTAGATGAGGGTACGCTTATGTTGTTTAGGATAGATAAAAAGGTCAATAAATAAAAGTTTAAATCATGGGGATTAGGACAAGGGGTGCAATTAGATTTTGTTTGACAGGGACCAGTACCAATAGCATTCCCTATTTTCTATGGAAACATGTGTCTCACTATAGCCTGAAGTGAGATGAGGGCACGCTTATGCTATCTAAGGTAAATAGAAAATCAAAAGAGGGAGCAACAGTTAGCGTGAACCCAACGGTGGTCGAGCATGTGGCCTCGGTGCAGGGGATATAATTCGCTATTAAGTTCCAAGCGCTTAGTAGGTGCCTTTCGTAAGCACCGGTGTCTAGCTTATAGTAGACACATTAGTAGAAGGCCAATCAAAGGGTTTGACTTCAGCCTAATTAAAGTATGACTAAGAATCCATCCTAATCATCCAATCGAATTAATCTAATTGTTAAATCATATTTTTTCAAGTTTTACCTTTCCTCATATTTCTTTATTTCCTTTTATACTGGAATTATTGCAATGTCTATTATCTTTACCTTGTTTAAGAATACTAGTAATTACTATAATTCACCAGACTTTTATTCTGTCCCACCCCTCTATTTTCCCCCTTTTCCCACATAGGCCAGCAAGGGTAAGGACGGTAGATTACGGACACTTGGAGACTTCAGTGGCAGAGACTTTCTCATGTATTCCTTTTCTTTATTTTCAGTTTTTAGCTTATTTGATGTACCGGTACTTTTTGAGGGATTGTTTTGTGATCTAATTTTTAAGAGACTGAGGTTATGATTTTCATATGACATATATTGGAATTTTGAGACATCTTATGTATTTGGTTTTATAACTCCATCTGATGAAGTTTGATTTCTGGTAAATTATTATTTTGCTTGTTTCCGCTGCCTTTATTTATTTTGTCTTGTGAATCTTAATCTTGGTAAGTTTTATCTATACCTACAATGCACCACATCTTTTAGTGTATCCTTTGGGATATAAGGGATGTGGGGTGTTTCATAGGGTCTAGCCTCTAGCAAAGAACCCACATTGAGAAAATCTGATTAAGAAAAATAGGTAGGCATAGGGTCTTATTTATAGTGTCACTTCTGGATCTCAAACCATTCGATTTAAAGATTAAATCTGGTGCAAGCACGTCATAGGCTCGCTGGGAACCATCGAATGGATACACTGACGCACATGATTGAGCTAAAATAGAAAAACACGTCACGATCGAAACTAAAGGAAAGTTCGTCCAAGTACATATGCGGGTCGACTGCCAGGTCGACCTTTATACGGCTTGGGTCGACCTATAGGTCGACCCAGTTATAGGGATGGTCGACCTTAGGGTCGACCTGACCTATATTTGTTTTTCTTGTTTATTTCGTAACTTCTTCGTTTTTAGCTCGGATTTTGACGCTCTATATACGGAAATTGAGCAGAAAGTCATGATGGACATAATGGTGCGACTCCCATGGTTCATTTCTGATAATTTCACAATGTTATTTTATTATTTAATTAGTTCGTTGATTAATTATTATAGATTAAATTTTAGGTTGTTACAACTAACTAAATTAACTACAGGATCAGTGTGCACAGGTTCATACAGTTATAAAAAAACACAATATTGTTTATACAATTGATAAATAAACTCAAATGGTAAACTGTCTCTAATATTAGTACGTCAAACACTATCAATGCCCCATAGTATCGCACAGTAGAATAAAAATAACGAGTCTAGTATAAGTATGAGAAAGCATTCCTCCTGCTCATTCATATATATAGCTCCACGCATCACTCATACCCAATATCTAGTTTAATCATTTAGAGATTATAAGAAGCAAAGCATAAAACCTCGAGTTAGATAAAAGTTTGGCATGAGCGATAAACAATCTCAAAATACAATGAAAGTCGATATAGTATATAGGAAATGGAATTGAGAATCATACCTGACATGTCCCTACATCCAAAGAGTTATCTCATAAACGTAATATATGCTGAACTACTATCGCATTGGAAAATATAGGTTATAGGGGTATCACACAGCAAGCAAAACAACCATCGCGTAGCCTAGCATCTCCCACTTAACTACGTTGGATATACAATAACTCTTACAGATGCTTAACTCATTTCCCACGCAGATGGCAAGGGATTGGACACACACTGAAATCCAATAATATAGGTATAGACAGACTACTCTGGGTACACACAGACTACAATGTCCCACTATCGAGCATCACAACCTTAGAGTTATCCATCGATCCCTTACAACATATATACCTCGCAGTTGCTCAACTCATTCCCACATAGATGTCTAGGGACTAAACACACGCAAAAGACCAACAATATGGGTATATGTCGACTAACCTAGGTGAAAACAAACTACCTTGTCCTACAAATAAGTATTACAATCTCATGTTTTACTCCTCGAGCTATCATGTAGAACTCGTTCTCTTAGTCCATCAAAAGATTCCATAGTCACTCGCCACTTGAATTGTCACATTTTATTTGGTTGTCACTAAAATCCCAAAGACATCTCACTCACCCTGGATTAATCCATCCTTACTCCAAGCTAACTCCCAAAACCGCCAAGTAACTCCTAGTCTTTCCCTGATGACCCTCCATGCCAAGCCCAAAGCTGACACCCCAAAGCTCTATTCCATGCTTTGTGTGGACTTGCTTCTATAACTGAACTAAAGTCCATCGAGCAACATTTCCTATTCGGCCATCGGATAAAAATAGCTAATAGATAGAATTTCCTATCTGGTCTCCCATCACGAACCTAAGTGCTACTAGATGGGATTTTATATCTGGTCTTCCACTACCGAACCAACCTAGACCTGAAGCCAGTCACCGGTTAACCACCACTGTACCAACCCCATGCCAAACCAAGTTTTACCGAACAAAATTTCTATAGCATTTCCAACGCTTCAGCATGTGCACTGATTCCATTTCTACACTTAGCACATCCACCCACGTGCATCGCTTATGCAACGATATGACTCTAAACACTTTAGAGCCTATCTGTCAAAGTTCGGTTTCACGGTTCCAACCTCTAGTGTGTTCCGATGAGCGTTTTAAACCACTCAAGAAAATAAGCATACGTACAACTAACATGGCATACAAGCAACCAATATAGCATGCATAAAGCATATAAATGGATTTATATCAACCGATTTGGGATTCATACCAAAATTGGCCTAAATCTAGCAATTTTTAGAAAATAGTGCATTTATAAGAATATATGTGATATTCAATTTAAAATCATTTTAAACCACTTTTAAATTCTTTATAAAAATATATGTGGGTTTTAAATATATTAAAAATCACATTTTAAAGTTAATGATCATTTCAAAACGTCATTTTAATACCATACTAAAAATCATAGTATAGTGAGAGACAACATTACTTACATTAACAAAAGCTATCCAATCATATGCCAAGTCGTAGTGAGCTCCAGAGTGCAATGCAAGCAACCACGTCCAAATCAGAACTCGTATGCAAAATATACGGACGATATAAGAAACTGGTTTACATAAATTAAATAACTTAACTAATCCTTAATTAAGTTAACTAATTATTTTCATAATCCAGTTTCATAATTACCTTACACGTAATCCATGCTTCTTCTTTTTTGTATAAGCATATCACGCAACCTCTTTCCCCCAGCTTCCTACTCATGCAAATCTCTAACACTTAATCACACAACATTACACATAGCAACAACCACCGCACCAATTGTCGCCTCCACTAGCTATACCTTCGACTGCTTCGACCAACCCGTGGCCTACCCTTTCCATTCATGTTTACAACACCAACTAAATGCCTTTGATCCACCATCAGACCATCGGAGACCGCCACCTGCCCAATGACACAGCTCCAACGTCGCCAATTCTACCCTGACCACCTGCGACTTCAGCATCATCCAACCATGAAGAAAACTTGAAGAATTATCCAATAAACCAATTTTTACTCCTAACTTCTCTATCTTATCGCCACCACCATGATTCCCCATGGCTCGGGCGACCTATGTCATCACCATCATCTCGTCGAGACGAAAAACCCACATCAACCAAGCCCAATTTAGTTCTCCTCCTAAAATCGCCCCTCGTTGGATTCACTATTTTGACCATTACAGTCAGAGTTGAGTCAAACCAAGGCCATAGTCGCATAGCACTCGAAAAAATAGAGAACCCGACTTTTATTATGGTGAAAATAGCGTTCATTTTATAAAAAAGGAGAAGAAAGTGAAGTGGGATGGGTTCCATGGAGTGGAAGAGAAGAAACGAAAATGGGAAAGGGGGATGTGTGGCTACATGGAAGAAAATAATATTTATAGGGTACGGGTAGTGTTAGGGTTTGAATGTACCCCATTATCTCTTGTTTTCAAAATTCCATTGCACGTTCTGTTTTAGTATGGATTCTAGGAATATCGAATTGGACAATTCTTCAAAGACTCAAACCGTTGTACTTTTTCCGTTTCAATGATACTAGTTTCGTCAAAATCCAAGACTGCATCCAAAGATGCAATTTTTAGGCATTTTTAAGTTGTATAGGCTGCTAGTACGCCCAATCTCGAAAATTCTTCACTACGCAGCTCGTATACTTTTTCTTGACCCAGGGACGGTTTACATTCATCCAAATTCTCCGATGCATTGGTCCACGCATGTCAGTGCAAAATGTTTAACTACCGAAAATGCCACAAGATATAAATCAAGGTAAAAATCGTCCGATAAAATTACTAAGGGTCAAAAATGTCACTACTCAACATCACCCAAAGTTATGTCCAAATGTGACTCAATATGGATTTAAAAATAATATATTACGATCCTCCGATACATAAAATACAAGTTGTTACATTATCCCCCGTTTAGGAGTTTTGCTTTTGAAATCCACAAATCGAACTGGTAAAAATCAACCATAGTTGTCCCACATTCCTAACAATCATAATAGGCATAAGTAATCATATCAAACATCATCCATCAAACACCAAACAAGCACACACAATATCGAACATCAAGAAGTAACTACCATGTTTATCCTAGCATCCAGGTTTTCAACTATCTAATATAAAGCACCAATTAAGAATCAGTTATAAAAGCTAATGATAAAATGGAAATCTTACCAAGTGAAGAGCTTTGAAAAAGCGGTCCTCGTGCTCTCCTCGATCTTCTATATGCAATCACCTTCGCTTTCGCTCCATTGAACCCCTATCACTTCATTGTCTCCCTCCTATGTTATTTTGCATCACTTCTATGGTACGAATAGGCTTACAGATCACAAAGTTTGTATTTTAATCTCCATATCATCTAGTCATCCCAATTCCATCTTTCCCAATGCCTCTTTTAAGCTCTTCTGAAACCCACTACCTAATAAAGGGTCTCGATCACTCACAATGCTCTTAGGCACAATGTGATATCGCATTATCCATTTTACATACAACACAGCCAGTTTGACTACCATTTTACTGGACTTGACAGGTATAAACTAGCACTTTTGTCAATATATTAACTATGACTCATATGCTATCATGACACTGTAACATCCCCCACTTGGAGGCCCAAAAATAGCGGCTGCGAATACTGCAGTCATTCATAGTTATTAATCCTCGGCAATCAAATACGATGATGTTAGATACATTGATACACAAAAACACCTGAATATGGAAAATTTTACAACATCAAACAAGTTCCACATTCCATTTCGAAATATTTCAATTTCGTTACATAATCCCACAATCGTAACCACGTTCAGATAAAATATAATTATTACATATAGGCCAAGAGCGACGTGTGAAGATGCCTCTTGGATGATCAGAGTACATAATTAGGCAAGTAAACACTTTACCATTACAACCAAAACACAACGGAATAAAAAGAAATCTTATTAACTAGCTTGCCTCCTGCACATCTCCGGAAGCTTTATTCGTCTTAAAGAGAACCTGAAAACTGTAAATCTTAAACTACTCAAATTAAATTAAGCAAAGGTGAAAACATAAACTTCGAGTTAGACATAAAACTTGGTATGAATAATAATCTACCATCTCAAACCATTTAGATATCTACTGAAACCACGTCGCTTAGTGGAACGAATTCTTCCCTCACTAGTATTATGACACACTGCATCTCTAGGCACATAGAAGTTCGGACATGACTAGAAGCATGGGTGGTCGGGTGAAATAAAAATCCGTAACATTGAACAGAGACTAAAACAAAAACATAAAATGATTAAAGTATTACAGCAGAACAAAACTTTTACTAATTATAAATTCATAGAAAAACAGCTTCATTAAAAACAACATTATCCCATACTTATTTCTAAAACCAAAAGTACCAAGTAGTATCCACCAAAACATAAAACATAACAAAGTTAAGAATATAGGTCCCTATATATAGAGTAAAGTATGGAAAAGAGAAACGAAGTACATGAAACAAAAGAACCAAAAGCTGAAGATAACAACTGCTCCAATGACCCTCCAAGCTGCAAAGAACTGCAACCTAGACCTGCCCTCTTGTGATTTGGGAAAATAGGGAAAATAGGAATGTGTCAGACATAAAGTCTTGTGAATGCTAAATAAAATGAAGCAGAAAGAAGAAAAACAGTTTAATTCCAGGTCTTCCCTGGATATCGCAGAGGGTGAACAATATAATGCAGTGAATCCTTCTTAGCTACAGTTTCTAAGAAGCCAAAGTCCATGGTCACTCTAGGGAAGTCAACCATGCAGTAATACTAAATGTTAATCGGTCTGTTGCACCTCATGTCCTTTCCAATCCACGTGCTATGTGAAAGTCATGCTCTTCACGCATGCACTATGACTAAATGCCTATTACATCTGACCGACGCCGAATCAAACAACCTTGCAGGACAACGAAGTTGCACTCAGGCTCTGCCAAACTGGACTCCTATCCTCATGTCTCCTCGGTCACCAACGTGGACTTGCCCATATCCAAAGTGTAGGTCCTTTGAAAGAGCGCTCGCAAGTCGGTTGGCTGTGCAAAATCCACCAACGATCTGCCTAAAGAAGTCAACGTCGGAGCACACTGGTCGTGTTCCGTCCACGTCGATCTGCTTGAAGAAGCCTACGATTGCGGATGTTATCTATCCTATGTACTAGCAACCTATGAAAGGTAACAAACATCCTTTCGAAACTACTTGCCCGCTCCTAGTACGTACAGCCAAAACTAATTTTGGTCTTAACTGCATGAAACACCTATCCAGACCTTTACAAGGTCTGCCTAACAAAGCGGCTCTAGATTTATTAATTTTACCGTTACAGTTTACATATTGTTTATTTTCATTAATCTTCTTTAGGTCTTTTAACATACGATTTGGCTATTTCATAATTTCCCTTTTTCTTACATAAATGGTTTTTCAATTTCATGTCCGTTAAATCTGTATGGTTTGTCTGTAATTTTGTACCATTTTTTTACATATTTACACTAACCTTTAGGGTTCATTTAATTTACATTTTCCCCCCTAATTTATGTTCTTCTTTTAGAGATTAAACTGTAAAAAAAATTTATCCAATAAGCCACAAAACATTTAATTACACAAAATTCCACTTTTACATTTTTAGGCCATATATGAAACAAGCAATTATGCCAATTAGACTTTCCAATTTTGTTCCAAAACCATATTCAAAATTATGAAATTATATCAATCAAAAAAAAAAATTTGTTCAAGTAACATATTTTGAATTTATTCAACTAACATATTCTACCATTTGAAATTGAATAACAATTCTAATTCAATTTAACTAAACCACTTATTTACGCCATGAAATGTGAATAACAATTTATTTGTTCCAAATTTCAACCCAAACATGAATTAGAATTGAGAAGTGATAGAAGGAGAAGGTACAATCATTTTCATAAATCTTATCTATGTCATACAACGTGAATAGACAATTTGTTTATCCCATATTTTAAACCAAACATGAATTGGATTTGAGAAGTGAAGGAAGAAGAAGTTGCAATAATTTATATCTATTGTCAATTAATAACAAAAATTAATTCATATTAGCACGCCATAAAAGAATTGAAATTGAACAACTTTATTTTTCTATTTCATATTCATTCCTATTCACCTGGCACTTGAGCTTATATAAATTTGAAAAGGCTTTGCTTTAATCTTTCTCCCTTTGATTCTTCTAAATTCCCCGAATTGCTTGAATATATATATATATAGATAATTTAATTTGGTAGAGATTTGCTTATTTAGTATAGAAAAGGAGGAAGAATAATACACACTAAATTTTGCTGTAGAATTATGGCAACGGCTGAATAAGAGATTAAGTTTAGGTTAAATGGTTTATCTATAGATTGTTTGAGTTAATATAATCCATTAGATTATTTTAGATTAAATCTGGTTCTTTCATTTACTTAATGGTTATCCATTCTAGGCCTTACACATTACTCAACCAATAAAATTTAGCCACCTCATCCTATTGCATCAGTAGAGCTAATGGGAAGCCGCCACATGTCAGAAACAATGCTGAAATGTGTAGGAAAATCTCTAGAACGAACTAGCTAAAAAAACATTACTCCAGATTTTGGGTGAAAGCAGGACTTGATCCCTGGTCACTAAGGAAGTCAACATGTGCCTTTACCACTGTACCAAATGCGGTTTTAATTTCTTCTTAATTATATTTCCCATATAAATATCGGGGTGTTACATTCTCCCCCTTAAAGGATTTCGTCCCAAAATCTCCAAAGACGGAAGAATGTAATTGACAACCAGCATCCAAGAACTACATCCATCTACGCAACCATCATCCATTTCTGTCATTGTCCTTATATTCAACTAATGTAATTTATGATTCATGCAAAGTGAAATGCATATGAACTTACCTAATGCGAAAAGGTAGTTGGTCTACTAATTCAATTGACCTCCTATAATGCGAGGATGCTTATGTCATGCAACAAAATGTATGTAATTACCTTAGTATAATTGATAATTCTATATGTATGTTTCAGTCATTCACCTGAATACACCATCCAAATGCAACATCTATTTAAACACATACATACACACAGATATATACAACCATGTGCAAATTCAATAGATAATAAGCATGCATATGTAGGTGTTTGTACCTAGTTGCCCAATTATCCTAATAAATATCTATCTAGTGCATGCAATGCATCCATTTGCAAACAATGGCATCCACTTGCAATCATTTTCATCCATCAAACACAACATGCCCTAATGACATGTTTATAACCAAGCTACCATCAATTCGCCTAAAGATTATCGAAAAGACCCTAACTAAGGAAAGATCAAAGATAGGATATTTAAAGTGTTACCTTCAAATAGAAAAGGATAAGAAGTTCGAATTCTCTCCTCAGATTCCTATGTGCACTCCTTTGGGTCATCTTCCCATTGAACCTTCACTAGAGGGACTTCCTTGTTGCGTAATCTCTTGATGCCATGTTCCAATATACGGGTGGTGTACGACGCAAAAGTGATTTGCACTCTACCTCCACTTTCCTTAGTTGATCGGGTTCTATTACTACTACAGAATCATGTAGACACTTCCTCAGATGCGAAACATGAAAAACAACGTGAACTTCGGCCAACTTATTTGGAAGATCAACTCTATATCCACTTTTCCAATCCGTGCAGTAATACGGAAGGGTCCTGCAAATCTCGATGCCAACTTACCCACTGAGCCAAATCTCATTATGTTTCTCAGAGGAGAAACCTTGACAAAAATCATATCTCCAACCTTAAACTCCAAATCTAAACGTCTTCTGTCGGCAAATGACTTTTGTCTATCTTTTGCAGTCTTCAACCTCTTGCAAATCAAATCCACCTTCTCAGAAGTTTCCCTCACCAAGTCTGGTCCAAGCAAGATCCTATCGATGGTATCCCACCAACAGGCTGGTGATCTACATGGTTTGCCATAGAGGGCCTCGAACGGTGCCATCCCAATGCTTGCTTGATAACTATGATTACATATGAAATGCACCAAAGGTAGGTGATCTTCCCACGAGCCTCCAAAGTCAATGATGCACAATCTGAGAAAATCTTCCAAAACCCTATTAACCCTCTCAGTATGTCCATCTGTCTAAGGGTGATATGTCGTGCTTAGATTCAATTCCGTTCCTAAGGCTTGCTGAAGTCTCCTCCAAAACTCGCTGGTGAATAATGGATCCCTGTCGCTTACAATGCTGGTGGGAACTCCATGAAGCCTCACAATCTCCCTTAGATAAAGGTCGTTAAAGAAGTTGTCATCCTATTACTCTTAATTGGTATAAAATGAGTGCTCTTCAACAGTCTACCTACAGTGACCCAAATGCTCATGTTCCCTCTCTATGACCTTGGTAATCCATCCACAAAAACCATAGAGACGCTCTCCCATTTCCATAATGGAATATCGATGGCTGCAATGGTCCTCCAGGCTTCTTCTATTTCGCCTTTACCCTTTGGTAAGTGATGCACTTCGATACATACTTTCCCACCCTCTTCTTTATGCCGAGCCAATAGAATTCCCTCTTTATATCCCAGTACATCTTATGACCATAGGGGTGCGCTATCATCCTAGAATGATGTGACTTGGCCAACACCGCATCTACTAAATCCTCACAACGGGGAACACAAAGTCTACCATCCCTTCTAAGCCATCCTCTAGTGTCTATGGTATAGCGCATAGATGTGGTGATGACTGATGTGCACGTAAATGTGTATATATATACACATCCATATTATCTATTTTTCTTTAAATAAATGTCATATTTGGGTATTTAAACATGTTAAAATACCTAAATATGATATTTATTTAAATAAAAATAGACACAATATGGATGTATGTATATGCACATTTACATGCACATCAAATACTCATACGCTTATCTTTTTATTCATCCTCGAATAAAGAAAAACTAAGATAAATCCTTTTTGTAGGGAGCACGATTGCATTGAGCGTGTGCAACAAGCCGTTAAACCACTAGGTGTCCCTGGTAGGGTGAGTGTTGTCTCGTGAGGGTTTTCAGCGGAAACTACCCACAAAATCCAGATGCAGGATAAGAATATTTACAAAATGCAAGATTTATTTACAAAGAGATGAATGCGAGTTTTTGAAAATATTTATAGACACAAATAAGTTAAATATATGTTTTGTTCATTATCTTGAAACTTAAGTCATTTACTCGTCAAAATTTCCAATAAAAACGAAGTTATCATAACAAATGGGCTATAGTTTAACTTGTTGTTTCGGTCGATAATATAGTGTAACTATGAAATGGATCCTTAGTTGATTATCAAAATTTGTCAAAGTGGTATTTTCATTTCTTTTCAATAACAAGTTAAATCAAAAAATTCAAAATAGTGCTTGGATTTCAATTGCTTACTCTCTCTTATTTGAAAATTTTATTAATATTAACAATATTTACATATGCCTAACTCAAATAAACTAAGGCCAGATATATTACCCATGCACTACCTTTCGAGCTTACGTGAGGGGAATACAGAGCATGGCGAGTGAACATACAAGTGTGAACATTTATCGACTATAGGCGTTATTAAAAAGAATTTTTATATGTACATACACCTAACTCAGATAAACTGATGCAAGATATACCAATCATGCACGCCTTTCAGGCTTACCTGAGAAGGGTATAGATCGTGGCGAGCAAAACATGAGTGTGAACCCATGACTCTAGGTGTTAAAAAGATATACATATATACAAATGTTTTTATACTTATATATTCTTTTGTGTTTTTTTCTATTAATTTTTTAGAAAGAGGGAGTTCTGCAAAATCATCTTAGCACCATTTAACTTAGAAGATAAAATTGTTATATCCTTTACTTTAAATTTACTGCTTTTTTTAAATAAGTTCAATTAGATATACTTTACAGTTAACACATATAAACCTTCCTATATACTAGTTAAACCATTGTTATTTGTAATCAAACTTCATTTTTATTTTTGTTAAGAAAATTAAATTTTAAAAAAAATCAATTTATTAACCAAAACTTATACTTATCCTATCGTGTTTCTTCGAAAATAAATCAAAATGCTAAAAAGAAAATGTTTTTGAGATTTAGAAATTTTTAGATTTTTTTGAGTTAAAAGAAAAGGAAAATTCAAAAATGCCATAAAACTTAAAAAAATGAAAGTGAGACTCCCCAATCCCCCTCCACACTTAGATTTTACTATGTCCGCACAGTAAATACATGATATAATGAGTGTAATGGGGAAAAATATGTACTTATTTACAAAAGAGGGTTAACATTCTTACTAGACGTGGCTTGGCTCATGAAGAATCATGAGCTCCTCCTCTTGGTTACTTAGCAATTCCAAGAAAGGTTTCAAATGATGACCATTGACTTGAAAATTGATCCATCCATGTGGTTTTCTATTTTTATGGCACTATGTGGAAAAACAGTTCATACCACAAATGGTCCGGTCCATCTTGATTTAAGTTTCTCAGGGAATAAATGATGTATTGAGCCATATAAAAGAACTTTTTGGTTAGGCAAAAACCTTTTTCTTAGGATTGACTTGTCATGAAAAACTTTAGTTCTTTCTTTGTAAATTTTCTCGTTTTCATATGCGTTGTTCCTACGTTCATCTAGTTCGTTCAGTTGTAATTTTCGGTTTTTGCCAGTTTTATCGAGATCAAAGTTTAAATTTTTTATTACCCACAACACTTTCTATTCGATTTCAACCGGTAAATGGCAAGCTTTCCCGTAAACCAAACGAAATGAGGACAATCCAAGGTTAGTTTTAAAAGCAATACAGTAAGCCCAAAGCGCATCGGTCAATTTTTGAGACCAATCTAATAGATTTCTCCAAGATTTGTTTTATTTGACGATATGAAACTACAGCTTTCCCATAAGTTTGAGGATGATATGGAGTGGATAACTTATGGTTTACATTATTTCGTCATTAAAATTTCAAAATAACAATTGCAAAAATGGGTTCAACTATCATTGATTATTGTGCAAGGTGTGTCAAACCTCGAAAATATATTTTCTTTGAGAAATTTTACAACAATTTTATGGTCGTTGGTTTTGCATGAAACGGCTTTGACCCATTTTGAGACATAATCGACGGCGAGAATGATATACAAGTTTCCAAAAGAATTGGGAAAAGGTCCCATAAATTCAATACCCCAAACATCAAAGATTTTGATCATTGGAATGGGGTTTAGAGGCATCATATTCGTTAAGAAATCCTTCTAAGCATTTGGCAATGATCGCAGGTTTTGTAAAATTTGAATGAGTCTTTGAAAAAAGAAGTCCAGTAGAAACCACATTGAAGCGCCTTTTTCGCAATTTTTCACGGACCGAAATGTCCACCGCACGCTTGATCGTGGCAAAATGAAAGAACACTCCTAATCTCATTATCTGGATGCAACGTCAAATGATTTGGTCGGGACAATATTTGAACAAGTAAGGATCGTCCCAATAAAAATATTTCACTTGGGACATGAATTTGCATTTGTCCTTTTTGGACTAAGATGAGGGAATTTCTTTAGTGACTAAGTAGTTCACTATATCAGCATATCAAGAATCGACAGAAATTGAAAGAAGTTGTTCATCGGGGAATTTTTCATTGATTTTAAAGGCGATGGCGTGTTCGAAATAAGAGGCAAGTGATCGGCTGTGACATTGCCAGATCCTTTTTTTTCTTTGATTGTAAGGTCAAATTCTTGAAGTAAAAGGATTCAACAAATCAAACGAGATTTAGCATCCTTTTTGGCAAAAGGTATCAAAAAGCAGTATGGTAAGTGTAGATTATGATGTGTGAACCTATCAAGTAAGGTTGAAACTTTTCGAGCTCAAAAATGACAGCTGGAAGCTCTTTTTTGGTTGTTGTGTGGTTGAGTTGAGTGTCGTTCAAAGTCATACTCACGTATTAAATGACATGAAGGATTTTCTTGATGTGTTGTCCTAAGACAATACCAACCATGAAGTTAGAAGCGTCACACATTATTTCGAAAGGAAGATCCCAATTGGGTGCATAAATGATTGGAGCAGAAATGAGTTCGTTCTTAAGACGTTCAAAACAAGAGATACATACAGATTTAAAATCAAATGGAACGTCTATGCTGAGGAGAGTCGTCAAAGGACGAGTGATTTTGCTAAAATCTTTCACAAAGCGTCGGTAAAAGCCAGCGTGTCCTAGAAATGATCGAATGTCCTTAACATATTTGGGACTGGGTAGGTTTGCGATGACATCAATTTTCGCTTTATCTGCCTCAATGCCTTTATTTGAGATGATATGTCCAAGAACTATGCCTTGTTTGACCATAAAGTGGCATTTTTCCTAATTCAAAGTCAAATGTTTTTCTTTACATTTATTAAGAACCAACTTAAGATGATATAAACAATTGAAAAAAGAATTACCAAAGACAGAGAAATTGTCCATAAAAGCTTCTGGAAAGCATTTAATAATGTTAGAAAAGATGCCAACCATGCATCATTGGAAATTAGCAGGAGCATTACAAAGTCCGAATGGCATACATCAATAAGTAAAGGTATCGAATGGATACATGAAAGTCGTTTTCTCTTGATCTTCAGGAGCGATCGGAATTTGGTTATAGCCGGAATAACCATCAAGGAAGCAGTAGAATTAATGGTCGGCTAAATGTTCAATCATTTGGTCGATGAAAGGAAGAGGGAAGTGATCTTTTCATGTTGCAGCATTTAATTTTCGATAATTAATGCAAACATGCCAACCAGTATGAGTCCGAGTAGGAATGAGTTCGTTAGCGTCATTTGTTATAACGGTAAGTCCGGACTTTTTAAGAACTACATGAATTGGGCTAAACCATGGGCTATCGGAGATGGGGTATACGATATCGTTATTGAGGAGTTTAAAATTTTCTTTACGAACCGCATCTTTCATTTTTGGGTTAAGCCTCCATTGTGCATCACGAGTGGGTTTGGTTTTGTCAATTAAGTGAATGCGATGTTGGACAATAGCAGAGCTAATTCCCTTGAAAGTAAAGAAATTTCTTGATCAAGAGAAAGAGTCATAGAAATTATGATGGAAAACATTTCGTTATCACCTAAGTATGTGTACTTAAGGTGATCGGGCAGGGGCTTGAGGTCCAACTTTGGGAGTTGCTCAATCAAAGAATTAGGTTGAGATTCGGACTCCACTAGAAGTGATTCAAAGGGAAGAGTGTATTCAATCTCGTTGGGGATATCATGAAACAATTTTTCATACTCAACTTCACGTTCATCATTGTCATTTTTGAAGTTTTCGTGAATGGCACTAACTTTCAATGTTAAGTCATGAAGTTCATTCGATTGGCTTTAAAGATTTAAAATATTAAGATCCAAAGTCATGTTTCCAAAAGTAATTTTCATCGAACCGTTACGACAATTCATTAAGGCATTTGAGGTGGCTAAGAATGGTCGGCCTAAAATCATTGGAATTTGATTCGTAAGGTTTGCCATGGGTTGTGTTCGAGAAAAATAAGGTCAACAGGGAATATGAATTGCCCTACTCTAATAAGCGTGTCCTCGATTTCTCCCATGGGCTTTTTAATGAAGCGATCAGCAAATTGAAGTGTGACTTTTGTGGGTTTGAGCTCACCAAAGCCTAATTATTCATACACAGAGTATGGAATTATATTGACACCCACGCCTAAGTCTATCAAACATTTGTTAATCGTCTTGTCTCCAATTGTACAAGAAATCATAGGGCAGCCATGATCTTTGTATCTAATAGGCATGGATTGGGACAAGACTTCACTCAAACAGGTGGCTAAGAAGTAGCTTTTGGGTGCACAAGTCCTTATGAAATTTCGCATATGTGGGGACTTGCTGGAAGATGTCAAGAAGTGGGATGTTAACTTTCACTTGTTTAAAAATTTCCAACATTATTTCCATTTGGTCCGAGTGTTTCTTGGGTCAAAGAAGATGTGGAAATAGGATGCGATACTCAGCAGGTGGGTCTACTTGAGTAGTAGAAGATGAATTTTGATTGGCATTTGATTTGACGATTGGCTCCACGTTCTGTACCGATTCGTTTATTACTGTAGAAGTGTCGAGAGAGGTTTTCGGTAAAAAAAATTGATTAACGACTTAATTATCGATTTGTTTACTAGAACGTAGAGTAGTGATAGCATTCAATTGCATGACATTGCTATCTTGAACAATATGGGCTTGATTGTATTTTCGTTTTGATTTCTGGGATTTGGAATGGGCTGGCTTAGGAATGTTCCTCGTTCGCGTTCACTTATAGACGTGGCTAATTGACACGTTTACATTTCAGGCTTTACAATTGATTGGTTTGTGTTTTGCATATATGAGGTCAATAAATTTTGCAAATTGTTGTTTGATTGAAAGTTTTGAGCAGTTGCTTTAGCCAATGTTTCAAGAGCTTTCTCAAGTGAACTTAAATGTTTATCGTCTTGGGGAGGATGAGCAGAATTTGGTTGAAAATTTGATTGTTGCGGTTGATTATGAGACGGACCCGCAAAGGTTGGTTGAAAATGGCTGGATTGAAAGGGAGGATTTGAAGCATTATTTGGAAATGCTTGAAAATTCGGACGAATCGTATTCGTGTTAGGATTGTTTGGGTTCCAAGCAAAATTCGGATGAAGTCTCCAACCAAGATTGTATGTTGGAGAAAAAGGGTCGTTTTTTCTTTGTTGAAAGCATTGATTTGTTCGGAAAAATTAGGGCATTGATCGGCTATATGATTAGGATCATTACATTTATAACACATGGGTTGGGAAGCTTGGTTCATTTGATTCGATGAGAAAACGTTATCGATTTGTTAATCATTGCGTCAATCTCAGCTTCCAAGGCCAAAGATGATCTAGTTGAGTGTGCGCTCGATCATGAGTAAATTGTTTTTTTGTTCGAACGTTCCCATTGGGATGATTTTTTGGCAAGGTTTTCAAGAAATTTCCAAGCATTGTCGTGATGTGGGAAAGAAAGTTTCCTAGGCACATTGATTCGAATATGGTTCGTGAGCTATTTTCAAGTCCATTGTATAAGATTTGGCAAATCATCTATTTTTCGAAGTTATGTTGTGTACATATTATCAAAAGCTCTTTTAATCTTTCAAAATATTTTCCAAATTGTTCTCCCCTAAATTGATGAAAATTTACGATTTCATTCAGATTTTACTCATTCTTACCAAGGGGTAGAATTATTTAAGAACGCTTTTATAAATTCTTCCCATGTTTTTATCGAGTTAGACGGCAAGCTGTACAACCACTTTTCAACGTAATCCGTAAGAGTGAATGGGATTAATCTAAGTTTGATTCTATCATCAAAGAGTTGTTGGAGTTTCATGATTGCACAAATTTTTTCAAATTTAGTCAAGAAAACGTATGGGTCATCATGTTTAAAATTGCCAAATTTTAGAAGCGGGGCAATATGGTTCGAGTGAATTTCGAAATGGTTACCAGTAGGGGCGGGTAACGTGACGCAAGATGGACTAAAAATTCTATCAGGAAAGATTCTATGCATAGGAGTTCGAGGGGCGTTCTCATTCTCCATTTCGAGAGGATCGTCTATTCAATTAACGATTAGTTGCTGAGACGCGAGTCCAACGATCTGTTGTTGTGTCACGAGTCTAAGTACTCATGCACAAGTGAAAGTCGAAAAGAGAAAGAGGCTAGGAAGTTATTTTTATTTCATGAAAAATTGAGCTTACAACTTGCATTCTAATTTCCTACGTAATTTTAAAGGGTAAGAAGATATCTACATGTACATAAGTGGGCTATTTATACATGCATAAAACCCTAATACACTTTTTAGGGTGTTTCTCAAAATGCTCTTTAGGAAGTATGGCCACCAAGTAACCATTAGCCTCTAATTAATCCACCATCAAATATGCATGAAGCTTTAATCTCCACTTAGTTGTCCATTAGCTTCTATTGTAGATTTAGGTAAGTGGATGGGGTCCTCCATGATCATGAGTTTGAATTATTTCCTTCTTCGCTCCTTTGTATTCTCTTGTGCATGAATATATCTTCATGAAACCCTCTTCCATATGCATCCAAATTCCCATAAAATTCATAAAAAATGTCCAAGTAAAAATTCTCAAATTGACATATGCACAAAAATAACCATTTTGCCCCTGTATGAAGATGAATATACGATGATTTGAAAATAATTGGATTTTGGTTTAAACATGTTAAAATACCCAAATATGACATTTATTTAAATAAAAATAGATAGAAATGGATGTATATATGCACATTTACATGCACATCAATGACTCTCCTCTACCAAGCTTATCTAAAATGTCCTTTAACTCTTCGTTCTCACCTTGCCTTGCTTCAATCTGCTCCATCAAAATAGGCTGGACGTTAAGGGCTGCTAACAATCCTAGAGAAAATCTAATGGAGGTATAAAATCAAAGGTAGTAATGTATTCCAAATGCTTCCATTCCAAAAACAGAGGACTTAAAACCACTTTGTGTCTACTCAACGCATCTGCCACTACATTACCCTTGCCAGAGGTGTAGGAAATCTCAAAGCCATAAAAGGCTAAAAACTCCATCCATCTTTGTTGTCTCAAATTCAAGTCTTTCTGAGAGAATAGATACTTCAAAGACTTATGATCCGTGAAAAGCTCAAATCTTTCTCCAAAAATATAGTGCCTACAAGACTTGAGAGCAAAAACTATAGCTTCCAACTCAAGATCATGCGTCGGGTAGTTCTTCTCATGCGTTTTCAACTGTGTACTCACATAGCACACTACCCTATCCTCTTGCATACCGCCCCTAGCCCCATACCACAAGCATCCGTATAAACTGAGAATGGCTTGGTTCCATCCGGTAATACCAATACGGGCGCGGTAATCAATGCTTCCTTCAATCGACCAAAGGCATCCTTACACATGGCATCCTAAACAAAAGCTGAGTTCTTCTTAGTAAGGTGGATAAGTGGAGCTAATGGCCTAGCGAATCCTTAATGAACTTCCTATAGTTTCCCGCAAGACCAAGGAAACTCCTTATGTCTATCGAATTCTTAGGGGTCTGCCAATAATGTATTGCTGCCACTTTCGTTGGATCTACTGCAAGTCCATCCTCTGAAAGGATGTGTCTGAAAAAGTGAACCTCAACCCTTCCAAAATGGCACTTGGAGAACTTCACCTTCAACTTATGTGCTCGCGGGATCATAAGAACTTCTTCCAAGTGAACAGCATACTCCTCCTTGCTTCACGAATAAACCAAAATTTCGTCGACAAACACCACCACAAACTTATTCAATAATTCGTGAAATACTCGACTCATTAGGTCCACAAAATATGCGAAAGCATAGGTTAGCCCAAATGGCATGGCTAACCACTCAAATAACCCATTCGAAGTCCTAAATGCAGTCTTCTCGATGCCATCCTCTACCACACATGACTAATGAAAATCCATGGCCAAATCGAGCTACGAAAATACCTTGGCTCCGACTAGCTGGTCGAAGAGATCATCTATACGGTGAAGAGGACAATGATTCTTCTTGTCGGCTTATTATGCTCCCTATAATCCACGCAAAGTCAGAGAGAGCCATCAGCCTTAGTGGCAAAGATGACGGGTGCGCCCACTCAGAAATGTTCCTACGAATGAAGCCTTTTCTCCAAAAGCTCTCCAATCTGCTTGCTCAACTCACAATGTTCCATAAGAGCCATATGCCTTACCGGTAATGCAATCGATTTAGCATTATCGACAAGATAAATCTTGAACTCGGTCTCTCTTCAAGGTGGAAGGCCAGCAACCTCCTTGAACACATTTGGAAATCTCTAACAACGGGTTCCAAACTCAAACTATCGGGTGATAAGTCAAGAGAATAAAGGTAACTCCACATGACCGATCCTATAGGATCACTAGAAACCACCAAGGTACATCCACTACAAGTGTCTAACCTCAATACCCTCTTATTTCAATCAAGAACAGCACTATACATGGATAGCCAATCCATACGAATTATAATAGTGTCGACGATGAGGTAAAGTATTAAAATAGCATTAAGGCATTACTCATATCCCCCTTAACACATTTTATATATTCCCATGGTCTATATAATGCCGTAAGCACCCTCGCGCTCCAGATGTCCCTCCATGCTGCCGACCACCGCGCGAACTCTCCTCCATCAATCGCGACGAGAGAAGGCAGCCGCCGCTGAAAATATACGAACCCTAATCAAATAGTTTATGATGACCCGACCATCAAACCACCAAGCGAACACCATCGATGGCCTCCCTATGCCACTCTCCACAATATTGTACCAACGAATCATCGATCGACCGATGATCATCACCAACCAATTTGAATGGCCAAGATGAATTCCCTTATTTCTGGCCATATAGAAATCCAAATCGAAAAAAAACTGCAGATTTGACTTGCGCTCGTTGAGATCTTCGAGTCGATATATAATTTGATGTGATTTTGAGAAGTTTGATTTTGATTTGATTTTGGAATTGAATTTGAAATTGAATTAGGATTTGCAGCCATCGGAAGGAATAAGAAGCAGATAGATGGATTTGTATGTACAGAAATCAGGAAATGAGAAACAACTAGGGTTTCTAACATGCTATTTATAGGTGTAGCTGAAATAGAAAAGAATGGACCAGATCGATTTGGATTGGAACGATAAACAACCCGAAATGCCCGTTACGCCTTCGGAACGAAAATGGGTAATTCCATATATCAATATAGATGTTTTCAATAGTTTTAAACTCGATAGAACAAATTTCAAGTCCTAATTCTATTGTCTGAAGAAGTTAGCTTAAAACCATCTTATATCAAATTGATTTCAACTGAATTTAATTAAATTGATATCTACGGGTTTCAAGTCCGTACGATCAAACGACAAGTCCAATCACTGTGAAATTTGAAATCTTATAATAATTCACCTTTACGAAGTCGATGACACTGGTTTTTCCGAAATCCGAGTCAGTGGCCAAAATGGCTATTTTCACGTTAATTAAATAAATTAATATTAAATTAATTAATCACTTTTTAATTTCAAGTCTTATAAGTAACAGATTTTATCATTTTTGATTACTTAGACCCTTTCAATAATTTAATAACAAATTTACATGTCAATTCAGTGTTAAATATTACACTACTTACAGCGTTCAATTTGAGCTACAATGAAATCTAATTAACTACACTTTTAATTCCACAAATTGATTTAATTTTTATTTCAATCTTTTATTTAATCAATTATTACTCTATAGATATAGTTAATATTGGTTTATATCTTAATACATTAATATTTTTCAATTTCATCTTTTACCATATTTGTTGCAGTATTTCAATTACTTTAATTTTTTGTCAATTTTATTATAATTTAAAATCTCAATAAATATATTTATCTTTGGTTTACTCTTTTATAAAGTCAATTATTGCCTTGTGAATAAAGTTAACCTTTCTACACATTTTATTGCATTTACCATTTTCAATTATCGTCTTAACTCATATTAAAGTAACATTAAATTATATTTAATTGCAGTTGATTAAATGAATTGGTAACAAATAACAATCTCTATTTAATCACATTTGTATGTTTGTTATCTACACACAAATGTTATAGTTACTTACACAACATTCATTTTTTCTAATTCACAATTTATTACATACTATTTAATTAATACAACATTTAAATTATCAATTACTCTTTTAATCCAAATAAATTAATACACACATTATTACAATTTAAAATGGACACAAATTGACCTCCTGGATGCAATTCTACTTATTCAGGAGTTATTCAATTTATATTCACTATTGGGTCAACCTAACAGGTTATTCTGCCATTTCTCCCCAAACTACAGTTATGGGTCCATTTTAAAGTGAATATGTACATGAAGAAGCAAAGATAATAACATAATAATACCAATACCTGTAGTTTAATATCCTTGAAACCATTTTATATAAACTTGGCTAATCCCTTTAACCTATTACTCAAGGAAAACTTCTTTAAAAACTCCATGCTTAAATTCATTTCAAAACTCTTTTATTATGCCATGATTTTCCCTTAAAATGAGATTTGGTTATATGTTTTGAAATCTAAAGCTTTTGAAACCTTACAACATCGCTTTCGAAACCCCTGGATAACCTCCTTCAAAAGCATTGAAAACTTATTTTCAAAACAATCAACATATACCTTTCAGAGCTCTTTCATTTATCATTTTCGAAACAAAAATGTACCCTTCGATACTTAATAATCCTTAGAAAGCTTCGAAACCAATGAAAGTAACTCTTTCGAAACCAGCGGGTTCTGCTTTAAATCATCTTTTGGGTCAAAGTGAATAAGTATGAAAGTATCTCTTTCAAAATCTTTCATCTTCATATAAAATTGATTAGGGAAAGTTTGAAGGCGTCGACACCATCCTTTCGAAAGCTTCAAAACATTTAAGTAAAACAGTGAAGGTTAGCATCGAAACCTCTTTTCGACACCATCGCCTTCGAAACCCTTAAAGCCATTCGAAAGTATTTAGGAAGTGGCTTAGTACAAGTTTAAAACAAAGGACACCCATTAAAAGCATTGATGGCTCGAAAGGAAAAGGAACGGCAGTAGGGTTTCGACTAGGTTGAAACCACTTATTTCGAAATCATTGTTTTATAATTAAAGGAACTCATTCGAAAGCTCTTACTTAAAAATGAAAGATGGCAACCCTATTCGAAAGCTAGTTAGAAAACCCCTTTCGAAAGCATATGTTTCGACTCCTTCGAAAGCTCTTAGTAAGACAAAGCAGGCGCGTAACATTTGAAAACAAAGCAAAGGTTTTGACCCCATCGGAAGCAAGGTTTTCAGCATCATGCCTTCCGCCTTTTTCGGTCCACTTCGTACTAATCTCATTGATACCATGTGTATTGGTTTCAACTTTTGTAGATTTCAGCTAGGTTGTTTTCGACTGAGTCAAAGCAGAAGTATATGGTCGAAAGGAACTTCTAAAAGAGGCAGAACCCACTTTTCTAGGTAAAAGCTGAGTTAATACTAATTTTAGTAATTGCCTTTTAACTAACCTGCCTATTCGTAAACATTTGATTGGTTACCTTAAATTTTCAAATTCTTTTCCAAATAACTACCACATAATTACAGATCTAAATCAAGGAAAATTTAACCATTAAGCCCTTTTATTACATAAAACCAATAATGCAAATAAGTCATTCTTTTAAAATAATCTAATTTCATTAGCAAATCACTTAGGAAAAAACCCCAAAAATTATAGAAATTGTAATGACCTGTCATTTGGAAGTTCAAACAGACAAACATGTCAGACTCAAACCATACAAAAGGGTAGATTGTTATGGGGTAGATAAGCAAAAAACAGAGAAAGAAAGAAAACAAGTACAGAATCTCGCAGCGGAATGACAAAATATAATAATCAAATAAACAGTTCATGAAGCTGTTTACAAATAACATTGATTAAACCTTTATAATACAGGTCAAAGTTACATACAACAATAATAATTAATATATAAATGCAGCGGAACAACATGATGTAGTGGAATAAATATAATACATAATAATGGTATAAAAAATCTTCGTCTTCATCCTCTAGAAAGCAGTCTTCGATAAACTGAAAAGCTCAGACTGACCCGAGCGAATTGAAAAGACAAAACACTCGAGTTAGAACTAAAAGATCTTATGTAAGTTAAATCAACGGTAATTAAATATGAGTGTAACGATGTCAGAGATGTTTACGGAGTTTGACATCTCCTATCCAGTGTCTAACGTGAGTGCAATAATTTAAGGTGTTCGGGATTCCCATCTCCTAAGGATCCGTTAAACTATCTACTATGCAGTACAATACGCTATTATAATAGTGTCGACGATGAGGTAAAGTATTAAAATAGCATTAAGGCATTACTCATATCCCCCTTAACACATTTTATATATTCCCGTGGTCTATATAATGCCGTAAGCACCCTCGCGCTCCAGATGTCCCTCCATGCTGCCGACCACCGCGCGAACTCTCCTCCATCAATCGCGACGAGAGAAGGCAGCCGCCGCTGAAAATATACGAACCCTAATCAAATAGTTTATGATGACCCGACCATCAAACCACCAAGCGAACACCATCGATGGCCTCCCCATGCCACTCTCCACAATATTGTACCAACGAATCATCGATCGACCGATGATCATCACCAACCAATTTGAATGGCCAAGATGAATTCCCTTATTTCTGGCCATATAGAAACCCAAATCGAAAAAAAACTCCAGATTTGACTTGCGCTCGTTGAGATCTTCGAGTCGATATATAATTTGATGTGATTTTGAGAAGTTTGATTTTGATTTGATTTTGGAATTGAATTTGAAATTGAATTAGGATTTGCAGCCATCGGAAGGAATAAGAAGCAGATAGATGGATTTGTATGTACAGAAATCAGGAAATGAGAAACAACTAGGGTTTCTAACATGCTATTTATAGGTATAGCTGAAATAGAAAAGAATGGACCAGATCGATTTGGATTGGAACGATAAACAACCCGAAAAGCCCGTTACGCCTTCGGAACGAAAATGGGTAATTCCATATATCAAAATAGATGTTTTCAATAGTTTTAAACTCGATAGAACAAATTTCAAGTCCTAATTCTATTGTCTGAAGAAGTTAGCTTAAAATCAGCTTATATCAAATTGATTTCAATTGAATTTAATTAAATTGATATCTACGGGTTTCAAGTCCGTACGATCAAACGACAAGTCCAATCGCTGTGAAATTTGAAATCTTATAATAATTCACCTTTACGAAGTCGATGACACTGGTTTTTCCGAAATCCGAGTCAGTGGCCAAAATGGCTATTTTCTCGTTAATTAAATAAATTAATATTAAATTAATTAATCACTTTTTAATTTCAAATCTTATAAGTAACAGATTTTATCATTTTTGATTACTTAGACCCTTTCAATAATTTAATAACAAATTTACATGTCAATTCAGTGTTAAATATTACACTACTTACAGCGTTCAATTTGAGCTGCAATGAAATCTAATTAACTACACTTTTAATTCCACAAATTGATTTAATTTTTATTTCAATCTTTTATTTAATCAATTATTACTCTATAGATATAGTTAATATTGGTTTATATCTTAATACATTAATATTTTTCAATTTCATCTTTTACCATATTTGTTGCAGTATTTCAATTACTTTAATTTTTTGTCAATTTTATTATAATTTAAAATCTCAATAAATATATTTATCTTTGGTTTACTCTTTTATAAAGTCAATTATTGCCTTGTGAATAAAGTTAACCTTTCTACACATTTTATTGCATTTACCATTTTCAATTATCGTCTTAACTCATATTAAAGTAACATTAAATTATATTTAATTGCAATTGATTAAATGTATTGGTAACAAATAACAATCTCTATTTAATCACATTTGTATGTTTGTTATCTACACACAAATGTTATAGTTACTTACACAACATTCATTTTTTCCAATTCACAATTTATTACATACTATTTAATTAATACAACATTTAAATTATCAATTACTCTTTTAATCCAAATAAATTAATACACACATTATTACAATCTATTACAAATTATAACTCATTAACCATTTTAATTAATTGGCAGTTACCAATTTCCTTTATTTAATACTATTACATTTCATTCCAAATATATTCTAATTATTTAATCACAAATTTTTTATTTCTTCCAACATTAAATCACAAATTCATTAAATTAACAATTTTTAATTATTGAAAATTACGGGTCGTTATAGGAATTCACTTTCAACATGTTATCTAACATTTTAAAATTTTAGACCCAAATTCTTCCTGAATTAATCAAAATAAAATTTAAAACCCAATTACACATGTTTTCCTTTGAAAATTCATACTAAATTTTCCCTAGCTTGGAAATTACAAAAATTGAAACCCATCTCCAAAATCATTACATAACATATAATTTTTTCCATGGCATTGGAAATCACTAATAATTGGTTTTTCCCCAAAAAACCGTATAATTCCATATTTAACAATTTAATTTAAATCAAACATGTAATAAATCCAAGCGCATCATCATCCAAATCATCATTAAAACGAATTTAATCTTAAACCCAAAACATATGATCATAAAACAAAATAGTGATGGTATAAATTTTTATTCACCTTGATTATGATAAGGACGCAAAGATTGGATTGATATTAATTTCCCTTAGCTCTAATCTTTAGCTTGATTTGAACTTCTCTTCTTTTTCTTCCTTAGTAATGGCCGACTTTCCTTAGTTTACGTTTGTTTGATTTTGAGAAATGAAGAGTGAATGTGCATATGAAAGGGTATGTGAGCTATAAGGTACGGCTATTCCCTAATAAGGCCTTGTGTAATTTAATTAGCTTAGAAACCATTCTTAAGCCCATTTAATTTATTAAGCACAACCTTTAATTTATTTTCCAATCTCAATCCACTTATCACTCTAATTATTTACAATATTCTATTTAATTTATCTAATTAAATCACTTGAATAATGTTATCAAAAATTAGAGATGTTACGACCCCTCTTTGGTTCTCTGTAACCCATCGATGTAGCCGATCGATATATGCTCCCATTTCTACTCAAGAATAAACAATCCCGCATCCTTATGGAGCTAACTGTCTCAATCAAGTCTGCACTGTATCACCTTTACAAACTCTACATGTACCTCTAACTTAGCCATGATCTCCGCTAGTATAACACCATGCCTTTGACTAGTATCGATCCTCTAGCTCTAGCTCACATCAATGTCCAAATTCGTAACCAACAATAAACTCAAGCTGTGTCCACTCTAGGAACATTACTTCGAAATTGGTATGTCTTCCACTCAAAGCATCAACAACTGCATTTCCCTTATAAGGGCATAGGAAACGTCAAATTCGTAGGAGGCAAGAGACTTGCTAGTGAAGGTCAAGATCCTACTCAGAGAAGAGGTACTTCAATAATATGGGGTCAGTGAACAAATCAAACCTCATTCCTAATAGAAATCACTTTTGAATCTCCAAATCAAATATTGTCGCTGCTAACTCCAAATCATGAGTCGAATACTTCCTCTTATGAGGTTTCAGCTGTTCACCAGCATATGCGACAACCTTACCTTTCTGTGTCAACACTACACCTAGTCCAGTAACATAGAAATCTGTGTATACAATCAACTCTTTAGTCCTACTCAGAATGGCTAACACTAGTGTGCTCATCGATCTCTCTTTTAGAACCATAAACGCATGCTCGCACCTCACAAACAAATAAAAGTCTGATTCTTCTTTATCAAATTAATCAACTATGCCGCTACTTTGGAGAAGTACTTGATAAAACATCTGTGGTATCCTGCCAATCCATGAAGACTTCTCATCTATAGCAGTCTAGGGTCTATCCAAATCCTAAAATGTCATAACCTTCACAGGATCTACAGTAATGTCTTATTCAGAAATAATGTGAGTTAAGAATCTCACCTCCCTCCTCCAGAAATGATACTTTAAAATTTTCACTATCAATCGGTATTTTCTCAACACTTTCATCGCAATCCTCAAATGCGTCTTGTGTTCCTCTTTCGCCCATGAGTAGAAGAAAATACTATCAATAAACACAAGCACGAATCCACTCATTTAATCCCTTAAAACACATTTCATGATATTAACAAAGTATGCCAATGCATTGGTTAGCCCATATGGCATAACCAACCACTCTTAAAACCCAAACATTGTATGAAACACTATGAATGGCATACTATCTCTAGGTACTCTCAGTTGATGAAACCTCATCGCATGGTCCAATTGAGAGAACACCCTTCCACTATGGAGCTGGTCAAACAAGTCATAAATACGCTTGAGTGGATACTTGTCCGTCACCTAATTCAGCTCACAGTAATCATCACATAATCTTAAAGATCCATCCGCCTTAGTAGCAAACACTATAGGTGCACCGCTGTGACGATCTCGATTTTTGAGTCAGATTTAAATTAGTAATTTAAATATAAATTATGGATTTAAATGTGAATTAATTTGAATTTTTCAAATTAAATAAGAATATGTGTTTGTTTTATGTAATAAATAGATTATAAATGGAATTTGGAATTTGAAATTCAAAAAATAAATTGAAAATAAATTGGACTTAAAACTCTATATTTTAAAATTTTATAAAAATATGTTTTCTAATTCTTAGTTGTAGTTTGGAAGTTATATTTTGAATTGGATATAAATAAATTTCAAAAGTTGTTTAGAACTAAATTCCAAAACTTATATATATATAAATGCATTTATTTTTATCAAATGTAAACAAGATATAATGCATATGTATAAGATAAATTTAAATTGTACAAATGTAAATATATAAGAAGATGAAAACATAAACATTTAAAACATGTTTCATAAATTATAATATGACAAGGGTTTAACATAAATTTTAAAATAAGATTTAACAAAAGGACTTCAACACAAAATTATCACAAATGACATTGTGAACATTAGCATCATGCAAATAACAAGTGCAGAGAAATACATACAAATATTAACAAGTGTCATGCTTGTTTCTATTTTCTTTTTCTTTTTAAAAATAATAAGTAAAGATAAGTAAAGATAAGTAAACAATATATATATATATATATATATATATATATATGCATCTATCTCCTTCTTTCTTCATTTTCTTTCATATGCATCAAAATAAATTCAAAGTTTAAAACAAAGGCTTCAAACCTGAAGCTGTTGATCATCTCAAAGCATAAAAATCAAAAGCCTGCAAAGCAAATGCAGTTCAAATAGATCAAAGCTCAATTCATTTCAACTTCAACAAATATCAAAGTTCAAATTATCTAAAACAAATCAAAAATCAAAATAGTGCCTGGTCAAATTCAAACAAATACAGGTCCTCTATTCTCTCAAAAGTCAGGTGAGCAAATTGACTTGTTTTAAGATGAATCTGTTTATATATTGAATGTGATGATGAATACTTCAAGTTGTTATGATGTTCTGTATGCATGCATGTCTGTGTGTATGTATATTTATGCATAGGTTATTGCTCTGTTAAATTGCAGGCTCAAAGCCATTAAACAAAATACATTTGCTCTTTCCATAATCAATTATGGACTCTGATTTTTGAAAAGAAGATACTTGAAATAATGTAAATTTATTTATAAAAATAGTTTCTGACAAAAAAAGTTTGTAAATATTGTGAAGAAAATGAATTTTACAGTAAAAACTTTTGAATCAAGGAAATTCAATAATTTTAATTTAATGATTTGACTTTATAATCTGATTCAATATTGTAAACGATGAATTTTAACAATAAAATCATGATTTTTAGTTTCGATCTGAGGTTGGATTTTGGGTTTGGACGGAGAACTTATTTTCGTCAATTCTCGTCGACCCACGATGATTCGAAGGTCGTGATTCTTGGTGAAGATAGCTCGAGCATCGGTGATCATCAAATAAATGATTAGAAAAATTCTAATTCGCCGTGGTGGCCATGCAAAGTCAGTGTAGGGTTTAAGGATAGGTTTGCAATGGCAGGGTTCTCGTGGTTACTGCGTCGACGTCAAGGGTTTTGGGTCGATCGCACCTAGGGGAATAGGTGCTGGGGACTTAGGCGGAGGTCCTGATGTTAGCGAGGGTTCTGGCGATCTCGAGTGGTGAAACGAGGTGTTTTTGTTGACCATTTTTTGGTTTATAGGGGTTCGATTGTTCGATTTCAAAATTTTGATCGAAGTCCATCAACCTAGGTGATCGTAGCATGTGGGTGAGTCGTCGGTGACGTGCTGGTGGTGGCGTAGGTGGTCGGAGTTGCATCGTTTGGTTGTATAGGTGAACGCGTGTGTATATGTGTATCAGCTTTGAGAAGAAAGGGGTTTTGTTGCGACGAACTCGAAGTACTCCGTGGATTTGCTCGAAGTCATGTGGGGTTGCAAGTGTCTCGGGGAAAACAGGGTTTTGGCTCGGGAAAAATAAAAATTGGCTCGGGTTTGCGAAATCAAGTATAATACAGGTTTAAACTTTTAAAAAAAATCAAGTTAATTTAAAACAAAATTTTGTAAAAGCAAGTTCTTTTGGTAAATAATAAAGTTTTATCTAAGTTTGAATTGGTTTAAAGGTTTTTAAATAAAATTATTTTATTTAACCAAGTTTAAAAATGTTTTTAAAGTTTATTTTAAATAAACTCGGAAATATTAAGGAGTTAATTATGAAAGATGTTTAATTTGTTAATTTACTTTTAAAATCTAAGTAATTTATTTTTTTAATGAAAATTAAATACATGGTTTATTAAATAAAGATTTTTAATGATAGTTAGGTAATTAACTAAGATAAAAAGGATTATCTTTTAATTTAATTGAAGTCTTAAGTGATTTAAGATTAATTAAAGGTTGATTGATTGTTACTTAAAGGTTTAATTTATTAATAATTAGGATTAACAAATTAATAATTAAGTATTGATTAAAGAATGATTAATGATTGATTAATGAGATTTATTAAAGGATGATTACTTAATATAAGTAAATCTAAGGGATAATTTATTAATGAAAATAATTAAGGGGTGATTAATTAACTTGTAATTTAAAGATTTATTAAGTGATTAAAGGTTAATTACTTAATAATTAAAGGTTGATTAATTGATGATTAAAGTTAATTAATTTGCAATTACTTAATGTAATTAAGGGACAATTACTTTGTAATTAACTTAAGGTTAATAAATTAATGAAGGTGATTAAGGAATGATAACTAATTAAGGGATAGTTAATTAATGTAATTAATTAAAGGGTAATTAAATAATTAAAGGTTAATTATTTAATGATTAAAGGTTAATTGATTTATTAATTAAGATTGATTAATTAATAATTAAAGGTTGATTAAAGGTTAATTAATAAATGATTAAAGGATAATTAATTAATATGGTTTGTAATTAATTAATTAATGTTAATTAACTAGGATTAGTAGTTTCATAAGTAATTAATCAGATTTAAATTAATCAGATAATTAATTGATCTTACTTATGAATGTTTGGATTCTATTGAATGCTTTGAATTGTTTGATATCCCTGGTATGTGATGCTTTGTGAAATGAGTTATTTTGATTTATCTCTGATGAATGCAATTTATTTATTTGTGATGAATGTATATTATTTATCTGTGAATCTGTGAATGAAGATAAGCATTATAGATTATACTGCTTATTGATATCAATGTGCTTGAATCTGTGAGGATTGATGATGTTGCACTACTGTGTAAAACCCTTGGACTACATGTTACACACACAAATATGGATTGCACGAGGAAATTGGTTAAGTCACAGATTTTTGAAATGGTTTTAAAACTGAATTTTGAATCCAAAATAGTTTTGGAAATGGAAATGGTTTAAATATGAAAAGCTTTTGAAAAGGAGTTTTGAAGATAAAAGTTATTTTGAATAACTTGACAAAGTTTTGAAATTTAAATAATTTGATTTGAAATTGAATTCTATGTTTGGAAATTATGGTTTAAAAAGGGTATACAAGTTATAAATGTGTTTATATGGGTTTTAAACCATTTTAAAAGTATTGTTTTGGGAATTTAAGTTTAACCCAAGTTTTGTACTTGAAGGGCTTTAACTTGTGCAAATGTAATCGGATTTTTCCGAAACGAAAACTATGTGTTTTCAAACAATAATAGCTTTCATAAAAAGAAATGAATTCCAATTTTTGTTAAAAGGATTTCAAGTTTTTGGAATGAAAATAGTTTGAAAGCTATGAATGAATCTTCATGAAAGATTGTTGAACTTTGTTTTGAAAATTGAAGAGGATCTTAAAGGTATATCTTTTGTATAAAAGATTTGGGAATTGAAATAGTTTTGAAAACTATGAATGAATCTTTGTGAATGATTGATGAACTTTGTGTAGTGAATCTTTTGGTTAAAAAATATTTAAAATGGTAATTGTTTAAACCATTTGTTTGGGTAATAAGTTATGACTTAATTGAGATCCCATTATCCATATGGTTTTTAAATATTGCACTCATTGTTCGTTTAGCCGTAAGAGGACCTTTGTGTCATATAACCCATTCCGATTAATGATACGACGTTATGGATAGCATTTGAAGACCGGTGGTGAAGCTCGTATATTTTCGAAAGCGAAAGGATAACCAGTCGAATGTCTCAGCACCGAATGGCCCCAGTGTAGAGATTTGATCATCCTTTTTGACGGGGAGCCTGGACGTGATTAGGGATTATCCAGATTGCAAAGGGCTTCTTTGGAAGTGCCTTCCTTTCTATTCGAACCCGGAACAGACTTGTATGGATGTATGTCTGACATTACACTTTGAGATGTAAAGCTGGTTTCTATCAAATACATTTCTGTTTAGTGGCGGAGATTTATTCTCTTAGCTTAACACCCTTCTCTGAGACGTACGAGCTCAGAGGTTATGTAGTTGATGGTTACTAGTGATACATTCCCAATTTGGTAATGTGACATATAAAGTGATGCTGATCATTTGTTGATCGAAGCATGGATTTGTGAAAAACATAGCTTTGTGGACGAGACTGCATCAGGACCTCACACCCTGGAAATGGTCGAAACAGGAAAGATGCAGCAAGGTTATCAGGGGTCGCGCCCCGAGGGTATGTCCATTTCTTCTGGAAAAGAGTGGTATCATGGTATGGAGCCCAGATACTTAACTCATGTGGACACTGCAAATTTATTACTTTGTGGTTGCTTTGTATTTGAGAGCTCTCGGATAAAGGTCGTAAACGATCGGGGATGGCATACTTGTAGGTGTTACTTCCGTGCATGGGTAACTTGGCCTTGTGTTGGCAGAGAGCCAGGTAGGTTCTCGAGGCGTCCCTCGAGAGGCATACCCATGTGGAAATAGGAAGTTCCTTATCCTGACGATTTGTTGGAAAATCAATCACCAATACGCGCCTTGTACGGTTTTAGTTGTAGAATCTGCCATCTATGGTAGCTATAGTAGGCATACTATAATGGTATATATGCTGGCTAAGATTAATATTATGCTTGCAAATGTTTTCCACTATGCACTAGTAATAATATCAAAATATTTTTGCGTATCAAGCATGTTTGACTATCATAAGAAGAAATCTCCTCCAATTGTGCGCTTGCATTGTGTGTGTGGCGAGAGGCCTTATGGCAGTTTCATTTTCCAAAAAACATTGCGAATTTCAAATTTAAATTCTTTTGTTTTGCTTTTAAAGATAAACTGTTTTTGTTTGATCATACCAGTCTCATGACCGACCCGGAGTTTATTGTTCCCTATCTAAACTCTGGGTGCCCAAAATTTTCCACGCGGGCAGTCTAGAGATAGATTTTCAAATAGTCCGTTAGTAGGTGTAGATTCAATAGCATCCACTCTTTGGATCTTGGCGATCGCATTCGGAACTGACCTTGCTTAATACAACGTGATGGGGGTTCTCACTTTGGATTTGGAGCGTTGGAGATGGAGTTGCTGTTTGGGTTCTCATGTTGTCTCTCTCTTTCTTACGAAGGCATATGTTGGTGTTCCTCTTTTGAAGTTGTTCTTTTCCGTTGTACCTTATATCTCTGATATTACTGATTAATTCTTGTTGTATCATTGTTGTAATTCACTGTTGTATATCAGTGATATATTCATTTTCTTCTGCTGTATTGTTATACTTAATGTGTTATAAGCTCCAGCAAATCGGATTGAACGTTTGAATCTGCGGCATTCGAATACGGATGAAGTATGGATGTCGATTTTCGAACGCGAAAATCTGGGTCGTCACAACCACACTCAAATATTCTTGTACAAATGAAATCTTGCCTCAATAGGTCATCTGCTTGCACCTCTAGTTCCTCCTACTCACTGGGCACTATGTGCATCAAAGGCCTAACTACTTGTCCATCATCTATGACCAGATCGATACAGAATTTTATCTTTCTACATGGTGGTAATCCAGTCACCTCATCGAATATATCCATATGCTCTCTAACTAAAGGCACTAATGCCAACTCATCATGTGGGATACAAGTGAATATAGAAAGCAAGTCATCACCTCGTCATCTGGTAGGTAACCTAACACAACCTTCTACCCATTGTATATCCCAATCATCACCAATGGACTCTCCTGGTCCACCACTATTTCATAACCCTTCAGTTAGTCTATAATAACCCTCCCTTCGTAATACCTTGAAATCGGTATCGGATGACAACATCTGACTTTCGAATACCACAAAGACAGATTGTCAGGAAAGAAAATTAAAACAAACATTATGCTAAGGCATATCGATAGGATCTTACAGCTAAATGATAATATATAGTATATCGAATATACATGAACATAACAGGATAACAATATATATAAGAGACTTCACTAGAGGAAATAATTAATAAGTGGATATCAATACAGAAGGTCAGAATACAACAGCTCCATACAAGTAGAGTCCTGAATATAATATATGACACATTAAGCCATAGATAAATACATATCTGTTAAGTACTATTATAATATCAACTATATACAAAGCATCGACATTACCAACATAGAATGCTCCAGCTATCCTAAAAGCATATCCCTAAATGTACCTGACTCTCAAACTACACAATCAAGTACCCTAGAGTTTTTATGGCATAAATAGACCAAGACAAAACGCGAGTCGGATATAAAGTCTAGTATGAGGGAAACCATCTCAAAGTACTATATATTAAAACTACGTACAAAGAACATGAGCTAATAAGGTACAACCAACCCTCTCCACAACGTGGCTTAAGGGTATTCCATACTATCAAAAACAAGTAAAGTAAACATATCCCAAAGATACGAAATCATACAGTGACCTGCTCTTCTCCTGTAATCATACAGTGACCTACTCTTCTCTTGTGATCAACAAGTCAGCATAACTAATGTAATGTGACTAACGCGTAATGGCATACTATAATAAAGTAACCAAATGTATGAATGCAAAAACAATGCAAATAACCCAACACAAGCATATCCTTTAATACACAACAATATTATCAACCGACTAATATAACACACAGTATAATGAAAGGCGACAGGCAAAGAATATAAGTTGATACTCATCATTTTGATGAGTGGAGTTTGCAGTAGACTCATGCCAAAGATAAATAAAGTCGATACCAAAATGTACATTAGACCCTGAGCCGTATCCTTAGTGATCGAACTCGTGTAGATATCACTGTACCCCTATAACGAGCATAAGTGACATATTACCTACTTTAGATATTTGGAATCCGAGTCCACTTTGGACATTTATCTATAATTCAAATTATCGTGATCCAATGATTCTTGTTGAGGGTCTAAAATAAATGGAGTCATTACCTATATATACCATAGACCACGAGCTACATCCAACTTGATCGAACTCGTGTAGGTCTCATTATTCCCGTATATCAAGCATAAGTGATAACCACTTACTCAGGATATATGAAAACTGTACGGATCCTACCGTACACCTATAATAAACATAAGTGGTATATGACCCATTCGTAGATGATCTTCATCATCTCCCCATCAGTCATATGGATTTCTTAGCAAATTTGCATAACGTCTCGACAAAAGAGAATGACGGGCATATCATGTATAATATGCCACTGGGACCATAAAGAAACACCGATAACATAGAGATATGTATATGTCAAATATAACATCATGTAATCAAATACATCTATCAAAATGAAGACCAATATCTCATGATCAATTATCAATATGGACGGCCTCTACTATAAGGCCAACAATTGGCATGGCCACCAATATAAGGCCAATACGATGTATGGTCACTAATATAAGATAGATACAGTTGATCAAAACATATGTACCCTAAGGTCAAAGCCAAGAGGCACAGACTTATCCCGTTCAATCGTACACGCTCGTCATTTATTATTATGTGACCAATCAACGTACATATCACATAGCTGATCGTTATTGATCCAAATGAATCACTTAACATTTGCATCCAGATTCCAGCATTGTGTTGCTTTTTACCTCCCCGATTAGCCTACGGTCTTCCCCGAAGTTGCACCAAAGCTACGCACGAACCCGAAACAGGGGAAGAATCCCTTGTTAAATGGAACCTGACCTAGGCTTTACTGCCTAGGTCAGTGCACCCTCCGTTCATCGGTGGTAGCCTATGCCAGGCAGTAAAGCTTGGGGTAGGTGCCACCGATTGCCACAACCACCAATTCATGTGTCGTCTCCTTTGTCGATTTGCCCAATGAGCCACCAAGCTTTTGAAGCCTTCCTCCACCCCATCGCACCTCCTCCATATTTCATTAGTTGATATTTTGGAAGTGGTTCATTACATGTTCGAAAACTAATTTTGACACAAAATTCACTCTTTGCATGTGCAGAGTTCAACGGGCGGATCTAGCGACCCATCCTCCTCTCACATGTCAATATAAAATAACCGGTCATCCTACCTTGTATGATGCTTATGTATATGCCTTTACACCCATTTGTGTATGTTATACACACACAAACACACGACCACACTATCAATTATATTAACTACATTTCGAATTTTTCTTGAGCAATTACCTGATTAGGTATCTTCTTATGAAACTTAGTGCACACGATGGCCGCTATGGCTATATGAGACGCTTGCCACTTGCTTATATACAAATATGGATATTCACATGCATACATAAATATATATGCGTATGTGAATATACGCACAATAATATTCTACTATTCTAATTACAACACAATAATTATCTTGATTAACATACTACTTCAAATACATGTATATGTATCCCCGCTCATGCGCATGTACATACATGCTTATTTGAGTGGGTAAATCAATTATTACTTAAATTAAAACTTACCTTTATTAATTAAACCTTTCAGTAGGAATAAAATATCTCTTTATATTATTTTATAAAATCTCGTAACATTTTATAAAATAAAATACTGGCTTATAAATCCATTTAAGCCTTTGAATTACTAAATCTCTTCATTTAAAATTAAGTATTCCTTTCATAAATATTTTATAAAACAATATAACCATTTTATAAAATATCTTCTTCATATTATTTTGTAAAATCTTATACTCTTTATAAAATATCTCATTCATTCTTATTTATAAAATTACTATTTTATACAATATCACTATCTAACTATTTATAAAATTACTTTATTTATAAAATATCACTTTTATATTATTTTAAAAAATTAATACTTTATAGAATATCACTTTCTTACTATTTTGTAAAATCGTTCTTTTTATAAAATATCGCTTTTATATTATTTCATAAAAGAACTATTTTATAAAATATCGTTTTTATTTATTTATAAAATCATTTCTTTAAATAATATTTATAAATAAATCAATCATTAGTAAAGATTGTTTCTTTACTTTTGAATAATGCTAATAAGTACTAATTAAGCTTCATTAATCACTTAATAGCTTACTAACTTTTCTAAAACCATTTAATTAGTTTTATTATTACTAAAAGTGACATGCACTTAATTATGTCATCAACTTAGTCTCTAATCCATTATAACATCACATATAATACTCAAGTATCCCCAAATCAATTCCAAAGCTTACTAACTATTTCAAAAATAGTAATTGAGGTCTTGAAAAAATTATGAGATGGTATAGTCATGTTCATAATATGAATACAAGCCTAATCCAACCCAAACAATCTTCCAGTCACTTCATATAATCTCATAATTATCAGTAAATGGAATAAAGAAGATAAACAAGTAAATATATATGAAGAATCATCCCGCTCACCTTCTCTTTCCCTAAATCAAGCTCTAATCACCAAAACTATGTTTTCCCTCTCTATAAATCATAGTTGAAGCTTCAAATCACAACTTCAAGCCAATCCCTTGATGGGTTTTGTAGAGAATTGGATAAGAGGAATCATGGTCATTTTTATTTGAATTTAGGAATTTTATTTGAAGGATTTAGGGCTTGGAGTTTACAAGATGATTAAGGGGTAATAAGGAGCGGAAGAGGAAAAGTAACGTTGGATAAGATATGAGTGATGGAATTTTGAAGGGTAAGTCAACTTAAAGGCTATTTCATGGACCTTAGCCCAAATTCAATTCATCCACTCAAAATCCCAATTTACTCAAGAAACTAATCGACCCAAAAAGCAGTGAAGTTTATACTCATTTTTCCCGCGTTAGAAAAGTGAACTCAACTACATGTGTTTCTAGTCCCAGTTCACTCATCTCTAAAAGTCGGTATAAGAGGTATTCCATTAATTAATGATTTAGTATTTAAATTAATTATTTAAATACCGAGTCATTCAAGTGAGGGTTGTTACATTCTCTCATTCTTAAAAGAATTTTATCCACGAAATTTCCAAGAGTAGGATTAACTAACAAGACTGGCCACAAACTCCTAAATAGCCAACTTCGGAAAATCTCGGTAGTACCTCCCTCACTTGACAGGAACCCAAAATTAGAATGCATCGTGCATTTGTGAAACACTCGACGATGTACATCATCTCATATTTTCCAAAGTACATACTCTTTTTAAGAAAGTTTCTCATGGTCTAATTGTGAATCTAAACAAATAAGCATCTAAATAGGTATTCTTCAACTCTCAAGTACCAAATCATACTATACAAAGAGGATTATGCACCAACACAACATCAACAAAAAGTGAAAGATGTATAACTTTCATTATAGCAACCGATACTATCACAATTACACATGACCATAAATTAGAGAGTAAGCTCTAATGAGTCGGTATCAAAGTATATCACAGACTCTAAGTCATTTTAGAAAGGCAATAGACTTGTATACACCCAAACTTAACCCCTATAATGGCCTTAGATGACATGATCTATTCTAAATAGCTATCATTGTCTCTCTTCACACATACTTTAATAGGAAATTTTAATTAGCATACAAGCAACCAAGCGCACAATAAGCAGTAATATACAACAATGATTCTCAAACATACTGCCAAACATACAAGCAAGCAACACAATCAATAATCAAATAACAACAAGCAACAATAGGAAACAATAAACAATAATAAGAAATCAATAATCAATAGCAACAATCAACAGGAAACGATAAGAAACATTAAGAAATCAACAACCAACAGCAACAATAACTAGCGTACAAACTACCAATTATACAAAGCAAATAAGAATGACAAATCAACAAAAATAAAAATCAGTCAACAGTAAACAATAACATGCAATGACAAACAACAATCAAACAATAGCAAGCAACAATAAGCAATAACCAGCAAAGTAGAAAACAAACTAATTAGTCTATACCAATACGCATGGTGACCAATAACAGTCGAAACATGCATGCCAAACTATAGACCCCAACGAGTCCGTTCGACATCTAAGATGGACAAAATGCATAAGCGGTGAATTTTCCTTCTCTTTAGAGAAGAACTCATTCCCCAAAGGATAAAATTCTATTAATTAAATCATCATTAAATGATGATCAATAAATTCTTAGGTTCGCTTGGGTTCAAACTCAGCCCAACCGCACAATGTCAAAAAGGATAATATAATAAGTGCACTACCACGCTCGGCTAGGCAAGTATCATCTCATCACTCAGAAGATTATCTGAATCACCACAAACCTAGTTGTGAAATCCATCCCTAACTATCCCAAGAAATCTTAACTACATTACTATATAAATTTATAATGAAGAAAGTATCATACAAACTGACACGATGCTAGATCCAGTTCTACTTTCACTTACAAGATTTATTTGTTAAATTAGGGTCAGCCACCTAACTCTTCTCATGCCAAATCTAATTTGATTACTTGATCCAACCACTAAAATTCCCTTGCATGATCAAAGTTACGCTTCGGAAATCTCCTAGTCCTCTCACTCAAGTGCTTTAAGAATCGAGTAAAAATCTCTTGCCTAACTGGTGCAAATCACCTAGAAATGCGCTCAAACTAGGAATTGAAAGCTAGTACACGAATGGATTGATCTTTAGAAAATACCTTTTCAGCACATGGAATTACTCTCATCGTCTAAGGTTTAATAATAGAAAGGAAGATACTACAAGCTTGAATTACTCTATGCAGAACATATAAGTCGCATGCTCAGCCTTTGCTCATTACTGGTAAATACCGAATCCTACTTTGATATCAGATCCAAGTCACACTTTACAGACCAACGTTCTCTCAAATTGAAAGATTGCACATCGAGTTCTAATGATAGTACTCTCACTCGTTTCACCTTAGATTTGCAATTAAGGTTACACACACAAGGTTTATCTTTACGAAAGAACATACCTACTATAAAAGGTGTCAAGTGTAGCTTATCTAACAAGAAACTAGCAATAAATAAATATATTGCTTAAGTATTGGAAGGAAAAGAAGCGAGTTCCCTAAAAATAGAGCATACCTCACTACATAAGTTCCTTTCAATTTTTCCTAAGCAGTAGGTCTGTTAGGACCCTGTAATTCCCATAAGGCATAAGTCATCATCTTTTGCCCATCCCTCTAAAACATAGGATAATACTTCTTTAAGTGATCAGGCCAACTGCAATAAAAGCATTTACGCTTCGCTTTAGTTAGATGACATTTCCAAGTGAAGTGCCCCAACATGCCACAAGAGTGACATAATAGGCTAGTTTTCTTCTTTGTGTAAGCTCAATCTTCATTGTATCTTGGTCTTTACATTTTAATTGGAGCTTCGATTAGCTTTCCACTTTCATTACTCCAACGGTACCACATAAGTGCTCTCACTGAGGACAACCATCCTAATGAGACTTTCTAAAGTGGCCCCTAACAGGAATTACACTAAGCCATGAATCTCTAACTAATTCCTTGAGACCCTTGCTTACACCAATGGAGTACCGACCATCTCAATCCTCAAATCAAACCAAAAGATTGATTCGATGAACATACTCCTTACTGATAAGTTGCTCCACATGAAATGGACGAAGTGCTCAAGCTATACTCCCTTCTCAATGTAAAAAATGACCTGAGACCCAAAGCAGCGATTAAATTCACTCGAAGTCATGGGCCTACTCATCAGCCACTTCTAACACTATGTCCTACTCATCCAAATTCTCCCCTCTTCAGATACCGAGAGCAATTTCCCTTACAAGAACATCCTTTAGACCTGTTTTGGCAGAAGCCTTTTCATATGCACGTGTCAAAGGCTGTGTCTTAGTAACAGCCTCAAAACTAAGATATGGCATCCCTTATAAGCTAAGGAAATCCCAATACAGCTTCAAAGAGTCTAAAGCTTTTGGAGCAAGAAACACTATTACCCCGAGGACCACACCACTTCTGATGCTAACCTTATCTGTAGGAAATATTCATGAGCGGTGGAACATCCCTTATAATAACTAAATAGTCTTTTAACTAATCAAATATCTCAGACTGCCTATTCGCAGTCGCGCTCACGTACCACATCTGCTCATACTAACAGCCTGACGAAGATACCATACCGACTAGCTATAGCAATAAATCAAAGTTAAAGGACAAGTAGTGTATACAACATTATATAATAAGAAATTACAAGTGCGCTCTCTCAATGTATCTCCTTCAACATGTTTGTTTAACCTAAACTGGTATACATGGCCCTAAGTGTTGAACCTAGGCTCTAGCACCAAGTGTACCGATCCGCCTTCGTAATACCCTAAAATCAACAACAATGAGAATGCCTAACTTTTGAATACCATAAAAGATAGGTTGTTGAGAAAGAAAATTAAAAAAACATTATACTAAGATATATCGGTAGGATCTCATAGTGGAATGATAACATATAATACACTGAATGTACATGAGCGGAAGAGGATAACTATATATATAAGAGACTGCACTAGTGGAAATAATTGATAAGTGAATATCAATACAGAAAGTCTGAACACATCAACCCCATATAGGCGGATTCTTGAATATAATTTTTGATACATCAAGTCTCACATATAAATACATATCTGTCATGTACTATTATAACATCAATTATATACAAAGTATCGAATTTACCTCTATTGAATGCTCTAGCTGTCCTAAAAGCATATCCCCAAAAGTTCCCGACTCACAAACTACTCAATTGAGTGCCCAAGAGTTATCTTGACCAAAACAGACAACGACAAAAGGCGAGTCGGACATGAAGTTTGCTGTAAGGGGAACCATTTCAAAATACTATATATTAAAAATATATACAATAGAACATGAACTTCTAAGGTATAATAGGCACTCTCCACAAATGTGGCTTAAGCATAATCCGGACTGTCCATAAACACATAAAGTAAACCTATCCCAAAAATAGGAAATCATACCATAATCTGCTCTTTTCGCATAATCAATGAGTCAGCATAAGTAATGTAATGTGACTGACACGTAACATTATACTATGGTAAAGTAACCAAATATATGATTGCATAAATAATGCAAATATCACAATACAAGAATATCCTAGAACACACAACAATATTATCAACTGACTAATATAATACACAACATAATGATAAGCAACAAACAGAGAATATAAATGGATACCCCTCAATGTTGATGAGTGGAGTCCATGGTAGACTAATGCCCAATATAAATAGATTCAGTACCCAAATGTATCATAGATCCCGAGTCGCATCCTAAGTGGTCGAAGTTGTGTAGATCTCACCGTACCCCTATATCAAGCATAAGTGATATATGACCTACTCCGGATATTCGGAATCTGAGTCTATGTTGAGTTTATAATTAAAAGTATCGTGATCTAATGATTCTCGTAGAGGATCTAAAATAAATAGAATTAGTACCTATAGGTACCATAGATCGCGAGCTGCATCTAACTTGATTGAACTCATATTGGTCTCACCGTACTGCCACATCAATAATAAGTGATAACTGATCTACTCTAGATATTAAAAACCTTTGTGGATCCCATCATACCCCCATAACGAGAATAAGTGATATATGACCCATTCGTATATGATCGTCATCTTCTCTCCTTAGTCATCATGGATTTCTTAAAAAAATTGCATAACATTTTGACAAAAGATAACGATGGGCATATCCTATTTAATATGCCATCGAGACCATACAGGAACATTGTTGTCGCAAAGATATGTATACTTAAAATATAACATCACGTTATCATATACATCTATCAGAAATAAAGACCAATATCTCATCATTATTTATCAATGCAGAGGGCCTCTACTAAGAACAATAATAGGCATGTCCACTAATACAAGACCAATACCAAGTATGATCACTAATATAAGATCAATACAATTCATCAAAACATATGTACCCTAAGGTTAAAGCCAGAGGCACAAACTTATCCGATTCCATCGTAAAAGCTCGTCGGACGTGCTTAAGTCATGCCAAATAGTTGTTAATCCAGATGAACTACTTAACATTCACATTTGGATTTCGAGCTTCGCCTTACTTTCTACCTCCCTGAGTCGCCCATAGTCTTCTCTGAGGTTGCGTCGAAGCTTCACACGAACTCGAAACAGGGGAAGAAACCCCACTTAAATGGCCCCTAGGCTGGGACATGCTGCCCAACAAACATAACAACCATTACACAGCCTAGCGTCTCTCACTTAAGTGCATTGAATATACGATAACTATAACGACCCACAAATTTATCACTTTGGTAAATTATATTTATTTTTAAAAATATTCAAATATAAGCTCGTTAACACGTATTATGTTGTCTTGAACATTAAATATTGATGGTAATCTTATTTTAAATAAGTATTTACAAAAATACTTACTTTGGAAAAATATCGATAAAATGACCAAAAACCGTTTTGTTAATAACAAACTCTATAACTATCAGAAGTCATGTACGGAGTTGGTTACATACACTTATTTATCGATTTAAACAACAATATGAAATAATAAAAAATTGGGAATAAAATGTATTTATGACATCATCAATAATGGCATCATATTTAATTATTGATTTATGAATTTAAATTTATTGTTTTAAAATGATAGTAAGACATCTAGTTATTTATGAAGTGATTATAAATCATTTATAATAGTTTTATAAAGATGTATATTCGATTTGAAATTAAAAGGAAAATTGATATCGTTTTATCGATATAACAGCACTTTTTGTAAATAATTATTTTTCATATTAATTAAAATGGTTTTACAATTCAAAAGATCATTGTAATTAGTTAAAATGATAAGAAATTAATTTTTAAATTTTATTTACATTTATATGCAAATTAATTTGTAAGTAAAAATGTGATCGACAATCGGCTTCCCGATTTCAACAATTTAACGAACGGGAGTTGTTCAAAGTTGTTGCAACATTATTTATTTGTCTTGTGCACATATATGACATACACATGCACACCCTTACATATACAGAAACAAATATATACATAAAAATATACATATACACTTATATATATATATATATATATATATATATATATATATATATTACAAAAGACCTAAGATATTTTTACATAAACTTCATTCTTAAGCAAACCAACATCAAACTCTTACACACATCAACTCACACACACATGGCTACATACATAGGGGATACTTCGGTCATGCATGGTGGTGAAGGAGGAGGGCATGATGGTGATGAAATGTTGATGTGTATACACATAAATATCATGATATTTTAGTCCACTTTTTCTATAAACACCACTCTCCATCTTCACTTCATTTGTTCATAAATTCCTAAGCTTCTTCACCTATTTATACTCCTCTTTAATGGCTTCTATACTTAAGGAATTATGAAAAAAATATTGCAAAAAACTTAAATTTATACAAGCGTATACATGTTAGCAGTCCACTTCAAAACCATGGCAAATCACTCCTTCCTTCAGTCAAAACCTATGGTAACACCTCCTACCACCAAGGTCGAGCATTCTACCTCCTTCCAAGCTAGGTCGAGCGCATTCAAAGGTCCAAGGCTCGATTTCATAGCCTTTGATTTAAATATAGCCAAGCTATAGCGAATTTTCATGAAATTAGAAATCAATGAAGGTGAGAAACTATATATATATGTGTATATATATATATATATATATATATGATGTGATTTGATTGCTATGGATGTTACTATGCTTTGATCATCAAGTTTGGTTGTTTACTATAGTAGTTTAATTGTGTAAACAAGTTATGTCAAATACACATCGATATTATATAAGGAAATTTTCAGAATCAAATTATAAAAGTGATATGGAATCATTAAACCCCTTTGAAATGTTTTAAAATGATTTATAAATGTTTTATAAACAATAAAATTCGATTTGGTGAAGTTTGGATAAGTTATGAAAGTTGAGTCAAAAATAGACGTGTCGCCTAATGGTAGCTCGCGATTTCATGCCATAAAAGTTTAAATCGTTTATATGATGGATTCAGAGTTAAAATTCATTGTAATAAGAATTTTTCGAACTCTTATAATCATAGTTTCCAAACAAAGAAAAGGATCAAGATTCTGTTTAGTAGATTTTGAAATATGAGCAAAATAAGTTTTCAAAATAATAGCGGTTTGATAGTTCGGAAACCAAAGCGATAAATTCCTTAGAAGTGATATTACTTGAACTAAGGGAGGTTCTTGAACTAAGATTTAATCACTTGATTATAATAGCCCTTTTGGACATCTTCTTTGTTCCCTAGCTCACCTGGCCTCTGTCTTGGGCGAGGAATAGATAAGGTTAAAATGTCGAAAACGAGGCAAGTATAAAAGATTAAATTTTTCTAAATTTAATTTCACACAATTTGGATTGTATAGAAATAATCTTATTATACTTGGTATTAAATCCCGACGAGAGAACCAAACAATCCATGAAAATTTGAAAGGTGGTTTCACCACTATTCGACGGATAGTTAGGTTGAATGCGAAAATTTATGTTGAGTTGAATCAATATAATACCTACGGATCTGTTTTAATTGAATACTAACTGTTTTGGATTTACCATCTTAGATAACATGGCATCAACCTATTAAAAATTATGATTTGAAAAGAAGATATCTTTTGTCAAAATTTAAATAAATGATTTGGAAATATTTTAATTTTATGTATCCTTTTACTTAAAATTAATTTTTTGAGTTCACAGTAAACGATGTCTTAAATAGCATTGTTTTGATCCTTTTAAGAGTTATGATTTGAAAATAATAAATCTTTGTTAATGATTTAAATAAATGATTTGAAAATATTTTCCTATGTAAAGGATGAAATGATTTGGAATGGCTTCAAGATTTAGAAAGGTTTTAATTAATCAAAGATTTAATAAATGAGGTTTAATGATTCCGTATATACCAGAAACAAATGTTTTAAAGATATATATGTTTGGAAGATATGTTGATAAAGAGAAAGTAAATAATCAAATAATAAGCACATATTCACTTAACACCGTTTAACCGATGATTGGTTTGAAGGAACCGGGGTCGAATTTGGGTAATCCTTATTCGAAAACCACTTCGAACCAATTTACGAGTTCGAAAGTGAAGGCATGTTAAAGACAATGAAGTTAAAGGCATGGATCTTCATAAAGGAAGTACTACTCATTGATAATTTCAGGGTAGCTCCTGAGATAAATGAAAAGTAATAATCCCTTTTTTCAAGGATCAACGTATGAAAGGACTACTTGCTACTAATCACAAGAGTATCTCCGACAGGATGTGGTAGGAGAGTGCCTTCGGCTTGTCTAAATTCTAGGAAACTTATACAGATAGACGTATGACATTGCATTTCTTATATCATAGTTCATTGACCTCTACAAACGTATATCTGTTGGTGGTGTAGTGGGTAACTCCTCTTATACTTAACAACCTTCTCTAAGAAGTACGAGCTCAGAGGTTGTACTTTTGTTGAAATCAATAGTGAGTTGTTGGAAATGACAATGTAGCATTTTAGGTGAAAATGTCCCAAAAATGTAAACATTACCTCTAGCCTCACACCCGAGAAATTATGAAACAAAAGTTGCATTAAGGCTAAGCGGATCACAACCATTAGGGTATGATGTCACCTTTCATGGTTTATTTTGCACCCGTTATGACGTCGGGTATAAAAAATATGTTGCATATGGTATGAGTGCTCTCGGATAGGTCGAGAAAGGCCGTGGTGGTATCATATTCAATGTCATCCATACAATATATTATTTTGGGTAGGTCGGTCTTAATTCGTAGAGGTTTCGAAGATGTCGATGTTCGGCACATTCCTCCAGAAATGTATTATACGAGAGGTAGTCCCTTACCTCGCTATTCGTTGCAAATTCATTCTCCAATAAGTGCCTTCGGACTTAGCAGTAAACCTATCATGTCGTCAAATTTAATCAATGTAACAATTTCGGATATTTGAATATGTTTGTATGAAAGGTTTTCAAAGAATGTCACTAAAAATAATATTATTGGATTTCATGTAGAAATGTTTTGATTATCATATGGAAAAAACTTGTTCTATGTTTATGTGTGGCGTGGTCTTTTAAGATACCCTTCATTTTCAAAAACTCGTATTTCGAGTTTCTCATACCTATCCCATAAGTGACCCGGTGTTTATTTTCTTTTCCCTTAAACTCTGAGTGCCCTACTTTTTCGAGCAACCTAGTAGTCAGATTTAGTTTGGTGCATTTTAAAGAACTTAGAGCATGGAGCTAAAAGATTCTTTTGAAGATTGTAATCCATTTCCACCACACTCATGTATTATTGTATTCCGCATTTTTAAGGATAGCTATTTATAACTATCCAATTTAAGGTTAAGTTAAACTCTGATAAATGTATTTAAAATTTTATACTGTAAAGATTTTGTAAGCATTTTTCGAGGGTCAAAAATCCCTATCATCATAATAACTCTTATAGATGCTCAATTCATTTCTCACGCAGATGGCAAGGGATTGAAGACATGTGGATGTACAACAATATAGGTACACAACGACCACCCAAGGTACACATAGACTACCCTGTCCCACTAATGAGCGTCAAAACCTCAAAACTATCCAGCAATCCCTTAGCACACATACCAATAGTAGAACTACCTTGCAGATGCTCAACTCATTCCCATACAGTTGGCCAAGAACTGGACACATGTAAACGTGCAATAATATAGGTATATGTAGACTACCTTCGGTACATATAGACTATTATGTCCCACTAACGAGCATCAAAATCTCATGTTCTACTCTATATGATATCACACAGAACTTGTCCTCTTGTACTATCACCATATGCCATAGTCACTCACCACACCGAGTCATCGAAGTCATTGCACTTCATTGGTTGCCACTCAAACCCCATTGCCATCTTGAGTCACCCAGGAGTCATCCATCCTTACTTCAAGCCAACTCCTAAAACCACCAAGTAACCATAAGTCTTTCCCTAAAGCACCTCCATGCTAAGCCTAAAGCCGATATCCCAAAGCTCTATTCCATGCTTTGTTTAGTCTTGCTCCCATAGACAAACCAAAGTCCACCGAGCCACATTACATGTTCGACCAACGGATAGAAGTAGCTATTGGATAGGATTTCTTGCCCGACCCCCTATCACCGAACCCAAGGCCACTGAATAGGGTTTATTATTCGATCTTCCACTGTCGAACCAACTAGACCTAAAGCTAATCATCGACAAACTACCACCGTACCAACCCTATGCCGAACCAAGCTTTGTCAAATAGAATTCATATATCATTTCCAACACTTTAATATTTGCACTGATTCCATCGTTGCACCTAGAACTTCGACCGCTCCAGCCAACCGATGACCAGTCCTCTCCATTCATGTCTACAACACTACTTGAACACTTTTCAGCTACCATCAGACCACCGAAGACCACCACTTGCCCTTGATGACACTCCACAACACAGCTCAATCACTGCCAACTTCTCCCTGACCACCTATGACGTCAACATCGTTCAGCTATGAAGAAAACATGAAGGAATAACCAGTAAACCCATTTTTACCCCCAACTTCTCCATCTTGTCGCCGCCACCAATATCCCCTACGGTTCAGGCGACCTATGTCATAGTCATCCCCTTACCGTGACAAACAAAACCACATCAACCAAATCGAATTCATTTCTCCTTCAAAAATCACCCCTCATTGGATTTGTCATTACCAACAACCATAGTCAAAGGCAGATCGAACTAAAGGCCATTGTTATATTGTTTTTAGAAAAATAGAGAGACTCAACTTTTATTTTGATAAAAACGATGTTCGTTTGATAGAGAAAAGGCAAGAAAAAGTGAACTTATATGGGTTAAATGTAACAACCATATTTTTAACGATAGGATACTTAAATAATTGATCTAAATATTGAATCATTAATTAATTGAAGATCCCAAAATATGATTTTTCGCATACGATCGAATTAGGACTCGAGACTACTTCCATTGACTTTGAATCAATGTTGTAAATTAAAATGAGTATATATATTGTTATATTTTTAAATCGGGTGATCCGATGGCCAAAATGATCTCGATATCCATGAAATTATCATTCTAGTGTGTTTTCTCAAATAGCGATGAAATTTATGCCATTGGGACCGAAAAATTGAGATGGTGTGCACTGACGAGTTTCGTTGCAATCGGATGTCCCGTGTGATCGTACAATCTTGAAACATGTGGTGATTTATTTGAGAAATAGAATAATATATACATAATAACCTCCCTCACTACCTACTCTTCCTCACTTCACTTTCCCCTATTCATTTTCCTCTCTTCCTCTTTCTAATAAATGAAAATACCGCCTCCCTTTAAAAAATTAAAATATGAAGCCTCGGTGCATGAAAATCGACGATACCAGATCAGTTGAACTCGTGCCAAGGAGAGCTTCAAATTTACTAGGTACGGCGCTGGTTGGCGACATCAACTTTTGGTGGATGCAACTAAGCTTTTGGTATGTCACAATTAGAGGAGGAGATCGGCAAATCTATGAAGACCCAGAAATTTTTAACATTTGAAAATGAAAATATTTAATCGATTTTGAATATTTGGAGATCAGTTTAACTTGAATTTCAAAATTTACTATGAATTTGGCAATTTAATTGTTGAATTTAATTTTTTGAAGTTGGATAAAATTTGAATCTTCAGTTTTAATCTGATTAAAAATATTTCAAAGGCTTAGAAAATCCATATTGATAATACCGAAGATAATAGAAACTATAGAATTGAATTTGAAAGTGAATTGTTCAGTTTTGAAATTATATCATTTAAATCGATGTTTAAAAAAATAGCCTTCCGAGGCACAGTCTCGGAATTCGACGAAACCAGTTCCGTTGGATCCGTAATATTGTTTTATTCTTGGATTTCAATTTTTGTAATGTTTGGAATTGTCGTTTGGCCGTATGATAAGCAAACACGCTGAAAATTAAATCGAAATTTAATTTAATAACTGGTTCAAAAAGCTATCTTCTTCATACGATCGAATTTGGACTCGGAACCTTTTCCATTGCGTTCGGAATAGGGGTATAACATTATAAACACCCAGCGGCACACCTCGATTGGAGGTTAAATTTTTGAGTTGCAAAATTAGAGACGGGTTAAATTTAAAAATTTAAATATAATATGATGATTTTTGCTTTTCCTTATTCCCACAATACGTACAACCAGCCACAAACTTGCCTCCTTCATACCCCTTTTCTTCTTTCCCCCTCTTCTCAAAATCATTCTGTTCGATTCAATATTAAAAAAAGGGCTGCGAACTCGACAGTGAGATAGGGGAAAGACGTGTCCATCTCGGTCGATGGAGCTCGAACGGCGAGCGAGGCAAAGTCGCGACTGGGTGGAAAAGCTTGTTCGAAATTGGCAACGGCATGGATGGGTTTGCGCAGGCGAGTTGAAGCGAGGGTTTGAACTCGACTTCGAATACGAGTTCGTGGAGGCTCATCAAGGCCGAGGTCGACGCTAGGGCTTTTGGGGGTTTCGTGAAATTGAGGGTCGCGATGATTTCATCGAGCACGATCAACTCTGCAGCATGGCTCGGCGACGCGGCTAGGTAGGTGAGGCCGGCGAAGTGGTGCAGTAAAAGGCTGGGGTTATATCTGGCCAAAGTTGCAATCGAGGGTGGTTCGATTAGTTCAAAATTGTGCAGTAAAGGTATTTTTATATTTTTAAATTTATAAATATATAATTATATACATGTAGAAAAAATTTACAGTGAGAGATTTAGGACAATCTTGTTTTAATTTAATAAATATGTATATAATGATTTTGGGTATGTTATTTAAGTAATCAGGACTTATTGCAGGTTAGGAAATTTATTAACGGTAAGATAAATTTTTACTTAGAGAAAAAAGGAGGGAAAATATAAATTGGGTTAGTCTAATTATCGTAACGATCCCGATTTTTAATTAAATTTAAATTGATAATTTAAGTGAATTTTATAATAAAATTGTGGGTTAATTTGAATTTTTCAAATTAAAATAGGATATTTGTTATTTAAACATTGATTTTTAAAATTTAACTATGGATTTGAAGTTCTATATTTAATACCTTATAAATAAAATAAAATAAAATAAAATAAAATAACATCCTAAAATTTGTCAATATAAATTAATAATATATTTTAAACTTTTAGAATTTAATTTGGGAATAAATTGGAAAAAAAATCATAAACAAATAAAATGAGTGAAAAACCATACATGAACAAATTCCAATTTCTTTTGAGTCTAGAAATCTTGAAATAATATAATAAGTATAAATATAAATGGTAGAAAAATGTATACAAAATAAGAAATAAAAGTTTAAAATAATATATATATATATATATATATATAGATAATTGATTTTTTTTAAAAGATATAATAGTTTTAATTCAAAAGTATAATAAATTAAGCTTAAAATAATATTGGTTTAAAAATAAATATAGTTGTATATTCACAAAATATAAAATGTAAAAATGTTTACAAATGTTAAAAATATGAAAATATAAATAGTACAAATTTTTATCATATTAACAAATAAAAAAAAGGAACAATTCTTTTAAACATGAGGATATTGCATATATGTACATACAAACCAATATAACATACTTTAAGGTCTTATACATACATATATACAAAATGGCATCATCACTCTTTTTTTATTTAAGATAATCAAATTTAAAATAACAAGGAAAACTTTACATCTCCCCATGGGCAATCAAGTAGTATCTTAGAAAATCTAAAAAAAAGGGATTTGCCTCACACATTTCAAAAAAAAGGCTTTTAATTTTCTCAACTAAGTCCCCTCCTTTCTTTATCAAATCTGAGGAAATAAAACCAGATCGAGATCTGGAAACCAAAAGAAAAAAAAATATTCAAACTGAAGCAAATATCAATTTCATAAGTTAAAAGCAACATCCTCTTCCAGTTCTAAAATATGAAGCATGCAAGTTCAAAGCAAATTCAGATAGAATGCAAAAGCTTTTACCTGGGATAGGCTTCAGTTTTGTCAAGTGAAGTGTCCTCTGTAAATAAATAAAGACAAAGATAGCAACTCAAAGATTTAAAGCAAAACAATTCAAGAGCAATTCAAAACAACTTTCTGGAACAAGCAATAGCTTTAGGAAATTTAAGGCAATGCAGTGACCAGAGCAAAGCAAAATTAAAAACAAGCAAGATATCAAAAAGGATCCAAATCAATTCCCAGTTTTCAAAACAGAAATTTCCCAGGCCTGCTCTCTGTTCTGTGCATATGACATGTGAGTAAACTCTAACTTGTTTTAACTAAAAACTGATTGCATGACTAGAAGCTTGATGATAAATATGTTTGCATGTTGTTGAACTAAGTTTATTTGTTTAAAAATCTGCTTGCTTGTGAATGAAATATCAAAATGTATCTCTGTTTTGAAAATGTGCAGAGTATAAAGAAAATTCATTTTCTTCTGGTTTGATCTTTGTTAGACTATGATTCTTTAACAAAATATGTTTGTTAAGTTTAAACCAAAATTTGAAAATATTTTTTAGTTAAATTTGAAAATCATTTGACCTGGGAAGAAGGAATTAGCAGTAAAACTCAAGAATATGTAAATTTAGATTTTTACAATTCTTTGACTCATTTCTGTGATCTGAATCCACGTCAAGAAATGATTTTTAAAGGATAAATCAGACTTTTTAGATTGTTGGCAAGTGAATAAATCGAGTTTGAACCAAATTGGAAGAAACGTCAATTTCCAGTGTTCAAAGGACAATCGAGTCTCGAGCTTGATGTCAGAGAGGGAGGAAGTGGCGTAGATCGTTAGAAAAATAATACGAATTTTTTTTTATGATCGAATAAGTTTGGGTTTGATGAAATAGGGTTTAAGATCGTCGTTGTATCAATGTCGTTCTCGAGTCGATTTGGGGGTCATTTGCGAACCGGAGTTCACCGGACTGGAGGGAAAGGATGGAGGATCGGTCGGCGAAGCTTTGGGCAGAGGTGCGTGGTCGCCGGTGGCTCGTCGTGGAGAGGCGATGTGTTTTCTGGATGGTGGTTCAAATCCAGGAAGTGGTCGAGATTGCGAAATTTTGGTTCTGATGAGATCACCGGAGATGGGTGGTCGGGATTGGTAGCGGGGGTTAACGTTGATCTGTGGAGGCCGGCAACGATGATCGGAGCTGAGCAAAGCGAAGGTGCACGTACACCGTGCACTTGTGTGCCTGAGAAATTTTGATGGAGGGAAGATGAAGCTGACTCGAAGTCAGGCTCGGGATTGTGGGGGTTGTTGCTCGGGTTTGGTCTCGGGGTGGCATGCGAGTAATTTAACTATGCAGTATGGTTTAAAACTTGACAGTAAACAAAGTATAAAATGGAAGAGGGGGGTACCCGGGGAAACAATCGGGTAATCTAATGTGTTACTCGAAGGTGAGCTTGTGCATTCTTGGAGTCATCTCGGGTTAAATTTTGATTACAGTTTTAATAACTAAAACCTGTTCTGTTTTTTTTTATATTTAAAAGTAGAGTTTAAAATGTAAACAAAACTTTAAGCTAATATTTAAACATGAGTTGAATCTGAATTCAAGTAGTTTGAATCTTAGATTTGAAATGATTCAAGTTTTTAAAATAAATAAGTTTTATAAAATAGAATGTTTTTAACAACTAAATTTGATAAAGTATTTTGTAAAGTGGCCTTAAAAACCTGGAAATAAGATTTAAACAGGATTTTAAATTCAAGTTAAAATCTGAATTCAAAGCTTAGTTTGAATTCTAGTTTGAAATAAATAAAGTTTTGGATTTAAATGTTTTAAAACAACCTCAAATGTTTTAAATATGGTTTGAAATTTAAAAATGAATTTGGTTTAAATTTCTTTCATAAGGCAAGTAATTCTTTAACATGTAATTAAAAGGTTTTTGAATTGTTAAACTTTGTTTAAGTTAAAATTGATTTCATTTTAAATCTTAATTTAAAATGGAATTTAAAGGAAATTTAAAAGCAAAATTATTTTTAACTTACTTTGTTACTGATAATTAAATCATCAATAAGATTTAGGTTTATCTTAAGGTTAATTAGGACTTAATGATTTATAATTCATTAAATTTTTGAGTTAATTAAGATGGATAATTAATTAATTAAATAATTAGGGGTTTTAGTTAATTAATTGAAGAATTAAGTAAGTTAATTAAAAATTTATTGATTTATAATTAAGAAACCATTAATTAGATAAGATTTGATTTTTATTTAATGATTTGAAATTCATAAATCAAGTAATTAACAATTAATTAAGTTATAGATTAGCACTTGATTCGTTAAATAATTAGAGATTATTTAATAGGTTTTATACATAATATTGCGCTCATTATTCGGTTTAGCCGGGAGAGGACCTTGTGTCATATAACCCATTCCGAATAATGATACGACGTTATGGATAGCATTTGAAGACCGGTGGTGAAGACCGGATATTTTCGAAAACGAAAGGACAACTTGTCGAATGTCTCTGCATTGACTGGTCCCCGGTATAGAGACTCCATATGTGATGGGAAGTCCGGATGTGATTAGGAATTATCCGGATTTGCAAGGGCTTCTTCGGAAGTGCCTTCGGTTCTGTTCGAGCCCGGAACAGACTTGTATGGTCGTGTGTCTGACACTACACTTTGAGATATAAAGCCGATTTCTTTCAAATACATATCTGTTGGTGGCGAAGAATTTATTCTCTTAGCTTAACACCCTTCTCTGAGACGTACGAGCCCAGAGGTTATGTAGTTGATGGTTATCAGCGATATACTCCCAATTTGGTAGTGTGGCATGCTAAGTGCTTCTGTGTGTTGATCATTTGTTGAACAATTGTTGATCAAAGCATGGCTTTCGTGTAAAGCATAACTTTGTGGACGAGACCTCATCGAGCCTCACAACCCGGTAATGGTCGAAACAGGAAAGATGCGGCAAGGTTTCAGGGGTAGCTCCCCTAGGGTATGACTATTCCTTCTGGAAAAGGGTAGTATCATGGTATGGAGCCCAGATACTTACTCATGTGGGCACTGTAGTATATATCTATTACTGTGTGATGTTGTTGGTGTAGAGGATCCTCGGTTAAAGGTCCCAAAGGACCGGGGTGGCATGTCTTAGGTTTTATTCCCCGGGAAGGGGGTAGCCGGCCTTGTGTCAGCAGAGAGCCGGGTTGGTTCTCGGGGCGTCCCGCCAGAGGCGTTCCCATGTGGCAATAGGAAGTTCCTTAGCCTGACCATTTGTTGGAAATTCATTCATCCAATACGCGCCTTGTACGGTTTTAGTTGTATAACCTGCCATTTAACATGGCAGCTATAGTAGGCATAGTATCATGGTACCTATGCTGGCTAGGATTTATATTATACTTTCGAAATGTCATTTCACTATGCACTAGTATAATATCAAAGAATTTTTGCGTAGTAAGCATGTTTGACTATCATAAGGAGAAATCTCCCCCCATGTGTGCGTTTGCACTGTGTGTGTGCCAGGAGGCCTTATGGTAGTTTCATTTTCCAAAAGCATCGCGGATTTGAACTTTAAAAGCTTTGTTGTTTGTTTTAAAAGATAAACTATTTTGTTTGCTCACACCAGTCTCACGACTGACCTGGAGTTTATTGTTCCTTTCCTAAACTCTAGGTGCCCACTATTTCCACACGGGCAGTCTAGAGTTGGGTTTTCAGATAATCCTGTAATAGGTATAGATTCGATAGCCTTCGAAGTCTTTGGATCGGTAGCTTTCAGCCTTTGGGATCTTCTATAGTCTTGGACGACTGAACTTGCTTAGCTTTATGCAACGTGATCTAGAGTTCTCGCTAGCTTTGGATTGGAGGTGGAGCTATTGGAGTTTGGCATTGAAGACACTATCTTTCCACTGCTATTTTCTTGTATCTCTGTTAGTATTGATATCTATTGTACCATTCTATTGTATTCTGTTGTATCAGATATTGTATCAAATGTTATATATATCAAATGTATCATGCGTTTTTTTCTTCCGCTGTGTTGTACTTAATGCGTTATAAGCTCCAGCACGACTCGAATTTCAACGTTTGAATCTGCGGCATTCAAGTACAGTGGAGTACGGATGTTGATTCTCGAACGTTGGAACTCGTGTCGTGACATTTTGGTATCAGAGCTAAGGGTTAAAACTTTAGCTCAGGAGTATAACACATTAAGTAACTCATTAGAGATAGGGTGAAGTATACCCTAGAATGAGTAATCCCTAAGATATCCGTTTGAATGCCTCGGTAAATTCTCTTACTATCCACCGATAGTGAGTATGAGTGCGAGAAGTGAACGAGATAGGGGACAGGGGAATACCACTATAAATGGTCAATACCTGCAACAGTGGAAACAACTTTCTCTATCAATCTCCTTTGATTCGGTTCCCAAAAATTCTTGGATACCTTTGTGATAGCTCCAGGAAGAAGTTCGGTGTGATGGTGGCCTTACGAATCGTCGTAGGAAATTCTTACTTCGTATCTTCATCGGTATTCTCATCAGCTTTTCGTCTTAAACCTTTGATGAATTTGAATTTGAAATTTGAAATTGAAAATTTTAAATAAATTGAAATAAATTGGTTAACTTAAATATAAAGTTAAATTTGAATTGTATCGATAAAACGATATCGATTAAACCCAAATTTGAAATCGTAATTTTTTGTGTATATCAAAGTCTGATGAAAGATAAGTTATATATACCTTGGGGTATTCAAACCCGAATTTAGAATCCATACCTAGTGTTTGAGAAATTGTAGAAGATTATATCCATCTATCTATTTTCTGGGATCCGATATATTCTACGAACGATTAGTTATCCCTTCGAACTAATCAAGGCCCTTGCATATTCGTAGATCGGTGGAGCCAATACCTTGTGAGATAATTATATGAATTTGTTCTCATATTGTCGATATTCTGATTTGGTAAGCCAAATACAGGATTAATATTCATTTTGATTTGGAAAGATGTTTCTTTATCGTCTGTTCTTTCTCGTCTTCCTTGCAAATTTCGAGGACGAAATTTATTTGAGGGGGGGAATCTGTAACGATCCCGATTTTTTATTAAATTTAAATTGATAATTTAAGTGAATTTTATAATAAAATTGTGGGTTAATTTGAATTTTTCAAATTAAAATAGGATATTTGTTATTTGAACATTGATTTTTAAAATTTAACTATGGATTTGAAGTTCTATATTTAATACCTTATAAATAAAATAAAATAAAATAAAATAACATCCTAAAATTTGTCAATATAAATTAATAATATATTTTAAACTTTTAGAATTTAATTTGGGAATAAATTGGAAAAAAAATCATAAACAAATAAAATGAGTGAAAAACCATACATAAACAAATTCCAATTTCTTTTGAGTCTAGAAATCTTGAAATAATATAATAAGTATAAATATAAATGGTAGAAAAATGTATACAAAATAAGAAATAAAAGTTTAAAATAATATATATATATATATACAGATAATTGATTTTTTTTAAAAGATATAATAGTTTTAATTCAAAAGTATAATAAATTAAGCTTAAAATAATATTGGTTTAAAAATAAATATAGTTGTATATTCACAAAATATAAAATGTAAAAATGTTTACAAATGTTAAAAATATGAAAATATAAATAGTACAAATTTTTATCATATTAACAAATAAAAAAAAGGAACAATTCTTTTAAACATGAGGATATTGCATATATGTACATACAAACCAATATAACATACTTTAAGGTCTTATACATACATATATACAAAATGGCATCATCACTCTTTTTTTATTTAAGATAAACAAATTTAAAATAACAAGGAAAACTTTACATCTCCCCATGGGCAATCAAGTAGTATTTTAGAAAATCTAAAAAAAAGGGATTTGCCTCACACATTTCAAAAAAAAAGGCTTTTAATTTTCTCAACTAAGTCCCCTCCTTTCTTTATCAAATCTGAGGAAATAAAACCAGATCGAGATCTGGAAACCAAAAAAAAAAATCAAACTGAAGCAAATATCAATTTCATAAGTTAAAAGCAACATCCTCTTCCAGTTCTAAAATCTGAAGCATGCAAGTTCAAAGCAAATTCAGATAGAATGCAAAAGCTTTTACCTAGGATAGGCTTCAGTTTTGTCAAGTGCAGTGTCCTCTGTAAATAAATAAAGACAAAGATAGCAACTCAAAGATTTAAAGCAAAACAATTCAAGAGCAATTCAAAAATACTTTCTGGAACAAGCAATAGCTTCAGGAAATTTAAGGCAATGCAGTGACCAGAGCAAAGCAAAATTAAAAACAAGCAAGATATCAAAAAGGATCCAAATCAATTCCCAGTTTTCAAAACAGAAATTTCCCAGGCCTGCTCTCTGTTCTGTGCATATGACATGTGAGTAAACTCTAACTTGTTTTAACTAAAAACTGATTGCATGGCTAGAAGCTTGATGATAAATATGTTTGCATGTTGTTGAACTAAGTTTATTTGTTTAAAAATCTGCTTGCTTGTGAATGAAATATCAAAATGTATCTCTGTTTTGAAAATGTGCAGAGTATAAAGAAAATTCATTTTCTTCTGGTTTGATCTTTGTTAGACTATGATTCTTTAACAAAATATGTTTGTTAAGTTTAAACCAAAATTTGAAAATATTTTTTAGTTAAATTTGAAAATCATTTGACCTGGGAAGAAGGAATTAGCAGTAAAACTCAAGAATATGTAAATTTAGATTTTTACAATTCTTTGACTCATTTCTGTGATCTGAATCCACGTCAAGAAATGATTTTTAAAGGATAAATCAGACTTTTTAGATTGTTGGCAAGTGAATAAATCGAGTTTGAACCAAATTGGAAGAAACGTCAATTTCCAGTGTTCAAAGGACAATCGAGTCTCGAGCTTGATGTCAGAGAGGGAGGAAGTGGCGTAGATCGTTAGAAAAATAATACGAATTTTTTTTTATGATCGAATAAGTTTGGGTTTGATGAAATAGGGTTTAAGAGCGTCGTTGTATCAATGTCGTTCTCGAGTCGATTTGGGGGTCATTTCCGAACCGGAGTTCACCGGACTGGAGGGAAAGGATGGAGGATCGGTCGGCGAAGCTTTGGGCAGAGGTGCGTGGTCGCCGGTGGCTCGTCGTGGAGAGGCGATGTGTTTTCTGGACGGTGGTTCAAATCCAGGAAGTGGTCGAGATTGCGAAATTTTGGTTCTGATGAGATCACCGGAGATGGGTGGTCGGGATTGGTAGCGGGGGTTAAAGTTGATCTGTGGAGGCCGGCAACGATGATCGGAGCTGAGCAAAGCGAAGGTGCACGTACACCGTGCACTTGTGTGCCTGAGAAATTTTGATGGAGGGAAGATGAAGCTGACTCGAAGTCAGGCTCGGGATTGTGGGGGTTGTTGCTCGGGTTTGGTCTCGGGGTGGCATGCGAGTAATTTAACTATGCAGTATGGTTTAAAACTTGACAGTAAACAAAGTATAAAATGGAAGAGGGGGGTACCCGGGGAAACAATCGGGTAATCTAATGTGTTACTCGAAGGTGAGCTTGTGCATTCTTGGAGTCATCTCGGGTTAAATTTTGATTACAGTTTTAATAACTAAAACCTGTTCTGTTTTTTTTATTATTATTTAAAAGTAGAGTTTAAAATGTAAACAAAACTTTAAGCTAATATTTAAACATGAGTTGAATCTGAATTCAAGTAGTTTGAATCTTAGATTTGAAATGATTCAAGTTTTTAAAATAAATAAGTTTTATAAAATAGAATGTTTTTAACAACTAAATTTGATAAAGTATTTTGTAAAGTGGCCTTAAAAACCTGGAAATAAGATTTAAACAGGATTTTAAATTTAAGTTAAAATCTGAATTCAAAGCTTAGTTTGAATTCTAGTTTGAAATAAATAAAGTTTTGGATTTAAATGTTTTAAAACAACCTCAAATGTTTTAAATATGGTTTGAAATTTAAAAATGAATTTGGTTTAAATTTCTTTCATAAGACAAGTAATTCTTTAACATGTAATTAAAAGGTTTTTGAATTGTTAAACTTTGTTTAAGTTAAAATTGATTTCATTTTAAATCTTAATTTAAAATGGAATTTAAAGGAAATTTAAAAGCAAAATTATTTTTAACTTACTTTGTTACTGATAATTAAATCATCAATAAGATTTAGGTTTATCTTAAGGTTAATTAGGACTTAATGATTTATAATTCATTAAATTTTTGAGTTAATTAAGATGGATAATTAATTAATTAAATAATTAGGGGTTTTAGTTAATTAATTGAAGAATTAAGTAAGTTAATTAAAAATTTATTGATTTATAATTAAGAAACCATTAATTAGATAAGATTTGATTTTTATTTAATGATTTGAAATTCATAAATCAAGTAATTAACAATTAATTAAGTTATAGATTAGCACTTGATTCATTAAATAATTAGAGATTATTTAATAGGTTTTATACATAATTTAATTTGTAATCAGTTAAGCAATTAATTAAGATTAATTGATTGTAAATTAAGGGTTAATTAATCAAGTAATTAATGAATGTTTTTAATAAGAATAATAATTACTTAGTGAAAGTAATTAAGAATAGATGATTAAAGATTAAAGATTTATAAATCAAATATTGAAGGTTAATTGCCTTTAAGCATAATTAATTAATGGTGTTAATTAATTAGGGTGATTTAAATTAAGATTAATCAATTAAAGAATAATTAATTATAATTAGATTTAATTAATAATTAAGGATTCATTAATTAAAGTAATTAATTAAAAGCATATTTATAAAAGTGATTAAGATTTAATTAATTACAATTAAGGGTTAATTAATTAAGATAATTAATTAAAGGAGTGATTAATTAATGAAGGTGGTTAAGACTTAATCAGTTAAAATTAATCATTGATTAAAGATTACTAATAAAGGTAATTATGTGAGTAATAAATCTATAACCACACGATTAATTCACCTTAATCAAAGATGTTTGATTGTAATTGAATGCTATGTGATGGTTTGATATATTTGATATGTTATGTGATGCCATGTAATGCTTTTGTGCTGAGCTGTTATATCTGTGATGTATACATTGATATGCAAACCCTTGACCTGTAGAACGACATTTGAGTTTCGATGCGACAGGGAGTCGGATTCCGATTGGTTATCCGAAACCCACATCGAATCGTAATGGTGAATCTTTGTGATTGATGATCTACTTTATCTATGAATTTGTGAATAGAGATAAGCGTTATGGTTATATCGCTTATCAATATGATTGAATCTGTGATGGTGATGTTATGCACTATTGTGTTGAACCCTGGACCACACTATACACACACAAATATGGATCGCACGTGGAAATGGGTTAAGTCACAGATTTTTGAAATACATTTTAAAGTTGAATTTTTGAATCCAAAATAGTTTTGGAATTAGAATTGAAAACTTTTGAAAATGGATTCCAAAGATAAAAGTTATTTCGAATAACTTAATAGAGTTTTGAAAGTTAAATAATTTGATTTAAATTTGAATTCAATATTTGAAATTGAATTCCATGATTTGGAACTATGGTTTAAAAAGAGTATTCAACTTATAAATATGTTTATATGGGTTTTTAAACCATTTTAAAAGTGTTGTTTTGGGAATTTAAATTTAACCGAAAGATTTTAACTTGTATAAACGAAATCAGATTTTTTCCAAAAACGATAACTATTTGTTTTCAAATAATGAAAGCTTTCACATAAGAAATGAACTTTCAATTCGTGTTAAAAGGAATTCAAGTTTGAAATGAAAATAATTTCCAAGTTATGAATAAATCTTTGGAAACGAATTTGAAAGCTATAAATTAAATCTTTGATTTAAAGATTTAAGGAATAAACCCAATTTAAATGGAAATTGTTTTGAAATCTATGGATGATCTTTGTGAAACTGAGTGAACTTTGTGAAATAAATCTTTTGTTTAAAAGATTTGAAATGGTAATTTGTTTAATCCATTTGAAAAGCAAGTTTTGGGTTTTAAGTTGTGACTTAATCGAAATCCCATTATGCATATGTTTTTAAATATTGCGCTCATTATTCGGTTTAGCCGGGAGAGGACCTTGTGTCATATAACCCATTCCGAATAATGATACGACGTTATGGATAGCATTTGAAGACCGGTGGTGAAGACCGGATATTTTCGAAAACGAAAGGACAACTTGTCGAATGTCTCTGCATCGACTGGTCCCCGGTATAGAGACTCCATATGTGATGGGAAGTCCGGACGTGATTAGGAATTATCCGGATTTGCAAGGGCTTCTTCGGAAGTGCCTTCGGTTCTGTTCGAGCCCGGAACAGACTTGTATGGTCGTGTGTCTGACACTACACTTTGAGATATAAAGCCGATTTCTTTCAAATACATATCTGTTGGTGGCAGAGAATTTATTCTCTTAGCTTAACACCCTTCTCTGAGACGTACGAGCCCAGAGGTTATGTAGTTGATGGTTATCAGCGATATACTCCCAATTTGGTAGTGTGGCATGCTAAGTGCTGCTGTGTGTTGATCATTTGTTGATCAATTGTTTATCAAAGCATGGCTTTCGTGTAAAGCGTAACTTTGTGGACGAGACCTCATCGAGCCTCATAACCCAGTAATGGTCGAAACAGGAAAGATGCGGCAAGGTTTCAGGGGTAGCTCCCCTAGGGTATGACCATTCCTTCTGGAAAAGGGTAGTATCATGGTATGGAGCCCAGATACTTACTCATGTGGGCACTGTAGTATATATCTATTACTATGTGATGTTGTTGGTGTAGAGGATCCTCGGTTAAAGGTCCCAAAGGACCGGGGGTGGCATATCTTAGGTTTTATTCCCCGGGAAGGGGGTAGCCGGCCTTGTGTCAGCAGAGAGCCGGGTTGGTTCTCGGGGCGTCCCGCCAGAGGCGTTCCCATGTGGCAATAGGAAGTTCCTTAGCCTGACCATTTGTTGGAAATTCATTCATCCAATACGCGCCTTGTACGGTTTTAGTTGTATAACCTGCCATTTAACATGGCAGCTATAGTAGGCATAGTATCATGGTACCTATGCTGGCTAGGATTTATATTATACTTTCGAAATGTCTTTCCACTATGCACTAGTAATAATATCAAAGAATTTTTGCGTAGTAAGCATGTTTGACTATCATAAGGAGAAATCTCCCCCATGTGTACGTTTGCATTGTGTGTGTGCCGGGAGGCCTTATGGTAGTTTCATTTTCCAAAAGCATCGCGGATTTGAACTTTAAAAGCTTTGTTGTTTGTTTTAAAAGATAAACTATTTTGTTTGCTCACACCAGTCTCACGACTGACCTGGAGTTTATTGTTCCTTTCCTAAACTCTGGGTGCCCACTATTTTCCACACGGGCAGTCTAGAGTTGGGTTTTCAGATAATCCTGTAATAAGTATAGATTCGATAGCCTTCGAAGTCTTTGGATCGGTAGCTTTCAGCCTTTGGGATCTTCTATAGTCTTGGACGACTGAACTTGCTTAGCTTTATGCAACGTGATCTAGAGTTCTCGCTAGCTTTGGATTGGAGGTGGAGCTATTGGAGTTTGGCATTGAAGACACTATCTTTCCACTACTATTTTCTTGTATCTCTGTTAGTATTGATATCTATTGTACCATTCTATTGTATTCTGTCGTATCAGATATTGTATCAAATGTTATATATATCAAATGTATCATGCATTTTTTTTCTTCCGCTGTGTTGTACTTAATGCGTTATAAGCTCTGGCACGACTCGAATTTCAACGTTTGAATCTGCGGCATTCAAGTACAGTGGAGTACGGATGTTGATTCTCGAACGCTGGAACTCGTGTCGTGACATTTATCATTTAACATTAGTTAAAATTAAATTAATAAATGGTAATTTATATTCGATTAGTTCAATTGTTAATAAATCATTTTTTTTAAATGAGAACTATTAAAATAAAATCACTAGATAATTTAATTTATAAATGGGAATTTAATGGTTTGATTTATCTTAATATTAATAAAAATCATCTAATGTTTTTACAAGGTCAAAATTGCAAAGAAAACAAGCCAGAATGAAAATGGAATGCATGCAAAGTAAAGGTGAGATCTTTTCACTCAAATTTTAATTAATTGAAAATTTCAGTTATGATTGATGATTGAATTGTGATAGTTAAATTCAATGATTGACTGTGTGCTTGGATGATTGATTTATAATAATTATTCAGTGGATGATATTATATATATAGTAGTATATAGTATATATTGAGGTTGTTGATTTCCCGCATTATATAGCGGATGAGACCCTATTGCACCACATAATAGCAGATGATATTTTATAAATCAAATATACCGCGATATTCCACCTCGAAGTGGAAATGGTATTTAATTGTTGTGCTAACATCTGTGGATGCAGGGAAAACAGGTTGGAGGGATCCAACTGGATTCCTCAAATAACTGAATTTGTTTCAATATTGTATGTAGATTATTTATAATTTGTGTGCGACTATTTGTGATTGAAACCGTTGAAGGCTAAAATTTAGCCAAATATATTTTTGGTATCGTAGGATACCAGAAATAAATAAAATTTGGTTTTTGAAATTTAGTAGAAAATTTATAGTAAATTAATTTAGAAAATTGAATAAATTTAAAAGAAGGAACTTGTTTCAAAAGATTATAAATTGGTGTTGAAATAAATTTAGAAATCAATTTTGGAAATTGATTTGGTATTTGTAAATAAATTTTGGAATCAATTAAAATTTAATTCGTGTTGAAAATGAATATTTAGAAATAGATATGAAAAAATCGTATATCAATGGATATTTAGAAGTTTAAATTCACAATGGGAATTTATAAAAGAAAGGAAAATTTGTTTTAAAATAATAAATATTGTTTTATTTTTTTTAGTGTGGAAAGGAAATTACGGATTTAGAACGTAAATTTAAAATAAATTTAGAAGGATTTATAAATTTATTTGAATGAACCATTTTAGAATGGAAGGTATACTTTCCTTGGAAAGCCGAGTATGTTTTCAATATAGTCTATAAATATGAAATTGAAGTTGTGAAGATGGTTTTACGGAAAGACTATTTTTGGAGAAATTATTTACTTGAGTTATTCTGAAAATCTTTAAGATAAAGATTTATTTTAAATTATTATAGAAGTGGATATTTATAGTTTTAATTGATATTTGTTTTAGAAAATGGATATTTAAATAGTTATATCCTATCTATCAATTTATTTTACAATTAGTTTGGACTTAAATTATGTGAGATTTCAATATAATATCTTCACAGCTAATGTTTTAGATAAAGTGTTTTAAAATAGTTTTTATTCTTAATGTTCCAAGTATATAAGTTTGGATAAGTAATTTAAATTATTTTAAAGAATCTAAAGTCGGCAGATTTTCAGTGGAAATAAATAAATATTTGAGAAAGTATTCCGCGTAAGGAAAAGTAATTTGAAATTTGTTTTCAAATGGTTGAAGTGTGAAATATATCTTGTGAAGATATTTTGAAAATAAATAATTGGAGAAAATTATTTAAATCTGGTAATTGTTGTAAATGTTGATTGATAGTTAAATAACTGACTATCATTATCGGCCTTTTTAATGGCATTTGAATTTCGACGCGACCGAGGGTCGGATTCCAAGTGGATATCCGAAAACCACATCGAACCTTTGTGATTGTGATGGATCTTTTATTTAAAAGATCAAAATGGAAAATTGTTGTAATTTTTTGAAATCTGAATGTAACACTTATTTTTAAAAATAAGCGCTCGTTATTCGAAATAGCCGAGAGAGGACCTTGTGTCATAAAACCCATTTCGAATAACGATACGACGAAATGGGATTGTATTTGAAGATGGTGTTGAAGACCAGGTATTTTCGAAAACGAAAGGATTACCCGTCGAACGTCTCTGCACCGGGTTTTTTCGGTATAGAGATTTTATCACCCTTTGTGATGGGGATTCCGGACGTGATTTGTGAATATCCGAATTTGCAAGAGCTTCTTTTAAATGCCTTCGGGTCCGTTCGATCCAGGAACGGACTCGTATGGATGTGTGTCTGACGTTACACTTTGAGATGTAAAGCTGGTTTCTATCAAATACATTTCTGTTGGTGGCGGAGAATTTATTCTCTTAGCTTAACACCCTTCTCTGAGACGTACGAGCTCAGAGGTTATGCAGTTGATCGTTACTAGTGATACATTCCCAATCGGTAATGTGACATACGAAGTGCTACTGATCATTTATTGATTAAAGCATGATTTTTTGAAAAGTGTAGCTTTGCGGACAAGACCTCATTGGACCTCAGACCCCGGAAATGGTCGAAACAGGAAAGATGCGGCAAGGTTATGAGGGTCGCACCCTTTAGGGTATGTCATTTCCTTCTGGAAAAGGGTGATGTCAGGTATGGAGCCCTTATATTTGAGGTTACTGCAAACACTTTTCTTTGTGGTTGTTGGTGTAGAGGATCCTCGGATAAAGGCCGGAAACGACCGGGGGATGGCATACTCGTGTAGTAGTTACCTATTTACAGAGGCAGCCCGGCCTTGTGTTGGCAGAGAGCTGGTTAAATTCTCGGGACGTCCCTTCAGAGGCGTACCCATGTGGCAGTAGGATGTTCCTTAGCCTAACCATTTGTTCGAAAATTCAAACTCCCATACGCGCCTTGTACGGTTTTAGTTGTATAACCTGCCATTTACTTATGGTGGTCACCACTATTTAGATGGTAGCTATAGTAGGCACAGTTCGGAATGTCTATGCTTGCTAAGATTAATATTATGCTTTCAAAATGTTTTCTGCTCTATGCACTAATAACAATATCAAATGATTTTGCGTATTAAGCATGTTTGACAATCATAAGGAGAAATCTCCTCCAATTCTGCGTTTGCATTGTGTGTGTAGCGGGAGGCCTTACGGTAGTTTCATTTTTCAAAAAGCATAGCGAATTTCTTTTTATTTTTTTGTGAAAATAACTATTTTTAAAATCTCACACCAGTCTCATGACTAACCTGGAGTTTATTGTTCCCTTTCTAAACTCTGGGTGCCCACCAATTTCCACACGGACAGCCTAGAGTCAGGTTATCAGGTCATCCTGGAATTCAGGAGTTGTTATGGAGCTCAAGTGGCAAATTGGATTGCGAGATGTATTATCTATACTATGTAGTATCTGCTGCGTTCGGGTTTCTGTGGGACAAATTTCTATGCAGGCAAGTCATTTATAATTGCCAGTGTTGTGTGTTGTTGTTGTACTCTGACGTTGTATTGTAATAACATATACAGCCATTTTGTTTTAAAGATTATTTATCTATTGTATATTGTACCCCTGTGAAATGTGAGATTATGTTGTTGTTTCTGTTTCTTTTATCTTCTTTTTCTTTAACCCTAACGTTTCAGTTTTTCGGCATTCAATTGATCAGCATTCGACATAGTGGACGTATCGATGTCGACTTTCGGAAGTCGAATAAATCGGACATGTTACAAGTGGTATCAGAGCATTTGGTTAAGCGACAACCTTGGCTCTGTTGGGTGTTACTCATTAGAGATAGAGTCAGCAGTACTCTAGAAAGTGTGAGTGTGATAATAGGTATGAGTACGTATTTGCTAGTGAATCTAAAAAATTGTTTTATATTGTGTTGATTGGTTTAGTGAGTGGTATATGGATTCTGGTCAATACAAGTAATTAACGTTATTGATAGGGATCTCTAAAACTTGTACAGAACAAATTCGACACGATATCGTTTTAAAATAGGATAAATGAAATAATTTTACCCAAACTATTTTCATAGATAAAGGAAATAATTTTTGTAAATTATTATAGTATATAGTTGCTTGATTGTTAAGAAGTGATAATATTATTGTCATTTGAATAGGAAATTTAGATCGTAACTCCAAAGTTAAGAAATAACATCCATATACAAATGGGAATTGTAAATGTAAATGTAATTTATAATTTGAAATAGATTCTAGAAAAATATTTGAAAGTGGATTGAAAAGATTTGAAATTGGGAATTTTGGAAATTAAATTCCATTAAGTTTGAAAATGAATTTTCAAAGGTTTTGGAAAAGTGTTTTGAAGGAATGAAAGCTCTAAACTCTTTTCGGTCGCTGGAAAATAATTTCGATGATGATCGCGACATCATCGATGTTCATTTTCGGGTTTCCAAAAGAGGAATTGCTGCCAAATTGTTTTAAATGGAAGTTGTTTGAAAATTTTGGTTTTGGTTTTGAAATTCAAAGGATAATTTGGATTGTTTTCAATAATGGTTTTGAAATGTTGAAAAGACTCTGGGATCTTATAAAAAAATAGTTATGGAATAATAAGTTTGAAAACTTAGGAAATTCAGATTTAGACTGAAATTAACTTGAGTTAATTTGAATAAAGGTGAATTTTAGAAGTCTAATAAACTAAAATGATTGGAATAAAATTATTAAGACGGAAAATAAAGTGTGAATGAATGAATAAATGTGCAATTGCAAGTACATGAAAGTGAATTGAATGTTGAAATTCATTTCGAATTTGTAAGTAAATAGAATTGGAATTGGAATTGAATATGATTTGTATTAAACAAAGTGAAATGTTGGAATAAAATTAGTAAATAAAACTAATTAAAGGAATGACGAAATTGAATATGACTTGAAATGAATCGAATTCAATAATTATAAACGAAAGGTAAATTAAATTCATATGGAATTTGAAATCCAGTTTAACATAAATGAATATAAACCAAAGTGATGAATTTAAAATAGATATAAGAAGTATATAGAATACTTGCATTGAACTTAAGAAATGAAGTGTAAAATTCTTACGTACGTTTTTTTATTGGGAATATACCAGGTTAAATTGAAAATCGTGGAATGGTAATTGTGAATAAGGGAATGAACAAAAGAATAAAACTGGAATTGAAAACTGAATATTGAAAACCAGTTTGAATTGTGTGAAATAAAATGAAGTTGTAAAATTAGTTCGAAGTGAACTAAAGATAATAAAGGTGAAATAAAAGAATGGTTCGAGATAAAATGAATTGGAACTTGTAATGGATTAGTAAATAAAACTAATTTAAAATAGTGATATGATTCAGTTGTGAATGGAAGATAGTTGATAAAAAAATTAATATTCAGAAGTTAAAATGAATCCAAACAGATTTGAAAGTGAAAATTGAATTCAAATGAAATTGAAAATGTAAAGTTGAATGAAAATGAATATATAACTTCAATAATGAAGTAAAGATGATATAAGAAGTATATATTGAAAATTTCGTAAAGTAATGTGCAAAATAAATTTGAGTGTTGTAATTGGATATTATGGCTAGCAGGATATACAGGTGTGTTATAGGGAAATGGAATTGGTATTTGATTTTCGAAGATAAAAATTGAATTGCTCGACAAAAGGTATGTATTTAAATTTCTATATGAAATTTGGTGTTTTTCTTGTCTAGCCACTTGGCTTTTCGTTTTCTTTTGAAATCTGAGGGCCTGTGGTGCCATTTTGCAGTCATACCGAGCTAGCCGCGCAAAGGAAACGCTGGCGAAATTTTTTGAATTAAATTTGAATTATTGAGAAAACAATGTTGTTTGGAACTTATAATTGAAGTTGGAAAGTTAGTTGAATTAATAGTGGATCTTTAATAGAAAGATTTGTTTTGGTAAGATGATAAAACTATTTGGATTGGAAAAAATAATAAATGGGTTAAGGATCATTCTTCTTAAGTTGTAATTTCGGGACGAAATTCTTTTAAAGGGGGAAGGATGTGACGACCCGGAAATTTTTAACATTTGAAATGAAAATATTTAATCGATTTTGAATATTTGGAGATTAGTTTAACTTGAATTTCAAAATTTTCTATTGATTTGGCAATTGAATTATTGAATTTAATTATTGAAGTTGGATAAAATTTGAATCTTCAGTTTTAAGCTGATTAAAAATATTTCAAAGGCTTACGAAATCCATATTGATAATATTGAAGGTAATAGAAACTACAAAATTGAATTTGAAAGTGAATTGTTCAGTTTTGAAAGTATATCATTTAAATCGATGTTTAAAAAAATAGCCTTCCGAGTCACAATCTCGGAATTCGAGAAACCAGTTTCGTTGGATCCGTAATATTGTCTTATTCTCAAATTTTAATTTTCGTAATGTTTGGAATTGTCGTTTGGCCATACGATAAGCAAACGCGCTGAAAATTAAATCGAAATTTAATTTAATAACTGGTTCAAAAAGCTATCTTCTTCATACGATCGAATTTGAACTCGGAACCTTTTCCATTGCGTTCGGAATAGGGGTATAACATTATAAACGCCTAGCAGCATGCCTCGATTGGAGGTCAAATTTTTGAGTTGCAAAATTAGAGACAGGTTAAATTTAAAAATTTTAATATAATATGATGATTTTTGCCTTTCCTTATTCCGACAATACGTATAACCAGCCACAAACTTGCTCCTTCGTACCCCATTTCTTCTTTCCCCCTCTTCTCAAAATCATTCTGTACGATTCAATATCAAAAAATGGCTGCGAACTCGAGAGCGAGATGGGGGGAAAGACGTGTTCGTCTCGGTCGATGGGGCTCGAACGGCGAGTGAGGCAAATTCGCAACTGGGTGGAAGAGCTTGTTCGAAATCGGCAACGACATGGATGGGTTCGCGCAGGCGAGTTGAAGTAAGGGTTTGAACTCGACTTCGAATACGAGTTCGTGGAGGCTCACGCGGAGTTAGGAAATCAGAGCCGAGGTAGACGCTAGGGCTTTTGGTGGTTTCGCGAAATTGAGGTTCGCGATGATTTCGTCAAGCACGATCAAATCTGCGGCATGGCTCGGCGACGCGGCTAAGTAGGTGAGGCCAGTACGAAGTGATGCAGTAAAAGGCTAGGGTTATATCTAGTCAAAGTTGCAATCAAGGGTGGTTCGATTCATTCAAGATTGTGCAGTAAAGGTATTTTTGTATTTTTAAATTTATAAATATATAATTATATACATGCAGAAAAAATTTACAGTAAGAGATTTAGGACAATCTTATTTTAATTTAATAAATATGTATATGATGATTTTGGGTATGTTATTCAAGTAATCAAGACTTATTGCAGGTTAGGAAATTGGTAAGATAAGTTTTTACTTAGAGAAAAAGGGGGGAAAATATAAATTATGTTACTCTAATTACATTTAACATTAGTTAAAATTAAATTAATAAATGGTAATTTATATTTTGATTAGTTCAATTGTTAATAAATCATTTTTTTGAATGAGAAATATTAAAATAAAATCACTAGATAATTTAATTTATAAATGGGAATTTAATGGTTCGATTTATCTGAATATTAAAAAAAATCATCTAATGTTTTTACAAGGTCAAAATTGCAAAGAAGACAAGCCAGAAAGAAAATGGATTGCATGCAATGCAAAGGTGAGATCTTCTCACTCAAATTTTAATTAATTGAAAATTTCAATTATTGATTGATGATTGAATTGTGATAGTTAAATTTAATGATTGACTGTGTGCTTGGATGATTGATTTATAATAATTATTCAGTGGATGATATTATATATATAGTAGTATATAGTATATATTGAGTTTGTTGATTTCCCGCATTATATAGCGGATGAGACCCTATTGCACCACATAATAGCAGATGATATTTTATAAATCCCATATACCTCAATATTCCACCTCGAAGTGGAATTGGTATTAATTGTTGTGCTAACATCTGTGGATGTAGGGAAAACAGGTTGGAGGGATCCAACTAGATTCCTCAAATAATTGAGTTTGTTTCAATATTGTATGTTGATTATTTATAATCTGTGTATGACTATGTGTGATCGGAACTGTTGAAGGCTAAAATTTAGCCAAATATATTTTTGGTATTGTAGGATACCAGAAATAAATAAAATTTGATTTTTGAAATTTAGTAGAAAATTTATAGTAAATTAATTTAGAAAATTGAATAAACTGAAAAGAAGGAATTTGTTTCAAAAGACTATAAATTGGTGTTGAAATAAATTTAGAAATCAATTTTGGAAATTGATTTGGTATTTGTAAATAAATTTGGGAATCAATTTAGAATTTAATTCGGTGTTGAAAATAAACATTTAGAAAACGATTTGAAAAAATCATATATCAATGGATATTTAGAAGTTTAAATTCACAATGGGAATTTATAAAAGAAAGGGAAATTTGTTTTAAAAAAATAAATATTGTTTTAATTTTTTAGTGTGGAAAGGAAATTATGGATTTAGAACGTAAATTTAAAATAAATCCAGAAGGATTTATAAATGATTTGAATGAACCATTTTAGAATGGAAGGTGTACTTTCCCTGGAAAGCCGATTATGTTTTCAATATAGTCTATAAATATGAAATTGAAGTTGTGAAGATGGTTTTAAGGAACGACTATTTTTGGAGAAATTATTTACTTGAGTTATTTTGAAAATCATTAAGGTAAAGATTTATTTTAAATTATTATAGAAGTGGATATTAAAAGTTTTAATTGATATTTGTTTTAGAAAATGGATATTTAAATAGTTATATCCTATCTATCAATTTATTTTAAAACTACTTTGGACTTAAATCATATGAGATTTTAATATAATATCTTCACAACTAATGTTTTAGATAAAGTGTTTTAAAATAGTTTTTATTTTGAATGTTTCAGGTATATAAGTTTGGATAAGTAATTTAAATTATTTTAAAGAATCTGAACTCGGTAGATTTTTAGTGGAAATAAATAAATATTTGGGAAAGTATTCTGCGTAAGGAAAAGTAATTTGAAATTTGTTTTCAAATGGTTGAAGTGTGAAATATATCTTGTGAAGATATTTTGAAAATAAATAATTGGGGAAAATTATTTAAATCTGGTAATTGTTGTAATGTTGATTGATAGTTAAATAACCGACTATCAATATTGGCCTTTTTAATGGCATTTGAATTTCGATGCGATCGGGGTCGGATTCCAAGTGGATATCTGAAAACCACATCGAACCTTTGTGATTGTGATGGATCTTTTATTTAAAAGATCAAAATGGAAATTGTTATAATTTGTTGAAATCTGAATGTAACACTTATTTTTAAAAATAAGCGCTCGTTATTCGGATTAGCCGGGAGAAGACCTTGTGTCATAAAACCCATTCCGAATAACGATACGATGAAATGAGATTGTATTTGAAGACGGTGTTGAAGACCGGGTATTTTCGAAAACGAAAGGATTACCTGTCGAATGTCTCTGCACCGAGTTGCTCCAGTACAGAGATTTTATCACCCTTTGTGATGGGGATTTCGGACGTGATTTGTGAATATCTGGATTTGCAAGGGCTTCTTTGAAATGCATTCGTTTCCGTTCGATCCAGGAACGGACTCGTATGGATGTGTGTCTGACGTTACACTTTGAGATGTAAAGCTGGTTTCTATCAAATACATTTCTGTTGGTGGCGGAGAATTTATTCTCTTAGCTTAACACCCTTCTCTGAGCGTACGAGCTCAGAGGTTATGTAGTTGATCGTTACTAGTGATACATTCCCAATCTGGTAGTGTGACATACGAAGTGCTACTGATCATTTATTGATTAAAGCATGACTTTGTGAAAAGTGTAGCTTTGTGGACGAGAACTCATCGGACCTCACACCCCGGAAATGGTCGAAACAAGAAAGATGCGGCAAGGTTATGAGGGTTGCGCCCTTTAGGTTATGTCATTTCCTTCTGGAAAAGGGTGGTGCCAGGTATGGAGCCCTGATATTTAACCTTTATGGTTACTACAAATACTTCTCTTTGTGGTTGTTGGTGTAAAGGATCCTCGGATAAAGGTCGCAAACGACCGGGGGATGGCATACTCGTTTAGTGGTTACCTAGTTACAGAGGTAACCCGGCTTTGTGTTGGCAGAGAGCTGGTTAAGTTCTCGGGATGTCCCTCTAGAGGCGTACCCATGTGGCAGTACGAAGTTCCTTAGCCTGAAAATTTGTTGGAAAATCCAAACTCCAATACGCGCCTTGTACGGTTTTAGTTGTGTAACCTGTCATTTACTTATGGTGGTCACCACTGTTTAGATGGTAGCTATAGTAGGCATAGTTCGGAATGTTTATGCTGGCTAAGATTAATATTATACTCTTAAAATGTTTTCTACACTATGCACTAATAACAATATTAAATGATTTTGTGTATTAAGCATGTTTGACTATCATAAGGAGAAATCTCCTCCAATTCTGCGTTTGCATTGTGTGTGTGGCTGGAGGTCTTATGGTAGTTTCATTTTCCAAAAAGCATAGCGAATTTCTTTTTATTTTCTTTGTGAAAATAAATGTTTTTAAGATCTCACGCCAGTCCCACGACTAACCTGGAGTTTATTGTTCCCTTTCTAAACTCTGGGTGCCCACCAATTTCCACACGGGCAGCCTAGAGTCAGGTTATCAGGTCATTCTGGAATTCAGGCGTTGCTGTGGGGTTCAAGAGGCAAGCTAGATGGCGAAACGTATTATCTATACTATGTAGTATCTGCAGCGTTCGAGTTTGTGTGAGAAAAATTTCTATGTAGGCAAGTCATTTATAACTGCCAGTGTTGTGTGTTGTTGTTGTACTCTGATGTTGTATTGTAATAACATATACAGCCCTTTTGTTTTAAAGATTATTTATCTATTGTATATTGTTCCGCTGCGAAATGTGAGATTCTATTGTTGTTTTTGTTTCTTCTATCTTCTTCTTCTTTAACCCTAACGTTCGGTTTTTCGGCATTCAATTGATCGGCATTCGATATAGTGGACGTATCGATGTCGACTATCGAAAGTCAAAGAAATCAGACATGTTACAAAATCGGAGAGTGGCGCCATGCTTCTTGTGCGAAGATGAGTTGATTGTGATAATTTGGAGGGGAGCGACACTTGAGGGGGAGTGCGACATTTCATTTGTCCCGTTATAGGAAGCAAGTTGCGATTTGACAAGGGAGGCCGAGTTTCACCACTTTGTTCCCGTCATGGAGTGCATGCGTAGTGGAGTGCATTGGCGAAGATCATTCATCGAGAAATGAAGGAGAAAGAAGGAGAGAGGGTGTGCATGTGTATGGGCTTTCTTGTGTCAACACGTTTATGTACAAGAAGGAGATTTGGGGAAGAAAGGGAGAGTGGATTAGTGAATTAAATATAATTAATTATTTATTTAATCTCGTTTCTTATAAAATCTATATCTTTTTCATATAAGGTCTAATTTGGACGGGGTTTCTTGCATTGCACTCGTAATAGAGAGCTTTATGACGTGATATTGGACTAGTCAGCTTTTATTTAAATGAGTGATAGATTCTTTCACCATACTATGATTATTAGTATATTATAAAACCGACCTTTCAAAATAATTTCCAAATTTGTGATTTCTAATATATTAAAATCCACGGCTTATTTTATTAAATAATTTTAAAGTGCTTTAAAATGGTTATAAGTCGGACATTACATATGTTATTATGGACGTAATATTTAAGGAAATCGCTAGATTTAGACTAATTTTGATATGAATCCCTGAATTAGTTCATATAGATGTGCTATATATGTTGTATGTATGTTATGATAGACATATGTATGCTTGTTGTTTGCACATATGCTTATTTGCTTGTATTGTTTGAAAAATGCCGATGAAAGGCGACTATTGTAAGAGATATCCCATAGGATAGAATTTCGTAAGTATGGGCCGATCTGAAGACGAAAGACTATGGACTTGAGTATGTGCTTCGAACTTCAGGATGGACGTCGAAAGTTTTCATTTGATTTGTACTAGCCATTATTAGCTAAGAACACAACCAAAGTGGTCATTATCGACTACTTTGGAGTGGTCGACATCTACCACTATGACGATGGCTAATTTGGCCAATTTTGACGTGGACGATGGAGACGCTTTGAGGAGCAAGATGTGATGGTTTGTTCTTTTGTTTGACATTTGATGTTGATGTTATGGCTATTCGTGAGCGGTTTAGGCGGTGAAGCAAGGATGCGATGCGTCGACATAATAGCTTATGATGGGAAGTGACGGTTTCAATGATGGATAGTTGTACTTTGAGATGTAGAGTAGATGGTTATGAGATGGATTGAAGGAACTATTGGAGGAAGGTTGCGGGATGTACGATGATATTCTACGACCAAGATTGACTGCAGAGAATCATCCCAACCGCGATGACTTCTTGATAGGAGTCGTAAGATTAGTTTCAGGATATGCTCTGTTATAGATGATGCATACAAAAGGATAGTTAAGACTCGAGGGTTCATGGGGAATGCGTAAGGTGGGTCATATACTGAGGACATGATATTTCCTAAAGCATGATAACTCTTTATTATACTAGGGACGTGATGGTTTCTAAAGCATGATGCCTTCTTCTCATACGGGGAGCGTGATGGTTCCAAGAGCATGATGGCTCTTTATTTTAGATGGGAGATGTGTTTACCTCAGATTGACATGATGGTTAGTCTATTTCCTATCAATTAAGTGACAATGATTTAAGTACTGAAGAAATAGGATGCGTACTATCATGATGGATAGTCTAGTCTTTGACCGTGACGGGTCGGCAAGGGATTATATATCCAACGCACTGAGTAAGTGATGTGAGGACAAATGATGGATGCTATATTTTCTTTGATTGATTAGAGATGTCACATGATGTAGGTATCATTGACGTAGATATCTAAACACCCATTTGTACCTTAATGTGTAATACATCCATGACGATTTTGATGTAAATATGTGTTTAGGTGTAGGTACATGTTAGGTATGATTCTCCATACGCTTTGTTCCTTATGCTATATTGACATTTGTATTATTTTGAGATTGTTATCACTTGTACTATTATGTGACTTGAGATTTTATTCATTGCTTCTTATTATCTCGTGTACTCTTAAATGAGTAGACTAGATAGCAGGTGTAAACAATACATGGAGTTGGTTAGATGGACTGGTAGAAGGTGACACTTTCTCATATTTATATTTTGGGCTTATTATTGCTTATTTCGTTGTATGACACTGTGGAGCATTGACGGTGTTTGATTTACTGTTATTATAAATAGTTTATCATTTGAGTTTATTTATTAGTTATATAAGCTCTATCATGGTTTTGTACAACTATATGGATCTCTACACTCTAGTTTTATGGTTCATTCACCTATTGTTATCTTGCCCGTTTTATATCTGTGATGACTACTATTTTTTATTCAATGTGTTGTGAGATATATGACAGGATTGGTGATTGTATGATATTTTCTTTCTCTTCTCTTCTCTTCTCTTTTATTTATTTTTCTTACTTATATTCTTTCCCTTAACAATTGTCCTACATCAATCGGATGCTCCAACAATGCATTATTTAGTTATGTGAGCATTGGAGGTGTAGGGCGGTCGTTACATTCCATGGAGAGGAAGAGAAGATACACAAATGGGAAAGTGGGATGTCCGGCTATAGGGAAGAAAAATGTGTTTATAGGGTATGGGTAGGGTTAGGGTTTGAATGTACTTTATTTCTCTTATTTTTGAAATTCTAGTGCATGTTTTGTTGTCGTTTAGCTTCTAGGAATGTCAGATTATGATAATTCTTTGATGGCGCAAATAACCATATTTTCCTTGTTCCAATGTTTCGAGACTGTGCCACGGGACGTTATTTTTGGGTATTTTAAGTCGTACGGACTACCGGGACATCTAATCTCAAAAGTTCTTTGATTGCGCTGCTTGTACACTTTTCTTGACCCAGGGACATTTTCCATTCATCCAAATTCTTCGATGTATCGTACATATATATCAGTATAACTACCAAAAATGTTGGAAAATATAAATCAAGGTCAAAATCATCTGATAAAATTACTAAAGGTAAAAATGTCACTACTCAACATATCCCAAAATTATATCTAAATATGACTCAATATGGATTTAGAAATAATATTTTATGATCCACCAATACATAAAATATGGGTCGTTACATATCTCTATAGATCTGTTTACCTTGTACATAGGTTGCCTCTCCCATATCCTTTATGGAAAATTTCTTGGAATACCAAGCTTTCGCTAATTGCAATAACAAATGCCATTTCCAATCAACAATAGATCATCGATGTATAAAACTACAAACACAATATCAATTCCTTGTTCCTTTTGGGAAATGCTTATTTCCTCTTTGTTTGGATAAAAAACCAAATAGTTTGATTACTTTATCAAAACACTTATTCCAACTCCTCAAAACTTGTTTAGGTCCATTAATAGACTTTAACAATTTGCAAGCTTTGCACTCACTACCACTGACCTTGAAACCCTTGCGCTATGACATGTAAATGGTCTCTTCTATATCACAATTTAGAAATGTCATCTTTATGACCATTTTCCACATTTTCTAGTTGTAGAATATAGCAATAGAAGCATTATCATAATTGAATTAAGCACTAGCACGGGTAAAAAGGTTTCATCTTAATCAATACCTTGAATTTAACAAGATCCTTTTGTAACTAGCCCTGCTTTGTAAGTCTCCACCTGTCCATCTGCATTTAGCTTTTTCTTAAAAATACATTTTTCAGCCGATGAGTTTTATCTCTTCGGGTATGTCAACCAAAGTCCATACTTTTTTTCATACATAGGATCCATTTCATATTCCATAGTTCCAAGCTGTAGTGTGGAGGGTTTACTCTGCAGTACTCGTTGAAACGATAAAGGAGTGTCATCATCTAAGAGATGCGCGATGAACGCTATAAAATTTTGGCCTCTATCCTGGGTGAGGAATAGATAAGGTCGAAATGTCGAAAATGAGGCAAGTATAAAAGGTTAAATTTTTATAAATTTAATTTCATACAACTTGGATTGTATAGAAATAATCTTCTTATACTTGGTATTAAATCCCAACGAGGGAACCAAACTATCCATGAAAACTTAAAAGATTTCACCACTATTCGACGGATAGTTAAGGTTGAATGCAAAAATTGATGTTGAGTTGAATTAATATAATACCTACGGATCCGTTTTACTTGAATACTAACTGTTTTGGATTTACCATCTTAGATAACATGGCATCAACCTATTAAAAGTTATGATTTGAAAAGAAATTTTTTGTCAAAATTTAAATAAATGATTTGAAATTATTTTAATTTTTATGTATCCTTTTACTTGAAATTAATTTTTTTGAGTTCACAGTAAACGGTGTCTTAAATAACATTGTTTTTTATCCGTTTAAAAGTTATGATTTGAAAATAATAAATCTTTATTAATGATTTAAATAAATGATTTGAAAATATTTTCCTATGTAAGGGATGAAATTATTTGGAATTGCTCCAAGATTTAGAAAGGTTTTAATTAAACAAAGATTTGATAAATGAGGTTTAATGATTCCGTACATACCAGAAAGAAATGTTTTAAAGATATATATATCTTTAGAAGATATTTTGATAATGAGAAAGTAAATAATCAAATAATAAGCACATATTCACTTAACACCTTTTAATTGATGATTGGTTTGAAGGAACCGGGGTCAAATTTGGGTAATCCTTATCCGAAAATCACTTCGAACCAATTTACGAGTTCGAAAGTGAAGGCATGTTAAAGACAATGAAGTTAAAGGCATGGATCTTCATAACGGAAGGACTGCTCATTGATAATTTTGGGTTAACTCCCGAGATAAACGAATAGTAATAATCCCTTTTCTCTAGGATCAACGTATGCAAGGACTACTTGCTACTAATCACAGGAGTAATCCTTGATAGGATGTGGTAGGAGAGTGTCTTCGGTTTGTCCTATTTCTAGACAACTTGTACAGATAGATGTCTAACATTGCATTTCACAGATCATAGTGCATTGATCTCTACAAACGTATATCTATTGGTGGTGTAGGGGTTAACTCCTCTTATACTTAACAACCTTCTCTAAGACGTATGAGCTCAGAGGTTGTAATTTTGTTGAAATCAATAGTGTGTTGTTGGAAATGACAATGTGGCATTTTAAGTGAAAATGTTCCAAGAATGGTAAACATTACCTGTAGCCTCACACCGAGATATTATGAAACAATAGTTGCTTTAAGGCTAAGTGGATCACAACCATTAGGGTATGATGTCACCTTTCATGATTTATTTTGCACTCGCTATGACGTCGGGTATAAAAAATATGTGGCATATGGTATGAGTGCTCTCAGATAGGTTGAGAAAGGCCACGGTGATATCATATTCAATGTCATCCATACCATCTATTATTTTTGGTAGGTTGGTCTTAATTCGTGGAGGTTTCGAAGATGTCAACGTTCAGTACATTCCTCTAGAAATGTATTATACGAAAGGTATCCCTTGCCTCTCAATTCATTGGAAATTCATTCTCCAATAGCTGCCTTCAGACTTAGCAGTAAACCTATCATGTCGTCAAATTTAACCAATGTAATAATTTCGGCTATTTGAATATGTTTATATGAAAGGTTTTCAAAGAATGTCATTAAAAATAATATTACTGGATTTCACATAGAAATGTTTATAACTGATTCCTTGAGACCCTTGCTTACACCAATGGAGTACCGACCGTCTTAATCCTCAAATCAAACCAAAAGATTGATCCAATGAACATACTCCTTATTGATAAGTTTCTCCACATGAAATGGATGAAGTGCTCAAGCTACACTCCCTTCTCAATGTAAAAAATGACCCAAGACCCAAAGCTGCGCTTAAATTCACTCGAAGTCATGGGCCTACTCATCAGCCACTTCTAACACTATGTCCTACTCATCCAAATTCTCCCCTCTTCAGATACCTAGAAGCAATTTCCCTTACAAGAACATCCTTTAGACCTATTTTGGCAAAAGCCTTTTCAGATGCACGTGTCAAAGGCTGTGTCATAGCAACCGCCTCAAAACTCAGATATGGCGTCCCTTATAAGCTAAGGAAATCCCAACACAGCTTCAAAGAGTCTAAAGATTTTGGAGCAAGAAACACTACTACCCCAAGGACCACACCACTTCTGATGCTAACCTTATCTGCAGGAAATATTCATGAGCAGTGGAACATCCCTTGTAGTAACTAAATAGTCTTTTAACTAATCAAATATCTCAGACTGCCTATTCGCAGTCGCGCTCACGTACCACATCTGCTCATACAACAGCCTGACGAAGATACCTTACCGACTAGCTATAGCAATAAATCAAAGTTAAAGGACAAGAAGTGTATACAACATCATATAATAATAAATTACAAGTGCGCTCTCTCAATGTATCTCCTTCAACATGTTTGTTTAACCTAAACTGGTATACATGGCCCTAAGTGTTGAACCTAGGCTCTAACACCAAGTGTACCGATCCGCCTTCGTAATACCCTAAAATCAACAACAATGAGAATGCCTAACTTTCGAATACCATAAAAGATAGATTGTTGGGAAAGAAAATTAAAAAAAGACATTATACTAAGATATATCGGTAGGATCTCATAGTGGAATGATAACATATAATACACTGAATATACATGAGCGGAAGAAGATAACAATATATATAAGAGACTGCACTAGTGGAAATAATTGATAAGTGAATATCAATACAGAAAGTCTGAACACATCAACCCCATATAGGCGGATTCTTGAATATAATATTTGATACATCAAGTCTCACATATAAATACATATCTATCATGTACTATTATAACATCAATTATATACGAAGTATCGACTTTACCTCTATAGAATGCTCTAGCTGTCCTAAAAGCATATCCCCAAAAGTTCCCGACTCACAAACTACTCAATTGAGTACCCAAGAGTTATCTTGACCAAAATAGACAACGACAAAAGGTGAGTCGGACATGAAGTTTGCTGTAAGGGGAACCATTTCAAAATACAATATATTAAAAATATATACAATAGAACATGAACTGCTAAGGTATAATAGGCACTCTCCACAAACGTGGCTCAAGGATAATCCAGACTGTCCATAAACACATAAAGTAAACCTATCCCAAAAATAGGAAATCATAACATAATCTGCTCTTTTCGCATAATCAATGAGTCAGCATAAGTAATGTAATGTGACTGACACGTAACATTATACTATGATAAAGTAACCAAATATATGATTGCATAAATAATGCAAATATCACAATACAAGAATATCCTAGAACACGCAACAATATTATCAACCGACTAATATAATACACAACATAACGATAAGCAACAAACAGAGAATATAAATGGATACCGCTCAATGTTGATGAGTGGAGTCCACGGTAGACTAATGCCCAATATAAATAGATTCAGTACCCAAATGTATCATAGATCCCGAGTCGCATCCTAAGTGGTCGAAGTTGTGTAGATCTCACCGTACCTCTATATCAAGCATAAGTGATGTATGACCTACTTCGGATATTCGGAATCTGAGTCTATGTTGAGTTTACAATTAAAATTATCGTGATCTAATGATTCTCGTAGAGGATCTAAAATAAATAGAATTAGTACCTATAGGTACCATAGATCGCGAGCTGCATCTAGCTTAATTGAACTCATATTGGTCTCACCGTACCGCCACATCAATAATAAGTGATAATTGATCTACTCTAGATATATAAAACCTGTATGGATCCCATCATACCCCCATAAAGAGCATAAGTGATATATGACCCATTCGTAGATGATCGTTATCTTCTCTCCTTAGTCATCATGGATTTCTTAAAAAAATTGCATAACATTTCGACAAAAGATAACGATGGGCATATCCTATATAATATGCCATCAAGACCATACAGGAACATTGTTGTCGCAAAGATATGTATATATAAAATATAACATCACGTTATCATATACATCTATCAGAAATAAAGACCAATATCTCGTCATTATTTATCAATGCAGAGGGCCTCTTAAGAACAATAATAGGCATGTCCACTAATACAAGACCAATACCAAGTATGATCGCTGATATAAGATCAATACAGTTCATCAAAACATATGTACCCTAAGGTTAAAGCCAGAGGCACAAACTTATCTGATTCCATCGTAAAAGCTCGTTGGACGTGATTAAGTCATGCCAAATAGTTGTTGATCTAGATGAGCTACTTAACATTCACATTTGGATTTCGAGCTTCGCCTTACTTTCCGCCTCCCTGAGTCGCCCATAGTCTTCTCTGAGGTTGCATCGAAGCTTCACACGAACTCGAAACAGGGGAAGAAACCCCGCTTAAATGGCCCCTAGGCTGGAACATGCTTCCCAACAAACATAGCAACCATTACACAGCCTAGCATCTCTCACTTAAGTGCATTGAATATACGATAAATATAACGACCCACAAATTTATCACTTTGGTAAATTATATTTATTTTTAAAAATATTCAAATATAAGCTCGTTAACATGTATTATGTTGTCTTGAACATTAAATAATGATGGTAATCTTATTTTCAATAAGTGTTTACAAAAATACTTACTTTGGAAAAGTATAGATAAAATGACCAAAAACCGTTTTGTTACTAACAAACTCTATAACTATCGGAAGTCGTGTACGGAGTTGGTTACATACACTTATTTATCGATTTAAACAATAATATGAAATAAAATTATTTATTTTATTTTTGGGAATAAAATGTATTATGACATCATCAATAATGGCATCATATTTAATTATTGATTTATGAATTTAAATTAATTTTTTTAAAATTATAGTAAGTCATTTAATTATTTATGAAGTGATTATAAATCATTTTAATAGTTTTATAAAGATGTATATTCGATTTGAAATTATAAGGAAAATTGATATCGTTTTATCGATATAACAGCACTTTTTGTAAACAATTATTTTTACTATTAATTATAATGGTTTTACAATTCAAAAGATCATTTTAATTAGTTAAAATGATAAGAAATTAATTTTTAAATTTTATTTACATTTATATGCAAATTAATTTGTAAGTAAAAATGTGATCGAGAATCGGCTTCCCGATTTCAACAATTTAACGAGGGGAGTTGTTCAAAGTTGTTGCAACATTACTTATGTGTCTTGTGCACATATATGACATACACATGCACGCCCTTACATATACAGAAACAAATATACATATACACTTATATATTACAAAAGATCTAAGATATTTTTAAATAAACTTCATTCTTAAGCAAACCAACATCAAACTCTTACACACATCAACTCACACACACATGGCTACATACATAGGGGATACTTCGGTCATGCATGGTGGTGATGAAATGTTGATGTGTATACACATAAATATCATGATATTTTATTCCACTTTTTTCTATAAACACCACCCTCCATCTTCACTTCATTTGTTCATAAATTCCTAAGCTTCTTCACCTATTTATACTCCTCTTTAATGGCTTTTATACTTAAGGAATTATGAAAAAAATATTGCAAAAAACTTAAATTTATACAAGCGTATACATGTTAGCGGTCCACTTCAAAACCATGGCAAATCACTCCTTCCTTCAGTCAAAACCTATGGTAACACCTCCTACCACCAAGGTCGAGCATTCTACCTCCTTTCAAGCTAGGTCGAGCGCATTCAAAGGTCCAAGGCTCGATTTAATATCCTTTCATTTAAATATAGCCAAGCTATAGCGAATTTTCATGAAATTAGAAATCAATGAAGGTGAGCAACTATATATATATGTATGTATGTATGTATGTATGTATGTATGTATGTATGTATAGTGATTTGATTGCTATGGATGTTTACTATGCATTGATCATCAAGTTTGGTTGTTTACTATAGTAGTTTAATTGTGTAAACAAGTTACGTTAAATACACATCGATATTATATAAGGAAATTTTCTGAATCAAGTTAAAAAAGTGATATGGAATCATTAAACCCCTTTCAAATGTTTTAAAATGATTTATAAATGTTTTATAAACAATAAAATTCGATTTGGTGAAGTTTGGATAAGTCATGAAAGTTGAGTCAAAAATAGACGTGTCGCGTAACGATAGCTCGCGATTTCATGCCATAAAAGTTTAAATCGTTTATATGATGGATTCGGAGTCAGTATTCGTTGTAATAAGAATTTTTCGAACTCTTATAATCATAGTTTTCAAACAAAATAAAACGATCAAGATTCCGTTTAGTAGATTTTGAAATATGAACAAAATAAGTTTTCAAAATAATAGCAGTTTGATAGTTCGGAAACCAAAACGATAAATTCTTTAAAAATGATATTACTTGAACTAAGGGAGGTTCAAGAACTAAGATTTGATCACTTGATTATAATAGCCCTTTTGGACATTTTCTTAGTTCCCTAGCTCACCTGGCCTCTGTCTTGGGCGAGGAATAGATAATGTCGAAATGTCGAAAACGAGGCAAGTATAAAAGGTTAAAGTTTTCTAAATTTAATTTCACACAATTTGGATTGTATAGAAATAATCTTCTTATACTTTGTATTAAATCTCGAGGAGGGAACCAAACAATCCATGGAAATTTAAAAGGTGATTTCACCACTATTCGATGGATAGTTAAGGTTGAATGCGAAAATTGATGTTGAGTTGAATCAGTATAATATCTACGGATCTGTTTTAATTGAATACTAACTGTTTTGGGTTTACCATCTTAGATAACATGGCATCAACCTATTAAAAGTTATGATTTGAAAACAAGAAATCTTTTGTCAAAATTTAAATAAATGATTTGGAAATATTTTAATTTTATGTATCCTTTTACTTAAAATTAATTGCTTTGAGTTCACAGTAAACGATGTCTTAAATAACATTGTTTTGATCCTTTTAAGAGTTATGATTTGAAAATAATAAATCTTTGTTAATGATTTAAATAAATGATTTGAAAATATTTTCCTATGTAAAGGATGAAATGATTTGAAATTGCTTCAAGATTTAGAAAGGTTTTAATTAACCAAAGATTTGATAAATGAGGTTTAATGATTCCGTATATACCAGAAACAAATGTTTTAAAGATATATATCTTTAGAAGATATTTTGGTAAAGAGAAAGTAAATAATCAAATAATAAGCACATATTCACTTAACACCGTTTAACCGATGATTGGGTTGAAGGAACCAGGGTCAAATTTGGGTAATCCTTATTCGAAAACCTCTTCGAACCAATTTACGACTTCGAAAGTGAAGGCATGTTAAAGACAATGAAGTTAGCATGATCTTCATAACGGAAGTACTGCTCATTGATAATTTCAGGGTAGCTCCTGAGATAAATGAATAGTAATAATCCCTTTGTTCAAGGATCAACGTATGCAAGGACTACTTGCTACTAATCACAAGAGTGATCCCCGACAGGATGTGGTAGGAGAGTGCCTTTGGCTTGTCCAATTTTTAGGCAACTTATACAGATAGATGCCTGACATTGCATTTCTAATATCATAGTGCATTGACCTCTACAAACATATATCTGTTGGTGGTGTAGTGGGTAACTCCTCTTATACTTAACAACCTTCTCTAAGATGTTTGAGCTCAGAGGTTGTACTTTTGTTGAAATCAATAGTGAGTTGTTGGAAATGACAATGCGGCATTTTAAGTGAAAATGTTCCAAGAATGGTAAACATTACCTCTAGCCTCACACCCGAGAAATTATGAAACAAAAGTTGCTTTAAGGCTAAGAGGATCACAACCATTAGGGTATGGTGTCACCTTTCATGATTTATTTTGCACCCGCTATGACATCGGGTATAAAAATATGTTGCGTATGGTATGAGTGCTCTTGGATAGGTCGAGAAAGGCCACGGTGATATCATATTCAATGCCATCCATACTATATATTTTTTGGGGTAAGTCGGTCTTAATTCGTAGAGGTTTTGAAGATGTCGATTTATGGTACATTCCTCTAGAAATGTATTATACGAGAGGTAGTCCCTTACCTCGCTATTCATTGGAAATTCATTCTCCAATAAGTGCCTTCGGACTTAGCAGCAAACCTATCATGTCGTCAAATTTAACCAATGTAACAATTTCGGCTATTTGAATATGTTTATATGAAAGGTTTTTAAAGAATGTCATTAAAAATAATATTATGGGATTTCATGTAGAAATGTTTTGATTATCATATGGCAAAAACTTGTTCCATGTTTATGTGCGGCGTCGTCTTTTAAGATACCCTTCATTTTCAAAAACTCATATTTCGAGTTTCTCACACCTATCTCATAACTGACCCGGTGTTTATGATCTGACCTGGGTCATACTGCCCAAATCAGTGCACCACCAGTGGTAGTCTATCCCAAAAAGTAAAGCCTAGGGCAGGCGCCACAGCCACCAATTCATATGTCGTCCCCTTTGTCCTTTCGCCCGATGAGCCGCCAAGCTTTCGAAGCCCACTTCCACACAATTGGACCTCCTTTGGAATTCATTGGTTGGTGTTTTGGAAGTGGTTCGTTATATTTTCAAAAACTAATTTCAACATGAATTCCCGCCTTTGCACCTATAGAGTTCAACAGGTGAATCTAGCAATCCCGCCTCCTCTAACATGCGAAAACAACATAACCGACCTTCCTACATTATATGATGCTTACATGTATGCCCATACACCCATTTATGTATGTTTATACATTTATGAACACACAAAAACATTATTAATTATATAAATCGCGTTTTGGACTTCACAGAGTGATTATTCGGCCTGGTATCTTCTCATGCAACTTAGTGCACACGATGGTCATTATGGATACATGAGACGCTCACCACTTTCTTATATACAATATGGATATTCACATATATATTCATTATATACATACATACGTGTGTGTATATATATATATATGAATGTACATACAACAACATTCAACTATTCTAGTTACAATACAAGAATTATCTTGATTATTATACTACTTCAAATACACGTATACCCGCTCGTGCGCATATACGTATATGATATTCGAGTAAGTAATTCAATTATTACTTAAATCAAAACTTACCTTTATTTACTAAACCTTTTCAACAGAAGTAAAATATCTCTTTATATTATTTTATAAAATCTCATACCATTTCATAAAATACAATACTAGCTTATAAATCCATTCCCTTTGAAATACAAAATCTCTTTATTTCAAATTAAGTGTTCCTTTCATAAATATGCTACAAAACCTTATAACCATTTTACAAAATACCTTCTTCATATTATTTTATAAAATCTTATACTCTTTATAAAATATCTCATCCATGCTTATTTTATAAAATTACTATTTTATAATATATCACTTTCTTTTTATTCTATCATATCACTCTTTTTTATAAAATATCACTTTTATACTATTTTATAAATATCACTTTCGTACTATTTTATAAAATCAATCTTTTCATAGAATATCACTTTTATGCTATTTTATAAAATTGCTATTTCATAAAATATCGCTCTTATTTATTTATAAAATCATTCCTTACATAAATAATATTTTTAAATAAATCATTCATTAGTAAAGATTATTTCTTTACTTTTAAATAATACTCATAAGTACTAATTAAGCTTGATTAATCACTTAATTAGCTTACTAACTTTTCTAAAATCATTTAAATTAGTTTATTATTACTAACAAATGACACGCACTTAATTATATCATCTAATTAGTCTTTAATCCGTTAGAACATCACATATAATCACTCAATTATCCAAATAAATTTCTAAGCTTGCTAACTATTTTAAAATAATAATTAAGATCTTACACAAATGATAAGATGGTATAATTATGTTCATAACATGAATACAAGCCTAATTCAACCCAAATAATCTCAAAATCACTTCATATTATCTCATATTCATCAACAAACAAAATAAAGAAGATTAACAAGTAAATATATATAAAGAATCATCCCACTCACCTTCTTTTTTCCTAAATCAGGGTCTAACCACCAAAACCTATGCTTACGCTCTCTTTAAGTTCTATTTGAAGCTCTAAATCACAACTTCAAGCAAATTCCTTGATGGGTTTTATAGAGAATTGTATTTGAGGAATTACATTGATTTTTATATGAATTTGGGAATTTTATTTAAAGGGTTTAGGGTTGGAGATTAAGAGAGGGTTAATGGGAATTAGGAGAAGAGTAGGAAAGGAAGAGGAAAAGAAATGTTGGAAATGAGATTAATGATGGAATTATGAAGTGTAAGCCAACTTATAGGTTATTTCTTAGACCTTAGCCCAAATTCATTTTATCCACTCAAAGTCATTATTTCACTCCAAAAACTCATCGAATCCAAACATATTCAAGTTTATACTCATTTTTGTCATGTCGAAAAGCGAACTCAAATACGAATTTTTTGAGTCCCTGTTCACTCATCTCTAAAAATTGAGTACAAGGGCGTTTAGTTAATTAACGACTCAGTATTTAAACTAATTATTTAAATACTAATTCAATAAAATATAGATTGTCACATAGTCCATTTCCAAATTAATATCAAACCTAACAAAACCCCAAAACAATGCAATCACAAACAAACAAACATCCATGACTCGATAAGGCTAAGTTTTGTCAAACCATGATCAGGTTGGCTAAGCCCCTAACAGGGTTTGTCACAATATAAAGATCGATAAACTATCTCACATCTCAATCCTAGTCTATCTATCAAATCACTACATAAGTAGGAACGTGAATCCCCGATATCAAACAAAACACGTATGGGAACATCGTAAATGGAAAGCATACCATAGACAATAATGCATATTTCCCTTCTCTTTTACCGATGGAGCACTTGACGAAATTGGAAAGGCATTCAATGCATGTTCCTTCACCATTTAAACCTGCTTAACGTATTTGGGGTGGCCCTTCTACACTGTGTATAGGATCTTGCGTCGTTAAGCCTTATCAATCAACTTCTCGAAGGTCTCGTCGAAGTGAATAATCAATCCTTCTTACAACGATCCCTAAATCCAAAGATAAACTTCTTATTCTTTTCGAGTGGAATATCAATGAAGGATAGACCATATTTCAAAAGCACATCGAATTCGGCCACATACACTAACACAAACATATCGCCTTGCTCTAAGTCGGTGAACTTCCTAAACAATATCAAGTTTCAAGAAGTCGGTATAATTTTTTCATCAAAGCGAACTATGAATTGACCCCAAGTGAAATGATCTTTCATAGTTGCAGCTCTAAGGGCGTTCCACTAATCCGTAGTCCATCCTTAGAATTATCTAGAGGCCAACCTCTACCTTATAGTGTCATCTAACTCCATGTCATTGAAGATCCTCTCATATAAGTCTCCACCGGGACTTGCACCTCAACATCCTATCCCATTCCAGGAACGACCTACCTCCTAGGCTCATGTAGTCTTTATACAATTCGGCAAAGTCGACTCTGGATACCTGCACTTGAGTCTATCTCAGGGATCATGTTCTATGAATCGGGGTTGGCATCCCTTATCCTATACCCTCCTCAACTCCAAAGATGGAGTTCATAACAGCATTTCTCATATACCAGGTCATTCTTGATCTATATTAAGAATGACGTAACTCTCATAATAAAGCAGCATTAGTGGTACCCATGAGTGCAATGTGGCTTATATACTATATACTATATAGTTTTGACAACCAAAATATATAAAAGGTATGTTCTTTCTCATGCATATATACACTATCGATCCAGTCTAGGAAGATAACTTCTATACTACATATATTGGATCATGGTACCAACTTAGGTCATCAATATAACCTAAGCTCTGATTCTAAACATGATGACCGCCTTACACTTTCAACACTCAATATATTTATAGATCACGCTGCAATGGTGCCTGACCGATGTAGGACGGTTGTCAAGGGTTGTAAAGGGAATAAAACAATCATAGAACCTACAATATATCTCATAGTGCATCGAATAAAATATAGTAACCATCATAAATATAAAACATGCGAGATAGTAATAACTAAATAAAACACGGAATCAGAGTGCATAAGTTAATATAGTTATACAAAACAGCAATAGAGTTTATGCAACTGATAAATAAACTCAAATGATAAACTGTCTCTAATAATAGTAAGTCAAACACTATCAAAGCTCCATAATGTCGCACAGTGGAATAAACAATAATGAGTCCAAATATAAGTACAAGAAACCATACCTCCTGCTCGTCCATCTATACAGCTCCATGTATCATCTACACATGCTATGCAGACTAATCATTTAAGACTACCCAAGATAATAAGAAGCAAGCATAATACCTCGAGTCATAAAACCGTCTTGTGTGAGTGATAAACAATCAAAAAATACTGCAAAAATCGATATAGTCCATAGGACATAGGATATGGACAATCATACCTGACATGTCCTTACATTCAAAGATTAACACATAAACATTGTATATGCTAAACTACTATCACATGAAGAAAATATGGGGCATAGAGGTATCACATGTCATATCAAGCACACAACAAACATAACAACCATTACACAGCCTAGCGTCTCTCACTTAAGTGCATTGAATATATGATAACTATAACGACCCACAAATTTATCACTTTGATAAATTGTATTTATTTTTAAAAATATTCAAATATAAGCTCTTTAACATGTATTATGTTGTCTTGAACATTAAATAATGATGGTAATCTTATTTTAAATGAGTATATACAAAAATACTTACTTTGGAAAAATATTGATAAAATGACCAAAAATCGTTTTATCAATAACGGACTCTGTAACTATCAGAAGTCATGTATGGAGCTGGTTACATATATTTATTTATCGATTTAAACAATAATATGAAATAAAATTATTTATTTTATGTTTGGGAATAAAATGTATTTATGACATCATCAATAGTGGCATCATATTTAGTAATTGATTTATGAATTTAAATTAAGATTTAACAATTTAATAATCAATTAAATATTAAAATAATTGTTTTAAAATGATAGTAGGCCATTTTAATTATTTATTAAGTGATTATATATCATATATAATAGTTTTATAAAGATGTATATTCGATTTGAAATTAAAAGAAAAATTGGGATCGTTTTATCGATATAACAGCACTTTTCATAAACAATTATTTTTAATATTAATTTAAATGGTTTTGAAATTCAAATGATCATTTTAATTAGTTAAAAATGATAAGGAATTAGTTTTTAAATTTTATTTACATTTATATGAAAATTAATTTATAAGTAAAAATGTGATCGGGAATCGGCTTCTCAATTTCAACAATTTAACGAACGGGAGTTGTTCAAAGTTATTGCAACATTATTTATATGTCTTGTGCACATATATGACATACACATGCACACCCTTACATATACAGGAACACATATATACATACAAATATACATATACACTTATATATATATATATATATATATATATATATATATATATATTACAAAAGATCTAAGATATTTTTACATAAACTTCATTCTTAAGCAAACCAACGGCAAACTCTTACACGCATCAACTCACACACACATGGCTACACACATAGGGGGTACTTCGGTCATGCATGGTGATGAAGGAGGAGGGCATGGTGGTGATGAAATGGTGATGTGTATACACATAAATATCATGATATTTTAGTCCACTTTTTTATATAAACACCACCCTCCATCTTCACTTCATTTGTTCATAAATTCCTAAGCTTCTTTACCTATTTATACTCCTCTTTAATGGCTTCTATACTTAAGGAATTATGAAAAAATATAGCAAAAAGAAATTAAATTTATACAAGTGTATACATGTTAGCAGTCCACTTCAAAACCATGGCAAATCACTCCTTCCTTCAGTCAAAACCTATGGTAACCACCTCCTACCACCAAGGTCGAGCACTCTACCTCCTTCCAAGCTAGGTCGAGCGCATTCAAAGGTCCAAGGCTGGATTCCATAGCCTTTGATTTGAATGTAGCCAAGCTATAGCGAATTTTCATGAAATTAGAAACCAATGAAGGTGAGAAACTCTATATATATATATATATATATATGTGTGTGTGTGTGTGTGTGTGTGTGTGTGTGTGTGATTTGATTGCTATGGATGTTTGCTATGCTTTGATCATCAAATCTGGTTGTTTACTATCGTAGTTTAATTGTGTAAACAAGTTACGTTAAATACACATCGATATTATATAAAGAATTTTGCGAATCAAGTTATAAAAGTGATTTGGAATCATTAAACCCTTTTGAAATGTTTTAAATGATTTATAAATGTTTTATAAAAAATAAAATTCGATTTGGTGAAGTTTGGATAAGTTATGAAAGTTAAGTCAAAAATAGGCGTGTCGCGTAATGGTAGCTCGCGATTTCATGCCATAAAAGTTTAAATCATTTATATGATGGATTCGGAGTCAGAATTTATTGTAATAAGAATTTTTCGAACTCTTATAATTATAGTTTTCAAACAAAAGAAAAGGATCAAGATTCCGTTTTGTAGATTTTGAAATATGAGTAAAACAAATTTTAAAAATAATCGCGGTTTGATAGTTCGGAAACCAAAGCGATAAATTCTTTAGAAGTGATATCACATGAACTAAGGGAGGTTCTTGAACTAAGATTTAATCACTTGATTATAATAGCCCTTCTGGACATCTTCTTAGTTCCTTAGCTCACCTGGCCTCTGTCCTGGGCGAGGAATAGATAAGGTCAAAATGTCGAAAATGAGGCAAGTATAAAAGATTAAATTTTTCTAAATTTAATTTCATACAACTTAGATTGTATAGAAATAATATTATTATACTTGGTATTAAATCCCGATGAGGGAACCAAACTATCCATGAAAATTTAGAAGGTGATTTCACCACTGTTCGATGGATAGTTAAGGTTGGATGCGAAAATTGATGTTGAGTTGAATTAATATAATACCTACGGATCCGTTTTACTTGAATACTAACTGTTTTGGATTTACCATCTTAGGTAACATGGTATCAACCTATTAAAAGTTATGATTTGAAAATAAGAAATCTTTTTTCAAAATTTAAATAAATGATTTGGAATTATTTTAATTTTTATGTATCCTTTTACTTAAAATTAACTGTTTTGAGTTCGCAATAAACGGTGTCGTAAATGACGTTGTTTTTTATCCGTTTAAAAGTTATGATTTGAAAATAATAAATGTTTGTTAATGATTTAAATAAATTATAAAATGTTTTCCTATGTAAAGGATGAAATGAATTGGGATTGCTCCAAGATTTAGAAAGGTTTTAATTAAACAAAGATTTGATAAATGAGGTTTAATGATTTCGTATATACCAGAAACAAATGTTTTAAAGATATATATATTTAGAAGATATTTTGATAAAGAGAAAGTAAATAGTCAAATAATAAGCACATATTCACTTAACACCTTTTCATCCATGATTGGTTTGAAGGAATTGGGGTCGAATTTGGGTAATCCTTATCCGAAACCACTTCGAACCAATTTACGAGTTCGAAAGTGAAGGCATGTTAAAGACAATGAAGTTAAAGGCATGGATCTTCAAAACGGAAGGATTGCTCGTTGATAATTTCGGGGTAGCTCCTGAGATAAATAAATAGTAATAATCCCATTGTTCTAGGATCAACGTATGCAAGGACTACTTGCTACTAATCACAGGAGTAATCCCCGACAGGATGTGGTAGGAGAGTGCCTTCAGTTTGTCCTAATTCTGGACAACTTACACAGATAGATGTCTGACATTGCATTTCTAAGATCATAGTGCATTGACCTCTACAAACGTATATCTGTTGGTGGTGTAGGGGTAAATCCTCTTATGCTTAACAATCTTCTCTAAGACGTACGAGCTCAGAGGTTGTACTTTTGTTGAAATCAATAGTGTGTTGTTGGAAATGACAATGTGGCACTTTAAGTGAAAATGTTACAAGAATGGTAAACATTACCTCTAGCCATATACCCAAGAAATTATGAAACAAGAGTTGCTTTAAGGCTAAGTGGATCACAACCATTAGGGTATGATGTCACCTTTTATGATTTTTTTGCACCTGCTATGACGTCGGGTATAAAAAATATGTGGCATATGGTATGAGAGCTCTCGGATAGGTCGAGAAAGGCCGTGGTGATATCATATTCAATGCCATCCATACCATCTATTATTTTGGGTAGGTCGGTCTTAATTCATAAAGGTTTCGAAGATGTCGATGTTCGATACATTCCTCTAGAAATGTATTATACGAGAGGTAGTCCCTTACCTCGATGTTCATTGGAAATTCATTCTCCAATAAGTGCCTTCGGAGTTAGAAGTAAACCTATCATGTCGTCAAATTTAACCAATGTAACAATTTCAGCTATTTGATATGTTTATATGAAAGGTTTTCAAAGAATGTCATTAAAAATAATATTACTGGATTTCACATATAAATGTTTTGATTGTCATAAGGCAAAAACTTGTTCCATGTTTACGTTCGGCGTGGTCTTTTAAGTTAACCTTCGTTTTCAAAAAACTCATATTTTGAGTTTCTCACACCTATCCCATAACTGACCCGGTGTTTATTTCCTTTTCCCTTAAACTCTGAGTGCCCTACTTTTTCGACCAGCCTAGTAGTCAGATTTAGTTTGGAGCATTTTAAAGAGCTCAGAGCATAGAGATAGAAGATTCTTTTGAAAATTGTTATCCATTTCCACCACACTCATGTATTATTGTATTCCACATTTATAAGGATAGATATTTATAACTATCCAAGTTAAGGTTAAGTTAAACTCTGATAAATGTATTTAAAATTTTCCACTGTAAAGACTATATTTTGAAATAATATATGTTATTCCTTTCGTATGTGATTCTGTTCTGTCTTTATTTTCATCTTTCCCTTAACGGTCAGGTTTTCCGACACTTGAATTTGTAGCACGCGAACACCGATGATGTACTAGTGTCGACTTTCGGGGGTCAAAAATCCCGATCGTCACAATAACTCTTATAGATGCCCAATCCATTGCCCACGCGGATGGCTAGGGACTGAATACATGTGGATGTACAACAATATAGGTACACGACGACCACCCAAGGTACACATAGACTACCCTATCCCACTAATGAGCATCATAACCTCAAAATTATCCATTAATCCCTTAGCACATGTACCAATAGTAGAACTACCTTGCAGATGCTCAACTCATGCCCATACAGATGGCCAGGGACTGGACACATGTAGACGTGCAATAATATAGGTACATGTAAACTACCTTAGGCGCATATAGACTACTTTGTCCCACTAACGAGCATCACAATCTCATGTTCTACTCCGTATGATATCGCTTGTCCTCTTGGCTTATCACCATATGCCCTAGTCACTCACCACACCGTGTCATCGAAGTCATTGCACTTCATTGGTTGCCACTCAAACCCCAATTCCATCTCGAGTCACCCAGGAGCCATCCATCCTTACTTCAAGCCAACTCCTAAAACCACCAAGTAACCCTAAGCCTTTCCCTAAAGCACCTCCATGCTAAGCCCAAAGCCGACACCCAAAAGCTCTATTCCATGCTTTGTTTTGTCTTGCTCCCATAGATAAACCAAAGTCCACCGAGCCAAATTACATATTCGACCGACGGATAAAAGTAGCTATTGGATAGGATTTCTTGTCCGTCCCTTTATCACCGAACCCAAGGCTAGTGAATAGGGTCTATTATTCGATCTTCCACTGTCGAACCAACTAGACCTAAAGCTAATCATCGACTAACCACCACTATACCAACCCTATGCCGAACCAAGCTTTATCGAATAGAATTCATATATCATTTCCAACACTTCAATATTTGCATCGATTCCATCGTTATACCTAGAACTTCGACCGCTCCAGCCAATCGATGACCAGTCCTCTCCATTCACGTCTACAACACTACTTGAACACTTTTGAGCTACCATCAGACCACCAAAGACTGCCACTTTCCCTTGTTGACACACCACAACACAGCTCAATCACTGCCAACTTCTCCCTGACCAACTATGACGTCAACATCGTTCAGCCATTAAGGAGTAACCAGTAAACCCATTTTTATTCCCAACTTCTCCATCTCGCCGCAGCCACCAGGATCCCCTACGGTTCAAGCGACCTATGTCATAGTCATCCCCTTGTCAAGACGAACAAAACCACATCAACCAAATCTAATTCATTTCTCCTTCAAAAATCACCCCTCGTTGGATTTGTCATTTTCGACAACCATAGTCAAATTCTGATCGAACTAAGGCCATTGTTATATTGTTTTTAGAAAAATAGAGAGACTCAACTTTTATTTTGATAAAAACGGTGTTCATTTGATAGAGAAAAGGCAAGAGAAAGAGAACTTATATGGGTTAAACGTAACAACCCATATTTTTAACAATGGGATACTTAAATAATTGATTTAAATATTTAAACATTAATTAATTGAAGATCCAAAAATATGACTTTTCGCATACGATCGAATTAGGACTCGAGACTACTTCCATTGAGTTTGAATTGATGTTGTAAATTAAAATGAGTATAGGTATTGTTATATTTGAAAATCGGGTGATCCGATGGCCAAAATGATCTCGATATCCATGAAATTATCATTCTAGTGCGTTTTCTCGGATAGTGATGAAATTTATACCATTGAGACCAAAAAATTGAGGTGGTGTGCCCTAATGAGTTTCGTTGTGATCAGATGTCCCGTGTGATCGCACGATTTTGAAACATGTGGTGATTTATTTGAGAAATAAAATTATATATATATATATATATATATATTATACACCTCCCTCACTACCTACTCTTCCCCGCTTCACTTTCCCCTATTCATTTTCCTCTCTCCCTCTTTCTAGTAAATGAAAATACCACCTCCCTTTAAAATTAAAATATGAAGCCTCGGTGCATGATAATCGATGATACCAAATCCGTTGAACTTGTGCCAAGGAGAGCTTCGAATTTACATAGGCCTTGGTAGGTGCAGTGCTGGTTGGCAACATCAACTTTTAGTGGCTGCAACTAAGGTTTAGGTATGTCAGAATTAGAGGAGATGGGCAAATCAAAGAGTGGCGCCATGCTTCTCGTGCAAAGATGAGTTAATGGTAATAATTTGGAGGGGAGCGACACTTGAGGGGAAGTGCGACATTTCATTTGTCCCGTTATGGGAAGCAAGTTGCGATTTGATAGGGAAGGCCGAGTTTCACCACTCTGTTCCCGTCATGGAGTGCGTGCATAGTGGAGTGCATTGGCGAAGATCGTTCATCGAGAAATGAAGGAGAAAGAAGGAGAGAGGATGTGCATGTGTATGGGCTTTCTTATGTCTACACATTTATGTACAGGAAGGAGATTTAGGGAAGAAAGGGAGAGTGGATTAGTGAAGGTAGTTAGTGAATTAAATGTAATTAATTATTTATTTAATCTCGTTTCTTATAAAATCTATATCTTTTTCATATAAGGTATGATTTGGACGGGGTTTCTTGCATTGCACTCGTAATAGAGAGCTTTCTGACGTGACATTGGACTGGTTAGCTTTTATTGAGGTGAGTGATAGATTCTTTCACCATACTATGATTATTAGTATATTATAAGAACAACTTTTTAAATAATTTCCAAATTTATAATTTCTAATATATTAAAATCCACGCCTGATTTTATTAAATAATTTTAAAGTTCTTTAAAATGGTTATAAGTTGGACATTATGTATGTTATTATCGACGTAATATTTTAGGAAATCGCTAGATTTAGACAAATTTGATATGAATCCTCGAATTAGTTCATATAGACGTGTTATATATGTTGTATGTATGTTATGATAGATATATGTATGCTTGTTGTTTGCGCATATGCTTGTTTGCTTGTATTGGTTGAAAAATCAATAAAACGCGATATATTATAGGAGATATCCCATAGGATAGAATTTCGTGTGTACAGACCGATCTGAAGACGAAAGACTACGGACTTGAGTATGTGCTTTGAACTTCAGGATGGACGCCAAAAGTTTGCATTTGGTTTGTACTAGCCATTATTGGCTGAGTACACAACCAAATTGGTCATTATCGACTACTTTGGAGTTGTCGACATCAACCACTATTGATGATGGCTAATTTGGCCAATTTTGACGTAGACGATGGAGGCGCATTGAGGAGCAAGATGTGATGGTTTGTTCTTTCGTTTGACATTTGATTTTGATGTTGTGGCTATTCGTGAGCGGTTTAGGCGGTGAAGCTAGGATGCGATGCTTCGACACAGTAGCTAATGATGGGAAGTGACGGTTTCAATGATGGATTGTTGTAGTTTGAGATGTAGAGTAGATGGCTACGAGAAGGATTGAAGGAACTATTGGAGGAAGGTTACGGGACGTACGATGATATTCTATGACTAAGGATGACCGTAGAGAATCATCCAACCACGATGACTTCATGATAGGAATCGTAAGATTAGTTTCAGGATATGCTCTGTTATAGATGATGCATACAAAAGGATAGTTAAGACTCGAGATTTCATAGGGAATGCGTAAGGTAGGGCATATACTGAGGACGTGATGGCTGCTAAAGCATGATAAATCTTTATTATACTAGGGCTAAAGCATGATGCCTTCTTCTCATACGGTGAGCGTGATGGTTCTAAAGCATGATGGCTCTTTATTCTTGGTAGGACATGTGTTTACCTCAGATGGACATGATGGTTAGTCTGTTTCCTAATCAATTAAGTGGCATTGATTTAAATACTGAAGAAACAGGATGCGGACTATCGTGATGGATAGTCTAGTCTTTGACCGTGATGGGTCGGCAAGGGATTATATATCCAACGCACTGAGTAAGTGATGTGAGGACAAATGATGGATGCTATATTTGCTTTGATTGATTAGAGATTTTACATGATGTAGGTATCATTGACGTAGATATCTAGACACCCATTTGTACCTTGACGTGTAATACATCCATGATGATTTTGATGTAGAGTAGCATGTATCCTATAATATGTATTTAGATGCAGGTACATGTCAGGTATGATTCTCCATACACTTTGTTCCGTATGCTATATCAACTTTTGTATTATTTTGAGATTGTTATCACTTACATTAGACTATTGTGTGACTTGATATTTTATGTTTTGCTTCTTATTATCTCGGGTACTCTTAAATGAGTAGACTAGATAGCAGGTGTAAACAATAAGTGGAGTTGGTTAGATGGACTGGCAGAAGGTGACACTTTTTCATATTTATATTTTGGGCTTATTATTGCTTATTTCTTTGTATGACACTATGGAGCATTGACGGTGTTTGACTTACTGTTATTACAGATAGTTTATCATTTGAGTTTATTTATCAGTTATATAAGCTCTATCATGGTTTTGTATAACTATATGGATCTCTACACTCTAGTTTTATGGTTCATTCACCAATTATTATCTTGCTTGTTTTATATTTGTGAAGACTACTATATTTTATTCAATGTGTTGTGAGATATATGACAGGTTCTGTGATTGTATGATATTTTCTTTCTCTTCTCTTCTCTTCTATTTCTTTTCCTTACTTATATTCTTTCCCTTAACAATTGTCCTACACCAACCGGATGCTCCAACAATGCATTATTCAGTTATGTGAGCATCGGAGGTGTAGGCCGGTCGTTACATTCCATGGAAAGGAAGAGAAGATACAGAAATGGGAAAGTGGGATGTCCGGCTATAGGGAAGAAAAATGTGTTTACAGGGTATGGGTAGGGTTAGGGTTTGAATGTACCCTATTTCTCTTATTTTTGAAATTCTAGTGCATGTTTTGTTGTCGTTTAGCTTCTAGGAATGTCAGATTATGATAATTATTCGATGACGCAAATCACCATATTTTCCTTGTTCCAATGTTTCGAGACTGTGCCACGGGATGTTATTTTTGGGTATTTTAAGTCGTACGGACTACAGGGACATCTAATCTCAAAAATTCTTTGACTACGCTGCTCGTACACTTTTCTCGACCCAAGGGCATTTTCCATTCATCCAAATTCTTCGATGTATCGGTACATATATATCAGTGCAATACGTATAACTACCAAAAATGTTGAAAGATATAAATCAAGGTCAAAATCGTTCGATAAAATTACTAAAGGTCTCTTCTATATCACAATTTAGAAATGTCATCTTATGACCATTTTCCACATTTTGTAGTCGTAGAATATAGCAATAGCAGCATTATCCAAATTGACTTAAGCATTAGTACAGGTAAAAAGGATTCGTCTTAACCAATACCTTGAATTTGAAAAGATCCTTTTGTAACTAGCCTTGCTTTGTAAGTCTCCACTTGTCCATCTGCATTTAGCTTTTTCTTAAAAATACATTTTCAGCCGATGATTTTTATCCCTTCAAGTATGTCAACCAAAGTCCATCCTTTTTTTTCATGCATAGAATCCATTTCATATTCCATAGTTCCAAGCCATAGTGCAGAGGGTTTACTCTGTAGTACTCGTTGAAACGATAAAGAAGCGTCATCATCTCAGACACGGTCCTCTTTCTTGCTATCTATGAGAACCGTAGTATCTATCTAGTGCATGAGATTCTCAATTCCTTCTAATAGATTGTGTGTTTTCAAATACCAATGAATTTGATTCTCCCACTAATTCAGCTTCCATGTTAGTTTCTCAGATCAAATCTAAGTTTACAACTTCGCAGTAATTTTTTTTAACGGAAATTCCATTTCTAATAAACTGTGTGTATGGAAATAATAACATTTTATTCTTTGTGTTTTAGAAAATATATCCCCTAGAGTTCATAGGATATCCTATAAACATACACAAGGCTGATCTTGCCTCAATTTTGTCAAGGCTGGCATTCTCAACGTAGACTGGACAACCCCACACCTTCAAAAAATTGAGGTGGGGTTTCTTCCCATGCTGCTCTCATATGGCATCTTAAGCATATTTATGGGTGTAAAATTCAACATATGCACCGCGGTTTCTAGCTCATATCCCCAATAGGATGGAGCTAACTTAGCTTTACGCATCATGGAATGATCCATATCTAATAGGGTTCGGTTCCTTGGCTCTAAAACATCAATATGTTGCAAAGCATATGATGGAGTAACCTAAGAGATAATCCTATTGTCTTTTGAGTATTGTTGGTGCTCTTGTACAACATACTCACCACTTATCGAAGTATTTTAACCTTATGTTTCGTTTAATTTTTGACCTCTTTTTTATACTCAATGAATTTCTCACAGACATCAGATTTGTTCCTCATAAAATACTCTTATTATAGTCTTGAGAAATCATCTGTAAAATTTACAAAGTAAGAAGTGTTATCTTTAGTAATTATAGGTAGTGACCCACATACATCAGTGTATGCAGACCCAAGAGTTCATTAACTCTTTCATCGTTTCTACTAAAGGTGCTTGGTCATTTTTCCTTCGAGACATGGCTCGCATATATTAAATGATTTAGAATCAAGAGACGAATAAAACCCTCGGTTTTTAGTTTGTGTAGTCATTTCTCACTTATATGACCTAACTTACAATGCCAAAAATAGTTATTATTTATGTTAATATTAGAAGAATTATTCACAGAACATACATAATTAGTATTAATTACATAAATGCCATTATCTAAAATATTATCACAGACTTTATCACCGTCTAACATAATATTCATAATATTATTAGCACTTGAAATATACAACCGACCTCAAACAATCTAGATACAAAAATAGTACCACAAATAAACTCTTTCACATAATACCAGTTATTTAAAATTAAAGCTAATCCATTTAGCAAGCTTAAATAAAAATCTTCAACTATTGCTGCATATACAAGAGATCCATTAGCAACTCGAAGCCTCATCTCTCCCTTTGCCACATGTTGCCTGCTCCTAAGTCCCTGTAAAGAATCATAGATGTGAGTTCTAGATCCAATATCTAAAGCCTAAGATAATTTATTGGTTGTAAAACAATTTTGAATCATAAATATACTGGTAGGAGCAATAGAACTATCTTGTTTCTTTTCTTTGACAAACTTTAAGTACTCCGAACAATTCTGTTTCCAGTGACCCTTCTTGTAACAGAGATGACATTCAACCTTATCAGTTGGAGCAGTCTTCTTGCCTTCTTATTAACCCTCTTCTACTTTTACGAACCTTTCGAAGATGATGGGTTCCTTTTTGCCGTGAGTACCACGCCCTGATCTTTGGATGAAGACTCGGTTCACCTCAAAATATTGAGGAGCTCCACGAGACTTATGTTCAACTAGTTTATATTATAGTTTAATATGAACGGCTCAAACTAAGGAGTAAGAGACCTTAGGTTCAGATCCACTTGCAACTTATTATCTTTCATTATGTCCAACAAAGAAAGTATGTAATTATAGCCTTTTATTACTAGAACGTATTTGTCCACTCTCATGCCCTTCATCGTTTCCATATCAAACATTTTCTTTTTAGTTGGTACCTTATGTAATGAGATCATTCCCCAAACAAAGCTTTGAGGCTATCGAAAATTTGATGACATTCATGCTTTCATGCTGCCTTTGCAATGATTTGTCTAATATGGATATCACATAAATTTAGGCAATCTCAAGGTTCGCTATCCATTTGTTATAGGCTACGTGTAGTGCATGGTCCATATCATCAATGGGTTTCTCCCTTATAGGTTCGGTTATTGACGACCATGGATGTTTGTATATTAGTGCTATCTTTGTCGCCCCTTACCTGTTTACGTAGTTAGGTTCTGTGAGCTTGTCGGTTTTAGAAAATAACTTGGGTGTAGACAGTTTCTGCAAAATTTAATATAGTAGATTAGGATGTTATTCATAGTAAACGTTCTCATAATATTAGTAAGGTTAAATGTTACATATAGCTCCCACAGGTCTTTTGTGTTTCTCAAAACCCTAAGATGGAACATAGAAGTTTTTCGACTTCATTAATTGGTGTTAGGACTCGTATGTCTTGGGATTATGACCTTAAGGAAAGCTCAACAAATCATGGTCTCCAATATGATTGATAACTCCTTAATGGTTGTATCACATACAAGTCTTAACCATGTGGTCTTTGTCCTAATCTCATCTTTACCTTGAGGAAAGCTCAACAAATAAAGGGAGATTATTCATTTGTATCTACCACTTCGTGATGGCCTAAGTATAATGCACATATCTTGAGGAAAGCTCAACAAATACGTGTAGTTATCTTATCTTGTTTGTTCTATATTAATAGTAGTGCACATAACATCCCTAGGTTGAGGAAAGCTCAACAACTAATGAGTATGCAAGTAATCTATTAATATATAAATGGTAGAGAACAACTTTACATTAAAGATTCCCAATCTTTAATATATTAACTTGAGTGATATTGACTTATGGATTAATGTATTTCTTATTAAATATCCTCATGATTCAAGTATCAGACACATCTGAAATCATGGTATGCATACTATACGTGTGTATTTATCCCTTAAGTCTAATCAAGGTTTCTTGTTGTTCCACCTTTTATTACACATTCATGATATATAAACTTCAATTATGTATAACTTTTATAATTTAATTACTTATATGATAGCCTTATGTATAATCTTATACTAACATTGTTAATTAATTCGTATTTAATTAATAGAATTAACTAATTAATAAACATTTTAATTAATTTTATATTATTGAGCACAACATTTTAAATTGAATAGGTATACTATACATTTATAGTCATGCGCATATATCTTTTTATAAATACATGTATTACATTATTTATTAGTTAAGATTTAAGTAATTATTTAATTAAATAATTTTAATTTTGAAATTTCATATGTATTTACATCAGACAAAAAAATTCAAGGTAATGCAACATATATCATTATATATGTTATATAATTTAATTAATTAACTATTTATTTAGTCTATTAATTAATAATTAATTAATTTTAGAAATTAACTATAAATTTTCAAACAATTTTGAAAATCGTTGTAACGACTTGGAATTTTTATCGTTTGGTTTTAAGCGTTTAATTTATTTTTAAATGTTGAATTTGAAATATTAATTAATTTTGAATATGGAGATTTTGGTTGAATTAGTAAAATGGTTTAAAATTTAAAATATAGCGACTAAACTGATTTGATGAATAATAAATTTAATATTTGAAATTGGGTAAATATATGAATCTGGAGTTAAATGTGAACAAAAATAATTTCTAAAGTTGATTTAAACTATATTTGAATTAGAGTGATGATAGTGGACTTTTGAATGGGATTAAAAGTCGATAAATTAAAATTTGAAAATATATATTAATTTAATAGTGAATAAAATAGTCTTCCAGAGCATAGACTCGAAATTTGACGAAACCAGTTCCATTGGATCCATAGTGGTGTATTATTATCAGATTTCAAATTCGTAGCGATTGGAGTTACCGTTTGGTCGCGTAAAGTTGAAACGCGTAGAATTTTATTTAAGTAAATTTAATTAAAATAATTCGATTCTAAAACCTATCTTCCAAATACAATAGAATTAGCTTTCGATACATACTCCATTGTGTTCTAAATAGGGGTAAAACATTATAAATGCCAGGTGGCATGCTTCATTTGGAGTTCGTCCAAAAAAGTACATGAACAGTAAAAGTAATAACATAATATATGTTCACGTGTGTGTGTGTGTCTATATATATATATATATGCGTGCACACAGCCAAACCCTAATATCTACAACCGCCGCCTTCTTTATTTTAATGGCCGAAACTCCATCCTCCTCTCCCTCAATTTCTGATCGATCCATCGACAATTAAACAAAACATCCAACTGTTGAGAGATCTATACATCCATACGGTCATGATCAAATTTAATAAAGCATGGAGGCCAAAATTATCGTGTTTGTCGTACATTTCATGGAGTTTCGTGGATAATTTGTGGCGTCGAGTGCTTCAGGGTTGAGGGCGGAGGTGCTGCACGAGGAGGGCTTCGTTGTGGCACTAACCAATCGAGTTCTAGGCGACAGATGAAGGAGCGGCTATCGAAAATGGAAGGCGTGTATGGGTTAGATCATGAATGCAAATGAGAGTAAACTCGCATTGGTAGAAGAAAGGGTGAATGGCCCTGATCTCATTCCAGAAAACCAATGGCTAAGATTGATGAAGATTTTAAATAAAAATTGTAAATTTATTTATATATTAAACCGTGTAATCCTTAAAATGCTATAACTTCTCCATGAGAGGTCGAAATTGAATGAAACAAGCGGCGATGGAATAGTGGTGACGAGCATTACTTCCTGGAATCAATTTAAAGTTGATTGGAGCTAGCTAAAATTTTAGGTTAAATCGAACGTCGTTCGATTTGATTTAAAATTTGGAACATTTGGCAAATTAAAAACTCAAGGGGAGTTAAACTCACTCATTTGTTTAATCAGTAATGTTTTATAGCAAATAAATTTATTATGTTGTTTGGATTTTTGTAAATTGGTGGTTGTTGAAATTAATTTAGGATGGCGATGTAGCATCTTGAAATGCTATTAGATTGGTTGAACCGGATATAGGGTCATGATATAGTATCTCGAATTGCCATTAAACTATTTATGTTTATCTTTAAGCTTATTTCTAGTATTGAATTATATGTGTATGAAATTGATAAATGGATTGTAGTTGGAATTACATTGTTAATTATAATGCAAGTTGAATTGGAAAATATTGGTGTTATCTATTTGATGAAGAAAACACCATTGAAAAATAAATAGAGGAGTTTTATTGGAATGACCTTGGTTAGCAGAATAATTCTCATTCTGCCATTAGATTATTTTGGACATTTTTTTTAAATGCCAGTGGATTTACACTAGATAATTGATGTATTAACAGTTGATGGTTAATTATGTATTGACTTATATATATATATATATATATATATATATATGCCTGTTACAATGCAAATGCATATAATTTAACTTGTAACTTGTAAAGTTAAATTGAAATTAAATGGTAGCTTGTGAAGAACCATTTTGATCGTCAAGCCTCTTTCTGAATTTGAAAGGTTATAGTTTCTGTTTAACTTCAAATTTGATAATTTGAAGTAAAAGATTTTATTTACTAATTATTATAAATAAATAAAAAATTAAATTTTTTGCTTACAAATATTTTGTAAAATCATTTATTTAGTAAAGTTAATTATGTTTTAAAATAAATTATTTAATTGATTCTGTTTAAAGATAATAAATTATTTATTATTATTAGTTATTTAGAAATTGAAATTTATTTTAGTTATAATACAATTCTAAAGTTGATTAATTATATTTAAAGGTTAATTAGTTTATTTTATTAAATTTTAAAATGTTAAAGGTTAAATGATTATATTATTCATAATATTTTTAAAAGTATTTTTATATTTTAAAAAATGGTTAAGATATTTTTAAGATGTTTATAATATTATTTAATTTAATTCTATAAAAGAAATTGTTTATAAAAGAAATTGTTTATAAAAGAAATCCTTTATGTAAAGGAATGGGTTAAAGCAGTTTATAAAATCTAAAAAGGGTTTGAAATTCAGAAAGAGAAGTTTTATAAATGGTTTGAGATTTATAGAAGAATATTTCTCTAAATTAAATTTTGGAAGTTATAAAGAAGTTTTATAAAGAGATTTGGAGATATTTAGAAAATAAATAGATTTTGGGAAATAATGGTATATTATCATAGGGTAATTCGAGGGGCGGAGATTGCCTACAGTTTGGGATGTTTTTGTTGGGATAGCGACGTAACCATTGTGCAAACCACGATTTATAATTGATTGTATGGTGAAAATTTGTAGATAGAGATTGCCTGCGTTAAGTTTGGATTTCTTTGGGATATAACCATCGAGCTGCGATCCATGGTCGATACCGAATGTCACTTCCATATCCATTTTTAATAATAATAGTTTTCAAGTATTTTTGAAAGAAAGGATTTGTGAATATACTTATTTAGATGAAATAAGTATATGCCTGTTTTAAATGAGGAATTCAAATTTATTAAATTCAAATTAAATGAGGCTTAGTGATTTTAGTGGAAATTGAAATCGTTGTTTGAATGTTTGTTATTTGATAGTTAAATAATCGACTATCAAATCTTTGCCCAAATATGTAATCCTTCTGAATTTTGGTGGTAGGGAAATAATTTCCTATTTAACACCGAGGGATTTTAACTTTTGAAATATTTGGGGAAAACACAAGAATTATATGGTGCAGTTACCGTTCGAGGTGTTATATTGTACGTATAAACTCGTTATTCTGCTAAGATAAATGATAAGGAGATTTGTCCTATTAAACGGTTAGGGGGTGATCCCCACTCTTATGCATCATTTGATTATTTCCTAAAGAAACGGTATTGAGAATTCCAGAAATGGGCGAATGGTTTTTGGAGCTCCTAGGAAATGGAAAGTGTAAAAGAGATGACTCCGAACCCATGACCTACTCCGAAACCATATACGGTTAAATGGAGGAGATGTGGTGTATTTTGGGATGTTAAAATCCATACGTGGTTCCGTGACTCATTAGAGTTTGGGAATCCATGTGAAGTTCCAAGATCTATTGAGATGTCGAATTCAAGTATGATTTCGTGGCCTATTAAGGTGTGGGAATCCATGTGGAATTCCATAATTTATTTTGGAGCGGTGCGTAAGCTGGAATGTCGGACGTTGCTCCATTAGCGGAAATGACTAAAACCAGAGAAAGAAGGAATGACAAGTAGGGTTGGCAAACCCATAGGGTGTAATTCTCTCCTTTTCTAGCAAAACGGATTCCTTTGGTTGTTTATGGCATGCCGAAGCAATGCACTTGATCTTAGCAAGGCCAGTTATGTTTTTCCTATAATACCCCGGCTAGATGGGTATGATGCTTCAGAAGAATAATTCTGATCCTTATGCAGGAGGACCATTCTCGAAGTATTGAGGGCACCTCCGTGGAAATCCTACATAACTAGCGAACGAGCCTTATCGAGTTTTGATTTTATACTAATATTGTTTTGATGTATACAGTACGAGCATCACAGTTACTTGATTATTACTATTTTGACCCTTAGACATTATTATAATATCACTGGATTTTCTATAGAAATGGTTTGGTGTTCGTAAGGTTAAAAATCATCCGTGTTTATGTGCGGCGTGGTCTTACGATATCTTTATTTTGAAAATGTTTTATAACTTAATAAATCAAATTGAGTGTGTTTTCTCACATAGCTTTACTAGACTGATCCGTGTGTTATTATTTTATAATAACGCTCGAGTCAGACCGAGCATATTACAGATTTAGATTGGATTGCTTTGAAGCTCAGAAGACGAGCTGGAGACTAAGACATATTCTTATACTTGTTTTATTCCGCTGCAATGCTTATTGAAATTATCAGCAATTGTGAGGACATGCTATTATAACTATGCAGGTCGGTAATTATTGATTGTGTTCTCTGATTAGATATATGTATATTATAGTTTAATTTTGTGTAAAGAGATGTTAATATTATATTATTCAATCCAATGTGAGACTCCGTATTAGATAGTTTCTTCTTTTTTCTACCTTCTTTCTTTTCCCTTAACAAACTGTCTTCCAGCACTTGATTGTTTGGCAAGCTACAGTGAACGTATTAATGTCGATTTTTAGGGTCGGAAAGTCGGGTCATCACACGTGGTATTAAAGCTTAGGCTGGCGATATACCTAAGCTTTGGTGGGGATTACTCATTAGAGAAAGGATCGGTAGCACCCTAGAATGAGTTTGAGTGTGTTAATAGATACGAGCGTGTATTTGTTAGTGATATAAAAATGTTTATATTGTGTTAATTTATTGGTTGGTTGTTTATGAATTTTGGTGGGAAAGGGAAGTACAACCGCATCGATAGGGGTTTCTAAACTCTTAAACAAGGTAAACCGACACAGTATTATTTTGAAGAGGGTAAATGAAATAATTTTACTCAAACTATATTTTAATATAAAAGAAATAATTTCATGAAATTATTATAGTATAATTGGAATGTTTGGTTGTTAATATTATCATCAAAACAAGATTATAAAAATTGAAATGGTTTATATAACCAAATAGAAATTGTATAAGTATGATTATACATATAAGTTGTAAATAAAAGTGGATTCAAACTAGAATTTGAATATTTAAATTTCGAAAATTTTGAGAAATGTTTTAAATGAATTTGAACTAAGTTTTTAAGAATTTTTAAATCTTAGAGATTTTGGAAAAAATTTCCAAAGTCGTTTATAATGAATAATGAAGTATTGTTTTGGATATATTTCTGAATAAAAATTGTTTTCAAATGTGTTTTGGAAGTAAGAAGGTAATGAACCCACTTCAGTCTTTGGAAAATAATTCTGGTGATGACAATCGCATCATTAGTGTTCATTACGAGTTTCTAAGTGATGGACTGCTACCATAGTGATTGGCTATGGTTATTTCCTTTGGACTTGTTAGGTAAACAAGTTTTGTTTTAGAAATTCCAAAGGGAATTGTTTTGGGCAAAACCAAGTTATCTTAAAATTCCTAAAGTATGATTTGATATACAAAAGTGGATATATGTATATTTATGATTTCAAAATGATTTGAAATAAAACCGGGTGATTAAATTCTAGGATTTCCATTTAAATGATTTGTGAAGTTAGGAGAAAATCAGCTATTGAACTTCTAATTTGGAGTTGATATAGATAAGAAAGTGTGAATTTTAATCCTATAATTAACGTTTAACTCGAGAAGTTTAAATGAATAATATGGGCTGAAATTTAACCTAAGATAAGTTAAATAAATTGGAATTGAATGTAAAGTTTGAAATGTAAAATGATTTTATAACTATAAGTTATGATTATTGAATGGAATGGATACACTTAAGCTATAAAGTGATATATATAATCCAGAGTTATGATTATAAGATGTGAATGGACTCAAGTAAGCAATATGAGAGTTTAAGTAAATAAGTTCTTGAACTTATGAATTGAGAAATAAAATGGTAAAACCAGAATGAAAATGGTTTGATATTATGGCGAAGAAATGGAAATTCAAAAGTTTGAATTATAAATGGAGGATTAATTGAATATGAGTAAATTGAATATGAACATGAATTATGAAGTGATTATATCACTATATTTTATAAATATAAAATGTGAGTAAACTTAAGTGGAAATTCAGGAAATTATGAATAAATAAGTTTGTATGACCTAGTAAGCTGAAAGTGGAAATGTATGACCAAGTTAAAATGACTAAGTATTTGATAACAAGAAATGAAATCAATTTAAGAGTAAATGAATTGAATATGGTTCTGGAGTACGGAGTGGATAAGATTGGGTATGAAATTAAGTTATAAAGCTGAATATGAACTTAAGTAGCAGTATAGAATGTTTATAATAAACCTTAGAAATAATTTTATGAAATGGTTTATAAATAAATTAGCATGGAATGAAATGTCGTTCACTATAAAATAAAGTGAATAACACTATATGAATTAAATGAAAGTGAATGGAAAAGATGTAATATAAGTTAGAAGTGAAATTAATATGAATGGAAGTGTACGAACCTGAGCTGAATTATTCGAGAATCGATTTACATAGAATGATTCTAAGATTAATAAAAAGGATTTGAATATAATGAATGTGGAAATGAAATGAAATGCAAATGAACTAATTGTGAATCAATTTGAAATTGAATATACATGATCGAAAATGGATAATTGAATGTTTGAACCTTGTACTTGTTTACGCATTAGAAATATACATGTTATAATATGTTTGTTTTATGAAAAACATGTGTTTAAGTTCATTAAAGGAATGGAATGTTATTAAAATTTCATGTTTATGAAACTTAGGTGCTTCATTTAAGTAAGTACAGGTATGGGAAGCTATTTGGATAGAACTTAGGTTGCGTAATTGCATATAAATTAAGCGAACTAGCTAAATAATATTAATATAAAGTGCATTAAAAGTGAAAATGATATATATATATATATATATATATATATATATATATATTGTTTTTTCAACCGTATGGGTCGATGTATATTATATTTACCATATTGGTGATGTTGTAAAAGGCTCTCCGTATAGGGGATATACTGTCAAAAAAATATGAAAATTTAGGGTGTTAGAAAATTTTTGAAAAATTTTTGTTAACTAAATTTGATTTGAAATTATAGCTTGAAATAATGGAATTTGATGAATAAACAGGAACTAGTGGATTAGAGTAGGACTAAAAGACATAGGAAACGGTAATAACATAATTTTAACCAAATGGGTTTTGAAAAGAAATGAGTTTGGAGCATTTTTCCTACCTCAGCAATTTCGGGGGCGAAATTCTTTTAAGAGGGAAGGAATGTAATGACCCGGAATTTTGGTCGTTTGGTTTTGAGTGTTTAATTTATTCTTAAATGTTGAATTTGAAATATTAATTGTTTTGGAATTTGGAGATTTTGGTTGAATTAGAGAAATAGTATAAAATTTTGAATATAGCGATTAAACGAATTTGGTGAATAGTAAATTTAATATTTAAAATTGGATAAATATGTGAATCTGGAGTTAAATGTGAACGAAATGATTTCTAAAGTTGATTTAAACTCTATTTGAATTAGGGTGACGATAGTGGATCTTTGAATGGGATTAAAAATCGATAAATTAAAATTTGAAATTATATATATTAATTTAATAGTGAAAAAGTAGCCTTCCAGGGCACAGTCTCAGAATTTGATGAAACCTGTTCAATTGGACCCTTAATAGTGTATTATTATCATATTTTAAATTTCGTAGGGATTGGAGTTACCATTTGGTCGTGTGAAGCTGAAACGCATAGAAATTTGTTTAAGTAAATTTAATTAAAATAATTCTATTTGAAAACCTATCTCCCAAATACAACAGAATTGGCTTCCAATATATATCCCATTGTGTTCTAAATATGGGTAAAACGTTATAAATGGTAGGTGGCATGCTTCCTTTGGAGTTCGTCCGAAAAAGTACGTGAATAGTAAAAATAATAATATAATACATGTTCACGTATATATATACGCGTTCAAACAGCCAAATCCTAATACCTACAACCACCGCCTTCTTTATTTCAATGGCCAAAACTCCATCCTGTTCTCCCTTACCGTCAACAATTAGACAAAACATCCAACTAGAGAGTCGTAGAGCGTTGAGAGATCTATACATCCATACGGTCGTGATCAAATTTAATGGAGCGTGGAGGCCAAAATTTTACAGCGTTCATCGTGCATTTCGTGGATTTCGTGGCCGGTTTGGTGGCGCTGAGTGCTACGGGTGTAATGACCAATAATTTTCGATAATTAAAAATAGTTAATTTAATGAGGTTTTGTGATTTAATGTTGGAAAAAATAAAAATTTGCAATTGAATAATAAGAATATAACTGGAATAAAATGAAATAGTATTAATTTAAGGTAATTGATAACTGCTTTAAATGTAATTCCAATTAATTAAAGGATTAAGGAGTTAAAATTGGTTTAGATTGTAAAGAAATTATAATAATGCATGTATTAATGGATAATTGGATTAAAAGAGCAATTGATAATTTGAATATGTATAAATTAATGAAATAGTATGTAATTAATTGTAGTGGAATAAAATAAGTGTCGTGGTAGTAATTACAACACTTGTTGTAGATAATAAACTTATAAATGTGATTAAATGTAGAAAAGGTGACAATTATTATTTGTTACCAATTCATTTAAATCAATTACAAATAAATGTAAATAAATGTTACATTGACAATAACTGCAAATTGCGAATGTAATAAAATGTATAGAAATGTTAATTATATTCACAAGGTAATAACTGATTTAATAAAAGAGTGAAACCAAGGTAAATCAATTTATTGGGATTTTAAATTCTATCTTTTGTGAAAAATAGAAAAAAATCAATATAATTGGAAAATTGAAAATAATAAATAAAAGATGGTAATTGTGGAATACCAAGGTATAAGATATAAACCAATGTAGCTTGGTCCATAAAATAATGATCGGATGAAATAAAAAGACTGAAATCAAATTAGATCAATTTATTGGAATTAAATTATAATTAATTGGAATTTATTTACTGTTGGAACCGAACACTGTAATTTGTATAATATTCAATACTGAATTGATATGTAAATTTTCTTTAAGTTATAATAAATGTCTAAGTAATCAAAAATGATAAAATTGGTTAGTTTATAAATATTGAATTAAAAAGTGATTAATTAATTTAATATTAGTTTATTTAATTAACATGAAATTAGCCATTTTGGCCACTATCTCGGATTTTGAGGAAATCAGTTTCATCGGATCCATAAAGGTGAATTATTATAGGATTTCAAGTTTCGTTGCGATTGGACTTGTCGTTCGACTATACGGACTCGAAACGCCTAGAAATCAATTTGAAACAAGTTGATTTTAAGATAACTTCTTTATACGATGAAGTTTGGACTTGAAACATGTTCCATTGAATTTAAAATTATCGAAAACATCTATTTTGATATATGGGATGACCCATTTTCGTGCCGGAGACAGAACAGACATTTCGTGTCGTATTTAACGTTTCAAATCAATTCGGGAATTATTCATTATTATTGGGCTTCGTTAGTATGTATGGTTTTGTTCAAACCCTAGCATCCTTATTACTTCTCATTTCTTTATGTACAATTCAATTGTCTGCTCCTTCTTCTCAATCGCCGGAAACACTAATTTTCCCCCATTTCAATTTTAGTTCAAAATCCAACTTCAAAATCAAATCCATCCAAACCCTATCATATTATATATCGATTTGAAGATATAAACGAGCGCAATTTAAATCTACAGTTAGTTTTTCAATTTGGATTTCTATGTGGCTAGAAATTGATGATTAAATCTCGGTCGTTCATTTTGTCTTGATCAACTTTGTCGAACCGTTGAACGGAGGGTATAGTCGCATGGAGGGGGACGAGCGGAGGGCATCTGGGCAGTTTGTTTGTACAACTACTGGTCGAATCGGCGGTGAAAATTCGATTAGGGTTTTATGTGGGGTGGTGGCACTAGGCTATTGGAGACATCAATCGTCGACATGGCTGTTCGTGGGGGTCGAGGGAGCTAGGGCGAGGTCGCGGCGGTCCACCTGGAGGGGGCATGAGGCAGTTGGGTCGATCGTCTTTGGCGATCTTGCACTTGAAACGAGGGTTACATGCGTGCATGCATTACTGGGGAGTGAAGTTTGAACAACAGAGTGATGATGTGTAGGCAATTGTATTTTCTCTGTTACTATTTTATTTCTCTTCAATTTAAATTGTTCAATCGTTCTAATGTTAATAATTTTTACGTACAAGGTCGTATTCATGCACGGTTTGCTTCGTTTGGATATTATCGATATTACGGACAATACGAAACTAATTCGAACGAATTTTGAGACTGTTCAAATTAGGGGCTTATTTTGGATTTTAAATCGATTTGAAATCAAAAGTGAGTGTTTCGACCCACTCACAACTACTAAATTATCTTATGTAATTAAATTAAATTTATGATGTGATTAGAAATTAACTGATGGATGTTTGTTATGTTTAGAATTGTCATTCTAGTTAAATCTGAACTTTATTGCATTTAATCGTCATTTAATTTAATATTGAATTTAATTATCAATTTAATACTTGTTAATGGAAGTCCGTTATCTATTGTTGTTTATTGGTTGATTTGGATGATGATTGTGATGGATGTTTGATTATTGATATTGGATGATTGGACGTTATATTTTTATATTGTTATAACGCTGCAAGTTCCCTATGGGTTGAAATGATACATACCTGAATGATCTGTAGATTAGGGAAAATTATTATTGGTTGAAATGATAGACTCGAGTGATTTTATGGATTTTATTTAATTTGGGATCATGGCTTGAATAATATGTAACTGTAAAAATTCAAATTGCGAATTGAAATGATAAATATCCGTATCACTTGAACATGGGGTAGAAAATTATATACGGACACCGGATCGGTTAAATTAAATGATTTTAATTCTTTAAATTTTGACTTCAGTTAACTGGCATTTTTGAAATAGACATTGATTTATATAAGCTAAATTATTTTTGATAATCCAAGTGCAAAGGCTGAAATTGGAATTTATTTAATAAATTGTTCAAAGCATTCTTAAATTGGAATTTCAAAGTTGAAGTGTAATATATAAATGAATTTATCGGAATCGAGTCATTGAAATGTTTGGATAACTTTAAAATCTATTTTAAACTGATTCAAAAAAAATTATTTTAATTAAAATAAACTATTTAATTTATTTTAATCTAATTTAACCTATTTTAAAAATCAACCTATTGAATCTATCTTAATCGATTTTAATCAATTTAATCTATTTAATATATTTTAACTCATTTAAACTTTATTAAAATATATTTAACTAATTTAATTTATTTTAACCTATTTTAATTTATTTTAACTATTTAATCTGTTTTTAATTCTATTTAATCTAATTTAAAATTCATTTAATCTATTTTAAGTCTAACTAGTCCATGATAAACCTATTTAATCTATTTTAAACCATTTAAACTATTTTAAATCTATTTAATGTATTTGATCTATTTTAAATGTATTTAATCTATTTTAAACCTATTTAACCTAATTTATATCTTTTTAAACTATGTTAAACTAATTAAACTATTTATACTATATAAATTATTTTCAGAATTTCAGATAGTGTAAAGTGGAAATGTTTATAATTAAAGCCTTGATTTTTAAGCGAATAGGGTTAAAAATGTTACAACATAAGTTGGTATTTGAAATGATATTTGCTGGTGAAATAACATATTTGAGTAAATATGATGATTTTGAAATAAGAATCCTAATTGTGAATATAATTTCAAAGTGATACGGTTTGAATTGAATATGATATTTTGACATCAATTATGAATTTGTTTTGGAAATGTAAAAGAACCATCCGGTATGAAATAAGCAGTTGGTTGTTAAAGAGACTAGGATCAAATATTGTCATACTCTCTAACAATATCGAAAACCATATTAATAACTGTGAATGCGGTGGAGATTCCAGAATGAAGTAGGATAGTTTGGCGAATAATTCCATATGAGGTATTTGCGTGACCCTGACACCCATGGGTCAGCTTAGATATGACTAAAACAGGAGCTATACCCAGGCTAAGTGAGGTTATTCCTCTGATCGGACATGCTTCTTTGATACCATATTACGACTTTGTGATGATTTGGTGGCCACCCCTGATTTGATTATGGAAGCGTGTTCCGAAGTGGGCGATAGTAGCTGTTATGGGTTACCACCAGTCCGGTTCTACAATTGGTATATTTACCCTGGCATTGCCTCGTGTGTCGTGTTCACATGCTCTATCGCGCCTTCTACGAGTTTGGTTTTTACCATACCTATGGAGTGCCCTCTGATATCCCTTCAGTTTATGGAGGAATTACGGTACTGTATAGACTATGGGAATATATAAAATGTGTTAAGGGGGATATGGATAACGCCTTAACGTTATTTTAATACTTTACTTTACTATAGACACTATTATAATAGTGTATTGTACTATGTATGTAGACAGTTTAACAGATCCGTGGGAGATGAGATTCCCAAACATCTCTTAAGTTATTGCACTCACGATGACACTGGATAGGAGATGTCGAAACCCGTAAACATCTCCGACACTGTTACACTCATATTTATTTACTATTGATTTAACTTACATAGGATCTTTTAGTTCTGACTCGAGTGTTTTGTCTTTTCAATTCGCTCTGGTCAGTCTGAGCTTTTCAGTTTATCGAAGTATGTATTCCACTGCATCATATTGTTCTGCTACATTTATTTATTTATTCTTGTTATATGTAACTCTGATTTTGTGTTTTAAAAGAATAATCAATTGTATTTATAAAACAGCTTCATGAACTGTTATTTGATTATTATATTTTGTCATTCCGCTGTGAGATTCTATATTTGTTTTATTTCTTTCTCTTCTTTTTCTCATTTACCCCATAATAATCTACCTCTTTGAAGTTTGAATGGTTTGAGTCAGACGTGTGTGGTTTATTGTCGATTTAACCATCCAAAAAGGCTGGTCGTTACATCAGGGTTAAGGGCAGAGGTGTTGCAGAAGGAGGGCTTCGTCGTAGCGTTGGCCGATCGAGTTCTAGGTGACGGATGGAGGAGTGACAACCGAAAATGGAAGGCATGTATGGGTTAGATCGTGAATACGAATGAGAGTAAGCTCGCGTGGGGGAAAATGAACGGCCCTAATCTTGTTCCAGAAAACCAACGACTAAGATTGATGAAGGTTTAAAAAAATTGTAAATTTATTTATATATCAAATCTTGTAATCTTTAAAATGTTATAACTTCTCCATACGAGTGCAACAACCCATAATTTTTGTAAATAGTTTTATTCAATTTTATTTGAAACTTTGATTTGTAATTATTTAAAATTTGGAATTTTCCAATGTAATTTTGGATTTTGTTTATAGTTATTTTCCCAAATATAATAAATTAAATATTTTTCGAAAATTTTATATTTTGGTCAACTGTGGTCAAACTTTGACTCTCAGTTGAAATTTTTAAATTTAAGTTTTAAATTTATAATCTTTTTCTTTGATACTGTATTTGATTCTGATATTCGTTCTGCTTTTCGTTTCGTAAAATTCCATTTTATACTTTTCAAATTTGATAAAATTCAGCGTTTTACACGCGATTATTTTCAGTATTTTGTTTATTTTTCTATTTTCTATTTCATTTCTATTTTCTATTTTATTTTATTTTTTTCCATTCTCTTCTTTCTATTTTCTTTTATTTGATTTTTGGCTTTGAAATTCAAAAGGCTTAAGTTTCTTTCTTGGAAATAAAGTAAAGCCTTTCTTATTCCTAGCTGTTCAAAACCTTCCACCTTTCTAGCCGGTCAAAGCTCCTCAATTATTTCTAATTCACGTACAAAATATTCTCATTCATCTCTTTCCTTATTTGCCTCTTCTGATTAAAAGATTTTACAGTAAGTTTTTATTTCTCCTTCTCTCTTTTTCTTTCCCCTTTCTCTTTTATTTCCATGCTATGCTCGATCATACCCCCTATTGTTGACCATCACTCCATCATCCATCACCTTAGATCGGCCTCCACCACCTCATCATTTCCACCACTTATGCCATGAAACCCAAGATCCAAAAACCCATCACCAAACAATGCTTGAAACCCTAGCCGAGCACCATGCTGATCCCCTTCCTTATTCCCTTAGCCTCGGCCACCACATCACAACCACTCCCCTTCCTTTGCTCTTGCCTTAACCAATACCACACCATAGCCGTGCCTTTCTGATGTGACCATATCAGATCCAGACCATGAACCCATAGGCCGAACCCAAAGAGCCATAAGCCGAATCCAAAAAATCACTTGCCTTTGCCTTTTGCCTTCTACATGATTTGCCTTGCCATTCCTTCACATACCCTTGCCTGGCCATGCATATGTGACCTTGACCGAGCCTAGGTGCTTAAGATCAGATTATGGTCGAGCTATGTTGATGGTGATCTAGCCTATTTGAAAGTGGCCAAGCCACTTGAAGGGTTAAGCCAATCTTGTTTCACTTTGATTCATATTTTGTTCATTGTTTTGATTTAAAATCTTGTGTTGAATTTTGTGTTTATGTATGTTGTATTTTATTTGTTTGCAAGATCTAAATCTTGGCACTCCATCCACTCGAATCTAAGTCCTACTTTGTCGTGTTTTCCGAAGTTTATTCGTGTGTCTTGAATTGTTAACTCCAGCTTTAGAAGGTGGGTTTATCACTCTCGACATTCGTACTTATATAATTGTGAAACAATGGCATGTGAATTATAGTTGATGATATGATAGTAATTTATATATGCATGTGATATTATATTTCATGATGTTATAACCTGATATTTATTTGTTACATCACCTATATGATATGCTATATTATAATGGTCTATTCCATTTACTGCTTCTTACACTGCAAGTTCCCTATTAGTATAGAATCACTATGGGTTGAAATGATACATACCCGAATGGACTTTAGAATAAGGAAAAATCGTTATGAGCTGAAATGAAAGGTTCAAGCAATTTTTATTTATTTTACATGACTTGGGATTGCGGGTTTGAAATGATAGAACCCGGATTTTTATTTTTTAATTACGGATTGAAATGATACATATTCGTATCACTTGACCTAGGTTAAAATTATATACAGACACGTGGTAATTTTAAACATTTTATGAAAATTATTAAGTATTTTTGAAATATAAAATATGAAAATTTAACTTAAATTGGATTTAAACGATTTAAATAAATGTTATAGTGACTTTCTATAAGTTAAAATGTATAAGTAAATAAATGGTTTAGAATGTAACTTGAAATATGACTTAACTTGATAATTGAAATTTAGTTTTCAAATGGAAATTTTAAGATTAACATAGTAATAAGAATATTTTATTTATGAAATAGGTATTTTAAAAATTAAAATATTAAGTTATTCGTTAAGATAAAAAGTTAAGTAAAATAATGTACTTTTGACCTAATAAATGAATTTTAGTTTAATTGGATAATTTTATTTATAAAATTTTACTTTATTTAATCATAAGAAATGATACCCAGATAAATATTTCTGAAATGTGAGATATGTTTTATAAGTTAAAAATGGTGAAAACTAAAATTTTAATGTTTCTGAAATGTTATAATAAATTTAGTTTTGTATTAATAGCATTTCCAAAATGCTATGATTTTAAGGTAGCATTTTCTAAGTGCTACCGTTTCTAAAGATATACTGTTTTTCTAAAATATCATTGTACTTACAGTAATGTTTTCTAAGTGCTGCTGTTTCTGAAATGTACTGTTTTTCTGAAATACTAGTATATCTACAGTAACGTTTTCTAAGTACTGTTGTTTCTGAAATTGTACTGTTTTTCTAAAATACTAGTATATCTACAGTAACGTTTTCTAAGTGCTGTTGTTTCTAAAATTGTACCGTTTTTCTGAAATACTAGTATATCTACAGTAACGTTTTCTAAGTACTATTGTTTGTGAAAAGACGATATTTCTTTGTATCATCACATTTTCCAAGTGCTACGAATGCTATAATACAATGTGTTTTTGGAATTGTTATAATTGAATGAACTTAGAATTGCTACAACTTTGGAAATGAACATTTTATTTGGAAGGATATTGACAGTGAACTTAAATGGTTTAAATGAATAAGTTTTGATTTTAAATATAAACCATTTTGAAATTCATAACCACGGGTAATAATAACGTTTGGTTGTTAAAGAGATCGAGATCAGAAGTTGTCATACTCTCTGCCAACTCAGAAAACCACTAAAACAGCCGTGTGCACGGTGGAGATTCCAGAATGAAGTAGGATGGTGGCGACGTCCTTTGAGGTATGAACGTGGACCCGTCTCCCGTGAGTTGGCATAATGTGGCTAAAACAGGAGCGATTCCGGGCCAATGAGGTAGCTCCTCTTATCGAACACACTTCTTCGTATACCATTCTATTACTTTGTGATTGATATGGTGTGCACCTTTGATTTTTGGGAGTGTGGCTCGAGGTGGGCGGTAGTGGCGGCTATGCGTTACCACCAGTCCGGATGCATAATTGGTATATCTACACTGGCATTGCCTCGTTGTGCCTTGTCACCTACCCTAGCGCGTCTTATACGATTTTGTTTTGTACCATACCTATGGAGTGCCCTATGACGATGCCCAGTACTGGGGAGATTACGGTACTGTATAGACTATGGGAATATATAAATGTGTTAAGGGGGATATTGGGTACCTCCTTATCGCTATTTTTAAGTATATTATACTTTACTTTAGACATTATTATAATAGCTACATTACTATATAGTAAATAGTTTAGCGGATCCTTAAAGGATGGGCGGTCCCAAGTATCCTTTAAGTTACTTGTGCATTTATATTATAGTTCACTTGAGTTGGTTTACATTGTACAAGTATGTATGTCCTGACTCGAGTGTTTTGTGTTATGCTCCACTCTTAGGTCAGCCTAAGTATGAGCTTTAGATTTCACCTTCTGGAGCTAGAGGATTTGCTGGAGATTATCCATCTATCTAGTTGTTATCTATTTTCATTCGGTATTTCTATTCAGCTTATGTACTAGTGGACACTTATGTGTTGGGATTTCTATTGTATCTACTTTCAGACTCTGGATTTTGTACTTGTTTTGAAACTATGTTTGAGACAGTATTTTTAGTAGCTTCATGAACTACTATGGTTATTCTATTTCCGCTGTGAGTTATTCTGATTTATCTGTGTCTGTGATTCTATGATTGGTTTTATCTGCTCCAAATTTTATTACAATCTACTGTTTTGAATTATTCAAGTCTGACATGTGTGGTTTTATTATCGAGTTGAATGATCCAAAATAGTGGGTCATTACATTTGGTATCGGAGCTTTGTTTTAGGCAAACCTTAGCCTGCGGAGCAAAAACTCATTAGAGATAGGGTAGAAATACCCTAGAATGAGTAAAATCAATCTTAGAATCATTTCTTTGTGAGAGAACGTATTTTAAGGTCTAAAATGATTTTCAAAGGATTTTCAAGATTATTTTAAGATATAAACTTTTCTTTTTTAAAATCAAAATTTCCTTAACTTCTTTCATTTCCTTATCCACCTTTTTAATAATTCCTTTGTTTAGGATATTGATTCTAGTTGAATCTTATCTTATCTAATCTCGTCTTAATTACTCAATTACCTCTATCCTAAAATTCATTCTTTATTTTTCAGGATGAATCGTAGGAATGCTAGAGGTAGAGGCCGTGGTATTGCCCCAGTTCCTGAGCCTGCTGCACCAGTCAGGTTTACTACACTATGTAAGGAATACACTGAACTTGGTGGAACCAAGTTTATAGGATCGGAGAGCATTATTGAAGCTCAGCAGTGGTTGAAGGATTTGGAGAGGATTTTCTCCTGTCTTGAGATCAGTAATGCCTTGCAGCGTCAGTTGGCATCTTGGAAGTGAAGGGAGCAGCCTTGGATTGGTGGGAGTCTGTCACAGCTCACACTGTTGAGGCTGACATTTCTTAGGAGAGGTTTAGGTATCATCTCCTGTTTGCTTTGAATTTGGTTCAGTTTTCTCTTTTTGAATTCTTTCTTATATTTCTTTATCGTTCGTGCTTTAGGGATGCTTTTATTGTGAAGTGGATGCCCGAGGCAGGGAAGTCTCAGTTGTATCGGGAATTCATGGATCTCAAACAGGGTGATATGTCATTCGCTAAGTATGAGAGGAAGTTCAATGAACTTTCTAAGTTTGACCCTAATCTGATTGACACTCCTCTCAAGAAAAATGAGAAGTTCATTGTTGGTGCCCGTTTGGAGTATTATGATCGTCTCATCGCTCTTGTGCATAGCCCTTTCACCAGCCTTATGGATATGGCTATTAGATATGAAAGTCCTACTTCTAGGGATTCTCCAGATGCTCATTCTGCTTCATCCCAGTCTTTCTCTGGCAATCCGAAGAAGAGAAAGCCTAACTTTCATCAGTAGAGGAAGAACTGGAACAAGACTCCAGGTTTGGGATCTTCTTGTTCTCAAAGGCAGTCTATAGACCTATCCTCCATTACTTGCTTCAGATGTAATCAGAAAGGACAATATGCTAATAGTTGTCCTACTTTAGTTGGTGCTGTTATTCCTTCTCTAAATCAGTTTACTAGGCATGATCTCTGCCACATTTGTCTGCATCTTGGCCATTTCAAGAAGGATTGTCCTACTCAGCAGAAGGGCAAGTCCTCTGGTATTTTTGCTGTTACTTCTGCTTCTTCACCAGCTCCATCTCCTTCACCTGCTCCTGCTCCTAGTGATGCTCAAGGTATACTTCAGGGCACTTTTTCTCTGTTTAATTTTCTTGTTCATGTTCTATTTGATACTGGAGCTTCCCATAGCTTTATTTCGAAGGACCTTTGTGATAAATTTGAGCATCTCCTTTCTCCTAAGTTTGTTGATGAGCCTTTGTGTGTTTCAAATCCTATTAAGGGTCCCGCGAACCTTAGTATGATTTGTAACCAAGTGAAACTTCTCTATTTTGATCACCGTTTCAGTGGTGACTCTATGTTCTGGGTTTTGATGCTTTTGATCTATTTATTGGAGGTGATTGGCTGAAGAGGCATGATGCCGCTATCTCTTGTAAATCCCGAACTATTTCTCTTGTTGATGATTTTGGAAATTCTTTGGTGATTCAATGTCCTCTACCCCAGGATTTTGTTGGCAGTTTTATTTATTCTCTTGACCCTTCTCTGAATGATCTTGATTCTACCCCTGTGGTCAGACTATATCCCGATGTATTCGGTGAAGTCGCTTCTTTACCTCCAAAGCAGGAAATTGATTTCCGTATTGATCTTATTCTTGGAGCTCGACCTGTAGCTCTTCCTCTTAGAAGAATGGTACACCGCGAGAAGTTTGAGTTGAGGAAGCAAATTGAGGACTTGTTCTCCAAGGGTCTGATCAGACCTAGCCATTCAGAATGGGGAGCAGCGGTGGTTTTCATGACTAAGTCCGATGGTTCTTTGAGGATGTGTCTCGATTATAGAGAGCTGAATAAGCTCACTATGAGGAATAGATATCTTATGCCTCGCATCAATGATATGTTTGATCAGCTCCATGGAGCTACTGTTTTCTCTCAGCTTAATCTTGCCACAGGTTTTAACCAGCTCAGAGTTGTTGCGGAAAGTATTTCCAAAACTGCTTTCCACATTGAAAATGGTTTCTACGAATGGTTAGTTATGCCTTTTGGTTTGACTAACGCTTCTACTTTCTTTGTTGATTTGATGAATCGTGTTTTTCGTGATGTGCTTAACAAGTTTGTTCTAGTCTTTGTTGATGATATCCTTGTCTTCTCCAAGTCAAGGGAAGACCATGAGCCGCATTTGAAATTTGTTCTGGAGACTCTTAGAAAACATCAATTGAAGGCTATATTCTCAAAATGCCATTTCTGGAAGGATGAAGTCTGATTTCTGGGGCATATTGTTTCTAGTAATGGAGTTTCAGTTGATCCAGTCAAGATCGCTGCGATCAGTGTAAGCCTTTCCCTCCTTCTCTTTCTGTAATTGATCATTCTACCTTTTCTGTGGTCCTTATTTCTTCCTATTCTATTGCAGGATTGGGAAATGCCTAGGACTCCATTCGATATTCGCAGTTTTTTGGGCCTTACCGGTTATTATCGGAGATTCATTGAGAGTTTTGCTTGGATTTCTACACCTCTCACTACTTTAACTCGTAAGAATGCTAAGTTTATATGGAGTGATAAGTGTAAAGCTGTATTCAATGAGTTGAAGCGTAAGCTTACTTTCGCACCAATGTTTACCGTTCCAAATGGAAATGAGGGATTAACGTTATACACTGATGCTAGTCATGAGGGTTTGGGAGTTGTTCTGATGTAAGATGGGAAGGTTATTGCATATGCCTGTCGCCAGTTGAAGACCAATGAGATCAATTATGTAGCTTATGATTTGGAATTGCTTGCTGTGGTTTTTGCTTTGAAGTTTTGCAGGCATCATCTTTTGGGTGCTAAGTTTGAGCTCTTCACTGATCATCAGTCTTTGAGATATATCTTCACCCAGAAGGATCTGAATCAGCGGCAAGTTAGGTGGCTTGAGTTTCTTGCTTATTATGATCTCGACATTAGCTATACCCCTGGGAAGGCTAATGTTGTAGCCGATGCTTTGAGTCATAAGAAGGCTATGTTGTGTTAGCTTGTTGTTCCTTCTTCTTCTCTTTTGGATCATATCATTGCTAAGCAGAATGAGGATGAGATGCCTAGGCATATGAAGGAGAGTGTTTGTAGCAGAGTTGGTGGTAGTAGTCCTGATGGTAGTGGAGTTCAGATCGATGATAGAGGGATTTTGAGGATTAATAATCGGATTTGTGTCCCGAATGTTGATGGATTGAGGCAAGAGTTACTTCGAGAAATTCATCAATGCAGACTTTCTATTCATCCTGGTGTGACGAAGATGTATCAGGATATAAAGAATCTTTATTGGTGGAGAGGTATAAGGCGAGATATCTCTATCTTTGTTAGTAGGTGTGCGACTTGTTAGCAAGTCAAGGCAGATCATCAAAAGACCCCTGATTTTTTGCACCCCTTGAGGTTCCTAATTGGAAATGGGAACAGGTTTCTATGGATTTTATTGATGGATTGCTGAGGACTCTGAGGGGTAATGAGAGTATTTGGGTTATTGTGGATAGATTGGCCAAATCAGCTCATTTCATTCCGGTCAAATCTACACGTTCTGCCTCTAGTTTGTTTGAGATCTATATGAGGGAGATTGTTCATCTCCATGGTGTGCCTATCAGCATTGTTTGTGATCAAGATCCTATCTTTACCATTTAGTTTTGGAAAGCTTTTCAGGAATCTTTGGGTACTCGTCTGAATCTGAGCACTACTTACCATCCGTAGATCGACGGTCAAACGGAAAGAGTGAATCAGATTCTCAAGGATCTTCTTCGTGCTTGTGTTCTTGATCATGGAGGATCTTGGGAAGATCATCTCCATCTTATTGAATTCACCTATAACAATAGTTATCAGGTATATTTTCAATCTTCTACTTTAATCTTATCTTAATCTTTTATCTATCTCATTCCGTCCTTGAATTTAGGCTAGTATTGAAATGTCTTCATGTGCTGCTCTTTATGGAAGACCTTGTAGATCTCCATCTTGTTGGATTGAATTCAGTAATCGTTTGGTTCTTGGTCAGGATGTGATTTTAGAGGCTTCGAAGAAGGTTGAGGAGATTGAGAGGAAGATGAGGAGTGCTTAGGATAGGCAGAAGAAGTATCCTGATTGGCGTAGGCGGAGTTTAGAGATTTCTATTGGTGATGTGGTTTTCCTTAAGGTCTCTCCCTTAAGGAACGCGATTCGGTTTGGTCGGAGAGGGAAGCTTGCTCCTAGATTTGTTGGTCCTTTCCGTGTCTCTAAGAGGATTGTTTCTTTGGCTTATCGTCTAGATTTCCCTGAGAAGTTTTCTGGAGTGCATAATGTATTCCATGTTTCGCATCTTCGTCGATATCTACATGATCCATCTTTGATTGTCTAGCCTTCTTCTCTCGGTAGTATGGATATTGAGCCTGACCTTACTATCGAGAGGAAGGCACTTCGTATTGTCGATAGAGGTACGAAGCAGCTAAGAAGGAAATCTGTCGACCTAGTCAAAGTGCAGTGGAGTACGGATATCGAGATTGTACCTGGAAGACGGAGGATCATGCGTGCTTCGAATCCGGAATTGTTTGTTTTAGGTACTATTTGCTTTTCTATCTTATCTTTCCTTGTTTTTGTATCTCATTCCTTTTTGAGGATGAAAAGTTTTGAGTGGGGGAGAATGTAACAACCCATATTTTTTGTAAATAATTTTATTCGATTTTATTTGAAACTTTGATTTTTAATTATATAAAATTTGGAATTTTGGAATTTTCCAATGTGATTTTGGAATTTGTTTATAATTATTTTTCCAAATATAATAAATTCAAGATTTTTTGAAAATTTTATATTTTGGTCAACTATGGTCAAACTTTGACTTTCAGTTGAAATTTTTAAATTTCTAATCTTTTTCTTTGAAACTATATTTGATTCTGATATCTGTTCTGCTTTTCATTTCTAAAATTCCGTTTTATACTTTTTAAATTTGATAAATTTCAGCGTTTTACACGCTATTATTTTCGGTATTTTGTTTATTTTTCTATTTTATATTTTCCATTTCATTTCTACTTTCTATTTTATTTTATTTTTTTCCATTCTCTACTCTCTATTTTCTTTTATTTGATTTTTGGCTTGGAAATTTCAAAAGACTAAGTTTCTTTCTTGGAAATGAAGTAAAGCCTTTCTTATTCCTAGCCGTTCAAAACCTTCCACCTTTCTAGCCGTTCAAAGCTCCTCAATTATTTCTAATTCACGTACAAAATATTCTCACTCATCTCTTTCCTCATTTGCCTCTTCTGATTAAAAGATTTTACAGTAAGTTTTTATTTCTCCTTCTCTCTTTTTCTTTCTCCTTTCTCTTTTATTTCCCTGCTATGCTCGACCATACCCCCTATTGCCGACCATCACTCCATCATCCATCACCTTAGATCAGCCTCCACCACCTTATCATCTCCACCACTTATTCCATGAAACGCTAGATCTAAAACCCATCACCAAACAATGCTTGAAACCCTAGCCGAGCACCATGTTAATCCCCTTCCTCATTCCTTTAGCCTCGGCCACCACATCACAACCACTCCCCTTCCTTTGCTCTCTCCTTAACCAATACCACACCATAGTCGTGCCTTTCTGATGTGACCAGATCAGATCCACACCATGAACCCATAGGCCGAACCCAAAGTGCCATAGGCTGAACCCGAAACATCACTTGTCTTTGCCTTTTGCCTTCTACATGATTTGCCTTGCCATTCCTTCACATACCCTTGCTTAGCCATGCATATGTGACCTTGAACAAGCCTAGGTGCTTCAGATCAGATCATGGCCGAGCCATGTTGATGGTTATCTCGACTATTTGAAAGCGGCCAAGCCACTTGAAGGGTTAAGCCCATCTTGTTTCACTTTGATTCATATTTTGTACATTATTTTGATTTAAAATCTTGTATTGAATGTTTATGTATGTTGTATTTTATTTGTTTGCAAGATATAAATCTTGGCTCTCCATCCACTTGAATCTAAGTCATGCTTTGTCGTTCTTTCCGAAGTTTATTCGTGTGTCTTGAATTGTTAACTCCAGCTTTATGGGGTGAGTTTATCACTCTCGACATTCGTACTTATATAATTGTGAGACAATGGCATGTGAATAGTAGTTGATGATATGATAGTAATTTATATGTGCATGTGATATGATATTTCATGATGTTATAACCTGATATTTATTTGTTACATCACCTGATATGATATGCCATATTATAGTGGTTTATTCATTTACTGCTTCTCACACTGCAAGTTCCCTATTAGTATAGAATCACTATGGATTGAAATGATACATACCCAAATGGACATTAGAATAAGGAAAAATCGTTATGAGCTGAAATAATAGGCTCAAGCAATTTTTATTTATTTTATCTGACTTGGGATCGTGGGTTTGAAATGATAGAACCCAAATTTTTATTTTTTAATTATGGATTAAAATGATACATATCTGTATCACTTGACCTAGGTTAGAAAATTATATACAGAACCGTGGTTAATTTTAAATATTTTCTGAAAATTATTAAGTATTTTTGAAATATAAAATATGAAATTTTAACTTAAATTGGATTTAAATGATTTAAATAAATGTTATAGTGACTTTCTATAAGTTAAAATGTATAAGTAATTAAATGGTTTAAAATGTAACTTGAAATATGACTTAACTTGATAATTGAAATTTAGTTTTCAAATGAAAATTTTAAGATTAACTTAGTAATAAGAATATTTTATTTATGAAATAGGTATTTTAAAAATTAAAATATTAAGTTATTCGTTATGATAAAAAGTTAAGTAAAATAATGTACTTTTGACTTAATAAATGAATTATAGTTTAATTAGATATTTTATTTATAAAATTTTATTTTATTTAATCATAATAAATGATATCTAAATAAATATTTCTAAAACGTGAGGTATGTTTTATATGTTAAAAATGGAGAAAAACGAAATTTTAATGTTTCTGAAATGTTATAATAAATCTTAGTTTTGTATTGGCGGCATTTCCAAAATGTTGTGGTTTTAAGGTTGCATTTTCTAAGTGCTACCATTTCTGAAAATATACTGTTTTTCTAAAATACCATTGTATCTATAGTAATGTTTTCTAAGTGCTGTTGTTTCTGATATGTACTATTTTTCTAAAATACTAGTATATCTATAGTAACGTTTTTTAAGTGTTGTTATTTCTGAAATTGTACTGTTTTTCTGAAATACTAGTATATCTACAATAACGTTTTCTAAGTGCTGTTGTTTTTGAAATTGTACTGTTTTTCTGAAATACTAGTATATCTACAGTAATGCTTTATAAGTTTTATTGTTTCTGAAAAGACAATATTTCTATGTATTATCACATTTTCCAAGTGCTACGAATGCTATGATACAATGTGTTTTTTGGAATTGTTATAACTGAATGAACTTAGAAATGCTACAACATTAGAAATGAACATTTTATTTTGAAGGATATTGAAATTTAATTTAAATGGTTTAAATGAATATGTTTTGATTTGAAATATAAACCATTTTGAAATTCATAACCACGGGTAATAATAATGTTTGGTTGTTAAAGAGACCGGGATCGGAAGTTGTCATACTCTCTGCCAACTCTGAAAACCACTTTAACAACCATGTATACGGTGGAGATTCCAGAATGAAGTAAGATGGTGGCGACGTCCTTTAAGGTATAAACGTGGACCCGACTCTCGTGAGTTGGCATAAGGTAGCTAAAACATGAGTGATTCCAAGTTAATGAGGTAGCTTCTCTTATTGGACACACTTCTTCATATGTCATTCTATTACTTTGTGATTGATATGGTGTGCACCTTTGATTTTTGGGAGTGTGGCTCGAGGTGGGCGGTAGTGGCTGCTATGCGTTACCACCAGTCTGGATGCGTAATTGGTATATTTACCCTGCCATTGCCTCGTTGCGCGATGTCACCTACCCTAGCGTGCCTTATACGATTTTATTTTGTACCATACCTATGGAGTGCCCTCTGACGACGCCCAGTACGGGGGAGATTACGGTACTGTATAGACTATAGGAATGTATAAAATGTGTTAAGAGAGATATTGGGTAACTCCTTAACGCTATTTTTAAGTTATTATAATTTACTTTAGACATTATTATAATAGCTATATTACTACATAGTATATAGTTTAGCGGATCCTTAAAGGATGGGCGGTCTCATGCATCCTTTAAGTTACTTGTGCATTTATATTACAGTTCACTTGAGTTGGTTTACATTGTATAAGTATGTATGTCCTGACTCGAGTGTCTTGTGCTTTGCTTTACGCTCGGGTCAGACTGAGTATCAGCTTTGGATTTCACCTTTTGGAGCTAGAGGATTTGCTGGAGATTATCCATCTATCTAGTTGTTATCTATTTTCGTACAGTATTTCTATTCAGCTTATGTACTAGCGGACACTTAAGTATTGGGATTTCTATTGTATTTACTTTTCAGACTCTGGATTTTATACTTGTTTTGAAACTGTGTTTGAGACTGTATTGTAGTAGCTTCATGAACTACTATGGTTATTTTATTTCAGCTGCGAGTTATTCTAATTTATCAATGTCTATGATTCTGTGATTGGTTTTATTTGCTCCAAATTTTATAACAATCTATTATTTTGAATTATTCAAGTCTGACATGTGTGGTTTTATTGTCGAATTGAATGGTCCAAAATAGTGGGTCATTGCAAGGTCGAAATTGAACGAAACAACAGATACTGGAATCGAGGCGAAGAGCACTACATTCTGCAATCGATTTGGAGTTGATTGGAGCTAGCTAAAATTTTAGGTTAAATCGAACGTCGTTCGATTTGATTTAAAATTTGGAACATTTGGTAAATTGAAAACTCAAGGTGAGTTAAACTCGCTCATTTGGTTAATCAATAATGTTTTATAGCAAATAAACTTATTATGTTGTTTGAATTGTTGAAAATTGGTGATTGTTGAAATTAATTTAGGATAACGATATAGTATCTTGAAATGTGGTCGAACCGGATATTGAGTCACAATATAGCATCTTGAATTGCTATTAAACTGTTTATGTTTATCTTTAAGCTTATTTCCAGTATTGAATGTGTGAAATTGATAAATGGATTGCGGTTGGAATTGCATTGTTAATTATACGTAAATTGAATCGGAAAATATTGGTGTTATCTATTTGGCCAGACAAATACCGTTAAAAAATAAATGAAGGAATTTTATTGGAATGACCATGATTCCCAGAATCATTCTCATTTAGCTATTAGATTATTTTGGACATTTTTTTAAATGCCGTAGATTTACAATGGATAATTGATGTATTAACAATTGATTGTTAATTATGGATTGACTTACATATATGTCTATTACTATGTAAATGCATGTAATTTAACTTGTAAAGTTAAATTCAAATTAAATGATAGCTTGTCAAGTACCATTGTAATTGTTAAGCCTCTTTCTAAATTTGGAAGGTTATAGTTTCTGTTTAACTTCAAATTTTATAATTTGAGGTAAAATATTTTATTTAATAATTATTATACAAATTGTTTTATTTTAATTTTTATTTACAAATGTTTTGTAAAATCATTTATTTAGTAAACTTAATTATGTTTTAAAATAAATTATTTAATTGATTTTGTTTAAAGATAATAAATTATTTATTATTATTATTAGTTATTTAGAACTAGAAATTTATTTTAGTAATAATACAATTCAAAAGTTGATTAATTTTATTTAAAGGTTGATTAAGTTTATTTTATTACATTTTAAAATGTTAAAGGTTAAATGATTATATTATTAATAATGTTTTTAAAGTATTTTTATTTTATTAAATATGGTTAAGATATTTTTGTGATGTTTAAAATCTTATTTAATATAATAATTATATAAAAGAAATTGTTTTTAAAAGAAATCCTTTATGTAAAGGAATGGGTTAAAGGAGTTTATAAAATCTGAAAAGGTTTTGAAATTTAAAAGGGGAAGTTTTATTAATGGCTTGAGATTTAGAAGAATATTTCTCCAAATTAAATTTTGGAGGTCATAAAGAAGTTTTATAAAGATATTGGGAGATATTTAGAAAATAAATAGATTTTGGAAAATAATGGTATATTTTGATAGCGTAATTCGAGGGGCGGCGATTTGCCTATAGTTTGGGATGTTTACGTTGGGATAGCGACGTAACCATTGTGCAAACCGCGATTTATGATTGATTGCATGGCGAAAATCGGGAGGCGGAGATAGCCTAAGTAAAGTTTGGATTTCTCTGGGATAGAGACGTAACCGTCGAGCTGCGATTCATGGTCGATAGCGAATGGCACTTCCATATCTATTTAAAAAAAATAGTTTTCAAGTATTTTTGAAAGAAAGGATTTGTGAATATATTTATTCAGATGAAATAAGTATATGCCTGTTTTAAATAAGGAATTCAAATTTATTAAATTCAAATTAAATGAGTCTTAGTGATTTCAGTGGGAAATGAAATCGTTGTTTGAATGTTTGTTATTTGATAATAAAATAACCGACTATCAAATCTTGGTCCAAATATGTAATACTTCTTAATTTGGTGGTAGGGAAATTTCTACTTAACATAGAGGGATTTTAACTTTGGAAATATCTAGGGAAAATACGGGAATTATATGGTAGAGCTACCGTTCGAGGTGTTATACTGTACGTATAAACTTGTTGTTCTCCTAGGATAAATGATAAGGAGATCCGTCCACTTGAATGATTAGGGGGTGATCACCGCTCTTATGTGTCGTCTGATTATTTCCTAAAGAACCGGTATTGAGCATTCTGAAAATGGGCGAATGGTTTTTGGAGCACCTGGGAAATTGAGAGTGTACTCGTAAGAGATGACTTGGAACCCACGACCTGCTGCAAACTATATACAGTTAAATGGAGGAGATGCGGTATATTTTGGGATGTTGAAATCCATATGTGGTTCTATGACTCGTTGGAGTGTAGGAATCTATGTGAGATTCCAAGATCTATTGAGATGTGGAATTCAGGCGTGACTCCATGACCTGTTAAGGTGTGGGAGTCCATAATTTATTTTGGAGCAATGCGTAAGCTGGAACACCGGACATAGCCTCATCGGTGGAAATAACTAAAACCAAAGATAGGAGGCATGACCAGTAGGGTTGGCATACCCATAGGGTGTAATCGACTCCTTTTCTATCAATACGGATACCTTTGGTTGTTTTTGGCATGTCGGAGCGATGCACTCGGTCTTTTAAAGACCAGTTATGTTTTTCCTATAATACCCTGGCTAGATGGGTATGATGCTTCGGTATGATAACGCTGACCCTTGTGCAGGAGGACCGTTTTCGAAGTACCGAGGGCACCTCTGTGGAAATCCTACACAATTAGCGAATGAGCCTTATCGAGTTTTGATTTTATACTAGTATTGCTATGATGTACACGGAACGAGCATCACAGTTACTTAATTATTATTATTTTGACCCTTATACATTATTATAATATCACTGTATTTTCTATAGAAATGGTTTGGTGTTCGTAAGGTAGAATCTCGTCCATGTTTACGTGTGGCGTGGTCTTACGATATCTTTATTTTGAAAAGGTTTTATAACTTAATAAATCAAATTGAGTGTGTTTTCTCACATTGATTTACCAGACTGATCCATGTGTTATTATTTTATAATAATACTTGGGTCAGACCGAGCATATTACTGATTTAGATTGGATTGCTTTGGAGTTTAGGAGATGAGTTGGAGACTGAGACGCATTCTCGTACTTGTTTTATTCCACTGCAGTGTTTGTTGAAATTATCAACAATTGTGAGGACAGGCTATTATAATGGTCCAGATTGGTAATTATTGATTTGCGTACTCTGATTTGAGATATGTATATTACAGTTTTGATTTATGTAATGAGCTATTAATATTATATATTATTCAATCCACTGTGAGATTTTGTATTTGATAGTTTCTTCTTTCTTTTACCTTCTTTCTTTTCCCCTAACAAACTATCTTTCCGGGATTCGATTGTTCGGCATACTATACGTTGAACGTATTGATGTCGATTTTCAAGGGTCGAAAAGTTGGGTCGTCACAACATATTATATAATATTTTCTTATTTAAAATTTAACTTTTAAATTTAGAATTTATTTTTCATTTAAAAATAGATTTTAAAGATTGGTCCAAGGCCAAATTCAAATTGGACCCTTTCTATAGGGTAACCTTTGGGCCCATTTTACCTTTCGGGTCAGGCCGGTAGCCAGGTAGGGCAGGGTTCGTGGTTACCAAACCTAACCCAGAAACTACTTTTTAGGAACTCTACTATATAGGTAACCTTAATCAGCTAGCCCTAATATGAGTAATTTGACCATATAGACTATTGGGCTCTGATACCATTGTTGGATTCGGGCCAGTCAGAAGTATGTTAAATGGGTGAATTTAAGAAAAATTCATTTTGATTTTAGTCAAGCTTATGATTCCTTCATGGATTTTAAATCCATCTAAAATTTTGAATAAAATATTCACTTTATTTCATTTCTTTAAAACAAATTGCGTTTAATTTAAGTTGTATGTATGTTGTAATGAGTGCATCAAACGCACCCATGTGTGAAAGTGTAGGTGCAACATATAGGAAGTGCACATAGTCAATGTGAATGTGTTTAGGTGATGTGATTTACACCGCAACGGACACATTTTCCTTTTATATAAGACATTGTCATCTAAAATATTCAAAAATATATAATTTATTACACACACACAAAGATATATATTTATGTATGTATTATTGTGTGTATCTATATGCATACAAATATGTATATATGCTTGTTTACATTAAAGTGGACGTTGATTAACTGACATGTTTTAAAGTTAAAGTAAACAATTTAAAGTTAGTTCCAACTAACAGATAGTTTAAATGAAAATTCAATATTTTACGTAGGAGTCCATTTTGTAAACCATGAATTAAGAACACACACACAAATATATGTATGTATATATGTATATACATATATGTATATATGGTGTATGTATACACACAGACAACAATTAAATTAATGGTTTAAAATCAAAACATGTCACAAACATATTCATTAGTTTGGAATTTAAAATACATACCTTTCAACAATAAAATTCATCTAACTTAGGTCTAATTTAAGAGAAATTAAAAGCTTTAAGGGTGTTGTTCTTCAGAAGTTTGCTTGTAAACTTTGAATATACTTAATTATTATTCTTATGTAACCAACGACCAAAATTATTTTAAACTAACTTGCAGTATATATCCATTTCTCAACCTTATAACATGACACTGAAATCAATTAATAATTTTTTTCTTTAATAAAAATGTGTCTAAATAATAGTTTTGAAACAAAAAGGAATTAGATAACATAGGCACATATAAACTCATGATAATAGGATTCAAACCTAAATTAAACACACATTATGAATAAATAAATAAAAGCAATGAGGAATCTAAAATTATTAACATGTATAACATATATATAATAGAAGAAAAGGATAAAGAGGCGTTAAAAACATATTAACAAGATGAGTATACAACTGATTCAAGGGAGGTAAGTAGAGATTTAAAATATATTGCAAATTAATATAGATAAAATAGATATAAGAGGTAGAAGATTCAAACCAAACAAATATGATGAATTTGTATTTAAATAAAATAAAAGGCTATCTTGAGATGCAGCCAAAAGAAGCACTTTGAATGATGAAAGGATTTCTATATTCAATGAATCAACCTCCAGATCTTGCAACAATCGAGGGATAACCACCTTTTGTTTTTATTTTTGTTTGATTTTGATTTAAAACTATGACCCCTAGGTCACCATGAAATTTTTGGCTAGAATAATTTGCCAAGAAGGTGAGAAAATGCTAGAATGAATTCGCTTAAAAGAGGAAATAAATTATAATTAAAGAGAGGTGTGATTCACCTTCCCATAATTATTATTTGCCTTTTCATATTAAAACCAAAACTCCTCCTCACCCTCTCAATTTCTGTTGACCATAGCATGGTGGGTTTGGATCCTAAAAATTCTAAAATCACATTAGCGTTACTCTCATTTAAATCCAATTTAAACATTATATCGACAGCATACATTGATTAGTGCGTTTATAACATTTATATACGCACTTTATTAATTACTAGTGGTATTAAAATGAATCAAACAACATTTTAATAATTGATATTTCATAAATATTAATCAGTTTAATTTATTTAAAACTCACTTAGTATTTATTCTGTTTAAATCGAATTTAAATATTCTACCGACGTTGTATATTGGTATGCACGTTTATAAATTTTATATGCTCCTTATTAAATACTAATGGTATTCAAACAAATCAAATAGAATTTAATAATTAATATTCCATAAATATTAATTAATTTTCAACAATTAAAAATTAATTAAATTATGTGGTTCATTCACAGTATTCATCATTTCAGTAGGGTGGCATAAATTTGTAAATTCATTCAGCGATTATTATTAAATAATTCAAATACTAACAACCACACATCACCTTAGCTAGTGGTGTGATAATTTGGCCAAATTTATTGCTCACACATCTTATCCAATTTTATTTGTTATAAGCAATACCCAGTAGTAACGATTATTTACACCAATTCTCTTCGTCAAAACTATATCATATTAGGAATTATGGAATTTGGTTTTTGATCAAAATACCAACATCGTCTACATTCAACTTCATAAGTGCAAAAAAAAAGTCCTAGGTTTAATAAAAACATTTATTATTAACCATACTATTTTGGCCAAAGATTTTGATTTTGAGTTGATAATAGTTAATCGTGATACTATCTCTATATAGTTAAGGAGATGCATTCTCAATTGAATGGTGTTTCACTTCTAATATTTCAACTCATATCCAACTATAATCATTCAATGGACACAATGCCATGATTTAACTATAATCACAGTAGAGTGTCCATATCGAAGTTCAACAGTATTCTCTAATCGAGAAAACTGTGTAATATTGTCACTTCAAGATTCTCCGTTTGACCTAAATTATATTAAACAATAGAAAATTCTTAAGTGAGTTATTCAATAGTTATCCAATAACTATCAATATGTAATCCCTTGATGCCCCAGCAACCATGAGTAATACACCACCCAACATTTGGAGAGTGTTGCGTACACAAGTTTCAGTGGATGTATTGATATCCAGTCTTGATACATCTTGAGTAGGAATACTTAAAGTGATACGTTTATAATATTATGAAAAATTACTAGATCAAAAAGGGCACAAATACCCAATCAAGCAGTAAATATAGGTTATAAAAGGAAAGATGTTAAAAGAGAGAAAAGAACATACAATTTTTATAATAGTTCGGCAAATACTCTGGCCTACGTCCACTTAATCAATTTATATAATCATACTTTACTCCTACAAAATATATTTATAACTTGTATTTTACAACTCAGGTGCGTGTATAGAGTTCAATTCAGGATTGACTCACTTATAGATTCAGAGTAGTTAGAAAAGGACCTCCGTTACAATGCCTCTCCTCCTCTATTTATAGATGAATGCCACCATCAAAATTGCATGAAAATGCTCATCCACGTTCTCCACGTCAAACACGAACTTCTCCCAAATAATCGCGGCCGAACTACCCAATGGTTCTCAACTCTAGTCGGAGTTGTACTTCTCAACTCGATGTCGAATCGACCCTCGGGTCTTTTCCTTGCTTTGTTCTTTTGTCTCTCTTTTGAACATGCCATGTTGGCTCACTACTTATGAATTTTTCTTCCTTTGCATTACCATCTTTAAGTAAGCTTGTTAACCCATCTTTGGTTTAAGCTACGTTAGCTCATCATGGGCTACGACTCGGACTCGAGTTGCAAAGGCCGAGTCATGGGGACTATCCAATTTTGGCCATGTCTTCAATGTTTCTCTACTTTGTTATTTTATGATGTTTCCTGGTGTTTATATCAATTTATTTATTGTTCCTTAGACCAGTTCAATCGATCGAATCTGTTCAAAGACTATGGAAAATTTGTTGAAAACAATAATATTGTGACAAATTGTCATGATTACAAACACATTGCAAGTATTATCACAAAACATACTATTTAAGGATTTTCTACTAAATATGCTAATATTAAACAGATAACTAATGTAACTTATTATAAAAAGTATATAATAGAAATAAAAACACCTTTTATTTCGAATGATATTTTATCATAGAGTTTATAATTTATAATAAATAATAGAATTACCTTAGGGTATACCTCTGACTTTATCATGTAGCAGCGTTGGATGCAATGAAGGAGGAGTTAAGATTAAGGTTGTGTGCAATGGAGGATCAAGAAGATAAGATTAGCTGATTATTGATAGTGCGGGAATTTGCTGATGATTTTGAACCCGTAACGGGATTATCACCTAAAAAGCAATTGATTTCTAATAGACTTGATGGTTAAGGCACTGCCTGTTAGTAGACCACCTAGCAGAATATGGCTTATGAGATGAAGAAATTGAAGAAGCAGTCGGTAGGACTTGAGCATAAAAATTTCATTAGACCAAGTAGTCCACCATGGGTAGTATCGATAGTATTCATGATGAAGTCAGATGGATCGCTTCGGATGTGTATCGACTATATGAAGTTAAATGAGCTATTGTTGATGAATCAGTATCCATTAATTAGGATAGATGACTTGTTTGACCAGCTGAGTGGAGATAGAGTATTCTCACAGATAAATTTGGCAACACGACTCCATCAGTTGTAGGTAGTTAAGGATAGTGTTCCATCGATCACATTTAGAACTAGATACGGATCATATGAGTGGTTAGTGATACGTTTTAGATTGACCAACACACCTTCTTTCTTTGTAGATTTTAAAAACTGATTCTTTTATGATCAATTGGATGGATATGTATTGGTTTTCACATGTGATATATTGGTATATTTTAAGAATAAGAGAGACTATGAAGTCCTTCTTAGATTGGTATGTTAAGACAACATAAATTGATGGCGCAACATTTTCGGAAATAGGAGATGGAAATTTCTTGGTCATGTTAATACAGAGAAAGGATTATCAATAGATTCATTAAAGATAGAGAGTATTATTAACAGGAAGAAACCAGAGATAGTTATAGAAATGAGAAATTTCTCGAGATTGGCTATCTATTACGACATATTTATTAAGGATTTCTCACTGATAGCAACATTCTTGACTTAGCTGATCAGGAAAAACGAGAAGTTCTCATGGATCAGTGGACGTGAAGGATCATTTCAAAAGCTGAAGAGGCCATTATTGAATGATTTTGTCTTGATCGTACGTAAAGGAAACCCAGGTTTGGTAGTGTAAACTGGTGCATGTGGAACCTGTTTATGTACAGTATTGATGTAGAAAGAGCAAATGATGGCTTATGCATCAAGCCAGTTAAGCCCTCATGATGTTCGATATCTGACTCATGACTTAGAGTTGCCAGCAGAGATCTGAAGATTTAGAGGCGTTATCTTTTGAAAATACGGTTCGGGTTTTGTAGGGATCATAAGTCACTTATGTATTGATTCTCTCAAAGGAGATGAATAGGTGGAAATTGTAACGTTTTGAATTTTTCCCGCTCGAAAATCGACATCCATACTTCAAATCGTATTCGAATGCCGTAGATTCGACCGTTCAAATCTGATTCGCCGAAGCTTATAACAACATTAAGTAAATAACACAGCGGAAAATAAAAATAAAATAATACATTGATATACAGCTAGATACAATATCTGATACAACAGATGATCCAATAGATATCAATATACATCAGAGATATGATACAACAAATAGCAGCGGAAAAGAAATAGATAACACTAGCAGCGGAACAAACTCTAAGATAGTCTTCAACGAAGAACTCCAAATCTGAACTCCATCTCCAAGAACCAATCCAGCAATAGCTCGAACTCCCAATAACGATGCACAAAGACAAGCAAGACTGGTGCGAGCAAAAGACTGAACTAACTCCAGATAATCCACTATATCTAACTATCTGAAAAACCCAACTCTAGACTGCTCGTGTAGAAAATAATGAGCACCCAGAGTTTAGGAAAGGAACAATAAACTCTGGATCAGTCATGGGACTGGTGTGAGCAACAAAAACAGTTTATCTTTAAAAACAACCAACAAGAGAATTTTAAAGTAAATTCGCAATGCTTTTTGAAAATGAAACTACCATAAGACCTCCCGCCACACACACACAATGCAAACGCAGACTTGGAGGAGATTTCTTCTTATGATAGTCAAACATGCTTAATACGCAGAAAATTTCTTTGATATTATTATTAGTGCATAGTGTAGAAAACATTTTCGAAAGTAGAATATAAATCTTAGCCAGCATAGGCATTCCGCACTTATGCCTACTATAGCTACTATGTTCAATAGCAGGTTACCGCCACATTCCATAGCAAGTAATACAACTAAAACCGTACAAGGATCGTATTGTTTCTTTGGATTTCCAACAAATGGTCAGGCCAAGGAACTTCCCATTGCCACATGAGAACGCCTCTGGAAGGACGTCCCCGAGAACCTAACCAGATCTCTGCCAACACAAGACCGGGTTACCCCTAACTGGGTAACTACTGACACGAGTATGCCACCTCCCGGTTGTAACAACCTTTAACCGGGGCCCCAACATCAAATCACAAAACAAGATATATATAGGTTTGCGATGTCCACATAAGTAAGTATCTGGGTTCCATACCATGATACCACTTCTATCCAGAAGGAGATGTACATACCCTAAAGGGGCGCTACCCCCTAATAACCTTGCTGCATCTTTCCTGTTTTGACCATTCCGGGGTGTGAGGCTCGACGAGGTCTCGTCCACAAAGCTACGCTTTGGTACAAAGCCATACTTTGGGTCAACAAATGATCAAAGTAATGATCACAAAGATAAATGATCAAACAAATGATCATATCACAAATGATCAAACAATGATCATTTCACAGCAGCACTTAGCATGTCACATTACCAAATTGGGAATATATCGCTGATAACCTTCAACTACATAACCTCTGAGCTCGTACGTCTCAGAGAAGGGTGTTAAGCTAAAAGAATAAATTCTCCGCCACCAACAGAATGTATTTGAAAGAAATCTGTTTTATATCTCAAAATGTAATGTCAGACACACAATCCATACAAGTCTGTTCCGGGCTCGAACAGAACCGAAGGCACTTCTTATGAAGCCCTTGAAAATTCGGGTATTCACAATCCCGATTGGACTTCCCATCACTTAGGAAATCTCTATACCGGCGCGACTCAGTGCAGAGACAGTCGATAGGTCATCCTATCGTTCTCGCAAATACCCGGTCTCCAAATGCTATCCATAACGACGAATCACATATTCGGAATGGGTTACTTGACACAAAGGTCCTTTCCCGGCTAAACCGAATAGTGAGCGAAATATTTAAAACATATGGATATAGGATTTCAATTAAGTCACAACTTAATAATTCAAAACTTACTTTCAAATGGTTTAATCCAATTACCATTTCAAATCTTTTAAACAACAGATTTATTTCATAATGTTCACTTACTTTCATAAATATTCATTATCGGATTTCAAAACAATCCCGTTTCAAAAAGCTTAATTCATCAAATCTTTAAATTCAAAGATTGGTCTCATAGTTTTCAAATCGTTCCCAAACATTCATTTTCAAAATTTGTTTCCAAATATTCATTTATAACTTGGAAAACTATCATAGTTTTCACTTGAAATCCCTTTCAATAAGATTTGAAACCAAAGCTTTTTATCATTTAGAAATAACAGCTTTATTTTGGAAAAACCCGATTTCCTTTTTATAAGTTACAATCTTTAGGTTAATTCAATTTCCCAAAAACAATACTTAAAAGTGGTTTAACTCATATATATCCGATATAACATCTTTAATCCCTAATTTCAAATCATAGAATTCAATTTCAAATTTCGAATCTAAATTTAAATAAATTTTTTTAATTTCCAAAACTTAATCAAGTAAATTAAAATAAATTTTAACTTGAAATTCCATTTCAAAAAGCTTTTCACATTTATTCCGATTCCATTTCCAAAATATTTGAATTTAAAAATTCAAATTCAAAACTATTTCAAAAATCTGTGACTTAACCGATTTCCTCGTGAAATCCATATTGGTGTGTGTATAAGTGTGGTCCAGGGGTTTAACACAATAGTGCACAACCATTCAATCATCACAGATCAAATACGACAATATATTCGATAAGCGATATAAACTATAATGCTTATCGTCCATTCACAGATAATACACAAATGTACATAAATAAATGAGTAAATTTCACATAGCTCAATTCACAGAACAAAATACTACAGATCAGATAGGACAATCAATTCAAGGCATCACATATAATATGATCATTCATAAGTATGGTGAAGCATTCAATAAACATTTACAAGCAGGATTAATCAATTGTTTAATCCTAATTTATTCAAGCTATTTCAAATTTAATTAATTACTTATGAATTCATTATCCAATTTTGATTTATTTAATCCAAATCATTTGATATAAATTAATTTATCAAACACTTTAATTAATCAAATCGATCATATTTAATTAAATTAACTTTTGAACCCAATTATATAATTAATTAATTTCTTAATTAATTATTTCAAGAAATTTACTCTTTAATTTCTTATCGTTAAGCAATCATCTCATAATAACAAATCATTAATCACCAATTTATTTTTATCATTAATTAAATCAAAATATTTTAATTTAATTACAATTGGTAATTAACCCTTTAATTGCTTCCATTAAGTAATTAACAATTTACAATTAATTTAATTAATTAATCTAATTTGTTATCAAAATTTATCACATTTTATTTTGTTACTTAATAATTCATAGTTAATTATCCACATTAACTAATAACATTTCTTAATGTACTTTATTCACACTATTTAATTAAGTACTTAATTATTCATTTATTTAATTCTAAATTAAATTACTTAATTAACTATTAGTCATTCATTAAATAACTTAAGTGGTTAATTATCCTTATTTTATCACTTAACCATTAAGAAATCCCTATTTACAATTATAATTTAATTAATCGTTTAACTTGATTAACATTAAAAAGTCTTCCTTTAAAGTTGAAAATCAATTCCTTATCAACTACTAAACTTAATTGTTAATTACTTTATACTAACTAAATTTATTACTTAATTACAATATCAACAGGGTTTAAAAACACGGCTAAGCATTAACTCTATATGTTTTTCCTAAAAAAACAAAACATATTTTCCAATTTGAGAGGGAAACTACCACAAACTTCCCATGCCTTGCTTCTAGTTCAAACTCGGGTTCCCCACTGTCTTCCCCATCTCCCTCTCGCGTTCCTTCGGCTCGTGCTTCTTCTTCCATGCTCTCTCTCTCTCACTTTTTTTCTTAAGTTAAAAAAATATAGCTACAGATAAAAAATGTACTCGCGTGCTTCAGTGAAACCCGAAGTAAACTTCCCAAATTCTCGAGTGTCTCTCGAGTTCATATTCTTCTTCCCCAAAACGCAACCCACAGCCAAAACCCAAACGTGCACGTGCACGTGTACACACGCCGCGGCCAGTTTCGATTATCGTCGCCGATGCCACCAAGTCACCCACGATCTGCTCCATCGCCCCCAAGCGTTAAACCACAACGTTGAACTCGAATTCGAAATCGAGTTCGAAATCTCGAACCTGGAAACACAACAATATTTCACCCTAACCCTGGAAAACTCTCGTCCCCGCCGCCTCGTCCACCAGTGGCCATGAATTTCCATCCACGGCTTCACTTGACACCCCTCTATCAACCACCAACGTCCGGTTGCACTCGGTCGACCACAAAGGTCGAACGAATCAAATCAAGTCCCCACGTCCAAATTAGGTTTAGAAACTTTGAACCACGGCCATCGCCACCACCGAGGTCTGACCACCTCCCTGCTATTTTTCCCAGATGCTCCGCTCACTCCTCTACCACCCCAAAGAGCCACGACCTTCCCCTTCATCGAGATCACCAGCAAATGGTCGGAAGGCCATTTTCGTTCGACCCAACATTGCTCTTGAACCAGTTACTCAAAAATCATCAAACGAGTCTTAAAAATCCTATCTTCCTGCGAGGATTCAAGCTATAAGCTTGAATCAAAAATTCATGATACTCGAAATTCCCAGAAACTAAGGTTTCTACTGAAATTTTTTGATTTTTCTCTCAATAAACATTTAAACTTTATGAAACCATTTTTAGATTTTAACTTATACCTAAATACAACCATATTGTTTTGAAATCAAAACCTGATATTAACTAGAAAGCAAGAAATTGAATTTTCTTATTGTTGTTCAACACCCTGTAAAGCAACAGAGAAGAAATGCCCACGGATACATGCATATACACAGAGCATCATTCAATATATATATATACTTAAGATTTAATGGTTGAGTGTTACTCACTTTCCAAATCATGTTTCTAAAGCTTTCAATTTGATGCTGAGTTTGTGATCAGGTTTTGATGCTGAAACTTCTTTGCTTCCTGATGCCCAAGCCTTGCTTGCTTTGGTATCAATTCACCTCTACCAATCTATATGTTTGAGGTTTAAAATTTTGTTTGAGTTTAAATGTTTCTTACTTCAGTTTTTTTTCTTTCTCCTTTCTTAATTTTTCACAGGTGAACGAAATGGTGAGGGGAGATATGTATAAAAGGAAGCATGCAGCTTGAAGTTCTTTGCAAGTACAGGATGTATTATTATTATTATTATTTTTCCAGAGATTTACTTTGTACAATAGTTTATACTTTTTTATAAAATGTGGACATGCATACTTTCAATTGGGGGCTGAAGTATATTTTCATTAATTGCCTTGTACCATGCTCACATTTTTTTTTCTCTTGGGTTCGGCTGAAACTTTGTTTATGTTTGCTTCTTTGTCTTGCCTACTTTGTTTTCCTGTATTGAAGCCATTACCTCGGCTGAGATGACATAGCATTAATAGCTAGAGTCCTTTTTGTTTTCAAATGAGAAATAATATTTTGTTATGCAGGGTTATCAAACACATCAGCTGATTTGATCTGGTATTTGTATGCAGATTTTGTTCTTGTGGATATTTTTTTTTGCTTATGTTTGATATATATTCCTTTTACTTTATGTACAAATTGTAAAAGTTGTTTTAGTGTGTTTGTTCCTTAACAAATTTGTTTAATGCGTTTTATTCTATGTTTCATTTATTCTTAAAACCCCATATTTAAGATTTTATTTCAAATCCAATCTATATATGTATATATTCACATATATACAAATTCATACGACTTAATATATTTTCTATTTGAATCGGGGAAACTCGCTGCCATTTATAATCAATTTTACAATTTAAATTCAAAAATTCATTTAATTATCAATTTAAATTCATAAAAATTCGGGGTCGTTACAGACTTTCCCCCTTAAAAGGAATTTCGTCCTCGAAATTCGCCAGAGAGAGATAACGGAGATAGATGAAAGATAGAGAAATATTCTTTCAGATCAAACTGGATATCGATTCTGGATTTGGCTCACCAAATCAGAATAGCAACAATAGATACAAGAAATTACAATAGAATTTCAAATTTAGTTTTAAACGAAATCATTTTATCGATTCAATTCAATTTATCCTTCATATTCCATAAATCAATTTAACTCAATTTAAATTTCCAATTTATTCATTAGAGTTTAAATCGAAAAGCCGATAAGAAACCGATGAAGATACGAAGTAAAAATTTCTTACAACGATACGTAGGACCATCATTACACCGAAACTTCTTCTTGCAGTTGTCACGAAGAAATCAAAAGAATTTGGAAACGAATCAAAGGAAATTGATAAGAAAGTAGTTTCCACTGTTGCAGGTTATTGACTATTTATAGTCGTATTTACCTGTCCCCTATCTCGTTCTCTTCTCGCACTCATACTCACTATCAGTGGATAGTAAGAGAATTTACTGAGGCATTCAAACGGATATCTTAAGGATATACTCATTCTAGGGATACTTCACCCTATCTCTAATGAGCAACTTAATGTGTTATACTCCTGAGCTAAAGTTTCAACCTTAGCTCTGATACCAAATGTAACGTTTCGAATTTTTCCCGCTCGAAAATCGACATCCATACTTCAAATCGTATTCGAATGCCGTAGATTCGACCGTTCAAATCCGATTCGCCGGAGCTTATAACAACATTAAGTAAATAACACGGCGGAAAATAAAAATAAAATAATACATTGATATACAGCTAGATACAATATCTGATACAACAGATGATCCAATAGATATCAATATACATCAGAGATATGATACAACAAATAGCAGCCATAAATAAGTATCTGGGCTCCATACCATGATACCACTTCTATCCAGAAGGAGATGTACATACCCTAAAGGGGCGCTACCCCCTAATAACCTTGCTGCATCTTTCCTGTTTTGACCATTCCAGGGTGTGAGGCTCGACGAGGTCTCGTCCACAAAGCTACGCTTTGGTACAAAGCCATACTTTGGGTCAACAAATGATCAAAGTAATGATCACAAAGATAAATGATCAAACAAATGATCATATCACAAATGATCAAACAATGATCATTTCACAGCAGCACTTAGCATGTCACATTACCAAATTGGGAATATATCGCTGATAACCTTCAACTACATAACCTCTGAGCTCGTACGTCTCAGAGAAGGTTGTTAAGCTAAAAGAATAAATTCTCCGCCACCAACAGAAATGTATTTGAAAGAAATCTGCTTTATATCTCAAAATGTAATGTCAGACAAACAATCCATACAAGTCTGTTCCGGGCTCGAACAGAACCGAAGGCACTTCTTACGAAGCCCTTGCAAATCCGGGTATTCACAATCCCGATCGGACTTCCCATCACTTAGGAAATCTCTATACCGGCGCGACTCAGTGCAGAGACAATCGATAGGTCATCCTATCGTTCTCGCAAATACCCGGTCTTCAACACCGGTCTTCAAATGCTATCCATAACGATGAATCACATATTCGGAATGGGTTACTTGACACAAAGGTCCTTTCCCGGCTAAACCGAATAGTGAGCGAAATATTTAAAACATATGGATATAGGATTTCAATTAAGTCACAACTTAATTATTCAAAACTTACTTTCAAATGGTTTAATCCAATTACCATTTCAAATCTTTTAAACAAAAGATTTATTTCATAATGTTCACTTACTTTCATAAATATTCATTATCGAATTTCAAAACAATCCCGTTTCAAAAAGCTTAATTCATCAAATCTTTAAATTCAAAGATTGGTCTCATAGTTTTCAAATCGTTCCCAAACATTCATTTTCAAAATTTGTTTCCAAATATTCATTTATAACTTGGAAAACTATCTTAGTTTTAACTTGAAATCCCTTTCAATAAGATTTGAAACCAAAGCTTTTTATCATTTAGAAATAACAGCTTTATTTTGGAAAAACCCGATTTCCTTTTTATAAGTTACAATCTTTAGGTTAATTCAATTTCCCAATAACAATACTTAAAAGTGGTTTAACTCATATATATCCGATATAACATCTTTAATCCCTAATTTCAAATCATAGAATTCAATTTCAAATTTCGGATCTAAATTTAAATAAATTTATTTAATTTCCAAAACTTAATCAAGTAAATTAAAATAAATTTTAACTTGAAATTCCATTTCAAAAAGCTTTTCACATTTATTCCGATTCCATTTCCAAAATATTTGAATTTAAAAATTCAAATTCAAAACTATTTCAAAAATCTGTGACTTAACCGATTTTCTCGTGAAATGCATATTGGTGTGTGTATAAGTGTGGTCCAGGGGTTTAACACAATAGTGCACAACCATTCAATCATCACAGATCAAATACGACAATATATTCGATAAGCGATATAAACTATAATGCTTATCGTCCATTCACAGATTCACAGATAATACACAAATGTACATAAATAAATGAGTAAATTTCACATAGCTCAATTCACAGAATAAGATACTACAGATCAGATAGGACAATCAATTCAAGGCATCACATATAATATGATCATTCATAAGTAAGGTCAAGCATTCAATAAACATTTATAAGCAGGATTAATCAATTGTTTAATCCTAATTTATTCAAGCTATTTCAAATTTAATTAATTACTTATGAATTCATTATCCAATTTTGATTTATTTAATCCAAATCATTTGATATAAATTAATTTATCAAACACTTTAATTAATCAAATCGATCATATTTAATTAAATTAACTTTTGAACCCATTTATATAATTAATTAACTTCTTAATTAATTATTTCAAGAAATTTACTCTTTAATTTATTATCGTTAAGCAATCATCTCATAATAACAAATCATTAATCACCAATTTATTTTTATCATTAATTAAATCAAAATATCCAAATTTAATTACAATTGGTAATTAACCCTTTAATTGCTTCCATTAAGTAATTAACAATTTACAATTGATTTAATTAATTAATCTAATTTGTTATCAAAATTTATCACATTTTATTTTGTTACTTAATAATTCATGGTTAATTATCCTCATTAACTAATAACATTTCTTAATTTACTTTATTCACACTATTTAATTAAGTACTTAATTATTCATTTATTTAATTCTAAATTAAATTACTTAATTAACTATTAATCATTCATTAAATAACTTAAGTGGTTAATTATCCTTATTTTATCACTTAACCATTAAGAAATCCCTATTTACAATTATAATTTAATTAATCGTTCAACTTGATTAACATTAAAAAGTCTTCCTTTAAAGTTGAAAATCAATTCCTTATCAACTACTAAACTTAATTGTTAATTACTTTATACTAACTAAATTTATTACTTAATTACAATATCAACAGGGTTTAAAAACACGGCTAAGCATTAACTCTATATGTTTTTCTTAAAAAAAAACAAAACATATCTTCCAATTTGATAGGGAAACTACCACAAACTTCCCATGCCTTGCTTCGAGTTCAAACTCGGGTTCCCCACTGTCTTCCCCGTCTCCCTCTCACGTTCCTTCTGCTCGTGCTTCTTCTTCCACGCTCTCTCTCTCTCTCTCACTTTTTTTCTTAAGTTAAAAAAATATAGCTGCAGATAAAAAATGTACTCGCGTGCTTCAGTGAAACCCGAAGTAAACTTCCCAAATTCTCGAGTGTCTCTCGAGTTCATATTCTTCTTCCCCAAAACGCAACCCACAGCCAAAACCCAAACGTGCACGTGCACGTGTACACACGCCGCGGCCAGTTTCGATTATCGTCGCCGATGCCACCAAGTCACCCACGATCTGCTCCATCGCCCCCAAGCGTTAAACCCCAACGTTGAACTCGAATTCGAAATCGAGTTCGAAATCTCGAACCTGGAAACACAACAACATTTCACCCCAACCCTGGAAAACTCTCGTCCCCGCCGCCTCGTCCACCAGTGGCCATGAATTTCCATCCACGGCTTCACTTGACACCCCTCTATCAACCACCAACGTCCGGTTGCACTCGGTCGACCACAAAGGTCGAACGAATCAAATCAAGTCCCCACGTCCAAATTAGGTTTAGAAACTTTGAACCACGACCATCGCCACCACCGAGGTCTGACCACCTCCCTGCTATTTTTCCCAGATGCTCCGCTCACTCCTCTACCACCCCAAAGAGCCACGACCTTCCCCTTCATCGAGATCACCAGCAAATGGTCGGAAGGCCATTTTCGTTCGACCCAACATTGCTCTTGAACCAGTTACTCAAAAATCATCAAACGAGTCTTAAAAATCCTATCTTCCTGCGAGGATTCAAGCTATAAGCTTGAATCAAAAATTCATGATACTCGAAATTCCCAGAAACTAAGGTTTCTACTGAATTTTTTTGATTTTTCTCTCAATAAACATTTAAACTTTATGAAACCATTTTTAGATTTTAACTTATACCTAAATACAACCATATTGTTTTGAAATCAAAACCTGATATTAACTAGAAAGCAAGAAATTGAATTTTCTTATTGTTGTTCAACACCCTGTAAAGCAACAGAGAAGAAATGCCCACGGATACATGCAAATTCACAGAGCATCATTCAATATATATATACTTAAGATTTAATGGTTGAGTGTTACTCACTTTCCAAATCATGTTTCTAAAGCTTTCAATTTGATGCTGAGTTTGTGATCAGGTTTTGATGCTGAAACTTCTTTGCTTCCTGATGCCCAAGCCTTGCTTGCTTTGGTATCAATTCACCTCTACCAATCTATATGTTTGAGGTTTAAAATTTTGTTTGAGTTTAAATGTTTCTTACTTCAGTTTTTTTTCTTTCTCCTTTCTTAATTTTTCACAGGTGAACGAAATGGTGAGGGGAGATATGTATAAAAGGAAGCATGCAGCTTGAAGTTCTTTGCAAGTACAGGATGTATTATTATTATTATTATTATTATTCCAGAGATTTACTTTGTACAATAGTTTATACTTTTTTATAAAATGTGGACATGCATACTTTCAATTGGGGGCTGAAGTATATTTTCATTAATTGCCTTGTACCATGCTCACATTTTTTTTCTCTTGGGTTCGGCTGAAACTTTGTTTATGTTTGCTTCTTTGTCTTGCCTACTTTGTTTTCCTGTATTGAAGCCATTACCTCGGCTGAGATGACATAGCATTAATAGCTAGAGTCCTTTTTGTTTTCAAATGAGAAATAATATTTTGTTATGCAGGGTTATCAAACACATCAGCTGATTTGATCTGGTATTTGTATGCAGATTTTGTTCTTGTGGATATTTTTTTTTGCTTATGTTTGATATATATTCCTTTTACTTTATGTACAAATTGTAAAAGTTGTTTTAGTGTGTTTGTTCCTTAACAAATTTGTTTAATGCGTTTTATTCTATGTTTCATTTCTTCTTAAAACCCCATATTTAAGATTTTATTTCAAATCCAATCTATATATGTATATATTCACATATATACAAATTCATACGACTTAATATATTTTCTATTTGAATCGGGGAAACTCGCTGCCATTTATAATCAATTTTACAATTTAAATTCAAAAATTCATTTAATTATCAATTTAAATTCATAAAAATTCGGGGTCGTTACAGAAATAAAGATAGTTAAAATTTCTACCAACATATGACTTTGATATTGAGAATATGCCGAAGAAGGGGGAAAAAGGTTGCAGATTCTTTAAGTAGAAAGCAGCAGAATGAAATGTTTGCATGATGAAGAATAAAAGACACTAGAAATATTAGTGTCATGTGGATTGCATTATAGGATGAATGCAGGATCAAGTCGAGATAAGGAAATCTAGCAAGCTTGGAAGTACGTCCAACACTTGTGGATAAAACTACTCCAAGGAAAAAAGAAAACCCATTGTTAGCCAAAAGGATTGGACAATTGGAGATGAGGCTGGATACAGAGGATCCAAAAGGATCAAGATAGATTTGAAAGGATTTCTTGGGAAGAAAGGAGGACTAAATGCATGGGATCTTCAAGAAGATATCTTAGAAGAAAGTCATTGGTCTAAGTTTATGATTCATCCTAGAGGGACAAAGATATACCGTGATATGAAGCATGTTTTCTTTTGGGAAGGGATGAAGAGAGACGTAGGAGAATGTGTCAAAAAGTGTTTCATATGTCAAAAAGTGAGAGTTGAGCACCAGAAGCCAAGTGGTATTGTGAATACCTCACTTCCATACCCACACCATCCAAGTATTATAGAGTAATATCGTTAGATGATATGGAGAATGAGGCTATAAGGGGCACAAAAATGAATATTCTCTTGGACTAACACTGGTATGTATTAAAAATTCAAATAAATATCTCACATGTACGTACACAGTATCAGTACAAAGCAATAAATACATGTGCCTCCAGGACAGAATAATACATGGCATGTAGTGATTAATAGAGAACATAGAGTCATTCATATCGATGACATATGATATATATAATATATAATACTGATAGACTATAAAATCCTTGAAGTGTCAAAAATCTCAATATAATACAGTATGTAGTTAGTATACAACTCAGTATCAAATAATATAGTGAATCAATATATACAAGTATCAGATAAAAATCCTAATATGATACTCCTCCAAGCCCAAATAAATAATTGTTGGTCATGTCATCCATGTACTTGAAATATTTTGGACTGACCTGAGTATTATAAAATAACACATGGATCAAACTATGTCTAATCAAGTATCATAATAGGGGTAGCATGGTATAAACAAGAAATAACAATATAATAACACCACTAGAGATAATCAAATAATAACAAACATGTCAATATATGTATATATAGATATAAAAATGTCTACATGGAATATCTGTATAGACTAGAAATAATAATCAAAGGATCACGTCTCATAACTAACCTAAAATTACATGAATCAACTGGCTCTAGTATCAAAAGATGTCATCAGCCATATAGAAACACATCAAATCAGAAATCATGGAACCAATACAAATGAGTGAATCATGCATATCAAGAAACCATCATTTAAATCCAGAAATATCTGTAAAGGAGATATCACCAAGTATAATCAGGCTAGTACGAAGCATTGCCTAAGTATAACTCTTAACTCGACAAATAAACATCATCATCAGTATCAAATAGGATATGATAGGCTGCCTATCAATGTAAATGAGAATCCAATATCCTCTGGACATATAATACATGTATAATCTCATCTCCTCGTCTTTGTACTGTTTGAAAGTCTTGTGACGGGAAAATGGTTGTACGACAAACATAATGCCCCAATTAGAGTCATATATATATATATACGTGTGTGTGTAATAATATACCCGGCAATCTATTTTACACATATATGTAATAATATAATCATATTGAATTTTGATATATGTACACAAAGTCCCAATTAGAGTCATATATATATATATGTAATAATATAATCATATATATGTAATATATATGTAATAATATACCCGACAGATACAAATTGAATTTTAATATATATTCATGTTTCCAAATCAAAATTGATTTCAATTACATCTCCATTGTAAAATTTATTTTTCACAACTTGAATTTTTTAAATTTTAAATATCATATTTTTATGATTCAAATCCTTTTATTAAATAATTTAAAACCAATTTATCAAATAATCTCCAAATTCTAATTTAATCACAGTACTATTATTAAGTTTAATTAATTATTGCTTAAAAACAAGGTTGTTATAGACTTCCCCCTTCAATAAAATTGCATCCTCACAATTTCCCATTAGGAAAAATCTATAACAAAACAATTATACAAAACTTAATCATATTATTTAAATTTGTTTCAAATTCCAAAACTTTTGCTCAAAGAAAATTACTTTACAAATTTACCGAACTCTTTATTAAAGAATTTTCCTTTCATATAAACATCAAAATATTTTAACCAATATCATAATCTATTTGTAAATTTTATGCTAACATCTTCTATTTCTATTTAATAAAAAGTCTTTCGATGTATTTCTTAATTTCAAACACTTCATATGGAGGATGTCTAATTTATACTCAAAACTTAACATTTCAAAATTTATTCTATATCTCATACCAAATTATTCTCGGATTAACAATTCATTTCATTTTAAAACTTTTTATACTTTCCAAAATACTCTATTATTAGAAAAGATTTCATTCATCCATAAGTAAAATATTAAAACCCATGTATTACCAAATTTCAAAATCAAACACTTCATTCTTCATTACTTAATATTTACACTAATATTCTTCTTTGTTTAACTAATGTATCGAAACAAATTAAATACTTCCATTGCTTTCATATAATTATGAAATCAAAATATTTAAACTATATAATTTCCATAACATACATCACTATATTATATTATTTTCATTTCAAATAATATCAACAAGTCATCAAAAACACACACACGCATATATATATATATATATATATATATATATATACACATATACACATAGTTGCAAATCTTCAAACATCATTTTGTCGCTTGAAAATAATTCTGGTGATGATTGTGACATCATCGACATTCATTCTCGGCTCTCGAAATGAGGAACATTAGAGGAGGAAGTGTATTTTGAGACTTTAGAATGATGTTTGATAAAACCTCCCAAATTTAAACTAGTAAATTATCGAAATCTCAACATCAAATTCAATGCAAACCGTTACGTATGATTTAACGTAAAAGAAAACTTTATTTATGATAACTCCCAATTATGAATTGTTAGACTTTCTTGACAAGGTGATGTTCGATTAATCGCCCTATCATTTAATAAACCTATGATTAGCAATCATTCATATGCATGAAATGTAAAAAAAATTATCATGCAACCTATGAATGTTATCATAAGCAAGATAATGACCAGAAAACATACATAGTGAATTGAAGTAAAATGGAAGCATATAGTATATTTGGGTTTAAAGATTCTTGGAAACCTCACAAAAGGCATCAGAGCTGGGTCCTTAAATCTGGAAAAGCTACCGCTGCTAGCCCAAACAAAACATTAGATCAATAGTTTATCCTTACAAATGTTGTTACTAATGCTACCAATCAAAGTGAAGACGCCCCTCGACACCGATCAATGAATGTCATCTTAACTAAGTCAGCACATGTTCATATTCCCTTAGCAGTCCAACAAATGCTAATTACAAACCATCGTGTCACCAAACATAATGCCACACTACAATATACTAAGCGATTTTCTTAAAACTGTTTAGCGGTTAAACGTTTCAAAATACCATTTAGCTTTAAATACATAAAAATTTGCGGTGATTCCCACTTTCCTTCATTCACCAAGCTTATATTCCATCTATTGGAGCGTAGTGACGCAAATAAAGTTGGAATTAAAACAAATTTTATCATTTCTCTAACCATCGAAGATATTCTTGTAAAACTACTTATAATCTTGATTTTATTATTCAAACTCTATAATCTTAAAATTGTCAGCAAGGCCTAAACCATGAAAATTTAATAAGTGATCCTTGGATTTGTTGTCCCTCAACACAAAATAGAATGTGAGAAAGAGTGGTCCATGTACGTAATAATATACCAGATAGACACAAACAGAATTTTAATATATATTCATGTTTCCAAATCAAAATTGATTTCAATTACATCTCCATTATAAAATTTATTTTTCACAACTTGAATTTTTTAAATTTTAAATATCATATTTTTATGATTCAAATCCTTTTATTAAATAATTTAAAACCAATTTATCAAATAATCTCCAAATTCTAATTTAATCACAGTACTATTATTAACTTTAATTAATTATTGCTTAAAACAAGGTTGTTATAGACTTCTCCCTTCAATAAAATTGCATCCTCGCAATTTCCCATTAGGAAAATCCATAACAAACCAATTATTACAAAACTTAATCATATTATTTAATTTTTTTTTCAAATTCTAAAACTTTTACTCAAAGAAAATTGCTTTACAAATTTACAGAACTCTTTATTAAAGAATTTTCCTTTCAAATAAACTTCAAAATGTTTTAACCAAAATCATAATCTATTTATAAATTTTATACTAACATCTTCTATTTCTATTTAAAAAAAAGTCTTTCGTTGTATTTCTTAATTTCAAACATTTCATATGGAGGATGTCTAAATTTATACTCAAAACTTAACATTTCAAAATTTATTTTATATCTCATACCAAATTATTCTCGAATTAATAATTCATTTCATTTTAAAAAAAATTATACTTTCCAAAATACTCTATTATCAGAAAAAAATTCATTCATCCATAAGTAAAATATTAAAACCCATGTATTACCAAATTTCAAAATCAAACACTTCATTCTTCATTACTTAATATTTACAGTAATATTCTTCTTTATTCAACTAATGTATCGAAACAAATTAAATACTTCCATTGCTTTCATATAGTTATGAAATCAAAACATTTAAACTATATAATTTCCATAACATACATCATTATATTATATTTTTTTCATTTCGGATAATTTTAACAAGTCATCAAAAATAAAACACAGCCACACACACACACACACATATATAGACACACATACACATAGTTGCAAATCTTCAAACATCATTTTTTCGCTTGAAAATAATTATGGTGATGATTGTGACATCATCGACATTCATTCTCGGCTCTCAAAATGAGGAACATTAGAGGAGGAAGTGTATTTTGAGACTCTAGAATGATGTTTGATAAAACCTCCCAAATTTAAACTAGTAAATTATCGAAATCTCAACATCAAATTCAATGCAAACCATTAAATATGATTTAATGTAAAAGAAAGCTTTATTTACGATAACTCCCAATTATGAATTGTTAGACTTTCTTGACAGGGTGATTTTTGATTAATCGCCCTATCATTTAGTAAACCTATGATTAAATTCTTTTATCATGCAACTTATGAATGTTATCACAAGCAAAATAATGACGAGAAAACATACAAAGTGAATTGAAGTAAAATGGAAGCATATAGTATATTTGGATTTAAACATTCTTGGAAACCTCACAAAAAGCATCAAAGCCGGGTCCTTAAATCTGGAAAAGCTTCCGCTGCTAGCCCAAACAAAACATTAGATCAACAGTTTGTCCTTACAAATGTTGTTACTAATTCTACCAACCCCTCGACACCGACCAATCAATGTCATCTTAACTAAGTCAGCACATGTTCATATTCCCTTAGCAGTCCAACAAATGCTAATTACACACCATCGTGTCACCGAACATAATGCCACACAAAAATATACTAAGTGATTTTCTTGAAACTGTTTAGCGATTAAACGTTTTTCAAAATACCATCTAGCTTTAAACACACAAAAATTTGTGGTAATTCCCACTTTCCTTCATTCACCAAGCTTATATTCCATCTATTGGAGCGTAGTGACGCAAATAAAGTTGGAATCAAAACAAATTTTATCATTTCTCTAACCATCGAAGATATTCTTGTAAAACTACTTATAATCTTGATTTCATTTATTCAAACTCTGCAATCTTAAAATTGTCAGCAAGGCCTAAACCATGAAAATTTAATAGGCTATCCTTGGATTTGTTGTCCCTCGACACAAAATAGAATGTGAGAAAGAGAATAGGCATAGGGTGTGTTCTCATCCTTTTCATTGCTAGCTACAATTTTTGATGTATCAAAAATTGAAATGGACCACGCTGATCAAATTAGCACTCCATTGTAGAGCTTCGAACCATTGGTTTCTAACGTGTCGGACACATGAAGGCCTAATGGTCTAATTCAAACAATAGTTTTTCTAGCTACACAAACACCGACCAATCCTCTTCCTCCACCATCCAAATTCGAAAATACAACCCAATTTTAGCTTCTTTGGATCATAGGTTAAGGCAAGTTGTTTTCTAGCCATGTTTATTTCACTATTATGTGCACCATGTATTTTTTACATTTTTTATTTTGGAATGTCAAACTCCTCCACCGACTCTGCGACACAGATTATTGTCTATTGGAATGTTAAAAACGCTTGCTTTTACAGACATTTTGCTCGGCATGGGTAGATACTCGTGTTTACATTTGGTATCGAGAAATTGTGAATGGGTTCAACAAGTGCTTAGGTCTTAATCATATCAAAGCCCATATGAAAAATAAATGAGATAATTTCAAGCATGTTTTGATTCCATGGAATCAACTCCTACAAACAATGGGGGTGTTTGGTCGGTCTAACAAGACTGTATTCAAGGAAATGACGGTTGGTGATAGACAACCGCTTCATGATTTTGCCGCTTCAAAAACCATGCCCCCGCCAAATTTAGGCAGCAAAATCAGATGTACGGCGATGTATTAAATAATGTCAAGTGCATTTACAATATTCCTCAAATATCTCCAGCGCACTTTGTTACCCAGATATACTTTGATATTCTTAATTGATTAGCAAATGAGCTGCTCTATTGTCCTACCATCATTACTTCACAATGGACATTTAGTGCTGCTTCATCTTCTCATGCAAGGAAATGAAGATCCTTTATTTTGAGAGATGACGATTCAGATTCCAACATGTCCAGATAAACTATTGAATATTGCATTGGAATTCAACCGTTGATTGATAATTATGAGGAGTGGGAGCATTAGTAATATTGGTGAATGAGCTAAAACATTATCAACTGCTTCATTCTATGTTGAGCAAGGAGAATGAACTTGTCCAGCAATTTAGATTGAAATAAATGCAATGTACCGTTATTTTTAAATAAATAATATTAACAAAATGTATCGCTATTTTTTTGTAGTATACAATTTTTTTCTTTGCTATTTATACATAATCTATGATCTTATATCAACTACTAACATTTATTAAAAAATACTTCAAACAATTTAAAATAAATAGAAACACAAATCTATACAACAAGCATTCCTCTTTTGCCGTCCTTTCCAGCAAAATAACACATCCCCTTTTGTGAACTTTACAATATTCCTCTTAGGGATTGGGCGAGGGTCAGTCGGTTCAGTTCGCACTTTACCACTTTTGCACTATGTGAAACGGTTAGTTAAAATCAATCTACATAATAATGAGAATATCTCCATTTGAAACTTATTAAATTATAAAATATCCATGTTGAATAAGTGCTTTAGACTTGGGTTTTAGAGGTCTTGAGTTCGAATCCCAAAGGCACCAAAATTATGCCGCTACAAATTTCAGCAATTTTTTTTACCAAAAGCTTTTTATGAAACATAAAAGATGAGATGATTATGTTTCTATGTACATGTGTATCGCATGTGCATGAGTACTTTCAATGAAGCTTTTGATGTTACTTAACTACCCCGTTAGCCTTCTATGTTAACTAAGGGTATTTTTTTTCATTCTTATGCCCAAGTTTTCATAGCTCCTCATGATATTGTACAGGTAACAGAAACTGCTCATCACTATATCCTCGTATTTTCATGGCGTTTCCAATCACAAATTATTACTGTTATCGCAATATCCTTCACGATTTTTTCTCCTCTTTATCCCATTACTTTGAATCCCTAATCTTACTTTAAGTTGTCGGCTTTTTCTTATTTTTTTAGATTAACGACGACGAAGGAGATATATGCTCTGTTTGAAGGAACACCTAAGCATGTATTTAATTTGTTATTTCATTAGCTAATTTTGGTTGAAGAGATTGAAGCTCGATTTGTTGCCTACAATATATATAGGTTGGTTAGAAAATTCCATGTATTATGAAACGTTTCGCTTATAAATTGACAAACGTATGAATTAGAAGAATTATGTGAATATTTTTCAGTTTGACATCTTTGAAATTTTATCAACAATGATCCGTAGAGCTATTAAAGATCTAATATAGACGTGAATGCATCCAATCAAAACTGGATCTGCAAATTTTTAATAAACAAAATTGAAATATGAACCAAACTTCGGATAAAATATGTTCAATTATAAAATTTAAACGACCGTAAATAGTAATAAATGATCTACTACCAATAATATATAACAACAAGACATTCTTTTCCAAACTTTTGTGATTGAAAGCAGGCATCGTGCTAGTAGTGATGCAAATGGGATGACTTCTAACAAGGCGAAGCAAATATTAAGACAGCAATATGTAACATCCACTATTGAGAAATTATAAGAGAAGAATATGAAAGAGTATTTTTAAACCATAAATATTACCGCCATGGTCACAAAACTCTCACATAACTTGCCTCAGTCCTAAGTAATCCTACTATTGCTAATGAAACAGACAACCAGTTATATTGTTATCATTTTGCTCTTGCTCTTATATTACTTGCATTAGTTGTATACCTCTCAAAGTACTTGCTCATATTTACGTCAATGATCGCAGCCTACTCAATAAAAATTTAAAGGTTATACATTTTTCAAATCATGTATACTACATTAGCGCTTCACAATAACATCATATAATAAATTATGCACCAAATTATATATTAAACCGGTAATTTACTACGAAATATCTTCAAATATGTGAATATAAGAAGGTAAAGCTTTTTTTCGCAGTTCCCAAATATGTTAAGGATTTTCTAGTCTAACAAAATGCACTGCTTTATTGTCTACTAGAGCAATTATAGAATCATCCATGTTTTCTAGCTCTTTAATATCTACAGTTCCATATCTTCAAACCATACCTTACTTCAATTTAAAAACCAATTTCCACTCTCCTTTTTTTTGCAATTTACCCCTCTTCAAAAGCTCTCAAATAAGTGTAAGGAGAAAGTGTTAAAATAAATGTATAATTTTCTTATTGATCAAATATCATGTCTTTTAATTTGATGAAAAATAACATTGTGTTGGATCACACAAGTATCATGCTAATTATATGTGAAACCTTCAAGACACTTTTTCTCTTAATGGCATGGTTAAGGTGTGCCTCATTGCCACTTTTTGAACATATTTTACCTTCAATTTATAACCTAGGTATGCAAGTTTTTCTAATTAAAGGATAGCATCTCACTAACACCATTTCAATCATATGTATGTGCATCCTTTCATGGAAAACTATATTAACATATATGAGCTGTATAAAGTTTAAAATTTAACCGTAGTTAGATTTATAAATATTTATTTTCTTTTTTTGTTGGCGGGGTTGAAATGGGAACAACTAGTGAAGAAGAAAAACTAATAGTAAAAGAATAAAAGCCAAAGATATACCGAAACATGTGGAGGGTGAAAACGTAGAAGAACTTTATATGTTTCTCATGTACTTCAAATGATATTCCAATCAATGAATTTTCTACACAATATATTTTCCCCATTGGTATTATATAATAACCAAATTCATGCAAATGAATACATCGAATTTTGCGTACAATTATACTATTGTGCACTAAAAAGAAGTTAACTTGTTTGTCCTTGCACAAATTCAATGAAAGTGCCTCAGGTATTGGTAATGATAATACCGTATTTTAATGGTTTCTAGTTTGGATTGCTTTACTAAAACCATGATACGGTTGGGTTGAACTTATATTACAATATGCTAAAATGATTCATCTTCAATCGTAGATATATAATGGTGCTAAAAGCACCGGGGCACATGCTAATGGACTCCGCGATGCCGCACAAAATAAAAATGAATTTAGAAAAGGTGAAAAAGTCGTTGGAATCAGCAGCAACAGAAATTGTAGAAACCCAAACCCTAGAATCTCTTCCCCCAAAATTTTACGATTCCTTCGTTCTTTATGGCATCACCATCAACCGCATCGAGCCCGGCCGCCTCCTTTGCTCTTTCATCGTTCCTCTTCGTCTTCTCGTAATTCATTTTCCAACTCTATTCCCCCCTTCTTCCTTTGCTGTCTTTTCAGTCCATTTTTACTAACTCATTTGACTGGTTTAATGCTGTTGAAGAATGGTGGAAAGTTCATGCATGGTGGCGCCACTGCATCTTTAGTTGATTTGGTGGGAAGCGCTGCTTTTTATACAGCGGGTGCAAAAACAAAAGGTTCCCCTCTGGAGATCAGTGTTTCTTACTTGAATGCAGCATTCCCTGATGTGAGTAGTGTTTTGATTATTTAAAGTTTTCGATTGAATAATTACACGACATGGCTGTTAGCTATATGATGTTACTTTCCACTGTAACATCACGGAATTTGTTACTCTGCAGTAATGGCAAAATGATTTTGTTCGTATAATCATGAAACAAACAATCAGTTTATTTTGTTTATTGATGAACATAAACTGTTTTTTTCTCAGTAGGAGTGATACTATGTTCAAGCAAAGCACTCGTTTATTGATAAAGATAAACTATTTCATTTATGGATAAGCATAAACTGTTATTAGGAGAAATAAAATATCCTTGTTATAGAAATATTTTTATGTATCCCTCTTTCGAATTACAAAGATGAAACTGAGTTTTCATCATCTGTTTACCATATCCACAGTTTAGGGATGGCATGACTAGTTAGATTTTGATTTATGAAATCAAGGATCGCTGCAACTATACCATATACATGTATATGCATATACATGTATTCTTATACACATATATACCCAGAGAGACGCATTGGTGAAAAAATTATAGTGATCTAGAACACCTCAACTATTATTTTAGGTTTATCATGCACGATTATCATCAGATGTGGTTTATGCATTAAAATAAAAAACTTTATTGGAGGACACGTTATTAAACATTGTTAAACAATGGTGATTAGAATATTACAACTTAAAAACTATAAACATTGAAGGCAGCTACTTTTTAACATATCATTTTATGGTGAAGGTAATAAGCGAAAGAATCAGGTATAAAAATTAATTCAATCTTGTTGTCCCTTTTACACGAGAATCGTTGAAAGGTTCATTAGCCATATATTATTATCTTGAAGTAGGTTAAGCTTACAATATAATATACATAATCAAGGTTTCAAAATGAGATTCAAGTCGTAAATTGTAAAGTTCGCACTTTAAATCGAACGAGATTCAAATCGTAAATTGTAAATTTAAAACAATCATATTTTAAGATTTATACACACTTTGAAATTGTTTTCGATGTTTAAACTTGCGCACCTAAACCTAAAACTCAATTTTCTCTCTAGTTTCATTTTTATTTTGTTTAGAAAACATAAGAATTGAAATTTTGGATCCAAATGAGCAGTTAGAATGTACCAATAAAATCTAAATGATTTTTCTCAATTGCGGTTTTAATTGACAGTGAATAGAAATGTGAATCGAATGTTAAAGAAAATTCAATATAGAACATGATTCAAATCGTAAGATTTTTGTCAGTAATGAACACAATTATAGACATTTATTTGAGACAACATTATGGCAAAAGCAAGATTTAATAGGATGGGTATATATTGCTAAAATGAATTCAATTTGAGTGACAAATAAGTCTTTTATTATTGAAGTATAAAAATCAATGTTCAATATCTAGGTTAAATTAATTGAAATAATATATTTTCCAAATGTTAGAAATAATTTTCAATTAGACAGCCTCAAAAGTAATTTGGGTAGACGCACAACCTTAAAATCACAATAGCCTAATCAATCACAAAAATATTATTTGAAAATAAGAATTCAAACATCGTTCGAAAATAAATATCAAGCTAGAATCGGTTATAATATATTTGAATTTGAATTGGCAAACAATTAAAATAAGGATTTAAATGTTTTTGTAGTGCGACTAGTTTCAATTTTATGTACAACACAATTTATCTCAATATTTTAAAATCAAACCTAGCAAAGAATATATTACAAATGTTTGAATGGGGTTTTTAGGCTCAAGGAAAAAGTTAGAGATAAATTTAGTTTCAGGGACAAGAAGTTTGTTTTTTAGACTGAAAGACACTTTTTAGTGTAAATCACAGAATGATAGTTGTAACTATCATTTTCAGTTTACACTAAAAAATATCCTTCAGACTAAAAAACAAACTTGTTGTCCTTGAGACTAAATTATTTTGCAACTTCTTCCTTATGCCTATTTACCTGTATTTGAATATTAAAAGTACAATAATAATTTAGTGATCGGTTACTAATGTCTTTTATCCAAAACCGTAAATAACGGTTAATGTGATTAAGAATGTCTATTACACTCATATAAGACATTTTATGTTGTTTATAAGAAATCTACTAACATGTTGGCCTACAAACAAGTTGAACTAGAAAACTAATTTGAAATACAATTCACGGTTTGCTTTTCCTCAAGTTTGTGGATTAATTTTGTTTCAAAAGAATTTGAGGATAAATCTTAAAGCGACATTGCTGAAATTTATTGATAGTCCGCAAATATGTAAACCATTCACATGTGAGATTAGCGTTGGTGAGTACAATTGAATATGTTGAGTATTATAATTGGTTGGTTAACATACACCTCCATTTTGGTGGACAATAACAGATACACATAGGAACCGCTTATTAACTTTGTAAGCAGATTGCTCACTAACACTTTTTAACTATAAACATATATATTCACGTATGCATATAAATGTTCTTAAAATGAAAAAACACACACACATATAATGTAATCATAATCTATCTATCTATATTATAATAAGAATTTCTCAAAGCGAAGCTTTTGAAACTACTCAATTATCCCTACAACATTTCTTGAGAAACACGCTATTTTGTCGATTCTTAGACTAGTTTTTCTTTTTCTCCTTTTCAATTACAAATTTCATTATACATTCTTTTAATTTTATTCTTCAAAATCTACATTTTCAGTCTTTTCTCTGTACCACTAATTTTCTTATTCTAAATCTGAATTTTCAATATATTCTTTGACTTCGGTATATAATAAATGAAAGAAAATGGCAAGAGCAGACCCTTTTTAAAGTCTTAATTTTTGATTTATCCTCTGTTCTACCAATTTTATTTTTAAAATTCTCGATTTTCAAATTTTTTTTAGCAAGCATCAACCTTCTCTCTTTAAATTGTGTCTTCCTATTTGTCAGTTAATCTTCACCATTCAATTTTGGTATTTCATTATTTTAATAAGTTTACAATAATTGTATAGTGGAGATTTAAAGAGGCACATGAGTATACAGAATTTAGAGATATGGTAATCCATGCGTTGTTTGATATTTATATATAAAGAAATGAAAGATGATGGTTTCCAAATCCATTATGCTTTGTTATGCATGTTGGAACTAGAGTTTTAATTTTTCTTTGTCTTGTCCGAGATTTCATCTATGATCCACTTTTTGCACTTGGACGAGACATGATTTCAAAGATGGTTATAATTATTTGACACACATCTCACCCGAGATCTTAAGATCTCTCTCTGAGATTTTGACCAAGATATCAGCCCAAGATTTCATCTAAAAGCACTTGGACGAGACCAGATTTTAAAGATGTTTTTTAGTTGTTTAACACACATTTGGTGAGATCTGTTATCCCACATTTTAGCAAGGCCGAGATATCAAGAAATTAAACGAAAATCGATGATTACTCATTCCGAATATTGATTATACATCACAGGTTCACTATGGATATCGATGGATTTTGTCCGAGTCCGCATCGAGCTACAATTGACAAGACATGACAAGCAAAGCCATAAAAGCCGACGTTTCGAATTTCAGGTCAATCGGAGTTCGTATGATCGATACAAGTTGAGAAAGACACGTTGTTCGTATCCATCAGGGAACTTCTAATTTCGAATCGATCATGTTCGAATCGATCAGAGCGACTTAGCCTCATATTCATCTTGTTCGTATCGGTCCAGAGAAACCCTATTCGTATCCATCGTTCGTATCGATACGTTCGCATTTCCCCTATTCGTATCCATCGCATACATTCGACTTCGTATCACCATGGTCGACTAACACCATTTTTGTATCGATCCCTTTCTGAAATCGATCAGCTAAGGGGGGACGATACAAACTCGATGTTTTTTATCGATACGAAGTGGAGTGCACAAAATTGATACGAATTAAGGTGCGACCGATGAAGATAGAAAAATCGATGATAATCGATACGAACCAAGGACCGATGATCGACACGAACTAGACAATTCTGATTGATAACGAACAGTTTTAATCGATGCAAACGAGGCGAAAGCCTTGGAACGACTCGATCAACTCGGCATAAAAAGTGGATCGATCTGAAGGGTGCGCGCCACGTCAACATGCTATCATGTGCTTGGATTGATAGAATAGATCGATGCGAAGAATCGATTCGAACGTGATAGCATTAACAAAAATGCAATCTTGCATCGACCATATCTCACAGTCCACGGGTCCAAATGCTATGAAATTTTCATAGGAGCTTACGTACAAGCTAAAGAATGTTCGTGCCAAATTTCAACTCCATTAGACGAAATCTTGATCGAGCCGAAACTTTATGGGATCGATCGCGTGGATCCACTCACGTGTCAGAAGGAGTCTTCCGAAGTGTGAGCAAGGTATTTGCATGGAGCGCCAATAAATAGCCCCCTAGAGCCTACAGAAAAAGGACTTTTGGATCCTACGACGTACAAACTCTGCTAAAATCACGTCTGCACTCAAACTCTCTTATTGTACTCGAAAATTACTGATGTAATCGACTGTAACTAGGAAATACATCAATCAAAAGATTATCCTTCGAAGTGGACGTAGGCCGGAGATAACCGAACCACTATAAATCTTGTGTTTTCTGTTTGTTATTTCTACATTGTTGATATCAACTTTGCTTGGATCTGAGATTTGTGTTAGAATACTGCTGATCTATTTTCATACACTGGTGCTTTCACGATAATTCGGGGTTTGTGACTAATTTTGACGCAAACACTTTTGTGCTGTCACTGAGAACAACTAGCACCCGCTATACCAGATTTAGAGTTCAGATTTGAAAGCTTAAAGAATTCAGATTCGAAAGACAATGACACGACAATCAACAAGAAGGCAGAGAGGAGAAAGGAGCCAACAAGGGGAAAGTCAAGAGGCATCTCTGGAGCTGGAGAAGGTCCACCTTCGATCTACATCACCAAGGACGAGATGGAGGCTATGGTAGATTCAATTCATGAAAAATTATTGAAGAGTCAACAAGAAGCAATGCAGACTTTCTTTGAAATGATAAGAGCAGCAGGTGCACAGAACCTTGGACTGACTAGAACAGCTGCAAATGCGAGACAAGGAGCCAGAGTAACAGAGACCGCTAGAGGTCAGATTCTAGATCAAAACGAGGAACGTGAAGGCAATCAATAAGGACTTGGGGCAGACCCTCAGGTTCTGACGCTGGAAGACCTATGGATGAAGCTCAACAGGCTAGAGCCAACACTAACGTTAATGAGCCACATGAAGAATATTACTCAGAATACCCTTCGAGACCTGAGGGACATGATAGAAGCATGCTGAGGAGACAACCATTGGTTGGAGACAGAAGGATGGTTGGATTAGTGCGACGAATTATGAGAGGAGGATTGTCGAGCGGAGGATTAGAGGAAGTTAGTCAGAGTTCGTTCACTCCGAATATTAGAAATGCGAGGAACCCTCCAAAGTTCAATTTACCCATGCTGGAACCTTATGATGGAAAGTCAGACCTCACTATGCATATTACCAGATATATGAGGCATATGGAAGTGCTGAGAGCATCCGAGGAAGTGATGGCACGATGTTCCCTTTATTCTTATCAGATTTGTCTACACTTTGGTTTAGGCAGATAGAGAATGGATCGATCAAAACATGGGGCGAGCTAGTGGAATGCTTCATGAGGCAGTTTAGGCCCCATTTAATTAGATGAATATAATTTGACCCACCAACCCAACCCAATGGTTCAAGTTGGGTTCAATTTTTTTTCTCCCCTTTGAGTTCAAAGTTTAAACTACATATTGTTAAAATATAGATCTAACCCAATCCTGGTCCGGTTGGGTTGTGGTTCAGATATAACTGCTAGCACTGTATTTGTTTTATTTTCTAGCTTCTAACATGCTACTTGATAACCATGGCTGGCCCATAGATTGGTATAAGTAACAATACTTGAATTTCAGTAATGATTGTAGCACTTCATTTATCATCAAGTTGAGTTTTAACATGATTTGGAGGAGTTGGGGCTGGTAGTCCTGCATACTGTTGTCTTGGTATGATTATTATGAACAGATTCATGTTTAAAAAAAAATACGACAGATTCAGCGTCTAATGTAGTTTCCCTTCATTGACTTTGGTGCTTTGATTTGGTCCTCATTGATGGTTTTTGTTGCATAGCTTTTTATGTCACACCCCATTGTATAGAGGTTCTCCCCCTAATTTTCCTTATGCGCTTAAAGCCCTATATATGTTACGAGTGTTATGTCACGCGCTTCGCACATGACAATAGCACATCCTTCGTGGGTAAATTGATTTTTTTACAAATTATACGTGCTTAAAATATTCAAATAAAATGATTTTCGTAAATATTTAGTTGTGTTTTTGCATTGGAATCATGTATAGTCAGTTTGAATTTTTATTTCTAAGTTGCATCGTTTAATTTTTTTTGTTAGTTTGAATTTTTGTTTCTGTTATCAATTAATAAAGAGCGAAAATGATAGGAAGTTTATTTGGTAGATCATATTTTTAAATGATATTAAGTTTGGTAATATATATAAAAGAGCGTTATGAATTTGCAAAAAATTGTATTTGTTAGATCCTATTTTTAATTGATATTAACATTTGTTAATTAGAGAAATGTTTTTGCAAGTTGACATTGATACCAGAAAAGTGCTACACCAAAGTCATTATATTTAAGTCCTAGTGACACGCGATACGCGCGTGCATTTAAATAGTACAAACGACAAAGACGTTTTAATTTGAGAGCAAATTTAATTATATTATATATTATAATATACAATTGTTATAACAAACAAATAAGCATAACATGAAAATCTGCTGAAGGAAAAACATAGCATTGTTTTTGGAATGAAGGGTGCGGTAATTATTTTTACATTTTGAGGACGCGGGCTTTATACTTTCAGCCGAAGGTAATTATTTACAAAAAATTAGATTGTTCTCAATTCTCGTTTTTAAATCACTAGTACAGGCGGTGACATCACAGGAACAAGCGACGTGGCTTCACAGGAATGGGCGGTGCGGCTTCACAAGAATGGGCGATGGCGGCGCAAGCGCATGCGAAGGTAAAGCTCATTCAGGCAAAGGCGAAGCTCGTTTAGGCCAAGACGGTGGACTGTAAGTGGTGACAACTACTTTGAAGGCCTTTGATGACTTGGGCGATGGCTTCGACGGCTGAGTTTAGATGAATGGCGATGGAGTGGAGGTTAAGGTTGCTGTTGGTGTCGAAAATAACGATGGTGATTAAGCGTGTGAAAATGAACTAAGAAAAAAAAACTATACGAACTTATCATTATAATTCTATATGTGTAATGCATAATTGAACGTTATAAGCTGTATCGTTGTTATAGTTTATGCATTTGTAATAGCATGATTGAATGTTCCTAAATTTCAAGGAGCTGGAGTAAGTTTTGTTTTAAAAATCTAGAAGATGTGATTTTGATTGGATAAAATTACTCGTATGTTTCACAAGTTGATAAAATATGCATAACATAATGCATCAATTGCTTGTTTGCTTGTTTATTGAGTTGCTTTATTTTGAATATTATAGATATTATGAATAAAGTGCTAGTGTACTTCACAAATAAAATGCTATATTAAAATCTCATTTTGAATATTCTAAACATGCCAGTGGACTTTGCAATTAAAATGCTACACTAAACTATTTTTTCACATCATAAACATGATAGTGGACTTCATAATTCATGATAGTGGACTTCATTGCATTAAACTATAGTTTTGTATATTATAAACATGCTTATGAACTTGGTAATAAAAATGCTATATTATAATATCATTTTGAATATTTCAAACATGATAGTGAACTTCATAACTAAAATGCTAAATTAAGCTATTTTAACTATCATTCGCCACATTCATTACGTTCTAATGCACTTTAAAAGAAGAAATGGTATTTTTAATTATCATTCGATACATTCGATACATTGTAATGCACTTTAAAAATACAAATGATATTTTTAACTATCATTCGGCACATTCCATTCAATTTGTTAAATTGTAATTCACTAATTTAAAAATACAAATGATATATTGGTTCCATGTATAACCGATTAGGATTGACATCCGGTTAGCTTTTGCATCCATACGAACCTGAATAGGCTTGGCATCCTGTTTGCTCTTGCATCCATACGTACTTGATTAGACTTGACATCCGGTTAGCTTTTGCATCCATACGTATCCGATTTGACACTCAGTTAGCTTTTGCATCCATAGGTATGCTCGGTTAAACAATAGTATATATCTCGGATATGGATTGGTTTCGTGTGTACCCGATCAGGTTTGGCATACGATTAGCTTTTGCATCAATACGTATCCGATTAGGCTTGGCATCCAGTTAGTTTTTGTATCCATATGTACCCGATTAGGCTTAGCATCCGGTTTACTTCTGCATTCGATGATACGCTCGGTTAAATAATATATACGGGGTATAGATTAGTTTCATATACACTCAATTAGGCTTGGCATCCGGTTAGCTTTTGTATTCATACGTACCCGATTGAAATGCTACATTAAAATATCATTTTGCATATTATAAACATGACATTGGACATCATAACTCAAATGCTATGTTAAACTATCATTTTGCATACCTGAACTAGCAAACTTTGTAATTAAAATGATACAGTAAATCTCATTTTGCATATTTTGATCATGATATTGGACTTAATAAAGGAAATGCTATGTTAAACCATCATTTTGTATACCTTAAACATGCTAGTGGACTTTTGATTAAAATACTACATTAAATCTCATTTTGCATATTGTAGCTTTGATATTGGACTTCATAACTAAAATACTATATCAAACTATCATTTTGCATATTTTAAACATGATAATGGACTTCATAACTCAAATGCTACATTAAATTATCATTTTGCATATCATAAACATGACAGCGAATTATGTGATTGAAATGTTACATTAAATTCCATTTTGCATATTTTAATGATGATATTGGACTTCATAACTAAAATGTCACATTATCATTTTTCATATTTTAAACATGATAGTGGAGTTCATAATTCAAATGCTATATTAAAATATCATTTTGCATATCATAAATATGGTAATGGACTTTCTGATTATAATGTTACATTAAAAAATACATATGCTATATGCAATTATTATTTTGCATATTTTATTCATGATAGTTCTCTTTAGAAATACTTATTTCATTTTGTATATTCTATTCTTATTAGTTCACTTTAAATATACTTATGCTATATCCAAATATCATTTTGCATAGTCAGATAATGATATTATATTTTAAAAGTATAAATGCTATATTAGTCTATCATTTAGCATATTAAACAGTCTATTGTGTTTCAAATATAGAAATGCTATATCTAGATATCATTTGACTTGTGATCAAAACTTTTTGGACTTTCTTCTTCTGTGTTCATCTTCTACATTTGTTTCTTACCTTTAGATTTAGTGGCACTTGACTTTAATTTTCATGAAATTTCCGATTTACGTTTGGATTGTAGTGTTTATTAGGTTTTATCTAAATATCATTTGACTTGTGATCAAATTTTTTTGGACTTTCTTCTTCTGTGTTCTGCTTCTACATTTGTTTCTTACATCCAGATTTAGTGGCACTTGACTTTAATTTTCATGAAATTTCTGATTTACGTTTGGATTGGAGTGTCGATTGTTTTTTTTTTCTCAATTTTGGAATGGACGGCAGCGGCGGCTGCAGGCTAGAGCTTGGGCGGCGGCGGCAGGCTAGAGCTTGGGCGACAGCGGCTACGGCAGGGTAGGTCTAGGGCAGCGACATGCTTCAGACGATGGAGAAAACAGTTGAAGAAAATACGCTGCTGTCCTTCGGTCTAAATTTTAAAGTGGTTAGCTGCAATTTTCATATTCAAGTGTGTAATATAATCATATGAATATGGTTCAACGTATGTAAACTCGATTTATTTAACGTTATGTATCCAACTAAAAATAGTAGGTCCTCGAAAAAGAAGGCATAATGCAAGAGCATTACAATTTTTTTTGCTCTATAAATTCTGTTCTTTCTTTGTAACATACCCATCGATGTCTATAAACCACTTGTCAAATTCGTTTTCAGTATGATTCATCTATAATTTAAATTTATATTTGTCTCTTTTAAAGCTTCAAAACAACAAAATGTGACGTATTTCCTACTATTATACGTTTTTATTTAGATATGAAGGTTTGCATTACATGATGGAGACACGTAGATGATAAACTATGCTTCTAGTTGTCTTCGTTACCTATTTCTGTGTCTAAATTACTTTTTGATCAAATTTCATCACTTTAGCTGTGGCAATTTATTCAGGTATGATTTTTTTTTTGCATTTGGATATTCCATATCTCCTCTCCAAATATATGGTTTATTACATTATTTGCAATGATAGATTTGTTACTTGACCCTTAAACTTTATTTCCAAAACAATACTTTCAAATTGATGGCTTCTACTTTTTTACATTTCTAAAGAGCTACTTACAGAATCTTGTCCAATATCAACCAAAACTTAATATAATCATCATAACTACATCTACTGTGTAATTTATATTCACTACATATAATTCAAAAACAAATTGCGTGCATACCATGATTCAGAGTTATGAGACAATACAAAAAACAATTAAGGTGTGCAGATATCTCAGCTTGTACTCTACCGTCCAAAGTTGTCATCTTGGTTTAATAAAAAAATAGAGAGAAAAGAAAAAAGGAAAATAAAAATAAAATAAACAATGTAATATAAACAGTGATTGAATACTTCTATAGTAAGTTGAAATAACAATAATAGACAACTGAATGAAAGCTAGCCTGAAAGTTATGATGTGTGAAAGCAATGGTGGCCAACAGCTACAAGCAGTGATTGAATAAATGCATCGGTACCATGACAAATATCACGCGTTCACTTAAACTCAGGAACAAAAAATTATAATAATAATCCATTTACTCTCTATTTCAGCCTGTTTTGAATCTAATGTATAATAAAAGGTTGAGCTTCTTAATGCTACACACCATAGTATGCAGGTGACAATAATATTACATGTAATATAAGTGCGGTGCTATATGCATCGAGTTTAGGATCATGTATGCATATGCTATTTTTTAGGACCAATTAATAGGTGCACTAACAAATATGCAGATGCTATTTTTTAGGATCAATTAATATGACAAATTTTTAAAGAATTGTATATAAAGGACAATTTTGAAATTTCATGGTCAGACCAAAAGTTTGCGCTTTCAAGTCAACTATTAATAAAAAGATGAGATTTTATGGTACGTGCAGTACACATGCATATAAAAAAACCCTTGTAAAAGTTTCAATCAAGGGAGCTTAAAAAAAGAAATAATAGAATTAGGCCTCAGCAAAAACTAGTTGCCAAAGTAGGCCTTATTTCGGTTTGAACTAGCCAAATATGGAGTGCGCAAATGTTAATTTTTTTAAACTAAAGCTTGTGCATTCTATAATTGCACAAGCTATATTTAATGTTTGCACATTTATGGAGGCGCAAGCTCATTTTTTAGCATCAAATAGACGGAGAGCATAAATCTGAGTTCATTTATCCATATTTCTACTTTCTTTCTCAAACCCTTCCCATTTCTCAATCCAAACCCAATTTTCTTTCGTATCCAAATCCACAATCACCTTATTAACCGAATAGTTGTTAAACTGTATATGAAATCATCTTCTTCATCGTTACAAAACAAATGTAGTAATTAATGTTTTTGAAAATTAAGATGTAATTTTGCTATTATTGATGTTGTTGAAAATGAAGAGTTATTGGTGGCAGTAGTGTTAATTACTAGACAATGGTGTTGTTAAATTAGTTGTTAGTGTTTGATGAACTAGGAAACACTATTTAAGTAGTGGTAAATTTAAAACCATAATTTACACGTTAATTGTTTATTTTGACAGTAGACATTAATGATTGGGAGATAGACGATGAAACATTGATGAAACATTTTAATGAGCTTGAAGGAAAAATCGGAGTTGCAAGTTCAAGTCATATTGACTCTGATGTTGATCATGTTCTGGAAATACAATTCGAACCAGTACTGCATAAATTCCATTCAGGATCATCAACTTTACACGCTCGTTTACGTGAAGTTGTTTCTACAGAAATGTCTGGTCATCAACATACAGTTGATTGAAATTTGCTGACGCCTATACATCCTGTTGGTCCATCCGTTTCAAGGGGACAACGATCAAATTCAAATTGTTATTGTGGAGATATGTGTGTAGTGGTCGTTTGCAGAAAGGAAAAGAATGTTGGACGAAGATTTTTCGGGTGTAGTTTGTGCAACGAACATAGAATGAATCCTCGTGAAGATGATTGCTGCAATTATTTTAAATGGATTGATCAACCCCTGTGCGAAAGAGGACTTGAATATGCCCACGAACTGCAAGCCGAAATAAGTCATTTGAAAATTGTGAATGAAGAACTAAGGACAAACAGTGAGAGGCCTAGAATGTGGTAGATGTTTGAGACTTGGTTAAGTTGTCATATTTGGATTTTATGTTGAACCATTGTATTTGCAATATGTTGCGAAAATGTTTCTGTTTGTTGTAACTCGTAACGTGTGCAAGCTAGATAGTTTATTATGTTGTTGAAATTCATTTGATAGTGTTGACTTTATTGATGAAATATATTGGTTACGTTATTATAGTGGTTTACTTGTTTGGTTTTTTAAAAGATCGAGTTGACTGCTTATGGCTGAAGATTGCCCGCGGAAGCAAAATCTACTTAGAAAAAATAAGTAATAATTCATCAAATTGATGTTTATAGTTATGTCAGTAAATAAAAATTATGAATGTGGTATTGAAACTTATTTTGCGGATAATGTCAAATGTTTCGACTATATTTTACTTTGATGACCAACATTGGTTAATGATGAAGTTAAACCTAGATATGTGGGCGGGAAGCGAAAATGATCGATAATAAAAAATCATCGTAGTTTCGAAGAGCTTAAATAAAGGACATTTGAAGTGACAAAAGCAAATCCTGTGATATATGATTTAAAATTAGCGGTAAAATGAGTTCGGGATGATGGTGCATCCGCTATTGATTTGGAAGACGACGATGATTTGACCTCCACCTTCTCGGTTGGAATGAGAGTGATAGAAATCTACGTTGTGAAAGTGGAACATGAAAATGTGGTTGAAACACAAGCGTCGGTAATCTCTGCGGATGAATATATGCACACTACACAGATACAAGAAACACAATGGTCAGCGTATCCTTCATATCTTTCAAGTCATCAAGATGGAGAGTTTACAAACTTACTTCACAGGTACAACGGAATGGCTGGAATCTCTTCTAGTCAGGAACAAAATATGATGCAGAACATTATAAATCCAAATCAGTCGCAAGCGTTTGAAAAGTGAGTGCTATTATACGTTGGCACTTATATTTTGACTTACGTTAATGAAAATATATGACCTTTGTTTTTTGTATTCATAATGTCGAAGATGCATTTACTGGTTGTGATGACAATGGTGCCGATGATCATGTTCATACTCCACATCAGATTCGTGGACAATTGGATAACATGGAAGTAGCTTGTGCGGATGACGATGATAGAACTTGGATCCATCAAATAGAAGTTAACAATGATGCAATCATATATGGAGACATTGAGGATGCTGATGATGTAAATGCGGAAGAAGAACAAATCACATATGAAGAGGTTCTAGCCGATGATTTATGCACAACATCAATAATGGTGAAATCAATAATGGAAAATTGTCAACTAGACATGAAAGTTGTTGGAAGAGAATGTACGGAGAAAGGTCCACGAATTGGGTTAATTTTTAAAAGTAAGCAGAAGCTTGTTGAACGGTTATGTGAATGGGCGATTAAGTGTTCAGTTTCGTTTCAAGTTTTGAAATCGCGTGCAAATCAATACACCGTCCGCTGTGATGTTAAAGAAACATGCCATTGGCGAGTTCATGCAAGCCTTTCGGTAAGAAAAATTCAAATTGGTGGAAAATGACTACATATGGCGCGATCACACTTGTTTATGCAACCATCAACTCAAACTATCGACAGACTACTGCTAAGTTTATATGCAGCAAAGTACTTCTGTTAATTAAAGCTGAAACAAACATGACTGCAAGAACTGTTCAAGAGACAATGTCCAATATGTTTCATATTAAAGTGAGTTATTCTCGAGCCTAGCACGGACTGCAGAAAACTGTTGCAATGATTTATGGCGATTAGGAGTCGTCGTACGTGGAATTATCGAAATATCTTAGAGCCATACAACGTACCAACCTCGAAACCGTATATGATATTCATAGTCGTGGTGTTTTTGATGGTGCTTTTTGGGCTTTTGGACCTTCTATTCATGGCTTCAATCACTGTCGACCCATATTGTCTATTGATGCCACTCATTTATACGGAAAGTATTTGAGTACATTACTAGTAGCTACTGGGGTGGATGCAAATCAAGGGCTATTTCCTTTAGCGTTTGTCATTATACAAACAGAGTCGTGGCAAAACGTGGAGTTGGTTTATTCGTTGCATATGGAATAATATTTCATCCGTACATACTAGATTTATCACTTTTATCTCGGATCGTATGAAAGAAATTCTACGTGCGCTTAGAGAAGCTTAGCCAATTGAACATCATCATCGTTTTTGTATCCGTCATATTAAATTAAATTTCAAGAAAGCGGGGTTTTGTACGGATGAGCTACAAAATTTGTTACACGCATGTGTCACGGCATCGGAGGTCATAAAATATAATGATCTTCGAAAACAGTTGAAGGATGTAAACAGAGATGCCGATGCGTGGATTGAAAGAAGTTTGAAAGATCAGGAATTAAGTTGGACTCTTTGTCACGATGGAGGAGTAAGATTTAATATGATGACGACCAACGTTTCTAAAAGCTTTAACGGTGTGCTCAAAGGAAATAGGAATTTACCTGTTAGATCATTGGTTGCACGTATGTTTCATCGACTGAACCATTACTTTGTCGAACGACGAACTCAAAAGGAAGAATGGACGTCGCAGCTCGCACCTAGGGGGAAGCATTAGCGTGGAGAATAGAAGAATCGATGCTCATATTTATAGAGAGATATAGCTTCGTTGAATGGCAGGTGAAAGATGTGCATATGTTTGATTATACGGTGAATATCGAAGATAATGTTGCCAAATGTTCGTGCAACATGCCAACATTAGATCATTTTCTGTGATCCCATGCATTAGCGGCTTGTTTACGTGGTTCGGGTGGTGCTAATAGAACATATTTTGACTTAATCTCCATGTGGTACACGAATGCCATGTATTCCGTAGCTTATGCTCCTTTATTTCACCCTGTACCAGATAGTCGACATTGGGACTCTACGATGGTCCAATTATACAACCACCACCTGTGCGTAGAAATTCAGGTCGTACTCGGTCTACTCAAGTAAAAAGTTTCATGGATCCGCCATCTTCATTCGGCCATAACAGATGTAGCAAATGTGGTTCTATTGGTCACAAGAAGAAAACTTGTCCGCGTTAAATTGTAATGAAGTAGAACGTCCATGTTATTGTATGACTTGTTGAACCATTTTTGGATGTTGTGGCATGATGTTGATTTTGTTTTGTGATGGTGTTGTTATCGAATGGTGTTTGCATGTTATATAGAATGTTGTTCAAACTTTTTGTGTCAAATTGTGTGATTTATAGTGTTGAAGCATCTCTCTGTCTTGGACAGGGCCAAAAACACGCTTGTGCATATACAGAATGCGCAAGCTATGATGTTAATATAGCTTGCGCATTCCAAATATGCGCAAGCGTAGAACCGAGTTATTTGCAACATTCCACAAATGCTACAAAAGACCAAATGTAGCATTTGTGGATGGCTGTAAATAACCCAAAAATAGCTTGTGCATATGTGGAATGCGCAAGCTATATAGCTTACGCATTCCATAAATGCGCAAGCTATTTTTTGGCTCTATTTCGAACAGAGCTGCTCTGCCACACTGCAAAAACCCAGATTCCAAAATACATCTTGACAAACATTCTATGAGCATGCACACACCATTTCATTAATAATACCATCACAAAACAAAATAAATAACATGCCACAACATTCAAATGACAATTGAAATTATCCAAAAAAGATTGAACAAGTCGTACAATAACATAGAAACATATAAGTCAACAACCCCTTACCCAACCAAAGAAACAACAACAATAAGACCAACACCGTCAATCACGAATCCGTCTAAGCTCAAGTGGGGTGTCACTTCTTCTTCTTTCGTTTGTACACGATGGGAGTCGATTCTTGACTTTCTTCGAATGTAGGAGCGGGTGTCGGAAGTGGAATTTCTTGTTGTTGACTTGACCCAAAAATGAGTTCTTCTTGTTGAATTTCTCACCGCGGCCGCTCTTGCGCATGCTCGTATGTCGACTGTTCAATATATCCGAATTGTTGTTCTCCTTCGTGGCAAACGGACTATTCAGCATGAGTTTCTCCGTCGGTGTATTGCTGCTCTACCTCGGGCCATGCGGGCCATCCAGCTGTATTTTCGTCACCGAGATGTTGTGAAGCCTCCCCCTCCGCATGTGCCTCCTCCCATTGAGCTTGTCTACCCGTCACTGTAGTATGTGTCTTCTTTGTAGAACGTGGTGGCTTTTCTACAATGCGCAGCGGAATTGCCGGCCTTCTTAGTTTGTTTCGACCCAAAATCTTGTCAAGTATTTGTCGTAGGTCAATACACTTGTTTTTGACCTTGTCCGGTTCCATATGACTTTCTTCTATTTCGCCCACCACATCTAAAGCGCTGTATATTCGGCTTACCTAAACCATAAGTCATAACAATGCATCAATATGAGATAAAAATTGAACTATAAAAAATTTGAAATTACAATACTTACCACGTCACGTTCTAGAGAGCATGTGGAGTGTACGCAACCAACTTCCTTGCCGACTTTTTAAGAATATAACGACGAGTAATTCGCCAATACCAATATTCGTACTTGCTTAAAGGTGTCGGAGGCTCGCATGCTCGTTTGGCACGATCAATTCTTGATTGCCAAATAGCAATACTTTTCTTTAAAAATGTCATCCAGCTAATGGGTTCTGGGTCGGGGGGACGACAGGATCGGGAATGTGCTGATAATTAAAGAAAAACTGTCTCATAATCCGATCGGGTGCATACAACTCAAAGTCAAAAAATAAAACCAGTCGGCTCTTAGCAATCCAACGAGTGGACGAATACTCAATGTCCGGATGTCCAAACTTATGACTAATGAATATGGTTTCCATGTAACCGCATCATCCGCCAACAAATTCAATTCATTATGGTAAAACTGTACATTTCTTGGCGTCTTACGCCAACTTTTAGCACAATTCCACCTAGCCCCGAATGGAAGATACATATCTAAGTTGGTAGGAATTCTAATAGACAGCCGTCCAATAGCAATATGCGACCATGACCATAGTTGCAGCAACGTTGCGTATCCCCTAAAACCTTTTCACGTTGCAAGGCATATGTGAACTCACTATACAAATAGCAGAGAACAACACTAGCTCAAGAATGATAACTACAGTCGGCCAAATCATTCAGAAAAGGTAAAACTTTCAAATTTAATCTCCCTTTCGAATGATTGGGAAATAATCGACAACTTAGAAAATACAATATCACGGCACGAGTGCGGCGATGTATATCTAAATCGGTCGCCCCTTAGAGTAGTGGTTCAAAAATTTCACTTTTAAAACAAGTCAATGATAATTCACTTTTAGACTTAACCGTCTCTATAGGCGGAAAAATACCAAGTAAGTCATGAGCCGATTCGATGTATCTAAATTTTGCGAACATACCAGGCGACCGTCTGCGTTAAGACCGAAAAGAAAATGCACATCCCCTAGAGTCACTGTCATTTCTCCGACTCTTATATGAACCGTATTTGTTTTCGGCCTCCATCTATCGCATAAAGTGGTGATAAGGTGATGATTGAGCCGAATGTAGTCGATTTACATAGCTTTCCAAAATCTGGAGATTCGTAGATTCGGCTCCAATCTTGGATCTTACGATCGATCTCCTTAAGCTTGTTCGAATGATCGCATATCTTTACAGTTTCAGCACCCTGATATGTATAAACAAATTAAAAGTAGTGTTTTATATTTACATTTTCCCGGTTTAACGATATCGAATATTTACCTCCATCAATGTGTCGTTTCGGCTTCTATGATGTTCTTGAGGATAGAGAACACTTCTATCTTCGGGCCCGGGAGATAATTCTACAAACGACAACAACCATTTATCACTACAAAAACTATGTACAAAGTTAGAGTTTTGGATATATGAACAATCCAAATTCTTTTTCCTTTTCAACAAACCTACAATTATAGCACATTGACATCCAAAATCAACATGACTACTCTTCCATTAACAACAAAAACCATTTTTTAAGTAGTATTCATTTTACAATATTTTTTTTTACCTCTAATCAAAGAAGGTGAGCTTACTTCCATTTTACGCTTAATTTAGTGATTGATTGAAGAAATAGAGCTGGAGCAATGTTTTAAGGCGATAGATTTGGATTTGAAGTTGGGAATTGGGAGGGTTTTGTGAAAACTTGAGAGAGATGAAGAAATGAGGAATGAGACAGCTCTCTGTCCATTTCGTGTCCGAATTTGTACTTGTGTATTTCATAAGTGTGCAAGCACTATCCTATAGCTTGCACACTTATGGAATGCACAAACTATAAGTATAAAAAATATAAGCTTGCGCATTACATAATTGTGCAAGTGTTATGCAAAACGAGGCTCGGTTCTGCAATTAGTTTTCTCTGAGGCCTACTTGTGCAATATGTTTTCTTTCCGAACACTGTTTGAAAATTTGTCCAATTTAAAATTTATACGTATGTTTTATAAAAATTAATTGAGAAATATAAAGAATAATATTGTAACTTTTTTCCTAGAACAGGGTTTTGAACTTGTAACCTTATTTACATTTCAAAATTTACATTTAAAAATAGATGTTAATTTTTGTTCTCTATGGGATTTGAAGTCATGACCTCTTGTTTGTATGTAATGATATTTTTGGAACTTTGTAATCAGATCAAAAAAATTTGTTTCTGTCCCACTATTAATAAAAATGTAAAATTTTCTTCTAGATTAGGGTTTTGAACTTGTAAGCTTATTTACATTTTAAAATTTACATTTAGAAATAGGTGTTAATTGTTGTTCTTGTTGGATTCAAAGTCATGACCTCTTATGTAAGGGTATTTTTGGAAGTTTGTGGTCAGATCAAAAATGTTTGTATGTAAAGCTAGTCAATGAGGCATGAAGATGAATATTGAGTTATAATATTATTTTTGATGAATAACTGCAAATTCCATGGATATAACAGTGGAAGATTGGCAAAACATTGCATCTCAGTAAAGCAGTTACTTATTTTTGGACGGACATGGCATGAGGTGCTTCTGCTACCTTCTTAGTTATCCACATGTACTTGTATTGCACTAGGAAAATTTGATGGATTTCAAATGAGATCAATCTGACGGTTCAGTCTTCAGTTGCTAATAGTAAAATGTGGTTATTTTAGGGTTGGTGACTTGGTATGTGTAACTTATTCCAGTCCACTTATTATTATTATTATTATTATTTTCAATAATGATCGACACTGCAGTTATGTTTTTTATAGTTAGTTACCTCAGTCTTCAGATTAAGTTATGGTTGGATTTGGGCATATCCTCTTGTTTATCAAAATTATCGGTCTTATAGTTGTTTCCGCTGTAGATGTTGGTTTTTTGAATTGGTATACTGATGATAATTTTCCAGTAAACTTATTGTCATTATGCATAATATGTTGAACAATGAGATTTACTGTACTTTGTTACCATCTACATTTGATTTGTGTTTTGAGTTTTGTGCTACCTTAATATTATCATTCACATCACAATTTCTTCTTAGTATGCCAAGCTTGATTCAATTGTATAAATGGTTTATGACACAGGACGAAGTTGAAATCGAGGCTAAAGTTTTAAGAGCTGGGAAATCGGTTGGCGTGGTTAATGTTGAACTGAAAAATAAGGCAACCAAGAAGATTATAGCTCAGGCACGTTACACCAAATATTTAGGTGCATCTAGTAATCTATAACCATATTCATCGCAAGAATATACTATGTTGTGCAAATAAAATCTTTCAGCTGAATGCATGCTATTGGAAAGTATTCTGAAAACGATATCAATCTCCATACATACAGACCGTACAAATTTATGTAAATTTAAACCTCTTAGTGGTGCTGCAAACTAATGATATCCATAGCCAATCCATGTTGGAATTGGTATTTTGAGTGCATGATACTGTTTGATTTTCAGCTGGATTGCTTAGCTGCAATTGTTATTTCTTGTTTGGTACCCTTTGATGACTAAAACTGGGAATTCTGTTCGAACTGATGAGCGAAAGAATATTATCCATGTGACACATAAACCAATGTTGAATTTTTCGCGCAAGGAACTGGTAAAAAAGGGAAGCAACAACAATGCACATTCAGCATTCAATAACTTGACGTTTTGTACAAAGTCTCAAATCAATTCCAGAACAACGAACAAACGTACAAGTCAAGGAAACATACCCAATATAAGCATCGACATCTCACATCCCAATTCTCCAAAACATAACAAAAAAAAAAAAAAATGTATCAAAGAACATCGAAATCTAAAAGCATCAAAGAATCATCATCCCCTCTTGTGAATACCCCCATTAACCCAGCGCCAAACTATCGTACCCCTCTCTCTCAAACCTTAACAGCCACTGCCAATTTAGCAAATCTTCTACCAACCGGAACTCTACTCGCCTTTCAGCTCCTAACTCCATCATTCACAAACAACGGATCATGCGATTCTATAACACGTGCTTTGACTCAAATTCTACTTATCGTGCTTGCATCTTCAGCGTTCATCGCATGCTTCACAGACAGCTTCACGCAGGATGGAAATGTGTACTACGGCTTGGCGACCAGGCGTGGGATGTGGGTGTTCGACTACCCGCTGAAGGGGTCTGGGTTGCCCGATCTTTCTGATAAGAGGTTGAGGTTGGTCGATTTGGTACATGGGGTGCTGTCGGTGCTTGTGTTTGGGTCCGTGGCTTTGAGGGATAGGAACGTGGTCGGATGTTTGTATCCGAGGCCGGAGACTGAGACTAAGGAGGTGTTGGATATAGTGCCGGTTGGGGTTGGGTTGGTTTGTAGCTTGCTGTTTGTGGTGTTTCCTACGAGAAGGCATGGAATTGGGTATCCTGTTACTCATGGCAATTGAGTAGAACGTTAGTACGATTCTGACAGCGCACTGCTAACGTTTCATTTGTTTAATTATTATTTTTCTTGTGCATTGATTCATATAAATTCTGTCAATCATTGGAATTTTTTGTTATCTTTTTATCATATTGATTTTATTCAAAAATACAATAATCATAGCTTGAACTTTTTTTTTATAGTGTAAAGTTAAAATTAGAGACTATGAATAGATATTGGTACGTCTGGTCCATAAATGTGTTTTATACTTTTTTTTAAATACGGAAATGATTGTAAATAGAAAATACTATAAATAGAAGTATTATTACATTGACATAATTTTGTATCAAACAATGAAAGTAATTATAAAATATGGATTTCACACCGAAAATAAACAATTATTAACATGTTTATTATATTTCTAAAGAAAAACTAATATCATATAAACAATTAAAAACAAATATAATTAACAGAAAATTATTTTACAAATGTTATCAACATTTGAATTTGATAATGAACCCGCGTTAGTTAAAATGTTGTGTACTTACATTTTAAAATAATAACAAAATAACATGTCCAGAAGTGGAAGTATGTGATATAATTTTAAACCAAATTACAAAAATTACAGTGATAAAATAATAAGATTAAAAAAACATTTAAATGGTTATAGTGAGACAAAATTTATTGGCAACATCTATTAATACCCCGCAAAATGTCTTACGCGCCCTGCAATTTTCTTAAAAAAGTTCATACCACACAATCATTTTCACCCTAGTAATTCTACAATCTTCTTCCTGTATTCTAACTCCAAATTTAGGAATACGCTCTTCAACCCTCCTCACTTTCTCTCGTAATCAATATGATTTTACTAAGAAAAAAAAAATAAATCATATTCCATGTCTATCAAACCTGGAAGTGATATGAAGAGAAAGGAAATCCAGATGAAAATTTGTTGATTTGTTTTCCACATTAGGTCTAATATAATTGTGGTATATTTGATTTCCATGTTTGCTACTAATTCAAAATTAAAACTACTATTAATAGATTAATTTATTTTTATATCCAAATGGAAACATGCTATTTGATTTCCATGTTTGCTCATAATTTCATTTTCTTATGTTTTTGTTTAGGATTAGGATTTTTTATTTTAATTGTTCAAATTTGAATCATTTTGGAAGGGACAAAAATGTAACAGATCACTTATTTTCTAAAACGGGGCACGTAAGGCCATTTTCGGGGTGTTAATTGAACCAGCTTAGCCAAAATTTATTTTATCTTTGATAATATTTTTTTGTCAACCTCAGAACTTTGGAAGATTTGTGAAGATTTCAAATTGTGGGGTGCAATCCAAGATTTGTTGGATTTGTTATGATCGAGTAATGTCACAAATATATAAAAATACTAAAAGACACCAGATTTATACTTATTCAGTTCTTGTTTAACCTACGTCTAGTTAAGAGTGTTTGTAGTTTTATTGTTCTCATGAAGAATACAAAGTTGTATACTATAACACCCCGTAAATGAACTATAAATAATCGAATTAAATTGAATTAAATATGATAAAAGTTGAATATGGAAATTTTATAAAAGTTGGAATTTAACCACGAAAGTTATTTCTTGCATTAGTGGTGGAATTCTGATCTGTTTCCATATATAATATGTTTAAAACAGAGCCCAAGCAAAGAAGTTACGAGCATTTGAAGTTTCCGTATTAAATTAATTTAGTTTGAATTCAAATTCAAATGAAAATCAAATTTATGGTTTAAATTTCAAAAATTAGCTTAAGGGTTAAGTAAACATTTAAGTAACATTAAAAAGTTAATTAGGAAATAAAATAATTGTGCAACAGAACAAAATAAACGTTCCTTGAAATAGAGGAGTGGTTGACCTATATAGGTCACATAGGCCGTCGATCGCTTGGCAACGAAAGTTGCCAGTGCAGCTAGGGTTTGAAACTATGTTATATTGAGTTCTACGCTCTAGATTTATCTGTTTCTTACCTACTTTCATCCTACGGTTTTGGTGCATTTCAATCCCTATGAACAGAATCCTATCCTCTCCATATTTTATTAATATTATTTTGGGGAATACGACGAAATTCTGCTATTGCTTTCTCTCTAATAAAATTCAGAAACTCCGTAGGGAATTTAGGTAATAATTCAACTTGTTTCTTATTCGTCTCTTCTTCCTCTAATCTATTTTTATCCTATTATTCTCCAATTATTCCGAGTCTAACAAATATATATACCTCTCCCCTATTGTGTACGTGTGTGTCTGTGTGTATGTGTATGTATCAAAAGAAAGAGATTCTGGAAGAGATTGGAAGACCACAAATTCATTTAAGTGAAGCTAAGACTATCTGTGAGTAGGAACCTTAATATTTCTTTTCAGCAATTGTTTAATGTATTTCCTTTTGGATTTGATATGCTTCAGAGGATTTGGAATTTCAAAAATATGACAGATAAAATCCTTTAAAATTCCTTTTTTATTTCAATATATCAATTCTATATTGAGATTCTCAATTATTTACATTAATTCGATGGAATTTTTTTCACTTATGCAATTTTTGATAATTTCTTAGTCTATTCCACTTCTCCTTCTTCTTTGGGTCAGATTATGGTAATAAAGGGTTTAGATTACGAAGTCTATTCGTAGTTTATACCACTTATTCTTATCTATTACTTTGTAGAAGAGGAGTTGAATAGAATATGAGGTTTAGACTGTAATTCTTATGGTTTAAGATATTCCATTAAATTGGTGTAATAAATTGAGTTTCTATTTTATTTACATGTCTGTTATTGCAACTTTGGTTATGAATATTTATTCCTTGCTTTGGATATTAGAATCCTATTATATCTTGGGAATTTGAAGGAAAATGACTTGTAATAATATTTGGTTAGGGAATTGACATTTAACGCTAGTTTAGAGCGTAAAATTCTTGCATTTAGAACTTATTAGGCACTGATATTTATTTATCTCAATTTGCATAATTAACTTATAGTTATTGCATATATGGTGTAATTAATTATGCATTTATTTTCATTTATTTCTCTCATTATGAAGGTAATTGATTGTTAGGTGAAAATAAGAGGAAACTCTAATTTAGCCTATTTATTAGTTTAAGGTGTATTAAAGAAGATTCCTTAAAAGACCTTATTTATGAAACGGCAAGATGAGTGTGTGTATGTGTGTGTGGAGAGTAATTGATGTATGGCTAAGTCATAGGGATGCGAGGTCAATAAAGGTACATGACAAAAGTCTACTCTTCAATTTGAGACCACTAGCAGTTGTGTATACTTTGATTGATGTGGGATATCCTTATAATAAATATTTATAATTATACGAGGTTGGTCTCAAATTTTGTAGGGGAAATCTGCCCAGCTAATCTGGCTAACAGTTCCTATGAATGGTTAGACTAATGTGAGACGTCATTATGAGTATGAGACATTAGACGAAAGGTCTGCTTCGGGTTTTGAGGTATTAAGTGGTTGGACCATGTCCTTTTCGCAGATGAAGTATTAAATTGCCAAGGGGTTACATTAGATGGTATCTCTACGAGGGGTTCACTTTTGGAAATAAGTAGTAAATGATGGGGTCTACCTTAATTAAGGTATTAAATGACCAAAGTCTATCTATTTTCCACATGGAAGTATTAAATGGACTAAAAGATTCCATATGATGTCAGCTAGATACCGTTGAGGAGCACGCCTTGCAAATATGTATTAAATGGTGGGGTCTGCGTTAATTAAGGTATTAAATGACTAGAGTTTGCCTATTTTCCAATAAAAGGTATTAAGTAGTTTGAGTATCATCTCTCACATTATTAACCGTTTATGATGTATGAATGAGATATGGGATTTTAGAAACGTACTTTTGGAATGGAAGATATTAAGTGTAACATCCCGCCTTTTCGCACACTTTAAAACGACACACGTGCCAATTCAAAGCATACGCAAGGGCGGATTGTTATGGGGTAAATAAGAAAAACAGAGAAGGAATAAAACAAAATAGAATCTCACAGCGGAAGGATAAAATATAATAATAAATATACAGTTCAAAACAGTTTACAAAACAGTTATTTCACTTATACAATGAACATCAGAGTTACACATACCAATACAACAATGCAGCGGAATAAAAAGAGTGTGGTGCAATACTATATATAGAATAATACTGATTCTTCGTCTTCGTCCTCCAAAGCTAAAATCTGCTATCCTGAAACGCTCGGACTGACCCGAGCGAATTTGAAAAGACAAAAACACTCGAGTCAGACTAGAAAATCTTATGTGAGTTAAATAAACAGAAATAAATATGGGTACAGTAACTCAAGAGATGCTCGGGATTTACATCTCCTAAGGATCCGTTAAACTATTTACTATGTAGTATATTGCGCTATTATAATAGTGTCTATTTATAAAATAAACTTACTTTTTAATAGCGTTAAGGGGTTACCCATATAGCCCTTAACACGTAATAGTCCCAGTAGTCCATCCAATATCATAGTCCCTCCTGATCGGGAAGCCACTAGAGGATACCACACGGGCTACGGGAGAAAACCAAACTCGTACAAGGCGCGATAGGGTAGGTGACACGGCACAACTAGGCAATGCCAGGGTAGATATACCAATGCTATCCAGGCTGATGGTAACGCGCAGCGCGCAGCTGCCGCCCACCTCGAACTAACTCCCCCAAAAATCAAAATATAGAAGTGGCCACTGAATCAATCCAAGTCAAAGTATAATATCGAAGAGGAGCGTCCGATCAGAGGAATGACCTCATTGGCCTGAGAATCGCTCCTGTTTTAGCCACCTTATGCCAACTCACGGGAGTTGGGTCCACGTATTTACCTTACAGGAAACGTCGCCACCACCTACTTCATTCTGGGAACTCCACCGCGTACACGGTTAGTCGAAGTGGTTTTCGGTATCGACAGAGAGTATGTCCATATCCGATCCCGGTCTCTTTGCCAACCAATCGTTATTATAACACCGCGGTCATTTAAAAATTGTTTATACTTTAAAACCAGAATATAATCCATTTCAAAACCATAATATCACGAGATCATTCCAAAACCCAAAACCATATTTTACCACTTATTCCAAATATAATTTCTTTCCAATAATTAAAAGGCTTTAGCTTCATAATATCTGAAAATCGAATATTTTCAAAGCTTAATATTTTTGGAAATCCATAATTCCAAACCATAACTTTTAAACTCAACTGGTTTGGATATTCAACGGTATGCGAATTAAAAAGGTTAACTTTACTGTTGCTTTATAAAGAAATAGATTACACGGCTTTCCAAATATTTCTTCTTTTAAAGTTAAACCAAAATCCAAAAATATTACCTCAAGTCCCAAAACCATTTCAATTTTATATATATTTATATCCATTTTTGAGCATTAATATTTCAACTAAAGTTGGATTTTTTTATCCTTTCAAAATCAATATTCTATTAATTAATCTTGACCATTCACATAAAATCCGTAATTAATAAAACTTCAATTTCTAGTAAAATATATATATAAATTTTCCAATTCAATATTTTTTTTTTTTTTTTTTAACTAGAATATCCATTTCTATTTATTTTGGGAAAATCCAATTTCAAATATCATCTCTTAAATTTCCAAACTTAACATTTAAACATAGGATATAAATTTACCAACTCCATTTTCTAAATTTCTTCCATTTCAATAAAGAAATCTATCCACCTTTTAAATTCCTAAATTTTAACTTCATAAGTATATAAATATGGAATAAAATATTTATACAATATAAAATTTAAGATTTATAAACCGTATTCCATCCAAACCATAGAAATCACATTTAAAATGGTTATATATAGACCGCGGTGCCTGTATATAATTTTCTATCCTAGGTCAAGTGATACGGATATTTATCATTTCAATCCGCAATTTAAAAATAAAACTTTGCGGTTTTATCATTTCAAACCACAATCCCGAATGAAAATGTAAAATGTATGCTAACTTGCAGTTTAATGATATCCAAATAAACGTCCATTCAACAACACATCCATAATCCAATTACAAACATCCATCATCCAATCACAAACATCCATCAATATCAATCAATAACAATATATGTTTGGTAATATATAACAGGTAATAATTGGCAGTTTTATTTAAAATTATATTTATCAACTATTAATCTAACAGTTTATATTCCCCAATAATTTATATAACTGTTAATCTATGCAGTTCATATGCAACAATAATTTCTAATAGCCAATTTATACGCAATCAATCAATTTAATGAACAGCTAAATTCAATAAAATGCAATTCAACAGATATGGATGAAATAACATGCCAAAAGCTCATAAATAAATTTCTATTCATTTCTAAAATTTATTTAACAAACATAAAAGCTTCTAGTAATTGTGAGTGGGTTAAAACACTCACCTTTGGAATTTAAATCGAATTTAAAATTCAATTTAAACTCAAAATTTTGACGGTCTCCAAATCAGTCCAAACCAGTGTCATCAGATCTGGAATTAAATTACGATCCTAACGCAAAAAAAATCGTGTGAATCCGATGTAGTATGACAAAGTTATGATGAAAAATCGAATTGCAAACGAAATTAAATATAACAAAATATTACCAAAACATACCACTCCACGTCACGAGGCATACCGCCGCGTCCCTTCACGCGCAACCATCCCAGAACACGCGATCATCTTCCCATTCAAACCCTAACGGCCGCCAGAAAAGCTGCCTCTTTAACCAATTTTTATCACCAATCTGAGCACGGCCGAGATGATCAGAGATCACCAACTTCCTGCCCTCCCTCGGCCGCCCCTCCTGGTACCGCCGTGCCTCGCGTAAGGCACCCAGGCCGTGACGAATCTCGTGCCCAAAACCCCCAAACTGCCACGTCTCCGATCATCTAGATGATGATGTAGCCGTATGGATCTGGCCTACTCGACGTCCTCTACACAACCGTACCCCCCGATCGAGCTATCGCTGAAGATCTACCGTTGAAATCACCAAAATCCAAAACGAACGGCCGGCACTGTTTGAATATTTCTGAGCAAACGACAGCCCCAATTGAGAAACGAATTATACCAGTGGATTACGCGCTTCGAGAAGATCGACATATAATTTTTGTGGAATTTTCTGAATTTTTTTGAATTTTGGCTTTTGATTTGCCATTGAAACTGGATCTGAAGTGTATACATTTTTAGGAGGAGAAAAGAGTGAAGAAATGAACGTACAGCTAAAGAATATAGACTAGGGTTTGTAGCTGTATATATATATAGGTTGGGCTGGGTTAGAATAGATAGGCTAGATAGATGAACGTACGCAACAGATTATGGCCCAAAAAGCCCGCTATGCCTCCGGAACCGATTTTGTTAAAACTATATATCCAAATAGGTGTTTTAAAATATTCTGAACGCGATGGAAAAGGTTTCGCGACCAAATTCGATCGTATGAAGAAGTTATGCTAAAAACAAGATTTCCAAATTGATTTTCAAATTGATTTTAATAAAATTGATTTCAAGGCGTTTATCGTCCGTACGATCAAACGACAAGTCCGATCGATACGAAATTTGAAATCCTATAATAATTCACCGATACGGATCCGATGAAACTGGTTTCGTCGAAATCCGAGTCCGTGACAAAAATGGCTATTTTTAATATTATTAAATCAATTAAATAAATCATAAAAAATCAATTTTTATGTTTCAACTCCTATTATTGGCCAAATTTCATTACTTAGATAGTTCAATTAATCCCAATAAATTTAACAAGCTTGGATGTGAATAAAAATTTATAGGTATATAAATTTGCAATTTTAATTTCTGCACTTTCTTATTAATTGGGAATTATAAATTTATTCTCACAAATTACCTAATCTTATACTTATACACTCTCATCTTAAACCAAATTAAATAAATAACTTGATTTCCATCTCAACTTACTTTTAATTGCAGTTAACCCTTTTCACCGTAATTAAAATTCCAAATTATAAATAAATTTTTATTCCCATTCCCTTAATTTTCTTAACTATTTATTTATTCAAATTTTCAATATTCAACATAAATAGTTTGGTTAAGTTCATTTATTTACCTTCTTCCTATGATTCACAGTTATGGATGTCAATATGATGAAGTTTACATTAGTTAAGATTTCACTCAATTGTTCTCTAAGTCAAATGTTTACAGCTTTCATTTAACTTTAATAACGTACTAATTTACGTTAAATTCCATTTTTAAATGAAGTAATTACCATTCGTTGAATCAAATACTCAATTCATAAATAAAGTCTTGTTTTCAAAAAGTTATATCACAAATGGTCAACTAAAATTTGAATAAGCTTTACTAAATTCTATGGTATTAAATGTTGCAATAAATCCAAATTGCCATGTCTTAAATCCAAATTACTAATTAAGTCTTGATTCCTTTATTATTCCTTTGGTTTTCAAATAAGTTTTTATGATGAATGTGAATTCAAATGAACAATGGAAACCCATTCCCATTTGATTTCACTATTCCATTAAATATCTTCATATTCCAGCTAAATCAACTAATGTATGAATTAGCTATTTCAATCTTCATTAAATTGCGGTTTTTATACAATAGAAATTAAATCCCATTAACATATAAATAAAGGTTGATATCCATCTATTTACATTATATCACACTTGTGCTTCTATTTAGCTTTGTATAAATGTATGAATGCGGAGTCTTGCCTATTAACGTATTAAATAAGCCTTAAAATCAATTAATGCCCCTCCTTAGTTTAACCTCTTTTTATCCGTATTTATTTTTAGAGTAACCCTTGGATTAAATTCCCAAATCACCAATTCAATTAATTATACCTTTCAATCCAAATGTAAATCTTCCACCTTTGAATTCTTATATTAAATGAATTTTATTCTAGGCAATATTTTTTACAAATGTTTACTGATTCCACATTTATAGGTTTCTTAAATTTTACTCCATCTAAATGTGACACATTTTTATTTCATTTCAAACCAATATATATATTCATTCCTATTCAATATATATATTCATTCCTATTCCTTTCATTTGGTTACTGCATTGAAATCTATTTATTAGCTAATACTACGTTACTATCATTAATTAAATTTTGGATTATATTCCAATTCCTATAACTAGGCCTTAAGTCACCATTTTACATAGTTTTAATTTAGCGTTTATTTAAATCTTCGTTTATCGTTTAGAATTTCTACTAAATTGAAATGCACAACTTATGAACTTTAACCAATTTAGTCCACCTAATAAATTTTTCAAATGTTTGTGTGTATGTAATCCAATTCAGTTATTGTTACATTAATACCATTAAACCAACAAATTAAGACTTATAACTACAACACAACTTTCAGTTATTTTCAAATTTATGTCATATAACCTTTTAAATCTCTACCTGTAATTACAGTTACTATCTAACTCCTACATTCATCCTTTTAAAATCCTAAGACTTTAATTTTATACTGGATTAAATTAGCAAACATATAAATTAAATTTATAAAAATATCATAAATTTATCAGGTCGTTACAATCTCCCCCACTCAAAACTTTTCGTCCCCGAAAAGGAAAAAAGAAGGGAGAAGGAAGAATAAACAGTACTTTTTATTTCAATTTTTAATTTATAAACAATATTTTCCTGGATTAATCCTCCTAAATGAAATATTCTTGTTTTATAATCATTATATCCTTTAATACTTGAGTTATTAAAGTTGGAAAAATATTTTTTTTTTTAAAAAAAAAAAATTCTAAGTCCAAAATTTACGAAATTTTTTTTTTTGGCAGAGTCTCCTTTGTACGGAGGGACTCTGGAGAAAATATAATATCCAAATATACAAATATATTACATATATATATCCAAAATAAAATATCCCGCACGGAAAAATATATGGAATAGCGCTTTAAACGTAATCCGGAAACGTACCTATTTGTCGGGCAATACGCTTTTATTATTTTGGAACCAAAAGCCGTAGCAGTTGCTTCCATTACCTGTATTCACTTATATAATCTAAAAGGTTAAATATTTATTTTACAGCGAAAGGTTTAGGTGGATTCAATCATTCATATCCAATCAAATGCAACAACCACAATTTTTTTTTCAACAGCACACACCACATTCAACAAACAATCATTTAATCAAACAACAATTAGTTGTTCGGGTTCAAATTCTGAAGTTGTACGAATGAAGAATAACTATCAAGTACATCCATTGCTCAACAGCCTTGGATGGAACAAAGATAGATTATTTGTAAATCTAACAACTCCATAATTCCTTACCCAACAACATACATCAACCAACAATTCAAATCAACACCAAAATATCTCATTATACATTTATTTCATAATTCAGTGTTTTGATTTTTCTTTCCTTCATTTATGAGGGATTTCTTTGTTTCTTACAAGTTTATTTTCCAATTATCACCAAATTCATTATATTTGTATTTCCTTTTTATTACTTAAGTTTCCTTTTATTACTTAAGTCTATAAAATAAATTCTCATTAATAACAACAAATATTTTGAATATCTTCACTTGTAAGATTTCCCTTGAATTCTCATTAATAACATTCATTAACTATGAATTGCAGTCATTAAAATTTTCCTACTTTCCATTATATTAGAATAGGGGAGATAAAACATACTTAAGTGAATACTCATATAATAAATTCTTATTTTGAATTTCATGTTATACACTCAGGTTCCTATCATCTATTACTAATTCTTAACTTTATTTTCAATAAAGTTATAACCTAAGTTTATACCATTAAATTCTTGTTATAACCGTAATTTATTGAATACTTCATTATTCCTAAATCCCTACTTGTAAAATATTCAATTCTAGTTTCTTGTTTAACATTTCAACTTTTATATTTGGGTAAGTTATTTATGTTAAAGAAATGCAATTGAACCTTATACAAGTTAAATCTCCATTCTTTTAATTCATTGATTATTCACTAAGTCTTTACCAATATTCATAAGTTAAAATATTTATCTTCCTTTATCCTTAGCATTAATTCTCTTATTTCAATTAGGGGTTTCAATTCATTTATTACCTAACTTTTATTTCACTAAAATTTTCAATTAGTTAACGGAAAATTTTAGAATTAAATACCGAGTTGAATTTCCATTTATTTCAAAATAATAGATAAATAAGTTCTTACTACTCAATATCTCTAATTATAGTTAGAACAATAAAAGAAAATTTTTAGAAAGTTCTAAAATAAATCTGTAGTAGAATTTACTACAGTGGCCTTTCCTCTTCGAAACTCGAAAATGAAAGTCGATGATGCGGCCGTCATCACCGAATTTATTTTCCAGCGACAGAGAAGAAAGTACAAAATAAAAATTTTCCAAAATCTTCTTTAAACAGTTTTTTTTTCTTTTTCGAATTATGCTAAATATTTACATAAGAAAATACTTGTAAACCGAATCATTATATCTCATAAATTCTTTGAAAACGAATTCGGAAAAATCCCGGACTTAAGTTCTAAAATCTCCAAATTGGGTTTATTATGATTTCACTTAGCTTCAGTTATTATAAATATTTTATTTCCTAACACCCAATCTATAGCAACCAAAAATATATATATATCTTTATAAAATATTTTTATATATGGAAAATATAATAGGCAAAATTATTTCATTCACCTATATTAAAAACAAATATTATGTCGGTCTGTCCTATTTAGTGTTTAGAAATCCCTATTGATGGCATAGCGTCCCATGCATCAACCAGAATTTATAAATACAAAGCGGAACAGATTAACACAATATTAAAATCTTTTATGAATACTAACAAATACGCTCTCTCATATATATACACTCAGCGACTCCCATAGGATATTACTACCCTATTAACAAAGAGTCAAACCCCACAAAGCCAAGGTTTATCGCTAAACCAAAGCTCTGATACCAACTGTAACATCCCGCCTTTTCGCACACTTTAAAACGACACACGTGCCAATTCAAAGCATACGCAAGGGCGGATTGTTATGGGGTAAATAAGAAAAACAGAGAAGGAATAAAACAAAATAGAATCTCACAGCGGAAGGATAAAATATAATAATAAATATACAGTTCAAAACAGTTTACAAAATAGTTATTTCACTTATACAATGAACATCAGAGTTACACATACCAATACAACAATGCAGCGGAATAAAAAGAGTGTGGTGCAATACTATATATAGAATAATACTGATTCTTCGTCTTCGTCCTCCAAAGCTAAAATCTGCTATCCTGAAACGCTCGGACTGACCCGAGCGAATTTGAAAAGACAAAAACACTCGAGTCAGACTAGAAAATCTTATGTGAGTTAAATAAACAGAAATAAATATGGGTACAGTAACTCAAGAGATGCTCGGGATTTACATCTCCTAAGGATCCGTTAAACTATTTACTATGTAGTATATTGCGCTATTATAATAGTGTCTATTTATAAAATAAACTTACTTTTTAATAGCGTTAAGGGGTTACCCATATAGCCCTTAACACGTAATAGTCCCAGTAGTCCATCCAATATCATAGTCCCTCCTGATCGGGAAGCCACTAGAGGATACCACACGGGCTACGGGAGAAAACCAAACTCGTACAAGGCGCGATAGGGTAGGTGACACGGCACAACTAGGCAATGCCAGGGTAGATATACCAATTGCTATCCAGGCTGATGGTAACGCGCAGCGCGCAGCTGCCGCCCACCTCGAACTAACTCCCCCAAAAATCAAAATATAGAAGTGGCCACTGAATCAATCCAAGTCAAAGTATAATATCGAAGAGGAGCGTCCGATCAGAGGAATGACCTCATTGGCCTGAGAATCGCTCCTGTTTTAGCCACCTTATGCCAACTCACGGGAGTTGGGTCCACGTATTTACCTTACAGGAAACGTCGCCACCACCTACTTCATTCTGGGAACTCCACCGCGTACACGGTTAGTCGAAGTGGTTTTCGGTATCGACAGAGAGTATGTCCATATCCGATCCCGGTCTCTTTGCCAACCAATCGTTATTATAACACCGCGGTCATTTAAAAATTGTTTATACTTTAAAACCAAAATATAATCCATTTCAAAACCATAATATCACGAGATCATTCCAAAACCCAAAACCATATTTTACCACTTATTCCAAATATAATTTCTTTCCAATAATTAAAAGGCTTTAGCTTTATAATATCTGAAAATCGAATATTTTCAAAGCTTAATATTTTTGGAAATCCATAATTCCAAACCATAACTTTTAAACTTAACTGGTTTGGATATTCAACGGTATGCGAATTAAAAAGGTTAACTTTACTGTTGCTTTATAAAGAAATAGATTACACGGCTTTCCAAATATTTCTTCTTTTAAAGTTAAACCAAAATCCAAAAATATTACCTCAAGTCCCAAAACCATTTCAATTTTATATATATTTATATCCATTTTTGAGCATTAATATTTCAACTAAAGTTGGATTTTTTTTATCCTTTCAAAATCAATATTCTATTAATTAATCTTGACCATTCACATAAAATCCGTAATTAATAAAACTTCAATTTCTAGTAAAATATATATATAAATTTTCCAATTCAATATTTTTTTTTTTTTTTTTTTTTACTAGAATATCCATTTCTATTTATTTTGGGAAAATCCAATTTCAAATATCATCTCTTAAATTTCCAAACTTAACATTTAAACATAGGATATAAATTTACCAACTCCATTTTCTAAATTTCTTCCATTTCAATAAAGAAATCTATCCACCTTTTAAATTCCTAAATTTTAACTTCATAAGTATATAAATATGGAATAAAATATTTATACAATATAAAATTTAAGATTTATAAACCGTATTCCATCCAAACCATAGAAATCACATTTAAAATGGTTATATATAGACCGCGGTGCCTGTATATAATTTTCTATCCTAGGTCAAGTGATACGGATATTTATCATTTCAATCCGCAATTTAAAAATAAAACTTTGCGGTTTTATCATTTCAAACCACAATCCCGAATGAAAATGTAAAATGTATGCTAACTTGTAGTTTAATGATATCCAAATAAACGTCCATTCAACAACACATCCATAATCCAATCACAAACGTCCATCATCCAATCACAAACATCCATCAATATCAATCAATAACAATATATGTTTGGTAATATACAACAGGTAATAATTGGCAGTTTTATTTAAAATTATATTTATCAACTATTAATCTAACAGTTTATATTCCCCAATAATTTATATAACTGTTAATCTATGCAGTTCATATGCAACAATAATTTCTAATAGCCAATTTATACGCAATCAATCAATTTAATGAACAGCTAAATTCAATAAAATGCAATTCAACAGATATGGATGAAATAACATGCCAAAAGCTCATAAATAAATTTCTATTCATTTCTAAAATTTATTTAACAAACATAAAAGCTTCTAGTAATTGTGAGTGGGTTAAAACACTCACCTTTGGAATTTAAATCGAATTTAAAATTCAATTTAAACTCAAAATTTTGACGGTCTCCAAATCAGTCCAAACCAGTGTCATCAGATCTGGAATTAAATTACGATCCTAACGCAAAAAAAATCGTGTGAATCCGATGTAGTATGACAAAGTTATGATGAAAAATCGAATTGCAAACGAAATTAAATATAACAAAATATTACCAAAACATACCACTCCACGTCACGAGGCATACACGCCGCGTCCCTTCACGCGCAACCATCCCAGAACACGCGATCATCTTCCCATTCAAACCCTAACGGCCGCCAGAAAAGCTGCCTCTTTAACCAATTTTTATCACCAATCTGAGCACGGCCGAGATGATCAGAGATCACCAACTTCCTGCCCTCCCTCGGCCGCCCCTCCTGGTACCGCCGTGCCTCGCGTAAGGCACCCAGGCCGTGACGAATCTCGTGCCCAAAACCCCCAAACTGCCACGTCTCCGATCATCTAGATGATGATGTAGCCGTATGGATCTGGCCTACTCGACGTCCTCTACACAACCGTACCCCCCGATCGAGCTATCGCTGAAGATCTACCGTTGAAATCACCAAAATCCAAAACGAACGGCCGACACTGTTTGAATATTTCTGAGCAAACGACAGCCCCAATTGAGAAACGAATTATACCAGTGGATTACGCGCTTCGAGAAGATCGACATATAATTTTTGTGGAATTTTCTGAATTTTTTTGAATTTTGGCTTTTGATTTGCCATTGAAACTGGATCTGAAGTGTATACATTTTTAGGAGGAGAAAAGAGTGAAGAAATGAACGTACAGCTAAAGAATATAGACTAGGGTTTGTAGCTGTATATATATATAGGTTGGGCTGGGTTAGAATAGATAGGCTAGATAGATGAACGTACGCAACAGATTATGGCCCAAAAAGCCCGCTATGCCTCCGGAACCGAATTTGTTAAAACTATATATCCAAATAGGTGTTTTAAAATATTCTGAACGCGATGGAAAAGGTTTCGCGACCAAATTCGATCGTATGAAGAAGTTATGCTAAAAACAAGATTTCCAAATTGATTTTCAAATTGATTTTAATAAAATTGATTTCAAGGCGTTTATCGTCCGTACGATCAAACGACAAGTCCGATCGATACGAAATTTGAAATCCTATAATAATTCACCGATACGGATCCGATGAAACTGGTTTCGTCGAAATCCGAGTCCGTGACAAAAATGGCTATTTTTAATATTATTAAATCAATTAAATAAATCATAAAAAATCAATTTTTATGTTTCAACTCCTATTATTGGCCAAATTTCATTACTTAGATAGTTCAATTAATCCCAATAAATTTAACAAGCTTGGATGTGAATAAAAATTTATAGGTATATAAATTTGCAATTTTAATTTCTGCACTTTCTTATTAATTGGGAATTATAAATTTATTCTCACAAATTACCTAATCTTATACTTATACACTCTCATCTTAAAACAAATTAAATAAATAACTTGATTTCCATCTCAACTTACTTTTAATTGCAGTTAACCCTTTTCACCGTAATTAAAATTCCAAATTATAAATAAATTTTTATTCCCATTCCCTTAATTTTCTTAACTATTTATTTATTCAAATTTTCAATATTCAACATAAATAGTTTGGTTAAGTTCATTTATTTACCTTCTTCCTATGATTCACAGTTATGGATGTCAATATGATGAAGTTTACATTAGTTAAGATTTCACTCAATTGTTCTCTAAGTCAAATGTTTACAGCTTTCATTTAACTTTAATAACGTACTAATTTACGTTAAATTCCATTTTTAAATGAAGTAATTACCATTCGTTGAATCAAATACTCAATTCATAAATAAAGTCTTGTTTTCAAAAAGTTATATCACAAATGGTCAACTAAAATTTGAATAAGCTTTACTAAATTCTATGGTATTAAATGTTGCAATAAATCCAAATTGCCATGTCTTAAATCCAAATTACTAATTAAGTCTTGATTCCTTTATTATTCCTTTGGTTTTCAAATAAGTTTTTATGATGAATGTGAATTCAAATGAACAATGGAAACCCATTCCCATTTGATTTCACTATTCCATTAAATATCTTCATATTCCAGCTAAATCAACTAATGTATGAATTAGCTATTTCAATCTTCATTAAATTGCGGTTTTTATACAATAGAAATTAAATCCCATTAACATATAAATAAAGGTTGATATCCATCTATTTACATTATATCACACTTGTGCTTCTATTTAGCTTTGTATAAATGTATGAATGCGGAGTCTTGCCTATTAACGTATTAAATAAGCCTTAAAATCAATTAATGCCCCTCCTTAGTTTAACCTCTTTTTATCCGTATTTATTTTTAGAGTAACCCTTGGATTAAATTCCCAAATCACCAATTCAATTAATTATACCTTTCAATCCAAATGTAAGTCTTCCACCTTTGAATTCTTATATTAAATGAATTTTATTCTAGGCAATATTTTTTACAAATGTTTACTGATTCCACATTTATAGGTTTCTTAAATTTTACTCCATCTAAATGTGACACATTTTTATTTCATTTCAAACCAATATATATATTCATTCCTATTCAATATATATATTCATTCCTATTCCTTTCATTTGGTTACTGCATTGAAATCTATTTATTAGCTAATACTACGTTACTATCATTAATTAAATTTTGGATTATATTCCAATTCCTATAACTAGGCCTTAAGTCACCATTTTACATAGTTTTAATTTAGCGTTTATTTAAATCTTCGTTTATCGTTTAGAATTTCTACTAAATTGAAATGCACAACTTATGAACTTTAACCAATTTAGTCCACCTAATAAATTTTTCAAATGTTTGTGTGTATGTAATCCAATTCAGTTATTGTTACATTAATACCATTAAACCAACAAATTAAGACTTATAACTACAACACAACTTTCAGTTATTTTCAAATCTATGTCATATAACCTTTTAAATCTCTACCTGTAATTACAGTTACTATCTAACTCCTACATTCATCCTTTTAAAATCCTAAGACTTTAATTTTATACTGGATTAAATTAGCAAACATATAAATTAAATTTATAAAAATATCATAAATTTATCAGGTCGTTACATTAAGTGGTTGGACCCGCCTCCTTTACTTATAAAGAAGTATTAAATGGGTTTAATGGTTTTATGTTCATAGACATATTCTTAGTTTGAAATATACCGCCCAAGTACTGAAAAGGTAAAACTCGAGGTTTTTATTCAAAAAACACTTATTATCTGACCCTCTCCTCATTACAACACAGGTTAAGGATAAAGTGATGCGGTGATGATGCCTAAAGACGGAAAAGCTTGGTTTGTGGCAGCATTTATTATTATTATTACTTACTTTCATGTGTACATGTTTATTTAGACAATCAATGTAACAAATATTATGCTATGATTTTTATGGAATTGTGTATTATGGTATTTTATGGTTTTAAAATAAATGGGTAAACTTTGTTATTATATTTTGTTCCATTCGCTGTGAGTTCTAAAAGTATAGTCATGGCTCTGCAATGTTATTTTTTTTTACTGCAAACAACTTACCTTAGAATAGATCTAATTTTCGATGGGGCTTCTTCGGGTTAAAATTTAGGCCAGTTTCAGGATGGATTATTACATTTGGTACCAGGGCCTAGATTAGCCGATCAAGGGGAAAAACTATATGTATGAAAGGCATATTTATCATTTTGAAAAAGGCTTTTCGAAAAGAATTTTCAAATAGTTCTTACTATACACACACACATATATACCTATACATATGCATATACATATACATACATATACATACACATACATACATACATACATACATACATACATACATACATACATACATACATACATACATACATACATACATACATATATGTACCCTAACTTCTTGAACGTACGCATATATGCTGGGCAATCTTTTTCTTTCAGCAGGTAAATACTATCTTAGGAAATTGTGACTAAAGGTTTAACCTACAAATAGTTGGTATAGCTAATAATTGATCTTCTTCCAAACAAGGGAACCCTACCCTCGAAAGACCACCTATTCATGGAATGCTCGAATGGTTAAATTAATATCTTATGACGTCGAGCAAATTCCTATTATCCACCTGCACCAACTTCCCCATCTGCCGATGCAGAACCCCATCCTATCGACTTTCCTAAATTGTGTAAGGACTTTCACAATATGAGAGGGAAGCTATACTCTAGAACTGAAGGATATTCAAAAGTTAAATCTTAGATTAGTAAATGCAAGAAGATATTTAGAGAGCTTGGTTGGGATGATCAGCTAAGAAGAAGAATAGCAGCTTGGCACCTCAGGGAAGGGGCCTTGAATTGGTGGAACTTTGTGAGTGATGAGCACCTTGGAAGGATATTCTCTTGGGATGAATTTAAGGATCGATTAGAGATGAGATTCATGTCTAGAGCAGAGGTTAGCTTGCAATTGGAAAAGTTCATTCAGCCGAGACAATGAGATTCTACCCTTAAGGAGCACATAGCTAAATTTACCTAATTTGCTAAATTCAGGATGAGCTTAATAGGCACACCTATGAAAAAGGCCATGAACTTCGTAAATAGCTTAAATTCCCCGCTAAGAGAAATATTGTTGACAAAAATACTTATTAGGGCCACATTTGAGATGTTGGTAGAAATGGCAATGTTGCACGTGGCTAATAAGGAAGATAAGGTAATGGAGAAGGAGAAGTTTGCACTGACCCAAAAGCAAGGAGGGTCCAAGAAAGAGAGCTTTTGGGCCAACAAGAAATCGAATAGGAAGTTTAAGAAGCATGGGAAGGTGTGTAAGAAATGCCAAAAGAAGGGTCATAAAGCTAAAGATGAAGGAAGCTTTTAGGGGTAAGTGCTTTAACTACCATGAGGAAGGACATCACAAGAATTAGTGTCCCAAGATGGCTAAGGAAGGATCAAGCGAACATGCCTACATTATTGAAGCCATCCCTATTTCGAGTAAGCCACCATGAGACCAAGGAAAATCACATGTAACAACCCGCATATTTATCGATTTTATATTTAAATATTTTATTTAAATATTTTATCGTTAGTCGGATTTTAGTCCGAAAAGCTACTTTTTACATACGGTAGAATTAGGACTCGAGACCACCTCCATTGAGTTCAAAATGTCGTTTGCGACCTTTTTGAGTATAAGCTTCGATATGTTTGGAGAAAGTTGATTTTTGCTACTTTTTCCCGCTTAGGGCTTTGGTTGGGCTGAGCCAATTAGTCACTTAACTCAGTTCCAACACTCTCCTCTTCATTCACTTCTCTTCTATTTTCCTAACACTCAAGCTTTTATGTTAATGGAGGGTGGAAGAGGAAATTAAAACTCCAAGCCCTAGCTTCCTTTGCAAATCCAAGTTTTAGCTCCAAACTCAAGAAGAACCTTTTGGTAAGCATCTCCTTCTTCTTCTCCAACTCTTTCTCCATTCAATTTCAGAAATTTCCTAAACCTAATTTAGGGAATGTTTCTCTTTTAAGCTTAGATTCAAGCTTCTAGTGTTGAGATTGAAGAGTGCTTGTTCTTGCCATTGCTTTCAAGCTTCATCTTCATAAATTTAGTTCAAAGGTGAGATTTTTATCTCACATCTATGACTATAATTATCTTTGGTTGTTGGATATGAATTCCTAACACTTCTTCATGTGCATTTGCTCTTGTTTTGGATTGATTTTGTGAATACTCCAATTTTTGGGTTTTTAAGTCAAATTTGTGTGAAATCCTTTTATGGATGTTTGATCATGTTTTTGGTGATGCACCAAGGAGCATATAGGGCCGGGTTGCCGATTGGCATAAACCCTTAGAGCCAATGTTCGTCCGGTTGCATTTTGGAAGAGTTTGCTCTTCATTTGAATAGGCTGAAAAACAGCCCAGGCATGATTCAGTCGACTGAAAAACTCTGTTCAATCGACTGAACCTGAAACCCGAGAGTTTCCAGGCATGATTCAGTCGACTGAAAAACTCTGCACAGTCGACTGAAACTGGAAACAGAAAGTTTCCCGAACCTGGAAAATTTCCAGGCACAGGGTCAGTCGACTGAAAACTCTTTTCAGTCGACTGAACATGCTGTTTAAGTACAATTTGCCTTTTTGGATTGAATTTCCAATTTAAATCGATTCGTGATGATCCTATTTATTTTCATCATTTATTATCATCTTTGATGACTTATTTTCTTTGGGAATTTTAGATATATCCACTTCGATGGATCCTTTATCGATTTCATTGGATTTTATTCACATCTTCGAATGTGATCTTTGTGATTGATTGTTTCTACAATCCCCCTTGTGCTTTGTCACTTTAAAAATATAAAGGTTTTCTATACTAGTAGTAAATATCAAAACTCTTTCCTCAAAGGATTTCAATACTATTTTAATACCAAATTCGTTTATAAAACCATTTTTCCAATCTATTAGTATATACAAACCTTTACCTCACTCGTATGAGAAATCTAATTAAACGACTTAGTAAAACGAGTGGTATGAAACGCTTGCGTTTACTTCGTCGGTTAATTCTTGGACTTGTTCGATTGAATCTCTTGTGACAATTTTCTAGTGGAGATCTACAATTTGTTCGTAAATATTTAAGTTAAGCCAGTGGTTATGGGACATGAAGCTAAGCTCATATATTTACTAGCTTAGTGTAATCGACACTTCTCTTTGATCATGACGATCATTTTAGGTTTTAGACTAGCATCGTGCTATGTCTTTGTGATTTGGTTCATCGGACGTCCCGCTGTACGACGTCGTTGTTCCCTTTTGATTGTGATTTGGTTCATCGGATGTCCCGCTGTACGACGTCGTTGATCCTTTCCTTGTGATTTCTGGATTTCGTGTGTTGAATTCTGGAATTTATGTTTCACCAACTTTTACGATGGGCATTGATATATATGTCATATATTGTGGCTTGGTGAATGAAATTAGGAGTATGACATTCCTTTTTATCTTGAGTAGATTAGTGTGATATTGATTAATCTCTTGTTGATTTTCAATTACTTATTTATCACAGCTTGGCATTGTGATTATTATATGTTTATGTCATATCTCTTATTATATATCACTTCATCTAATATTTATAGCTAGACTGATCCGTTTATTATTTTCTTCTTAAATAATACTCGGGTCAGACTGAGAATTTACAGGTGCTTCTGCTTGACTCCTTATCGGACCATCATTCCGACTTTTGGCAAACTACTTAGATTAGTAGTTTATTTTGTTGTATACACTTGAGATTTAGACTCATAGATGTATTCTTTTGTATAGCACGTGTTGCTATTCTTTTGTATTATTGTGGATCTTTTTAGACCACTACTCTGAGGTACACTTTCATGTGTAATATTCATATCTATTTCCGCCTTTGTGATATGAATTGTCTGTGACTGATTTGTGTTATGCTTATTTCTATATTTGTTTTCCGAAGGATTTATATAGCCACCGTGTAGTAGCTTTGAGTTTGTGTCGGTATGTCGGATTTCCTCTTGAAATAGAATGCATGTTATATTATCTGACATATCGGTGCTCGCGCAAAGAAATTACATGGATGGTCGCTCCTCAACAGCCTTATTCTCCGTGCTAGTCGACAGCATTCACCGTAATGTTCTTGGCTAGCGTGGGTATAGAGGTGGGGCGTCACAGCTTGGTATCAGAGCCAAACTTCGGAACAATGTAGAATAATTTAGCAAGGATCATGTCCTAAGTCTTTCTTAGGAGTTGTGCTTTAGGATTTTATTCGGGTCTTCGTACCGTTCTATCCTACTTTTTTTTATGATTCCTTGTTTTATCTATCAAGATTGCTTGATATTCATTTTGAGAATAACATTTTCCTCTTCTTTCTTTCTTTCTTAAAGAAGAAAAATGGTTAGACCAGGCCGTCCCAGCGCCGGTCAATCTAGCGCTACTCCCCAGGATGGAGTTTTTATGTCTGCCCAACAGCTTCTAGATCTTGTCAAGAACGCTCAAACAACGGGTCCCAATCAGGAGCCTACTCATCCTAGATCCGGTTTTGCACGCTTGTGCAGAGACTACACTGATTTGGGTGGAAGGCCATTCACGGGATCCGAGAGTGTTATAGAAATTCAAGCTTGGCTCAAATCATGCGATCGCATCTTTTCTCGCATGGATCTTATTGACCTTCATCGAGTCCAAGTAGCTTCTAGCATGCTCCAAGAAAGAGCATTGGATTGATATGAGATTTTAATTTCTGAAATCGTTGAGGCGGATCTTACTTGGGAGCAATTCCGGGGAAGATTCGAATTGAAATTTGTGCCGGAGGCTGAAAAAGTAACCTTAGCCCGGCGTTTCATAGACCTTGTTCAAGGTGAATCTTCTGTGACAGACTATGTCGCATCCTTCGAATCTCTGTCCAAATACGGGGTTGAGTACATTAATACCCCATTGAAGAAAAATCAGAGATTTGTCTATGGCTTGAATAAGAATCTTAAGAAGCCATTACTCCTGAAACTTGAGGTTTCGTTTGATCAGCTTATTGATATCGCTCTTCGTCTTGAAGAGGCCGATAATGAAGGTGATGTTGAAGTTGTGCGTGCCCAACAGAACTTCGACAATAGCTTGAAGAGGCCTATCAAATTCAAAGGCCCCGATTCTAATAAGAAAGGAAAGCAACAAACTCAGGTAGCAAATGTTCCTACCTCTAGTCGTGGACGATGCTACAATTGTGGTTCCACAGACCACCATGTAAGGGAGTGCCCGAAACCCCTCTTTTGCCGCTATTGCAAAGGTTCGGGTCATCTTTTATCTTCGTGTCCTAAGCTTCCAAGCAAGTGAGAAGGAAAGCTGCAACTTTTGGTCAAGGTATTTTCATTCAATCCTCGATGGCATTGTTTTAATTCGTGAACTTTCTATTTGAGTTCTTTTTGATATGGGTTTCATCTCATTATTTTTATATCAAAAGAACTTGTTGATTCTTTTTCTTTGAATATTTTGGGCTTATTGACTTCATTGAGAATTGTGAATCCGGATGGTAGATCCGCAACACTCAATTTGCTTTTGTTTAGATGTCGAGATTGTTTTATGTGACTTTTCTTTCTGAGCCGATATTTGCTTTGGCTTTGGAATTGATTTTTTTTGAAAGGATTGGCTTAATCATTGTGAAGCCCATATCCTATTTTTCCGAGTGGATTATTCATCTTCGACATTTTCAATCGGTTAAGCAGATTTCTATTTTTCCTTTATGATTTTGATTCCAACTTGATGGCATCATTTTATTCCTTAAGCCCACTTATAAGGAAAGTGTTATTTCTCTCATTCATGTAGTTTGAGAAATTTTCCGGTATTTTTGAGTTTGTCTTAGGATTATCACCTGAGAAATCTTTTGTGTGGTGTTAAGGTCTTTTCAGCTTGACTTTACCACCGGTTTTCGTTTGCTACGAGTTGCGGAAATTAGCATTCCACTTACCGCATTCCGCACTCGTTATGATTCCTATGAATGAATTATTATGTCATTCAATTTGTCCAACTCATTTCATCCATTTTATAAATCGAATATTCTATGAATATTTCGATGAGACCATTCTTGTATTTATTGATTTTGGATGAAAATAGTAATTTAAAATTTTGCAAATCTTTTTCATAAGATTTATTTATAAGTAAAACTGGATTTTTGTTTTTGAAACGAGCAAAGAATATTCTTAAAACTTTTTAAGAGATTTATTTATCCTGTAAAAGATGATTTTGTGATTTTATTGCCCGTTGAGTGCTTTAAGAATTTTGGTCGATGCGCTTGATCAACGTTATCGATAGGAATTTCCTAAACGCTTTGATGTGACAATCAGACACGATATATTGACTTGTAAAAATGTAAAATTTTGTAGAAAGATTATTACATAAAAGTAAAAATGTAATTTTGGAAGTTTTAACTTTTCGGGAAAGAGAATTATTTAAAAGAAGTCCTTTCTTTTCGATATTCTTATTCTTTCTTGTGATTCCTGAAGGGGAATCAAGACTTTGCTATTTGTACCTATTGGTTTGGAATGCCATTCTCTTGCAAAGGAGAACGTGCTATCACTTGTGCTTCTAAATCTTTATAGCTTATCGAGACTAGATATGCCACTCATGGTCTAGTGTTCGCGGCTATTGTTTTTACTTTTGGAATTTGGCATCATCATTTTTGGATAAGAAATTTGTTCTCTACCTCGATCATAAATCTTTGGAATAATTATTTTCTCACAAGGAACTTCATGTTGACTCGAGTTACTGACATCTTATGATCTTGATATTCCTTTTTATTCCCGAAGGGGAAATCATGTTGCCAATGCGCTTTGTCGTAGGCAACAAGTGGTTGATTCTTTGATGTTGTCTGAATGGAATTATTTTTCTATCAAGTTCATCGAACGTTTTGGTATACTTCGTTTTATTGAGCTTTATCTCATTCCTTTTAAGGACTTGCGTCCGATGTCCTTTTATTGTGTTCGGTTCATTGGACGTACCGTTTTTGTACTGCGTCAGTGTTCCGAATTATTTGGGATTTGATTCATCGGATGTACCGTTTGTACTACATCGATGTCTTTGCTTTTGATTCATCGGATGTACCGTTTGTACTACATCGATGTCTTTGCTTTTGATTCATCGGATGTACCGTTTGTACTACATCGATTTCTTTGCTTTAGATTCATCGGATGTACCATTTGTACTACATCGATGTCTTTGCTTTTGATTCATCGGATGTACCGGTTGTACTACATCGATGTCTTTGCTTTTGGTTCATCGGATGTACCGTTTGTACTACATCGATGTCTTTGCTTTTGATTCATCGGATGTACCGTTTGTACTACATCGATGTCGGTGCTTTTGATTCATCGGATGTACCGTTTGTACTACATCGATGTCTTTGCTATTTGATTCATCGGATGTACCGTTTGTACTACATCGATGTCTTTGCTATTTGATTCATCGGATGTACCGTTTGTACTACATCGATGTCTTTGCTTTTGATTCATCGGATGTACCGTTTGTACTACATCGATGTCTTTGCTTTTGGTTCATCGGATGTACCGGTTGTACTACATCGATGTCTTTGCTTTTGGTTCATCGGATGTACCGTTTGTACTACATCGATGTCTTTGCTTTTGATTCATCGGATGTACCGTTTGTACTACATCGACGTCGTTGCTTTTGATTCATCGGATGTACCGTTTGTACTACATTGATGTCTTTGCTATTTGATTCATCGGATGTACCGTTTGCACTACATCTATGTCTTTGCTTTTGATTCATCGGATGTACCGTTGTACTACATCGATGTCTTTGCTTTTGATTCATCGGATGTACCGTTTGTACTACATCGATGTCTTTGCTTTTGATTCATCGGATGTACCGTTTGTACTACATCGATGTCTTTGCTTTTGATTCATCGGATGTACCGTTTGTACTACATCGATGTCTTTGCTTTTGCTTCATCGGATGTACCGTTTGTACTACATCGATGTCCTTGCTTTTGGTTCATCGGATGTACCGTTTGTACTACATCGATGTCTTTGCTTTTGGTTCATCGGATGTACCGTTTGTACTACATCGATGTCTTTGCTTTTGGTTCATCGGATGTACCGTTTGTACTACATCGATGTCTTTGCTTTTGGTTCATCGGATGTACCGTTTGTACTACATCGATGTCTTTGCTTTTGATTCATCGGATGTACCGTTTGTACTACATCGATGTCGTTGCTTTTGATTCATCGGATGTACCGTTTGTACTACATCGATGTCTTTGCTATTTGATTCATCGGATGTACCGTTTGTACTACATCTATGTCTTTGCTTTTGATTCATCGGATGTACCGTTTGTACTACATCGATGTCTTTGCTTTTGATTCATTGGATGTACCGTTGTACAACATCGATGTCTTTGCTTTTGATTCATCGGATGTACCGTTTGTACTACATCGATGTCTTTGCTTTTGATTCATCGGATGTACCGGTTGTACTACATCAATGTCTTTGCTTTTGATTCATCGGATGTACCGTTTGTACTACATCGATGTCGTTGCTTTTGATTCATCGGATGTACCGTTTGTACTACATCGATGTCTTTGCTATTTGATTCATCGGATGTACCGTTTGTACTACATCTATGTCTTTGCTTTTGATTCATCGGATGTACCGTTTGTACTACATCGATGTCTTTGCTTTTGATTCATCGGATTTACTGTTGTACTACATCGATGTCTTTGCTTTTGATTCATCGGATGTACCGTTTGTACTACATCGATGTCTTTACTTTTGATTCATCGGATGTACCGTTGTACTACATCGATGTCTTTGCTTTTGATTCATCGGATGTACCGTTGTACTACATCGATGTCTTTGCTATGGTTCATCGGATGTACCGTTTGTACTACATCGATGTCTTTGCTTTGGTTCATTGGGCGTATCGTTTTTGTACTACGCTGATGTCCCAAATTGTTTGAGTTTCTAGTTTTTCGGGCGTACCGTTTTTGTACTACGCCGTTGCGTCGGCTCAATTTTATGCTATTCTTGACGTTCCCCACGTCTTTTATCTAACGGGAATGCCTTAGGGATTCCGGTTTTTATTCTTGAGCCCGGTGTTATTGTGGAAATTGAAGTTTCACCAGGTTTCTTGCTAACTCTTTCGTGTACTTTATGGTGAGCTTCCTATTTCAAATTTTCTTTTGTGTTGATATGCTTCTATGGTTGTTACTTCATATATTTCCTTCTTACTTATTGCGAGGACGCAATTTCTTTAAGGAGGGGAGTCTGTAACAACCCGCATATTTATCGATTTTATATTTAAATATTTTATTTAAATATTTTATCGTTAGTCGGATTTTAGTCCGAAAAGCTACTTTTTGCATACGGTAGAATTAGGACTCGAGACCACCTCCATTGAGTTCAAAATGTCGTTTGCGACCTTTTTGAGTATAAGCTTCGATATGTTTGGAGAAAGTTGATTTTTGCTACTTTTTCCCACTTAGGGCTTTGGTTGGGCTGAGCCAATTAGTCACTTAACTCAGTTCCAACACTCTCCTCTTCATTCACTTCTCTTCTATTTTCCTAACACTCAAGCTTTTATGTTAATGGAGGGTGGAAGAGGAAATTAAAACTCCAAGCCCTAGCTTCCTTTGCAAATCCAAGCTTTAGCTCCAAATTCAAGAAGAACCTTTTGGTAAGCATCTCCTTCTTCTTCTCCAACTCTTTCTCCATTCAATTTCAGAAATTTCCTAAACCTAATTTAGGGAATGTTTCTCTTTTAAGCTTAGATTCAAGCTTCTAGTGTTGAGATTGAAGAGTGCTTGTTCTTGCCATTGCTTTCAAGCTTCATCTTCATAAATTTAGTTCAAAGGTGAGATTTTTATCTCACATATATGACTATAATTATCTTTGGTTGTTGGTTATGAATTCCTAACACTTCTTCATGTGCATTTGCTCTTGTTTTGGATTGATTTTGTGAATACTCCAATTTTTGGGTTTTTAAGTCAAATTTGTGTGAAATCCTTTTATGGATGAATCCTTTATCGATTTCATTGGATTTTATTCACATCTTCGAATGTGATCTTTGTGATTGATTGTTTCTACAATCCCCCTTGTGCTTTGTCACTTTAAAAATATAAAGGTTTTCTATACTAGTAGTAAATATCAAAACTCTTTCCTCAAAGGATTTCAATACTATTTTAATACCAAATTCGTTTATAAAACCGTTTTTTCAATCTATTAGTATATACAAACCTTTACCTCACTCGTATGAGAAATCTAATTAAACGACTTAGTAAAATGAGTGGTATGAAACGCTTGCGTTTACTTCGTCGGTTAATTCTTGGACTTGTTCGATTGAATCTCTTGTGACAATTTTCTAGTGGAGATCTACAATTTGTTCGTAAATATTTAAGTTAAGCTAGTGGTTATGGGACATGAAGCTAAGCTCATATATTTACTAGCTTAGTGTAATCGACACTTCTCTTTGATCATGACGATCATTTTAGGTTTTAGACTAGCATCGTGCTATGTCTTTGTGATTTGGTTTATCGGACGTCCCGCTGTACGACGTCGTTGTTCCCTTTTGATTGTGATTTGGTTCATCGGATGTCCCGCTGTACGACGTCGTTGATCCTTTCCTTGTGATTTCTGGATTTCGTATGTTGAATTCTGGAATTTATGTTTCACCAACTTTTACGATGGGCATTGATATATATGTCATATATTGTGGCTTGGTGAATGAAATTAGGAGTATGACATTCCTTTTTATCTTGAGTAGATTAGTGTGATATTGATCAATCTCTTGTTGATTTTCAATTACTTATTTATCACAGCTTGGCATTGTGATTATTATATGTTTATGTCATATCTCTTATTATATATCACTTCATCTGATATTTATAGCTAGACTGATCCGTTTATTATTTTCTTCTTAAATAATACTCGGGTCAGACTGAGAATTTACAGGTGCTTCTGCTTGACTCCTTATCGGACCATCATTCCGACTTTTGGCAGACTACTTAGATTAGTAGTTTATTTTGTTGTATACACTTGAGATTTAGACTCATAGATGTATTCTTTTGTATAGCACGTGTTGCTATTCTTTTGTATTATTGTGGATCTTTTTAGACCACTACTCTGAGGTACACTTTCATGTGTAATATTCATATCTATTTCCGCCTTTGTGATATGAATTGTCTGTGACTGATTTGTGTTATGCTTATTTCTATATTTGTTTTCCGAAGGATTTATATAGCCACCGTGTAATAGCTTTGAGTTTGTGTCGGTATGTCGGATTTCCTCTTGAAATAGAATACATGTTATATTATCTGACATATCGGTGCTCGCGCAAAGAAATTACATGGATGGTCGCTCCTCAACAGCCTTATTCTCCGTGCTAGTCGACAGCATTCACCGTAATGTTCTTGGCTAGCGTGGGTATAGAGGTGGGGCGTCACAGCACATGTAAAAGGTACAACTCTTATTTTTAGGGTTACTATTCATACCCCATTTGATTCAGGGGCATCACATTCCGTTATAGCTAGGCATGTAGTAAATTCCTTAAATCTTCAAACCTAGATGTTCAATAGCCCAATAGAGGTTCCCAATCCCACTAGGGGTTCGACCCATATTTCGCTTATTTACAAAGACCTAGTGTTAGACATATGTGACGTTGCTACCATATTACTGCGTACGTTCTAAATTTCGAGGGGTATTGGCTTATCTTGGGTATGAACTGGTTGTCATATTATGGAGCCATTCTTGACTGTGATAAGAGGGTAGTACGATTAAGGAGTTTTGGAGGTTGCAACCTAGAAGTTCTTTGTACACCCTAAACTTGAGTTGAGTTAAGCCATCTATATTCACTAAAATTAGCTGTTGTTGGAGAGCCATCATCTGTACGCATAGTTTGTGAATATTTGATGTCTTCGAGGAGGTCTCAAGTCTCCCACCCCACAGGGAGATTGAGTTTCGAATCGATTTAGAGAAGGACGTAAGACCCATTTCTCTGCCTTTGAGACATAAGGAATCCAAAGAAAGATAGGAATTGGATAAGCAAATCTCAAAGTTATTGAAGAAGGGATTCATTCGTAGGAGTACTTCTGAGTGGGGAGTCCCTATTATTTTTGCTACTAAGGCAGAGGTTCTTCGAGACTCTACATCGAATATAGGGAGTTGAACAAGTTTACAAGGAAGAATAAATGCCCTCTACCTAGAATAGATGACTTGTTCGACCAACTTGTAGAGGCTAAAGTATCTTCCCAAATAGACTTAGCAACAAGATTCCATCAGTTGAGGATTGTAGTGGAAAGCAAGACGAAGACTGTATTCCGTATTATGGATGGGCTCTATAAATGGGAAGTAATGCCTTTTGGACTAATGAATGCCCCAACATACTTCATGGATTTGATGAGTAGAGTACTTAGAGGGCGACTTAATAAATCTGTGGTGGTGTTTTTTGATGATATCTTGGTTTTCACCAATGGAAAGAAGGAGCACGGGGACCACCTCAGGGAGGTATCAGAGACCTTGAGAAGAAGCCAACTCAAAGTCAAATTTTCTAAGTGCCACTTTTGGATGAAATAAAGTTAGGTTTCTCAGGCATATCATTTCGGAATAAGGATTAGTTGTGGACCCTACTAGAATGAGAGCTGTCCAAGGATGGAAGACTCCTAGTAATGCATCAAATGTTAGGAGTTTTCTAGAGTTGGAAGACTACTATAAGAAGTTCATCAAGAGCTTTGCACAAATAGCAGTCCCTTTAACCCGATCGACTAAGAAAAATATAGTTTTTATTTAGAATGATAGATGCACCAAGGCATTTGAGAAGCTTAAGGAGTTATTGACTCGTGCACCTATACTCACTATTCCAGGTGGAACCAAGCCATTTACGGTTTTGACAGATGCATGTAGCACAAGATTATAGGCAGTTCTTATGCAAGAAGGGAAGGTATATGCCTATGCTAGCAGGTAACTGAAGAACCAAAAAAAGAGGTTTCCAGTGCATGATTTAGAACTACCAGCCATTGTTTTTTCCTTAAAGATGTGGAAGCATCATCTCTTGGGGGAAAGGTTTGATTTATTCACTGATCATTAATCACTCAAATGCCTATTTTTCCAAAAATATTTGAATCTTAGGAAGCAGAGGTGGATGGAGTATGTAGCATCCTTTGACCTTGGTATTTAATATACCATTGGAAAAGGAAACGTAGTTATCAACTCTCTTAGTCGAAGACACGCTACCCTAGGTGCTATATATGAATGAAGACAGTTGGAGTTTCCCTCGAATTTTAACCTCCAACCATGAACAGAACCCATCCAAGGTTTTCCAGCAGTTATAGAGATTAGACCAGGCTTGATGGATCGTATAGGTCATTAGCAAGTTAAGGATGAGGGGTTAGTAGAGATTTTGGAGAAATTGAGAAAAGGAGAACAATTTCCCTATGATAGGAGGTATTCGGTTGATGAGAATGGATGTTTGAAAAAATATGGATGTCTTTGTGTTCCAATGATTAATGATTTGATGAGAGATGTGCTTATGGAGTGTCACCACTCAAGGATGACCATCCATCCCAGAGGAGACAAGATGCACAAGGACATGAAGATAATTTTCGTTTGGAATAGAATGAAGAGAAGCGTAGCCGAGTTAGTTGCTAGGTGTTTGACATGTCAGAAAATAAAAGATAAGCAAGGGAAGCTATTATTACCTTTGGAAATTCCGACTTGGAAATGGGAACATATTTCAATGGATTTTATGGAAAGATTGCCTAAAACTAAGAAGGACAATGAGACTGTTTGGGTTGTTGTGAACAGACTCACTAAGAGTGCTCATTTTGTTTCGATAAGAAGAAATGGGAATAACATCTCACTCGCATAGATTTATATTAAGGAGGTAGTTCGTCTACATGGAATTCCTATAAGCATAGTCAGTGATAGAGATCCCTTGTTTACTTTCGAGTTTTGGATTAGCCTAAAAATAGCTTTGGATACTTGTTCGAACCTTAGCACGACATATCACCCATAGACAGACAGACAAACAAAGTGGGTGAATAGGATTTTGGAGGACTTGTTAAGAGCTTTGTCTTGGAATTCAGTGGACATTAGAAGCAGCATCTACCTTTGGCAGAGTTTGCGTATAATAATAGCTATCAAGTGACGATTGGTATAGTCTCTTTTGAAGCAATTTATGGATGGCCATGCAAATCGTCTAGCTTTTGGCGAGAAACCACTGATAAAGTATTACTCGGACCCAATTTGATCCTTGATACTATGGAAAAAGTAAAGTTTATCAGACAAAGGATGAATGTAGCGCAAGATCGTCAGAAATCTTATGCGCATAAAAGAAGGAAAGAGTTCGAATTTGGGATTGGGGATACGATATATGTTAAAATCTCCCCTCTTAGAAACATTGTTAGGTTTGGCACGTATGTAAAATTGGGGCCTAGATATGTTGTGCCATTTAGAATTCAGGAAAGAATATGACAATTGGAATATCATGCGAAGCTTCTTGATAAGTTAGCAGGAATACAAATGTTTTACATGTTTCTGACCTTAGGAAATACCTTCATGACACCGCTAATAGAATAAAGTCTGATCTATTGGGGGATTTAGAGACGGAGCCGACAGTACCTCGTGCCACCGCATGCATTATGGAGTACGATACTAGGAGACTCTGTAATAAATAATTAAGTTAGTCCGAGTATAATGGTGGAGCAATCTGGAGGAAAGCACATGGAAGACCGAGGAGAAGATGAAGGGCATTCACCTAGAGCTTTTCATTGGTAATTTTTCTCTCAAAAAATTAGGATTATGGTTGCATCGTTGTTGCTAGATTGGATGATAGGAGATGGTTCACTTTTTCACACTCACTTTACACTCATGCAGAAATTCTTGTGCATGTTTAGAATATTTGCATACATACTTTCATGACATAATTATATACTTACGGTTGGATTGAGATCATTTTAGCATGTCTGCAGTACGTAATCACATTGCACTATTAGTTGAGTAGATGGTTGTATAGAAAACTTAGTTGTATAACATGGATGTCATTGCACGTTATGCTACTCGCCCCTTGGAAGATTTCGGGACGAAATCCTTTTTAAGGGGGGAGAATGTAACACCCTATAAAATGAACCACAAAATAAATAAAGTAAATTGAATTAAATATGATAAGAATTAAAAATGGAAATTTTATAAAAGTTGAAATTTGACCACAAAAGTTACTCCGTTGCACTCGTGGTGAAATTTTGATCTACTTCCATATTAATATGTTGAAAACGGAGCTCAAACAAAGAAAATGTGCATTTGAAGTTTTCAGATTTAAGTTAATTTAGTTTGAATTCAAATTCAAATAAGAACCAAATTTTGGGTTTAAATTTCAAAAATTATCTTGGGGCTAAGTAAACCTTTAATTAACGTTAAATGTTAAAAATTTAATTAGGGAATAAAATAATCGTGAGACAGAACAACATAAACATTCCCCAAAATAAAGAAGCGGTCGATCTTTGTAGGTCAATCGATCAACCACAGCATTCGATCGGTCGCACATAGGAGACCGACGGCTTAGCAACGAAAGTTGCCAGTGGCGGCTAAGGTTTGAAGCTATGTTATATTGAGTTGTATGCTCTGGATTTATCCGTTTCTTACCTGCTTCCATCCTACGGTTCTGGTGTGTTTCAACCCCTATAAATAGAATCCTATCATCTTCACTTCTTATTTACATTATTTTTGGGAATACAACGAAATTCTAACATTGCTATCTCTCTAATAAAATTCAAAAACTCTGTAGGGAATTCGAGTAAGAATTCAACTTATTTCTTATTCGTTTCTTCTTCCTCCAATCTATTTTTATCTTATTCTTCTCCAATTATTCTAAGTCTAACGAATATATATATGTACACACACACACATCTTCCCTATTGTGTGTGTGTGTGTATCGAAAGAGAGAGATTCTGGAAGAGATTGGAACGCTACAAATCCATTTAAGTAAAGCTAAGGCTAATTGGTGAGTGGAAACCTTAGTATTTCTTTTCAGCAATTGTTTAGTGTATTTCTTTTTGGGTTTGAATATGCCTTAGGAATTTTGGGATTTAAAAAATATGATAGACAAAATCCCCTAAAATTCCTTTTTATTTTGATATATCAATTCTGTGTTGGTATTCCCAATTATTTACATTAATTTGATGGAATTTGTTTCTTTCATGCAATTTTGCTAATTTCATAGTCTATCGCACTTCTCCTTCTTCTTTGGATCAAATTGTGATTCTTCAATGAAATAAGGGGTTTAGATTAGGAATTCTTTTCGTAGTTTACACCGTTCTTATCTATTTCTTATAGAAGAGGAGCAAAATAGAATATGGGGTTTAGATTGCAATTCTTATGGTTTAAGATATTCCATTGGATTGTCATAACAAATTGAGTTTCTATTTTATTTACAAGTCTGTTATTGCAGTTTTGGTTATGAATATTTATTCCCTGATTTGGATATTATAATCCCATGAAAACTTGGGAATTTGAAGGAAAGTGACCTGTAAAAGTATTTGGTTAGGGAATTGACATTTAACACTAGTTCAAGTGTAAAATCCATGCGTTTAGAACGTATTAGGCGCGAATGTTTATTTATCTCTATTTTCATAATTAACGTATAATTATTGCATGTTTGGTGTAGTTAATTAGATATTTATTTTCATTTATTTTACCCATTATGAAGGTAATTGAATGTTAGGGAAAAATAAGAGGAAATTCTTTTATAGCCTGATTATTATTTTAAGGCGTAATAAGTAAGATTCCTTACAAGGCCTTACTATAAAACAGCGAGATGAGCATGTGTGTGTGTATGGAGAGTAATTGATGTATGGCTAAGTCATAGGGATGCGAGGTCAGTAGAGTTACATGATAGAAGTCTACCCTTCACTTTGAGGCTACCAGCAGTTGTGTACACTTTGATTGACGTGAGATATCCTTGTGATAAATATATATAATAACCGAGGTTATTCCCAAATTCTATAGGGGAAATCTGCCCAACTAATTTGGCTACCAGTTCCTACGAATAGTCGGACTACCGTGAGACATCAGTTTGAGTATGGGCCATAAGACGGAGGGTTTTCTATGGGGTCTTGTGTTGTTAAGTGTTGGATCAGCCTCTTTACCCCAAATGAAATATTGAACGGTCAAGGGGTTACGTTAGGTGGTATCTCTATGATGGGGTCTGCTTCTAGAAATTGGTATTAAAAAATGGGGTCTACCTTAATTAAGGTATTAAATGACCAGAGTCTGCCTATTTTCCATATGGAAGTATTTCTACCTATTTTCCATATGGAAGTATTGAGTGGCCTAAGAGATTCCATATGATGTCGGCTAGATAGTACCATTGAGAAGCTCGCCTTTCAAATAGGTATTAAACGATAGGTCTGTCTTAATTAAGCTGTTAAATGTTCAGAGTCTGCCTATTTTCTAATAAAAGGTATTAAGTGGCTTGGGCATCGTCTCTCACATTATTAGCTGTCTATGACGTATGATTGGGATATGGAATTTTAGAAACCAACTTCTAGAACGGAAGGTATTAATTGGTTGGACCTTCCTTCTTTCCTGATAAAGAAGTATTAAATGGTTTTAATGGTTTTTTATTTGTAGACATATTCTTATTTTTAAATATACCGCCCAAGTACCAAAAAGTTAAGATGAGATTTTTATTCACCTGACACTTGTTGTTCTGACCCTCTCCTCATTACAACACGGGTTAAAGACGGAGTGATGGCGATGACGATGCTTAGAGATGGGGAAGCTTGGCTTCTGGCAGTATTTGTTATTATTACTTGCATTCATGTGTACCCATGATTTAGACAATTGTTGCAACATATATCATGCCGCGGTTTCCATGGAATTGTATGCTATGACATTTTTATGGTTTTGAATGGTATACTTTGCTATTATATTTTTGTTCCATCTTTTATGAATTTTGAAAGTTTAGTCATGACTCTGTAATGTTATTTCTTTTTACTACTAACAGCTTACCTTGGAATGGATCTATATTTCGAGGGCCTTCTCTGGGTCGAAATTTAGGCCTGTTCCAAGGTGGATTGTTACATATACAAAGTATATTTTATAATTGAAGTATCTCTCTCCTTTGCAAAAGATATATTTATCGTTGAAAACTATTATTGTCGCCATGCTGATGTGATGTTGAAATGGATGTTACGATGAGTCGCTTGAACTATCATTGACGGTAGGTTATTCATCTTATAACTGATGATTTAGAGCTTAAATGAGATGTTATGGTCGATCTATGAGATTTTAAACGAAATTTATTTGTAAGGAGTCAAATATTTATTTGAGTGTTAAAAAGGAATTTATGACTATTGCATGATCATCAATATGTGGACTATAATGATATATATTATGGATGAAATGATATTTATTCTGGAGAAAATGTCGTTTATCATTTGATAGAGTTTTGAGTATGCTCTAGAGGCAATTATGTAATTTGTTACATGTAACAAACTACACCTTTCGACTGACCGATCAAAAGCCTAGGTGACTTTCAGACTTGTATCGTGCCCAAAAGTACAAGCTATCGGGTTTTTAAACATTACGGAGACTAAGAATACAAGGATAAAATCTAAGACATTTTGTGCTTTTAGATCTCACAGCGCAAGGCAGTAAATATAAATACAAAATAACCATCTTAGAAAATATATCAGAAAACATAGCCTCAAAACATACGTAATCATAATCCAGATTTTACAGAAATACAAAATATAGTCTGATAAATACTAAGCACAATAAATAATTACATGGAGAGTAATGGAAAGTAATAAGATTTGCCAATGCCAAGCTCACCTCTCCATACATTAGATCTGGGCCATTCATCTACTGCCCTATCCTTCTATGGCGGGGGAAAAAGAAAAGGATTGTGTCAAACAAAAAGTCTGGTGAATGAGTTACATCATTAGTATACGGTGATCACTTGCAATTGACTTCATTTATAATCTATGTGACCTAGGATGCCCTACTTGTGTCTGTGACTTACTTACCAAGGTTAGTTTCATTTACAAGGAATTGTGCAGGACTGGATGTAAGGTAACTCCGAACCAGTATAAAATCATGGTGTGCTCTTTCCTTTTCTACTTTTACGGCATTTACTTTTATCTACACTTTAAATCTGTGATTGTTTCTATGATTGTTAATTACATCATTCTAAGTAGAATCTTAAAGAATTTGAAAAATATCCATATAATCCATTAAACGCTACTCACCTCCTTCTAGTATTAATTTAGCCTTAAGATCCCTATTCTGCCGACTCACATTTAGTATCAGGGCATTGGTTTTCAAAGTATTCATAATTTAGTTTTTGAAAAAATTTCAATGGAAATTTTTGGTAATATTTTTAACACTGCTTTCTAAACGATAATTTGCAAAATCATCATAATGTTTTTTCATAAATTTGCATCTTTTCATTATAAAAAATCACATGATCTTTTGAAAAGATATGAATTGCAGGAACAGATGTGTTAGATGGCTTCTGGTAAGTAGACACCTGATGATCAAACTCTGTAGATAAAAAAGGACAAATGGGGGTATTGGATAGTGGATACTCAAGGCACATGACTGGAAATTCAAAGATGTTGAAAGATATAGTTTACAAAGATGGTGGATCAGCAAATTTTGGAGACAACTCTAAAGGATATGTGATTCGCATCGGCAATGTCGGTAATTCTAAAACTTAATACTATTTCTATTTTTATGCTAGTTAGAAATTTAAAACATAATCTGTTTAGTATTAGTCAATTGTGTGATAAGGGTTTCAAAATTAAATTCGTAAAAGTTAAATTTGACATTGAAAATAAGGAGTCAAACTTTATATTCGAAGGTATTAGGAAACAAAAAACCAATATATTAAGTATGAAAATCACAAATGACAATTTGTGTCTATTGGTTGAATCAAGTGATCCTTTGATTTGGCATAAAAGATCCAGTCATTTGAATTTCAAACTAGTATCTAAAATTTCTAAAAATGATCTAATTAGAGGTCTTCCTAAAATGAATTTTAAAGTTAATAATTTATGCGCTGCATGTCAATTAGGAAAACTTAGAAAAAGTTCTTTTAAATCAAAAGATATGATTTCTACCTCTCAACCCCTTGAACTTCTTCACTTGGATCTTTTCAATCCCTTACGAATACAATCTATAAATCATAGATATTTATTTGTAATTTTAGAGGATTATTCTAGATTTACCTGGACGATTTTCTTAAAATTTAACAATGATGCTTTTGAAATGTTTAAAATCGTTTGTTAAACGAGTTCAAAATCAAATGACTAGTAGAATTAAAAATATTCGGAGTGATCACAGTGGAGAATTCAAAAACTAAAATTTGAGAATTTCTGTAATAAGAAAGGTATAACTCATAATTTTTCATTTTCAAGAACACCAGAACAAAATGGAGTGGTAGAACATAAAAATAGGATGATTCAAGAGTGCGCTAAAACTACGCTAAATATTAATAATCTACCTATTTTTTTTGGGCAGAAGCAATTTGTACTGTATGTTATGTATATTAAATAGAATTTTAATAAGACCATTAACTTAGAAAATACCATATGAATTATTCTATAATAAAAAGCCTAAAGTATCATATTTTAGAGTTTTTGGTAGCAAATGTTTTATTTAGAGAATTTGGATAAATTTAATGAAATAAGATAAAGGTATCTTTATTGGATATTCGAATAGAAGTAAAGCTCATAGAGTTTTCAATACTAGAACTAATACTATTGAAGAGACATTACATGTCTCATTGATGAAATTTTAAAGCTTATAATCCAAATGTTGATGAAAAGAAATCATTGATAATGCAAACGAAATTAGCAATAACGAGATTACCGAAAATAAAAATAATTCATAAAATTCACATCAAGATAAAAGAGCAAGATACTTGAAAGGTCATCCTACAGAAAATATACTTGAAAATATTTAATCTGTTGTTAAAACTAGAAATCAACTAAATAAAATGAGCAGCATTGCTTTTATTTCAACTATCGAACCTACAAATTTAAAGGAAGCATCAACTGATGATTTATGGATTCTTGCTATGCAAGAGGAATTAAATAAATTTACAAGAAATAATGTATGGTAATTAGTCCCTTGACCAAAGGATAAATCCATAATAGGAACTAAATGGGTATATAGAAAAAAAATAAATGAACAAGGAGAGGTTATGAGAAATAAAGCTCGATTAGTTGCACAAGGTTATTGTCAAGAAGAATAAATAGATTTTGATGAAACCTTTGCACCTGTAGCAAGGTTAGAAGCCATACGAATTTTACTTACTTGCGCTAGTCATAATAATTTAAGCTATATCAAATGGATGTTAAAAGTGCATTTTTAAATGGTTTTATTAAAGAAGATGTATATGTTGAACAACCCTCACCTTTTGAAGATGAAAAACTATGTAATCAGGTTTGCAAATTAAAGAAGGCTTTGTATTGTCTGAAATAGGCTTTAAGAGCTTGGTATGACAGATTTAAATCCTATTTATAACAATTAAATTTTGAAATAGGCAAAGTAGATAGTACACTTTTTATTATAAGAGATAAAAATGATATTTAGTAGTTAATACAAATATATGTAGATGATATCATTTTTTGATCTACCAACGATAAACTAAATAAGGAATTCTCAAAATTAATGATTAAGGAATTTAAAATGAGTCATATGGAAGAGCTAAATTATTTTATAGGATTATAAATAAAACAACTAAGTAACGGAATATTTATTAGTCAAGAAAAATATGCTAAAGATTCAGTTAAGAAATTTGGTATGTTAAATACCAGTGGTAAACCGACTCCCATGGTGACTAATTAAAAATTAAGTAAAGAAGAAAATTCAAAAGATGTAAATCAAAAATTATATAGAGGAATGATTAGATCATTACTCTATATAACTACTAGTAGACCTAATATAATGCATAATATTTGTCTCTATGCAAAATATCCATCTCAACCTAAAGAAACCCATTTAAAATCCGTAAACCAATTTTGTGATGTGTAAACAACACATTAGACTATGGACTCTTTTATCCAAAAGAAGGCTCCTCTGAATTAATTTCATATAGTGATGTTGACTATGCTGGTTGTAAATCAGACCGAAAATGTACAAGTGGAACTTTTCACTTTTTGGGCACTCGTTGGTTTCCTAGTTTAGTAAGAAGCAAAACTCTATATCTCTGTCTATGATAGAAGCATAATATATTTCAGCAGCATTAGCATGTTACAGGTTATCTATATGCAACGTACGTTAAAATATTTTGGTTTAAATTTTATTAAATCACCAATATATTGTGATAATATAAGTGTAATCAATCTATCTAAAAAATCCAACTAATCACGCTAAAACTAAACATATTGATACCACTTTCTAAGAGATAATGAAAACAAAGAAATAATATCACTTGAATTATAAACATCGGAAATCAAATAGCTGATATATTAACAAAACCATTGAACTAAACATCTTTTACTAAGTTAAGAAGAGAGTTATGAATTTGTTCTCTATTGTAAATATAAAAATAATGAATTAAAAATTATAAAATATAAATAAAGACAAAATAATGAAAATTATAACATATATGTCGACATATCCTGTCCCCTTATGTCGACATATTATGGTAATTTTTGTTTTTTTAGTTTTCGTCTAAAATTCAAATCGGTGGTTATATAATAACCAAATTCCGACTTTCTTTTTCATTTCTCTGCATTCTCTTTGTTTTAAACTTTTGAAACAAATAAACTGGCCTCCTTTAATCCCAAGCATTATAGAGAAGAGAATTCATCGTTTTCTTTCCCTTTTCCTACCCAAGGCCCTTTCCAGAACACTACTATGGCAAAAGTTAATAAATTGGAAGGAGAAATGAAAAATGTTCTGGAGATGTTGAGCGATATACAAGTTGTACAACTTTGTATGTCCAAAGAACAAGAGAAAAAAAGTAGAATTCTTTGCAAGTTGCAAAATACCTATTAGACAATCCTATGAATCCAATAGTTATTGAAAATGATTTTAAAATTTTGGCCATTCATACCCCATTCAAGCTAGCGATGATGAAGAAGAAGAGAAAGAAGAGGAAGAAGAAGAGGAAGAAAATATGGAGGAAGACAACGAAGTCCGATGCGTCGGAGAAGTATGTTTCGACCAAGATGGAAATCTCATCGAACAAATAGGGAACCTTTGCCTTCATTATCCTCATTGTCCTATTCACAAATCCCCAATCATTAGGAAATTGCATTAGGATGGTTCTTATCTTTGTTAATTTGATTATGTAGCATGTATATTTATTTTAATTTACCATTTTTTTAATTACTTATATGTACATCTTAAGATATGATTGGATTATGGTGTGGTATTGAATGAATATATAGATTGATTTGGTTACTATTAACGATTTATGTTATCACTTATCATTTCTTATATATCATTATTATCATTATTTCCATTTCATGAAAATATCACTTATTGTTCTTATATAAATCATTCTCATCATCCTTATGTGTCATTAGTATATAATATTTTATTTAGAGGGAGTTAGAGTTTGAGTTAGTGTTAGAGTTATAGTTTTAGGTGATTATTTTTGTTGATGACAAAGGGGGAGAAATATAAAAAATTTAGGCATAGATTAAAGGGGAGTTATATTATATTTTATATACAATGTTGTCATCATCAAAATATAGGAGATTATTAGCACATTGGGTATTGGTTTTGGTGATAACAACTATTAGACATTATATAAAATATAGATACTAATGTTTGTCAAGCTATATATAGTATATAATGTAGGATATTAGACAAGTGTTGATTAAGAAGATTGTACAATATTAAGAGTAGATTCAAGATGCTGACATAGAGTTTCAAGAGTTGGTGAATGAAGATTCATGCGTATTGAACAATTCAAGGTTTCAAGATATTCCAAATAAGTTATTGAGTCGTAGAATTTTCTTAAAACCTTGATAGCACTTTCCTGATCTCTCTCTCTCTCTCTCTTTCTCTAATTTTGTTTTAAATTATTTCTAAAATATCCTGCACTATAGGAAGAAAGGCATCAAATGACGGATCTGCTCCATCGTCTGACTGTATATCTATTTATCGTTAAATCCTATGCCGTCTTATTGTACATCAGACCACACGGATTCCCCGCCATCTGATATGCACTAGCACGACACAAAAAACCATATGTTGTATGATGCTGTGTAGTTAATACCCGCCTATTACCCTGCTATAATCCTGCTATATCTCATAGCGGATTTCTACCGCTACGATTTTTCCATATAGGCCCAAATATAGCATTTCCGCTTTAAGCCCCGCTATTTTAGCTATATCCCGTTATTCCCGCTATATTCTGATATTTCTGCTATATCTTCTTTAAAAGAAATAGATTGAAAAATGAAATTTTCACATTATAAAAATTATGAATTAATTAATTATTTTATTTAATTGAATTTTTAATGTATTTTTAGAAATGAAAATACTCTAATATTCTACTAAATTCAATTATGTTATATAATAGTTTTACGTTTATTTGCAGTATATTCGCTCATATTTTTATTTAAAATTATTTATGTAATAATTATAATTCAATTGAATGTTAATTTTTTATTTAATTATAAATTTATATATTTGTAAAAACATTAAGCACAATTTTTATATGCTATTTTAGAGTCATCCGTTATATCCGGCTATATCTTCGCTGTATCCTTGCTATTACTGTTTTGCACCTCCGCCGCATTGAATCTGCCGAGCGCTTTAACTGCACAGGTCTGATGTTAAAGTATCATTTCTAGAAAATTTTATTTGACAATATAAAAATATTGACCGATATGGATAATTGTTCACAAAATGAAATTCAAATATTTTATTTAAACAAATATTTTATTTCAAATTAAATTCATATACAATACAACTTTCACTTTCACTCTGTTTACATTTTCAAATACAACTTTCACTATCACTCTCATATATACAACATCTCTATACACTCTCATATACAACATCTCTTTTACGCACACTCACTCACACGAGTTTATTTTTGATGTTGATCTCGATTTGCTTGCTACAGCTTACGTCCAGCTATCTCCTATACCTGTCAAATAAATAATGCAGTAAAATAAAAAATAAACAAACCAAAATTTCAAAAATAAAATTGAATTTGAATATTAGTATTGCCTCAGTTTATGAGTTTGTTTTTCTCCATGTATTAGACAAGGACAAATATATATGTGCACGGACAACCTATGGAATGCATAGTGTATCACCGTGAATATCACAAGGCCGAGCCTCAATCCAATCTCAAAGACAAGTGTGCACAAGGTCAGACCATGCAGTGTACATAAGCATTCGACAATACACAGTCACACATACATACATACATATTTATGCATGTATATATAGTGTAGCAAACACAAGTGATGACCGAAATATAGTGCAACGAACACAAGTGCAGCGAACACAAGTGCATCGAACATCACCAAAGGGACAGCTCGACTGTGACGACCCGCGAATCTGCACCCTCTGAACCGATAATAAAGCACACATGTTGATCCAAAGAGAACATAATAGAAGATGATCATGAGAAAGAAAAGAGAGGTTGAGAAGAAAGAGAGAAGAAAGAAGAAAAGAAGAGAAGAAGAAGAGAAAAGAAGAACCAAAATAATACAGAATTTCACATCGCAGCGGAATAACATATAATATAGATCAATAATCTTTACAAAAAGAAACTGTACTATACACAAATCAATATCAGAGTACACAATAAATAATCATCATCTTGGACCGTTATAATAACATGTCCTCACAAACGCTGATGATTTACAACAATAACAACAGTGCAAAGCAATGGAAAAATAAACAGATACGTGTATATGACATGAAGATCTCCAGCTTGCCTCTTGAAGCTCCAAAAGCACCAAATATGAACATGCAAATATACTCGGTCCAACCAGAGCATTGAAAGGGAAGAAATCCCAGATCAGTCTTGTAAACCAGCATGAGAAAAAACATCTCAACTGAATTTATAAAGTTATCAAAACTTTTTCTTTATTAAAATGAAAGGTATCTCGTAAGACCACATCCACATATAAACACGGACGGGTTTTTCTCTTGCGATAACCAAAACCTTTTCATATCAAATCATGTTATATTATAATAGTATCTATTATACAAATATTAATCAACATAGCTGAAATTGTTACCATTATTAAATTCCAGAAATACTAGGCTCTACAAACAAAATGGCCAGCATGTAGTGGATATTGGGTTTCCATCTAAATGACTAGGTGAAGGGACTACCTTTCTGAGCCAAACTCGGTACACCTCTAGAGGGATGTACCTAGGGTCCAGATACTGGACACCTAAACCAACACAAGACCGGTCTACCCCTTCCAGGAAAGTATCGAATATGTCATCACTCTGGTCGTTACGACCTAAATCCGTGGGCACAAGCATACATCAACAATAATCATATACACGACGTCATAGCGTGTAAAGATATATCAAGAAGAGTGATGACATCTCCTAATGGGAGCGACCCACTTAGCCTTGCTGCTTCTATCCCTATTTCATTCATATTCCAGGGAGTGAGGCCAAAAGAGGTATCGAGGCCAAAAGAGGTATCGATTACCTTTCACATATCGCATATCATCATCATCATCATCATCATCATCATCATCATTATCTTTGAATGTCAGATTGCTATTCCTGTTGACTACTAATTGCCTTCCACAAAAATCAACCCTTGACCTCGTATGTCTCAAGGAGGGTGTTAAGCTAAAAGAAGTTTCCTTCTCTGCTACCACATGATGTACGTTTGTAGAAACCAATGTACGTAATTTTAGAAATGAAATGTAAGAACTCATCCATACAAGTTGTCCAGGAACAGGACAAACCGAAGGTACTCTCCTAGCACATCCTATAGGATTAGTAGCAACGGTCCTTGCAATAGATATTTCATAATGAAGAGACTACTGCTACTATATGTATATTGGGATTTTAACCCCAGATGATCAACAATCAGTCCTTCACTATCGAAATCCTAAATATCAATATTAGTGAACAACCTGCACAATCGTCGCATATATGTTGGTCCGAAGTGGTTTTCAAATAAATCTGATCTCGGTATCATTGCACCAACAATGCAAAAGTGTTTCTCAACCTCATACAAAAACCAAGTCTCATAGACTTATCACGTCTCCAACTTTCAACTTGCTATCCTTCGGCCAAGATGGAAGCTCGGTAGATAGGAGTAATAAACTCATTCCGCACTGCTCAAATCAGCATCCTTTACACCAAACAATAAACCAATTCAATATTTCAATATTTGGAAAACATTTTCATATACTTATTTTAATAATAAGTGAATTCACAAGTCATTTTATTTTCAACACTTAGGAAATATTTCATATACTTAAATCGATGATTAAGAATATATGCAAATCTTTTTAAGGAAAACATTCTTCAAATATATGTTATCTGAGTCAAATCGAATGTTACGTAAAACATTGTTACGACAACCTAAAAATACTAGTATAGGGATTCAACAAACCATATTTAATATTTCCTTTCGTTAATCATTTACTATAACAAAATGTTACTGTCCATTCCTTCCTTACTTTTCACGAAAAGGTCTATTTCAACAATAAATATAAAAATCTATGTTTTCGATGCTTAAATGCATTTTAGATTGCTTTTCCAAACCATTAAAACTCCATTTTAATTTGTCACTTCCAAAACATTCATTTAAAGGATTATTCACTTTAAAAAAACATGAATATGATTCCTTTATAAACTTTCATATCTAACTTATCAAATTAAGTATATTTCACATTTATAAAACCATGTTTATAAATTATTATCTATATTTTATAAAAACTTCCATACATAAAACTCCCTTATTACCAATTTCCATTTATCTCTTTTATATGTCAAAATCCAATTGTAAGTTAGTTTACTTATAAATATCATTATTTGCAGATTCATTCTCTTTATAACTTCATCAATTTATAACCCTTCTTTACTTATAAGATTCATTTACAACTATGTTTTTAACACTTATAAAACTCGTTTATAACTCCATTAGTTTTATTTATAAAATAACAATTTTATAACTCTTATACAAAACCATTTATATAAGTTCAAAATTCTCAATTTAGCCTATTTTACAAAATAGTTAACTCCATATTTTCAGTAGTATTTAAGTATATTTCACAAAAAAATAATTTTTATGAAATAAAAATTATAGATTTTTATTCATTTAAAATAAATTCATATCTTTAACATTCAAAAATGATTAAAACACATATTTTCAAAATCACTTTGAAATCCAGTTTAATTAAAATCATCATTTCTATATTTTAAATTCCAATAATATGGCTCGATGCTGCAAAAGTACTAAATAAGAGGATTCACATCAATAGCAACAATCATGGCATCCACCACATCACATATCACATAGTACAACATATATAACAATTTGTGTAAATAAACATCAATAATAGTGAGGAATCCTATGGATCCATCCAACCTATCACCTGCAACAAATGCACATATGAGAAAAATATGTACAATGTCTTCTTCGAGGCAGACATGCGTACATAGAGTTATCCGCTCATACACGGGAGCATATAGGGTCTCATCCGCTAAAATATGCGGGAATATATCCAACCAATATATATATATATATATTCATACATCATCCAAAAAATCATCAATCATAATAAATATAATATTTTCCACTTATATAAAAAATATTAGTGGGTCAGAGAGTGTGAGTTTTACTCACTTGGGTTGCATTCACCGTTGGGCATTTATTTCGATTAAAATTAAACGAACATATAATTTTAACCAAAATTTTCAATAGCTCTAAATCCATCTAAAGCATCTCTAAAATGTAGTGCTCGACAATACGAATCCAAGCTGCTTGTTTCGTGCAAAACATACCTCGTATGAAATAGATGTGGATTTTTAAACATTCGAATGATAATTCAAAATTAATTATACATAATTACAGTAATTACCAATCAACCCATGTTTAAACTTTCTTCCTCCTTCCTGTATGCGAGCACGCATTCGAACCTAACTCCACCAGCTTTGACCGGCCGTTGCTCCACCTATAAGCCACAGGAGATTGCTTGAGCTCCACCATCCGAAAGCTTTCACTACCACGCAGCCGTGGCCAGAGGTCGGCTTTACCTACTGCCATTCTCACCTCGCATTTCTCCCTTGACCTAGGCACGGACGTGGCCATCCTATGCCGCCATTCGACGATGATAGCTCATTCCATCCGTTGGATATGTAGAGCTCGCGATGCTCTACGATTTTGCTTCAGAATTCGAAGGCGAATTTTTTACGGATTGAGAGATATTGAGGGGGAAAGAAGATGAGATTCTGGCCATTGAATCTGAATGGCGGCTAGGGTTTATTAGGGTTAGGGTTTTGAGTTATAGGGTGTGTGTATCCTTATATAGACATGTTTTCAAGCACTATTCACTCGATAAATTTCTGAACTCCAATCTAAGCATGCCGCTTTGCGTTTATAATGTTTTACCCATATTCCGAACATAATGAAATATATATCAAAAGCCAATTCCATCGTATTTGGAAGATTGGTTTTCAAATCGAGTTATTTTAGTTAAAGTTCCTTAATAAATTTCTAGGCGTTTTTAATTCGCACGATCAAACCGTAAGTCCAATTGACATGAAATTTGGAATCCTATAATAATATACTATTATGGATCTAATGAAACTGGTTTCAACGAAATCCGATACAGTGTCAAAAATGAGTATTTTCTCACATTACTTAAATATTAAAATTTTCAATTTCTGCCAAATCGCTTTTAATTCAGTTTTAGTACTTCGCTAAGTCCATTCAAATTTCAAATAGCATTTAAAACAATGTTAGAAATCATATTTATTCACATTAGATTCCAAATTCAATTAATTAACTGATTTAACTTATAATATTCATTTTACAATATTTAAAACCAATTAAATATTTTAAATTTAGACGACTGAAAAATTAAGTCATTACATTCTTTCCCCCTTAAAAGAATTTCAACCTCGAAATTACTAAGTAGGAAAAATGCTACAACTCCATTAACTTTCAAAACCAATTAGATGAAATTAATTATCAAATTCTTTTAAGTGTTTAACTTTTCCAAAATCATTTAGTTGCAACTTTTTTTAATTTTTTATAAAAACTTTTCTAGGTATCCAAATTCATTTATAGTTATTAACTAATATTATTCCAAAAAATCAACTATCATCATTTCAATTTATAACTCAAAAATCAAAACCTTTAGTTATAAAAAAAATTCCAAAATTTCTCCAAAAATTTTCTAGCACCTTAAATTTTCAGAAAAATTCGTCTTAGCCTCGTTTGCACGGTTCGATCGGGAAAAATCACAATATATATATATATATATATATCATAAATATACATCTCATCTTCGAGGATGAGGCATCTCTAAGGGAAAAAATGTAAAAGTACGATATATAATCTGAGATATTACTTATATGTATTTCACAAGCATATACGGCTAATATAGCGCGAAAGCGATCTCCAAATGCGAAGCAACACCGTCCGCGCCTACTATACACTCAACAAACAAATTAAAAACATATATATGGGAATAAATCACAATATTTAACACAACTATACAACAATATATACAAAAAAACACATGCAAACAAAGAAACCATCAATAATTAACATCCATCCAATGTAACCAAATCAATATACATTCATTTCTCATTATTTTCATTGTATCAGTTTTCAATTTATTCACATTTGATTCATTAACATTGGATTTTACTAACATCCATTTATTCATATTCAATTAATTTACGTCCACTAATTTACATTCAGTTTAGTTCACTTTCAATTCAAATCAAATTCAATTCTATGGGTTCACTTTACTTTCATTTTGATTATTTAGTTTTCAATTTCATTAATTCAATTTCATTAATATATAACAAATTTCTATTCAATCAACTAACATCCAACTAACAACCAAGGCATATCCAACATAACCAAATTTATTTAATTTACACTCAAACATTCATATTTACTTCGTTTACATTCAATTTGGTTTAACACATTTAATTCTGATTGGTTGATATTCAATATTCACATTCTTTGTTAATACTCAATTTAGATTTAGATTATGTTGAATCATATTTCATTTCATAAAATTTCCACTTGAGTTTAATTCAACATTTTATACAACACTTCCAATGCTATTATTAATTCATAACTTCTTGACTTAAATTTTATTCCAACATTCCCAATTTAAGTTATACTTAATATAACAAATAATCATCCCAAACTATATTCAATTAGCTAATTTATTTTACAACCATAGTTGAATTTCATTTGACAATTCAAGTTTATATTTATATTCATCACTTCAACTTTTAATTCACTTGATATCTAATTCAACTTCATTTAAATCTTAACTCAAATTAAATTTCTTTCCAACCTCTTTTTATATTTCTTAAGTTAACTTCCTTTCCTACATTCGTCTTATTTAACTTAAGTTTCAACTTATAATTCCAATTCAGAATCCATTTCTTAATATTTCATAATTAATCAATTTAATTTTTTTTCCAACTTATTATTACAAAATTCATAAGTTATACAACTTAGTTATTTAAACTTTCAAATTCATATTATATGATCACTTACCACTTAAGTTTAATTTTCATTTCAATAACTTATCTAATCTAGTTCAAATCCAATTCATTTTATTTAACTTTCCTTTAGTTAAATTTCAAGTCATATATTTTATTATGCTAACTCAAATTTATTTAACTTCACTAAAATTAAATTTTATTTAATATTGTGAATCCAAACTCATTTTACATATATTTCAATTTCATGCTCTAATTCTAAATTCAAATTTGTTTATCACATCAATGCTTAAATTTTCAATTTACTAATGGTAGAAAATCCATCACATAGAAACTCAAAAATGATACCGATGCTGCTGCATTCATCACCCTTATTATTTTTCAACAACGGTAGTGAATTCAGTGCTTTATATTCTTTTAAAATCCCTTTTTATATTTATAAATCACTTTCACAAATTTATACATATATAATTTTACTTTACTTCTCTGCTTATATAAGTTCATTTCAATTTTGCTTATCTTTATTTAGATTTATAGTAATATCTTTTATTTAAACATAACAACAAATAACAAATGATAATAATCAAGTATTATCATTCATTAACCACCAACAAATCGTATACGATTATATAAAATATAATCAAGGTAAAATTATTTCATTTGTCCAATTCAAAACAATATACAACATTTTTATATCACTAATAAATACGCGCTCATATATATACACAATCAACTCATTCTATGGTATTACTAACCGTATCTATAATGAGTACACATCAAAGCCTAGGAGTATACTAAACTTAAGCTCTGATACCTGCTGTGATGACCCACAAATCTGCACCCTGTGAACCGATAATAAACCACATATGTCGACCCAAAGAAAACAAAATTGCAGATGATCATGAGAAAGAAAATAGAGGGTAAGAAGAAAGAGAAAACAAAGAAGAAGATAAAAGAAGAAGAAGAAGAGAGAAGCAGAACCAAAACAATACAGAATTTTACATCGCAGCGGAATAACATATAATATAGATCAATAATCTTTACAAAGAGAAACTGTACTATATATAAATCAATATCAGAGTATACTATAAGTAATCATCAGCTTGGACAGTTATAATAACATATCCTTGCAAATGCTAATAATTTACAGCAACAATGATGCAAAGCAGCAGAAAAATAAACAGATACGTGTATACGACATGAAGATCTCTTGCTCTCCCACTGAAGCTCCAAAAGCACCAAATTTGAACCTGTAAATATACTCAGTCTGACCGGAGCATTGACACGGAAGAACGCCTGGATTAGTATAGTAAAGCAGCATGAGAAAAGGACATCTCAACTAAATTTATGAAGTTATCAAAACTTTTGCTTTACCAAAACAAAAGGTTTCTCGTAAGGCACGTCCACACACAAACACATATGGGTTATTCTCTTACAATAACCAAACCCTTTTCATGTCAAATCATGTTATATTATAATAATGTCTATTATACAAATAATAATCAACATAGTTGAAATTGTTACCATTATTAAATTCCAGCAATACTAGGCTCTACAAACAAAATGGCAAGCACGTAGTGGATTTTAGATTTCTATAGAAATGACTAGGTGAAGGGACTACCTCTCCCAGCCAAACTCGGTACACCTCTATAATGATGTACCTAGGGTTCAAATACTAGGCGCCTAAACCAACAAAAGACCGGCCTACCCCTTCCTGGATAATACCGAATATGTCATCACTCTGGTCGTTACTGACCTAAATCCATGGCCATAAGCATACATCAACAATAATCAAATACACGACGTCATATCGTGTAAAAATATATCTAGAAGAGTGATGACATCTCCTAATGGAAGCAACTTACTTAGCCTTGCTGCTTCTATCCCTGTTTCAATCATTTTTTGAGGAGTGAGGCCAAAAGAGGTATCGGTTACCTTTCATATATCACATATCATAATCCTCATCATCGTCTTTTAATGCCACATTACCATTCCCATTGATTACTAATTGCTTTCCGCAAAAATACAACCCTTGAGCTCGTATGTCTCAAAGAGGGTGTTAAGTTAAAAGAAGTTGCCTTCTCCGCCACCATAAGATGTACGTTTGTAAAAACCAATGTACGTAACCTTAGAAATGCAACGTCAGACACTCATTCATACAAGTTGTCCAGGAACAGGACAAACCGAAGGTACTTATCTACCACATACTATAGGATTAGTAACGACAACCTTTGTAATGGATATTTATAATAAAGAGACTACCGCTACTATATGTATATTGGGATTTTAACCCCAAATGATCAACAAGTAGTCCTTCACTATGAAAATCCTAAATATCTATATCATCGACCAACCTGCACAATCGTCGCATATATGTTGATCCGAAGTGGTTTTCAGATATATTCGATCCCGGTATCTTCGCACCAACAACGCAAAAGCATTTCTCAACCTCATATAGAAACCAAATCTCATAGACTTATCACATCTCTAATTTTCAACTTGCTATCTTCGGCTAAGATGGAAGCTCGGTAGATATGAGTAATCAGCTCAATCCGCACTACTCGAATCAACATCCTTTACACCAAACAATAATCAAGCCTACATAGATTGACTACGTACTAAGTGTACGACTTATTGGTTTCCACATCAAGTTGAGAAACTAAAATGGCCAAAAATAAAATTTAGCACTTAAACAGTAACTAGGGCTGATTTATTAATCTTTCGTTAATTAAATCACTTTTCCAAATCATTTACTTCAAATTATCTTGAAATTGATATAATTCCAAAACCATTTCAATATTTTAATATTTGGAAAACATTTCCATATATAGTTATTTTAATAATAAGTTAATTCACAAATCATTTTATTTTCAACACTTAGGAAATATTTTATATACTTAAATCAATGATTAAGTATATATGAAAATCTTTTTAAGGATTACATTCTTCAAATATATGTTATTTGAGTCAAAAAGATTGTTGTGCAAACTATCGCCACGACAACCTAAAAATACTAATATAGGGCTTCAACTAACTTCATTTAAAATTTCCTTTCAAAAATCATTTACTATAACAATATGTTACAGTCCATGCCTTCCTTACTTTTCACGAAAATGTCTATTTCAACAATAAATGTTGAAATCTATGTTTTCGATACTTGGCGTACTTTAGATTGCTTTTCCAAACCGTTTAATCTCCATTTTAATATCACTTCCAAAACATTCATTTAAAGGATTATTCATTTTAAATAAACATGAATATGACTTTATAAACTTTCATATCTAACTTATCAAATTAAGTAGATTTCACATTTATAAAACCATGTTTATAAATTCTTATCAATATTTTACAAAAACTTTCATATATAAAACTCCCTTATTAACAATTTCCATTTATCTCATTTATATGTCAAAATTAAATTATATGTTAATTTACTTATTAATCTCATTATTTGCAAATTCATTCTTTTGATAACTTCATCAATTTATAACCCTTATTTACTTATAAGATTCATTAACAACTACGTTTTAACACTTATAAAAATCATTTATAATTCCATTAATTTTATTTATAAAATATCATTTTTATAAATCTTACAATAAACCATTTATATAAGTTCAAAATTCTCAATTTAGCCAATTTTACAAAATAGTTAACTCCATATTTTCAAAAATCATATTTAAGTATATTTCATAAAAACATAATTTTTATGACATAAAAATTATAACCTTTTATTCATTTAGAATAAATTCATTTCTTTAACAATTCAAAATTATTAAAACGTATATATTTTCAAAATCATTTTGAAATCCTTTTTAAATTGAAATCATCATTTCTATATTTTGAATTCCAAAAATATGGCCTAATGCTGCAAAGTACTAAGTCAGGTGATTCACATCAATAATAGCAATCATGGCATCCATCACATCAAATATCACATAATACAACATATATAACAATATGTGTAAATAAACATCAACCATAGTGAGAAATCCTATTGGATCCCTCCAACCTGTCACATTTGCAATAAATACACATATGAGAAAAATATGTACAATGTCTGCTTCAAAGCAGATGCGCGTATAAAGGGTCATCCTCTCATACACGAGAATGTATAGGGTCTCATTCGCTAAAATATGCAGGAATATATCGAACCAATCAATATATATATATATATATCATACATTATCCAAAATATCATTAATCATCATAAATAAATTATTTTCCACTTATATAAAAATATAAGCGGGCCAGAGAGTGTGAGTTTTACTCACTTTGGTTACATTCCCGTTGCAGCATTTATTTCGATTAAAATTAAACGAGCATTTAATTTTAACCAAAATTTTCAACAACTCTAAATCCATCCAAACCAGCTCTAAAATGTAGTGCTCTTCAATACGAATCCAATGCCGCTTGTTTCGTACGAAACAGACCTCGTATGAAATAGATATGGATTTTTAAACATTCGAATAATAATTTAAAATTAATTATACTTAATTAACGCACTTTACCAATCAACCCATGTTTAAACTTTCTTCCTCCCTCCTGTACGGGAGCATACGTTCGAACCTAACTCCATCAGCTTTGACCGACCACCACTCCACCTACAAGCCACCAAAGATTGTTCGAGCTCCATCATACAAATGCCCATACCACCACACAGCCGCGGCCAGAGGCTGGCCTCACCTACTGCCGCCATCGCCTCGCATTTCCCCCTCGACCTGGGAACGAACACGGCCATCCCCTGCCTCCATTCGATGATGATAGCTCATCCCATCCGTTGGATATGTAGAGCTCGCGATGCTCTACGATTTTCTTTAGAACTCGAAGGCCATTTCTTTACGGATTGAGAGATATTGAGGGACAAAGAAGAAGAGATTTTGGCTATTGAATCTGAATGGAGGCTAGGGTTTACTAGGGTTATTGTTTTGAGTTGTGGGGTGTGTGTTCTTATATAGACAAGTTTTCACGTACTATTTACTCGATAAATTTTCAAACTCCAATTGAAGCATGCCACCTGGTGTTAATAATGTTTTACCTCTATTCCGAACACAATGGAATATATATCGAAAGCCAATTCCATCGTATTTGGAAGATAGGTTTGCGAATCGATTTATTTTAATTAAGTTTCCTTAATAAATTTCTAGGCCTTTTTAATTCATAAAATCGCAAGTCCAATCGACATGAAATTTTGAATCCTATAATAATATACTATTACGGGTCTAATGAAACAGGTTTCGTCAAAATCCAAGACAGTGTAAAAAATGACTATTTTCGCATGTTAATTAAATATTAAAATTTCCAATTTTTGCCAAATCGCTTTTAGTTTTATTTTAAAACTTCACTAACTCCATTCAAATTCAAATAGAATTTAAAACAACGCTACAAATCATTTTTATTCACATTAGATTCCAAATTCAATTAATTAACTCATTTAACTTATAATATTCATTTTTCAATATTTAAAATCAATTAAATATTCTAAATTCAGATGACTGAAAAACTAGGTCGTTACATCAACAGAACTGAAGACCAGAATATGGTGTAGCAAACACAAATGCATAAGCTCTGATTAGTAAACCGAAATGAAACAAAATGGAAATCAGCTTCAGGCCAAAATATGAATAGACATGAACAAAGATGCATGTACATGTGTATTTGGTCAATATTACTGCAACAATAAGCATGAATTGTGATTTAGATTGAACAAGGCAACAAGATAGAAATTAGATTCAGGCAAACACACGGTGCATCAAGAGGAGATACACGCAGCTACAACTCGATAGCATATACATCAAGAAACTAACTTAGTGCAAACATAATTTACGTGTTGAAAAAAAGTTAACCTCAAAATGGCTCAGAAACTCAAAATGGTTCAGAACTGAAAACAAGTTTGACTAAACCTCAAAATTGTTCAAGCTCAAGGCTACTCGACTGTACATATAAACATACAAGTGCATACAACAAGTATATACAAGTGTATACAAGCATATACAAGCACATACAAGTACATACAATTATGTAAAAGAAATGAATTGGAACAAGATTTGTAATTGAACCAAATCAGACTCATGTACAAAAGGCAGTTCACACATATCTGTAGATATAAGAACATTCACACATATATACTTATATTGAACGAACTGGATATTCGACTCTCGAAAATTGACACTAATACATCCATTGTATCATATGTCGAGAAATTGAACGTCGAAAAACTCGGTTGTTAGGGGAAAGAAGAAGAAAGAAGATAAGAAGAAAACTAAATAACATAAAATCTCACAGTGGAATGAATTATCTATAATATACCATAAATCTTTACACAAAAATAAAACTGTAACACACACACGTACAAACATCAATCAGAGTATACTAACCTATTTCAATCAGGACAGTTATAACAGTCTGTCCTGATAATACACCAATGAATATAGCAGGAAAATAACCATCTACGTGAATACGTCTTTGGGACTCCAGCTTGTCTCTTGAAGCTCCAAGTATCCAATCTAATATGTAATATGCTCGATCTGACTCGAGCATTATAATAAAATAACTACCGAGTCAGTCTGGAAAACCAGCGTGAGAAAACACATCTCACTGGATTTAAAGTTATAAGAAAATCTTTGAAATTAAAAGGTATCCCGTAAGACCACGCCACACATAAACACGACGGGTTTTTACTTTATGATAACCAAAACATTTTTATAGAAAATCCAGTGATATTATAATAGTGTCTAAGTACAAATACTTATTAAAATAGCCGAAGTTGTTACATTAATTAGATTCCAGCATATTAGGCTCTACAATCAAAACCATAAAGTCACGTATTGGAGAATGGATTCCATGCTATGATCAGGTAAGGAACTACCTCCGATGGGTGCATCTCAAGATCAATGCACCCGGGTCTGACAAGAACATCTTGTACCCTGCCACACAAAACCGTCCTACCACTTGACTTGTAGTACAGAATATGTCATCATCTTGGTCTTTCAACCTTGATCAAGATCTCTCATGCATAATCAAATCCATCAAAATAGGGTAATCTAGAAAGATGATGACATACCCTAATGGGAGCGACCCACTTAGCCCTACTGCATTCCCTGCTTTAGTCATTTCTCGGTTAATAAGGCTTGAGGCTACGATCTCCTTTCAAGAAATTTGCACTTCGAATGCTCATTGCCCTCCATTGATAATGTGCTGATGGCATTCATAAATACAAGTCCGTTTTGGGTCTGAACGAAACTGAAGGAGCTATTCCTACTATATCCATTTTCAAATCACCCTCGGGATTAGTAGCGATTAGCCCTTGCACTTCACATCTCTATCTTGATTCCATGCTCTTCACGATGTCTTCACTTCGAAATCCATTCATTAGATTGAAGTGGTTTTCAGATAACATATCTGATCCCGGTCTCTTCGAAACAACGTTCGATCATTTTCAGTAAACTCAACTCCGGTTCTATAGGAAATAAACAAACAAAGACAAGATTGGAGATCATCTCCAAACCGTCGATGGACGGATTTTCTTATCATCGTCCTAGAAGAACGAAATGAGATTTATACGCACAGTACAACATCATCGAAGATGACTATACCATATAACTCACGTGTTTCTCCTAGATATTTCCAAAGTTACGTCGATTCTATTTTCAATAGTCAGTTATTTAACTATCGAATAACAAACTTTCAATGAAGATTTTATTTCATTTGGAAAATCAACATCATCTCAGTATATAAGCACTCACTAGCCCCTTTTAATAAGTCTTTAAACATACAATTACTTTGTAAATTACTTGTACATAAACACATTTAAAAGATATACTCTCAAATCCTTGTATTTCCCAATTTAGTAGTAGCCATATAATTATTCCAACGGTATAAGAATGTCGACAAAACCTAGAAAAGTTTCCTTTTTATTTGATTCTCAAATCGTTTATAATTCGTTCATAAACCATGTAGTAATCCTTTATAAAATCTTAATCTTTCAAATATATTTCCGTGGTCCCAGAAATAATTTAAAATATTTTACTTCAAACACCATTATGTAATAATGATTATTAACACTAAAATTTATAAGTTTTTAAACATCTTAAAAATGATAATTAATAACTTCAAAATATTGTTTAAAAACAATAATAATTAACCTTTACCATTTTCATGGATAAAAATAAATTGTATTTAAAACCTTATTAATAATCGTTAATATTAATTCCAAACCATAATTATTCTTGGGATAAATAACTACTTTTGTTTTATAAATTCTTAAAACACATTAAATATAAACAAATAACTTTTAAACAATATTAATAATTAAATAACTTTAAAATAATATTAATATAATTATATAACTTTAAAATAATATTAATATATTTAATGAGAAAATCCTTAAAATATTTTCAAAATATAATTTCGGATTTTAAAAATCATTTTTGTCTCAAAACTATTTTCGACTTAGTCGGCAATTTATAGTTATTTCAAAATACCAATTTGATGCCCATAGCCACCTAACACTTATCTAATATCAATATTGATTTTGTATCACTACTAGGTTTTATTTTCAAACATACAACGATGTTACAACCACATCATCCAAAATCATATTTATTATTCAATAATCCATATAAAGGAAATATTATTGAATAATATAATTCAATAATAGCGAGGAATCCCGTTGGATCCCTCAAACCTGTTGTTCCCTGCATCACAAATGTTAGATAATTAATAAATATAAATCAACTGCTTCGAGGTCAGATTCATATCGAAGGATCATCCGCTCTTACATGGGAACGTAATAGGGTCTCATCTGCTCTAATGGGCGGGAATATTCAATCCAACTAATAAAATATAGTAATTCATCCAAAGAATCACTCAACAATTTTCATCAACTGCATATTATACTAGTTATCTAAAAAGGTGAGATTAACTCACCAAAATCTTTTTTGCCGTCGAGGCGTTCCGGTTTGGAACTAAAGCCGGACGACACCGATTTTAGCCTAAAATTCACCAGTCTCCAATTTCATTCAATCCAGTTTCAATGCAAAGCTTTCGTCGTTACGAGCGCAACGCAAAAAATTTCATCTCGATCGGACCTCGAGTGAGAGAGTTATTGAATTTTATAAGTTATCGATATTTAAATTTAAAAAATAATTAAACTAATTATAATTTCTATATAATTGCAGTTATACCCTTACTCCTTCTTCCCCATCCCATTTTCTATACACGCCAATGTACATGGCCATGCACACCAAGCTAGGATATGGAGCTACGCTCCGCTAAACTTCATTTCGACGATTCCGTTGAACTTCTCTTGCGAATCTCCACCCTCCCATACCGAATTCATCGACTTCACCATCCCCTTGTGAAACGTGACTTGACGGCAGCGCCTCCTTCCTAATGTCTCGATCCCCAATTGTTGACCAAGAACCATGAATTTTCTCGCTTAGGTGCCATCTTCCTTCTCGAATCTAAATATGATATCCAATTCGCCAAACTCTCCCTCCATTAGCCACAAACCCAAGCCTTAGCCCCAAAATCCATGCGTCCTCACCGTCGAACTTCACAAACAACTGCCGCACCTCCAACCAAGCATGCCAGAAGGAAGCTCTACTCGAAATATGAATTTTATAATTGGTTTTTTGATTTTTAAGTAAGTATAAATTGAAAGATAAATTTTTGATTTTTTTTCCTCGCTGTAAGCTGTGTTTAAATAAAAGGGGGAAAGAAGGATGAAAGTCAGCATGTAGGCTGGCTTGTTCATGGTAGGGTAGGGTGCTGATATGAAATTACTGGTCACATCTAAGAAAATATAATATTTAAAATTCAAAATATCTAGGCATGAAATTCGTACCCCAATCGAGGCGTGCCGCCTGGCGTTCCTAATGTTATACCTCTATTCCGAACGCAATAAACTAGTCTCGAACCCCAGTTCGATTGTTTGCAGAAGATAGCTTTTTGAACCCAATTATAATATTAAATTTTCAATATTAATTTCAATGCGTTTCTATCCCGTACAACCAAACAGTGCATCTGATCGCTACAAAATATGACGATGTGTTATAATTCATTATTACAGACCAAATGGCATTAATTTTATCAAAATCAAAGACTGTGCCCCGAAAGGATATTTTTATATGTTAATTAAAATGAGTTATTTTCAAAATCAGTTAAATCACTTTAAATCCAATTAAATTTTTTTATTATCTTTATTCTTGTCAAATAAAATTTGAATAAGCTTTGAAATTATTTACCAGGCTTAAAACCCAAGATTCAATTATTTAAGAAAATTTCAATTTTTAAACTCAATGATTAAATTATCCATTAAATCACTATATTTGGAATTTAAGTTATTTAACCTATAAAGTTAACTTTTCAATATTTAAAATTAATTAAATATTCTTATTTCAAATAACTAAAATTATGAGTCGTTACATTCTTTCCCCCTTAAAAGAATTTCGTCCCCGAAATTTGCCAAGGTAGGAAAAATGCCCAAACTAATTACTTTTTCTTAAACAAATTAGTTGAAGTAATTTCCCAAAAATCAATTTTTGGAAACCTTGTTATTACTTTTACTAAGTTCCTAAATTCATCCGTAGGTTCCAACCAATATTATCCATTCAATCATTTTAGGTTATAACTCAAAATCAATTTTTAGTTATTAAAAATTTTCTTCAAAATTTCCAACTCTTTAAATTTTTCAAAAAATTCTTCAGCATCTCCTTTGCTCGTCTAGGTCAGAACAACTACAAATCACCACTACGCGTCCAAACCAGCAAAGAAAATAAAGCCAAGTGGCTCAACTGTAAAACCATCAAATCAAACAACAATATAAACATGTACCTTTTTGTTGGGAAACTAATTTAACCTATGAAACCAAAGGCATCAAATTAGCCGTGTGTTGATATACCTGCATCTTATTTCTCAATGATGTCTAATCATATAGTTCACAATCATATTATTCTGCATTTTCAATTTTCAAAATTTTCTCTGCTAAAACCGTACGATGTACAAAAATCATTCGTACACACATCTCAATCCGATCGCTCGCTCGGTCACACAATTTCATTTCTGAACTAGTATCGTTCACACTACCACTCTAATGCGGACTTAGATCTGGTTCCTCGATTAGAAACCATCATTCTCCTTGTACAACCATATACTATAATAGAGAATTCTAGAATCAATCTAAAACCCATATCTAGTGTTCGCCATCGAGAATCGAGTGAAAAATTCCAACTCAGATCGATATAAATCATCTCAAAATCCTGTGCTCGAATCTGGATCAAACCGTCATGCAAATAAAATAATATACGTATAACTTACATATTTATTTCAATTGATTTGTTAGCGATCCCAATTTCTCTTTTTCACATTCATTTCATTTACAGTCAATTATTCGCAATGCTTTATTCACATTCATTATTTACTTAGTATATCCTTTCTATACTAATTATCTCTTTAGAACTATTCCATCAAATTTTCTTAAGTCTATTGTATACAGTTTACACAAAATCTCTTATGTTTATTACCACTTCACCGCTTAAGTCTTTATCCATTTTTTAACCAAACTCAATTTCATTCTTCAATTTCAACATTTTAATTTATCAATCAACATTCCAAACCATATCCAATTAACTAATTAATTTAATTAGTTCCATCATTAATTTATTTCAAATCTCAATCAATTCCATTTCCAAAAATCATTGCATTTAGCGTACTTAGGTCCAATTCCTTTTCAAAATTCATTTTTGTAAAACTTATCTTAAGTTAAATTTCATTCCCAAGTTCAGTTCCAAATTTAATTTTCTTCAAATTCATATTCAATAATTTAAAACATTGTTCCACTTACTACTTTACAAAATTTATAAGTTATCAAACTTATTTTCTCATATTTTCAACAAAACATTTTAAATAAAAATTCTATAGTTTAAACACCTCGTTCTAAAGTATTTCAAATCATTTTTGATGTATACGCGCACACACACTTACAATCCCTTGGTATATCAAATCATTCTTTTGAATTTTTGAAATCAAAACCAGTTTTATCAAAATAAAATTCTAATGCTAGCAATTCCTCTCTTGGAAACTCGAAAATGAATATCGACGATGCTGCAGTCATCACCGAAATTATAATCAGCGACTGAAGTGAGTTAAGTGTTTTCTATTCCTTTTAAACCCTATTAAATATTTCAATCCAATAGTATTTTCCAAATAATACTTTATTTTTTCCAAAACTTTGAAAAATCATTTTCAAAACCAACGGGATTTAAATTTCCACATTTCCAGCTTTTAAATCCTTTTTACTTACAAACCATATTGATAATATACTTCTGAAATTTCATTTCCTTTCCATTTATAAATCACACTTATAAATCATATTTATATAATTCCATTTGGTTATATAAAATTATTTCTTAATTTCTTAATCTTAGTCTACATTTTGATAATGATAACTTTTATTAAAGTACAACAGCAACAACAAATGATAATAATCATATATTATCATTCTCTAGCAACCAAACACACCATATACCATAATTTTTTTGAAAAAAAATTATTCCTTTATATATAAAAATAATCAAGGTAAAATTATTTCCTTCACCTAATTTCAAAACAATACTACGTCGAATTTCTATGTTTAACTATTTAGAGTCCCTGTCAATATTAATTACTTGCATTGACCAGAATCCATAAATCACTCAATAGATCAACCAACACAATATTTTTTTTGTTATACCATTGACAAATGCGCGCTCATATATATACACTCAAAATCATTCTAGGGTGCCACTGACCCTATCTCTAATGAGTTACCCCATCGAAGCCAAGGTTCTTTCTTAACCTTCAGCTCCGATACCAAATGTAACGAACCAGATTTTCGACTCTCGAAATTCGACACTAATACATCCACTGTATCACATGTCGAGAAATCGAATGCCGAAAAACCCGATTGTTAGGGGAAAGAAGAAGAAAGAAGATAAGAAGAATACTAAACAACATAGAATCTCATCGTGGAATGAATAATCTATAATATACCATAAATCTTTACACAAAAACAAACTGTAATACATATACACACACAGACATCAATCAGGGTATACTAACCTATTTCAGTCTGGACAGTTATAATAGTCTATCCTCACAATTGCTGATAGCACACCCATGAATATAGCGGAAAAGTAACCATCTACGTGAATTCGTCTCTGGGCATCCAACACGTCTCTTGAAGCTCCAAACATCCAATCTAATCTGTAATATGCTTGGTCTGACCGGAGCATTATAGTAAAATAACATCCGAGTCAATCTGGAAAACCAACATGAGAAAACACAACCAATTGGATTTAATGTTATAAGAAAATCTTTAAAATCAAAAGGTTCCTCGTAAGACCACGCCACACATAAACACGATGAGTTTTTACCTTACGGTAACCCAAATATTTTTATAAAAAATCCAATGATACTATAATAATGTTTAAGTACAAATACTTATTAAAATAGCCAAATTTTTACGTTAATTAAATTCCAGCATACTAGGCTCTACAATCAAAACCGTAATGGTACGTATTGGAGAATGAATTCCATACTATGATCAGGTAAGGAACTACCTCCGATGGGTGCATCTCTAGATCAATGCATCCAGGTTTGACAAGAACATCCTGTACCCTACCATACAGAGCCAGCCTACCACTTGACTAGTATTACCGAATATGTCATCGTCCTGATCTTCCAACCTTAATCAAGATCTCTGATTCACAATAAAATCCATCAAAATAGGGTAATCTAGAAAGATGATGGCATACCCTAATGGGAGCGACTCACTTAGCCCTGCTATATTCCCTATTTAGTCATTTCTCGATTGATGAGGCTTGAGACTACGATTACCGTTCAAGAATTTACACTTGGAATGCTCATTGCCCTCCAATGACAATGTGTTGATAGCATTCATCCATACAAGTCTGTTCTGGGTCTGAATGAAATTAAAGGCACTATTCCTACTATATTAATTTTGGAATCACTCTCAAGATTAGTAGTAACTATCCATTGCACTTCACATCTCTATCTTGATTCCATGCTCTTCGCGATGTCTTCACTTCGAAATGAATTCAATGGATCAAAGTGGTTTTCAGATAATATATCTGATTCCGGTCCCTTCGACGAAATGTTCTATAATTTTCAGTAAACTCAATCTTGGTTCTCTATGAAACAAACAGACAAAGATAAGATAGGAGATCTCCTGCTAATCATTAATGGAAGGATTACCTTATCATCGTCCTAGAGGAATGAAATGAGATTTATACGCACAATACAACATCAACGGAGATGACTGTGCCATATAACCCATGTGTTTCTCTTCGATATTTCCAAAATTTACGTTGGGTCTATTTCCGGATAGTCATTTATTTAACTATCGAATAACAAAAATTCAATCAAAATTATTTCATTTGGAAAATCAACTTTGGCTTAATATATAAGCAATCGCTAGCCCCTTTTTATAAGTCTTTAAACATATAATTACTTTGTAAATTACTTATATATAAACACATTTAAAAGATATAATTGCAAATCCCTGTATTTAGCTTTTTAGCAATAGCAATATACTTATTCCAATGGTATAAGTATATCTACGAAACTTAAAAAAGTTTCCTTTTTATTTTATTCTCAAATTGTTTATAATTCCCCTTACAATTCTCCAAGATTGTTCATAAACGATTTATAACTCCTTTATAAAATCTAAATCTTTCAAATATATTTCCGGGGTCTAAGAAATAATTTAAAATATTTTACTTCAAACACCATTATATAATAAAGATTATTAACATTAAAATTTATAAGTTTTAAAACATCTTAAAAATGATAATTAATAAGTTCAAAATATTATTTAAAAACAATATTAATTAACCTTTACTATTTTCATGAATAAAAATAATTTATATTTAAAATCTTATTAAAAATCATTAGCATTAATTCCAAACCATAATTATTCTTGAGATAACTAACTATCAACTTTTTAACTTTTTTTTATAAATTCGTAAAACATATTAACTATAAACAAATAACTTTTAAACAATATCAATAATTAAATAACTTTAAAGTAATATTAATATAATTATATAACTTTAAAAGAATAGTAAAATATTTATGAAATCCAATTTTGGGTTTTAAAAATCGTTTCTTGTCTCAAAAACCAATTCCGACTTAGTTGGCAATTTATAATATTTTTAAAATACTAATTTGAAGCCAATAACCCCCCAACACTTGTCCAATATCGATAGTAATATTGATTTTCTATCACTATCGGGTTTTTATTTTCAAACATACAACGATGTTACAACCACTTCATCCAAAATCGTATTTATTATTCAATAATCCATATAAAGGAAATGTTATTGAACAATATAATTCAATAATAGCGAGGAATCCCGTTGGATCCCTCCAACCTATTTTTCCCTGAATCAAATATGTTAGATAATCAATAAATATAAATCAACCACTTCAAGGCGGGATTCGTATACAAAGGGTCATCCTCTCTTACAGGAGATCGTAATAGGGTCTTATCCGTTCCAATAAGAGGGAATATTCAATCCAACTAATATAAATATATTAAGTCATCCAAAAAATCATTCAATAATTTTCATTAACTATATTATGCTAATTATCCAGAAAGCTGAGATTAACTCACCGAAATCTTTTATTATCGCCGAGGTGTTCCGGTTTGGAACTAAAACCGAATGATGTCCGATTTTAGCCCGCAATTCAACAGTCTCCAATTTCGTCCAAACTAGTTTCATTGTGAAGCTTTCGTCGTTACGAGCATAATGCAAAAGTTTTCGTCTCGATTGAACCTCGTATGAGAGAGTTATTGAATTTTACAAGTTATCGATATTTAAATTTAAAAAATAATTAAATTAATTATAACTTCTATATAATTACAGTCATACCCTTATTCTTTCTTCTTCCCCATCCCATTTCCTATGCACACAAATGTATATGGCATGCACACCAAGCTAGGATACGGAGCTACGCTCCGCTAAACTTCATTTCAGCGATTCCGTTGAACTTCTCCTACGGATCTCCACCCTCTCATACCAAATTCATCGACTTCACCATCCCCTCCTAAAACGCGACCTGACGGTAGCGCCCTCCTTCCTAATGTCGCGATCCTCAATTGTTGATCGAGAACCTCCAAATTTCTCTCTTAGGTGCCATCTTCCTTCTCGAATCCAAATATGATATCCAATTCGCCAAACTCTCCCTCCATTAGCCACTAGCCAAGTCCTAGCACCAATATCCATGTGTCCTCACTGTCGAACAAGTGTCGCGCCTCTAAACTAGTGTGCCGGGGGAAGCTATACTCGAAATATGAATTTTAAAATTGGTTTGTCGATTTTTAAATAAGTATAAATTGAAAGATAAATTTTTGAAGTTTTGTTTTCTATTTTTTTGACACTGAAAATTGCGTTTAAATAAAGGGGGAAAGAAGGATGAAAGTTATCGTGTTGTGTGGCTAGTTCAGGGTAGGGTGGCAGAAATGAAATGACTAGCAACATCTAAGAAAATATAGTATTTAGAATTCAAAACATCTAGGTATAAAATTCGGACCCCAGTCGAGGCATGCCGCCTGGCGTTCTTAATGTTATACTCCTATTCCGAACACAGTGGAACTAATGTCGAGTCCCAATTCAATCGTATGCAGAAAATAGCTTTATGAACTCAATTATAATATTAAATTTTCAATATTAATTTCAATGCGTTTCTATCCCGTACGACGAAACGGTGCATCTGATCAACATGAAATTTGATGGCGTATTATAATTCATTATTATGAACCTAGTGACACTAGTTTCATCGAAATCCAAGACTGTGCCCCGGAAGGCTATTTTTATATGTTGATTAAAACGAGTTATTTTCAAAAATCAGTTAAACCACAGTTTAAAATTTTTATTATCTTTATTCATGTCAAATAAAACTTGAATAAGATTTGAAATTATTATTTTTCAAGCTTAAATCGCAAGATTCAATTATTTAAGCAAATTTCATTTATTAAACTCAATAATTAAATTATCCAATAAGTCGCTATATTTGAAATTAAAGTTACTTAACCTATAAAATTAAATTTTCAATACTTAAAATTAATTAAATATTCTAATTTAAAATAACTAAAATTTTAGGCCGTTACATATATACATAGAAGTTCATAAGTAATATGCAGATATATGTAAACATACATACATATGAGTATGGATGAACCAAGACAGCATAGAAAGAAATTAGAGTGCTAAAGCAACATTAATACATACATACATATGCATGTATATACATACATGGAAGTCTCAAATCAATCGATATGAACCATATTAGACTCATGTACAAAAGGCGGTTCACACATATATATGCATATATAAGAACATTCACACATATATACATGGAAGTTCACACATATACACACGCAGATGTAGTGATATGCAGATATAAACATACAAACACATGAGTATGGATGAACCAAGACAATAGAAATCACAGTGCAAAAGCAACATGGACCATCATCACATAATAATAAGTCCGGGCGTTCAAGCCCTGGCAGTTCAAGTTCGAGATCAAAGCGCAGCCATGAGATTGAAGCCATCAAAGTGCCACAAATTATGTATATACATGAATGTATGTATATACATGTATGCACTGGCGTAGCAAGCATTCACATATATATACATATATATAATTATACACACTGAACAAGGCAGAGCACACATATCATAAATTATCAGAAAACTCTAAACAAAATCATTTGGAAATAAAATCATTCATAAACAAAACCAATCAAACTTAGCTTCCTAAAACAAGGCAACATTTATATGATCCTCATCACTAAAAAAAGAATAAAATGTTAACCAATACTCAAAGTCAAGGAAATTAACCAACACAACAAACCGAAGTCAAGATCAAAGTCAACGAAATCAACTAGAGTCAAATATTAGGAATCGAAGGATGAACGAGTCAACTTCCTATAAATATCCATTATCATTATCGAAAATATTTATCGAATTCGAAAAGGAAAAAATAAAAATCTAAATCAGAAAAAAAAATCTCAAATCAACTCGATCAATTGAAACTCTAATTTCAGAAGATCGATCGACAAGGAAAGAGTAGGATTTATCCGATTGAACGTAGTAGATCGATCGACAAGGCGAGATTAGGGTTCTTCCAATTGAAACCCTAATTCCAGAAGTTTTGATTTGGTTTTGAGATTGCAAGACTATGCGGAAAAGAAAATAGGATGAGGGGTTTAATTGTTTATTTGACTTCGAAGAGGTTAAAATGGAATGAGAGATATAGAAGAGAGAAATAATTAAAAGAACCGACAGCCACAAAATAATTGACAGGGAAACCAAAATATAGGTGGAGCCAAAACTTAATTTTTAATAATTTCAATCAGACAACAAATAAAATGTTTTCTGAATGCCAAGCATGAACATTCAGATTTCAGGGGCTATGTCAAACAATAGATTATTTTTTCTTATGTTGTGTGAAACAGTGGTAAATATTAGAATAACATAAAATCTACTTTGTGTTGTATGATCAGTGTTATCTGATTCACATTGTGGCATAATACTTGTTTTAAAATAATCTTTTCAAAATATTTCTCAAAATGATTTTCAATTTCTTATACTTATAAAGATATCATTTTTGTGTTTGAAGTTTATATATATTGAATTATTGTTTATACTTTAATAAGTTATAATTATATTGATTATACATATATATATATATATATTTATATTATATTAAAATTTTCAAAATTATTATATAAAGTTTTATTATGATTAAAATATGTATAACTATGCTTGAATGATTTTACAAAGTATCAAACTATTTTACAAAACAATAAGTATTCAAAATAATGTTTTAAAGTATTTTCAATTTTCAAAAAGAGTATGCCGACATACTCTATGTATGTATGTCGACATAGTGGCCGATTTTTTCAAAATTTAAATTTAAAAAGAAGTGTCTTTTTATCATATCTCTTCATGAACGGATATGACCGCTATTTCTCTATAAATACTAGACTTCTAAATGAATTTTTAATCGTAATTTTCTTATTCATCTCTCCTCCTTCCTCTCTCTCATTTTCTAAATCAAAATATACCAAACTCTACCGAAATTCAACCTCTATCAAATTCAATCATTACTAGTTTGATTATCCTTCATCTACTCTCTGATTTTTCTCATCTCGCTCTCACTCAAACCAGGATCAAAATGCTATTCAAGGGTTATAGGATCAATTGTAATTAAGATTGAAGATCTGAGTTTGTAAAACTCTAACAGATCATACTACTATACTTATGGGTGTGATTGTAGCCCGAAAAATCAATTGGGTGTGCTTTGTAGCCCGTAAATCTAGCAGGTGTGCTTGTAGCTTGGAAATCGAGTGACTCTACCCATAGGTCAAGATTCTAGAGGGTGTATCTCGTAGCCTTGAAATTGAGATTGTATTTGCATTTACTATTTTAAACGAAATCTGTATAAGGAATTTTGCGGGACTGGACGCAGGGTAACTCCGAACCAGTATGAAATCCTGGTGTATTCTTTTCTTTTTACTTTTATTACATTTAATTTTATCTGCACTTTGATTCTGTAAGTGTTAATTACATCATTCCAAGTAGAATCTTAAAGAATTAGAATGATATAGATATAATACATTAAACACTATTCACCTCCTTTTAGTGTTTATTTAGCCTTAAGATCCCTATTCCGTTGACTTACATACAGTTTTAAATACACATACACCAACATCTTGTAAAGGCTTATACGTAGGATCGAACAACTAATCGAACCTCAAAACAATGATGGATCGAGATAATAACCACTAGAACTATTCCAACATAGTATCGCCTACAATATCAACCTTCGGACTACGTTCCCAAGCTTCGACTACATTTATCATATTTATGCAATGAGGAGGAGCCAACAATGCCGACTCACGCCAAAGAAACATTAGGGTCCGCTACATCCATGTCCAACCTCAATGATAACATAACGCCACTTATTGCGCAGCAGCGGGCATCCAACAACAATATTAATTCGTGTACCTAGGAACCTCATAGTGATGGACCACCCATTTCTCTAAGCATCCTCATCAGTGTTGCGTATAAATGGCAGAACCTCCTATGATTGAAATTTGCGATCGAATTGCGCATGTCGAATCTCGACTTTGTCGAATAATTAATGTGTAGGTCTAATTGCCAACATATACACCTATCCGGTCCCATAATGTCCAAGCATCGTAAACTTAGGGAACTATTTGCCTTACTAATGTACTGACATTCATATATAAAGTGTATATATATAAACTTATAACCTAGGCCTTAAGCCGAGGTTCAGATTATGCCTATAAACTGTCAACCTGCCAACCGTCGACTGTTGAGCGGTTGATCGCTTACCATCAACCAGCTTCAGTGAGCCTGTCGACCGGCCAAGGTTGATTTTTTTCCTTCATTCTCTGTTAATTATCGTCCTTTGTCAATTGTTCTTCTCTTTTAATTACAGTAATCTACTACTTTGTTAATCTGCAATTTCCAACGTTCTCATTTTCTGTTTCTACCCATTTCATAAGTGCGTTTATCATCAAATCAAATCAAATTGATTTTAGAATCAACATGGTATTGTTATATCAGTCTATATTTAATTTAACAACATAAGTGTGTTTAACCTAAATCAAATTTTATCAAATTTAGATCAGATAAGGTTCGTTTTTATTTGGGTTAAATTCTCATCAAATTTCTAGTCTATTACAATCACTAGATAAATAATATTCTGTTTCAACTAAACTAGTCCTAGATCAAATAAAGTATAAACAATCTTCATTACATATAAATCATCATATTAATTATGAACCCACTCACCTTTTATTTTCTTTTTCCTCTTTAATTCGTTTTGAATCGCCTTCTCTTCTACTTGTTACTCTCTTCTTTTTTTGTTGATTTGATTCCTCCTTCTTCCTTCTTTTGAAGTTAATTTTAGTTTTGCTCTTGAAGAAAATTGATCTAGAGAGAAAGAGGGTTAGGTTTTGGGAGAGACAGAGCTTTGCTACGATTAGACTAAATTTGGGTTCTGAGTATCAACTTAGGTTTATGTTTATAGGGGTACGGAGTAATATCAACCGTTAGATTAATTTATATAAAATCAAAACCATTTATCCTACCCAAACCCTAGCTTGGAACACTCGGTCGACAGCTTGGTTATGGGCGGTCGATCATTAGGGGTTGACCGAACCAAACAACAGTGTTAACTAGTGGAGCTTTCATTATATAAAATATTTGTTTTCTTATTTAATTGTTTTCGATTCTGAACTTTTTAAACTTGAATAACTTTTTCATACGAGCTCTAATTTCAAAATATTTTATATGAAAGATATCCAAAAAATTGATACGAACGCAACGGTGTAAGTTTCGTTGCCAAATTGGGATGTTTATGAAATTATTATTTTTACCCTTATTGTATTAAATTTAATTTCTTTTATTAAATTCCTACTTAAATTTTTAGGGGTGTTACCTTGCATATATCTAACTCGATAAACAATCTTGTTCGAAATAAAAAGTATTTACTTTATGTTATATACTTTTTATAATATGCTATAAATTGTTGATTATTCAATTTAAGTATATTTAATAGAAATCCATAAATGCTGCGTTTTGTGATGGTAATTATAAGATGTAATCATGAGTAGTTTATTACAATATTATAAACACACCATTTTAAATTTTATTAATCAAGCTGTATCATGATCGTATATCGATGTACCGTTGAGACTAGAGTATGTAATGCTCTCCAAATATTGGTAAGTGTATTACCCTTGGTTGATGGAGGCACCAAGGGGTTACGCAATGATGATTATTGGATAACTACAGAATGACTCACTTGATAGTTTTCTGTTGGTCAATATAACTAAGGTCAAACAAAAAAATATCAATATAATAATATTACACAATTCCCTTGACTTGAGAATACCTTCGAGTTTCAATGTGGAAAGTTCGCTTTGATAATAGTTAATTGGTAGCACGACGTCCATCGAACGACTATAGTCGGGTCGAATGGAAGTACTGGAAGTAAAACACTATTCAAAAGAGTATTCGACTCCTCTGTTATATGAGGTTAATATCATGGTCAACTGAAGTCAACTCAAAGTCTTTGGAATATATAGTCTGATATGGACGATATTAGAATTTTGACCATTACCTAATTCCATAAGTTCTAATGTGATATAGTTTTGATGAAGAGAATTAGTGTGAATAATTGTCACTAATATGTAACATTTAATAGAAGAAAAACTGGATTTTACTGAAGCTATGTAAGCATAAATTTGGCTATAATGTCACACCACTAGCTAAAGTGACGTGTGAACATTAATATTCTAATTGTTTGATATTGATCGATGACCAAATTTACACCTAAGAGTCATACAACTGAAATGTTGAATAATCCGACTGCCACCTGATTTATTTAATTATAATTGTTGCAAATTAACTAAACTAACTAATATTTATGAAGTATTGACTATAAATTTTATTTGAGTTATGTTTACAATAGTGCATACATAAAGGTTGTATATACGCATATCGATATACAATATCTATGCATTTAAATTTACTCGTTATGTATATAATTTTATAATATAACAAATCAAATTAGTTTAATGATTTATAATGGGTGTGTGTGTGTGTATCTGTATGTGTACAAACATTACTTGATATTTTATTTCAAATAAAAAACTTAATTTTTTTGGATGAATTTAATTTTAAATTCAGAAAGGATTTTTGTACGGATTCAATTATAAAAAATTGATTTTGTGAAAATATAAATATGGGAGAAAAGAAATATGTATATGTTATATTATTTTTTTGATAAAAATGAGTGATGCTATAATGATAGAGGAGAACACTCATACAATTTATTCTACACTTAAAGAACGAGCTATCAACATGCGTGATAGGTAGCGATACCCCGCCGTGCAATGTGAAATTAAAAAATAAAAAACCACCAATCCTATGAAACTAAGGTCCCTAATAAAAAACAACAATAAACAACCACTAAATGCAAAATATGATCATATCTTCAAAATCAGGTGAACTATCCTATCGAGAAACTGTACCTACGTTGCTAAGAAAAACTAAACCAAATATGTAAGATCAATATGTATGTATGTATGTATATGTAAAAGTACATATTTATATACATACACATATATGTAAAATCAAATACTCTAATCTAATTAAAAAAACAAAGAATAAAATGACAATATAATTCAAAATTCAAAGACATGGAAGAGACCCCTTAGACCAACTCAAAATTCAAAGAATTTCCAGCATACTATAATTCCAATATAATACATGCTGTTGTAATGATTGATCAAAAACTGATGCAACAGCAAAAAAATTTCTTTTTTAGGAACAAACTATGAATATTATTTGGGCTTTTTTCAACACATGATGATGCTTTTTTCGTAATCAGCCTATTTTTATTTAAAAATAAAAGTATAACGCCAATAGGTTTTCTTCCAAAAATCATCACCTTTGAATATAAAAATGAGAGTATGAAAAAAAAACCATGTAATAAGGTATATAATAATAAGCACATGGACTAAGAGGAGGTTGGGCCTAAGTTGTCCAGCCCATTTTGATTTACACCGTTTTTGTTTATCTTTAAAACCCAATCCTTCAAAGATCTACCACGTGCACCTACAACTTGACTCGTTATTTTTTATGTGCATTGTTGACTACTTTATTGCTTTCCTATTAATCATTATTATTTCCATTCATTATTATTCCTATTCAATTTTATTATGTTTTAATAACTCTGTTAATTAATCAAAAAATGTATGTTCTAAACCATATACGCAACGAAATGACACACACTGCCTATAGATTAAACGCAAGTATTTGTCTTGACTGGATATAATGGAATATATAGTGAATTATCTTTGATGTATAGGTACACGATAATCACTTGGCAACTATACTGTATTAATATTACTGTCAAAAGCTTATATATGTATACACGTGGAATTTTCCATAGATTACTATAGTAAGAATCAAAATGAATAGAGGGCATAGAACGAGATAAATAACCTAATAAAAACGAAGAACCAAAAGTTACCATATTAAGGTTGTCTAAGGAAGTTAAAGTTGGCTCTTTAGTATTATTTCTATTATTTGGAATGATATCGTTCTTTAAAAAATCAATATGATCTTTTATTTTTTTAAGAAACTCTTTAAATTTTAAATTTTTATTTAATTTATAACTAGGATTTGAAATGCAATTAAAACTAAAAGGAGAAATTACATATATTAAAATTTCCAAATCAATATTAATATTATTAAATACACGTTGATTTCTTTCAAACCAACTATACCAATATGTTATTATTTAAGTAATGCTAAGTAAAAAAACTATTTTGACCCTTATAAAATCTAAGATTATTTCAATAATATTTACAATCGATATGTTTAGAATTTAAGTCGAAATAAAAAATGTTAAAAGCTTTTACTAGAATAAATGTAGTGATAAGTGTATAATATTTTCCAATTTATTTTTTAAAAAATAATTTTTTTTGTCATTAAAAATTATTTTTCTTTCTTAAAAGTTCTATAATATTCAATTTCCTGTGTAAAATTAACCGCATATGCACTTTTGCTTTAGAGGGAGCACCTACTTTCCATATGTATTTAAATATTTTCAATTTAATTCCCAAAAAGTGTATGAAATTATAAAATGAATAAGATGATATGCGACGACCCGGGATTTTTGTGACGACCCGGGATTTTTAGTAATTAAAATTTGAATATTTAATTAATTTTAAATATTAATAAGTGAATTTATAAGTCGAATAAATTTTATTTTGAATAATTGGATTTAATTGAATAATTAAATCGATAATTTAATATGTTAAATTATGAAAATAATTGAAAATTGAGTTAAATATGATTTAAAATGATTTGTAAAATTTTATTTTATCATATTGAAGTTAGAACGATATTTTAGAACTTTTAAAATCGAATTAAAAGTTAATTTGTGAAAATTGAATATTTTAATATTTAAATCGACTAGTGAAATAGTCAATTTTTGAACAGTCTCAGAATTGAACGAAACTATTTCCATTGGATCCGTAATAGTTAGTTATTATCGGATTTCAATTTTCGTGTCAATCGGAGTTATCGTTTGATCGTAGCAGCTCAAAACGCATCGAATTATTTTTAATATTAATTTGGCGAGTTAAAATAGCCATTTTTCAAAAAGTCTCGGATTTCGACGAAACCAGTTTCATCGAATCCGTAATGTGATATTATTGTAAGGTTTCAAATTTCGTGTCAATCGGATTTACCGTTTGTCCGGTACAAATTAAAACGCCTAGAAAATCGTTTAAATCGGTTTAATTTAAATTGAACGTTTATAGCCATAACTCGCACAGATGTCCGAATTAGCTTCCGAAACCTGTTCCATTGTGTCCGTAACGCGGGATAAACCCTAGGAATGTCGGTTACTGCGCGTAAATCGGAGTTTGGAAATTCCGGGACGAATAGTGTCGTTCGTTTTCCTATAAATAGCCCCTCCATTCACAAGAAATAATAAAAAAAAAATTCTAAAACCCTAGCCGCCTCAGTCAAAACCCACGGCCAAAAACAACCCACCTTCCTCCCTCCAAATCTTCAAATCCAAGCGATATCGAGCCTCGTCTTCAACTAGAGAATTCAAGAGCATATGAAGATCTACAACCTCAACGGTTGTGATCGAAATTGGAGTCATGGATCATCGGCAATTGGTGTTTGAAGTGCTGCCGTTCTTCACGTTTTTCGAGATGGTGGTGGGGCCGAGCTCTGTGCCCCTCTGGCCGAGCGTCGTGCACGAGTAGGGCTACACGATGATGCATCCTGATCGCCTTCAACTCGCGTGTGGTGGTTGTAAAGTCGAGCCCTAGTTTGGTTTTCTATGGGTTGCGCGGCCTGGGCGAACGTGAACGAGATGGAAGAAAGGGCGTGCGGTCTAGATGGGGGGGTTTGGAGATCAACGGCTGTACATTTGCTTAGGTTTAAAAATTATAATTAATTGTTGTAAATTTTATATAAATAATCGTGTAACTTCAAAAATTCATAACTTTTTCATACGAGGTCGAAAACGCACGAAACCAGTTGCGTTGGAATCGTATGGACGAGCACTACGCTATGGAATTGGATTGGAGTCGTTTGGAGTTAGTGAGAATTTCGGGTAAAATTAAACGTCCGTTTAATTTTATTCGAAATAAATCGCTAAAACGAAATTGAAATCAAGGTGAGAACTTCTCACTCAATCGAATCAGTTTCGATTTTATTTTAAATAGTTAGATTTAAAATATTTGAATGCATGCTTGAATGATGATTGTTATCTATTGATTGTTAAAATAGACATTATGCGCCGTTAGTAAGCGGATGTTATTTATTAAAAACATATACCGCGAATATTTCATAAACAGTGAAATTGGTATTATATATATAATAGCAATATATATATATATATATATATATTGGCATATGTATATATTGGAGTTATTGATTTCCCGCATTGTATAGCGGATGAGATCCTATTGCGCCATTATTAAGCGGATAAGATTTTAAGATCCATATACCGCGATAATTCCGTACTGGAGCGGAATTGGTATTGTGCTAATGTTTGTGGATGCAGGAAAACAGGTTGGAGGGATCCAACTGGATTCCTCAACAGTATTTATTTGATTTCAGATATTTTGATATTTGATGGACTATCATATCGATATATGATGTCGTTGTTGTCGTGATTGACTATTTGGTGTGTAGCATCATTGGACCAAACTTTGGAATTTTAAAATGGATTTTAAAGAGATTTTTGAAAGTATATGTTTATAAAATATTTTTGGAATTGATCCATTTTAAATAAATAAACGATATAATTTTCATGTTATAAAAATTATGATTTTTGAGAAATATAGTTAAAAGTTGATTTTTGAAAATATGGGTTAATAACTTTATAAAAAGAGTTCAAATTGGAATTTTTGAATTTATTATAAAAAAGTTTAAATATAGGATTTATAAAAAAATTGATTATTTCATAAATCAAAGAAAATGGTGAAATTTATAAAGGACTTTAAAGACGTTTTTAAATATTAATATGAATTGAATTACATAAGAGATTTATAAATGGATATTTATAAATTGAAATATTGAAGTTATAAAACGAGTTTTTATAAGTGTTAGAATGAATTGTGAATGAATTTCATAAATGAATGAAATTTATGGAATTATAAACGGTGAAGTTATAAATGGAATTTTATAAGCATTAGGTTTATAAAATTTATAAAGTTGTTAAAAGAATAGGTTTGGATAAATAAACGAATCTTATAAGTTATAAGATTTATAATTATGAAGTTCAAAGGAACGATTTTGCAAACAAATAAATTATAAGTATTTCACTTATAATATGAACTTTTGGTTTATAATTGAGTTATGAATTGAATAGGTTAATAAAGGAATTTATAAACGTTGTTTAATAAATCCGCAAACGACTTATTTTGATAAGTAAATTGTTGTAACCTATTAATGGAGTTATATTCACGTTTTTGACTGTGAATAATCCTTTGAAATAAAATGAATAAAAGGATGAAATTTGTTAACAAAGTATATTCACGTTTTTGGAGTAGTGAATAATATGTTAAAGAAAATGTTTAGAAGGTGATATTTTGAATTGAATTAAAACGATCTAACGATGTTTTAAATGTGTTGAGATTCGAAACCATAGACTTCAACATTTATTGTTGAAATAGACGTTTTCGAGAAATAGAAGGAAATGGTAGACTATAACACTGTTGTTATAGTAAATGATTTCCGAAAGGAAATGTTTTATATAGTATTGGGATTTATATATCTATTTTAATTTCGAATCCCTATACTAGTGATTTTGGGTTGTCGTAACGATGTTTTACGCAACATTCGTTTTGTCCCAAATAAATATGTTTAAGAGAATGATTTCCTTAAAGAATGAAATATGTACTTAATCTCGATTTAAGTATATTGAATATTTTCCAAGTGTTGAAAATAAATAAAATTTGTGAATTACTTATGAATAAATAAGTATGGAAATGTTTTTCCAATGCAAAGTGAATAAGTTGAGAATTTATCCTTTTGAAGATAAATTGAAAATGAATAATTAAAATTGTATATTCATAGATATTGTGAAATATAAATTCATTATGGAATTTATAAAAGGAAAGGGAAATTTGTTTAAAAAAATAAATATTGATTTATTTTTGAAGTGTGAAAATTATATATCTAGTAAAGATAATTTTTGGAAATAAATAATTTGGTAAATTATTTGGAATCTGGTGATGTGTGCATATCCATTGATAGTTCAATAACCGACTATCAATATTTACCTTTGAAAGGTATTTGTTGTGATTTGCTTGAATTTGAATGCACACTTATTTTTAAATTATTGCGCTCGTTATTCGGGTTACCCATTCCGAATGGTGATACGACGTAATGGATAGCATTGAAGATCGGTGTTGAAGACCCGGTATTTACGAGAGCTATAGGATGACCTGTCGATTGACTCTGCACCGAGTTGCTCCGGTATTGAGTTCTCCATATGTGATGGTGAAATCCGATCAGGATTGTGGATATCCGGATTGCAAGGACTTCTTTGTAAGTGCCTTCGGTTCTGTTCGAGCCCGTAACAGACTTGTATGGATTGTATGTCTGACATTACAAGTTGAGATATAAAGCCGATTTCTTTCAAATATATTTCTGTTGGTGGCGGAGAATTTATTCTTTTAGCTTAACACCCTTCTATGAGACGTAGGAGCTCAGAGGTTATGTAGTTGAAGGTTATCAGCGATATATTCCCAATTTGGTAATGTGACATGCTGAGTGTTGCTGTGAAATGATCATTGTGTTGATTATTTGTGATAGGATCATTTATTTGATCGTCTATCTTGGTGATCATTTCTATGATCATTTGTTGACCCAAAGCATGGCTTTTGTATAAAGTATGTTTTTGTGGACGTGACTTCGTCGAGCCTCACACCTCGGGAATGGTCAAAACAGGAAAGATGCGGCAAGGTTATGAGGGGTAGCGCCCTTTAGGGTATGTGCATTTCCTTCTGGAAAAGGGTGGTATCATGGTATGGAGCCCAGATACTTACTCATGTTGAAAACACTTTATGATTGTGTGAATTGATTACGAGCGCTCGGATAAAGGTCCCAAAGGACCGGGGGATGGCATATTCGGTCAGTTGTTACTCAGTTAGGGGTAACCCGGCCTTGTGTTGGCAGAGATCCGGTTTGGTTCTCGGGGACGTCCATCCAGAGGCGTTATCATGTGGCAATGGGAAGTTCCTTGGCCTGATCATTCGTTGGAAATCCAATTCCCAATACGAAACCTTGTACGGTATTAGTTGTAGAACCTGCCATTCACTTATGGTGGTCACCACTCTTTGGATGGTAGCTATAGTAGGCATACGATAATGGTCGTATGTTGGCTAAGATTTATATTCTACTTTCAAAATGAATTTTTCTCTACACTTTGCACTAGTAATAATATCAAATGTTCTTTTTAATGCGTATCAAGCATCTTTGACTATCATAAGGAGAAATCTCCTCCGATTCTGCGTTTGCATTGTGTGTGCGTGCGGGAGGCCTTATGGTAGTCTCATTTTTAAAAGCATTGCGAATTGACTTTAAAAATATTCCTCTATTTTGATTTTTAAAGATAAATAAACTGTTTTGAGTTCTCACACCAGTCACATGACTGACTCAGAGTTTATTATTTTCCTTCCTAAACTCTGGGTGCCCACCAATTTCCACACGGGCAGTCAAGAGTTAAGGTTTATCAGGATATTCTGGATATTCAGGAGTTGCTAGAGGCAAGCTGGATGACATGGCGTATTACTAGTTATATAGTATTTCTTTTTCCGCTGTTTGTTGTTTTTTGTTGTTGTACACTCTGATGAAATGAAATGTAATGTGATGTAATGTAATAACTGATATAGTTCTTTGTTTAAAGATTATTCATTTATGTATTATATGTTGTTCCGCTGCGAATTGTGAGATTCTGTTATTGTTTTGTTGTTTTCTGTTCCGTTCTATTTTCTATTTTCTTTCCTCTATATTTTCTATCTTTTCTCTCTTCTTCTCTCTCTTTCTCTTTCTTTTCCTTTTCTTAAAACCCTAAGTGTTCGGTTTTTCGGCATTCGATTTCTCGGCAGTTGATACAGTGGACGTATTGATGTCAGTTTTCGGAAGACGAAGAACCGGGCCCTTACAATTTTGGCAATATTATTTTAATAAGTATTTAATCTGATTAATTTAAAATACAACTTATCATCTTAAAAACCAATAAGACTTTTGGCCATTACCATTTATTTATATATATATGTGTATTTTGGAAGAAAAACTATGATTTGAAAATTTAAAATAAATTTTTTCAAAAATATTTAAAATAAAATCTATCTTATTCACATTAAATTAAAATAAAGCTCTACCTTATTAACATTCGAAATAAATAAATATGTATATGAATGTAATCTAGTTAATAATGCATGGAATAAAATCAATTTTATCAATACTAAATATATGTATAAATATATATATATATATATATATATATATACATATAAGCATATGGATTAAGTATCGACAACTTAAATTTAAAACTTTTATGTGAAAAGAAATAGAAAAAAAGTATAGCAATTATTTGTACATATGCAACATGAGTTAAACCAATACAAATAATTAAAATAATTTTTTTTGAGCACATAAAGTATAAAAACAAAACTAGGCAAATGAATATATGTTGCCTGTGAGGTAGATATGCAAAGCAAGAGAAAAAAAATAAAAAAAAAATCTATATGTACATATAAAATTCAAATGGATATGCATGTAAACTTGTAAGGAAACATTAGCTGTAACAACCCGCATATTTATCGAGTTTGTATTTAAATATTTTATTTAAATATTAACTCGTTAATCGGGTTTTGGTCCGAAAAGCTACTTTTTGCAAACGGTCAAATTAGGACTCGAGACCACTTCCATTGAGTTCGAAATGTCGTTTACAATTTTTTAAGTATAAACATCGATAGGTTTGGAGTTATAGCAATTTCACTAACTTTTCCCGCTTTGGACTTTGGGTTAGTTTAGCCTATTAAGCCCAAGTTCCAACCCTCTTCTCCTCACTCTTCATAAATTTCCTAACTAACTCAAGCTTTGGCATTAATGGTGAAGAGAATGGGAAATTAAAACTCCAAGCTCAAATTCAATTGCAAATCCAACATTCAACTCCAAATTCAAGTAGAAGATATTGGATTCAAGCTTTGGATTGCTTCTCCTTGCTTTCAAGCTTCATCTTCATAAACTTTAGTGCAAAGGTGAGATTTTTATCTCACAATTCTAGTCTATAACTATATTGGACTGTTAGGAATGATTCCCCATCACTTTAGCATGTACATTTGCATTTGATTTGGATTGGATTGGCGAAAAACTCCATTTTTTAGTTGTTTGGTGAATTTCCTGAGCTTAGGTCGCTCTGCGTAGGTTAGGTCGCTCGGAATCATTAGCTCGCGTGCGTGGAAAAGTCACGGCCTGCATATTTTGTTCGCCTCGGATTTAGGTCGTAGGTCGTTGGACTTTAGGTCGTTCGCGTATAGGTCGCTCGCGACCTAACCCTTAGGTCGCTCGCGTGTTATCGCGCTAGGTCGCACTGCCTTGAATCTTCACTTCGGAGTTAGGTCGTTTCACTTTAGGTCGTAGGTCGTTTCTGGCCTTAAATCCCCCCTGCAGTGTTAGGTCGTTAGCCTCGGAATTAGGTCGTTTTCGACCTTATATCACAAGGCGGCTCTAGGTCGCTCGATCCTGCTAGGTCGTAGGTCGCGCATCACTTTAGGTCGCTCGCGTGTTAAAACCTTAAGTCGCTCGTGTGTTAAAACCTTAAGTCGCTCGCGTGTTAAACCCTTAGGTCGCTCGGCCGATGCACGCGCTAGGTCGCGAGTATTTAAGTCCTTAGGTCGCTTGGCATTGTGACCACTTAGGTCGCACGACCTTGTTAGGTCGCTCACCCTTAGCTCGCGTACCTTCTTAGGTCGCGCATCCCACTAGGTCGCTCGACCCTGTTGTATTTTTAGTTCGCAACCATTAAGTCGGTCGACCTTGCCTAGGTCGTTAGGTCGGTCGATCATATCCCTTAAGTCGCGTGACCGTGATAGGTCGCTTACCTTTAGGTCGCATGACCTATGGCCACTTGCTCCAGTTAGGTCGCTCGGCCACTTTGTTAAGTCGCCCACCTTTTTAAACTTAGGTCGCATGACCCATTAGGTCGCATGGCCCCTTAGGTCGCTTGGCTTCACTAGGTTGCTTGTCTTCACTAGGTCGTACCGTTTTGGACGGGGCGCTGCCCCGCACCCCGCCGGGGGCGCTGCCCCCTGGACCCCCGCGACCTGACCGGGCAGGTCGAACCCCGTAAGCGGTGGCGTTGCCCCCGCACCCCCACCTTGGGGGGTTGCCACCCCCCTAGACCCCCCCTCCGTAGGGGATCTTATCTGAAAAACATTGAGCTGATTTCCTTGGATTTTATTCGCATCTCCGTATGTGATCTTTGTGACTGATTGTTTCTACACTTGCTTATGTGTTTTGTCACTTTATAATATAAAGGTTTCAATACTAGTAGTAAATATCAAAACTCTTTTAACAAACAATTTCAACTCTATTTTTAATAACAAAGTTCTTTTCTTAAACCGTTTTCCAATCTATTAGTATATACAAGCCTTTACCTCACTCGGATGAGAAATCTAATTAAACGACTTAGTAAAATAAGTGGTATGAAACGCTTGCGTTCACTTCGTCGGTTAATTCTTGGACTTGTTCGATTGAACCTCTTGTGACAATTTTATTAGTGAAGATTTACAGTTTGTTCGTAAATATTTAAGTTAAGTAAGTGGTTATGGGACATGAAGCTAAACTTCTATATTTACTAGCTTAGTGTAATTGACACTTCTCGTTGATCTTGATGATCGCTTTATGAATTAGACTAGCAATTGCGCGATGTCTCTTTCATTGCAAGGTTAGACTAGACACCACTTGTGTGATTCCATTCACACATACCTTTCTGCTTTTTGGTTAGTCTTGACCTCAATCTGTGTGATTCCATTCACACATGCGGGGTAGCTCCCCATGGTCTTCGGACCGTCATGTGATAGGCCTCTTTCCCTTTTTATGATTTCTGGATTTCTCGTGTTGATTTCTGGAATTTATGTCATTGACTTGTTATGAGTACAAGTTTAGGGTATGATGCCCTCTTCGAATCTTTGAGAAGATTCTTGTGATATTGATTATCTCTTATTGATTGATCTTCTGTTGATCATTATTTACATACTTATAGTGGTATGTCGTTATGGATGTTTATGTTTATGCCATATCTTTTATGTTATATCATGTCATCTGATATTTATAGCTAGACTGATCCGTTTATTATTTTCTTAAATAATACTCGGGTCAGACCGAGATGTTACAAGTGCTTCTGCTTGACTTCTTCCCAAGGATTCATCACTCTGACTTTTGGCTAACTGTTTAGATTAGCAGTTTTTGTTGTATACACTTGAGATATAGACTCATAGTTGTATTCTTTTGTATAGCACGTGTTGCTATTCTTTTGTATTATCGTGGATCTTAATGACCACTACTCTGATGTACACTTTCATGTGTTAGTTATATATTCATATCTTCTTCCGCCTTTGTGATATGGATATCTGTGACTGATTTGTGATATGATTATTTCTATGTTTGTTTCCGAAGATTATTTATAGCCACCGTGTGATAAGCAATTACATGGATGGTCGCTCCTCAACAGCCTTATTCTCCGTGCTAGTTGACAGCACTACTCCGGAGTGTTCTTGGCTAGTGTGGGTATAGAGGTGGGGCGTCACATTAGCATTAAATACTATCATCTCAACACAAACAAAAGTCATTTCGAAACGTTGAAAAATCATTTTAGTTAGTAAAGAAAATCTGGTTTAGTCAAAGAAGGAGGCAAGAACAAAAAAATCTGATCAAAAACAAAAGAATGTTCCAGCAAGATACCTACCTCAGCAAAACCTGTTTTCTATATATATGTATATCCCTTGTTCTATTCGTTCACAACTTAGCAAGCCAGAAGAAAAAAAATCACCCTGTACAAACTCAAATACATCTCAACTAAATAAACAAGGTGATCTAAAGGAAGATCAAGTAGCAACCTCCAGAATTTGTTCTCTGTTCACATTTTTCAGGCGAGTAAACACCTCATTTTAAACTTAAGTATAATTAGATCGGTGCTCGTGGTTCATGGGTGATATGGTGTTTTGCATGTGTATTTTTAGGTAAGTAGCTCTGTGTAAAATATATGTTGGATCTGTGTGTACTGAGCATGAATGTTCTTCTCTGTTTAATTACAGGGTTAAAAAGTAAAATCAAAACTCAATTTATTTTCATCTAGTCACTGATGGATTTAGAGTCTAAAACAAAATAAGTTCGTGTAATCATAATTTAAGTTTTACAAACATGTTTAAATATTTTTAGATTGCAAAGTACTGTAAACTAAGTAAATCAGTAAGATTTTAAAGGAAGTGATAAAATCAGATACTTTGTTTTGTGGATTCAGGCATGTAGTTCGAATCAACTCTAGGAAACTCGATTTTTAAAGCTAAAATCACGAATTTTAGTTTACTTTTGGGTTTGCAATTTGGGGTTGATCAGTTTTTGGGTTTCGAGTAAATTCCAGTGACTGGCGAAGCTTTGGAGGTCGGGGCTTTGGTTGGAGCTAGATTGGCGAACGTCGAAGCAGGGAAAAATGGTAGAGGTAGTTCACGATCGCCGTGGTGTCGGCCATAGAGGAAGATAAGGTTTAAGGGTTGCGAGGTTGGGTGTCCGATCTTGGCTTGTTCGTGATCGTCAAAGCATCGAGTTTGGCCAGGCTTGGAGGATATGAACCTGAAACGTGGACACAGGTGTTGGCGAAGTCCCGATGGTCAGAATCGTCGAAGTCGAAGTCTTTTCTTGATGATGGTTCGTTCCAGATATTGGATCTCAGAGCTCGATTTTAGGGTGATTAATTAAGATGATAACTAAAAGGATGATTTATTAATTAATTTGTAATCAATTAATGTTTAGGTAATCTAAGTGATTAAAGATTAGTAATTAATTTAATTGAGATAAATTAAATTAATTTTGAAAGTGTTGAACTTTGCATATGAGTGATTGAATGATGTTAAATGCCTTGAATTGGCTGATATCTCTGATATGAAATGTTGTGTGATATGATATGCTGAGTATGGTTATCTATTGATGATGAATTGCCATGTAAAAAGTGATATCTTGTATTTAAAATTGAATTGTATTTCATTTAAATAACTTGGGTTAAGATGACATGGGACTCGAAGAGACCGGGGTCGGGTAGCAGTAAATACCCGAAACCACTTCGATTGAAACCTTCTATAGTTCTTTATGGATTTGATGTGTGAAATCAATAGGCTAAAATGGAATGATTTAAGTGAATTGGACCATTTAAATCTAAGCTTTGGTACTTAGAAATTGATATGTGAAATAAGTGATGTTATTATAACTTGTAAAGTTGTAATTTGATACAAGTTACCTCGGGTTTTATATAAGTTGTATGTGTTGGTATTTCATGTTAGATGAGTTTACACACGCTGGTTTCCAGCCTGACCCGGGTGTTACTTTGATGTAATGCTCGGGTCAGACCAAGTATTTCAGATTTTCAGGTAATGACGTTCTGGAGCTCAGGAGACGAGCTGGATAGCGAGAACGTGAGGAGTGTTTCCACTGCATTATCTTGTTGCATATTTGTGAGTTGATGATCGTGTATATCTAGTGTCTGTATATTTATGTAACTCTGGTGTATTATATATGTATTTGACAGATACGGAATTCTTTTGTATAAATGTTATTATATTTTATCCGCTGCGAATGTGAGAATCCATGTTGTGTTTCTGTTTCTTCTTCTTCTACCTCTTTCTTCTTCTTCTTCTAACTATCTGGAGTTTTCAGGATCGAAAATTCCGAGTCGTTACAGTTGGTACCAGAGCTGAAGGTTAAGCGAGAACCTTGGCTCGAGGGTGTATATATATATGAGATCGTACTTGTTATTTTTATATAATGGTTTTAAAGATAAAGGATTTTTATGTAAGTTTATATATATAAGGCAATAATTGGTTGTTGGATATTGAAATTAAATAAGAATTTAAGGGGTAAATATGTGTGTATATATATATATATATATATATATATCCAAATAGGAATTGAATAGAATGTGCCATTCATATAAGGAGAATTAGAATTAAATTTGGTTTCAAACTAAAATAAAATAAAATGGTAATTGTATCAAACACTGGGACGTTTGTTTCCTAATTATGATAAAGTAAAAAGAAATGTGTCAAGTAAGTAAAAAAAATTTAGGTAAGTATGACTTGTAAATTGAAGTAGGGTTTTAAATTGAGAAGTTAGAATCCTAAGATTTAAAACATTTGAAATTTGTTTTCAAATTGTTAAGGGAATGATAAAAATATATTCTTCAGAATATTTCTAAAAGTAATCTTATTTTGAAATAAGAAGTTGTTTCGAACTTTTTTTGGAATTAAAAACCAAAGGTGTTAAAACATAAGGTATAACTTGGTAAGCAAATTAATATAAGAGCAAAAGTTGAATTCTTCTAATTAAGTCTAATTTATAGGTGAGGAAGTCCCTCTAGAATTCAGTCTGAGAGAGATGACTAAGAGTGAAGAATGGAAGGTTAGACGCAGAGAGCAAATAGCAGCTGCATGTAAGGATTGAGAAGAAGAAATTTAGGAGTATGAGAAACAGGTTAAGGAAAGGGCTGAGCCAGGACCTTATGATAATGTCACATGTTACAAATGTTTCAATAAGGGTCATTACGCAGCCAAGTGCAGTAAAACAAGGGAGGAATTGAAGGGTACATTCCATCGGTTTCGCTCTGAGATCTTGTGCTTTAAGTGTCATAAGAAAGGACATTTTCTGAATCATTGCCCTGAAGTGAGGAAGGCGAAGCGTAAACCAGTTGAACTGGTCAATGATTCGACTATCTGCTATCATTATAAGAAGACATGACACATTGGTAAGAATTGTTCCGAGAGGCAGAAGAGAAGTAAAGCTGTGGAACGTACTGTTGGAGGCGTGAAGGTTATCCAGATTGATGACATGGTAGGAACATTTTGTGGTAAATGTTATAAGTGGGGACATCCTGTTGAGAAGTGTATGTTCGGGCTTTGCCCTTTGGAAGGAAGTCCATAGAAAGGATTCTTGTAAGAATATTAGGGCTCTGTTCTTTCCAAACCTCTAGGTAATAGAAAGGCATCTAGATTTATGACTTTTGTAAGACTCTTATTTTGGATAAATGTATGTAATGTATGAACTACTAGTATGTAGTCAATTAATGTATGGAATATTTTGTGGAAGTACAATCTAATATAAAATTCTCTTTATCTATTGAGAATTGGACTCAGAATTAAATTGTTTAAAGATTTGGATTATTGATTTAAAAATAAAGGTTAATCTGATTTAAGGGGTTAAATCAACATTTGGAAATTTAACTCGAATTTATATAATTGATGATGGGTTAAAGTTGAAATTTAGATTTCATTAGTTCAAATTGAATTTAGTTTGAATTACTTAGAGTCGAAGATGGATAAGTTTAAAAAAAATTCAAATGGAAAAAATTCAATTGAAAATTGGTCTTAATTAATTTGAATAATTTGGAATTGTAGTTAAAGCGAATATGTTTAAAATCAAATGAAATTTGATTTAAATTTTGAAAGAAATTGAGGTAAATTCAACCTGAATTGAGGATAAATCAAGTTCAAGGGAAATTGAAGTTATTCAAATTAGAATTGAGTCAATATAAATGGAAGTGGGAATTTAAATTGAATGGATTGGAAATGGAGGTTGGGAATTGAACAGTTTTGACTCTAAACTATTTTCAAAATAAATTGTTTTAGTATAAATCTATTTTCCTAACCATTTACTATACAACTTTTCTTTTTAAATTCCAAAATTATCTTATATTTACTTAACAACTACTTTCGGAACTATTTAACTACTTTACAACTATTTTATAAACTAATTACTATTTTTCAACTATTTTACAAATTAATTACTATTTTACAACTATTTTACAATTATTTACAATTATTATAACTATTTAAATATTTTCCAACTATTTTACAAATTCTTAACTATTTTACAGATATTTTGCAAATTAATAATTATTTTTCAACTACTTATCTATTTTTAAAATTTTCAAGCTATTTTCTAAATATAAACTGGTCGGAGTTCAAACTGTTATTGATTGAATACCCAACTGAGATAAGAATTGAAGTGATAATCCAAATGGGGATTAAGGCAAATGTGAATAAGTGAATAAAATCAAGTGAGGATGAATAGAAAGGAAATTAATTTGGCCAATAACCTATGAAGTTAAATACATAGGATGTATGTATATTATTCTATACGCACAGTGATTTGATCCGGATTCAAGCATAGAATTTCGTGATAGTATATCGATCCGAGTTGGGATTTTTCACTCGATTTTCGACGGTGAACCTGGATATGGATTGTTGATTGGTTCTGGATATCCTCTATCATAGTTATGGTGCAAGGAGAATGACGATTTCTGATCAAGAAACTAGATCTGTGTCCGCACTAGGAAGTCGGGTGGACGATACTAGTTCGGAAGCGAAATTGTGTGATCGAATGAGTGATTAGATTGGTATAGCATACAGATGATATGTGTACATCGCACGGGTTTGAATGAAATTGATACTAGGAATTTGTGAATAAGAAATGTGAAATGGTTTTGAAATGGAAGGAATATTTTGTGAAATATACAACGAATAAAGGTGGAAATTGGATATTTCTATGGTAGAAATTTACTTTATGAAGCGAGTAAATTTGGTAAGTGACTTTATAAAAGAGTGATCAAATTTGAATATTTGATTTAGAATAAACAAAGTTATATATCTTTGTTATATAAGATAAAACTTCACTTGTTGAATCTATAGCCAGAAGGAAAAGGATTTTGAAGATGTTTGAAGTATAAAAGGAGTTTATACAAGTTAGAAATGATCCAAAGTTTTTAAAAATTATGTATATCTATATATACATATATATAAAGGATCATATGAGAAATTTGGAAAAAGGTTTTGGGAACCTTTGGATTTGGAAAGGCTTTTGATTTTTGGGTAAAATCAATGAATTTGGAAAGCCTAATTTGAGAATTATCGATTTTGGGATAATCGATTTTGTGTAAAGGAGCTTTGTATGAGATCATACTAGGTGTATGATTTGAAAGATACTAGTATAAAGTGTTTTGAAAATGGCTCTAGAGAAGAAGGCGCTCCCTTGAAAATGAACTTCTCAGGAGTACCATAGGTTGGTACTACTTTGAGCCTCTAAGGGGGAGGTTCTAAAGTTGATCCTGTGAGGAGTCCGGACTAAACTAGTTCCTGAGGATTATGAGTAGTGTATAGAGAAAGTCGAGGGGCGCTGATGCCTACAGAGGCATTTGGGTTATGCTGTGACGGCAGTGTAACCCGATGTCATTGCGAATCTACTGCAGACCATAGAGAAAGTCGTTTGTGCCACTGAGAGCCAACAGTCTACGTTTGATTTTATATCGGTAGACTGTGACCTATGGTAACATAGCGCAAGTCATGTGTGCTGCTGAGAGCCAACAGTCTGCGTTCGATTTTAGATCGATGGACTGCGACCTATGTGGGAGTGGAGAAGTTTCATTTTTGCTGTGATCGCAATGTAACCCTGGAATGTAACTGCGATCTGTTGTGGGTTCCATGGCGTAATCGAGGGATGCGGAGTGCCTATAGTTACATGGACTTTTGCTGCGATGGCAACGTAACCCAGGATGTAACTGCGACCATGGATGGGGGTGATGATTTCCAAAGCATTCTCTTCAAAGATATTTCCTCTATTTTCAAAAATTGTTTTCTATATTTACAATAAAATTATTTTTCAAAATATCTTCACTGGATGTTTGAAACGGGTCTGCCAAGCACTTATAGATTTTCAGTCGTAAGCCTGATCAACGTATGACCGAATTTCCGTGAGAACAAGGATGGACTTGTCGAAACATCGAGTTATAAAAGTATTTGTATAAAAACTATTTTAGTAATATTATATAGATTTTTAAAGTAGTTTAAAAATGATCAAAGAAAATTTATCTGATTTTAAGCATTTTAATAACTCTGGCTTCATTCCTTTTCGATGATGAAAAGATACAAAGGGGGAGGAATGTGACGACCCGACATTTTGGCAATATTATTTTGGTAAGTATTTAATCTGATTAATTTAAAATACAACTTATCATCTTAAATACCAATAAGATTTTTGGCCATTACCATTTATTTATATATATGTGTGTATTTTGGAAGAAAAACTATGATTTGAAAATTTAAAATAAAGTTTTTCAAAAATATTTAAAATAAAATCTATCTTATTCACATTAAATTAAAATAAAGCTCTACCTTAATAACATTCGAAATATATATATATATATATATATATATGAATGTAATCTAGTTAATAATGCTTGGAATAAAATCAATTTCACCAATACTAAATATAAGCATAAATAAATATATATACATGCATATGGATTAAGTATCGACAACTTAAATTTAAAACATTTATGTGAAAAGAAATAGAAATAAAAGTATAGCAATTATTTGTGCATATGCAACATGAGTTAAACCAATACAAATAATTAAAACAATTTTTTTTATTGAGCACATAAAGTATAAAAACAAAACTAGGCAAATGAATATATGTTGCCTGTGAGGTAGATATGCAAGGCAATAAAAAAAAAATCTATATGTACATATAAAATTCAAAAGGATATGCATGTAAACTTGTAAGGAAACATTAGCATTAAATACTATCATCTCAGCGCAAACAAAAGTCATTTCGAAACGTTGAAAAATCATTTTAGTTAGTAAAGAAAATCTGGTTAAGTCAAAGAAGGAGGCAAGAACAAAAAAATCTGATCAAAAACAAAAGAATGTTCCAGCAAGATACCAACCTCAGCAAAACCTATTTTCTATATATATGTATATCCCCTTGTTCTATTAGTTCACAACTTAGCAAACCAGAAAAAAAAAAATATTACCCTGTACAAACTCAAATACATCTCAGCTAAATAAACAAGGAGATTTAAAGGAAGATCAAGTAGCAACCTCCAGAATTTGTTCTCTGTTCACATTTTTCAGGCGAGTAAACACCTCATTTTAAACTTAAGTATAATTAGATCGGTGCTCGTGGTTCATGGGTGATATGGTGTTTTGCATGTGTATTTTTAGGTAAGTAGCTCTGTGTAAGATATATGTTGGATCTGTGTGTACTAAGCATGAATGTTCTTCTCTGTTTAATTACAGGGTTGAAAAGTAAAATCAAAACTCAATTTATTTTCATCTAGTCACTGATGGATTTAGAGTCTAAAACAAAATAAGTTTGTGTAATCATAATTTAAGTTTTAAAAACATGTTTAAATATTTTTAGATTGCAAAGTACTGTAAACTAAGTAAATACAGTAAGATTTTAAAGGAAGTGATAAAATCAAATACTTTGTTTTGCGGATTCAGGCATGCAGTTCGAATCAACTCTAGGAAACTCGATTTTTAAAGCTAAAATCACGAATTTTAGTTTAGTTTTGGGTTTGCAATTTGGGGTTGATCAGTTTTTGGGTTTCGAGTAAATTCCAGTGACTGGCGAAGCTTTGGAGGTCAGGGCTTTGGTTGGAGCTAGATTGACGAACGTCGAAGCAGGGAAAAATGGTGGAGGTGGTTCACGATCGCCGTGGTGTCGGCCATAGAGGAAGATAGGGTTTAAGCGGTTGCAAGGTTGGATGTCTGATCTTGGCTTGTTCGTGATCGTCAAAGCATCGAGTTTGGCCAGGCTTGGTGGAGATGAACCTGAAACGTGGATGCAGGTGTTGGCGAAGTCGTGATAGTTCCGATGGTCAGAATCGTCGAAGTCGAAGTCTTTTCTTGATGATGGTTCGTTCCAGATATTGGATCTCAGAGCTTGATTTTGTTTGGCTTTTGATTTTGCTGTTCTGGGCGATCGTTCAAGATGAGTTAGTCTTCGTCGACTTGCGAAGGGTATCCACGGTGATCGGAGTGCGCACGGCTACTGTGCACATGCACAAAAGATTTGTTGTGTCAGTGATTTTGGGTTGAGGTTTGTCTCGAGAAATGTCTCGGGGGAGAAGCGTTTTGTCTCGAGTATGATATCGGATTTGCATATGTGTTCCAGGATGAATTAATTTTTTTTTAAAACAGAAATGGGTTAGGGTGAACTCGAAGTTTGACTCGAGAAATCTGTCTTGTGGTCGGGTTGTTTTTTTCTATTGTCAGTTTTTAGTTTTTGTAATAAAACTTGTGCTGTTTTAAAAGAAAGGTTAATAGAAATAGAACCCAGTTCCAAACAAAGTAAGAACATGTTTGGGAAGTAATGTCTGTGTTTAAGAGGGAAGATTAAATTTAAGTAATGAAAAATTTGAAATGGTTTTATAAAACATAAGAATACAAAGTTTAAAACAAACAAAAATATGTATTTTCCCAATTTAAAGCTATTAAAAGATGGTAAAGTGTTTAAGCAATTTAATTAATCAAGTTTTAAAATAAATTAGTTTTTTTTTTCCAAAGATTTATTGACCAAGTTCCAATGTAAATCATTTAACAAGATATTGAAACAAGTTCAAGTTTTAAATACAAAAGTTAAGTGATTTAAATTTGGTTGTCTTAAAAGTAATTAATTAAGGAGTAGTAAATTAATAGAAATAATTAAAGGTTACTTAATGTAATTAATTAATCAATGTGATTAATTTAAGTTAATTAACTAGTTTAAATTAATCATTTGATGATTGATTTAATATAATTACTTAATGTAATTAATAAAGTGTAGTTACTTGAAGTAATTTATGGTAATTACTAGATGTAATAAATTGAAGGAGGATAAGTGTAATTAATGTGAATGGTGAAGGTTAAATAAATTTGTGCCATTAATTAAGGCTTAATATAATTAAATCATAATTAATCAAGGGTGATTAATTAAGATGATAATTAAAAAGATGATTTATTAATTGATTTGTAATCAATTAATGTTTAGGTAATCTAAGTGATTAAAGATTAGTAATTAATTTAATTGAGATAAATTAAATTAATTTTGAAAGTGATGAACTTTGCATATGAGTGATTGAATGATGTTAAATGCCTTGAATTGACTGATATCTCTGATATGAAATGTTGTGTGATATGATATGCTGAGTATGGTTATCTACTAATGATGAATTGCCATGTAAAAAGTGATATCTTGTATTTAAAATTGAATTGTATTTCATTTAAATAACTTGGGCGAATATGACATGGGACTCGAAGTGACCGGGGTCGGGTAGCAGTAAATACCCGAAACCACTTCGATTTGAAACCTTCAATAATTGTTTATGGATTTGATGTGTGAAATCAATAGGCTGGAATGAAATGATTTAAGTGAATTGGACCATTTAAATCTAAGTTTTGGTACTTAGAAATTGATGTGTGAAATAAGTGATGTTATTACAACTTGTAAAGTTGTAATTTGATACAAGCTACCTCGGATTTTATATAAGTTGTATGTGTTGGTATTTCATGTTAGATGAGTTTACTCACGCTGGTTTCCAGTCTGACCCGGGTGTTACTTTGATGTAATGCTTGGGTCAGACCGAGTATTTCAGATTTTCAGGTAAGGACATTCTGGAGCTCAGGAGACGAGCTGGATAGCGAGAACGTAAGGAGTGTTTCCGCTGTATTATCTTGTTGTATATCTGTGACTTGATGATTGTGTACATCTAGTGTCTGTATATTTGTGTAACTCTGATGTATTATAAATGCATTTGACAGATACAAAATTCTTTTGTATAAATGTTATTATTTGTTATTATATTTTATCCGCTGCGAATGTGAGAATCTGTGTTGTGTTTCTTTTTCTTCTTCTTCTACCTCTTTCTTCTTCTTCTAACTATCTGGAGTTTTCGGGATCTGAAATTCCGGGTCGTTACAGAATATTTTTTGCTCTTATCCCAACATCCAATTTTAATGTCGTTTTTGTAACGACCCGATATTTTCAACCATTCGCATCCGCATATGTCGGACTTGAATTGTTCAAAATACCGCGTTGTAAATAAAATTTGGCAAATCTCAAAATATACAGTAAATAATTAATCACAGAATCACAGACACAGAATCAGAATACTCGCAGCGGAATTAAAATACTTAGTGGTTCATGAAGCCACTATAAAATCTCAACCAAATAAAATTACATAGTTTAAATCTCCAATACAGTTTAAAACTTCAATAGAAAGCCAAATATTCCAAAATCTCCATTACATAAATAAGATATAGAGTGAAAAGCTTTTGCCGGCAGCACGAATGATCTACAGAAAGTCCTAGCTCCGGAAAGAAAGCTAAAACTGCAACTCAGGCTGACCCGAGCGTAAAATAAAACATAAACACTCGAGTCAGGGCATACATACTTATATAGTGTAAGTTAATTCAAGTGTACTGTAGTATAGAGCAAGTAACTTAAAGGATGCTTGGGACCGCCCATCCTCTAAGGATCCGTTAAACTATTTACTATGTAGTAATATTTCGCTATTATAATAATGTCAATTAGTAAAATAAACTTACTTTTTAATAGCGTTAAGGGGTTACCCATATAGCCCTTGACACAGAATATATTCCCATAGTCTATACAGTACCGTAATCTCCCCCGTACTGGGCGTCGTCAGAGGGCACTCCATAGGTATGGTACAAAACCAAAATCGTATAAGGCTCGCTATGGTAGGTGACACGACACAACTAGGCAATGCCAGGGTAGATATACCAATTGCTATCCGGACCGATGGAAACGCGTAGCCGCAGTTACCGGCTACCTCGAACAACACTCCCAAATCAAAGGTGCGCACCAAAACAATCACAAAAGTAATAGAATGGCATACGAAGAAGTGCATCCGATCAGAGGTGCTACCTCATTAATCCGAGAATCGCTCCTGTTTTAGCCACCTTATGCCAACTCACGGGAGTCGGGTCCACGTATTTACCTCAAAGAAAACGTCACCACCAACCTACTTCATTCTGCAATCTCCACCGCATACACGGTTGTCAAAGAGGTTTTTGGTATCGACAGAGAGCATGCCAGATATCCGATCCCGGTCTCTTTAACAACCAAACGTTATTATAACCCGTGGTTACAACTTTTAGAAATGGTATTTATACTTTAAAAATCAAAATAAGTTTCAAATACATTTCAATACCATAATATCATTTCAACCATCATTTATTTAAACATCAGTCATTTTATTTAATATAAAATACCATTTAAATATATTCAATTTATTTAGGAATTAATTTGCCTTTCAACTCACATTCAAAAGTTAAATTCTTCCATTTAAAACCATTTAAAGTCAATTCTTTATTTTTTATTAATTACATATTAAATTCCAAAATTTAAGCCTTTTTCCCTAAAGATTATTTCCATTTATTTTAAAAAATCCGAAAATTCAGTTTCCGTAGCATTTATGAAATGCCACCTAAAGTCTGTAAGTCAAAACAGTTCATTTATAAAAGACAGCATTTAAGTGCTGTAATAAATTATTAACTTAACAATCAAATTTTAAATTCCCAAATATAACTTATTATCAATTATTTCCTTAACTAAAACTCACTTTTAACAAAATTTCAGAATTTCCCAAAATAAGTTATATTCCAAAAAAATTACTTAAACATTTTTTTTTTAACATTTTGACTTATTCAAAAATCATTATAAATTTTATAAAAATCCTTTACATTTGAACCAGAATATTATAATTTCCCATTTAAAATAGTTTTAAACATTTCTGAAAAATATTATATAAACCACGGGTCTGTATATAGTTTTCTAGCCTAGGTCAAGTGATACGGATTTATATCATTTCAATCCGCAATTTACAAAATCCCGGGTTCTATCATTTCGAACCCACAATCCCAAGTTAACAAATAAATAATTAAACAATTAAATAAATGAACAAATGATTATCGTTCAGGCCTATCATTTCAGCCTATAACGATCTCAAATTTACAGGGAACTTGCAGTGATGATTTAATCAGTAAATAAGAATTACATAGTATAACTGCAATAATATTACAATAGATAAACAACTGATGAGGTGTCAATTTAAAATGGGGTTTAACATCATACGTTATATCACAGGCAGATAAAATTTAATAAATAATTTACAAATACACTTGTGATAAATCACGGATATATAGGTATGTTTGTCTGGTGAGAAATACTCACCTTAAAGCTGCAGAAATTTTGATTCAAAATGAAAATCCCCCGTAAAAGAATCGCACAGCGGGTAACGATCAAATTTTCCCCGGATGTCACGCCTAGATTCAAGATCCAAATACCGAATACGTGACTTTAAAAATTACGGTCAAAGCAATTTTTTTGAGAAAATTGGAACGAATAGAGTAAAAGAAATTTTGGTTTAGCTTTGCTCGACTGCCTCACCCCACATCCCGACCCTAACTTCATAGGCTTGGCAATGCTATTTATTATTATTATATATATATATATATATAAATTTTTCCAACGGCATGTCCTACTTATCTAGTTTGAAAATATGAATTTACACAAAACTTGCGTCTCTGCCTAATGCAAACTCTCTCTATTCATAAATACAATACGTCTCTGCCACTTTAATTTCAAAACATGCACACATGCACCTAAACACGCTACTTCATAAACCATATACCTGTACTCTGCACTCCTATTCTCTTTCTCTACCAAATATCAATTTTCTTTTTCAACACGTGAACTAGATTTGCAAAATTATAAACACCATGGAAAAAATATGCAGGCAGCACTTATGCATGGCACACGCAACTACTATATCATAAAGTATTCAGATGGCTCCAAATATATTCCCATTTGCTAACTCACATCACTATGACTCACGCATCTATGATATATGTTTAAAAATGATATTGCACTGCTTCCTAGTTCAACACGCTCAGTGTAACGACCCAGAATTTTTGATAATTAAAATTTGGATATTTAATTAATTTTAAATATTAATAAGTGAATTTATAAGTTGAATAAATTTTATTTCGAATAATTGGATTTAATTGAATAATTAAATCGATAACTTAATATGTTAAATTATGGAAATAATTGAAAATTGAGTAAAATATGATTGAAAATGATTTGTAAAATTTTATTTTATCATGTTGGAGTTAGAATGATATTTTAGCACTTTTAAAATCGAATTAAGAATTAATTTGTGAAAATTGAATATTTTAATATTTAATCGACTAGTGAAAATAGTCAATTTTTGAACAGTCTCAGAATTGGACGAAACTAGTTCCATTGGATCCGTAATAGTTAGTTATTACCGATTTCAATTTTCGTGTCAATCGGAGTTATCGTTTGATCGTGGCAGCTCGAAACACATCGAATTATTTTTAATTTTAATTTGGCGAGTTAAAATAGCCATTTTTCAAAAAGTCTCAGATTTCAACGAAACCAGTTTCATCGGATCCGTAATGTGATATTATTGTAAGGTTTCAAATTTCGTGTCAATTGGATTTACCGTTTGTCCGGTACAAATTAAAACGCCTAGATAATCGTTTAAATCGGTTTAATTTAAATTGAACGTTTATTGCCATAACTCGCACAGATGTCCGAATTAGCTTTCGAAACCTGTTCCATTGTGTCCGGAACGCGGGGTAAACCCTAGAAACGCTGGTTACGGCGCGTAAATCGGAGTTCGGAATTCCCGTATGAATAGTGTTCGTTCATCTCCCTATAAATACCCCCCCACCCTTCATAAAAAAAAAAAAAATTAACCTAACCCTAAACGTTGCAGCCGCCACCAAACAAATGAAGGGCCGAAATCTTCTCCTCTTCCCCCTCAAATTTCTTCAAATCCGTGCAACGATTCAAGAATCTTTCAACTAGAAACTCGTAGAGCACGTCGCGAACTACCTATCCAACGGTCATGATCGTTTCAAGTGCTTCGGATTGGCGGCAAATCTCGCTCAAAGGCCATGAGTTCGGCCTTGATATTCGTGCTACAGGGACAACCGAGCTTCATGGGTCTTCGGCCATGGGTGGAGCTTGGGGAGGCGCGCTACGTGGCATTCCCTGATCGACGTGGAGTTGAGTGTTGGTGGCGCGAAAATAAACCTTAAGTTGCGTTAATGGGTTCATGTTGTCGGCCTATACGTGAACGTGAGAGAGAAGGGGGGAAAGCTAGGTGCGGCCGTGATTTTGCTTTGGGGGATGGACGGCCAGGATCCATCTGAAGGTTTAAATATAAAAACAAATTGTAAATATATAAATAAATTCGTGTAAACTTCATAAATTCATATCTTTTTCATACGAGGTCGAAAACACGCGAAACCAGTTGCGTTGGAATCGTATGGACGAGCACTACGCGATGGAATTGGATTGGAGTCGTTTGGAGTTAGTGAGAATTTCGGGTAAAATTAAACGTCCGTTTAATTTTATTCGAAATAAATCGCTAAAACGAAATTGAAATCAAGGTGAGAACTTCTCACTCAATCGAATCAGTTTCAATTTTTATTTTAAATAGTTAGATTTAAAATATTTGAATGCATGTTTGAATGATGATTGTTATCTATTGATTGTTAAAATAGACATTATGCGCCGTTAGTAAGCGGATGTTATTTATTAAAAACATATACCGCGAATATTTCATAAACAGTGAAACTGGTATTATATATAGTAGCAATATATATATTGGCATATGTATATATTGCAGTTATTGATTTCCCGTATTTTTTTAGCGGATGAGACCCTATTGCGCCGTCTATTAAGCGGATAATATTTTAAATCCCATATACCGCGATAATTCCGTACTAGAGCGGAATTGGTATTGTGCTAATGTTTGTGGATGCAGGAAAATAGGTTGGAGGGATCCAACTGGATTCCTCAACAGTATTTATTTGATTATGGATATTTTGATATTCGTTAGTTATCATATCGATATATGATATAGTTGTAGTCGTGATTGGCTATTTGGTGTAGCATCACTAGGCCAAATTTTGGAATTTTAAAAATGATTTTTAAAGTGATTTTTGAAAATATACTATATTTTTAGAATTGATCCATTTTAAATAAATAAACGTTATAATTTTTAAAGTTATAAAATTTATGATTTTGAGAAATACGGTTAAAGATTGATTTTAATGATTTTATAAAATAGTAAAAATCGGGATTTTTGAATATATTATAAAAGTTTAAATATAGGATTTATAAAATTTGATTATTTTATAAATCAAAATGATGAAGTTTTTAAAGGAGTTTGAAGACGTTTTAAATATTAATATGAATTGATTTATATAAGAGATTTATAAATGGATATTTATAAATCGAAATATTGAAATTATAAAACGAGTTTTTATAAGTGTTAGAATGAATTGTGAATGAATTTCATAAATGAATGAAATTTATAGAATTATAAACGGTGAAGTTATAAATGGAATTTTATAAGTAGTAGGTTTATAAAATTTATAAATTTGTTAAAAGAATAGGTTTGGATAAATAATTGAATCTTATAAGTTATAAGATTTATAATTATGAAGTTTAAAGGAACGATTTTGTAAAATAATCGTTTTATGAGCATTTGACTTATAATATGAATTTCTAGTATATCATTGCGATATGAATTGAGATAGGTTAATAAAGGAATTTATAAAAGGGAGTTGTTAAAAAATAAATAGAAAAGGAATTTATAAACGTTGTTTTATAAATTCGCAAACGACTTATTTTGATAAGTAAATTGTTATAACTTATTTATGGAGTTATATTCACGTTTTTGACTGTGAATAATCCTTTGAAATAAAATGAATAAAAGGATGAAATTTGTTAACGTAGTATATTCACGTTTTTGAATAGTGAATAATATGTTAAAGAAAATGTTTAGACTTGATGTTTTAAATAGAATTAAAACGATCTAACGATGTTTTAAAATATGTTAAGATTCGAAACCATAGATTTCAACATTTATTGTTGAAATAGACGTTTTCGAGAAATAGAAGGAAATATGGACTATAACACTGTTGTTATAGTAAATGATTTCCGAAAGGAAATGTTTTGTATAGTATTGGGATTTATATATCTATTTTAATTTTGAATCCCTATACTAGTGATTTTGGGTTGTCGTAACGATGTTTTACGTAACATTCGTTTTGGCCCAAATAAATATGTTTAAGAGAATGATTTCCTTAAAGAATGAAATATATACTTAATCTCGATTAAAGTATATTGAATATTTTCCAAGTGTTGAAAATAAATGGATTGAGAATTACTTAATAAGTAAGTATGGAAATATTTTCCAATATAAAGTGAATATTAGAGAATTTATCTTTTTGAAGATAAATTGAAAATGAATAATTGAAATCGTTTATTCATAAATATTTTGAAATATAAATTCACTATGGAATTTATATGAGAAAGTGGAATTTGGTTAAAGATAAATATTGATTTATTTTTGAGGTATTGAAATTTTATATCTTGTAAAGATATGATTTTTGGAAAATAAATAATTTGGAAAATTATTTGGAATCTGGTGGTGTGTGCATATCCATTGATAGTTAAATAACCGACTATCAATATTTCCCTTTGAATGGGTAATTGATGTGATTTGTTTGAATTTGAATGCCACACTTATTTTTGAATAAGCGCTCACTATTCGGGTTAACCGGGAAAGGACCGTGGGGTCGCATTGTTGAGTCAAGATTTTTATAGAGTTTTGATTTCTGACAAAGGAATAAGCCGTGATCGACAAAAAGAAGTTATTCATTTAAGAAACACAAAGAGCTCCATATATTAGAGGTTGATTATTTGGTATGTTAGTAATTTATGTTAAAATCTATCCTCAAATAATCATATAACTTCAATCTTTCAATATATATACATATGCACATTAACTGTGCAAATTGGACTAAACCGGTCGACCGGTTGAAAATAAGGTGGTCGACCGTTTTTGCCCAGAATGCACAGATAACATACACACATGCACATAACGTATATATATTTGAATTCCTGTCTACCGGTCCATTTTTAACCTGTCGACCGTTTTTAAACAGAAAGCAACTTTTTCAAAAGACACTTCTCTTCTCCAAAGGTTGCATCTCCTATCTTTCATCAATAATCATAACTCTTAATGGCAACTGTTCACAAAGAGTTACAACTATTTTTCTCTATATATACTCATCTAAATCATTGATTCAAACACAAGTTTTTACACGATCATATATGCTCTCTAATCTAATCTCTAACACTCCTGCATTCTAAAAATTAATTTAGCTTATTGAATCATTGAAATTATTTCATATCTTTTGATTCAATAAGTAAATACCTTCTTTAATCTTTACAAAACATCACTCATATTCTTTGAGGATAAGATTATAGGAAGGGTGTACTACTAGTGACAAATCCGTGTTTTCAAGAACACAAGTTGTCAACAACAATTGTATTTGTTTTTGTTGAAGTCCTCGTGTTGTAAGAGGCAAGTGTTGAAGTCCTCGGTGTTGTAAGAGGCAAGTGTTGAAGTCCTCAGTGTATTAGAGGCGTGAAATCCCGTTCGGCTGTTCGGGTATTGTAAACCTGTTCCTCCGGGTGAAGCGAGGTAGTTAATAGTGAAAATCCAGATAGGAGTCTGGGACTGGACGTAGGACGGTGCTCCGAACCAGTACAAAAATCTCTGGTGTGATTTTTCTATTTTTATTTTTGCTTTGCTACTATCATCTATTTTCCGCATTTATATTATAGTCCATATTACACGATCCGTGTGTACTATATTAGTACGTGCATTAGTATACACACCGCACTTTCATTTGGTATCAGAGCTGGTTTTCTAGAGATCGTAACAACATCCTAGAATAAATGGCTACAAAGAGATCTAGTCAAGGCAATAAGAAGAGGAAGAGCAATAAAGAACAATCAAGGGAGCAAACAAACAAATGCTTCATGGCAAAAGATAACGAGGTTAGTGATCTAACTTTTGATGATATGATAGAAATAAATTCAGAACTTCTAGACACTTTAAAAAGTCTCAAAAGAAAATATAAGGAAGCTCTGGAAAATCAGAAGAAAGCAGAATTCGAAAGAGATATGCTTAAAGACGAGAAGAGAATATTAGAAGAAGAACTTGAGAAAATTCAAGATTCAGACAATTCTCAACTCGCTCTATTAAGTCAAGAAATAGAAGCTCAAAAAGAAAAGAATAATGCTCTAGCTTCTGAAAATCATGAGTTAAAAACAAAAATTAAAATTGTTGAGTTAGATAACACTAGTCTCAAAACTAAGCTTGATGACATTACTAAAAATATTTCCAATTTTAATAAAGGGAGAGAAAATTTATCCAGGATTATTGAAAATTCTCAACCTGCTTCAAATAAGAAGGGATTAGGTTATGTTAAGAATTCAAAAGCTCACAATGATAGAAGTGGTGTAGGCTATAAACAAGCTAAAAGTAAAAATAGTACTAGATATGCATTCATGTATGCTAACTCTAGTGCTAGTACTAGTAATCAAGATAGTTTTAAAACCAGTTATAGTCATAATAGTACTTTGTTTAGAAATGATAGAAATTATTCTTTAAGTACTAAGCTAATGACTAATAGTATTAAGATATGGATTCCAGCTAATATGATTGATCATGAAAAACAACTTTATATTAGCAACTATTATAAGAATGTAATTTGTAATGAAAATTATATTTATAAAGGTTCAACCACACCCAAATGGGTATGGTTTCCAAAGACCTAACCCCCCGGACCCTAACATAGTAAGTGGGTACCGAAAATTATTATTATTTTTTACAGGTACTCAGAGAAACAAAAGGAAAAGGATAGATTTTGGAATTTCAAAGAATGTTCCATATGTTTAATAGAATTACGTGCTTACAAATAAATATGGACTTCGGTAAATATGGTAAAATTTATTTTACTTTTCCTTCATAATTAATAATGAGTTTATCTCGTTATATACAAGATATTTTATATAATTTTATATATTTCCTCATTCTTTTTGATAATGACAAAGGGGGAGAAATTCATATACATATATTAGAGGTTGATTATTTGGAATATATATATATAGACAAAATATCAGGGGGAGATCACATATTCAGGGGGAGAGATTCAGAATTTCAGATATATGTTGTCATCAATCAAAAAGGGGGAGAATGTTGAGTCAAGATTTTTATAGAGTTTTGATTTCTGACAAAGGAATAAGCCGTGATCGACAAAAAGAAGTTATTCATTTAAGAAACACAAAGAGCTCCATATATTAGAGGTTGATTATTTGGTATGTTAGTAATTTATGTTAAAATCTATCCTCAAATAATCATATAACTTCAATCTTTCAATATATATACATATGCACATTAACTGTGCAAATTGGACTAAACCGGTCGACCGGTTGAAAATAAGGTGGTCGACCGTTTTTGCCCAGAATGCACAGATAACATACACACATGCACATAACGTATATATATTTGAATTCCTGTCTACCGGTCCATTTTTAACCTGTCGACCGTTTTTAAACAGAAAGCAACTTTTTCAAAAGACACTTCTCTTCTCCAAAGGTTGCATCTCCTATCTTTCATCAATAATCATAACTCTTAATGGCAACTGTTCACAAAGAGTTACAACTATTTTTCTCTATATATACTCATCTAAATCATTGATTCAAATACAAGTTTTTACACGATCATATATGCTCTCTAATCTAATCTCTAACACTCCTGCATTCTAAAAATTAATTTAGCTTATTGAATCATTGAAATTATTTCATATCTTTTGATTCAATAAGTAAATACCTTCTTTAATCTTTACAAAACATCATTCATATTCTTTGAGGATAAGATTATAGAAAGGGTGTACTACTGGTGACAAATCCGTGTTTTCAAGAACACAAGTTGTCAACAACAATTGTATTTGTTTTTGTTGAAGTCCTCGTGTTGTAAGAGGCAAGTGTTGAAGTCCTCGGTGTTGTAAGAGGCAAGTGTTGAAGTCCTCAGTGTATTAGAGGCGTGAAATCCCGTTCGGCTGTTCGGGTATTGTAAACCTGTTCCTCCGGGTGAAGCGAGGTAGTTAATAGTGAAAATCCAGATAGGAGTCTGGGACTGGACGTAGGACGGTGCTCCGAACCAGTATAAAAATCTCTGGTGTGATTTTTCTATTTTTATTTTTGCTTTGCTACTATCATCTATTTTCCGCATTTATATTATAGTCCATATTACACGATCCGTGTGTACTATATTAGTACGTGCATTAGTATACACACCGCACTTTCATTTGGTATCAGAGCTGGTTTTCTAGAGATCGTAACAACATCCTAGAATAAATGGCTACAAAGAGATCTAGTCAAGGCAATAAGAAGAGGAAGAGCAATAAAGAACAATCAAGGGAGCAAACAAACAAATGCTTCATGGCAAAAGATAACGAGGTTAGTGATCTAACTTTTGATGATATGATAGAAATAAATTCAGAACTTCTAGACACTTTAAAAAGTCTCAAAAGAAAATATAAGGAAGCTCTGGAAAATCAGAAGAAAGCAGAATTCGAAAGAGATATGCTTAAAGACGAGAAGAGAATATTAGAAGAAGAACTTGAGAAAATTCAAGATTCAGACAATTCTCAACTCGCTCTATTAAGTCAAGAAATAGAAGCTCAAAAAGAAAAGAATAATGCTCTAGCTTCTGAAAATCATGAGTTAAAAACAAAAATTAAAATTGTTGAGTTAGATAACACTAGTCTCAAAACTAAGCTTGATGACATTACTAAAAATATTTCCAATTTTAATAAAGGGAGAGAAAATTTATCCAGGATTATTCAAAATTCTCAACCTGCTTCAAATAAGAAGGGATTAGGTTATGTTAAGAATTCAAAAGCTCACAATGATAGAAGTGGTGTAGGCTATAAACAAGCTAAAAGTAAAAATAGTACTAGATATGCATTCATGTATGCTAACTCTAGTGCTAGTACTAGTAATCAAGATAGTTTTAAAACCAGTTATAGTCATAATAGTACTTTGTTTAGAAATGATAGAAATTATTCTTTAAGTACTAAGCTAATGACTAATAGTATTAAGATATGGATTCCAGCTAATATGATTGATCATGAAAAACAACTTTATATTAGCAACTATTATAAGAATGTAATTTGTAATGAAAATTATATTTATAAAGGTTCAACCACACCCAAATGGGTATGGTTTCCAAAGACCTAACCCCCCGGACCCTAACATAGTAAGTGGGTACCGAAAATTATTATTATTTTTTACAGGTACTCAGAGAAACAAAAGGAAAAGGATAGATTTTGGAATTTCAAAGAATGTTCCATATGTTTAATAGAATTACGTGCTTACAAATAAATATGGACTTCGGTAAATATGGTAAAATTTATTTTACTTTTCCTTCATAATTAATAATGAGTTTATCTCGTTATATACAAGATATTTTATATAATTTTATATATTTCCTCATTCTTTTTGATAATGACAAAGGGGGAGAAATTCATATACATATATTAGAGGTTGATTATTTGGAATATATATATATATATAGACAAAATATCAGGGGGAGATCACATATTCAGGGGGAGAGATTCAGAATTTCAGATATATGTTGTCATCAATCAAAAAGGGGGAGAATGTTGAGTCAAGATTTTTATAGAGTTTTGATTTCTGACAAAGGAATAAGCCGTGATCGACAAAAAGAAGTTATTCATTTAAGAAACACAAAGAGCTCCATATATTAGAGGTTGATTATTTGGTATGTTAGTAATTTATGTTAAAATCTATCCTCAAATAATCATATAACTTCGATCTTTCAATATATATACATATGCACATTAACTGTGCAAATTGGACTAAACCGGTCGACCGGTTGAAAATAAGGTGGTCGACCGTTTTTGCCCAGAATGCACAGATAACATACACACATGCACATAACGTATATATATTTGAATTCCTGTCTACCGGTCCATTTTTAACCTGTCGACCGTTTTTAAACAGAAAGCAACTTTTTCAAAAGACACTTCTCTTCTCCAAAGGTTGCATCTCCTATCTTTCATCAATAATCATAACTCTTAATGGCAACTGTTCACAAAGAGTTACAACTATTTTTCTCTATATATACTCATCTAAATCATTGATTCAAACACAAGTTTTTACACGATCATATATGCTCTCTAATCTAATCTCTAACACTCCTGCATTCTAAAAATTAATTTAGCTTATTGAATCATTGAAATTATTTCATATCTTTTGATTCAATAAGTAAATACCTTCTTTAATCTTTACAAAACATCATTCATATTCTTTGAGGATAAGATTATAGGAAGGGTGTACTACTAGTGACAAATCCGTGTTTTCAAGAACACAAGTTGTCAACAACAATTGTATTTGTTTTTGTTGAAGTCCTCGTGTTGTAAGAGGCAAGTGTTGAAGTCCTCGGTGTTGTAAGAGGCAAGTGTTGAAGTCCTCAGTGTATTAGAGGCGTGAAATCCCGTTCGGCTGTTCGGGTATTGTAAACCTGTTCCTCCGGGTGAAGCGAGGTAGTTAATAGTGAAAATCCAGATAGGAGTCTGGGACTGGACGTAGGACGGTGCTCCGAACCAGTATAAAAATCTCTGGTGTGATTTTTCTATTTTTATTTTTGCTTTGCTACTATCATCTATTTTCCGCATTTATATTATAGTCCATATTACACGATCCGTGTGTACTATATTAGTACGTGCATTAGTATACACACCGCACTTTCACGCATAACCCATTCCGAATATGTGATACGTCGTTATGAATTGCATTTGATGACCGGTGTTGAAGACCGGGTATTTGCGAAAGCGATAGGATGACCTATCGATTGTCTCTGCACTGGGTAGCTCCTGGTATAGAGATTCCCTAAGTGATGGGAAATTCGATCGGGATTGTGAATACCCGGATTGCAAGGGCTTCGTGAGAAGTCCCTTCGGTTTTGTTCGAGCCTGGAACAGACTTGTATGGATTGTATGTCTGACATTACAAATTGAGATATAAAGCCGATTTCATTCAAATATATTTCTGTTGGTGGCGGAGAATTTATTCTTTTAGCTTAACACCCTTCTCTGAGACGTACGAGCTCAGAGGTTATGTAGTTGAAGGTTATCAGCGATATATTCCCAATTTGGTAATGTGACATGCTGAGTGTTGCTGTAAATGATCATTGTGTTGATTATTTGTGATAGGATCATTTATTTGATCGTCTATCTTGGTGATCATTTCTATGATCATTTGTTGACCCAAAGCATGGCTTTTGTATAAAGTATGTTTTTGTGGACGTGACTTCGTCGAGCCTCACACCCCGTGAATGGTCAAAACAGGAAAGATGCAGCAAGGTTATGAGGGGTAGCGCCCTTTAGGATATGTGCATTTCCTTCTGGAAAAGGGTGGTATCATGGTATGGAGCCCAGATACTTACTCATGTTGAAAACACTTTGTTATGATTGTGTGAATTGATTGCGAGCGCTCGGTGAAAGGTCCCAAAGGACCGGAGGATGGCATATTCGGTCAGTTGTTACTCAGTTAGGGGTAACCCGGCCTTGTGTTGGTAGAGATCCGGTTTGGTTCTCGGGGATGTCCATCCAGAGGCATTCTCATGTGGCAATGGGAAGTTCCTTGGCCTGATCATTCGTTGGAAATCCAACGAAACACTACGATCTTGTACGGTATTAGTTGTAGAACCTATCATTCACTTATGGTGGCGCCCCACTGTTTGGATGGTAGCTATAGTAGGCATAGTTCGGAATGTCTATGCTGGCTAAGATTTATACTCTACTTTCGAAATGAATTTTTCCTACACTATGCACTAGTAATAATATCAAATGTTCTTTTAAATGCGTATCAAGCATCTTTGACTATCATAAGGAGAAATCTCCTCCGATTCTGCGTTTGCATTGTGTGTGTGTGCGGGAGGCCTTATGGTAGTCTCATTTTTAAAAGCATTGCGAATTGACTTTAAAAATATTCCTCTGTTTTGATTTTAAAGATAAATAAACTGTTTTGAGTTCTCACACCAGTCACATGACTGACTCGGAGTTTATTGTTTTCCTTCCTAAACTCTGGGTGCCCACCAATTTCCACACGGGCAGTCAAGAGTTAAGGTTTATCAGGATATTCTGGATATTCTGGAGTTGCTGGAGGCAAGATGGATGGCATGGCGTAATACTAGTATATAGTATTTCTTTTCCGCTGTTTGATGTTGTTTGTTGTTGTTGTTGTAACACTCTGATGTAATGATGATATGATGTAATGAAATGTAATGTATGAAATGTAATAACTGATATAGTTCTTTGTTTAAAGATTATTCATTTATCTATTATATGTTGTTCCGCCGCGAATTGTGAGATTCTGTTATTGTTCTGTTGTTTTCTATTCCGTTCTATTTTCTATTTTCTTTCCTCTCTATTTTTCTATCCTTTCCCTCTTCTTCTCTCTCTTTCTTTTTCTTAAACCATAACATTTCGGGTTTCCGGCCTTCGATTTCTCGGCAGTCGATAAAGTGAGTATCGATGTTGAATTTTCGAAAGTCGAAAATTTTCCGGGACGTTACGTTTGGTATCAGAGCATATGGTTAAGCGACAACCATGGTTCTGTTGGGTATTACTCATTAGAGATAGAGTCAGTAGTACTCTAGAATGAGTTTGAGTGTAATAATAGATATGAGAGCGTATTTGTTAGTGAATATGAAATTGTTTTATATTGTGATGATTGGTTTGTTGAGTGGCATATGAACCTTCGTCAGCACGGTCTGTACAACTATGCCGAAGGGGTTTATAAACACTTGAATAGAACAATTCGACATAATATTGTTTTAAATTGGGTAAATGAAATAATTTTACCTTGATTATATTTTTATATATAAAGAAATAATTTTTCAGAATTATTTAAGTGTATGTAAATTGATTGTTTAGATGTTTGAATAATCTAAATTGAAGAATAATTCTATAAGCAAAAGAATTATAAGAATTGAATTATAATTAAAGTGATTTACAATTGTGAAATAAACTTATATATATATATAAGAAGTGAAACTATATGAATATATATATGAATATGAGTTGTAAATAAAAATGAATTTAAAGTTAAATGGAATATAACTTAGTAATTGAATTGAATTAATGGATTAAATGTTAATCAATTGAATGTGAATTAAGTTGATATGAGATAATGAATATAAGTGTTAATTCATTAAAATCTAATGTTATTGGAAAATTGAAAGATTGATTGAAAATCAATTTAATAAAGCCAATTGAAAGTAAAGGTGTTAAACCAAATTGAATGAATATAACAAAGGGATTTGGTTGTGATTAATATACATTGGTTGTTAGATGATTGTTAGTTGATTGTATATAATTCATTAAGCATTAATGAAATTGAAAGCTAAAGTAATTGGAATTCAATTGGAAGTTAAGTGAATCTTAAATAGAATTGAATTTGATTTGAAAGTGAACCAACTTGAATATGAATTAGTGAATATAAACTAATTAAAAATGAATGTTAGTAAAAACATCCACTGTTAATGAATCAGATGTGATAAATTGGGAACCTAATTCATTGAATATTAATGAGAATATGAATGAATATTTATTGGTTATGAATGATAATTGGTTGATGTTTGCATTTATTGCTTTTGTTTCATTTGCTATGTTGACATGTATAGTTATTATGTTGCTATATGATGTATGTTGATACTATTGTCTATATGCATGATTTTCATGTTGTTTGTTGAGTGATTAGTAGGTGCGGATCGCGTTTGCTTCGCATTTGGAGCTCGCTTTCGCGCTATATTAGCCGTATATGCTCGCTAATAAAATATAAGGTACATATCTCAGATTAAATACCGTACTTTTATACTTTTTTCCCTTCGGGATGCCTCATTACTTGATGAGATGTATATTTGTGATATATATACTGTCATTTTTTTTTCGGATCGAGCCGCGCAAAGGAGACTATGGCGAATTTTTCCGGAAATTTAAGGCGTTAGAAAAAATTTGAGAAAATTGGAAAATTTTGAAAACTTTAACTTTGTTTTGGAATTGAAAGTTAAACAATAGTAGTTGTTTTTGAAAAGATAACTAAGTATGATTTGAAAACTTAGTAAAGTTATTGTAAGAAGTTTAACTATGAATTTTGGGAAAATTATTAGATTCTATAACTTTTCTTACTTGTTAATTTCGAGGACGAAATTCTTTTAAGGGGGGAAGATTGTAACGACCCAGAATTTTTGATAATTAAAATTTGGATATTTAATTAATTTTAAATATTAATAAGTGAATTTATAAGTCGAATAAATTTTATTTCGAATAATTGGATTTAATTGAATAATTAAATCGATAACTTAATATGTTAAATTATGGAAATAATTGAAAATTGAGTAAAATATGATTGAAAATGATTTGTAAAATTTTATTTTATCATGTTGGAGTTAGAATGATATTTTAGCACTTTTAAAATCGAATTAAGAGTTAATTTGTGAAAATTGAATATTTTAATATTTAATCGACTAGTGAAAATAGTCAATTTTTGAACAGTCTCAGAATTGGACGAAACTAGTTCCATTGGATCCGTAATAGTTAGTTATTACCGATTTCAATTTTCGTGTCAATCGGAGTTATCGTTTGATCGTGGCAGCTCGAAACACATCGAATTATTTTTAATTTTAATTTGGCGAGTTAAAATAGCCATTTTTCAAAAAGTCTCAGATTTCGACGAAACTAGTTTCATCGGATCCGTAATGTGATATTATTGTAAGGTTTCAAATTTCGTGTCAATTGGATTTACCGTTTGTCCGGTACAAATTAAAACGCCTAGATAATCGTTTAAATCGGTTTAATTTAAATTGAACGTTTATTGCCATAACTCGCACAGATGTCCGAATTAGCTTTCGAAACCTGTTCCATTGTGTCCGGAACGCGGGGTAAACCCTAGAAACGCTGGTTACGGCGCGTAAATCGGAGTTCGGAATTCCCGAATGAATAGTGTTCGTTCATCTCGCTATAAATAGCCCCCCACCCTTCATAAATAAAAAAAAAAAAATTAACCTAACCCTAAACGTTGCAGCCGCCACCAAACAAATGAAGGGCCGAAATCTTCTCCTCTTCCCCCTCAAATTTCTTCAAATCCGTGCAACGATTCAAGAATCTTTCAACTAGAAACTCGTAGAGCACGTCGCGAACTACCTATCCAACGGTCATGATCGTTTCAAGTGCTTCGGATTGGCGGCAAATCTCGCTCAAAGGCCATGAGTTCGGCCTTGAGATTCGTGCTACAGGGACAACCGAGCTTCATGGGTCTTCGGCCATGGGTGGAGCTTGGGGAGGCGCGCGACGTGGCATTCCCTGATCGACGTGGAGTTGAGTGTTGGTGGCGCGAAAATAAACCCTAAGTTGCGTTAATGGGTTCATGTTGTCGGCCTGTACGTGAACGTGAGAGAGAAGGGGGGAAAGCTAGGTGCGGCCGTGATTTTGCTTGGGGGGATGGATGGCCAGGATCCATCTGAAGGTTTAAATATAAAAACAAATTGTAAATATATAAATAAATTCGTGTAAACTTCATAAATTCATATCTTTTTCATACGAGGTCGAAAACGCGCGAAACCAGTTGCGTTGGAATCGTATGGACGAGCACTACGCGATGGAATTGGATTGGAGTCGTTTGGAGTTAGTGAGAATTTCGGGTAAAATTAAACGTCCGTTTAATTTTATTCGAAATAAATCGCTAAAACGAAATTGAAATCAAGGTGAGAACTTCTCACTCAATCGAATCAGTTTCGATTTTTATTTTAAATAGTTAGATTTAAAATATTTGAATGCATGTTTGAATGATGATTGTTATCTATTGATTGTTAAAATAGACATTATGCGCCGTTAGTAAGCGGATGTTATTTATTAAAAACATATACCGCGAATATTTCATAAACAGTGAAACTGGTATTATATATAGTAGCAATATATATATTGGCATATGTATATATTGCAGTTATTGATTTCCCGCATTTTTTTAGCGGATGAGACCCTATTGCACCGTCTATTAAGCGGATAATATTTTAAATCCCATATACCGCGATAATTCCGTACTGGAGCGGAATTGGTATTGTGCTAATGTTTGTGGATGCAAGAAAATAGGTTGGAGGGATCCAACTGGATTCCTCAACAGTATTTATTTGATTATGGATATTTTGATATTCGTTGGTTATCATATCGATATATGATATAGTTGTAGTCGTGATTGGCTATTTGGTGTAGCATCACTAGGCCAAATTTTGGAATTTTAAAAATGATTTTTAAAGTGATTTTTGAAAATATACTATATTTTTAGAATTGATCCATTTTAAATAAATAAACGTTATAATTTTTAAAGTTATAAAATTTATGATTTTGAGAAATACGGTTAAAGATTGATTTTAATGATTTTATAAAATAGTAAAAATCGGGATTTTTGAATATATTATAAAATTTTAAATATAGGATTTGTAAAATTTGATTATTTTATAAATCAAAATGATGAAGTTTTTAAAGGAGTTTAAAGACGTTTTAAATATTAATATGAATTGATTTATATAAGAGATTTATAAATGGATATTTATAAATCGAAATATTGAAATTATAAAACGAGTTTTTATAAGTGTTAGAATGAATTGTGAATGAATTTCATAAATGAATGAAATTTATAGAATTATAAACGGTGAAGTTATAAATGGAATTTTATAAGTAGTAGGTTTATAAAATTTATAAATTTGTTAAAAGAATAGGTTTGGATAAATAATTGAATCTTATAAGTTATAAGATTTATAATTATGAAGCTTAAAGGAACGATTTTGTAAAATAATCGTTTTATGAGCATTTGACTTATAATATGAATTTCTAGTATATCATTGCGATATGAATTGAGATAGGTTAATAAAGGAATTTATAAAAGGGAGTTGTTAAAAAATAAATAGAAAAGGAATTTATAAACGTTGTTTTATAAATTCGCAAACGACTTATTTTGATAAGTAAATTGTTATAACTTATTTATGGAGTTATATTCACGTTTTTGACTGTGAATAATCCTTTGAAATAAAATGAATAAAAGGATGAAATTTGTTAACATAGTATATTCACGTTTTTGAATAGTGAATAATATATTAAAGAAAATGTTTAGATTTGATGTTTTAAATAGAATTAAAACGATCTAACGATGTTTTAAAATATGTTAAGATTCGAAACCATAGATTTCAACATTTATTGTTGAAATAGACGTTTTCGAGAAATAGAAGGAAATATGGACTATAACACTGTTGTTATAGTAAATGATTTCCGAAAGGAAATGTTTTGTATAGTATTGGGATTTATATATCTATTTTAATTTTGAATCCCTATACTAGTGATTTTGGGTTGTCGTAACGATGTTTTACGTAACATTCGTTTTGGCCCAAATAAATATGTTTAAGAGAATGATTTCCTTAAAGAATGAAATATATACTTAATCTCGATTAAAGTATATTGAATATTTTCCAAGTGTTGAAAATAAATGGATTGAGAATTACTTAATAAGTATGGAATCCAATATAAAGTGAATATTAGAGAATTTATCTTTTTGAAGATAAATTGAAAATGAATAATTGAAATCGTTTATTCATAAATATTTTGAAATATAAATTCACTATGGAATTTATATGAGAAAGTGGAATTTGGTTAAAAATAAATATTGATTTATTTTTGAGGTATTGAAATTTTTTATCTTGTAAAGATATGATTTTTGGAAAATAAATAATTTGGAAAATTATTTGGAATCTGGTGATGTGTGCATATCCATTGATAGTTCAATAACCTACTATCAATATTTCCCTTTGAATGGGTAATTGATGTGATTTGTTTGAATTTGAATGCCACACTTATTTTTGAATAAGCGCTCACTATTCGGGTTAACCGGGAAAGGACCATGGGGTCGTATAACCCATTCCGAATATGTGATACGTCGTTATGAATTGCATTTGATGACCAGTGTTGAAGACCGGGTATTTGCGAAAGCGATAGGATGACCTATCGATTGTCTCTGCACTGGGTAGCTCCTGGTATAGAGATTCCCTAAGTGATGGGAAATTCGATCGGGATTGTGAATACCCGGATTGCAAGGGCTTCGTGAGAAGTGCCTTCGGTTTTGTTCGAGCCCAGAACAGACTTGTATGGATTGTATGTCTGACATTACAAATTGAGATATAAAGCCGATTTCATTCAAATATATTTCTGTTGGTGGCGGAGAATTTATTCTTTTAGCTTAACACCCTTCTCTGAGACGTACGAGCTCAGAGGTTATGTAGTTGAAGGTTATCAGCGATATATTCCCAATTTGGTAATGTGACATGCTGAGTGTTGCTGTAAATGATCATTGTGTTGATTATTTGTGATAGGATCATTTATTTGATCGTCTATCTTGGTGATCATTTCTATGATCATTTGTTGACCCAAAGCATGGCTTTTGTATAAAGTATGTTTTTGTGGACGTGACTTCGTCGAGCCTCACACCCCGTGAATGGTCAAAACAGGAAAGATGCAGCAAGGTTATGAGGGGTAGCGCCCTTTAGGATATGTGCATTTCCTTCTGGAAAAGGGTGGTATCATGGTATGGAGCCCAGATACTTACTCATGTTGAAAACACTTTGTTATGATTGTGTGAATTGATTGCGAGCGCTCGGTGAAAGGTCCCAAAGGACCGGGGGATGGCATATTCGGTCAGTTGTTACTCAGTTAGGGGTAACCCGGCCTTGTGTTGGTAGAGATCCGGTTTAGTTCTCGGGGATGTCCATCCAGAGGCATTCTCATGTGGCAATGGGAAGTTCCTTGGCCTGATCATTCGTTGGAAATCCAAAGAAACACTATGATCTTGTACGGTATTAGTTGTAGAACCTATCATTCACTTATGGTGGCGCCCCACTGTTCGGATGGTAGCTATAGTAGGCATAGTTCGGAATGTCTATGCTGGCTAAGATTTATACTCTACTTTCGAAATGAATTTTTCCTACACTATGCACTAGTAATAATATCAAATGTTCTTTTAAATGCGTATCAAGCATCTTTGACTATCATAATGAGAAATCTCCTCCGATTCTGCGTTTGCATTGTGTGTGTGTGCGGGAGGCCTTATGGTAGTCTCATTTTTAAAATCATTGCGAATTGACTTTAAAAATATTCCTCTATTTTGATTTTAAAGATAAATAAACTGTTTTGAGTTCTCACACCAGTCACATGACTGACTCGGAGTTTATTGTTTTCCTTCCTAAACTCTGGGTGCCCATCAATTTCCACACGGGCAGTCAAGAGTTAAGGTTTATCAGGATATTATGGATATTCTGGAGTTGCTGGAGGCAAGATGGATGGCATGGCGTAATACTAGTATATAGTATTTCTTTTCCGCTGTTTGATGTTGTTTATTGTTGTTGTTGTAACACTCTGATGTAATGATGATATGATGTAATGAAATGTAATGTATGAAATGTAATAACTGATATAGTTCTTTGTTTAAAGATTATTCATTTATCTATTATATGTTGTTCCGCTGCGAATTGTGAGATTCTGTTATTGTTCTGTTGTTTTCTATTCCGTTCTATTTTCTATTTTCTTTCCTCTATATTTTTCTATCCTTTCCCTCTTCATCTCTCTCTTTCTTTTTCTTAAACCATAACATTTCGGGTTTCCGGTCTTCGATTTCTCGGTAGTCGATAAAGTGAGTATCGATGTTGAATTTTTGAAAGTCGAAAATTTTCTGGGTCGTTACACTCAGCCCAAAATTTAAGAAAAACCGAATGCATGCTTCATGTATCTACAATATATGCACGGCCCTGCCTATTCACGAAACTGACATGTATGTGTGCAAATATGTTTTGTTTGAGGTGAGGGTATGCTCTAGATATTAGTTGATGAAATTTATATTCTCGGTTATGAAAACTTAGAGGGACGTGCCATGGTGGAGAAGTAGCCGAGCAAGGCAAAAAGGAAAACAAAGAACAACAAGAAGAAGAAAGGGAAAAACTTGGAAGAAGAAAAGAAAAAGTAAAACCATTACCTGATAGAGGCTTCAGCACAAAAGAAGAAGAAGGCTAAACTATGAGATGCAGAGGAAAGTTTTGGACGAGGCTATGTATTTATAAAGAGGAGTTGCTTTGTATGCAAGGAAGTAAAATATACACGTGAAAAATCAAGGCAAGTTATCTCGGTAAGATTTATGATTCCCAGTCTACGCAAATTTGATTGAGATAGAAGTGAATTTCGTACTAAATAAAAATGGAAGTGTTGATTTTTTTTTTGTGGATAAGGCTTGCGTGATTTACTTCCCAGTTTGGTTTGTTAGAATGGATAAGTCTGCGTGAATAAAAATGAATACAGGGACATGCGCAAGAAATAAATGGTAAGAGGCAAATGCCAAAAAATGTTAAAAGAACAAAATTTTATGTCACGCGCAAAGGAAGGCAAATTGATTTTCTCTCAGATGATATATGCGTGATTTACTGCCAGATATATGAAAATTTTGATTTCAACGTTATCTCTTTTTATTCTCTCCCCAATTAATAGTTGCGTGATTTATATGCGGAGACGAAATGGCAAGAGGAAATGTTTGTTTTGGCAAAGGAGCAATTTTAGATAAGTAAATGGCAAGGTAAATGCATGCGTTGATTTTGGACAAGAGATTTATTCTTGATTAAAGAAACGGCAAAGAAAAGAACTTGAAGATTTTGTGTGTTTATAATGAGCGAGATAAATTGATTGCTGTTTATTTATTTATTTTTTAAAAAGGATGCTACAAAATTTTTCAGCAAGATTTTGGAACGAAAAGTTTTATACAAAAATTAAAACCCAAATGAAAGCTATGGAAAAAGGTAACGTTTTGCTATAAAAACTACTGGCTGATTTATAAATCCATATAGATATTGCAGTATGCATTTTAAAATACGCCAAACCGACGCAATACAATACGTCCAAAATTTATGCAAAAGTAACATTTTTAATTTATACGTTTATACGTTACTTATACCATTACAATGCGTGCCCTTTTTAAATTCGAAATTATCAGTTTATTAATATGTTATAAATTCTTAACATTTATTACTAAATTAAAAAGATAAAACTTTGGTTACATCTCTCTCTGATTCTTATTACCATAAAAAGGCGATTTATTATCCAAATGGACCAAATATTACAAATTTTTAAAGCAAGTATATAATCCAATTTTTTTTTTTTATTCCCATTTAGAGTTATCCTTAAACAAAGTGAAACTTTCATTTATTATTTAGCATTTTGGAAATGATTTGATCAAATTAAAATATATATAAACTGGGAAGTAAATTTTACTGGAAAGAGAAAAATAACGTAAGAGATATGAGTAAAGAGAAAAACGCATATAAAATAGGCAAGCAGATAGGAGAATGGATACTGCGCATGACTGAGATTTAGGAGAAAATTGTGTTTTGAAAAATGCAAGAAATAAATTTTGTTGAATGGAAAAAAAATCTATGGAAATCAAAATTTTAAAGTAATGCGTTGAATTTAGAGGCAACATATTTGATTTGAATGCTAGAATATTCCTTCCCTCTAAAACACATGCCACTGATAAATTTACTCATTTACACTAAGGTCATATTTTTAAGAATGTGTACCGTAGCCATAATATTTTATGCCCAAAATATACCGAAATAACGGATTAAAATTCTATACGTTTTCTTATATATATATATATACGGTATTTATTCCCTAAATTTAGGCGCCCTTTTTAACGCGTAATTACCCAGTTCATTTATACACTAAAAAATTTGAAATTCTGACCATGCTGAGACTCGAACTCATGACCTTTCGTGAATAGCCTAGATGTCTTAACCACCTAATCTATTAATGTTTTCTTAATTAAAACTTGATTTTGCTAGAAATTAAGTTGTTTACCATCTTCGACAAAAACCCAAATTTCCAAATTAAAGTTAATTCTTAACCATGTCAAAATTTCAGAGATCTTATTATTTAATTAAAAATTTGGTCAATTGTTTTTATTTTTATTTTTAATTACTTTAAAATTTAGATTTTTATATAATAAACCCCAAAGTTTTTAAAAATACAAGTGAAAAATACTTGTTAAAAATTTGGGCTGTTACACTCTCCCCCACTCAGAACTTTTCGTCCTCGAAAAGGAAGAAGGTAGGGGAATAGAAACAACCTGAAAGAAAACTAAATTGAAACTTAAATTAGAATCATTAATCTGAACAATAAAAATTCAATTTTAAATTAATCATTGATTTCATCTATTTATACTTAAAATTTTAACATTTATTTATTTACATATTTACTTGTATAATATCCCTACACTTAAAAAAAAATCATTCATTTTTTTTATCCAAATTTTACACAAGGTATTATAACATTCTAATTTAAAATGTTTAATTTTAGTCCAAATTTGAAATGGTAATTTAACTTAATTTTTAAAGTAAATTTACCATTTTCCAAAATAAACTAAATTCCCCATTTAGTTTCTTCTTTATTCCAAACTATAATTAAATTTATTTCTCTCAATATTTTTCTCATCTATGTCAAATATTTTTCTCAATATCTAAACCATATAAATTCAATTTAAATTAATTAATATTCAATAATTGATTTAATTCATTTGATTTTTACAGAAGTTAAATCAATCTTAACTATTTCCAAATTAATTATCTTATTATCCAATTATTTTGAAATTAAAAATTTCTAAAATCAGAAATTTGTATAGTCATTTATAATAATTATCTTTTATTCAACAAATTTAATCTTTATTCCAGATTATTATTAAATATATTCTACTTAATATGTCTTATCACACATATTAAGTAGATTATATTTAATATAACTATTCCAATATATTTCTAAATTTCCTTTAACACCATTTGATATTGTATATTATTCAATTATTATTTTATTTCTATTTACCTCTATTTGTCTTGTTGTAACTGAAACTTTAAGTGTATAACATTTACTATAACCACTCAAATTTTTATTTATAAAATCCTTTTATATTATACATTATCCAATTACATAGTTAATTTCTGAATGATTTAGGTAAGTTATATTGGCATGCAATTATACAAGTAAAAATTTTCCAACTATATTATTCAAGTTTAAATATTCATTCCAAATTTGACTTTATTTTATCATTAGAATCACCTTTTAACATAAATTTATGAATTAAATTTCCAATTAACTTAAAACCCTTTAGAGATAAATAAATACATACATATAGCATATGTCAAATCAAATTTAAATCATATATCTATATATATTATAAATTAGGTCATATTTTAGAAATTCAAATCAGTTAAATTTTTGAAGCAAAACTACAACATGGTCTCTTTACTTCGATACTCGAAAATGAATGTCGATGATGTTGTAGCCATCACCGAAATTATTTTCCAACGACAAAGAGAAGAGCACTAATTTTTAAAACTTTAAAAATTCTTTGGAAACAAATTTATATTCGAAAATAATTTAAATAATAATATATCCTTTTAAGACTTTAAACACAAGGTTTGAAACTATCAGAAATTAAATTCTTAAATTCTTGTTTTAAATCCATTTCTGTTTCCAAATAAATTTATAACCTTGTTTTATAGTTCAATTATTTATATAAGACAAAACCAATGGTTTACAAAACCATAAATAAAATCAAACACTATTATCTCTAAACAACTAGTTAAATTCTGAAAATCATACTTATATATATAATATTAGATTTTTCCCAAATATAGCAATAAATTTTTCAAAACAAGGATAGGGATTCAAATTTGATGGATTCAAATCAAAGAGAATTTTGATTTAAAGATAAATTGGAATCAGAAGATCCGATGATTACATAACAGAACAAGGAACTATATAAGTTTATATAAATCGCGGGCAACCTTAACCTGGTCAACCGTGACTTAAAGAGTCGGATCAAATGTAGATTTACCATTCGATCCGAAGAGATAGAGTTCGGAATAACCAAAGATACTAGCATCTAAATCGAGGTTAAATATAAATCTTTGGCGAATCAATGCTAATTGTAAAGGAGTTTCACCCCTTTATTAGAATATTGGCGAGACCGCCAATTCACTATAAAGATCATCCGAAGTGGAGTTATGGGATACTCCAGAATCGAAAGAAATGAATAGTGAGGGACACGAATGAACTTCGGAACCGCAGGGAACGTTCCAAAATTCAAAGGAAATCGAATCAAAAGGAAGAGATTCAAGCTCGAATGAAAGTGATTCTGTAAATCAAATTTACCATACATTCTAAGTTTTGCCTAGAGCCAAAGCTCTGATACCAAATGTAATGACCCGATATTTTCAACCATTCGCATCCGCATATGTCGGACTTGAATTGTTCAAAATACCGCGTTGTAAATAAAATTTGGCAAATCTCAAAATATACAGTAAATAATTAATCACAGAATCACAGACACAGAATCAGAATACTCGCAGCGGAATTAAAATACTTAGTGGTTCATGAAGCCACTATAAAATCTCAACCAAATAAAATTACATAGTTTAAATCTCCAATACAGTTTAAAACTTCAATAGAAAGCCAAATATTCCAAAATCTCCATTACATAAATAAGATATAGAGTGAAAAGCTTTTGCCGGCAGCACGAATGATCTACAAAAAGTCCTAGCTCCGGAAAGAAAGCTGAAACTGCAACTCAGGCTGACCCGAGCGTAAAATAAAACATAAACACTCGAGTCAGGGCATACATACTTATATAGTGTAAGTTAATTCAAGTGTACTGTAGTATAGAGCAAGTAACTTAAAGGATGCTTGGGACCGCCCATCCTCTAAGGATCCGTTAAACTATTTACTATGTAGTAATATTTCGCTATTATAATAATGTCTATTAGTAAAATAAACTTACTTTTTAATAGCGTTAAGGGGTTACCCATATAGCCCTTAATACAGAATATATTCCCATAGTCTATACAGTACCGCAATCTCCCCCGTACTGGGCGTCGTCAGAGGGCACTCCATAGGTATGGTACAAAACCAAAATCGTATAAGGCTCGCTATGGTAGGTGACACGGCACAACTACGCAATGCCAGGGTAGATATACCAATTGCTATCCGGACCGATGGAAACGCGTAGCCGCAGTTACCGCCCACCTCGAACAACACTCCCAAATCAAAAGTGCGCACCAAAACAATCACAAAAGTAATAGAATGGCATACGAAGAAGTGCATCCGATCAGAGGTGCTACCTCATTAATCCGAGAATCGCTCCTGTTTTAGCCACCTTATGCCAACTCACGGGAGTTGGGTCCACGTATTTACCTCAAAGAAAACGTCACCACCATCCTACTTCATTCTGGATTCTCCACCGCGTACACGGTTGTTATAGTGGTTTTTGGCATCGACGGAGAGTATGCCAGATATCCGATCCCGGTCTCTTTAACAACCAAACGTTATTATAACCTGTGGTTACAACTTTTAGAAATGGTATTTATACTTTAAAAATCAAAATAAGTTTCAAATACATTTCAATACCATAATATCATTTCAACCATCATTTATTTAAACATCAGTCATTTTATTTAATATAAAATACCATTTAAATCTATTCAATTTATTTAGGAATTAATTTGCCTTTCAACTCACATTTAAAAGTTAAATTCTTCCATTTAAAACCATTTAAAGACAATTCCTTATTTTTTATTAATTACATATTAAATTCCAAAATTTAAGCCTTTTTCCCTAAAGATTATTTCCATTTATTTTAAACAATCCGAAAATTCAGTTTCCGTAGCATTTATGAAATGCCACCTAAAGTCTGTAAGTCAAAACAGTTCATTTATAAAAGACAGCATTTAAGTGCTGTAATAAATTATTAACTTAACAATCAAATTTAAATTCCCAAATATAACTTATTATCAATTATTTCCTTAACTAAAACTCACTTTTAACAAAATTTCAGAATTTCCCAAAATAAGTTATATTCCAAAAAATTTACTTAAACATTTTTTTTTAACATTTTGACTTGTTCAAAAATCATTATAAATTTTATAAAAATCCTTTACATTTGAACCAGAATATTATAATTTCCCATTTAAAATACTTTTAAACATTTCAGAAAAATATTATATAAACCACGGGTCTGTATATAGTTTTCTAGCCTAGGTCAAGTGATACAGATTTATATCATTTCAATCCGCAATTTACAAAATCCCGGGTTCTATCATTTCAAACCCACAATCCCAAGTTAACAAATAAATAATTAAACAATTAAATAAATGAACAAATGATTATCGTTCAGGCCTATCATCTCAGCCTATAACGATCTCAAATTTACAGGGAACTTGCAGTGATGATTTAATCAGTAAATAAGAATTACATAGTATAACTGCAATAATATTACAATAGATAAATAACTGATGAGGTGTCAATTTAAAATGGGGTTTAACATCATACGTTATATCACAGGCAGATAAAATTTAATAAATAATTTACAAATACACTTGTGATAAATCACGGATATATAGGTATGTTTGTCTGGTGAGAAATACTCACCTTAAAGCTGCAGAAATTTTGATTCAAAATGAAAATCCTCCGAAAAAGAATCGCACAGCGGGTAACGATCAAATTTTCCACGGATGTCATGCCTAGAATCAAGATCCAAATACCGAATATTTGACTTTAAAAATTACGGTCAAAGCAAAAATTTTGAGAAAATTGGAACGAATAGAGTAAGAGAAATTTTGGTTCAGCTTTGCTCGACTGCCTCACCCCACATCCCGACCCCAACTTCATAGGCTTGGCAATGCTATTTATTATTATTATATATATATATAAATTTTTCCAACGGCATGTCCTACTTATCTAATTTGAAAATATGAATTTACACAAAACTTGCGTCTCTGCCTAATGCAAACTCTCTCTATTCATAAATACAATACGTCTCTGCCACTTTAATTTCAAAACATGCACACATGCACCTAAACACGCTACTTCATAAATCATATACGTGTACTCTGCACTCCTATTCTCTTTCTCTACCAAATATAAATTTTCTTTTTCAACACGTGAACTAGATTTGCAAAATTATAAACACTTTGGAAAAAATATGCAGGCAGCACTTGTGCACGGCACACGCAACTACTATATCACAAAATATTCAGATGGCTCCAAATATATTCCCATTTGCTAACTCACATCACTATGACTCACACATCTATGATATATGTTTAAAAATGATATTGCACTGCTTCCTAGTTCAACACGCTCAGCCCAAAATTTAAGAAAAACTGAATGCATGCTTCATGTATCTACAATATATGCACGGCCCTGCCTATTCACGAAACTGACATGTATGTGTGCAAATATGTTTTGTTTGAGGTGAGGGTGTGCTCTAGATATTAGTTGATGAAATTTATATTCTCGGTTATGAAAACTTAGAGGGACGTGCCGTGGTGGAGAAGTAGCCGAGCAAGGCAAAAAGGAAAACAGAGAACAACAAGAAGAAGAAAGGGAAAAACTTGGAAGAAGAAAAGAAAAAGTAAAACCATTACCTGATAGAGGCTTCAGCACAAAAGAAGAAGAAGGCTAAACTATGAGATGCAGTGGAAAGTTTTGGACGATGCTATGTATTTATAAAGAGGAGTTGCTTTGTATGCAAGGAAGTAAAATATACACGTGAAAAATCAAGGCAAGTTATCTCGGTAAGATTTATGATTCCCAGTCTACGCAAATTTGATTGAGATAGCAGTGAATTTCGTACTAAATAAAAATGGAAGTGTTGATTTTTTTTGTGTGGATAAGGCTTGCGTGATTTACTTCCCAGTTTGGTTTGTTAGAATGGATAAGTCTGCGTGAATAAAAATGAATACAGAGACATGCGCAAGAAATAAATGGTAAGAGGCAAATGCCAAAAAATGTTAAAAGAATAAAATTTTATGTCACGCGCAAAGGAAGACAAATTGATTTTCTCTCAGATGATATATGCGTGATTTACTGCCAGATATATGAAAATTTTGATTTCAACGTTATCTCTTTTTATTCTCTCCCCAATTAATAGTTGCGTGATTTATATGCAGAGACGAAATGGCAAGAGGAAATGTTTGTTTTGGCAAAGGAGCAATTTCAGATAAGTAAATGGCAAAGTAAATGCATGCGTTGATTTTGGGCAAGAGATTTATTCTTGATTAAAGAAACGGCAAACAAAAGAACTTGAAGATTTTGTGTGTTTATAATGAGCGAGATAAATTGATTGCTGTTGAATTTTTTTTTTTTAAAGGATGCTACAAAAATTTTCAGCAAGATTTTGGAACGAAAAGTTTTATACAAAAATTAAAACCCTAATGAAAGCTATGGAAAAAGGTAACGTTTTGCTATAAAAACTACTGACTGATTTATAAATCCGTATAGGTATTGCAGTATGCATTTTAAAATACGCCAAACCGACGCAATACAATACGCCCAAAATTTACGCAAAAGTAACATTTTTAATTTATACGTTTATACGTTACTTATACCATTACAATGCGTGCCCTTTTTAAATTCGAAATTATCAGTTTATTAATATGCTATAAATTCTTAACATTTATTACTAAATTAAAAAGATAAAACTTTGGTTACATCTCTCTCTGATTCTTATTACCATAAAAAGGCGATTTATTATCCAAATGGACCAAATATTAAAAAAATTTAAAGCAAGTATATAATCCAATTTTTTTTTTTTTTTTATTTTTATTCCCATTTAGAGTTATCCTTAAACAATGTGAAACTTTCATTTATTATTTAGCATTTTGGAAATGATTTGATCAAATTAAAATATATATATATATATTGGGAAGTAAATTTTACTGGAAAGAGAAAAATAACGTAAGAGATATGAGTAAAAAGAAAAACGCATATGAAATAGGCAAGCAGATAGGAGAATGGATACTGCGCAAGACTGAGATTTAGGAGAAAATTGTGTTTTGAAAAATGCAAAAAATAAATTTTGTTGAATGGAAAATAAATCTATGGAAATCAAATTTTTTAAAGTAATGCGTTGAATTTAGAGGCAACATATTTGATTTGAATGCTAGAATATTCCTTCCCTCTAAAACACATGCCACTGATAAATTTACTCATTTACACTAAGGTCATATTTTTAAGAATGTGTACCATAGCCATAATATTTTATGCCCAAAATATACCGAAATAACGGATTAAAATTCTATACGTTTTCTTATATATATATATATATATATATATATATATATATATATATATATATATATACACACGGTATTTATTCCCTAAATTTACGCGCCCTTTTTAACGCGTAATTACCCAGTTCATTTATACACTAAAAAATTCAAAATTCTGACCGTGCTGAGACTCGAACTCGTGACTTGTCATGAATAGCCCAGATGTCTTAACCACCTAAGCTATTAATGTTTTCTTAATTAAAACTTGATTTTGCTAGAAATTAAGTTGTTTACCATCTTCGACAAAAACCCAAATTTCCAAATTAAAGTTAATTCTTAACCATGTCAAAATTTCAAAGATCTTATTATTTAATTAAAAATTTGGTCAATTGTTTTTATTCTTATTTTTAATCACTTTAAAATTTAGATTTTTATATAATAAACCCCAAAGTTTTTAAAAATACAAGTGAAAAATACGGGCTGTTACAGTTTTCATTATCTATATGTAAAACTCTAACTTAGCACATAGTAATGCAATTTTTTTTAAAATATTACCCACTAGCATACGATTAAAACTAAATTCCCACGGAAAATTTAAATTTGTCTTATAAATTTATGAAATTAGTACATTTTTGAAATTGCAAATACATATAATTCCTAAAATTCCACTTTAAGTGGAATAGCTAAAATTCAGCAATCTTGCCAAAAATAAGTATTACTAGCAGAATGAATAACATTATTGATTCCAATATTATAAATATAAAAATTTAGTATTATCGATTTCCAGAAATGAGATATATTATTTAAATTATTACTAGATTGTGGTATAAATTAAAAGTACCACAATACCATTATTTTATTTCATAGAAAATTTTCATTATTATCATTAAGTTTCCATAATTATTTACTTAGATATATTTACATTACATAGATTTATAATTCCTAACCCTCCTCATTTTAGACTTACAAACCATTTCCCATTTAACAAGACATTTTGAACTATAATTTGGATTATCACCACTCCATAAAAAACCTTTCTAATTTTATCGATTTTATCGATTTTTTTGGGAAAAGATAAAACAACGTCCAATAAATAAGTAATGCTGATAAAATAGAATTGATAATTACCCAATCATCATGTTTAAGTTTTTATGGCCTACTTAAAAAATCTAAATATTCTATATGAAATTTCATTGTTTTACAATTCATGCGATTTGGTTTTCTATATTATCTCTGTCATTTAAAATTAATACTGAACTTTTATGGAAATTAATCTTTAAACCAGATAATAGTTCAGAACTATATTAAATGAATTTAAGAGCAATAATATGTTTAGGCAAATGAGATGTAAAAATCATAGCATCGTCGTGAACTGGAGAGCGGAAATACCATTACTAGTGATCTTATTTCCTATGTTGCCTAATATCCTATTACTAGTGGTTACTTGAATGATTCTAGTAAATACATCAGCTTCTAAGTTAAATAGTAAAGGTGACAATGGATCACCTTGTCTAAGACCACTTTTTGATTGAATTTTATTTTCTAGAATGCCTTTCACCATAGTAATTGAATTACTGGTTTTAAGCAAGGACATAATCCATCCCATCCACCTAGAACTAAAACCCCTAGCCCTTAATAAATCCTTACAAATACCCAATCAATTGAATCAAAAGCTTAACAAAATCAAGTTTTAAAAGCGCGTAAGTTATACTATTTTTACAGCGGCAATTGATATATTCTTGAACTACTATTACACGGTCTATGATATTTCTACCTTTCGTAATGATGGTTGTGTACTATCTATTAATTCATTCATTTTAGTATTTAGGCTATTCTCAAAACTTTAGAAATGATTTAAAAAGTACAGTTTAATAACAATATTGGTCTGAAATCTTTTAATTGATTGGCACATATTTTCTTATGCAATAAAATTTTATCCGCAAAATTAAATCTACCTAACTATAACAAACCATCAAAAAATTCATTGAACATATTTATAATATGCTCTTTTAAAACATTCTAAAAAGTTTCAAACAATAACATAGAAAAACCATTCGGACTCGGAACTTTATCATTAGGCATATCCTTAATTGCCTTCTAAATTTCTTGTTCTGTAAATTTATCATCTAACCCTACTAGATCAACCTTAAAATCTTTAGTGTATAACATATCCTAATTAGAATTAATCTTGTCTTTTTACAGTTGCAAAAATTTCTCTATAATAATTGGTAAATTCGGTATTCAGCTCCGTTTAGTCAAAAATCTCAATACTATTAATTAAGATAGAATTAATGGTATTGCTATGTCTCAAACTGTTATCTACTTTGAAAAAAAATTGGTGCTCATATCTCCCTCATCCATCCATTGAACCCTAGATCTTTATTTCCATATTACTTCTTGTAAAATAATTTTATCTAATTCTTCTTTTAAGTTTGAAAGCACATTTTTCTGAAATATTCAAATTCCTCAATTCTTCAAAAAAAAAAATTAACTTTAAGATATCATCTATTAGTTTCTCCTTCTTAATTCTAATATTACTAAAAACAACTTTATTTCAATTTTTGAGAAATCACCTTAAGTCTCTAAGTTTACTAATTCAAACTTTGGCTATGTTTCCTGGAAATCCATAATTATAATTATTCGTAAAAGGGCGTTTCTTTGTAATTAAGTTATTAGAATTATTCTCTAACAATCACACCTTTTCAAATCTAAAAATCCTATTCTAAATATTTTGATTAGTATAGGATTAGATAGTTGGCAACGATGCAAGCAAATAAATATTCGGAAGACCCACAATCTTACATGTAGGAAATTTGTCTTCAATTTCATTGCTAATAATTTTTTTGTTAAAAGTGCCACCGAGGGGTCTTCTCTACCAATTGATTGAGTAAACTTTCGGTTGCATAATTTTATCTCAATTAAGTTACAGTTAATAATAAATCGATCAAAATCCTTCATAGCAACCAAATCCCGTTATCTAGGGGATCTTTCTTCTAAAAATCTAGTTACATTAAAATCACCACCATAACCCAATGTCCTGGAGCGAATGATATAAATTCTAGACACTTATTCATTAGAATCCTACGATTTATCTTTGAAATTGACCCATAAACATTTTTAATATTTAATATCAAATCATCACTAATGTAAGAAGAAATCAAATGCATCGAATGAACTTTAGTAATAGATTGTAATAATCTAACATAATGATCTTTCCAACCTATTTAAGACCTCCTACACTGCCTCTGGTGGGAAGATACGACCAATGATTTATATAAAAGCCCCCTACACATCTATAGAACCTGCAATCAGGACATTCTATTTTGTTTCTTCTAATAAAACAGTGTCAATATTATTTTCCCTAAAGAACGATCTCATTTTACTACGTTTTCCCAGATCGTGCTATATTATACACACATTGACACATATTATATAACATCATTTTATATTGTAAATGATTTTATATATTAATTTTAATATATATATATATATATTCTATTTACCTTTAAACAAATTAAGTTTTTCGTACATTATGAATATATATATATATATATATATTAATAATTTACAATTTATTAGCAAATTATAAATTTGAATTTAAGTTTAAAAGATAATTTTATATCTAGATCTAGTTTTAAAATTTGGTGTTTGAAATTTTTTGAAGGCAAGTCATTAATCATTATTTATAAAGTAAAGAGATTACAAAGCCCAAAAACCGGCCTAAAATATCAATATAGATGTATTAATTCTACCCCTTCAAACTAAAATACTTCTTCCTTATATGTAATAAGGTTAACTTAAATGAAGAACAAAAATAAAATGTGGCAGTGATGGTTATTTGGTTCCATCACCTCTGTAACTTTGTCCCAGTTCTTCAATATTGAGCAATCCTCTATGGCGATTCACGCCTATAGAACTCATTACCTCTTTACTGCTACTCGCATTAAATTTTTGTAACTCATTAGGATTCGATGAAATAGACCAATAAACACAAATTCGCTGGAAAGTTGCTGACAAGCTTCTTCTTTTCGGTTTCAACATTATTATTTTAATAAGCCCATCAATTTTGGCGCATATTTGGAATTTGTTGTTTACTGTCTATTTTGAATATTCTACTATTTCTTTCTTACCAACAACACCATATACATGTTGTAAATGCCGCTCTTGCAAGATCCTTAACATGTCTCTATCACAAAAATTATTTGCTAGGAATTTTGCTTGCTGAATTAAGATTGTACTGTTGGAAAATGGGACTGTTAATTTGGTTCTGCACCATTTCCATATATATGATGTGTAATTGCACTGGAAAAAAATAAATGCTTGATTGTATCTTCTTCCTGATTGCAAAGTACACATATGTTGTCTACAACTATGTGCCTTAATCTCAGATTGTCTGCAATAGATAGCTTGTAATAGTCCGATATTTTCAACCCTTCGCATCCACACAGATCGGAATTGAATTGCTCAAAGTACCAGATTTGTAATTTATATTTGGCAAAACTCATCATATATAGTAAATAAATAAATCATAGAATCACGGACATAGATTAATATAATAATATGCAACGGAAATAAAAGAATAGTAGTTCATGAAGCTACTATATATATATATATATATATATCAGAGTTAAGTAAGATACAACAGTAGTGTCAAATACAATAGTCAAATAAAAGATCAGAACACATCATTAAAATCAACTGAATAACTGAAAGCTGGATAGATAGCTGGATCTCCAAGCGAAGCTCCAACTCCAAAGGTGAGTCTCAAAAGCTGAATCACTCGATCCGATCCGAGTGTAAAGAAAAACACAAAACACTCGAGTCAGGATTAACATTCTTATATCCATAAATCCAACTCAAGTGAAATAGCAACTGAAATACAAGTAACTCAAAGGGTGTTTGGGATAACCATCCTCTGAGGATCCGTTAAACTTTCTACTATGTAGTAATATACGCTATTATAATAGTGTCTAAAGTAAAGTATAACATATTTAAAAATAGTGTTAAGGAATTACCCATATCCTTCTTAACACATTTATAGTGCCAATAGCCTATATAGTACCGTAATATCTCCAGATCGGGAGGCTACCAGAAGATACTCCATAGGTACGACACAAATAAAACTCGTACAAGGCGCGCTAGGGTAGGTGACACGACACAACTAGGCAATGCCAGGGCAGATATACCAATTACACTTCCGGATCGATGGTAACGCGTAGCAGCCACTATCGTCCACCTCGAGCCACACTCCTAAAATAAAAGGTGCACCCAATCAATCACTAATCAATAGAATGGTATCGAAGGAGTGTGTCTGATCAGAGGAGCTACCTCATTAGCCCGTCGATTGCTCCTGTTTTAGCCACCTTATGCCAACTCATGGAAGTCGGGTCCATGTATATACCTCAGTAGAACATCGCCACCATCCTACTTCATATTGGAAACTCCACCGCGTACACGGTTGTTAAAGGGGTTTTCAGAGTTGGCAGAGAGTATGACAACTTCCGATCCCAGTCTTTTTAACAACCAAACGTTATTATAACAACACGGTCATTTCAAAATAGTTTATACTTCAAAATCAAAATATCGTTGCCATTTCAAAAACCATATAAATACGATATCCTTTTCCATTTCAAAATCAAATACGATATCATTTCCATTCTAAAAATATATCTTTTTCGAAAATCATAGCATTTTCAAAAGTTATGACACTTTTCGAAACTAAACACATGAAATTTAAACGCTTTCGAAACATAATACTTTGAATTTCATAACTTCAAAAACATAACTTCCACCGCTTAAACAATTTAGATATTAAAATAGTTTGTATAATAAAAAAAAATTCCTAAAATTTCACAAATTAATTCCAAATCAACTCGAATTCCAAAATTCAAATTTAATCAGATCTCATATCATTAATTCCAATTTAGCTTCTAAATAGACCTTTCAAAATGATATCGATTTCAAATACATATCTGAACCACAAATAAACCATTTCAGAATATATATTCCCAAAGCTTTATATATTCTATAATTACAAAACTAAATGCGATAATTATATATATATATATATATATATCTTAATTCAATTTATTATTATTTAGTTTTGAAATATTTACTTAATAAATTCAATATCATTTGAATAAAACTCAAACTTGAAATATTTATTAATCACTTTAAACTAACAATCATGTTATAAAATCATATCCTCTAAAATCTCAAATTCAATAAGTTGAAAATCGATTTTAATTAAATATAATTCTTAGTTAAATACAATTTCAAATCAATTTCAAATCCATCTTCTCAACCTTGATTTATTAAAATCATGATAACTCTATGTTAAAATATAATTTAAATAAATACTCAACCATATTATATTTTAATAAAGATTAAACTTTATTATTAAACTTATTTTATATTAAACAAATTTGTACATAGCTTAAATTTAAGAATTTAACTATATATAAAATAATATTTATATAATGTCAAAAATCAATATTTATTAAACCATATATCTCTTTCCAAAACCATAGAAATCATTTTAAATATTTTTATATATAGACCACGGTGTCTGTATATATTTTTCTATCTTGTGGTCAAGTAATACAAATATTTATCATTTCAATCCGTAATTTAAATATATGAGGGTATATACCATTTCAACCCGCAATCCCAAATTCAATTCAATGAATATCGCTTGGGTTTATCATTTCAACCCATAACGATTTTCTCCTAGTCTAAAGTTCGTTCAAGTATGTATCATTTCGATCCCTAGTGAATTTTATACTAACAGGGAACTTGCAGAGTAATAACAGATATAAAACTAATATAACAGGCATATATCATTAATATAAACAACAGATAATGGTGTCAGATGTCATAGGTGAACACATAGCACATAATGGCATATATATAACAATGTAAATAACTAACAGCAGCATATTTCAATTGTCGTTTTCAATTCAAATCAAATTTAACAAATATAAGAACGTTAATCGTGAGTGATTGCTCACCTTTCGAGGCTAGAGTGGATAGACAATGAAGTGAGTTATGAAATCCAGGCACGAATCCAAAACAAACAACGTTGGCACGAATTCGACGATCAAAGCTGATAAATTGGAAATCAAGGATCAAAATCATTTTTGATAAAACAAAAATAAAATGTATATTATATTATTATCATTACCTTATTAGAAATCAGTACAACAAATATTAAAATAGAATATACATATATAATTCAACTTATTATATTTAAAATTAATTAAGACTCAAGATATAACAACATAAATAAACTCACACACACACACGCACACACACACACATATATATATTCCTTTTTCTTTTCGTGCATTAGAACTTATAAATTTAACATATATAAACAACACAATTCATAACCTGTACACCTAACACCCACGTAGACATGTAGACTACCCTTTTTAAACTAATATAACTTTCATTTATGTAAGAGTTGACTCATATATAGGAATATTATTATTTAAAATATACAGCAGCATGTAAATTGAGCTCTGCACTAAACTTGTGCGAATGAGCAGACCAAATACATATAAAATTTGCAAACCAAAATATTGAAATTATTTAATATTATTATAACTTATACAAACCCATACATATAAACTCTTACTTAAAAATTAGCACATATACTTTACTGTAAAATTATAGAAAACAGAACATGCATTTATATAAACCTATATATCCAACAGTTAACAACTATATAATATAGCGTATACCTATTAACAAGCCAAAGCAGGAATTTGAAACAAAATAAGTAGTCAAACAACTTATGCAAATAATACAGTTTATATATATATATAGTACTTATATATATTATCATTAAAACCTGTCAAAAATATTACATAACCAAAAATATAGACCAAAATATATATCTTATACACAACACGTAAACATACTTATAATCGTACTTCAATTCTGATATGAATAAACTCATTTATACTACTGTGAACATGTACCGTATAGTGTGTGTGTGTGTATAACAGAAATGTACAAATATGGACAAACTATAAAATATAAAATATAAACAGTAATCTAGAATAACTGATGAACAAAAGACTTTATATGCATACAAAAATAACTCATATAATAGATGGCTATATATATACAACTGAATATATAGAGAACTTATACGGCAAACATATATATACGAAACAATACACACACACACAAAGTTTGGAACACATATTAAAATAAAACATATATGTATATCTTTACATATTAAAATCAATATCAGTTTCTAAACATATGTCCAAAAAATATGTACAATATTTCTTTATAAAATAATATATATATACTATATGATATGAACATGCAACTTTATATGAGGTGCCATCTATATTTCGAAACATTATACATATAAACAACAATAAAATACATATAACATATACTTAAAATATTAACAACTGAAAAGCATTTATAACACCACTTCATATTATTTTCCAAAATTTTTCCAGATCAATATAAAATAGTATATATATAAGCAAGTTAACTTACATCACTATATATAAACAACTTGGCAGCATGGCTCGAAAAAAGTGGCAGCGATGGTGGTTAGGTGGGGTCTTCGGCCGAGTGAACTGGACGGCAGTGGGGTGAAAGCCGGAGCAGTGGCTGCTGTGCACGGCAAGGAATGGAAAGGAGGTACTTGAAGGGGAATTTGATGGCTCACTGTGAGGAATTGTCAATGGGTCTCGGAGGCTTTGGTGTAGGCGTAGGCAAAATGCCGTGCAAGGCGGAGGAAGTTGTCATTCTCATGGTTCGGTGTGGCACTGGTGCGATTGAAGGGGAGAGCTGCTTGCCAGTTTTGGGTGGATAAAGGTTGTGAAGGGGGTGTAAAGCGGCTACCTGGGAGTGAATAGTGAGGAGACTATGGTTGTGGCAGAAGGTCGTGGGAAGGGCTGGCGATTTCAAGGCAACGAGAAGGAGAAATGAATAGTAGCTTTAGTATATTATTTTTTAAATGTGCACCGAATGAAATTGAAAGAGGGAAACAATTGGAGAAGGAGAAATGAAACAGAGAGGAAAATGAATAGATATTGAAATAAATATATTGATCAATAGGGAATAGCTAAAGCCTACAAATAAGTTCAGAAGAATATTAATAGCTAATGACCATATGAATTCAACCGATAGATAAATGAAAGGAAAAGAAACCCAAACAGTTGAAATTGGGTACTGGTATAGCTAATCGTTTTATTGGACTCACCGTGTATCGGACTCCGAAATAAACAAACGAATATATTGTGGAGATCAGCATGACGAGCTGATCAAAACGGTACATAAATATCAGCGATATGATTATCCTATTAAAATGTCGATAATCGGTACTGAAAATGCTGCTAATTTTCGAAAATAAGATTAACGGAGCAATAGCAGTCCAAATTTGGAGAAATGAAATATGACGACTCACTCAGAAGATGATTTACAAATTTATTGTATATAAATATTTAGGTTTGGAAAACATTTTTATTTTCATCAAATATTAACCGATATAAATTCAAATAAAATTACATAATAAAATAAACTTCCATATTATCTGATGAAAATTTACCATATGCTATGTTTAAAAAATTCAATTGTTTAAAATTTTACAAAGTTTCAATTAAATGTATTATTAAAATCATTTATGGGTCGTTGCACTCCCCCACTCAAAACTTTTCATGGCCGAAAAGGAAGGAAGTAGGGGAGTAGAAACAACCAAAAGAAAATAGACTTGAATTACAATTAAACATATAATTTTCAATTTAAAATAATTTATATTCAACAATTGATTTTAAATTCAAGATAATTCATTAAGTTGATTTTATTTCAATTTATTATATTTGATACAAAAGATTTCTTCCAAGCAAAATTTTATTTAATTTATCTGATTTACTATTCAATCAACTTATTATTCTATTTATCTCTATCAACATTTTATAATTAAAATTTAAGTGTATAACATTTATCATAATCACTCAAATTTTATTTATAAAATCGTTAATCATTATTTTACGTTGTAAATTATTCAATTACATATTCAACTTCTGAATGGTTTAGGAAAGTTATATTGGAATGCAATTGAGTAATTTACAAGTAAAATTTTCTAATTCAATTATTTCTAGTTTAAATATTTATTCAAAATTTTTGACTTCATAATTGAAAATATCTTGTAACATAAACTTAAGAACTAAATTTTCGATTTCTTCAAACAATTTGGAGATAAATATATATTTTACATTCAATATATCACATCAAATCTATGATAATATATCAATATATATTATAAATCAAGTCATATTTGAGGAATTCAAAGCAATTACATTTTTCAAAACCAAGTGTAGCAAAGCTACGTAATGGTCTCTCCACTTCGAAGCTCGAAAATGAATGTCAATGATGCTGCAGTCATCACCGAAATTATTTTCCAGCGACAATGTAGGTGAGTACTGATTTAAACTTTAAAATTCTTTGAAAACCATTTCTATTCGAAAGTACCTTGAATAATACATTTTAAAACTTTAAAACCAAATTTTGAAATTATCGGAAATTAAGTTCTTAAATTCTTAATTTGAATTCAATTAAATTTCCAAATCAACTTATAAACCAAGTTTTATAATTCCATTTATTTATATGTTGGTAAATTAAGGATTTACAAAACAATAAATGAAAATCAAATAATATCATTTCTGACAACCAATTCAATAAAAATTTAATTTCTGAAAATTATACTTATATATAATATAATCATACAAAATTTATTTCATTTGCCAAATTTGAAAACAATATTGTGTCAGTTTGTTCTGTTCAAATGTTTCGAAAATCCTATCGATAGCGTTGATCAGAAGAACCGATCGGAAACCCAAATCAACATCAACAAATCAAATAACACAATATATATACAACATTTTTAATATTAATTTACAAATACACTTCCTTGCTCGATGATACAAGAATGGATTTCAAAGCAAGGATAGAGATTCAAATTTGATGGACTCAAATCAAAGAGAATTTTGATTTGAAGATAGGTTCGAAACAAAGATAAGATGATTAAATAACAAAATAGGAAGATGGATAGGTTTATATAAATCATGGGCAACCTTCACCAGGTCGGCCACAACTTCAAGAATAAGATCGATGCAGAATTTTCAGGTAAATCGACATTTGATCGCAAAAGATAGAATTCAAGCATAGCAGGAGATAGATAGCATCGCAAATCGAGGATACAGAAATCTCCAGTAAATCAATGCCTATTGTAAAGGAGTTTCACCCCTTTACAATATCATTCGAAGATTGGCGAAACCGCCGAGTTATTATAGAGATTATTCGAAGTGGAGATATGGGATACTTCGGAATCAAAGAAATACGAATAGGGAGAGAAAATTAGATTTTAGAATTGAGGGAACGTTCCAAAATTCAAAGGAAACCAAATCGAAGAAGAAGTAATTCAAGCTTAAACGAAAGTGATTCTATAATTAAATTTACTCTATATGTTGAGTTCGCCTAAAACCAAAGCTCTGATACCAAATGTAACAGTCTGATATTTTCAACCATTTGCATCGACACATGTCGGAATTGAATTGCTCAAAATACCAGATTGTTAATTTATATATGGCAAAACTCGGCATATACGGTAAATAAACAAATCACAGAATCACAGACACAGAGTAATATAATAATATGCAGCGGAAACAAATGAATAGTAGTTCATGAAGCTACTATATATGTATATCAGAGTTAAATAAGATACAACAGAAGTGTCAAATACAATAGTCAAATACAAGATCAGAATACATCACTGGAATCAACTGAATAACCGAAAGCTGGATAGATAGCTGGATCTCCAAGCGAAGCTCCAACTCCGAAGGTGAGTCTCAAAAGCCGAATCATTCAGTCTGACCCGAGCGTAAAGCAAAACACAAAACACTCAGGTCAAGATTAACATTCTTATATCAATAAATCCAACTCAAGTGAAATAGAAACTGAAATACAAGTAAATCAAAGTGTGTTTGGGATAACCATCCTCTAAGGATCCGTTAAACTATCTACTATGTAGTAATATACGCCATTATAATAATGTCTAAAGTAAAGTATAATATATTAAAAAATAGCGTTAAGGCGTTACGCATATCCCCCCTTAACACATTCATAGTGCCAATAGTCTATATAGTACCGTAATACCTCCAGACCGAGAGGCTATGAGAGGATACTCCATAGGTATGACACAAATCAAACTCGTATAGGGCGCGCTAGGGTAGGTGACATGGCACAACTAGGCAATGCCACGGTAGATATACCAATTACACTTCCGGACCGATGGTGACACGTAGCAGTCACTACCGCCCACCTCGAGCCACACTCCCAAAATAGAAGGTGACCCAGTCAATCACAAAGTAGTAGAATAGTATCGAAGGAGTGTGTCCGATCAGAGGAGCTACCTCATTAGCCCGTCGATTGCTCCTGTTTTAGCCACGTATGCCAACTCACGGGAGTCGGATCCACGTATATACCTCAATAGAACGTCGCCACCATCCTACTTCATTCTGGAATCTCAACCATGTACATGGTTGTTAAAGTGGTTTTCGAAGTTGGTAGAGAGTATGACAACTTCCGATCTCGGTCTCTTTAACAACCAAACGTTATTGTAACAATGCGGTCATTTCAAAATAGTTTATACTTCAAAATCAAAATATCGTTGCCATTTCAAAAACCATATAAATACGGTTCCATTTCAAAATCAAATATGATATCATTTCCATTTCAAATATATCTTTTCCAAAATCATAGCATTTTTCAAAGTTATAACACTTTTCGAAACTAAACACTTGAAATTTAAACACTTACGAAACATAATACTTTGAATTTCATAACTTTGAAAACATAACTTCCGCCACCTAAACAATTTAGGTATTAAAATAGTTACTTAATAAAATTGTTTTCCACAAATTTCACAAATTAATTCCAAATCAACTTGAATTCCAAAATTCAAATTTAATCAGATCTCAAATGATTAATTCAAATTTTGCTTCTAAATAAACCATTCAAAATATCGATTTCAAATACATATTTGAACCACAAATAAACCATTTCAGAATATATATTCCCAAAGCTTTAAATATTCTATAATTTCAAAACTAAATGTGATAATTTTATATATATCTTAATTCAATTTATTATTATTTAGTGTTGAAATATTTACTTAATAAATTCAATATCATTTTAATAAAACTCAAACTTGAAATATTTATTAATCACTTTAAACCAACAATCAAGTTATAAAATCATATCCTTTAAAATATCAAATTCAATAAGATCCAAATCGATTTTAATTAAATATAATTCTTAATTCAATACAATTTCAAATCCATCTTCTCAACCTTAAATTATTAAAATCATGATAACTCTATATTAAAATATAATTTAAATAAATAATCAACCATATTATATTTTAATAAAAACCAAACCTTATTTTTAAACTTATTTTATATTAAACAAATTTATACATAGCTTAAATTTAAGAATTTAACTATATATAAAATAATATTTATATAATGTCAAAAATCAATATTTATTAAACCGTATATTTCTTTCCAAAACCATATAAATCATTTCAACATATTTTTATATATAGGCCACGGTGTTTGTATATAATTTTCTACCCTATGGTCAAGTGATACAGATATTTATCATTTCAATCTGTAATTTAAATATATACGGGTATATATCATTTCAACCCACAATCCTAAATTCAATTCAATGAAAATCGCTTGGGTTTATCATTTTGACCCATAACGATTTTCTCCTATTCTAAAGTCTGTTCGGGTATGTATCATTTCAACCCATCGTGAATTCTATACTAAGAAGGAAATTGCAGAGTGATAATAGATATGATAATAAAATTACAGGCATATATCATCAATACAAATAACAGATAATGGTGTCAGATGTCATAGGTGAATAGATAGCATATAATGGCATATATATAACAATGTAAATAACTAACAGTAGCATATTTTAATTGTCGTTTCAATTGAAATCAAATTTAATAAATATAAAAACATTAATCATGAGTGATTGCTCACCTTTCGAGGCTAGAGAGGATAGACAATGAAGTTGAGTTACGAAATCCAGGCACGAATTCGACGATCTAAGCTGATAAATTAGAAATCAAGGATCAAAATCAGTTTTGATAAACAGAAATAAAATGTATATTATATTATTATCATTACCTTATTATAAATCAATACAATAAATATTAATATATATATATAATTCGACTTATTATATTTAAAACTAATTAAGACTCAAGATATAACAATATAAATAAACTCATATATATATATATATATATATATATTTTCTTTTCTTTTTGTACATTAGAACTTATAAATCTAACATATATAAACAACACAATTTATAACATGTACATCTCATACTCACGTAAACATATAGACTACCCATTTTAAACTAATATAACTTTCATTTATGTAAGAATTGACTCATATATTGTCACGATCCAAATTTCAGCATTCGAAAATCGACACCTGTACTTTACTTGTACTCGAATGTCGTAGATTCAACCATTGAAATTCGACTCGTGCCGGAGCTTATAGCACATTAAGTATAACACAACAGAAGAAAAATGAATATCATTGATACAGAACAGATACAATATTTGATATAATAATGATACAATTGAGATATTGATACAGATATTAACGACAGGATACAACAACGGAAAGAGAAAACATAAACTCGAACTCCAAAGAAGAAATTCCAATATCAGCAATCTCCATCTCCAAAGCACCAATCCAGAAATAGCTCGAAGTCCCAATCAAGTTGTACTAAGCAAGGTCGGTCCGGAATGTTGAAGAGAAGCACAAAGCGATAGCCGAAATCCAACGGCTGAATGCTACCGAATCTATTCCTACTATTTGATTTTCTGGAAAACCCAACTTTAGACTGCCCGAGTGGAGAATTGTGGGCACCCAGAGTTTAGGAAGGGAAAAATAAATTCTGGTTCAGTTATGGGACTGGTGTGAGCAAACAAAAATATTTTATCTGTAAAACAAACGGCAAAAGAATTTACAATTGAAATCCGCAATGCTTTTTGGAAAATGAAACTACCATAAGGCCTCCCGTCGCACACACCATGCAAATGTAGAATTGGAGGAGATTTCTCCTTATGATAGTCAAAAATGCTTGATACGCAAAAACCATTTATTATTAGTGCATAGTGGAAAAAATTTCGAAAGTATAATATTAATCTTAGCCATCATACAACATTTCGTCGTATGCCTACTATAGCTACCATGTTCAATAGCAGGTTACCGCCACATACCATGACAGGTTATACAACTAAAACCGTACAGGGCACGTATTGTTTCTTTGGATTTTCCAAAAAATGGCCAAGCTACGGAACTTCCAATTGCCACATGGGAATGCCTCTGGAGGGACGCCCCTAGAACTTACCCATCTCTCTGCCAACACAAGGCCGGTTTCCTCCCTGCCTGGGAGTAATACCTAAAGATATGCCATCCCCGGTCATTTGCGACCTTTATCCGTGAGCTCTCAACACCAACAACCACAAAGTAATGTGTTTAAAGTTACCACATAGGTTAAATAGCCGGGCTCCATACCATGATACCATCCTTTTCCAGAAGGAATGGACATACCCTAGGGGCGCGACCCCTGCAACCTTGCTGCATCTTTCCCGTTTCGACCATTTCCGGATAGTGAGGTCAGATGAGGTCTCGTCCACAAAGCTACGCTTTTCACAAAAGCTATGCTTCGATCAACAAATGATCAGCAACACACAGCAGCACTCAGCATGCCACACTACCAAATTAGGAATGTATCACTAGTAACCATCAACTACATAACCTCTGAGCTCGTACGTCTCAGAGAAGGGTGTTAAGCTAAGGGAATAAATCTCCGCCACCAAACAGAAATGTATTTGATAGAAATCAGCTTTACATCTTAAAGTATAATGTCAGACATACATCCATACAAGTCTGTTTCGGGTTCGAACAGAGCCGAAGACACTTCCAAAGAAGCCCTTGTAAATCCGGATAATTTCTAATCACGTCCGAACTTCCCACCACAAAGGGTGATCAAATCTCTATACCGGGGATCAGCTGGTGCAGAGACATTCGACGAGTTATCCTTTCGCTTTCGAAAATATCCGATCTTCACCACCGGTCTTCAAATGCTATCCATAACGTTGTATCATTATTCGAAATGGGTTATTTGACACAAAGGTCCTCTTCTGGCTAAACCGAATAATGAGCGCAATATTTAAAAACATATGGATATTGGGATTTTAGTTAAGTCACAACTTATTATCCAAAACTTTTCTTCAAATGGTTTAAATAAATTACCATTTACAAATCTTTAAACAAAAAGATTCACTTCACAAAGTTCACCAATATTTCACAAAGATTCATTTACAACTTTTCAAAACAATTCCCTTTTTAAATTGGATTATCTTATCCAATTATTAAACCATATCCAATTATTAAACCAAAGACTCAACTTATAGCTTTCAAAACTATTTCCAAAGATCCATTCACAACTTTCAAAACATTTCCCATTTCAAATCTTTTATATGTAAAAGATACCATTTAAAATCCTCTTCGATTTCAAAACAATGTTTAACAATCTTTCACAAAGATTCATTCATAGCTTTCAAAACTATCCATTTCAAACTCGAAATTTTTCAACACAAATTGGAAATCCTTTCTTTATATGAAAGCTATTATTATTTGAAAACAAATAGTTTTCGTTTTGGAAAAACCCGATTTCATTTATACAAGTTAAATCCTTGAGTTAAATTCAAATTCTCAAAACAATACTTTTAAAATGGTTTAAAACCCATATAAACACATTTATAACTTGTATAAAATTTTTAAACCATAAATTTCCAAATATAGAATTTAATTTCAAATCTTGAATTCAAATTTAAATCAAACTATTTAAATTTCAAAACCTTATCAAGTTATTCAAATTAACTTTTATCTTTAAACTTCATTTTCAAAAGCTTTTCATATTAATCCAATTCCATCAAAGCCGTTTGGAATCAAAACTCAACTTTAAAACTATTTCAAAAATCTGTGACTTGACCAATTTCCTTATGCAATGCATATTTGTGTGTGTATAGTGCAGTTCAGGGATTTTACATAATAGTGCAACAACATCAATCATCACAGATTCAAACACAACAATATCGATAAATGGTATAATCCTATAGCTCTTATCTTCATTCACAGATTCACAGATAAATGTATCACAGATAAATGTATCATAGATAAATAAATAAATTTCACACAGCTCAATTCACATAATAGAATATTATAGTGCAGAGATAACAATCAATTCAAGGCATTTCATACAATGCAAAATATTCATAAGCAATCCAAGCATTTAAAAATCATTTATAAACAGGATTAATTAATTGTTTAATCCTAAATTAATTCAATTTAATTAATTACTCTTGAATTAGTTACTAAATCCTGATTATAACTTAACTTAAACCAGATTAATAAATTACAAATCTTGGTTAATTAACATTAATTAATTATAAACTATTGGATTATTTAACCTTTAATTATTTATTTATTAACCTTTAATAATAAATAATTAACCCTTAATTATTAATTAATCAACCTTAATTAATAAATCAATTAACCCTTAATCAATTACCATTTAATTAATTAATTACATTAATTAATTACTCCTTAATTAATTATCATTCATTAATCACCTTCATTAATTAACTGAGCTTTTAATTGATTATCCTTTAATTGATCACTTGATAAATCAACTTTAATCATCAATTAATTACTCTTAATAACTTTCATTAAGTAATTAATTACCCTTTTATTATTAATTAAGAAAATTAATTAATTAATTATTCTTTAACTACTATCATTAAGTAATTATCCATTTATTTTAATCCATCACTTAATCATCATTAAAAACCTTAAATTAATAAACCTTGGTAATAAATCATTATTACAAGTAAAGTTAACTTAGATTTTAAAGTTAATTAACAAATCAAAACATCTTTTCTTAATTAATTTCTTAACATCATTAAGTTTATTCAAAATAAACTTTTAAAAATAAGGGTTATACATATGTCAAAAACATATTAAACTAAATTAATTTGAAATAATTTAATTTAAAAATCTTTTAAACCAACTACAAACTCGGATAAACATTTATCAATTCAAAAGAATTGGTTTTAACCCAAAAATTATTTCATACAAAAACTTGATATGACTTGAAGTTTAAAACAGACCTGAGCCAAAATTAAAAAAAAAATACCCGAGCCAATTTCTTTTCTTCCTGAGCATCAACTCAGGCATTTGTTTATGGTCTCGCTACCTACCTTCTTTAAAACCTACCATAGGGATTCCACCTAAGTCAGAGGGAGCAGCAAAGGGTTGCTTCCCGAAAACAAGGTGAAGTCAACGCCCTATATTAATGCTCCTCATTTTTATTCAATATTGATATGACTCATTTTGATTCAACAGGCACGCGGTCAGAGATTACATTCTCCTCCCACTGCTTGGGAGCTCACGGTTTCATGTTCTATTTCACTCCCCGATGGGGGTTCCTTTAACCTTTCCCTCACGGTACTACTTCGCTATCGGTCACCCAGGAGTAAATCAATCTTCTTTCTTTTTTTTCTTTTTTTTAAAAACTTAAAACCTGCTATACTGTTAACTCACGTGAGTGTCTCGATCCCACACTCGAGCCCACCCTTACTTTTCCCTAGCCATTCTTCGAGTACGATCTCCGAACAACATTCATCTTCCCAAATCGATCAACCACCAGACACAAAACGTGCATGTGCACGTTGCACATCACTCTGACCACCTCCGGTCAATCCTACAACTGTCGACAAGTCATCGGCAACCACCTCTATCTCCTAGACCACCCAACACCACGAATCAATGACCAATTCGAAATCGAGGATGACAGCAACCCACTGGAAATACACTTGATCAAAAATTCTCCCTCGCGCCGTCGAACTAGGCCATTATTAACGACGTCGACCACACCGCAGGCACATCTCGACCTCCCACTTCTATTCCACCTGGTCCGGCTTCGACCGATCCACCCACGGCGATGCAGCGACCTTCTTTTCGACATTAACAGAAACTAGGCTTAAACCCTAATTTTGCTTTGCCTAAATTCCTCATCAATCTACAAATCAAACGATGGACATTGACCCCGAACTTCAATTCGTCTTTGATCAATAGCGGTTGATGAAAATATGAATTTCGTTTAACTTGGAATATCACGTTAATCCCAAACTTTAAAATCTTGAAATTGTTATCTAAATTCCTCATTTTGCAATACGGTTCTATTTATGAAATCCAAATTCGAATTTATGAATTTCGATTTTTGACTCATTATTTGATTTCTACTGTTATTTCTTATTTCCAGAAATCCTATTTATTAATATACTTAATAATATTTTTAAAATTTAGTTTTGGTTATTTTAAACATGTTTTGTCTTAACATCACAAGCTAGAAATGATTGAGGAAGGTGAAATTGAATTTTGAACTTTATTAAAACCTGTAAATTTTGTTAACAGAGGCATTTTCCTGGATTTCAGATATATGTACACAGTTTACATACCCATACAGGCACAATTATATAACCATCTCAACATATTTAATTCATAACTTCCTAGATCAAATGCAAACCAAAAATTCAAACAGATCTAAGGTTTAAGATTAAAGGTTTGCTCACCTGGCTTTTGGAAGAACAGAGCCTGGAACTTTTAGTTGAACATGGAATAATTTTCTTTAATTCCTTTTGACTTGATTTAGATCTGTTACTTGCTGAGTTGAATCTGATCTTTAACTTGCTTGGCTAAGATGCTTTAATTTTTAAACTGCGATTGCTTGATCCTTAGCTTGCTATTTTAGTTGAACTTGTTAAAGATTGTCTCTACATGCTTGATATTCCTGAGATGATGATTGTTTTGATCTGGTTGAATCTACTTTGATGTTAACTTGCTTCAATTTAAAAATACTGATGTTGTTGAATTTATTTTCTTTTCTCTGGTTTATATTATTTTGATTTTCCTGGTTTGAAGCTGAAGCCTTTAATTTCTGTTTTGATTTTTTTTCCTTTCCTGGTTTCAGATTTGAAGATGAGGGAGTGTTTGAACTGAAATGATAACCAGGAATTTTTTCTTCTTTCTTTTCATTCATATTACTTAGGTTTTAAATTTTTAAAGAAAAATAGAGTACAACACTTGTGCAAACTCATATTATTTTACTTATACTTGTTAATATAAGCAATATTATGTTTAAAACCTTTATTCAATTTGATTTATAATTTATAATTTAAACCTTACTTAATCTTAATTTATGAATTTACAAGCCAATTTTACATATGTATGTCTTCTTATTTATTTCCAAAAGATAAAACTCTTTATTAATTCTTGTTTTGATCTTATATATACACACATTTTTTTCCAATTACTTGTACTTATATAACTCTTTTTTAAAATAATTACATTTTTTTATTAATCATTATATAATCTTTTAAAGATAAATAGTTTTAAAATTCAACTACACATAAATAAATATATTAGAGTTTCATACTTTATTAGCCTTTAGAAAAATTTGTTATATCAAATTCAAAACATCATTTTTAAATCAAAATGTATATTTAATAAAATTAGAAACAAATCCTTATTAACTTAAAAATAAAATTTCAAATCCAATTTATATTTATAAAATACTTGTCCTTATTCAAACCAAAATTCTATTTATAATCTAATTTTTTTATTTATCCTGGAAATTCTTCTAATTAATTCACAATTTAATTCTAAAATTAAATTAATTATCAAAATAAACTTGGCTAAAATTCGGGAATGTTACATATATAGGAATATTATTATATAAAATATAAAGCAGCATGTAAATATATATAACAAGCTCTAAACTAAACTTGTGCGAATGAACAGACCAAATACATATAAAATTTGCAAACCAAAATATTGAAAATATTTAATATTATTATAGCTTATATAAACCCATACATAGAAAATCTTACTTAAAAATCAACACATATACTTTACTGTAAAATTACAGAAAACGGGACATACATTTATATAAACCTATATATTCAACGGTTAACAACTATATAATATAGCATATACCCATTAAAAAGACAAAGCAGGAATTTGAAACAAAATAAGTAGTCAAACAACTTATGTAAATAATATAATTTATGTATATAGCACTTATATATATTATCATTAAATTATGTCAAAAATATTACATAACCAAAAATATAGACCAAAATATTTATCTTATACACAACACGTAAACATACTTATAATCGTACTTCAAATCCGATATGAATAAACCAATCTATACTACTGTGAACATGAACCATACAGTAAATATATATATATATATATTACAAAAATGTACAAATATGGACAAACTATAAAATATAAAGTATAAACAGTAAGCTAGAATAAATGATGTACAAAAGATTCTATATGTATACGAAAATAACTTATATAATAGATGGCTATATATATACAACTGAATATATAGAGAACTTATACGGCAAACATATACGTACGAAACAATATATACACACACACAAAAAGTTTGGAACACATATTAAAATAAACATATATGTATATATTTACATATTAAAATCAACATCAGTTTCTATACATATGTAAAACCAAAATCTATACAATACTTCTTTATAAAATAATATATATATACTATATGATATGAACAGGAAACTTTATACGAGCTGCCATCTATATTTCAAAACATTATACATATAAACAACAGCAAAATACATATAACATATACTTAAAATATTAACAACTGAAAAGCATTTATAACACCACTTCATATCATTTTCCAAAATTTTCCAGATCAATATAAAACTGTATATATAAGCAACTTAACTTACATCACTATATATAAACAACTTGGCAGCATGGCTCGAAAAAAAGTGGTAGCGATGGCGGTTCGGTGGGGTCTTGGGCCGAGTGAACTGGACGGCAGTGGGATGAAAGGCGGAGCAGTGGCTGCTGCGCATGGCAAGTAGTGGAAAAGAGGTACTTGAAGGGAAAGTTGATGGCTCGCCGTGAGGAATTGTCAACGAGTCTCGGAGGCTTTGGTGTAAGCGTGGGCAAACTGGAGTGCAAAGTGGAGGGAAGTTGTCATTCTCATGGTTCGGTGTGGCACAGGTGCAATTGAATGGAAGAGCTGCTTGTGGGTTTAGGGTGGATAATGGCTGTGAAGGGGGTGTAAAGCGGCTGCCTGGAAGTGAATAGTTAGGCGACTTTGGTTGTGGTAGAAGGTCGTGGGAAGGGCAGGTGATTTCAGGGCAGCGAGAAGACGAAATGAATATTTGCTTTAGTGTGTGTGTGTATTTAGATGAGCACCGAATGAAATTAAAAGAGGGAAAAGAATTGGAGAAGGAGAAATGAAAAAGAGAGGAAAATGAATAGGTATTAAAATAAATATATTGATCAATAGGGAATAGCTAAAGCCTACAAATAAGTTCGGAAGAATATTAATAACCAACGACCGTATGAATTCAACCAATAAATAGATGAAAGGACAAGAAACCCAAATGGTTGAAATTGGCTACCGGTACGGCTAATCGTTTTATCGAATTCATCGTGTACCGGACTTCGAAATAAACAAACGAATATACTGTAGAGATCAACACGACGAATTGATCAAAGCAGTACACAAATATTAGCGATATGATCATCCTATCAAAAGTCGATAATCAGTACCGAAAATGCTGCTAATATTCCGTAAATAAGATAAACGGAGCAATAGCAGTCCAAATTTGGAGAAACAAAATTGACGTCCCACTCAGAAGATTATTTAAAAATTTATTGTGTAAAAATATTCAGGTTTACGAAACATTTTTATTTTCATCAAATATTAACCGATATAAATTCGAATAAAATTACACAATAAAATAAACTTCCATATTATCTGATGAAAATTTACCATTTACTATGCTTAAAAAGAAGTATTCCAAATATCAATTTTTATTTTCAAATTCAATTGTTTAAAATTGAACAAAAATTTCAGTTAAATATATTATTAAAACCATTGAAATTTACGGGTCGTTACATAACTTATTAGTTAATGCTCTATAAGTGCAAATTGACATCTTTGGATTGTTTATCTTATCCCACACAATTTTATCCCTATTCACTAAAGGTTATGTTATTATGATATTTTCCCAAGCTTATTTAGGCATAAATTGGCCATTGTTTGTATTTTTGCAGTATCAAAAATCTTCATTTCTGTTAGTATAGGTTTAGCATTACAATATTAGTGTTTAGATTTCTGGTATGAGGAAAACTATAACATTCCCACATGCCATTACATATGATTCCATGAACTTTAATATTTTCGCCACCTAAAATAGCAAGAGATTGCATGCCTAGCTTAGTTAACATGTTACTTCCATTAATCCATGGATTAAACCATATTTTTGTAGTCTTCCCATTAACAATCCTTCTTTCTATAACGTATAAAACCTTATATCTTAACAATAGAATGTTTTTAAAAGTGCTTGAAAAATTATTGTGATGTTAATTTCCCACAAAGATTTGTCTTTAACATATCTATTGCGTAACCACTCACCATATAATCCTTGTTTATTTTGCATTTTCCATATAATTTTAATGCATGCTACTTCATTCATTTTTGTAATGTTTGTAAACCCATACCTCCTTCTCCTTTAGGGGAACATACCGTAATCCATTGATTTTTTGCAATTTTACCTTTCCAAAGGGAGTTAGAGCATGTATAATTTTATTTATATTTTCCTTTGGTAACTTGAAGCTTTGTTTTCAAAAATTGTATCATTGGATATATGACTGCCTTTGTTAGTTCTAACCTTCATGAAAGTGTTAATAGGTTGCATTTCCATCCCGTAACCTTCTTTCTGATTTAATTGGAAGTTCACTTTCTTATAGGGTAGTATAAAAGAAAGTTGATGTATTGTATTATTTCTTAGCAACATTTGTTGTACAGACTTGTCTTGTATTTATACATACAAAATGCTAAAGTGGGCTTGCTGGTAGTCCCATACTCACTTGCTTATAACCGCAACTTATTTACAGATTTCTAATACACGAGAAATACAATCTTTGTTTCATTCTCTATTACTCCCCCTCAAACCCAATACTAGGATTAGGGTTTGCAAATGAAACTTTCAAGATCTGGAGCCGCCAGTGAAAAAAATGGCTTCTTCAGCTTCTCTGATGTAATTTCCTTTCTTTATCAAACTTTGGTTGAGTCAAGGAACTTGATCAGTGCAAAGAATGATTTGTAATTTGTGAAACGACTTCACTTTTAGTTGAGCTGTAAGATAAGGCTTCAATGATTCTTGTTTTCATCTTCAAAGGCTTTAGGAATATAGATTGGATTTTTAGATCTGAGATTACTATCGACTTCGTCCACATTAAGCTCTCATCTAAATTTTATAAAGTTTAGTCGAGAGAGTGGCTTGGTCAGGATGTCGGCCTTTTGGTAAGTTGAAGGTATGTATCTGACTTCTATGTTTTTGTTTATTACTTGCTCTCTCATAAGCATAAATCGAGTTCAATGTGCTTTGTGCGAGAGTGGAGTACTGGATTCCCTGAGATTGAGATTGAACGTTGATTACCACACCACATAGTTGGTTTGCTGCATAATTTGATATGTAGTTCACTTAGTAGTGATGTTAACTACATGATTTCTGCAGTAGCACTAGCAATACTTCTATACTCAACCTTTGTGCTGGATCTAGATACAGTAGATTGCTTTTTTGTGCACCATGATATAGGGTTTTTGCCTAGATAGACACAGTATCCTGTAGTGGATCTTCTATCATCCTGATTAGTAGCCCAATCCGAGCCAGTAAAGCCATTAATACTTAAGGTAGTACTTGCTTGCAGAATTAATCCTCGATTGATTGTGCCCTTCAAATATCTTAAAATTCTTTTCACTGCTTCACAATGTTCATCAAAAGGATTTTGCATAAACTGGCTTACTTTGTTTATACTGAATGAAATGTCTAGTCTGGTGATAGTAGCATATTGTAGTGCTCCTACGATGCTTCTATATTGCTTATCATGTAGAATTGGTTCACCTCTATTTTTTGAGAGATGACTGTTGCTTATCATTGGAGTGGGCAAGGGATTTGCTTTGTCCATTTTGGCTTTAACAAGTATTTCATTGATGTACTTTCTTTGATTTAAGTGGATTTCGGATGTTGATGTTCTTTTGACCTCTATGCCAAGAAAGTAGTTTAGCTCCCTCAGGTCTTTGATTGAAAATTCTCTTTCAGGCATTGTGTGATGTTCATGATTTCTGATTTGTTATTTCCAGTAATAACAAATTCATCAACATAAATCAGTATACAGATTATTGTGTTATTAAAGAATTTAATGAATAGGGAGTTGTCAGATTTAGTAGAGTTGTAGCCATGTTTTTCTAAAGTTGTCTTCAGCTTGCCAAACCAAACTCTTGGTGCTTGCTTGAGCCCATAGAGTGCTTTGTTGAGTTTGCATACTAGCTGAAATTTGTTCTCTTTTGTGAACCCATGTGGCTGCTCCATATATACTTCCTCCTGCAGCTCACCATTAAGAAAAGCATTATTAACATCTAATTGTTTGATGGGCCAATTCTTATGCAAGGCAATTGTTAATATAACTCTGATGGTAGTGGGTTTCACAACAAGGGAAAAAGTTTCATTAAAGTCAAATCCATTTTGTTGTGAATACCCCTTTGCCACCAATCTTGCCTTTTATTTAAGAATTGAGCCATCTGGATTTCTCTTTAATATAAATGTCCATTTGCATCCAACTATGTTTTTATTCACTAGTAGAGGTACAAGATCCCATGTCTCGTTTTTTATCAGTGCATTATATTCCTCTTCCATAGCACTTTTCCAATTATCATCTAAGATTGCTTGCTGATATGTGCTTGGCTCGGTGATTTCAGACTCAATATTGTATGTCTTTGGATTGAATATCCCACACTTTGCTCTTGTCATCATATGGTGTCCAGTGTTTGCAGGTGTAGGTGGATGTCTGTCTTCATCAGCAACTTCTGGTTGAGTACTGTATGATTGGGTGTCATGCAGTACTTGACAGGGGTCTGGATGATGACTTGCATCGTGTGTCACACTGTCAAATCTTACTGATGCATTAGTATATTCTTGACCTGGTTCATTTTTGGGCACTGTGTGTTGAGGGATGATGTCACCTCTTTCATGGTGACCAATGCTATTAATTGGTATGACAACTTCTGGTGAAGGTAGAACTTGAGGTATTGAAAGCTTTGAATTGCATATTTTTTGAGTTGTTTTGATTGCTGCATTACTAAAAGGAAACTCATGCTCATTAAATATAACATGTCTGGATATATATATTTTGCCATCGCTATCAAGGCATTTTTATCCTTTCTAACTAGTAGCATATCTTAAGAAGGTACATGGTTTGGATCTATAATCAAGCTTGTGTGTGTTGTATGGTCTTAGGTAAGGGAAGCATAGGCATCCAAAAGTCTTCTGACTTTGGTAGTCTGGTTTGACACTGAATAGCACTTCTATTGGGCTTTTAAATTTTATAATGTAGGCAGTCTATTAATTAGATAGACTGCAGTAGAGAAGGCATCTGGCCTAAATTTTAATGGTAGAGATGCCTGTTCTAGCAGTGTTAGACCAGTTTCAACTATGTGCCTATGTTTCCTCTCAATAAGACCATTTTGTTCTAAAGTGTATGGACATGTAACTCTCTGTGTAATTCCCTTCATTTGAAAGTAACCTTTCAGGGGTAAAAATTCTTTACTACCATCTATTTGTATGACTTTTAATTGATAGTTTGTTTGCCTTTCTGCATTAGAAATAAACTGTAACACAACATCTTTGGATTCAGATTTGGATTTTAGAAAATAAATCATACATATCTAGAATAGGCATCAATAAATGAGATATAATACTTATAGCCATAATCAGTGTGTATAGGGCCTGGCACCCATAAGTCTGTAGCAACAAGTTCGAGAGGTTTGTTGTAGACAGTCTTTGAATATGGAAATACAAGCTTGTGACTTTTTTCCATTTGACAAAATGTGCAAGTATAAGAATCAGGAATTTTACTAATATGAGTATTGTCACAACTACTCAAGAAATGTTTAATTACATTCAAACTGGGATGTCCCAACTTACAATGCCATACATCAAAGTTTTCAGCATTTTTAATTTCAGAAATATGACACCATTTTTCATTATTTCCAACATTTCTTGAATTTGGTACATCAAATTTGCATATCCTTTTATGTTATTTACCCTGCAAAAGAACTTCATTAGTTAGATTTTCTTTAACAAGGCAATATGTAGAGTGAAACTCAAAGTATACACTATTGTCTTTGGCAAATTATGACACACTCATTAGATTTTTTCTGATTAAAGGAATCATCAACAGATTATTAAGGTCTAACTGTCTGGTTCCATTAATGCTTGCATTTCCATTATGAGAGATCTTTACAAATTTACCATTTCCCATATGTAATGACTGTGTACCTTGTATTCTCTGTTGCCAAGATTTAAGTTGACCATATTATTTGTCACATGATTGGTTGCCCCAGAGTCTGGATACCAGCTATCATCATGTATGTCTTCAGATTTTGCTATGTTTGTGCTAGTATTGTCTGATGTTGACTCCTATTGTACACTGACCATGTTGACATTGGGATTTTGAGGTCTTGGGTTACTGTTGCCTTGCTGTGCTAGTGTAAAGTTGACATCAAATCTGAAATAGCACTTATTGGCAGTGTGACCATATTTTCTCACATATTTGGCATCTTGGTTTGTTGTTGTTATTGAAATTCCATCTGCCGCCTCTTCCCTTGAGTCTTCCTGATTGACCACCTTGAGAGTTATTTGGTTGGTTTCTGTTGCCTTGATTTTTTTTCTTTTCTTGATTCTTACTTTTGTTTACTGATACATAGTTAGCATTGTATTCCTAATTTGCTGGTTTCTTTTGCTCTAATCTTCCCCCATGTGCAATGAGAATGGAGTGAACACTTTGCAGTCATGGTAGATATTTATTAGATGATATTACAGCTACTGCTTCATAGTCTTCATCCAGTCCACTTAGGATGCACAATATTTTTTCTGTGTCAGTTATCTTATTACCAGCAGAGGCTAACTGATCACATATTGTCTTAGCCTTAGAAAGATATTCTCTCATGCTGACATTGTCTCTTCTCAAGTTTTGCAATTGCCTTTTATATTGCATTATTCTGGCTGCAGATTGTGAACTGAATATTTGTTGAATGGTGTGCTATATTTCATGTGTGGTTTTACACCCAACTAACTATGGTAGTAAACTATCACTAATAGATGATAACAACCAAGAACTGATTAGACTATCTTGTCTTTCATTAATTGTGTATTCAGGATTACTTACTAATTTTCCTTCATGATCTATAGTGAATCTTGGAGGAGTGATTAGAGTGCCAAGAATATATTCTTGCAGCCCATATCCTCTGATAGCAGTCTCAATCTGGAATTTCAAGAGCAAATAGTTGGATTCATCAAGTTGAATGGTGATGATCTGACTTTATGGCTTGATTATAGATTTGATGAGTTCTGGGGTAGTATTGGATTGTTGCTGAGTGGTTCTTGATTCTTGATGGGGTGTGTTGGTGTTATCATTGCCTCCTTCTGACATGATGAAAACTTATCAAGGAGAAGATCAACAAGGTTGAATAACAGTGATGCAAACAGATCAGAGATGAAGTGCAGCCAGATTCAATTTGAATGATGATTCAGATCTGACAAGTGGCTCTAGGCACGACACTTCAGGTAAGTTGATCGGAATCTTGATGAACTGATGGAGTGGTGGCAGCAAAAGAGATGATATATGATGAGTTTGTCTCTGATATCTCCCTTCTTAGCAAGGTAACTGCTTTCAAATGATGGTAAACTTCAAGATTGTTACACAGTTGTTAAACTATGTGACTGAAATCTCAAATGATGTATTGTTCTGATGAGATTCAAACTTCTTTTTCTTTTTTTGAAGATTTTGATCAATTTGTTGTTAAGCAATTTACTTCAGCTCTAATACCATATATAAGAAAGTTGATGTATTGTATTATTTCTCAGCAACATTTGTTGTACAGACTTGTACTGTATTTATACATACAAAATGCTAAAGTGGGCTTGCGGGTAGGCCCATACTCACTTGCTTATAACCGCAACTTATTTACAGACTTCTTATACACGAGAAATACAATCTTTGTTTCATTCTCTATTAGGTAGAATGCTTAGAATTTCCTCTTTTAAGGCATAATCTTTACTGAACATAAGATCTGGTCTTTTTAATGTCAATTTGCAAGCCAGTGTATTTTTCCAATTTTTGAAATACTTTCTTAATTGCCCAAGCACCCTTTTATATGCTTTCATAAAAATCAATATGTCATCGGCATAAATAATATGTGTTAAGCTTGGTCGTACATCATGAACTACTTTAATTTGTCCACGGCTACATTTGAATCCAACTTGATACTTTGATACTCCATTGTAATAAAAAAAATAAGGTCAAAGAGGCCACCTTACCTTATTCTTCTGTTACTAAAAAAAGTACCCATGTGGGATACCTTGATACATAATCCCAAAACTTGAGGTATTACTAATTCCTCTATTATGTTCAACCATTTTTTTTTTGGAAAATTTAGCATTTTGAGCATATGTAAGATAAATTTCCTATTCAACTTGCCATATGTTTTTTAAAATCAATTTTAATGCATATCCTTCTTACACCAACACTGTAAAAATCGCTCGTATTTTCAAGCATCAGTATTGTACCATTAGTAATATTTTTGTTAGGAATAAATGCACACTGGTTAAGAGATATTAAATGCTCCATTAATGGTTTCAGTCTGTTACATATGACCTTAGCAAGATTTCGTATAGGAAATTACAGCAAGCTTTAGGTCCAAAACTACTTAAATTGGTTGCAATACCCTTTAGTTGCTAATGCCAACAAGGTATGATTCAATTCACTTACAATTTTTCCACTATTAAAAACAGCTTGTATTGCTTTCAATTTCAGTCGATTATAAAGTTTCCAATGTAATTTATAAAATTTGGTATAATACCTATCAGGCCCTAATGCCTTATCATCTTGTGTAGAAAAAATTGCTACTTTGATTTTAAATAATTCAATAAGGCAGTCCAGATAACACTTTCCTTTGTTGTTCACTATCTTCTTGCAAATAATACCTAGAAATTCAGTGCACATCAAATCACCATTATACAATTCCTTAAAAAAATCAATTGCTTTTGCACAAAAACTCCCATATAAGTTAATGCCTTCACTGAGCATACTATCCACATTATTCATATGTCTTCTTGTACTTATTTCAGCATGAAAAAATTTAATGTAGTCATCTCCATTTGATTTTGATTTTTTTCTATTATTCTCTGAAAGCATGTGAAGACTAGTTTGTAGCTATTTTTGACCTTCAACATAAGTGTTTGCATTCAATATAGTTGGTTATGAATCATAAACAACTTGCAAATGAGCATAATTCTTTTGTTGGTCTCAACTAGTTGGCTGACTTTTTTAATTTCTATGCTCCATAATTTAAGTGCAAACTTGAGTTTATTTTGAGCAAGGACAAAGTTGTAACAACCTAGTATTTTGTGATTTTTTTTAATTGTTTATTTTAATTTTTTTGAATTTAATACTCCTGATTTAAACACTTTATATATTTATTAAAATTAATCAAATTTGTTATTTTAAGAGTATATTTTGATTTTTGTGTGAATTATAATTTCAAACCTGAATAAATAGGATATTTCCAGAAAAAACGGATTTTTGGTCAATCTGGTCAAACTTTGACTTTTTAATTTAAAATTTAAATATTTGAATTTTTAAATTTTATCTTTTATTATGAAAATATATCAAATTTTGAGAATACTACTTTTCGTTTCGTAGATTTATATTGTGAAAGTTATGTTTTTTACAATATTATGTGCAAATTGATTTATTTAATAAAATTATCTATTTTAATTTATATAAATAATATTTTTATTTGTCAAATCATGTTCTAATATGTGTTATATGACATTTTAAATATATATTTTATTTTAAACATTTTTAAAGTGATGTTATATTTTTTTCAAAATTTACTGCATTTATTTCCTATTTTTAAAGGCTGGTTTCTATTTTTCTGCTATTTTCTTCATTTAAATTATACTTAATTAAATTTTATTTATTTATTTTTGTGAATGAATTTTTTTATGTTATTATCTTTATTTATCAATATTTTCCAAGTCCATATAAGCTTTTCAAAATTTATTCTGTTTATTTTCAAATTTTCTAGACTAGTTTTTATTTTTGTGCTATTTTCTTATTTTTATCGTATATAATTATTAATTACTTATTTATATTTTATATTTTGTTATATTTTAGAAATTTAAACTGAAATTATAATTATTTTCAGTTATTTGAACTTATATAAAGAACTTAAAAGAAATTTGAAAAGGTTATGACTTTTGATTTTCCTAAGCATTTTTATCTTCCACCTTTTCACATTTAACCTAACTTTTCATTCAATTGGCCTTTACAGCTCATACTTTCAGCCGACCACCTCCATTTCCATTCATGTATATTATTGTTTCTCATTCTTGAAGAAAAAATTTGGCCATTGCCTTTGAGAAATTTTTGGTAAACTCTTTTTCTTTTCATTTGTTTTTACTTTTATTCTCCTTTGATTTGAGCTTTGCACTTGTTCTTCTTCACCATAGGTTCATCCATACTCCTCCCCATACCCTGCCGCCTCTACCACCACCTGAGAACACAACCGTCACCACCTCCTCTCTGGCCAAACCTTAAGCCATGCCTCCTTATTAATGATCCACCACCAAAATCCACATAAACCATCACTACATATATAAACCGAGCCAAACTTGGTACCACCGCCTTCAACCACCTTTTTCCGCCACTTCCTCCACCACCACCACCTCAGACCTGACCACCACCCTTTGCCACATCATCCACCACCACCTGGACATCTGGACCTAACCATATAGCCTCTGGCCGAACCAAGTTATAGCATAGAAATGTTGATATTTGCCTTGTTATGTAAATTGTTGCACACATATACTTCATCACCATTCAAACCAAGTAGGCCGACCCTGTTTGAACCAAACCCAGCCCTTAGTGCATGCCATTGCCGTGCTAAATCCATCCCTTTCTGATCCATGTGAAGTTGAGAACAAGTGCAATGCATTTGATTTGGTTTTGGGCATTGATTTCTAGCATTGTTTAGTGTTTATTTGGTTTTGAAACTTATATATATTGTATTGTTTTGTTTAAATGTTATCAAGGCAATTAGCTTTGGCTCTCCACTCTCAAGTCATTTCCATGTTATCGTGCCTTCGTAGTTTCAGTGTGTGTGCTTTAGTGTCTATCTCCAGCTTTTGACAAGTGAGTTATTCTCACCAGACAATATGTACATATATAACTAGTAAATTGATCCCTTTTGAATCTGTAAAATGCATTATCATGTTACACCTGCTATATTATGATTATATGATGTTCACCCATGCTTAAACACCTGTTATAACATCTGTTACTGTTATATTATGTTGTTCTGTTATTTTTATCAGTTTATCACACTGCAAGTTCCATTTAGATTAGAATCACTATGGGTTGAAATGATACATACCCGAACGGACTTTAGAATAGGACAAAATCATTATAGGCTGAAATGATAGGCCTGAATGATTTTCAATTATTTTCATTTACTTGGGATTGCGGGTTTGAAATGATCAAACCCGGATTTTCTTTGTAAATTACGGGTTGAAATGATATATTACCCGTATCACTTTACCTAGGCTAGAAAATGAAATACAGACCCGTTATTAAAATATGTTTTTCTAAAAAAATTAAAATATTTTAGAAATGTAAATATTATAATATTTTGATTTAAATTTGATCAAAAATGATTTTTATAAAGCATTATTGATTTTCTGAAAATTTATAAGTGAAATAAATAAATGGTAAAGTTAGAAAATCTGAAATGTAAGTTATTTTGGAAACTAGAATTTGGTGATAAATGGAATTTAAATTAAATATCAAAATATGATAAATTTATGATATTTTGAATTAAATGAATTTAAAATGATTTTATAATATATCAATGATTTTTGAATAAAGTTAAAAATGTGAAATGAATGAATATTTAGGTTGAAATTTGGAAATATAACTAAAATTGGAAATTTGTGAGTTTGGCTTAAAAGTGAATGTTAAGTTAAGTAAATAAAAATGAAATTAAGTTATATTTGAAAATTTTAAACTTAAGTGTTAAGTTAAATTTAATATAATGAATTTAAAATTTAATGTTGGAATTTAATAAGTGAATTATTATTAAATTTTGATTTTTGAATGGAGATTTAACTTTATAAATCATGAATATAAGGGTATTTGAATGACTGTTTTAAAAGTGAAATTATATGATTTTATAAGCTAAAAATGATTTAAGTAAAAATATAATTGTTTGTGAAATTATATTGAATACTTGAAGTTAATTAACTGCATTTCTGAAATGCTATTAATTCTAAGTAAATGATAATACATCATTTGTAAATGCTGTAGTTGATAATAATAAAGCAAATGGCTAAGTTTAATTAAAGGCTATTATAGCATTTTTGTAAATTTTATAATTGTTGAGTTTAACTAAGTTTTATTTGAAACTAATGTAACCCTATTACAGCATTTTTAAATGCTATCTTTTGTTAAATTGAACTGTTTTGAATGTAACTTTTTGTAGCAATTTCTAAATGCTGCGAAAGTTAATTTCATCTGTTTTAATAAATTAAGTGAATAAATGAATTTTGAAAGACTAAAATTTTGGAAATTTAATAATTTAATTATTAAATATAATAACCTCATTTTATGATTTAAAATGAAGTAATTTGTTTCGAAACATAAACTATTTTGAAATGTGTTTTGTAATGGTATTTAAATTAAATAAAAATGAATGTGGTTTGGAAGATATGATATTTTGAAATGGATTTTGAATGATATTGCATTTTGAAATGATATTTGATTTTGAAGTATAAAATACGATTTTGAAAATTTAACCATGGGATGTATTTAATTTATAATGTAACCGATTCTTAAAGGATGGGCGATCCCAAGCATCCTTTAAGTTATTGTGCATTTCTACTATAGTTCACTTGAGTTGGTTTATATTATATAAGTATATATTGTCCTGACTCGAGCGTTTTGTGTTTTACTTTACGCTCGGGTCAGCCTGGGTATTCACAACTTTGGATTCTCTTTTTGAAGCTGATCTTTGCTGGAGTTTCTGCTTATCTACATTTATATCTATTTTCTGTTTCAGCTGTTATAGTTTATCTCGTGTATTAGTGAATTTCTATGTATTTGGGATTTCTATTATGTTATTTTCAGACTGTATTATGTATTTGGTTTGAGACTCTGCCATAGTAGCTTCACGAACTACTATGTATTTTATATTCCGCTGCGAGTTATTATGGTATTTCTGTGTCTGTGATTCTGTGATTGTATTTCATTTGCTCCAAATTTATTTACAATGCGGTATTTTAAGCAATTCAAGTCCGGCTTTTGTGTATGCGAATGGCTGAAAATATCAGGTTGTTACATTTGGTATCAGAGCTTTGGTTTTAGGCAAACTTTAGCCTACGGAGCAAAAACTCATTAGAGATAGGGTAGAAATACCCTAAAATGAGTGAAAACAATCTCAGAATCCTTTCTTTGTGAGAGAACGTATTTTCGAAGTATAAAATAATTTCCAAATGATTTTAAAGCATTTTCAAAGATTATTTTTGGTATAAAAATTTTCTTATTTTGAAACCAAGATTTTCTAAACTTCATCCCTTCTGAATCCACCTTGTTAGAAATCTCTTGGTTAGAATTCTTATCGACTAAGATTCCTTGAACTTTGGAGCGCTCCCACTTGTTCTGAAATCCAGTATTGTCTTCCCTATTTTACCCTTTTGATTTTAGGGCATTCCATAATTCCACTTTGGAATGACCTCTATAAAGATCGGTGATTCCGTCAATCTTTGAATGATTTGTAAAGGGGTGAAACTCCCTTATATTTGGCATTGATTCACCGAAGATTTCTATATCCTTGGTTTACGATGCTATCTATCTCCTGCTCTACCCAGATTCTATCTCTGGCAATCGAAGGTCAATTTGCCTTAGATTTCTGCATTAGATATATTCCTGAAGTCACGGTTGACTAGTTAAGGTCGCCCGCAATTTATGTAGGCTTATCCATCTTCTACTTGGTAATTAAATTATCTCATCTTCGTTCGAGCTAATCTTCGAATCAGAATTCTGTTTGATTAGAGTTCCTCTAAATTTGATTATCTGTTTGTTGGAAATTCATCCTTGAATCATCGTTTGGAAATTTGTGTTTGGTTGTATTTTGAAATTGTGCATACATCAAAATTATTATTTTGATAAGGATGACCCTATCTTATATATATAAGTGAAATGTTTTCAATGAGGATTTTTATATCTTTTGAAAAAGGAAATTTGGAACTTTGAAAGGATTTGAAAATTTTATAAGAACTTGACTTATATAAAAAAATGATTTATAACTGAAAGGTTTTGAATTTAAATTTCAAGGAATTAAACTCCGGTGTTTTGAAGTCGGTTTTAAGATTTGAAAAATATATAATAATAATATGATTTAAAGATATTTTCTGAATAAGAAATGTTTCAAATGTATTCGAATGAATTCCAATGATTTCGAAGAGATTTCAAAGAAGTTTGAAGAAAATAAAAGACCAGAACCCACTTATGTCCCTGGAAAATAAATTCGATGATGAATGCATGCATCATCGACATTGATTTTCGAGTTTCTGAGTGGGGGAGAGGCCACTCTAGTAGCTTTTCTATGAGAGTGATTTTGTGGAACCAAATTTTGATTCCAAGTTTTTGAAGTACCGTTTGATATTCGAAAGATATACGTATATATATATATTTGAAATAATTAAAGTAACCGGTGTTCAGTCCTCGAGATTAAGCTTTGTTTTGGTATAACCTTATCTTTTGGAATTGGTTTACTGATTTGTTGGTGATTTCCCACTCTTGGATTGAAAAAAATGATTTCTTTGACTATTTTGAAGGTTCGAACACTTCCGAATCAAGGTTAACTTTTCAAAGCTAAGAAATTTGGTAAGGTATAGGGTATTTGATAAAGAATATAAGTTTATTTTGGTTTGAACTGAATTAAAATTTGTAATTTTAGATTTGGGTTTAATTGAATAAATTTGTGAAATGTAAAGAACTAAAGGAATGTTTTATTATTTCAAATGTATGATTTCGAAATGCTATGATTTTTCAAAGTGTAATGATTTCAAGTATTTTGGTTTCGAAAGATTTATAACTTTGAAAGTATTATGATTTTTGAAAGTGAATATATGTTTGAAATGGAAATGAATTTGTTTGACCTAAATTTTTTTTTTGATCTGGAAATTTGGATTATTTTCTAAATCTATTGTTTTAAGAAATTTTGAAACTGAATATATGTAATTTGAAAGAAATGATTGGTGAAATCATATATGATTTTGAAACTGAATTGATATTGAATAGTTTGAAATTGAGAACCTTGATTTACTAAATACTTGATTTTGGAATTATCGAATGTATATAAATTGATTTGTATAAGTACGAAGTTGATTTGAAAATGTTGAATCGAAAAGGAACTCAATTTGTAAATTGAAATCTTATATAATCGAAGTCTATATAAGTATGATTTGATATACTATGGATTTGGAAAATATTCGATTTGAAATGGAATCTTATATATAATGGACTTTATATAAGTATGATATTTGAAAGTGATTTTGAAAGGTACTATATGATACATATTTTCGAAGTAAAGATATGGAAAGTACCTTCTGCTTGATATCCGCTTTGTGGCCACACTGTGGATTCATTCTATCTATATTATTCTCTCTGATTTGGGTTTTTCGGATATGATACTCGATGTCCATCGAATTCCACGGCGATCTCCGTGGTCTTACGAGCGCGACTGCATAGCGCAACTGCCTGGCTGAGCTGGCCTAGGGGTACGGATTGTTTCCTGGGGGATCCAGGCGTAACCATTGTGTATCTTGCACTCTATGTAGGTCGCATTAGTAGAGAAACTACCTGGCTGAGACGGCCTAGGGGTATGGATTGTTTACTGGGGGATCCAGGCGTAACCATTGTGTATCCTACACTCTACTAGTCATCATGGCGTAACTCGCAGGGCTGAGAAAGCTTACGGATACGGACTATTTCCTGGGGGATCCAGGCGTAACCATTGTGTATCTGCGATCCATGGTTTGACAACTGTTTTGAATTGGTTGATTTGTTTGGATTGTACTTTCCATATCTGTTTTTTTAAAAGAGTTTTTCAGTATTTTCACTGGGTGTTGAAACAAGTCAATTAAGTACCTGAAGAATTCTAGTTTTGCGCCTGATCAACACATAGCCAGAGTCTACAGGAACGAAAATAAACTTGTTAAGACATCGAGTTATAAAAGTATTTTGGTAAAGTATTATATAAAGGATATTTTAATCATGATTTAAATTGTTTTAAATATTGTTTATTTCAAACTATTAAATTTGAATCAAATGACTATTTATCATATTATAAAATGTTTAAAATGTTATAAATTTTTGAAATGTATATGGTTTTAAAATAGGGTTGATCCTTGTATTTCAACATATTCTCCCTTCTAGCTATTTCTACCTTTTTCCTGTTCGAAGATCCTTTTCGCATTTGTGGAAAGAGTTGGTTCTTTGGCTTATCGTTTGGATTTGCCCGAGAAACTTTCTGGTGTGCATGATGTATTCCACGTCTCACATCTCCTCTAGTATCTTCTTGACTCACCTCTTATTGTTCAGCCTTCTGCTTTTGATAGTTTGGATGTTTAGCCTTATCTGACTGTCGAGAGTAAACCACTTCATATTGTCGACAGAGATACGAAGCATCTAAAAAGGAAATCTGTTGGTCTGATCAAAGTACTGTGAAGTACTGATGATTAGGATTGTACCTAGAAGACGGAGGAGAGCATTCGTGCTTTGAATCCCAAATTATTTGTTTCCAAGTACAATTTGTTGTCTATTGTGTTTTTCTTTATTTTTCGTTGTTCATTCTTTTCGAGGACGAAAAGATTTGAGTAAGGGAGAGTGTAACAACCCAGTATTTTGTGATTTTTTTTAATTGTTTATTTTATTTTTTTTTATTTTTAACTCTTGATTTAAAAACTTTATATATTTATTAAAATTAATAAATTTTTTATTTTAAGAGTACATTTTGATTTTTGTATGAATTATAATTCCAAACCTGAATAAATAGGATATTTCCAGAAAAAATGGATTTTTGGTCAATCTGGTCAAACTTTGACTTTTTAATTTAAAATTTAGTTTTTTGAATTTTTGAATTCTATCTTTTATTATGAAAATATATCAAATTTAGAGAATACTGCTTTTCGTTTCGTTGAAATCTGATTTATATTATGAAAGTTATGTTTTTTACAATATTACGTCTAAATTGATTTATTTAATAAAATTATCTATTTTAATTTATACAAATAATATTTCTATTTGTCAAATCATGTTCTAATATGTGTTATATGACATGTGAGATATATATTTTATTTTAAAACATTTTTAAAGTGATGTTATAATTTTTCCAAAATTTACTGCATTTATTTCCTATTTTTAAAGGCTAGTTTCTATTTTTCTGCTATTTTCTTCATTTAAATTTTATTTAATTATATTTTATTTAATTATTTTTGTGAATGAATTTTATTTTATGTTATTATCTTTATTTATAAATATTTTCCAAGTCCATATAAGTTTTCCAAAATTTATTCTGTTTATTTTCATATTTTCTAGACTAGTTTTCATTTTTGTGCTATTTTCTTATTTTTATCGTATATAATTATTAATTACTTATTTATATTTTATATTTTATTTTATTTTCGAAATATAAACTGAAATTATAATTATTTTAAGTTATTTAAACTTATATAAAGAAATTAAAAGAAATTTGAAAAGGTTATGACTTTTGATTTTCCTAAGCCTTTTTATCTTCCACCTTTTCGCATTTAACCTAACTTTTCATTCAATTGGCCTTTACTACTCACACTTTCAGCCGACCACCTCCATTTCCATTCACGTACATTATTGTTTCTCATTCCTGAAGAAAAAATTTCGGCAATTGGCTTTGAGAAATTTTTGGTAAACTCCTTTTCATTTGTTTTTACTTTTATTCTCCTTTGATTTGAGCTGTGCACTTGTTCTTCTTCATCATAGGTTCAGCCATGATCCTCTCCATTCCCTACCGCCTCCACCACCACCTGAGAACACCACCATCACCACCTCCTCTCTGGCCAAACCTCAAGCCGTGCCTCCTTATTGATGATCCACCACCAAAATCCACATAAACCATCACTACATATATAAACCGAGCCAAACTTGGTACCACCACTTCAACCACCTTTTTCCGCTACTTCCTCCACCATCACCACCTCATTCCTGGCCACCACCCTCTGCCACATCATCCACCACCACCTGGACATCTGGACCTGACCATATAGCCTCTGGCCAAACCAATTTATAGCATATAAATGTTGATATTTGCCTTGTTATGTAACTTGTTGCACACATATACTTCATCACCATTCAAAACAAGTAGGCCGACCCTATTTGAAACAAACCCAGCCCTTAGTGCATGCCATTGCCATGCTAAATCCATCCCTTGCTGATCCATGTGAAGTTGAGAACAAGTGCAATGCATTTGATTTGGTTTTGGGCATTGATTTCTAGCATTGTTTAGTGTTTATTTGGTTTTGAAACTTATATATATTGTATTGTATTGTTTAAATGTTATCAAGGCAATTAGCTTTGGCTCTCCACTCTCAAGTCATTTCCGTGTTATCGTGCCTTCGTAGTTTCAGTGTGTGTTCTTTAGTGGCTATCTCCAGCTTTGACAAGTGAGTTATTCTCCCCAGACAATATGTACATATATAACTAGTAAATTGACCCCTTTTGAATCTGTAAAATGCATTATCATGTTACACGTGCTATATTATGATTATATGATGTTCACCCATGCTTAAACACTTGTTATAACATCTGTTACTGTTATATTATGTTGTTCTATTATTTTTATCAGTTTATCACACTGCAAGTTCCCTTTAGATTAGAATCACTATGGGTTGACATGATACATACCCAAACGGACTTTAGAATAGGACAAAATCATTATGGGCTGAAATGATAGGCCTGAATGATTTTCAATTATTTTCATTTACTTGGGATTGCAGGTTTGAAATGATCAAACCCAGGTTTTCTTTGTAAATTACGGGTTGAAATGATATATTACCCGTATCACTTTCCTAGGCTAGAAAATGAAATACAGACCTGTTGTTAAAATATGTTTTTCTAAAAAATTGAAAATATTTTAGAAATGTAAATATTATAATATTTTGATTTAAATTCGATTAAAAATGATTTTTGTAAAGCATTATTGATTTTCTGAAAATTTATAAGTGAAATAAATAAATGGTAAAGTTAGAAAATCTGAAATGTAAGTTATTTTGGAAATTATAATTTGGTGATAAATGGAATTTAAATTAAATATGAAAATATGATAAATTTATGATATTTTGAATTAAATGAATTTAAAATGATTTTATAATATATTAATGATTTTTGAATAAAGTTAAAATGTGAAATGAATGAATATTTAAGTTGAAATTTTGAAATATAACTAAAATTGGAAATTTGTGAATTTGGCTTAAAAGTGAATTTTAAGTTTGTAAATAAAAATGAAATTAAGTTATATTTGAAAATTTTAAACTTAAGTCTTAAGTTAAATTTAATTTAATGAATTTAAAATTTAATTTTGGAATTTAATAAGTGAATTATTATTAAATTTTGATTTTTGAATGGAGATTTAACTTTATAAAATCATGAATATAAGGGTATTTGAATGATTGTTTTAAAAGAGAAGTTATATGATTTTATAAGTTAAAAATGATTTAAATAAAAATATAATTGTTTGTGAAATTATACTGAATATTTGAAGTTAATTAACTGCATTTCTGGAATGCTATTAATTCTAATGTAATTGATAATGCAGCATTTGTAAATGCTGTAGTTGATAATAATGAACCAAATGGCTAAGTTTAATTAAAGCCTATTATAGCATTTTTGTAAATGTTATAATTGTTGAATTTAACTAAGTTTTATTTGAAACTAATGTGACCCTATTATAACATTTTTAAATGCTATCTTTTGTTAAATTGAACTGTTTTGAATGTAACTTTCTGTAGCAATTTCTAAATGCTGCGAAAGTTGAATTTTCATCTGTTTTAATAAATTAAGTGAATAAATGAATTTTGAAAGACTAAAATTTTGAAAATTTAATAATTATATATAATAACTTCATTTTATGATTTAAAATGAAGTAATTTGTTTCGAAATATAAACTATTTTGAAATGTGTTTTGTAATGGTACTTAAATTAAATAAAAATGAATGTGGTTTGGAAGATATGATATTTTGATATTTTGAAATGGATTTTGAATGATATCATTTTGAAATGATATTTGATTTTGAAGTATAAAATACCATTTTGAAATTTTAACCACGGGATGTATTAAATTTATGGTTTAACTGATTCTTAAAGGATGGGCGATCCCAAGCATCCTTTATGTTATTGCATTTCTACTACAGTTCACTTGAGTTGGTTTACATTATATAAGTATATATTGTCCTGACTCGAGTGTTTTGTGTTCTACTTTACGCTTGGGTCAGCCTGAGTATTCACGGCTTTGGATTCTCTTTCTGGAGCTGGTCTTTGCTGGAGTTTCTGCTTATCTACATTTATATCTACTTTCTGTTTTAGCTGTTCTAGTTTATCTCATGTATTAGTGAACTTCTATGTATTTGGGATTTCTATTATGTTGTTTTCAGACTGTATTATGTATTTGGTTTGAGACTCTGCAGTAGTAGCTTCATGAACTACTATGTATTTTATATTCCGCTGTGAGTTATTCTGATATTTCTATGTCTGTGATTCTGTGATTGTATTTCATTTGCTCCAAATTTATTTACAATGCGGTATTTGAGCAATTCAAGTCCGGCATGTGTGTCTGCGAATGGCTGAAAATATCGGATTGTTACAAAAGTTGTATATAAATTTCCATCCTATTGATTTTGAAATTATCCTTAACTTGTTGCACATATCCACTATATATTTACCAATAGTTTTAATATCTAAAAGGCTTGAAACCACTCAATTTGTCTTTATTAAAATTATGGAGCAACATAGAAGATGGTCACTTGTTTTTTATTGTAAATATTGAACTGTAGATTGCGTGAATGTGTTCATTTAATTCAAATTTATCAAAGTTCTATCAGGCTTGCATGGTATGTTATTTTCAGGACTTGATCTTCATGTATAACTAAAACCACTACCATTAATTTCACACAATCCTATTTTAATAATGCAATCATTTAGTTCTTTAACTCCTACTTTAGAAAGTTTATTACCACCAAACTTCTCTCTTGTTAATCTAACATAATTAAAATCCCTCATTACATTGTTAAATTTTGACGACAGTATATGGGGATTTGTAGAGGTCGGAAGTAGCTTCGTAATGGAAAAAACGATTCACAAATCGGAGCTCGGAGGTGGAAGTTATAAGAGAAAAAGGAGAAGTGGGCTGAGTTGGGGCAGAGCATTCTCTCAAACATCTGACCAAAAGGTTTAGACGTCTGATTTGGGGCAGAAATGCTTCTAGAGCATTCTGTCATACGTCTGACCAAATGGGTCAGACGTCTGAGCTAAAGCAAAGTCATTCCAGTGACCTATGCCAGACGTCTAACCTTTTGGCCAGACGTCTGAAACGACTTCCGTCTGTCTTTCTACATGCGGACTTGCGTGAAAATCTATGATATCTACAAGGGAAATTTCGAAACATTTTCTAGGGTTTCTATTCTCCTATATAAGCTAGCCTCAGGTTTCAGATCTGTATGTGTGCAAGCAACAATAAGAGATTAGCCTCCACCAAATTAGGGTTTATCAAAACCTAATCTTCTTCAATTCTCTTCTCCACAAATCAATTCTAAATAGAATTTTGATCATTGTATTCAATCTCTTGTACTCTTCTCATCAATATTAATAAAAGCTCTCTCTTAAAGTGGATATACACTAACACAACGTTAGTGGAACCACTATAAATCTTTGTGCGGTTTATTTTTCATTATTGCTTTAATTTCTATATTGCTTGTTTGGGATTGTGATTGTTTTTTTGGATTGGTTGAGATCGAAATTGAGTCGTTGATCGGTTGTTTTTATGTTTTTGCACTTCTTATCACAATCATGTCTTCCGTTGTGCTTGCGGGGTTCCGACTTGAGTGGTCTCGTGTTGGAATCTCTCACCAACATTTGGTATCGGAGCATTGGTGTTGGTAGGTGGTTGTAGAAATGCGTGAATCAAGTAGTAACTCTAGTAGTTCCTCAATGGGTATCCAAGTGGTGTAGCTCCTTATGTACGTGGCTCATACGCAGCTTCAAAATCACAATTGGTAATAGACAAGTGGAATGGCGATAATAATTTTGAAAAATGGCAATGCAAGATGAAAGCGGTTCTAAGGAGGAATCAGATGCATCGGGTAGTGTTTGACACACATTTGTTGCCAGCGGACATCTCAGATGTTGAGAGAGAGGAGATGGAAGAGTGGGCATTCACTACACTTTAACTTGCTATGGGAGAGAATGTTATCTCTGAAATTAGCGATGAGGTAACCGCTTAGGGTATTTAGGACAAGTTGGAGGAATTGTATATGAAGAAGTCACTGACAAATTGTTTGATTTTATTGCGAGCGTTCTTCACTATAAGATGAAGGAAGGTACTTCGCTGAAGGCGCACTTATACATTTTTGATGATTTTCTAATGAAGATGAAGGCGGCAAATTTGAAGATTGAGGAAGAACAAAAGGCAATGATATTGTTGTGTTCGTTGTCAGATCGCTATACAGGTTTCTCAAATAGTTTGATCTATAGCCGGCATACATTGACTCTTGATGATGTCAAGATGGGTCTTCTTAGCGAAAAGTTACGGGATCAAATGAAAGAGTTAGGTGATGGAAGTAGTGGTACTAGTAGTGGTCATGATTTATTTGTGGAGAAGGAGAGGTATGTGAAGAAGAAGAACCAAGGGCGTTCTAAATCATGGAATCCCGGTTGGAGAGGAAAGTCAAAGGAAAAGCAAGTGCTATATTTGTAGGAAGCCCATTCATTGGAAGAATGAGTGTCCGGACAAGGAGAAGGAAAAGAAGCAAATAACATCTTCATCAGTAGTGCTGGAAAGTGCAGTTGGTGAGGGAGATGTAGATATTTTGTCGACGGTAGCATCGGATGCTTCGGATAGCGAATGGGTGCTCGATTCTGGGGCATCTTATCATATGACGCCAAATAGAAATTGTTTTTCTTCTTACGTCAACAAAGAAGGAAATTCAATTGTTATGGGAAATGGTGCTATTTGTAAGTCGAAAAGCATTGGTTCCGTGCAACTTTGGATGTTTGACGGAGTGGTTCGTACTCTCACTAATGTGCGCTATGTTTCGGGACTTAGGAAGTCTCTTATCTCTTTGGGACAGCTAGATTCTTTAGGATGTAAGATCCCATTGGGAGTGATAGCTTGCGGGTTTCGAAGGGGGCACTTGTGGTGATGAAGGATGCAAGGACTCATGGTATTTATTTGCTTCAAAGGGTGACTGTAGAAGGTGAAACTTGTATAGGAGTTGATAGTTCTCGTGGCTTGGATGCGACTAGGTTGTGGCATTTGAGGTTAGGTCATATCTCGGAGAGGAGTTTAGATGTTCTTCGAAAGAGAGAGATGATCAATGAAGAAAGTTTCAACAAGTTAGAGTTTTGCGAAGAATGCGTCATGGGGAAGCAAACTAAAGTTTCAGTCGGTGAGGGAAAGCATGATTCGAGAAGGGTTCTTGAGTATGTTCACACAGATGTTTGGGAACCGACACCTGTAGCTTCTTTAGGTGGAGCTCGCTATTATATATCCTTTATAGATGACTTTTCTCGAAAAGTTTGGGTGTATGTAATGAAGGCCAAGTCGGAGGCATTTGCAAAGTTCAAAGCATGAAAGGCTCTTGTTAAAAATGAGAGTGGAAAGTCTTTGAAGGTTCTTAGGTCTGACAATGGCGGAGAGTATGTTTCCAGAGAATTTTTGGATTTTTGCAAGCATCATGGTATTTGGAGGCATTTTACTACACCTGGAGATCCGCAGTCGAATGGTGTCGCAGAAAGAATGAATCGTACTCGACTTGAGAAAGCTCGATGCTTGAGATTGACATCGACTTGGCGAAGGGATTTTGGGCTGAAGCTTTATCAACCGCAATGCGTATTATTAATCGAATTTTGTGGTCAACTATTGGTAACAAAATTCCGGAGAAAGTGTGGAAAGGAAAGAGCATTGACTTGAGTTATCTTCATGTGTTTGGCAGTCCGGTTTATGTGCATGATACGGGAAATGATAAGCTTGAACCAAGAGCTTTCAAGGGGATTTTGCTTGGCTATACGGACGGAGTAAAAGTCTATTGGATTTGGAATCTAGAAACGAAAAGGGTAGTGAATTCTTGTCACGTACTTTTGATGAGTCGGCGATGTTCAAGGAGAATGTGAGCTCATCGAATGTTCCGGATTTGGTTCATGGTGAATCAAAGGAGAAGGAAATTATTTCCATATTTTGTCCAAGAAGTAGAGAGAGTAGAGTAGTTGGAGATATTTGTGAGGAAATAGCGGTTGATGTTACATCACATAGTCCACTGGGTGCCTCTAGTAGTGTTGGTGATGTACATGATTCTAGAGAAGATTCGGTTCAAGGTGGAGCCGAAGGGAGTTTGGGTGATGGCATTGCTACTCGGGTTGGTCATCGTACTATAAGACCACCCGAAAGATACGGTGATTGGAACTATCTTAGCTTTTGTTATAATTTGGACTATGCTCTTCATGTAGTCCAAGATGAGCCGACGGACCTTGATGATGTCATGAAGTCGAGTGATAGCTCGAAATGGATTTGTGCTATGGAGGAAGTGATGCAATCATTATTGAAGAATCAAACTTGGGATTTGGTTCCACTTCCTAAAGGAAACCGTGCTATTGGGTGCAGATGGATATATAAGGTGAAGGACGATGGAAGATACAAAGCTAGACTAATGGCTAAGGGATTTGCACAAAAGAAGGGAAAGGAGTATGATGATATATTTGCACTGGTTTTGCGCCATGAAAGTGGCGGTGCGGATCGTGCTATAAGGAATTATAATATACTAGTGCGAAAATAAAACAAAGTTACTGTAGCAGAGTAAGTAAGAAAAAAAATAAAACAAGCACACCAGGAATTTTTATACTGGTTCGAACTTTTCGTTCTACGTCCAGTCCCAGACTCCTTCTGAAATTTCACTAACAACAATCCTCACTTAACCCGGAGGAACATGTTTAATACAACCCTTGAACAGCCGAACAAGAGACTTGAGCAGCAGAACAGGATTTTGCCTCAACAGCCGAAGAGGACTTCACTTGCCTGAACAGCAGGACAGGACTTCAACTTATACAGAAAGTATATGACACAGTGTGTTCTCAATAACACGAATTTGTCTCTTGATAGTACAATCTTCCTATAATCTTCTCCTTTTGATATATATGTGTGTATGTAAAGAATATGGAAGTAAATGAATGATTATGTAGAAATTTGAATGCTCAAAATGTTAGAATCAGTGTAGTATAGAAATAGAAAGCTTTTGATCAATTCGGTGAATTAAACAAATGATTCTAATATGTTTACATAGAGTATAAAGAGTTGTAATCATTCGTGAAAAGTTATCATGAAAGAGTATGGATGCATCTCTTAGTAAAAGGTTGTAACTCTTCATGAAAATGAAATGTCTTTTCAAAAAATATAGCAGTTGAAGAAGTTCAGCTGTCTGAAAATAAATTTCAGGCTTCTGAAATTTGAAACGTGCAAACCAGAAAAGAAGTAGGCTATTTTTGCCAAATGAAAGTAGTGGTGCGGATCGTGCTATAAGGAGTTATAATATACTAGTGCGGAAATAAAACAAAGTTACTGTAGCAGAGTAAATAAGAAAAAATAAAACAAGCACACCAGGAATTTTTATACTGTTTCGAACTTCCCGTTCTACGTCCAGTCCCAGGCTCCTTCTGGAATTTCACTAACAACAATCCTCACTTAACCCGGAGGAACTGGTTTAAAACAACCCTTGAACAGCAGAACAAGGGACCTGAGCAGCAGAATAGGATTTCGCCTCAACGGCCGAAGAGGACTTCACTTGCCTGAACAGCAGAACAGGACTTCAACTTATACAGAAAGTATATGACACAGTGTGTTCTCCATAACACGAATTTGTCTCTTGATAGTACAATCTTTCTATAATCTTCTCCTTTTGATATATATGTGTGTGTGTGTGTGAAGAATATGGAAGTAAATGAATTATTATGTAGAAAGTTGAATGCTCAAAATGTTAGAATCGGTGTAGTATAGAAATAGAAAGCTCTTGATCAATTCGGTGAATTAAACAAATGATTCTAATATGTTTATATAGAGTATAAAGAGTTGTAATCATTTGTGAAAAATTATCATGAAAGAGTATGGATGCATCTCTTAGTAAAAGATTGTAACTCTTCATGAAAATGAAATGTCTTTTCAAAAAATATAGCAGTTGAAGAAGTTCAGCCCGTCTGAAAATAAATTTCAGACTTCTGAAATTTAAAACGTGCAAACCAGAAAAGAAGTAGGCTATTTTTGCCTAGATTCAGACGTCTAAAATTACGAATTCAGACGTCTGAATATTGTATGAAATTTCAGTTTTGATTACAGATTCAGACGTCTGAAATGGTCAATTCAGACGTCTGAATTTAACCTGTAACTAAAAATTACCATAGCTCAAATGGTTAGAGTGCTTGCCTTCTGAACTAATGACTCAGGTTCGAGTCCTGCTCTATGCAATTTTTGAAAACTTGATTTTTCATTTAAAATATGAATGTATATGTGTGTATACCATTTGAAGAAGATTTTAACATTTGTAAACTCTAGACACGATACTCTATGACTAATAATACTTTGTTTGTCACATTTGTCTTATCTCATCATATATCTCTTCTTGTATCTCCATATACATTCTTTTAATCTTTTGTACTGTGTATCTTCATTTTGAATGTATTTGATTATCTCTTTTTGATGCTCATGTACCAGCAAATTAGCTTAGAGATTCTTTGACATAATTGTATAGTTGTTGTCATTAAAATCCAACAATTGAAGTTCTAACATTCTCCCCCTTTTTGATGATGACAACTATATAATTTTTTAAAAATATTTATTCTATATAAAAAATAATATTAATATGTTTAAAGCTCTCCTAAGTATAACATATCCCCCTAAGTATAATATCTCCCTCTATAATATGCATATGAATTTCTCCCCCTTTGTCATTATCAAAAAGAACGAGGGAATATATAAAATTATATAAAATATCTTGTATATAACGAGATAAACTCATTATTAATTATGAAGGAAAAATAAAATAAATTTTGCCATATTTACTGAAGTCCATATTTTAATTTAAGCACGTAATTCTATTAAACTTATGGAACATTCTTTAAAATTCCAAAATCTATCATTTTCCTTTTGTTTCTCTGAGTACCTGCAAAAAATAATAATAATTTTCGGTACCCATTTACTATGTTAGGGTCCGGGGGGTAGGTCTTTGGAAACCATACCCATTTGGGTGTGGTTGAACCTTTATAAATATAATTTTCATTACAAATTACATTTTTATAATAGTTGCTAATATAAAGTTCTTTATCATGATCAATCATGTTAGCTGGAATCCATATCTTAATACTATTAGTCATTAGCTTAGTACTTGAAGAATAATTTCTATTATTTCTCAACAAAGTACTATTATGACTATAACTGGTTTTAGAACTATCTTGATTACTAGTACTAGCACTAAAGTTAGTATACATGAATGCATATCTAGTACTATTTTTACTTTTAGCTTGTTTATAGCCTAAACCACTTTTATCATTGTGAGCTTTTGAATTCTTAACATAACCTAATCCCTTCTTATTTGAAGCAGGTGGAGAATTTTCAATAATCCTAGATAAATTTTCTCTTCCTTTATTAAAATTGGAAATATTTTTAGTAATGTCATCAAGCTTAGTTTTGAGACTAGCGTTATCTAACTCAACAATTTTAATTTTTGGTTTAACTCATGATTTTCAGAAGCTAAAGCATTATTCTTTTCTTTTTGAGCTTCTATTTCTTGACTTAATAGAGCGAGTTGAGAATTGTCTTAATCTTGAATTTTCTCAAGTTCTTCTTCTAATATTCTCTTCTCGTCTTTAAGCATATCTCTTTCGAATTCTTCTTTCTTCTGATTTTCCACAGCTTTCTTATATTTTCTTTTGAGACTTTTTAAAGTGTCTAGAAGTTCTGAATTTATTTCTATCATATCATTAAAAGTTAGATCACTAACCTCATTATCTTTTGCCATGAAGCATTTGTTTGTTTGCTCCTTTGATTTTTCTTTATTGCTCTTCCTCTTTTTATTGCCTTGACTAGATCTCTTTGTAGCCATTTATTCTAGGATATTGTTACGATCTCTAGAAAACCAGACTCTGGTACCAAATGAAAGTGGTGGTGTGGATCGTGCTATAAGGTATTATAATATACTAGTGCAGAAATAAAACAAAGTTACTGTAGCAGAGTAAATAAGAAAAAAAAATAAAACAAGCACGCCAGGAATTTTTATACTGGTTCGAACTTCCCGTTCTACGTTCAGTCCCAGACTCCTTCTGGAATTTCACTAACAACAATCCTCACTTAACCCGGAGGAACAGGATTAAAACAACCCTTGAACAGCCGAACAAGGGACCTGAGCAGCAGAACAGGATTTCACCTCAACAGCCGAAGAGGACTTCACTTGCCTGAACAGCAGAACAGGACTTCAACTTATACAGAAAGTATACGACACAATGTGTTCTCAATAACACGAATTTGTCTCTTGATAGTACAATCTTCCTATAATCTTCTCCTTTTGATATATATATGTGTGTGTATGTAAAGAATATGGAAGTAAATGAATGATTATGTAGAAATTTGAATGCTTAAAATGTTAGAACCAGTGTAGTATAGAAATAGAAAGCTTTTGATCAATTCGGTGAATTAAACAAATGATTCTAATATGTTTATATAGAGTATAAAGAGTTGTAATCATTCGTGAAAAGTTATTATGAAAGAGTATGGATGCATCTCTTAGTAAAAGGTTGTAACTCTTCATGAAATGAAATGTCTTTTCAAAAAATATAGCAGTTGAAGAAGTTCAGCCGTCTGAAAATAAATTTCAAACTTCTGAAATTTGAAACGTGCAAAGCAGAAAAGAAGTAGGCTATTTTTGCCTAGATTCAGACGTCTGAAATTACGAATTCAGACGTCTGAATATTGCATGAAATTTTAGTTTTGATTACAAATTCAGACATCTGAAATGGTCAATTCAGACGTCTGAATTTGACCTGTAACTAAAAATTACCATAGCTCAAATGGTTAGAGCACTTGCCTTCTGAACTAGTGACCTGGGTTTGAGTTCTGCTCCATGCAATTTTTGAAAACTTGATTTTTCATTTAAAATATGAATGTATATGTGTGTATACCATTTGGAGAAGATTTTAACATTTGTAAACTCTAGACACGACACTCTATGACTAATAATACTTTGTTTGTCACCTTTGTCTTATCCCTATCGTATATATCTCTTCTTGTATCTCCATATACATTCTTTTAATCTTTTGTACTGTGTATCTTCATTTTGAATGTATTTGATTATCTCTTTTTGATGCCCATGTACCTGCAAATTAGCTTAGAAATTCTTTGACATAATTGTATAGTTGTTGTCATTAAATCCAACAATTGAGGTTCTAACACACCATACTTCTATCCGGATATTACTTGCTATTGTTGATATTCACGACTTGGAGTTGGAGCAACTTGATGTGAAGACCGCCTTCTTGCATGGGGACTTAGATGAAGACATCTACATGGAGCAACCGGAAGGTTCTGTTGTGGACGTTAAGTCAAATTTGGTTTGCAAGTTGAAGAAATCATTATATGGTTTAAAGCAATCACCTAGATAATGATACGAGAGGTTTAATCATTTCATGCTTGTAAATTGTAACGACCCAGAATTTTAAACAATTTAATTTGAGAATATTTAATTAATTTTAAATATTTGAATGATGGTTTGATTTGAATTTCAAATTATCAGAATGAATTTAGCGATTAAATTATAGAATTTAATCTATTGAGAGTTGAATAATAATTTGAATCTTCAATTTTAAGTTGAATAAAAATGTTTCAAAGGCTTGTAAAATTTATATTGATAATACTGAAGATAATAGAAGCTTCAGAATTGAATTTTAAAGTGAATTGTACAGTTTTAGAATTAAATCGTTCGAATCGATATTTAAAAATAGCCGTCCGAGGCACAGTCTCGGAATTCGACGAAACCAGATCCATTGGGTCCGGAATATTGAATTATTGCCGGATTTCAAATTTCGTAATTTTTGGAGTTAATATGTGAGCACACGACACATAAACGCGTTGAAGATTTTAAACGAATTTAAATTTAAATTTAAATATAAATTTGTCAACAACATCCCTATATTCTAGCCTAAAATCACGAAAATAAACGTGCGAACACGTTCTCCCTGAAGCATCACGTTCTCTTGTCTCCTTTGTTTCTTTTATCATGCGAGCAATTCATTTCGATTTCAAAAGAGAAAAAAAAAAGCTTCGTTTGAATCTGATAATGGCAACCCCTTTTCTTTCTTTTTTAAGGAATACTATCGTTCGAAAATCAAAGAGATTTCATTTCCTCCCTTTATCGTTCAAAAGCAAACAATGGCCGATCCTCTTAGATAAAAAAAAAAAAGGGGAATTGGCGCACGGCAGCGTTCGTGATGGCGATTGGGGGGAGCAAGCGCGCGCGTGAGGCGGAGGCGCGTGAGGGGTTTCGACTGTTAGTGGGGGTTATCGGCGATTCACTGACGTGATTCAAGGGGCGCGGCGCCGTGGGTGGCGAAGTTGCGTTGGATGGTGACGTCGCGATGGGGCCGCGAATCGATGAAGGCGGCGGTGAGCTCGCGTGCACGCGCTTGGGGCTGGGTTGCGACAGCGTGGCGAAGGCGGCACGCGTGTCAGTGGCGGCGAGGCTGGGGCACGGCAGCGACGTCGGCGACAGGGCGTTCGCAGGCATGGGGATGGCCGGAGACGAACAGCAGTAAGGTAATAATTTTTTTTTTCTTTAATTTGATTTAAAACTATATGCAGTAAAAAAAAAAGATAAGAGAAGTTTGAATGTTAGTATACAGTAAGAAAAAAAAACAGTTTTAAATTTATATATATATATATATTAGAAAGGTGAAATGATAATGACAGTAAAGTAAATTCATTTTTAATCTGATTCTTTTTAGCTAAATAAATTTATTTAAAAAAAAAAGGATTTATTGTTAGAAATGATTAAAGAGAAAATTGATTTTAGAAACTTATAAATTAGTTTAAAATAACTTTTTAAGTTAAAAATAGAATTTATAAAATAGAAATTAACTTGTTCAATTTTTTCTTTTACTAAAAATAATTTATTAAGATAACTTAAGGGGTTAATAAGTTTATTTTAATTGTTAGTTGCCAAATTTATTTTTAAAGGGAAAATTTGTTAAAAATATAATTTTGGTAAGTAAAAAGAAATTTAATTCATTAGTTGGGAAATAAATATTAAAAATAAATTTAGTTAAATTTAATTTTTAGTTAAATCAATTTATTAAATAGGAATTTAATACTAAGATTTAATAGTTGCTAATAAAGGAATTTAGTTTAAAATTTAAATTCTTAGTTAAACAAATAAATTAAAAGGAGTTAGTTTGATATAATAAATAGGAGAAATTTATAAAAGGAAATTTAATTTTTAGTTAAATAAAATTTTAAAGAAGAAATTGGTTTAAATAAAACCATCAGTTAATTTAACTATTAAAATAAAAACCAATGAATTAAAACAATCTAATGAAAAATTTATTATTCGATTTATTTCGAATATTAATAAATTGTGTAAATATTTATACAAGGTATAAATCAAGAAAATCGAGTCAAGATGGGAAATGGATTGCAAAATAAAAGCAAAGGTGAGAACTTCTCACTCAAAAGGAATTTTGTTGTTTATTTAAATTTTAAATAGTTAGATTTAAAATTTGCTTGACTGTGTTGATTGAATGATTGAATGATGATTGTTATATATAGTTATTGGATGTGAATAGACCCTATACGCCGTTAGTAAGCGGAGGTTATTTATTACACACATATACCGCGATATTCCACCTCGAAGTGGAATTGGTATTATATTATATATAGCAATATATATATATTGGCATATGTATATATTGCAGTTGATTGATTTCCCGCATTTTCTTTTAGCGGATGAGACCCTATACGCCGTTAGTAAGCGGATATATATTTATAAAATCCCATGTACCGCGATATTCCGTCTTGAAACGGAATTGGTATTGTGCTAATGTCTGTGGATGCAGGGAAACAGGTTGGAGGGATCCAACTGGATTCCTCACAAATATTTATTTGATTTCATATATTGTGATATTTGATTGTTTATCATGGATGATATATGATGTTCGAAAAGTCGTGATTGAATCTTTGATGTGTTGCATCATCGGATCCAAATTTGAAGTTTAAAAATAACGATTTTTGATTTCTAAAGTGATTCTTGGAAATACACGTTTATAAAATATTTTTGGAATTGATTCATCTTAAATAAATAAACGTTATAATTTTAATATTATGAAAATTATGATTTTTGAGAAATACAGTTAAAAGTTGATTTTTGAAAATATGGGATTAGTGATTTTATAAAATAGTTTGAACTGGGAATTCTGAATTTATTATAAGAAGTTTAAAGATAGGATTTATAAAATTTTTATTTTATAAATCAGAATGATGAAATTATAAAAGAATTTAAAGATGTTTAAAGTAATAATATAAATGGATTTATATTAAAAGATTTATAAATTGATATTTATAAATTTAGAATATCTTGAATTATAAAACGAGCTTTTATAAATGATAGGATGATTTGTAAATGGATTTCATAAAGGAATGAAATCTATAGAATTTATCAAATTTGATTATTTTATAAATCAAAATGATAAATTATAAAGGAGTTGAAAGACGTTTTAAAATAGTAATATAAATTGTTTTATATTAAAAAGATTTATAAATTGATATTTATAAATTAAAAATATTGGAATTATAAAACGAGCTTTTATAAGTATTAGAAAGAATTGTGAATGAATTTCACTAATGAATGAAACTTATAGAATTATAACGGTGAAGTTATAAATAGAATTTTATAAATAAAAATTTATAAAGTTATTTAGGAAATAGATGTGGATAAATAAATGAATCTTAGAAGTTATAAGATTTATAGATTTGGGAAGTTTGAAGGAATGATTTTTGTAAATAAATAAATTATAAGTATTTGACTTATAATATGAATTTTAGCATATCATTGAGATATAATATTGAATAGATTTATAAAGGAAATTTATAAAAGGAAGTTGTTATAAAATAAATAGAAATAGAATTTATAAACATTGTTTTATAAATCCGCAACGACTTATTTTGATAAGGAATTGTTGTAATTTATTTATGGAATTTTATTCATGTTTTAGACAGTGAATAATTCTTTAAAATAAAATGAATAGAAGTGATGAAATTTATTAACAAGTGTATTCACGTTTTTGAATATTAGATGAATATTTTGTTAAAGAAATTATTTTGGATGTGATGTTTGAAATAGAATTAAAACGATCTAAAGATGTTTTAAAAGATGTTGAGATTCGAAACCATAGATTTCAACATTTATTGTTGAAATAGATGTTTTCGAGAAATAAAAGGAAATGGTGGACTATAACACTATTGTTATAGTAAATGATTTCCGAAAGGAAATGTTTTGTATAGTATTGGGATTTATATATCTATTAAATTTCGAATCCCTATACTAGTGATTTTGGGTTGTTGTAACGATGTTTTACGCAACATTCGTTTTGGCCCAAATAAATATGGTTAAGTGAATGATTTCCTTAAAGAATGAAATATATACTTAATTTCGATTAGGGTATATTAAATATTTTCTAAGCGTAGAAAATAAAAAGTCTTGTGAATTACTTATAGATAAATAAGTATGGAAATGTTTTTCCAATATTAAGTGAATATTTTAAATTTATCTTTTTGAAGATAAATTGAAAATGAATATTTGGAATTTATCTTTTTGAAGATAAATTGAAAATAAATATTAGAAATTGAATGGAAATCGTATATTCATAAATATTTTGGAATGTAAATTCAATATAGGATTTATAAATGAAATTGGAAAATGAGTTTAAAAATAAATATTAATTTATTTTTAAAGAATGGAGAATGTATATCTTATAAAGATATTTTTGTGAAATAAATAATTTGGAAAATTATTTGGAATCTGGTGATGTTGGCATATCTATTGATAGTTCAATAACCGACTATCAATATTTACCTTTAAATAGGTATTTGTTGTGAATTGTTTGAAATTGAAATTGAATGCCACACTTATTTTTAAAAAAAAAAATAAGCGCTCACTATTCGGGTTAACCGGGAAAGGACCTTGGGGTCGTATAACCCATTCCGAATATGTGATATGTCGTTATAAATTGCATTCGAAGATCGGTGTTGAAGACCGGATATTTTCGAAAACGAAAGGGTTTCTTGTTGATTGTCTCTGCACTGGCTGATCCCTGGTATTGAGATCTCCATATGTGATGGGAAATCCGAACGTGATTAGAGATTATTCGAATTGCAAGGACTTCTTTGTAAGTGCCTTCGGTTCTGTTCGAGCCCGGAACAGACTTGTATGGATTGTGTGTCTGACATTACAAATTGAGACGTAAAGCCGATTTCATTCAAATATATTTCTGTTGGTGGCGGAGAATTTATTCTTTTAGCTTAACACCCTTCTCTGAGACGTACGAGCTCAGAGGTTATATAGTTGAAGTTATCAGCGATGTATTCCCAATTTGGTAATGTGACATGCTGAGTGTTGCTGAAATGATCATTGTGTTGATTATTGTGATAGGATCATTTATTTGATCGTCTATCTTGATGATCATTGTGTTGATCATTTGTTGACCCAAAGCATGGCTTTTGTATAAAGTATGTTTTTGTGGACGTGACTTCGTCGAGCCTCACACCCCGGAAATGGTCAAAACAGGAAAGATGCGGCAAGGTTATGAGGGGTAGCTCCCTTTAGGGTATGTACATTTCCTTCTGGATAGAGGTTGTATCATGGTATGGAGCCCAGATATTTAACCTATGTGGTTACTACGAATTTATTACTTTGTGGTTGTTGGTTATCGGGATCCCGTGAGAAAGGTCGTTTACGATCGGGGAATGGCGTGCTCGTGTCAGTAGTTACCCAGTTAGGGGTAACCCGGCCTTGTGTTGGCAGAGTTTCGGTTTGGTTCTCGGGGATGTCTTTCCAGAGGCATTCTCATGTGGCAATGGGAAGTTCCTTGGCCTGACCATTTGTTGGAAATCCAAAGAAACAATACGTGACTTGTACGGTTTTAGTTGTAGAACCTGCCATCTAATATGGTAGCTATAGTAGGCATAATATAATGGTACCTATGCTGGCTAAGATTTATATTCTACTTTCGAAATCGTTTTATACACTATGCACTAATAATAATATCAAAATTGATTTGATTTTAATGCGTATCAAGCATCTTTGACTAACATAAGAAGAAATCTTCCCCAAGTCTGCGTTTGCATTGTGTGTGTGGCGGGAGGTCTTATGGTAGTCTCATTTTTAAAAGCATTGCGAATTGGTTTTTTAAAATATTCTTCTATTTTGATTTTTAAAGAAAAATAAACTGTTTTGAGTTCTCGCACCAGTCACATGACTGACTCGGAGTTTATTGTTTTCCTTCCTAAACTCTGGGTGCCCACCAATTTCCACACGGGCAGTTAAGAGTTAGGTATATCAGGATATTCTGGATATTCTGGAGTTGCTGGAGGCAAGCTGGATGGCATAGCGTATAACTAGTATATAGTATTTCTTTTTCCGCTGTTTGTTGTTGTATATTGTTGTACACTCTGATGATGATATGATGTAATGAAATGTATGAAATGTAATAACTGATATAGTTCTTTGTTTAAAGATTATTCATTTATTATTATATGTTGTTCCGCTGCGAATTGTGAGATTCTGTTGTTGTTCTATATTTCTATTTTCTATTCTCTTTTTCTTCTATTTTAAAATTTTCTTTCTTCTTTTCCCTCTATTTTCTATCTTCTTCTCTTCTTTTCTTTCCTTTTCTTTTCTTAAATTCTTTTTAAAACCCATAACTATTCGGTTTTTCGGCAACGAAAAATCGGAAACGTTACATAAATGGTTTTGATAGAAGCATCAAAGATGCTTGTGTTTATTTCATGAAGTTGAAAAATGATTGTTGGGTGTATTTACTCTTGTATGTGGACAACATGCTCATTACTTCTGAGGATAAGAATGAAATCAATAGGATAAAATTGAATTTGAAATCTAAGTTCGAAATGAAGGATCTTGGAGAAGCAAGAAGGATATTGGGCATGGAAATTGTAACGAATCGAAAGCATTTTGAGTTGAAACTAACTCAAAAGGAGTACATAGAGAAAGTGCTTTGCCGGTTTAGCAAGGAGAATGCAAAGGCGTCAAATACACATTTACCTTTGCATATGAAGCTTTCGAGTAAAGGATCACTATCTTGGAGGAAGACAAGACTTATATGGCAAATGTGTCATATGCTAGTGCGATTGAAAGTCTAATGTATGCTATGGCGTGTACATGGCAAGATATTGCAAATGTCGTCGGTATGTTTAGTCGATACATGACTAATGTGGGAAAAGCGCATTGAGAAGCTGTGAAGCTTGTATTGAGATACCTTAAAGACCCATCATCTCATGGTCTTATTTTTGGCGGTAGTAAGGCGATGGATTGCAAGTTGGTTGGTTATTGTGATTCGGACTACGCCGGTGATAGGGATCGAAGAAAATCAACTTCTAGATATGTCTTCACACTTGGAGGTACAGCCATAAGTTGGGGATCTAGATCACAGACTGTAGTTGTTTTATCCACTACGGAGGCGGAGTTGATAGTTGCAGTGGAGGCGGCAAAGGAGGCACTCTATTTGAAGCGATTGTTGTGTGACATGGGATTCAGGCATAATGATAGTATTGATGTTCGATGTGATAGCCAGAGTGCTATTCACTTGGCAGAGAATTTGGCGTTTAGCTCACAGACTAAGCATATTGAGATGAGAGAGTCATTTCTAGTAGTCACAGATGAAGATAAGCAAGTATATCTTCGGAAAGTGCACATAAAGGATAACGCGGAGAATATGTTCACTAAGGCATTGCCGGTTGGAAGTTCGAGCATTACTCGAACTTGATTCACTTGGACAAGTGCTAGGTTCCATGGGTGGCACGGTTAAGGGAAGAACTTGGTGGTAGATGAGGAAGAGTATCAGTGAGAGATTGAGGTTCTATCTTATTGGTAAGTGCTAGTCTTTGGTGAGATAGTCTAGGATTTGGATGTTTTCAATATTTCATTAGCGGGCGGGGGCTTTACCTGAGCTCGTTGGTGGAGTGCAATGGGCGGTGGCTTTGTCGGAGCTCATTGGGAAAGCATTCATGTTTGGTTGAAGGCAGAAGAGGTGATAGTTGACGCTATCGTTTGTCGTTGATGGTATGGTACCATTGGAATTGAAGATAGATATAGTGTCGAGGTGGAGTGTTAAATTTTGACGACGCTATATGAGGATTTGTAGAGGTAGGAAGTAGCTTCGTAACGGAGAAAACGTTTCGCAAATCGCAATTCGGAGGTGGAAGTTATAAGTGAAAAATGAGAAGTGGGCTGAGTTGGGGCATAGCATTCTCTCAGACGTCTGACCAAAAGGTTCAGACTTCTGATTTGGTGCAGAAATGCTTCCAGAGCATTCTATCAGACGTCTGACCAAATGGGTCAGATGCCTGAGCTGAAGCAAAGTTGTTTCGGTGACTTAAGACAGACGTTTGACCTTTTGGCCAGGCGTCTGAAACGACTTCCGTTTGTCTTTCCACGTACGGACTTGCGTGAAAATTTATGATATCTGCATGGGCAATTTCGGAACATTGTATAGGGTTTCTATTCTCCTATATAAGCTAGCCTCGGGTTTCAGATCTGTGTGCATGCAAGCAACTGCAAGAGATTAGCCTCTACCAAATTAGGGTTTATCAAAACCTAATCTTCTTCAATTCTCTTCTCCACAAATCAATTCTAAATAGAATTTTGATCATTGTATTCAATCTCTTGTACTTTTCTTATCAATAATAATAAAAGCTCTCTTTTAAAGTGGATGTACACTAACATAACGTTAGTGGAATCACTATAAATCTCTGTGTGGTTTATTTTTCGTTATTGCTTTAATTTCTATATTGCTTGTTTGGGATTGTGATTGTTTTTTGGATTGGTTGGGATCGGAATTGAGTCATTGATTGTTTTTTTTGTACACTTCTTACCACGATCATGTCTTCCGTTGTGCTTGTGGGGTTTCGACTTTAGTGGTCTCGTGTTGGAATCTCTCACCGACATACACTCGAAGGATCTTGATTTTGTTGTGCTGTCTTTTCTAATACTGCCACAAGCTAATTCTATCACCAGGCAAATTTTCAGCATAAACAAAAGTGCATCTTTTTTCCCGCAAACTTTATTATTCAGCATAACAGTAACATATTGAGACCATCAGATTCCAAGGAAACATCCCAAATTAAGACATTAATGAATACCATTATTCTGCATTTTTGGTTTTGTACAGCAATATGTAGAAATAACCAACTAACACCCCACTTATCCACAAATTTATCATTGTTATCATAGTGAATCTTAGTTTCTGAAAGGGTAAACATAGATGGTTTGTATTTACCTGTCAAATATTGAATATCCAACCATCTATCTGGTTTATTGGATCCTCTCGCATTCCAGCACAACATGTTATTTATGTAATCTGTCACTCCTCCTCACATGTGGAGCAGACTTTCTTCCTGTATGCTAGTTCTCTTTTTACCTTTTTTACTGCACATTTTCTCATTCCATTTGTCGTTCACACCCACTAACTTATCCCCTTCAACGTTAGTTGCAAGTGAAGTAGTGAGTGAGTATGAGGATTGGATAGCATTTTGGATCCTCTCAAGCTGAATATTAGGCCTTGTTAATTCATTGGTAACCTGCACATCAATGGGAAAATCAGCATTATTAGCATGATTTAAATTTAAATTTGAACCATCTGATGTAATAATTGGCTTCTTAAACCCCATTTGATGTGTATTAGTTTCTGCTGTTTTCATATGCCTTCATTATGGTTATGTGATGATTTTGCATTGCTATTATTATCCTTAACTGAAAATTCAAGGTTGATGATTTTGGTATGAGGCTCTACAAAAGAATTTTCAGGAATGTCATGATCATGCCATGCTTTGAGTTCGGTCTCTATTGTATTCCTCTCTATTTCTTCAGTTGTTACATTGATATTGATCAGTTCCTTTGCACAATATGATACTGCACTTATTCTTGGATCTATTACTATATTTTTCTACCTTAGGTGTCATCCTTTGTTCATTAGAAATAACTTTTGGTAAATCAATGTTGAGGTTCTCCATATTATTATCTGCAGCTGTATTGATATTGGCCTTAGATGGAGGAGTGTTTTGACTTACAATCTCCTCTTGCCATACTAATATTAGTATCCTAGATCAATATCTTACCTTCCTTCATTATTAGTACCACTATTTGTGCTAGCTTCTTGATGCACAATATGCTGCTATTCATTACTTGTTTCAGTAGTTCTTTCCTTTTGAATCCATATTTTGGTGCACTTATAAGTAGAATATCCAGTTTCCTTACATTGCTCACACCAGCTGCCAATTGTGCATCATCTCCTAATATTCCTAACACGTTTACAGTTATCATACCTTGGTGGGGCATACTCATACTCTACGTCTTGTAGATACACTACTCACATCCCTATTTTTGCATGCACCACTTTCTCATGTCATCCACTTTCATCTCCACCAGAAGTCTAACACAATTAAGTTTGGTCTACTTGATTGTTGGTTCATCCAGTTTTATCAGTTTTCCTAGTGCACTGGATGATTGAAAAATGTTCTCCTTGTACCAAATTGAAACGCTTAAATGTGGGAACCCAACCAAAATTGGGACCGATGGTAGTAGATCGCAATTCAAGATAAGATTAGGTTCCCACTTTTTAATGATCATTAATAGACCATTCATTAGCCAAGGACCTCCTTCACATCATTCCTGCTCAAATTTTATTAAGTGAAAATTGTTCTCCTTAGAGTATACAAGTATATACGCACGTCCAGGTGGACTTGCATTTGATTGCTCAATCGTATTTTTATAGCGTAGCTATTAAGAAACAACAATAAAATTAGTGCAATGATCGCTTGCCACGTCAACACCTTCAAATATAGTCAACTGCCTTTTTGTTACCTCATGAATTAGCTCGATATACATAAACAATATGATCAGACCTATAATAAAGAAACTATAATGTTTTAGGTACCCCTTTTAGCTTAAACGAATTATTGTGTCAAACTGTTTTGTACCTCATGAATGCCTTCAATTACTGGATTTTGCAACCTAGCACCATAAAAAAGAATACAATAGTTTCAAGAGGATTAAGATCATTTGTGTTTGGTATGATTGCTACATAATGAGAGCAGTTTGTGGCTTTGATGAGTTGTAGGTTGTTATCGATCAATTTGAAGCTACAAAGGGCAGCAATGCCCAGCTTGAAACTACAGCCTCATCTGCATCCCAATTCTCACAACTATACACACACACACGTATATCAACAAACCCAATTTATAGTAAAAACAGAATCGTCATAGTGTATATATTCTTAAATTCTCAATATTTTGAACATAGAAATGAAGTAAATTTTCAATTTTATGAACATAGGAAAGCAGACTTTACATAAAGAAATTGGAGGGGAAAGAAAATATGATGGCTCTGATAGGATCGAGGAATCAATACTTAAATCCTACCGCAGGCGATAGCTATAATGATTCCCAAGTAGTCTTGTCATCTTCAAATTGTATGCAAACACTCCCATATTACCAACAACACTACATTCAATAGAGGCAATTCTGGCATGTTACTGGGAAACAACAATGTTGCTCGTGGTTTAGTTTAACTAACTCTCTCTCCACATATCAACAATCCTATAAGTAGCTGATGAAATAAATTTGATCAAAGGAACATTCATCAGCAATTTCCTCTGACTTCACAAAAAAAACTGTTTATTTTTTGAAACAATTCTTTTAGTAGCTTTCAAACATCTACTGAAGAATGTCAATGCATAAAAGTCTTTGCCACAACAAAAGCTTTAGAAGTTATAATGCATCAAACGGATAAGCTGCAAATTAAATTTAAAAAATGTAAATATGGTGATGAAAATAATAATAACGATATAAAGGAGATGTCCACAATATTATACATACAAAATTAAGGACTACTCAACAAATGGTGAACAATGTACTTACAAAAAAATATAAACAAATAGCAACGAATCACAAATTATACCTAGTATCCAGAACAAAACATGTACAAATACTTACATAAAACGAAACTTGCAATTATAATAGCAATAATAGATCTAGTGAGGAATACTTTCAGATACGGGTGGTGTAATGTCCATATTCCTATCTATATTATTTTTTTCATCATATATTCACATCCATAAATATTACCTGCTTTTTTTATTGATAAAAGTAAATTTCTAAAAATGAATAATTTTTGGCCTATGAATTGTCAAATTATCCAGAATAATCAGCTCACACTGTGTCATTAAATTACAATTTATCACATAACTTCATTATTTAACAAAAACCATACCTATATATATATATATATGTATGTATGTATATATGTATGAATATGTTTGTATAAATTGCTAACCAAATTAACAAAGATAAACATATATGCATGGACAAAAGCAAAAAGTAAAGATGACCAAGTACTTGAATGAAATCTTAAACTTATAGTTGATATGATAATCACATATTTTTCTAGTGATAACATTAAACGACTTATAATGATAACACATCAACATAACCACCTTCTTCCCAATACACTTAACTGGGCTCCACTTTTTGTTTAGAGATAGATAAAATCTTCTTAAAAGGTCAAACTTAATATACTCAAATAGCTTAGTAAAATGAAAAAATAACACAATTTTTCATTTATGTTCAAAACGGTAAATTTTGCCATAATAAATTAGCTATATATATAAAAAAATTAAGCACTTCCTTAATTTTATCAGACATTAAATCACTATTTACCAAGATTCGAGATTTCGGTTTCGATCTCGGTTTCGTTCTTTTATAATTTTTGGAATTTTGATGTAATTCGTAAATTTCGAAAATTTCGATTCTATTTCGATTCCGGATATCATTATTTATTTTTCATATAATTGCACATATATTTATTTAATATATTGAAACAAATGTGTAAATTATATTTGATTGAAAAATAAGATATAAACTAACAATACCGATTAATTATAAATATTTATAATACTAAAAATGTTAATTCATTATTTCGTTATCATCTTTTTTAGTTAAACCATTCACCTATTTTTTGAATTTATATGTTTCCTAAGTTACAATTTTAAATTTGACTTTTCATGCATTTGAAACTCAAATTAATTTTTTTTGAGACTTCTTTTGTTGCAAAATTTGAAGTTCAATAGTTTTTATCGAATCATAATTTTGGTTTCGGTCCCTACCGAAACCTAAACGGAACGACCGGAATCTTGAGGTTTCGATCGAAACCTTAAACCTTGCTATTTACACATGAATATTTATCTCAATATTCAATGCCCATTTATAGCTTGACCAATTTATTGAAAATACATTTATAATCAAGCGTAGTAAATAGCAAAAATCAACCATATCAGAAGCATACAGGTTCCCCTGTCAGATGACCAAATTATTGAAAATCTTCATGCATAGTTGAAATAAATGTTAACACTGTTGAAAAAGAAGCTAAAACCAAACATGGGAAATAGACAAATTAAATTTTTGTGAATTGTGTAGTGTTGACTCAAAGGCAATAGAACATTGGAATGTTGGATAAACGAAGAATTCTTTTCAAAACTTGTTGACAAAATGTGGAATCAGTGAAGTGCAAGGGGAGCTCAAAAGACATTGAAGTAGTGTAGTGTAAGTTCAAAAAAGTGTATATTACTCTTAGCTGAAAATAGTAGTGTTTTAATACTTTTTGTGAATTCAAATAGTCAAATTATGATTTATTTGCACTTCGACATGTGAGTCTCAAATAACTGTAAAGGTCAATAAGGGATTGATGTTCAGATAAAATCATTGTAAGCTAGAAATATATAAGAATAAAAAAGTAATAGTCATGATGTTTCCACCTTGGCCATGAAAATTTGATGTCATCCCTTTTGCATTTCTAATAAGAGTAACAGAAGACACAAATGAAAAGGTATTAAATGTGTGCAACTTTTCAAGGTGAAGTAGATAGTTATCTAACATTAGATGGCAAGTGAAAACGAAAGAAGGGAACACAATCTCAATTTGATTGCAACGTAAAAGGAATTTAGCAACGACGACATTGAAAAAAAGGTAATATAGGCTGGTGAATACAATATGAAATGCACTCCAGGCTGATAATGAGATTTGAGCGCTGACTGAGTTAATCTACGCTCATATTACTCTAAACAATGTCATAAAAACAGATTTAATACTACATTTATGAATTTCTCTCCATTCCCGGATAATATTCATAATTTATATCACTTGCGGAAAAAATACATAATATTTGAAGACTATAAATGTTCCCTGCCTGAACATATGCAGAATTTGTCCAGGTTTAGTTTGTGCAGAACTTCTGTTTATAAATCGATGGAAAAATCATCCTTACGTACCCCACAAAGAAATAAAAGAATTTCATCAATACGTAATGACAAAACTATCACGTTAGGTCTTAAGTTCTAACAAATTCAGAGGAAATTTACAATCAATTCTTGAATTTATCATTTTATGTGATACAGTTTTAGGTCATTTGGTTTTCTTCAACTGATCAACCTAAAGATACAGTTTGAAAATATAATTCTTGTTGCCCTATTTTTGGTTTAGAAAAAGTGTTGTTAGTAGAAGTGGCCCTATTTTTGCACCTTGTAAAAGAATATACAACAGAATTAGAATGTTTAAAAGTTTGTTTAGCAATTAGATTTGGGTAAAAGGTAAGTAAACTAAGCAAAAATGGGTTGATGCAGGTCATTCATGAATAATATTTGTGCAAGGAGATAAAATATGGTTAATGCTAAGACACAAACACCAACAATTAGTTTTGAACCCACAACCTACTCATTCATTTCATATAGCAACAACATTACAAACACTTATGTGTGATAAATACAATATGAACAACATTACAAACTTGGATAATGACAAGCACCATTGTCCAAGTGGTTAATTGATTCGGCTTTGATGTAAGAGGTCACAAGTTCGAAACTTGCTTTCGGACGTTTATTGACATGGGATATGTTGTCCCAATGATTTGTTGTATATAAAGTACCCTTTCAAAAAAAAATAGTCTCTAGATAAATTCCTGGCCAATATTGTTGTTGAATGACATAGAATATGTACCATTTTTTTCTAAAGGAACCATAAAAGGTAAACATCAATGTGACCACTAAACATCAGTTGTATGTGTGACATTCCAAAATCACAATTTGATGGAAAATGCATTGATAAATGTAAAAAGATAGAGTTATCATCAAATCGTGATCCCTCACCACACGATTTCGTTCAAGCCAAGGAAAATATATTGTACATTCATTACGATAAGTCTGCTAAACAGGATTCAAACTACTATATCATTGTAGCAAGTCCTATTAACCAAGATTGTAGGACAACTTTTTATTAATATGCTTTCAAGTTGTAGACCAGAAGTATGTTTTCAAGTAAAAACATGAAACATACTATAAAAATAAGCTTCATAACCTAAATCAAAGGTTCTCGAATTTGTCATTCATAGGAACATCTTATTAAGTGATATAGTATTCAAGTACACCAAAGTTTCAGGAAGTGTTTTCTTACTGGATATGTTGGAGCCGTGTTTAGGATAGAGTATCAAGGAAGCAAATTTGAAGCCTACATAAACAATTTTGTTAACTGCTAAGTGAAACAGTGAAGAGATTCAACGTCAATGTAGGAGCAGTCGGCAAAAAATACAATAATACAGTAGAAAATCTAAATTCGATCAATTGATAGTTGAGAAGAATACAATACTAAGTGAACAAATAACTTTCATACAAACATATCCAACCAAAACTGAACTCAATTACAAATCAGTGCATCAGTGAAATTCAGTACAAATCGGCACAAATCAATTACAAACATATATAACCAAAACTAAACATAAATTGTTGAACTCGCGTAATAACTTTAACCATAGGTAATTGATTTGAATAACTTCAGCATTAGTGCAAGAGTAGTTAGCAGTGTTGGTGTAGGAAGATGCGGCAAAATTTGGCAGCAGGGATGCAAGATTCGAGACTCGAGATTTGAGAGATAATGATATTGAGCATAAATTTTGGGCGATTAAGGAATTAGGCTGCGAGATGATAATGATAACGAGGGTTAATTTTTGGCGATTAGGGTTTTTAGGCCGTTGGAAAATGTAATGAGAAGAAATGCGTATCTAAAGATTACGTGAAAAGGGCAGTTTTGGAAGTTCCAAAAGACACGGTTGATGATAGTTCAAAGAATTCTTATTATTAACAGTAGAGATAAATATTTATAACACTAAAAATGTTAATTCATTATTTCGTTATCATCTTTTTTAGTTAAACCATTCACCTATTTTGTGAATTTATATGTTTCCTAAGTTACAATTTTAAATTTGATTTTTCATGCATTTGAAACTCAAATTAATTCTTTTTTGAGACTTCTTTTGTTGCAAAATTTAAAGTTCAATAGTTTTTATCGAATCATAATTTTGGTTTCGTTTCGTTTCGGTCCTTACCGAAACCTAAACGGAACGACTGAAATCTTGAGGTTTCGATCGAAACCTTAAACCTTGCTATTTACACATGAATATTTATCTCAATATTCAATGCCCATTTATAGCTTGACCAATTTATTGAAAATACATTTATAATCAAGCGTAGTAAATAGCAAAAATCAACCATATCAGAAGCATACGGGTTCCCCTGTCAGATGACCAAATTATTGAAAACCTTCATGCATAGTTGAAATAAATGTTAACACTGTTGAAAAAGAAGCTAAAACCAAACATGGGAAATAGACAAATTAAATTTTTGTGAATTGTGTAGTGTTGACTCAAAGGCAATAGAACATTGGAATGTTGGATAAATGAAGAATTCTTTTCAAAACTTGTTGACAAAATGTGGAATCAGTGAAGTGCAAGGGGAGCTCAAAAGACATTGAAGTAGTGTAGTGTAAGTTCAAAAAAGTGTATATTACTCTTAGCTGAAGATAGTAGTGTTTTAATACTTTTTGTGAATTCAAATAGTCAAATTATGATTTATTTGCACTTCGACATGTGAGTCTCAAATAACTGTAAAGGTCAATAAGGGATTGATGTTCAGATAAAATCACTGTAAGCTAGAAATATATAAGAATAAAAAAGTAATAGTCATGATGTTTCCACCATGGCCATGAAAATTTGATGTCATCCCTTTTGCATCTTTAATAAGAGTAACAGAAGACACAAATGAAAAAGTATTAAATGTGTGCAACTTTTCAAGGTGAAGTAGATAGTTATCTAACATTAGATGGCAAGTGAAAACGAAAGAAGGGAACACAATCTCAATATGATTGCAACGTAAAAGGAATTTAGCAACGACGACATTGAAAAAAAGGTAATATAGGCTGGTGAATACAATATGAAATGCACTCCAGGCTGATAATGAGGTTTGAGCGCTGACTGAGTTAATCTACGCTCATATTACTCTAAACAATTTCATAAAAACAGATTTAATACTACATTTATGAATTTCTCTCCATTCCCGGATAATATTCATAATTTATATCACTTGCGGAAAAAATACATAATATTTGAAGACTATAAATGTTCCCTGCCTGAACATATGCAGAATTTGTCCAGGTTTAGTTTGTGCAGAACTTCTGTTTATAAATCGATGGAAAAATCATCCTTACGTACCCCACAAAGAAATAAAAGAATTTCATCAATACGTAATGACAAAACTATCACGTTAGGTCTTAAGTTCTAATAAATTCAGAGGAAATTTACAATCAATTCTTGAATTTATCATTTTATGTGATACGGTTTTAGATCATTTGGTTTTCTTCAACTGATCAACCTAAAGATACAGTTTGAAAATATAATTCTTGTTGCCCTATTTTTGGTTTAGAAAAAGTTTTATTAGTAGAAGTGGCCCTATTTTTGCACATTGTAAAAGGATATACAACAGAATTAGAATGTTTAAAAGTTTGTTTAGCAATTAGATTTGGGTAAAAGGTAAGTAAACTAAGCAAAAATGGGTTGATGCAGGTCATTCATGAATAATATTTGTGCAAGGAGATAAAATATGGTTAATGCTAAGACACAAACACCAACAATTAGTTTTGAACCCACAACCTACTCATTCATTTCATATAGCAACAACATTACAAACACTTATGTGTGGTAAACACAATATGAACAACAATACCTATAGTCTCTAGATAAATTCCTGGCCAATATTGTTGTTGAATGACATAGAATATGTACCATTTTTTTATAAAGGAACCATAAAAGGTAAACATCAATGTGACCACTAAACATCAGTTGTATGTGTGACATTCCAAAATCACAATTTGATGGAAAATGCATTGATAAATGTAAAAAGATAGAGTTATCATCAAATCGTGATCCCTCACCATACGATTTTGTTTAAGCCAAGGAAAATATATTGTACATTCATTACGATAAGTCTGCTAAACAGGATTCAAACTACTATATCATTGTAGCAAGTCCTATTAACCAAGATTGTAGGACAACTTTTTATTAATATGCTTTCAAGTTGTAGACCAGAAGTATGTTTTTAAGTAAGAAACATACTATAAAAATAAGCTTCATAACCTAAATCAAAGGTTCTCGAATTTGTCGTTCATAGGAACATCTTATTAAGTGATATAGTATTCAAGTACACCAAAGTTTCAGGAAGTGTTTTCTTACTGGATATGTTGGAGCCGTGTTTAGGATAGAGTATCAAGGAAGCAAATTTGAAGCCTACAGAAACAATTTTGTTAACTGCTAAGTGAAACAGCGAAGAGATTCAACGTCAATGCAGGAGCAGTCGGCAAAAAATACAATAATACAGTAGAAAATCTAAATTCGATCTGTTGATAGTTGAGAAGAATACAATACTAAGTGAACAAATAACTTTCATACAAACATATCCAACCAAAACTGAACTCAATCACAAATCAGTGCATCAGTGAAATTCAGTACAAATCGGCACAAATCAATTACAAACATATATAACCAAAACTAAACATAAATTGTTGAACTCACGTAATAACTTTAACCATAGGTAATTGATTTGAATAACTTCAGCATTAGTGCAAGAGTAGTCAACAGTTTGGTGTAGGAGGATGCGGCAAAATTTGGCAGCAGGGATGCAAGATTCGAGACTCGAGATTTGAGAGATAATGATATTGAGCATAAATTTTGGGCGATTAAGAAATTAGGCTGCGAGATGATAATGACGATGAGGGTTAATTTTTGGCGATTAGGGTTTTTAGGCCGTTGGAAAATGTAATGAGAAGAAATGCGTAGCTAAAGATTACGTGAAAAGGGCAGTTTTGGAAGTTCCAAAAGACACGGTTGATGATAGTTCAAAGAATTCTTATTATTAACAATAGAGATAAATATTTATAACACTAAAAATGTTAATTCATTATTTCGTTATCATCATTTTTAGTTAAACCATTCACCTATTTTGTGAATTTATATGTTTCCTAAGTTACAATTTTAAATTTGATTTTTCATGCATTTGAAACTCAAATTAATTCTTTTTTGAGACTTCTTTTGTTGCAAAATTTGAAGTTCAATAGTTTTTATGGAATCAGAATTTTTTGTTTCGTTTCGTTTCGGTCCCTACCGAAACCTAAACGGAACGACCGAAATCTTGAGGTTTCGATTGAAACCTTAAACCTTGCTATTTACACATGAATATTTATCTCAGTATTCAATGCCCATTTATAGCTTGACCAATTTATTGAAAATACATTTATAATCAAGCGTAGTAAATAGCAAAAATCAACCATATCAGAAGCATATGGGTTCCCCTGTCAGATGACCAAATTATTGAAATCCTTCATGCATAGTTGAAATAAATGTTAACACTGTTGAAAAAGAGGCTAAAACCGAACATGGGAAATAGACAAATTAAATTTTTGTGAATTGTGTAGTGTTGACTCAAAGGCAATAGAACATTGGAATGTTGGATAAATGAAGAATTCTTTTCAAAACTTGTTGACAAAATGTGGATCAGTGAAGTGCAAGGGGAGCTCAAAATACATTGACGTAGTGTAGTGTAAGTTCAAAAAAGTGTATATTACTCTTAGCTGAAGATAGTAGTGTTTTAATACTTTTTGTGAATTCAAATAGTCAAATTATGATTTATTTGCACTTCGACATATGAGTCTCAAATAACTGTAAAGGTCAATAAGGGATTGATGTTCAGATAAAATCACTGTAATCTTGAAATATATAAGAATAAAAAAGTAATAGTCATGATGTTTCCACCATGGCCATGAAAATTTGATGTCATCCCTTTTGCATCTCTAATAAGAGTAACAGAAGACACAAATGAAAAAGTATTAAATGTGTGCAACTTTTCAAGGTGAAGTAGATAGTTATCTAACATTAGATGACAAGTGAAAACTAAAGAAGGGAACACAATCTCAATTTGATTGCAACGTAAAAGGAATTTAGCAACGACGACATTGAAAAAAAGGTAATATAGGCTGGTGAATACAATATGAAATGCACTCCAGGCTGATAATGAGGTTTGAGCGCTAACTGAGTTAATCTATACTCATGTTACTCTAAACAATGTCATAAAAACAGATTTAATACTACATTTATGAATTTCTCTCCATTCCCGGATAATATTCATAATTTATATCACTTTCGAAAAAATACATAATATTTGAAGACTATAAATGTTCCCTGCCTGAACATATGCAGAATTTGTCCAGGTTTAGTTTGTGCATAACTTCTATTTATAAATCGATGGAAAAATCATCCTTACCCCCACAAAGAAATAAAAGAATTTCATCAATACGTAATGACAAAACTATCACGTTAGGTCTTAAGTTTTAACAAATTCAGAGGAAATTTACAATCAATTCTTGAATTTATCATTTTATGTGATACAGTTTTAGATCATTTGGTTTTCTTCAACTGATCAACCTAAAGATACAGTTTGAAAATATAATTCTTGTTGCCCTATTTTTGGTTTAGAAAAAGTTTTATTAGTAGAAGTGGCCCTATTTTTGCACCTTGTAAAAGAATATACAACAGAATTAGAATGTTTAAAAGTTTGTTTAGCAATTAGATTTGGGTAAAAGGTAAATAAACTAAGCAAAAATGGGTTGATGCAGGTCATTCATGAATAATATTTGTGCAAGGAGATAAAATATGGTTAATGCTAAGACACAAACACCAACAATTAGTTTTGAACCCACAACCTACTCATTCATTTCATGTAGCAACAACATTACAAACACTTATGTGTGGTAAATACAATATGAACAACAATACCTATAGTCTCTAGAGAAATTCCTGGTCAATATGTTGTTGAATGGCATAGAATATGTACCATTTTTTCTAAAAGAACCATAAAAGGTAAACATCAATGTGACCACTAAACATCAGTTGTATGTGTGACATTCCAAAATTACAATTTGATGGAAAATCCATTGATAAATGTGAACAGATAGAATTATCATCAAATCGTGATCCCTCACCACACGATTTTGTTTAAGCCAAGGAAAATATATTGTACATTCATTACGATAAGTCTGCTAAACAGGATTCAAACTACTATATCATTGTAGCAAGTCCTATTAACCAAGATTGTAGGACAGCTTTTTATTAATATGCTTTCAAGTTACAGACCAGAAGTATGTTTTTAAGCAAAAACATGTAACATACTATAAAAATAAGCTTCATAACCTAAATCAAAGGTTCTCGAATTTGTCGTTCATAGGAATATCTTATGATACAGTATTCAAGTACACCAAAGTTTCAGAAAGTGTTTTCTTACTGGATATGTTGGAGCCGTGTTTAGGATAGAGTATCAAGGAAGCAAATTTGAAGCCTACAGAAACAATTTTGTTAACTGCTAAGTGAAACAGTGAAGAGATTCAACGTCAATGCAGGAGCTGTCAGCAAAAAATACAATAATACAGTAGAAAATCTAAATTCGATCTGTTGATAGTAGAGAAGAATACAATACTAAGTGAATAAATATCTTTCATACAAACATATCCAACAAAAACTGAACTCAATTATAAATCAGTGCATCAGTGAAATTCAGTACAAATCGGCACAAATCAATTACAAACATATATAACCAAAACTAAACATAAATTGTTGAACTCACATAATAACTTTAACCATAGGTAATTGATTTGAATAACTTCAGCATTAGTGCAAGAGTAGTCAGCAGTGTTGGTGTAGGAAGATGCGGCAAAATTTGGCAACAGGGATGCAAGATTCGAGACTCGAGATTTGAGAGATAATGATATTGAGCGTAAATTTTGGGCGATTAAGGAATTAGGCTGCGAGATGATAATGGTAATGAGGGTTAATTTTTGGCGATTAGGGTTTTTAGGCCGTTGGAAAATGCAATGAGAAGAAATGCGTAGCTGAAGATTACGTGAAAAGGACAGTTTTGGAAGTTCCAAAAGACACGGTTGATGATAGTTCAAAGAATTCTTATTATTAATAGTAGAGAAGAGATAGAGATATTGTTCTTCCTATTGGTTGCCACATCTTTTCCTCATAGCATTTTATATATGGATAATTAGGTCCACATCCAACCTTATAAACATACACCGAGTTTCTCCAATTAAAGTCGGTTTTCTTCATTTTCTCTGCATTTTGTTCAGCTAAACCCCCTTCTTCATCCTCAATTGGATCTAAATACTGCTTAGAATTGCCAAAAATGGTTTTCACTTTAAGCACTTCTACCCATGGGCCAATTTTCATATCAGTGGAAACTAGATTAGACTGCTTCAGATTATTCATATTCCTCCTAACATCTGTAGCATGATTTTTCCCTATTTTATCCTGATATTCCATAACCGTTGGCTTCACCGCCTTTCCTTTCCTCCCCATCGTGTCGACCCATTATGCCTCCTCCAAGCCATCTTGCACAGTTGTTTTGCCATCCATATCATCTCCAAAAAATTAAGAAATTGTAAATCAGACTTATGATGAGAATAAGTAAATAGATAGAGATGTGCATGTAGAGGTCGAGAAATGATGAATAAAAGTTGTAAATAGAAATTAAAGATGTGAAAAAAGACTAGAGAAATTTTTGAAAAAACCTTGGATCTCATTTTCTGCCATTAGAGAGTTTTCAAGTAACACTCCATAAAAATTAATAAGCAATTAGGTAATTGATAATAAGGCTAAAAATGAGAATATCTCAAACAACGGAATTTAGGCATGAAAGTTACACAATTATTTCGTGGGGATTTTCTGATCAACTTTTATTAATAATGGATGCGATCGAAGCTCAAACGAAAAAGTTATTGACGTTTAAAGTTTTCAAATTTAAAATGATTCAAACAAATTTAAATTATGTTAACATTTGAACTTAAAAATGTTAATAAATATTTTAATGTTAACGAAAAATTAATGTCTAAGGAAGACGTTAACGTTAGATAATAAAATAGGAAAGAAATAAAAACAAATGGCAAACGAAATATCTACGACCAAAAATAGGATGCCGGTCGACCGCCTACATAGGGCCGATCAACTAGTGGTAGTTGACCGCTCTAGGAGGGTTAGTCGACTGCTCAGGGAGGGCCATGACCGGTTGGTTTATGTTGACTAGGTTTTGTTCTGGCCAAGAACGGCCCGGATTTTATTATATTAAACCAATTTAAATCTTATGCTCCAAGCACATCCTAATTAATATAAATAAGAGGATAGCCCCCTCACTTTTATTCACAATAAAATTGGAATGCTAACATAACTTCATTAGTCTTCTTCTTCAATTCTTTGATTCAGAATCAATCAGATCTAAAGGTAATAGGTTTTAGATACACACACACGATTTTCTATTTCTATTCTTCTCACATCTCTAAATTCTGAATCTAATCCATATGTACAATTGAATTTTTATATAGTCAAAATAAGAAAACTAAAGCAGGAATTAGGTAAATGCGTGAAGTCAAATCCAAAAGGAATCAGGAAAATCCATCTGTGAGTAGAAATCTTAGTTTTTCACATTTTAGTAATTTATATAGTAAAAGTTTGGATTTGTTTTATGCCTTGGGGAATTTTACATACGGGAACCCTAAACTTAAAACCCTAAAATTCCCCCAAATAAAATATCAATTCTTGTATTAATTTGAATTACAATTGTTTTATGTTAATATAGTAGAATTTAATTTGCTGTTTGCAATTTAAATAATTTATGTTCTATTCAACTTCCACTTCTAATTTCTGCTGTTGTGATAAAGGGTTCACATAAGAAAATTATTATAAAATGGTGTGCAAAGTATGGATTTTCCTATTTGTAGTTTGCACCATATATTTCTGTAATTTAGACAACTATGAATTCCATTTTCTGCTTCAAGTTTGCATATGTAAAATTTGAATATAATATAAAGGATTTAAATTATAAAGTTTTGTTTCCTTGAGATAAATGTATCAATTCTATTATATTAATGTGAAATAAGTTTGGTATTCTGATTCCATTTACACGCGCGCACACACACATACAAGTCTGTTTTGTCTAGCTAAGGTTATTAGTTATTTTATAAATTATTGTATGGAACTAAGACTTGTAAGAATATGGAAGTTTTGACATTTTAACAGTTACTATAGGAAGCAAAAAATTTAGAATAAGAATATTTCTACGCATGCTTAAGAATATTTAGTTAGCCTAAGATTTACATGTGTATAAATATATTAGAGCATAAAAATAGTAACATAGAAATCGTATCGTAGAGAATAAATAGGTTAATAAGTAACATTAGATTCTATAGGAAGTTAACGATAATTATGGAAACTAATCCATAATTAAAGGCAAAATAGGGATTTTTCCTTCTATGGCCTTAATGCATAAATGCGGGTGAGGTATAATGTATAATATATATATACACACACACACACATATACATATATATGACAGTATATTCGAAAACAGAAATATGACTAAGCTATAAGATGCGAGGTCAGTCAAAAGCACATAGAAATCTGCCAAGCTAATCTGTTTCCCAACAGTGTGAATTTAGGACTGGTTGAGACATCGTCTATAATAAGTACCCACAATGGACGTGAGGTTGGTCCCAATTCTATACGGTAAGTATGCCCAGCTAACCTGCCTGATGGCACCTACTAATAGTCGAATTAATATGAGACACCACTATTTGGATTACGAGTCATAAGATGGATATCGCAGTACAAGTATGCTTCTGAGTTGAAGGTATTAAGTGATTGTTGTAGGGTCCACCTCCTTCCCACTCAAGAAGTATTAAATTATAGAGGTTATCTTTTAGGTGCGATAGTGGAAAATCTAAGGAAGAAGTCCACTTTAGGGTTAAGGTATTAAGTGGCTATTATAGGGTCCGCCACTTTCCATAAAAGAAGGAATAAGTTCCCTGATGGGAATTCTACAATGTTAGTTTGGAAGTACAAGAGAGGGATCCGTCTTGGGTTTAGATATTAAATGCTGAAGATCTACCTAAGGTAGAAGTATAAAATGGTCATATTATGCCTAATTCATATTAAAAAGGTATTAAGTGGCTCAGGTGCTTTCACTCGCACCATTGGGACATGATTGACAGAGATGGGTCGTTAGGTCCCATACTTGCGTTGCATCCACATTAGAGTTATAAGTTAGACTGTAAAGATCCATTGGCCTACGGTTAAAGGTACATCATAAAGTTGGACTGGAAAAGCCTTTGGCTTACAGTGGAGGTATACTTTGTAGGATAAAGTATCTGATACATAAGATGTATTACTTATCTAAATGATATTATCAAAATATTTTTATTGTAAGGATTGAGATTTTCATTCACCAGACATTGTTGTCCCGACTCCATCCTCATTACAATCTATAGGTTAGAAGGAACGATCCTGATAGAGAAGATTGAGGTAGTGGTGAAGATTTATGATAGATTAATTATTTATCTATGTTTTTGATGTATTCAGATATACCTAGATTTCAGACATGTTGATGTTTTTTTTGAGATATTGTATTATGGACATTTTAGGATGATGTGTTTCCGAGATTTTGTTTTATGAAATGGATACTTATTTCTATTATTATATTTTATTCCTTCCGCTGTAAGATTCTGAAAGCATAGATAGATAACTCTACATATTGTTCATTGTTTCAATTTGACCAATCGACGGCCAGCTTTGGAATGGACAAAGGTTCGATAGGCTTTTATTAGATAAAAAATTAGGCCCATTTCAGATACGGTTGTTACAATTGGTATCACATCTTAGGTTGCTCAACCAACGGGAATATGTGTGCATATGATTGTGTATTTGTTATTTATGAAAGTATTTTCATAACCCTACAATATGTGTGTGTATGCTTATATGAACATATGCAAATACACTAGGCAAAATTTTATTTCAGCAAATAAAACTATCTTAGGAAGAAGTTAACTAAAAGCTCAAACCTACAGATAGTTAATTACCATTGAAAATAACTACTCAAAGGCAAGGAACCACACCACTCAAGAAATACCTACTATACGAGGCATGCCTAAATATTTAATCCATACCTAAGGCACGTGGGGTAAGTTCTCAATCCTCAAAAAGTTGTACCAGCGACACCAGTTGCTTCGCCTGCTGAAGCAGCACCCCATCTGCTAGCACCCCATGAAGAAGTCTATGAAGTTTGTTAAAGGCTTAAATTCTACACTTATGGAGTCGCTTTTGACTTAAGTATCCGTATGCGCCACTTATGAGATGATAGTTGAAATAACCTTGTTCTAGATTGTTAGTATTGAGGAGAAGGAGAATGTGGGACATGTGCAAAATCAAGGGGGCAAAGAAAAGTGGATTCTAGGCTAATAAGAAAGCCAATGGGAAGATTAAGAAAGGAGGAGTGACATGTTGTAGATGTCAGAATAATGGGCACATTATTAATGACTACAATGTAGTTTGATGAAGGAAGAGTTCAAAGGGAGATGCTATCACTGCCATGAGGAAGGATACTACAAGAATCAATGCCAGAAGATAGCAAAGGAAGGAAAATGTAAGCAAGCTTATGCCATCATAGCCATACCTGTCTCAGGTAGACCTCATCCTAGAGATAAGGAAAAGTTACAATGGAAGGTACAACTATTATCTTCGAAAATACTATTTGTACCTTATTTACTCAGAAACATCACATTTATTCATTGCTAGAAATGTAGTCAACTCCTTGAGCCTAAAAACGCAAGTTGTCACCAACACAATAGTCATGTCAAATCCTACTAGCGGTCGACACATCTTTCTTTGATTTGTAAAAACCTAATGGTGTAACATTGATTTTACATGTAATGCATATGTTCTAGGTTTTGAGGGGTATGGACTTATCCTAGGGATGGATTGGTTTTCTTACTGCGAGGCTATCTTAGATTAGATAGGAGAATCGTTTGGTTAAGGAGTTGTAAGAAGTGAGATATTGATGTTCGTTATGCACCTCAAAACTCAGTCCAGTTAAGCTATTTATGTTCTCTTAGCCTATCATAAGATAAGGTCTCATCTGTGCCCGTGGTCCAAGACTTTCCAGAAATTTTTGAAGAAGGCTTCTGTCTCCCACCCTGAATGAAGATCGAATTTAGAATTGACTTGGAGAAGAACGCTAGTTGTGCTGTCATTAAGGCATACAGCCCTCCAAATAAAGCCGAGAGTTAGATAAGAAAATTTCAAAGCTATTACAGAAAAAAATTATTCGCCATAATACTTCAGAACGGGAAGCACCTGTTGTCTTTTCCATTAAGGCAGACAGATCTTTAAGGCTATGTAATGATATCAAGAACTAAATAAGCTGAAAGAAAATAGGCATCCCTTGCTTAGAATAGATTACTTATTTGACCAGCTTGTTAGAGACAAAATCTTTTCTCTGTTGGATTGGCCACGGGATTCCACTAGTTGAGGATAGCTGAGGATAGCTGAGGATAGCAAACAGAAGACTGCTTTTCGCACTCCAGACGTACTGTATGTGTAACATTCCTGAAAATTCACCAAGTTTTTATTTGGCAATTAAATTAATTTCTGAAAATAAATTGTGAATTAATTAGAGATTTTTAGAATAAATAAATAATTTGATTATAAATAGAAATTTAATTTGAAATTTAAGCATAAGTATCTTACAAATAAATATTGGATTTAGGAAAAAAAATAAATGTATTGGGAATAAATAGAAAATTGATTTAGAATATAAGAATAAGCATTTTATAAACAAATATTGAATTTCAAAATGAAATGTATTAAAAATAAAATAGAAATTAAAAGCTTGAGATTAATAAAAAGGTAATGATAGTTATTTTCTAAAATTTGTATTTTATTGAAATTTGGAAGTTGTAATAAAAAGAAAAAAATTAGTGTACTCATTTTCAAAATGTTATTTTTAAGTTAAATTTTCATATATGAATAAAAGTGATTAATTGTTAATATGAAATCAAAAATTTTAAATCCTTCTTTTCTTTTAAAAGTTGTACAAAATTAAATAATAAAAATGTATGAATGTAAATTGTATAAATATATAAGTGTATAAATATGTTGAACAAAAATTTAAGGTTGCAATGTAAAAAATTATTGGAATAAAATTTTGTTTGTGTAAATATAAATATAAAAGAAGTAAATTTATTTATAAAATGAATATTATATAAAAATATTAAATTATTTGTCTTGTAAAATTACAAATGTAAACATACATAAAGGAGATGAGTAAAGAAATCAATATGCATTGAGATTTCATAATCATTTGTTTTTACACATGCCATTCAATATATTTAATTGAATAAAAAAAGGAAATTTAAAATTATGGAAACTTTTGAACTCCCCAATATGCAATCATATAACTTTTCAGCAAATCTAAAAATATACAGTAACAATAGATTAAGTATCTAAAATCTCAACACCCAAGAAAAAGATAAAGTAGAAAGAAAAAATAATCAGCAAAGGAATTCAAAGCAACCTGAAAGCAGAAATTCAAAACAAAGAAAAGGGGTAGAAACGTGGGAGAAACAAGTAAATCTGGAAAGAACAAGATTTAATTTCAGATTCAACCCAGAAATCCAAAGATCAAACAACAGTTTTCTGTTTCAACCTGAATCGAATATGCAAACTAATGTCGACATTATCAAGCAATGCAAAGCTTCAGTTTTTCTTCAATTCAAAGTAAAGAGTAAAAAAAATCTGGGAATCTTCTGAAAACTTCAAGCTTTTGTTTCCATTTCTCAGGTAAGTTTTCAACTTCATAGTTTAATAAATTTTTGGTTTCAAAATCAAGTTTTTAACATAAAAACAATTCAAAACTGCAGATTTATAAATGAAATCATAGTTACAGTTTAGCCTGAGACAGTGCAGTTTTCTCTAGAAAAAAATAAAGGCAAGTGATTTTATTTAAAGATTTGAATTTAAAGTTGTTAACTAGTAGCAAAGCAAAGATTTAAGCAACTGTATCAATCTAACTTGCAGATCTAAGCTTCAAAAAAAAATTAAAGAAGAAGATTCCAGGCCAAATCTTTTCATTCCAGGCTCAAGGTGAGCAAACTCTAATTTTTAAACCAGCTTCTTTGACCTTTTATGTCTGTAATGGTGATGATTGGAAATATGGTTTGAATGTTTACATATTTGCAAGTATGGATGTGTTTATATTGATGAATTAGGATGTGGACGTCTGTTGTCAGGCAAGAACTTGCCTCTGTTTATACATAACAGAGTTCAAACAAAATAGAAAAAATTCAGCATCTCCTCATCACATCTCTTATAGGTTTACGAATTTAAAAAAATGTTTGTGTTTAAATCTAAACTAAAATATATTTAGGGTTGCATGTTTTGTTTATCTGAGTCCTTTCTGTTCATGAATTCCAGGTTCTTGTTTTAATTTAAATTCAAAAACTCTTAAGTTAATCTCTGTTTAAACTTAAGTTTTAAACAAAACTTGTTTGTTTCATCTCAATATTTAGATTAACATTTTACTTAAGTTAAAAATATTGAAGTGTCTCTGGAAATTATCTGGGAACCAAAATGACTGAGCAAAAATAAAAATAAGTCAAAACCCAAACTTTGTAATTCATAAATTCAGGATTACACATAAACTTAAACATGATTTTCAACACTAAAATCATAGTTTTTAATTTGGGATTAAGTGAGCATTTCTGGCTTAACCAGAAATGGGTTTTGGGAATTTTTCTGATCATCTCTGTGATCTAGGGTGTCGTGGTTCTTTCTGAAGGTAGTAGAGTGATCGAAGATGATAGGAAAATTGTCAGGAAGATGATTAATTCATTGAGGAATTTGCAGCAGTTGATTCTTGTTTGGAACCCTAGTTTCAACTAGGTCTAGTATTTTGATCCGTTCATATTCCCTTGTTGATAGAGTGCAACGTGACTTTGGGAAATGGAAGTATGGTGAGTGGCGAAGTCTTGGCCGGAGTTGCAGAATTTCTGATGGTCGGAATTGCGAAAACGATGTGGTTTCCAGGTTTGGATGTGAGGTTCCTGTTTCTGTTCCAGATTTGAGTGTTTTGAACTCGAATTCAATTTCAAGCTTTGGAAGGATGATTCTATTGATCGTGTTTGGATATGGAGTTGGTCACTGATAAGGGAAGGCCATTGGAGATGGTTGGAGGTGATTAAAGTCACCGTGCATGTGCACGGTGCACTTTATTCTCTGGTGAAGTTTTGGTTAGCAGAGGGAAGGGTCTCGAGTTTTCTCTCGAAAAGTTCGAGCATTTACTCGAAGTTTTTAGTTTGTGGACTCGAAGCAACATAGGGTGGCTCGGGTTAAAGTATTTGATACAGGTTTTTAAAAGAAACCTGTAGTGCTTTGTTTTAAATTTTTAAACTGAAGATTTAAAATGAAAAGTAAAGTTTTTAAACAAGTTTAAATCTAACTTTAAATCTGATTCTAGTTTAAATCTTAGTTTTATAAACAAAATAGAATCTTTGAAATTTAAATTGTTTTAACTACTTTAAGATGGCTAAATGGTTTGAATTTAAAATGATGATTTTGAATAAAGTTTAAAATCTAAGTTTACTCTGGATTCAGATTTAAATATGTAATCCAGTTTTAAAATGAAAAGAAGTTTTTAAATTTAATAATAATTTAAACAACTTTGAATGTTATAGCGTATTTTTTAAATTGATTTGAATTAAAAAATGAGTTTGGTTTTAAATTCTTTTAAACTTCTTTTATAAAATGAATATTTCTTTAACTTGTGAGATAAAAAGGTTTTTGAATTGTTTTTAAAACTTTGTTTAAGTTAAATTTGTATTCATTTTAAATCTTAAATTTAAAATGAAATTTAAAGTAAATTTGAAAGCAAATTGTTTTTAAATGCTTTGATTAAGTAAGAAATGTTTTATCTTAAAGATAAATAGAATTTAATGATTTGGATTCATCAAATTATTAAGTTAATTAATCAAGCAATCAATGAATGATTAAATAAAAATAATAATCACTTAGTGAAAGTAATTAAGAGTAGATAATTAAAGGTTAAAGATTGATTAATCAAATATTAAGGGTTAATTACTTTAAAGCATAATAAATTAATGTGGTTAATTAATTAGGGTAATTAAATTAAGAATAATCAATTAAGGATAATTAATTATAATTAAGATTTAATTAATAATTAAGGATTTATTAATTAAAGTAACTAATTAAAGGATAATTAATAAAAGTAATTAAGGTTTAATTGATTATGAATAAGGTTAATTAATTAAGATAATTAATCAAAGAAATGATTAATTAATGAAGGTGGTTAAGGCTTAATCAATTGTAGTTAATGATGATTAATCATTGATTAAAGATTACTAATGAAAGTAATTATATGAGTAATAAATTTAAAACCACAAGATTTATTCACATTAATCGAAGATGTTTGATTGTTATTGAATACTGTGTGATGGATTGACATGTGATGCGATGCTTTGTGCTGAGCTGCTATATTTGTGATGAATATACTGTTGTATAAATATGAAAACCCCTTGACCCGTAAAACGACATTTGAATTTCGATGCGACAGGGAATCAGATTCCAGTTGGCTATCCGAAACCCACATCGAATCGTAATAGTGAATCTTTGTGATTGATAAATTTACTTTATCTATGAATCTGTGAATAAAGATAAGCGTTATGGGTTATACCACTTATCGATATTGATATATCTATGATGATTGATGTTATGCACTATTGTGTAAAACCCCCTGGACCACAGTTATACACACACAAATAGGGGTTGCACGTTGAAATGGGTTAAGTCACAGATTTTGAAATAGTTTTAAAAATTGAATTTTTGAATCCAAAACAGTTTTAAAATTGAAAGCTTTTGAAATGGATTCCAAAAATGAAAGTTATTTTGAATAACTTGATTGAGTTTTGAAATTTAAATAATTTAATTTGAATTCGATATTTGAAATCGAATTCTATGATTTGGAAACTATGGTTTGAAAAGGTTATTCAACTTATAAATGTGTTTATATGGCTTTTTAAACAATTTCAAAAGTGTTGTCTTGGGAATTTGAATTTAACCCAAAGCTTTTAACTTTATAAATGAAATCAGTTTTTCCCAAAACGAAACCCATGTGTTTTCGAATAATAAAAGCTTTCACATAAGAAATGAGCTTCCAATTTGTGTTAAAAGGATTTCAAGTCTAAAATGAAAATGATTTTCCAAGTTATGAATAAATCTTTGGAAAACAAGTTTGAAAGCTATAAATTAAATCTTTAATTTAAAGATTTAATGAGTTAATCCAATTGAAATGGAAATTGTTTTGGAATATATGAATAGATCTTTGTGAAACTGGGTGAACTTTGTGAAATGGATCTTTTTATTTAAAGATTGAAATAGTAATTTGTTTAACCATTTGAAAGAAAAGCTTTAGATTTTTAAGTTGTGACTTAACTGAAATCCCATATCTATATGTTTTTAAATATTGTGCTCATTATTCGGTTTAGCCGAGAGAGGACCTTGTGACATATAACCCATCCAGGATAATGATACGACGTTATGGATAGCATTTAAAGACCGGTGTTGAAGACCGGGTGTCTTCAAGAACGTTAGGATAACCTATCGATTGTCCTTGCACCGAGTAGCTACGGTATAGAGATTCCCTAAGTGATGAAAAGTCCGATCGGGATTGTGGATACCCGGATTGCAAGGGCTTCTTAGGAAGTGCCTTCGGTTCTGTTCGAACCCAGAACAGACTTGTATGGTTGTATGTCCGACATTACACTTGAGATATTAAACTGATCTCTATCAAATACATTTCTGCTTGGTGGCAGAGAATTCATTCTCTTAGCTTAATACCCTTCTCTGAGACGTACGAGTTCAGAGGTTTTATAGTTGATAGTTATCAGTGATATACTCCCAAATTTGGTAGTGTGACATGCTGAGTGCTGCTGTGTATCATTTGTTGATCAAAGCATGGCTTTGTATAAACCGTAGCTTTGTGGACAAGACTGCATCAGGACCCCACACCCTGAAAATGGTCGAAACAGGAAAGATGCGGCAAGGTTATGAGGGTCGCTCCCTTTAGGGTTTGTCATTCCTTTCTAGAAAAGGGTGGTATCATGGTATGTAGCCCAGATACTTACTCGTGTGGATACTGCAGATCTATTACTTTGTGATTGCTTTGTGGTTGTTGGTGTCGAGCACTCGGATAAAGGTCCCAAAGGACCGGGGGATGGCACGCTCGTGTAGTAGTTACATAGTTACAGAGGTAACCCGGCCTTGTGTTGGCAGAGAGCTGGTTAAGCTCTCGGGACGTCCCGCCAGAGGCGTACCCATGGACAGTAGGAAGTTCCTTAGCCTGACCATTTGTTGGAAATCCAATCAAAACAATACGCGCCTTGTACAGTTTTAGTTGTATAACCTTCCATGGAATGTGGCGGTACCTGTTGTTGAACATGGTAGCTATAGTAGGCATACGATACTGGTCGTATGCTGCCTGGGATTTATATTATACTTTCGAAATGGATTTTCTACACTATGCACTAGTAATAATATCAAAGAAGTTTTCTCGTATCAAGCATATTTGACTATCATAAGGAGAAATCTCCTCCAATTCTACATTTGCATTGTGTGTGTCGCGGGAGGCCTTATGGTAGTTTCATTTTCCAAAAAGCATTGATTATTTTAAATTCATTTGTTTTTTGTTTTAAAAAGATAAACTCTTTTGTTTTCTCATACCAATCCCACAACCGACCTGAAGTTTATTGTTCCTTTTCTAAACTCTGGGTGCCCATAATTTTCCCATACGGGCGGTCTAAAGTTGGGTTTTTCAGATAATCGAATAGTAGGTGTAGATTCGGTAGCTTTTAGCCTTAGGATTTGGCAATCGCATTTGGATCGGGTTGCGTCACTTCATCTTGATTGGGAGTTCGAGCTATTTCTGGATTGGTGCTTTGGAGATGGAAGTTACCGATACTGGAGTTCTTTCTTGAAGACCATCTTGGAGATATTGTTCCACCATTGGTGTTATCTTTTCTTTCCGCTGCTATTGTCTTGTATCATATCTCTAATGTATATTGATATCCATTGTATCATTTTGTTGTATCTGATATTGTATCGATGTTGTATATGATATATATTATTCTTTTTCTTCCGTTGTGTTGTTATACTTAATGTGTTATAAGCTCCGACGAACCAGATTTGACGTTTGGATTTGTGGCATCTGAATACGAGTGTCGTAATCGGTGTCGATTTTCGAAGGTCGAGTCAGGGTCGTTTCATTTGGTATCAGAGTTGAAGGTTTAAACTTTAGCTTGGGAGGATAACACATTAAGTAACTCATTAGAGATAGGGTAAAGTATACCCTAGAATGAGTATATCCCTAAGATATCCGTCCGAATGCCTCAGTAAATTCTCTTACTATCCACAGATAGTGAGTATGAGTGCAAGAAGAGGACGAGATAGGGGACAGGGGAGTACCACTACAAATGGTCAATACCCTGCAACAGTGGAAACAACTTTCTCTATCGATCACCTTTGATTCGTCTTTCCAAAATTCTTTTGATTTCTTCGTAGCAGCTACAAGAAGAAGCTTCGGTGTGATGATGGCCCTACGAACCGTTGTAGAAAATCCTTACTTCGTATCTTCATTGGTTTCTTATCGGCTTTTCGTTTTAAACTCTAATGAATTTGAAATTTGAAATTGAAAATTTTAAATAAATTAGAAATTTTGAATTGAGTTAAATTGGTTAGAAGAATATAAGGCTAAATTGGAATTGAGTCGGCAAAACGATATCGGTTAAAAACAAATTTGAAATTCTATTGTAATTTCTTGTGTGGATCCAAGTCCAAAGAGGGACAAGTTATATATACTTTGGGGGTATTCCGACCCGAATTTGGAATCCATACTTAGTGTTTGAGAATTATGGAAGATTAAATCATTTACCTATTCTTTGGGATTCGATATATTCTACGAATGGTTAGTTACCCTTCGAACTAATCAATGCCCTTGCATATTCGTAGACCGGTGGATACGAGTATCTTGTGGAGTGTTAAATAGATTCGTTCTTGTATCTATTATTGATATTCTGATTTGGTAAACCGAACGCAGAATAAATATTTCGATCTGATCTGATCAATCTTTTCCTTATCTATCATCTATCCTTTCTCGTCTCCTTTGCAAATTTCGGGGATGAAATTTTTTTAAGGGGGGAATCTGTAACATTCCTGAAAATTCACCAAGTTTAATTTGGCAATTAAATTAATTTCTGAAAATAAATTGTGAATTAATCAGAGATTTCTAGAATAAATAAATAATTTGATTATAAATAGAAATTTAATTTGAAATTTAAGCATAAGTATCTTACAAATAAATATTGGATATAGGAAAAAAATAAATGTATTGGGAATAAATAGAAAATTGATTTAGAATATAAGAATAATCATTTTATAAACAAATATTGAATTTCAAAATAAAATGTATTAAAAATAAAATAGAAATTAAAAGCTTGAGATTAATAAATAGGTAATGATAGTTGTTTTCTAAATTTTTTATTTTATTAAAATTTGGAAGTTGTAATAAAAAGAAAAAAATTAGTGTACTCATTTTCAAAATGTTATTTTTAAGTTAAATTTTCATATATGAATAAAAGTGATTAATTGTTAATATGAAATCAAAATTTTTAAATCTTTCTTTTCTTTTAAAAGTTGTACAAAAATAAATAATAATAAAAATGTATGAATGTAAATTGTACAAATATATAAGTGTACAAATATGTTGAACAAAATTTAAGGTTGCAATGTAAAAATTTATTGGCATAATTTTTTTTTTGTGTAAATATAAATATAAAAGAAGTACATTTATTTATAGAATGAATATGATATAAAAAAAAATTAAATTCTTTGTCTTGTAAAATTACAAATGTAAACATACATAAAGGAGATGAGTAAAGAAATCAAAATGCATTGAGATTTCATAATCATTTGTTTTTACACATGGCATTCTGAATAAAAAAAGGAAATTTAAAATTATGGAAACTTTTGAGCTCCCCCATACGCAATCATATAACTTTTCAGCAAATCTGAAAATTTATAGTAACAATAGATTGAATATCTAAAATCTCAACACCCAAGAAAAAGATAAAGTAGAAAGAAAAAATAATCAGTAAAGGAATTCAAAGCAACCTGAAAACCGAAATTCAAAACAAAGAAAAGGGGTAGAAACTTGGGAGAAACAAGCAAATCCGGAAAGAACAAGATTTAATTTCAGATTCAACCCAGAAACCCAAAGATCAAACAACAGTTTTCTGTTTCAACCTGAATCAAATATGCAAATTGAAGTCAACATTATCAAGCAACACAAAGCTTCAATTTTTCTTCAATTCAAAGTAAAGAGTAAAAAAAAATCTGGGAATCTTCTGAAAACTTCAAGCTTTTGTTTCCATTTCTCAGGTAAACTTTTAACTTCATAGTTTAGTAAATTTTTGGTTTCAAAATCAAGTTTTTTAACATAAAATAATAATTCAAAACTGCAGATTTATAAATGAAATCACAACTGCAGTTTGGCCAGAGATAGTGCAGTTTTCTCTGGAAAAAAATAAAGGCAAGTGATTTTCTTTAAAGATTTGAAATCAAAGTTGTTAACTAGTAGCAAAGCAAAGATTTAAGCAACAGTATCAATCTAAGTTGCAGATCTAAGCTTCAAAAAAAAATTAAAGAAGAAGATTCCAGGCCAAAACTTTTCACTCAAGGTGAGCAAACTCTAATTTTTAAACCAGCTTCTTTGACCTTTTATGTCTGTGATGGTGATGATTGGAAATATGGTTTGAATGTTTACATATTTGCAAGTATGGAGGTGTTTATATGGGTGAACTAGGATGTGGATGTCTGTTGTCAGGCAAGAACTTGCCTCTGTTTATACATAACAGAGTTCAAACAAAATAGAAAAAATTCAGAATCTCCTCATCACATCTCTTATAGGTTAAGGAATTTAAAAAAATGTTTGTTTTAAATCTAAACTAAAATTTAAAAATATATTTAGGGTTGCATGTTTTGTTTATCTGAGTCCTTTCTGTTCATGATTTTCAGGTTCTTGTTTTAACTTAAATTCAAAAACTCTTGAGTTAATCTCTATTTAAACTTAAGTTATAAACAAAACTTGTTTGTTTCATCTCAAAATTTAGACTAAAATTATACTTAAGTTAAAAATATTGAAGTGTCTCTGGAAATTATCTGGGAATCAAAATGACTGAGTAAAAACAAAAATAAGTCAAAACCAAAACTTTGTCATTCATAAATTCAGGATTATAATTTGAATTCATAAACTTAAACATGATTTTTAACACTAAAATCACAGTTTTTAATTTGGGATTGAGTGAGCATTTCTGGTTTAACCAGAAATGGGTTTTGGGAAGTTTTATGGTCATCTCTGTGATTTGGGGTGTCATGGTTCTTTCTGAAGGTAGTAGAGTGATCGAGGATGATAGGAAAATTGTCAGGAAGATGATTAATTCATTGAGGAATTTGCAGCAGTTGATTCTTGTTTGGAACCCTAGTTTCAACTAGGTCTAGTATTTTGATTCGTTCATCTTCTCTTGTTGATCGAGTGCAACGTGACTTTGGGAAATGGAAGTATGGTGAGTGGCTAAGTCTTGGCCGGAGTTGTAGAATTTCTGATGGTCGGAATTGTGAAAACGAGGTGGTCTCCAGGTTTGGATGTGTGGTTCCTGTTCATGTTCCAGATTTGGGGGTTTTGAACTCGAATTCAATTTCGAGCTTTGGAAGGATGATTCTGTTGATCGTGTTTGGATGTGGAGTTGGTCGCCGATAAGGGAAGACCATCGGAGATGGTCGGAGGTGATTAAAGTCACCGTGCATGTGCACGGTGCACTTTATTCTCTGGTGAAGTTTTGGTTAGTAGAAGGAAGGGTCTCAGGTTTTCTCTCGAGAAGTTCGAGCATTTGCTCGAAGTTTTTAGTTTGTGGACTCGAAGCAACATAGGGTGGCTCGCGTTAAAATATTTGATACAGGTTTTTAAAAGAAACCTCTAGTGTTTTGTTTTAAAATTTTAAATTGATGATTTAAATTGAAAAGTAAAGTTTTTAAACAAGTTTAAATCTAACTTTAAATCTGATTCAAGTTTAAATCTTAGTTTTAAAAACAAAATAGAGTCTTTGAAATTTAAATTGTTTTAACTACTTTAAGATGGTTAAATGGTTTGAATTTAAAATGATGATTTAAAATAAAGTTTAAAATCTAAGTTTACTCTGGATTCAGATTTAAATATGTAATCCAGTTTTAAAATGAAAAGAAGTTTTTAAATTTAATAATAATTTAAACAACTTTGAATGTTATAGTGTATTTTTTAAATTGATTTGAATTAAAAAATGAGTTTGGTTTTAAATTCTTTTAAACTTCTTTTATAAAATGAATATTTCTTTAACTTGTGAGATAAAAAGGTTTTTGAATTGTTTTTAAAACTTTGTTTAAGTTAAATTTGTATTCATTTTAAATCTTAAATTTAAAATGAAATTTAAAGTAAATTTGAAAGCAAATTGTTTTTAAATGCTTTGATTAAGTAAGAAATGTTTTATCTTAAAGATAAATAGAATTTAATGATTTAGATTCATCAAATTATTAAGTTAATTAATCAAGCAATCAATGAATGATTAAATAAAAATAATAATCACTTAGTGAAAGTAATTAAGAGTAGATAATTAAAGGTTAAAGATTGATTAATCAAATATTAAGGGTTAATTACTTTAAAGCATAATAAATTAACATGGTTAATTAATTAGGGTAATTAAATTAAGAATAAGCAATTAAAGATAATTAATTATAATTAATATTTAATTAATAATTAAGGATTTATAATTAAAGTAATTAATTAAAGGATGATTAATAAAAGTAATTAAGGTTTAATTAATTACGATTAAGGTTAATTAATTAAGATAATTAATTAAAGAAATGATTAATTAATGAAGGTGGTTATGACTTAATCAATTGTAGTTAATGATGATTAATCATTGATTAAAGATTACTAATGAAAGTAATTATGTGAGTAATAAATTTAAAACCACACGATTTATTCACCTTAATCGAAGATGTTGGATTGTTATTGAATGCTGTGTGATGAATTGATATGTGATGTGATGCTATGTGATGCTTTGTGCTGAGCTGCTATATTTGTGATGAATATACTGTTGTATGAATATGAAAACCCCTTGACCCGTAAAACGACATTTGAATTTCGATGCGACAGGGAGTCGGATTCCAGTTGGTTATCCAAAACCCACATCGAATCGTAATAGTGAATCTTTGTGATTGATAAATTTACTTTATCTATGAATCGGTAATGAAGATAAGTGTTATGGGTTATACCGCTTATCGATATTGATATATCTGTGATGATTGATGTTATGCACTATTGTGCAAAACACCCTGGACCATAATTATACACACACAAATATGGATTGCACGTGGAAATGGATTAAGTCATAGATTTTGAAATAATTTTAAAAATTGAATTTTTGAATCCAAAACAGTTTGGAATTGAAAGCTTTTGAAAATGGATTTCAAAAATGAAATTTATTTTAAATAACTTGATTGAGTTTTGAAATTTAAATAATTTAATTTGAATTTGATTTCAATATTTGAAATTGAATTCTATGATTTGGAAATTATGGTTCGAAAAGGTTATTCAACTTATAAATGTGCTTATATGGCTTTTTAAGCCATTTCAAAAGTGTTGTCTTGGGAATTTGAATTTAACCCAAAGATTTTAACTTGTATAAATGAAATCAGTTTTTCCCAAAACGAAACCCATGTGTTTTCGAATAATAAAAGCTTTCACATAAGAAATGAACTTCCAATTTGTGTTAAAAGGATTTCGAGTCTAAAATGAAAATGATTTTCCAAGTTATGAATAAATCTTTGGAAAACGAGTTTGAAAGCTATAAATTAAATCTTTAATTTAAAATTTTAATGAGTTAATCCAATTGAAATGGAAATTGTTTTGGAATCTATGAATAGATCTTTGTGAAAATGGGTGAACTTTGTGAAATGAATCTTTTTATTTAAAGATTGAAATGGTAATTTGTTTAACCATTTGAAAGAAAAGCTTTGGATTTTTAAGTTGTGACTAAACTGAAATCCCATATCCATTTGTTTTTAAATATTGCACTCATTATTCGGTTTAGCTGGGAGAGGACCTTGTGTCATATAACCCATCCCGAATAGTGATACGACGTTATGGATTGCATTTGAAGACTGGTGTTGATGACCGGGTGTCTTCAAGAATGTTAGGATAACCTATCGATTGTCCCGAGTAGCTATAGTATAGAGATTCCTTAAGTGATGGGAAGTCCGATCGGGATTGTAGATACCCGGATTATAAGGGCTTCTTCGGAGGTGCCTTCGGTTCTGTTCGAACCCGTAACAGACTTGTATGGTTGTTTGTCCGACATTACACTTTGAGATATTAAACTGATCTCTAACAAATACATTTCTGCTTGGTGGCGGAGAATTCATTCTCTTAGCTTAACACCCTTCTCTGAGACGTACGGGCTCAGAGGTTTTGTAGTTGATAGTTATTAGTGATATACTCCCAAATTTGGTAGTGTGACATGCTGAGTGCTGCTGTGTATCATTTGTTGATCAAAGCATGGCTTTGTATTAAGCGTAGCTTTGTGGACGAGACTCCATCAGGACCTCACACCCCGAAAATGGTCGAAACAGGAAAGATGCGGCAAGGTTATGAGGGTTGCTCCCATTAGGGTTTGTCATTCCCTTCTTGAAAAGGGTGGTATCATGGTATGGATCCCAGATACTTACTCATGTAGATATTGCAGATCTATTACTTTATGATTGCTTTGTGGTTGTTGGTGTCGAGCACTCGGATAAAGGTCCCAAAGGACTGGCGGATGGCACGCTCGTGTAGTAGTTACCTAGTTACAGAGGTAACCCGGCCTTGTGTTGGCAGAGAGCTGGTTAAGCTCTCGGTGCGTCCCGCCAGAGGTGTACCCATGGACAGTAGGAAGTTCCTTAGCCTGATCATTTGTTGGAAACCCAATCAAGTTTTATTTGTATAACCTGCTGTGGAATGTGGCGGTAACCTGCTATTGAACATGGTAGCTATAGTAGGAATACGATACTGGTCGTATGCTGGCTAGGATTTATATTATACTTTCGAAATGGTTTTTCTACACTATGCACTAGTAATAATATCAAAGAAATTTTCTCGTATCAAGCATATTTAACTATCATAAGGAGAAATCTCCTCCAAATCTGCGTTTGCATTGTGTGTGTGGCGGGAGGCCTTATGGTAGTTTCATTTTCCAAAAAGCATTGCGGATTTATTTTAAATTCCTTTGTTGTTTGTTTTAAAAAGATAAACTGCTTTTGTTTGCTCATAGAAGTCCCACAACTGACTTGGAGTTTATTGTTCCTTTCCTAAACTTTGGATGCCCGCAATTTTCCCACACGGGCAGTCTAGAGTTGGGTTTTTCAGATAATCGAATAGTAGGTGTAGATTCGATAGCTTTCAGCCTTAGGATTTCGCAATCGCATTTGGATCGGGTTGCTTCACTTCATCTTGATTAGGAGTTCGAGCTATTTCTGGATTGATGCTTTGGAGATGGAGGTTACCGATACTGGAGTTCTTTCTTGAAGACCATCTTGGAGATATTGTTCTGTTGTTGGTGTTATCTTTTCTTTCCGCTGCCATTGTCTTGTATCATATCTTTGATGTATATTGATATCCGTTGTATCATTCTGTTGTATCTGATATTGTATCGATGTTATATATGATATATATTATTCTTTTCTTTCGTTGTGTTGTTATACTTACTGTGTTATAAGCTCCTGCGAACCAGATTCGACGTTTCGATCTGCGGCATCTGAATACGAGTGTCGTATTCGGTGCCGATTTTCGAAGGTCGAGTCAGGGTCGTTTCAGTATGAGTGAGAAGTAATGCATTTTGGTTTGACAAATGCCCCTGCATACTTTGTAGATTTTTTGAGTAGAACTTTAAGGGGCGGCTAAATAAGTTCATCGTAGTGTTCATAGACATATTCTAGTATTCACTAGAAGTGAAGGTGAGCATGAAAATCACTTAAGTGAAGTGCTACGGACTTTGAGAATGCAACAACTAAAAGTCAAATTTTCAAAGTGACATTTTTGGAAGATGAAGATGAGATTTCTGCATCATATTGTCTCCGAGAAGGGATTGTCCATTGATCCTGCTAAGGTTGAAGCTTTTCAAGATTGGAAAATTCCAAGAATGCCATTGAATTTAGAAGTTTTCTTGGGTTGGCGGGTTATTAGAGGAATTTCATCAAGGACTTTGCAAAGATAGTAGTCCTATTGACTCACGTAACCAAGAAAAAATTAGTTTTTGCATAGGATGAGAAATGAACGGAAGCATTTGAGAAGCAAAAGGGGATATTGATTAGTGTGCCGGTACTTATTATTTCGAATGGGGCGAATCCCTTCATTGTTTACGTCAATGCATGTAGTACGGGGCTAGGAGTTGTTCTTATGCAAGAAGGCAGTGTGATAACCTACATAAGTAGGCAATTGAAGGACTACGAGTAAAGCTACCCAACTCAAGATTTAGATTTAGTGGCTATCGTTTTCGCTTTGAAGATGTGAAGGCGCCATCTTTTTGGAGAAAGGTTTGAGTTGTTCACTGACCATAAATCCATTAATATTTATTTTTCCAAAAAGATTTAAACTTAGGTAGTATACACGGATGGAGTTTATAGCATCATACGACTTTGAGATAAAATACACCCACAAGAATGGGAATGTTGTTGTTGTTGCCTATAGCCGGAGGCATGCCACTCTAGTGCTATACATGAGTGGAGGCAGTTAGAGGTCCTCTCGAATTCCAATTTCCAACCGCATCAGGTAGGAACAAAAGCAAGATGCGGCAATATTTGATATTTTAGGCAAGGTAAGTAGAGGAGAACATTTTCCTTATGTCGGTAGGAATGCAATAGAAAAAAGGGGATGGCTGAGGAGGGCTAGACGCCTATTTGTTCCAACGGTGGAGGACATTCTGGAGGAAGTGCCGGCTGAGTATCACCATTCTAGGATGATTATTCACGATGGTGGAGATAAAATGTATATGGATAGGAAGCGAATTTTCTATTGGCCAAGAATAAAGAAAAGGGTAGTAGAGTATGTCTCTAGTGTTTGACGTGCCAAAAGATAAAGGTGGAATAAAGGAAGCCTAGTGGACTGTTATTATCATTAGAGGTATCAATTTGGAAGTGGGAGCATATATCGAAGGATTTTATATATGGATTGTCCAGAAATCAAAGAAGCAATAAGGCCATTTGGGTTATAGTGGATAGGTTCACTAAAGTACCCACTTTATTCTGATAAGGAGTAATAGGACTGCAGCATCTCTGGCGCAAATATATATCAAAGAAGTGGTACGACTGCATCGAGTTCCGGTCATCATCATTAGTAATAGAGACCCTTTATTTACCAGTGAATTTTGAAGGAGTTTGCAGTCAGCTTTAGGAACGACATTGAATCTTAGCACTACTTACCACCTGCAAACTGATGGTCAAACAGAAAGGGCGAACAAGATTTTGGACGATTTGCTGAGAGCTTACATCGTGGATTTTGGAGGTCATTGGGAGCAGCATTTACCATTGGTAGAATTCGCGTACAATAATAGTTACCAAGGACGAATCACATGGCACCCTTTAAAGCCTAATACAGGAGGCCATACAAATCACCTAATTGTTGGCATGAAACTATCAACAAAATTCTACTTGAACCAGATTTGATCCACAAGACCTCGAAAAAGGTAGAGATGATTAGGTAGTAAATGAAGACTACACAGGGCCGTCAATAGTCCTATGCTAATAGGCAAAGGAAAGAGATGGAGTTTTCAGTTGGAGATATGGCATTTGTTAAAGTTTCCCCTCTTAGGAAGGTTATGAGATGTGGTACATCGACGAATTTGGTGCCAAGGTTTGTTGGGCATTTTTCAACTTTAGGAAGGGTGGAGAAACTTGCCAATCGAGCAGAGCTTCCAGATAAGTTGCAGGAGTCCATGATATCTTTCATGTATCACATTTGAAGAAATGTCTACACAACACCGATACTACAATAGAGCCTAATCAATTAGTAGATATAGGAATGAAACCAATAGCACCTTGTACCACCACATGCATAGTAGAGCATAGAGTTAGGAAACTCCATAATAAAGAAAATTGGTTGGTCTAAGTACATGGGGAGAAAATCCAGTAGAAATCATATTAGAACCTCTCTAAAATTTAGTACCGTATAGGTTTTGGTTACATCATGAATGTTAAATGGATGGTAGAGGATGACTGCCACACTTTTACCTGTTATTTTTGCACTTATATAGAATCATATACATATCTAAAAGTGGAAATTAGCCACAAGGGCCTCTTTAGCAAGTGCATTTAGTTTCTAGGACACACAATTGAAATAATTACTTTTAAGGATAAAATGAAAAATAATTAGTTTATAAGGCCTAAAAACCGATGAAATTATGTCCTTGAAAGTAATTGGACTGCTGACTTTGTCCTAAAAGTAATAATTCTGCTGACTTTGGTCTTGAAATTAATTTATATGGATGTGTGTCCTATAAACTAATTGGACTGCAAAGTTTGTCCTTATAGTAAAATGCCCCTATTTAAAATGATTGCATACATGCCTATATGTAACGATCTTGCATTCATGCTAAGATTGAGCTCAGTTATAGTATGTTGCATACATATTGATATTGCATTTTTGGTTGAGTGGATGGATGTTTAGATAACTTGGTTGTATAACAAGGTCGTAGAATGCATATTACACTATCTGTCCCGTAGGGATTTTGGTAAAGGAGGAAGAATGTAACACCTCGTAAAATTAATAAGAGATTAATTAATCAATAATAAGGGTAAAAACGAGAATTTCACAAACATTGAAATTTGGCCACGAAAATTACATCATTGTGTTCATGGCGATTTTTCGATCAACTTTAATATATAAACTTTTCCGATCGGAGCTCAAACCAAAAAGTTATTGACATTTGAAGTTTTTAAATTTAAAATTATTCAAACGAATTTAAATTATGTTAAAATTTAAAATTAAAAGCGTTAATAAATATTACTAACATTGATGAAAAAGCTAATGTCTACAGAAAATGTTAACGTTTGGTAAATAAAAAAAACGGCAATGAAATATCTATGACCAAAAATAGGAGGTCGATCAACCGCTGAGAGAGAGTTGGTCGACCGATTGGTTTATGTCTGCTAGGGTTTGCTTTAGCCATGAACAACCCGAATTTTATTACATTTTACCAACTTGGATCCTACGGTCCAAATGCATCCTATCCTTTATAAATAAGAGGCTAGCCCTCTCACTTTTATTCACGATAAAATTGGAACTTAGCGGAACTCCATCGATCTTCTTCTTTAATTCTTCGATTCAGAATCAATCAAGATCTAAAGGTAATAGGTTTTAAATATATATTTTATATGTTTTTCTGTTTCTATTCTTCCTAAATATCTGAATTCCAAATCTAAGCTATATATACAATTGAATTGTTGTATATTCTGAAAAGAAGGACACTGGAGGAGGAATTAGGCAAAGGCGTAAAGTCAAGTCCAAAAGGACTTAGGAAAATCTATCTATGACCGGAAATCTTTATTTTTCACATTTTAGTAATTTATGTAGTAAAAAGTTAGATTTGTTTTATGCATTGAGGAATTATGTATATGAAAATCCTAAATTCAAAGTTCCCTAAAATAAAATGTTAATTCTTGAATTAATTGGAATTACAATTGTTTTACGTTAATATAGTAGAATTTAATGTGTTGTTTGCAATTTAAATAATTTAAGTTCAATTTAGCTTCCAGTTTTAATTTCTGTTGTTGCGATGTATGGGTTTTCCTATAGTTTACACTGTCTATTTCCATAAGTCTGATAAATATAAATTCCATTTGTTTGCTTCAAGTTTGTATATTTAAACGTTGAATAAAATATAAGGGGTTTAAATTGTAAAATTTTGTTTCCTTGAAATAGTGGAGTTGATTCTATTATATTAATATAAAATAAGTTTGGTATTTTAATTCCATTTTTAAATGCATGCACACAAAATTCTATTTTGTATAGCTAAGAATATTAGCTATTTTGTAAATTATTGTATAGAATTGAGGCTTGCATGAATATGGAAGTTTTGGCATTTTAACAATTAGCATAGAAAGCGAAAATCTTAGAATATAAATGTTTCTACGCACGCATAGAAATATTTAATTAGCTAAGATTTACATACGTATAAACATATTAATAGCGTAAAATAGTAACGCATAATTCGTATCATATAAAATGAATAGGTTAATAAACAACATTAGATCCTATAGCAAGGAAGTTAAAGATAATTATGGAAATTAATCCATAATTAAAGACAAGATAAGGAGTTTTCCTTATATGGCCTTACTGCGTAAATGCGGATGGAGTATTATATATATATGGCAGTATATTCAAAAAGCGGAAATATGACTAAGTTATAAGGATATGAGGTCATTCAAAAGCACACAGAAGTTTGCCCAGCTAATCTGGCTACCAGTAGTGCGACTTTGAGACTGATGTGAGACATTGCCTATAATAATTTACCATGGTGGACACAAGGTTATTCCAAATTCTGTAGGATATGTATGCCCAGCTAAACTGGCTAGTAGTAGACTTTGAAATTGATGTAAGACATTGCCTATAATAATTACCCTTGGTGGACACAAGATTAGTCCCAATTATGTAAGGTAAGTATGCCCAGCTAACTGGTTACTGGCACCTATGAAGGAACGTATTAATGTAAGACGTTACGTTTTAAGTTACGGGTCATAAGATGGATATCGTAGTACGGACCCGCTTTTGGGTTGAAGGTATTAAGTGGTTGTTGTAGGTTCTGCCTCTTTCCTACTCAATAAGTATTAATTGATCGGGATTATCTTTTAGGTGCATTAGCGGGAAATTTATGAAAGGGGCCGCTTTCGGGTTGAGGTATTAGGTGGCTAGTGTAGAGTCCACCTCTTTCCATAAAAGAAGAATTAAGTTGCCTGATGAGATTCCATACGATGCTAGTTAGGAAATATCAAGGAAGTTTCCGCATTGAGTTTAGGTACAAATGATGGGGATCTGACTAGGTATAGGTATTAAATGGTCAAAGTCTGTCTAATTTGCATTAAAGTGATATTAAGTGGCTCGGCTGCTTTCTTTTGCATCATTAGGGCATGTTTGACAGAGAGGGGTCGTTAGACCGCTAGTTGCGTTGCATCCATGTTGCGATGAAGATTCGTGATAGTCTAATTATTTATTTGTGTTTATGATGTATTCAAATGTACCTAGATTTCAGATTGATGTTTTATTTTGAGATACTGTATTATGTATATTTTGGGATGATGTGCTTTTGAGAATTGGTTTTTATGAAATGGGTATTTATCCTTGTTATTATACTTTATTCCTTCTGCTGTGAGATTCTGATAGCATAGATAAATAGTTTTGTAAATTGTTTCATTGTATGAATTTTACCAACCAATAGTCATCTTTGGAATTGACCTAAGGTTTGACGGCTTGTATTGGGTCAAAAATTAGGTCCATTCCGGAGAGGGTTGTCACATTTCCGCCATCGGAGATGTGAAAAAATTTGAAGTTTGGAATTGAAATTGTTTATATTTATATTCGTAAATATTATTTTATGTATATTCGTATGTATATTAAAATAAGATTACTTTTACATTATTTTATATATATGTTTTTTCTGAGAGAAATGTGTGATCCTCTAAAATAGAGGAGAGCACACATGAATATATATATATATATATATATATATATATATCACAAAAATAAAGGAGCTGCCAACATGTCTGGCGGGTAACAAAACATAGTATACAACAACCAAAATGTCTAAAATAACAAGTCTAGTACATAAGGCAACTTCTCAAATGAGCTCCGGCAATGCCACCGCCCATTACACATCGGTATCGATCTCCGGCAAGGCCACCACCCGATAGTAAAGTGTTAGAAGTAACTAATAAAATCCATTATGCTTCTAAATGTACAAATGAGAGCAACAAGCAGCTCCGCTAGTGAATGAACGCCTCACAACTAGCGCGGACGATCTAGATCCAAAATATGAAAGCTCTCCTAACAAACAATCATGCAAACAAAAACCTAGCAACCCTCTAAACAGCAGCTCTGCAACCCTGCAAACTACAATCCTGCACCATCTTCAGCCTAAACCTATACCTATAGAGAAAAACTATACAAAAATGTAAGAATGACGCATATATATGTATATAAATAAAATTTATATACATATATATATATATATACATATATATATATATATATATGCATTAATTGAAATAAAATTAATAAAACCAAAGTTTGTACTATAAGGCAGTAATGGACATGTAATATATGCTAGACTACTAATAAAGTCAATCACATTAAGCAACATCTAAATTTCTTGTATGCTATGAGGCAGTGATCATGAGATCGAAAGGAATATATATGTTTAAAATATGTAATTATATACTAATATATTTAAAACAAAACTCATAAAATAATACTAACACTATGCTCTTGTAATCAAAAGTACATGAGGATAATCCGTAAGATCGTCATTCGATTTTGAATAAATGCAAATGCAATAGTTATAACTATTAAAAATACTATTTTTTTGTTTAAATAAATTAATTCTTTTTTAACCTTATTAAGATATACTTTAAAATGATTATTTTAAGCCAATTTATGTTTTGGATTAGAGAACCAATTTAAACAAAATAATACGGTTGTCATTACCAATTTACTTATATGACTATTATTATTATTAAACAGTCTCTGGTTTCTCTCAAACCAAATAAATCAAACAAATATAATAAATAAAGTCTCAAGTAAAAACCTCCCCTTTTAAACTTAAACCCTAAATTATTCCAGTAAAAATCACAATCAGTAACTTTAGTTGTAAGATTGAGTTAAAAAAATTAAGAGTATTATTAAGAATGGAATTAGTATCGTTACATTCATAATATATATGATTAATATTTTCTAAATACAAGTTACAAAATGTAAATTTATTATCAATTGGCAAATTCTTTTTTTCTAAAAGTTCAATAGTATTTAGCTTTCCATGAATGATCAACCACATATGTAACTTAGCTTTTGGTGGTGCATTTGCTTTCCAAATAAGATTAAAAATGTTATTTGGGACGCCCAAGTAATTGAGAAATTTATATAATGAGTTAGAAGTTAAGTTCTTTCTTTTATCCCAATCCCAATTAATAATATCATTTATCATAATTAATAGCATATAGATTCAATCTTGCACATAACAAGGCAAATTGTCTAAGAGTTGCATCTACTAAGATTCTATTAAAACTAAAGTTCTAAGGGAGATCATTATCCAAAGAAAAAACATTTTTAATTAAAGCATTTTCAAAGTTACAAATTTCAAAAAGTTCTTTAAATTCAACCCTAAGTGGAATGACAGATATCCAGCGATCATGCCAAAAGGTTGTATTATTACCAAATTGTACAATCGTATTAATACCATGGCTAAAAATATCATGAAAATTTAGAATTGATTTCCTAAAATTAGACAAGTTATTATTACGTTAGGTGTAATTTGGTATAAATTATAACTATCATTATAATAACGTTTAGATACAATTTCTTTCCAAAAAGAATTATCATTTATATCCTTAAATTTCCACAACCACTTCCCTAGTAATGATATATTCATGTTACATAAATTAATAACACCTAATTCTCCCTCTTTTTTCGATTTACAAATGGTGTCCCAGTTAACTAAACATTTTAGACTACTGTTTGGATTGTCGCCACTCCATAAAAAATCCTTTTTTATTTTATCAATTTTATCAATCGCCCATTCTGGAAATAGGTGCATACTGTGCAGTTAATGCGCTCGGTAGATTCAAAGCGGTGGAGGTGCAAAAAGTCATAGCGGGGATACAGCAAGGATACAGCGGGATATAGCGGATGGCTCTAAAATAGCATATAAAACTCGTACTTAATGTTTTTACAAATATATAAATGGTAATTAAATGAAAAATTATCACTCAATTGAATTATAAATAATACATAAATAATTTTAAATAGAAACATGTGCGAATATACTTTAAATAAACGAAAAACTGTTATATAACATAATTGAATTTGGTAGAATATTAGAGTATTTTCATTTCTGAAAATATATTAAAAATTAAATCAAATAAATTAGTTTCATAATTTTATAATGCATAAATGCAATTTTTGAATTCATTTTATTAAAAAAGATATAGCGGGAATAGCGGAATATAGCGGAAATAACGGCATATAGCGGAAATAGCAGGGATTAAAGCGGAAAGGCTATATTTTGCGGCTATATGGAAAAATCGTAGCTGTAAAAATCCGCTATGAGATATAGCGGGGTTGTAACGGGGTAATAGCGGGGCATTAACTACATAGGGTGCATAGACATCCAATAAATCGAAAGTGTAGATAAAACTGAATTGATAAGAATTAATCTACCAGCTCTTGATAAAAACCTGCCATTCCAATTGGAAATTCTATTTTTAATCTTATCAGTCGTAACTCACCAGTCTTCTTGTTTAAGTTTGGTTGGTCTAATCCCAAAACCTAAATAATCAATAGGGAAATTGATGGTAGAACAATTTAATGTATTAGCTACTAAACCTCAATCCTACCAGTGTCATTTAAAACTAAAACCGAGCTTTTATCAAAATTAATTTTAAGACCTGATAGTTATTCAAAACTGAATAAAATAAATTTAAGAGCAATGACATGCTTAGGTAAATGTGAAGTAAATAACATGGTTCATATGTAAATTGAAGAACTGAAAGTCCATAACGTGAAATTCCGTTCCCTACATTCCCTAAAGTTCCATTTTCTACGGCATTTTTAATTATCCTAGCGAAAACGTCAGCAGCTAGGTTAAATACCTCTGTCTAAGACCTCGTTTAGATTGTATTTTATTCCCTAGGACACCATTAACCATTATACTAGAATTACCATTTTTTAGCAATGACATCATCCAACCAATTCATCTAAAACTAAAACCTCTAGCCATTAGCATATCACTAAGAAAATCCCAAGTAATTGAATCAAAAGCTTTCGCAAAATCAAATTTTAAAAGCATACATGTAGTATTATTTTTACAACAATGATTAATAAATTTTTGAACTGCTACAACATCATCAATGACGTTTCGACCCTTAACAAAAGCTATTCGTGAACAATCAATTAAATTATTCATTTTCATACTAAGCCTATTTTCCAGAACTTTAAAAATAATTTTAACTGAACAATTAATTAAAGAAATCGACCTAAATCTTTTAAATTATTAGCACTAACTTTTTTATGTAGTAGAATGAAATTTGCATAGTTAAATCTTCCCAGGTGTAAATGTCCTTATAAAAATCAGTCAACATATTAATTCAGTCAGTAGTACATTCCAAATTGTTTATAAAATAAAATTGGAACCATCAGGTCCCAGAACTTTATCACTAGGCATATAATTTATGGCCTTCAAAATCTCCTCTTCCAAAAAAGGACTATCAATATAATTAAGATCAATCTTAGAATCAATGGGATATACTTAATTCCACCTAGCTTTAATTCTATGTTTATTCTTATTACCAAAAATATCCTTATAATAATGAGTAAAGGCCTTATTCAAATCCCTTTGATCAACCAACTCAACATTATTAACGAAAATAGAATTAATGGTATTACAATGCTTTCTACCATTAGCCATTTTATGGAAAAAAAAATTATTATTATCTCCTTCATTAATCCATTGAATTCTAGATCTCTGTTTCCACATATCCTCTTCTTTTTCTAAAATTGAGTTAAGTTCTTTTTTTAAGTTATTGAGAATATTACTTTTGCCAAATTAAGATGTATAGTTTCTTCTATCTTGTTAATTTAATAGATTTTATTAAGTAAATTCTCTTTTTTAATTTTAACACTACCAAATACATTCTTGTTCCAAATCTTTAGAAAAATCCTAAGGCTCCTAAGCTTCAAAACTAAATTTTTTGCTGAATTACCAATATGCCTAATATTATTAAATTCATAGAATTCCATTTATTATTAGTTAAGTTAGACAAGTTGGATTCTAATATCTATATTTTTTCAAATTTAAAAGTTTTGCTAACAATTTTATGATAATCACAAGTAAGAATAATGGGGCAATGATCCGAATACATATAAGACAGTCCAATGACTCTAATATCGGGTATTTATCCTTGATTTCATCGCTAATAAATAATCTATCTAATAAAGCCATGGAAGGGAATTCCCTAGTGTTCGACCAAGTAAATTCTCTAATATATATATATATATATATATATATATATATATATATATAATTCTATATAAATATAATTTATATCTTTTATTTATATAAGCAAACATATAAATAGACAGCATATATGTATATGGTGGAGCAAACATGTCAGGTGTAAATCCTAACACATAGGCATGGGTATGTTAAACCATGCACACTGTATACCTCGCATGTACACATACATGTACATATAATACACATGTGCGTATGATACACATGTGCATATTATAACAGAAAATAAAAGTTTTGTGACGCCCCACCTCTATGCTCACGCTAGCCAAAGACACTACGAAGTAATGCTATCAACTAGCGCGAAGAATAAGGTTGTTGAGGAGCGACCATCCGTGTAACTGCTTTGTGCGAGTACCGATATGTCAGATAGTATAACATGCATTTCATTTCAAGAGGGAATCCAACATACCGATACAAACTCAAAGCTACTACACAGTGGCTATACATAATCTTCGGAAACAAATATAGAAATAAACATAACATAAATCAGTCACAGATAATTCATATCACATAGGTGGAAATAGATATGAATACTACACATAAAAGTGTACATCAGAGTAGAGGTCGAATAAGATCCACAATATCACAAAAGAATAGATACAGGTGCTAGACAAAAGAATAAGTATACATCAAGGAGCCACTATCTCGAATGTATACAAAAAAAAACTACTAATCTAAGTAGTTAGCCAAAATCAGGCGACAGTCCCTGATAAGAAGTCAAGCAGAAGCACCTGTGACATCTCGGCCTGACCCGAGTATTATTTAATAAGAAAATAATAAACGGATCAGCCTAACTATAAATATCAGATAAAGTGATATAGAATAAGAGATATGACGAAAACATATGATAACCATAAAGCCATACTGTGATAAGTATGTAACTAAAAATCAATCCAGAGATTAATCAATATCACAAGAACCTTCTGAAAGATTAAAAAGAATATCATATTCTTAATTTAATTCACCAAGCAACAAATAACGACATACATATCAATGCCAATTTGTAAAAGTTGGTGAAACATAAATTTCAGAAATCAACCATTAGAAATCTAGAAATCAAATAATTCGGAGCAACGACGTCGTACAGCGAAACGCCCGGTGATTCAAAAACACAATAAATCGGAACAACGACGTCGTACAGCGTAACGTCCGATGAACCAAAACACAATAAAGCGGAACAACGACGTCGTATAGCGTAACGCCCGATGAACCAAAACACAATAAACCGGAACAACGACGTCGTTCAGTGTAACGCACGATGAACCAAAACACAATAAATCGGAACAACGACGTCGTGCAGCGTAACGCCCGATGAACCAAAACACAATAAATTGGAACAACGACGTCGTACAGCGTAACGTCAAAGATGAACCAAAACACAATAAATCGGAACAACGACGTCGTACAGCGTAACGTCCGATGAACCAAAACACAATAAATCGGAACAACGACGTCGTACAGCGTAACGTCCGATGAACCAAAACACAATAAATCGGAACAACGACGTCGAACAGCGTAACGTCCGATGAACCAAAACAAAATAAATCGAAACAACGACGTCGTACAACGTAACGTCCGATGAACCAAAATAAAGAGACATCGTGCATTGCTAGTCTAAACCATAAAACAATCATCATCGATCATCAAGAAGTGTCAATTACACTAAGCTAGCAAATATATGAGTTTAGCTTCATGTCCCATAACCACTAGCTTAACTTAAATATTTACGAACAAATTGTAAATCTCCACTCGAAAATTGTCACAAGAGGTTCAATCGAACAAGTCCAAGAATTAACCGACGAAGTAAACGCAAGTGTTTCATACCACTTGTTTTACTAAGCCGTTTAATTAGATTTTTCATACGAATGAGTTAAAGGTTTGTATATACTAATAGATTGGAAGTCGGTTTTAAGAAACGAGCTTTGTAATAAAATAGTGTTGAAATCGTTTTGATGAAAGAGTTTTGATATTTACTACTAGTATTGAAACCTTTATATTTTTAAAGTGACAAATCATAGAAATGATTGTAGAAACAATCAATCGTCAAAATTCACATTCGAAGACGTGAATAAAATCCAAAGAAATCGATTACCGAATCCATCGAAATGGATATTCCCAAAAATCCCGATATAAAAGAAGTCATCAAAGTCGATAATAAATGATAATCAACAAATCGGATAATCACGAATCGACAAAATTAGAATTCTCAAGAAAATAGACAAACAGAGCCTAGACAGCAGATTCAGACGTCTGAAATCAAGGATTCAGACGTCTGAATCTGGAAAAATACAAGTTTTTCAGAACAGATATTCAGACGTATGAGCCATAGATTTCAGACGTCTGAAAATAGCTTTTTAAGCCTATTTTCTTTCTGGTTGCATTCGAGCCAATTCAGACGTCTAGAGGTTTGGATTCAGACGTATGAATACTGGGGAATAAAAATTCTCAGTATAATATTCAGACGTCTGGAAATACAAATTCAGACGTCTGAAAACTGAATTTCAGGCATTCCCTAAACCTAGGCCAATGATGGCCAAAACGATTATCGGAAGCGATTGGACGAGCAACAACGAGTAAGGATTTATGCCAAGCGACAACCCAGCCTTAAAGGCTCTTCGATACGCCTCGAATATCAATGTCCAAATATCCATAATAGGATTTCATAAAATTAGACCAAAACACCAAAAATTGGAATATTTACCAAAGCAATCCAAATCAAAAGCAAATGCACATGAATAAGTGTTAGGAACTCATACCTAACAACAAGGATAGATATAGACATAGATGTGAGATAAAAATCTCACATTTAAACCCGAAAACAAAGAAGGAGAAGTTTGAAAACAAAAGGAAGAACAACCACTCTTCAACACAACCCAATGAGCTTGAATTTAAGCTCAAAAGAAGAACATTTCCTAAGTTAGGTTTAGCAATTTTCTGAAATTGAAAAGATAATGTTGGAGGAGAAGAAGGAGTTGCTTACCAATAGCTTCTCTTGAATTATGGAGCTAGAACTTGAATTTGCAAATGGAAACTAGGGCTTAGGATTTCCTAATTCTTTTTCTCTTCCCTCATTTTTGATGAAGCTTGAATGTATTAGAAAATTATGAAGGAATGAAGAGAAGAGGTTTGGAGCTAGGTTGATAAGTGGGGTTAATGGGCTAAAACTCAACCCAAAGCCCTAAGTGATAAAGTAACGAAATTCTACTAACTCCAAACATATCAATGTTTATACTCAAATAGGTGGCAAATGCCATTTTAAACTCAATGGAAGTGGCCTTGAGTTCTAATTCGACTGTTGCAAAAAGTAGCTTTTCGGATTAAAATCCGACAAACGATGCTATATTTAAATAAAATATTTAAATATACAATTGATAAATATGCGGGTTCTTGCAATTTTTCTAGTAAAAAGTTAAATAAAATAATGACTTTATTTAAAATTAATTTTGATTAGATCTAATTCAATTTAGGCATCATATGTCCAATTAAAATCTAAAATGGAATAATTTTTTTGAAATTTACTCATTTATCCACTGCTTTCTGATCTAGTTTCCACAATGGTATCGGAGTCAAATAGCCTATGCGGTCTAAATTAGCTGTGTTAATGCCAACTTATTAAAGCCTGCTCATATACTAGTGAGTCATTCCATAGTTATCCAATAACTATCAGTACGTAACCCCTATATGTCCTCAGTAGTCATGAGTAATGCATGCCCAACATTTGAAGAATATTACATACTTTAGTCTCAATGGATGTATCAATATCCAATCTCGACGCATCTTGACAAAGAACATTTAAAATGGTATATTTGTTTTTATTGTGATAAATTACTCACGGTTATAACACTTCGTAACTATCATCACAAAATGTATCATTTATGAATTTTCTATTAAATATACTTTATTTAAATTAATTAATTAATATAACACATTATATTAATATCAAGTATATAATAGAAAGAAAACACTTTTATTTCGAATAAGGTTACCCAACGAGTTCGATATATGTAGCAAAATATATAATTGCGTCTAGGGCATAACCCTATCATCATTTTCAAGAAGTTAAAATTTTGAAATAATCCAAAATCTCAATAGCCAATAACTTATATATACGAGCAAGGATCAAGATTTCCCCTCTTATGTATCCCACGTGCTTTTTTTGAAAAACTAAATAAAAGAATCAAAGTAAATTTTTGTAGATGTCATCTATGCATTAACAGAATCATCCATGCAAAATTTTAAACCATTAACAATTGACCTTTTAAAATTGCTTTTTAAATCAACGACTCTTGTTTTCATACAAGTTCACATGAATTTGTGGTTTTAAAGGGACATCATGTTTTGAAATAATTCAAAATCCCACATATATGATCTTGTTAAGATATAGAACAAATCTACAAAAATTCACTTTGATAAAAAAAAATGCATAAAAAGGGAAAGGGATAGAAGAGGGATAAATAAGAGGGGACCGTGATAATACGTATTATAAGCATATTTGCATATGCGCATGTAAAGCCTAAAGGAAAACAACACAAGTTTTAGTTCTATATCATATGTATAAATACAAGCACAATGCTATAACAATGTATACAAGGATCACTCAAAAATTGGAGTAACATTAGCACAAGAATATTAGTAGTACAAATAAAATTGTCTTTTAGAACACACAACGGTAAGGAAAACGAAGCAAAAAAGATGAGACAGTATTTTCTACAACATAAGGATAAGTGAAGGCTCCCTAGCTGTCTAAAACACACAAACTTGAATAAGATTGAATAAAAAACCGAAAGATAACAAAGGACGGCACTCAAACATACCAATCTGCAAAGGTTGATGCAATGGTCATAATAATATACAATGGGGAAGGATGTGCTCAGTTGTTTCATGGAATTGTCCCAAGATCCCTGAAGTATTCATGCTCAAGAGCCTTCCGAGCAGTGATTCTTTTGCTCGGTTCAAGGTGCAGCATTTTCTGATTGCATACAAATATAACAGTGAGACCAAATAAATAACAGGTTGTATCAATAAACGGGCATTGTTGTTGTGAATAAATAACAGGATGGTAGGCAAACATATAAAGCATTAGAAGCCATTGTTGTTATGAAAGTATAGCAGATGTCGGAGTTAATATATAGATGCAACACAGTACCTAATACGTGAAAACAGCATCTGGAATGATGATGTTCACATTCATTTTTATGCCCAAACAGGTTTAGACAAATTAATGCACTATGTTTGATTTGGCTGCTCATAATAATGCTAAATTTTGTCTGAAAGAAATGATCATACTGGTAACATAATCGTGAGACTACTCACTACTCAGAATATAGGTACATACTTTCAATGTCTAGACATTCATCACTATCACAATGCGAAGAGAATTCCTAGATTACATTCTCAACCAATAAATGGGAGAATGTTGTATCAATCTCTGTGGGAGAGTGATGCTAGATCTTCGTAGTTGTTCTGGGATGTAAACATTTTGCACAAATCACTCTAATTTTTCTAAGCAATTATATACAAGTTTGATAATTGTATATCCCAACAGTAAATAGTTTTGCCTGCCCAACTTTTCGTAATCCATGATCTCCAATACCCCTACCTTCATTAGCTGTATATTCTATAAATCTTCTTAATTATCCGTTGGGAAAATAACTTGAAAACCACTAAGTATGCCCTTGCCGGAATGAGTTGCAATAAGAAGCATGATTAGATATCAGTATAAGATACCAAACTTACATAAAGAAGATCAATTCCAGCTGAATCAAGCTTTGGAACTATAGTTGCCAAGTCCTGCATAGAGGGAATCAATTTAAAAATTCAGGTTAACATAAATCTATTTTATGAAGAAAACATAGGTTGAAAAAAATGTTTGCTTAGCACCTTTGCCGGCCACTTTGGAAAAGCAGACTTGAAGTCGGGCAAGGAAGTAACACCTGGCCATGTGTCTTCGTTTGGGGTACCCATAATTCTTTAAAAAAAATATAAAATGAGACTAAGCATCTTCCAAAATTCAATGATGCAAACATAGATCAAGGGGATGATATTATTGAACCTAAATATTTTGAACAGCTCGTCGATCTCAGAGTCCCCAGGGAATAGAGGTCGTTGGTTCACCATTTCAGCAAAGATACATCCCACAGACCATATGTCTACAGGAGTAGAATACTGACGAGCACCTAAGAGGATTTCAGGTGCCCTATACCACAGTGTCACAACCTAAGAGGAGCACATACGTAAGTAAACTATTGTTTCTAAATTGCTTGCTAAGATATACATAGAAACATAGTATAATGTAGCTGTTAAAGCTGGGCATCTCAAAAGAAAAGACAAACCAACCAGTGTGAACAATTACCATGTTCAATTTAATAAAATATGACGAAGTATAACATTTACTGATGATATACAAAGCTATACTGCTATCAGGGGGAAGACATAGGGATCACAATGCTACCTCGTGTGTGAAGGTTCGGACTGGGATACCAAATGCCCTTGCAAGTCCAAAGTCAGCAAGCTTTAATGAATTGGTACGTCTGTCGATCAATAAATTTTGAGGCTTTAAGTCACGATGAAGAACTCGGTGTGAGTGACAATAAGCAATTCCTCGGAGAAGCTGATAGAGAAATGTCTGCAAAAGGTAAAAAGAATAAGACCGTTAAACAAGAAAGGCTACAATCAATACCTGAATTCATCGAATAATAAATTTTACTAAAGGCTTTAGCGTGAAGAAACGTAAAGCACGAAGGGGTAACCAACAACAATAATACAATATCATACTAGCGTCCGATGTTAAATTTCAAAACAAATACGCTCTCATCTAAAGATAACAGTTCTCACTTTGGCGTTTATGTGTGACGGAGTGAGGGTATTGAGGGAGGGGAGAGGGGAGGGGGGTGTGTGGTGGTTTTGTTTGACTAGACTGCAAAGAAGAACTTACTTTAGCCAAACGAGAATCTTTAGCAAAATCTGGGCATGAATCCATATGCTTCTTAAGGTCCAGATCTAGATACTCGAACACAAGATATATTCGCTTCTCACTATGAACTACGTCTTGCAGCCTGGCATGCCAAAATTGTTCAGGTCATTTAACACAACTTCTTTATAGCTTAATTACTGGCATGATGTTGTAAAAGAACTCCAATATGAATGTGGAAAAGATGACAGTGCAATTACAAATTTTATAATAGATTTCCAAAAAAAATATGCCAACCATAAATGCTCGCAAAATAGAATATCATAGACTGCCTCAACCTTGAACCTTTTGGCCATTAATAGACTGATTTCATGCAAATGGTCAAAATAAAAAAAATCTAAATAAGCAAAAAGAGGATAGAAATTCGATAAGCCATTTGCATACAGATTATTGATGTATACAGAATGACTAGAATGACATAGACAAATGTATACAGATGCTTTACCAGCATATAGATTGAAAATTTGAAATCCAAATTCACACATTCAGAATGCTTCATGAAGCTATTTTATCAAAACTTCAACTACCAGGACAGTAGACATTCCTTACTTCTGCTCTCTATGTGAACTGGTGTAATGACAACTGATATTATAGCTGCCTGTGAGCAATGGTAGTTCATGCTACACCCATGTATTATCAAGGCAATTTAAGTAATGTAAGGTAACTATCAGTAAATAACCGGAGATCAATAAATCACTAGTTATATGAGTTTTCATGGCCCCTTCAGCAAGCATTCGCTTTTCTAGCTGAGGTAAATAGAATAGGTGTTGACAACAATAAAGTAGCATAAATATCATCTTAATCTGAGGTATGTCCAATCACAGTATTAAATTAGCATACATGACCTGTTAATACAGTTAAACAGCAATAATATGTGCTATAAATCTGAGTACTAAATAAGTGACCTGTTTCAAACAATCTAACCAACAACAAAAATGTGTTTATTGCATTTAATAATAACATAGATCTATTAACGAAACTAGAACAACTAATTCTTCTAACCGATTGCATAACAAAAACATCCTTATTCTGCACGAACAGAAATGCACAAATCACAAAAGCAATAACCTGACAATGTTAGCATGCTGCATTTCCTTCAACAGTGATATTTCTCTAATGGCAGTACTAGGAACTCCCTCATCTTCCTGCTCCAACCTAATCTTCTTCAAAGCAATCGTTTCATTAGTCAGCCGATCACGTGCTTTGTAAACAACTCCATAAGTTCCTTCTCCAATCTTCTCCACTTTCTCATACTAATAATGCACAAAAATCACTCGCATTACTTTCAAAACATAAAATCACTACTTCACTATTTAAGCGCACACAAAATTCAGTAAAATCACTTAAGTACCCACCTGATCCATTCAATCCAAACTCAACTGCCTGCAATCAAAAAATAAATAAAAATAAATCAACATTCCCTGAAGTTGTAAATCGAACTGATCTGTTCACTGCATCTAAATCAGCATTATAATCTTCCAAAAACGTACGAAAAAAAATCAAAATCATTCTCGGGGTTGAGGATTCAACAACTACATCCGCGTAAATGGATCCAAACCAAACAAAAGAATTATAAAATTACTAACAACTGAAATCGAATAAGAGAAACAGGATCGGATCAGTACACCGACAATAAATCAATCAAATCCGTATAAGAAATCAAACAATTATACATAAAAATGCGGCTAGGAGAATAAAAAGCTTACGTTGTAGCTAGGGTTTGATGAACGAATCCAGCGCAAAATTTCTCCCACAAAATAATATAGAGGAGGCGCGAGAAAGAGTCGTCGCTTTCACTGGACTATAGTCGCTATTATATATATGGAAATAAACAGAGGGGATTAATTAGTTAAATAAATCATTCTCGTTTTGTTTTTATTTCTATTTTAAGGCGGGATTTTTTGCAGCAGGAGCCCGTAAAATCTTTGGTTTTGTGCAAAGTGGTTGCATGCAACAATGTGTCAATGTTGCGCTTTTTTTCCGAACAAACCTCAAATCTTTCTCAATTTTTACATGCATATGCTTGAAATATTTTCTTACTTGTTAATTATTTATACTTAAGATGTGTGTTTCTCCTTGAATACATGGGTAGCAACAAAAGAGAAGGAAAACTTAGTGAAATTTTCCAAAGGGTAGAAAAACATATTAGTGAAGAAACATGCATATACAGAGGACATGAGTGCAAAATCACGTGAAGTGGTATTATTATAAATGAAGGTCCCTCCAGAATTCATTGAGAGCCCTACACACGTAAAGGCCATACATATGAATTGTCTGACATAGCCCATTATTGGTTTAAAGGCCTGCTTCTAATAATTAATACGGTAAGATTTAGTTCCCTGTATACGTTGAGATCAGATCCAACGGTTTCCCGTTGTTCTTGTCATGTTCATGTGTGATCTTTCTCATGAACAACGTCAGTGTTTTCTTTCGTGATAGACACCAGCTGCGTCTTTATGTCACCAATGCTATCAATGCTATGCTAAATTTTATTTTATTTCATATTTATCTGATTTTTCTTTAGAAGGTAAAAAAAAAAAAAATCAAATTTGGGAAGGTTTGTCAAATACTCTTTAAAAGTTTCAAAATATGTAAGTTCCCTTTCAAAAACTCATTTTAAGAATCATATAAATTAACTTTTGAAGAAATAAAACAATTTATTTTACAATTTAGACCTGTATTAAATCGCAATTTAGTCGGAGCAAATATCAAGAGAAGAAGGAAAAGGCTTTTTTTGTTTAATATACAATTTTTAATGTACATTTATGTGTGTGCATGCACTAAATATTGCTAGCATTTACAGTTTTTGATGCAAATAGTTGCACTTAAAACTGCAAATTGTCGAAAAAACCACTAATACTAGAAAAATGCAAACTTTTAAAATAATTTCAAGTGTGGCTCGTCGATTGCGTTTTTGAAAGAAAGTGGAAGCAGATTCTGTTCGAAAGTAAGAGGATCTCTAGTTTCCACAAATAAATTATTCTAAAACACTAACACGGTTGTGCTAGTATAAATGTTGCTTAAGAAATATTTAATGCTGAAAATAAATTTATTACAGTAATGTTTATTTTATTATATGCGAATTATAAGTGACAACCCTTTAGTGATTACATATATCTTTATTTCGAGCAGTTTTGTTGGTGATGGAGGTCACGAACAAAAGACACGAAGGGAATGATGGTATATGTTCGGATTGGTAGTGATATTCCGTTAATTAATGATTGAAAAGGAGATGTTATTTAATGTATTTTTAGAATTTCTAAAAGACACGGTGAAAATCACGATGATTGAATTTTCATTATTTATTTTTTTTTTATTTTTTTTGAATTACCTAGAGAACCAAGCTTCGCTTGTAAACTCTAGGGAAGTATGTGTCTGCCAAACACATACTTCGGGTACTTGTTACAGGGTTGTCAGTTTCGGGACTCGAACTCGTGACCTTCGATCACGCAGTCCGGACCATCAACCAACTGTGCCAACCCTGTTGGCGAATTTTCATTATTACTGATAGAGATATATGTTAAGTTTGTCCTAAAGACAACTCATCAAACATCCAAACTTAGAAATTTTCACAATGTGCAAAATTATGAAAAACATAAAATCATATCGTAGATATTAATCTTTTCAGTATAAGTACACACGTTATTGTCATCCATTTATTTTTCATATAAGAATGGAGGCGGGCAACATAAAATAATCATCATCTGAATCTTTTATATCTGGTCATTTCTTTTTAGTAAATTTGTATTTATTTATAATAGCTTCTTCACATATTAATTTATATTTAATTCCTTTTTCTTTCTTATATGCAAATATTAACTTATCCTCTTAACAATATGTTCATTTGTCTTCTTTGTGTGCGTAAATTCGAAGTATATTTTCTCCTTTTACTCAATTTAAGACTCTTTTCTCTTGCTTTTTCTCATTTGTAACTATATCTTTTCTAATAATTTCTATCATTCTATTTAACTGGCTTACCTTTTTATCCTTTTTTTTTTTACCCTTTTAAAGCAAGATTCTACTTCCTAAAATACACTTGGTCTAACTCTTGTACAATGAAGTTTTCTTTTTGGTTGTTTGTTGTTTTCTATTCACATAGAATGACATTAGTTTGTCTTCGTTTTATTCTGTGTGTTAATTCAGCTTGTTATTTTCCTTTTTTCTTTCGATATTATTACTATAACCGATGTTAGATATTTAAACATGCTTTTTACTAATATTTGGTTTGTAGATTTATATATTGTTCTCTCTAACTAATACGCTTAGATTTAATCTTGTTAATTTAACCATTTTGATTTGGTACATTTCTCAATTTTGCTCACTTTTATATTTTTTGCAATGTGTAAATTAGCACAATGTCATATACAAACATCGTGCACTATGTTATATCCTCATTAGTTTCTTTATTATTCGATGTAAACAGATATGGACATAGAACAAATCATTGATATAACCCTACTTTTATAAAAAGAACTCACCAATATCTCCATATGTTATCCAAATTTTCATCTAAGAACATTCATGCATATGTTAAGTTAGCCTATTAAATGTTTGAAATTTGTTTTATTTTTAACTCAACGTCCGTCAAATTATGTCTCTTGTAACTTTATCTTGTGCTTTTGTTAAGGTTTATGAATATCATATATTGATCATTCAATTGACTCCTAAATTGTTTTACTAATCATGTTATTATTAAGTGGATAACTTCAATCATTGGCTTTTAACTCTTTTACATAGTATTATTAAGCGACCAATCAATTTAATTTCTTTCTAATTACCACAAATTTGTATGTCTTTCTTATTCTTAAAATTTGGTACTATTTTCCCTCTCTAAACTCATTCAAATTATCTCTATTGATGGTTTATTAAATAATTTTGTTAGTCATTAAACATTGTTCGTTCATAATGCTTATCATTTCTAGATATATTACTTTATTTTCCCTTTTTTAATTCTTTATTCAACTTTTATCATTATCTATTTTGTAAATCTTCCTTAAGTTGTTATCAACTTGTTTTAAATTATTGAGCGTTCTGCTAAAATTAAATACCACTCTTGTTGTGAAAAAAGTTTGTTTTACATTATCTCTAGGGTTTTCTTCGTTATGCAATTTTTCAAATAATTTTTCCACCAACTTAGGTATATTTTTCCCTCTAATAGTATATTAGTTTCACACATTTAATACATTCTATTTATTCAAAATTTTGGGTTAAATTGCATCTTCGTTTTTGCTAATTTATAATTAGCTAATAGTTTTTCTTTCCTCTTTGCACATAGTCGTCACGTATATTTCATAAGCATTTTTTTTACTATATTATTGATGTTTATGTTTCATTTTTATAACTTTTATATTTATCTAAATACTCTTGTTTTTTTTCTTCTATGTTTTATACTTAATTTCTTTAACTGCTTAAGTTTCCCTAAAAGTGTTATATTAAAAAAAGGCAAGAAAATATTAAACATCTCAAAATCATTTGTATATCCCTAAGATAATTAAGAACCCTTCTTCTTTAAAATAAAAAAGGTTTTAAGCCCCAGTTCTTAAAAATCTAGCTACTATCACTCAAAAATAATTCAGACCATCTTCATCTATCCCTATACCATAGTTGTCTAGCCCCTTTAGCATCATGGACTTGAATTTGATGAAGTAAAGCTCGACTGAATTGGGTAAAATGGCCAAGCGTATATAAATTAACCGATATACTTAAAAATACAGTTACTTGTACAAGAACCAGTTAAGTATAAAATAAATTATACATAATAGCAACAAAAAGAAAAATAATCAAAGTAAAGTATGTCGGAATTTTTATACTAGTTTGGACCTTCCGTCCAATGTCCAATCCCAAAACTACTTTTTGGAATTTCACTAACAACCATCACTTAACTTGAAGGAACAACTATATATAAAATGTATGAACTACAGAACAAGGCTTCAACATTAGTTGCCTGAGGACTCCTTAATAGGACTTCAACGCTCCGCAACCGGACTGCCACATCCATACAAAAGTAAATGTAGACCATTGTGTGTCTCCAATATACCGATGGGTCTTCTTTTGGTACATTGTTCCTATACATCACACCATATATCTTTGAGATGAATGTACGTGTGGTGTAGGATGTAATCTAATTGATAACAAACGTGGAAATGAATACACAATATTTGATTACATTAAAATATTTAGAGTAGTAGGGAAAGAAATCAAATAGATCAAAAAATCAGAGAGCAAGAAAGGTATATTTTACCAAGGAGTGATTGTGGATTTTTATAGATGTTGTAGATATGAAAACATATAGTTACAAGTTTATGTAATAAAGGGAAGCAAAGTTTAAACGAAGAGGAAGAGTAAAGGTGTGTGGACGGTTCAAAACAAATTCAAAAAATTCAAAACACTACAACCTTACTGTGTTGACCAAAATTGCACAGGTAAACATGTGCAAAATGCACAAGTCCACCTGTTTCATAAGTCGATTTATGCATTTTGCACGTGTTGACTTGTGCAACTATGGTATGCACAATGAAGGTTAATGCATATAAAAATGAGTTTTTATCCTTCCTTCGTTCCAATTTTTTTTGAAAAATTCTCTATAATATTTTATAATGTCCATAATGTTATGTTAAAACTTGGGGTGATTTGGAGATCATTTATAGAGTTTTAACAACTATATACTCTACGGACGTGACATAGTCTTAGTAAATAACATACTTGATTTTCAGAACTTCGGTCCATGTTCATGTATTTCTTCAAACTTTGTTTGATTTGTTAACACCATTGAACGTTGTTGAAAGCTTATTCTCCACTCCATATGTATTTGATTGTTATATTTTAATATTTTTTCTTATATATAATAATATTTATCAGATTTGGTCCATTTGGCAACAGGCAAAATGGGTAAATTTAAAAAAAAAAGAATCCCCTAATTGGATTTTATAAGCCTATGTAAACTATTACTCAACATTAGATTTAGTCTACATTTTTGAAATAATATATTATTTTTTTATTTATATTTATATGTTGATGCATATTTGCATTTTATACACACACACATAAAACCTTAAATAATATAACAGCATGATAACTACAAAACATGTATGCACGCACACACATATTGGAATTCATATCTATTGCATATACATATCTACTATACCTATATATGTATATGATAATTTCATATACATATCAAGAGAATATAGATGCCTAAATATATACATTGTTCAAATAAACTAGGATATATGTATATGGTTTGTATATATAGGTTTTTAGTACCATATATATATATATATATATATATATATATATATATGGTTTTGACATACATTCATACATACATACATACATACATACATTTCCATATACTAATAAATTTATGTTTACATGTATAATATACTATATCTCAAAAATTATTTATAAATTTAAATTTTAAATAAATTTATTGAATAAGTAAAACATTTAAAATGTCTTAATTTGAAACAAATTTGATTTGGTCAAAATATCTTTTGTTTAAATAATTTAACAATTTCAAGTACTATATATATTTAATTTCAAATATCAAATATAAATAAATAATATTATGACTAAGTCAAAATACATTAATTTTACAAAATATTTATAATTATACTTTCAGCCTAAACATTAACTGTATTTTATTTAAATATGCATATTTTATATTATAAAATACATTTATATAATAATTTATTTGTAATTACTTACCAGTTAAAGTGATCCTCTTTAGAAAGAGAGTACTCATGTAGTTTTATTCTACACTTAAAAGTAACTGCCAATAAGTTTGGCAAGTAGCAAAAAAACCCTATTACATAGTAGAAAAAAAGAATAAAAACCTCCTTACATCTGATAGAGTTGAGGGTATGCCCTAGGGATAATTATGTAATTTGTTGCATATATCTAACTCGATAACCCATCTTTTACGAATTAAAAGGCGTTTTCCCTTTATTATATATTTGATATAAGGGGTTATATTAATTAATTAATTTAATTAAAAGTATATTTAATAGAAAATCCATAAATGATTTGTTTTGTGATAGTAGTTACAAAGTGTTGTAACCGTGTGTAATATATCACAATGAAAACAAATATACCATTTTAAATGTTCCTAATCAAGATGCATCAAGACTAGATATCGATGTATCCATTGAGACTAGAGTATGCAATTCTCTTTAAATGTTGGGCAGTGTGTTTGAACGATCCGTATTTTTAATGATAGAATATTTAGATAATTTATTTAAATATTAGATCATTATTGAATTAGAGGTCCAAAAATGTAACGTTCGCATACAATTGAATTAGGACTCGAAATCATATCTGTTGAATCTGGATCGACATTGCAAATCAAAATGATCATAAGGATCGTTATATTTGGAGTCCGACGATCTGGTGGCCAAAACGACTTCGAAAGGCGTGAAATTATCAGCCCGAAGCACTATCTTGGATTTTGGCGATACTAGTGTCATCTGAACCAGAATAATGAGGTGATGTACACCAACGACCGGATTGTGAATCCACCATGCACGGGTTCAATTCCAGTCATTCGCCAATCACATTATTTCAAATTCAAAAAATTCGATTTGCAATATTCCTATTTACGGCGAAGAAGAATAAAATCATCACTATATTTTTCCTTTTTCGACTTCATCTTCCCAGCGCAGGATAACCCCAAGGAGTTGTGGATTTTTTCTACCAATTAGGGCTTTCCCTATTTCTTGACGATCTGAGGTGCTATGTGATCGTGCAAGCTCGAAACGTGTAGCGATTTAATAAAGGGAAATGATTATATTTTAACTTACAAGGGGAAAAGTGATATCTTTCTACCTTTATACTTATCTATATAATTTATATTCAAACTTTATGCTTATCCATATAATATTATATTTAAACCTTTATACTTATCCATATAATATTATATTTAAACCTATTCCTAGCTTATACCATAAGCTTCCTAATCCTAAACCTATAAATGACCCTCCTCACTTTCTTTCTTTTCCTAACTTCATTCTTTCTTCTTTTCTTCCTCTTTTATTTTCTTGTAACAAAGAAAAGTAGTCACCACCCTTCAATCAACTAAATTCGGAGCTATAGGCATCGGAATTCGATGATTTGGGATCTGTTGGGATCATGTGAGTGGGAACGTTGATACTATATGTGTCAATTTGTGTCAATTTGTGTGCGGTGATGGTTGAATGTGCTCGTCTTAAGCAGCCATGCCTAGGGCTTGGTCGTGGAGGAGCTAAAGGTGGAGATAGGCCATGGCGTCGAGGGCGTTGAGTTTCTCTGGTATATTTAGGGAATATCAATTGATTGAAATTTTGATAAAAAGAGATTTATAAAAAGATCTTTTATTAGAACTTAAATCTCGGTGGTTTTGAAATCGTTTTGGAAAGAGATTTTGAAATGATTTTGGAAAGAAATAATTATAGTATGATCTGAAGTATTTAAGAAATATTATTATTTCGATAAGAGTTTGAAATTTGTTCCAATAAATATTTGAGAAATGATTTTTCAAATATTTTTATTTATTACGGTGAATGACTAAAACTAAAGCGTGATTAGGAGTTTCCTCCATCACATATATTTACTCTATTGTTTTTAGGAGGTACCATAATACCACTGGAGGCTCCATTATTTTTGTTTAGAGTTATACCATGCTCGAAAGGGGGCGCACCCTCCTAGTCATGTTGGATCTAGTTTAGATATATTCCTTTTTAAAGGAGTTTTAAAACATATTTTTGAATAAAGAAAAACTTGGGTATTTAGTTCTAAATTTATCTTTTGAAAAGAATTAAACGATTAAGCCTAAGTGGGTAGATTTGGAAGCTACGTTTGCATGCTATATGCTTTGTAATTTGGAAATTGCATATTTATTTGTGTATCGTAGGATCCTTGAGTCCTATTTATGGTAGGATAACTATGTTGATTTGAACCTATATCTAATTGGGTAACCAAATAGATAGGGGAAAGTAGGCAACCACAAGTGGTAGTTTTGCAGCCCCAATAACAATATAAACTTTTCATGTTTGTTGTTTTCTTTGTATTAGAAAGCATGTCTAATAAATGATTAGAACTCTTATAAGTTAGTGACGCATGTATCCTATTCGTTTGGGATAGTGTGGTATATTTATCAAATAATGTTATGTATTAAATTGGTAGTTTAGAATGGACAGATTTTTCCACAATTTTGACTGGTCTAAAAATCTGGGTTGTCACATTTGGTATCAGAACTTAGGTTAAATGCCTATGTAAAATTTCACATAGGGTTAGTAAATCAACCTAGGAATTTTAAAGGAAACTTTCTTAATTCGATAAATAAAAAAATGGATAGGATACTGCATCTTACCTCCCACCGGGTTATGGGTGATATTATTTTTAGTATGCTTAAATTTTGCTAATTGTTTGGCTTTCGTTAAATTTTTCGCTCAATGTAATTTCAGGAATGAAATTATTTTTAAGGAGGAGAATATAATAATCCTTATTTTTTGCGATATGATATTTAAATAATTAATTTAATCATTAAATCATTATTGAATTGGAGGTCCAAAAATATAACTTTTTCCATATAATTGAATTAGGACCCATGACCACATCCGTTGAATCCGGATCAACATTGCGAATCAAAATGAGTATAAGGATCACTATATTTGGAGTCGGGCGATCCGGTGGCCGAAATGACTTCGAAAGATATGAAATTATCAGCCTAGAGCACTGCCTTTGATTTTGACAAAATTAATATCATCCGAACCAAAATAATGAGGTATATGTGCCAACGAAATTCACGACGATTCGAGGTGCATGTGATCGTGTGGGTTCGAAACGAACCAAAATAATGAGGTATATGTGCCAACGAAATTCACGACGATTCGAGGTGCATGTGATCGTGTGGGTTCGAAACGTGCAGTGATTGAATAAAGAGAATTAATTATATTTTAACTTATAAGAAGAAAAGTGGAATCTTTCTACCTTTATACTAATCCATACAGTATTCTATTTAAACTTTATACCTATCCATATAATGTTATATTTGAACCTTTATACTTATCCATATAATATTATATTTAAACTTATTCCTATCTTACATCATAAGCTTCCTATTTCTATACCTATAAATAGCCCTCCTCACTTTCTTTCTTTTCCTAACTTTTTTCTTTCTTCTTTTCTTCCTCTTTTATTTTCCTATAACAAAGAAAAGTAGCCACCATCCCTTCAATAAATTAAATCCGGAGCTAGAGGAGTCAGAAATCGATGATTTTGAATATGTTGGGAACATGTGAGTGGGGATGTTGATTCTATATGTGTCAATCGGTGATGGTTGAATGTGCTCGTCTTAAGTAGCCATGCCTAGGGCTTGGTTGTGGAGAAGCTAAGGTTGGAGATAGGCCATGGCGTCAGGGGCATTGAGTCTCTTTGGTACTTTTAGAAATATCAATTAATCGAAATGTTTGATAAAGAGAGATTTATATAACAATCTTTTATTAGAACTTAAATGCAGGTGGTTTTGAAATCGTTTTAAAAAGAGTTTTTGAAATGATTTTATAAAGAAATAATAATAGCATAATTTGAAGTATTTGAGAAATATTATTATTTCGATAAAAGTTTGGAATTTTGACCAATAAATATTTGAGTAATGATTTTTTAAATATTTTTATCCATTGCGGCAAATGACTAAAACCGAAGCGCGATTAGGAGTTTCCCCCACTTTAGGACTCGCCTGGTATATTCTCTTTATTCTTTTTAAGAGGTATTAGAATACCACTGGTGGCTCCATTGTTTTTGTTTAGAGTTATACAATGCTCAGAAGGGGGCGCACCCTCCTAGTGATGTTGGATCTAGTTTTGATATATTCCTTCTTGAAGGAGTTTTAAAATATATTTTTGAATAAAGAAAATCCCTAGTATTTTGTTCTAAATTTATCCTTTGAAAAGAATTAAACTATTAAGCTAAGTGGGTAGATTTGTAAGCTACATTTTCATGCTATATGCTATGTAGTTTAGGAATTGCATATTTGGTTGTGCATCATAGGCTCCTTGAGTCCTATTTGTGGTAGTAGAACTACCTTGGCTTGATCTTGTATCTAATGGGTACCCAATTAAATAAGAGTACGTAGGTAGTTACAAGTAGTAGTGACGCAACCCCAATATTAATAATATAATCTTTTCATGTTTGTTGTTTCCTTTGTATTAAAAAGCACATCTAATAAATGATTAGGACTCTGATAAGTTTGTGACGCATGCACCCTATTCATTTGGGACAGTGTGGTATATTTATCAAATAACGCTGTGTATTAAATTGGTTGTTTTCATTAGTAGTTTTAAAATGGAAGGATTTTTCGGCAATTTTGATTGATCTAAAAATCCAAGTTGTCACATTTGGTATCAAAGCTTAGGCTAGGTGCCTAAGTAGAATTTCACCTAGGATTACTTAATCAACCTAGGAATTTTAAATGAAACTACTTTAATTTGATAGATAAAAAATGAATAGGATAAGACATTGTACCCCCGACCGAGGTTATGGGTGATATTATTTTTAGTGTGCTTAACTTTTGTTAATTGTTTGGCTTTCGTTAGATTTTTCGCTCAATGGAATTTGGGAGATGAAATTCTTTAAGAGGGAAGAATGTAACGATGCGTATTTTTAACAATAAAATATTTAAATATTAAATCATTTTGAATTGGAGGTCCAGAAATATAACTTTTTTCATACAATTGAATTAGGACTTGAGACCACATCCATTGAATCCAGATCGATATTGTGAATCGAAATAAGTATAATGGTCACTGTATTTGGAATCGGATGTTCCGGTGGCAAAAATGACTTCGAAAGGCATGAAATTATCAGCCTGGAGCGCTGCCTTGGATTTTGACGAAACTAGTATCAACCAAAATAATGAGATGATGTGTGTCGATGAACTTCATGATGATTCGAGGTATTATGCGACCGTGCAGGCTCGAAACATATAACGATTTAATAAAGAGAATTGATTATATTTTAACTTATAAGAAGAAAAGTAAAACCTTTCTACATTTATACCTATCCATATAATGTTATATTTAAACCTTCATACCTATCCATATAATATTGTATTTAAACTTATTCCTAGCTTACATCATAAGCTTCCTAATCTTAAACTTATAAATAGCCCTCCTCACTTTCTTTCTTTTCCTAACTTTTTTCTTTCTTTCTTTCTTCCTCTTTTATTTTCCTATAATAAAGAAAAGTAGCCACCATCCCTTTAATCAATTAAATTTGAAGCTAGAGGCATCAGAATTCATTGATTTTGGATCTATTGGGATCGTGTGAGTGGGGAAGCCGATTCTGTATGTGTCAATTTGTATGCATTGATGGTCGATTGTGCTCATCTTGAACAGCCATGCTTAGAGCTTAGTCGTGGAGGAGCTAAGGGTAGAGATAGACCATGGCATCGGGAATGTTGAGTTTCTCTGGTATTTTTGGGAATATTAATTGATTGAAATATTTGGAAAAAAGATATTTATAGAAGAATCTTTTATTAGAACTTAAATCCCGGTAGTTTTGAAATCATTTTGAAAAGAGTTTTGAAATCGTTTTGAAAGGAAATAATAATAGCATGATCTGAAGTATTTGAGAGACATTATTATTTCGATAAGAGTTTGGAACTTGTTGCAATAAATATTTGAGAAATGATTTTTCAAATATTTTTATTTATTGTTGTGAATGACTAAAACCAAAGCGCGATTGGGAGTTTTACCCATTTTGGGACTTGTTAGGTATATTTACTCTATTGCTTTTAGGTGGTACCAGAATAGAGGCTCCATTATTTTTGTTTAAAGTTATACTGCTCGAAAGGGGGGCACACCCTCCTAATCATGTTGGATCTAGTTTTGATATATTCCTTTCTGAAGGAGTTTTAAAATATATTTTTGAATAAAGAAAAACCAGGGTATTTGTTCTAAATTTATCTTTTGAAAAGAATTAAATGATTAAGCCTAAGTGGTAGATTTGGAAGCTACATTTGCATGTTATATCCTATGTAGTTCGGGGAATGCATATTTGGTTATGCATGATTGCTACACATGCACTGCTTACATACCCAGCCACAACCTTGCCTCCACCCAAAAATAGCTACTGCTCATACTCCTGAACCATTGCAGTTCCACAACTCTCTAAACTGCATACAACCACTATCTCAAACAAACCATTGTTTCATTGCCCTTGACCATCCACCATCACCTGATACATCAACATCACTCAAACATCCCCACTTACCACTGCACTTCCCTGTCGACCAACTACTGCTCACAAACCAAAAAAAAATGCCTGACCATCCCACTATGCCATCTACCGCAATAAACATAACACACTCATCGGAAACCAAATAGCAACTCTTCTACAACCAGCTCCTCATCTCCACCATTGTGCTCACAGTTCTGACATCTAAACCCCACTGCTAAGCTTGCATCTTCTTCAATCAAAGCCACAAACCGCCACAGTAATCCTACCACATACACATACATCTATAAACAAACCCATCAGCCTCCACTGTGCTACCCAACCACCGAGACAAACTCATCACTGAACCAGACCCACTGTCCACTGCACACATATCCACTGCAGAAACCCAAATCCTTTTCCTAAAACCATACGACAACCTTCCAAACTTCTGCATTTACCGAACCATAATCCTCGCATTCAACAGTCATCCAACTACCCATCAACACTTCTTCCTCACTGTTCAACAAGCATTACTTCACACTATCAATTACCACAATAACACTCTGCCACTCACGAACGACTTCGACGAACCTTCACAACTCCTCTGCTACTTCACTACATTACCACCTCCACAATCCCAAACCTCTGCTCATAATATAACCAACAAACTGCCCCTTGCCTCCAACTCGACTTTCATTCACCTTCACCGAACCACAAAATTCCAACTAACACCAATCATTTCCAATTCGGCAAACCCAAACCAGAAATCCTAATTCAAATATCACTAATTTATGACCTCCTTGAGAAAAACATCGCCGCCTACCTCCTTCACTTCAAACCCCCCACGACATCGTCTTCGATTCGAACAACCTTTGCCACGAACACCAGAATAGCCTGCAACCACCTCAATTCCATTACGACCAAGACCTGACCGTAATTCCACAACCCACACGAACCAACCGAATTCGAACAATCTCTGGATGCAAAAGATTTTTAATTGATTTCAAAAACTGAAATCGAGAATTTGATTTGATAATTCGAAGCAACATTGTCTGTGTTTATATAATAGAAAAAAAAGAGAAAAGAGAGAAGAGAGGAGAGCAGGTTTACGTTTTATCAAGATTTTTTTTTTATTTATTGATCTTTATTCGATCAACTTGCGCCGGATTGGTTTGCATTTGAACGGCCGTCTACACCAATTTTTCTTTTTGTTTGTTTGTTTTTCCTTAAATTGTTTTGTGTTCATCCTTTTAAATTGCTTTGCATTTAAATTATTTTGTGTTCATATGTAAAATATTTTGCTCAGTTTGTTTTGTGTAGTTGGTTTTTAGTTTTGTTTTTGTTTCATCCTATCTTCTCTAAAAAAAAAACAAACAAATAAATTTCAATTTGTTTTCACCTTTTTTTTTGTTTTCCTCTGATACATAAAAAAATTGTATATATCTTGTTTTAATTTTAAGTTTCTAAAGAAGAAACTTGCAAGGAAGAACCGCTTGCCAAAAAAATAGTCGCTTTGCATGCATAAACAAATGCCGCTAAAAGTTTCTGCTAATAATTTGCACGCTCTGGTATCGTGCCATTTTCCCTTGTTTTATTTGAATTACATTATTGGTTGCTTGCATTTGCATTTTATATATATATATATATATATATATAATTCAAAATCCAAAAGCAAAAACAAACTTTATTTTAGTTGGATTGTAAATTCACGTTTAATTTCTGTTTTGCATTCATCTCATCTTATTTTCTTTTTTAAGGGCAATACCCAAATTCACATAAGGTGAGGGATTTCATCACCCTTTCCTTAGCCCACAAACGCATTTCATTGTAGAATTTGACTAATAATAAAGGTTAGACGTTGGACATAAGGGTGTCAGGAGCTCACTTAGGGCTTAATTGTATCTTCACAATTAATTTCTTTGAACAATTTTATTTCTTGGTGTATAGGCTATGGCAGGGTAATAACTATTAGTCCGTGAGATGATGGTTTTGATGAAAACAACCTTAGAATAGATTATAAAACATAAATACTAACAATATAAGTTTAGATATATATGTATATACAGGATTTAACCATGTAGGTACCAAAAATGAAGACTATACAGTATACAGATTCAAGATATCAAGATTGAAAACTCATGAGTATCAAGATTATCAAGAGTTCAAGAATTCAAGTAATTTATTCTTTAATTAGAAATTTTGTTAAAACTCATAGAAAAGCACTGACATCTTAAAATCCAATTTATTCGTAGAATGGAATCCAGTTCGAGCCTGCTAAAGGGATGGAACCCTAAGTAGGATGGAACCTACGAAAAATCTAGTAGAACATTGTTTTGTATCCGCTAACCTTTTATTCAAAATGATTTTTCAAAATTATATCTTGTTTTCAAAATAATTTCAAAACCTTCTTTTTAGAAGCATCAAAAACATCTATCCTGATTTCAAATACTTTTAGCCTCAAAATAATCTTTAATTTCAAAATCAAATTATCTTTTTTTTTAAACTCTCTTTGAAATATAATATATTTAACTTTGAAATATTTATACTTAGATTTTAAATATAAAATTATAGTAAAATTTTGTATATATTATTCTTTATACTTACTTATGTATTTTAAATATATTCGAGTATATTTATAAAGTTTAAAATAGTTTTAGTATAAAATAAAGGTTATTTTCAAAGAAAATCAAAACACCAAAAATCCCTTTGGGATGTCGACATACTCATGTACCCCATGTCGACATGGTGTTAGTTGAGTTCAAAATTTAAATTTCAAAAGAAGTGTCTGTTCTTCATAACTCTTCACAAATGGACATGACTGTTGTTCCTCTATAAATAGGGGTTAGTTTCAACGAATTTTAAGACAGTTTTTCTGGTTTTTCATTCCTCTTCTTCTTCCACATTTCTATGTAAAAATTCTTATCATTACTCTGCTGAAATCAAAATTGGATCTAACTAGATTATCTCTGGTTTGATTCTCTATCACTATCTCAACAAGATCCTCAGTGCTATTCAGAGTTATAGGCTTTTTGTAATCAACTTAGCGAGAAAAGGTGTGATTGTAGCCTTGGAAATCAATCAAGTGTAAAAGGTGTGATTGTAGCCTTGGAAATCAAGTGGGTGAACTTGTTGCCAGGGAAATCAAGTATCTCTACCCAGAGGATTATGATTCTGGAGGGTGTACCTCATAGCCTTGAAATTGAAGGTGTAATTGTAAAGATTGTTTTGAAAGAAAATCCGTACTTGTGTGCGGGACTGGATATAGGGTAACTTCGAACCAGTATAAAATCCGGTGTGTTCTTTTCTTTACTGCTTTTACTTTATATTTACATTTGTGTTTGATTCTGTGATCATATCTGCGTTAGAATATTGCATACATTTGTGTTTAAATAAACAAAAACGCAAAAAGATTTAACAATTCTCTAAAACACTATTCACCCCCCTCTAGTGTTTATCCTTAGCCTTAAGATCATTAATCCGCATTTCTCACATTTGCTATCATAGCAAGGTTTTCAAAGTTTCATAATCTGATTTTTTAAAAAAAAATTCAAAATGGCTACCAACACTGATATTGTTACTAACACTAGTATCCCTGTCACTAGTTCATTTTTAGAAGGTCAGCCTACTGTCAGACCACCACTTTTTAATGGTAGTAGCTATGCATATCGGGCATGTACGATGAAAATATATTTATTTAGAATCTATAAGATTAGACACTTGGAATATCACACAAACTGAATATTCTGAACCCACAACTAATTTTGCACAGTGGACCGCTGAGCAAAAGACTGTTGCACAAAATAATTCTAAAGCAATGAATATCCTGTTTTGTTCACTTGATAGAAATGAATTTAACAGAGTGTCAGTTTGTAAGTCTGCATATGAAATCTGGAAAACTTTGCAAGTAACTCATGAAGGAACAAGCAAAGTTAAACAGACCAAAATTTCCATGCTCACAAATCAGTTTCAATTATTTAAAATGAACCCTAATGAGTCTATTTCAGATATATATAGCAGATTTCAGGATATTGTGCATTCTTTAATATCCTTGGGAAAAGAATTTTCTAAAGAAGATCAAGTCAGAATTTTTTTAAATTCTCTTACTCCGGAATGGGAACAAAAGACACTTGCGATCGAAGAGGCAAATGACATAAGTACCTTAAAGATAGAAGAATTAATTGGAAATCTAATGTCATTTGAAGTCCAAATGATCGGGAGAAGAGAAAGCAAAGCATCTGAAAAGAAATCAATGGCATTCAATGCATTGACCGATCGATCAGACTCAAACAGTGATGCTGATGAAGAGATAGCCTTTATGACCAGAAATTTTAGAAAAGTCCTGAAATACAGAAAGATGAATAATATCAAGAGAAACAACTATAAGAACTCTGGGAATCAGAATGTAGTGCCAAATAATGTCAAATATTTCAATTGTGATGAACCAGGCCACATCAAAAGAGACTGTCCGTATTCAGAAAGGCAGAATCCTCTTATGAACAATGATGCAGCAAAGAAACGAAAGCGTGCATTTACTGCTACTATAGATGATTCAGACTCGTCCTCAAGTGATGATGATCAGAAAATAGATAGTTCAAATTTGTGTTTCACGGCAGTTCACGACTCCGACGAATTCAGAGAAACGGACTCAGAAAAAGGTACACATTTATAATATAATTGGTTGAAATTGCTTGCTTAGAATTAGATGCTTAATTGCTTGATTGTTTGGTTTTGAATTGGTGTGTTCTTTGAATTTTAAAATTTATTTTCTAATTTTTTTATTATTATTTGTATTATTTTTTATAGTATGATAATACTTTCTGAAATATACTATAAGTCCAATAATATTTCAGAAATATATAGACATTAAAAAAATAATAAAGTATATATATATTTATTAGAGAACCTAGGAAAAATAAATCACAAAAATTTACTGGCACATATCAACATGGTCCCTACCATGATGTCGACATGGGTACCAGAATTTGAATTTCAAATTAAATTCAAATGTTTGAATTTCTCTCCACCTTTTCACGTCATTCAATTCTCTGAAAAGCTACCTTTTGACCAGAGAACATGTCCTTTGAGAATCTATTTATTCACTATCTTTTATCATATCTTTTCACTCTCATTTTCAAATTCAAACCCTCTTTTCAAAACTTCGAGCTCTCTACTCTCTACTTTAATGGCTTCTTCAAGCAACCCCTCCACCATGAGAATTTCCAGAAAGATAAAAGAGCAATTTTTCAATGATCCGGAGGCAATAAAAGCATACATCAATTATGCTAATTATCCTAAAGTTCATCCCGGATTTGCTATCTTTCAAGATTTTTCTTCTTATGAAATTGATTCTCTTTTTGCAAACAATCAAATTCTTAGTCTTGTTGATGCTTCTCAAAATGATTTTGTTTGCTATTCAAATCTTGTCAAAATTTTCTATGCAAATTTAAACTGTGGATTTTATAATGGAAATGAGGATGAAATTTGCAGTAGTGTCAAAGGCACTAGAATTGTTTTGAATTGTGATCTTTGGGTACCATTCTCAATTGCAAGAGTATGGGAATGGATCTTTCTAATTTTAAAATTCATGAAAATGATCGTGAGACATTTCATCACATTTTCGAAGGGAATGATAATTTTGAATTCAAAAATCGAAATTTTCGACCAAAAGCAAGAATTATCAATCTTCTTTTACAACATACTTTGATCCCAAGATCGGGGAATTTTAACAATCCTACTTCAAAAGTTTGCAAAGCACTTTTTTCTATTTTTGGAAATTATGACATAAATTGGGCGTAAGTTATTTTGGATGAACTTCGTCCCAAAAATATTGAAATGGGTGAGAATACTTTGTATCATGGAATTTATCTCACTCGGATTTTTAACTATTTTGGAGTGGATTTCAAAGGCGAATAATTTGTTTCTAGAAAAGTTTTCAATCATTTCAACATTTCGCTTATGAAAATTCCATTTGTTTTTCAACCTTATGAGACTCTTGCCGAAAAGGAAGAGCGTTTGGCTCATGAGGAAATGGAAGAAGAGGAAGAGGAAGAAGAAGAAGAAGGGGATGAAATGGAAATTGAAGAAGAAGAAGGTGAAACCTCTTTGGAAAGCATCGACTATCCTCCTAATCCATCTACCAAAACCCTTCTCAAAAACCAAAAGACGATTGTTGAGAATCAACGGATTCTTAAACGATCCGTTAGTAAGGAGTTGGACAAAATTTCATCCAAGATGAACAAGTTCATTTCCAAAGTCAACAAGAAACTTGGACTTTCTTCATCATCATCATCATCCTCTAACTAGTTCTACCTTTTCGTATCTCGTTGTATTTGTTTTAGTTTATTTTTATTTGAATGTTCGTGTAGTTCTTTATGATTAATCGTTGTATCGTTTTAGTTCGAAATGAAATGGAATTTCTTTCTGTTATCAACCTTATCTTATCTCCAGAATAAATGTTAGTATATTATATCTATATACACACAATTATCCACAAAATCAAAATATATCATCAAATTTCACTACACCATGTTGACATACCCCCTATGACAATGTCGACATGTACTGGTCAGAAATGACAATTCATTTTGAATTTGAAATTTGAATATTTACCATATGTCTATTCATTTCAAATGAATTTCTACACCTATAAATACCTATTTCTTCCAGAATTCTTCACTGAAAACTATTTCTTATCTACTCTATCTCTCATTCTTCCACAAATCTAATATGGCTAATCCAATTCATAACTTATCCGAAAATCTTGAAGAAACTCTTAATTCGTTCAAGAATATTCTCTCGTTCATTCTTCGTAACCAGCAACACTTAGAATTGAGTCAAATGCAGATGATCAAGGAGCAAGAAAGGCATTTCGATGCAGTACGATGGATGATTTCCTCCCTACACAAGGATGATAATGAAGCACATCCTCCAGTCTCTCTCACCAACGACAATGAAAATTGGGATGCTATTAAGGCAGACCCTATCTTTGGAGAAGAAGGATGAGTGGAAGTTCCACGTAACATTTAATTTTATCTGGTTGCTTTGTTTGAATTGTTTGCCTTGATTGATTTGATTTCATTTGCTTTGGCTTGGTTTGAATTTGATTGGTATTTAGTATGGATTGATGTTTGTTGTACAAAACATGTATAATTATACATTGACATGTATATAATCTTTGATTTATTATTGTGACTGTCAATTCTATATTCCATTGTATAAGTTTATTAATGCATGTATTTTCGTCCAAGAATGAAGGGGAGTTATATAGTTTAGTGTTATATAGCTTAGAGTTATTTTTTTATGTTGATGAAAAAGGGGGAGAAGTACAAAATAGGATAGTTAGACATAGATTAAGGGGGAGTTATTAGGATAGAAGTAATATTTTATAAACAAAGGTTGTCATCATCAAAAAGGGGGAGATTGTTAGTCCGTGAGATGATGGTTTTGATGACAACAACCTTAGAATAGATTATAACATATAAATACTAACAGTATAAGTTTAGATATATATGTATATACAGAATTTAACCATGTAAGGTACCAAGAATGAAGACTGTACAATATAGAGATTCAAGATATCAAGATTGAAGACTCATGAGTATCAAGATTACCAAGAGTTCACGAATTCAAGTAATTTATTCTTTAATAGAAATTTTTGTTAAAACTCCTAAAAAAGCACCGACATCTTAAAATCCAATTTATTCGTGGAATGGAATCCACTTTGAGCCTGTTAAAGGGATGGAACCCTAAGTAGGATGGAACCTACGAAAAATCTAGTGGAACATTGTTTTGTATCCGCTAACCTTTTATTCAAAATGATTCTTCAAAATTATATCTTATTTTCAAAATAATTTCAAAACCTTCCTTTTAAAAGCATCAAAAACATCTATCCTGATTTCAAATACTTTTAGCCTCAAAATAATTAAAAGGATCAAAAACATCTATCCTGATTTCAAATACTTTTAGCCTCAAAATAATCTTTAATTTCAAAATCAAATTATCCTTGTTTTTAAACTATCCTTTAAATATAATATATTTAACTTTTAAATATTTATACTTAGATTTTAAATATAAAATTATGGTAAAATTTTGTATATATTATTCTTTATACTTACTTATGTATTTTAAATATAGTCAAGTATATTTATAAAGTTTAAAATAGTTTTAGTATAAAATAAAGGTTATTTTCATAGAAAATTAAAACACCAAAAATCCCTTTGGGATGTCGACATACTCATGTACCCCATGTCAACATGGTTTCAGTTGAGTTCAAAATTTAAGTTTCAAAAGAAGTGTCTATTCATCATAACTCTTCACGAATGTACATGACTGTTGTTCCTCTATAAATAGGGGTCAGTTTCAACGAATTTTAAGACAGTTTTTCTGGGTTTTCACTCCTCTTCTTCTTCCACATTTCTATATACAAATTCTTATCATTACTCTGCCGAAATCAACATTGAATCTAACTAGATTATCTCTGGTTTGATTCTCTATCACTATCTCAACAAGATCTTCAGTGCTATTCAGACTTATAGGCTTTTTGTAATCAACTTAGCAAGAAAAGGTGTGATTGTAGCCTTCGAAATCAATCAAGTGTAAAAGGTGTGATTGTAGCCTTGGAAATCAATTGGGTGAACTTGTTGCCCGGGAAATCAAGTATCTCTACCCAAAGGATTGTGATTCTTGAGGGTGTACCTCATAGCCTTGAAATCGAGGGCGTAATTGTAAAGATTGTTTTTGAAAGGAAACCTATACTTGTATACGAGATTGGATGTAGGGTAACTCCGAACTAGTATAAAATCCGATGTGTTCTTTCCTTTACTGCTTTTACTTTATATTTGCATTTGTGTTTGATTATGTGATCATATCTGTGTCTGAATATTGCATACATTTGTGTTTAAATTAACAAAAACGCAAAAAGTTTTAACAATTCTCTAAAACACTATCCACCCCTCCTCTAGTGTTTATCCTTAGCCTTAAGATCCTTAATCTGCATTTCTCACAATAACCAGTTATAAAAATTACGGTGATTCGTAAATATTATACCGGTTGTTCCTCTGAAGTTACTTAATCCTTCAGCTACATTGCTATGGTGATTCGTGGTGCACCGATAACCCCTATCCGTTACCTGGCTGAGAAATATTTTTGTTGATTTAAGACAAAGTATGATTATACGATTTTGGGTTAGGAGCTACTAAGGACAGAAAATTGTAATTAAGTCCTTTGCATTCATTTAGTTGCATTAGTTCATGCATATTTAAAAAGATCAAAAATCAAGAATCCAAAAAACAAGAAAATTATGAATTTTACTTAACTTTTTCATTTCCTTTGAAAATTTTCTATCCAAAAAATATATATATAATCTTTTCAAAAAGAAAAAAATTGAAAATTCAAAAACAAAAACCAATTTCCAAAAAAACAAAAAATCCTTTGGTAAATATTTGCAAATTCAAAAAATAAAAAAATACAAAAAAAAACATATAAAAAAATTTGAAAAACCAAAAACAAAACAAAAATCAAACTTTTCTTTTAAAAAAAATTTCACTTGTTAAATAGTTTTGTTCCTTGTAAAAAAAAGAGAGAAAATTCAAAAAACAAACACAAAAACAAGTTTTCAAATCTTCTTTCATTCTCTAAACTCGACTCTAACTTCTTTCTCTTCTCGACTTTCACTTGTGTATGAGTACTTGGACTGGTGATGCAACAACGAATACTTGGATTCGCAACCCTTCTACAAATCGTTTAACTCGAACAGAGGATCCTCACGAAATGGCGAACGAGAACGCCATTCTAACTCTTATGGATAGAATCTTTTTCGATAGAGTTTCTATTCCATCTTTCATCATGTTGCCTGCTCCTACGGGTAACCTTTTGAAATTCACTCGAACCATATTGCCACACTTCCGAAATTTGGCAATTTCGAGCAAGATGATCCATACATCTTTTTGACTAGATTCGAACAAATTTGTGCAACCATTAAACTCCAACAAATTTCTAATGGAATCAAACTTCGATTAATCTCATTCGGTCTTACGAATCACGCTGAGAAGTGGTTGTACAGCTTACCATCGAACTTGGTTAAAACTTAGGAAGAATTCGTAAAAGCTTTCTTAAAAATTTTCTACCCCTTGGAAAAAAACGAGTAGAATTCGAAATGAAATTGTAAATTTTCTTCAATTCAAGGGAGAACCATTCGGAAAATATCTTGAAAGATTCAAAGAGCTTTTGATAAAATGTCCACACCATAATTTTGAAAAATGGACGATTTGCCAAATCTTATACGATGGACTCGAAAAAAGCTAACGAACAATGCTCGAATCAATGTGCCAAGGCAACTTTCTTGCCCGACATCACAATGACGCTTGGCAATTTATTGAAAACCTCGCTGAAAAGTCATCCCAATTGAAACGTTCGAATGAAAAATCAATTTACTCACGATCGAGTGCAAACTCGATAGGATCTTCTTTTGCTTTGGAAGCTAAGATCAACGCAATGATTAAAAAAATTGATAATGTTTTCTCATCGAATCAAATGAACTAAGCTTCCCAACCAATGTGTTATAAATGCAACGATCCTAATTATATAGCCGATCAGTGTCCCAATTCAGTCGAACAAATCAATGCTTTCAATAAAACAAAAAATGATCCGTTTTCTCCAACGTATAACCCTAGTTGGAGAAATCACCCGAATTTTGCGTGGAACCAAAACAATCCCAACACAAGTACGATTTGTCCTAATTATTTAGCATTCCCGAATAATGCTTCAAGTCCACTCTTTCACCCCAACAATTTTTACCAAACTTTGCGAGTCCGTCCCATAATTAACCACAATGATCAAATTTTCAACCAAATTCTGCTCATTCTTCTCAAGACGACAAACGTTTAAGTTCATTTGAGAAAACTCTTGAAACGTTGGCTAAGGCAACTATTCAAAGTCTTCAATAAAACAGCAAATTGCAAAATTTATTGACCTCATATATGCAAAACACAAACCAATCGATTGCAAAACTTGAAATGCAAATGAGTCAATTAGCTACGTCAGTAAGTGAACAAGAACGTGGAACATTCCAAAGCCAGCCCCTTCCAAATCCCAGAATTCAACACACAAAGTCAAATCAAGACCATGTTGTTCAAGATAGCGATGTCATCCAATTGAATGCTATCACAACACTACGTTCTGATAAACAAATCGATAATCAAGTCATTAACCCAAACGGATTACCCGAAACTTCTCTCGACATTTCTAAAACAATGAACGACTCAGAACAGAATGTGGAGCCAAACGTCGAATCGAATGCCAAACAAAATTCTTCTTCTTCTACTCGAGTAGACCCACCTACCGAGTATCGTGTCCCATTTCCACATCGTCTTTGACCAAAGAAACACTCGGACCAAATGGAAAAGATGTTGGAAATTTTTAAATAAATGAAGGTTAACATCCTGCTTCTTGACATCGTTCAACAAGTCCCCACTTACGTGAAATTTCTTAAGGACTTATGCACCCAAAAGCGACACACTCAAGTGCCTAAAAAAGCCTTATTAGCTGCCAGTTTGAGTGAAGTCTTGTCCCAATCCATGCCCGTTAAATACAAAGATCCTGGCTGCCCTACGATTTTTTGTACAATTGGAGACAAGACGATTAACAAATGTTTGATAGACTTAGGCACGAGTGTCTACTTGATTCCATACTCAGTGTATAAACAATTAGGCTTAGGTGAGCTCAAACCCACGAAAGTTACGCTTCAATTTGCCGATCGTTCCATTAAGAAGCCCGTGGGAGAAATCGAAGATGTGCTCATTTGAATAGGGCAATTTATATTCCCCGTTGACTTTATCGTTCTCGAAATACCATCCATGACAAATCCTGCGAGTCAAAATTCGTTAATTTTTGGCTGACCATTCTTAGCCACCTCAAATGCCCTAATCAATTGTCGTAACGGATAGATGAAAATCTATTCCGGAAACATGACTTTGGATCTTAATATTTTTAATCTTGAAAGCCAATCGAATAAACCTCATGACCAAATTTTGGAAGTTAGTGCCATTTACGAAAAATTTGAAAACGGGACACTTGATCTTAACAAGGAACGCGAGGTCGAGTACAAAAAATTATTTCATGATATTCACAACGAGATTGAATACACTCTTCCCTTTGAATCGCTTCCAGCTGAGTCTGAATCTCAACCTAATTCTTCGATTGAGGAACTCCCTAAGTTGAACCTCAAACCACTTCTCGATCACCTTAAGTACGCATACTTAGGTGAAAACAAAACTTGTCCTATCGTCATTTCTAACAATCTTTCTCTTGACCAAGAAGCTTCGCTTCTCTCTATTCTTTTGAAAAACAAAGAAGCAATTGGGTGGTCCATTACTGATATTAAGGGAATTAGCCCTGCTATTGTCCAACATCGCATTCACTTGATTAACGACGCCAAACCCACTCGTGATGCACAACGGAGGCTTAACTCAAAAATGAAAGTTGCGGTTCATGATGAAATTCTTAAGCTCCTCGATAACGGTATCTTATACCCCATCTCCGATAGCCCATGGGTTAGCCCAATTCATGTCGTGCCTAAAAAGTCCGAACTTACCATTATAAAAAATGATGCTAACGAACTTATTCAACTCGTACTCAAACGGATTGGTGTGTTTGCATTGATTATCGAAAACTAAATGCCGTAACACGTATGGATAACTTCCCTCTTCCTTTTATTGATCAAATTCTCAAAGTTTTAGCTGGCCACGAATTTTACTGCTTCCTTGATGGTTATTCCGGCCATAACCAATTCTAATCGCTCCCGAAGATCAAGAGAATACGACTTTCACGTGTCCATTCGGTACCTTCGCTTATCGACATATGCCATTCGGCCTTTGTAATGCTCCTACGACTTTCCAACAATGCATGGTTGGCATCTTTTTTGACATGATTGAGCGCTTTCTAGAAGTTTTTATGGACGATTTCTCTACCTTTGGAAATTCTTTTTCCCAATGTTTACATCATCTTGAGTTGGTTCTAAATCGATGTAAAGAAAAGCTTTTGACGTTGAATTGGGAAAAATGCCACTTTATGGTCAAACAAGGCATAGTCCTTGGACATATCATCTCAAATAAAGGCATTGAGGTAGACAAAGCGAAAATCGACGTAATTGCAAATCTATCCATTCCCAAATCTATTAAGGACATTCGATCATTTCTAGGACACGCTGGCTTTTATCGACGCTTTGTGAAAGACTTTAGCAAAATCACTCGTCCTTTGACGACTCTTCTTGGAAAAGACGTTCCTTTCGATTTTAACTCTGATTTTATCTCTTCTTTTGAACGTCTTAAGAATGAACTCATTTCTTCTCCAATCATTTGCGCACCTAATTGGGACCTTCCTTTCGAAGTAATGTGTGATGCTTCAAACTTTGCCATTGGTGCCGTCTTAGGATAATGCATCAACAAGATCCTTCACGTCATAAACTACATGAGTATGACTTTGAACGACGCTCAACTCAACTATACAACAACGAAAAAGAGCTTCTAGCTGTCTTTTTGCGTATGAAAAGTTTCGACCTTATTTGATAGGTTCACATATTACTGTGTACACGGATCACTCTGCGCTTCGATATCTCTTCGCTAAAAAGGATGCTAAATCTCGTCTGATTCGTTGGATCCTTTTACTTCAAGAATTTGACCTTATAATCAAAGACAAAAAGGATCCAATAATGTCATAGCCGTTCACTTATCTCATCTTCCGAATGCACCATCTTCTTTGTCGATCAATGAAAACTTCCCGATGAACAAGTTATTACGATTTCTATCGATCCATGGTACGCTGATACAGTAAACTACTTAGTCACTAAAGAAACTCCCTCATCTTTGTCCAAAAAGGACAATGTAAATTCATGTCCCAAGTGAAATATTTCTATTGGGACGATCCATACTTGTTCAATTATTGTCTCGACCAAATCATCCGACATTGCATTCTGGATAATGAGATCAGGAGTGTTCTTTCGTTTTGCCACGATCAAGCGTGCGGTGGACATTCCGATTGCTCCTGTGTAGTTTCTATTGGCCTTCTCTTTTCAAAGACTCGTTTGAGTTTTGTAAAACCTGTGATCGATGTCAAATTCTTGGACGAATTTCTTGATGAAATATGATGACTCTAAACCCCATTCTTACGATCAAAATCTTTGATGTTTGTGGTATCGAATTTATGGGACCTTTTCTCAATTCTTTTGGAAACTTGTATATCCTTCTCGATGTCGATTACGTTTCAAAATGGGTCGAAGCCGTTCCTCGAAAAACCAATGACCATAGAATTGTTGCGAAGTTTCTCAAAGAAAACATCTTTTCGAGGTTCGGCACACCTCGCACAATAATCAGTGATAACGGAACCCATTTTTGTAATCGTTCTTTTGAAACATTAATGAAGAAATATTTGATAACCTACAGGTTATCCACTTCGTATTATCCTCAAACTTGTGGCTAAGTTGAAGTTTCAAATCATCAAATAAAACAAATCTTGGGGAAAATTGTCAAAAATAATCGAAAAGATTGGTCTCAGAAATTGACTGACGCGCTTTGGGCTTACCGTACTGCTTTTAAAACTAACCTTGTGAGGTCCCCAATTCGTTTAGTTTATGGTAAAGCTTGCCGTTTACCCATTGAAGTTGAACACAAAGCGCTGTGGGCAATAAAGAACTCAAACTTTTATCTTGAAAAAGGTGGCAAAAATCGAAAATTACAACTCAACGAACTAGAAGAACTTAGGAACGACGCGTATAAAACGAGAAAATTTACAAAGAAAGAACCAAAGTTTTTCATGACAAGTCAATCCTAAGGAAACGTTTTCGCCTAACCAGAAAGTTCTTTTATCTGACTCAAGACTTCATTTATTCCCTGAAAAACTTAAATCAAGGTGGACCGGACCATTTGTGGTACGAACTGTTTTTCCACATAGCGCCGTGGAAATAGAAAACCCAAGGGATGGGTCGATTTTCAAAGTCAACGGTCATCGCTTAAAACCTTTCTTGGAATTTCCCAATAACCAAGAGGAGGAGCTCATGATCCTTCATGACCCAAGCTGCGACTAGTAAGAATGTTAACCCTCTTTTGTAAATATGTACATATTTTTCCCCGTTACATTCATTATATCATGCATTAACTATGGTGACACAGTCAAAATTGAGTGTGGAGGAAATCTCATTTTCATTTTTTTAATTCTTCATGGCATTTTTGAATTTTCATTTTCTTACTTGAAAAAAACCCCAAAACTCCTAAATCTCAAAATCATTTTCTTTTAAGCATTTTGATTTATTTTTGAAGAAACACTATGGGAAAAGTATAAGTTTGGTCAATAAATTGAAATTTTTGAAAATTTATTTGTCTTAACAAAAATAAAAATGAAGCTGATTACAAATAACAATGGTTTAACTAGTACATAGGAAGGTTCATCTATGTTAATTATGAAGTATGTTCTAATTGAAAATCTTTGTTTAAAAAAGTGGTAAATTTAAAGTAAAGGATAGAACATCTTTATCTTCTAAGTTAAATTGGTCTAAGATGATTTTGCAAAAAACTCTCTTTCTTCAAAAAAAAACTTGAAAAAAAATTGTATATATGTAAATATTTTCTATTAACACCTACGGTAGAACTTTTTTAAGAAAGCTTTTATATATGTATTCTTCTGTTTTTCAACTTTATTATTTGGCTTATGATGGATTTGGCACTTGTGAGGGGGTTTATTATTATTATGATTATTGTTATTGTTATCTTTGTACTCTGATTTTCGTGAGACTGAGATGTATTTTCATGAGACACGAAATAGTTTGAGTTTTTGAGACATGTTATATTTTTATGACTTATTTTGGATGAAGTTACATTTTGAATGTCAAGTTATTATTTATATGTTTCCGCTAATTTTATTTATTTGTCTTGTGAATCTTAGTCTCTATGATGCTTTAGTTATACCTGTAATGCACCACATTCTTTGGTGTGCTCTTTTGGGTATATTAAGAGATGTGTGGTGTTTCACAATCATTCAAGTATCAACTAATTTTCACCCATCACAATCAATCATCCAAATAATCAATAATTCACAAAAATCAACCAATTATCGATAATTGGGGATTTTACTAGCAGTTTAATTCTGATTCCAATTTAGTTGTTAATTCAAAATTTCTAACATATAAATTCTATATCGATTTGCATATTAGTTAAATTTTAAAACAACAATCAATAAATTTAAACCACTTAATAATTTTTAATTTAACTAACATAAAAATATTCTAGTCAAATGTGCGCGTATAAAAGACTCACCTTTTTATTTGAAACTGAAAATATTTTCAGCTTTAAATAAATCTCACTTCGGTTCCAAGTTGAAGCCTTCATCGATGCGATCATTTCGATCGAATCTGATATCATATGAAAAATTTATTAGTAAACTAGTATAACGATAATTAAAATTAACAACTAATAATAAAATAAAATAAAAAGAAAAAGAAAAGCTCACCCTCATCTCTCTCGTTCACGCAAACTATAGGCCTTCCCCCCTTCTTCCTGATTAAGGTTGCAACTTGCTCTGCTATTTTTTTAATAAAGCAATCGATCTCCTCTGGCTCATGCGTCATCAGGTGATTGGAGTTCCATCGAGTGCCACCTTCCCACGTGCCTAGGTCGACCACCCTACTACCGTAGTCACCGCCCGCATCTCCCAGTCGCCGTTCAAGCCATACAACATCTAAAACATGGTCGAGCTTTCACAGCCGTTGTTCCTCCAATTACATTATTTTTTCGTTCGTTTTTTTTCTTTTTGATTTTCGATCGTAGCTCTCTTTTTTTATTTGAAGACTTCATTTTCGATTGAATCTTAGACTAGAAAAAAGAGAGGAAAAGGAGTGGTATACGGGGAAGAATAGGAACATGGGTGGGTTAGTGTACGAGTGCTAAGAAGAAAGTATATGTGTGTGTGTGTATATATGTGTGTGTGTGTGTGTCTATATATATAATATTGGCAAATATCTGACCAAATTGCTCATGAGATTTTCCGACTTCCAAATGACGCGTGCCGCTTGCATTTATAATGTTTTACCCCCATTCTATACACAATGGAACTAGTCCCGAGGCCTAATTCGATTGTATACGGAAGATAGCTTTTCAAAATCGATTAATTTTAATTAAATTCTGAAATAAATTTCTACGCGTTTCAAGTTCACACGGCCAAATGACAAGTCAGATCACTGCGAAACTTGAAATCCTACAATAATTCACTATTATGGATCCGATGAAACTGGTCTTGTCAAAATCCGAGACGGTGGGCAAAATGGTTATTTTCACTTGTTAAATAAAATATAAAATTTTCAATTTTTATTTATCCACTTAAAATTCCAATTTTAAATGTTAACAACCTTCATTGTCATTTGAATAAAATTTAAATCAACTTCCGACATCATTTTCAATCATATAAAATTCATAATTCAATTATTTAAATAATTCCAGTATTAAATTTAAACAATTTAATTATTCGATAAATTATAATAATAAGTCATTAAATTTTATCACAACCATTTTTTATTCAATAATCATATCAAATTCTAAAACTTAAAATAGTTAAAAATAAGAGTCGTTACATTCTCCTCTACTCAAAACTTTTCGTCGTCGAAAAGGCGTTAAGTAAAGAATTTAAGACACAATATATTTAATTCAAAATAATCACTTATAAACATAAACATCTTATTTGCAAAACTATTACTACGCTCCTACAATACCACTACAATATCAGTTTTTTTTGAAAATATACTTATATATAAAAATAAGTTATAATATTTATAAAACTTCAAAAAAAATTTAACTTTCGGATTTACGAAAAATTTCGACAGAGTCTCATTTGCGCGTTTCGATCGGAAACTTTTTACAATATAATATATAACAAAAATATACCAAACAGATATGAAATATACATCTCATCTCAATGATGAGGCATCCGATGGGAAAAATATAAAATCGCGGTATGTAATCCGAGATACATACCTTCTTGTTAATAATACGAGCGAGTTCGCTCGTATAAAGCAAGCAAAAGCAATCTAATGCATAATGAAGCTCCAAAAGCTAGCATACGCCATCCACGCCCACTAAACACTCAATAACCAAATAAGAACATATATATAAAGAGTAAAATTGATATATAACGTGGATTATGCAATAACCATAAACGAATATAGAAAATGCAACAAAGCAAACATCCAACAAATAATATCCATCCAATCTTATTCACAACAATACCAATCCACACTTCCTAATGTCAATATTCAGTTTATTATACTTTCATTTCCTATCAATATTAAATTAATTTACTTTTAATTCATTGACATTTATTTCGTCTATATACAATTTGTTTGCTTTTAATTTATTCACGTGGATTTCTTTTGAATTTAATCGGTTCACTTAAATTTATTCATGTTCAATTGATTAACATTCATTTCCTTAATCGTTCAATGGATTTATATTCAATTCATTTGTCTTTTATTTTTACATTCAACTAATTTGGTTTTGATCCATTTTTATTCAATCAACCAATATTCATTGCATTCACATTTGATTAATTACAATTTAAGGTATTTACTTTCAATCGATTTAATTTCAATTGATTAATATTTATTTTAACGACTTTAATTATTATTTATTATCAATGAAATTTTATTCCATTCATTTAAATTTATTTCACTATCACTTAGTATTTTAATACTAATATTATTTATAAACTATTTATGTTTATCATAAACATTTTACAAAACTGCAACTCAATTTTATTATTATCCCATAGCTTAAGTTTATATTAATCCATTTATTCACTTCATTAATTTATTTCATTGATTCAAACTCATATAATAAATTTACTTAAGTAAAATTTATTTTATAACTCCAATTCATATTAATAATTTTTTTATCACCATCAATTTTATTCAACTCCTCTTAAGTTAAACTTCAATTTATATTTTATTCCCTAAACTTATTTCATATTCAACTAATTACGACTCAACTTTATTGAAACTCATTCTATTTTAATTTATTTAAATCCAATTTAAATTAAATTCAACTGCTCATATTAATTTTACTTACACTCATTTATTTTATTTTATTTCTTTCACTCATAAGTTACATATCATTTTAAAATTCAAGTTCATATTCATTTGATCAATTCATTTTATAGCTTAAATGAAACTAAATTACTTTATTAATTTATCTGGTTTCATTTAATATTCAATTCAATTTATTTATTATTAAGTTAAACTTTATTTCATTTTAATCCATTACTCATTTTATTTAATCTTATTCAAGTTAAATTTTCTTATCATTCACATTCAACAAATTTAATTTTTTTTTAGCTTACAAATTCTCAAATCTATAAGTTATACAATTTATTCATTCAAAATTTCATTTTACCTAATTCGTTTTAAATATTTTTCATTTTATTTAAGCTTCTTGTGTTAAACTTTGTTTTATTTACTAAATTTCACTAACTCCATTTAATTTAACATTCCTTAGTCAAACATTTTATTTCGTTTCTAAAATTCAAATTTCACTTTTGTTTGCTTAACCAAAAATTTAACCATTTTAAATTTGGTTTTATTTTCCTATTCAAATTTATAAGTTGCAAACTTATTTCCTTTCTATACTATATTAAATTTATAGGTTCAAAACTATTTTTATATATTTATCAAATCATACTTGGAATTTTTTTCCACAATCAATGTTTTAATCGAAAATATATTTCTTTCAATTGAAATTCTTACGCCGAAACTCGAAAATGAATGCCGGCGATGCTGCAGTTATCTCCAGAACTATTTCCCAATGACTAAGGCGAATTCAAAGTTTTATTTATTTAAAAAATCCTTTCAAAATATTTTTCTAGTCAAAACTCTTTCAAATAATATTAATATTAATTTTGAAAGCTTCGAAAACAATTTTGAAAACAAGAGGATTTTAAATTCGAAAATTCTCAATTTTCAAATCCTTTTATTTATAATATAACTCAAACAATTCCATTTCTTTATTGTGAAAATATATCATTAGTTTACATGTTTGTTATTTTAAACAATTCTTATTGTAATTAAATTTCAATTCAATTTAATTATTGAATGTTTATAAAATAAAATACACAAACTATTCGTTTTATTTTAATTCAGCCAATAATCGATGATAATCAAAATATTATCATATCCTAACTACTTCATTAATAATTATATAAGCTTATGAAAGTTATAAATTCATATATAAAATATAATTTGGGTAAAATTATTTCGTTTACCCGATTTAAAACACCATTGTGTCGACTTGCCTCATTTAAGTGTTTAGAAACCCCTATTGATAACATGGTATCCCACGCATTGACTAGAATTCATAAACAACACAACGGATAAGTAAACACAACATAAAATATTTTATAACACTAACAAGTATGCTCTCTCTCATACACACACACACACATACATACATACGCTCAAACAGACTCAATCTAGGATGTTACTACCCTATCTCTAATGAGTCAAACCCCACAAAGCCAAGGTTATCGCTAAACCAAAGCTCTGATACCAACTGTGGTGACCCATATTTCGGAAGGTTTAAATCGACAATAAATCTATACATGTCAAACTTAAACAATCTGAAATGTAGATAATTAATGGGGAGAATTAAGAAAAATAAGAAAAGAAAAAGAAAGCAAACACAAAATCTCACAACAGAATGATAAAATATAATAATCAAATAATAGTTCATGAAGTTGTATATGATTGTAATTTATATAATATTTATCAGAGTTATATGCATACATCTGGGATAAATAAATAATGCAGCAGAATAGCATGATGCAGGGAATAATAATAATAATAATAATATACCAAATCTTCATCTTCGTCCTCCATAAAATGATCTTCAATATGCTGAAAACTCAAGACTGACCCGAGCGTAATGGAAAAACATAACACTCGAGTCAGGACTGAAATACTCTTATGTAAGTCAAATAAATATCATGAAAAATGAGCGTAACGCTGTTAGAGATGTTTACGGGATTTTACATCTCCTATCCAGCGTATAATGTGCATGCAATAACTTAAGAGATGTTACGGGATTCTCTATCTCCTAAGGATCCGTTAGACTATTTATATATAATAGTATGCGCTATAGTAGGTAATATCTATCTGTAAAAAATAATATCAAAATAGTGTTAAGGCTTTACATTGATCCACCTTAATACATTTCTATAGAATTAAACCAAAGTCTATAATGAGCTCGTACACGCGAGGCAATGTCCAAGGTAGGATTCTACTAGTTTACCCTTTCTGGCTGGTCGTAACCATCCGTGGCCGACCATGACAATTAATCCAAACAAAAGGGTGCACCCATCGAGACAAAATCACGATAGTAATACGCATGATCAACATCGCTAGAGGTAGCTAACCTTATTAGCCAGATATATGCTCATATTTTAGTCATTTTAATTATGACTCGAATTTCAAGGCTATCCATCATCGTTCTCTTACTTCATTCTAGTAAATGTTCGCCAATTCAACTACTACATTCTGGATATCATCCACCACAAACATAGTTGTCAAGGTGGTTCCAATATTGATAAAGAGTATGCAAATAAGAGGCTCCAGTCTCTTTAACAACCAAACGTCGTTTTACACACCGGTTGGTACTTTTATATTTTGAAAACAATTCGTACCTGATATTAAAATATCATATTCGCTTCAAAATCAATTTCATTTCGAAATATAGTATTTACTTCAAAAATCATATTCAGTTTGATACGTCATTTTCACTTGAAAATATCATTTCACTCCAATATCTCAATTTTACTTCCAAAATTGTTTCGAACTTCAATTTAGGTTATAGCTTCATTTTAACCCAGTTCGTATTTAAATCCAGGATTTAAATATAGCATCCTCTTTTTGACCAATTTGAATTTTTAGAAAATAGTTTGGATAATTTTAATATACCTTAAATAGTTAAAACAATTTAATAGAAAATACTTTGAGTATTAAAAATGGTTCGCATAGTAAAATATTATGGAAAATAAAAATAATTCGAATATTTAAGAAGATAGATTTAAATAGTTTATACTAAAGTAATTTAATAAAAAATATTGCCAAACTGATTCAAATTCCAAATTTCCCAATTCAAATCAGTTTCCATTTCCATTTCGATTTAATTGATTCAATTCCGATTTCAAGTCGAATTTTACTTCGATTCCAATTTCAATTGAAATAAATTTAATTTCGATTCTAATTTGGTTTCGCTTTCAATTCCAATTGATTTCAATTTCAATTCCAACTTGAATAAATTTCAATTCAATCTCAATTTAATTTCAAATTCCAATAAAATTAATTTCAATTTCAATTTAAAATCGAAATCTTTAAATATAACTCAATTCCAAGCTCAATTTTGAAATATCATTTTATAATACTTTTACTTAGCAATATTCAAAGTTCGAATAAAAGTCCAATCTTTTAAAACAAATCAGTTTCTGAAATTCATATCATATTCCGAATATAACTTTAAAATCTCAACTTCGATTATTTAAACAATTTCGTTTACCAATTTTAATTTCAACGTTTCAAGCTTAAGTAAAATAATTTGATTTCCAAAAGTTCGATTTTTATTTCTTTAACTCAAAACTATTTAAGTAATGTTGAATCAAAATTTTAAAATCATTTAATATAACCAACATGGTGTCCGTATATAATTATCTACCCCTATGGCCAAGTGAATCCATTTTTTCAGTTTTAATAAGGAATGGATATATATCATTTCAATCCAAAATAAATGCCACAAGTATATATCATTTCAATCTATTTCTTAATTTATTTGAAATAATTCGATTTAAAGTTTTATATGCTGCAAATAATATACATGATGATAGCATGATATATATAAAATAAATAAACATCCAAGTCAGGCGTTTAATTCTTATTCCAATTTAACCATTAATTCAAAATTCTAACATATAAATTCTATATCGATTTCCATATATATCAGTTAACTTTTACCAAACAATAATCAATAAATTTAAATCACTTAATAATTTCAAATTTAACTAACAAAAAAATATTCTAGTCAAACGTGAGCGCATAAAACACACCTTTTTATTTGAAATTTAAAATATTTTCAACTTCATATAAATCTCACTTTGGTTCAAAGGTGAAGCCTTCGTCGATACGAATCAACATTATTCATTTCGATAAAATCAGATATCAGAAGAAAAAGTTATTAGTAAATTAGTATAGCAATAATTAAAATTAACAACTAAATAATAAAATAAAATAACTAATAAAAAGAAAAGCTCACCCTCATCTTTTTCGTTTATGCAATATACAGGCCTTCCCCCTCCTTCTTCTTGATCAAGGTTGCGAGTTGCTCTGCCAATTGTTTTGTAATAAACGCGATCAATCTCCTCAGACTCACGCATCATTAGGTGATCGGAGTTCCATCGAGTGTCACCTTCCCACATGAGTAGGTCGACCATCCCACTTCACTGTCGCAGCCCTCACTTTGTAGTCACCGTCCAAGCCACATAACACCCAAAAAATGGTCGAGCTTCCACAATCGCCGTTCCTCCATTCACACGACTTTATTTCTTCGTTCGTTGTTTTTTCTTTTTTGATTTTCGATCATAGTTCTCTTTCTTTTTTTATTTGAAGGCTTCGATTTCGATTGGATTTGAGATTAGAAAAAAGGAATAGAAGTGGTATATAGGAAAGAATAGGAACGTGGGTGGGTTTGTGTACGAGTGCTAAGGAGAAAGTGTGTGCGTGTATAACATTAGAAAATATCTAACCAAATCGCTCATGAAATTTTCCGACCTCCAAATGACGCGTGTCGCCTGACATTTATAATGATTTATCCCCATTCCAAACACAATGGAACTAGTCCCGAGGCCTAATTCGATCGTATGCAGAAGATAGCTTTCAAAATTGATTATTTTTAACTAAATTCCAAAATAAATTGCTACGCATTTCAAGCTCGCACGGCCAAACGGCAAGTCCGATCGCTATGGAACTTGAAATCCTACGATAACTCACTATTATCGATCCGATGAAATAGTTTCGCAAAATCAAAGACAGTGACCAAAATGGTTATTTTAACTTGTTAAATAAAATATAAAATTTCCAATTTTTATTTATCCAATTAAAATTCCTATTTTAAATGTTAACATCCTTTATTGTCATTTAAATAAAATTTAGATCAACTTCTGACATCATTTTCATTCACATAAAATTCAGAATTCAATTATTTATATAATTCCAGTATTAAATTTAAACAATTTAATTGTTCGATAAATTACAATAATAAGCCACTAAATTTTATATCTAACCATTTTTATTCAAAAATTATATCAAATTCCAAAATTTAAAATAACTAAAAATATGGGTCGTTACACATGGTATTCTTGAGCCGTTGCCCAAGCGTTCAAAAATGAATTATCGTGGGATAAAAATAAAGCATAGAATAGAAAATCTCAAAACGAATTTGTTGGTTAAACATAACAATAATATAGTACATAAGGTTACTCCCTAACATGTAATTATCAGAGTTATACATAAGTATCACAATCAGCTTTGGCAGTTATAACAGCTTGTCTTTACATATGCTGAAACAAAATATACTTACAAGAACTAAACAAACAGGGGAAATAGATAACTAAATAGATAAAGGCCTCCTACTTGGATGCCTTCTTCAAAAGAGCCCATAAAGACCTGCTACTCTTGGACTACTCAAATTTTTATGAGTACCAAAGAGTTTAGGAGAATAAACAACTCCGATCAGATAATATATCTGGTATGAGTAAAGACCTAAAAAATAAGCGTAATTAAACAACAAAATGTGAGACAGACCGCCAAACGCAGAATTGGTTTCCTCTCACTAGAACATCAACCAAATGTAAAGAATGGATATAAATATTAAACATCGCAAAGAGTGCTATACTCTTCTCGATGCAATTAAGAAAAACAAATTTGAGGGTTTGAATCAATAAGGAAAAGGATATTTACTAATAACGATTGGGAGAGTGCACCCCCTTTACTAAAAGAATAGCTCTAGAACATATAGTTAAGAACTCCATTGGCTCTCAGAAACCTCTAAGCCGGACCCCACCAACTGTTATCGAGTATCTGAGTATTTTACATCTTAATGTGCACAATCAAATCCAATCTAGAGTGGATGTGAAAATATCTTAATGGGAGCAATCCCATATTGTTTGGGCCTCACTCGCTCTTTGGGTTTAGTCATTTCCGACAAAGGATAACAAAACTCAAATAAGCAACAAATCATCTTAGAATGACAAAACAAAGAAGGCTAAGGCAATCAATAGTCAAAAACTGACTATCGAAGATAAAAAAATGATCGTATATGGACAGTAAACCTCATATTCCTACCACTACTTGTCAATCTCAAACTTATACTATTTCTTATTTAAAAATGAAGTCGGACAAATGAGGGTAGTGTCACCTCTAGGTATTTCCTTGACAATAATTCTAACTTTCGAGATAACGATAAGTTTCCATACCTCGATGTTTAGTGTCAAGAGTGTTATTAAATTCTTTTCATATAAGCAACGTCATTTATGGAAACTTCTTTTCCATAACCGAATCAAAATTTTACTTTTAAAACCAAATTCATGTTTGGGATTCTCATTACATGTTTTTTTTTAACTTTAAACATCTTTGTAAAAATGGTTTACTAACTTTAAAACACCATTATAAAAAGGATTTAATAACCTAAAACATTATTATTAAATTGATTAATCATCTTTAAGTGTCTTTAATAAGAGTGGCTAATTATCTTTAGACTTTGTTAATTAGTTTGATTAATTAACTTTAAATATCCATAATTAAAAAGGGTTAATCACTTTAAAACATCATTAATTAAATTAACTAATTAATTTTAAATCCCATTAGTTAAGTTGATTAATTAATCTTAAAACATTATTTATTAAAAGGATCAATTAATTTAAAATATCATTAATGGAAAGATTAATTAAATTAAAACTAGTTAATTAAATATAGAAGTAATTGATTAAGAATGATTAATTAATTTTTACACCATTAATTGGAACAATTAATTAACGTTAATCAATCATTATTTAAGAGATTAATTAAACTTAGTCGTCATTTGATAAACTGGTTAACTAATTTTAAACATGATTAAACAAGTAATAAATTAATTTTAAACACATCGTTATTAAGATAATGAATTAACCTTAAACCTCATAATTAAATAATTAATTAAATTTAAATCATTATTCTAATTAATTTAAATGCATATTATTCAAAAAATTAATTAACTTTGTAAAGAAAAATCAAGTTCGAAAGTAAAACAAAAGATGTTGAAGCGATGGTATTTTTTGAAAGTGTCGATATAGCGATAGCCACTCTACGGACACCTTAGGAACTACTTTCATTTTCATCCAAGCATCACATCACATAACATAAGTAATGCATATATATACAAGGTCCATAACAAATCACACAACATGTAGAGAGCATCACTTATAACATATTTAACCTTCCTACTAACTTTTCACATTGTTTACTAACAACCGAGATGTCATCTTTCCAAAGCATAAACCAAACCAACAACTATCACATTACAATACATATACAATAAGCACTAAAAAGATAATAAGCTGAATAATATTAAAGTTAAAAACTTTTGGTTTAAAAGATGAGATTTTACTCACCGAAATATCCACTAAATCAAACCGAACTTTCACTAAATCTCGGTTTAGCCTAAGATCTTGGTTTTTCTTTTGGAAAGACTTGATTTTTGTAGGCCAGTAGGAAATATGACTTGGCCTAGGGCTTAGGATAGCTTGGCCTAAGTGGTATATGGGTGTGTGGGCTTGAATTTGAAAGAAGAAGTAGTGTAGAGGTGGAATATGGTGTAAACAAGTTAATTTAAAAGGAAAAGCTTTGATTTTTAACATTTTAAATTAAAATGGTAGCTATTAAAACACTTTAAAAAGCTTAAGGAGAAAATGTAAAAACTTTGAAAAGGATGGAAAATGAAATGGTGAAGGCGATAGAAATTTTGAATTAGTTTTATATTAAACGAAATCATAAAATTACCAAAATGACCCTAAGTACAAATGCCCTCCATTCAAATCATGCCACATCATCACCCCATCCTTCATCTTCTCTTGTACATGTTGGAATGAGGGAGAGGTCTAATATACATCATGCAATACCCTTAAGTGTACTTATGTGTAAGTATTAATGTGACATTTCATTCTTATCTTATTTAATTTAATTTTAAACTTTTGAAAATTGTCACATACTTCTTCTCCTTAAGAATACATATATTTATAATTTTAACATACCCAATTAAATACTTATTATTTATATAATTATGTGTTTAGGTGTTCATAATATTTTAAACAATTTTTTAGATAATAAAAAATCAGGATTTTTGTAAAAGCTTTTTTGTCCCATTTTCTATTTTCTTTTGAACTAATTATTTTTGTAAACACATTTTAAAATCATTTTCCCATCCTTAGTTATTATTAAAAAGAGTTTACTTTAGTTATTAAATCTGATTGATTATTTAAAATTATATTAAATATTCATACTTTAAAGGGGTTAGGTTATGGGTCGTTACACTCTTCCCCTTAAAAGAATTTCATCCTCGAAATTAACACTTCAGGAGATAACTCGGAATAACTCAAAAAGGCATATATTATATCAGGAAACCCATATAAAAAATACACATTAAGAAACTATATCACAACAGTGCATGTAGAATACATAAAAATAAACCACTGTCCTAACATCAACTTAGGATAAACTTCCCTCATAATATCTACAGTCTCCCAAGTGCAATCTTTAGGATCTTCACTCCAATGTACTTTGACCAAGTCCACAAACTTATTCCTTAATCGTTTCTTATCTCGATCGACAATTTTAATAGGCTTTCTTACAATGGTTAAGTCAGGCTCAACTTTCGCATCCTCCCACTGAGATCTTGGAATAGTCAAAGTAGGATCATGAACATACTTACGTGGATGTGATACATGAAAAAAAAATCATATATATCTAACCACCTAGCTGATAACTCTGCTTTATATGCAAGAGTTATTGTCCTCTTAATTGTCTTAAAAGATCCAATAAAACGAGGAGCTAGCTTTCCTCCTTTCCCGGATTGAATCACTCCTCTTATCGGAGAAACTTTGATGAATACATAGTCCCCAACGGCGAACTCCAAATCTTAGTGCCTTACATCTGCATAGTTATTCTACAGACTCTGAGCTCTCATTAAGTGCTTTCTAATCTAATCCATCGTATTCATGGCATCATAAATTATATCTGTTCCAAGTACTAAGCTGTAATGACCTGATATTTTCAACCATTCGCATCCAAACATGCTAGAATTGAATTGTTCAAAATACCAGATTGTAAGTTTATATTTGGAAAAACTTAGCATATACAGTAAATAAATAATCATAGAATCATAGACACAGAGTAATAATATGCAGCGGAAGCAAAAGATAGCAGTTTATGAAGCTACTATATATATAACAGAGTTAAATAAGCTACAACAAAAGTCTCGAATATAATAGTCAAATACAAGAATCAGAATACATCACCGGAATCAACTGAATATTTGAAAGCTGGGTAGATAGCGGGATCTCCAAGCGAAGCTCCAACTCCAAAGGTGAGTCTCAAAAGCTGAACCACTCAGTCTGACCCGAGCGTAAAGCAAAACACAAAACACTCTAGTCAGGATTAACATTCTTATGTCAATAAATCTAACTCAAGTGAAATAACAACTGAAATACAACTAACTCAAAGGATGTTTGGGACAACCATCCTCTAAGGATCCGTTAAACTGTCTACTATGTAGTAGTGTACACTAAGTAGATAATGCCTATCAATAATATAAAGTATCAAAATAGCATTAAGGCGTTACCATTATCCCCCTTAACACATTTTGATATAAGCCTCATAGTCTATACAACACTGTAAACTCACCGTAAACTAGTGGCTTATCAGGGAGTACTCCATAGGTATAACACAAAACAAATCATAGTGGTCGCCTATATGGATACGAGTATGACAAGGCACATGAGGCAATACCCAAGGTAGTGAAACTACCGTTTGCCTGATCCAGACCGGTGAGAATGCATCGCCGCAACGATTGCAACACCACGAAACAACACTCCAAATCAAGGGTGCGCACCAATCAATAACAAGTAATGAGTAGTTTACGAAGAAGTGTGTTCGCTCGAGGTGGCTAACCCCACTTGGCCCGACACGGCTCCTGTTTTAGTCATTTCCAATTTGACACAAGTGTCAAGGCTATCCATTATCGTTCTCTTTCTTCAGTCATCACGTACATCATTCCAACCACTTCATTCTGGATCACACTCCGCGTATAGTTATTAAAGTGGTATTCGATTTAGACAGAGAGTATGTCTATAACCGATCCCGGTTTCTTTAATAACTTTCGTAATTATTACACCGATTGGTCATTTAATAAATTTCAAAAACCAAATCAATTTCAATCTCATTTAGAATTTGAAAGTCAACATTTTATTTCTCTTTTTATATCAATTTCCATAATTTCCGTTTCAAAACTTCCAAATTTACCATTTCAAAAGTCTATAATTTAACTTAACTTTTTATTTAAAACAATTGAAATATTGATTTAAATTCATATATAGGTTTCATTCCATAATCATTTAAATTAATTTAATTTAACATTCAAAACAATTTAAATTCATTGATGGATTCATTCAGTAATCATTTAAATTAAGTAAGTTTATCATTTCAAAATAATTTCAATTGAATTTCCAATTCATTAAATCAATCACATAAGTTTACCTACATGATATCAAAACTTATAAATTGAATTAAATTAAATTCGTCAAATTAAATTCTTTAAATTACAAGTGTCATATTAATTTCCATCAATTACATTTTATTTCTCATTAAAGAAATTCAATTTCACTTATCTACTTATTTAATTTAAACAAATTTCAAAACTTATTTTTTAAAGAAACTCAATTTCACTTATTAAAGAATTCAATTTCACTTATTAAAGAATTCAATTTTATTTAATTATTAAATAATTTTAAAACTTAATTCAATAATTTGATTTCAGAAATCATAATGCTTGGAATCATAACACTTCTCACTTAATTGTTTAAATTTAAATAATAGTATATACAATAAAATATTTTATAATTTAAAATAGTTTATATAAAATAATTTATATTATAATAGTTTATGTGTAATAAATTTATAAAGTAACATATATAAATAGTTTTAAATATAATTTAAAAAAAATACTTTATATAATAAAATGGCTTCCTCAAAATTTCACAAATCGATTCCAATCAATTTAAATTCCAAAATTCAAATTTAATCAAATCTCAAATCATCAATTTTAATTTATTTCAGTTTCTCAATTATTCATTTCGCAGTATATCAATTTCAAATGCAGATTTCTAACCACAAATAAACCATTTCAATTTTAATAGTTTCACAGTTTTAAATATTCAGACATTTCAAAACAAGAATTGATAATTCCATATATATATATATATATATATATATATATATATATATATGTCCATAAGTTTCAAATCGATTTCTAATTAAATACATTTCTTAATTAAATACAATTTCAAATCTATCTTCTCAACCTTACTTTGTTAAGTCATTATAAACTCTATATTAAAATATAATTTAAATACTTACTCAACCGTATTATATCTTAATAAAATCAAACTTGATTATTAAGCTTGTTTTATATTAAAACAAATTTTTGCATAGCTTAAAATAAAAAATTTAACAATATATAAAATAACATTTGTATAATATCTAACATCAATATTTATATAAAACCATATATTTCCTTCCAAAACTATAGTAATCATTTCAAATTATTTATATATAGACCAATGGTGTCTGTATATAATTTTCTATCATATGGTCAAGTGATAATGATATTTATCATTTCGATCCGAATTTAAATATATACGGGTATATATATCATTTCAACCCGTAATCCCAAATTCAATTCAATGAAAATCGCTTGGGTTTATCATTTCAACCCATAATCATTTTCTCCTATTCTACAGATCGTTTGGGTATATATCATTTCAACCCATAGTTGTTCTATACTAACAGGGAACTTGCAGATTGATAACAGATATGATAATAATAATAATATAACAGACATATATCATCAATATAAATAACAGATAATGGTGTCAGATGTCACAGGTGAACTGATACAGGTAATAACATATATATAACAGTGTAAATAACTAACAGCAGCATATTTCAATTTGTCGTTTCAATTGAAATCAAATTTAATAAATAAAAGAACGTTAATAGTGAATGATTTCTCACCTTTCGAGGCTAGAGATGAACAAGAATGAGAGAACATTAGATGACACGGATACACACAATGGTATTGAAGTACGAATCCAATCACGAATTTCATAGCAAAGCTAGATTGGTACGAATTGGATAGACAAGCCGATAAATCTGAATAGATAAATGAATCAGTTTTGATATAAACTGAATTTTTTTTAGATTATTGTTTTAAATTCATACATATATTCATAAAGATAAAAAAATTAGTATTAGATCTAAAACACACATTTTCTTATATATACAAAAATCAGTCTTCATTAAACATATATATGGAGATCAATATATTTGTAGATTATATAAAAGAAATCAAATAAATAACTAATAGGTAATTGCATGCTACTTACATAGAAAAAGTGACCCTGTATATTATAACCACAGATTACTCCAAACAACCTTTATAAAAATATAAACGTAAAATACAACAGTTCTTACATAACAAATATCTGACTTTGTATATTATATATGTATATTTTCGAAAGACCAATATTTATAGAAAAACAAGATAACATACAATGCTATCAAGCTGCATGCGAAACATTTGTATAGACAAAATATTCTTATATCTACAATTCCTGTTATTACCCACTTTGAAAAAATATATATAAAATGATACATAAGTTTCCAACTCATTTTATATTTATAAATTGATAATTATAGTATACATTACAATTCAATCAAAATGATATACATAACGTGGAGTAATTTATAAAAATGAAAATAGCTGTACACAAACTCATGCAACCCTTATAACTTAGTTTATATACTTAAAAAAATGTATTTTCTTTCAAAGTTTCAGATATATATAAATTCCCATGCTCACGCAGATAAAAGAAGGGATGTCAGGCTAGAGTCTCGGGCGGAGGGAGCAAGACCAGGAGAGGCTAGGAGTTGGTGTCTTCGGCACTGTTGGCTGTGGAGGCGGAGCACGAGGTGGTTGCTGACGTGGGTGAGAAGGCGCGCGACCCGATTGGTGGCGGGTCCGGTGTCAAGGTGGAGATGCTCGGCGGGTAGTGAGGGAGGAGATTTGATGTGTGCTCGGGTTAGCATAGAGGAGCGGCACGGCAAAGCAAGGCTCGAATTAGTTGAATCAGTGGCTCACGGCTAGGAGGGATGAAAGCCGGGTGCAGGCCGAAGCTAGATGGTCGAGGGCGGAGCAACAAGGAGAAAGCAAGGTCGCGCGATGTTGCGTTTGTTGGGTGGAGATTGTGACTTGGTGCAGATCGGTTCAAGGCAGCGCGGAAGGCCGGTTGGGATGAGGTGTGTGGTGAAGTCATGAGGAACGGAAAAGCGGTGGTTGAAATGTCAAAATGGAGATGAAACGTTGATGCGAGAAAATGATTGAGGAGGAAAAGAAACCATTGGTTAGAACTGAGTAAAAGAAGAAGGACATGTGACCTGCTATTCATCAAAAGAAGCATACTAACCGGTTGGAATTTGGGATAATAAAAGTCATGGAGACACCAAAAGTTTCATACGTGAATTGATGGAAGTAAATGCCAATGGGTATCTGGTTCAATTTGATAGATAGATGAAGGGTCACGGGAAAACAAAGGCTCAAAACGATAGCGATGCTAATATCGTTCCATATATTTCGCCGTCTTCCAGATTACGAAACACAAAAATGAATGTGTTGTGGAGATCCGTATGAAAAGACGATCAAAACGGTATACAGATGTCAGTTGTATGATCATCCGATCAAAAGTCGATAATCGGTACCAAAAATGCTGCAATTCTGTCAGAAATAAGATAAACGGGCCAATAGAAGTCCAAATTTGGAGAAACGAAATATGATGTCTCACTCAGAAGATGATTTACAAATTTTTCTATGTAAACATATTCAGGTTTGGAAAATATTTTATTATCAACAATTATTAACTGACTTGAATTTAATAGAATTTCACAATGAAATAAACTTTCATAAAATCAGAAGGAAATTTATCTTCTTTATTTAAATATACTTATTTCAAATGTAAAATTTTAATTTCAAATATTATTGTTCAAAATTTCTCTAAAATTCAATTAAATACGTTAATAAAACCATTAAAATTTTACGGGTCGTTACACTCTCCCCCACTCGAAACTTTTCATCCCAGAAAAGGGAGGAGGTAGGAGAATAGAAACACCAGAAAGAAAATAGATTGAAAACAAAGCAAAATAATTAGTTAAAACCATATAAATTTAAATTAATTTATACTCAACAATTGATTTTAAATTCAAGATAATTCATTAAATTGATTTTGTTTCAATTCATTCATATTTGATACAAAGATTTCTTTCAATTTATTTCATACAAACAAAATTTTATTTAAATTTGTCTCATTTACTATTCAGTCGACTTATTATTCTATTTATCTCTATTAACATCTTTTATAATTAAAATTTTAAGTGTATGACATTTATTATAGCCCCTCAAATTTTATCTATAAAATCTTTTAACATCATTTTACATTGTATATTATTCAATTACAAGGTTAACTTCTGAATAATTTAGGTAAGTTATATAATTTGGAATGCAATTAAGTATTATACGAGTAAATATTTCCTTACTAAATTATTTCAAAATTTAAATATTTATTCAAAATTTTGGTTTTATTTTGAAATAAAAATCACCTTTAACATAAATTTAAGAATTAAATTTCCGATTATCTTCAAACCGTTCTATAAATAAATATACATATACTACATATATCAAATCAAATCTATAATCATATACTTATATATATAATATATATTATAAATCAAGTCATTCTTAAAAAGTTCAAATCAAGTTCATTTTCCAAACAAAAGAGTAGAAAATCTACTAAATGGTCTCTCCACTTTAAAACTCGAAAATGAATGTCGATGATGCGGCCGCCATCACCGAAATTATTTTCCAGCAACAAAAGAGAAGAGCACTGATTTAACATCTAAAATTCTTTGAAATGATTTCTATTCAAAAATACTTTAAATAATATACCTTCTAAAACTTTAAAACCAAAGTTTGAAATCACCGAAATTTAAATTCTCAAATTCTTGATTTAAATACATTTCAAATTCCAAATCAAATTATTGCCAAGTTTTATAAATTCATTTATTTATTATTTCCGACAACAAATTCATTAACAATCTAATTTCAGAAAAATTTATACTTATATATAATATAATCATACAAAACTATTTTATTCACCAAATTCGAAAATACTATTGCGTCAGCTTGCACTGTGTAAGTGTTTTGGAAATCCTATTGATAGCGTTGATAAGACGAATCGATCGAAAGTCCAAATCAACATCAACAGCTCAAACAACACAATATATATAAACATTTTTAATATTAATTTACAAATACGCTTCCTCGCTTGACAATACAAGAATGGATTTCAAAGTAAGGATAGAGATTCAAATTTGATAGACCCATATCAATGAAAAATTTGATTCGAAGATAGATTCGAACCAAAGATAAGATGATTAAATAACAGGATAGGAAGATGGATAAGTTTATATAAATCGTAGGCAACCTTAACCGGGTCGACCGTGACTTCAAGAATAAGATCGATGCAGAATTCCAAGGCAATTCAACATTCGATCATAAGAGGTAGAATTCAAGCATAGCAAGAGATAGATAGCATCGTTAACCAAGGATATAGAAATCTCTGGTAAATCAAGGCCTATTGTAAAGGAGTTTCAACCCTTTACAGACTATTCAAAGATTGGCGAGACCGTCGATTTTTTATAGAGATCATTCAAAGTGGAGTTATGTGATACTCCAGAATCAAGAAGAATACAAATAGGGAGAGACAAGAATGGATTTTGGAACCGAGGGGAGTGTTTCAAAATTCAAAGGAAAACGAGTCAAAAGGAAGAGATTCAACCTCGAATGAAAGTGATTCTTTAAATAAATTTACCGTATATCCTAAGTTTGCCTAGAGCCAAAGCTCTGATACCAAATGTAACGACCTGATATTTTCAACCATTCGCATCCAAACATGCCAGAATTGAATTGTTCAAAATACTAGATTGTAAGTTTATATTTGGCAAAACTTAGCATATACAGTAAATAAATAATCACAGAATCACAGACACAGAGTAATAATATGCAGCGGAAGTAAAAGATAGTAGTTCATGAAGCTACTATATATATAACAGGGTTAAATAAGTTATAACATAAGTCTCGAATACAATAGTCAAATACAAGAATCAGAATACATCAATGGAATCAACTGAAGATCTGAAAGCTGTGCAGATAACTGAATCTCCAGGCGAAGCTCCAACTCCAAAGGTGAGTCCCAAAACCTGAACCACTCAGTCTGACCTGAGCGTAAAAAAAAACACAAAACACTCGAGTCAGGATTAACATTCTTATATCAATAAATCCAACTCAAGTGAAATAACAACTGAAATACAAGTAACTCAAAGGATGTTTGGGATAACCATCCTCTAAGGATCCGTTAAACTATCTACTATGCAGTAGTGTACGCTAAGTAGATAATGCCTATCAATAATATAAAGTATCAAAATAGCGTTAAGGCGTTACCATTAACCCCATTAACACATTTTTATATAAGCGTCATAGTCTATACAGCACTGTAAACTCCACCGTAAACTAGTGGGCTATCAGGGAGTACTCCATAGGTATAACACAAAACAAATCATAGTGGTCGTGTATAGGGATACGAGTATGACAAGGCACATGAGACAATACCCAAGATAGTGAAACTACTGTTTGCCTGATCCGGACTGGTGAGAACGCATCGTCGCAACGATCGCAACACCGTGAAACAGCACCCCAAATCAAGGGTGCGCACCAATCAATAACAAGTAATGAGTAGTTTACGAAGAAGTGTGTTCGCTCGAGGTGGCTAACCCCATTTGGCCCGGTACGGCTCCTGTTTTAGTCATTTCAAATTTGACACAAGTGTCAAGGCTATCCATCGTTCTCTTTCTTCAGTCATCACGTACATCATTCCAACTACTTCATTCTGGATCACACTCTGTGTATAGTTATTAAAGTGGTATTCGGTTTAGACAGAGAGTATGTCCATATCCGACCCCAGTTTTTCTTTATTAACTTTCGTAATTATTACACCGATTAGCCGTTTAACAAATTTCAAAAACCGAATCAATTTCAATCTCATTTAGAATTTGAAAGCCAACATTTCATTTGTCTTTCCATATCAATTTCTATAATTCATGTTTCAAAACTTCCAAATTTACCATTTCAAAACTCTATAATTCAACTTAACTTCTTATTTAAAACAATTCAAATATTGATTTAAATTCATATATAGGTTTCATCCATAATCATTTAAATTTAGTTAATTTAACATTCAAAACAATTTAAATTCTTTGATGGATTCATTCAGTAACCATTTACATTAAGTAAATGAACGTATGTGACTTTTCGACGCTCGAAAACCGACGTCAATACGTCCACTGTATCAACTGCCGAGCAGTCGAATGCCGAAAAACCGTACCGTTATGGTTAAAGAAGAAGAAAAAGATAGAACAGAACAGAAAGAAACAACAGAACAATATCAGAATCTCGCAATCGCAGCGGAACAACATATAATAGATAAATGAATAATCTTTAAACAAAGAACTATATCAGTTATTACATAACATTACATTACATTACATCATCAGAGTGTACAATAACAAACAACAACAAACATCGGAAAAGAAATACTATATACTAGTGAATACGCCATGCCATCCAACTTGCCTCCAGCAACTTCTGAATTCCAGAATATCCTGATAACATAACTCTAGACCGCCCGTGTGGAAATTGGTGGGCACCCAGAGTTTAGGGGGGAAAACAATAAACTCTGAGTTAGTCATGTGACTGGTGTGAGAACTAAAACAGTTATTTATCTTTAAACAAAGAACAGGATAATCTTAAAATAGATTCGCAATGCTTTTTTAAAAATGAAACTACCATAAGGCCTCCCGACACTCACACAAATGCAAACGCAGACTTGGGGGAGATTTATCCTTATGATAGTCAAAGATGCTTACTATGCAAAATCAAATCATTTTTGATATTATTATTAGTGAATAGTGTAGAAAAAATCATTTCGAAAATAAGGATATAAATCTTAGCCAGCATAGGTACCATTATATTATTAATTCCATTTAAAATATCACTTCCCTAAAACACTTAAATATATTATTCACTGTCCTAAAATCGTGAATATTCTCCGTAACCAAATTCAACATTTTTCTACACATTTTGTTTAAAGGATTATCTACCGTCCAAAATCGTGAATATATCTCCTTTAAAAATCTAAAATAATGACTTATCAAAATAAGTCGGTTTCGGATTTGTAAAACAATATTTATAAATCCCCATTTATATTTTTATAAGGACTTCAATTTACAAGATTTAAAAATCTTACTACTTATAAAATTCCATTTATAACCTCATTTTCAGCATTAACAGAACTTCTTTTATAATTCCATTATTTCGATTTATAAAATATATATTTTATAAATCTCATCTATAAACCATTTATACTTATTCGAAAATCTCAATGAAAATGCCAAAATCTGATTTATAAGTTAATTTCTTATAAATCTTTTATTTTACAAAAATCTATTCATTTTATAATTTCACAATTTTAATCTATAAATTTTATTCACTTGTGAAATCCATTTATACTTCATTTTAACACTTATAAAAAAACTCGTTTTATAATTCCTATATTTTTTTATTTATAAATATTAATCTTAGAAATCTTTTATATAAACCATTTATAATGATTCAAAAATCTCAATTTAAATAAACCAACCCTTTTAATAATTTACAAAACGTTATTTAAAACTTATATAACTCCAAAATCATACTTAAGCACTATTTTCCAAAAATATAACTTTTATAAAAATAAAATTATAATGTTTATTTATTTTAACAACTAAAAATTTAATAAAACGTATACTTTCAAAAATCACGTTAAAATTCTTTTTAAAATCAAAATCATTATTTTAAAACTTCAAAAATGGATCCGATGATGCAACAGCACCAAATAGTCAATCACGACAACAAAGACATCATATATCAGTATATGACAATCAACAAATATCACAATATCTGTAAATAAATAAATACTGGCGAGGAATCCAGTTGGATCCCTCCAACCTGTTTCCATGCATCCACCGATGTTAGCACAATACCAATTCCGTTCCACTACTGAATATCGCGGTATATAGGATTTATAAAATATTATCCGCTATTATGCGGCGCAATAGGGTCTCATCTGCTATATAATGCGGGAAAATCAACTCCAAGTACATAAATAATACCAATTTCACTTTGCAGTGAAATATTTGCGGTATATGTTTTTAATAAATAACATCCTCTTAATATACGACGTAAAATATCTATTTTAACAATCAGTAGATAATAATTTATCATCCGGGCATACAATCAACAATTTTAAATCTAACTATTTAAAATTTAAATCGAAACTATTCGATTGAGTGAGAAGTTCTCTGTGAGGACCCGCAAATCCGTACTCCTTGAATATACACTAATCTCCATTGATTAATTCAAGATGAACAGAAAAACGAATTCTCAATGTTTAAGAAAAAGAAAAAGACAGAATAAGAGAGAAAAAGATAGAAAATAGAGAGAAAAGAAAATAGAACGGAAAGAAAACAACAGAACAATATCAGAATCTCACAATCGCAGCGGAACAACATATAATACATAAATGAATCTTTAAACAAAGGACTATATCAGCTATTACATTACATCACATTACATTTCATTACATCAGAGTGTACAAAAACAAACAACATCAAACAGCGGAAAAGAAATACTATATACTAGTAATATGCCATGCCATCCAGCTTGCCTCCAGCAACTCCTGAATTCCATAGTATCCTGATAAACCTTAACTCTTGACTGCCCGTGTGGAAATTGGTGGGCACCCAGAGTTTAGGAAGGAAAACAACAAACTCCGAGTCAGTCATGTGACTAGTGTGAGAACTCAAAACAGTTTATTTATCTTTGAAAACAAAATAGAGGAATATTTTTAAAGTCAATTCGCAATGCTTTTAAAAATGAGACTACCATAAGGCCTCCCACACACACACACAATGCAAACGCAGAATCGGAGGAGATTTCTCCTTATGATAGTCAAAGATGCTTGATACACATAAAAAAAAAACATTTGATATTATTACTAGTGCATAGTGTAGGGAAAATCATTTCGAAAATAAAGATATAAATCTTAGCCAGCATAGGCATTCCGCACTTATGCCTACTTTAGCTACCATGTTCAATAGCAGGTTACCGCCACATTCCATGGCAGGTTATACAACTAAAACCGTACAAGATCGTATTGTTTCTTTGTATTTCCAACAAATGGTTAGGCCAAGGAACTTCCCATTGCCACATGAGAACGCCTCTGGAAGGGCGTCCCCGAGAACCAAACCGGATCTCTGCCAACACAAGGCCGGGTTACCCCTAACTGGGTAACTACTGACACGAGTATGCCATCCCCCGGTGCTTTGGACCTTTAACCGAGAGCTCTCTAATCAACATCACACCATAATAATAAGTGTTTCAACATGACTAAGCATCTGGGCTCCATACCATGATACCACCCTTTTCCAGAAGGAAATGCACATACCCTAAAGGGAGCTACCCCTCATAACCTTGCCGCATCTTTCCTGTTTTGACCATTCCGGGGTGTGAGGCTCGACGAAGTCTCGTCCACAAAGCCATGCTTTATACAAAAGCCATGCTTTGGGTCAATAAATGATCATAGAAATGATCACCAAGATAAACGATCAAACAAATGATCTTATCACAAATGATCAATGCAATGATCATTTCACAGCAACACTCAGCATGTCACATTACCAAATTGGGAATATATCGCTGATAACCTTCAATTACATAACCTCTGAGCTCGTACGTCTCATAGAAGGGTGTTAAGCTAAAAGAATAAATTCTCCGCCACCAACAGAAATATATTTGAAAGAAATCTGCTTTATATCTCAATTTGTAATGTCAGACATACAATCCATACAAGTCTGTTCCGGGATCGAACAGAACCGAAGGCACTTACAAAGAAGTCCTTGCAATCCGGATAATCTCTAATCATGTCCGGACTTCCCATCACATAGGGGGTCTCTATACCGTAGCTACTCGGTGCAAAGACAATCGACGAGTTGTCCTTTCGCTTTCAAAAATATCCGGTCTTCAACACCGGTCATCAATGCTATCCATTACGTCGTATCACTATCCGGAATGGGTAATCCGAATAACGAGCGCAATAATTTAAAAATAAGTGTAGCACTCAAATTCAGCAAATCCCAACAAATACCTTTCAAAGGTAAATATTGATAGTCGGTTATTGAACTATCAATGGATATGCACAACATCACCAGATTCCAAATAATTTTCCAAATTATTCATTTCCTAAAAATATCTTTACAAGATATATAATTTCAATATGTCAAAAATAAATCAATATTTATTTTTAACCAAATTATCCTTTTCATTTATAAATTCCATAATGAATTTATACTTCAAAATATTTATGAATAAACGATTTCAGTTATTCATTTTCAATTTATCTTCAAAAAGATAAATTCTCAAAATATTCACTTTATATTGGAAAACATTTCCATACTTACTTAATAAGTAATTCACAAATATTTTTATTTTCAACCTTTGGAAAATATTCAATATACTTAAATCGAGATTAAGTACATATTTCATTCTTTAAGAAAATCATTCTCTTATCCATATTTGTTTGGGCCAAAACGAATGTTGCGTAAAACATCATTACGACAACCCAAAATCACTAGTATAGGGATTCGAAATTAAAATAGATATATAAATCCCAATACTATACAAAACATTTCCTTTCGGAAATCATTTACTATAACAACAGTGTTATAATCCACCATTTCCTTTTATTTCTCGAAAACGTCTATTTCAACAATGAATGTTGAAATCTATGGTTTCGAATCTCAACGCATTTTAAAACATCGTTAGATCGTTTTAATTCTGTTTAAAATATCACATCCTAAACATTTTCTTTAACACATTATTCACTATTCAAAAACATGAATATACTTGTTAACCAATTTCATCACTTCTATACATTTTATCTTAAAGGATTATTCACTGTCTAAAACGTGAATATAACTCCTTTCATATGCTATAGCAATTTACTTATCAAAATAAGTCGTTGCGAATTTATAAAACAATGTTTATAAATTCTATTTCTATTTATTTATAACAACTTTCTTTATAAATCACCTTTATTAACCTATTCGATTTATAACTCAATTATATACCGAAAGTCCATATTATAAGTTAAATGCTTATAATTTATTTGATTGAAAAAATCGTTCCTTTAACTTCCCAAATTATAAATCTTATAACTTATAAGATTCATTTATTTACCCAAAAATATTCCTTTAATAACTTCACAAATTTTATAAAACTACTGCTTATAAAATTCCATTCATAACTTCACCGTTTATTATTCTATAAATTTCATTCATTTATGAAACTCATTTACAATTCATTCTAACACTTATAAAAACTCGTTTTATAATTCAAATATTTTAATTTATAAATTATCAATTTATAAATCTTTTATATAAATCAATTTATATTATTATTTTAAAACATCTTTAAACTCCTTTAAAATTTCATCATTTTGATTTATAAAATAATTAAATTTTATAAATCCTATTTTTAAACTTTTCACAATAAATTCAAAATATCCCAATTTAAACTATTTTATAAAATCTTTAACCCCATATTTTCAAAAATCAACTTTTTAACTATATTTCTCAAAAATCATTGTTTTATAACATTAAAATTATAACGTTTATTTATCTATAATGGATCAATTCCAAAAATATTTTATTTACATATACTTTCAAAAAATCACTTTAAAAATCACTTTAAAATTCCAAAATTTGGTCCAATGATGCTACATACCAAATAGTCAATCACGACAACAACGATATCATATACCGATATGATAATCCATCAAATATCAAAATATCTGAAATCAAATAAATACTGTTGAGGAATCCAGTTGGATCCCTCCAACCTGTTTTCCTGCATCCAAAAACATTAGCACAATATCAATTCCGTTCCAGTACGAAATTATCGCGGTATATGGGATTTAAAATATTATCCGCTTAATAGACGGCGCAATAGGGTCTCATCCGCTATACAATGCGGGAAATCAACAACTGCAATATATACATATGCCAATATATATATATATATTGCTATTATATATAATACCAATTTCACTGTTTATGAAATATTCGCGGTATATGTTTTTAATAAATAACATCCGCTTACTAACGGCGCATAATGTCTATTTTAACAATCAATAGATAACAATTATCATTCAAACATGCATTTAAATATTTTAAATATAACTATTTAAAATATTAAATCGAAACTATTCGATTGAGTGAGAAGTTCTCACCTTGATTTCAATTTTGTTTTAGCGATTTATTTCGAATAAAATTAAACGGACGTTTAATTTTACCCAAAATTCTCACTAACTCCAAACGACTCCAATCCAATTCCATAGCGTAGTGCTCGTCCATACGATTCCAACGCAACTAGTTTCGCGCGTTTTCGACCTCGTATGAAAAAGATATGCATTTTACAAGTTTTACACGAATTTTAACTTAATAATTACAACATAATTAAATTTTTATTATAACCTAGATCATAGCCGCACGATTTCAACACCCTAGATCAGCCGTTCCTTCTCATCTTCCTTCACGCGTTCGAACCCATCTCTAGCCGGCCCTAACCCTAGTTCACGCGACAACCCCGAGCCCTTCCACCTCGATCAGGAAGCACCACTTCGTAGCCTCGACCAAGAGCCACCTTCGGCCAGAAAATCTCAAGGCTCGGTCCCACCTAGCTCGCGAAAAACGAACCCAAACGTGCGTCCTTCCCTAGCCCATTGCCGTTGATTCGCTCCACTATTTTCGATCATACACGTTGAGATGCTAGATCTCAACGCCCTCTACAATCTCGTAGTTGAAAGCTTCTCGAAACAATCAGTGGATTTGAAGTTAATGAGGGAGAAAAAGGATAAGGTCTCGGCCGTTGAAAAGGAGGGAGACGGCGGCCTGAAACCCTAATATTTATTTTATTTTATTTTGTGAATGAGGGGGGCTATTTAAAGAAGTTTGAACGACACTATTCATTCTGGAATTTCCAAACTCCGATTTACGCACAGTGACCGACGTTTCTAGGGTTTATCCCGCGTTCCGGATACAATGGAACAGGTTTCGAAAGCTAATTCGGTCATCTGTGCGAGTTATGGCAATAAACGTTCAATTTAAATTAAACCGATTTACCGAATTTTCTAGGCGTTTTAGCTTGCACCGGACAAACGGTAAATCCAATTGACTTGAAATTTGAAACCTTATAATAATATCACATTACGGATCCGATGAAACTGGTTTCGTTGAAATCCGACACTGTTTGAAAAATGGCTATTTTAACTCGCCAAATTAATATTAAAAACAATTTCTATGCGTTTCGAGCTGCCACGATCAAACGATAACTCCGATTGCTACGAAAATTGAAATCCGGTAATAACAAACTATTACGGATCCAATGGAACTAGTTTCGTCCAATTCTGAGACTGCTCAAAAATTGACTATTTTCACTAGTCGATTAAATATTAAAATATTCAATTTTCACAGATAAACTCTTAATTCGATTTTAAAAGCTCTAAAATATCGTTCTAACTCCAATATGATAAAATAAAATTTTACAAACCATTTTCAATCATATTTTACCCAATTTTCAATTATTTCCATAATTTAACATATTAAATTATCCAATTAAATCAAATTATTCAGAATAAAATTTATTCGACTTATAATTTCACTTATTAATATTTAAAATTAATTAAATATTCAATTTTTAATTAATAATAATTCTGGGTCGTTACATACTTCCCCCCTCAAAAGAATTTCGTCCTCGAAATTAACAAGTAAGAAAAGTTACAGAATCTATTAATTTTCCCAAAATCCAAAGTTAAACTTCTTACAATACTTTACTAAGTTTTCAAATCATACTTAGTTATCTTTTCAAAACCAAACTATATCATTTAACTTTCAATTCCAAAATCAAAGTTATAGTTTTCAAAACTTTTCAATTTTCTCAAATTTTTTCTAACGCCTTAAATTTCCGGAAAAATTCGCCATGGTCTCCTTTGCGCGGCTCGATCCGAAAAAAAATGACAGTATATATATCACAAATATACATCTCATCAAGTAATGAGGCATCCCGCAGGGAAAAAGTGTAAAAGTACGGTAACTAATCCGAGATATGTACCTTATATTTTATTAGTGAGCATATACGACTAATATAGCGCGAAAACGAGCTCCAAATGCGAAGCAAACGCGATCCGCACCTACTAAACACTCAACAAACAACATGAGAAACATGTATATAGACAATAGTATCGATATACAACATATAGCAACATAATAACTATATATTCCAACATAGCAAATGCAACAAAACAACAAATGCAAACATCAACCAACTAGCATCCAACTAACATCCATAACCAATAAATATTCATTCATATTCTCATTAATATTAAATGAAATGGTTTTCAATTTAATCACATTTGATTCATTAACAGTGGATGTTTTTACTAACATTTATTTTCAATTAGTTTATATTCACTAATTCATATTCAAGTTGGTTCACTTCCAAATCAAATTCAATTCTCTTTAAGATTCACTTAACTTCCAATTAGATTTCAATTACTTTAGCTTCTAATTTCATTAACTCTTAATGAATTATATACAATCAACTAACAATCAAATAACAACCAATGTTTATTTTAATTACAACAAAATTCCTTTGCTTTCAATTGGTTTAATTAAATTGATTTTCATTCAATTATTCAACTTCCAATAACATTAGATTTTAATGAATTAACACTTACATCCATCATTTCATACCAATTATTCACATTCAATTGATTAATATTCAATCCATTAATTCAATTCAATTACAATTCATTTATATAACTCAAGTTCACATTTATCATTTAACTTTATTAATTTACTTTGATACCAATATCAACTTCATTCAACATCTCTTAAGTTATACTTCATTTAATAAACATCACTTGATATCAAAATATCTGAAATCAAATAAATACTGTTGAGGAATCCAGTTGGATCCCTCCAACCTGTTTTCCTGCATCCAAAAACATTAGTACAATACCAATTCCGTTCCAGTACGAAATTATCGCGGTATATGGGATTTAAAATATTATCCGCTTAATAGACGGCGCAATAGGGTCTCATCCGCTATACAATGCGGGAAATCAACAACTGCAATATATACATATGCAAATATATATATATATATATATATATTGCTATTATATATAATACCAATTTCACTGTTTATGAAATATTCGCGGTATATGTTTTTAATAAATAACATCCGCTTACTAACGGCGCATAATGTCTATTTTAACAATCAATAGATAACAATTATCATTCAAACATGCATTTAAATATTTTAAATATAACTATTTAAAATATTAAATCGAAACTATTCGATTGAGTGAGAAGTTCTCACATTGATTTCAATTTTGTTTTAGCGATTTATTTCGAATAAAATTAAACGGACGTTTAATTTTACCCAAAATTCTCACTAACTCCAAACGACTCCAATCCAATTCCATAGCGTAGTGCTCGTCCATACGATTCCAACGCAACTGGTTTCGCGCGTTTTCGACCTCGTATGAAAAAGATATGCATTTTACAAGTTTTACACGAATTTTAACTTAATAATTACAACATAATTAAATTTTTATTATAACCTAGATCATAGCCGCACGATTTCAACACCCCAGATCAGCCGTTCCTTCTCATCTTCCTTCACGCGTTCGAAACCATCTCTAGCCGTCCCTAACCCTAGTTCACGCGACAACCCCGAGCCCTTCCACCTCGATCAGGAAGAACCACTTCATAGCCACGACCAAGAGCCACCTTCGGCCAGAAAATCTCAAGGCTCGGTCCCACCTAGCTCGCGAAAAAAGAACCCAAACGTGCGTCCTTCCCTAGCCCATTGTCGTTGATTCGCTCCACTATTTTCGATCATACCCGTTGAGATGCTAGATCTCAACGCCCTCTACAATCTCGTAGTTGAAAGCTTCTCGAAACAATCAGTGGATTTGAAGTTAATGAGGGAGAAAAAGGAGAAGGTCTCGGCCGTTGAAAAGGAGGGAGACGGCGGCCTGAAACCCTAATATTTTTTTTTTATTTTGTGAATGAGGGGGGCTATTTATAGAAGTTTGAACGACACTATGCATTCCGGAATTTCCAAACTCCGATTTACGCGCGGTGACCGGCGTTTTTAGGGTTAATCCCGCGTTCCGGACACAATGGAATAGGTTTCGAAAGCTAATTCGGTCATCTGTGCGAGTTATGGCAATAAACGTTCAATTTAAATTAAACCGATTTAACGAATTTTCTAGGCGTTTTAGCTTGCACCGGACAAATGGTAAATCCAATTGACTTGAAATTTGAAACCTTACAATAATATCACATTACGGATCCAATGAAACTGGTTTCGTCAAAATCCGACACTGTTTGAAAAATGGCTATTTTAACTCGCCAAATTAATATTAAAAACAATTTCTATGCGTTTCGAGCTGCCACGATCAAACGATAACTCCGATTGCTACGAAAATTGAAATTCGATAATAACAAACTATTACGGATCCAATGGAACTGGTTTCGTCTAATTCTGAGACTGTTCAAAAATTGACTATTTTCACTAGTCGATTAAATATTAAAATATTCAATTTTCACAGATAAACTCTTAATTCGATTTAAAAGTTCTAAAATATCGTTCTAACTCCAATATGATAAAATAAAATTTTACAAATCATTTTCAATCATATTTTACACAATTTTCAATTATTTCCATAATTTAACATATTAAATTATCGATTTAATTATCCAATTAAATCCAATTATTCAAAATAAAATTTATTCAACTTATAATTTCACTTATTAATATTTAAAATTAATTAAATATTCAATTTTTAATTAATAAAAATTCTGGGTCGTTACATTCTCACCTTGCTTTCAATTTAGTTTCAGCGTTTTATTTTGAATAAAATTAAACACGCGTTTAATTTTACCCGAAATTCAAACTAGCTCCAAATGACTCCAATCCAGTTCCATATCATAGTGTTCGTCCATGCGAACCGAATGCAGCTTGTTTCGTGCGTTTTCGACCTCGAGCCTTTTAAACATTATACGAATTATATAATTAAATTTACATTTTATTTAATTTTTTTAAACCTATAACACTTCAGAGCCGGCCTAACCTTAATCACGCAACCCAAAACGAGCATCACTATATCGATCAGAGACTTCCACGCGAATGCCCACGGCGAACTCCACCTCCACCAGTAGACCGCACGTGCACGGCCTCCAAATGCCCTCGAATTTCATGCGTGACCTGATGGTGAACGGCAGCCACTTGTGGCCTCCACACAACACCAATTAGAATCTCCACCGTTGGATTTGTCAATCACGATGTCCTCTACGTTTTTCTAGTTGAAAACTTTGGCTAATAACTGATGGATTGAAGAAATTTGAGGAAGAAAGAGATTAAATTTTGGCCATTAATCTAGAGGGTGGCGGCTGCTGCTTAGAGCTAGGGTTTTGGAGCAAAAGAAAATAATGGTTCCTTTTTATAGAAAATTTACCAAAAATCACTATTCATCCGATTTTCCAAACTCCAAATCTCGCGCGGTGACCGGCGTTTCTAGGGTTTATCCCGCATTCCGGACACAATGGAACAGGTTTCGGAAGAAAATTCGACCATCTGTGCGAGTTACGACGATAAACAATCAAATTTAAATTAAACCGATTCAACTAATTTCTATGCGTTTTGGCTTACCCGGACAAACGGTAAATCCAGTTGACACGAAATCTGAAACCATGCAATAATATCACATTATAGATCCGATGAAACTGGTTTCGTTGAAATCCGAGACAATTTGAAAAATAACTATTTTAACTCGTCAATTAAATATTAAAATATTCAATTTTCGCCAATTAACTTTTAATTCGATTTTAAAAGTCCTATAACATCATTATAACTCCAATATGATATACTAAAATTTTCCAAATCATTTTCAATCATATTAAACCCAATTTCCAATTATTTCTGTAATTTCAAATATTAAATTATCGATTTAATTATCCAATTAAATCCAGATATTCGAAATAAAATTTATTCGACCTATAAATTTCACTTATTAATATTTAAAATCAATTAAATAAACGAATTTTAATTAATAGAAATTTTGGGTCGTTACAAACTTCCCCCCATAAAAGAATTTCGTCCTCGAAATTACCAAGTAAGAAAAAGTTACAGAATCCATTAACTTTCCAAAACAATTCGTTCGAATTAAATTTCAAATTCATTTGACTGTTTAACTTTTTCAAAATCCATAGTTAAACTTCTTACAATACTTTACTAAGTTTTCAAATCATGCTTAGTTATCTTTTTCAAAATCAACTATATCGTTTAACTTCCAATTCCAAATCAAATTTATAGTTTTCAAAATTTTCCCAATTTTCTCAAAAAATTTCTAACGCCTTAAATTTTCGAAAAAGTTCGCCAGAGTCTCCTTTGCGTGGCTCGATCCGAAAAAAAAGACAGTATATATATCACAAATATACATCTCATCAAGTGATGAGGTATCCCGTAGGGAAAAAAGTGTAAAAGTACGATATTTAATCCGAGATATGTACCTTATTTATTATTAGCGAGCATATACGGCTAATATAGTGCGAAAGCGAGCTCCAAATGAGAAGCAAGCGCAATCCGCACCTACTAAACACTCAACAAACAAATGAGAAACATGTATATATGAAAATAATATCAATATACATCATATAGTAACATAACAACTACATGTGCCAACATAGCAAATGCAACAAAAGTAACAAATGCAACCAAAACAACAATCCATCATCCAACTAACCAAATAAATATTCATTCATATTCAATTTCAATTAGTATACATTCACTAATTTACATTCAAGTTAGTTTACTTTCCATTCAATCAAATTCAATTTCATAGCTTTCCATTTATCAATTCAACTTCATTAACACTTAATGAAATATACAAAATCAATTTACAATCATATAATGACCAATGTTTATTCAACACAACCAAATTTATTCAATTTACATTTCTTTACATTCAATTTGGTTCGACACATTTAATTCCAGTTGGTTTATCATTAAATTGTTTTCCATTCAATTATTCGGCTTCTCAATTTCATTAGCTTCTAATGAATTTACACTTACATTCATTATTTCATATCAATTATTTACATTCGATTGATTAATATTCAATCCATTATTAATTCAATTGCTAATTCATTTAACAATATAAAGTTGAATTTCATTTATATAACTCAAGTTCATATTCATCACTTCTCTTGATTAATTTACTTCGATACCAAAATCTACTTTATTCGACTCCACTTAAGTTATATTCTCTTTCAAACACCATTTTTTTAACTTAACTTAAGTTTCCACTTATAAATCCAATTCAGATTTCATTTCTGTTTAACTTTTTACCAAAGCCAAATTTATTATCTCATATTATAAGTTCAAAACTCTTTTCACTTATATTCAATAATTACCACTTGGATTTTTATTGATTCACTTATACTTCCCTTAATTTAACTCCATCCTTTAAGTTAAATTTATTCTATCAAAATTCAAATCGAATAAGTTATCAATTCATTTATCATTCCCATAATATTTTAAATAGGATTCCAGAGTCTTTTCAACCTTTCAAAACCATTTTTGAAATCAATTCAAATTATCCTTTGAATTTCAAAACCCAAACTCAAAATTTTTCAAACAACTTTCATTTAAAACAATTTGGCAGCAATCCCTCTTTTGGAAACCCGAAAATGAACATCGATGATGTCATGATCATCATCGGAATTATTTTCCAGCGACCGAAAAGAGTTTAGAGCTTTAATTTCTCCAAAACAATTTTCCAAAATATCAAATCCTTTCAAAACACTTCTCTGGAATTTTATTTTCAGATTATAAATCACATTTACAAACCTTTTACTTATATAATTTCACTTCTTATATATAAGATTATTTCACAAGTGTAAATCATTTTAATTATAACTTCATAGTTATAATTCATTTGTTTGTACAATTCATTCTTTTACAGCTGTTGTTTTTTATTTAACTTATTCAACAACCAAACAATCAATTCCTATACACTTTAATAATTCTGAAAAATTATCCCTTTATATATAAAATATAATCGAGGTAAAATTATTTCATTTACCCTATTTTAAAATGATACAATGTCGGTTTATCTCGTTTAAGAGTTTAGAAACCCCTATCGATTACGGTTGTACACCCCGCACCGACCAGAATTCACAAACAGCTCAACGGATAAGCAAACACAATATAAAACATTTTTATATTCACTAACTAATACGCGCTCATAGCTATTATTAAACTCACACTCATTCTAGAGTACTACTGACTCTATCTCTAATGAGTAATACCCAATAGAGCCATGGTTGTCGCTTAACCATATGCTCTGATACCAAATGTAACGTATGCGACTTTTCGACGCTCGAAAACCGACATCAATACGTCCACTGTATCAACTGCCGAGCAATCGAATGCCGTAAAACCGTACCGTTATGGTTAAAGAAGAAGAAAAAGATAGAAGAAAAGAGAAAAAGATAGAACATAACAGAAAGAAACAACAGAACAATATCAGAATCTCACAATCGTAGTGGAACAACATATAATAGATAAATGAATAATCTTTAAACAAAGAACTATATCAGTTATTACATTACATTACATTACATTACATCATCAGAGTGTACAACAACAAACAACAACAAACAGCGGAAAAGAAATACTATATACTAGTGAATACGCCATGCCATCCAACTTGCCTTCAGCAACTTCTGAATTCCAGAATATCCTGATAACCTAACTCTAGACTGCCAGTGTGGAAATTGGTGGGCACCCAGAGTTTAGGAGGGAAAACAATAAACTCCGAGTCAGTCATGTGACTGGTGTGAGAACTAAACAGTTATTTATCTTTAAACAAAGAACAGGATAATCTTAAAATAGATTCACAACGTTTTTTTAAAATGAAACTACCATAAGCCTCCCGGCACACACACGATGCAAAGGCAGACTTGGGGGAGATTTCTCCTTATGATAGTCAAAGATGCTTACTATGCAAAATCAAATCATTTTTGATATTATTATTAGTGCATAGTGTAGAAAAATCATTTCGAAAATAAATATATAAATTTTAGCCAGCATAGGTACCATTATATTATGCCTATTATAGCTACCATATTAAATGGCAGGTTCTACAACTAAAACCGTACAAGGTTCGTATTGTTTCTTTGGATTTCCAACAAATGGTCAGGCCAAGGAACTTCCCATTGCCACATGGGTACGCCTCTGGAAAGACGACCCGAGAACCTAACCGGATCTCTGCCAATACAAGGCCGGGTTGCCTATCAAACTAGGCAACTACTGACACGAATATGTCATTCCCCGATCGTAACCGATCTATATCCGAGGATCCTCGATTTCCAACAACTACAAAGCAATAAATTTGCAGCAACAACATAGGTTAAGTATCTGAGCCCCATACCATGATACCACCTCTGTCCAGAAGGAATGACATACACTAATGGGGCGCTACCCCCTAATAACCTTGCTGCATCCTTCCTGTTTTGACCATTTCCGGGGTGTGAGGTCCGACGAAGTCTCGTCCACAAAGCCACGCTTTATACAAAAGCTGTGCTTTAATCATATATGCTCAACAGCACTTCGTATGCCACATTACCAATTTGGGAATGTATCACTAGTAACCATCAATTACCTAACTCTAAGGGTGTTAAGCTAAGAAAATAAATTCTCCGCCACCAACGGAAATATATTTGATAGAAACCAGCTTTACATCTCAAATTGTAACGTCAGACACACATCCATACAAGTCTGTTCCTGGATCGAACGGAACCGAAGGCACTTACAAATAAGTCCTTGCAATCTGGATATTCACTAATCACGACCGGACTTCCCATCACAAAAGGTAATAAATTTCTATATCGGGGATCGGCCGATGTAGAAACATTCGACGGTAATCCTTCCATTTCCACAAATATCCGGTCTTCAACACCGGTCATCAAATTCAATCCATAATGACGTATCACATAATCAGAATGGGTTATACGACCCCAAGGTCCTTTCCCGGCCAACCTGAATAGTGAGCGCTTATTTCAAAAATAAGTGTAGCATTCAAATTCAAACAAATCACAACAAATACCTATTTAAAGGTAAATATTGATAGTCGGTTATTTAACTATCAATAGGCGTGTTCAACATAACCAAATTCCAAATAATTTCCCAAATTATTTATTTTCCAAAAATATCTTTACTAGATATATAATTTACACACTTCAACCATTTGAAAACAAATTTCAATCATTTTCCCAACGCGGAAAAACTTTCATTTCAAAATGGTTGATTTAAACCAATTAAATAAATCCTTACCGATTTATTTTATATTTATGTTCCAAATCCGTAAATTTATTCCCACGCTTCAAAAATAAATCAATGTTTATTTTTAAACAAATTTCCCTTTTTCCATAGTGAATTTACAATTCCAAAATATCTATGAATATACGATTTCCAAATCGATTTCCAATATTCATTTTCAATTTATCCTTAAAAGATAAAATCTTAAAATATTCACTTCATATTGGAAAACATTTCCATACTTATTTAATATTAAGAAATTCACAAATCCATTTATTTTCAACACTTGGAAAATATTCAATATACCTAAATCGAAATTAAGTATATATTTCATTCTTTAAAGAAAACGTGCGCTTAAACACATTTATTTGAGTCAAAACGAATGTTGCGTAAAACATCGTTACGACAACCCAAAGTCACTAATATAGGGATTCGAAATTTAGATAGATATATAAATCCCAATACTATACAAAAGCATTTCCTTTCGGAAATCATTTACTATAACAATAGTGTTATAGTCCACCATTTCCTTCTATTTCTCGAAAACGTCTATTTCAACAATGAATGTTGAAATCTATGTTTTCGACACTTAATGCATTTTAAAACAACTTCAAATCGTTTTAATTCTATTTAAAATATCACTTCCCCAAAACAATTAAATATATTATTCACTGTCCTAAATTCGTGAATATTCTCCGTAACCAAATTCAACATTTTTCTACACATTTTGTTTAAAGGATTATCCGCCGTTCAAAATCGTGAATATATCTCCTTTACAAATCTAAAATAATTGACTTATCAAAATAAGTCAGTTTCGGATTTGTAAAACAATGTTTATAAATCCCCATTTATATTTTTATAAGGACTTCAATTTACAAGATTTAAAAATCTTACTACTTATAAAATTCAATTTATAACCTCATTTTCAGCATTAACAGAACTTCTTTTATAATTCCATTATTTCGATTTATAAAATATATATTTTATAAATCTCATCTATAAACCATTTATACTTATTCGAAAATCTCAATTGAAATGCCAAAATTCGATTTATAAGTTAATTTCTTATAAATCTTTTATTTTACAAAAATTTATTCATTTTATAATTTCACAATTTATAAATCTATAAATTTTATTCACTTGTGAAATCCATTTGTACTTCATTTTAACACTTATAAAAAAACTCGTTTTATAATTCCTATATATTTTTATTTATAAATATTAATCTTAGAAATATTTTTTATAAATCGTTTATAATGATTGAAAAATCTCAATTTAAATAAACTAATCCTTTTAATAATTTACAAAACGTTATTTAAAACTTATATAACTCCAAAATCATACTTAAGTACTATTTTCCAAAAATATAACTTTTATAACAATAAAATTATAATGTTTATTTATTTTAACAATTCAAAATTTAATAAAATGTATACTTTCAAAAATCACTTTAAAATTCTTTTTAAAATCAAAATCATTATTTTAAAACTTCAAAAATGGATCCGATGATGCAATAGAATCAAATAGTCAATCACGACAACAAAGACATCATATATCAGTATATGACAATCAATAAATATCACAATATCTGTAAATAAATAAATACTGGTGAGGAATCCAGTTGGATCCCTCCAACCTGTTTCCCTGCATCCACAGATGTTAGCACAATACCAATTCCGTTCCAATAAGGAATATCGCAGTATATAGGATTTATAAAATATTATCCGCTATTATGCGGCGCAATAGGGTCTCATCCGCTATATAATGCGGGAAAATCAACTCCAAGTACATAAATAATACCAATTTCACTTTGCAGTGAAATATTCGCGGTATATGTTTTTAATAAATAACATCCGCTTAATATACGACGTATAATGTCTATTTTAAAAATCAATAGATAATAATTTATCATCCAGGCATACAATCAACAATTTTAAATCTAACTATTTAAAATTTAAATCTAACAATTTAAAATTTAAATCGAAACTATTCGATTGAGCGAGAAGTTCTCACCTTGCTTTCAATTTAGTTTCAGCGTTTTATTTCGAATAAAATTAAACATGCGTTTAATTTTACCCGAAATTCAAACTAGCTCCAAATGACTCCAATCCAGTTCCATAGCATAGTGTTCGTCCATACGAACCGAACGCAACTTGTTTCGTGCGTTTTCGACCTCGTTTCAAAAAGTTACAGCCTTTTAAACATTATACGAATTATAATATAATTAAATTTACATTTTATTTAATTTTTTTGAACTTATAACACTTCAGAGCCGGCCCTAACCCTAATCACGCAACCCAAAATGAGCATTACCACATCGATTAGAGACTTCCACGCGAATGCCCACGGCGAACTCCACCTCCACCAGCCAACCGCACGTGCACGGCCTCCAAATGCCCTCGAATTTCATGCGTGACCTGATGGTGAACGGAAGCCACTTGTGGCCTCCACACAACACCAATTCGAATCTCCATCGTTGGATTTGTCAATCACGACGTCCTCTACGTTTTTCTAGTTGAAAACTTTGGCTAATAACTGATGGATTGAAATAAATTTGAGGAAGAAAGAGATTAAATTTCGTCCATTAATCTAGAGGGTGGTGGCTGCTGCTTAGAACTAGGGTTTTGGAGCAAAAGAAAATAATGGTTCCTTTTTATAGAATATTTACCAAAAATCACTATTCATCCTATTTTCCAAACTCCAAATCTCGCACGGTGACCGGCGTTTCTAGGGTTTATCCCGCTTTCCGGACACAATGGAACAGGTTTCGGAAGCTAATTCATTCATCTGTGCGAGTTACAGTAATAAACGATCAAATTTAAATTAAACCGATTCAACTAATTTCTATGCGTTTTGGCTTGCCCCGGACAAACGGTAAATCCGATTGACACGAAATTTGAAACCATGCAATAATATCACTTGACGGATCCGATGAAACTGGTTTCGTCGAAATCCGAAACTGTTTGAAAAATGGCTATTTTAACTCGTCAATTAAATATTAAAATATTCAATTTTCACCAATTAACTTTTAATTCGATTTTAAAAGTCCTATAATATCATTATAACTCCAATATGATATAATAAAATTTTCCAAATCATTTTCAATCATATTAAACCCAATTTTCAATTATTTCTGTAATTTCAAATATTAAATTATCGATTTAATTATCCAATTAAATCCAGATATTCGAAATAAAATTTATTCGACCTATAAATTTCACTTATTAATATTTAAAATCAATTAAATAAACGAATTTTAATTAATAGAAATTTTGGGTCGTTACAGTAAATTTATCATTTCAAAATAATTTCAATTGAATTTCCAATTCATTATCAATCACTTAAGTTTACCTATATGATATCAAAACTTATAAATTGAATTAAATTAAATTCATCAAATTAAATTCTTTAAATTACAAGTCTCATACTAATTTCCATCAATTACATTTTATTTCTCATTAAAGAAATTCAATTTCACTTATCTACTTATTTAATTTAGAAAAATTTCAAAATTTAATTGTTTAAGAAACTCAATTTCACTTATTAAAGAATTCAATTTCACTTATAAAAGAATTGAATTTTATTTAATTATTAAATAATTTCATAACTTGATTCAATAATTTGATTTTAGAAATCATAATGCTTGGAATCATAACACTTCTCACTTAACTGTTTAAATTTAAATAATAGTATATATATAATAAAATAGTTTATAATTTAAAATAGTTTATATAAAATAATTTATATTATAATAGTTTATGTGTAATAAATTTATAAAGTAACATATATAAATAGTTTTAAATATAATTTAAAAAATACTTTATATAATAAAATAGCTACCTCAAAATTTCACAAATCGATTCCAATCAATTCAAATTCCAAAATTCAAATTTAATCAAATCTCAAATCATCAATTTTAATTTAATGCAGTTTCTCAATAAACCATTTCACAGTATATCGATTTTAAATACAGATTTTTAACCATAAATAAACCATTTCAATTTCAATATTTTCACAGTTTTAAATATTCAAACATTTCAAAACAAGAATTGATAATTCCATATACATATCCATAAGTTTCAAACTGATTTCTAATTAAATACTTTTCTTAATTAAATAAAATTTCAAATCAATTTCAAATCTATCTTCTCAACCTTACTTTATTTAATCATTATAAACTCTATATTAAAATATAATTTAAATACTTACTCAACCATATTATATTTTAATAAAATCAAACTTTATTATTAAGCTTATTTTATATTAAAACAAATTTATGCATAGCTTAAAATCAAAAATTTAACTATATATAAAATAACATTTACATAATATCTAAAATCAATATTTATATAAAACCATATATTTCCTTCCAAAACCATAGTAATCATTTCAAATTATTTATATATAGACCAACGGTGCCTGTATATAATTTTCTATCCTATGGTTAAGTGATACGGATATTTATCATTTCGATCCACAATTTAAATATATACGGGTATATATATCATTTCAACCCGTAACCCAAAATTCAATTCAATGAAAATTGCTTGGGTTTATCATTTCAACCCATAATGATTTTCTCATATTCTACAGATCGTTCGTATGTGTATCATTTCAACCCATAGTGATTCTATACTAACAGGGAACTTGCAGAGTGATAACAGATACGATAATAATAATATAACAGACATATATCATCAATATAAATAACAGATAATGGTGTCAGATGTCACAGGTGAACTGATACAGGTAATAGCATATATATAATAGTGTAAATAACTAACAGCAGCATATTTCAATTTGTCGTTTCAATTGAAATCAAATTTAATAAATAAAAGAACGTTAATTGTGAGTGATTGCTCACCTTTAGAGGCTAGAGATGAACAAGAATGAGAGAACATGGGATGACACGGATACGTGCAATGGTATTGAAGTACGAATCCAATCACGAATTTCATAGCAAAGCTAGATTGGTACGAATTGGATAGACAAGCTAATAAATTGGAATAGATAAATGAATCAGTTTTGATATAAATTGAATTTTTTTTAAAATTATTGTTTTAAATTCGTACATATATTCATAAAGATAAAAAAAATTAGTATTAAATTTAAAACACACATTTTCTTATATATACAAAAATCAGTCTTCATTAAACATATATATGGAGATCAATATATTTGTAGATTATATAAAAGAAATCAAATAAATAACTAATAGGTAACTGCATGCTACTTACATAGAAAAAATGACCTTGTATATTATAACCACAACAGACTCCAAACAACCTTTATAAAAAAATAAACGTAAAACCCAACAGTTCTTACACAAACAAATTCTGACTTTGTATATTATATATATATATATATATATATTCTAAAGACCAATATTCATAAAAAAACAAGATAACATACAATACTATCAAGCTGCATGCGAAATATCTGTATAGACCAAATATTCTTATAACTACAGTTCCTGTTATAACCCACTTTGAAAAAAATAATATAAAATGATACATAAGTTTCCAACACGTGCACTGAACCATCCTTACAGTAAACAAACTATATATTAAAACAGTACTGACCAATATATCATTTTTAAAACAAATATTATATATACATAACGCGGAGTAATTTATAAAAATGAAAATAGGTGTACACAAACTCACACAATCCTTATAACTTAATTTATATACTTAAAAAAATGTATTTTCTTTCAAAGTTTCAAATATATATATAAATGCCCATATTCACGCAGATAAAAGGAAGGGAGGTCAGGCTAGAATCTCAAGCGGAGGGAGCAAGATTAGGCGAGGCTAGGAGTTGGTGTCTTCGGCACTACTGGCCGTGGAGGCGGGGCACGAGGTGGTTGCTGACGTGGGTGAGAAGGCGCGTGACCCGATTGGTGGCGGGTCCGGTGTCAAGGCGGAGATGCTCGACGGGTAGTGAGGGAAGAGATTTGATGTGTGCTCGGGTTAGCGTGGAGGAGCGGCATGGAAAAGCAAGGCTCGAATTAGGTGAATCAGTGGCTTACAGCTAGGAGGGATGAAAGCCGGGTGCAGGCCGAAGCTAGATGCTCGAGGGCGAAGAAGCGAGGGGAAAGAAAGGTCTTGTGATGTTGCGTTTGTTTGGGTGGAGATTGTGACTCGGTGCAGATCGGTTCAAGGCAGCGTGGAAGGCCGGTTGGGATGAGGTGTGTGGTGAAGTCATATGGAACGGCAAAGTGATGGTTGAAATGTCGAAATGGAGATGAAATGTTGATGCGAGAAAATGATTGAGGAGGAAAAGAAACAATAGGTTAGAAGTGAATAAAAGAAAAAGGACACGTGACATGCTTTTCATCAAAAGAAGCATACTAACCGGTTGGAATTTAGAATAATAAAAGTCATGGAGACACCAAAAGTTGCATACGTGAATTGATGGAAATAAATGCCAATGGGTATCTGGTTCAATTTGACAGATAGATGAAGGGTCACGGGAAAACAAAGGCTCAAAATGATAGCGATGCGAATATCGTTCCATATATTTCATTGTCTCACAGATTCCAAAACACACAAACGAATGTGCTACGGAGATCAGCACGAAAAGATGATCAAAACGGTATACAGATGCCATTTGTACGATCATCCAATCAAAAGTCGATAATCGGTACCAAAAATGCTGCAATTCTGTCAGAAATAAGATAAACGGTTCAATAGAAGTAAAATTTGGAGAAATGAAATATGACGTCTCACTCAGAAGATGATTTACAAATTTTTCTATGTAAAAATATTCAGGTTTGGAAAATATTTTATTATCAACAATTATTAACTGACTTGAATTTAATAGAATTTCACAATGAAATAAACTTTCGTAAAATCAGAAGAAAATTTATCATCTTCTATATTTAATATACGTATTCCAAATATAAAATTTTAGTTTCAAATTTTATTGTTTAAAATTTCTCCAAAATTCAATTAAATACGTTAATAAAATTATTAAAATTTTACGGGTCGTTACATAAGCAGTCTCTTGGTTCCACCCAACAAGATGGAGACCAACAAGGCCTTCCATATAATGCCCCAAAAGATGCCATCCCTATACTTGCCTTAAAATTGTTGTTATAAGCAAACTCAACCAACGACAAGTGGTCCTCCCATGAACCTCACAAAAGCTCGAAGTAAATCCTCCAAAACATGATTCACCCTTTTGGTCCACCCATCAGTCTAAGGGTGATAAGCTTTGCTCTAACTCAGCTATGTCCCAAGTGCATCATGCAAACCTTTCCAGAATCGATTTGTGAATATCACATCCCTATCAATCACAATACCACATGGAATGCCATGAAGCCTAACAACCTCTTTAACATTAATTGAGGCAAACTAGCAGCCATCCTTGTTGCCTTGACTGGTAAGAAGTGAGCGCTTTTGGTTAACATATCAAAGATAACCCAAATTCCTTCATTACCTTTCCTCAATCTAGGAAATCCATCGATTAAATCCATAGAAATCTACTCCCACTTCCACTTTGAAATATCAAGTGGCTAAAGCAGTTGGTTGTGTTCTGGTAACTTCCCTTTACCTAATAGTAGTCAGTACTTATACTCACAAACATAGCTTCATCCCTTCCCACCAGAAAGTATGCTTCATGTCCTGATACATTTTAGTGATTCCTGGATGTATCATTAGTTTATATTGATGAGACTCTGTCAGAACTTCCTATCTAATTCCATCCATATTCGGAACACACAACTAACTATTCATTCTTAGAACTTCAAAGCCATCTACCATGAATCCTAGCCACTTCTCCGATGAAACATTTTCACTAACAACTCAAGCTATTTGTACAAGACGAACGTCCCTCAACTGAGTACTCTCAATACGTTGGATAAGAGTCAGATGAACTTCCATATTAGCCAAAACTGCATAATTCCTGCTCAATGCATCAGTTATAACATTATCTTTCCCCAGCGTATGCAAAATCTCAAGTTTATAAGGCACTAGAAACTCTTACCAACACTGTTGCCTTATGTTCAAGTCCTTCTGAGTCAAGAGATACTTTAAAGATTTGTGATCCGTATATAACTCGAACTTTTCACCCAAAAGATAATGCCTCCATATTTTTAATGCAAAGACAACTGCCAATAGCTCTAACTCGTGCGTAGCATAATCCTTCTCATGTGGTTTCAGCCGTTGACTTGCGTACGCAATAAAATTTTCCATGTTGCATAAGAACCGCTCCTAATCCGGTTCCGCAAGCATCCGTGTATATAGTTAACCTTTCACTCCCATTAAGAATAGTTAAAACATGAGCACTAGTCAAAATTTCCTTTAATTCATTGAATGCTTGGTCGCATTAGGTATCCATACAAACTTAACATCTTTCTTCATCAATTTCGTCAGATGAGAAGCAATCTTTGAAAAATCTTTAATGAACCTTCTATAAAAACTTGTCAGTCCTAAGAAATTTCAGACCTCTATTGCATTTTCGGGCTTCTTCTAGCCTTGAACTGCATCTGCTTTTGCTAGGTTTACTGATATACCTTCTCCCGAACTACGTGCCTTAAAAATCTAACTTCCTATTTCCAGAAATGACATTTAGAAAACTTTGCTTTCAACACATGACTTCTTAAAGTATTTAGAACGACTCAAATATGAAACTTGTGCTCTTCATCCACTTAGTGTAAACAAAATATTATCAATGAAGACGAGGACAAATTTATTATGAAAAAAAATCCAGAACACTCGATTCGTTGAGTCCACGAGATAAGCGGGTGCATTAGTCAGTCCGAATGACATGACTAACCACTCGTAAAAACTATCAGGGATACAAAAAGCTGTTAAAGGTACACTCTCCTCTGCTACCCTTAATTGGTGAAAACTAATGGAAAGATCCAATTGAGAAAATACCAGAGTGTCGTGGAGCTGGTCAAACATATCGTTAATCTTGGGTAAATGATACTAATTCTTGGTAGTTCTGTTATTTAACTCTCGGTAGTCTACACATAACCTAAGAGAACCGTTCGCCTTTATAATGAAAACTATTGGCGGTCCCCAACTTGATATCCTATGACGGATCAAACCCTTCTACAATAAGTCAAACGTCTGTTTATCCAATTCCCTTCTCTCTTTCGGAGCTAATCTTTGAGGAGGTTGAACAATTGGTCTGGTTTCGGAATTATATCAATACGGAACTCCACTTCACGGCGAGGAGGTAAACTTGCGCTTCATCAAAAATATCCTTGAGGTCCTGGACAATCGGTATATCTTTTATCGCCTCTTTAGCCACTTCAAGCAAAGAGAAAAAAATGCTCATTAACTCATTTGGCCTCCCACAATTTATATCTACACCAATGTCTCCAGCATCACTAACTTTGACAATCCTTTGATCATAATCCACGATTGCTCTAAACTTAGATAACCAATCCATTCCCAACAACACCCTATAACCCATGAATCAAAAACAAACAAGTCAAAAGAGAAGTGCCGAGATCGATAAGAAAAAGGCACATTTAGAAACATGGTGTCAAGATTCATCGGACGCCCAATAGGGTTCGACACACAAAGAGAGTTATTTAGAATAACATACTTAAGGATTAACCCGTTCATTAGGTCATACGAAATGAAACTGTGGGAAGCACATGTGTCTCTAATGGAAATATTAGAAATGGATAATGTACCTTGCAACACATGCTTTCCCTTTTGATCCATAAAAGTAGATGGCATTTCCTCGATAGTAAAAGCATGTCCTTCCGACTACTTCTTTGGGAAGCGGCACTCATTCTTGATGTGTCCCAACTGGCCCCAGTTGAAACAGAGACACTTGGACACTAATTTGCAAAGTGACCCATCTTGTTGCACTTGAAATAAAGAACGTTGGCCAAGTTAGGCTGCTTCTTCTGAGTTAGAGTTCCACCTTTGGGTTTCTTTCCCGACTATTTCTTTTTTCCTTTGTATTTGTAATTCGTCTTGTTTGCAATTAAGATAACCAATAAAGGTTGGGCACTAACTGTTGGCACTATACCGTTTTGAACTCCTTGCTTAATATCTAAAGCTTCAAACCTTAAGGCCATGCTGGTCAAATTGGTAAAGGTACCATTAACATGATTGGTTATCTCACGATGGAATTCTAGTCTCAGTCCTTCCACAAACATCTCATTTTTTTAAGTGGCGTATCTATCAACCCCGGTCCAAAGCGAGACAATGCATTGAATCGGTGCTCATACTTTGCCATTGTCATATCTCTCCGCTTCAAATTCATGAAACTCCTGAACAACTGAGTCCCCCCCGCCTCCAGAATAAACTGAGCTTCGAAGACTTCCTTAAATTGAGCCTAAGTAAAATCTTCTTCTGAGATATTAATTGTCACTAAATCCCACCAGTCCATTACTGACTTTTGGAGCTGTCACGATGCCAACAGTCGCTTCCTTGCATCCTCCAACTGGAGATCCCCGAACAACCTTTCACAAGAGCGGAGCTTTTTCCAAACCGTTAGAATATCTTCTATTTCGAAGAATTGTTTACCACACAAAGTAGTATAATTTTTGCACAAAGTAGCAAAGTTCTGAGGCGGTTGAACTTGTACTATTGCTTCTTCTACCATATCTACAACTGGCCTTTTTCTAGCAGCTCTGCCATTTGTAGTTGTGCTGGTTCCAGATCCTCTCCCTATTCTTATGGTACTCATTTTCAATCACTTGAACAATGTAGGTATTATTAGAATACAAAGATAGGACCAAAATGATTTTATTGGTAACAACACAAAAGGATCTAAATTGAGACTTTAGGATGGGTGGTATAAACATACTCTTAAGATGAACTCATTTTAGGGCTCTTCTCACTCTATCTCTAATGAGTTGTACCCCAATCAAGCAAAGGTGTTCGCTCAACCGAAGCTCTGATATCGATAGTGACGACCCACCTTTCTGACCCTTAGGAATGACACATAATACATCCACGTCATTCATGAGCCGTTGCCCAAGCGTCCGAATAATGAATTGTCGTGGGGATAAAAATAAAGAATAGAAAAGAAAATCTCATAATGAAACTGTTAAATAGAACATAAGAGCAATATAGTATATAAGGCTACTCCCTAACATAAAGTTACACAAAATTACCATAATTAGCTTAGGCAGTTATAACAACCTGCCATTGCATATATTGAAGAAAAATGCACTTACAAGAACTAAACAAACAACGGAAATAGATAAAGGCCTCCTGCTCAGACGCCGTCTTTAAAAGAGCCTATAAAGACCTACTACTCTTGGACTACTTAAATATAAACGATTACCCTAGAGTTTAGAAGAACAAACAACTCGGGTCAAACAAGAGAAAAAACAACTCGGGTCAAACAACATGTCTGGTATGAGTAAAATTCCAAAAAATAAGTGTAATTAAACAACATGTGAGACCATGCCGCCAAATGCGAAACGGGTTTCGTATCATAAGAACAACAACCAAATGTAAATATTGGATATAAATAATTAATATTACAAAGAGTGCTATACTCTTCCCAATGCAATTAAGAAAAACAAATTCGAGGGTTTGAATCACTAAGGAAAAGGAAATTTACCAACATTGACTAGGAGGGTGCACCCCCTTACAAAAAGTATACCCCTAAATATATACTTGCGGACTTCGATAGCTCTCGAAAACCTCCATGCCAGACCTCACCAACTGTTATTGAGTATAGGAGTATTTCACATCTCAATGTGTAGAACCAAATCCAACCTAGAGTGGATTTAAAAATATCATAATGGGAGAAACTCCATATAGCTTGGTCCTCACTCGCTGTTTGGGTTTAGTTATTTCCAACAAAGGATAACAAAGCTCAAGTGAGCAACACATCATCTTAGAATGATGAAAAACAGAGAAGGCCAAGGCAATAGACAGTCGACAAACCGACTATCGAAGATAAAAAAATGATCGTATATGGATAGTAAACCTCATATTCCTACCACTACTCGTCGATCTCAAACTTATACTATTTCTTGGTTAAAGAAGTTGGACAAGTGAAGGCAGTATTACCTTTAGGCATTGCCTTGACGATGATTTTTGCATTTGAGATAGCAACAAGTTTCCATTCCTCGACGTTTAGTGTCAAGAGTATAATTAAATTCTTTCCATACAAGCAATGTCGTTTACAAAAACATCTTTTCTATAACCGAATTGAAAATTTATTTTAAAACCAAATTCGTGTTTGGGCTCTCATTAAGTTTTTCTTAACTTTAAACATTTATGTAAAAATGGTTTACTAAATTTAAAAAATCGTTATAAAAAGGATTTTATAACCTAAAACATTATTATTAAATTTATTAATCATCTTTAAATGTCATTAATAAGAGTGATTAATTATCTTTAGACTTCGTTAATTAATCTGATTAATTAATATTAGATACCCATAATTAAAAAGGGTCAATCGTCGTAAAACTTCATTAATTAAACTAATTAATTAAATCTTATTAATTAAGTTAATTAATTAATCTTAAAATATCATTTATTAAAAAGGATTAACTAATTTAAAATATCATTGATGGAAATATTAATTAAATTGAAACTAATTAATTAACTTAAAAAGTAATTAATTAAAAATGATTAATTAATTTTTAAACACCATTAACTTGAATAATTAATTAACATTAATTATCATTATTTAGGAGATTAATTAAACTTAATCATTATTAGATAAAATGGTTAATTAATTTTAAACATCATTAACAAAGTAATTAATTAATTTAAAACACATCCTTATTAAGATAATTAATTAACCATAATCCTTATAATTAAAATAATTAATTAAATTTAAATCATTATTAAATTAGTAAATTATTTTTAAATGCATCCTTATTCAAAAACTAAATTAACTTTGTAAATAAAAACCCAAGCTCAAGTGTAAAACAAAAGATGTCGAAGCGATGGTATTTTCTCGAAAGTGCCGATATAGCGATAGTCACTATAAAGACACTTCGAGAACTACCTTCATGACATATTGATTTTCATCCAAGCATCACATCACATAACATAAGTAAACAATATATATACAAGGTCCATAACAAATCATGCAACTCGTAGAGAGCTAACTTATAACATATTTAACTTTCCTACTAACTTTTCACGTTGCTTACTAACAACCAAAATGACATCTTTCCAAAGCATTAACCGAACCAAAAACTATTACATTACCATACATATACAACAAGCATTTAAAAGCTATTAAGATGAATAACACTAAATTTAAAAACTTCTGGTTTAAAAGATGAGATTGTACTCACCGAAATGTCCGCTAAATCAAAGTGAACTTTCACTAAATCTTGGATGGGCCAAAGATCTTAGTTTTTATTTTGGAAAGACTTTATTTTTATGGGCTAGGGGGAAATATTGTTCAGCCTAGGGATTAGGGTAGCTCGGCCTAAGTGGTATATGGGTGTGTGGGCTTGAAATTGAAAGAAAAAGTGGTGTAGAGGACGAATAAAGTGTAAACAGGTTAATTTAAATTGATTTAAAATGAATTTTTTTTATTTGTAACCTTTTAAAGTAAAATAGAAGCTATTAAAACACTTTGAAAAGCTTAAGAAGAAGGTGTGTAACAACCCTGGTTTTAGTGATACCTAAGAATATTAAATTATAACAGAGTTATAACTTAATAGTGTTAATTAATAATAAATAGAGGATTTTTATTGTTTATTGTGAATAAACGATATAAATGAGAATAAAATAAGAAAAATAAAGTTTGGAAACTTTATTAAGATGGTTTGAGATAATAAAATGAGTGAAATGTGATTTATTTAGAGTTAATGAAATAACTTTGTATATTATTGCTATTTACTTCTTTTAATAGTTTTTAAAGGGAGTAATTATTTTAAAATGGAATATATATTGAATATAATCACGGGATTGAGTTTTAAAAATACAATTTGAGTATAAAATAATTTGAAATGAGCTATAGAATTTTATTACACAAGAATGTGATTTTTATGGAATTTATAGTATTAATTACAATGAGTTTTGTAATTAATAATGAAAATTTGCTATTTCTTTAAAATAGGGAAATATGGTAATAAATATGTTTTAATTATGTAAATAATCTTTTATTCAAGCACAACATGATTTTATATTCTCATGATTGTTAGTTTTATGAATTTTTAGGAAGTGGAACTTGAAATAGTGTAAATTTCATTGTTAGTATACGTTGTAACACGAAATAAGTGGTTAAATTAATAACAAAAACTAATTTCTTTTATTGTTGGGCTTGAGTCCATTAACTAACCCTAACCTTAGCATGTTAACTTAAGAAATGAGAAGTGAGAAGCTGTTGTACGTGCATTCATTTTCCTTTTCTCCGTTAAACTTCTTAAGCTCAAAACAATGGCTGCCTTCTTCATCTCGTCTAAATCTATGCTTAATCACCAAAAATAAAAGGAAAATCTATGTTTTGATAAGAGAAATTAAGAGATAAACTCAAGTAATCTTCAATCTAAAACCAATCTTTCTATCAAAATCTAATTCACAGTGAAAGTTTGTTGACTTCTTCTTTGTTTTGGGTTTGCATGTCTGTTCTTTGAGCTTTTACATGTTTATATGGTCTATTCTTGGTGAAAAGCTTCAAACTTTCTGCCAAAATCCGAGCTTTTGCAACGAATCAGCAAGGTGAGTATATAAACTCACAAAGTCTAGATACTGAGCAGTGTTTTAGCCATAACTTCTTCGTTTCTTAACCAATTTTGATAATTTTGGATGTTCGAAAAGCTCAAATCATATACTGCAACTTTAATGTATTGAATTTTATGTATTTTGAGGTGGTCAAAATTGAATTTTTCTACTGCTATCGCGAGAGCAAAACCTATATTTGCTCCGTGTTTGAAGCTGAAATGAAATTAGCCATAACTTTCTCGTTATTGATCGAAATTTGATAATTTTTGATGTTCTAGAAAGCTTAAATCATGTTCTACAACTTTTACGTACTTATTATTCTGTAATTTTGAGGTTAGCAATGTTAAAATTGAATTTTCTTTCTGCTATCCTGAGAGCAAAACTATATTTACTTTGTGTTTGAAGCTGAAACAAAATTATCCATAACTTTCTTGTCTTTGATCGGAATTTGATAATTTCGGATGTTCCGAAAAGCTAAAATCATGTTCTACAACTTTCAATCAAGATTTCTGTAATTTTGAGGTTAGCTATGTCAAAATTGAATTTTCCTTCTGCTATCCCGAGAGAAAAATCTATATTTGCTCTGTGTTTGATGCTGAAACAAAATCAGCTATAACTTTCTCATTTTTGATCGGAATTTTGTAATTTTAGATGTTTCAAAAGTTTAATCATGTACTACAACTTTTATGCATTGATTTTTATGTAATTTTGAGGTACCTATGTCAAAATTGATTTTTCTTTCTGGTATCCCGAGAGTAAAATCTATATTTGCTCTGTGTTTGAAGATGGAACAAAATTAGCCATAACTTCCTCATTTCTTAACCGAATTTGATAATTTTGGATGTCCCGGAAAGCTTAGATCATGTGATACAAGTTTTATACTTTGTGTTTTCTATAATTTTAAAGTTTGCTTGGTCGAAATTATGGTTGTATGTTGCTGTCCTGAGAACAAGATGACAACAACAAACATTCATTGAACTTAGAACCGTATTAGCTCGTTTTACTCTTATTCTCTTTCGGTTTTGATGATGTTTTGAGATATTTTGAGTGTAATGATGCTTATCAATAGGATAGCCATGTTTCGATGAACTAGAAATTCAAATTTGAATTGAATTTGAATTGAATTGAATTTGAATGACTGTTTTGAGGGATTTCTTTGATTTCGAGCACATATTTTTCCAAACAATTTTGAAATAATATTTAAAATAAATTGGCACGTGAAATAATTATTATGTAATATTTTAAAAATATTTTAAGCCACAAAGTCTATTTATTCTCTATAATAAGGGATTTTTCGAATATCGTCTTCAAAATTGATTTTGGAAAATGGTTTTAAAAGCTTATTTTCTCAAATAAATTATTTTATATATAAAGTACATATTTTTGCACTATTCAAGCAAATGAGAGGGAGAATTAAATGGTTTGGTGAAACACTGGTATGGAACACTTGCATTTATCTTATCGGTTAATTCCTAACTCGTCAGTTTGATCGTTTTGACTTTCGGGTCGAGTTTACTGACGAGATGAGGTTAATTTTTACTACTTTGAGTGTGAAATTTAATGGCGATTAGTAAACCGTTTAGTGAGAATGTGTGGCATGGGATGCACGTTAACACTATTCGGATTTCTGTTCGAAATTTTGTGACACATTTGTCATTGCGGCGTGCTAGTACTGGACCTTCGGGTCATTGCCGTTGCGGCGTATTTGTCTTCGACATGTTTGCCATTGCGGCGTATCTGCCATTGCGGCGTATTTTTCATTGCGGCGTATTTGTCATTGTGACGTTTTGCCTTCGGGTAAGGTACCTATTTGAGATAACAGTACTCGGCAAGGCTTCGGCCACATGCACGTGCAAATACTTTTGAGATGGTTTCTTTGACTATTTTCCCTAGTGTATCGCCCTTTTCAGAATTGGTCCTTTGAACCATTATATATATATATTTGTGGAGATTACCTTTCGGGAATTTGAACTCTTGGAAGTTCTATTTTTGAGATTTGAATTGCCTACACTGGTGTTATAAAATTTGCCTTTTGGCATTTACTTGAGATTTTATTCTCCTCTTTGGAGATATATTTTCCTTATGGCGTGTTTGAGATGAGATCTCTTTATGTATGTGTTGAGTTTTCCAAGATGGCGGGTTCAGGTTTTTCCCTAAACCATATTTGATGTTTTATGAAAGCCGATGATATGAGGCACTTATGTTTGACTTGAATATTGAGTTTGAGTTACCTCCTTCGAGGTATTTGGTCACTTAAGTAGCGTTTGTTACTTAAGTATTTAGCTAATGAGTTTATCAATTCATTCTTATCTTTCGAGAAGAAGTATCTTCATGACTATTCTGCTTCATATTATCGATATTGACTGATTTGTGTAGCTAGACTGACCCGTGTATTTGTTCTCGGGTCATACCGAGTTGTTTCAGGTATCATCTATTGGACTTAGCTTGAAGTTGATGTTGAATAAAAGCTCTTCTTTAATTTCCGTTCTTCCGCATACGCTGATGTATTTATATTTGATTTGATGTATATGTTGTGGTCGAGTACCACCTTTATTGTATTCATATTGTATTGTACTAAACATGTATCAATGTATATGTATATTTAAGGTTGATTACTGTTTTGTGATGTATTGTATTTTGTTCTGATAGATTCGTTAGCCACATATAGTTTTTGATTAAACATTTACTGGGTATGTCGATCCACTTGAGATAGAAAAGAAAAATCATATTGCATTTATCGACGTATTCAGTAGATGTTTAAGACAAAGTTATAGATTGTCGCCCTTAACTAGCCCTATTCTCCGCTTTAGTAGACGGAATTACTCGTTAATTCTCTTTACTAAAGTGGGTCTCGGAGTGCTGTGTTACAGCATGGTATCAGAGCTGTGGTCAGAACAAAGTAGAATAAACACAGAACATTACATATATCACGATACGTCGAAGTACAATACGAGTGAATCATTGTCCTTTATTCAAGCTTGTTTTCAAGTCGTGCTTTGATTCTTTTTCGAGTTTTGGGATATGTCGAGATGGAATATGTCTAGGAATATATATTGTGTTTCGTAGTATTCCATAATTGAGGTTGATGTTATCTTATCTTATGAATAATCTTATTTGGGATTATTCTCTTCTTATTTTTGTCGATGCGAGTGAGTTCGTATCGATGAAGCTTATTGATTCCTTTGAGTATTCATGTTATGTTCCTTTGAGAGTTGTGAATCGTATTGAGGGGTCCATAATGATTGGCTCGTTGTGAGCATTCTAATATTTCCATTTGATGTTGCTTTTGTTAGCATTTGTTTGTTACTCATAATCTTGAGATGCATTTGATTTGAGATGGATTGGCTTGTTTGATATTAAGTCCAATCCTTTGTTTTATGGGATCCTATTGTATATTTAGGTTTCCTATTTTGATTGGTTTATTATTTCTATCACTTTGGATTGTTAATGATGATTTCAAAGTTTCTACATTCACTCTTAAGTATCGAGATGTTGAAGATACATCTCGAATTCTAGTCAAGGTGACTTTGTTGAGTATTGATGACTCCATTTGGGTTTGATATCCAGTCAGGCAATTGAGTGTTGAATTAAGCTTATTCCTGGCTTTTAGACTTTGGCTATCCTTCCACGAGGACATCCACTAAGGAATGAGGTAAGTTTCTAGATCGTTCGAGCTTGATTGAGTTTATCATTCAGTTTCTTTGAGTTATCCTTTTCGGATACTCAATCAGTGTTATCCTTTGTAGCATTACTTTGTTTGTAGTAATGATTTGTTGTTTGTGTGCTTCTTTTCCTTTGAGAAGAATATCTTGCTTATCTTTTATCTTGATGATTTTCGAGAATGGCTCATCATCTTATAGGAGTTGACGAACAATCCATCTCCTTCTGTTGATTTAGTGAATCGAGTATTCTAGGAATATCTCGATGCATTCTCTTAATGTTCTTTGGTTTAGGTTTTTAAAGCTATATATATAAGTTTTAAAAAGAGAAATTAGAGTTTTTAGATATTTTAAAAATCAAAGAATGTTTTGAGAATATATTTATATGAGTAGTATTATTTTATAGAAATAATTTGAGAGTGCTGGGTTAGGCATCGAGTAGTTAAGATTTCTGATCGATACGCCTGATCATCGTTATCGATAGGAATCTCCTAAATGCTATGATAAGGCATTCAAACACGATGATTTGTGTTTTGAAGATTGAGATTTTTAAAATAATATTTTGAGATTAAATATTAAATTTAATTTTGAATGGTAATTGCAGCCATTGATTTTGAAGACGAGTAATAGAGTGGCGAGGCAGTTTTGATCGTTTGGTCAACTATGAAGCCAACAAATATATATTTATTTATTAGAGACTCAATGGCGAGGCAATGCCACTTATTTATTTTTGAATCATAAAGATGAGAATATAAATGAGATTATTCTAGAGCTCTACTTTATTGAAAGTATAATATGGGATTTTAGAATCTATATTATATACATTGAATGTTTTAAGGGAAGAGTATAATAAGAGAACGTGAAGATTGATTTAAAAACTATTTAAGTGGTTTAATAGAAGAGTAAAGAGAATTTAAACCCTTAATTTATTTTGAGGAATATTATTATGGATTTACAAAATTCTTTGGAAATTAATTTTGAAGTAAAAGAAGAAATTTGAATTTTAACTCCGAGTTTTAATTGCTTACTAAGTAATATAGTAAAGAGTTCGAGAAATTTTCAAATGTTGAAAATTGAGATGTAAAAATTTAAAAGATGTTGAGATTTAAAATTCAAAATATTTTGGATTAAAAGACAATTCGAGCTTATATCCTTGTTCTTGAGTATATTCTATCTTTGAGCTATTATCAACAACGTGCATTTTTCGAGGTCATTCGAGTTTGGTGGCCTTGTGAGAAGCCATCTTGTGATTTATCTATCTTGTCTATTGTGTCTATCCTATTTTGAGGATGTTCTTTCCACATATTTATGCGGAAAATCTTATTGATGGTCTTCTTTATTGCTTAGAGTTCGACTTTAAGTGATTTTGATCCCGACTCTATTTGTAGAGATTTGTGAAATCAATCATTTTGGATTGATTTATTGTTGAGCATCTTATTGAGTTTTGATTCGATGATGGGATATCTTCGAAATTCTTTGGAGTTACTTGGAAAATTCGATGGTTTGCTAATCACTATATTAGCATTTGATGGGCCATTAGATTAACCAAGTGAGTTTTTTCTTGTTTCTCACTACCATTATATGTTGAGAGTATGAATGGTTTGTGTTTCGAGCTTGTCCTTTATCCTTTATCGATTGAATTTTTGTGTTGTTTACAACTCTTTTCCTAGAAAATTGCGAAGATGTAATTTTCGTAAGGGGAAGTCTGTAACAATCCTTGTTTTAGCGATTACCTAAGAATATTAAATTATAACGGAGGTTATAATTTAATTGTGTTAATTAATAATAAATTGATGATTTTTATTGTTTATTGTGAATAAACAATATAAATGAGAATAAAATAAGAAAAATAAAGTTTAGAAACTTTATTAAGATGGTTTGAGATAATAAAATGAGTGAAATGTATTTTATTTAGAGTTAATGTAATAATTTTGTAAATTATTGCTATTTACTTATTTTAATAGTTTTTAAAAGGTGTAATTATTTTAAAATGGAATATATATTGAATATGATCATGGAATTGAGTTTTAAAAATAGAATTTGAGTATAAAATTATTTGAAACGAGTTATATAATTTTATTACACAAGAATGTGATTTTTGTGGAATTTATAGTATTAATTACAATGAGTTTTGTAACTAATAATGAAAATTTGCTATTTTCTTTAAAATAAGGAAATATAGTAACAAAAATGTTTTAATTATGTAAATAATCTTTTATTCAAGCACAACATGATTTTATATTCTCATGAGTGTTAGTTTTATGAGTTTTTAAAAAGTGGAACTTGAAATAGTGTAAATTTCATTGTTAGTGTAGATTGTTACACGAAATAAGTGGTTAAATTAATAATACAAATTAATTTCTTTTATTGTTGGGCTTGAGTCAATTAACTAACCCTAACCTTAACCTGTTAACTTAAGAAATGAGAAGTGAGAAGCTGTTGTACGTGCATTCATTTTCCTTTTCTCCGTTAAACTTCTAAAGCTCACAGAATGGTCGCCTTCTTCATCTCCTCTAAATCTATGCTTAATCACCAAAAATAAAAGGAAAATCTATGTTTTAATAAGAGAAATTAAGAGCTAAACTCAAGCAATCTTCAATCTAAAACCAATCTTTCTATAAAAAATTCACAGTGAAAGTCTGTTAACTTCTTCTCTGTTTTGGGTTTGCATGTCTGTTCTTTGAGCTTTTACAGGTTTCTATGGTCTATTCTTAGTGAAAAGCTTCAATCTTTCTGCCAAAATCCGAGCTTTTGGAATGAATCAGCAAGGTGAGTATATAAACTCATAAAATCTAGCTACTGAGAAGTGTTTTAGCCATAACTTCTTCGCTTCTTAACCCATTTTGATAATTTTGGATGTTTCGGAAAGCACAAATCATGTACTGCAATTTCATGTGTTGAATTTTCTGTAATTTCGAGGTTAGCTACGTCAAAATCAAATTTTTCTACTGCTATCCCGGAAGAAAAACCTATATTTGCTTTGTATTTGAAGCTGAAACAAAATTAGCCATAACTTTCTCGTTTTTGATCGGAATTTGACAATTTTAGATGTTTCAGAAAGCTTAAATCATGTAATACAACTTTCATATATTGAGTTTTTATAGTATTGAGGTTAGCTATGTCAAAATTGAATTTTCTTTCTGCTATCCCGAGAGCAAAATCTATATTTACTCTGTGTTTGAAGCTGAAACAAAATTATCCATAACTTTCTCATTTTTAATCGGAATTTGATAAATTTAGATGCTTCGGAAAGCTAAAATCGTGTTCTGCAACTTTTATATATTGAGTTTTCTATAGTTTTAAGGTTAGCTATGTAAAAATTGAATTTTCTTTTTGCTATCCCGAGAGAAAAATCTATATTTGCTCTGTGTTTGAAGTTGAAACAAAATTAGCTATAACTTTCTCGTTTCTGATCGGAATTCGATAATTTTAGATGCTCCGAAAAGCGTAAATTATGTACGACAACTTTTATGTATTGAATACTGTAGTTTTGTGGTTAGCTATATCAAAATTGAATTTTCTTTCTGCTATCCCGAGAGAAAAATCTATATTTGCTCTGTGTTTGAAGCCGAAACAAAATTAGCCATAACTTCTTCGTTTCTTGACCGAATTTGATAATTTTGGATGTTCTGAAAAGCTTAGATCATGTGCTACAAATTGTGTACTTTGTGTTTTCTGTAATTTTAAAGTTTCCTCGGTTGAAATTATGGTTGTCTGTTGCTGTCCTGAGAGTAAGATGACGACAACAAACATTAATCGAACTTAGAATTGTATTAGCTCGTTTTACTCTTATTCTCTTTCAGTTTTGATGATGTTTTGAGATATTTTAAGGCAGCGGTGCCTATCAATAGGCTATCCAAGTTTTGATGAATTAGAAATTCAAATTTGAACTGAATTTGAATGACCGTTTTGAGTGATTTCTTTAGTTTCGAGCACATACTTTTCCAAACAATTTCAAGATAATATTTAAAATAAATTAGCATGTAAAATAATTATTATGTAATATTTTTAAATTATTTTAAGCTACAAAATCTATTTATTCTCTATAACAAGGAAATTTTCAAATATCGTCTTCAAAGTTGATTTAGAAAAATGGTTTTAAAAGCTTTCTTTCTCAAATAAATTATTTTATATATAAAGTACACGTTTTTTCAATATTCTAGCGAGTGAGAAGGAGAATTAAATGGTTTGGTAAAACATGTGGTATGAGATACGTGCGTTTATCTCATGTGGAATGAGATACGTGCATTGACCTTCAGGTCGAGTTTACCAATAAGATGAGGCAAACTTTTTACTACTTTGAGTGTGAAATTTACTGGCGATTAGTAAACCGTTTAGTGCGAACGTGTGGTATGGGACAAACGTTAACACTATTCGGGTTCCTATTCAAAAGTTTGTGACACATTTGTCATTGCGGCATGTCAGTACTGGACCTTCGGGTCATTGCCATTGCGGCGTTTTCCATTGCGGCGTATTTGTCTTCGAGATGTTTGCTATTGCGACATATTTTCCATTGCGGCTTATTTGTCATTGTGACATTTTGCCTTCGGGCGAGGGTACCTATTTGAGATAACAGTACTTGGCAAGGCTTCGGCCACATGCATGTGCAAATACTTTTGAGATGGTTTCTTTGACTATTTTCCCTAGTGTATCGCCCTTTTCAGAATTGGTCCTTTGAACCATTCGATATATATATAGCGATTACCTTTCGAGAATTTGGACTCTTGGAAGTTTTATTTTTGAGATTTGAATTGCCTACATCGGTGTTATGAGATTTGCCTTTTGGCGTTTACTTGAGATTTTATTCTCCTCTTTGGAGATATATTTGCATTACGGCGTGTTTGAGATGAGATCTTTTTATGCATGTTTTGAGTTTACCAAGATGGCGGGTTTAGGTTTTTCCCTAAACCATATTGATGTTTTATGAATGCCGATGATATGAGGCACTTGTGTTTGACTTGAGTATCGAGTTTGAGTTACCTCCTTCGAGGTATTTGGTCACTTAAGTAGCGTTTTTCACTTAAGTGTTGAGCTTATGGGTTTATCGATTCATTCTTCTCTTTCGAGAAGAATTATTTTCATGACTATTCTGCTTTACATTATCGATATTGACTTATTTGTGTAGCTAGACTGACCCGTGTAATTATACTCGGGTCAGACCAAGTTGTTACAGGTATCATCTATTGGACTTAGCTTGAAGTTGATGTTGGATAATGGCTCTTCTTTCTCTTGAGTAATTTCTTTTCTTCCGTATACTCTGATGTATTTATATTTGATTCGATGTATATGTTGTGGTCGAATACCACCTTTATTGTATTCATATTGTATTGTACTAAAACATGTATCAGTGTATATGTATATATATGAGGTTGATTAATGTTCTGTGATGTGCGTTACATTTAGTTATCGTAGTTTATTCTGATAGATCCGTTAGCCACCTATTGTTTTGGATTAAACATTTACTAGATGTGTCGATCCACTTGAGATAGAAAAGAAAATCATATTGCATTTATCGACGTATTCAGTAGATGTTTAAGACAAAGTTATAGATGGTTTCCCTTAACTTGCCCTATTCTCCGCTTTAGTAGATGGAATTACTCCTTAATTCTCTTTACTAAGGTGGGTCTGGTGGGTTGTTACAAGGTGTAAAATCTTTCAAAATTGGAAAATGACACGATGAAGGAGATAGAAAATTTGAATTAGCTTTTATAAAATGAAATCTTAAAATTACCAAAATAACCCTAAGTACAAATGTCCTCCATTCGTATCATGTCACATTATCACCCCATCACTTCCTCTTCTCTTTTACACATTGGAATGAGGGGCGGGTCTAATATCCATCATGCAATAACCTTAAGTTTACTTATGTGTAAGTATGAAAGTGACAATTCATTCTTTTCTTATTTATTTTAATGTTCAACCTTTAAAATTATCACATCACTTCTTCTATTTAAGAATACATGTATTCATAATTTTAACATATCTAATTAAACACTCATTATTATATAAGTATGTATTTAGGTGTACTAAGGTGTTCACAACATTTTAAACAATTTTTTACATGATCAAAAATCAGGATTTTTGAAAAAGCTTTTCGATCCCATTTTCTATTTTCTTTTGAACTAATTATTTTTGTAAACATATTTTAAAAATAATTTTAACATCCTTAGTTGTTATTAAAATGAATTTTATTTCAGTTATAAAATCCATTTATTAATCATTTAAAAATATATTAAATATTCATATTTTAAAGGGGTTAAATTATGAGTCGTTACAATTAACTTAGTACAAAAGTACGTATTTGTACCCATAATGAAAAATCAACCACATTCTTAAATGGGGCACCTATAGATTTTGCCAAATACTTGGCTTATAGATGTTTATATCATAAAAACTAACATTAATTTAGATTACCCGTTAATAGATGAAATCAACATCATATCCACTACTACATTAAGTAGCATCATGCAGTTTTGTATTTTTTGAAGTGTTGTGGGTTTATGAGGAAGAGAGTATTATGGGAAGTGCGATCACTATGGGAAATATTATCCATGTTTTTAACCCAATAGAATTCAAAGGAAGTCAGAACATCTACGTCAAATCAAAACAACTCAAGAACCAATCAAAAGGATCAGAAGAAGGAACCCAGAAGAACACAAGAGGAAAAATGCAAAAATTGTCCAAGGAGATGGATTGCTAGCGATCCATCACCCATGGATCGCTAGCGATCCATAAATATCGTCCATGGATCATCCATTCTTCTCGCATCATGAAGCATTATCTTTTCTAAGGATGCCAGTTAAGTTTCACAATGTTCCAAGCTAGCTAGACCGAGAAGCGAGCATTCATCTAATTCCATCTACAGTCCAATGAAACTAGTACACGAATCATCATTAAAACAAGGCATCTAGTCATGAAATTACATAGGAGCATCTACATAAGACAGGATATGATCCAATTGAAATGAGCTAAAATTGCTCTAAGTCCATGGATCCCTAGCGATCCATGCCCTATGAATCGCTAGTAATCCATCATACAGGGTCAGGTCGCCGTGAAATTTCTTGAGCATCTTTATACCATCAAGTGTGGTTTTCTTACAAAGCGATTTTGTAACGACCTAGAAATTCAGTCATTTGAATTTGGAATATTTAATTAGTTTTAAATATTGGATGGTCAATTTTATAAGTTAATAATTTGAAATTCAAATATAGCGATTTATTGGGAATATTTAAATTCTATTTGATAAAGATAAAGCTAGCAAACTTTTATATTTGAATTAGAAGTGAATAAACTAGTTTTTATGATAACTCATTTTAATTAACGTATAAAAATAGGCTTCTGGGGCACTATCTTGGAATTCGACGGAACCTGTTTCATTGGATCCATAATAGTGAGTATAATATGCTGGCAAATTTCGTGACAGGTGGACACATCGTTTGGGTGTGCAATATTGAAAAGCATAGAAATCAATTTCAGAAAATTATATAAATAATTGGGTTTAAAAGCCATCTTCTTTAAGAATTAGGGCTCGAGACTAGTTCCAACGTGTTCGAAATAGGGGTATAACATACACAACGATAGGTGGGATGTCTCGATAGGTGTTTGGGATTTTTGGACATTTAAAAGCTTGATATTTTTAATTATATATATATATATATATATATATATATATATATATTAGCCCATATCCAAGCCCATAGTCCTACTATTCATCCCATACTCCCCATACCTATTCAACCATCCTTCCTCCTTTATTATTTTGCTTTCATAAACCAAAGAAGAGTTTGAAAATTTTCAATTATAACGTGGCCATATCCAATGGCCAAAAGGAAAGATATGCCCCTCGAACCCATGAAACCATCCGTGGGGGCCAACGTTGGCAATAATTGGGTTCGGTTTGGTTGATCTAGGGCAGCGGCGGAGGCTAGGGGTGGTCGATAGATGGAGCCATGAAGGCGGGCTAGGCGATCGGGTCGGCTTTGTGTGGCGAGGTCGCATTATTGAGTTGTTTACTTAATGTTCCCGTGCACGTTTATGGGATGAAGGAAGAAGGTTAAATAATTAAGTGAGATTAATTATGTCATTAGTTAGTTAATTATAATGTTTAATTCGAAAACCTTATAAATCGAATAACTTTTGCGTACGAGGTCGGATTCAGACACTATTCATTGTGTTGCACTCGTATAAACATTGTCTTCGATATGGATTTGGATTAGATGGATTCAGAGCCAGTAAAAATTTTAGGTTAAAATTGAATGCTCGCTTAATTTTCATCCAAACTAGAACGTTTAGGCGACTATTAAAATCAAAGTGAGTTAACATCACCTTTTTGGTTAATCAAAAAATGTATATAGACAATAAAAATTATTTATCGGATGTGTAAATATTTTATTATTGATTGTCATTGACTGTTTGGATGAATTGCTAGTTTATATTATTGGTTTATATATATTCCCCCTAAAGCGAATGAGACTCTATTACGTTCTCGTGTAAGAGCTGATGACCCATGTATATGAATCTCACCTCGAAGCGGTTGATTTATATTTTTATGATTATATACTATATGTGATATAGGGGGACAAGTTGGAGTATCCAGCAGGATTTCTCACACTCTTGATTTATTTTTATATAAATTGGTATATGATACGTTGGATGTTAAAAATTGATGACATGGGCACGGCTTTGCTTATTTAGTGTTTTAGTAGCACCGGGCCTTATATTTTGGCATTTTAAAATACTATAAAATTATGATTGATTTTAAAAGGGAATTTCAAAATGATTTTGGAATTATATATGTTTTAAATAATTTTTCTTGAATTATTTGAAAAAGTAATTTATTTTAAAATTAAAGGTATAATTTTTGTGGATACTATAATTTAATAGTTTTATAAAACATTTTAAATAGAGTTTTTAAATTGAGAGTAATGATTTTCAAATCTTGGAAAAAATGGTCAGTCTTTTATAAGAAAGGGACACAATTTTTAAAAAGAAAATAGAAATATTTTTATATAAATATTTATTAACCCTTTTACATAAAGTAATATATTTATATATATAGGTACATATATTATAATTTATTTATAAAGGTGATATTTATAAATTTGATAATTTACCAAAGTGATATTTTACTAAGGAAGTGATGATTTGTAAAAACGTATTTCGTCAGTAAAAGTATGGATTTATAAAATGTGTTTACAAATAAAAAGGAAACTATTATCATTGGATAGATTGGAAAAGAAAATAAATTAAATGGTGGATTTATTATACGATGTGAAATGATATTTTAGAAAATAGTTGACTATATGTTGGAGATTGAAAGTGAGGGTGAATTGGGACTATTAAACGATATTTTATAAATTGAAAGAAATTTATACCTATTAGAGCAAGGTTGAAAACGGTTAAAATTATGTTTTAGATGGGACTTTATGAACAAATAAAATTTATAAAGGAATGGAGTTATAAACGGGGTTCATAAATAAAGGGATTTTATGAAAGGAAGTTTCATAAAATAGAAGAGACTTATTAATATAGCTTTATAAATATGAAAACGATTATGCGGAAGATTAAGTATGGATATTTATCAGGAATATATTTATGTTTTGTTAACAAGAAAACTTGTCAACATCCCAAAGTAGAGTTAGTTCCTTTAAGACTCTTTTGGTTAAGTAGAGGTAGCTAGGATCGGAATACTTCCTTTAATTCACCTTTTTCAATTGGTCTTTATTGTCAAAATTTCCTTTATTAACCTTTCGACCTAGTCAAGACACTTTTATTCTTTTCTTTCAAGTCTTTTGAGCTTGCTGAAGTGGTTTGATTATCCCTTCAAAACTTTCCTTTCGAAATAATTACGAAACCCTAATGGTTGGCTCTAAGGATTCAAGAGTAAGGTTTATCTAAATGAGTTTCGACCTTGTCAAAAGTTGGTTTCTTAAATGTCTTAGATCTGATTATGAAATCGAAGAGAAAACAGGTTAGGTCTAAGGTTTTGACCAACTAAATGGTGATGTTTGATGAGTGATGGCTTGGAGTTATAGACTTGAATTACTTAGAAAAGCAGGGGTTTCGACCCACTCGAAAGGTACCTTTCAATGAGGTCAATACCTACAAAACACAGTTAAATCCAAAAAACTTTCAAGCTGTATAATCGAAAATATTGAAATCTTTTATTATTCCAATGCGGAATATGAAGATCAATTTTTCCCAATTTTATTTACAAATTAGGGTTTACAAATTTGCAAAGTTAAGAAAATTCAAGTATAGAGTGAATCAATTCGGATCACCAAAACCAGACCCTTGGGTCTTATTTATAAATGCGGGTCGGCACCTTTTGACCCAGTGCATTCGACCTAGTCAGAAGGTGGTTTTAGATACCTTCTGACTCCGTTGACACTTGCGCTTCCCTTTGCGATGCTTTCGATTGGGCTTGAACGCTTCTGTCTTTGTCTAAGTGGATGGTTGCGCCTTTTCACTTTATGTTGCTTTGTTGTTATAAGAAGCAAATGTACGAGCTTTCGATGCCATCGATAGGTAGTTTCCTGTTGTTTTGAAGTTGTTGGAGTGTTGATGGTTCCGACGCAGTACGTAGCTTCCGAATGTATGCTTGCGAATTGATGTGGAACCTTCCCTGGATATCAAAGGCTTCGACCAGTTTGAAAGGCTTGATTTTGCTTTCGAAGGGTTATTCTGACCAAGGAATCTTTATGAGTAGTTTAAATAAAGGCGAAACCTTGGTTTCGAAAGGTTTGGCGTGCATATGAAGGGTTGTTAATCATTGCCTTCAAAAGGTTTTTCTTCAACTCATTCGAAAGGCGTTTATGCATGCGGAAGCTCTTACTTCGAAAGTGAACCACTGAAGTGGAAGAGTGCTTTTGGCTCTTTCAACCTCTTCAAAAGGTTGTAATACTTCTGCCCTTTGGCTATAGCATCCCTTCGACTCCTTCGAATGGGCTTGGTGGAGCTATTATCTCTTATTCTTCCTTGTCTTCAACTCATTTAGGTTTTGACAAGGTCGAAAGGGAATTCGGTAGTAACATATTTTAAAGAGTTGTTTATATATACAAATATTGTTTTAAAGTTGGTTATCAATATTTTAAATAATTGGAAGTTAACTATTTAAAATATTAATATAGTTTGAAATTAAGTATGATTATTTTGTCAATAAGTTTTGGAAATTAATTATTTTTATTTATAAAAATGTGGAAGATAAATTTATTATTGTCTATTAAAATGTTTTGAAATTCGTTTTTAAGATGTTTAAAGTTAATAATTATTTATTATAATGTTTATTATTATATAATGCGTTTTAAAGTAAAAGGTTATAATTTTTTTTAATTGTTTTAGAGATTTATAAATGGAGTTTTATAAACAAATGAGGATTTTATAAGAGGAATCTTATAACATGTTATGGAAAACGTAATGGAAGATTGGTTAAAAGATAAAAGAAGTTTTATAAATGGTTTTATATATTTATAAAAGAAATTTTAGAAACGGGTTCATAGATTTATAAAAGGAGTTTTATAAATGGTTTTGTGGATTATAATTGGGGTTTTAAATGGTTTTTGAATCGAATAAAAAGGGGAATCTTTCCAAATGTTGGTGAATATATTTATACTGTTGAGACAAGTATAGGGATATTTTCCAAGTATTGAAAATATAAGGTTTGTGAATGTATCTTTGTAAAAGGATTTTGATTCGGGTATTTACAAAGTGAATTAAATAAATGAAAAATTATTAAAGAGGCTTACTGTTGCTTGATGCTTAACCAAATGTTGGTTTTCTCTATGGAATTAAATCCCAGATTGAATGTTTGTTATTCGATAGTTAAGTAACCGACTATCGAAATTGGACCCAAAACGTAACTTTGGAAATATCCAAGGGAAACACGTGAGTTGTATGGCACAGTCATCTCCGATGATGCTGTACTGTGCGTATAAATCACATTTCATTCTCCTAGGATAATGATAAGGAAATCCGTCCACTAACGGTTAGGAGGTGATCTTCAATCTTATCTTTGAATATTAATTTCCTAAAGAGCAGTGTAACAACCCGCATATTTAACAATTTTGTATTTAAATGTTTAATTTAAATATAGCATCGTTAGTCGGATTTTGGGTCCGAAATGTTACTTTTTGCAAACGGCCGAATTGGGACTCAAAACCATTTCCATTGATTCCAAAATGGCGTTTGCGATCTTTTTGAGTGTAAGCTTTGATATGTTTGGAGTAAATCGAATTTTTCTATTTGCTAAGTGGGCTTTGGGTTTGGGTTTCACCCAAACTATTCTATAAACCAACTCAGCCCTTCTCTCCTTCCATTCACTTATTCATTTCATAAAAGCTTAAGCTAAAACTGAAATGGGGGAAGAGAAAGGAAATTAGAAACTCCTAGCCCTAGATCCTCTTGCAAATCCAAATTCTTGCTCCAAAATCATAGAGAAGCCATTGGTAAGCTCCTCTTTATCTTCTCTATCTCTTTCTCTCTTCAATCTATGAAATTTCCTAAACCTAATTTAGGAAAATACTTGTATTATTCTTAGATTGAAGCTAGTAGAGTTGAAGTGGAGATTTGTTGGTCTTCTCCTTGCAAATTGAACTCCTTCTTCTTTGTTTTTGAATTAGAAGGTGAGATTTTTATCTCACATCTATGTTTACAACTATGATGGTTTGTTAGGTATGAATTCCTAACAATTATTCATGTGCAATTGCTTATGATTCGGATTGGTTTTATGAAAATTGCAAATTTTGGTGTTTTGGAAGTATAAAACTCTAGAATCATAGTTTGAGGTTTGATCATGTGTTTGGAGTTGGGTAAGGGAGCCAATAGCGCTGGGTTGTCATTGGGCATAATTCCCTAGCATCGTTGCTCGTCGATTGCATTTTGAAGGAGTGTTTCCTTCATTAGAAAGGCTGAGATACAGCCTTAAGGCTCAATCAGTCGACTGACCTTCTGCAGTCAGTCGACTGGCTGTAGCCAATTGGCATATCAAGGCCGTAAACAGAGACATGAAGTCTCTGTTTCCTGCAACCAGTTGACTGGCCATTTTAGTCAGTCGACTGAATGCAGGAAATGGGATTTTTATGTCTCTGGATCAGTCGACTGACTGCAGTGAACTAGTCGACTGACCTGCCTCATTTTGCCTAATGTGCCTATTTGTTTGTAATTCCCACTTTTACCGATTTAAATTGATTCCAATTAGCTGCTTATGCATATTTGACCATGATGATTCCTTTTTGACTTCATCCACGGGTTTTTATAAAATAATCTTCTCCAATTTATAAATTCTATTTAAAACACACACTTTCGCACTTCGAGCGAAGTGGAAGGAAGATTAAATGGTTAGGTAAAACACAGACCATGAATCCCTGCATTTGTCTTTCCGATTAGTCCCCGACCTATTCGATTGATCGTTTTGACCTTCGGGTTTGGTTTATCGATGATATGAGGTAAACTTTGTACTGCTTTGAGTGTGAAAGTGGCTGACGGATAGTAAACCGTTTAGTGCGAACGAGTGGTTATGGGACATGCGTTAACACTTTTCGGATTCCTTTTTTGAGAGTTATGAAACATTCCGCCAGTTAGTGGTGTCCAGTACTGGGTCTCTGACCTTCACCACTACGGTTTGTTGCCTTCGGGTATGGTATGTTGCCTTTGGGTTTGTGCCTTCGGGTTTGTTGCCCTTTAGTATCGCTTCCGATGTTGGTCGTTGTGAGCCGCATGGGTGATATTGGGTTGCCCTTTAGTATCGCTTCCGATGTTGGTCGTTACGAGCCGCATGGGTGATATTGGGTTTGGAACCTTCGGGCTCATGGATCCTTGTTTGTACAGTACTGAGCTCGAGCAAATTTTATGATGTTTCATTAATATGTATATTCCCTTGGCATCGCCCTTCGGTGTTTGTCTTTTTGAGCCGCATGATGGGTAGCGATTACCTTGTGGAACTTGTATACCTTACGGGTATTTGTTATTTGCCTTTTGGCTTGATTTGGGATAATTGTATCCTTTGTTTATCTATGTCGCCGATGATATGAGGCTTGTTCTATATGATTCATCTTTTGTTGATGATTGTGTTATCTCTTTTAGAGATATTTGTTATACTTAGTAACCTTGCAGGTTTATTGTTGTTCAGTTTATCTAACTGATTTGTTTAGCTAGACTGATCCGTGTATTTTATACTCGGGTCAGACCGAGATGTTTCAGGTTAGGTACATTTGGACTTAGCCTATTTTGCTTCTGCATGGACTACTCCGCTATCTTCTTTTTGTCATAGCTTGTTGTGTAGTCTTATTATGTTGTAACTCTGATATTTATTCTTGTGAACTCGTTTGTATATTGTGGTCTGTTATACCACTTGACTTGTATTATTTTGTATACTCTGTTATGTATCAATATATGTGTATATGATGATCTGCTGTTCTGTGATGTATATTACATGTGAATTGTTATATTCTGTTCTGATAGTCCAACCACCTATGGTTTTGTTTTAAATATTCATTGGGTATGTCGACCTTCTTGGTATGACTCTTGTCGATGCATTCAATAGATAATTAGAGCAAGGCTATAGATGGTCGCTCCCAACCATCCTTATTCTCCATGTTAACAGACGGTATTATCTATTAATACTCTTTGCTAGCGTGGGTATAGAGGTGGGGCGTCACAGCGTGGTATCAGAGCCTGGTTTAGAACAAAATATGATAAACACAAAATAGAGCACGTATTACGATACATCAAAGTGTATAAGTGATACAAATCTTTGAATCATCGTGCCTCTCTATTCCATCAAGGTTAGATAGAATTTGGGAATACGTTTAGGAATGCATTTTATACCGTAGTATTCCATATAGAATTATCTACCTTGTGGATAATCTTATTCTTATCTTAACTTTTAGCGTATGGCTGGAAGAGGCAGAGGACGACGTTCGGATGTTGGGCAATCCAGCGGTTCACATCCGGATGGCGTTTATATGTCTGCCGATCAGTTTTTGGAATTGTTTAGGAGCACTCAGCCTCCAGTTCCTCCTCGAGTATCTCCACCTCGCAAGTCTGCTTTTGCACGTCAGTGCGGTGATTTTTCTCATCTTGGAGGGAAGCCGTTTAAGGGCTCCGAGTCCGTTCTTGAAGTCCAAGCTTGGCTTCGCACGTGCGAGCGTATCTTCTCTCGCATAGATCTTTCCGACCATAATAGAGTTCTGGTGACTTCTAGTTTATTACAAGAGCGTGCTCTTGATTGGTATGAGCTTCTTGTGGCCGAGATTGATGAGCCTACTCTTTCTTGGACTCAGTTTCGGGGACGATTCGAACTCAAGTTCGTTCCTGAATCTGAGAAAGTTTTATTGACCCGTCGCTTCCTTGAGTTGAAGCAAGGGAAATCTTCTGTTTCTGAGTATGTTGCATCGTTCGAGGCTTTATCTCAGTATGGTCTTGAATTCATCAGCACTTCTTACAAGAAGAATTTGAAGTTTGTTTCTGGTCTTAAGAAATATCTTAAGAAGTCTTTGTTGCTCTCGCTTAAACTTTCTTTTGAGGAGTTGGTTGATTCGGCACTTTATCTCGAGACCGTCGAGAAGGAGTGTGATAGTGATGTTGATGTTGAGGTTTTCAAGAACCCCAACAAGAGGCCGTTTCCAATTCATAAGAAGCCTTTTCCTTCTTAGAAGAAGAAGACTGGTGGTTCTAGTTCTCAGCCTCAGTCTCCTGGAACACCTTTCGCTCGAAAGTGTTTCAATTGTGGTTCTCCTGATCATATTATTCGAGCTTGTCCTAAGCCTCTCTTCTGCCGTTATTGCAAGAAGGAAGGTCATCATGTTTCAGCTTGCCCTACTGTTCCGGCTAGTGCCAAGTCTAGTAGGCTTTATGCTGCTAAGGCTTCTGAAGGTCCTTCTCAGTACAAAGGTATATCTTCATATATTTTAGAAGGTTCTATTTTATTTCATGATCATAGTATTCGAGTTCTTTTCGATACGGGTGCATCACATTCTTTCGTATCGAAAAAGCTCGTTGATGATTTATCTTTGGATGTTTCTTGTTTGGTTACTTCTTTAAGGATTGTGAATCCTATTGGGGGATCCGTGACCCTTAGTTTGCTTTGTGATGATGTTGAGATTGTTTTATGTGGCTTTTCTTTCCGTGCGAATCTGCACGTTATTTCTTGTCTGGGATTTGATATGATTTTGGGTATGGACTGGCTAATGAGATATGATGCCAGGATTATTTGTTCGGAGAGAACTATATATCTTCGACATCCGGATTCACCTACTCAGCTATCTCTTGTTCTTCGGAATGTAGATAATTTCGAGATGGCTTTATATTCTCTTGACTCACGAGATGATGATGATATATCTCGTATTCCTATTGCTTGTGACTTTTCTGATGTTTTTGAGCCTGTATCGGGTTTGCCACCCAAATGGACAATTGAGTTCCGCATTGATCTCATTCCAGGCGTGCAGCTAGTTAGTCGTCCTCCCACGAGGATGTCTACAAAGGAAAATGAGGAACTCAAGAAGCAGCTTTTGAAGCTTGAGTCCAAGCAGTTGATTCAGTCCCGTTTTTCTCCGTGGGGATCCGCGGTCGTCTTCGTGAAGAAGTCTGATGGAACTCTTAGGCTTTGCATTGACTATCGCAAGCTTAACGAGTTAACCATTAGGAATAGGTATCCATTGCCTAGGATCGATGATATGTTCGATCTATTGAGTGGTGCTAAGGTCTTTTCTCAGCTCGACCTTGACACGGGCTTTCATCAGTTACGAGTCGCGGAGGATAGCATACCTCTTACAGCTTTCCGCACTCGATATGGTTCTTTTTAGTGGCTCGTTATTCCGTTCGGTTTGACGAACGCTCCTGCTTTCTTTGTCGATCTCATGAATCGAGTATTCCGGGAATATCTCGACAAGTTCGTCCTTGTGTTCATTGATGATATCCTTATTTATTCTATGTCTGAAGCCGAGCATGCTAATCACTTAATGATTGTCTTGAGTACTCTCCGTCATCATCAGCTTAGAGCCAAATTCTCCAAATGCCACTTTTGGGAGAATAAGGTTAAGTTCTTAGGCCGTGTTGTATCTTCCGATGGCATCTCTGTCGATCCCTCAAAGATCGAAGCCGTTCAGAATTGGAAGAGGCCTGAAAATGTTCATGAGATTCGTAGTTTCCTTGGATTGGCGTATTATTACCGTCGGTTCGTTAAGAACTTTTCCCGTGTCGTGCTTCCTCCCACCTGCCTTACTCATAAAGGCATTCATTTTAATTGGTCCGACAAGTGTGAAGCTTCCTTTCTGACATTGTAGGAACTTCTCACTAATGCTCCTATTTTAGTGGTTTCCGAGGGGAATCATGATCTTGTTGTCTACACCGATGCTTATGGTAGTGGTCTCGGTGCTGTTCTTATGCAGAAGGATCGGGTAGTTGCTTATGCTTCTAGGCAACTGCGTCCGAATGAAGTTCGCTATGCCACTCATGATCTTGAGCTTGCCGCCATTGTCTTCGCCTTGAAGATTTGGCGACACTATTTATTGGGCGAGCGCTTCATCCTCTATACCGATCATAAATCCTTAAAGTATTTTTTCACTCAGAGGGAACTCAATATGAGGCAACAGCGTTGGCTCGAGTTTTTTGCTTCCTATGACTTTGATATCCAGTATACCCCTGGTAAGGGTAATCGTGTTGCTGATGCGCTTAGTCGCAAATATTCGGCTGTTATTTCTATGATGCTTGCCGAATGGGATGTTCTTGAGACTCTATCTTTTTGTGAAATTCGTGATCGAGTTTCATCTTTCGATTCTCCTATTCTATTGCTTAGTTTGAGAGCTCGACCCATTTTGTTGGATCGTATTGCTGATGCTCAGCGGCGTGATCCTGATTTGTTGCATCTTATTCAGCTTTGTGAGTCTGGATCTTGTGATGAGGCGTTGCAAGATTTCAGCATTGATTCTCATGGGTGTCTTCGTAAGAAGAACCGTCTTTTTGTGCCTTCTGATCTTGCACTTAGGCATGACATTCTTGATGACTGTCACCGCTCCAAGTATACTATTATCCCGGTAGTAGCAAGATGTATGCCGATATGCGTCGTCTTTATTATTGGGAAGGCATGAAGCGCGATGTGGCGAGTTATGTGAGTAATTGCATAACTTGTCAGCGTGTTAAGGCCGAACATCAGCGTCCTTCTGGTCTTCTTCAACCTCTTGAGATTCCATTGTGGAAATGGGATCAAACTTCTATGGATTTTATTGACGGCCTACCTCGTTCGAGATCGGGCCATTCTAGCATCTGGGTTATTGTTGATCGCCTCACTAAATCTGCTCATTTTATTCCTATTAAGTCTAATAGAACCGCGTCTCTTTTGGCTAAGTTATATGTCAAGGAAATCGTAAGACTTCACGGTATTCCAGTTCTATTGTGAGTGACCGTGATCCTTTATTCACGAGTCATTTTTGGAAGAGTCTCCAGCAAGCTTTGGGAACAAAGCTTAATTTTTCTACAGCTTATCATCCGCAGTCTGATGGACAGACTGAACGGGTGAATCGTATCTTGGAAGATCTTCTCCGTATTTGTATTTTTGATTTTGGTGGTAGTTGGGAAGATCACCTACCTCTTGTAGAGTTCTCCTACAACAATAGTTTTCAGTCTAGTATCGGTATGGCTCCTTTCGAAGACTTATACGGAAGGCCATGTCGATCACCTTCATGTTGATTAGAATCTGGGGAGAAGCTTATTCTTGGTCCAGACTTTGTTCGTCATTCTTCCGAGAAGATTGATCTTATTCGATTGAGAATGGAAGAGGCACAGAATCGTCAGAAATCCTACGCGGACAACCGTAGGAAGCCTCTCGAGTTCTCGATCGGCGATCTTGTTTTTATTCGTGTTTCTCCTTTGAAGGGGGTTATGCGTTTCAGTACGACTGGGAAATTGGCTCCTCGCTTTATAGGACCATTTTCTATTACTGAACGTATTGGCCCTGTGGCTTATAGAGTTTCACTTCCAGCTCATTTATCTGGCATTCATGACGTGTTTCACGTCTCGCAACTTCGGAAGTGTCTTCGGGAGTCAGATTCTGTTATTACTTCTCCTGATTTGCAAGAGCTTGAGATCTCATCGGACTTATCTATTGTACAACAACCTATTCGCGTGCTTGACACGGAGGTGCGACACCTTCGGAACAAGGACGTGCCACTCGTTAAAGTTCAATGGTCCACTAATCCCAATGAGTGTACTTGGGAAACCAGAGAGTATATCGAGCGATCTTATCCGGGGTTTCTATCTTAGCTTGTGAACGGTGGGTATGTCCTTTCATCTCAAGCTTATTTCCTTTTTCTTTTGAATGTTGTATGTATGTAGTTGTTACAAATACCGTCTCTAGGAATTGCGGGGACGCAATTTTGTAAGGAGGGGAGATCTGTAACAACTTGCATATCTAACGATTTTATATTTAAATGTTTAATTTAAATATAGCATCGTTAGTCGGATTTTGGGTCCGAAATGTTACTTTTTGCAAACGGCCGAATTGGGACTCGAAACCATTTCCATTGATTCCAAAATGGCGTTTGCGATCTTTTTGAGTGTAAGCTTTGATATGTTTGGAGTAAGTCGAATTTTTCTATTTGCTAAGTGGGCTTTGGTTTTGGGTTTCACCCAAACTGTTCTATAAACCAACTCAGCCCTTCTCTCCTTCCATTCACGTATTCATTTCATAAAAGCTTAAGCTAAAACTGAAATGGGGGAAGAGAAAGGAAATTAGAAACTCCTAGCCCTAGATCCTCTTGCAAATCCAAATTCTTGCTCCAAAATCATAGAGAAGCCATTGGTAAGCTCCTCTTTATCTTCTCTATCTCTTCCTCTCTTCAATCTCAGAAATTTCCTAAACCTAATTTAGGAAAATACTTGTATTATTCTTAGATTGAAGCTAGTAGAGTTGAAGTGGAGATTTGTTGGTCTTCTCCTTGCAAATTGAACTCCTTCTTCTTTGTTTTTGAATTAGAAGGTGAGATTTTTATCTCACATCTATGTTTACAACTATGATGGGTTGTTAGGTATGAATTCCCAACAATTATTCATGTGCAATTGCTTATGATTCGGATTGGTTTTATGAAAATTGCAAATTTTGGTGTTTTTGAAGTATAGAACTCTAGAATCATAGTTTGAGGTTTGATCATGTGTTTGGAGTTGGGTAAGGGAGCCAATAGCGCTGGGTTGTCATTGGGCATAATTCCCTAGCATCATTGCTCGTCGATTGTATTTTGAAGGAGTGTTTCCTTCATTAGAAAGGCTGAGATATAGCCTTAAGGCTCAGTCAGTCGACTGACCTTCTGCAGTTAGTCGACTGGCTGTAGCCAATTGGCATATCAAGGCCGTAAACAGAGACATGAAGTCTCTGTTTCCTGCAACCAGTCGACTGGCCATTTTAGTCAGTCGACTGAATGCAGGAAATGGGATTTTTATGTCTCTGGATCAGTCGACTGACTGCAGTAAACCAGTCTACTGACCTGCCACATTTTTCCTAATGTGCCTATTTGTTTGTAATTCCCACTTTTATCGATTTAAATTGATTCCAATTAGTTGCTTATGCATATTTGACCATGATGATTCCTTTTTGACTTCATCCACGGGTTTTTATAAAATAATCTTCTCCAATTTATAAATTCTATTTAAAACACACACTTTCACACTTCGAGCGAAGTGGAAGGAAGATTAAATAGTTAGGTAAAACACGGACCATGAATCCCTGCATTTGTCTTTCCGATTAGTCCCCGACCTATTCGATTCATCGTTTTGACCTTCGGGTTTGGTTTATCGATGATATGAGGTAAACTTTGTACTGCTTTGAGTGTGAAAGTGGCTGACGGATAGTAAACCGTTTAGTGCGAACGAGTGGTTATGGGACATGCGTTAGCACTTTTCGGATTCCTTTTTTGAGAGTTATGACACATTCCGCCAGTTAGTGGTGTCCAGTACTGGGTCTCTGACCTTCACCACTACGGTTTGTTGCCTTCGGGTATGTTGCCTTCTGGTATGTTGCCTTCGGGTTTGTAACTTCGGGTTTGTGCCTTCGGGTTTGTTGCCCTTTAGTATCGCTTCCGATGTTGGTCGTTGTGAGCCGCGTGATATTGGGTTGCCTTTTAGTATCGCTTCCGATGTTGGTCGTTATGAGCCGCATGGGTGATATTGGGTTTGGAGTCTTCGGGCTCATGGATCCTTGTTTGTACAGTACTGAGCTCGAGCAAATTTTATGATGTTTCATTTGTATGTATATTCCCTTGGTATCGCCCTTCGGTGTTTGTCTTTTTGAGCCGCATGATGGGTAGCGATTACCTTGTGGAACTTGTATACCTTATGGGTATTTGTTATTTGCCTTTTGGCTTGATTTGGGATAATTGTATCCTTTGTTTATCTATGTCGCCGATGATATGAGGCTTGTTCTATATGATTCATCTTTTGTTGATGATTGTGTTATCTCTTTTAGAGATATTTGTTATACTTAGTAACCTTGCAGGTTTATTGTTGTTCAGTTTATCTAACTGATTTGTTTAGCTAGACTGATCCGTGTATTTTATACTCTGGTCAGACCGAGATGTTTCAAGTTAGGTACATTTGGACTTAGCCTATTTTGCTTCCGCATGGACTACTCCGCTAGCTTCTTTTTGTCATAGCTTTTTGTGTAGTCCTATTATGTTGTAACTCTGATATTTATTCTTGTGAACTCGTTTGTATATTGTGGTCTGTTATACCACTTGACTTGTATTATTTTGTATACTCTGTTATGTATCAATATATGTGTATATGATGATCTGCTGTTCTATGATGTATATTACATTTGAATTTTTATATTCTGTTCTGATAGATCCAACCACCTATGGTTTTGTTTTAAATATTCATTGGGTATGTCGACCTGCTTGGTATGACTCTTGTCGATGCATTCAATAGATAATTAGAGCATGGCTATAGATGGTCGCTCCCAACCAGCCTTATTCTCCGTGTTAGCAGACGGTATTATCTATTAATACTCTTTGCTAGCGTGGGTATAGAGGTGGGGCGTCACAAGCAGGGTTGAGTTTACTAGGAATTCTTTAATGTTTTTTCAAAGATACCGGTATCAAATACGTTATCCGTAAACCACTTTGATCCAACCAGGTGTTTAGAAGTAAAGACATCTTGAAGATGGTGGAATTCGGAGACGAAGCTCTCAAGTGTTTTGTTTAGTCCCAGAACGAACTTGTATGGATGAATGCATGTATTACGTTGTTTCCTGATGGCAGTATTAGCATTTCAAGTAGGAATGGTATATAAAAGGTAAAACGTAGCCTCAAGCCTCATCAACCAGGAATGACTAAAACATGGGAGATGCAGTTGGGCTAAGTGGGTTGCTCCTAAGTAAGGTTTGATCATCCCTATCTAGAGTCGCTATTATCTCTTATTTATATGCTTTGAGGCCAGTGGAGGGGTGATCATATTCTGTACTGCTAGTCAAGTGGTAGGCCAGTCCTGTGTTGGTAGGGATCCAAGTGAGGTCCTCGGTGTCATTTTATCTAGAGATGCACCGTGACGGCCAGTACCCCAGTAGCCCAGTCATTGTATGGAATCCATTCTCCAATAAGCGCCGTACGGACTTAGTTGTGCCAACTATGCTAGAAACGTGAGATGCAAGCATTTCAGCTATATTCATATTTTACTTTGACCCTAATATATTATTATAATATAAATGAATTTTCTATAGAAAATGTTTTGGTTTCGAAGGATTTTATAACTTAAAAATCCAATTGGGTGTGATTTCTCACGTTGGTTTTTCAGACTAACTCGGGTGTTATTTGATTATGTAACATTCCTGATTTTTTTAAGCTAAATTGATTTGGAAATTAATATAAGATTTTGGTTAAATTATGAATTAATAGAGGATTAATTTGAATATTTGGGAATGAATATGTATATAAGATTGATTAAAAATAGAATTTGAAATTGGGATACAAATTTAAATATCTTAGAAAATAAAATCGTGTTTGGATTTTCCATATTAAATAAGATATATGTTTATTTATTTATATAAATGGATTATAATTTGAAATTTGATTTTGAAAATATGAGATCTAGATATAAAACCAATGTGATTACTTATTTATGTACAATTGGTTTTAAAATTCTTTTTCTTATAAAGTTGTAAATAATTAAAAATGTATGTAAATATGTATATATAATATTAAAACAAGAATTAATAAGAGTTTTAAATATACATGTCTTTTGAAAATTTATAAGAAAGCATATAATGAAGAAATTGGTTTGTGAATTTATGAGATTTGATAAAAATTTAAATTGCTTTTCTTTTATACTTGAAATAAATATAGTAGTGCATATGGAACTAGATATAAAAGCTTTGATGTAGATATGTACATTTCTCTTGAAACAAAGAAGTTAAACATAATTTGTATACACATGTAAACATAAGAGAATAAGGGTTTAAAATTTTTTTATACAAATTATTTAAAAAAGGATTTAAACACAAAATTTTCGTGGATGACATTTGTTAAATAAGGAGATACCTAAATAGACAAGTGTAAATAACTTAAAACCATGTATGAACAAGTGTAACTTAAATGGATTAACAAATTAACAAGTGTCAAACATATTTTTCTTTTTAGATTTGAATTTTATAAAAATACTTTGAGAAAGAAGTCAGGCTCGTTTTCTCAAGCCTAAAACAAAACTGCAGAACAAAACTTCAAACCAGTAAAATAAAACAAACCTGAATTCATCTCAATCATAAATCAAGCATTTCCAGTAAAATCAAGATCAAATTCAAACCAACCTGAATTAAGGCATGCAACAAACTCAGGATCAAATCCAACATCAAAACAAATCAAGTCTTAGATCAAACCAGAATTCAAACCAAAGTGAATCAAATCAAGTTCAAACTGGAGCAAATCTAAAACAAAGCTTCAGTTTAAATTGAAGTATCAGGCCTAAACATATGTGCAGTTCATTGCTAATCAACTTCCAGGCATGTTCGATGTTCTCTACCTTCTGGAGACAGGTGAGCAAACCTCTAGTTTGAAACCTAAATTTGTTTATTAACCTGATGCTTGTGATGGTCATTGTGATATGATGTGAAAGTGTTTGCATGAATGTAGAAAATTTTGCAAGCATGTTTGGATTTATATATGTGCACAGACTCCTATTATAGATACAGGTTTCAAAATAAAGAAAACAATTCAAATTCTCTTTGAATAATCAATTTTAGGCTAAGATTTTAAAAAAGGAAGTTGATCACTACAATGTAATTTCAGTTTCAAAAATAATTGCGAGTGAAAATACTCAGTGTATTTCTCGAGCATAATATATTACTGTAACATGTGATTAAAGTCATAAAATTAATGTTTGTAATATTTTGTTTTGAATATATAGCCAGAATCGTATTGTAAATGATGAATTTAGACAATAATTTCAAGAATTTTAGTGTTGATTCAAGGTAGAATTAATGGGTTGAACAGAAAACTTGTTTTGGTCGATTTCAGTCAATCGCCGACAAATTGAACATCGCGATCAGGGTGGAAGGAGGATTGCAGGTAGGGGATCATCAGAAAATTAGTAGATGAATTTATAATTCACCATGGAAGGTGAGCGAGATCGATTTTGTATTTAACCCTAAGTTTTAGTTACGATTGGAATTCGTGTAATCGCGGCGACATCAATGCATCGAGTTCGATTGCATCGAGATGGATAGGTTCATAGTTGAGTGGCAATGCTCTGGATGAGGTGTCGGCAATCCAGATGGCCGAAGGTGGACGTTCAAGACGTTTCTTTGGTGGCTGGGTGTTGTTCCAGGAAGAGGATTGATGGCTCGTTTGCGATTCTCTGATGATCTCGCGTTTCAGGGTGCTCGAGTCAATGGTCAGAGTCGTCAGCGACTTATAGACGCCGGTGAAGCCGATCTTGGTTGGTCGTGGTGGTGTGCACGTTGCACTGGTACGTTCGTGTATCTGGATGATCGATTGATTTGGGGAAGACGAGTTTGACTAGGAGTTGAGCTCACGTATTTTGTTATGCGACTCGAAGTAGATGGTCTAGCAAGTGTTCTCTAGTGAAGCTCGAGTTTTTAGCGTGATTTACTCGGGTTCAGGGTGGTAGCTGTAAAAGTTTAAAAATTTTAAAAAACAAGTTTTCAAAGTTCAAATCAGGTTTTAACAAATTTTGTTAAATTAATCATTTTTATACAATATGTGTTTATGTGTGGGTTAATTAAAGATTTAATTTGATTTATGGTTTTATACAAACAAGTTTTAAATTAATTTGAATTTAGTTTAAATTATTATATGATAATGTTTTAAATTACTTGATTAAAAGAAGTTTATAACTTGTTCTATCTAATCTGGTTAGGTTAAATGTTTATTTTATTTTAAAACTTAGATTATATAATGTAATTAGTTTGTGATCAGGGATAATCACTTATTATAATAAATTGAAGATAATTAATTAAATGATAATTAATTAAGGGTTAATTAATTTATTAATTAATTAATTGAAAGTTTATTAATTAATAAAAGTGATTAAGGAATGATTATTAATTAAGGACTAATTAATTAATTTTTGTAATTAATTGAAAATAATTAATTATTAATATATGGTTAATTAATTTATAATTAAGGATTAATTAAGTAATGTAATTAATTAATGAAAGCAATTAAAGGTAATTAATTGCTTAAAGATAATTACTTAATTATAATTAATTAATTAATGATTAAAGGTGGATTAATCAAGTGATTAAGATTGATTTAAGATTAGGGGTAGTCACTTATCGTAACTAGTTAAGGATAATTAATTTAATGGCAATTAATTAATTAAGGGTTAATTAATTAATTAAAGATAATTAATAAATGGTGAATTAAATAATTAAAGGTTAATTATTTAATAATTAAAGGTTGATGAATTATAATTAAAGGTTAATTAATTTGTTATTAATGTTGGTTAATAAATGATTAAAGAATAATTAATCAAAATGATTTGTAATTTATTAATGTTAATTAACCAGGATTAGTAATTCATAAGTGATCAATCTGGTTTGAATTAATCAGACAATTAACTGATCTTACTTATGAATGTTTGAATTGAATTGGATGCTTTGACTTGTGTGATATCCTTGAGATATGGTGTTCTGTGGTATGATTAAGCTGTGAAATGTAACTTATTATCTGTGGTGAATGTGATTTATTTATCTGCGATGTACCTATGTTATTTATCTGTGATCTGTGAATAAAGGTAAGCGTTATAGTTTATACCGCTTATCAAATATGTTGTTGTATTTGAATCTGTGCGAATTAATGATGTTGCGCTATTATTGTGTAAAACCCCTGGACCACACTTATACACACACAAATGTGGATTGCATGTGGAAATGGGTTAAGCCACAGATTTTTGAAATGGATTTTAAAATTGAATTTTTGAATCCAAATGGTTTTGGAAATGGATTGGGTTTAAAATGAAAAGCTTTTGAAAAGGAATTTCTAGGATAAAAGTTATTTTCGAATAACTTGATAGAGTTATGAAATTTGATTTAAATTTGAATTCAAAATTTGAAATCGAATTCTATTTATGATTTAAAAAGGTTATACAAGTTTATATGGGTTTTGAACCATTTTTAAAGTGTTGTTTTGGAAATTGAATTTAACCTAAAGATTTTAACTTGTATAAATGAAATCGGATTTTTTCGAAATGAAAACTATTTGTTTTCAAATAATAAAAGCTTTCATAAAAGGAAAGGATTTCCAATTTGTGTTGAAAAGTTTCAAGTTTGAAATGAAATTGTGAACTGTTTTTGTAACGACCCAATTTTACGACGCCCGAATGTCGACATCAATACGTCCACTGTATAGAATGCCTAACAGCCGAATGCCGGAAAACCGAACGTTTGTAGAAGAAGAAGATAGAAGAAAATAGAACAATAACATAATCTCACAATTCACGGCGGGACAACATATAATAGATAAATGAACATCTTTAAACAGAATCACTATATCAGTTATTACATAACATTACATTACATTATCAGAGTGTACAACAACAAACAGCGGAAAGGAATATTACATATATAAGTGATACGCTTCGCCATCCAGCTTCAATTCCTGATCTCCACAGCAACTTCTTGACTTTGCTCCCGAATAATGATAACCTGACTTTAGGCTGCCCGTGTGGAAAATTATGGGCACCTAGAGTTTAGAAATGGAACAATAAACTCCAGGTCAGTCGTGGGACTGGTGCGAGATCTTAAAAACAGTTATTTTCACAAAGAAAATAAAAAGAAATTCGCTATGCTTTATGGAAAATGAAACTACCATAAGGCCTTCCGCCACACACACAATGCAAACGCAGAATTGGAGGAGATTTCTCCTTATGATAGTCAAACATGTTTGATACGCAAAAATCCTTTTGATATTATTATTAGTGCATAGTGCAGAAAACATTTCGAAAGTATAATATTAATCTTAGCCAGCATGGACATTCCGAACTATGCCTAGTATAGCTACCATCTAAACAGTGGTGACCACCATAAGTAAATGGCAGGTTATACAACTAAAACCGTACAAGGTGCGTATTGGAGTTTGGATTTCCAACAAATGGTCAGGCTAAGGAACTTCCTACTACCACATGGGTACGCCTCTAGAGGGCCGTCCCGAGAACTTAACCAGCTCTCTGCCAACACAAGGTCGGGTTACCTCTGTAACTAGGTAACAACTACACGAGTATGCCATCCCCCGGTCCTTTGGGACCTTTACCCGAGGATCCTCTACACCAACAACCACAAAGAAAAGTATTTGCAGTAACCACAAAGGTTAAATATCAGGGCTCCATACTTGACACCACCCTTTTCCAGAAGGAAATGACATACCCTAAAGGGCGCGACCCTCATAACCTTGCCGCATCTTTCCTGTTTCGACCATTTCCGGGGTGTGAGGTCCGATGAAGTCTTATGCACAAAGCTACACTTTTCACAAAGTCATGCTTTGATCAAAAAATGATCAGCAGCACTTCGTATGTCACGTTACCAAATTGGGAATGTATCACTAGTCACCATCAACTACATAACCTTTGAGCTCGTACGCCTCAGAGAAGGGTGTTAAGCTAAGAGAATAAATTTTCCGCCACCAACAGAAATGTATTTGATAGAAACCAGGTTTACATCTCAAAGTGTAACGTTAGACACACATCCATACAAGTCCGTTCCGGGATCGAACGGAACTGAAGGCACTTCAAAGAAGCCCTTGCAAATTCGGATATTCACAAATCACGTCCGGAATCCTCATCACAAAGGTGATAAAATCTCTATACTGGAGCAACCTGGTGCAGAGGCATTCGACAGGTAATCCTTTCGCTTTCGAAAATACCCGGTCTTCAACACCGTCTTCAAATGTAATCCCATTTCGTCGTATCTTTATTCGGAATGGGTTTTATGACATAAGGTCCTCTCCCGGCTAATCCGAATAACGAGCACTTATTTTTTAAATAAGTGTTCATTCAGATTTCAAACAAAACACAACATTTTTCCACTTTGATCTTCTTAAACAAAAGACCCATCACAATCACAAACGTTCGATGTGGTTTTCGGATATCCACTTGGAATCCGACTCCCGATCGCATCGAAATTCAAATGTCATTTAAAATGCAAATATTGATAGCCGGTTATTTAACTATCAATCAACATTAACAACAATCACTGGATTTCAAATAATTTTTTCCCCAATTATCATTTTCAAAATTTCTTTGCAAGATATAATTTTAACACTTCAACCATTTGAAAACAAATTTCAAATTAATTTCCACATTTCAATACTTTGAAAACAAATTTCAATTCACTTTTCACTCGTGGAATAAAATTCCTGATATTATTTATTTCCACTAAAGGTCTGCCGAGTTAAAATACTTTAAAATAATTTAAATTACTCACCCAAACATATATACTTGTAAATATTTAAAATGAAACTATTTTAAAACACTTACTTAAATCTGAGTTATGAAAATACTATATAAAAATCTCGTATAAAAATTCAAGGCCCAACTAATGTTAAAATAAAATTAGTAGATAGGATATAACTATTTAAATATCCAATTTCTAAAACAAATATCAATTAAATCTTTACTCATTACTTCCGTAATTAATTAAATAAATCACTACTTTAAAGATTTACAAAATAACTTAAACAAAGTATTTTCTCCGAAATATTCTTTTAAAACCAACCCTACAACTTCTAACTTATATTTCAGAAGCTATTTTACATACATACTCGGCTTTTAAGGGAAAATACACCTTCCTTTTCAAAATGGATTTTTTTATCAATTAATAAATCCTTCTGGATTTATTTTAATTTACACTCCAAACCTGTAAATTTCTTTTCACACCTTTAAAAATAAAAAAATATTATTTTTTAAACAAATTTCCCTTTCTTTATAAAATTCCCATTGTGAGTTTAAACTTCTAAATATCCATCGATATACGATTTTCAAATCGATTTTCAAATATTCATTTTCAACACCAAATAAAATCCTAAATTGATTTCCAAATTTATTTTCAAATACCAAATCAATTTCCAAAATTGATTTTTAAATTTATTTCAACACCAAATTTATTATCCATTGAAACAAATTCCTTCTTTGAATTTATTTAATTTTCTAAAATTAATTTACTATAAATTTTCTACTAAATTTCAAAAATCCAATTTTATTTATTTCTGGTATCCTACGATAGCAAAAATATATTTGGCTAAATTATAGCCTTCATCAGTTTCAATCACAAATAGTCACACACAGATTATAAATGATCAACATACAATATTGAAACAAATTCAATTATTTGAGGAATCCAATTGGATCTCTCCAACCTGTTTTCCCTACATCTACAGACGTTAGCACAACAATTAAATACCAATTCCACTTCGAGATGGAATATCACGGTATATGGGATTTATAAAATATCACCCGCTATTATGCGGCGTATAGGGTCTCATCCGCTATATAATGTGGGAAATCAACAACTCCAGTATACATACTATATACTACAAAATATATTATCATCCAGTGAATGATTTATTATAAATCAATCATCCAAGCACACAGTCAATCAATTTTAAATCTACTATTCAAAATTTCAATCAAAACAATATTGATTGAGTGAGAAGATCTCACCTTTGCTTTTATTTCGCAATCCAATTCCAACTAGCTTATTTCTTCACATTTTTTGGACCATGAATAAACATTAAATAATTTTCATTAATATTCGAAATAAATTCGAACAATAAATTTTCATTTGATAAATTTTTATTTTTACTAGTGATTTAAATCTAAACAAATTTTCCTTTATAAAAATCTTTTAGTAACAAAAATAATTTTTTTTACTTGGTAATAAATAAATTAAACAACTAATCACCCAATCTATTATTCAAAAATAATATTTAAGACATGTATACTTATTTTATTTCTGAAACTACATATATATATATATATAAATTGAAAACTGATTATATATATAATTTTCACTGTATATACATTATTTCTGCTTGCATATAAAATTTTACTTCTGCATATACGTATGAATTTAAAAATAAAAAGAAGCCACCTTAAAATCATTTTAGAATAATCTTGTAAGTTTATATATATATTTATACATTTTTTTTTCTGTTTATATATATATATATTCATTTAAATAAAAATAAAAAAAATAAAATAAAATTTATACCTTCACTGCCTCCAATAGACGAAACCCTAGCCAACGAACTCTGTTGCCACAATGTCGTCGTGAAAAAATTCGATCGCGATTTCGAGCTCCCCATAGACGAACGCGCGCAGCAGCTCCACCACTGCTTACTGAAACGAGCCTCCCCCTTTCGCATCGCGATGCCACATCGCATCGCCTCAGCCCTCGACACCACGCGCCGCCGCCCATGGCCTTGTATGCCGTCGCACGAACCCCAAATCACCTCGATAAAAATCGCGACCGATACCCTTAATCGCGAGCTCGTGAATCGTCGCCGATCGACACAACCTCCCATTCGCACGCTCGACCACGTGCATGCGCTTTCCTTTTTTTTCTACTTTTGATTTTATCTGGACCTTGATTTCTTTGAGGAACGGCCATCGTTTGCTGCTCGAACGAAAGATCGTTATATACTTTTTCTGTTAGCTCGGCCATAATTTGAATCGAACGAAATTCGACCGTGGACTGTAGGGAAGAGGGATTCATATTGAATTGTAGGCCATTTTTTTTCTTTTCGTTGATTTGAGAATGCTGAAGGAAAGAAGATGCTTGGTCGGCTAGGTTGGCTGATGGGATATAATAGGGTTTGACTTAGGAATTGATAATATTATTTAATTCCAAAATATCTCATTTAACATATCTCAAAATTCCAAACCCCTATTGAGGTATGCTGTCAAGCGTTTATAAGGTTTTATCCGCATTCCAAACACAATGGAAAAGGTTTCGAATCCAAATTCGATCGTATGGAGAAGATAGCTTTTTGAACCAGTTAAAATATCGATCTTTCGATTTAAATTTAGCGTGTTTGCTTATCGTATGACCAATGATCACTCCAAACACTTCGAAAATTGAAATCCGATAATAATTCAATATTACGGATTCAATGGAAATAGTTTCGTCGAATTCCGAGACTGTGCCTCTGAAGGCTATTTTTAAATCTCAATTTAAATCATATAATCTCAAAACTGAACAAAGCATTTCCAAATTAAATCCTGAAGCTTCCATTAACCTCAGTATTATCAATATAAATTTTCTAAGCCATCAAATTATTTTTAACAAGCTAAAAATTGAAAATTCAAATTTTTTACCCCTCATAAATAAATCAAATTCAATAATTTAATTGTTAAATTCATATTTATATTTGAAATCCAAGTTAAACAAACCTTCAAATATTTAAAATCAATTAAACATTCCATTTCAAATGTTAAAAATTTCCAGATCGTCACATCCTTCCCCCCTTAAAAGAATTTCGTTCCGAAATTACAAGTTAAGAAGAATGATCCTTAACCCATTTATTATTTTTCCCAATCCAAATGTTTTATCATCTTACCAAAACAAATTCTTTTTATTAGAAACCCATTTTCATTTTAGCTAGCTTTGCAAAATCTTCACAGTTTCCAAACAACTTCATTCACTTCACAATTCAAATTCAAATTTAAATTGAAATTTTGAGCTTCCAAAATTTTCTCAAAATTTTTCTAAGTCCCTAAATGTTCGAAAAATTTCGTCAGCGTCTCCTTTGCGCGGCTAGCTCGGTACGACTACAAAATGGCACCACAGGCCCTCAGATTCAAAAAGAAAACAAAAGGCCAATTGGCTAGACAAGAAAATCACCAAATTTCATACTGAAATTTAAATACATACCTTTTTGTCGAGCAATTCAATTTTATCTTCCAAAATCAAATCCCAATTCCATTTCCTTTAATACACCTGTATAACCTGCTATATACCTATATATTCTACTAGCCATATATCCAATTACAACATTCAAATTTATTTTTCACATTCCTTTACAAAATTTTCAATACATACTTCTTATACCATTTTTACTTTACTATTGAAGTTATATATCCATTTTCACTCAATCTTGCATTTTCAGTTTCAATTGAATTCAATTTACACTTTCAATTTAATTTGGATTTAATTTATCTTCTGAATATTGAGTTTTATCAATTACCTTTCATTTACAACTGCACTATTTTAAATTAGTTTCATTTACTAATTCATTACAAGTTCCAATTCGTTTTATCTCAAACCATTTCTTTATTTCACCTTTATGATCTTTAGTTCACTTCGAACTAACTTTACAACTTCATTTTATTTCACACAATTCAAATTGGTTTTCAATATTCAGTTTCAATTCCAGTTTTATTCTTTTGTTCATTCTCTTATTCACAATCACCATTTCACGATTTCCAATTTGACCTTCACTTAATGATTAACCTGGTATATTCCAATACAAAATTTACTTAAGAATTTCACACTTCATTTCTTAAGTTCAATGCAAATATTCTACATACTTCTTATATTTATTTTAATTAATCACTTTGGTTTATATTTACCTATATTAAACTGGATTTTCAATTCTATATGAATTCAATTTACTTTCATCTATAAATACTATATTCAATTCATTTTAAATCTTACCCATTTGGTCATTCATCAATTAGTTTTACTTATTCATTTTAGTCTAATATTTTGCTTTGGTCATCACAAATCCAATTCAATTCCAATTCTAGTTTTATTTACTTACAAATTCGAAATGAATTTCAACATTCAATTCACTTTCATTTACTCGCAATTGTAAATTTATTTGTTCATTCACAATTTTATTTTCCATCTTAAAAGATTTTATTCCAATCCACTTTTTATCCAACTCATTTGTGCTTCCACATTTACTTTAATCCAACTTCTCTTTAAGTTAGATTTTTATGTTAACAACTTCAAACTTTACCAGTTATCAACTTAATGATATTCCATAAATATTTTATATAACATTCCAGAGTCTTTTCAACCTTTCAAAACCATTATTGAAAAAATTCAAATTATCCTTTGAATTTCAAAACCAAACCCAAATTTTCCAAACAACTTTAATTTAAAACAATTCGGTAGCAATTCCTCTTTTGGAAACTCGAAAATGAACATCAATGATGGTGCAGTCATCACCGAAGTTATTTTCCAGCGACCAAAAAGAGTTTAGAGCTTTTATCCCTTCAAAAACATTTTTTCGAAACCCTTGAAAACTATTTCCAATCCCAAAAGGAATTTAATTTCCAAACTTTCCGAATTTCAAATATTTTCAAGAACATTTCCAAATATTTCTCTGGAATTCTATTTCAAATTATAAATCTCATTTACAATTTATATTTACAAATCCCATTTGGATTTTTTTTATTTTCTTAGCTTTTGGTTTTGATTTTAATTCCTCATACAACGATGATAATAATTTAATATTATCTCTTCCTAGCAACCAAGCAACCATATATTATAATAATTCATAGAAAATTTATTTCTTTTATATACGAAAATAGTTTGGGTAAAATTATTTCATTTAACCTATTTTAAAACGATATTGTGTTGAATTTATTCAGTATGAGTGTTTAGAGATCCCTATCAATAAAGTTAATTACTCGTATTGACCAGAATCCATATACCACTCAACAAACCAATCAACATAATATAAAACAATTTTATATTCACTAACAAATACGCGCTCATATCTATTATTACACTCACACTCATTCTAGAGTACTGCTGACTCTATCTCTAATGAGTAACACCTAACAGAGCCAAGGTTGTCGCTTAACCAAATGCTCTGATACCACAATGTAACGACCCAATTTTTCGACGTCCGAAAGCCGACATCAATACGTCCACTGTATTGAATGCGGAACAGCCGAATGCCAAAAAACTGAACTGTTAGGGTTTAAACAAGAAGAAGATAGAAGAAGAAAATAAAACAATAACAGAATCTCACAATTCGCGGCAGGACAACATATAATAGATAAATGAATATCTTTAAATAGAATCACTATATCAGTTATTACGTTACATTACATTACATTATCAGAGTGTACAACAACAAACAGCAGAAAGGAATATTACATGTATAAGTGATAAGCTTCGCCATCCAGTTTCAATTCCCGATCTCCATAGCAACTTCTTGACTTTGCTCCCGAATAATGATAACCTGATTCTAGGCTGTCCGTGTGGAAAATTATGAGCACCCAGAGTTTAGAAAGGGAACACTAAACTCCAGGTCAGTCGTGGGACTGGTGTGAGATCTTAAAAACAGCTATTTTCATAAAGAAAATAAAAATAAATTCGCTATGCTTTATGGAAAATGAAACTACCATAAAGCCTCCTGCTACACATACAATGCAAACGCAGAATTGGAGGAGATTTCTCCTTATGATAGTCAAACATGTTTGATACGCAGAAATCGTTTTGATATTATTATTAGTATATAGTACAGAAAACATTTCGAAAGTATAGTATCAATCTTAGCCAGCATAGACATTCCAAACTATGCCTACTACAACTACCATCTAAACATTGATGACCACCATAAGTAAATGGCAGGTTATACAACTAAAACCGTACAAGGTGCGTATTGGAGTTTGGATTTTCAACAAATGGTCAGGCTAAGGAACTTCCTACTGCCACATGGGTACGCCTCTGGAGGGACGTCTCGAGAACTTAACCAGCTTTCTACCAACACAAGGCCGGGTTACCTCTGTAACTAGGTAACTACAACACGAGTATGTCATCCTACAGTCCTTTGGGACCTTTATCCGAGGATCCTCTACACCAACAACCACAAAGAAAAGTATTTGCAGTAACCACAAAGGTTAAATATCAGGGCTCCATACCTCACACCACCCTTTTCCAGAAGGAAATGACATACCCTAAAGGGCGCGACCCTCATAACCTTGCCACATCTTTCCTGTTTCGACCATTTCCAGGGTGTGAGGTTCGACGAAGTCTCATCCACAAAGCTACACTATTCACAAAGTCATGCTTTGATCAACAAACGATCAGCACCACTTCGTATGTCACGTTACCAAATTGGGAATGTATCACTAGTCACCATCAACTACATAACCTCTATGCTCGTACGTATCAGAGAAGGGTGCTAAGCTAAGAGAATAAATTCTCCGCCACCAATAGAAATGTATTTGATAGAAACCAGCTTTACATCTCAAATTGTAACGTCAGACACATATCCAAACAAGTATGTTCCGGGATCGAACGGAACCGAAGGTACTTCAAAGAAGCCCTTGCAAATCCGGATATTCAAAAATAACATACGGAATCCCCATCACAAAGGTGATAAAATCTCTATACCGGAGCAACCCGGTGAAGAGACATTCGACAGAGTAATCCTTTCACTTTCGAAAATACCCGGTCTTCAACACCGTCTTCAAATGCAATCCCATTTCGTCGTATCGTTATTCGGTATGGGTTTTATGACACAAGGTCCTCTCCCGGCTAATCCGAATAACGAGCGCTTATTTTTAAAAATAAGTGTTCATTCAGATTTCAAACAAATCACAACAATTTTCCACTTTGATCTTCTTAAACAAAAGATCCATCACAATCACAAAGGTTCGATGTGGTTTTCTGGTATCCACGTGGAATCCGACCCCCGGTCGCATCGAAATTCAAATGTCATTTAAAAGGCAAATATTGATAGTCGGTTATTTAACTATCAATCAACATTCACAACAATCACTGGATTTCAAATAAATTTTTCCCCAACTATCATTTCCAAAATATCTTTGCAAGATATAATTTTAACACTTCAACCATTTGAAAACAAATTTCAAATTAATTTCCACATTTCAATTCTTTGAAACAAATTTCAATTCACTTTTCACTCGTGGAATAAAATTCCCGATATTATTTGTTTCCACTGAAGTTCTGCCGAGTTAAAATACTTTAAAATAATTTAAATTACTTATCCAAACATATGTACTTGGAAATATGTAAAATTAAACTATTTTAAAACACTTACTTAAATCTTAGTTATGAAAATACTATATGAAAATCTCGTATAAAAATTCAAGGCCCAACTAATTTTAAAATAAAATTAGTAGATAGGATATAACTATTTAAATATCCAATTTTTAAAAAAAATATCAATTAAATCTTTACTCATTACTTCCGTAATTAATTAAATAAATCATAACTTTAAAGATTTACAAAATAACTTAAAGAAACTAATTTCTCCGAAATATTCTTTTAAAACCAACCCTAGAACGTTTAAATTATATTTCAAAAGCTATTTTACAAACATACTCGGCTTTTCCGGGAAAATACACATTCCTTTTCAAAATGGACTTTTTTATCAATTAATAAATCCATCTGGATTTATTTTAATCTACACTCCAAACCTGTAAATTTATTTTCACACCTTTGAAAATAAAACAATATTTATTTTTAACACAAATTTCCCTTTCTTTATAAAATTCCCATTGTGAATTTAAACTTCTAAATATCCATTGATATACGATTTTCAAATCGATTTCCAAATATTCATTTTCAGCACCGAATTAAATCCAAAGTTGATTTCCAAATTTATTTTCAAATACCAAATCAATTTCCAAAATTGATTTCTAAATTTATTTCAACACCAAATTTATTATCCTTTGAAATGAATTCCTTCTTTGAATTTATTTAATTTTATAAAATTAATTTACTATAAATTTTCTACTAAATTTCAAAAATCCAATTTTATTTATTTCTGGTATCCTAAGATACCAAAAATATATTTGGCTAAATTATAGCCTTCATCAGTTTCAATCACAAATAGTCACACACAGATTATAAATAATCCACATACAATATTGAAACAAATTCAATTATTTGAGGAATCCAGTTGGATCCCTCCAACCTGTTTTCCCTGCATCCACAGACGTTAGCACAACAATTAAATACCAATTCCACTTCGAGATGGAATATCGCGGTATATGGGATTTATAAAATATCACCCGCTATTATGCTGCGCATAGGGTCTCATCTGCTATATAATGCGGGAAATCAACAACTCCAGTATATATACTATATACTAATAGATATATAATATCATCCAGTGAATGATTTATTATAAATCAATCATCCAAGCACATTATCAATCAATTTTAAACCTAACTATTCAAAATTTCAATCAGAACAATATTGATTGAGTGAGAAGATCTCACCTTTGCTTTTATTTCGCAATCCAATTCCAATTAGCTTGTTTCTTCACATTTTTTTTGGGACCTTGTATAAACATTAAATAAATTTCATTAATATTCGAACAATAAATTTTCATTTGATAAACTTTTATTTTTACTAGTGATTTAAATCTAAACAAATTTCCCTTTATAAAAATCTTTTAGTAACAAAAATAACTTTTTTAAATTGTTAATAAATAAATTAAACAATCGATCACCCAATCCATTATTCAAAAATAATATTTAAAACATGTATACTTATTTTATTTCTGAAACTACATATATATAAATTGAAAACTGCTTATATATATAATTTTCACTGTATATATATTATTTCTGCTTGCATATAAAATTTTACTTCTGCATATACGTATGAATTTAAAAATAAAAATAAATCACCTTAAAATCATTTTAGAATAATCTTGTAAGTTTATATATATATATATATATTCTGTTTATATACATATTCATTTAAATAAAAATAAAAAAATAAAATTTATACCTTCGTTGCCTCTAATAGACGAAACCCTAGCCCACGAACTCTGTTGCCTCAATATCGTCGTGAAAAAATTCGATCGCGATTTCGAGCTCCCCACATACGAACACGCGCCGCAGCTCCACCACTGCTTACTGAAACGAGCCTCCCCCTTTCGCATCGCGATGCTACATCGCATCGCCTCAGCCCTTGACTCCACGCGCCGTCGCCCCGTGGCCTTGTATGCCATCGCACGAACCCCAAATCACCTCGATAAAAATCGTGACCGATACCCTTAATCGTGAGCACGCGAATCGCCGCCGATCGACACGACCTCCCATTCGGACGCTCTAGCGCACGCGTGCGCTTCCCCCCTTTTTTTCTACTTTTGATTTTATCTAGATCTTGATTTCTTTGAGGAACGACCATCGTTTGCTGCTCAAACGAAAGATCGTTATATACTCTTTCTGTAACGTCTCGAAAATTTTCGACTTTCGAAAATTCAACATCGATACTCACTTTATCGACTGCCGAGAAATCGAAGGCCAAAAACCCGAAATGTTATGGTTTTTAAGAAAAGAGAAGAGAAAAAGATAAGAAGGTAGAAGATAGAGAGAAAAGAGAATAGAAAAAGATAGGGAAAAGAAAAATAGAGAATAGAACAGAAAACAACAGAATCTCACAATTCGCAGCGGAATAACATATAATAATAAATGAATAATCTTTAAACAAAGAACTATATCAGTTATTACATTTTACATCACATTTCATTACATCATATCATCAGAGTGTACAACAACAACAACAAACAGTGCAGCGGAAAAAGAAATACTATATACTAGTAATACGCCATGCCATCCAGCTTGCCTCCAGCAACTCCAGAATATCCAGAATATCCTGATAAACCTAACTTTTGACTGCCCGTGTGGAAATTGGTGGGCACCCAGAGTTCAGGAAGGAAAACAATAAACTCCGAGTAAGTCATGTGACTGGTGTGAGAACTCAAAATAGTTTATTTATCTTTAACATCAAAATAGAGGAATATTTTTAAATTCAATTCGCAATGCTTTTAAAAATGAGACTACCATAAGACCTCCTGCCACACACACAATGCAAACGCAGACTTGGAGAAGATTTCTCCTTATGATAGCCAAACATGCTTGATACGCATTAAAATCAAATCAATTTTGATATTATTATTAGTGCATAGTGTAGAAGAAATTCATTTCGAAAGTAGAATATAAATCTTAGCCAGCATAGGTACCATTATATTATGCCTACTATAGCTACCTCCCGAGGAAGCAGGTTCTACAACTAAAACCGTACAAGTCACGTATTGTTTCTTTGGATTTCCAACGAATGATCAGGCCAAGGAACTTCCCATTGCCACATGAGAATGCCTCTGGATGGACATCCCCGAGAACCAAACCGGATCTCTACCAACACAAGGCCGGGTTACCCCTAACTGAGTAACAACTGACCGAATATGCCATCCCCCGGTCCTTTGGGACCTTTTCACCGAGCGCTCGTAATCAATTCACACAATCATAACAAAGTGTTTTCAACATGAGTAAGTATCTGGGCTCCATACCATGATACCACCCTTTTCCAGAAGGAAATGCACACATCCTAAAGGGCGCTACCCCTCATAACCTTGCTGCTTCTTTCCTGTTTTGACCATTCACGGGGTGTGAGGCTCGACGAAGTCACGTCCACAAAAACATACCTTATACAAAAGCCATGCTTTGGGTCAACAAATGATCATAGAAATGATCACAAAGATAGACGATCAAATAAATGATCCTATCACAAATAATCAACACAATGATCATTTACAGCAACACTCAGCATGTCACATTACCAAATTGGGAATATATCACTGATAACATTCAACTACATAACCTCTGAGCTCGTACGTCTCAGAGAAGGGTGTTAAGCTAAAAGAATAAATTCTCCGCCACCAACAGAAATATATTTGAAAGAAATCTGCTTTATATCTCAATTTGTAATGTCAGACATACAATCCATACAAGTCTGTTCCGGGCTCGAACAAAACCGAAGGCACTTACAAAGAAGTCCTTGCAATCCGGATATTCACAATCCTGATCGGATTTCCCATCACTTAGGGAGTCTCTATACCGTTGCAACTCAGTGCAGAGACAATCGACAGGTCATCCTATCGCTCTCGCAAATACCGGGTCTTCAACACCGATCTTCAATGCGATTCATAACGACGTATCACATATTCGGAATGGGTTATACGACCCCATGGTCCTTTCCCGGTTAACCCGAATAGTGAGCGCTTATTCAAAAATAAGTGTGGCATTCAAATTCAAACAAATCACATCAATTACCCATTCAAAGGGAAATATTGATAGTCGGTTATTGAACTATCAATGGATATGCACAACATCACCAGATTCCAAATAATTTTCCAAATTATTTATTTTCCAAAATATCTTCACTAGATATATAATTTTCAACACTTCAAAAATAAATCAATATTTATTTTTAAACCAATTCTACTTTCTTTTATAAATTCAATAGTGAATTTACATTCCAAAGTATTAATGAATATACGACTTCAATTCGATTTATAATATTCATTTTCAATTTATCTTCAAAAAGATAAATTCTCTAATATTCACTTTATATTGGAAAAACATTTCCATACTTATTTATTCATAAGTAATTCACAAATTTTATTTATTTTCAACACTTAGAAAATATTCAATATACTTAAATCGAGATTAAGTATATATTTCATTCTTTAAGGAAATCATTCTCATAAACATATTTATTTGGGCCAAAACGAATGTTGTGTAAAACATCGTTACGACAACCCAAAATCACTAGTATAGGGATTTGAAATTAAAATAGATATATAAATCCCAATACTATACAAAACATTTCCTTTCGGAAATCATTTACTATAACAACAGTGTTATAGTCCACCATTTCCTTTTATTTCTCGAAAACGTCTATTTCAACAATAAATGTTGAAATCTATGGTTTCGAATCTCAACACATTTTACAACATCGTTAGATCATTTTAATTTCTATTTAAAACATCAAATCTAAACATTTTCTTTAACATATTATTCACTATTCAAAAACGTGAATATACTACGTTAACACATTTCATTCTTTTATTCATTTTATTTCAAAGGATTATTCACAGTCAAAAATGTGAATATAACTTCATAAATAGGTTTTCAACAATTTTGCTTATCAAAATAAGTCGTTTGTGAATTTATAAACAACGTTTATAAATTCCATTTCTATTTATTTATTTATAAAAACTTCCTTTTATAAATTCTTTTATTAACCTATTCGATTTATAACTCAATTATAAACTAAAGGTTCATATTATAAGTTAAATACTTAAAATTTATTCGTTCACAAAAATCGTTCCTTTGAACTTCATAATTATAAATCTTATAACTTATAAGATTCAATTATTTATCCAAAACCATTCTTTTAATGACTTTATAAATTTTATAAACCTACTGTTTATAAAATTCTATTTATAACTTCACCGTTTATAATTCTATAAATTTCATTCATTTATGGAATTTATTTTCACTTCATTCAAACACTTATAAAAACTCGTTTTATAATGTCTATATTTCAATTTATAAATATCCATTTATAAATCTCTTAATATAAATTAATTTATATTATTCTTTAAAACGTCTTTAAATTCCTTTAAAAACTTCATTATTTTGATTTATAAAATAATCAAATTTTATAAATCCTATATTTAACTTTTTATAATAATTTCAAAAATCCCGATTTTAAACCATTTTATAAAATTATTAACCCCATAATTTTAAAAATCAACATTTAACTATATTTCTCAAAAATCAGCTTTTAACTATATTTCACAAAAACCATAATTTTTATAACATTAAAAATTATATCGTTATTTATTTAAAATGGATCAATTCCAAAAATATTTTATAAAAGTATACTTTCAAAAAATCACCTCAAAATCATTTTAAAATTCCAAATTTGGTCCAATGATGCTACACACCAAATAGTCAATCACGACTACAACGATATCATATATCGATATGATAATCCATCAAATATCAAAATATCTGAAATCAAATAAAAACTGTTGAGGAATCCAGTTGGATCCCTCCAACCTGTTTTCCTGCATCCACAAACATTAGCACAATACCAATTCCGTTCCAGTACGAAATTATCACGGTATATGTTCTTATTGAATATTATCCGCTTAATAACGGCGCAGTAGGGTCTCATCCGCTAAAAAATGCGGGGAATCAACAACTGCAATATATACATATGCCAATATATATATTGATATTATATATATAATACCAATTTCACTGTTTATGAAATATTCGCGGTATATGTTTTTAATAAATAACATCCGCTTACTAACGGCGTATAATGTCTATTTTAACAATCAATAGATATCAATCATCATTCAAACATGCATTCAAATATTTTAAATCTAACCATTTAAAATAAAATCGAAACTGATTCGATTGAGTGAGAAGTTCTCACCTTGATTTTAAATTCCGTTTTAGCGATTTATTTCGAATAAAATTAAACGGACGTTTAATTTTACCCAAAATTCTCACTAACTCCAAACGACTCCAATCCAATTTCATCGCGTAGTGCTCGTCCATACGATTCCAACGCAACTGGTTTCGCGCGTTTTCGACCTCGTATGAAAAAGATATTAATATTTGAAGTTTACACGATTTATATTTACAATTTACAACTAAATTCTAATTAATTTTAAACCTATGCAATCTGGGCCACAGGATTCATGACCATTGCATCATAGCCGCTCGTGCCTACCCCTCTCTTCTTCGTGAAATCACGAAACCCCCCCGTAAAGCCGAACCCAACATCCTAGGTTAGGGTTAAATTTTTCACCTCCATCACTCGATGATACCTCGATCAGGCGACGCCATGTTGAAGCCCCATCCACCACGCACGAACGCCAGGGAGCACTTGAAGCTCGGCCTCCATCCTAGCACGAAAATCGAGAATGAACGCGCGGCCTTTGCGGCCTGATTCCCATCAATTTGCAGCTCCATACGCGATCATATCCGTTGAACTCGTAGATCTAGATGTGCTCTACGATTCTCTAGTTAGAAGTTCGTCGAATCGTTGCACGGATTTGAAGAAATTTAGAGATGAAGATGGGAGCATTTCGGCCGTTCATGGGGAGGGTGGCGGCTGCAGTTATGAAACTAGGGTTTTCTTTTTTTTTTTTTTTTTTGAGATTTATGGTGTATTTATAGGAAAAATTCGAACACTACTCATCCGGAAATTCCGAACTCCGATTTACGCGTCGTAACCAGCGTTTCTAGGGTTTACCCCGCGTTCCGGACACAATGGAACATGTTTCGGAAGCTAATTCGGAAGTATGTGCGAGTTATGGCTGTAAACGTTCAATTTAAATTAAACCGATTTAAATCGATTTCTAGGCGTTTTAATTTGTACCGGACAAACGGTAAATCCAATTGACTTGAATTTTGAAACCTTACAATAATATCACATTACGGATCCGATGAAACTGGTTTCGTCGAAATCCGAGACTTTTTGAAAAATGGCTATTTTCACTCGTCAAATTTAAATTAAAAACAATTCGATGCGTTTCGAGCTGCCACGATCAAACGATAGCTCCGATTGATACGAAAATTGAAATCCGGTAATTACTAACTATTACGGATCCAATGGAACTGGTTTCGTTCAATTCTGAGACTGTGCAAAAATTGACTATTTTCACTAGTCGATTTAAATATTAAAATATTCAATTTTCACAAATTAACTTTTAATTCGATTTTAAAAGTTCTAAAATATCGTTCTAAATTCAATATGATAAAATAAAATTTTACAAATCATTTTCTATCATATTTAACCCAATTTTCAATTATTTTCATAATTTAACATATTAAATTATCGATTTAATTATCCAATTAAATCCAATAAATCGAAATAAAATTTATTCAATTTATAAATTCACTTATTAATATTTAAAATTAATTAAATATCCAAATTTTAATTAATAAAAATTCTGGGTCGTTACACTTTCTGTTATCTCTGCCATAATTTGAATTGAACGAAATTCGACTGAGGACTGAAGGGAAGAGGGATTCATATTGAATTGTAGGCTATTTTTTTTCTTTTCGTTGATTAGAGAATGCTGAAGGAAAGAAGATGCATGGTCGGCTAGGTTGGCTGATGGAATATAATAGGGTTTGACTTAGGAATTGATAATATTATTTAATTCCAAAATATCTCGTTTAAGAAATCTTAAAATTCCGAACCCTTATTGAGTTATGCTGTCAAGCGTTTAGATGGTTTTATCCACATTCCGAACACAATGGAAATTGTTTCGAATCCAAATTCGATCGTATGGAGAAGATAGCTTTTTGAACCAGTTAAAATATCGAACTTTCGATTTAAATTTAGTGCGTTTGCTTAACGTACGGCCAAATGATCACTCCAAACACTTCAAAAATTGAAATCTGATAATAATTCAATATTACGGATCCAATGGAACTGGTTTCGTCGAATTACGAGACTGTGCCTCGGAAGGCTGTTTTTACATATCAATTTAAATCATATAATCTCAAAACTGAACAAAGCATTTCCAAATTCAATTCTGAAGCTTCCATTAACCTCAGTATTATCAATATAAATTTTCTAGGCCATCAAATTATTTTTAACAAGCTAAAAATTGAAAATTCAAATTTTTTACCCATCATAAATAAATCAAATTCAATAATTTAGTTGCTAAATTCATATTTATATTTGAAATCCAAGTTAAACAAACCTTCAAATTTTTAAAATCAATTAAACATTCCATTTCAAATGTTAAATTTTTTCGGATCGTCACAGTTTTGAAAGTTATAAGTTAAATCTTTGATTTAAAGATTGGATGAGTTAACCCCAATTGAAATGGAAATTATTTTAAAAATCTACGAATGGATCTTTGTGAAACTGGGTGAACTTTGTGAAATGAATCTTTTTGTTTAAAGATTTGAAATGGTAATTTGTGTAAACAATTTGAAGAAAGGTTTTGGGTTTTTAAAAAAGTTGTGACTTAACCAAAATCCCATATCCATATGTTTTCAAATATTGCGCTCATTATTCGGTTTAGCCGGGGGAGGACCTTTGTGTCATATAACCCATTCCGAATAATGATACGTCGTATATGGATAACATTTGAAGACCGGTGGCGAAGACCGAGTATTTTCAAGAACAAAAGGATAAGCCATCGATTGTCACTGCACTGAGTCACGCCGGTATAGAGATTCCCTAAGTGATGGGAAGTCTGATCGGGATTGTGGATAACCGGATTGCAAGGGCTTCATTGGAAGTGCCTTCGGTTCCATTCGAACCCGGAACAGACTTGTATGGATGTGTGTCTGACGTTACACTTTGAGATGCAAAGCTGGTTTCTATCGAATACATTTTTGTTTGGTGGCGGTGAATTCATTCTCTTAGCTTAACACCCTTCTCTGAGAAGTATGAGCTCAGAGGTTATGTAGTTGATGGTTACTAGTGTTACATTCCCAAATTGGTAATATGGCATACGAAGTGCAGCTGATCATTTGTTGATCAAAGTATGGCTTTGTGAAAAAGCGTAGCTTTGTGGACGAGACTGCATCAGGACCTCGCAAACCAGAAATGGTCGAAATAGGAAAGATGCGGCAAGGTTATGAGGGTCGTGCCCTTTCGGGTATATCATTCCCAACTGGAAAAAGGTGGTATCATGGTATGGATCTCAGATACTTAACCTATATGGTTGCTGCAATCTCATTACTGTGTGGTTGTTGCTTTGTGGTTAAGGGCCCTCGGATAAAGGTGGCAAACGACCGAGTGGTGGCATATTCGTGTAGTAGTTACCTAGTTACAGAGGTAACCCGACCTTATGTTGGCAGAGAGCTGGTTAAGTTCTCGGGACGTCCCTCTAGAGGCATATCCATGTAGCAGTAGGAAGTTCCTTAGCCTGACCATTTGTTGGAAAATCCAATCTCCAATACGAGCCTTGTACGGTTTTAGTTCTAAAACCTGCCATTTAACATGGTAGCTATAGTAGGCATACTATAATGTTCCGTATGCTGGCTAAGATTAATATTATACTTGCAAATGCTTTCTGCACTATGCATTAATAATAATATCAAATGGATTTCGCGTAGTAAGAATTTTTGACTATCATGAGGAGAAATCTCCCCCAAGTGTGCGATTGCATGGTGTGTGTGCCGGGAGGCCTTATGGTAGTTTCATTTTCCAAAAAGCATTGCGGATTTTTTTTTAAATTCTTTTGTTGTTTTTTTTAAAGATAAACTATTTTTGTTTGCTCATACCAATCCCATGACTGACCCAGAGTCAATTGCTCCCTTCCTAAACTCTGGGTGCCCACAATTTTCGACACGGGCAGTCTAGAGTTGAGTTTTCAGATAGTCGAGTAGTAGGTGTAGATTTGATAGCTTTCGGAATCCTTGGTTTGGTAGCATTTGGAGATCTTCTTCAGTATTTGGACGACCGACCTTACTTAGTTCAAGTTGATGAGGGTTCGAGCTAGCTTTGGATTGAAGATGGAGTTTTTGGAGATTGGCATTGAAGTCATTATCTTTCCATTGCTATTTCTTATATCTCTGATGTATATTAATATTCATTGTATCATTATTGTATTGGATATTGTATCAAATGTTGTATATCAATGGTATATGATATATTATTCTCTTTTCTTCCGCTGTGTTGTTATACTTAATGTGTTATAAGCTTCGACGAACCAGATTCGATGTTTAGATCTGCAGCATTTGAATACGGGTGACGTATTTGGTGCCAATTTTCGAAGGTCGAGTCAGGATCGTTATATTTGATATTAGAGCTGAAGGTTGAAACTTTAGCTCAGGAGTATAACACATTAGGTAACTCATTAGAGATAGGGTAAAGTATACCCTAGAATGAGTACATCCCTAAGATATCTGTCTGAATGCCTCAGTAAATTCTCTTGCTATCCATTTATAGTAAGTATGAGTGCAAGAAGAAAACGAGATAGGGGACAGTGGAGTACCACTACAAATGGTCAATACCCTGCAACAGTGGAAACAACTCTCTTATCAATATCCTTTGATTCGTCTTTCCAATTTCTTTGATTTCTTCGTGGCAGCTCGAGGAAGAAGCTTCGGTGTGATGGTGGCCCTACGAATCCTTATAGATAAGTTTCTATTTCGTATTCTCTCCGTTGGTTTTCTATCAGCTTTTCGTTTTTAACTTTGATAAATTTGAAAATTTAAATTGAAATAAATTGGTAAATTAAATATAAGTTGAATATGAAGATTTGTATTGATAAAACGATTTCGATTATAACCAAATTTGAAATTCTATTGTAATTTCTTGTGAGTATCAAAGTTCGAAGAGGGACAAGTTATATATACGTTGGGATATTCCGACTTGAGTTTGGAATCTATATCTAGTGTTTGAGAATTGTGGAAGATTAAATCCAATTATCTATTCTTTGGGTCTAAATATATTCTACGAGCGGTTAGTTGTCGTTTGAACTAACCTATGCCCCATCTTATTTCGTGGATCTGGTGAACCGAGTACTTCGTAAAGTGTTGGATAGAATTGTTCTCCTATCTATTGTTGATTTTCTGATTTGGTAAGCCAAATATAAAAAAGATAATCAGCTTGATTGATGAGTCGATTCTCTATCTTTGTGTATCCTTTCTTTTTTTGTCTCCCTGGTAAATTTCGAGGACGAAATTTTCTTAAAGGAGGAATCTGTAACATTCCAGATTTTTTTAAGCTAAATTGATTTGGAAATTAATATAAGATTTTTTTTAAATTATAAATTAATAGAGGATTAATTTGAATATTTGGGAATGAATATGTATATAAAATTGATTAAAAATTGAATATGAAATTGGGATTCGAATTTAAATATCTTAGAAAATAAATTTGTGTTTGGATTTTCCAAATTAAATAAGATACATGTTTATTTATTTATATAAATGGATTATAGTTTGAAATTTGATTTTGAAAATATGGGATCTGAATATAAAATCAATGTGATTACTTATTTATGTATAATTGGTTTTAAAATCCTTTTTCTTGTAAAGTTGTAAATAATTGAAAATCTATGTAAAAATGTATATATAATATTAAAACAAGAACTAATAAGAGTTTTAAATATACATGTCTTTTGAAAATTTATAAGAAAGCATATATATATATATATATGTGAAGAAATTGGTTTGTGAATTTATGAGATTTGATAAAAATTTAAATTGCTTTTCTTTTATACTTGAAAATAAATATAGTAGTGCATATGGAATTAAATATAAAAGCTTTGATTTAGATATGTTTATTTCTTTTGAAATAAAGAAGTTAAAGATAATTTGTATACACATGTAAACATAAGAGAATAAGGTTTAAAAATAAAATTTTTGCAAATTATTTAAAAAAGGATTTAAACACAAAATTTTCATGGATGACATTTGTTAAATAAGGAGATACCTAAATAAACAAGTGTAAATAACTTAAAACCATGTATGAACAAGTGTAACTTAAATGGATTAACAAATTAACAAGTGCCAAACGTAATTTTCTTTTTAGATTTGAATTTTATAAAAATAATTTGAGAAAGAAGTCAGGCTCGTTTTCTCAAACCTAAAACAAAACTGCAGAACAAAGCTTCAAACCAGTAAAATAAAACAAACCTGAATTCATCTCAAACATAAATTAAGCATTTCCTGTAAAATCAAGATCAAATTTAAGACCAACCTGAATTAAGGCATGCAACAAACTCAGGATCAAATCCAACATCAAAACAAATCAAGTCTTAGATCAAACCAGAGTTCAAAGCAAAGTGAATCAAATCAAGTTCAAACTGGAGCAAATCTAAAACAAAGCTTCAGTTTCAAATTGAAGTGACAGGCCTAAACATATGTACAGTTCTCTGCTAATCAACTTCCAGGCATGTTCGCTATTCTCTACCTTCTGGAGACAGGTAAGAAAACCTCTAGTTTGAAACCTAAATTTGTTTATTAACCTGATGCTTGTGATGGTCATTGTGGTATGATGTGAAAGTGTTTGCATGAATGAAGAAAATTTTGCAAGCATGTTTGAATTTATATATATGCACAGACTCCTGTTATAGATACAGGTTTCAAAATTAAGAAAACAATTCAAATTCTCTTTGAATAATCAGCATTAGGCTAAGATATTAAAAAGGAAGTTGATCACTAAAATGTAATTTCAGTTTCAAAAATAATTGTGAGTGAAAATACTCAGTGTATTTCTCAAGCATAATATATTACTATAACATGTGATTAAAGTCATAAAATTAATGTTTGTAATATTTTGTTTTTAATATATAGCCAGAATCGTATTGTAAAATGATGATTTTAGACAATGATTTCAAGATTTTTAGTGTTGATTCAAGGTAGAATTAATGGGTTGAACAGAAAACTTGTTTTTGTCGATTTCAGCCGGTCGCCGGCAAATTGAACATCGTGATCAGGGTGGAAGGAGGATTGCAGGTAGAGGATCATCATAAAATTAGTAGATGAATTTATAATTCACCATGGAAGGCGAGCGAGATCGATTTTGTATTTAACCCTAAGTTTTAGTTACGGTTGGAATTCGAGTAATCGCAGCGACGTCAATGCATCGAGTTCGATCGCACCGAGATGGATAGATTCGTAGTTGATTTTTTTGGCTCTGGACGAGGTGTCGGCGATCCAGATGACTGGAGGTGGACGTTCGAGACGTTTCTTTGGTGGCTGGGTGTTGTTCCAGGAAGGGGACTGATGGCTCATTTGCGATTCTCTGATGATCTTGCGTTTCTGGGTGCTCGGGTCAATGGTCGGAGTCGTCAGCGACTTATAGACGCCGGTGAAGTCGATCTTAGTTTGTCGTGGTGGTGTGCACATTGCACTGGTACGTTCATGTATCTGGATGATCGATTGATTTGGGGAAGACGAGTTCGACTCGGAGTTGAGCTCGCATATTTTGTTGTGCGACTCGAAGTAGATAGTCTATCAAGGTTCTTGAGTGAAGCTCGAGTTTTTAGCGTGATTTACTCGGGTTTAGAGTGATAGCTATAAAAGTTTAAAATTTTTAAAAAACAAGTTTTCAAAGTTTAAATCAGGTTTTAACAAATTTTGTTAAATTAATCATTTTTATACAGTATGCATTCATGTGTGGGTTAATTAAAGATTTAATTTGATTTATGGCTTTATAGAAACAAGTTTTAAATTAATTTGAATTTAGTTCAAATTATTATATGATAATGTTTTAAATTACTTGATTAAAAGAAGTTTATAACTAGTTCTATCTAATCTGGTTAGGTTAAATGTTTATTTTATTTTAAAACTTAGATTATATAATGTAATTAGTTTGTGCTTAGGGATGATCACTTATTATAATAAATTGAAGATAATTAATTAAATGATAATTAATTAAGGGTTAGTTAATTAATTAATTAATTGAAAGTTAATTAATTAATAAAGGTGATTAAGGAATGATTATTAATTGAGGACTAATTAATTAATTTTTGTAATTAATTGAAATTATTAATTATTAATATAAGGTTAATTAATTTATAATTAAGGATTAATTGATGTATGTAATTAACTAATGAAAATTAATTAATGAAAGCAATTAAAGGTAATTAATTGCTTAAAGCTAATTACTTAATTATAAGTAATTAATTAATGATTAAATGTGGATTAATCAAGTGATTAACATTGATTTAAGATTAGGGATAGTCACTATCGTAACTAATTAAGGATAATTAACTTAATGGTAATTAATTAACTAAGGGTTAATTAATTAATTAAAGATAATGAATTAAATGGTGAATTAAATAATTAAAGGTTAATTATTTAATAATTAAAGGTTGATGAACTATAATTAAAGGTTAATTAATTTATTATTAATGGTTGGTTAATAAATGATTAAAGAATAATTAATCAAAATGATTTGTAATTTATTAATTTTAATTAACCAGGATTAGTAATTCATAAGTAATCAATCTGGTTTGAATTAATCAGACAATTAACTGACCTTACTTATGAATGTTTGAATTGAATCAGATGCTTTGAATTGTGTGATATCCCTGAGATATGACGTTCTATGATATGATTAAGCTGTGAAATGTAACTTATTATCTATAATGAATGTGATTTATTTATTTGCGATGTACCTATGTTATTTATCTGTGATCTGTGAATAAAGATAAGCATTATAGTTTATACTGCTTATCAAATATGTTATTGTATTTGAATCCATGCTAATTAATGATGTTGCACTTTTATTGTGTAAAACCCCTGGACCAAACTTACACATACATATGGATTGCACGTGGAAATGGGTTAAGTCAGAGATTTTTGAAATGATTTAAAAATTGAATTTTTGAATCCAAATGATTTTGGAAATCGATTGGGTTTAAAGTGAAAAGCTTTTGAAAAGGAATTTCAAGGATAAAAGTTATTTTTGAATAACTTGATTTAGTTTTGAAATTTGATTTAAATTTGAATTCAAAATTTGAAATTGAATTCTATTTATGATTTAAAAAGGTTATACAAGTTTATATGGGTTTTAAACCATTTTTAAAGTGTTGTTTTGGGAATTTGAATTTAACCCACAGATTTTAACTTGTATAAATGAAATCGGATTTTTTTGAAATGAAAACTATTTGTTTTCAAATAATAAAAGCTTTCGTAAAAGGAAGGATTTCCAATTTGTGTTGAAAAGTTTCAAGTTTGAAATGAAATTGTGAACTGTTTTGAAGCTATAAGTTAAATCTTTGATTTAAAGATTGGATGAGTTAACCCTAATCGAAATGGAAATTGTTTTGAAAATCTATGAATGGATCTTTGTGAAACAGAGTGAACTTTGTGAAATGAATCTTCTTGTTTAAAGATTTGAAATGGTAATTTGTTTAAACCATTTGAAGAAAGGTTTTCGGTTTTTAAAAAAAAGTTGTGACTTAACTGAAATCCCATATCAATATATTTTTAAATATTGCGCTCATTATTCGGTTTAGCCGAAAGAGGACCTTTGTGTCATATAACCCATTCCGAATAATGATACGTCGTATATGGATAACGATTGAAGACCGGTGGTGAAGACCGGGTATTTTCAAGAACGAAAAGATAACTCGTCGATTGTCTCTGCACCGAGTCGCGCCGTTATAGAGATTCCTTAAGTGATGGGAAATCTGATCGGGATTGTGAATAACCAGATTGCAAGGGCTTTATTGGAAGTGCCTTCGGTTCTGTTCGAACTAGGAACAGACTTGTATGGATGTGTGTCTGACGTTACACTTTGAGATGTAAAGCTGGTTTCTATCAAATACATTTTTGTTTGGTGGCGGAGAATTCATTCTCTTAGCTTAACACCCTTCTCTGAGACGTACGAGCTCAGAGGTTATGTAGTTGATGGTTACTAGTGATATATTCCCAAATTGGTAATGCGGTATACGAAGTGTTGCTGATCATTTTTTGATCAAAGCATGGCTTTGTGAAAAAGCATAGCTTCGTGGGCGAGACTGCATCAGGACCTCACAAACCGAAAATGGTCGAAACAGGAAAGATGCGGCAAGGTTATGAGGGTCGCGCCCTTTAGGGTATGTCATTCCCTTCTGGAAAAAGGTGGTATCATGGTATGGAGCACAGATATTTAACCTATGAGGTTGCTGCAATCTCATTACTGTGTGGTTGTTGCTTTGTGGTTGAGGGCCCTCGGATAAAGGTCGCAATCGATCGGGGGGCGGGATATTCGTGTAGTAGTTACCTAGTTACAGAGGTAACCCGACCTTGTGTTGGCAGAGAGCTGGTTAAGTTCTCGGGATGTCCCTCCAGAGGCGTACCCATATGGCAGTAGGAAGTTCCTTAGCCTGACCATTTGTTGGAAAATCCAATCTCCAATATGAGCTTTGTACGGTTTAGTTATAGAACCTGCCATTTAACATGGTAGCTATAGTAGACATACTATAATGGTACGTATGCTGGTTAAGATTAATATTATACTTGCAAATGTTTTCTGCACTATGCACTAATAATAATATCAAATGGATTTCGCGAAGTAAGCATTTTTGACTATCATAAGGAGAAATCTCCCTCAAGTGTGCGATTGCATGGTGTGTGCGCCGGGAGGCCTTATGGTAGTTTCAATTTTCAAAGCATTGTGGATTTATTTTAAATTTTTTTGTTGTTTGTTTTAAAGATAGACCGTTTTTGTTTGCTCATACCAGTCCCATGGCTGACCCGGAGTCCATTGTTCCCTTCCTAAACTCTAGGCGCCCACAATTTTCCACACGGACAGTCTAGAGTTGGGTTTTCAGATAGTCGAGCAGTAGGTGTAGATTCGATAGCTTTCGGAATCCTTGGTTTGGTAGAATTTGGAGATCTTCTTCAGTCTTTGGACGACTGACCTTGCTTAGTTCAAGTTGATGAGGGTTCGAGCTAGCTTTAGATTGAAGAATTTTTGTAGTTTGGCATTGAAGTCGTTATCTTTCCGCTGCTGTTTCTTAGATCTCTGATGTATATTGATATTCATTGTATCATTATTATATCGGATATTGTATCACATGTTGTATATCAATGATCTATGATATATTATTCTCTTTTCTTCCACTGTGTTGTTATACTTAATGTGTTATAAGCTCCGAAGAACCAGATTCGACGTTTGGATCTGTGACATTTGAATACGAGTGACGTATTTGGTGCCAATTTTCGAAGGTCGAGTCAGGATCGCTATACATTATAATGCTCGGGTCAGATCGAGCATATTTACAGACTCTTTGGATGCATTGGAGCTTAAGAGACGAGTTGGTGGATTGTTATAGATTTGATTCGATAGCTCTCCAATCCCTATAAATACTCACCCATCTGCAGCATATGGTGGATCTTCTAGACTAGCTGCTGAAACTCTACAGAACTTATTCTTCACTCTTCTCCTCCCACACAACAGTCATCTAAAGGGTTCACTGTGATTCTCTAGTGAACTCTAACACTGATGACTTGATCTAACTTACTAGATCCAATCAAATTGTAATCAAATTCAACTTGTAATTGCAATCAGTCAATATCAAAAGTTATAAAGTGGTCAAAGACTTTGTTAACAGCCGAACCACTACAAAAATCTCTTGTCTCTTTGCTTTATCAACAAGTTGGGATTCCTTGCTTCTATTTTATTTCCTTTGATAAAAAGGCTGATGATTTCACACTCAATTCAGGATGTTGATCCATTTTTTGGATTAACATTTTGTAGCTTTTACTGAGAACCCAAATCAAGCTTAGATCCAGCTACCTACTTTGGGTCAGATAGGTTCATAAGTTAGATCCTCAATCTCTGCTTAGAAGATTTTCTGTTGAGAACCAATGCCAACAGGAAGAAGGAGAACTACTTTGAAAGATCCATAGTGTGACGAACCGATTTTTCGACGCCCGAAAATCGACATCAATACGTCCGCTGTATCAAATACCGAACAATCGAATGCTGGAAAATAAAACCGCTAGGGTTAAAGAAGAAGGAGGTAGAAGAAGAAATAGAACAATATCAAAATCTCACAATTGCAGCGGAACAATATATAATAGGTAAATGACAAATCTTTAAGCAAAAAACTTTATCTGTTTATAAATTACATCATCAGAGCACATCCAAATCTATAGCACACAACTGGACAGTTATCAGAATCTGTCCTCACAGAAACTGACTATATAGTTAAACATACACAACAGAATATTTATTAAATACGGGTGATATGTCTTGCCATCCAGCTCGTCTCCTGAGCTCCACAGCATCTGTAACGACCCAATTTTTCGACACCCGAAAGTCGACATTAATACGTCCATTGTATCGAATGCCGCACAATCTAATGCTGGAAAACCGAACCGTTAGGGCTTAAAGAAGAAGAAGATAGAAGAAGAAACAGAAACAATAACAGAATCTCACATTTCGCAGCGGAACAACATATAATAGATAAATGAATAATCTTTAAAACAAAAACACTATATCAATTTTTACGTACATCACATTATCAGAGTTACACAACACGATACGACACTGGCAGCTATTTAGCTTGCTTACATAGAGATTTGACTTGCACCATCCCATACGCAGCGGACACAACATAGTATAAGTAATACGCCTCGCCATCCAGCTTGAAATCCAGATCTCCACAACAACTTCTTGATAGACTTCGCTCCCGAATAATGATAACCTGACTCTACGCTGCCCGTGTGGAAAATTATGGGGACCCAGAGTTTAGGAAGGGAACAATAAACTCAAGGTCAGTCGTGGGACTGATGTGAGATCTTAAAAAAAGTTTTTTTTCACAAAGAAAATAAAAAGAAATTCCCTATGCTTTTTTTGGAAAATGAAACTAGCATAAGGCCTCTCGCCACACACACTATGCAAACGCAGAATTGGAGGAGATTTCTCCTTATGATAGTTAAACATGCTTGATACGCAAAATCCTTTGATATTATTATTATTAGTGCATAGTGTGGAAAACATTTCGAAAGTATAATATTAATCTTAGCCAGCATAGGCATTTCGCACTTATGCCTACTACAGGTACCATGTTCAATAGCAGTTTACCGCCACATTCCATGGCAGGTTATACAACTAAAACCGTATAAGGCGCGTATTGTTTTTTTGGATTTCCAACAAATGGTCAGGCTAAGGAACTTCCTCCTACCACATGGGTATGCCTCTGGAGGGACGTCCCGAGAACTTAACCCGCTTTCTGCCAACACAAGGTCGGATTACCTCTGTAACTATGTAACTACTACACGATTATGCCATTCTCCGGTCGTTTGCGACGTTTATCCGAGGATCCTCAACCACAAAGCAACAACCACAAAGTGTAATAGATTTGCAGCAACCACATAGGTCAAATATCCGGGCTCCAACCATGATATCACCCTTTTCCAGAAGGAAATGACATACCCTAAAGGGCACGACCCTCATAACCTTGCCGCATCTTTCCTGTTTCGACCATTTTCGGGGTGTGAGGTCCGACGAAGTCTCGTCCACAAAGCTACACTTTTCACAAAGTCATGCTTTGATCAACAAATGATCAGCATCACTTCGTATGCAACGTTACCAATTTGGGAATATATCACTAATAACATCAACTACATAACCTCTGAGCTCAAACGTCTCAGAGAAGGGTGTTAAGCTAAGAGAATAAATTCTCCGCTACCAATAGAAATGTATTTGATAGAAACCAGCTTTACATCTCAAATTGTAACGTCAGACACACATCCATACAAGTCCGTTCCGAGATCGAACGAAACTGAAGGCACTTCAAAGAAGCCCTTTGCAAATCCGGATATTCACAAATCACGTCCGGAATCCACATTACAAAGGGTGATAAAATCGCTATACTGGAGCAACCCGGTGCAGAGACATTCGACAGGTAATCCATTCGTTTTCAAAAATACCCGGTCTTCAACACCGTCTTCAAATGCAATCATATTTCGTCGTATCATTATTCGGAATGGGCTTTATGACACAAAGTCCTCTCCTAGCTAATCCGAATAATGAGCGCTTATTTTTTTAAAAATAAGCATTCAATCAGATTTCAAACAAATCACAACAAATTTCCACTTTGGTCTTTTAAATAAAAGATCCAACAGAATCACAAAGGTTCGATGTGGTTTTCGAATATCCATTTGGAATCCGACCCCCGGTCGCATCGAAATTCAAATGCCATTTAAAAGGCCAATATTGATAGTCGGTTATTTAACTATCAATCAACATTCACAACAATCACTAAGATTTAAATAATTTTTCCCAATTATTTATTTTCAACTATTTTACAAATATACTTGGCTTTTCAGAGAAAATACACTTTCCTTTTCAAAATGGATCATTTTTAATCAATTAATAAATCCTTCGGGATTTATTTTAAAATTATGCTCCAAATCCGTAAATTTCTTTCCACACTTCTTATAATAAACCTAATCATTTATTTTTTAAAACAAAATTCTCTTTCCTTTATAAAATTTCCATTGTGAATCTTAAACTTTCAAATATCCACTGATATACGATTTTTCAAATCATTTTCCAAATATTCACCTTCTACACCAATCAATTTCAAATTGATTTTCAAATTTTTTTCAATCACCAAATCAAATTCCAAATTGATTTCTAATTTTTTTTCAATTAACAAATCAATTTTTCATATCGATTTCCCAAGATTTATTTTAAAACACCAAATCAATTTTTTATTTGATTTACAAATTTATTGCCTTTAAAAATAAATTCCTTTATCTCTTTCAAAACTATTTAAAAATCAAATTTTAAATAAATCCTTCAATCTTAAACAATATTACAAAGAATTCCTCTATTAAATCTTTTCCCCTTTTTTTTGAATTTATTCTATAGGATTTCACTATAGATTTTCTACTTAAATTTGAAAATCCAATTTTATTTATTTCTGGTATCTTACGATACCGAAAATATATTCGGGTAAATTTTAGCCTTCAACGATTTCAATTACAATATAATCACACATGGATTTTAAATAAATCAGCACACAATATTGAAACAAATTCAAATATTTGAGGAATCCAGTTGGATCCCTTCAACCTGTTTTCCTTGCATCCACGGACTTTAGCACAATAATTAAATACCAATTCCACTTCGAGGAGGAATATCGCGGTATATGAGATTTATAAAATATCATCCGCTACTATGCGGCGCATAGGGTCTCATCCGCTATATAATGTGGGAAATCAACAACTCCAAATACATATATAATACCAATTCCACTTCAAGGTGGAATATCGCGGTATATGGGTTTAAATATAATATCATCCACTATTATGCGGCGTATAGGGTCTATTTCAATCCAAAAAATAACAACCATCATCCAAGCAAACAATCAATAATTTAAATAACTATTTAAATTAAATCGGGTATCCGATTGAGTGGGAAGATCTCACCTTTTTCTTACGCATGCAACCATTTTCTTATCTGGACTTGTTTTCTTCATTTTAGACCTTGTAAAAACAATTTACGATCAACTAACATTTGAATTCACCGAACAGTCAATTTGCCCTTTTTAATAACTTAACCAATCAAAATTTATTTAACAAGTTTCCTTTTAATAAATTATTCTTAGTGACTAAAATAACTTAGATTTAATTAAACAAATAAATTTTCACCATTTTAGAACTAAACCCGTAACTGAAAATATAAATATGTATATTTACTTTTCCTTTGAAATTATATATAAATATATATATATTTATATACTAATAGAAATATTCTATACGGATTTTCAAAAATCTAATATAAATAACCTTCAATATTTTAAATTCCCTTAAATTTAACTATATAAAATAATATCTGTTTTTTCGATTCATATATGAGTGAGTTATATACGTATGTATATTTTATTGGAAAACTTTGTTTTCTGCCTCACAGCAATCTACTTTACAGTAAGCATATAATTTTTTTTCTATACATATAGATATAAAATCTGCATATATACCTACTTTACTGTATATTCAATCCACACACACACACACATATATATATAATATACATACATATGCTAAATTTAAATAGTAATACGAAAAGAATCTTATACCTACTGCCAACACCTTCCGGCCGAAGCCTTCTTGAATATGCCGAGAACGACTACAGCCACCAGTCGCGGCCCTCACTCGAAATTCACCTCCCAAGTCATGAACAAACTCACTCTCGACGATGCCTTACTGCCCCAGTCCTCCTTGGTCGATTGTGTCGCACACCAACCCTAGTTCAAACGAACATTGCCCAGTCCTCCCTCGAAGCCATCACCATCCTAAACAGAAACCCCACATCGGCCTTCTTCATCGTGACTTCGAGTTCGAATTAGGGGGACGAACGAGCTTGAATTCGAATGCTCGAGCATCGGCCAAAAATTATCTTTGCTGATCGATCTGGGTTCTTGTTCGAATTTGAAAAGAAAAAAAAGAACGAAGAATATAAATTTGCAGTCGAATACTGGGGTGTTTCGTTTGCCATTATTATGATTTGAGTTAATTTCTATACAAATAGAGAAAATGGCGATCTGATTTCGAGAAGAAGGCTTCAACCATTATAAAATAAAAAGAAACGACGTGATTTTGATCTGAATAGAAAAGAAAGGAGGGACATCGATTTGAACAAAGGAAAAAGTTAGGTCGGCTATGTTCTGTGTGTACAGTGATGTGAAAGGAGATGAAAAAACGCTGATGTGAAGGAATGTCGGTTGGTGAAGGTTGCGTGTATGAGAATATACGTATATAATTTAAATTGAATTCAAATTATCTCAATAAATGCAACTTCCAATCTCGAATCCCTAACGAGACATGCCGCCAGGCGTTCATAATGTTATACGCCTATTCTGAACGCAATGGAAAAGGTTTCAGGTCCAAATTCGATCGTATGGTGAAGATAGCTTTTTGAACCAGTTAAAATATCAACTTTCAATTTAAATTTAGCACGTTTGCTTATCGTATGGCCACACAATAACTCCGAATGCTACGAAAATTGAAATCCGATAATAAAACAATATTATGGATCCAATGAAACTAGTTTCGTCGAAATCCGTGACTGTGCCTCGGAAGGCTATTTTTAAACATCGCTTCAAACGATATAATTTCAAAACTGAATAAAGTATTTCCAAATCAAATTATGAAGCTTCCATTAAACTCAGTACTATCAACATAAATTTTCTAAGCCATCAAATTATTTTTAAAAAGCTTAGAATTGAAGATTCAAAAATTTTACACAAATTTCTATGATTAAATTCAATAATTTAATTGCCAAATTCATTCTGATATCTGAAATTCAAGTCAAACTATCTTTCAAACATTTAAAATCACTTTAATATTTTCAAATTCAAATACCAAAAATTTCGGGTCATCACATCCTCCCCCCTTAAAAGAATTTCATCCTGAAATTACTAGTTAAAAAGAATGATCCTCAACCCGTTTATCTTTTTTTCCAATTCAAATAGTTTTTAACAACGACCAAAATAAATCTTTTTGTCAAAGACTTATTCACCCAAAGTTTTTCATAGTTTCCAATCAACATTGTTTACTTCACAATTCAAATTTGAATTTAAATTCAAATTTTCAAAATTTCTCAAAACTTTTTCTAACTCCCTAAATTTTTGAAAAGTTTCGCCAGCGTCTCCTTTGCGCGGCAAGCTCGGTACGACTACAAAAATGGCACCATGGCCCCCAGATTTAGAAAAAAACGAAAAGCCAAGCGGCTAGACAAGAAAATCACCAACTTTCATATAGAAATTTAAATGCACACCTTTTCAAGCAATTCAATTTTGTCTTCAAAATCCCAATTCCAGTTTTTGTTTTTCCAGTAACGTACATGTATATTCTACTAGCCATAATATTAAATTACGACATTCATGTATCATTTTGCATATTTCATTACAAAAGTTTGAATACTTACTTCTTATACCATCTTTACTTCATTGTTGAAGTTATATATTCATTTTCATTCAACTTTACATTTTCAATTTCATTTGAATTCGATTTACGCTTTCAATTCTGTTTAGATTTGATTTAACTTCTAAATATTAAATTTTTATCAACTATCTTTCATTCACAACTGATTCATATCACTATTTTAAATTAGTTTTATTTACTAATTCATTACAAATACCAATTCATTTTATCTCAAACCATTTCTTTATTTCACCTTTATTATCTTTAGTTCACTTCGAACTAATTTTACAACTTCATTTTATTTCACACAATTCAAATTGGTTTTCGATATTCAGTTTTCAATTCCATTTTTATTCTTTTGTTCATCCCCAAACACAATTCAATTTCAATTCACCATTTGGTTTACAACCACTTATATTTAAACTGGATTTCAAATTCCATATGAATTTAATTTATCTTTCATTTATAATTATTGAATTCGATTCATTTCAACCCATATCTAAATTTATCATCTCTTCTATTAGTTTCAGTTAGTAATTTTATTCTAATACTTCGCTTTGTTTGTCACAAACAAAATTCAATTACAAATTCGAAATGAATTTCAACATTCAATTTCATTTTCTTGCATTTCAATTTCATTTTGAATCCATATCATCATTTTATTTGACTTAAATTTTCAATCTCTATTCTTTTATTCAATTTTCATTTTTGATTCCACTTGAATTAAATTTTCCTTCCAACTTATTTTGTTTCCACATTTACTTTTATCTAACTTCTCTTTAAGTTAGATTTTTATTTTAACAACTTCAAACTTTACAAGTTGTCAACTTAATGATATTCCATAAATATTTTATATGACATTCCAGAGTCTTCTCAAACTTTCAAAAATCATTTTTTTAAAATCAATTAAAATTTTCCTTTGAATTTCCAAAACCAAATCCAGTTGGCCAACAACTTCCATTTAAAACAATTTGGCAGCAATTCCTCTCTTGGAAACTCGAAAATGAACACCCATGATGTCGCGATCATCATCGAAATTGTTTTCCAGCGACCGAAAAGATTTTAGTGCTTTTATCCCTTCAAAATATTTTTCCAAACCTTTGAATATTATTTTCAAACCAAAAGGGATTTTAACCTTTTCCAAATTTCAAAATTTTCAAGTCTTTTCACAAACATTTCTCTGGAATTCTATTTCAAATTATAGAACTCATTTACGCTTTTATAATTACAAATCACATTTACAATTTACATTCTCAAATTTCATTTGTATATGGATTTTATTTCTAAACTTTTGATTATGATTTCAATTTCTTATTCAATTTCAATGATAATAATTTAATATTCTCACTTCCTAATAGACAAATAACCATATACTATAATAATTTACAAAAAGTATTTCCTTTTATATACAAAATAGTTTTAGGTAAAATTATTTCATTTATCCTATTTTAAAACAATATCGTGTCGAATTGTTCTGTACAAGTGTTTAGATATTCCTATCGATAGAGTTGTATGGACTATACCGACCAGAATCCATATACCACTCAACAAACCAATTATCACAATATAAAACAATTTTTATATTCATCAACAAATACGCGCTCATATCTATTATTACACTCAAACTCATTCTAGAGTACTACCGACTCTATCTCTAGTGTGTAACACCCACCAGAGCCAAGGTTGTCGCTTAACCAAATACTCTGATACCACGCTATAACGGTCTAGGATTTTCAACCATCGACAGCAGCCAATCTCGACTGGTAGGCTTTTCAACAATCCCAGCCCCACTGTGGCATACACTGGTACCCTGCCCTTGCTTTTACGGCCAGCCTTTCGACTGTCATGCCTTACGGCTAACCAACCCCTTAAAGAGGACGTGTTGGGGTAAGAGTCTCCTACTCGCCACTAAACAAAAAGCGAGAACCCCCCATCACGTTTCACAAAGATAAGCAAGGTCAGTCGTGGGACTAGTGTGAGATCTTAAAAACAGTTATTTTTCAAAAAGAAAATAAAAAGAAATTCTCTATGGTTTTTTGGAAAATGAAACTAGCATAAGGCCTCCCTCCATACACACTATGCAAACGCAGAATTGGAGGAGATTTCTCCTTACGATAGTCAAACATGTTTGATACGCAAAATCCTTTGATATTATTATTATTAGTGCATAGTGTGGAAAACATTTCGAAAGTATAATATTAATCTTAGCCAGCATAGGAATTTCGCACTTATGCTTACTATAGCTACCATGTTCAATAGCAGGTTACCGCCACATTCCATGGCAGGTTATACAACTAAAAACGTACAGGGCACATATTGTTTCTTTGAATTTTCAACAAATGGTCAGGCTAAGAAACTTCCTACTGCCACATGTGTACGCCTCTGGCGGGACATCCCGAGAACTTAACCAGCTCTCCCCCAACAAAAGGCTGGGTTACCTCTGTAACTAGGTAACTACTACACGAGTTTGCCATCCTCTAGTCGTTTGCGAACTTTATCCGAGGATCCTCAACCACAAAGCAACAACCACAAAGTGTAATAGATTTGCAGCAACCATATAGGTTAAAGGAAGCGACCGTCATTACCTTGCCGCATCTTTCCTGTTTCGACCATTTTTGGGGCGTGAGGTCCGACGAAGTTTCATCCACAAAGCTACACTAAGTCATGCTTTGATCAACAAATGATCAGCAGCACTTCGCATGCCACGTTACCAATTTGGGAATATATCACTAATAACCATCAACTACATAACCTCTGAGTTCGTACGTCTCAAAGAAGGGTGTTAAGCTAAGAGAATAAATTCTCCGCCACCAACAGAAATGTATTTGATAGAAACCAGCTTTACATCTCAAAGTGTAACGTCAGACACACATCCATACATGTCCGTTCCGGGATCGAACGGAACCGAAGGCACTTCAAAGAAGCCCTTTGCGAATCCAGATATTCACAGATCACGTCTGGAATCCCCATCACAAAGGGTGATAAAATTTCTATACCGGAGCAAACCGGTGCAGAGACATTCGATAGGTAATCCATTCGTTTTCGAAAATATCCGGTCTTCAACACCGTCTTCAAATGCAATCAATTTCGTCGTATCATTATTCGGAATGGGTTTGATGACACAAATTCCTCTCCCGGCTAATCCGAATAATGAGCGCTTATTTTTTTAAAATAAGTGTTCAATCAGATTTCAAAAAAATCATAGCAAATTCCACTTTGACCTTTTAAATAAAAGATCCATCACAATCACAAAGGTTCTATGTGGTTTTCGAATATCCAATTGGAATTCGACCCCCGATCGCATCGAAATTCAAATGCCATTTAAAAGGCCAATATTGATAGTCGGTTATTTAACTATCAATCAACATTCACAACAATCACCAAGATTTAAATAATTTTTCCCAATTATTTATTTTCAACTGTTTTACGAACATACTTGGCTTTTCAGGGAAAATACACTTTCCTTTTCAAAATTGACCATTTTTAATCAATTAATAAATCCTTCTGGATTTATTTTAAAATTACGTTCTAAATCCGTAAATTTCTTTCTACACTTTTAAAAATAAACCGAATCATTTATTTTCTAAAACAAAATTCCCTTTCCTTTATAAAATTTCCATTGTGAATCTTAAACTTTCAAATATCCACTGATATACGATTTTTCTAATCGTTTTCCAAATATTCACCTTCAACATCAAATCAATTTCAAATTGATTTTCAAATTTGTTTCAATCACCAAATCAAATTCCAAATTGATTTCTAAATTTGTTTCAATTAACAAATCAATTTTTCATATCAATTGATTTATTTTGAAACACCAAATTAATTTTTTATTTGATTTACAAAATTTATTGCCTTATAAAATAAATTCCTTTATATCTTTCAGAACTATTTAAAAATCGAATTTTAAATAAATCCTTCAATTTTAAACAATATTACTAAGAATTCCTTTATTAAATTTTTTCCTTTTTTTTTGAATTTATTCAATAGGAATTCACTATAGATTTTCCACTTAAATTTGAAAATCCAATTTTATTTATTTCTGGTATCTTACGATACCAAAAATATATTCGGCTAAATTTTAGCCTTCAACAATTTCAATCACAATATAATCACACATAGATTTTAAATAAATCAACTAAAAATATTGAAACAAATTCAAATATTTGAGGAATCCAGTTGGATCCCTCCAACCTGTTTCCCCTGCATCCACAGACGTTAGCACAATAATTAAATACTAATTCCACTTCGACGTGGAATATCGCGGTATATGGGATTTATAAAATATCATCCGCTATTATGCGGCGCATAGGGTCTCATCCGCTATATAATGCGGGAAATCAACAAATCCAAATACATATATAATACCTATTCCGCTTCGAGGTGGAATATCGCGATATGTGGGTTTTAAATATAATATCATCCGCTATTATGCGACGTGTAGGGTCTATTTCAATCCAACAAATAACAACCGTCATCCAAGCAAACAATCAATAATTTAAATTAACTATTTAAATTAAATCGGGTATCCGATTGAGTGAGAAGATCTCACCTTTTACTTACGCATGCAACCATTTTCCACTCCGGACTTGTTTTATCCAATTTAGACCTTGTAAAAACAATTTACGATTAATTAACATTTGAATTAACCGAACAGTCAATTTGCCCGTTTTTTAATAACTTAACCAATCAAAAATTTATTTGACAAGTTTCCTTTTAATAAATTATTCTTAGTGGCCGAAATAACTTAGATTTAATTAAACAAATAAATTTTCACCACTTCAGAACTAAACCCGTAACTAAAAATATAAATATGTATATTTACTTTTCCTTTGAAATTATATATATATATATATATATATATATATATATACTTATAGAAATATTCTATACAGATTTTCAAAAATCTAATATAAATTACCTTCAATATTTTAAATTCCCTTAAATTTAATTATATAAAATAATCTATGTTTTTCCCATTCATATGTGAGTGAGTTATAAATGTATGTATATTTTATTGGAAAACTTTGTTTTCTGCCTTACAGCAATCGACTTTACTGTAAACATATAATTTTTTTATATACATATAGATATAAAATCTGCATATATACCTACTTTACTGTATACTCAATCCACACACACACATATATAATATATAAACATATGCTAAATTTAAATAGTAATACGAAAAGAATCTTATACCTACTGCTAACACCTTCCAACCGAAGCCTTCTTGAATATGCCGAGAACGACTACAGCCACCAGTTGCGGCCCTCACTCGAAATTCGCCTCCCAAGTCATGAACAAACTTCATTCTCGATGATGCCATACTGCCCCAGTCCTCCTTGCTCGATTGTACCGCACACCAACCCTAGTTGAAATGAATTTTTGCCGAGTCCGCACTCGAAGCCGTTACTATCCCAAATAGAAACCCCACATCGGCCTTCTTCGTCGCGAGTTCGAGTTCGAGTTCGAATTAGGGAGACAAACGAGCTTGAATTCGAATGCTCGAGCATCGGCAAAAAATTATCTTTTCTGATCGATCTGGGTTCTTGTTCGAATTTGAAAAGAAAAAAAACGTAGAATATAAATTTGCAGTCGAATACTAAGGTGTTTCATTTGCCATTATTATGATTTGAGTTAATTTTTATACAAATAGAGAAAATAGAAAATGGCGATCCGATTTTGAGAAGAAGGCTTTGGCCAATATAAAATAAAAGGAAACGACGTGATTTTGTTCTAAATAGAAAAGAAAGGAGGGACATCGATTTGAACGAAGGGAAAAGTTAGGTCGGCTATGTTCTATGTGTACAGTGATGTGAAAGGAGATGAAAAAACGCTGATGTGAAGGAATGTCGGTTGGTGAAGGTTGCGTGTATGAGAATATACATATATAATTTAAATTGAATTCAAATTATCTCAATAAATGCAACTTCCAATCTCTAATCCCTAATGAGACATGCCGCTAGGCATTTATAATGTTATAGGCCTGTTTCGAACGCAATGGAAAAGGTTTCGGGTTCAAATTCGATCGTATGGAGAAGATAGCTTTTTGAACCAGTTAAAATATCGAACTTTCGATTTAAATTTAGCGCGTTTGCATATCGTACGGCCACACAAAAACTCCGAATGCTACGAAAATTGATCCAATGGAAGTGGTTTCATCGAAGTCCGAGACTGTGCCTCGGAAGGCTATTTTTAAACATCGCTTTAAACGATATAATTTCAAAACTGAATAAAGTATTTCCAAATCAAATTCTGAAGCTTCCATTAACCTCAGTATTATCAACATAAAATTTCTAAGCCATCAAATTATTTTTAACAAGCATAGAATTGAAGATTCAAAAATTTTACCCAAATTTCTATGATTAAATTCAATAATTTAATTGCCAAATTCATTCTGATATCTGAAATTCAAGTCAAACTATCTTTCAAACATTTAAAATCACTTAAATATTTTCAAATTCTAATACCAAAAATTCCGGTTCGTCACAGCATCCTTTCCCGTACTCTATAATACTCGGTCTGACCCGAGCATTATAGTTAAATAACACCCGAGTCAGTTTGGAAAACCAGCGTGAGAAAACACCCTCAATTGGATTATTAAAGTTTTTAAAATCATTTGAAATCAAAGTATCTCATAAGACCACGCCACAAATAAACATGCTAGGTATTTACCATACGGTAACCAAAACATTTTCTTTTAAAAATCGTCTGATATTATAATAGTGTCTGTAGAAAGTAAAATAGAATCAGCTGAAATGCATGCATCTCATGTGTCAACAATAGTTAGGCACAATCAAAACCGTACAAGCGCTTATTGGAGATTGGATTCCATACAATGGAACGGCTACTGGGTACCGCCGTTACAGTACATGGTCTAGATCACCGTACCGAGGAACCACTGTGATACCCTGCATCACAAGACCGGAGCTTCCCCTTACTGGATAGTCCAAATAAGCTCACCCCGCGGTTGGGATCATCAACCGCCCACATTGCCGAAATAAAAGGGACATCTAGACAGGGGTGAACTTATCCTAATTGGTTGCTAGCCACTTAGCCTTGTGTGCACCTCCCCTGTTTTAGCCATTCCTGATTGATGAGGCTCGAGGCTATGCGTTACCTTTTTAGCACACATACACTCGTCCTCCTGACGATGTTCTAAAAGAATTCATCCATACAAGTCCATTCCGTGTTCGAACGTATTCGAAGGCACTACTCCTACCACATCCCTTTTGGAATCATCCTCAGGATTAGCAGCGATCAGCACTTGCACTTCACTCTCCATCTTTGACTCCAAGTTCATGTCTTCCGTAGAAACGTTCAAACTGGATCGAAGTGGTTTTTGGGAATTAATTTTGATCCCGGTCTGTGACGACCTGAAATCCATACCCTTTGAATCGACAATAAACCAGACATGTCCGACCCAAAAAGCACGGACTGATGGAAAGTTAAGAGAAAGAAAAGAAAAGAGAAGAAGAGAAGAGAAGAAAGAGAGAAGATAGAACCAAACAGAACAATACAGAATCTCACAATAATACAGAATCTCACATCGCAGCAGAAAATATATAACATTATATCAATGATCTTTACAAAACAGTAACTATATATACATACATCAATCAGAGTTCAACAATCAATCAGAGTTATCAACTTGAACGGTTATATTAACCTGTCCTTACAAATGCCGATAATAACAACAACTAAGAAATGCAGCAGATAATCAATAATCAAAACAGATACGTGTACATGAAATGAAGATCTCTAGCTCGCCTGCTGAAGCTCCAAAAGCATCAAATCTGAATCTGTAAATATACTCGGTCTGACTCGAGCATTGAAAGGGAAGAACGTCCGGATCGATCCAGTAAACCAACGTGAGAAACACACTCGTCTGAATTTATTAAATTACCAAACTTTTCCTTTATCAAAATAAAAGTATCTCGTAAGACACGCCCACACATAAACATGGACTTGTTTTTACCTTACGATAACTAAAACATTTCTTTCATATCAAATCCTCTTATATTATGCTAGTGTCTAGTATATACAAATAATATCAATCATAGTCGAAATGGTTACCCACATAGCATTTTGAGGCTATTCATTACACCTTTAAAAACAAAATCGCAACTCGTAGTGGGTTTTGGATTTCCATACAAATGACCAGGTGAAGGGACTACCTTCCGGCAGTACATCAATAGAAGAATGTACCGAGGACCATCACTAAGGATCCTCTACCAACACAAGACCGGCCCACCTCTATAACTAGATGGCATCGAATATATCATCCTCCGGTCGTTCCCGACCTTTATCGAGGGCCCTCTAGCATACAAACCACAATAATCAGATACATGACACCGTAGTGTTAAAGATATATCTAGAAGAGGATGATCATATCCTAATTGGGAATGACCCACTTAGCCTTGCTGCATCCAACCCCGTTTTGGTCATTTCAGGTTGATGAGGCCTGATGAGGTAACGATTACCTTTCACGATCACATATCACATCACTTTGAATGCCACACAGCCATTTTCGTTGACAACTAATTGCCTTTCACAAAAATACAACTCTTAAGCTCATACGTCCCAAGGAGGGTGTTAAGCTAAGAGAAGTTGCCTTCTCCGCCACCACTGATGTACGTTTGTAAAAACCAATGTACGTAATCTATAGAAATGTAATGTCAGATAAATATCCATACAGGTTGTCCATGAACAGGACAAACTGAAGGTACTTTCCTACCACATCCTGTCGGGAAATCACTAGGATTAATAGCGATAGTCTTCGCATTGGATATTTCATAGTGAAGAGACCACTGATACTGGATGTATATTGGGATTTTAACCCCAAATGATCAACAAGCAGTCCCCCACTACGAAAATCCGGAATATCGATATCATCACAAGCAACCTGCATAATTGTCGCATATACGTTAGTCCGAAGTGGTTTTCGGATAAACCGATCCCGGTCTCTTCACACCAACAACGCAAAAGCGTTTCTCAACCTCATACGGCAACTAAGTTTTATAGACTTATCACGTCTCCAACTTTCAACTTGCTATCCTTCGTGCCAAGAAGGAAGCTCGATAGATTGGAGTAATACTCCGCACTATACGAATCAACATTCTCAACACAAATGATAACCAAGCCTACACAGAAGGCTACGTACTAAGTGTACGACTAAATAGTTCCCACATCAAGTCGAGGAACTAAAATTTGGCCAAGTTTGATAGTCGGTTATTTAACTATCAAAAAAACAAACAAATATTTAGCACCATAACAATCACTAGGCCCTTTAATTTGTCTTTCAATAATTAAATTATTTGCCAAATATTCACTTCAAAATTATCTTTAAAAAGATATAATCTCAAAACCATTTCAATTTCTATATTGGAAAACATTTCCATATACTTATTTGATAATAAGTAATTCTTAATTCAATTTATTTTCAACACTTAGAAAATATCAAATATACTTAAATTAGGATTAAGTTTATATTTATTCTTTTAAGGAAAATATTCTCTTAAATACATTTATTGGGTCAAAACGAATGTTGCGTAAAACATCGTTATGACAACCCAAAATCAATAGTACAGGGATCCAAAAATAAGATAGATATATAAGCCCCAATACTACACAAAAACATTTCCTTTCGAAAATCATTTACTATAACAACAGAGTTATATTCCATCATTTCTTGAAAACGTCTATTTCAACAATGTATGTTGAAATCTATGGTTTCGATCCTTAACATATTTCAAAACATCTTTAAACACATTTTACTTCATTTAAATTATCACTTCCAAAACATTTATTTAATTATATTATTCACTGTCCAAAATCGTGAATACAAATCGTTTACCCAATTTAATATTTCTACACATTTATATTAAGGATAATCCACTGTCCAAAATCGTGGATATAATTCCTTTAATAAACTATAATAATTTACTTATCAAATTCAATCGATTTCGGATTTATAAAACAATGTTTATAAATTCCTTTTCTATTTATAAAAACTTTAATTTATAAAATCTCATTAGCAATCAATTTCATTTATCTCATTTAAATGCCAAAATCCAAACTATAAGTTAATTGCTTATAAATCATTTATTTACAAAATTCGTTCCTTTAATAATTTCACAACTTCATAAATCTTATTTACTTATAAGATTTACTTATACTTCATTTAAACAATTTTAAAACTCTTTTATAACTCAATTATTTTGATTTATAAAATATCAAATTTATAAATCTTATATATGAACCATTTAAAATAAATCAAAGATTTCAATTTAAACCATTTACAAAATAGTCAACTCCATATTTCCCAAAAATCACATTTCAATTTTATTTCACCAATATCATAATTTTTATAACATAAAAATTATCACATTTATTTGTTTAAAATAAATTCATTTCTTAACAATTCAAAAATTCACCAAAACGTATATTTTCAAGATCACTTTTAAAATCCTTTTAAATTTGAAATCGTCACTTTAATATTTTTAAATTATCAAAAATAGGCCCAATGCCGCAATAACACTAAATACATCAATCACGGCATCCGAAACATCATATATCTTATGATAACAGAATATATAACAATATCTGTAAATAAATCAATACTGATGAGGAATCCAGTTGGATCCCTCCAACCTGTCATCTGCAACAAATATACATATTAGAATATGTGTACAATGTCCGCTTCAAGGCAGACGCACGTACAAATGGTCATCTGCTCATACACGGGAACGTATCGGGTCATCTACTCCACTAGGCAGGTATATATCCAAATATTAATCAATATATCATATATCATTCAAACAATCATCAATCATCATATAATAAATTATTTCTCACTTATATAAAATATCAGTGAGTCAAAAAGAGTGAGTTGTACTCACATTAGTTCCAATAGTAGTTGTTTTATTTTTTTAACCTTCTTTTATCAAAGCCGTCATTTTCTTTTCAACAAATCTGGGTCGCTCCTTTCTTCTTCCCTTCCCCCATTAATTCACGTTCGTGAAACCCATATACGCATTCGAAAACCCTAATTAACGCGATCCAATCGAGCACCTAGAAGTTGATCAGAGCATACCACGCCGTAGCCCCACGCCTGCTCTATTCTCGGCTCGAATAACGATGAACTCGGTTGCGTCCATGCGTGGAAAAATGTGCGCAAGTGTTCAATGAACGCGAGCAGTTTTCTCCCTCCATGGTCGACGATTCGTCGACTTACCTGTATGGATTTGAAGTTCTCATTGAGCTCTAGAAGTTTGTAGTTGAAAGTTTGTCGTAATTGTTTACGGATTGGAAGAAATTGAGGGAAGAAGATCGGTTATCTCGGCCATTAAAATTTTAGATGGCGGCTAGGGTTTAAAACCCTAATGCTTGTGAAAAATGAAAGAAATGAGGTGCTTTTATAGAAAATTCACGACACTATTCACCCGAATTTTTTTCGAACTCGAAACAAAGCATGCTGCCTGGCGTTTATGACGTTTTACCCCTATTTCGAACACAATGGAATATATATCGAGAGCCAATTCGATCGTATTTGGAAGATAGGCTTTCGAATCGACTATTTTAAATTTTAAATTCACTTAAACAAATTTCTACGCGTTTTAGCTTGCCCCGGACAAACCGTAAATCCGATTAACACGAAATTTGAAATCTTACAATAATATAACATTACAGATCCAATGTAACTGCTTTCATCAAAATCCGAGACAGTACGAAAAATGGCTATTTTTACTAGTTAATTAAATATTGAAATATTCAATTTTTACAAATTAACTTTTAATTCGATTCTAAAAGTTCTCTAACATCATTCTAATTCAAATGTGATTTAATTCAACTTTATAAATCATTTTTATTCATTTTTAAATTCAATTTTCAATTATTTATGCAATTTTAAATATTAAATAACAATTTAATTATCCAGTTAAATCCTTATATATTTGAAATATTATTTATTCAGCATATAAACTTTACTTGTGCATATTTAAAATTAATTAAATATTCGAATATCGAATGAGGGAAATTCTAGGTCGTTACATTCTCCCCTACCTAAATGAATTTCGTCCTCGAAATTACTAAGTAAGAAAATGTCACAAATTCCATTAACTTTTCAAAATAATTCTTTCAAACTTCTTCCAAAAACTTTTCTAAGTTTTCAAATTCATTAATAGTTATCTTTTTCAAAAATAACTATTCCATTCAACCTTTAACTCAAAATCAAAATTTTAGTTATCAAAAATATTTTCCAATTTTATCAAAAATTTTCTAACGCCTTAAATTTTCAAAAAAATTCGCCATATTCTCCTTTGCACGGTTCGATCCGAAAAAAATAACAATATATATATATATATATATATCAAAAATATACATCTCATCTCAATGATGAGGCATCCCGTAGGGAAAAAAGTGTAAAAGTACGATATGTAATCCAAGATATGTACCTTATATATTATTAGCGAGCATATACGGCTAATATAGCACGAAAGCGAGCTCCAAATGCGAAGCAAGCGCCATCTGCACCTACTATACACTCAAAAACAAATGACAACATGTATATATGAAAGCAATATCAATATACAACATATACCAACAACTATATATGCCAATATAGCAACTGCAACAAATCCAATTATCAAACAACTATTATCCAACTATCATCCAACAAACCATATCTATCCAATCAATCCGCAACCAAGTCAATATACATTCATTTTTCATTAATATTCATTGAATTGATTTTCAATTTTATCCACATTTGATTTATTAACATTGGACTTTACTAACATTCATTTATTCATATTCAATTAGTTTACATTCACTAATTTACATTCAAATTTGTTCACTTTCAATTCAAATCAAATTCAATTACATAGCTTTCAATTTCATTAAGTCAATTTCATATGAATTTCTATACAACCAACTAACAACCAATGTATAACCAATATTTATTTAATTTACTTTCATTCGTTTACATTCAATTTGGTTTATCACTTTAAATTAGCTTTGATGAATCAACACTTACATCTACTATTCCACACCAATTCATTTAAATTCGATTGATTAAAATTCAATCCATATTTCACATTATTTCAATTGTTAATTCAATCTACAAATAAAGTTGAATTTCTTTATATAACTCAAATTCATTTTCATCTAACTACTTTTATCTCATTAATTCACTTTATTAATTTAGTTCGATACCAAAATCAACTTTGTTCAATATTACTTAAGTTATCTTTCATTTAATTCTTACTTGCATTTACTTTCACTATACAACTTAAGTTCACTACTAATTCATTTCAAATTCTACTTAATTTAATTTTTAATTAAGTCAAATTTCATTCTGCTATTCAAATTCATATTTTGTTTTGCTTAACAAAATTGTTTAACCATTTTAACAATTGGTTTTACTTACATTTTCTCATTTTATAAGTTATACAACTTATTTATCTAAACTTTCATTTTCATATTATATAATCACTACCACTTAAGTTTAATTTTCATTCTAATAACTTATATAATTCAATCAAGTACAAATCCAATTTATTTAATTTCCTTTAGTTAAATTTCAAATCATATATCTAATATGCTAACTCAAATTTCCTTAACCTACCAAGTTAAATTTTATTATCTCATATTATAGGTCCAAATTCATTTCACTTATATTCATCAATTTCAACTTGGATTTTAAATCAAATTTGTTCATCAAAAAAAAACTTCAATTTTCAATTTACAATTGGTAGCAAATCCATCACACAAAAACTCGAAAATGATACTGATGATGCTACAGTCATCACCCTTATTATTTCCCAGCAACAGTAGTGAATTCAGTGCTTCATATTCTTTTAAAAATATTCCTTTTTATTTACAAATCACATTCATAAATCTTTTACTTATATTATTTCACTATTCACTTTACATATATAAGATCATTTCAAATTTATTTATCTTATTTAGATTTATGACAATATAATCTCTTTAACTTCGAAAAACAACTTTCAAAATAAATGGAATTCAACATTCCAAATTCTTAGTTTAAATTCATTTTTATTTATAACACATATTGTTTCATTTCTTATATATAAGATTATTTCACATTTGCAAATCATATTAATTATAATTCCATACTTTATAATTCATTTGCTTATACAATTTATTCTTTTACAATTGTTGCTTTTATTTAGATTATTCAAACATCTTTCATTAACTTATATATATTTACATTTTCAAACAACCAAACAACTCATTTATATACAGTTTAATAATTTTGAAAAATTATTTCCTTTATATATAAAATATAATCGAGGTAAAATTCATTTACCCAATTTAAAATGATAGTATGTCGACTTGCCTCGTTTAAGTGTTTGGAAATCCCTATCGATAACATGGTGTCCCACATCACGACCAGAATTCACAAACAGCTCAACGGATAAGCAAACACGATATAAAACATTTTATATTCACTAACAAATACGTGCTCATATATATAATGCACTCAACTCAATCTAGGGTGCTACTATCCCTATCTATAGTGAGTACACATCAAAGCTTAGTAATATACAAAATCTAAGCTCTGATACCACGTGTGATGAACCGAAATCCGTACCCTTTGAATCGACAATAAACCACAATGTCCGACCCAAAAAGCACCGACTGACGGAAAGTTAAGAGAAAGAAAATAAGAGAGAAGAAAGGAAGAGAAGAAAGAGAAGAAAGAGAAAAGACAGAACCAAACAGAACAATATAGAATCTCACATCGCAGCGGAAAATATATAATATTATATCAATGATCTTACAAAACAGAAACTGTATATACATACATCAATCAGAGTTCAACAATCAATCGGAGTTATCAGCATGAACAGTTATATTAACCTGTCCTTACAAATGCCGATAATAACAATAACTAAGAAATGCGGCGGATAATCAATAATCAAAGTAGATACGCGTATATGAAATAAAGATCTCCAGCTCGCTTGCTGAAGCTCCAAAAGCATCAATTCTGAATCTGTAAATATACTCGGTCTGACCCGAGCATTGCAACGGAAGAACGTCCGAACCAGTCTGGTAAACCATCGTGAGAAACACACTCATCTGAATTTATTAAATCACCAAACTTTTCCTTTATCAAAAAAAAAGTATCTCGTAAGACACGCCCACATATAAACACAGACATGTTTTTACCTTACGATAACTAAAACATTTCTTTCATATCAAATCCTCTTATATTATACTAGTGTCTAGTATATACAAATAATATTAATTATAGCCGAAATGGTTACCCATATAGCATTTCGAGGCTATTCATTACACCTTTACAAACGAAATCGCAGCTCGTAGTGGGTTTTGGATTTCCATACAAATGACCAAGTGAAGGGAGTACCTTCCGGCAGTACATCTCTAGAAGAATATACCGAGAACAATCACTAAGGATCCTCTACCAACACAAGACCGACCCACCTCTATAACTAGATGTTACCGAATATATCATCCTCCGGTCATTACCGACCTTTACCGAGGTCTCTCTAGCATACAAACCACAATAATCAGATACATGACGTCATAGCATGTAAAGATATATCTAGAAGAGGATGATCATATACTACTTGGGAATGACCCACTTAGCCTTGCTGCATCCAACCCTGTTTTGGTCATTTCCGGTTGATGAGGCCTGATGAGGTAACGATTACCTTTCATGATCACATATCACATCACTTTGAATGCCACACGGCCATTTCCGTTGACTGTTAATTGCCTTCCACAAAAATGCAAACCTTAAGCTCATACGTCTCAAGGAGGGTGTTAAGCTAAGAGAAGTTGCCTTCTCCGCCACCACTGATGTACGTTTGTAAAAACCAATGTACGTAATCTATAGAAATGCAATGTCAGACAAACATCCATACAAGTTGTCCAGGAATAGGACAAACCGAATGTACTTTCCTACCACATCCTGTCAGGAAATCCCTAGGATTAGTAGGGAATAGTTCTTGCAATGGATATTTCATAGTGAAGAGACCACTGCTATTGGATGTATATTGGGATTTTAACCCCAAATGATCAACAAGCAGTCCCCCACTATGAAAATCCGAAATATCAATATCATCACAAGAAACCTGCACAATCGTCGCGTATACGTTAGTCCGAAGTGGTTTTCGGATAAACCGATCTCGGTCTCTTCGCACCAACAACGCAAAAGCGTTTCTCAACCTCACACAGCAACTAAGTCTCATAGAATTATCACGTCTCCAACTTTCAACTTGCTATCCTTCGGGCCAAGAAGGAAGCTCGATAGATTGGAGTAATACTCCACACTATACGAATCAACATCCTCAACACAAATGATAATCAAGCCTACACAGAATGCTACGTACTAAGTGTACGACTGAATAGTTCCCACATCAAGTCGAGGAACTAAAATTTGGATAAGTTTGGTAGTTGGTTATTTAACTATCAAAACAAACAAACAAATATTCAGCACCATAACAACCACTAGGCCCTTTAAGTTATCTTTCACTAATTAAATTACTTGCCAAATATTCACTTCAAAATTATCTTTAAAAAGATATAATCTCAAAACCATTTCAATTTCTATATTGGAAAACATTTCCATATACTTATTTGATAATAAGTAATTCACAATTCAATTTATTTTCAACACTTAGAAAATATCAAATATACTTAAATTAGGATTAAGTGTATATTTATTCTTTTAAGGAAAATATTCTCTTAAACACATTTATTGGGTCAAAACCAATGTTGCGTAAAACATCGTTACGACAACCCAAAATCAATAGTACAGGGATTCAAAAATAAGATAGATATAAAAACCCCACTACTATACAAAACATTTCCTTTCGAAAATCATTTACTGTAACAGCAGAGTTATAGTCCATCATTTCCTTATTTCTTGAAAACGTCTATTTCAACAATGAATGTTGAAATCTATGGTTTCGATCCTTAACACATTTTAAAACATCTTTAAACACATTTTACATCATTTAAAATATCACTTCCAAAACATTTATTTAATTATATTATTCACTGTCCAAAATCGTGAATACAAATCATTTACCCAATTTAATATTTCTACACATTTATATTAATGATAATCCACTATCCAAAATCGTGGATATAATTCCTTTAATAAACTATAATAATTAACTTATCAAATTCAATCAATTTTGGATTTACAAAACAATGTTTATAAATTCCATTTCTATTTTTAAATACTTCAATTTATAAAATCCCATTAGTAACCAATTTCATTTATCTCATTTAAATGCCAAAATATAAACTATAAGTTAATTGCTTATAAATCATTTATTTACAAAATTCATTCCTTTAATAACTTCACAACTTCATATATCTTATTTACTTATAAGATTTACTTATACTTCATTTTAACAATTTTAAAACTCCTTTAAAACTCAATTGTTTTGACTTATAAAATATCAAATTTATAAATCTTATATATGAACCATTTAAAATAAATCAAAAATCTCAATTTAAACATTTACAAAATAGTCAACTCCATATTTCCTAAAAATCACATTTCAGTTTTATTTCACCAATATCATAATTTTTATAACATAAAAATTATCACATTTATTTATTTAAAATAAATTCATTTCTTAACAATTCAAAAATTCACTAAAACATATATTTTCAAAATCACTTTCGAAATCCTTTTAAATTTGAAATCGTCACTTTAACATTTTTAAATTATCAAAAATAGGCCCAATGCCGCAACAACACTAAATACATCAATCACGGCATCCGAAACATCATATATCATATGATAACAGAATATATAACAATATTTGTAAATAAATCAATACTGGTGAGGAATCCAGTTGGATCCCTCCAACCTGTCATCTGCAACAAATATACATATTAGAATTGTGTACAATGTCCGCTTTAAGGCAGACGCGCATACAAAGGGTTATCCGCTCATACACGTGAACGTATAGGGTCATCCGCTCCACCAGGCAGGTATATATCCAAATATCAATCAATATATCATATATCATCCAAACAATCATCAATCATCATATAATAAATTATTTCTCACTTATATAATATATCAGTGAGTCAGAAAGAGCGAGTTGTACTCACATTGGTTCCAATAGCAGTTGCAGTGTTTTGTTCCGAATAAAATTAAACGCACGTTTAATTTCACCCAAAATTCACACTAGCTCCAATCAACTCCAAACTAGCTCCATCGCATAGTGTTCATCCATACGAACCCAACGTAATTCGTTTCGTGCGAAAAGGACCTCGGATGAAAAAGCTACAGCGTTACAAAGTTTATATAATTTAAAAGATAATTAATTCCAATTTTTATTTTATTTTTTTAACCTTCTTTTATCAAAGCCGTTCATTTTATTTTCAAAAAATCTAGGCCGCCCCTTTCTTCTTCCCTTCCCCCGTTCAATTCACGTTTGTGAAACCCATATACGCATTCGAAAACCTTAATTAACGCGATCCAATCGTGCAGCTTGAAGTGGATCAGAGCATACCACGCCGTAGCCCCATGCCTGCTCTATTTTCGGCTCAAATATCGAAGAGCTCGGTTGCCTCCATGCATGGAAAAACATGCGCAAATGTTGAACGAACGCGAGCAGTTTTCTCCCTCTATGGTCGACGATTCGCTAACTTACCCATATGGATTTGATGCTCTCATCGAGCTCTAGAAGTTTGTAGTTGAAAGTTTGTCGTAATTGTTTATGGATTGGAAGAAATTAAGGGAAAAAGGTCGGTGTATCTCTGCCATTATAATTTTAGGTGGTGGCTAGGTTTAAAACCCTAATGCTTGTGAAAAATGAAAGAAACGAGGGGCTTTTTTAGAAAATTACGACACTATTCACCCGAATTTTTTCCGAACTCGACATAAAGCGTGCCGCTTGGCGTTTATAATGTTTTACCCCTATTCCGAACAAAATGGAATATATATCGGGAGCAAATTCGATCGTATTTGGAAGATAGGTTTTCGAATCGACTATTTTAAATTTAAAACTCACTTAAACAAATTTCTACGCATTTTAGCTTGTCTTGGACAAACCGTAAATCCGATTGACACGAAATTTGAAATCTTACAATAATATAACATTACAGATCCAATGTAACTAGTTTCGTCGAAATCCGAGACCGTATGAAAAATGGCTATTTTTACTAGTTAATTAAATATTAAAATATTCAATTTTTACAAATTAACTTCTAATTTGATTTTAAAGTTCTCTAACATCATTCTAATTCAAATATGATTTAATCCAACCTTATAAATCATTTTAATTCATTTTTAAATTCAATTTTCAATTATTTACGCAATTTCAAATATTAAATAACAATTTAATTATCCAATTAAATCCTTATATATTCGAAATATTTTTTATTCAGCTTATAAACTTTACTTGTGCATATTTAATATCAATTAAATATAAGAATATCGAACGATGAAAATTCTGGGTCGTTACGCGGTCTCTTCAAGACGATTGGCGCATTGGCCACTGTTGATAGTCGGTTATTTAACTATCAACTAACATCCACAAACAACCATAAAATTTAAATAATTTTCCAAATTATTTATTATTCAAAATATCTTCGCAAGATATCTTCTTCACTTCAAACTTTTGAAATCTATTTCAGATCTCTTTTCACTCGCGAAATAAATTCCCAAGATTTGTTTATTTCCCACTGAAAATTACCAAATCCAAATACTTAAGATTTTAAAATAATTTAAATCATTTCATTCTAAAATATACTTCAAAACATTTAAATTAAAACTACTTAAATACTTTATTCAAAAATATATACTTTAAAACTATTTTATAAAATATAAAACAAAATTTTAAAATATAAAACAAAATTTTAAAATAGAAAATAAGCCAAACTAAATTTTAAAATAAGAGATACGAAATTCTACTCAGGTTTTCATATAAAACTTTAACCAAACTATCTTTAAAATAAAAATATTTATAAAATATAAATATTAACAATTATCTTTAAAATCATAATACTACTCAAACCTTTCAATTAATTACTACTATAATTAATTAAAATAAGTGTTTACCTTTAAAATTTAAACAACTTAAATAATAATTACTTAAAAACATTCCTTTAAACAAATTTTAAAACTTTTAACTTATACGAAAAATCTGCTTTGAAAAAAAAACTTGGCTTTTCAGGGTAATACACTTCTCTTCCACACCTTTCAAAAATAATCCACTATTTATTTTTAAAATAAATTACCCATTTCTTTATTAATTCCCACCGTGAATTTATACTTTCAAATATCCCCTAATATCTTATTTCACTTTATAAACCCAGTTTATGAATTCCATAGTCCCACTCCTTTTAAATCGCAGTGTCAAACACTTTATCAATCTCCAAATCGATTTCCAAATTACTCCATTTTGAAATAAATTCCTTTACTTACTCAGTTTATTTCAAAACCTATTGACTTCAGATTTTACTTCTTAATTATGATTTAAAATCTTTTAACTGAAAATACCAATTTCATATTTTTCCAAATTCCTTCTTTAGCCTTTCCAATAAATTTAAACCCTGAATTTTAAAAAATATTCTTTATTCCTTTAGATAATATCACTTAAGTTTTAGAATTCATTATTTTCCCTTTTATTCAAAATCTCCTTTTCCATACTCGAAATTTATTTATTAGAATTTAAACGCCACTTTTATTCTTTTCCAATTTATTCTTTTATTTATTCAAATTCTCTATAATTATTTTACTTAAAAGTTCTCTCTTTATTTTCTCATCAAAAATTCAATCTATATATTTTTGATAACTCAATATACCCAAATATAATCAATCAAACCATAGCATCCAATATTTCAATTACCAATATAGTCTATCTCAGATTATCAAATCATATCACAGAATATTTAAAACAAATCTAAATATTTTGAGGAATCCAGATGGATCCCTCCAACCTGTTTCCCTGCATCTATAGATGTTAGCACAATTTAGAAACCAATTCCACTTCGAGGTGGAATATCGCGATATATGAGGTTATATCATCTCATCCGCTATTATGCGACGCATAGGGTCTCATCCGCTATATAATGTGATAACCCAGAATTTTTAAACATCTGTTAATTGGTAATTAACATGATTAAAATTTATTAAAATATTAATTTGTATGTCGAATAGATATAATTTTGATAATAAAAGATATCCGGATATGTAAATAAATTGGAAATATATTAAAGGATATATGTGATATTCTAGAAAATTTTCAAGCAAATTCAAGTATGATAGTCTCTTTTATATAAATTATTTAAAATGGGTAAAATTTGTCATTTATTTCAAAACAAATAATAATGATGGTTTATATATATATATAGATTGTAAATAGAAAAAGTATTAGTTTCAAACCAATTAAATATGTGTTTAATTAAATATAATATTTGAATTGATTTTAAAATTTAATTTGAATTTGGGTTTGAAATTCAAATAAATATATTGAAAATATTATTTGTAATAAATAGTTGTATATTTAAAGGAACATCATTAAAAAAACATAATAGATAAATATATATAATTTATAAAATATAATACATATGTTAATTTAAGAAATATGGTTTATGACATTGAAAAATAAACACATGCAAAAAATACAAGTGTTAATTTATGAAATAATGTTAGTAACAAATGTATGATAATAAACAAGTGCAAATGACATATGTTAACAAGTGTGATCATGGTATTTTAACTTCTTTTACTTTTAAATAAATCTTAATTAACCCTATATAAACATCTAACTCTTCTCTTTATTCTTTTTTACTATCTTCCTACTTTCAAAAACAAAGAAACAAAACCATAGTAGAAAATTAGATCTGAGGCAAGTTAAAACAAACATGTAATCAAACATTTCTCAAACCTGAGAAGATCAAAAGCAAGCCTGTTAACAATTTTGAAACCAGAAATTTCAAGCAGCAAACTCAAACCTGAATCGAAAACCAGAAATCAAGCAAATACAAACCAAACAAGGATCGGATCTGCTAGCATAAATCTGCAGTTTCAAAAATTCAAGAATTCAACCATGATTCAAATTCTTCCAGTCTCATATGCAAGAGCAGTTTCCTGTTTAAAGTTTTCTCTGTTTTCAGGAAAAAAAAAGGTGAGTAACTCTAAAAATCTTGGTATATCTTAATGTTGCATGTGATGATCTTTGAGATATAATGTGAACTACGATGTAAATGTTGTTTTAAAATGATTATAAGTATATATATGTCTGTCAACAATGATATACATGACTGGAACAGAGGATAAACTTAAATCCAAACAATTTAAACTTGGTTCAGGTAGTAAATACTTGAAGTAAAATTTGATGAATGTCAGCATAAATGTATGCCTGATAATCTTAAGATGAATGCATGTAAAAATATATATCTAAGTTCTTGTGTGAATGTCTGCATGACAATATATATATGCTCTGTTCTTCTATACAGGCTTCTAAGATATTCCAAGTCGAATTTCTTTTTCCCTGATTTCTTTTAGATTTAGATATATGAATCGATTATGTTTATAGCAGTAAGAATTAAGTTTAAAAAAAAATTAAAAAGGGAATTGAATACAGTTTTCACTAGAACATAAGTATTACAGTGAAATATATAAATGTCAAAATTTCAACCTAAATAATAGGTGGATTCTCGAATATAACCTATTTAAGCTTAGGGAATCGTGATTTTTAGAGAAAGAATCATGAGTTTTAGTGTTGAAATTTGAGAGTTATTCGAGAGTTGATCGTATTTTGAATTTTGACCAATTTTCGATTATCGAAAATTTTTAGGGTCGCGAGATCTTGGGTGAAGCAAGTTTGGGAATGGGTGATAACGGAAAAAATAGTCGGAGGTGATAACTAACGCCGTGGTGGCACGACGAGTTGACTTTAGGGTTTAACAACTCTTTTGGTCATCGATGAGGAAGTGACGAATTCGTCATCAAAGGGGAGCTAAAGGTGATCGGTCATGGGGAAAGGGATGCAAGGATTCATGGAGGAGAAGAGGTCCGAGTTTCATGGCTTCAAGTGATCGGATCATCGAAGTCGAGACAAATTTTGGGATGATCGACGAAATTCAGATGAGGTTGTCCTGCTCATTTTCGAGTGGGCTATGATTTCGAGGATTTGGGTTGTCTGAAGGGTAGACGGTGAAGTTACTGATGAATTGAGGGTCGTGGCGCCGGTCGAAGATGGCCAGAACACTCGTGCACGTGCACGAGGTTACTGGCATGTCAGCGTTGTTTTTTTTAAGGGGAGATGAGTTTTTTTTCTCGAGACTGGCCGTGGGGTAGAGGATGGTTTAACTCGGTTTTTTCTTCATGTCATAAGTGTTTATCATAACAAATTTAAAATTTAGCAAGTTAAAAAAAAACTTGAGAAAAATGTTGTGAACTCGGGTTTTGGATCGGGAGAACATGGGATAGTCTCAGGTTATAATCTGATGTTAACAAATTTTAGAATTTAATGAAAAATATAATGTTAAAAACTAATTACCTTTAGAACTATTTTAGTAATGATTAATTAATTAATGTTGTTAATTTAAGTTAAGAATTTATTTTAAGCTTTAATTAATTAAGTTAATACTTAAGATGTTTTAAATCTTAATTAAAATTTTAATTAAGTAGTTAATTAGAAGATAAGTGTTTAATTAAAGTAATGGTTTATTCTAATTAATTTAGTCTTATTAATAAGTAATAAGAGTATAATCACTTAATTAGTTAAAGATAATCATTAAAAGAAATTGATTGAGTATAATTACTTGTTGTAATTTATAAAGCGGGGTAAGTAATTAAAGAGTAATCTCTAGAAGCAATTAATAAAAAGGGAAATTGCTTAATAAAAGTAATTAGAGGATAATTACTTAATGGAAGTATTTAAGAATTATTACTTAGTATAATTATTAAGGAATGATTAAATAATTGATTTGTAATTAATTAATGTTAAGTAAAGGTATTCCAAGTGATTAAAGATTAGTAGTTAATTTAATTAGAGATAAATTAAATTAATTTTGGAAGCGATCAATCTTGCTTATGAATGATTGAATGATGTTCAATGCCTTGAATTAGTTGATATCTCAGATATGAATTGTTTTGTGATATGATATGTTTGAGTGGACAATAATAAATGTGGTTATCCATCAATGATGAATTGCTGTGAATAAAAAGTGATATCTTATTTAAAGTTTGATTTGTACTTCATTTGAATAATTTGGGTTACGATGACATGAGATTCGAAGAGACCGGAGTCGGGTATCAGTAGATACCCGAAACCACTTTGATTTGTAGCCTACAAATTCTTTATAAATTGAATATGTGATAATAAACAGGCTGGAATGGAATGAATTGTGTAATATGGATATTTATCCGGAAAACTGTTGTAAGATAAATGTTGACTATGAGAACTCGTAAAGTTAACGAGTCGCCCTGATATTATTCACACATGTCATAGATTGGTATTTCATATTATATGGGTTTACTCACGCTGGTTTCCAGCCTAACTCGGTTGTTATTTTGATGTAATGCTCGGGTATTACAGTTTTTCAGGTAAGGACGTTCTAGAGCTTAGGAGGCGAGCTGGATGGCAAGAATGTATGGAGTGTATTCTGCTATGATATATTGTAGTTTATTTGGGACATATTGTTTTTACTGTCCAATGACTGTGAAATTTTGTAACTCTGATATATTAAATGTAATTGACTGATACAGCTTTCTTTGTGTAAAGAATATTATTTGATTTTATACTTTATCCGCTGTGAATGTGAGATTCTGAGTTTGGTTTTTTATTTCTTCTTCGTCTATCTCTTTTCTTTTTCCTAACTATCTGGAATTTTCAGGATCGAAATTTCTAGGCCGTTACATATAATGTGGGAATCAATCACTCCAATATATATATATATATATATATACACTACTATATAATATACCACATCCAATCAATTCAATCGTTCAACCAAATATTTTAAATTTAACTATTTAAATTTAAATAATACCCAGGTGAGTGAGATTAACTCACCTTTGACTATGCATGCAACCCATTTCCAATCCGGCTTGCTTCCTTTCAGATTTTGACCTTGTATAAACATTCATACGGCTTTATTAATATTCAGACTGATCGAACAAATTAATTACCATTTGAATAGTTATAAATTTTAACAAATGATTAAATTTAACAAATTATTTAATTTAAAACAAAATTCCTTTAATAAATTATCTTTAATAACTAAAATAACTAAATGAATTAATTTATCAATTTATCCACTAAGTCTATTATTTAAAATAAGTTAGTATATTAAGATATGTAAATGTATATTTATATATTGTTAATAATTTTTTTCTTTCGAAACAATATATACATACTCATAAAAATAGTCTATACAAGCTTTTTTTTTAAAATCTACTTTCTTTTATATAAATTTTACAACATTTTAAAATTTCTATATATATTTTCTTAATAGTAAATTTTCTATTTTAAAAGAAGTGTGTGTGTTTACATATGCATATATTTATATCATTTCTATTACTGTATGAATATATATTACTAAAACTACTACCATATATATAAATAAAACAAAAACACAGCCTTACCTCACCGGACCACCAACGAACAACACTCCTTCATGTGAGCACGATCCTTAAATCGCCTCGACGTAGTTCGACATAGAAGTCGATTCCCATCGCCGAACCCTACCTGGCCATGAACGGCCCTGGCATCGCACCACAAACCACCCAATTACTCTCGCCTTGACTTCGCCCAGCATCGCAAACGTGGCCATCAACCATCCCATTTGTTCGACTCGTACCCATATGTCTCCGAAGATCGCTCGTGGCTCTTCTCCTCTACATGAACCCCAAGTCGCATCACCAATACCAACGCACTCCGTGCCCTCATCGAAATCTGCCACTACCCAAGCTCGATGCCGCTTCACACAAAACAAACTCTCGACCTTAACACGAATGTCCTTTTCGAATGATAGATTTGAACTCGAATTCGAGTATCGACTCGAGGAAGTTCGATTCGAATTTCATTGGAGATTTTTTTATTTTAGAATCGAAATGTTTTTGAAAGAGGAGAGGATGAAGAAAAAAGGGGTCGATTCTTGTGTTTGGCCATTGATTTTATATTATATTTTCTTTTCTCTGAGTTTTTTTTGAAATACGAATAAAAGTTTAAAATAAGAAAGAGGGGACAAGAAGTATACGTGTTTAAAAAGGTAGGAGACGTGTTAAAAAAAGATACGTGTTTGAAGACAAAGTAGGTGGCTGGAGAAAAGGAAGTGGATTGGATTTGGTAAAATTTTATATTTAAATTTAAATTTTAAATCGTCTCAAATTACGCGACTCAAAATCTCGATCTCCAATTGAGGCGGTCGCTAGGCATTCATAAGGTTATATGCCTATTCCGAACGCAATGGAAACGGTTTCGAGACCCAATTTGATCGTGTAGGGAAGATAGGTTTTTTGGATCTAGTTATTTATTAAATTTTCGATATAGATTTTCAACGCGTTTATCTACTGTACGGCTAAATCAATCTACCGTACGGCCAAACGATCACTCCAATATACTATGAAAAATGAAATTCAATAATAATATAATATTACGGATCAATGGAACTGGTTTCGTCGAATTCCGAGACTGTGCCTCGAAAGGCTATTTTTAAATATCAATTTAAACAATATATTTTTAAAACGGAGCAAAACATTTTCAAACTCAAATTTAACACTTCTACTATCTCCAGTAAAATTAATGTACATTTTGTAAGCCATTGAAATATTTTTAACCAGCTTAAAAATCAAGATTTAATATTTTACCCAATTTTTAAATATTAAATTCAATAATTTAATTGCCAAATAATAATGATATTTGAAATTCAAGTTAAACCAACTTTCCAATATTTAAAATAAATTAAATATTCCAATTTCAAATACTTAAAAAATTCGTGTTGTCACACATAGGAGCTATCATTGCTGGAGAAGAAACAAATTCCCAGTAGACTGAAGTCAACAACCCCAATAATCTACAATTATGAGCTAACTCCGGAGATTCGGTTCCAGGATCCTATATTCAGCGTGAAGTTGTCACTAGAGATGAATTAAATAAAATGGTTGATGAAATTAATCTGAAAACAAAAGACAGCCAAAGGGCTCCGATGGGAAAATTGAATGCCCTATTGACCTTACAGTTACATGCTGCTTCAAGAACCATGACAGAGCCCGCGGTTGTAATGCAACAAGAAAATGCTTCAGTCTCTGGCTTGAACATGAAAAATGGGAAGCAACCGCAGAAAGGAGTGATTGGTGGAAGCGTAGGAATCAAAATGGAAGGAAACAAAAACACTCCACTAAATTCGAGGCAACTAGCTACAAACTTGAATCTTGGAGAGAAAACCCCATGGGATGATATGGCCAAGGATCTATTCGACTCAAAAGATGGTGAGCGACATGACGACGATAAGTTGGAAGGAAATACCAATGTATTTAATGACACCATGGAGATCCAAACTTCCCCCATTAGACTAACTGCAAGGCAGTGGAAGCCTGAGGGAATGGCTCTCCCAAAGACAGGAGAGCCTAGGCTTTAGCCTACTCACTAAGATTGTTTGCAAAATCAAACACCTAGTGTAGTCACAAACAGCTGACCCCTAGATTACCGAACATCTGACGCATGTATTGCGGACACAGTCGAGTGACTAATGGATGAAAGTAAGGATAGAAGGAATGATGAATGGGGATCCACCCCAAGTCGGACTCCTTTCACTGATTACATTCAGAATGAGCGGTACCTCGAGAAGTTCACTATGCTGACTATTCCATCTTATGACAGAACGAGAGACCCAAAACCCCACTTGTATAAGTACGGTTGGTACATGGACGGAGCAAATGCTTTGGATGTCGTTCGATGTAGATATTTCCCAATTTTTCTTGAGGGAATTTGTAATGACCCTCATTTTTAGTAACATTATTTAGGATATTTAGTTAGCTAAATTAAATAAAGTAATGGGATGATTAGAGGATTGAAATTTGTGATTAAACTAAGGCGCAACCGTGCCATGTAAACAGTGAACTAAAGATGAGCTAAAATGAAATATAGAAGGGGTAAAATAGGAAAAAGAGCATTCTTGTACCCTAAACCCTTAGGAATTCATTTCTTACGTTCATTTGCAATACCAAACTAAAGCAGAGGCCGACCACCATTAGACAAGTTAGAGAAAGAGAAAGCAAACAAAGGAAGAAGAGTAATCAAAATCAAATTCATTCAAATCTCAAACTCCTTAATCTCAAAGCTAAGGTGAATAATGACTACATCTCTTGTTTTCTTAATTATTTTCTATTTTAAGGATAATAAGAATTTAGTTGCAATGTTATGCCATGATTTTGAAGGATTATAAGTTTATATATGCTTGTTGATGAATTATGCTTATTCATGTAGGTTTAATGTGAAAATCATATTAAATGACATCCACATATCTTACTATTTTAGATTTATATCAAAAATGATATTTTATAGATGGGTTTCAATTTTCATAATTTTCTAAATTTATGTGATTTAATATTAATTTTCTAGTGAAGAAAATGGTTATTTGGGTTTAAAATAATATATGGCTAAATTATTTATGTTTTGGATTTGAAATTAATATATGTTGAAAAACATATTAAAAAATGATTTTCTAGAATTTTTATAGAATTTTTCTAAGTGTTTTAAAAGATATATAAAATTATTTAAGGTATGAGACTTAAATGTTTTATATATTTATAAAAGAAGAAGGGGTATTTTATAAATTATTTAAATTGTTTAATTCTAAAATTTTGGCAGCACTTTTAGAAAAGAAAATTGGCAACCAATAATATTTTCACAAATATGGCAAGTTAGTTGAAAAGAATTTATTTTTAAATTTAAAATAAGTTTTTACACGCTTTTAGTATGTTTCGCCACGTTCGGCACCAGGGGTTCCGACTTTGTAGTTTCGCCGCCGCTACCGTCGAAACTAATTCGCACGTCATCAAAGACTTGGTGCGCAGCGAATTGGATATAGGCGAGAGGTATTGGGTCAAAACCAGGGGTTCCGAAGAGGTTGAAGCGCTACTTTGATTTTAAATGAAAACGTGCCTGCTTTGATTTCGAAAGTAATGCTTTCGACTTGGTTGGCTTTCGATTGGGTCACATTTATTTGAGGAATAGTTTTGAATGGGGTTGCGCCTTTGTTTGAAGTAAATCTTTTGTTGGGGTCAAAACTCCTAGTTTCCACTTTTATACCTTTCGAAGGAAATTGTTTCGGAGGGTATATTTTGTTTTAAAACCCAAGCCGCTTCTCCAATGCTATCAAAGGGTTGGTTTCGACACTATCACTTCTTTACTTAGGAAATGCTTTCGAAGGAGTGCTTTCGACTTAAATGTTTTATGACCCTTTTTCTCTATTGAAGATAGATCCCAAAGGTTTTCCACATGTTTTACTTGAACTCAAAGGCTTTCGAAAGATTTGATGTTTTAATGCTTTTGAAAGGTTTTAATGTAGGTTTCCAAGAGGTGGTCCCCCATTAGTTTCAAAAGGTTTAAAAGGAAAGGTCTTCCAATGTTTCCGAAAGGAAATGTTTAAAGAGTTTTAAAAGAAGGATGTCTATGGTTTTTAAAGCTTTAGAAGGAAAGGTTTTTCAATTACATGAATGGTTTCGAAAGGAATGTGTTGATCTTTCGGCCTAGATGAAAGAAAGGGGTTTACTTGGTTTTGAAAGGGGTACTTTCAATGGATTTGAAATGGGTACTTGAAAATGTTTAAATGTTTTCATCAGCTAAGATTTGAGTAAAGTATATATAACATGGCAAGGTGATTTTGAGCAAAGCATAGAGTGTACACTTTCCTTGTTTAAGTTTGATTAAAGATTTTAAATCATTTTGAGATAAAAAGGTGTAACGACCCAGAATTTTGAACAATTTAATTTGAATTTTTTTAATTTATTTTAAATATTTGAATGATGGTTTAAATTGAATTTCAAATTATCAGAATGAATTTGGCGATTAAATTATAGAATTTAATCTATTGAAGTTGAATAAAAATTTGAATCTTCAATTTTAAGACGATTAAAAATATTTCAAAGGCTTGTAAAATTCATATTGATAATATTGAAGATTTTAGAAACTTCAGAATTGAATTTGAAAGAGATTTGTTTAGTTTTGGAATTATATCGTTTGAATCGATATTTAAAAATAGCCGTCCGAGGCACAGTCTCGGAATTCAACGAAACCAGTTCCATTGGGTCCGTAATATTGAATTATTCTCGGATTTCAAATTTCGTATTTTTCGGAGTTGTTATGTGAGCTCACGACGTGTAAACGCATTGAAATTGAATCGAATTCAATTTAAATTTAAATTTAAATTGGTCAACCTCAACACGTTCTACCTTTTCTCACGCCTAAAATTATGCCGAGAAATCACGATACGAAGACGTGCTTGCACGACTCTTCTCTGATAAATCACGTTCCCTCCTTCAGTTCAAAACTCACGAGAGATAAGAAATCCCCAAATCAAATTTTAATGGCCGATAGAAAAAAAATATATAAACAATGGCCGTTCTTTTATAATCTCTTCGTTCCCAAATTATAATTCGAAGCCCCCTTCCTCTTCTCTTCTTCCAGATTGAATCGCGACTTCGGGTATAAAAAAAAATGGGGACAGGGGCGATTCGAATCAGGGGGGTCGCATCGGCAGCGACGTGATGGCGAAGGCGAGAAATGGGGGCGCGCGCTCGAGCAAATCTGGGTGCGGTGTCGTTAGTGGCAGGCGACTCAAAGAGGGGAATCTCGTGTAGCTCGGTCGAGTTCAAGCGCCTCGCGCGCGCGAGATGACTGGAGCGACGCTCGCTTGGGAGGACGAGGCGGAGCTAGGGCTCGACGGCACGCACGCATATGGATGATGGTGGTGACCTCCACGAGGTGGCGCTCGATGATGGCTTTGGCTTCTCGTATTTCAGTAAGGTAGTTTTGAAATTTTTTTTTCAACATTTTTATTAAATACAGTAAAGAAAAAATAATATAAATAGTTAGATTTAAAAAGAAAAGGGATTTAAAGTAAATCTTGTTTTTACTATTGTAGAAAGTAACGATAAAAAATGGAACAGTTTGTTAATTTATTTGAAATTAGGAATAAATTTAATAAATATATAAGATTTTAAAACACTATAAGGATTTATAAAAATATATGTATATATATATATATATAACAGTGAAATTTATACAAAAGGATTTTAAAATATTGAAGAAATTTATATAAGCAAATATTTGAAATATTTATGAAAATGAGATTTTGGTTTAAAGTAAATTTAGTTGAAGTTTAATTTGAACTAGGCAAATTTGTTAGGAGTAATCTGTTTAAAATTTAAAGGAGTTAGTTTAAAATTAAAAGTAGGGGATAAAATTATTAAAAGGAAATTGTTAGTCAAAATAAAATCACGGGTTAATTAAATTATTAAGTGAAATTTAATAGTTCGATTTTATTTCGAATATTAATAAATTGCAAAATTGTTCATACAAGGTCTTAAATCGAGAAAACAAATCAAGATGGAAAATGGATTGCTAATAAAAGCAAAGGTGAGAACTTCTCACTCAAAAATTTATAAGTTGAATTTGCAATTATTGATTGGTTGCTATTTAGTTGTGATATTAGATATAGTAGGATATATCTATATATATAGCAATATATATATATTGGCATATGTATATATTGCAGTTGATTGATTTCCCGCATTGTATAGCGGATGAGACCCTATTGCGCCGCCTATTAAGCGGATAATATTTTATAAATCCCATATACCGCGATATTCCACCTCGAAGTGGAATGGGTATTGTGCTAATGTCTGTGGATGCAGGGAAACAGGTTGGAGGGATCCAACTGGATTCCTCACAAATATTTATTTGATTCAGATATTGTGATATTTGATTGTTTAACATATCGATATATGATATTTGAAAGTCGTGATTGACTATTTGATGTGTTTCATCATCAAATCCAATTTTGAAGTTTAAAAATAACGATTTTGATTTTAAGGGATTTCTAAAGTGATTTTTGAAAGTATACGTTTATAAAATATTTTTGGAATTAATTCATCTTAAATAAATAAACGTTATAATTTTAATGTTATAAAAATTATATTTTTGCGAAATACAGTTAAAAGTTGATTTTTGAAAGTATGGGATTAATGATTTTATAAAATAGTTTAAACTGGGATTTTTATTATAAAAAGTTAAAAAAAAAAGGATTTATGAAATTTGATTTTTTTACAAATCAGAATGATGAAATTATAAAGGAGTTGAAAGACGTTTTAAAAGAATAATATAAATTGATCCATATAAAAGATTTATAAATTGATATTTATAAATTAAAAATATTGGAATTGTAAAACGAGATTTTATAAGTATTAGAATGAATTGTGAATGAATTTCATAAATGAATGACATTTATAGGATTATAACGGTGAAATTATAAATGGAATTTTATAAACAGTAGGTTTATAAAATTTGTAAAGTTATTTAAAAGAATAGATTTTGGATAAATAAATGAATCTTATAAGTTATAAGATTTATAATTTGGGAAGTTAAAAGAACAATTTTATAAACAAATAAATTATAAGTATTTAACTTATAACATGAACTTTTGGTTTATAATTGAGTTATAAATCGAATAGGTTAATAAAGGAAATTTGTAAAAGGAAGTTGTTATAAAATAAATAGAAATGGAATTTATAAACATTATTTTATAAATCCGCAATGACTTATTTTGATAAGTAAATTGTTGTAACTTGTTAATGGAGTTATATACCCGTTTTAGACAATGAATAATCCTGTAAAACAAAATGAATAGAAATGATAAAATTGGTTAACAAGTATATTCACGTTTTTAAATAGTGAATAATATGTTAAAGAAATATTTTGAATGTGATGTTTTAAATAGAATTAAAACGATCTAACGATGTTTTAAATGTATTAAGATTCGAAATCATAGATTTCAACATTCATTGTTGAAATAGACGTTTTCGAGAAATAGAAGGAAATGGTAGATTATAACACTGTTGTTATAATAGATGATTTCCGAAAGGAAATGTTTTGTATAGTATTGGGATTTATATATCTATTTTGTAACAACCCGCATATTTATCGAGTTTGTATTTAAATATTTTATTTAAATAGTAACTCGTTAATCGGATTTTGGTCCGAAAAGCTACTTTTTGCAAACGGTCAAATTAGGACTCGAGACCACTTCCATTGAGTTCGAAATGTCGTTTACAACTTTTTAAGTATAAACATCGATAGGTTTGGAATTAGTGAAATTTCACTAACTTTTCCCGCTTTGGACTTTGGGTTAGTTTAGCCTATTAAGCCCAAGTTCCAACCCTCTTCTCCTCACTCTTCATAAATTTCCTAACTAATCAAGCTTTGGCATTAATGGTGGAGGGAATGGGAAATTAAAATTCCAAAACTCAAATTCAATTGCAATCCATCTTTCTACTCCAAATTCAAGAAGAAGACATTGGATTCAAGCTTCTTGTGCTTAGATAGAAGAAGGATTGATTCTTGCTTGCTTAAAACTTCATTTTCATTGATATTTGGTGCAAAGGTGAGATTTTTATCTCACAAATCTAGTCTATAACTATATTGGACTGTTGGGAATGATTCCCTATCACTTTTGCATGCACATTTGCATTTGGTTTGGATTGGATTGGCGAAAAACTCCAATTTTTAGCGTTTTGGTGAATTTTCTGCACTTAGGTCGTTCTGGCCATTTTTGGTGTTCGGAGTTAGGTCGTTCGCGACCTAACCCTTAGGTCGTTCGCGTGTTATCGCGCTAGGTCGCACTACCTTGAATTTTCACTTCGGAGTTAGGTCGTTTCACGTTAGGTCGTTCGCGACCTAACCCTTAGGTCGTTCGCGTGTTATCGCGCTAGGTCGCACTACCTTGAATTTTCACTTCGGAGTTAGGTCGTTTCACGTTAGGTCGTATGGGGTTTAGGTCGTAGGTCGTTTCTGGCCTTAAATCCCCTCTGCAGCGTTAGGTCGCTCAGCCTTTCCTTGTTAGGTCGTCACCACTTAGGTCGCGACAAATGTTAGTACGTTAGGGCCTTAGGTCGTAGGCCTTAGCTCGCATTTGAGCTTAGGTCGTAGGTCGCTAGCTCGTAGCTCGTATTTGAGCTTAGGTCGTAGGTCGCATCACCCTTAAGTCGTTCGACCTGATGCCTCTCTTAGGTCGCGCATCCCTTTAGGTCGCTAGGTCTTAGGTCGCGCATCGCCTTAAGTCGCTCGACCTGCTCTCACCTTAGGCCGCGCCATCTTTTAGGTCGCGTACCATACTTTAGCTCGTTGTCCCTTAGGTCGCTTGCACCTTAGGTCGACCTCGTTAGCTCGCAGATCCTCTAGGTCGCGTGGCCTTTAGACCGTAGGTCGTTAGGTCGTAAGACCTTAGGTCGCCTGACCACTTAACTCGCATGACCTAACCTTTAGGTCGTTGGGCCTCGTTTCTACTTAGGTCGCTGCTTCTTATAGGTCGCTCGGCTCCTTAATTTCTTTAGGTCGTTTGAGTGTTAGGTCGCGAACCCATTTTAGGTCGCATGACCTTTACCCTTTAGGTCACTGGACCACTAGGTCGTGCTCCTTAGACCCCTAGGTCGCAACCATTAGGTCGCTCGACCCTATCCCTCTTAGGTCGTTAGACCTCATTTTGTCTTCACTAAGTCGTACCGTTTTGGACGGGGCGCTGCCCCGCACCCCGCCGGGGGCGCTGCCCCCTGGACCCCCCGCGACCTGACAGGTCGAACCCCGTAAGCAGTGGCGTTGCCCCCTCACCCCCACCTTGGGGGGTTGCCACCCCCCCTGGACCCCCCCTCCGTAGGGGATCTTATCTGGAAAACATTGAGCTGATTTCCTTGGATTTTATTCACATCTCCGTATGCGATTTTTGTGACTGATTGTTTCTACAATTGCTTCTGTGTTTTGTCACTTTATAATATAAAGGTTTCAATACTAGTATTAAATATCAAAACTCTTTTAACAAACAATTTCAACTCTATTTTTAATAACAAAGCTCTTTTCTTAAACCGTTTTCCAATCTATTAGTATATACAAGCCTTTACCTCACTCGGATGAGAAATCTAATTAAACGACTTAGTAAAACAAGTAGTATGAAACGCTTGCGTTCACTTCGTCGGTTAATTCTTGGACTTGTTCGATTGAACCTCTTGTGACAATTTTATTAGTGAAGATTTACAGTTTGTTCGTAAATATTTAAGTTAAGCAAGTGGTTATGGGACATGAAGCTAAACTTCTATATTTACTAGCTTAGTGTAATTGACACTTCTCGTTGATCTTGATGATCGCTTTATGAATTAGACTAGCAATTGCGCGATGTCTCTTTCATTGCAAGGTTAGACTAGACACCACTTGTGTGATTCCATTCACACATACCTTTCTGCTTTTTGGTTAGTCTTGACCTCAATCTGTGTGATTCCATTCACACATGCGGGGTAGCTCCCCATGGTCTTCGGACCGTCATGTGATAGGCCTCTTTCTCTTTTATATGATTTCTGGACTTCTTGCATTGATTTCTAGAATTTATGTCATTGACTTGTTATGAGTACAAGTTTGGGGTATGATGCCCTTTTCGAATCTTTGAGAAGATTCTTGTGATATTGATTATCTCTTATTGATTGATCTTCTGTTGATCATTATTTACATACTTATAGTGGTATGTCATTATGGATGTTTATGTTTATGCCATATCTTTTATGTTATATCATGTCATCTGATATTTATAGCTAGACTGATCCGTTTATTATTTTCTTAAATAATACTCGGGTCAGACCGAGATGTTACAGGTGCTTCTGCTTGACTTCTTCCCAGGGATTCATCACTCTGACTTTTGGCTAACTGTTTAGATTAGCAGTTTTTTTGTTGTATACACTTGAGATATAGACTCATAGTTGTATTCTTTTGTATAGCACGTGTTGCTATTCTTTTGTATTATCGTGGATCTTAATGACCACTACTCTGATGTACACTTACATGTGTTAGTTATATGTTCATATCTTCTTCCGCCTTTGTGATATGGATATCTGTGACTGATTTGTTATATGATTATTTCTATGTTTGTTTCCGAAGATTATTTACAGCCACCGTGTGATAAGCAATTACATGGATGGTCGCTCCTCAACAGCCTTATTCTCCGTGCTAGTTGACAGCACTATTCCGGAGTGTTCTTGGCTAGCGTGGGTATAGAGGTGGGGCGTCACATATTTTAATTTCGAATCCCTATACTAGTGATTTTGGGTTGTCGTAACGATGTTTTACGTAACATTCGTTTTGGCCCAAATAAATATGGTTAAGAGAATGATTTTCTTAAAGAATGAAATATATACTTAATTTCGATTAGAATATATTGAATATTTTCCAAGTGTAGAAAATAAAAGGACTTGTGAATTACTTATAAATAAATAAGTATGGAAATGTTTTTCCAACGTGAAATGAAAAGTTTAGAGAATTTATCTTTTTGAAGAAAAATTGAAAATGAATAATTGAAAACGTATATTCATAGTTATTTTGGAAATGTAAATTCAATATGGAATTTAAAAAAATGAAATTGGGAAAATTGGTTTAAAAATAAATATTGATTTATTTTTGAAGAATGGAAAATATATATCTTGTAAAGATATTTTTGGAAAATAAATAATTTGGAAAATTATTTGGAATCTGGTGATGTTGTGCATATCCATTGATAGTTCAATAACCGACTATCAATATTTACCTTTGAATAGGTATTTGTTGTGATTTGCTTGAAATTGAATGCCACACTTATTTTTTTAAATAAGCGCTCACTATTCGGGTTAACCGGGAAAGGACCTTGGGGTCGTATAACCCATTTCGAATATGTGATACGTCGTTATGAATTGCATTTGAAGATCGGTGTTGAAGACCGGATATCTTCGAAAACGAAAGGGTTTCTTGTTGATTGTCTCTACACTGGCTGATCCCCGGTATAGAGATCTCCATATGTGATGGGAAATCCGGACGTGATTAGAGATTATCCGGACTGCAAGGACTTCTTCGTAAGTGCCTTCGGTTCTGTTCGAGCCCGGAACAGACTTGTATGGATTGTGTGTCTGACATTACAAATTGAGATATAAAGCAGATTTCTTTCAAATATATTTCTGTTGGTGGCGGAGAATTTATTCTCTTAGCTTAACACCCTTCTCTGAGACGTACGAGCTTAGAGGTTATATAGTTGAAGGTTATCAGCGATATATTCCCAATTTGGTAATGTGACATGCTGAGTGTTGCTGTGAAATGATCATTGTGTTGATCATTTGTGATAGGATCATTTGTTTGATCGTCTATCTTGGTGATCATTTCTATGATCATTTGTTGACCCAAAGCATGACTTTGTATGAAGCATGGCTTTGTGGACGTGACTTTGTCGAGCCTCACACCCCGGAATGATCAAAACAGGAAAGATGCGGCAAGGTTATGAGGGGTAGCTCCCTTTAGGGTATGTGCATTTCCTTCTGGAAAAGGGTGGTATCATGGTATGGAGCCCAGATGCTTACTCATGTTGAAACACTTATTATTAGGGTGTGATGTTGATTAGAGAGCTCTTGGATAAAGGTCCCAAAGGACCGGGGGATGGCATACTCGTGTCAGTTATTACCCAGTTAGGGGTAACCCGGCCTTGTGTTGGCAGAGATCTGGTTTGGTTCTCGGGGACGTCCTTCCAGAGACGTTCTCATGTGGCAATGGAAATTTCCTTGGCCTGACCGTTCGTTGGAAATCCAAAGAAACAATACGATCTTGTACGGTATTAGTTGTTGAACCTATCATTCACTTATGGTGGAGCCCCACTGTTTGGATGGTAGCTATAGTAGGCATACGATAATGGTCGTATGTTGGCTAAGATTTATATCTTTACTTTTGAAATATTTTCCTACACTATGCACTAGTAATAATATCAAATGTTCTTTTTAATGCGTATCAAGCATCTTTGACTATCATAAGGAGAAACCTCCTCCGATTCTGCGTTTGCATTGTGTGTGTGTGTGCGGGAGGCCTTATGGTAGTCTCATTTTTAAAAGCATTGCGAATTGACTTTAAAAATATTCCTCTATTTTTGTTTTTAAAGAAAAATAAACTTTTTTTGAATTCTCACACCAGTCACATGACTGACTCGGAGTTTATTGTTTTCCTTCCTAAACTCTGGGTGGCCACCAATTTCTACACGGGCAGTCAAGAGTTAAGGTTTATCAGGATATTTGGAATTCAGGAGTCGCTGGAGGCAAGCTGGATGGCATGGCGTATTCACTAGTATATAGTATTTCTTTTTCCGATGTTTGTTTGTTGTTGTACACTCTGATGATATGATGTAATGAAATGTAATGTAATAACTGATATAGTTCGTGTTTAAAGATTATTCATTTATCTATTATATGTTGTTCCGTTGCGATTGTGAGATTCTGATGTTGTGTTCTGTTATTTCTTTCCGTTCTGTTTTTCTTTCTCTCTTCTTCTACCTCTTCTTTTTCTCTTTCTTCTTTCTAAAACCCTCAGTGTTCGGTTTTCCGGCATCCGACTGATTGGCATTCGATACAGAGGACGTATTGATGTCGATATTCGGGAGTCGAAGAATCGGGTTCTGACATTGTGGTATCAGAGCATATGATTAAGCGACAACCATGGCTCTGTTGGGTATTACTCATTAGAGATAGAGTCAGCAGTACTCTAGAATGAGTTTGAGTGTAATAATAGATATGAGCGCGTATTTGTTAGTGAATATAAAATTGTTTTTGAATCAGGTAAATAAGATAATTTGGCCCAAAACTATTTTTGTATAGAAAAGAAATGATTTTCTATGAATTATTATAGTATATGGTTGAATGATTGTTAGGAAGTAATAATATTAAATTATTATCGTTAGTATAAGAATTAAATAGGAAATAAAATGGATTGAATTCAAGTAAACTAACTTGATAAATTATTAATTCTTGGACTAATGAATTGGAATTTAAATTGGTTAAAATTAAAGTTTAGTCGTGAGCTAAATTTGAAGATAAATTTGAATTTGTATATAAATTCAAGTAAGTAAAAGAAATAAATTGAAATTCCCTTTGTTAGTAATTAAGTAAATTCGAGATGAATTGAATATGGAAATTGAAATTTAAAATGAATAAGTGAATGTACTAATTGAAATGAATTAGTGAATGAAACTAATTTAAAGTAATATGAATTAGTAAATGAAAGTTAATCGTTAGAATTCAATATTTAATTGAGAATTGAATTCGAATGAAATTGGAATTGTGAATTGAATTCAAATGAAATTGAAATGTAAAATTGAATGAAAATGGATGTGTAACTTCAATAGTGAAGTAAAAACGTATAAGAAGCATATATTGGAAATTTTGTAATGGAATTGGCAAAATGGTTTGAATGTTGGAATTGGATATTATGGCTAGCAGGATATACAGGTGTATTAAAAGGAAATGGAATTAGGATTTTGATTTCGAAGATAAAATTGAATTGCTCGACAAAAAGGTACGTATTTGAATTTCAGTATGAAATGTGGTGATTTTCTTCTCCAGCCACTTGGCTTTCTCTTTTCTTTTTGATTCTAAGGGGCCGTGGTGCCATTTTGTAGTCGTACCGAGCTAGCCGCGCAAAGGGGACGCTGGCGAAATTTTTTGAAAATTTCGGGTGTTAGAAAAATTTTGACATATTTTGAAAGTTTGAAATTTGAATTTAAATTTAAATTTGAATTGTTAGGAAAACAATGTTGTTTGGAACTTATAATTGAAGTTGGAAAGCTAGTTGAAATAATAGTGAATCTCTAATAAAAAGATTTAGGTTAGTAAGTTGATAAAACTATTTGGATTGTGAAAAATAATAATCGAGATAAGGGCATTCTTCTTAACTTGTAATTTCGGGACGAAATTCTTTTAAGGGGGAAGATTGTAACGACCCAGAATTTTGAACAATTTAATTTGAAAATATTTAATTTATTTTAAATATTTGAATGATGGTTTGAATTGAATTTCAAATTATCAGAATGAATTTGGCAATTAAATTATAGAATTTAATATATTGAAGTTGAATAAAAATTTGAATCTTCAATTTTAAGCCGATTAAAAATATTTCAAAGGCTTGTAAAATTCATATTGATAATATTGAAGATTTTAGAAGCTTCAGAATTGAATTTGAAAGAGATTTGTTCAGTTTTGGAATTATATCGTTTGAATCGATATTTAAAAATAGCCGTCAGAGGCACAGTCTCGGAATTCAACGAAACCAGTTCCATTGGGTCAGTAATATTGAATTATTCTCGGATTTGAAATTTCGTATTTTTCGGAGTTGTTATGTGAGCATATGACGTGTAAACGCATTGAAATTGAATCGAATTCAATTTAAATTTAAATTTAAATTGGTCAACCTCAGCACGTTCTACCTTTTCTCACGCCTAAAATTATGCTGAGAAATCACGATACGAAGACGTGCTTGCACGACTCTTCTTTGATAAATCACGTTCCCTCCTTCAGTTCAAAACTCACGAGAGATAAGAAATCCCCAAGTCAAATTTTAATGGCCGATAGAAAAAATAAATAAACAATGGCCGTTCTTTTATAATCTCTTCATTCCCAAATTATAATTCGAAGCCCCCTTCTTCTTCTCTTCTTCCAGATTGAATCGCGACTTCGGGTATATATAAAAAAAAATGGGGACAGGGGCGATTCGAATCAGGGGGGTCGCATCGGTAGCGACGTGAGGGCAAAGGCGAGAAATGGGGGCGCGCGCTCGAGCAAATCTGGGTGCGGTGTCGTTAGTGGCAGGCGACTCAAAGAGGGGAATCTCGTGTAGCTCGGTTGAGTTCGAGCGCCTCGCGCGCGCGAGATGATGGGAGCGACGCTCGCTGGGGAGGACGAGGCGGAGCTAGGGCTCGGCGGCGCGCACGCATATGGATGATGGCGGTGACCTCCACGAGGTGGCGCTCGATGATGGCTTTGGGTTCTCGTATTTCAGTAAGGTAGTTTTGAATTTATTTATTTTTCAAAATTTTTATTAAATACAGTAAAGAAAAAAATATAAATAGTTAGATTTAAAAAGAAAAGGGATTTAAAGTAAATCTTGTTTTTACTATTGTAGAAAGTAACGATAAAAAAATGAAGCAGTTTGTTAATTTATTTGAAATTAGGAATAAATTTAATAAATATATAAGATTTTAAAAAACTATAAGGATTTATAAATATTTATGTATATATATAACAGTGAAATTTATACAAAGGGATTTTAAAATATTGAAGAAATTTATATAAGCAAATATTTGAAATATTTATGAAAATGAGATTTTGGTTTAAAGTAAATTTAGTTGAAGTTTAATTTGAACTAGACAAATTTGTTAGGAGTAATCTGTTTAAAATTTAAAGGAGTTAGTTTAAAATTAAAAGTAGGGGATAAAATTATTAAAAGGAAATTGTTAGTCAAAATGAAATCACGGGTTAATTAAATTATCAAGTGAAATTTAATAGTTCGATTTTATTTCGAATATTAATAAATTGCAAAATTGTTCATACAAGGTCTTAAATCTAGAAAACAAATCAAGATGGAAAATGGATTGCTAATAAAAGCAAAGGTGAGAACTTCTCACTCAAAAATTTATAAGTTGAATTTGCAATTATTGATTGGTTGCTATTTAGTTGTGATATTAGATATAGTAGGATATATCTATATATATAGCAATATATATATATATATTGGCATATGTATATATTGCAGTTGATTGATTTCCCGCATTGTATAGCGGATGAGACCCTATTGCGCCGCCTATTAAGCGGATAACATTTTATAAATCCCATATACCGCGATATTCCACCTCGAAGTGGAATGGGTATTGTGCTAATGTCTGTGGATGCAGGGAAACAGGTTGGAGGGATCCTACTGGATTCCTCACAAATATTTATTTGATTCAGATATTGTGATATTTGATTGTTTATCATATCGATATATGATATTTGAAAGTCGTGATTGACTATTTGATGTGTTGCATCATCAAATCCAATTTTGAAGTTTAAAAATAACGATTTTGATTTTAAGGGATTTCTAAAGTGATTTTTGAAAGTATACGCTTATAAAATATTTTTGGAATTAATTCATCTTAAATAAATAAACGTTATAATTTTAATGTTATAAAAATTATATTTTTGAGAAATACAATTAAAAGTTGATTTTTGAAAGTATGGGATTAATGATTTTATAAAATAGTTTAAACTGGGATTTTTATTATAAAAAGTTAAAAAAATAGGATTTATGAAATTTGATTATTTTACAAATCAGAATGATGAAATTATAAAGGAGTTGAAAGACGTTTTAAAAGAATAATATAAATTGATCCATATAAAAGATTTATAAATTGATATTTATAAATTAAAAATATTGGAATTGTAAAACGAGCTTTTATAAGTATTAGAATGAATTGTGAATGAATTTCATAAATGAATGACATTTATAGGATTATAACGGTGAAATTATAAATGGAATTTTATAAACAGTAGGTTTATAAAATTTGTAAAGTTATTTAAAAGAATAGATTTTGGATAAATAAATGAATCTTATAAGTTATAAGATTTATAATTTGGGAAGTTAAAAGAACAATTTTATAAACAAATAAATTATAAGTATTTAACTTATAACATGAACTTTTGGTTTATAATTGAGTTATAAATCGAATAGGTTAATAAAGGAAATTTGTAAAAGGAAGTTGTTATAAAATAAATAGAAATGGAATTTATAAACATTATTTTATAAATCCTTAACGACTTATTTTGATAAGTAAATTGTTGTAACTTGTTAATGGAGTTATATTCCCGTTTTAGACAGTGAATAATCCTGTAAAACAAAATGAATAGAAATGATAAAATTGGTTAACAAGTATATTCACGTTTTTGAATAGTGAATAATATGTTAAAGAAATATTTTGAATGTGATGTTTTAAATAGAATTAAAACGATCTAATGATGTTTTAAATGTATTAAGATTCGAAATCATAGATTTCAACATTCATTGTTGAAATAGACGTTTTCGAGAAATAGAAGGAAATGGTAGATTATAACACTGTTGTTATAATAGATGATTTCCGAAAGGAAATGTTTTGTATAGTATTGGGATTTATATATCTATTTTAATTTCGAATCCCTATACTAGTGATTTTGGGTTGTCGTAACGATGTTTTACGTAACATTCGTTTTGGCCCAAATAAATATGGTTAAGAGAATGATTTCCTTAAAGAATGAAATATATACTTAATTTCGATTAGAGTATATTGAATATTTTCCAAGTGTAGAAAATAAAAATACTTATGAATTACTTATAAATAAATAAGTATGGAAATGTTTTTCTAATGTGAAACGAAAAGTTTAGAGAATTTATCTTTTTGAAGATAAATTGAAAATGAATAATTGAAAACGTATATTCATAGTTATTTTGGAAATGTAAATTCAATATGGAATTTAAAAAAATGAAATTGGGAAAATTGGTTTAAAAATAAATATTGATTTATTTTTGAAGAATGGAAAATATATATCTTGTAAAGATATTTTTGGAAAATAAATAATTTGGAAAATTATTTGGGATCTGGTGATGTTGTGCATATCCATTGATAGTTCAATAACCGACTATCAATATTTACCTTTGAATAGGTATTTGTTGTGATTTGCTTGAAATTGAGTGCCACACTTATTTTTTTAAATAAGCGCTCACTATTCGGGTTAACCGGGAAAGGACCTTGGGATCGTATAACCCATTCCGAATATGTGATACGTCGTTATGAATTGCATTTGAAGATCGGTGTTGAAGACCAGATATCTTCGAAAATGAAAGGGTTTCTTGTTGATTGTCTCTGCACTGGCTGATCCCCGGTATAGAGATCTCCATATGTGATGGGAAATCCGGACGTGATTAGAGATTATCCGGACTGCAAGGACTTCTTCGTAAGTGCCTTCGGTTCTGTTCGAGCCCGGAACAGACTTGTATGGATTGTGTGTCTGACATTACAAATTGAGATATAAAGCATATTTCTTTCAAATATATTTCTATTGGTGGAGGAGAATTTATTCTCTTAGCTTAACACCCTTCTCTGAGACGTACGAGCTCAGAGGTTATATAGTTGAAGGTTATCAGCGATATATTCCCAATTTGGTAATGTGACATGCTGAGTGTTGCTGTGAAATGATCATTGTGTTGATCATTTGTGATAGGATCATTTGTTTGATCGTCTATCTTGGTGATCATTTCTATGATCATTTGTTGACCCAAAGCATGACTTTGTATAAAGCATGGCTTTGTGGATGTGACTTCGTCGAGCCTCACACGCCGGAATGGTCAAAACAGGAAAGATGCGGCGAGGTTATGAGGGGTAGCTCCCTTTAGGGTATGTGCATTTCCTTCTGGAAAAGGGCGGTATCATGGTATGGATCCCAGATGCTTACTCATGTTGAAACACTTATTATTAGGGTGTGATGTTGATTAGAGAGCTCTCGGATAAAGGTCCCAAAGGACCGGGGGATGGCATACTCGTGTCAGTTGTTACCCAGTTAGGGGTAACCCGGCCTTGTGTTGGCAGAGATCCAGTTTGGTTCTCGGGGACGTCCTTCTAGAGGCGTTCTCATGTGGCAATGGGAAGTTCCTTGGCCTGACCATTCGTTTGAAATCCAAAGAAACAATACGATCTTGTACGGTATTAGTTGTAGAACCTATCATTCACTTATGGTGGCGCCCCACTGTTTGGATGGTAGCTATAGTAGGCATACGATAATGGTCGTATGTTGGCTAAGATTTATATCTTTACTTTTGAAATATTTTCCTACACTATGCACTAGTAATAATATCAAATGTTCTTTTTAATGCGTATCAAGCATCTTTGACTATCATAAGGAGAAATCTCCTCCGATTCTGCGTTTGTATTGTGTGTGTGTGCGGGAGGCCTTATGGTAGTCTCATTTTTAAAAGCATTGCGAATTGACTTTAAAAATATTCCTCTATTTTTGTTTTTAAAGAAAAATAAACTTTTTTTGAATTCTCACACCAGTCACATGACTGACTCGGAGTTTATTTTTTTCCTTCCTAAACTCTGGGTGCCTACCAATTTCTACACGGGCAGTCAAGGGTTAAGGTTTTTCAGGATATTTGGAATTCAGGAGTCGTTGGAGGCAAGCTGGATGGTATGGCGTATTCACTAGTATATAGTATTTCTTTTTCCGCTGTTTGTTTGTTGTTGTACACTCTGATGATATGATGTAATGAAATGTAATGTAATAACTGATATAGTTCTTTGTTTAAAGATTATTCATTTATCTATTATATGTTGTTCCGCTGCGATTGTGAGATTCTGATGTTGTGTTATGTTATTTCTTTCCGTTCTGTTTTTCTTTCTCTCTTCTTCTACCTCTTCTTTTTCTCTTTCTTCTTTCTAAAACCCTCAGTGTTCGGTTTTCCGGCATCCGACTGATTGGCATTCGATACAGTGGACGTATTGATGTCGATATTCGGGAGTCGAAGAATCGGGTTCTGACAAAAGGTTTTCAAGGAAAATTTAAGGGAAGAATAGCCTAAGTAAAATGACTCAGATATTTGTATACTAGATGGGATGGGTATCGGGTCGCACCCTATGCATTAGCTATTAGCCCCTAGCTAATTTAGTCCAAAATTCCACTGTGTAGGGCTTTGTCACTTGTAAGACTAAAATTATGTTACACATAGTATGGAATATATATTTGTATAGAGATAGGTTGTTGGTGAGCCGTAAAACCATTAGAAACAGGTGACCCTGGGAGAAGATAATTAGGGACAGACTGTCTAGAGTGTCTAGCAGATGTTAGATTATTTGTTTATATTGTCAGGTAGGCCTAAATCAGCCAAAGGTTAGTAGTTATCCAAAGAAAACTATAATGTCTGGATAGATAGTTCATTTGTTACTTGATATGTAAGTTTATATGATATTGCTTTACAGTTATAACTAGTTTTGGTTGAAGGAAAAGATTTGCAAAAGATATGTTTTAAAAGGATATTAGTGAGGGAAAGCCCGTTCCGCTAAGCGGTGTGGTCTCACTTAATATAAAATAACCTATAAGTATATTATTATTCGCACCAGGCTTTATGTCTGACTCGAAGTTTATGTTTTTCCCCTTAACTCTTGAGTGCTCAAAATTGATTTAAGTAGACTAAGGGTTAAGGATTATTAGGTTTTAGTAGTTTGGTGAATAAAGCTTCGGAGATGAGTAGGTGGCCGATGGATAGCTATTTAGGAGTTGCTGTTTTATTTTGTTTGATTCCGCCGTGTTATATTATGTCAGTTATGATTAGATAGTACTCTCATCAACCAATGGGCATCTTTATATGTCGCTCTTGGCGTATTTTGCAATAATTATATTTAATCTGAACCTGAGAAACGATTGGGATTATGTAATGAAATATGAAACCTATTTTGTGAAATAAATCAGAAAAGTATATTTAACATTATCGTATCTAGTCATCAGAAGTTAATACTATGGATGACTACAACATCTGTAGCGCTTAGCTTCGGGCCTCTAGATAGGGGATGTTACAGCTTGGTATCAGATCATAGGTTTATGAAAAACTTTAAAATAAAAAAGGTTTTTGAAAACATAATCCTAAGGAATTAGAGATATGATCCGTATGTGGGATAACGCTATAATAATGTAACTTGTATTTGCTATATATATAAGTATACGCTATATCTCTGTTCTTCTATCTCTCTTAGGCTATTCTTCTGTATCTCACGAGGCTTGAATACAGATATGGATGCTAGAAGTGGAAGAGTGAATCCTGGAGGAAGCGGCACCAAAAATGAAATGCCAGACCGAATACTAGAAGGACCCAAGGTCAGGCACAAGCTGGGAATGTTGGTGCTGGTATTCCGTAAGTGGATATGGGAGCTATGTATCAGTTTTTTATGAACATGATGCAAGCTGGAATTGCGGCTGGAGTAGGAATTCGAGAAGCTCCGGTGGTCAACAATTATGCTATCTTGAGAAAAGATTATATTAGGCTTAGAGGGATATCAGAACTGAAGATACTATTGAGGTGGAGAGCCGGTTGTTGCATTGTGAGAGAATCTTTATTGACCTGGGGCTCAATGATAACAGAAGAGGAGGCTTACTTCGGGACAGCTTCAGGGAGTAGCTTTATTATGGTGGAATAGTGTGACGGCTGGAATGGATGAAGAGACGAAGACATGGGCTGAGTTTAGGAGAAGGTTCCAAGAGAGGTTCATGTTTGCGATGGTGTAGTCTGCTTTGCTTAGAAAGTTTGTTGAGTTGGAGCAAAGGGAGATGATTGTGTCGGAGTATGCTAGAAGGTTTAAGGAGTTTGCAAGGTATGGGTATGCTACTATGGATACTATGATGAAGAGGAATGAGAAGTTCATCAAGGGGTCGAAGCCTGAGTTGGCAAGGGCTACATTATCTCATCTTAGGGATCCTTGTGATGTCGTAGTAGAGATGGTGTTGAGACATAAGGAAATATTTTCTTCTCTAGAGAAGAATAAGACAAAGGAGGTACAGGTGGAGCAGAGTCAGAAAAGGAAGTTCTTTCATAAGAATGGTGCTCAGAAAGGTGAAGCCACGATGAAATGGAAGTCGGAGGTTGTTTGTTTTAAGTGCGATAAGAAAGGGCATTTCACTAATGAGTGTCGAATTGGAAAGGCAAAGGAAGTGATCGGGAAGAAGAATATCATATGCTTCAACGGCGATCAGATTGGTCATTATAAGAACCAATGCAAAGAGCCTGCTAAGGAGGGAAGGGCCAAAGTATTTGCATTGGAGCAGTTACATCAGGACCAACAACATAGGAAAAAGGAAGGGCAGTGTTCGGAGGTAACCTTCAGAGCCATGGTATGTCTGTTAGCATTCTGTTTGATACCGGTGCATGGCATTCTTTTATATCTCGTTATTTCATAGATAAAATTAACCTAGAACCCACATACTTAGTTACTTCCTTAAGGTTGCCAATCCGATAGGAGGGTATGCGACATTTGGGATGAAGTGTAACCACCCAAAGTTTGATTTGTTAGGTCATACCTTTTTCTGCAGTTTGCATGTGTTTGACTTTGTAGGGCTTGGAATTATTTTAGGTATGGATTGGTTAAGTGAGTATGATGCTAGGATATTTTGCCATGATAGGAAAATATCACTTAGACACCCTAATTGTAACGATCGAATTATATATGCCGTAGAAAGCCTTAGTTGTGAGGTGAATGCTTTGTTAGGTGTTGTGGAGTTAGAAGATGAGTTGAGTCGAGTTTTTGTGGTTAGAGAATTCGTAGATGTTTTCGAGCCGGTAGTAGGATTGCTACCGAAATGAGCTATTGAGTTTCAGATAGATTTGGTGCCCGGAGCAGAACCAGTAAGTAGGCCGGTAAGTAGGATGACACCTACAGAGTTGAGAGAACTAAAGGTGCAGTTGGTAGATTTGAAAAACAATAATTTTATTAGACCAAGTATTTCACCTTAGAGAGGGACTACAATGTTTGCTAAGAAGCCGTACGGATAGTTGCGGTTATGTATCGATTATCATCAGTTGAATGAGAAGAGGATAAAGAATGGATATATGTTATCTGGAATTGACGATTAGTTCGATCAGTTGAGTGGAGCCAAGGTATTTTCTCGGTTGGATTTAACAATAGGTTTCCATCAGCTTAGAGTACCAAAGCATAGTATACCTTTGACGACATTTAGAACTAGGAATGGATCATACAAATGGTTAATTATGCTGTTCGGACTAACTAATGCGCCGACATCTTTTGTGGATTTTATGAAAAAAAAAATCTTTCGAGAGCACTTGGACAGGTTTGTTTTGGTTTTCATAGATGATATTTTGATATACGCTAAGGATGAAAGGGAGCATGAAGTTCATCTTAAAATTCTGCTTGAGAAGGTGAAATTTCAAAATGTCATTTCTAGAAGAAGGAAGTGAAGTTTCTAGGTCTTGTAATCCCGGAGAAAGGGTTGCCCATATATCCAAACAATATTGAAGTGGTGAATAATTAGAAAAGACCCGAGACAGTGACTGAGATGAAGAGTTTTCTTAGATTGGCTGGATATTATCAAAGGTTCATAAAGGATTTTTCATGGATAGTGCACCGATGACCAAGCTAACGCGAACAGATGAAAAGTTTGTTTAGACCGATAAGTATGAGGAAGCATTCTAGAGCTTAAAACACTTACGGACCCATGGACCTGTATTAGTTGTTCTAGAAGGGAATCGAGATTTGGTAGTTTATGCAGATGCATGTGGAACATGATTAAGAGCTGTGTTAATGCTGAGGGGTAAAGTGATTGTCTATGCTTCTCGACACTTAGACCACATGAGGTTAGATATCCAACACATGATTTAGAATTGATGTGGTGATTTTTGCATTGAAGGCGTGGAGACATTACCTTTTGGAGAAAGGTTTGAGCTTTACACGGATCGTAAGTCGTTGAAGTATTTGTTCCATCAGAATGAGCTGAACAGGAAACAGCAAAGATGGTTGGAGTTTTTAGCCACTTATGACTTCAGTATTGAGTACACACTAGGAAAGGGAAACAAAGTTGCACATGCAATTAGCAAAAAACATCAGAATGCAGTGTTGGCAATGATATTTGAGTGGAAGGATTTGGAAGCGTTGTCGACTTGCGGAGTGCAGTAGAGATCTCAAGTTGTGTCTAGTGGTGGATCTCCTATGTTGTCATGCTTAGAAGTTCGACTAGTTATGATTGAAAAGATTGCTTCTAAATAGATGGAAGATTCAGTATTGGTTGAACTGATCAGAAATTTAAAGGAAGGAATAGAGAGCGATGACTTAAAGGATTTTAGACTTAACTAGAACAGATGGTTGAGAAAGAAAGGTAGGTTATGTGTTCCGAATGTGGAAGACATAAGAAAGGTAGTTTTGGAAGAATGCCATCATTCAAACTTCATTATTCATCCAGGAGGAACTAGAATGTATCAAGACATGTAGAGGAGTTTCTTCTGAGAAGATATAAAGTGGGATGTAGGCTTATGGGTGAAGCAGTGTCTAAACTGCCAATAGGTAAAAGCTGAACATCAGAACCAAGTGGATTGCTTCAGCCATTAGATATCCCGGTATGGAAGTGGGATTCTATTTCTACGGATTTTATAGATGGGTTTCCAAGGTCAAACAAAGGAAATGAAATTATATGGGTCATATTGGACATATTAACCAAGAGTTCACATTTCATTCCAGTTAAGTCAACTAGAACGACACCTGTTTTAGCTAAGTTATTTACGAAGAATATAAATAAACTTCATGTAATTCCCAATAGTATAGTAAGTGATAGAGATTTCTTGTTCCCTAGTGAGTTTTGGAAGGGTCTATAGGTGATCTTAGGAACCAAACTCAAGATGAATACCGCTTACCATCCACAGACTGAAGAACAAACAGAAAGAGTTAACAAAGTCTTGGAGGATTTTTTAAAAGCCTGTGTGTTAGATTTTGGGGGATCATGGGAAGACCATCTACACTTAGTTGAGTTTTCATATAACAACAGTTATTAGACTAGTATAGGGATGGCACCGTTTGAAGCTTTGTATAGAAGGCTATGCAAATCTCCAGTTTGTTGGTTAGAGACAAAGGACAGGTTGGTTCTTGGTCTAGATTTGGTTAGAGAAGCTGTAGAGAAAATTGAGTGATTCGGGCTAGGATGAAGGAAGCTTGATCTAGGCAGAAAAATTATGTAGATAGAAGGAGGAAAGACTTGGAGTTCTCAGTTGGAGATCATGTGTTTGTCAAGGAATCACCGATGAAGGGTGTAATTAGATTTGGAAAATCTGGGAAGTTGGCACCGAGGTTCGCCATTTCCTAACGTAGAGAGGATTGGAAAACTGGCGTATAGAGTAAAGTTACCGAATATTGGCAGGAGTCCACGATTCTTTCAGGTTTCTCATCTAAGAAAGTGTGTTAGAGATCTCGAGACTACTATAGCAACGACTGTGTTAGATGATTTAGTAATTGATTCGGACTTGACTATGGTTAGAAAGTCAATTCGTATAGTCGCGAGAGATGAGAAGAGGCTAAGGAAAAAGACAGTCAGATTAGCTAAAGCCTAATGAAGTGACGATGAGAGAGACTCTACTTGGAAGATCGAGAGTAGGATTAGAGATGCTTATCCTAATTTGTTTTGATGGTATGTTTTACCTTTATTCTTGATTTGTTGTGTACCTTATCGTAATTTCAAGGACAAATTTTTTTAAGGAGGGGTGTCTGTACTAACCCTAATTTTTAGTAACATTATTTAGGATATTTAATTAGCTAAATTAAATAAAGTAATGGGATGATTAGCGGATTGAGATTTATGATTAAACTAAGGGGTAGCTGTACCATGTAAACAATGAACTAAAGAGGAGTTAAAATGAATCAGAGAAGGGGTAAAATAGGAAAAAGAGTGTTCTTATACCCTAAACCCTTAGGAATTCATTTCATACGTTCATTTGCAATACCAAACTAAAGTCGAGGCTGACAACCATTAGACAAGCTAGAGAAAGAGAAAGCAAACAAAGGAAGAAGAGTAATCAAAATCAAATTCATTCAAATCTCAAACCCCATAATCTCAAAGCTTAAGTGAATAATGACTATATCTCTTATTTTCTTAATTGTTTTCAGTTTTAAGGATAATACAAATTTATTTGCAATGTTATGCCATGATTTTGAAGGATTAAATGTTTATATATGCTTGTTGATGAATTATGCTTACTCATATAGGTTTTACGATATGTTTTTTATTGTGAAAACCATATTAAATGATATCCAAATGCCTTACGATTTTAGATTTAGAGCAGAAATGATATTTTAGAGATGAGTTTCAATTTTCATAATTTTTTAAGATTTAATATTAATTTTCTAGTAAAGAAAATGGTTGTTTAGGTTAAAATAATTTACACTAATTTATATTTTGGGTCTGAAATTAATATATGTTGGAAAACATATTAATAAATGATTTTCAGGAATTTTTTTAGAATTTTCCTAAGTGTTTTAATAGATATATAAAAATTTAAGGTATGAGACTTAAATATTTTATATATTTATAAAAGAAGAAGCGGTATTTTGTAAATTATTTAAATTGTTTAGTTCTGAAATTATGGCAGCACTTTTAGAAAAGAAAATTGCAGCCAATAATATTTTAACAAACATGGAAGGTTAGTTGAAAAGAATTTCTTTTTAAAGTTAAAATCATTTTTTACATGCTTTTAGCATGTTTCGCCAGTTTCGGCACCAGAGTTCCGACATAGTAGTTTCGCCACCATCGCCATCGAAACCAATGCGCATGGCATCAAAGATTGGTGCGCAACAATTTGGATATAGACGAAAGGTACTAGGTCAAAACCTAGGGTGCTCAAAATTGATTTGAGTAGACAGGTTAAGGATATTCAGGTTTAAGTAGGTTGACAAATAAAGCTTCCAGAGCGAGAAAGTGGCGGACGGATAACTATTTAGGAGTTGCCGCTTTATTTTATTTGATTCCGCTGCGTTGTGTTATGTCAGTTATGACTATATAGTACTCCGGTCAACCAAGGGCATCTTCAAATGTCACTCTTGGCATATTTTGTAACAATTATATTTGATCTAAACCTAAAAAATAATTGGGATATGTAATGGAATATGAAACCTGTTTTGTGAAATGTAATCAGAAAATTTGTTTTTGAAATCTATGATTTTGTTTCATATTCATGCGCTTCTGATATTATGGATACCATTAACATTACCATATTTGGTTACCGGAAGTTAATGCTATAGATGAGTACAACATCTGAAGCGCTTAGCTTCGGGCCTCTAAATAGGGGATGTTACAGAATTGCTTCTATATGGTTCACCAGGCTTCCGCCAAGATCCATCTCCACCTACAATCAACTACCAACAAGATTCCTTAACCAGTTAGACTTTACACGGCACAACCAATAGAAGTGATGTCCTTGTCCGGCTTATTCCGGGGACGGAATGAAACTCTAAAGTCTTTTATGAATTAGTTCGACATGTGGTAATGAAAGCAAATAATCTGAACGAGAATATGGTTTTCATGGCCTTAGTCTGCGTAATTCACCTCGAAACTGAACTCGGGAAATGGATCAAAATGAAACAACCTACCACTAGAAAGGACATCAACCGAAAGGCAAGCCAGTATTTGATATTGGAAGAGGCACATGAATTAGAAAGGAAATTTGTTAACATGCAACTGACCAACGTTGGGCAAGGTGGTATGGCAATAAACTAAGATATAAACACCTCCGGGACCGTTGAAGGGAATGCAGGAAGAAATGGGAATCAGAATTCCAACAAGCAAAATGGAAGTAGCAAGCGACTTAAAGGTTTACGGCCTGAAGACTACCCCACTCAATAATACTCTAGAAAACATCTATCTTGCGACACAGGGAACATGAAAGAGTTACAAAGCCTGAATAAAAAGGTTGTAGCATTGAGCCGGTTTATCTCAAAAGTTATCGATAAATGTATACCGTTCTTTGACGTGCTAAAGAAGAGAAATAAACTTTGAATGGAATCAAGCTTGTTAAACTATGTTCGAAGAGCTGCTGCGACATATGGAAACCATGCCAATCTTGTCCAAGCTAGTAGACGGAGAAGATTTGTACATCTACTTAGCAATCTTGCCACATGCATTAAGTGCCGCACTCATTCGAGAAGAAGCTAAGATCCAGCAACTTGTAATTATATCGGTAAATGGTTTACTAGAACAGAAAAGAACTATCCAAAAATTAGAAAAACTGGCACATTGCCTCTTGATCGCATCTAGAAAGTTACGACCATACTTCTAGGCACACCCGTTCATAGTATAGATAGATCAACCCTTGAAGCAAGTGTGATACCGCTCCGAGACCTCTGGATGGCTTGTCAAATGGAACATCGAATTAAGTCAGTACAAAACCACGTACCATCCTCAAAAGGCGATAAACGTGCAGGCGCTGGCAGATTTCATTGTTGAATTTTCAATACGGGATAACAAGGAAGGAATGACTCTAGAAATGGAGACAAGTTGGAAGTTGTTCATCGATGGTGCGTCTAGCAACTTCTGCTTGGGAGCAGGAGTAGTGCTCAATACTCCCGAAGGACGATCCGTTTGCTATGCCTTGTGCTTTGAATTCCTTGCAACAAATAATAAGGCAGAATACAAAGCATTGATAGCTAGGTTGAAAGTTGTGAAGGAACTGAGGATAAAATCCATACACATCTATAGTGATTCTCAGCTAGTCCTTTGTCAGGGGAAAGGCGAATACCAGGCTTAGGGGGAGAACCTTGCCACATATCTATCAAAAGTGAAGGGACTGCTGAACGCCATTGAGCATTATGCCATAACACATATCCCAAGGGAATAGAACATTAACGCGGATTATCTAGCTAAACCGACCAGTTTCAGAGAAGCTCAGTCATTAGGGCTAGTCCAGTTGAAACGCTGACTACTCCGAGAATAAGCGAAATGGATATCCACTAGATTTTTAAGACAACCAAGGAACCAGAGACATAGATGACACCAATCAAAGGTTACCTACTCATTGTACCTCTCCCCACTGACAGAATCCAATGGAAAAAGCTTCTTCGAAAGGCACTGCGATTGGTAATATAGGATGTGATACTCTACTGAAGGGGATTCTCTACCCCATTGCTTAGATGTGTGACCAATGAGGAAGCTTGAAGGAAAAAGAAGTTCATGAAGGAGACTGTAAAGATCATACAAGGGGGTGACCCTTATAAAGAAATTTCTCTAATATAAGTACTTTTGGTCGATAGTAAACCGAGACAAAGTAGATTATGCTAGACAGTGCGATCAATGCTAAAGATTCAGCAAGATCAAAGAACCCCCTCAACGGAGCTAACACGGATGATTAGCCCTTGGCCATTCACAATTTGGGGATTCGATTTGATTGGCGTATTATCAATGGCTAAAGGAGGAGCCAAATATGCTATCATTGTTGTTGACTATTTCACCAATTGGGCCAAAGCAGAACCACTGGCCACTATTACCACAAAGTAAGTCATTAACTTTGTTGTTAAAAATATTATTTGTAGGTTTGGGGTGCCATAAAAATCATCATGGATAATGGGACTTAATTCGAAAGCGCTGAGTTCAAGGACTTTTGCAAATGCTTCTGAATCAAGGAAAGCTTTTTTCCTATCGCGCATCCATAGGCAAACGGGTAAGTGGAAGCAGTAAATAAGATCATTAACTCTACCATTAAAAAACGGCAAACTAAAGCAAAACGAAATTGGGTTGATGAACTTCCACTCGCACCATGGGTCTACAGGACAACACACAAATATGCAACGGGGAATTCTCCATTCGCCCTAGCATATGGTTCAGAAGTAATGATCTCGGTTGAGGAAGAAGTCCCTTCACATCGGAGGCCAAACTTCGGTCAAAGGCAGAACGAACAACTCCTACTCAAGTCACTCGATACAATTACTGAGAAGAGGAAAGAAGCCGATTAAGGATTGCCGTGCATCAAAAAAGGGTCGCACAATGCTTCAGCTCCAAAGTTCATAACTGCACCTTCAACGTGGGAGACTTTATCCTCAAGAGGGTCTACCCTGTACTGGGATCATTTGAATTAAACTGGGTGGGACACTATATAATTGGTTAGAAGCTAAGGGATGGCACATTCAAGTTAACAAATGTTGATGGAGCCCAAATTCCCCGAGCATTGAACAGTGGGTCGCTGGGTCCTTACTTCATCTAAGACTATCTTATGTATTTCATATTTCCAAGAAATAAGTCACCTCTGAATACCAGGGGCATTGTAAATAGGCAGAACTTGCCAAACTTTCATTAACAAAAATACTTTGCTTTCTGGACCAATAAAACTGTGTTCACAAAAGTAACCTATCGAGTTGATGGGGTTAAATCGACTCAAATCATCCGACTGCTGCTTGAGATAGTGGAACCATGCTCAAGTATGCCCCATCTACCCGACGGGTCGACAGAAGCAAATCGACTCGAACCGTTGGATCGACGGAACTCGATCCCTACCTCCTGAGGACCAGTGTTGCTCCAGCAACACCGGGAGGGACCCAATCAAAGACGCGCACCTTAATAAGCCACGCATTGCTCCCTGAGTTGTGGAACCATGCTCTCGAAACATGAATTCCTCATGTTGCCCGAAGATTGGTAATGTTGGGAGATTCCTAACCATTCTGTATCAATGGTTTATATCGATCCCAAAAGCCACGCATCTCCATAAGCCACGCATTGTTTCTTGAGTCGTGGAACCACGCTCTCAAAACATGAACTCCTCATGTTGCCGGAAGAGTGGTAACGTCGGGAGATTTGAAACCGTTCTGGATCGACTGGTTATATCGATCCCAAAAGCCGTGTATCCCATAAGCCCCACACATTCGCAAAAGCCGCACATTTCATAAGCCGCACACACTCTTAAATACCATGCATTTCATAAGCCGTGCACACTCTTAAGTACCGGCTTTATCCCGCCAGTGCCGAAAATTCGTCCATTGCAGGACTAACAAGAATCAATCCACTTTCACTATAAGGAGTAATGGGTATGAATCTAGCAAAGATAAATGACTGCGAACCAACAAAGAATTTCGATTGTTGACTGACAAAATCTATGAAATCGAGACGCATAAATTATAAGTTCCCAAAGATAGGAACCACAAAATAGACTCGGTTATAGACTTCCGAAGAATCATATGGATCAACTGGTCATTCTTCAAGTGTTTGAAGTAAACAGCCCCATGAACTGGGGGGAACACACACCGACACTCAAAAACAAAAAAAACCAAGTACTTCACTGTTCTGGTACTCCAAACAATTTTTTTGGAAACAATTAAAGGAATGGATAAAATAGCAGTAAATAAAACTGGTAGAGGTGCTTGAAACGCAGAAAAGTGGACATATAAAGTTACAATCAGAATGTCAACATTGTATTACTTATAGCATTTTATAAACAAAATCAGAATATAGAGGCCGTACGCATACAATAATGGCCAGCAAAAAAGAAAATAGAAATGCTAAAACAATTGAAGTAGTAAGTGCAGACTCTGCACTTGTACAAAACACTTATCAAACAAAACAGATTATCCCAAAATCTGGCTGCACTGTTACTTGAGCCTATCAATGCTTCTTTCCACCGCTCCCCTTCCCACCTTTAGTCGGAAGTTTCTTCTTCCTCTCAGAATCCCTGCCAGGATTAGTGTCATTGCCAAAAACATCAACTATCTCCTCCATGCTAGCATCTCTTCCCAATTCTTTGACTTTCTCAGAAGACTCCCCCTTGGTCCTGCGATTCCGACAGTTGCGGGAGCTCCTTGAAGAATTTCTCTCCTTGATTTTTTCCCTTCTTAATGGCCACCATATGTTGTTCAGATTTATTTAGTTGGCCAGTTTGGTCTTCCTGCTCTCGAGCTTCAGCTGCTGTCAATCAACTATTTTTTTATAGGCTTCAACAACTTCTTGATCAACGATAGTTTTCTTCTAAGCTTCAATGATCATGTCATGGGCTTCAAGCTCTTCTTTCGCTTAAATTCATCCACGTGGACCTTCTTGATTTCATCTTCGAATACGATCTCTATTTTTGTGTGGACCTCTTGTTGTTCCTTCAGCAAGCTGGCATTGCTTTTACTGTCTAGGAGTGCAGCGTCTCTCTCCTTTGTTAATCGCTTGATTCTAGCATCACATTATGCTAACGCCCTCTCATAATCATCCATTTCTGATTCAAAGAAAAGGATCTCTTGATAATTGCCGCGGTTCATGTCTGCCGGTTGCTTGCATAACTTTTTCGTAATTCAGCTTGATTCAAATCACTTTGGATCGTCTGGAGATGGGTCATATAGGAATCTTTACGGATTGGGTGCAGGTCGTGGTCAAACTTAACTCCCTTTAGAAACCACCAAAAGAGTGCAACTTATAGTCTACGGGGATCGGATGGAAGAATATAACTTGTCCTCCTACGAGAACGTGAAGAACCAAAAGCAGGGTCCACATGAGTAGATGGAGCTTGGGATGAAGGTGAAACTTGAACAGTAGAAGTCGAAACTTCAATTTTGACAGAGATTGAGGCCGAGACAAAAGCTTAGTGCTCAGAGGGATGAGAACCATGATCTACCTTCGACTTCTTGGGTGGCTCATCTCAATCGTCAAGAGTTTTTATCTTCTCATAACCACTATTGTAAACTCTACTCCGCTCTCTGTCGTACCGACGACATACTTCGGCTTCTAAGTCTTTCTGTCTTCTCCACTCTTCCTCGATTTCATGGAGCTGATAATGGCTTGAAGACCATCTTGACCAGCATTGCGAATCAGTGAATTATTCAAGATCCTTGTAAAGTTCATGGCCTCTCATAGTACGTGATATAAAAAGTAAATAAAGAGCGTTATTGACAAAAAATGGACCTACTAATGCATGTGTAAGTAAACATGACCCTAGAGAAATATGTAACATGTCAATGGTGCCCTAAATGGACAATACAAACTAGATTGGGAAACCACCGTGGTAGAAATCGGGCTGGCTCTTGACACAATATGACTGGGACGAGGAGATGATCCCACGAACTCAAAATCTTCTACCATGAGTTCATTAATTTCTACATAAACGTTGCTTAAATGCCCAAAGTCAATACCAATTTCCTTAAGTGGAAAATCCTGAAATCACTTAGCAATTAGGGGAGAATCTTTATAAAGAATCTTTGGGGAGGAAAATCCGAGAGATCGGGACTTATTCCTAGAGTTTCATCACATGATTTGAAGTTTCCATCGTCGGAACTTGCATCAAATTCATCATTGCTAGAGCAGGAATCATAATTGATGCTACCCACAATTTCACCCTTCTCCTTTTCTGTTGTCACCGCAGCTTCCCTTGACGCTGCTTAGATTCTTCTTTCTCCTCCAAAATTGGGAGCATCCTGGGCGGGCAACTGACTTCAGTCGTAACACCTCATCCTTCATAAACTTCTTTGGTGAACCCACCTGACGGACCTTCTCCTTCCAGGAGATTCCTTTTTGGAGCTATGTGATGAAGAAGTGGAGCATGTTCGAACTTTGGAATGGGAAGGAGATGAACTTTAACGACCACGATAGACCTCTCGGGATGCAACAGCCCATACCGAAGCAAATTCCCCTCTATTAGCAAAAAGTTGAATTATCTCTCCTTGGCATGTATGGCCTCCAGAGTATGGAAAATCAGATCGAGTGATGGATGTTTGTTCGACCCTGGAATAACTGCAAGAAGTTTTCAATCCATCAAAAATCCCATAGCGACGTATTAAATCTCAATAAGTAAAAGAGTGGACTTACCCCCTATCGTCCACTGATGATTAAATCCCTCAGGACACTTATGAAGAAATAATAGATCTTGAATAGAGACAGGTTGCTTTGAAGCTGCAGCTCGATATTGCGGTTTCATTGGCCTCGATGACGATAAGGGATGGACAATCGTCTCTCTTCTTGAATGAGAGAAAATATCTCAACTCATCGAAACTCGAGGCACGATTAAATGTCTGCATAAACAAGACATGAAGGCAAGTCAGATTGTGTACCTATTAGGATGAATTTGAACTTATGATGTTGGCGACCTAAAGCATGTAAGATTGGCGGTGATCCAAGGGGATAAGCTCAGCGACGATCCAAAAGGCGAAGCAATAGGAACTAATGGCTAGGTCAAGGCGACGAAAAAGTCAAGTTTGGTCGAAGGCGAGAAACTTCGATGTCCAAGAATAGCGGCGACGATGGCATAGTAGGATTTAGAGTTTGAATGTTCTAGGTCGGGTCGCAAGGCAGAAGGGTCGGTTTCTGAATGAAAATATGAATGGAAGAAGGTTGGCTCGAATGAACTAAATAAGACAGTGCACTAGAAAAATATTCTACGTCCTTGGATCTCTAGCGATCCATGTACTATGGGTCACTAGCAATCCATATAATTGCAACCAAATTTTTCCAAACTCATTAAGAATGATCAAAGTATCTTTTGCAAGCATCTTGAAAGTTGTGGGATTGAAATTGATTTATTATAACGGGTAACAGTGATTCACATAAAACTCAACAAACGGTTGGATAACCAAAGCTAAATTTGTATGATAGCCTCAACGTGATCAATTAAACTTTACAAAGTAGGAACTTATAGGCAGTTACTTCCATAGCACGCCTTATTTCCAACGAAAACATAATCTGGGGGACTAATGTTATTTAGATTTTTAACCCGATAGACTTCAAAGGAAGTCAAAACATCTACATCAAATAAAAACAACTCAAGAACCGACCAAAACGATTAGAAGTAACCTAGAAGGATAGAAGAGGAAAAGGCAAAAATTGCCTAAGGAGATGGTTCCCTAGCGATCCATCACCCATGCATCGCTAACGATTCATAAATCTGACCCATGGATCGCTACGATTCATAAATCTGACCCATGGATCATCCATTCTTCTTGCACCATAAAGCATTATCTTTTCTAAGCACACCTGCTAAGTTTCAGGATGTTCCAAGCTAGCTAGACCGAGAAGTGAGCATTCATCTGATTCCAGCAATAGTCCAATGCAACTAGTACATGTGTCATTATCAAAACATGGCATCTAGTCATGAAATTACATGGAGAGCGTCTACACAAGATGTGATAACCTGGATTTTTATTATCTGTTAATTGGATAATTAACTGATTGTAAATCATTGAGATACTGATTCCATTTGGTTAAATAAATAAAATTTGATAAATAAAAATATCTAAATATATATATATATATATATATATATAAGTGAATTTGAAACTATAATATTTTTTAGATTAACATGATGAATCTTATGTTAATTTAATATAAATAAATAGTGATGTGCAAACTACATAAATATTGAAAATTTTAAAGTGAGCTAATATACAAGTGAATAAGTATATATATATGTTTTGTAATTGAGAATATTTATTTAAATTCAATACATTAAATTTTTAAAGGAAATTTAAAGATAGAATTCTATATTTATAAACACTTGAGATAAATACTTATTAGATTTGAATATGGTGGCTCAAGTTTAATATAAGATTAATAAAGGATCATTCTTTCTCTAAATATATGTATGTTATATATATATATATATATAAGGTATAAAATAAGAAGGTTTAAAACATAATTTTTGAATTAATTAGGATAAAAGACTTTAACATAAGAGGTATTAGATATGAATTTGAACACTTGTAAACATCTCAATATTGCATACTAACACTTGTAGAAAAAAACGATTATATGTTTGACAAATATAAGCTTAGTTTTACAAATGGCATTTTCTTTTAATTTAAAATTAGGCAAAATGAAAAAGAAAGGGACTATAACAAATTATAAAACCAGGAATTAATCCTGATCAAAGTCTGTAGATACTTTATCTTCAACTTGTAATCTTTTCCGAAAGCAAGATAATCAAACTTCAATGAAATCAAAGTTTCAAAGCATTTTTCTTCTACAAATGAAAGTTTTCAGAGATCAAAAGTTCAACATCAACTTAAACAAATTCAAAGTTAAAGTAAATCAAGATCAAGAAGCAAATCAAAATTGCCAGTTTCAAAAAAGAAATTTTAGGAATTCAAGCTTGGCTCTGTTATCTTCCAAGGTGAGTAAACCTTTTATCAAAAATAGTAATGGATCTGTGATGAAATCTAGTTGCATGTAGTCTCTAATGCTTGCTTGAGTTTTGGATATAAATGTGTGAATATAAGTTAGCATATCTGTAAAATGGCCTCCTTATATTTCATTTGTGTTGTTAGTAACAGACTCATCGTCATCATCACAAGATAATGCCTATCTTTTTATGTAATCAATATTAGAATTTGGTTACTAAAAGAAAATTGTTAATAATAATGTATTCTTGTTTTTAAGAAAATAAATTTAAGTGATTATATTTGATAAATATACTGTAAGTTTAAAATTATAGTGGAAATCAGAAATTAGCTAAAATTCAAATATAATGGTTCTCTAATTCACCAATATGGTCTGAATTGTCTCCGAAAACGAGAAATTTTAAAAGTTAAATTGTGATTTTAGTTTAAAATTTGAGGAGTTGTTCGGTGTTGAACGTTTTTGGGATTTTGGCCTTTTGTCGTAGATCGAAAGCGAGGGGAAGCTCGGGGTTTGGCTTGAAGGTGGTCGGGAAGGCGACGATCACTGGGAAAATATTAATGGATTTTTCTATTGGCTGTGATGATCGGAATTTGTCAAGACAGGGGGTTCGCACGGCGATGGTGGCACACCGAGTTCGATCGCATGGGGGGATGGCTTTGGTGGCTCGAGAGGCGTCTGTAGTTATAGCAGTTTTTGTTCGAGCGGTGTGGATCGTCGATGGCCGATGATTTTTCGATCGTTTTCCTTTCCAGTTCATTCGTGATTGTCGATTTTTGGGTTTGCCATCGATTCCGTAGTTCTGCTTCGTTGTGGTGGTTGTCGAGGTGGATTGTGAGTTGGTGTGAGTTAAAAAGTTGAATGGCGACGAGATTTCCGACCGTGCATGTGCACGGTGATGGTTCTTGTGCATTTGGGTGTCGAGATTGGGGAAGGAGATGTTCGGCCCGAAGCATTTTGTGTTTCCTCTCGCGTTCGACTCGGAGTGTCGAAGTGGGAGGCAGTGTTTTGATTACTTCGAGTTTTACGCGAGTGATGTCTCGAGTACGTCTCGGGAAATTGTTGATTGCTCGAGAACAATGTTTGTTTCCAGTTTTTAACTTAACCAGTTTTTAAACTAAATGATTTTCAAATTTTAAATGCAAACTCAAATTTTAAGCAAAGTTTTAACTGGTTTTAAAAGAAGGTATGAAATGTTAAGTTAGAAACTAATGTTTTAAACAAATTTAAATTTTAAAGGTATGGATTTTAAAGTTTAAATGTTTTTCTAAAAATAGTTTTGATTTATATAAATATCACATTATAGTAAATTTGTAATTAGTTTTAAAATGTTTTAACTTAAATATAATTACTGAAATATAATTAAGATTTAAGTAAAAAGTATTTAACTTTAATACTCAAAGAATGATGATTTTAATAAATCATATTCAAGCTTTTAAATTTATTTATTTTGAATGGAAGTTAAGAGTTCAATGTAATATATATGATTTATCTTAATTTAATCAAGTTTTATTTACAAAAGTAATTAACGTATAATTACGTAATTAACTAAGATAAGTAATTTAAGTAATTAAAGTAAGATAAATTAGTTTGTGAAATTAATTAAGAATAGTTTATTACTTAATTAATAATTGATTAATTAAGGTTAATCAGTTAAGATAATTAGGTAATAATTAATTAAGAGGTTATTTAGTTAATGTTAAAAAGATTATTAATGGATAATTACTTAATGAAGTAATTTAAAGTAATTAATTTCTCTACGAAATTAATTAAGTAATGTGGTTAATTTTAGTTAATTAATTAAGTTTAATTAAAAAAAATTCCTTGAAGATGGATCAAGTATACTTACTTAATGTAATTAATGGAGTATAATTACTTAGTGAAATAATTATTGGTGATTACTGGATGTAATTAAAAGAAAATTACTTGATGGAAAGTAATCAAAGAATAATTACTTAGGGAAGTAATTAAGTGATAATTACTAAGTGTAATTAAAGGATTAATTTATGTAATTAATCAAGTCATTGATTTTATTAATATAAGTAACTAAAGGGGAGATAATTACTTATTAATGACCTTATATGTGATTTTCTAAATAAATGGGAGATTTTCTAAATGTGATTTATTTAATGATAATTTCATAGTGAAAGTAATTAAGAATTAATTACTTATTGTAATTAATTAAAGGATTGAGTAATTATGGAAATTAATTAAGGGTTAGTTAAGGAGTGTGATTAATTAAGGAATAATTAATAAATGTGTAGGATAATTAATTTGAGTCATTAATTACAGATCAATGTAATTAATATTGATGGGTAAAAGTTAATTAATTTGTGCCGTTAATTAAGAGTTAATTACTTAATATAATTAAACAATAATTAATCAAGGATGATTAATTAAGATGAACAATTAAAGGGTAATTAATTAATTGATTTGTAATTAATTAATGTTAAGTAAAGGTAATCTAAGTGAGTAAAGATTTGTAATTAATTTAATTAGAGATAAATTATATTAATTTTGTAAATGATCATCTTTCTTATGAATGATTGAATAATGATTAAATATCTTGAATTGATTGATATCTCTGATATGAAATGCTTTGTGATATGATATGTTTTGGGTGGACAATGATAATGTGGTTATCTATCGATGATGAATTGCGGTGTAAAAGGGTGACATCTTTTATTTAAAGTTGAATTGTATTTCACTTGAATAACTTGGGTTAAGATGGTACTGAATTCGAAGAGACTGGAGTCGGGTATTAGTAAATACCCGAAACCACTTCAATTCTTTATAAATTGATATGTGAAATCAATAGGCTGAAATGGAATGATTTAAGTGAATTGGACCATTTAATCTAAGTTTTGATACTTAGAAATTGATGCGTGAAATAAGTGATGTCTATAACAACTTGTAAAGTTGTAAATTAACACAAGTTACCCCAGATTTATATAAGTTGTATGCATTTGTTGTAACGTTGCGATATTTCGACGCTCGAAAACCGACATCAATACGTCCACTGTATCAAATGCCACTTAATCGAATGCCGGGAAACCGAATTGTTAGGGTTAAAGAAGAAGAGGTAGAAGAAAAAGATAGAAGAAATAAGAAAACAGAACAGAAACAATATCAGAATCTCACAGTCGCAGCGGAACAACATATAATAGATAAATGAATAATCTTTAAACAAAGAACTATATCAGTTATTACATTACATCACTTTACATTACATCATCAGAGTGTACAGCATCAAACAACAACAAACAGCGGAAAAGAAGTACTATATACTAGTGAATACACCATGCCATCCAGCTTGCCTCCAGCAACTCCTGAATTCCAGAATATCCTGATTTACCTGACTCTTGACTGCCCGTGTGGAAATTGGTAGGCAACCAGAGTTTAGGAAGGAAAACAATAAACTCTGAGTCAGTCATGTGACTGGTGTGAGAACTAAAAACAGTTTATTTATCTTTTAAAACAAAGAATAGGATAATTTTAAAATAGATTCACAATGCTTTTTAGAAAATGAGACTACCATAAGGCCTCCCGCACACACACAATGCAAACGCAGAATCGGAGGAGATTTATCTTTATGATAGTCAAAGATGCTTGATACGCATTAAAAAGAAACATTTGATATTATTACTAGTGCATAGTGTAGGAAAACATTTCGAAAGTAAAGATATAAATCTTAGCCAACATACGACCATTATCGTATGCCTACTATAGCTACCATGTTCAATAGCAGGTTGCCGCCACATTCCATGGCAGGTTATACAACTAAAACCGTACAAGGCTCGTATTGTTTCTTTGGATTTTCCAACAAATGGTCAGGCTAAGGAACTTCCTACCGCCACATGGGATCGCCTCTGGCGGGACGTCCCGAGAACTTAACCAGCTCTCTGCCAACACAAGGCCGGGTTACCTTTGTCACTAGGTAACTACTACCCGACTATGCCATCCCCCTGTCCCTTTGGACCTTTATCCGAGCGCTCGATTCCAACAACACCACACAGTAATAGATATAGTTTATCAACATGAGTAAGTATCTGGGCTCCATACCATGATACCACCCTTTCCAGAAGGAAATGACATACACTAAAGGGCGCGACCCTCATAACCTTGCCGCATATTCCTGTTTTGACCATTTCCAAGGAGTGAGATCTGACGAGGTCTCATCCACAAAGCTACGCTTTATACAAAAGCTGCTTTGGGTCAACAAATGATCAAAGTAATGATCATAAAGATAAACGATCAAACAAATGATCACATCACAAATGATCATACAATGATCATCACACAACAACACTCAGCATGCCACATTACCAAATTGGGAATATATCGCTGATAACCTTCAACTACATAACCTCTAAGCGCGTATGTCTCAGAGAAGGGTGTTAAGCTAAGAGAATAAATTCTCCGCCACCAACAGAAATGTATTTGAAAGAAATGTGCTTTATATCTCAAAATGTGATGTCAGACACGTAACCATACAAGTCTGTTCCGGGTTCGAACAGAACCGAAGGCACTTCAAAAGAAGCCCTTGCAATCCGGGTATTCACAATCCCGACAAAACTTCCCATCACAAAGGAAATATCCATACCGTAGGTAACGGTGTAGAGACAATCGATAGGTCATCCTATCATTTTCACAAATACCCGGTCTTCAACAGCGGTCATCAAATGCAATCCATAACGACGTATCACATATTCAGAATGGGTTATACGACCCCAAGGTCCTTTCCCGGCTAACCCAAATAGTGAGTGCTTATTCAAAAATAAGTGTAGCATTCAAATTCAAGTAATTCACAATAAATACCTATTTAAAGGTAAATATTGATAGTCGGATTATTTAACTATCAATAGGTATGCTCAACATCACCAAATCCCAATTAATTTTCCAAATTATTTATCTTCCAAAATATCTTTACTAGATATATAATTTTCACACTTCAATCATTTGAAAACCAATTTCAAAACGACTTTTTTTCTTTCAAAATGGTTCATTTAAACCAATTAAATAAATCCTTACCGATTTATTTAAAATTACGTTCCAAATCCGTAAATTAATCTCCACACTTCAAAATAAATGAATGTTTATTTTTTTTACCCAATTTCCCTTTCCTTTATAAATTCCATAGCGAATTTACATTTCCAAAATATCTTATGAAAATTTTCAAATCGATTTCTAATATTCATTTTCAATTTATCTTTAATAGATAGAATCTCAAAATATTCACTTCACATTGGAAACATTTCCATACTTATTAAATAATAAGTAATTCACAAATTCGTTTGTTTTCAACACTTGGAAAACATTCAATATACTTAAATCAAATTTAAGTATATATTTCATTCTTTAAGAAATCATTCTCTTAACACATTTATTTGGGCCAAAACGAATGTTGCGTAAAACATCGTTACGACAACCCAAAATCACTAGTATATGGATTCAAAATTTAGATAGATATATAAATCCCAATACTATACAAAAACATTTCATTTCGAAAATCATTTACTATAACAGCAGTGTTATAGTCCACCATTTCCTTCTCTTTCTCGAAAACGTCTATTTCAACAATGAAGGTTGAAATTTATGTTTTCGATTTATAATACATTTTAAAACATCGTTAAAACGATGAACTTCATTTTATAATATTCATTTTCCCAAGTATATCCATTCTATTTGATAATATATTCACTGTCCAAAATCGTGAATATGCTTCCTTAACCAATTTCAACTTTCAATTTATTAAATTCCATTGATTTCGAATTTATAAACAATGTCTATAAATTCCATTTCTATTTATAAGCATCGATTTATAAATCTCCTTTAATAATCAATTCTATTTATATTTCGTTTATATGTCGGATCTAACTTATAAGTAAATTACTTATAATCCATTTATTCACAAATCCATTCTTTTATATCATCCTTTGTTTATAAATCTAAAATTCTTATTTACTTATAAAACTAGGTACAACTTTATTTTAACACTTATAAAAGCTCGTTTTATAATTCCAATATCTTTAACTTGTAAAATATAAAATTTATAAATCTTTTGTATAAACCGTTTATAATAATTCAAAAATCTCAATTTAAATAAACCAATCTCTTTATTAATTTACGAAACGTTATTTAAAACTTATATAACTCCAAAATTATACTTAAGTATTATTTTCCAAAAAAATATAACTTTTATAACTATAAAATTTTAATGTTTATTTATTTTAACGATTCAAAATTTAATAAAACGTATACTTTCAAAAATCACTTTAAAATTCTTTTTAAAATCAAAAATAATTATTTTAAAACTTTAAAAATGGATCCGATGATGCAACATCACCAAATAGTCAATCACGACATCCAAATATCATATATCGATATGATAATCAACAAATATCACAATATCTGTAAATAAATCAACATAGTTGAGGAATCCAGTTGGATCCCTTCAACCTGTTTACCTGCATCCAAAGATGTTAGCACAATACCAATTCCGTTCCAGTACGGAATTATCGTGGTATATGGGATTTATAAAATACTATCCGCTTAATAGGCGGCACAATAGGGTCTCATCCGCTATAAAATGCGGGAAAATCAACTCCAAGTACATATATAATATCAATTTCACTTCACAATGAAATTATCGCGGTATATGTTTTTAATAAATAACATCCGCTTAATAACGACGCATAATGTCTATTTCAACAATCAACAGATAATAATTGATCATTCATGCATACACTCAACAATTTTAAATCTAACTATTTAAAATGAAAATCGAAACTAATTCGATTGAGCGAGAAATTCTCACCTTGATTTCAATTCCGTTTCCGCGTTTTATTTCGAATAAAATTAAACGGACGTTTAATTTTACCCGAAATTTTCACTAGTTCCAAACGATTCTAATCCAGCTCCATAGCGTACTATTCGTTCTTACGGTTCCAGCGCAACTGGTTTCGTCCAAAACGGACCTCGTATGAATAAGATATGATATTTTAAAGTTTGCACACATTATAATATAAATAAATTTCAATTTATATTTTCAATTTAACCTAAACGAGATCTCAGCCGCACGTTGCAAATCCTCGGAAATCAAGGCTGTGCACTGCATCTTCTCTCCCAAGCAGGAAATCGCGTGCGTCGAACCCATGAACGCGTTTCGAAATTTGATAGCCGCTCCACCATCGCTCGACGAGAAGTTGATCGGAGACCGGGGTTTCGAAGCCCTTCGCGAATAGCACCACCGCCCGAAACCATGCCCCACTTGGTCACCAATTGGCCTTGGAATTCGTGCATGAACCATGGCCGTTTAAACAGAGATTGCCGCCAATCAGTGCAACGAAACTCGATCACAACCGTTCAAAACGAAGATCTCGTCGCCCTCTACGAATTTCTAGTTGAAGATTTCTCGAATGGATGCGTGGATTAGAAGATAATTGGAGGAGAAGACCATTGTTTTTCAGCCATTGGAGTTTAGGGCCGGCGGCCTAAAGCTTTAGCTAGGGTTTGTTGCAATTTTGTGAAATAGGGGGCCTTTTATAGAAAAATACGCGACACTATTCATCCCGAATTTTCCGAACTCCAAACGAAGCATGCCGGTTGGCGTCCCTAAGGTTTACCCCACGTTCTTAAAATAATGGAACATGTTTCGAAGGCCAATTCGATCATCTGTGCAATTTATGTCAATAAACGATAAATTTAAATTAAATCGATTTAAACTAATTTCTAGGCGTTTTGGCTTGCCCCGGACAAACGGTAAATCCGATTGACACGAAATTTGAAACCTTACAATAATATCACATTATGATTCCGATGAAACTAGTTTCGTCGAAATCCGAGACTGTTTGAAAAATGGCTATTTTAACTCGCCAAATTAATATTAAAACAATTTCGATGCGTTTCGAGCTGCCACGGTCAAACGAAAACTCCGATTGCTACGAAAATTGAAATCCAATAATAACAAACTATTACGGATCGAATGGAACTAGTCTCGTCCAATTTTGAGACTGTTCGAAAATTGGCTATTTTCCAGTTGATAATTAAATATTAAAATATTTAATTTTCACAAATAAACATTTAATTCGATTTTAAATGTTCTATAACATTACTATAACTTCAATACGATATAATAAAATTTTACAAATCATTTTCAATCATATTAAACTCGATTTTTAATTTTTCTGAATTTTAACAGATTAAATTATCCAATTTAAATCCAATATTCAAAAAATAAATTATTCGACTTAAAATTTTCACTTATTAATATTTAAAATTAATTAAATATTCAAATTTAAATTATCAAAAATTCTGGGTTGTTACAAACTTCCCCCCTTAAAAGAATTTCGTCCTCGAAATTACCAAGTAAGAAAAGTTACAGAATCTATTAACTTTCCAAAACAAATCGTTCAAATTAGATTTTTTTTACAAATCTCTTAAGTGTTTAACTTTCCCAAGATTCATAGTTAAACCTCTTACAAAATCTTTACTAATTTTCCAAATCTAAACTTAGTTTTCAAAAAATTTCCAATTTTCTCAAAAATATTCTAACGCCTTAAATTTTTGGAAAAATTCGTCGTAGTCTCCTTTGCGCGGCTCGATCCAAAAAAAAATGACAGTATATATATCACAAATATACATCTCATCAAGTGATGAGGCATCCCGCAGGGAAAAAAGTGTAAAAGTACGATATTTAATGCGAGATTTGTACCTTATTTATTATTAGCGAGCGTATACGGCTAATATAGCGCGAAAGCGACCTCCAAATGCGTAGCAAGCGCAATCCGCACCTACTAAACACTCAAAAACAACATGAGAAACATGCATATATGAAAATAATATCAATATACATCATATAGCAACATGACAACTACAACAACTACATATGCCAATATAGCAATGCAACAAAACAACAAATGCAACTACCAAATCAATATGAATTCATTTCTCATTAATATTCATTGAATTGGTTTTCCAATTGATTCATTAACAGTGGACTTTAATTAACATTCATTCATTCGTTTCCAATTAGTATACATTCACTAATTTACATTAGTTCACTTTTCATTCAAATTAAATCCAATTCTATTCAAATTTACATATTATCCATTTGAATTCAATTACATAGCTTCCAAATTTTGCTAATTCAATTTCATTTACACTTAATGAATTTATATATAACCAATTAACAACCATATAACAACCAACGTACATTCAACATAACCAAATTCAAATTTTCCAAACAACTTTCATTTAAAATAATCTGGCAGCAATTCCTCTTTTGGAAACCTGAAAATGAACACCAATGATGCCGCGGTCATCATCGGAATGATTTTCCAGCGACCGAAAAGAGTTTAGAGCTTTTATCTTTCCTAAACAATTTTTCAAAATATCTAATCCTTTCAAAACACTTCTCTGGAATTTTATTTCAGATTATAAATCACATTCACAAATTTTTTACTTATATAATTTCACTTCATATATATAATATTATTTCACAATTGTAAATCATTTTAATTATAATTCCATACTTATAATTCATTTGCTTATACAATTCATTCTTTTACAACTGTTGTTTTATTTAACTTATTCAACAACCAAACAATCAATTTTATATACACTTTAATAATTCTGAAAAATCATTCCCTTATATATGAAATATAATCAAGGTAAGATTATTTCATTTACCCAATTTAAAACGATAACATGCCGAATTGTTCTGAACAAGTGTTTAGAGATCCCTATCGATAGAGTTGTATGGACTATACCGACCAGAATCCATATACCACCCAACAAACCAATCATCACGACATAAAACAATTTTATATTCACTAACAAATACGCGCTCATAGCTATTATTACACTCAAACTCATTCTAGAGTACTACTGACTCTCTCTCTAATGAGTAATACCCAACAGAGCCATGGATGTCGCTTAACCATATGCTCTGATACCAAATGTAACGTTGCGATTTTTCGACGCTCGAAAACCGACATCAATACGTCCACTGTATCAAATGCCATTTAATCAATTGCTGGAAAACCGAATTGTTAGGGTTAAAGAAGAAGAGGTAGAAGAAAAAGATAGAAGAAATAAGAAAACAGAATAGAAACAATATCAGAATCTCACAGTCGCAGCGGAACAACATATAACAGATAAATGAATAATCTTTAAACAAAGAACTATATCAGTTATTACATTACATCACTTTACATTACATCATTAGAGTGTACAACATCAAACAACAACAAACAGCGGAAAAGAAGTACTATATACTAGTGAATACGCCATGCCATCCAGCTTGCCTCCAGCAACTCCTGAATTCCAGAATATCCTGATTTACCCGACTCTTGACCGCCCGTGTGGAAATTGGGTGGCACCCAGAGTTTAGGATGGAAAACAATAAACTCCGAGTCAGTCATGTGACTGGTGTGAGAACTAAAAACAGTTTATTTATCTTTTAAAACAAAGAATAGGATAATTTTAAAATAGATTCGCAATGCTTTTTAGAAAATGAGACTACCATAAGGCCTCCCGCACACACACAATGCAAACGCAATATCGGAGGAGATTTCTCCTTATGATAGTCAAAGATGCTTGATACGCATTAAAAAGAAACATTTGATATTATTACTAGTGCATAGTGTAGGAAAACATTTCGAAAGTAAAGATATAAATCTTAGCCAACATACGACCATTATCGTATGCCTACTATAGCTACCATGTTCAATAGCAGGTTACCGCCACATTCCATGGCAGGTTATACAACTAAAACCGCACAAGGCTCGTATTGTTTATTTGGATTTTCCAACAAATGGTCAGGCTAGGGAACTTCCTACCACCACATGGGATCGCCTCTGGTGGGACGTCCCGAGAACTTAACCAGCTCTCTGCCAACACAAGGCCGGGTTACCTTTGTCACTAGGTAACTACTACATGACTATGCCATCCCCCGGTCCCTTTGGACCTTTATCCGAGCGCTCAATTCCAACAACACCACACAGTAATAGATATAGTGTATCAACATGAGTAAGTATCTGGGCTCCATACCATGATACCACCCTTTCCAGAAGGAAATGACATACCCTAAAGGGCGCGACCCTCACAACCTTGCCGCATATTCCTGTTGTGGCCATTTCCGGGGAGTGAGGTCTGACGAGGTCTCGTCCACAAAGCTACGCTTTATACAAAAGCTGCTTTGGGTCAACAAATGATCAAAGTAATGATCACAAAGATAAACGATCAAACAAATGATCATATCAAAAATGATCATACAATGATCATCACACAACAACAATCAGCATGCCACATTACCAAATTGGGAATATATCGCTGATAATCTTCAACTACATAACCTCTAAGTGCGTACGTCTCACAGAAGGGTGTTAAGCTAAGAGAATAAAGTCTCCGCCACCAACAGAAATGTATTTGAAAGAAATCTGCTTTATATCTCAAAATGTAATATCAGACACGTAACCATACAAGTCTGTTCCGGGTTCGAACAGAACCGAAGGCACTTCAAAAGAAGCCCTTGCAATCCAGGTATTCACAATCCCGACAAAACTTCCCATCACAAAGGAAATCTCCATACCGTAGCTAACGTTGCAGAGACAATCGATAGGTCATCCTATCGTTTTCACTAATACCCAGTCTTCAACACTGGTCATCAAATGCAATCCATAACGAAGTATCACATATTCGGAATGGGTTATATGACCCCAAGGTCCTTTCCCGGCTAACCCAAATAGTGAGCGCTTATTCAAAAATAAGTGTAGCATTCAAATTCAAGTAATTCACAATAAATACCTATTTAAAGGTAAATATTGATAGTCAGATTATTTAACTATCAATAGGTATGCTCAACATCACCAAATCCCAATTAATTTTCCAAATTATTTATTTTCCGAAATATCTTTACTAGATATATAATTTTCACACTTCAACCATTTGAAAACCAATTTCAAAACAACTTTTTTTTTTCAAAATGGTTCATTTAAACCAATTAAATAAATCCTTACCGATTTATTTAAAATTACGTTCCAAATCCGTAAATTAATCTCCACACTTCAAAATAAATGAACGTTTATCTTTTTACCCAATTTCCCTTTCCTTTATAAATTCCATAGCGAATTTACATTTCCAAAATATCTTATGAATATACGATTTTCAATCGATTTCTAATATTCATTTTCAATTTATCTTTAATAGATAGAATCTCAAAATATTCACTTCACATTGGAAACATTTCCATACTTATTAAATAATAAGTAATTCACAAATTCGTTTGTTTTCAACACTTGGAAAACATTCAATATACTTAAATCGAATTTAAGTATATATTTCATTCTTTAAGAAATCATTCTTTTAACACATTTATTTGGGCCAAAATGATTGTTGCGTAAAACATCGTTACGACAACCAAAAATCACTAGTATAGAGATTCGAAATTTAGATAGATATATAAATCCCAATACTATACAAAAACATTTCATTTCGGAAATCATTTACTATAACAACAGTGTTATAGTCCACTATTTCCTTCTCTTTCTCGAGAACGTCTATTTCAACAACGAAGGTTGAAATGTATGTTTTCGATTTATAATACATTTTAAAACATCGTTAAAACGATGAACTTTATTTTATAATATTCATTTCCCAAGTATATACATTCTATTTGATAATATATTCACTGTCCAAAATCGTGAATATACTTCCTTAACCAATTTCAACTTTCAATTTATTAAATTCCATTGATTTCGAATTTATAAACAGTGTCTATAAATTCCATTTCTATTTATAAGCTTCGATTTATACATCTCCTTTAATAATCAATTCTATTTATATTTCGTTTATATGTCGAATCTAACTTATAAGTAAATTACTTATAATCCATTCATTCACAAATAAATTCTTTTATACCATCCTTTGTTTATAAATCTAAAATTCTTATTTACTTATAAAACTAGGTACAACTTTATTTTAACACTTATAAAAGCTCGTTTTATAATTCCAATATCATTAACTTATAAAATATAAATTTTATAAATCTTTTATATAAACCGTTTATAATAATTAAAAAATCTCAATTTAAATAAACCAATCTCTTTATTAATTTATGAAACGTTATTTAAAACTTATATAACTCCAAAATTATACTTAAGTATTATTTTCCAAGAAAGTATAACTTTTATAACTATAAAATTTTAATGTTTATTTATTTTAACAATTCAAAATTTAATAAAACGTATACTTTCAAAAATCACTTTAAAATTCTTTTTAAAATCAAAAATCATTATTTAAAACTTTAAAAATGGATCCGATGATGCAACAACACCAAATAGTCAATCATGACATCCGAATATCATATATCGATATGATAATCAACAAATATCACAATATCTGTAAATAAATCAATATAGTTGAGGAATCCAGTTGGATTCCTCCAACCTATTTACCTGCATCCAAAGATGTTAGCACAATACCAATTCTGTTCCAGTACGGAATTATCACGCTATATGGGATTTATAAAATACTATCCGCTTAATAGGCGGCACAATAGGGTCTCATCCGCTATAAAATGCGGGAAAATCAACTCTAAGTACATATATAATACCAATTTCACTTCACAATGAAATTATCGCGGTATATGTTTTTAATAAATAACATCCGCTTAATAACGGCGCATAATGTCTATTTCAACAATCAACAGATAATAATTTATCATTCATGCATACACTCAACAATTTTAAATCTAACTATTTAAAATTAAAATCGAAACTAATTCTATTGAGTGAGAAATTCTCACCTTGATTTCAATTCCGTTTCCTCATTTTATTTCGAATAAAATTAAACGGACGTTTAATTTTACCCAAAATTTTCACTAGCTCCAAACGATTCCAATCCAGCTCCATAGCGTAGTATTCGTTCATACGGTTCCAACGCAACTGGTTTCGTCCAAAATGGACCTCGTATGAACAAGATATGATATTTTAAAGTTTGCACACATTATAATAAAATAAATTTCAATTTATATTTTCAATTTAACCTAAATTAGATCTCAGCCGCATGTTGCAAGCCCTAGGAAATCAAGGCCGTGCACTGCATCTTCTCTCCGAAGCAGGAAATCGTGTGCGTCGAACCCATGAACGCGTTTTGAAATTTGATAGCCGCTCCACCATCGCTTGACGAGAAGTTGATCGGAGACCGGGGTTTCGAAGCCCTTCACGAATAGCACCACCGCCCGGAACCATGCCCCACTCGGTCACCAATTGGGTTCGGAATTCGTGCGCGAACCACGGCCGTTTAAACATAGATTGCCGCCAATCCGTGCAACGAAACTCGATCACAACCGTTCAAAATGAAGATCTCGTCGCCCTCTACGAATTTCTAGTTGAAGATTTCTCGAATGGATGCGTGGATTAGAAGATAATTGGAGAAGAAGAACATTGTTTTTCGGCCATTGGAGTTTAGGGCCAGCGGCCTAAAGCTTTAGCTAGGGTTTGTCGCAATTTTGTGAAATAGGGGGCCTTTTATAGAAAAATACGCGACACTATTCATCCCGAATTTTCCGAACTCCAAACGAAGCGTGCCGGTTGGCGTTCCTTAGGTTTGCCCCGCGTTCCGAACACAATGGAACGTGTTTCAGAGGCCAATTCGATAATCTGTGCGAGTTATAGCAATAAACAATAAATTTAAATTAAATCCATTTAAACTATTTCTAGGCGTTTTGGCTTGCCCCGGACACGGTAAATCCGATTGACACGAAATTTGAAACCTTACAATAATATCACATTACGAATCCGATGAAGCTAGTTTCATTGAAATCCGAAACTGTTTGAAAAATGGCTATTTTAACTCGCCAAATTAATATTAAAACAATTTCGATGCGTTTCGAGCTGCCACGGTCAAACGAAAACTCCGATTGCTACGAAAATTGAAATCCGATAATAACATACTATTACGGATCTAATGGAACTAGTCTCGTCCAATTCTAAGACTGTTCGAAAATTGGCTATTTCCCAGTTGATAATTAAATATTAAAATATTCAATTTTCACAAATAAACATTTAATTCGATTTTAAATGTTCTATAACATTACTATAACTTCAATATGATATAATAAAATTTTACAAATCATTTTCAATCATATTAAACTTGATTTTTAATTTTTCTGAATTTTAACAGATTAAATTATCGATTTAATTATCCAATTTAAATCCAATATTCGGAAAATAAATTATTCGACTTAAAATTTCACTTATTAATGTTTAAAATTATTTAAATATTCAAATTTTAATTATCAAAAATTCTGGGTCGTTACATTTGTACTCCATGTTAGATGGGTTTACTCGCGCTGGTTTCCAGCCTGACCCGGGTATGTAATGCTCGGGTCAGACCGAGTATTACAGATTTTTAGGTAAGGACGTTCTGGAGCTCAGGAAACGAGCTGGATGGCAGGAACGTATAGAATATTCCACTGTGTATATTATTGTTTGTAATTCTGGATCAGGTTGATTTTAACTGTCCAGTGTTTTTGTATTGGTTGTAACTCTGATGTATAAATATAAATTGATAGATACAGTTTTCTTTGTATAATTTTTATTATTTGATATTATATTTTGATCCGCTGCGAATGTGAGATTCTGTGACTTGTTTTCCATTTCTTCCATCTCTTTTCTTCTTTTCCTAACTATCTGGAATTTTTGGGATTGAAATTTCCGGGTCGTTACATTTGGTAATAGAGCTAAAAGTTAAGCGAGAACCTTGGCTCTGGTGGGATTACTCATTAAGGATAGGTTAAGTAATACCCTAAAATGAGATGAGTGTATAAATATATGAGAGCGTACTTGTTATTTTCTTATATAAAGGTTTTTAAATGATTTTAAAGGTAAATGATTTTATATAAAATTATATTTTAATATATAAAGCATTATTTCTTTCTAATAAATATTAAGGTAATTGGTTGTTAAATCATCGGAATAAAATAAAATAATGGGGATTTAGTGGTAATAGAAATACAACCAAACCAAAATTGGATGAAGATAAGTTTGAAATGGAATCAAACTGAAACTAAAATCTTGAATTTTAAAAAGAAAGTTTCAGAATAAGATAATAATGAATTGGTTTCCAGATATGATAATCTTGGTTATTATCATAAATGATTGTTGTAATATAATGTGTATTAATGAGTAAGAAAAATGAAATGTTTTAAGGATGTAAAACATTTAGGGAAGTACGAGATGATCTAAATTGTGAAGTTTTAAATCTAGGTCCTGTTTCAAACAAGAATTATTTAAAAATTTAAAGGAATTTGTTTTGAATTATTATTTGAACTTTGAAATAGGTTAAAATGGAATTTAGATTAAGAATTAGATGTCTTAAAGAGATAAGTTGATTTGGTTTAAAGAATTAAATCAACATTTAAAAATTTAACCTGAATTTATATAATTCGGGATGGTTTAAAGTTGACATTTGAATTAAATTAGTTCAAATTGAATTTTACTTGAATTAATTGGAATTGTGATTGAGGATGGATAATTTAATAATTCAAATGGAAAATTTGAATTGTATTAATTTGAAATGATATTAAAGTTGAATAAGTAAATTCAAATGGAATTTGATTTGCATTTATAAAAGAAATTGAGGTTAATTTAACTTGAATTGGGATTAAATCAATTTCAATGGAAATTGAAGTTTTTTAAATTGGAATTGAGTCAATTTAAATCAGAATTTAAATTGAATTGATGGGAATGGAAGTTAACTTAATTTGAATTGAAATCGAAAGTTAATTGGAAATTGGCAATTGATTGGGAAGGTGAACAGTATGGCTCTGAACTATTTTTCGAAATAAAATGTTTTAATATAAACTTTTTTAAAGGGGCATTTCATCAAAATTACAAACTTTGTAGTCGAATTAGTTTCTAGGACACACATACACAGAAATTAATTTCAAGGCCAAAGTCAGCAGAATAATTACTTTTAATGACAAAGTCAGTAGTCCAATTACTTTCAAGGACAAAATTTCATAGGTTTTTAGACCTTAGAAAATAATTATTTTGCATTTTGTCCTTAAAAGTAATTATTTCAATTGCGTGTCCTAAAAACTAATTGCAGTTGCTAAAGAGGCCCTTGTTGCTAATTTCCACTTTTTTAAATCTATTTTTCCTATCTATTTACTATACAACTTTTCTTTTTAAAACCCAAAAACTGTCTTATACTTATTTTATAACTTCTTTTGGAACTATTAAACTAGTTTACCACTACTTTATAAACTAATTATTATTTTTCCAACTACTTTATAACTAATAACTATTTTACAACTATTTTGCAATTACCTAAATATTCTATAACTATTTCACTATTTTCAAATTATTTTACGACTACTTAACTATTTTATAACTATTTTTCAATTACTTATCTATTTAAACTTTTCAAGCTATTTTCTAAATTTAAGCTGGATAGAGTTCAAACCATTTATGATTTGTTACCAATTGAGATAAGAATGGAAGTGATAATCCAATTAAGGTTTAAAGCAACTGTGAATAAGTGAATAGAATCATAAATGAATGTGAATAGAAAGGGAATTGATTAAGTATAATCAATGAAGATAAATGCGTAGGATGTACGTATATTATTCTATTCGCATAGTGATTTGATCCGGATTCGAGCACAGAATTTCGAGATAGTTTATCGATCCAAGTTGGGATTTTTCACTCAATTTTCGAAGATGAACCCGAATATGGATTGTTGATTGGTTCTAGATATTCTCTATCATAGTTATGGCTATGCAAGGAGGATAACGGTTTCTGATCAAGAAATCAGATCTGAGTCCGCAATAGGAAGTCGGAGGGGAGGGGGACGATACTAGTTCGGAATTGAAATTGTGTGATCGAGTGAGCAATCAGATTTATACAACGTATGGATAATATGAGTACATCATACGAGTTTGAATGAAATTGATGTTTGAAAATTTGTGGATAAGAACTGATTTTTTTTTTTTGAAATGAAAAGTATATTTTGTGAAATATATGATGAAATAAAGATTTCTATGGTAGAAATTTACTTTATGGAAGTAAGTAATTTGGTAAGTGACTTTATAGAGTAATCAAATTTGAATATTTGATTTGGAATAAATAAAGTTATATATCTTTGTTATATAAGATAAATCTCCCCTTGTTGAATCTATTGCCGGAAGGAAAGGATTTTCGAAAGTATTTGAAGTATAAAAAGGGAATTTATACAAGTTTGAAGTGATCCAAAGATTTTTAAAGTTATATATATCTATATATATAAAGGATCTTATGAGAATGATTTTGAGAAAAGATTTTTGGAACCTATGAATTTGGAAAGGCTTTTGATTCTTTTGGGAAAAATCAATTTTGGAGATTTGGAAGCCTAGTTGAGAATTATCGATTTTGGGATAATCGATTTTGTGAAAATGAGATTTATATGAGATTCATACTAGGTGTATGATTTGGAAGATACTATATCTGTATAGTATAAAGTGTTTTGAAAATGGCTCTGGAGAAAAAGGTGCTCCCTTGAAATGAACTTCATAGGAGTACCACAGGGTGGTACTGCCTTGAACCCTAAGGGGGTTTCTAAAGTTGATCCTGTGAGGAGTCCGGACAAACTATTTCCTTAGGATTATGTGTAGTGTGTAGCGATAGTCGAGGGCGATGATGCCTACAGAGGCATTTGGGTTATGTTGTGACGACAGTGTAACTCGATGTCATTGCGATCTACTACAGACCATAGCGGAAGTCATGTGTGCTGTTGAGAGCCAACAGTCTATGTTTGATTTTATATCGGTAGACTGCGACCTATGGCGACATAGCGAAAGCCGTGTGTGCTGCTGAGAGCCAACAGTCTATGTTTGATTTTATTAAGTAGACTGTGACCTATGGTGACATAGTGAAAGTCGTGTGTGCTGTTGAGAGCCAACAGTCTACGTTTGATTTTACATCGATAGACTAAGACCTATGTAGGAATGGTGAAGATTCATTTGGAAGAGAAAATCGAGGGCGCTGATGCCTACAGTTACATGGACTTTTTCTGTGATGGCAACGTAACCCTGGAATGTAACTGCGATCTGTGGCCGGTTCCATGGCGTAATCGAGGGGCGCGGAGTGCCTATAGTTACATGGACTTTTGCTGTGATGGCAACATAAACTAGGATGTAACTGCGACCATGGATGGGGATGATGATTTCCAGAGCATTCTCACCAAAAGATAATCTCTCTCTTTTCGATATGTTTTCTATATGTCTAATAAAATTATTTTCCAAGTATTTTCACTGGGTGTTGAAAACGGGTTTACCGAGTACTTATAGATTTTTAGTCTTACGCTGATCAACGTATGACTGAATTTCTGTGAGAACGAGGATGGACTGGTTGAAACATCAAGTTATAAAATTATCTTAATAAAAACTATTTTCATAATATTTTATAGATTTTAAAAGTGTTTTAAAAATGACCAAAGGAAATTAATCTAATTTTATGCATTTTAATAAATTTTGGCTTCGTTCCTTTTCAAGGAAGAAAAGATTCTAAGGGGGAGGAATGTGATAACCCGGATTTTTAATATCCGTTAATTGGATAATTAACTGATTTTAAATCATTGAGATACTGATTCAATTTTGTTAAATAAATAAAATTTGATAAATAAAAATATCTGAATATATATATATAAGTGAATTTGAAACTATAATAATTTTTAGATTAACATGATGAATCTTATGGTAATTTAATATAAATAAATAGTGATGTGCAAACTATATAAATATTGAAAATTTTAAAGTGAGCTCATATGCAAGTGTATAAGTATATATATGTTTTGTGAATTGAGAATATTTGTTTAAATTCAATACATTAAATTTTTAAAGGAAATTTAAAGATAGAATTCTATATTTATAAACACTTGAGATAAATACTTATTATATTTGAATATGATGGCTCAAGTTTAAAATAAGATTAATAATGGATCATTCTTTCTCTAAATATATGTATGTTGTATATATATAAGGTATAAAAAAAGAGGTTATAAAACACAATTTTTGGATTAATTAGGATAAAAGACTTTAACATAAGAGGTATTAGATATGAATTTGAACACTTATAAACATCTCATTATTGCATACTAATACTTGTAAAAAAATGATTATATGTATGACAAATGTAAGATTAGTTTTACAAATGGCATTTTCTTTTAATTTAAAATTAGGAAAAAAGGGACTGTAACAAATTATCAAACCTGGAGTTAATCCTGATCAAAGTCTGTAAATACTTTATCTTGAACTTGTAATCTTTGCCAAAAGCAAGATAATCAAGCTTCAATGAAATCAAAGTTTTAAAACATTTTTCTTCTGAAAATGAAAGTTTTAGAGATCAAAATTTCAACATCAACTTAAAAAAATTCAAAGTTAAAGAAAATCAAGATCAAGAAGCAAATCGAAATTGCTAGTTTCAAAAAAGCAGTTTCAGGAATTCAAGCTTGGTTCTGTTATCTTCCAAGGTGAGTAAACCTTTTATTTAAAAACATTATGGATCTACGATGAAATCTGGTTGCATGTAGTCTCTAATGCTTGCTTGAGTTTTGGATATAAATGTGTGAATATAAATTAGCATATCTGTAAAATGGCCTTTGTATATTTCATTTGTGCTCTGTTGTTAGTAACAGACTCATCATCATCATTACAAGATAATGTCTGTCTTTCTGTATAATCAATATTAGAATTTGGTTACTGAAAAATTTTGTTAATAACAATGTATTCTTGTTTTAAAATAAATAAATTTAAGTGATTATATTTGATAAATATATTGTAAGTTTAAAATTACAGTGGAAATTAGAAATTAGGTAAAATTCAAATATGATGGTTCTCGAATTCACCAAAATGGTCTGAATTCCTTCTAAAACAAGATATTTTAAAAGTTAAATTGTGATTGTTAGTTTAGAATTTGAGGAGATGTTCGGTGTTGAACGTTTTTGGGATTTTGGTCTTTTGTCGGCGATCGAAGGTGAGGGGAAGCGCAAGGTTTGGCTTGAAGGTGGTCGGGAAGGCAACGATCGTTGGAAAAATATTGATGGATTTTCATATTGGCTGTGATAATCGGAATTTGTTGAGATAGGTTTTTGCGCAGTGTTTGTGTCGTCGAGGTTTAGGGGGTTCGCATGGCGATGGTGGCGCACCGAGTTCGATCGCATAGGGGGGATGGCTTTGGTGGCTCGAGCGGCGTTTGTAATTATTGCAGTTTGGGTTCGAGTGGTGTGGATCGTAGATGGTCGATGATTTTTCGATCGTTTTCCTTTCCATTTCAATCGCGATTGTCAATTTTTGGGTTCGCCATCGATTCCGTAGTTTTGCTTCGTCGTGGTGGTTGTCAAGGTGGATTGTGAGTTCGTGTGAGTCGAAAATTTGAATGGCGGTGAGATTTCCGGCCGTGCATGTGCACGGTGACGGTTCTTGTGCATCTGGGTATCGAGATTGGGGAAGGAGATGTTCGACCCGAAGCATTTTGTGTTTCTTCTCGTGTTCGACTCGGAGTGTCGAAGTGGGGGAGGGTAGTGTTTTGATTGCTTCCAGTTTTACGCGAGTGATGTCTCGAGTGTGTCTCGGGAAATTGTTGATTGCTCGGGAACAATGTTTGTTTCTATTTTTTAACTTAACCAATTTTTAAACTAAAATGATTTTCAAATTTGAAAAGCGAACTCAAATTTTTAGCAAAGTTTTAACTGGTTATAAAAGAAGGTATGAAATGTTAAGTTAGAAAATGATGTTTCAAACAAATTTAAATTTTAAAGGTATGGATTTTAAAGTTTAAATGTTGTTTTAAAAATATTTTTGATTTATATAAATATCACATTAGAATAAATTTGTAATTACTTTTAAAATGTTTCGACTTAAATATAATTGTTGAAATGTAATTAAGATTTAAGTAAAAAGTACTTAACTTTAATACTCAAAGAATGATAATTTTAATAAATCATATTCAAGCTTTTAAATTTATTTATTTTAAATGGAAGTTAAGAGTTTAATGTAATATATATGATTTATCTTAATTTAATCAAGTTATATTTACAAAAGTAATTAAAGTATAATTACTTAATTAACTAAGATAAGTAATTTAAGTAATTAAATTAAGATAAATTAATTTGTGAAATTAATTAAGAATAGTTTATTACTTAATTAAGAATTGATTAATCAAGGTTAATCAATTGAGAAACAATTAGGTAATAAGTAATTAAACGGTTAATTACTTAATGTTAAGAAGATTATTAATGGATAATTACTAAATGAATTAATTTAAAGTAATTAATTTCTCTGTGAAATTAATTGAGTAATGTGGTTAATTTAAGTTAATTAATTAAGTTTAATTAATAAAAAAATTACTTGAAGATGGATTAAGTATAATTACTTACGTACTTAATGGAGTATAATTACTTAGTGAAATAATTAATGGGTGATTACTGGATGTAATTAAAAGAAAATTACTTGATGGGAAGTAATCAAAGAATAATTACTTAGGGAAGTAATTAAATGATAATTACTTAGTGTAATTAAAGGATTAATTTATGTAATTAATCAAGGAGTTGATTTTATTGATATAAGTAAATAAGGGGAGATAATTACTGATTAATGACCATATATGTGATTTTCTAAATAAATGGGAGATTTTCTAAATGTGATTTATTTAATGATAATTTCTTAGTGAAAGTAATTAAGAATTAATTACTTATTGTAATTAATTAAAGGATTGAGTAATTATGGAAATTAATTAAGGGTTAGTTAAGGAGTGTGATTAATTAAGGAATAATTAATAAATGTGTGGGATAATTAATTTGAGTAATTAATTACATATCAATGTAACTAATACGGATGGGTAAAGGTTAATTAATTGTGTAATTAATTAAGAGTTAATTACTTAATATAATTAAAGAATAATTAATCAAGGATGATTAATTAAGATGGATAATTAAAGGATGATTAATTAATTGATTTGTAAGTAATTAATGTTAAGTAAAGGTAATCTAAGTGAGTAAAGATTTGTAATTAATTTAATTAGAGATAAATTAAATTAATTTTGTAAATGATCATCTTGCTTATGAATGATTGAATGATGATTAAATGTCTTGAATTGATTGATATCTCTGATATGAAATGCTTTGTGATATGATATGTTTTGGGTGGACAATGATAATGTGGTTATCTATCGATGATGAATTGTTGTGTAAAAATGTGACATCTTTTATTTAAAGTTGAACTGTATTTTACTTGAATAACTTGGGTTAAAATGGTATTGAATTCGAAGAGACCGGAGTCGGATATTAGTAAATACCCGAAACCACTTCAATTATTTATAAATTGATATGTGAAATCAATAGGCTGAAATGGATTGATTTAAGTGAATTGGACCATTTAATCTAAGTTTTGGTATTTAGAAATTGATGTGTGAAATAAGTGATGTCTATAACAACTTGTGAAGTTGTAAATTGATACAAATTACCCTGGGTTTATATAAGTTGTATGCTTTTGTATTCCATATTAGATGGGTTTACTCACGCTGGTTTCCAGCCTGACCTGGGTGTTATCTTGATGTGATGCTTGGGTCAGACAGAGTATTACAGATTTTCAGGTAAGGATGTTCTGGAGCTCAGGAGACGAGCTGGATGGCAGGAACTATAGAGTATTCCGCTGTTTATATTATAGTTCGTAATTCTGGATCAGGTTGATTTTAACTGTCCAGTGTTTGTGTATTGGTTGGAACTCTGATGTATAAATATAAATTGACAGATACAGTTTTATTTTTATAACCATTATTATTTTATATTATATTTTGATCCACTGTGAATGTGAGATTCTGTGACTTGTTTTTCATTTCTTCTTCTATCTCTTTTTTTCTTTTCCTAACTATCTGGAATTTTCGGGATTGAAATTTCCTAGTCGTTACACAAGACATGGAACATGATCTAATTGAAACGACTTAAAATTGCTCTAACTCCATGGATCGCTAGCGATCCGTCATATAGGGTCAGGTCACCGCGAAATTTCTTGGGGGTCTTCGTACCATCAAATGTGGTCTTCTGGCAAAGCGATTTGATCTGATAGCTCTCTAATTCCTATAAGTATTCATCCATCTAAAACATTAGGAAGATCTTTTGGACTGGTTGCTAAAACTCTACAGAACTTATTCTTCACCCTTCTCCTCCTACACAACAGTCATATAAAGGGTTCACTGTGATTCTCCAGTGAACTCTTACACTAGTGACTTGATCTAACTTACTAGATCCAATCAAATTGTTGCCAGATTCAACTTGCAATTGTAGTCAGTCAACAAAAAAGTTATAAAGTGGACGTAGGCTTCATTAACGGCCAAACCACTAAAAAATATCTTGTCTCTTTACTTTATATACATGTTAGGATTCCTTGTTTCTTTTTTGTTTTCCTTAATAAATAGGGCTGTTGCTTTCACACTCAATCTAGGGCGTTGATCTATTTTTTGGTTAACATGAAACAAGATCATTCTTGACATATTGATATAGCGGTTGATTTTCTTAGAGAAAAATGATGCAAGGTTTTCAGATTCAGAACTATGGGAAGCACTAATTTTTATTTTTGTTACATTCTAGAGGTACCATTGTAGTAGTTAGTTAACTTCTTATTTTATTGTTTTTTGAAGTTAACTTACTCTCACTCGCATTCCAACAAATGATTGATTTATCCGTTCCTATATGTAAACTAATAAAACATTATGGATACTTCAAAGACATGCTGTAAGATCCAATGATCTTATAAACAATTTTTTTAATGCCTATTTTCCTTACGCACATGCATCGCAAATGCCAAAATGCTCGTAATTATTACAATATAAATATAATAAAATTATATCAAATTATTGCTTTGGAAAAAATTTTAATTTTTTATACAAATATATATATATATAATTTAGAACACTAAATAACATTCTAAATTATTAAAAATAATTTTAATATTTAAAATTAACATTTAAAACTTATATATCATGGATGAATTGAGAAATTTTTTTTAATACAAAGATCTTGACTACAATATGTCAAGGAGTACTAGCTCAATTAGCTAGTGGTATGATGTTCTAGACTTTGGTTTTAGAGGTTATGGGTTCAAACCCCTGAGATATCAAGATGAGTGCTCTTCTTAAATGAAGTATCACTCTTACAATAAAGAAAAATATCTAGAGTACAATATTAATTAATATAAATAACTCAATAAGATTTAATAACTAATAATTACAAAATCAACATAATTCCATATAAAATTGTTATATAATCTATCTACCGTATGGTATATATGATATAAATGTAAATGGTATTATACCTCAAGGAGATAGCCTTTGAATGCACGTCGATTAGTGGGATCTCTTAGATTTGGCTTGAATCGATCACTAATGTTGCAAGTATCAAGTGTACCGTCAAATTAACTTTAGTTTAATTTGAATAGGCTGTTGAAATTTTCAATAATTGAAGGGGTGATAATGCTTACTGCCAATGCTCAATAAAGAGGAAGCAAGCAGAAATAGTAAGGGTATGCGCTTTTTAAATAGAGAAGGAGGAGGAGATAATTATTCCTCCTTTTAATCTTTTTCTTTCTACTAATTCTGGATCTAGATCAAAAATTCAAACCACCCAGTCCCCTCTCTCGCTCCCTAGGCTCGGACGGCCATGACAAGGATTATAGACCAATGAACTACAAAACCTTTTAGTTGTTAATGTCATTCAAGTATTTAAATGAATATCGCTATCGTATATCGGTACGTACATATATAACTTTTATATACACAACCAATTAATTACTAATGGCACCTAGAAAATTACTGAAAGCACCTAGTACATCAAATAAATAGACAAATAATATTTCATAAATATTAATTAATTTATAAATAATTATAAATTAATTAAATCGTATTATATTTCGAAGAATCTACTATGGTTTTGCGACTCTTAGGTGTAAACTCAGTCAACAATTAATATCGAATAATTCGAATATTAAGTTTCATATGTGACCCTAGCTAGTGGTATGGCAATTAAGCCAAATTTATCACTTATACATCTTTGTTGGTAAAATTCAATTCTATAATTTAAGTGGTACTTTTTAATAACTATTGTTTACACCAATTCTCTTCATCAACACTATATTGCATTAGGACTTATGGAATTTGGTTTTATTAAAATTCCAATATCATCCATATTCAACTTGGTTGCTCTATAAACAATGTCCCTGGTTCACTAATAATATTTATTACTATCCATACCACTATAGCCAGAGATTTTGACTTTGAGTTGACTAAAGTTGACTGTGATACCATCCGCATACAAATGAGGAGACAAATTCTCTACTGGATAGTGTTTCACTTTTAATGTTTCAACCTAGACCCCACTATAGTCCCTTGATGGTTGTCATGCCTGATTGATTTAGGGTTATGCCCTAGGGAAATTATACAATTTTCTACATATATCTATTCGATAATCAATCTTGTTCAAAGTAAAAGATGTTTTATTTTTATTGTATACCTACTAAATTATGTTATAGTTAATTAAGAAATTAATTTAAAGTATATTAAATTAAAAATCCTTAAATTATATATTATGTGATAGTAATCACAATGTGTTGTAATCACGAGAACTTTTATCATGTTGAAGACTAATGTACTATTTCAATTATTCCCAATCAAGATGTTTCAGAAATGATATCAGTTCATTCATTGATATTAGAGCAATTAACGCTCTCCAAATGTTGGGCATTTTACTACTCATGGTTGTTGGAGGCGCCAAAGGGTAATATACAAATAGTTGTTAGATAACAATGGAATGACTCTCTTAAGAGTTCTCTATTGGTTAATATAACTAAGGTCAAATAGACAATCTCAAAGTGACGATGTTACACAATTCCTTTGACTTGAGAAACTATAGAACTTTAATGTGGACCCTCCACTTTGATTATAGTTAAATCATGGCATATCATCCATTGGATAACTATTGTTGAGTCTGAGTTGAAGCATTGGAAATGAGACACTATTCAATAAAGAATTTGTTTCTTTAATAATACGGGGTTAATATCACGGTCGACTGTAGTCAACTCAAAGTCAAAGTTTCTGGTTAGAGGATTATAGTTATAATAACTGTTAAGAAAGGATTTTGTTTTCAGACTAATCAAGTTGAATGTGAACGATGTTGAACGTTTGATCGAAACCAAATTCTGTAGTCCCAATGTGATATAGTTATCGTTACTAAAATGTATCCTTAAAGTGTTTGAGAAGTTTGATTTTACCGAAAGACCTTTAAGTGATGAATTCAACCAATCTGCCACACCACTAGCTAATGTGTTATGTGAACATTGATATTTCAATTGTTCGATATTAATCGTTGACTTAATTCATTCCTTTAAGTCGCATAACCACATCTATGACTTTTTTCGAAAACCACACGATCTAATTAATTTTTACAATGTTATAAATTGATCGAATTCATTAATATTTATGAATATTAATAACAATTAATTTATTTGTTGTTTTGAATGTTGTTGGTAATTGTTTAAATGCATATATAAAATGTTATATTTGCATATACAGATATATGATATCAGTATACTTTAGACAAGGTTATAAAAGAAGGTTAATCGTTCATTTACTAAGAAATTCACTAGCCTCTCAAATAAAGTTGACAAATACTTTTGGAAGATAATGAGAAAACTTGGTGGAAATTCTTTTTCTCCTTCATCGCCTTAGATTTGACTAGCTATTTTTGTATTTTCTGGTTTTATTTATGTCATTTATTTGTATTTCTCATTATGCTTGTGTATTTCTTTATTTTATGAAGGAAATTTGCTTAGAAACTTCATTTTGTTGTCAATCATGTTCTTTTGTTCTTTGGAATCATAAACTAAAATAATATAAAATATAAACAAAAACAAAACATGCAATTTACTGCATGTATGTCGACATTCCTTCATGCATATGATGACATATTTTTCCAAAATTTGAAATTTCTAAAAGATTTTTTTTTTAAGTGGTGGGATTAATTTTTAATTTGTCTCTTCATTACTATAAAACCATATTTCTTATAGAAAAACTCACAAATCAGTTCATCCTCTTAATTTGTTCTTCTTTACACATCTGTTTTCACACAAAAATTGAATCCAAATATTTATTTTTCACAACGAAAATTAAGTGACAATCTAGAAGAAACTCTTCAAACATTCAAAGGAGCTCTTTGCATCATTCTTTACAATCAATGACATTTAGAGTTGAGTCAAATACAAATGATCAAAGAACAAGAAAAACATTTAGATTCTCTTCAATACATGATTTCTTATTCCGTTAAAGAAGTTCAAGATGACACCTCAGAATGCTCGAACTGTAAAGCAAAAGTGGAACATGAAGATTAGGAAGATATCAACACCAATCCAATCTTTGGGTCCAAAGGATTGGTTCAACATTCCCAGGAAAATTGTAACAACCCGTAATTTTCAATAATTAAAAATATTAATTAAATAAGATTTTGGGACATAATATCAGAACAAATTTTAAAAAAATTATGATTTGTTAATGAGAAAACAATTAAAATGTTTAAATTGTTTAATATTTTAATTGTTTTCAATTACTAAGGATTTCAAGTTAACAAATCATAATTAAAATCAGCTTATTTCAATTATTATAGGATTCAAGTTTCGTAGTGATTGGACTTGTCATTTAGCCATGCGAGCTTGAAACACGTAAAAATCAATTTAATGAATTCAATTAAAATAAGCTGATTTTAAAAGCTAACTTCTGTATACATCCATTGAGTTTAGTAGCATCGAAAACATATATTTCAATATATTAGATGACCACTTTCATTTCAGGAACGAAACGGGCTTTTCGGGTCGTTGTTATCGTTTTGATCCAACCCTGCATATATATAGGCTGTTATAAACCCTAGATGTTTCTTATTTCATTATTTTTGCACGTACATTTTCTTCCTCCTTCTCAAACGACAAAACATCAAATCTAATTTCCAATTTCCAAAACCTAATTTCAATTTTAAAAAATGCGGATCTAGGGCGACTTCGGGTTCTAGAGGCGAAAACCCTGCAGCAACTTCGGGTCTTTAACCAAATTACTCGGGTCATTTTGGCAAAAATTCAGAGCAGGCACTGGGGATTTGAGGCATCGAACCGAGGTAAGACTTGAAGTCGACTCAGGGCCCAAATTATCCAATCTTCTAACGTAAATAACTTTTGCATACGGGCTTGGATTCACGCGCGTTTTCTCCTTTGTGATCATATCAATATTCTGGATGATATGAATCTGGTTTGGCTGCATTCGGAGACTGTTGGATTTTGGGCTTTATTTGGATTTTAAATCGACAACAAATCAAAAGTGAGTGCTTTAACCCACTCACATCTACTAAATTATCTTATGTTAGTTAAATTAAATTTAGAATATGATTAGGATTTGAGTGGTTGATGTTTGGTAAATTTAAATTGTCGTTCTGGTTAAATCTGAATTTTATTGAATTTAATCGCCATTAATTTACTACTAAATTTTAATTTGTTAGTTAATACCTATTATTGAAAATCAGTCTCTTGTTGTTATTTATTGGTTAGTTTGATTGATGATTATGTTGGATGGTTAATTGTTTATATTAGATGACTGAATGTTGTATTTATATATTGTTATCACACTGCAAGTTCTCTTAGTTATTGTTAGGAAAATCACTATGGTTCGAAACGATACATACCTGAACGATTTATAGATTATGAAAAATCGTTTTGGGTTGAAATGATAAGCCTGAGTGCTTTTATGGATTTTGAATTTTTTCGGGATTGCTGGTTGAAATGATATATACCCGCAAAATTAAAATATCGCAGGATGAAATGATATATATCCGTATCACTTGACCATAGGGTAGAAAATTATGTACCAACACTGAATTGGTTAAATTAGATAATTTTTAAATTCTTAAATTTTTGAATCCAGTTAAATTATATTTTGAAATAAAATTGGAATTATATAAACTGAATTATTTTCAAAAATGCAAGCATTAAATGTTAAAAATGGAATTGGTTGAAAGGAATTGTTTAAAGAAATTAAGTGGAAATTTTAAAGTTGAATTTGAAGTATAAATGAAATTTGTCAAAATTGAGTTCTTATAAACATTTGAATATTTACCCTTGAATCTATTGAATTTGGAGTAGCTTAAATTAATAGTTCAAACATGGATTTGAAATCAACATAGATTTCAACGGTTTTATTTAGAATCTGAATTGAAAGATAAAAATTGAGTTCGTTAATTTGAAAGCTGGATATAGTCTAGATTTGTTGAGATGGAAGAAATAGTTTAATTTGATATTACATTCAAATTAATTATTTTAACATAAACTATTTAAAAATATGTTATTTTGCATTCAGATTTATTTAGATTTTCAAACCATTTTATATTAAACTATATTAAACCTATTTTAACTATTTTAAACTATTTAAACTATTTTAATCCATTTTAAACTATTTAAACTTTTTTAATCTAATTTAATCCATTTTACACTATTTAAACTATTTTAATTTAATCCATTTTAAACTATTTAAACTATTTTAATCTAATTTTAACTATTTTAAATATTTAAACTATTTTAGTCTAACTTAATCTATTTTAAACTATTTAAATTATTTTAAGTTATTGTAATCTATTTTAAACTATTTTAAACTACTTTAAATTATTAAAACTATTTTTGAAATATTTAAACTATTTATCACTATCTAAACTATTTTCTAAATTTCAAAAAGTGCAAGGTTGAATTGTTATATTTAAATCTTTAACTAGAAAGAAAATATGGTTAAATGATGTTATAACTTACGTCGAATTTAAAATGATATTTTCTACCGAAATAACAAATTTGAGTTAATATGATAATTTGAAATGGGGTTTTAATCTATATAAAAATGAGTTAAGGGGGATATGGTAAATGCCTTAACGCTATTTTAATACTTTACTTTACTTTGCTGTAGACACTATTATAATAACATATTGTAATATGTATGTATATAGTTCAACGAATCCTCAGGAGATGGAAATCCCAAAAAAATCTCTTAACTTATTGCGCTCACGTTTGACACTAGATATGAGATGTCAAACCACGTAAACATCTCTAAAGAAGTTACACTCATATTTATTTACCGTTGATTTAACTTACATAAGATCTTTTAGTTCTGACTCGAGTGTTTTATCTTTTCATTACGCTCGAGCCAGTCTGATTTTTTCAGTGTATTGAAGACTTTACTTCTGGAGGACAAAGATGGAGATTCAGTACTATTATTATTATTTATTATATGTATTCAACTACACTATGTTGTTCTGCTACATTGTTTATTTACTTCTATTGTATGTAACTCCGATCTGTATTGTAAAAGTGTAATCAAATGTTATGTGTAAAACAGCTTCATGAACTGTTTATTTGAATATTAATTTTATCATTCCGCTTTGAGATTTTGTGTTTTGTTTTTGTTTCTTTCTCTTCTTTTTCTTATTTACACCATAACAATCCTCCCCTTTGAATGGTTTGAGTCTAACATGCGTGGTTTATTGTCGATTTAAACCGTCCAAAAAGGTAGGTTATTATAAAATCTAATTTAATATGTATTCAATATATGTATATATTATTTTTACATTTTAATATCTAGTTTTATGTGTAACTAATTGTGTATAAGTGTAAAACTTATGATGTATGGTTAAATACATGTAATTATAAATATATATATGTAAAAAGTAATTTATCAAAAATATTATTTCGTGACTAGTATTGTTTTTTATTCCCTATACATTATCACATTTTATAGTATTTAATATGTCTCATTTAGTGGAAGTTTATTTTTCTTTACCTATTTTTATTGATGACAAAGGGGGAGAAAATATAATATATGCATATACTAGGGGGTTATTCAAAATAGGGAGAGTTAACCAATTTAGGGGGAGTTACATTATATTTTATAAAAAAATATTTACATGATTATCATTATCAAAAAGTGAGAGATTGTTAATACCATAGATATTAATTTTGATGACAACAACCATATAAATATAGATAATAATGTTTTTCCAAGTTGTATATAATATTTTGTAGGATGTTACATAGGTTTATACAAGTGTAGGATATTTGAGTTTAAAGATTGATCAGCAAAGAGATTATAGATCATGATTGAGAGAAGATCAAGACAATTGAAGACTCATGAGTTTGAATACTAAGACATGAAGAGTTCAAGGTTATAGATAATAGTTAACAGGCATTAGATAAATTCGTTAAAGTCCTTGAATAACAACTTTCTTTTCTTTCAATACTCTCTCACCAAAAATCTATTTCATTTACTACAAATATTATGTATATTAAAGTATGTTGACGTATGCACCAATGAAAAGTTTTTTAAAATTTATAGAATTATGTTTTTTGGCTCCTTCTCTTTATGAATGGACATGTCCCTTCAAACACTATCGAAATGGGACAGGAAAATATATAAAGGGGGCCGAAAAATGAATTTTTCATTAGATCTTAAGTCCACTCTTCTTACTATAAACTCATTATATATTTCACAATATTCATTTTCTATACTCTTCAAATCCACTCAAATTCAATTTCTACTTCACTACAATCATTCTCTATAATCTAATCATAGTCTTGCAAGTATATAAATCATTCTTTTGCCGAATCAAAGATCAAAGTGCTATAGAAGAGATATAGGATATTCTATATTCAAGTTACAAATATTTATATTTGGAATCAACAACTCTCTACAACTATTTTGTGTGGGTGTGCTTATTGCCACTTCAAATCAAGTGGGTGTGCTTGTTGCCCATTTAAATCAAATGGGTATGCATGTTACCCGTTCAAATCAAGTGGGTGACTGCCCTATAAATTAAGAGAGTCTGCCCTAAGATCGAAAAGTCAAGAAGGTATATCTTATTCCTTAAAATCAAGATTGTATTCTGGTTGGCCATTCAAATCAAGTGGGTGATCTTGTTTCCTAGTAAATCAAGAGAGTTTACCCTAAGCTCGAAAAGTCAAGAGGGTGTATCTTGTTGCCTTAATATCAAGATTATATTCTAGTTTTCTTGCTACTTAATTAGACTAGGCATTGAAAAGAAATCTATACCGATACTGTAAAGGACTGGATATAGGATTGGTCAATTCGAACCAGCATAACACTCTTGGTGTCATCAGTCTTATGTTTTCTTCCTTTTTACTATATCTTCCTGTTAATATATATATGTATTGATTATCTATGTTTTTATTTAAATCTTGTAACTATTTGGACAAGTTTTATATTAGTTATAAAACACTATTTACCCCCTCCAGTGTTATATTAGTCTTATGATCCGTCCACACTAGTATAATTTATACTACGAAGTTTTCCATATTTAGTATCGAAGCACTAGGTTTCCAAAAATTCATTATTTTATTTTTGAAAATTATAAATGGCTAGTAACACCGGTTGTACACCTTTTAACACTTTTGTAGAAGGACCGTAACACCCCACACTCATTAGTTTACCCAAAAGAGCACACTAAAAGGCATGTTGCGTTGTAGGTATAACTAAAACTAGCAGAGACTAAGATTCATAAGACAAAAATATATAAATAGCAGAAACAATAATAATAATAATAATTTAATTAGGAAAAAACCTCAGAATTACTTTATAAATCAAATAAGTCGCAAAATACCAAATACGTCAAATGTCAAAATAACCTTACGTGTCTTGCGAAATAAAATCCATAGTATCAATAATATTAGGGTACAATACATCCCTCACAAAATGCCAGCTCATCAAAAAGAAATAAAAACTAAAACCGAAGAAAAGAAATACATGATAAAATCTCCTTCGAATAAACCGCTAAATGCCTGCAGTCTAACGTCCTTGCCCCTGATTGCCTATGGGGGAAAAGGAGAAAATTGAGGAGTGGGTCAGACTAAAAGTCTGGTGAATGACAGTAATTACTAGAATCGTTAAGCAAAGTAAAAGTAATAGACTTTACAACAGCTCTTGTATATAAAAGGAAACAAAGGAAATAGAGAGAAGGAGCAATCTAGAAATAAATACGAATTAACTAGATCAACATAATTGATTAACTTTGATTGTATGCACTTGTCTTTGATAACTGCTTAGATTAGGCTGAATTCCTAATACTACCTTTTGATCGACCTGCTACTCCATAGAATCTACTATGGACCGAACGCTAAAGCTCCTTACGTAGGAGACATTGGTGCCTACGAAAGAAACACACTATGCACTTGGAACTTAGGATTGTGTGAGACACCTCACTCACTTCAAGGTTATGTGAGGCACCTCATTTCACTTTGGGGTTATGTGAAACACCGTGTCCATAGAAATAATAGAGGAAATGCTATTGGTACTGACCCGTCATCTAAACAATATCTAGTTGCGCCCCTTGCCCTAATACCCATGATTTGGACGTCTACTTATTGACCATTTACTACCATGATTAACATTAGCGTGCCCCTTGTCTCACTTCAGGATTATGTGAGACACCTCGTCTCACTTCAGCATTATGTGAGGCACTCATTCCACTTGAAGGTTATGTAAAACACTGTGTCTATAGAAATAATAGGGGAATGCTATTTGGTACATGTCCTACTTTAGTTCTTTGCTTATTAACTTAGATAAATTATTTAAATAAGCCTTTACTTTTGTTCTTACTATCTGTGCTTATTAATTTATCCTAAGTCTTAAAATAAGCCTAACTCTATTCTATTTCTTATTATAACCTACGTTATAATCATGCTTATTACTTAACCCCAGATCTAAGTGTAAAAATAAGCTTCTTTCATCTTATGCTCTTTTTAGTTATAATTCTAAGTTGCTAGACCAATTATCTTTAATTAGTCCACTTCTAACATCAATATCATAATTAGGCTCAATTTCAGTCTTAATTCCATTTTATTTCAATCTTTACAATTTACATCTTATCTTTCGTTATTTCAATATTCTTATAATTTTAATCCATATTCACGTTTAATCAATTCTAATCCATATGTGAAGAAGAAGGAGAAATAAAAAAAAAACTGAAAGTAGAAGAAAATCCAAAGCATAGGAAAAAGATGTAAATAATACATAAATAACAGTAAATAAATTAAAATACTGTAAATAAGCTATAAATAAATGGAAAAGCTATAATTAATAGAAATAAATCAAAATTAACTGAAAAGAGTAGCTAAAAGAAATAGACTGAAAATTATTCAAAAAACTATAAATAAACTACTAATATTCCAAAAATCATAGTAAAACTACAACTATTGAAAACCCAAATGTTTTAAATTACTTAAAAATCTAAATAACTACAATCACTCACCTCTTGTCCTTAGCACTTCCCTTTAGGTCTTCCTGGATCCACTTGGGGTTCTTAAATATTTTAATTTAAAATTATTTTCTCCTTGGAAAATTATTCCGTTGAGGGTCCTTCTTGAAAAGATGACCCAATTGAAGAAAATCTTAGAATGAGAAAAAGTGTTAGACCCAGGGTCTTATTTATAGGGATAGAAGTGGATCTCGAAACGTTAGATTTGAGGACTGAATAGGATGCAACAACATCATAGGCTGAATAGAAGCCATCGGATGTAATAACGGAAGCACTAGATGAAGCTAAATAATGCAAATGACATACAAAATTTGGCCACGAATGAAGTAATTTTCCTTTGTTCATTACCTAAGGAGGGTCGACCGGGCGATCGACCATCCCTCCCCCTAGGTCGACCGGCCGGTCGACCTAGCCCAATATTTTTTTCTTTTCGCTTTTCTTCTTTCCTTGTTTATTTTGTTTCTAGCTAATATTAGCTTGGATTCTGACGTTCTATATATGGAAATTGACCATAAACTTACCACGGACACAACGGTGCAACTCCCTGGCTCGATTCTGATAATTTCACAAAGTTATTTTATTATTTCATTAATTAACGAATTAATTATTATGGGTTAAATTTTGGGTTGTTACAACAATCAAATGCTAGACCCCTATTATTTAATGGTAATAATTTTATTTATTGTCCATATATATGGCTGTTAATGAGTACTCGAAATATCTGAAATTCATCCGTATCCGTAAAAAATATGAAAAATTATTCAATATTCAAAAAACGGATATGGACACAGATATGGCCATATCCATATTCGATAATTTACCGTTCGATTTTTATCAAGATTTTTATTATTATTTGTGTATTTTAGTACATAAAATGATTGTGGTTTTCTATTTTATCCAGGTTAAAAAATTAATACATATATAGAAACCAATTTTTACCGCTTAAAATTATTTTTCTTAGTGCAGTTATTATTTCTTATATATTTAGTACAAAAATGGATTTATAATAAATCAAAAATTTCTATTTATTAATTTAGGTTTATTGATTATGAACTGGTCTATTGATAAACATCAAACATCAATCTGCATCCATATATATAGATATCATATATCTTAAAATGATTTCAAATACAGATAAGGATATGACACTATCTGTATTCGAATATATTCCTTTACAGTCCTAGTCATATAGGATGTAAATTTATTTACAATCCAACGGCCTAGATATTTGGAACATTACACAAAATGAATCCACTAAACCCCAAACCGTGTACTCATAATGGACCACAGACCAAAAGACACAAGCACTAAATAACTCAATGGTCATGAATAATTTATTTTGCTTCTTAGATTAAAATTAATTTACTCGAGTTTTTATTTGTAAGTCCACCTACAAAATTCGAAGAATATTGCAAGTCACACATGAGGCATAGTAAAGTAAAACAAACTAAGATTTCCATGCTAGCCAAATCGTTTCAACTTTCTAAAATGAAATAAAACAACTCTTTGTAACACCCTGTAAAATTTAAAAAGAAATTAAATAATTAAAATAAGATAAAAATGGAAATTTTTTAAATTTCATAATTTGGTTACAAAAGTTGCACTATTTCATCTGTAGTGATTCTCTGATCAATTTCCGTACATAATATGTCAAAATCAAAGTTAAAACTAAGAAGTTATGGATGTCTAAAGTTTTCGAATTTAAAATAATTCATACATGTTTAAATTTGAAAATTAAAATTTTGGATTTAAATATTTATGTTAAGGGATGCTTAATACTTAGTTTTTGAGATAGCATTAATATGTGAATTAATTAAGTTAATTAATCAGGTAATAAATAAATAAACAAAAAGTAGTAATATATGGTCCATAATTGAAGACCGGCCGACCACTTATTTGCAAGCAGTCTGCCGCTTGTGGTCAACGATCGTCCGGTTCTGAAGGTGACGGCTAGTTTTTTTTATTTTAATGATCCAAGTTTAATTATTTTTAATCCAATGGATCTGGTTTCTTCTTACCTATTTAAATAGAATCCCTCACTTTTCATCATAAAAGCGAAGCTCTGTCAAAATCTTTCTTTTAGGTTTTCAAAAATAGTATGATTCTAAGTTAGAAATTTGGATCTTTAATTTAATTAAATTCCCAATTCTTCTCCTCTCTGGTTTCTAATTGTGAAATTATTAACCCAAAAAATGGATCAACACCCTAGTTAAAGTTTAAAAGCACCAGCCCTATTTTGAAAGAGCAATATCACAGACCATAGATATAGAGAAAGAATAGTAAAAGAAAGTAGACAGAGAATTTTTATAGTGGTTTGGCTGTTAATGAAGCCTACGTCCACTTTATAGTTTTATTAAAGACAGATTGCTATAACAAGAGGTGTTTTATCACAAGGATTTAATTATCTTTAGCTTGATTGAATCCTCAGAGTTGGAATCCACTGTAGAATCACAGTCAATTCCTTTAGGGATTGTTGTGAGGGAGGTAGAGAGTGATGAATAATTCTAGCAGGCTTCAACAACCAGTCCCCAGAAGATCCATTTATGTTACATGTAGGATAATATTTATATGGATCGGAGAGCTTTTGGGCCAGGCCACTTCATCATCTGCTTGTAGGTAGGTAGGGAACGACCCGGGGGGAGGGAGGAGGTTTGGCTCATAAACCGAGGCAAAAGCAAGGATTGCTGGCGACCTGTGGTCTATTGGGGGTTAGCGACCCATAGACTTGCCTCATTTGCGAGCCATACCTTGGCCTCTTCTTTATTACATCCTTGATTATTTTATTGTTGAATTAAAGGGATGTTTGGGTCGCTGGTGATCCAAGCACTTGGGGTTTTTCCGGAGTTTGGAGTTTGAGATGTTTCCATGATATTTTTTCGTTGTTGTCTCAGTAATGTAGCTTGGCCTTCGTTAATCCCTTATCTTAGCTTTTTTGGTTAAAAACTGAAACATTCTGACAGCACGAGGTTTTTCTGTTTCCTACTGGTTCCCGCTGGGTTAAAAACCCAGATAACATTTGTCCCCTAAAGTACGTCTTCGTTGTAAACAATGCGTGCTTTGGAGTTATCGCCCGTAATATCCATCCGTCAATCTCTAAGTGATTGCATTAGGGCTTTATGAATACGTAGTAGGCCATGATGTTGGTCATCTCGCTTTAGTTTTGACAGTTATTGCTTGCCACAACGGATCACATTTCCGCCTGGAGCTTCCCGGAGTGCTTTCAAACGGTAAATTAATGTCATAGGACGAGCTTGAGGAAAAGTAGCCCCAACCCTAAGGGTCACTAGCAATCATTGCATATGGATCGCTAGCAATCCGTACCGTTGTGAAAATCTCCTTTGGGGACTTGGGTTGCTAGCGACTCATGATGGGTCGTAGGCAACCCAATGCATTAGGAAATTTTCACACTTCATTCTTTCTGCCTACTTATATTCGAACCGACCTAGTTCCCTCATTTGACCGGAACCTTTGCTTCTTGACATGACCTAATTCCAGAGCGATCCAATTTCAAGCGACTCATACTCTTGCTCAATCCGATTGATTGCCTCCTCAGATCCATCTCCACGTCAATTAGGCATTTCCTTGCTGATCCATAGACTTGGCTGTTGATCCATACATTTGAACCCAAACCCTAGCTTGCCTTTGAAATATATCCGACCCATCCCCTAGCTCACTAGCGGTCCATCCACCTCTCGTTGATTCTACATCTTTGATCTCCCATGTATTTTTGGATTCAGTCAGAGGTAGTTCATCTTAGTTGGTTTGCTAATTAGGTGTTTGTGTAATGATTTAATGACGAGTTACCATTCACAATGTTGATCGTGAGAAGTTCAAGATGATTGTGGCTTAATGCCAGAAGTTAGTTAATCGAGTCTCGAGTTTCTTCCCAGAACGACATTCAGGCTTTGGCCCAGTGCTTGACACAGTTTGTTATCTTCGTCCATTAGACCAGAATTGACTTGTGTCCAGTTTCGTAGCTGTTACTGTACATTACATCACCAGTTGATCCCGATTCTTTAGTAGAATTTGGACTTATCCTGCTTGCTTGTTACGTGCTCAACGTTTTTAATATAGTAAGAAGATTTTTCCACATTGCTTTGGATAATGGATCCACTATCAATCATAGATCGATAATGGGTAAGTATACAGGAAGAAGAAACAAAAGTAGAAAACGAAGTGGCATGGGAAGTTCTTTTCTTATTCCACTATGAGTGAATTATCTATAGGATTGGGCTTTTGCAATGTATCAAGCACCGAGTTTATTACATATTTCACTTGCCCCAGTCCACATTTGAAATCTGACGTGTTGATTACAAGTTAATGTTTCTTTGGAATTCAAGTGTGGTAAAAGAAGCTAGTAGTTTAAGATAAATTTACCCGACTGTTTTTAGACGCGAGTTCTGTTATTTAGAATGAAGAAAACATCGACGTGTCATAAGTCAATCAAGGGAAGCTCGACACACTCAGAAGCCTAATCATCATCCACTTCGTAAGCTCAATATGGCCAATTAGTCCCAGTTGGGCCAATCGTGGAAGGTACGCCTCCCAATTTTAGAGTTCTGCTTAATCTGCCTGAGAGAGCTTCATCAGTTGTTTCACCAAGGTCCTTGGTAGCATTTGTGCGCAACACAGAATTCTCGAAGAGGATGTTCGTCTGCCAGAGAAGGATGAATTTACTCATATGCCTTCCCTGTGGTACACCGCTTGCCACGATACATGTGTTTGAATGGAGCCATGCCTCCTTTCAATAACTTTCTGCATGATACTTTCTCAAACTTGGGTATTGCCCCATTTGAGCTTCATTCGATGGCTACGCCATCCTGACTTGCTTGCATGTTCTTTTCATGCGGGCATTCAACCGCACTCCAAGATTTGACGAGTTGAAGTACTTTCCGACATTCAAGAGGAGAGATGATTGTCCCTCCTTGATTATAATCAAAGCCCGGAGACGCCAAAAAATCATCCAGCGCATGCAAAGTAACTTATCGCAATTCAAGATATAATATTTCTTTGTCAAATGTCCCGTGGGGTTCAATCGTCGGTGGATGACAGCGGGTAAGCTTCTTTTAATTCATCGAACTTTTGATGAGTTGACATGGAGTTCCTAATTAACCATATGTCTCTTACAGTTATTCCAAGGCCGAATAGAGATGCGACACTCAATGAAGGTTGTGAGACTTTAAAGGCAATCGATGCCAAGGGGAAAAGCATTAAAGTGTTACTGATTGATGAAACTTACGTTGCTATGGACTACTGGCTCTGGGTAGATCTGCCATTCAAGTTGAAATTCCTTTTCTTGCTCGATCCAGTGTTCATACGAGATTTATCTTCTCCTCCCATGATTCCAAAGAAGGCTCCTCTCAAGAGAGAGAAAGCTCGTCTGGAGGATCCACCTATAAAGCCCGTGAGGGGGAAGAGGCTGTTGCGACAGGACTAAGCAGTCTAGGTAGAATGCCTCCAATCCCGAAGGAAGCAGAAGAGGAGTTCAAACAAAGAGAGGGCAAGGCCAGAGTGGATTCGAAAAAGGAAGAGGGAGAGTTTGAAAGTAGTAATGATGAGTCCACAGCCAGCGATTACTTCTTGTCTGAAATCCACGGTGGGGACTTAGAGTCTTGCGATGAAACTCCGGGTATGAGTCCCATTCTTCCAAGCTCGCTCTCCATCATATAAGTGTTAAAGGTAAAGCTCCAGAGTCCGAAAGGCATCGAGACTCTCCAAGTAAAGATGTCGAAGGGGAGTTCAGGGATTCTAGCGATGTTTAAGTTGACTTCGATGAGCTCATGAAAGATGATTTTAGATTTGTTACAGCGCCTCTCAGCTCAGGTGATATCACGTCGGAAGTTAGCCCGGTTCTGCCCACAACAGCCAAAGTTAGTCCGATTCCACCTACGATGGCCATTCGTCTCGGTTTGTAATGAATTTTTAGGCTCACTTTAGAAAAACAATACAGTCACGCTAGGATTACCTTCATTTTCATTCATTTATCCATATTCCTAGTGTTTATCTTATGTTTTTAAAACTTTTTATGTATGCTTTATGCCAGATATGACGAGAGGACAAGGTTTCTATGACGACTTTGAAGAGTTTACTAACTTTCAGCGGTACTCCAAGCGCACCTCTAGTCGTTATTAATCTCGAGAAATGGAGGAGGAATATAGGAGGAGGAAAGAACTCGAAGTTGAAACCCACCGCAGAAAGAAAGGGACGAAGCCGATCGTATAAAAGCAGGTATGAGAAGAGGAGATCTCTTGAGAAGAGGGATGAGCCATCAAAAAATTCGAAGTTTATGCACCATCCATATTATTTAGAGCTCGATCTAAAACACATTTCTGTAGGCTAAGAAATTCATATTACTTCTGCCTTGCTCTCGCGTTCGACTCACATTTCATCATCTTCCATAGTTACTGCTGCCTCCAGTGCTTCTCGCCCACATCAGAGACCTGCATATTCCCTTCTTTTGGGCCTCCCTAAACTTAAGGCAACTCTTATTGGTTGGTTCAAAAAAGGGGTTAAGTTGGATCATGATTTGCGACCAATCTGTATGCCGCACCACCAGGCCATTTAGAGTGACTTAGAATAGGCTGAAGGATGGGAGAAGTTATGTAAACAATTGGCAGATATGAATCAAAATAATTATCAAGAGATCCTCTCCTTCAAATCAAAGAATGTCGACTTTGGGAGGGCATTGGTCGATCGTGATGCCAAAATTAAGCAGCTGGAGGAAGAGAAAGCGGCAGCACTGCAAGAGAGCAAGAGAAATGCTGACGTGTTGAAAGAGGTGAAAGAAGGTCACATCTGGATAGAGATAGTCTACAGAGACGAAATAAAAAGAGCTCACACAGAGGTGGAATAATTAAATCAAGGAGTGATTCCTACAACGCAATGATTAGGGCTCAAAAGAAAACTATGCTGATCATGACCTCATCGTTGAAGGGCACAACAAAACCATTTCTGACCAGGCCGAGATCATTGCTAAGTTACAGGCTCAGGCTGCATAGCTTAATGCCAATAAATCTGCTGCCGAGGTTGAGAAAGCTGCCGTAAGAGCGGATTATTTGGAGCTCCAGAATGCCTTCAAAAGAAATATGGAGAAGCTTGATGAAACCTTCTTGAATTTTTATGTTAACTCCTTATTGCGTCAAGGAAGTCTTAGTTATCAGCGCCCAAAATTCTCGCGCAATCTTGCTTTGGTATAGGAAGAAATCTTGTCCCGCTTTTCTGATAGCGGCGACGTCTACACTGAGTAGGAGCTGGAGGACGCATATTTGAATGAAGAATCAAAGAAATCATTGCGAGAGGGCCAGAAAATTCTTCGAGTTGAAAGGGAGTAGGAGGCCACTGATGCTGCCTTGAGAACCGCTGCTGAAGCGCTCCCTAAGCCTTTTATCTTCGGCAAGGGCGAATCGTCAGAGTAGCCTAATGATCTGCCAGCGAGTTTGGACTAGAACCTCTCCCTCAGATAGTGAAGCCATCAGAAGAGGGCGAAGGTGGTGAATTTGAGGTTGATATTCTTGACCGTTCTTTTGGTGCAGGTAGTGTTCTTGCCTTCTCCCAATTCGGGAGTTTTCAACTTGTGCCGCAAGAGCAAGAAGAATTTAACAGTTTCATTTTTGATCTTATTGGTCCATCTACCTTCTCCATTGATGTGCCATCTTCTTTGATGCCCGGACCTACTTCCATCTCCACATCTTCCATGGTTGTTTTTGTTCCTGTTCCGACTTCCACATCTACATCTGGTTCATAGCCGAGGCTGGAGAATGAAAAGGGTCGTGCTTTATGGTCTGGACGACTCTTCCATGTCTTTGGAAGGCGACATTATAGCAGCAGAGGCCAAGGAGAAGGAGATTCAGACAGAACAACTGCAGAGAACTCAACATGTGCTGGTCAATGTCAAGAGGGAAAAGGTCGAAGCGATCAAAGCCTCTAAATGCTCCCATAAATCACGAAGGCGAATGATGAATGGAGAGGCTTCTGAGAAGGCTTCAGTGGAAGATGAAGACAATGCCACCGAGTTGTTAGTCGACATTACTAGCAGCGATACCACTCCCGAGAAGAAGTAGAAGCTACCGATCAAGGGCAGAAAGGGGTGAGGCAGAAAGAAGCGTTGAGCGACTTGTACGAGGACTGACCCGACTTTGGTCAACAGCTTGCATGAAGATTGACTTGTATATGTTACTTTTTTGAGTCATTCTATTGAAGTGCAGAGTCTGCACTTTGCTTCTTTACTACAAATTCTGTATTTTCCTTTTGTTGGTCGGTGTTGTGTGGGTACGGCCCCCACATTTTGACCCTGTGTATAAAAATTATAAGCAATATATTGATATTTTGACTGTACTCTTATCTGTCTGTTCATATATGTTCTGTATACTTGCGCTTGTTTTATTTATACTTTTCTAGTTCTGTGATTATAGTCGAAGCCCTTCATTTGAAGTAACAGAATTTAGAGATTAACAACACTTTAGAAGTTAATAAATATTTAGGAATTACCAGAACTTAGAGAATTTTTATATAGAAATTCATAAAGCTTTAGGAATTATCAGAACTTAGAAAATTTTTGTTTAGAAATTCATAAATCTTTAGGAATTAATAGAAATTAGAGAATTTTTGTTTATAAATTCTTTTAGAAATTCTTTGTTTAAAAATTCTTTGGAAATTCTTTGTTTGGAGGGTCATAACTTGTGAACACATTGTTTTTATGCGTTTCTATCCAAGTACAGGTGTATGCCCTCCAGTTCACAGGGATGTTTACTTCGAATAATTTTCATATAACCGGTAACTTAGGCTTTACATATTCTTTATTGAAAATTTGGCAAAGGTACAACTCGATTCTCCTTTTTTGGAAGTTTTGGATCTTTAGCACGCACTCCAAGGTTCTTGTGTTATTTCAACAAGTATGCAATATACGCGTATCTCGGAGGCGCACAGTGTATGGGTTTATTGAGGGCATTTTCAACCCTTAAGTGTCCATGGTTGGGAATTTTCAGTGTGTTTGTAGCATTCCAATTTTTTCGGAGTTGTGCTAATCATTCCTGCTTATAGGAGAAATTGGTGCTAGTTGTGAGATGCGCGGTTTATGGTGCTCCTCGGCATTGCCTATCTTCGGGCCACGTGAGGAGCATGTTTTTGTTTTTCCTCGGTGTTACCTATCTTTGGGCAAGATGAAGTGTTATTATTTTAATGCGTGGCTTATGGGCTGCACGGCTTTTGTTTTTCCTCGGTGTTGCCTACCTTCGGGATACATAAGAAGTTATTATTTTAGTGCATGGCTTATGGGGTGCGTGGCTTTGTTTTTTCTCGGTGTTACCTATCTTCGGGCAACGTGAGGGGTTATTATTTTTGTGCGCGTCTTATGGTGTGTGCGAATTTTGTTTTTCCTCAGTGTTTCCTATCTTCAGGTAACTTGAAGAGTTATTATTTTAGTGCACGGCTTATGGGGTGCGCGGCTTTTGTTTTTCCTCGGTGTTGCCTACCTTCGGGAAACGTGAGGAGTTATTATTTTAGTGCACGGCTTATGAGGTGCATGGCTTTTGGCACTTCTCGGTGTTGCCTATCTTCGAGCAACGTGAGGAGTGTTGATTTTAACCTTCTTGATGTTACTGGAGCAACACTGGTTTATGGAAGGCCAAGACCGGGTTCCATCGATCTAACGGTTTGAGTCGATTTGCTTCTGTTGGCCCAGCGGGTAATCATTATAAACACAGTTTTGTTGGTTCAAGAAGAAAACTTTATTAAGGAAAGAAGGGCAGTTTTTCCTATATACAATGCCCCAGTATCTAAAAATGGCTCATTTTCTGGAAAATAAAAAATACATTTGATAGCTTTCAAACAAAGTAATAGCGAAGCGATTCGCTATTCCATGCCTCGGGAACTTAAGTTCTATCGACGGTTGCTAGCTTAAAAGTCTCATCTCTTAGCTTTTGATTGATGATATATGGTCCCTCCTAGTTTGGTCCGAATTCCCCTAGAATAGGGAAAAATCACTTAAGCACAAGATCTCCCACATTGAAGGTTTGATTGTGAACTTTGGAGTTGAAGTACCAGCGACCCTTTTTTGGTAGGTGGTGGTTCTCAACTCTGCTTGTTCTCTTTTTTCATCAACCATATCTAGCGATTCGAGTAGGAGCTGCTTGTTTTGTTTTTGGTTGAAATTTTTCCTTCTAAGTGAGGAGACTTCTAATTCAGCATGAATCATTGCTTCTAAACCATATGCTAGGGTGAACAGAGTGTGCCCGGTTGCCGCTTTATGGGTAGTTCTATAAGCCAATCGTGCGAGTGGAAGTTCATCAACCCAGTTTCCTATGACTTTTGCCAGTCCTTTTTGATAGTGGACTTGATGATCTTGTTTATTGCTTCCACCTGACTATTTGCTTGTGGATGAGCCTTTACAGAAAAGCTGTTTTCAATTCGAAAGCGCTTACAAAAGTCTTTGAACTTGGCACTTTCAATCTACGTTCCATTTTCAATGATGATTTTTTGCGGTATAACAAACCTGCAAATGATGTTTTTAGTAACAAAGTTAATAATTTTTTTTGTGGTTATGGTGGACAGCGGTTCCGCTTCGGTCCATTTTGTGAAATAATCTACGGTAATTATAACATATTTGGCTCCTCCTTCCGCTATTGGCAGGACACCAATCAAATCGACCCCCCCATATCTCAAACGGCCATGGGATGACCATTTAAGTTAGCTCTGTTAAAGGATTTCTCTTAATTTTGCTGAACTTTTAGCAGCGATCACATCTTCTGGCATGATCTACAGCGTCGCAATTTATCATAGGCCAGAAGTACCCATATCAAAGGACTTTCTTCGCAAGGGTCCGCCCTTCAGTGTAGTCTCCGCATTCGCCTATATGTACTTCCTTTAGGATTCATCGTGTTTTATCATCAGTCACACACTAAAGAAGGGGGGTTGAGAATCCCCTTTGATAGAGTACTCCATCTTGTATTATGAACCGTGGCGCCTTTCGGAGGAGCTTCTTCCGTTTATTCCGGTAACTTAGAAGGGTTCCTGCGAGTAGATAGTCCTTCAACACTGTCATCCATGTATCTGGTTCAATAGTGGCTTTGAGAATCTAGTCCATGTCCATTTCGACTATGCTTGGGTTGGCCAAAGTTTTGACTGGGACTAGTCCCAATGAGTGAGCTTCTCCTGAACTTTCCAGTTTAGATAAATAATCTGCCTTAATGTTTTGCTCCCATAGGATGTGAGTGATGGCGCAGTGTTCGAAGTCTCTTAGCAGTTCCTGCACTTTGGACAGGTATGGGGCAAGATTCTCACCATGCGCCTAATATTTCCCATTTACTTGACAGGCGACCAGTTGTGAATCGCTGTATATGTGAATAGTTTTATTTTGAGCTCCTTCACAACTTTCAGTCCAACGATCAGTGCTTCATTTTCTACTTCGTTGTTTGTGGCGGGGAATTCCACGTGCAAAGCATAGCTAATGGCCCTCCCCTCGAGGGTTTCAAGCACTATTCCTGCTCCCGAACAGAAGTTGTTGGATGCATCGTCGATGAAGAGCTTCCATTGCATGTATGTTTCTGACTGAATTTCCTCCTCGTCATCCCATATAGTAAATTCGGCGATGAAGTTGGCCAACGCCTGTCCATTAATTGGCTTTCCTAGGGTGATATGATATGTTATATTGACTTAGCTCTATAGTCTAATAGAGTAGTCATCCGGAAGTTTCTGGCTAGTAAAAAACTTACTTCAGGGGTTGGTCAGTCAATACTTTGATTGGATGAGCCTGAAAATATGGTCGTAACTTTCGGGACGCGATCAAGAGGCAATATGCTAGCTTCTTCAGTTTTAGGTAATTTTTCTCAGCCCCGGTGAATCATTACTAGATGTAATACACGGGTCGCTGGATTCTTGCTTCTTCTCGCATAAGAGCGGCGCTTAGTGCATGTGAAGAAAATGCAAAATAAACGAATAGGTCTTCTCCATCCACTGGCTTTAATAAGATTGAGGGAGTTTCCGTATGTCGTGGAAATTCCTCGAAAGCTATCTGACAAGCTGCACTCCATTCAAAGTTTTTATTTCCCTTCTTTAGTGCATCGAAGAAAATATGCACTTGTCTGTAGCTTTTGAGATGAATCGACTCAGTGTTGTAACTTTTCTATTTAAGCTTTGAAGTTCCTTCTTATTTTTAGGGGCTTGGACTTCTCGTAATGCTGTTATTTGTACTAGATTCGCTTTGATGCCCCGGGCACTTATTATGAACCCTAAAAATTTCCTAGAGGCTACTCTAAAGTGACATTTGAGTGGGTTGAACTTCATTCCATTTTTCGGATTATCTCAAACATCTCAGCGAGGTGTCTAGATGGTTAGCAGCTATTCGAGATTGACCAACATGTCATCCATGTAAACTTCCATAGTCTTTCCAATCTGGTGTTTGAACATAGTGTACACTAGCCTTTGCTTCGTTTCCCCTGTATTTTTCAGGCCAAATGGCATTACCCTATAGCAGTACAATCCCAAATCGATGGTGAAGCAGGTGTTCTCTTAATTTGGCTCATGCATCACGATCTGGTTTTAGCTCGAGTATGCATCCATAAACGATAGTAGTTCATCGCCATTCCATCCACAAGCTGGTCAATTCTTGGGAGCGGGAAGCTATCCTTCGAACAAGCTTTGCTTAGGTCCGAGAAATCAATACAAGTTTGCCATTTTCCATTAGACTTCTTGATTAGGACTAGGTTTGATACCCATTCAGGGTAAGTTGTATCTCGGATGAAGCCGTTAGCCATCAACTTGTCAACCTCCTCTCTCAATGCCTTGGACCGTTCGGGGCCCAATCTTTACCGGTCTGAATTTTGGGTCAATATTGAGAGCATGACATGCAATTTTAGGTGATGCCCCACATATATTGGAGTGCGTCTAAGCAAATACATCCAAATTGGCAAGAATGAATTTAGTTAATTTTGACCGCATCTTATTTCCATGCAGCGACCCAATTTTCAGGACCCATGTTGGGTCATCCATACAGATTGGGACAAACAACATCAATTCTGCAGGTGCTACCCGATCCTCCCTTGAGCTCTTCTTTCTAAGTTCTGAATCCCTATCGAATCGGTTATGGTCCCCAAGCTAGGGGCGGCTCTATAGTTGCTATTCAAAGGGTTCATGGGTGTGTAGGGTTTTCCCCACATCCATTCCGTTCTCCTTTCTTTTTGACTCTTCCAATTCTACGATGTAGCATTCTTGGGTGGCTCTTTGGTATCCTTTCATAAATCTGATTCCGTGCTTCGTAGGGACCTTCACTGTAAGGCACTATTGGGCCAATGCTATCCTGAGGTCGGCTAATGCGGGTCGTCCTAAGAAGGCATTATATGCTGACATTTCATCCACAATCACAAAAGTCTAAATGAGGGTGACCCTTCACTCACTCTCTCTAAGCTCCACTAGTAGGTTAATTGTCCCCACCGGTTGTTTGGGTTCACCAGTAAACCCCTGAATCTTTGTTTGGCACGTAGACACGTTTTTCATGCCAATTTTCTTTTGATCGAAAGTGCATTTGAAGAGAATGTTAATGGAGCTGTCTATAACGGTCTAAAATGTTAGTTGTTTGAATTTGGAATATTTAATTATTTTAAATATTAAAAATTTGATTTTATAGGTTAAATAACTTTAATTTCAGACATAGTTGTTTATTGGATAGTTTGTTTTTTAAATTTAACTGTTGAAATTGCTTGAATAATTAAATCTTGGGTTTTAAGCTTGATAAAATATTTTCAAAGCTTATTGAAATTTACTTAACAAGTATGAAGATGATAGAACTTTTGAATTTCATTTAAAAGTGATTACTCGATTTAAAAAATAACTCATATAAATTAACATATAAAAATAGCCTTCTGGGGTACAACCTCGAAATTTGATGAAACCAGCCCCATGGGATCCATAGTAGTGTATTATTATCGGATTTCAAATTTCGTGGCATTTGCATTTACCATTTGGTCATGCGGGATAGAAATGCTTTGAAATTAACATCAAAAATTAATTTAATAATTAGATTCAAAAAGCTATCTTCTCTATACGATCGAATTGGGGTCAAGAACTTGTTCCATTGCGTTTGGAATAGGGGTATAACACTAGAAACACCAGGCGGCATGCCTAGATAGGGGTTTGAAATAAATATCAAGATATTTTGGAATTTAATATATATATATATATATATATATATAATCACATTAGCCCATAAACTTACCCATAAGCCACCCTAAACTATGTTTGTACCCACCTCTCCCTTTTTAAAATCGCACACCTCTCTGCAAAATTCTTTATGCACAAAAAGAAGCTTGCTGATCATTTCAAAATTTTCTAACAAATTGAAATAAATTCTAGAAAAATCAAAAGGCTAGAATTTTTGTTTGTGGGGCTGAGATCTATTGGTTTAAAGTTATTTGGTTGGGTACGTTAGGATTTAGTACGCTTGACTTGTTCGAGCAGTGGATAAATGAGCTAGGGTCGGCAAATTCATAAAGTCGAGGGGAAGTGAGGTTGAGCGAAGCCTGGATTTAGACTCAGCGAAGCAAGGAGCAGCTGAAGGAGGGAGATTTGGTCAGTGCGATGCTTGGATGGTCATCGTGACTTTGGCAATGTCGTGTTTGGTTGGGATGTTGCTTTGTACGGGGAGTTCGAGTCTATGATGTTGGCGTCGAGGAGATGCTACTTGTGAATAGAAGATGATCGGTGGCGTCGGAGCTTGGTTTCGTTAATCGGAGAGGAGTGTCAAGATACGACCGTGCACGAGATAAAGCTACAGGCGAACAGTTTGGGGAAAGAGGGGAGGATAGATGGGTCAGGCCTCTTTTGCTTGATGGGTATTGTTATTAAATTAAATTTGAGTAATATAAATTGTTTAATTTAAAATTCCAATTCTAATAAATTTCATAACTCGTTCGTTTTGGGTCTAAATCGAACGCGGTTAGTCGCGTTGGGTTTTATTAGCGAGATCTTTACTATGGGACCAAATTGGTAGAATTTAGAGCTTGCAATATTTTCAGTTAATTGAAACCAGAACGCGATAGAGACAACAGAAAATAATGGTGAGTTAATCTCACTCATTTGGTTAATCAATATAATTTTATAGTAATGAAATTTATTTCTACTTGTTGGGTTGTTGAAATTGATAATTGCTAAAATTAATTTAGGATAATGATATGGCATCTGGAAATGCTATTAGATTGCTTGAATCGGATCTAGGGTCACGATATAACATCTTGAATTGCTATTAAACTGTTTATGTTTATTTTTAAGCTTATTTCCAGTGTTGAATCATATATGTGTGAAACTGACAAATTGATTGTTTTTGAATTTCGTTGTTTAATTATAACGTAAATTGAATTGGAATAGATTGGTGTTATCTATTTGGCCAAATAAATATAGTCGAATAATAAATGGAGGAGTTTTATTGTGAATGACCTTGGATAGCATAATATATTCTCATTCTGCTATTAGATTAATTTGGATATTTATTTTAAGTGCCAATGGATTTACATTGGATAATTGATATGTAAACAATTGATTGTTAATTATGGATTCGATTTACATATATGCCTGTTATTATGTAAATGCATGTAATTTAACTTAGAAAGTTAAATTGAATATAGTGGTAGCTTATTAAGTACCATTGTGATCGTTAAGCCTCTTTCTGAATATGGAAAGTTATGGTTTTTGGTTAACTTCAAATTCTATAATTTGAAGTAAAATGTTTTAATTAATTATTATATATATACAAATTGTTTATTTAACTATTATTTTACAAATGTTTATGAAATCTAGGTTAATTATGTGTTAAAATTAATTGTTTATTTGATTTTGTTTACAGAAATGAACTATTTTATTTTTTGTGATTTAGAACTAGATAATTATTTCATTAATAATAGTTATTGTAAAGTTAATTAGTTTTTATTTAAAAGTTGATTAATTCTATTTAAAGGTTGATTTAGTTTATTTTATTATATTTTAAAATGTTAAAGGTTAAATGATTATATTATTACTAAATGTTTTAAAAGTATTTTTTTTAGTTAGTAAAAAGGGTTAAGATATTTTTGTGACGTTTAAAATCTTATTTATTATAATTATATAATAAATTTCTTATAAAAGAAATCCTTTATGTGAAGAATTGGATGAAGGAGTTTATAAATGTGAAGATGGTTTGAAATTTGAAAAGGGAGTTTATAAATGGTTTGAAATTTGTAAAAGAATATTTCTCTATGTTAAATTTTAAATTTTATAAAGAAGTTTTATAAATAGATTTGGAAATATTTATGAAATAAAGAATTTTTTGGGAAGTAATGGTATATTTTCGTAGCGTAGTTCGAGGTCAAAGATTGCCTACAGTTTAGATGTTATCGCTAGAATATTGACGTAACCATTTTACAAACTGCGATCTATGATTGATTGCATGGTGGAAATCAGAAGTTAAGTTTGGTTTTCTTGGGATAGAGATGCAACCATTGAGATGCGATCCATGGTCGATACCGAATGGAACTTTCGTATCTATTTTTACAAATAGTTTTCAAATATTTTTCGAAGAAAGAATTTCGAATATTCTTATTCTAATGAAATAAGTATATGTATGTTTTAATAAGGAGAGTCTATTCATAGAAATCAAATTAAATAAGGCTTAGCGATTTTAGTGGGAAATGTGATCTATGGTTGAATGTTTGTTTATTTGATAGTTAATAATCGACTATCAAATCTTGGCTCAAATAGGTAATCCTTCTTAATTTTGGTGGTAGGAAACGATTTCCTACTTAACACCGAAGGGTTTTAACTCTGGAAATATCTAGGGGAAACACGGGAATTGTATAGTACAGTTACCATCGATGGTGTTATACTATATGTATAAACTCGTTGTTCTTCTAGGATAAATGATAAGGAGATCTGTCCACTTAAATAGTTAGGGGTGATCCTCAGTCTTTTGTTTGTCTGATTATTTCTTGAAGTGTCGGTATTGAGCATTCCGAAAATCGACGATTGGTTTATGGAGCATCTAAGAAGTGGGAGAATGTACTTGTAAGAGATGACTCGGAACCATTACCACTCCAAAAACATATATAGTTCTATGGATGATTTTTCCTGTTATATTGAGATGTTGAAAACTATGTGTGGTTCCGAGACCGTTGGGTATGAGAATCCGTGTGTGATTCCAAGATCTGTTTGAGATGTGGAAATCTGTATACGATTCCAAGGCTGTTGTGGTGCGGGAATCCATATAGGATTCCGTGATCTATTTTTAGTGGTGCATAAGCTAGAACGTCGGACGTAGCCTCATCAGTGGAAGTGACTAAATCCAGGGATAGAAGGCATGAGTAGGGTTGGCAAAACCCATAGAATGTAATCGGCTCCTATTTCTAGCAATACCAATACCTTTAGTTGTTTTTGGCATACCAGAGTGATGCATTGGTCTTAACAAGACCAATTATGTTTTTTTATAATACCCCAGCTAGACGGGTATGATGCTTCAGAAGGATAACTTTGATCCTTGTGCAGGAGGACCGTTCTCGAACTACTGAGGGCACCTCCATAGAATTCTACACAATTAGCGAACAAGCCTTATTGAGTTTTGATTTTATACTATTATTGTTGTGATGTACACATCATGAGCATCAAAGCTACTTGATTATTATTATTTTGACCCTTAGACATTATTATAATATCACTGGATTGTTTCCATAGAAATGGTTTGGTGATTGTAAGGAAAAAATCAGACCGTGTTTATGTGCGGTATGGTCTTACGATATCTTTATTCTGAAAAGGTTTTATTACTTAATAAATCAAATTGAGTGTGTTTTCTCACGCTGGTTTACCAGACTGATCCATGTGTTATTATTTTGTAATAATAGTCGGGTCAAACCGAGCATATTACAGATATAAACTTGGATTGCTTTGGAGTTCTGAAGACGAGCTGGAGACTGAGACGTATTCTCGTACTTGTTTATTCCGTAGCAATGTTTGTTTAAAATTATCCGCAATTATGAGGACATGTTGTTTTAACTATCCACGCTGGTATTAGTGATTTGTGTACTATGATTCGAGGTATGTATATTACAGTTTTGATTTGTGTAAAGAGCTGTTAATATTATATATTATTTAATCCGCTGTGAGATTCTGTATTTGTTTAGTTCCTTCTTTCTTCTCTCCCAATATCCAACATTCAATTGTTCGACATACAGTGAACAATTTAATGTCGATTTTTGAGGATCAAAAAGTCAGGTCATTACACATGGTATCAGAGTTGAAAGTTAAGCGAGAACTATGAGTTTGAATGAGTGTGTCCATTTATATACATACATACATACATACATACATACACACATATATATATATGTATATATATATATGAGCGCATATTTGTTAGTAATATAAAAATTGTTTTGTATTTTGTTGATTGATATATTGAATGGCTATGGATTTTGATCAATATGAGTAATTAGCGTTATTGAAATGGATCTCCAAACACTTGAATAGAGCAACTCGACATGGTATTGTTTTGAAACTGGGTAAATGGAATAATTTTACCTTGATTATATATATATATAATTAATAATTTTTCAGAAAGTTATGGTATTTGGTATCCCTGGATGTTAGAGAATGGTAATATTTGATTATCATTTGTTGTTGTTGTGTTCTCATAGAGTGGTTGATATTCTAATGTAGACATGGTAGGCAACAAAGTAATAATTTCATATAACAAAATGGAATTATGTAGATATGATTTGTAAATGTGATTTATAAATTTACATGATATGGAATTTCAGAAGATATTAAGAATATGATTTACAAAAAGGATTTGAAGGTTAGGAATTTGTAAATTAATGTCCGTTGGTTTTGGAAGTTGTTTTTCAAAGTTTTGGAAAATAATAATAGTATTATTTGGAAGATACTTTCGAATAGAAAGATTTATAAGGATTTTAAAGGGAATAAAAGCAGTGAACTCACTTTGGTAGTTGGAAAATAATTTCGGTGATGACTGTAGCATCATCGACGTTCATTATCAATTTTCTAAGGGAGAAATTGCTACTAATTGGAATTTGTTTGGAGAATACTAGTTTTGATTTTTGAAATCCAAAGGAATAATTGGATTTACCAAGGTATTGTGAGTATATATAAATATGATATCAAAATTGAGTTGAAATATTTAGAACAAAGTGTTTAAACTCTGGGATTTTTATTTAAATGCTTTACTAAGAATATGAGGAAATAAGTTTGATAACTTATAAAATTTGAAGATTAGGAAGTTATGGCAATGTTTTAAATTATTGAATATGAATGTAAAAAAAGTATTAATTTGAAATTGAATTATGGAATGAAATTTAACTTAAAGTAAGTTAAATAAAGTGAATTTTAGAAATTTAGCCTAAGTAAGGTTAAATGAAATAATTTTTGGAAATGGAGTTGATTGAGATTTGAAAGAAATTAATGATGGAACTAATTAAGTTAATTAGTGAATTGGATATTGAAATTGAAAAAAATAAATTGAGTTAGATGGAATTGAAATTGATTTAAAATGGATATAGCCTTAAGTTGTGAAGTGATAATAAACATAATAACTTTTGTATAAAATGTTTATAATTGACTTAAGAAAATTCAATGGTGAAATTCTTAAGTGAAATTGGTATTAAAGGGATATACTAAGTAAATAGGTGAATGTGAATTATAAATGTGAATGACCACTGTGAATAATTGAATGGAAATGAAGTAAATATGGAAAAGGAATTTGGTATAGCTAAGAATCAATCGAAATAAATACGTAGTTTCTATGTATATTATTTTATTTGCATAACGATTTGATCCAGAATTCGAGCACATAATTTCGAGATGATTTACATCGATTCGAGTTTGGGTTTTTCACTCGATTCTCGATGGCAAAAACACTGGATATGGATTTTTGATTGATTCTAGGATTCCTTATCATAGTATATGGCCATGCAAGGAGAATAACGATTTATAATCAAGGAACTATATCTAAGTCCGCACTAGAGAGTCATGTGAACGATACTAGTTCGAATGTGAAATTGTGTGATCGAGCGAGCGATCAGATTTGATATTGCGTACAGATGATATATGTACATCGTATGATTTTAGTAAAGCAAAAATGAAAAATAATATGATTTTGAATTATATGATTAGATATCATTGGGAAATAAGATGCAGGTATATATAAAAAAGAACTAATTGGATGCCTTTGATTTCATAATAAAATTTGGTTGCTCGACTAAAAGGTACATGTTTATATTGTTGATTGATTGATGGTTTTATGATTGAGCCACTTGGCTTTTATTTTCTTTTGCTGATTTGGACCCGTAGCGCTGTTTTGTAGTTGTTCAGATCTAGCCACACAAAGCAGACGTTGGCGAAATTTTTCGAAAATTTAAAGAGTTAGAAATTTTGAAGGAAATTTTCAATGATTAAATTTGATTTTTTAATTATAATTTGAAGTGATTGAATGGATAAAATTATTTAGAATCTATGTACGAATTTGGAAATTTATTAAAAGTAACGAACACGTTTCAACAAATTGAATCTTGAAAGTCAAGGTGTAAATGGATTGGGAAAGTTATTTCAACTAATTTGTTTATGAAAAGAAATGGGTTTGGGAATTTTCTTATTTTGGTTATTTCGAGGACGAAATTTTTTTAGGAGGGGAGAAATGTAATGACCTAGAATTTTATTTATTTTAATTTGGAATATTTAATTCTTTTAAATATTGAAAAGTTAAATTTATAGGTTAAATAACTTTAATTTCAAATATAGTGGTTTATTGGATAATTTAATTTTTAAATTTAATTGTTGGATTTTCTTAAATAATTGAATCTTAGGTTTTAAGCTTGATAAAATATTTTCAAATCTTATTAAAATTTTATTTAACAAGAATGAAGTTGATAGAACATTTGAATTTGATTTAAAAGTGAATTACTCGATTTTTAAAAATAACTCGTTTAAATTAACATATAAATATAACATTCCTGTGCAGTCTCGGATTTCGACAAAACCAGTTCCATTGGATCCATAATAGTGTACTATTATCGGATTTCAAATTTCATGGCATTTGGAGTTACATTTGATAGTACGGGATAGAAACGCATTGAAAATAATATAAAAAATTAATTTAATAATTAGATTCAAAAAGCTATCTTTTCCATAGGATCGAATTGGGATTGAAACTTGTTCCACTGCGTTTGGAATATGCCTATAACATTAGAAACACTGGGCAGCACACCTCTATAGGGGTTCGAAATAAATATCTAGATATTTTGGAATTTAATATATATATATATATACATATATATATATATATATATATATATATATATTATCACATCAGCCCACAAACTTACCCATCAGCTACCCTAACCTATGTTCATACCAATCTCTCCCTTTTTAAAATCACGCCCCTCTCTTTAAAATTCTTTACGCAAAAAAAGAAGCTTGCCGATCATTTCAAAATTTTCCAGGAATAAATTTTAGGAAAATCAGAAAGCTTGAATCTTTTTTGTAGGGCGGAGAGCTGTTGGTTTAAAGTTATTTGGATGGGTACACTTGGATTTAGTATGCTCGACTTGTTTGAGCGGTGGATAGATGAGCTAGGGCTGGAAAATTCATGAAGTCAAGGGGAAGTGGGATCGAGCGAAGCTGAATTTGGACTCGGTGAAGCAAGGAGTAGCTGGAGGAGGGAGATTTGGTCGGTGCGATGCTTGGATGGTCATCACGACTTTGGGGATGTCATGTTCGGCTGGATTATCACGTTGTACATGGGGAGTTTGGGTCTATGATGTTGGCATTGAGGATATGCTACTCCTGAAGAGAAGATGATTGGTGGTGTCGAAGTTTGGTTTCGTTAATTAGAGAGGAGTGTCAAGATACGGCCGTACATGAGATGAAGCTATAGGCGAATAGTTTGGGGAAGAAGCAAAGGATGGATGGGCCTGGCCTCTTTTTCTTGATGGGTATTGTAATTAAATTAAATTTTCGTAATATAATTTGTTTAATTTAAAATTCCAATTCCTATAAATTTCATAACCCGTTCGTTTTAGGTCCACATCCAACGCTGTCAGTTGCATTGGGTTCGTATTAGCGAGATCTTTACTATGGAACCAAATTGGTTGAATTTAGAACTTGAAAATTTTTCGGTTAAATTCAAATGCATTCGAATTTAATCGAAACCAAAATGCGATAGCGACAACAGAAAATAATGGTGAGTTAATCTCACTCATTTGGTTAATCGGTATATTTTTATAGTAATGAACTACTTGTTAGGTTGTTGAAATTGGTGATTGTTGAAATTAATTTAAGATGACGATATATCATCTTGAAATGCTATTAGATTGGTTGAACCGGATCAAGGTTCACGATATAGCATCTCAAATTGCAATTAAACTGCTTATGTTCATTTTTAAGCTTAATTCCACTATTGAATCATATATGTGTGAAATTGGTAAATGGATTGTTTTTTGAATTGCATTGTTTAATTATAACGTAAATTGAATTGGAATATATTGGTGTTTCTATTTGGCCAAATAAACACCATTGAATAATAAATGGAGGAGTTTTATTGTAAATGACCATGGTTAGTAGAATAAATTATCATTCTGCTATTAGATTAATTTGGACATTTATTTTAAGTGCTAGTGGATCTACACTAAAAAATTAATGTATAAACAATTGATTGTTAATTATGGATTCGATTTAAATATATGTCTGTTTTATGTAAATGCACGTAATTTAGCTTAGAAAGTTAAATTCAATTTAGTGGTAGCCTGTTAAGTACCATTGTGATTGTTAAGCCTCTTTCTGAATAGGGAAAGCTATGGTTTTTGGTTAACTTCAAATTCTATAATTTTATGTAAAATGTTTTATTAAATTATTATATATATATATACGAATTATTTGTTTAATTATTATTTTACAAATGTTTATAAAATCCTTTATTTAGATTAATTATGTTTTAGAGTTAATTGTTTATTTAATTTTGTTTAAAGAAATGAATTGTTTTATTTTTAGTGATTTAGAACTAGATAATTATTTCATTAATAATAGTTACTATAAAGTTAACTAATTTTTATCTAAAAGTTGATTAATTCTATTTAAAGGTTGATTTAGTTTATTTTTTTACATTTTAAAATGTTAAAGGTTAAATGATTATATTATTAATAAATGTTTTAAAAGTATTTTTTATTATCAAAAGGGGTTAGGATATTTTTATGACGTTTAAAATCTTATTTATTATAATTATGTAATAAATTGCTTATAAAAGAAATCCTTTATGTGAAGAATTGGATAAAGGAGTTTATAAATCTGAAGGTGGTTTGAAATTTGAAAAGGGAGTTTACAAATGGTGTGAAATTTGTAAAAGAATATTTCTCTAAGTTAAAATTTGAATTTTATAAAGAAGTTTTATAAATAGGTTTGGAAATATTTATGAAATAAAGAAATTTTTGGGAAGTAATGGTATGTTTTCATTGTGTAATTCGAGGGCAGAAATTGCTTACTATTTGGGATGTGTTCGCTAGGATAGCGACGTAACCATTGTGCAAAATGCGATCTATAATTGATTGCATGGCGAAAATTGGAAGGCAGAGATTGCCTAAGTAAAGTTTGGTTTTTCTGGAATAGAAATGCAACCATCGAGCTACGATCCATGGTCGATACCGAATGACACTTCTATATCTATTTTTTCAAATAGTTTTCAGTTATTTTTTAAAGAAAGAATTTGTGAATATTCTTATTCCGATGAAATAATCATATGAATGTTTTAATAAGGAGATTCGATTTTTAGAATCAAATTAAATGAGGCTTAGTGATTTCCCTGAAAAATGTGATCTATGATTGAATGTTTGTTTATTTGATAGTTAAATAACCGACAATCAAATCTTGGCTCAAATATGTAATTCTTCTTAATTTTAGTGGTAGGAAATGATTTCCTACTTAACACTGAAGGGTTTTAACTCTGAAATATCTTGGAGAAACATGGGAATTATATGGTACAGTTACCATTGGTGGTGCTATACTATATGTATAAACTCGTTGTTCTTCTAGGATAAATGATAAGGAGATTCGTCCACTTAAATGGTTAGGGGGTGATCCACGCTCTTATGTATTGTTTGATTATTTTCTAAAGAACCGGTATTGAGTATTCCAAAAATTGGCTATTGGCTTATGGAGCGTCCGAAAAGCAGGAGAGTGTACTCGTAAGAGATGACTTGGAACCGTTACCACTCCAAAACCTTATACAGTTCTTGGAGGAGTTTTCGTGTTATATTGAGATGTTGAAATCCATGTGTGGTTCCGAGACCGTTAGGTATGGGAATCCGTTGTGATTCCAAGATCTATTTGAGATGTGGAAATCTGTATGCGATTCCAAGGCTATTGTGGTGTGGGAATCCATATGGGATTTCATGATCTATTTTCGGAGCGGTGTATAGGCTGGAACGCCGAACGTAGCATCATCAGTGGAAATGACTAAAACCAGAGGTAGAAGGCATGGCCAGTAGGGTTGGCAAAACCCAAAGTGTGCAATCGGCTCCCTTTCCAAATTTAATTTTCAGGTGAATGGCACAGACTAATGCCATAAAAACCATGTCTTCATTGGGGATGCTTACTTCCTTCACCGTGGTATTAACCTGTTCATGAAATATTTTAGCGATTTGTTACATCCTTGGAAAAAACTAGATAGGGACACGACGTCTTTTGGCTGCACAGTATGGAGTTTGAACTGATCGAGGAACCTTATCGCCAATTGGTCAAAAGTAGAGATAGATCTTTGTGGAAGCCTAGCGAACCACATCAACGCAACCCCTTCAAGCATTTGCATCGAACAGCTTCAAAGGCATTTGCTCCGTCCATATACCAACTATATTTGTGCAAGTGAGATTTCAAGTCCTTTGTCCCGTCATAGGACGGAATAGTTGGCATTGTGAATTTTTCTGGATATCTCTCATTCAAGATTTCATCGGTGAAGGGAGTCTGACTTGGTGCAAATCCCCATTCATCATCTCTTTTATCTTTGCTCTCCTCCATTAGTCGTTTAACCATGTCCGCTATGTATGCCTCTGATGTCCGATAGTCCTAAGGATGATGACCAGTCATTGCGCCAAGTGTTTGACTTTGCAAATGGTCTTGGTGAGTGGGCTAAGGCCTAGGCTCTCTTGTCTTGGAGAGAACCACTCCTGTAGTGTCCTATTGCCTTGCGGTCGGTCAGATTGGAGCAGTTTAGGTATTCCTTGCATTATCAAATGCATTGGATTTTTCTTCCAGTTTGTCGTCTTGCTCTCCGTCCTCCAAGTCGGAAAGATCCATAGCTATGTCCTCTATAAGGGTCTTTTCTCCTTGGCTTAAATTCAGAATAGGTTTCCTTTGTGGCGAATGGAGTACTTGCATTTCAATCCATGTTAAGTGCTGTTGTCACCCTTTTTTGTGGCTATTTTTCATTTCATCTTTGTAGACGAGAGACGGAGAAATTCTCTTGTTCTATGGCAGCCGTGGGTTCAGGCATAGTCCTTAAAGCGGGATACGACTATAGGGTTAGGAGAGCGTTAAGCTTGTCCATTAGAGCCTTTTGGCTACTTTTCATTTTTTGACTGATCTCATCAACCATTTTATTTAACTCATCCATGGTAACAACTTCATGCTAACTGGAAGAGGCTGGCGCCTGATTCCCTAAGTTAGCGCCGTTTACTTCGGTCTACTGGGGATTAACATCTTCTCCAGCTACCACTGCCCCTATGGACCTTCCAGAGGCAGTTCTTCTTCTTCCAGGGGCCATTGGTTCCAAATAGTGGATTCTTCAAGAAAAGTTTAAGAATCTTACTTCTGGACCTTTGGGATCCAAAGCAGATAGATAGATGTGGATCCTAAGTTGGGTTCTCAATGAAAGCACTAAAATATTAACTCACAAAATAGATCAAGATCCTGGTTAGAGTCTGAAAGCACCAGCTCTGTTCTGACAGAGAAATATCATAGATCACATATATAGAAAAAGAAAGCGAACAGAGAATTTTCGTTGTGGTTCAGCTATTAACGAAGCCCACATCCACTTTATAGTTTTATTAAAGAGTGATTGTCGTTACAAGAGGTGTTTTATTAAAAGGCTTTGATTATCTTTAGCTAGATTGAATCCCCAGAGTTGGAATCTGCTGGAAAATCACAGTGAATTTCTTTGGAGATTGTTGTGAAAGAGGTAGAGAGTGAAGAATAATTCCAATAGAGCATCAGTAACCAATTCCAAAAGATCCAGTTTATGTTGCAGGTTGGATGGTATTTATATGGTTTGGAGAGCTTCTAAGCTAGGTCACTTCATCATCTGCTTGCAGGCAAGAAGGGAACGACCCAAGGGGGAGGGTTTGGCTCATGAATCGAGGCAAAAGCTAGGTCATCGGCAACCCATAGACTTGGCTCATTTGCGAGCCAATTCCTTAGACTCTTCTTTATTACACCCTTGGTTAGTTTGTTGTTGAATTAAATAGATGTTTAGGTCGCTAGTGATCTAAGCACTTAGGATTTTTCTGGAGTTTGGAGTTTGAAATATTCCCATGATCTTTTGTCGTTGTTGTCTTAGTAATGTAGCTTGGCCCCCGTTAATCCCTTTTCTTAACTTTTTTAGTTAAGTTTTGAAACATTCTGACAGCAAGAGGTTGTTCTATTTCATACCGGTTCCTGTTGAGTTAAATACCTGAATAACAGAAATCTAATCTATATTTACAATCTATTTGTTGCATACTCTAAATGGGGAAGGTCTAATAGAGAATTAGAAGCGGTATAAATCAGTACCCGTCTTCTTCTTCTTCTTCTTCTTCTTCTTCTTTAGATTCTAGAATTAGTTAGGATTTTCAGGTAAGAGGTTTAGACGTTTAATTCTTTTGATTTTTGATTCTATTCCTCTCTAGTTTTCGATTCTAATTTAATTTCTATATACAATTCACTTTATTGTATATTCCAAAAGACGAAGATCTAAAAGAGAGTTAGGTGTGATGGAATGAAATCTAGGTCGGAAGCAAACAATTCTCTATGAGAGAAAATATCAAGTTTTTCACATTTTTGTAATTGAACAACATTTATTTGGATTTGATGTTTACCTTGGGAAATTTTGGTAAATGAAAACAAAACATCTAAAACCTCGAAAAATTTCCCACTTAAATTTCAATCTTTGAATATATTAGAATTTCAATTGTTTGTATTAACATAGTAGGATCAAATCTGTAATTGAGATTTAGATAATTTATAATCTATTCCTCTTTATTTCTTTTAATTTCACTTATAGTAGTAAAAGGGTTCTAAAAGTGAATAAAGTTAGAAATGGTGTGCAAAGTATGAATTTGATTATATTGTAGTTTGCACCGCCAATTTCTATAAACATGTATGGACCCTTTTTCCACTTTACGGTGCTATGTGTAAATGTTGAATATAATATAAAAGATCTAAATTATAAGGATTATTTTCCTTGAATTAGAAGAAGCAAATTCTACTATGTTAATATGAAATGAGTTTGATATTATTCCTTTTTGTATACAAGTCAGTTGTCGGCTAAGTATATTAGCTATATTTTTATTTAGAGTTTGGACTTGTATGAGTCTGACATTTAAATTAATTAGCGTTTATTTCGCATGTGATTAGGGATATTTTATTCAAACCTTGTATGTATATATAAAATTAACGTGTTGATTACTAAAATTAATAACATATTGATCATATTGAGCGTAATGGTTTGCGTTATTAGAATAATTAGTTAATATGAAATCGTAGGAAAGTGGTTAATGTAAACTAGGGAGTCAATCCTTAACTAGAGGCATAATAAGAGGTTATCTTATATGACCTCAACTATTAATTATGTAGGATGGTATATCTATACAATAGTTATACATATGAAGTATGACTAAGTTATAGGGATGGGTAGTCAGTCCAAAGTTACACGAAAGTCTACCCAGTTAAATCTGGCAACTAGCGATGTGGATTTGCAGACTGATGTGAGATATTGCCTATAATAAATAACCCTAGTGGGCATGGGTTAGTGCTAATTATAAAGGATAAATCTGCCCAGTTAAACTGGCTACCAATACCTATGAATAATCAGATTAATCTGATATGTCATAGTTGGGTTATGAGTCATAAGTTACCCTATTGATACGATAAGTGAAATCTTTAGAAGGGGTCCGCTTCGAGTAGAGGTATTAAGTGGATGCGATAGGGTCTGCCTCTTTCCTTTAGAAGAAGTATAAAGTGACCTAATGAGATTTCTTATGATATTAGTTAGTGAGAACTGCATAGGGACCCGCTTTTGGTTAGGTTGGAAATGATAGGACCTGCGTATGTTATAGGTCTTAAATGGTCAGAGTCTATCTAATTACCATTAAAAAGGTATTAAGTGGTTTGGCAGTTCTCTCTCTTGCTTCGTAAATGATAGTGTGTTAGAATTTGAAGATGGGTTAGGTATTAAATAATGGGTACTTGCCTATTTTATAGGTATTAAATATTTATAGTATGCCTAATACCCAATAAAAGGTATTTATTAGTTTAGGTGCTTTCTCTTGCATCATTGATATTAATTGCGTTGGAGTTTTGGAATTGGATTAGAAAGGCCTTTAAGCTTACGTTAAAATTATTAAGTATGGCATAGTTTTAAATATGTAAGACATATTTCTAATCTATATAATACCGCCCAAGTATAATTATGGTAAAGCTTGAGTTTTTCATTTCACCAGACAATTGTTGTTTTGAACACTCTCATTACAACATACAGGTTAAAGGAGGCAATACTGATTTAGGAGACGAAGGTGGAGATGAAGACTTGTGGTAGCTATCTATCTATTTATGCTTTTTAAATATTTTAATGTACCCAGTTCAAACAAAATTAAGTTATTTTGAAATATTGTATTATGGAGGTTTTATGTAGACATATTGTGAGATTTGGTAATAACATGTATTGTTTTTGAAATGGTTTTCTTTTATGAAATAGGTACTTGTTTCTAATATTACATTTTATCCATTCTGCTATAGGATTCTAAAAGTATAGATCAATAGCTCTGTGTGCTACATATCATTTTAGTTTTATCAACCTAACAGCTCGCTTTAAGATGGGCCTAAAGTTCGATGGGCTTTTATCGAGTTGAAATAATGTCCGTTTCATAGCGACTTGTCACACTTGGTATCTGAAGTTTGGTTACCTGATCAATGGGTGTTGGTATACATATGAGTGGCATGCTTATTATTTTTGAAAGTAATTTTCAAAATATACTATATATAAATGCACACACTCTTAATTTGAATTAACTCTCTAAATCCTGATAGTAGAAGTAGTTGAAACCATATTCCATAAGGATGGGCGATGTGACTATGGGTTGGAAAAGTAAATAGGGCAAGGAATGTGTGACGAAGGTCGTATCGTAATTGATGTAAATAGAAAAGATTCTAACTCTAAAATTAATAGGATGATAAATGTGAAATAATAGGGAGTTGCATGAATTTAATAAGGATATAAATGGATTTATTAAAAAGATTATTAGGGTAATTATGGGGATGTAAAGAAGTTTTAATAAGAAAAGACGGATGAATAAATTAGTATCTTAAAAATTGTCCGATTAGAATACCAATCATTTATATGGACAATCAACATTTATAGGAATGGGAAATAATCATGTTAGGTAGTAATTAAATACTACAGGATAGTATAATTTGTAATCATCTGGAAGTAAGGGATGACAGAAGAATAAAATTCAATAAAAAGGATAATTAAAGTCAATTTCTAAAAATCCAACCCCATGTGAAAGGATTTGATAAAAATGATTTTTGGAAACTTCCTTGAAATTTTTTGAATAAACTTTCAAAGGATTTATTGAGAAGTTTTTATTTTGAAAGCAAAATTGGAAATTTAGAAATTCATAAATTAGAAATTTTGTTAAAGAAAAAGTTTGTGAGTAAACATTTTTTGGTAAAAAGGGGTTTTCGGTTTTGAAACTCTTAGCTTAAAAACTTGTTGGATCAAAAAGTTTTCGTTTTGAAGATTTTTGATAAAGGGATTTTTGTTTTTGAAATAAATGTAAAATAGAGCATAAGTTGGACTTGATAATTTTTTCTATTTCATAAATTTTGGAGTTCTTTAAATTTCTTCTTTTAAAATGGAAACATAACTTGATTAAAATTATCTAGAAACCATTTAAGTAGGAGAAATATAAATAGAGGCAATACTGGAAGATTTGGGTAGGGATAGCTTTGAAACTTATAAAAGAGGATTGGTAATCTAGCTAGAGATAATGTAGGAGAGAAGTAATGAAAATAGAGTAGGAAAATGGTAGGATAAGAGTTTACCTTGTCTAGTCCACTTTTCATTGTTTAAAATTATAGAAGATGTTTAATGTTTTAAATTAAAAGACCAATTTTATAAGGAATAGATATTCGATGTAGAAATTTTTTGAAATAGGAAAATTACTTTACTTCTTTATGGGACTAAGCAATCCTTTTTGAAATTTTGATATTTTGATTTAATAATTGAGTTTTTGAATGTTTTGGGTTGAGATCCCAAATTTAAAGAAGCACATTTTTGAGTAAAAATATTTGAGAAGGGATGTTACTAAGCAATTTAGAACCTTCAAATTAGGGTTAAGAATAAAGCGGTAAACGTTTTGAATATTGTGAAAAGTTGGGTCTAAATACTTTTGGATGTTTTTGTTCCAATGTTTAATAAAAATGGAATAAGATATATGAAGTAAAATAACACATGATGTTTATTGTTTTCAAGAATTCGATTCCCCATACTGTTTTGCAAGTTGGAAATTCTTTTGAAAAGATGCTTATAGGCTTTCTATCAAAATGTGGAAATTCTTTTGTAAGCTTGAATTTCCAAATGCCTCACAATGTGGATTTCTAAGTTTGTGTTTTATGGAGTAGATATGGATCGCTATCTATTTAAGAAAGGATTAAAAGTGTTATGATATGAATAAAATAAGAATAATATGTATAACCTAATCTAGAAATTTGAAATCATTCCTAGGTATTTATTTGTCGAATGTTGGTAATGTTGTAAAGGTATTCCGAATCTATAACTTGGTTGTAATTTAGGTTGCCATTGGAATATGAATTTTAATATTTTGATTTATTAGGAGAAGGTTCCATGTAATTTCCATAAACTATCTAATTCCTTAAATTTATTAGAGTTTAGGGTTTGAATTTACAAAGGGTATGCCAAAAGGGAAAGATATGTGTAAGATGTGGATATCTTTTCCCATAGTTTATATTGCCTATTTCAATAGAAGAAAAAGAAATGATCCCTTGTAATTTCAAACAAAGCAAAAATATCACTTGTGGTTAACTTATGGAAAATTTTAAGGGTAATGCTAATTGGAAGGATTACTCTGATAAAATAAAATATGAAAAGGAATGTTGTAGTTTAAAATTAATAATTAGAAATAAGAAATATATAAATAGCATAATTTACAACAATATTTGTATTAATTCTAAACAACATTGTAATTATAGGGCTAGAATTTATGGACATTAATTACAGATTTAATGGGCAATAATTTTGTAGTTGATAAAGAATAAAAAAGAAATCAAATATAGGACTGATTAAGGAATCTAATATGGTATTTATGGAGGAAGTGAATACTCATAATAAGTGTATTTTGAAACTGGTAATAGACTGAAATAGATTAAATAAGGATTGACCGAAGACTGTTAATTTTGACATTTATGATCAGTTATTATGGGTAATGAATATTTATGAGAACTGAGAAGGAAAGGTTAAGAAAGGTGGGTATTAGTGGAGTCACATTGTAGGAATTTACATCTTAAATTGGTAAGAATCATTAGACCCCCAACATCAGTGTGATGTTTAATTGCAGCTTCTAGTAAAATTTTCTTTTAGGGTATTGTGTCGTGCTCATTAGTTGTCTCCTTTCGGCAAAAGTGTTTGATATTGTATAAGATGCATTCCTATTTTATCATCGTGTTGATTTCTTGGATGAGATTAGACTGCTAAATGAATATATACATATTAAGGAACACCCTAAATTAGGAAATTTTATAAGAACACTTAACTGAAAAAAAAGGTAAAACTAGAAGTTATGAGAAAACTAGGTTAGAATGCTTCAAATCAAAGGCCTGTAGAGTGTCATGATTCACCTTGAATGAGTTAATATGTATAGGGTTATGAAGAGATTTTTTTTTCTAATTGGTCAAAGATGAAGAAAGAGTCGCTGAATTTGTTTGTAGACGTTTGACGTGCCAAAGGACTAAGGCTGACCATGAGGACCCAGAGGATTGTCATTACCAATTGAGATTCCGACTTGGAAATAGGAGCATACATCGATGGAATTGTAAATGGATACCTAAAAACCCAAAGGGGCAATGATGCTATTTAGTATATTGGCTCATCTTACTTCCTTCGGATGTAATAGACTGCAACATCTCTAGTGTAGTTTTATGTCAAGGAAGCTATGCAAATACATGGACTGTCAGTTGGCATTGTTATGATAGAGACCCTTTGTTCACTAGGGAATTTTGGAGGAATTTGTAATCTACTTTAGGAATGACTTTGGATCATAGCACTAATTACTACCCACAGACCGACGGTTAGAAGAAAAGAGTAAACAAGAATCTTAGAAGATTTGTTGAGAAATTGTATCATGAATTTTAGAGGATCTTGGAAAAGGTAGAAGGTTTACGTGGTAGATGAAGGCCACACAGAACCGTCAGGAGTCCTATGTTGATAGGCGAAGAAAGGAAATGGAGTTTTAAGTTGAGGACATGGTATTCGTCAATCTTTCCACTCCTAGAAAGGTTAAGATGTTTGGTATACTAGGGAAGTTGGCGCCGAGGTTCATTGGACCTCCAATTTTAGAGAAGGTGGGGAAACTTGCTTATAAGGCAGAGCTTCCGGACTACTTACCAAGAGCCCACGACGTCTTTCAAGTTCCATACTTAAGGAAATGCCAGCTTGAAATTGCCTATGTAGTAGAGCCCGATCAGTTAATTGATGTTGAAATGAAGCCCATCGCCCCTCATTCCACCTCACACAATATAAAGCATGTTACTAAGCGCTTTCAAAATAAAGAAAATTGGGTTGGTTTGAGTAGAAGGGTAGATAACCTAGTGGAAAGCGCATAGGAAACCGAAGAAAAGATGTATGTTTCTCATCCCAAGCTTTTCTCTCCAAAAATATAGGCATTTGATTGCATCGTGGTTGCTAGAGTGGATTGTAGGAGATGGTTACCACACTTTTTACTATTATTTTTGCACCTATATAGAATTTTATATATTTTTAAGATGCTTGCATACATGCCTATATGTCACGACCTTGAACTCATGCTAGTATTGTGCTTACCTACAATATGTTGCATACATAATCACGATGAATTTTTGGTTGAGTTGATAGTTGAGTATATTATTATAAATAACTTGGTTGTATAATATAGTTGTTGAGTGCACGTTACATTATCCGCCCTTGGTGATTTCACGGGTGAATTAGGGGGAGGGGAAGATTGGAACACCTTGTAAAATTTAATAAGAAATTTAATAATTAAAATAAGGACAAAAATTGAATTTTTCTAAATGTCAAAATTCGATCACATAAGTTGTACTATTGCATCTATGCCTTTTTTCGATCAATTTCCATATATAATATGTTGAAATTGGAGTTAAAACCGAGAAACTATGTTAGCGCCAAAAATGGTCACTAACACCCAAATCCAGATGAAAGCACCAAATAACAGTCACAACTCATAGATAGAATATATGTAGAGAGTAATAATGTGAAGAACAATCCAAATTAAAATGAAAGTAGTAAAGAACAACAGATTTTATAGTGGTTCGGCTAACTCCGGTCTACGTCCACTCCAGAAGTTTCCTTTTTATTGCTGTAATAACCAATTACAGTTACAAAATGGCAGAGTAACCTCAGCCTTAGAAAATAGAAAGCGAGAGAGCCAGAAGGAGAAGATCCCCTTTCCGAACCCCCATATGCTGTATTTATAGGCAAATCCTGAGTTGTTAGGCTTTCTGAATGGTTTAGGACCATCAAGGCCGTCCACCGAGCCATATACCTACACAATGCCAAGCCACACCGGCCTCTCCATAGTGCCGAGCCATACCAGCTTCACCATAATGCCGAGCCGCCTTACCAATGCCAAGCGACCCTGACCTCACCAATGCCAAGCCGTCTCACCAATGCCGAGCGACGTTCAATGCCAAGCGAGGTTCGATGCGGAGTGATGTCCAATGCCGAGCGAGGTTCGATGCCAAGCGACTTCAAATGCCGAGCGAGGTATAATGCCGAACGACATCCAATGCCGAGCGACTTCCAATGCCGAGGGAGGTATGATGCCGAACGACATCCAATGCCGAGCGACTTCCAATGCCGAGCGAGGTATGATGCCGAACGACATCTAATGCCGAGCGACTTCCAATGACGAGCGAGGTATGATGCCGAATGACATCCAATGCCGAGCGACAATGCCAAGCTGCAACCAAACGACCTTCTTGAACTTCCATACCTCGACTGGACATTGCCATGTCAGACGACCGAGCCAAAAGGTCGAACTCCAAATACTTCAAACCACTTCATTCGGACCGAACGACCTATCCCGATCGAGCATACGAACTTCGATTGTCTTGAAATTTCAAACGCAGTCTCTCCTAGCCTTGATCATCACTCCCAATTTATTCCGCCTTGATCGGAGCTTGGCCAAATTTTGATGACATTGATCACAACCTTGTTTCCAATAGATTTCTAATCCTGATATCCATCTGTTTCCAGCTAATTAGTTGATATTCCAGCCATGACCAAAGGGTGGGATAACATTTGCCCCCCAAAACATGCCATGCGATAAGAAGGTGTGTTCTTGGATAGTTCCGAATTCGATATCCGAAGTCCATAGCCATATCATCCGAGTGCATCGTTCTTGACTGCTCCGGGTCGATGTCCGATTCCACATCCGGCAACCAAAGCCTTAGCCAATTCCATCTCCATCCGAACTCGATAATCGAATCCTAAGCCATCCTTATCCAATAACCAATAACCGAATCAAGGATCTCTCCGGGTCGATATCCAAATCTGTATCCTCTTCGGGTTCTTACCAAGTGCAATCCACACCTCACGTCTGTGGCCCCTGTCCCTTGACGTTGAGTAATTGCTATGGCTTAAATTCTAAGCTAAATCCTGGTCACTCCGGACCTTTGTCGAGTATAGTCCATACTCGACGACCTGAAATAGTAACTGATAATATGGCACCTAAGTCCTAGGCCGAATCCTGGTCTCTCCGGACCCTTGCCGAGCATTGTCCATACTCGACGACCTGAAATAGTAACCGATAATATGTGGCCTCTAAGTCCTGGGCCGAATCCTGGTCTATCCGGACCCTTTGCCGAGCATAGTCCATACTCGACGACCTGAAATAATAACCAATAATATGTGGCCTAAATCCTAGGTCGAATCATGGTCTCTCCGAACCCTTGCCGAGCATAGTCCATACTCAACAACCAGAAATAATAACCGATAATATATGACCTAAGTCCTAGGCTGAATCCGAGTCTCTACGGACCCTTTTCGGGAATTGTCCATACTCGACGACCTGAAATAGTAACCAATAATATGTGGCCTACGTCCTAGGCCGAATCTTGGTCTCTCCGAACCCTTGCCGAGCATAGTCCGTACTCGACGACCTGAAATAATAACCGATAATATGTGGCTTAAGTCCTAGGTCGAATCCTGTTCTCTCCATACCTTGCCAGCATAGTCCATACTCGACGATCTGAAATAATAACCGATAATATTTGCCCTAATTCCTAGGCCGAATCCTGGTCTCTCTGGACCCTTGCCAATCATAGTCCATGCTCGATGACCTTTTAGTCAAAATCCAAAGGAAAATCTGATCAAAATTCAATCCGAAATCCAAATCCAACAGAAAACCAAAAATCCATATCAAAAATCCAAACCAAAAAACAAGTAAAACAGGGAGTTCAAACCAAACTCCAAAACCAAACCAGAAAAAGCAAATGTCCAAGTTAAAGGGAAAAAGCAGATTTCAAAAATCGAGGCGTCTCGGTAAACCATCATCTCATAGCATGCCTGAGGGTTATCTCCGACCCCGTACATGAGTAAGTGATTTAGATTACCCAGAGTTTGTTACTTATTTCAAACCATCAAGATTAGTTGATGACCAACCGGTCACCATTCCTGGGACTCACGCCCTCATCGTTCAAGGTAGACGGTGGTTGCTCCTATTCCACCGTCGCATTTCGAGTTTCGACATATTGTCGCAACTGACCATTCCTAACATGCTCCTCGATTATGTCCTCCAAATGCCGGCAGCTGTTAGTATCATGCCCGTCCAGGTCATGAAAAAGACAGTGCCTTCCCGACGACCTTTCGCGTTCTGAGGGCTCCCTCCTCGCCGGCCTTCGATACGGAAGGCGATCTCGAGTATCCAAGAATATCTGTTCCAATGTTGCACTCAATCCTATGTAAGTGGATAACTTTGGTTCTTCCCAGCGCTTCCTTTTCCCTTTATCCTTGTCCTTACCCGAGCTTTCGTCGGGTAGTCCTCCATCCTTAACCAGGTTTACTTCCTTTGACCTCATGTTCAAATAGGCATCCTCTTGTCGGAGAAATCTCTCAGCTTCATGAAAGAATTCCCCAAGATCCAACGGTGGGTCCCGTATCAATGATACTTTGAAATCCAAATTATCTCTGACTCCTGATACCGCAGCCATCAGAACCATTGATGGATCCGGCCGATCCACCGAAGCAACTGTTGCATTAAACCAAGTTAAGAATGTCCTGAACGATTCATTCGCCCGCTGTTTAACCGACGTCAACGTCATCACATTCTTTGGCCTTTTTATGTGAACTCGAAACTAACTTAAGAACCTATCCACCAGTTCTATCCATGTTCCAATGGATCCATCCTCCAGTTGCCTGAACCACATGGTAGCTATATCAGCCAAATATAGGGGGAAACATCGGGTTATAACCTCCTCTATTGCCTCCAGCACTTCCATATGCCTAGTGTACCTCATCAAGTGGTCAGTTGGATCCGTCTTCCCGTTGTACACTTCCAGAGCGAGCAGTTTGAAATCGGGTGGATTTCTAGTCGTCCTGATGTTTCGGGTAAACGGACTTTTCTTGACTTCCTCTGAATCCCTGTTTGTCGAACTTCCACGAATAGTACGCCTGATAATGTCAGGCAATCCAGCGTTTCCAACCAAGGGGTGCCCCCTATCCATGTTTCCAAACTGCCCTCCAAGTCCCCGAGGAAATTCTGGCACATATTCCTCATCACGTACTCCAGCATTTGGCGTCGGGCCACGTAGCGTAATCTAGTATCCCTCCATGAACTATTCCAGCATTACCTGGTGGTGTGCCCTCCAGTCTTGGTCCATCCAGATTGTTAGTCGTTTGTTGATTGGGAGCTGCCCCCTGCTGAACCACTCCATCTGCCTGCTGGTTGAGTTCCTCTGGTCCAGTTCCAAGAACTTGAGCACCTGCAGTTCCTGGTTGTCCAAATTGCCTAAGAAGACCCTGCATCATCTCCTCTTGCCGTTTCATCATCTGATCCTACATAGAATTCATCATAACCTGCATCTCGTCCCGAGTTATGTAGACGGATGCATGGTCCTCTCCAGCTCCAGAAGAGGCCGCTTGACTTCCTTCCTGATTGCTCTTTCCGTTGCTTGCTTCCTTATTGGTGGTTTAGACATTGCTTTCCAAAATCCGAATTCCTAAGCTTTTCAATCAAAAATTCAAGCTCTAAAATTCCTGAGTGCTAGCTTTCTCAGTGAAAGCACCAAAATGTAATCGCCAAAAATGGTCACTAACTCCCAAATCTAGACGAAAACACCAAATAACAGTCACAACTCACAGATGGAATATATGCAGAGAGTAATAATGTGAAGAGCAGTCCAAATTAAAATGAAAGTAGTAAAGAACAACAGATTTTATAGTGGTTCGGCTAACTCCGGCCTACGTCCACTCCAGAAGTTTCCTTTTTATTGATGTAATAATCAATTACAGTTACAAAATGACAGAGTAACCTCAGCCTTAGAAAATAGAAAGCGAGAGAGCCAGAAGGAGAGGATCCCCTTTTTGAACCCCCATATGCTGTATTTATAGGAAAATCTTGAGTTATTGGACTTTCTGAATGGTGTAGGCCCATCAAGGCCTTCCACTGAGCCACATACCTCCATAATGCCGAGCCACACCGGCCTCTCCATAGTGCCGAGCCACACCAGCTTCACTATAATGCCGAGCCATCTCACCAATGCCGGAGCCGCCTCACCAATGCCGAGCGACGTTCAATGCTGAGCGGCAATGCCGAGCAACGTTCGATGCCGAATGATGTCCAATGCCGAGCGATGTCCAATGCGGAGCGACTTCTAATGTGGAGCGAGGTATGATGCCGAACGACATCCAATACCGAGCGACTTCCAATGTCGAGTTAGGTATGATGCCGAACGACATCCAATGCCGAGCGAGTTCCAATGCCGAGCGAGGTATGATACCGAATGGCATCCAATGCCGAGCGACAATGTCGAGGCGCAACCAAACGACCTTCCCAAACTTCCATACCTCGACTGGACATTGCCATGTCTAACGACCGAGCCACTAGGTCGAACTCCAAATACTTCGAACCACTTCGTTCCGACTGAACAACCTATCCCGATCGAGCATACGAACTCTGATTGTCTTGAAATTTGAAACGCAGCCTCTCTTAGTCTTGGTCGTCACTCCCAATTGATTCCGCCTTAATCGGAGCTTGGCCAAATTTTGATGACATTGATCACAACCTTGTTTTCAATCGATTTCCAATCCTGATATCCATTTTTTTCCAGCTAATTAGTTAATATTCCAGCCTTGACCAAAGGGTGGGATAACAAACTATGGAAGTTTGGAATTTTTGAATTTAAAATAATTCAGATGAGTTTAAATTTAAATTTAAATCTAAGCATTTATGTTAAGGGAAACTAAATTAACAAGTGAATTAATTAAGCTAATTGTAATGATTATCCGTTTCGACCCTCAAAAATTGACACTAATACATCCACGGTATTCACGAGCTAAACATCCAAGTGCCAGAAAGACAAGTTGTAGGGGGCGAAAGAAAGAAAAGAAAAAAATCTTACATCACGACGAGTAATAATAATATACAATAGATCTTTATAAATGAATACTATAATATAATACATTAATCAGAGTAAACTAACCGTTCATAAGCCTAGACAATTATAATAACTTATCCTCATAAACACTGACAAATACAAACAACAAATGCAGTGGAAAAATTAAAGATATGTGAATACGTCTTGTAGGCAGCCAACTGATCTCTTAAAGCTCCAAAGCATCCATAACTAAATCTGGAAATATGCTCGGGCTAACCCGAGCATTATAAGAAAATAACACTCAAATAAGTCTGGTAAACTAGCGTGAGAAGCACAGATCAAATAGGAACTTAATGTTATAAAACCTTTTAAAAAAGTATCTCATAAGACCACGCCGCTCATAACCACGGACTGGTTTTTACCGTACGATAACCAATCCATTTCAAATTGAAGATCCAATGATATTTTAATAATGTCCTGGATTTAAAATAAATATATAATGCAGCTAATATGCTTGCATCTCACATTCCAGCATAGTTAGGCACAACTAAGTCCGTAAAGAACTTATTGGAGAATGGATTCGATCAATGACAAGGCTACTAGGCTACCGTCTGTCATAGTACACCTCTAGAAAAACGTATTGAGGGCCTCGCATGGACGCCTCACATGGAAAGACATGCCTACCCCCTCACTGGATAGTACCAAATATGTCATCACCCAGGTTGCCGGCCAACAACCGTACCGAGTTACTAGCATACATAAATGGGTCAATATCGATTTAGATCAGGTGATGGTCATTCCCTAATGGTAGAAAACCGCATAGCCTTGCAGCATATTCCTTATTTTAGTCATTCCAAATTATGAGGCTTGAGACCACATTTTATTTTTTATATAGCAATCCCACTTGGAACCCTAACACTACTCTCCAAGCAACAATGCAATGTTATCATTCATCCATTCAATTTGTTCTAGGACTAGATAAATCGAAGGCACTACTTCTGCTACATCCTTAAGATTAGTAGAAGCAGCCCTTGCACTTCAAAGAACTTCATCTTCAATTCCATCATTTTCAAGATGTCTCCAATTCGAAAGCTTATGCTGGTTAGAAGTGTTTTTGGATAATATATCTCTAATCTTGGTCTGTCTGAACCAACAACAATAGTTTCGAAAACTAGCCAACATTTGGTAGTCGGTTATTTAACTATCAAATAAACAAACAATCAAATCAAATATTTAAGTGCATGTGGAAACCAACCCTGGTTAAGAATATAAGCAACCACTAAGTCCCTTTAATAAATCCTGTTATTAATTAAAATTCCCTTTCAAATATTTATACTAAAATACCATTTTCAGAAGATATATTCACAAACCCTCTTTACTCTTTTCGATACTTGAAAAATATTGATATGCTTATCTCAAATGTATAAGTATATTCCCAAACCATTTCACTTTCAATACTTAGTAAACTTTTCCATATACTTATATCAATGATATAAGTATATTCACAAAACACTACACTTTCAATACTTAGGAAATGTACCCATGTACTTATCCCAATGGCACCAAATATTAAGAAAGATTTCATTTCCAAAACCATACTCAATTGGGTTAAAAACAAATGTCATTTAAAATATAAGCAAAAACAAAAATCAATCCACTTTTCTTTTTTGGTGTTAAGTATGAAAAGAATACATCGCATACCCCTATAATTTCATAAATTCCCTTTATAAAGTTCCTCTATAAAACTCCTTATTTTTTTATAAAAATCATTTATATTTACAAACTCTATTTATAAAATACCATTTATAAAACTCCTTTTATAAATCTCCAAATTTGTTTTTAACTAATTTTAACACTCCAAATTGTTTATAAAACAACTTTTGTAAAACTCATTTTTATTTATGAAACACTTTAATAAATCTCATTTACTTGTCATAAACCTTCAGTTTCAAAATTAGACGAAATACTTTACATAAAACGATCATCCCATATATTACTATAACTCCATAGAGGTGACTTATTATTTCGAATTATAAAAATGATATAATTTCCCTTTTATAAAATACTATTTACAAATTTATTCTTTTATTTATAAAATACCTTTTATAAATCTATCATTTGATTTATAAATTATCATTGATAAATCTATCCTTTTATTATGACATTTTATATAAAAACATTTCACAAATATTTATACCAAAAGATTTCTATCTTCTTTTGAAAACAAAATCACTTTATTTTAAAAGATAAATTCCCCTTTATTATCCTTTAAAAAACTTTCACAATATATTAACCTTTTAGTAAAACAAATATTTCTCAAAATTCTTTTTTATCATTTCCAAATATTTTAGAGAAGACTATCAAAAGGTTTGAAGTAAATGGAGAAGTTCAAAACCCATTTTAAATCGAATGCTATAGATAATTCCCAAAATCACATTTGAAATCATCGTTAGAATCAAAACCATTTTCCAAATCAAAACATCAAACCATCGTATTTTAAAATACTAAAATGAGGGCCAAAGTTACCATAGTACTTAACTAATATTGCTATTACCTTTATTACTAAAAAAGTTCTACTTTCAACATATATCATTATCATATCCAATGTGGTCGAACTACCAAATCTTGACATTCAACAATTTATATAATTAATATATAACGGAAATTAAAATCAATATTAATGAGAAATCCGGATTCCCCAACAAAAATTCCCTTTATTTCATTTATATATCATTCCCTTTTTAATGCGAAAATTCAACCAAATCAAAATTAATAAATCATGTAAACATGAAAAAAATAATTTTTTTATCTACTGTATATCATAAAGTATTCATTTAAAGGTGTGTTAACTCACCAAATTTTCAGTTAACACAGAAGCATTCCATTTTGATCTAAGATTGAACGATGTTAAATTTTAACTCAAATCCTCACTTACCCTAAACTCGATGAAACTACTTCCAGTGCATAGATATTACTCTTACGAGTGCAATGCAAAAGATCAAATCTCGATTGGATCTTGTTTGAAGAAGTTATAGATATAAGATTTTGAATTTAAATTTTTTTATCTCGTAGGATCTAGTATTGTATAATCAAATTAGAAATTTCTATTAAAACATGAAATGAAACAGATAATATAAAGGGTGTGAGGGGCTTCCAAAAGTGGAGCAAATCTTAGAAGTGCGTTCGATTGATTCAATATCGATGAATCTTGAAAGGAGAGTCGAAGGTTGGAACGAACATATACAAAGAATTCTTGAATTCCTTGGGGATTCTTAATTGAAACTGAGCTAACTAATTTTTATTAGATCATTTGGATTAGTTATAATTATATCGAATAAAATTTTTAAACATTTTATTTGACTTTCTGAATCTATTCCTTACACACATTCAAAATAAAAAATTTCAGTTAAAAAGAATATTTGCAGTTTAAGCCTCACTCACTAGGTTACACTGTTGTAACTTAATTAATTACGCTAGTTACTTTATTAACATTAATTACACTCTCTCCCTAATCCTTCTTCCCAAAACCCTTGTTCTTGTACACGATCGAGATACGCATCAATGGTCGCATGCACACGCACCCAAACTCCACCGTTACTCCATGAAATCCAACACCGTCAATTCCATCACTTCATGTTCCACCTCCTCTCCGCAATGCACCCGACATGCTAGACCTCCGTAGGAATATCATGACCTGATGCACTCTATTCGAAAACCCTATTCTCGCTTTCATCCATACAAAGCCGCACCCTCCTAAAATTTCACCACCGACTCACTTTTGCACCACAAATTCAAATCCAACCTCGATTTTTCCAAACTCCGCTTAAATCTCTCCCGGAGTCAAACCCTAGTTTATGCCTTACATGTCGATCATCTTAAATCACAACCGCACTCTACAAATCTTACATCGATTTGAACCCTATACTCATACAATTCAAAGAATCTTGTTTTGCATTTTTTTCGTTGGGTGGATTATCTGATTTTGATTTTAGAAGGTGGTGGGTTGATTTCTTCTATTTATATGGAGGGGAAATAGAAGAGAGAGAAGAAGGAAAATAAAATGAGAAGAATTCTTAGTGTGATGGTTCGTATATTTTGCAATCTCAGTATCTCGCTACATGGAATATTGTTTGCATACAAATCGCGTATGATAAAACAAATTAATTGTCGTGTAAAAATGCAAAATGATTTCAAAACAAAAATAAAACACACCGATTATTATATTCTGTAAAATTTCTAAAAATTTAATTATCTGTCGTAAAATACGTCAAACGAAATTTAAATATTTTCCAAATTAAAAATGGAAAAATCCTATAAATTGAATTAAAAATACTATAATAAAAATCTAATCTTTTTTATTAAAATTTTATTTTCTTATTATCTATTAAATTCGAATCAAACTTGAACATTTAAATAAATTAAATATTCCCATTCGAAAAGTTTAAAATTCCAGGTCGCTACATTCTTCCCACCTTAAAAAGAATTTTGTCCTCGAAATTTCCAAAGGGAGAAAAACGTCTCCAAACCCTTAAACTTATAAAACCCTTAATCAGAATAAGTTATTAATCTTATAAAATCCTTTACAGAAATATTCGATAGCACCTCATTTGCACGGCTCAAATCGAAAAAACTATAACTTGCCACTAATGGCCCAAATGAATAAAGAAAACAAAAACCCAAAAGCGGCCTTCCATATTTGGGGTGTAAAATCATCAACAATAGTATATGCTTATGATATATCCTATAGAGTGTGTATAGCATGTAGCAAACACACCCGTTAAGCAATAAACACATCATTTTGTCGAGATATCAAACTCTAGTTATGAAACCAAAAGCCACAAGCTAGCCTGTGCTTCCATATACTTGAATCTCACTGAAAAATGCCATCAAACTATATAATTTACATTTCGAATAAAAAAGCATACAAAATATTAAAGCTCGTATGATGTACATATGTCATTCGTACGCAATATCAAATTTGATCACTCGTTTGATCACACAAATTTTACTTCCGAACTAGTATTGCTCACTCGATTTCCCTAGTGCAAACTTTGATTAGGTTCTCGATTAGAAATTTTTATTCTCCTTGCATAGTTATATACCATAATAGAAAACTTAAGAATCGTATCAAGAATATGTACCAATTGTTCGCTGTCAAGAATCGAGTGAAAAATCCTTGTTTAGACTAATGTAAATCACCTCAAAATTATGTACTCGAATCTGGATCAAGAATAATTATGCAAATAAAATGATCTACGTACAATTTACATATTTATTCCATTGGTGTCTTAACTACAACCAATTATTTTTCATTTAAATCAATTTCATTTTTACTTATTTCATTTAGTACTAATTCTTTTATGAAGCGATTCATAAAACGATTAGTTAAGTCATAAACATCGAATGAAACACACCTTATGTTTACCAACACTTTAAAACTTAAGTTCAAATTCGTATAGCACTCTTTTACATCAAAAGAATATATATACACTTCCAAAATTGTTTACTTAAGCAGGATGTTCAACAAATTTAAAACTTACTTAAACTTACTATCTCCTCAATTTATTAGTTACAAAAATTAATTATCTTTAATTTTTAAAAAACTTCGCTTCAATTTCTATATGAATTCAGAAGTTTCCGACTGTCCAAAATCATCGAAAATTCCATTCCATTTCAATAAATGTGCAACGACCTTCATTTTAAATGCTAAATAAATGAATATTTAAAATAAATTTTAAATAATAAATAAATGAATTTTTATTAACAAATAAACTTATTTTAAATATTTACTGATGATGATAAAATCATTTTTAATTTTTTTTACCAATATATATGGTTTAGAAAAAATAGAAAAAGTGACCGAAAAATATTTTTCGAGATCTTGATTTTTCGTCAGTTAAAAATTATCGAAAATGTCATAGCACTACTGTAAACACATATATACACACTGTAAACTATCTTAACATGATGTGTGCATGTATATATTTTCTCACTCAAGTGTGTTTGTGTCTAAGAAAGATAAAATGAGATTTTATTAATAAAAAATATATATACAAATATCAACATACTAAAATATTTTTTCTCAACACAAAGGAATTGGGTGCATAGCATAAATAGTTACATGATGGAGGGGTGTACAAGGGGAGGGTAGATCATAAGGGAGGGGTATGGGGGTGAATGCATGTGTATATATTTAATTCAAGTCACTTTACATATTTTAAATATTTTCCTAAGCTTATAAATACCTATTTCCTTTTATATTTCTCATTTTACAATCCCCGTCTTCATTTTTAATTTCATAAAAGCTTGAGAGAAATATCCGTGGCTTCTCTTCAATAATTTTAAAGCGAGGAAAATAACTTCTTTTTGATTCAAATCTCTTCTAAATCTCACTAAACACTTCTACAACACCTCCTCTTCCAAGTTGCAAGACCATGTCCACCAAAATGACCCAGGTCGGGCCCAATTCCACCCAGGCTGAGCCAAATCTTGGTGCTTAGTCACTCAACAACTCCCTTTCTGCTAGTTAAGACCAAGTTCTAGCTTGTGTCCAAGTTCTAGTAAAAGTTCACCTTGAGTTAGTAAAGTTTCGGTGAGTAAAACTCTGTTTTTGGAAAAGAAAACAACTTGGTATTGATGAACTATATGTTGTAAAAATATAATGTTTGTTGTATCGAAATATCAATGTTGTTTGGATGATATATGATTGCAAATTGGTAGTTTGGTGTAGATTCGTGATTTAGATAATATGTTGATATATTTGGATATGAATACATGATGTTGGTTTGTGATATGATGGTAATATTGTTTGTGAAACAAAAACCATGTATGTAATCAAATGGTTATGAAACTAACACTTTAAATGGTCACAAAGGACTTGAGATCTAATGCAAAAAGAAAAGGAAAATCTTGTTTTCTAGTTTTGGCTTTTGAAAACATTTTCCAAATTTAAATCCTTTGTTTTAAGTTTTTTTTCAAACATTTCAATTAAATTTTCAAATATGTCGTAGATAGAGTTAAAGTGTGATTTCCACCTAGAAATCAATTCTAGCGAACTGCGCTTATAGCGATAGTCGCTATGGATGCAGTTCGAGAAAAATTCACGATTTCAAGTTTTAAAGTGTTCTTTTGGATTGTTCTTGAAAAATCTTTTCAAACAAATTAAGTAAGTCTTAATTTCTATTATTTATATAATTTAGTTAATTAAGTAATTAGGTTAAGTAATTAGAGTTCAAGAAATTATTAACCAAGTTAATTACTTTTAATTACTGAAGTTTTAAATAATGGTTAACTAAGATAAAAGGAAATTAATTTTATTTAATCACGGTTATTAGTTAATAAATTAGAGTTAATTATTTAATTATAGGTTAATTATTCACTTAATTATTACTTAATTAAGGTTTAACTTTAAATGTTATTTAATTAATGTTTAAGTATAAATAAATTTTTAATTAGTTAAGGTTTAAATTTGATTAATTTTGATTTAATCAGGATTTATTAAAGTCTAATTAAGTTTTTAACTTATGATTTAATCAAAATTTATTATTTATAAGAAGCATCTTAAAACTCTACTAGTTATTTATTTTAAACCAACTTTCTTACTAAAGTAAATTACTTTTAACAAGAGGATCTCTTGTCCATGCTATTAAGTAAAATGAATTAAAGTAGTTGTAATAAAATGTCGACATGTTTTATTAGAAGTAAATCGACATGTACTTATCATAAATACTACACTTCAGGAAGCGATGAATAAAAGGGAGTTAATTTCAATAAGCAGGTCCTGATAATCAAAGTATATGGAACGTATGTTCATATGTAAATCTTTAGACCCCGATAATGGAATGGTTCACTATAAACAACTTGGCGCTTTAAAATTATCGAACATTGGTTTGGAGAGGCCAGGACCAGATAACAGTTGTTATTCGAAAACCAATTCGAAATAGTGAAGTCAAGGTCCAAGATGAAGGCTTTAAGTTCAAGGGCTATTTACTACTAACTCCGAGGGTGATTCCAAAATGGGTGTAGCAGAAGTAGTGCCTTCGGTTCGTTCATCTCCTGAACGACTTTAATGGAAGAGTGCTAACATTGTGTCAACATCTGTAAGGCAATGTTAGCATTCCAAGTGGTAATGCTATAGTAAAGGTAAGATTAGCCTCCTGCCTCATCAATTGGGAATGACTAAAATATGGGAAATGCAGCAAGGCTAAGTGGGTCGCTCCCATTTGGGCTAGATCACCCTTATCTAGAGTCCATACTATAAATTCACGTATGCTTCAATATGATTGCTGGTCCCAACCAAGGGGTGATCAAATTTGGTACTATCCAGCTAGGGGTAGACTAGTTTTGTGTTGGCGGGGGATCCCGGTCTGGTCCTCGGTGTTATTTTATCTAGAGATGCACCGTGATTGGCGGTACCCTAATAGCGCAGTCATTGCATGGAATTCATTTTCTAATATGTGTCGTACGGACTTAGTTGTACCCAAATATGTTGAAATGTAAGATGCAAGCATTTTAGTAATGTTCTATTTTACTTGGAAAACCTAGACATTATGATAATATCACTGAAGGTTTTATTAGAGTATTTTGGTTGTCTAAAGTAAAAACCTGTCCATGTTTATGTGTGGCGTGGTCTTACGAGATACCTTTGGCATTTTCAAAGTATTATATAAAAGTTAAAATTAATTTGTTTTTAGTTTGCTCAGTCCAGACCCATGTCTAACATGGAGTTTATTTTGTTTTTTCCTAAAATCTTGGATACTCAAATTTGTATGAGTAGCCAAGTGATCCAGGTTTCTCATAGAAGCATTTTAGAGAGCAGGCGGCTTCACTGTTAGCTAATTATTTTTATTTCCGTTGTTTTTGTGTACGATCTATGTATTTTGTATGGGCAGATAGTTATAACTGTCTTGCGTTGCATTATTATTATGGAAATGACTAAATGACTAAGTATAACTTTATATTATCTATTATATATTGATCTGTTGCGTTGTGAGATTCTGTAATTGTTGAGTTCATCTTATCTTTTTTTTCTACCCTTAATGGCTTATCCTTTGGAGTAAGAAAGGCAGTTTGTTACATTTGGTATTAGATTTTAGGCTAAGAGAACACCTAGGAATTGAGTTGGGGTCAACTTCAAGAGTGGGCGTTTGTAATTTTTATTCATACCTATACATATATATCTCTGATAGATAGATCAGCTTTATTGGTTTGATTAGTACCCTTCTTTCCAGATTTATCTCTTTCAAATATTTTAAAGATTATCTTACTATGTCCAGGTAGTAAGATATGAGTAATAGAGGCAAACGAGGTAGTGGAGCGAGTACATTACAACTACAATTGGTCAAAAACCAAATCCAAGAGGAGTTCGAATTATCGAGGAGGCAGCACCAGAGCAGCCTAGAGTGAATTTCGTGACCTTATGCAAGGAATACATCAATCTAGGATGGAAACCATTTAAAGGAACCAAGTCTTTTGTGGAAGTAAAAGCTTGGTTCCAATCTTGTGAAAAGATTTTTAAGGGTCTTAACTTATCAAATGAAAAAAAAGGTTCTTAGCAGCTTGACAACTACAAGAGGGGCAACAACTTGGTGGGAGTCCCTTAATGCAAATGTTCCAGAAGAAGAGTTTTCATAGGCTTGATTTAAAGAAGTTACTAAGGGCCAATTCTTACCAATAGTAGGAAAGACCAGAATGTACAGGAACTTCATGGACTTGAGGCAGGGGATCTATCTGTAGTAGAATACGAGACAAAGTTCAACGAGCTATTTTGTTTTGGAACTGAATTGATCAATACTTCATTAAAGAAAAATGAGATGTTTGTTTTCGGTATGAGAGAAGTGTACCATGAGAGAATGAATGCTCACGTTAAGAATAATGTTTTAGATTTGGTTGATACAGCTCTAAGGTATGAGACCTTAGAAAAGAAGAAGCGTACTCTGGTAGCGCCTAGTGGAAATACCAAAGGAAACAATTCTAACAAGAGAAAGTTTAATCCTAATTGGAAGAAGCAAGGAAAAGGAAAACATAGAGAAGGTCAAGAAGGCAAGTCTAAGGATAATGGTTGTTATATTTGCAAGTAGAATGGATATATTGCTAGGTACTGTCCAAATCGTGAAGTTCCAAAGCAGCAAAGTGGACCCATCTCTCCAATGTCTAAAAGACTCTTTGTTTTAATTGCCATCAGCTCGACCATATGGTGAAGGATTGCCCACTCATGAAGAAGGTGCAACAGCCTAAGGTGTACGCTATTAAGGATGAACCTTCGACTTCAATGGATGTGAAAGGTAAAGGCTTCCTTAAAGGTACCTTACTGATTAATTGTATATTTTTGAACAATATTTGATACTGGTGCCTGTCATAGTTTTACCTCTTTAGAATCAGTAAGCAAATTTCACCTTACTCTGAGTATTGTAGCAAATTTCACCTTACTCTGAGCAAATTTCACCTTACTTTTAAGAATATGCTAATATCTGACCTTTCTCGTCACTTTTCTTGCGACCTGTATGTCTTAGAGTTTAAATGGTTTGACATTATTCTTCTCATGGTTGGTTATGGAAATATGGAGCTGTTTTAGATTGTTATGAAAAAAATGTATCATTAGTAACCAATTTAGGAAAATTGCTAAAGTATCATGTGAGGGACCCGGTATTCATATGTGTAATTTCTTATATGCCCTAGAAGCATCCTAAGAAAATTTAGGATCTATCGAAGTTGTTAAGAATTTTCCCGATGTATTTAAAGAGGTTAAAAGTTTTCCCCCGCACCGAGGGATAGAGTTCCACATTGATTTAGTCCCTAGTGCAAGGTCTGTATTTCAACCTAGGGGAACGATGGCTCTGAGGGTGAGAGAGGAGTTGGTAAGTCAAACCCAGGACCTAGTAAGGAGAGGATTGATTAGACCTAGTCGTTTAATTTAGGGATCAACTTTGGTTTTTGTGGCTAAGTCGGATGGATCTTTAAAGTTGTGTGTGGATCATATGGAGTTAAATAAGCTGACAATTTGGAACGATTATCCCTTACCCCACGTCGATGGTCTTTTTGATCAACTTCATAGGGCTATGATATTTTCGTAGATGGTTCTAGCTATTGGATTTCACTATTAGAGATTTGCTAAAGATAATATACCCATAACTACGTTTATGGGCCTTGACTATTTCTTTGAGTGATTGGTTATGCCTTTCAGGCTAATCAATGCATCTGTATATTTTGTAAACCTCATGAAACATGTTTTTCGAGACATTCTTAAAACCTTTTTATTAGTTTTCAATATTGACATCTTTAATAATTTTGTGTTAGTTTTAATCGCTGCGTTGTTACTTTATATGAAACTATCTTATGTACTTATTTTTAGCAAATAATCCATCCTAGAACACCGAAGGCATTACAAATTGGCAGAACTTGCCCATATTTTCTTAATAAAATTGCTTTGCCTTCTGAACCAATAATTTTTTTTAATAAAAATAACCTACTAAGTTGACGGGGTCAAATCGGCTCAAAACCGTCCAATCACTACTGGAGATAAATGGAATCACGTTCTCGAAGCATGAACTCCACATGTTGCCTGAAGATCAATAACATCGAGGAGTCCAAAACAGTTCCAGATCGACGGGTCATATCGATCCTAAAAGCCACGCACTTAAATAAGCCATGCATTACCCTTTGGAGCCATGGAATCATACTCTCGAAGCATAAAATCCTCATGTTGCCTGAAGATTGGTAACGCCGAGGAGTCCCAAACTGCTCTGGATCGATGGGTCGTATCGATCCCAAAAGCCGCCCACTCCCATAAGCCGCGCATTACCTTTGAGCCATGGAATCACGCTCTCGAAGCATGAATTCCTCACGTTGCCCGAAGATTGGTAACGTCGAGGAGCCCTAAACCATTCCGGGTCGACGGGTCGTATTGGTCCCCAAAGCCACGCACTCCTATAAGCTATGCATCGCCTTTCGAGTCATGGAGCCATGCTCTCGAAACACGAATCTCAATTACACAAAGATCAGTAACGTAAAGAAATTCAAAACCGTTCAAGATCCATGGGTCGTATCGATCCCAAAAGCAGCGCATCCCATAAGCCGCACACACTTTTAAGTACGAGCATTGCCCCGACAATATCGGGAAACTCGTTCATTGTAGGAGTAACCAAAATCAATCCACTCCCATCATCATGAGTAATGGGTATGAATCTGGCAATGGCCAATGGTCATGAATCGGCGGAAAACAAGTCTGATTACAGACATCCAAAAAAAAGTCACTCGGATCAACCGGTCATTCGTCAAGTGTTCGGAGTGACCAGCCTTGTGAACTGAGGGGCGCACACACTGATATTCAATGAAATACTCAGAAAAACCAAGCACTTTATAGTTTTTTTACTCCAAACAAATAATTTTGGCGATAATTATAGAACTAGATGAAATAGCAGTAAATAAAATTGACATAAGTGCATGAAACATAGATAAGTGATAGGTAAATTTACAACCAAAATGCCAACATTGTATTACTTATAGAATTTTCTAAAGAAATTCAAAAATGTGGATGCCGTACCCATACAATATCGGCCAAGAAAGAGAAAAATACAGATGCTACAACAATCAAAGTAGTAATTGTAGACTCTACACTTGAACAAAACACGTATCAAGCAGAACAAAATGTCCCAAAAATTGGCTCCACTGCTATTCGGACTTGTCAATGCCTTTTTCCGCCGCTCCCCTTCCCACATATAGTTGGAAGTTTCTGCTTCCCTTCAAAATCTCAACCAGGGGTAGTGTCGCTGCATGCGATATAAATTCTCATTGGTGCCGACATCTCCTACCCACTACTATCTTCTCGGAAGCCTCCCCCTTAGGCCTGCGCTTTCGGGATTTGCGAAAGATCCTTGAAAATTTTATCGCTTCAACCTTTTCCTTCTTAATAGCAAGTAGTTGTTGTTCATATTTATGCAGCTAGCCAATCTGCTCCTCTACTCTCGAGCTTCAGCTGTAATGAAGTCGCCCTCCAAAGATACAGAAGGGTCGTCTAAACAATGAATGCAGTAATCTACTCGGATTTTGGCCCTGGCTGCGAGCCAGATGCAGGCGCAGCAATCAAAGAGGTTGCATAGATAAGCGTCAAGGTAGTTGAAATAGCGACAAACCCAAGCATCGACGAAACCAACAGTTAGTAGGTAAAGAGGACGGACCTATAGGATCAAAAATGGAAGCATTAAGTTCATCTAGCTCTTGTGGTGTGAGCTAAAAATTCTCAAACTCAAGGGAAACAATAAGGTTATCTGCATCGTAGGAATGGCCGAGAGTTTCGATTTCATATTCGCCTCCTTCTCCTTATTTTAATGGCTGTAAAATCTTCGAAGAAATTCCAGGGCCATATGAAGTTTTAGAGATGGCCACCAAGGGAACAGAGGACAAAGTAGCACCAGCAGAACCCGCTAACTGATCGCAAGGCTGTCTTTATGGTCCGCCAGGCCCAGAAATAAAATGCTTCGCAATGTTTTGGAAGTTTCAGTCATAATATCATCGGCAGCCTTCTGTTCCTTCTATATTCGAACGACCTTTCGGGCCTCTACCAGTGATTTCTTTGATTCCTCATTGTGGCAGACACCCTCCAAATCTCGCTCGGTAAATACATCCCCATTTTCTCAGAAATGGACCAAGATTTCTTCCCAAACCACGGTCAGAGTACGTAGAAATTTAGGGCCCATATAGCTGAGGCTCCCCTGATGCACTAAGGAATTAACATAGAAATTTAAGATGGTATCGTCCATTTTCTCCATCTTTCTCTCGAAAGTGTCCTACAACTCCAGGTATTCTGCTGTTATGGCAGCCTTCTCAACTTCAACTCGAGCCTTCTCAGTGCCAAGCTGCGCAAATCTTTCTAGGAGCGAAGCGATCATTTGGGCTTGATTAAAAACGGTCTTGTCGTGGGATTCCATAATTCCAACATATTCAACAGTTGTCTTATTATTCCCTTCAACTACTTTTTCATGGTCAGCAATGGTCTTCTTTTGAGCTTCAATAATCATGTCATGGGCTTCGAGCTCTTCTTTCAACTTAACTTCGTCCATAAGGGCCTTCTTAATTTCGTCTTGAAATACGATCTTTATTTTTGCATGGGCCTCTCTCAGTTCCATTAGCAAGCTGGTGCTATTCTTACTCTCTTGGAGTATTGCATCCCTCTCTTGTATTAGTCGCTCAATTGTGGCATTACATTCTGCTAACGCCCTCTCAAAAATTGTCTTTCTTCGATTCAAAGGAAGGATCTCTTGATAATTATTATGGTTCATGTCAGCCAGCTACTTGCATAACTTTTTCCATCCCTCAGCTAGATCTAAATCACTTTGAATCGCTTGAAGCTGGGGCATATAGCAATCTTTGAGGACTGGGCGAAGGTCGCAGTCAAACTTAACTTTCTTTAAAAACTACCTGGAGAGCGTAGCTTCAAGTCTAGGGGGAATAGATGGAAGAATGTAAGCCAGCCTCCTGTGAGGACGCGAGGTACCAAAAGCGGGCACCACATGAGTCGACATGGCTTGTGATGAAAACGGAGCTTGAACAGAAGAAACGGGAATTTCAATGCCGATAGAAACTGAGGCGGGGCAAAACCATGATGCTTAGAAAGTTGAAAACCGCGATCAACCTTTGACTTTTTGGACAGTTCATCTCGGTCATTAGAAGTTTTTCTCTTCTCATAATCACTCTTATATGTCTGGCCCTGTTCTTTGTCATCCCTGTGATGAGCCTCAACCTCCACGTATTTTTTCCTCCTCCACTCTTCCTCGCTTTCACGGGACTGGTAGCGGCTTGAAGATTGTCTTGACAAACGTTGAGAATCAGTGAAGATCGTTGTAAAGTCTACAGCCTTTCATGGTACCTAGCATTAAGAATAAATAAAGAGCTTTAGCAATGAGAAATAGGCCTAAATAATGCATATTCAAGTGAACATGACCCTAGTGGAATGTATAATGTGTCATGGGAGGCCTAAAAGGAGGTCACAAACCGAATTGGGAAGCCACCGTGGTAGAAATCGGGCTGAGTCTAGACATGATATGACCAAGTTGAGGATATGTTTCCTTGAATTCAAGATCCTCCACCATAAATTCATCGATATCCATGTAAACGTTGCTAAAATCCCCAAAGTCTATGTCAGAACCTTTAATCAGGAAACCTTGACATCGGTCGGCTGTTGGGGGAGAATCTTTAATGCGAATCCCTCGAGGTTGCAAATCCGAGTGAATGGGACTCATTCCCGGAGCCTCATCATACGATTTGGAGTCTTCGTCACTAGAGCCTGCATCGAAATCATCATCACCACAGGAGGAGTCGTAGCGACTATTCGCCTGGACACATTTCGATACGTGTTGAATATCGTCGAAAATTGCATGTCATGCACTGAACATTGATCCCAAGTATACACCAGTAAAGTAGAAGAGGCGCAGACCTGGGCCCCGAATAGTCCAAGGCGTTGAGAGACGAAGTAGACAAGCTGATGGCTAAATGTTTTATCCATGATGCGACCTATCCCAAATATGTATCTAACTCGGTTTTTATTAAGAAGTCCAATGGGAAACGGCGGACCTATATTGACTACTCGGACTTAAACAAAAGCTTGCCCAAAAGAAAACTTTCCCTGCCCAGAATTGGCTAGCTTGTAGATCAGACTGCCAGACATGAATTTCCATCATTTATGGATGCATTCTCGGGATACAACCAGATCCTGATGTATTAACCCGATTAGGAAAACACCAGCTTCATCATCGATCTAGAATTATACTGCTATATGGTAATGCCATTCGATTTAAAGAATACTGGGGAAACCTACCAAAGGTTAGTGAATGCCATGTTCAAGCGTTATATCGAGAATACCATGGAAGTCTATATGGATAACTTGTTGGTTAATTCAGGAATAGCTTCCATCTACTTGGATAATCTCGCCAAAATGTTTGAAATACTCTGAAAATATAAGGTAAAGCTGAATGCACTCAAATGTTACTTCGGGGTAGCCTCCGGAAATTTCTTGGGATTCATAGCGAGCGCCAACGACATTGAAACAAATTCAGAGCAAATTACTGCCCTACGAGAAGTCGAAGCCCTAAAGAACAAGAAGAAGTTACAAAGATTGAATGGGAAAGTAGCAACGCTAAGCCAGTTCATGTCAAAAGCCACCGGTAAATGCATACTATTCTTTGATGCACTAAGAAAGGAAAGAAGAATTTTGAATGGAATGAGACTTGTCAAATCACGTTGAAGAGTTGCAATGACATATGGAAACCCCATTGATCCTATCAAAACCAATAGATGGAGAGGACTTGTTCGTCTACTTAGCAGTCTCACCTTACGCATTAAGTCCTTTTGTACGTGAAGAAGCAATGATCTAGCAACCCGTATACTACATTAGTACGATTCACTATAGTTGAGAAAATTATCCAAAACTGGAAAAGCTGGTGTATTATCTCTTGATCGCATCCAGGAAGTTACGGCCATAGTTCCAGGCAAACTCGATCAAAGTATTGATCGATCAACCCTTAAAGCAAGTATTGTATCGCCCCAAGACATTCGGGCAGCTCTTCAAATAGAATATCAAATTGAATCCATATGAAATCACTTACTATCATAGAAAGGCAATCAACGAACAAGCATTGGTGGATTTCATCACCGAATTACCATATGGGATAATGAAGAGAAAAGTACACCGGAATTGGAAGCACGATGGAAGCTCCTCGTCGATGGTGCATCTAATAACTTTTGCTCGGGATAGGGGTAGTGGTTGAGACTCCCAAAGTACAAGCCTTTTGCTACGCCTTATGATTAGAATTTCCAGAACAAATAACATAGTAGAATATGAGGCATTGATAGCTAGGCTAAAAATAGTGAAAGAGCTGGAGATAAAATCCACACACATCTAGAGTGATTTTCAGTTAGTCATCTATCAGGCGAAAGGCAAATACCAGGCTCGAGGGGAGAACCTTTTCTCGTATCTATCTAAAGCGTAGGAGTTGCTGAATGACAACGAACAATATACCATAACTTACATGGTTAAACTAGCTAGTTACGGGGAAGATTAATCGTTGGGACTAGTCCCGATTGAGACTCTCACAACTCTAAGCATAAGCGAAATGGATGTCAATGGGATTTTAAGACCACCATTGAACCAGAAACGTGAATGACACCAATCAAAGACTACTTTCTTACAGGAACCCTTTTTGAAAATAGGAACCAACGGAAAAAGCTTCTTCAAAAGGCACCGCAATTTTTAATACATGATGGACACTCTACCAATGGGGTTTCTCTACCCCTTACTCAGATGGGTGATCGATGATAAAGCTCAAAGGATCCTAAGAAAAGTTCACGAGGGCGACTGCGGAGACCATACCTGAGGACAAAACCTTGCAAAGAAAATCCTTCGATATGGGTATTTCTAACCAACTGTAAACGGTGATTAGCAAATTACGCTAGATAATGCGACCGATGCTAAAGATTTAGCAAGATCAAAAGAACTCCCTTAATAGAGCTAACACAGTTGGTCAACCCATAGCCATTTGAAATATAGGGAACTGATCTTATTGGCATATGGCCAATAGCTAAATGAGGGCTAAATATACTATAGTTGTCATTGACTATTTCACCAAATAGGCCAAAGCGGAACCACTGACCGCCATTACCACAAAGAAAGTCATTAACTATGTTACTAAAAACATTATTTGCAGGTTCGGTGTGCCATAGAAAATCATCATTGATAACAAGACCCAATTCGAAAGCCCCGAGTTCAAAGACTTTTGCAAACACTTCCAAACCGAAAAGACCTTTTTCGCGGTCGCTCATCCGCAAGAAAACGGGCGGTGGAAGCAATAAACAAGATCATCAAGTCCACCATCAAAAAGCAATTAACTAAAGCTAAGGGGAATTGGGTTGATGAACTTCCACTCGCACTATGGGCTTAAAGAACAACACATAAAGAAGCAGCCATGCATACCTCATTTGCCTTAGCATATAGTGCAGAAGAAATGATCCCTGTCGAACTAGAAGTCCACTCTCATAGAAGGCGGAATTCCAATCAGAGGCAAAACAAGCAGCTTCTACTCAAGTCGCTTGATATGATCGACGAGAGGAGGGAAGAAGCCAAATTAAAGACACCTGCTCACTAAAAAAGGTTGCATGGTACATTGACTCCAAAGTTCACAACCGAACCTTTATAGTGGAAGACCTTGTCCTTAAATGAGTCTATCCTGGGTGTGGAACTTTTGGATTAAACAGGGAAGAGCCATATGTTATCTGTCAAAAGCTGAGGGATGGAACATTCAAATTGATAATCGTCGACAGAATCCAAATCTCTGAGCATGGAACAACGAATCATTGCATCTTTATATAAAACTATCTTATTTACTTTTTATGTTCGGCAAATTACCCAATCCTGAATACCAAAGGCTTTGTAAATTGGTAGAAATTGCCCACCCAACTTTTCTTAATGAAATTGTTTTGCATTTTGAACAATAAAACCATGTTCATAAAAATAACCTACTAAGTCAACAGGGTCAAATCGGCTCAAAACTATCCAATCACTGCTTGAGATAGTGGAATCATGCTCTCGAAGCATGAACTTCTCACGTTGCCCAAAAATTGATAACGGAGAGGAGTCCCAAACCGTTCCGGATTGATGGGTCATATCGATCCCATAAGCCGTGCATTCCTATAAGCCACGCACTCCTATAAGCCACGCATTACCTTTTGGAGCCGTGGAATCACGCTTTCGAAGCATAAACTCCTCGCATTGCCTGAAGATTGGTAACGTTGTAGAGTCCCGAGCCGTTCTGGATCTATGGGTCGTATTGATCCCAAAAGCCACGTCCTCCCATAGGCCATGCATTACCTTTTGAGTCGCAGAATCTTGCTCTCAAAGCATGAACTCCTCACGCTGCCTAAAGATTAGTAATGTCAAGGAGTACCAAACCGCTCTGGATCGACGGGTTGTATCGATCCCAAAAGCCACACATTCCTGTAAGTTGTGCATTACCTTTTGAGTCGTGGAACCACATTCTCGAAACACGAAACTTTCACGTTACTCGAAGATTGGTAACATCAAGAAATTCCAAACCATTCCGGATCGACAGGTCGTATCGATCAAAAAAGCCGCGCATCCTATAAGCTGAGCACACTTTTCAGTACCGATATTGCCCCGAAAATACTGGGAAAATCATACATTGTAGGAATAAAAAAATCAATCCACTCCCACCATCAGGAGTAATGGTTATGAATATGGCAATGTCTAACGACCACAAATTAGTGGAAAATAAGTCTGATTACGGATATCCCATAAAAAAGACACTCGGATCAACCGGTCATTGTATTACTTATACCATTGTATTACGTATAGCGAAAATTATAGGTGCATGAAATAGCAGTAAATAAAATTGACATAAGTCCATGAAATGCAGATAAGTAGTTAGGTAAAGTTATAATCAAAATGTCATATAGCATTTTCTATACAATGTCAAAAATGTGAGGGTAGTAGCCATACAATGTTGGCTAACAAAGAGAGAAATACAGATTCTACAACAATCAAAGTAGTAAGTGCATACTCTTAACTTGAACAAAACACGTATCAAACAAAATGAAATGTCCCAAAAAATGGCTCCAATGCTATCCGGACCCATCAATACCTCTTTCCACTGTTCCCCTTCCTGCCTTTAGTTGGAAGTTTCTTCTTCCCCTCAAAATCCCGACTAAGGGTAGTGTCACTGCCTGTGATATCAACTTCTCATCGGCCCTGACATCTTCTACCTGCTCTCCGACCTTCTTGGAAGACTCCCCCTGGCCTTGCACTTTCGAGATTTGCGGGAGTTCCTCAAAGATTTTATCACTTCAACCTTTTCCTTCTTAATGGCAACCAGATGCTGTTTAGATTTATGTAGCTAGTCAGTCTGGTCCTCCTGCTCTTGAGCTTCAACTGCCATAAAGTTGCCCTCTAAAGATACAGAGGGTCGTCTAGACCATGCAATGCTACAATCTTCTTAGATTCCAACCTTGGTTGTGAGCTAGACGCAGGCGCAACAATCGAAGTGGTTACGAAGATAAGCGTCGAGGCAGTTGAGATAGCGGCAAGCCTAAGCATCAAGGAAACCGGTGGGTCGGTAGGTGAAGAGGAGACAGACCTATAAGATCAAAAATGAAGGCATTAAGTTCGTCTTGTTCTTACGGTATGAGATGAAAATTCTCAAACTCAGGGGAAACAAGAAGGTTACTTGCATTAGAGGAACGACCAAGAATGTCAACCTCGTATTCCCCGCCTTCTCCTTCTCTCGATGATTGCATGATCTTCGGAGAAGTTCCAAGGCCACATGAAGTTTCAGAGACAACTGACGGAGGAACAGACGATAAAGCAGCACCTATAGAACCCACCAACCGATCGCAAGGCTGTCCTGATATTCCACCAGTCCTAGAAATGAAAGGCTTCGAAAACATTTTGGCAATTGCAGTCATAGCAGCATCGGTAGCCTCCCGTTCCTTCTCAATTTGAAGGACCACTTAGTCCTCTATAAGTGCTTTCTTCGATTCCTCATTGAGGTCGACATCCTCCAACTCTCTCTCGGTATATACATCCCCTATTTCTCGGAAATTGGCCAAAATTTCTTCCCAAACCACAGCCAGAGTAAGCAGAAATTTGAAGCCCAAATAACCAAGGCTCCCCTGGTACAACAAGGAATTAACATAGAAATTTAATATGGCATCGTCCATCTTCTCCATCATTCCCTCGAAAGTATCTTGTAGCTCCAGGTAATCCGCTGTTGTGATGGCCTTCTCAACTTCAACTCAAGCCTTCTCGACACTAAGCTGTGCAACTCTTTCTTAGAGCAAAGCGATCGTCTGAGCTTGATCGAAAATGGTCTTGACATAGGATTCCACAATTCCCATGTATTCAGCAATTGTCTTGTTGTGCTCTTCAACAATTTATCATGATCAACAATAGTTTTCTTTTGAGCTTCAATAATCATGTCATGGGTTTCGAGCTCCTCCTTCAACTTAACTTCATCCGTATGGCCTTCTTAATTTCATTTCGAATACGATCTCTATTTTTTCATAGGTCTCTTTCAGCTCCTTCAGCAAGTTGGCGCTATTCATACTCTCACGGAGTGCCACATCCCACGCTTATATTTGTCGCTCAATTCTAGCATCACATTCCATTAATGACCTTTCGAAATTGTCTTTCTTCGATTAAAAGGAGAGGATCACTTGATAATTATTGCGGTTTGTTTTGGCCAGCTACTTGCATAACTTTTCCCATCCTTCAGATTGATCTAAATCACTTTGAATCTTTTGAAGGTGGGCCATATAGGAATCTTAGCGGAATGGGCGAAGGTTGCAGTCAAACTTAAACCATTCAGGGAGTGCAGCTTCGAGTATAGGGGGACCAGATGGAAGAATGTAAGTTGGCCTTCTGTAAGGATGCGATGTACAAGAAGCAGGCACCATGTGAGTCAATGAGGATTGAGATGAAAACAGAGCCTGAAAAGAAGAAACTAGAATTTCAAGACTGATAGAAACTGGGGACGGAGCAGAAGCCTGATACTCAGAAGGATGAGAACCACGATCAACCTTTGACTTCTTGAATGGTTCCTCTCAGTCATCAGGGGGTTTTCTCTTCTCATAACCACACCTATACATTCGACCATGTTCTCTATTATCCCAGTGACGAGCCTTGGCTTCCAAGTGTTTCTACTTTCTCCTCTCTTCCTCGGTTTTACGGGGCTGGTGGCGGCTTGAAGATCATCTTGATAAATGTTGTGAATCGGTTAATTGTTCGAGATCATCATAAAGTCAATGGCTTCTTATGGTGCCTGACATGAACAATAAATAAAGAGCTTTAGCAATGAAAAATAAACCTAAATAATGCATAAGAAAGTGAATGTGACCCTAGTGAAATGTGTAACGTGTCTTAGGGGGACTAAAAGGATGTCATAAACTAGATCGAGAAGCCAATATAGTAGAAATCGAGCTGACTCTACACACGATATAACCAAGGTCAGGAAACATTCCCTCAAATTCGAAATCCTCCCCTATAAGTTCATCGATATCCACATAAATGTTTCTCCAATACCCAAAGTTTATGTAGGAACCTTCCATCGAGAAACCATGACGTCGCTTGGCTATTTGGGGAGCATCTTTAATGCGAATCTCTCGAGGAAGCGAATCCGGGGAAATGAGACTCATTTCCAGAGTCTTATCACACGATTCAAGGCCTCCATCGCAGGAGCCTGCATCGAAATCATCATTACTAGAGGAGGAGTCATAGCTACTGCTGGCCCCAATTTCACCCTCATTCTTTTCCATTGCCATAACAGCTTTGCCCTCACACTGCCTGAATTCTTCTTCCCCTTCCTTCAAAATCGGAGGCATTCTTGCCAGACATCTGGCTTAAGTCATAACACCCCTTTCTTTATGAGTTTCTTCAGTTGACTCATCAGACGGGCCATCTTTTTTAGGAAACCACCTTCTTCGGAGCCATGTGATGAAGAAGTGGAGTGTGTTCGTACCCTGGAATGAGAAGTAGATAGGACTTCAACGACCATAGCGGATGCAACAGCCCATACCGGAGCAAATTCTTGTCTGTTAGCAAGAATTTAACTGATCTCTCCATGGCATCTACAACCTTCAGAGCATGGAAAATCTGATCAAGTTTTAGGTCTTTATTCGATCTTGGAATAACTGTAGGAAGTTTTTGATCTATCAGGAATCCCATTGTGACGTATTGAAACCCAATAAGTAAAGGAGAGAACTAACCCCCTCTCATCCAAAGGTGGTTAAATCTTTCTAGACAACTAACAAAGAAGTACTGAATCTTAAATTGAGATAGATTGCTTTAAGCTGTAGCACAATCATGCAATTCCTTTGCACCTCAATGATGACAAGGGATGGGCACTTGTCTCTTTTCTTAAACGAGAGAAAATATCTCAATTCATCGAAGCTCGGCGGATGATTAAATGTCCACATAAATAAGACGTGAAGTCAAGTCAAGAATGCATATCCATTAGGATGAATTTGGTATGGAGCAATTTCCAAGTTCAGATCAGTTTCTTTCAGGAAGTTATTGAAGGAGGGCGTTGCTCCATTTAAGCACATATACCGATGTTAAGAGGTGTATCTCGAAGGAGGCATATAGGAAAACACATTCTTCTCATTAAGGCACACACCATCCTCCAGAATGCCATGTTGTAAACAAATGTTATGTAGAACCTTAGTAGAGATTACGAAAGAAGCTCTCTTAAGGGGATTAAGCAGAACTTTGAAATTTGAAGGAGTTCAGTCTACAACCGGGCCAACCAAGAACCAGTTGACCGTATTCAACTTGTGGAACTGAAGTGGAAGGTGCAATGGATACCGACTCAGCTTCTGATAGTGCTGGACTTTGTACACTGGACTTATGATAAGAGGATAGATGCTTCATTCTAACAACAGAACTTGCATCTAACATGGTCATATAATTCTATCTTTAACTAAAAATTCACATACAACACTTGAATTCTGAAGGAATGTTGGTTTACACCGACACATTGGATTTCAAGCATAGGCTAAGGCAAGTGCAGTGTCTTATCTATATGGGGCGAGCTCGGTGTCCTGAGTGCTACAAATGGCCTATCCTGTGTAGTTATTTAGCTCATAGTGAAGAATGCAAAGGGATTTTCGTATCATTTATTAAAGTTATTTCTCCTACACTTACCCGTTAGTGATCAACGATAGATAACAGATCCGTTGTCAGAAGCGATCTTGAAAGCTCTTTTAATTTCAGGCACACTAAGCATGCAATAATGGAACCAACCCGAACTCCCTTCGGAAGAACTAAAACCAATTCAAGAGACATCTGTTGGATCAACAATGTAACACAGTGCACGTCAATTCTGATTCTGTGGATGAAGATAGCAAAACATGTCAAGCACCAAGGCATAGCCCGAGCATGGTTCTGTGAAGAACTCAAGAATCGATTTACTATTTTCTTCCTTAAAATCGCACTCAACTTGAATTTTCCATGACAATCATCACTAACAAGGTTGTCACTAAATGCCAAATTTCAAACCACTTACCTCGAGTCAAAAATCAAAGGGAAAGAATGATTGAAGTTTGCAACATCATTGATCCAAGGAAAGTAAGTTGATGGCAATCCAAAATAGCAGAGTCTCAGGTAATGATGGTAGCCTAAGGCAACAACGAACTGTATAATGGTCAACGGCAAGAAGCTTCGATAGTGGGTGGCCGACGACAGCGATAGAATGAATGCATTTAGGGTTCTGATGAATTTGGTTTAGTTCATGAGGCAAATGGCTTGAATTGCAATACAAATGAAGTAGGGAGAAAAGGGTCTACTCAATTGAGTTAAACAGGAAGATTGAACAAAAAAAGCGCTAAGTCTTTGGGTCGCTAGCGATCCTGGGAGTACGGATCGCTAGAGATCCATCAAACTGGAACTAATATTCCCCAAAATTGCCTATCATGATCCACGTGTTATTTGTAAGTATAATAAGAGTTATGGGTTCAAAGTTGAATTGTTATAATGAGTAATGACCACCCACATCAAAGTTCAGCAAACAACCAAATTCGCATGATGGCCTCAACACGACACAATGAACCTCACTAAACAGGAACTAAAAAGCACTTACTTCTAGAGCATGCCTTATTTCCATCGAAGACATAATCTGGAGGGAACATTATCTAGGTTTTTAACCCAGTAGAATTCAAAGAAATTCGGAACAACTATATCAAGTCAGAGCAAATCAAGAGCCAACCAAAAAGACTAGAAAGATCAACCAAGAAAGGTTATAAGAAAAGAAGGCAAAAATATGCTAAGGTGATGGCTCGCTAGCGATCCATCTCCTATGGATCGCTAGCGATCCATAAGGATAGCTCGTAGGTCCTCAAATCCTCTTGCATTACGATCCAATAGGTATGTTTGGAATGATTTCTAAGTTTGATGGACTTCAAAGCTAGTTAGATCGAGAAGTGAGCATTCGTCTAATTCAACCAGCTGTCCAATGCAACCAGTGTATGAATAATCATTAAAGCAAGGCAACAAGCTATGAAATTACATGGAGAACACCTACATGAAACAACAAATGCAATCCAAAAGACGGAGTCCACAAATCCAGTATGTACATGGATCGCCAACGATCCATGCACTATGGATCGCTAATGATCCATAAGATCATGTTAGACTGCTATAAAATTTAAGGAAAAGATGAAGGAGCGTATCCCAAACAATTGGATCGTCAGCAATCCATAAACTATGGATTGCTAACGATCCATCATCTATGGATCGCTAGCGATTCATCAGATTGGCTTAGATGGTTATGAAATTTTCATTGCACCTTCGTATTTCCAAATGCAAGCTTCTGGTGTGGCGGCCTAGCCTAATATCTCTTCAACCCCTATAAATACCATTCCACCTGCAACATAAATGAGTTCGTCTGGACTGGCTATTGAACCTCTGCATCAATTACCCTTCTCCTCCCATACAACAGTCATCTAAAGGGTTCACTGTGATTCTCCAATTACTAACACTGGTGACTTGATCTAAATTACAACATTCATTCAAATTGTAATCAGAATCAATTTGTAATTGTAGTCAGTCAATAACAAAAGGTATAAAGTGGACGTAGGCTTTGTTAACACCGAACCACTATAAAAATCTCTTGTTCATTTAGTTTTTCTACGATTTACTATTGCCTTTTTTATTTTAGTTGCCTTGATAAACAAGGCTGGTGCTTTCATACTCAATCCAGGGTGTTGATACATTTTTTGGGTTAACAATATGCTTTATACGGTAAGAAAGGCTGATGTAGTGGTAGATGCCTTAAGAAGGAATGCCGTTTTGACTCTTTTTAAATTTACCCCAACACTTCAGGAAAGGATTATGATAAACTAGAGGAAGGATGAAATACTGGAAAGGTTAATTCAAGGAGTCAAAGGAGGTGGATGTTTGAATTTTGAGATGGATAGTCGAGGTGCTTTAAGGATGAATGGACAATTGTGTGTTCCATATGTGGATGCGTTAAGGTAGGAAATTTTGTCAGAATGCCATAAATCTAAGTTAAGTATTCATGTAGAAGTTCACAGGATGTATAAACATATAATGTGGGTGTCTTGTGGCGGGGATTGAAGAAAAGCATTTTAATCTATGTTAACAAATGTTCGTGTTGTCAACAAATAAAAGGTGATCATCAGAAGGCAGCCAGATTATCACAATGCTTGGAAATACCTAATTGGAAATGGGAAATGACATCAATGGATTTTATCGATGGTTTACCCAAGACTGGAAAAGGAAATAAAAGAGTATGGGTTATCGTGGATCAGCTAACGAAGAGTGCACATTTAATTCCAGTGAAACCAACAAGGACCGCTGCTTCTGTAACTGAAATTTTCATGAGAGGGATAATCATGTTGCATGGATTTTATGTAAGTCTAGTTAGTGATCGAGATCCCATATTTGCTAGTCAATTTTTTTGAAGTATTGCAAATAACTCTAAGAACAAAGTTGAGCTTAACTACAGCATACCACCCCCAAATATACTGATAGACGGAGTGAGTGAACCAGATTCTAGAGGATCTCTTAAGGGCGTGTATTTTGGATTTTAGTGGATCATGGGAGAATCGTATGCATTTACTTGAGTTCTCCTACAACAATAGCTTCCAATCAAGAATCGGTATAGCACCTTATGGAGCTCTATATGGAAGACTGTGCAAGTCACTAGCGTGTTGGGTTGAGACAGGATATAAACTAGTACTTGGACCGAACATGATCTAAGAGGCTACCGAAAAAGTTGCAGTGATTAAAAAAATAATGAAGGAAGCCCAAGATCGTCAAAAGAGTTATGCTTATAATAGGTGGAGATTTGGAATTTGCAGTTAGAGACTTAGTATTCGTAAAGATTTCCCCAATAAGAGTAGCTTTTAGATTTGGGAAAGCAGGAAAGTTAGCTCCACGGTATGTTGGACCTTTTTGTATTCTTGAGAGAATCAGATCATTAGCTTATAAGATTGAGTCAACAAAGAGGTCAGTGGGTGTTCATAATGTGTTCCACGTATCTCATTTAAGAAAATAAGTTTATGACCCATCTTGGATTATGGAGCCAATGGTTTAAGAGGAATTGGAAATAGAACTGGACTTGATAGTGGTTGACATCCAGTTTATGTTGTGGATCAGGATAAGAAGAAATTACATAATAAGGTGGTGCGACTTTTATGATTCAGTGGAGTGAAGATCCAAAATACTGCACTATGGAGATGGTGGATCATATGAGAGAAGCCTAACCAAAGTTGATGCTAGGATAGCTAGTCGTAGATTGTATGTATAGTCTATGCATGTGCGCTATGGACGCTTAGTATATGTCTTTCTATGTGATTTATGACATTGATATATAGCTTTTTGCATAGTTTGAATAATCTCCTTATTTTCTAATTTTGGGATGATATTCTTTTGAAGGGGAAAGAGTATAACGACCCAAATTTTAATTGCTAAATAAATGTATATTTAAAATACATTTTAAATAATAAATGAATGAATTTTTATTAATAAATAAACTTATTTTAAATATTTATTGATGATGATAAAATCATTTTCAAATTTTGTTTATCAATATGTATAGTTTAGAAAAAAATAGAAAATGTGACTGGAAATTATCTTCCAAGATCTTGATTTTTCATTAGTTAAAAATTATCTAAAATGTCATAGCACTATTGTAAACACATATATACACGCTACAAATATCTTAACATGATGTGTACATGTATATATGCATGTATATATTTTCTTACTTAAGTGTGTATGTGCGTATAAGATAAAAGGAGATTTTATCAATAAAAAGTATATATATTAACATATATAAACAAAATTTCTCAACATAAAGGACATGGGTTTATGGAATGAATAGTTACATATGGGGAGGGGGTGCAAGGAGAAGGCGGATCATGAGGAAGGGAGTATGATGGTGCATGCATGTGTATATATTTAATCAAGTAACTTTACATATTGTAAATATTTTCCTGAGCTTATAAATACCCATTTCCTTTCATATTTCTCATTTTACAATCCTCTTCTTCATTTTTAATTTCCTAAAAGCTTGAGAGACAAATCCACGGGTTCTCTTCATAATTTTGAAGTGAGGAAAATAACTTCTGTTTGCTTCAAATCTCTTCTAAAGTTCACTAAAACACTTCTACAACACCTCCTCTTCCAAGTTGCAAGACCATATCCACCAAAATGACCCAGGCCGAGCCCAAGTCCACCCACGCTGAGCCCATTCTTGGTGCTTAGTTATCCAACGACTCCATTTTTGCAAGTTAAGACCAAGTTCTAGCTTGTATCAAGTTCTAGTAAAAGTTCGCCTTGAGTTAGTAAAGTTTTGGTGAGTAAAACTGTTATTTTTGGAAAAGAAAACAACTTGGTTTTAATGAACTATATGTTGTAAAAATATAAAGTTTGTTATATTAAAATATCATGTTGTTTGGATGATATATGATTACAAGTTGGTAGCTTGGTGTGGATTTATGATTTGGATAATATGTTGAAATGTTTGGATATGAATATGTGATATTGGTATATGATATGTGGTAGTATTGTTTCTGAAACAAAAGCCAAGTATGTGATTGAATGGTTGTGAAACTAACTTTTTAAATGGTCGCAAAGGACTTGAGATCTGATAGAAAAAGAAAATCTTCTTTTCTAGTTTTGACTTTTGAAAGCGTTTTCCAAGTTTATATCCTTTATTTCAAGTTTTGTTTACACTTTCCAATTAAATTTTCAAATATGTCATAGCTGAGTTAAAGTGAGATTTCTATCAAGAAATCAATTCTAGCAAACTACCTCATAGCGATAGTCGCTATGGATGTAGTTCGGGAAAAATTTACGATTTCAAGTTTTAAAGTGTTTCTTTAGAAATTGTTCTTGAAAAATCTTTTCAAAAAAATTAAGCAAGTCGAATGTTAAGTTTTGTTATTTAACAATTTATTTATTTAGTTTATTAATTAGGGTAATTAAGTAATAGTTAGGTTAAGTTATTGGAGTTTACGAAATTATTAACTAAGTGAATTATTTTAATTAAGGAAGTTTTAAATAATGATTCATTAAGATAAAAAATTAATTTTTATTTAATCAAGTTTATTATTTTATTTTATTAGAGTTAATTATTTAATAAATTATTATTTAATTAAAGGTTAATTATTCACTTAATTATCACTTAATTAGGGTTTAATTTTAAATAAATGTTATTTAATTAAAATTTAAGTATAAATAAATTTTTAATTAATAAAGGTTTAAATTTGATTAATTTTGATTTAATTAAGATTTATTAAAGTCTAATTAAGTTTTAACTTATGATTTAATTAAAGTTTATTATTTATAAGAAGTATCTTAAAACTCTACTAGTTTTTTATTTTAAACCAACTTTCTTACTAAAGTAAATTACTTTTAAATAAGAGGATCTCTTGTCCATGTTATTAATTAGCCAAATGAATTAAAGTAGTTGTAATAAAACGTTGACACGTTTTATTGAAAGTAAATTGACTTGTGCTTATCACAAATACAGCACTTTGGGAATGTGATGAATACAAGGGAGTTAATTTCGATAAGCGGGTCGTGATAATCTAAGCATATGGAACGTATGTTCATATGTAAATCTTTACACCTTGATTGTGGAATGGTCCACTATAAACAACTTGACCTTTAAAATTATCGAATGTTGATATGAAGAGAGCATGTTCGGATAGCAGTTATTATCCGAAAACCATTTCGAACCAACATAAGTGTTCAAATAGGAAATAGTGAAGTCAATATCCAAGATGAAGGCTTTGAAGTGCAAGGGCTATTTTCTACTAAACTTAATGGCTATTCCAAAATGGGTGTAGTAGAAATAGTGCCTTCGGTTCATTCATCTCCTAAACGACTTGTACGGATGAGTGCTGACATTATGTAAACATCTGGAAGGAAATGTTAGTAGTCCAAGTGGCAGTGATATAGTAATGGTAAATGTAGCCTCAGGCCTCATTAATTGGGAATAACTAAAATAAGGGTTATGTGCAAGGTAAGCGGGTCTCTTCCATTAGGATAAGGTCATCCCTATCTAGCGTCCCTATTATAAATTCACGTTTGCTTCGGTACAGTTGTTGATCCTAATCGAGGGGTGATCATATTCGGTACTATCCAGCAAGAGGTATGCCAGCCTTGGATTGGTAGGGGATCCTGGCGAGGTCCACGGTGTTATTTTCTCCATAGATGCACCATGATGGGTGTTACCCCGGTAGCTCAGTTATTGTATGGAATCTATTTCCCAATAAGTGCTATATGGACTTAGTTGTACCCAAATATGTTGATATATGAGATGCAAGCATTTTCGTTATTTTCTATTTTACTTGAAAAGCATAGACATTATGATAATATCACTAAAAGTTTTATAAAAGCGTTTTGGTTATCATAATGTAAAAACCCATCCGTGTTTATGTGCGACGCGGTTGTACGAGATACTTTTGATTTCCAAAGCATTTTATGAAAGTAAAAAATTAAGTTGTTTGGAGTTTACTCACACCAGACCCATGTCTGACTCGGAGTTTATTTTCTTTTCCCTAAACTCTTGGGTACTTAAATTTGTATGAGTGGCCAAGTTATCTAGGTTTCTCATGGAACCATTTTGGAGGAGATGGAGCAGGTGGCTTCACTATTAGCTAATTATTTCTATTTCCGCTGTGTTTATGTATGACTTTGTATTTTGAATTGATAGGCAAGTGTTGGTTACCATGTAATGACTCGAATGTATTATTATGGAAATCACTATGTATAACTTTATGTTGTCTATTATATATTGATCTGTTGCATTGTGAGATTCTATGATTGTTGGGTTTTTCTTATCTCTCTTTTTCTTCTACCCTTAATGGCTGGTCCTTTGGAGAAAGAAAGGCCTTTGTTACAAATTGAAAATTTCCAAACAACATATCAAAATGAGATGCACAAACCAAACTACCATAATGCATATGATACATGCGTCCATATAATAACTTAACTGAAATTTCAGAACAAAACATCTGGGTTTTATTTCAAACCATTTTGGAGTAATAATAATATGCATATCTCCTTTTGTATATCAAACCACACTTTTGGAATTTAAATCAAAATACGTTTTACCAAAACAACTCTATAGCAAAGTACTAGGTAGCATTCCCTCACTTAAAAACTCAAAAATAAATGTCGATGGTGCTACAATTATCATTAGAATTATTTTCCAGCGATAGAAGTGAGATCGGTGCTTTCTATCTCTTTGAAAATCCTTTTAAAATATATTTTTCGTAAATACTTTCAAATAATACTATCATTATTTTTTCAAAAATTAAAAAAACAATATAAAAAACATCGGGATTTAAGATCTTAAATTCTCAGCTTAGATCCTTTTTATTATAAAAGCTATTTATATAATTTCACTATCTTATACGAAATCATTCTAAAAGTATTTACCTTACATATCTCACCTTTCTTCAAAACGATGATAAAAAACTTTTATTAAAATCAAATTTTAACCCCACATATTCATCGAATGTCTTATAATCAAGTTTAAAAATTAATTCAAAGGGTGTTCATTTCAATGTTCCCACATTACCGTTTACCCAACCCATGCGGTGAAAAGGTAAAATTGCTAATAAACTGGTCGAGCATGATTAATCAAATAATAAGTGATAACAATTGAATATTCTCATCCCCTAATATACAAACAAATCATAAATAACTATATCAATTCTTGAAAGCTAATCTTCTATATATAATATATAGTCCAAGGTAAAATTATTTCATTTACTAATTTCAAAAATAATGTGATGGTTTTCTTATCTAAGTGTTTAGAAACTCCTATCGATACTGTGGCACCCCATGTACCGACCAAAATTCATAAACCATTCAACAGATAAATCAAAACAATATAAAATAATTTTTAATAACACAAACAAATACGTGCTCTTATATATACACTCAGACTCATTCTAAGGTGTTACTAACCCTATCTTTAACGAGTCTACCCCACCAAAGCCAAGGTGTTCGCTCAACCTAAGCTCTGATACCATGTGTAACGACCAGCCTTTTCGATCCTAAAAATGGAAACTAATACATCCACGTTATTCATGTGCCGAATACCCAAGTACCGAAAAAACCAATTGTTAGGGTAAAAGAAAGAAATATAAAACAAAATCTCACGTTTTAAGGAGTAATATATAATATATAATAGACTTTTATAAAAGAAAACTATAATATACATATATCAATTAGAGTAATCTAATCGTTCATCAACCTGAATAGTTATCACAACCTATCTTCACAAACGCTTGTAAATACAAACAACAAATGCAGCGAGAAATAAAAAATATGTGAATACGACTTGGATTCATATAGCTCGTCTCCTGAAGCTCCAAAGCTTCCGTAACTAAATCTAAAAATATGCTCGGGCTGACCCGAGCATTATAAGATAATAACGCCCGGATCAGTATGGTAAACCAGTGTAAGAAACATAAATCAGATGGATATTTAACGTTACAAAACCTTTCAAAACAAATATATCTTGTAAGACCACGCCGCACATAGACATGGACAGGTTGTTACTTTATGACAGTCAAACCATTTCAAATCGAAGAACTGGTGATATCATAAAATTATCTTGGGTTTAAACTAAATATATAATATAGCTGAAATCCTTGCATCTTCCAGCATAGTTGGGCATAACTAAGTCCGTAAGACACGTATTTGAGAATGGATTCCATCAATGACAAGAATATTGAGGTACCACCTTTCAAAGTACACCTCTAGAAAAATGTACCGAGGGCCTCGTATAGACCCATTGTGTAGCAAGATCGGCTACCCCTTACTGGATAATATAGAATATGTCATCACCTCGGTTGCTGATCAACAACTGTATCAAGTCACTAGTATACATAAATGGGACAATACTGATCTAGATCGGGTGACGATCATACCCAAATTGTAGCGAGCCATATTGGCATGTGCCTTATTTTACTCATTCTCGGTTACAAGGCTTAAGATTACGATTTACCATTTATATAGCAATCCCACTTGGAATCCTAACATTGCTCTCCAAGCGATAATGCAATGCTAGCATTCATCCATATAAGTTGTTCTAGGATTGAACAAACCGAAGGCACCTCTTCTACTATATCCTCAGGATTAGTAGTAAGCATCCCTTGCACTTTGATGAACTCCATCTTCGATTCCATCATCTTTAAGATGTCTCCAATTCGAATGCTTATGCTGGTGTGGAGTGGTTTTCGGATAATATATATAATCTTGGTCTCTCCGAACCGACAATGATAGTTTTAAAAACTGATCAACATTTGATAGTCTATTATTTAACTATCAAATAATTAAATAGTTAAATCAAAGATTTAATTGCGTTTAGAAACCAACCCTAGTTAAGAACATAAGAAATGACTAAGCCTCTTTAATTAATCCAATCATTAATTAAAATCTCCTTTCAAATATTTGTATTAAAATACCTTTTTCAATAGATATATTCACAAACCCTTACTACTCTTTTAGATACCTAAAAACTATTGATATACTTATCTCAATTGTACAAGTATATATTCCCAAACCATTTCCTTTCAATACTAAGAAAACTTTTCCATATGCTTATATCAATGGTATAAGTATATCCACAAAATACTACACTTCAATACTTAGAAAATGTAACCACATACTAATCTCAGTGGTACAAATATATTTACGAATCTTAAGAAATATTTCATTCTCAAAATCATGCACAATTGGTTAAAAACAAATGTCATTTAAAATATAAGTAAAAATAAAACTCGAACCACTTTTCCCTTTTTGGTGTTGAGTACGAAAAGAATACTTCCAATACCACCATAATTTAAAATGGTCATTTATAGAAACTGGATCTCATTCTTTTTATAAATCTCTTTTATGAAGTTCCTTTATAAAACTCCTTTCCTTTTGTAAAACTCTTTATATTTACTAACTCTTTTTATAAAATATCATTTATAAAACTCCTTTTATAAATCTCCAAATTTATTTATAACTCTTTTTATAACACTCCAAGTTCATTTGTAAACCCGTTACAACCAGGCTGAGTTCACTTTGACTATCATTTATCTAATAAAATGAACCGGATTTAATTGTGTAAGATTAAAAATCTAATAAATAAAGAATTTTGTAATTGGTTTTAGAATAAGAATAAATTGGTAATTTATTCGAATTATCTCATTTTGTAGTTAATTCTTATGTTTAATAATGTAAGAACAAAATTTGAAGAAAATGAATAAATAAATTATATGGAAATAATTTCATCGTTTGAAATATGATTTCTCAATTAATGGTCATTTTATTAAAAGTATGGAGAACATTATTTCACTTTAAGAGTTGTATTTTATTTTGATAAAATATTTCAATATTAATAAAAATTAGATTTTGATATGTTTTTCGTTTTGGAAAAACTATAGAAACCAACTGTGGTTAAATTATAACATTTTTTATATCAAATTAGTGGTTATAAAGTGTTAGAGTAAAACAAAAATAAATTAGCAACAATTTTGTTTTAGGAAAATTAGTAACACTTGGCTAATGGATCCACATCTTAGCCAAATCTAGCCTTGTCATACCTACATAGCCATTTACTCAACACCTCACTTTCTTATAATTTCAGAAAACAAAATACGTTCAAAAACTTATCTCTTCACTTTACAAAAAGGAGAAACCTAGCTCTTCCATTTCAAAGCCCTAGAACTTCAAAAATCAAAATCAATTCAAATAAATTTCTAAAAAACTCACAAATTCGGAAATGTTTTTGCTCCTACATTCCAACCTCTGTTCCAACTTTCATGCAATTTCATTGAGTTTTGGTGGGTTAAAGGTGATCATCTTCTAAAATTACTTTTGATGAAATCTGGGTAGAAAATGCAGGTTAGTAGAAAAATCATAATTAATTATAAAAAAATAAAAAAAGAATCAAAAATTTGGATATGTGGTTCGTATCTTGTACACCCAACTTTTTTAAATTTTTTATAGGAATATAATAAGTTTTGCTATGCCAAACCTTTATGCACTGATTATGGAAATGAAGGAAATATATGAGTTTTGGCCTTGTGTTATTGCTTGCAATTTTGGGAACTTTGGATGCTAAGGTGAGTTTATCTCATGATTTCTAGACAAATATGAATGTTAGTTGCTGCTATATGAATTTGGTTGAATCTCTAGTGTATATGACCATAATATGTTGACGGATCCTCTGTCCTTTTGAATTGGATTCATTGTTTTCTGGAAATCCTCTTATAAAATCATGATTTTCATTAAATTATACATGTATATATGCTTGCATGTTCATTAATTCAGTACCCTAGCTCATTAGAGAAGCAACATACGAGAAATGAGCATAAACGGATCATCGGAGAGCCACCTGAAACTCTTGGGACGTCAACCCAGGCGACGCAACCGGTGGAGCCTGGACTAGACGCCCAGGCTATGTTCTAATGTTCTTCGATTAACCCGTTCGCCACTTGTTTGCTCGGTTTATTCTCTATTATGATTTCTTGATTTGGTGTTACATTTCATATCAATTTCATTGATATTTCTAGATTTTTATTTATGAATTAATGAATTCATTTTGTTATTTCTGTATATATAAATTCTCTACGGGTCTTGGGGTTTTGATTTATGAATTAATGAATTCATTTTGATGTTTTATGCAATAGAGATTGTTCTACGATTTTGGAAGCAATACACGGTTTTGAGGCATGTTTTCAACTCGGATTTACAAAAGGCTGATTTCTAAATTATGTCGTTTTTATACAAATCTTTTTGTAATACCAATCTAATATCTATATATGTTATTTTCTCATTTCGACGGTTTTAAAAATGCTTTGGAGCAATGGTTTGAAAATTGCACTTATATATATATATATATATATATATATATATATATATATATATATATCTGCTATGAATCAATACTTTTAGGAAAGGTTTTATAGAAAAATATTTTCCTAAAATTGCATGACATTGATCGAATGAGAACTTAATTTAGATGGTTAAATAAAACGAGCAGTATGAATGCTCACGTTTGTTTTACTGATTAATTCCTAGATTTATTCGACCAAACCATTAAAACACACAAGTGGAGTTTACTTGCATATATTAAACGTTTGGGTAAACCTGTATTGTATGGGACACATGCTCGTTATATATTCGTTTGTTATATGAAAGTACGTAACTCTTTTATTTAGTTGTTTATAAGTCCCATACCTATTTCGATGTTTATATGGCTCGTTCCTATCTTAATATTTATAGGTCTCGTACCTATTTTGATGTTTATAGGACTCATTCCTATCTTGGAATTTATAGGTCATGTACCTATTTTGATATTTATAAGACTCCTTCCTATCGTGGATTTTGTAGGTCTCGTACCTATCTTGATGTTTATAGACTTACACATCTAACTTGGAGTTATATGCATGTAGATGAATTTATTTACCAATCTTGGAGTTTGGTGCCTTTCCCCTTTTTGTGATATTTATAGATTTCTTTTTGTGAGATTTTTGGATTCTATTTGTGAGATTTCTGGATTTGATATTGTTTGAATTATCACCAAATCATTTCGGGGATTTTTGCTTTTAAGAAGCTATCTTGAGTTTTTAGTATTTGGTTATTTGAAATTATTGATGCGTGTTTGATATTTGTTGATATATAACTATATTTGAGATCTTGTTCATTTTATATATCATTCATTTTGCTAACTCGTTTATTTTAGCCTATACTGACCCATTTATTATTTTAAAATACTCGACAGACCGAGATGTTTCAGGTCCTTTAGCTTGAGGCTTTTTGGGTGGAATTCCTATCAGTTAGCTAGTTGTTTATCATCACCATGTATATTGATGTTATGTTGTATCTTATGTCGAACTAGACTCCTTTTGTGTATATATTCATATTTCGAGACATAGTATTTTTTTACCTTGTAGTCTACATCATGTATCTTTTTTTTGTTGGTTTAGTCTTATATCTATTAGTATTCTGCTGTGTATGATCTGTGATTCTGTGGTCTGTATATTATTATATGTTTTTCTGAATTTTTATTATAGCCATTGTAGTTTTGTTTTAAGCCTGAGTTGTACACGTCGATTCCATTTGATTAAAGAAATGATAGCATATTAATCGACATATCGTTGCTTGCTTAAAGTAAAATTCACAGATGACCACTCCTAACTAGCCTTATTCTCTACATTAGCAGACAATATTACTTTGTAATATTCTTTGTTAGTGTGGGTCTCGGGGTGGGACTTTCACAAAAAAATTTATTATAAATCTCATTTACTTATCATAGACCTTCTATTTCAAAATATAACCAAATACATTTAATAAAACGATCATCCCATACATTACTATAACTCCACAAAGGTGATTTTTTATTACAAACTATAAATAAGATCTAATATCCTTTTTATAAAATACCTTTTAAAAAACTATTCTTTTATTTAGAAAATACTGTTTATAAATATATTCTTTTATTTATAAAATACCATTTGTAAATCTGTCCTTCTACTATGACATTTTATATAAAATCGTTCAACAAATATTTATACCAAAATATTTCTATCTTAATTTAAAAACAAAATAACTTTATTATAAAGATAAATTTCTCTTTGTTTTCCTTTAAAAATTAACTTTCAGTATTATATTAACATTTTAGTAAGACAAATATTTTCCAATTTTTTTTTAAACATTTCCAAATATTTTACAAAACACTATCAAAAGGGTTGAAGTAAAATAGAGAAGTTAAAAACAAATTTAAATAGAATGCCACAGAAAATTCGCAAATCACATTTTAAATAATCATTTGAATTAGAGCCATTTTCTAAATCAGAACAACAAACCATAGTGCTTCAAAATACTAAAATGAGGCCTTGACTTACCATAACACTTGACTAATCCTATTACCTTTATTACTAAAAAGGTTTGACTATTAAAAAATATCAATGTCATATCCAATATGGTCGAACTACCAAGTTTTGACATTAAATAATTTATAAAACAAGTATATAACCTGTAACGAACCAAGATTTTTGACCCTCGAAAATTGACATTAATACGCCCACAGTATTACATGCCGAGAAATCGAATGCTGGAAAATACTATTGTTAGAGGAGAAGAAAAGAAGAGATAAAAGAAAACAGAAAGAATAACACAGAATCTCACAATCGTAGCCGAATAATATATAATAGATAATAACATATCTTTATAGAAAAAGAACTATAACTGTTATTATACATACCAACATTAGATCACACAATCAACAAATCAATTCCAGACAGTTATAATAACTTATCTTCACATATACTGAACATACAGCATAACACAAAGCGGAAAAATCCAAGTGCGTGTAATATGCCTGAAATACTCTAGCTCGTCTCCTAAGCTTCATAGCATCCTAATCTGAATCTGTAATACTCGGTCCAACCCGAGCTTTATAATAAAACAACACCCGAGTAAGTCTAGAAAACTAGCGTGAGAAAATAGACTCGATTTGAATTATTACTGTTATCAAAATCCTGTGAAAAAAGGTATCTCGTAAAACCACGCCACCCATAAACACGATTGTTTTTTATCTTACGATAACCAAATCCATTTTATATAAAAATCATATGATATTATAATAGTGTCTAAAGACAAATACTTAATAAAATAGCCAAAATAGTTACATTAATTAAATTCCAGCATACTAGGCTCTACAGGCAAACTATAAAGGCTCATATTGGAGAATGAATTCCACACTATGACCAGGTAAGGAGTACCACTGATGGGTACATCTCTTGATCATATCACATAGGTCTGACATGATCATCTTGTACCCTGCCACACGTAACGAGTCTAGCACTTGACTACCAGTACCGAATATGTCATCATCCAGTCTTCTGACCTTAATCAAGATCTCTCATGCACAACCAAATCCATAATAATATAGGGTAATTTAGAGAAATAATGACATACCCTAATGGGAGCGACCAAGTTAGCCCTATTGCATGCCCTGTTTTAGTCATTTCCCGATTGATGAAGCTTGAGGCTACGTTTACCTTTTCGAATAATAATTCCACTTAGAATGCTAACACTGCCTTTCAAGCAACAATGCATGAAAGCATTCATCCATATAAGTTGTTCTGGGTCTGAATAAACCAAATCTCCAAATCACCATCTTAATTATCTTCACGATATCACAATTTGCAACGCCTAAATCGAATCAAAGTGGTTTTCGGATAATTAAATCTGATTCTGGTCTCTTCGAAACGATCAACTAATTTGGCCAGATTTGATAGTCAGTTATTTGATTATCAAATTACACACATAAGCAGTCACTAGGCCCATATTATAAATTTCCAAAATATTTATTTCAAAATATCTTTACAAAAAGATACACACACACACACACACATATCCAAATCTCTTTCAATATTTCAATATTTGAAAACAATTTCAAGTTCTTATATCCATAACAGGATATTTCAACCCTCATTAACCCTTAAAAATATTTCCAAATCCAACTTATAATTCATTACCTATAAAAATATTCCTTTATAAACCATTTTGTCGCTAAAATATCTTCAAAGCCTTTAATGCCAATACTTAGGATAATATCATAATTCTTTTCCCAAAATCATTTCTAATATCCTTGCTTATGAAATATTCCATACTTAACTCATAAATTTATAGAATTTTTATTAATTCCCTTTATAATTTTCAAAAATACCAATTATACTTATTTATAATCCATCTAACCATTTATAATTCCTTTTATGAATTCACAATCATTTTCGAAGTTCCCGAGTCTAACTATTTTGGAAATTCCCTAAATTCCCAAAAATCCCATTATATCACTTTATTTATATAATCACATCCATTTAATAAATCTGGATTACAATCTCGAGAGTATTTATAATAAATTCCAATTACTTACTTTTAAACTATGTACATAACAATAAAATTCAAAGATATGGTTAAATAATTATTTAAAATATGAAAGCATTTTTAAGATAAACGTCAATAACTAATTCTAATTAATTTATAAAATTTCTAAATGATTTACAAAACTTTTAATAAAACTTATAATTCATTTCAACAAATTTAAATATTTAAATAATAATTTTTGAAATATTTCAATCCAATTAATATTTTTTATAACTACATACTTTATTAAATAAAAATCCTTTTCTAAAGCAAATCTTAACTTCTTGTTAAAAACCATTTTCAAAATTCAACATACCAAATTTCGTACTTATAAATCTCTCTCGGTTTATCACAAGTCGATTCACATTTATAATTCCTTAACCCTTTTCCAAATTCTAATGTAGAATCCAACATTCCTTCTAAACCGATTTCCATATCTCAATATAAATACCCGAGAATTTATATTTCCAATTAATAAACGATAATCATTACCCTTATTTATAAATATCATTTATAAATTTTCATAACTCATTCTAGTTTTATAACAGCTTCATATTACAAAAAATATATATTTATAAATCAATTTGTAAATTAAAATTCCATTACAAATCTATTTCTTAAATTATCCAAACTATATTCCAAAACCATTCAAATCTCGATATTGACTTCCATTTAATATTTTTTTAAATCTTACTTAAAATCAATTATTTAAAAATCCTTAATCTAAAATTCTCTGTTCAAAACCATTTAATGGAATAGCTAAATAATATCCAAAATCCAATCATTTATTTTATCTAATTCAATTCCCTTGTAAAAAATTCCAAAATCAAATATAAATAATTCCATCTTCCAAAATCACCTTTGAATTTCCTTTTAAAATTCAAAATTTTTATTTATGGTATTTTAAGTACCAAAATCAAGGCCGGTGCTAATATAGCATCAAATGAATTCAAATCATATCATAATCTAACAAAGATTATTCAAACACAACATACATCACTATAAATGAAATTTAAATTAACAATTTTTTAGGAATCTAGTTAGATCCCTCCAACCTATTTCCCTGCATCCACAGATGTTATATAACATAAAATACCAATCTCGCTTCGAGGCAGGATATCGCGGTAATACAGGGTCAACCGCTATTATGCGGAGCAATAGTATCTCATCCACTCCACCAGCAGGAATATATCCAACCACTAACATATATACTACCATATATAATATAACATCCAACTAATAATAATATATCAATTCAACCAGTCATCCAGTAATTATTTTTAATTATTATAAATTAAACCCGGTAATCAACATGGGTGAGATTTACTCATAAAAATTCCAGTTGTCGCTTCCGTGTTAAAGTTTTGACTAAATTCGACTAGCGTTTGAATTTAGCCAACAATTCTGCAAGCTCTAATCGACTCAAATCTAATTCCTATGCGTAGCATTCGTAGATATTAAGGCAGTGCAACTCATTTCATCCAAATTAGATTCTGTGTGAAGAAGATATCGCATATATAAGTTTTCACAAAATTTAAATATAAAATTATCTTAATTTAATTACAAGTTGAAAATTCAATTACCCTTAACATAACAGTCCAACCCAAACAAGAACCCTGCAAGCTTCTCCTTCATTTCCCCTACTTCTTCTCTACTCTCCATTCCCTGTAACCCAATATGCATGCAAGAACACGTGCATATCCACGCGTGATCCATACCAATCTTCCGATCCAAGATCATTAGCACGTCTCTGTTCGTACGCTCGATTGGCCCGCCACCTCGGATCAGTCCCAAAACCCCCCAATCGAAACGCAACTAAACATTGCTCCCTCTCGACCTGATGCAGGTCGTGATGAACGCCCAAGCACCGAGCTTTATGATTTTCTGGCCAAAGATGCCTTTCTCCCTTGAGAAATTGAATATGCCATCTATTTCGACCATCCATGCCTAGATTCCTCGTATGCTCGAACCCTAGCTTCACCGCTTTTAATCAACCCCCCTTAGATTGCAATCGAACCTGTCGTAACTCATAACAGCATTAAGACAATGATGAATGATGATTTTTAAAACTTATTTCATGATTTTTATCTGAGTAGATTTTGAGTTATAATTTTTTTAAGCTTCCCATTTTTTTCCTTTACAGCTCGGTCTAAATAAAGGGAAACTATAGGAGATAGGTAGAGTGGTTGTTTCAGGGAATAGGGTGGCTGAGATGCAGATGGAAAACGATTATGGTTTGGCTTTAAAAATTTAAAATATGATTTAGTTCCAAATATCTCATTTTAAGTAACTTAAAATTCCGGACTCCTATCGAGGCATGCCGCTTGGCGTTGCTAATGTTATACCTCTATTTCGAACGCAATGGAACAAGTTTCGAGCGCTAATTCGATCGTATGGAGAAGGTAGCGTTTTGAATACAATAAAATTTTTGAATTTTCGATATTAAATCCAACGCGTTTCTATCCCATACGACCAAATGATAAATGTAAATGCTGCGAAATTTGAAATCCGATGATAATACACTATTACGGATCCAAATGACCTGGTTTCATCAAAATCCGAGACTGTGCCCCAAAAGGCTATTTTTATATGTTAATTTAGACGAGTTATTTTATAAATTCAAATTAATTTTTTTATTATCTTCATTCTTATTAAAATAAATTTAATAAGCCTTTGAAATTATTTTCATCTAGCTTAAAACTCAAGATTCAACTATTTAACCAAAATTCAATTATTAAATTCCACAATTAAATTACACTATAAATCATTATATTTGAAATTCAAGTTGTTAAATCTTTAAATTAACTTTTAAATATTTAAAAATTAATTAACTATTCTAATTTAATTAATTCCAAAATTATGGCTCGCTACATTCTTTCCCCCTTAAATGAGTTTCATCCCCGAAATTGCTAAGGTAAGAAGAATGGCCCAAAACCCAGCAACTTCCCCAAAACTTATCAGTTGAAACAACTCACCAAAATCAAATTTTGGAAACCACGTTATTAGTTTTACTAATTTCCAAATCATCCATAGATTCGAAATAATATTATTTACTTAATCAATTCAAATTATAATCCAAAATAAAATTTTAGTTATTAAAAAATTTCTTCAAAATTTCTAACTCTCTAAATTCTCAATTTTTTTTGCCAATGTCTCCTTTGCATGGCTAAATCAGAACAACTACAAATCGCCACTCTGGGCCTAAACCAGTAAAAGAAAACAAAAGCCAAGTGGCTCAACCCAAAAATCATCAAATCAATTATTGATACAAATATGTACCTTTTTTGGGCGACCAAATTTTCTTATGAAATCAAAGGCATCAAATTAGCTCTTGTTTTTATATACCTGCATCTTATTCGCTAACGATATCGAATCATATAGTTCATAACCATATTATTCTGCATTTCAATATTTTCTTTCCTTAAGCCCATACGATGTACATATATCATTCGTACGCAACGTCCAATCTAATCGTTCACTCGATCACACAATTCTCTAGTGCGGACTCGGATCTGGTCCTTGATTAGAAACCATTATTCTCCTTGTCTAGCCATATACTATGATAAAGAACTCAAGAATCAATCAAACATCCATTTTCAGTGTTCGCTGTCGAGAATGAGTGACAAATTCTAACTCAGATCGATATAAATTATCTTGAAATTCTATGCTCGAATCTGGATCAAACCGTAATACGAATAAATGTACAAATTACATATTTATTTCGATTGATTCTTAGCTATAACAAATTCCTTTTTCACATTTAATTCATTTTCATTCAATAATTCACAGTTATCATTCACATTTATAATTCACATTCATCTATTTACTTAATATATCCCTTTAATACCAATTTCAGTTAAGAATTTCACCATAAATTTTCTTAAGTCTATTATAACATTTTATATAAATGTTCATAGGTTAATTACCACTTCACAACTTAAGTCATTATCCATTTCTAAATCAATCCAATTTCAATTTCCTTCTTCAATTTCAACATTGAATTTTTATCCATCCACATTCAAACCACTTCAATCAACCAATTAATTCAATTAGTTCTATCATTAGTTTATTTCAAACCTAAATTTTATTTCAAATTTCACTTAATCCCATTTCCAAAAATTATTTCATTTATCTTAGGTTGAATTCCTTCCCATAGTTCATTTTATTCAACTTAAGTTAAGATTCCTTTCAAAATTTACTTTTCACAACATTCATATCAGCAATTAGAAACATCGCTTTCTCTTATTAGTTCTTGAAATTCATAAGTCGTAAACTTAGTTTCCTATATTTTTATTAAATGCTTAATGGAAATTCTCAAAGTTTAAACACCTAGTTCCCAATTATTTCAAATCATTTTGAAATCATATATATGTATGTATGTATATATGCACACAATTCCTGGTATATCAATTCATTCATTTGATTTCCAAAAATCAAAAAAAGTTTTTAACAAAATTCCATGGTAGAATTTCCCTATTTGGAAACTCGAAATTGAACATCGATGATGTTGGAGTCATCACCGAAATTATTTTCCAATGACCAAAGTGAGTTTAGTGCTTTCTATTCCTTTTTATACCCTTTTAAATGTTTCTATTCAAAAATAACTGGATTTTGGTTTAAGATGAATTAAACAAATATTTCAAGGATAAATAAATTAAAGTAAATATTTAGTTATTTGTAATTTGAGTTTTATTTAAATGATAATGGATTTAGTATGCAAATATTTCAAAACTAAATAATAGAACATTGGATTGTTGAATCATAAATTACAACCTTAGTTTTGAAATTGTTTAATACTCAAAGTTTGAAATATATTGAAATTGAGATGGTTTATTGAAACTAAAAGTGAGTTGAAAGTTATAAATTGAGATTTAATTTAAAGTGAATAAAATTGTGAAGTCGAGGAAATTATTTTACTTTATGAAGTAATTTTAAATTCAAACTATTTTATTTTATATACTGTTTGAATATCCAGACCATTTAAGTTTTGGAAGTTATGGTTTAGAAGCTATGAAATTAGAAGTATTATGTTTTGAAAAGTTATATTTCAAGCCTTTGGTTTCGAATTATTAAAATTTTGGAAGTGCTATGATTCTGGAAAGGATATATTCGAAATAAAAATGATATTATATTGATTTGGATTTTATAAAAATGATATCATATTTATTTGGTTTTTGAAAGGGAAATGATATAGTATTTATATGGTTTTGAGATGGATAGTATATTCTGGTTTTGAAGTATAATTGTTTGAAATGACCGCAGTGTTATATTAACATTTGGTTGTTGAAGAGACCAGGATCAGAAGTTGTCATACTCTCTGCCAACTCCGAAAACCACTTTAACACCGTGTACGCGGTAGAGATTCCATAATGAAGTAGGAAGGGAGCGGCATTCCTTTGAGGTATATACGTGGACCCGACTCCCGTGAGTTGACATAAGGTGACTAAAACAAGAGCGATCTCGGGCCAAGGAGGTAGCCCCTCTTATCGGACACATCCCTTCGATATTATACTATGACTTTTGGATTGATTCGTTGGCCACTTTTGATTTTTGATTTGGGGGTGTGGCTCGAGGTGGGTAGCTTTTCGCGTTACAATCAGCCTATGTGCGTAAGTGCTATATCTACCATGGCATTGCCTTGTGTGTCGTGTCACCTACCATAGCACGCCTTGTACGAGTTTGGTTTTCTCCCGTAGCCCGTGGAGTATTTAGGGTAGCCTCCCGATCTGGAGATGCACTGATACTGGCTGGACTACTGGGACTATTACGTGGTAAGGGCTATATGGGTAACCCCTTATCGCTATTTAAAAGTAAGTTTATTTTACTATTGGACATTATTTTAATAGCGAAATATTACTACATAGTAAATAGTTTGACAGATCCTTAGGAGACGTGAATCCCGAGCATCTCTTAAGTTACTGCACTCACGTAAGACACTGGATAGGAGATGTCAAACCCCGTAAACATGTCTGATGTCGTTCCACTCATATTATTTATAGTTGATTTAACTTACGTAAGATCCTTTAGTTCTGACTCGAATATTTTGTCTTTTCAATTCGCTCGGGTCAGCCTGAGCATTTCAAGATTCGAAGACTTTATTTTTGGAGGACGAAGACGGAGATTGTATTACTATTATTTTTTATGTTCCACTGCATCACATTTTCCGCTGCATTGTTATTGATTATTCTCTGGTATGTGTAACTCTGATATGTACTGTATAAGTATAATCAAATGTTTTTGTAAAAACAGCTTTATGAACTGTTTATTTGATTATTGTATTTTGTCCTTCCGCTGTGAGATTCTGTTTTGTTTTATTCCTTTCTTTGCTTTTCTTGTTTACCCCGTAACAATCCACCCTTTTGTATGGTTTGAGTTTGATGTGTGTGGTTTATCGTTGATTTAAAGCGTACAAAAAGGGGGGATGTTACATCTGGTATCAGAGCTTTGGTTTAATGATAAACCTTAGATTTGTGGGGTCTGACTCTTTATCAATAGGGTATAATACTCTGCGATGAGTCACTGAGTGTATATATATGATAAAGCGTATTTGTTAGTGTTATAAAAAGGTTTTAACATTGTGTTAATTTGTTTCATTTTGTATTTACAAAATTCTGGTTGGTGCATACGACGCTATGACATCAATAGGGATTTCTAAATACTTAATAGGACAAATTGACACGATATCTGTTTTGGATATAGGTGAATGAAAAAATTTGGCCTATTATATTTTCTATATATAAAATAAATTTTATAAAGGTTATATTTGGTTGTAATATATTGGTTGTTAGGTAATGAAATTTATAAATAATAGTTGAAACTGGATTGAAAATAAAATAAATAAAAATAGGAATTTAGAACTTAAGTACCGAGGTTTTGAAAATTTCTTTCAAATGATTAGGAATATAATAACAATATTATTTGGAAGTATTTTTTGATATAAATATTTCAGTATAATTTGAAAGAAGTGTTTTAAAGAAATTTTGAAAAGAAATAAGTTCTGTACTCCCCACTCTGTCGCTGGAAAATAATTTCGGTGATGAGTGCACCCATCATGGACATTCATTTTCGAGTTTCTAAGTAGGAAGGCCAATGTAGTAGTTTTACAGCAGATTTATTTTGATAAACAAAAATAAATTTTAAATTGTTTTAAATATAATTGGGTATATAAATTGTAAGTGTATACATTTATCGTGTATACATTTATCTATTATTTTAAAAAAATGATTTGGAATCTAACCAGGTATTTAGTTCTAAATTTTCCATTAATTAATAGTTTCAATTGCCTTAGTGAAACAGAATTTAGCTAATAATTGAAACCTATAAATGAAATAATAGAGCTATTGTTGAGTTATAAATGAAATTTCAAGGAAATTGAAATTGTAACCTATAAAACAAAAGATATGATTTTTGAACATTAAATTAATTAAAATAAATGAGATGAACTTGTATAAATTTCAATTGCATTCTTAACAAGCATATATATAACTTACCAGATATTAAAAGTTCTAATGTCTAATAAGAAATGTAATGGATAATATACAAGTAATAAACTTGAGGTAATGAAAGTATATAATGAAATTCTTTTATAAATAAGAATTTGATGTTGTAATTGTTGTGAACTTAAGTTATAAGTGAATGTTACTGAAATAATGGTAATAGGAAGTAAGTATTGCAAGTATAAGATTATAAACTTAAGTAAATGAACTAATATGTAAAGAAATTGAATTAAACATGAATACTTTAAATAAATGAGTGTTACTAAATTGATTTATGTAATAATGAATGAATGAATATAATGCGATAAAGAGGAAACTGACATGGCATTAATAAAGGAAAATGAATATTTGTAAGTAATAAATGAAAATAAAGGAAATAAACATTGAATCAAGGAACAAAGATAAAAGTTTGTAAGAAGTAAATGTAAATTAAAATGGATAAACCATTATATGAATGAAAAGGAAATCAAACAACAAATGTAATGAAATGAAATTGATAAAAAATGAACTTGATCTATTGTTTGGAAATTGTTGGTTGTTTGGTTTATGGTTGTTTGGGTAAAGATACTAAATTTGTTTGGATGTATGAATAATCTATTTTGTAACGACCCGTAAATTTTAACTGTTTTAATAATGAATTATTTAATTTTCGTGAAATTTTAAAAAATAAAATTTTGAAGTAAAAATTTAATATTTGGAATACGTCTAATTGAACATAGCAAACTGTAAATTTTCATCTGAAAATATGAAAGTTTATTTTATTATGTAATTCTATTTCAATTTATATCAGTTAATATTTGATGATAATAAAATATTTTCGAAACCTGGATATTTTTATATAGAAAAATTGTAAATCATCTTCTGAGCAAGGCGTCATTTTTCGTTTTTCCAAATTCGGACTTCTTTGGCTCTGTCGATGTTATTTTTCTGTGTTTTTGCTGCATTTTCCGCTAGTAGAAAATTCGAATTTTTATAATTCAATCGTACCACTGACATCTGTATACCATTTTGATCGTCTCTTCGTGCTGATCTCAACGGTATATTCATTTCTATTTTTTAAAGTTCAATATGAGGCATAACCTGTAAAATGTTAGACCGTACCGGTATTCATTTTAAAAAATTTTGGTTTCCACCTATTTTTCATCTACCTACCTGTCCAAATCCAACGGTTATTTGCATTTAATATTTTCTGATTTTTTTTACTTGTGACCTATGCTATTCAAATTCCTTCGCGTGTTTCCAATATCTTTTTCTCTTGTAACCTACAGATAATTCAATTCGTACCGTGCCATTTAAAATAAATAAAATAAAACTTAAGAGATGTTTGTTATTTGCAATTGTGTCTCCTTCTTTTCTTTTGCCGCATGCCAATTTCTCCTCTTCCATAGCAACTTCTATTGAATTCCTTTATCCAACTTCTGCTACCATGGCTTCATGCAACAACAAACCCAGAGCCACCTCTATCCGAGGCCTCCTCCTGCCGAGCATCCCCATGAGCTCACCTCCATGCGTGTCTTCCTCATGCCAACTGAACACCACCTTCGCCTACATCCAGCAAACCCAAGATTCCCACAAACATCTATCTCCGAACCACCGAAGTAAGCCACGTCTACCCATCCTCTCGTGCGCCCACATCAGCTGCCGCCACTTCCCACACCGCCCTCCACAGCTCGGCGCCACGCTCACGTGTGCACCACCTTTCCCCTTAGCACTGCCTCGCGCCAGGTAACAGCAGCCGAACCGAAGCTTCTCCCTCCTCAACATCTCCGCCCAAGCTCACTTCAGCACATACCACCTGAACCACCTCGGCCCGGGCTAGAGAACCACCATTCCATGTAGACGCGACCTCACCTCTCTTTCCCTCAAGACAGATCTCCTCCACCAAGTCTCGGTCGAGAACCACTTTCCCCTGATAGCTAATTGAACTCCATTTGTACCACAGCAACTCAAAAACCATGTCAAGCTTCTCTTTTTCCTTTATGCATGGTACATATGTTGTTGTATATTGTATCATATTCCATTATAGTATATTCTATTATAAGTTTTGTTTATAAAAAAACATACAGAGTGAACTATGAAAAATATGTAAGTATATACTATGATTAAAACATATTATCTGTTAGTATAAATGGTTAAATTTTTAATATGTTAGTTTAAATGTTTACATGGTGTTTAATAAATGAAATCGTATATCAGTATATGTTAATTTATATATATGTTATGTATATATTTAATCTGTTTCTATCTATACAAAATTGTATAGGTCTGTTTATAAAAAAAGGAAGCATATCGTATACTGATTATTAGATACTGAGATAGCTAGATGTAGGTTGATGTCGTGTTCCATAACCTAAAAGGCATGGCATTAAAAGATGGTTTTGGGAATGAGGCTACTATATGAATTTCGTATATTAGTCAATGTATATATATTCCGTAATAATTTAAGTCGGCATGTATAGATAAAATATGTAGATAACATATAGATGATTATATGCGTTAGATAGCGGTATGGCCTGTTTATGTATTTAATTAAGTTTTGTTTTCAAAGTTGTTATTATATATATATATAAAGTTGTTGCTTCCAGGTCCCTTTGTTCTATGGATTTTTCAATACTAGTTTCAATAGTGTACTATAATGTTGTTGATTCAAAATATACGAGTTGTTGTTAAAATATATGTTATTTTATACAAATATTAAATTTATTATAAACCTCTTCTATATTAACATATATTACGTTGTGCTGACGGTATGAGGTTGTATATACCTTTGTTTACGTATATATTTTATTTTATTCTATTCTATAATTGTCGGACTGATTTTTATAAATTTTGAATAATAATATAATATACATTTTGTTTCTGTCATATCAGACTGATTTTTATCCTTGATTCTCTATCTACGAGCTTCGTTCGTTAGATTCGTGCCTATCTTGATTTTCTTTGAAACTCATTTCAGTGTCAAATCTCTCTAGCCTCAAAAGGTGAGCAATCACTCACGATTTACGTTCTTATATTTATTAAATTTTATTTCAATTGAAACAACAATTGAAATATGCTGTTGTTAGTAATTTACACTTTTATATATATGCAATTACCTGTATCTGTTCACCTTTGACATCTGACACCATTATCTGTTATTTATATTAATGATATATGCCTGTTATATGATTATCGTATCTGTTATCACTCTGCAACTTTCCTATTAGTATAGAATCACTATGGGTTGAAATGATACATACCCGAACGATCTGTAGAATAGGAGAAAATCGTTATGGGTTGAAATGATAGACCAAAGCGATTTTCATTGAATTGAATTTGGGATTACGGGTTGAAATGGTATATATATTTACCATATATATTTAAATTTTGGATTGAAATGATAAATATCCATATCACTTGACCATAGGATAGAAAATTTTATACAGACACCGTTGGTCTATATATAAATATTTTGAAATGAATTCTATGGTTTTTGGAAAGAAATATATGGTTTTATATAAATATTGATTTCAGATATCATATAAATGTTATTTTATATATAGTTAAATTCTTGATTTTTAAGCTATATATAAATTTGTTTTAATATAAAATAATCTTAATAATGAAGTTTGATTTTATTAAAATATAATATGGTTAAGTATTTATTTAAATTATATTTTATTGTAGAGTTTATAATGATTTAACAAATTATGGTTGAGAAGATAGATTTGAAATTGATTTGAAACTGATTTTACTTAAGAAATATATTTAATTAGAAATTGATTTGGAACTTATTGAATTTGAGATTTATAAAGGATATGATTTTTATAACTTGATTTGGTTTAAGGTAATTTAACGAATATTTCAAGTTTAAATGAATTGAAGGAAATATTTAGTTATTTGAAATTTGGAATTTTATTTAAATGATAATGGATTTAGTGAGTAAATATTTCAAAATAAACAATAGTAACGTGAATTTGATATATATATATATATATGGAAGTACCAAATCTTGTTTTGAAATGTTCGAATATTTAACAATTTGAAAATATTGAAATTGAAATGGTTTATTTTCTAGTTAAAAATCTGTATTTGAAATTGATATAATATGAAATGGTTTATTGAGAAACTGAAATAAATTAAAATGGATGATTTAAGATTTGATTAAATCTAAATTTTGCGAATTTGAATCGATTTGTGAAATTTAAGGAAGCTACTTTATAAGATAAAGTATTTTTAAAATTATATTAAAACTATTTATATATGTTACTTTATTCATTTATTTCATATAAACTATTTTAATATAAATTATTTTTATATAAATTATTTTAAATTATAAACTATTTTATTACATATACTATTAGTTAAATTTAAACACTTAAGTGAGAAGTGTTATGATTCCAAGCATTATGATTTCTAAATTTTGATTTCTAAAGTATTATGATTAACAAAGTGTTTGATGAAAGAATGTTGTTTAAATTCAAGTAAATCGTTAAATTAAGTTTTGAAATTATTTAATAATTAAATAAAATTGAATTTTTTAATAAGTGAAATTGAATTTCTTTAATAAGAAATAAAATGTGATTGATGGAAATTATTATGAGACTTGTAATTTAAAGAATTTAATTTGACGAATTAAATTAATTCAATTCATCAGTTTTGATATAATGTAGGTAAACTTAAGTGATTGATTTAATGAATTGGAAATTCAATTGAAATTATTTTGAAAAGATAAATTTACTTAATTTAAATGATTACTGAATCAATCCATCAATGAATTTAAATTGTTTTGAATGTTAAATTAACTTAATTTAAATGATTATGAAATGAAACCTGTATATGAATTTAAATCAATATTTGAATTGTTTTAAATAAAAATTGAAGTTGAATTATAGAGTTTTGAAATGGTAAATTTGGAAGTTTTGAAACGTAAATTATAGAAATTGATATAGAAAGACGAATGAAATATTGGCTTTCAAATTCTAAGTGAGATCGAAATTGATTTGGTTTTTGAAATTTATTAAACGACCAATTGGTGTAATAATTACGAAAGTTATCAAAGAAACCGGAATCAGATACACAGTGTCTAAACCGAATACCACTTTAATAACTATACGTGGAGTGTGAACCAGAATGAAGTGGTTGGAATGATGTACGCTAATGATTGAAGAAAGAGAACGATAATGGATAGCCATGACACTTGTGTCAAATTTGAAATGACTAAAACAAGAGCCGTGCCGGGCCAATGAGGTTAGCCACCTCTTTGCGAACACGCTTCTTCGTAAACTACTAATTACTTCATTTTAACTGGGGTGCACCTTTGAATTAGGAGTGTTGTGTAACAACCCGCATATTTTACGATTGTGTATTTAAATATAGCATTGTTATTCGGATTTTAGTCCGAAAGGTTACTTTGTGCAAATAGCCGAATTTGGACTCGATACCACTTCCACTAAGTTCAAAATGGTGTTTATGACCTTTTTGAGTATAAACTTCGATATGTTTGGAGTTAGTAGAATTTTTGCTACTTTCACTTAGGGCTTTGGGTTGGGTTTCAGCCCATTAACCCCACTTATTACTCTAGCTCAGTCAACCTCTCCTCTTCACTTCATTTTTATTTTCCTAACACTCAAGTTTCACTGAAAATGGAGAGAGGAATGAAAAATTAAAACTCCAAGCGCTAAACATCTTTGCAAATTCAAGTTCTAGCTCCAAATTCATAGAAGAAGCTTTGGTAAGCCTTCTCTTCTTCTTCTCCAACTCATCCTCCTTTCAATTTTAGAAATTGCTAAACCTAACTTAGCGAATGTTCTTCTTTTGAGCTTAGATTCAAGCTCATTTGGGTTGTGTTGAAGAGTGGTTGATCCTCCTTTGTTTTCAAGCTTCTCCTTCCTTGTTTTTGTGTAAAAAGGTGAGATTTTTATCTCACATCTATATCTATATCTATCCTTGATGTTAGGTATGAATTTCTAACACTTATTTATGTACATTTGTTTTTGATTTGGATTGCTTTGGATTGCTTTGGTGAATATTCCAATTTTTGGTGTTATGAAAGCAAATTTTATGAAAATCCTATTATGGATATTTGGATGCTGACATTTGAGGCGTATCGAAGAGCTTTTAAGGCGGTGTTGTCGCTTGGCATAAATCCTTAGTCGTTGTTGCGTCCGATCGCTTTCGTTATTCGTTTTGGCCATTTTTGGCCTAGGTTCAAGAAAGGCCTGAGAAACAGGTTTCAGACGTTTGAATGCTACATTTCAGATGTCTGAATATTATACTGGAAAAACTTCTATTCCCAGATTCAGACGTCTGAATCAATATTTCCAGACGTCTGAATTGGCTCGAATGCAACCAGAAAGAAAATAGGCTTAACAAGCTAATTTTAGACGTCTGAAATCTATGGTTCAGACGTCTGAATTGTGTTCTAGAAAATATTTTATTTTTCAGATTCAGACGTCTCAATCATACATTTCAGACGTCTGAATCTGCTTGTTTTTCCTGTTTTTCCTATTTAGCCTGAGTTTTCAAATTTAATCGATTCGTGTTGTTTCCCATTTGTTGTTATCATTTATTATCGACTTTGATGATATTTTCTTCGGGATTTTTGGAACTTCCATTTTGATGGATTTGGTAATCGATTTCTTTGGATTTTATTCGCGTCTTCGAATGTAAATTTTGGTGATTGATTGTTCTCATTTTTGTGATTTGTCACTTTAAAAAGATAAAGGTTTCATTACTAGTAGTTAATATCAAAACTCTTTCATCAAAACGATTTCAACATTATTTTATTACAAAGCTTGTTTCTTAAACCGTTTTCCAATCTACTAATATATACAAACCTTTACCTCACTCGTATGAGAAATCTAATTAAATGGCTTAGTAAACAAGTGGAATGAAACGCTTGCGTTTACTTCGCCGGTTAATTCTTGGACTTGTTCGATTGAATCTCTTGTGACAATTTTCTAGTGGAGATCTATAATTTGTTCGTAAATATTTAAGTCAAGCTAGTGGCTATGGGACATGAAGCTAAACTCATATATTTACTGGCTTAGTGTAATTGACACCTCTTGATGATCGATGATGATCATTTTTGTGATTTAGACTAGCATTGTGCAATGTCTCTTTGTCTGCGAGGGAGACTAAACCCCGTTTTTGTGGAGTTTCGACTCAAATTGGTGGGGTAGCGACCCATGGTCTTCGGGCCGTTTTGTGGAGCCTCGGCTCAAAATTTAATGGATAGCAACCATGGAATAGCGTTCCGTTTTGTGATATACGTATTGGTGAGTTTTCATGCTCCCGTTTTATGATAGGCCTCCCCCCATCTTTATGATTTCTGGATTTCTAGTTGATGATTTTTAGAATTTGCGTTTCACCAATTTTCGTGATTTACATTGATAAGTTCTATCAATATTTGTGCATTGGTGAATTTGTGTGTCATTAACTTTTGTGATTGGCATTGATATAATTGTCAATATTTATGGTGTGGTGAACAAAAATAAAGAATATGACCTTCTTTTTTGTGTTTTGAGATTTCTTGAGATGTTGTATGATTTTCATGTTGTCTAAGGTATATTTGTCATTGAATGGCATTATTGTTATCACACGTTTTTGTCACATCTCATATTCTATCTCATTTTATCTGATACTTATAGTTAGACTGATCCGTTTATTATTTTCTTATTAAATAATACTCGGGTCAGATCGAGATGTTACAGGTGCTTCTGCTTCACTCCTCATCCGGGATTATTATTCTGACTTTTGGCTAACTACTTAGATTATTAGTTTATTTTGTTGTATACATTTGAGATATAGACTCCATGATGTATACTTATTCTATTGTGTAGCACTTGTAACTATTCCTTTGTGATATTGTGGATCTTGTTAGACCACTACTCTGATATACACTTTTATGTGTAATATTCATATCTATTTCCGCCTTTGAGATGAACTTCTGTGACTGATTTGTGTTATGATATTTCTATATTTGTTTCCGAAGATTACATACAGCCACTGTGTAGTAGCTTTGACTTTGTGTCGATATGTCGGACTTTCTCTTGAGATGAAAAGTTAAATTTTTATCTGGCATATCGGAACTTCCATAAAGCAATTATACAGATGGTCTCTCCTCAACAGCCTTATTCTCCATGCTAGTTGACGACACTACCATGTAGTGTCCTTAGCTAGCGTTGGTATAGAGGTGGGGCGTCACATGTTGTTTCGCGGTGTTGCGATCGTTGCAGCGATGCGTTCTCACCAGTCTGGATCAGGTAAACAGTAGTTGCACTATATTGGGTATTGCCTCATGTGCCTTGTCATACTTGTATCCCTATGCGCGACCACTGTGATTTGTCTTGTGTTATACCTATGGAGTACTCCCTGATAGCCCACCAGTTTATGGTGGAGTTTACAGTGCTTTATAGACTATGATGCTTATGTAAAATGTGTTAAGGGGGATAATGGTAACGCCTCAACACTATTTTGATACTTTATATTACTTATAGGCATTATCTACTTAGCGTACATTACTAAATAGTAGATAGTTTAACGGATCCTTAAAGGATGGTTATCCCAACATCTTTTGAGTTACTTGTATTTTTAGTTGTTATTTCACTTGAGTTGGATTTATTGATATAAGAATGTTAATCCTGACTCGAGTATTTTGTGTTTTGCTTTACGCTCGGGTCAGACTGAGTGGTTCAGCTTTTGAGACTCCTCTTTGGAGTTGGAGCTTCGCTTGGAGATCCAGCTATCTATCCAGCTTTCAGATATTCAATTGATTCCATTTATGTATTCTGATATTGTATTTGACTATTGCATTCGAGACTTCTATCGTATCTTATTTAACTCTGTTATGTATATAGTAGCTTCATGAACTACTATCTTTTGTTGCCGCTGCATTTATTACTTTGTGTTTGTGATCCGTGATTATTTATTACTGTATATGCTGAGTTTTGTCAAATATAAACTTACAATCTGGTATTTTGAGCAATTCAATTTCGGCATGTTTGGATGCGAATGGTTGAAAATATTAGGTCGTTACATTTTGTATCAGAGCTTTGGTAGCTCTAGGAAAAACTCAGCATATAAGGTAAACGTTTTTGCAGAATCACTTTCATTCGAGTTTGGATCTCTTCCTTTTGACTCGGTTCCTTTGAATTTTGGAATATTCCCTGCGGTTCCAAAATCCATTCTTGTCCCTCACTATTCTTTTAATTATGGAGTATCCCATAACTCCACTTCGAATGATCTTTATAATTAGTCGGCAGTGTTGCCAATCTCAAATTAATTTATAAAAGGGTGAAACTCCTTTACAATAGACATCGATTTACCGAAGATTTCTGTATCCTTGGTTTACGACGCTATCTATCTCCTGCTATGCCTGAATTCTATTTGTTGAGATCGAATGTTGATTTACCTCGGAATTCTGCATCGATCTTATTCTTGAAGTCACGGTCGACCCGGTTAAAGTTGCCCGTGATCTGTATAATTCTATCTATCTCCCTATTCCGTAATTTAATCATCTTATCTTTTGTTTCGAACTTATCCTCGAATCAAAATTCTCTTTGATTTGAGTCCATAAAATTTGAATCTCTATCCTTGCTTTTAAATCCATTATTGTATCGTCGAGCGGGGAAGTGTATATGTAAACTAATATTAAAAATGTTTTATATATTGTGTTGTTTGAGTTGTTAATGTTGATTTGGGTTTTCGATCGATTCGTCTGATCAACGCTATCGATAGGATTTCCAAAACACTTGAGCAGAGAAAACTGACGCAATATTGTTTTCAAATTTGGTAAATGAAATAAATTTTGTATGATTATATTATATACATAAGTATAAGTTTTGTGAAATTAAATAGTTAATAAATTGGTTGTTGAAAATAATAATATTTGATTTTTATTTATTGTTTTGGGAACCATTGATTACCAACATATGAATAAATGAAATTATAAAACATGGTTTATAAGTTGATTGGAATTTAAATAGATTTAAATTAGAATTTAAGAATTTAATTTTCGAAAATTCCAAACATTGGGTTTAAAGTTTTAAAATGTATTATCTAAAGTATTTTCAAATAGAAATTGTTTTCTAAAGAAAAAAAAATGTTTAGATCAGTGCTCTTCTCTTTGTTGTTGGAAAATAATTTCGACGATGGCGGCCGCATCATCGACATTCGTTTTCGAGTTTCGAAGTGGAGAGACTATTCTGTAGCCCTGCTACAGTTTTTTTTTTAAAATTGATTTGAATTTCTAAACATAACTTGATTTATAATATATATTGAAGATTTTAAATTTGATTTGATATATTATGTATATATATTTATATTTATTTTATCACTAAATTGTTTGTAGATAATCGGAAATTTAATTCTTAAATTTCCTTTAAGGATGATTTCAATTATAATTGAAGCCAAAAATTTGAATGGATAGTTAAATTTGAAATAATTGAATTAGGAAATTTTACTTGTATAATACTCAATTGCATTCTAAAATATAACTTACCTAAATTACTCAGAAGTTAACTTTGTAATTGAATAATGTACAATGTAAAATGATGTTAAAGGATTTTATAAATAACCATTGAAATTTTATCTATAACAATGTTAACAGAGACAAATAGAATAATAAGTGGATTAAATAGTAAATGAGACAAATTAAATAAAATTTTGTTGAAAGAAATCTTTTGTATCAAGTATTAATAAATTGAATAAAATCAACTTAGTGAATTATCTTGAATTTAAAGTCAATTGTTGAATATAAATTAATTTAAATTGAAATTTATATGGTTTAAATTAATTGTTTTATTTTGTAATTCAAGTCTATTTTCTTCCAGTTGTTTCTATTCTCCTACCTTCTTCCTTTTCGGGGACGAAAAGTTTTGAGTGGTGGAGAGTGTAACGACCCGTAAATTTTAACTGTTTAATAATGTGATTTATTGAATTTTTGTGAAATTTTAAAAAATAAAATTTTGAAATAAAAGTTTAATATTTGAAATACGTCTAATTGAACATAGCAAACTGTAAATTTTCATTTGAAAATATGAAAGTTTATTTATTGTGTAATTCTATTTCAATTTATACCAGTTAATATTTGATGATAATAAAATATTTTTGAAACCTGAATATTTTTATATAGAAAAATTATAAATCATCTTCTGAGCAAGACGTCATTTTTCGCTTTTCCAAATTCGGACTTCTTTGGCTCCGTTGATCTTATTTTTCTACGTTTTAGCTGCATTTTCCGCTAGTAGAAAATTCGAATTTTAATAATTCAATCCTACCTCTGACATCTGTATACCGTTTTGATCGTCTCGTCGTGCTGATCCCAACGGTGTATTCATTTCTGTGTTTTAAAATTCAGTATAAGGCGGAACCTGTAAAACATCAGACCGTACCGGCATCCATTTTAAAATCTTTTGGTTTCCACCTTTCTTTTCATCTACCTACCAGTCCAAATCCAACGGTTGTTTGCATTTAATATTTTATGAAGTTTTTTTTACTTGTGACCTATGCTACTCAAATTCCTTCAATGTTTCCAATATCTTTTGCTCTTGTAACTTACATATAATTCAATTCGTTCCGTGACCATTTCAAATAAATAAAATAAAATTTGAGAGATGTCTGCTGTTTGCAATTGCATCTCCTTCTTTTCTTTTGCCACAAGCCAATTTCTCCTCTTCCATAGCAACTTCTATTGAATTCCTTTATCCATCTTTTGCTACCATGGCTTCACGCAACAACAAACCCAGAGCCACCTCTATCCGAGGCCTCCTCCTGCCGAGCATGCCCATGAGCTCACCTCTGTGCATGTCTTCCTCATGCTAACCGAACACCACCTTCGTCTACATCCAGCACACCCAAGCTTTCCACAAACATCTACCTTCGAACCACCGAAGTAAGCCACATCTACCCATCCTCTCGTGCGCCCACATCAGCTACCGCCACTTTCCACACCGCCCTCCATAGCTCGGCGCCATGCTCACGTGTGCACCGCCTTTCCCTTTAGCACTGCCTCGCGCCACGGTAACAGCAGACGAACCGAAGCTTCTCTCTCCTCAACATCTCCGCCCAAGCTCACTTCAGCACATACCGCCTGAACCACATCGGCCTGAGCCAGAGAACCACCATTCCATGTAGGTGCAGCCTTACCTCTCTTTCCCTCACGACAGATCTCCTCCACCCTGTCTCGGCCGAGAACCACTTTCCCCTGATAGCTAATCGAAGTCCATTTGTACCATCGCAACTCAAAAACCATGTCAAGCTTCTCTTTTTCTTTTATACATGGTACATATGTTGTTTTATATTGTATCATATTCCATTATAGTATATTCTATTATAAGTTTTGTTTACAAAAAAAACATACACAGTGAACTATGAAAAATATGTAAGTATATACTATGATTAAAACATATTATCTGTTAGTATAAATTTTTAAATTTTAATATGTTAGTTTAAATGTTTACATGGTGTTTAATAAATGAAATCGTATATTAGTATATGTTAATTTATATATATGTTATGTATATATTTAACCTGTTGCTATCTATGTAAAATTGTATAGGTCTGTTTATAAAAAAAGTAAGCATATCGTATACAGATTATTAGATACTGAGATAGCTAGATGTAGGTTGATGTCGTGTTCCATAACCTTAAAGGCATGGTATTAAAAGGTGGTTTTGGGAATGAGGCTACTATATGAATTTCGTATATTAGTCAATGTATATATATTCTGTAATAATTTAAGTCGGCATGTATTGGTAAAATATGTAGATAACATATAGATGATTATATGCGTTAGATAGCGGTATGGCCTGTTTATGTATTTAATTAAGTTTTGTTTTCAAAGTTGTTACTATATATATATATATATATATATATATATATATATATATATAGTTGTTGCTTCCAGGTCCCTTTGTTCTCTGGATTTTTCAATACTGGTTTCAATAGTGTACTATAATGTTGTTGATTCGAAGTGTATGAGCTGTTGTTAAAATATATGTTATTTTATACAAAAGTTAGATATATTATAAACGTCTTCTATATTAATATTATTACATTGTGCTTACGATATGAGGTTGTATATACCTTTGTTTACATATATATTTTATTTTATTATATTCTATAATTGTCGGATTGATTTTTATAATTTTTTAATAATAATATAATATACATTTTGCTTCTGTCATATCAAACTAATTTTTGATCCTTGATTCCCTATCTATCAACTTCGTTCGTCAGATTCGTGCCAATCTTGATTTGCATTGAAATTCATGCTTAGATTCGTAACTCATTTCAGTGCCAAATCTCTCTAGCCTCGAAAGGTGAGCAATTACTCACGATTTACTTTCTTATATTTATTAAATTTGATTTCAATTGAAACAACAATTGAAATGTTCTGTTGTTAGTTATTTGCACTGTTATATATATGCTATTACCTGTATCAGTTCACCTTTGACCTCTGACACCATTATCTGTTATTTATATTGATGATATATGCCTTTTATATGATTATCATATTTGTTATCACTCTGCAAGTTCCCTATTAGTATGGAATCACTATGGGTTGAAATGATACATACCCGAACGATCTGTAGAATAGGAGAAAATCGTTATGTGTTGAAATGATAAACCCAAGCGATTTTCATTGAAATGAATTTGGGATTACGGGTTGAAATGATATATATATATATATATATAAGTTATGGATTGAAATAATAAATATCCATATCACTTGACAATAGGATAGAAATTTTATACAGACACCGTTGGTCTATGTATAAATATTTTGAAATAATTTCAATGGTTTTTGGAAAGAAATATATGGTTTATATAAATATTGATTTTAGATATCATATAAATTTTATTTTATATAGTTAAATTCTTGATTTTTAAGCTATATATAAATTTGTTTTAATATAAAATAAGCTTAATAACAAAGTTTGATTTTATTAAAATATAATATGGTTAAGTATTTATTTAAATTATATTTTATTATAGAGTTTATAATGATTTAATAAATTAAGGTTGAGAAGATAGATTTGAAATTTATTTGAAATTGATTTTAATTAAGAAATATATTTAATTAGAAATCGATTTGGAACTTGTTGAATTTGAGATATTTAAAGGATATGATTTTTATAACTCGATTTGGTTTAAGGTCATTTAACGAATATTTCAAGTTTAAATGAATTGAAGGAAATATTTAGTCATTTGAAATTTGGAGTTTTATTTAAATGATAATGGATTTAGTAAGTAAATATTTCAGAATAAATAATAGTAAAGTGAATTTGACATATATATATATGGAATTACCAAATCTTGTTATGAAATGTTTGAATATTTAAAGCATTGAAAATATTGAAATTGAAATGGTTTATTTTGTGGTTAAAAAACTGTATTTGAAATCGATATAATGTGAAATGGTTTATTGAGAAACTGAAATAAATTAAAATAGATGATTTGAGATTTCATTAAATTTAAATTTTGAATCGATTTGTGAAATTTGAGGAAGCTTTTTATTATATAAAGTATTTTAAAATTATGTTAAAACTATTTATATATGTTACTTTATAAATTTATTTCATGTAAACTATTTTAATATAAATTATTTTTATATAAACTATTTTATTACATATACTATTAGTTATATTTAAACAGTTAAGTGAGAAGTAATATGATTCCAAGCATTATGATTTCTAAATTTTGATTTTCAAAGTATTATGATTAACAAAGTGTTTGATGAAAGAATGTCGTTTAAATTCAAGTAAATTATTAAATTAAGTTTTTAAATTATTTAATAATTAAATAAAATTGAATTTTTTAATAAGTGAAATTGAATTTCTTTAATAAGAAATAAAATGTGATTAATGGAAATTATTATGACACTTGTAATTTAAAGAATTAAATTTGACGAATTAAATTAATTCAATTCATAAGTTTTAGTATAATGTAGGTGAACTTAAGTGATTGATTTAATGAATTGGAAATTCAATTGAAATTATTTTGAAAAGATAAATTTACTTAATTTAAATGATTACTGAATGAATCCATCAATGAATTTAAATTGTTTTGAACGTTAAATTAACTTAATTTAAATGATTATGGAATGAAACTTATATATGAATTTAAATCAATATTTGAATTGTTTTAAATAAAAACTGAAGTTTAATTATAGAGTTTTGAAATGGTAAATTTGGAAGTTTTGAAACGTAAATTATAAAAATTGATATAGAAAGACGAATGAAATGTTGGCTTTCAAATTCTAAGTGAGATTGAAATTGATTTGGTTTTTGAAATTTGTTAAACGATCAATCGGTGTAATAACAACGAATGCCACTTTAATAACTATACGCAGAGTGTGAACCAGAATGAAGTGGTTGGAATGATGTACATTGATGGTTGAAGAAAAAGAACGATAATAGATAGCCTTGATACTTGTGTCAGATTTGAAATGACTAAAACAGGAGCCGTGCCGGGCCAATGAGGTTAGCAACCTCTAAGCGAACATGCTTCTTTGTAAACTACTCATTACTTGCTTTTTGATCGGTGCGCACCCTTGAATTGGGAGTGTCGTTTCACGGTGTTGCGATCGTTGCGGCGATGCGTTCTCACCAGTCCGGATCAGGTAAACAGTAGTTTCACTATATTGGGTATTGCCTCATGTGCCTTTTCATACTTGTATCCCTATGCGCGACCACTATGATTTGTCTTGTGTTATACCTATGGAGTACTCCCTGATAGCCCACCAGTTTACGGTGGAGTTTACAGTGCTGTATAGACTATGATGCTTATGTAAAATGTGTTAAGGGGGATAATGGTAACGCCTCAACACTATTTTGATACTTTATATTACTGATAGGCATTATCTACTTAGCGTACATTACTAAATAGTAGATAGTTTAACGGATTCTTAAAGGATGGTTATCCCAACATCTTTTGAGTTACTTGTATTTTCAGTTGTTATTTCACTTGAGTTGGATTTATTGATATAAGAATGTTAATCCTGACTCGAGTGTTTTGTGTTTTGCTTTATGCTCGGGTCAAACTGAGTGGTTCAACTTTTGAGACTCCTCTTTGGAGTTGGAGCTTCGCTTGGAGATCTAGCTATCTATCCAGCTTTCAGATATTCAGTTGATTCCATTTATGTATTCTGATATTGTATTTGACTATTGTATTCGAGACTTCTATTGTATCTTATTTAACTCTGTTATGTATATAGTAGCTTCATGAACTACTATCTTTTGTTTCCGCTGCATTTATTACTTTGTGTTTGTGATCCGTGATTATTTATTACTGTATATGCTGAGTTTTGCCAAATATAAACTTACAATCTGGTATTTTAAGGAATTCAATTTTGGCATGTTTGGATGCGAATGGTTCAAAATATCAGGTCACTGCATATTTAGTTTCACCTAAGACTGTTGAGTGAAGGGTACGCTTAGTAGTTTATTTTTCATTCTGTACAATTAAAATTTTTAAACCCGAACAACTATTGGTTTGGCATGATATGAATAGATAACTGATTTATGTTGATTTGGTATGATGGTTGTATGTTTTGTTGCAAGTGATTGTTGTTATATTGATTTGTTTTCCGGTGTTTGAAACAACTTTAAAATTATTTCATTTTATATAATTATTAACTCTTTTAGATTATATAAGTGAAATACAGGTTATGGAAGCAATTACTACTGCTTTTGGTTTCATAAAATAAGTGTAAATTGCCCGACAAATAGGTATGTTTTCGAATTACGGTTTTATAGCATTATTATATTGTTTTTCCCGTGTTGGGATATATATTATTTTGGAAAATATATGTTGTATATTGTTATATTTGATATTATATTTTCTCGCGAGCCACTCTGTACAAAGGAAACTCTGCCGAAATTTTCCTTAAATTTCGGACTTAGAAATTTCTTAAAAATGTTTCTAAACTTTATTAATTTAAGTATAAAAAGATCTAATGGTTATAAATTGGTATATTTTATTTAAATTAATTAATTTTGTAAATTATTTTATAAATTTAATATTTAAGTAAGATATTTGATGTCTTAATTCTTCTTTTCCCATCTTTTTCCTTTTCGGGGATGAAAAGTTTTGAGTGGGGGAGAGTGTAACGACCCATAAAATTTGGACAATTAAATTGGTTAATTAAATAAGATTTTAATTAAATTTTGTAAGAAATAATAACTTTATAATTTAATATTGAAATGAACGCTAAAATAAAATATAGCAGTGGTAATTAAAACTAATTATTAGTAATTTGAATAAAATTCTAATAAATGAAGTAGTGAAAGTGTTATACTTGGCTATAAATTGAAATAAGGGAACAAATGTAAGTATTTAAATGGTTAATAATAATTGAAGAAATTTTTTGTTATGAAACAAATAATAACATTGATTTGTAAGTAATAAAAGCTTATTTATGTGACAAAGGGTAACGGTAATGATTATTGTATGTTACCTATTTATTTAGCTTGTTAATTGAAATTGGAAATAAATTTTTAATAAATGTAAATAAATGTTACGTTAGCGTGAAATGTAATACAATGTTTAGGAGTTGTTAAATTGGAGTATATTAAGGTAATGAAAGGAAAAACAAGGTAACTAGGTTGTATAATAGTAGTGAACATAGTAAAAAGATTTTAATTGAAACAATCAATCCATTGATATTCAATTTATAATAAATGTAATTATTATAGCAATTGAAATTAAGTATTATGCGATTGAAATAAAAATGAAATGGGAAAATGTTAATGTATTAGGATATAAACCAATGTAAATGACACCTAAGATGATAATATGATAATTGAATGAAATTTAATATTTAGTTACTACGTTAATAGAGATTAAGATGAAATTTGAGAATATTAATGCAATAAAGCATGAACCAATGTAATTTCATCCGTTTGATAATAATTTATTGAATAACAGGATTTAAAATCAAATAAATGGATTTATTTGAATTTCAATTGATAATTTATGGATTTAGTAAAATTGAAATTAAATACGATAATGGGTAAGTCAATTAACTTTGAATTGATATCTAAATTTGTTTAAGTTATTTGTGAATGGTTAAGAAATTCAAAAATGATAGAAGTTGTAAATTATTAAAATTTAAATTGGGAAGTGATTTAATTTATTAATATTAATTTATTTGATTAATTGGAAATAGCCATTTTTGCCACTGACTTGGATTTTGACCAAACTGATTTCATCTGATCCGTAACGGTGAATTGTTGTAAGATTTCAAGTTTCGTAACGATCGGACTTGTCGTTTGGTCGTACGGACTCGAAACACCTAGAAATCAATTTAATTGGAATCAATTTGAAATAAATTGATTTTGAAATAAATTGATTTTAGCATAACTTCTTCATATGATGGAATTTGGACTTGAAATCTTCTCCATTGCGTTTAAAATATTTAAAAACATCTATTTTGTTATATAGATTAACCCAATTTCGTTCTGAAGTCAGAGTGGGCTTTTCGGGTCATTATTTTTCGATTTTTCCAAACCAATCAAGCCCGTTTGCTTCAAGTTTGTTTTGCCTATAAATATGTCGTTATAAACCCTAGCCTATTTCTTATTCCTCATTTCCGTACTTACAATTCTATTTGCTTCTCCTCTTTCAATGGCAGACAGAACCCTAATCCCCAAATTGCAATTTCAAATCAAAAATCAAATTTAAAATTCAAACTCCACAAACTATATCAAATTTTATATCATTTTGAAGCTCTCAATGAGCGCATCTTAGTTTTGTCATTTGTTTTCCTAATCAAATCATGGTTCATCCAGAAATTACGGAACTATTCACGGCCATTCATCACGCCGAAACCAACTTCCCCTGATCGACGAATTGGTGGTACCGCGGCGTAGAGATCGACGAGAGGAGTGCATCAGAGTGGTTTGTGTGGCGATTTGATGGTTGGATTTGTAGCAATAATTCGATTAGGTCATGTAAAAGTAGCGGCGGCTGGGTTATTTGCTAGCGTCGTTCGACTTTCGGAGGTGACCTTGGTGAGGTCGCGGCACTGCGGCGTGACTGGAGGGGGCGCGGCTGTGTTCGACGACATGGATCTCGATGGCGGCGCGTGAACGAAGGTCTATCGTCTTTGATAGGGTTTTGGCCAGAGTCTTGTGCTTTCTGGGAGAAGACGATGAGGGATGACGTGGCCTATGACGTGGTAAGGAATGTAAGTTACTTGTTTATTTTATTTATTTTCAATTTTAAAAATCATAACGTTCTAACGTGAATAACTTTCGCATACGGTGTTTGATTTGCACGCGGTCTTTTATCAGGACCGTATTGAAATTCTAGACAGCTTGACGCTAGTTTGGACGAATTCCGAGACTGCTTGAATTTCGGGTTTAAATTGGATTTAAATTCAATTTAAATTCAAAAGGTGAGTGTTTTAACCCATGCACAACTTCTAAAATTTCTTATGTATGTTAAATTAATTCCTGATGTGGTTAGAAATCTATATGTGACTGTTTGGCATATTTTTATCATCATTCCAGCTAAATTGAATTTATGGAATTTAATTGTTATTTAATTGATTATTGCATATAAACTGCCGGTTAAATTGTAATTTGATTTATTATTGAATATAATCTGCCAGTAAATACCTGTTGTTAATCATCTTTTATATATTGATGTTATTGTTTGAATTGGATGATGATTGTGATAAATGGTTGATGATTGATACCGGATGAATGGATGTTGTATTTTATATTGTTATAAACTGCAAGTTGTTATGCATTTTTATTTCATTCGGGATTGCAGTTTGAAATGATATATAACCGTATTTTCATTTTAAATTAAGGATTGAAATGATAAATATCCGTATCACTTGACCATATGGTAGAAAATTATATGCAGACACCGTGGTCTATATATAAAAATATTTTGAAATGATTTTCTATGGTTTTGTAAAGAAATATATAGTTCTATAAGATATTGATTTGGATCTTTTATAAATGTTATTTTATATATAGTTAACTTCTTGGTTTTAAGCTATGTATAAAATTGGTTTAAAGTATAATAGAAGTTTAATAATAAAGTTTTATTTTATTAAGATATAATATGGTTAGTATTTATTTATATTATATTTTTGGAGTTTATAATAACTTAAATGAGAATAAGGTGGGAAGATGAATATGAAACTGATTTGAAATTTAATAAAATTGAGATTTTAAAGGTATGATTTTATAATGGATTTTGGTTTAAGATGAATTAAACGAATATTTCAAGTATAAATAAATTGAAGGAAATATTTAGTTATTTGTAGTTTGAGTTTTATTTAAATGATAATGGATTTAGTATGCAAATATTTCAAAACTAAATAATAGAACATTGAATTATTGACTTGTAAATTCCAACCTTAGTTTTGAAATTGTTTAATACTCAAAGTTTGAAATATATTGAAATTGAGATAGTTTATTGAAACTGAAAGTGAGTTGAAAGTTATAAACTGAGATTTAACTTAAAGTGAATAAAATTGTGAAGTCGAGAAAATTATTTTACTTTATAAAGTAATTTTAAATTCAAACTATTTTATTTTATATACTGTTTGAATATCCAAACCCTTTAAGTTTTGGAAGTTATGGTTTAGAAGCTATGAAATTCGAAGTATTATGTTTTGAAAGGTTATATTTCAAGTGTTTGGTTTCGAAATATTAAAATTTTGGAAGTTCTATGATTTTGGAAAGGATATATTTGAAATAAAAATGATATTATATTGATTTGGATTTTATAAAAATAATGTCATATTTATTTGGTTTTTGAAAGGGAAATGATATCGTATTTATATGGTTTTGAAATGGATAGTATATTCTGGTTTTGAAGCATAATTATTTTGAAATGACCGTTGTGTTATAATAACGTTTGGTTGTTGAAGAGACCAAGATCGAAAGTTGTTGTACTCTCTGCCAACTCCGAAAACCACTTTAACAACCGTATACGCAGTGGAGATTCCAGAATGAAGCAGGATGGCGGCGGCGTTCCTTTGAGGTATATACGTGGACCCAACTCCCATGAGTTGGCATAAGGTGGATAAAACAGAAGCGATCTCGGGCCAAGGAAGTTGCCCCTCTTATCGGACACATCCCTTCGATATTATACTCTGACTTTTGGATTGATTCGGTGGCCACTTTTGATTTTTGATTTTGGGGTGTGGCTCGAGGTGGGCGGTAGTAGCTGCTACACGTTACCACCAACCCGTGTGCGTAATTGGTATATCTACCCTGGCATTGCCTTGTGTGCCGTGTCACCTACAATAGCGCGTCTTGTACGAGTTTGGTTTTCTCCCGTAGCCCATGGAGTATTTAGGGTTGTCTCCCGATCTGGAGATGCGTTGATACTGGATGGACTACTAGGACTATTATGTGGTAAGGGCTATATGGGTAACCCCTTAACGATATTTAAAAGTAAGTTTATTTTACTATTAGACATTATTTTAATAGAGAAATATTACTACATAGTAAATAGTCTAACGGATCCTTAGGAGATATGAATCCCGAGCATCTCTTAAGTTACCGCACTCAAATTGGACATTGGATAGGAGATGTCAAACCCTGTAAACATCTCTAACGCCGTTCCACTCATTTTATTTACAGTTGATTTAACTTACATAAGATCTTTTAGTTCTGACTCGAGTGTTTTGTCTTTTCAATTCGCTCAGGTCAGCCTGAGCATTTCAGGATTCGAAGACTTTATTTCTGGAGGATGAAGATGAAGATTGTATTACTATTATTTATTATGTTCCAATGCGTCACACTTTCCGCTGCATTGTTGTTGATTATTCTCTGGTATGCGTAACCCTGATATGTATTGTATAAGTATAATCAAATGTTTTTGTAAAAACAGCTTCATGAACGGTTTATTTGATTATTATATTTTGTCCTTTCGCTGTGAGATTCTATTTTATTTTATTCCTTTCTCTGCTTTTCTTATTTACCCCATAACAATCCGCCCTTTTGTATGGTTTGAGTCTGACATATGTGGTTTATCGTCGATTTAAAGCGTACCAAAAGGCGGGGTGTAACAATATATATATATATAATCCTTCCTCTAACTCAAGGCTATAAACAAAAGCATCATTAATGGTGAAATCGAAACAAATCAAAAACTCATAAAAATCCCTGGATTGACCAAATCCCCGATTGCATGCCTAAATAATGCTGCATGTGCCAAACCAGACCGGTACTATATAATTTAGGAACCTAATACATCGTGACGACTAGAGTCATAAAACATCGTGATGACCGAAGTCGTAGAACATCGTTATGACCGAAATCATAGAGCATCGTGACGACCGAGGTCGTAGAACATCGTGATGACCCGAAGGTCAAAAGTACCGGTCCCCATTGTGAATGTGTCACATACACTCAAATAGGAACCCGAAAAGTATTAACGTGCGTCCTATACCACACGTTCTCACTTAGCGGTTTACTAACTGCTAGTCGATGCTACACTAGAAAATATCATCAAATCATAATTCTTAGAAAATCATATCTCGCCACATCTCATTGGCGAATATTAAAATGGCATCATACTTATCTCATCGACAAGTGTAAAACATCATGATGGTTTTTCATAAACCATAATTCCTAAAATGGGGTTTTTAACCTCAAGACTTTCCTCATTTCATTGGCAAGTATAAGAATACATCGTGATGGTTCTCACCGACCATATTCCTAATATAGGAGATCTCGAACCATAAAACTCGCCAAATATAGGCTAAATCAGATAATTCCTATAAATAGAAATCAAAACTCTCAAAATGTGCCATAATATGGCAAATACCGAAAATCATCTCAAATCAATACACTGGAATGGTTTCGATCATACAAGTCCGGAATTAACCGAAAAAGTAAACGCACGTGTCCCATACCACATGTTTCACTAAATTGTTTAATTCTCTTTCTTGTACATCCAAAAAGTATATAAATAGCATATATTATTTATAAAATAATTTACTTGAGAAAACAGAATTTTAAAATAATTTTCTGAAATCATTTCAAAGATATTTTAGTGAAAATCTCCGTTTTTATTGGAAATAAATATATTTAAAATACTTTGAAATAATATAATATTAATTAAAAAAATTGAAAATATTTTATAATATTGATTTCAAAAGCCAATTTATATAGAAATTTTCTTACAATTTATTTGGAAGAAATAGCGCTTGAAATCGAAGAAATGCCCTAAATCGATATTCAAATTCAAATCAAATTCAATTCAATTTTTTTTTGAATTTAAAATTCCTCAATACTTGGCTAATCCATTGATGGATATAATATCCTATAATCATCATCAAAAACATCTCAAAATTGCAAAAGAATTGGTCACAAAAATCATAGCAAAAGAGGAAAAGTGCTGCAAATAATAAAAAAACAAGGCCAAACTATCTACGAAAATGGGTCGACAAGGTTTGACCCCATGCCCCATCAGGTTGACCACTAGGTCGATCCCTTAGGCGACCAGGTCGACAGGTCGGTCGACCTGGTGAAGTGCTGGGTCGACCCTCATCGACCCAGGTTACGGAAAAGCTGCAGTTCGAATTTTCTGCTCTATGTTGATTTTGCAGTGATGATTTAGCATAACAAACAATAAAAGTTCCAAAAGTAATTAAGGTGAAAATCAAAGAATTATGGTCACTCAAAGTGGCAACCAGAAAAAAAAATTCAATAAAATAACAACCGAGAGAATTAAACGTATATTGAACATTTCTTAGCAATTTCTTTGCAGCAAAGCAAGATTCTTGTTAGCAGTTATGATTTTTTAAATCACCTTAGAAAATGGCAAGATTTTTGAGCAATTTCAGTTGGAAGATGAAAGCTTTAGTGGAGAGACAACCTTCAGTAACCTGTATAAGCTGAGACAGAAGCATGCAACAGGAAACAGAAATATTACAGATAATTCATATCTCACTCCAAAGATTTTTGATGAAAACTTTTGGTATTGGATGGAGATTACCGTTCTCTATTATTGTTTTAGTGACTATCTTCTTAAATATTGCAGCAAATTGGGTGAAAATTGAATTTATTTCGAGGCAGCCATTAATTACTCTATTTTCTTTTACTGGAAATCAGTTTTGAGAATGAGGAGATGAAACTAACGTACTGTTAGTTTCTCTCATACCAGAAGCCTCTAGAGGATGGGATTTGGATCCCATTACAAACCTATTAAGCCCAAAGCCAAAAAATACTTAGAGAAAATATAAAACTATAAGCATATTTTCTCCTATGTGACACTATATGCACTTATTTCTTCATTTTAAAGTCATACAAAATGCATAAATCTTATTTGTATGGAATAAAATTGTTATTGTAACAAATTAAATTTTATTTCAAAAATAAAAAATTAGTTTTACAAATAAAACATTATTTTCAACAATATTTTACAATTTACACAATTTACACTATTTTATTACAAAAACACTATTTTCAATCCAACAATTTGTACAAAAATTGTTTTCTTGCCAAATAAATTACCATAAATCATTTTAACTCTTTTAATCATCAATGTACTATTGTTAACCACATTTCACTCTTTTATATCATAAATACATAATTATTTCATATTTCTCCTCTTTAAAATCAATAAAAGATTAATATTGGCAATATTTTCCAATATTGTTGTGTTTACCCAAATAAAATTAAAAATTGATTATTTTCACTCCAAATTCTCAAAATAAAGTTTTTGAAACTTTATTTCCATTACTTTAGATTTATTTCAATTATTTAACGTTGAAATAGATCACCTAATTAGTATATTAGCTCTAAACTAATAAATACCTAAAATTTCAATTTATTTAAACCAAATACTTATCCCATCAATATTTAATCCTATATTTATTCCCAAATAAACAAAATAAAGTTCCAAACTTTATTTTTCCCATTTTATTTACAAAATTCATTGTTTATTCCAAATAAACAAATTTAAAATTTCCAATTATATTTTAATTTACAATATTAAATTATAACTTCCGTTATAATTCAATATATACAGGTCTCCAAACCAGGGTTGTTATAGACTCTTCCCTTAACAAAATTGCATCCTCGCAATTTCTAGAGAAGAGTTTGTAATCAACATATTAATTTCATCAATCAATGGAAGGATAAACAAGCACGAGATCAAAATTCCTCACTCTCCACTCAAGATGAAAGAAGACCAAGATAAATTTGCTTGGTAAATTCAATGATTTTCCTAAGTATAAATACTAGGATTTGCATACCATTGAATTTCTTGAGCAGTACATCATGATTTTGAAGGTATCTCACTTTCGAAACATAAATACAATGGGGTGCTACTTAAAAATCTATCAAAGGAGATTGATTTCACAAAAGTTTCTCGAAATAGAATTGGGATTTTAGCATCGCTTTATCTGAACTCTAACAACAAGCTGATGACTTTCCATATGTCACTATGGAAGGAGCCATACATATATTAAGATAACAACCATCGAGGTAAGAAAACATGATAAGAGGTCGTTACTTCAAAGATTACCTTACTCAAACGACCGTAAAATGCTAGTCGTTAGATTATTGCACTAAGGCAAGACAATCACAAGGAATACAATAGATATAAATTTTAATTTACAATCAAATTTATTAGAGTTCGAAATTATCTTCAAAACCATAATATAAATTTTTGTTTACAATCAAGCTTCTTAAAATTCCAAAACTCATTGCCTTTAAATTCAAAATCTTAATTTTTAACACTTGGAAATTTTCCAAATTCCTTCCTATAGTTCTTATAAAATGAAAAATAATTTCAAACTCATATATTCCAATTATCTTTATGGTATTGCCTCGCCATTGTTTATGATGAATAACCCTCAATTAGCTACAGAGTTAACTAAATGATCAAAACTGCCTGGCCACTGGTCTAACAATTATTATGGTTTAATGGCTGCATATGTCATCAAGAATAAAATTCAATTCTCAAATCTTTTTAATTTGTTTCCTAATTTAGTCTCATTAAAACTCAATTTATCGTGTCTGATTGTCTCATCACAGAGTTTAGGAAATTCCTATCGGTAACACTGATCAGACGTATCGACCAGAATTCTTAAAGCACTTGATGGACAACCCAACATTAAAATCATCCTTTATAAAAGAAGTATCTCACATTTAGTTCTCAAAATGTTCTTTATTTGTTATAAAAGCCAAATCCAATTCCTCTTAGAAATATATCTTTAATTTCTAAAAAATTCGAAAACAACATTCATTACATATACGCAAAATCAAAACACAAAAAGAGACTCATTGAGATGTTCCCTAAATATACTCGATTCACAAGATTGAGGGAATAGATTGGAGTGTTCATCATTCATAACGGTATAACGAATTACTTAGAAACTCATAACGAGTGCGAAATGCGGCAAAAGAGACATTGTCTTCCGCTACTTGTGACTCAAGGAAATCGGTGTAGGGTTAAATTGAAGTATGAACCTAATACCATTCATTAGATTAAAAAGAAATATATGAGATTTGAGGGTAAGGGCAAGATAGCTTCTCGAATGAAAAGAAGAACATATCATTACTTCGAATGAACTAATACCACAAACCTATCCATTAAATGAGTATCCAGAAAGGATATCTTGAAAGAAGCATGGATGATAAATGTCAACTAAATTCAATCAATCGCCTCATTTCCTTAGTGGAAATTCTCGTGGAAGAAAGACCGAAAGACTAAAATTGAAATAAGGTCAATACAATACTCGATTGCCCTATTGGGTGACAAACCCGAAACGGACTCACCGAAATCAACGAAATCTAACTAGAATCCGAGATTCATCATCATCTCGAAACGCAAAGAAAACAAATAAAGATACTTCGGAATTAACATCAACATTTCGAAGAACAAAATATAATAATTAGCGTTACGATACCTAATATATATAGGATCCCTCCAAAACATAGGATTGGTCATGAAAATAAACAAGCCAACCCATCCCAAAGTATACAAATCTCAAGATGGAGAATATATGCAAATTCACATAAAAAGAAAACATACATATAATAATCTCAACACCCTTCAGATCAAATACAAAGGTTGCGGATCTCTTTATAGGATTCACAATTCTTAAGAAGTGGTGAATCATAAAACAATCAAAAGCAAAACACCATCAAGTTTTTGTTCGATATGAGTGACCGAGAACACCTGAATCGAAGAGAACATAACTAGAATGATCATAATATGGATTGGAATTCTAAAGAAAAGAAAGAGGAGAACCTCTAGGTTGAGAGGGACTGCCAGAAGCATCCATTACAATGAGCTTTACCGAACAAGGACCTTTAGAAGAAACGGGACATTTGAAAGACAGATGTCCCTCTTGCTTGCAAGTGCGGCAAACGATAGGTTTAGAACATTCACAAATAAAGTGAACATGAGAACCGTAGTTGAAACAAGACTTATGAGAACGATGTCTTGCACCAGAATGAGAACTAGAGGTAAGATGCTTCTTCTTCTTTAGGCATGGAGAGATTATATGTCCTTCTTGCTTCCAATATAGACACTTGCAGGGATGAGGACAATCTTTATCTAGATGATTTCGAGAATCACAGTTGAAGCATGCAAAGACCGTGGCTGAAGGAGGTGTGGCATGAAGATGAAACCCCAAATTGCCTTGCTTCTTCTTCTTGGGAAGAAAGGATTTGGATTTTTGAAAAGGGAACTTCTTCGTATGTGGTTTCTCTTGAACCTCGACCACATCGCTGCTATCCCTTTCCTTTTCGACATCTTCGAGGTGAAGCGTCGAATCTACAAGCTCCTCGAATGAGAGCTTAAGCTGAAGCATGAGTGACTTCTTTAAATATTCCTTCAATGCAGAGACAAACCGAAGATTCTTCTTATAAGAAGTGTCAATAAATTCGGGCCAATATTTGGATGGGGACTCAAAGGAGGATAGAAAATATGATACTGAGGATTTATCCTACTTCAACTCTTGGAAGCGACGGGCAAGGAAAGCTTTCTCGGATTCTTGTATGAACTTCAACTCAAAAGGGTCTCTGAAATGCTTCCAAGTGAGGGTGGGCTCTTCTATCTCAGCTATAAGGAGCTCTTACCAGTCTAATGATCGTTCTTGTAGCATACTTGATGCCGCAAGAACACAATGTTAATCGAAGAACTCCATGCGAGTGAAGATGCGCTCGCATATATGGAGCCATGCTTGAATATCTAAAAAGGACTCGGAGCCTCTAAACGGCTTGCATCCAAGATGGGTGAAGCTGTGGCATATTCACGCAAATGTAGATTTGCACGGAGGAGAGGTATGTGTAGGTATGGGAGGCTGAATGCCCTTAAGAAGATCAAGATTCTGGTCGGTCGACAAGTTGACTCCTTCGGGACAAGAACTATTGGACGGTCCTGCCTTCGAAGTGTAACCTCTTGCTCTTTCAGCCATTTGCTGAAAGTTAAGATGAGATAGGATTTTTCACAGGGTAGATATTAGTAACTTGGTTTAAATAAGGAATACTACGAAATTAAAATTAACACTCCTAAACATATTCCTTACTATCTACACCCAAAAGACTCAAAAGATTAAGGACAAAGTGTGGTTTGACTACGATTTAGGAATGATGTGTACAATTGTATTATACTTGATGTATGGTAATCATGTATACTTTTCTGCATTTATTACTTTTTTTCTGAATCCCACTCTGATACTAAGCTGTGATGCCCCACCCCGATGCCCACATTAACAAAGAGAATTACTTAGTAATTCTTTCTGTGAATGCGGAGAGTATGGCTGGTTAAGGGCGACCATCATAGTATTGCAGTAGATAAGAGCTAAGAATGTTGATTTGGTATTCTTTTTTTTCTTTTCCATTTCATCTTTAGTATTTGACATACTTAATTCCTAACTTATACATTACTATGGTGGCTACAGGATCGATTCAGAAGCAAAATATAATAACTACAGCAATCACAAGTCATAGAACAACAATACATATACTATATACATACACATACATGTAATACAAGCCGTCACAAATGGTATTCAACCACAATATTTACATACATCCCCATAAAAAATATATACATCACAATTTCCCAACCACAAAACAAAGCCTTCTATCTAAAGGCGAAGGAGAAGTCCAAAAGACAGTTAGCAGAAGGGGTCCAGCAACCTAACCTGCAACTCATTCTGACCCGAGTAATAAATACACAGGTCAGGCTAACTAGAACTTGGTATTAGAATAAGTAAGGTGAAATTAATGCATATGGGAAGCATTCCTTTAATTCTAAAGGAATGGTATAAGTATTATTCCATTATAACTACAAGGGTGGAGATTCTTCGAGGTTCCAAATTAACTCATGAGTGGGTGTAATATGCCATAAATAGTTCGCACTCAAGGTACTAAACATAAGTGGGTACTCGATATAAATGGTCTTAAGAAATTCTCAAACTAGAGGAGAAATAATCAAAACCTCCAAAGTCGAACCTCATGGAGCTTTATTAAAAGAATTCAAAAATCCCAAAATCGAAATCACCATAAAAACATGTATATAAGCCTTTCTCTAATTCAAGGCTATAAACAAAAGCATCATCTTAAAATGGTGAAATCGAAAAAAATCAAAAAATCATAAAAATCCCCGGATTGACAAAATCCCCGAATGCATGCCGAAGCAATGCTGCACGTGCCAAACCCAGACCAGTACTATATAATTTAGATACCTAAAACATCTTGACAACCAGAGTCGTAAAACATTGTGACGACATAAGTCGTAGAACATCGTGACGACCAAAGTGGTAGAACATTGTAATGACCCAAAGATCTAAAGTACTGGTCCTCATTGTGAATATGTTAGATACTCTTAGATAGGAACCCGAAAGCGTTAACGACGTCCTATACCACACGTTCGCACTTAGCGGTTTACTAACTGCTAGTCGATGCCATAATAGAAAATATCATCAAATCATAATTCTTAGAAAATCATATCTCGCCTCATCTCATTGGAAAGTATTAAAAAGGCATCATACTTGTCTCATCTCATCGACAAGTGTAAAACATCGTGATGGTTTTTCCTAAACCATAATTCCCAAAATGGGGTTCTTAACCTCAAGACTTGCCTCATTGCATTGGCAAGAATAAGAAAACATTGTGATGGTTCTCATCAACCATACTCCTAATATAGGAGATCTCGAACCATAAAACTCGCCAAATATTGACTAACTCAGATAATTCCTATAAATAGAAATTAAAACTCTTAAAATGTGCAATAATATGAAAAATCCGAGAAATCATCTCAAATTATACACTAGAATGGTTTCGATCATACAAGTCCGGCATTAATCGAAAAAGTAAACACACGTATCCCATACTATGTGTTTTACTAAATCATTTAATTCTCTTTCTCCTATGCCTAAAATGTATAAAAATGGCATATATTATTTATATAATAATTTACTTGAGAAAATGAGATGTTAAAATAATTTTCTGAAATCATTTAGAAGATATTTTATTGAAAATTCTCCTTTTTATTGGAAATAAATATATTTAAAATACTTTTAAATAATATAATAATAATTAAAAATAATTTTGAAATATTTTATAATAATGATTTCAAAATCTAATTTATTTAAAAAATTTCTCAAAATTTATTTGGAAGAAATAGTGCATGAAATCGAAGAAATACGAAGAAATACCCTAAATCGATATTCAAATTCAAATCGAATTCAATTCAGATTTTTGAATTTAAAATTCCTCAAAAAATTTATTAATCCATTGATGGAAATCATATCCCATATCATCGTTAAAAACATCTCAAAATTGCAAAAGAATTGGTCACAAAAATCATAGCAAAAGAGAAAAAGTGCTGCAAATAATAAAAAAACAAGGCCAAACTATCAACGAAAATGGGTTGACAAGGAGTCGACCCCATGCCCCGTCAGGTCGACCACCAGGTTGACAAGTCGGTCGACTTAGTGAAGTGTTGGGTCGACCCCCCTGTCGACCCAAGCTACGGAAATGCCATAGTTTGAATTTTCTGCTCCCTGTTGATTTTCCAGTGATGATTTAACATAGCAAACGATTGAGTTTTGGAATGAAATTTGACATGAAACAAGATTAACAACTAAACTATGCTTCGAAAAAGATTCAACAACGATTTGAGTGAAAATTAAAGAGTTATGGCCACTCAAGTGGCAACCAGAAGCAAGAAATTCAATAAAACAGTGACAGAGAGAATTAAACGTGTACATAGCATTTCTTAGCAATTTCTTTGCAGCAAAGCAAGATTCTTGTTAGCAGTTGTTGGTTTGTAACTTACCATAGCAAATGGCAATATTTTGAGCAATTTTTGTTGGAAGATGAAATTTTTAGTGGAGAGACAACCTTCAGTAACCTGTATAAGCTGAGACAGAAGCATACAACAGGAAACAAAAATACTACAGACAATTCATATCTCACTTCAAAGATTTTTGATGAAAATTTTTTGGTATTGGATTGAGATTACCTTTATCTATTCTTATTTTAGTGATTATATTCTTAAATCTTGCAGCAAGTTTGGTAGATATTGGATTTATTTTGAGGCAGCCATTAGTTTACTATATTTTCTTTTACTGGGAATCAGTTTTGAAAACGAGGAGATGAAACTAACGTACTGTAAGTTTCTCTTATGCCAGAAGCCTCTAGAGGATGGGATTTGGATCGCATTACAAACCCTATTAAGCCCAAATCCAAAAATACTTAGAGAAAATATAAAGCTATAAGCATATTTTCTCCTATTTAACACTATATACACTTATTTCTTCATTTTAAAGTCATACAAAATGCATAAATTTTATTTGTATGGAATAAAATGTTATTGTAACAAAATAAAATTTATTTCAACAATAAAAAATTATTTTTACAAATAAAACCTTATTTTCAACAATATTTTACAATTTACACTATTTTATTACAAAAACACTATTTTCAATCCAACAATTTGTACAAAAATTGTTTTCTTGTCAATTAAATTACCATAAATCATTTTAACTCTTTTTAATCATCAAAATATTATTATTTTTAACCATTTTAATCTCTTTTATATCAATAAGTACGTAATTACTTTATATTTCTCCTTTTTAAAATCAATAAAAGATTAATATTGGCAATATTTTTCAATATTGTTGTATTTACCCAAATAAAATTACAAATTGATTGTTTTTACTCCAAATTTTCAAAATAAAGTTTTTATAACTCTATTTCCATAACTTTAGATTTATTTCAATAATTTAACGTTGAAATACATCGCCGAATTAATATATTAGCTTTAAACTAACAAATACCCAATATTTCAATTTATTTAAACCAAATACTTATTCAATCAATATTTAATCTCATATTTATTCCCAAGTAAACAAATTAAAGTTCCAAACTTTATTTTTCCAAATTTATTTACAAAATTAGTTGTTTATTCCAAATAAACAAATTTAGAATTTCCAATTATATTTTAATTTACAATATTAAATTATAACTTCTGTTATAATTTAATATTTACAGGTAATCTCCAAACCAGGGTTGTTACAAAAAGTGTATATATTTTAGTAAATATTATTTCTTTTGTCAACTTATGATACATGAATCATGGCATAAATAGTTAAACATGATAGGGTACAAGGAGGGGGCAGATCATGGGGGGAGGTATGGAGTGCATGCATGTGTGTGTATTTAAATATAAACACTTATATAATTTTCTATTAATTGTCTAAGCCTATATATACTCGTTTATCTTCCTATTCTCATTTTTATAAGTCCTTCATTTACAAATTCTAAAAGCTTGATCAAAACATCTGTGGCCTCCTCCTCATAATTTTCAAAGTGAGAAAATGCACTTAATTTTGCCAAATCTCCTTTTTAATCCACAAAATCACTTCTACATCTTCTACAACACCTCTCCTGTAAACTACAAGCAAAAACCCACCCTAAAACCATATAGCTGAGCCTAAACTAGTTATGGATGTGCCTAACAAGGCAAGGCCAAGCCAATGCCAATTTGGCCAAGCCATTTCAAGTGTTCGACGACCAAAAGTTTGATTTTTGGAAAGTTTCTAAAGTGTATTCAAGTGTCCGCATAAGTTTGCTTTGATTTAAAAAGTTTCAGTGAGTAAAACTTTTGATTTTGGAAAAGAAAATTTGTTGATTTCGATGACCTATAAGTTGTGAAAATATAGTGGTTGTTATGTTGAATTATCATGTTATTTTATAGGTATATGATTATAAGTTTGTGTTTGTACTTAGATTTGTGTTTTGGTTGTTAAATAATATGTTTGAACATGGATATGTAAATATATGGCTATATTATGATGGTAGTATGTTTATGTAACCAAAACCAAGTGTATGTGATAAATTTGTTGTGAAGTTAGCACATTGAAAAGTTGCAAAGGACCTGAGATCCAATCTGAAAAACGAAAGCTCTTTTTCTAACTTTGGGATTTTGAAATGTTTCTCCCAAGTTTTTACATTTTGTCTAAGTTTCAAAACTCTTATAATTGTGTTTCAAACATGTGTTAGTTTGTAGTTAAAATGAATTTTTCACCTAGAAATCAATCTAGCGAACTACGCTCACAATGATAGTCATTATGGATGCAGTTTGAAAAATTTCACGATTTCATGTTTTTAAGTAATTTCTTTGGATTGTTTTGAAAACTCGTTTCAAATTAATTAAGCAAGTCAAAGTTTTAAGTTTTAATTATTTAATAAATTAATTATTTAATTTATTAATTATTGTTATTATTATTTAATTAATTACCTAAGTAATCAGGTCAAGTAATTAGAGTTTAAGAAAGTATTAACTAGGTTAAATATTTTTAACTCGGTAAGTTTTGAATAATGATTAATTAAGATAAAATAAAACTAATTTTTATTTAATCATTTTTATTATTTTTATTATTTATTTAATTTGAGTTAATTATTGAGTGAATTATCATTTAATTAAAGGTTAATTATCCACTTAATTAGTGTTTAATTTCTTAATTAAATGTTATTTAATTAAATTTTAATTATAGATAAAATTAGGATTATTAATGATATAATTTTTATTTAATTAAGATTAATTAAGGTTTAGTTGAGTTTTAAACTTATGATTTAATTAAAGGTTGTCTATTTTGAAGTTTCTTTTAAAACTCTATCAGTTATTTATTTTTAACCAACTTTCTTATTTAAATATATTGTTTTAAATCTAAGGATCTCTTGTCTATGCTATTAAGTAGCCAAATGAATTAATGTAGTTGTAACAAAACGTTGACACATTTTATTGAAAGTAAGTCGACCTGTACTTATCACAAATACCACATTTTGGGAACATGATGAATACAAGGGGGTTAATTTTAATAAGCGGTCATGAATATATAAGCAGAAGGAACGTATGTTCATATGTAAATCTTTACACCCTGATAGTGGAATAGTCTAGTATAAACAACTCGACACCTTAAAATTATCGAACGTTGATTTAGAGAGATCGGGATTGGATATTAGTTGTTAACCGAAAACCACTTCGAACCAACATAAATATTCGAATTGGAAATAGTAAAGGCAAGGTCCAAGATAAAGACTTTGAAGTGCAAGGGCTATTTGCTACTAATCCTGAGGGTGATTCCAAAATGGATGCAGTGGAAATAGTGCCTTCGGTTCGTTTATCTCCTAAACGACTTGTATGGATGAATGCTAACAATGTGTCAACATATGGATGGCAACGTAGCATTCTAAGTGGTAGAGCTTTAGTAGAGATAAACGTAATATCAGGCCTCATCAATCGGAAATGACCAAAACAAGGGATGTAGCAGGGCTATGTGGGTCGCGCCCATCAGGGTATGTCATCACCATATCTAGAATCGATATTTGACCTATTTTTGTAAGCTTGGGTGCGATTGCTGATCCCAACCGTGGTGGTGATGTATTCGGCACTACTAGTCAAGTGGTAGGCAAGTTCTGTGTAGCAGGGGTACAAGATGTTCTTCTCAGACCTCAGGTACATTTTGTCTAGAGGTGCATCTTCAAAAGGTAGTTCCTTACCTGATCATGTATGGAATCCATTTCCCAGTAAGTGCCTTCGGTCTTAGTTGTATACTTATTATGCTAGAATTTAATTAATGCAACAATTTTGGCTATGTGAATTATTTACTTGAAAACCCTAGACATTATGATAATATCACTTGATTTCTATATAAAGGATTTTGGTTATCGTAAGGTAAAAGCCCATTGTGCGGTGTGGTCTTACGAGATATCTTTAATTTTCAAATCGTTTGATAAAAGTAAAAATTATGTTGTTTGTGTTTACTCACATAATACCCATGTCTGACCTAGAGTTTTATTTTCTTTTCATAAACTCTTGGGTACTCAAATTTGTATGAGTAGCCAAGTGATTTGGGTTTCTTACCGAAGCATTTTGAAGGAGTTAGAGCAGATGGCTTCTCCATTAGCTAATTATTATATTATTCCGTTGTGTTTATGTATGATCTATTTATTTGTGATGGACATGTAGTTATAAGTTTCTAGTTGAAGTTGTAGTGTAATGACTTTGATGTATCATTGATATGGAAATGACCATGCAATATCTTATGTTTTCTATTATATGTTGTTCTAATTCGTGGTGAGATTCAGTGGTTGTGTGGTTTCTTCTTATCTTTCTTTTCCTTCTACCCTTAATGGCTCATCTGTCGATGCAAGAAAATTGGTCATTAGATTTTGGTGTCAGAGCAAGGTTAACCAAACACTTTAGCTTTGGGTTAGGGTCAACTTTGTAAGTTCGTACTTGTAAGTTTTATTCATACATACACATACACACATCTCTAATAGATAGATCAGCCTAATAGGTTTGATTAGTACCCTTCTTTTAAGATTTACCTCGTCCAAGTATTCAAAGACTATCTTACTATGTCAAGATAGTAAGACATGAGTAACAGATGCAAATGAGGTAGGGGAGCGGGTAGCACTACAACTACTAATGGTCGAACCCCAAATCCTGGAGAAGTTAGGATTATCGAAGAGGCAGCGCCCAAGCAGCCAAGAATTTGAATTTCGCAACCTTGTGCAAGGATTACACCAGTCTAGGAGGGAAACCATTTAAGGGAATTGATTCTATCATGGAAGTGCAAGCTTGGTAGCGACCTTGTGAAAAGATTTTTAAAGGTCTTTGTTTATCCAATGAAATGAAAAGATTCTTAGCAGCATGACAACTGAAAAAGGGAGCAGCAGCTTAGTGGGACTCCCCTATTGCAAATGTCCCTGAGGAAGATTTTTCGTGGGCCTAATTTAAGGATGTTTTTGAGGACCAGCTGTTGCTAACAACAGGTAGGACGAGGATGTACCGCAACTTCATGGACTTGAAGTAGGGGGGGTCTATTTATAGCAGGGTATGAGATGAAGTACAACGAGCTATCTTGTTTTGGACCAGAATTGATCAACACCACATTAAAGAAAAATAAGATGTTTGTTTTGGGTATGAGAGAAGAGTACCATGAGAAAATGACTAATCGCATTAAGGGTACTTTTATGGATCTAGTTGATATGGCTCTGAGGTACGAGGCCTTGGAAAATAAGAAGCCTATTCCAGTAGCACTGGTGGAAGTACCAATGGAGGTGGTTCTAAAAAGAGGAAGTTCAATCCTATTTGGAAGAATTAGGGAAAGGGAAAGCCTGGCAATAGGGCTTAAGGGAATCGTTTTAAGAATTTTGTTTTCCGCAAGTGTCAACAGAAGGGCCACATCACAAATTTTTGCAAGAATTCAAGAATTTAACAGCTGTAACAATGTCAAAGTGGACCTATCTCTGTGGTGGTCTAGATGACTCTTTGTTTTAACTGGCATCAGCCCGGACATATGGTAAAGGACCACCCACTCCTAAAGAAGGTGCAGTAGCTAAAGGTGTACGCTATTAAAAATGAACTATCTACTTCAACTTACGTAAAGGGGAAAAGCGTCCTTGAAGGTACTTTATTGGCTAATGGTATTTTTGTTCGAGCATTAATTGATACCAATGCTCCTCATAGTTTAATCTCTTATGATTCAGTAGATAAATTTGATCTTATTCCTAGTACCGTAGAAGACCCAATGTGTGTGTCTAACCCCATAGGTGGGGTGAACTATTTGAGTATGATTTGTAAGGATGTTCCAATTTCCTACCTTTCTCATCACTTTTCTTGCGACCGGTATGTTTGGAACTTTAAGGGATATGACATTATTCTTGGTATGGATTGGTTATCAAAGTATGAGGCTGTCTTAAAATGTAATAAGAGAACTATATCTTTAGTGACTGATATAGGAAGGAAAGCTAAGGTATCATGTAAGGAACCCAGTATTCATTTATGTAGTTTCTTGTATGCCCTGGAAGCAGCAAAGGAGTGTTTAGGGTCTATTGAAATTGTTAAGAATTTTCCCAATGTATTTGAAGAGGATAAAAATTTACCCCCGCATTGAGAGACAGATGAAAGAGGGGGCTATGCGGTAGGATCGTATAATATGGAATAGCAGAATGATATAGATAAATAACGATAAGCAATAAGTAAAGTAGACACTAAGACTTTATACTGGTCCGTACCACTTGTCCTACGTCCAGTCCCTAAGCTTCTCTTAGGAATTCTACTAACAACCCTCACTTAACCCGGAGGAATAGGTTTACAACTTATCGGAACAACCAAACGGGATTTCTTGCCTCAACTACCGAAGTGGACTTCAACTCAATTACTAAAAAAAAATATTCGACTTGTTGTGTTCTTGTCAACACTAATGAGTCTAATGTAGTACAATATTCCTATAATCTTATCCTCGAGAACATGCAATGTGTTTGTGAAGATTTAGGAAATTTGAATTGCTATGAATCAAAAGAATGTTATAAACAAAACAGTGATTCAAGCAATATATTGGTGATTGCTTTGAGAAGATCTAGAGAATATGATCAAGAAAATAGTAAGATTAAAGCAAGAGAATTCGGTAAATTGAATGATGTTAGAATCATGTATTTATACTTGTATAAGAGGTGCATTTGTTGTCAAAGGTTGTAAACAAGAGATGCTTTCATTTCCATTGGAGAATGGTTGTAACTCTTGGGAGGAAGAAGGTGTCTTTTGAAAGAAAATTCGTAGGTTCAAATTCAGTCGACTGAGCAGGGAACTTAGTCAACTGAAAATATGAAGTAAAATTTTCAGGAATAAATTCAGTCGACTGTGCAGGAAGTTCAGTCGACTGAGACTATGCATGTTTATATATGTGTATCAGCTTCAGTCGACTGGCCATTCCTATTCAGTCGATTGAACTACTAAAATATGCACAGTGAAAGTTTAAATAAAAATGAAGTTCATAAAATGTGTTCTAGTGTTCATGCAAGCATCTTGAGGATAAATTTTAACAATAAATCTAGACTAAGACCTATATAAAAATCATACTTATGTTTGTTTGGTCTTCATCGATCTTCCTTTAGCTTTGCACATATCTCTTCCTTTTTTGTTGAAGCACATTGTCATTGATCAAAATCTTCGCGTATCAACATTCTTCCCCTTTTTGATTGATGACAATATTGATTTATTCTAGAGATGTATTTACTTATTTCTCCCCCTGAATGTATGCACTATCTTTCCTACAAAACAGAGTTAGTACCATAGATTTTCTCCCCCTTTGTCATCGACAAAAAGGAAGAATTAACAGTAGAAATATTTTATCAAAACAATCACTGAAGCACAGAGAATAGAAAATTTGCATAACCATGGCTTAAAAAAGTTAAAAATGTTGCATCGAACAAGCACAAAATGGCTATTTATATAAGCCATAAGAAAGTTATAAATAAACATCAAACCATACTAAAAATACTCATCTTTATCCCAGTCATATAAACCTTCTCTTCCTCCTGTTGGTTTACGTATGACAGGCCCTCCTGTTGGTGGTCTGTACGCTCTTCCTCCTTGGCCAGCACTAGCTCCGCTTGTGCTGCTACTTGTTTGCTCTTCGGATGACGTCCATGTAAACGTAGGTGCTGGACGTTTGCCGCGAGATGTCGAAGCAGTAGTGGTGCTTGAGCACGAGATTGCATCCCATAGCTTGTTGAAGAATCCTTTGATTTTGTCAAGCTTGTGATCTACCTTTTTAAGACGAGTATCAAGAATTTGTTGATTTCTTGATAATATCCCCAATGATTGGTTGGTAGTAAAGCTTGGATCAACAAGACGAATTTCATCATCTTGCTCGAAATGTTCTTCGTGGTGAGGTTGTGGAGGTTGTTGTTGTTGTTCTTGATGCCTCGCTTCCCATTCGGCTAGTGATATTATGCGAGGAGGTCGAGATGGGAGTTGCATTAGGCTTATGGTCCGATGGTTAATTTGATGGACCATTGTATTCTCCGACTTGGGTAATGGCGTATCGACATTGAGGAGAAGTCGCATGATGTATTCTCCAAAATAGATAGTTCGCATTTTGCCATTATTAAAAGTGAGAAACTCATCAAAAATAAGGTGTACCCAATTGACTTGTATATTGCTAAAAATAACATATAGAGCTCGATAATTAATTGGGTAGACAATTTCGTACGAGCCCGTGCGTGGAGTAATTGTTCTCATTAGAGCTTTGTGAAGGATTCTTGCTATAGGTCGAAGAGAGGTGGACTTAAAATCTATAAAGTTGATATTATCATCCATAAATCGATGGTTTATGTTATCGCGAATTTGTGGATTGAATTCTATCTCGTCTAGCTTTCTCCCGACATTTGGTGATTCTAGAATGTGTGCTATTCTATCTAAGGAAAACCAAACTTTCTTTCCACATACCATACTCCAAACACTATTGTTTGGATTTCTTGGAGTTTGGTGTCCAAGATTAAGGTTAGCATAAAATAATTTGACCATTACATGATTTATGGCATGGTCATTTCTTTCAAATCCAAAAGATAAGTTAAACCTGCTTGATCGGTTAACGCTTGGATGTTGTATGTTCGAAAGCTTTGAAAATCAACGTAGGAATGCTCGAAAATACGGGAGTTCTTCATCTTATTCCACCTAGTGACAGCTACTCCATCGTAAAGCCATTGCGCTATTTGAGCATCAATTGGCTCGGAGGATGAAGAAGAGGAAGCTCTTGATCTCTTTGGTGCCATTTGAGTGAGATTTGAGTGAATTTTAAGGAATTAGGGGCTAGGGTTTTGAAAATAATTGGGAAAGAAACTGTTTTGGAAAGTAAAAAGTGAATGGATAGGTAAAAAATTGGTGGATAAAAGGGGAAAGTTGCCTGGGAATTGGCGTTCAGTCGACTGAATAGATTGTTCGGTCGACTGAATTGAAGGCCGAAATTTTCTGGGTTGAATTCAGTCGAATGAACAGGGTTTTCAGTCGACTGAATTTTTGTTTGAAAATTTTTGTTTGCATTTCAATCGACTATGCAGAGGAATCAGTCGACTGAATTATAAAAAAAAATTGCTTTCGGCCTTAAGCTCGGTCGACTGAGCTGGGGGTTTCAGTCGACTGACCCATGTATTTTGTTGTTCTTTGTTAATTTTGCAAGTAAACACTTTATTTAAAGAAATAATTACAATTATATAGATGTAACACCATGAATAGATTTCAAAACTATCTATTTCTTAGGAGATGGACTTGGAATATTTTTCCCTTTATTCTTCATATAATTTATATCCCATGAATTTGGACTATATTGAGGAGTCTTAGGAGACATCCAAGGATTCACAGGATCGACTGGTGTACGGTAAGATGAAGACGGATCAAGTGAACTAACGGGGCGAGGTAGGGGTTCAGCCACTTCGTTCTTTTTTGAGCCACAAAAGCGTAAACCGATTTGCTCTAGGAAGCTTAATCGTCTAGCCGTAACTTTTTGTTCGAAGTATAATTCTCGTTGAAGATCTATTTGTTGTTGTTGAAAGTGATGAATTTCATCAATCTATCTTTTTGTGTCTGGAGAAATAAAGAGTCCGCGTTTTGCTTTCTTGGATTCTGGTGTGTTGCCAGTACGATAATTGTTCCATTTGTAAACTGGCTCATGTGTAGGTGTTGGAGTGGGAAGTTTTGGAGACGTTGGAGTGTTATCGACTGAAGAGGTGATGTTGATGGGGGAAAAAGAGTTGTTGGACGACATTTTTATAATGAATTTTTCAAGCTTTTATTCGTGAGAATGAGTTGTGAAAAAGAAATATTTTTAAGATATATTCATAGTAGGGATTTTCTAAATATATAGTTGTTATAATTCTTTAAAGTTTTTCATCCACTTAATGATTTAATGGTTACCATAATTCAGTTAAAAATGTATGGTTTACAAATAACTATTATTTTATAATATATTATGTAACATATTCGAAAAATAAATTGAAAATCTCATTTTTTTTTCTTTATTCTGTCGACTAAGCATATAGTGTTAGTCGACTGAATTGTGTAGATTTTTCTAACTTTCTCTATATGATATCTTTAAAAGACATTATTCCTAACTCTCGTCGTAATTTTATGAAGGAGTTTTCTAATAGAGGTTTAGTAAATATATCGGCAATTTGATTTTCGGTAGAAATATGTTCTAAATTAATTATTCCTTTTTCGATATTGTCACGTAGAAAATGGTGACGAATATCTATATGTTTTGTACGAGAGTGATTAACCGGGTTTTTAGATAAGTTTATTGTACTTGTATTATCACAGTACATTATAGAATTTGTTAAATTTATATTAAAATCTTTAAGTGTTTGTTGCATGTATATAACTTGAGTGCAAGCTAAAGCAGCTGATATATACTCTGCTTCGCAGGTGGAAAGCGAGACACAATTTTGTTTCTTACTAAACCAAGATACAAGTGATTTTCCAATGAAATGGCAAGTACCATTTGTACTTTTTCTATCTGTTCGAGATCCACCAAAATCAGCATCACTGAATGACACTAACTCAAATGGACACTCCTTTGGATAGAAAAGACCGAAATCTTTAGTGTTGTTAAGACATCGCATAATTCGTTTTACCGCTCTTAAGTGTGATTCTTTAGGATTAGATTGAAAACGTGCACATAAACAAACACTCATCATTATGTTAGGTCTACTAGCGGTCAAGTAAAGTAAGGAACCTGTCATACTTCTAAACAATTTTTGATCTACACTTTTGCCATTTTCATCTCGATCGAGATGTGTAATGGTACTCATAGGAGTAGGTTTAGCAGAAGTGTTTTCCATGCCGAATCATTTAATTAAATTAGCACAATATTTTTCTTGGTTTATAAAAATTCCATTTGTTAATTGTTTGATTTGAAGTCCGAGAAAATATGATAATTCTCCCATATGAGACATTTCGAACTCATTAGTCATTATATTTGAAAATTCTTTACATAAATTTTCATTTATTGAACCAAAAATAATATCGTCTACGTATATTTGAATTATTAAAATATCTTTGGTAGTATTTTTAATAAAAAACGTTTGATCTACTTTTTCAATTTTAAATCCCGAATTTAATAAATAACTTTTAAATCTTTCATACCAAGCATGAGGTGCTTGTTTAAGACCATATAGTGCTTTCTTTAATTTAAATACATGATCCGGATATTTTTCACGTATAAATAAAGGAGGTTGTTCTACATATACATTTTCTTTAATAAAACCATTTAAAAATGCACTTTTAACATCCATTTGATAAAGTTTAAAATTGTGAAAACATGCAAAGGCTAACAGTATACGTATTGCTTCAAGTCTCGCAACGGGAGCAAAGGTTTCTTTAAAATCAATACCTTCTTCTTGATTATACCCTTGTGCTACTAGTCTTGCTTTATTCCTTGTTATATTACCTTGTTCGTCTACTTTATTTTTGTAAATCCATTTTTTTCCTATTACTGATTGATTATTAGGACGGGGAACTAATTCCCAAACATCGTTACGTTCAAATTGATTTAATTCTTCTTGCATTGCGATAATCCAATAATCATCCGTCGATGCTTCTTTAGGATTTTTAGGTTCTATTGATGAAATGAAAGCTACATGACCCATTTGATTTAGTTGATTTCTTGTCCTAACTTGAGAATTTATTTCTCCTATTATATTTTGAGTTGGATGATCTCGTAATATTCTAGAAGGAGATCTTAGTTCATTATTACTATTTTCAAGGTTTGTTTCTTCTATATTTATCAATTCTTCATCATCTTTTATATTAAAATTTTTATTAAAATTTTCATCAAACGATATAGGCAAAGTTTCTTCAATTATGTTTGTTCGTTTATTAAATACCCGATATGATTTACTTCGTTCTGAGTATCCTACGAAAATTCCTTCGTCAGCTTTTGGATCGAATTTTCCTAGTTGATCTTTTGTATTTAAAATGAAACATTTTGATCCAAATATTTTAAAATAAGATATATTTGGCTTTTTATTATTAAATAGTTCATAAGAAGTATTTTTAGTTAATGGTCTAACTGATATTCTATTTAATACATAACATGCAGTAGCAACGGCTTCTGCCCAAAAATGTTTTGATAGAGAACATCCATTTAATAATGTTCTTGCGCATTCTTGTAATGTTCTATTCTTTCTTTCCACAACTCCATTTTGTTGAGGAGTTCTAGGAAATGAAAAGTTATGATTTATTCCTTTCTTTTTACAAAAAGTTTCAAAAGCTTCATTTTCGAATTCGCCTCCATGATCGCTTAGAATATTTTTAATTTTCAAATCTTTAGCGTTTTAAATTCTTTTGACAAATGTTTTAAAATGCTCAAAAGTGTCACTTTTATTTTTAATAAAAATAGTCCATGTATGTCTTGAAAAATCATCAACTATTACAAATACGTATTGATTATGATTAATGGATTGAACTTGTGTTGGTCCAAATAAATCCATATGTAATAATTCTAATGGTTGTAAAGTCGAAATATTTTTCTTGGATTTGAAAGATGATTTCGTTAATTTTCCTTTTTACAATCATCGCAAAGATTATTTATTTTAAAGTTTATTTTGGGTAAGCCTCCTACTAATTCATTTTTAGAAAGTTTTCTAATAGTTTTAAAATTTATATGACAAAATCTTTTGTGCCATAACCAAGGATCATTATCTTTGGCAAGTAAACACATACTTGTATTATGATTAATATTCATATTTAGAACATAAATATTTCTATCTCTATTTCCTTCAAAAACAAGATTTTGGTTTTGATCAAAAATACTACATTTATTATCCGAGAAAGTTATTTTAAAACCTTTGTCACACAGTTGACTTATGCTAAGTAGATTATGTTTTAAATTTTCAACTAATGAAACAGTTGTTATAAAAGATAAATTTGATGTACCGTAATTGTTCACATCTCCTTTGCCAATGATATAGCCTTTTGAATTGTCTCCGAAGGTAACCGAGCCACCATCAAAGTATGTGATGTTTGTAAGCATATCTTTGTCTCCGGTCATGTGTTTTGAACAACCAATGTCTAATATCCATTTCTTCTTTTTGAGTGGGACCTGAAAATAAATATGAAATTAATGGTACCCACCTTTTAATAGGGTCCTAAAATGTTAGAGTTTAGGAAACCAAACCCAATTTGGTTCAGTATCCTTTTTATAAATATAGTTTTCATTATGATGAACATTATCCATAAATGTTTTAATATATTTATTTCTTATTAATACATTGTTAGTCTTCGGTACCCAAATTTTAACTACCTTGGTTTCTACTTTTGTTTTAATAGGTTTCTTTAGTAATATTTGTTGTTTTGAATCAACATTCCTGTTAAGTTTTATATTTTTCTTATTAGGAATTTTTGACTCTTTTTATAACCTAAACCTTGTTTGTTTGAAGATGATTGAGAATTTTCTAATATCTTAGATAAATTTTCTCTTCCTTTGTTAAAGTTAGAAACATTTTTAGTGATGTCGTCTAATTTAGCTTGAAGACTATTATTTTCTAATTCAACATGTTTAATCTTAATTTTTAACTCATGATTTTCAGAAACAAATACATCATTCCTTTTCTTTTGAGTTTCAATTTCTTGACCTAAAAATGATAATTGAGTTTCCGACTTTGAATAAGATTAGTGAACTTTTTCAAGTTCTTCTTCAAGAATTTTCTTTTCATCATTTAACATATCTCTCTCAAACTCAGCTTTGTTTTGATTTTCACGAATTTCCTTAATTTTCTTTTTAAGACTTTTTATTATGCTTAAAAGTTCAGTGTTTACTTCAATTAAATTATCGAAAGTTAAATTACTTACCTCAGAATCTTGAGCCATGAAGCATACATTTGCCTGTTCATTGTCGCTATCACTATCATTTTCAGATAAAGATGAGTCTAAATCGTCCCATGTTACAGAAAATGCCTTCTTTTTGAATATATCCTTCTTGTTTTTGTTATTGAAGCTTTTCTGATTTTCCTTCATTTGTTCTTGACAATCTTTTTGCATGTGTCCTTTCTTGTGACAATTGAAGCATTCTATATTTGAGGATGAAGATTTGTTCAAGAAATTCTTTTTGAATCCGTTTTTGTTTCCTTTTCTATACTTTAAGAATTTCGTGAAATTTTTGGCTATAAATGCTAGATCCTCATCTTCAGACTCTGATTCTTCCTTTGCCGCATGAAAAGCAACATTCTTTCTTTCTCGAGCTTGATCTTTCTTAGCTTACATGTTTACTTCATACGACATAAGATTTCCAATCAATTCTTCTGGTTTCATTATAGATAGATCATTTTCTTTCTCGATTGCTAGTACTTTTCTCTCCCATTCATCAGTGAGTGAATATAGAACTTTAGACACAATGTCAAAATCCGTGTATTTTTCTCCTAGTCCTTTTAAGGCATGATGAATGTCTTGAAATCTCGAGTACATGTCATTGATGGAACCATTTTGTCGCATTCTAAAGTTTTGGAATTGGTTCTTCAGCATGGATATCTCTGTTTGTTTAACTTTGTTTGTGCCTTCATGTATGACTTTAAGTGTTTCCCATATCTGATATGCAGTAGTACATATGCTAACACGGTTGAACTCATTTCTATCCAGGGCGCAAAATAGCATATTCATAGCTTTGGCATTTGCACTAGCTTCATTCTTCTGAGTTTGTGTCCATGTAGGATAATCGGTCGTGGGTACAACAAACTCTGCTTGAGTAGCATTCCAGGCTTCGCAACTTGTTGCTTGCATATAAATCCTCATCCTTGTAGCTCAATAGTTGTAGTTTAGTCCATTGAATAAGAGGTTCTTTGGGCAGATTGTCCTTCCGCAAATGTAGAACTATAGGCAGATGTTGTGCTTGTACTTGCGTTATTTTCCATATTATCAATATGTCTGATAACGGTGTTATGGTTATAGGACAACCTTGCTCTGATACCAATTGAAAGAGGGGGCTATGCGGTAGGATCGTTTAATATGGAATAGCGGAATGATATAGATAAATAATGATAAGCAATGATTAAAGTAGACACCAAGACTTTATACTGGTTCGGACCTTTTGTCATACGTCTAGTCCCTAAGCTTCTCTTAGGAATTCTACTAACAACCCTCACTTAACCCGGAGGAATAGGTTTACAACTTACCCGAACAACCGAACGGGATTTCTTGCCTCAACTACCGAAGAGGACTTCAACTCAATTACTAAAAAACAATATTCGACTTGTTGTGTTCTTGTTAACACTAATGAGTCTAATGTAGTACAATATTCCTATAATCTTATCCTCGAGAGTATGCAATGTGTTTGTGAAGATTTAGGAAATGTGAATTTCTATGAATCAAAAGAATGTTATAAACAAAACAGTGATTCAAGCAATAGATTGGTGATTGCTTTGAGAATATCTAGAGAATATGATCAAGAAAATAGTAAGATTAAAGCAAGAGAATTCGGTAAATTGAATGATGTTAGAATCATGTATTTATACTTGTATAAGAGGTGCATTTTGTTGTAAAAGGTTGTAAATAAGAGATGCTTCCATTTCCACTGGAGAATGGTTGCAACTCTTGGGAGGAAGAAGTGTCTTTTCAGAGAAAATTCGTAGGTTCAAATTCAGTCGACTGAGCAGGGAATTTAGTCAACTGAAAATATGAAGTAAAATTTTCAGGAACAAATTCAGTCGACTGTGCAGGAAGTTCAGTCGACTGAAACTGTGCATGTTTATATATGTGTACCAGTTTCAGTCGACTGGACATTCCTGTTCGGTCGATTGAACTACTAAAATATGCACAGTGAAAGTTTAAATAAAAATGAAGTTCATAAAATGTGTTCTAGTGTTCATGCAAGCATCTTGAGGATAGATTTTAACAATAAATCTAGACTAAGACCTATATAAAAATCATACTTATGTTTGTTTGGTCTTCATCGATCTTCCTTTAGCTTTGCACATATCTCTTCCTTTTTTGTTGAAGCACATTGTCATTGATCAAAATCTTCGCGTATCAACAATAGAGTTTCACATTGATTTGGTCCTTGGTGGAATAAATCTTATAAATGTTTTAAAATTGATTTTTGTTATAAAAAATGGATTTTCAAATAATAAAAAGTCGTTTTGATCAATATAGCCTAAAAGCACTTTCCGCTCACTTTGCCATGGCACTTTTTTGTAACTTTTGGAATATAGTTTTAAACGCAACCGTTCTTTTTCAAATCTTTTATAAATGTGTTTAAATGATTAATTAAGTGTTTTAAGATAATTTTAAGGATTTATGAAATGATTAAAGGTTTAATGGTTTAGAGTCGATCAAATAACTTAACCATCTTATGGGTGTCAGAGAGATAGTGTTTAGGCTTGGGTTTATAAAACCAGTTTCATGCTCTCCTTGGCTATCTAAACTGGCCCAACGGAGGGGAAAGTAAAATTGACTTACTCGGATTGAAATTTGAAAAAGAATAAAGTAAAATATTTTCCAGAATTAAAAAATTTGAATTTTATGGAGATAATCTTCTTGTACTCAGTGTTAAAGCTCGAAGAGGAAACTTGTACTATTAGTGGAATTTAAAAGACGATTTTACCGTTATTCCGCCCATAGTATTTGTTGAATATGGGAATTGATATTGAGTAGAATTAGATGATTTCTATTGATTCTGCTCACTAATAATTACTTGTTTTGGATTAACATCCTAGGCAACATGATTTTAACTCAATCAAAATTATGAGTTTTTGAATTATGAATTTTTTTAAGGTTTAAATGAGATGATTTGGAAATATTTCCTAAGTGAAAAATGAAATGATTTAGAATTATTCCAAGATTTAAAAAGTTTTTATGTAATCAAAGGTTTTGATAAGTGAGGTTTAATAATCCCATATATGCTGGAAAGAATGTTTTAGAAATGTATACCTGTAACGACCCAGAATTTTTATTAATTTAAAATCATATATTTAATTGATTTTAAATATTAATAAGTGAAATTTATAAGTCGAATAAATTTTATTTCGAATAATTAGATTTAATTGGATAATTAAATCGATTATTTTAATATGTGAAAATACAGAAATAATTGAAAATTGGGTTAAATATGATTAAAATTGATTTGTAAAATTTTATTTTATCATGTCGGAGTTAGAATGATGTTATAGAACTTTTAAAATCGAATTAAAAGTTAATTTGTGAAAATTGAATATTTTAATATTTAATCGACTAGTGAAATTAGCCAATTTTCGAACAGTCTCAGAATTCGACGAAACTAATTACGTCGGATCCGTAATGTGATATTATTGTACGGTTTCAAATTTCGTATAAATTGGATTTACCGTTTGTCCGGTGCAAGCTAAAACGCCTAGAAAATCGTTTAATCGGTTTAATTTTAAATTGAACGTTTATTGCCATAACTCGCACAGACGATCGAATTAGCTCCCGAAACACGTTCCATTGTGTTCAAAACGTGGGGTAAACCTTAGGAACGCCAACCAGCACGCTTCGTTTGGTGTTCGGAAAATTCGGGGTGAATAGTGTACGTCGATTTTTCTATAAAAGCCCCTTAAACTTCATTATTTCACAAACTCAAAAACCCTAGGGTTTTATCAGAGCCGCCGCCTCCAATCTAATGGATGGCCGAGAATGCTCGTTTCTTCCCTCCTCGATTTCATCAAATCCACTCGCTATCATTAAAAAGTTCCAACTGCAAATTTGAAGAGGCCGATGAGATCTATAAGATCAACGGTTAAGATCGTAATTAGTGTAGTGGATCGTCGGCAATAGGGGATCAAAGCACGTGCGTTTCAAGCATGATTGCGAGGTGATGGCACAACCGAGCTCGCCATCCTTCTGGCCGTGTGTAGGGGCGACGTGGGGGGTTGGAATGGTGATAGTTGATCGAGTTAAAAGTCATCGATGAGGGTTGCGTGAATTAGGGCATATGACGGCAATGGGTTGTTACGCGACCTGGAAGGAACGAGGAAGAAAGGGTTTTGCGTTCTACGGTCACGATGTTGTAGGGGTTAGGATCTCACGGCCGAGATGTATAGGTATATATATATATATATATATATATATATGTGTGTGTGTGTGTGTGTGTGTGTGTGTGTGTGTGTGTGTGTGTGTGTATATATGTTGTAAAATTTTAAATATAAATTCGTGTAACTTCTATATCTTTTTCATACGAGGTTGAAAACGCACGAAACTAGTTGCATTGGAATCGTATGGACGAGCACTACGCTATGGAATTGGATTGGAGTCGTTTGGAGCTAGCGAAAATTTTGAGCAAAATTAAACGTGCGTTTAATTTTATTCGAAATAAATCGCTAAAACGGAATTAAAATCAAGGTGGGAACTTCTCACTCAATCGAACAGTTTCGATTTATATTTTAAATAGTTATATTTAAAATTGGTTGAATGTATGTTGAATGATAATTGCAGTTATTGATTGCTGTTTGGTTGTAATATTAGATATAATAGGATATATATATATATATATATATATATATATATATTGGCATATGTATATATTGGAATTGATTTCCCGCATTGTATAGCGGATGAGACCTTATTGCGCCGCCTATTAAGTGGATAATATTTTATAAATCCCATATACCGCGATAATTCCGTACTGGAGCGGAATTGGTATTGTGCTAACATCTTTGGATACAGGGAAATAGGTTGGAGGGATCCAACCGGATTCCTCAACAGTATTTATTTGATTATGGATATTTTGATATTCGTTGATTATCATATCGATATATGATATTTGGATGTCGTGATTGACTATTTGGTGCTGCTGCATCATCGGATCCATTTCTGAAGTTTTAAAATAATGATTTTTGGTTTTAAAAGGAATTTTAAAGTGATTTTCAAAAGCATACGTTTTATTAAATTTTGAATTGTTAAAATAAATGAACGTTAAAATTTTATTTTCATAAAAGTTATGACTTTTGGAAAATAATGCTTAAGTATGATTTTGAAATATATAAGCTTTAAATAACGATTTTTAAGTTATTAAAAGAATAAATTGGTTTAAATTGGGATTTTTGAATTATTAAAAACGATGTATATAAAAGACTTATAAAATTGATATTTTATAAATTAAAAATATTGGAATATTAAAACGAATTTTTATAAGTGTTAAAAAAGAAATAAAAAATGGATTTCATAAGTAAATTGAAATTTACAAATTTATGAATTGTGAAGATATAAAATGAATAGATGTTGTAAAATAAAAGATTATAAGTAATTAACTTATAAACTGGGTTTTAAGCATATAAATGGGATATTTATAGAAATTGTTAATAAATGAGATTTTATAAGTTGAAGTTGTTATAAAATATAAAGGAATCTTATAAGTAATAAGATTTATGATTTGTGAAGTTTTGAAAGAATGATTTTGTAAATAAATGATTTATAAGTATTTAACTTATAATATGGACTTTTGGTATATATTGAGATATACATATGGATTTGGTAAATAAAGGAGATTTTTAAATCAAAGCTTATAAATAGGAATGGAATTTATAGACATTGTTTATAAATTCGAAATCAATGGAATTTGATAAATTGAAAGTTGAAAATTGGTTAAGGAAGTATATTCACGTTTTTGGACAGTGAATATATTATTATAAATAAAATGGATATGCTTGAGAAAATGAATATTATAAAATGAAGTTAATTGTTTTAACGATGTTTTAAAATGTGTCAAACATCGAAAACATAGATTTCAACATTTATTGTTGAAATAGACGTTTTCGAGAAATAGAAGGAAATGGTGGACTATAACACTGTTGTTATAGTAAATGATTTCAGAAAGGAAATGTTTTTGTATAGTATTGGGATTTATATATCTATCTAAATTTCGAATCCCTATACTAGTGATTTTGGGTCGTCGTAACGATATTTTACGCAACATTCGTTTTGGCCCAAATAAATGTGTTTAAGTGAATGTTTTCCTTAAAGAATGAAATATATACTTAGTTTTGATTTAAGTATATTGAATATTTTCAAATGTTGAAAATAAATAGATTTGTGAATTACTTATTATTAAATAAGTATGGAAATGTTTTCCAATATGAACTGAATATTTTGAGACTTTATCTTTTAAAGATAAATTGAAAATGAATATTAGAAATCGATTTGAAAATCGTATATTCATAGACATTTTGGAATTATAAATTCATTATGGAATTTATAAATGGAAAGGGGAATTTGATTAAAAATAAACGTTGATTTATTTTTGAAGTGTGGAAAGATATATCTAGCAAAGATATTTTGGAAAGTAAATAATTTGGGAAATTATTTGGAATTTGGTGATGTTGAGCATGCCAATTGATAGTTAAAAAATCCGACTATCAATATTTACCTTTAAATAGGTATTTGTTGTGATTGTTTGAATTTGAATGCCACACTTATTTTTAAAATAAGCGCGCACTATTCGGGTTAGCCGGGAAAGGACCATGGGGTCGTATAACCCATTCCGAATATGTGATACGTCGTTATGGATTGCATTTGATGACCGGTGTTGAAGACCGGATATTTGTGAAAACGGAAGGATTACCGTCGAGTTACTCTGCATCGGCTGATCTCCGATATAGAGGTTTTATCACCCTTAGTGACGAGAAGTCCGGTCGTGATTAGTGAATATCCGGATTGCAAGGACTTCTTTGGAAGTGCCTTCGGTTCTGTTCGATCCCGGAACAGACTTGTATGGATTGTATGTCTGAAATTACAAATTGAGATGTAAAGCTGATTTCTTTCAAATATATTTCTGTTGGTGGCGGAGAATTTATTCTCTTAGCTTAACACCCTTCTCTGAGACGTACGAGCTCAGAGGTTATGTAGTTGAAGGTTATTAGTGATATACTCCCAATTTGGTAGTGTGGCATGCTGAGTGTTGCTGTGAAATGATCATTGTTTGATCATTTGTGATAGGATCATTATTTTGATCATTTATCTTGGTGATCATTACTTTGATCATTTGTTGACCTAAAGGCACAGCTTTTGTATAAAGCGTGGCCTTGTGGACGAGACTTCGTCGGACCTCACACCCCGGAAATGGTCAAAACAGGAAGGATGCGGCAAGGTTATTAGGGGGTAGCACCCCTTTAGTGTATGTCATTCCTTCTGGATAGAGGTGGTATCATGGTATGGAGCCCAGATATTTAACCTATGTTGTTGCTGCAAATTTTGTGGTTGTTGGAAATCGAGGATCCTCGGATAGATCGGTTACGATCGGGGGATGACATATTCGTGTCAGTAGTTACCTAGTTTGAAAGGTAACCCGGCCTTGTGTTGGCAGAGATCCGGTTAGGTTCTCGGGACGTCATTCCAGAGGCATTTCCGTGTGGCAATGGGAAGTTCCTTGGCCTGACCATTTGTTGGAAATCCAAAGAAACAATACGAGAATTGTACGGTTTTAGTTGTAGAACTTGCCATGGAATGTGGCGGTAACCTGCTATTGAACATGGTAGCTATAGTAGGCATAAGTGCAAAATGTCTATGCTGGCTAAGATTTATATCTTTACTTTCGAAATGAATTTTTCCTACACTATGCACTAGTAATAATATCAAATTTTTCTTTTTAATGCGTATCAAGCATCTTTGACTATCACAAGGAGAAATCTCCTCCGATTCTGCGTTTGCATTGTGTGTGTGTGTGTGCGGGAGGCCTTATGGTAGTCTCATATTTAAAAGCATTGTGAATTGACTTTAAAAATATTCCTCTATTTTGATTTTTAAAAAGAAAAATAAACTGTTTTAGTTCTCACACCAATCACATGACTGACTCGGAGTTTATTGTTTTCCTTCCTAAACTCTGGGTGCCCACCAATTTCCACACGGGCAGTCAAGAGTCAGGTTATCAGGATATTATGGAATTTAGGAGTTGCTGGAGGCAAGCTGGCTGACATGGCGAATTACTAGTATATAGTATTTTCTTTTCCGCTGTTAGTTGTTGTACACTATGATTATGTAATGTAATGTAATGTAAGGTAATGTAATATGATGTAATGTAATAACTGATATAGTTCTTTGTTTAAAGATTACTCATTTATCTATTATATGTTGTTCCACTGCGAATTGTGAGATTCTGATGTTGTTCTGTTATTTCTTTCTGTTTCTGTTCTATCCTTTTTCTCTCTTCTTCTATCTTTTTCTTCTTCTTTAACCATAACGGTACGGTTTTCCGGCCTTCGATTGCTCGGCAGTTGATACAGTGCACGTATTGATGTCGGCGTTCGTGGACGAAAAATCGCTAACGTTACATTTGGCATCAGAGCTTATGGTTAAGCGACAACCTTAGCTCTGTTGGGTATAACTCATTAGAGATAGAGTCAGCAGTACTCCAGAATGAGTGTGAGTGTAATAATAGATACGAGTGCGTATTTGTTAGTGAATATAAAATTGTTTATGTTGTGATGATTGGTTTGTTGAGTGGTATATGGATTCTGGTTGGTATAGTCCGTACAACTCTATCGATAGGGATCTCTAAACACTTACTCAGAACAATTCGGCACGTGTAACAAACTGGAATTTTCGTCTTTCGAAAAATCCGACATCGACACTCACTTTATCGACTGCCGAATATCGAAGGCCGAAAACACGGAATGTTATGGGTTTTAAAAAGAATTTAAGAAAAAGATAGAAAGAGAAGAAGAGATAAGAAGATAGAAAATAGAGGGAGAAAAGAAATTTGAAAACAGAGAATTTTTTAAAATAGAAGAAAAAGAGAATAGAGGAAAAAAAAGAAAAAAACAGAAGAAAATAGGACGGGACAGAAAACAACAGAACAATCTCACAATTCGCAGCGGAACAACATATAATAATAAATGAATAATCTTTAAACAAAGAACTATATCTGTTATTACATTACATTTCATTTCATTACATCATATCATCAGAGTGTACAACAATAACATACAACATCAAACAGTGCAGCGGAAAAAGAAATACTATATAAGTAGTAATACGCCATGCCATCCAGCTTGCCTCCAGCAACTCCAGAATATCCAGAATATCCTGATAAACCTAACTCTTGACTGCCCGTGTGGAAAATTGGTGGGCACCCAGAGTTTAGGAAGGAAAACAATAAACTCCAAGTCAGTCATGTGACTGGTGTGAGAACTCAAAACAGTTTATTTAACTTTAAAATCAAAATAGGAATATATATTTTTTTTTATTCAATTCGCAATGCTTTTAAAAATGAGACTACCATAAGGCCTCCCGCACACACACACAATGCAAACGCAGAATCGGAGGAGATTTCTCCTTATGATAGTCAAAGATGCTTGATACGCATTTAAAATAACATTTTATATTATTACTAGTGCATAGTGTAGGAAAAATTCATTTCGAAAGTAGAATATAAATCTTAGCCAACATAGACATTTCGAACTATGCCTACTATAGCTACCATCCAAACAGTGGTGACCACCATAAGTGAATGGCAGGTTCTACAACTAATACCGTACAAGTTTCGTATTGGGAATTGGATTTCCAACAAATGGTCAGGCTAAGGAACTTCCTACTGCCACATGGGATCGCCTCTGGCTGGACGTCCCGAGAACTTAACCAGCTCTCTGCCAACACAAGGCCGGGTTACCTTTATCACTAGGTAACTACTACACGAATATGGCATCCCCCGGTCCCATCGGACCTTTAACCGAGCGCTCGTCACCAACAACACCACATAAAAAAAGATATAGTGTATCAACATGAGTAAGTATCTGGGCTCCATACCATGATACCACCCTTTCCAGAAGGAAATGCACATACCCTAAAGGGAGCTACCCCTCATAACCTTGCCGCATCATTCCTGTTTTGACCATTACCGGGATGTGAGGCTCGATGAATTCACGTCCACAAAAACATACTTTATACAAAAGCCATGCGTTGGGTCAACAAATGATCAACACAATGATCACAAGGATAGACGATCAAATAAACGATCCTATCACAAATAATCAACACAATGATCATTTCAGCATCACTCAGCATGTCACATTACCAAAATGGGATATATCGCTGATAACTTCAACTATATAACCTTTGAGCTCGTACGTCTCAAAGAAGGGTGTTAAGCAAAGAATAAATTCTCCGCCACCAACAGAAATATATTTGAAAGAAATCGGCTTTATATCTCAACTTGTAATGTCAGACATACAATCCATACAAGTCTGTTCCGGGCTCGAACAAAACCGAAGGCACTTCTTACGAAGCCCTTGCAAATCCGGGTATTCACAATCCCGATCGAATTTCCCATCACTTAAGAAATCTCTATACCAGGAGCTACCCAGTGTAGAGACAATCGATAGGTCATCCTATCGCTTTCACAAATACTCGGTCTTCAACACCGATCTTCAAATGCAATTCATAACGACGTATCACATATTCGGAATGGGTTATACGACCCCATGGTCCTTTCCCGGTTAACCCGAATAGTGAGCGCTTATTCAAAATAAGTGTGCATTCAAATTCAATCAATTCACATCAAATACCCAATCAAAGGGAAATATTGATAGTCGGTTATTGAACTATCACTGGATATGCGCACATCACCAGATTCCAAATAATTTTCCGAATTATTTATTTTCCAAAATATCTTTGCAAGATATATAATTTCAATACGTCAAAAATAAATCAATATTTATTTTTAACCAATTTCACTTTTCACATATAAATTCCATAATGAATTTATATTTCAAAATATTCGTGCATATACGATTTCAATAATTCATTTCAATTTATCCTCCAAAAAGATAAATTTTAATTATTCACTTCATATTGGAAAACATTTCCATACTTATTAAAAATAAGTAATTCACAAATCTTTTTATTTTCAACACTTAGAAAATATTCAATATACTTAAATCGAATTAAGTATATATTTCATTCTTTAAGGAAATCATTTACTTAAACATATTTATTTGGGCCAAAACGAATGTTGCGTAAAACATCGTTACGACAACCCAAAATCACTAGTATGGGGATTCGGAATTAAAATAGATATATAAATCCCAATACTATACAAAAACATTTCCTTTCGGAAATTATTTACTATAACAACTGTGTTATAGTCCACTATTTCCTTTTATTTCTCGAAAACGTCTATTTCAACAATAAATGTTGAAATCTATGGTTTCGAATCTCAACACCTTTAAAACATCGTTAGATCGTTTTAATTCTGTTTAAAATATCACATTCTAAAACATTTCCTTTAACATGTTATTCACTATTCAAAATCGTGAACATACTTCGTTAACAAATTTCATCCTTTTATTCAATTTATTTTAAAGGATTATTCACTATTCAAAAATGTGAATATAACTCCATTAATAGGTTATAACAATTAACTTATCAAAATAAGTCGTTTGCGAATTTATAAAACAACGTTTATAAATTCCATTTCTATTTATTTATAAAAACTTCCTTTTTATAAATTCCTTTATTTACCTATTCCAGTTTATAACTCAATTATAGACTAAAGTTCATATTATAAGTTAAATACTTATAAAACGATTATTTTACAAAATCGTTCCTTTAAAGATTTTCCAATTTATAAATCTTATAACTTATAAGATCCATTTATTTAACCAATCTATTCTCCAAATAATTTCACCAAATTTATAAATCTTACTATTTATAAATTTCTTTTTATAACTTCACAGTTTACAATTCTATAAATTTCATTCTATTATGAAATTCATTTTCACTTAATTCAAACACTTATAAAAACTCGTTTTATAAGTCAATATTTCAATTTATAAATATCCATTTATAAATCTCTTAATATAAATCAATTAATATTTTTTTTTTAAAACATCTTTAATTTCCTTTATAATTTCACCATTCTGATTTATAAAATAATCAAATTTTATAAATCTTACATTCAAACTTTTATAATAAATTCAAAAATCCAATTTAACTATTTTATAAAATCATTGATCCATATTTCTCAAAAATCAACTTTTAACCGTATTTCTAAAAATCAGCCTTTTAACTATATTTCACAAAACCCAAAATTTTATAACTTTAAAAATTATAGCGTTTAATTATTTAAAATGGATCAATTCCAAAAATAAAGTATATTTTCAAAAATCACTTTAAAAATCATTTTAAAATCCCAAAATCTGGGTCCAATGATGCTACACACCAAATAGTCAATCACGACTAACAACGATATCATATATCGATATGATAATCCATCAAATATCAAAATATCTGAAATTAAATAAATACTGTTGAGGAATCCAGTTGGATCCCTCCAACCTGTTTCCTGCATCCAAAAACATTAGCACAATACCAATTTCGCTCAAGTACGAAATTATCGCGGTATATGTTCTTAATAAATATTATCCGCTTAATAACGGCGTAATAGGGTCTCATCCGCTAAACAAAAAATGCGGGAAATCAATCAACTGCAATATATACATATGCCAATATATATATATTGATATTATATATAATACCAATTTCACCGTTTATGAAGTATTCGCGGTATATGTTTATATTAAATAACATCCGCTTACTAACGGCGCATAATGTCTATTTTAACAATCAATAATTTACAATCATCATTCAAACATGCATTCAAATATTTTAAATCTAACTATTTAAAATAAAATCGAAACTGATTCGATTGAGTGAGAAGTTCTCACCTTGGTTTTAAATTCCGTTTTAGCTTTTTATTTCGAATAAAATTAAACGCGCGTTTAATTTTACCCGAAATTCTCACTAACTCCAAACGACTCCAAACCAACTCCATCGCGTAGTGCTCGTCCATACGATTCCCACGCAACTGAGTTTGCATTTTTTCGACCTCGTATGAAAAAGTTATGCAATTTACAAGTTTGTACACGATTTTATATAAACTTTTACAACATTTATTCAACTATCTTCATACCACAGCAAATCCTGGCCGTAAGATCTGCATCCAAGGCCTCTCCTTCATCTCCCTCAACTCACGCATATCTCCAGTAACCTCAAAACGCAACCGAACCCAATTTTGATTTTTAGGGTTAAATATTTCGATCTCATCTCTCAACGAAAACACGATCAGGAAGCGCCGTTGCGAAGCCCTCACCCTCCACCATATTCGGCCCCCAACCTATGAAGCTCGGCCTCATGTGCTGCGTGGAAATGCGTGCGCATGCTTCAGTGAACGCGGCCCCCTATACGCCACCACATCGCTCCGTTTTACATCACAGCCGTTGAATCTCTAGCTCTCGATGCGCTCTACCTCTTTGTAGTTGAACATTCTTGCTAATTGTCGACGGATTTCGAGATTTGGAGGGAGGAAGGAGATTGATTTTCAGCCTTTGAATTGTAACTGGCGGCTACATAATGAATTAGGGTTTTGAATATTTTTATTTTTATTTTTTTAGAGTGAGGTGTATTTATAGAAAAAGCAAGCGTAAACACTATTCATCCCGGGAATTCCGAACTCCGATTTAGGCGCCGTAACCAGCGTACCTAGGGTTTATCCCGCGTTCCGGACACAATGGAACAGGTTTCGGAAGCTAATTCGGAAGTATGTGCGAGTTATGGCTATAAACGCTCAATTTGAATTAAACCGATTTAAGTCGATTTATAGGCGTTTTAATTCGTACCGGACAAACGGTAAATCCAATTGACTTGAAATTTGAAATCTTACAATAATATCACATTACGGATCCGATGAAACTGGTTTCGTCGAAATCCGATACTTTTTGAAAAATGGCTATTTTAGCTCGCCAAATTTAAATTAAAAATAAATCGATGCGTTTCGAGCTGCCACGCTCAAACGATAACTCCGATTGACACGAAAATTGAAATCCGGTAATAACTAACTATTACGGATCCAATGAAACTGGTTTCGTTCAATTCTGAGACTGTTCAAAAATTGGCTATTTTACAGTCAATTATTAAATATTAAAATATTCAATTTTCACAAATTAACTTTAAATTCGATTTTAAAAGTTCTAAAATATCATTCTAACTTCAACATGATAAAATAAAATCTTACAAATCATTTTCAATCATATTTAACTCAATTTTCAATTATTTTCATAATTTAACATATTAAATTATCGATTTAATTATCTAATTAAATCTAATAAATCAAATAAAAATTTATTTGACTTATAAATTCAATTATAAATATTTAAAATTAATTAAATATTCAAATTTTCATTTATAAAAATTCTGGGTCGTTACAATCTTCCCCACTTAAAAGAATTTCGTCCTCGAAATTACAAGTAAGAAAGGTTACATAATTTATTAACTTTCCAAAATTCATAATTAAACTTCTTACCATACTTTACTAAGTTTTCAAATCATACTTAGTTATCTTTTCAAAAACAACTACCTATTGTTTAACTTTCAACTTCAAAATCAAAGTTGAAGTTTTCAAAATTTTCCCAATTTTCTCAAAATTTTTCTAACGCCTTAAATTTTCGGAAAAATTCGCCATAGTCTCCTTTGCGCGGCTCGATCCGAAAAAAAATGACAGTATATATATCACAAATATACATCTCATCAAGTAATGAGGCATCCCGAAGGGAAAAAAGTGTAAAAGTGCGATATTTAATCCGAGATATGTACCTTATATTTTATTAGCAAGCATATACGGCTAATATAGCGCTAAAGCGAACTCCAAATGCGAAGCAAACGCGATCCGCACCTACTAAACACTCAACAAACAACATGAGAAACATGCATATAAAGCATAGTATCGATATACAACATGTAGCAACATAATAACTATATATACCAACATGATGACTATACATGTCACATAGCAAATGCAACAATAGCAATATATATTCAACCATCATCCAATTATCATTCATAATCAATAATATTCATTCATATTTTCATTAATATACAATGAATTGGTTTTCACTTTCAAATCACATTTGATTTATTTACATTGGATTTACTAACATTCATTCTCAATTCAATTAGTTTACATTTACTAATTAAATCTAATTCACTTTCAATTCTATTCAAATTTATTTACTTCTAATTTGAATTCAATTACATTAGCTTTCAATTTCATTAATACTTAATGAATTATATACAATCAATCAACAATCATATAACAACCAATGTTTATTAATTTCAACCAAATTCCTTTGCTTATATTCATTCTTGGTTCAACTCCTTAAATAAAATTGATTTCCATTCAATTTATTTAATTAACTTTTTTTTTCAACTTCCAATAATATTAGATTTAATGAATTTACACTTATATTCATTATTCCATATCAATTCTATTTTCCATTCAATTGATTCACAATTCAATTCATTTATTCAATTCAATTACCAAAGTTGAATTTCATTCACATACTCAAGTTCATATTCATCACTTAACTTAATTAATTTAGTTTGATATCAATATCAACTTTATTCAACAACACTTAAGTTATATTCCATTTAACTTTAAATTCATTTTTATTTACAACTCATATTCATATAGTTTTACTTCTTATATATAAGTTTATTTTACAATTGTAAATACTTTAATTATAACTTTAATTCTTATAATTCTTTTGCTTATACAATTATTCTTTTGTTTGGATTATTCAAACAACCTAACAATCAACTTTCATACACTTTAATGATTCTGAAAAATTATTCCTTTACATATAAAAATATAATCAAGGCAAAATCATTCCATTTACCCAATTTAAAAACAATATTGTGTCGAATTGTTCTATTCAAGTGTTTAGAAACCCCTTCGGCTCAGTTTCGAGGCTGTGCTGACGAAAGTTCATATACCACTCAATAAACCAATCATCACAATATAAAACAATTTTATATTCACTAACAAATACGCTCTCATAGCTATTATTACACTCAACTCATTCTAGAGTACTGCTGACTCTATCTCTAATGAATTATACCCAACAGAACCATGGTTGTCGCTTAACCATCAGCTCTGATACCAAATGTAACAAACTGGAATTTTCGTCTTTCGAAAAATCCGACATCGACACTCACTTTATCGACTGCCGAATATCGAAGGCCGAAAACACGGAATGTTATGGGTTTTAAAAAGAATTTAAGAAAAAGATAGAAAGAGAAGAAGAGATAAGAAGATAGAAAATAGAGGGAGAAAAGAAATTTGAAAACAGAGAATTTTTTAAAATAGAAGAAAAAGAGAATAGAGGAAAAAAAAGAAAAAAACAGAAGAAAATAGGACGGGACAGAAAACAACAGAACAATCTCACAATTCGCAGCGGAACAACATATAATAATAAATGAATAATCTTTAAACAAAGAACTATATCTGTTATTACATTACATTTCATTTCATTACATCATATCATCAGAGTGTACAACAACAATCACAACCGGTAGGCTTTTCAACCATCCCAGCCCCACCGTGGCTTACACTGATATCCCAAACTTGCTTTTACGGCCAGCCTTTCGACTGTCACAGCTTACGCCTAACCAACCCCCTAAAAGAGGACGTGTAGGGGCAAGAGTCTCCCGTTCGCCACCAAACCGCGAAGCGAGAACCCCCCATCACGTTCACTAGAGAGCAAGACTGGTGTGAGAACTCAAAACAGTTTATTTAACTTTAAAATCAAAATAGGAATATATTTTTTTTTTTATTCAATTCGCAATGCTTTTAAAAATGAGACTACCATAAGGCCTCCCGCACACACACACAATGCAAACGCAGAATCGGAGGAGATTTCTCCTTATGATAGTCAAAGATGCTTGATACGCATTTAAAATAACATTTTATATTATTACTAGTGCATAGTGTAGGAAAAATTCATTTCGAAAGTAGAATATAAATCTTAGCCAACATAGACATTTCGAACTATGCCTACTATAGCTACCATCCAAACAGTGGTGACCACCATAAGTGAATGGCAGGTTCTACAACTAATACCGTACAAGTTTCGTATTGGGAATTGGATTTCCAACAAATGGTCAGGCTAAGGAACTTCCTACTGCCACATGGGATCGCCTCTGGCTGGACGTCCCGAGAACTTAACCAGCTCTCTGCCAACACAAGGCCGGGTTACCTTTATCACTAGGTAACTACTACACGAATATGGCATCCCCCGGTCCCATCGGAGCTTTAACCGAGCGCTCGTCACCAACAACACCACACAGAAAAAGATATAGTGTATCAACATGAGTAAGTATCTGGGCTCCATACCATGATACCACCCTTTCCAGAAGGAAATGCACATACCCTAAAGGGAGCTACCCCTCATAACCTTGCCGCATCATTCCTGTTTTGACCATTACCGGGATGTGAGGCTCGATGAATTCACGTCCACAAAAACATACTTTATACAAAAGCCATGCTTTGGGTCAACAAATGATCAACACAATGATCACAAGGATAGACGATCAAATAAACGATCCTATCACAAATAATCAACACAATGATCATTTCAGCATCACTCAGCATGTCACATTACCAAAATGGGATATATCGCTGATAACTTCAACTATATAACCTTTGAGCTCGTACGTCTCAAAGAAGGGTGTTAAGCAAAGAATAAATTCTCCGCCGCCAACAGAAATATATTTGAAAGAAATCGGCTTTATATCTCAACTTGTAATGTCAGACATACAATCCATACAAGTCTGTTCCGGGCTCGAACAAAACCGAAGGCACTTCTTACGAAGCCCTTGCAAATCCGGGTATTCACAATCCCGATCGAATTTCCCATCACTTAAGAAATCTCTATACCAGGAGCTACCCAGTGCAGAGACAATCGATAGGTCATCCTATCGCTTTCACAAATACTCGGTCTTCAACACCGATCTTCAAATGCAATTCATAACGACGTATCACATATTCGGAATGGGTTATACGACCCCATGGTCCTTTCCCGGTTAACCCGAATAGTGAGCGCTTATTCAAAATAAGTGTGCATTCAAATTCAATCAATTCACATCAAATACCCAATCAAAGGGAAATATTGATAGTCGGTTATTGAACTATCACTGGATATGCACACATCACCAGATTCCAAATAATTTTCCAAATTATTTATTTTCCAAAATATCTTTGCAAGATATATAATTTCAATACGTCAAAAATAAATCAATATTTATTTTTAACCAATTTCACTTTTCACATATAAATTCCATAATGAATTTATATTTCAAAATATTCGTGCATATACGATTTCAATAATTCATTTCAATTTATCCTCCAAAAAGATAAATTTTAATTATTCACTTCATATTGGAAAACATTTCCATACTTATTAAAAATAAGTAATTCACAAATCTTTTTATTTTCAACACTTAGAAAATATTCAATATACTTAAATCGAATTAAGTATATATTTCATTCTTTAAGGAAATCATTTACTTAAACATATTTATTTGGGCCAAAACGAATGTTGCGTAAAACATCGTTACGACAACCCAAAATCACTAGTATGGGGATTCGGAATTAAAATAGATATATAAATCCCAATACTATACAAAAACATTTCCTTTCGGAAATTATTTACTATAACAACTGTGTTATAGTCCACTATTTCCTTTTATTTCTCGAAAACGTCTATTTCAACAATAAATGTTGAAATCTATGGTTTCGAATCTCAACACCTTTAAAACATCGTTAGATCGTTTTAATTCTGTTTAAAATATCACATTCTAAAACATTTCCTTTAACATGTTATTCACTATTCAAAATCGTGAACATACTTCGTTAACAAATTTCATCCTTTTATTCAATTTATTTTCAAGGATTATTCACTATTCAAAAATGTGAATATAACTCCATTAATAGGTTATAACAATTAACTTATCAAAATAAGTCGTTTGCGAATTTATAAAACAACGTTTATAAATTCCATTTCTATTTATTTATAAAAACTTCCTTTTTATAAATTCCTTTATTTACCTATTCCAGTTTATAACTCAATTATAGACTAAAGTTCATATTATAAGTTAAATACTTATAAAACGATTATTTTACAAAATCGTTCCTTTAAAGATTTTCCAATTTATAAATCTTATAACTTATAAGATCCATTTATTTAACCAATCTATTCTCCAAATAATTTCACCAAATTTATAAATCTTACTATTTATAAATTTCTTTTTATAACTTCACAGTTTACAATTCTATAAATTTCATTCTATTATGAAATTCATTTTCACTTAATTCAAACACTTATAAAAACTCGTTTTATAAGTCAATATTTCAATTTATAAATATCCATTTATAAATCTCTTAATATAAATCAATTAATATTTTTTTTTTAAAACATCTTTAATTTCCTTTATAATTTCACCATTCTGATTTATAAAATAATCAAATTTTATAAATCTTACATTCAAACTTTTATAATAAATTCAAAAATCCAATTTAACTATTTTATAAAATCATTGATCCATATTTCTCAAAAATCAACTTTTAACCGTATTTCTAAAAATCAGCTTTTTAACTATATTTCACAAAACCCAAAATTTTATAACTTTAAAAATTATAGCGTTTAATTATTTAAAATGGATCAATTCCAAAAATAAAGTATATTTTCAAAAATCACTTTAAAAATCATTTTAAAATCCCAAAATCTGGGTCCAATGATGCTACACACCAAATAGTCAATCACGACTAACAACGATATCATATATCGATATGATAATCCATCAAATATCAAAATATCTGAAATTAAATAAATACTGTTGAGGAATCCAGTTGGATCCCTCCAACCTGTTTCCTGCATCCAAAAACATTAGCACAATACCAATTTCGCTCCAGTACGAAATTATCGCGGTATATGTTCTTAATAAATATTATCCGCTTAATAACGGCGTAATAGGGTCTCATCCGCTAAACAAAAAATGCGGGAAATCAATCAACTGCAATATATACATATGCCAATATATATATATTGATATTATATATAATACCAATTTCACTGTTTATGAAATATTCGCGGTATATGTTTATATTAAATAACATCCGCTTACTAACGGCGCATAATGTCTATTTTAACAATCAATAATTTACAATCATCATTCAAACATGCATTCAAATATTTTAAATCTAACTATTTAAAATAAAATCGAAACTGATTCGATTGAGTGAGAAGTTCTCACCTTGGTTTTAAATTCCGTTTTAGCTTTTTATTTCGAATAAAATTAAACGCGCGTTTAATTTTACCCGAAATTCTCACTAACTCCAAACGACTCCAAACCAACTCCATCGCGTAGTGCTCGTCCATACGACTCCAACGCAACTGAGTTTGCATTTTTTCGACCTCGTATGAAAAAGTTATGCAATTTACAAGTTTGTACACGATTTTATATAAACTTTTACAACATTTATTCAACTATCTTCATACCACAGCAAATCCTGGCCGTAAGATCTGCATCCAAGGCCTCTCCTTCATCTCCCTCAACTCACGCATATCTCCAGTAACCTCAAAACGCAACCGAACCCAATTTTGATTTTTAGGGTTAAATATTTCGATCTCATCTCTCAACGAAAACACGATCAGGAAGCGCCGTTGCGAAGCCCTCACCCTCCACCATATTCGGCCCCCAACCTATGAAGCTCGGCCTCATGTGCTGCGTGGAAATGCGTGCGCAGGCTTCAGTGAACGCGGCCCCCTATACGCCACCACATCGCTCCGTTTTACATCACAGCCGTTGAATCTCTAGCTCTCGATGCGCTCTACCTCTTTGTAGTTGAACATTCTTGCTAATTGTCGACGGATTTCGAGATTTGGAGGGAGGAAGGAGATTGATTTTCAGCCTTTGAATTGTAACTGGCGGCTACATAATGAATTAGGGTTTTGAATATTTTTATTTTTATTTTTTTAGAGTGAGGTGTATTTATAGAAAAAGCAAGCGTAAACACTATTCATCCCGGGAATTCCGAACTCCGATTTAGGCGCCGTAACTAGCGTACCTAGGGTTTATCCCGCGTTCCGGACACAATGGAACAGGTTTCGGAAGCTAATTCGGAAGTATGTGCGAGTTATGGCTATAAACGCTCAATTTGAATTAAACCGATTTAAGTCGATTTATAGGCGTTTTAATTCGTACCGGACAAACGGTAAATCCAATTGACTTGAAATTTGAAATCTTACAATAATATCACATTACGGATCCGATGAAACTGGTTTCGTCGAAATCCGAGACTTTTTGAAAAATGGCTATTTTAGCTCGCCAAATTTAAATTAAAAATAAATCGATGCGTTTCGAGCTGCCACGCTCAAACGATAACTCCGATTGACACGAAAATTGAAATCCGGTAATAACTAACTATTATGGATCCAATGAAACTGGTTTCGTTCAATTCTGAGACTGTTCAAAAATTGGCTATTTTACAGTCAATTATTAAATATTAAAATATTCAATTTTCACAAATTAACTTTAAATTCGATTTTAAAAGTTCTAAAATATCATTCTAACTTCAACATGATAAAATAAAATCTTACAAATCATTTTCAATCATATTTAACTCAATTTTCAATTATTTTCATAATTTAACATATTAAATTATCGATTTAATTATCTAATTAAATCTAATAAATCAAATAAAAATTTATTTGACTTATAAATTCAATTATAAATATTTAAAATTAATTAAATATTCAAATTTTCATTTATAAAAATTCTGGGTCGTTACAGCACGATATTCTTTTAAGTTGGGTAAATGAAATAATTTTACCTTGATTATATTTTGTATATAAAGGAAATTTTTTCGAAATTATTAAAGTGTATATGAATCGATTGTTTGGTTGTTGAATAAGTTAAATAAAAACAACAATTGTAAAAGAAATTTTGTATAAGCAAATGAATTATAAGTATGAAGTTATAATTAATATGATTTACAATGGTGGAATAATATTATATATAAGAAGTGAAATTATATAAGTAAAAGATTTATAAATGTGATTTATAATCTGAAATAAAATTCCGAAGAAGTGTTTTGAAAGGATTTGATATTTTGGAAAAAAAAATTGTTGTTTTGGAGAAATTAAAGCTCTAAACTCTTTTCGGTCGGTGGAAAATCATTCTGATGATGACCGCAGCATCGTTGGTCTTCATTTTCGGGTTTCCAAAAGAGGGATTGCTGCCAGATTATTTTAAATGAAAGTTGTTTGGAAAATTTGGATTTCGTTTTGGAAATTCAAAAGATAATTTGAATTGATTTCAAAAATGGTTTTGAAAGATTGAAAAGACTCTGGAATCCTATTTAAAATATTATGGGAATGATAAATGAGTTGATAACTTATACAGATTGAATTTTGATAGAATAAATTTAACTTAAAGGATGAAGTTAAATTAAAGGAAGTATAAGTAAATCAATAAAATCCAAGTTGAATAAATTTGAGTTGTCATCAAAGACATGTAATTTGAAATTTAACAAAAGGAGAGTTAAATAAATTGATTTGGATTTGATAAGATGGTAGAAATGGAATATAACTTAAGTGAAGTTGAATGGAGTTAATTTTGGTATCGAAGTAAATTAATAACTAAATTAATGAAGTGAAGTCATTAAGAATTTGAACTTGTGTTATATAAATGAAATTCAACATTATATTGTCAAAGGAATTAGCAATTGAATTGATAAATGGATTGAATGTTAATCAATCTAATGTAAATAATTGATATGAAATAATGGATGTAAGTGTAAATTCATTAAAAACTAATGTTATTGGAAGTTGAATAAATTGAATGGAAGTCAATTTAATATGATCCAATTGGAATTAAAAGTGTTGAACCAAATTGAATGTAAAGTGAATAAATTTGGTTGTATTGAATAAACATTGGTTGTTATTTGATTGTTGATTGGTCGTATGTAATTCATTAAGTATTAATGAAATTGAATTAGCGAAATTGCAAGCTATGTAATTGAATTCAAATGGATAATATGTAAACTTGAATAGAATTGAATTTGATTTGGAAGTGAACTAATGAAAATGTAAATTAGTAAATGCAAACTAATTGAAATTGGATATGAATAAATGTTACTAAAATCCAATGTTGACGAATCAAATGTGATCTAAATTGGAAAACCAATTCATGGAATATTAATGAGAAAATGAAAGAATATTGATTTGGTTATGGATTTGTTGGATGATAGTTGTTTGATGGTTGCATTTGTTGCTTTAGATGCATTTGCTATATTGACATATGTAGTTGTTGGTATATGTTGTATATTGATGTTATTTTCATATATACATGTTACTCATTTGTTTGTTGAGTGTATAGTAGGTGCGGATTGCGCTTGCTTCGCTTTTGGAGCTCGCTTTCGTGCTATATTAGCCGTATACGCTCGCTAATAATAAATAAGGTGCATATCTCGGATTGCATACCGTACTTTTACACATTTTTCCCTGCGGGATGCCTCATCACTTGATGAGATGTATATTTGTGATATATATACTGTCATTTTTTTTGGATTGAGCCGCGCAAAGGAGACTATGGCGAATTTTTCCGAAAATTTAAGGCGTTAGAAAAATTTTGAGAAAATTTGGGAAATTTGTGAAAACTATAATTTTGGTTTTGGAATTGGAAATTAAGCGATATAGTTTGGTTTTGAAAAGATAACTAAGTATAGATTTGAAAACTTAGTAAAGTATGGTAAGAAGTTTAAATTTGTTTTGGAAAGTTAATGAATTCTGTAACTTTTTCTTACTTGGCAATTTCGAGGACGAAATTCTTTTAAGGAGGGAAGTTTGTAACGACCCAGAATTTTTATTAATTTAAAATCGTATATTTAATTGATTTTAAATATTAATAAGTGAAATTTATAAGTCGAATAAATTTTATTTCGAATAATTAGATTTGATTGGATAATTAAATCGATAATTTTATTATGTGAAAATACAAAAATAATTGAAAATTGTGTTAAATTTGATTAAAATTGATTTGTAAAATTTTATTTTATCATGTTGGAGCTAGAATTATGTTATAGAACTTTTAAAATCGAATTAAAAGTTAATTTGTGAAAATTAAATATTTAATAATTAATCGACTAGTGAAATTAGCCAATTTTCGAACAGTCTCAGAATTCGACGAAACTAGTTCCATCGGATTCGTAATGTGATATTATTGTAAGGTTTCAAAATTCGTATAAATTGGATTTACCGTTTGTCCGGTGCAAGTTAAAACGCCCAGAAAATCGTTTAATCGGTTTAATTTTAAATTGAACGTTTATTGCCATAACTTGCACAGATGATCGAATTAGCTCTCGAAACACGTCCCATTGTGTTCGGAACGCGGGGTAAACCTTAGGAACGCCAACCGGCACGCTTCGTTTGGAGTTCGAAAAATTCGGGGTGAATAGTGCACGTCGATTTTTCTATATAAGCCCCTTAAACTTCATTATTTCACAAAACTCAAAATCCCTAGGGTTTTATCAGAGCCGCCGCCTCCAATCTAATGGATGGCCGAGAATGCTCGTTTCTTCCCTCCTCGATTTCATCAAATCCACTTGCTCTCATTTAAAAGTTCCAACTGCAAATTTGAAGAGGTCGATGAGATCTATAAGATCAACGGTTAAGATCGTAATTAGTGTAGTGGATCGTCAGCAATAGGGGATCAAAGCACGTGCGTTTCGAGCATGATTGCGAGGTGATGGCACAACCGAGCTCGCCATCCTTCTGGCCGTAGGTAGGGGCGACGTGGGGGGTTGGAATGGTGATAGTTGATCGAGCTAAAAGTCATCGATGAGGGTGGCGTGAATTAGGGCATATGACGGCAATGGGTTGTTACGCGACCTGGAAGGAAGGAGGAAGAAAGGGTTTTGCGTTCTACGGTCACGATGTTGCCGGGGTTAGGATCTCACGGCCGAGATGTATAGGTATAATATATATATATATATATGTATGTATGTATGTATGTATATGTATATGTATGTGTATATATATATATATATATATATATATATATATATATATATTGTAAAATTTTAAATATAAATTCGTCTAACTTCTAAAATTCGTATCTTTTTCATACGAGGTCGAAAATGCATGAAACTAGTTGCGTTGGAATCGTATGGATGAGCACTACGCTATGGAGTTAGATTGGAGTCGTTTGGAGCTAGCGAAAATTTCGGGTAAAATTAAACGTCCGTTTAATTTTATTCGAAATAAATCACTAAAACGGAATTAAAATCAAGGTGAGAACTTCTCACTCAATCGAACAGTTTCAATTTATATTTTAAATAGTTATATTTAAAATTCCTTGAATGTATGTTGAATGATAATTGCAGTTAATGATTGCTGTTTGGTTGTAATATTAGATATAATAGGATATATCTATATATAACAATATATATATATATATATATATATTGGCATATGTATATATTGTTATTGATTTCATGCATTGTATAGCGGATGAGACCCTATTGCGCCGCCTATTAAGCGGATAATATTTTATAAATCCCATATACCGTGATAATTCCGTACGGGAGCGGAATTGGTATTGTGCTGACATCTTTGGATGCAGGGAAACAGGTTGGAGGGATCCAACTGGATTCCTCAACAATATTTATTTGATTATGGATATTTTGATATTCGTTGATTATCATATCGATATATGATATTTGGATGTCGTGATTGACTATTTGGTGCTGCTGCATCATCGGATCCATTTCTGAAGTTTTAAAATAATGATTTTTGGTTTTAAAAGGAATTCGAAAGTGATTTTCAAAAGTATACGTTTTATTAAATTTTGAATTGTTAAAATAAATAAACGTTAAAATTTTATTTTCATAAAAGTTATGATTTTTGGAAAATAATGCTTAAGTATGATTTTGAAATATATAAGCTTTAAATAACGATTTTTAAGTTATTAAAAGAATAAATTGGTTTAAAGTGGTATTTTTGAATTATTAAAAACGATGTATATTAAAATTGATATTTTATAAATTAAAAATATTGGAATATTAAAACGAATTTTTATAAGTGTTAAAAATGAAATAAAAAATGGATTTCACAAGTAAATTGAAATTTACAAATTTATGAATTGTGAAGATATAAAATGAATAGATGTTGTAAAATAAAAGATTATAAGTAATTAACTTATAAACTGGGTTTTAAGCATATAAATGGGATATTTATAGAAATTGTTAATAAAGGAGATTTTATAAGTTGAAGTTGTTATAAAATATAAAGGAATCTTATAAGTAATAAGATTTATGATTTGTGAAGTTTTGAAAGAATGATTTTGTAAATAAATGAATTATAAGTATTTAACTTATAATATGGACTTTTGGTATATATTGAGATATACAAATGGAATTGGTAAATAAAGGAGATTTTTAAATCAAAGCTTATAAATAGGAATGGAATTTATAGACATTGTTTATAAATTCGAAATCAATGGAATTTGATAAATTGAAAGTTGAAAATTGGTTAAGGAAGTATATTCACGTTTTTGGACAGTGAATATATTATTATAAATAAAATGGATATGCTTGAGAAAATGAATATTATAAAATCAAGTTAATTGTTTTAACGATGTTTTAAAATGTGTCAAACATCGAAAACATAGATTTCAACATTTATTGTTGAAATAGACGTTTTCAAGAAATAGAAGGAAATGGTGGACTATAACACTGTTTTTATAGTAAATGATTTCCGAAAGGAAATGTTTTTGTATAGTATTGGGATTTATATATCTATCTAAATTTCGAATCCCTATACTAGTGATTTTGGGTCGTCGTAACGATATTTTATGCAACATTCGTTTTGGCCCAAATAAATGTGTTTAAGTGAATGTTTTCCTTAAAGAATGAAATATATACTTAGTTTTGATTTAAGTATATTGAATATTTCAAATGTTGAAAATAAATAGATTTGTGAATTACTTATTATTAAATAAGTATGGACATGTTTTCCAATATGAACTGAATATTGACTTTATCTTTTAAAGATAAATTGAAAATGAATATTAGAAATCGATTCGAAAATCGTATATTCATAGATATTTTGGAATTATAAATTCATTATGGAATTTATAAATGGAAAGGGGAATTTGATTAAAAATAAACGTTGATTTATTTTTGAAGTGTGGAAAGATATATCTAGTAAAGATATTTTGGAAAGTAAATAATTTGGGAAATTATTTGGAATTTGGTGATGTTGAGCATGCCAATTGATAGTTAAAAAATCCGACTATCAATATTTACCTTTAAATAGGTATTTGTTGTGATTGTTTGAATTTGAATGCCACACTTATTTTTAAAATAAGCGCTCACTATTCGGGTTAGCCGGGAAAGGACCATGGGGTCGTATAACCCATTCCGAATATGTGATACGTCGTTATGGATTGCATTTGATGACCGGTGTTGAAGACCGGATATTTGTGAAAACGGAAGGATTACCGTCGAGTTACTCTGCATCGGCTGATCTCCGATATAGAGGTTTTATCACCCTTAGTGACGAGAAGTCCGATCGTGATTAGTGAATATCGAGGTTGCAAGGACTTCTTTGGAAGTGCCTTCGGTTCTGTTCGATCCCGGAACAGACTTGTATGGATTGTATGTCTGACATTACAAATTGTGGTATAAAGCTGATTTCTTTCAAATATATTTCTGTTGGTGGCGGAGAATTTATTCTCTTAGCTTAACACCCTTCTCTGAGACGTACGAGCTCAGAGGTTATGTAGTTGAAGGTTATTAGTGATATACTCCCAATTTGGTAGTGTGGCATGCTGAGTGTTGCTGTGAAATGATCATTGTTTGATCATTTGCGATAGGATCATTTGTTTGATCATTTATCTTGGTGATCATTACTTTGATAATTTGTTGACCTAAAGCACAGCTTTTGTATAAAGCGTGGCTTTGTGGACGAGACTTCGTCGGACCTCACACCCCGGAAATGGTCAAAACAGGAAGGATGCGGCAAGGTTATTAGGGGGTAACACCCCTTTAGTGTATGTCATTCCTTCTGGATAGAGGTGGTATCATGGTATGGAGCCCAGATATTTAACCTATGTTGTTGCTGCAAATTTTGTGGTTGTTGGAAATCGAGGATCCTCGGATAGATCGGTTACGATCGGGGGATGACATATTCGTGTCAGTAGTTACCTAGTTTGAAAAGTAACCCGGCCTTGTGTTGGAAGAGATCCGATTAGGTTCTCGGGCCGTCATTCTAGGGGCGTTTCCATGTGGCAATGGGAAGTTCCTTGGCCTGACCATTTGTTGAAAATCCAAAGAAACAATACGAGACTTGTACGGTTTTAGTTGTAGAACCTGCCATGGAATGTGGCGGTAACCTGCTATTGAACATGGTAGCTATAGTAGGCATAAGTGCGAAATGTCTATGCTGGCTAAGATTTATATCTTTACTTTCGAAATGAATTTTTCCTACACTATGCACTAGTGATAATATCAAATGTTTCTTTTTAATGCGTATCAAGCATCTTTGACTATCATAAGGAGAAATCTCCTCTGATTTTGCGTTTGTATTGTGTGTGTGTGATGGAGGCCTTATGGTAGTCTCATTTTTAAAAGCATTGCGAATTGACTTTAAAAATATTCCTCTATTTTGGTTTTTAAAAATAAAAGTAAACTGTTTTAGTTCTCACACCAGTCACATGACTGACTTGGAGGTTATTATTTTCCTTCCTAAACTCTGGTTTCCCACCAATTTCCACACGGGCAGTCAAGAGTCAGGTTATCAGGATATTATGGAATTTAGGAGTTGCTGGAGGCAAGCTGGATGGCATGGCAAATTACTAGTATATAGTATTTTCTTTTTCGCTGTAAGTTGTTGTTTGTTGTTGTACACTATGATGACGTAATGTAATGTAATGTAATATGATGTAATGTAATAACTGATATAGTTCTTTGTTTAAAGATTATTCATTTATCTATTATATGTTGTTCCACTGCGAATTGTGAGATTCTGATGTTATTCTATTATTTCTTTCTATTTCTGTTCTATCTTTTTTCTCTCTTCTTCTATCTTTTTCTTCTTCTTTAACCATAACGGTACGGTTTTCCGGCCTTCGGTTGCTCGGCAGTTGATACAGTGGACGTATTGATGTCGGCGTTCGTGGACGAAAAATCGTTAACGTTACATTTGGTATCAGAGCTTATGGTTAAGCGACAACCTTGGCTCTGTTGGGTATAACTCATTAGAGATAGAGTCAGCAGTACTCTAGAATGAGCGTGAGTGTAATAATAGATACGAGTGCGTATTTGTTAGTGAATATAAAATTGTTTATGTTGTGATGATTGGTTTGCTGAGTGGTATATGGATTCTGGTCGGTATAGTCCATGCTACTCTATCGATAGGGTTCTCTAAACACTTACTCAGAACAATTCGGCACGATATTGTTTTAAGTTGGGTAAATGAAATAATTTTACCTTGATTATATTTTGTATATAAAGGAAATTTTTTTGGAATTATTAAAGTGTATATGAATTGATTATTTGGTTGTTGAATAAGTTAAATAAAAACAACAATTGTAAAAGAAATTTTGTATAAGCAAATGAATTATAAGTATGAAGTCATAACTAATATGATTTACAATGGTGGAATAATCTTATATATAAGAAGTGAAATTATATAAGTAAAAGATTTATAAATGTGATTTACAATCTGAAATAAAATTCCGAAGAAGTGTTTTGAAAGGATTTGATATTTTGGAAAAAAAAATTGTTGTTTTGGAGAAATTAAAGCTTTGAACTCTTTTCGGTCGCTGGAAAATCATTCCGATGATGACCGCGGCATCATTGGTCTTCATTTTCGGGTTTCCAAAAGAGGGATTGCTGCCAGATTATTTTAAATGAAAGTTGTTTGGAAAATTTGGATTTGGTTTTGGAAATTCGAAAGATAATTTGAATTGATTTCAAAAATGGTTTTGAAAGATTGAAAAGACTCTGGAATCCTATTTAAAATATTATGGGAATGATAAATGAGTTGATAACTTATACAGATTGAATTTTGATAGAATAAATTTAACTTAAAGGATGAAGTTAAATTAAAGGAAGTATAAGTAAATCAATAAAATCCAAGTTGAAATAAATTTGAGTTGTCATAAAAGACTTGTAATTTGAAATTTAACAAAAGGAGAGTTAAATAAATTGATTTGGATTTGATAAGATGGTAGAAATGGAATATAACTTAAGTGAAGTTGAATGGAGTTAATTTTGGTACCGAAGTAAATTAATAACTGAATTAATGAAGTGAAGTCATTAAGAATTTGAACTTGTGTTATATAAATGAAATTCAACATTATATTGTTAAAGGAATTAGCAATTGAATTGATAAATGGATTGAATGTTAATCAAACTAATGTAAATAATTGATATGAAATAATGGATGTAAGTGTAAATTCATCAAAAACTAATGTTATTGGAAGTTGAATAAATTGAATGGAAGTCAATTTAATATGATCCAGTTGGAATTAAAAGTGTTGAACTAAATTGAATGTAAAGTGAATAAATTTGGTTGTATTGAATAAACATTGGTTGTTATTTGATTGTTGATTGGTTGTATATAATTCATTAAGTATTAATGAAATTGAATTAGCGAAATTGCAAGCTATGTAATTGAATTCAAATGGATAATATGTAAACTTGAATAGAATTGAATTTGATTTGGAAGTGAACTAATGAAAATGTAGATTAGTAAATGCAAACTAATTGAAATTGGATATGAATAAATGTTACTAAAATCCAATCTTAACGAATCAAATGTGATCTAAATTGGAAAACCAATTCATGGAATATTAATGAGAAAATGAAAGAATATTGATTTGGTTATGGATTTGTTGGATGATAGTTGTTTGATGGTTGCATTTGTTGCTTTAGATGCATTTGCTATATTGACATATGTAGTTATTGGTATATGTTGTATATTGATGTTATTTTCAAATATACATGCTACTCATTTGTTTGTTGAGTGTATAGTAGGTGCGGATTGCTCTTGCTTCGCTTTTGGAGCTCGCTTTCGTGCTATATTAGCCGTATACGCTCGCTAATAATAAATAAGGTGCATATCTCGGATTACATAACGTACTTTTACACTTTTTTCCCTGCGGGATGCCTCATCACTTGATGAGATGTATATTTGTGATATATATACTGTCATTTTTTTGGATCGAGCCGCGCAAAGGAGACTATGGCGAATTTTTTCGAAAATTTAAGGCGTTAGAAAATTTTTGAGAAAATTTGGGAAATTTGTGAAAAATATAATTTTGGTTTTGGAATTGGAAATTAAACAATATAGTTTGGTTTTGAAAAGATAACTAAGTATAGATTTGAAAACTTAGTAAAGTATGGTAAGAAGTTTAAATTTGTTTTGGAAAGTTAATGAATTCTGTAACTTTTCCTTACTTGGTAATTTCGAGGACGAAATTCTTTTAAGGAGGAAAGTTTGTAACGACCCAGAATTTTTATTAATTTAAAATCGTATATTTAATTGATTTTAAATATTAATAAGTGAAATTTATAAGTCGAATAAATTTTATTTCGAATAATTAGATTTAATTGGATAATTAAATCGATAATTTTAATATGAGAAAATACAGAAATAATTGAAAATTGGGTTAAATATGATTAAAATTGATTTTTAAAATTTTATTTTATCATGTTGGAGTTAGAATTATGTTATAGAACTTTTAAAATCGAATTAAAAGTTAATTTGTGAAAATTGAATATTTTAATATTTGATCGACTAGTGAAATTAGCCAATTTTCGAACAGTCTCAGAATTCGACGAAACTAGATCCATCGGATCCGTAATGTGATATTATTGTAAGGCTTCAAATTTCGTATAAATTGGATTTACCGTTTGTCCGGTGCAAGCTAAAACGCCTAGAAAATCGTTTAACCGGTTTAATTTTAAATTGAACGTTTATTGCCATAACTCGCACAGATGATCGAATTAGCTCCCGAAACACGTTCCATTGAGTTCGGAACCGTGGGGTAAAACTTAGAAACGCCAATCGGCACGCTTCATTTGGTGTTCCGAAAATTCGGGGTGAATAGTGTACGTCGATTTTTCTATAAAAGCCCCTTAAACTTCATTATTTCACAAAACTCAAAAACCCTAGGGTTTTATCAGAGCCGCCGCCTCTAATCTAATGGATGGCCGAGAATGCTTGTTTCTTCCCTCCTCGATTTCATCAAATCCACTCGCTATCATTAAAAAGTTCCAACTGCAAATTTGAAGAGGCGGATGAGATCTATAAGATCAACGGTTAAGATCGTAATTAGTGTAGTGGATCATCGGCAATAGGGGATCAAAGCACGTGCATTTCGAGCATGATTGCGAGGTGATGGCACAACCGAGCTTGCCATCCTTCTGGCCGTGGGTAGGGGCGACGTGGGGGGTTGGAATGGTGATAGTTGATCGAGCTAAAAGTCATCGATGAGGGTTGCGTGAATTAGGGCATATGACGACAATGGGTTGTTACGCGACCTGGAAGAAAAGAGGAAGAAAGGGTTTTGCGTTCCACGATCATGATGTTGCAGGGGTTAGGATCTCACGGCCGAGATGTATAGGTATAATATATATATATATATATATATATATATATATATATATATATATATATATGTTGTAAAATTTTAAATATAAATTCGTCTAATTTCTAAAATTCGTATCGTTTTCATATGAGGTCGAAAACGCACGAAACCAGTGGCGTTGGAATCGTATGGACGAGCACTACTCTATGGAATTGGATTGGAGTCGTTTGAAGCTAGCAAAAATTTCAGGTAAAATTAAACGTCCGTTTAATTTTATTCGAAATAAATCGCTAAAACGGAATTAAAATCAAGGTGAGAACTTCTCACTCAATCGAACAGTTTCGATTTATATTTTAAATAGTTATATTTAAAATTGCTTGAATGTATGTTGAATGATAATTGCAATTATTGATTGCTGTTTGGTTGTAATATTAGATATAATAGGATATATCTATATATAACAATATATATATACATATATATTGGCATATGTATATATTGGAATTGATTTCCCGCATTGTATAGCGGATGAGACCCTATTGCGCCGCCTATTAAGCGGATAATTTTTTATAAATCCCATATACCGCGATAATTCCGTACTGGAGCGGAATTGGTATTGCACTAACATCTTTGGATGCAGGGAAACAGGTTAGAGGGATCCAACTGGATTCCTCAACAGTATTTATTTGATTATAGATATTTTGATATTCGTTGATTATCATATCGATATATGATATTTGGATGTCGTGATTGACTATTTGGTGCTGATGCATCATCGGATCCATTTCTGAAGTTTTAAAATAATGATTTTTGGTTTTAAAAGGAATTTTAAAGTGATTTTCAAAAGTATACGTTTTATTAAATTTTGAATTGTTAAAATAAATAAACGTTGAAATTTTATTTTCATAAAAGTTATGATTTTTGAAAAATAATGCTTAAGTATGATTTTGAAATATATAAGCTTTAAATAACGATTTTTAAGTTATTAAAAGAATAAATTGGTTTAAATTGGGAATTAAAAACGATGTATATAAAAGACTTATAAAATAGATATTTTATAAATTAAAAATATTAGAATATTAAAATGAATTTTTATAAGTGTTAAAAATGAAATAAAAAATAGATTTCATAAGTAAATTGAAATTTACAAATTTATGAATTGTGAAGATATAAAATGAATAGATGTTGTAAAATAAAACATTATAAGTAATTAACTTATAAACTGGGTTTTAAGCATATAAATGGGATATTTATAGAAATTGTTAATAAAGGAGATTTTATAAGTTGAAGTTGTTATAAAATATAAAGGAATCTTATAAGTAATAAGATTTATGATTTATGAAGTTTTGAAAGAATGATTTTGTAAATAAATGAATTATAAGTATTTAACTTATAATATGGACTTTTGGTATATATTGAGATATACAAATGGAATTGGTAAATAAAGGAGATTTTTAAATCAAAGCTTATAAATAGGAATGGAATTTATAGACATTGTTTATAAATTCGAAATCAATGGAATTTGATAAATTGAAAGTTGAAAATTGGTTAAGGAAGTATATTCACGTTTTTGGACAGTGAACATATTATTATAAATAAAATGGATATGCTTGAGAAAATGAATATTATAAAATGAAGTTAATTGTTTTAACGATGTTTTAAAATGTGTCAAACAACGAAAAATAGATTTCAACATTTATTGTTGAAATAGACATTTTCGAGAAATAGAAGGAAATGGTGGACTATAACACTGTTGTTATAGTAAATGATTTCCGAAAGGAAATGTTTTTGTATAGTATTGGGATTTATATATCTATCTAAAGTTCGAATCCCTATACTAGTGATTTTGGGTCGTCGTAACAATATTTTACGCAACATTCGTTTTGGCCCAAATAAATGTGTTTAAGTGAATGTTTTCCTTAAAGAATGAAATATATACTTAGTTTTGATTTAAGTATATTGAATATTTTCAAATGTTGAAAATAAATAGATTTGTGAATTACTTATTATTAAATAAGTATGAAAATGTTTTCCAATATGAACTGAATATTTTGAGACTTTATCGTTTAAAGATAAATTGAAAATGAATATTAGAAATCGATTTGAAAATCGTATATTCATAGATATTTTGGAATTATAAATTCATTATGGAATTTATAAATGGAAAGGGGAATTTGATTAAAAATAAACGTTGATTTATTTTTGAAGTGTGGAAAGATATATCTAGTAAAGATACTTTGGAAAGTAAATAATTTGGGAAATTATTTGGAATTTGGTGATGTTGAGCATGCCTATTGATAGTTAAAAAATCCGACTATCAATATTTACCTTTAAATAGGTATTTGTTGTGATTGTTTTGAATTTGAATGCCACACTTATTTTTAAAATAAGCGCTCACTATTCGGGTTAGCCGGGAAAGGACCATGGGGTCGTATAACCCATTCCGAATATGTGATACGTCGTTATGGATTGCATTTGATGACCGATGTTGAAGACCGGACATTTGTGAAAGCGGAAGGATTACCGTCGAGTTACTCTGCATCGGCTGATCTCCGATATAGAGGTTTTATCACCCTTAGTGACGGGAAGTCCGGTCGTGATTAGTGAATATCCGGGTTGCAAGGACTTCTTTGGAAGTGCCTTCGGTTCTGTTCGATCCCGGAACAAACTTGTATGGATTGTATGTCTGACATTACAAATTGAGATATAAAGATGATTTCTTTCAAATATATTTCTATTGGCGGCGGAGAAGTACGAGCTCAGAGGTTATGTAGTTGAAGGTTATTAGTGATATACTCCCAATTTGGTAGTGTGGCATGCTGAGTGTTGCTGTGAAATGATCATTGTTTGTCATTTGTGATAGGATCATTTGTTTGATCATTTATCTTGGTGATCATTACTTTGATCATTTGTTGACCTAAAGCACAGCTTTTGTATAAAGCGTGGCTTTGTGGACGAGACTTCGTCGGACCTCACACCCCGAAAATGGTCAAAACAGGAAGGATGCGGCAAGGTTATTAGGGGGTAGCACCCCTTTAGTGTATGTCATTCCTTATGGATAGAGGTGGTATCATGGTATGGAGCCCAGATATTTAACCTATGTTGTTGCTGCAAATTTTGTGGTTGTTGGAAATCGAGGATCATCGGATAGATCGGTTACGATCGGGGGATGACATATTCGTGTCAGTAGTTACCTAGTTTGAAAGGTAACCCGGCCTTGTGTTGGCAGAGATCCGGTTAGGTTCTCGGGACGTCATTCCAGAGGCGTTTCCATGTGGTAATGGGAAGTTCATTGGCCTGACCATTTGTTGGAAATCCAAAGAAACAATACGAGACTTGTACGGTTTTAGTTGTAGAACCTGCCATGGAATGTGGCGGTAACCTGCTATTGAACATGGTAGTTATAGTAGGCATAAGTGCGAAATGTCTATGCTGGCTAAGATTTATATCTTTACTTTCGAAATGAATTTTTCCTACACTATGCACTAGTAATAATATCAAATGTTTCTTTTTAATGCGTATCAAGCATCTTTGACTATCATAAGGAGAAATCTCCTCCGATTCTGCGTTTGCATTGTGTGTGCGTGCGGAAGGCCTTATGGTAGTCTCATTTTTAAAAGCATTGCGAATTGACTTTAAAAATATTCCTCTATTTTGATTTTTAAAAAGAAAAATAAACTGTTTTATTTCTCACACCAGTCACATGACTGACTCGGAGTTTATTGTTTTCCTTCCTAAACTCTGGGTGCCCACCAATTTCCACACGGACAGTCAAGAGTCAGGTTATCAGGATATTATGGAATTCAGGAGTTGCTGGAGGCTAGCTGGATGGCATGGCGAATTACTAGTATATAGTATTTTCTTTTCCGCTGTTAGTTGTTGTTTATTGTTGTACACTATGATGATGTAATGTAGTGTAATATGATGTAATGTAATAACTGATATAGATCTTTGTTTAAAGATTATTCATTTATCTATTATATGTTGTTTTGCTGCGAATTGTGAGATTCTGATGTTGTTCTGTTATTTCTTTCTTTTTCTGTTCTATCTTTTTTCTCTCTTCTTCTATCTTTTTCTTCTTCTTTAACCATAACGGTACGGTTTTCCGGCCTTCGATTGCTCGGCAGTTGATACAATGGACGTATTGATGTCGGTGTTCGTGGACGAAAAATCGCTAACGTTACAATACCTCTAAAAGAGATTTTGATAAGAAGAACTTAATCAGTTAAAGAATGATTCTCTATTCACATAATCTCTTTTTATCGATGATTGGTTTGAGGGATACGGCATCAGATCTTATCTGGCACCTACCCCTCATGTTGGGGTATGCTTCACTAGTTGGAGTGTGTAGTATGATAGAGGGTTCTCGCTTTCTGTTTGGTGGCGAGCAAGAGACTCTTACTCCTACATGTCCCTAGGGAAAGGGTTGATTATTAGTAATGAGGTTAGCTGTAAAATTAGATTTGAGGTACTAGTGTGTGCCACGGTGGTGCTGGGATGGTTGAAAAGCCCACTGGTTGTCATTGTCGATGGTTGAAAAGCCTAGACCCTCAAATCATGGTATTAGAGCTTAGGTTGAGCGAACACCTGAGCCTAATAAGGGTAAAAGACTCATCAGAGATAGGGTAAGTAATACTCTAGGATGAGTAACTCATTAGATATAAAGTTAGTTACGCCCTAGAATAAGTTTGAGGGTATTATATATGAGTGCGTATTTGTTAATGATATATACAAATGATTTTGGTTTTGAAAACTTGTAAAAGAAATAATTTTACCTATGATTATATTTTGAATATAAAGAATATTTTTCAAATAATATAGTTATTTGATTAAGGAAAGGATAATACTTAGTTATTATCATTAATTGATCGGTTGTTTAATTTAAAAGTTTGAGTACGAACACCTCATGACTTTATTTTCGCAATTTGACTATAGGGTATTCAATATATAATTGCTATTTAATAAATGAATTTATTTAAGATAATTAAATCTTACAATATGTTTTATATAAGTGATTTTATAAAATGTATTTATAAAACATGCTTTATAAAGGAATTTTTAAGAATATAAATTTTGGTATTTTTGAAAGGAATTTCAAATGATTTAAGGAATTGTAATGGTGTTATTTCTAACATTGGGATTTTGAAAAAGAAAAACAATCTTATGATTAATTGATTCAAGTGGCTCGAAAGTAACTAAAAATGGGCAGGAGAAGAGTTCATATGGTAAACGCTTCTCTTAAGTATTCCCCTTCTTGTTAAGAAAATATGTGATATTATTGGTAGTACCCAGTTCCTTGGTATTATTTTTGAGTTACTCGATCGATATAATCTTCTAAACTTAAAAAGGATAATGTGAATCATTAGTTGATAAATTAATTAATGGTTGTTAATTTTATCAAAGTGTATTATCTTAATTGATAAGCATGGGTATGCTTTGACCTTTAAAATAAATATTTGAAGTTAATAATAAATGGTTTTGGGTTTGTTGTAAACGATGTTTTAGCAACATTTGTTTTTAAACCCTTGAATGAAGCTTTGGAAGAAATCTTATGGGTATATTTAGATCATTAATAATGAGATATTAAAGATAATAAGAAGTATTAGAGCCTTTTATAAAAAGATGGAAAAATTATAACTAACATGTTATGAAAAGAGAAGTTCATTCTAACAATGTTTTGGTAGTAATTGTTTAAATCTCTTTGATTATATTTTAAAGTAAGTAAAACTTGTTAAGTAAATTATGAACATACTTAAAACATTTGAATAAGTATATAAATACTTTTTAAGTATTAAAAATGGTATACGTAAAGATAATATATATATATATATATATAACGGAAGTTTTAAATTAATAAAGGAATGTTAACCAATAAAGTAAGTTTTAACTAAGTAAAGAACGTTTTCACATTTTATAGTAGTTAAAGGAAGTTTATGGTAATTTATCAATTCAATGAATTGTTTTGAAAATGAGTTTTTTAGAAACCATGAAGATATGTTTAGAGATGTGTTATAATAAAAAGATATTTTTCTTTTGGAAAGAAATGTGTTTTTAATATAAATAATTGGAAATAAAAATGTAAAATGGTTATGTATAAAGAAGTATCTTTATGAAAGTTTGAATAAAGAATGAAATTTTTATGAAATGTTTTCATAATTTTTTTTGAAAGGTTAATAAATACATATGAAGTGTATGGATTACTTTGTTGCACGATTTATTCTAAGATTCGAGTGCAGAACATTGACATGTTTAACACTTATCCGCAAGAGGACTTATCACTCGTTTTTTGATGACGAACATTGTTGAGGGTTTTGGTTGGATACTTGGGTTTTCTATCATAATTGATAGCAATGCAAGGAAAACTAAAGTTCTGGTCAGAAAGCCTGGTCAGAGTCTGCATTACAGGATCGGAGGGTCAATATTAGTTCGAAAGTAAAGTAGTGGATTCGAATGGTAGATAAAATTAGATATTGCGTCTGGTTGATCTATATACATCATACGGGTAAAAGTTTAAAGATAAATATTTTGGGCAAAACCATTAGGTTTATGTTTTGGGTAATTTCGAAGACGAAATTCTTTTAAGGAGGGAAGTCTATAACGACCCACAAAGTTATCGCTTTGATAAGTTATATTTAATTTTAAATTTCTACTAATAAAAGATTAACACTTTAAATAATATTGTTTTGAGTGATAATAAGTAATAGTAATTTTACTTTGAATAAATATTTACAAAATTATTTTCCTCAAAATCTAAATCGATAAAATGGCCAAAAACTGTTTTATCAGTAAACAGCTCTATAATCGTAAAATGTCGTGCACGAAGTTGGATACATGCACTTACTTTTGTAATTAAACAATAATATGAAATAAAATCAATTGATTTGCTTTTGAAAATAAAATGTAATTTTGACATTGTAAATAATGCCCTTAAATATGATAATTGATTTAGTAAATTAAATTGAGATTTGATGATCTATTAATTATTTTAGTTAGTCAGATAATTATTTTAAATGATGATAATTCATTTTGAATAGTTATAAAGTGATAGCACATCATTTTTAATAGTTTTATAAAGATATATATTTGATTAGAAAATATAAGGAAAAATCGACATCGCTTTATCGGTATAATAGCGATTTTTGTAAATAATTTTAAATATTAATTTATATGGTTTTATAATTCAAATATGATCATTAGAATTCATATAAAATGATAAGAAAATCTTTTTCAAATTTTGTCTACATATATATGTAATTTAAAGTGTAAGTGAAAATGTGACTGGGAATCGGTTCTCCGTTTGGCAACGGTTTATCGAACAAAAGTTGTTCGAAATCAATGCAATGTTGTTTATATGTCATGTACACATATATAACATATAACTGCATCCACTAACATGAAAATTAACATATGTATACATACATCTATACTTATACACTTAAAAATACATACATAATAAAAAAATCGAAAGATATTTTAAGCAAGCTTCCTCCATAAGTTTACATAAGTCAACATATGCATACATGAATTGAATGGAAGTGATGGACACATGGAGGGGTGATAATGGCCATGCCTAGGGAGGGGGAGGTGTGTTGGTGAATCCATGAAGTGGTGATGCGTGCATGGATATTTTCACACTCTTCCTTTGACTATAAATAGCCCACCCTCTCAACATATTTTTCCACCTTCTTCACTCTAGAATAACTTCCTCATATCAAAACGAAATGAGGAAATTCTTTTATTGAAACCATTCAAAATAAGTGGCTACGACTTTATAGTTAACCACTTCTTCATATCCAAAGCCTATTAAAGCTCAAAACACCATTCTTTCTAAAGAATTTTCGAGCCCAGTTTTAATAGCCGAAAATACCTCCATTTCATTTGAGTATAAATCCTCAAAAGCTGATCCAAATAAGGTAATTCTTTTCTTCAAACCATTTGAAATTCCATTGGCTACAAATTTTATGTTTAACACTTCTACTAGTTTTGAGTCTAACGAAGTCAAAATACCAGTTTTTACAGTGTATTTTTGGGCTTTGCTTTTAGAATCTGAGAATACCCTCTCTTCTTTTGATCATAACTTCCTCAAAAATAATCTAAATCAAGTATTCCTTTATTTCAAATTCAAGAAAAAAAGAATTAAAACGACATTTTGGTTAACAACTCTTTCATATTTTGAGAGTAAGAGTGTCAAAAATCGGAGAGAAATGACCTATTTTTGGGTCTAGTTTTGTGAATTTAAGGTCGAAGCCCTACCACTTCTTTTCCATATTTTGGGCCATCCTCTTAAAGTGTTGGCCAATCCTTTCCCACTTCTAAGTCATGGTTGTAAGCCCTTTAGCCAAGGCTGAGCCTTTTCAAAATTCTAAGGAGAAATTCAAAAATTCTACATATGAACGTAGCGGAGCTATTGTCTGTTTAGAGAGGTTAGGAAGCAATAATGGTGAGAACTCCTAAAATATTATTATCATCATCTTTTTGGATGATGATATGATGTTTTCAATGGATGTGTAATACTCTTTGACCATCAAGTTTGGTTGTTTTCACATGAATGTTGAATATATATATATATATATATATATATATATATATATATGTCATGGAAATACATGTCGATAAGCACAAAGGAAATCATTTTCCTCTATATTTAATGAAATGGTGTATATGGAATGTTAACCTTCTTAAAAATGGTTTGAAATGTTTTATAATTATATGAAAGTATTTTGGTGATGTTTGAAATGAAATAGGAAAATTAGTCAAAAATAAGTGCGTCGCGTAACGGCAGTTCAGAATTTCGCATTATAAAAGTCAAACAAGTGTAAAAGTTGGAATATAGCTCGGAATTCTTTGAGATAAGAATATTTCTAACTATTATATCCATAATTTTCCAATAAATAAAGAAAATTGATATTCCAATAAATAGATTTTAAAATATGAGTAAAAAAAGTTTTTTGAAAAATCGGCATGACTACTTAAGTGTAACGACCCGTAAATTCTCGTCAGTTAAATTTGTCATTTTAACAAGATTAGATAATTTAACTTTAGAAAGAAGGAAAGATTTATAATTTATAATGAAGCATACGTTGAAAAAGAAATGAAACCATAGAAATTTAAGTTAAGTATTAACGGTTGATATAAAATGACGAATAAATTGAAGTAATGTAAATGGTTATACTAGGATAAGAAGAGAATATAGGAAAACAAGAGTAAGTAGGGAATTTATTTAATGGATTATTAATATTAGATAGTAAATTGAATTAAATCAATGTCCTGTAGAGGTTGGAGTATGGTTAGTAATAAAAGCTTTTAAAGGAAAACTTTTAATTTATAAATGAAAATCAATGCATTAAATTAGGTGTAACTGAATGTATGTAATTAATTTTGTAAGAATAAGTTAATGAACAATTTAGTTGAGCATACCAGATTTAATTGAAATAACAGAAAGGACAAGAACTTGATTTGCCTAGATACTAATATATTGATAAACTATAACTAAATAGAAAGTTTGGTAGTAAACAGGAAATAAGAAGACAAAAGGCAACTAGTAAATTTATAAATGAATTCATAATAATAAGTAGAATTGATGCATATATATTTGGAATTTGTGATAATTACAAAATTTTACCCATTCATCTAAATTAATTATTTTGTTTAGTTAATGTGTTCTAGTTAATAAAAGGGAATTTATAAGAAATGAACCATGCAATAATGTGGTATATGATGGCATTTATGAATGAAGTAAGATTTGTAGGCAAATAGAATTTAATTCTATAAAATGGGGAAACTGAATGTAATTTAATGTAATAAGGTTAGTGCAATAACAATTGATTGGGATTCAAAATCATATTTAATAAAATTTCTATAGTAATTGAAATTTACTATTTTGCAATTTAGGTGAGGAATCAAATTTTAATAAAATTAAGGAATGTAATCTAAGTCCATGAAAGGAGTCAATATGTATAATAGCAAGGTTTTAATTTAATAAATGGTTTTATGTAGATTCCAACTGCCAATTTATGAAGTCTAATGTGAGATCAAAATTGCAATTAATTTTCTTAAGTTGTGCAGTAGGGTAGGTTAGTTTGTCAATAAAGATAGTTGATTCTATAAGATGAAATAAAGGTTAATATTAATTATAATATGAAGATTGTTGATTTAAGTAGTGAAAACGAAGATTTATTTATTTATTTGAAATTGAAATTTTTAAGTGAATAAATCGCAAATAAGTGAAATGCATTTTGAAATATTCATGAATAAGGATTTAGATGAAGGTGAGAATGGTAATATTATAAATAGTGAATAAAATAAAAAGGGAATCAGGATTTTACTTATTTATATTGAAACTTAAAGTCTCAAAAATTGAATTTAAAGTGCAATTAAATGAGAGTGAATATAGTTAAATAATTCGTTATTTGAAATAAAAATAATATGAGGAAATTCGTGTGATAATTTGGAATCCAAAATTTAAATTTCATTTGTTGACATGAATGAATGGAATACTAATTAATTTATTTAACTAAACTGATATTTATTTTTATTTGTGAATTTAATGAAATTAAGGACTTGCATTGAATATTTATATTGATTTAAGCTTGAATAGATTGGCACTTCAAATTTGTTTAATCATTTTAAATGTTGAGAATTTTTTTAAGTGATAAAGATTTACAATTCTAAAACTGAATTTATAAAAATTGGATTTTTTTCACTAATTTTAAATTTATTTAATTATTATAAAAATAGCCATTTTTGTCACGGACTCGGATTTCGATGAAACAAGTTTCATCGGATCCGTAACAGTGAATTATTGTAGGGTTTCAAGTTTCGTATCGATCGGACTTGTCGTTTGATCATACGGACGCGAAACGCCTGGAAATCGATTTAATTAAAATCAATTTGAAATCAATTTGGAAATTTGTTTTCAGCATAACTTCTTCATACGATCGAATTTGGACGTGAAACTTTTTCCATCGCGTTCAGAATGTTTTAAAATACCTATTTGGATATATGGGTTTAACAAATTTCGTTCCGGGGTCAGAATGGGCTTTTTGGGCCATCGACCGTTTTGCACGTTCGTAATTCGTGCCCACGTAGCCTACTGCTGTTTGTCTATGAATATGCTGTGATAAACCCTAGCCTCCTTTCCATTCTCTTTTGTTGTACGTTCTTTTTTTCGACTCCTTCTCCTCCTCAAATGGATGCAAATGTCAGATCCAATTCTATTCAAATCAAAAGTCAAAAATTCAACCACCTCAGAAAAATCTCAAAAAAATATATGTTGTTGTTCTCGAGATACGTAATCTGCTAGTGGTATTTGTTTTTCCATTCGATATACCGTTTTCCTAGAAAAATTCTAAACAGTTCGTGGCCATTCATCTCGCGACAATCAAATTCGTCGGATGGCGAAACTCTTTCTGGGTATTGTAGAGTGGACCGAGGGGACTGCATCTATGCAGTTTATCTGGTGACTCGACGGTCAGATCGATGGAGATTTTTGGATTAGGATTTTAAATAGGAGGCAGCGGCTGCATTTGATTTGGGGTTGAGGCCGATCGCTTACGGCGTGAGGCAGGGGATAGGGACCGGAGTTAGTGAGAGATGGTCTGGCGGTGGTGAACGAGGCCGAAGCGACGGCAGAAGGCGCGGTGGCTAAGTTTGATCGCGAGCGTGTGTGAGTTTTTGGACAAAACGCGGTAGGGTTTAACTGGAAGGAAGGGGGAGGTGACGTGTCCCTGAGGTAAGTTGTCTTCTTTTATTTTGTGTTCTTTTTTCATTCATTTTAAATTTGGTTTCAATCGAATTCTTGACATAACTTTTTCATACATTACCCGTTTCACGCGAGATTTTTTTTGTTAGGTTCGTATTTAAATTCCGAATCTGTTGACGCTGGTTTGGACAGATTTGGAGAACGTCGAATTTTTGGGTTTAAATTGGATTTGAATTCAATTTAAATCCCAAAGGTGAGTGTTTTAACCCACTCACAATTTCTAAAATTTCTTATGTTTGTTAAATTGATTTTTGATATGAGTAGAAATTTATTTATGACCGTTTGACATGTTTTATTCCTTATCTCTATTAAATCACATTTATTTAATTTAACTGTTCATAAATTTTATTACTGCGTATAAATTGACAGTTATAGTTATTTATTTGCATATAAACTGTTAGTTTAATAGTTGTTAACTTTATTTTTGAATATAACTGCCAGTTATTACCTTTTATATAATATCAGATATATATTGATATTGATTTATTATTGGATGGTGATTGTGATTTGGATGATGGATGATTTTGATGAATGGATGTTTTATTGTATATCATTAAACTGCAAGTTATCATGCATTTTTCGTTTCTTTCGGGATTGTGGTTTGAAATGATATACAACTGCAAAATTTTATTTTTTTAATTTGCGGATTGAAATGATAAATATCCCTATCACTTGACCATAGGATAGAAAATTTTATACAGGCACTGTGGTCTATATATAAAATATTTTAAAGTGATTTCTATGGTTTGGATGGATACGGTTTATCAAAATTTTTAATTTTGATATTTTATAAATATTATTCTTCCATATATATATACATATGAAGTTAAATTTTTGAATTTAAGCTGTGTATAAATCCGTTAAATAAAAATGGAAGAATTTGAGAAATGGAATTTTGATAATTTATATTATATGTTTAAGTTGGAAATTTTAAGATATGACATTTATAACTGGATTTTTCAAGATAATTTAAAATGAATATTTAGTATAAATTAAATTGAAGTAAATATTTAATTGCTAGAAATTGGAGTTTTATTTATGGATTTTTATGTGAATATTCAAGACTAAATAATAGAACTTTTAATTTGTTGAAAGAATAAAATCCAACGTTAGTTTTGAAATATTAATACTCCAAATGGATGGATATATATATATATATATATATATATATAGAAATTGAAGTGGTTTTGGAACTTGAAAGTGATATTTAAATTTTGGTTTAGACTTTACATAAAGAAATATATATTTGTAAAGCCATGGAAATTATTTTCTTTACAAAGTAACCTTAAAGTTAAACCATTTATTCTATATACCGTTGAATATCCAAACCATTCAAGTTTAGAAGTTATGGTTTTAAAAATTATGAATTTCGAAATATTATGCTTTGAAAGTATAATTCAAATATTTGGTTTCCAGATATTATAAATTTTAAAGCAGTATGATTTTTGGAAAGAATTATATTTGGATAAAATGATATCATATTTTTTTTTGGGTTTTAAAATGATATTGTATTCATAGTTTTGAAATGGAAAATTTTATTCTGGTTTAAAGTATAAACTATTTTTAAATGACCGCGGTGTTATAATAACGATGGGTTGGCAAAGGGACCGGGATCAGATATGGACATACTCTCTGTCGATACCGAAAACCACTTTGACTAACCGTGTACGCGGTGGAGATTCCAGAATGAAGTAGGTTGGTGGCGACGTTTCCTGTAAAGTAAATACGTGGACCCAACTCCCGTGAGTTGGCATAAGGTGGCTAAAACAGGAGCGATTGACGGGTTAATGAGGTCATTCCTCTGATCGGACACTCCTCTTCGATATTATACTTTGACTTTGGATTGATTCAGTGGCCACTTTTACTTTGATTTTTGGGGGAGTTTGTTCGAGGTGGTGGGTAACTGCGGCTACGCGTTACCATCGGCCCGGAAGCGTAATTGGTATATCTACCCTGGCATTGCCTAGTTGTGCCGTGTCACCTACCATACCGAGCCTTTACTACGAGTTTTGTTTTGTACCATACCTATGGAGTGCCGTCTGACGACGCCCAGCACGGGGGAGATTACGGTACTGTATAGACTATGGGAATATATTCTGTGTTAAGGGCTATATGGGTAACCCCTTAACGCTATTAAAAAGTAAGTTTATTTTACAATTAGACACTATTATAATAGCGCAATATACTACATAGTAAATAGTTTAACGGATCCTTAGGAGATGTAAATCCCGAGCATCTCTTGAGTTACTGCACTCATATTTAATTCTGTTAATTTAACTTACATAAGATCTTTTAGTTCTGACTCGAGTGTTTTTGTCTTTTCAAATTCGCTCGGGTCGGTCCGAGCGTTTCAGGATTTGAAGATTTAGCTTTGGAGGACGAAGACGAAGATTTGTATTATTATTATTTATACCAGTGCACTACACACTGTTCCGCTGCATTGATATTTTGGTATGTGAACTCTGATAATTATTATATAAAGAAGAGGCAAATGTTTTGTAAACAGTTATATAAACTGTATATTTTATTATTATATTTTATCCTTCCGATGTGAGATTCTATTTTGTTTTATTTCTTCTCTATTTTCTTATTTACCCCATAACAATCCGCCCTTCCGTATGCTTTGAATCGGCATGTGTGTCGATTTGAAGCGTGCGAAAAGGCGGGACGTTACAACTTAACTCTTTAAAAGTCTTTCGATTAGTTGAGGGGTGGCTGCGTGGGGCTATAGCCATGATGAGAAAGAGATAGAGCAACTAGAATATCTATATTGGCCTAACAAATTAGTCCTTTATAGATATAGAAAATCCTCGATTGAGTTCCGTACAGAGTAGATCTTGTTGGCGGGATTCAGATAGTAGACAGAACGATTACGTAGTCCTCAAGGTATGCACTGGGTGGTACACTGGGGATGTCTGAGCACTGGTATAGACCAATGTAGACGCGATTTACATTTTCATAGTAAGTAGTGGAGTGTCTGTATTATAGGCTTTACGAAGCAGTCGTTTACAGATGTAGCTACGAAACGCTCGCGGAGCTAAACGATGGAGTATCTATATTATAGGCCTTACAAAGCAGTCCTTTATAGATACAACTACAAAGCAAGACGATGGAGAATTTGTATTGTAGGCCTTACAAAGCAGTCCTTTACAGACGTAGTTATGGAATACTCTTAAAGCAAGACAATGGATCCCTTTTCGAGGAGGATATAGATTGTATGATCGTTTGTACTAAGAACCAATATGGTCATTGGGCATATAGCTACATATATGTATATTAGTTATTAGGTTTTAATCTACTATAGAATAGATGGGCGCGATCCATGAATAGAGGTGAGAATATTGTAATCTAATGAACCTAATATAAGAGTAAATGTATATAAAATGATATATGTAGAATTAAGCTAGAAGTATATAATTTATCCATTCATCAGAACTTTTGTTCTGACCCCTCCACATAACATCCTGTAGGTTAGGTAGATGGTAGAGCCTTCTCAGCTATGTGACAGTTGCTTAGAAAGTGTTATTATTTGCTTACTATTATGTTCTAATCAATTCCGTTGTGAGATAATTAATTGAGCTCTGATATATTTATCTTTGCTTATTTGCAAGATGCCAGATACCTAACTCGGATTCAGTGGGCTTGGGGTTTAGCATTTCTGCGAAAAATCTAGATCCACTAGAATTCGGGTTGTTACACTAATCTTTATTTGAATTTTAATTGTGGAATGGAATCCAACTTCTCACTTTAATAGTGGGATGGAATCCACGTCCTCTTTAGTGGGATGGAACCCACGTCCTTCGCTAATGGAATGAAATCCACGAAATTTTCAAAATGATTTATTTTAAATATTTTCCAAAAACATTCTAAGTGATCTCTCTCAGTTTGAATATTTTAGCCTTAAAATATTTTTATTATGTTTTATATTTTGATATCAGAATCGTCTTTTGTTTTTAAACTATATCCTAGTTTTAGTATTATAGCTTTAAATTTCAAAAATATATTCTATTCTTAGTTTTTAATATTACTTTTATATTATAGATTATATATTTTAAGGTTATCTTTTAAATCTCTTTTATAAGTTTAAACTATATTTTAAATGGTTTATAAACTTTAGAAATTGGCTTGACAAGTTTTAGAATAGAAATCATTTTTAAAGAAAAATCAATTTTCAAAATATACATGGGCATGTCGACATGCCCTATCCCCCATGTCGACATGGTGGTCGTTTATTTCAAAAGTTAAATTTTCAAAAGAAGTGTCTATTCGTCACAACCTTTCATGAATAGGCACGACTGTTGTTCTTATATAAACATCTTATGTTTTGAACAAATTTTTACATAAGTTTTTCTTCATTTCTTCACTCCTCCTCCACAAAAAGATTCTCTTATATTTCAAATGCTTTAACAAAACTCTGCTGAAATCCTAAATGAGTCAAACTCGATCATCTCTAGTTTGATTCTCTGCCACTCTCCCTTAAATATATCAGTGCTATTCAGAGTTATAGGATCATTTATAATCAATGAAGTGTATCGAGTCTCTCTCTATCAACGTGTGATTGGAATGGCGTGATTGTGCCCGTAAATCAATTGGGTATGTTTGTAGCCTATAAATCAATTAGGTGATCTTGTAGCCTGGTTAAATCAAGAGAGATTGCCCTGGACTCGGAGACAGGAGAGTGTATCTTGTAGCCTTGAAATCGAGGTTATAATATCGATGTTATATTCGAAAAGAATTCTGCACAAGAAGTTGTGTGGGACTAGATGTAGGGTAATTCCGAACCAATATAAAATTCTGGTGTACTCTTTCCTTTACTGCTTTTATTTACTATTTGCATCTGTGTTTGATTCTATGATTGCTTCTATGTTTGTAAATTGCATCTGCCCGTGTTTAATTTAAAAAGATTTCAAAAATTCCATAAAATCCATTAAACACTATTCACCCCCTTCTAGTGTTAATCCAGCCTTAAGATCCGTAATTCGCAATTCCTATATTTGGTATCGGAGCTTTGGTTTTCAAGGTTTTCATAATCTTATTTTTGAAAAAAAATAAAAAGTTAATTTTTGAATTTTTTTAACACTAGTTCAAAATTGTCCAAATCATCATTGTCTCATAAGTCTACATATTATTATTATAGAAAATAAATTTATCTACCGAATTGGTGTGTTGTGAAGAAACAGATGTGTTATATAGCTTTTGGTGAGTCAACACTTAATGGACAAATGGTACAAATCAAGAAAAACAGATTGATACTTGATAGTGGATGTTCGAGACACATGACTGGAAATCCGGAGATACTGAATGACATAATTTATGAAGATGGAGGACTGGTCAATTTTGGGGACAACTCAAAAGGATATGTGATTAGCATCGGCAATGTCAGTACGTCTAAAAATCTTACTATTTCTGGTGTTTTGTTAGTTAGGAATCTAAAACACAATTTTTTTAGTATAAGTCAGCTTTGTGATAAGGGCTACAAAATTAAGTTTGAAAAAGATAAGTGTTGCATCGAAGATAATAAATCAAATATTATCTTTGAAGGAATTAAGAAGAAAATTATTTATATTCTTAGTATGAAATTCTCAAATGGTAACCTATGTCTTTTGGTTGACATAAGTGACGCTTGGATTTGGCATAAAAGATTTGGGCATTTGAATATCAAACTCTTATCTAGACTTTCAAAACTAGATTTATTAAGAGGTCTCCCTAAAATAGATTTTAAAGTAGATAGTACATGCTATGTGTAACGACCCGATATTTTCAAACATTTGCATCCGCACATGTCAGACTTGAATTGCTCAAAATACCGTGTTGTAAATAATATTTAGCAGATCTCAGAATATACAGTAAATTAATAAATCACAGATCACAGACACATAATATTTAATAATGCAGCGGAAGTAAAAGAGATAGTAGTTCATGAAGCTACTATATATATAAGATACATCAGAGTTAAACAAGATAAAACATAAGAGTAACAAGTTACATTAAGTACAAATCAGAATACATCACTGAAATCACTAGATACTGAAAACAAAATAGATGGCTGGATCATCAAGCAAATCTCAAACTCCGAAGGTGAGTCTTGAATGCTGAATCACCTAGTCTGACTCTAGCGTAAAGAAAAACACAAAACAATTGAGTCAGGACATAAATACTTATGAACTGTAAATCAACTCAAGTGAACAGTAACAAAATGCATCAGTAACTTAAAGGATGCATGGGATCGCCCAACCTCTAAGGATCCGTTAAACTATTCACTATGTAGCAATATTGCGCTATTATAATAATGTCTACAGTAAAATAAACTTTCTTTAAAATAGCGTTAAGGAGTTTCCCATATAGCCATTAAGACCTAATAGTGTCAATAGTCTATACAGTGCCTGCATATCTCCTGATCGGGAGACTATGAGAAGATACTCCATATATATGACACAAATAGAAACTCGTGGTAAGGCTCGCTATGGCAGGTGACATGGCACATAAGGCAATGCCAGGGTAGATATATCAATTACACACACGGGCTAGCGGTAACATAGCAGCCACTACGCCCAAGTCGAAACACACTCCCAATCAAAATCGAAGGATGGCCATCAAATCAACCACAAGTAAGAGTATAGTATTGAAGAATTGTGTCCGACCAGAGGAGCTACCCCTTTTGGCCCGCGATCGCTCCTGTTTTAGCCACCTTAAGCCAACTCACGGAAGTCGGGTCCACGTTCATACCATAATAGGATCGTCGCCACCATCCTACTTCATTCTAGAATCTCCACTGCGTACGCAGTTGTTAAAGTGGTTTTCGGAGTTAGTAGAGAGTACGACAACTTTCGATCCCGATCTCTTTAACAACCAAACGTTATTATAACACCGTGTGCATTTCAAAATAGTTTATACTTCAAAAGTCAAATCATTTCATTTCCAAACTATATTCCTTTCAAAATAGTTTATCCTTCGAAACCAAAACCATTTTTATTTCAAAACTATATTCAAATCAATACTATATCATTTCCATTTCAACCATATATTCAGCTGCCAAAAATCATAATACTTTCAAAGTTATAACTCTTTCGTACCAAAATACTTGAATCATTACACCTTGGAAATCATAACATTTCGAAATCACACATTTGAAATCGTGAAACATTCCTTTAATTCTTTACATGTTACAAATTTTCAATTTAAACCCAAATTTCAAATTTCCAATTTATTTCAATTCAAACCATCAGTTTCAATTCAATTCAACAAATCATTTCAAATCTTATCAATTTCAAATTTAGATTTGATCTACAAAATAAACTATTCAAGTTTTAATATATTTCATAGCTTTAATATACCTCATTTCAAAACTAAATTTGATAATTTCATATATATCTTAATTTAATTTACTGATATTTAGTTTTGAAATATTTACTTGATAAACTCAATATCATTTAAATAAACCCAAATTACAAGTAAACTCAATATCCTTTCATACTAATATAAACTTCATATATTCATTTATCAAAAATTAAATATCATTCCAAATTCACGTTCTTTATCAAAATAAAGATTAATCATTCAAAACCATTTCAAATCATTTCCTTTCAAATCCTTATTATCGAATAATTATTGAATTCAAAATAAAATATTCAAATTTTAAATACTCTTAAAAGAATCAATTATGTCATTCATTTATTATTTCAAATATCATTACAAAACACATTTCAAAATTCCATTCAAAAATTCATTTATCTCATTTCATTGCATTCTGTTTAACACATAACCAAGTAAACCTTATTTAAATTCAAATTCAATTTAAATTCCTTAAAAATTCAAATTTAAATATTAAAATATATATTCAAACTCTTGTAATTTCACAAATAATCAATTCCATTAAATCATTTAACAATTTAAAATATGACCCAAATAGTGTTAAATATAAGATTTCAAAATATTGTCAAATTATAGCAACGACAGCATTTATAAAGTGCTATCGTAGCTTATAATTTCCAAAATAGTTTAGTTCAGGAATAACGGAATTTATAAAATGCCGTAACAGATATTTAGTTATTTCAAACATAGTTAAATTCAAAATAACAGCACTTAAAAATGCCGTCATAAGACCACAGCATTTTTAGAAATGCTATTAATAAAATTCCAGATTTTATTATAACTTCAGAAATATTAACACTCCAAATTTTTGTTTTTTTGAACTTATAAATCATATTTCTAGACTTCAAAATTTCATATTTGAATAATTTTAACATATGATTTATTATAACAAAATTTTAAAATCAAATATCCAATTTAAAACTCAATTCATTTGTTGAGACAGAATTCATGTTTTCTTAATTTATTAATTTAACAAAACTTAACATTTTACTTCAAATATCATTTCAAAACTATAAATTTAATTTCCATTATTTATTTACATTTCAAAAATAAAATTTAAAGTCAAAATCACATTTACTTCAAATTTACATCCTTAAATTCACAAATTCAAAACTTAATATTTAGCCTTCTTAAAACCATAAAATATATATTTTTAAATCAAAATTTCATACTTTAAAAGTACATATCTATATAAAAAACATTTAAAAATGTACCACTGGGTCTGTATATAATTTTCTAACCTAGGTCAAGTGATACAGATATGTATCATTTCAATCAGCAATTTAAAAAGAAAATCTGGGTTCTATCATTTCAAACCTGCAATCCCAAGTCAAATAAAATACAACAAAAAATCACTTGAGCCTATCATTTCATCTCACAATGATTTTTCCTCTTCTAATGTCCGTTCGGGTATGTATCATTTCAACCCATAGTGATTCTATTCTAACAGGTAGTGTGGACATATGCATAAACAATATAAATAATTATTCTAGCACGTCAATGTCACAACATAGAGTCATATATCATATGTCAGGTGATAACTAACAAAGTAACATGGTAATAACATGAAATAACATATCATATAATCAACACTAACTTGCATAAACATTTTAATTACTAATCACTTGTCATCGATTTACCATTTCATATGTAAAAATGTCAGAGTGAGAAAGACTCACCTTTATCAAAGCTAAAGACCACTACGACACACAAGAACGATTCCAAAGGCACGATAAGCACGATACAGCAAGAATTTTGATTTGAGTGAATAGAGAGCCTTGATATTGATCTTGTAAACAACACGCAAAACAAGACCATATAAACATATTTATTCAACACAGAATACATTGAAACAATTTTGAAATTAAAAGGCAACAAAGTACAATATGACTTGACCTTGCCTTAATCATTCAAGTGCTTGGCCTAGGGGTTCTTATGATCGGCTATGATGGTGCTATAAGCTCGGTTTTGCATCAAAAATGCACGGCAACATGGAGATGATGATGGTAATGGGAGTTACAACATAGGGTAGGTCAAAGGATAAGACAAAATAGTGGATGGTTTGGTGCACACTAAGCTCAGTCATGCCACTATTTGGGCTCGGTCTTGCATGGTACAGGTCAGGCCAAATCTGAAGTGAGTCTAGAGGTGGTGTTGGCAGGTGGTGGTGGAGCTAGGGGTGCGGCTAAGGTAAGATATGAAGGGGATAGTGGAAACATGAGCTCGGCTAGGCATTTTTGGTGGAGTTTGTGCAAAGTTGTGGTGCAAGCATTATATGGAGGTCACGACCACCATTGTTCAGAGGAGGAGGTGGTGGTTGATGTGGCTAGTGATGGTGGAGAGGATGGTGGTGATGGTGAGTGGTAGGGTCGAGCAAGCTAGAAAAAGAAAAGGAAAAATCAATAGAAAATAAGAAGAAAAAGTGAAGAGAAAATGTAGAAAAATGAAAGAAGCCATTACCAAAATTTTCTTTTGGCTGTGAGTTTTGAAGATGAGAAAGAAAATTTTCACGTGAAAATGAAGAAAATACACGGCTAGGGATAAGAAGTGTACGGCCGAAAGAAATGAAATGAAAAGGCAAGCATATGAAAAGGCAAAGTCAAATGGAAGGTCACTAGTAAATGAAAAGGTTTTTTGTCTCTTCATATTTCTATATTCTTTTATTTAAAACAAAAAAAAATTCAGTAAATAAAAATAAAAGACAAGAAAAAAAAAAGTGAAAAAGAAAATAAACAATTATTCTTAGGAAAAGTAAAAAGTAAATAAAGAAAATAGTTTATTATATTGAAACTAGAATTAAAAATTGTAAACAAAATACAATAAACATTTGAAAATTATAACTACACTTTTAAAATGTTTTAAAAATAAAATATATACATAACACGTCATATTACACATATTAGAACATGATATGACAAACAAAAATATTATTTATATAAATTAAAATAAACAATTTTGTTAAATAAATCAATTTACATACAATAGTGTAAAAGCATAATTTTCACAATATTAATCAGATTTCAACGAAACGAAAATTAGTATACTTAAAATTTTATTTATTTTCATAATAAAAGATAAAATTAAAAAATCCAATTTTAAAATTTTAAAATTTTAAAGTCAAAGTTTGACCATATTGACCAAAATTCACATTTCTGGAAAATATTCTATTTATTCAAGTTTGGAATTATAATTCATATCAAAAATAAAATTTATACTTAAAATAAAAAAATTATTCATTTTAATAAATAAAATAAAAATTTTAAATCAGGAATTTCAATTTAAAATAATTACAAAATACAGGGTTGTTACACTGTCCCCCACTCAAAACTTTTCGTCCCCGAAAAGGAATGAGGTACGAGAAAACACTGAAAAAGATAGAATGAAATAGGATTAAGAGAAGATGACAAAAAGATTGAAGTAATACCTGATAAATGTTGTTATAGGTAAGTTTAGCAAAGTGGAGATGATCTTCCCAAGATCCTTCAGAATCAAGAACACAAGCACGAAAAAGATCTTTTAGAATCTGATTCACCCTTTACGCTTGACCGACGGTCTGTGGATGGCAAGCAGTGCTCAGATTCAAAAATGAGTACCAAAAATTAATAAAGATTATAGAAAGGTTTCCAAACAGAAGGTATAAGCAATAGCCTCCCCATTTGTAGCAAGATAAGGAAATAAGGACAACCAAAAGATAGTTTGAAAAAAACAAAATAAGATAATAAATTTGAAACCATGAAAATTTCAACTTAAATTGAAAATTAATTTTACATAAGGTAAATAAATCTTAACTATCTCTAATTTCATTATCTTATCATCCAATTATCTTAAATAAACAATCTCTAAAATCATGGATTAAAAAAATAATTTATTATACTAAAAAAAATGTACTCAATAAATTTAATTCTTCTTTATTCCTAATTAAAAATTAAATTTATTCCTCTCAATATATTTTAAATTAAATTTATTCCTCTCAATATATTTTATCATCTATGTTAAATATATTTATACCTATTATAACTGCTTTAATTTATCCCTAGTTCCTTTAACATCATTTTATATTATAAATTATTCCATTACCCTTTTTTCCATTTTACCTCTGTTAATCTTTTTATAACTCAAATTTAAGTGTATAACATTTATTATAACCACTTAAATTTTATTTATAAAATCTTTTTTTATTGTATATTATCCAATTACATATTCAACTTCTGTATAATTTAGGTAAGTTATATTAGAATGAAATTGTGCATTATACAAATAAAACTTTCCAATTTAATCATTTCAAGCTTGAATATTTATCCAAATCTTGAAATTATACTTGAATTTCAAGATAAAATTTAGGAATTAAATTTTCGATAAATTCCAAACTATTTAGAGATAAATAAATGCACATATACTATACATATATACCCATTCAAATTTAAATCATATATCAGCATATGTTATAAATCCAGTCTTATTTTCGAAATTCAAATCAATTAAATTCCACAAAACAAAACTGTAGCAAGACTATAGAACAGTCTCTTCACTTCGAAACTCGAAAATGAACATCGATGATGCTGTAGTCATCACCGAAGTTATTTTTCATCAACAAAGAGAAGAGCACTAATTTTAAACTTTAAAATTCATTGGAAACAAATTTCTATTAGAAAATACTTTAAATAATATATCCTTTTTAAAACTTTAAATACAAGGTTTGAAATCCATCGAAAATTAAATTCTCAAATTCTTGTTTTAAATTCATTTTAAATTTCCAAATAAATTTATAACCATGTTTTATAGTTCAATTATTTATATATGAAACAAAAGACAGTGATATATAAAATCAAATATTATTTCTTAACAACCAATTCAAAAAAATTCAAAAAAAGATTTATAACATAGTTACAAAATTTATTTCATTACTAAATTTGAAAAAAAAACATATTGTGTCAGTTTGCTCTGTTCAAGTGTTTTGGAAATCTTATCGATAGCGTAGATCAGACGAATCGATCAGAAACCCAAATCAACATCAACAACTCAAACAACACAATATAGAAAACATTTTAAATATTAGTTTACAAATACACTTCAAGAATGATTTGAAGATAAGTTGGAAATAAAGATGAGATGATTAAATAACAGAATTGGAAGATTGATAAGCTAATATGAATCGCGGGCAACCTTAACTGGGTCAACCGTGACTTAAAGAATAAGATTGATGTAGATTTTCTGGGGTAAATCTACATTTGGTCTCAAGAGATAGAGTTTGGAATTATAAGAGATACTAGCATCTAGACCGAGGATAAAAAAAATCTCTAGTGAATCGATCTGTTATAAAGGAGTTTCACCCATTTACAAATCAATTTGAGATTGGCGGGACCGCCGACTCATTATAAAGATCATTCGAAGTAGAGCTTTGGGATACTCTAGAATCAATGGAAGACGAATAGTGAGGGACACGAATGGATTTTGGGACCGCAGGGAACGTTCCAAAATTCAAAGGAATCGAGTCAAAAAGGAAGAGATTCAAACTCGAAAGAAAGTGATTCTGTAAATGCATTTACCATATATGCTAAGTTTTGCCTAGAACCACCAAAGCTCTGATACCACATGTAACGACCTGATATTTTCAACCATTCGCATTTGCACATGTCGAACTTGAATTGGTCAAAATACCGCGTTGTAAATAAAATTTGGCAGATCTCAGAATATACAGTAAATTAATAAATGACAGATCACAGACACATAGTGTTTAATAATGCAGCGGAAGTAAAAGCGATAGTAGTTCATGAAGCTACTATATATACAAGATACATCAGAGTTAAACATGATAAAAAAGAAGAGTAACAAGATACATCAGGTACAAATCAGAATACATCACTGAAATTACCGGATACTGAAAGCAAAATAGATGGCTGGATCTTTAAGCAAAGCTCCAACTCCGAAGGTGAGTCTTGAATGATGAATCACTCAGTTTGACTCGAGCGTAAAACAAAACACAAAACACTCGAGTCAGGACATAAATACTAATGAACTGTAAATCAACTCAAGTGAACAGTAACAAAATGCATCAGTAACTTAAAGGATGCTTGGATCGCCCATCCTCTAAGGATCCTTTAAACTATTTACTATGTAGTAATATTGCGCTATTATAATAATGTCTACAGTAAAATAAACTTACTTTGAAATAGCGTTAAGGGTTACCCATATAGCCCTTAACACGTAATAGTGCCAATAGTCTATACAGTACCTACATATCTCCTGATCGGGAGACAATGAGAAGATACTCCATAGGTATGACACAAATAGAAACTCGTAGTAAGGCTCGCTATGGTGGTAACGTAGTAGCCGCTACGCCCAACTAGGAACACACTCCCAATCAAAATCAAAGGATGGCCATCATATCAATCACAAGTAAGAGTATAGTATCGAAGAAGTGTGTCCGACCAGAGAAGCTACCACTTTTGGCCCGAGATCGCTCCTTTTTTAGCCATCTTAAGCCAACTCACGGGAGTCGGGTCCACATTCATACCTCAATAAGATCGTCGCCACCATCCTACTTCATTCTGGAATCTCCACCGCATACGTAGTTATTAAAGTGGTTTCCGGAGTTGGCAGAGAGTATGACAACTTTCTATCCCAGTCTCTTTAACAACCAAACGTTATTATAACACCGTGGTCTTTTCAAAATTGTTTATACCTGAAAAGTCAAATCATTTCATTTCCAAACTATATTCCTTTCAAAATAGTTTATCCTTCGAAACCAAAACCATTTTTATTTCAAAACTATACTCAAATCAATACTATATCATTTCCATTTCAACCATATATTCACCTGCCAAAAATCATAATACTTTCAAAGTTATTACTCTTTCGAAACCAAAATACTTGAAATCATTACACCTTGGAAATCATAACATTTCGAAATCACACATTTGAAATCAAAAACATTCCTTTAATTCTTTAAATTTTACAAATTTTCAATTCAAACCCAAATTTCAAATTTCCAATTTAATTCAATTCAAACTATCAGTTTCAACTCAATTCAACAAATCATTTCAAATCTTATCAATTTCAAATATAGATTTGATCCACAAAATGAACTATTCAGTTTTTAATATATTTCGAAGCTTTAATATACCTCATTTCAAAACTAAATTTGATAATTTCATATATATCTTAATTTAATTTACTAATATTTAGTTTTGAAATATTTACTTGATAAACTTATAAATCATATTTCTAGACTTCAAATTTTCAAATTTAAATAATTTTAACATATGATTTATCACAATAAAATTTTAAAATCAAATATCCAATTTAAAACTCAATTCATTTGTTAAGACAAAATTCACTGTAAACCTATTAATTTAACAAAACTTAAAATTTTACGTCAAATGTCAATTCAAAACTATAAATTTAATTTCCATTATTTATTTACATTTCAAAAACAAAATTTAAAGTCAAAATCACATTTACTTCAAATTTACATCCTTAAGTTCACAAATTCAAAACTTAATATTTAGCCTTCTTAAAACCAAAAAATATATAATTTTAAATCAAAATTTCATACTTTAAATCTATATAAAAATCATTTAAAAATATACGACGGGGACTGTATATAATTTTCTAACCTAGGTCATGTGATATGGATATGTATCATTTCAATCCGCAATTTAAAAAGAAAACCCGGGTTCTATCATTTCAAACACACAATCCCAAGTCAAATAAAATACTATAAAAATCAGTTGAGCCTATCATTTCAGCTCATAATGATTTTTTCCTATTCTAATGTCCATTCGGGTATGTATCATTTCAATCCATGGTGATTCTATTCTAACAGGGAACTTGCTGTGTGAACATATGCATAAACAATATAAATAATTATATTAACATGTCAATGTCACAATATACAGTCATATATCATATGTCAGGTGATAATTAACAAAGTTAACATGATAATAACATGAAATAACATATCATATAATCATCATTAACTTGCATAAACATTTTAATTACTAATCACTTGTCATTGATTTACCATTTCATAAGTAAAAATGTCACAGTGAGAAAGACTCACCTTTATCAGAGCTAGAGACCACTACGACACACAAGAACGATTCTAAAGGCACGACAAGCACGATATAGCATGATTTTTGATTTGAGTGAATGGAGAGCCTTGATATTGATATTGTAAACAACAAGCAAAACAAGACCATATAAACATATTTATTCAACACAGAATACATTGAAATAATTTTGAAATTAAAAGGCAACAAAGTACAATATGACTTGACCTTGCCTTAACCATTCAACTGCTTTGCCTAGGGGTTCTTATGCTCGGCTATGATCGTGCTATAGGCTCGGTTTGGCATCAAAAATGCACGGCAACATGGAGATGATGATGGTAATGGGAGTTACAACATAGGCTAGGTCAAAGAATAAGGCAAAATAGTGGATGGTTTGGTGCACACTAAGCTCAGCCATGCCACTATTTTGGCTCGGTCTTGCATGGTACAGGTTAGGCCAGATCTGAAGTGATGACCAGAGGTGGTGTTGGCAGGTGGTGGTGGAGCTATGGGTTCGGCCAAGGCAAGAAATGAAGGAGATAGTGGAAACATGAGCTCGGCTAGGCATTTTTGGTGGAGTTTGTGCAAAGTTATGGTGCAAGCGTCATATGGAGGTCACGACCACCATTGGTTAGATGAGGAGGTGGTAGTTGCTGTGGCAGGTGATGGTGGAGAGGATGGCGGTGATGGTGATTGGTAGGGCCGACTAAAGCAAGAGAAAAGCAAAGGCAAAATCAATTGAAAATAAGAAGAAAAAGTGAAGAGAAAAGGTAGAAAAATGGAAGAAGCCGTTACCAAATTTTTCTTTTGGCCGTGAGTTTTGAAGATGAGAAAGAAAATTTTCACGTGAAAATGAAGAAAATACACGGCTAGGGATAAGAAGTGTATGGCTGAAAGAAATGAAATGAAAAGGCAAGCATATGAAAAGGCAAAGACAAATGAAAGGTCACTAGTAAATGAAAAAGTTTTTTGTCTCTTCAAATTTCTATTTTCTTTTATTCAAAACAAAAAATAAAATTCAGTAAATAAAAATAAAAAACAAACAAAAATAAAGTGAAACAGAAAATAAACAATTATTCATAGGAAAAATAAAAAGTAAACAAAGAAAATAGTGTATTATATTAAAACTAGAATTAAAAATTGTAAATAAAATACAATAAACATTTGAAAATTATAACTACACTTTTAAAAAAAAATTAAAAATAGAATATATACATCACATGTCATATTACATATATTAGAACATGATATGGCAAAAAAAAATTATTTATATAAATTAAAATAAATAATTTTGTTAAATAAATCAATTTATTTACAATAGTGTAAAAAGCATAACTTTCACAATATTAATCAGATTTCAATGAAACGAAAAGCAGTATACTTAAAATTTTATTTATTTTCATAATAAAAGATAAAATTCAAGAGTTCAAAATTTTAAATTTTAAAATTTAAAAGTCAAAGTTTGCCTATATTGACCAAAATTCACATTTTTGGAAAATATTTTATTTAGTCAAGTGTGGAATTATAATTCACATCAAAAATCAAACTTATACTTAAAATAACAAAATTATTTATTTTAATAAATAAAATAAACTTATTAAATCAAAAGTTTCAATTTAAAATAATTACAAAGTACATGGTTGTTACACGATGCTTGTCAATTAGGAAAACTTAGAAAGAGTTCATTTTAATTGAAAGATATGATTTTAACCTTAAAACCTCTTGAGTTACTTCATTTAGATCTATTTGTTCCATCTCAAATTCAGTAAATAAATCACAGTAGATATGTTTTTATAATTGTAGATGATTATTTTGGATTTACATGGACAATTTATCTGAAACACAAAAGTGATGCCTTTGATTTATTTAAAATTTTTGCAAAAAAAATTCAAAATCAACTTTCTTTAAAAGTCAAAACTATTCGTAGTGATCCCGGTGAAGAATTTAAAAATGAAAATTTGAGAATTTATAAAAGGAATAACTCATAATTTTTCCTTTCCAAGAACTCCATAACAAAATGGAGTGGTAGAGCATAAAAATAGGATGGTTCAAGAGTGTGCAAGAATTATGCTTTCAGATAGTAAATTACCAAGAAATTTTTGGGCTGAAGTAGTCGCTATAGCTTGTTATGTTTTGAATAGGATTTTAATTAGACCTCTAACCAATAAAACACCACATGAACTTCTTTTCAATAAGAAACCAAAAATGTGTCTTATTTTAATGTTTTTAGAAGAAAATGCTTCATTCTAAATAAAAAAACAATTTGGATAAATTTGATCCTTAATCCGACAAATGAATCTTTATTGGACATTCTAATAGAAGTAAAGCATATGGAGTTTTCAATGTAAAAACTAACACCATTGACGAAATAATGCATGTATCTTTTAATGAAAATTTCAAAGATTTTGTTCAAATAAGTGATGAAGATTATTTTGTTACTTTAATTAATGAATCAAATGAAATAAATTATGAAACTATTCATCCTAATAAAAGAATCAGGCTTTTAAAAGATCATTCGGTAGAAAATAAACTAGGAAATATTGAATTTGTTGTTAAAACTAGAAATCAATTAAACAAAAATGAGTAACGTACCTTTTATATCAACTATTGAACCTAAAAATCCAAAAGAAGCATCACCTGATGATTCATGGATTCTTGCCATGCAAGAAGAACTGAATTAATTCACCAGAAACAATGTATGGGAACTTGTTCCTAGACCTGAGGACAAAACTATAGTGAATCGACTATGATGAAACCTTTGCACCCGTAGCAAGATTAGAAGCCATTAGAATTTTACTTGCTTTCAAAAACCACAACAAGTTCAAATTATTTAGAATGGATGTGAAAATTGCCTTTTTAAATGGTTTTACTAAAGAAGATGTTTATGTTGAATAACCCCCACCTTTTAAAGAAGAAAAGTTTTCAAATCATTTTACAAATTAAAGAAAGCTTTATATCGTCTGAAATATAGAGCTTGGTATAACAGATTAAGATCTTATCTATTACAGTCAAAATTTTAAATTGGTAAAGTAGATAATACTCTTTTTATTAAAAGAAACAAAAATCATATCCAATTAGTACAGCTATATGTAGATGATATAATTTTTGGATCAACAAACAATGAAATGAACAAAGAATTTTCTAAAATATGAAAAAAGAGTTTGAGATGAGTCATATGGGTTAACTTACTTTCTTTTTAGGATTGCAAATAATACAGTTAGATAGTGGTATTTTCATTAGTCAAGAAAAGTATGCTAAGGTTCTGATTAATAAGTTTGGTATGACCATTGCGAGTGGAAAACGCACTACTATGGCAAGCAATGAAGCTTTGAATAAAGAAAACATATCAAAAAATGTTGATCAAAAACTATACAGGGGAATGATTGGATCATTACTCTATATAACTGTGTGTCGACCTGATATCATGCATAGTGTCTGCCTCTGTGCAAGATACCAATCTCAAAACTAAAGAGACTCGTTTAAAAGCTGTTAAACATATCCTAAGATATGTTAAACACACTTTAAACTATGGCCTAATTTTACCCTAAAAATGATTCATTTGATTTAATCTCATATTGTGGTGCTGACTATGCTCGTTGTAAATCCGACCGAAAGAGTATAAGTGTAACTTTTCACTTTTTAAAACATTCTTTAGTTTCCTGGTTTAGTAAAAAGCAAAATACTGCCTTGCTATCAACAACCAAAGAAGAATATATCTCTACCGCTTTGGCTTATTCTCAAGTTATCTATATGCAATAGGTCCTAAAGGACGTTGGATTAAATATTTCTAAATCACCGACTTATTGTAACAATACAAGCGCAATAAGTTTATCCAAAAATCCTTCTCACCATGCTAGACAAAACATATTGGTATCAGACGTCATTTTCTCAGAGATAATATAAGTAAACAGATTATTTCTTTGGAATTTGTCAACACTAAGAATCAAATAGCTAATATTTTGACCAAACCTTTGAATCAATCAACCATTACTAAATTTAGAAGAGAACTAGGCATTTTCTCTATAACTGAGATATAGAATATAGATAAAGTAACATATATACTTAAATAAATAAAGAAAAAAGTTGTCAAAATTTCCTTAAGGATGTCGATACCCCCTACCCCCATGTCGACATACAACAGTAAAAATTGGAATTTCAATTTTCCCTCTAAAATTAGTTTGGTAGTTATATATTCTTTATAATTCAAATTCTTCCATCTTCCACTTCATTTCTCTCTATTATGAATTTTTGAAAATATAAAACAATGGCCTCCCCTTCCAAATTAAACCAAAATGAGACCTTTTCTTTCCATTCTCCTAATAATGGTCCATTTCAACGAACTACACTGGCCTGAGTCATGAAGATAGAGGAAACTTTGAAGGACTCTTTGCAACTGATGACTGAGATGCAAGTCATGAAAATCAAGATGGCTAAAGAACAAGAGAAGCAAGGTAAAATCCTTAGAAATTTGCAAAAATTCCTAATGGATAATCATACCGACCCGATCGTAATTGAAATGACTCCTCTAATGTTCATATTCACAATCCATTAAAAGAAGACATCGACAAAGAAGAAGAAGAAGAAGAAGATGATGAAGCGCAAATGGATGAGGACGATAAAGTTATTTGCATCAGAGAAGTCTATATTGATAAAGATGGTAATTTGGTCGAACAATGTGGAAATTTTTGTCTCCATTACAAAAATTGTTCAATTGATAAGTCATCAATTATCAAACACGCTCATTAGTTTGTTTTTAACGTTTTTATATATTGTGTGTATTCGTATATTTATGTTTCATATATATGTGTGTAATATAACAACGTATATAATAAAATTATATTTACGTTTCTCTTATTTTACTTCATCATCGGTATTTAGTTCCACACTATTAGTTTAAGGGAGAGTTATGTAGTTTAGGATTAGTTTTATTTGATGATAAAGGTGGAGAATTATAAAATAGATTAAATAGGCTTAGATTAAGGGGGAGTTAGTAGATTAAAGGGGAGTTGTTGGATAAGGGGGAGTCAGAGTAGAATCAGAATTTGGTGGAGTATATTTTATAAACATAGGTTGTCATCATCAAGAAGGGGAGATTGTTAGTTCCTGAGATGATGGTTTTGATGACAACAACCTTAGGGCTTGTTATAAAATATAAATACTAATATTCTTATCTAGATATATATGTATATGCAGGATACACACACACATATATTATATATATATATATATATATATATATATATATATATATATATATGCAGGTACCGAGAATGAAGACTGTACAGTATAAAGTTTCAAGACTAAGTATAGAGATTCAAGACTAACGAATTCACGATTGAAGAAACCAAGACCGAAGACTCATGAGTATCAAGAATTCAAGATTTTAAGAGTTTAAGAGTTCAAGATATCATGATAAGTATTAGAATGTAGATTTATGTTAAAATTTCATAATAACACTAAAATCTTTATTCGGATTTTTGTTGTTGGATGGAATCCACCTTCTCACTTTAATAGTGGGATGAAACCCATGACCTCTTTAGTAGAATAGAACCCACGACCTTCTCTAGTATAATAGAATTCATGAAATCTTCAAAATTATTTATTTTAAAGATTTTTCGAAAAACTTTTTAATGTCATCTCTCTCAGTTTAAATATATTAGCCTTAAACTATTTTTATTATCTTCTATATTTTGATTTCAGAATAATCTCTTGTTTTTAAACTATCTCTTGGTTTTAATATTATAGCTTTAAATTTCAAAAATATATTCTATACTTAGTTTTTAATATTACTTTTATCTTATAGATTATATATTTTAAGATTATTTTTTAAATCTCTTTTATAAGCTTAAACTATATTTAACATGGTTTATAAGCTTTAGAAATTGTTTTGACAAGTTTAGAATAGAAATAATTTTAAAGAAAAATCATTTTTCAAAATATACATGGGCATGTCGACATGCCCCATCCCTCCATGTAGACATGGTGGCCATTTATTTTAAAATTTAGATTTTCAAAAGTAGTGCATATTCGTCATAACCTTTCATGAATGAATACGACTGTTGTTCTTCCATAAATACCTAATGTTTTGAGCGAATTTTCACATATTTTTTTTCTTTCATTTATTCAATCCTTCTTCTCCACAAAAAGATTCTCTTATATTTCAAATGCTTTAACAAAACTCTACCGAAATTCTAGGTGAATCAAACTCGATCATCTCTAGCGTTCAAAGATCTCAGTGCTATTCAGAGTTATAGGATCATTTGTAATCAAAGAAGTGTATCGAGTCTCTCCATATCAAAGTGTGATTGTAGGCCGTAAATCAATTTGGTGTGATTGTAGCCCGTAAATCGATTAGGTGATTTTGTAGCCTGGTTAAATCAAGAGAGTTTGCCATGGACTCGGAGATAGGAAGGTGTATCTGTAGCCTTGAATCAAGGTTGTAATAGCGATATTATACCTGTAAAGAAATCTACATAGAAAATTGTGTAGGACTGGATGTAGGTTAACTCCGAACCCGTATAAATTTCTGGTGTGTTCTTCCTTTATTGCTTTTACTTACTACTTGCATATGTGTCATCTTCCGTGATTCTTTCTGTTTTTAATTTCAAATGATTTCAAAAATTCCGTAAAATCTATTAAACACTATTCATCCCTAGTGTTAATCCAGCCTTAAGATCCGTAATCCGCATTTCCTACATAAATGATTATAACTTCTTTTAGATATTTCTAATCATTTTCAAAGTGGTTTAATTGTTCCATATTTACTTTGATAACTTGATTCGAAAGGTGACTTCCTAGTAATATCGATGTGTTTATAATGTGACTTTTTAAACAATCGTATTCAACAATCAATACTTGATGAACAACATATAATGAGCATCTATGGAAATCATCACACGCACAGATACATATATAATAAAATAGAGTTTCTCACTCTTTAATAAAATGATTAACCAGAAAATGGATTAGCTTCTCTATCTTGATTTGGAGCTCATGAACACTCACAACGAAGCTCCTACAGGGCTCGGCCTTAATTTGTTGGAGTGGTAGGCTCAGCTAGGGTGGTTATGGTGTACAGCTGACGGGAAAAAGGAGTTTTAAGTGGATTTCGAAGTGGATTTGTGTGTGTGTATATATTGTATACTATAGAAATTTAGATGTATTTTTCCATAATTTTATTCATATTTTTTCCTTACATGGAGTCCATTAAAATGTAGAGGAAGCTTTAGAATAATGAAGAAGAAGATGGATGAACGAAGTGAAGTGGTATTTATAGGCAAATGGAAGAGGATAAGGTCTCCTCCTTACATCACCACACATCACCACGCCACCTCCTCCTCCCATCACTATGCACCGGAGGTATGGCCCTGGTCACATCATGTAGGGGCAAGGCCACGTGCCTCTTTGATTTGATATTTAATGGTAATATATGATAATTAGTTTTGATTCTTAATCCACCACCACATGCTCCACCTCCTTCCATCATTACCCTAAGCATGGCTACCTCCTTCCACTACCACCTTAGCTAGGCCATGTCCCATCCATTACCTCCTAGCTTGGTCATGTCACATCAAGGCATGTGCTTGCATAGATGTGATGTTTGATGGTAAGGTCTGTTGCTTAAGTGAGAAGGAGTTTTTTATATCTTATATGTTTATATATTTAGTATATATGTATATATGTATGTATATAAGTGTTCATGTACATATGCACATATTTTCTTGAATGGGTATATGTATGTGTTCATTCGGATGTCACATGGAATTCTCAACGTTCTACAACTTCTATATGTTGAATCAGTATGAATTTCTATTTTGGTTTCCAGTCATATTTTCACTTCTTATTTAATATGCATATATTTGTAAGCAAAGTTTGAAAAAATATTTCTATTTTTTATAAATAAAAAGAGCTTAATTTGGTTTAAAAACAATTATTTTAGTCATTTAAACTAAATTTTTAAATTCAATCATATTTTTATAAGTGATGAATTTACGGGTCGTTATAGACTTCCCTCCTTAAAAGAATTTCATCCTCGAAATTGAAGATGAGAAGGAGATAACTCAAGAGAAATATCATATATGATGAAATATATACAATATATGAAAAATGACTACACTATATGCAGTGTGTACACTATATTGTTACAATATATATAATGTACTCATCCATCCTAAACTCGAGATAGGATTTCTTCATTCTAGCCTCCGTTTCCCATGTACAATCATTAGCATCACCACTCCATTGTACTTTAACTAACCACATAACATTTCTCCTTAATCATTTCTCATTGTGATCCATGATTCGATTGGGTTGTTTGATGATGGTTAAATTGGGCTCTACTTGCAAGTCTTTTTGGGCAACTGTCTCTATGACTTTGTCTGGATCATACACATACTTATGTAAATGAGACTCGTGGAAAACATTGTGCACACTTGATAATCTTTTGGGTAGTTCTACTCGATAGGCTAATGGGCTAATTGTCTCAATAATAGGAAAAGGTCTAATATACTGAGGAGCCATCTTACCAGTTCTTCCAACTCTTACCATTCCCCTCATCGGAGAGATTTTTCAGAAATACCAAATCTCCAACTAAGAATTAAAAATTTCTATGCTTTCGATCAGTGTGACTCTTTCTCCTACTCTGCGCCTCCTTCGGCTTCTTTCTGATCTTGTCTACTTTCTTTGTGTCTTCTAAAATCATTTTGGGGCCAAGTACCAACCGATCTCCAGTTTCAGTCCAACATACCGGCGGTCTGCATAGACGATTATACAAGGCTTCATAAGGTGCTATATTTATGCTAGCTTGATAGCTTTTATTGTATGAGAACTCTACTAAATGAAGCTAGCCTTCCCAAAAACCTCCAAAGTCCAATACATATGCTCTCAAAAGATCTTCCAACACCCTATTGGCTCTCTCTATTTTCCCATCATTTTGGGGATGATATGAGGTGCTTACACCCAGCTTTGTTCCCAAAGTTGTCTATAAGGCATCCCAAAATTGACTGGTAAATATTGGGCTCGATCGCTTATGATGCTGGTAAGAACACCATGTAGTCTGACAATCTCCCTTATATATATATATATATATATATATATATATATATATATATATATATATATATATATATCAGCAAAGCTTACAGCTGTTCTTGTGAGTTTTTCTGGTATGAAGCAAGCACTTTTAGTTAATCTATCTATGATAACCCAGATGCCTTTGTTCCCTTTCCTTGATCAAGGCGAGCCATTGATAAAGTCCATAGATATATGGTCATAATTCCTCTTTGGAATCTCAAGTGGTTGGAGTAGTCCTGCAATCTTTTGTTGGTCACTCTTTATCTGCTGACAATTTGTGTATCTACTTACATGGATGAATATGTCTCTCTTCATACGTTTCCACCAAAATGTTTGATTTACATCCTTATACATTTTGTTTAGTCCTAGATGAATACTTAGTTTGGATTTGTGGCATTCGACCAACACTTCTTGTCTCAATCTATCTACCTCTAGAACACAAGTTCTCCCATTCAACCTTAACAACCCATGGTTATCTAGTTCCAGTCTTAATCTTTGTTCTTTTCTTATACTTGATGATTTTTCTTATCCACCTATCTCTTTTTTGCTTACTGGCAATCCTTTCCAAAACGCTTGGAGTTACCACCATATAAGCTATGATAGCATGTTTTCTGCCTAGTGTATCTACCGTAACATTGGCTTTTCCAAGTGTATATAGAATATCCAAAACATATTATGCAAGGAATTCAAACCAAAGTTGGTGCTTCATATTTAAATCCTTCTGAGTGAAAAGGTATTTCTAAGATTTGTGATCCGTGAAGAGATCAGAATTTTCACCCAGCAAATAATGTCTCTATATTTTTAATGCAAACACTATGGCTAATAACTCCAAGTCATGTGTCGTATAATTTCATTCATGGATATTCATTTGTTTACTCATAAGAAATGAACTTCCAATGATTCAATAAGACCGAACCAACTCCTTTCCCACAGGCATCAGTACAAGCAGTTAAATGATCGCTTTCATCAACAGTAGCTAATATTGGAGCAGTGGTTAACCTCTTCTTAAGTTCCTGAAATGCTTCTTAACATTTCAGTGTTAACTCAAACTTAGCATCCTTCATAGTGAGTTTCGTCAAGTTAGAAGAAATTTTAGGGAAATTTTTAATAAAACTTCGATGATATCCAGCTAATCCTAAGAAGTTGTGGATGTCCTTTGGAGTTTGTGGTTGCCTCCAATCCTGTATAGTTGAAATTTTCCCTGGTTTTATTGAAACTCAATCTTCTGACACAATATGTTCTAGGAATCTCACATCTTTTTCCCAAAAATGACATTTTAAGAACTTTTCTTTCAACACATTCCTCCTCAATATTTCCAACACGATCTTGAAATGTCTTTCGTATTCTTCTTCAGTCTTTGAGTATATGAGAATGTCATTAATAAAGACTATCATTAATTTATTGAGTACATCTTTAAATACTTTGTGCATAATGTCTATGAAATAGGTAGGTGCATTGGTTAGCCTGAATGGCATAACTAACCATTCATAGATACTCTCGGCCCTTGAAATGCAGTCTTTTGCTATTCTTAACTGATGGAATCCCGTAGCTAGGTCCATCTTTGAGAATACACAAGCACCATGTAATTGATCAAATAAGTCGTTTATGCGGGGTAGAGGATACCTGTTTTAAATCGTTTGCTTATTTAGGTCTTGGTAGTCTGCATAAAGTTTAAGGAACCTTCTAACTTTGCTACAAAAGCTACAGCTGCGCCCAAACTTGAGCAACTTGGTCTAATTAGTCCCTTCTTTAACAATTCATTAGTTTGGTTTGCCAACTCAACCTTTTCCTTTGGAGCCATCCTACGAATAGGGTGTATAACTGGTCTGGCACTATGGATTAAGTCAATTCGGAATTCTATTTCCCGATGCGGGGGCAAACCCTTTACTTCCTCGAAAACATCTTAAAATTCTTTAATGATGGATACTTATTCTAAGTCCATTTGAGATGAATCCAATGCATTCATGCAGCTGTCTCTTACTGGACAAGTCCTTCACATATTATTTTGTTTGACATTCTTTCGGTTGTGGTTTCTAATATGTCTACTCGATTATTGTAGTCTAGGAGAGCTCTATACTTAGGTAGCCAATCCATTTCGAGTAAAATATCAAACCTAATGGAATCAAGGACGAATAGGTTGCAAAAGAGTAGATGGGTTTGGTAGGTAACTCTTCTTTTCACAGGACATACAGAGATTGGCCATACTTCCTATGGGATTAGATACACGGAGAGGGGTTTCTACTATTTTTGGGGTAAGGTTTAATTTATCGACTAACTTCTTAGAAATAAAACCGTCGGAAGCTCTAGCATCAAATAACCGAAATATCGTTAATGCGTATATTACCTTCTTGGACTCCCTTTCCCTTTACATCTTAAGCGATCGAAGGCTCGCCTTTTATAGCATAGACTTTAATCTATTCTCCCTTCTTCATCAACAGGCACTTGTTCTTCCAGTGAACCGGCTGATGGAAATGGTAACAAAGAATTTTATGAAATAGGAGAAACGTTTTCCTACTTCTACATCTTGGGACTCCTACACCATATTGAGATATGACCTTTCTTGTGGCAGCTGAAACAAATAACATCCTTATAACGATTCCCTTTGGGACCCTCTACCATTGCTTCGCTGCCATGACCACTTCCTCTTGTTCTGATTGTTGGTATTTCCTTGGGGTACCACCAGATTTCTTTTATCTAATGCTTCATATCGGAAACCCATATCTTGCAGGTCCATAAAGGTTCCCTTCACGTGGCCAGTCATTGTTCTTGATATTGCTCTTTCATTCCCATAATAAACATTTCATTCTTCTTCAAGGGCGTGTATATTAGTCCCAGCCTAGAACAAGATAACTTAGTGAACTTATTTAAGTACTCCTCTACAGACATATCTTTTGTCTTAAGTCTACGAAATTTCTATAAAGACGGGATTTTCCAACTATAGGTATATACCGCTCCTCGACTTAAATCTATCTCATGAGAAGTTGTCTTCAAATTCATTCAAAGTGATGGATTCCCACCATGCGAGAGCTTCTTCTTGCAATTGCTAGGAAGCCAAGAATCTCTTTTTCTCATCTCCTACATTCAATTCTTTGAATATTCTCTCACAAGAGTGGTTCCATGCTTGTGCTTCAACAATAGACTCTGTTCCTTTGAATGATATCCCTCCCAAGTTAGTATAGTTCTTGCAAAGAGTAGCGAAATTTGTTTGAGGCTATACTAGATATTACTACTTCTTCCACAGCTAAGGCATTATGTGTAGGATCGACATTACCATAGAGGGGAGGTGAATATGGTGATTCTAATAATAATAAAAATTAATATCGAAGTATATATAATAACTGTAGCACATGTAATAGCATAATAATAAAAGCAGAAATAGAACAACACAGATTTACCCAGCTTCGGCAAAACTCTGTCTACGTGCTGCACCCAAGTTTTCTACAGGAAATTAAGTAGTCAAACGCTTACACATGTAAACTTGCACAACCTGCTATCAACTAACCTAACTCTATGCTCAAAACCCTACCACAGCTCAGCCACTGAGTTGTGAATTCTCGAACTACACCACGGTAGTTCGCAACCTAGCCACATGACTAGAATTTTACAAAGTTTAAAAGAAAATTACATATAAATTAAAGCAATAGAAAAACCCTAATTTTATAATTGAGCTTAATATAAAAATAAAGGTTGGCCCAAATATAAAATCAAAGAGACGTTGATTTTTCTTTTTAGTAGAATATTCAGCCAATCCTTCTATGCTTTGTGAAATTAATGTCTGCCTCCTTTGCTCGTGAATACTAGGGCTTTGCGATAGAATTGAAGCGTTGGTTATTATCGATCGATTGGGTGATTAATATACTTTCATTGGCTTTGTCAATCTCTCCTTGGCTGATTATTGCTTACGTTCGCGTCTATGTTTAGTTCGATTAATAGTATGCGATTTTCCTTTCCGATTTATGATTATGCTTGACTCGATTTTGCTTTCAAAATCAGTTTCAATTCGAGCTATTTATTTTTGATTTTCTTGGATGAATTTCTCACGTATTTTTCTTGAACTCGAATCCAATAATTGCCGATGAAGATGTGGGAATTTCTAAGGATTAAAAACCCTAAATTTACGTTCGTATATTTGAATTTGAATTCTTCATTTGCTTCGATTTACTATGCTCATCCCTTCGATTTTGATTGAATGTTGGTGATTATTCTGACTTATTCATTATTGACTTGCTTGAATAGTTTGAGTCGGTTCCATTATGTTGCTCCTACGATCATAGAATTTGAATTTTGGAGACTTCGACTTGTTCACATTACTGTATATACCTTTATTTGAAATTGTATTACCCACGACTTGATTTTCTATTAAACATTGCTGCTTCATTCACTTTCTGGCAATATTCAAATTTTTGATTGCACTTCATGTTAGTGTTGATACTTTGAAATTTTCATATTGGATGCACATTTCCGGTCTGGTTCAATTATGAGCTATAATCACTGCTCCATTTGTTGTCGCCTCTGTTTCATTTGAGTCTTCATGTATTCATGTCTGTTTGTGAGTGTATAATTAGCGCATGCCTATATTTTGATGTCCGCCTTTTCATACCTGAACTGATATACGTGAACACTGGTTCATGTTGATATGTTGTGTTCAATTGGTAGTTGCAATGTGATGTGGTCTTATACTCTAGGGCTACTCCTATGTACATGTCTCTCAAACCATGTTTTTGTTCTCTGGCATTACTCTAAGTCTGGTTGTTTCGATGCATTGTAGTCTGGTCTAGTTGAGTCATTTATATGGTACTGAATTTGCTTCGAGTCATATTTGAAATGATTCATACGGTAACTTGTATTATGAACGGTTTATTTGCTGGGAGTTTTTGTATTCTTTGAACTTGTATATTTGTTTATGTTTATGTATCTGATCGAAAGACTGCTATCATTGCATTTCTCCTATTCATGTGAGCATGTTCTATTCTTGTTGTGGCCAGACTTGATTTCATATGCTTGGGTTATGATGGTCTGAAGTCTTAGTATATTTTTTGTTGTGGCTTCAAGCCTTGACTCCATTGAAGCTTGGTTTATGTTGTCTGAATGTATGGTTGCTGGTCCCTCTGGAAGTCCGATACAATTGTGTTTTATGCCTTGTATTGAATTGACTGAAGTTTATTGTCCCAATTATACATGTTTGGTTCAATTTTGATGTTGTCTCCCATTTTGATGTTTCTGTAGCTCGCCCGTCCATGCGTGTGTTCATGCATTCGAACTACTTTGATCTGGGTTATTTTGAAGTCTTGTTGCAGTGTTGCTTCTAATATGTATACATGTGTGCAAACATATGTACATACATAAGGGGTCATGTTTTTCTACCGGGTTGTGTTGTTCGGTTGCTTTGTGGTCTTGTTGTACACACTAGTCTCTGGAGTGCTTGGTTCACCGCTATGTTTTTGCCTCACCTTTTCTAGTTGTTTATGAACTTGGTGTTGCATTTGATTCTTCAAGTGTATGTTTGTATTCATGTGAATCTTCTTGATCCTTTGAGTCTACCACTACTTGTCCCTTGGCTGAAATTCGAGATGCTGAGGCGGTGCACATGTGTAAAGGTAAGGAATTTTCGACTCACGAAGGTCGACATTAATACGTCCACTGTATCAACTGCCGAGCAATCGAATGTCAGAAAACCGAACCGTTAGGGTTATAGAAGAGGTAGAAGATAGAAGAAGAAAGAAAGAAAAACAACAGAACAATATCAGAATCTCACATTTCGTAGCGGAACAACATATAATAGATAAATGAATATCTTCAAAACGAAACTATATCAATTATTACATTACATCACATTACATTACATTATCATAGTTTACAACAAAAAACAGCGGAAAAGAAATACCATATACTAGTTGATATGCCATGCCATCCAGCTTGCTCCAGATTTCCACAGCAACTCCTGACTTCCTGAATATCCTGATAACCTGACTCTAGACTGCTCGTGTTAAAATTTGTGGGCACCCAGAGTTTAGGAAGGAAACAATAAACTCCAGGTCAGTCATAGGACTGTTGTGAGAACTTAAAACAGTTATATCTTTTAAAATAAACAAAGAAATATTTTAAAATAGATTCGCAATGCTTTTTAGAAAATGAGACTACCAATAGGCCTCCCGTACACACACACAATGCAAACGCAGAATCGGAGGAGATTAATCCTTATGATAGTCAAATATGCTTGATACGAGAAATTTTCTTTGATATTATTACTATAAGTGCAAAGTGTAGAAAAACATTTCGAAAGTACAATATAAATCTTAGCCAACATACGACCAGTATCGTATGCCTACTATAGCTACCATCTAAACAGTGGGGCGCCACCATAAGTAAATGGCAGGTTCTACAACTAAAACCGTACAAGGTGCGTATTGGAGTTTGGATTTCCAACAAATGGTCAGGCCAAGGAACTTCCCATTGCTGCATAGGTACGCCTCTGGAAAGACGCCCCGAGAACCTAACCGGATCTCTACCAACACAAGGCCGGGTTATCCCTAGTTGGGTAACAACTAACACGAGTATGTCATCCCTCGGTCGCAACCGACCTAAATCCCGAGATTCACCAACAACCGCAAAATAATAAGTTTGCAGCACAACATATGTTAAATATCATGGCTCCATATCATAATACCACCTCTATCCAGGAGGAAATGACATACACTAAGGGGGCGCTATCCCCTAATAACCTTGCTGCATCTTTCCTGTTTTGACCATTACCGGGGTGTGAGGTCCGACGAAGTCTCGTCCACAGAGCCATGCTTTATACAAAAGCCACGCTTTGATCAACAATGCTCAATAGCACTTCGTATGCCACATCACCAATTTGGGAATGTATCATTAGTAATCATCAACTACATAAGCTCTGAGCTCGTACGTCTCAGAGAAGGGTGTTAAGCTAAGAGAATAAATTCTCCGCCACCAACAGAATATATTTGATAGAAACCAGCTTTACATCTCAAATTGTAACGTCAGACACACATCCATACAAGTCCGTTCAGTGATCGAACGGAACCAAAGGCACTTCCAAAGAAGCCCTTGCAATCCGGATATTCACTAATCACGACCGGACTTCCCATCACAAAGGATGATAAAGTCTCTATATCAGAGATCAACCGATGCAGAAACATTCGACGGTAATCCTTCCGTTTTCGAAAATATCCGGTCTTCAACACCGGTCTTCAAATGCTATCCATTACGACATATCCTTATTCGGAATGGGATTTATGACACAAAGGTCCTCTCCCGGCTAAACCGAATAACAAGCGCTTATTTTAAAAATAAGTGTAGCATTCAAATTCAAGCAAATCACATAAAATACCCATTTAATGGTAAATATCGATAGTCGGTTATTTAACTATCCAGGCCAACAAACAAATATCCAGCACCATAACAATCACCAGGCCCTTTTTATTAATCTTCCATAAATTAATAACTTGCCAGATATTCACGTCAATTTATCTTTGAAAAGATATATTCTCCAACCCATTTCAATTTCTACATTGGAAAAACATTTCCAAATACTCATTTAACAATAAGTAATTCACAAATCCATTTATTTTCAATACTTAGAAAATATTCAATATACTTAAAACACGATTAAGTATATATTTTATTCTTTTAAGGAAAACGTTTCCTTTAAACACATTTATTTGGGTCAAAATGAATGTTGCGTAGAAATATCGTTATGACAATCCAAAATCACTAGTATAGAGATTTGAAATTAAGATAGATATATAAATCCCAACACTATACAAGAACATTTCCTTTCGAAAATCATTTAGTATAACAACAGTGTTATAGTCCACTATTTCCATTTATTCCTCGAAAACGTCTATTTCAACAATGAATGTTGAAATCTATGGTTTCGATCCTTAAACATTTTAAAACAACTTCAAATCGTTTTAATTCTATTTAAAATATCACTTCCTAAAAACATTTCTTTAATATATTATTCACCGTCCAAAATCGTGAATATAAATCGTTAACCAATTCAACACTTTTACATATTTAATTTAAAGGATTATCAACTGTCCAAAATCGTGGATATATCTCTTTTAATAAACTATAATAATTAGCTTATCAAAGTAAGTCGATTTTGGATTTATAAAACAACGTTTATAAATTCACATCTATGTAAATTTTATAAAAGCTTCAACTTATAAAAATCCCTTAATCAATAATTCCATTTATCCTTCATTTAAATGCCAAAATCTAATTTATAAGTTAATTACTTATAAATCTTTTATTTTACAACTTTATTTTATAACTTCACAATTTATAAATCTATAAATTTTAGTCATTTATGAAATCCATTCATACTTCATTCTAACACTTATAAAAAATCGTTTTATAATTCCAATATTTTAATTTATAAATATCACTTTTATAAACCTTTTATATAAAGCTTTTCATAATAATTCAAAAATCACAATTTAAACCATTTTACAAATTAATCAACTACTTATTTCAAAAATCACATTTCAACTATATTTCTCAAAAATCATAATTTTTATGACATTAAAATTATAACGTTTATTTATTTAAAATGAATCAATTCCAAAATTTAATAAAACGTATACTTTCAAAAATCACTTTAAAATCCTTTTAAATTTGAAAGTCATCACTTAAACATTTTTAATTTTCCAAAATAGGCCCAATGCTGCAACAACACTAAATGTAATAATCACGACATCTAAAACATCATATATCATATGATAATAGAATATATAACAATATCTGTAAATAAATCAATACAGTTGAGGAATCCAGTTGGATCCCTTCATCATGTTTCCCTGCATCCACAGATGTTAGCACAATACCAATCCTGTGTCAATACGGAATATCATGGTACATGGGTTCATAAAATATTATCCGCTATTATGCGGCGCAATAGGGTCTCATCCGCTATATAATGCGGGAAAATCATCTCCAAGTACATATATAATACCAATTTCACATCAAGGTGAAATATCGTGGTATATGTTTTTAATAAATAACATCCGCTTAATATACGGCGTATAGGGTCTATTTCAATACAATAGATAACAATTCATCATTTAATCACACAATCAAGAAATTTTAAATCTAACTATTTAAAATTTAAATCGAAACAATTTCGATTGAGTGCGAAGTTCTCACCTTGCTTTCAATAGCGGTTTCAGCGTTTATTTAGAATAAAATTAAACGCGCGTTTAATTTTACCCAAAATTCACACTTGCTCCAATCAATCCCAATCCAACTCCATTGCGTAGTGTTCACGAATACGAACCCAACGCAATTCGTTTTGTGTGTTTCCGACCTCGTATAACAAAGTTAAGCATTTTAATGTTTGAATGATTTAATATAAATAATTTACAACTTATATTTTAAATTTCAAACCCTACACTATCTGGACCGTTCGTTTCCATTGCTTAGATCTCGGCCGCTCGCCCCCTTTCTTCCTCATCGTGATTTTCGAACGCAGGAACCCATTCGAGCCGCCCTCAAACCCTAAATGACGCGGCCTATACGAACACCTTCACAACGATCAGCTAGTGCCATTCAACGGCACTCGATCGCCTCTACTCTCGCCTATGAGCATGTCGAGCTCGGCCCTAGGTGGCGCTCGGAAATCGTGCACGACACGGCCACGAACGCAGCTGATTTTAGGGCTTCACGATGCTTCGTTTCAAATGTCGACTGTTGATATTATAGATCGTGTCAAGCTCTACAATTTTTGTTTAGGAAGTTTGTCGTAAATGTTGATGAATTTGAAGAAAATGAAGGAGGAAGATAAGCTAATTTCGGCCATTGATAGAAAGGGTGGCGGCTGAAGCTTTTAGCCCTAGGGTTTTTGCAAATTGCAAGAAATGGTGGCCTTTTATAGAAAATTACGCGACACTATTCACCCGAATTTTTCCAAACTCCCAATGAAGCGTGCCGCCTGGCGTTTATAATGTTTTACCCCCATTCCAAATGCAATGGAGTATGTATCGGGAGCTAATTCGATCAAATTTGGAAGATAAGCTTTTGAATCAACTATTTAAATTCAAAATTCACTCGAATCGATTTCTGTGTGTTTTAGCTTGCCCCGGACAAACAGTAAGTCCGATTGACACGAAATTTGAAACCGTACAATAATATAACATTACGGATCCAATGAAACTAGTTTCGTTGAAATCTGAGACTGTTTGAAAAATGGCTATTTTTACTCGTCAATTAAATATTAAAATATTCAATCTCTACAATTTAACTTTTAATTCGATTTTAAAAGTTCTATAACCTCATTCTGACTCCAATATGATTTAGTACAACTTTACAAATAAATTTTAATCAAACTAAACCATATTTCCAATTATTTCTGTAGTTTCACATATTAAATTATCGATTTAATTATCCAATTAAATCTAGATATTCGAAATTTAATTCACTTAGCTTATAAAATTCATCCGTGAATATTTAAAATTAATTAAATATACAAATTTCAATTGACAGAAGTTCTGGGTCGTAATAAACTTTTCCCCTTAAAAGAATTTCGTTCTTGAAATTACCAAGTAAGAAAAAGTTACAGAATCCATTAACTTTTCAAAACCATTCTTTCAAATTAAATTTCAATTTATTTAAACAGTTTAACTTTTCCAAAATCCATAGTTAAACTTCTTAGAATAACTTTACTAAGTTTCCAAATCATACTTAGTTATCCTTTCAAACCAACCATATCATTTAACCTTTCACTCTAAAATCAAAGTTATAGTTTTCAAAATTTTTCAATTTTCTCAAAAATATTCTAACGCCTTAAATTTTCAGAAAAATTCGCCATAGTCTCCTTTGCGCGGTTCGATTCGAAAAAATGGCAATATATATCACAAATATACATCTCATCAAGTAATGAGGCATCCCGTAGGGGAAAAAGTGTAAAAATACGAGATGTAATCCGAGATATGTACCTTATATATTATTAGCGAGCATATAGGGCTAATATTGCATGAAAGCGAGCTCCAAAAGCGAAGCAATGTGCAGTCCGCACCTACTAAACACTCAACAACAATGAGAAACATGTATATAGAAAATAATATCGATATACAACACATACCAACAACTATATATGTCAATATAACAAATACAACAAAAGCAACAAATCCAACCATCAACCAATTATCATCCAACAACATACATAACCAAATCAATACACTTTCACTTCTCATTAATATTCAATGAATTGGTTTTTCAATTAATCACATTTGATTCATTAACATTGGATTTACTAGCATTCATTCATATTCAATTTCAATTAGTTTTCATTCACTAATTTATATTTAAGTTAGTTTACTTCCAAATCAAATTCAATTCTATTTAAGATTCACTTAACTTCCAATTTGATTTCAATTACTTTAGCTTTCAATTTCATTAATTCAGCTTCATATGATTTTTATTCAATCCACTGACAATCATCTAACAAACAATGTATATCCAACATTACCAAATTTCTTTACTTTGCTTTCAATTTGGTTCAACACATTTAATTAGCTTTAATGAATTAACACTTACATCCATTATTTCATATCAATTTATTTACGTTAGATTGATTAATATTCAATTCATTAGTTCAATTCGATTGCTAATTCATTTTACCACATAAAGTTGAATTTTATTTATATAACTCAAATTCATATCCATTTAATTCACTTATTATTTTACTTCGATACCAAAATCAACTTCATTCAACATCACTTAAGTTATATTCCATTTCAAACATCACTTGTTTAACTTAACTTAAATTTCCAAATCCATTAACTTTACCAAAGCAAAAATCTTTATTATTTCATATTATAAGTTCAAAACTTGATTACTTATTCAAATTCATATCTGGTTTTGTTTAACAAAATTGTTTAACCATTTTATCATTTGGTTTCACTTACATCTTCACATTTAATAAGTTATACAACTTATATATTTAAACTTCCAAATCATTAACTTATCCAACTAGTTCAAATCTGATTTAATTTATTTAACTTCCTGTAGTTAAATTCTCAATTTGTTTATCACAACAAAACTTCAATTTTCAAATTACCATGGTAGCAAATACATCACACAGAAACTCGAAAATGATACTGATGATGCTGCAGTCATCACCCTTATTATTCTCCAATAACAGTAGTGAATTCAGTGCTTAATATTCTTTCAAAAAAATTCTTTTATTCATAAATCATATTTACAAATCTTTTACTTATATAATTTCACTATTTTCTCTTTACTTATATAAGATCATTTCACTTTTGTAAATCGCATTTATTATAATTCCATACTTAATAATTCATTTGCTTATACAATTTATTCTTTTAATTAACTTATATATATATTCTTACATTTCAACAACCAAACAATCAATTTATGTACCCTTTAATAATCTTGGAAAATTATTCCTTTATATATAAAATATAATCAAGGTAAAATTATTTCTTTTACCCAATTTAAAATGATACTAAGTCGACTTGCCTCGTTAAAGTGTTTAGAAATCCCTATCGATAACATGGCGTCCCACATACCGACCAGAATTCACAAACAGCTCAACGGATAAGCAAACACAGTATAAAACATTTTATATTCACTAACACACACGCGTTCATATCTATTATTACACTCAAACTCATTCTAGAGTACTACTGACTCTATCTCTAATGAGTAATTCCCAATAGAGCCAACGTTGTCACTTAACCATATGATCTGATACCAAATGTAAAGGTAAGGAATTTTCGACCCACGAAGGTCGACATTAATACATTCACTGTACCAACTGCCGAGCAATCGAATGCCGAAAAACCGAACCGTTAGGGTTATAGAAGATGTAGAAGATAGAGGAAGAAAGAAAGAAAAACAACAGAACAATATCAGAATCTCACATTTTGCAACGGAACAACATATAATAGATAAATGAATATCTTCAAAACAAAGAACTATGTCAGTTATTACATTACATCACATTACATCACATTACATTACATTATCAGAGTTTACAACAACAAACAGTGGAAAAGAAATACTATATACTAGTTGATACGCCATTCCATCCAGCTTATTCCAGATTTCCACAGCAACTCCTGACTTCCTGAGTATCCTGATAACCTGACTCTAGACTGCCCGTGTTAAAATTTGTGGACACCCAGAGTTTAGGAAGGAAACAATAAACTCCATGTCAATCATGGGACTGGTGTGAGAACTTAAAATAGTTATATCTTTTAAAATAAATAAAGAAATATTTTAAAATAGATTCGCAATGCTTTTTGTAAAATGAGACTACCATAAAGCCTCCCGTACACACACACAATGCAAACGCAGAATCGGAGGATATTTCTCCTTATGATAGTCAAATATGCTTGATACGAGAAATTTTCTTTGATATTATTACTATAAGTGCAAAGTGTAGAAAACCATTTCGACAGTACAATATAAATCTTAGCCAATATACGACCGGTATCGTATGCCTACTATAGCTACGATCTAAACAGTGGGGCGCCACCATAAGTAAATGGTAGGTTCTACAACTAAAACCGTACAAGGTGCGTATTGGAGTTTGGATTTCCAACAAATGGTCAGGCCAAGGAACTTCCCATTACCACATAGGTACGCCTCTGGAAAGACGCCCAGACAACCTAACCGGATCTCTGCCAACACAAGGCCGGGTTAACCCTAGCTGGGTAACAACTAACACGATTATGCGATCCCCCGGTTGCAACCGACCTAAATCACGGGATTCACCAAAAACCAAAAAATATTAAGTTTGCAGCACAACATAGGTTAAATATCAGGGCTCCATACCATAATACCACCTCTATCTAGAAGGAAATGACATACACTAAGGGGGAGCTATCCCCTAATAACCTTGCTGCATCTTTCCTGTTTTGACCATTACCGGGGTGTGAGGTTCGACGAAGTCTCATCCACAAAGCTATGCTTTATACAAAAGCCACGCTTTGATCAACAATTCTCAACAGCACTTCGTATGCCACATTACCAATTTGGGAATGTATCACTAGTAACCATCAACTACATAACCTCTGAGCTCGTACGTCTCAGAGAAGGGTGTCAAGCTAAGAGAATAAATTCTCCGCCACCAACAGAAATATATTTGATAGAAACCAGCTTTACATCTCAAATTGTAACGTCAGACACATATCCATACAAGTCCGTTCCGGGATCGAACGGAACCGAAGGCACTTTCAAAGAAGCCCTTGCAATCCGGATATTCACTAATCACGACCGGACTTCCCATCACAAAGGGTGATAAAATATCTATATCGGAGATCAGCCGATGCAGAAACATTCGACGGTAATCCTTCCGTTTGCGAAAATATCCGGTCTTCAACACCGGTCTTCAAATGCTATCCATTACGACATATCACTATTCGGAATGGGATTTATGACACAAAGGTCCTCTCCTGGCTAAACCGAATAACAAGCGCTTATTTTAAAAATAAATGTAGCATTCAAATTCAAGCAAATCACATCAAATACCCATTTAAAGGTAAATATCGATAGTCGGTTATTTAACTATCCAAGCCAACAAACAAATATCCAGCACCATAACATCACTAGGCCCTTTTTATTAATCTTCCATAAATTAATAACTTGCCAGATATTCACTTCAATTTATCTTTGAAAGATATATTCTCCAACCCATTTCAATTTCTACATTGGAAAAACATTTCAAAATACTCATTTAATAATAAGTAATTCACGAATCCATTTATTTTCAATACTTAGAAAATATTCAATATACTTAAAACATGATTAAGTATATATTTTATTCTTTTAAGGAAAGCGTTTCCTTTAAGCACATTTATTTGGGTCAAAACGAATGTTGCGTAGAAACATCGTTACGACAACCCAAAATCACTAGTACAGGGATTCGAAATTAAGATAGATATATTAATCCCAATACTATACAAGAACATTTCCTTTCGAAAATCATTTACTATAACAACAGTGTTATAGTCCACTATTTCCATTTATTCCTCGAAAACGTCTATTTCAACAAAGAATGTTGAAATCTATGGTTTCCATCCTTAACACATTTTAAAACAACTTCAAATCATTTTAATTCTATTTAAAATATCACTTCCTAAAAACATTTCTTTAATATATTATTCACCTTTCAAAATCGTGAATATAAATCGTTAACCAATTCAACACTTCTACATATTTAATTTAAAGGATTATCCACTGTCCAAAATCATGGATATATCTCTCTTAATAAACTGTAATAATTAACTTATCAAAATAAGTCGATTTCGGATTTATAAAACAACGTTTATAAATTCACATTCATATAAATTTTATAAAAGCTTCAACTTATAAAAATCCCTTAATCAATAATTCCATTTATCCTTCATTTAAATGCCAAAATCCAACTTATAAGTTAATTACTTATAAATCTTTTATTTTACAAAATCTATTCATTTTATAACTTCACAATTTATAAATCTATAAATTTCAGTCATTTATAAAATCCATCATACTTCATTCTAACACTTATAAAAAACTCGTTTTATAATTCCAATATTTATAAATATCACTTTTATAAACCTTTTATATTAAGCTTTTTATAATAATTCAAAAATCCCAATTTAAACCATTTTATAAATTAATCAACTACTTATTTCAAAAATCATATTTCAACTATATTTCTCAAAAATCACAATTTTTATAACATTAAAATTATAACGTTTATTTATTTAAAATGAATCAATTCCAAAATTTAATAAAACGTATACTTTCAAAAATCACTTTAAAATCCTTTTAAATTTGAAAATCATCACTTAATTTTTAATTTTCCAAAACAGGCCCAATGCTGCAACAGCACTAAATATAACAATCACGGCATCCAAAACATCATATATCATATGATAACAAAATATATAACAATATCTGTAAATAAATCAATACGGTTGAGGAATCCAGTTGGATCCCTCCAACCTGATTCCCTGCATCCACAGACGTTAGCACAATACCAATCCCGTGCCAATACGGAATATCGCGGTATATGGGTTAATAAAATATTATCCGCTATTATGCGGCGCAATAGGGTCTCATCCGCTATATAATGTGGGAAGTACACATATAATACCAATTTCACATCAAGGTGAAATATCGCGTTATATGTTTTTAATAAATAACATCCGCTTAATATACGGCGTATATGTTCTATTTCAATACAATAGATAACAATTCGTCATTCAATCACACAATCAAGAAATTTTAAATCTATTTAAAATTTAAATCGAAACAATTTCGATTGACTGAGCAGTTCTCACCTTGCTTTCAATAGCGGTTTCAGCGTTTATTTCGAATAAAATTAAATGCATGTTTGATTTTACCCAAAATTCAAACTTACTCCAATCAATCGCAATCTAGCTCCATCGCGTAGTGTTCACGAATACGAGCCCAATGCAATTCGTTTCGTGCGTTTCCAACCTCGTATGACAAAGTTAAAGCATTTTAAAGTTTGAACGATTTAATATAAATAATTTACAACTTATATTTTAAATTTCAAACCCTACACTATCTGGACCCTTCGTTTCCATTGCTTAGATCTCGGCCGCTCACCCCCACTTTCTTCCTCATCGTGATTTTCGAACGCAGGAACCCATTCGAGCCGCCCCCAAACCCTAGATGACGCGGCCTATTCGAGCACCTTAACAATGATCAGCTAGTGCCATTCAGCAGCACTCGATCGCCCCTACTCTCGCCTATGAGCACGTCGAGCTCGGCCCTAGGTGGCTTTCTCGAAAATCGTGCACGACACGGCCACGAACGCGGCTGATTTTAGGGCTCTACGATGCTTCGTTTCAAATCTCGACCGTTCATATTATAGATCGTGTCAAGCTCTACAATTTTTGTTTAGGAAGTTTGTCGTAAGTGTTGATGGATTTGAAAAATATGAGGGAGGAAGATAAGCTAATTTCATCCATTGGTAGAAAGGGTGGCGGCTGAAGCTTTTAGCCCTAGGGTTTTTGCAAATTGCAAGAAATGGCGGCCTTTTATAGAAAATTACGCGACAGTATTCACCCGAAATTTTTCCGAACTCCAAATGAAGCGTGCCGCCTGGCGTTTATAATATTTTACCCCCATTCCCAACGCAATGGAATATGTATCGGGAGCCAATTCGATCAAATTTGGAAGATAAGTTTTTAAATCGACTATTTAAATTCAAAATTCACTCGAATCGATTTCTGTGCGTTTTAGCTTGCCCCGGACAAACCATAAGTCCAATTGACACAAAATTTGAAACCATACAATAATATAACATTATGGATCCGATGAAACTATTTTCGTCGATATCCGAGACTGTTTGAAAAATGGATATTTTTACTCGTCAATTAAATATTAAAATATTCAATTTCTACAATTTGACTTTTAATTCGATTTTAAAAGTTCTATAACCTTATTCTAACTCCAACATGATTTAATACAACTTTAAAAATAAATTTTAATCAAATTAAACCAAATTTCCGATTATTTCTGTAATTTCACATATTAAATAATCGATTTAATTATCCAGTTAAATCTAGATATTCGAAATTTAATTCACTTAGCTTATAAAATTCATCCATGAATATTTAAAATTAATTAAATATACGAATTTCAATTGACAGAAGTTCTGGGTCGTTACAACATGTGTACGTGCAAACGTGTGTATATGCAGGCTCTAGTGTATTTGAAACTTTATGACTTATTTTCGTATTGCACCTGAGTTGAATCGAGCCTCAGCTCGAGTTTGACCTTGTGCTCACTTGTCCCTACAATTTTATCAAGTGTATATTGGTGTGAATGGCCTTGTGACATGTATAGTGATACACTATGCATGTTGCAAGCTGTTTGTGTAAGATGAATTCGAAATAAATGATGACAAACAACCTAAATAATTAAGGCAAATACAATTTGGAAACACACATTTTTATTGTATACTACAAAATATTTCATTTTCAATTTTACCACGTTAGTGTTTATTTTACAGTTAATTCAGATGCTGGATTCAATCTGGAATAGAGTTGAAGATAAATTCGAGTGAATGAGTGATATGGAGTGAGATGAATATTGTAAATTGAAATTTTGATGCAATCGAAATTGTAATGTAATTGAAATTATGTATGTATAGTGAGAGTTCAAATTTGTACTATTCAAAATTGTAGTAAAATATTTGTTTGAATAAAATATTTGTTTGAATTTAAATTCTGTGTTGTTTATTTTATTCAACGTATATTTATTTAACTATGAAAAATAAAATAATATAATAACAAATACATTTAAATGAATATATATATATATATATATATATATATATTATCATCAAACAATAATCATATACTAGCATAGTCAGCAACCCTTTAATGATAACAGACATATATTTAAGATTTTGAATTTATTAAATATATTTTGTCATTGATGAACTCTATTTTCTCCCTCTATTTGAATGCTCCTTCTCTACAACAAGGCTCCTCCTTCATATATGCATGAAAATAAATAAAAATATGCAAATGAACCTACATGGGAATATGTAATTAAAAAACAAAATATTTGAACTTTAATTGCCAAAATCTTAACTTTCCTCTCCCCTTTTTGTTATCAGCAAAAGAGTAATAGTGTTGGAAAAATAGAGATACGGTGATAGACACTAATATAACATTAATACCCAGTCGAGTATAAATATTTAATTTCAATAGAAAATCAAACAAAAATCATAAATACCCTGTTAGGCGCATATTCCACTGTAGAGTGATATGGGTGATGTCAGCATATAAAACCATATAGTTGTGTCTATTTGTGGTATATTTATATCAAGAATTTGAATATCTACTAACGATGCGTAATTGTTAGGACTTTTAAATGATATTTGTAGTATTCCCAATTTTAAAAAAATGAATTTCAGGCATCTTCTAACCATGCATAACCGTGAGGACTTTTAAATAGGATTAGAATCAACTTGTCTATTTAAAAATTAATTTTGATATGTGTTTCATAATGCATAACCGTGAGGACTTTTAAATGAGCATGAAAGCACATAAACAAATATTCCAAGTAATTCACCCATGCATAACCGTGAGGACTTCCAAATGAGAGTGAATACTTTAGACGTTTTTATTGCTAAAAAATAAAATAAAAACGAATAAATTGCCATTTAAAATACCACATTTTGACATACTATATTGGATTTTGATGAGTGATGGTCATTAGAAATACGATAGAAATAGAGATGGTCGTGGATTCCGGAAGGAGTTTTATAAGAAAAATGCCTGCTAATTGGAAATCAGTTAAAATAAAAAACATGTAGATATTTTCTTTTAAAATGTGATGCAATAAATGAATGTCTCTACATAAAACACATTCTACTAGTAATTTTTCTATCAACTAGACTACTGACTACATCTGAATTTTCCTTTGACTCAAGATTATCATTAGTTGGATGTCATAGACCAGACGGTCAAGTTGCAACAAAAACCTTATAATCATTTTACAGCTTCTAAATGAAATTCTTTGAATTTGAATTGAAAATGTGCACATAAACCTCAAGTGAACATAGTGCCAGATCTAGAAGCAATAAAATAAAACAATATATCCATGCATATCTAGAGTAATCATCAACCAACATAGTACACTATCTCTTACCACCTAAACTTTTAATATCGTTAATCCAAACGAATCTATATGAATTAGTTTAAGGATGACAAAAAGGATTGGTCAACGTTTTTACATAATTCGGACCCAGAATTAACATTTATTTCCTTATCACATAACTAGCTGATTTATATCAAATTATGGTGCAGATTTTCACATTTAATATATCGCTCAAGATAAATATATCGTTACCTATTTTACCTTCACGATAATTTTTCGTTGATACCCAATGTGACTCTGCCACCTTTGTACTAGGCAAACGAACTTTGATTTGTTGCCCGTCTTGTGCCTGGAATAGCCAGAATCCAGGTAATTGTTGTTCCTTAGCCTGCCACCACACCTATATGAGAAAAGATTTTTGTGACCTATTTGTTTTTATAGGTCCATGGTTATTGGTGACAAAAGGTTTTGAAAAATATGTTTGTGTAGACCCAAGACAATTTATATTTGTTCCTTTGGGCACCTAGATTTGTTTGACTTTAAGAGATTTTATATTCGCGCCTTTTGGAACCCAAATTGGTATGATTTGCACGTTTATGGGTCTATACCAACAAATGTTGTGATTTTGCCCAGTTTTTCTACAAATTGTGCAATCCGATTTGACACGATTGGTTTTACTTCTAACTTTTTTCGATTGAGTGCACCCAAGTCCTTGTCTAACAGTATTAACAGTTTGTTTCCCTAATAAGATATTTAGCGATCTTTCTCCTTTGGAAATTTTTTCTAAAGTTGTAGATAATTGTTGGACTTGTGTTTTGAGCGATTCATTTTCATTCAATAATTGAGTGCACTTTTTAATAGAATCTTATCTTCTAGTATTTTCACTTTCTTCCAAAATCAGAATTTCATTTTCAAGTGACTTAATTTTAATTTCTGATTTTTTAACTTCTTCTTCAAATGATGGACACTTGTCACACTTAGGGCTCTTATTTCGATAGTTTTTAACCAATTGATCAAGTTGTTTATTTAATTCTACCAAACTATCTCTTTGTGCTTAATTTTAGCGTATTTCTCCCTAAGTTTTTCAAAAAAACCATTTACTTAATGAAAATATATAAGGAATTCCGAATGAGTAAGTTTTGATACCTCGCTTAGCTCGTCGTCATCAGTGTCAATTGTTTCTCCTTGAAGACACAGTTTTGCCTTTTCATTTTCACTGCCAGTTCTTTCATCACTTTCATCCCAAGTAGTTGCAAAACTTCTCCTTTTCCGTTTCTTTCCTTGGCCGAGTCGATTCTGAGGACATTTTGACTTGATATAACCAGGTTTATTGCACTTGTGACATATGGTCTCCTGCTCTTCTGAGTTGTCTAATACTTTTGACTGTTCTGCTTTTCAATTGTTGATTTAGAGCTGGATTTCCATATTTGCGATTCCACTTTTTGAATCTCTTTATTATTAGTGCCAATTCATCTTCACCATCATCGTCATCTTCACTTTTAGTTGTTCCTTTGAGAGCTATTGATTTCTTTCGAGTATCACTCCCTTCATGCTCTTCCTTGAATTTCATTTCTAGCTCATAAGTGGTGAGATTTCCAACAAGTTCTTCAATTTTAATTGTTTCAAATCCTTTGATTCTTGAATGGCAGTAACTTTCACTTCAAAATTTCATGGAAGGACTCTGAGCACTTTTCGAACTATTTCCAATTCTGTGTATGGTTTACTAAGAGCATTTAATTTGTATACAAGATTAAAAAGTCGTTCATATATCTCTTTGACATTTTCATCCTTGGCTATTATGAAGTTCTCGTATTTTCTACTAAGCATGGCAAGGCGAGATTCTTTGACTTGAGAGGTTCCTTCATGAGTCGCCTCAAGTGTGTGCCAGATTTTCTGTGCAGTTAGACAGTGTGAGACACGATTAAATTCAATTTTGATGTAGTGAACAAATGATAGAATTCATAGCTTTAGCATTAGCGTTCTGCAGATTATTTTCAAGATCTATCCATTTATCCATTTGTTTTTCAATTTCTTGATTATCTACCACTACAGTTGGTGTCCTATATCCTATCTCAACAATATTCCAAGCATCAATAGTTTTCATAAAAAAATTCATTCTACTTTTCCAACATGAATATTCACCATTCAACATGGATGGCCAAACTATGGACCAACCTTCAGCAAAAGCATTATTATAGGAAGACATTTAAAAAAAATCAAAATTTTAAAACAAAAATTGGTTTTTTTGTTCCTAACTCTGATACCACTTGTAGGATCGATTCACTCTAGAGGGGGGGTGAATAGGGTGATACTAATAAAAATAAAAATAAAAATTAATGCAATATATATAATAATTGCAGCACAGGTAATAGTAGAATAATAAAAGCAGAAATAGAACAACACAGATTTACCCAGCTTCAGCAAAACCCTACCTACGTGCTGCCCCTAAGGTTTCTACAAGAAATTAAGTAGTCAGACGCTTACACACGTAAACTTGTGACACCTGCTATCGACTAACCTAACTCTACGCTCAAAATCCTACCACAACTCAGCCACTGAGTTGCGAATTTTTGAACTACACTATGGTAGTTCTTAACCCAGTCGCATGACTATAATTTTGCAAAAGTTTAAAGAAAATTACAGATGAAATAAAACATAATAAAAAACCTAATTTTATAATTGAGCTTAATATAAAAACAAAGTCCAGCCCAAATATTAAATCAAAGAGACGTCTTTTTTTCCTTTCTAGTAGAATATTCAGCCGATCGTTCTATGCTTTATAAAATCAATGTCTGCTTCCTTTGCTCGCGAATACTTGGGCTTCGTGATTGAATTGAAGCGCCGCTTATTATCGATCGATTGGGGATTAATATACTTCAATTGGCTTCATCAATCGTCTCTTTGGCTGATTTTTTCTTACGGTTGCTTCTCTATTGAGTTTGATTAATAGTATGTGATTTTCCTTTTCGATTTATGATTACGCTTGACTCGATTTTGCTTTGGAACTTAGTTTCAATTCGAATTATTTATTTTTGATTTTCTTCGATGAGTTGCTCTCAAATTTTTCTTGAACTCGAATCCAATAATTGCCGATGATAATGTGGGAATTTATAGGGATTAAAAAACCTAAATTTTCGTTCGTATATTTGAATTTGAATTCTTCACTTGCTTCGATTTTCCATGCTCGGCCCTTCGATTTTGATTGAATGCTGGTGATTATTCTGACTTGTTCATTACTGACTTGCTTGAATAGTTTGAGTCGGTTCCATTATTTTTCTCCTATGATCATAGAATTTGAATTTTGGAGACTTCGACTTGTTCACGTTACTACATATACCTCTTTTTGAAAATGTATGACCCACGGTTTGATTTACTATTAAACACTGCTGCTTCATTCATATTCTGGCAATATTCGAATTTTTGATAGCACTTCATGTTAGTGTGGATACTTTGAAATTTTCATATTGGATGCATATTTCCGGTCTGGTTCAATTATGAACTGTAACCATTGCTCCATTTGATGTCGCCACTGTTTTATTTGAGTCTTCATGTATGTTTGTAAGTGTTTGATTAGCGCATGCTTATGTTGCTATGTTCACCTCTTCATACCTGAACTAATATACGTGTACTCTGGTTCATGTTGATATGTTGTGTTCAATTGGTAGCTGCAGTGTCATATGGTCTTGTATATGCACATGTCTCCCAAACCATGTTTCTATTCTCTGGCGTTACTCTAAGTCTAGTTGTCTTGATGCATTGTAGTCTAGTCTAGTTGAGTCACTTATCCGGTACTGCATTTTCTTCGAGTCATATTTGAAATGATTCATAAGCTAACTTGTATTCCAAATAGTTTGTTTGTGTTGAATATGCGCTTATATGTTTTTGTTTGATGATAATAAACATATATATTCATTTAAATGTATTTGGTAATGTACTATTTTGTTTTTTTTTCATAGATTAAATAAATATTTGTTGAATAAAATAAATTACACAGAATTTGAATTTGAATTTAAACAGAACAAGTTACACAGAATTTGAATGGAATTTGAATTCAAATAGAAATTTTATTCAAACAAATATTTATTACAATCTTGAATAGTACAAATTCATGCTCTCACTATACATGTACAATTTAGAATACATCACGATTTCAATTTACATTAACAACCTCACTACATATCACTCACACTCGTATTTTGTCTTCAACTGCATTCCAGTTTGAATCCAGCATTTGAGAAATCTGCAAAAAAAAAATTCACTAACGCAGTAAAATTGAAAAAGAAATGTTTTTGCAATATAAAATGAAATATGATTTTTGAAATTATGGTTTGCCTCGGTTATTTGGGTTGTTCGTCATAATTTACATTTGAATTCATCATACACGAACAGTGTGACATGCACAGTGTGTCACTGTACATGCCACAAGGCCATGCACATTGCTACACACTTGATAATGCTACAGGGAAAGGTGAGCACAGGTCAAACCCAAATGAAAAGCCGGGTTCAACTCACATGCAATATATTGAAAATCATGACACGAGCACAAGGTCAAACCCGAGTTTTAAAACTGTGTTCAACACAAGGCAACATGAAAAATGCAGAGCTTTGACAAATCAAAAGTGCATCAAAGCCAGTTCAATGTGGATAGCAACAGCAAAAAGGGACTGCAACAAACATGTATGCAACATCAAGTCAGGCATGAAGAGAACACAGTGAAGAGACCAAGTGCACGACTAAACTAACAAATGCAACTCGACAAACAGCAAGACCAAACTGCACAAGTGACCACAAAGACAACAGCCAGTGCCAACAAATGTCCAGAGATCAAGTTCATATGCAAAGTGCAGAACAATCAAAAGAGACAGTACACAAATGCAAGACCAAAGATATGACATCAACAGTGAAGAACATGGATGTCAAAGGCAAGACACATGTCAATGCAACACTGCATGCAACATGGTGCAGAAACAAAACTAAGGATGATACAATACAGTGAACATGGAGCTATGCAAGACCAGAGTATTACAGTATACACAAAACTGCCACAAGATACAGTAATGCAACAGTGACCAACCAAAGGTTCAAGTAAATCAAAGTGTGCAACTCGAGAACAGTGAAAGTGCAGACCAAATGCAATATGCAACATGGCCAAGACTACAAACAACTGCATAGGACTGTAACAACCAGAATGGAAGCAACTACACCAATGCAAACTCAATATAGAAATGCACAGTGAATAATGCAACATGGTAAAGGAACAGTGATACAATGTCAATGTCAATGCCAGAGACAAAGCATCACAAGCATATCAACTTAGCAACAGCCAGTCCAATGAACAAAGAACACAAGTACAAGCAAATAAATGCAATTCGAAGTAATATAACAGCAACTACAGGCCACAACATGTTAATGCAAGAACAAGCCAGCAGATACATGAAAAATGCAAGTAACTCATGCAACAGACTCAAGAGAATGCAATAACATGTCAACAGTAATGACACAGCAACAAGGCAGAACACAAAATGCATACCACCAAGTTCAACAACATCAAGTATTATCAAGTACATAATGAATGCATCAATAACCCAAATGAAGATCACAAGTATAAACAATTAATGATTCAACTGGCCAGGTCATATACACAAGTGACAACTACAAAGTCAGAGAAATTCACGAAGACAAAATTGACCGAGATCAAAATCAAGACAAGTGTGTATCTGTAATCTTTGAAAAAGTCAAAACAAATAAAACAGGAAAGTTTTCTTTGCCGTATGACTCAAGGCAATCGAACGCTACAGAATAGAAGCCGTGCGCATCAGGCAACAGAAAATTAGGAAAGTGTAAACGAGTACGAACAAATTCGAGTGTCTCGTATTTCATATAAATACATCACCAAACTATCATCATCGGCAATTAAGTTAAAGAGCAAGCAATCAAACGAGCAACAAAAGAAATTACATACCGAAATCATCAACAACTCGATCATGAGAGAACGAGCTGTCAACGCAAATCAATCATCAGAGAACAAGCAAGCCGAGCAACGCAATCTCAAAGTCAACAATCGATCATCAGAAATCGAGCACGAGAAAGAGCCGAAAGCCTCAGTTTGGATCGATAACACAAAGCCCTAATTTCAGTAAGAAGAAGATCGGCCGACATTATTCTCAGGAGAAGAAAGGAATGGGTCAAAGAATAACAGTGGATCGGGTTAAAGAAAAACAAGGGGCCGGCCTTGTTTGTTTTAAAAAGGGCTTTACTTACTTTTTGTTTAGGGTTTAATTATAAAGGGGTTTTTAGTTTTTATTTTGAGAAAAAATTATGCATTCAAGTCCGTATTTTAATTTTTGCTCCTGGTTTTAATTTTGAAGTTTTTCTTTTCTTTTCGAGTCAAAGAATTTGTAAATCACCACCTAGGGTTAAGGTAGTGTCAGATTGTCTAGTTAGAATTAGTTCAGTGAGCAGGGTGTGGGAGTTTGCAAAGCTCTATAGGCGGGAGCAGTGTTTGCGAGTAAGCGAAACTCTATAGGCGGGATCAGGGTGTGCGAGTCTAGTAGAGTGTTTGTGAGCGGGAGCAAAAGGGTCTGCGAGTCTAGTAGAGTGTTTGTAAGCGTGATACTGTTTAATTCTAATAGAAATCTGGGAATGCAGCAGTAGGCAGGGGTTGCCGAAGATGGGTAAATTTTGTGTGTGATTTACTTTTCAGCATATTTATTTCTGCAGTTTATTTCTGTGTTTAATTCGAGAAAATTTGCTATAACCCTATTCACCCCCCCTCTAGGGTTAATCTAGATCCTACAAGTGGTATCAGAGCAAGGTATTTTTCTTTAACTCTAGAGTCATGAATCCGTCAAATAGTGCTTTTTCTGAGGGGCAATCTATAGTTAGGCCACCCATGTTTAACGGGAATGATTATGCTTATTGGAAAGTTAGGATGAGTATTTACCTTAGTTCTGTTGATTATGATGTTTGGGATATTATTGAAACTGGCTATAAACCTCCCACTATAATCGTTGGTGATACTGAGATTCCAAAACCTAAGAATAGGTGGGATGCTAACGATAATAGATTGAAAACGACAAATGCTAAAGCCATGAATGCTTTGATATGTGCTCTTGATAAAAATGAATTTAATAGAATTTCTCATTGTACAACAGCACAGGAAATTTGGCACACTTTGGAGGTGACACACGAAGGAACTTCTCAAGTCAAGGAGTCTCGTCTAGCCCTATTCAGCAATGAATACGAAAACTTTGTGATGGACAAAGGCGAGAGCATAAAGGACATGTTTGGACGCTTTTCAACTTTGGTGTACAACGCTAGAGCGCTTGGGAAGGTATTCAGTGAGGTAGAGCTTGTGCGGAAGATACTACGAGTCTTACCGATGAACTTTGAGGCAAAAGTCACGGAAATCCAAGAATCAAAAGATTTGAGTAAACTAAGAATGGAGGAGTTGATTGGTAACTTGATGACATATGAGCTTGAGTTAAAAGCAAAGGAAGAACGCAACAACTCCGAACCAAAGAAGAAGACGATTGCCTTAAAGAGCAAAGAAGAAAGCGATGAAGAAGGAGAAGATCCAATTGAAGAGCTTGCAATGGCTGTCAATAATCTTAGAAAATGGTCGAGATTCAAGCCACGCAAGAAGAAAACAAGTCGTGATAGGCCAAAAGATTCTGACAATTCCGATAATGAACCGACATGCTTTAACTGCAAGAAGCCCGGACACTTCATACAAAAATGCCCACTTCTCAAAAACAACAAAGGAAAGAAAAAGACGAAGAAGGTATTTGCAGCGACTTGGGATGGTGAAGAAGGAGAGGAAGTTTCGGATGGCAGCTCATAGGAGGTTAACTTGTGTCTTATGGCGAAATCAGAATCAGAAGCAAGCTCTGAGGAATCTAGTGAGGCAGGTGAGTATTCCTATAGAGATCTTGTTTTTATGTGTCTTGATCTCACTAAAGTAGTTGATGCTCTTGAATCTAAAATTGAAAAACTGAAAACTGATAGGAGAGAACTTGCTCGTGAAAATTTTAGGTTAGAAACTGAACTTGAAAATATTCAAAACCTAGACTGTAAAAATTGTAAAATTTTAGATTCAGAATTGACAAGACTTAAGAATAGCTTTGAGAATCTTGAAAAAGAAAACTTGAATCTTAAGGAAACCATCGACACCAGGAAAAAGGATTTTATAAATCGATGCACCTCACTTGTCACTGAAAACACAACACTAAAAACCAAAGTCCAAAATCTTGAGAAATCTTTGAATAACTTTTCAAGAGGCGAAAAATCTTTCCACATGCTATTGGGAAATCAAATTTTTGCTAACAACAGAAAAGGACTAGGTTTTGGGAAAACACAAGTTGAGGATAATGCAAAAGGGAAGAGTGCCTTTGATAGATGTGAAATAATTGGACATCGTGTTGAAAATTGTAGTCATAGGAACAAGAACACAAAATTTATACAAGTTTGGGTTCCTAAGAATTCTACAAACAAATTTCATGTCTATTGGAACAAGAATAAAAGGACTAAACAAGTTTGGGTTCCAAAGGGTTTGTTTATTCATAATGCTTCTGCCACTAACAATCATGGACCTAGAAATAGGTCACAAAAATCTTTCATCGTGTAGGTGTGGTGGCAGGCTAAGGAACAACAACGGCGTTCTTTGGATTTTGGCTGTTCCAGAAACACAACGGGCAACATAGCAAAGTTCCTTAGCCTAGTATAAAGGTGACAGAATCACAATGGGCAATCATAAAGGTAAATCAGATGAAGGTATATTAAATGTGATAATCTGCACCATATTCTGAATTAAATCAGCCAAAATTGTGATAATGATGTGATGTCTTTAATTCTGACTTATTGATATGATTTTTCTTTTGACTTGTTCTTATTTATGACCTTGATTTGTGCTTAAATGATGACCAATCAGATTTTCAGCTTTGAACTAATCCATATAAATTTGTTCGGTCAAATGATGGTATTTTATTGATCCTTGATTACTCATGCTACACGTAGATATATTTTGACATTTTGGTCACTGCTTGTAAATTTGCACGATTTCAAATTTCATGTGAAAGCTGTTAAAAAGGATTTTAAGAAATTGTTGAAACTTCAGGAAATTGTTTTTGAAATAATTATGATGTTGATTGACTGTTGATTACTCATGAATATAATTGTTTATCCTATGGTTTCTGAAATTAACACCATGATATTTGTTTGAGTGTGAACATGGCTTCATTTCAAATTTCATTCTTAAATAGTTTGTTGAAATTTCACAATATGGTCTTTGACATCCAACGAGTGAATATTGAGTGAAATTTAAATTCAGATGCAGATTTCACTGGTAATATAGTTAATAGAAAAATTACTAGTGGAACGTGATTAATCTTCGAAACATTCATCTGCAGCATCGTTTTTTTCAAAGAAAATATCTGCATATTTTTCACTTGAAACAATTTTCAAATAGCAGAAATTTTTCTCATATAACCCCTTCGAGAAAATCATGTTTGACCATATTTTCAGGTTATTCATTTTTATCTGATTTTAAATGACAAATTTTGACTAATCCGACTCCCTACTAATTATCAAAAAGATAAATAGTGATTGAAAAGGTGATAAGTTTGATATTTAACATACATTACTCAAGAGAGTATATTTGGAAAATTTCTTTAGGAATTCAAACAAGAGTTATAAAACTTTTTGTTGGGTAAAGATTCCATGACCATTTCTATATCTATCATTATTTCTATCGACCATGGTTTATCAAATATTCAATATAGTTTGTCGATATGTGGTACTATAATCAGGAATCATTTGTTTTTTCATGTCACGTTTTTTAAAAATAAATAAATATCCAAAGTATTCACTCTCATTTAAAAGTCCTCACGGTTATGCATGGGTGAATTACTTGGATTTTTTATTATGTGCTTCCATACTCATTTAAAAGTCCTTACGGTTATGCATGTATGGAACGCATATCAAAATTAATTGCTTAAATAGACAAGTTGATTCTAATCCCATTTAAAAGTCCTCACGGTCATGCGTGGTTAGAAGATACTTGATTTCATTTTTAAAATTAAATTCGAATACTACTAATCTCATTTAAAAGTCCTAACGGTTATGCATGATTGTAGATATTCAAATTCCTGATATAAATGTACCACAAGAAGATTGAACTGTATGATTTTATATGCACATCATATCCATCATTTCTAAAGTGGAATATGCGCCTAACAAGGGTAGTTATGGTTTTTGTTTGATTCTTATTGAAGTTTAATATTTATATTCAATTTGAGTTTAATGTTGGATTAATATTGATCACTTTATCTCTATTTTTCTCTCACGCTATTATTCTTTTGCTGAGAACAAAAGGGGGAGAGAAAAGTTAAGATTTTTTCAAATAGAATCAAGCAAAGGTCAAATAATTTTCCATTTGCATCTAGGCTTATTTGAATATTTCTATTTGTATGCATATATGTAGGGGGAGCATCATGTAGAGAGGAAGCATTTAAATAGGGGGAGCAATTAGAGTATATAATTGGTCAAATACATTTAACACGATCAAAATCTTAAATATATGTTTGTTATCATCAAAATGGGGAGATTGTTGAATATGCGCTTATATTTTTTTGTTTGATGATAATAAACATATATATTCATTTAAATGTATTTGGTAATGTACTATTTTGTTTTTTTCATAGATTAAATAAATATTTGTTGAATAAAATAAATTACACAGAATTTGAATTTGACTTCAAACAGAACAAGTTACACAGAATTTGAATGGAATCTGAATTCAAATAGAAATTTTATTCAGACAAATATTTATTACAATCTTGAATAGTACAAATTCATGCTCTCACTATACATATACAATTTAGAATACATCACGATTTCAATTTACATTAACAACCTCACTACATATCACTCACACTCGTATTTTGTCTTCAACTGCATTCCAGTTTGAATCCAGCATCTGAGAAATCTGCAAAAAAAAATTCACTAACGCAGTAAAATTGAAAAAAAAATGTTTTTGCAATATAAAATGAAATATGATTTTTGAAATTATGGTTTGCCTCGGTTATTTGGGTTGTTCGTCATAATTTACATTTGAATTCATCATACACGAACAGTGTGACATGCACAGTGTATCACTGTACATGCCACAAGGCCGTTCACATTGGTATACACTTGATAATGCTACAGGGACAGGTGAGCACAGGTCAAACCCAAATTAAAAGCCGGGTTCAACTCACATGCAATATATTGAAAATCACGGCACGAGCACAAGGTCAAACCCGAGTTTTAAAACTGGGTTCAACACAAGGTAACATGAAAAATGTAGAGCTTTGACAAATCAAAAGTGCATCAAAGCCAGTTCAATGTTGATAGAAACAGCAAAAAGGGACTGCAACAAACATGTATGCAGCATCAAGTCAGGCATGAAGAGAACACAGTGAAGAGACCAAGTGCATGACTAAACTAACAAATGCAACTCGACAAACAGCAAGACCAAACTGCACAAGTGACCACAAAGACAACAGCCAGTGCCAACAAATGTCCAAAGACCAAGTTCATATGCAAAGTGCAGAACAATCAAAAGAGACAGTACACAAATGCAAGACCAAAGATATGACATCAACAGTGAAGAACATGGATGTCAAAGGCAAGACACATGTCAATGCAACACTGCATGCAACATGGTGCAGAAACAAAACTAAGGACGATACAATACAGTTAACATGGAGCTATGCAAGACCAGAGTATTACAGTATACACAAAACTGCCACAAGATACAGTAATGCAACAGTGACCAACCAAAGGTTCAAGTAAATCAAAGTGTGCAACTCGAGAACAGTGAAAGTGCAGACCAAATGCAATATGCAACATGGCCAAGACTACAAGCAACTGCATAGGACTGTAACAACCAGAATGGAAGCAACTACACCAATGCAAACTCAATATAGAAATGCACAGTGAATAATGCAACATGGTAAAGGAACAGTGATACAATGTCAATGTCAATGCCAGAGACAAAGCATCATAAGCATATCAGCTTAGCAACAGCCAGTCCAATGAACAAAGAACACAAGTACAAGCAAATAAATGCAATTCGAAGTAATATAACAGCAACTACAGGCCACAACATGTTAATGCAAGAACAAGCCAGCAGATACATGAAAAATGCAAGTAACTCATGCAACAGACTCAAGAGAATGCAACAACATGTCAACAGCAATAAAACAGCAACAAGGCAGACCACAAAATGCATACCACCAAGTTCAACAACATCAAGTATTATCAAGTACATAATGAATGCATCAATAACCCAAATGAAGATCACAAGTATGAAAAGTTAATGATTCAACTGGCCAGGTCATATACACAAGTGACAACTACAAAGTCAGAGAAACTCACGAAGACAAAATTGACGGAGATCAAAATCAAGACAAGTGTGTATCTGTAATCTTTGGAAAAGTCAAAACAAATAAAACAGGAAAGTTTTCTTTGCCGTATGACTCAAGGCAATCGAACGCTACAGAATAGAAGCCGTGCGCATCAGGCAACAGAAAATTAGAAAAGTGTAAACGAGTACGAACAAATTCGAGTGTCTCGAATTTCATATAAATACATCACCAAACTATCATCATTGGCAATTAAGTTAAAGAGCAAGCAATCAAACGAGCAACAAAAGAAATTACATACCGAAATCATCAACAACTCGATCATTAGAGAACGAGCTGTCAACGCAAATCAATCATCAGAGAACAAGCAAGCCGAGCAACGCAATCTCAAAGTCAACAATCGATCATCAGAAATCGAGCACGAGCAAGAGCCGAAAGCCTCAGTTTGGATCGATAGCACAAAGCCCTAATTTCAGAAAGAAGAAGATCGGCCAACATTATTCTCAGGAGAAGAAAGGAACGAGTCAAAGAATAACAGTGGATCGGATTAAAGAAAAACAAGGGGCCGGCCTTGTTTGTTTTAAAAAGGGCTTTACTTACTTTTTGTTTAGGGTTTAATTATAAAGGGGTTTTTAGTTTTTATTTTGAGAAAAAATTACGCATTCAAGTCCGTATTTTAATTTTTGCTCCTGATTTTAATTTTGAAGTTGTTTTTTTCTTTTCGAGTCAAAAAATTTGTAAATCACCACCTAGGGTTTAGGTAGTGTCAGATTGTCTAGTTAGAATTAGTTCAGTGAGCAGGGTGTGGGAGTTTGCAAAGCTCTATAGGCGGGAGCAGTGTTTGCGAGTAAGCGAAACTCTATAGGCGGGAGCAGGGTGTGCGAGTCTAGTAGAGTGTTTGTGAGCGGGAGCAAAAGGGTCTGCGAGTCTAGTAGAGTGTTTGTAAGCATGATACTGTTTAATTCTAATAGAAATCTGGGAATGCAGCAGTAGGCAGGGGTTGCCGAAGATGGGTAAATTTTGTGTGTGATTTACTTTTCAGCATATTTATTTCTGCAGTTTATTTCTGTGTTTAATTCGAGAAAATTTGTTATAACCCTATTCACCCCCCCTCTAGGGTTAATCTAGATCCTACAAGTGGTATCAGAGCAAGGTATTTTTCTTTAACTCTAGAGTCATGAATCCGTCAAATAGTGCTTTTTCTGAGGGGCAATCTATAGTTAGGCCACCCATGTTTAACGGGAATGATTATGCTTATTGGAAAGTTAGGATGAGTATTTACCTTAGTTCTGTTGATTATGATGTTTGGGATATTATTGAAACTGGGTATAAACCTCCCACTATAATCGTTGGTGATACTGAGATTCCAAAACCTAAGGATAGGTGGGATGCTAACGATAATAGATTGAAAACGACAAATGCTAAAGCCATGAATGCTTTGATATGTGCTCTTGATAAAAATGAATTTAATAGAATTTCTCATTGTACAACAGCACAGGAAATTTGGCACACTTTGGAGGTGACACACGAAGGAACTTCTCAAGTCAAGGAGTCTCGTCTAGCCCTATTCAGCAATGAATACGAAAACTTTGTGATGGACAAAGGCGAGAGCATAAAGGACATGTTTGGACGCTTTTCAACTTTGGTGTACAACGCTAGAGCGCTTGGGAAGGTATTCAGTGAGGTAGAGCTTGTGCGGAAGATACTACGAGTCTTACCGATGAACTTTGAGGCAAAAGTCACGGAAATCCAAGAATCAAAAGATTTGAGTAAACTAAGAATGGAGGAGTTGATTGGTAACTTGATGACATATGAGCTTGAGTTAAAAGCAAAGGAAGAACGCAACAACTCCGAACCAAAGAAGAAGACGATTGCCTTAAAGAGCAAAGAAGAAAGCGATGAAGAAGGAGAAGATCCAATTGAAGAGCTTGCAATGGCTGTCAATAATCTTAGAAAATGGTCGAGATTCAAGCCACACAAAAAGAAAACAAGTCGTAATAGGCCAAAAGATTCTAACAATTCCGATAATGAACCGACGCGCTTTAACTGCAAGAAGCGCGGACACTTCATACAAAAATGCCCACTTCTCAAAAACAACAAAGGAAAGAAAAAGACGAAGAAGGTATTTGCAGCGACTTGGGATGATGAAGAAGGAGAGGAAGTTTCGGATGGCAGCTCAGAGGAGGTTAACTTGTGTCTTATGGCGAAATCAGAATCAGAAGCAAGCTCTGAGGAATCTAGTGAGGCAGGTGAGTATTCCTATAGAGATCTTGTTTTTATGTGTCTTGATCTCACTAAAGTAGTTGATGCTCTTGAATCTAAAATTGAAAAACTGAAAACTGATAGGAGAGAACTTGCTCGTGAAAATTTTAGGTTAGAAACTGAACTTGAAAATATTCAAAACCTAGACTGTAAAAATTGTAAAATTTTAGATTCAGAATTGAGAAGACTTAAGAATAGCTTTGAGAATCTTGAAAAAGAAAACTTGAATCTTAAGGAAACCATCGACACTAGGAAAAAGGATTTTATAAATCGATGCACCTCACTTGTCACTGAAAACACAACACTAAAAACCAAAGTCCAAAATCTTGAGAAATCTTTGAATAACTTTTCAAGAGGCGAAAAATCTTTCAGCATGCTATTGGGAAATCAAATTTTTGCTAACAACAGAAAAGGACTAGGTTTTGGGAAAACACAAGTTGAGGATAACGCAAAAGGGAACAGTGTCTTTGATAGATGTGAAATAATTGGACATCGTGTTGAAAACTGTAGTCATAGGAACAAGAACACAAAATTTATACAAGTTTGGGTTCCTAAGAATTCTACAAACAAATTTCATGTCTATTGGAACAAGAATAAAAGGACTAAACAAGTTTGGGTTCCAAAGGGTTTGTTTATTCATAATGCTTCTGCCACTAACAATCATGGACCTAGAAATAGGTCACAAAAATCTTTCATCGTGTAGGTGTGGTGGCAGGCTAAGGAACAATAACGGTGTCCTCTCGATTTTGGCTGTTCCAGAAACACAACGGGCAACATAGCAAAGTTCCTTAGCCTAGTATAAAGGTGACAGAATCACAATGGGCAATCACGAGAAATTATCATAAAAGTAAAACAGGTGAAGGTATATTAAATGTGATAATCTGCACCATATTCTGAATTAAATCAGCCAAAATTGTGATAATGATGTGATGTCTTTAATTCTAACTTATTGATATGATTTTTCTTTTGACTTGTTCTTATTTATGACCTTGATTTTTGCTTAAATGATGACCAATCAGATTTTCAGCTTTGAACTAATCCATATAAATTTGTTCGGTCAAATGATGGTATTTTATTGATCCTTGATTACTCATGCTACACGTAGATATATTTTGACATTTTGGTCACTGCTTGTAAATTTGCACGATTTCAAATTTCATGTGAAAGCTGTTAAAAAGGATTTTAAGAAATTGTTGAAACTTCAAGAAATTGTTTTTGAAATAATTATGATGTTGATTGACTGTTGATTACTCATGAATATAATTGTTTATCCTATGGTTTCTGAAATTAACACCATGATATTTGTTTGAGTGTGAACATGGCTTCATTTCAAATTTCATTCTTAAATAGTTTGTTGAAATTTCACAATATGGTCTTTGACATCCAACGAGTGAATATTGAGTGAAATTTAAATTCAGATGCAGATTTCACTGGTAATATAGTTGATAGAAAAATTACTAGTGGAACGTGATTAATCTTCGAAACATTCATCTGCAGCATCGTTTTTTTCAAAGAAAATATCTGCATATTTTTCACTTGAAACAATTTTCAAATAGCAGAAATTTTTCTCATATAACGCCTTCGAGAAAATCATGTTTGACCATATTTTCAAATTAGTCATTTTTATTTGATTTTAAATGACAAATTTTGACTAATCCGACTCCCTACTAATTATCAAAAAGATAAATAGTGATTGAAAAGGTGATAAGTTTGATATTTAACATACATTACTCAAGAGAGTATATTTGGAAAATTTCTTTAGGAATTCAAACAAGAGTTATAAAACTTTTTGTTGGGTAAAGATTCCATGACCATTTCTATATCTATCATTATTTCTATCGACCATGGTTTATCAAATATTCAATATAGTTTGTCGATATGTGGTACTATAATCAGGAATCATTTGTTTTTTCATGTCATGTTTTTTAAAAATAAATAAATATCCAAAGTATTCACTCTCATTTAAAAGTCCTCACGGTTATGCATGGGTGAATTACTTGGATTTTTGATTATGTGCTTCCATACTCATTTAAAAGTCCTTACAGTTATGCATGTATGTAACGCATATCAAAATTAATTGCTTAAATAGACAAGTTGATTCTAATCCCATTTAAAAGTCCTCACGGTCATGCGTGGTTAGAAGATACTTGATTTCAGTTTTAAAATTAAATTCGAATACTACTAATCTCATTTAAAAGTCCTAACGGTTATGCATGATTAGTAGATATTCAAATTCCTGATATAAATGTACCACAAGAAGATTCAACTGTATGATTTTATATGCATATCATATCCATCATTTCTAAAAGTGGAATATGCGCCTAACAAGGGTAGTTATGGTTTTTGTTTGATTCTTATTGAAGTTTAATATTTATATTCAGTTTGAGTTTAATGTGGGATTAATATTGATCACTTTATCTCTATTTTTCTCTCACACCATTATTCTTTTGCTGACAACAAAAGGGAGAGAGAAAAGTTAAGATTTTGTCTAATAGAATCAAGCAAAGGTCGAATAATTTTCCATTTGCATCTAGGCTTATTTTAATATTTCTATTTGTATGCATATATGTAGGGGGAGCATCATGTAGAGAGGAAGCATTTAAATAGGGGGAGCAATTAGTGTATATAATTGGTCAAATACATTTAACACGGTCAAAATCTTAAATATATGTTTTTTATCATCAAAAGGGGGAGATTGTTGAATATGCGCTTATATGTTTTTGTTTGATGATAATAAACATATATATTCATTTAAATGTATTTGGTAATGTACTATTTTGTTTTTTTTCATAGATTAAATAAATATTTGTTGAATAAAATAAATTACACAGAATTTGAATTTGAATTCAAACAGAACAAGTTACACAGAATTTGAATGGAATTTGAATTCAAATAGAAATTTTATTCAAACAAATATTTATTACAATCTTGAATAGTACAAATTCATGCTCTCACTATACATATACAATTTAGAATACATCATGATTTCAATTTACATTAACAACCTCACTACATATCACTCACACTTGTATTTTGTCTTCAACTGCATTCCAGTTTGAATCCAGCATCTGAGAAATCTGCAAAAAAAAATTCACTAACGCAGTAAAATTGAAAAAGAAATGTTTTTGCAATATAAAATGAAATATGATTTTTTAAATTATGGTTTGCCTCGGTTATTTGGGTTGTTCGTCATAATTTACATTTGAATTCATCATACACGAACAATGTGACATGCATAGTGTTTCACTGTACATGCCACAAGGCCGTGCACATTGGTATACATTTAATAATGCTATAGGGACAGGTGAGCACAGGTCAAACCCAAATGAAAAGTCGGGTTCAACTCACATGCAATATATTGAAAATCACGACACGAGCACAAGGTCAAACCCGAGTTTTAAAACTGGGTTCAACACAAGGCAACATGAAAAATGCAGAGCTTTGACAAATCAAAAGTGCATCAAAGCCAGTTCAATGTGGATAGCAACAGCAAAAAGGGACTGCAACAAACATGTATGCAGCATCAAGTCAGGCATGAAGAGAACACAGTGAAGAGACCAAGTGCACGACTAAACTAACAAATGCAACTCGACAAACAGCAAGACCAAACTGCACAAGTGACCACAAAGACAACAGCCAGTGCCAACAAATTTCCAAAGACCAAGTTCATATGCAAAGTGCAGAACAATCAAAAGACACAGTACACAAATGCAAGACCAAAGATATGACATCAACAGTGAAGAACATGGATGTCAAAGGCAAGACACATGTCAATGCAACACTGCATGCAACATGGTGCAGAAACAAAACTAAGGATGATACAATACAGTGAACATGGAGCTATGCAAGACCAGAGTATTACAGTATACACAAAACTGCCATAAGATACAGTAATGCAATAGTGACCAACCAAAGGTTCAAGTAAATCAAAGTGTGCAACTCGAGAACAGTGAAAGTGCAGACCAAATGCAATATGCAACATGGTCAAGACTACAAGCAACTGCATAGGACTATAACAACCAGAATGGAAGCAACTACACCAATGCAAACTCAATATAGAAATGCACAGTGAATAATGAAACATGGTAAAGGAACAGTGATACAATGTCAATGTCAATGCCAGAGACAAAGCATCACAAGCATATCATCTTAGCAACAGCCAGTCCAATGAATAAAGAACACAAGTACAAGCAAATAAATGCAATTCGAAGTAATATAACAGCAACTACAGGCCACAACATGTTAATGCAAGAACAAGCCAGCGGATAAAATGCAAGTAACTCATGCAACAGACTCAAGAGAATGCAACAACATGTCAACAGCAATGAAACAACAACAAGGCAGACCACAAAGTCAGAGAAATTCACTGGCCAGGTCATATACACAAGTGACAACTACACAAGTCAGAGAAATTCACGAAGACAAAATTGACCGAGATCAAAATCAAGACAAGTGTGTATCTGTAATCTTTGGAAAAGTCAAAACAAATAAAACAGGAAAGTTTTCTTTGCCGTATGACTCAAGGCAATCGAACGCTACAGAATGGAAGCCGTGCGCATCAGGCAACAGGAAATTAGGAAAGTGTAAACGAGTACGAACAAATTCGAGTGTCTCGAATTTCATATAAATACATCACCAAACTATCATCATCGGCAATTAAGTTAAAGAGCAAGCAATCAAACGAACAACAAAAGAAATTACATACCGAAATCATCAACAACTCGATCATCAGAGAACTAGCTGTCAACGCAAATCAATCATCAGAGAACAAGGAAGCCGAGCAACGCAATCTCAAAGTCAACAATCGATCATCAGAAAACGAGCACGAGCAAGAGCCGAAAGCCTCAGTTTGGATCGATAGCACAAAGCCCTAATTTCAGAAAGAAGAAGATCGACCGACATTATTCTCAGGAGAAGAAAGGAACGGGTCAAAGAATAACAGTGGATCGGGTTAAAGAAAAACAAGAGGCCGGCCTTGTTTGTTTTAAAAAGGGCTTTAGTTACTTTTTGTTTAGGGTTTAATTATAAAGGGGTATTTAGTTTTTATTTTGAGCAAAAATTACGCATTCAAGTCCGTATTTTAATTTTTGCTCCTGGTTTTAATTTTGAAGTTGTTTTTTTTTCTTTTCGAGTCAAAGAATTTGTAAATCACCACCTTGGGTTTAGGTAGTGTCAGATTGTCTAGTTAGAATTAGTTCAGTGAGCAGGGTGTGGGAGTTTGCAAAGCTCTATAGGCGGGAGCAGTGTTTGCGAGTAAGCGAAACTCTATAGGTGGGAGCAGGGTATGCGAGTCTAGTAGAGTGTTTGTGAGCGGGAGCAAAAGGTTCTGTGAGTCTAGTAGAGTGTTTGTAAGCGTGATACTGTTTAATTCTAATAGAAATCTGGGAATGCAGCAGTAGGCAGGGTTTGCCGAAGCTGGATAAATTTTGTGTGTGATTTACTTTTCAGCATATTTATTTCTGTAGTTTATTTCTGTGTTTAGTTCGAGAAAATTTGCTATAACCCTATTCACCCCCCCTCTAGGGTTAATCCAGATCCTACAGTTTGCTGGGAGTTTTTGTATTTTTTGAACTCATATATGTGTATATGTTTGTGTATCTGGTTGAAAGACTTCCATCATTGCATTTCTCCTATTCATATAAGTTCTACTGTTCTTATTATGGCCATACTTGATTTCATGTGCTTGGGATATGATGGTTTGAAGTCTTCATGTATTTTTTATTGTGGCTTCAAGCCTTGACTCCATTGAAGCTTGGTTTATGTTGTCTGAATGCATGGTTACTGGTCCCTTTAGAAGTCCGATACAATTGTGTTTCATGCCTTGTATTGAACTCTCTGAAGCTTGTTGTCCCCTTTATACATGTCTGGTTCAATTTTGTTATTGTCTACCATTTTGATGTTTCTGTAGCTCGACCATCCATGCTTGTGTTCACGCATTCGAACTACTCTGATCTGGTTTGTTTTGAAGTCTTGTTGCAGTGTTGCTTCTAATATGTGTACATGTGTGCAAACATATATATATATATATATATAGGTGGTCATGTTGCTCAACTGGGTTGTGTTGTTTGGTTGCTTTGTGGTCTTGTTGTACACACTCATCTCTGGAGTGCTTGGTTCACAACTATGTTTTTGCCTCACTATTTCCACTTGTTTATGAACTTGCTATTGCATTTGATTCTTCAAGTGTACATTTGTATTCATGTGAATCTTCTTAATCCTTTGAATCTACCACTACTTATCTCTTGGCTGAAATTCGAGATGCTAAGGTAGTGCACATGTGCACCTATACACATGTGTATATGCACGCTCTAGTGTATTTGAAACTTTATGACTTGTTTTCGTATTGCACCTGAGTTGAATCCAATCTCGTCTCGGGTTTGACCTTGTGCTCACTTGTCCCTCCAATTTTATCAAGTGTATATCGATATGCATGGCCTTGTGACATGTATAGTGATACATTATGCATGTTACAAGCTGTTCATGTAAGATGAATTCAAAATAAATGATGACGAACAATGCAAATAACTGAGGCAAATAAAATTTCAAACACACTATTATTGTATACTGTAAAATATTTCATTTTTAATTTACTACGTTTGTGTTTACTTTGCAGATAATTCAGATCCTGGATTCAATCTGGAATAGAGTTGAAGATAAATATTAGTGAATGAGTGATATGTAGTGTGGTGAACATTGTAAATTGAAATTTGTGATGTAATCATAATTGTAATGTAATTGAAATTGTGTATATATGGTGAGAGCTCAAATTTGTACTATTCAAAATTGCAACAAAATATTTGTTTGAGTTTAAATTCTATGTTATTTATTTTATTCAACAAATATTTATTTAATTATGAAAAATAAAGTAGTACAATAATAAATAAATTTAAGTGAATACATATATATGTTTGTTAACATCAAACAAAAATCATACACTAGCATATTCAATATTATGACCATTAGTGTTTGCCATGTTGCTGCTTTCCCTTACTCATCCTCTACGATTACTCATATCTTACTATCTGAAAATGATAAAGAGATAATTTAGAACATACGTACGAGGTTATCTTAGGGAGAAGGTGTTAACCATTAAATGATTTGGATGGATTTATTTTGATAGATACGCTCTCTCGTTGACTAAACTCATTCTAGGGTATTACTAACGTTATCTCTAATGAGTCAACCCCCATCAAGGCTTAGGTACTGGCTAACCAAAGCTCTGATACTAGCTACGACGATCCACCTTTTTGACACTTGAAGATCGACATTAATACATCCACAGTATTCACGTGCCGCAAATTCAAGTATCAGAAAGGCAGATAATCGAGATTTATAAGAAACAAAGGTTAAAAATAAAATAGTAACAGAATCTCACATCTTATTAAACAACATAATTATACAAGTGGAAAGTACATATAATCACTCGAAGTGATTCATCAAAGTAATGCTAAATACTAATCCAACCTAGGATATTTATAACTGCATATCCTTGTATGGGCTGGTAGATACAAAATACATAATGCACGATATAGCGGAAAGTTGAGAATAGATAACTATAGACAAAGGACCCTCTAGTCTTCATACTTCGGGCTCCTTCCAAGGTGCTTCAAGCTACCTGACTACTTGACTGCTCTAAAAATAGGATACCTAAAATTTAATAGAAAATAAGAATAAACTCTGGGTCAGTCAAGATATTGGTGTCAGAAACTCAAGAAACTCAAAATATTGATGTTTTAAAAACAAAGGGGTATCTCATAAGACCAAACCGCACATAAACACAGAACAAGTTTTTACTTCATGATAACCAAAATCTTTGATACACAAAATTTTGAAATATTATTTTCAATGACATTCTTTTGAAAACATTTTGCAAGTAAACTTATGAATCTTAGCCGAAACTGTTACAATATTAAATTCCAAACCTATTCATATAAGGTTCAACAAAACAAAACCAAAGGCACTTATTAGGGATTGGATTTCCAACTGAATAGCGAGGTAAGGGAATACCTCCCATATAGTGCATTTCTAGATGAATGCACCTGAGGCCTGTATGTTGATCCTTATGCGAATTAAGACCGGCCTATCTGAAAATTACATGAATAAAATCGAGTTTTACATCGCCCGGTCATTACCGATCTATCTGGGATCCCAAGCATACACCGCATAATTTAAACCCAATGTTATACCGGGTAGAATATTTATAAATCTAGAAAGTGATTTCATAACCTGATTAGTTATGAGCCACTTAGCCTTAAAGCATCCCTTGTTTCACCATTCCCAAGTGTGAGACTTGAGGTAAAAGTTACAGCACATCTTCCATTTTGAATGCCACTTTTCCATTTCAACATCACATGACTGATTTCTATAAACGTATAGCTCCTAAGCTATTACGTATGAGGAAAGGGTGTTAAGCTAAGAGAACTTGCCTTCTCCGCCACCAAATGGATGATAGGTTCATGGAGATCAATCAATATGATTCAGAAATGCAACGTCATACATCTGTCCATACTACTTGTCTAGGAAAAGGAAAAACCAAAGGAACTTTCCTACCATATCCTATCAGGAATTATCCCTAGTAGTGATTAGTCCTCGTGTTTCGAAGATTTCTAGAATGAAGGGTCCATTGCTATTTATTTATCTTGGGAGCTAACCAGAGATTATCATCAAGTTGTCATTCCGAAATGAAGATCACATATCTTTTAAAATCATGGTCGAAATTGGTTCGAAGTAGTTTTCAGATGGGGATCACCCAAATTCCACTCTGGTTTCGACGAATCTGACATCGATAAAAAGAGGTTAAGTGGGTGGATAATAAATATTCCATTAATTTGATTTATTTTTATCTAAAGACACCTTTTAGAGATTTTTATTTTGTAAAAACCATTTTTTTAGCATATACGGAATTCATTAAACCTCCTTACGAAATTTACTAAATCATTTTCATAAATTATTTTAGAATACATTATTGAGAAAAATAGGGTCAAATAGAAATTGTACTGCTTTTACTCAATTTTAATTTCCATATTCAACGGGAACTATAGGCAGAATAATGGTGAAATCACCTTTTAAATCCCATGAATAGAACGAATTCCCTCCTTGGAATTTGTCACCAAGTATAAAAAAATTATCTTTATACGATCCGTTGTTTAAATTTGAAAAGTTTAATCTTTTATACTTAACTTGTTTTCGACATTTCGACCTTGCATATCCCTTGTTTGGAGGAGGCCAGTTGAGCCAGGGCATTGGTTGCTCCTGAACATCTCTTTAATTTAAGAACCTCACACAAATCTCACGAATAGAAAAATTAGGTGTACTCGTCGGCTTATTAGAGCCAAGATTAAATCATTTGCTTATAATAGCTTTTCTTCAAATTAATTTATTTAGACCCTTTTAAATAAATTATAAAACATTTAATCATTTTTGAAACGCTTATTTATTTATTGGAAAACATTACAAAAATTTGGAAAAGAATTTTGAAGTTTGAAATCATAATTTAAAATTGTGAATATTAGGCACACATCCTTAAAACGGAACTTAATTCAAAGCCGATCCCTATGATAAAAATTATACTTTCTACATCCCTATTTTTGTTTTCCGCCAATTTTCTCCCCAAATTACCCCTACGCTTTACTATTTTCTTCTTATTTTTCGATTTAAATGGAAAACTGCAATCAAATTGAAGACGAATCAAGCTTTTTTATGAAATATGATATTTTTAATACTTACAGTTATGAATAATCGCAACAAATTTCTTTTAATATTTTACATGAATAATTACTGATAAGAATGCAATAATTGAGAATAATTGCTGATAATTATGCAATTATTATGAATAAGTACAGAGAATGATGAATTTAATCTTCAATAGTTGCAGAAATTTCTGCAACTATATGCAATAGTTGCAAACATTTCTGCAACTATTTGCAATAGTTGCATTTCTACAACTATATGCATTTGTTACAGAAATGTCTGCAACATATGCAATAGTTGTAGACATTTCTGCAACTATTTGCAATAGTTGCATTTCTGCAACTATATGCAATTGTTGCAGAAATGTCTGCAACTATATGAAATAGTTGCAGACATTTCTGCAACTATACCATATAGTTGCAGAAAAATCTACAACTATATGCAATAGTTGTAGACATTTTTGCAACTATTTGCAATAGCTGCATTTCTGCAACTATATGTAATTGTTGCAGAAACGCCTACAACTATATGCAATAGTTGCAGACATTTCTACATCTATTTGCAATTTTTTGCAGAAATGTCTGCTATTATATGCAATAGTTGCAGACATTTCTGCAACTACACCATATAATTGCAGAAAAATCTGCAATTATTTACAAATTTTGTAATTTGAAAAAACATCAAAAATGTTCAAAATTTGCTGAATTCTCTGGAAATATTTGAAATAATTGCAACTTTACTGCAAATATGAATTTTTGGTGTCAACAATGGATCTCATTTCAAAGATCGTAAAATTTGTGATTTTTTGGTGAAAACGGTTGTTGATCTGGTTTATGTACATAAAATTATACGCGTTTGAAATGTTAAAAACATAAAGGGTATTTAGGTATTTTTGCGTGCAGGAATTTGAAAATAGGAGGCGGAAATGAAAGTTTGGTTTGTGAAGGATGTTTTCTCTATTTTGAAACTTATTAGGGATGTGAGCCAAACTTACCCTTTGAAATTTGTGGAAAAAGTGCTGCAAAAAGTGCTGCGAAAATGTTTTAAAAGCTATATTGATTAAAACGAATTTTATATCATTTGGAAATTTATATGTATAACTAAAATCTCTTTTAAAATGTTTTAAAAGATTTATAAGGTTTACTTTACAATTTTAAACATTTAAAATACTTTCTAAATCACTTTTAAACTTTGGTCGTTAAACTTCAAAAAACACGATTTTTTGAAAACTTGTTTTATACTTATTTGAAAATCTACAAATGAAAACTTGATTTCCTTTCTTCGATTGAAAACTAAGGATATAGTAGTATGGAAAATTATTACTACGAAGAATTCTAAGCTATATTCCACCCTATCTACCAATTTGAATTCTATGGCGTGAACTCGCGATCTACCGTTACGCGACGCACCTAGTTTTGACTCGATTATCAATTTTTATTTAAAAATTATCGAGACAAGTTTAAATGATTATAAAAATTTAGAAAATATTTCCAATCAATTTCAAGGGGTATAATGATTCCATATTTACTTTTATAACTTGATTCGAAAAGTGATTTCCTTGTGTAGTATCGCCGTGTATTTAACATGACTTATTAAACAACCATATTCAATAATCAATACTTGATGAAAAACATATAAATGAACGTCCATGGCAATCATTTCGCATCACCGTGTGCATGCACATAGATATATACATATATACACATACACACATACATACACACACAAATATGTATGTATATATAATAGAGTTTCCCACTTTGAAATAAAATGATTAAATAGAAAATGGATTAGCTTCTCTAAATCGAATGGAGCTTACGAACACTCATCTCGAAGTTCATATAGGGATCCGCCTTGGTTTATGGACGTGGTACGTACGGCTATGGTGGTTGGGGTGTACGGCTGTGGGTTTTAAGAGGGGAAAGAGGAGTTTTTAAGTGGATTTGTGCATGTGTATGTACTATATAAATTTAGATATATTTTTCCATAATTTCTTTATATTTTTTCTTAGATAGAGGCCATTAAAACATGGAGGAAGCTTTAAAAAAATGAAGAAGAAGATGAATGAATGAAGTGAAGAAGTGAAACGGTATTTATAGGCAAATGGAAGAGTGTAAAAATCTTCTCCTTTCATCACCACACGTCATTACATCACCTCCTCCTCTCATCAACATGCACCGGCCACCTCCCTTCTAGGTACGATCGTGGTCACGTCATGTAGGGGCAAGGCCATTGTAACACCCCTAATTTTAATAACATTATCCACAAGATTTAATTTGATAAATTGAATAGAATAATGTAAATAGTTAGTGTGATAAGGGGATTGATATTTGAAAATAAAACTATGGCCTAGTTTAATTAAATAAATGGGTTTAAGAATGGTTTGTAAGCTAATTAAATTACACAAGGGCATATTGGGAAATCGCCGCATCCTATTCCATAACACTTATATATTCTCGTTCCTTATACCACTCACATTCATTTTCATTTTCCACCAAAATTGTAAACAAAAGAGAATTTGTCGGCCATTGTTAAGGGAGAAAAAGTAGAGAAAAATTCAAATCAAGCTAAGGAATTAAAGTAAGGGGAATAAATCTTATTCTCAATCCGATCTCCTTATCCTAATCAAGGTGAATAATAATTTATACCATCTCTATTTTGTTTACAATCATTTGTTTTCAGGTTTAAGATTAAATTCGTTTTAATGATGACTTGGACGTTGATATGATTGAATTTGTAACATGTTTGATTTAAATCAAATTGTTCATATATGGATTTATCCGGGTTTTAGGGTAAAATTGATTGGAAATGATTTCGAATGTCATGAAAAAGTTATGTTATGTAAAACATTATTTTGGAGTTGGGCTTTAATTTTGACAATTATAAAAGCTATGGAAAGATTAAAATGAACTTTTAAAGGGAAATATGATAAAATTGGTTTAAAAATTAATTTCGATTATTTCAGGAGGAATTTGGGTCTGAAATTTTGATATGTTTGATAACTAGATGAAAGTGAATTTTTGTAATTTTTGGGGATCTTTCCTAAGAGATTTACTTTGCAAAATAAATTATTTTAGAAGAAGGATTTAAGTGCAATTTTGGTTTTGCTTAATGGAAGGCTTAATTGTTAAAATTTCCTTGATTTATATCTGATACTAAGAGGCAGATTTTTGTAAAGAATTCAAAAAAATTTTAAGGCAACCAATCAAAGGATTACACTTAGGCAGGTTGTTATAAAGTCATTAGTAAAAATAGCATTAATTCAGCCTTACCTAGAAAAGTTGATTCTGTCCACTTCAGAAGCGCCTTTTGACCCCAACGCCTCCGCTTCGACTCAGGCGAAATTAACCTAGCCCAAAACCTACTAAAGACGAAACCAATACACATAGTAGCAATGGGATTGGTACAAAGTGGATTGGTGACGTGCGGAAGGCAAGGTGTCCAAAGTATTGCTTTTAATAGAGTCGAAACTATTGTTTACTTTTAAAAGATATGCACCTGCCCTATTTTTGAAGGGCTCTTTCAACCAAGCCGATACCCTATTGCTTTTGAACCCATTGTTGCCTTTTTTTGTTTAAAAATAGAGCTTTCGAAAGAGTTTCCTTTTTATAAAACAATGCTTTCGAAAATGGTGGTTCTGACCTAGTCAAAGCCCTACTGCCATTCTTTTGCCTTTCATGCGTATTGAAGTCATCAATGCTTTCCAAGGATGGCTTTTGTTTTAAAGATGTTCTAAGCAACTTCCTAATTGCTTTCGAAAGGGTTCAAAGGTTTCGAAGGCAATGGCTTCGAAAGAGGGTTTCAGCGCTATCCTTCAAAGTTTTTCTTAATGGTTTTGAGCTTTCGAATGGATGGTTCCGATGCCATCAAATTTCCATAAACAATTTTATTAAGGGCTTCAAAAGAGATACTTTCATAAATATATTCACTTTGACCCAAAATATGTTTTAAAGTTAAACTCAATGGTTTCGAAAGAGTTACTTTCATTGGTTTTGAAGCTATGTTTCTATGGTGTACTAAGTAATGTTTTGATACTTTCAAAAGGTTCAATTTGGTTTTGAAAGAGATGATTTAAAGAGCTTCAAAAGGTATATATTTTATGTCTTGAAAAGAAGTTTTCTATGCTTTCAAATGAGGTTATCCACAGGTTTTGAAAGTGATGTTTTAAGGTTTTGACATCTTTTGTTTTCAAAAAAAAAAACCCAATCTCTTTTTAAAGGAAAACCATGATATAAATAAAGTGTTTTGAAATGGAATTTTGAAGAAATTTTCCTTGTTTAATAGGTTAAAGGGATCAATCAAGTTTTATATTAAACGATTTCAATGATATTAAACCATAGGGGTTGGTATTATTATGTTGGCTTCTTCATATATGTATTGAAATATATTCACATTGTAATGGACCCATAACAGTAATTTGTGGAATGGAAGAATAACCAGTTAGGTTAACCCAGTAGTGAATATAAATTAAAACTAACTCCTGAATGAGTAGAATTGCATCCATGATTTTAGGAAGACCGGAGTATATGATGCTAAAATATTAAAAGAAGATATTGGCAGGGGACAGTAGGTTCATAGTAAGCCTATGAAAACTTTATATAGGAAAAGATATTGGCATGGGCCAATTGGTTCATAGTAAGCCCATTAAAACTATGTATAAACGAAGATGTCAGGAAGATAGGTTCATAGTTAGCCTACGAAAATTATGATTTGATATTGGCAGGGGCCAATAGGTTTGTAGTGAATCATGAAAACTATATTCGAATTAAGATATTGACATATGTTAAGAGGTTTCTAGTCAACCCATGAAAACTAGGATAAGAGGAAAGATATTGGAGTTACCGAAAGGTTGAGGAAGAACCCATGAAACAGTAAATATATTGGTAGAGACCAATAGGTTCTTAGTGATCCCATGAAAACTATAAAACTAGAAAAGGAGTCCATAAACATTAAATAGGCTATTAGTAAGCTCATGAAAACTATTGGATTAATAGGAACCCTAGAAACTATAACTGAGACAGATAGTCAAAACGAATGGGGATGGTAATCCAGAATTGATATACTTGTTTTGCATATCATCATATTATTTGAAATTTTTAACATCGTGGATGTAGGAGCACAGTATATGGTTTTTTAAAGGTTTTAGGATACTGCTAAGTGGGGTGGTCTCACTAAATATCTAATTGGTCTGAGATGGTAGATTATTATTCATACCAGGATTTATGTCTGACTCAAATTTTATGTTTTCCCCTTAAACTCTTGAGTACTCAATTGATTTTGAGTAGTTTGAGAGTTGAGGTTTTCAAGTACCTCTTTTGACGAATAAGCTTCCGGAGACATGCAAGAGGCATGATAGCTATCTAGAGTTCTCTTTTATTTTGATTCCGCTGTGCTATTTTGTAAAGGCAAAGTTGTTAAATTGCCTATAAATAATCTGATCATCCAAGAGGCATCATCTTATGTCGCTCTTGGCATTTGTTGTAATAAATATATATTCTCTGAACGTGGTACTCGTACTGGGATAATGTAATGAATTTGAAATATTTTGAAATGGGATGAGAAAGTTATTTGTTGATTTTAAAATTTTTCCATATCTATATGTCTCTGTTATATCAATGTATCTTACATTACCGTATTTGGTCTTTAAAGATTAATAAATATGGATGATTACAGCATCCGCTATCGTTAGTTTTGGGCCTCAAGATAGGGGATGTTACAAGTTGGTATCAAAGCATAGGCTTATGGAACTTAAAAGGAATTCAAACTAAAATGATTTTCAAAACATAATCCAGTGAATCAGGAAAACAATTGGGATTTGGGTTAATTCTATAGTGATGTACTTGTATTTGATATATATATATATATATAAGTATGTATTCCTCTATCTCTAGACCATTCTTCTGTATCTTGCTAAGGCTCGTATATAGATTTACGAGAAAGAAGATAAGGAAGCAGGAAGCAGGAAACGGAAGAGGAAATCTCAGTGGAGGAAGCATCACAACCAATGGAAATGACTGCCCACTAGGAGGAACCCGAGTCGATAGGCTAATGCTAACCAAAAAGTTGATGCCATTGTGGGTGCTTGAAATGCACCAGTAGATATGGAGGCGATGTATAAGTTCTTTGTCAATATGATGCAAGCAGGAGTAGTTGTTGGTTTTGCTGGAAATGTTAGAGGAGCAAATCTTATGGCTCCAATCAGGATAATATTTGATACTGATGCATCACATTCATTTATAGCCTAGTATTTGGTCAGTAGGTTATGCTTAAAACCCACATACCTTATTACTTCCTTAAGGGTTGCGAATCCAATTGGAGGTTATGCAACTTTGGGGATGAGATGTGACTAGTTAAACTTGACTTGTTAGGTCATATGTTTGCATGCAATCTGTATGTTTTTGATTTTGGAATCATTTTAGGTATGTATTGGTTGAGTAAGTATGAGACTAGGATATTTTTCCAAGGTAGGGAGATATCACCAAGGCACCCTGATTGTCATAATCGAATCATATACTCAGTGGAGAATTATGACCAAAGTAGTTGTGCTTTGTTAAGTGCTATGGAAGCAGGAGAAGAGTTAAGTTAGGTTCGAGTAGCAAGAGATTTTGTAAATGTCTTTGAGTCGGTTACAGGACTACCACTGGAACGAGCTGTTGAGTTTTGGATAAATCTTATACCAGGAGCTGAACCTGTATGTAGACTACCTAGCAGGATGACGTCAACTGAAATGAAGGAACAAAAGGTGCAGCTAGTGGATCTAGAAGGATGGAATTTTATTAGACCAAGTAGTTCGCCTAGGGGTGTGGCTGCGGTATTCTTGAAGACACTAGATGGGTCATTGAGGATGTGTATCGACTATCATAAGTTGAATGAGAGGACAATCAAGAATAAGTATCCTTTTCGAGAATAGATGATCAATTTGATCAGTTGTATGGAGCCAGAATGTTTTCTTAGTTGGATTTGGTGATAGGTTTCCATCAGTTAAGAGTGGTAGATGATAGTATTCCTTTGATAGCATTTCGGACTAGGTATGGTTCATATGAATGGTTAGTAATGTCATTCGGGTTAATGAATGCACCTGGTTTCTTCATGGATTTGATGAACCGAGTCTTTCAAGAGGATTTGTATAGATTTTATATAATCTAAGCATGAAAGAGAGAATAAGGATCATCTTAGATTTGTGCTTGAGACGCTGAGGCAACATCAGCTGAAGGCGAAGTTTTTCAAGTGGCATTTCTGGAAGAAAGATGTTAAGTTTTTTGGTCAGTGGTTTCATAGAAGCGGTTGTCAATCGACCTAGATAAGGTCAAAGCTGTTAATGATTGGAAGAGACCAGAGTCAGTGACCGAGATTAGAAGTTTTCTTGGACTTGCTGGCTATTACCGGAGATTCATTAAGGATTTCTTGCGGTTAGTAGTGCCTTTGACTAAGCTAACCAAGAAGGATGTGAAGTATGTTTGATACGACAAATGTGAGGAAGAATTCCTTGAGTTAAAGCATTTGTTGACCAATGCATTTGTGTTAGTAGTTCCAGATGGAAACCAAGCATTGGTGGTTTATACTGATGCATGTAGAACTGGATTGGGAGCTGTGTTGATGTAGAAGGGCAAGGTGATTGCCTACGCTTCACGACAGCTTAGTCCGCATGAAGTGAGATATCCCACTCATGATTTGGAGTTGGTTGCGGTGATCTTCGCATTGAAGATTTGGATGCATTATCTCTTGGGAGAGAGATTTGAGCTATACACAGATCATAAATCTTTAAGATATTTATTCTCTCGAAAGGAGTTGAATATGAGATAACAGAGGTGGCTGGAGTTTTTGGCTACTTGTGATTTCTGTATAGAGCATATTCCTGGGAAAGGAAATAAGGTGGCAGATGCTCTTAGAAGAAGAAATCAAAATGTGGTGTTAGCTATGTTGGAAGAGTGGAAAGATTTAGAAGCTTTGACTAATTGTAGTGTGCAGTTAAGGTCGACTGGTAGTTCTAGTCAAAATTCTGTCATGTCATCCTATTTAGTATTTTGACTAGTATTGATCGAAAGGATAGCTTCTAAGCCGAAAGAAGATCCATTATTAGCCGAGAAGATTAGAAGGCTTGAGGTTGGAACCGAGATCGATGATTTGAAGGATTTTGGTCTTGACAAGAGAGGATGGTTGAGAAAGAAGGGATGGTTTTGTGTTCCAAATGTCGAGGACATGGGAAAATAAGTTTTTGGATAATGTCATCGATCCGAATTTATGATTCACCCTAAAGGGACAAAGATATATCAAGATATGAAGAGGTGCTTCTATTGGAAAGATATAGAGAGGGATGTTGCTTGTAGGTTAGGCAATGTGCAAACTGCCAACAAGTGAATGTCGAACATCAGAAGCCGAGTGGATTGCTTCAACCTCTAGAGATAACAGGTTGGAAATGGGATTCGATATCCATCGATTTTATAAACGGGTTTCCAAGTTAAAATAAGAGAAATGAAAGTATATGGGTCATAGTGGATAGGTTGACCCAGAGTGTCCTTTTTATTCCAATTAAGTCAACTAGGATGGCACCTATTTTAGCAAAGTTATTCATGAAGAACATAGTTAGACTACATGGAGTTCCTAGTAGTATAGTCAGCGATAGAGATGTATTGTTTACTAGCGAATTTTGGAAGAGTCTATAGGATGTGTTAGGCACTAAACTCAAGATGAGTACTGCATATCACCCTTAGACGGATTGGCAGACAAAGAGAGTCAATAGGTACTCGACGATTTGTTGAGAGCTTGTATATTGGACTTTGGTGGATCTTGTGAAGATCACATGCATTTGGTTGAGTTTTCCTATAATAATAGTTATCAGACTAGTACAGAATGGCGCCTTTTGAAGCTTTGTATGGAAGGCCATGCAAATCACCAGCATGTTGGTTGGAGACTGGAGACAAATTGGTCTTAGGTCTAGATTTGGTTAGAGAGGCGATGAAGAAGATTGAGTTGATTCGAGAAAGGATGAAGGAAGCTCAATCCAGATAGTAAAGTTATGTAGATAAGAGGCGTAAAAACCTAAAGTTCTTAGTTGGAGATAAGGTTTTCATTAAAGTATCATCGACGAAGGGTGTGGTACGGTTCGGGAAGTCGGGGAAACTGGCACCGAGATATGTTGGTCTATTCTAGATTATAGAGAGGATTGGAAAGCTCACATACAGAGTAGAGTTGCCGAGCAGTATGGCAGGTGCTCATAATGTATTTCATGTGTCTCATCTTCCCAAGTATGTGCATGATCCAGAGACTACTATTCCTTTGACAGGTTGGAAGAATTGATAGTGAAGCCTAATTTGATTTTTGTTAGACATCCAGTTCGGGTTGTAGCAAGAGATGAGAAAAGATTGAGGAACAAGACCGTCAAGTTGGTGAAAGTTCAGTGGAGCGACAACGAGAAGGACTGTACTTGAGAGATAGGAGACAAAATTAGATATACTTACCCTGGTTCGCTTTGAGGGTATGTCAATATTAGATTTATATAGATAATTGCTAGTTAGGTTGGCTAGTATGGTTATTAGGAATAGTTACAGATGATTGCTACGTTTAACATTTAGTCCTTACTGAATTTCGTGGACGAAATTCTTTAAAGAGGGGATTTCGAGGACGAAATTCTTTAAGGAGGGGAGTCTGTAGCACTCCTAATTTTAATAACATTTTCAAGATATTTAATTAGATAAATTAAATAGAATAATGTAATTAATTAGTTTGATAAGGGGATTGAGATTTAAAAATAAAACTAAGGGCCATGGTAAATCAAATAAATGAGTTTAAGAATGGTTTGTAAGCTAATTAAATTGCAGAAGGGCATATTGAAAAATAGCTGCAAACCAAGCTATTGTTAAGGAAGAAAAAGAAGAGAAAAATTCAAATCAAGCTAACGAATTAATGCAAGGGGAATTAATCTTAATCTCAATCAAATCTCCTTGTTCTAATCAAGGTGAATAATAATTAATACCATCTCTATTTTGGTCATAATCATTTCTTTTTGGGTTTAAGATTAAATTTATTTTAATGATGATTTGGATAATGATATGCTTGAATTTAGAACATGTTTGACTTAAATCAAATTGTTCATATATGGATTTATTCGGTTTTTAGTTTAACTGATTGTAAATGATATTGAATGCCATGGAAAAAAATTATGTTATGTAAAACATGATTTAAGAGTTGGGTTTTAATTTCGATAATTTTCGAAGCTACGGAAAGATTATTATGAATTTTTAAAGGAAAATTATGATAAAATAGGGTTAAAAATTAATTTCGATTATTTCAAGAAGAATTTGGGTCTAATATTTTGATATGTTTCATAACATGTTGAAAGTGAATTTTTGTAATTGTTATGGATTTTTCCTAAGAAATTTACTTTGGAAAATAAATTACTTTAAAAGAAGGATTTAAGTGCAATTTTGGTTTTGCTTAATAGAAGGGCTTAATTCTTAAAATTTCCTTGATTTAGATCTGATAATAAGTGGCAGTTATTTTGTAAAGAATTTGAAAAAGTTTTAAGGCAACCAATCAAAGGATTACAAATCGGTGGGTTGTTCTAAAGTCATTACTAAAGATAGCATTAATTCAGCTTTACCCAGAAAAGTTGGTTTTGCCTCTTTTAGAAGCACCTTTCGATTCCAATGCCTCCGCTTCGACTTAGTCAAAACCAACCTAGCCAAAACCAGTACACATGGTATCAATGTGATTGGTACGAAGTGGATTGGTGTAGTGCAGAAGGCATAGTGTCGAAAACATTGCTTGCGATAGAGTCGAAACCATTGTTTACTTTTGAAAGATATGCACTTGCCTTGTTTTTGAACGATGCCTTCGACCAAGTCAATACCCTGTTGCTTTCGAACTCGTTGTCGCCTTTCTTTGTTTAAAAGTATAGATTTTTATATAGTTATTTGTTTATAAAACAATGCTTTCGAATATGGTGGCTTCAACCTAGTCGAAGCCCTCTGCCGTTCTTTTACCTTTCGAGTGTATTGAAGTCATCAATGCTTTCGAAGGGTGGTTTTTTTGTTTTAAAGATGTTTTAAGCCACTTCCTAAATGCTTTTGAAAGGATTCAAGGGTTTCGAAGGCAATGGCTTCGAAAAAGGGTTTCGATGCCATTATTCAAAGTTTTCTCAAAGGTTTTGAGCTTTCGAATGGATGGTTTCATTGCCATCAAATTTTCCCCAAATAACATTATTAAATGTTGCGAAAGAGATACTTTCGTAAATATAATCACTTTGACTCATAAGATGTTTTTAAGGTAGACCCAATGGTTTTGAAAGAGTTACTTTCATTGGTTTTGAAGCTATGTTTCTAAGGATTACTAAGTAATGTTTTAACACTTTCGAAATGTATAATTTGGATTCGAAAGAGATGATTTAAAGAGCTTCGAAAGATATATATATATATATATATATATATATTTATATTGAGTTTTGAAAAGAAATTTTTGCTTTCAAAAGATGTTATGTAGAGTTTTCAAAAGTGATGTTTTAAGATTTCGAAATCTTTTGTTTTCAAAACAAATAACCCAATCTCATTTTAAAGGAAAACCATGGCATAAATAATGTGTTTTGAAATGGAGTTTTGAAGAAGTTTTCCATGATTAATGGATTAAAGGGATTAACCAAGTTTTATATAAAATGATTTCAAGGATATTAAACCATAGGTGTCGGTATTATTATGTTTGCTTCTTTATATATGTATTAGCATATATTCACATTGTAATGGACTCATAATGGTAATTTGGGGAAGGGCAGAATAACTAGTTAGGTTGACCCAGTAGTGAATATAAATTAAATTAACTCTTGAATGAGTAGAATTGCATCCAAAAGGTCGGGAAGACTAGAGTATAGGATGCCAAAATATTAAAAGAAGATATTGGCGGGGGCCAATAGGTTCACAGTAAAGTTATAAAAATCGTGTATAGGAAAAGATATTGGCAATGACAAATAGGTTCATAGTAAGCCCATGAAAACTATGTATAAATGAAGATGTCAAGAAGAAAGGTTCATAGTTATCCCATGAAAACTCTAATTTGATATTGGCATGGTACATGGTATAATAGGTTTGTAGTGAACCAATGAAAACTATATCTGAATTAAGTTATTGACAGATGTCAATAGGTTCCTAGTCAATCTACGAAAACTAGGATAAGAGGAAAGATAATCGAGTTACCAATAGATTCAGGGAGAATCCATGAAACAGAAAAATATTGGTAAGGGTCAATAGGTTCTTAGTGATCCCATGAAAATAATGAAACTAGACAGGGAGTCCATAAACATTAATCGGGTTATTAGTAAGCCTAAGAAAACTATTAGGTTAATAGTAACCCTAGAAACTATAACTGAGACAGGTAGTTAAAATGAATGGGGATGGATAATCCGGAATTGATTTACTTGTTTTGCATATCATCATATTATTTGAGATGTTTTATTCAGTGTGGATGCATGAGCACGATATATGGTTTTATAAAGGTTTTAGAATGCTAGTGAGGGAAAAATCCATTCTGCTAAGCGGCATGGTCTTACTAAATATCTAATTGATTTGAGATGGTATATTATTATTCATGCCTAGCTTTATGTCTGACTCGAAGTTTATGTTTTCCCCTTAAACTCTTGGGTACTCAATTGATTTTAAGTAGTTTGAGAGTTGAGATTTTCAGGTACCTCTTTACACGAATAAGCTTCCGAAGATGTGGAAGAAGCATGATAGCTATCTAGAGTTCTCTTTTATTTTGATTCCACTGTGCTCTTTTTTGTAAAGGAAAAGCTATTAAAGTGCCTATACATACTCTAATCATCCAAGAGGGCATATTCATATGTCGCGCTTGACATATGTTGTAATAAATATATTTTCTCTAAATGTGATATTCGTACTAGGATTATGTAATGAATTTGAAATATTTTGAAATGGAATGAGAAAGTTATTTGTTGATTTTACATTTTATCCATATCATATATTTCTGTTATATAGTATCTAATATTACCTTATTTGGTCGCGGAGGATTAATAACTATGGATGACTGCAACATCATAGCCGTTAGTTTTGGGTCTCCAGATAGGGGATGTTATAGCCATATGCCTCTTTGATTTGATATTTGATGGTGACAATATGTGCTTATTAGTTTAGGATCTTACTCCACCACCACATGCCCACCCTCCTTCCATCATTACCCTATGCATGGCTACCTCCTTCCACCACCACCTTCGCTAAGCCATGTGCCCTCTATCACTTCCAAGCTTGGCCATGTCACATCAAGGCATGTGCTTGCATAGATGTGATGTTTGGTGGTAAGGGTTGGTTGCTTAAGTGAGAAGGAGTTGTTTATATGTAATATGTTTATATGTTTAGAATATATGTACATATGTGTATATATAGGTGTTCATGTACTTATGCACTTGTTTTCTTGGATGGATATATGTTTGTGTTCATTTGGATGTCACATAGAATACACAACATTAAACAACTTCTATACATTGAATCATTATGAATTTCGATTTCCAGTCATATTTTCACCTCTTATTTAATATACATGTATTTGTGAACATAGTTTAAAAACAATATTTCTATTATTATAATACACAGAGCTTAATTTGGTTTTGAAAACAATTATTTTAATCATTTAAACTAAAATTTTAAATTCAATCATATTTTTTATAAGTGGTAAATTTACAGGTTGTTACACAACTCAAGTTTTATAAAGATTCAGAAGCTTCTAACTATTAAAAATCACTAAAAAAACCTACTTCATTCAAGCAAATGAAAAATAGCAAACAACCACATCATAACATGAGGAACATAACACAATGTCCTAATATATAGGATACATATATCAGTAAAATAATTTATCAACGTTCCACTAATTTATTAAATTCACTTTACTCTAAAGGAAAAACAAGAAAATGTTTCATAATAATCTAAGCTATGGAACTACCACTCGGTCTTCCTACATAGCATTCATAAAAATCTTTTATGCACAAAAAGCACATAACCAAATCTGTATTACTAAATCAACTTTGTATTAAACTACTCTGTATTTTACTACTCTTTATTTTTTATCAAATTTCTTTAAAGAAAACTTTAGAACCTAATATCCTGATTTTATCTCAAATCCTTTGAAATAATAATACATACATATACTTTTTTTTATATCAATCATACTTTTGAGATTAAAATCAAAATCGTTTTTCAAAGCGGTATCGGATACTTTGTATAATCATACTATGTATTCCTATTAAATTTCATAAACCAATTTGCCAAATATTTACTTTGAAATCCGTAGAAACTATATAGATAGATCGAGTAATACCAAAGTGATACTAATGTAATGGATCCTATTAAGTCGTCAATACATCACTTTACTAAGAAGGATAGTACTCACGAGAAGTTTGTTAATCGAACATATCACTTGTCCATTTTTTTATTCATTTTAAGCCACTTGAAGTAGATAACATAAAAATACTTTGTTCTCGAATTGACTCGTTGATTTATTGAGAAAACTCAAACTCGGATTTTTTTATTCAGTATTCACAAATACTTTCAAGTAATACTACTGTTAATTTCTCAAAAATCTTGGAAATCATTTTTAAGTCATCGGGATTTATGTTCTCAAAATACCAATTTAAATATTCATTTTTTATAAACCATACTTATATAAATAACTTTCTTTTAAAAAGTTTATACTAAACTTTTTTCATTAAAGTAAACTTCTAACCCAGCATTATCATTGAACGATTTATAGTCAAACTGTAAATCTCAACTCGTAAGGTGTTCATTTTCAGTGCACCTACAAATACTGTCTACCCAAACCATGCAGTAAAAAGAAAAATTGCTTATAAATTGGCTGAGCACAAATCAACAATCAGTAAATGAAAATAAATGCTCATAAACTGGCCAAGCATGACAAATCAATCTACAAATGATAACAATGTTCATAAACTGATCTAGCATGATTAACCAATCTACACATGATAACAATGCTCCTAAATTGGTCGAGCATAAGTAATCCAATCAATGAGGAATAATAAATGAACATCATTATTCCATACATTAATTAAACTAGACTTACAAATCAAACTTATATAACTTACCTACATATAAGATCTTTATTTGTTGTAGTTGCAATACCTTTAAGGCATACATTTATAACAAATACAGATACACTCTCATGTATATAATACACTTAACTCATTCCAAGGCATCGCTTCTCTAATGGGTTTACCCAACCAAAGCCAAGGTTCTTGCTTAACTTTAAGCTTGATACCAAATGTAACGGTCTTCCATTTCAACCTCCAAACATCGACACTAGTACATTCGCGGTATACCTGTGTAGTTAGTGCCCCGCTATTACCCCGCTACAACCCCGCTATATCTCATAGCGGATTTCTACCGCTACGATTTTTCCATATAGCCCCAGAATATAGCTTTTCCGCTTTAATCCCCGCTATTTCCGCTATATCCCGTTATTTCTGCTATATTCCGCTATTCCCGCTATATCTTTTTTAATAAAATGAATTGAAAAATTGCATTTATACATTATAAAATTATGAAACTAATTTATTTGATTTAATTTTTAATATATTTTCAAATATGAAAATACTCTAATATTCTACCAAATTCAATTATGTTATATAACAGTTTTTCGTTTATTTAAAGTATATTCGCACATGTTTTTATTTAAAATTATTTATGTATTATTTATAATTCAATTGAATGATAATTTTTCACTTAATTACCATTTATATATTTGTAAAAACATTAAGTATGAGTTTTATATGCTATTTTAGAGCCACCCGCTATATCCCGCTATATCCTCGCTGTATCCCCGCTATAACTTTTTGCACCTCCACTGCTTTGAATCTACCGAGCGCATAAACTGCACAACAGTATACACATGCCAAACACCCAAGTGCCGAAAATAAGATGATTAAGGTAAATAAAAAGAAAAAGACAATAATAAGGAAGGAAGAACAAAACATCTAAATCTCACAGTAGATTGAAAATATATAATACCAAAATAGTACAAAGGGTTACTGTAAGACACAATATTATTTCGGAGTTACTAACCTCAGTACTATCATTAACCTAGACAGTTATAACAATCTATCCTTATAATTGGTGATATATGCATACCAGTAGTGCAAAGAAATTATGATGACCCGGAATTTTTAACAGTTTAAATTGGAATGATTAATTGATTTTAAATATTCAAAAGTTAATTTTGAAATCAAGATATCAATATTTACTTGATAATTAAATCATTGAATTATATAGTTTAATATTGAATTTAATAATTGAAATTGGGTAAATTGTTGAATCTGAAATTTCTATGCCTGTTTAAAATAATTTGAAGACTTATAAGATTATAATGATGATACTGAAGATAATAGAATTATTGAAATTTAAATTAAAGGTGATTTGTTCAATTTTAATAATATCGTTTAAATCGATATTTAAAATAGCCTTCCGAGGCACAGTCTCAGAATTCGACGAAACCGGTTCCATTTTATCTGTAATAGTTAGTTTTTTTCGGATTTCAATTTTCGTAGCAATCGGAGTTGTCGATTGACCCTGGCAGCTCAAAACGCTTAGAACTATTTTAATCGATTTGATTTAAAATTGATCGTTTACTTTCATAACTCGTGCATTCGATCGAATTAGCCTTCGAAACACATTCCATTGTGTTCGTAATGCGGGTAACACCTTATGAACGTCTGTCGGCATGTCTGATTTGGGGTTCGGGATTTTGTGTTATATAACGCGAGATATTTACGATATTTAATTATATTAATCAGGTGTATTTGAGAAGCCATAGCTGTCTTTATTCCGCGTCGTTTTCTCTCTTTCCCCTAACAGTAGATGGAACGCTTTAAAAAAATGAAATCTTAGCCGAAGTAAATCAACAGAAAAAAATGGAGGCCTGGATTTCAAAGTCACGTCAAATCGATAGGGGATTCTAGTCGAATTTGGGGCGAATTGTGCGGCTTGAGGCTGTGAAGCGTGCGCTCTCGTGCACGAGGAAGGATCGACGCCATAATACTGTTAAGCTCGACGAATCACGAAGGGGCGGCACGAGCTAGGGTTTCGAGCTTGCGAGCGTGAGGCTGCGTGGAGGGACGCTCGTTCTTGAATTTCGTGCGCGCGTATAGGGACATGCCGAAGCGATGGGGCCGAGGTCAAAGGCGTGGAGGGCAATTCGTCGCTGGCGCTTGCGAGATGAGGTTCGACGAAGTTGGAGGCAGTGAGGTATCGGCATCCTTATTCTCTTTTTATTTTTAAAATATATATGTGCTAGAGAAAGAAAAAATATATAACTACGGTAAGTTTTAAACTGTTAATTTCAAGCAGTAAATTTAAATGTTTCTTAGGTTTAAACCCCTAAATGGATTTTTGGATTTATTATTTCACCGATCGGAACTAAAAGAAAGATTTAAACAGTTTTATTTTAAAAATGGAATTGGCTATATATATATCCTACAGTAAGTTATATAAAGTAATTCTGTTATGAATTAATATATGGATTTGAAAAGAACTTTAGTTCATTGGAATCTAATGTGTGTGTATATATATAAGATTTTGAAATATATGGGGGTTCATAAATATTTGAGGAATTCATAAAAGTAGATTTTTGGAATATAATTAGTAGTTTCGGAAAGGAAAATTTATAATTTAGTTAAATCATTGGTCAATTAAATTTTTTACTTGGAAATTGATTATTAAATTAATTCAAATTATTAATAAACTGTACAATGTTTGTTACAAGGTCCATCATCGAGAAGAATATTGTCGAGACGGAAATGGATCGCAAATTTAAAAAGCAAAGGTGAGTAAATCTCACCCTGTTAGATTTCTATTTGAATTTGAATGGTTAAATTAAAATATTTGATTGAATGATGGAAGTGATTTGATATGCACTGTGAATTGATGATCTGGTGATTTTGGTTTTGGATGGTTCTCGAGTTAATTGTTGCTTAACTCGAAGTATTGTGAATTTAAGTTATTTTAAACTTAAAACATAAATAAGAAAATGTTTCCGTTTTAAAAGTTACTAAAAGGCCTAATGATTTGTGATACATTAAACTAGTAGGGTAATTAAAATGGAAAATGAATTAATTCAATTAATTAATGATTTGGGTTATTTAATTTAATAATTAAAGGTTTGAATAAATAATAAATTAGGTTGTAAGTTAATTAACTAAGTATAAGTAGTTCAGAATAATCATCTGATGGCGTGATAAATAATTACTTAATGTAATTAATAAAATGTGATTAGTTTGTGAAATTAATCAAGAGATTAATTAAGATTGTTAAGTAAGGAGTAATTAATTTACGAATGAAGTAAAATAAAAGATAGTTAATTACAATCTGAGATAAATTGAAAATGATTAATACCGTGGTTTCATTAATATAATTAACTTTGATTAGGATAAGTTAAAATAATATCCTTAATTTGTATAATTAATGATGTAATCAAAGATTGATTAATTAAGATTGATTAATCCATAATAAGTGACTTATGAGAAGTTAATTAATATAAGTAACTAAGTATTAATGTAATTGAAATAGTTAATTAATTCATGAAGTAATTAAGATTACTTATTGATTTTGGGTTAAGAATAATTAATATTGCGAAATTAATTAAAGATAATTTCTTGAATGTAATCGAAAGATAATTAATCTAGGGCGATTAATTAAGATGAATGGATACGGAAGAGTTGATTAATTAATTGATTTGGAATTAATTAAAAAAAATCTAAGTGATTGAGGTTTGAAATTCAATTAGAATAAATCGAACTTATCTGTAAGTGGTTAAGCTTTTCTTATGAATGATTGAATGGTATTGGATGTTTTGGATGAGTTGATATCTATGATATGAAATGTTGTGTATTTCATCTGGATAACTTAGATTAGGATAACATGAGTTTTGAAGAGACCGGGGTCGGGTATTGGGAGATACCCGAAACCACTTCGAATTTTTATAAATTGATTTGATAAATCAATAGGCACGAATGAAATGATTTAAGTGAATTGGATTATTTTATCTATGTTTGGTACTTAGAAATTTATATCTGAAATAAGTGTTGTCTATAGCAAATTGTGAATTGGTTAAATTGATATAAGTTACCCCGGGTTTATATAAGTTGTTTGCTTTGGTATTCCATGTTAGTTGGGTTTACTCATGCTGGTTTCCAGCCTGACACGGGTGTTACTTTGGTGTAATGCTCGGGTCAGACTGAGTATTACAGATTTTCAGGTAGGTACGTTCTGGAGCTCAGGAGGCGAGCTGGATGGCAGGAGCGTATAGAATATTTCCGCTGTAATTATATTATTGTTAATATGAGACATGATTATTGTATACACTCAGTGGCTATATATATATGTGAAACTCTGATGTATAGTAAATGTAATCGATTGATATAGTATTCTTTGTAAACTGTTAATATTTATTATTATATATATTATCTGTTGCGAATGTGAGATGTTTGGTGTTTTTGTTCTTCTTCTTCTATCTATTTCTTATTTTTCATAACTATCTGGAATTTTCGGGTTCGAAATTTTCCGGTCGTTACAGAAATAAAAACATGGGTATGCAAGAGCATCCAGCTCATCTCTTGAAACTCCAAAGAATATTAATGAAAACTGACTTTTCTTCGACTAATTGAAAGAGCACCTAAGGAATTAAGCAAAAGATAAAATTATGAATCAAATATTAGTTTGGTGTGAGAAACTCAAGAAATATGAACGAGCATAATAGTAACTTTTGAGCAACCAAATCACCAAAATGGTTTTCCCTTCAAAAGAACCAAAATCGTCAAATGATTGAATAAGACGACATAACAGATAATGTAGAGGGTGTAGAATATACATCAAAAAATAATTGTGCTGGTTGAATCTCACATCATAATAATATCAGGTATTTAATCAAAATTTCTAAGGTGGGCTTGCATATGGATTTCCATTGGAGGAGCGCTCGATACATTGAGGTGGGCCTCTTGACAAGGATCAAAATCTATCTTTCGAGCGACGTATATCTCTAGATAAAATATACCACAAAGGAAAACATAGTTGGTCCATGCTCAAACACATGATAACGAATATCATCAACTCCCTGCACATCAGTCATAAGCATTTTTAAACATGGAGTTTATATAGCCTTGGGTTAGCTAGACCCATTGGCTGTGCTCCTATTCCATTTTCTATCATTATTGATGGTGAAGTCACATTCAACATCTCATCATATGATTCTTCATGTAACGCCCCGAAATATTTCGACTTTCGAAAATCCAACATCGATACTCACTTTATCGACTGCCGAGAAATCGAAATGTTATGGGTTTAAGAAAGAAGAAAGGAAGAAGAAGAGAGAAAGAAAGAAAATAGAAAATTTTAAAATAGAACGGGAAAGAAAGGAAACAACAGAACAATAACAGAATCTCACAATTCGTAGCGGAACAACATATAATAGATAAATGAATAATCTTTAAACAAAGAACTATATCAGTTATTACATTTTATACTTTACATCATATCACCATCAGAGTGTACAACAACAAACAATGCAGCGGAAAAAGAAATACTATATAAACTAGTGATACGCCATCCAGCTTGCCTCCGCAATTCCAGAATATCCTGATAAACCTTAACTCTTGACTGCCCGTGTAGAAATTGGTGGGCACCCAGAGTTTAGGAAGGAAAACAATAAACTCCAAGTCAGTCATGTGACTGGTGTGAGAACTCAAAACAGTTTATTTATCTTTAAAAATCAAAATAGAGGAATATTTTTAAATTCAATTCGCAATGCTTTTAAAAATGAGACTACCATAAGGCCTCCCGCACACACACACATGCAAACGCAGAATCGGAGGAGATTTCTCCTTATGATAGTCAAAGATGCTTGATACGTATTTAAAATAACATTTGATATTATTACTAGTGCATAGTGTAGGAAAAAATTCATTTCGAAAGTAGAATATAAATCTTAGCCAGCATAGACATTTCGAACTATGCCTACTATAGCTACCATCCAAACAGTGGTGACCACCATAAGTGAATGGCAGGTCCTACAACTAATACCGTACAAGTTTCGTATTGGGAATTGGATTTCCAACAAATGGTCAGGCCAAGGAACTTCCCATTGCCACATGAGAATGCCTCTGGAAAGACATCCTCGAGAACCAAACCGGAACTCTGCCAACACAAGGCCGGGTTACCCCTAACTGGGTAACTACTGACACGAGCACGCCATTCCCCGATCGTAAACGACCTTTCTCACGGGATCCCGATAGCCAACAACCACAAAGTAATAAATTCGCAGTAACCACATAGGTTAAATATCTGGGCTCCATACCATGATACCACCTCTATCCAGAAGGAAATGTACATACCCTAAAGGGTGCTACCCCTCATAACCTTGCCGCATCTTTCCTGTTTTGACCATTTCCGGGGTGTGAGGTTCGACGAAGTCACGTCCACAAAAACATACTTTATACAAAAGCCATGCTTTGGGTCAACAAATGATCAACACAATGATCACTAAGATAGACGATCAAATAAACGATCCTATCACAATAATCAACACAATGATCATTTACAGCAACACTCAGCATGTCACATTACCAAATTGGGAATATATCGCTGATAACTTCAACTATATAACGTCTGAGATCGTACGTCTCAGAGAAGGGTGTTAAGCTAAAAGAATAAATTCTTCGCCACCACAGAAATATATTTGAAAGAAATCGGCTTTACATCTCAACTTGTAATGTCAGACACACAATCCATACAAGTCTGTTTCGGGCTCGAACAGAACCGAAGGCACTTACAAAGAAGTCCTTGCAATCCGAATAATCTCTAATCACGTTCGGATTTCCCATCACATATGGAGATCTCAATACCAGGGATCAGCCAGTGCAGAGACAATCAACAAGAAACCCTTTCGCTTTCGAAAATATCCGGTCTTCAACACCGATCTTCGAATGCAATTCATAACGACGTATCACATATTCGGAATGGGTTATACGACCCCAAGGTCCTTTCCCGGTTAACCCGAATAGTGAGCGCTTATTTTAAAAAAATAAGTGTGGCATCCAATTTCAAACAATTCACAACAAATACCTATTTAAAGGTAAATATTGATAGTCGGTTATTGAACTATCAATAGATATGCCAACATCACCAGATTCCAAATAATTTTCCAAATTATTTATTTCCCAAAAATATCTTTATAAGATATATAGTTTTCACACTTCAAAAATAAATCAACATTTATTTTCAAACAAATCCCCTTTTCATTTATAAATTCCATAAGGAATTTACATTCCAAAATATTTATGAATATACGATTTCCATTCGTTTTCAAATATTCATTATTTATTTCCCAAAAATATCTTTATAAGATATATAGTTTTCACACTTCAAAAATAAATCAACATTTATTTTCAAACAAATCCCCTTTTCATTTATAAATTCCATAAGGAATTTACATTCCCAAAATATTTATGAATATACGATTTCCATTTAATTTTTAATATTCATTTTCAATTTATCTTCAAAAAGATAAATTCCAAATATTCACTTAATATTGGAAAAGCATTTCTATACTTATTGAAAATAAGTAATTCACAGATCTTTTTATTTTCTATACTGAGAAAATATTTAATATATCCTAATCGAAATTAAGTATATATTTCATTCTTTTAAGGAAATCATTCACTTAATCATAATTATTTGGGTCAAAACGAATGTCGCGTAAAACATCGTTACGACAACCCAAAAAATTACTAGTATAGGGATTCAAAATTAAAATAGATATATAAATCCCAATACTATACAAAACATTTCCTTTCGGAAATCATTTACTATAACAACAGTGTTATAGTCCACCATTTCCTTTTATTTCTCGAAAACATCTATTTCAACAATAAATGTTGAAATCTATGGTTTCGAATCTCAACATATTTTAAAACATCGTTAGATCGTTTTAATTCTATTTAAAACATCACATTCTAAATAATTTCTTTAACTTATTATTCACCATTTAAAAACGTGAATATACCTTGTTAATAAATTTCATCACTTCTATTCATTTTGTTTTAAAGAATTATTCACTGTCTAAAACATGAATATAATTCCATAAATAAATTACAACAATTCCTTATCAAAATAAGTCGTTGCGGATTTATAAAACAACGTTTATAAATCCTATTTCTATTTATTTTACATCAACTCCTTTTTATAAATTCCTTTATAAATCTATTCAATTTCATATCTCAATGATATACTAAAATTTCATATTATAAGTTAAATACTTAAAATTTATTTGTTTATAAAATCGTTCCTTTAAACTTCAGAAATTTTCATAAATCTTATAACTTATAAGATTCATTTATTTATCCAAATTCCATTCTTTTAAATAACTTTACAAATTTTATAAACCTACTGTTTATAAAATTCCATTTATAACTTCACCGTTATAATTCTATAAATTTCATTCATTAGTGAAATTCATTCACAATTCTTTCTAATACTTATAAAAGCTCGTTTTATAATTCCAATATTTTTAATTTATAAATATCAATTTATAAATCTTTTAATATAAAACAATTTATATTACTATTTTAAAACGTCTTTCAACTCCTTTATAATTTATCATTTTGATTTATAAAATAATCAAATTTGATAAATTCTATAGATTTCATTCCTTTATGAAATCTATTTACAAATCATCATTTATAAAAGCTCGTTTAATAATTCAAGATATTCTAAATTTATAAATATCAACTTATAAATCTTTTAATATAAAACAATTTATATTATTACTTTAAACATCTTTAAACTCTTTCATAATTTTCATCATTCTGATTTATAAAATAAAAATTTTATAGATCCTATTCTTAAACTTCTTATAATAAATTCAGAAATCCAGTTCAAACTACTTTATAAAATCACTAATCCCATATTTTCAAAAAAATGAACTTTTAACTGTATCTCTCAAAAATCATAATTTTCATAATATTAAAATTATAACGTTTATTTATTTAAGATGAATCAATTCCAATATTTTATAAACGTATATTTCCAAGAATCACTTTAGAAATCAAAAATCGTTATTTTTAAACTTCAAAATTGGATCCGATGATGCAACACATCAATAGCCAATCACAACTTTCAAACATCATATATCATCCATGATAAATAATCAAATATCACAATATATGAAATCGAATAAATATTTGTAAGGAATCCAGTTGGATCCCTCCAACCTGTTTCCCTGCATCCACAGACATTAGCACAATACCATTCCGTTTCGAGACGGAATATCGCGGTACATGGGATTTTATAAATATATATCCGCTTACTAACGGCGTATAGGGTCTCATCCGCTAAAAGAAAATGCGAGAAATCAATCAACTGCAATATATACATATGCCAATATATATATATATTGCTATATATAATATATAATACCAATTCCACTTCGAGGTGAAATATCGCGGTATATGTGTGTAATAAATAACCTCCGCTTACTAACGGCGTATAGGGTCTATTCACATCCAATATATATATATATATATATATATATATATATATATATAACAATCATCATTCAAGCATTCAATCAACACAGTCAATCAAATTTTAGATTTAACTATTTAAAATTTAAATAAACAACAGAAATTCCTTTTGAGTGAGAAGTTCTCACCTTTATTCCCGTTTGCAATCCACTTCCAATTCAACTTGTTTTCTTCATTTATACCTTGTATAAATATTATACACAATTTATTAATATTCGAATCAATCGAATAATAAATTTTCATTAGATAATTTTAATTCATCGGTGATTTCATTTTTAATAGTTAAATTACTGATAGTTTTATTTAAACCAATTTCTTCTTTAAAATTTTATTTAACTAAAATTTAAATTTCTTTTTATAAATTAAATCAACTAACACATTTTTGGTTTTAACTATTAAATTTGTTATAAATAAATTTTCCTTTTAAATAATTCTATTCAACTACAATTTAATCTTAAAACTAAATTTTCTTCTTAAATAGATTTAATTAACTTATCCTTAAATTGAATTTATTCAACTAATTATTTCAATCTCAAGTTAATGATTTCTATTTTAAACTAAAAATTAAAGATTCAAACTGATTTTCTTTTTAAAATAATTCTAACATCTTGCTTATATAAATTTTCTTAAATCTTTTAAAATTCCTTTGTTTAATAAATTATTTTAACTAAAATTTTAATTTAAATTAACCAAACTCACTTTCAATAAAATTGTCTAATTGAAGATTTAAATCCTAAACTAGAATTCTTTTAATTTATTTATCCAATAAATTAAATTCCTATTAGGTAAATTAAATTAGCCAATAATTTTATTAATATTCAAATTAAATCGAACTATTCAATTTTCGTTCTTGATTGTTAAATTAATCAATTGTTTTATTTAAACCAGTTTCTTCTTTAAATAAATTTATTAAAACTAATTTTCTTTTTTATACATACTTTTCACATTCTAAAAATAATATTCCTGTCTTTAAAATTTTAACTTCAACAATTTATCAAATCCACTTGAATATTTATTTTCATTTAACAGATTATTTTTAGTGACTTAAAATAGATTAACTAAATAAATCTATCACCTTATTATTTTAGTTTTAACATAACTTTTAAAATATTCAACCTTGTATAACAATTTTATAAAATTCTTTAGTATCCGAAATAAATCGAATAACCAATTTCCCCTATTCCAATCTAATTAACCGATGGTTTTGCTTTTAAACCAGTTTCTTTTAATAAAATTTGTTAAATTAAAAATTCACTCTAAAACTAAATTTTCTGCTAATATACCTACTTACTTCTTTTTAAATTAAAATAGATATTTCTTAACTTAAATTAGTACTTTTAATTTTAAAACTAAATTCTCTTTAAAAATCAAATTTCTTTTAATTAATCTGTTTAACTAAAAATTGAATAAATTAACCGAATATAATTTATTTAATTTAAGTTTTCAAAAACAAATTTTACATAGAAATCCCAATTATCAAAAAAAAAAATTATATTACATTTAAGTGCCTAAGAACAAATTAATTTTTTTTTTTACTGTTAAATTATTTTCTACAGCATAAATGCTCATAAAAAATAAAATAAAAACAATATACCTCAAATTGATTCGGCCCCAAATTAATGCCGCACATCGCCTACGCCACGCGCGAGCCATCACAACCCACTGCCTCGCGACGTCGCCACTACTGCCATCGCACGCGCCGCCGTCGCGACTCCCACGCGAGTCGCCTCGACCCCTCCACGCGCGAGTCGCCCTAGCCGCCGCACTCCGAAGCTCCAACCTGCAGCCCCAAGCGCTCGCGTACGCGAGCTCAACGCCGCCATCATCTCGCCTTCGCGCGTGACTCGAACCACCTCGGCGCCGCGCCTCCTACCTGCGCGCACACACAACCCTACACCATCGCAATCACCACGACTCCAATCCATATGCCGCTGCCTTGAGGAGTCGCGCCACCATCCCTCCGCGTTCGACGATGCCGAGCTCCCATTTTTGATTTCGTCGTTGTTTTTTTATTTATTTATTTATTTTATAACTGCGTTTTGATTTGAGAGAAGAAGAAGGAAAGGGGGAGATACGAACGAGATTTTAGGAGGCTTCGGCCATTGTTTTTATCTCTCTGTGGTTTGATTTTGAAGGTGAGGGACGTGATATTTAAAATCGTGAAGAACATGGGCTGCACGATCTTTTCTTCATGAATTTAGGCATAAATTTAGGCGTGGTTAAAGGAAGAACGTGCTGTGTTTGACTAAAATTTAAATTTAAATTTAAATTGAATTTGATTTAAATTTTCGACGCGTTTACTCAACGTACGCTCACATATAAACTCCGAAAAATACGAAATTTGAAATCCGGCAATAATTCAATATTACGGACCCAATGGAACTGGTTTCGTCGAATTCCGAGACTGTGCCTCTGACGGCTATTTTTAAATATCGATTCAAACGATATAAATTTCAAAACTGAACAATTCACTTTCAAATTAAATTCTGAAGCTTCGATTATCTTCAGTATTATCAATATGAATTTTACAAGCCTTTGAAATATTTTTAATTGGCTTAAAATTGAATATTCAAATTTTTATTCAACTCTCAATAGATTAAATTCTATAATTTAATCGTCAAATTCAAAGTTATATTGAAAATTCAATCCAAACCATCTTTTAAATATTTAAAATTAATTAAATATTTTTAAATTAAATTGTTTAAAATTCTGGGTCGTTACACTTCATCACTCGAATAGATCTTGAATCTCTCTATAGTTTCCAACTTCTCAACACATGAGCCACAAATACTCGAGTAGTTAACAAATCTCTCCTTGGATTCAAGCATAAGTCGTTTGAGGAATGCTAATGCTAACCACTCCCTAGAAGTTACCTTTAGGATGGATAGTTCAACTCTATAACATTGTATGAAATGTTAAAGCTGACCTCTCCCTCAGAATTACCTATAGGATAGGCAATGCAACTTTATAACATTTCGCTCCACAACTGCACTCGTATATCGATTTTAAAGCACTTTGGTTTTGACTTATTTCATGTAAGTACACTATTTAGCTTATTGGACTCTTCGAAAATCATATGGATGAATTCTCAATTAGCTTAACTCTGATTCTTTTAGAAATAATCGAACAATGCAAAAGATAGATATTATCTCTTATCCGAATGGATTTCCTGATCTCTTTTCCTTGAAGAGCAAGGCAAGTTTATACTTAGGGTATAACATCACCAAGAGGATAATCATACCATATAAATCTTATGTTCCTTCTAAATATTTCCTACGTTAATTTTGGTCAAATTCAATAGAAATACGATACGGAAATTAAGTCTCATATACTTATCACCATTTCCGAGCTGTCACCTTACGCTATCCCTTGGTCAAGAGTAAAGCTACCTAGGTTAGAGCAGTGGTTGGATCATAGCTCCACCTTGCACATCATTCTTAAGTCTCACATATAGAACAAGTCTACTTTGTCGGCTCTTAGTGCTAATTATAAGAGTAAATACTTTCTATAGGTGAGTAAATACACAAATACGACTAAGTCACTCAAGCAACTTCTAATCCCTGTAGTATTAAATAATACTTCTTTGCAAATACTCGTATATATATTTAAAATACTTGTATAAATGATATATACATGCGTACCACTCTTCATTATTCATTTCTACTCTTCACATTCTTAAAAATGTATTCATATTCTTAACTCAGAGGTATAAGAGTGTTCACAAATCACATAATAAGATTTCCCACTTTGAAATATAATCAAAGTGGTAAAAGACATATGCCACTCAAACATTGTTAATATAAACCCTTTCTCTATTTCAAATATTAAACATTTACTTTTCTAATATTAGCTATTATGATTAGTAACTTTATTCCAATAATACAAAGCATTAGTTATAACCTGTCAAAATTAAAACTTAGTCCAACATTCCATTTATAGTACATTAGCTTTTTATTTTAGGAGCTATTATGATATTTAATGGGATTATCAGCTTGATTTATTTAAGTAAAATTTTTTATATAAATAATATTATTTTAAAATATATTAAATAAAATGAGATTAGTTAGATACAAACTTGGATGCTTATGAATGAGTGAATCAAATTTTTTGGAATTATTATTACTATTATATATATATATATATATATAAGAGAGGTTGATGTGACTCAGGGTGCATTCAAGGACAATGAAAACGCTAAAGGAAAAATGGTCCATGGGGTTTATATCCGACGTAAAGGGTATACATGGTTAATTCCTTAGGTTAACGGACCACAAGAGAGCATTTGGACTCTCCAAATTGGAGAGTTTCCTAATCTCTATCTCTAAACACTTTACTCATATAATACTTCCTATCCTATTTTTAATCAATTATTGCCCACAAACACCACAACTTCAAGTCCAACTTGTCCATAAATGCACCATCAAACTTGATTCTTCCTCTCAGTAGAGCGAATTAAAAATATTAAAAATATTTTAGTTAAAAAAATAAAATTATATTAAAAGAGGTCTAACATTAATACATATCTATGTGTGTTTATATACAATAATAAAATATATACTCATACGTGGATTAAGTGCATTTTTCAAAAAAATCTACTGATATAATCAATAACAGGCACAAAATTTATATCTTAAATTTCAGAAAGCCAAAACTGTCATTATGTCGATTTGAGTGAAAATTATAATTTCTCTAATGCATTGTGTATTGAGATCATTAAGTTTTAAAACTAATATTCTCAATAACAGTGCAGCCAATAACAAGGGAACATATCAACTCTAATTCAACAAAAATAAAAAATGAATAGGAAACAAAGGGAAATCAATCCTAAAAGAGGTTGGTGGAGGATTAATTATGAAGACAAATGAGAAATACATGCTTTCAACAAAAAAAATCTATTACTTTATATTAAAGCAGGAACCTCTCTCCGCTGACGTGGACTACTCTCCATTTCTCATTTCAAAATAATGATCCCCTGCCCCTTCCGCATTTTTTTAACATTCCTCAAACTGCCATCGAACGTGGCCCTCTACTCATCCCATCTTTTAAAAAAAGTTCCCACTCAACTTTCTCCACCTCCCGTTCAACAAAGCTTCTGTTTATCCTCCTTCCTCCAGTTCTGTCGATCTCTTTCTGCCTCCTCCACTAATCCACTGCCAATTCCTCCATGCCCACTTTGTTCCCGTCTTCTTCGTTCAAATCTGTACTCTCACATTCTCCCCCTCATGTTTGTTTCTTCCCAACCATCCTACACCTTGCAATAATTTTCACGATTTATGTAATCCTATTACTCGCTCCTCTTATAATCCTCTCCTTCTCATCTCTATTCAACATATTCAAAATTACGATGAAGACTGTCGTCGTTTGGTAATTTCATTGTATTAACTGATTGTTGGATTAGGGTTTTGGTGCCATCAGCATAGATGCAGTATATTTGGTGAACAACGAGCTGGTCCAATCTACCATCATCGGGTTATTAGTTACTTTCCACAAATTTTCAAAACTTATTTCACAGAAATTGGTTGAAGATTGGTTCAAGGTACAATTATTCCAGTCATCTTTCCATACGTAGTGTATCTTCTAAGAAACGGATATACTAAAGGCAACTTAGTACAAAGGTAGAGTGGTCAATCAACGGTAGTCCATACTATGTTTCTTGATTTAATTAGTATCTTCCTGAATATCATAAGTTGTGAACAATCTGTTTATATTTGTTGCAAAATAATTATAATTAATTCTACTTATAACGTTTTAGTTAATATCTTGCCGAATATCATAAGCTGCGAACATTTTGTTTATCTCAATTGCAAAACAGTTATAATTAATTCCAACTATATAAACCTACAAAATTAGGATTCTTTATTTTGATGCATGAATTTTGACCAATACAATAGTCCTGCAATTGCATTGCGTTTGTCAAAGAAATTAATTATGTATGATTCTTATCTACTGTCCTGATACTATTAAAATGGTGCAAAATAGAACCTCTGTTGATTGTTTTCCTTTTTATTTAATTTTTACATTGATAGGATTGAAATCCATCACATGAGGCGTGGTGGCTTTCAAATTTGCTTTTAAAAAATCTTCTTCTACTAATTGTATTTTGGATATCATAGACTTGGTTTCAGATATTTTAATTCGTCCATTTTACAACTTTTTTCTCTAAAATAAGATAGGAAGTTTGATTTTTCGAGTAGTATTTCCAACAATATATTACTGTCTTTTAAAGTTTCTTTTGGTGTGGTATTTTGAGATGCATGCGTATTTTGCTGCATGAAAATATTGTCAATTAGTTTGACTGCAATAACTTATGATTTTAGTTAAAAGATATGCAGTAGTTTTAAAAAACTTAGAACTCAATTATGATATTTCATTTTGTTCCATTCTAATTTTAAAATTTTCTAATGATTTAGATACATGTAACTGTTACCAGATGTACAAAATTCAGTGTCATTCATGGCACACAAAATGTTTGCTTTCAATTTTTAAGCCACTGTTAAAAACCTTCTAGCGATATTTGATTCATGCAATATAAACAGGCATGCTTCCTATTCAATTGCATGGTATCTTTTTTTTAACATTGAACTGAGATTGCATGTATTGATTATGCAGATGATGTATCAATCAATTGAATTTAATCATAGGTGGATGTATTTATTTATTAGTGTGATTCATCATATTCACTCTGTTATAATATAATCTTTATATGCAATAACTACAAGTTAATGTTTATACCTTTAAACGTGTCTACTCATTTCCAAATATATATTGTATCTTGAATCAAGAAACAAAACCTATGGTGAATTGGGTTAAGTTATGCTCTTTTTTTTCAGATACCTAACATGCCAGATTTAGGAATCTCAAATTTTTTATACAACCTCTGTTTAATTTACTTTTAAACTCTGTGTCATTGTGTTTTAATGAGTTTCAAATCTATTTCATGTGCTTTTTTTTTTTTGAAATGGTACTTTATGTACAACAAATCATTGGGACAACATATCCCATGTCAATAAACATTCGAAAGCAAGTTTCGAACTTGTGACCTCTTGCACCAAAGCCGAATCAATTAACCACTTGGACAATGGTGCTTGTCCTATTTCATGTGTTTTGCCAATTTTATGTTAAACTGTCTGAAAATATTATTAAGTATATTTTTTTGTTTTTTTTGTTTGTTTGTTTTTTTACTTCTTTGACTAAATTTGACAAAGCTCACAAAATAACAAAGCAGTTAACTTACATAGAAACTTAAGGAAGCAAAATATATTGTTGTCTAACATATATGAGTGATTTATTCCACCACTATTATTTGACTCCTCGTTATTTTTTAAACGGGGGCTCTCTATAGTTGATTCTATTCAAATTCAACTAATTGTCTACATCATTGCTTTGTCACAAAGAGGGTTAATTTACCAACTACTTACAGCTTATTGTTATTTGACAACTGAATGATTTTTTTTTAATATTGTTGTTTCTATACAGAATTTCATCTTCGTGTATGTACGCAAGTGGGTTAGACAAGATTTTTTTTAATGACAGTGGATTGTATAGATGCATCCTGTTTGAAATTGAGACACTGATATTGAACTTTTGTCTCAGTGACATTACTTACCACTCCCACACGCTGTCAATGTTGATGTATGTCAACTTTGTTGATGTTGGCAGTAGTGATTTTGGCTATAGCGTTGTAAATTAAAAAAATTGTTTCAGTTCGATGGGGTCACTGTGGGGACCTGTTCTATACGATGTTGTTGTTGCTGCGTTTCTGTTCTTTATTATTCCCAGCAGTTATCTTAATTGTCGATTTTTAACATTATTCACCCATTTTTTCCATGATCTTTTTATTCTTCGACATATAGAACAGTTACATGTTAGTTAAAGTTGTGAGACTTTTTGCTCTACTGCGATTCTGTTGTTGATCCCACACATAAGGGTAGATTTTTTTTCAACTATGAATAAAAAATGTTTCACAAAAATCTGTCATATATTGTCGATGACAATACCAAAATCACTGCAATTGGTGGTAAACTTGAGTAGAATGTTATTTTTTTTACTGAATATAAGAATATGGTTTACCTAATATCTAGCATACATAATGGTGTGACCGATTTCATGCTGCTTGGGTAATGAAATGATGTCTTACTGTCATGTCTGTGTAAAATGCGTGCATATAAATAATTAGTAACCTTTGATGTGTGTATAGTTTTGACTGTGTCTGGTCTTACTTATTACCTGTCCTGGGTTAACTATTGTATACAACGATTACTGTTCTTTTTTTATGAAATTTACTGATTAAGCTAAGACTACTTTTGTAAAACTATAATTAACAAAGATTTGACTTAAGATTTGACATTACCACACGCAATTACTGCCAACAGGGAAATCCAAGCTAGTACTTTAAATAATAATTACATATGCTGTGCAATGTGTAATAGCCGCTGGAATTTTTTCTTTTCAGTTTTACTTTCCTGAATCAGATTTTTTTTATTAATGTCATTTACAACAATTGCTTTGTACGTGTCCTTTTTCAGACCGCATACTTGATTTGTGTTCGTTACAACAACCGTGTACAAATGATAATTTCCATGTATCGGATTTGGGTTCTAAGTGAATGCCATTTACTCCTCTGATTCATAATTTCCAACTTACTTGACATAAAATTTTGTTCAAGTAAAAGCTTTGTTTCACCACGATGATTCATGTGCTCTTCTACTCTGATTCCTATATCGCTGTTGAAACCTTACACAGTCACTGTCTGCATAGGGTACACAGGTGTTCTGAATATCATGTTAGTAATTCACATTGAATTCCACCGAACACAGTTAATGTTTCAATTGAAAACATAATAATTGCAATTCTTTATCGAACAACGGCCAACTTAAATCAGTAACGTTTCCAGATATCCATCAGTTTTACTTTTATGCTTGCATTCAAGATATTATGATAGGATTAGAGTATTTCGATATTTTGGCATATCTATGTATATGGATTGCTTCTTTGGTTGTAGTTTTGTAGATTATTATTCGAATACTTTTCTACTTTGTAAGATAAAAAAACCGTTAAGATGAGCTACATCTAAATGTATACTTGGAGACATATTTCTATTATGTTCTGGAAAATTATATATGTAAAAGTTTTTTTTAGTAATTTTTATTTTTTGACATATTTATCCAACCTTTTGTTTTGGGACATTTATTTAGTGTTTGGAAATGGAAGCAGTACATCAACTTCTATGTTTACTATCAACTATGAAATTTTGCATGTTTCATGGATGTTGTAACTATCTTCTCACTTATTCTTCCATTTTTCTATCACATTTATTATAAATAGTGCAAAAAATTACGGATGGTTTTTCTATGTGTAGTGGTGACTCTTTCGAAGTGTACAATGCTAGACATCGAGAAGGTATGTACTGCACGAACTTGGACTGATTTGGCACCGTCTTTCCCACTTGCCGCTCACTGCATTGAACGGGTAATCTCTTTCTACCTCTCCGTACGCCACTGCATTGTATGTACTGTGTTCTTTTACCTTACTATTTTAATATATTCCCACGGTTGCTCTGATTAAGTTTTGTATGGCGGTGCCGAATATGGGATCTGATTTCCCACCTTTTGTTATCGGTAAGATGGTACTTGATGGTATGGTTTCTTGCCGCGTAGCACATGATTTTGCATCATTTTCTGTTGTGCTCCTAAATATTGAAAGACTAATGATCGTTTGAAGTCATACGTGCCCACTGCTTATGCTATTCCTGTCTACATACCACAAAATATGTTCTTTTAATTTTTTCATTGACATGGTTGGTTCAATACTTTTAAATTTTTGGTGCATGTGACTGTTTTGGTAAATAGTATATTCCGACTGTACCGCTAAAGGCGTTGATCAGTACCATTGTTTTTGCTCCACAATAGTTAGAAATCTCACCCCAAACTTGATCACTTTGGCTACGCTGCCTTTTTCCTGTATTTTGTTGCATGTCTGCATACCTTCGGTGAACTGCCACTGTATATCATAAACGACAAAGTACGTACCAATATCAGTTTCTTCTTTAGCTTGATCACGGGTTGTTTAAGTTCGACAGTCCTACCATAAAGTATCATATCCTTCGGTACATATATATGCATGAATGGCAACGCTGAACATTATTATTTATCCTACCATATCTTATGAATAAACAGTAGCTACCTTTTAAATACACTATTGAATAATATAGTTTACTTGGTCGATAGTTTTTTTTTTCATGCATACTGATATTTTACATTCCAATAGCAAGTTGTGTAATAATTTCCAAATACTAAATGCTTGATTGGTCTGGTTATTAAGACAGTTAATGTTGGCACAGGTAAATTGGAGGAGCTTTATGGGTAAATGCTTTGATTTAAATTTGTCAATAAAAAAATATAATCCTTTGCACTCATTTTTTCTTTTAATGAAACTGGATGATTCGATATTATAAAATATGTATTTAATGGAGGAATATCTAATAGCTGCAATTTCTATTTTAGTTCGAAATTTTGTATTGAATCCATGTAGCTGTCGAGTGAGATTTTGGGGGAAAAATTGGGGTTTTTATCGTTATATTGACGTTGTTCTTGAATACAGAAGAACTGGTCGTTGTACCTTTCCTTAAATCAAGAACCTGACATGTGGATAAAGGCTCAGTGAATTAATATTGATGCAAACAGGATTGTAAGAAGAAGGAAAATGTCACCACCAAACATTTTCATCCAAAAATGCTCTAATTTTTTTCCTCAGTAACTTCATCATTATGTTCGCAAGCATCGAAAATTGAAGTGTTATTTGTCACGTTGCAGATTGCTCCACTCACTAATCCATCAATGTTCATTTTCTGTTCTAAATTTAAATCGAATTTAGATTAGCAGTCATCGAAGGGCTCTGACATTGGATTAAAGCTCTGATACAAAGACTTTTCCACAATATTGGCACATAAAGTCACCATGAACACAAACACATTCATCATACTAAGGATAATGTTCATTCACAATGATCTTACAACAGGAATATCATCTTTAAGGTCATCGATGCCTATAGAGTTTCGATGCCTATAGAGTTTAACGTTCCGCTTGCCAAGAGAGCAACCTCTGTTTTTTGATGAAACAGAGCATTTAACTGACGTCCAAGGCAGACATAATATCCACAAAATTATGTTTTACCAGTGGTTAGAAACTAACAAAACGTGTGATGTACCTCTACAGCTTACCTATGTTGACTTTCCTACTAGGTGGGCATGGGATAAATCTACAAAGAATGAAGGATGAAGCAGAAAGGGGATTGTGTTGGTATAATATATTATGCCCATCCTACATCAGGGGAGAGGTTTTATCTGCGTATGTTTTTAAATATTGTTTGCGGCCCTACATGCTATAAAGACATTAGAACAGTTAATAGTGTTGTTTGCAATTCATTCAAAGATGCATGCCTTGCACGTGGGTTGTTAGAGGATGACAATGAGTGGGATGAGGCGTTGACTGAAGTTGCAACATGGGCTTCCCCAAAAGTCTATAAGAAAAATGTTTGCAACGTTACTATGCTTTTATGAGGTTTCAGATCCTCAACAGCTGTGGGATAAACATTGGGAGAACTGCAGCAAGGATGTAGAATGGAGGTATGTACGCATGAATGGAGGTGGGTCGCATGAGCTGTCTTCATGCACGGTGAGATCAGAAGCATTACTTGCTTTAGAAAAGATTATGCTTAGAAACAATCGATCGCTGACCGAGTACCAGTCCTTAGCGGAAGCTGAATTGAAAATTAGCCATTGGTATGTAACACACTATTATCCGATGAAGTGGGATGACTCTGATGTATTACGTATGGAAGCCTAACAGTTAGTGCCATTGCTAAATGCTGAGCAGAGAAAGGTTTTTGACGCTGTAATCGATGATGTTCGCAGTCACCGTGAAGGTTTTTATTTTGTCTACGGTAGTGGAGGGACAGGGAAGACATTTTTATGGAATATTTCGCATGCAGTATACGGGCGGAAGGTACAATTATATTGGTGGTAGCATCTTCTGGCGTTGCATCACTTCTTCTTACCGGTGGAAGAACTGCACATTCGAAGTTCAAAATTCCAATAAATATTGATGACATGTCCACCTGCAACATTACCATTGTATTTACACACCATGTCTGCGCTGACATATGAGTTCGAATTTACACTATCCATTAACATGTATATGAAATATATGATCACTGTTCCGTTCTACCGTTGCCTTTCTGCTATGGAGACTATAATTCATGGATTATAACAATGCCTGTGTGTGAAGCACGAGCTACTCACTAGTTATTATGAATAAAAAGAACTACAAGTAAAAAATGCGACGATAAGTCGTCATTCAAATGGTAAAATTCAATGAGTCGAATTTATTTGCAATGAAAGATGAAGAATATCATTTCATATTGGATATGTGCTTCTTTCAGTTATTGCTAATGGAAATTGGGATGAAGTGAAATAAGAAAATAGAGATAAATGGAAAAAAGATGAGAGGACGAAAGGAAACAAAAACGAAGAATTTTTATCTTTCGATAACAAAAATGATTTCATGACTCTCAGTTTAAATGTTTGTTAAATTTATTGTCTAACAAAAACTCCTACGTTTGTTGAAAATTATAATTAAAATGAAATAAATTAGGTCGGATTTGACCTTGGTTAATGTATTACATTAGATTAATCAATTCTATCTTTTGAGAGTTAATAAAATTCATGAAAAAGATGAATGAGATTACTTTATATCTTATCTGTTGAAAAAATGAGACCAGCTGTTGAATCTACATCCTTTTGGGAAATAGAGTGAATCATGAAAATAACTTTAAATGAAGTATATCTCTCACACCAAGTACATATATAAAAATTCCTCTAAATTATAGTCTAATTTGAGTGTTTGAAAATTATATATTAATTTCTAACATTAAAGTACATTCAAAGTTGAAACCACCGAAATTAAACAAGCTAAATGTAACATCTTGCTATTTGAGTAGCTAAAATAAATTTTATTTTAGAATTTATATTGTAAATTTTTATAAATAAAAGTTATTTTTGAAATTTAAATCAAATAAATTTGAATTTCAAATGGATTTGAATTATGGAAGACTATTTTTTATCATAGTTAAAGATTGAGAAAATTTATAAATGGGAATGGAGAATAATTTTGGGAATTTTATTGAATTTATGATTTTTGGATTCTGTTGGCAATGAAAGAATAATATTAATTTAAAATTTTAAATCATAAGTTTGATTTGTCTTTCGATAAATCAAAAGTTGGTTAGAACATTATTTTGGTAAGATAATTATATTTATGAAATTTTGGAATTATTTGGAAATAAAACTATTATTTTGAAATCGTTGAAATTGGAACGTAATATTTCTCAAAAAGAAAAATAATTATAAGAAAAAATGAAATTCAGACAAAATGTCTTGAATAGATTTTTAAACAGATTTAAAATATTAATTTATAGGCTTTTTGAAGAAAAGATAGTTCAGAGTACGAATTTATTTAAATATGAACTTTAATTTTCCTAGACTACACTTTCTATCCTTATCTTTGTAATAAATATATTTTAACCTATTATCTACCTTAATCTAAAAGTGACCATATGTAACGACCCGTTTCTTCGACCATCGAAAGTCGGTACTTAATACATCCACGGTATTAAAATGTCGAACATCCAAGTGCCGGAAAGACAGATTCTTAGGGTAAAAAGAAAGTAAAATGAAAGAGAACAAGGGGAAATAGAATCTCAAAATGGAACGGCAATGTAACAACCCCCAATTTCGTCCATTCAAATCGACAATAATCCACACATGTCGGACTTGAATGATGCGAAATAACAGATTGTAAATAAATTTGGAGCAAATGAAATCAAATATACAGAATCACAGACACAGAACAAACAGAATAACTCGCAGCGGAATATAAAATAACATAGTAGTTCATGAAGCTACTATAACAGAGTCTCAAACCAAATACATAATATAGTCTGAAAAAAACAACAGAATAGAAATCCCAAATACATAGAAGTTCACTAATACATGAGATAAACTAATACAGCTGAAACAGAAGTAGATAAATATGTAGATAAGTAGAAACTCCAGTGAAAGACCAGCTCCAGGAAGAGAATCCAAAGCTGTGAATACTCAGGCTGACCCGAGCGTAAAGCAAAACACAAAACACTCGAGTCAGGACAATATATACTTATATAATGTAAACCAACTCAAGTGAACTGTAATAAAGATACAAGTAACTTAAAGGATGCCTGGGACCGCCCATCCTCTAAGGATCCGTTAAACTATTTACTATATAGTAATATTTCGCTATTATACTAATGTCTACAGTAAAATAAACATACTTTTAAATAGCGTTCCGGGCTACCCATATCACCCTTCACACATAATAGTCCCAGTAGTCCATCCAATATCATGCCATCTCCACTTTGGGTGACTGTCAGAGGATACCACACGGGCTACGGGAGAAAGACAAACTCGTAGTAAAGGCTCGGTATGGTAGGTGACACGGCACACAAGGCAATGCCAAGGTAGATATACCAATTACGCACACGGGCTGGTGGTAACGCAGAAGCCACATACGCCAACCCCGAACAACACTCCAAAAATCAAGGGGTGCACCCAATCGATCACAACAGTAATAGAATGGTATCGAAGAAGTGTGTTCAGCCAGAGGTGCTACCTCCTTTGGCCCGAGATCGCTCCTGTTTTAGCCACCTTATGCTAACTCACGGGAGTTAGGTTCACGAAATGTACCTTAGGAACGTCGTCACCATCCTACTTCATTCTGGAATCTCCACCGCGCACACAGTTGTTAAAGTGGTTTTTGGTATCGACAGAGAGTATGTCCATATCCGATCCCGGTCTCTTTAACAACCAATCGTTATTATAACCCGTAGTTATAATTTCAAAAATGGTAATTATTTCTCAAAATCCAATATCATTTCAAATCCATTTCAAAATATCAACTTATCATTTCATTTGAAAAACATATTCATTTTTTTTTATTCAATTTAAAAATACCATTCACATTTCAAAATAGTTCAATTCCAGCAAATTACTTCGTTTAAATCCTTTAAAAGTGAAGTTATTACATTTAATAATTAAATTATTAAACTTTCAAAATTTTCAACTTTCAAAGTTCATTCATTCACTTAATTTTATCAAAACAGTGAAAATTCAACTTTCGCAGCATTTGGAAATTGCTACAGAAAGTTATATTCAAAACAGTTAAATTTAACAAAGACAGCGTTTAAAATGCTGTAATAGTGTTACATTAGTTTCAAAGAAAAAAAAAACTTAGTTTAATCAAACAATTATATTTTCTATAATTCACTTTTAACTTATAAAATCACATAATTTTACTTTTATAACCATCATTTAATTTTCTTTAATTTCATGATTTCATAAAGTTAAATTTCCATTTAAAAATTCATATTTAACACTAATTCACTTATTAAATTGCAGTGTCCAATTTTAAATTCATTACATTTAAATTTCAACCTAACACTTGAGTTAAAATTCTCAAATATAACTTAGTTTATATTTTTATTTACTTAATTAAAAATTCACTTTGAAGTCAATTCCAAAAGTTCCAATTTTAGTTACAATTTAAAATTTCAACTTAAATATTCATTCATTTCACATTTCAACTTTATTAAAATCATTAATATGATATAAAATCACTTTAAATTCCTTTAAATTCAAATTATCATAAATTTATCATGCTTTCATATTCTATTTAATTTCAAATTATAATTAAATCAAATTTCCCAAAATAGCTTACATTCAAAATTTTCTAACCTTTTCGTTAATTTATTTCACTTGTAATTATTCAGAAAATCAATAATATTTTACCAAAAATCATTTTTAATTAGGTTTAAATCAAAATATTTTAATATTTATATTTCTAAAATAATTTTAAAATTTTTAGAAAAATATATTAACTACGGGTCTGTATATAATTTTCTACACTAGGAAAAGTGATACGGGTAATATATCATTTCAACCCGTAATTTACAAAGAAAAATCCGGGTTTTATCATTTCAAACCCGCAGTCCCAAGTAAATGAAATAAATTTGAAAATCATTCAGGCCTATCATTTCAGCCCATAATGATTTTCCCTTATTCTAAAGTCCGTTCGGGTATGTATCATTTCAACCCATAGTGATTCTAATCTAAAGGGAACTTGCAGTGTGATAAACAGATAAAATAACAAAACAGCATAATATAACAGTAACAAATGTCATAATAGGTGTTTAAGCATGGGTGAACATCATATAATAGTGACATAGCAAATAATAATATAGTGATGCAGTTTACATATTCACAAGTGATCAATTTACTATTCATATAAGTATAAAACTGTCTGGTGAGAATAACTCACTGTTTTGAGCTGATGACACAACGATGAATTGCACAAACGGGATCTACACAAGCACAAAAGCACGACACAGATACGAATGGAGGAGCCAAGGATTAATTCCCTTGAATACCAATCAAACAAACGATATAACAATTATAAGGTTTCAGACCAAAAATACGATAAACTATGCTAGAAATAACTTCATAAAACAAAGATGAAATGCTTTGCACTTGCTTTCGACATCCCATAGGCTCGGCCAGAGGTGGAGTACAGGTCTAAGGCAATGGTTTTGGGTCAGGTCTGGGTTGCTAAGGTCGGCCTAACATGAGTTTGTTGATGGCAAAAGTTATGGAGATGGAACAACAACACAACAAGGCGTAACTACTAACAACATCACAAGTTTCAAGCAAACAAAGCTCGGCCAAGCCTGCTGTGGTCACGGCCAGAGGAGTGGGGTCCACTGTGGTGACGTGGCAGAGGGTGCTGGAGGTGCTGGAGGTGGTGGTGGTCATGTAGGTGGCGGCCATGGGTGGTGGAAGTGGTGTATGTGAAGGCTTGTGCTTGGCTAGGTCAAGATGTTGGAGCTTGATGAACTTGGTGAAGGAACTACCACCAAGGGTGGTACGGATGGGGATGGTCAGTGAGGAGGAGGTGCTGGTGGCGTACTCAGGTGGTGGTGGTGGTGGCAGGGGCTGGAGAGGGGCATGGCCGATCCTATGATAAAGAAGATCAAGTGCAAATCAAACGAAAAATCAGCATAAGTGAACAAAAGGAGATAAAAGAAAAATAGAATTTTACCAACTTCTCAACAAGTGATGGCCGAATTTTTTTTTAATGATATGAGAAATGATGTACGTGAATGAATAATGGAGGCAGGCAGCTGAAGTATGTGAGTTATTATGGCTAATTGATGGCAAAAGTAAGTTAAAAATGTGAAAAGGCAGGAAAATCAAAAGCCATTAGAAATAAAAGGTCATAAACCCTTTCAATTTACCTATAATTATTTATAAAAGTTTATATATTCTGAAATAACAATATTATCAGCTAAAATTTCGAAACTTTAAAAAAATATAAAAATATATATACCATTTATCAATTATATAGATTAAAATTAAGGAAAAATAGTTAAAACAGTGAACTAGACTAGAAAATTTGAAATTAAATGAAATAATTTGTAGAAAATTAATATGAGCTTGTAAAGTATTTTTAAACATAAATAATAACATAAAACAAAATTTTATTCACAAAATAAATATTTAAAATTTAATTTAAATATAATTTTTTAATGCAGAAAATAGCAAAAAATGGGAAAACAGCCCTTAAAAATAGGAAATCAATACAGTAAATTTTGGAAAAATTCTATTATTATTTTTAAAATATTTAGAGATGAAATTTCACAAATAAAACAAATTTAAAATAAAATAAGGAAATTTAAAACGAAGAAAATGGTAGAAAATTAGAAAACAGCCTTTAAAAATAGGAAATAAATACAGTAAATTTTGGAAAAATTACATTTTCATTTTAAGAATGTTTAGAAATGATATCACACAAATAAACAAATTTAAATAAATTTCAAAATGAAATAAATTCAAATTTAAATATATAGTCAAAATCTAGGGTTGTTACAGGCAATGTATAATATAACAAAGACAGTAAAAGTAGTCACTTTAATATGCATGGTATATCAGAGTTAAAAACAGACCTCATCAGCCTAGATAGTTATAACTTCCTGACCTTGCAATTATTTGTGGTATTATAGGAAATGCGGATTACAAATCTTAAGGAAAATTAACACTAGAGGGGGGTGAATAGTGTTTAATTAATTTTATAAATCGTTTTGAAATCTTTTCAAATTAAACCCAAGTAGATGCAGTTCACAAACATAGAGACAATCATAGAATCAGATACAGATGAAAATAGTAAATAAAAGCAGCAAAGGAAAGAACATGCCAGAATTTTATACCGGTCCAGAGTTACCCTACATCCAGTCCCATATAATTTCTTGTGCAGATTTCTTTTCAAATATAATGTCGATTTTATAACCTCGAGTTCAAGGCCACGAGATACACTCTCCTGTCTCCGAGTCCAGGGAAAATTCTCTTGATTTAACCAGGCTATAAGATCACCTAATTGATTTACGGGCCACAATCACATCCAATTGATTTACAGGCCACAATCACAACGTTTCCAATCATACTTTGATAGAGAGAGGCTAGATAGACTTAGAACTATGATTACAAATTATCCTATAACTTTGAATAGCACTGAGATCTTTGAGAGAGAGTGGCAGAGAATCAAACTAGAGACGTTCTAGTTTGATTCACTAAGGATTTTGGTAGAATTTTGTTAAGAATGTTTGAAAATAAGATTTTAAGAGAAAGAGAAGAGAAAACAAAGAAATCTTAAGTAAAAATTCGTTAAAAACTACTGTATATAAGGAGAATAACGGTCCTGTCCATTCGTGAAAGGTTATGACGAATAGACACTTCTTTTGAAAATTCAAATTTTAAAATCTATGGCTACCATGTCGACATGGTGGGTATAGGCATGTCGACATCCCCTGGTATTTTTGGAAAATTGATTTTTGTTTTAAAAGAGATTTTCTTTCCAAAGTTTATCGAAACAATCTTAGAATTTTTTAAACTATTTTGAATATACTTTATGATTATAAAAACCTTTTTATGAAGTATAAAAGTAATAAAACCTAAATATATAAATATTTTGATATTAAAGCTTAAACATTAAAACTAGGAGATAGTTTAAAAACAAGAAATGATTTTGAAATTAATATGATTAGAAATAGTTTTTTATATTTAAATTAATAGAGATGACTTTTAAAAAGATAGTTTTTTGGAAAATTGGTTAAAATAAATTATTTTGAATATTTCATGGATTCCATACCATTATAGAAGGTCATGGTTTCTATCCCACTAAAGAGGTCGTGGGTTTCATCCTACCATTAAAGCGAGAAGGTGGATTACATTCCACAATTAAATTAGAATAAAGATTTTAGTGCTATTATGAAGTGTTAACATAAATCTAGACTCTATTACTTATCTTGATATCTTGAACTCTTAAACTCTTGAAACTCATGAGTCTTTAATCTTGATTTCTTCAATCTTGATTTCTTCAATCTTGAATTCATCAATCTTGTACCTCTATATTATACAGTCTTCATACTCAGTACCTATATATATATATATATATATATACCCTGCATATACATATATATCTAGACAAGGATATTAGTATTTATATTTTATAACAAGTCCTATGGTTGTTGTCATCAAAACCATCATCTTAGGAACTAACAATCTCCCCCTTTTGATGATGACAACCTATGTTTATAAAATTTACTCCACCCAACTCTGATTCTACTCTGACTCCCCCTTATTCTAACAACTCCCTCTTAGTCTTCTAATTCCCCTTTAATCTAAGCCTAACCACCGTATTTTATAATTCTCTCCCTTTGTCATAAAAAAACTAAGCCCAAACTACATAACTCCTCCTTAGACTAATACTGTGGAACTAAATGCTAATAACGAAGTATTATATGCGAAACATAAATCTAATTTTATTACATATGATGTTACTTACACATATATATGAAACATAGACATAAATATATACAAGTTATAAAACAAATATATATGTTACAATATCCATATTCAATATCTCAGTTACAGAACAAATACCTAGTTCTCTTCTTAATTTAGTAAAGGTTATTGATTCTTTGGTCAGAATATCATCTATTTGATTCTTAATGTTGATAAATTCAAGAGAAATAATCTCTTTACTTATATTATCTCTGGTAAAATGATGTCTGATATCAATATGTTTGGTTCTGGCATGATGAGTAGGATATTTGAATAAATTTATTGCACTTGTATTGTCACAATAAATTGGTGATTTTGAAATATTTATTCCCAACTCCTTTAGGGTCTATTGCATATAGATAAATTGAGAACAAGCCAAAGCAGCAGAGATATATTCTACTTCAGTTATTGATAATGAGACGGTATTTTGCTTTTTTTACTAAACCAGGAAACCAGAGAATGTCCTAACAAGTGACTAGTTCCACTTATACTTTTTCGGCCTGATTTACAACCAGCATAGTCAGCATCACAATATGATATTAAATCAAATGAATCATTTTAGGGTAGAATAGGCCATATTCTAAAGTGTTTTTAATATATCTTAGGATACGTTTAACCGCTTTTAAATGGGTTTCTTTGGGTTGTAATTGGTATCTTGCACAGAGACAGACACTATGCATAATATTAGGCCTACTCGCAGTTATTTAGAATAGCGATCCAGTCATTCCCCTGTATAGTTTTTGATCAACATCTTGTGATATGTCTTTTTCATTCAAGGCTTCATTGGTTAGGAGTGGGATTTCTACTCGCAGTGGTCATACTAAACTTACTAACTAGATCCCTAGAATACTTTTCTTGACTAATGAAAATACCACTATCTAATTGTTTTATTTGCAACCTTAAAAAGAAAGTAATTTCACCCGTATGACTCATCTCAAACTCTTTTGTCATTATTTTGGAAAACTCTTTGTTCATTTCATTGTTTGTTGATCCAAAAATGATATCATCTACATAAATCTATACTAATTGGATATCATTTTCGTTTCTTTTAATAAAAAGAGTATTATCTACTCTACCAATTTCAAAATTTGATTGTAATAGAAAGATCTTAGTCTGTCATACCAGGCTCTAGGAGCTTATTTCAGACCATATAAAGCTTTCTTTAATTTGTAAACATGATTTGGAAACTTTTCTTCTTCAAAAAGTAGAGGTTGTTCAACATGAACATCCTCTTTAACAAAATCATTTAAAAAGGCGCTTTTGACGTCCATTTGAAATAATTTGAAATTGCTGTAGTTTGCAAAAGCAAATTTTAATGGCTTCAAATCTCACTACGGGTGCAAAGGTTTCATCAAAGTCTATTCCTTCTTCTTGACAATAACCTTACGTGACTAATCGAGCTTTATTTCTAACATCCTCTCCTTGTTCATTCATTTTATTTTTATAAACCCATTTAGCTCAATTTATAGTTTTGTCCTCAGATTTAGGAACAAGTTCCCATACATCATTTCTAGGATTCAGTTCTTCTTACATTGAAAGAATCCACGAATCATCAGGTGATGCTTCCTTTGAATTTTTGGGTTCAATAGTTGATATAGAAGCTACACTATATTTTTGCATCATTGCTTAATTCTCATTCTTATACGCCGAAAATCATCTAAATAGGCTATAATATGTTTAGAATAATTTTATAGAGAAAACAGGATTTTTAAACAATTTTTAGAGATTTTTAAATAAGTTATATAAGGAAAAATCCATTTATCAAATAGATTATCTATTTATAAAATACTTTAGAAAACTAATTTCTTAAAACCCTTTAAAATGTCTTAAAAACATTTATTTAATCAACCATAATTTATAAAGAATTTTCATAAACTTATTCGAAACCAAAATTAATTAAAACCATCGAATTCTTCAAATATCGACATTTATCGATATTTAGATTGAAATAGAATTTAAATAAAATTTAAATTCTTAAAATTTCCGAAACCAAGCCAATCCATTGTTGGATAAAAATACTTAAACATTCATCATCAAACTTATTCAAACAATATTTAAAATCATATCTTTCTCAATTTATGCCAATTACTCCAAATTTTTGACATGTTGAAGTTGATGGATTTTAAAATATTTCTGCAAAGTTTCATTGAATTATAAATTGTTTTGATATAGAAATTTGTTGGTTGAATTCGGCCAAATATTTGATCTCTGTGTGTAAGCCGAAAATGCACCATATTCAAAAAATCATATCTTTCTCATGTTAAAGCCAATTGCTCCCAATTTTGGATATGCTGTAGTAGTTGGTTTGTTAAATAATTCTAGAAATTTTGATTTGTTCTGATATTGAATTTTTTTTGTTGAAATCGGCCAAAAATTGATTTATGTTTGTTGGCCGAAAATGCACCATGTTCAAAAATCATATCTTCTTCATTTTAGAGCCATTTGCTCCCAATTTCGGATATGTTGCTAAAGTTGGACTGTGAAATGTTTTTGAAAATTTTCATGAAATTTTGAGTTTCTTTGATACAGAAAGTCGTTGGTTGAAAACAGCCAAAATTTTTGTTTTTCTATGCTTGCTGAAAAGAGCTATGATCGAAAAATCATAACTCTTTCATTTTGAAGCGAATTGCTCCAAATTTTGGAATGTTATAGTCATCATGTCATAGTATAACACAGCAAAATTTGGTAGAAATCTGGGTTGTTTTGTTATCCCAAATTACTGTCCAAAGTTAGCCAAAAAATAAGTTGTTTGGTAGATTGTTCTTTTGCTTCTATTTGCGCTTTCGTTAACTGTTTCACTGCAAATTTCGATGATTTTAAATATTGTTTGAATAAGTTTGATGATGAATGTTTAAGTATTTTTATCCAACAATGGATTGGCTTGGTTTTGGAAATTTTAAGAATTTAAATTTTATTTAAATTATATTTCAATCTAAATATCGATAAATGTCGATATTTGAAGAATTCGATGGTTTTAATTGATTTTGGTTTTCGAATAAGTTTATGAAAATTCTTTATAAATTATGGTCGATTAAATAAATGTTTTGATGACATTTTGAAGGGTTTTTAAGCAATTATTTTTTTGAAGTATTTTATAAATAGATAATCTATTTAATAAATGGATTTTTCCTTATATAACTTATTTAAAAATCTCTAAAAATTGTTTAAAAATCCCGTTTTCTCTATAAAATTATTCTAAACATATTATAGCCTATTTAGATGATTTTCGGCATATAAGAATGAGAATTATCATCTATTTCTAGTTCTAACAACAGATTCAATATTTCCTGGTATATTTTCTATAGGATGATCTTTTAAAAGCCTGATCCTTTTACTAGGATGAACAATTTCACAATTTGTTTCATTTGATTCATTATTTAAAGTAACAAAATCATCTTCATCATTTATTTGAACAAAATCTTTGAAATTTTCATCAAAAGATACATGCATTGTTTTTTCTATGGTGTTAGTTTTTACTTTGAAAACTCTGTATGCTTTACTTTTATTGGAGTATCTGATAAAGATTCTTTTGTCGGATTTAGGATCAAATTTATCCAAATTGTCCTTTGTATTTAGAATAAAGCATTTACTTCCAAAAACTTTAAAATAAGATACCTTTGGTTTCTTATTGAGAATAAGTTCGTATAGTGTTTTATTGGTTAGAGGTCTATTTGAAATCCTATTCAAAATGCAACAAGCTATAGCGACTACTTCATCCCAAAAATTTCTTGATAATTTACTATCTGAAAGCATAGTTCTTGCATCACTCTTGGATCATCCTATTTTTATGCTCTACTACTCCGCTTTGTTGTGGAGTTCTTGGAAAAGAAAAATTATGAGTTATTCCATAGAAATTCTCAAAATTTTCATTTTCAAATTCTCCACCGTGATCAGTACAAATAGTTGATTTTTAAAGAAAATTGATTTTGAATTCTTTTTGCAAAAGTTTTAAATAAATCAAAAGCATCATTTTTTATGTTTTAGATAAATTGTCAATATAAATCTAGAATAATCATCTACAATTACAAAAACATATTTACTATGATTTGTTGACTAAATTTGAGATGGACCAAAAAGATCTAAATGAAGTAACTTAAGAGGTTTTGAAGTTGAAATCATATCTTTCAATTTGAATGAACTCTTCCTAAGTTTTCCTAATTGACAAGCATCACATATACTATCTACTTTAAAATCCATTTTTGGAAGACCTCTTACTGAATCAAGTTTTGAAAGTCTAGATAAGTGTTTGAAGTACAAATGCCCAAATCTTTTATTCCAAATCCAAGGATCACTTGTATTAGCCAAAAAACATAGGTTATCATTTGATATTTTCATATTGAGAATATAAATATTTTTCTTCCTAATTCCTTCAAAGATAATATTTGATTTATTATCTTCGATGTGACACTTATCCTTCTCAAATTTAATTTTGTAGTCCTTGTCACATAGTTGACTTATGCTAAGTAAGTTTTGTTTTAGATTCCTAACTAACATAACATCAGAAATAGAAGAAGTTTTAGAGTTATCGACATTGCAGATGCCAATCACATATCCTTTTGAATTGTCTCCTGAGTTGACCATTCCTCCATCTTCATAAATTATGTCATTCAGTATCTCTTGATTACCAATCATGTGTCTTGAAGATCCACTATTAAGTGTCTACTTGTTGTTTTTGATTTGCACCATTTTTCCATTGAGTATCGATTCTTCAAAAGCCATGTAGCACATCTGTTCCTGCATAACATGCCAATTCGATAGATAGCTTGATTTTCTATAATAACAATATGCAGACTTATAAGACAATGGTGATTTGGACAGTCTTGAACTAGTGTTAACAGAATCTCCAAAATTGCCATTTTAAACTTTTTCAAGATTCAGATTATGATAACTTTGAAAACCAATGTTCTGATACCAAATGTACGAAATGCGGATTAGGGATCTAAAGCTAGAATTAACACTTAAGGGGGGTGAATAGTGTTTAATTAGCTTTATGAATCTTTTTGAAATCTTTTCAAATTAAACCCAAACAAATGCAATTCACAAACACGGAGACAATTATGGAATTAGACATAGATGCAAATACTAATAAAAGCTATAAAGGAAAGAACACACCGGAATTTCATACTGGTTCGAAGTTACCCTAAATCTAGTCCCATACAATTTCTTATGCAGATTTCTTTTTCAAATATTGTATCGATAGTACAACCTCGATTCCAATGCCACAAGAGACAACCTCCTATCTCCAAGTCTAGGGAGCACTCTCTTGATTTAACTAGGCTACAAGATCACCTAATTGATTTATGGGCTACAATCACACCCAATTGATTTACAGGCCGTAATCGCATCATTTCCAATCACACTTTGATAGAGAGACTCGATACACATCAATCTTTGATTATAAATGATCCTATAACTCTAAATAGCACTGAGTTCTTTGAGAGAGTGGCATAGAATCAAACTATAGACGATCGAGTTTGATTCACTTTGGATTTTGGCAGAGTTTTGTTAAGAATGTTTGAAAATAAGAATGGAAGAGAAAGAGGAGAGAAAACAAAGAAAGCTTAAGTAAAAATTCGTTGAAACTACTTGTATATATAGGAGAATAACAGTCATGTCCATTCGTGAAAGGTTATGATGAATAGACACTTCTCTTGAAAATTCAAAATTTAAAATCTACGGCTACCATGTCGACATGGGGGTATAGGCATGTTGATATCCCCCAGTATTTTTTGAAAATTGATTTTTGTTTTAAAAGAGATTTTCTTTCTAGAGTTTGTCGAAACAATCTTAGAACTTTGTAAACTATTTTGAAAATACTTTATGGTTATAAAAACCTTTGAAAAGTGATCTCACGAAATATAAAAGTAATAAAAACTAAATATATAAATATTTTGGGATTAAAGCTAAAATATTAAAACCAAGAGATAGTTTAGAAATAAGAAATTATTTTGAAATTAATATGATTAAATTTTTTTGATGAAGTCTAAAATATTTAAATTTATAGAGGTAACTTTTAAAAAGATATTTTTTGGAAAAATAGTTAAAATATATTACTTTGAATATTTCATGCATTCCATTCCGCTAGATAAGGTCATAGGTTCCATCCCACTAAAGAGGTCGTGGTTTCTGTTAACCCGCCTTTTAGTAAGGCCGTGAGACCAAGGAATTAACTAGAAACCAAGGACAATCCGTCTCGAAGATCGGTTATACACAGGTCGACTATGGATACTAGTAAATTTTGCCCGAGTCCGGATCGAGCTACAATCAGTATGACATGACAAGAAAACTTATAAAAGCCAACGTTTCAAATTTCAAGTCAATCAGAGTTCAAATGCTTGAGATACCGGTCGATCAAAATAAAGGAAGGTGGCTTTAGTTTATATCCATCAAGTGCCAAAGGAAACGCCTCTGCAATTTGTACTCATGGAAGAAGAAAATCTCATTTGTACCCATGATCGAGCAATGATTTCACTCGTATCCATGTAGTAGGAGTTGACTTCATATTCATCAGAACAAACAGTTACACTTCATATCCATCGAGGAAGAAACACCTTTTTCGTATCCATGGAAGATTGCCTCATTCATATCCACCCCTCCTACATTTCGTATCCATCACCTGAGCTCGGATTCATATCCATCGTTCGAAGCCATTACGTATCAATCTTGTTTATGCATTATTAATATTGATCAACCATCAATCGATACGTATATATCATCCAGTGAGCGATACGAAATTACACTTCCTACTGATGCAAAAAGGGAGTTGATGGGAGCGATAGGAGTGAGACAATAGAATGATATGAACGAGCTCGCCTTACATCGATACGAAGGGAAAAGAGACACCTCGATATGAACGAAGCCTGCTAAGAAGCAAGACTCGGTCACCCGGCATAAAAGGAGGATCGATCTTAAAAGTAGTGCCACGTCACCTAGTCAACACATGCATGCTATCAATACGAAGTGAAGTGAAACGAATAGAAGCAATACGAAGCCACTTGCACATGGGCGATCCCAACTTGCATCGATTATATCTCACAATCAACAAGTCCAAATACCACCAAATTTTCATAGGAGCTTTCGTACAGCCTCAAGAATGTTCATGATCGATCCTAACCCAAAAGGACCATTTTTTGATTAATACGAATTGGGTACGTATCGATCATGGATCGAGTCAAAATGTCTAGGGATCGATCACATGAGGCCCACCCACGTGAGAGAAGAAGTTTTCTGAGATCTGAGCAAGATATTTACAGCCTATGCCTTTAAATAGGGACCCTGGACCTACAGAAAATGGACTTTTGCATTTCTATGCTTATACTCTACCACAATAACTATTGTACTTTAGTTGTACTTTTGTAATCTCCTGCAATCAGCAGATCAAATTCAACAAACATTAATCATTTCATAATGGACATAGGAAATACATCGAACCGCTCTAAATTTGTGTGTTTTGGTACCTTTTCTTATTTGCTGGTTCGTGTGTTTGTTAGATCTGCTTTAGTTTACATTTACTTTCTTCATTTTATCTCTTCAAACACATCTGAAAAGTGTTTTGTCCAATTTTGATACAAACACTTTGGTGCTTTCACTGAGAAAATCCAGCTTTTCTTCTGCTCATTGGATCTACTACCGATATTGGATTGAAAGAATCTAAGGAGAAGATCCAGATCTCAAGCCTAGAAGTTCTACCATCCTATTAAGATTTGCGCCAAGTCTAGGAGAGAACTTCGCTATTCACCATGGTCGCTACTAGGACTACTTCAACCGCTGCAGATCCGAAGGGACGGGATAGGTAGAACCCCGCACAACTTCCCTCTGTAGACCAGAACACTACTGGATCTTCAGATCCATAAGGCTATGTCACTATGGAGGAGTTCCAGTTACTGATGCAAGAGCTGACATAGAGCCGCCAACAGCTTACCCAGTAGCTCCGCGCCAACATGGAGTTAACAAATTGGCTGAATCATGAAAGATGAAGGAGATCCAAAAGTGATCAGGCTTCCTACCCATCTACTGAAAGTTTAGCTTCTTCTGTTTACAATCATAGGTCCATGCGCCCACGGCTGGAAGGAAGCCATACACAGGCTACCAGACATCTTGGCACAGACCATCGCAAACGTGATTATATTCCTGAGCCATTTGTTCCCGAAGACCTAGAGCCGAGGAGGTGAGGTATGGACCATTGACCGCTCTCGGCCCATCCTCGCATTGTGGAACCCGACCACAACTTGGCCCAGCATGCCCAGAATGTCCAGATGCCAGACATCTTGACAATGATCCGCCAGAAGATCTATGAAAGCCAAGGCCTCACCAATGACGGCTGGGGAATCTTTCGGAATCATACCCCTTTCACCGATGACATCCTCTACGTTGAACCACCTCGAAGATTCATAATACCAACTCTACCTATTTATGAAGGGAGCTCGGACCCTAACCAGTACATTTTAATGTATGAATGGTTGATGAATGCCACACGAGCTGATGATGTGGTCAAATGCCGACGTTTCCCAATCTCCCTAAGGGGAATCGCGACTATGTAGTTTACTCACATGCTACATCGATATATTTCATGTTTTGACTAGTTGGCTACGAAGTTTGTCAAGCAGTTTTACATGCATGTCACAATGCCCAAATATGTTAATACCTTGTCTAGTGTCACTCAAGCTCCAGGAAAGACACCCATATGTTACCTGGAGAGGTTCCATGCTGCATGCGCTAAGATTAGTAACCCTATTGATAGTTCCATTCTAATGGCACTGAATAAGGGAATCGATTCCGATTTCGAATTTGGCAACTGATTGGTCGGAAAACCCCCCACATTGTTGGACCGTTTCTATTCCAAGGCGGCATAGTTCTTGAGAAGATAGGATGTAAAACAATCTAGAAAAAAGGATGACGCAGGGACTAGTGTGGAAGGAATCCAAAGCAATGTTTCTGTAAAACAAACCAGGGAGAGTTTCGAAAAGGTGCAGTTAAATATATAGAATAAGCAAAATCAGTAAAAAGGCTATGGAAATCATGGTAAGAAGCGGGATCAGAATCGTGGACCGCGACATAGAGTTCCCATGTTTGACACCTATACTCCCTTAAATACATCCTAGGAAAATGTGTACTTGCAAACTTGTATTATTATCCAATATAAGAAACCTGCTCCGAAGCAATCGTTAGAGAAACATATCCAAACTGGGAATTTTGTATATTTCACGATAGTTATGGTCACAACACGAAAGAGTGTCGTCATATACAAGATATTATCGAGAAGTTGATCCGAGAAAGAAAGTTGGGGCAGTTCATTCGGGCGCCGTAGGCAGGAGGTGCAGGATGGAGGTGCAGGCCCATCAAATCAAAATCAAATACCAAATCTAGTTAGACCAGAGGAACCCGCACGTACTAGCGGGAGGTTGGCGATTAATAATGTTAGTGATGGTCCTCATCTAATGGATCGAAGCTAGAGGGAAATGGAGTCACATGCCAGCTCTATTAGGCATGCGGGCTTCGAATGTTGTAGTAACTTGGAAGATGGGGCTCGGGTCAAACAGCAAAAGATGATGATAGATAACATCATTTTCCAAGACAGGATGCCGATAGAGTCGAAGCCTCTACCATAGATTAAATAGTCATCTCATCTCAGATAGGTCCTATTTGGATGAAGAGGATCATAATGGACAGTAGAAGTATAGTGAACATACTCTTTAAGCGAGCCTATAATCAAATGAAGATGAAAGTGAAAGATTTGAAGCCTTGTCAGTTTCGTATTCAAGGCTTCAATGGAAGTGCGACTATACCCACTAGGATGGTGGAGCTACTAGTAGAGTTGGGAATGGGGGAATCCCGGTGAGTCCGGATATTGCAGTTTATTGTATTAGAGATTATCTCACCGTACAATTTTCTTGGGCCAACCGACCCTAGCTGAGTTCAAGGCTGCTATCGCCCCTTGGTGTCTAACTTCGAAATTCCCCGCTGGCAATATAGTCGGAGTTGTTTAGGGAAACTAGGCTGCTGGATGGGACTGTTATGTTGCTGAGCTGCGGGAGACGTAACGAAAAAAGAAGGGAAATAGTGTAGAGGAATCTCTCTGTGTCTGCTTTGCAAATAATTGATAGTTATCGCCAAGACCAAGGCCCGGGCACCACAACCAATTCTCAAGAGATCTTGACCGAGGAGATACTGAAAGTTAGGATGAATTCAAAGACATTCATGCTTCTCTAGCAGAGCTGACAATCCATGTTCCGATCGATAATGATAACGATTCTAGAATGGTAAAGATTGGATCTCAGCTAAGCCAACAGATGAAGGAGGAAATGGTTGAATTTCTCTGAGCAAACCTCGATGTGTTTGCGTGGACGCACTCCAACATGTGTGGGATCTCGTCGGACATCGCAAGCCTCATATTTAATATTGACTCGCGACATGTCCCGATCAAGCAAAAAAGGTGTGGTATGGATCCAAAAAGATCCGTTGCCCTAAAGGAAGAGATAGATAAACTGAGGTCAAACGGGTTTATCCGAGATTCATTATATCCAAAATGGGTGTCCAACCTTGTACTTGTTAGGAAATCTAACGAGAAATGGAGAACTTGCATTGACTACTCAGACTTGAATAAAGCTTGCCCTAAGGACAGTTTTTCACTTCCCCAGATTGATCAACTTGTAGACTCAACAGCCGGACACGAGCTCTTATCTTTCATGGATGTATATTCCAGCTACAATCAAATTCCCATGCACCTACCCGATCAGGAGCACACCAGCTTCGTCACCGATCTAGGACTTTACCACTACAAAGTCATGTCGTTTAGACTTAAAAACGCTGGAGCAATTTACCAATGGCTAGTCAATCGAATGTTTGCTAGCCAGATCAGAAAAACGATAGAGGTATATGTAGACGACGTACTTGTGAAGTCACGATTCTCCACCAATCACATCAAAGACTTAGAAATGATGTTCAACATCCTACAAGAGTACAAAATGAAACTCAACCTGTTGTAGTTTGCTTTGGGGTTGCGTCTGAAAAGTTCCTTGGATTCATCGTTAATGCTCGGGGAATCGAAGCCAATCCCAAGAAAATCTGGGCAATTAGAAATCTTGAAACTCCAAAGACTATAAAGCAAGTTCGAAGCCTCAATGGGAAGGTAGTAGTACTGAGCATGTTCATTTCAGAATCCACCAACAAATGCATTCCCTTCTTCAATCTAATCAGAAAAGGGAAACAGAACTTTGAATGGACTATAGAGTGTGAAAGCGCATTCCGAGCACTGGTTCAAAACCTATCCACACCAGCCATTCTGTTAAAGCCTGTTGATCATGAGTGATTATAGATCTACTTGGCAGTGTCAGAAAGCACAATCAGTGCTGCTTGGATTCGAGAAGAGGACCAGATACAACGGCTAGTCTATTACATCAGCAAACGACTGATTGGAGCAGAGAGAAATTACCCGAAGTTGGAGAAGTTAGCTTATTGTCTTGTCATTACCTCAAGGAAGCTTCTCCCTTATTTCCAGACTCATCCTATCACTGTCTACACCGACCAGCCATTACGACAGTTCCTTATATGGTCTGAGACATCTGGTAGGTTACTTAAGTGGAATCGAGTTGAGTCAGTTCGACATCATTTACATACCAAGGCGAGCTATTCAAGGACAAGTCCTAGCAAAATTCATCACCGAATTCACCATCCAAGAGGACTAGCCCGAAACTAGTGAATCTCCAAAATATGACTGAAAGCTACATGCTGATGGTGCATCAAATGACCACTGCTCAGTCGCTGGGGTTACGCTCGAAACTCTTGAAGGCCGATCTATATGTTATGCTTTGAAGTTCGATTTCTATGAGACCAACAACGAGGCTAAATACGAAGCTTTAATTACCGAACTTAGACTCGCCAAAGATTTAAGAATTATTACTATAGATATTTACTGTGATTCAAAATTAGTTGTGTGCCAAGTTCGGGGGGAATACTAGACCAGAGATTGGAGACTGGCTGCTTATCTTGCTCAAGTCCAGGAAATATTGAACCAGTTCGATTATCATGCCATATATTGTATACCCCGAGAACAAAACCAAAAGGCCGATTCCTTGGCAATGTTAGCCAGTACTGATGAGGCACAACAAATTAGACTCGTTCCCATTTAGACGCTATCTTCCCTAAGTATTGATCAAATGGAGATCGACTGGGTACATGAGTTCTTACTCGATAAGCAATCATGGATGACTCCTTTCAGGAACTACTTCGAGTGTGGGACCCTACCGGAGCGCAGGAGGGAGAGGAGATAATTTCTCCGAAAGGCTTCGCGATTCGCTATCCAACATGGAGTCATGTATAGAAGAGGATACTCTGTTCCTTTACTTCGGTATATCGCCCATGATGAAATCAAACGAGTGTTACATGATGTGCACAAATGAAAATGTGGCGACCACACCGAGGGGCAAGCACTTACTAAGAAAGTACTCAGATACAGTTATTATTGGCCGACTGTAAATCGCGAGCATCAGATTATGCCAGGAAATGTGACAAATATCAGATACATGCTCGAATTCCGAGAGCCCTACCTATCGAAATAACTCAGATGGTTAGTCCATGGCCGTTCGCAATATAAGGCATCAATATTATTGGGTCTCTACCTCTAACTAAAGGTGGCGTGAAGTATGCCATCATTGCAGTTGATTACTTTACCAAATGGGCGGAAGCCGAGCCCCTTACTACTATCACAATGAAGAAAGTGATCAATTTTGTTGTACGTAGCATTATCTATCGATTTGATCTCCCACATACCATCGTTATTGATAATGGAGCCCAATTCGATAGTGTCGATTTCAAGGATTTTTGTCAGTGATTCCATATCTAAAAGAAGTTCTCTACAGTTACACACCCTAAAGCAAATAGACGGGTCGAAGCTGTCAATAAAGTTATAAATTCCATTTTTGAAGAAACAATTAGAAAAGGCCGAGAGCAAATGGGTTGATGAACTTCCAATAGCCTTACGGGTTTATCGAACAACCCATAAGTCCGCGACTGGCCACACTCCATATGCACTTTCCTATGGCTCATAAGCCATCATTTCGATTGAATTAGAAGTACCTTATCATATTGTCACTTATTATGATCCAAAGACAAATCCTATATTGCTTGCCGAATCTTTGGATTTACTAGATAAGAAACATGAAGAGGCCGATTTAAGGGCAGTCGTGCACTGAAGTTGAGTCGCCCGATTGTACAATGCTAGGGTCTAACCTCGAACCTTTGAACTTAGCGATCTCGTGCTCAAGACGATTTACCCGGTCCCTTCACATATGAAACCTACATGGGAAGAACCATATGTTATTGAATGAAGACTTGGAGATGGGACATTCAAATTATCAATCGTCGATGGTCTCACTTTGCCAAGAGCTTGGAACAGCAAGAGTCTTCGTCTATACTACACATAACAAGCTTTTTTTATCCATTTATTTTGCTTTCATTTGCAGTTTGTTTATGCATTTCGAAATTTGAACTTGTAATAAGCCAACCGACTTTGCCATAGTTTATTATTTTAGCAATAAAATGCAATCCCCTCGAGCCGATGCAGTGATTCTTAAAATGCATCATGCGACCATCACAATGCAAGGACAGCTAAGTTCCATTCTACGGTGGGACTTATTCAAATAAGGAGTGACTGTGATACGACCGGTCACTCGCTAAGTGAAACCCGAGCTCGAGGGTAAACTATCACACTAAAGCCAAAAAGGATTGATACACGATAATCCCCTCACTAACTCTAGCTCCTAAAGTGTGAGCTGGAGTATAAACTTACAAATATGGGCTCAAAGAGGGTGGATCCGTCCACCTAACAACTTCGCCCGTGTTTAGTCTAAGACCAAAGAGCATGGATCCGTCCGTCTAACGACCTCGCTTTTTAACTCCAGGTGATGTGATCTAATTGTCCACAATCCTGATAAATCTATCATTCCCAAAGTGCGAACAGAATCCTAAAACTCAAAACAGATGTGATCGACCGTCTTTTGACAAACTCTAAGTCCCCAGAGCATGGACTGGAGTATAAACTTCAACTGGGTGTAATGACCACCCACAACTAACTCTAAGTCCCCAGAGCACGGACTAAAACATAAACCTCAACTGGGTGTGATTGATCGCCCATAAATCAGCCTAAGTCCCCAGAGTGTGGACACGGACCTAATCATTAAAACGGGTGTGACTGACCGTCGAAAAATAACTTACATCCCTGGAGCTTGGACATAACTTTAAGCATTAAGTAGGCGTGATCGACCGACCGCATACGAGTTCAATCCCTGGAGTGTGGATGCGATTATCAATGCATGAGCGAGTGTGATCCGACAACTCTAACTTATCTCACAAAAACTTAGTTCCGACTAAGTAAAAATAATAGTGTCGAGGGTGAAAAGCAATCATCATCCGACCACTTCACTTCATCCCCAAGAATAGGGGCATAATTCTGGCACCAACTATTGATCGGGATTGTACAACATCGAGGATCGACTTAACGTTTGGTTACGACCCGAAGCCATGACTCCGAAACTTAAAAACCAAACACATGTCCGATCCAGAGACTTGTACTTCACAAATTTGTCGGAAGAAAGCTCAGGTGATGCGACACTTAAACAAATAAACTTGGAGTTGTACGAAGAGCAAAAGAAAAATCTTTTATTTACCGTTTAAAAGAAAATAGATACAAAAAGTCTATGCCAAAAAATCCTTCTAGCAGGGGCCGAACCTGCATCTATACATGGCTTACAAGAACGGAAAGAAGGTTCCTAACTATCTACCAAAAAACGGATGCCAAGATTCATTCCTACTCCTTGGGCTTCTTCTGCTTATGCGTTTTCTCCTTTAGAGTTGACCCACCGGAACTGCCACTATGATGCTGCTTCGAGCTTTTGCCTTTGCTGGGCTTGTCCTAGGTCGGGGGAAGTATTATAGTCTCCTCCTCCGAACTTACCGGAATCGGGATTCTTTTAGAGTGCATGGTCGGAGGCACGGGGGCACTTTCTATGTGAGAAGATACGTGGGGAGCCCTAGTAATAGTAATTGTGCCACCCGAAGAGATCATGAGTGATGGAGCCGGGCCGGGCTCTGCCATTCCCTCTCTTATGGTGCTACCTATTCTTGCGCCCGCCATCTCAGCATTAATTTCCACCATTATTGTGTTGTCGTGAGCTGCTTGAGTGTCTGGGGGGACGCTGGCGGTCAAGCCGAAGAGCTAGCCACAAACGCACTTCCACTCATTACAAATGGTAAGTCAGAAAGTGGATCGCTGTGGATGCATATGAGCCCATCGATCATTTTCTCATTAAAAGTGAAAGCGCTCACATCAACTTCCCCGGTCATAGCCATAGTGGTAATCGTCGCATCCATCATGATAGCCTCCTGCTCTTGATGCTGCATTTAGGTTGTAAGGGGCATGGCCGGTGCAGCTCCTATTATTGGAGGAAGATAAGAAAAATATTAGTGACTTCTTTTGATAATACTCCAGACTTAGAATGAATTCGAGAAGTGTACAGAATACCTTCCTTGGGTTGGCTCATAGGTGGAGCCGGGGCTCCTTTGGAGATGTGCTCGTGAGTCGAAGACAATTGTGGTTGATCAGGATTGTAAGAAGGCACAGATGGAGGATCGACTGCAAGGGTAGATACGGGATGGGTTGGCATAGGAATTTTAGAACTCGTAACATGATGCTTACCACCAATATCCTCTCCAGCATCCGGACGTTGAGTGGCGAGTCTCACTTTTTTAAATATGATAGCGACATTGTGGAGAACTCTTCTCTCTTCCTCGGTCAGCACCCAATTCTCCAATTCGAACTCAACAATGGATTCAGTATTATGCTCCTCTTTCTTATCAGCCAAAAATTGACACCAGGCACTATGTAAGTGAATTGGATAATCACTGAGCCAGCTCAAGTCACGGTACTTCAGAACGTTGACATTGTAAGTGATTAAATATCTTCAATATCGCTCTCGAGTCTAGCCTTCGCTGCCCTGGCCTCAACCACAACCCTGACTTCGGTCTCCTGAGCTTTCAACTTCGTTGCATCTTGCTCATTCCGAGCTCCGGCAGTTTGGTCACAGGACTCCTGAGCGATCTTTTTAGCTTCATATTTTTCCATAACGACTTCATTGTATTTGGCTTTAATCTCTGCCAGCACTTGGAGTGCTCTGTTTTTTCCGCTGTGATTATGGCATTCCTGTGGCCCATATCATCTGCCAACCTTAAATACTCTTGCCTCATCTGCTCTAACTCCTTATTGGCCTCATCCACCTTTTTCAGGGCCTCCATTTCAGAATTACTTAAGGTATCATTCTCTCCAGTGAGCATTGTGATGATGCGATCCTTATGGGCGTTGGTTTCTTAGAGCTCTTCAATTTTCTTCGCCCGCTCAAACGCCACAGTTGAAACTTTCTCGGAGGCTTTCTTCCACTCACGGTACTGGAAAAAAGTGTGATAGACATAATCATAATGATTTTTTCTACTTCATCTACAAGCATCATCAAATTTGGCAGAAAATGGAAGCTGTCGAAGCATATGCTCGGAAAATCTCTTTGCAGTTGAGCTATCCGAGCGGCTCCCTCACCTGTGGTCTCTATAACTAACGAAGTAGCTGCGACAGAGGTGTCTGCCCTGGTTGTACGGTGATCTTCGCCAGATCTAGGAATTACCAAAGGCGCCAATTGATGTGGTGTAGCAACTGTTTGTGTCCCTAAACTAGGAGGTGGCAATGAAACCCTACGGGGAGGAGAGCGTGATCGGGAGCAACGTCTATCTCGCCTCTCCTTTTCTCTTTCTCATTCTCTCTCTCTTTCCTCGGATCTCTCTCTATTGTAATAATCTCTCTCTTGACTAGAACAGTGACGTTCATAGTCAGAATCATGCCTATGAGGTTTCGTGTAAGAATTAGAAGATTCACGTGTAGTGCAGAGACTACCGAGCATAGACGGTTTCATCGGCATCGGATCTACAAAATTAAAAGAAGGGAAAAGTTTGTTGTCTTTGGAGATTGGACAGCTCATGAATATTGAGTATGTGACATCGTGAAGTGTATGCATGTTTGTGTTAACCCCCTGGCCAACCAGTTATATCAGCCATATTCGAAGGAGCTAACTTGCCTAGAACTGAATCGCTCTGAAGCCCTTCCAATTTTGTATATTGTTGGATCAATACATAGTCCGGGATTGGAGTATCTGCAAGTCCTTTGAAAGGGTTCTCCATGTGTGAGGAAGGGCTTTTGAAATTATAACGCCAACGGATGGTAAAGACACAACTACAAATTTCTGTCTTGTAGACTTACGAAGCTTATGAGCAACAGGCTAGCCTTTTCTTTTTCCATCTGAATGTCTAGGACAATCTGAGGGCCTAGCTATTGGTTCGTCTTCAGTAGGCGTATCCTCTTCGCCACCCTGCTCAGCAATTACAATTCTGGGCGCTTTATGCCTAGCTTGTCTTGCTAGAGCTGCCCTGAGAGATCCTTCAAGCCCTACGCTCTGATCTCCATCAATCAGCCCAACGGCCCGCACATTTTCATCCGTAAACACTACTTCGATCTCTCTAAACTCGCCCAGCACTTGTTGGAGGATCTTGATGATTTCCCTAAATTGATCGCCTTCAGGACGAGGAATTTAAGCTATAAAGAGGAAACAACATTAAACTCAGTATCAATGGGGATTAACCGATTAGTCGTCGGACGAATACACTTACGTCTAACTAGCCACCATCTAGATAATCTTGGTAGGCATCGAACGTAGAACCACCCAGTTTTGAAGTAGTTAAGTTTGGTACAAGTCCTAATCACAATTTTTCAGTTTCTGAATCCATCTAAAAATGTGAAAGTGGGATTATCTCTCCGACTCTTTACATTGAACAAGAATCTGACTTCCTCTAGAGTTGGGGGCCGAAAAAGGTGCTCCACGAAGACGATAAATAGGCTGTTCAGCAGAGCTTACCCATTCGGATGTAACTGTGAAAAGGCAATCTATGAATAAGATAACACCTCCCGAATATATTGATTGAATGGTGGGAGCATCCCAGCTGTGCTGGAAGATCGATTAAGACGGTGCAACGATAGCACGTGCCATAAACAAATTCTCCCCAACATATCTTCGAAAACATTAGATGGTACAGAATCTTGTGGATTCCCAATGAAAGTTGCTCCTGGTAGCTCATCTGGAGCTGGACTTATGACTTCTACCGCGATGGCCGACATCTCTATTATCAAAGAAGGTGGACTCTGCACCTCCTATTGTTGTGAACTCCTGGTTTCCATAGCTAATCAACTCATCAAAAACAATCACTAGGTGATGATAATCCCACGTTTCCCCTTGTGTGAAGTGCATCAACATGGTGCAGTGCAATGTTGTATATTATCTATGAAATTCTGCAAAGATTGAAAGGTACTTGAACTATGAGACTTTAGAACTACCCCAGAGTGACCGCCATCGCTGACCATCACAATACTGCCATCCAGACTTTTGGGACCGACCCAAATTTAGATTCATAAGATATTGTCACGTTACAGTTCCATCGATGAGCTTCGAAGGATAGTCAAATACACGGTGAAATGGTTAAGTCCAATTATGCAAGGCAGAAGCTCGTCAGAATCATATGTTCGAGTGTACAAGGGGTTTCGGATTCGTCAAAACTCAACTCGAATCGATCACTAAAAAACTTCAATTCGTATCAGTCAAGAAGGCAATTCATATTCATCAGAGTGTGAGTTCAGATTGATCATCAGAAAAACATTCGTATCGATCTCCTAAAAGGCAATTCATATCGACTAGGTACGTTCGATTTCGTATCAATCACATACATCACCTTTATATCGATTAACAAGTCCAGGCCTTCGTATCAGTCGTCTCGAATCGATACGAAACCCCATCATCGAACGATACGAAGATATTCACCTAATCGATATGAAATCGCTTTACCAGATCGATTCGAGCGCTTCCAGTCTAGATCGATATGACTCATCCACCCTCCTTCACCGATACGAAGTCGAGACAGGGCCATCCCTCCCCAAGTCCTTCGTATGCCTCCTCAATCCTTCTTCTACGATCAACACGAGAGCCATTACCACCTTTCATCAAACTCCAGTCTAACTCCAACCTTCACATCGCCAGTGTGAGCCTCGAACGTGGATAAGATAACAAGAAGAGTTTGAATCTCATCATTATAGGGATGGATTTAGTTAATTACTTACCTAATCATGGCAGTTGATTGAAGGAGTTAAGGTTTAGCTTAAAAGCAGGAATGATTCTAGTTTTTCTTGGAGCCATACGAGTGCATAGGGAAGTGAGCAAGTAACTAAGAAAAATCCTAAGTGCTATGTATTTACACAAGGAGAACGGCTATTCATCTCCTAGTAGCTTTGACCGGTGAGCAGCGGTTTCTCTAATCGATACGAGAAAACACACTTTCGTATCCCTTCTGCAATGACTTCTACTTGTATCCATAATACGAGGGATCTTTCTTATCCCTTGACCTAAGCCTATAAAGACTCATATCCATCGATATGAACTACATTGAAACATCCACCAAATTCGTGTTGATCGACATCGATATGCAGACAATTTTACAACTTCTCACATCGATCCAGAGAGGATCGATACAAAGAGATACTCCAAAACAACCATCATGTGTTGTTACAACTTGAATTTCACATCGATTCAGGAGAGGATCGATATGGAATTCGATGCAGGAAAGCTAACAACGACTCATGAACGTATGAACGTTAATGGAAGTTAAATTAACATGCCTTTATGTATGTGATGAATTAACATTCAACTTTCAAACTTTACAGGAATTGAATGCTCACCTGATGACAATTACGACCTTAAACAATAGCTTGCTAACACTCACCAACTATGACAACCCGCCTTTAATTCCATAGAAAGACGCATCATCAATAAGAAAGAAATAGGTAGAAAGATAATAGGTAGAAGAAAGAACTAAACAATCATCAGAATCCCACAGCAGAAATAGAATAAAATATAATGTATCACATAACTATTACGTAGTCATTACATCAAAGTTACACAGTTACAACAATATCATTACATTAGATAGTTATAAAGGCCTGTCTATCCAATACATTTCAAAATACAGCAGACAAAAAGGTTCAACACAGCAAAAATAGATATATATAGATACGCCAAACTCCTGCTCCAAGCTATCCAAAATTCGTCAAGCCAAACCTGATCACTTGGCTACTCATAATATTTGAGTACCCAGTCAGTTACAATGATGCACAGTACAGTCGTTGGCGGTCAACAATTCAGTCTTTATATTACCCAAAAACAATCGAAGGTTACGTCTTTTTACGAAGAGACAACGACATCCATCGGGTCAGATAGAATTTTTCAAACAGAAGATTATAGCTTTTCAAAGCACGTCATGTTCACACAAGAAATGCTTTTGGGGGGAAATGCTAAACCGCCTTTTGGCAAGGCCGTGACACCAAGGAATTAATAGGAAACCAAGGACAATCTGTCTCGAAGATCGGTTATACACAGGTCGACTATGGATACTGGTAAATTTTGCTTGAGTCCGGATCAAGCTACAATCAGTATGACATGACAAGCAAAGCTTTAAAAGCCAACGTTTCAAATTTCAATTCAATCGGAGTTTATATGCTTGAGATATAGATCGATCAAAATCAAGGAAGGTAGCTTCAACTCGTATCCATCAAGTGCCAAAGGAAAAGCCTTTGCAATTCATATCCATAGAAGAAGCCAAACTCATTCATGCCCACGATTGAGCAATGCTTTAACCCTTATCCATGTAAGAGACATCGACTTCGTATCCGTTAGAACAAACAGCTACACTTCGTATCCATCGAGGAAGAAACACCTTGTTCGTATCCATGGAAGATTGCCTCATTCGTTCCCACCCCACTCCTACACTTTGTATCCATCACCTAAGCTCAGCTTCGTATCCATTGATCGAAGCCATCATGTATCAATCTTATTATGAATTATTCGTATCAGTCAACCACCAATCGTACAAATATATTATCTAGTGAGCGATACGAAATTACACTTCCTACCGATGCAAAAAGGGAGTTGAAGGGAGCGATACGAGTGAGACAAGCTTAGAACGATACGAATGAGTTCGCCTTGCATCGATACGAAGGTAAAAGAGACACCATGCTACGAACGAAGCCTACTAAGGAGCAAGACTCGGTCACTCGGCATAAAAGGAGGATCGATCCTAAAAGATTGCACCAAGTCACCTAGTCAACATGTGCATGCTATCGATACAAAGTGAAGCGACACGAATAGAAGCAATATGAACCCGCTTGCACATGGGAGATCCAAACTTGCATCGATCATATCTAACAATCTACAAGTCCAAATGCCACCAAATTTTCACAGCAGCTTGCATACAGCCTCAAGAATGTTCATGATCAATCCCAACCCAAAAGGACCATTTTTTGATCGATACGAATTGGGTACGTATCGATCATGGAGAGAGTCGAAATGTCCGGAGCTCGATCACGTAGGCCAACCCACGTGATAGTGATAGGAGAAGTCTTCCGTGGTATGAGCGAGATATTTGCAGCCTACGCCTACAAATAGTGACCCTGGACCTTACAAAAAGGGACTTTTGCTTCTCTACATTGATACTCTACCAAATCACTATTGTACTTCAGTTGTACTGTTGTAATCTCTTGTAATCAGCAAGTCAAATTCAATAAACATCAATCATTTCATAGTGGACGTAGACAATATGTCGAACCACTCTAAATTTTTGTGCTTCTGTACTTTTTCTTATTTGCTAATTGGTGTATTTGTTAGATCTGCCTCAGTTTACATTTACTTTCTTCATTTTATCTCTTCAAACACATCCGAAAAGTATTGTGCCCAATTTTGATACAAACAGGTTCCATCCCACCATTAAAGCGAGAAGGTGGATTCCATTCCACAATTAAAATCAGAATAAAGATTTTAGTGCTATTATGAAGTTTTAACATAAATCTAGACTCTATTACTTATCTTGATATTTTGAATTCTTTAGATTTTGATACTCATGAGTCTCTGGTCTTGATTTCTTCAATCTTGATTTCGTCAGTCTTGAATCTCTATACTGTAAAGTCTTCATTCTCAGTACCTACATATATATACCCTACATATACATATATATCTAGACAAGAATATTAGTATTTATATTTTATAACAAGTCCTAAGGTTGTTGTCATCAAAACCATCACCTTAGGAACTAACATGTATATACAATAATACAGTAAAAATAAAATATTATGACGGGAGGATATCCAGCTTTACTCCATGAGCTCCATGTCCCACCAACAACAACCTGTAAAAATACTCGGTCAGACCTGAGAATTATAACAAAATAACACCCGGATTAGTTTGGAAAACCAGCATGAGAAAACCAAAGCAATGTGGTGAAAGTATGATGATTTTTGTGAGACCGCGCTGCTAAGCAGGAAATGGTTTTTACCTCATAGGAACAACTTCCACATATGAACGAATGGAAGCAAATTATAGTAATACCCAAACTTGAAAGGATGAGTATAGCTAAGGTAAAATCCAAACTATAAGAATGGACACAAATAATTAAACAATGAGAAGAGCTCTAGTTACTTTCCAATGCAATCAAGAAAACAATTTAAAGATTTGAATTAACAATAAGGAAATGAATTTTCCAACAATGACTAGCAGGGTGCGCCCCCTTACCTAAAGTATACATTTAGACAACATACTTGAGAGGATCATTTTCTACGTTGCTCTGTCGGAATGTCATTAAAACATTGTTTATTATAAACCTAAAACAATTTACACTTAGCTTTATTTAAAAAAAATCCTCTTAAAAGATTTACTCATTCATAAACTATCATTTATAAATTTCAAACAATATTTATTATACTGGAAGGTAATAAATCATTTAAAATGCTTTTATAGATTAAAACAATATTAATCGTCTAGGAAGATAATTGATATAATTCTTTTATAACTTTAAAACCACATTAATTATCCCAATAGACAATTAATCAAACTTATAACTTCTTTAATAAATCAATTTATTAACTTTAAACACCTTTATTAGATCTGTTAATTACTTTTTAAAACACTTTATTAAATTTGATAATTAATTTTAAACACCTTTATTTAAACCAATTAATTAACTTTAAATATCATTTACTAAAATGATTAACTATTCTTAAAAATCATTATAAAAAATGATTAATTAACTTCAAAAAATTATTATTAAAATGATCAACTAATCTTAAACCTCATAAATAAATTTATCAATTAACTTTATTATAATTAAATAATTATTAAAAATATATTTAAATCTAAAATTCTTTTTAAATACTTGTACAATCTTTACAAACCCATTTGAAAAGAATTTACAAAATATTCAAGGTAAACAACTTTTGTAAGTTTTAAACAATGTTAAAACTATCTATTAACCCAAATGATAATGAATCAAAGTTATAATCTTTTATAAATTTACAACAAACCCTGAAAGATAATTAATCAAATTAATAATCTTCTTTTATAAATTTTGATCAACTCTTGTCCTTTATTTTCAAAATTCCCAAATATTTGTAAAGATCGTTTTAAACAGCTTTCAAGGTGCAAAACATGGCCAAACATTTATTTTATGAAAACACAAACTCGAGTTCAATGCACAAGAAGGTTTAAGGGGATAATACTTCGTAAGCGTCGATATAGTGAAAATTGCTATAACGACGCTTTATTTCAAACAAACATCAAAATAAGCAACTTAAGAATATGAGTAAATGAATAAATATTGTTGAGAAACCACTTAGAGTTTTTCTACAAAAGTCCTACGTAATCACATATATGAGAGTGTGTTTTTGAAGTGTTCTATAGCGACTTATTCTTTATGTACACTTTGACTTCCTTTTATTTTTGTTCCTTGCATCACAACGGTTATTTATGCCATCCATTTTTCAAACCAGAATTTAAATCCAAATGAACAATCAAGCAACAATATAAATTACCATTCAAGCATACAACAATAAACTACAGCTATACATATATCATATATTTTATTAGAGGTAGGCAAACTCACCCAAATCCTAGTTGACACTTTCGCATTTTGGTTTGGTAGCCTAAAATTCTACTGGCTCCAAAATCCAACGAATCTAACCCTAACAAATAAATATTGTCGATACAAGCACAATGCAACTGATCGCGTCCGAATGTGTCCTCATATGAGCAATATATTGAATTTATAAGAATTCGATTTAATAAATTCATTAATTAACTAAATCAATTATCCACTTAAACTAATTACCTAACACGAATACTTCTTCTCCAACGCTTAATTACTCAATCCCCTGTACACGATCATAGTGCACTTGAGTGTGCAAGCACATGATTTCTCATCCCACACTCAACGAAAACAACCAATGATCGTTCGACGAACTCATCTCCTCTACCTCATCGCATCCCACCATCACTAGCCACTCGATCAACTCCTAAGATTTGCAACCTGGGCAACTATTTCCACGACCTAAAAGCGATGGACAACCCAAACATGACCACACACCACCAAATAGCCACCTCCCATATGCCTTGCCATGAGAAACCCAAATCCAAAGTCGCCTTGTCCCAATTCACCTCAAAGAAAGAAAAATCTTAAACTCTAGCTAACAGCTTCAAAGAGTCTACCACAACAATAACAACCGCACACAACTTCAAGCATACCAACATGTAGATCTCCCTACAACAAACTCAACAAAACTTTCATGGTTTTAGTTAACTAAATAATTTTTTTGATTTTTGCTTTAAGGAATGTTGTTTTTCTTTATTGGAAATGAGATATATGCAAATGTGAAGAGGGAAAGTGAAATTTTAAAAAGGAAATGGAAAATGGCCAAAAGTATTAAAGTTTCTATTTGATTTTATAACAAACACTTTACTTCCACTACAAGTTAAACGAAAATTTCAAGCCAACCAAGATTTCCTTGTCAATACCACATCATCGTAAAGGTTAGTTGAATAATTTGAATTTTTTAAGTTTAGAAAAGAAGGTTTTGCGGAATTCTTCTACATAATATTCCATCCACGCACGAACTGTGAATGATGGAAATATAAAAATACGGTCACGTAAAAAAAGTGATATGATCACAAAAAAATACATTGGTTATCTCATTTTGTAAAATTTCAAAAGTACCATCGTTTTCCAGAAAATACGTCAAACGACAATTTAAATATTTTGCAAATTAACAATTATGGAAAAATCAAATAAATTCATTTAAAAATACGTCATCAGAAATTAAGTCGTTTTATTAATAATTGATTTTTTTGTTATTTATTAGAACTATTTATATTATAAATAAATATACAAAATGAGTTCACCGTTATTATTTATTAACTAAAAGAAGTTAAATAAGTCTATTAAATCCATTTAATTAATATTTAATTCACAATTAAAATATTTAAATAATCAATATATTTGAATATAAGTTGTTGAATTTTAAAAAATAATAATTAATTATTTAAAATAAATTAAATATTCAAATCAAAACGATAAAATAATGGGATGTTACATTCTCACCTCCTTAAAAGAATTTCATCCCGAAACTCCCAAAGGAAGAAAATGTATCTGAGCGCTTATGTTTAAAAACTATTAATTAAAATAAGTTATTAAACTTGTAAAGTCCATTATATTTCAGAAAATTTTGACAGTATCTCTTTCGCGCGGCTGATCCAAAAAAACTACAGCTTACCACAACTGGCCCAAATCAACCAAAAGAAAACAAAGCCAAGTAGCCTTCCATATTCGAGGCATAAAATCATCAATCAAATACCAATTTCTAAATCTACTACATACCTCTTTTACATTTGATTTTTTATTTATGCAAGCAACTCGCTATCTCGATGCAAATGCAAGTGCGCAAGAAATCAAATAGTAATCTCTTGCTTCCCTTTGCCTATATTGTACTCATAATCCAAAAGAGAACTATACCGACATAAAGAAATGTACAATCTATTTCTATTATAAGCAATAACCACACAAACGATATAACAAGCATGTGCAATAATATAGCATAACAACCATATGCAACAAAAGTCCAGAGAATATTCTATAATAAAACTAAGCATCCAATGTTCTGAAAAGATAACTTTAGAACTAAATGCTTGGTTTTTTTATCCAAAATATATTTTCAAATGCATCCAAATAGAAATATATCAGAACCAAAATCAATTATAATAAGGAGGGGGCTCCTTCTACTGAAGCATGATATAACTCTAGAATTAAAACAACACAGAGCATCCAGTGGTATTACGGTTCCTTCTAAAACAACAACTTAAGTAAATACCTGAAGGGTCTTCCAAATCAGAAAACCCCCAGTCGTCCAACTTTAGTCATAACAAAAATATTTGAAAAACCACTCCATAAAACCCCTTTTCTAATATTCTGAAATAATAACACTTTACTCTAATTTTCCAGATAACATTATTATTATTATTTCTTCCATAAGTTCCTTTGAAACTTGTAACAACCTGCTATTTTGAACCATTCAAATTGACAGTAATCAACACATGTCGGATTTGAATCGCCCAAAACAACAGATTGTTAATATATATTTGACATAACTTAACATATACAATAAATAAATAAATCAAAAAATTACGGACATAGAGTTTACAATAATAAGCAGCGGAATAAATAAACAGTAGTTCATGTAGCTACTGCAGCAATAACATAGTCCAAAATAGAATACAACAGAAATCCCAATACACAGAAGTCTCTAGCACAAAAGCAAATGAAAAGTCTAAAACATACAACTGGAAATAACAGAAATAAACTAAAAGCTGAAGTGGATAACAGATAGATCTCCAAGCGACTCCAAGCTCCAAAAGATGAGTCTCAAAAGCTGTGACACTCAGTCAGACTTGAGCGTAAAGCAAAACACAAAACACTCGAGTCAAGATTAACATTCTTATGCAGATAAATCAAACTCAAGTGAAATGTCAAGTAAATGCAATATAACTTAAAGGATGTTGGGATTTTATCCTTTAAGGATCTAATAAACTATCTACATACGTAGTACAATACACTACATATATAATGTCTATAGTAAAGTAGAATATCAAAATAGCGTTAAGGCATTACCCATATCCCCCTTAACATATTTTATATATTCTCATAATATATATAGATACTGTAAGCCCCACCAAACTAATGGGATACTCTGGGAGCACTCCATAGGTACGGTACAAAACAAACTCGTAGAAGGCGTGTAAGGCATGCGACAATACACGCGAGGCAATGCCTAGGGTAGAATTCTATCATTTTGCAGAACTGGGCTAGTGGTAACGCATAGGAGCTACTACCACCACCTCGAGACACGCTCCCAAATCAAAGGTGCGCACCAATCAAATCACAAAGTATTAGAATGGGTTTGAAGAAATGTGCTCGATCGGAGGTGCGACCTCACTTGGCCAAGGTATAGCTCTTGTTTTCGCTACATCAAGTTGACTCGCGGGAGTCGGAGTTGCGTTAATACCTTATACAGAATCGTTCGTCAAACCATCCTACTTCGTTTCGGAATATCCACCACGTACACAGTTGTTAAAGTGGTTTTCGGTATTGGCATAGAGTATGATAATATCTGATCCTGGTCTCTTTAACAACCAAACGCTTATTTCACACCGAATGGTCATTTTATAAATCACTTATAAATTTCTAAATCACCAATTTAAATCAAAATAAATATTCAATTTTAATTTTATTTAAATTTTGAAAATATTTTTAAATCACCTTTAATTGAATCAAGTAATAAAATCATACCTTTATATTTTCAAAATCAAAAAGTTCCAAATAATTCCTTATTTTAAATTCAATTATTAATCAAATTTGAATTACAAATCAATTTCAATTTACCTTTTCAACTTTTTAATTTATTAAAGTTATAAAAATATATTATAAATATAAAATTTAAATTAACCTTTTAAATATTATATATATTAATTAAAAATATATTTTATAAAATTAAATCAAATTAAACCTTTTACTTATATCTGTTTTAAATCTTATTATATATATTTGAAAATAAAAAAATTATAAGTAAATTTATTTATAAATTACATTTAAAATAGGCTTATAATTTTAAAATTTCCAAAACGTATAACTTAAATTTTCAAAATTTTACAATATTAAAATAAAATATTTATTATATTTTAAAATCAAAACTCATATATTTCCTTTCAAAACCTTGGAAATTATTTTCAAAATAGACCAACGGTGTCCGTATATAATTTTCTATCCTATGATCAAGTGATATGGATATTTATCATTTCAATCCGCCATAATTTTTATTTATGGTTTTATGTCATTTAAACCCGCAATCCCACAATTTTAATAATCAATGAAAATTGCTTGGGTTTATCATTTCAACCTATAACGATTTTCCCCTAATTTAAAGCCCGTTCGGGTATGCATCATTTCAATCCATAGTGATTCCTAAAACTAGGGAACTTGCAGAGAACAATAAAATTAAGAAACATAACATATCCATTACTAGCATATATGATCGATAACCATTTATATACAATAGTTAGTCAACATGTAATGGTGTCAATTTACATAAGTGAACAGAACATCAATGTGTCATATTTAATAGTTAAATAACTAACAATTCCAATTTAACAGCATATTTAAATTGTCATTTCATCTAAAATGAATTTACCTAGCATAAGAACATTAATCGTAAGTGACTGCTCACCTTTCGAGCCTGGAGAACGATGGAAAGCGACTACAACGAAGAACAATGCAACAAACACTGGCACAAATTAGGCACGATAAGTCAATTAGCCGCGACAAGCACAAAAGCATATTTAGCTTGCGAATTTGATGAGACAAAAATATGCATATGTGATATATATATGCACACATTGTTTTTTTTTCAAATATTGAAGGAATAAAATATCTATATTTGTGAGATACCAACTTCAGCCTATAATCATCAATGTAACAGGGTAGTATACCATCACAAGCAATAAGATGGTGTGCGCAAACACACACACACACATATATATATATATATATATATATATATATACATACATATATATATTTATATAATATATATATATATGTATGTATGTGTGTGTGTATATGTATACACTTTCATCTAAAATATGTGCATCATATATTACTTCTGTCAACAATTATAAATGCACAGATTGTCGACAAAAGTATATACATATATATACGATGCATACTTTATAGAAATAAGTCTAGGTTCAAAACAATTATACTACTACCAACCCAAATATAAGTAACATATGTACGGAAGTCATAAGGATAGAAAGGGACAACACATATATCAAAATACGATATATATATACACACACCATAAATATAACACAGCTGCTTCGAGCCCAGAAGGGAAAAACTCGTGTACGGCTTTGGTCTGGCATGGGGAAAACTCGGGTCAGGATGGTATTTTTCTCGAGTTAGGCTTGGAGTTCTTTGGAAAGGAGGTTGGCTTTGGGATCCGACTCGAGTCAGAAGAGGGGAAGTATGGGTTGGTCTCAGGTCAGGCTTTAGGGAGAGGAGATGGTTCTGTCAATCTTCTAGTTGTGCTTTGGTCGAGGGATGGTGGCGCTGGGTGGCTTCGGTGAAGGTGCAGGCTGAGGAGATGGTGGTTCTATACTTCTATGTGGGTTGAGGCGGTTGTGCTTGCTTCGGGTCAAGGACTGGAGAAATACAGGAGGATTTGGGTTTTGAACGAGGTGAACACGGGCCGAGATCTGATGGGTTCAAGTGGTCAAGACGTCGGTGGTTTTAGGGTCATGCATCGGGAAAAGGAAGGGGAGGGCTCGGGTCTGGAGAGGAAAGGCACGAACGTTGCTTCGAGTTTCAGGCATGGCACGAGTTATACAGAGAGAAAGAAGAGAACTCACCTTTTTTTTACTTTTTGGAATGAACAGTAAGGAAAAGTGAAAAGGCATGATAAAATAAATATAAAATCAATGAAATTTGAAGGGTCAAAAGTTGTTTTAGAAATTAGTAAATCAAGTACACGGTAGGCATTCAAAGGGACAAAGAAAACCAAAAGACACAATACGGTACCGATACGACAAACCGTTATGCCGATTATGCCGCGTATCGGACGTTAAAATAAAAAAATGAACATACCTCTGAGATCAACATGACAAGACGAAAAGAATGGCACACATATATCATCGGTGCAATCAAGTTATAAAAACTCTACTTTTTGCTGCTGAAATTGTTGTTAAAATGCCAAAAATAAGAAAAACGGAGCTATAACATTCCAAATTTGACGAAACGAATTATGACGTCTCATTCAAAAACTGATTTACATTTTTATCATATAAACATATTCAAATTTCAAAAATATTAAAATTTCAACAATTGACTGATTTAAATTCAAAACTTGAAATTTCACAAATAAACTTTCATATTTTTCAATAAAATTTTATCATTTACTACAATTAAATAGACGTATTTCAAATAAAAAAAAAATTATTTCAAAATTTTATAATTTAAATTTCAAGAAAAATTAGCTGATTACTTTATAAAATCGTTTAAAATTCTTGGGTCGTTGTACCCTACTCCACTCAAAATTTTTTGCCCCGAAAAGGGACGAGATAGGAGAAATAAAAGCAATAAAAGATAAAATAAAACAAATGAATGGTATCTGAGTCAAACAATTTAGGATTTGAAGCACGCATGGATTCCTCAGCTTCCCAGGTGCAATCCCGATTATCTGTACTCTACTGTAGCTTGACCAAATTGACCGATTTCCTTCAAAGCCGCTTCGTACCTCTATCGACAATATGAAATGGCTTCCTCTCGATAGTGAGATTTGTCTCAATGTCCAAATTTTCTAACAATGCATGCTGAATATCAAGGATTGATCATGGAGATTCTTACGAAGGTGTGATATGTGAAACACGTTATGCTCACCCGCCAGCTTCTCCGGTAAATCAACTGTATAAACCAAATGACTAACTCTTTCCAGAATGCGGAAAGGACCAATGAAACTAGGAGCGAGCTTCCCTCTTCGACCAAAATGAACCAATTCTTCGGCAGCGAGATCTTGAGAAAAATCTAATCACCTACTGAAAACCCCAAATCCCTTCTATGCCTATTTGCATACTTTTTCTACATATCCTGAGAAATTGTCATCTTCCTTCAAATCTCCTCAACCTTCTCAGATGCTTCTAGAATCATATCTGGTCCAAGAACTAAGCGATCGCTGGACTCAATCCAACAAGATGGAAATTTGCAGGATCATCCGTAAAGAGTAGCAAAAGGACACATCTCGATACTTGCCTGAATTCAAAAAAATGGGATTAATATATGGATTAAGCTTAAGATGATTGAAAATTCAAAGATAAAGTCATACCTGATAACTTTTATTATAGGTGAACTCTACAAGATGGAGATGATCTTCCCACGATCCTCTATAATCAAGAATAGCATGAAGATCTTCCAGAATCTAATTCACCCTTTCCGTCTGACCATCACTCTGGTGATGATAAGCCATGCTAAGGATCAAACGAGTACCCAAAGCTTCCTGAAAAGCTTTCCAGAAATTAATGGTAAAAATAGGATCACAATCACAAACAGTGCTAACAGGAACACCATAGAGACGGACAATCTCCCTCAGATAGACCTCAGCTAAGCTCGAAGCTGTTTGATTCGACTTGACCGGAATAAAATGGGAAAATTTGGTCAATCAACTACCCAAATACTCTTCTTACCCCTTATAGTCCTTGGTAAACCATCAATGAAATCCATAGAAACCTGATCCCACTTCCAAATGGGAATCTCAAGGGGTTGCAGCAATCCAGCGGTCTTCTGGTGATCGGCCTTAACTTATTGATAAGTGGCACATCTACTGACAAAGATAGAGATATCCTGCCTCATATCACTCAACCAATATAGCCTCTTCATATTCTGGAACATATTCGTGACACCTAGATAGATAGAGAGTTTGTACTGATGATTCTCCCTAAGAACTTCTTGCCTCAAACCATCAACATTCGAAACACAAATGCGGTTATTAATCCTTAAAACTCCATTCTGATCAATTTGTGCTCCTAACTCATTCTGATCATCATCATCCCTATCCCGATTATTCTCCTTCATAAGCCTAAGCATCGCATCCTCATCCTACTTGGCAACAATATGAGCCATAAGAGATGGAGAAACAACAATCTGACCCAACAAGGCTTTCTTAGACCTAAGGCATCTGCTACACCATTGGCTTTCCTAGGAGTGTTATTGATGTCGAGGTCGTAAGATGCCAATAACTAGAGCCATCGAGCCTGCCTTTAGTTCAAATCCCCTTGGGTGAAGATATACTTAAGAGACCGGTGATCTGCAAAGAGCTTAAACTTGGTTCCTAAAGGTGATGCCTCCACAATTTCAAAGCAAAAATAACAGCAAGCAATTCCAAATCATGGGTGGCATAGTTGGCTTTGTGGGGCTTCAACTGCTGACTAGCATAAGCTACGATCTTCCCATATTGCATCAAAACAGCACACAATCCTTCTCGGCTAGCATCGGTATAAACTGATAATCCTTCCCTCGCATTCAGAACAGTGAGAACAAAAGTGAAAGTAATCTTTTGCTTCAATTAAAGGAAACTTCACACTTATCACTCCAAACAAACTTGGCATTCTTATGACTCAAAGCAATGAGAGGTGCAGCTATATGGGCAAAATTCTCTATAAATCTCTGATAGTAACCGACAAGGCCTATAAAGCTACGAATATGGAATGGAGTCTTACATGTCTCCCAATCTTGAAAACAGAATAAGGTGGATAAATTCAAAGAAAAGATAACATAATTGAATTTCAAAATAGAGAAAGGTGAATAGACTTACATTAATCACGACAACCTTAACCGGGTCAACCGAGACTCCATTTTCTAAAACAATATGCCCAAATAATCGGACTTCATCTCTCTAGAAATGACATTTTGAAAACTTGGCTTTCAATTAATGAATCCTAGGAGTTTGGATAACATAACTCAAATGTGACTCAAGCTCCTTCTCTAACTTAGAAAAGACGAGAATATCATCAATGAAAACCAGAACAAACTTATTAAGAACATCATGGAAAACATGATTCATAAGATCGACAAAGAAGGCAAGAGCATCGGTTAATCTAAAAGGCATGACCAACTATTCATAGAAACCGTTCTCTGTTCGAAAATTAGTCTTTGGAATGCTATCCACGGCAACACGAAGCTGGTGAAAACCGATAACAAGATCAAGCTAAGAGAATACCTTAGCTCTGTAGAGCTGATCGAACATATCATTGATGTGGGGCATCGGATATCGGTTCTTGAGAGTAAGCTTGTTTAGCTCTCTATAATCAACACACATTCTCCAAGAACCATCAGATTTGGTGACAAAAACCACAGCTGCTCCACATTCGGAAAAAACTCTACCTTATTAAACCTTTAGAGAACAAGTCCTCAATCTGCTTCTTCAAATCGACTTTCTCTCTGGGTGCCATCCTTCTTGGAGGAAGAACAATAGGTTGGGCACCAGGAATAAAACCAATGCGGAATTCAATTTCCCACCTAGGGGTAAGAGAAGTGACTTCACCAAAAAACATCAGGAAAATCCTTGACTACCAGTGCGGAGTCAAGATAATCAGGCTGAGCATCAAGGAAGAAAATAAAGCTGCTTGCATAATCATGAGGCATTCGACATTCAATCATAAGAGAAGTACCCTAATCATCCACAAGAGAAATGGTCTAGGCTTTACAAGAGATGAAAGCATCATATCGTTTCCGCCAATCACCTCCAAGTAGGATATCAAATGCATCGAAACCCAAAACATAGAAATCTCCGATGAATCGACGCCTGTTGTAACGGGGTTTCACCCTTTCACAAATCATACTAAGGTTGTCGGGACCTTCGATAGGATTAGTCACACATAATGATGAAGTAGCGAGTTGAGGTTGCAAGATATGCTCAAATTTATCGCAAAGACCAACAGAGATAAAACTATGTGATGCTCTAGTATCAAAGAGAACATGAATGAGAAAATTATGGAAAGTAAAGGAGCTCTGAAGAGTACCTTGGTTGTCGCAGGTAGGCGGAGGAGGAGGAGTGGAAGAAGTCATGGCAAAGATTCCAGATGTCTTGCCTCTCAGCTGGGTGGGACAGTTATTCTTGAAATGACCAGGCTGGAGACAGAGGTGGCAAAGGTTGTTCCTAGTATTCTAGGCCGGAGGAGGGATAGTAGCACCTGTAGGGGATGGAAAAATGTTGGCATAGTGACCTTTCTGGTCGCACTTAAAACAAGTGATGGTAGATAGGTCAAGAGATCACTTCTGAGGAGCATATCCAATACCACGAGCCTTCAGCCAATCCTTCTTCTGCTGATGGAAATTGGGCTTCCTCTTCTTCGAACCACTGGAAGTACCCTAAGATGCAGAAACTACCTGCTTTCCCTTGGACGTAGGATTCTCGAATCTAGTGGACATGTCCATCATAGAAGTAAAGGTGCCATGAACATGACTAATCAAGTGGTCATAATACTCTGGATGAGTACCATAAGTAAACTTCTCGTTCTTCTTAAGTTGAGTGTCAACTAAACTAGGACCAAACCTAGATAGCTCGTTGAATTTCTTCTCATACTCAGCAAAGGTCATGTCTCCCTGCTCAAGATCCATGAATGCCCTATATAACTGAGATTTCCCGGCTTCGGGCATCCATTTGGCCACAAAAGCATCCCTGAAAAGATGGATCCAATATTAGAAAAAAATAAAGGGAATAAATTTCATAGATAGATTCAAAAGAGATAAGCTAGAAAAGGATAACTAAGTATATCACCTGAACTGTTTCCAAGTGATATTAGCCTCAATATTCTGAGCGGTAACAGATTCCCACCAATCCTGGATGGGCTTCTGTAACTGCCAAGTAGCTAAATGATGCATCTGAATAACAGTGATCTCAAGTCCAGTGAAAATCATCTCTAAACTCTTCAGCCACCACTGAGCCTCGATACTATTCTCTTCTCCAGTGAACTTGGTACCTCCAAGATGAGAGTACTCCTCACAAAGCTGAGTGAACCTAATTGGCTGAACCGGTGGAATAGGAGCAGCGTGTGGTACGGGAGCATTTCCATGACCCTTACCATGAACATTCCTATGGTTACTCATCTAGAAAAGACAAGAATAAACTTTAGAACAAGAGTAAAGATTCAAAATTCAAAGAAAATCCTAAAAGAATTTAACTAAGAATTTCAAGCACGAATGAATATGATTCCATGATTAATTCAACTCATTCTAGGGTTTTACCAACCTATCTCTAATAAGTCTTTACTCCATATGTTAAGTTTTACCTAAACCTCGCTCTGATACCATCTGCAATGACCTACTATTTTGGACCATTCAAATCGACAGTAATCTACACATGTCAGACTTCAATCGTCCAAAACAACAGATTGTTAATATATATTTGGTATAAATTAAAACATACAGTAAATAAATCAATCACAAAATCATGGACACAGAATTTACAATAATAAGTAGCAAAATAGATAAACAGTAGTTCATGAAGCTACTACAGCAATAACATAGTCCAAAACAGAATACAACAGAAATCCCAATACAGAGAAGTCTCTAGCACAAAAGAAAATGACAAGTCTGAAACATACAACTGGGAATAACAGAAACAAACTAAAAGCTAAAGTGGATAACAAATATACCTCCAAGCGACTCCAAGCTCCAAAAGAAGAGTCTTAAATCTGTGACACTTAGGCTAACCCGAGTGTAAAAAAACACAAAACACTCGAGTCAAGATTAGCATTCTTATGCAGATAAATCAAACTCAAGTAAAATGCAATATAACCTAAAGGATGTTGGAATTCCATCCTTTAAGGATCTAATAAACTATCTACATACATAGTATAATACGCTGCATATATAACATCTACAGTAAAATATCAAAATAGCATCAAGGTGTTACCCATATCTCACTTAACACATTTTATATATTCCCATAGTCTATACAGATATTGTAAGCCCAACAAGACTGATGGGATATTCAGGGAGCATTCCATTGGTATGGTACAAAACAAACTCGTCAAAGGCACGATAAGGCATGTGATAAGGCACGCGAGGCAATGCCTAGGGTAGGATTTTACCGTTTTACAAAATCAGGCTGGTGATAACGCATAGCAACTACTACCGCCCACCTCGAGAAATACTCCCAAATCAAAGGTGTCCACTAATCAAATCACAAAGTAATAGAATGGGTTCGAAGAAATATGCCCGATCAGAGGTGCGAGCTCACTTGGCCCAGGTAGAACTCCTGTTTTAGCCACATCAAGCTGACTCGTGGGAGTCGAGGTTGTGTTAATACCTTATACAGAATCGTTCACCAAACCATCCTACTCCGTTTAGGAATCTCCACCCCGTACATAGTTGTTAAAGTGGTTTTCGGTATTGGCAGAGAGTATGACAATATCTGATCTCGGTCTCTTTAACAACCAAACGCTTATTTCACACCGGATGGTCATACTATAAATCACTTATAAATTTCTAAACAAAATTCAATTCACCAATTTAAATCAAAATTAAATATCCAATTTTAATTTTATTTAAATTTTAAAAATATTTCTTAAATCTCCTTTAATTAAATCAAGTAATAAAATCATAGCTTTAAATTTCCAACATCGATAAGTTCCAAATAAGTCCTTATTTAAATTCAATTATTAACCAAATTTAAATTGCAAATCAATTCAATTTACCTTTCCAACTTTTGAATTTGTTAAAGTTATAAAAATATATTTTAAATATAAAATTTAAATAAACCTTTTAAAATATTTGTTATGTTAATTAAAAATAGATTTTATAAAATAAAATAAAATTAAACTTTTTATTTATATATATTTTAAATCTTATTGTATATATTTAAAAACAATAAAATTATAAGTAATTTTTATATAATTTACATCTAAACTAAAGTAATAATTTTAAATTTTCCAAAACTTATAATTTTAAAATTCTAAATTTTACAATATTAAAATAAAATATATATTATATTTAAAAATCAAAACTCATATATTTCCTTTCAAAACCTTGGAAACTATTTTCAAAATAGATTGATGGTGTCCGTATATAATTTTCTATCCTATGGTCAAGTCATGCAGATATTTATCATTTCAATCTGCCATAATATTTATTTACGGGTTTATATCATTTAATACCGCATTCCCACAATTTCAATAACCAATGAAAGTTTCTTGGGTTTATCATTTCAACCCATAATGTTTTCCCCTAATTTAAAGCCCGTTCGTGTATGTATCATTTCAACCCATAGTGATTCTGAAACTAGGGAACTTGCAGAGTGAGAACAATAAAACGAAGTAATATAACATATCCATTACTAGCATATATGATCAATAACCATTTAAATACAATAGTAAGTCACCATGTAACGGTTACAAAAGTGAATAGAATATCAACGTGTCATATTTAATAGTTAAATAACTAAAAATTCCAATTTAACATCATATTTAAATTGTCATTTCATCTGAAATCAGTTTACTAAGCATAAGAATATTAATCGTGAGTGATTGCTCACCTTCCGAGGCTAGAGAACGATGGAAAGCAACTATGATAGAAAAAATGCAACAAACACTGACATGAATCAAGCACGACAAGTCTATTAGCTACGACAAACACAGAAGCAGATTTAGCTTGCGAATTTGATGAAACAAATATATATACATATGTGATATATATATATATATATATATATATATATATATATACAGATGTTTTACAAATATTGAAGGAATAAAATATAAATATTTGTGAGATACCACATGCAGCCCATAATCATCAATGTAATTGGGCGATATACCATCACAAGCAATAAGATGGTGTGCACGAACATATATATATATATACATACATATATTTATATTGTATATATACACACACACACATATACATGTATATACACACACCTATATACACGTGTGTGTATATATGTATGTATACACGTTCAGCCAAAATACATGCATCATATAATACCTCTATCAACAATTATAAATGCACATATTGTCAACAAAAGTATATACATATATATATATACAATGCATACATTATAGAAATAAGCCTAGATTCAAAAGAATTATACTATCGCCAACCCAAATGCAAGTAATATATGTACCGCAGTCATAAGGACAGAAAGGGACAACACATATTTCAAAATATGATATATATATATATATATACACACACACAACATAAATATAACACTGTAATATATTTTCAAATGAACACAGCTGCTTTGGGCCCAAAAGGGAAAAACTCGGGTTTGGCTTCGATTTGGCATAGGGAAAACTCGTGTCAGGGTGGGATTTTTCTCGAGTTAGACTTGGAATTTTTTCGAGAGGAGGTTGGCTTTGGGATCTTACTCAAGTCAGAAGAGGGGAAGCATGGGTTGGTCTTGGGTCAGGATTTGGGGAGAGGAGATGGTGCTGTCAGTCTTGGAGTTGTACTTTGGCCGAGGGACGTTGGCGTTGGGTGGCTTTGGTAAAGATGCAGGCCAAGGGGATGGTGGCGATGTAGGTCGAGGCGGTGGTGCTTGCTTCGGGTCAAGGACTGGAAAAACACGGGAGGCTTTGGATTTTGAAGAGGGTGAACACGGGCCGAGATCTGATTGGTTCAAGTGGTCAAGGCAATGGTGGTTTTGGGGTCATGCTTCGGGAAAAGGAAGGGGATGGATCGAGTCTGGAGAGGAAAGGCATGAATGTTGCTTCGAGTTTCAGGCATGGCATGAGTTATACAAAGAGAAAGAAGAAAACTCACCTTTTTTTCTTTTTGGAATGAACAGTGAGGCAAAATGAAAAGGCACGATAAAATAAATATGAAATCAATGAAATGTGAAGGGTCAAAATTCGTTTCAGAAATTAATAAAGAAAACTACATGGCTGCCATTCAAAGAGACGAAGAAAACCAAAAGACACAAATACAGTACCGATACGACAAGCTGTTACGCCGATTATGCAATGTATCATATGTCAAAATACAGAAATGAATATACTACGAAGATCAGCACGATAAGACAAACAGAATGATACGCAGATATCAACGATACGATCAAGTTATAAAACTCGACTTTTCACTATTGAGAATGCTGCTAAAACGCCGAAAATAAGATAAACGGAGCTATAGCAGTCCAAATTTGACGAAACAAATTATGATGTCTCACTCAGAAAATGATTTACATTTTTATCATATAAAAATATTCAAATTTGGAAATATTAAATTTTCAACAATTAACTGATTTATATTCAAAACTCGAAATTTCACAAATAAACTAACCTTCGTATTTTTCTATAAAATTTTACCATTTACTATAATTAAATAGGCAAAATTTAAATACATATTTTACTTCAAACTTTTATTATTCAAATTTCAAGAAAATTTAGTTAATTATGTAATAAAATTGTTTATCGGGTTATTACAAAATCACTTTTTTCTTCTTCAAAAGCACAAGGATTTAAGTCTTAATAAACAACAATCTTATAAGCCGTAGTCTCTAAAATCACACTATCAATCAAATCAAATTCAATAAAAGATAAACTAATAATTAATACCATTTAATATATTAAATGACCATCAAACAAGATTTAGAATTTTACTAAGATTCACGACTTTTGAAGTTATACAATAAAGCGTACAAATACATTTATGCCTTATGATTTACATAAATCATTTGTGCGTAATTCGATCCAATTATGCTCAATACATAAATTTTACATTCGAACTAGTATCGCTCAGTCGACCTCCTTAGTGCGCACTCGTATCAGGCTCCTTGTTAAGAAACATCTGTTCTCCTTACTAGCCATGAACTATGATAGAAAACCTCAAAATCATATTTAAAATCCGAATCAAGTGTTCGTTGACAAGAATCAAGTGAGAGATCCTTTTTCAGAAAGATAATGAACTAGATTTTCGACCCCAAAAAATAGACACTAATACGCCCACTGTATTGCATGCCAAGCATTCAAGTGCGGGAAAGACCACTTGTTAAGGGTAAAAGAAAATAAAGATAGAACAAAATCTCACACGAATGGAATAATTCAATAATCCATACAGCGGAAAATTTGAAAATACATTTACCAGAGTCTAACCTAAGCTCGGCCAGGACAGTTATAGACACCTATCCTTACAAATGCTAAAAAAATAATAAACACAGTAGAAAAATAAATACGTCCGTACATTAAAGAAGATCTCCAGCTCTCCTATCGAAACTCCAAGTGTCTTCAGCTAATCTTGAAACTACTTGATTCTGACCCAAGTATTAAGAATACCGGATCTGGCTTGGCAAACCAACGTGAGAAACATGAATTAAAAATATATACGACAGTGTCATTGATCAAAATGATGCCAAAACAAAACCTTTTTGAAAAGAAAGGGTATCTCGTAAGACCATGCCGCAAATAAACATGAATGGATTTCTACCTTACGATAACCAAAATAACTTATATCGAAACATTTTATTATTATCTTTAATGACGTTGGTTTAAAAACACTTTCCAAATAAATGTATATACAAAGAAAATACAAATACCTGGAAAGTCAACAGAGTATATGGTACCAAGGGGTAGTTGAAATGTTTGCGAGGCACTATAGCTATTTGGGAATACAATAAAAATTGTAAAACTTGTATTGGTATTGTATTTCCAACATGATAGGTTACTAATGGCCTTTTCCTTCCTTTGCGGACTCCACACACATCAATCATAGTACCTAGTGGCTCCTCATGCAGGGACTCATGCACCACTATAACATATTGCTACATTACTATGAATTAGTGTTTCTGATGGCTTTTCGTACAGGGACTCATACAGCACTATAGCTGTTCATTTAAACTCTAAGGCTTAGCACCTTTTTTTATCCGTGGCTATTCGATAGTCTGTAATATTGTAGTATTTCATTTGGACCATATAGTTTCCTATATCATCTCCGAGATGCGAGGCTCGTGAGGCCATGTTTTATTTTCCATTAAGAAAATTCCACTTAGAATGCCACATTGCCATTTCTAACAACACACTATTGATTTCCACAAAAGCAGAACCCCTCGAATTCATATGCCTCGGGGAATGGCGTTAAGTATAATAGGGGTTACCTCCTAAACCACCAAATAGATGTAATTTTGTAAAAACCTATGTATGTAGTTTTAGAAATGCAATGTCAGACACTCATCCATGCAAGTTCTCCAGGTGAAGAACAAACCAAAGGCACTCCTCCTACTATATTCTATTTGGAAATCACCTTTAGGATTAGCAGCAAGTAATCCTTCCCAATCGAAGAATTTCAGAATGAAGGTACTACTACCACCATATATATAATATGGAAATCACCCCAGAGATCAGTGGAAAATAGCCAACATTGTGAAGATCTCTGTCTTCAAAAATTATTATCTCCAACCCGCCTTCACTTTCGAATGCGTATATTAGTTGGTTTTTGGATAGTAATCACCCAAATCTGATTCCGGTCTGTCCGAACCAATATCGATAAAAAGATATCAAGCATGTGGGTGATCATTAAACATCATCTAATTTATAAACCTTTTCATCCATGTAAATATCTCCTCAAAGATATAAGCTTTAAACCATTTCTATTTCTATCAGTATATATGGGATAATTAAGCCTCTTTTTAACTTTAGAGATACCAAATCATTTCTTTTAAATTACATTGGAATATATTTTCGTCTTATATTATTAGTATAATTCTAATTTTAATAGAGATTTCATATTCCCAAAACATATCTTTACTGGGTTAAAAATAATGTTATTTAAGACATCTTTTACTGTAAACCCAAACTAGTTAGTATTGAATAAAAGGGTTCCATAAATTTTAGACTAATTATACTCAATATTAATTTCTGTATTCAACCTATACTATTCGTCGAGTAATAGTGAAATCACCTTTTAAATTCATACGAATGGTACGAGTTCCCACCTCGGAATTTAATACAGAATTTGACTAGGATGTTCTATTTAACAACCAAAACCCTATTTTAAATCTTTTTTAACTTTTGGAAAACACCAAATTTATTTTCTTTTATCTTGAGAAAATGCAGTTCGAGTAAATCAAATTAACTATCCTATTCGTCGGGCCAGTCCGGATAGCTAGAGGAGCATGCAACCGGTTTCCCAAACTCCAACCTAGGGACTATCTCCATGTTACACATAAGGGTCAAGTTATTTTATTGACTCTAGACATTTTAAATACTTGTGTAGTTATTGAAAAACTTATGCGAAAGATTCGGGAAGAAATACCTATAAAACATTTATTCAAAAGTTGTCAAATTCCATTGCTAAATTGCTGGTGAATAGTGATCAAAACACCAATTTCATTATATATATATCCAATTTTATAACTCAAACCCCTTTTAAAACATTTTAACATATTTATGGAATTTATTTCATATTTTTAAAGATTAAATTATCCATTTTTAAAGAGATGAAGATAATATTTTACGAATTGCCAAAACGCGACGATTTTGAAAATTTGATTTGGACATATCTCAAACTTTACTAAATGAAAACTTGATTTTACATTTTCATTTGAAAAAAATATTTATAAGGGTCCGAAAAATTCTTATTTCAATAAATTCTTACTTATATTTCACTCTACATATTGATTTAACATCTTACGGCACGAAATCGCTAACTATCGCTACGCGACGAACTCAAATTTACTCAAATTTTAAACGTCACTATAATTTGCCGAAACACTTTTTAAACTTTTATATAACATTTTAAACCATTTCAAACCCATATTGTACCATTTTACTTGAGTCCGAAATCCATTTTCACTTTAATTCTAAACATTATTATAATATTCAATTTTGTATTTTTTCCATTTACAATTCTTTTATATAATCCATATGATATTTGTTCCATGTATTTTCCACCTTTTAAACTATTATTTTCAAATCCAACCATTTGATTTATTTTTTCCAAATAATTTAAATACTCCTCTTTAATATTTCAAAACCATTTCTATTTTCCAAAAATGATCTTTATGAATCAAATTTCAAAAGAGACTTGATATTACTTATACATACATTATTTCATAATATAATATGGATTCTTTTCATTAATTAACTATGGCTATTTATAGTAATCATTTCTATTCCATTGGATATAATTTTCACATTATTAGTTATAATAATTCTTTTTATCAGAACTTTGTTATCAACCAATATTTATCCAAATATTTTAATCAACAAATTAACCATGCATATCATCATTGAAAATAAATTTAAGACTTATAGGAACTAAGTTAGGATATGTTCTCACTATTATGGCTTTCCCTTTTGAACTCTTTGAAATTATTCCGACGGCACTCAGGCAATACTTCTCTTCACTTTCTCCACTCTGGAGCTTTATGAACTTGCTCCTTGACCTTAGTAGTGTTCATCCTGTGTGATATTATGGAATTCTAAACATTTGTAATTGATAAATAATCGGGTTAATTAATAGGATACTGATTTATAGAATGAACAAATAAATATAATGATAAATATTATTTGATATTCTTCTAGTATAATTATTTTAAAATTTGTAAAATCATTAATTTTAAACAAATGTAATGTGTGTTTGTCTAAATATGTATATGAGTCAATTTAAATTGAATTTGAATTTGAGATTTGGAATTCAAAGAATAATTATATTAGTGTATAATTAAGATTTTTAAATCTTCTCTTTTGAGAGTTATATATGTATAAATACTAGAAGGGTATGAATATAAGTATAAAATATAAATTGATCAAAATTATATGAAGCGATAAATTACAATTTCAAGATTAAAAAAATATATCAAAACAAGTCAAGATTGGAAAAGATATGAGGAAATCAACTGAATCAAGCTTAATAAAGACTCAACTCTTATACATATGGGTAATTAAATTTATTTCTTTTAAGAAGAATTGATTTATATAAATCAAAAAATGTATTTTAAAATTATAAATTAAAAAAAAGATTTTCAAAAAGATTTAAAATAATAAATGCATTCAAAACACAAGTGTAAATATTTTAACACATGTATAAAGACAAGTGTAAGCTAGGTATAGCATGCAAATTAAAAATGGCAAATGTATTTACTCAAAATTGTAATATCAATATAAAAGTGTTTTGAAAAAAAAAATATAAATAATAAATATAAAATATTTAAGATATAAAACATGTGTAAACATCTTATTCTTGTATTCATACATTTGTAAGAAAATAATCATTTACATTGACATTTGTAAGCTTTGTATTTACAAGTGGCATTTGTTCATTCTTTTTTTTAAAAGAAATATAATTGTCTTATTCAAAGCCTGGCTGAAAAAATATGAGAAAAGAAGTGTAAAAAGAAAAAAAAGAAAAGAGAGACTCAGATCTGTTAAAATCAAAACAAATCTCAACCAGAATCTGTAAAATATTTTTAATCCACCAAAAAATTAAGTAAACCAAAAGACTACCAAATTTGCAAACCTGAGGGTCAGAGGGAAACACAACATCAGTTTTCAAGTTTCATACATGAGATCAAGCTAACAATTCGAAAAAAAATGCAAGATTCAGTTTTAAGGGATTCTCAGATCTTAAGTAATCAAGTTTCAAAAGAGCTGTAGCTTCCAGTTTTTAGGCCTCTGTTTCAAAGCTCTGTTCTTCATATTATTACAGGTGAGTAAACCAATTTTGGTTGAATTTGAGATGCATGTGTTTAAATTTGTTAAGCAAAGATATAAGCTTAGTTGCATGGATTAGTTTTATCTGATTTTAGTTAAAATACATTATTTGTTTCTGTATATGGCTGAGTGTGGTTTACTGGATATTGTTGTGTTCTTAGAGCACTTGAACGTCAACAAGAAGATTATATCTACCTACAGTCAAATTCAAACCTTGACATTTAAATAGAAAATGTTTGTAATACGATAATTTCAATTTTAAAAATAATTTCTAATAGGATTATAGAGTATGTATTACAAAGTGAAGAGCTATAGGTCTGATTCAACTACAAGTCCAAATTCCAATTTCTGTAATTCTTGTTTTGAGTTTATAATCCGAGTCTAAATTGTGAATGATGAATTTAGGCATAGGAATCAAGATTTTTAAACTTTTAAATCAAGGGAAATTGCATGTTAATCGAAAATTGGATTTTGAGTATGCTCTGATGATCGGCGAAGTTTAGGGTTCCAAATTTGTAGTTGTAGTTGCTTTGGAGATGGACGGCGTTGGCAAAATTGGTCGTTTAGTTTCTCAGTCACGATGATGGCCGGTCGAATGAATTTTAAGGTTTAACAACCTATTTAGGCGACGATGTGGATGTGACGCATTCATAGTCGAGGGTGAGCTAAAGGTGACCGATCGTGGGGAAACGAAGCAAGGGCTCGTGGTGAGGCTGTGGTTGGACCGACGAAGCCTTCGGTGGTCGAGTTCACCGTTGGCAGGGATTTTTGTAGCTGTGAGTTGTTCCAGTTTTGGGTTTAACCTGTTCGATTTTGGATCTCAGGTGTTATGGACGATCTGATTGGTCGAAAGTGTAGGCGAGGCCATTATCGACTTGCCACGGTTGGTTTGGAAATCGGAGCGACGCCGATGAACGGTGCATGTGCACACGTAATTGATGTATCAGGGATCGAGGCTGTGTATTTGAGTTTCGAGTGAGTTGTTATTTTTCTTCGAGTCGATCCCTGGTTTTCGTGAAGAAATAGGAAGTAGGAAAGGAAGAGAAAGGGTAATCAGTGTTCGCGTGTTCTTTGAATTTTTGTTCGGGCCTGTACCGAAGGAATTGGAAGTAATTTGGTAAATTTGTTTTAACTGTTTTAAGAGCATGAAAGAAGGGTTTTCATGGAGAAGTTTTTAATGCAGGTTTCAAGTATAAGATTTTAGATCAAATATTTTGAAATTAAGTTGTTTGGTTTGAAATTATTGTATAATAGGTTAATTATTTGTTTATATTTCTAAGTGATTTTTGAAACGATGTTTAACAATGGTTAAGTAATCAATTAAGATTATGGATTATCCTACCTTAATTAAAGAAATTAAGGATAGTTAATTACTGTATGTGATAAATCAAGGTAATTAATATGATTATTGTTTAAATATAAGTGTACCGTTACACTTCTAGATTAATTAATTAAAGAGGATTACTTGATGTTGAGATTAAGTATAATTACTTAATGTAATTAATGGAGTATAATTACTTAGTGAAGTAATTAATGAATAATTACTAGATGTAATTTAATTAAGGGAAATTACTTGATGAATATTAATTAAAGGATAATTACTTGAGGGTAGTAATTAAGTGGCTATTTCACAGAATAAATAAAAGATTAATTAATGAAATTAATTATGGGATTGATTTAGTTAATATAGGTAATTAAAGGAAGTTAATTACTAAGGTAATAAAGCAAGGTTGATTAATGAATATAATCAAGTTAAAGATTAATTATTAAATGTAATTAGGAGAATAATTAATCAATGAAGGTAATTAAAGGTTAATTACCATGAATGGTTAAGAGTAATTAATTTGTATAATTAATTAAAGGTTAACTACTTAACGCACTTAAAGCTAATTAATCAAGGGTGATTAATTAGAGGATGATTAATTAATTGATTTGTAACTTATTATTGAATAAGTAAGCAAGATTTATTGTGATGAAGTAATTAATTTCATTTTAAATTAATTAAAGATGAAGTAATTAATTTAGTTCATTTTAAATTGATTATAAATGGTGATTAATAGATCATTACTTATGTAGGGATAGATAATACGGATTGCCTTGAATGGTTTGAGATCTCAGATTGAGATAAGTAATGATGTGTGATATGTATGCTTTCGTTTATGATATGTTTAATTTAAATTGGGATGATGTGGTTATCTACTGATTAATCAATTACCGTGACCCCTGTGTTTAAAGTTGAATTGTATTCACTTGAATAACTTGGGGTAAGATGGCATTGGAGTCGAAGAGACCGGAGATGGGTAATAGTTAATACCCGAAACCACTTCTATTCTTTGTAGATTGATATGTGAAATAAATAGGTTGGAATGGAATGAATTAAGTGAATCGAATCCTTTAACCTAAGGTTTAGTACTTCGAAACTGATGTGGAATATAAGTTGTGTTTATAACGACTTGTGAGGTGATAAATTGATTCAAATTACCGGGGTTTATATAAGCTGTATGCTTTTGTATTCTATGTTAGATGGGTTTTACTCACGCTGGTTTCCAACCTGACCCGGGTGTTACTTTGATGTAATGCTCGGGTAAGACCGAGTATTACAGATTTTCAGATAAGGACGTCCTGGAGCTCAGGAGGCGAGCTGGAGAACAGGAACGTATGGAGAATTTTCCCGCTGTGATATATTGTTGCATGTCTTGGACATGTTGATTGTTTTTGTCCACTGTTTGTATATATGTCGTAACTTTGATGTATTTAAAATGTAATTGTCTGATACAGTTTTCTTTGTGTAAAAATTATTATTTGATAGTATGTTTTGATCCGCTGCGAAGCTGAGGTTTCTATGTTTTGGTGTTTCTGGTTCTTCTTTTTCTTCTATCCTTTCTTTTTTTTCTCTAACTATCTGGGAATTTTGAGATCGAAATTCCGGGTCGTTACATTTGGTATCAGAGCAGAAGGTTAAGCGAGAACCTTGGCTCTGGTGGGTATACTCATTAAGGATAGGGTCAACAGTACCCTAGAATGAGTTGAGTGTGTGTGTATATATATATATATATATATATGAGAGCGTACTTGTTATTTTCCTATATAGAGATTTTAAATGATTTTATATAAGAATATATTTTGATATATAAAGCAATAATTCTTTCTAATAAATATTAAGGGAATTGGTTGTTAAATTTTTGGAATTAAATTAAGGAGTAATATAATACAACCAAACTGAAACTAAATAAAGATAAGTTTGAAATGGATTCAAACTGAAATTAAAATCTTAAATTGGAGAAGTGTTTCAGAATAATGTTTCTAATAATAAGAATTTTTAAATTCTGGCTTCGTTTCTTTTCGAGGACGAAAAGATTCTAAGGGGGGAGAAATGTGATATTCTGGAATTCTAAACATCTGTAATTGATAAATAATCGGGTTAATTAATAAGATATTGATTTATAGAATGAACAAATAAATATAATGATAAAATTTGTTTGATATTCTTCTAGTATAATTATTTTAAAATTTGTAAAATCATTATTTTTAAACAAATGTAATGTGTGTTTGTTTAAATATGCATATGAGTCAATTTAAATTGAAATTGAATTTGAGATTTGGAATTCAAAGGATAATTATATTAGTGTATAATTAAGATTTTTAAATCTTCTCTTTTGAGAGTTATATATGTATAAATACTAGAAGGGTATGAATATAAATATAAAATATAAATTGATTAAAATTATATGAAGTGATAAATTACAATTTCAAGAATAAAAAAATATCAAAACAAGTCAAAATTGGAAATAGATTTGAGGAAATCAACTGAATCAAGCTTAGTAAAGATTCAACTCTTATACATATGGGTCATTAAATTTATTTCTTTTAAGAAGAATTAATTTATATAAATCAAAAAAATGTATTTTAAAATTAGAAATTAAAAAAAAAATATTTTCAAAAATATTTAAAATAATAAATGCATTCGAAACACAAGTGTAAATATTTTAAGACATGTATAAAGGCAAGTGTAAGCTAGGTATAACATGAAAATTAAAAATGGAAAATGTATTTACTCAAAATTGTAATATCAATATAAAAGTGTTTTGAAGAATATATATATATATATATATAATAAATATAAAATATTTAAGATATAAAACATGTGTAAACATCTTATTCTTGCATTCATACATTTGTAAGAAAATAATCATTTACATTGACATTTGTAAGCTTTTTATTTACAAGTGGCATTTGTTCATTCTTTTTTTAAAAGAAATATAATTGTCTTATTCAAAACATGATTGAAAAAAATGACAAAAGAAGTATAAAAAGAAAAAGAAAAAGAAAAAGAAAAGAGAGACTCAGATCTGTTAAAATCAAAACAAATCTCAACCAGAATCTGTAAAATATTTTCAATCCACCAGAAAATCAAGTAAATCAAAGACTGACCAAATTTGCAAACCTGAGGGTCAGAGGGAAACACAACGTCGGTTTCCAAGTTTCATACCTGAGATCAAGCTAACAATTCGAAAAAAAATGCAAGATTCAGTTTTAAGGGATTCTTAAATCTTAAGTAATCAAGTTTCAAAAGAGCTGTAGCTACCAGTTTTTAGGCCTCTGTTTCAAAGCTCTGTTCTTCATATTATTACAGGTGAGTAAGCCAATTTTGGTTGAAGTTGAGGTGCATGTGTTTATATTTGTTAGGAAAAGATATAAGCTTGGTTGCATGGATTAGTTTTATCTGATTTTAGTTAAATTAAATTTTTTGTTTCTGTATATGGTTGAGTGTTGTTTACTGGATATTGTTGTGCTCCCAAAACACTTGAACATCAACAAGAAGATTATATCTACCTATAGTCAAATTCAGACCTTGACATTTAAATAGAAAATGTTTGTAATATGATCGTTTCAATTTTAAAAATAATTTCGAATAGGATTATAGAGTATGTATTACAAATTGAAGAGCTACAGGTCTGATTCAACTATAAGTACAAATTCCAATTTCTGTAATTCTTGTTTTGAGTTTATAATCTGAGTCAAAATTGTGAACGATGAATTTAGGCATAGGAATCATGATTTTTAAACTTTTAAATCAAGGGAAATTGCATGTAAATCGAAAATTGGATTTCGAGTATGCTCTGATGATCGGCGAAGTTTGGGGTTCCAAATTTGTAGCTGTAGTTGCTCTGGAGATGGGCGGCGTTGGCAAAATTGGTCGTTAAGTTTCAGTCACGATGGTGGCCTGTCGAATGAATTTTAGGGTTTAACAACCTATTTAGGGGACGATGTGGATGTGATGCATTCGTAGTCGAGGGTGAGCTAAAGGTGACCGGTCGTGGGGAAATGAAGCAAAGGCTCGTGGCGAGGCTGTGGTTGGACTGACGAAGCCTCCGGCAGTCGAGTTCACCATTGGCAGGGATTTTTGTACCTGTGAGTTGTTCCAGTTTTGGGTTCAACCTGTTTGATTTTGGATCTCAAGGGTTATGGACGATATGACTGGTCGAAAGTGTAGGCGAGGCCATTGTCGACTTGCCAAGGTTGGTTTTGGAAATCGGAGCGATGCCGATGAACGATGCATGTGCACACGTAATTGATGTATCAGGGGTCGAGGCTATGTATTTGAGCTTCGGGTGAGTTGTTGTTTTTCTTCGAGTCGATCCCTGGTTTTCGTGAAGAAATAGGAAGTAGGAAAGGAAGAGAAGGGGGTGATCAGTGTTCGCGTGTTCTTTGAATTTTTATTCGGGTCTGTACCGAAGGTATTGGAAGTAATTTGGTAAATTTGTTTTACCGGTTTTTAGAGCATGAAACAAGGGTTTTCATGGAGAAGTTTTGACAACAAGTTTCAAGTATAAGATTTTAGATCAAATATTTTGAAAATTAAGTTGTTTGGTTTGAAATTATTGTATAATAGGTTAATTATTTGTTTATATTTCTAAGTGATTTTTCAAACGATGTTTAACAATGGTTAAGTAATCAATTAAGATGATGGATTATCCTACCTTAATTAAAGAAATTAAGGATAGTTAATTACTGTATGTGATAAATCAAGGTAATTAATATGATTACTTGTTTAAATGTAAGGGTACCGTTATAGTTCTAGATTAATTAATTAAAGAGGATTACTTGATGTTGAGATTAAGTATAATTACTTAATGTAATTAATGGAGTATAATTACTTAGTGAAGTAATTAATGAATAATTACTGGATGTAATTTAATTAAGGGAAACTACTTGATGAATATTAATTAGATGATAATTACTTGAGGGTAGTAATTAAGTGGTGATTTCACAGAATAATTAAAAGATTAATTAATGAAATTAATTAAGGGGTTGATTTAATTAATATAGGCAATTAAAGGAAGTTAATTACTAAGGTAATAAAGCAAGGTTGATTAATGAATATAATCAAGTTAAAGATTAATTATTAAATGTAATTAGGAGAATAATTAATCAATGAAGGTAATTAAAGGTTAATTACCATGAATGGTTAAGAGTAATTAATTTGTATAATTAATTAAAGGTTAACTACTTAACGTAATTAAAGATAATTAATCAAGGGTGATTAATTAGAGGATGATTAATTAATTGATTTATTAATGAATAAGTAAGCAAGATTTATTGTGATGAAGTAATTAATTTCATTTTAAATTAATTAAAGATGAAGTAATTAATTTAGTTCATTTTAAATTAATTATAAATGGTGATTAATAAATCATTACTTATGTAGGGATAGATAATATGGATTGCCTTGAATGGTTTGAGATCTCAGATTGAGATAAGTAATGCTATGTGATATGGATGCTTTGGTTTATGATATATTTAATTTAAATTGGGATGTTGTGGTTATCTATTAATAATGAATTACTGTGACCCCTGTGTTTAAAGTTGAATTGTATTCACTTGAATAACTTGAGGTAAGATGGCATTGGAGTCGAAGAGACCGGAGATAGGTAATAGTTAATACCCGAAACCACTACGATTCTTTATAGATTGATATGTGAAATAAATAAGTTGGAATGGAATGAATTAAGTGAATCGAATCCTTTAATCTAAGTTTTGGTACTTAGAAACTGATGTGGAATATAAGTTGTGTTTATAATGACTTGTGAGGTGATAAATTGATTCAAATTACCGTGGTTTACATAAGCTGTATGCTTTTGTATTCTATGTTAGATGGGTTTTACTCACGCTGGTTTCCAGCCTGACCCGGGTGTTACTTTGATGTAATGCTCGGGTCATACCGAGTATTACAGATTTTCAAGTAAGGACGTTCTGGAGCTCAGGAGGCGAGCTGGAGAATAGGAACGTAAGGAGAATTTTCCTACTGTGATATATTGTTGCATATATGGGACATGTTGATTGTTTTCGTCCACTGTTTGTATATATGTCGTAACTCTGATGTATTTAAAATGTAATTGTCTGATACAGTATTCTTTGTGTAAAAATTATTATTTGATATTATGTTTTGATCCGCTGCGAATGTGAGGTTTCTGTGTTTTGGTGTTTCTGGTTCTTCTTTTTCTTCTATCCTTTCTTCTTTTTTTCTAACTACCCAGAAATTTAGGGATCGAAATTTCCGGGTCGTTGCATGTGGTATCAGAGCAGAAGGTTAAGCGAGAACCTTGGCTCTGGTGGGTATACTCATTAAGGATAAGGTCAACAGTACCCTAGAATGAGTTGAGTGTATACATATATGAGAGCATACTTCTTATTTGCTTATATAAAGATTTTAAATGATTTTATATAAGAATATATTTTGTTATATAAAGCAATAATTCTTTCTAATAAATATCAAGGGAATTGGTTGTTAAATTTTTGAATTAAATTAAGGAGTAATATAATACAACCAAACTGAAATTAAATAAAGATAAGTTTGAAACGGATTCAAAATGAAATTGAAATCTTAAATTGGAGTAGTGTTTCAGAACAATTTTTCTAATAATAAGAATTTTAAATTCCGGCTTCGTTTCTTTTCGAGGACGAAAAGATTCTAAAGGGGGAGGAATGTGATATTATGGAATTCTAAACATCTGTAATTGATAAATAATCGAGTTAATTAATAGGATATTGATTTATAGAATGAACAAAAAAATATAATGATAAATATTATTTGATATTCTTCTAGTATAATTATTTTAAAATTTGTAAAATCATTATTTTTAAACAAATGTAATGTGTGTTTGTTTAAATATGTATATGAGTCAATTTAAATTGTATTTGAATTTGAGATTTGGAATTCAAAGGATAATTATATTAGTGTATAATTAAGATTTTTAAATCTTCTCTTTTGAGAGTTATATATGTATAAATACTAGAAGGGTATGAATATAAATATAAAATATAAATTGATTAAAATTATATGAAGTGATAAATTACAATTTCAAGATTAAAAAAATATATCAAAATAAGTCAAGATTGGAAACAGATCTGAGGAAATCAACCGAATCAAGCTTAGTAAAGATTCAACTCTTATACATATGGGTCATTAAATTTATTTCTTTTAAGAAGAATTGATTTATATAAATAAAAAAATGTATTTTAAAATTAGAAATTAAAAAAAAGATTTTCAAAGAGATTTAAAATAATAAATGCATTCAAAACACAAGGGTAAATATTTTAACACATGTATAAAGACAAGTGTAAGCTAGTATAGCATGAAAATTACAAATGGCAAATGTATTTACTCAAAATTGTAATATCAATATAAAAGTGTTTTGAAAAAAATATATATATATATATACAAATAATAAATATAAAATATTTAAGATATAAAACATGTGTAAACATCTTATTCTTGCATTCATACATTTGTAAGAAAATAATCATTTACATTGACATTTGTAAGCTTTGTATTTACAAGTGGAATTTATTCATTCTTTTTTTTAAAAGAAATATAATTGTCTTATTCAAAGCATGGTTGAAAAAAATGAGAAAAGAAGTGTAAAAAGACAAAGAAAAGAAAAGAGAGACTCGGATCTGTTAAAATCAAAACAAATCTCAACCAGAATCCGTTAAATATTTTCAATCCACCAGAAAATCAAGTAAATCAAAAGACTGACAAAATTTGCAAACCTGAGGGTCAGAGGGGAACACAAAATCAGTTTCCAAGTTTCATACTTGAGGTCAAGCTAACAATTCGAAGAAAAAAAATGCAAGATTCAGTTTTAAGGGATTCTCAGATCTTAAGTAATCAAATTTCAAAAGAGGTGTAGCTTCCAATTTTTTTAGGCATCTGTTTCAAAGCTCTGTTCTTCATATTATTACAGGTGAGTAAACCAATTTTTGTTGAATTTGAGACGCATGTGTTTAAATTTGTTAAGCAAAGATATAAGCTTGGTTGCATGGATTAGTTTTATCTGATTTTAGTTAAATTACATTGTTTGTTTCTGTATATGGCTGAGTGTTGTTTACTGGATATTGTTGTGTTCCCAGAACACTTGAACATCAACAAGAAGATTATATCTACCTACAGTAAAATTCAAACCTTGACATTTAAATAGAAAATGTTTGTAATATGATAGTTTCAATTTTAAAAATAATTTCTAATAGGATTATAGAGTATGTATTACAAAGTGAAGAGCTACAAGTCTGATTCAACTATAAGTCCAAATTCCAATTTCTGTAATTCTTGTTTTGAGTTTATAATCTGAGTCTAAATTGTGAATGATGAATTTAGGAATAGGAATCATGATTTTTAAACTTTTAAATCAAGGGAAATTGCAGGTTAATCTAAAATTGGATTACGAGTATGTTCTGATGATCCGCGAAGTTTGGGGTTCCAGATTTGTAGCTGTAGTTTCTAGGGAGATGGACGGCGTTGGCAAAATTGGTCGTTAAGTTTTTCAGTCACGATGGTGGCCGGTCGAATGAATTTTAGGGTTTAACAGCCTATTTAGGCGACGATGTGGATGTGATGCATTCGTAGTCGAGGGTGAGCTAAAGGTGACCGGTCGTGGGGAAACGAAGCAAGGGCTCGTGGCGAGGCTGTGGTTGGACCGGCGAAGCCTCCGGTGGTCGAGTTCACCGTTGGCAGTGATTTTTGTAGCTATGTGTTGTTCCAGTTTTGGGTTCAACCTGTTCGATTTTGGATCTCAGGGGTTATGGATGATCTGATTGGTCGAAAGTGTAGGCGAGGCCATTGTAGACTTGCCAAGGTTGGTTTTGGAAATCGGAGCGATGTCGATGAACGATGCATGTGCACACGTAATTGATGTATCAGGGGTCAAGGCTGTGTATTTGAGCTTCGGGTGAGTTGTTGTTTTTCTTCGAGTCGATCCCTGGTTTTCGTGAAGAAATAGGAAGTAGGAAAGGAAGAGAAGGGGGTGATCAGTGTTCGCGTGTTCTTTGAATTTTTGTTCGGGCCTGTACCGAAGGAATTGGAAGTAATTTGGTAAATTTGTTTTACCTGTTTTAAGAGCATGAAACAAGGGTTTTCATGGAGAAGTTTTGATAGCAAGTTTCAAATATAAGATTTCAGATCAAATATTTTGAAAATTAAGTTGTTTGGTTTGAAATTATTGTACAACAGGTTAATTATTTGTTTATATTTCTAAGTGATTTTTCAAACGATGTTTAACAATGGTTAAGTAATCAATTAAGATGATGGATTATCCTACCTTCATTAAAGAAATTAAGGATAGTTAATTACTGTAAATCAAGGTAATTAATATGATTACTTGTTTAAATGTAAGGGTACCGTTATAGTTCTAGATTAATTAATTAATGTGGATTACTTGATGTTGAAATTAAGTATAATTACTTAATGTAATTAATGGAGTATAATTACTTAGTGAAGTAATTAATGAATAATTACCGGATGTAATTTAATTAAGGGAAATTACTTGATGAATATTAATTAGATGATAATTACTTGAGGGTAGTAATTAAGTGGTGATTTTACAGAATAATTAAAAGATTAATTAATGAAATTAATTAAGGGGATGATTTATTTAATATAGGTAATTAAAGGAAGTTAATTACTAAGGTAATAAAGCAAGGTTGATTAATGAATATAATCAACTTAAAGAATAATTATTAAATGTAATTAGGAGAATAATTAATCAATGAAGGTAATTAAAGGTTAATTACCATGAATGGTTAAGAGTAATTAATTTGTATAATTAGTTAAAGGTTAACTACTTAACGTAATTAAAGATAATTAATCAAAGGTGATTGATTAGAGGATGATTAATTAATTGATTTGTAACTTATTAATGAATAAGTAAGCAAGATTTATTGTGATGAAGTAACTAATTTCATTTTAAATTAATTAAAGATGAAGTAATTAATTTAGTTCATTTTAAATTAATTATAAATGGTGATTAATAAATCACTACTTATGTAAGGATAGATCATATGGATTGCCTTGAATGGTTTGAGATCTCAGATTGAGATAAGTAATGTTGTGCGATATGGATGCTTTGGTTTACGATATGTTTAATTTAAATTGGGATGTTGTGGTTATCTATTGATGATGAATTACTGTGACCCCCGTGTTTAAAGTTGAACCGTATTCACTTGAATAACTTGAGGTAAGATGGCATTGGAGTCGAAAAGACCGGAGACGGGTAATAGTTAATACCCGAAACCACTTCGATTCTTTATAGATTGATATGTGAAATAAATAGGTTGGAATGGAATGAATCAAGTGAATCGAATCCTTTAACCTAAGTTTTGGTACTTAGAAACTGATGTGGAATATAAATTATGTTTATAACGACTTGTGAGGTGATAAATTTATTCAAATTACCCGGGTTTATATAAGCTGTATGCTTTTGTATTCTATGTTAGATGGGTTTTACTCATGCTGGTTTCCAGCCTGAGCCGGGTGTTTCTTTGAAGTAATGCTCGGGTCAGACCGTGTATTACAGATTTTCAGGTAAGGACGTTCTGGAGCTCAGGAGGCGAGCTGGAGAACTGGAACGTATGGAGAATTTTCCCGCTGTGATATATTGTTGCATGTCTGGGACATGTTGATTGTTTTTGTCCACTGTTTGTATATATGTCGTAACTCTGATGTATTTAAAATGTAATTGTCTGATACAGTGTTCTTTGTGTAAAAATTATTATTTGATATTATGTTTTGATCCGCTGCGAATGTGAGGTTTCTATGTTTTGGTGTTTCTGGTTCTTCTTTTTCTTCTATCCTTTCTTTTTTTTTTCTCTAACTATCTGAAAATTTCGAGATCGAAATTCCGGGTCGTTACATTTGGTATCAGAGCAGAAGGTTAAGCGAGAACCTTAGCTCTGGTGGGTATACTCATTAAGGATAGGGTCAACAGTTCCCTAGAATGAGTTGAGTGTGTGTGTGTGTCTATATGTATGTATGTATGTATGTATGTGTGTGAGAGCGTACTTGTTATTTTCCTATATAGAGATTTTAAATGATTTTATATAAGAATATATTTTGATATATAAAGCAATAATTCTTTCTAATAAATATTAAGGGAATTGGTTGTTAAATTTTTGGAATTAAATTAAGGAGTAATATAATACAACCAAACTGAAACTAAATAAAGATAAGTTTGAAATGGATTCAAACTGAAATTGAAATCTTAAATTGGAGAAGAGTTTCAGAATAGTTTTTCTAATAATAAGAATTTTAAATTCTGGCTTCGTTCCTTTTCGAGGACGAAAAGATTCTAAGGGGGGAGAAATGTGATATTCTGGAATTCTAAACATCTGTAATTGATAAATAATCGGGTTAATTAATAGGATATTGATTTATAGAATGAACAAATAAATATAATGATAAATATTATTTGATATTATTCTAGTATAATTATTTTAAAATTTGTATAATCATTATTTTTAAACAAAGGTAATGTGTGTTTGTTTAAATATGCATATGAGTCAATTTAAATTGAATTTGAATTTGAGATTTGGAATTCAAAGGATAATTATATTAGTGTATAATTAAGATTTTTAAATCTTCTCTTTTGAGAGTTATATATGTATAAATACTAGAAGGGTATGAATATAAATATAAAATATAAATTGATTAAAATTATATGAAGTGATAAATTACAATTTCAAGAATAAAAAAAATATCAAAACAAGTCAAGATTGGAAATAGATTTGAGGAAATCAACTGAATCAAGGTTAGTAAAGATTCAACTCTTATACATATGGGTCATTAAATTTATTTCTTTTAAGAAGAATTGATTTATATAAATAATAAAAATGTATTTTAAAATAATAAATGCATTCGAAACACAAGTGTAAATATTTTAAGACATGTATAAAGACAAGTGCAAGCTAGGTATAGCATGAAAATTAAAAATCGCATATGTATTTACTCAAAATTGTAATATCAATATAAAAGTGTTTTGAAGAATATATATATATATATATATATATATAATAAATATAAAATATTTAAGATATTAAACATGTGTAAACATCTTATTCTTGCATTCATACATTTGTAAGAAAATAATCATTTACATTGACATTTGTAAGCTTTTTATTTACAAGTGGCATTTGTTCATTCTTTTTTTAAAAGAAATATAATTGTCTTATTCAAAACATGGTTGAAAAAAAATGACAAAAGAAGTGTAAAAAGAAAAAGAAAAATAAAAAGAAAAGAGAGACTCAGATCTGTTAAAATCAAAACAAATCTCAACCAGAATCTGTAAAATATTTTCAATCCACCAGAAAATCAAGTAAATCAAAGATTGACCAAATTTGCAAACCTGAGGGCCAGAGGGAAACACAACGTCGGTTTCCAAGTTTCATACCTGAGATCAAGCTAACAATTCGAAAAAAAATATGCAAGATTCAGTTTTTAGGGATTCTCAGATCTTAAGTAATCAAGTTTCAAAAGAGCTGTAGCTTCCAGATTTTAGGCCTCTGTTTCAAAGCTAGATTCTTCATATTATTACAGGTGAGTAAACCAATTTTGGTTGTAGTTGAGATGCATGTGTTTATATTTGTTAGGAAAAGATATAAGCTTGGTTGCATGAATTAGTTTTATCTGATTTTAGTTAAATTAAATTGTTTGTTTCTGTATATGGTTGAGTGTTGTTTACTGGATATTGTTGTGTTCCCAAAACACTTGAACATCAACAAGAAGATTATATCTACCTACAGTCAAATTCAGACCTTGACATTTAAATAGAAAATGTTTGTAATATGATCGTTCCAATTTTAAAAATATTTCGAATAGGATTATAGAGTATGTATTACAAATTGAAGAGCTACAAGTCTGATTCAACTATAAGTCCAAATTCCAATTTCTGTAATTCTTGTTTTGAGTTTATAATCTGAGTCAAAATTGTGAACGATGAATTTAGGCATAGGAATCATGATTTTTAAACTTTTAAATCAAGGTAAATTGCATGTAAATCGAAAATTGGATTTCGAGTATGCTCTAATGATCGGCGAAGTTTGGGGTTCCAAATTTGTAGCTGTAGTTGCTTTGGAGATGGACGACGTTGGCAAAATTGGTCGTTAAGTTTCAGTCACGATGGTGGCCTGTTGAATGAATTTTAGGTTTAACAACCTATTTAGGCAACGATGTGGGTGTGATGCATTCATAGTCGAGGGTGAGCTAAAGGTGACCGGTAGTGGGGAAATGAAGCAAAGGCTCGTGGCGAGGCTGTGGTTGGACTGGCGAAGCCTCCGGCGGTCGAGTTCACCATTGGTAGGAATTTTTGTAGCTGTGAGTTGTTCCAGTTTTGGGTTCAACCTGTTTGATTTTGGATCTCAAGGGTTATGGACGATCTGATTGGTCGAAAGTGTAGGCGAGGCCATTGTCGACTTTCCAAGGTTGGTTTTGGAAATCGGAGCGATGCAGATGAACGGTGCATGTGCACACGTAATTGATGTATTAGGGGTTGAGTCTGTGTATTTGAGCTTCGGGTGAGTTGTTGTTTTTCTTCGAGTCGATCCCTGGTTTTCATGAAGAAATAGGAAGTAGGAAAGGAAGAGAAGGGGGTGATCAGTGTTCGCGTGTTCTTTGAATTTTTGTTCGGGCCTGTACCGAAGGAATTGGAAGTAATTTGGTAAATTTGTTTTACCTGTTTTTAGAGCATGAAAGAAGGGTTTTCATGGAGAAGTTGAGACAGCAAGTTTCAAGTATAAGATTTTAGATCAAATATTTTGAAAATTAAGTTGTTTGGTTAAATTATTGTATAATAGGTTAATTATTTGTTTATATTTCTGAGTGATTTTCCAAACGATGTTTAACAATGGTTAAGTAATCAATTAAGATGATGGATTATCCTACCTTAACTAAAGAAATTAATGATAGTTAATTACTGTACGTGATAAATCAAGGTAATTAATATGATCATTTGTTTAAATGTAAGGGTACCGTTACAATTCTATATTAATTTATTAAAGAGGATTACTTGATGTTGAGATTAAGTATACTTACTTAATGTAATTAATGGAGTATAATTACTTAGTGAAGTAATTAATGAATAATTACTGGATGTAATTTAATTAAGGGAAATTACTTGATGAATATTAATTAAAGGATAATTACTTGAGGGTAGTAATTCAGTGGTGATTTCACAGAATAATTAAAAGATTAATTAATGAAATTAATTAAGGGGTTGATTTAATTAATATAGGTAATTAAAGGAAGTTAATTACTAAGGTAATAAAGCAAGGTTGATTAATGAATATAATCAAGTTAAAGATTAATTATTAAATGTAATTAGGAGAATAATTAATCAATGAAGGTAATTAAAGGTTAATTACCATGGATGGTTAAGAGTAATTAATTTGTATAATTAATTAAAGGTTAACTACTTAACGTAATTAAAGATAATTAATCAAGGGTGATTAATTAGAGGATGATTAATTAATTGATTTGTAACTTATTAATGAATAAGTAAGCAAGATTTATTGTGATGAAGTAATTAATTTCATTTTAAATTAATTAAAGATGAAGTAATTAATTTTGTTCATTTTAAATTAATTGTAAATGGTGATTAATAAATCATTACTTATGTAGGGATAGATAATATGGATTGCCTTGAATGGTTTGAGATCTCCAGTTGAGATAAGTAATGTTGTGTGATATGGATGCTTTGGTTTATGATATGTTTAATTTAAATTGGGATGTTGTGGTTATCTATTGATGATGAATTACTGTAACCCCTGTGTTTAAAGTTGAATTGTATTCACTTGAATAACTTAAGGTAAGATGGCATTGGAGTCGAAGAGACCGGAGATGGGTAATAGTTAATACCCGAAACCACTTCGATTCTTTATAGATTGATATGTGAAATAAATAAGTTGGAATGGAATGTATTAAGTGAATCGAATCCTGTAATCTAAGTTTTGGTACTTAGAAACTGATGTGGAATATAAGTTGTGTTTATAACGACTTGTGAGGTGATAAATTGATTCAAATTACCCGAGTTTATATAGGCTGTCTGCTTTTGTATTCTATGTTAGATGGGTTTTACTCACGCTGGTTTCCAGCCTGACCCGGGTGTTACTTTGATGTAATGCTCGGGTCAGACCGAGTATTACAGATTTTCAGGTAAGGACGTTCTGGAGCTCAGGAGGCGAGTTGGAGAACATGAACGTAAGGAGAATTTTCACACTGTGATATATTGTTGCATGTCTGGGACATGTTGATTGTTTTCGTCCACTGTTTGTATATATGTCGTAACTCTGATGTATTTAAAATGTAATTTCTGATACAGTATTCTTTGTGTAAAAATTATTATTTGATATTATGTTTTGATCCGCTGCGAATGTGAGGTTTCTGTGTTTTGGTGTTTCTGGTTCTTCTTTTTCTTCCATCCTTTCTTCTTTTTTTCTAACTATATGGAAATTTCGGGATCGAAATTTCCGAGTCGTTGCATTTGGTATCAGAGCAGAAGGTTAAGCGAGAACCTTGGCTCTGGTGGGTATACTCATTAAGGATAGGGTCAACAGTACCCTAGAATGAGTTGAGTGTATACATGTATGAGAGCGTACTTGTTATTTTCTTATATAAAGATTTTAAATGATTTTATATAAGAATATATTTTGATATATAAAGCAATAATTCTTTCTAATAAATATCAAGGGAACTGGTTGTTAAATTTTTGAATTAAATTAAGGAGTAATATAATACAACCAAACTGAAATTAAATAAGGATAAGTTTGAAATGGATTCAAACTGAAATTGGAGAAGTGTTTCAGAATAATTTTTCTAATAATAAGAATTTTAAATTCTGGCTTCGTTTCTTTTCGAGGATGAAAAGATTCTAAGGGGGGAGGAATGTGATATTCTGGAATTCTAAACATCCGTAATTGATAAATAATCGGGTTAATTAATAGGATATTGATTTATAGAATGAACAAAAAAATATAATGATAAATATTATTTGATATTCTTCTAGTATAATTATTTTAAAATTTGTAAAATCATTATTTTTAAACAAATGTGATGTTTGTTTGTTTAAATATGTATATGTGTCAATTTAAATTGAATTTGAATTTGAGATTTGGAATTTAAAGGATAATTATATTAGTGTATAATTAAGGTTTTTAAATCTTCTTTTTTGAGAGTTATATATGTATAAATACTAGAAGGGTATGAATATAAATATAATATATAAAGTATAAATTGATTAAAATTATATGAAGTGATAAATTACAATTTCAAGATTAAAAAAATATATCAAAATAAGTCAAGATTGGAAACAGATCTGAGGAAATCAACTGAATCAAGCTTAGTAAAGATTCAACACTTATACATATGGGTCATTAAATTTATTTCTTTTAAGAAGAATTGATTTATATAAATCAAAAAAATGTATTTTAAAATTAGAAATTAAAAAAAAGATTTTCAAAGAGATTTAAAATAATAAATGCATTCAAAACACAAGTGTAAATATTTTAACACATGTATAAAGACAAGTGTAAGCTAGTATAGCATGAAAATTACAAATGGCAAATGTATTCACTCAAAATTGTAATATCAATATAAAAGTGTTTTGAAAAAAAAAATATACAAATAATAAATATAAAATATTTAAGATATAAAACATGTGTAAACATCTTATTCTTGCATTCATACATTTGTAAGAAAATAATCATTTACATTGACATTTGTAAGCTTTGTATTTACAAGTGGAATTTATTCATTCTTTTTTTTAAAAGAAATATAATTGTCTTATTCAAAGCATGGTTGAAAAAAATGAGAAAAGAAGTTTAAAAAGAAAAAGAAAAGAAAAGAGAGACTCAGATCTGTTAAAATCAAAACAAATCTCAACCAGAATCTGTTAAATATTTTCAATCCACCAGAAAATCAAGTAAATCAAAAGACTGACCAAATTTGCAAACCTGAGGGTCAAAGGGAAACACAACATCAGTTTCCAAGTTTCATACTTGAGGTCAAGCTAACAATTCGAAGAAAAAAAATGCAAGATTCAGTTTTAAGGGATTCTCAGATCTTAAGTAATTAAGTTTCAAAAGAGCAGTAGCTTCCAGTTTTTAGACATCTTTTTCAAAGCTCTGTTCTTCATATTATTACAGGTGAGTAAACCAATTTTGGTTGAATTTGAGACGTATGTGTTTAAATTTGTTAAGCAAAGATATAAGCTTGGTTGCATGGATTAGTTTTATCTGATTTTAGTTAAATTACATTGTTTGTTTCTGTATATGGCTGAGTGTTGTTTACTGGATATTGTTGTGTTCCCAGAACACTTGAACATCAACAAGAAGATTATATCTACCTACAGTCAAATTCAAACCTTGACATTTAAATAGAAAATGTTTATAATATGATAGTTTCAATTTTAAAAATAATTTCGAATAGGATTATAGAGTATGTATTACAAAGTGAAGAGCTACAGGTCTGATTCAACTATAAGTCCAAATTCCAATTTCTGTAATTCTTGTTTTGAGTTTATAATCTGAGTCTAAATTGTGAATGATGAATTTAGGCATAGGAATCGTGATTTTTAAACTTTTAAATCAAGGGAAATTGCATGCTAATCTAAAATTGGATTTCGAGTATGTTCTGATGATCAGCGAAGTTTGGGGTTCCAAATTTGTAGCTGTAGGTGCTCTGGACATGGACGGCGTTGGCAAAATTGGTCGTTAAGTTTTTCAGTCACGATGGTGGCCGGTCGAATGAATTTTAGGGTTTAACAACCTATTTAGGCAACGATGTGGATGTGATGCATTCGTAGTCGAGGGTGAGCTAAAGGTGACTGGTCGTGGGGAAACGAAGCAAGGGCTCGTGGCGAGGCTGTGGTTGGACCGGCGAAGCCTCCGGTGGTCGAGTTCACCATTGGCAGGGATTTTTGTAGCTGTGTGTTGTTCCAGTTTGGGTTCAACCTGTTCGATTTTGGATCTCAGGGGTTATGGACGATCTGATTGGTCGAAAGTGTAGACGAGGCCATTGTCGACTTTCCAAGGTTGGTTTTGGAAATCGGAGCGATGCCGATGAACGATGCATGTCCACACGTAATTGATGTATCAGGGGTCGAGGCTGTGTATTTGAGCTTCGGGTGAGTTGTTGTTTTTCTTCGAGTCGATCCCTGGTTTTCGTGAAGAAATAGGAAGTAGGAAAGGAAGAGAAGGGGGTGATCAGTGTTCGCGTGTTCTTTGAATTTTTGTTCGGGCCTGTACCGAAGGAATTGGAAGTAATTTGGTAAATTTATTTTACCTATTCTAAGAGCATGAAACAAGGGTTTTCATGGAGAAGTTTTGACAGCAAGTTTCAAGTATAAGATTTTAGATCAAATATTTTGAAAATTAAGTTGTTTGGTTTGACATTATTATATAATAGGTTAATTATTTATTTATATTTCTAAGTGATTCTTCAAATGATGTTTAACAATGGTTAAGTAATCAATTAAGATGATGGATTATCCTGCCTTAATTAAAGAAATTAAGAATAGTTAATTACTGTATGTGATAAATCAAGGTAATTAATATGATTACTTGTTTAAATGTAAGGGTACCGTTATAGTTCTAGATTAATTAATTAAAGAGGATTACTTGATGTTGAGATTAAGTATAATTACTTAATGTGATTAATGGAGTATAATTACTTAGTGAAATAATTAATGAATAATTACTGGATGTAATTTAATTAAGGGAAATTACTTGATGAATATTAATTAGATGATAATTACTTGAGGGTAGTAATTAAGTGGTGATTTCACATAATAATTAAAAGATTAATTAATGAAATTAATTAAGGGGTTGATTTAATTAATATAGGTAATTAAAGGAAGATAATTACTAAGGTAATAAAGCAAGGTTGATTAATGAATATAATCAAGTTAAAGAATAATTATTAAATGTAATTAGGAGAATAATTAATCAATGAAGGTAATTAAAGGTTAATTACCATGAATGGTTAAGAGTAATTAATTTGTATAATTAATTAAAGGTTAACTACTTAACGTAATTAAAGATAATTAAGCAAGGGTGATTAATTAGAGGATGATTAATTAATTGATTTGTAACTTATTAATAAGTAAGCAAGATTTATTGTGATGAAGTAATTAATTTCATTTTAAATTAATTAAAGATGAAGTAATTAATTTAGTTCATTTTAAATTAATTATAAATGGTGATTAGTAAATCATTACTTATGTAGGGATAGATAATATGGATTGCCTTGAATGGTTTGAGATCTCATATTGAGATAAGTAATGCTGTGTGATATGGATGCTTTGGTTTATGATATGTTTAATTTAAGTTGGGATGTTGTGGTTATCTATTGATGATGAATTACTGTGGCCCCTGTGTTTAAAGTTGAATTGTATTCACTTGAATAACTTCAGGTAAGATGGCATTGGAGTCGAAGAAACTGGAGACGGGTAATAGTTAATACCCTAAACCACTTCGATTCTTTATAGATTGATATGTGAAATAAATAGGTTGGAATGGAATGAATTAAGTGAATCAAATCCTTTAACCTAAGTTTTGGTACTTAGAAATTGATGTGGAATATAAGTTGTGTTTATAACGACTTGTGAGGTGATAAATTTATTCAAATTACCCGGGTTTATATAAGCTGTATGCTTTTGTATTCTATGTTAGATGGATTTTACTCATGCTGGTTTCCAGCCTGAGCCGGGTGTTACTTTGATGTAATGCTCGGGTCAGACCGAGTATTACATATTTTCAGGTAAGGACGTTCTGGAGCTCAGGAGGCGAGCTGGAGAACAAGGACATATGGAGAATTTTCCCGCTGTGATATATTGTTGCATGTCTGGGACATGTTGATAGTTTTTGTCCACTGTTTGTATATATGTCGTAACTCTGATGTATTTAAAATGTAATTGTCTAATACAGTTTTCTTTGTGTATAAATTTTTATTTGATATTATGTTTTGATCCGCTGCGAATGTGAGGTTTCTGTGTTTTGGTGTTTCTGGTTCTTCTTTTTCTTCTATCCTATCTTCTTTTTCTCTAACTATTTGGAAATTTCCGGGTCGTTACAGCCTGAGTGTTTGGGTGGTGGTTTCTCACCCTTAAGTGGTGGATGGGGTGAGCCGTGCACTATAGAGGAGGAAGGGAGTGGTTTGGCACTATTCTGGAAGTGGAATGACAATGGAAATTTATGCATGTATTGTTATTATTATTATTTTGGTAAAGCTTCACCAAGTATTTTGCAGAGATAATAGAATCCATTAAAGTAGGCAAGAAGAAGAAAATCCAAAAGAAGTATGTGACGGATCTGTGATAAAATGAGAGGTATGCTTGGTTATTTATAGCATTGTAATACCTTTACCCTTAATCATTGTAAACAGACCAAATTACCCCCTTCATCACCTCCTCCAAGTCTGGCCATACCTTCCTAGACCTTCCCCCATCAATTCCTTGCTTCTCCTTAGTTCTTACGTAAAAAATCCAGTACACTATGTTGACTTTTGATGACATTTTGTTAGATTTGAGTTGATATTTGCTTAAGAGTGAAGTATGTATATATAAATATCTAAATTTTCTTACTTCATTAAAGTATATGTTATATGAATATGTATATGTGTATGACATGTATGTGCATGTGTATGTATGTTCATAGGAGAACAAATAACCTTGCAACTACTTGAAATAACTTCTATACAATAAATCGTTGTGAATTCGAAATCCGAATTACCGTCATATTTTGACGTTATGTTAAATTATATATATTTTTAAACAAAATTTGAAAATATATTTATTGTTATAGTTAGTAATTGAAAAAGTTTATTTGAAGTACATAACCATATTAAATGATTTTAAAATCCATTTGTAAGAATAGGACGTCGATTTGTCAAAGTGCGACAAAGTTTGTGAACTTCTATAAAATAAGTATATATATTTATAAAATCATTATAAATCACTTACCAAAATTATTAAAAAGAATTATTTTTCATTTGAATTTTTTTTTTGAATATTTAATATTAATTAAATATCCCAAATTAAAGTGATAAAATTACGAGTCGTTGCATTCTTTTCCTCTTAAAAGAATTTCGTCCTCGAGATTTACTAGACCCGAAAACCAAAAAAGTTTTCCCAAAACATTATTTCATAAACTTAAACCACTATGATATACATAGATCATTCATACACAATATTTAATTCAATCTCCTATTTGAATCCACAACTTTACTTCTAAACTAGTATTGATCCTTCCATCCTCTAGTGTAGACTCTGATCAGGCTTCTTGTTCAAAATCCTTCGTTTTTCTTGCATAGCTTTCAACTATGATAGAAAATGCAAGTACCCTACCACCAACCCTTATCAATATTCCCTTTCAAGAATCGAGTGATGAATCATTTTTCGAACTGGTGCAATCACCTCTAAATCCCGTACTCGAACCTTAGATCAAAATCGTGCAACAAAATGATCTATGTACCTCATACATACTTATTGACCATCCCAAAATTTTTATGAAAACATTTCATAAAATTATTATTCATGCATTTTTATAAAGACGCTTCTCTAGATATAATTACATCAAAAAATTTATTCACCAAAAATTTCTATCTTCTTTCCAAAGAAACCATTTTAATTTCAACACTTAGAAAATACCCCTATATACTTAAATCCGTAAAAATATTTGAGAAAAGCTTCATATTTTCCAAAACACACTTTATTGGGTCAAAATGAATGCTATGTAAAACATCGTTACGACAACCTAAAACATAATATTAATTTTCGATGTCAAACTTAAACTATTTATTGGCTAACAATAAAGCTGATCAAATTGGGGTATCGTCACCTCTCAACCCTTGAATGGATGACATTCTTAACTAAAAAATAGATATAAGTTACTCACCTCGAATTTAACAACAATTATAGGATATGTACAAATCTTGTATAATATAAAAAATATCTCCTTTCAGAAATCACTTACTATAGCAAAAGTGTTATAGTCTATATCTTCCTCGTTTTCTCGAAAATATTTATTTACAACAATGATGTCGAAATCCATGTCCTTTTTCACTTAAGCCCTCATTAAATCACTTTTAAAAATATAGTTTAAATCTCATTTTAAATATCGCTTTCAAATCAATTCTCTTAAAAGATATTTTAACTTTATAAAAACCCTTTTCTAAATATAAACTTTCCATTTTATAAACTCAACTCCTAAAATTATAATTTCTACTAAATCATTTTAATTTTTTCATAGCTTTTCCAAAATACTGGGATTTATATTTTAAAAATATCTTTTATAAAACATATATTTTAAATCTTCCTTTACATAATGATTTTGTTTTTGTAAAACACACTTTTATTGCTCATTTATTATCTTATATAAATTGATTATCCTTAACCCAACGTTATAATCAAACACCTTATAGTCAAATCATGAAACTTAATTCACAAGGTGTTCGTTTAATCGACAAACGATAATAACTGAATGTTATTTCTTCCTTAACCACAAACTAACACACATAAATATCTATATCTTTTTGAAAGATATTCCTTTATATATAAAATATAGCCGTTTCAAAAACGGCATGTTGGTTTTCCTTGTTAAGTATTTAGGAATCCCTATCGTATACATGTAGCAACCATGTATCAATCAGAATTCATAAACCACTAAACATACCAATCAACACAAATCATTTTATTAGTCACTAAGAAATATGCGCTCATATATACAATGCACTCAAACTCATTCTAGGGTGTCTCATATCCTATCTCTAACGAATTACTCATCCTAGGACATTACTAACCCTATCTCCGATGAGTTTTACCCTTGTCAGTATCATGTGTTCGCTCAACCTATGCTTTGATACCAAATGTAAAGAACTTGATTTTGGACCCTCAAAAATCGATACTAATACGCCCACTAAATTGCATGCCGAGCATTCAACTGTCGGAAAAACTAACTGTTAAGGGTAAAAGAAATAAAGACAGAATAGAATCTCACAAGAATGGAATAATTTATAATATCAATAATCTTATAGTGGAAAATTTGAAATACATATATCAGAGTCTAACCTAAGCTCAACCTAGACAATTATAAACACATGTCCTTACAAAAGTTGAAAAACAACAAACATAGTGGAAAAGTAAACTACGTCCATACGTTGATGAAGACCTCCAACTCTTCTCTAGAAACTCTAATTGTCTTCAGCTAATCCTAAGACTACGAGGATCTGATCCGATTATTAAGAATACCCAGATCATGCTTGACAAACCAGTGCTAGAAACACGAATTACAAATAAATATTATAGTATCATAGATCAGGATATTGCCAAATAAAAATCTTTTTGAAAAGAAAGGGTATCTCGTAAGACCACACCGCACATAAACACGAACGATTTTTTGCCTTATGATAGCCAACATAATATATATCGAAACATTTTGATATTATCTTTAATGACATTGGTTTGAAAACACTTTTCAAATAAATGTATATATGAAGAAAGTACCAATACCTAGACAAGTCGATAGAGTACATAGTACCAAGGGGTAGCTGAAATGTTTGCAAGGAATTACAGCTATTTTGGGAATATAATAAAAATTGTAAAGCTCGTATTAGAATTGGATTTCCAACACGACAAGGAACTAGTGGCCTTTTCCTTCCTTTACGGACTCCATCAGTACATATCTTAGTACCCAGTGACTTCTCGTACAAGGACTCATACACCACCATACCATATTGTTACACTACTATGAATTAACGTATACGGTGGCTTTTCATATAGGGTCTCATACATCACTATACATATTCATTTAAACTCTATGGCTGCGACACCTTCTTTTATCCACAGTTATCCGATAGTCTATAATATTGCAATATTTCCTTCGGACCATATAGTTTCCCATATCTTCTTCGGGATGTGAGGTTCATGATGCCATGTTTTACTTCCCATAAAGCAAATTCCACTTAAAATTTTCCATTTCTAATAACACACTGTTGATTTCCACAAAGTACAATCCTCAAGTCGATATGCCTCAGGGAAGGGTGTTAAGTATAAGAGGGGTTAACTCCTACACCACCAAATAGATGTACGTTTGTAAAAACTAATGTAAGTGTATTTAGTAATGCAATGTCTGACACTCGTCCACACAAGTTGTTTAGGTGAAGCACAAACCGAAGGTACTCGTCCATACAAGTTTTCTAGGTGAAGGACAAACCGAAGGCACTCCTTCTACTATATCCTGTGTGACGCCCCACCTCTATACCCACGCTAGCCAAGAACGCTACGGTGTAGTGCTGTCAACTAACACGGAGAATAAGGCTGTTGAGGAGCGGCCATCAATAGTTAGGCCTTATACTAGTATTGGTTATCTCGATAGGAGTGGTATATAAATATGTATTCTTTCATTTTTCATCTCTGATTTATTTTCTCCCATCGAAATTCCCCAATTCCAGTATAAAACGAACTACGACGGTTCATAATAGTTTAGAACAGTAAATATAAAATATTACACAGATAATATAATGCGGAACACAAATAAAAGAGAAAGTCTCATATATACAATAACTGATGTCAGTTACAATACATTTGATACAATACATATGACACAGTACATATGATACAACTACCACAGTCGACTCAGGAAGTTACATATACAAGTACATTAACGTATATAATATACATGAATACATATCTTCCTATACAATTATACAGACTACTACAAATGATATGAAAGAACTTCATAGCTCTAGCAGCAACCCAAAGCAGAATATCTACAACCTGAAATACTCGGTCTGACCCGAGTATTAGATTCAAAAGAAAATAATACTCGGGTCAGTCTAATTCAAACTCAGTTATTAGTGCACAGAAGCAATAATAATCAAATAATGAATAGACGACAGTAATTAAACCAAATCAGAATGCAATTCAGAATATTAATTTGAGTAGGGCTGCAGTACACGTACGCGTGCACTGCCTCGCCACTACGGAATATGGAATACGCAAAAAGATCCATAAGTCAAAACAAATAGAATATCATACACGCCATACCGTGTGGCTGCAGTTCACGCTTGCGTGCACTGCCTTGCCACTATGGTGATAATGTACCCAAAAAAAAACTCAATTCCGTGTGGCTGAAGTTCACGCTTGCGTGCACTGCCTTGCCACAACAGTAACTATGTACATAACCGGGCACACAAGGTCAAACCCAAAATAAAAAGGCGGGTTCAACACAGGTGAAATATATTTAAAATCATGACACAAGCACAAGGTCAAACCCAAGTTTTAAAACTGGGTTCGACACAAGGCCATATAAACGGAATGCATAAGTAACTGTACAACAACATGTTCAGACCAAAAAGAAATGCAAGTGTAGTAATGGGTGAACAGACCACAAATGTGCAACACAGTGAAGATGACAAATACAACATAAACATCCAGATCAAATGCACAATACCAAAGACACAAAGGCAACTGACCCAATGCCAGAGCTCAGTGATACTCAAGCACCAAATCAAACTGAAATAGCAATATGGAGGGGATGTTTTGTTTGAACTGTTTGGTTTTTAAAGTTGATGAGGCAGCAAGACTGTGTTAGTGATGCAGATAGGAAAATGATACCAAATAAAACCAGACTACAAAAGCCAATGCAGAAGTCATTCCAGCAAGATGTCAATGAATCAAGTGACTTGATGAAGAGATATCAACAAGCACATAAATGAAACAAGTGATTATGCACCATTGACCATGAATGCAGTAGGAGTCAATTTGAATGCCAGTATTTCAAAAATGTACAAATGGTCAGTCCATTTCTAAACATGCATCAAAAGTGGCTTTAAAAATGAAGACTGCAATTATCAAAAGTGAAGAATGGATGCAACAATACCCAAGACAAATGAAACGTGATACCAGCAACATGAATATGAGAACAAGCATACTTGAAGACTACTGGAATGCACAGTTAACTTGAATGAAGACATGAGTTAATGCAAACTTCAGCTACAAATGGTCAAGTGTATCTGTATATTAATTATGCAAACACAGGTTGCAATGAGGACTACACAATACTCAAAGATAAGGCAAGGCAGCAGCGACACAGAGGTGGCAGCATGGTGCTACAGGCCAACAAAACACCAAAAAAAAAATGTACACAAAATGCATATATGTACTACTCGAATAAACAATTAGAAAGAGCATAGACAAGTGACAATGAACAAGTAAGAGTCAAAGCACTAATGCATATAGACTCGCAGACCAATTGAGGAATCAACTATAAATGGTACTGCCTCACAATTAAAAAGAACAACATCGTGGCCACCGTGAACAAAGTCAAGGCAGCAAGTTTTAATCATAACCAAGCGTATCTCCCAAAATACAACATATATACAACTGTAACTGGACAGGGCTAATATCACGATCAAGAACAAGGCACAGTGCCGAAGAAAAGGCAAAGGCCAGCAATTAACAGAATTACGAGGCAGTGTCAACATAAAAATGAGGACCAGGCAGTAGGCGTAAATACAACAAAGTGTCAACTGACTCGAATAACTCAAGTCAGAAATCAAGTTTACAATTCAAGAGGGATACTCAAAATTCCATGACCGCAGACAAATGGAGCCGTAGTGGCCTCGAAAACCAAACAGTGCTGAAACACCCAAACAAACAAGTAAACAAAAAGAACGAATTGAATCACTGAAATCATAAATCATCGCAACCAGAAATCAAATCCATCAAGTGCTTAAACTCGAGTGAATTAAAACCATTTAAATCATCGGCATTCCAACAAAAAGGAAACGGTCGAAGCAAGAGTTGAATTAGATGTGAGTAAACTCACCTTGTCGACGAATTTAGGAGAAGCCGAGCACGAGATCATCGATCGACGCAGCCACGAGCAAGATTTCCACTTGATCGACCAATTAAAGCCAGCGCTTCCCTAGCCCTAGCTTCGAAAAGAACGATAGGAACGACCGCCATTGTTTTCATTTATTCGCGTTTGTTTTTAGGGCTAGTGAATGGGGAAGAAACAAAAATTAAAAAGGGGAAACGGGTTCAAGAACGAAGAGAGGGGGACGGGTTTATTTAATTGTCGCGACCCAAAAAGGAACGGGCCAAAACAAATTTTTAAAGCCCGTTAAAAATTCTTAAACAAATTATAAAAGAATTTTAATTCAAATTTAAAAACTTCAAATAGAAATTTGCAACAATATTAACCGTCTAAATGTCAATTATTAATCGATGCAAATACCGGGTTGTTACAGACTCCCCTCCTTAAAGAAATTGCGTCCTCGCAATCATAAGGAATAAATGGACAAAAGGTAACAACCATAAGAGCATGAAAGAGTAAGCTTGAACGTGTTTGCTCGATGAATTCTCTGGATTCAAAAATGAAATCCATAGGATTTGAGAACCACTAAGCTTCCACGAGATAAACATCTTTATTTCGAGGATGCTGAACCTCCGAAGCAATGATGTGAATAGAAGGTAGCTCGATAATAAGAATAAGGATCGGAAATCCCAAAGGCATTTCCGTAATTGGAAGACGTGGGAAACGTCATAAATAGCAGAAAATTGAGCCGGTACACTGGCGTAGTTCAATATAAACGCCAAAGAAATCTTTTAATTTCATAAAAGAAATTCACAAATTCTCAACAAAATTTGGTTATCAAATAGATAATCAGAATACAGAAATCACGAAACAGCAATATCTAATCATCGATTCGATAATTTGAAGACAACAAAAATTTAATTATCAACAAAGATAATTAGAAAACACGAGTCACAAACATCTAACTATCAAAAACGATAATCAGGAATTACCACAACGGTAATCAAATTTCAAATCAATAGGTATTCAATTGTCAAAACGATAATTCAAATCTTAGTCATAAATATTTAATTATCACAATCGATAATTAAATCTCAAATATCTAATTATCACAAACGATAATTAGAAATAATAAATATCTGATAATCAAAAACGATAATCAGAAATCACAAATCAACGAATATTTAATTATCACAACTGATAATCAAATCTTAAATCGCAAATGTTTAATTATCACAAACGATAATTAGAAACAATAAATATCTGATTATCAAAAACGATTAATCAGAAATCATAAACATCCAATTATCAAAACGATAATCAGAAATTACCACAACGGTAATCAAACTTCAAATCACAAATATTTAATTATCACAATTGATAATCAAATCTCAAATCGCAAATATTCGAATATCAAATCGAAAATCAATCTTAAATCACAAATATTTAATTATCACAAACGATAATTAAATCTCAAATATCTAATTATCACAAGCGATAATTAAATCTCAAATATCTAATTATCACAAGCGATAATTAGAAACAATAAATATCTGATTATCAAAAACGATAAATCAGAAATCACAAATTTTCAATTAACGAGTCCGAAATTAACCGAAATAGCAAACGCACATGACCCATAACCACGAGTTTTACTAAATCGTTTAATTCACTTCATCGTTTCCTTGAAAGTGCAAAATTGTGTATTTTAAATAAATAACATTTTACGTTCTCAAACGGACAAGTCCGGAATTAAGCGAATCAGTAAAAGAAAGGGGTCATAGTCCTCGATTTTTCTGAAACGTTTAATTCGCTTCCTCATTCTTTTGAAAGCGCAAATCGTAAAAATTTTGAAAACAATTTTGATTTATATTTTGAAATATTTTGAAGAATAACAAATTTTTAAAACACGTGATTAAAATAGCAATGTCAGTAGCAACTTCGACATACATCAAAATTTCATCGAAATAATTGGCATCAAAATATAATACCAATGAATTTTTGTTCATCAAAAATGTCACAAGAGTCTTCTCAAAGATAGAAAGGGATATCATACCCTAAACTTGTCTTCATAACAAGTCAATAACACACGAATTCACCAATGCACAAGAATTGATAAAACTTATCAATAGAAATCACGAAAATTGGTGAAGCACAAATTCTAGAAATCTACACAAGAAATCCAGAAATCACAAGATAAGAGTATGAGAACTCGAACGGAGTATGAAAACTCGAAGGAGAGTATGACATACAATAAAAGATATGGCATAACATAAAATATCCATATTATCATACTGCTATAAGTATGTAAATAATGATCAACAGGAGATAAACCGACATGAGGTATGGAATAAATATGAAATATCCATACTGACATACTACTATAAGTATGTAAATAATGATCAACAGGAGATCAACCGACATGAGGTATGGAATAAATATGAAATATCCATACTGACATACTACTATAAGTATGTAAATAATGATCAACAGGAGATCAACCGATAAGAGATAATCAATATCACAAGAATCTTCTCAAAGATCCAAAGAGGTATCATACCCCAAATTTGTACTCATGACAAATCAATAACATATGAATTCACCAACGCACAAAAATAGGTGAAGCATAAAATTTCCAGAAATCAACATAAGGAATCTAGAAATCACAGAAAAAGGGAAAGAGGCCTATCACATGACGGTCCGAAGACCAAGGGGAGCTACCCCGCATGTGTGAATGGAATCACACAGATTGAGGTCAAGACTAACCAAAAAGCAGAAAGGTATGTGTGAATGGAATCACACAAGTGGTGTCTAGTCTGACCATCAGAACGATCATCATGATCAACGAGGAGTGTCAATTACACTAAACATGTGTGAATGGAATCACACAGATTGAGGTCAAGACTAACCAAAAAGCAAAAAGGTATGCATGAGTGGAATCACACAAGTGGTGTCTAGTCTAACCTTGCAATGAAAGAGACATCGCGCAATTGCTAGTCTAATTCATAAAGCGATCATCAAGATCAACGAGAAGTGTCAATTACACTAAGCTAGTGAATATAAAAGTTTAGCTTCATGTCCCATAACCACTAGCTTAACTTAAATATTTACTAACAAATTGTAGATCTTCACTAGAAAAATGTCACAAGTGGTTCAATCGAACAAGTCCAAAAATTAACCGACGAAGTAAACGCAAGCGTTTCATACCACTTGTTTTGCTAAGCCGTTTAATTAGATTTCTCATACGAGTGAAATAAGGTTTGTATATACTAATAGATTGGAAAACGGTTTAGGAAAAGATTTTGATATTGAAAATAGAGTTGAAAACATTTTAATAAAAGAGTTTTGATATTTACTACTAGTATTGAAACATTTATATTTTTAAAGTGACAAATCACAAAAATGATTGTAGAAACAATCAATCACAAGAATTCACATACGAAGACGTGAATAGAATCCAAAGAAATCGATACCGAATTCATCGAAGGGTATGTTCACAAAAATCCCGAAGAAATGGTCATCAAAGTTGCTAATAAATGATAGCAACAAATCGGGAAATAATCAAAAATCGATTAAATTTGGAAACCAAATCAATTCACTAAAATTCACATTCGAAGATGTGAATAAAATCCAAAGAATTCGATTCTAAATCCATCAAAGTAGGAATATCCAAGAATTCCAAAAATAGAAGTTTTCAAAGTCGACAAAGATGACAACAACTAATCGGAAAAGAAGAATCGATTGACAAATGGAATAACGAAAAAAAACGAGCATAAATGCATAAATGACTTCAACAAAAATAAAAATCAAGTCAATGCCGAAGTCAACAATTAATGGCCATAATAGAGTACAGAACGATTCAACACCATCATCAAAGGACTCAACGGCAAACCAAGTCAGAGTCTTGGAAATCACGAATTTAGAAATTTCTCAAAACAAAGTGACCGAAGTCGAATGGAAATCAAGCAGAGGAAAACATAAAATATCAAGTTCGGAATCGCTGAGATTCGAACAAAATCAATCATCGGCTAAATCAAATCAAAGCCGAAAACACAAGAATAAAAATTAAATGCATATGAATAAGCATTAGGAATTCATACCTAACAATCAAAGATAATCATATGCAAGTATGAGAGATAAAACGTCGACAAACAGTTGTAACACATGTACTATCTAAGTCATGTTTTATATTTGTTCTAAACTCCAGGCTCTGATACCAAGCTGTGACGCCCCACCTCTATACCCACGCTAGCCAATAACACTACGGTGTAGTGCTGTCAACTAACACGGAGAATAAGGCTGTTGAGGAGCGGCCATCAATAGTTAGGCCTTATACTAGTATTGGTTATCTCGATAGGAGTGGTATATAAATATGTATTCTTTCATTTTTCATCTCTGATTTATTTTCTCCCATCGAAATTCCCCAATTCCAGTATAAAACGAACTACGACGGTTCATAATAGTTTAGAACAGTAAATATAAAATATTACACAGATAATATAATGCGGAACACAAATAAAAGAGAAAGTCTCATATATACAATAACTGATGTCAGTTACAATACATTTGATACAATACATATGACACAGTACATATGATACAACTACCACAGTCGACTCAGGAAGTTACATATACAAGTACATTAACGTATATAATATACATGAATACATATCTTCCTATACAATTATACAGACTACTACAAATGATATGAAAGAACTTCATGGCTCTAGCAGCAACCCAAAGCAGAATATCTACAACCTGAAATACTCGGTCTGACCCGAGTATTAGATTCAAAAGAAAATAATACTCGGGTCAGTCTAACAAACTCAGTTAAGTGCACAGAAGCAATAATAATCAAATAATGAATAGACGACAGTAATTAAACCAAATCAGAATGCAATTCAGAATATTAATTTGAGTAGGGCTGCAGTACACGCACGCGTGCACTGCCTCGCCACTACGGAATATGGAATATGCAAAAAGATTCATAAGTCAAAACAAATAGAATATCATACACGCCATACCGTGTGGCTGCAGTTCACGCTTGCATGCACTGCCTTGCCACTATGGTGATAATGTACCCAAAAAAAAAAACTCAATTCCGTGTGGCTGCAGTTCACGCTTGCGTGCACTGCCTTGCCACAACAGTAACTATGTACATAACCGAGCACACAAGGTCAAACCCAAAATAAAAAGACGGGTTCAACACAGGTGAAATATATTTAAAATCATGACACAAGCACAAGGTCAAACCCAAGTTTTAAAACTGGGTTCGACACAAGGCAATATAAACGGAATGCATAAGTAACTGTACAACAACAAGTTCAGACCAAAAAGCAATGCAAGTGTAGTAATGGGTGAACAGACCACAAATGTGCAACACAGTGAAGATGACAAATACAACATAAATATCCAGATCAAATGCACAATACCAAAGACACAAAGGCAACTGACCCAATGCCAGAGCTCAGTGATACTCAAGCACCAAATCAAACTGAAATAGCAATATGGAGGGGATGTTTTGTTTGAACTGTTTGGTTTTTAAAGTTGATGAGGCAGCAAGACTGTGTTAGTGATGCAGATAGGCAAATGATACCAAATAAAACCAGACTACAAAAGCCAATGCCGAAGTCATTCCAGCAAGATGACAATGAATCAAGTGACTTGATGAAGAGATATCAACAAGCACATAAATGAAACAAGTGATTATGCACCACTGACCATGAATGCAGTAGGAGTCAATTTGAATGCAAGTATTTCAAAAATGTACAAATGGTCAGTCCATTTCTAAACATGCATCAAAAGTGGCTTTAAAAATGAAGACTGCAATTATCAAAAGTGAAGAATGGATGCAACAATACCCAAGACAAATGAAACGTGATACCAGCAACATGAATATGAGAACAAGCATACTTGAAGACTACTGGAATGCACAGTTAACTTGAATGAAGACATGAGTTAATGCAAACTTCAGCTACAAATGGTCAAGTGTATCTGTATATTAATTATGCAAACACAGGTTGCAATGAGGACTACACAATACTCAAAGATAAGGCAAGGCAGCAGCGACACAGAGGTGGCAGCATGGTGCTACAGGCCAACAAAACACCAAAAAAAATGTACACAAAATGCATATATGTACTACTCGAATAAACAATTAGAAAGAGCATAGACAAGTGACAATGAACAAGTAAGAGTCAAAGCACTAATGCATATAGACTCGCAGACCAATTGAGGAATCAACTATAAATGGTACTGCCTCACAATTAAAAAGAACAACATCGTGGCCACCGTGAACAAAGTCAAGGCAGCAAGTTTTAATCATAACCAAGCGTATCTCCCAAAATACAACATATATACAACTGTAACTGGACAGGGCTAATATCACGATCAAGAACAAGGCACAGTGCCGAAGAAAAGGCAAAGGCCAGCAATTAACAGAATTACGAGGCAGTGTCAACATAAAAATGAGGACCAGGCAGTAGGCGTAAATACAACAAAGTGTCAACTGACTCGAATAACTCAAGTCAGAAATCAAGTTTACAATTCAAGAGGGATACTCAAAATTCCATGACCGTAGACAAATGGAGCCGTAGTGGCCTCGAAAACCAAACAGTGCCGAAACACCCAAACAAACAAGTAAACAAAAAGAACGAATTGAATCACTGAAATCATAAATCATCGCAACCAGAAATCAAATCCATCAAGTGCTTAAACTCGAGTGAATTAAAACCATTTAAATCATCGGCATTCCAACAAAAAGGAAACGGTCGAAGCAAGAGTTGAATTAGATGTGAGTAAACTCACCTTGTCGACGAATTTAGGAGAAGCCGAGCACGAGATCATCGATCGACGCAGCCACGAGCAAGATTTCCACTCGATCGACCAATTAAAGCCAGCGCTTCCCAAGCCCGAACTTCGAAAAGAACGATAGGAACGGCCGCCATTGTTTTCGTTTATTCGCGTTTGTTTTTAGTGCTAGTGAATGGGGAAGAAAAAAAATTAAAAAGGGGAAACGGGTTCAAGAACGAAGAGAGGGGGATGGGCTTATTTAATTGTCGCGACCCAAAAAGGAACGGGCCAAAACAAATTTTTAAAGCCCGTTAAAAATTCTTAAACAAATTATAAAAGAATTTTAATTCAAATTTAAAAACTTCAAATAGAAATTTGCAACAATATTAACCGTCTAAATGTCAATTATTAATCGATGCAAATACCGGGTTGTTACATCCTGTTTGGAAATCACCCCTAATTTTAGTAGCGAGTATTCCTTGCCAATCGAAGATTTTCCAAACGAATGCACTACTGCAACCATATGTATAATATGGGAATCACCCCAGCGATTTGTAGCAAGCAGTCAAACATTACGAAGACCTCTGTCTTCAAAAATTATTATCTCCAACATGTCTGCACTTTCGAACATGTATATTGGTTCGAAGGGGTTTTCAAATAGGAATCACCCAAATCCTATCCCCGTCACTCCATACGATTTATCGGTAAAAAGATGTCAAGTTTATAGGTGATTTTTAAATATCATCCAATTTATAAATCTTTTCATCCAAATAAACATCTCTTTATAGATATAAGCTTTAAACATTTGTATTTCATTCTGTGTATATGGGATTATTAAGCCTCTTTTTAACTTTGGAAATATCAAACCATTTCCTTTAAATTACTTAGGAAATTATTTCCATCTTATAACATTAGTATAATTTCAATCTTAATGGAGATTTCATATTCCCAAAACATGTCTTTAATGGGTTAAAAACAATGTTTTTTAGGACATCATTTACTGTAAACCCAAACCAGTTAGTATTGACTAAATGGGATCCATAAATTTTAGACCAACTATACTCAATACTAATTTCTATATTCAACTATTACAATTCATTGAATAATGGTAAAACAATCTTTTAAATTCATATGGATAGTACGAGTTACCTCCTTGGAATTAAATACAGAGTTTAACTAGAATGTTTTATTTAAAACCAAAATCGTATTTTAAATCTTGTTTAAATTTTGAAAAACTCTAAATCTCTTTTCTTTTATCTTAAGAAAATGTAGTCCGGGTAAATCAAATTAACTATCCCCTCTATCGGGCCATTTCGGATAGCTAGTGAGAGGAGGCAACTAGTTTCCCAAGCTCCACCCTAGAAACTATCTCTCCACCACCCATAACATGGTCAAGTTATTTGATCGACTCTAAAACTTTTAAACTACTTGTGCAACTATTTGAAAAATATTTCCAAAAGATTCGGAAAGAAAAACCTAAGTTTAAAACATTAATTCAAAAGTTGTCAAATTCCGTTGCTAAATTGCTGGTGAATAGTGATTTTAAAGCTGTATAGATCAAAACACAAATTTCATTCTATATATGTCCAATTTTATTACTCAAATCCCTTTTAAAACATTTTAACATGTTTATGGAATTTATTTCATATTCTCAAAGATTAAAAATATCCATTTTTAAAGAGTTGAAAACAATGTTTTATGAACTGCCAAAACGTGGCGGTTTTAGAAACATGACTTGGACATATCTAAAACATTACTAAATGAAATCTTGAAATTTATTTTTCATTTGAAAACTATAGTTATAAGGGTCCAGAAAATTCTTATTTTAATAAATTCCGACTTATATTTCACTTTGCATATAGGTTTAAAATTTTACGGCGTGAAATTACGAAATGCCGCTATTTTGCCGAATACTTATCCGAATATTTGAAAACTATAGTTTTAAAACCAATCAAATCAACCAACATTTAACCAAATACTTACCCAAATATTTTAATTAACAAATTAATCACGCATATCATCATTTCAAACCAATTTAATGTTTAAAGGAACAAATGTTAGGGTATGTTGTCACTATTATAGCTTTCCCTTTCGAACTCCTTGAAATTATTCCAACAGAACTCCAACAGCACTTCTCTCCACTTTCTCCACTCCAGAGCTTTATCAACTTGCTCCTTGACCTTAGTAGGGTTTGGCCAGCATGTTTGGGTGGTGGTTGCTTAGCCTTGAGTGGTGGATAGGCGAGCCGTGCACTATAGAGGATGAAGGGAGTGGTTTGGCACTATTTTGGAAGTGGAATGACAATGAAAGGGTATGCATATATTATTAGTAGTAGTAGTAGAGATTCACTATGATTTGTAACATCCCGCCTTTTTGGACAGTTTAAATCGACGATAAACCACACACGTCAAACTCAAATCATGCAGAAGGGAGAAATATTATTAGGGTGAATAAGAAAAAGCAGAGAAGAAAAAAACAGAATCTTACAGAGGAATGACAACAATATAATAATCAAATAACAGTTCATGAAGCTGTTTATAAAACTATTGATTATACTTATATAACACAGATCAGAGTTACTCATACCAGAGAATAATAAATAATGCAGCGAAATACATGATGCAGTGAAATAAATATAGTTAATAATAGCAACATAAATCTTCATCTTCGTCCTCCAGAAATAAAGTCTTCAAATCCTGAAATACCCTGTTTTAGTTTCTTAATCATTTATAATAATTTAAACAAATTTTGATGTCAACTTAAAGTTGATTAATCCATCAATTTCAGTGTTTAATTTTAATTTCATTAAATTCAGAAATCATAAATCAAAATTCCTAAATCCATTTATTAAATTTTTAAACCTTGTTGTTCACGTATTTTATTACAATAAGGATATAACTAACATTGGTTCATGATTTATTACATTAAGATCTTAAAATTTCATTTAAATTCCTATTTTCATAATATTTAAATATTAGATTTCATTTATTTACAATTAATCCAATTATTAAATTTAAATTCCAATAAACTAATAAATCTTTATTTTCATTCTTTTTATTCAACCTATTGTTATGAATAAAATTAACATTATTTCCATTTATTATCTAGATTTTCATTAACGTAATATTTAATTTAGAATTATTGCGACTAATTCCAAGTCAATTTAACGGATTAAATACATACTTATAATGATTGTTGTCATTAAATCTCAGTCATACTTTTATAAGTCTATCATTTCCAAACCAATATTTTAATTACTTACAGAACATTGATTTATTCAACATTATATATTAATTCATTAATTAATTCAATTATTTACGTTTGTTTTCTTATATTCAATTTATAGCCTAGTATAACATTTACACTAATTCCATTAATTGTAGTTTCATTCAAATAGTTAATAAATAACCTGGGTTAGCATTATTACATCTCATTTAAGTTATTATTTCATTAATGAATCACAAATTTCTATTTTTCCAATATTAGATAACAAACATTTAATAAAATTAACAATTAAATTATCGAAAATTTACGGGTCGTTATGCTCTCCCTCACTCAAAACTTATCATCCCCGAAAATGGAAAAGAAGTGAAAAGAAGAAATTAAATAGTCAATATGTCTTATTCAAAATATTGAATACATAAACAATGAGTTTAAAAAATAAAATAATTTAAATAAAATATATAGTATTTATAAACAAGTAATTTTTTTTATTTTTTTATTTTCAAATTAACAAAAGTTTGTAAAACACTTTCATAAAATTTTCTAAGTCCAAAATTTATGAAAAATTTCAACAGAGTCTCCTTTGTACGAAGAGGCTCGAAAAAATTATAACATCAAATATAACAATATATAACATATATTTTCCAAAAAAATATATCCCAACGTTGGAAAAATATTATAATAGCGCTATAAAACCATAATATGAAAACATACCTATTTGTCGAGCAATTAACGCTTAATTATAAAACCAAAAGCAGCAGCAATTGCTTCCATAACCTGTATTTCACATATATAATCCAAAAAGGGTTAATAATTATAAAAATGAAATATTTAAAGTTGTTTGAACCACAAACAAACAAATCAATATAAACAACAATCACTTGCAACCAATATACAATCATCATACAAAATCAACACAATCAATTATCCATTCATATCAAACAAAACAAATAGTTGTTCGGGTTCAAAAACTTTAAATTGTACAGAATGAAAAATAAACAACTAAGTGTACCATTTACTCAACAGTTTTAAATGAAACTAAATAGATTATTCATACATCCAAACACTTTTAAACTATCCTTGCCCAAACAACCATAAGCCAAACAAACAATGTCCCCAAGCATAAATTAAGTTCATTCTAACTAATTTCATTTCACAACATTTATTGTTTCATTTTCTTTTCATTCATATAATGATTCATCTTTTAATTTACATTTACTTCGTACAAATTTTTATTTCCATTCATTCATTCATTGTTCATTTCATCTGTTTGCATTTATACTTACATAAATTCAATTCATTTATTCATATCATGTAAATTTTCTTTTTATTTTATTACATTCATTTATTCACTGCTTAATTTCATTTATTTACATTCATTTATTAATAATATTCATGTTGAATTCAGTTTCTTGCATATCAATTTCATTAACTTAAGTCTATAATCTTTTACTTACAATAATCCCTTTTCTAGCACATTTAATTACAATAACCTTCCAAATTATAACTTAAGTATATAACAATTATAACATATATTCTTATTAATAAAAGCAATTTATTGAACACTTTCATTACATAAATTTACTCGTAGAATTTCCATTACATTTTCTTATCAAAAATTACAAATTTTAATATTTGGTAAGTTACATATATGTTTAAGAGTGTAATTGAAAGTTATACAAGTTTTTCTCATTTATTTTAATTAATTTAATGTTCAAATCCTTTATTTTATATGTTACACATTTCAAATTTCTTTGAATTTCAATTATATCTTAGCCTTAAATCTCTTATTTTCATTTAGAGGTTCCAATTATTAATTTCGTTAAATTCCATTTCATTACAATAATTGAAACTATTAATTAACAGAAACTTAAGAACTAAATACCAGGTTTCATTTCAAATCATTTTAAAATATAATATATATAACCATATCTTTATATATATATATATATATATATATATATATATAGCTACCAAATCATATTAAAAAATTCAAAATCAAGATTTATTTATCAAATAATTATGTGGTTACTACTACAACAGTCTTCCCACTTTAAAATCCAAAAATGAATGTCGATGATGCATGCACTCATCGTCGAAATTATTTTCCAACGACGAAGAGGAGAGTATAGAACTTATTTCTTTCCAAAATTTCTTTTTAAAAAATTCTTTCAAATTATATTAAAACATTTATATCAGAAAATACTTCTAAATAATAATATTATTAAATTCCAAATCATTCAAAAGAAATTTTCAAAAATCACGAAACTTAAGTCCTAGAATCTCCAATTTTCATTTATTTTATTTTCAAATCTTATTTCTAATTGATATTTATAAATTTCACTACCTAACAACCAATATATTACAACTAATTATATCATTTATAAAATTTATTATTTTATATACAAAATATAATAGGCAAAATTATTTCATTTACCTATATTTCAAAATAAATATTGTGTCACTCTGTCCTATTAAGTGTTTATAAATCCCAATCTATGTCATAGCGTCCTATGCACCAACCAGAATTTATAAATATAAAACGGAACAGATTAACACAATATAAAAACCCTTTATAACACTAATAAATACGCTCTCTCATATATATACACTCAGCGACTCATCATAGGGTATTACTACCCTATTAGTAAAGAATCAGACCCCACAAAGCTAAAGTTTATTGCTAAACCTCACTCTGATACCAACTGCAACATCCTGCCTTTTTGGATAATTTAAATCGACGGTAAACCACACACTTCAGACTCAAACCATGCAGAAGAGCGAATTGTTGTTAGGGTGAATAAGAAAAAGCGGAGAAGGAAAAAACAAAATAGAATATTACGGTGGAATGACAACAATATAATAATCAAATAACAGTTCATGAAGCTGTTTATAAAACTTTTGATTATACTTATATAACACAGATCAGAGTTACTCATACCGGAGAATAATAAATAATGCAGCGAAATACATGATGCAATGAAATAAATATAGTAAATAATAGTAGCACAAATCTTCATCTTCGTCCTCCAGAAATAAACTCTTCAAATCCTAAAATACTCAGGCTGACACGAACGAATTTGTGACGACCCGCAAATCCGTACCCTTTGAATCGACAATAATCCACACATGTCTGACCCAAAAAGCACAGGCTGACGGAAAGTCAAGAGAAAGAAAGGAAGAGAGAAGAAGCGAAGAGAAGAAAGAGAGAAGATAGAACTAAACAGAACAACACATAATCTCACATCGCAGCGGAAAATATACAATATCATATCAATGATCTTTACGAAACAGAAACTGTATATACGTACATCAATCAGAGTTCTACAATCAAACAGTAATTATCAGCTTGAACAATTGTAGTAACCTGTCCTTACTAAAGCTGATAATAACAACAATTAACAAAGCACAGCAGATAATCAAAACAAGTACGTGTATATGAAATGAAGATCTCCAACTCTCCTGCTGAAGTTCCAAAAGCACCAAGGCATAACCTGTAAATATACTCGGTCTGACCCGAGCATTGAAAGGGAAGAAAGCCTGGATCAGTCTGGTAAACCAGCGTGAGAAACACACTCAACTGAATTTATTAGATTACCAAAACTTTTCCTTTATCAAAACAAAAGTATCTCGTAAGACAAGTCCATACATAAACATGGACATGTTTTTACCTTACGATAACTAAAACATCTCATATCAAATCCTCTTATATTATAGTAGTGTCTACCAGATACAAATAATATTAATCATAGCCAAAATTGTTACATAGATTAAATTCCAACATATAGCCCAATTGGGTAATATAATCAAAATGGAAAACACGTAGTGGAGTTTGGATTTCCATACAAATGACCAGGTGAAGAGACTACCTTCCGGCAGTACATCTCTAGAAGAATGCACCGAGGACCATCACAAAGGATCCTCTACCAACACAAGACCGACCCACCTCTATAACTAGATGGTACCGAATATATCATCCTCCGGTCGTTACCGAGCTTTACCGAGGGCCCTCATAGCATACAAACCACATAATTAGATACACGATGTCATAGCGTGCAAAGATATATTTAGAAGAGGATGATCATATCCTAATGGGAATGACCCACTTAGCCCTGCTACATCTAATCCTATTTTGGTCATTTTCGGTTGATGAGGCTAGAGGTAACGATTACCTTTCACAAATCACAATCATATCACTTTAAATGTCACATGGACATTTCCGTTGACTACTAATTGCCTTCCACAAAAATAAAACTCTTAAGCTCATACGTCTCAAGGAGGGTGTTAAGCTAAGAGAAGTTGCCTTCTCCGCTACCACAGACGTACATTTGTAAAAACTAATGTATGTAATCGTTAGAAATGCAATGTCAGACAAACATCCATACAAGTTGTCCAGAAACAGGACAAACCGAAGGTACTTTCCTACCACATCCTGTCGGGAAATCCCTATGGTTAGTAGCGAATAGTCCTCGCATTGGATATTTAATAATAAAGAGACCACTGCTGCTAGATGTATATTGGGATTTTAACCCCAAATGATCAACAAGTAGTTTTCCACTATGAAATCTGGAATATCAATATCATTACAAGCAACCTACACAATCGTCACATATGCGTTGGTCCGAAGTGGTTTTCAGATAAATCTGATTCCAGTCTCTTTGCATCAACAATGAAAAAATGTTTCTCAACTTCACACAGAAACCAAGTCTCAAAGACTTATCACATCTCCAACTTTCAACTTGCTATTCTTCGGGCCAAGAAGGAAGCACGGTAGATTGGAGTAATACTCCACACTATATGAATCAACATCCTCTACACAAATGATAATTAAGCCTACACAGAAGGCTATGTACTAAGTGTACGACTAAATAGTTCCCACATCAAGTCGAGGAACTAAAATTTGGCCAAGATCGATAGTCAGTTATTTAACTATCAAAGCTAACAAACAAATATTTAGCACCATAAAAATCACTAGGCCCTTTTAGTTAATCTTTTATTAATTAAATCACTTGCCAAATATTCACTTCAAATTATCTTTAAAAAGTTATATCTTCAAAACCATTTCAACTTCTATATTGGAAAACATTTCCAAATACTTATTTAATAATAAGTAATTCACAAATCAATTTATTTTTAACACTTAGAAAATATCAATACACTTAAAACACGATTAAGTATATATTTTATTCTATAAGGAAAACGTTCACTTAAACACACTTATTTGGGTTAAAAAGAATGTTGCGTAAAACATTGTTATGACAACCCAAAATCACTAGTATAGGGATTCGAAAATAAGATAGATATATAAACCCCAATACTATACAAAAACATTTTCTTTCGGAAATCATTTACTATAACAACAGTGTTATAGTCCATCAAAAATGAATGTTGAAATCTATGTATTCGATATTTGATACATTTAAAAACATCTTTAAACCATTTTAACTCCATTTACAATATCACTTTTTAAAACATTTATTTAATATATTATTCACTGTACAAAATCGTGAATATAAATCGTTTACCAAATTCAACACTTCTACATATTTAATTTAAAGGATTATCCACTGTCCAAAATCGTGAATATAATCTCTTTATCAAATTTATTACTATAACACATTTAAATTAAAGGATTATCCACTGTCCAAAATCGTGGATATATCTTCTTTAATAACTTCTAAATTTAACTTATCAATTTCAATTGATTTCACATTTATAAAACAATGTTTATAAATTCCATTCACATTATAAAAACTTCCATTTATAAAATCAAATTCCATTTATTATTTTATAAGAACTTCAACTTATAGAATCCCTTAATTAACAACTTCTATTTATATTTCATTCAAATTCCAAAATCCAATTTATAAGTTAGTTACTTATAAATTGTTTATTTACAAATTCATTTATTTTATAACTTCACAATTATAAATCTTATTCACTTATAAACTCCATTTATAACTTCGTTTTAACACTTATAAAATTCGTTTTAAATTCTAATATTTTAATTTATAAAATATCAATTTTATAAATATTCTATATAAACCATTTTAAAAAATAGTTAACTTCACATTCCAAAAATCATATTCTGGTTTTATTTCTCAAAAATCGTATTTTCAATTATATTTCCTAAAACATCATAATTTCTATAACATAAAAATTATCACATTTATTTATTCAGAATAAATCAATTCTTAACGATTCAAAAATCAATAAAACGTTTATTCCCAAAATCACTTGAAAATCTTTTTAAATTTGGAAATCATCATTTAAACATTTTTAAAATTCCAAAAATAAGCCCAACGCTGCAACAGTACCAAATACATCAATCACGGCATCCAAAACATCATATATCATCTAATAATAGAATATATAACAATATCTGTAAATAAATCAATACTGTTGAGGAACTAGTTGGATCCCTCCAACCTGTCATCTGCAGCAAATATACATATTAGAATATGTGTATAATGTATGCTTCAAGGCAGATACGCGTACAAAGGGTCATCCGCTCATACACGGGAACTATAGGGTCATCTGCTCCACTAGGTAGGTATATATCAAAATACCAATCAATATATCATATATCATTCAAACAATCATCAATCATCATATAATAAATTATTTCTCACTTATATAAAAATATCAGGGAGTTAGAACGAGTGAGTTGTACTCACATTGCTTGCAGTCGTCGCGATAGCGATTTATTCCAATTAAAATTAAACGACCGTTTAATTTTACCTAAAATTCACACTAGCTCCAATCAACTCCAAACCAGATTTCCATCGTGTAGTGCTCGTCAATACGAATCCAACGCAATTCGTTTCCTGCGAAACTGTGTAGTTAATGCCTCGCTATTACCCTGCTATAATCCCGCAATATCTCATAGCGCATTTCTACCGCAATGATTTTTCCATATAGACCCAAAATATAGCCTTTCCGCTTTAATCCCCGCTATTTCCGCTATATCCCGTTATTCCCGCTATATTTTGCTATTTCCGCTATATCTTCTTTGATAAAATGAATAAAAAAATTACACATTATAAAAATTGTGAAACTAATTTATTTGATTTAATTTGTAATATATTTTCAGAAATGGAAATACTCCAATATTCTACTAAATTCAATTATGTTATATAACAGTTTTACATTTATTTAAAGTATATTCGCACATGTTTTTTGTTTAAAATCATTTATGTATTAATTATAATTCAATTGAATGATAATTTTTCACTTAATTACCATTTATATATTTGTAAAAATATTACGTATGAGTTTTATATGCTATTTTAGAACTATCCGCTATATCCCGCTATATCCTCGTTGTATCCCCGCTATGACTTTTTGCACATCCACCGCTTTGAATCTGCTGAGAGCTTTAAATGCACAGCTTCGAAATGGGCCTCCTATGATAAAGTTATGCATTTTTCAAAGTTTATACGAATTAATATAAATCAATTTCAATTTTATTTTTAATTTCTAACCCTAGAATCAATCAGAGCTGCACGTTCCTGGAGACGAAATCATGGCCCTGCTTTTCCTTCTTCCTCCATCAGGTTATACACGTTCAAGGAAACCCATAGCCGCCGCATTTTTCATGAATTATCGTGGCCACCACGATCGATTTGACAACGATCAACACCCACTGTGACGTAGCGCGTAGTCGACTTAACCTGCAGCCAAGGACCGGCCCCACTCGGTCGTCTATATGCTTTGAAAAACGTGAAAGAACGTGTGACTTCACACACGAATTGCCGATGAAATATGCCGTTAAAAACGATCACATCCGTATGGATTGAAAGCTCTCATCGTCCTCTTCATTTTTTTAGTTGAAGCCTTTAGCTAATTGTTTATAGATTTGGAGATTTTTAGGGAAGGAGATCGACAAATTCTAGCCATTAAAATGATGGCGGCGGCTAGGGTTTCTAACTCTAGGTTTTGTGGAAAAAGGAAAAAGTGAGGTCCTTTTATAGAAAATTTACGCACACTATTCATCCGAATTTTTTCCGAACTCGAAACGAAGCGTACCACTTGGCGTTTATAAGTTTTTACTCCTATTCCGAACGCAATGGAATATATATCGGGAGCCAATTCGATCGTATCTAAAAAGAACAATACAGAATCTCACATAGCAGCGGAAAATATATAATATCATATCAATGATCTTTACAAAATAGAAACGGTATATACATACATCAATCAGAGTTCAACAATCAAACAATAATTATCAGCTTGAACAGTTATAGTAACCTGTCCTTACAAAAGCTGATAATAACAACAACTAACAAAGCACGGCGGATAATCAAAACAAGTATGTGTATACGAAAATGAAGATCTCCAGCTCTCCGACTGAAGCTCCAAAAGCACTAAAGCATAACCTGTAAATATACTCAGTCTGACCCGAGCATTGAAAGAGAAGAACGCCTGGATCAGTCTGGTGAACCAGCATGAGAAACACACTCAACTGAATTTGTAACGACCCGAAGTTTTCGATCACAAAAATTCCAGATAAGTTATGAAAAGAAGAAAGAGATAGAAGAAGAAGAAGATCAGAAACACCAACATTTCACATACGCAACGGATAAAATATAATAACAAATAATAACAGTTTACAAATGCATTCTGTATTTGCCAATTACATTTATAATACATCAGAGTTACACATTTATATAGACACTGGATATACACAATTATCATGTCTCATATTTACAATAATATAATACAACGGAAATACTCTATACATTCTTGCCATCCAGCCCGTCTTCCAAGCTCCAGGACGTCCATACCTGAAAATCTGTAATACTCGGTGTGACCCGAGCATTACATCAAAGTAGCATCCGGGTCAGGCTGGAAACCAACGTGAGTAAACCCATCCAACATGGAATACAAAGCATACAGCTTATTTAAAACCCAGGGTAACTCGCATCAATTTACAAAGTCACAATTTGTTATAGACATCACTTATGTAACATCCTCGGATTTTAGCCCAGTTTAATTCGATAATTGAATTAATTTTTGAAATTAAAATTGTGAATTAAATAGAGTTTTTTCAAAATAAAATAAAATATTAGTTGTTTATAGACATTAATTTTAAAATTTAATTGAAAATAAATTTGAAGATTTGGGAATAAAAAAAAAATTGTGTTTGAAATTCCAAATTTAATTAGATGTCTATTTGTTTATTTATATAAATAGATTATCACTTGAAATTTGATTTTGAGATTGAAATTCAATAATTAATATTTTTATAAAATTAATTGGATCTAAAAGTTGTATTTTGGAAAATAATATATATGTATCTAATTAGAATTATATGTATATAATCTTATTTGATTTCAAAATCATTTGTTATAAATTTGTATGAGTACAAATCAAAATGTATACAAATGAATAAAAAAAAAAAATTAAAAACATTTAAACACATGCAAGATACATTTGTAAACATTTTATTATACAAATTAACATTTGTAAGCAATTTAAATAAAGAGATAAGACAAGTGTAAGCTCAAATTTGTTTATAATTACAAGTGGCAAGGACGTTTTCTTTTGGAAAAAAAATATAAAACTAAAATAAGAAATCATGTTTCATAAAATAAAGTAAGAAATAAAAAAACAAAAGTTATAAATTAATTATAAACCAAGGTTTAAAACACAATTTAAAATAACATTTGACATTTGTAAGATAAGGAGGTAAATACAAATAGAAAGTGTGAAATGAATAAATAAGTGGCACGTTGTTTCTTTAAAACGATATTAATTTACAAATAAACACAAACCAGGCTAATGTATTAAGTTTTCTTCCATCTCCAAAATTATCAAATCCAAACCTGAAACCTGAAAATAAGGAAAAAATAAGGACTCTGAAAGCATTATGCAAACTTCAATTTGAAACAAGCCTCAAACCTAGAAACAGAGATAAAATTTTCAAAATAAAATTGAAGCAAGAATACAGATCAAATAAAATCAAACCTGGAATCAAAACAGAGTGCAAATCAAAACAGCTTCAGCAAGATCATTTTCAGTTTGAAAACGCAGAAGTAAAATTCAACTCAAACAAGATGGACAGAAAGCGAAACTGGAAACCCAAAACAAATGCAAGGATCAGATCTATTTCAACTTAATACCCATCAAAAGCATCAGATCAAAGATCAAAGTTTCAAGCTTCCAGTTTTCAAATGATCAACTTCCATTTCCAGGCCCGAAATCTATTCCTCTGTCCTCTGTCTTCATTTTTAAGGTAAGCAAACTACATTTTTATGTTTTAAATCTGGCATCAATCTTGATTTCATGTGATGATGACATTTTAATGGTTATGATAAATGCTTGAATGCTGTTGTGAGAAATGAGGAATGAAAGTAAATCATGTTTGCATGTTTGTTTAGTGTATGCATGTCTGTAATATGCATATACTTCTCTGTTTTAAAGTACAGAGATACTTACCTTTACTAAAAATATGTACAGACTTATATGAAGGAAGGAAGAAAAAAATTCAACTGCTCTTTACATAATGAATTTTAGGCTTCGATTTAAAAAGGAAAAATGTTTGTAAGACCGTAACATCAATTTTTAAAAATAAATTCAAGTATTTAAATTGGGTATCCATATCAAAAACAATAAACTACAGTGATGAGCCTTTAAAATCAGATAAATTGATGGTCAAAGATTTATGTTTTGAATATATAGTTGGATTTAAGTTTGGAAATTATGAATTTTGATAATATTTTGAAGATTTAAAAGCTTGGGAATATCGAGTATTTGTAAGTTGATCAAAATTGGGTCTTCGGTTAACTTCTGATGATCGCGTGAACTACAGAAGTCGTAGTTGATGCTGGAGCATTGGGGACCGTGGGAAAAATCGTTGATGATTTTTTAGAGTGTCGTGGTTGGCAATCGACGGTGATATAGGGTTTTAACCCAGTATTGTTCGATATGGATGAAGAGACGATTTTGGTCGTCGCCATTGCATCGAGTTGCACCGGACCTAAGGAAATTGAAGCTGTGGAGTTTTACAAAGTTTCTGTTGGAATGGCGTGGTCAATGATGGCCGGAATCATCGGCGAGGGAAGGATTTTATGATCGTATGTGGTTCCAGTTTTCATCGCTCAACTCGTTTTTCGAATCACAGTGAAGTTGAGGGTGTTGGTTGGTCGAGGTTGACGAGGGGGTCACCATTGACTTGTCGAGGGTCTTTGCGATGAAAGGAGACATTCCGATCATTTGTGCATGTACATATGTATCACTGTGTGTATGTTGAAGATGGGTCTGAAGAAGGAGTTTTCTCGGATTCGAACTCGAAGGCAATCGCGAGATGACTCGAAGCAAGTGAGAGAGAGGGGAACTCGAAGTATGGCTCGAGTGAAATTGTGATGGGCTCGGGTTTTTAAAGATTAAATTTCCCGGTTTTTAAATTTTAAAAGGAATATGTTTTCCGGTTTTAAATTTGTTTTAAAATAAATATTGACCAAGTTTTGAATCGAAATTATAAACCAGTTTTAAAACAAGTGTCAAAGATTTGAAAGTTTGAAATGTTTTCAAAATTGTTTTGGTAATTAATAATTTTATATTAGCTAACTAATTTAAATTTAAATAACAAGTATTTTCAAAATTATAATGTTGTGATGGGAAAAGTGATTAAGGAAGTGTTTTATTCCTTAATTAATCAAGAAGATTTTATATGATTTTGTATGGTAACAATTTCGAGTATTTATCTTGATTTAAAGGATGTAATTAAATGATTAAGTAAGCATGAATTACTTTGTGAAATTGATTTAAGAAGCTAATTACTTTGTGTAATTTAATTAAAGATAATTAATTACTTAAAGGATAAAATTGATGATGGTAATTAAGAAATAATTAAATTCTTAATTGATGATTAAAGGTAATTAATTACTTAAAAATAATTACTTAATTAAAATAATAATTGATTTATGATTAATCAAGTAATTAAAAGAATAATTACTCAGTGTACTTAATTTATGATATTAGTGATTAAGGACAATCACTTAGTTTAATTTTAATTAATTTAATGATAATTGGTTAAGGGTTAATTAATTAATGTAATTAAGGATAAATTAATTAAGATAATTAATTAAGAAATGATTTAATTAATGATGGTGATTAAGACTTAATCAATAGAAATTAATGATAATTAATCATTGATTCAAGATAATTAATTAAAATAATTATGTGGTTAATTAATTTTAAACCACACGATTTATTCATCTTAACTGAAGATGGTCGATTGTTATTGAATGTCGTGTGGTGGATTGATATATTTGATATGTGTTGTGGTGCTATGTAATATGAATTGCTTTGTGCTGAGCTGTGACATCTGTGATGAATATACTGCTATGTGAATATGAAAACCTTTTGGGCCGTAAAACGGCATTTGAATTTTGATGCGACAGGGAGTCGGATTCCAATCGGTTATCTGAAACCCACACCGAATCGTAATGATGAATCTTTGCGATTGATAAATTTACTTTATCTGTGAACTATGAATGAAGATAAGCATTATAGATTATACCGCTTATCAATATTGGTATGATTAATGATGTTGCACTATTATTGTGTAAAACCCCTGGACTACACTATACACACATAAATATGGATTGCAAGTGGAAGTCGGTTAAGTCACGGATTTTTTTAAATAGTTTTGAATTTGAATTTTAAATCCAAATGGTTTTGGAAATGGATTGGGTTTAAAGTGAAAAACTTTTGAAAAGGTGTTTTAAAAAATGAAAGTTATTTTGAATAACTTAATAAAAATTTGAAATTTGAATAATTTGATTTAAATTGAAATTCAATATCTGAAATTGAATTCTATATCTGATATTTATGATGTAAAAAGGTTATACAAACTATAAATGTGTTTATATGGGTTTTTAAACCATTTTAAAAGTATGGTTTTGAGAATTTGAATTTAACCCAAGTTTATATTTGAAAGGCCTTAACTCATGCAAATATAATCGGGTTTTCTGAAACGGAAACAAGTGGTTTCAAATAATAATAGCTTTTATATAAGAAAAGAATTTCCAAAATTATGATGAAAAGTTTTCAAATTTGAAATTGAATGGTTTTGAAAGCTATAATTGAATCTTTGTGAAAGATAGTTGAACCCTATTTTGAAATTGAAGAGGATTTTTAAATGGTGTATCTTTTATATATAAAAGATTTGAAACGGGAATTGTTTTCAAAGTTATGAATGAATCTTTGGAAATGGTTTTGAAAGCTATGAAGTGAGTCTTTGATTTAAAGACCAGATGAGTTAATCCAACTTGGAATGGAATTGTTTTGAAAAGGTATGAATAAATCTTTGTTAAAGATTGGTGATCCTTGTTTTAAATTTAAAGGGGGTTTTAAAGCGAGTCTTCTGTTTAAAAGATTAAAGTGTGGAAATTGTTTAAACCATTGAAAGGTTTCTAGAAGTAAATATTTTTGTTTAAAAGATTTGTAAATGGTAATTTGTTTAAATCATTTGAAAGAAAAAGTTTTGGGTTTTAAAGTTGTGACTTAACTGAAATCCCATTATCCATATGTTTTTCAAATATTGCGCTCATTATTCGGTTTAGCCGGGAGAGGACTTTGTATCGTATAACCCATTCCGAATAATGATACGACGATATGGATAGCATTTGAAGACCGGTGGTGAAGACCAGATACTTTCGAAAGAAAAAGGATGACCTGTCGAACGTCTCTGCACCGACTGGCCCCGGTATAGAGATTTAAGCACCCATTGTGATGGGGAGTCCGGACGTGATTAGAAATTAATCGGATTGCAAGGGCTTCTTTGGAAGTGCCTACGGTTCTGTTCGAACCCGGAACAGACTTGTATGGATGTGTGTCTGATGTTACACTTTGAGACGTAAAGCTGGTTTCTATCAAATACATTTCTGTTTGATGGCGGAGAATTTATTCTCTTAGCTTAGCACCCTTCTCTAAGACGTACGAGCTCAGAGGTTATGTAGTTGATGGTTACTAGTGATACATTTCCAATTTGGTAATGTGGCATATGAAGTGCTGCTGATCATTTGTTGATCGAAGCATGGATTTTGTGAAAAGCTTAGCTTTGTGGACGAGACTTCGTCGGACCTCACAACCCGGTAATGGTCGAAACAGGAAAGATGCAGCAAGGTTATAGGGGGCAGCTCCCCTTAGGGTATGTTCATTTCCTTCTGAATAGAGGTGATATCATGGTATGGAGCCCAGATACTAACCTATGTGGTTGCTGCAAATTTATTTCTTTGGGGTTGTTGGTATTGAGGATCCTCGGATAAAGGTTGTTTATGACCGGGGGATGGCATACTCGTGTATTATTACCTAGTTTTGCAGAGGTAACCCGGCCTTGTGTTGGCAGAGATCTGGTTAGGTTCTCGGGGAGTCCCTCTAGAGGCGTTCCCATGTCGCAATAGGAAGTTCCTTAGCCTGACCATTTTTTGAAAATCCAATCTCCATTACGCGCCTTGTACGGTTTTAGTTGTAGAACATGTCATCTAACATGGTAGCTATAGTAGGCATACTATAATGGTACGTATGTTGGCTAAGATTAATAATATACTTTCGAAATGTTTTCTACTATGCACTAATAATAATATCAAACCGTTTTCGCGTATCATGCATGTTTGACTATCATAAGGAGAAATCTCCCCCAAGTGTGCGATTGCATGGTGTGTGTGCCGGGAGGCTTTATGGTAGTTTCATTTTCCAAAAAGCATTGCGGATTTCAAATTTTAAATTATTTTGTTTGTTTTTAAAAATAAACTGTTTTTGTTTTCTCATACCAGTCCCATGACTGACCCGGAGTTTATTGTTCCCTTTCTAAACTCTGGGTGCCCACAATTTTCCACACGCGCAGTCTAGAGTTGGGTTTTTCAGATAGTAGATATAGATATCAATTCGATAGCTTTCGGCTTTCTCTTTGGTATTCTTTGAAGACTTTGGATATTGAAGTATTTGTTTAGGACAACTGACCTTGCTTAGCTTGGTGCAACTTGATGATGGTTCAAGCTATCTATGGAGATTGCTGATATTAGTGTTTCTTCTGGAGTTTCAAGTTCTAATTATTTCCGCTGCTAGTTCATTGGGTTTTCTGCTGTAGCATTTCTTGTATCTCTGATTTAGATCATTGTTGTATATCATTGGATATTGTATTCATTGTAGTTGTATATGATATTCATTTCTTTTCTTCCGCTGTGTTGTTATACTTGATGTGCTATAAGCTCCGCGAACTAGATTCGACGTTTGGATCTGCGGCATTGGAATACGAGCGTCGTATTCGGTGCCGATTTCGAAGGTCGAGTCAGGGTCGTTTCATTTAATTTATCCTTAATTGTTAATTAATTAACTCTTAATTGCTTTTATTAATTAATTACTTCTTAATTAATTAATTATAATTACAAATTAATTTACCTTAATTACTTATGAAATTAATCCTTAATATTAAGTAATTAATTAAGTAATTACCTTTTAAGTAATTATATTAACAAACCAATAATTATTTGATAAACTCAAAAGATAAATCTTTTTATCTTTATTAATCACTTTTTTTTATCTGTCAACCTTATTTAGTAAATCAACCTTATCTCATTAATTACTTTAAAAAGTTAAGATAATATTTTATCTACATTAAAGTAATTATACCTTAATCACTTAATTTATCTTTAAATAAATTCATCATCAGCTTATCTTAAAACCTTTAAGTTAAATTAACAACTGAAAATCTTTATTCAAAAAACCATTTTAACCGACTCAAACTCAGATAAATGTTTACATTACAAACGAATTGGTTTAGACTAAAAATTGTTTCAAAATAAACTTGATTGGTTTTAAAATTGAAAACCGTTTTTATATAAAATTTTAGACCCGAGCCATGATACAAAATTTTATAAACCAAAACAATATTAAAAACTTCTTCTTTTTTAAAACTTGTTTTATACTTTAAATTTGAAAACGTGTTTATTTTCATTCTGCATTAGAAATTTCATTTCTTTATTTCCTTTAACTTTTCAAAAACCTTGGAAATTACATTTAAAAACAAACTCGAGCCCAACCCGGGATTCACCCAAGCCTGTCTTCGAGTAACCCTCATTTCCCTTCTCTTCGAGTCAAATGCCTGCTTCCTCGTGCTTGAACCCGAGCCAATCTATACAGCTTTGTTTGAAAAATGTTAAAACCTGATTTTTGAAACCATACTAATTCACACGAGCTTTTACCCAGACCATCATCTCATTTTCACGAGAGCAGACTCGAGTTAACCTTCTTCTTTCCCAAACTTGCAAACAAAACCAGATACAGCAATGGGCACGGTGCACGTGCACGACCAACTTCGCCAACTCCGGCCAACTTCCTGGCCTCCAACAAGTCAATCTCACCTTCGTCGATTCCACCAAACACCCAGCATTGACAGATTTTGATCGGAATTCAAATCGAGTTACTCGACTCACCCTTCTACCCAACTTCGATCAACTGAATTGCCTCATACCGATCATCTATGTCACCAGAATCCCTGCCATCATTTCCACGACCTTATCGAAAATCAAGCTTCGTTTTCCACTTCGACCGATCACCTCCAGCTACTTCTCGACGTCGAAATCGTCCAGTTTTCATCATCGACCAAAATGGGTTGCTAAAACCTAAAATCCCCTCGAGCCACCGCCGTAATCATCAGAAAAATTATTGGACATTTCTCCTTGCATCCCTATCACCTAGACTACCTTCAGCCCAAATCTCGCCCCATGCGTCAACGTTGATCATCGGATTTTGACTCAAACGTGTTTTTCGTTCAACTTGGAAACCCTCAATAACCACTATTTTAAAAATCACCAAATTATTATTAAAATTCATCATATTTATAAATGAATTCAATTTTATAATCAGAGCAGGGAAACTTGATGATCTGTTGATGTGTGATAAAATTATGGAGTTTTCTCTATCAATCTCCTTTGATTCATTTTTTTTTCAATTCTTTGATGATTCCTGACAGCTCCAGGAAGAAGCTTTGATATATTTGCATGGAACATAAACTCCAGATGGGTCAGAATTGTTTGTTTGGATGTATTGTTGGCTTTGGTTGCTATGGTTGATAGATATATTTTGGTTGGTTAAACTAAAAGTTTCGGGATTGTATCCATATATCTTTTTATTCTGTTGGGTCCAGCTATATTCAACGAGTGGTTAGTTATCTTTTGAACTAACCAATACCCCTGTATATTCCGTTGTTCTGGTGACCCGAGTATCTTGATTCGTTCTTGTATCCATTATTGATATTTTGATTTGGTAAGCCAAATGCAGAATAGATATTCAGTTTGATCCGGTAATTCATCTCTCTATCTCTCTATATTCTTTTGTTGTCTCCCTTACAAAATTTCGAGGACGAAAATTTCATAAGGGGGAATCTATAACATCCCCGGATTTTAGCCAGTTTAATTCGATAATTGAATTAATTTTTGAAATTAAAATTTTGAATTAAATTGAGTTTTTTCAAAATAAAATAAAATATTAGTTGTTTATAGATATTAATTTTAAAATTTAATTGAAAATTAATTTGAAGATTTGGGAATAAAAAAAAATTGTGTTCGAATTTCCAAATTTAATTAGATGTATGTTTGTTTATTTATATAAATACATTATCACTTAAAATTTGATTTTGAGATTGAAATTCAATAATTAATATTTTTATAAAATTAATTGGATCTAAAGGTTGTATTTTGGAAAACAATATATATGTATCTAATTAGAATTATAGGTATATAATCTAATTTGAATTCAAAATCATTTGTTATAAATTTGTATAAGTACAAATCAAAATGTATACAAATGAATAGAAAATAAATTTAAAAACATTTAAACACATGCAAGATACATATGTAAACATTTTATTATACAAATTAACATTTGTAAGCAATTTAAATAAAGAGATAAGACAAGTGTAAGCTCAAATTTGTTTATAATTACAAGTGGCAAGGATGTTTTCTTTTGGAAAAAAAATATAAAACTAAAATAAGAAAACATGTTTCATAAAATAAAGTAAGAATTAAAAAAACAAAAGTTATAAATTAATTATAAACCAAGGTTCAAAACACAATTTAAAATAACATTTGACATTTGTAAGATAAGGAGGTAAATACAAATAACAAGTGTGAAATGAATAAACAAATGGCACATTGTTTTTTTTAAAAAGATATTAATTTACAAATAAACATGTGACGACCCGGAATTTTGAGCATTTTAAATCGGGATATTTAATTGATTTTTAAGTATTTAAAAGTTAATTATAACTTGAATCCAAATATCACTAATTATTTGACAATTAAATTATTGAATTAAACAAATAAAAGTTGAGTAAAATATGGAATCTGGAATTTTAAGCCTGATAAAAATAATTTGAAGGCTCGTAAAATTTATATTGATAATACTGAAGATAATAGAAGTTGTAAAATTGAAATTAACAGTGGTTTGTTCAGTTTTAAAATTTTATAGTTTAAATTGAATTTAAAAATAGCCTTCCGAGGCGCAGTCTCGGAATTCGACGAAACCTGTTCCATTGGGTACGTAATATTGAATTATTATCGGATTTTAAATTTCGTATTGATTGGGGTTGTTATGTGAGTGTACGATACATAAACGTGTTGGAAATATTCATCGAAAATTCTATTTAAAATTTTAATTATCTATTCACGTGCTGATCACCATCCACTGTTTTTCCTTCAAATCGCTGCCTCCTCTCGTACATATTATCATCATCGTGTGTCCCTTTTTCTTATCACGCAAGCTTCATTTCCTTAAACGAATTCACCGAAACCTCCTTCTTCATAATCTAATACTCAATTGAAAAAGATTAATGGCCGCGTCTTCCTTCTTTTGTATGCCGAGCCTTCTAATAAACCTAGCACCCTTCTTCTTTTCTTCTATTCGAATGATTCTTCAGAAAAAAAATTCTAAATCGAAAACAATGGCCGAATTCGACTATAAATAAAAAGAAAGGGTAAATAGAATCAGTAAGTTCGGAGGGGAGCTTCGCACGCGTGCGAATCTAGGAGCCGAGGCAGCTCGAGCTCTCGAGCAAGGCCCGAGGTCTCGTTCAATATTAGGGTTCGGGGGCGGCGAACTCTTTCGCGATCGAGTTCGTCTACGGCGTCGCTCGAGATGGAGGGTGGATTTAGGGTTGCTGTGCGACGCGTGGGCTTTTGGAGGAGCGCGTATGGCGACAAGGTGATAGCAGCGAGGTAGTCGTTTTTAATTTATTTTCCAGTTAAATCTAATTTAAATCCATATGCTGGATGATGTAAAAAGGAAAAAAAATATGCAGATTGGTTACAGTAAAATATTAAGCAATTGTGTTTTTATCTTATATAATGAATACAGACAATATTTTTTATATATGATTGCAAATTTTAATTTATATGTATATACAGGAAGATGAAGAAAATGTGCAACAATAACATAAGTAGACATACTCACATTTTAAATTTACTGGTCTATTTTAAAATAAATTATTATGGTGGTTAATTTGTTCTATTAGCATAATTAATTTATTTTAGTTTCTAAAACTAATCTATTAAATGAAAATTTGGTTAAATAAAATTATTTGTTAGTTAAATTAAATTCAGCAAATGGAATTTAGTTAAAATCGATTTATTAGTTTAAAACCAAGTTTAAATTTAATTATTGGCCAATTTAATGGTAAATCATTGGTTACTTAAATTTATAAAATGGAAATAAATGGTTCAAGTTATTTCAAAGTGATAATGAATCATATGATTGTTATACAAGGTCAAAAATCTGATGGAAGCAAGCCGGATTGGATCCGATTGCACAACAAAAATAAAAGGTGAGTTAATCTCACTCGGTTAATTTAAATTTAAATTTAAATGATTAAATTTAAAAAAATTGTTTGAATGATTGAATTGGTTGATGTACTATAGTATGGTATATTTTGGAATTGGTGTATTATATTGTGCTAACGTCTGTGGATGCAGGGAAAACAGGTTGGAGGGATCCAGCTGGATCCCTCTAAATTTATTTAAATTATTAAACACCCACAGCTATGATTAATTGATATTCTGTGATGAATTATATTAGAATATTGAATGTTATAGTCTGGTTGAATATTTCGGTACTCTGTTTTATCCAAATATATAGAATTGGACTTTGAAAGGAAATAAAAGAAGTGAACTCTTAAGAAATAATTATAAAGAATGTATATAAATTAAAGTGAATTGGATAAGAATATTAGTGGTTTCAAAATGCTAATTAATAAAATTCTGTATATGGGAAGGAATTTTTGAATAAACAGAAAGTTAATGAAGTTTGAAACTTCAATGATATTATTTAATAAAACAAAACATTTATTTAATATATAAGTTTAAAATTATTGAAAGGAATAAAGAAGAAATTGGGAAAAGCCTGAAATTTGTATATTTTAGTTAAAAGGTTTAAAATCAAACGAGAAATAATAATATTAATAATAAGTCCATAACTAATGAATTTTGAAATGAATTGAGTAATTAAAGAAACTTATTTCAAATAAATAAATTGGAGATCAATTTGGGGAAATTGATTTAAGTGATTGAAGTTGGAATTTTCTCTGGATGGCCAAGTACATGTTTTTAAAAGTAAATTTGCAAATATAAATTAAATGTTTTAAAGTTGTTTTTAAAGAAAGCAAGTTTTGTAAAATTTATTATTTCTAATATTTAAAGTCTAAAGTAAGTAAGTTCTTTTAATCTATTCTAGCAGTAATTATTAAAGAAGTAACTTAGTATTTTGTTTTTAAAAGTAGAAATCTAGTTTTATATTTTATTAAGTAACCTTATTTTCAAATATTCATATAGTATGTATTTTTAACAAATTATTAAAGAAATTTTAACTTGAATGTTTTAAAGTATATTTTTAAAAGTAAAGTGTTTTAATTTAATTTAGAAAAATCTAGTTTTGTGTTTGGTGATTCCAGTGGAAATAGAAATACTTGAAATTTATTCTGAGAAAGGCAGATAGTTTTGAAAACTGTTTTCAAAGGAATTTGAAAGTGAGAATATATCTTGTAAAGATATTTTGAGATAAATAAATAATTCGGAAAATTATTTATTGGTTGATGGTTGTTTGAGAATACTAATTGATAGTTAAATCACCAACTATCAATATTGGACAAAAATGCGTTGATCGTTTCGAAGAGACCGGGATCGAGATTTATTTCTCGAAAAACAATTCGATCCGGTTTGTACGTTTTCGTGAAAAATGATTTTGGATTCGAAGATGGAGCAGTGAAGTGCAAGGGCTAGTCGCCACTAATCCTGAGGATATTTCCAAAATGGATGTAGTAGGAATAATGCCTTCGGTTCCTTTCGAACCCGGGACGGACTTGTATGGATGAATGCTTGCGAAACATCGTCAGGTGGACGATGGGCATTCTAAGGGATATGTTCTAAAAAGGTAACGCTTAGCCTCAAGCCTTATAAAATGGGAATGACTGAAAATCAAGGGTTATGCAGCAAGGCTAGGTGGGTAGCACCCAAGCAGGGTGAGGTCATCCATGTCTAGATGTCCCTTTTTATATTCGGCTTAGTGGGCGGTTGCTGATCCCAACCGCGGGGTGATCTCAGTCAGGATTATTCGGTAAGGGGTAGTCCTGGTCTTGTGTTGTAGGGGAGCAGGCGTACTCCTCGGTAATGTGATCTAGGCCACGTACTGTGACAGGTGGTACCCCAGTGCCTAGTCATTAGTTGGAAATCCATTCTCCCTACGAGCCTTGTACGAGTTTTGTTTGTATTACCCACTCTGTGGCTAGTAGATGGAATTTAATAGATGTAACAATTTCGGCTATGTTATAAGTATTTGTATATAGACCCTATTATAATATCAGAGGATTTCTATAAAAATTGCTTTAGCTATCGTAAAGTAAAAACCCGACATGTTTATTTGTGGCGTGGTCTTACGAGATGCTTTTGTTTTCAAAGGATTTTTGAAACTTTAATAATCAATTGGGTGTGATTTTCTCACGCTGGTATTCCAGACTGACTCGGGTGTTATTTAGCTGTAATGCTCGGGTCAGACCGAGTATTATAGGATACAGGATATGATGCTGTGGAGCTCAAGAGATGAGCTGGATGTCAATACGAATTTCCGTACTTGTTTATGTATATATATTCCGCTGTGTTGAGTTGCTGTGTATATCCATCTATATGTTGTTATTGTTGTTGTGATTGATGTACTCTAATGATGATGTTATATATATATACAGATAAATTTGATTTTGTGTAAAGATCATCTATTATCTATTATATTTTATTCCGCTGCGATGGTTAGATTATGTTGTTGATTTTCTATTTTCTTCTTCTACTTCTTCTTCTTTAACCCAAAATGGTTCGTATTTCTGTGCAACTTGAGTTGATTGTTGTAGTATAGTGTTGACTCAAGGAGTACAGATTTGCGGGCTGTTACAGTGGTATCAGAGCTTAGGTTGGTGATTACCTTGGCTCTGGTGGGTAATTACTCAAATAGAGTCCATAGTACTCTAGAATGAGTTTGAGCGTATTAATAAATATGAGCGCATATTTGTTAGTGAAAATAAATTGTTTTAATATTGTGTTGTTTAGTTTATTGAGTGGCATATGAACCTTCGTCGACACAGTCTGCACAACTGTATTGAAGGGGTTTCTAAACACTTGAATAGAACAATCGACACGGTATTGTTTTAAATGTGGGTAAATGAAATAATGTTACCCAAAAATATATTTTGATAAAAGAAAGTTTTTGTAAACTATTTTAGCTAATATATGGTTGTGTGGATGTTAGGAAGAATAATATTAAAGTATTATCGTTGTTAAGTGAAAATTTAACTAGAAATTGAAAATATAACCAAAGTTTAAGGCAATAAATTCATTATAAAAGGAAATTTATAAATATGAATTATAAATGTACTTTATGAATTGAAATACAATCAAATGAGAATTTGTATAAGCATAGTGTACAAATGAATTATAGTTAAAATTTATTTAAGCAGGCTTTGGAAATTTAAAATCCCGAAGACTTTGGAAGTGTTTGTCGAAGTGTTTTAATGATAAATGATAGAATTACTGTTTTGGAGATATTTCTGAATAGAAATCTGTTTTAAATGAATTTTTAAAGTGATATAGCATTGAAATCAGTTGGATTATTGGGAAATAATTCTGATGATGACGGCCGCATCATCAGTATTCATTTTCGAATTTCTGAGTGATAGATTGCTGCCGAAAATAAATTTGTTCAGAAAAGCTAGTTGTTTTGAAAATTTCAAAGGAAATTTGTTGGGAGTAATACCAGGATTGGTTTAAATTTTGAGAAGTATGATTTGAGATGTTGGAGATTTCAAAATGATTTGAACCCAAAAGTCGGGTGTTTAAAAATCCTGATGAGATAAGTCGTAAGCTTGTAAATTGAGATGATTTTTAAATCAGGAAGGGAATATAAGCTTTGAATGTTGGAATTTAAATTTAAAGAGAAAAGTTAAAAATGAAATTAACTTGGATGGGAAATAAAAATTTGACTGGATTGACATTAATTGGATAGGCTGAAAATAATATCCAGTTGTATTCGAGTCAAGTTGGAATCGAATTGAGTTAAATAAAACCGAGTTAAAATAAAATTGAATTGGAATAAGAATTCAATTGAATTAATGAATGGAATTAAATTATTACCTGAACAAATGGAAAATAAATTGGATAAGGATTGGAATTGAAATAAATAATAAGAATAACGAGTAAAAGAATTATAATGCATGGAATAAAATATGCCTGGGTTATAAATAAGCATAAGGCTTGAGTTAAAATAAAAGAAGAATATATTCAAGCCTATGATGAATGGAATTGTGTAAATAATAAGTTGTGACTTATAAAATTTGAAAAAGTGGGATAGAAACCCAAAATGAATATTTTTGATGAATTGAAAAATAAAATGAAGATCAAAACTTGAATTATAAAATAAATTTGAACTTAAGAAATTTTAAATGAAGAGATTTTGAGATTAAAAGCAAGTTCTGGATTATAAGTGATTTTGAGATTAAAATCAAGTTCTGGATTATAAGTTGGGGAAAGACTATTTAGATGATAATTAGATAATGAAATATGTAATGAGAACTTAATGTTGTCAAATAAAGCTGAATTGTGAGTTAATAATGAAGTTTGGAAATAAAACTCAAGTTATAAATCAAATTCGACTTGAATCATTAGTGAAGAAAATATAATTGGAAGTGGTCTTGCAATTAATTAAATGAATTGAGAATGTAATTGAATTGTGAGTTCATGAAATTTAGTGGTAAATTGAAAATGGATAGTGGATTCAGAACTTGAGTTTTAAATTAAAATTTAACTTGAAGCGTTAACAAATTAAATATAATTGGAAATGTATCGAAAAAATAAAATTGGATTGAAATAGTAATGGTTTGAATTGCAAATAAAATCAAAATAAGTGGAAATAAATTGGAAATGGCCCTGTAATAAATTGAATGAGCTGAATCTAAAAAGTTAAAGTGTATATTAACTGATCAAATAAATTTATAGTTTGAAATGGGTTTGGATTAAAATAGAATCAAGTTAAATTGAAGAGAGAAATTTGTTTGCAAAATGAAATAAGCATAAGTATAGGGAAAAAAAAGATTTGAATAAATCGAAGTGGATTAACTTAAGCTGAATAGATGAAGGAGAGTTGAATCGAATTCAACTTAAAACTAAGTATAATGATATTAGGTTGGATTTACATCAAGTGAAAATAAATTTGAATCGAAATAGAATTTGGTGGGTTATAAATAATATTTAAGGAAATGAAAATTCAAAATGGATTGAGTGGATAAACTAATTATATTGAATAAATAAATGGATGGAATAAATAAGAATTAAATGGAAGTGAACTTAAGTTTGAAGTGAAATAAGTTGAGTAAATTAACTTAAGTTGAGAATAATTAGAAGCTCGACTACAAGTAAAATTGGAAGACCATTAAATTAAAGCTTGGTTTGAATTAGTTCGGGAATGGGTAGTAATATGCAAGCTTGGAATGGGTCGAGCTAAATAAATGGTCGTGAATAAATTAAAATAAAAAGGAAATTAATTGGTAACGAAATATGGAGGTGGAACTTAAATTGGTTAAATGAAGTCGAATACCAATTTAATGTGGCAAATGTTTAGTTTGCAAATTAATTATGAAATAAGTATTTGATGTAACCAATATGATATGTTTCAAGATAAATAAATGGATTCAAATAAAATGAATGAGAATATAGCATGCAAAATAAATTGAAAGGAATAAATTAAAATGAAATCAAATTAAGTATAGATTGAATTGATATTAATTTAAAATAGTTATAAACTGAAATAAATATTCTTTTAAGTAAATAGCACTGAATTTGCATAAAAATAATTGTCGTTTGACGTAAACGAGATTATATAAATTCTATGGATTAACAGAAGTCAATAAAATTGGTTTTTGAATCAATCGTAATAAATATGGGTTTGTTTGGATGAATAATAAATTAAATGTAAACAATGGAGTGTAAATGAGTTTGCTTGGACTTAAAATGAATTTAAGTTAAGCAAGAGAGTTGTGAAATCATTTGAATTGAATAGGATAGTTTGAATATTGTTTGGAAGCATTCAAAATAAGTGTTGAAATATTTCATATGTGCTTATGGAAGTATATAATATGCACTGTTTATAGAATCCATGTTTTAGTTATTTATATATAAGTTAAATGCTATAAACTTTGTATATTTGTTACTTACATGTTTAAATTGAGTAAGTACAGGTACAGGAGAGCCGTATGGCTGGATTTGATCACGCAAAATGCTAAATAAATAACCGCTTTGCTTAAAATGTTAAATAAGGTACGCCTACGCAATACAAATAGGAAATATGAACTCTTTTTCTGTTTTCCGACCGTGTGGGTCGATATATATATATTTATATCTCTTGTCAAATTGCAAAAGCTCCTCCGTACAAAGGGTACTCTGCCAAAAATTTTCGAAAATTTTGGGAGTTAGAATATTTTTGAAATTTTTGGAAAATTTTGTTAACGACAAAACAATTTTAAATTGGAAATTGAAATAAGTTAGTAAATGAAACTAACTAAAATAATGACATGAATTAGTTATAAATGAAAAATAAAATTCAATATTTAAAATAAAGATAAATTGAATTCGTATGGAAATGAAAGAATCAATGTGAATAGAAATAGATATAAACTAAAGTGGGAGATGAAAATAAATATAAGAAACATATAAAATGCTTATACTAACTTAAGAAGGGAATGGTAAATTCTTGATTGGGAATTGATACTACAAATATAATCTAAGTTAATATTTGAATGAATAAATACTGACATTTTGTAAGAAAGTTGATATGATGTTTTGGGAATATTGTGATTGGATATTAGTGCTAAGCAGGATATGCAGGTAACATAAAGGGAAAAGAGAATTGATTTTGATTTCAGAAGATAAATTTGAAATGCTCGACAAAAAGGTATGTATTTAAATTTGGTGTGAAATTTGATTGGGTTATTGGATCGAGCCACTTGGCGTTTTTGTTTTCTTTTTTTTGGATTTGGGAGGCCGTAGAGCCATTTTGTAGTTGTACCGAGCTAGCCGCACAAAGGAGGCGCTGGCAAAAATTTTCGGAAATTTAGAGAGTTAGAAAAATTTTGAGAAAATTTTGATAATTCAAAATTTGGTTTTTAAATTGAAACTTGAATGGTTAAAAAAATAGTATAGTTTGAAACCATGGGAAAGTTGAGAAGTTGAAAAGAATAATAATGGGTCTTTAATAAAAGAATATGTTATGGCAAGTTAATTAGACTGTTTGGTTTTGAAAAATAGTAATAGGTATGGGACATTCTTCCTAACTAGTAATTTCGGGGACGAAATTCTTTTAAGGGGGGAGGAATGTGACGACCCGCAATTTTGAGCATTTTAAATCGGAATATTTAATTGATTTTTAAATATTTAAAAGTTAATTATAACTTAAATTCAAATATCACTAATTATTTGATAATTAAATTATTGAATTAAACAAATTAAAGTTGAGTAAATTACGGAATCTGGAATTTTAAGACTGCTAAAAATAATTTGAAGGCTCATAAAATTTATATTGACAATACTGAAGATAATAGAAGTTGTAAAATTGAAATTAACAGTGGTTTGTTCAGTTTTAAAATTTTATAGTTTAAATTGAATTTAAAAATAGCCTTCCGAGGCGCAGTCTCGGAATTCGACGAAACTAGTTCCATTGGGTCTGTAATATTGAATTATTATTGGATTTTAAATTTCGTATTGATTGGGGTTGTTATGTGAGCGTACGATACATAAACGTGTTGGAAATTTTCATCGAAAATTCTATTTAAAATTTTAATTATCTTGTAACGCTTCGATTTTTCGTTGCCGAAAAACCGAATAGTTATGGGTTTTAGAAAAAGAAAAGAAAAGAAAACAGAAAATAAAGGTAGAAGATAGAGGGAGAAGAAAATAGAAAATTTTAAAATAGAAGAAAAAAGAGAAAATAGAGAAGAGATAGAAAAACAGAACGGAATAGAAAACAACAGAACAACATCAGAATCTCACAATTCGCAGCGGAACAACATATAATAATAAATGAATAATCTTTAAACAAAGAACTATATCAGTTATTACATTTTATACATTACATTACATCATCTCATCATATCATCAGAGTGTACAACAACAAACAGTGCAGCGGAAAAAGAAATACTATATAGTAGTAATACGCCATGCCATCCAGCTTGCCTCCAGCAACTCCAGAATATCCAGAATATCCTGATAAACCTTAACTCTCGACTGCCCGTGTGGAAATTGGTGGGCACCCAGAGTTTAGGAAGGAAAACAATAAACTCCAAGTCAGTCATGTGACTGGTGTGAGAACTCAAAACAGTTTATTTATCTTTAAAATCAAAATAGAGGAATATTTTTAATCAATTCGCAATGCTTTTAAAAATGAGACTACCATAAGGCCTCCCGCACACACACACAATGCAAACGCAGAATCGGAGGAGATTTCTCCTTATGATAGTCAAAGATGCTTGATACGCATTTAAAATAACATTTGATATTATTACTAGTGCATAGTGTAGAAGAAATTCATTTCGAAAGTAGGATATAAATCTTAGCCAACATACGACCATTATCGTATGCCTACTATAGCTAACTATGTTCAATAGCAGGTTACCGCCACATTCCATAGCAGGTTATACAACTAAAACCGTACAAGTCACGTATTGTTTCTTTGGATTTCCAACAAATGGTCAGGCCAAGGAACTTCCCATTGCCACATGAGAATGCCTCTGGAAAGACATCCCCGAGAACCAAACCGGAACTCTGCCAACACAAGGCCGGGTTACCCCTAACTGGGTAACTACTGACACGAGCACGCCATTCCCCGATCGTAAACGACCTTTCTCACGGGATCCCGAAAACCAACAACCACAAAGTAATAAATTCGTAGTAACCACATAGGTTAAATATCTGGGCTCCATACCATGATACCACCTCTATCCAGAAGGAAATGTACATACCCTAAAGGGTGCTACCCCTCATAACCTTGCCGCATCTTTCCTGTTTTGACCATTTCCGGGGTGTGAGGTTCGACGAAGTCACGTCCACAAAAACATACTTTATACAAAAGCCATGCTTTGGGTCAACAAATGATCAACACAATGATCACTAAGATAGACGATCAAATAAATGATCCTATCACAATAATCAACACAATGATCATTTCAGCATCACTCAGCATATCACATTACCAAATTGGGAATATATCGCTGATAACTTCAACTATATAACCTCTGAGCTCGTACGTCTCAGAGAAGGGTGTTAAGCTAAAAGAATAAATTCTTCGCCACCAACAGAAATATATTTGAATGAAATCGGCTTTATATCTCAACTTGTAATGTCAGACATACAATCCATACAAGTCTGTTCCGGGATCGAACAAAACCGAAGGCACTTACAAAGAAGTCCTTGCAATCCGGATATTCACAATCCTGATCGGATTCACCATCACATATGGAGAACTCTATACCGTAGCTACTCGGTGCAGAGTAAATCGACAGGTCATCCTATCGCTCTCGCAAATACCGGGTCTTCAACACCGATCTTCAATGCAATTCACAATGACGTATCACATATTCGGAATGGGTTATACGACCCCATGGTCCTTTCCCGGTTAACCCGAATAGTGAGCGCTTATTCAAAAATAAGTGTAGCATTCACATTCAAACAAATCACATCAATTACCCATTCAAAGGGAAATATTGATAGTCGGTTATTGAACTATCACTGGATATGCACACATCACCAGATTCCAAATAATTTTCCAAATTATTTATTTCACAAAATATCTTTACAAGATATATAATTTCAATACTTCAAAAATAAATCAATATTTATTTTTAAACAAATTCCACTTTCTTTATAAATTCCTTAGTGAATTTATAATTCCAAAATATCAATGAATATTCGATTTCAATTATTCATTTCAATATTTCTTTTCAATTTATCTTCAAAAGGATAAATTCTAGATATCATTTCATATTGGAAAAACATTTCCATACTTATTTAATAAGTAATTCACAAATTTTATTTATTTTCAACACCTAGAAAATATTCACTATACTTCAATCGAAATTAAGTATATATTTCATTCTTTAAGGAAATCATTCACTTAAACATATTTATTTGGGCCAAAACGAATGTTGCGTAGAACATCGTTACGACAACCCAAAATCACTAGTATAGGGATTCGAAATTAAATAGATATATAAATCCCAATACTATACAAAACATTTCCTTTCGGAAATCATTTACTATAACAACAGTGTTATAGTCCATCATCTCCATTTATTTCTCGAAAACGTCTATTTCAACAATAAATGTTGAAATCTATGGTTTCGAATCTCAACACATTTTAAAACATTGTTCAATCGTTTTAATTCTATTTAAAACATCCAAATCCAAAACAATTTCTTTAACGTGTTATTCACTATTCAAAAACGTGAATATACTTCATTAACAATTTCATCCTTTTATTCATTTTATTTTAAAGTATTATTCACAGTCAAAAACGTGAATATAACTCCATAAATAAATCATAACAATTTACTTATCAAAATAAGTCGTTTGTGAATTTATAAAACAACGTTTATAAATTCCATTTCTGTTTATTTATAAAAACTTCCTTTTTATAAATCCTTTTATTAACCTATTCCAGTTTATAACTCACTTATAAACTAAAAGTTCATATTATAAGTTAAATACTTATAAAACGATTATTTTACAAAATCGTTCTTTTAAACTTCATAGTTATAAATCTTATAACTTATAAGATTCAATTATTCATCCTAATATATTCTTTAATAATTTCACAAAACTTATAAATCTTACTATTTATAAATTTCATTTATAACTTCACCATTTATAATTTTATAAATTCCATTCATTTACAAAATTTATTTTCACTTCATTCAAACACTTATAAAAACTCGTTTTATAATGTCAATATTTCAATTTATAAATATCCATTTATAAATCTCTTAATATAAATCAATTTATATTATTCTTTAAAACGACTTTAATCTCCTTTATTATTTCACCATTTTGATTCATAAAATAATTAAATTTTATAAATCCTATATTTAAACTTTTCACAATAATTCTAAAATATCTCGATTTAACTATTTTATAAATCAATAGCATCATATTCTCAAAAATCAGTTTTTAACTATTTTTCTCAAAAATCATAATTTTTATAACATTAAAAATTATGACGTTTATTTATTTAAAATGGATCAATTCCAAAATATAGTATATTCTCAAAAATCACTTTAAAAATCATTTTAAAATTCCAAATTTGGTCCAATGATGCTACACACCAAATAGTCAATCACGACTACAACGATATCATATATCAATATGAAAATCCATCAAATATCAAAATATCTGAAATCAAATAAATACTGTTGAGGAATCCTGTTGGATCCCTCCAACCTGTTTTCCTGCATCCAAAAACATTAGCACAATACCAATTTCGCTCCAGTACGAAATTATCGCGGTATATGTTCTTATTAAATATTATCCGCTTAATAACGGCGTAATAGGGTCTCATCCGCTAAAAAATGCGGGGAATCAACAACTGCAATATATACATATGCCAATATATATATATATTGATATTATATATAATACCAATTTCACTGTTTATGAAATATTCGCGGTATATGTTTTTATTAAATAACATCCGCTTACTAACGGCGTATAATGTCTATTTTAACAATCAATAGATATCAATCAACATTCAAACATGCATTCAAATATTTTAAATCTAACTATTTAAAATAAAATCGAAACCGATTCGATTGAGTGAGAAGTTCTCACCTTGATTTCAATTTCGTTTTAGCGATTATTTCGAATAAAATTAAACGTGCGTTTAATTTTACCCGAAATTCTCACTGACTTCGATCAACTCCAAACCAACTCCATCGCGTAGTGCTCGTCCATACGATTCCAACGCAATTGAGTTTGCATTTTTTCGACCTCGTATGAAAAAGATATTGATTTTTGAAGTTACACGTATTTATATTAACAAATTTCACAATTTCTTTTATAATTTATAACCTATTCAATTTCTGGCCACAAGATCCATCTCCCCTTCAATCTGGGCCGTCCCCTACCTCTCTCCATCCTCTCCTCATTCACGTTAATTTGCTCCAGGGAACAACCGCAAGCACAAACCCATGAACAAGCAACTAGGGTTCGACTTTGTAACCTCCACGCTCGACGAAACTTCATCAAACCACTTGCAAATCGAAGCTCTTCGCGAGAGCTACCACCACCATCCCCCACCTGAAGCTCGGCCACCTCTACAGCCCCAAAATGCACGCGTGACCTGCTGCAAACGGCCCCACATAGCTCCTCCATCGTCGCTCCAAATTCGATCATCACCGTATGGAATCGAAGCTCTCGTCGAGCTCTTCGACTTTGTAGTTGAGCACTTCGCGTAATTCCTTACGGATTGAGAGAGATTAATGAATGAACTTTGACAATTTCTGGCCCTTCATTTTGTTAGTGGCGGCTAGGGTTAAAAAATTAGGGTTTTGTTATTATTTTTTTAATTTATGAAGAGGTGGGTGCTATTTATAAGAGAACGAACGACACTATTCATCCGGAAATTCCAAACTCCGATTTACGCGCCGTAACTAGCATTTCTAAGGTTTACCCCGCGTTCCGGACATAATGGAACAGGTTTCGGAAGCTAATTCGGACATCTGTGCGAGTTATGGCTGTAAATGCTCAATTTAAATTAAACCGATTTAACTCGATTTCTAGGCGTTTTAATTTGTAACGGACAAACGGTAAATCCAATTGACTTGAAATTTGAAACCTTACAATAATATCACATTATGGATCCGATGAAACTGGTTTCGTCGAAATCCGGGACTTTTTGAAAAATGGCTATTTTCACTCGCCAAATTAATATTAAAAATAATTCGATGCGTTTCGAGCTGCCACGATCAAACGATAGCTCCGATTGACACGAAATTTGAAATCCGGTAATAACTAACCATTACGGATCCAATGGAACTGGTTTCGTTCAATTCCGAGACTGTTCAAAAATTGACTATTTTTACTAGTCGATTTAAATATTAAAATATTCAATTTTCACAAATTTACTTTAAATTCGATTTTAAAAGTTCTAAAATATCATTCTAACTCCAACATGATAAAATAAAATTTTACAAATCATTTTCAATCATATTTAACCCTATTTTCAATTATTTCCATAATTTAACATTTTAAATTATCGATTTAATTATCCAATTAAATCCAATAATTCAAAATAAAATTATTCGACTTATAAATTTACTTATTAATATTTAAAATTAATTAAATATTCAAATTTTAATTTCTAAAAATTCTGGGTCGTTACAATCTTCCCCCCTTAAAAGAATTTCGTCCTCGAAATTACAAGTAAGAAAAGTTATAGAATTTATTAATTTTCCCAAAATTCATAGTTAAACTTCTTATAAATACTTTACTAAGTTTTCGAATCATACTTAGTTATCTTTTCAAAAACAACTTCTATTGTTTAACTTTCAATTCCAAAATCAAAGTTTAAGTTTTCAAAATTTTTCAATTTTCTCAAATTTTTTCTAACGCCTTTAATTTTCGGAAAAATTCGCCATAGTCTCCTTTGCGCGGCTCGATCCGAAAAAAAAAATGACAGTATATATATCACAAATATACATCTCATCAAGTAATGAGGCATCCCGCAGGGAAAAAAGTGTAAAAGTACGATATTTAATCCGAGATATGTACCTTATATTTTATTAGCAAGCATATACGGCTAATATAGCGCAAAAGCGAGCTCCAAATGCGAAGCAAACGCGATCCGCACCTACTAATTACTCAACAAACAACATGAGAATCATGCATATAGACAATAGTATCAATATACAACATATAGTAACATAATAACTATATATGTCAACATAGCAAATGCAACATATTCAAACATCAACCAACTATCATCCATAACCAATAGATATTCATTCATACTTTAATATTAATGAATTGGTTTTCAATTTAATCACATTTGATTCATATACAGTGGATGTTTACTAATATTCATTTTCAATTAGTTTGCATTCACTAATTCATATTCAAGTTGGTTCACTTCCAATTCAAATTCAATTCATTTAAGATTCACTTAACTTCCGATTGAATTTCAATTACTTTAGCTTTCAATTTTATTAAATCAATTTCATTAACACTTAATGAATTATATACAATCAACTAACAATTATATAACAACCAATGTATATTAAATACAACCAAATTCCTTTGCTTACAATTAATTTAATTAATTGATTTTCATTCAATTATTCAACTTTCTAATAACATTAGATTTTAATGAATTACACTTATATTCATTATTTCATATCAACTTAATTCCATATCACTTAAGTTATACTTCCATTTAACTTTTAAATTCATTTTTATTTACAACTCATATTCATAAATATATTCATATAGTTTCACTTCCTTATATATATAAGTTTATTTCTCAATTGTAAATCACATTAATTATAATTCAATTCTTATAATTCTTTTGCTTATACAATTATTCTTTTATTTAGATTATTCAAACAACTAAACAATCAACTTATATACACTTTAATAATTCTGAAAAATTATTCCTTTTATATATAAAATATAATCAAGGTAAAATTATTTCATTTACCCAATTTTTAAAAACAATATTATGTCGAATTGTTCTATTCAAGTGTTTAGAGATTCCTATCAACAACGTTAATTACTCGTATTAACCAGAATCTATATACCACTCAACAAACCAATCATCACAATATAAAACAATTTCATATTCACTAACAAATACGCTCTCATAGCTATTATTACACCCAACTCAATCTAGAGTACTACTGACTCTATCTCTATTGAGAATACCCAACAGAACCATGGTTGTCGCTTAACCATAAGCTCTGATACCAAATGTAACGCTTCGATTTTTCGTTGCCGAAAAACCGAATAGTTATGGGTTTTAGAAAAAGAAAAGAAAAGAAAACAGAAAATAAAGGTAGAAGATAGAGGGAGAAGAAAATAGAAAATTTTAAAATAGAAGAAAAAAGAGAAAATAGAGAAGAGATAGAAAAACAGAACGGAATAGAAAACAACAGAACAACATCAGAATCTCACAATTCGCAGCGGAACAACATATAATAATAAATGAATAATCTTTAAACAAAGAACTATATCAGTTATTACATTTTATACATTACATTACATCATCTCATCATATCATCAGAGTGTACAACAACAAACAGTGCAGCGGAAAAAGAAATACTATATAGTAGTAATACGCCATGCCATCCAGCTTGCCTCCAGCAACTCCAGAATATTCAGAATATCCTGATAAACCTTAACTCTCGACTGCCCGTGTGGAAATTGGTGGGCACCCAGAGTTTAGGAAGGAAAACAATAAACTCCAAGTCAGTCATGTGACTGGTGTGAGAACTCAAAACAGTTTATTTATCTTTAAAATCAAAATAGAGGAATATTTTTAATCAATTCTCAATGCTTTTAAAAATGAGACTACCATAAGGCCTCCCGCACACACACACAATGCAAACGCAGAATCAGAGGAGATTTCTCCTTATGATAGTCAAAGATGCTTGATACGCATTTAAAATAACATTTGATATTATTACTAGTGCATAGTGTAGAAGAAATTCATTTCGAAAGTAGGATATAAATCTTAGCCAACATACGACCATTATCGTATGCCTACTATAGCTAACTATGTTCAATAGCAGGTTACCGCCACATTCCATAGCAGGTTATACAACTAAAACCGTACAAGTCACGTATTGTTTCTTTGGATTTCCAACAAATGGTCAGGCCAAGGAACTTCCCATTGCCACATGAGAATGCCTCTGGAAAGACATCCCCGAGAACCAAACCGGAACTCTGCCAACACAAGGCCGGGTTACCCCTAACTGGGTAACTACTGACACGAGCACGCCATTCCCCGATCGTAAACGACCTTTCTCACGGGATCCCGAAAACCAACAACCACAAAGTAATAAATTCGTAGTAACCACATAGGTTAAATATCTGGGCTCCATACCATGATACCACCTCTATCCAGAAGGAAATGTACATACCCTAAAGGGTGCTACCCCTCATAACCTTGCCGCATCTTTCCTGTTTTGACCATTTCCGGGGTGTGAGGTTCGACGAAGTCACGTCCACAAAAACATACTTTATACAAAAGCCATGCTTTGGGTCAACAAATGATCAACACAATGATCACTAAGATAGACGATCAAATAAATGATCCTATCACAATAATCAACACAATGATCATTTCAGCATCACTCAGCATATCACATTACCAAATTGGTAATATATCGCTGATAACTTCAACTATATAACCTCTGAGCTCGTACGTCTTAGAGAAGGGTGTTAAGCTAAAAGAATAAATTCTTCGCCACCAACAGAAATATATTTGAATGAAATCGGCTTTATATCTCAACTTGTAATGTCAGACATACAATCCATACAAGTCTGTTCCGGGATCGAACAAAACCGAAGGCACTTACAAAGAAGTCCTTGCAATCCGGATATTCACAATCCTGATCGGATTCACCATCACATATGGAGAACTCTATACCGTAGCTACTCGGTGCAGAGTAAATCGACAGGTCATCCTATCGCTCTCGCAAATACCGGGTCTTCAACACCGATCTTCAATGCAATTCACAACGACGTATCACATATTCGGAATGGGTTATACGACCCCATGGTCCTTTCCCGGTTAACCCGAATAGTGAGCGCTTATTCAAAAATAAGTGTAGCATTCACATTCAAACAAATCACATCAATTACCCATTCAAAGGGAAATATTGATAGTCGGTTATTGAACTATCACTGGATATGCACACATCACCAGATTCCAAATAATTTTCCAAATTATTTATTTCACAAAATATCTTTACAAGATATATAATTTCAATACTTCAAAAATAAATCAATATTTATTTTTAAACAAATTCCACTTTCTTTATAAATTCCTTAGTGAATTTATAATTCAAAAATATCAATGAATATTCGATTTCAATTATTCATTTCAATATTTCTTTTCAATTTATCTTCAAAAAGATAAATTCTAGATATCATTTCATATTGGAAAAACATTTCCATACTTATTTAATAAGTAATTCACAAATTTTATTTATTTTCAACACTTAGAAAATATTCACTATACTTCAATCGAAATTAAGTATATATTTCATTCTTTAAGGAAATCATTCACTTAAACATATTTATTTGGGCCAAAACGAATGTTGCGTAGAACATCGTCACGACAACCCAAAATCACTAGTATAGGGATTCGAAATTAAATAGATATATAAATCCTAATACTATACAAAACATTTCCTTTCGGAAATCATTTACTATAACAACAGTGTTATAGTCCATCATCTCCTTTTATTTCTCGAAAACGTCTATTTCAACAATAAATGTTGAAATCTATGGTTTCGAATCTCAACACATTTTAAAACATTGTTCAATCGTTTTAATTCTATTTAAAACATCCAAATCCAAAACAATTTCTTTAACGTGTTATTCACTATTCAAAAACGTGAATATACTTCATTAACAATTTCATCCTTTTATTCATTTTATTTTAAAGTATTATTCACAGTCAAAAACGTGAATATAACTCCATAAATAAATCATAACAATTTACTTATCAAAATAAGTCGTTTGTGAATTTATAAAACAACGTTTATAAATTCCATTTCTATTTATTTATAAAAACTTCCTTTTTATAAATCCTTTTATTAACCTATTCCAGTTTATAACTCACTTATAAACTAAAAGTTCATATTATAAGTTAAATACTTATAAAACGATTATTTTACAAAATCGTTCTTTTAAACTTCATAGTTATAAATCTTATAACTTATAAGATTCAATTATTCATCCTAATATATTCTTTAATAATTTCACAAAACTTATAAATCTTACTATTTATAAATTTCATTTATAACTTCACCATTTATAATTTTATAAATTCCATTCATTTACAAAATTTATTTTCACTTCATTCAAATACTTATAAAAACTCGTTTTATAATGTCAATATTTCAATTTATAAATATCCATTTATAAATCTCTTAATATAAATCAATTTATATTATTCTTTAAAACGACTTTAATCTCCTTTATTATTTCACCATTTTGATTCATAAAATAATTAAATTTTATAAATCCTATATTTAAACTTTTCACAATAATTCTAAAATATCTCGATTTAACTATTTTATAAATCAATAGCATCATATTCTCAAAAATCAGTTTTTAACTATTTTTCTCAAAAATCATAATTTTTATAACATTAAAAATTATGACGTTTATTTATTTAAAATGGATCAATTCCAAAATATAGTATATTCTCAAAAATCACTTTAAAAATCATTTTAAAATTCCAAATTTGGTACAATGATGCTACACACCAAATAGTCAATCACTACTACAACGATATCATATATCAATATGAAAATCCATCAAATATCAAAATATCTGAAATCAAATAAATACTGTTGAGGAATCCTGTTGGATCCCTCCAACCTGTTTTCCTGCATCCAAAAACATTAGCACAATACCAATTTCGCTCCAGTATGAAATTATCGCGGTATATGTTCTTATTAAATATTATCCGCTTAATAACGGCGTAATAGGGTCTCATCCGCTAAAAAATGCGGGGAATCAACAACTGCAATATATACATATGCCAATATATATATATATATATATTGATATTATATATAATACCAATTTCACTGTTTATGAAATATTCGCGGTATATGTTTTTATTAAATAACATCCGCTTACTAACGGCGTATAATGTCTATTTTAACAATCAATAGATATCAATCAACATTCAAGCATGCATTCAAATATTTTAAATCTAACTATTTAAAATAAAATCGAAACCGATTCGATTGAGTGAGAAGTTCTCACCTTGGTTTCAATTTCGTTTTAGCGATTATTTCGAATAAAATTAAACGTGCGTTTAATTTTACCCGAAATTCTCACTGACTCCGATCGACTCCAAACAAACTCCATCGCGTAGTGCTCGTCCATACGATTCCAACGCAACTGAGTTTGCATTTTTTCGACCTCGTATGAAAAAGATATTGATTTTTGAAGTTACACGTATTTATATTGACAAATTTCACAATTTCTTTTATAATTTATAACCTATTCAATTTCTGGCCACAAGATCCATCTCCCCTTCAATCTGGGCCGTCCCCTACCTCTCTCCATCCTCTCCTCATTCACGTTAATTTGCTCCAGGGAACAACCGCAAGCACAAACCCATGAACAAGCAACTAGGGTTCGACTTTGTAACCTCCACGCTCGACGAAACTTCATCAAACCACTTGCAAATCGAAGCTCTTCGCGAGAGCTACCACCACCATCCCCCACCTGAAGCTCGGCCACCTCTACAGCCCCAAAATGCGCGCATGACCTGCTGCAAACGGCCCCACATAGCTCCTCCATCGTCGCTCCAAATTCGATCATCACCGTATGGAATCGAAGCTCTCGTCGAGCTCTTCGACTTTGTAGTTGAGCACTTCGCGTAATTCCTTACGGATTGAGAGAGATTAATGAATGAACTTTGACAATTTCTGGCCCTTCATTTTGTTAGTGGCGGCTAGGGTTAAAAAATTAGGGTTTTGTTATTTTTTTTTTTAATTTACGAAGAGGTGGGTGCTATTTATAAGAGAACGAACGACACTATTCATCCGGAAATTCGAACTCCGATTTACGCGCCGTAACCAGCGTTTCTAAGGTTTACCCCGCGTTCCGGACACAATGGAATAGGTTTCGGAAGCTAATTCGGACATCTGTGCAAGTTATGGCTGTAAACGCTCAATTTAAATTAAACCGATTTAACTCGATTTCTAGGCGTTTTAATTTGTAACGGACAAACGGTAAATCCAATTGACTTGAAATTTGAAACCTTACAATAATATCACATTACGGATCCGATGAAACTAGTTTCGTCGAAATCCGAGACTTTTTGAAAAATGGCTATTTTCACTCGCCAAATTAATATTAAAAATAATTCGATGCGTTTCGAGCTGCCACGATCAAACGATAGCTCCGATTGACACGAAATTTGAAATCCGGTAATAACTAACCATTACGGATCCAATGGAACTGGTTTCGTTCAATTCCGAGACTGTTCAAAAATTGACTATTTTTACTAGTCGATTTAAATATTAAAATATTCAATTTTCACAAATTTACTTTAAATTCGATTTTAAAAGTTCTAAAATATCATTCTAACTCCAACATGATAAAATAAAATTTTACAAATCATTTTCAATCATATTTAACCCTATTTTCAATTATTTCCATAATTTAACATTTTAAATTATTGATTTAATTATCCAATTAAATCCAATAATTCAAAATAAAATTATTCGACTTATAAATTTACTTATTAATATTTAAAATTAATTAAATATTCAAATTTTAATTTCTAAAAATTCTGGGTCGTTACAATCTATTCACGTGCTGATCACCATCCGCTGTTTTTCCTTCAAATCGCTGCCTCCCCTCATACATATTATCATCATCGTGTCTCTCTTTCTCTTATCATGCAGGCTTCATTACCTTAAATGAATTCACTGAAACCTCCTTCTTCATAATCGAATACTCAATTGAAAAAGATTAATGGCCGCGTCTTCCTTCTTCTGTAAGACGAGCCTTCTAATAAACCTAGCACCCTTCTTCTTTTCTTCTATTCGAATGATTCTTCAGAAAAAAATTTCTAAATCGAAAACAATGGTCGAATTCCACTTCGGCTATAAATGAAAAAAAAGGGGTAAATCGAATCAGTAAGTTCGGAGGGGAGCTTCACGCGCGTGCGAATCGAGGAGTCGAGGCAGCTCGAGCTCTCGAGCAAGGCCGGCGGTCGCGTTCAATATTAGGGTTCGAGGGCGGCGAACTCTTTCGCGATCGAGTTCGTTTACGGCGTCGCTCGAGATGGAGGGTGGATTTAGGGTTGGTGCGCGGCGCGTGGGCTTAGGGAGGAGCGCGTATGGCGGCAAGGTGATAACAGCGAGGTAGTCGTTTTTAATTTATTTTCTAGTTAAATCTAATTTAAATCCATATGCTGGATGATGTAAAAAGGAAAAAAATATATGCAGATTGGTTACAGTAAAATATTAAGCAATTGTGTTTTTATCTTATATAATGAATACAGACAATATTATTTTATGTATGAATGCAAATTTTAATTTATATGTATATACAGGAAGCTGAAGAAAATGTGTAATAATAACATAAGTAGACATACTCACATTTTAAATTTACTAGTTTATTTTAAAATAAATTATTAAGGTGGTTTATTTGTTCTATTAGCATAATTAATTTATTTTAGTTTCTAAAACTAATCTATTTTGGATTCGAAGATGGAGCAGTGAAGTGCAAGGGCTAGTCGCTACTAATCCTGAGGATATTTCCAAAATGGATGTAGTAGGAATAGTGCCTTCGGTTCTGTTCGAACCCGGGATGGACTTGTATGGATGAATGCTTGCGAAACATCGTTAGGTGGACGATGGGCATTCTAAGGGATATGTTCTAAAAAGGTAACGCGTAGCCTCAAGCCTCATAAAATGGGAATGACTGAAAATCAAGGGTTATGCAGCAAGGCTAGGTGGGTAGCACCCAAGCAGAGTGAGGTCATCCCTGTCTAGATGTCCCTTTTTATATTCGGCTTAGTGGGTGGTTGCCGATCCCAACCGCGGGATGATCTCACTCGGGATTATCCAGTAAGGGGTAGTCCCGGTCTTGTGTTGCAGGGGAGCGGGCGTACTCCTCGGTACTGTGATCTATGACACGTACTGTGACAGGTGGTACCCCGGTGCCTAGTCATTAGTTGGAAATCCATTCATCCTACGAGCCTTGTACGAGTTTTGTTTGTATTACCCACTCTATGGCTAGTAGCTGGAATTTAATAGATGTAACAATTTCGGCTATTTTATAAGTATTTGTATATAGACCCTATTATAATATCAGAGGATTTATAGAAAAATTGATTTAGCTATCGTAAGGTAAAAACCCGACATGTTTATTTGTGGCATGGTCTTACGAGATGCTTTTTTTTTCAAAGGATTTTTGAAACTTTAATAATCAATTGGTTGTGATTTTCTCACGCTGGTATTCCAGACTGACTCGGGTGTTATTTAACTGTAATGCTTGGGTCAGACCGAGTATTATAGGATACAGGATATGATGCTGTGGAGCTCAGGAGACGAGCTGGATGTCAATACGAATTTCCTTAGTTGGTTATGTATATATATTCCGTTGTGTTGAGTTGCTGTGTATATCCATATGTATGTTGTTGTTGTTGTGATTGATGTACTCTGATGATGATGTTATACATATATATATATATATATATATATATATATATATATATACACAGATAAATTTGATTTTGTGTAAAGATCATCTATTATATTTTATTCTGCTATGATGGTTAGATTCTGTTGTTGATTTTCTATTTTCTTCTTCTACCTCTTCTTCTTTAACCCAAAATGGTTCGTATTTCTGTGCAACTTGAGTTGATTGTTGTAGTATAGTGTTGACTCAAGGAGTACGGATTTGCCGGCTGTTACAAAACACAAACCAGGCTAATGTATTAAGTTTTCTTCCATCTCCAAAATTATCAAATCCAAACCTGAAACCTGAAAATAAAGAAAAAATCAGGAATATGAAAGCATTATGCAAACTTCAATCTGAAACAAGCCTCAAACCTGGAAACAGAGATAAATTTGTCAAAACAAAATTGAAGCAAGAATACAAATCAAAGAAAATAAAACCTGGAATCAAAACAGAGTGCAAATCAAAACAGCTGCAGTAAGATCATTTTCAGTTTGAAATTGAAAAAGTAAAATTCAACTCAAACAAGCTGGACAGAAAGCAAAACTGGAAACCCAAAAAAATGCAAGGACCGGATCTATTTCAACTTAATAACCATCAAAACCATCAGATCAAAGATCAAAGTTTCAAGCTTCCAGTTTTCAAATGATCAACTTGCAATTCCAGGCTCGAAATCTTTTCCTCCGTCCTCCGTCCTCTGTCTTCATTTTTAAGGTGAGCAAACTACATTTTTATGTTTTAAATCTGGCCTCAATCTTGATTTCATGTGATGATGACAGTTTAATGGTTATGATAAATGCTTGAATGCTGTTGTGAGAAATGAGGAATGAAAGTAAATTATGTTTGCATGTTTGTTTAGTGTATGCATGTCTATAATATGCATATACTTATCTGTTTCAAAGTACAGAGATACTTACCTTTGCTAAAAATATGTACAGACTTATATGAAGGAAGGAAGAGGAAAAAAATTCAACTGCTCTTTACATAATGAATTTTAGGCTTTGATTTAAAAAGGAAAAATGTTTGTAAGACCATATCATCAATTTTAAAATAAATTCAAGTATTTAAATTGGGTATCCATAAAACAATAAACTATAGTGATGACCCTTTAAAATCAGATAAATTGATGGTCAAAGATTTATGTTTTGAATATATAGTTGGATTTAAGTTTGGAAATTATGAATTTTGATAATATTTTGAAGATTTAAAAGCTTGGGAATATCGAGTATATGTAAGTTGATCAAAATTGGGTCTTCGGTTAACTTCTGATGATCGCGTGAACTACGGAAGTCGTGGTTGATGCTGGATGAGGCTGGAGCATTGGGGACCGTGGGAAAAATCGTTGATGATTTTTTAGTGTGTCGTGGTTGGCAAACGACGATGATATAGGGTTTTAACCTAGTATTGTTCGATATGGATGAAGAGACGATTTTGGTCATCGCCATTGGGTCGAGTTGCACCGGACCTATGGGAATCGAAGCTGTGGAGTTTGACAAAGTTTCTGTTGGAATGGCGTGGTCAATGATGGCCGGAATCATCGACGAGGGAAGGATTTTCTGATCGTATGTGGTTCCAGTTTTCGTCGTTCAACTCGTTTTTTGAATCACAGTGAAGTTGAGGGTGTTGCTTGGTCGAGGTTGACGAGGGGGTCACCGGTGACTTGTCGAGGGTCTTTGTGATGATCGGAGACATTCCGATCATTTGTGCACGTATATATGTATCACTGTGTGAATGTTGAAGATGGGTTTAAAGAAGGAGTTTTCTCGGATTTGAACTCGAAGGAAATCACGAGATGACTCAAAGCAAGTGAGAGAGAGGGGAGCTCAAAGTATGGCTCGAGTGAAATTTTGATGGGCTCGGGTTTTTAAAGATTAAATTTCCAGTTTTTTAAATTTTAAAAGGAATATGTTTTTCGGTTTTAAATTTGTTTTAAAATAAATATTGACCAAGTTTTGAATCGAAATTATAAACTAGTTTTAAAATTAGTGTCAAAGATTTGAAAGTTTGAAATGTTTTCAAAATTGTTTTGGTAATTAATAATTTTATATTAGTTAACTAATTTAAATTCAAATAACAAGTATTTTCAAAATTATAATGTTGTGACGGGAAAAGTGATTGAGGAAGTGTTTTATTCCTTAATTAATCAAGAAGATTTTATATGATTTTGTATGGTAACAATTTCGAGTATTTATCTTGATTTAAAGGATGTAATTAAGTGATTAAGTAAGTATGAATTACTTTGTGAAATTGATTTAAGAAGCTAATTACTTTGTGTAATTTGATTAAAGATAATTTACTTAAAGGATAAAATTGATGATGGTAATTAAAGAATAATTAAATTCTTAATTGATGATTAAAGGTAATTAATTACTTAAAAATAACTACTTAATTAAAAAATAATTGATTTATGATTAATCAAGTAATTAAAAGAATAATTACTCAGTGTAACTAATTTATGATATAAGTGATTAAGGATAATCACTTAGTTTAATTTTAATTAATTTAATGATAATTGATTAAGGGTTAATTAATTAATGTAATTAAGGATAAATTAATTAAGATAATTAATTAAGAAATGATTTAATTAATGATGGTGATTAAGACTTAATCAATATGAATTAATGATAATTAATCATTGATTAAAGATAATTAATGAAAATAATAATGTAGTTAATTAATTTTAAACCACACGATTTATTCATCTTAATTGAAGATGGTCGATTGTTATTGAATGCTGTGTGGTGGATTGATATATTTGATATGTGTTGTGATGCTATGTAATATGAATTGCTTTGTGTTGTGCTGTGATATTTGTGATGAATATACTGCTATGTGAATACGAAAACCTTTTGGGCCGTAAAACGGCATTTGAATTTCGATGCGACAGGGAGTCGGATTCCAGTCAGTTGTCCGAAAACCACATCGAATCGTAATGATGAATCTTTGCGATTGATAAATTTACTTTATCTGTGAATCTGTGAATGAAGATAAGCGTTATAGATTATACCGCTTATCGATATTGGTATGATTAAATCTGTGATGATTAATGATGTTGCACTATTATTGTGTAAAACCCCTGGACTACACTATACACACACAAATATGGATTGCACGTGGAAATCGGTTAATTCACAGATTTTTAAAATAGTTTTGATTTGAATTTTAAATCCAAATGGTTTTGGAAATGGATTGGGTTTAAAGTGAAAAACTTTTGAAAAGGTGTTTTAAAAAATGAAAGTTATTTTGTATAACTTAATAAAGATTTGCAATTTGAATAATTTGATTTAAACTGAAGTTCAATATCTGAAATTTAATTTTATATCTGGTATTTATGACGCAAAAAGGATATACAAACTATAAATGTGTTTATATGTGTTTTTAAACCATTTTAAAAGTATGGTTTTGAGAATTTGAATTTAATCCAAGTTTATATTTGAAAGGCCTTAACTCGTGCAAATATAATCGGGTTTTCCAAAACGGAAACAAGTTGTTTCAAATAATAATAGCTTTTATATAAGAAAAGAATTTCCAAAATTATGATGAAAAGATTTCGAATTTGAAATTGAATGGTTTTGAAAGCTATAATTGAATCTTTGTGAAAGATAGTCGAACCCTATTTTGAAATTGAAGAGGATTTTTAATTGGTGTATCTTTTATATATAAAAGATTTGAAACGGGAATTATTTTGAGAGTTATAAATGAAACTTTGGAAATGATTTTGAAAGCTATGAAATGAGTCTTTGATTTAAAGACCGGATGAGTTAATCCAACTTGAGATGGAATTGTTTTGAAAAGCTATGAATGAATCTTTGTTAAAAATTGGTGATCCTTGTTTTAAATTGAAAAGGGGTTTTAAAGTGAATCTTTTGTTTAGAAGATTAAAGTGTGGAAATTTTTTAAACCATTGAAAGGTTTCTAGAAGTAAATCTTTTTGTTTAAAAGATTTGTAAATGGTAATTTTTTTAAACCATTTGAAAGATCGGGTTTTAAAGTTGTGACTTAACTAAAATCTCATTATCCATATGTTATTTAAATATTGCGCTCATTATTCGGTTTAGCCGGAAGAGGACCTTATGTCATATAATCCATTCCGAATAATGATATGATGATATGGATAGCATTTGAAGACAGGTGGTGAAGACCAGATACTTTCGAAAGCGAAAGGATGACCTGTCGAATGTCTCTGCACCAATTGGCCCCGGTATAGGGATTTGATCACCCATTGTGATGGGGAGTCCGGACATGGTTAGAAATTATCCAGATTGCAAGGGCTTCTTTGGAAGTGCCTTCGGGTCTATTCGAACCCGGAACAGACTAGTATGGATGTGTGTCTGACGTTACACTTTGAGATGTAAAGTTGGTTTCTATCAAATACATTTTTGTTTGGTGGCGGAGAATTTATTCTCTTAGCTTTGCACCCTTCTCTGAGAGTACGAGCTCAGAGGTTAGGTAGTTGATCGTTACTAGTCATACAATCCCAATTTGGTAATGTGGCATACGAAATGCTGCTGATCATTTGTTGATCGAAGCATGGCTTTTGTGAAAAGCGTAGCTTTGTGGACGAGACTTCGTCGGACCTCACAACCCGGTAATGGTCGAAATAGGAAAGATGCAGCAAGGTTATAGGGGGTAGCGCCCCTTAGGGTATGTTCATTTCCTTCTGGATAGAGGTGGTATCATGGTATGGAGCCCAAATACTTAACCAATGTGATTGCTGCAAATTTATTTCTTTGGGGTTGTTGGTATTGAGGATCCTCGGATAAAGGTTGTTTATGACCGGGGGATGGCATACTCGTGTATTATTACCTAGTTTTGCAGAGGTAACCTGGCCTTGTGTTGGCAGAGATCTGGTTAGGTTCTCGGGGAGTCCCTCTAGAGGCGTTCCCATGTAGCAATAGGAAGTTCCTTAGCCTGACCATTTGTTGGAAATCCAATCTCCATTACGCGCCTTGTACGGTTTTAGTTGTAGAACATGTCATCTAACATGGTAGCTATAGTAGGCATACTATAATGGTACGTATGTTGGCTAAGATTAATAATATACTTTCGAAATGTTTTCTACTATGCACTAATAATAATATCAAACCGTTTTCGCGTATCATGCATGTTTGACTATCATAAGGAGAAATCTCCCCCAAGTGTGCGATTGCATGGTGTGTGCGCCGGGAGGCCTTGTGGTAGTTTCATTTTCCAAAAAGCATTGCGGATTTCAAATTTTAAATTCCTTTGTTTGTTTGTTAAAAATAAACTGTTTTTATTTGCTCATACCAGTCACATGACTGACCCAGAGTTTATTGTTCCCTTTCTAAACTCTGGGTGCCCACAATTTTCCACACGGGCAGTCTATAGTTCGGTTTTTCAGATAGTAGATATAGATATCGATTCGGTAGCTTTCGGCTTTCTCTTTGATATTCTTTGAAGACTTTGGATATTGAAGTATTTGGTTAGGACGACTGACCTTTCTTAGCTTGATGCAACTTGATGGTGGTTCGAGCTATAATGGAGATTGCTGATATTAGTGTTTCTTCTGGAGTTTCAAGTTCTAATTATTTCCGCTGCTAGTTCATTGGGTTTTCTGCTGTAGCATTTCTTGTATCTCTGATTTTGATCATTGTTGTATATCATTCGATATTGTATTCATTGGAGTTGTATATGATATTCATTTCTTTTCTTCCGCTGTGTTGTTGTACTTGTTGTGTTATAAGCTCCGGCGAACCAGATTCGACGTTTGGATCTACAGCATTGGAATATGAGCGTCGTATTCGGTGCCGATTTTTGAAGGTCCAGTCAGGGTCGTTTCAACTTATTTCACACATCAATTTTCTAAGTACCAAAATTTATATTAAATAGTCCAATTCACCTAAATAATTTCATTCCAGCCTATTGATTTCACATGTTAATCTATAGAAAATTCGAAGTGGTTACGGATATTTTCCAATATTCGACTCTGGTCACTTCGAGTCCCATTCAAGACATCCAATACCATTCAATCATCCATAAGCGACTTGATCACTTCCAAATTAACTTAATTAATTCTAATTGAATTACTAACCTCAATCACTTAGATTCCTTCACTTAGCATTAATTAATTCCCAATCAATTAATTAATCATCCCTCAATTATCCTTCCTAACGAATCACCCTGGATTAATTATCCTTCAATTACATTCAAGTAATTATCTTTAATTAATTACACAAATTAATTTTTCTTAACCATAACAGTAATTAATTTTTCATTACTTCACACATTAATTAACTAAAATTAATTACATTAATCCTTAATTACTTATATTAATCAATTTCTCATAAATCACTTAGTATTCATTAATTAATCTTAGTTGATCAATTTTTAATTACGTCATTAATTATATAAATTAATGATTTCCCATTTACATTTCAATTTATCCTAATTTAATTTAATCACATTTAATAATTAATTATTAATTAAACCACAAATATTAATCACTCTTGATTTATCTCATCCTGTAATTATCCACTTTTTGTTTACTTCATTAAATAGATTAGTTATTCCTTAATTTATTATCTTAATTAATCTATTGATTAATTACATAAAGTAATTATACCCAACTTACTTCTATTAACAAATCATCATTTAACTTATTACATCCAGTAAGTATTTATTAATTACTTCCCCACGTAATTATATTTTATTAATTACATTAAGTAATTACCTATCAAACCACCCAATTTATTCTATTTATAATTTAGAATCCCAAATTATACTTATCCAATCATAACACAACACAATATAATACCCAAATTTATCTTTCGCCGTACATAAATAAAATGCATCATCAATTATGAAAATAATTTCTACATTGTGAGGAATCCAGTTGGATTCCTCCAACCTGTTTCCCTGCATCCACAGGTGTTAGCACAATACCAATTCCACTTCGAGGTGGAATATCGTGGTATATGAGATTTATACAATATCATCCGCTATTATGCGGCGCATAGGGTCTCATCCGCTATATAATGTGGGAAATCAATCACCCAACATACAATATATACTACTGTATATAATATAGCACATCAAATCAATTCAACCATCTAATTAATTATTTAAATTTAACCATTTAAATTTAAATAAAATCCAAAAGAGTGAGATTAACTCACCTTTGATTTTGCAATCCAAATCCGATCTTGACTTGTTTCCTCCAGATTTAAACCTTAGAGAAAGATGAACCCAGACTCTGTAGATCTTCCTCGTCATCGCGAAGTCGTTCGCAAAACCCCTTCCAATTGACGCCGACCAATCCCAAACTCGAAGATGCCACCACCAGAATCGCGATCGATTTCCCAGTGTTTGCGCGAGCCTCCGTACCTTCGGGAGAACCCACTGCTACAGCGAACGCCCACCTCGACATCGACCTTGCCGTAGCTCCCTCCACTCTGCCGCGTCACGCTTCCACTGACGAACGTGATGCACACCACGAGTCGACAACCCTAAAATTTCCGCCCTTCCATACCCAAATCGAACAAACTCCCCCTTTTTCCAAATGCGCGCGGGGCTCCATCACGGCATGAACGACCAAGCTCCTCACGCGTGCCCTAAATCTCGGTCGCCAAGTATTTTGAAATAAAAACTCGGCTTGAAAAGGTATTGGAGAGGAGATAGGCTCCAAAATTTCGATTTCGAACAAGACCTGAACTCGGCCATTTGATTTTTTTTCTTCCAATTTCGATCAGTAGGAAGAAAGGTATATACGGCTTTAATGTGAAGGGAGGCGGCTTTGTACACGTAGGGTGGCTGATGGAGACGTATAGGCTTTGACCTTTTATTATATATTTTTTATTCAAAATATCTCATATGATATGCAGGGAAATCTCGCTCTCCTACTAAGGTGTATCGCCTGGCGTTCTTAATGTTATACTGCTATTTTGAACGCAATGGAAAAGGTTTCGAAGGCTAATTCGATCATATGCGCAAGTTACGGGAATAAACGACCAATTTTAAATTAAATCGATTAAAATAGTCTCCATGCATTTTGAGCTGTCAGGGTCAAACGACAACTCCGATTGCTACGAAAATTGAAATCCGATAATAACTAACTATTACGGATCCAATGGAACTGGATTCGTCGAATTCCAAGACTGTGCCTCGTAAGGCTATTTTTTAACTGAACAAATCGCCTTTAAATTAAATTTCAACCATTCTATTATATTCAGTATCATCATTATAAATTTTATAAGCCTTCAAATTATTTTTAACAGGCTTAAAACTCCAGATTCAATATTTTACCCAAATTCAATTTATTAAATCCAATAAATTCAATTGCCAATTTCAAACTGATATTTGAAATCCAAGTTAACTATGTTGCAAATATTCAAAATTAATTAAATATTCCAATTTCAAATGCCTAAAAATTCCGGGTCGTCACATTCCTCCCCCTTAAAAGAATTTCGTCCCCGAAATTACTAGTTAAAAAGAATGGTCCAATACCCATTACTATTTTTTTATTATTTTTTTATTTTCCAAAAACCAACCAGTTTTATCAACTTGCCTGTAACAACCAGGTATTTTCAACCATTCGCATCCATTATAAGTGTATAGGTAGACACTCATGCCGGAATTGAATTGCTCAAAATACCACGTTGTAAATAAAAATTTGGCAAATCTCAGAATATACGGTAAATAAAAATCACATATCACAGACACAGAGTAATAATAATGCAGCGGAAGTAAAAGAGATAGTAGTTTATGAAGCTACTATATAAATATATCAGAGTTACATAAGATACAATAGAAGAAATAAAGTATAACAGAAGTTTAAATATGATAACCAAGTACAAGCTGAATAGAACAACTGAACTGAAAAGATGAACTTGACAAGTAGATAATCTCCAGCGATTCCAATCTCCAGAAAGTGGAAATCCAAATCTGTGAATAACTCAGGCTGACCCGAGCGTAAATAAAAATACAAACACTCGAGTCAGGACATACATACTTATACAATGTAAACCAACTCAAGTGAACTGTAGCAAAGATACAAGTAACTTAGAAGATGCTTGGGACCGACCATCCTCTAAGGATCCGTTAAACTATTTACTATGTAGTAATATACGCTATATACAGTAGTGTCTAATCAGTAAAGTATAATCATATAGAAAATAGCGTTAAGGGGATGGTGAACCTTAACGCGGTCGGATCTTTAAAACCAAAATCGTAGTGGGCTCGATATAAGGATATGACACGACACGCAAGGAAATGCCAGGGTGGATACACCGTTTGCACTCCCGGACCGGTGGTGACGGCAAACCAGCAGCTTCCGCCCACCTCGAACAATACCCCCGAATCAATGTGGCGCCACCGAATTGAATCACAATAGTAATATAATGGTTTCCGACGGAGCATGCTCGATGAAAGGGTGCGACCCTTTGTGTAGCCCGGTATAGCTCCTGTTTTAGTCATATATGCCAACTCACGGGAATTGGGTCCACGTAATATATACCTTGAGAACGTCGCCACCATCCTACTTCATTCTGAAATCTCCACCGCGTACACAGTTGTTAAAGTGGTTTTCGGTATTGGCCGGCTATAAGACAATATCCGATCCCGGTCTCTTTAACAACCAATCGTTATTATAACCCGTAGTTATAACCTTTTAAAACAATATTTATACTTCAGAATAAAATATTATTTCAACCCAAATCTTTGTCAAAATAAAGATTAAATCATTCCAAAATATCATATCTTTCGGATCTTCTTTTCAAATCATTTTAATATCAAAATATCATATCTTTCAAAACTCCATTTTAAAACCATTTTAATATATCAAAATATCATATGTTTTCAAAACCACATTTCAATCATTTAATATATCAAAATATCATATCTTTTTGAAACCACATTCATTTCAAATCATTATTCATTTTATTCAATTTAAAATATCATTTCAATCCATATTTCAAAACAGTATATATTCCAAAAAATCATTTTTAATCATTAAAATGAAGTTATTATGTTTAATAATTAAATTATTAAATTTCCAAAATTTTCGACTTCCAAAGTTCATTTATTCACTTAAGTTTATCAAAGCAGTGAAAATTCACTTTTCGTGGCATTTAGAAAACGCTACGGAAAAATACATTCAAAACAGTTCAATTTAACAAAAGACAACATTTTAAAATGTTGTAATAGGGTTTACTTAAATTTCGAATAAACTTAGTTAAATTCAATAATTTATAGCACTTAACAAAAATTGCTATGATATCTTTTAATTCAATTTAGCTTTTTAGTTCATTATCATCAACTACAGCATTTTCAAATGCTGTAATATCATTTACATTGTAATTAATAGCATTTCAAAAATACAGTTAATTAACTTCAAATATTCAATATAATTTCTCAACCAATTATATTTTTATTTAAAACATTTTTTACTTATAAAATCATACATTTTCACATTTATAACATCATTTAATTTTTCCTCAAGTTCATGATCTTATAAAGTTAAATTTCCATTCAAAAATCAAGATTTAATAATAATTCACTTATTAAATTGCAATGTTCAATTTTAAATCCATTACATTAAATTTCAACTTAACACTTAAGTTCAAATTCTCAAATATAACTTAATTTTATTTTTATTTACTTAACTAAAAGTTCACTTTTAAGTCAATTTCATAAATTTCCAATTTTAGTTATATTTCAAAATTTTAACTTAAAATATTCTTTCATTTCACATTTCAAATTTGTTAAAAATCATTAATATGATATAAAATCACTTTTAATTCATTTAAATTCAAATTATCATAAATTTATCATAATTCAATCTTCAATTTAATTTCCAATTATAATTAAATCAAATTTTCCAAAATAACTTACGCTCAAAATTTTCTAACTTTTCATTAATTCATTTCACTTACAATTGTTCAGAAAATCAATAATACTTTACAAAATTTATTTTTAATAAATTTTAAATCAAAATATTATAATAATTACATTTCTAAAATATTTTAAACATTTTAGACAAACATATTTTAACTACGGGCATGTATATAATTTTCTACGCTAGGTAAAGTGATACAGGTAATATATCATTTCAACCCGTAATTTACAAAGAAAAATCCGGGTTTTGTCATTTTAAACCCGCAGTCCCAACTAAAAGAAATAAATTTGAAAATCATTCAGGCCTATCATTTTAGACCATAACGATTTTTCCCTATTCTAAAGTCCGTTCGGGTATGTATCATTTCAACCCATAGTGATTCTAGTCTATAGGGAACTTGCAATGGTGATAAACAGATATGAATGAACAGTAACAACATATATATAATAAAAGATGATATGACATGAAATTTAACAGGTTTAACATCATATATAAATAATCACAGTCAGTTATAACATCACATAAAATTCTACACATTCAATTGTTATTGTTTCACAACTGCATAAGTATAAACGTCGTGTGAGTTTTACTCACCTTTTATGGCTGGAGATTTCAATATCAATGACACAACTAATTCCAGAAGGCACGACAGAAAACAAAGCACGATGACACAATTACGGACTTGAGTGGAGAGAGAATCCAAGCTACAACTCTTTTGTACAACCCAAAACAAACAACCAAAACAACACAATTCAATACGACTTTAAAATGCAATAACTTTGAAATAAAAGAGAAACGAATTGCCAAACTTTTTGCCTTGCTTCCTCAAACCTTTGTCACAGCCTAGGGTATAGTTTGGTTCAGATTTGGCTAAGTTTTGGCTCAGGTCTAGGCTAGCATGGGTCGGCCTACACATGGGTTTGAAGGTGGGTTGCGATCTAGGTGCATAAATCTACCACTACAAAGCAAAGTTCATCATTTTCTAGGCTACAACTAGGTTCGGTCATTGGTTATGTGGGCCCAACCGGAGGTGCAGGTGGTGGTGGGTGATGTGGAAGGGGGTGGAGGTCAGATCTGGGCTGGTGGTGGTGGTGGAAGTGGTGGCAAAAGGAAGGTGGAGGTGTTGGAACAAAACTAGGCTAGATTGAGCACAAAGGTGATGGTTGTGATTGTTTTTGGTGGATTTTGTGTAGATCTTGGCCTTGGATTGGTTTGGCCTGGAGAGGAGGGTTACTAGGATGGGTGATGGTCAGAGGAAGGGGGTGGTGGAGATCAGGTCAGATCTGGTTGAGGAGGAGCCAAGCTGTGAAGGTGAGAACAAGTGACAAATTTCAATAGAAAAACTAAAAAAACAAAGAAGAAGAAGATGAAATTTTTACCAAACTCTTGGAGATGATGGAGGCCATGATTTTCAGAGATGAGAAGGAAGGAATTTCGTGGAAAATGAAGAAAAAAAAAGATACGGCTGAAGATAGAGTAAGGAGTGGCTAAAATAACTGACGTATTGATGACAAAAGAAACTGTAAAAGAAACGTGAAACGACATTTCGTTTCTTAGCCTTTAAACCTTTCAAATTTCATGTCAGGACCCGATTCTTCGTCTTCCGAAAATTCGACATCGACACTCACTTTATCGACTGCCGAGAAATCGAACGACGGAAAACCGAACACTGAGGATTTTAAAAAGAATTTAAGAAAAGAAAGAAGATAGAAGATAGGAAAGAAGGAAATAGAAAATTTTAAAATAGAACGGAAAAAAGAACAGAAAATTTGAAAATATAGAAAAATGGAAAATAGAATAGAGAAGAGATAGAAAATGGAACGGAGCAGAAAACAACAGAACAACATCAGAATCTCACAATTCGCAGCGGAACAACATATAATAATAAATGGATAATCTTTAAACAAAGAACTATATCAGTTATTACATTTTACACATTACATTACATCATATCATCAGAGTGTACAACATCAACAACAACAAATAGTGCAGCGGAAAAAGAAATACTATATAAACTAGTAATACGCCATGCCATCCATCTTGCCTCCAGCAACTCCTGAATATCCAGAATATCCTGATATACCTTAACTCTTAACTGCCCGTGTGGAAATTGGTGGGCACCCAGAGTTTAGGAAGGAAAACAATAAACTCCAAGTCAGTCATGTGACTGGTGTGAGAACTCAAAACAGTTTATTTATCTTTAAAATCAAAATAGAGGAATATTTTTAAATTCAATTCGCAATGCTTTTAAAAATGAGACTACCATAAGACCTCCTGCCACACACACAATGCAAACGCAGACTTGGAGAAGATTTCTCCTTATGATAGTCAAAGATGCTTGATACGCATTAAAATCAAATCAATTTTGATATTATTATTAGTGCATAGTGTAGAAAATTCATTTCGAAGGTAGAATATAAATCTTAGCCAGCATAGGTACCATTATATTATGCCTACTATAGCTACTTCCTGAAGAAGCAGGTTCTACAACTAAAACCGTACAAGTTTCGTATTGTTTCTTTGGATTTCCAACAAATGGTCAGGCCAAGGAACTTCCCATTGCCACATGAGAATGCCTCTGGAAAGACATCCCCGAGAACCAAACCGGAACTCTGCCAACACAAGGCCGGGTTACCCCTAACTGGGTAACTACTGACACGAGCACGCCATTCCCCGATCGTAAACGACCTTTCTCACGGGATCCCGATAGCCAACAACCACAAAGTAATAAATTCGTAGTAACCACATAGGTTAAATATCTTGGCTCCATACCATGATACCACCTCTATCCAGAAGGAAATGTACATACCCTAAAGGGTGCTACCCCTCATAACCTTGCCGCATCTTTCCTGTTTTGACCATTTCCGGGGTGTGAGGCTCGACGAAGTCACGTCCACAAAAACATACTTTATACAAAAGCCATGCTTTGGGTCAACAAATGATCAACACAATGATCACTAAGATAGACGATCAAATAAACGATCCTATCACAATAATCAACACAATGATCATTTCAGCAACACTCAGCATGTCACATTACCAAATTGGGAATATATCGCTGATAACATTCAACTATATAACCTCTGAGCTCGTACGTCTCAGAGAAGGGTGTTTAGCTAAAAGAATAAATTCTCCGCCACCAACAGAAATATATTTGAAAGAAATCGGCTTTATATCTCAACTTGTAATGTCAGACATACAATCCATACAAGTCTGTTCCGGGCTCGAACAAAACCGAAGGCACTTACAAAGAAGTCCTTGCAATCCGGGTATTCACAATCCTGATCGGATTCACCATCACATATGGAGAACTCTATACCGGAGCAACTCGGTGCAGAGTAAATCGACAGGTCATCCTATCGCTCTCGCAAATACCGGGTCTTCAACACCGATCTTCAATGCAATTCACAACGACGTATCACATATTCGAAATGGGTTATACGACCCCATGGTCCTTTCCCGGTTAACCCGAATAGTGAGCGCTTATTTAAAAATAAGTGTGGCATTCACATTCAAACAAATCACATCAATTACCCATTCAAAGAGAAATATTGATAGTCGGTTATTGAACTATCACTGGATATGCACACATCACCAGTTTCCAAATAATTTTCCAAATTATTTATTTTCCAAAATATCTTTACCAGATATATTATTTTCAATACTTCAAAAATAAATCAACATTTATTTTTAGACAAATTCCACTTCCTTTATAAATTCCTTAGTGAATTTATAATTCCAAAATATCAATGAATATTCGGTTTCAATTATTCATTTCAATATTTCTTTTCAATTTATCTTCAAAAAGATAAATTCTCAAAATATTCACTTTATATTGGAAAACATCTCCATACTTATTTATTCATAAGTAATTCACAAATTTTATTTATTTTCAATACTTAGAAAATATTCAATATACTTAAATCGAAATTAAGTATATATTTCATTCTTTAAGGAAATCATTCTCATAAACATATTTATTTGGGCCAAAACGAATGTTGCGTAGAACATCGTTACGACAACCCAAATTCACTGGTATAGGGATTCGAAATTAAAATAGATATATAATCCCAATACTATACAAAACATTTCCTTTCGGAAATCATTTACTATAACAACAGTGTTATAGTCTACTATTTCCTTCTATTTCTCGAAAACGTCTATTTCAACAATTAATGTTGAAATCTATGGTTTCGAATCTCAACACAATTAAAACTTCGTTAGATCGTTTTAATTCAATTTCAAATATCACATTCAAAACAATTTCTTTAACATATTATTCACTATTCAAAAACGTGAATATACCTCATTAACAATTTCATACTTTTATTCATTTTAATTCAAAGGATTATTCACTATTCAAAAACGTGAATATAACTCCATTTATAGGTTTCAACAATTTACTTATCAAAATAAGTCATTTGCGAATTTATAAAACAACGTTTATAAATTCCATTTCTATTTATTTATAAAAGTTTCCTTTTTATAAATTCTTTTATTAACCTATTTCTGTTTATAACTCAATTATAAACTAAAAGTTCATATTATAAGTTAAATACTTATAAAACGATTATTTTACAAAATCGTCCTTTTAAACTTCATAGTTATAAATCTTATAACTTATAAGATTCAATTATTCATCCAAATATATTCTTTAATAATTTCACAAAATTTATAAATCTTACTATTTATAAATTTCATTTATAACTTCACCATTTATAATTTTATAAATTCCATTCATTTACAAAATTTATTTTCACTTCATTCAAACACTTATAAAAACTCGTTTTATAATGTCAATATTTCAATTTATAAATATCCATTTATAAATCTCTAAATATAATTCAATTTATATTATTCTTTTAAAACGTCTTAAATCTCCTTTATTATTTCACCATTTTTGATTCATAAAATAATTAAATTTCATAAATCCTATATTTAAACTTTTCATAATAATTCTAAAATATCTCGATTAAACTATTTTATAAAATCAATAGCATCATATTCTCAAAAATCAGTTTTTAACTGTATTTCACAAAAATCATAATTTTTATAACATTAAAAATTATAATGTTTATTTATTTAAAATGGATCAATTCCAAAATATAGTATATTCTCAAAAATCAACTTTAAAAATCATTTTTAAAGTTCCAAATTTGGTCCAATGATGCTACATACCAAATAGTCAATCACGACAACAACGATATCATATATCGATATGATAATCAATCAAATATCAAAATATCTAAAATTAAATAAAAACTGTTGAGGAATCCTGTTGGATCCCTCCAACCTGTTTTCCTGCATCCACAAACATTAGCACAATACCAATTTCGCTCCAGTACGAAATTATCGCGGTATATGTTCTTATTAAATATTATCCGCTTAATAACGGCGTAATAGGGTCTCATCCGCTAAACAAAAAATGCGGGAAATCAATAACTCCAATATATACATATGCCAATATATATATATTGCTATTATATATAATACCAATTTCACTGTTTATGAAATATTCGCGGTATATGTTTTTAATAAATAACATCCGCTTACTAACGGCGTATAATGTCTATTTTAACAATCAATAGATATCAATCAACATTCAAACATGCATTCAAATATTTTAAATCTAACTGTTTAAAATAAAATCGAAACTAATTCGATTGAGTGAGAAGTTCTCACCTTGATTTTATTTCCGTTTTAGCGATTTATTTCGAATAAAATTAAACGGACGTTTAATTTTACCCAAAATTATCACTAACTCCAAACGACTCCAAACCAACTCCATCGCGTAGTGCTCGTCCATACGATTCCAACACAACTGGTTTCGCGCGTTTTCGACCTCGTATGAAAAAGTTATTGATTTTACAAGTTTATACACGATTTTATATAAACAATTCAACATAACTTTAAAATTTTAAACCCACACCATACTCTCAGCCCTTAGATCCCCTTGCTTGCATCCTGGCCGTCCCCTACCTTCATCTCCCTCACGTTCAAGCTTCAGGAATTAGGCCGCAAACTTGAACCCACTATCATGATATTAGGTTTTGATTTTACGAGCAAGATACTCAACTATATGACGATCAGGGAGTTGCAACTTCTAGCTCACCCCCTCCTCCACCTTCGACCCCAAGGAGAGCAAGCTCGGCCTCCTTTACATGCGCGCGCACGAGGGTGAACACGGCACGCACGCGACCCCCTATCTCCCCCATCGTCGCTCCAAACACGTTCTCCACCGTTGAACTTGTAGATATCACCATGCTCTTCGATTCTCTAGTTGAAACTTTCATGAATCGTTGAGTGGATGAAGAGATAATTGAAGAAAAACGAGGGTGATTTTGGCCATTCATGCCTAAAACTGGCAGCTAGGGTTTATACATTAGATTTTTTTTTTCTAATTATGAAGATGATGGTGCTATTTATAGAAGAAAATCGAACACTATTCATCCGGAAATTCCGAACTCCGATTTACGCGCCGTAACCAGCGTTTCTATGGTTTACCCCGCGTTCCGGACACAATGAAATAGGTTTCGGAAGCTAATTCGGAAGTATGTGCGAGTTATGGCTATAAACGCTCAATTTGAATTAAACCGATTTAACTCGATTTCTAGGCGTTTTAATTTGTACCGGACAAACGGTAAATCCAATCGACTTGAAATTTGAAACCTTACAATAATATCACATTACGGATCCGATGAAACTGGTTTCGTCGAAATCCGAGACTTTTTGAAAAATGGCTATTTTAACTCGCCAAATTAAAATTAAAAATAAATCGATGCGTTTCGAGCTGCCACGATCAAACGATAACTCCGATTGACACGAAATTTGAAATCCGGTAATAACTAACTATTACGGACCCAATGGAACTGGTTTCGTTCAATTCTGAGACTGTTCAAAAATTGACTATTTTCACTAGTCGATTTTAATATTAAAATATTCAATTTTCACAAATTAACTTTTAATTCGATTTTAAAAGTTCTAAAATATCATTCTAACTCCCATATGATAAAATAAAATTTTACAAATCATTTTCAATCATATTTAACTCAATTTTCAATTATTTCCATAATTTAACGTATTAAATTATCGATTTAATTATCCAATTAAATCCAATAATTCAAATAAAAATTTATTCGACTTATAAATTCACTTATTAATATTTAAAATTAATTAAATATTCAAATTTTAATTTCTAAAAATTCTAGGTCGTTACAATCTTCCCCACTTAAAAGAATTCCGTCCTCGAAATTATTAAGTAAGAAAAATTATAGAATTTATTAATTTTCCATAAATTCATAGTTAAACTTCTTACAAATCTTTACTAAGTTTTCAAAATCATTCTTAGTTATCTTTTCAAAAACAACTACTATTGTTTAACTTTCAATTCCAAAATCAAAGTTTAAAGTTTTTAAAATTTTTCCAATTTTCTCAAATTTTTTCTAACGCCTTAAATTTTCGGAAAAATTCGCCATAGTCTCCTTTGCGCGGCTCGATCCGAAAAAAAAATGACAGTATATATATCACAAATATACATCTCATCAAGTAATGAGGCATCCCTAAGGGAAAAAAGTGTAAAAGTACGATATTTAATCCGAGATATGTACCTTATATTTTATTAGCAAGCATATACGGCTAATATAGCGCAAAAGCGAGCTCCAAATGCGAAGCAAACGCGATCCGCACCTACTAATTACTCAACAAACATCATGAGAACATGCATATATGACAATAATCTCAATATACAACATATATCTCCATAACAACTATATATGTCACATAGCAAATGCAACATATTCAAACATCAACCAACTAGCATTCAACAAATTCATAATCAATAAATATTCATTTATATTTTCATTAATATTCAATGAATTGGTTTTCAATTTAATCACATTTGATTCATATACAGTTGATGTTCTTACTAACATTCATTCTCAATTAGTTTATATTCACTAATTCATATTCAAGTTGGTTCACTTCCAAATCAAATTCAATTCCATTCAAATTTATTTACTTCTAATTTGAATTCAATTACATATCTTTCAATTTCATTAACACTTAATGAATTTTATACAATCAACTAACAATCATATAACAATCAATGTATATTAATTACAACCAAATTCCTTTGCTTATATTCATTTACTTTGCTTACAATTGGTTTAATTAATTTAACTTTCATTCAACTATTCAACTTTTAATAACATTAGATTTTAATGAATTAACACTTATATTCATTATTTCATATCAACTTAAATCACATTTAATTGATTTACATTCAATCCAATTTCTAAAGTTGAATTTCATTTACATAAATTAAATTCACATTTATTTACAACTCACATTCATAAATATATTCATATAGTTTCACTTCTTATATATATAAGTTTATTTCACAATTGTAAATCACTTTAACTATAATTCAATTCTTATAATTCATTTGCTTATACAATTATTCTTTTATTTAGATTATTCAAACAACCAAACAATCAACTTATTTACTCTGTAATAATTCTGAAAAATTATTCCTTTATATATAAAATATAATCAAGGTAAAATTATTTCATTTACCCAATTTAAAATTAATATTATGTCGATTTATCTTGTTTAAGAGTTTAGAAACTCCTATCTACGTTAGCTAGACTACATCGACTGGAATCTATAAACAATCAACCGATAAGTCAACACAATATAAAACAATTTTTATTCACTAACAAATACGCTCTCATAGCTATTATTACACTCAACTCATTCTAGAGTACTGCTAACTCTATCTCTAATGAGTAATACCCAACAGAACCATGGTTGTCGCTTAACCATAAGCTCTGATACCACATTTTCAGGACCCGATTCTTCGTCTTCCGAAAATTCGACATCGACACTCACTTTATCGACTGCCGAGAAATCGAACGACGGAAAACCGAACACTGAGGATTTTAAAAAGAATTTAAGAAAAGAAAGAAGATAGAAGATAGGAAAGAAGGAAATAGAAAATTTTAAAATAGAACGGAAAAGAGAACAGAAAATTTGAAAATATAGAAAAATGGAAAATAGAATAGAGAAGAGATAGAAAATGGAACGGAACAGAAAACAACAGAACAACATCAGAATCTCACAATTCGCAGCGGAACAACATATAATAATAAATGGATAATCTTTAAACAAAGAACTATATCAGTTATTACATTTTACACATTACATTACATCATATCATCAGAGTGTACAACATCAACAACAACAAATAGTGCAGAGGAAAAAGAAATACTATATAAACTAGTAATACGCCATGCCATCCATCTTGCCTCCAGCAACTCCTGAATATCCAGAATATCCTGATATACCTTAACTCTTAACTGCCCGTGTGGAAATTGGTGGGCACCCAGAGTTTAGGAAGGAAAACAATAAACTCCAAGTCAGTCATGTGACTGGTGTGAGAACTCAAAACAGTTTATTTATCTTTAAAATAAAAATAGAGGAATATTTTTAAATTCAATTCGCAATGCTTTTAAAAATGAGACTACCATAAGACCTCCTGCCACACACACAATGCAAACGCAGACTTGGAGAAGATTTCTCCTTATGATAGTCAAAGATGCTTGATACGCATTAAAATCAAATCAATTTTGATATTATTATTAGTGCATAGTGTAGAAAATTCATTTCGAAGGTAGAATATAAATCTTAGCCAGCATAGGTACCATTATATTATGCCTACTATAGCTACTTCCTGAAGAAGCAGGTTCTACAACTAAAACCGTACAAGTTTCGTATTGTTTCTTTGGATTTCCAACAAATGGTCAGGCCAAGGAACTTCCCATTGCCACATGAGAATGCCTCTGGAAAGACATCCCCGAGAACCAAACCGGAACTCTGCCAACACAAGGCCGGGTTACCCCTAACTGGGTAACTACTGACACGAGCACGCCATTCCCCGATCGTAAACGACCTTTCTCACGGGATCCCGATAGCCAACAACCACAAAGTAATAAATTCGTAGTAACCACATAGGTTAAATATCTGGGCTCCATACCATGATACCACCTCTATCCAGAAGGAAATGTACATACCCTAAAGGGTGCTACCCCTCATAACCTTGCCGCATCTTTCCTGTTTTGACCATTTCCGGGGTGTGAGGCTCGACGAAGTCACGTCCACAAAAACATACTTTATACAAAAGCCATGCTTTGGGTCAACAAATGATCAACACAATGATCACTAAGATAGACGATCAAATAAACGATCCTATCACAATAATCAACACAATGATCATTTCAGCAACACTCAGCATGTCACATTACCAAATTGGGAATATATCGCTGATAACATTCAACTATATAACCTCTGAGCTCGTACGTCTCAGAGAAGGGTGTTTAGCTAAAAGAATAAATTCTCCGCCACCAACAGAAATATATTTGAAAGAAATCGGCTTTATATCTCAACTTGTAATGTCAGACATACAATCCATACAAGTCTGTTCCGGGCTTGAACAAAACCGAAGGCACTTACAAAGAAGTCCTTGCAATCCGGGTATTCACAATCCTGATCGGATTCACCATCACATATGGAGAACTCTATACCGGAGCAACTCGGTGCAGAGTAAATCGACAGGTCATCCTATCGCTCTCGCAAATACCGGGTCTTCAACACCGATCTTCAATGCAATTCACAACGACGTATCACATATTCGGAATGGGTTATACGACCCCATGGTCCTTTCCCGGTTAACCCGAATAGTGAGCGCTTATTTAAAAATAAGTGTGGCATTCACATTCAAACAAATCACATCAATTACCCATTCAAAGAGAAATATTGATAGTCGGTTATTGAACTATCACTGGATATGCACACATCACCAGTTTCCAAATAATTTTCCAAATTATTTATTTTCCAAAATATCTTTACCAGATATATTATTTTCAATACTTCAAAAATAAATCAACATTTATTTTTAGACAAATTCCACTTCCTTTATAAATTCCTTAGTGAATTTATAATTCCAAAATATCAATGAATATTCGGTTTCAATTATTCATTTCAATATTTCTTTTCAATTTATCTTCAAAAAGATAAATTCTCAAAATATTCACTTTATATTGGAAAACATCTCCATACTTATTTATTCATAAGTAATTCACAAATTTTATTTATTTTCAACACTTAGAAAATATTAAATATACTTAAATCGAAATTAAGTATATATTTCATTCTTTAAGGAAATCATTCTCATAAACATATTTATTTGGGCCAAAACGAATGTTGCGTAGAACATCGTTACGACAACCCAAATTCACTAGTATAGGGATTCGAAATTAAAATAGATATATAATCCCAATACTATACAAAACATTTCCTTTCGGAAATCATTTACTATAACAACAGTGTTATAGTCTACTATTTCCTTCTATTTCTCGAAAACGTCTATTTCAACAATTAATGTTGAAATCTATGGTTTCGAATCTCAACACAATTAAAACTTCGTTAGATCGTTTTAATTCAATTTCAAATATCACATTCAAAACAATTTCTTTAACATATTATTCACTATTCAAAAACGTGAATATACCTCATTAACAATTTCATCCTTTTATTCATTTTAATTCAAAGGATTATTCACTATTCAAAAACGTGAATATAACTCCATTTATAGGTTTCAACAATTTACTTATCAAAATAAGTCATTTGCGAATTTATAAAACAACGTTTATAAATTCCATTTCTATTTATTTATAAAAGCTTCCTTTTTATAAATTCTTTTATTAACCTATTTCAGTTTATAACTCAATTATAAACTAAAAGTTCATATTATAAGTTAAATACTTATAAAACGATTATTTTACAAAATCGTCCTTTTAAACTTCATAGTTATAAATCTTATAACTTATAAGATTCAATTATTCATCCAAATATATTCTTTAATAATTTCACAAAATTTATAAATCTTACTATTTATAAATTTCATTTATAACTTCACCATTTATAATTTTATAAATTCCATTCATTTACAAAATTTATTTTCACTTCATTCAAACACTTATAAAAACTCGTTTTATAATGTCAATATTTCAATTTATAAATATCCATTTATAAATCTCTAAATATAATTCAATTTATATTATTCTTTTAAAACGTCTTAAATCTCCTTTATTATTTCACCATTTTTGATTCATAAAATAATTAAATTTCATAAATCCTATATTTAAACTTTTCACAATAATTCTAAAATATCTCGATTAAACTATTTTATAAAATCAATAGCATCATATTCTCAAAAATCAGTTTTTAACTGTATTTCAAAAAAATCATAATTTTTATAACATTAAAAATTATAATGTTTATTTATTTAAAATGGATCAATTCCAAAATATAGTATATTCTCAAAAATCAACTTTAAAAATCATTTTTAAAGTTCCAAATTTGGTCCAATGATGCTACATACCAAATAGTCAATCACGACAACAACGATATCATATATCGATATGATAATCAATCAAATATCAAAATATCTGAAATTAAATAAAAACTGTTGAGGAATCCTGTTGGATCCCTCCAACCTGTTTTCCTGCATCCACAAACATTAGCACAATACCAATTTCGCTCCAGTATGAAATTATCGCGGTATATGTTCTTATTAAATATTATCCGCTTAATAACGGCGTAATAGGGTCTCATCCGCTAAACAAAAAATGCGGGAAATCAATAACTCCAATATATACATATGCCAATATATATATATTGCTATTATATATAATACCAATTTCACTGTTTATGTAATATTCGCGGTATATGTTTTTAATAAATAACATCCGCTTACTAACGGCGTATAATGTCTATTTTAACAATCAATAGATATCAATCAACATTCAAACATGCATTCCAATATTTTAAATCTAACTATTTAAAATAAAATCAAAACTAATTCGATTGAGTGAGAAGTTCTCGCCTTGATTTTATTTCCGTTTTAGCGATTTATTTCGAATAAAATTAAACGGACGTTTAATTTTACCCAAAATTCTCACTAACTCCAAACAACTCCAAACCAACTCCATCGCGTAGTGCTCGTCCATACGATTCCAACGCAACTGGTTTCGCGCGTTTTCGACCTCGTATGAAAAAGTTATTGATTTTAACAGGTTTCGGAAGCTAATTCGGAAGTATGTGCGAGTTATGGCTATAAACGCTCAATTTGAATTAAACCGATTTAACTCGATTTCTAGGCGTTTTAATTTGTACCGGACAAACGGTAAATCCAATCGACTTGAAATTTGAAACCTTACAATAATATCACATTACGGATCCGATGAAACTAGTTTCGTCGAAATCCGAGACTTTTTGAAAAATGACTATTTTCACTCGCCAAATTAAAATTAAAAATAAATCGATGCGTTTCGAGCTGCCACGATCAAACGATAACTCCGATTGACACGAAATTTGAAATCCGGTAATAACTAACTATTACGGATCCAATGGAACTGGTTTCGTTCAATTCCGAGACTGTTCAAAAATTGACTATTTTCACTAGTCGATTTTAATATTAAAATATTCAATTTTCACAAATTAACTTTTAATTCGATTTTAAAAGTTCTAAAATATCGTTCTAACTCCCATATGATAAAATAAAATTTTACAAATCATTTTCAATCATATTTAACACAATTTTCAATTATTTCCATAATTTAACGTATTAAATTATCGATTTAATTATCCAATTAAATCCAATAATTCAAATAAAAATTTATTCGACTTATAAATTCACTTATTAATATTTAAAATTAATTAAATATTCAAATTTTAATTTCTAAAAATTCTGGGTCGTTACATTTCATATATATAATTTGTAATTTTATAAATACATATAAACTGAGAAATAAAGAAAAAAATTCATAAATAAGATTAAATATATAAAATAAATAATTAAATTTTAATTAAATAGAATTTAAATTAAGAAAATGGCTTAAAATTGCAAACTAGGCTTTAAAATTGAAAACAACTCAAATAATCTTTGGAAAAATATATTCAAATTTAAATACATGAAAATGAATATTAATAAAGTAAAACACAGCAAATAAAAGTGAATGTATAAAATAAATTACTAAATTTTAATTTTATATAATTAAATTAAGGAAATAGCAAAGAAAACAGAAACTAGGTTGGAAAATTTGAAGATAAATGCAATGGACTTTGAAAAAAAAAAATTATATACTTGAAAAATATTTATAAATAAAGATAATAACAAAAAAATACATTCACAAATTTTTTTTTATTTAAATATAGTTTAGATGAAGAAAATAGCAGAAAAATAGAAACAGCCTTTAAAAATAGGAAATAAATACAGTAAATTCCGAAAAAATTCTATTATCATTTTAAAAATAATTAAAAGTCAAAATATACATAATATAACATAAATATACAAGTTAGAATAAGATATATCAAATAAAATGTCATTTATATAATTTAAAATAAAGATTATATCTGAATAACCCAATATACACACAATATTGAAAACAGTATAACTTTTGCAATTTAAATCCGTTTTCAACGAAACGAAAAGCAGTGTTCTTAAAATTTTATGTACTTTCATAATAAAAGATAAAATTTAAATTTTAAAACTTTTAAAAATTTAAATTAAAAGTCAAAGTTTGATTATTTTGACCAAGATTCACTTTTTGAAAAATATTCTTTTTGGTCATGCTTTGGAATGATAATTCATATCAAAACTAAAGTTTATATTTATTATAACAAAATTAATCATTCAAAATAAATAAAATAAGTTTTTAGATCAAAATTCAATTAAAATAATTAAAATATACAATTAAAAATAATCACAAAATACAGGGTTGTTACATTGCCATAACCTATCTTTTATTAAAGACCCACTATTACTTCAACCAAGTACCCAAAACCTTCTATAAATTCCAACAACACCATTTTCTCCACTTATTCAAATTTAATCTAAATTCAAATTTAAATTATCACAATTTTCTCAAAAAATTCTAACTCTCTAAATTTCTGAATTTTTTTGCCACCGTCTCTTTTGCGCGGCTAGCTCGGTACAACTACAAAATGCCTCTACGGGCTCCCAAATTCCAAAAGAAAACAAAATGCCAAGTGGCTAGATCAAAAACCCGATCAAATTTCATATATAAATTTAAATACATACCTTTGCCGAGCAATTCATATTTAACTTCTGAAATCAATACCAATTTCCTTTCCCTTTATAATACCTGCATATCCTACTTATCAATAATATCCAATCATAGCTTTTAAAATCATTTCATACATTTCCTTACAGAAGTTTTCATATCTACTTCTATTCAAATTATTTTTCCCATTTCCATATGAATTCAATTTATTTTCAATTCTGAATATTGAGTTTTATCTTCCATTTATAACTGCATCATATCATTATTTTAAATTAGTTCAACCATTAGCTTATTTCAATTTCCAATTTGAAATCGTTTAGTCGCTAACAAAAATTTTCCAAAAATTTTATAAAATTTTCTAACTCCCAAAATTTTCGGAAAATTTTGGCAGAGTCTCCTTTGTACGGAGGAGCTTTTGCAATTTGACAAGAGATATAAATATATACACATCGACCCACACGGTCAAAAAAACAAAAACAGTTCATATTTCCTACTTTTATTGCATAGGCGTACCTTTATTTAGCATTTTTAAGCAAGCGGCTTATTAATTTAGCAATTAGCGCGTTCAAATCCAGCCAAACGGCCTTCAGGTACCTGTACTACTCAATTTAAACATGTAAGCACTACATATATGAAGTTTATAACATTTCTCTTACTTAAGCAACTACAACACATCAACTCTAAAAGAAATGCATTCTAAATAACTTCCACGAGCAAATTTATATGATTTCAAAACTAATTCAATTGTTTCAACCAATTCATAAACCATTTCGTTCAATTTTATTGGTTTACAACTCAATTGCTTACATTCAATTTATTTTAACCCAACAGCTCACATTCACTTCAAATGATTCAAAAATCAATTTTATTTGCTTCTATTAATTCATAGAATTTCTTTACCTTCGTTTACATCGAACGACAACATTTTTTATGCAAATTCGGTGTTATTCGCTTAATAGAGTATCCATTTTAGTTTATAACTACTTCAAATTAATTTCAACTCATTCTGTATTTAATTCCGTTTCATTTCTAATTTATTCACCAACCATACATTTGCATTTCATTGAGCTTGACAACATTCAATGCTTATATTAATATCCATTTTCCAAATAAATTTAATCCAAACTTTTATATAATGGTCTTTCATTCTTACTCGAAACCAAGCTTCTATTGACTTAAGTAATTTTACTTCAAATAAATACGCCTCATAACTTAAGTTCATTCTGATAACCAATTCCAATTAAAACTTTGATTTATTTTTTATTCAATCAGACTTCATCCATTTATTATTTAATTCAATTAACCCATTTATTCACCCTTTTTAAATTTTAGTTCACATACTTAATTCATTTTCGAATTTATTTTGTTAATACAGAGCCATTCTCAATTTATTTCTACTCACTTGGGTTTTGTCAGCAACTCAAACCATTTCTATTATAATTTAATTCCATTTTAGTTTTACAACATCTCCACTTATTTTAATTCATTATCAAATCCAAGTCGAATTCTATTTATAATTCGAGTTCATTTCCAAATTCCATTATTAACTTACAATCCATTTATTTAACCGAGTTAAAATTTATTAACATATTCTATCAAAAAATTATTTAGCAAATTAGCTTACTTCCAACTTTTAAATCAATATTCGATTTTACTACAAAAATCACTTTATTAAATTTTCCTACGTTCATTTTTTTTATAATTCCAGTTTGGATTTCTTTCATTTTCCAAAATTCGAACACTTTCATTTTAAAAATTTGGAAATACTTTTAAATTCATATAATATTACTAAAATAGCTTTTTATAAAAGTACTTCTTATAACTCGATGTCTCAACCAGTCCATGCTTGTTCTCAAAGAAATTCGGTCATACGTTGATCAAGCGTAGGACTGAAAATCTATAAGTACTTGGTAAACCCGTTTCGACACCCAGTGAAAATACTTGGAATTTTTTTTATTAAAAATATAGAAAACAGTTTTTGAAAATAGAGGAAATATCTTTGGTGAGAATGCTCTGGAAATCATCACCCCCATCCATGGTTGCAGTTACATCTTGGGTTACGTTGCCATCGCAATAAAAGTCCATGAAACTGTAGGCACTCCACGCCCCTCGATTACGCCATGGAACCCACAACAGATTTCAGTTACATTCCAGGGTAACGTTGCCATCGCAGCAAAAGTCCATGTAACCGTAGACATCAGCGTCCTCGATTTTCGCTGTCAAAATGAAACTTCTCCACTCCTATATAGGTCGCAGTCTACCGATGTAAAATCAAACATAGACCGTTGGGTCTCAGTGGCACACACGACTTTCGCTATGTTACCATAGGTCGCAGTCTACCGATATAAAATCAAATGCAGGCTGTTGGCTCTCAGCAGCACACACGACTTTCGCTATGGTCTGCAGTAGATCGCAGTGACATCGAGTTACACTGTCGTCACAACATAACCCAAATGCCTCTGTAGGCATCAGTGCCCCTCGACTTTCGCTACACACTACTCATAATCCTCAGGAACTAGTTTTGTCCGGATTCCTCACAGGATCAACTTTAGAAACCCCCCTTAGGGTTCAAGGCAACACCACCCGGTGGCACTCCTGAGAAGTTCATTTCAAGGGAGCGCCTTTTTTCCAGAGCCATTATCAAAACACTTTATGCTATACACATATAGTATCTTTCAAATCATACACCTAATATGATCTCATACAAAGCTCCTTTACACAAAATCGATTATCCCAAAATCGATAATTCTCAAACTAGGCTTTTCAAATTCTAATATTGATTTAACCCAAAAATCAAAAGCCTTTCCAAATCCGAAGGTTCCCAAAACCTTTTTCCAAAATCCTCAGAAGATCCTTTATATATATATATATATATATATATATATATAAATTTGGATCATTTAAAACTAATATAAAATTCCTTTTATACTTCAAACACTTTCAAAATCCTTTCCTTCCGTCAATAGATACAACAAGGGGAGATTTATCTTATATAACAAAGATATATAACTTTGTTTATTCAAAATCAAATATTCAAATTTGATTACTCTTCCAATATCAATTTGATTCAAATCCGTACAATGTACACTTATCATCCGTATGCTATACCAATCTGATCGTTCACTTGATCACACAATTTCACTTCCGAACTAGTATCGTCCACCCAACTTCCTAGTGCGGACTCAGATCTGGTTAGTTGATCAAAAAACGTCATTCTCCTTACATAGCCGTAACTGTGATAGAGAATATCGATAACCAATCAACAATTCATATCCAGGTTCGCCATCGAAAATCGAGTGAACAATCTGAACTCGGATCGATAAACTATCTCGAAATTCTGTGCTTGAATCTGGATAAAATCACTATGCGAATAGAATAATATTTGTAAAATCCTACGTATTTAGCTTCATTGATTATCAACTAAATCAATTTCTCTTTCTATTCACATTTCCTTTAATTTCTATCCACATAACCACAATTGTTTCAATTCCATTGGATTATCACTTTAATCCTTATCCCAAATGGATATTCAATTATAAACAGTTTGAACTCTATCCAGCTTAGATTCAGAAAATAGCTTGAAAAGTTTAAAATAGATAAGTAGCTGAAAAATAATTATTAGTTTGCAAAGTAACTGTAAAATAGTTAACTAATTGTAAAATAGTGGGAAAATAGTTAAATAGTTTCAGAAATTTTAGATAATTGCAAAATAGTTGTTAAATAGTAATTAATTTGTAAAATAGTTGAAAAATATTAATTAGTTTATAAAACAGTTGAAAAATTGTTAAATAGTTCCAAAATAATTGTAGAATAAATATAAAATAATTTGATTTGAAAAAGAAAGGTTGTATATATTAAATAGCTTGGAAAAATAAGTTTATATGAAAACAATCTATATTGAAAATAGTCCAGAATCAAATCTGTTCACTTCCCTATCAATTCAATTTAAATTTCCACTTCCATTTAAATTGACTCAATTCCAATTTGAATAACTTCAATTTCCATTGAAATTGATTTAACCCCAATTCAAGTTGAATCAAATTTTTTCCCAATTTAAATCAAATTCCAATTGATTTTAAACCTATTCAACTTTAATTATAATTTTAAATTATTCCAATCAATTTGGACTAATATCAATTGAACCCACTTCAATTTCAAATCATTTCAATTCAATCCAATTCAATTTGTCCATTTAAATTTTTAACTTATACATCTTCAATCACAAATCCAATTAATTCAAATCAGATTCAATTTGAGCGAATTCAATTCAGCTTTCAAATTTAAACCATCCCTAATTATATATATATTCGAGTTAAATTTTTCAATGTTGATTTAATCCTTCGAATCAAATCAACTTATCTCTTTAAACCATTTAGTTCTGGATCCATTTTAAACTTATCTTCATTTAATTTTAATTTGGTTGTATTTCTATTACCACTTGATTTAATTCCAATTCAAGATTTCAATTTGGTTGTGTTATATTGCTTCTTAATTTAATTCCAATAATTTAACATCCAATCACCTTAATATTTATTAGAAGTAAATATTGCTTTATATATCAAAATATATTTTATATAAAATCATTTAAAATCTTTATATAAGAAAATAACAAGTACGCTCTCATATATATATATACACACATACACACACACACTCAGCTCATCCTACAGTACTACGGATTCTATTTAAGGAGTAATCCCCACCAGAGCCAAGGTTCTCGCTTAACCTTTCAACTCTGGTACCAACTATAACGACCCGAAGTTTTCGATCCTGAAAATTCGAGATAGTTATGAAAAGAAGAAAGAGATAGAAGAAGAAGATCAGAAACACCAACGTTTCACATACGCAGTGGATAAAATATAATAACAAATAATAACAGTTTACAAAAGCATTCTGTATCTGTCAATTACATTTATAATACATTATAGTTAGACATTTATACAGACACTGGATATACACAATTATCATGTCTCAGATTTACAATAATATAATACAGCGGAAATACTCTATACGTTCTTGCCATCCAGCCTCTCTCCCAAGCTCTAGAACGTCCTTACCTGAAAATCTGTAATACTCGATCTGACCAAGGTATTACATCAAAGTAACACCCGGGTCAGGCTAGAAACCAGCGTGAGTAAACCCATCCAACATGGAATACAAAGCATACAACTTATTTAAAACTCGGGGTAACTCGTATCAATTTACAAAGTCACAATTTGTTATAGACATCACTTATTTCACACATCAATTTTCTAAGTACCAAAATTTAGATTAAATAGTCCAATTCACTAAATCATTTCATTCCAGTCTATTGATTTCAAATATTAATCTATAGAAAATTCGAAGTGGTTACAGATATTTTCCAATACCCGAATCTGGTCACTTCGAGTCTCATTCAAGACATCCAATACCATTGAATCATCCATAAGCAACTTGATCACTTCCAAATTAATTTAATTAATTCTAATTGAATTACTAACCTCAATCACTTAAATTCCTTCACTTAGCATTAATTAATTCCCAATCAATTAATTAATCATCCCTTAATTATCCATCTTAATTAATCATCCTGGATTAATTATCCTTCAATTATATTCAAGTAATTATATTTAATTAATTACATAAATTAATTTTTCATAACCATAACAGTAATTAATTTTCCATTACTTCACACATTAATTAACTATAATGAATTACATTAATCCTTAATTACTTATATTAATCAATTTCTCATAAATCACTTAGTATTGATTAATTAATCTTAGTTAATCAATTTTTAATTACGTCATTAATTATATAAATTAATGATTTCCCATTTACATTTCAATTTATCCTAATCTAATTTAATTATATTTAATAGTTAATCATTAATTAAACCACAAATATTAATCACTCTTGATTTATCTCATCCTGTAATTATCCACCTTTTTGTTTACTTCATTAAATAGATTAATTATTCCTTAATTTATTATCTTAATTAATCTCTTGATTAATTACATAAAGTAATTATACCCAACTTACTTCTATTAACAAATCATCATTTAACTAATTACATCCAGTAATTATTTATTAATTACTTCCCTATGTAATTATATTTTATTAATTACATTAAGTAATTACGTATCAAACCACCCAATTTATTTTATTTATAATTTAGGATCCCAAATTATACTTACACAATCATAACACAACACAATTCAATTCCCAAATTTATCTTTCACCGTATATAAATAAAATGCATCATCAATTATGAAAATAATTTCTACATCATGAGGAATCCAGTTGGATTCCTCCAACCTGTTTCCCTGCATCCACAGGTGTTAGCACAATACCAATTCCGCTTCGAGGTGAAATATCGCGGTATATGGGATTTATATAATATCATCTGCTATTATGCGGCGCATAGGGTCTCATCCGCTATATAATGCGGGAAATCAATCCCCCAGCATACACTATATACTACTATATATAGTATAGCACATCAAATCAATTCGACCATCCAATCAATTATTTAAATTTAACCATTTAAATCTAAATAAAAATCCAGAAGAGTAAGATTAACTCAACTTTGATTTTCCAATCCAAATCCGATCTCGACTTGTTTCCTTTAGATTTAAACCTTACAGAAAGATGAACCCAGACTCTGTAGATCTTCCTCACCATCGCAAAGTCGTTCGCAAAACCCCTTCCAATTGACGCCGACCAATCCCAAACTCGAAGACGCCGCCACCAGAATCACGATCGACTTCCCAGTGTTCGCGCGAGCCTCCGTACCTTCGCGAGAACCCACTGCTACAGCAAACGCCCAAGTCGACATCGACCATGCCATAGCTCCCTCCACTCTACTGCGTCACGCTTCCACTGACGAACGCGACGCACACCACGAGTCGACAACCCTAAAATTGCCGCCTTCCGTACCCAAATCGAACAAACTCCCCCTCTTTCCAAATGCGTGTGGGGCTCCATCACGGCATGAACAATCAAGATCCTCACGCGTGCCCTAAATCTCGGTCGCCAATTAGTTTGAAATAAAAACTCGGCTTGAAAAGCTATTGGAAGGGAGATAGGCTCGAAAATTTCGATTTCGAACAAGATCTGAACTCGGCCATTTGATTTTTTCTTCCAATTTCGATCAGCGGGGAGAAAGGTATATACGGCTTTAATGTGAACGGAGGCAGCTTTGTACGCGTAGGGTGGCTGATGGAGATGTTATAGGCTTTGACCTCTTATTATATATATTTTTTATTCAAAATATCTCATATGATATGCAGGGAAATCTCGCTCTCCTACTGAGGTGTATCGCCTGATGTTCTTAATGTTATATCGCTATTTCGAACACAATGGAAAAGGTTTCGAAGGCTAATTCGATCATATGCGCAAGTTACGGGAATAAACGACCAATTTTAAATTAAATCGGTTAAAATAGTTTCTATGTGTTTTGAGCTGTCAGAGTCAAATGACAATTCCGATTGCTACGAAAATTGAAATCCAGTAATAACTAACTATTACGGATCCAATGGAACTGGTTTCGTCGAATTCCGAGACTGTGTCTCGGAAGGCTATTTTTAAATATCGATTTAAACGATATATTATTAAAACCGAACAAATCGCCTTTAATGTAAATTTCAACCATTCTACGATCTTCAGTATCATCATTATAAATTTTATAAGCCTTCAAATTATTTTTAACAGGCTTAAAACTCTAGATTCAAAATTTTACCCAAATTCAAATTATTAAATCCAATAAATTCAATTGGCAATTTGAAACTGATATTTGACATCCAAGTTAACTATCTTGCAAATATTTAAAATTAATTAAATATTCCAATTTCAAATGCCTAAAAATTCCGGGTCGTCATAGAATTAATTAAATTACCAAAACTTTTCCTTTATCAAAACAAAAGTATCTCGTAAGACAAGTCCACACATAAACACGGACATGTTTTTACCTTATGATAACTAAAACATCTCATATCAAATCCTCTTATATTATAGTAGTGTCTACTATATACAAATAATATTAATCATATCCAAAATTGTTACATTGATTAAATTCCAGCATATAGCCCAATTGGGTAATACAATCAAAATGGAAAACACGTAATGGAGATTGAATTTCCATACGAATGACTAGGTGAATGGACTACCATCCGGCAGTACATCCCTAGAAGAATGCACCGAGGACCATCACAAAGGATCCTCTACCAAAACAAGACCAACCCACCTCTATAACTAGATGGTACCGAATATATCATCCTCCGGTTGTTACCGACCTTTACTGAGGGTCCTCATAACATACAAACCACATAATCAGATACACGACGTCATAGCGTGCAAAGATATATCTAGAAGAGGAAGATCATATCCTAATGGGAATGACCCACTTAGCCCTGCGGCATTTAACCCTGTTTTGGTCATTTCTGGTTGATGAGGCTAGAGGTAACGATTACCTTTCACAAATCACAATCACATCACTTTGAATGTCACACGGCCATTTCCGTTGACTACTAATTGCCTTCCATAAAAATACAACGCTTAAGCTCATACGTCTCAAGGAGGGTGTTAAGCCAAGAGAAGTTGCCTTCTCTACTACCACTGATATACGTAAAAACCAATGAATGTAATCATTAGAAATGCAATGTCAGACAAACATCTATACAAGTTGTCCAAGAACAGGACAAACCGAAGGCACTTTCCTACCACATCCTGTCGGAAAAACCCTACGATTAGTAGCGAATAGTCCTTGCATTGGATATTTCATAATAAAGAGACCACTGCTACTGGATGTATATTGGGATTTTAACCCCAAACGATCAACAAGCAGTCTTCCACTATGAAAATCCGGAATATCAATATCATCACAAGCAACCTGTACAATCGTCGCATATACGCTGGTCCCAAGTGGTTTTTAGATAAATCTTATCCCGATCTCTTCGCACCAACATGTAGGATCTAGATTAACCCTAGAGGGGGGGTGAATAGGGTTATAGAAAATTTTCTCGAATTAAACACAAAATCAAATTGCAGAGAAGTAAATGTGCTGAAATGTAAATCACACACAAAATTTACCCAGCTTCGACAACCCCTGCCTACTGCTGCATTCCCAGATTTCTATTATGATTAAACAGTCTCCCGCTTACAAACACTCTAACAGACTCGCACACCCTGCTACCGCCTATAGAGTTTTGCAAACTCGCACACCCTGCTCACTGAACTAATCCTAACTAGACAATCTGACAATACCTAAAACCTAGGTGGTGATTTACCAAGAATTGATTCGGAAAGAAATAAAACTAAACAAAAAAAAACACCCTTAATAAAAATAAAGAATAAATTCTTAAAAAATTCCCCTTTAACAAGGCCGGCCCTTTTATTATTCTCTAGCCCGTTCTCTTTTTTTCTTTTGCTATGGCGGCTTCGTTCGATCTGAATTAGGCTTCGTTCCCTTGCGATAATTAGGGCTTTCTTCAATTTCGATTTCTCTGGTTTGTGATGCTCTTTGCTCACTGCTTCTCTGATGATCGACGGCTTGCTTTACTTGAGGTTGTTCGCAGCTGCTCCTCTGTTGACCGAGTTCGATAGAGTGTGGTATGTATTCTCTTCCCTTTCGTTGCTGGTTTAATGCTTGCTTGAACTCGATGCCGATGATGAATTTGGGGTTTGGTATTTATATGAATTCCGAGACACTTGAATTTGTTCGTATTCATTTACACTTTCCTAATTCTCGATTTCCTAATGCACACAGTTTTGATTATGAAACATTCGATTTTCCTTGAGTCATACGGCATAAACTTTCCTGTTTTGATTTGTTTGACTTTCCTATTTTCGGCAATTTCCATTTTTATACATACTTGATTTCGTGTATACCACTCCACGACTCTGCATTATTTTCGGCCATCACCATTTCTTTGATATTGTTTCATGTGTGTTCAATATCACTAGATATTGTTGCTTCACCACTAAGCCTTAATACAGTTGATAATTTCTTCTGGCTTCACTGTGAACTTTAGTTTGTGTTCATGAAAATGCTTGCATCACAGTCTGGTTGCTTTTTGTAGTTGTCACTATCTTCTTTGTACACTGATGCAAGGTTGTTGTTGCGCACTACTCTTTCTGATATAGTTGCTTTCACTGTTTCATGTGGATTTGCTCATGTACATATGTATGTGATATTGTGTACATGTTGCTGCGTTTGCTTGCATACCCATTACTTCACTATTCAATTTTCTTCTGTTCACTTGTATTTGTATTCTGATTCATCCCTTCTGTTTGCTTTGGGCTCCATTGACCTCGGCCATGTGTTCATGCTTCATTTTAACTTCGAACTGAACTTGGTTTTGCTTCATGATGTACTTGATTCTGCTGCTTTGTATAAGTTCTTGGTCATTGCTTTTGGTCTGCACTTGCATACTTTCCATTTTACATACTGGGTTGTATATTGTTTTGACCTGATAGCATTTGATCCTGATTAATTTTGCTCTTTGGTCTGCATATTGTGGTTGCCACTGTGTTGCATTGAGTTGCTATCTTCGTATTATCACTATATCATGTTCGGTACAGTTTGCATTTCAGTTGTTTGGTTGACACTCTTGAACTATACATTCGAGTCTGCACTCATCTTTACCACTGAACTATTTACTGACTTGTAGTCGAGTTGCTTCACTATACTTTGGTTTGAGCTTGTTGTTCTGCGTTTGGTCACTGATGCATGCATGAACTGGTCATTGAAGTTTGTGTAGTTTGGTCTTGCATTTTCATTTGGTTGTTGCAGTCCTCTATATGATGTTTGTCACTGTTACAGTTGCTATGCAGTTGCTATGCCTTGTGTTCTTCACTATTGTCTGGTCTTTGACATTCATTCTGGTTGTTACTGCATTCATGTTGTTATTCTGGCCTTGTACCTGTAGTTGTATTTATGTACACTACTGCCTTTGTGTTCCGGTCATTGCTTGAGTTGTTGCACTAGTGCATTGCCTTTGTGTTGAACCCAGTTTTAAAAACTCGGGTTCGACCTTGTGCTGATGACGAGATTTCATTTATATCGCACCTGAGTTGAACCTGTCTTTATATTTGGGTTTGACCTTGTGCTCACCTGTCCCTGTAACATTATTAAGTGTATATCGGTGTGCACGGCCTTGTAATATGTACAGTGATACACTGTGCATGTCACATTGTTCGTGTATGATGAATTCAAATGTAAATGATGACGAACAACCCAAATAACCGAGGCAAATAATATTTTCAAAAATCCATATTTTATTTTATATTGCAAAAATATTTCTTTTTCAATTTTACTACGTTAGTGAACATTTTTGCAGATTGCTCAGATGCTGGATTCTAACTGGAATGAAGTTGAAGATAAACTACGAGTGTGAGTTATATGTAGTGAGGAATTTATGTAAATTGTATTGTGATGTAATTAGAATCAAAATTGTATATGTATAATGAGAGCTTGAATTTGTACTGTTCAAGATTGTAATAAATATTTGTTTGAATAAAATTTCTGTTTGAATTCAAATTCTGTGTAATTTATTTTATTCAACAAATATTTATTTAATCTATGAAAAATAAAATAGTACATTAACAAATACATTTAAATGAATATATACATATATATATATGTTTATTATCATCAAACAAAAATCATATAAGCGCATATTCAACAATCTCCCCTTTTGATGATAACAAACATATATTTAAGATTTTGACTGAGTTAAATGTAATTGATCAATGATATACTCTAATTGCTCCCCCTATTTAAATACTTTCTCTCTACACGATGCTCCCCCTACATATATGCATACCAATAGAAATATACAAATGAGCCTAGATGCAAATGGAAAATTATTTGGCCTTTGCTTGATTTTATTTGACAAAATCTTAACTTTTCTCTCCCCCTTTTGTTATCAGCAAAAGAATAATAGTGTTAGAGAAAATAGAGATAAAGTGATCGATATTAATCCAACATTAAAACTCAATTTGAATATAAATATTAAACTTCAATAAAAAAATCAAACAAAAATCATAACTACCCTTGTTAGGCGCATATTCCACTTTTAGAATGAATGGAAATGATGTTCTAATAAAATCATACAGTTGTATCTACTTTTGGTACATTTATATCAGGAATTTGAATATCTACTAATCATGCATAACCGTTAGGACTTTCAAATGAGATTAGTAGTATTCCAATTTAATTTTTAAAAATGAATTCAAGTATCTTCTAACCACGCATGACCGTGAGGACTTTTAAATGGGATTATAATCAACTTGTTTATTTAATCAATCAAATTTGATATGCCTTCCATACATGCATAACCGTGAGGACTTTTAAATGAGCATGGAAGCACATAATCAAAAATCCAAGTAATTCACCCACGGATAACCGTGAGGACTTTTAAATGAGAGTGAATACTTTGGTATTTATTTATTTTTACAAAAAAAAATGTGAAATGAACAACAAATGATCCCTGATTATAGTACCACATATCGACAAACTTTATTGAATTTTTGATGAGCGATGGTGGATAGAAATATGATAGACATAGAAATGGTTATGGAATTTTTACCCAACAAAAAGTTTTATAACTCTTGTTTGAATTTCTAAAGAAATTTTCCACATATACTGTCTTGAGTAATGTACGTTAAATATCAACACTTATCACATTTTCAATCACTATTTATCTTTTCGATAATTAGTAGGGAGTCGGATTAGTCAAAATTTGTCATTTAAAATCAAATAAAAATGACTAATATAAAAATATAGTCAAAAAATGATTTTCTTGAAGGGGTTATATGAGAAAAAAATTTCTACTATTTGAAAATTATTTGTAATGAAAAATATGCATATATTTTCTTTGAAAAACAATGCAGTTACTAAATGTCTCACCATAAATCACGTTCAACTAGTAAGTTTTCTGTCAACTAGATTACCAGTATGATCTGCATCTGAATTTCACTTTCACTTCAAAATATCACTAATTAAATTTGATAGACCAGATCACGAAGTGTGCATACAAACTCAAACCCAATTTTTAACAGCATTCTTGAATTTAAATTGAAGTCGTGTAAATAATCAGAAAACTGTGAATATAGAGTTAGCCGTACTATAACCAACAATATTATCATCCAACAAAACACTATTTTTGATCCAAACTAATATATATGAAGTAAATCCAAGAATCTAGAGAATATAATTGGCTAACTATGTTGAACAAGTCAGAATCAAAATCATTATCTTTACAACATCTCAATATTGGCTGATTTCATTCAGAATATGGTGCATATTATCACATTTAATATATCGATCAAATAAATATACCTTCACCTGTTTTACCTTTACGATAATTCTTCGTGGTTTCTCATTGTGATTCTGTCACCTTTGTACTAGGCTAAGGAACTTTTCTTTGTTTCCCGTTGTGTTTCTGGAACAGCTAAAATCCAGAGAACACTGTTGTTGTTCCTTAGCCTGCCACCATACCTACACGATGAAAGATTTTTGTGACCTATTTGTTTTTATAGATCTATGGTTGTTAGTGGCAGAAGCATTGTGAATAAACAATCCCTTTGGAACCCAAACTTGTTTGTCCTTTCATTCTTGTTCCAATAGACATGAAATTTGTTTGTAGAATTCTTAGGAACCCAAACTTGCATAAATTTTGTGTTCTTGTTCCTATGACTACAATTTTCAACACGTTGTCCAATTATTTCACATCTAGCAAAGACACTCTTACCTTTTGCATTATCATCAGCTTGTGTTTTCCCAAAGCCTAGTCCTTTTCTGTTGTTAGCAGAAATTTGATTTTCCAATAACATGTTGAATGATTTTTCTCCTCTTGAAAAGTTATTCAGAGATTTCTCAAGATTTTGGACTTTGGTTTTGAGTGTTGTGTTTTCAGTTATAAGTGAGGTGCATCTATTTATAAAATCCTTTTTCCTAGTGTCAATGGTTTCCTTAAGACTCAATTTTTCTTTTTCAAGATTCTCAAAGCTATTCTTAAGTCTTGATAATTCTGAATCTAAAATTTTACATTTTTTACAGTCTAGGTTTTGAATATTTTCAAGTTCAGTTTCTAACCTAAAATTTTCACGAGCAAGTTCTCTCCTATCAGATTTCCGTTTTTCAATTTTAGATTCAAGAGTATCAACTTCTTTTGTAAGATCAAGACACATAAAAACAAGTTCTTTATAAGAATAGTCACCTCCCTCACTAGATTCCTTTGAGCTTGCTTCTGAATCTGATTTTGCCACAAGACACAAGTTAGTCTCATCTGAGCTATTATTCGAAACTTCCTCTCCTTCTTCATCATCCCAAGTCACTGCAAATGCCTTCTTCTTCTTTTTCTTTCCTTTGTTGTTTTTGAGAAGTGGGCATTGTTGTTGAAGTGGCCAGGTTTCTTGCAGTTAAGGCACGTCAATTCATTATCGGAATTGTTTGAATCTTTTGACCTATTACCACTTATTTCTTCTTGCGTGGCCTGAATCTTGACAATTTTCTAAGATTATTGAAAGCCATTGCAAGCTCTTCAATTGGATCTTCTTCTTCTTCATCGCTCTCTTCTTTTCTCTTTAAGGCAATCGCCTTCTTCTTTGATTCGGAGTAGTTGCGTTCCTCCTTTGCTTTTAGCTCAAGCTCATATGTCATCAAGTTACCGATCAACTCCTCCATGCTTAGTTCACTCAGATCTTTCGATTCTTGTATTGCCATGACTTTTGCCTCAAAGCTCATCGGTAAGACTCGTAGCACCTTCCTCACAAGCTCTACCTCAGTGAATACCTTCCCAAGCGCTCTAGTGTTGTACACCAAAGTTGAAAAGCGTCCAAACATGTCCTTTATGCTCTCGCCTTTGTCCATCACGAAGTTCTCGTATTCATTACTGAATAGGGCTAGACGAGACTCCTTGACTTGAGAAGTTCCTTAATGTGTCACCTCCAAGGTATGCCAAATTTCCTGTGCAGTTTTAGAATGAGAAATTCTATTAAATTCAGTCTTATCAAGAGCACAGATCAAAGCATTCATGGCTTTAGCATTTGTAGTTTTTAATTTCTTATCGTTAGCATCCAACCTATCCTTAGGTTTAGGAATCTCAGTATCACCAACGGTTATAGTGGGAGATTTATAGCCAGTTTCAATAATGTCCCAAACATCATAATCAACAGAACTAAGATAAATGCCCATCCTAACTTTCCAATAAGCATAATCATTCCCATTAAACATGGGTGGGCTAACAATAGATTGCCCCTCATAAAAAGCATTATTTGGTGGATTCATGACTCTAGAGTTAAAGAAAAATACTGTGCTCTGATACCACTTGTAGGATCTAGATTAACCATAGAGGGGGGGTGAATAGGGTTATAGCAAATTTTCTCGAATTAAACACAAAAACTAACTGTAGAGAAGTAAATATGCTGAAAAGTAAATCACACACAAAATTTACCCAACTTCGGCAACCCCTGCCTACTGCTGCATTCCCAAATTTCTATTAGGATTAAACAGTCTCCCACTTACAAACACTCTAACAGACTCACACACCCTGCTACCGCCTATAGAGTTTTGCAAACTCGCACACCCTGCTCACTGAACTAATCCTAACTAGACATTCTAACACTACCTAAAACCTAGGTGGTGAATTACCAAGAATTGACTCGGAAAGAAATAAAACTAAACAAAAAAAACACCCTTAATAAAAATAAAGAATAAATTCTTAAAAAATTCCCCTTTAACAAGGCCGGCCCTTTTATTATTCCTTATCCCGTTCTCTTTTTTTCTTTTGCTATGGCGGCTTCGTTCGATCTGAATTAGGCTTCGTTCCATTGCGAAAATTAGGGCTTTCTTCAATTTCGATTTCTCTGGTTTGTGATGCTCTTTGCTCACTACTTCTCTGATTATCGGCGGCTTGCTTTGCTTGAGGTTGTTCACAGATGCTCCTCTGTTGACCGAGTTCGATAGATTGTGGTACGTATCCTCTTCCCTTTCGTTGCTGGTTTAATGCTTGCTTGAACTCGATGCCGATGATGAATTTGGGGTTTGGTATTTATATGAATTCCGAGACACTTGAATTTGTTCGTATTCATTTACACTTTCCTAATTCTCGATTTACTGATGCGCACGGCTTTGATTACGAAACGTTCGATTTTCCTTGAGTCATACGGTAGAAACTTTCCTGTTTTGATTTGTTTGACTTTCCTATTTTCGGCAGTTTCCATTTTTATACATACTTGATTTCGTGTATACCACTCCACGACTCTGCATTATTTTCGGCCATCACCATTTCTTTGATATTGTTTCATGTGTGTTCAATATCACTAGATATTGTTGCTTCACCACTAAGCCTTAATATAGTTGATAATTTCTTCTGGCTTCACTGTGAACTTTAGTTTATGTTCATGAAAATGCTTGCATCACAGTCTGGTTGCTTTGTGTAGTTGCCACTATATTCTTTGTACACTGATGCAAGGTTATTGTTGCGCACTACTCTTTCTGATATAGTTCCTTTCACTGTTTCATGTGTATTTTCTCATGTACATATGTATGTGATATTGTGTACATGTTGTTGCATTTGCTTGCAAACCCATTACTGCACTATTCAATTGTCTTCTGTTCACTTGTATTTGTATTCTGATTCATCCCTTCTGTTTGCTTTGGGCTTCATTGAACTCGGCCATGTGTTTATGCTTCATTTTAACTTCAAACTGAACTTGGTTTTGCTTCATGATGTACTTGATTCTGTTGCTTTGTATAAGTTCTTGGTCATTGCTTTTGGTATGCACTTGCATACTCTCCATTTTGCATACTGGGTTGTATATTGTTTTGACCTGATAGCATTTGATCCAGATTACTTTTGCTCTTTGGTCTGCACCTTGTGGTTGCCACTGTGTTGCATTGAGTTGCTGTCTTCATATTGTCACTATATCATGTTTGATACAGTTTGCATTTCAGTTGTTTGGTTGACGCACTTGAACTATACATTCGAGTCTGCACTCATCTTTACCACTGAACTATTTACTGACTTGTAGTCGAGTTGCTTCACTATACTTTGGTTTGAGCTTGTTGTTCTGTGTTTGGTCACTGATGCATGCATGAACTGGTCATTGAAGTTTGCGTAGTTTGGTCTTGCATTTTCATTTGGTTGTTGCAGTCCTATATATGATGTTTGTCACTGTTACAGTCGCTATGCAGTTGCTATGCCTTGTGTTCTTCACTATTTTCTGGTCTTTGACATTCATTCTGGTTGTTACTGCATTCATGTTGTTGTTCTGGCCTTGTACCTGTAGTTGTATTCATGTACACTACTGCCTTTGTGTTCTGGTCATTGCTTGAGTTGTTGCACTAGTGCATTGCCTTTGTGTTGAACCCAGTTTTAAAAACTCGGGTTTGACCTTGTGCTGATGACGAGATTTCATTTATATCGCACCTGAGTTGAACCTGTCTTTATATTTGGGTTTGACCTTGTGCTCACCTGTCCCTGTAACATTATTAAGTGTATATCGGTGTGCACGGCCTTGTGGCATGTACAGTGATACACTATGCATGTCACATTGTTCGTGTATGATGAATTCAAATGTAAATGATGACGAACAACCCAAATAACTGAGGCAAATAATATTTTCAAAAATCCATATTTTATTTTATATTGCAAAAATATTTCTTTTTCAATTTTACTACGTTAGTGAACATTTTTGCAGATTTCTCAGATGCTGGATTCTAACTGGAATGAAGTTGAAGATAAACTACGAGTGTGAGTTATATGTAGTGAGGAATTTATGTAAATTGTATTGTGATGTAATTAGAATCAAAATTGTATATGTATAGTGAGACCTTGAATTTGTACTATTCAAGATTGTAATAAATATTTGTTTGAATAAAATTTCTGTTTGAATTCAAATTCTGTGTAATTTATTTTATTCAACAAATATTTATTTAATCTATGAAAAATAAAATAGTACATTAACAAATACATTTAAATGAATATATATATATATATATATATATATTTGTTTATTATCATCAAACAAAAATCATATAAGCGCATATTCAACAATCTCCCCCTTTTGATGATAACAAACATATATTTAAGATTTTGACTGAGTTAAAATGTATTTGATCAATGATATACTCTAATTGCTCCCTCTATTTAAATGCTTCCTCTTTACACGATGCTTCCCCTATTTAAGTGCTAACCCTAGAATCAATCAGAGATGCACGTTCCTGGAGATGAAATCAAGGCCGTGCTTTTCCTTTCTCCTCCATAAGGTTATACACGTTCAAGGAAACCCATAGCCGTCGCATTTTTCGTGAATTATCGCGGCCACCACGATCGATTTGACAACGACCAACACCCACCATGACGTCGCTCGTAGTCGACTCTGCCTCCAGCCAAGGACTGGCCCTACTCGTTCGTCTATATGATTTGAAAAACGTGAAAGAACGTGTGACTTCACGCATGAATTGCCGATGAACTATGCCGTTAAAAACGATCACATCCGTATGGATTGGAAGCTTTCATCGCCCTCTTCATTTTTGTAGTTGAAGCATTTTGCTAATTGTTTATAGATTTGGAGATTTTTAGGGAAGAAGATCGATAAATTATGGCCATTAAATGATGGTGGCGGCTAGGGTTTCTAACCCTAGGGTTTGTGGAAAAAGGAAAAATAAGTCCTTTTATAGAAAATTTACGCGCACTATTCATCCGAATTTTTTTCGAACTCGAAACGAAGCGTGCTACCTGGAATTTATAATGTTTTACCTCTATTCCAAATGCAATGGAATATATATCGGAAGCCAATTCGATCGTATTTGGAAGAGGTTTTCGAATCGACTACTAAAATTTAAAATTTCACTTAAACATATTTCTATGCGTTTTAGCTTGCCCCGGACAAACCGTATATCCAATTGACACGAAATTTGAAATCTTATAATAATTTAACATTACGGATCTAATGAAACTGGTTTCGTTGAAATCCGAGACTGTTTGAAAAATGACCATTTTCACTCGTCAATTAAATATTAAAATATTTAATTTCTACAATTTAACTTTTAATTCAATTTTAAAAGTTCTCTAACATCATTTTAATTCAAATATTATTTAATTCAACTTTATAAATCATTTTTATTCATTTTAAATTCAATTTCCAATTATTTACGGAATTCCAAATATTAAATTAACAATTTAGTTATCCAATTAGATCTAGATATCCGAAATAAAATCTATTCAGCTTATAAATTTAACTTGTGTATATTTAAAATTAATTAAATATATGAATTTCAAACGACAAAAATTCTAGGTCATTACAAAATTGAAAAGACAAAACACTCGAGTCAGAACTAAAAGATCTTAGGTAAGTTAAATCAACGGAAATAATTATAAGTGGAACGACGTTAGAGATGTTTACGGGATTTGACATCTCATATCCAGTGCCTAACGTGAGTGCCGTAACTTAAGAGATGCTTGAGATTCACACCTCCTAAGGATCCGTTAAACTATCTACTTTGTAGTACAATATACTATTATAATATGTCTATAGTAAAGTAAAAAATTAAAATTGTGTTAAGGCGTTACCCATATCGCCCTTAACACATCCTATAATTTCAATAGTCTATACAGTACCGTGGCTCCCCGTAAATTAGGGACGCTAGAGGATACCCCATAGGTACGACATAAAACAAACTCGTAGAAGACGCGCTAGGGTAGGTGACATGGCATAACCAGGCAATGCCAGGGTAAATGTACCAATTATACTTTCAGAATGTTGGTAACGCATAGCCACAACTACCATCAAACTCGAAACACACTCCCGAGTAAAAATCGATGGGTGGCCATCGAATAAATCAAAAGTCAGAATATAGTGTCGATGGAGTGTGCCCGATAACAGGAATGACCTCATTGGCCCGTCAATTGCTCCTATTTTAGCTACCTTATGCCAACTCATGGGAGTCGGGTCCACGTAAATATACCTTTAGGATCATCGCCACTATCGTACTTCATTCTAGAAGCTCCACCACGTACACAGTTGTCAAAGTGGTTTTCGATGTTGGTAGAGAGTATGACAATTCCGATCCCAGTCTTTTTAACAACCAATCTCTTATTACACACCGGATGGCTCGTTTACATTTCCAAAATCATTTCATAATTGATATCAAAATATCATATTTGATTCAAACAATATCAATTTCGAAAACATTACTTACTTTCGCAATCATATTCGCTTTTGAAATCATAGCACATTTGAAATCATTGTTTGATAATTATATTTCCTTTCAAAGTCGAATTCACAGATTATATCGAAATACCATACTCTCAAAATTGTATCACTTTAAATTATATCATTTCCAAAATCATAATTTCTCCCAAAAAATCATATTTCCGAAACAGGTTAAGTCATTGCTTCGAAATCATCAGTTCAATTTATTATACATTCAAAATTCCAAATTAGGTTACAACATCTTTTAACCTTATTTTCTTTTAAAACCAAATTGAAATGAATATAATCTCTTCCACGTACTTAGTTTGGAAATTCAGAAATTTGTTTAAATAGTTATAAATAGTTAAAATGCTCTAAAATAGTTTAATTATGGTTAAAATATTTTAAATTGATTTAAGATAGTTACATAAATGTAATTTAAATTAAATATAATTTTAAATAGATTAAATAACTTTAAAATAGATTAATTATATATCAAATGAATTAAAATGGTTTAAAATAGATTAAATAAATTATAAAGTTAATATTAGCTAAATAGTTTAATAAATTTGAAAATCTTAATAATTATAAATACATTTAAAATAGTTTATATTAAAATATGAGTTTGTAATTAATATTAAATTAAACTATTCAGTTCATTCCAACATATTTGGACCATTTCAAATTTCCAAATTGACAAACCAAGTGTTAATAAACTATCAAATTCCATATCGTTATATCCATGTTCAAATATTAATACGGATTACTCCAGCCTCAAAAAGAATATTTCCAAGTAAATTTCAAACAAATTTAATAACTCAATTTCGATAGAATTTTATTTATACATAAAAGTTTAACTTTGAACTTCTAATTTAACTCTTAAAGAATTCCTTTTTGAACCAATTCACAATTCAACGAAAACTTGATTTTTCAATAGTACTTCAATTTATATAAGCCAATTTTTATTCCAAAACATCAATTGATTAAATTCAAAAATTTAAGGATTTTAAAATCATTTAATTTAACCAATCCGGTGTCCGTATATAATTCTCTATCCTAGGGTCAGGTGATACGGATATTTATCATATCAATCGCAATTTAAACAATTTACGGTTGTATATCATTTCAAAGCGCAATCCCGAATTAATAATAATAAATCCATAACGAACGTGCAGATTATAATGATATAAAATAAAACATCCATTCAACCAATATCAATAGTCAACACCAATCACAATCATCATCCAAAACAATCAATCAATATCGATACAAAATTGAAAATAAATAACAGTAATTTAAATGGCAGTTTATATTCAATAATTAATTAAATAACGATTTAATTTAAATAATTTCAAATTAACTGAGATGATGATTAAAAATATACCAAACAGTCATAAATAAATTCCTAATCACATCATAAATTTAATTTAATAGACATAAGAAATTTTAAAAGTTATGAGTGGGTTAAAACACTCACCTATGAATTTAAATAGAATTTTAAATTCAAAATAAGCTCAAAATTTGAATGGCCTCGGAATTCGTCCAAACTAGCATCAACGTGTTCGTAATTTCAATACGATACTAGCGGATCAAACCGCGTGTGAATCAGATCTCATACGTAAAAGTTATGCGCATTGGAACATTTGAAAATAAAAGAAATTTAAATAAATTAAATAAAATAAACTACAAATCAAACAAGGCCATGTCATCTCTGTTATCCAGGCTCTAACCCTAGTTGAACATCTCGACTTCGAAAAACACAGCCGTCGACTTCGGATCCTTCATCGCGCCACCAACGACCATCGCGGCCACGCCCCACGTCGCCACCTGACGCGTCGACACGCGAAAGCCCCCGATCACCGAAAACCTCCAATCATGCGCGAAAACAAAGTAGCCGCTGACAACAGGCAAACCCTATTCGTGATTATACCATCAATCCAACCATTGAGATAACGAATCACCTATGTCGTGCGACCTCCTTGCGACTCTCCACATAACTGTGCCTCCAATTTGTCGATCAGACGAAGTTATTTGAGGAATTTGAATTTTATTTGAAATTGCAATTGGAATTTTAGTTTTGTTTGCCATTGGAATTAAGGACGAGCAACTAGAATTGTACGTATAGAATAATGAACATAAGAAATAGGCTAGTGTTTATAACGGTATACATATAGGTAGAACAAAATAGAAAGAAATGGGCTTGATCAATTTGGGTTTTGAACGACAAATGACCCGAAAAGCCCGTTTCGACTCCGGAACGAAAATGGATGAACCCATATATCAAAATAGATGTTTTTGATAATTTTAAAATCAATGGAACATGTTTGAAGTCCTAATTTGAAACGACTGGCATTTTTAAACATTCAAAAGTATTAAATTAAATAAATTTTTTAAATAAAATTGTTAGGAATAAAAAAATTAAGATTTTATTGATACAAATTAGATTATATTACAAATTATGAGCTTAATTAAAATTTCTATTAATGACATATGTTTGCAATAATATAGGGATGATAACAAATGTTAGTGTGTATTTTAATAATATTGGTTTGAATGATAGTAACAATCGTCTGAATGTAAATTTCCAATTGATTGGAATAATAATTGTTAATAAGGAATAATAAATGTTTCTTTATTAAAAAAGAATCAAATGTTAATTTATTCAAAATGTTTGGTAGCTAAAAGATTGATTTCAAAGATGATATACCATTATTTGGTCAGAAATGTATAATACCTGTTTGTATCCAATAGTGCATAAATATGTTTAAATCACTGTTTGAAAGGAAATAATTTTTCTACTTCTCATTACATTTATTTAGTCCGTTTTGATATTCACCTTTGTAATCAATTGAAATTAATATAATTGAATAATTTCAATTAATAAGAGAGAGAACATCAAATTGTAAGTTTATAAGTGTAATTAAACGTGGCTTATGTTTTGTGAAAATATAAGAAAAGTTTGATTTAATGAAAAGAAGAACGTTTATATCAAATAAAATGAATGTTTCATTTGTGAATGTAGATTTAATTTCATTAGAGTAAAGAATAGAAGAATTTGTTAATAAAAGAATATATATTTATTTGAACGTCGTTTTAGCATACAGATTGATTACAAGAATATGAATATAATTTAAGTTATTTATTACTGTGGTGTGGAATAACAAATTTATAAACATGCTTAAATGACTTGGAAACAATTGTCCTATTTCTCATCCATTTTGGTTTATCTATTTTAAAATTTAACTTTGTTATTAATTGCAATTAATGAAATGGAAATATTTCGATTAAAAGGAAAGAAAATGTTGATTGCAATTAATGGGTTTAATAAAAGAAATGCACGTTTTGTGTTAAACAGAAATGGTGCTTTAATGGAAATAAAAGAATTGAACGTTTTCGTTTTTAAGGTAAGTATAATTTTATTAATTGTGCGTAGATAAAAATTTATATATGTACAAATTGAGTATTATTTGAGTGAATGAAATTAATTTGGTTAAGTTTTGAAAAAAATTGAATTTTGAAATGTGTATGTGGTACCTTCATTTCATTTTTATTTATTTATTTCATGTACGTTTTAAAATAGTTACCTCATTATTAAAGCTTGGTCCATTCATTTCTCCTTCGGTTTAATAACTAATCCTAAGCTTTTAGGCTATATTTAATTCTTTCCATCTCATTTTTGGTTATAAATTTTTTTATTTTCCATTGGTTTGCAAATTTTCTCATTCCTACATACGTTTCCTTATGCATTATCAATGCCTAAAGCATTTAAAACTAAATGTGCATTTTGTCCCTCCACCTTTATTTCCTTATTATTAAATAATCTATAATTTTATTTCTTCATTTGCATTTTAATTCTCCTAACACCTCACATTATTTAGTTCACATCTTTCAATACTACGTTTTAGGGCTGTTCATATTTTACTATATCTCAATTCCTAGTTTGTTTATATATACCTTATTAGCTTTCAGTTGTTTCCATCTTCATTCCTTTAGTCATATTTCATTTTCTAATCTCTTCTTTTGTAGCTTCATTTTTCAAATAAAACTTCCATCTCATTTTTTCTCTCTCTTTACCTTCCTCCTTCCTTTTTCATTTTTTTCTTCTTTAAATCTCCTTCTTCTCTTTTTTTGCTTCATTTTTAATCTTTTTTTTATTCTTCTTCAAATCTTCTTCTTCTTCTTCTTTGAAAGCTTCCTTTTCTTTTTCAATTCTTCATCTTCTTTAAATTTTCTTCTTCTTTTCCAAACATTCTTCTATTTTTCAAATCTTTTTCTTCAAATCCAGGTCTATAACAACTTCTTTGTCTCTTCCTAAACATTCTAAAAAGAAGATTAAGATAAAAGGAAAAAAAATCAAAAGGAGGAAGTAGTAACGGATCCAAATCCAACTAGAAAAGGAAATCCATAAGGTGAGTGTTTAAACTCACTCACGAAATACTAAAATTTTATTGCAAGTCAAACCAGGTCATATAGTGATAAATTTTTGATTGTTGGTTTGGAATTTTTATTGATATTTAATTTTAATAGCTAAATTCCAATATGTGATGACTAATAATTACTTTGGCATGTTATTGAATTGGTTGATTTGTTGATTTGATTAATTTGAATGTTAATTGTATGTTGTGATGGATGCTATTGTGATTGAATGTCTATTTGTTCATTTATTTAATATATCCTTGTTATCACCCTATAGTTTATTGTAATTATATAAATTTTCATATTGATTATTTGCACACTGAATAAAGATATAAAACCTATGAATTTCAAGTATTCACATCAAAGGAAAAATAGTATGTTTAGATTTACTATTTGAACCATAAAAATGATTTTGAGAAGTGAACCGTCGTTGCCTTATTTGAAAATTTTCAAAATTAAATTCTGAAACATTGGGAAGTTTCCATAAAATTGAATATTGAAACTTTGGAACATTTTTATAAATCAAATCTCTTGAACTATGAAATTTAACTAGGAATTATTCTGTAAATATGTTATTTACTTCAATGGGTCTATTGCGAAATCCATTTTATTTTGAATATGGAACCAATAACATTTCCAGAAATTTGAACCTTCAAAAATGTAGTTATCTGCATTTCTTATTACATCTACTTTTGATTTATGCATAAGAATTTCGTTCTGACTCGAGTGTTTTTCCTTTATGCTTGGGTCAGCCTAAGTTTTTCAGCATGAAGACTATTTCTGGTGGACGAAGACAAAGATTCGGTATATTATTGCTATTTATTTTCCATTACATTCTATGTTCCACTGCATTATTTGTTTATTTATGATATATGTATAACTCTGATTTGAATTTGTAAATGTGTAATCAAATGTTATTTGTAAAACAGCTTCATGAACTGTTTATTTGATTATTATATTTTGTCTTTCCGCTGCGAGATTCTGTATTTTGTTTTTCTTTCCTTTTTCTTTTTTTTCTTATTTACCCCATTAACAATCCTTCCTTTTGAATGGTTTGATTCTGACATGTGTGTCTGCCAATGCACTTGGAGGGTGCAGCATGATAGGGGGTGCTCGCTTCCTGGTTTGGTAGCGAGTGGATGACACTTACTCCTACATGTGGTTCTTTACAGTTGGTATCAGAGCTTAGGTTTAGACATACCTTAGCCTGTTGGGGTTAACACATTAGGGATAGGGTAGTAATACCATAGAAAGAGTTGTTTGAGTGTATATATGAGAGCGTGTATTTGTTAGTGTTATAAAAATGTTTTGTATAAATTTTGAAATGAAATTATTTTTCCTAATATTATATGATATATATAAAGGAATAATATTTTATGACTAATATAGTTATTTGTAATGTGTTTGATTTATGCAATGGTAATATTTAATTATTATCAATTTTGTTGACTTGTCGTATTTAATCAAATTATAAACGTTGGTTAATTATTGTTGATTGAATTAATGGACTAAACATTAGTTTAATTATGGTGTATTAAAGAGAATAAAATGAATAATTAGGATATTTGTTTATGAAATTGAAATGTTGTTGTGAATTTTGTTGTTTGATGACATGTGGTTTCGACTATTGAAAAAAATGGAATATTTGGATATTTTGGATAATCGAAACCTTTTGAATTAATATATGAGTGAAACTTGATAATTGGGTTGAATTATATAGTTGAATTGATAACCTTAATTTTAAAGCTAGTAAAACAAGGTTTAATTTGTTATATCTATGTTTAGTAAATGAATAGAATTGGGTATACATTCTTAGCATGTAATATAATAATATACAAGTGTGAACTTTTATCCTTGGGATCTTTAAATTAAAATTGTGATTAAGGAAATGTTGTAAATGAGATTAAATTGGAAAAATATGTTTATAAACTTAATTAACATTTATGAAACATGTCATAAATAATTGAAAGGTAAAGGTGAAACTAAATGGAATAAGCAAACATGAATTAAAAGTGAAATGATTTCAAATAAAGCCATGACTTGTAAATTGTTATGAAATAAATGGATGCTGCAATAAATGGTTTATAACGACCCGAAATTTTCGATCCCGAAAATTCCAGATAGTTATGAAAAAGAAAGAAAGATAGAAGAAGAAGAACAGAAATACCAACATCTCACATTCGCAGCGGACAAAATATAATAATAAATAATAACGTTTACAAGAGAAAACTATATCTGTCGATTACATTTATAATACATCAGAGTTTCATACATATACAGTCGCTGAATAAATACAATTATCATGTCTCAGATTAACAATAATATAAATACAGCGGAAATATTCTATACGCTCTTGCCATTCAGCTCGCCTCCTGAACTCCAGAACGTATCTACCTGAAAATCTGTAACACTCGGTCTGACCCGAGCATTACACCAAAGTAACACCCGGGTCAGGCTGGAAACCAGCGTGAGTAAACCCAACTAACATGGAATACCAAAGCAAGCAACGTATATAAATCCGGGTAACTTATAGCAATTTTACCAATTCACAATTTGCTATAGGCAACACTTATTTCACATATCAATTTCTAAATTCCAAACTCGGATAAAATAAATCCAATTTGCTTAAATCATTTCATTCCAGCCTTTTTATTTCACAAATCAATTTACAAAGTCACACTTTTCCATAGTCATAACTTATTTTCAAAATAAGTATTCTATGTGATAAAATTTAGATTAAATAATCCGATTCATTTATATCCATTCATTCCAGCCTATCAATTTCTCATATCAATTTATAAGAGATTCGAAGTGGTTTCGGGTATCTCCCCAATACCCGATCCCGGCCTCTTCGAGTCTCATGTCATCCTAACCAAATTATCCAAATGAAATACGCGACACTTCATACCAGAGATATCAACTCATTCAAAGCAACCAATACCAATCAATTATCCATAAGCAAAGCTTAATCACATACAAATCAATTCAGTTGATTCTATTGAATTTCAAACCTCAATCGCTTGGATTCTTTCATTAATTAATTCCAAATCAATTAATTAATTAATTAACTCTTCCATAACCATTCTGTTAATAAACAACCCTGGATTAGTTATCTTCCAATTCTCTTCAAGTATTTCTCTTTAATTAATTTTACAATATTAATTGTTCTTACCAAATCAATGAGTAATCTTTAATTAGTTTACAAATTAATTATAATAAATTACACCAGTTCTTAATTACTTATATTAATTAACTCCTCATAAGTCACTATAAATGAATTAATTGATGTAACGACCCGTAAATTTTTGATAATTAAATTAGCTAATTTAATAAGATTTCGTGATTTAATGTTAGAAAAAAATTTGTAATTCATTTGGAATAATAATAACTGGAATGAATTGCAATAATTATCCAAGTAATGAAAAAAAAGCTACTTAGTGAATGACTTTGCAATCAATAGTTGAATAGGATATTAAATGTTGAATTCATTGGGTATGATAGAGTAATTGATTGATAAGTAAAATCTATTTGAAATCAAATATTGAATATTGAACACGTAATTGTTTAAATTAAATATTTAAAACTTATTGAATAATTGAATAACTGTAAAATGAAAATAGTGTTCTAAATTTTGAAATGGTTTTAAAAGTTGAATCTTATAAGTTCAATTTCAGTATTTCAAAAGATAATGAATTATTGGATAAGCGAAATTGTCTAAATTAAATATTTGGAATTTATTGGATAAATAAAATAACGGGTTTAATATGATTAAAAATGATTTGTAAAATTTTATTTTATCATATTGGAGTTATAGTGATGTTATAGAACTTTTAAAACTGAATTTAAAATTTATTTGTGAAAATTGAATATTTTAATATTTAATTATCGACTGGAAAATAGCCAATTTTTGAACAGTCTCAGAATTGGACAAAACTAGTTCCATTGGATCCGTAATAGTTAGTTATTATCGGATTTCAATTTTCGTAGCAATCGGAGTTGTCGTTTGACCGTGGCAGCTCGAAACGCGTTGAAATTGTTTAATATTAATTTGGCGAGTTAAAAATAGTCATTTTTCAAACGGTCTCGGATTTCGACGAAACTAGTTTCATTGGATCCGTAATGTTATATTATTGTAAGATTTCAAATTTCAAGTCAAACGGATTTACCGTTTGTCCGGGGCAAGCCAAAACGCATAGAAAATCATTTAATCGGTTTAATTTAAAATTGATCGTTTATTTCCGTAACTCTCACATACGATCGAATTAGCCTCCGAAACCTATTCCATTGCGTCCGGAATGGGGGTAAAACCTTATAAACGCCTGGCGGCACGTCTCGATTGGAGTTCGGATGATTTTGGACCTACCTATATAAATACGCACGCAAACCGAGACAGTTTTATTATTATTATAATCCAGAAACCCTAATTCTAAATCATGGCCGCCACCTATTTTCGAAGGTCAGAATTGCTCGAACTTCTTTCGTTAATATCTCTCAATCCGTTCAACGAAATCAAAAAAATTCCAAAAGCAAAGTTGTAGAGCACGATGAAAGCTTCAAATCCATACGGAGACAATCGAAAACGGAGCCACGGATCGACGGGAAATCACATTCAAACCTGCTGCGTTTTTCACGCAATTCGAGGCAGAGGATGAGGCCGAGCTTGGAGCTATTTGGGGTGAAGGTGGAGTAAGGCGGTGACTTCGAAGTGGTGTAACCTGATCATCTTCGAGTTGCTCGGTTTGGTCGTGAAAATTCGTTGAAGCTTGACGGCTATGGGTTGTGTTGTGCGTTCGAACACCGGGAAGAAGATAAACGCGTGCAACGGCCTGATCTGCTTGGGCTGGAAATCAACGACTGAGATCGCATAGGGTTTGAAAAAAAATGTTAATTTATTTACGTTTTAAATTTGTTCAATCTTTAAAATACTCTAACTTTTGCATACGAGGTCGGAATTCAACGAAACGAATTGCGTTGCAATCGTTTTGTCGAGCACTACGCAATGCAACTGGATTGGAATCATTTGGTACTAGAGAAAATTTTGAGTTAAATCGAACGTCGTTCGATTTGATTTAAAATCGTAAAATCAAAGTGAGTGTTTTATAACGCTCACACCGTACTAAATATTTTTATGCTAGTTAAATTTGATATTATGAAGTGTTATGATTTTATTTGTCGTTGTTTGGTAAAAATTTAATTGTCATATAGCTTGTCATTTGCATTAACCGTTGAAAAATTAAATTGACAGTTAAATTGAAATTAAAATTGGATTGCGATTAAATTACCTGACATTGATAACTATGAAACTGCCATGAATTGTATTGTTTATTGGATGATGTATTTTGATGGATTCTATTGGTTGATAATTGAATGTTTGGATGTTTATTTGCTTATATAGATCCTGTTATGCATACATATGATACTGAGATTAATTTAAGTAATGTATACTCACTCCTGACATTTAATTGAAATAAAAAAATTACTTGGCCATAGGATAGAAAATTATATACGGACACCGAATTGGCTAAATAAATAATTTTTGAAATCGTCGATTTAAAATTTATTTAAATGTTTTGATTTAAAAGTTATAAATAGAAATCAATTTATAGAAATCAAATTTGTCGAAAAATTGAGTTGGAATGTTGAAATAAATTTTGGTTAAAAGAAATTGGTAAATAAATTAAGTTGTGACTTAAAAAAAAAAAAAAAATTGGATATGATTGAATTTCAAAAATCTATTTATTTTAAAGATTGAACATTATTTCGAGCTTTGAATATTACTAAGTAAAAGTGATATGAAATGATATTTTGAAATCGAGTTTGGAATTGAATCATATTTGGATTTTGGATTTAAACTTGAATATTGTTGGAAATTTTGTTAAGTGTTATAAATTGATATTTTGAGAAATCAAGCTCCAAATCGATATAAATTGAAATTGAATTAATTAAAGGTGAATGTAGAATTGAATTGATTTGAAGTAAAAGTTGACATTGTTTTGAATTGAAATCGAAATTGAATCGGTAGAATGGAAATTGAAATTGATTTGAATTGGGAAGTTATAATTGAAATGGATTGATTTTGAAGCTGTTTTAATTTGTTTTCCAAATTACTCTGTTATATAAACCATTTTGAATACTTAAACTATTTTAATCTATTTTAAATCTACTTAACCCAATTTAAATTATTTTAAACTAATTTATCTATTTTAAATCCATTTTAAAGATTTTAAGTGTTTTTAACTATTTTAATTATTTAAAACTACTTTTAAACTACTTAAAACTATTTTTCTAAAATCCTAAGCTGGTCAATAAGGTGAAATGTTTATATTTAAATCTTGAATTTAAATATGAAATCTGATATTTTGAAAGATACGATGATATTTGAATGGATTTGATTTTTGAAGCGAATATGATATTTTGATATCAATTATGAATCGATTTGAAATATAAAAGAGCCAACGGTGTAATAATACGTAGTTATTAAAGAGACCGGGATCGGATATGGACATACTCTCTGTCGATACCGAAAACCACTTTAATAACTATTATACGCGGAGTGTTGATCCAGAATGAAGTGGATGGTTTGGTGAACGCGTTGACTGAAGAAAGAGAACGATTATTGGATGACCCCTGACATGACTAAAACAGGAGCCGCGCCGGGCCATTGAGGTTCGCCACCTCTAGCGGACACACTTCTTCGATACCATATCTATTACATTTGTGATGCGATTTGGGTGCACCCCTTGATTTGGGAGTGTTGTTTCGCGGTGTTGGGGTAGCTGCTGGCTATGCCCAACATCAGTCCGGATCACGCAACTACTAGTATCCTAGTTGGTATTGCCTCATGTACCTTGTCATACTGATTATCCTATTCGCGACCACTACGTTTTGATTTGTACCTTGAGTATATGGATTGCCCTCTGGTGACTTCCGGTTTTGGGGAAACTACGGTCTTGTATATGCTTTTGGGAATATAAAATGTGTTAAGGGGGATTATGGTAACGCCTTAACGCTATTTTGATACTTTATATTACTGATAGACATTATCTACTTAGCGTATATTACTACATAGTAGATAGTTTCACGGATCCTTGAGAGATGGAAAATCCCGTAACATCTCTTGAGTTATTGCACGCACGTTGACACTGGATAGGAGATGTCAAACCCCGTAAACATCTCTGACGCCGTTACACTCATATTTATTTACGACTGATTTAACTTTCATAAGGATATTTAGTCCTGACTCGAGTGTTTGTCTTTTCATTACGCTCGGGTCAGTCCTGAGTTTTCAGTTTAGGTTGAAGATCATTTCCTTAGAGGACGGAGACGAAGATTTGGTATATTATCTACTACTATTATATTCATTCCATTCCGCTGCATTGTTGTATGATATTTGCTGTGTATGTAACTCTGATAAATGTTGTATAATAATAATCAAATGTATTCATTTCAAATGTATTCATTTAATTAACAGCTTCATGAACTGTTATTTTATTATTATACTTTAGCCTTCCGCTGTGAGATTCTGTGTTGTTTCATTTCCTTTATTTTCCTTCCTTTTCTTTTCTTAATTACCCCAATAGCTATCTGCCCTTTTAATGGTTTGGAATCGACATGTGTATTTGATCGTCGGTTTAAACTGTCCAAAAAGGCGGGTCGTTACAGTTGGTATCAGAGCTTTGGTTTAGCGATAAACCTTGGCTCTAGTGGGGAATAACTCATTGAAATAGAGGTAAACTATATGAATGAGTTGAGTGTATATGAGAGAGCGTACTTGTTATTTGATATAAAATGGTTTTATATTGTGTTAATTTGTTCCGTTGAGTATTTATGAATTTTGGTCGATACTTGGGACGCCAAGGCGTCGATAGGAATTTCTAAACACTCGAATAGGACAAACCAACACAATATCGTTTTGGAATATATTTTTATATAAAGAATTATTTGAATATTTATTCATTTTGATTGAATTGATTGTTAGGAGATGATAATATTAGATTATTATCGTTATTGTTTGATCAGTCAATATTTACAACAATTGATTAAATAACAATGGATTTAGGAAAATGAAATCTTGTAAACACAATTGATAATGAATATAAATGAATTTTAACTTGGATTTGGGAATTTAAATTTCGGTGTTTGAAATTGACTTACAAGAATTTGAAAAACATAATATGAGTATTATATGATAGTATAATTGAGTTGAAATTGTTTTCGAAGGATTTTTTTTTTTATGATAAGTGTTATATTCCCTTCTCTTGACGCTGGAAAATGATTTCGATGATGTGTGCACGCATCATTGGCGTTTATTTTCGAGAGTCCGAGTGGGGGAGACCACTTAATAGCTTGTCTAAACCTTGTTTTGACTCAAATTTTATTTTGTTTTGCATTCTCTATAGTATGATTTGATATATAAATTATATAAGTATATATTATTTCAAAACTTGATTTGAAATGAAACCGGGATTGGAATTCTTAAGTCCTTTAATAATTAATGATTTTTTTAAATGAGTGAAATGAATTTAGACTTGAATCATTAAGAAACTTCTGAATTGTGAAATGAGAAATGAACCTAAGAGCTAAGTGAAATATCAATTGAAGTAGAAATCCTTAGAATTAGGAAATTATGAACTTAAAATAAAAATTGAAACTGTAAAACTCACATAGTATTAAATTTCATTCTATAGCATAGATATAACTTACCAAAATATTTAAGAAGTTCAAAAATGTTATATGAATTGTTAATTGGATAATATACAAGTATAGGTTTGAATAATGAAATATGCATTTAATTAATGGTTTGCAAATATAAATAAAATTATTAGTAAATAATTGGAATTCAAATTAACATTTAAAGGTGATTCACAATTATGTTAATATAAAATGGAAATACTATATGTGAATGAAAATGTGAAATTAAATTATAGTGAAATTTAAGTAATGACTCAAGAATTAATTAATTGAAAATTCAACTTTAAATGGAAAGAAGTTGTATGTGGTTTAACTACATTCTATTTGCATAACTATAACTTACCAAATACTTAAAAGGTTTAAAATGCTAATAAGGATAAGAAGAGAAATAATATACCAGTGTGAGAATGAAAATAAAATGTGAAGATCTAATTGATAGTTGTAAATATAAAAGAAATTTAAGCGGTAAAATGAATGATATATATAAGTGAATGAATAAAATTTAAAATTAATGAAATATAAATTTGGTAAATGGAAACTGATTAAATTTGAATATAACTAAATGTTTATAAGCTTGGAAGTGTATGAAATTAAAGTTGACTTGGAAATGTATAATTGATTTAGTGTAGATTTTGGATGGATGTTAATGTTTGATATGCATTGGTTGTTAGATGGATGATAATTGATTAAGTAGAATTCATTAGTGTTAATGGAATTGAATAAAGGGAATAAAATTTTAAAATAATAAAATTCAAATTCGAAGCAAAGTGAAATTAAATATAATGAAATTCAATTTAAATTGAAGCAAATTGACTTTAATTTAAAATATGAATGAAACAAACTTGAATAAATCGGAAACAAATTGAATGTAAACCTATTGTGTGGATGAATAAGAAAATAAATAGCTTTGTGTTTATGATTGTTCTTTAGAAAATTTGATGTTTTGATGGTTTGTACTTTGAAATAATAAAAGCAAAATTTTGGAAGAAAAAAAAAAATAATCCAAAATGGTCCAATACATGCTGAAATGAAAACAACCATAACTTTTAAATGGCTGAACGTAATTCGACGATTTTGGACTTTCCGAAAAGCTTAGAAACTATAGCACAACTTTTATTTAGAGTGTCTTGAGAAATTCCTTCGTCTACTAGGTTAAAAACTTGAATGTTACTCGCTGTCCTGTGTAAAAAAATAAGAAAAATCTGAAGCATACAAGCTTAGTATTTTCGCCATATCTTTTGACTGGTTTATCGGATTTTGATGATCTTGCCCTTTATGGAAAGCTAAGAACTTAAGCTAAAACTTTTGTTTTAAGTGTTTTGTGTTTTGATGCCGTTTAGAAGGTCGAAACCACGAGTGAACGTCACAGACCTGCGCAACACTGCCCAGGCTGAAGCGTTTTCCCTAAGTAAAACGGCCATAACTTTTGAACGGATGATCCAAATTCGATGATTTTGGACATTCCGGAAAGCCTGAAATGAATGCAACAACTTTTGTTTAGATTCTGTTGTCAAATTTTACCGTTTAGGTGACCTAAAGCTAAGATTTGTTTGCTGTCCAGAAATTGAAATCTCAGTTTTGAAGCTAAATATGTTATATATATGTTGTGTAGGCTAAATATATCGATCTATCTTTATATGCATGGTTCTAACTTAGTTATTGAGCATTTTAGTAGGTTGCAAAGGGGTTGCTCTTCGTTGTGGAGTTCGCTTCTACGCTAAACGCATAATGTAAGTAAAATGCTAATAAATGCTAGATAAAAGGTACGCTTACGGTTTTATATGATATTGGTGATATTCATATGTTGTTTCCCCACATATGGGATGCCTCATCATTGAGATGAGATGTATATTTGTGATATATATGCTATTATATTTTTTCCGATCGAGCCGCGCAAAGGAGACTCTGCCGAAATTTTCCGAAAAATCCGGGTGTTAGAAAATTTTTCAAGTTTTAAATTTTTTTTTATAACTTGTTTTGATTACTAACTTTTAATGTTAGGAAGCCGTTTGGAGTAACTTAGTGGAAGCGTAGTTATGACTTTATAAATGGAATTTCATTGTTTTATAAGTGGATAATTTTGAATAAAAATATATCAAATGTTGAATTTTATACTTAGTTCCTTTTTTCCCTTCTTTTTCCTTTTCGGGGACGAAAAGTTTTGAGTGGGGGAGAGTGTAACGACCCGTAAATTTTTGATAATTAAATTAGCTAATTTAATAAGATTTCGTGATTTAATGTTAGAAAAAAATTTGTAATTCATTTGGAATAATAATAACTGGAATGAATTGCAATAATTATCCAAGTAATGAAAAAAAAGCTACTTAGTGAATGACTTTGCAATCAATAGTTGAATAGGATATTAAATGTTGAATTCATTGGGTATGATAGAGTAATTGATTGATAAGTAAAATCTATTTGAAATCAAATATTGAATATTGAACACGTAATTGTTTAAATTAAATATTTAAAACTTATTGAATAATTGAATAACTGTAAAATGAAAATAGTGTTCTAAATTTTGAAATGGTTTTAAAAGTTGAATCTTATAAGTTCAATTTCAGTATTTCAAAAGATAATGAATTATTGGATAAGCGAAATTGTCTAAATTAAATATTTGGAATTTATTGGATAAATAAAATAACGGGTTTAATATGATTAAAAATGATTTGTAAAATTTTATTTTATCATATTGGAGTTATAGTGATGTTATAGAACTTTTAAAACTGAATTTAAAATTTATTTGTGAAAATTGAATATTTTAATATTTAATTATCGACTGGAAAATAGCCAATTTTTGAACAGTCTCAGAATTGGACAAAACTAGTTCCATTGGATCCGTAATAGTTAGTTATTATCGGATTTCAATTTTCGTAGCAATCGGAGTTGTCGTTTGACCGTGGCAGCTCGAAACGCGTTGAAATTGTTTAATATTAATTTGGCGAGTTAAAAATAGTCATTTTTCAAACGGTCTCGGATTTCGACGAAACTAGTTTCATTGGATCCGTAATGTTATATTATTGTAAGATTTCAAATTTCAAGTCAAACGGATTTACCGTTTGTCCGGGGCAAGCCAAAACGCATAGAAAATCATTTAATCGGTTTAATTTAAAATTGATCGTTTATTTCCGTAACTCTCACATACGATCGAATTAGCCTCCGAAACCTATTCCATTGCGTCCGGAATGGGGGTAAAACCTTATAAACGCCTGGCGGCACGTCTCGATTGGAGTTCGGATGATTTTGGACCTACCTATATAAATACGCACGCAAACCGAGACAGTTTTATTATTATTATAATCCAGAAACCCTAATTCTAAATCATGGCCGCCACCTATTTTCGAAGGTCAGAATTGCTCGAACTTCTTTCGTTAATATCTCTCAATCCGTTCAACGAAATCAAAAAAATTCCAAAAGCAAAGTTGTAGAGCACGATGAAAGCTTCAAATCCATACGGAGACGATCGAAAACGGAGCCACGGATCGACGGCAAAATCACATTCAAACCTGCTGCGTTTTTCACGCAATTCGAGGCAGAGGATGAGGCCGAGCTTGGAGCTATTTGGGGTGAAGGTGGAGTAAGGCGGTGACTTCGAAGTGGTGTAACCTGATCATCTTCGAGTTGCTCGGTTTGGTCGTGAAAATTCGTTGAAGCTTGACGGCTATGGGTTGTGTTGTGCGTTCGAACACCGGGAAGAAGATAAACGCGTGCAACGGCCTGATCTGCTTGGGCTGGAAATCAACGACTGAGATCGCATAGGGTTTGAAAAAAAATGTTAATTTATTTACGTTTTAAATTTGTTCAATCTTTAAAATACTCTAACTTTTGCATACGAGGTCGGAATTCAACGAAACGAATTGCGTTGCAATCGTTTTGTCGAGCACTACGCAATGCAACTGGATTGGAATCATTTGGTACTAGAGAAAATTTTGAGTTAAATCGAACGTCGTTCGATTTGATTTAAAATCGTAAAATCAAAGTGAGTGTTTTATAACGCTCACACCGTACTAAATATTTTTATGCTAGTTAAATTTGATATTATGAAGTGTTATGATTTTATTTGTCGTTGTTTGGTAAAAATTTAATTGTCATATAGCTTGTCATTTGCATTAACCGTTGAAAAATTAAATTGACAGTTAAATTGAAATTAAAATTGGATTGCGATTAAATTACCTGACATTGATAACTATGAAACTGCCATGAATTGTATTGTTTATTGGATGATGTATTTTGATGGATTCTATTGGTTGATAATTGAATGTTTGGATGTTTATTTGCTTATATAGATCCTGTTATGCATACATATGATACTGAGATTAATTTAAGTAATGTATACTCACTCCTGACATTTAATTGAAATAAAAAAATTACTTGGCCATAGGATAGAAAATTATATACGGACACCGAATTGGCTAAATAAATAATTTTTGAAATCGTCGATTTAAAATTTATTTAAATGTTTTGATTTAAAAGTTATAAATAGAAATCAATTTATAGAAATCAAATTTGTCGAAAAATTGAGTTGGAATGTTGAAATAAATTTTGGTTAAAAGAAATTGGTAAATAAATTAAGTTGTGACTTAAAAAAAAAAAAAATTGGATATGATTGAATTTCAAAAATCTATTTATTTTAAAGATTGAACATTATTTCGAGCTTTGAATATTACTAAGTAAAAGTGATATGAAATGATATTTTGAAATCGAGTTTGGAATTGAATCATATTTGGATTTTGGATTTAAACTTGAATATTGTTGGAAATTTTGTTAAGTGTTATAAATTGATATTTTGAGAAATCAAGCTCCAAATCGATATAAATTGAAATTGAATTAATTAAAGGTGAATGTAGAATTGAATTGATTTGAAGTAAAAGTTGACATTGTTTTGAATTGAAATCGAAATCGAATCGGTAGAATGGAAATTGAAATTGATTTGAATTGGGAAGTTATAATTGAAATGGATTGATTTTGAAGCTGTTTTAATTTGTTTTCCAAATTACTCTGTTATATAAACCATTTTGAATACTTAAACTATTTTAATCTATTTTAAATCTACTTAACCCAATTTAAATTATTTTAAACTAATTTATCTATTTTAAATCCATTTTAAAGATTTTAAGTGTTTTTAACTATTTTAATTATTTAAAACTACTTTTAAACTACTTAAAACTATTTTTCTAAAATCCTAAGCTGGTCAATAAGGTGAAATGTTTATATTTAAATCTTGAATTTAAATATGAAATCTGATATTTTGAAAGATACGATGATATTTGAATGGATTTGATTTTTGAAGCGAATATGATATTTTGATATCAATTATGAATCGATTTGAAATATAAAAGAGCCAACGGTGTAATAATACGTAGTTATTAAAGAGACCGGGATCGGATATGGACATACTCTCTGTCGATACCGAAAACCACTTTAATAACTATTATACGCGGAGTGTTGATCCAGAATGAAGTGGATGGTTTGGTGAACGCGTTGACTGAAGAAAGAGAACGATTATTGGATGACCCCTGACATGACTAAAACAGGAGCCGCGCCGGGCCATTGAGGTTCGCCACCTCTAGCGGACACACTTCTTCGATACCATATCTATTACATTTGTGATGCGATTTGGGTGCACCCCTTGATTTGGGAGTGTTGTTTCGTGGTGTTGGGGTAGCTGCTGGCTATGCCCAACATCAGTCCGGATCACGCAACTACTAGTATCCTAGTTGGTATTGCCTCATGTACCTTGTCATACTGATTATCCTATTCGCGACCACTACGTTTTGATTTGTACCTTGAGTATATGGATTGCCCTCTGGTGACTTCCGGTTTTGGGGAAACTACGGTCTTGTATATGCTTTTGGGAATATAAAATGTGTTAAGGGGGATTATGGTAACGCCTTAACGCTATTTTGATACTTTATATTACTGATAGACATTATCTACTTAGCGTATATTACTACATAGTAGATAGTTTCACGGATCCTTGAGAGATGGAAAATCCCGTAACATCTCTTGAGTTATTGCACGCACGTTGACACTGGATAGGAGATGTCAAACCCCGTAAACATCTCTGACGCCGTTACACTCATATTTATTTACGACTGATTTAACTTTCATAAGGATATTTAGTCCTGACTTGAGTGTTTGTCTTTTCATTACGCTCGGGTCAGTCCTGAGTTTTCAGTTTAGGTTGAAGATCATTTCCTTAGAGGACGGAGACGAAGATTTGGTATATTATCTACTACTATTATATTCATTCCATTCCGCTGCATTGTTGTATGATATTTGCTGTGTATGTAACTCTGATAAATGTTGTATAATAATAATCAAATGTATTCATTTCAAATGTATTCATTTAATTAACAGCTTCATGAACTGTTATTTTATTATTATACTTTAGCCTTCCGCTGTGAGATTCTGTGTTGTTTCATTTCCTTTATTTTCCTTCCTTTTCTTTTCTTAATTACCCCAATAGCTATCTGCCCTTTTAATGGTTTGGAATCGACATGTGTATTTGATCGTCGGTTTAAACTGTCCAAAAAGGCGGGTCGTTACAATTGATCTCAATTAATCAAATCTTCAATTACGTCATTAATTATATCAATTATCGATTTCTAATTATATTTCATTTTATCTTAATCTAATTTAATTACATTAATTCAAAAACTGTACATTTATTTTCTTCATTTAAATAAATGAATTTCTCCTTAATTAATCATCTTAATTAATCTCCTGTTTAATTACACAGTAATTGTATTTTATTAACTTCATTAAACAATTATTTATCAAGCCATCCAATGATTATTCTGAATTACTTACCCTTAATTAATTAACTCAAAACTTAACTTATTAATTAATTCAAACCCTTAATTACTGAAGTAATTAACCCAAATCATTAATTAATTAAATTAATTAATTATTCATTTTAATCACCCTTATATTTCTTTCAAAAATCCAATTTATATATTTCGATAACTCAGGGTACCAAAATATTCAAACAAACCACAGCATTCTGCATCACAATTACCAAAAATATTCATCATAGAATATCAATCGTTCATGTATATATACTATATAGTTCTATATAATATAACACATCACTCCGATTCAATCATTCAACCAATCATTTAAATTTAACCATTTAAATTTAAATAAAAATTCGGAAGCGTGAGGTTTATTCACCTTTGATTTTGCAATCCATTCCCAAATCCAGCTTGTTTCTTCCCAATTTTGACCTTATATAAATATTATATGATTTTATTAATATTCAAAATAAATCGAAAAGTCAATTGTCATTTATTAATTTGAATCTAAACTAATCAATTCGGTTTTAAACGAATAATTTAAATTTTAAACAAATTTCCTTTATTTAAAACTACATGTGTACTCAAAAAAAAAAATCCATAGATTTTCAAAAACCTAAGTTTATATAATCCTTTTATATCTTTATAAAATTTCTATATTTTATCCTTAACCTTATCTAAAAACAAAAACAAATTTTCTGTTTTCTGAAAAAAATAAATATATATATATATATATACCTTTTTATTTTTGTAAAAATTCTCTCTTTATTTTTAAAGTTCTACATATGCATTTGACTTTAGTGAAATTATAATAGGGCTGAGAAAGAAACAGAACTCACCCCGTCATCGAGATTGGCTGCCAAACCCCAACCCACATTGTCGAGTTTGCGGCGCCTCCAGCCACCATCGCACGCGAACACCTCGCGCTCACGCCCTAACCACCGATGCCGACCCACACTCGTCGCTACCTCTAAATCCTCCCCTATGCCGACTCAAATGAACATCCAGAAAATCGAAACCCTAATTCGCTCAACACTCCCTGCCGCTGCGACGTGGAACCACCGATCACTTCGACTCCAAAGTCGCCTCCACTCCTCGTACGAGCTTGGGTGTCAAGGCCCCCTTCTCTTCCAATCGCCCACTGCACCTTTGCAAATTCAAAATTGCGACCGCGATACCCTTTTTCTTATTAGAAACGAACGGTGAGAGAGAGGAAAAGGAGTTTCGGTTATCATCATTCACTTTTTTTTTTGCGATTTGATTTAGGGAGGAGCTCTGTTCCTTCTGGATATGAACGAACAGAAACAAAAAATGTACCCCTAAATTTATTTTATTAACGGAGAAGCGTAAGATGGAAGCTAAGGAAACGTATTAAAATTTAGAGTGGCTTCTTAAGTACGATTGTATATTTTTAATTGTATTGTATTATCGTTCCCTTTTTTTTCCAATGCGTTTCTTACCCGTACAAACAAACAGTAAATCCAAACGCTATGAAAATTGAAATCCGATAATAGCTAACTATTACGGATCCAATGGAACTGGTTTCGTTAAATTCCGAGACTGTGCCTCGGAAGGTTATTTTTAACTGTCAATTTAAACGATATATTATTAAAATTGAACAAACCAACTTTGAGTTAAATTTTAACCATTCTAATATCTTCAGTATCATCGTATAAATTTTATAAGTCTTCAAATTATTTTAAATAGGCTTAGAAATTTTTAGATTCAACAATTTACCCAATTTCAATTATTAAATGCAATATTTAAACTATATAATTCAATGATTTAATTATCAAGTAAATATTGATTTCTGGAATTCAAGTTAAAATAACCTTTTAAAAATTTAAAATCAATTAATTATTCAAATTTAAATTGGTAGAAATTCTGGGTCGTCACATTCCTCCCCACTTAAAAGAATTTCGTCCCCGAAATTACTAGTTAGGGTGAATGGTACTATACCCGTTTACCTTTTTCAAAACCCACAATTCAACGTCCTACCAACTATCTTTTATTAAAAACTCACTATCACTTTAATCTACTTCCCAAAATCCTCTATAGTATTAAACAACACCCATTTTCTCAATCATCTAAATTTCAGTCTAAAACCAAATTTTGAATTATCAAAAATTTCTCAAAATTTTTCTAACTCTCTAAATTCCCGAAAGTTTTTGCCAGCGTCTCCTTTGCGCGGCTAGCTCGGTACAACTACAAAAGGCCTCTACGGGCTCCCAAATTCCAAAAGAAAACAAAAGCTAAGTGGTTACATCAAAAACCCAATCCAATTCATACAGAAATTAAAATACATACCTTTTTGTCGGGCACTTCACATTTATCTTTTGGAATCAAATCAAATTTTCTTTTCCCTTTATAATACCTGCATATCTTTCCTAGCAATCATATCCAATCATGATTTTCTAATCATTTTATACATTTCTTACAGAAGTTTTCACATCCACTTCTATTCAATTTAGTTTTTTCCCATTTCTATATGAATTCTATTTACTTTCAATGCTGAATTATTGAATTTATCTCCCGTTTATAATTGATTCATATTAATTTCATCTTCTAATTTACATTAGTCTTTAATTTGGAATCGTTTTGTCGTCAACCAAATTTTTCCCAAAAATTTCAAAAATTTTCTAACTCCCAAAATTTTGGAAAATTTTTGGTAGAGTCTCCTTTGCACGGAGAAGCTTTTGCAATTTGACAAGAGATATAAATATGTATACATCGACCCACCCGGTCGGAAAAAGTAAAAACAGTTCATATTTCCTAATTTTATTGCATAGGCGTACCTTATTTAGCGTTTAAGCATGCAGCTTATTTATTTAGCAATTAGTGCAATCCAAATCCAGCCAAACGGCCTTCAGGTACCTGTACTTACTCAATTTAAATATGTAAGTGCCATATATAGAAAATTTATTAGCATTTTACTTACATTCAATAGCTAAACATATGTATTACATACACAACAAGTGCCAAACGCTTCCCATAAGCGATTCATATGATTTTAACGCTTATTCAATTGCTTTCAATCAATTTATAAACCATTTCATTCAATTTCAATGGTTTGGAACTCAATCTCTTACATTCCATTGATTTATAATTCAAATAAGCTCATATTCCATTTCAACTGATTCAAAATCAATTTTATTCGCTTCTATTAGTTTATAGAATCTCTTTACCTTCATTCACATCAAACGACAACTATATTATATATATTTTTTATATGCAAATTTGGCGACATTCACTTAATAGTGTATCCATTTTAATTTATAACTACTACAAATCAATTCCAACTCATCCTGTATTTAATTCTATTTCATTTCTAATTTATTCACCAACCATTCATTGCACTTCATTTAATCTCCGCCTTGGATTCATTCAAAATAATTTATTAAACTCGGCCCATTCTTCAATCCAAGCTTTTATTTTAATGGGCTTTCACTCTTATTCGAAGCCAAGCTTCCATAAACTTTAAACTTAAGTTCATTTATTTTAATTTATTCCAACATCAAACTTAAGTCTAATTCTATTTGATTCTCATTTAATCAACTTCCTTAAATTCAGTTAGTCATCCATTTTAAATTTAAATTTTAAATTCACCCTTTTAATTTATCAAAATAATATCCAAGCACATACTTATCTCATTTATACTTCAAATTTATATACCACCAAATTTAAGTTCAGTCCGATAATCCAATTCCAATCACAACTTTGATTTAGTTTTTATTCAACCAGACTTCATCCATTTATTATTCAACTCAATTAACCTACCTAAAATTTTTAATTTACTTACTTAATTCGTTATCGAATTTATTTTATTAATACAAAGTCATTGTCAATTTATTTCTATTCATTTGGGTTTTGTTTGCAACCCAACCATTTCTATTATTATTCACTTCCATATCATATGACAACCCTTCTATTATATCCAATTTACTTGCAAATTTCATTAAATATTATTCAATTCACACTTGAATTTTATTTGTAATTCAAATCATCTCATTTTCAATCCAACTCTATTTCATTTTTTTATTTTACAACATCTCTTCTTATTTATTTCATTATCAAATCCAAGTCGAATTCTATTTACAATTTCAATTCATTGTCAAATTCCATTATTAACTTACAATTCCTTTTTATTTATCCGAGTTAAACTTTATTAATATACTCTATCGAATAATTATTTAACCAATTAGCTTTCTTCCAATTTCTAAACCAATATTCGATTTTTAATTATAAATTCACTTCATAAAAATTCCAGTTTGGATTTCCCTGATTTTCCAAAATTCCAACATCTTCATTTAAAAATTGTTAGAAATGCCTTTTAAATTTACATCATACTATTAAAATAACTTTTTATAAAAACACTTCTTATAACTCGATGTCTCAACCAGTCCATCCTTGTTCTCACAGAAATTCAGTCATACGTTGATAAGGCGTAGGACTGAAAATCTATAAGTACTTGGTAAACTCGCTTTTAACGTCCAGTGAAAATACTCGGAAATAAATTTTATTAAAAATATAGAAAACAATTTTTGAAAATAGAGGAAATATCTTTGGAGATAATGCTATGAAAATCATCACCCTATCCATGGTCACAGTTACATCCCAGGGTTACGTTGCCGTCGCAGCAAAAGTCCATGCAAGTGCTGGCTCTCCGCGGCCTCTCAATTACGCCATGGATCCCACACAACAGATCACAGTTACATTCAGGGTTACGTTGCCGTCGCAGCAAAAGTCCATGTAACTGCAGGCTCTCCGTGGCCTCTGTTTTTCGCTATCGAAATGAAACCTCTCCACTCCTACATAGGTCGCAGTCTATCGAGATAAACTCAAACACAGACTGTTGGCTCTCAGCGGCACACACGACTTTCGCTATGTGGTATACCATAGTGTCGCAGTCTACCGATATAAAATCAAACGCAGACTGTTGGCTCTCAGCGACACACACGACTTGCACTATGGTATACTCAACTCATAATCCTCAGGAACTAGTTTTATCCGGACTCCTCACAGGATCAACTTTAGAACCCCCTTGGGCTCAAGGCAGCACCACCCGGTGGCACTCCTGAGAAGTTCATTTCAAGGGGGCGCCTTTTTCCCCAAAGCCATCATCAAACACTTTATACTATACACATATAGTATCTTCCAAATCATACACCTAGTATGATCTCATACAAAGCTCCTTTACACAAAATCGATTATCCCAAAATCGATAATTCTCAAAATAGGCTTTCCAAATTCCAATATTGATTTTACCCAAAATCAAAAGCCTTTCCAAATCCAAAGGTTCCCAAAAACTTTTCCAAAATCCTCATAAGATCCTTTATATATATACCGATATATATAAATTTTAAAAACTTTGGACCACTATAAACTTGTATAAAATTCCTTTTATACTTCAAACACTTCCAAAATCCTTTTTCTTCCAACAATAAATTCAACAAGGGGTTTCATCTTAAATAAAAAAAAGATATATAACTTTGTTTATCCAAAATCAAATATTCCAATTTGATTACTCTTTTCAATATCAATTTCTTTTCCATTCACTTATCCACCTTAACATCAATCCTCATTTGGATTATCACTTCAATTCCTATCTCAATTGGGTATTAAATCCATAACAGTTTGAACTCCGACCTGTTTATTTAGAAAATAGCTTGAAAAAATTAAAAACAGATAAGTAGTTGAAAAATAATTACTAGTCTTGTAAAATAGTTAGAAAATAGTTAACTAATCGTAAAATAGTTGAAAATAGATGAACAGTTTCAAAAATTTTAGATAATTGTAAAATAGTTGCAAAATAGTAATTAATTTGTAACATAGTTGAAAAATAGTAATTAGTTTAGAAAACAGTTGAAAAATGGTTAAATAGCTCCAAAAATAATTATAAAACAAGTATAAAATAATTTGGCTTTAAAAAAGAAAAGTTGTATATATTAAATAGCTTAGAAAAATAAATTTATATTAAAACAATTTATATTGAAAATAGTCAAGCTTCCCCAACAATTCAATGTACACTTCCATTTAAATTTATCCAATTCAAATTTGAATAACTCCAATTTCCATTGAAATTTATTTAATCCCATTTCAAGTTGAATCAACCTTGATTCCTTTCCCAATTTAAATCAAATTCCATTTAATTTTAATCATGTTCAACTTATATTATAATTTCAAATTATTCCAATCCGTTTGAATTATTATCAATTGAACTCATTTCAACTTCAAATCATTTCAATATAACCCAATTCAGTTTCCCTTTTTAAATTTTTAAACTTATACATCTTCGATCACCAATCAATTAATTCAAACCAAATTTAATTTTGAACTAATTCAATTTAAATCTTAAATTCAAACTATCTCGAATTATATAAATTCGAGTTAAATTCTCAAAGGTTGGTTTAACCTTCTAAACCAATTTAACTTTTATATCAAAGTGTTTAATCATTTTAATTTCTGAGCCTAATTTCTCAAAATTCTCATTTTAAACTATTTTTACTCATGTATTTTAAGGTGCAAATGAGAGCTCAATACAATTTTATTTTAAAATTTTAATTTATTATTAAATTTTATCTTCCCGTTTGAAGTCGGTTCTTAAACAAGTTTATTTTACAATTCAATTATTCAAACTTATTTTATTTTATTTGTACAATTCCATTCTCAATTTAACGATTTTTATTTACAATAGGAGGATATCATCCAATTTATTTTAAAATGTCCATCCATTTTAAATTTTTAGATCTCAAACCCTTTCGAGATCACACAAATTCCAATTCAAATCAACCATTTAACCTTCCAAGTTAAATTCCAAATTTCATCTCGAAATTTCCAATTCTGGTTTCTTTTCTACACTTATTTAACTTTCCAAAGTTAAATTCCAATTTACTTAATCCAAACAACCTTACTCAAATTCAAATTCCCACTTCAAATTTCAAAATCCTTTCCCTTTTATAAGTTCAAACTTATATCACTTTAGGTTTTTACATCACACTTCAGGGAAAATCAAAACTCAACGCCTTAGAGTTTATTTCAAATTATCCTTGATATCATGTATATCTATACATATACATATTTATTTCTTGGCCCTCCCAGTCATGTTTTAAAATTTTAAACCATCCTTGGTTTTAAATGCAAATCAAATTTCAAACAACCCATTGTTTTCCATTGCAACAAGTCCCAGTTATCCAAATAATACTTATTTATTATTTTCCATTACCTTGAAACAAAATTTTCAAATTCTGAAATCAGATTTAGAATTTCATTTTTAATCCGTTAAATTTTAATTTGGTTGTATTTTTGTTTCTACTTAATTTAATTTCAATTTAATACTTCAATTTCAATTTGAATCCATTACAAACTTATCTTTATTTAATTTCAGTTTAGTTGCATTATATTACTTTTTAATTTTCATTTCAATAAATTAACAACCAATCACTTTAATATTTATTAGAAGAAAATATTGCTTTATATATAAAAAATATATTTTATATAAAATCATTTAAAATCTTTATATATGAAAATAACAAGTACGCGCTCATATATATATACACACTCAACTCATTCTAGAGTACTACAGACTCTATTTAATGAGTAATCCCACCAGAGCCAAGGTTCTCGCTTAACCTTTCAGCTCTGATACCAAATGCAACGACCCAAAAATTTCGATCCCAAAAATTGTGATCGAAAATTCCAGATAGTTATGAAAAAGAAAGAAAGATAGAAGAAGAAGAACAGAAATACCAACATCTCACATTCGCAGCGGACAAAATATAATAATAAATAATAACAGTTTACAAGAGAAAACTATATCTGTCGATTACATTTATAATACATTAGAGTTTCACACATATACAGTCGCTGAATAAATACAATTACCATGTCTCAGATTAACAATAATATAAATACAGCGGAAATATTCTATACGCTCTTGCCATTCAGCTCGCCTCCTGAACTCCAGAACGTATCTACCTGAAAATCTGTAATACTCGATCTGACCCGAGCATTACACCAAAGTAACACCCGGGTCAGGCTGGAAATCAGCGTGAGTAAACCCAACGAACATGGAATACCAAAGCAAGAAACGTATATAAATTCGGATAACTTATAGCAATTTTAACAATTCACAATTTGCTATAGGCAACACTTATTTCACATATCAATTTCTAAATTTCAAACTCGGATAAAATAAATCCAATTTGCTTAAATCATTTCATTCCAGCCTTTTTATTTCACAAATCAATTTACAAAGTCACACTTTGCCATAGTCATAACTTATTTTCAAAATAAGTATTCTATGTGATAAAATTTAGATTAAATAATCCGATTCATTTATATCCATTCATTCCAGCCTATCAATTTCTCATATCAATTTATAAGAGATTCGAAGTGGTTTCGGGAATCTCCCCAATACCCGATCCCGGCCTCTTCGAGTCTCGTGTCATCCTAACCAAATTATCCAAATGAAATACGCGACACTTCATACCAGAGATATCAACTCATTCAAAGCAACCAATACCAATCAATTATCCATAAGCAAAGCTTAATCACATACAAATCAATTCAGTTGATTCTATTGAATTTCAAACCTCAATCGCTTAGATTCTTTCATTAATGACTTCCAAATCAATTAATTAATCAACTCTTCCATAACCATTCTCTTAATTAACAACCCTGGATTACTTACTCCAATTCCCTTCAAGTATTTCTCTTTAATTAATTTTGCAATATTAATTGTTCTTACCAAATCAATGAGTAATCTTTAATTAGTTTACAAATTAATTAACTATAATCAATTACACCAATTCTTAATTACTTATATTAATTAACTCCTCATAAGTCACTATAAATGAATTAATTGATCTCAATTAATCAAATCTTCAATTACGTCATTAATTATATCAATTATCGATTTCCAATTATATTTCAATTTATCTTAATCTAATTTAATTACATTAATTCAAAAAATGTACATTTATTTTCTTCATTTAAATAAATGAATTTCTCCTTAATTAATCATCTTAATTAATCTCTTATTTAATTACACAGTAATTGTATTTTATTAACTTCATTAAACAATTATTCATCAAGCCATCCAATGATTATTCTGAATTACTTACCCTTAATTAATTAACTCAAAACTTAACTTATTAATTAATTCAAACCCTTAATTACTGAAGTAATTAACCCAAATCATTAATTAATTAAATTAATTAATTATTCATTTTAATCACCCTTATATTTCTTTCAAAAATTCAATTTATATATTTCGATAACTCAGGGTACCGAAATATTCAAGCAAACCACAGCATTCTGCATCACAATTACCAAAAATATTCATCATATAATATCAATCGTTCCTGTATATATACTATATAGTGCTATATAATATAACACATCACTCCGATTCAATCATTCAACCAATCATTTAAATTTAACCATTTAAATTTAAATAAAAATTCGGAAGCGTGAGGTTTACTCACCTTTGATTTTGCAATCCATTCCCAAATCCAGCTTGTTTCTTCCCAATTTTGACCTTATATAAATATTATATGATTTTATTAATATTCAAAATAAATCGAAAAATCAATTGTCATTTATTAATCTGAATCTAAACTAATCAATTCGGTTTTAAATGAATAATTTAAATTTTAAACAAATTTCCTTTATTTAAAACTACATGTGTACTCAGAAAAAAAAATCCATAGATTTTCAAAAACCTAAGTTTATATAATCCTTTAATATCTTTATAAAATTTCTATATTTTATCCTAAACCTTATCTAAAAACAAAAATAAATTTTCTGTTTTCTAAAAAAAAAAATATACATATACCTTTTTATTTTTGTAAAAAATCTCTCTTTATTTTTAAAGTTATACATATGCATTTGACATTAGTGAAATTAAAATAGGGCAGAGAAAGAAACAGAACTCACCCCGTCATCGAGATTGGCTGCCAAACCCCAACCCACATTGTCGAGTTCGCGGCGCCTCCAGCAGCAGCCTCCAGCCACCATTGCACGCGAACACCTCGCGCTCACGCCCTAACCACCGATGTCGACCCACACTTGCCGCTCGCCTCTAAATCCCCCCTTATGCCGACTCGAATTAACATCCAGAAAATTGAAACCTTAATTCGCTCAACGCTCCCTATCGCCGCGACGTGGAACCACCGATCACTTCGACTCCAAAGTCGCCTCCACTCCTCGTACGAGATTGGGTGTGAACGCCCCCTTCTCTTCCAATCGCCCACTGCACCTTTGCTAATTCGAAATTGCGACCGCGATACCCCTTTTTTTATTAGAAACGAATAGTGAGAGAGAGGAAAAGGAGTTTCGATTATCATCATTCACTTTTTTTTTGAGATTTGATTTAGGGAGGAGCTCTGTTCCTTCTAGATATGAACGAACAGAAACAAAATATGTACCCTTAAATTTATTTTATTAACGGAGAAGCGTAAGACGGAAGCCAAGGAAATGTATTAAAATTTAGAGTGGCTTCTTAAGTACGATTGTATATTTTTAATTGTATTGTATTATCATTCCCTTTTTTTTCCCATTGCGTTTCTCACCCGTACAAACAAACAGTAAATCCAAACGCTATGAAAATTGAAATCCGATAATAGCTAATTATTATGGATCCAATGGAATTGGTTTCGTTAAATTCCAAGACTATGCCTCGAAAGGTTATTTTTAACTGTCAATTTAAACGATATATTATTAAAATTGAACAAACCAACTTTGAATTAAATTTTAACCATTCTAATATCTTCAGTATCATCGTTATAAATTTTATAAGTCTTCAAATTATTTTAAACAGGCTTAGAAATTTTCATATTCAACAATTTACCCAATTTCAATTATTAAATGCAATATTTAAACTATATAATTCAATGATTTAATTATCAAGTAAATATTGATTTCTAGAATTCAAGTTAAAATAACCTTTTAAATATTTAAAATCATTTAATTATTCAAATTTAAATTGGTAGAAATTCCGGGTCGTCACATTGTTATAAGTAAAGTTGTGGTAACTTTAAACTCAAACAATGTCTTATAAAAAGGAATTAAGTTTAATAAATTGGTTATAAATGTAAGAAAAATCCTTATGAAATGATTTGCAAATAAATATAGTATTAAATAAGAAATGTTACATGTGAAATGAATGTAATTTAAATTAAAGAGAAATATAAGGAATATTATGAGAATGGATATATTAATGTTTGTATCAAAAGGAGAAATTCTATGAAATAAATGTTAAGTATGAAGTTGATTCGAAAACTATTGATTTGGAAAGTTACTCAATTTGAAAGCGAAATCTGATACAATCGAAGTCTATATAAGTGTGATTTGATACTATTGATTTTGGAAAATATTCGATTTGAAAAGGGAATCTTAGATATAATGGACTTTATATAAGTTTGATATTTGAAATTGATTTGAAAAGGGTACTATATGATACATATTTTCAAAGTAAAGATATGGAAAGTGCCCTCTGCTTGATATCCGCTTTGTGGACACATTGTGGATTAATTCTATCGACATTATTCTCTCTGATTTTGGTTTTCCGAATGTGATACTCGAGTGTCCTACCATGGCGTAACCCATGGCCATTTTTTTAGGGTAGCGTAATCCACAAGGCAGAGATTGCTTAAAGGGTATGGATGTTTCCTGCAGGATACAGGCGTAACCGTTGTTATGTATCCTGCGGTCTACCGGTTTGTTGTCATGGCGTAATCCGCAAGGCAGAGATTGCTTAAAGGGTATGGATGTTTCCTGGGGATCCAAGCGTAACCATTGTTATGTATCCTATGGTCCGCGGGTTTTGGTTATCATGGCGTAATTCACAAGGCAATGATTGCTTAAAGGTACGGATGTTTCCTTGGGGATCCAGGCGTAATTATTGTGTATCTGCGATCCAGATGATTTGTTTGGATTGTACTTTCCATATCGATTTTGAAAGTTTTTCAAATATTTTCACTGGGTGTTGAAACAGGCCTACTAAGTACTTGGAGAATTCTAGCCTTGCGCCAGATCAACGCATAGCCAGAGTCTGCAAGAACGAGGATAAACCTGTTAAGATAACGAGTTATAAAAGTATTTTGATAAAGTATTATGATAAAGTATTATATAAAAGATATTTAGGTCATTTTTTTCCTTTTCTAACTACTTTAAAAAATTTAAAATATTATCTATATATGTACAGCATGGTTTATTAGTGTTGTAAATATTTTGAGAATTTATTAATTCAATAAAACATATTTAATGTAAATGATTATTGATTTATTAATAATGTTTGAAAAGTATCCTGAGATAAAACTAATAAATTTATAAATAATGGATTTAAGGGTTTCAATAGCTTCTTTGTAAATATAAGTAATGATGTAAATAATTATTTTCAAATAGTTTACATATATTTATAAAGATGTTATTTAAAATATTTAAATGGTATATAAAAATGAAGCAAGAAATTTTACAAATGAATTTTGGAAAAGTATTAAAGTATTAAAGACGGTTTATTTGCAAATGAAGCTTTCAAATGAATATTGCAAATAAAATTTACATAAGTTTTTTTAAATGTAGAATTTAAAGATATTATATAAATGGAAAAAAAATTGATTTGCAAATTTTATTTATATTAATATAATTGGCAAATAAATTTGAGTCTCTATTTTGCAAGTATAGTTTGGAATATTTAATTGATTTCGAAGTACTAATAGTAAATTTATTGGTTCATTTACTATTTGAATTTTTGTATTAAACCATACTAAATGTTTTTCCATGATTTGAATATTCATTTTAAAAAAATTATGTAAAATTAATTATGAAGATATGAAATTTTAAACTTTGATTTAGAAATTTAATGTAAGATTTGAGTACTATATTAGTTTCAGTTTAATAATCTTGAGTTTATACTTATTTTAAAAATAACGAGTCTAATAAATTATCGGATTTTAGGAACTTTATTTTAAAGTTTATTATAATGTTTTGATATAAATTTCTAACATTGTTTCAGACTTTTTAAAAATCTTTGCACAATGCTATGAGGATGTTTTGAATATATCTTATATTTTTACTAAGTGAATGTAACGACCCGCTATTTTGGACTATTCGCATCCGCACACGTCGGACTTGAATAATTTAAAATACCGAATTGTTTTTTTAAATTTGGCAAAACTGAACATATACAGTAAATAAATAATCACAGAATCACAGACACAGAGTAATAATATGCAGTGGAAGTAAAAGATAGTAGTTCATGAAGCTACTACATATATAACAGAGTTACATAAGTTACAACAGAAGTCTCGAATAAAATAGTCAAATACAAGAATTAGAATACATCACTGAACTCAACTGAAAATCTGAAAGCTGGATAGGTAGCTGGATCTCCAGGCGAAGCTCCAACTTCAAAGGTGAGTCTCGAAAGATGAACCACTCAGTCTGACCCAAGCATAAAGCAAAACACAAAACACTCGAGTCAGGATTAACATTCTTATATCAATAAATCCAACTCAAGTGAAATAACAATTGAAATACAAATAATTCAAAGGACGTTGGAATAACCGTCCTCTAAGGATCCGTTAAACTATCTACTATGTAGTAATATACGCTAAATAGATAATGTCTATCGGTAATATAAACTATCAAAATATTGTTAAGGCATTACCATTATCCCCCTTAACACTTTTATATAAGCGTTATAGTCTATACAGCACTGTAAACTCCACCGTAAACTAGTGGGATATCAGGGAGTACTCTATAGGTATAACACAAAACAAATTCGTAGTGGTCGCATATATAGGGATACAAGTATGACAAGGCACATGAGGCAATACCCAAGGTAGTGAAACTACCGTTTGCTTGATCCGGACTGGTGAAAAAGCATCGCCGCAGCGATCGCAATAACACGAAACAACACTCTCAAAAGTACGAGGGTGCACTAATCAATAACACTCTCAAAACTATTTACAACATAATTAACTAATTTGCAAACCAAACCAAATCACTACCGTCCATCAAACCCCAAACTCATCAGGCCCGTGCGCTCCCCCCATCCATTTTCTTCCCCATTCACGTACTCACCCAGTAAAACAAACCCATCACCATCAATTTAGGTTTTAATTATACTCCACCCACAAGCGACTTGAACTCGATCAAGATGCGCCAAATCGAAGGTCTTGCTCCCTCCTTCACTCGGCCCCAACCACCTGCAGCTCGGCCCCCTGATGCTCCTAGGGTTGCGTGTGCAAGTCGTCACGGTCGGCCTCCCCTAGCTCCCTCCACGCGACACCATATTCGATCATAGCCGTATAGAATTAAAGCCCTTGATACGCTCTACGATCTTCTAGTTGAAAGTTTCACCTAATCACTCACGGATTGGAAGAGATTAAGGGTTGAAAATTGGAGCTTTCTGGCCATTCAATTATAAAGTGGCGGCTAGGTTTATAGATTAGGGTTAGGTTTTTTTTTTCTAAAGGGTTAAGGGCTATTTATAAGGAAATTCTCAAACAATATTCAATCCGGAAATTCCAAACTCCGATTCACGCGCCGTAACCAGCGTTTCTAGGGTTTACCCCGCGTTCCGGACACAATGGAACAGGTTTCGAAAGCTAATTCGGACATCTGTGCGAGTTATGGCTACAAACGCTCAATTTAAATTAAACCGATTTAAATCGATTTCTAGGCGTTTTAATTTGTACCGGACAAACGGTAAATCCAATTGACTCGAAATTTGAAACCTTACAATAATATCACATTATGGATCCGATGAAACTGGTTTCGTCGAAATCCGAGACTTTTTGAAAAATGGCTATTTTAACTCGCCAAATTAAAATTAAAAATAATTCGATGCGTTTCCAGCTGCCACGATCAAACGATAACTCCGATTGATACGAAAATTGAAATCCGATAATAACTAACTATTACGGATCCAATGGAACTGGTCTCGTCCAATTCTGAGACTGTTAAAAAATTGACTATTTTCACTAGTCGATTTTAATATTAAAATATTCAATTTTCACAAATTAACTTTTAATTTGATTTTAAAAGTTCTAAAATATCATTCTAACTTCAATATGATAAAATAAAATTTTACAAATCATTGTCAATCATATTTAACTCAATTTTCAATTATTTCCATAATTTAACATATTAAATTATTGATTTAATTTTCCAATTAAATCCAAAAATTCAAAATAAAATTTATTTGACTTATAAATTCACTTATTAATATTTAAAATTAATTAAATATTCAAATTTTAATTAAATAAAAATTCTGGGTCGTTACAATCTTCCCTCCTTAAAAGAATTTCGTCCTCGAAATTATCAAGTAAGAAAAGTTGCAGAATTTATTAACTTTCCAAAATTCATAGTTAAACTTCTTACAATAACTTTACTAAGTTTTCAAATCATACTTAGTTGTCTTTTCAAAAGCAACTACTATTGTTTAACTTTCAATTCCAAAATCAAAGTTAAAGTTTTCAAAATTTTCCAATTTTCTCAAATTTTTCTAACGCCTTAAATTTTCGGAAAAATTCGCCATAGTCTCCTTTGCGCGGCTCGATCCGAAAAAAAATGACAGTATATATATATCACAAATATACATCTCATCAAGTAATGAGGCATCCCGAAGGGAAAAAGTGTAAAAGTACGGTATGTAATCCGAGATATGTACCTTATATTTTATTAGCAAGCATATACGGCTAATATAGCGCGAAAGCGAGCTCCAAATGCGAAGCAAACGCGATCCGCACCTACTAATCACTCAACAAACAACATGAGAATCATGCATATAGACAATAGTATCAATATACAACATATAGCAACATAATAACTATATATGCTAACATAGAAATGCATTCAATAGCAATATATATTCAACCATCAACCAACTATCATTCATAACCAATAAATATTCATTTATATTCTCATTAATATTCAATGAAATAGGTTTTCAATTTATCACATTTGATTCTTTACAGTGGATGTTTACTAACATTCATTTTCAATCAGTTTATATTCACTAATTCATATTCAAGTTGGTTCACTTCCAAATCAAATTCAATTCCATATAAATTTATTTACCTTTAATTTGAATTCAATTACATAGCTTTCAATTTCATTAACTCTTAATGAATTTTATACAATCAACTAACAATCATATAACAATCAATGTATATTAATTACAACCAAATTTCCTTTGCTTACAATTGGTTTAATTAAATTGATTTTCAGTCAATTATTCAACTTCTAATAACATTAGATTTTAATGAATTAACACTTATATCCATTATTCCATATCAATTTAATTCACATTTAATTGGTTAATATTCAATCCATTAATTCAATTCAATTTCTAAAGTTGAATTCATATATATAACTTAAGTTTATATTTATCACTTCAATTTATTAATTTATTTTGATACCAATATCAACTTTATTCAACATTTCTTAAGTTATACTTCCATTTTACAAACATTATTTGGCTTTGCTTAACTTAAATTCCAACTTATAAATAAATTCAGATTCCAATTCTAAAGTAAATTTTTATTTAACTTTAACCAAGGTCAAATTTCATTACTTATTCAAACTCATTTTTTTATTTATAACTCAAATTCATAAATATATCCATATAGTTTCACTTCTTATATACATAAGTTTATTTCACAATTGTAAATCATTTTAATTATAATTCAATTCTTATAATTCTTTGGCTCATACAATTATTCTTTTATTTAGATTATTCAAACAACTAAACAATCCACTTATATACACTTTAATAATTCTGAAAAATTATTCCTTTATATAAAAATATAATCAAGGTAAAATTATTTCATTTACCCAATTTTAAAACAATACTGTGCCAAATTGTTCTATTCAAGTGTTTATAAAACCCCTTCGGCATAGTTGTCCAGACCGTGCTGACGAAGGTTCATATGCCACTCAATAAACCAATCATCACAATATAAAACAATTTTATATTTACTAACAAATACGCACTCATAGCTATTATTACACTCAAACTCATTCTAGAGTACTACTGACTCTATCTCTAATGAGTAATACCCAACAGAACCATGGTTGTCGCTTAACCATATGCTCTGATACCAAATGTAACGTTCCGAAAATTTTCGACTTTCGAAAATTCAACATCGATACTCACTTTATCGACTGCCGAGAAATCGAAGGCCGAAAACCCGAAATGTTATGGGTTTTAAAAAGAATTTAAGAAAAGAGAAGAGAAAAAGATAGAGGGAAAAGAGAATAAGAAAATAGAAGATGGAGAGAAAAGAAAAGGAGAGAAGAAGAGATAAGAAGGTAGAAAATAGGGAGAAGAAAATAGAGAAAACATAGAGAATAGAACGGAACAGAAAACAACAGAACAACATCAGAATCTCACAATTCGCAGCGGAACAACATATAATAATAAATGAATAATCTTTAAACAAAGAACTATATCAGTTATTACATTTTTATACATTTCATTACATTACATCATATCATCAGAGTGTACAACAACAACAAATAGTGCAGCGGAAAAAGATATACTATATACTAGTAATACGCCATGCCATCCAGCTTGCCTCCAGCAACTCCAGAATATCCAGAAAATCCTGATAAACCTAACTCTTGACTGCCCGTGTGGAAATTGGTGGGCACCCAGAGTTTAGGAAGGAAAACAATAAACTCCGAGTCAGTCATGTGACTGGTGTGAGAACTCAAAACAGTTTATTTATCTTTAAAATCAAAAATAGAGGAATATTTTTAAAGTCAATTCGCAATGCTTTTAAAAATGAGACTACCATAAGGCCTCCCGCACACGCACACAATGCAAACGCAGAATCGGAGGAGATTTCTCCTTATGATAGTCAAAGATGCTTGATACGCATTTAAAAGAACATTTGATATTATTACTAGTGCATAGTGTAGGAAAAATTTATTTCGAAAGTAGAATATAAATCTTAGCCAACATAGACATTTCGAACTATGCCTACTATAGCTAACTATGTTCAATAGCAGGTTACCGCCACATTCCATAGCAGGTTATACAACTAAAACCGTACAAGTCTCGTAGTGTTTCTTTGGATTTCCAACGAATGATCAGGCCAAGGAACTTCCCATTTCCACATGAGAATGCCTCTGGATGGACATCCCCGAGAACCAAACCGGATCTCTACCAACACAAGGCCGGGTTACCCCTAACTGAGTAACAACTGACCGAATATGCCATCCCCCGGTCCTTTGGGACCTTTCACCGAGCGCTCGCAATCAATTCACACAATCATAACAAAGTGTTTTCAACATGAGTAAGTATCTGGGCTCCATACCATGATACCAACCTTTTCCAGAAGGAAATGCACACATCCTAAAGGGCGCTACCCCTTATAACCTTGCCGCATCTTTCTTGTTTTGACCATTCACGGGGTGTGAGGCTCGACGAAGTCACGTCCACAAAAACATACTTTATACAAAAGCCATGCTTTGGGTCAACAAATGATCATAGAAATGATCACCAGGATAGACGATCAAATAAATGATCCTATCACAAATAATCAACACAATGATCATTTCACAGCTACACTCAGCATGTCACATTACCAAATTGGGAATATATCGCTAATAACCTTCAACTATATAACCTCTGAGCTCATACGTCTCAGAGAAGGGTGTTAAGCTAAAAGAATAAATTCTCCGCCACCAACAGAAATATATTTGAATGAAATCTGCTTTATATCTCAATTTGTAATGTCAGACATACAATCCATACAAGTCTGTTCCGGGCTCGAACAAAACCGAAGGCACTTACAAAGAAGTCCTTGCAATCCGGATATTCACAATCCTGATCGGATTTCCCATCACTTAGGGAGTCTCTATACCGTTGCAACTCAGTGCAGAGACAATCGACAGGTCATCCTATCACTTTCGCAAATACCGGTTCTTCAACACCGATCTTCAAATGCAATTCACAACGACGTATCACATATTCGGAATGGGTTATACGACCCCATGGTCCTTTCCCGGTTAACCCGAATAGTGAGCGCTTATTCAAAAATAAGTGTGGCATTCACATTCAAACAAATCACATCAATTACCCATTCAAAGGGAAATATTGATAGTCGGCTATTGAACTATCAATGGATATGCACACATCACCAGATTCCAAATAATTTTCCAAATTATTTATTTTCCAAAAATATCTTTACAAGATATATTATTTTCAATACTTCAAAAATAAATCAATATTTATTTTTCTAAACCAATCCCACTTTTTTTTATAATTTCCATAGTGAATTTATATTTCACAATATCTATGAATACATGATTTTAATTATTCATTTTCAATTTATCTTCAAAAAGATAAATTCTCAACTTATTCACTTTGCATTGGAAAAACATTTCCATACTTACTTATTCATAAGTAATTCACAAATTTTATTTATTTTCAACACTTAGAAAATATTCAATATACTTAAATCGAGATTAAGTATATATTTCATTTTTTATGGAAATCATTCTCTTAAACATATTTATTTGGGCCTAAACGAATGTTGCGTAGAACATCGTTACGACAACCCAAAATCACAAGTATAGGGATTCGAAATTAAAATAGATATATAAATCCCAATACTATACAAAACATTTCCTTTCAGAAATCATTTACTATAACAACAGTGTTATAGTCCACTATTTCCTTCTATTTCTCGAAAGCGTCTATTTCAACAATAAATGTTGAAATCTATGGTTTCGAATCTCAACACATTTAAAACATCGTTAGATCGTTTTAATTCTATTTAAAATATTACATTCTAAACATTTTCTTTAACATATTATTCACTATTCAAAAACGTGAATATACTACGTTAATCAATTTCATACTTTCTATACATTTTATTTCAAAGGATTATTCACAGTCAAAGCGTGAATATAACTCCATCAATAGGTTTCAACAATTAACTTATCAAAATAAGTCGTTTACGAATTTATGAAACAACGTTTATAAATTCCTTTATTAACCTATTTTCAATTCATAACCCAATTATAAAACAAAATTCATATTATAAGTTAAACACCTATAATTTATTTGTTTGCACATCGTTCCTTTAAACTTCATAATTATGAATCTTATAACTTATAAGATTCAATCATTTATCCAAATCTATTCTTTCAATAACTTTATAAATTTTATAAACCTACTGCTTATAAAATTTCATTTATAACTTCACCGTTTATGATTCTATAAATTTCATTCATTTCTGAAATTCATTCACAATTCATTCTAACACTTATAAAAACCCGTTTTATAATCTCAATATTTCAATTTATAAATATTCATTTATAAATCTCTAAATATAATCAATTTATATTATTCTTTTAAAACGTCTTTAAACTCCTTTAAAAACTTCATCATTCTCTTGATTTATAAAATAATTAAATTTTATAAATCCTATATTTAAACTTTTTATAAATAAATTCAGAAATCCCGATTTAAACTATTTTATAAAGTCATTAACCCATATTTCTCAAAATCAGCTTTTAACTATGTTTTCTCAAAAACCATAATTTTATAACTTTTTAAAAGTATTACGCTTATTTATTTAAAATGGATCGATTCCAAAAATATAGTATATTTTCAAAAATCACTTTAAAAATCATTTTAAAATCCCAAAATCTGGGTCCAATGATGCTACACACCAAATAGTCAATCACGACTACACGATATCATATATCGATATGATAATCCATCGAATATCAAAATATCTGAAATCAAATAAATACTGTTGAGGAATCCAGTTGGATCCCTCCAACCTGTTTTCCTGCATTCACAAACATTAGCACAATACCAATTTCGCTCCAGTACGAAATTATCGCGGTATATGGGATTTAAAATATTATCCGCTTAATAGACGGCGTAATAGGGTCTCATCCGCTAAACAAATAAATGCGGGAAATCAATAACTCCAATATATACATATGACAATATATATATATATATATATATTGCTATTATATATATAATACCAATTTCACTGTTTATGAAATATTCGCGGTATATGTTTTTAATAAATAACATCCGCTTACTAACGGCGCATAATGTCTATTTTAACAATCAATAGATATCAATCATTATTCAAACATGCATTCAAATATTTTAAATCTAACTATTTAAAATAAAATCGAAACTGATTCGATTGAGTGAGAAGTTCTCACCTTGATTTTATTTTCGTTTTAGCGATTTATTTCGAATAAAATTAAACGGACGTTTAATTTTACCCAAAATTCTCACTAACTCCAAACGACTCCAATCCAATTCTATCGCGTAGTGCTCGTCCATACGATTCCAACGCAACTTGTTTCGCGCGTTTTCGACCTCGTATGAAAAAGTTATGATTATTTGAAGTTACACGATTTTATATAAACTATTTACAACATAATTAACTAATTTGCAAACCAAACCAAATCACTACCGTCCATCAAACCCCAAACTCATCAGGCCCGTGCGCTCCCCCCCATCCATCTTCTTCCCCATTCACGTACTCACCCAGTAAAACAAACCCATCACCATCAATTTAGGTTTTAATTATACTCCACCCACAAGCGACTTGAACTCGATCAAGATGCGCCAAATCGAAGGTCTTGCTCCCTCCTTCACTCGGCCCCAACCACCTGCAGCTCGGCCCCCTGATGCTCCTAGGGTTGCGTGTGCAAGTCGTCACGGTCGGCCTCCCTTAGCTCCCTCCACGCGACACCATATTCGATCATAGCCGTATAGAATTAAAGCCCTTGATACGCTCTACGATCTTCTAGTTGAAAGTTTCACCTAATCACTCATGGATTGGAAGAGATTAAGGGTTGAAAATTGGAGCTTTCTGGCCATTCAATTATAAAGTGGCGGCTAGGTTTATAGATTAGGGTTAGGTTTTTTTTTCTTTTCTAAAGGGTTAAGGGCTATTTATAAGGAAATTCTCAAACACTATTCAATCCGGAAATTCCGAACTCCGATTCACGCGCCGTAACCAGCGTTTCTAGGGTTTACCCCGCGTTCCGGACACAATGGAATAGGTTTCTGTAACGACCCGGAATTTTGGACAATATAAATTTAATAATCTGGATTTAAATTTATATTGAAATGATAAATTTTGTTAATAAATTGTTTTCTATTTAATAATGTATATGTATTTATGTATATATTTTAAATAGACAATTTGTTTAGTTAAATTAGTATAGTATAATTTTAATATGTTTTGAAAATAGAAATGGTGATTTATTTTTTGATTTGAGCTTTTCAAAAATATTTAATTAAAATACTATATGATTTTAAATATGGAATGAATGTTTTAATTAGTTTAAATTTCATTCTTATTTCAAGTTGTATATTAAAATATGTTAATACAAACTCTTTTACAAATTTGTTTTAAAAGTTTCTTTTCAAAATGATTTAATTGTGTATTGTTTTTCTTTGTTCTTTAGAATTATTTAATACATAATTTTGCATAAGAATTCATTAACTAGGCTTAATGCTTATTTACTTTAATTAACTATGTTTAATACTTTATTAACTCTAACTTTTAACACTAATTAATTTATAAAGACAAGTGTTTGTACATTAAAGATTTAAGCTAACAAATGTAATCTTATCTTTATTTTAAAATGACAAGTGTCAATATTTCATTTTCTTTTTCTTTTAATTCATTTTCTGAAAATACATTCATATAATTTTGCTCTTCATTCATATGCACTTTTATTCATTCCTAAATAAAGAGAAAACCAAATCACATTCTCAAACCATATACTAATCTGCATATCCCAAATTACAAACCTGCAAACTCCTCTTTCCAAAATTACCACCTGCATCAACATGAAAACAAGAAAGACCTGCATTCAATTCCTCTTCATAATCAAGCAAATATTCAAGCCTGTAAAACAATTGCATTCACACTCCTCTTTTCAAACTCCTCTGTTTCAAAACAAATTTGCATTCTTCAACCATATACAAACCTGCATGTTCCATTGAGAAGCAAACATGCATTTCAATCTTCACCATTTAAAGCTCTGCATATCATTTATAAACAAAGAAGCTCTGCAAATTTCAAGCATAAAGAACTGCATTCCCCAAAGTTCAGACCTGCATGTTCTAGCATCTGTAAAATGAGGTCTGCAACATGTGTTTGGATCTGAAGCCTTGCATATCATCTACAATCAAAGATTTAAGGCCTGCATGCATCAATTATTAATCAAGTTAAAGCTCTACATTCTTCAAAATACAAACAAGCCTGCATGCATTTATTTTCAAGTCTGATACTCTGCATATTGGAATGTGCTCTGCATGCTAGAATCTGGGTCTGCATATTGAGGTGAGTAACTTTCTTTATAAATTTAAGGATTAAAACTGTTGCATGCTAAGATAAATAATGTTCATATAATTAATGCCTACTGTCTGATGTATGAAGTACATATGTATATATGCATGCTGTCTACATTGCTATGATCTGTGTGTTTTCTATTTCTAGTTTCCAATTAAATTATTATTTCATCAATTTGTCTTTGTTAGATTTTAGAATTTAACTATGATGGTAGGCCAGTTTTATAGATTGGATTCTAGAATTTTATTAAGATAAAATTCAAATTTTACTTACTGGAATAAATACCAGAGCATAGGAAATTTTATAAGTAGATATATAAAACATTTCAAATCAATGTTGTAGAAGTAGAACTCAAAACATCAAGTGAATGCATGAATTTTAAATCAAAAATTAGTATTTATAATACTGTAAACCAAGAACAGTTTTAAGTTACAGTATTATACAGATTTGACAAACACAGTAGATATTGGCATTTGTTTGATTTGAATTTGCTACTGAAGATGCTGGAACTATCCAAGATTTGTAGAAATTTTTGAATTTGACTTAAAATTCTATTTTGGGTTTTGTATTTGGGAATTACAGTAAGAACACTAGTTTACTGGGTTAGAAAAAGTTGGATGCTGTGGCTTCTTGAATGAATCGAGTTCATTGATATTCTGGGTATTGATGGATTGTGTGTTGAAGGATTCGTTGCCGGAGTTTGGTTGATGATGATGGCCGGAGTTGTGAAATAATGGTGTTGACAGGTTTTGGGAAGTTTGGGTGTGGTCTGTTTCCAGGTTTGGGAGTTGATTGTTTTGGTTGCAGGGTTTAGTTACTCGGGTTGGTCTAGGGTAAATGGGGAAGAAAACTCGAAGTAGCAGGGATATTAACCCGAAGTAATTTTAGGCTTGCTCGAGAAATTTTTGTTACAGGTTTGTATATAGGAAACAGTATTGTTTCCAGATTTTTTAAAAGGTTAAAGTTGAAGTAATAATAGGAATATAAACTTAAAGTTTGAAATCAGGTGGAACTTGAATTCAGTTATGGATTTGAATAATTCAAATCTGGAATTTGAAACATTTTAAATTCAACAATGTAAGAGGTTTAAATTTTTAACAGAAACTGTTCTGTTCTGTTTTAGGATTTTTAAAATTTAAAGTTTAAATTGATCTGGAAATGTAAACTCAGAATTTAAAACTTGAATCCTAAGTTGAATTCAAATACTTTGAATTCTGATAATTGATAACATGTGAGTGCAGAGATTCAAATTTTATTTGAAATATAAAAATATAAAAGAAGGAACATGAGCCTGTTTCCAGATTTTTAGGTTTGAAATAATTTGCAAACTAAAGTTTTATCTTATGATGTTAAAACTGAATTCAAGTATGAATTCAAATAAGTTTGAATTATGTTTTTTGAAATAGTTTAAATTCTGGGAAAAATTCAAGGTTTAAGTTTTTAATAAAACAGAAACTGTTTCTGTTTTTAAATGTAAAGGTAAATTTAAATTTAAATTTGCAGGAGAGGTTTAAAACTGAGTTAAGTTGAAATTTGGATATGAATTCAAATTTGATTTTCTAAGATTTGAAACCATATTGTGTTTTTAAAATTTAAATTTGATTTGGAAATCTCAAGTATAAATGCATTGTTGTTTTGCATATTGAATTGAAAAGTTAAGTTTTTAATTTAGGAATTCAAATTGAATTCAAACTGAGTTTTTAAATCTGGATTTGAAATTTAGATTTCAGTTTTTAAATTAAAGATTTAAATTTAAATTGTTTTCAAATGATTTGCATTTGAATTAAAGGTATAAATTATAGAAAGAGTTTAAAGAGTTAAAGCTAAAATAAGTTTGAAAGTTGAATTTCAAATGTTAAAGTAATTTTTAAATTTGTTTGGATTTGATTTGAATTGAAATTTAAATTTCTTTTCAACTTATTAGCAAAGTATATGTTTCTTGTAAACATATAAGATTAAGTTGTATTGTTTAAAATCTTATTTTAAATAAATTTGGATCTTAAGTTTAAAAGAAATGTTAAATTGAATTTAATGTAAATTTAAAAACATTTTGTTTTTAAATGCATGATTTAATAAGAAATGATTATCTAAAGATAAATAAAAATTAATGATTGGATTCATTAATTATTAAGGAAATTAGGATGAATATTAATTATTTAATTAATTAAATAATGTGAATGTTTAATTAAATAATTAATGATTTTTAATTTGATTTGAGATTAATTAATTAAGTTTAATTAATCTATAATTAAGGATGTTAATTAAATTTTAATTTATGATTAAGATTTATTTAATCAAGTGATTAATGATAATTTAGATTTTAATTAACACTTAGTTAATTAATAATTGGAGATAAATTAAATAGTAATTAAATATTAATTACTTGATAACTAATGATGATTAATTTAAGTAATTCTTAATTAAGTAATTAAGAAATGTTAATGAAGTCATTAACTTAAAGATTAATTAACAATTAATTAATGTGATTAATTTTTGATAATTAATTAGATTAATTAATTAATAATCAATTGTTTAAGTTTTATTTACTTAATAAAAGTAATTAGTGAATTAATTACTTAATGTAATTAATTAAGGTTAATATGATTTGTTTAGATTAATTAATTAAGTTTAATTGATTTAAACATTTGTTGAATTGTTGATAATTACTTATGTAATTAATGAATTTGTAATTACTTAAGGAAGTAATTAATTAATAATTATAGAATGTAATTAAGGATATTTATTTTAGAATTAATTTGGATTTAAATTACTTTGAAATTAATCAAAGGGATTAATTTAAATAATTAATTAAGAATAATTAATTTATGGGTTGAGCAATTAATGTAGTTAATTGCTGAATGGTTATTAATCAAGGGTGATTAATATAAATGTAGGAGTTTAATATAATTAACTTGTGTAAATAATCTTATAAGCTAATTACTTATTGTAATTAGAGATGATTAATCAATAATGATTAATTGAAATAAATATTGAGATGGTTATTTATAAATTGATTTGAAATCAATAGATGATTAAGTTAAGCAGAATTTTAATGATGAAGTAATTAATTTAATTCAATTTAAATTAATTAGAGATTGAGTAATTAATTTAATTCATTCTAAATTAATTATAAATTGTGTGATCATTAGATCATTGCTTATGTTAGTTGAATGGTATTGGTTGCCTGGTATGGTTTGTAATCTCAGTTATGAGATGAGTTGTGTATGCGATATGGATGCATTGGTTACTTTTGGATGATAATATGGATTATCTGATTATGATATGAATTATCTGTTGATAATGATAAGGTTGATTATCTATTGTATTGTGAATTATCTATCTGTATTTAGATAATGAATTGAATTGTTTTAAACTTAAAACAACTTGGACCTAAAAGACACGCTTTGGATTTCGATGAGACCGGGATCGGGTTTCCATATTTGGAATTCCGAAAACCACATCGATTCCAATTAACGTTAGGTCGTGAATCTAAGTGGAGCAAGTGAAGACTCGAGGTGTAAGGGCTATACGTCAGTATAACTCTGTGGGTGATTCCGTAATGAGTTTGACGGAATAGGTCTTATAGATTCGAGATGGTGAATCAGAGTGCAAGGGTTATTGTCGTTAACTCTGAGGGTGATTCCAAAATGAGTGTAACGAGATAATGCCTTCGGTTTCGTTCGAACCCGGAACGAACTTGTATGGATTGAATGCTTTCAGAACATCGTCAGGTGGACGATGAGCATTCTAAGTGATATGTCCTATAAAGGTAAATCGTAACCTCAAGCCTCATCAACCGGGAATGGCTAAAACAGGGGAGGTGCAGCAAAGCTTCGTGGGTAGCCCCCACTTGAGAGTAAGATTTACCCCTGTCTAGAGGTCCCTTTATATTTCGGCTGTGTGGGACGGTTGATCATGACAACCGTCGGGGTTGTCTTATTTGGAACTGTTCAGTAAGGAGCGGGTCCGGCTTTGTGTTGCAGGGGATGAAGGGAGTAATCCTCGGTACGGTGATCTAGGCCACGTACTGTGACGGGCGGTACCCCAGTAGCCCTGCCATTGTATGGAATCCAAAATCCAATAAATGCCAACGGTTTTGATTGTATTACCCACTTTTGTGGCTAGTAGCTGGAATTTAATAGATGTAACAATTTCGGCTATTTCTTATTTACTTGAAAACCCTAGACACTATTATAATATCATCAGATTTCCTATCAAATGTTTTGGTTAGCGTAAGGTAAAAACTTTTCCATGTTTATGTGTGGGAAGTCTTACGTGATACCTTTTCTTTCAAAGGTTTTTCAAAGTTAAGCAACTTTAACCTGTTACTCACACCAGACCCATGTCTGACCCGGAGTTATTTCTGTTTTTCTTTAACTCTTGGGTACTCAAATTTTTACGAGTAGCCAAGGGAATTCAGGTTAGGATTCAGGATTAGCTTTGACGAATTGTGGAGGAGCATATGGAGCAGGAGGCTTCTGCGTATAGTTATATAGTTCCGCTGTGTTTGGTCTCTGAGTGTTCTGTTTGTATTGAGTTGTAATAACTAGACAGGTGTTTATAACTGTCTAGTATGTGTTGTATATGTCTGTGTACTCTGATAATTGATGTATACTATGTAATACTTTGTTATTAATATAATTTATTCGTTTCCGCTGTTGAGATTCTTGTGTTGTTTCTTTCTTCTCTTCTTTCTTTTCTTCTTCTATCCCTTTCTTTCTTAATTCATGACGCGATTTTCTGGGAGTGAAAGTCGGGTCGTGACATTTTGGTATCAGAGCATTAGGTTGAGTGAATACTTAGGCTCTGAATAGAGAGCATTAGGTTGAGTGAATACCTAGGCTCTGTAGTGGTGTCTATCTTGAGAGAACGTATTTGTATTTTTAATATATATATATATTTATGGTTCTACCTATTTGTTGGATTACCTGTTCGGGGTTTTCCAATGTAAGTTATAAAGGTAGATGAGGTAGAAGTGTGTGTAACACGACTACCATTGGTTGGAGTTTGATGGATGAGGTTGGAAGTGTATTTATCGAGACTGTAGATCTAATACCGTCTCGAGTGGGTTCTGTTTTGATGAGTACTTCATCGATCTCTGAAGGTAACCCGTAAAGGTTCGGAGTTCATCTTTGAAGTGCAGTATTGAGTTTTGATCTGTTGGTAGGGCAGAAGCAAGCAAGTGATGATATCTTGATATCTTAGGAAATAGTAGCTGCGTGATGAGATGCAGTGACTATGGATATTTCCGAAGATGTTTTCTTTGGAACAAGAATAAGAAGTGAGTCAGCACGGTGATGTGGCTGAGTTTAGCAGAGTATTCTGAGTTGATAAGGAGTCTTCTGGCTAGATAGTTTTTCTGAAGTGGAATTCAGAAGCAGTAGAGTAGATCCGTTTCTCTGGTAAGTTGGCTAAGTCAGCATAAGCTATTCTGTTTGGTTGAGAGAGAGCAGTTTCTTTGGATTCAGGCTGAGTTGATCGCAAAAGTGACTTGCGATAGTATGTTCTCTTGTGTTTGTTGGAGATTATCCTAATTTCTTCTAGGAAGTCAGAAGTTTGTCTGCATCTGGAGATCGAGTTTTCTTACCAGGATTGGAGCTGGTGGTTCAGTTTGTAGATGGACGGTTCCTTGAGGTAGAAGTTGGTGAAACGACTCAGGTTTGGGAGGAACATCTGAGTTTTCTTATGGATATGTGGAACCATATTTCTGTGCTGGGTTGTCTGGTCTGTGCTTGTGTTCTTCTGCATTTTCTTCTGTTTCGGATCAGAGTTGTGTAGCGGAAGCAGTTTGGGTGTGTGTTCTTGGTTTTTGAGTGATCATGAGGAGATCATTGGATTGTTTTGATTCAGTCTGTTTCTTTTGGAATCAGCGAGAGTTAAGCTGATTAGGAGTGATGTTGGTAACCCAGGATCGTCTGAAGAGTTTTATGGATAAGAGACAGAGAAATTTGGATTCTGGAATTGGAGATTTGATTTTGGTTAAGTTTTTCTCTGATTCAAGGAGCTATAAGTTTGGGATGCTAGCTCCGTAGTGTTTTGGTTTCTTCTGTGATTGGTAAGATCAGTGTTTGGTTTTCTGGAGTTGAATTGCCAGTTTGGATAACTGGGATTCAGGGTGTTTCACGTATCTCTGAGGGAGTTTGTGTTTGATATTTCTGCTTGTAGAACCAGCAGTTTAGGATTGGTTTGTTTGTTGAGTCAGACTCGTCTGTAGTCTGATATTCTGTTTAGAATGGTTTTTAGGAGCTCTATAGCTTAGTAGTATTGATTGATTGTATTCTATAGAGCGAGTATCCCGATATATATATACCGGGGAAACTCGTGAAGGTTTTATCCAAAATTCTTTTGGATAATTAGATTTATTCTGATTGTGTGAATTGGTTGCTTTGGTTGTTGGCATATGTTTAACATATGCTGTGTTTTAAAATAAAATCTGTAAATAGATTATTAAATTGCCTTTGTTTTAAATTTCGAGGACGAAATTCTTTTAAGGGGGAAGGATTGTAACGACCAGGAATTTTGGACAATATAAATTTAATAATCTGGATTTAAATTTATATTGAAATGATAAATTTTGTTAATAAATTGTTTTCTATTTAATAATGTATATGTATTTATGTATATATTTTAAATAGACAATTTGTTTAGTTAAATTAGTATAGTATAATTTTAATATGTTTTGAAAATAGAAATGGTGATTTATTTTTTGATTTGAGCTTTTCAAAAATATTTAATTAAAATACTATATGATTTTAAATATGGAATGAATGTTTTAATTAGTTTAAATTTCATTCTTATTTCAAGTTGTATATTAAAATATGTTAATACAAACTCTTTTACAAATTTGTTTCAAAAGTTTCTTTTCAAAATGATTTAATTGTGTATTGTTTTTCTTTGTTCTTTAGAATTATTTAATACATAATTTTGCATAAGAATTCATTAACTAGGCTTAATGCTTATTTACTTTAATTAACTATGTTTAATACTTTATTAACTCTAACTTTTAACACTAATTAATTTATAAAGACAAGTGTTTGTACATTAAAGATTTAAGCTAACAAATGTAATCTTATCTTTATTTTAAAATGACAAGTGTCAATATTTCATTTTCTTTTTCTTTTAATTCATTTTCTGAAAATACATTCATATAATTTTGCTCTTCATTCATATGCACTTTTATTCATTCCTAAATAAAGAGAAAACCAAATCACATTCTCAAACCATATACTAATCTGCATATCCCAAATTACAAACCTGCAAACTCCTCTTTCCAAAATTACCACCTGCATCAACATGAAAACAAGAAAGACCTGCATTCAATTCCTCTTCATAATCAAGCAAATATTCAAGCCTGTAAAACAATTGCATTCACACTCCTCTTTTCAAACTCCTCTGTTTCAAAACAAATTTGCATTCTTCAACCATATACAAACCTGCATGTTCCATTGAGAAGCAAACATGCATTTCAATCTTCACCATTTAAAGCTCTGCATATCATTTATAAACAAAGAAGCTCTGCAAATTTCAAGCATAAAGAACTGCATTCCCCAAAGTTCAGACCTGCATGTTCTAGCATCTGTAAAATGAGGTCTGCAACATGTGTTTGGATCTGAAGCCTTGCATATCATCTACAATCAAAGATTTAAGGCCTGCATGCATCAATTATTAATCAAGTTAAAGCTCTACATTCTTCAAAATACAAACAAGCCTGCATGCATTTATTTTCAAGTCTGATACTCTGCATATTGGAATGTGCTCTGCATGCTAGAATCTGGGTCTGCATATTGAGGTGAGTAACTTTCTTTATAAATTTAAGGATTAAAACTGTTGCATGCTAAGATAAATAATGTTCATATAATTAATGCCTACTGTCTAATGTATGAAGTACATATGTATATATGCATGCTGTCTACATTGCTATGATCTGTGTGTTTTCTATTTCTAGTTTCCAATTAAATTATTATTTCATCAATTTGTCTTTGTTAGATTTTAGAATTTAACTATGATGGTAGGCCAGTTTTATAGATTGGATTCTAGAATTTTATTAAGATAAAATTCAAATTTTACTTACTGGAATAAATACCAGAGCATAGGAAATTTTATAAGTAGATATATAAAACATTTCAAATCAATGTTGTAGAAGTAGAAATCAAAACATCAAGTGAATGCATGAATTTTAAATCAAAAATTAGTATTTATAATACTGTAAACCAAGAACAGTTTTAAGTTACAGTATTATACAGATTTGACAAACACAGTAGATATTGGCATTTGTTTGATTTGAATTTGCTACTGAAGATGCTGGAACTATCCAAGATTTGTAGAAATTTTTGAATTTGACTTAAAATTCTATTTTGGGTTTTGTATTTGGGAATTACAGTAAGAACACTAGTTTACTGGGTTAGAAAAAGTTGGATGCTGTGGCTTCTTGAATGAATCGAGTTCATTGATATTCTGGGTATTGATGGATTGTGTGTTGAAGGATTCGTTGCCGGAGTTTGGTTGATGATGATGGCCGGAGTTGTGAAATAATGGTGTTGACAGGTTTTGGGAAGTTTGGGTGTGGTCTGTTTCCAGGTTTGGGAGTTGATTGTTTTGGGTGCAGGGTTTAGTTACTCGGGTTGGTCTAGGGTAAATGGGGAAGAAAACTCGAAGTAGCAGGGATATTAACCCGAAGTAATTTTAGGCTTGCTCGAGAAATTTTTGTTACAGGTTTGTATATAGGAAACAGTATTGTTTCCAGATTTTTTAAAAGGTTAAAGTTGAAGTAATAATAGGAATATAAACTTAAAGTTTGAAATCAGGTGGAACTTGAATTCAGTTATGGATTTGAATAATTCAAATCTGGAATTTGAAACATTTTAAATTCAACAATGTAAGAGGTTTAAATTTTTAACAGAAACTGTTCTGTTCTGTTTTAGGATTTTTAAAATTTAAAGTTTAAATTGATCTGGAAATGTAAACTCAGAATTTAAAACTTGAATCCTAAGTTGAATTCAAATACTTTGAATTCTGATAATTGATAACATGTGAGTGCAGAGATTCAAATTTTATTTGAAATATAAAAATATAAAAGAAGGAACATGAGCCTGTTTCCAGATTTTTAGGTTTGAAATAATTTGCAAACTAAAGTTTTATCTTATGATGTTAAAACTGAATTCAAGTATGAATTCAAATAAGTTTGAATTATGTTTTTTGAAATAGTTTAAATTCTGGGAAAAATTCAAGGTTTAAGTTTTTAATAAAACAGAAACTGTTTCTGTTTTTAAATGTAAAGGTAAATTTAAATTTAAATTTGCAGGAGAGGTTTAAAACTGAGTTAAGTTGAAATTTGGATATGAATTCAAATTTGATTTTCTAAGATTTGAAACCATATTGTGTTTTTAAAATTTAAATTTGATTTGGAAATCTCAAGTATAAATGCATTGTTGTTTTGCATATTGAATTGAAAAGTTAAGTTTTTAATTTAGGAATTCAAATTGAATTCAAACTGAGTTTTTAAATCTGGATTTGAAATTTAGATTTCAGTTTTTAAATTAAAGATTTAAATTTAAATTGTTTTCAAATGATTTGCATTTGAATTAAAGGTATAAATTATAGAAAGAGTTTAAAGAGTTAAAGCTAAAATAAGTTTGAAAGTTGAATTTCAAATGTTAAAGTAATTTTTAAATTTGTTTGGATTTGATTTGAATTGAAATTTAAATTTCTTTTCAACTTATTAGCAAAGTATATGTTTCTTGTAAACATATAAGATTAAGTTGTATTGTTTAAAATCTTATTTTAAATAAATTTGGATCTTAAGTTTAAAAGAAATGTTAAATTGAATTTAATGTAAATTTAAAAACATTTTGTTTTTAAATGCATGATTTAATAAGAAATGATTATCTAAAGATAAATAAAAATTAATGATTGGATTCATTAATTATTAAGGAAATTAGGATGAATATTAATTATTTAATTAATTAAATAATGTGAATGTTTAATTAAATAATTAATGATTTTTAATTTGATTTGAGATTAATTAATTAAGTTTAATTAATCTATAATTAAGGATGTTAATTAAATTTTAATTTATGATTAAGATTTATTTAATCAAGTGATTAATGATAATTTAGATTTTAATTAACACTTAGTTAATTAATAATTGGAGATAAATTAAATAGTAATTAAATATTAATTACTTGATAACTAATGATGATTAATTTAAGTAATTCTTAATTAAGTAATTAAGAAATGTTAATGAAGTCATTAACTTAAAGATTAATTAACAATTAATTAATGTGATTAATTTTTGATAATTAATTAGATTAATTAATTAATAATCAATTGTTTAAGTTTTATTTACTTAATAAAAGTAATTAGTGAATTAATTACTTAATGTAATTAATTAAGGTTAATATGATTTGTTTAGATTAATTAATTAAGTTTAATTGATTTAAACATTTGTTGAATTGTTGATAATTACTTATGTAATTAATGAATTTGTAATTACTTAAGGAAGTAATTAATTAATAATTATAGAATGTAATTAAGGATATTTATTTTAGAATTAATTTGGATTTAAATTACTTTGAAATTAATCAAAGGGATTAATTTAAATAATTAATTAAGAATAATTAATTTATGGGTTGAGCAATTAATGTAGTTAATTGCTGAATGGTTATTAATCAAGGGTGATTAATATAAATGTAGGAGTTTAATATAATTAACTTGTGTAAATAATCTTATAAGCTAATTACTTATTGTAATTAGAGATGATTAATCAATAATGATTAATTGAAATAAATATTGAGATGGTTATTTATAAATTGATTTGAAATCAATAGATGATTAAGTTAAGCAGAATTTTAATGATGAAGTAATTAATTTAATTCAATTTAAATTAATTAGAGATTGAGTAATTAATTTAATTCATTCTAAATTAATTATAAATTGTGTGATCATTAGATCATTGCTTATGTTAGTTGAATGGTATTGGTTGCCTGGTATGGTTTGTAATCTCAGTTATGAGATGAGTTGTGTATGCGATATGGATGCATTGGTTGCTTTTGGATGATAATATGGATTATCTGATTATGATATGAATTATCTGTTGATAATGATAAGGTTGATTATCTATTGTATTGTGAATTATCTATCTGTATTTAGATAATGAATTGAATTGTTTTAAACTTAAAACAACTTGGACCTAAAAGACACGCTTTGGATTTCGATGAGACCGGGATCGGGTTTCCATATTTGGAATTCCGAAAACCACATCGATTCCAATTAACGTTAGGTCGTGAATCTAAGTGGAGCAAGTGAAGACTCGAGGTGTAAGGGCTATACGTCAGTATAACTCTGTGGGTGATTCCGTAATGAGTTTGACGGAATAGGTCTTATAGATTCGAGATGGTGAATCAGAGTGCAAGGGTTATTGTCGTTAACTCTGAGGGTGATTCCAAAATGAGTGTAACGAGATAATGCCTTCGGTTTCGTTCGAACCCGGAACGAACTTGTATGGATTGAATGCTTTCAGAACATCGTCAGGTGGACGATGAGCATTCTAAGTGATATGTCCTATAAAGGTAAATCGTAACCTCAAGCCTCATCAACCGGGAATGGCTAAAACAGGGGAGGTGCAGCAAAGCTTCGTGGGTAGCCCCCACTTGAGAGTAAGATTTACCCCTGTCTAGAGGTCCCTTTATATTTCGGCTGTGTGGGACGGTTGATCATGACAACCGTCGGGGTTGTCTTATTTGGAACTGTTCAGTAAGGAGCGGGTCCGGCTTTGTGTTGCAGGGGATGAAGGGAGTAATCCTCGGTACGGTGATCTAGGCCACGTACTGTGACGGGCGGTACCCCAGTAGCCCTGCCATTGTATGGAATCCAAAATCCAATAAATGCCAACGGTTTTGATTGTATTACCCACTTTTGTGGCTAGTAGCTGGAATTTAATAGATGTAACAATTTCGGCTATTTCTTATTTACTTGAAAACCCTAGACACTATTATAATATCATCAGATTTCCTATCAAATGTTTTGGTTAGCGTAAGGTAAAAACTTTTCCATGTTTATGTGTGGGAAGTCTTACGTGATACCTTTTCTTTCAAAGGTTTTTCAAAGTTAAGCAACTTTAACCTGTTACTCACACCAGACCCATGTCTGACCCGGAGTTATTTCTGTTTTTCTTTAACTCTTGGGTACTCAAATTTTTACGAGTAGCCAAGGGAATTCAGGTTAGGATTCAGGATTAGCTTTGACGAATTGTGGAGGAGCATATGGAGCAGGAGGCTTCTGCGTATAGTTATATAGTTCCGCTGTGTTTGGTCTCTGAGTGTTCTGTTTGTATTGAGTTGTAATAACTAGACAGGTGTTTATAACTGTCTAGTATGTGTTGTATATGTCTGTGTACTCTGATAATTGATGTATACTATGTAATACTTTGTTATTAATATAATTTATTCGTTTCCGCTGTTGAGATTCTTGTGTTGTTTCTTTCTTCTCTTCTTTCTTTTCTTCTTCTATCCCTTTCTTTCTTAATTCATGACGCGATTTTCTGGGAGTGAAAGTCGGGTCGTGACAGTTTCGGAAGCTAATTCGGACATCTGTGCGAGTTATGGCTACAAACGCTCAATTTAAATTAAACCGATTTAAATCGATTTCTAGGCGTTTTAATTTGTACCGGACAAACGGTAAATCCAATTGACTCGAAATTTGAAACCTTACAATAATATCACATTACAGATCCGATGAAACTGGTTTCGTCGAAATCCGAGACTTTTTGAAAAATGGCTATTTTAACTCGCCAAATTAAAATTAAAAATAATTCGATGCGTTTCGAGCTGCCATGATCAAACGATAACTCCGATTGATACGAAAATTGAAATCCGATAATAACTAACTATTACGGATCCAATGGAACTGTATTCGTCCAATTCTGAGACTGTTCAAAAATTGACTATTTTCACTAGTCGATTTTAATATTAAAATATTCAATTTTCACAAATTAACTTTTAATTCGATTTTAAAAGTTCTAAAATATCATTCTAACTTCAATATGATAAAATAAAATTTTACAAATCATTGTCAATCATATTTAACTCAATTTTCAATTATTTCCATAATTTAACATATTAAATTATTGATTTAATTTTCCAATTAAATCCAAAAATTCAAAATAAAATTTATTTGACTTATAAATTCACTTATTAATATTTAAAATTAATTAAATATTCAAATTTTAATTAAATAAAAATTCTGGGTCGTTACAATCTTCCCTCCTTAAAAGAATTTCGTCCTCGAAATTATCAAGTAAGAAAAGTTGCAGAATTTATTAACTTTCCAAAATTCATAGTTAAACTTCTTACAATAACTTTACTAAGTTTTCAAATCATACTTAGTTGTCTTTTCAAAAGCAACTACTATTGTTTAACTTTCAATTCCAAAATCAAAGTTAAAGTTTTCAAAATTTTCCAATTTTCTCAAATTTTTCTAACACCTTAAATTTTCGGAAAAATTCACCAATCTCCTTTGCGCGGCTCGATCCGAAAAAAAATGACAGTATATATATATCACAAATATACATCTCATCAAGTAATGAGGATCCCGAAGGGAAAAAGTGTAAAAGTACGGTATGTAATCCGAGATATGTACCTTATATTTTATTAGCAAGCATATACGGCTAATATAGCGCGAAAGCGAGCTCCAAATGCGAAGCAAACGCGATCCGCACCTACTAATCACTCAACAAACAACATGAGAATCATGCATATAGACAATAGTATCAATATACAACATATAGCAACATAATAACTATATATGCTAACATAGAAATGCATTCAATAGCAATATATATTCAACCATCAACCAACTATCATTCATAACCAATAAATATTCATTTATATTCTCATTAATATTCAATGAAATAGGTTTTCAATTTATCACATTTGATTCTTTACAGTGGATGTTTACTAACATTCATTTTCAATCAGTTTATATTCACTAATTCATATTCAAGTTGGTTCACTTCCAAATCAAATTCAATTCCATTTAAATTTATTTACCTTTAATTTGAATTCAATTACATAGCTTTCAATTTCATTAACTCTTAATGAATTTTATACAATCAACTAACAATCATATAACAATCAATGTACATTAATTACAACCAAATTTCCTTTGCTTACAATTGGTTTAATTAAATTGATTTTCATTCAATTATTCAACTTCTAATAACATTAGATTTTAATGAATTAACACTTATATCCATTATTCCATATCAATTTAATTCACATTTAATTGGTTAATATTCAATCCATTAATTCAATTCAATTTCTAAAGTTGAATTCATATATATAACTTAAGTTTATATTTATCACTTCACTTTATTAATTTATTTTGATACCAATATCAACTTTATTCAACATTTCTTAAGTTATACTTCCATTTTACAAACATTATTTGGCTTTGCTTAACTTAAATTCCAACTTATAAATAAATTCAGATTCCAATTCTAAAGTAAATTTTTATTTAACTTTAACCAAGGTCAAATTTCATTACTTATTCAAACTCATTTTTTTATTTATACCTCAAATTCATAAATATATCCATATAGTTTCACTTCTTATATACATAAGTTTATTTCACAATTGTAAATCATTTTAATTATAATTCAATTCTTATAATTCTTTGGCTTATACAATTATTCTTTTATTTAGATTATTCAAACAACTAAACAGTCCACTTATATACACTTTAATAATTCTGAAAAATTATTCCTTTATATAAAAATATAATCAAGGTAAAATTATTTCATTTACCCAATTTTAAAACAATACTGTGCCAAATTGTTCTATTCAAGTGTTTATAAAACCCCTTCGGCATAGTTGTCCAGACCGTGCTGACGAAGGTTCATATGCCACTCAATAAACCAATCATCACAATATAAAACAATTTTATATTTACTAACAAATACGCACTCATAGCTATTATTACACTCAAACTCATTCTAGAGTACTACTGACTCTATCTCTAATGAGTAATACCCAACAGAACCATGGTTGTCGCTTAACCATATGCTCTGATACCAAATGTAACGTTCCGAAAATTTTCGACTTTCGAAAATTCAACATCGATACTCACTTTATCGACTGCCGAGAAATCGAAGGCCGAAAACCCGAAATGTTATGGGTTTTAAAAAGAATTTAAGAAAAGAGAAGAGAAAAAGATAGAGGGAAAAGAGAATAAGAAAATAGAAGATGGAGAGAAAAGAAAAGGAGAGAAGAAGAGATAAGAAGGTAGAAAATAGGGAGAAGAAAATAGAGAAAACATAGAGAATAGAACGGAACAGAAAACAACAGAACAACATCAGAATCTCACAATTCGCAGCGGAACAACATATAATAATAAATGAATAATCTTTAAACAAAGAACTATATCAGTTATTACATTTTTATACATTTCATTACATTACATCATATCATCAGAGTGTACAACAACAACAAATAGTGCAGCGGAAAAAGAAATACTATATACTAGTAATACGCCATGCCATCCAGCTTGCCTCCAGCAACTCCAGAATATCCAGAAAATCCTGATAAACCTAACTCTTGACTGCCCGTGTGGAAATTGGTGGGCACCCAGAGTTTAGGAAGGAAAACAATAAACTCCGAGTCAGTCATGTGACTGGTGTGAGAACTCAAAACAGTTTATTTATCTTCAAAATCAAAAATAGAGGAATATTTTTAAAGTCAATTCGCAATGCTTTTAAAAATGAGACTACCATAAGGCCTCCCGCACACACACACAATGCAAACGCAGAATCGGAGGAGATTTCTCCTTATGATAGTCAAAGATGCTTGATACGCATTTAAAAGAACATTTGATATTATTACTAGTGCATAGTGTAGGAAAAATTTATTTCGAAAGTAGAATATAAATCTTAGCCAACATAGACATTTCGAACTATGCCTACTATAGCTAACTATGTTCAATAGCAGGTTACCGCCACATTCCATAGCAGGTTATACAACTAAAACCGTACAAGTCTCGTAGTGTTTCTTTGGATTTCCAACAAATGATCAGGCCAAGGAACGTCCCATTTCCACATGAGAATGCCTCTGGATGGACATCCCCGAGAACCAAACCGGATCTCTACCAACACAAGGCCGGGTTACCCCTAACTGAGTAACAACTGACCGAATATGCCATCCCTCAGTCCTTTGGGACCTTTCACCGAGCGCTCGCAATCAATTCACACAATCATAACAAAGTGTTTTCAACATGAGTAAGTATCTGGGCTCCATACCATGATACCACCCTTTTCCAGAAGGAAATGCACACATCCTAAAGGGCGCTACCCCTCATAACCTTGCCGCATCTTTCCTGTTTTGACCATTCATGGGGTGTGAGGCTCGACGAAGTCACGTCCACAAAAACATACTTTATACAAAAGCCATGCTTTGGGTCAACAAATGATCATAGAAATGATCACCAGGATAGACGATCAAATAAATGATCCTATCACAAATAATCAACACAATGATCATTTCACAGCTACACTCAGCATGTCACATTACCAAATTGGGAATATATCGCTGATAACCTTCAACTACATAACCTCTGAGCTCATACGTCTCAGAGAAGGGTGTTAAGCTAAAAGAATAAATTCTCCGCCACCAACAGAAATATATTTGAATGAAATCTGCTTTATATCTCAATTTGTAATGTCAGACATACAATCCATACAAGTCTGTTCCGGGCTCGAACAAAACCGAAGGCACTTACAAAGAAGTCCTTGCAATCCGGATATTCACAATCCTGATCGGATTTCCCATCACTTAGGGAGTCTCTATACCGTTGCAACTCAGTGCAGAGACAATCGACAGGTCATCCTATCGCTTTAGCAAATACCGGTTCTTCAACACCGATCTTCAAATGCAATTCACAACAACGTATCACATATTCGGAATGGGTTATACGACCCCATGGTCCTTTCCCGGTTAACCCGAATAGTGAGCGCTTATTCAAAAATAAGTGTGGCATTCACATTCAAACAAATCACATCAATTACCCATTCAAAGGGAAATATTGATAGTCGGCTATTGAACTATCAATGGATATGCACACATCACCAGATTCCGAATAATTTTCCAAATTATTTATTTTCCAAAAATATCTTTACAAGATATATTATTTTCAATAATTCAAAAATAAATCAATATTTATTTTTCTAAACCAATCCCACTTTCTTTTATAATTTCCATAGTGAATTTATATTTCACAATATCTATGAATACATGATTTTAATTATTCATTTTCAATTTATCTTCAAAAAGATAAATTCTCAACTTATTCACTTTGCATTGGAAAAACATTTCCATACTTACTTATTCATAAGTAATTCACAAATTTTATTTATTTTCAACACTTAGAAAATATTCAATATACTTAAATCGAGATTAAGTATATATTTCATTCTTTAAGGAAATCATTCTCTTAAACATATTTATTTGGGCCTAAACGAATGTTGCATAGAACATCGTTATGACAACCCAAAATCACTAGTATAGGGATTCGAAATTAAAATAGATATATAAATCCCAATACTATACAAAACATTTCCTTTCGGAAATCATTTACTATAACAACAGTGTTATAGTCCACTATTTCCTTCTATTTCTCGAAAGCGTCTATTTCAACAATAAATGTTGAAATCTATGGTTTCGAATCTCAACACATTTAAAACATCGTTAGATCGTTTTAATTCTATTTAAAATATTACATTCTAAACATTTTCTTTAACATATTATTCACTATTCAAAAACGTGAATATACTACGTTAATCAATTTCATACTTTCTATACATTTTATTTCAAAGGATTATTCACAGTCAAAACGTGAATATAACTCCATCAATAGGTTTCAACAATTAACTTATCAAAATAAGTCGTTTACGAATTTATGAAACAACGTTTATAAATTCCTTTATTAACCTATTTTCAATTCATAACCCAATTATAAAACAAAATTCATATTATAAGTTAAACACCTATAATTTATTTGTTTGCACATCGTTCCTTTAAACTTCATAATTATGAATCTTATAACTTATAAGATTCAATCATTTACCAAATCTATTCTTTCAATAACTTTATAAATTTTATAAACCTACTGCTTATAAAATTTCATTTATAACTTCACCGTTTATGATTCTATAAATTTCATTCATTTCTGAAATTCATTCACAATTCATTCTAACACTTATAAAAACCCGTTTTATAATCTCAATATTTCAATTTAAAAATATTCATTTATAAATCTCTTAATATAATCAATTTATATTATTCTTTTAAAACGTCTTTAAACTCCTTTAAAAACTTCATCATTATCTTGATTTATAAAATAATTAAATTTTATAAATCCTATATTTAAACTTTTTATAAATAAATTCAGAAATCCCGATTTAAACTATTTTATAAAGTCATTAACCCATATTTCTCAAAATCAGCTTTTAACTATGTTTTCTCAAAAACCATAATTTTATAACTTTTTAAAAGTATAACGCTTATTTATTTAAAATGGATCGATTCCAAAAATATAGTATATTTTCAAAAATCACTTTAAAAATCATTTTAAAATCCCAAAATCTGGGTCCAATGATGCTACACACCAAATAGTCAATCACGACTACACGATATCATATATCGACATGATAATCCATCGAATATCAAAATATCTGAAATCAAATAAATACTATTGAGGAATCCAGTTGGATCCCTCCAACCTGTTTTCCTGCATTCACAAACATTAGCACAATACCAATTTCGCTCCAGTACGAAATTATCGCGGTATATGAGATTTAAAATATTATCCGCTTAGTAGACGGCGTAATAGGGTCTCATCCGCTAAACAAATAAATGCGGGAAATCAATAACTCCAATATATACATATGCCAATATATATATATATTGCTATTATATATATAATACCAATTTCACTGTTTATGAAATATTCGCGGTATATGTTTTTAATAAATAACATCCGCTTACTAACGGCGCATAAGGTCTATTTTAACAATCAATAGATATCAATCATTATTCAAACACGCATTCAAATATTTTAAATCTAACTATTTAAAATAAAATCGAAACTGATTCGATTGAGTGAGAAGTTCTCACCTTGATTTTATTTTTGTTTTAGCGATTTATTTCGAATAAAATTAAACGGACGTTTAATTTTACCCAAAATTCTCACTAACTCCAAACGACTCCAATCCAATTCCATCGCGTAGTGCTCGTCCATACGATTCCAACGCAACTGGTTTCGCGCGTTTTCGACCTCGTATGAAAAAGTTATGATTATTTGAAGTTACACGATTTTATATAAACTATTTACAACATAATTAACTAATTTGCAAACCAAACCAAATCACTACCGTCCATCAAACCCCAAACTCATCAGGCCCGTGCGCTCCCCCCCATCCATCTTCTTCCCCATTCACGTACTCACCCAGTAAAACAAACCCATCACCATCAATTTAGGTTTTAATTATACTCCACCCACAAGCGACTTGAACTCGATCAAGATGCGCCAAATCGAAGGTCTTGCTCCCTCCTTCACTCGGCCCCAACCACCTGCAGCTCGGCCCCCTGATGCTCCTAGGGTTGCGTGCGCAAGTCGTCACGGTCGGCCTCCCCTAACTCCCTCCACGCGACACCATATTCGATCATAGCCGTATAGAATTAAAGCCCTTGATACGCTCTACGATCTTCTAGTTGAAAGTTTCACCTAATCACTCACGGATTGGAAGAGATTAAGGGTTGAAAATTGGAGCTTTCTGGCCATTCAATTATAAAGTGGCGGCTAGGTTTATAGATTAGGGTTAGGTTTTTTTTTTCTAAAGGGTTAAGGGCTATTAATAAGGAAATTCTCAAACACTATTCAATCCGGAAATTCCGAACTCCGATTCACGTGCCGTAACCAGCGTTTCTAGGGTTTACCCCGCGTTCCGGACACAATGGAACAGGTTTCGGAAGCTAATTCGGACACCTGTGCGAGTTATGGCTACAAACGCTCAATTTAAATTAAACCGATTTAAATCGATTTCTAGGCGTTTTAATTTGTACCGGACAAACGGAAAATCCAATTGACTCGAAATTTGAAACCTTACAATAATATCACATTACGGATCCGATGAAACTGGTTTCGTCGAAATCCGAGACTTTTTGAAAAATGGCTATTTTAACTCGCCAAATTAAAATTAAAAATAATTCGATGCGTTTCGAGCTGCCACGATCAAACAATAACTCCGATTGATACGAAAATTGAAATCCGGTAATAACTAACTATTACGGATCTAATGGAACTAGTCTCGTCCAATTCTGAGACTGTTCAAAAATTGACTATTTTCACTAGTCGATTTTAATATTAAAATATTCAATTTTCACAAATTAACTTTTAATTCGATTTTAAAAGTTCTAAAATATCATTCTAACTTCAATATGGTAAAATAAAATTTTACAAATCATTATCAATCATATTTAACTCAATTTTCAATTATTTCCATAATTTAACATATTAAATTATTGATTTAATTTTCCAATTAAATCCAAAAATTCAAAATAAAATTTATTTGACTTATAAATTCACTTATTAATATTTAAAATTAATTAAATATTCAAATTTTAATTAAATAAAAATTCTGGGTCGTTACAATTTATTTCAATATAACGCATTTTATTTCTTGTTAAGAAATTCAATCCCATTTATTTATTTACTAAGTTACAAATTTCAAACTCAATTAATAAAGAAACTAAATTTCATATATTCGAGAAGTTCAATTTCACTTATTTACTTATTTAAATAATTTTCCAAACTTAACACATAAAGAAACCCCATTTCATTTATTAACGAAGATCAAATTCACCTAATCAAAAGTTTAATTTTCTCTTATCAAAGAATTTAAATTTTATTTAATTATCAATTAATTCAATCTTATTCAATTATTAAATAATTTCAAAACTTAGTAATTTAAATAATTTCAAAACTTAATAATTTTAACTAAATTATTAAATAATTTACAACTTAATCATTAAATAATTTCAAACTTAATTATTAATAATTCTAAATTTAATTAATAAATAATAAATTTTTAAACACGTTCTTTCCATCAATTACTACGTTAATATTTGTTTCAAATTTCACATATTCACATTTCTTTCATTAAAATTTTAAATTCCAATTTTATTTCAAAACCTTATTATTATTCAAACAAAATCTCTATTTATTTAAATCAAATTATTGACCAACCGGGTTTAATTTAATTCTCTATCCTAAGTCAAGTTCATTTTGGGTATTTATCATTTGAACCCGATTCCATTTCAATTCACAAATCAAAACATAGCAAAGAGAACTTGCAGTGTGATAACCGGGATGGTGTCAAAGTAAATAAACGAACAATAGCAAACATCAATAACAATCCAATAATTAATTCAAATAATCCCGAAATAATCGTATTAATTCACATTGCTGTTTGTGCAAATTAATATAATTATTTCTAGAATCTACACTATCATTTCATGTGGATTAAAGATTATTATATTACGGTTCTTCACTTGTCATCTATTATTCGATTTATACTACAACAATTTATACAACCTAAATTCAATGGTTAAACATGTACTTAACCAAATTCTACATGTCGATTTAATTAACATTTAAAAGGGTCGAATTTAACTAATCAATATTCAACAGATAAATCCACTTAAATTGTTAACTATCCTATATCAAATTAAATTTTCATATTAGTTATCACTTTAACAAAAACAATTAACATCCAATTTCAACATCACATAACAATCATTTATCAACCAAACTTGTATAAACAACAAATAACGGTGTCGGATGTTACAGGTGAACTGATACAGGTAATAACAGTGTAAATAACTAACATCAGCATATTTCAATTGTCGTTTCAATTGAAATCAAATTTAATAAATAAAAGAACATCAATCGTGAGTGATTGCTCACCTTTTGAGGCCAGACAGAATGGAAGATGACACAGATACGCACCCGGATACCGACATTGAAATTTAAATGATGAATCGTCGCAAAGCAAAATCGGCACGTATTCAATCGATCAAGCTGATAATATGAATAGATGGAACAAATCAGAACGGGATCGATGAAGATAATTGGTAAAAGTGAATTTCTATATATAGAACTATACGTAACTATTTACATATATAGAACATATTCTAATTTCAAACCCATTTTAAATAAATATATATATATATACACACACACACACACACATTTCAAAATCATTGTTATAAATTAAACCCATATATAACGAAAATTAAAATCAAACTCAATTATACTTATGTATAATATATATAAAATCTATCATTATAATTTATTCAACAAATTGCAATGGTCCAAATTCACGTTTATGCATGTTAGGACACATATATATTAAACTTTGTGGACAATATAACCTTTGGATGCATAGACCGACAACAAGCTATCCAACGGTAAAATCAAAACAAACTTTTACAATCTCGTACATAATATATATATATATATATATAATACCTTATTGAACGGTTATAAACTAATGTATGTAGTATGTACATAAAATTTATATATATAAACTAACTTAATATTTTATTACATAAATTTATGTATATAATATACGTATACACATGAACTGATACAATAATACATAATTATACTTTAAGCATACATACGTGTACATCAATTCGTAAATTTTGCCTCATTCAAATATATTTTATAACAAAGCATAAATATTGGAACATACATGAACTCAATACAAACATCAATTTGTAAAATATATTCATAAAAGTTAAGTGAATATATCACCTCGCAAATATATATACTGTCTTTCAAAATTTATAAATGGGTACAATCAAATATACTTGAACTGTAACGACCCGAAAATTTCGTTAACTAAATTTGTCATATTTTCCATAATTTTAAATAAAATGAATGTTAGGAATTTGGTGTTGCCATTTGTTCTTATTAAAAGTTAATAATTTAAAATGAGATTTCCAATTCAATAAAACAATGTAAATATTGTGGTTTGATTTTTGAATGGAATATGTGAAAAACGGGAATAATTATGGAATAATATGTTATTTATTAGAGTATTGAATAAAAAAAATTTGTAAGCCAATTTTAATTAATGGTAATAATGCGATATAAGCTAATAAATTTGATTTCAATGCGATAACCATTTAATGAAGGTAATGAAACAGGATTTAGGAAAATGTATACTAGGGTATAAATCAAATAGAAGGAAACAAACGTATATATCGAATTGATTTATGAATAAATACTTTGGATAGTAATTGAATGTACAGTAATGGTAATTTAAAACTTATTTATAGTAAGATTGCATAAGATTCAGTCAATTAAGTGGTGGAAAGATTTTTCCTAGATATACTTTGAAGATGTGAAATTAAAGGTAAATATTAAAATTGGTTAATGTAAAATAACATTGATTAACCGTAAATGGGAATAAATTTGAAATAAATTTTTTTATGTTAATACAAGTTGATCATTTATAAACTTAAACGAAACATTCCAATTTAATAAGAGGTATTCGAATGTTATGTTTTATTTAAAGGTAATAATTGGATTTAATTGGAATTTGTGTATATTGGATTATATAGGAAAGGAGTATACAAAAGAAACTGTGGATAGTAGAGTAGCAACTGAAAAGGAAGAAATTGAAATAAGGGCAATAAACATTGTATAAATTAATAGTAATAAATGCCAACATTGAATTGTAATAAATATAATTAATATTAGAAGTGGGTGAACGTAAAGATAAGGGTTAAGGGTGTTGGAATAGGTATATTAGAATAACTATAAAGTGTAAATGTACGTATTTATAGCAACATGAATTATTGAAGGAAAAAAAATGGTAAATGGGGTTGGGCTAAGGAAATGTTATTGATTGTTTTGAAACCTTATTTATTATGGGAAATTAATTTAGCATAAGCAAAACCAATGCAAATATCTAATTTATCAGTAAAGCAATAATAATAAATAACAATCAATGCAAATTTATGTAACAATAGAATGTGAAATTTGGGGAATAGACGCAAAGTATATATGAGTTGCTAAAAGTATGCATAATAAGTGCAAATTTAATAAATCAAGGGGAGTATAGATTTAAGTATAGAAAGTGATATTTTTAGTTTAATTTAAAGTTTTGCAAAAGAAATGAAATTAACGTTTAAATATTTCGTTTATAGAGATTTAATTAAAATTTAAGGATATTAAAAATGTAGACTTTGAACCCGACAGGGAATCCATCTACTTAAAAAATTTATAGATGGGATAAACCTTGATTATTTAATTTAATAGGGATTTTGGGAACTTAATTTATAACTTTGAATATAAATGGAATTGAAGATGGGACACTGCAATTGATAAATTTATCTTCTCCAAATTGATAATAAAATTTTGTTTAAAGAATTGCTAATGATGAAGAAATATTAAGATGATAAATTGTCAACTCTATAATTGAAATATAAAATTTGATTTAATTGATTTAATTTAATATTTTTTTTATATGTAAAAATAGCCATTTTGGCCACGGACTCGGATTCCGATGAAACCAGTTTCATCGGATCCGTATCGGTGAATTATTGTAGGGTTTCAAGTTTCGTATCGATCGGACCTGTCGTTTGATCGTACGGATGCAAAACGCCTTGAAATCGATTTAATTAAAATCAATTTGAAATCAATTTGGAAATTTTGTTTTCATCATAACTTCTTCATACGATCAAATTTGGACGTGAAACTTTTTCCATCGCGTTCAGAATATTTTAAAATACCTATTTGGATATATGGGTTTAATAAATTTCGTTCCAGAATTAGAACGGGCTTTTTGGGCCAACTACCGTTTAGCACGTTCGTAATTCGTGCCCACCTAGCCTACTACTATGTGTCTATATATATGTTGTGATAAACCCTAGCCTCCATCTTCTGTCATTTGTCTGTACGTTCATTTTCTTCATCTCTTTCTCTTCCTCAATGGTTTCAAAACCTAGATCTATCTACAGTTCAAAATCAAAAGTGAAAATTCAAACTCTCCACAAAAATTCCAAAAAAAAATATATGTCAATGCTCTCGATGAGCGTAATTCAATGGTGCTGTTCGTTTTTCGATCCGGGTTGTGGTTGCTCAGAAAAATTTAGAACAGTTCGTGGCCATTGATCAACGCCGCGACAAACTTCGTCAGATCGTCAAACGATTTCTGGGTATTGGAGAGGGGACTGAGGGGGTTAGATCTATGTGGTTATTGCATCGAATCAACGGATAGATCTTCGTGGCATTGTGGTTTAGGGTTTCGGCCTGGGTGTTTTTTTGTGGCGGCTGGGCTGTTTGGTGGCCGATCGATGACGTCACGTTGAAGGTGGGCCGAGTGGCTTGGAGGAGGCGCATGCGACGTTGACTCGGCATGGGCGATGGTCAGAAGGGTGCAGCGGCGTGTGGCTTCAGTGCGTGTTCGATGGTTCCTGTTTGCTTGATAGCTTGCATTCCAGGCTGTAGAAGATGAATTAGCATAGCTGGCGTGGCTTTTGGTTGTAGGTGATTTTGGTCCATCTTTGTTTATTTTTAATTTGAAATTAAAGTGCAATTTTCGACATAACTTCCACATACGAACTCTGTTTCACACGTATTTTTTTTCGTTAGGATCGTAATTAAATTTCGGATCTGCTGACGCTGGTTTGGACTGATTTGGAGGCCGTCGAATTTTTGAGTTTAAATTGGATTTAAATTCGATTTAAATTCAAAAGGTGAGTGTTTTAACCCACTCACAACTTCTAAAAGTTTTTATGTTTGTTAAATTTATTTTAGATATGAGTAGAAATTTATTTATAACTGTTTGGCATGTTTTGATCATCATATTTGCTAAATCGCGTTATTTAATTTAACTGTTAATTTATTTTATTTATTGCATATTAATTGACAGTTAGAATTTATTTATTTGCATAGGAACTGCTAGTAAACAGTTATAAAATTTATTACTAAATATAAACTGTTAGTTTATTAGTTGATTAAATTTATTTTTGAATATAACCGCCAGTTATTACCTGATATATATTATCAGATATATATTGATATTGAATTATTATTGGATGATGATAGTGATTTGGATGATGGATGATGTCGATGAATGGATGTTTTATTTTATATCATTAAACTGCAAGTTATCATGCATTTTTCGTTTCATTCGGGATTGTGGTTTGAAATGATATACAACCACAAAATTTTATTTTTAAATTGCGGATTGAAATGATAAATATCCGTATCACTTGACCATAGGATAGAAAATTTTATACAGGCACCGTGGTCTATATATAAATTATTTTAAAGTGATTTCTGTGGTTTGCATGGGATACGGTTTATAAAAATTTGATTTTGATATTTTATAAAATATTATTCTTCGATATATATACATATGAAGTTAAAAATTTGAAAATTAAGTTGTGTATAAACCTGTTGAATAAAAATGAAAAAATTGCGAAAATAAAATTTGGAAATTTATCTTATATGTTTAAGTTTGGAAATTTTAAGGTATGATATTTATAACTGGATTTTCCAAGATGAATTAAAAATGAAAATTCTAGTATAAAGTAAATTTGAGAAAATATTTAATTGCTAGAAATTGGAGTTTTATTTATGGAATTTATATGAATATTCAAGACTAAATAATAGAATATTAATTGTTGAAAGAAGAAAATCCAACTTTAGTTTTGAAATATTAATACTCCAAATGGATATATATATATATATATATATATATATATATATAGAAAGTGAAGGGGTTTTTGGAACTTGAAGTGATATTTAAATTATGGTTTAAACTTTAAATAAAGAAATATATTTGAAAAGTCATGGAAATTATTTTTCTTTACAAAGTAACTTTAAAGTTAAACCATTTATTTTACATTCGTTGAATATCCAAACCATTCAAGTTTTAGAAGTTATGGTTTTAAAATTTTGAATTTCGAAATATTATGCTTTGAAAGTATATTTCAAATATTTGGCTTCCAGATATTTTAAATTTTAAACCAGCATGATTTTGGAAAAGAATTATATTTGAGATAAAATGATATCATATTGTTTTGGGTTTAAATTGATATCGTATTCATAGTTTTGAAATGGAAGATTTTATTCTGGTTTTAAAGTATAAACTATTTTTAAATGACCGCGGTGTTATAATAACAATGGGTTGGAAAAGAGACCGGGATCGGATATGGACATACTCTCTGTCGATACCGAAAACCACTTTGACTAACCATGTACGCAGTGGAGATTTTAGAATGAAGTAGGTGGTGGCGACGCTTCCTGTAAGGTAAATACGTGGACCCGACTCCCGTGAGTTGGCATAAGGTGGCTAAAACAGGAGTGATTCTCAGGCCAATGAGGTCATACCTCTGATCGGACGCTCCTCTTCGATATTATACTTTGTGTAACAACCCGCATATTTATCGAGTTTGTATTTAAATATTTTATTTAAATATTAACTCGTTAATCGGATTTTGGTCCGAAAAGCTACTTTTTGCAAACGGTCAAATTAGGACTCGAGACCACTTCCATTGAGTTCGAAATGTCGTTTACAACTTTTTAAGTATAAACATCGATAGGTTTGGAGTTAGTGAAATTTCACTAACTTTTCCCGCTTTGGACTTTGGGTTAGTTTAGCCTATTAAGCCCAAGTTCCAACCCTCTTCTCCTCACTCTTCATAAATTTCCTAACTAATCAAGCTTTGGCATTAAGGTGGAGGGAATGGGAAATTAAAATTCCAAAACTCAAATTCAATTGCAATCCATCTTTCTACTCCAAATTCAAGAAGAAGACATTGGATTCAAGCTTCTTGTGCTTAGATAGAAGAAGGATTGATCCTTGCTTGCTTAAAACTTCATTTTCATTGATATTTGGTGCAAAGGTGAGATTTTTATCTCACAATTCTAGCCTATAACTATATTGGACTGTTGGGAATGATTCCCTATCATTTTTGCATGCATGTTAGCATTTGGTTTGGATTGGATTGGCGAAAAACTCCAATTTTTAGCGTTTTGTTGAATTTTCTGCACTTGAGTTGTTCTGGCCATTTTTAGGTCATTCGGAGTTAAGTCGTTCGTCCATAGGTCGTGAGTCGTTCACGAGTTAACCCTAGGTCGTTCTGGCCATTTTTAGCTCGTTCGGAGTTAAGTCGTTCATCCATAGGTCGTGAGTCGTTTACGAGTTAACCCTTAAGTCGTGCAGCCCTTCAGTCACGCAACCCTTAAGTCGGTTACGAGTTATCCCGATAGGTCGCTGGACACTTAACTCGTAGGTCGTTGGACCTTATCTCGTTAGGTCGCTCCTGGCCTAACCCTTAAGTCGTGCAACCCATGAGTCGTTAGGTCGTATGACCCTTGAGTCGTTAGGTCGTATGACCCTTGAGTCGTTAGGTCGTATGACCCTTGAGTCGTTAGGTCGTATGACCCATGAGTCGTTAGGTCGTATGACCCATGAGTCGTTAGGTCGTATGACCCTTGAGTCGTTAGGTCGTATGACCCATGAGTCGTTAGGTCGTATGACCCTTGAGTCGTTAGGTCGTATGACCCTTGAGTCGTTAGGTCGTTAGACCCTTGAGTCGTTAGGTCGTTAGACCCTTGAGTCGTTAGGTCGTTAGACCCTTGAGTCGTTAGGTCGTTAGACCTCATTTTGTCTTCACTAGGTCGTACCGTTTTGGTCGGGGCGCTGCCCCGCACCCCGCCGGGGGCGCTGCCCCCTGGACCCCCGCGACCTGACCGGGCAGGTCGAACCCCGTAAGCGGTGGCGTTGCCCCCACACCCCCACCTTGGGGGGTTGCCACCCCCCCTGGACCCCCCCTCCGTAGGCGATCTTATCTGAAAAACATTCAACAGAACTTGCTTTGTTGAGATGCTGAGTTGACCATTCTTCGAGACAAACCATCTCTGGTTATCTCGGCCACGTTTGGTCGTTGGGGAACTTCCACTTTGATGCTTTTGAGCTGATTTCCTTGGATTTTATTCACATCTCCGAATGTGATCTTGGTGATGATTGTTTCTACAATCTCTTCTGTGATTTGTCATTTTAAAAAAATATAAAGGTTTCAATACTAGTAGTAAATATCAAAACTCTTTTAACAAACAATTTCCACTCTATTTTTAATAACAAAGCTCTTTTCTTAAACCGTTTTCCAATCTATTAGTATATACAACCCTTTACCTCACTCGGATGAGAAATCTAATTAAACGACTTAGTAAAACAAGTGGTATGAAACGCTTGTGTTCACTTCGTCGGTTAATTCCTGGACTTGTTCGATTGAACCTCTTGTGACAATTTTATTAGTGAAGATTTACAGTTTGTTCGTAAATATTTAAGTTAAGCAAGTGGTTATGGGACATGAAGCTAAACTTCTATATTTACTAGCTTAGTGTAATTGACACTTCTCGTTGATCATGACGATCATTCTGATGATTTAGACTAGCAACTGTGCGATGTCTCTTGTTGCGAGGTTAGACTAGACACCACTTGTGTGATTCCACTCACACATACCTTTTTGCTTTTTGGTTAGTCTGGACCTTAATCTGTGTGATTCCATTCACACATGTGGGGTAGCTCCCCTTGGTCTTCGGACCGTCATGTGATAGGCCTCTTTCTCTTTTCTATGATTTCTGGACTTCTTGCATTGATTTCTAGAATTTATGTCATTGACTTGTTATGAGTACAAGTTTGGGGTATGATGCCCTTTCCGAATCTTTGAGAAGATTCTTGTGATATTGATTATATCTTACTGATTGATCTTCTGTTGATCATTATTTACATACTTATAGCGGTATGTCATTATGGATGTTTATGTTTATGCCATATCTTTTATGTTATCTCATGTCATCTGATATTTATAGCTAGACTGATCCGTTTATTATTTTCTTAAATAATACTCGGGTCAGACCGAGATGTTACAGGTGCTTCTGCTTGACTTCTTCCCAGAGATTCATCACTCTGACTTTTGGCTAACTGTTTAGATTAGCAGTTTTTTGTTGTTGTATACACTTGAGATATAGACTCATTGTTGTATTCTTTTGTATAGCACGTGTTGCTATTCTTTTGTATTATCGTGGATCTTACTGACCACTACTCTGATGTACACTTTCATGTGTTAGTTATATATTCATATCTTCTTCCTCCTTTGTGATATGGATATCTGTGACTGATTTGTGATATGATTATTTCTATGTTTGTTTCCGAAGATTATTTATAGCCACCGTGTGATAAGCAATTACATGGATGGTCGCTCCTCAACAGCCTTATTCTCCGTGCTAGTTGACAGCACTACTCCGGAGTGTTCTTGGCTAGCGTGGGTATAGAGGTGGGGCGTCACACTTTGACTTTGGATTGATTCAGTGGCCACTTCTATTTTTGTTTTGGGGGAGTTTGTTCGAGATGGGCGGTAACTGCGGCTACGCTTTCCACCAGCCCGGATAGCAATTGGTATATCTACCCTGGCATTGCCTAGTTGTGCCGTGTCACCTACCATACCGAGCCTTTACTACGAGTTTTGTTTTGTACCATACCTATGGAGTGCCCTCTGACGACGCCCAGTACGGGGGAGATTACGGTACTGTATAGACTATGGGAATATATTCTGTGTTAAGGGCTATATGGGTAACCCCTTAACGCTATTAAAAAGTAAGTTTATTTTACAATTAGACACTATTATAATAGCGCAATATACTACATAGTAAATAGTTTAACGGATCCTTAGGAGATTTAAATCCCGAGCATCTCTTGAGTTACTACACTCATATTTATCTCAGTTAATTTAACTTACATAAGATCTTTTAGTTTTGACTCGAGTGTTTTGTTTTTTCAATTCGCTCGGGTCAGTCCGAGCGTTTCAGGATTTGAAGATTTAGCTCTGGAGGACGAAGACGAAGATTTGTATTATTATTATTTATAGTATTGCACTACACTCACACTATATTCTACTGCATTGATATTATTGGTATGTGAACTCTGATATTTAATTGTATAAAGAAGAATCAAATGTTTTGTAAACAGTTTTATAAACTGTATATTTTATTATTATATTTTATCCTTCCGCTGTGAGATTCTATTTTGTTTTATTTCTCCTCTGTTTTCTTATTTACCCCATAACAATCCGCCCTTCCGTATGGTTTGAATCGACATGTGTGTCTGCTTAAATCGTGCGAAAAGGCGGGATGTTACAGTTGGTATCAGAGCTTTGGTTTAGCGATAAACCTTGGCTTTGTGGGGTTTGACTCTTTGTTAATAGGGTAGTAATACCCTATGGGAGTCGCTGAGTATATATATATGAGAGAGCGTATTTGTTAGTGTTATAAAAAGATTTTGATATTGTGTTAATCTGTTCCGTTTTGTATTTATAAATTCTGGTTGATGCATGGGACGCTATGACATCAATAGGGATTTCTAAGCACTTAATAGGACAGACCGACATAATATCTGTTTTAATATAGGTGAAATAACTTTGCCTATTATATTTTCTATATATAAAATAAAATTTTCAAATGATATCTATATTTGGTTGCAATAGATTGGTTGTTAGGAATAAAATTTATAAATAATAGGTAAAATAAGATTGAAATTAGAATCAATGAAATTTGTAAATTTTAGAACTTAAGTCCGGGATTTTTGAAAATTTGATTTCAAATGATTTATGAAATATAATAATTTTGTTTATAAGTATTTCTTATATAAATATTTAGTATAATTTGGAAGAATGGTTTTAAAGAAGATTTTGGAGAAAATAAGTTTCGTACTTTCCTCTCTGTCGCTGGAAAATAATTTCGGTGATGGCGGCCGCATCATCGACTTTCGTTTTCGAGTTTCGAAGGGAAAAGGCCACTGTAGTAAATTCTACTATAGATTTATTTTGAAAATATCTAAATTTTAATTGTTTTAAATATAATTAGAGGTATATAAGTTATAAGAATATACTTATCTATTGAAATTTAACCCGGTATTTAATTCTTAATTTCCAGTGATTAATTGTTTCAATTATGGTAGTGAAACAGAATTTAATTAATAATTGAAACCCTAAATAAAATAAGAGACTAAAATGCTAAGCTATAAAGGAAGTTAAATTTTTAACTTATAAGGGAAAATTAAAGATTTATTGAACATTAAATTAATTAAAAGATGAGATAAAACTTGTATAAGTTCTTTTGCATTTTCTTTAACATAAATAACTTACCAAATATGAAAAGTTGAAATGTTAAATAAGAAATTGGAATAGAATATTATACAAGTAGAAATTTTGGAAATAATGAAGTATTAAATGAATTGCTATTATAAATGAGAATTTAATGTTATAAACTTAGGTTATAAATTGAAATTTTACCAAAATTAGAGGTAAGTATTATAAATAGGTGATTTTAAAACTTAAGTAAATAAAATGAAATTCTTTAATAAATAAGGATTGATGTGTAGGGTTATAAACTTAAGTATGATTTAAATGCTAATAGTTTAATATAATATAAAGGGTTGAAAGTGAGAAGTGCATTAAATGAAATACAATAGAAGAAACTTAATGACCTAAATAAATGGAAATGGATAATTGGAAGTAATAAGTAGAAATAAGGAAACAACCATTGAATGAGAAATAAAATTTGTAGTAGTTAGAAATAAATGTAAATTATAAAAAGAAAGGTTATGTGGTTTGGATAAAAGAAAGGAAAGCAAACAATTTAAGTATGTAATGAAATTTTATAAGTTAATTTGATTTGCTGGATTGAATTGTTATTATGTGATTTATGGTTGGTCGGGTAAAGAAATCTGAAGTTGTTGGATGAATAAATAATCTATTTTTGTCCATCTAAGACTTTTGAGTAAATGATGCACTTGATAGTTATTTTTCATTCCGTACAATTTCAAGTTTGAACCCGAACAATTATCTGCTTGTTTGATTGAATGGTTGTTTGCATTTTGTGTATGCTGGTTGTTGAAATTGATGATTGTGTATTGATTGTTGTTAGTAGTTGAAACCATGAAAATATTTCACTTTAATATAAATAGTTAACCTTTTAGATTTTATAAGTGAAATGCAGGTTATGGAAGCAACTGCTACTACTTTTGGTTCCATAATAATAAGCGTAAATTTCCCGACAAATAGGTACGTTTTGGATTACGTTTTGCAGCGCTATTTTATTTAATTTTCCCATGTTGGGATATAATATTTTGGATAATATTTGTAATATATTTGTTATATTTTGATATTATATTTTTCTCCCAAACCTCTCCGTACAAAGGAGACTCTGCCAAAATTTTCCGTAAATTTTGGACTTAGAATTATGTTGAAAAGGTTTCCAAACTCTAATTATTTAAGTATAAAAGGATATAATGATTATAAAAGGGTATATTTCATTTAAGGAAATTAATTTAGTAAATTATTGTTTATAAGTTAATATTTGAAATAAGATGTACTGTTTTTAATTCTTTCTTCTCCCTTCATTTCCTTTTCGGGGACGAAAAGTTTTGAGTGGGGGAGAGTGTAACGACCCGAAAATTTCGTTAACTAAATTTGTCATATTTTCCATAATTTTAAATAAAATGAATGTTAGGAATTTGGTGTTGCCATTTGTTCTTATTAAAAGTTAATAATTTAAAATGAGATTTCCAATTCAATAAAACAATGTAAATATTGTGGTTTGATTTTTGAATGGAATATGTGAAAAACGGGAGTAATTATGGAATAATATGTTTAGAGTATTGAATAAAAAAAAATTGTAAGCCAATTTTAATTAATGGTAATAATGCGATATAAGCTAATAAATTTGATTTCAATGCGATAACCATTTAATGAAGGTAATGAAACAGGATTTAGGAAAATGTATACTAGGGTATAAATCAAATAGAAGGAAACAAACGTATATATCGAATTGATTTATGAATAAATACTTTGGATAGTAATTGAATGTACAGTAATGGTAATTTAAAACTTATTTATAGTAAGATTGCATAAGATTCAGTACATTAAGTGGTGGAAAGATTTTTCCTAGATATACTTTGAAGATGTGAAATTAAAGGTAAATATTAAAATTGGTTAATGTAAAATAACATTGATTAACCGTAAATGGGAATAAATTTGAAATAAAAAAATTTATGTTAATACAAGTGGATCATTTATAAACTTAAATGAAACATTCCAATTTAATAAGAGGTATTCGAATGTTATGTTTTATTTAAAGGTAATAATTGGATTTAATTGGAATTTGTGTATATTGGATTATATAGGAAAGGAGTATACAAAAGAAACTGTGGATAGTAGAGTAGCAACTGAAAAGGAAGAAATTGAAATAAGGGCAATAAACATTGTATAAATTAATAGTAATAAATGCCAACATTGAATTGTAATAAATATAATTAATATTACAAATGAATGAACGTAACGATAAGTGTTAAGGGTGTCGGAATAGGTATATTAGAATAACTATAAAGTGTAAATGTACGTATTTATAGCAACATGAATTATTGAAGGAAAAAAATTGGTAAACGGGGTTGGGCTAAGGAAATGTTATTGATTGTTTTGAAACCTTATTTATTATGGGAAATTAATTTAGCATAAGCAAAACCAATGCAAATATCTAATTTATCGGTAAAGCAATAATAATAAATAGTAATCAATGCAAATTTATGTAACAATAGAATGTGAAATTTGGGGAATAGACGCAAAGTATATATGAGTTGCTAAAAGTATGCATAATAAGTGCAAATTTAGTAAATCAAGGGGAGTATAGATTTAAGTATAGAAAGTGATATTTTTAGTTTAATTTAAAGTTTTGCAAAAGAAATGAAATTAACGTTTAAATATTTCATTTATAGAGATTTAATTAAAATTTAAGGATATTAAAAATATAGACTTTGAACCCGACACGGAATCCATCTACTTAAAAAATTTATAGATGGGATAAACCTTGATTATTTAATTTAATAGGGATTTTGGGAACTTAATTTATAACTTTGAATATAAATGGAATTGAAGATGGGACACTGCAATTGATAAATTTATCTTCTCTAAATTGATAATAAAATTTTGTCTAAAGAATTGCTAATGATGAAGAAATATTAAGATGATAAATTGTCAACTCTATAATTGAAATATAAAATTTGATTTAATTGGTTTAATTTAAATTTTTTATATATATAAAAATAGCCATTTTGGCCACGGACTCGGATTTCGATGAAACCAGTTTCATCGGATCCGTATCGGTGAATTATTGTAGGGTTTCAAGTTTTGTATCGATCGGACCTGTCGTTTGATCGTACGGATGCGAAACGCCTTGAAATCGATTTAATTAAAATCAATTTTAAATCAATTTGGAAATTTTGTTTTCATCATAACTTCTTCATACGATCAAATTTGGATGTGTAACTTTTTCCATCGCGTTCAGAATATTTTAAAATACCTATTTGGATATATGGGTTTAATAAATTTCGTTCCAGGATTAGAACGGGCTTTTTGGGCCAACTACCGTTTAGCACGTTCGTAATTCGTGCCCACCTAGCCTACTACTATGTGTCTATATATATGTTGTGATAAACCCTAGCCTCCATCTTCTGTCATTTGTCTGTACGTTCATTTTCATCATCTCTTTCTCTTCCTCAATGGTTCAAAATCTAGATCTATCTACAGTTCAAAATCAAAAGTGAAAATTCAAACTCTCCACAAAAATTCCAAAAAAAAATTATGTCAATGCTCTCGATGAGTGTAATTCAATGGTGTTGTTCGTTTTTCGATCCGGGTTGTGGTTTGCTCAGAAAAATTTAGAACAGTTCGTGGCCATTGATCAACACCGCGACAAACTTCGTCAAACGATTTCTGGGTATTGGAGAGGGGACTGAGGGGGTTAGATCTATGTGGTTATTGCATCGAATCAACGGCTAGATCTTCGTGGGATTGTGGTTTAGGGTTTCGGCCTGGGTGATTTTTTATGGCGGCTGGGCTGTTTGGTGGCCGATCGATGACGTCACGTTGAAGGTGGGCCGAGTGGCTTGGAGGAGGCGCAGGCGACGTTGACTCGGCATGGGCGATGGTCAGAAGGGTGCGGCGGCGTGTGGCTTCAGTGCGTGTTCGATGGTTCCTGTTTGTTTGACAGCGTGCGTTCCAGGCGGTAGAAGATGAATTAGCATAGCTGACGTGGCTTTTGGTTGTAGGTGATTTTGGTCCATCTTTGTTTATTTTTAATTTGAAATTCAAGTGCAATTTTCGACATAACTTCCACATACGAACTCTGTTTCACACAATTTTTTTTTCGTTAGGATCGTAATTAAATTTTGGATCTGTTGACGCTGGTTTGGACTGATTTGGAGGCCGTCGAATTTTTGAGTTTAAATCGGATTTAAATTCGATTTAAATTCAAAAGGTGAGTGTTTTAACCCACTCACAACTTCTAAAAGTTTTTATGTTTGTTAAATTTATTTTAGATATGAGTAGAAATTTATTTATAACTGTTTGGCATGTTTTGTTCATCATATTTGCTAAATCGCGTTATTTAATTTAACTGTTAATTTATTTTATTTATTGCATATTAATTGACAGTTAGAATTTATTTATTTGCATAGGAACTGCTAGTAAACAGTTATAAAATTTATTACTAAATATAAACTGTTAGTTTAATAGTTGATTAAATTTATTTTTGAATATAACCGCCAGTTATTACCTGATATATATTATCAGATATATATTGATATTGAATTATTATTGGATGATGATAGTGATTTGGATGATGGATGATGTTGATGAATGGATGTTTTATTTTATATCATTAAACTGCAAGTTATCATGCATTTTTCGTTTCATTCGGGATTGTGGTTTGAAATGATATACAACCGCAAAATTTTATTTTTAAATTGCGGATTGAAATGATAAATATCCGTATCACTTGACCATAGGATAGAAAATTTTATACAGGCACCGTGGTCTATATATAAATTATTTTAAAGTGATTTCTATGGTTTGGATGGGATACGGTTTATAAAAATTTGATTTTGATATTTTATAAAATATTATTCTTCGATATATATACATATGAAGTTAAAAATTTGAAAATTAAGTTGTGTATAAACCTGTTGAATAAAAATGAAAAAATTGAGAAAATAAAATTTGGAAATTTATCTTATATGTTTAAGTTTGGAAATTTTAAGGTATGATATTTATAACTGGATTTTCCAAGATGAATTAAAAATGAAAATTCTAGTATAAAGTAAATTTGAGAAAATATTTAATTGCTAGAAATTGGAGTTTTATTTATGGAATTTATATGAATATTCAAGACTAAATAATAGAATATTAATTGTTGAAAGAAGAAAATCCAACTTTAGTTTTGAAATATTAATACTCCAAATGGATATATATATATATATATAGAAACTGAAGGGGTTTTTGGAACTTGAAGTGATATTTAAATTATGGTTTAAACTTTAAATAAAGAAATATATTTGAAAAGTCATGGAAATTATTTTTCTTTACAAAGTAACTTTAAAGTTAAACCATTTATTTTACATTCGTTGAATATCCAAACCATTCAAGTTTTAGAAGTTATGGTTTTAAAATTTTGAATTTCGAAATATTATGCTTTGAAAGTATATTTCAAATATTTGGCTTCCAGATATTTTAAATTTTAAACCAGCATGATTTTGGAAAAGAATTATATTTGAGATAAAATGATATCATATTGTTTTGGGTTTAAATTGATATCGTATTCATAGTTTTGAAATGGAAGATTTTATCCTGATTTTAAAGTATAAACTATTTTTAAATGACCGCGGTGTTATAATAACGATGGGTTGGCAAAGAGACCGGGATCGGATATGGACATACTCTCTGTCGATACCGAAAACCACTTTGACTAACCGTGTACGCGGTGGAGATTCCAGAATGAAGTAGGTGGTGGCGACGCTTCCTGTAAGGTAAATACGTGGACCCGACTCCCGTGAGTTGGCATAAGGTGGCTAAAACAGGAGTGATTCTCGGGCCAATGAGGTCATACCTCTGATCGGACGCTCCTCTTCGATATTATACTTTGACTTGGGATTGATTCAGTGGCCACTTCTATTTTCGATTTTGGGGGAGTTTGTTCGAGGTGGGCGGTAACTGCGGCTACGCGTTTCCACCAGCCCGGATAGCAATTGGTATATCTACCCTGGCATTGCCTAGTTGTGTCGTGTCACCTACCATACCGAGCCTTTACTACGAGTTTTGTTTTGTACCATACCTATGGAGTGCCCTCTGACGACGCCCAGTACGGGGGAGATTACGGTACTGTATAGACTATGGGAATATATTCTGTGTTAAGGGCTATATGGGTAACCCCTTAACGCTATTAAAAAGTAAGTTTATTTTACAATTAGACACTATTATAATAGCGCAATATACTACATAGTAAATAGTTTAACGGATCCTTAGGAGATGTAAATCCCGAGCATCTCTTGAGTTACTACACTCATATTTATCTCAGTTAATTTAACTTACATAAGATCTTTTAGTTCTGACTCGAGTGTTTTGTCTTTTCAATTCGCTCGGGTCAGTCCGAGCGTTTCAGGATTTGAAGATTTAGCTCTGGAGGACGAAGACGAAGATTTGTATTATTATTATTTATAGTATTGCACTACACTCATACTGTATTCCGCTGCATTGATATTATTGGTATGTGAACTCTGAAATTTAATTGTATGAATAAGAATCAAATGTTTTGGAAACAGTTTTGTAAACTGTATATTTTATTATTATATTTTATCCTTCCGCTGTGAGATTCTATTTTGTTTTATTTCTCCTCTGTTTTCTTATTTACCCCATAACAATCCGCCCTTCCGTATGGTTTGAATCGACATGTGTGTCTGCTTAAATCGTGCGAAAAGGCGGGATGTTACATGAACCATATATATATATAATACAATAACATAAACATATATATAGTAACATATTACAAACAGAATTTATACACAGATCATATATAAAACAATTGTATATGTACCTTCTGTAAATAAAGATTCTGGCTAGGGAGAGCAAAAGGATGCAGAGCTGGGTGAAGGCCAAAGGCACGGTGGCGGGAATGATAGGACTGCAGGTTGCCTCGGTTGGAGGGATGACTAAGCACGTTGGAGGGGCGGAGCTGCTCAAGCACGACCATGCGATGAACTGGACGTGTCGGCCACTGCTTCGGGTGTTTCGGCTGGTGCTCGGTCATAGGAAGGATAACGTGGCACGACAAAAGGCTGGAGGGAGGTTGCTGTCGTGGCCATGGGATAGGGCACACGTAGAATTGAGGGGCAGAGAAGAGGAGTGGCGGCGTGTTTGTGTAAGGCGAGGCGGAGGATTGGCCACTGGATGCAACTCGGTTGTGGATGGTGGAGCTGGGGAGCAACGGAAGGTGGAAGGTCTCGGCTGGGTTGTGGCATTACAGTAGTGTGGAAGGCTTCGGGGTGCCGAGGCACGGCGGTGAAACGGGTAAGCGCGCGTCGCGCGGAGGACTTTCGGCGAGGTCGTCGCGGAGCAATGGGCGACTGGTGGAAGGAAAACAATGATGATCGGTGAGTTGATGCATGATGGGTTTGGGTCGCGAGATGATTGAAGTGGGAAGCCGTTCGGTAGAGGCGGGTTTGAGGGAGGACAATTGTTTGGAGCTGATCTCGGTCTTTATGCATAAATACGTGCATGGGAAAAAAAGAATTAGCTTTGTACCACTTTTCTTTTTTATGAAGCAGAAAGGAAGTGAGAAGAAGAAAGAAGGAGATGGGTGGCTGAAGCTTGCGAATGGATGCGAGGTGAAATAGTGAACTGAATTTTGTTCTTTTAAGTTTTTAATTTTTATTTTTTTTTTATGAATAAATTTCAGTTTTCGAAAACCGAAATGCCACAACTTTTTCCAATGTTGACCCCAGCTGCCAACCAACCTATTTATTATCAGCTTTCAAATTCAAATGGATATGGGTAAAAGAATTTTGGGCTGAAATTGTTTGACCGGTCCGTCCGGAATGGTTAAATTAACGCGACGATTTCTGTCGGACTTCGATTTGCACAAATAAATATACCGTTTTGATCAGTGCGGCGAGGCGATCAAAATGTTATACAAATATTAGTGGTTCCATTTAACTATAAAAATTCGAATTTTCTACTAGCGGAAAATGCAACAAAAACGCAAGAAAATAAGATCGACGAAGCTAAAGAAGTCCGAATTTGGAAAAACGACAAACTGACGGCTTGCTCAGAAGATGATTTAGAATTTTTCTTTGTAAAAATATTTAGGTTTCGAAAACGTTTTATTTTCATCGCTTTTTAACTGATTAAATTGAAGTAAATTTACGCCCGAAATAAACCTTCATATTTTCAGACGAAAATTTGCCAGTTGCTGTATTTAACTAGACACATTTCAAATATTAAATTTATATTTCAAAAATTTATTTTTATATTTTTATTAAATTTCACACAAATTCAGTTAATTAAATTAATTTAAAACCGTTAAAATATCCGGGTTGTTACACTCTTCCCCACTCAAAACTTTTCATCCTCGAAAAGGGAGGAGGTAGGAGAATAGAAACAATCAGAAGAAAATAGATTTGAAGTCTAAAATAAAACAATTAATTTAAACCATATAAATTTCAACTTAAATAAATTCATATTGAATAATTTATTTTTAAATTCAAGATTTTCATTAAATTGATTTGATTTCACATTTACAGAAGGTTTCTTTAAGATGAAATTTAATTTAAATTCAGTTTATTTAAGATACTCCCTTAAATTATTTGATTCAATTTATTAACTTCCATAACAAATTTTTCTTCTATTAATCGCACCTATTATTTATTTAACTTTTTAATTTATTTATCTCCATAACATTTTATAATTAAAATCTAAGTGAATAACATTTATTATACTCACTCACATTTTATTTATAAAGACAATTTATAATGTATATAATCCAATTTTCTTGAATTAATAGTTTCAAAGATTAAATTTGAATAGTCATTTATTATAATCATACTTTATTCGACAAATTTAATTCTTCTTTATTCCAAATTATTATTAAAATAATTTTACTTAATATATCTTTTCACCTATATATTAAGTATATTTTAACTACTCAAATTTATTTAAAAATTCATTTGATATCATTTTCTACTGTATAATATTCAATTACATAGTTTACTTTTGAAAATTTAGGTAAGTTATATATAAGGAAATTGAATATTATCCAAATAAAATTTTACAATTTGCTTATTCAAGTTAAGTATTTAGTGAAACTTTTGGCTTCATTGAAAATCATCCTTAAATCAAAATTTTAAGAATTAACTTCGATTAACTTCAAACCATTTTATAGATAAAATAAATATATATATATATATATATATATATATACACATAATATATCAAATCAAATTAAAATTCTCAATATATATTTCAAATCAAGTCATATTTTTGAAATTCGAATCAATTTATTTTCCAAAACAAACCGTAGCAAAGCTACAAAATAGTCTTTCCACTTCGAAACTCGAAAATGAATGTCGATAATGCGGTCGCCATCACTGAAATTATTTTCCAGCGACAAAGAGAAGAGCACTAATTTAAACATCTAAAATTTCTTTTAAATGATTTCTATTCGAAAATACTTTAAATAATATACCTTTTAAATACAAGGTTTGATATCTATCGGAAATCAAATTCCCAAATTCTTGTTTTAAATTCATTTTAAATTCCAAATCAAATTATATCCAAATTTTATAAATTCATTTATTTATTTTATGCAATAGTCAATGGTTTATAATATAATAAATGAAGATATTGTCATTTCGGACAATAGGTTCAGTAACATTTAATTCCAGAAAAATTTATACTTATATATAATATAATCCTTCAAAATTTTCATTTACCAATTTTGAAAACGATATTATGTCAGTTTGCTCTATTAAAGTGTTTTGGAAATCCTATCGATATCGTTAATCAGACGAATCGATCGAAAATCCAAATCAACATCAACAACTCAAACAACACAATATATATATATATATAACATTTTTGTATAATTACCAATACACTCCCTCGCTCGTCGATACAAGGATGGATTTCAAAATAAGTATAGATATTCAAATTTGATGGAAATAAAATCAAAGAGAATTTTGATTCAATAATAAGTTCGAAACGGAAGATAAGATAATTCAATTATCAAAATCGGGAGGTGGGTGAGCTTATTTAATTCACGGGCAACCATAACCGGGTCGACCATGACTTCAACAATAAGATCGATGTTGAATTTCGAGATAATCAACATTCGATCTCAAGAAATAGAATTCAGGTATAGAAGGAGATAGATAGCATCGTAAACCGAGGATACAGAAAGCACAGGTAAATCAATGCTTATTATAAACGAGTTTCACCCCTTTACAAATCATTTGAAGTTTGGCGAGAACGCCGATTCATTATAAGGTCATTTAAAGTGGAGTTATGGGGTGTTCCAGAATTGAAAAGAAGACGAATAGTGAGGGACACGAATGAATTTTGAAACTGTAGGGAACGTTCCAAAATTCAAAGGAATTGAGCCAAAAGGATGAGATTGAAACTCGAATAAGACTGATTCTGTAAATGCATTTACCATATATGCTAAGTTTTGCCTAGAGCTACCAAAAGCTCTGATACCAACTATAACGACCCGCTATTTTGGACTATTCGTATCCGCACATGTCGGACTTGAATAATTCAAAATACCGAATTATTAATTTAAATTTGGCAAAACTGAATATATACAGTAAATAAATAATCACATAATCACAGACACAGAGTAATAATATGCAGCGGAAGTAAAAGATAGTAGTTCATGAAGCTATTATATATAACAGAGTTACATAAGTTACAACAGAAGTCTCGAAATAAAATAGTCAAATACAAGAATCAGAATACATCACTGAAATCAACTGAAAATATGAAAGCTGGATAGGTAGCTGGATCTCCAGGCGAAGCTCCAACTTCAAAGGTGAGTCTTGAAAGTTGAACCACTCAGTCTGACCCGAGCGTAAAGCAAAACACAAAACACTCGAGTCAGGATCAACATTCTTATATCAATAAATCCAACTTAAGTGAAATAACAATTGAAGTACAAATAACTCAAAGGACGTTGGAATAACAGTCCTCTAAGGATCCGTTAAACTATCTACTATGTAGTAATATACGCCAAAAAGATAATGTCTATCAGTAATATAAACTATCAAAATAGTGTTAAGGCGTTACCATTATCCCCCTTAACACATTTATATAAGCGTTATAGTCTATACAGCACTGTAAACTCCACCGCAAACTAGTGGGATATTAGGGAGTACTCCATAGGTATAACACACAAAAAATTCGTAGTGGTCGCGTATATAGGGATACAAGTATGACAAGGCACATGAGGCAATACCTGAGGTAGTGAAACTACCATTTGCCTGATCCGGACTGGTGAAAACGCATCGCCGCAGCGATCACAACACCGTGAAACAACACTCCCAAAAGTATGAAGGTGCACCAATCAATAACAAGTAATGAGTAGTATCGAAGAAGTGTGTTCGCTCGAGGTGGCTAACCCCATTTGGCCCGGCACGGCTTCTGTTTTAGTCATTTCCAATTTGACACAAGTGTCAAGGCTATCCGTTATCGTTCTCTTTCTTCAGTCATCACGTACATCATTCCAACCACTTCATTCTGGATCATCACTCCGCGTATAGTTATTAAAGTGGTTTTCGCTTTAGACAGAGAGTATGTCCATAACAGATTCCGGTTTCTTTAATAACTCTCGAAATTATTACCCCGATTGGTCGTTTAATATATTTCAAACCAAATCAAATTCAATTTCAATTAGAGTTTATAAAATAACATTTCATTTGTCTTCTTAAATCAATTTCCCATAATTTACGTTTCAAAACTTCCATTACTATTTCAAAATCTTATAATTCAATTTCAGTTTATATTTAAACAGTTAACATATTGATTCAAGTTCGTATATAAGTTTTCATTCCGAAATCATTTAAGTTAATTCAATTTAACATTCAAATCAATTTAAATTCATTTGTGGATTTCATTCAATATTCATTAAGTAAATTTGTCATTCAAAATAATTTCTATTTGATTTCAAATTCATTTAATCAATTACTTAAGTTCAATTTCATTATATCAAAACTTCAAATTCAATTAGATTAAATTCGTCAAATCAAATTCTTAAATTCACGTCTTATATTTATTTCAATAAGACGCATTTTATTTCTTGTTAAGATATTCAATACCATTTATTTATTTACTAAGTTACAAATTTCAAACTCAATTAATAAAGAAACTAACTTTCACATATTTGAGAAGTTCAATTTCATTTATTTACTTATTTAAATAATTTTCCAAACTTAACACATAAAGAAACCCCATTTCATTTATTGACGAAGATCAAATTCACCTAATCAAAGGTTCAATTTTCTCTTATCAAAGAATTTAAATTTTATGTAATTATCAATTAATTCAATCTTATTCAATTATTAAATAATTTCAAAACTTAGTAATTTAAATAATTTCAAAACTTAATAATTTTAACTAAACTGTTAAATAATTTACAACTTAATTATTAAATAATTTCAAACTTAATTATTAATAATTCTAAATTTAATTATTAAATAATAAACTTTTAAACACGTTCTTTCCATCAATTACTACGTTAATATTTGTTTCAAATTTCAAATATTCACATTTCTTTCATTAAAATTTTAAATCCCAATTTTATTTCAAAACCTTATTATTATTCAAACAAAATCTCTATTTATTTAAATCAAATTATTGACCAAACGGGTTTAATTTAATTCTCTATCCTAAGTCAAGTTCATTTTGGGTATTTATCATTTCAACCCGATTCCATTTCAATTCACAAATCAAAACATAGCAAAGAGAACTTGCAGTGTGATAACTGGGATGGTGTCAAGGTAAATAAACGAACAATAGCAAACATCAATAACAATCTAATAATTAATTCAAATAATCCCGAAATAATCGTATTAATTCACATTTCTGTCTGTGCAAATTAATATAATTATTTCTAGAATATGCACTATCATTTCATGTGGATTAAAGATTATTACATTACGGTTCTTCACTTGTCATCTATTATTCGATTTATACTACAACAATTTATACAACCTAAATTCAATGGTTAAACGTGTACTTAACCAAATTCTACACGTCGATTTAATTAATATTTAAAAGGGCCGAATTTACTAGTCAATATTCAACAGATAAATCCATTTAAATTGTTAACTATCCTATATCAAATTAAAATTTCATATTAGTTATCACTTTAATAATAACAATTAACATCCAATTTCAACATCACATAATAATCATTTATCAACTAAACTTGTATAAACAACAAATAACGGTGTCGGATGTTACAGGAGAACTGATACAGGTAATAATAGTGTAAATAACTAACAGCAGCATATTTCAATTGTCATTTCAATTGAAATCAAATTTAATAAATAAAAGAACATTAATCGTGAGTGATTGCTCACCTTTCGAGGCTAGAGAGAATGGAAGATGACACAGATACGCACCCAGATACCGACATTGAAATATAAATGATGAATCGTCACAAAGCAAAATCGGCACGTATTCAATCGATCAAGCTGATAATATGAATAGATGGAACAAATCAGAACGGGATCGATGAAGATAATTGGTAAAAGTGAATTTCTATATATAGAACTATACGTAATTATTTACATATATAGAACATATTCTAATTTCAAACCCATTTTAAATAAATATATGTATACACATACTTTACATTTCAAAATCATTGTTATAAATTAAATCCATATATAACGAAAATTAGAATCAAACTCAATTATACTTACGTATAGTATATATCAAATCTATCATTATAATTTATTCAACAAATTGCAATGGTCCAGACTCACCTTTATGCATGTTATGACACATATATATTAAATTGTGTGGACGATATAACCTTTGGATGTACAGACCGACAACAAGCTATCCAACGGTAAAACTAAAACAAACTTTTACAACCTTGTACATATATATATATATATATATATATATATATATATATATATATAAAACCTTATTGAACGGTTATAAACTAATGTATGTAGTATGTACATAAAATTTATATATATAAACTAACTTAATATTTTATTACATAAATTTATATATATAATATACGTACACACGTGAACTGATACAATAATACATAATTATACTTTAAGCATACACATGTGTACAGCAATTCGTAAATTTTGCCTCATTCAAATATATTTTATAACAAAGCATAACTATTGGAACATACATGAACTCAATATAAACATCAATTTGTAAAATATATTCATCAAAGTTAAGTGAATATATCACCTCGCAAATATATATACTGGCTTTCAAAATTTGTAAATGGGTACAATCAAATATATTTGAACCATATATATATAATACAATAATATAAACATATATATAGTAACATATTACTAACAGAATTTATACACAGATCATATATAAAACAATTATATATGTACCTTCTGTAAATAAAGATTTTGGCTAGGGAATGCGAAAGGATGCAAAGCTGGGTGGAGGCCAAAGGCACGGTGGCAGGAATGATACGGACTGCAGGTTGCCTCGGTCGGAGAGATGACTGAGCACGTTGGAGGGGCGGAGCTGCTCAAGCACGGCCATGCGGTGAACTGGACATGTCGGCCACTACTTCGAGTGTTTCGGCTGGTGCTCGGTCATAGGAAGGATAACGTGGCACGACATAAGGCTGGAGGGAGGTCATTGTCGCGGCCATGGGATAGGGCACGCACAGAAATTGAGGGGCAGAGAAAAGGAGTGGCGACGTGTTTGTGTAAGACGAGGCGGAGGATTGACCACTGGATGCTACTCGGTTGTGGATGGTGGGGCTGGGGCGCAAGGGAAGGTGGCAGGTCTCGGCTGGGTTATGGCGTTACGGTAGTGTGGAAGGCTTCGGGTTGCCGAGGCACGGTGGTGAAACGGGTGAGTCCGTGTCGCGCGGAGGAGCTTCGGTGAGGTCGTTGCGGAGCAGTGCGCGACTGGTGGAAGGAAAACAATAACGATCGGTGAGTTGATGCATGATAGGTTTGGGTCGCGAGATGATGGAAGTGGGAAGCCGTTCGGTAGAGGCGGGTTTGAGGGAGGACAATTGTTTGGAGCTGATCTCGGTCTTCATGCATAAATACGTGCATGGGAAAAAAAAGAATTAGCTTTGTACCACTTTTCTTTTTTATACAGCAGAAAGGAAGTGAGAAGAAGAAAGAAAGAGAATGGTGGCTGAAGCTTGCGAATGGATGCAAGGTGAAACAGTGAACTGAATTTTGTTCGTTTATGTTTTTAATTTTTTTATGAATAAATTTCAGTTTTCGAAAACCGAAATGCCACAACTTTTTCCAATGTTGACCCCAGCTGCCAACCAACCTATTTATTATTAGCTTTCAAATTCAAGTGGATATGGGTAAAAGAATTTTGGGCTGAAATTGTTTGACCGGTCCGTCCGAAATGGTTAAATTAACGCGACGATTTCCGTCGGACTTCGATTTGCACAAATAAATATACCTTCTGATCAGTGGAGCGAGGTGATCAAAACGGTATACAGATATTAGTGGTTCTATTTAATTATAAAAATTCGAATTTTCTACTAGCGGAAAATGCAACAAAAACGCAAGAAAATAAGATCGATGGAGCTAAAGAAGTCCGAATTTGGAAAAACGACAAACTGACGGCTTGCTCAGAAGATGATTTAGAATGTTTCTATGTAAAAATATTTAGGTTTCGAAAACGTTTTATTTTCATCGCTTTTTAACTGATTAAATTGAAGTAAATTTACGCATGAAATAAACCTTCATATTTTCAGACGAAAATTTACCAGTTGCTGTATTTAACTTGACACATTTCAAATATTAAATTTATATTTCAAAATTTTATTTTTATATTTTTATTAAATTTCGCACAAATTCAGTTAATTAAATTAATTTAAAACCATTAAAATATCCGGGTTGTTACAGTGAACGAGGTTAAATGTTTTAACTGAATTTTTAGATATGTTGAAATATTTCTTTTCTCTTCAAGGGCAAATACGAAAAACTTAAATTTTTATTCAATAACCGAATGGAGTTATAAAAATAAGTAGGATAGTAGAAGCATAAGTAATCTTTTTTTTGAAATGATTCATTAATGACTTAAATATTTAATGGAAACCAAATTATGTAAGTGATCGATCTTTATATAAATAAATGAACGAAAGGTAAATGATGAAAAAAAAACCAATTAAATAAACTTAAATAAATTTAAAATTCTTATTGTTTGTCTCATGGTAAGTTTGGGAAAGAATACTTCTAGTTGTTGAGGTTGTTTGACTAATATATTAAGTAATTATCTAAGGCTGTTGAGCATAGGGTACACTTGACAGTTTATTCATCACCTTGCATGTTTTAAGGTTTGTGAACTAAACAAACCATTGGTTTTGTTTACTATGGATGTATGATGGATTCTTTGGTTGCATAAATGGTTGTACTGTTTGTTTGTATATGTTTTATTTTTGAAATATGATACATATATTGTAATTATTAATATTATTGTTTCCAAACTTCTCTGTACAGAGGAGACTCTGCCGAAATTTTTTGAAAATTTAAGACTTCGATTTTTTTATAGAATTTGAGTTATTTTTTTTATGAAACTTAAATGTGTAGGTTTAATTGTTTATAAATTTAATGTTTAAAAATATATAACATATTTTTGGATTCCTTCTTGTTTCTTTTTAGGGACGAAAAGTTTTGAGTTGGGGAGATTGTAACGACCGACATTTTTAAACATTCACAGGTATTAAATTGAATAAGATTTTTAAATAAAATTGTTAGGAATAAAAAAATTAGGATTTTATTTATAGGAATTTGATTATATTACAAATTATGAGCTTAATTAAAATTTCTATTAACGACATATGTTTGCAATGTTTTAAGGATGATAACAAATGTTAGTGTGTATTTTAATAATATTGGTTTGAATGATAGTAACAATCGTCTGAATGTAAATTTCTAATTGATTGGAATAATAAATGTTAATAAGGAATAATAAATGTTTCTTTATTAAAAAAGAATCATATGTTTATTTATTTAAAATGTTTGGTAGTTAAAAGATTGATTTCAGAGATGATAAACTATTATTTGGTAAGAAATATATAATACCTGTATGTATCCAATAGTGCATAAATATGTTTAAATCACTGTTTGATAGGAAATAATTTTTCTATTTCTCATTACATTTATTTAGTCCATTTTGATATTCACCTTTGTAATCAATTGAAATTAATATATTTGAATGATTTCAATTAATAAGATAGAGAACATTAAATTGTAAGTTTATAAGTGTAATTAAACGTAGCTTATGTTTTGTGAAAATATAAGAATAGTTTGATTTAATGAAAAGAAAAACGTTTATATCAAATGAAATGAATGTTTCATTTGTGAATGTAGATTTAATTTCATTAGAGTAAAGAATAGAATGATTTGTTAAAAAAAGAAATATACATTTATTTGAACGATGTTTTAGCATACAGATTGATTATAAGAATAGGAATATAATTTACGTAAGTTATTTGTTACTGTGTTGTAAAACAACAAATTTATAAACATGTTTAAATGACTTAAGGAAACAATTGTCCTATTTCTTATCCATCTTGGTCTATCTATTTTGAAATCTAACTTTGTTATTAATTGCAATTAATGTAATGGAAATATTTCGATTAAAAGGAAAGAAAACCTTGATTGCAATTAATAGATTTAATAAAAGAAATGCACATTTTTGTTAAACAGAAATGGTGCTTTAATGGAAATAAAAGAACTGAACGTTTCCATTTTTAAGGTAAGTATAATTTAATTAATTGTGCATAGATAAAAATTTATATGTGTACAAATTGAGTATTATTTGAGTGAATGGAATTAATTTGGTTACCTTATGGAAAGAATTGAATTTCAAAATGTGTATGTGGTCCCTTCATTTCTTTTTTATTTATTTATTGCATGTACGTTTTAAAATAGTTATCTCATTATTAAAGCTTGGTCCGTTCATTTCTCCTTCGGTTTAATACCTAGGCATAAGCTTTTAGGCTATATTTAATTCTTTCTATCTCATTTTTGGTTATAAATTTTTTTATTTCCTTTGGTTTGCAAATTTTCTCATTCCTACATACATTTCCTTATGCATTATCAATGTCTAAAGCATTTAAAACAAAACGTGCATTTCGTCCCTCCACCTTTATTTCCTTATTATTAAATAATCTATAATTTTATTTCTTCATTTGCATTTTAATTCTCCTAACACCTCATATTCATTTAGTTCACATCTTTCAATACTACATTTTAGGACTGTTCATATTTTACTTTATTTCAATTCCTAGTTTGTTTATATATACCTTATTAGCTTTTCATTTTGTTTCCATCTTCATTCCTTTAGTCATATTTCATTTTCTAATCTCATCTTCTATAGCTTTATTTTCCAAATAAAACTTCCATCTCAATTCTTTTCTTTCTTCACCTTCCTCCTTCCTTTTTCATTTTTCTTCTTCTTTAAATCTCCTTCTTCTCTTCTTTTGCTTCGTTTTTAATCTTTTTTGTTTCTTCTTCTTTTTGAAAGATTTCTTTTCTTTTTCATTTCTTCATCTTCTTTAAATTTCTTCTTCTTTTCTAAACATTCTTCTTTTTTCCAAATATTTTTCTTCAAATCCATATCTATAACAACTTATCTATCTCTTCCAAAACATTCTAAAAAAAGATTAAGATAGAAGGAAACAAATCAAAATGAGGAAGGGGTAGCGGATCCAAATTCGACTAGAAAAGGGAAATCAAGAAGGTTAGTGTTTAAACTTACTCACGAAATACTAAAATTTTATTGCAAGTTAAACCAGGTCATATAGTGATAATTTTGTGATTGTTGGTTTGGAATTTTTATTGATATTTAACTTGAATATCTAAATTCCAATATGTGATGACTAATAATTACTGTGACATGTTATTGAATTGGTTAATTTGTTGAATTGATTGATTTGAATGTTGATTGTATGTTGTGATGGATGTTATTGTGATTGAATGTGTATTTGTTCATTTATTTGATATATCTTTATTATCATCCTATAGTTTATTGTAATTATATAAATTTTCATATTGATTATTTGCACACTGAATAAAGATATAAAACCCATGAATTTCAAATATTTACATCAAAGGAAAAATAGTATGTTTAGATTTACTATTTGAACCGTAAAAATGATTTTGAAAAGTAAATCGTCGTTACCTTATTTGATTGTTTTCAAAATTAAATTTTGAAACATTGGGAAATTTTCGTAAAATTGAATATTGAAACTTTGGAACGTTTTTATAAATCAAATTCTTGAACTATGAAATTTAACTAGGAATTGTTCTGTAAATTTGTAATTTACTAGAATGGATCTATTGTGAAATCCATTTTATTTTGAATATGGAAACAATAACATTTCCAGAAATTTGAACCTTCAAAAATGCAGTTATCTGCATTTCTTATTGCATCTACTTATGATTTAATTTGCATTAGAATTTTAGTTCTAACTCGGGTGTATTATTTTCCTTTACTCTCGGGTCAGCCTGAGTTTTTCAGCGTTGAAGACTATTTCTAGTGGATGAAGACGAAGATTCGGTATATTATTACTATTTATTTTCCCACTACATTCTATGTTCCGCTGCATTATTTGTTTATTTATGATATATGTATAACTCTGATTTGAATTTGTAAATATGTAATCAAATGTTATTTGTAAAACAGCTTCATGAACTGTTTAATTGATTATTATATTTTGTCGTTCCGCTGCGAGATTCTGCATTTAGTTTTTCTTCCCTTTTTTATGTACCCTAAAACAATCCTTCCTTTTGAATGGTTTGATTCTGATATGTGTGTCTGCCTATGCACTTGGAGGGTGCAGCATGATAGGGGTACTCGCATTTGGTTTGGTAGCGAGCGGATGACTCTTAATCCTACATGTGGTCCGTTACATAATTCCATCGTATGAAGAAGTTACGTTAACATCAGTTTATTTCAAATTGATTTCAATTAAATTGATTTCTAGGCGTTTTGAGTCCATACGATCAACCGACAAGTCTGATCGTCACGACACTTGAAATCCTATAATAATTCACTGTTACGGATCAGATGAAACTGGTTTCGTCGAAATCCGAGTCAGTGGCCAAAATGGCTATATTTCAGTTAATTATTTATATTTTAATAATTTACAAATTCTATCATTTTTAGTTTTCTTAATCATTTACAATAATTTAAACAAATTTTGATGTCAAGTTAAAGTTGAAATTCATCAATTTCGGTGTTTAATTTCAATTTCAACTCAAAAATCATAAATTAAAATTCCTAAATCCTTTTATTAAATTTTTAAACCTTGTTATTCACGTCTTTTATTACAATAAGGATATAACTAACATTGGTTCATGATTTATTAAATTAAGATCTTCAAATTTCTTCTAAATTCCTATTTTTGTAATATTTAAATATTAGATTTCATTTATTTGCAATTAGTCCAATTATTAAATTTGGATTCCAATAAATTAATAAATGTGGATTTTCATTATTTTATTCAACCTATTATTATGAATAAAATTAACATTAGTTCCATTTATTATCTAGATTTTCATTAACATAATATTTAATTTAGATTTATTGTGATTAATTCCAAGTCAATTTAACGGATTAAATACATATGTAACTTATAATGATTGTTGCCATTAACTCTCAGTCATACTTTTATAAGTTTATCGTTTCCAAACCAATATTATAATTACTTACAGAACATCGATTTTATTCAACATTGCATATTAATTAATTAATTAATTAAATTATGTACATTTGTTTTCTTATATTCAATTTATAGCCTAGTATAACATTTACACTAATTCCATTAATTGTAATTTCATTCAAATAGTTAATAAATAACTTAGGTTATCATTATTACATCTCATTTAAGTTATTATTTCATTAATGAATCACAAATTTCTGTTTTTCCAATATTAGATAACAAACATTTAATAAAATTAATAATTAAATTATAGAAAGTTTACGGGTCGTTACACTCTCCCCCACTCAAAACTTTTCATCCCCAAAAGGAAAAAGAAGGGAAAAAATAAATTAAATAGTCAATATATCTTATTCAAAATATTAAATACCTAAACAATGAATTTACAAAATAAAACAATTTAAATAAAATATATAGTATTTATAAACAATTAGTTTTTTTATTTTTTTATTTTCTAATTAACAAAAGTTTGGAAAACACTTTCATAAAATTTTCTAAGTTCAAAATTTATGAAAAATTCCGGCAGAGTCTCCTTTGTATGAAGAGGCTTGGGAGAAATTATAACGTCAAATATAAAAATATATAACATATATTTTCCAAAATATTATAATAGCACTATAAAACTGTAATCCGAAAACGAACCTATTTGTCGGGTAATTAACGCTTAATTATGAAACCAAAAGCAGTAGCAATTGCTTCCATAACCTGTATTTCACTTATATAATCCAAAAAGGGTTAATAATTATAAAAATGAAAAATTTAAAGTTGTTTCAACCACAAACAAACAAATCAATATAAATAACAATCACTTGCAACTAATATACAATCATCATATAAAATCAACACAATCAATTATCCATTCATATCAAACAAAACAAATAGTTGTTCGGGTTCAAAAACTTTAAATTGCACAGAATAAAAAATAAACTACTAAGTGTGCCATTTACTCAACAGTCTCAGATGAAACTAAATAGATTATTCATACATCCAAACAGTTTTAAAGTATCCTTGCCCAAACTGCCATAAGCCAAACAAATAATGTCCCCAAGCATAAATTAAGAACATTCTTACTGATTTCATTTCACAACATTTATTTTTTCATTTCCTTTTCATTCATATAATGATTCATCTTTTAATTTACATTTACTTCTTACAAATTTTTATTTCCATTCATTCATTCAGTGCTCATTTCATCTGTTTGCATTTATACTTACATAAATTCAATTCATTTATTCATATCATGTAAATTTTCTTTTTATTGTATTACATTCATTTATTAATAATATTCATGTTTAATTCAGTTTCTTGCCATATCAATTTCATTAACTTAAGTTTATAATCTTTAACTTACAATGATCCCTTTTCTGTCACATTTAATTACAATAACCTTCCAAATTATAACTTAAGTGTATAACAATTATAACATATATTCTTATTAATAAAAAAAATTATTGAACACTTTCATTACATAAATTTACCTGTACAATTTCCATTATATTTTCTTATAATATTTGGTAAGTTATATATATGCTTTAAAAATATAATTGAAAGTTATATAAGTTTTTCCCATTTCTTTTAATTAATTTAATGTTCAAATCCTTTGTTTTATAGGTTACACATTTCAAATTTGTTTTAATTTCAATTATATCTTAGCCTTAAAATCTCTTATTTTGATTTAAAGATTCCAATTATTAATTTTTGTTAAATTCCATTTCACTATAATAATTGAAGCTATTAATTAACAGAAACTTAAGAACTAAATACCGGGTTCCATTTCAAATCATTTTAAAATACAATATATATAACCATATCTTTATATATATATATATATATATATATATATATATATATATATATATAGCTATCAAATCATATTAAAATCCAAAATCAAGATTTATTTATCAAATAATTGTGTAGTTACTACTATAATAGTCTTCCAGCTTTGAAACCCAAAAATGAATGTCGATGATGCGTGCACTCATCACCGAAATTGTTTTCGAGCAACGGAGAGGGGGGTATAGAACTTATTTCTTTCCAAAATTTCTTTTTAAACAATTCTTTCAAATTATATTGATATATATATATATCAGAAAATACTTCTAAATAATATGATTATTATATTCCAAATCATTCAAAAGAAATTTTCAAAAATTCCGGAACTTAAGTCCTAGAATCTCCAATTTTCATTTATTTTATTTTCAAATCTTATTTGTAATCAATATTTATAAATTTCACTACCTAACAACCAATATATTACAACTAATTATATCATTTATAAAATTTAATATTTTGTATACAAAAATATTATAGGCAAAATTATTCCATTTACCTATATTTCAAAACAAAAATTGTATCAGCATGTCCTATTAAGTGTTTAGAAATCCTAATCGATGGCATAGCGTTCTATGTACAAAGCATAATTTATAAATACAAAACAGAACAAATTAACAAAACATAAAAACTCTTTATAACACTATCAAATGTGCTCTATCATATATATACACTCAGCGACTCATCATAGGGTATTACTACCTTATTAATAATGAGTCAAACTCCACGAAGCTAAGGTTTAATGCTAAAACTCGCTCTGATACCAACTGTAGCATCCCGCCTTTTTGGACAGTTTAAATCGACGATAAGCCACACACGTCAGACACAAACCATGCAGAAGGGCGAATTGTTATTTGGGTGAATAAGAAAAAGCAGAGAAGAAAAAATAAAACAGAATCTTACAGCGGAGCGACAACAATATAGTAATCAAATAACAGTTCATGAAGCTGTTTATAAAACTTTTGATTATACTTATATAACGCAGATTAGAGTTACTCATGCCGGAGAATAATAAATAATGCAGCGAAATACATGATGTAATGAAATAAATATAGTAAACAATAGTAACAATTCTTTGTCTTCGTCCTCCAGAAATAAAGTCTTTAAATCCTGAAATACTCAAGCTGACCCGAGCGAATTGAAAAGACAAAACACTCGAGTCAGAACTAAAAGATCTTATGTAAGTTAAATCAACGGAAATAAAAATAAGTGGAATGGCGTCAGATATGTTTACGGGATTTGACATCTCCTATACAGTTTCTAACGTTAGTGTAGTAACTCAAGAGATGCTCGGGATTCGCACCTCCTAAGAATCCGTTAAATTATCTACTATGTAGTACAAAAAGCTATTATAATATGTCTATAGTAAAGTAAACTATTAAAATAGCGTTAAGGCGTTACCCATATCTCCCTTAACACATATCATATTGTCAATAGTCTATACAGTACCGTGGCTCCCCATAAACTGGGGTCGTTAGAGGATACCCCATAGGTCCAACATAAAAGAAACTCATAGAAGGCGCGCTTGGGTAGGTGACATGGCACAACTTGGCAGTGCTAGGGTAGATATACCAATTACACTTCCGAACTGTTGGTAACGCACAGCCGCAACTACCGCCTAACTCGAAACACACTCCTGAGTAAAAATCGAAGGGTGGCCAACGAATAAATCAAAAGCCAGATTATAGTGTTGATGGAGTGTGCCCGATCAGAGTAATGTCCACATTGGCCCGTCAATTGCTCCTATTTTAGCCACCTTATGCCAACTCATGGGAGTCGGTTCCACGTAAATATACCATTAGGATTGTCGCCACCATCCTACTTCATTCCGGAAGCTCCACCGCGTACACAGTTTTCAAAATGTTTTTGGGTATTGGAAGAGAGTATGGCAATTTCGATCCCGGTCACTTTAACAACCAATCGCTTATTACACACCGGATGGTTCTTTTACATTTCTAAAATCATTTCATAATTGATATCAAAATATCATATTCGATTCGAACTATATCACTTTCGAAAACATTACTTACTTTCAAAATCATATTCACCTTTGAAATCATAACACATTTGACATCATAGTTTGATAATTATATTTCCTTTCAAAGTCGAATTCATAGATTATATCGAAATATCGTACTCTCAAAATTATATCACTTTAAATCATATTTTTCCAAAATCTAAATTTCCTCCAAAAAAACATATTTCCAAAATAGGTTAAGTCATTGCTTCGAAATCATCATTTCAACTTATTATACATTCAAAATCCCAAATTAGGTTATAGCATCTTTTAACCTTATTTTCTTTAAAAACCTAATTGAAATGAATATAATCTCTTCCATGTACTTAGTTTGAAAATTCAGAAATTTGTTTAAATATTTATAAATAGATAAAATGCTCTAAAATAGTTTAATTTAGATACAAATATTTTAAATTAATTTAAGATAGTTACATAAATTAAATTTAGATTAAATACAATTTAAAATAGATTAAATAACTTTAAAATAGATTAGTTATATCTCAAATAAATCAAAATGGTTTAAAATAGATTAAAATAATTTATAAAGTTAATATTAGCTAAATAGTTCAATAAATATGAAAATCTTAATAATTATAAATATATTTTAAAAGTGTTTATATTAAATTACGAGTTTGCAATTAATATCAAATTAAACTATTAACTTAATTCCAACATATTTGGACCATTTCAAATTTCCGAATCGACAAACCAAGTTTCAATAAACTATCGAATTCCGTATCGTTATATCCATTTTCAAATATCAATACAGATTACTTTAGTCTCAAAAAGAATGTTTCGAAGTTATTTTTTAACAAATTTAATAACTCAATTTCGATAGAATTTCATTTATACATAAAAGTTTAACTTTGAACTTCCAATTGAACTCTTAAAGAATTCCTTTTTAAACCAATTCAAAATTCAACGCAAACTTGATTTTTCAATAATACTTCAATTTATATAAATCAATTTTTATTCCAAAACATCAATTGATTAAACTAAAAAATTTAAGGATTTTAAAATCATTTAATTTAACCATTCCGTGTCCATATATAATTCTCTACCCTAGGGTCAGGTGATTCGGATATTTATCATTTCAATCCGCAATTTAAACAACTTACGGTTGTATATCATTTCAAACCGCAATCCTAAATTAATAATAATAAATCCATAACGAATTTGCAGATTATAATGATATAAAATAAAACATCCATTCAACCAATATCAATAATCAACATCAATCATAATCATCATCCAAAACAATCAATCAATATCGATATAAAACTGAAAATAAGTAAAAGTTATTTAAATGGCAGTTTATATTCAATAATAAATTAAATAATGATTTAATTAAAGTAATTTCAAATTAACTAAGATGATGATTAAAACCAAATTGAAATGAATATAATCACTTCCATGTACTTAGTTTGAAAATTCAGAAATTTGTTTAAATATTTATTAATGGTTAAAATGCTCTAAAATAGTTTAATTTTAGATACAAATATTTTAAATTAATTTAAGATAGTTACATAAATTAAATTTAGATTAAATATAATTTAAAATAGATTAAATAACTTTAAAATAGATTAGTTATATCTCAAATAAATTAAAATGGTTTAAAATAGATTAAAATAATTTATAAAGTTAATATTAGCTAAATTGTTTAATAAATTTGAAAATATTAATAATTATAAATATATTTTAAAGCAATTTATATTAGAATATGAGTTTGTAATTAATATCAAATTAAACTATTCACTTCATTCCACCATATTTGGACCATTTCAAATTTCCAAATCGAAAACCAAGTGTCAATAAACTATCAAATTCCATATCACTATATCTACGTTCAAATATCAATACGGATTATTCCAGTCTCAAAAAGAATATTTCCAAGTTATTTTCAAACAAATTTAATAATTCAATTTCGATAGAATTTCATTTATACATAAAAGTTTAACTTTGAACTTCCAATTTAACTCTTAAAGAATTCCTTTTTAAACTAATTCACAATTCAACGCAAACTTGATTTTTCAATAATACATCAATTTATATAAATCAATTTTCATTTCAAAACATCAATTGATTAAATTCAAAAATTAATGGATTTTAAAATCATTTAATTTAACCAATCCAGTGTCCGTATATAATTCTCTACCCTAGGGTCAGGTAATACAGATATTTATCATTTCAATCGCAATTTAAACAATTTACGGTTGTAAATCATTTCAAACTGCAATCCCAAATTAATAATAATAAATCCATAACGAACTTGCAGATTATAATGATATAAAATAAAACATCCACTCAACCAATATCAATAATCAACATCAATCACAATTATCATCCAAAGCAATCAATCAATATCGATATAAACTAGAAATAAATAACAGTTATTTAAATGACAGTTTATATTCAATAATAAATTAAATAACGATTTAATTTAAATAATTTCTAATTAACTAAGATGATGATTAAAAATATTCCAAACAGTCATAAATAAATTCATAATCACATCATAAATTTAATTTAACAGACATAAGAAATTTTAGAAGTTGTGAGTGGGTTAAAACACTCACCTTTGAATTTGAACTGAATTTTAAATTCTAAATAAGCCCAAAATTTGAATGGTCTTACAATTCATCCAAACCATCGTCAAAGTGTCCGGAATTTCAATACGATCCTAGTGGATCAAACAGCATGTGAATCAGACCTCATACGTAAAAGTTATACGCATTAGAACATTTGAAAACAAAAGAAATTTAAATAAAATAAATAAAATAAACTACCAATCAAACAAGGCCACGTCATCTCTGTTATCCAGGCTCTAACTCTTGTTGAACGTATCGACTTCGAATAACAAAGCCGCTGACTCGAGATCCTTCATCACGCCACTAACGGCCATCGCGGCCATGCCCCACGTCGCCACCCCACGCGCCGACACGCCAAAGCTCCCCAATCACCGACAACCTCCGGTCGCACGCGAAAACAAAGTAGCCACCGACAACAAGCAAACCTTATTCGAAATTATACCATCGATCCAACCATTGAGATAACGAATCGCCTATGCCGATGTGACCCCTTCGCGACTCTTCACATAACTGTGTCTCCAATTTGTCGATCAGACGAAGTTGATCTCGATGCGATAGGTGGCCATGATTTTCTCTTCAATGTATAGACAAACAGTGGTTCAAACTGGAAAACGAATTACAAATCCGAAGTGCGCTCGTCGAGAGCTTCAGATAGATATATAATTCGATATTATTTGAGGAATTTGAATTTTATTTGAAATTGCAATTGGAATTTTGGTTTTGTCTGCCATTGGAATTGATGAGAAGCAACTGGAATTGTACTAATGAACATAAGAAATAGGCTAGGGTTTATAACAGTATATATATATGCCGAACAAAATAGAAAGAAATGGGCTTGATCGATTTGGGTTTCGAATGACAAATGACCCGAAAAGCCCGTTTCGACTATGGAACGAAAATGGGTAAACCCATATATCAAAATAGATGTTTTTGATAATTTTAAAATCAATGGAATAGGTTTGAAGCCCTAATTCCATCGTATGAAGAAGTTACGATAACATCAGCTTATTTCAAATTGATTTCAATCAATTTCAATTAAATTGATTTCTAGGCGTATTGAGTTCATACGATCAACCGACAAGTTTGAATGTCACGAAACTTGAAATCCTATAATAATTCACTGTTACGGATCTGATGAAACTGGTTGCGTCGAAATAAGGGTCAGTGACCAAAATGGCTATATTCCAGTTAATTAAATAAATTATAATTAATTAAATCACTTTCCAATTTATATTTTAATAATTTACAACTTCTATCATTTTTAGTTTCTTAATCATTTACAATAATTTAAAAAAATTTTGATGTCAACTTAAAGTTGATTAATTCATCAATTTCAGTGTTTAATTTCAATTTCATTAAAATCAGAAATCATAAATTAAAATTCTTAAATCCATTTATTAAATTTTTAAACCTTGTTATTCACGTCTTTTATTACAATAAGGATATAACTAACATTGGCTCATGATTTATTACATTAAGATCTTCAAATTTCATCTAAATTCCTATTTTCGTAATATTTAAATATTAGATTTCATTTATTTGCAATTAATCCAATTATTAAATTTAAATTCCAATAAATTAATAAATCTTGATTTTCATTCTTTTTATTCAACCTACTGTTATGAGTAAAATTAACATTATTTCCATTTATTATCTAGGTTTTTATTAACATAATATTTAATTTAGATTTTGTTACGATTGATTCCAAATCAATTTAACGAATTAAATACATATGTAACTTATAATGATTGTTGCCATTAACTCTCACACATACTTTTATAAGTTTATCATTTCCAAACCAATATTATAACTACTTACAGAACATTGATTTTATTCAATATTATATATTAATTCATTAATTAATTCAATTATTTACGTTTGTTTTCTTATATTCAGTTTATAGCCAAGTATAACATTTACACTAATTCCATTAATTTTAATTTCGTTCAAATAGTTAATAAATAACTTAGGTTAGCATTATTACATCTCATTTAAGTTATTATTTCATTAATGAATCACAAATTTCTGTTTTTCCAATAGTAGATAACAAACACTTAATAAAATTAACAATTAAATTATTGAAAATTTACGGGTCGTTACACTCTCCCTAACTCAAAACTTTTCGACCCGAAAAGGAAAAAGAAGGGAAAAGAAGAAATTAAATAGTCAATATATCTTATTCAAAATTTTAAATACATAAACAATGAATTTAGAAAATAAAATAATTTAAATAAAATATATAGTACTTATAAACAATTAATTTTTTTTTTCAAATTAACAAAAGTTTGGAAAACACTTTCATAAAATTTTCTAAGTTCAAAATTTATGAAAAATTCCGGCAGAGTCTCCTTTGTATGAAGAGGCTTGGGAGAAATTATAACGTCAAATATAAAAATATATAACATATATTTTCCAAAATAATATATCCCAACGCGGAAAAATATATTATAATAGCACTATAAAACCGTAATCCGAAAACAAACCTATTTGTCGGGCAATTAACGCTTAATTATGAAACCAAAAGCAGTAGCAATTGCTTGCATAACCTGTATTTCACTTATATATAATCCAAAAAGGGTTGATAATTATAAAAATGAAATATTTAAAGTTGTTTCAACCACTAACAAACAAATCAATATAAACAACAATCACTTGCAACCAATATGCAATCATCATATGAAATCAACACAATCAATTGTCCATTCGTATCAAACAAAACAAATAGTTGTTCGGGTTCAAAAACTTTAAATTGTACAGAATGAAAATAAACTACTAAGTGTACCATTTACTCAGCAGTCTTAGATGAAACTAAATAGATTATTCATACGTCCAAACACTTATAAAGTATCCTTGCCCAAACAATCATGAGCCAAAAAAACAATGTCCCCAAGCATAAATTAAGTTCATTCTTATTAATTTCATTTCACAATATTTATTGTTTCATTTCCTTTTCATTCATATAATGATTCATCTTTTAATTTACATTTACTTCTTACAAATTTTTATTTCCATTCATTCATTCAGTGTTCATTTCATCTGTTTGCATTTATACTTACATAAATTCAATTTAATTTATTCATATCATGTAAATTTTCTTTTTATTGTATTACATTCATTTATTCACTACATAATTTCATTTATTAATAGTATTCATGTTCAATTCAGTTTCTTGCCATATCAATTTCATTAACTTAAGTTTATAATCTTTTACTTACAATGATCCCTTTTCTATCACATTTAATTACAATAACCTTCCAAATTATAACTTAAGTATATAACAATTATAACATATATTCTTATTAATAAAAGCAATTTATTGAACACTTTCATTGCATAAATTTACTCGTACAACTTTCATTACATTTTCTTACTAAATGTTACAACTTTTAATATTTGGTAAGTTATATATATGCTTTAAGAATGTAATTGAAAGTTATATAAGTTTTTCATATTTATTTTAATAAATTTAAAGTTCAAATCCTTTGTTTTATAGGTTACACATTTCAAATGTAACGACCCGGTATTTTCAACCATTTGCATCTGCATATGTCGGACTTGAGTTGTTCAGAATACCACGTTGTAAATAAAATTTGGAAAATCTTAGAATATACGTTAAATAAATAACCACAGGTCACAGACACAGAGTAAGAAATGCAGCAGAAGTAGAGAAAATAGTAGTTCATGAAGTGTAACATCCCGCCTTTTCGCACGATTTAAACAGACACACGTGCCAATTCAAACCATACGTAAGGGCGGATTGTTATGGGATAAATAAGAAAAACAGAGAAGAAAAAACTAAACAGAATCTCACAGCGGAAGGATAAAATATAATAATCAAAATATACAGTTCATGAACCTGTTTTACAAAACCTTTGATTATATTTATACAATACATATCATAGTGCACATACCATATAACAATGCAGCGGAACAGTGTGAGTGAAGTGCAATAATATAAATAATAATAATAATAATACGGATCTTCGTCTTCGTCCTCCAGAGCTAAATCTTCAAATACTGAAACGCTGGGACTGACTCGAGCGAATTTGAAAAGACAAAAACACTCGAGTTAGAACTAAAAGATCTTATGTGAGTTAAATTAACAGAAATAAATATGAGTACAGTAACCCAAGAGATGCTTGAGATTTACATCTCCTAAGGATCCGTTAAACTATTTACTATGTAGTATATTGCGCTATTATACTAGTGTCTAATTGTAAAATAAACTTACTTTTTAATAGCGTTAAGGGGTTACCCATATAGCCCTTAACACAAATAATGCCAATAGTCTATACAGTGCCTGCATATCTCCTGATCGGGAGACTACGAGAAAACACTCCATAGGTACGACACAAATAGAAACTCGTAGTAAAGGCTCGGTATGGTAGGTGACACAGCACAACTAGGCAATACCAGGGTAGATATACCAATTACGCTTCTAGGACGATGGAAACGCGCAACGCACAGCTTCCGCCCACCTCGAACAACCTCCCCACATCAAAGAAATCAAAAATGAAGGTGGCCACCGAATCAAACCAAAATCAGACTATAGTATCGAAGGGAAGTGTCCGATTAGAGGTGCTACCTCATTAACCCGTCAATCGCTCCTGTTTTAGCCACCTTATGCCAACTCACGGGAGTCGGGTCCACGTATTTACCTTACAGGAAACGCCGCCACTAACCTACTTCATTCTGGAATCTCCACCGCGTACACGTTTGTTAAAGTGGTTTTCGGAGTTGGCAGAGAGTATGACAACTTCCGATCCCGGTCTCTTTAACAACCAAACGTTATTATAACACCGTGGTCATTTAAAATAATTTAAACTTTAAAACCAGAATAAAATATCCATTTTAAACCCATATAAATATGATATCATTTATATTTTTAAAACCCCAAATCAATACGATATCATTTAGACCCAAAATCATATAATGTCATTTTATTTTTCAATATATATTCTTTTCCAAAATCATAGGGTTTTCAAAGTAAAATATTTAGAAATCAAAACTCTTGAATATAATATTTCCAAATCATACTACCTTGAAAATCATAACTTCGAAACAAATTTCCATCTCTTAAATGGTTAAATATTAAATTACTTTATAAAACACAATAGCTTCTTTAGATTTCACAAATCAATTTTCAAATATCGATTTAAACTTCCAAATACCATTTCAATTCTTATGTTTCAAAGCTTTAAATATTTCACCATTTCAAAACAACTCATTTGACAATCCCATATATATTAAATTCAATTACTTATTATCTAGACTTGAAATATTTACTTTATGAATTCAATATAATTTAAGAAAAAACCTTTAACTTCACATAATTGGAAAATCTTTCAATTTATTATATATTCATTTAAATCAACCTGATATTCATTTGGATCACTTTACACAAAAATCAAATTATAAAATCATATCCTTTAAAAATTCTAACTTTTTATTTAATTCCAATTTAACTTAATATTCATCTTCCAACCTTATTCTCATTTAAGTCAATGAAACTCCAGAAATTAAATTTTAAATAAATGCTTAATCTTATTTGATCTTAAAATCAAACTTTATTTTAAACTTTAAATCAAATTTATACAAAGCTTAAAAACTAGAAATCACTATATATATAATAACCTTTATCAATAACCAAATCAATATCCCATAAACCATATATATATAACTTTACAAAACCATAGAAAATCATTTCAAAATATATATATATATATATATACACACCGCGGTGCCTATATAAAATTTTCTACCCTATGGTCAAGTGATACGGATGTTTATCATTTCAATCCGCAATTTAAAATAAAAATGTGGTTGTATATCATTTCAAACCGCAATCCTGAATGAATGAAATGCACGATAACTTGCAGTTTATACGATATAAAATACAACATCCATTCATCCAAATATCAATCATCAACCATTTATTACAATCATCAGCCAATTTAAACAACATCAATATAGAGCATATAAATTATACAGGTAATAAATAACATGTATTAACTAACAGTTTATATTCAATAATAAATTTAACTACTGTTAAACTAGCAGTTTATATGCAAAAATAAATGTAAATTTAACTGGCAGTTAATATGAAATAAAAATAAATATAACTATGACAGGCAGTTAATATGCAAATAAATAAATTCTAACTGTCAAATTATATGCGATAAATAAAATTGATTAACAGTTAAATTAAATAAATGCGATTTGACTGAGATGACGAATAAAACATGCCAAACAGTCATAAACAAATTTCTACTCAAATCTTAAATCAATTTAACAAACATAAAAAATTTTAGAAGCTGTGAGTGGGTTAAAACACTCACCTTTTGGATTCAAATTGAATTCAAATCCAATTTAAACCCAAAAATTTGACGGTCTCCAAATTCATTCAAACGAGCGTCAATAGATCCGGAATTTATTTACGATCCTGACGAAAAAAATCGCGCATGAAACGGAGTGCGTATGTGAAAGCTATCATAATTAAACGATTTGCAATAAAAATTAAAAATAAACAAAACAAAAATAAAATACCGTGCCACATCCACTCTTCCCTCGCGTATGCTTCTTCTTGATTGCTAGCTTTGCTCCGTAATTTTTCTTTTATTTCGATTTACTTTAATTTCCTCCTTATTATATGAATGTATGTATTTTTAAAAGGTTGAAAGAAAAAAAAAGATTTGAAAACGAAGAATTGAAAAAGAAAATGATTAAAATAAGAACTGAAAATGGAAGAGAAGATCTAGATTTGAAAAGAAAGTAGAAAGTTTGAAATAGAAGAAAATTTTGAAGAAGAAGAATATTTGAAGAGGAAGGAAAAATTAAAATGAGAGATAATAAGGTGATTTGAAGAGAAAAGAAAAAAAAGAAAAGGAAAAAAGAAGAAGATTAGAATGGAGGCTGTGGTTTCATTTGCGTCATATCTTATTTATAAGGTTAGAATTAGGTTTAGGATTAAAAATATTTGAAAAGAGAGACCGCTATTAATTAGAAATAAATGAAATGACGTTTTAGAAAAATGAAGTTGGAAAATGAATGGAAAGAAATAAAGTAAATATGAACAAACTTGGTTTTGAAATATAGTAAATATGAACAGCCTTTTTAAAAGTAGCAGGTATTAAAAAGAGGCAATTATTAATTAGAAAAGGAATGAATGGACTAACTCTATACTGTAAACAAACTTTTGGAATTCAAATTTCAAAACAATTGTTTACTTAATAAATTTTGTTAACCCTAAACACACCAAAATTACTTCATTAACTCAAGTAATATTCGAATTTCTATGCATTTGGGTTTTTGTCTATGCATAATAATTTTTTATACTTACCTTAAAAATGAAAACATTTGATTAGTTTTTCCCAAAATGATCTCTTATTACCATTGAAACACCCTTTTTGTTTACCACAGAACACGCGTTTTTTTATATTAAATCTATTTGTGACGCCCCACCTCTATACCCACGCTAGCCAAGAACATTACGGTGAATGCTGTCGACTAGCACGGAGAATAAGGCTGTTGAGGAGCGACCATCCATGTAATTTCTTTGCGCGAGCACCGATATGTCAGATAATATAACATGCATTCTATTCCAAGAGGAAATCCGACATACCGACACAAACTCAAAGCTACTACACCGTGGCTATATAAATCCTTCGGAAAACAAATATAGAAATAAGCATAACACAAATCAGTCACAGACAGTTCATATCACAAAGGCGGAATAAGATATGAATATTACACTAGAAAGTGTACATCAGAGTAGTGGTCTAAAAAGATCCACAATATCACAAAAGAATAGTTACACGAACTACACAAAAGAATAAGTATACATTAAGGAGCCTATATCTCAAATGTATACAACAAAATAACTACTAATCTAAGTAGTTAACCCAAAAGTCAAGGAGTTAATCCCGGATGAGAAGTCAAGCAGAAGCACCTGTAACATCTCGGTCTGACCCGAGTATTATTTAATAAGAAAATAATAAACGGATCAGTCTAACTATAAATATCAGATGAAACGATATAGAATAAGAGATATGACCAAACACATAATAATCACAATGCCAAGCTGTGTATATATATATATATATATATATACTAGTTGATAATCATCAAGAGATTAATCAATGTCACCAAATCTACACAAGAATCAAAGAAACGTCATACTCCTTATTTCGTTCACCATACCATAAATATTGACGATAATATCAATGTCAATCACAAAAGTCAATGACACACAAATTCCAGAAGACTACACAAGAAATCCAGAAATCACTAAAGTCAATGACACACAAATTCACCAATGCACAAATATTGATAAAACTTATCAATGGAAATCACGAAAATTGGTGAAACACAAATTCTAGGAATCTACACAAGAAATCCAGAAATCACAAAGGGGGGAGGCCTATCACAAACGGGAGCATAAAGCTCACCAACACGTGTATCACAAACGGAACGCTAATTCCATGGTCGCTAACCATCACAAATTGAGTCGAAGCTCCACAAACGGCCCGAAGACCATGGGTTGCTACCCCATCACAAATTGAGTCGAAACTCCACAAAAGGGGTTTAGTCTCCCTCGCAGACAAAGAGACATCGCACATTGCTAGTCTAAATCACAAAGATGATCGTCATGATCAGCAAGAAGTGTCGATTACACTAAGCTAGTAAATATATGAGTTTAGCCTCATGTCCCATAACCACTTGCTTAACTTAAATATTTACGAACAAACTATAAATCTCCACTAGAAAATTGTCACAAGAGGTTCAATCGAACAAGTCCAAGAATTAACCGACAAAGTAAACGCAAGCGTTTCATACCACTTGTTTTACTAAGCCGTTTAATTAGATTTCTCATACGAGTGAGGTAAAGGTTTGTATATACTAATAGATTGGAAAACGGTTTTATAAACGAATTTGGTATTAAAATAGTATTGAAAGCGTTTGAGGAAAGAGTTTTGATATTTACTACTAGTATAGAAAACCTTTATATTTTTAAAGTGACAAATCACGAAGAAGATTGTAAGAACAATCAATCACAAAAATTCACATACGAAGACGTGAATAAAATCCAACGAAATCGATAAAGGATCCATCGAAATGGATATTCAAAAATCCCTAAAAAGAGTCATCAAAGTCATAATAGATGATAACAACAAATAGGATTATCACGAATCGATTTAAATTGGAATTTCAATCCAAAAAGGCAAATTGGACTCAAACAGCAGGTTCAGTCGACTGAACATAGTTTTCAGTCGACTAACGCTGTACATGGAAATTTTCCAGGTTCAGGAAACTTTCTGTTTCCAGCTTCAGTCGACTGTGCAGAGTTTTTCAGTCGACTGAATCATGCCTGGAAACTCTCGGGTTTCAGGTTCAGTCGACTGAATAGAGTTTTCAGTCGCCTGAATCATGCCTGGGCTGTTTTTCAGCCTTATTCAAATGAAGAGCAAACTCTTCCAAAATGCAACCGGACGAACATTGGCTCTAAGGGTTTATGCCAATCGGCAACCCGGCCCTATATGCTCCTTGGTGCATCACTAAAAGCATGATCAAACATCCATAAAAGGATTTCACACAAATTTGACTTAAAAACCCAAAAATTGGACTATTCACAAAACCAATCCAAATCAAGAGCAAATGCACATGAAGAAGTGTTAGGAATTCATACCCAACAACCAAAGATAATTATAGTCATAGATGTGAGATAAAAATCTCACCTTTTCTCAAAATCAAACAAGAAGAAGCTTGAAAGCAAATGGAGAATCAACCTCTCTTCAACACAACCCAATTGAGCTTGAATCTAAGCTCAAAAACAAGAACATTCCCAAAATCAGGTTTAGGAATTTCTGAAATTGGTAAGAGAATAAGTTGGAGAAGAAGAAGAGAGGCTTACCAATGGGTTCTTCTTGAGTTTGGAGCTAGGAATTTGATTTGCAAGAGAAACTAGGGTTTTGGAGTTTTAATTTCCAATCTCCTCCACCATTAATGTTATAAAAACTGAAAAGAGAAGAGAATGAGGGTGAGTGGGGGAGAGTGGCTCAGATTTGAGCATAAGTTAACATAGGGCTGAGCCCAAAAAACCAAACCCAAAGTAAAAAGTAGCAGAAATCAACTTTCTCCAAACATATCGAAGCTTATACTCAAAAAGGTCGCAAACGGCATTTTAAACTCAATGGGAGTGGTCCCGAGCCCTAATTCGACCGTATGCAAAAAGTAGCTTTTCGGACTAAAATCCAACTAACGATAAAATATTTAAATAAAATATTTAAATATAAAATCGATAAATATGCGGGTTGTTACAGACTCCCCTCCTTAAAGAAATTGCGTCCTCGCAATATTACAAGAAGAAGATATATAGTAACAACCATAAAAGCATATTCAACGCAAAAGAAGTTTGAAATAAGAAGTTCACCTCAAAGAGCACGAGAAAGTAAGTCCGGATGTGTACGCTCGATGTACTCTCTAGATTCCCAAGAACAATCCTTAGGATTTGAAGACCATTGAACTTTAACAAGCGGAACATCTTTATTTCGAAGTCGTTTGACTTCCGAAGCAATGATACGAATAGGATGTTGCTCATAAGTTAAATTAGGCAAAACTTCAATCTCTTCCACAACACCGTGCTCAAGAATAGAATCGGAATCTCGAAGGCATTTCCGAAGTTGAGAAACGTGAAACACGTCATGCATAGCAGAAAACTGAGCCGGTAATAAAAGGCGATAAGCCATGGAACCAATACGTTTTGTGATAGGAAATGGCCCAATATATCGAGGCGCAAGTTTTCCCGATCGACTGAAACGTACAACACCTTTCATAGGTGAAACACGAATGAACACAAGATCCCCCACAGAAAATTCTAACTTCCTTCTCCGGTTATCGGCATAGGATTTTTGTCTACTCTGGGCTTCTTTCATCCTATGACGAATAAGATCAATCTTTTCTGTGGAATCACGAATAAAATCTGGACCTAAAGCCAGCTTCTCACCGGCCTCAAGCCAACAAGAAGGAGATCGGCATGGCCTTCCGTAGAGTGCCTCGAAAGGTGCCATACCAATACTAGATTGGAAGCTATTATTATAGGAAAATTCAACAAGTGAAATATGATCTTCCCAACTTCCACCAAAATCAAGAACACAAGCACAAAGAAGATCTTCAAGAGTTTGATTCACACGCTCGGTTTGTCCATCGGACTGGGGGTGATAAGCGGTGCTAAAATTAAGCTTCGTTCCTAAAGCTTTTTGAAGACTCTTCCAAAATCCACTAGTAAACAATGGATCGCGATCACTAACAATAGAAGTAGGAACACCATGCAATTTAACAATTTCTTTGATAAATATTTTGGCCAAAAGAGGAACGGTTCGATTAGACCGAACGGGAATAAAATGGGTAGATTTAGTAAGCCTATCAACAATCACCCATAAGCTATCCTGACCCGAACGAGAACGGGGAAGGCCATCTATAAAATCCATGGAAATTTGGTCCCACTTCCAAACTGGAATTTCTAAAGGTTGCAACAACCGTCCGGGCCTTTGATGTTCGGCCTTAACGAGTTGGCAAGTCATGCAACACTTAACGAAGTTAGCAATGTCAAGTTTCATTCCCTCCCAATAATAAAGTCGCTTCATATCCGCGTACATTTTACTACTACCGGGATGAATGGTAAATTTAGAACGATGTGAATCTTCTAAAATATCTTTACGAAGATCACCAATATTTGGCACGACAAGTCTACCAAATTTCCGAATGCCGCCACGAGAATCGATATCAAAGTCTTTCAAACCTTCAATATCAATTTTATCCCTAATATTTTGGCCAAGAAGAGCCAAGTCGGGATCTAGCCCTTGAGCTTCAAGAATGCGGTCTAAAAGAGATGGATGAGCCTCAAGGCTACATAAAACAAATGATGAGCATAAATCGGAAACACGGTCTCGAATTTCGCAAGTGGATAAAATCTCGAGATCGTTCCATTCGGATATCATCATAGAAACAACAGCTTGTTGTTTACGGCTAAGAGCATCGGCGACAAGATTACCCTTACCGGGAGTATAAAGAATATCAAGATCATATGGTGCAAGAAATTCGAGCCAACGCTGTTGACGCAAATTAAGTTCATTTTGAGAGAATAAATATTTCAAAGACTTATGATCTGTGTAAAGAATAAATTTCTCTCCTAAGAGATAATGACGCCAAATCCGAAGAGCAAAAACAATAGCCGCGAGCTCTAAATCATGAGTGACATATCTAGTCTCAGCAGGCTTTAATTGCCTAGAAGCATAAGCAATAACACGTTCCTTTTGCATAAGAACGACACCCAAACCAATGCGACTAGCATCGGTATAAACAACAAAATCTTGATTCCCATCGGGAATAACAAGAATAGGAGCATCAGAAAGAAGTTCTTTTAATTTCTGAAAAGAAGCTTCACATTTGTCCGACCAAATGTATTTAACACCTTTCTTCGTCAAGCTAGTGAGAGGCACGGCAATTTTAGAAAAGTCTTTAATAAAACGACGGTAATAGCCCGCCAATCCAAGAAAACTACGAATCTCTGTCACACTCTCCGGTCTCTTCCAATCTTGAATCGCTTCAATCTTTGAAGGATCCACAGAAATTCCGGATTCAGAAATAATGTGACCGAGAAACTTCACACGAGATTGCCAAAAGTGGCACTTGGAAAATTTTGCCTTTAATTGATTACTCCTAAGAGTTTCCAACACAATCCGAAGATGTTTTTCATGCTCCTCCTCGGTTTTAGAATAAACAAGAATATCATCGATAAAGATGAGAACAAACCGGTCGAGAAAGTCTTTAAAAACTCGATTCATTAAGTCAACGAAATAAGCCGGGGCATTAGTTAACCCAAATGGCATAACAAGCCATTCATAAGATCCATATCGAGTACGGAACGATGTCAAAGGAATGCTATCCTCTGCAATACGAAGCTGATGAAAACCGGTAGCCAAGTCCAATTGTGAAAAGACTCTAGCACCACTAAGTTGATCGAATAGATCATCAATCCGAGGTAAAGGATATTTATTTTTGATAGTAAGATCATTAAGCTTGTGGAAGTCAACGCAAAGCCTAAGTGTACCATCGGATTTCTTCACAAAAATAGCTGAAGCTCCCTAAGGCGAGGAACTAGAGCGAATAAATTGCTTCGTTTCCAATTCAGATAATTGTTTACGCATCTCCTCGTTTTCTTTATTGGACATACGATAAGGAGGACGAGTGATAGGTTGAGCTCCCGGAATAAGATTAATTCTGAACTCAATTGCTCGCTTAGGTGGTAATCCTAAAACGGGCTCGAATATGTCGGAAAATTCACAAACGACGTGAATAAGAGAAATAATATCACCCTCATCATCATCATCGTTATCACGAGGATTTAAAGAATATAAAGATGCGACCAAGCTGGAATCTGAATCTTTAAGATTAATAGAAATCTGCTTAACAGATTGAGGATGTCGCAGATGAATAGTCCGCTCAGGACATAGGATATGAGCTTCATAATGGTTAAGCCAATCCATTCCCAAAATCATTCCAAAGCCTAAATAACGCATGACATGCAAATCGGCTCGGAAAGAAAAATCACACAAAATAATCTCGACATCTTTACACAATAAACTGATTGTTGCGAATCCACCAACCGGATTCGCAATTCTCAAAGAAGTCATTAAACACAAAACGTCCAAAGAAAAAGTATCAACAAGTTCTTTTGATATAAAAGAATGGGACGCACCCGTATCAAAAAGAACTCGAATAGGATGATCACGAAACAAAATAATTCCATCTAGAATAGAATGAGAAATACCTTGGCCACGAGATGTGTTGCCAGGGGCTTGAGCAACATTTAACTTTCCCTCCTTCTTGCCCTGAAGCTTGGAGAAATGAAGATATAACATGACCGGGAACTTTGCAGTAGCGACAAGAAAGAGACTTTGGGCACTTGTTCGCATAATGGTCCTTCGAACCACAATTATAGCATTCCCCACGACCAAAGGAAGAAGTCTTTGCCACGGAGGTTGCTTGCTTCCCTTTCTTATTGGGATAAGGGCCTTTAAATTTGTTTGGCCTCTTTCTGTTGTTGAAGTTTGGTTTGAAACCCACCACTTCAACATCATTCTCTCTATCCGCCTCTTCAAGACGAAGAGCGATATCAACGAGTTGGTCGAAAGAAACTTCTAACTTTAGAAGTAATGGCTTCTTGAGACTTTTGCTTAAGCCATAAACAAATCTCTAATTCTTCTTCAGAGGGGTGTTGATGTATTCAACCCCATATTTGGAAAGCGACTCGAAGGAGGCGACGTAATCAGTCACGGAGGACTCACCTTGAACAAGGTCTATAAATCGTCGAGCCAATGTCACTTTTTCAGCTTCCGGTACGAATTTCAACTCGAAGCGTTCTCGGAATTTCTCCCAAGTGAGATCCGCTTCATTAGTTTCGGAAATAAGAAGCTCGTACCAGTCCAATGCTCTTTCTCGGAGCATACTAGAGGGCACCTAAACTCGGTGAAGGTCAATAAGATTCATGCGCGAAAAGATGCGATCGCATGTTCTTAGCCAAGCCTGTACTTCAATAACAGTTTCGGAACCTTTGAATGGCTCCCCACCTGTAACAACCCTGGTTTTAGCGATTACCTGAGAGTATTAAATTATAACAGCAGCTATAATTTAATAGTGAAAATTAATAATAAGTGAAGAATTTAAATTGTTTATTGGGAATAAACAATGTATTTGAGGATAAAATGAGAAAATAAAGTTTTGAAAACTTTATTTAGATGATTTCAGATAATAAAACGAGGAAAATGAGTTTAATTTAGAGATAATGCAATAGTTATGTTAATTATTACTATTTACTTCTTTTAATGATTTTTAAAAGAGGTGATTAATTTTTAAAAAGGGATACATTTAATAAAATAATGGAATTGATTTTAAAAAATATAATTTTAGTGTTAAATTATATTTGAAATGGGCTATAGAATTTTATTAGACAAAAAAAAAATGTGATTTTTGTGTAGTTTATAGTGTTAACTACAATGAGATTTGTAATTAAAAATGTGAAATTGATATTTACTTTAAAATAGAGAAGTATGATAATAAAATGTTTTAAATTTTTTAATAATCATTTATTTGTGTGTAAAAACATTTTATTATCAAGAGATTAAAGTTTCCCCAATTTTTAGAAAAGAGAAACTTGAAATATGGTTGATTACATTTGTTAGCATTCTTTGTAAAATGTAATAAGTGGTTAAATATTAACATTAAACTAAATTCTCTTATTTATGGGCTTAAGTCCATCAACAAATAGGTTACCTAACATGTAATTAAGAAATGCAATTAAGAAATGAGAAAAGAAAGTGCTGTACGTATAGTCTTTTCCCATTTCTTCTGTAAAAGTCCAGAGGCTTGTTAATGGCAGCTTCTCCCTTCCTTCTTCAATCTATGCTAAATCCATCAAATAAAATGAAAATTGGTGCTTTTAAAATGTAAATTCAAGTGCTAAACTCAGGTAATCCCTATTCTAAAACCAAAATCTCTATCAAAAATCCAATTTGAAGTGAAACCCTATTAATTATTTCTCTATATTGTTGCATGTCCCTTCCTCAAGCTGTTACAGGTTTGGATGCTCTGTTCTTGGCAAAAAGCTTCAATCTTTTGCATCTAAATCGTAGTTTAATCTTCATGAAGGCAAGGTGAGTGTAAAACTCACAAACCCTAGCTCTTTATATGATCAATATGTTACAATCAGTGAATTACTGAAGCTGAAAGTAAATTAGCCATAACTTTCTCGTTTTTGATCCGATTTTGATAATTTTAGATGTTTCGGAAAGCATAAATCATGTACTATAACTTTCGTGTATTGATTTTTCTGTAATTTTGAGGTTTCTATATCAAAATCGAATTTTTCTACTGTAATCCCGAGAGCAAAACCAATGTTTGCTCTGTGCTTAAGGCTGAAAGTAAATTAGCCATAACTTTCTCGTTTTTGATCGAAATTTGATAATTTCGGATGTTCCGAAAAGCCTAAATCATATGCAACAACTTTTATGTCTTGAGTTTTCTTTAGTTTTGAGGTTAGCTATGTCAAAATTTGATTTTTCTACTGCTAACCCGAGAGCAAAGTCTATATTTGCTCTGTGCTTGAAGCTGAAACTAAATTAGACATAACTTTCTCATTTTTGATCGGATTTTGATAATTTTTTATGTTCCGAATAGCTTATTTCATGTACTACAACTTTCATGTTTTATATTTTCTGAAATTATGAAGTTAGCTATGTCAAAATCGAAATTTTCTACTGTAATCACGAGAGCAAAATCAATATTTGCTCTGTGAAAGGCTAAAACTAAATTCGCCATAACTACTTCGTTTCTTAACCGATTTTGATGATCTTAGTCATTCCGGAAAGATTAGAAACTAAGATAAAACTTTATTTTTATACGTTTTGCCAGATTTCAAAGTTATATATTCTAAAATTACAATTGTTTGTCGCTGTCCTGCAAATGCATAAGTTCAGGCTGAGTTTGATGTTTGTTTTTAGTAATTTGATCATAACTTTCTTGTTTCAAATCGAAATTTAGAAATTTTAGATGTTCTTAAATCCTTGTGAAATATTCCACAACTTTTCTGTTTTCAGTTTTGAATGACTTTGAGGTCTATATAGTGAATAACCGACATTTTTATCGCTGGCCGTTGTTGATAGCCAGTGCACATAAATTTTTCTAAGTAGTATTTCACTCATAACTTATTCGTTACTGATCGGAATAACGAAATTTTTGATGTTCTGTAAACCATATGATGTAGGCTACAACTTTTATGTTTTGAGTTTTGTAGGATTTCGAAGTTTACCTGGTGAAAAATTGACGTTTTCACTACGGGCCTGTCATTGACAACCACAATATTTATATTTGTCTGATTTCGACGATTCCATTTGCATTCTTTGCGAATTTTTTTATATGAAATTTGATGCTAATATTTGATCATTTTGTCTAGCAATGGACTAATCCAGTTAGGATGAGATTTGAATTTAAATTAATTTAAATTCGATTTAAATTTGAATATCGGTTTAGGCCGATTAAATTGCAAATTGATGTTTTTATGAGTTTAAAAAAAAAAAGATTCCAAATAAATTCCAGAAAATCTTCTAACACCATGGTTGGAGAATAAATGTTTTTATGTATTTTTAGAGATTTTTAAACATTATTCTTTATTTTTAAGGCTTTTAAAAATCATTAAAATCCTTTTTAATGATGTGTTTTCTCTCAAAATCTTTTAGATAAGTTTCTAAAATTTGTTTTATAACCCCGTTTTCTCTAGTAAAATATTTTATAATTAATTTTATTCATTTTAATTATTTTGATGCTTTTTCGGACGTATGAGGAAGTAAATTAAACGGTTTAGTAAAATTACGAGGTATGAGACTCGTGAATTTACTTTATCGGTTAATTTCGGACTTGTACGATCGAAACTCTTTCGATGAACTGTTAGAGATGATTTAAGATGCTATTGAATTTTGGGTAGTTATATGGTCCGAGAACTCCAATTTAGAAGTATATTCGATGAAGGACCGTTTTAAGATGTTGTTTTACTTGCCGATGAGATGAGGTGAGTCTTGAGATGAGATTTTCCTTTTCGGGGATGATGGTTTATGAGAAACCATTATGAGATTTAATTGCATTTGCCGATGATATGAGGTAAGTGTATTTATGAAGTATTCATGAAGTTAAGATGTTTATGATGATTTATGAAGTCAAGATGGTTATGATGATTTTTACTTGTCGATGAAATGAGACAAGTCACGATGGAACCATTACTCGTCGATGAGTAGAGATGAGTGTGGTATTATATTAACTCGCCGATGAGATGAGGCAGAGTGAGTTTTATGATGTTTTCTAATGTGGAACCAACTAACGATTAGTAAACCATTAGGGGAGAACGTATAGTATGGGATATACGTTCTCGCCTTTTGGGTTCCTATTCGAATAGTTGAGACACATTCAAGATGTTAATAGTACTAGATCGAGTACGATTGGAGTCACCACGATGTTCATGATGTTATTACTCAACTCCAATCACCATGAAGTTTTTACTCGGATTTGTGACTGGGTGTCATTAAGATGTTCCGACTAGTCAATCATGATGTTATGATGTTTATGTGACCCCAAGTCATCACGATGTACGGTACCAAATTACTAGTACTAGTCAAGATGTAAAGCACGTGCTGTTTTCCATGAGGTTTAGATGTTTCGTTTTCACTGTTTTGATGATGATGCTTTATTATAGCCTTATGTAAGAAAAGGGCTAATTTATATACATAGTTTTATGGTGATTTCGAATATGACGTTTTGGATTCTTTCTGGGCTCTATCAAGATGGATTTGAGATATTTTATATATTTATACCAATGAGATGAGGTATAAATTATGGTAATGCTTTTATGATGAGTGTTGATAATAGATTTAAGATAGATTTATATTTATACCAGTGATATGAGGTATAAATGATTATGGAGATTCCTTTATAATGAGTTTAATGATGGATTTGAGATGTATTTATATTTATACCGATGAGATGAGGTATAATAATTAAGAAGTTTCTCTTAGATGGGTTTTATTTATGATGGATTCTTGAAGTTTAATTATCTTATGAAGATTTACTTTATGGTCCATATCCTCACCTATTTCATTCGGTTATATATATAATTAGATAAACCATGTCTATCTAATATACATATTGTATTTCTCTATGCAATTATGATGAACCATTGATGTATCACTCTTGAGATAACTTGATGACCTATATCATTCCATTGGTAATGATGGAATGGTTTTCCACTTATCTCTTATCATCACCTTTACTAATGATAAGTTCTAGCTAGCCTGACCCGTGTGTTTTCACTCGGGTCAGACCGAGTTGTTTCAGGTATCATCTATTGGGCTTAGCTTGAAGTTGATGTTGGATATCAGCTCTTCTTTCTCTTGAGTAGTTACTATTCTTTCGCATACTCTGATGTAGTTATATTTGATTCGATATTTTTGGTGTGGTCGAGTACCATCTTTATTGTATTCATATTGTATTGTACTAAACACGTATCAGTGTATATGTATATATATGATGTTGATTACTGTTCTGTGATGTGATTTACATTCAGTTATTGTATTTTGTTCTGATAGATCCGTTTGCCATCTATAGTTTTGGATTAAGCATTTACTGGGTATGTCGATCCACTTGAGTTGAAAAAAAATTATAATGCATTTATCGACGTATTCAATGAATGTTTAAGACAAAATTGTAGATGGTCGCCCTTAACCAGCCCTATTCTCCGCTTTAGTAGACGGAATTACTTGTTAATTCTCTTTGCTAAGGTGGGTCTCGGGGTGGGGCGTCACACCACCCAAATTAGTGTAATCGCTACACAAGCGTGCAAATCCCGACTTTGGGTGAGTAGGTTCCGGGTTAGCTCCAGCTGCTTGAGCATTTGTTACCAAATCAAGAAGCTGTTGAGCAGTCATAAAAACTCCATCCTGGGGCGGAGTGCTAGATGGCACGGCTCTGGGGCGGCCAGGTCTAGACATTTCTCTTCCATTAGAAAGAAAGAAGAGGAAGAAAAAGGTTATTCACCAAATTGAATATCAAGCAATCTTGATAGACAAAACAAGGAATCATAAAAGAAAATAGGATAGAACGGTACGTAGACCCGAATAAAATCCTAAAGCACGACTCCTAAGATGAACTTAGGACGATGATCCTTGTTATAATATTCCATATTGTTTCGAAGTTTGGCTCTGATACCAAGCTGTGACGCCCCACCTCTATACCCACGCTAGCCAAGAACATTACGGTGAATGCTGTCGACTAGCACGGAGAATAAGGCTGTTGAGGAGCGACCATCCATGTAATTTCTTTGCGCGAGCACCGATATGTCAGATAATATAACATGCATTCTATTCCAAGAGGAAATCCGACATACCGACACAAACTCAAAGCTACTACACAGTGGCTATATAAATCCTTCGGAAAACAAATATAGAAATAAGCATAACACAAATCAGTTACAGACAATTCATATCACAAAGGCGGAATAAGATATGAATATTACACTAGAAAGTGTACATCAAAGTAGTGGTCTAAAAAGATCCACAATATCACAAAAGAATAGTTACACGAACTACAAAAAAGAATAAGTATACATTAAGGAGTCTATATCTCAAATGTATACAACAAAATAACTACTAATCTAAGTAGTTAACCCAAAAGTCAAGGAGTTAATCCCGGATGAGAAGTCAAGCAGAAGCACCTGTAACATCTCGGTCTGACCCGAGTATTATTTAATAAGAAAATAATAAACGGATCAGTCTAACTATAAATATCAGATGAAACGATATAGAATAAGAGATATGACCAAACACATAATAATCACAATGCCAAGCTGTGATATATATATATATATATATATATATATATATATATATATATATACTAGTTGATAATCATCAAGAGATTAATCAATGTCACCAAATCTACACAAGAATCAAAGAAACATCATACTCCTTATTTCGTTCACCATACCATAAATATTGACGATAATATCAATGTCAATCACAAAAGTCAATGACACACAAATTCCAGAAGACTACACAAGAAATCCAGAAATCACTAAAGTCAATGACACACAAATTCACCAATGCACAAATATTGATAAAACTTATCAATGGAAATCACGAAAATTGGTGAAACACAAATTCTAGGAATCTACACAAGAAATCCAGAAATCACAAAGGGGGGAGGCCTATCACAAACGGGAGCATAAAGCTCACCAACACGTGTATCACAAACGGAACGCTAATTCCATGGTCGCTAACCATCACAAATTGAGCCGAAGCTCCACAAACGGCCCGAAGACCATGGGTTGCTACCCCATCACAAATTGAGTCGAAACTCCACAAAACGGGGTTTAGTCTCCCTCGCAGACAAAGAGACATCGCACATTGCTAGTCTAAATCACAAAGATGATCGTCATGATCAGCGAGAAGTGTCGATTACACTAAGCTAGTAAATATATGAGTTTAGCCTCATGTCCCATAACCACTTACTTAACTTAAATATTTACGAACAAACTGTAAATCTCCACTAGAAAATTGTCACAAGAGGTTCAATCGAACAAGTCCAAGAATTAACCGACAAAGTAAACGCAAGCGTTTCATACCACTTGTTTTACTAAGCCGTTTAATTAGATTTCTCATACGAGTGAGGTAAAGGTTTGTATATACTAATAGATTGGAAAACGGTTTTATAAACGAATTTGGTATTAAAATAGTATTGAAATCGTTTGAGGAAAGAGTTTTGATATTTACTACTAGTATAGAAAACCTTTATATTTTTAAAGTGACAAATCACGAAGAAGATTGTAAGAACAATCAATCACAAAAATTCACATACGAAGACGTGAATAAAATCCAACGAAATCGATAAAGGATCCATCGAAATGGATATTCAAAAATCCCTAAAAAGAGTCATCAAAGTCATAATAGATGATAACAACAAATAGGATTATCACGAATCGATTTAAATTGGAATTTCAATCCAAAAAGGCAAATTGGACTCAAACAGCAGGTTCAGTCGACTGAACAGAGTTTTCAGTCGACTGACCCTGTACATGGAAATTTTCCAGGTTCAGGAAACTTTCTGTTTCCAGTTTCAGTAAACTGTGCAAAGTTTTTCAGTCGACTGAATCATGCCTGGAAACTCTCGGGTTTCAGGTTCAGTCGACTGAACAGAGTTTTCAGTCGACTGAATCATGCCTGGGCTGTTTTTCAGCCTTATTCAAATGAAGAGCAAACTCTTCCAAAATGCAACTGGACGAACATTGGCTCTAAGGGTTTATGCCAATCGGCAACCCGGCCCTATATGCTCCTCGGTGCATCACTAAAAGAATGATCAAACATCCATAAAAGGATTTCACACAAATTTGACTTAAAAACCCAAAAATTGGACTATTCACAAAACCAATCCAAATCAAGAGCAAATGCACATGAAGAAGTGTTAGGAATTCATACCCAACAACCAAAGATAATTATAGTCATAGATGTGAGATAAAAATCTCACCTTTTCTCAAAATCAAACAAGAAGAAGCTTGAAAGCAAATGGAGAATCAACCTCTCTTCAACACAACCCAATTGAGCTTGAATCTAAGCTCAAAAACAAGAACATTCCCAAAATTAGGTTTAGGAATTTCTGAAATTGGTAAGAGAATAAGTTGGAGAAGAAGAAGAGAAGCTTACCAATGGGTTCTTCTTGAGTTTGGAGCTAGGAATTTGATTTGCAAGAGAAACTAAGGTTTTGGAGTTTTAATTTCCAATCTCCTCCACCATTAATGTTATAAAAACTGAAAAGAGAAGAGAACGAGGGTGAGTGGGGGAGAGTGGCTCAGATTTGAGCATAAGTTAACATAGGGCTGAGCCCAAAAAACCAAACCCAAAGTAAAAAGTAGCAGAAATCAACTTTCTCCAAACATATCGAATCTTATACTCAAAAAGGTCGCAAACGGCATTTTAAACTCAATGGGAGTGGTCCCGAGCCCTAATTAGACCGTATGCAAAAAGTAGCTTTTCGGACTAAAATCCGACTAACGATAAAGTATTTAAATAAAATATTTAAATATAAAATCGATAAATATGCGGGTTGTTACAGTATTAATTGAAATCACCGTTTTCTTTCCTTTTAATTGAAATATTTGAACTACATTAATTGCAATCACTTACAAGGTTAAATTTTAAAACAGATAACTAAAATGCATTAAAAAAATAGAAAAATTGTTTATACACAAGAGTAATAAATAGATTATTTTCCTATTCTTGTAATCAGTCTGTAAGCTAAACACAGTTCAAACAAACATATATTTCTTTCTATAAAATCAATCTTTCTATTTTTATTTAAATTAAATTAAACCTACATTCATAGATGAAACATTCATTTTATTGATGTAAATGTTTTTTTTTCATTGAATCAAAACTATCCTTATATTTCACAAAACATAAGCTGCTTTTAATTGCACCTATTACAATTAGTATTCTCTCTCCTATTAATTGAAAATTTTCAATTACATTAATTTCTGTTGATTAAGTTTCAAAATGAGCTAAATGAATGAAATGATAAGTAGAACAATTACTTCCTATTAACATAATATTTAGGTGTTAAATTTTCATTTATTTCAATTAAACATATTATCATACATTACTTCAATATACTGACAAGCTTACTTTTGCACCCTTTCATTTACCCAACTGCCATTTTATAAATAAACTTTATAATAGATTCATACTCTATTACATAAATGTCTACCCTTTCATCTAAATTAAAGTTTACGTAAACTTCAAACATTTAATCCATTTAATTTCAATTTATCCTTTCATTAAATTTAGATTCAAATCAATTTATAAAGCTTTATCTCCATTCTTTATATACACTAACCATCATTTAATGAAGAATTTATTTACGTTATTCCCCATTATTACCTAAATTTATTTAAACGTAACATTTATTTCAATGATTTACAAATTAAATTGAATGAACTATATATATATATATATATATATATATATATATATATATATATAGCTCATAATAATTGTTGCCAAACTCTAAATCCCACATTTATAAGTTTGTTGTTTACAGCGTATTGGTTTTTATTAAATCATCACTTATTACATATGTCAAATATATTAATTACAACTAAATATTCTCTGCAATATATCTCTTAGTTTTATACCTTTTATTACCTAAATTACTATCTTATATTAATTTCACAATTAAACATAAATTTTTAAAGTAACGCTTATAATAATTATGACCCTATAGTTACTCAACATTTAAACGAACGTTATTTTGGTTTCAATTTGTGTAACATTCATTTATTGTATTATCACTTATTTCAAATTCTAATCTTATTAACAAATAAGCAGGTAATTTATAATATGTGTTACAAATTTTGAATTAATCACTATTCATTATTATTTACTTAAATTTATCATTAATTACCTTGCATTAACATTGTTACTTAAAACCCCTATCCAATTTCAATTAATATTCAAATGAGTACATTTACTCTTTTTCGTTATGTTATTAATTATCATCAAGGCATCAATATTGGTAATGAGGGAATTTACTAGTAACCCGCTAATATAACGTTTAATATACTTGTATATTATTATTTTACCCTTTTATTCTCCATCATAAATATATGCACACGTACAAATTAAGATTCTAAATCCAATTAATTTTTCCATCTAGGTTCCATTCCTTCACTTTATGCATAATTAGTATTTCCTATTCAATTTGTTACATCCACTTATATTCAATTTATGAATAAATTGGTATTCCATTAATCCATTAATTACTAGCTTTAATTATTGCAATTTATTATCCAACATACAATTTGAATCTATTTTCTTATTTTCACCTTTCCATTAATTAACACCTTACAATAGATAATAAAAAGGGATTGTACTAAATAAAAATTTATTTTCATTGATGAATTCAATACTTGCCTTTATTTACTTATTTCTAACCTTATATCCAAATGCAACGATTTCCACTATTACAATTTACTTCAATATATAATTCAATTTGTAAATTTTTAATTACCCTTGATACATCTAATTTCAGCATTCTCTTTCATACAAATAAATAAGATTTCTATTTCCTTCTAAATTTAAATTAAAAATTCTTTTGATTAAATTCATTTTAAACATCGAATTTACACGGGTCGTTGCACTCTCCCCCACTCAAAACTTTTCGTCCCCGAAAAGGAAAAGAAGGGAAAAGAAGAATTAAATACAACACATCTTATTCAAAATATTTAACTTATAAACAATAATTTACTAAATTTATTACCTTAAATAAAATATACCCGTTTAATAATCATTATATCTCTTTATACTTAAATAAATAAAGTTTGGAAAACATTTTCAAAATAATTTCTAAGTCGAAAATTTACGAAAATTATTTTTGGCAGAGTCTCCTTTGTACGGAGAGCTTGGGAGAAAATATAATATCAAAATATAACAATTATATCATATATAATATCCAAAATAGTATATCTCAATACGGGAAAATACATAAAATATCGCTATAAAACCATAATCCGCTACGTACATATTTTTCAGGCATTTTTACGCTCAATTTATGGAACCAAAAGCAGTAGCAATTGCTTCCATAAACTGCATTCGACTTATAGAATCTAAAAGGGTTAACAATTTATGTAAAATGAAATATTTAAGTGGTTTCAATCAATAACAACAAATCAATACAACAACCATCAATTTCAACAACAGCATACATAACAAATACAAAACAACCATTCAATCAAACAAACAAATAGTTGTTCGGGTTCAAACCTTTAAATTGTACGGAATGAAGAATAAACTACTAGCTCATCATTTACTCAACAGTCTTAGATAAAAATAAATAAATTATTCATTCATCCTTACAAATTTAAAGTATCCTTACTCAAACAACTAAAACCCAAAACAAAGAACACCCAATTTGAACAACAAATTTTTGTCTATCCTTATTAATTTCATTCATACATTTATTGTTTAATTTCTCTTTTTATTCATACCACATAAATTTTCCTTTTAAAATTTACATTTATTTCTAACAAACTTTTAATTTCACTTACTCGTTCAATGTTTGTTTCATTTAGTTTCACTTATTACTTACAATTATTCATTTCCATTAACTCAGGTCATGCCAGTTCTTTTTATTTCATTATAATTATTCATTCATTTATTGCATGCCCTCATTTATTTACATTTGTTTATCAATAGTATTTATGTCCCATTTTATTTCTTAGCATTTCCATTTTATTTACTTAAGTTGAAAATTATCTATTTGAAATACTTACCTTTAATTATATTCACTTATAGTAAAATTTCAATTATAGCTCAAGTTTATAACATTAAATTCTTATTTATAATAGCAAATTCATTGAATACTTCATTACCTACTTTTACTTGTATAATTTCCATTACATTTCTTTAAACATTTCAACTTTTTATATTTGGTACGTTATATATGTTAGAGAAAATGCAAATGAACTTATACAAGTTTTATCTCATCCTTTAATTAAATTTTATGTTCAATAATATTACTCATTGTTTCATATGTTACAAATTTCAAATTTCCTTTAATACCATTAATAACCTAGCATTTAAATCTCTTATTCATTTAGGATTTCAATTATTAGTTAAATTCTGTTTCACTATAATAATTGAAATAATTAATTAAATGGAAATTTAAGAATTTAATACCGGGTTAAGTTTTCAATTTATTTTAAAATAATAGATAAATATATTCTTACAACTTATATACCTCTAATTATATTTAAAACAATTAAAAATTTATATATATTTTAAAAAAAAAACTTGAATTTGCAGTAAAACTACTACAGTTGCCTTTCCCCTTCGAAACTCGAAAATGAAAGTCGATGATGCGGCCGCCATCACCGAAATTATTTTCCAGCGACAGAGAGGAAAGTACAAACTTATTTCCTCAAAAATCTTCTTTTAAAACAATTCTTCCAAATTATGATAAATATTTATATCAGAAGGTACTTATAAACAATATTATTATATTCCAAAATTTATTCGAAAGAAATTTCAAAACCCTGGATTTTTAAGTTCTAAATTTCCAAATTTCATTTATCTTATTTTTCAAATCTTATTTTTATTATTATTTATACACTCTATTACCTAACAACCAATCTATTTCAGCCAAATATAGATATCATTTGAATTTTTTTATTTTATATCAAAAAAATAATAGGCAAAATTATTTCATTCACCTATAATAAATACAAATATTATGTTGGTCTGTCCTATTAAGTGTTTAGAAATCCCTATTGATATCACAGCGTCTCATGCATCAACCGGAATTTATAAATACAAAACGGAACAGATTAACACAATATTAAAATCTTTTTATAACACTAACAAATACGCTCTCTCGTATATATACACTCAGCGACTCCCATAGGGTATTACTATCTTATTAGTAAAGAGTCAAACCCCACAAAGCTAAGGTTTATCGGTAAACCAAAGCTCTGATACCAGATGTAACATCCCGCCTTTTCGCACGATTTAAACAGACACACGTGCCAATTCAAACCATACGTAAGGGCGGATTGTTATGGGATAAATAAGAAAAACAGTGAAGAAAAAAAAACTAAACAGAATCTCAGAGCGGAAGGATAAAATATAATAATCAAAATATACAGTTCATGAAGCCGTTTTACAAAACCTTTGATAATATTTATACAATACATATCAGAGTGCGCATACCATATAACAATGCAGCGGAACAATATGAGTGAAGTGCAATAATATAAATAATAATAATACGGATCTTCGTCTTCGTCCTCCAGAGCTAAATCTTCAAATCCTCAAAACGCTGGGACTGACCCGAGTGAATTTGAAAAGACAAAAACACTCGAGCCAGTACTAAAAGATCTTATGTGAGTTAAATTAACAGAAATAAATATGAGTACAGTAACTCAAGAGATGCTCGAGATTTACATCTCCTAAGGATCCGTTAAACTATTTACTATGTAGTATATTGCGCTATTATACTAGTGTCTAATTGCAAAATAAACTTACTTTTTAATAGCGTTAAGGGGTTACCCATATAGCCCTTAACACAAATAATGCCAATAGTGTATACAGTGCCTGCATATCTCCTGATCGGGAGACTACGAGAAGACACTCCATAGGTACGACACAAATAGAAACTCGTAGTATAGGCTCGGTATGGTAGGTGACACGGCACAACTAGGCAATGCCAGGGTAGATATACCAATTATGCTTCCGGGCCGATGGAAACGCGCAGCGCGCAGCTACCGCCCACCTCGAACAACCTCCCCACATCAAAGAAATCAAAAATGAAGGTGGCCACCGAATCAAACCAAAATCAGAGTATAGTATCGAAGGAAAGTGTCCGATCATAGGTGCTACCTCATTAACCCGTCAATCGCTCCTGTTTTAGCCACCTTATGCCAACTCACGGGAATCGGGTCCACGTATTTACCTTACAGGAAACGCCGCCACCAATCAACTTCATTCTGGAATCTCCACCGCATACACGGTTGTTAAAGTGGTTTTCGAAGTTGGCAGAGAGTATGACAACTTCCGATCTCGGTCTCTTTAACAACCAAACGTTATTATAACACCACGATCATTTAAAATAATTTAAACTTTAAAACCAGAATAAAATATCCATTTTAAACCTATATAAATACGATATCATTTATATTTTTAAAACCCCAAATCAATACGACATCATTTAGACCCAAAATCATATAATGTCATTTTATATTCCAATATATATTTTTTTCCAAAATCATAGGGTTTTCAAAGTAAAATATTTAGAAATCAAAACTCTTGAATATAATATTTCCAAATCATACTACCTTGAAAATCATAACTTCGAAAAAAATTCCATCTCTTAAATGGTTAAATATTAAATTACTTTATAAAACACAATAGCTTCTTTAGATTTCACAAATCAATTTTCAAATATCGATTTAAACTTCCAAATACCATTTCAATTCTTATGTTTCAAAGCTTTAAATATTTCACCATTTCAAAACAACTCATTTGACAGTCCCATATATATTAAATTCAATTACTTATTATCCAGACTTGAAATATTTACTTTATGAATTCAATATAATTTAAGAAAAAACCTTTAACTTCACATAACTGAAAAATCTTTCAATTTATCATATATTCATTTAAATCAACCTGATATTCATTTAGATTACTCTACACAAAATCAAGTTATAAAATCATATCCTTTAAAAATTCTAACTTTTTATTTAATTCCTATTTGACTTAATATTCATCTTCCAACCTTATTCTCATTTAAGTCAATGAAACTCCAGAAATTAAATTTTAAATAAATGCTTAATCTTATTTGATCTTAAAATCAAACTTTATTTTAAACTTCAAATCAAATTTATACAAAGCTTGAAAAATGGAAATCACTATATATATAATAACCTTTATCAATAACCAAATCAATATCCCATAAACCATATATATATAACTTTACAAATCCATAGAAAATCATTTCAAAATATATATATATATATATATATATATATATACACATACTACGGTGCCTGTATAAAATTTTCTACCCTATGGTCAAGTGATACGGTTGTTTATCATTTCAATCCGCAGTTTAAAATAATAATGCGGTTGTATATCATTTCAAACCGCAATCCTGAATGAATGAAATGCACGATAACTTGCAGTTTATACGATATAAAATACAGCATCCATTCATCCAAATATCAATCATCCACCATTTATTGCAATCATCACCCAATTTAAACAACATCAATATAGAGCATATAAATTATACAGGTAATAAATAACATGTATTAACTAGCATTTTATATTCAATAATAAATTTAACTACTGTTAAACTAGCAGTTTATGTAACGACCCGTATTTTACGTGTTGATATATTGTAGAATTTACAGGTCGAAGGATTGGTTATGCTGTCTCTAGCCTGAGTCTTGTTCGAGCCATGGGATGAGTTGTGTACGAATTAAGGGTTAGCTCGTATGACCAACCTAAGGAAGTGGCCGAGCTATAGGAGTTAACAGGTTAAGGATTGAACCGACCTAAGAGGAGTGACCGACCTAAGAGCTAATGGTTTAGAGTTATGGCCGAGTTAAGGGGTTGACCGACTTAGTGGTGATCGGCTTAGTGGAGATGCCGAGCTAGCAAAGTCACCGGGATAACACGTTAAGGGGGGATACCGACTTAAGGAGCTACGAGTTATATTGATAAGGTCAAGGGATAAGGTCGTATGCGACCTAAGTTGGTTCTGTGCTAAGAGTTAGGTCGGCATCTGGTTATAACGATAGGTCGGAGACCTGTTTAAGTCTTTAGGTCGGCACTAGGGATAAGCCGTTAGGTCGGTGGGATGGTTAAGGCACGTGTGTTTTAGGTCGTAGAAGAGCATAGGTCGGCAGCGACCTATGTTAGGTCGGAGTCTTTTTAGGTCGGTAACGACCTAATAGCGAACTCCGAGTTAAGACCTTGGGCGATCTAAGGTTGATTCAGCCTATAAATAGGGGGGTTTGGCTCACTTTTTGGCACCGGTTTTTGAAGCGACGAAGTGCTGCCATTTTGGGAACTCGACTATAACATTTCTTCATCTTCTTTTCTCCATTCCAATCTAGTTCTAACATCCATCCAAGATCGAAGATCAAGATCGAAGATCCAAGAGCCAAAGTTGAAGATCTTCATCCGTTCGAGCTAGATTTCATCGATTGAAGCGAGATATTGCCGGATCAAGCCTTGATCTTCGCTGTCCAGATCTGTAGTGATTAGTTTTTGAGGTGTTTGGGTGATTTGGTGAGTGGTAGTTATCTCTCACGCGGACCCAAAGGAGTATATTGGATTGGTGGTTTGTTGGAGTGTTGTAGATAGTGATTTTGTGCATTTTCCTTAGATCCAAGTATAGATCCATTGTTTGTGAAGATGTTTACCTATGCAAGCTCATTTATTAAGTTATAGAAACAAAACCCATGTTTTATATTTGCTAGATCTATGCTAAAAACTCATGATTCATGTATGTTAGTTCTATGCTCATTTATTTACAAAATTGCCATTGTAGTTATGAATGCCTAATTAGATCTTGATTGAATACTTATTTGTTTGGATTAATGTTTGCCTTGATTGATTGTTGTGAATGAGCTATCTAGTTGATAGATTTGGACAAGTATGGTCAAAGATGATTCAAAAGCTACAGAAGAGGCTCTTGAATGGTGAAAGCTGCTAAAGGCATATGTGGCGGATGTGGAAGCTCATATGTATGGATTGAATGATGTTGAGATGGAACTTTGCCATGATGCGATGAGGCAAACCATGTTGTTGAGTTGAGACTTTGCTATGGTGTAATAAAGCGAAGTATGATGTGATGTAGACTTGGCGTAATCCAGGCAGGGATCATTCCAAGCATGTTGATAACTCGAGGGATGGTTCGAGTTGGTTGATAATGGATTGCTCGAGAGGTAGCTTAAGCTAGTATGAGGATAGTCGTCAAGGAGGATGACGAGGAGGCATGGATCTCATCGTTGTTGAAGGTTCTAGCATGCTCAAAAGCAAGAGTACATGGGGTGCCCATAACGACTACAGGTAGGTAGTCGGGACAACCAAAAGACTACAGGTAGGTAGTCGAGTACTCTGGGCAAAGTAGATAAGTCCTAGGCACAAGGCAGTGTGCGGAGTTATGTCTGGAACCGGGGTTACCATTAGCCCTTGACGGATGGTCATTCAATTAACGGTGAAATCGAAGCAAGGATAACGGTGATAGCCAGAGTCATGGATGTTTGGACGTTTGGTTGTATCATCATTCGGTCTCAAGAGCGGTATTTTTCAGGTGCTTATCTGATCTTGGTTTAGGCCTTGGGGGTTTGTATTTGGAAAACATCGCCCTTGACTCGAGTGATTATTGCTTTACCTTAATTGTCTGCTATGTTATGCTCACTTCTCCTTGGTGTGTGTCTGGGGGCTATCACTATAGAAAGAGGTGGAGTGGGATGGTTTGGTTCCTATTCCTTTTATCCTTTATGCACTTTTGGTATGCTTGATAGTTGATTTACTGCTCACTAAGACTTTGTCTGACTCAAGGTTTTATGTCTCCTCTTATTACCTTGGGCTGTTCATCCATGTTGGGATGGGCAGACTAGGTAGCAGGTGACAGGTGCTGTTCTTAGAGATCTACGCTGATGATGACGAAGACGAGCAGGAGGCTTTACATACTAGTTTTCTTACTATATGTACTGGGTGTTCCGCTGTTATATCTGTTTGAGTGTTGTAGTGAGGCTTTGATGTATGGATGATTCATGTCTGTATAAATCTACTTACGATGCTTATATGATGATTTTTCTGTTATGGAGCTTCACTATATATATATTTCTCTATTGTATTTTGTCCATGCGCTGTGAGTTGTATGATAGAGTTTGCTGTTTTATTTTACCCTGACTATCGTCCATGGCTACCTGGCACGCCTTTCAGCGCACTATTCCATTGCTTTGGTGCGGGAGTCATGGGCGGTCGTCACATTTGGTATCAGAGCTTTGGTTAATCGATTTTAGCCAGCGCTCGCTGACGCAACTACGTATGAGAGACGTAATTGTATTTTGATGGATGATTACTATATATAATATAGTAGATTAGAAGGATTTGAACTCCTTATGCAGTTGTTTCTTAAGGTGTTCTAATCATTCTTATTGCAGATATTAAGGATGAGTCGAAGAGGGAGACCAGCTGCAAGGGAAGGCCGTGCTGATGAAGGGGCTGTTGATTATGGAACTATGTTCGAAGCGATGATGACTTCGATCATGAGAAGGATACCAGCCTCGGGATCATCAGTGGATGTGGGAGTTCAAGTCCAAGCTCCAAGGCCGGTGGATTTTGCTAAGCTTTGTAAGGATTATACTGCTCTTGGAGGAAAAGCTTTCTTGGGGACGGAGTCGACCATTGAGGTGCAGAGATGGATTGATGCATGTCGAAGAATCTTTGGTGACTTAGGGATTGAGGATGCAACTAAGAGGAAGCTTGCATCGAGACAGCTTCAGGGAAGAGCTGCTGATTGGTGGAATTCTATCACCATCGATACTCCAGAAGAAGAGATCACTTGGGAGCAATTCCAAGTTAGATTTGAAGCCAAGTTCATCTCTACGGCTCAGAAGTCTGTTTTGTTCAAGAGGTTTGTAGAGCTCAAGCAAGGTGGGAGACCAGTTCTTGAGTATATTTCTGAGTTTGAAGCTTTGTCCAAGTATGCTAGATCGTATATTGATTCTCCTTATCAGAAGAATGAGAAGTTTGTGACTGGTTTGGATGCTTATCTTGGGAGGCAGTTGGTGGATCATCTGGACGATCCATTTGAGAAGCTTGTGGAGAAAGCCCTCAGGCATGAGAGTTTGTTTCCTAAGGAAAGTTCTGTTGTTGCTGTAACCAGGGAAGGATCTAAACCACACCAGAGTGGCAATAAGAGGAGGAAGCAGCAGCAGCAGAAGGGTAAGGATGGCCAGAAGAAGCCGAAAGGCGAAGTGACTTGTTATAACTGCCAACAGAAGGGCCATCTTTACAAAGATTGTAAGAATCCCAAGGTGCCGGGAAAGTGTTATAATTGTGATAAGCTGGGACATATCAAGAAGGATTGCCCAGAGCCGAGGAAAGATAGGCAGATTGTGCAAGCTTATGCTTTGGGAGTTGTGCCGTCATCTTCAAAAGCTCCTACTGCTGAAGAAAAGGGGAAGAGTGTGGTGGTTCAAGGTACTCTTTCTATCTGTGGTGTTCCAGTTAGAGTGTTGTTTGATACTGGAGCGTCGCATTCTTTTGTTTGTAATGATTTGGTAGGCCGGTTAGGTTTGAAACCGGATATTGTTGATAGGCCATTGGTTGTGACTAATCCGGTTGGGGGTTCGTCATGTTTGTGTATGATATGCCGTGGTCTGGTTGTGTCGAGTCATGATTGCTCGTTTGATTGTGATTGCTTTGTTCTGAACTTTGCGGGGTTCGGAATTATTTTGGGTATGGACTGGCTCAGGAAGTATGCGGCAAGGATTGATTGTGAGAGGCTTGAGGTGACAGTCGGGAATGTGGAAGGGCGAAAGGTTGTGATACGATGTAAGCATGAGGAAGGCGTCTTCATGAGCTTCATGTATTCGCTGGTTGTTCCACGGGATGGACTGTCATCAGTGCCTATTGTGAATAGATTTGAGGACGTCTTTGACGAAGTCAAAGGGTTACCGCCGCATAGGGAGATCGAGTTTCGTATCGATCTAGTCGAGGGAGCCAGACCTGTTGTGATGCCTCTTAGGCGGATGGCGCCTAGGGAGCAGCTAGAGTTGAGGGTGCAGGTTGATGACCTTTTTCAGAAAGGATTCATTCGGAGAAGTGTGTCCGAATGGGGTGCACCAGTTGTGTTCGCAACCAAAGCGGATGGATCGTTGAGGTTGTGTGTGGATTATCGTGAGCTAAATAAGTTGACTAAGAAGAACAAGTATCCATTGCCGAGAATAGATGACTTGTTTGATCAACTTCACGAGGCTAAGGTGTTTTCCCAGATGGATTTGGCAACGGGATTTCACCAGTTGAGAGTGGCAAAGGATAGTGTGCCGAAGACTGCTTTCAGGACACCATCCGGGTTTTATGAGTGGCTGGTAATGCCGTTTGGATTGACTAACGCGCCAGCATATTTTGTGGATCTTATGAATAGGGTGTTCAGAGATCAGTTGAATAAGTTCGTGCTTGTGTTCGTGGATGATATTTTGGTTTACTCCAGAACTGAGGAAGAGCACAAGACGCACTTGAGAATTGTTTTGGAAATCTTGCGGAAACATCAGCTGAAGGCTAAGTTTTCGAAATGTCACTTCTGGAAGAGTGAAGTGAGGTTCTTAGGCCATGTTATCTCTGGAAATGGAATAGCGGTTGATCCCGCTAAGGTGGCAGCAATCCAGGATTGGGTTAGACCTAAGAATGCATCTGATGTGAGGAGTTTTCTTGGATTAGCAGGATATTATCGTCGGTTTATCAAAGACTTTTCCAAGATAGCTGCACCGTTGACAGGATTGACGAAGAAGAACCAAGTGTTCAGATGGGATGACAAGTGTGAGCAAGCTTTCGTAATCCTGAAAGAGCGACTGACAAGTGCTCCTGTTTTGACTATTCCAAGTGGGAATGAAGAGATGGTGGTTTACACCGATGCATGTGGCACTGGACTTGGAGCAGTGCTAATGCAGAAGGATAAAGTTGTTGCGTATGCTAGTCGACAACTGAAGCCGCATGAAAGGAATTACCCGACTCATGATTTGGAGTTAGCGGCGATTGTGTTTGCTTTGAAGATATGGAGACACTATCTATTGGGAGTTAGATTTGAGTTATTTACAGATCATAAGTCGTTGAAGTATCTGTTCTCCCAAAAGGATTTGAATCTTCGACAGCAAAGATGGCTAGAGTTCTTAGCATCTTATGATTTTGGTATAGCCTATACTCCGGGAAAAGGTAACGCGGTGGCTGATGCGTTAAGTCGAAGACATGCAGGTTTGGGAGCCATGTTTTCGGAATGGAAGAACCTTGAGTATTTGGCTGGATTTGATTTCAGGCCCAGATGTGAGTTGGAACCTGAAATGTTGGCAAACTTATCGATAAGACCTACTCTTGTGGAAAGGATTGGCGAGAACCAAAAGAGAGATGATAGGCTTGTTAAGATTATCCGAGATTTGGAATCCGGATTGGACCCAGAGAAGAATAAGGGATTTGAGGTCGATCGAGAGGGTTGGCTTCGGAAGCAAGGACGATTGGTTGTTCCCGACATTGATGGATTGAGAGATGAAGTTCTGAGGGAAGGTCATCACTCGAAGTTGACAATTCATCCAGGTGGAAATAAGATGTATCGGGATATGAAGAGAACTTACTACTGGGAAGGCATGAAGAAAGATGTTGGAAATTTTATTTCCAAGTGTATGAACTGCCAGTTGGTGAAAGCTGAGCAGAAGAAGCCCAGTGGATTACTTCAGCCGTTAGAGGTTCCTACATGGAAGTGGGAGCAAGTGTCGATGGATTTTATCGATGGTCTACCTAGAACCAGGGCAGGAAATGAAGGGATTTGGGTCATAGTAGATCGTTTGACCAAGAGTGCAAGGTTCATTCCTGTTCGATCAACTAGGACTGCATCAAAGTTGGCTGAGTTGTATGTTAAGTGGATAGTTCGATTCCATGGTATTCCGAAGAGTATAGTGAGCGATCGAGACCCATTGTTCACTAGTAGATTTTGGAAGAGCTTCCAGGAAGTTTTGGGAACTGAGTTGTGTTTGAGTACAGCTTATCACCCTCAAACAGATGGTCAGACTGAGAGAGTTAACCGAGTTTTGGAAGATCTTCTCAGAGCTTGTGTTTTGGACTTCGGAGGATCATGGGAAGACCATCTTCATTTGGTGGAGTTTGCATATAATAACAGTTATCAGTCGAGTATTGTTATGGCACCATATGAGGCACTATATGGAAGACCGTGTAACTCTCCGACATGTTGGTTAGAAACTGGAGAAAAGCTGATACTTGGGCCAGAGATGATTCGACAGACTTCGGATTGTATAGAGATCATTCGGCAACGAATGAAAGCAGCCCAAGATCGTCAGAAGAGTTATGCCGATAATCGTCGAAAGGATTTGGAATTCGACGTAGGTGATATGGTTTTTGTGAAGATTTCTCCTTTGAAGAGTGTTATTAGATTCGGGAAGAAAGGGAAATTGACTCCGAGATTTGTTGGACCATTCCCGATTATCGAGCGGATTGGAGAGCTCGCTTATAGATTGGAGTTACCAGAAAAGATGGCGGGTGTGCACAATGTTTTTCATGTATCTTATCTACGGAATATGTGCATGACCCAACTACGGTGGTTTCTGCTGATAGCTGTGAAGACTTGAAGGTTGATCCAGTGGTTACGAGACCTCGTAAGCCGCTTCGTGTTGTTGAAACTGACACGAAACAGCTTAGGAGGAAGACGATTACGTTGCTCAAGGTACAATGGAGTGATGATGTTAACGACTATACGTGGGAAGAGGAAGAGAGGATGAAGGCAGCTCATCCCGGACTCTTCGAGGTATGGCCCTAAAGTGTCGTGACATCTCATGAATTTGTAGCTTGTTCTAAGCCTTAGAATTCTGCATGCTAGGCTAGAATTGGATGCATGGTTTGTTGATTGCTATGGATGGTAGGCATGCGGATTATCTTTGATTGCTGTTGTTTGCTTGGGATTTCGGGGGCGAAATTCCTAAGGGGGAGAGAATGTAACGACCCGTATTTTACGTGTTGATATATTGTAGAATTTACAGGTCGAAGGATTGGTTATGCTGTCTCTAGCCTGAGTCTTGTTCGAGCCATGGGATGAGTTGTGTACGAATTAAGGGTTAGCTCGTATGACCAACCTAAGGAAGTGGCCGAGCTATAGGAGTTAACAGGTTAAGGATTGAACCGACCTAAGAGGAGTGACCGACCTAAGAGCTAATGGTTTAGAGTTATGGCCGAGTTAAGGGGTTGACCGACTTAGTGGTGATCGGCTTAGTGGAGATGCCGAGCTAGCAAAGTCACCGGGATAACACGTTAAGGGGGGATACCGGCTTAAGGAGCTACGAGTTATATTGATAAGGTCAAGGGATAAGGTCGTATGCGACCTAAGTTGGTTCTGTGCTAAGAGTTAGGTCGGCATCTGGTTATAACGATAGGTCGGAGACCTGTTTAAGTCTTTAGGTCGGCACTAGGGATAAGCCGTTAGGTCGGTGGGATGGTTAAGGCACGTGTGTTTTAGGTCGTAGAAGAGCATAGGTCGGCAGCGACCTATGTTAGGTCGGAGTCTTTTTAGGTCGGTAACGACCTAATAGCGAACTCCGAGTTAAGACCTTGGGCGATCTAAGGTTGATTCAGCCTATAAATAGGGGGGTTTGGCTCACTTTTTGGCACCGGTTTTTGAAGCGACGAAGTGCTGCCATTTTGGGAACTCGACTATAACATTTCTTCATCTTCTTTTCTCCATTCCAATCTAGTTCTAACATCCATCCAAGATCGAAGATCAAGATCGAAGATCCAAGAGCCAAAGTTGAAGATCTTCATCCGTTCGAGCTAGATTTCATCGATTGAAGCGAGATATTGCCGGATCAAGCCTTGATCTTCGCTGTCCAGATCTGTAGTGATTAGTTTTTGAGGTGTTTGGGTGATTTGGTGAGTGGTAGTTATCTCTCACGCGGACCCAAAGGAGTATATTGGATTGGTGGTTTGTTGGAGTGTTGTAGATAGTGATTTTGTGCATTTTCCTTAGATCCAAGTATAGATCCATTGTTTGTGAAGATGTTTACCTATGCAAGCTCATTTATTAAGTTATAGAAACAAAACCCATGTTTTATATTTGCTAGATCTATGCTAAAAACTCATGATTCATGTATGTTAGTTCTATGCTCATTTATTTACAAAATTGCCATTGTAGTTATGAATGCCTAATTAGATCTTGATTGAATACTTATTTGTTTGGATTAATGTTTGCCTTGATTGATTGTTGTGAATGAGCTATCTAGTTGATAGATTTGGACAAGTATGGTCAAAGATGATTCAAAAGCTACAGAAGAGGCTCTTGAATGGTGAAAGCTGCTAAAGGCATATGTGGCGGATGTGGAAGCTCATATGTATGGATTGAATGATGTTGAGATGGAACTTTGCCATGATGCGATGAGGCAAACCATGTTGTTGAGTTGAGACTTTGCTATGGTGTAATAAAGCGAAGTATGATGTGATGTAGACTTGGCGTAATCCAGGCAGGGATCATTCCAAGCATGTTGATAACTCGAGGGATGGTTCGAGTTGGTTGATAATGAATTGCTCGAGAGGTAGCTTGAGCTAGTATGAGGATAGTCGTCAAGGAGGATGACGAGGAGGCATGGATCTCATCGTTGTTGAAGGTTCTAGCATGCTCAAAAGCAAGAGTACATGGGGTGCCCATAACGACTACAGGTAGGTAGTCGGGACAACCAAAAGACTACAGGTAGGTAGTCGAGTACTCTGGGCAAAGTAGATAAGTCCTAGGCACAAGGCAGTGTGTGGAGTTATGTCTGGAACCGGGGTTACCATTAGCCCTTGACGGATGGTCATTCAATTAACGGTGAAATCGAAGCAAGGATAACAGTGATAGCCAGAGTCATGGATGTTTGGACGTTTGGTTGTATCATCATTCGGTCTCAAGAGCGGTATTTTCCAGGTGCTTATCTGATCTTGGTTTAGGCCTTGGGGGTTTGTATTTGGAAAACATCGCCCTTGACTCGAGTGATTATTGCTTTACCTTAATTGTCTGCTATGTTATGCTCACTTCTCCTTGGTGTGTGTCTGGGGGCTATCACTGTAGAAAGAGGTGGAGTGGGATGGTTTGGTTCCTATTCCTTTTATCCTTTATGCACTTTTGGTATGCTTGATAGTTGATTTACTGCTCACTAAGACTTTGTCTGACTCAAGGTTTTATGTCTCCTCTTATTACCTTGGGCTGTTCATCCATGTTGGGATGGGCAGACTAGGTAGCAGGTGACAGGTGCTGTTCTTAGAGATCTACGCTGATGATGACGAAGACGAGCAGGAGGTTTTACATACTAGTTTTCTTACTATATGTACTGGGTGTTCCGCTGTTATATCTGTTTGAGTGTTGTAGTGAGGCTTTGATGTATGGATGATTCATGTCTGTATAAATCTACTTACGATGCTTATATGATGATTTTTCTGTTATGGAGCTTCACTATATATATATTTCTCTATTGTATTTTGTCCATGCGCTATGAGTTGTACGATAGAGTTTGCTGTTTTATTTTACCCTGACTATCGTCCATGGCTACCTGGCACGCCTTTCAGCGCACTATTCCATTGCTTTGGTGCGGGAGTCATGGGCGGTCGTCACAGTTTATATGCAAAAATAAATGTAAATTTAACTGGCAGTTAATATGAAATAAAAATAAATATAACTATGACAGGCAGTTAATATGCAAATAAATAAATTCTAACTGTCAAATTATATGCAATAAATAAAATTGATTAACAGTTAAATTAAATAAATGCGATTTGACTGAGATGACGAATAAAACATGCCAAACAGTCATAAACAAATTTCTACTCAAATCTTAAATCAATTTAACAAACATAAGAAATTTGGAAGCTGTGAGTGGGTTAAAACACTCACCTTTTGGATTCAAATTGATTTCAAATCCAATTTAAACCTAAAAATTTGACGGTCTCCAAATTCATTCAAACGAGCGTCAACAGATCCAGAATTTAATTACGATCCTAACGAAAAAAATCGCGCGTGAAACGGAGTGCGTATGTGAAAGCTATCATAATTAAACGATTTGCAATAGAAATTAAAAATAAACAAAACAAAAATAAAATACCGTGCCACATCCACTCTTCCCTCGCGTATGCTTCTTCTTGATTGCTAGCTTTGCTCCGTAATTTTTCTTTTATTTCGATTTACTTTAATTTCCTCCTTATTATATGAATGTATGTATTTTTAAAAGGTTGAAAGAAAAAAAAAGATTTGAAAACGAAGAATTGAAAAAGAAAATGATTAAAATAAGAACTGAAAATGGAAGAGAAGATCTAGATTTGAAAAGAAAGAAGAATGTTTGAAATAGAAGAAAATTTTGAAGAAGAAGAATATTTGAAGAGGAAGGAAAAATTAAAATGAGAGATAATAAGGACATTTGAAGAGAAAATAAAAAAAAGAAAAGGAAAAAAGAAGAAGATTAGAATGGAGGCTGTGGTTTCATTTGCGTCATATCTTATTTATAAGGTTAGAATTAGGTTTAGGATCAAAGATATTTGAAAAGAGAGACCGCTATTAATTAGAAATAAATGAAATGATGTTTCAGAAAAATGAAGTTGGAAAATGAATGGAAAGAAATAAAGTAAATATGAACAAACTTGGTTTTGAAATATAGTAAATATGAATAGCCTTTTTAAAAGTAGCAGGTATTAAAAAGAGGCAATTATTAATTAGAAAGGTAATGAATGGACTAACTCTATACTGTAAACAAACTTATAAAATTCAAATTTCAAAACAATTGTTTACTTAATAAATTTTCTTAACCCTAAACACACCAAAATTACTTCATTAACTCAAGTAATATTCGAATTTCTACGCATTTGGGTTTTTGTCTATGCATAATAATTTTTTTTACTTACCTTAAAAATGAAAACATTTGATTTGTTTTTCCCAAAATGATGTCTTATTACCATTGAAACACCCTTTTTGTTTACCACAGAACGTGCGTTTTTTTTAAATTAAATCTATTAATTGAAATCACTGTTTTCTTTCCTTTTAATTGAAATATTTGAACTACATTAATTGAAATCACTTACAAGGTTAAATTTTAGAACAGATAACTAAAATGCATTAAAAAAAATAGAAAAATTGTCTATACACAAGAGTAATAAATAGATTATTTTCCTATTCTTGTAATCAGTCTGTAAGCTAAACACAGTTCAAATAAACATATATTTCTTTCCATAAAATCAATCTTTCTATTTTTTATTTAAATTAAATTAGACCTACATTCACAGATGAAACATTCATTTTATTGATGTAAATGTTTTTTTCATTGAATCAAAAATTTCCTAATATTTCACAAAACATAAGCTGTTTTTAATTGCACCTATTACAATTAGTATTCTCTCTCCTATTAATTGAAAATTTTCAATTACATTAACTTCTGTTGATTAAGTTTCAAAATGGGCTAAATGAATGAAATGATAAGTAGAACAATTACTTCCTATTAACGTAATATTTAGATGTTAAATTTTCATTTATTTCAATTAAACCTATTATCATACATTACTTCAATATACTGACAAGCTTACTTTTGCACCCTTTCATTTACCCAACTGCCATTTTATAAATAAACTTAATAATAGATTCATACTCTATTACATAAATGTCTACCCTTTCATCTAAATTAAAGTTTATGTAAACTTTAAACATTTAATCCATTTAATTCCAATTCATCCTTTCATTAAATTTAGATTCAAATCAATTTATAAAGCTTTATCTCCATTCTTTATATACACTAACCATCATTTAATGAAGAATTTATTTACGTTATTCCCCATTATTACCTAAATTTATTTAAACGTAACATTTATTTCAATGATTTACAAATTAAATTGAATGAACTATATATATATATATATATATAGCTCATAATAATTGTTGTCAAACTCTAAATCCCACATTTATAAGTTTGTTGTTTACAGCGTATTGGTTTATATTAAATCATCACTTATTATATATGTCAAATATATTAATTACAACTAAATATTCTCTGCAATATATCTCTTAGTTTTATACCTTTTATCATCCAAATTACTATCTTGTATTAATTTCACAATTAAACATAAATTATTAAAGTAACGCTTATAATAATTACGACCCTATAATTACTCAACATTTAAACGAACGTTATTTCCGTTTCAATTTGTGTAACATTCATTTATTGTATTATCACTTATTTCAAATTCTAATCTTATTAACAAATAAGCAAGTAATTTATAATATGTGTTACAAATTTTGAATTAATCACTATTCATTATTATTTACTTAAATTTATCATTAATTACCTTGCATTAACATTGTTACTTAAAACCCCTATCCAATTTCAATTAATATTCAAATGAATACATTTACTCTTTTCCGTTATGTTATTAATTATCATCAAGGTATCTTTATTGGTAATGAGGGAATTTACTAGTAACCCGCTAATATAACGTTTAATATACTTGTATATTATTATTTTACCCTTTTATTCTCCATCATAAATATATGCACACATACAAATTAAGATTCTAAATCCAATTAATTTTTCCATCTAGGTTCCATTCCTTCACTTTATGCATAATTAGTATTTCCTATTCAATTTGTTACATCCACTTATATTCACTCTATGAATAAATTGGTATTCCATTAAATCCATTAATTACTAGCTTTAATTATTGCAATTTATTATCCAACATACAATTTGAATCTATTTTCTAATTTTCACCTTTCCATTAATTAACACCTTACAATAGATAATAAAAAGGGATTATAGTAAATATTTTTTTTTTTCCATTGATGAATTCAATACTTGCCTTTATTTACTTATTTCTAACCTTATATCCAAATGCAACAATTTCCACTATTACAATTTACTTCAATATATAATTCAATTTGTAAATTTTTAATTACCCTTGATACATCTAATTTCAGCATTCTCTTTCATATAAATAAATAAGATTTCTATTTCCTTCTAAATTTAAATTAAAATCCTATTGATTAAATTCATTTTAAACATCGAATTTACACGGATCGTTACACGAAGCCACTATCACATAGTCTCAAAATAAGTATGAATTACATGGTCTTAAAACCAATATAGTTTGAAATAACCACAGAAAATCCCAAATTCATTTGTCTCAATTACTTAGGCTAAGATAAAAGACTGAATAGAAAAATAGACAGCAGCTAGATAAAGATGATCTCCAGCAGTCCTAGCTCCAGGAAATGAAGTCTGAACTGGTACTCCGACTGACCCGAGCGTAAGAAATAAACACAAACACTCGAGTCAGGACATACATACTTATACAGTGTAAGATAATTCAAGTGAACTGTAATATAAAGGCAAGTAACTTAAAGGATGCTTGGGACCGCCCATCCTCTAAGGATCCGTTAAACTATTTACTACGTAGTAATATTTCGCTATTATAATAATGTCTATTTTAAAATAAACTTACTTTTAAATAGCGTTAAGGCTTTACATTTTCCACCTTAACATGTAATAGTCCAGTAGTCCATCCAATATCATAGTCCCACCTGATCGGGAAGCCACCAAAGGATACCACACGGGCTACGGAAGAAAACCAAACTCGTACAAGGCTTGTTAGGGTAGGTGACACGGCACAACTAGGCAATGCCAGGGTAGATATACCAATCACGCATTCGGACCGGCGGTAGCGCGTAGCTGCTATTACCGCCCACCTCGAACAACACTCTGAAATCAAAGGTGCGCACCAAAAAATCACAATGTAATAGAATAGCATACGAAGAAGTGCGTCCGATAAGAGGTGCTACCTCCTTAGACAGTCGACCGCTCCTGTTTTAGCCACCTTATGCCAACTCACGGGAGTCGGGTCCACATACATACCTCTATAGAATGTCACCACCATCCTATTTCATTCGGGAATCTCCACCGCATTCAAGGTTGTCAAAGTGGTTTTCGGTATCGACAGAGAGTATGCCCATATCCGATCCCGGTCTCTTTAACAACCAACGTTATTATTACCCATGGTTATAAATTTCAAAATGGTTAATATTAAATCAAAGTACTTTATTTTAACCTTTAAAAGTGAAGTTATTATATTTACAAATCAAATATCCAAAAATCTCAATTTCAGCCACTGCAACACTTAACAAGTGCTACAATTCTTTATTCAGGTTTAGCTTTAAATTTCGCAACCACAACACTTATCACGTACTGCAATAGCCTTTAATTAATTTTAGTCTTTAGTTTATTTGCATCAACTACGGCACTTACAAAGTGGGGTAATATCCCTTACAACAGAATCTAAGTAAATTAAAATTTTAAACTTTAATATATATTCAGCAATAATTTAATTTAAACCAATTTAACTTATAAAAACATATCTTTCACTTTGACATGGTCGTTTAAATTACTCAATAATTTATGATTTTTATAAAGTAAAATTCACAAACAAATATCAAACTTCTCAATGCTTCACTTATTTAAGTCAAATACACAAATTTCTAGTCTTGGTATTCAAAATTTACTTTAACAATTAAGTTTAATTACCATTTCAAAATATAACTTTTTTCCAATTTATTTCTTAACTTACCCTTTTTCTCTTAAACCAAACTTCACTTTTCTAAGTTTAGTTATATTCAAAAATTTATTTTTATGCATTTATTTTATTAACCATTTACATAGAAAATTTAAATAACACCTTATTTATCCATTTTAAATTTAATTTATTATAATTTATTTACTTAACTTGAATTTCATTCCTTTACAAAAATAAAAATTTAAAATAAATTTATATTTCAATTTTTAACTTAACCATTCACTTATTTATATATTTAACTTGTATAAAATCACTAACAATCATTTTAATTCAATTTAAATCAAATAATATAATATACAAATTTAAAATACTTAAATTTTTCCAGAAAAATATATATATATATAAATAACCACGAGTCTGTATAATATTTTCTACCCTAGGTAAAGTGATACGGATAATATATCATTTCAATCCGTAATTTACAAAAATCGCTCGTTCTATCATTTCAAACCCGCAATCCCAAGTTAAATAAATAAATAAATAATAAATAAATATCGTTCAGGCCTATCATCTCAGCCTATAACGAATCTACTCTATAGGGAACTTGCAGTGATAAACATGAATAAATAAACAGTATAGCGGTATAAAATATAACAACAGATAAGTATGTTTGTCAAGCGTGAATACTCACCTCTACAATGCTGAAGGTTAGATTCAAAACGATATCCACACCGGAACAAACGTATAGAAGGCACGATCAAATTTTAGCGGAGGCAACGATTAGATTCAAATCTTGAAACAAAATGAGTAAAACTAATTACGCGAATTCAATTACGATAATATCAAATTTAATAAAGCAAAACTGAAAAGCTAGATTGAATAAAATGATATGATTAACCAATAACTCGGTCTCTTCGCCAGACGATTTAACCCACACCTCAAGTCTCGGCCATTTACCATATTCAAGGCTAGAGAAGCACGTACGCAGAGGGATGCTGAGGTATATAGGCTGAGATTTAATTATGCACAGGTGGCTCATGCATTAATATATTAAAAAAAATTATAGCCTGAAACACGCAAGTAGTGGGAGATTAGAAAATTTAGGCTGGGGTTAAAACTCAAAGGTGGTGGAGGGCCGAGTACTTGGTGTAGCGAAACAGTGGACGAAAGAAACACAAGAAAAAGAAAACGAAAGAAAATAAATAAAAGAAGGAAGAAAAATTATGCAGCCATTACCTTAAGAAGAGAGCTCACGCAAGAGAATGATGAAAACAATTTGATGTGGTGATGGAATTTTGTATGTGACTAGTATTTAAGAGGGAGGTATTTGCGTTGATTAGGTGAAAAAAGGCAATAAAATACAATTTGATTTTTGAAACAGCTATGGGAATTTATTACTATCAATTACAAAGAAGAAAAAGGGAAAGAGGATATCCACGCACGCGAATGACAAGGCAAGTAATCTTTGTTTGAAACGGCAAGATGAAATAAGGCACTTATTTCTATTAAATATAAGGAAGCAACGAAAAAGGAATATTTTTACACGCGAATGGTAAGGCACGGTTTGAATTGATTTTTATTAGCTGCGGTAAGAAATTAATGAGCGCGTATTATAGATACAATAATTAATCGAAACATACGCTCAAATTTATAACAAAAGTAACGTATTTAAATTTTATTTGTTTCTTATTTATTCGCTTCTTATATATTTAGTAAAATATACGCTAAAGAATATTTCATCAAATAACGCCCCATTTAATGCCAACTAAATAAAACGAGAACGGATATAAACGTACCAATTTAAAACGTGTAATTAAATAGCTTATTTATACACTATTTCTTACTATATTTATAATTTGATTTGTTTACATTCGTTTGATTTATTTATCATTTAACTAAGAAAACGATGTATATACATATAAAAGAATGTAAAATTTTATTTCTTTTTACACAATCTTTATTACTTAATTTAAAAAGTTTATAACCATTTTTTTTAAAAAAAAAAGCGGAACAAATGTTGTACATATAGTTTAAATAAAGTTTGGAAGAAGAAAAAAGTAGAAAAAAAGGAGGCCATTACAATATTCCTAGCCTTGGGAAATAAAAATGAGAGGAGATGTTTCTGCATGAGAAATAAAGTGAGTAAACTCACGGCAATCAAGTGGAAGAAACGGTCAAGCAATCAATGTTTAAAACAGCAAGAGAAAATGAAGGGATTTGATTCCTATTTAATAAAAAGAATAAGAGGAAAATGAGAACTTTTCCTATCTTCACGTGAATTGATAGGCTATATGTAAGGAACGGCTATGGATTTTGGGGAATAAGTTAAAGTAGGAAATAAATAAATGATTTCAAGAAAAAATGGAAAAGAATTAAAGAAATAGTTTATTAAATTGAAACAAGGCTTAAAAATTTACACACAATACCGCTAGCTTTGGAAAAATTTCTACCACACTTTAAAACAAATAAAAATCAACGAATAAAATAAAAAAAACTAAAATAAAGTGAAAAAGAAAATAAATAAATATATTTTAGGAAAATAGAAAGATAAATAAAGAAAATAGCTTAATTTATTGAAATTAGCTTAAGAAAATTGCAAACATAATCCACTTAACTTTGGGAAATTACTACTCTTCTTAAAAATGGTTTAAAATAAATCTTTGAGAAACAAATAAAGTGAGAATGAGAATAAAATAAGTTCTTAAGAAAACTATAAAAATAAATAAAGAATTTCTTAAATTAATTAAAGTTGGAAATTAGAAATTGTAAACAAAATACAACTTACACTGAAAAATGTCATTACACTTTTAAAAATGTTTTAAAACCAAAATATATACAAAACAAGTTATTTTATTGAAAACATAAATTAGAACATTACATGACCAAATAAAATATTATTTATATAATTTAAAGTAAACAATTTTGTTAAATACAGCAAATTACACACAATAGTTAAAAATGCATACCTTTCACATTATAAATCAGATTTCAACGAAATGAAAAGCAGTGTTCTTAAAATTTTATTTACTTTCAAAATAAAAGATAAAATTGAAAATTTCGAACTTTTAGTTTTTAAATTTAAAAGTCAAAGTTTGACCATATCGACAAAATTCACATTTCCGAAAAATATTCTATTAATTCATATGTGAAATTCTAATCCACACCAAAATTTATATTTTAAATAACAAAATTATCTAAACTAAATAAATAAAACATTTATTAAAATTTTTGGGTTGATACATAGATGGTTTGGATGGCAAGCAAATTGAGAGTAAATGCTAAGAAACAGAAAAGGCATAAGTTAAGGAGAAAGAAACATATATATGTTTTATTCTTAAATGCAAAGGAAAATGAGGAGTTTTGAAATAAGAAATAAATCTTCTTGTACATAATTTGCAAATGAGAAATACACGGCTAGGAAAAGAGTTTGTATGGCTAAAGCGAGAAATAAAGAGGCCATGTAGAAAAAGGCAAGAAATCAAGCTATGACCCGATGGATTTAATTAATTTCTTTCCTTTATATTAACAGTTGTTCTTAATTATATTGAATTTGTTAAATATGTACATTTATTATGATTGAATCCTCAAATAAATTCATTCAGATAAGTTTCATTCTTTTATATTACCTTACGAATAAAATATGCATTTCCACTTTAACATTCCTTCCTTATTTTATTACAAAGTTTATTTTTCTTCATATTAAATTACCAAAATTTTATCAATTTAACAATTTTAATTATTAAAAATTTATAGGTCGTTACACTCTCCCCCACTCAAAACTTTTCATCCTCAGAAAGGAAGAAGGTAGGGGAATAGAAACAACCTGAAAGAAAACTAAATTGAAACTCAAAATAGAATCATTAATCTAAACCATACAAATTCAATTTTAAATTAATAATTGATTTCATCTATTTAATTTCACTTAAGTTAAATTTAACTATTTCAAATTTCATTACTTCGTCTTCCAATTATCTTAAAATAAAAATTTCTAAAATCATAAGTTTGAAAATCATTTGTTATACTCAAAAATGTGTTCAATAAATTAATTTCTTCTTTGTTCCTAATTATAATTAAATTTATTTCTCGCAATATATTTTTATCATCTATGTTAAATATGTTTACACTTATTACAACTGCTTAAATTTATTCTTAGTTCCTTTAACATCATTTTATATTGTAAATTATTACATTACCCTTTTATTCTATTTACCTCTGTTAATCTTTTTATAAATAGAATTTAAGTGTATAACATTTATTATAACCACTCAAATTTTGTTTATAAAATCTTTTTATATTGTATATTATCTAATTACATCGTTAACTTCTGAAAATCAAGGTAAGTATATTGAAATGCAATTGAGTATTATACAAATAAAACTTTCAAATTCAATTATCTCAAGTTTGAATCATTTATTTAAATTTTGATTTTCTTTTTATAATTGAAATTATTCTTCAAGATAAAATTTAAGAACTAAATTTCTGATTCCCTTCAAACCATTTAGAGATAAATAAATACATGTACATAATATGTCAAATCAAATTTAAATCATATATCTATATATTATAAATCAAGTCATATTTTAGAGATTCAAATCAATTAAATTCTCAAGGTAACATTGTAACCAGACTATAGAATGGTCTCTTCACTTCGAAACTCGAAAATGAATGTCGATGATGTTGCAGTCATCGCCAAATTGTTTCCTAGCGACAAAGAGAAAAGCACTGATTTTTAAACCTTTAAAGTTCTTTAGAAACAAATTTCTATTCGAAAATAATTTAAATAATATATCCTTATAAAAATTTAAACATAAGGTTTGAAACCATCGAAAATTGAATTCTCAAGTTCTTCTTTTAAATTCATTTCCGTTTCCAAATTAATTTATAACCATTGTTTATAGTTCACTTATTTATATGAGACAAAACCCATGGTTTATAAGACCATAAATAAAATCAAAGACTATTATCTCTTAACAACTAGTTAAATTAATTATAAAAATTCTAAAAATTATACTTATATATATATATATAATATTAGATTTTTTACCAAATATAGGAATAAAATTTTCAAAACAAGGATAGAGATTCAAATTTGATGGACTCAAATCAAAGAGAATTTTGATTTAAAGATAAGTTGGAATCAAAAGATCCTCTGATTAAATAACAGAATAAGGATCTGGATAAGTTTATATAAATCGCGGCCAACCTTAACCGGGTCAACCGTGACTTAAAGAATAAGATCGATGTGGATTTTCTAGGGTAAATCTACATTCGATCTGAAGAGATAGAGTTAGGAATAACCAAAGATACTAGCATCTAAATCGAGGATAAATATAAATCTCTGGTGAATCAATGCTAATTGTAAAGGAGTTTCACCCCTTTAATAGAATATTGGTGAGACCGCCAATTCACTATAAAGATCATCCGAAGTGGAGTTATGGGATACTCCAGAATCGAAAGAATATGAATAGTGAGGGACACGAATGAACTTTGGAACCGCAGGCAATGTTCCAAAATTCAAAGGAAATCAAATCAAAAGGAAGAGATTCAAGCTCGAATGAAAGTGATTCTGTAAATCAAATTTACCACATATGCTAAGTTTTGCCTAGAGCAAAAGCTTGATACCAAATGTAACGACCTGGTATTTCCAACCATTCGAATCCGCACATGTCGGACTTAAATTGTTTAAAATACCGCTTTGTGAATAAAAATTGGAAAATCTCAGAATATATAGTAAATACATAATCATAGGTCACAGACATAGAGTAAGAAATGCAGCGGAAGTAGAGAAAATAGTAGTTAATGTAGCCACTATCACATAGTCTCAAAATAAGTACGAATTACATAGTCTTAAAAACCATACAGTTTGAAATAACCACAGAAAATCCCAAATTCATTTTTCTCAATTACATAGGCTACGATAAAAGACTGAATATAAAAATAGACAACAGCTTGATAAAGATGATTTCCAGCAGTCCTAGCTCCAGGAAATGAAGTCCGAACTAATACTCAGGCTGACCTGAGCGTAAGAAATAAACACAAACACTCGAGTCAGGACATACATACTTATACAGTGTAAGCTAATTCAAGTGAACTGTAATATGAAGGCAAGTAACTTAAAGGATGCTTTGGACCGCCCATCCTCTAAGGATTCGTTAAAATATTTACTATTTAGTAATATTTCGCTATTATAATAGTGTCTATTTTAAAATAAACTTACTTTTAAATAGCGTTAAGGCTTTACATTTTCCACCTAACACGTAATAGTCCCAGTAGTCTATCCATTATCATAGTCCCTCCTGATCGGGAAGCCGCCGGAGGATAACACACGGGCTACGGGAGAAAACCAAGCTCGTACAAGGCTCGCTAGGGAAAGTGACACGGCACAACTAGGCAATGCCAGGCTAGATATACCAATTACGCTTCCGGACCGGTGGTAACGCATAGCTGCTGCTACTACCCACCTCGAACAACACTCCCAAATCAAAGGTGCGCACCAAACAATCACAAAGTAATAGCATGGCATACGAAGAAGTGTGTCCGATAAGAGGTGCTGCGTCCTTAGCCCGTCGATCTCTCCTGTTTTAGCCACCTTATGCCAACTCACGGGAGTCGGGTCCACGTACATATCTCAATAGAACGTCACCACCATCCTACTTCATTCTGGAATCTCCACCGCATTCACGGTTGTCAAAGTGGTTTTCGGTATCGACAGATAGTATGCCCATATCCGATCCTGGTCTCTTTAACAACCAACGTTATTATTACCCATGGTTATAAATTTCAAAATGGTTATTAAGCCAAAATACTTCATTTTAACCTTTAAAAGTGAAGTTAATCTATTTACAAATCAAATATCCAAAAATCTCCATTTCAGCCACTGCAACACTTAACAAGTGCTATTGTAGCCCTTTTCAATATTCAGGTTTAGCTTTAAATTTCGCAACCACAGCACTTACCAAGTACTGCAATAGCCTTTAATTAATTTTAGCCTTTAGTTTATAAGCATCAGCTACGGCACTTACAAAGTGCGGTAACATCCCTTACAACAGAATCTAAGTAAATTAAAATTTTAAACTTTAATATATATTCGGCAATAATTTAATTTAAACCAATTTAACTTATAATAACATATGTTTTACTTTAACATTGTTGTTTAAATTACTCAATAATTTATGATTTTTATAAAGTAAATTTCACAAACAAATATAAAACTTCTCAAGGCTTCACTTATTTAAGTCAAATGCACAAATTTCTTGTCTTGGTATTCAAAATTTACTTTAACAATTAAGTTTAATTACCATTTCAAAATATAACTTATTTTCCAATTTATTTCTTAACTTACCCTTTTTCTCTTAATCCAAACTTCACTTTTCTAAGTTTAGTTACATTCAAAATTTTATTTTTATGCATTTAGTTTATTAACCATTTAATTCATAAAAAATTCTAACAACACCTTATTTATCCATTTTAAATTCAATTTATTATAATTTATTTACTTAACTTGAATTTCATTCCTTTACAAAAATCAAAATTCCAAAATATATTTATATTTCAATTTTCAACTTAACCATTCATTTATTTGTATATTAACTTGTATAAAATCACTAACAATCATTTTAATTCAATTTAAATCAAATAATATAACATACAAATTTAAAATACTTAAATTTTTCCAGAAATATATATATATATATATATATATATATATATATATATATATATATCAGGTAAATAGGCACAAGGAAGAAGTTGCAAAAAAATTTAGTCTAAGGGACAACAAGTTTGCTTTTTAGCCTGAAGGACACTTTTTAGTGTAAACTGAAAATGATAGTTACAACTATCATTCTATGATTTACACTAAAAAGTGTCCTTCAGCCTAAAAAATAAACTTCTTGTCCCTGAAACTAATTTTTTTTCTAACTTTTTCCTTTAGCCTAAGAACCTTTATATATATATATATATATATATACATATATATATATATAACCACGGGTGTGTATAATATTTTCTACCCTAAGTCAAGTGATATGGATAATATATCATTTCAATCCGTAAATTACAAAAATCCGGGTTCTATCATTTCAAACCCGCAATCACAAGTTAAATAAACAAATAATAAATAAATATCGTTTAGGCCTATCATTTCAGCCCATAACGATTCTACTCTATAGGGAACTTGTAGTGATAAACAGGAATAAATAAACAATATAGCGGCATAAAATATAGCAACAGATAATATTACGGATGATGTGAAAATTTTATAACAGGGTTTTAACATCATAAAATTTAAATCACCGGCCAGTAAAATATAACATAACCATTCTACAATTTTACTTGTTATTAAATTACAATTCTATAATTCTGTTTGTCAAGCGTGAATACTCACCTCTACGACGCTGAAGGTTAGATTCAAAACGATATCCACACCAGAACAAACGTACATAAGGCACGATCAAATTTTAGCGGAGGCGACGATCAGATTCAAATCTTGAAACAAAACGAATAAAACTAATTACGTGAATTAAATTACAATAATATCAAATTTAATAAAGCAAAACTGAAAAGCTAGATTGAATAAAAATGATATGATTAACCAATAACTCGATCCCTTCACCACACGATTTAACCCACACCGTAAATCTCGGCTACTTACCATATTCAAGGCTAGAGAAGCACGTACGCAGAGGGATGCTGAGGTATATAGGCTCAGATTTAATTATGCATAGGTGGCGCATGCATTAATATACAATTTTTTTATAGCCTGAAACACGCAAGCAGTGGGAGATTGGAAAATTTAGGCTGGGGTTAAAACTCAAAGGTGGTGGAGGGACGAGTACTTGGTGTAGCAAAACAATGGACAAAAGAAACACAAGAAAAAGAAGAAGAAAGAAAATAAATAAAAGAAGGAAGAAAAATTGTGCAGCCATTACCTGAAGCAGAGAGCTCACGCAAGAGAAGGATGAAAACAATTTGATATGGTGATGGAATTTTGTACGTGACTAGTATTTAAGAGGGAGGTATTTGCATTGACTAGGTGAAAAAGGCAAGAAAAGACAATTTGATTTTTGAAACGGCTATGAGAATTTATTACTGTCAATTACAAATAAGAAAAAGGGAAAGAGGATATCCATGCACGCGAATGACAAGGCAAGTAATCATTGTTTGAAACGGCAAGATGAAATAAGGCATTTATTCCTATTAAATATAAGGAAGCAACAGAAAGGGAATATTTTTACACGCGAATGGTAAGGCAAGGTTTGAATTGATTTTTATTAGCTACGGTAAGAAATTAATGAGCGCGTATTATAGATGCAATAATTAATCGAAACATAGGCCCAAATTTATAACAAAAGTAACGTATTTAAATTTTATTCGTTTCTTATTTATTCGCTTCTTATATATTTAGTAAAATATACGCTAAAGAATATTTCATCAAATAACGTCCCATTTAATGTAACAACCCGCATATTTAACGATATTATTTTTAAATATTTTATTTAAATATTTTATCGTTAGTCGGATTTTAGTCCGAAAAGCTACTTTTTGCATACGGTCGAATTAGGACTCGGGACCACTCCCATTGAGTTTAAAATGCCGTTTGCGACCTTTTTGAGTATAAGCTTCGATATGTTTGGAGAAAGTTGATTTTTGCTACTTTTCACTTTGGGTTTGGTTTTGGGCTCAGCCCTATGTTAACTTATGCTCAAATCTGAGCCACTCTCCCCCACTCACCCTCATTCTCTTCTCTTTTCAGTTTTTATAACATTAATGGTGGAAGAGATTGGAAATTAAAACTCCAAAACCCTAGTTTCTCTTGCAAATCAAATTCCTAGCTCCAAACTCAAGAAGAACCCATTGGTAAGCTTCTCTTCTTCTTCTCCAACTTATTCTCTTACCAATTTTAGAAATTCCTAAACCTAATTTTGGGAATGTTCTTGTTTTTGAGCTTAGATTCAAGCTCAATTGGGTTGTGTTAAAGAGAGGTTGATTCTCCATTTGCTTTCAAGCTTCTTCTTGTTCGATTTTGTGAAAAGGTGAGATTTTTATCTCACATCTATGACTATAATTATCTTTGGTTGTTGGGTATGAATTCCTAACACTTATTCATGTGCATTTGCTCTTGATTTGGATTGGTTTTGTGAATATTCCAATTTTTGGGTTTTTAAGTCAAATTTGTGTGGAAATCCTTTTAAGGATGTTTGATCATGCTTTTGGCGATGCATCGAGGAGCATATAGGGCCGGGTTGCAGATTGGCATAAACCCTTAGAGCCAATGTTCGTCCGGTTGCATTTTGGAAGAGTTTGCTCTTTATTTGAATAAGGCTGAAAAACAGCCCAGGCATGCTTCAGTTGACTGAAAACTCTGTTCAGTCGACTGAACCTGGAACCCGAAAGTTTCCAGGCATGATTCAGTCGACTGAAAAACTCTGCACAGTCGACTGAAACTGGAAACAGAAAGTTTCCTGAATCTGGAAAATTTCCAGGCATAGGGTCAGTCGACTGAAAACTCTGTTCAGTCGACTGAACCTGTTGTTTGAGTCCATTTTTGCCTTTTTGGATTGAATTTCCAATTTAAATCGATTCGTGATGATCCTATTTGTTGTTATCATTTATTATGACCTTGATGACTCCTTTTTAGGGATTTTTGAATATCCATTTCGATGGATTCTTTATCGGTTTCTTTGGATTTTATTCACATCTTCGTATGTGAATTTTAGTGATCGATTGTTCCTACAATCTTCTTTGTGATTTGTCACTTTAAAAATATAAAGGTTTTCTATACTAGTAGTAAATATCAAAACTCTTTCTTCAAATGATTTCAACTCTACTTTAATACCAAATTCGTTTATAAAACAGTTTTCCAATCTATTAGTATATACAAACCTTTACCTCACTCATATGAGAAATCTAATTAAACGACTTAGTAAAACGAGTGGTATGAAACGCTTGCGTTTACTTTGTTGGTTAATTCTTGGACTTGTTCGATAGAAACTCTTGTGACAATTTTCTAGTGGAGATCTACAATTTGTTCGTAAATATTTAAGTTAAGCAAGTGGTTATGGGACATGAAGCTAAACTCATATATTTACTAGCTTAGTGTAATTGACACTTCTCGATGATCATAACGATCATTTTTGTGATTTAGACTAGCAGTTGTGCGATGTCTCTTTGTCTGCTTTGTGGAGTTTCGACTCAAATTTGGTGGGGTAGCAACCCACGGTCTTCGGACCATTCGTGTGTCAGGTCTTCGGACCATTCGTGTGTCAAATTAATGGCTAGCTACCATGAGATAGCTTCTCGTTCATGTGTTACAGCTGTTGGTGAGTTTTCATGCTCCCGTTCATGTGATAGGCCTCCCCCCTTTATTTTGTGAAATTTCTGGATTTCGTGTGTCGAATTCTGGAGTTTATACTTCACCTATTTTTGTGATTTCTATTGATATGATTTATCAATTCTTGTGCATAGGTGAATTTGTGTGTCATTGACTAGATTTCTTGTGTTGATTTCTGGAATTTATGTTTCGCCAACTTTGTGATTTCTATTGATATGATTTATCAATTCTTGTGCATAGGTGAATTCGTGTGTCATTAACTTGTTGTGAATACAAGTTTTGGGTATGATACCCTTTTTGGATCTTCGAGAAGATTCTTTGATATTGATTAATCGTTTGTTGATTATCATACATACTTATAGTAGTATGCCATTATGGATATTATACGCCTATGCCATATCTTATATGTCATTTATTGTGGCTTGGTGAATGAAATTAGGAGTATGACATTCCTTTTTATCTTGAGTAGATTATCGTGATATCGATTAATCTCTTGTTGATTTTCAATTACTTATATATATCACAGCTTGGCATTGTGATTATTATGTGTTTATTCATATCTCCTATTCTATATCATGTTATCTGATATTTATAGTTAGACTGATCCGTTTATTATTTTCTTATAAATAATACTCGGGTCAGACCGAGATGTTGCAGGTGCTTCGACTTGACTTCTCTCCGGGGATCCATTACTCTGACCTTTTGCTTACTACTTAGATTAGTAGTTTTTGTTGTATACATTTGAGATACAGACTCCATAATGTATACTTATTCTTTTGTGTAGTTCATGTAACTATTCTTTTGTGATATTGTGGATCTCTTTAGACCACTACTCTGATGAACACTTTCATGTGTTATATTCATATCTATTTCCGCCTTTGTGATATGAATTGTCTGTGACTGATTTGTGTTATGCTTATTTCTATATTTATTTCCGAAGATATTATAGCCACCGTGTGGTAGCTTTGAGTTTGTGTCGGTATGTCGGATTTACTCTTGAAATAGAATGCATGCTATACTACCTGACATATCGAGGCTCGCACAAAGCAATTACACGGATGGTCGCTCCTCAACAGCCTTATTCTCCGTGCTAGTTGACAGCATTACTCCGTAGTGTTCTTGGCTAGCGTGGGTATAGAGGTGGGGCGTCACAGCTTGGTATCAGAGCCAAATTTCGGAACAATATGGAATATTATAACAAGGATCATTGTCCTAAGTCCATCTTAGGAGTCGTGCTTTAGGATTTAATTCGAGTCTTCGTACCGATTCATCCTATTTTCCTTATGATTCCTTGTTTATCTATCAAGATTGCTTGATATTCAATTTGGTGAATAACATTTTTCTTCTTCTTCTTTCTTTCTAAAGGAAGAGAAATGTCTAGACCAGGCCGCCCCAGAGCCGTGCCATCTAGCACTCCACCCCAGGATGGAGTTTTTATGACTGCTCAACAGCTTCTTGATTTGGTAACTAATGCTCAAGCAGCTGGAGCTAACCCGGAACCTACTCACCCAAAGTCGGGATTTACACGCTTGTGCGGCGATTACACCAATTTGGATGGGGAGCCATTCAAAGGTTCCGAAACTGTTATTGAAGTCCAAGCTTGGCTTAGAACATGCGATCGCGTCTTTTCTCGCATGAATCTTATTGACCTTCACCGAGTTCAGGTGGCCTCTAGTATGCTCCGAGAAAGAGCATTGGACTGGTACGAGCTTCTTATTTCTAAGGTTAATGAAGCGGATCTCACTTGGGAGAAATTCCGAGAACGCTTCGAGTTGAAATTCATACCGGAAGCTGAGAAAGTGACATTGGCTCGACGATTTATAGACCTTGTTCAAGGTGAGTCCTCCATGACTGATTACGTCGCCTCTTTCGAGCCGCTTTCCAAATATGGGGTTGAATACATCAACACCCCTCTTAAGAAGAATCAGAGATTCGTCTATGGCTTAAACAAAAGTCTCAAGAAGCCATTACTTCTAAAGTTAGAAGTTTCTTTCGACCAACTCGTTGATATTGCTCTTCGTCTTGAAGAGGCGGATAAGGAGAATGATGTTGAAGTGGTGGGTTCCAAACCGAACTTCAACAACAAGAAGAGGGCAAGCAAATTCAAAGGTCCTTATCCCAATAAGAAATGGAGGCAAGCAACTCCTGCTGAAAAGACCTTTTCCTCTACTCAAGGGAAATGCTATAATTGTGGATCGAAAGACCATTTTGCGAACAAGTGTTCAAAGCCTCGTACTTGTCGCTATTGCAAAAGCCCGGACCATTTTATGCATGTATGTCCCAAACTTCAAAATAGGAGGGAGGGAAAGCTTAATGTTGCTCAAGCCCCTGGCAACACATCTCGTGGCCAAGGTATTTCTCATTCTATTCTGGATGGAATTATTTTATTTCATGATCGTCCTATTCGAGTTCTTTTTGATACGAGTGCATCCCATTCTTTTATATCAAAAGAACTTGTTGATACCTTTCCTTTGGATGTTTTGTGTTTAATGACTTCTTTGAGAATTGCGAATCCGGTTGGTGGATCCGCAACAATCAGTTTATTGTGTAAAGATGTCGAGATTATTTTGTGTGATTTTTCTTTCCGAGCCGATTTGCATGTCATGCGTTATTTAGGCTTTGGAATGATTTTGGGAATGGATTGGCTTAACCGTTATGAAGCTCATATCCTATGTCCTCAGTGGACTATTCATCTTCGACATCCTCAATCTGTTAATCAGATTTCTATTAATCTTAAAGATTCAGATTCCAGCTTGGTTGCATCTTTATATTCTTTAAATCCTCGTGATGACGATGAGGGTGATATTATTTCTCTTATTCACGCCATTTGTGAATTTTCCGACATATTCGAGCCCGTTTTAGGATTACCACCTAAGCGAGCAATTGAGTTCAGAATTAACCTTATTCCTGGAGCTCAACCTATCACTCGTCCTCCTTATCGTATGTCCAATAAAGAAAACGAGGAGATGCGTAAACAATTATCTGAATTGGAAACAAAGCAATTTATTCGCTCTAGTTCCTCGCCTTGGGGAGCTTCGGCTATCTTCGTGAAGAAATCCGATGGAACACTTAGGCTTTGCGTTGACTACCGCAAGCTTAATGATCTTACTATCAAAAATAAATATCCTTTACCTCGGATAGATGATCTATTCGATCAACTTAGTGGTGCTAGAGTCTTTTCACAATTAGACTTAGCTACTGGATTTCATCAGCTTCGTATTGCAGAGGATAGTATTCCATTGACCTCGTTCCGTACTCGTTATGGATCTTATGAATGGCTTGTGATGCCATTTGGGTTAACGAATGCCCCAGCTTATTTCGTTGACTTAATGAATCGAGTTTTTAAAGACTTTCTCGATCGATTTGTTCTCATCTTTATTGATGATATTCTTGTGTATTCTAAAACCGAGGAGGAGCATGAAAACATCATCGGATTGTGTTGGAAACTCTTAGGAGTAATCAATTAAAGGCAAAATTTTCTAAGTGCCACTTTTGGCAATCTCGTGTGAAGTTTCTCGGTCACATTATTTCCGAATCCGGAATTTCCGTGAATCCTTCAAAGATTGAAGCGATTCAAGAATGGAAGAGACCGGAGAGTGTGACAGAGATTCGTAGTTTTCTTGGATTGGCGGGCTATTACCGTCGTTTTATTAAAGGCTTTTCTAAAATTGCCGTGCCTCTCACTAGCTTGACGAAGAAAGGTGTTAAATACATTTCGTCGGACAAATGTGAAGCTTCTTTTCAGAAATTAAAAGAGCTTCTTTCTGATGCTCCTATTCTTGTTATTCCCGAGGGGAATCAGGATTTCGTTGTTTATACCGATGCTAGTCGCATTGGTTTGGGTGCCGTTCTTATGCAAAGAGAACGTGTTATTGCTTATGCTTCTAGGCAATTAAAGCCTGCTGAGACTAGGTATGCCACTCATGATTTAGAGCTCGCGGCTATTGTTTTGCTCTTCGGATTTGGCGTCATTATCTTTTAGGAGAGAAATTTGTTCTATACACGGATCATAAGTCTTTGAAATATTTATTTTCTCAAAAAGAACTTAATTTACGTCAACAACGTGGGCTCGAGTTCCTTGCTCCTTATGATCTTGATATTCTTTATACTCCGGGAAAGGGTAATCGTGTCGCCGACGCTCTTAGCCGTAAACAACAAGCTGTTGTTTCTATGATGATATCCGAATGGAACGATCTCGAGATCTTATCCACTTGTGAGATTCGAGAGCGTGTTCCCGATTTATGTTCATCTCTTGCTTTATGTAGCCTTGAGGCTCATCCTTCTCTTTTAGACCGCATTCTTGAAGCTCAAAGGCTAGATCCTGAATTGGCTCTTCTTGGCCAAAATATTAGGGATAAAATTGATATTAAAGGATTAAAAGACTTTGATATCGATTCTCGTAGCGGCATTCAGAGGTTTGGTAGACTTGTCGTGCCAAATATTGGTGATCTTCGTGAAGATATTTTAGAAGATTCTCATCGTTCTAAAGTTACCATTCATCCCGGTGGTAGTAAAATGTACGCGGATATGAAGCGACTTTATTATTGGGAGGGAATGAAACTCGATATTGCTAACTTTGTTAAGTGTTGCATGACTTTCCAACTCGTTAAGGCCGAACATCAAAGGCCCGGTGGGTTATTGCAACCTTTAGAAATTCCAGTTTGGAAGTGGGATCAAATTTCCATGGATTTTGTAGATGGCCTTCCCCGTTCTTGTTTGGGTCATGATAGCTTATGGGTGATTGTAGATAGGCTTACTAAATCTGTCCATTTTATTCTCGTTTGGTCTAACCGAACCGTTCCTCTTTTAGCCAAACTCTTTATCAAAGAGATTGTTAAATTTCATGGAGTTCCTACTTCTATAGTTAGTGATCGTGATCCATTGTTTACTAGTGGATTTTGGAAGAGTCTTCAAAAAGCTTTAGGAACGAAGCTTAATTTTAGCACCGCTTATCACCCCCAGTCCGATGGACAAACCGAGCGTGTTAATCAAACTCTTGAAGATCTTCTTCGTGCTTGTGTGCTTGATTTCGGTGGAAGTTGGGAAGATCATATTTCTCTTGTTGAATTTTCTTATAATAATAGCTTCCAATCTAGTATTGGTATGGCACCTTTTGAGGCACTCTACGGAAGGCCATGCCGATCTCCTTCTTGTTGGCTTGAGGCCGGTGAGAAGCTGGCTTTAGGTCCAAATTTTATTCGTGATTCCATAGAAAAGATTGATCTTATTCGTCATAGGATGAAAGAAGCCCAGAGTAGACAAAAATCCTATGCCGATAACCGGAGAAGGAAGTTAGAATTTTCTGTGGGAGATCTTGTGTTCATTCGTGTGGCACCTATGAAAGGTGTTGTACGTTTCAGTCGATCGGGAAAACTAGCGCCTCGATATATTGGGCCATTTCCTATCACCGAACGTATTAGTTCCATGGCTTATCGCCTTTTATTACGGGCTCAGTTTTCTGCTATGCATGGCGTGTTTCACGTTTCTCAACTTCGAAAATGTCTTCGAGATTCCGATTCTGTTCTTGAGCCCAGTGTTGTGGAAGAGATTGAAGTTTCGCCTAATTTAACTTATGAGCAACATCCTATTCGTATCATTGCTTCGGAAGTCAAACGACTTCGAAATAAAGATGTTCCGCTTGTTAAAGTTCAATGGTCTTCAAATCCTAAGGATTGTTCTTGGGAATCTAGAGAGTACATCGAGCAAACACATCCGGACTTACTTTATTGTGCTCTTTGAGGTGAACTTCTTATTTCAAACTTCTTTTGTGTTGAATATGCCTTTATGGTTGTTACTATATATATCTTCTTCTTAAAATATTGCAAGGACACAATTTCTTTAAGGAGGGGAATCTGTAACAACCCGCATATTTATCGATTTTATATTTAAATATTTTATTTAAATATTTTATCGTTAGTCGGATTTTAGTCCAAAAAGCTACTTTTCCATACGGTCGAATTAGGACTCGGGACCACTCCCATTGAGGTTAAAATGCCGTTTGCGACCTTTTTGAGTATAAGCTTCGATATGTTTGGAGAAAGTTGATTTTTGCTACTTTTCACTTTGGGTTTGGTTTTGGGCTCAGCCCTATGTTAACTTATGCTCAAATCTGAGCCACTCTCCCCCACTCACCCTCATTCTCTTCTCTTTTCAGTTTTTATAACATTAATGGTGGAAGAGATTGGAAATTAAAACTCCAAAACCCTAGTTTCTCTTGCAAATCAAATTCCTAGCTCCAAACTCAAGAAGAACCCATTGGTAATCTTCTCTTCTTCTTCTCCAACTTATTCTCTTACCAATTTTAGAAATTCCTAAACCTAATTTTGGGAATGTTCTTGTTTATGAGCTTAGATTCAAGCTCAATTGGGTTGTGTTAAAGAGAGGTTGATTCTCCATTTGCTTTCAAGCTTCTTCTTGTTCGATTTTGTGAAAAGGTGAGATTTTTATCTCACATCTATGACTATAATTATCTTTGGTTGTTGGGTATGAATTCCTAACACTTATTCATGTGCATTTGCTCTTGATTTGGATTGGTTTTGTGAATATTCCAATTTTTGGGTTTTTAAGTCAAATTTGTGCGGAAATCCTTTTATGGATGTTTGATCATGCTTTTGGTGATGCATCGAGGAGCATATAGGGCCGGGTTGCCGATTGGCATAAACCCTTAGAGCCAATGTTCGTCCGGTTGCATTTTGGAAGAGTTTGCTCTTCATTTGAATAAGGCTGAAAAACAGCCCAGGCATGATTCAGTCGACTGAAAACTCTGTTCAGTCGACTGAACGTGGAACCCGAAAGTTTCAAGGCATGATTCAGTCGACTGAAAAACTCTGCACAGTCGACTGAAACTGGAAACAAAAAGTTTCCTGAACCTGAAAAATTTCCAAGCACAGGGTCAGTCGACTGAAAACTCTGTTCAGTCGACTGAACCTGTTGTTTGAGTCCATTTTTGCCTTTTTGGATTGAATTTCCAATTTAAATCGATTCGTGATGATCCTATTTGTTGTTATCATTTATTATGACCTTGATGACTCCTTTTTAGGGATTTTTGAATATCCATTTCGATGGATTCTTTATCGGTTTCTTTGGATTTTATTCACATCTTCGTATGTGAATTTTAGTGATCGATTGTTCCTACAATCTTCTTTGTGATTTGTCACTTTAAAAATATAAAGGTTTTCTATACTAGTAGTAAATATCAAAACTCTTTCTTCAAATGATTTCAACTCTACTTTAATACCAAATTCGTTTATAAAACAGTTTTCCAATCTATTAGTATATACAAACCTTTACCTCACTCCTATGAGAAATCTAATTAAACGACTTAGTAAAACGAGTGGTATGAAACGCTTGCGTTTACTTTGTTGGTTAATTCTTGGACTTGTTCGATAGAAACTCTTGTGACAATTTTCTAGTGGAGATCTACAATTTGTTCGTAAATATTTAAGTTAAGCAAGTGGTTATGGGACATGAAGCTAAACTCATATATTTACTAGCTTAGTGTAATTGACACTTCTCGATGATCATGACGATCATTTTTGTGATTTAGACTAGCAGTTGTGCGATGTCTCTTTGTCTGCTTTGTGGAGTTTCGACTCAAATTTGGTGGGGTAGCAACCCACGGTCTTCGGACCATTCGTGTGTCAGGTCTTCGGACCATTCGTGTGTCAAATTAATGGCTAGCTACCATGAGATAGCTTCTCGTTCATGTGTTACAGCTGTTGGTGAGTTTTCATGCTCCCGTTCATGTGATAGGCCTCCCCCCTTTATTTTGTGAAATTTCTGGATTTCGTGTGTCGAATTCTGGAGTTTATACTTCACCTATTTTTGTGATTTCTATTGATATGATTTATCAATTCTTGTGCATAGGTGAATTTGTGTGTCATTGACTGGATTTCTTGTGTTGATTTCTGGAATTTATGTTTCGCCAACTTTGTGATTTCTATTGATATGATTTATCAATTCTTGTGCATAGGTGAATTCGAGTGTCATTAACTTGTTGTGAATACAAGTTTTGGGTATGATACCCTTTTGGATCTTCGAGAAGATTCTTTGATATTGATTAATCGTTTGTTGATTATCATTTACATACTTATAGTAGTATGCCATTATGGATATTATACGCCTATGCCATATCTTATATGTCATTTATTGTGGCTTGGTGAATGAAATTAGGAGTATGGCATTCCTTTTTATCTTGAGTAGATCATCGTGATATTGATTAATCTCTTGTTGATTTTCAATTACTTATATATATATATATATATATATATCACAGCTTGGCATTGTGGTTATTATGTGTTTAGTCATATCTCCTATTCTATATCATGTTATCTGATATTTATAGTTAGACTGATCCATTTATTATTTTCTTATAAATAATACTCGGGTCAGACCGAGATGTTGCAGGTGCTTCGACTTGACTTCTCTTCGGGGATCCATTACTCTGACCTTTTGCTTACTACTTAGATTAGTAGTTTTTGTTGTATACATTTGAGATACAGACTCCATAATGTATACTTATTCTTTTGTGTAGTTCATATAACTATTCTTTTGTGATATTGTGGATCTCTTTAGACCACTACTCTGATGAACACTTTCATGTGTTATATTCATATCTATTTCCGCCTTTGTGATATGAATTATCTGCGACTGATTTGTGTTATGCTTATTTCTATATTTATTTCCGAAGATATTATAGCCACCGTGTGGTAGCTTTGAGTTTGTGTCAGTATGTCAGATTTCCTCTTGAAATAGAATGCATGCTATACTACCTGACATATCGAGGCTCGCACAAAGCAATTATACGGATGGTCGCTCCTCAACAGCCTTATTCTCCGTGCTAGTCGACAGCATTACTCCGTAGTGTTCTTGGCTAGCGTGGATATAGAGGTGGGGCGTCACAGCTTGGTATCAGAGCCAAACTTCGGAACAATATGGAATATTATAACAAGGATCATTGTCCTAAGTCCATCTTAGGATTCGTACTTTAGGATTTAATTCGAGTCTTCGTACCGATTCATCCTATTTTCCTTATGATTCCTTGTTTATCTATCAAGATTGCTTGATATTCAATTTGGTGAATAACCTTTTTCTTCTTCTTTCTTTCTAAAGGAAGAGAAATGTCTAGACCAGGCCGCCCCAGAGCCGTGCCATCTAGCACTCCACCCCAGGATGGAGTTTTTATGACTGCTCAACAGCATCTTGATTTGGTAACTAATGCTCAAGCAGCTGGAGCTAACCCAGAACCTACTCACCCAAAGTCGGGATTTGCACGCTTGTGCGACGATTACACCAATTTGGATGGGGAGCCATTCAAAGGTTCCGAAACTGTTATTGAAGTCCAAGCTTGGCTTAGAACATGCGATCGCGTCTTTTCTCGCATGAATCTAATTGACCTTCACCGAGTTCAGGTGGCCTCTAGTATGCTCCGAGAAAGAGCATTGGACTGGTACGAGCTTCTTATTTCTGAGGTTAATGAAGTGGATCTCACTTGGGAGAAATTCCGAGAACGCTTCGAGTTGAAATTCGTACCGGAAGCTGAGAAAGTGACATTGGCTCGACGATTTATAAACCTTGTTTAAGGTGAGTCCTCTGTGACTGATTATGTCGCCTCTTTCGAGTCGCTTTCCAAATATGGGGTTGAATACATCAACACCCCTCTTAAGAAGAATCAGAGATTCGACTATGGCTTAAACAAAAGTCTCAAGAAGCCATTACTTCTAAAGTTAGAAGTTTCTTTCGACCAACTCGTTGATATTGCTCTTCGTCTTGAAGAGGCGGATAAGGAGAATGATGTTGAAGTGGTGGGTTCCAAACCATACTTCAACAACAAGAAGAGGGCAAGCAAATTCAAAGGTGCTTATCCCAATAAGAAATGGAGGCAAGCAACTCCTGCTGAAAAGACCTTTTCCTCTACTCAAGGGAAATGCTATAATTGTGGATCGAAAGACCATTTTGCGAACAAGTGTTCAAAGCCTCGTACTTGTTGCTATTGCAAAAGCCCGGACCATTTTATGCATGTATGTCCCAAACTTCAAAATAGGAGGGAGGGAAAGCTTAAAGTTGCTCAAGCCCCTGGCAACACATCTCATGGCCAAGGTATTTCTCATTCTATTATGGATGGAATTATTTTATTTCATGATCGTCCTATTCGAATTCTTTTTGATACGGATGCGTCCCATTCTTTTATATCAAAAGAACTTGTTGATACCTTTCCTTTGGATGTTTTGTGTTTAATGACTTCTTTGAGAATTGCGAATCCGGTTGGTGGATCCGCAACAATCAGTTTATTGTGTAAAGATGTCGAGATTATTTTGTGTGATTTTTCTTTCCGAGCCGATTTGCATGTCATGCGTTATTTAGGCTTTGGAATGATTTTGGGAATGGATTGGCTTAACCATTATGAAGCTCATATCCTATGTCCTGAGCGGACTATTCATCTTCGACATCCTCAATCTGTTAATCAGATTTCTATTAATCTTAAAGATTCAGATTCCAGCTTGGTTGCATCTTTATATTATTTAAATCCTCGTGATGACGATGATGACGCTGAGGGTGATATTATTTCTCTTATTCACATCGTTTGTGAATTTTCCGACATATTCGAGCTCTTTTTAGGATTACCACCTAAGCGAGCAATTGAGTTCAGAATTAACCTTATTCCTGGAGCTCAACCTATCACTCGTTCTCCTTATCGTATGTCCAATAAAGAAAACGAGGAGATGCGTAAACAATTATCTGAATTGGAAACGAAGCAATTTATTCGCTCTAGTTCCTCGCCTTGGGGATCTTTGGCTATCTTCGTGAAGAAATCCGATGGAACACTTAGGCTTTGCGTTGACTACCGCAAGCTTAATGATCTTACTATCAAAAATAAATATCCTTTACCTCGGATTGATGATCTATTCGATCAATTTAGTGGTGCTAGAGTCTTTTCACAATTAGACTTAGCTACTGGATTTCATCAGCTTCGTATTGCAGAGGATAGTATTCCATTGACCTCGTTCCGTACTCGTTATGGATCTTATGAATGGCTTGTGATGCCATTTGGGTTAACGAATGCCCCAGCTTATTTCGTTGACTTAATGAATCGAGTTTTTAAAGACTTTCTCGATCGATTTGTTCTCATCTTTATTGATGATATTCTTGTGTATTCTAAAACCGAGGAGGAGCATGAAAACATCATCGGATTGTGTTGGAAACTCTTAGGAGTAATCAATTAAAGGCAAAATTTTCTAAGTGCCACTTTTGGCAATCTTGTGTGAAGTTTCTCGATCACTTTATTTCCGAATCCAGTATTTCCGTGAATCCTTCAAAGATTGAAGCGATTCAAGATTGGAAGAGACCGGAGAGTGTGACAGAGATTCGTAATTTTCTTGGATTGGCGGGCTATTACCGTCGTTTTATTAAAGGCTTTTCTAAAATTGTCGTGCCTCTCACTAGCTTGACGAAGAAAGGTGTTAAATACATTTGGTCGGAAAAATGTGAAGCTTCTTTTCAGAAATTAAAAGAGCTTCTTTCTGATGCTCCTATTCTTGTTATTCCCGAGGGGAATCAGGATTTCGTTGTTTATACCGATGCTAGTCGCGTTGGTTTGGGTGCCGTTCTTATGCAAAGAGAACGTGTTATTGCTTATGCTTCTAAGCAATTAAAGCCTGCTGAGACTAGATATGCCACTCATGATTTAGAGCTTGCGGCTATTGTTTTGCTCTTCGGATTTGGCGTCATTATCTTTTAGGAGAGAAATTTGTTCTATACACGGATCATAAGTCTTTGAAATATTTATTTTCTCAAAAAGAACTTAATTTACGTCAACAACGTTGGCTCGAGTTCCTTGCTCCTTATGATCTTGATATTCTTTATACTCCCGAAAAGGGTAATCGTGTCGCCGATGCTCTTAGCCGTAAACAACAAGCTGTTGTTTCTATGATGATATCCGAATGGAACGATCTCGAGATCTTATCCACTTGTGAGATTCGAGAGCGTGTTCCCGATTTATGTTCGTCTCTTGCTTTATGTAGCCTTGAGGCTCATCCTTCTCTTTTAGACCGCATTCTTGAAGCTCAAAAGCTAGATCCTGAATTGGCTCTTCTTGGCCAAAATATTAGGGATAAAATTGATATTGAAGGATTAAAAGACTTTGATATCGATTCTCGTGGCGGCATTCGGAGGTTTGGTAGACTTGTCGTGCCAAATATTGGTGATCTTCGTGAAGATATTTTAGAAGATTCTCATCGTTCTAAATTTACCATTCATCCCGGTAGTAGTAAAATGTACGCGGATATGAAGCGACTTTATTATTGGGAGGGAATGAAACTCGATATTGCTAACTTTGTTAAGTGTTGCATGACTTGCCAACTCGTTAAGGCCGAACATCAAAGGCCCGGTGGGTTATTGCAACCTTTAGAAATTCCAGTTTGGAAGTGGGATCAAATTTCCATGGATTTTATAGATGGCCTTCCCCGTTCTTGTTCGGGTCATGATAGCTTATGGGTGATTGTAGATAGGCTTACTAAATCTGCCCATTTTATTCTCGTTCGGTCTAACCGAACCGTTCCTCTTTTGGCCAAACTCTTTATCAAAGAGATTGTTAAATTTCATGGAGTTCCTACTTCTATAGTTAGTGATCGTGATCCATTGTTTACTAGTGGATTTTGGAAGAGTCTTCAAAAAGCTTTAGGAACGAAGCTTAATTTTAGCACTGCTTATCACCCCCAGTCCGATGGACAAACCGAGCGTGTTAATCAAACTCTTGAAGATCTTCTTCGTGCTTGTGTGCTTGATTTTGGTGGAAGTTGGGAAGATCATATTTCTCTTGTTGAATTTTCTTATAATAATAGCTTCCAATCTAGTATTGGTATGGCACCTTTTGAGGCACTCTACGGAAGGCCATGCCGATCTCCTTCTTGTTGGCTTGAGGCCGGTGAGAAGCTGGCTTTAGGTCCAAATTTTATTCGTGATTTCACAGAAAAGATTTATCTTATTCGTCATAGGATGAAAGAAGCCCAGAGTAGACAAAAATCCTATGCCGATAACCGGAGAAGGAAGTTAGAATTTTCTGTGGGAGATCTTGTGTTCATTCGTGTGGCACCTATGAAAGGTGTTGTACGTTTCAGTCGATCGGGAAAACTAGCGCCTCGATATATTGGGCCATTTCCTATCACCGAACGTATTGGTTCCATGGCTTATCGCCTTTTATTACCGGCTCAGTTTTCTGCTATGCACGACGTGTTTCACGTTTCTCAACTTCGGAAATGTCTTCGAGATTCCGATTCTGTTCTTGAGCCCAGTGTTGTGGAAGAGATTGAAGTTTCGCCTAATTTAACTTATGAGCAACATCCTATTCGTATCATTGCTTCGGAAGTCAAACGACTTCGAAATAAAGATGTTTCGCTTGTTAAAGTTCAATGGTCTTCAAATCCTAAGGATTGTTCTTGGGAATCTAGAGAGTACATCGAGCAAACACATCCGGACTTACTTTCCCGTGCTCTTTGAGGTGAACTTCTTATTTCAAACTTCTTTTGTGTTGAATATGCCTTTATGGTTGTTACTATATATATCTTCTTCTTAAAATATTGCGAGGACGCAATTTCTTTAAGGAGGGGAGTCTGTAACAACCCGCATATTTATCGATTTTATATTTAAATATTTTATTTAAATATTTTATCGTTAGTCGGATTTTAGTCCAAAAAGCTACTTTTTGCATACGGTCGAATTAGGACTCGGGACCACTCCCATTGAGTTTAAAATGCCGTTTGCGACCTTTTTGAGTATAAGCTTCGATATGTTTGGAGAAAGTTGATTTTTGCTACTTTTCACTTTGGGTTTGGTTTTGGGCTCAGCCCTATGTTAACTTATGCTCAAATCTGAGCCACTCTCCCCCACTCACCCTCATTCTCTTCTCTTTTCAGTTTTTATAACATTAATGGTGGAAGAGATTGGAAATTAAAACTCCAAAACCCTAGTTTCTCTTGCAAATCAAATTCCTAGCTCCAAACTCAAGAAGAACCCATTGGTGAGCTTCTCTTCTTCTTCTCCAACTTATTCTCTTACCAATTTTAGAAATTCCTAAACCTAATTTTGGGAATTTTCTTGTTTTTGAGCTTAGATTCAAGCTCAATTGGGTTGTGTTAAAGAGAGGTTGATTCTCCATTTGCTTTCAAGCTTCTTCTTGTTCGATTTTGTGAAAAGGTGAGATTTTTATCTCACAACTATGACTATAATTATCTTTGGTTGTTGGGTATGAATTCCTAACACTTATTCATGTGCATTTGCTCTTGATTTGGATTGGTTTTGTGAATATTCCAATTTTTGGGTTTTTAAGCCAAATTTGTGTGGAAATCCTTTTATGGATGTTTGATCATGCTTTTGGTGATGCATCGAGGAGCATATAGGGCCGGGTTGCCGATTGGCATAAACCCTTAGAGCCAATGTTCGTCCGGTTGCATTTTGGAAGAGTTTGCTCTTCATTTGAATAAGGCTGAAAAACAGCCCAGGCATGATTCAGTCGACTGAAAACTCTGTTCAGTCGACTGAACCTGGAACCCGAAAGTTTCCAGGCATGATTCAGTCGACTGAAAAACTCTACACAGTCGACTGAAACTGGAAAGAGAAAGTTTCCTGAACCTGAAAAAATTCCAGGCACAGGGTCAGTCGACTGAAAACTCTGTTCAGTCGACTGAACCTGCTGTTTGAGTCCATTTTTGCCTTTTGGATTGAATTTCCAATTTAAATCGATTCGTGATGATCCTATTTGTTGTTATCATTTATTATGACCTTGATGACTCCTTTTTAGGGATTTTTGAATATCCATTTCGATGGATTCTTTATCGGTTTCTTTGAATTTTATTCACATCTTCGTATGTGAATTTTAGTGATCGATTGTTCCTACAATCTTCTTTGTGATTTGTCACTTTAAAAATATAAAGGTTTTCTATACTAGTAGTAAATATCAAAACTCTTTATTCAAATGATTTCAACTCTACTTTAATACCAAATTCGTTTATAAAACAGTTTTCCAATCTATTAGTATATACAAACCTTTACCTCACTCGTATGAGAAATTTAATTAAAGGACTTAGTAAAACGAGTGGTATGAAACGCTTGCGTTTACTTTGTTGGTTAATTCTTGGACTTGTTCGATTGAAACTCTTGTGACAGTTTTCTAGTGGAGATCTACAATTTGTTCGTAAATATTTAAGTTAAGCAAGTGGTTATGGGACATGAAGCTAAACTCATATATTTACTAGCTTGGTGTAATTGACACTTCTCGATGATCATGACGATCATTTTTGTGATTTAGACTAGCAGTTGTGCGATGTCTCTTTGTCTTCTTTGTGGAGTTTCGACTCAAATTTGGTGGGGTAGCAACCCACGGTCTTCGGACCATTCGTGTGTCAGGTCTTCGGACCATTCGTGTGTCAAATTAATGGCTAGCTACCATGAGATAGCTTCACGTTCATGTGTTACAGCTGTTGGTGAGTTTTCATGCTCCCGTTCATGTGATAGCCCTCCCCCCTTTATTTTGTGAAATTTCTGGATTTCGTGTGTCGAATTCTGGAGTTTATACTTCACCTATTTTTGTGATTTCTATTGATATGATTTATCAATTCTTGTGCATAGGTGAATTTGTGTGTCATTGACTGGATTTCTTGTGTTGATTTCTGGAATTTATGTTTCGCCAACTTTGTGATTTCTATTGATATGATTTATCAATTCTTGTGCATAGGTGAATTCGTGTGTCATTAACTTGTTGTGAATACAAGTTTTGGGTATGATACCCTTTTTGGATCTTCGAGAAGATTCTTTGATATTGATTAATCGTTTGTTGATTATCATACATACTTATAGTAGTATGCCATTATGGATATTATACGCCTATGCCATATCTTATATGTCATTTATTGTGGCTTGGTGAATGAAATTAGGAGTATGACATTCCTTTTTATCTTGAGTAGATTATCGTGATATCGATTAATCTCTTGTTGATTTTCAATTACTTATATATATCACAGCTTGGCATTGTGATTATTATGTGTTTAGTCATATCTCCTATTCTATATCATGTTATCTGATATTTATAGTTAGACTGATCCGTTTATTATTTTCTTATAAATAATACTCGGGTCAGACCGAGATGTTGCAGGTGCTTCGACTTGACTTCTCTCCGGGGATCCATTACTCTGACCTTTTGCTTACTACTTAGATTAGTAGTTTTTGTTGTATACATTTGAGATACAGACTCCATAATGTATACTTATTCTTTTGTGTAGTTCATGTAACTATTCTTTTGTGATATTGTGGATCTCTTTAGACCACTACTCTGATGAACACTTTCATGTGTTATATTCATATCTATTTCCGCCTTTGTGATATGAATTGTCTGTGACTGATTTGTGTTATGCTTATTTCTATATTTATTTCCGAAGATATTATAGCCACCGTGCGGTAGCTTTGAGTTTGTGTCGGTATGTCGGATTTACTCTTGAAATAGAATGCATGCTATACTACCTGACATATCGAGGCTCGCACAAAGCAATTACACGGATGGTCGCTCCTCAACAGCCTTATTCTCCGTGCTAGTCGACAGCATTACTCCGTAGTGTTCTTGGCTAGCGTGGGTATAGAGGTGGGGCGTCACATTTAACGCCAACTAAATAAAACGAGAACGTTTAACGTACTAATTTAAAACGTGTAATTAAATAGCTTATTTATACACTATTTGTTACTAAATTTAAAATTTTATTTGTATACATTCATTTGATTTATTTATCATTTAACTAAGAAACTGATGTATATACGTATAAAAGAATGTAAAATTTTATTTATTTTTACACAATATTTATTACTTAATTTAAAACGTTTATAACCAAATTTAAAAAAAAAAAGTGGAACAGATGTTGTACATACAGTTTAAATAAAGTTTGGAAGAAGAAAAAAGTAGAAAAAAGATAGGAGGCCATTACAATATTCGTAGCTTGAGAAATAAAAATGAGAGAAGATGTTTTTGCATGAGAAATAAAGTTAGAAAATTCTCGACAATCAAGTGGAAGAAACGGTCAAGCAATCAATGTTTAAAACGGCAAGAGAAAATGAAGGGATTTGATTCCTATTTAATAAAAAGAATAAGAGGAAAATGAGAACTCTTCCTATCTTCACGTGAATTGATAGGCTACATGTAAGGAACGACTATCGATTTTGAGGAATAAGTTAAGGTAGAAAATAAATAAATGATTTCAAGAAAAAATGGAAAAAATTTAAAGAAATAGTTTATTAAATTGAAACAAGGCTTAAAAATTTACACACAATACCACTAGCTTTGGAAAAATTTCTACCACACTTTAAAACAAATAAAAGTCAATGAATAAAATAAAAAAAACTGAAATAAAGTGAAAAAGAAAATAAATAATTATATTTTAGGAAAATAGAAAGATAAATAAAGAAAATAGCTTAATTTATTGAAACTAGCTTAAGAAAATTGCAAACATAATCCACTTAACTTTGGGAAATTACAACTCTTCTTAAAAATGGTTTAAAATAAGTGTTCGAGAAACAAAATAAAGTGAGAATAGAATAAAATAAGTTCTTAAGAAAAATATAAAAATAAATAAAGAATTTCTTAAATTAATTAAGGTTGGAAATTAGAAATTGTAAACAAAATACAACTGACACTGGAAAATGTCAATTGCACTTTTAAAAATGTTTTAATACCAAAATATATACAAAACAAGTTATTTACCCCTGAAAACATAAATTAGAACATTACATGACCAAATAAAATATAATTTATATAATTTAAAGTAAACAATTTTGTTAAATACAGAAAATTACACACAATAGTTAAAAACGCATAACTTTCACATTATAAATAAGATTTCAACGAAACGAAAAGCAGTATTCTTAAATTTTTATTTACTTTCAAAATAAAAGATAAAATTCTAATTTTCAAACTTTTAAATTTTTAAATTTAAAAGTCAAAGTTTGACCATATCGACAAAATTCACATTTTCGAAAAATATTCTATTAATTCATATGTGAAATTCTAATCCACACCAAAATTTATATTTTAAATAACAAAATTATCTAAACTAAATAAATAAAACATTTATTAAAATTTTTGGGTTGATACATAGATGGTTTGGATGGCAAGCAAATTGAGAGTAAATGCTAAGAAACAGAAAAGGCATAAGTTAAGGAGAAAGAAACGTATATATGTTTTATTCTTAAATGCAAAGGAAAATGAGGAGTTTTGAAATGAGAAATAAATCTTCTTGTAAATGATTTGCAAATGAGAAAACATGGCTAGGAAAAGAGTTTGTATGGCTAAAGTAAGAAATAAAGAGGCCATGTAGAATAAGGCAAGAAATCAAGCAATGACCTGATGGATTTAATTAATTTCTTTCGTTTGCATTGACAGTTGTTCTTAATTATATTGAATTTGTTAAATGTGTACATTTATTATGATTGGATCCTCAAATAAATTCATTCAGATAAGTTTCATTATTTTATATTACCTTATGAATAAAATATGCATTTCCACTTTAACATTCCTTCCTTATTTTATTGCAAAGTTTATTTTTCTTCATATTAAATTACCAAAATTTTATCAATTTAACAATTTTAATTATTAAATATTTATGGGTCGTCACATCAAATTTCTTTTAATTTCAATTATATCTTAGCCTTAAATCTCTTATTTTCATTTAGAGGTTCCAATTATTAATTTTGTTTAATTCCATTTCACTACAATTTTGAAACTATTAATTAAGAGAAACTTAAGAACTAAATACTGGGTTCCGTTTCAAATCATTTTAAAATATAATATATATATAACAATATCTTTTTCTATGGTGTTCACAAGAAGAGAATAAAAATATAGGATGTAATCAACACTAATGGCGTCTTCTACCGTTAAATCATCTCACCATCATATTTTCCCCTCCCATCATCCCGTCTTAAAACCGGTTTCTCCTACTCCGTACATTCCTTTTGTCCACAACATCTACAAGTCTGCGCCATACTCACTGATCTCCTCCTTATCGCAACCTCCGCACCCTCTCATCCATTCAAAACCTAACAGTTTTGGTGTTTCTACTACCACCAAGCTCCCCTCAGCTGACCCATCTGTCTCCAAAAATCTTACGCGCAAGTGCTAAATTCCTCTTCCCCTATCCTTCCTATTCCCCCTAGCTCTCATCGTCGTCATCGCACTCTACCTGCATTTGCAAACGCTTGAACTACCATTGAATTTCTGAAATCAAAGAGACGTTGTCTCAGGTGCGCTTTCCTGGGACACGTGGCAAAAAACTGTAGGGACCCTAAGATTTGCTTTCAGTGTGGATTTTTTGGGCATTCGCACACGCATTGTACCGAGAAAGCTAACTATTATTTTTCTGCTCAAACAAAAGTCTCTGCACCTCCCACTTCGAATAAATCCAAAAACAATCTTTTCCACGTGGAAAAATCCCCACCATCATCATTCCTTCCCGCGAATCGAGACACTACTCAGAAAGCTCCACGTCAAAAGTCGCCTCGTTCTTCCCCCTCTCCTTCTTCTCATTCTAAATTATTTCTCCCTCATTCTGAACTTTCTTCTTCTCAAATTTTTTCCACGGCTAACTCTACCCACTACCTCATTGCAACTATCATCGATGGCTTTTGGTCCATCGAATCCCTTCATCTGGCCCTCTCGCTGAACTTTAACCACCGTGAATGGCCAATTTGGATTTTTTCCGAAAATAGTTTCATAGTTTGCTGTCCCTCCATCTCTATCCTGGAGCAAGCCCTTCAGAAGAGATCGTTATCAAAGCCTGGAGGTTCAATCTTTTTGCATCAATGGTTCGAATTCGAGCACCAAATAGTTGCTCTCAAACCCGCAGTTTGGGCTCGAGTGCATGGCTTCCCAGAATTTCTCAGAAACAATTCACAAGTAGTTGGGAGCGCTCTTAGCCCCTTAGGCCGGTTCATTGCTTTTGACGACTACGTTTGGGCTAACTTCGATCATCAGTACTTGTATGTCAAAATGCAATTTTACACGGGTGTGAGCTCACCCAGTTCCTTTGTAGCACGCTTAAAAAGTGAAGACCGTCTCCTCACAGTGGAAAAATGGGAACATGCTCATCCCACCCGCAGGCCGGAAACTATGTTCCTAGGTGTTGACTACGAAAAAGACTTCAGGTGCTTGGATGAGCCACCCCTCTCGGAAGATTCGGATTATGCGAGATTTGATGCCATGCTTTTTGATCCAGATATTTCTCCTCCGCGTCCTATTGGAGCCCATGTTCATAGCCCTTCTCGGGGGCAGGCTGGCCCTTAGTGTTGGGAAGCCTGGCCTGTAGACCAGCATGTTGATTCCCTTATTGACATCGACCTTTCCTCCCCACTACTTGTCTGCCTCCAACCTCAACCAAATGTTCAACCCTCCCTTGCTATTGTCCGGGCAACATCTCCTCCACCCCAACAACAGCGACCTCGGCCTTCCCTGTTCACTCCAGCTTATGTACGACGGAGTTCCAGAATCAATAGAGCGGCCTCTCTCCCTAGTATTTTCTATAAAACTGTTATTTTTTCTTCAGCCAATAAAAGACTAAATAAAAAATGGCACGTCGCATGGGTGTTAATTTAAGTGATAGTCACTACGCCGCCATGCAGGCCCTAGAATCGGAGAGATTGTCTCTTTCCCAATGAAAATTATCTCCTGGAATGTACGGGGTTTGGGGGACCCATCAAAGAGACATGCCGTCAGTCTCACTCTATCCCCTCATAAAGCGGACGTTCAATTCCTGCAAGAATCTAAACTGTCTGACCCACCGCAATCCTTAATTAGACACATGGGGGGGGTCTACCCTTACGGGTTGGGCCCACATCAATGTTGATGGGTCCAGAGGAGGTATTATCACCGCGTGGAATGAAGCTGTCTGGTCCCATTGTCATACTTCTGCTCACCCTTCTGCGTTACATGTTACGCTCCGCCATATTCAATCGGTCATAATCTATTTCTTTACAAATATTTATGAGCCTCACAATATTCTAGAGAGGAATGGGCTTTGGGCCAACTGTCTCTCCTTCGCCTCCTATCTTAATGGTCCTTGGATTGTTGGAGGGGACTTCAACACCACCCGATTCCCTGATGAACGCAACTCTGGACTGAATTCCCTTGACTCTGACTCGTTTAACTCCTTCATCGACGATTGTTCCCTCATTGACCCGCCTATCAACAACTGCCAATTCACCTGGTCGAATCGTAGAGCTAACCCTACCTTAGCTAAGCTGGATAGATTCCTCTTTAACCCAGCCTGGGATGACCTTCACCCCCTTTCCTCGGTCTCCGGGCTTGCCTCAGTCATTTCAGACAATTATCCCATTATTCTAGACACTGGTTCCCTCCCCGATTTCAAATGCCCCTTTAGGTTCGAGCGTCTTTGGCTTTTGGCACCCTCTTTTGATAATTTCATCAAGCAGGTTTGGGCCCAGCCCTCACAGATTCAATCGGCTTCGGCCAGAATTGTTTTTAAGCTTTGGTCCCTTAGGAAAATCATCATACCTTGGGCCAAATCTATCTGGGGAACTCTCCGTGCTCGTATCTCAGCAACACAAGATGAAATTTAGCTCTTAATATCCATGAGGAGTCTCGACCGCTGACTGAAGCCGAGCGGTCTCGCCTGACTACTCTGGAATCAGATTTAGATAGATTCGTTAAGCATGAGGAGATTGGCTGGAAACAGCGCTCTATAGCCTAGCGGTTGAATGAGGGAGACAAGAATACTTCTTTCTTTCGCCGTCTTGCTAGTGGCCGCAGATTCACCTTAATTCCTGAGATTATCCACAATAATGTCACCTATACAGATCTCTCAGACCACCTCCGCTTGTTCACTAATCACTTTAGAGGCATTCTTGGCAAGCCTTCCCCTCCTCTCCCTGCCATCGATTGGTCCGTCCTTTTCCCAGCCCCCTCCCCCATCTCCATTGATCATCCATTCTCCGAAGAAAAGATATGGGCCGCCTTAAAAGGAATGTCAGATGACAAAGCACCCGGCCCAGATGGTTTTGGGCCACTCTTTTTCAAGCACTTCTGGGATACAGTTAAATCTGATATACTTGAGTTATGCGCTGAATTCCAATCTGATCCCGCTTCCATGTCCAAATTAAACCATGCCAGTATTATCTCCTCCCAAAATCTCCTGGTGCCAACTCCCTTTCCTCCTTCCATCCCATCAGCCTTCTCAAAATAACATTCAAAATTATCACAAAAGTTCTAGCCAACCGTCTTCAATCTATTATTGCCCCGCTGGTCGGAATCGAGCAGTCAGCCTTTATTCTTGGCAGAAATATCATGGACTGTGTTGCATCCGCTTAGGAAATCATTTCTTATTGCCATCAGTCGTCGAACCCTGGAGTTTTTCTGAAGCTTGACTTCTCTAAAGCTTTTGATTCGGTTAATTGGAACTTCATTATTGACCTCATGAGAAACAGAGGCTTTACCTCCAAATGATGCAATTGGATTACGCACATTCTCCATTCCAGCCTATCTTCCATATCGACCAATGGTGCTTCTGGGGGTCACATCAAGTCCGCATGGGGTCTTAGATAGGGTGATACCCTCTCCCCTCTTATTTTTGTCTTGGTTGCAGATATGTTCAACATAATGATCAAATTAGCCTCAGCCAACTTCTTTTTCTCTGGCATTAAACTCCCGAATTCCTCTTCTTCTGTTTCCAACCTCCAGTTTGCAGACGACACATTGCTATTCGCATCCCCCCAGATTGAGCATTTGCACTGCTTAAAAGTGGCCCTTTACTCCTTCGAGCTTATTTCCGGCCTCTCCATTAACTTTAGCAAAAGCTCGGTCATCTGTTGGTTAACTCTGACCATCTAGGACCCCTCGTTTCATCTTCGCTTAACTGTAGCCTCTCTGATTTTCCTCTTTCCTACCTTGGTATTCCTCTCCGTCCATCCAAGCTTCATAGATCTGATTGGACCCCCTTAATATCTAGGATTGAATCAAGGCTCCTTATTTGGAAAGCTCAATCCCTCTCGGCGGCTGGTCGTCTCGTCTTAGTCAAATCTGTTCTATCAGCAATCCTGTCGTATTGGACGTCTTTTCATAAACTCCCATCTTGGGTCATCAACCGTATTGATAAAATCAGAAGTTCTTTTCTCTGGAATGGTAGCGGTGCCAAAAGACTAGTCAACTGGTACACTGCCTGTCTGCCGCTAAATCATGGTGGTCTTGGTATCACCAATCTCAGTTCGTTTAATACCACGCTTCTCTCCAAGTGGATCTGGAAAATTCTCTCCCCAGGAAACTTCATATGGAAAGAGTGGATCATTTCGCTTCATTACTATTCTAACAGCCACCTTGTCCTTCACCTCCCTCCATGTTCCAGACCTTCTCCGTTTTGGGCTGGAGTGCTTCGATCCCTTCCCCGTGTCAAATCCCTTTTTCATATTGCTCTTGAAGATGGAAAAAATTGTATTTTTTGGTTAGATATTTGGCACAACCAGTTTCCCCTTTCTAATTCTCTGTCACATCTCTTCTCCCTCTCTCATTCCCCCTTGATTTCGGTCAGAGACTGTGTCCGCCTTGGTCCAGAATTCCTCTGTCCCCCAGCCATCCTCGAATCCGATGTTTTTTCCAACCTTATCTCCGCTTCTAACCTGCTTCTCTCTCTTCACCTCACCTCCAGACCGGATCGTGTTATCTGGGCTCTTGCGCCAGATAAAGGCTTCAACGTTGCTTCATGCTACTCCTATCTCCTTAATCCTGGCCGTCTCTTTTCCTTCCCCAGACTCTGAAAATGACCTATTCCGCCCCGCATAGCCTTCTTTCAGTGGTGTCTTGCCCACGATAGAATCAACACCAAATCGAGGCTCCTCCGTCTTCGGTATCAAGTTGATCCATCCTGCGTTTTTTGCTCCGATCATGTAGAAGATACCACTCACCTGTTTCGAGATTGTGGCTTCGCTTTCTCTATTTGGGCCGCGACCTGTGCTCACCTTCTCGGTCACATCCCAGACCTACCCATCATTTTTGACCACTGGCAGTATAACTGCCCGAGCCACCCTCTAGATGTACTTATTGCTCTATTCTGTTGGTACCTTTGGAAGGAGCGCAACGCTCTGGTGTTTAGCAAACTGTGTTCTCAATTTGAAGGAGTTTGTCGACGTATTATTAATTTATTCACCTCTATTTCAGGTTGCAGTCACTCGGCCCCTTTCAGACTCCGCCTTCCGCACGGTGATTCTTCCCCTACAGAATCAGTGGGTAGCAGCTCGGCGTTCCCGCCTCATCCCTAGCTTAGTCAGTCATCCGCAGCCGTTGGCTCCTAGTGTAGCTTCTTCTCTTTTGGCTAGCTGCTTTATCTTTCGTGTATATTTGCTTATGCTACTTGTTGCTGGTTATTTTCCTTTACTTCTTTGTTGTATGGTTTTGGTGATCTTCAAATTAGCATGTATCGCCACCGATCAGGCTTGTTGACTAGCCTATATATACATATATTTATTATGTAACCGGCTGTGTAGTGCCACGCTACACACCCGTCTTCCTCTAAAAACAATATCTTTAGGTATATAGCTATCAAATCATATTAAAAATTCAAAATCAAGATTTATTTATCAAATAATTATGTAGTTACTACAACAACAATCTTCCCACTTTGAAACCCGTAAATGAATGTCGATGACGCGTGCACTCATCACCGAAATTATTTTCCAGCGACGGAGAGGGGAATATAGAACTTGTTTCTTTCCAAAATTTCTTTTTAAATAATTATTTCAAATTACATTGAAATATATATATCAGAAAATACTTCTAAATAATATGATTATTATATTCCAAATCATTCGAAAGAAATTTTCAAAAATTCCGGAACTTAAGTCCTAGAATCTCCAATTTTCATTTATTTCATTTTCAAATCTTATTTCTAATCAATTTTTATGAATTTCGTTACCTAACAACCAATATATTACAACTAATTATATCGTTTATAAAATTTATTATTTTATATACAAAAATATAATAGGAAAAACTATTTCATTTACCTATAGTTCAAAACAAATATTGTGTCGGTCTGTCCTATTAAGTGTTTAGAAATCTCAATCGATGTCATAGCGTCCTATGCACCAACCAGAATTTATAAATACAAAACGAAACAAATTAACACAATATAAAAACCCTTTATAACACTAACAAATACGCTCTCTCATATATAAACACTCAGCAACTCATCATAGGGTATTACTACCTTATTAATAAAGAGTCGGACCCCACAAAGCTAAGGTTTATCGCTAAATCTCACTCTGACACCAACTGTAACATCCCGCCTTTTTGGACAGCTTAAATCGACGATAAACCACACACATCAGACTCAAACCATTGAGAAGGGCGAATTCTTATTGGGGTGAATAAGAAAAAGCAGAGAAGAAAAAACAAAATAGAATCTTACAGCGGAATGACAACAATATAATAATCAAATAACAGTTCATGAAGCTGTTTATAAAACTTTTGATTATAGTTATATAACACAAATCAGAGTTACTCATACTAGAGAATAATAAATAATGCAGCGAAATACATGATGCAGTGAAAAAAATATAGTAAATAGTTGTAGCTCAAATCTTCATCTTCGTCCTCAAGAAAAAAGTCTTCGAATCCTGAAATACTCAGGCTGACCCGATCGAATTAAAAAGACAAAATACTCGAGTCAAAACCAAAAGATCTTATGTAAGTTAAATCAATGGAAAAAAATATAAGTGGAACGGCGTCAAAGATGTTTACGGGATTTGTCATCTCCTATCCAGTGTCTAACTTGAGTTCGATAACTAAAGAGATGCTCGGGATTCACACCTCCTAAGGATCCGTTAAACTATCTACTATGTAGCACAATATGCTATTATAAAAATGTCTATAGTAAAGTAAAATATTAAAATAGCATTAAGGCGTTACCCATATTCCCCTTAACACATTTTATAATGTCAATAGTCTATACAGTACTGTGGCTCCCTGTAAACTGGGGCCGCTAGAGGATACCCCATAGGTACGACATATAACAAACTCGTAGAAGGCGCGCTAGGGTAGGTGACATGGCACAACTAGGCAATGCCAGGGTAGATATACCAATTACACTTCCGGACTGTTGGTAACGCATAGCCGCGACTACCGTCGACTCGAAACACACTCCCGAGTAAAAATCGAAGCGTGGCCCCCGAATAAATCAAAAGTCAGAATATAGTGTCGATGGAGTGTGCCCGATCAGAGGAATGACCTCATTGGCTCGTCAATTACTCCTGCTTTAACCACCTTATGCCAACTCATGGGAGTCGGGTCCACGTAAATATACCTTTAGGATCGTCGCCACCACCCTACTTCATTCTAGAAGCTCCACTGCGTACACAATTGTCAAAGTGGTTTTCGGTATTGGCAGAGAGTATGACAATTCCGATCCCGGTCTCTTTAACAACCAATCGCTTATTACACACCAGATGGTTCTTTTACATTTCCAAAATCATTTCATAATTGATATCAAAATATCATATTCGATTCAAACTATATCACTTTCGAAAACATTACTTACTTTCGAAATCATATTCACCTTTGAAATCATAGCACATTTGAAATCATAGTTTGAAAATAATATTTCCTTTCAAAGTCGAATTCACAGTTTATATCGAAATATGATACTCCCAAAATTATATAACTTTAAATCATATCGTTTCCAAAATCATAATTTCTTCCAAAAAAAACATATTTCCAAAACAGGTTAAGCCATTGCTTCGAAATCATCATTCAATTTATTATACATTCAAAATCCCAAATTAGGTTATAACATCTTTTAACCTTATTTTCTTTTAAAAGCAAATTGAAATGAATATAATCTCTTCCACATACTTAGTTTGGAAATTTAGAAAATTGATTAAATAGTTATAAATAGTTAAAACGCTCTAAAATAGTTTAATTATAGGTAAAAATATTTTAAATTGATTTAAGATAGTAACATAAATTAAATTTAGATTAAATATAATTTAAAGTAGATTAAATAACTTTAAAATAGATTAATTATATCTCAAATAAATTAAAATGGTTTAAAATAGATTAAAATAATTTATAAATTTAATATTAGCTAAATAGTTCAACAAATATGAAAATCTTAATAATTATAAATATATTTTAGAACTGTTTATATTAAATTACGAGTTTGCAATTAATATCAAATAAAACTATTCACTTAATTCCAACATATTTGGACCATTTCAAATTTCCAAATCGACAAACCAAGTTTCAATAAACTATCGAATTCTGTATCGTTACATCCATTTTCAAATATCAATACGGATTACTCTAGTCTCAAAAAGAATGTTTCCAAGTTATTTTTAAACAAATTTAATAACTCAATTTCGATAGAATTTCATTTATACATAAAAGTTTAACTTTGAACTTCCAATTTAACTCTTAAAGAATTCCTTTTTAAACCAATTCAAAATTTAACGCAAACTTGATTTTTCAATAATACTTCAATTTATATAAACCAATTTTTATTCCAAAACATCAATTGATTAAATTAAAAAAATTAAGGATTTTAAAATCATTTAATTTAACCATTCCGGTGTCCATAAATAATTCTCTACCCTAGGGTCAAGTGATTCGGATATTTATCATTTCAATCCGCAATTTAAACAACTTACGGTTGTATATCATTTCAAACCGCAATCCCAAATTAATAATAATAAATTTATAATGAAGTTGCAGATTATGATGATATAAAATAAAACATCCATTCAACCAATATCAATAATCAACATCAATCACAATCATCATCCAAAACAATCAATCAATATCGATTTAAAACTGAAAATAAATAAAAGTTATTTAAATGGCAGTTTATATTCAATAATGAATTAAATAACGATTTAATTTAAATAATTTCAAATTAACTAAGATTATGATTAAAAATATACCAAACAGTCATAAATAAATTCCTAATCATATCATAAATTTAATTTAACAGATATAAGAAATTTTGAAAGTTGTGAGTGGGTTAAAACACTCACCTTTGAATTTAAATTGAATTTTAAATTTAAAATAAGCCTAAAATTTAAACGGTCTCAGAGTTTGTCCAAACCAGCATCATAGTGTCCGGAATTTCAATACGATCCTAGCGGATCAAACCCGCGTGTATCGGACAGCGTACGTAAAAGTTATACGCATTAGAACATTTGAAAACAAAAGAAATTTAAATAAATTAACTAAAATAAACTACTAATCAAACAAGGTCAGGACATCTCTGTTATCTAGGCTCTAACACTAGTTGAACGTCTCGACTTCGAATAACACAATCGCCAACTTTGTATCCTTCATCGCGCCGCCAACGGCCATCGTGGCCATGCCCCACATCGCCACCCAACGCACCGACGCGCCAAAGCCCCTCGATCACCGAAAACCTCCGGTCGCGTGCGAATAAAAAGTAGCCGCCGACAACAAGCAAACCCTATTTGAAATTATACCATCGATCCAAACGTTGAGATAACGAATCACCTATGCCGATGCGACCCCCTCGCGACTCTCCACATAACCGTGCCACCAATTTGTTGATCAGGCGAAGTTGATCTCGACATGATGTATAGATGAGATTCGCTCTTCAATTTGTGAAAAACAATGGTTCAAACTGGAAAACGAATTACAGATCTGAGATGCGCTCACCGAGAGCTTCAGATTGATATATAATTCGATATTAACTGAGGAATTTGAATTTTTGGCTTTGAATTTTATTTGAAATTGCAATTGAAAATTTGATTTTGTCTAGCATTGGATTTGAGGAGGAGAAACTGGAATTATGTGTACAGAATAATGAACATAAGAAATATGCTAGGGTTTATAACGATATATATATATATATATATATATATATATGTAGAACTAAATAGGAAGAAATGGGGTTGATCGATTTGGGTTTTGAACGACAAATGATTCGAAAAACCCGTTTCGACTCCAAAACGAAAATGGATGAACTCATACATAAAAATAGATTTTTTTGATAATTTTAAAATCAATGGAATAGGTTTGAAGTCCTACTTCCATCGTATGAAGAAGTTATGTTAATATCAGCTTATTTCAAGTTGATTTCAATTAAATTGATTTCTAGGCGTTTCGAGTCCATACGATCAACCAACAAGTCTGATCGTCACGAAACGTGAAATCTATAATAATTCACTGTTACGGATCCGATGAAACTGGTTTCTCGAAATCCGAGTCAGTGGCCAAAATGGCTATATTCCAGTTAATCAAATAAATTAATAATTAGTTAATTTAATCACTTTCCAATTTATATTTTAATAATTTACAATTTCTATCATTTTTAGTTTCTTAATCATTTACAATAATTTAAACAAATTTTGATGTCAACTTAAAGTTGATTAATTCATCAATTTTAGTGTTTAATTTCAATTTCATTAAATTCAGAAATCATAAATTAGAATTCCTAAATCCATTTATTAAATTTTAAACCTTGTTATTCACGTCTTTTATTACAATAAGGATATAACTAACATTGGTTCATGATTTATTACACTAAGATCTTCAAAATTCATTTAAATTCCTATTTTCGTAATATTTAAATATTAGATTTCATTTGTTTGCAATTAATCCAATTATTAAATTTAAATTCCAATAAATTAATAAGTCTTGATTTTCATTTTTTTTATTCAACCTATTATTATGAATAAAATTAACATTATTTCCATTTATTGTCTAGATTTTCATTAACATAATATTTAATTTAGATTTATTGCGATTAATTCCAAGTCAGTTTAACGGATTAAATACATATGTAACTTATAATGATTGTTGCCTTTAACTCTCAGTCATACTTTTATAAGTTTATCATTTCCAAACCAATATTACAATTACTTATAGACAATGATTCTGTTCAACATTATATATCAATTCATTAGTTAATTCAATTATTTACGTTTGTTTTCTTATATTCAATTTATAGCCTAGTAAAACATTTACATTAATTCCAATAATTGTAATTTCATTCAAATAGTTAATAAATAACTTAAGTTAGGATTATTACATCTCATTTAAGTTATTATTTCATTAATGAATCACAAATTTCTGTTTTTCCAATATTAGATAACATACATTTAATAAAATTAACAATTAAATTTATAGGTCATTACATGATTGAAGAGTGTTTTGGATAGATAAGAGAAGCCATTAAGCTAGGAAAGAAGAAGAAGAAACCCCTAAAGAAGTATGAGATGGATGTGTGACAAAATGAGAGGTATACTATGTTATTTATAGCATTGTAATACCTTACCCCTTAAGCCTTGTAAATGGACCAAACTACCCCCTCCAACAGCTCACCTAGGACCGTACCTTCCAAGCCCCCTCACCCATCACTTCCTTTCTTCTCCTTTGTTCTTAAGTAAAGAATCTAATACACTATGCTGACTTTTGATGAGATCTTGTTTGATTTGAGTTGATATTTGCTTAAGAGTGAAGTATGAATATATAAATATCTAAATTTTCTTACTTAATTAATGTACATGTTATATGAATATGTGTATGACATATATGTGCATGTGTATGTATATGTACAAGAGAACAAATAATGTTGCAACTACAATAAACAACTTCTATTCGTTAAATCATTGTGAATCCAAAATTCGAATTACGATCATATTTTGACGTTTTTGTTAAACTATACATGTTTGTAAAAAAAAATTGAAAATATATTTCTTATCATATTTAAATAATTAAAACAAGTTTATTTGAATTACAAAACCATATTAAATGATATTAAAATCCATTTGAAAAAAATACGACGTCGATTTGTCAAAGTGCGATGAAGTTTGTAAACTTTTATAAAACAAATATATATGTGTGTGTGTGTGTGTGTAAAACCATTACAAATCACTTATTAAAATTATTAAAAAGAATTATTTATCATTTAAAACAATTATTTAAATATTTAAAATTAATTAAATATCCCAAATTAAAGTGATAAAATTACGGGTCGTTACATTCTTCCCCCTTAAAAATAGTTTCATTCTTGAAATTTTACCAAAACCAAGAACCAAAAGTGTCTTCCCAAAACGTTATTTTATAAACTTAATCCTTAGTGGTATACACGGATCATCCATATGCAATATTTAATTTGATCTCCTATTCGAATATAAGACTTTACTTCTGAACTAGTATCGATCCTTCCATCTTCCAATGTGGACTCTAATCAGGCTTCTTTATCAGAAACCTTCATTTTCCTTGAATAGCTCTCAACTATGAAGCGGATCAAGTTGGCGTATCATTATCTCTCAACCTTTGAATGTACGACATTCTTAACCTAAAAATAAATATTAGTTACCCACATCGAATCTTAATATCAAATATAGGATATGTATAAATCCCGTATACTATATAAAATATCTCCTTTCGAAAATCGCTTAATATAGCAATAGTGTTATAGTTTATGTCTTCCTCACTTTCTTAAAAACATTTATGTACGACAACGATGTGCAAATTCCATGTCCTCTTTCACTTAATCCCTTTTTAAATCACCATTAAAAATATATTTTAAATCTCATTTTAAATTTCACTTTCAAATCATTTATCTTAAAAAGATATTTAAACTTTATAAAAAATCTTTTATATATGAACTTTCCATTTTATAAACTCCACTCCTTAAATTATAACTTGTACCAAATCATTTTATATTTTTCCAAGCTTTTCCAAAATACCGGCAGTTAAATTCTTAAAATCTCTTTTATAAAACATATCTCCTAAATCCATCTTTAACCGAATCATTTTATTTCTATAAAACACACTTTTATACAACATGCTCATTTGTTATCTTGTATAAATTCATTATCAAAACCCAACATTATTGTCAAACATCTTATAGTCAAATCATGAAATTAATTCATAAGGTGTTTGTTCAACAACAAATGATAATAACTGAAGGTAATTACTTACTTAATCACAAAATAATGCACATAAATATCTGTATCTTTTTGAAAGATATTCTTTTATATATAAAATATAGTCCTTTCAAAAATAGCGTGTTGGTTTTCCTCATTAAATATTTAGAATACATGTGGCTACAATGCATCGACCAAAATTCATAAACCACTCAATAGACCGATCAACACAAAATATTTTATTAGCCAACAACAAATACGTGCTTATATATATAATACACTCAAAATCATTCTAGGGTGTCTCTTACCCTATCTCTAATGAGTTTCTCATCGTATGGCATTACTAACCCTATCTCTGATGAGTCTTATCCTTACCAGCTTAGGTGTTTTCTCAACCTAAGCTTTCATACCAATTGAGCAAACTCGGTTTTTGACCCTTAAAAATCAACATTAATAGGCCCATTGTATTACGTGTTGAGCATTCTAGTGTTGGGAAAACCGATTGTTAAGAGTAAAAGAAAATGAAGACAGAACAGAATCTCACCGAATGGAATAATTTGTAATATCAACAACCTTTAAAGTTGAAAATTTGAAATACATATATCAGAGTCTAACCTAAGTTCATCCTGGACAGTTATAAACACCTGTCCTTATAAATGCTGAAAAATAAAAACATAGAGGAAAAGTAAACTACATCCTTGCATTGATGAAGATCTCCTATTCTCCTTAGAAAACTCCAAGCGTCTTTAGCTAAACCAGAACTACTGGGATTTGACTGGAGTATTAACAATACCGGATCAGGCTTGGCAAACCAGTGTGAGAAACATGAATTATAAAAATATATAACGGTGTCATAGATCAGATTGATGTCAAAAAAACCTTTTTGAAAAGAAAAGGTATCTCTTAAGACCACATCACACATAAACACGGACGAGTTTTTACCTTACGATAACCAAAATACTTTATATCAAAACATTTTGATATTATCTTTAATGATATTGGTTTGAAAACACTTTTCCAACAAATGTATATACAAAGAAAGTACTGATACCTGGACAAGTCGATATAGTCTATAGTACCAAGGGGTAGCTGAAATGTTTGCAAGGCATTACAACTATTTTGGGAATATGATCAAAATTGTAAAACTTGTACTAGAATTGGATTTCCTTCAAGATAGGGAACTAGTGGCTTTTTCCTTCTTTTGCGGACTCCACATTTAGCAATCATAGTACCCAATAGCTTCTCATACATAGCTCATACACCACTATACCATATTGCTACACTATTATTAATCAGTGTGTCTATTGGCTTTTTGTACAGGGACTCATACACTGCTATACTTGTTCATTTAAACTCTAAGCTGCAACACCTTTTTTATCCATGATTATCAAATAGTCTGTAATGTTGTAATATTTCCTTCGGACCACATAGTTTCATATATCATCTCCGAGATGTGAAGCTTGTGAGTCCACACTTTACTTTTCATGAAGCAAATTCCACTTAGAATGCTACATTGCCATTAGTAATAACAGATTATTGATATCTACAAAAGTAAACCCCCTGAGTTCATATGACTCATGGAAGGGTATTAAATATAAGAGGGGTTACCTCCTACACAACTAAATAGATATATGTTTGGAAAAACCAATGTATATGTATTTAGTAATGCAATGTCTGACCCTCGTCCATATAAGATGTCTAGGTAAAGGACAAACCGAAGAGACTCCTCCTATTACATCCAGTTTTGAAATCACCCTTGGGATTAGCAGCAGGTAGTCCTTCCTAACCGAAGATTTTGAGAATAAAGGTACTACTCCACCATATGTATAATATGGGAATCACCCTAGAGATTAGTTGCAAGCAGCCCTACATCACTAGGATCTCTGTCTTTAGAAAATTTTATCTCTGACATGTTTATACATTCGAACGCGTATATTTATTCGAAATGGTTTTTGGATAGGAATCACCCAAATCCGATTCCGGTCTCTCCAAATGGTTTATTGATAAAGAGATGTCTAGAATGTGGGCGAGTATTAAACATCATAAAATTTATAAATCTTTTCATCCAAATAAATATCCTTTTAGAGATATAAGCTTTAAACAATTTTTATTTCTTTCAATATATATGGGATTATTAAGCCTCGTTTTAACTTTGAAAATACCAAACCATTTTTTTCAAATTACTTAGGAAAATATTTCCGTCTTCTAATATTAGTATATTCCAATCTTGACGGAGATTTCGAATTCCCAAAACATATCTTTAATGGATTAAAAACAGTATTATTTAAGACATCGTTTACAATAAATCCGAACCGGTTAGTATTGAATAAAAGGGATCCATAAATTTTAGACTAATTATACTCAATACTAATTTTCATATTCAATCTGTACTATTTATCAAATAACAGTGAAATCACCTACTAAATTCATACGGATAGTACGAATTGCCTCGGAATTTAATATAGAGTTTAATTAGAATGTTTGCTTTAAAAGCAAAAATCCTATTTTTAATCTTGTTTAAATTTATGAAAACTCCAAATCTCTTTTATTTTATTCTAAGAAAAATCTGTCGAAGTAAATCAAATCAACTAACCCCTTCGTCGAATCAGTCTAGATAGCTAGGCGGAGCACGCAACTGGTTTTTCAAAGTCTAGCCTAGAGACTTTTTCTCTGTCATCCACAAGGCGATCAAGCTATTTGATCGACTCTAAACCTTTTTAAATATGTGTGTAATTATTTGAAAAACATTTTCAAAAGATTTGAGAAGAAAAACTGAGGTTTAAAACATTTATTCAAAAGTTGTCAAATTTTGTTGCTAAATTACTAGTGAATAGTGATTTAAACCTTTATAGATCAAAACACCAATTTCATTCTATATATGCCCATTTTTATAACTCAAATCCCTTTTTAAAACATTTTAACATATTTATGGAATTTATTTCTTATTTTATAGATTAAAAATATCCATTTTAAAGAGCTGAAAACAATATTTTACGAACTGCCAAAATGCGACGATTTTGAAAACTAGATTTGGACATATCTCAAACTTTACTAAATGAAATTTTGAATTTTATTTTCCGTTTGAAAACTATAGTTATAGGGGTCCGAAGAATTCTTATTTCAATTAATCCGACTTATATTTCATTCTGCACTTTGGTTTAACTTTTTACGGCGCGAAATAGTGAATTGCCACTACACGACAGGCTCATTTATAATCAATTTTTCAAAATTCACCAAATTTTGCCAAAAACTTATCAAACATTTATATAACATTTTAAACCATTTCAAACCCATATTTTACTATTTTACTTGATTCTAAAATACATTTTCACTTTGTTTCTTAATATTATAATATTGTTCATCATAATATTCAATTTTCTATTTTTCCATTTACAACTGTTTCATATAATCCATATGATATTTTTACATGCATTTTCCGCCTTTTAAACTATTATTTCAAAAGCAAACCATTTGATTTACTTTTTCCAAATAAATTAAATACTCCTCCTTACTTTTCCAAAATCATTTTTTTGGAAAACGCTTTCTTTTTTATTTAAAATTCAAAAGAGGCTTTATACTCCTTATACACACATTATTTCAGAGTATAATATGGATTATTCTTCATGAACTAATCATGGCTATTTAAAGTAATCATCTCTTTTCCGTTGGATATGATTTTCACATCACTAGTTATAATAATCCTTTTTATCACAATTAGTTATCAAAAAATCAAATCAACTAATATTTATCCAGATATTTTAATTAACAAATTAGTCATGCATATTGTCCTTTAAAATCAATTTAAGATTTAAAGGAACTAAAGTTAGGATAAGTTCTCACTATTATGGCTTTCCCTTTCAAACTCCTTAAAATTATTTTGACGGTACTTCGATAGCACTTCTCCCCACTTTCTTCAGTCCGTAGCTTTTTGAACTTACTCCTCGACCTTAGTAGTGTTCGGCCTTAGTGTTTTAGTGGTGACTACTTAGCCTTGAGTGGTGGATGGGTTGAGCCATGCACTATAGAGGAGGAAGGGAGTGGTTTGACACAAGTTTGGAAGTGGAATGATAATGGAACTATGCATATATATATATATATATATATATATATATATATATATATATATATTTAGTAGAGCTTCGCTATAATGGAATTTTTTGGAGAGATAAGAGAAGCCATTATAGTAAGAAAGAAGAAGAAGAAAAGCTTAAAGAAGTAAGAGATGGATGTGTGATAAAATGAGAGGTATGCTTCGGATGTATAACATTTTAATACCTTACCCCTTAAGCATTGTAAATGGACCAAACTACCCCCACTATCACCTTCCCCAAGTAAGGTCGTACCTTCCTTGCCACCTTTCCATCACTTCCATCAATTCCTTGCTTCTCCTTAGTTCTTAAGTAAAGAATCTAGTGCACTATGTTGACTTTTGATGAGATTTTGTTGGATTTGAGTTGATATCTGCTCAAGAGTGAAGCATGCGTGTGTGTATATATCTCTAAATTTTCTTACTTTATTAAAGTATATATCATATGAATGTATATATGTGTATGACATGCAGTGTAGGTATATGTATGTGCACAAGAGAATAAATAATTTTGCAACTACTTTAAAGAACTTATATTCATTAAACCGTTGTGAGTCTGGAATCCAAATAACGATCATATTTTGACGTTTTTGTTAAACTATGTATATTTGTAAAAAATGATATTTATTATCATATTTAAATAATTAAAACAAGTTTATTTGAATTACAAAACCATATTAAATGATAGTAAAGTCCATTTGTAAGAATACGACGTCGATTTGTTAAAGTGCAACGAAGTTTGTAAAATTTTATAACAAGTATATATATATATTTATAAAACCATTATAAATCACTTATAAACAATATTAAAAAGTGTTATTTATCATTTAAAACACTTATTTGATTATTTAAAATTATTTAAACATCCCAAAATTAAAATTATAAAATTACGGGTCATTACATTCTTTCCCATTAAAAGAATTCCATCCTCGAAATTTTACAAAACTCAAAAACACAAAATTGTTTGCCCAAAACATTATTTTATAATCTTAGACCCCTATGATATACAAGATCCTCTATATGCCATATTTGATTTGATCTCCTATTTGAATCCACAACTTTACTTCTAAACTAGTATTGATCCTTCCATCCTCTAGTGTAGACGCAATAAGGCTTCTTGATCAGAAACCTTTTTTTTCCTTACATAGCTCTCAACTATGATATAAAATTCAAGTACCCAACCACAAACCCTTATCAATGTTCGCCATCCAGAATCGAGTGATAAATCATTTTCTGGACGGGTGTAAACACCTCAAAGTCCTATACTCGAATCTCAAATCAAAATCATGAAATGAAATGATCTATGTACCCCATGCGTACTTATTAATCTTCCCAAAAATTTTATGAAAACATTTCATAAAACATTTATTCACACATTTTATAAAGATGCTTCTTTATATATAATTACTTTAAAAAATTTATTCATCAAAATTTTTTATCTACTTTCCAAAGAAACCATTTTAATTTCAACACTTAGAAAATACCATTATATGCTTAAATTCGTAAAAATCTTTAAGGAAAGATTTACTTTTCAAAAAAAAATTATTGGGTAAAAACGAATATTGCGTAAAACATCATAACGGCAACCCCAAAATACTAGTATAGGGATTTGACTAATTATACTCAAAATTAATTTTCGATATCAAACTTAAACTATTTATTATTTAACAATGAAGCCGATCAAGTTGGGGTATCATTACCTCTCAGACCATGAATAGTCGACATTCTTAACTTAAAAATAGATATAAGTTACCCACCTTGAATCTTAACATCAAATATACGATATGTATTAATCTCGTGACTATAGAAAATATCTCCTTTCGGAAGTCACTTACTATAGTGATAGTGTTATAGTCAATGTCTTCCTCACTTTCGTGAAAATATTTATTTACGACAATGATGTCGAAATCCAAGTCCTCTTTCACTTAAGCCCTTTTTAAATCACTTTTAGTTATGATACCAAATGTAACGAACTGGATTTTCGACTCTCTAAAATCGATACTAATACATCCATTGTATTGTGTGCCTAGCATTCAAGTGTTGGAAAACCTATTGTTAAGGGTAAAAGAAAATAAGATAGAACAGAATCTCACATGGATGGAATAATTTATAATATCAATAATCTTTACAATGTAAAATTTGAAATACATATTTAGAGTCTACCCTAAGCTCAACCTGGATAGTTATAAACACATGTCCTTAACAATGCTAAAAAATAGCAAACACAGTGGAAAAGTGAACTAGTCCATACATTGATGAAGATTTCCAACTCTCCTTTGGAAACTCCATGCATCTTAAGATATTCCTAAAACTACTCGGATCTGAACCGAGTAGTAACAATTCCTGAATCGAGCTTGACAAACCAGTGCGAGAAACATGAATTATAAATATATATGACAGTGTCATAGATCAGATTGATGCTAAAACGAAATCTTTTTGAAAAGAATCTCATAAGACCATGCTGCACAAAAATACGGGCAAGTTTTAACCTTACAATAACCAAAATACTTTATATCGAAACATTTTGATATTATCTATAACGACATTGGTTTAAAAACACTTTTTAAATAAATGTATATATAACTGTGTAGTTAATGCCCCACTATTACCCCGCTATAACCCCGCTATATCTCATAGCAGATTTCTGTCGCTACGATTTTTCCATATATCCCCAAAATAAAGCCTTTCCGCTTTAAGCCCCGCTATTTCCGCTATATCCTGTTATTCTCGCTATTTCCGCTATTTCCGCTATATCTTCTTTAATAAAATGAAATGAAAAATTGCATTTATACGTTGTAAAAATTATGAAACTAATTTATTTGATTTAATTTTTAATATATTTTCAGAAATGAACATACTCTAATATTCTGCTAAATTTAATTATGTTATATAACAGTTTTACGTTTATTTAAAGTATATTCGCATATGTTTTTATTTAAAATTATTTATGTACTAACTATAATTCAATTTGAATGGTAATTTTTCATTTAATTACCATTTATATATTTGTAAAAACATTAAGTACAAGTTTTATATGCTATTTTAGAGTTATCCACTATATCCTGCTATATCCTCGTTGTATCCCCGCTATGACTTTTTGCACGTCCACCGCTTTGAATCTGTCGAGCGCTTTAACTGCACAGATATACAAAGAAAGTATCATTAAATAGACAAGTCGACGTAGTATATAATACCAAGGAGTAGCCGAAATGTTTGTAAGGCATCACAACTATTTTGGGAATATAATCAAAATCATAAAGCTCGTATTGGAATTGGATGTCCAACATGATAGAGAACTAGTGGCCCTTTCCTTCCTTTGCAGACTCCATGTGTAGCAATCATAGTAATCGGCCCGTATAGGAGCTCTTACACCACTATACCATATTGCTACACTACAATGGATCAGCGTATTCGATGGTTATTTGTACAAGGACTCATACACCACTATACTTATTCATTTGAACTCTAAGGATGCAACACCTTTTTTATCCGCAATGATCTGATAGTCTGTAATATTTCCTTCGGACCATATAGTTTCCCATATCATCTCCGGGATGTAAGGCTCGTGAGGCCATGCTTTACTTTCCACAAAGAAAATTCCACTTAGAATGTCATATTGCTATTTCCAAGAACACACCGTTGATTTCCTCAAAAGTATAACCCACGAGTTCATATGCCTCAGGGATGGGTGTTAAGTATAAGAAGGGTTACCTCCTACATGACAAAACAGATGCACGTTTGTGAAAAATAATGTTCGTGGTTTTAGAAATGCAATGTCAAACATAGTTATCCAGGTGAAGGAAAACTAAGGGCACTCCTCTTACTACATCCTATTTGGGAATCACCCCTAGGATTAGTGGCAAGTAGTCCTTGTTAACCAAAGATTTTTAGAACGAAGGTACTACTGCCGTCATATATATATAATATGGGAATAAACCCAGAGATTAGTGGCAAGCAGCCTAAATAATGAAGATCTTTATCTTTAAAAATTATTATCTCCAACATGTCTTCACTTTTGAACATGTATATTGGTTCGAAGAGGTTTTCTGATAGGAATCACCCATATTCGATCCTGGTCTCTCCGAACTAATTATCGATAAGTATGTGGGTGATTATTTACCATCATCCAACTTATAAATCTATTCATCCAAATAAATATCTCTTCAAAGATATTAGCTTTAAACCATTTCTATTTTTTCCAATATATATAGGATTATTAAGCCTCTTTTTAACTTTGAAAACACCAAATCATTTCTTTAAAATTACTTAGGAAAATATTTCCATCTTCTAATATTATTATGATTCCAATCTTAACGGAGATTTCATATTCCCAAAACATATCTTTAATGGGTTAAAAACAATGTTATTTAAGACCATCATTTACTGTAAACCCAACTGGTTAGTCTTGAATAAAAGGTATCCATACATTTTAGACAAATTATACTCAATACTAATTTCCATATTCAACACGTACTATTCATCGAATAACAGTGAAATCCCCTTTTAAATTCATATGATAGTACGAGTTCCCTCCTCATAATTTAACACGGAATTTAACTAGAATGTTTTCCTGAATAGCCAAAATCCTATTTTAATCTTGTTAACTTTGGAAAATTCCAAATCTATTTACTTTTATCTTAAGGAAATGCAGTCCGAGTAAATCAAATTAATTATCCACTCCGTCGGGCCAGTCCAGATCGCTAGAGGGAATGGGCAATTGGTTTCCCAAACTCCTCCCTAATAATTATCTCTCTATCACCCATAAGGCGATCAAGTTATTTGATCGACTCTAAACATTTTAAAATACTTGTGCAATTACTTGAAAAAAATTTCCAGAAGATTTGAGAAGAAAAACCAAAGTTTAAAACAATTATTCAAAAGTTGTTAAATTCTGTTACTAAATTGCCCGTGAATAGTGATTTTAAAGCTTTATAGGTCAAAACACCAATTTCATTCTATTTATGTCCATTTTTATAACCAAAATCCCTTCTATAAAACTTTAACCTATTTATGGAATTTATTTCATATTTTAAAGATTAAAGGCATCCAGTTTTAAAGAGTTGAAAGTAATATTTTACGAACTGCCAAAACGAACGATTTTAAAAACTTGATTTGGACATATCTCAAACTTTACTAAATGAAATCTTGATTTTTATTTTTCATTTGAAAACTATAGTTATAAGGGTTCAAAAAATTCTTATTTCAATGAATTCCGACTTATATTTCGTTCTGCATAATTATTTAACCTTTTACGGCGCAAAATCACAAATTATCGCTAATCGATGAGTTCATATTTACTCAATTTGTCAAACTTCACTAAATTTTGCCGAAACACTTTTAAAACTATTATATAACATTGTAAACCATTTCAAACCTATATTCTACTATTTTACTTGATTCCAAAATCCTTTTTTACTTTGTTTCCAAACATTATTATAATATATCATTATAATATTTAATTTTCTATTTTCCATTTAATATTCTTTTATATAATCCATATGATATTTTTCCATGTACTATCCACCTTTTAAAATATTATTTTTAAAATCAAACCATTTGATTTGCCTTTTACAAATAAATTAAATACTCCTCTTTACTTTTCCAAAACCATTTCTATTTTCCAAAAATGATATCCTTTTGATTTAAAATTCAAAAGAGGCTTTATACTCCTTATACACACATTATTCATAATATAATATGGATTATTTTTCATGAATTAACCATGGCTATTTTAAGTAATTATTTCTATTCCGTTGGATATAATTTTCACGCCATTAGTTGCAATAATTCTTTTTATCACAACTATGTTATCAACCAATCAAATCAACCAATACTTATCCAAATATTTTAATTAACAAACTAATCATGCATATCATCATTTAAAATCAATTTAAGGTTTAAAGGAACTAAAGTTAGGATGTGTTCTCGCTACTATAGCTTTCTTTTTCGAAATCCTCGAAATTATTCTGATGGTACTTCGATAGCACTTCTCTCCACTTTCTTCATTCCGTAGCTTTATGATCTTGCCCCATGACCTTTGTTGTAACAACCCGCAAATTTATCACTTTGATTAATTATATTTATTTTTAAAGTATTCAAATATAATTTTTTTAACATAAAATATGATTTTATGAACAATAAATAATAGTGGTTATTTTATTTTGAATAAGTATTTATGAAAATATACACTTCCGAAGAATATCGATAAAATGGCTAAATATCGTTTTGTCAATATAACACTCTACAATCGCTAGAAATCACGCATGGAACTAGTTACATTCACTAATTTATCCATTTAAACAAGAATATGAAATATAATTAGTTATTTGTTTTGGAAATAAGATGTATTTATGACATCATCAATAATGTCATCATATTTGATAATTAATCAATTAATTTAAATTAATATTTTAATGATTTAACAATTGTTTAATCATTCAAATAATTGTTTTGAAATGATAATAATTCATTCTAATTAGTTATATAGTGATAATTAATCATTTATAATAGTTTTTATAAAGATATATATTTAATTGAAATCATAAGGAAAATTGATATCGCTTTATTAATATAATAACACTTTTTGGAAGCAATTGTTTAATTTAACTTATATGGATTTATATTTCAAATGTGATCATTTTAATTCTTTTATAATAATAAGGAGTTTTGAAATTTTGTTTACATTTATATGTTGTTATCCAGCCTTTTGGCCTGGCTATATTCGAACTGATTAGACAAGTTAGACTCGACTGTCATCGGGACCGACAAGTCAGATTAACAATCACGAAGCCCAAAGATCAGGCATAGATCATAATATGTAGTGGTGATGAAGTGAGAAGAAGATTGACTCAATAGAATGATAAAAGTATGAAAATATACCATCTACTGAAAATAGATCAGGTACGACCCATATTCACCAATTATGGATCGTACCATATCGATATCACAGTTCAACTCAATGGAAAATGATCGATATCTCAAAATCTACAAGTCAAACACACACAAAACTTTAGGAACGTAAATATTTTGAAGAGTAGAGCCCATTATAACGATCACATGCCAGAGCAAGCCCATAGAACGGTCGGTACCGATCGTTATTATGAAAGATGTGGGACCCACAATCGATATCATGACTTCTTCTGGATCTGGAGACTCCATTGCTAAAATTTCTAGAAGATATTTTACCTTCTTCCCCTATAGATATAGACTTGATTGTTTATTTTCAGGATCTTTATGTTGCTTGTTGCACTATTTTGTAACTAAGGGTTCTACTCCGATTCCATCCACCTGTATTCAAAAATTCAAGTAATCAATAAAATTATTTCTCCAAAGTGGGCGTTGGCTTTTAATGTCGAACAACTATAAATCATTGTCTTCTCATTATTGCTTATTTCTTGTAATTTAGTTACTTATTTCCTCTATTTTCCTTTATTATTCTTCATTTATTTCTCTGTAAAATATCTATTGGGTGTTTGTGGTAATTTTTGGTGTAAACATTTTGGCGCTTTCACTGAAAGGGGAGATTCTTGGATCTATTTTAATCCCATTGCCACTATCGGATTACATAAATCCCAAGAAGAGATCTAGAATTATTTTCAAGTAGTTCATCTTTTCTATTTAGATTTGCAAAAGTCTAAGAAAAACTACCAATAAGGGTTAGGATCACCAGATCTACCACACAAAACGCAAAGGTAAATGAGAACGCCAACATCCAGCAAGGAGGCTAGTGCAATCAACTAGTAGATGTTAATGCAACCAATCCAGTTGATGTCCATAATCTAGTTGATTCCATCATAAGAGCTAATTTCCAAAATCTGTTGAGATAGCTCATGGATAGCCATTGGCAATTCAACTAACAAATTCAAGCCAGTATCAATCTAATGAGTCAACTCAAGGATCAATAATGCGGGAAAAATAGGAGGGAGCCAACTCCTTATTCTACATCAAGGAGCTCAACTTCATCAAATGGATATCATAGACATAGACTTCATAGAACCGACAGATACCATGCTGAAATGTCAACCCTCATCATCCCACCGATCCAGAATGACCGATAACGATCGGTACTATTCCATCTAGAACGATCGGTATTGATCCAACTTTTGGGGGTAGATCGTAGCAGATTGCGAGAAGAATGCACACTAGTGATGCCATGGTTGATCTGGATGTTGGAGTTTAAGTTAATGCAATAGTTACCTCTTCGGAATGATGACAATGTGAAAGCATGCGACTCACATCGAGAGCATGTTGAACTAAAAAGGCATGGAACGGCCCGTATTCATCGGTCGAGCCATTCACATGAGGTGGAGCATGACTACCGCTTGGCTCCGACTATCTAAACATCGGACTTATCGGCTATGGTCAGACAGCTAGTAAGGGCGAGCCAAGGCTTGACCAATGATGATTGGAGGATCTCTAGGAGCCATACCCCGTTCACTAATAATATTTTACACATGGAATATCTAAGGAGATTTAGCATGCCGCAAATGTCTGCCTATGAGGAAAACACCGACCCCGTGCAACACATCATGAGAAATATATGGCTAATGGACTCCGCATGAGCCGAAAATGCCACAAAATGCAGATGTTTTCCCATTACTCTTTCTAGCATATCAATGATGTGTATTAAAAGATCACCTCCACAGTCGATCTCTAGATTTGATGATTTAGCAACAAAATTTACGAAGTAATTTAGTATGCACGCAACTTGCCCCCAAGATGTAATGTCCCTATCCATGGGGATCTCTACTCCCGGAGAATCGCTAAAAGATTACTTAGAGAGATTTCATACAGTTGTCATAGAAGTCAGTAATCCAAATGACCATTCAATATCAATGGCAGTAACGAGAGGGATTGATCCGAAATCCGACTTTGGTGATTGGTTAGTTGTAAACCACCCACGAAGTTGGAGCATTTCTATCCAAAAGCCTCTCGGTATTTGAGGAAAGAACAAGCTAGATGCTCTAAGAAGAAGAATATTATCAGACCGAGTGGAGAGGGGATGTAGTGTTACATTGCAGTGAAGCAGTTCGGGGAGATTTCTAAAAAATTTCAAGTAAACATTCAAATTAAACTGAGTCGGCAAAAGAAAGTCGCTGATAGGAACCGTGAGCGAATTAGGGATTCTAGAAGAGGAAAGTTAAGCATTCCAATGTGTGATACATATACACCACTGAATACTTCCCTAGAGAATGTCTACTTATTTACATGCAACACCATGCAATATAGGAAGCCACCTCCGAAATAATCGATAGAGAATCAAAAGCAAACTGGAAAATACTACAAGTTCCACAAATGCTATAGTCATAACAAGAATGAATGTATGCATCTCCAGGATGTTATGAGAAACTAATTTGGAAAAGAAATGTACAGAAGTTTGTTAAAACCTCGTAAGATGGCGAACAGGGAACGTTCGACCCCTATGGAGGATAAGTGTTATGCAGGGCCGAGGAGCCTACATAGACTGATGGAAGATTAATGATCAATATAGTAGTCAGAGGACCACATCCTGCCGATAAAAGCTAGCATGAAATGGAGTGTTATGCTAGCAATCAATCATATGAATTTTGAGTGTTGTTTAAGTGCAAAAGATGGGGCTCTAGCAAAACAGCAGCATACAATGGCTGATGCTATTGTATTCAAAAAAAGAGATGCAGAAAGGGTAGAGGTACCGAAGATCGACCCATTGGTTATTTCGGCCATGATCAGCCCCGCCATTTCTTGAGGGGGATCTTGGTTGAATGTGGAAGTTCCATAAATATAATTTTAAAAAAGCTTACGATCAATTGAAGATGGAAGACAAGACTTGAAACCGTCTGAAGCCTACATTCATAGCTTTATTGGTGCCAACCGAAGCTGTCGGTTATGTTGAATAACCTGCAGAGTAAGGAGAAGATAACCGCAAGAGAGTGCGGATGTTGCCATTTATTGTTTTGGACGTTGACTCTCCATAGAATGGTTTTTTAGGCTGACTAGCCCTAGCTAAATTTCGGTCAGCTCTTGGCTCATGGTGTTTGACTTTGAAGTTCCCAACTAATAACTATGTTGGAGTTGCGCTTGGTGATCAGGCGACCGAACATGCCTACTATTAGCTGAGATGAGAGAGGCCCAAAGGAAGGAGAAATGTAAGGGTGTGGACACGTCTCTTCGCATCCAAGCCACCGAAGATTGACAACCAGTGCCTAGGCCTTGGCTTAGGCAACATAGTTGGTTCTATAAAGACGTAGATCCGAGGAATGATGAGGAGGAGCGTAAAGAGACAAGGCTACATCAGTTAAGCTAATAATTGATATCACGGCAAAGCCACGACGACCCACATGGGTTGTAAAGATCGTACCATAGCTCAGCCCTCCGATAATAAAAGAACTTGTCAGTTTTCTTTGAGAGAACCTTGACATGTTCACTTGGAATAAATCTGACTTATATGGATCTCGCATGCCATTGCGAGCCATACATTAAATACCGACCCAAGGCATGTCGGAAATAGAAAAGTCATGACATGGACCTGGAGAAATCTATCGTCCTTAAAGATGAGGTGGATAGGCTTAAAAGCAATGAGTTTATTAACGACGCCTTCTATCCTAAATGGGTATCCAATCCTGTACTTGTAAGAAAGGAAAATGGAAAATGGAGAACATGCATTGACTATTCAGACTTAAACAAGGCGTGTCTGAAAGACAGTTTTCCCCTTTTAAGGATCAACTAGCTGGTGGACTCAACCATAGGACACAAGTCGCTATCTTTCATGGATGCATGCTATGTATAATATCGAATCTCGAAGCATATCCCAGACCAGGAGCGCACTAGCTTTATTACTGATGTAGAATTGTATTGCATGTGGTAATGCCACTTGGATTTAAGAATGCTAGTGCAACGTATCAGCACTTGGTCAACCGAATGTTTAAAGATCAAATTGGGAAGAAGATGGAGGTATATGTGGATGATATGCTCTTGAAGTCATGATGATCAAGCGAACGCATTAGAGACTTAGCAGAAATGTTTGACATTCTTTGATATTACAAAATGAAGATCGATTCTTTGAAGTATTCTTTTGGAATTGCATTAGGAAAGTTATTGGTTTTCATCATTAATTCTCATGGAATCGAAGCTAATCCCAAAAAGATTCGAGCAATTTGTAACTTCTAGGCGCCAAAGACCATCAAAAAAGTATAGAGCCTAAATAGGAAGTTTGCCACCCTAAATTGATTTATTTCTAGAGCCACCAATAAATTCGTTCCTTTCTTCAAATTGATTAGAAGAGGGAAAAGGAATTTTGAGTGGACATAGGTGTATGATGACTCATTCAAGCTTTGGTGAACCACTTAGAGAGGCCTCCCATCTCGTGAAAGCAGGCGGATCATGAAGACTTGTAAATCTACTTGGCCGTGTTGGTGCACGCTATAAGCGCTGCACTGCTATGTGAGGAGAATCGAATCCAGGGACCAGTCTATTATGTTAGTAAGAGATTAACAGGAGCTAAAAGTTCAAAGATAGAGAAATTTGCATACTGCTTGTTGATTGCTTCATGAAAGCTCCGCCCCTATTTTCAAGTCATCTCGTTGATGTTTACACCAATCAGCTGTTACGATAGGTCTTATAGCAACTTGAGACGTCTCGAAGTCTACTGACGTGGAACATCGAACTGAGCCAATTCGACATCACTTATATCCCTCTAAGAGCCATCTAGGGATAAGCATATAGCAGAATTCACTGTATACGGATGGAGCATCCAACGATCGTTGTTTTAGAGTCGGAGTCATATTGGTAACTCTGGAGGATCAATCAATTTGATATACTTTGAAGCTCGACTTCCCTATAATGAATAACAAAGCTGAGCATAATGCTCTTATTGCTGGACTCATACTTGCCAGAAAATTGGGAATAATATCTCTTGAAATCTTTTGCGATTCCAATTGGTGGTATAAAAAGTCAGGGAGATTACCAGGCTAAAGGACAATGTTTCTCCCCATACTTATGCGAGTTCAAGAGGGATTAACTGATTTTGAGTATTATAACATCATGTACGCTTCCCAGGATCAAAACAAAGAGGCCAAATCATTGGCAAAGTTTGCTAGCACCGGGGATGCAAATAAGCCTGGTTCCAGTCAAAGTATTAGACGCTCCAAGCATAAACCAGATGGAAATCGATTGGGTACTAGAGACGGAGCCTAAAAAGGAGTTGTGGATTAATCCACTTAAAGATTATTTTCTACGAGGAGTCCTTCCCATATGGAGAAATGAAAGATGACAAATCCTTCATAAAGCTTCGGGATATATCATTCAGGAAGGAATCATGTATATAAAGGTTTTTTCTGTTCCCCTGTTTCAATGTATCGCTCATGATGAAATAGAGTGAGCCCTAAGGGGGGTTCATGTAGGGGAATGCAGCGATCACATTGGGGGCTAACCCTAGCAAAGAAAATACTACATTATGGGTATTATTGGCCAACTATCAACCAAGCTGCTACTGATTACGCTAAGTAATGCAACAAGTGCTAGATGTATGCAAAAATTTCAAGAGCCTAGTCAATGGAAATCACACAAATGGTCAGTCCATGACCATTTTCCACATGAAGCATAGATATTATCGATTTCTTACCAATCTCTAAAGGTGGTATCAAGTATGACATCGTAGCAATTGATACTTCACCAAATGGGCTGAAGCCGAACCTTTAGCCATGATCACAACAAAGAAAGTAATCAACTTCATTATCCAAAAGATCGTCTATCGTTTTGGCCTTCCACAAACTATTATAACTGATAATGGGACTCAATTCAATAGCGCTTAATTGAAGGACTTCTTGAAAGGGACATCAGATTAAGGATCTTAAGGCTAATTTAACACTAGAGAGGGGTGAATAGTGTTTAATGGTTTCTAAGACTTATATGAACTAAATTGAAATTATGACACAAACAAATGCAGAACTTAATCACAGAACAATCACAGAATCAAACACAGATGCAGAAACTAAATAAAAAGCAGTAAAGGGAAAGAACACACCGAATTTTATACTGGTTCAGAGTTACCCTACATCCTGTCCTGTACCAAGGCAAACCACCTCATACAGATTTTTATTAAACCAGTGTCGAGATTACACTCCTCAATTTATAAAGGCCTTGAGGTACCCTCTTGACCCACGAATCCAGGGTAAACTCTCTTAATTTACGGGCCATAAGATTACCTAATTGATTTCCAGGCACAACCAAACCTTATAGAGAGACTCGATAAACTTTTGATTACAAATTGATCCTATAACTCTGAATAGCACTTTGATCTTCGAGAGAGGACAGAGAATCAAACAAGAATGAAATTCTAATTTGATTTACTTGAGAATTTGGCAGAATTTTGGCACGATCTTAAAAATATGAAAATTATAGAATATGAACTTGTAGATAAGGAGTGAAGAAAATATGAGAATTGTATATTAAAAAATTTGTTTGAGAAGGCTATTTATATAGTACTAACTGTCATAACCATTCGTAAAGAGATTTGAACGAATAGACACTTCTTTTGAAAATTGAAATTTTTGAATTCAACGGCCACCATGTCGACATGGGGTATCCCATGATGTCAACATCCCCTTGTTAAAAAAAATGAAAAACTTGTTTTGAAAATGGTATTGAGTTGAAAACAAAATGAAATGACTCTGGAGTAAAATAAACAAATTTTACTATGTTTTTAAAACACAAAAACAAAGAATATTTTAAGGCTAAAACATCTTTTTGAAAATCATTTGAAAAGATAGTTTTAAGGCTAATACATTTTGAAAAGCAATTCTGAAAACCATTTTTGAAAAACCATTTTGAAATAGTTTTGCAAGCTTCTTCCTGCAGAATATCTCATCACATCAGGACTCGAGAACTTATACAAAACCAGGATGTTCGTGGGTTTGTAAGCCACTTGTCATAGGTATGTAAGCTATTTGTCGTGGGTTTGTAATCCACTAAGAAGGTAGAAATGGGTTCCATGCCAAATGAAGTTCGGAATGAAGTTTTCCATGCTATTATGAAGTTTTAACAAAAAAACTAGATAGATATCTTAAAATCTTGATCTTGATACTCATGAGTCTTCAAACTTGATTTCTTCATTCTTGATCTTCATATTGTATAGTCTTCAATAATCAGTGCATGCCTTATATATATCCTGTATAATATCATTCATATATATCTAGACAATAGTGTTAGTACATAAGTTATAATAAAATAAGTTACAAAGGTTATTGTCATCAAAACCACTATCTCCAGTTCCTAACAATCTCCCCTTTTTGGATGATGACAACCTTATAAAATATACTTACCACTTCGATCATACCATAACTCCCTCTTACTCCAACAACCCCCTACCTCCAAGCCTACTATTTTATATAACCTACCTCCTCCTTTGTCATCAACAAAAACCTATAAACCTTGAACTTAATAGAAAAAGAGATAAACAAACATATGACATAGGAATAACATATGAAATATAGCATTCTAACTGGAATTCATGTTTCTATACATCAAAGATTTTTTTTAGAAGAACATTAATTAAGGTAACATTTACATACAAACTAACAAACTAAAATACAATCACGAAAACAAAAAAAAACACTTAATGAGGACCCTTAACGATTGGTGATTTATGGACCGAACAATTTGGATAGTGGAGACAAAAGCTTCCACGTTGTTCGACCAAGTTTCCATCAGCGTCAAAAAGGACTTCTCCAATGCAAATTACCCATCGTCTTCGTCCATATGAACCTGTGGATTAAGTAGAGGATATTCTTCTTCTTGATCCATTTGTGGTTCTTCTAGAGGCTCTTCTTCTTCAGAGTTCATGGTTTGTGATGACTCTTCGATGACAATGGGATTGGCATGGTTATCCATAAGGAATTTTTGTAAATTCCTAAGGATTTTTCCTTGTCTATCTTATTCTCTAGCCATTCGTAGTTGACTTACTTGAATTACCACCATCATTCGAAGTAAATCTTTCATCTTCTCTTGTAGTTTGATGACCCGTACGTGTGTGGAATGTTGAAACGGGATAAAATGAGGAGAAGTGGGCGAAGAAGGTTCATTATTAGAGAAGGAAGCCATTAATTTACCATTTTAGAAGTTTGTTAGAGAGGAGAACAGAGAAAAGGAGTAAAGGTCGAAATATATAAATATATAACCAAATAACTAATTTTAGAGGGAGATTTAAATTTGAAAATCTCGGCCTACATGTCAAAATTGGGGGATGGGTCATGTCGACATGTCCAGTTCAATTTTTGAGAAATTTTTTATATTAATTATTAACTATATTTGTATTATTTATAATTTATATTTTAGTTAATGAACATATACCTAATTATCTCCTAAATTTAGTAAAGTTTTGTTCATTTAGTGGTTTGATTAATATATCAGCAATTTGTTTTTCAATATTAATATGGTCAAGAGTTATGACTTCTTTACTTATATTATCTCTAAGAAAATGATGTCTAATATCAATATGTTTTGTTCTAGCATGATGAGTTGGATTCTTAGATAAGTTTATTGCACTAGTATAATCACAATAAATTGGTGATTTAGTTATAGTTATTCTAAAATCTTTTAAAGTTTGTTGCATATATATAACTTGAGAACAAGCCAAAGCAGTAGATATATATATTGTTCTTCAGTTGTTGACAATGATACAGTGTTTTGCTTCTTACTAAACCAGGAAACCAGAGAATGTCCTAGAAAGTGACAAGTTCCACTTGTACTTTTTCGGTCTGATTTACAACCAGCGTAATCAGCATCACAATATGAAATTAAATCAAATACATCATTTTAAGGATGAAACAAACCATAATCTAAAGTATGTTTTACATATCTTAAAATTCTCTTAACCGCTTTTAAGTGAGTTTCTTTAGGTTAAGATTGGTATCTTGCACAGAGACAGGCACTATGCATGATGTCAGGATGACTTGCTTAAGCAGCCACCAATCATTCCCCTATATAATTTTTTATCAACATCTTTTGATTTATCTTCTTTACTTAAAGCTACATTAGTTATCATTGGAGTTGGTTTCCCACCGAAGTGGTTAATCCAAATCTATTAATTAAATCTTTAGCATATTTTTCTTGACTAATGAAAATTTCTTTATCTAATTGTTTGATCTGAAGTCCTAAGAAGCAACTTAGTTCTCCCATATGACTCATTTCAAATTCTTTAGTCATTATATCCGAAAATTCTTTATTCATTATATTATTGGTCAATCCAAATATTATATCATCAACATATATTTGTATTAATTGAATATCATTTTTGTTTCTTTTAATAAAAAGAGATGTATCTATTTTACCAATTTCAAAACCAGATTGTAGTAAATAAGATATTGGTCTTTCATACCATACTCTAGGAGCTTGTTTCACACCATATAAATCCTTCTTTAATTTATATACATGATTTGGAAATTTATTATCTTCAAAAAGTGGAGGTTGCTCTACATAAACATCTTCTTTTACAAAACCATTTAGAAAACCACTTTTAACATCCATTTGATATACTTGAAATTATTGTAGTTTGCGAAAGCAAGTAGAATTCTGATAGCTTCTAGTCTTGCTATGGGTGCAAAGGTTTCGTCATAATCAATTCCTTCTTCTTGACAATAACCTTGCGCGTCTAAACGAGCTTTATTTCTTCTGACGTCACCAAGTTCATTCATTTTATTTTTATAAACCCATTTTGTTCCAATTATACTTTTACCCTTAGGTCTAGGAACAAGTTCCCAGACATCATTTTTGGTGAACTGGTTCAATTCTTCTTGCATAGCAAGAATCCATGATTCATCAGATGATGCTTCCTTTGGTTTTTATGTTCAATAGTAGATATAAAAGCTACATTACTCATACTATTTAGTTGATTTCTTATTTTAACTATAGATTCAATATTTTCTAGTATCCTTTCTACAGGATGATAATAGCCTAATTCTTTTATTAGGTTGAATGATTTCACAATTAGTTTCATTAGATTCATTATTTAAAGTTACAAAATCTTCTTCATCTTCTATTTGTATAGTTTTTTATAAATTTTAATCAAAAGATACATGCATTATTTCTTCAATAGTGTTAGTTCTCAAATTAAAACTCTAAATGCTTTACTTCTATACAATATCCGATGATGATACCTTAATCGGATTTAGGTTCAAATTTATCTAAATTATCTTATGTATTAAGAATATAACACTTACAACCAAAAACATTAAAATAAGTTACTATGGGTTTCTTATTATAAAGGAATTCATATGGCGTTTTATTAGTTAATGGTCTAATTAAAATCCTATTTAATATATAAAAAGCTATAGCGACTACTTCAGCCCAAAAGTTTTTAGGTAAGTTATTATCAGAAAGTGTTAACTCGCCTTTTGGCAAGGTCACGAACAAGAGGATTTAACTAAATAACTTCACGACTATCGAGGTTGAAATATGATGGATTCGGTTCAAATGGATGATGTTCACTTGGATAGAGGATGTAACAATCCATAATTTAATCACTTTGAACATGAATAGTTAATATGTTTTTAAATGATTAAATAATGGATTTTATATCTAGAAGTATTAAACTTGCCTAATAAAACAAGAAATAATTATTTACCCTGTCCAATAAAACATAATAATATAATTACTTACCTAATAAAACAAGAAGAATTATTAACCCTGCCTAATGAAACAAAATAGTATAATTACTTGCCTAATAAAACAAATAGTTTAATTACTTGCCTAATAAAACAAGAAAGAATTATTAACCTAGCATAATGAAACAAAATAGTATAATTACTTGCCTAATAAAACAAAATAGTATAATTACTTGCCTAATAAAACAAAATAGCATAATGATTATTTTATTCCATGCGGATGGTTGCCATTGGACCAAAATCTGGTCGAATCAGGTTATGCCATGCGAATGATTGCCATTGGACCAAAATCTGGTCAAATCAGTTTAGCCCATAGTTGATAAGAAGGATTCCTATTGGACCAAAAGGTGGTCGAATTAAATTAAGCCACAAGGATGTTTTCTATTGGACCAAAATATGGTCGAATCAAATTATGCCATATGGCTAGCTTCTATTGGACCAAAATCTGGTTGAATCAGGGTAGGCTATAGGAAATTACTAAAGTACCCTTCTCTTCACCTATAAATAACCAAGTCCATATCTCATTTTATTTCATTCAAAAACTAAAGAAAAGAACTAAAATTCATTTTAAAAGGTGAAGTATTCCAAGTCTCCATCAAAGCAAATAGGATGTGAGTATATTTCATGTTTTCATAGTTTAGTGGGTATAACTTATTCTGTGAGTATAATTTAATTATTTTACAGTCAGTGTGATCTTAATCTCTTTCCTTTTACTCATTCATATTTTAACGAATGTTGTGTTAACTATTGATTGTAAATTGCTAATAATAATGAGTCTGTTATTATTCTTGTTATTATTCTTGTTTGGTTGTTTGATTTGTGCTCGGCCAGTTTATGAGCGATAACTTTGATGTTTAGTTAAAGGGAACTTACACCACCTTTTAACTTAGGATTGACATTTAGTGACTTTTTGGTTAAAAGGAAACAACACCCCTTTTAGCTATCTCATTTGATTAAGAGGAAGCTTCACCCCCTCTTGGTTGTAATATCCTTTAAAGATGATGGGTTTAAGTTATGATTTGAATGGAAGTTTTAAATCTTTGTTTAAAGTATTTTAAAGGAGCTTCAAAATTTATATAATAATTTAAATGAGTTATTTATAAGTAGTCCTATACTTGGCACTAAAAGCCGATGAGTAGATTGATTCTCTATCTGTGAGATCTGGAACCGAAGTGTCTAGGCAAGGCTAGGAGCAACCAGTGCCCTGACTTACCTGGCTTTGTTTCTGGGCGAGGGATAGAGTAAGTCGAGAATATCGGAAACGTGACAAGTGTAGGAGATTTAATTTCCATAAATGATCTTTATAATTATAATGGAAAACGTTTGCATTTCTTATAGACAATTTTTTTGACCCATCTAAGTATGCTTTTGAAATATGAAATCCTCTTAATTGTTTTGAGAATATGCTTATACCGATGGGATAATTATATGGATATTTTCCAAGTATTTAAAGAGTATAAGATTTAATTTCCATATACGATCGTTTTGTTATCCCCGATAGTCGATATCTTGACTATCAATTTCGATACCCTTCTTCCTTTTATTTTTGTTTCGTCAATCTAAGACGATTTGTTGCTCAATTTGAGCATTGATATCCTTTATCGGAAATGACTAAATAAAGAGCGAGTGGGGGCCAAGCTATGTGGGGTTGCTCCCATTAGGGTATTTTCACATCTACTCTAGATTGGTTCCGGTTATATGCGCACGGAGATGTGAAATACTCGGATACTCGGTAAGGATGGCGGGGTCCGGCTTGGAGGTTTCCGAGAGCCATCGTAGTTCTCAAGTATATTTTCTAGAGGTATACTTTCGATAAGGGGGGCGCACCCTCCTAGTCATTGTTGGAAAAAATTCCTTTTCCTTATTTTTGATTCAAATCTTTGGATTGATTCTTTCTTAATTTCATCGGGAAGCGTCTTGCACTCTTCGCGATGTTTAATTATCTGTATCCATTCTTTTATACTTGGATGTTGTCCTTGTGAGGGAAAAACCTGTTCTGCGTTTTTCCGATGTGGTCTCACTAGTTACTTTGTGTGTTCTATTTTTGGAGTTTACTCATACCAGACTTATTGTCTGACCCGAATTGTTTTTTTTCTCTAAACGTTTGGGTACTCATTTATATTTGAGTGGTCCAGAAATGACAGGTTTCTTTGGGCTCTTTTGAAGATGGTGGACGAGCAGGAGGCTCCTTATCTATCTAGCTATTTATTTCCGCTATTATGAGATGTTGACTCTATGTATGTATATTTAAAGGCAGGTTGTTATAACTGCCTAGACTGGTAGTGGTACTTTTGTTGTAACTCTGATAACTCCATATTGGGGAGTAACATTATGTACCGTCTTATTTTTATGTTATATTTAACCGTTCCGTTGTGAGATTATTATTCTGTTCTTATATTTTTACCCCATGGCAACTCGTCTTTCAGATACTTGGGCAACGGCACATGAATACCATGGATGTATTAAGTGTCGTTCTCAAGGGTCAGAAGGGTGGGTCGTCACAGTTGGTATCAGAGCTTCGGTTGAGCGAACGCCTTAGCCTGATTGGGGTACAACTCACCAGAGATAGGGTAAGTGATGCCCTAGAATGAGTTAATCTTGAGGGAGCGTATTTGTAATTTTTATAATAATAATATTTATCCTCTAAAGTATAGTTTTAGATCCTTTGGTGTTATTTCCTTAAACCATTTTAATCCTATTTTTGTATTCTAAAGATACTTGTTATTTGTTCAGATAATAGAAAATGAATACAAGAAGAGGAGGAAGGAGAGGATCTAGAACTAGCACGGATACCAATGGCAGGGTACCTAGAAATGCTACTATGTCAGCTGTAGATCCGGCAGAGGAAATGCTAGTGCAAGTTCATACCCCTATGAACTTTGCATCTTTGTGTAAGAATTTTACCGCTTTGGGTGGGAAACCATTCTATGGGACTGAAGACATTCTTGGGGTGCAGATGTGGCTCCGAACTTGTGAAAGAATATTTGGAGATCTTCGGTTGGAAGATGCGGAGAAACGGTTGTTGGCATCGCGACAACTTCAAAAGTCGGCAATGGATTGGTGGGATTCAGAAACAACAAGTACTCCAGAGGGGGAGTTTTCTTGGGCCCAGTTCAAGGAAGTTTTTGAAGCACAGTTTATTCCAGAAGCCGGAAGAACTCAGTTATTTAGAAGTTTCATTGACTTAAAGCAGGGTGATATGACCGTGTCGCAGTATGAGAATAAGTTCAATGCTTTGTCCCGTTTTTGGACTTGGATTGATAGACACACCACTCAAGAAAAATGAAATGTTTGTGAATGGAATGCGACCAGAGTTCCATCGTGAAATGACCAATCATCTTATGGGTACATTCACCAACATTATTAGCATGGCTTTGAGGTTTGAGGCTCTTGATATTAAGGAAGGAGTCCAGAAGGGCGTAGTACCAACAATAAGTGCCAAGCCTTTATCGGTTATACCGGTTGAATGTAAGCCAAACTTCAAGCGTAAATTTATGGGAAAGAAGCAGGGTGTAGGGAAGAAACCCGAAGATGGCGCTCCAGCACAGAAGAAGCAGACCAACTTGGCCAACATTCTTTGTTTTAAGTGCAATAAGATGGGCCACTTTGCAAATCATTGCCCAATTGCCACATGTTTTAATTGTGGCCAGCCAGGACATATGAAGAATGAGTGCCATTTTCCTAAAAAGGGATCTCAAGGACAAACTTTTACCATTGAAGAGATACCATCCACTTCTTCAGATAAAAAGGGGAAGCAAGTGTTGCAAGGTACATTATCCATCTATGATATTCCTGTAAGGGTGCTATTTGATACAGGAGCTTCCCATAGTTTTATTTCTCATGATCTAATGGACAAACTAAACCTTAAATATGTTATCATAAGTAATCCTCTTTGTGTGTCAAACCCAATTGGAGGTCCGACACATGTTGACACCGTGTGTCTAAATCTACCTATTTCTTGTCGAAATCATCTCTTTCCTTTTGACTTGTTTGTTCTTGGGTTTATGGGTTTTGGAGTGTTGTTGGGTATGGATTGGTTATCTAAGTTTAAAGCTATCTTGGATTGTGGTAGAAGGCTTGTTAGAGTTAGTGATGCAGGAGATGTTGGTGTTGATATTAGTTGTGAAGAGCCTAAGAAGTTAATGAGCAGTTTTCTCTATTCACTCGAAGTGACTAAAGCGGAGCTTGGAGATGTGCCGGTTGTTCGAGATTTCATAGATATTTTTGACGAGGTGCAAGGTTTACCTCCTCACCGTGAAGTCGAGTTCCGTATTGATTTGTTTCCAGGAACTAGACCTATTGTACAACCCTTACGAAGGATGGCTCCAAAAGAGAAGAGGGAGTTAGAAAGGCAGACTTATGACTTGTTGCAGAAGGGCTTGATCCGACGTAGTACCTCGAGTTGGGGATCGCCAGTCGTCTTTGTTACAAAGGCAGACGGTTCTCTAAGGTTATGTGTAGACTATCGAGAGTTGAACAAAAGGACTATCAAGAATAAATATCCTTTGCCAAGAATTGACGATATGTTTGATCAACTCCATGGTGCTCGGATATTTTCTCAATTAGATCTTGCCACTGGTTTCCACCAATTAAGAGTGGCAGAGGAGAATGTTCCTTTAACAGCTTTTCGAACTCCTGAAAATTTCTACGAGTGGTTAGTTATTCCGTTTGGATTGACTAATGCCCCCGCTTATTTTGTGGACTTAATGAATCGAGTATTTCGAGACATTCTTAATAAATTTGTTCTCGTCTTTATTGATGACATTCTTATCTATTCAAAGACAGAGGAGGAACACAAATATCATCTCCGTGTCGTACTCGATACCTTAAGGAGCCATGAGTTGAAGGCTAAGTTCTCCAAGTGCCATTTTTGGAAATCTGAAGTTAGATTTCTAGGGCATGTTATTTCGGGAGAAGGTATATCGGTGGATCCAGCTAAAGTTGTTGCGGTCCAAGACTGGAAGAAGCCCGAAAGTGCGACGGAAGTTAGAAGTTTCTTGGGATTGGCTGGTTTTTACCGTAGGTTTATCAAGGACTTCTCGAAGATTGCTTCTCATCTGACGAAGTTAACAAAGAAAGATGTTAGGTTCGTTTGGACTTCTAAGTGTGATCAAGCATTCAATGAATTGAAAAACAAGTTGACTGGCGCTCCTGTTTTAATCATTCCAAATGGGAGCGAAGGCTTAACCGTGTATACAGATGCTTGTGTAACCGGATTAGGAGCAGTTCTGATGCAGCATGGGAAAGTTATTGCCTATGCGAGTCGACAGCTAAAGCCGCATGAGAAAAATTATGCTACGCACGATTTGGAACTTTTGGTTGTTGTCTTCGCACTAAAGATGTGGAGGCATTATCTTTTGGGTGAAAGGTTTGAGTTATACACAGACCACAAATCCTTAAAATACCTTTTTACGCAGAAAGATTTGAACTTGAGGCAGCAGAGATGGCTGGAGTTTCTCGCCTCTTATGATCTAGAGGTTCTTTATACCCCTGGAAAAGCAAATGTCGTTGCTGATGCATTGAGTAGGAATGTAGCAATGGTTGCAAATCTAGAAGTTAAGCCAGTATTGTTAGAGAGAATTGCATCCAGTCAAGAGGCAGATCCTATTTTAGCTCGACTTAAGAAAGATGTTGAAGAAGGTGTTGTTTCTAGCTTTAAGATTGATCTCCGGGGCATATTGAAAATGAATGGGCGTATTTGTGTTCCAGACTTTGATGGACTTAGGCAAGAAGTGTTAGCCGAATGCCACCATTCAAAGTTATCTTTTCATCCAGGAGTGACCAAGATGTTCAAAGATATGAAGAGGGTATTCTGGTGGAAGAGGATGAAGCGAGATATTTCAATCTTTGTGAGTCGTTGTGCAAACTGCCAGCAGATTAAGAGTGACCAGCTGAAGACAGCTGGATTGCTTCAGCCACTTGAGATCCCAAAGTGGAAGTGGGAGCAGATCTCTATGGACTTTATTGATGGGCTTCCTAGGTCAAGAAGAGGTAATGATGGCATTTGGGTTATAGTCGATCGACTAACCAAGAGTGCCCATTTCATTCCTGTCAAGCTGATTAGGACTGCTACGAGTCTGGCGAGTTTATATGTGAAGGAGATTGTGAGACTCCATGGGATTCCTCGTAGTATTGTAAGTGACCGAGACCCGATATTCACTAGTAGGTTCTGGGAGGGACTGCAGACTGCTTTAGGGACTGAGCTAAGTCTAAGTACAGCTTACCATCCCCAAACAGATGGGCAAACAGAGAGAGTGAACCGAATCTTGGAAGATTTATTACGAGCATGCATTCTAGACTTCGTGGGTTCTTGGGAAGATCATTTACCCTTAGTTGAATTCACTTATAACAATAGCTATCAAGCAAGCATTGGTATGGCCCCTTTCGAAGCTCTTTATGGTCGTCCATGTCGTTCTCCTTCGTGTTGGGTTGAATCTGGAGGTAAACTTGTTCTTGGACCAGACATAATTTTAGAAGCCAATGAGAAGGTAGTTGATGTTAGAAGAAAGATGAAGGAAGCGCAAGATCGGCAAAAGTGTTATGCAGATCAAAGGCGTAGGGATCTAGAGTTCTTAGTCGGGGACTTGGTATTTGTAAAAGTCTCTCCTCTAAGAAGTGTCGTAAGGTTTGGGAAGACAGGGAAGTTATCCCCTCGATATATTGGCCCTTTTCCCATACTAGACCGAATTGGTAAACTTGCGTATAAAGTGGAGTTACCAGATCGACTATCAGATGTGCACAACGTATTTCACGTATCTCATTTACGTAAGTATGTACACGACCCTTCGATGATAATAAAACCAGGACAACAAGTTGATTTGGAGGTTCAGCCTAACCTAACCATTCTTAGGCGGCCTATTCGTATTGTTGCTCGAGATATAAAGCGATTAAGGAAGAAGATTGTGAATCTCGTTAAGGTTCAGTGGAGTGGAGATGTTAGAGATTGTACTTGGGAAACTGAGGACTATATTAGGGATTCTTATCCCGAGTTGATGTAGTTGTTGTTTGTATTTTGTTGTTTCTTTTAAGTGTACTCACCGGTTGTGTTAATGTCACTTTCCTTGTATCTTTGTGTAGTATATATGATATCATTTGGGTTCTTTGATATCTAGAGTTTATCCGATTAATTTCGAGGACGAAATTTCCTTTAAGGAGGGGAGGATGTAACAACCCATAATTTAATCACTTTGAACATGAATAGTTAATATGTTTTTAAATGATTAAATAATGGATTTTATATCTAGAAGTATTAACCTTGCCTAATAAAACAAGAAATAATTATTTACCCTGTCCAATAAAACATAATAATATAATTACTTACCTAATAAAACAAGAAGAATTATTAACCCTGCCTAATGAAACAAAATAGTATAATTACTTGCCTAATAAAACAAATAGTTTAATTACTTGCCTAATAAAACAAGAAAGAATTATTAACCTAGCATAATGAAACAAAATAGTATAATTACTTTCCTAATAAAACAAAATAGTATAATTACTTGCCTAATAAAACAAAATAGCATAATGATTATTTTATTCCATGCGGATGGTTGCCATTGGACCAAAATCTGGTCGAATCAGGTTATGCCATGCGGATGATTGCCATTGGACCAAAATCTGGTCAAATCAGTTTAGCCCATAGTTGATAAGAAGGATTCCTATTGGACCAAAAGGTGGTCGAATTAAATTAAGCCACAAGGATGTTTTCTATTGGACCAAAATATGGTCGAATCAAATTATGCCATATGGCTAGCTTCTATTGGACCAAAATCTGGTTGAATCAGGTTAGGCTATAGGAAATTACTAAAGTACCCTTCTCTTCACCTATAAATAACCAAGTCCATATCTCATTTTATTTCATTCAAAAACTAAAGAAAAGAACTAAAATTCATTTTAAAAGGTGAAGTATTCCAAGTCTCCATCAAAGCAAATAAATGTGAGTATATTTCATGTTTTCATAGTTTAGTGGGTATAACTTATTCTGTGAGTATAATTTAATTATTTTACAGTCAGTGTGATCTTAATCTCTTTCCTTTTACTCATTCATATTTTAACGAATTTTGTGTTAACTATTGATTGTAAATTGTTAATAATAATGAGTCTGTTATTATTCTTGTTATTATTCTTGTTTGGTTGTTTGATTTGTGCTCGGCCAGTTTATGAGCAATAACTTTGATGTTTAGTTAAAGGGAACTTACACCACCTTTTAACTTAGTATTGACATTTAGTGACTTTTTGGTTAAAAGGAAACAACACCCCTTTTAGCTATCTCATTTGATTAAGAGGAAGCTTCACCCCCTCTTGGTTGTAATATCCTTTAAAGATGATGGGTTTAAGTTATGATTTGAATGGAAGTTTTAAATCTTTGTTTAAAGTATTTTAAAGGAGCTTCAAAATTTATATAATAATTTAAATGAGTTATTTATAAGTAGTCCTATACTTGGCACTAAAAGCCGATGAGTAGATTGATTCTCTATCTGTGAGATCTGGAACCGAAGTGTCTAGGCAAGGCTAGGAGCAACCAATGCCCTGACATACCTGGCTTTGTTTCTGGGCGAGGGATAGAGTAAGTCGAGAATATCGAAAACGTGACAAGTGTAGGAGATTTAATTTCCATAAATGATCTTTATAATTATAATGGAAAACGTTTGCATTTCTTATAGACAATTTTTTTGACCCATCTAAGTATGCTTTTGAAATATGAAATCCTCTTAATTGTTTTGAGAATATGCTTATACCGATGGGATAATTATATGGATATTTTCCAAGTATTTAAAGAGTATAAGATTTAATTTCCATATACGATCGTTTTGTTATCCCCGATAGTCGATATCTTGACTATCAATTTCGATACCCTTCTTCCTTTTATTTTTGTTTCGTCAATCTAAGACGATTTGTTGCCCAATTTGAGCATTGATATCCTTTATCGGAAATGACTAAATAAAGAGCGAGTGGGGGCCAAGCTATGTGGGGTTGCTCCCATTAGGGTATTTTCACATCTACTCTAGATTGGTTCCGGTTATATGCGCACGGAGATGTGAAATACTCGGATACTCGGTAAGGATGGCGGGGTCCGGCTTGGAGGTTTTCGAGAGCCATCGTAGTTCTCAAGTATATTTTCTAGAGGTATACTTTCGATAAGGGGGGCGCACCCTCCTAGTCATTGTTGGAAAAAGTCCTTTTCCTTATTTTTGATTCAAATCTTTGGATTGATTCTTTCTTAATTTCATCGGGAAGCATCTTGCACTCTTCGCGATGTTTAATTATCTGTATCCATTCTTTTATACTTGGATGTTGTCCTTGTGAGGGAAAAACCTGTTCTGCGTTTTTCCGATGTGGTCTCACTAGTTACTTTGTGTGTTCTATTTTTGGAGTTTACTCATACCAGACTTATTGTCTGACCCGAATTGTTTTTTTCTCTAAACGTTTGGGTACTCATTTATATTTGAGTAGTCCAGAAATGACAGGTTTCTTTGGGCTCTTTTGAAGATGGTGGACGAGCAGGAGGCTCCTTATCTATCTAGCTATTTATTTCCGCTATTATGAGATGTTGACTCTATGTATGTATATTTAAAGGCAGGTTGTTATAACTGCCTAGACTGGTAGTGGTACTTTTGTTGTAACTCTGATAACTCCATATTGGGGAGTAACATTATGTACCGTCTTATTTTTATGTTATATTTAACCGTTCCGTTGTGAGATTATTATTCTGTTCTTATATTTTTACCCCATGGCAACTCGTCTTTCAGATACTTGGACAACGGCACATGAATACCATGGATGTATTAAGTGTCGTTCTCAAGGGTCAGAAGGGTGGGTCGTCACAGAGGATAGGTCGTTCGATCTAAATGAAGTGGTTCGAAGTGTTTGGAGTTCTACGTTATGGCTCGGCCGTTCAGCATGGCAATGTCCAATCGAGGTGTGGAAGTTCAAGAAGGTCGTTTGGTTGAGGCTCGGCATTGCCGCTCGGCATTAGAAGTCGCTCAGCATTGTCGCTCGGCATTGGAAGTCGCTTGGCATTGGATGTCGTTAGGCATCATACCTCGCTCGGCATTGGAAGTCGCTCGGCATTGGAAGCCGTTCGACATTATATCTCGTTCGGCATTGGAAGTCGCTCGACATTGGTTGTTGTTTGGCAGCGTACCTCGCTCGGCATTGGAAGTCGCTCGGCATTGGATGTCGTTCGGCATCGTACCTCGCTCGGCATTGTTCCTCGCTCGGCATTGGAAGTCGTTCGGCATTGAATATCGCTCGGTATTACGGCTTGTCATTGGAGGTATGTGGCCTGGTGGAAGGTCGCTCGACATTACGGCTCGGCATGGGTGGTATGTGGTTCGGTGGAAGGTCGTTCGACATTGCGGCTCGGCATGGGCGGTTTGGCAGATGCTGCTCGGTCAGGGACAAAGGATGTACATGGCTCGGGCATCGGTGATGAAGGCTGGTCGGCATGTATCGGTCATAATGAAAAGCATGGCTCGACTATGGCCTAAGTAGGCCCAAATTACTCAAGAGGCCCAACTACCATGATTTGTCTATAAATACATCATGTGGGGGTTCGGAAAAGGGACCTTCTCTCCGCTCTCTAACTTTATATTTTCTAAGGCTAAGGTTACTCTACCATTTTGTAACTATAACTGATTCTTACATCAATAAAAGTAAACTTTTGGAGGGGACATAGGCCGGAGTTAGACGAACCACTACACTGTTGTTCTTTACTACTTTCATGTTAATTTTGACTATTCTTCACATTATTTCTCTCTACGATATTCTATCTGTGAGTTGTGATTGTTATTTGGTGCTTTCATCTGGATTTGGGTGTTAGTGACCAATTTTGGCACTAAAATTTTGGTGCTTCTACTGAGAAGCAAGCACTCAGGGATTTTGGAGCTAGGATCTTGGATTCTAGGAAGCAATGGCTAGGCCATCAACAAGAAAGCAAGTGACAGAAAGAAGTAATCAAGAGGGAAGTCAAGAGGCTTCCTCTGGAGGTGGAGCAGGTCAAGCATCCATCTACATTACCAGAGACGAGATGGAAGCGATGTGGAAAAGACAAGAGGAGATGATGTAGGCTCATCTCATACAATTTGCACAAGCAGGAAATGCAGAAGCTCAAACCCGTGGACTAGATCAGAAGCGCTCAACCAGCAAGCAGAGGGAATAGCTCAGCAGGGGGCAGCCCCCAATCAGTAGACGACTAACAAGTAGATGGACCTAGACTCGAGGGCATAACACCAGAAAATGCTAGACCAATCCATGGAGGGATACCAGATGACGTTGTGCAACCCGACACCAATAGGAGTGCAGGAGCACGAGATGAGGAGTATGTGCTAGAATTCGCTCATGAACTCGGGGGGGCACACCGGAGGCAACAGACAAGGATTACAGCTTGGCGACAACGACAGATTAGCGGAAATGGTCAAGCGGGCTATGAGAGGTGGGTTGGTAAATAGAGACTTGGAGGATGTGAATAGAAGTCCCTTTACTCCTACTATCAGGCGAGCTAGGAACCCACCAGAATTTAAGCTACCAAATTTGGAAATGTATAATGGGAAGACATATTCGATGGTTCATTTGACAAAGTACATGAGGCATATGGAGGTACTGGGGGCATCAGATGAGGTCATGGCTCGAAGCTTCCCATTATATTTGTTGGATATCGCAGCTATATGGTTCAGACAGCTGGAGAGTGGTTCTATCGGCACATCGACGGAGCTGATTGAAAGGTTTATGAGAAGATTTTGGGTCCATATAGTCAGACCCAAGAACGTAATGACTTTGACATCGACGAAGCAATGGAAGGGAGAGTCGTTCTCAGGAACTTCTTAACCAGATTCAACGCAGCGGTAGCCTCAGTGGATCGACCCGGTCCATCAATGGTTTTGATGGAAGCCATCTCACGGGTAATTCAGATTTCAAGATATCATTGGAACAGGACCCACCGAGGGATCTCGGGGAGTTCTACCATGAGGCTGAAAGGTTCTCGAGACAGGCGGATGCGCAGGCTGAGAAAGTAGGAAGAGAGACTAAAGCTTATGCAGTGAGGGGTGGAGGTCTACCCAAGAAGGATCCAAGTAAATACGATAAAGGAAAAAAGGAAAACAAATGGCAACAGCGGCACTTCAAAGAGGCGTTGAAGGGAGTCGAAGTTTTCTTCTTACATAGAGTTAACTAAGACTATAAAAAGGATTTACTTGAATACTTAAGGGCGCCTCTAATATCGAAGGCCGGTAAAGAGAGAGCCTTCTGAATACGAGCGGGCATCGGGAAAGCATTGCCTATTTCATGAGCCGGATGGGCACAACACGAACGACTGCAGGCATTTAATAGATATCATAGAGTAGCATGTAATGAATGGTCACTTGCAACAGTACATAAGGAATCGAGCTATGGAAGGGGAGCAGGAGCGAACATCGCCTACCTCGAACGATGGTGGTACTAGATCTGGTCACTGTCGGCTTGTTATAAACCGAATGGTTTTACGGTTCTGAATAAGTAATAGCATCCAATGTAATATGGCTAGGTCACTTACACATGTACGAGATCGAGGACGGTCCTTAGGCATGCTCTGAGATGGCGAAAAACCATACTGCTTGGGTCTATGAAATCCTATTTTCTTTCTGTGCTTCTGCAAATTCTGGTTTCCTCTTTGGTACTTTGGACGTTTACTTTTCTTTGGTATGGTTTTGGAGTTTGGATTGAACTCCCAGTTTGATTAGTTTTGTGGTTTGCCATTTTGGTTTGGATGTTGGATTTTTCATATGGATTTCTGGTTTTCTTATTGAATTCGAATCAATGTAGTAAACAGTTTAGGTTTTACGATTGTTATCTCGACCGGAGAGACGGGGTAGTAATCGCGAGTTACGAGTCCCTTCGTCGAAGAGCGATGGAACGGACTCGAACATAATATCAAAGTCCTTGGCTGGAGTGCCGAGGCAAAGTCCTTGGCCAGAGTGCTGAGGCCGGTGAATATTAAAGACCTTGGCCAGAGTACCGAGGTCAGTGAGTATCAAAGCCCTTGGCCGGAGTGCCAAGACCGGTGAGTATCAAAGTCCTTGGCCGGAATGCCAAGGCCAGTGAATATCAAAGTCCTTGGCCCAAGTGCCAAGGCCTGTGAATATCAAAGTCCTTGGCCGGAGTGCCGAGTCCAGTGAATATCAAAGTCCTTTCCAGAGTGCCGCGGTCGGTGAATATCAAAGCCTTGTCGGAGTGCCGAGGCCAGTGAATATCAAAGTCCATGGCCGGAGTGCCGAGGACGGTGAATATTAAAGTCCTTGGCCGGAGTGCCGAGGACAGTGAATATCAAAGTCCTTGGTCGGAGTGCCGAGGTCGGTAAGTATCAAAGTCCTTGGCCGGAGTGCCGTGGCCGGTGAGTATCAAAGTTCTTGGCTGGAGTGCGGAGGCCGGTGAATATCAAAGTCCTTGGCCGGAGTGCCGAGGCCGGTGAATATCAAAGTCCTTGGCCACAGTGCCGAGGCCGGTAAAGATCAAAGTCCTTGGCCGGAGTGCCGAGGCCGATGAATATAAAAAGTCCTTGACCGAAGAGTCGAGACCGGAGGACATACTAGCCCTTGACAGGAGAGCCGAGGCTGGAACAAGATAACGCGACCCGACGAGGTCCACGGATTTGACATTAAACCCATAGAGGTCATGGATTTAATAATATGATTATGAACAGGATATGGAGTCCGTATATCGGATTTGGGGCTATACAAAACACACCTTCCAATAGCAAGGTATGTTTTGGGGGGCAAATGTTAACCCGCCTTTTGGCAAGGTCACGGACAGGCGGATTTAACTAAAATAACTTCACGGCTATCGAGGTTGAAATATGATGGATTCGATTCAAATGGATAATGTTCACTTGGATAGATGATAGGTCGTTCGGTCGGAATGAAGTGGCTCAAAGTGTTTGGAGTTCTACATTGTAGCTCGGGCGTTCGACATGGCAATGTCCGATCGAGGTGTGGAAATTCAGGAAGGTCGTTTGGTTGCGGCTCGGCATTGCCGCTCGGCATTGGAAGTCGCTCGGTATTAGATGTCATTCGGCATCATACCTCGCTCGGCATTGGAAGTCGCTCGGCATTGGAAGTCGTTCGGCATCATACCTCACTCGGCATTGGAAGTGGCTCAGCATTGGTTGTCGTTCAGCATCGTACCTCGCTCGGCATTGGAAGTCGCTTGGCATTGGATGTCATTCGGCATCATACCTCGCTCGGCATTGTGCCTCGCTTGGCATTGGACATCATTCGACATTGAACATCGCTCAGTATTGCGGCTCGACATTGGAGGTATGTGGCCCGATGAAAAGTTGCTCGGCATTGCGGCTCGGCATGGGAGGTATGTGGCTCGGTGGAAAGTCGTTTGGCATTGCGGCTCAGCATGGGCAGTTCGGCAGATGCCGCTCGGTCAGGGATGAAGGATGTACATGGCTCGGGCATTGGTGATGAAGGCCGTTCAACATGCATCGGTCATAATGAAAACATTGCTCGGCTATGGTCTAGGTGGGCCCAAATTACTCAGGAGGCCCAACTACCATGATTTGTCTAAAAATACAGCATATGGGGGTTCAGAAAAGGGACCTTCTCTCCGCTCTCTGACTTTCTATTTTCTAAGGCTAAGGTTACTTTACCATTTTGTAACTGTAACTAATTCTTACATCAATAAAAAGTAAACTTCTGAAGTGGTCGTAGGCCGGGGTTAACCGAACCACTATAAAATCTGTTGTTCTTTACTGCTTTCATTTTAATTTTGACTGTTCTTCACATTATTGCTGTCTACATAAATTATATCTGTGAGTTGCGACTACCTTTCATCTGGATTTGGGTGTTAGTGACCAATTTTGGCACTAACAGAAAGCATTGTTCCAACACACTCTTGAATCGTTCTATTCTTACGTTCTACTACTCCGTTTTGTTGTGGAGTTTTTGGAAAAGAGAAATTATGAGTAATTCCTTTTTGATTATAAAAATGCTCAAAATTTTCATTTTCAAATTCTCCACCGTAATCACTATGAATAGTTTTATTTTTAAAGAAAGTCGATTTTGAATTCTTTTAACAAAATTTTTAAATAATTCAAAAGCATCACTTTTAAGTTTAAGAAAAATTGTCTAAGTATATCTATAATAATCATCTACAATTACAAAAACATATTTATTATGATTAATTGATTGAACTTGAGATGGATCAAATAAATCTAAGTGAAGTAATTCTAGAGGTTTAACAGTAGAAATCATATCTTTTAATTTAAATGAACTTTTCTTAAGTTTTCCTAATTGGCAAGCATCATATATACTATCTACTTTAAAGTTTAACTTGGGAAGACCTCTAACTAAGTCAAGTTTTGATAACCTAGATAATAGTTTGAAATTCAAATGACCAAATATTTTATGCCAAATCCAAGGGTCACTTGTATTAGCCAAAAGACATAAGTTATCATTTGTAACTTTCATACTAAGGATGTAAATGTTTTTCTTCCTAATTCCTTCAAAGATAATATTTGACTTATTTTCTTCGATGTGACACTTATCTTTTTCAAATTTAATTTTAAATCCTTTATCACATATCTACTTATACTAAGAAAGTTATGTTTTAAATTCCTAACTAGTAAAATATCATAAATAAGAGGGGTTTTAGAATCACCGACATTGCTGATGCCAATCACATATTCTTTGAATTATCACCAAAGTTGACCAATCCACCATCTTGATATATAATGTCATTGAGTATCTCGGGATTTCCAGTCATATGCCTTGAACAAACACTATCAAGTATCCATTTATCTTTCTCAATTCGCACAGTTTGTCCATTGGTTGTTGATTCTCCAAAAGCCATGAAACATGTTTATTCTTGCATAACAAACCAATTCAGTAGATAACTTGATTTTTCATAAAAACTATATGCGGACTTATGATACTTTGATGAAATGCATTAATTCAAACTAGTGTTAACAAAATTTTCTAAAAATGCCATTTTTAACTTTTCAAGTTTCAGATTATGAAACTATGAAAACCTATGCTTATATACCAATTGAAAGGGACGTCGGATTAAGGATCTTAAGGCTAATTTAACACTAGAGGGGGGTGAATAATGTTTAATGATTTCTAAGACTTATATGAACCAAATTGAAACTAAGACACAAACTAATGTAGAACTTAATCACAGAACAATCACAGAATCAAACACTGATGCAGAAAGTTAATAAAGAGTAGTAAAGGGAAAGAACAAACCGTATTTTATACTGGTTTGGGGTTACCCTACATCCAGTCCTATACTATGGCAAACCATGTCATATAGATTTTTATTAAACCAGTGTCGAGATTACATTCCTCAATTTATAAAGGCCTTGAGTTACCCTCCTATCTCACGAGTCTGAGGCAAACTCTACTGATTTATGGGCTACAAGATTACCCAATTGATTTCCAGGCACAACCACACCTTATATAGAGACTCGATAAACTTTTGATTACAAATTGATCCTATAACTCTGATTAGCACTTTAATCTTCGAGAGAGGACAGTGAATCAAACAAGAATGAAATTCTAATTTGATTTACTTAAGAATTTGGCAGAACTTTGACACGATCTTAAAAATATGAAAATTATAGAATATGAATTTGTGGAGAAGAAGGAGTGAAGAAAATATGAGAATTTTATATTAAAAAATTCGTTTGAGAAGGCTATTTATAGAGTACCAACTGTCATAGCCATTTGTAAAGAGATTTAAACGAATAGACACTTCTTTTGAAAATTGAAACTTTTGAATTCAACGGCCACTATGTCGACATATGGTATCCCGTGATGTCGACATCCCCTTGTTAAAAAATGAAAAACTCTTTTTTAAAATGGTATTGAGTTGAAAACAAAATGAAATGAAATTAGAGTAAAATAAACTAATTTTACTATGTTTTTAATACACAAAAACAAAGAATATTTTAAGGCTAAAACATCCTTTTGAAAATCATTTGAAAAGATAGTTTTAAGGCTAAAACATTTTAAAAAGCAGTTTTGAAAATCGTTTTTGAAAAACCATTTTGAAGCAGTTTTGCAAGCTTCTTCCTGCAGAATATCTCATCACATTAGGACTCGAGAGCTTGTACAAAATCAGGATGTTCGTGGGTTTGTAAGCCACTTGTCTTAGGTTTGTAAGCTACTTGTCATAGGTTTGCAAGCCACTAAGAAGGTAGAAATGGGTTCCATCCCAAATGAAATTTGGAATGAAGATTTATGTGCTATTATGAAGTTTTAACAAAAAAAAACTAGACGCATATCTTGAAATCTTGATCTTGATACTCATGAGTCTTCAAACTTGATATCTTCATTCTTGGTCTTTATACTGTACAGTCTTCAATAATCAGTACCTGCCTTATATATATATCCTAGGTAATATCATTCATATATATCTAGACAATAGTGTTAGTATATAAGTTATAATAAAATAAGTTACAAAGATTGTTGTCATCAAAACCACTATCTCCAGTTCCTAACACTTCTGCCATCGGCATCATATTGAAAAGAGATGTGCGATAGTTTCTCACCCTCAAGCAAATGGACAAGTGGAAGCTATGAACAAAATCGTAAAGTCCATTCTGAAGATACATTTGGAAAACGCTAGAGGCAAGTGGTTGGATGAACTCCCAACAACATTATGTGCTTACGGAACTACCTACAAGTCTACGACTGGCCATATTCCATTCGCTCTTGCTTATGGTTCCGAAGCCATCATTCCTGTTGAACTCGAAGTCTCTTCTCCTTGAGTGACCTACTACGACCCCAGAGTTAATAGAGTTCCCCTCGTAGAATCTTTAGACTTGGTAGATGAGAAATGCGAAGAAGGTCATTTGAGGGAAGCTGCACATTGTTATCGTGTCGCCCGATACTAAAATGTTAAAGTTCGACATAGTACCTTTGAAATCGGTGATCTCGTCTTCAAACATGTTTTTCCTATCCCATTACACATGAATCCTGCTTGGGAAGGACCATATGTTATTGAACAGAGGCTTGAAGAAGGACTTTCAAGCTAGCAACTATTGGTGGTGTCACACTCCCAAAGGCATGGAAAGCGAGCATTTATGACGTTATTTCACTTAGTTTATTCTTTTTTCATTCGGTCGAATTTAATTTTTGAATTTGCTTTAGCACTTGATATTCCAGATATGTAATAAGACAAGTTATGTCATCTCTTTCCATTTGGCAAATAAAAGTTTGAAATTTCCTTCATATATGTGATTATTATAGAACTGCATGTTAGTTGCAATACTTGAGTAACTAATATTGACATGTCCGAGCAGGTTTATAGAGGTTGAAGCTAGCTAGTTACACATGTTCATGACTGAACTAAAAAAATGAACGTGGTCAGGCTGCTTATTCGATGATTCTCACTCACAACCTGATAGACGAAGCACTTAATGAGAAATGGATATGGCTTAACCATTCAATAATCAAATTAATCCCACCAAAGGATGGGATAGACATGAATCAAAAGTAATCATGACATGATCGATTGCTCACTAAGTCAAATCCCAAACTTGGAGGCAAATAAATTAATTAAGGAAAGTACGATCTGACTATTTTCGAAAATAACTCTAAGTCTCCAAAGTAAGGACTGGAGTATAAACACAAGTTGGGTGTGATCCGATCATCCGCCAACTAACTCTTGTCTCTAGAGTGCGGATATTAGTATAAACAAATAGATGAGTGCAGTTCGACCACTCACTATTTCATAAACTCCGACCTGAAGCCAATAGGAGGAGTATAAACTTGCTAAGGATGGAGTTCGACTACCCACTATCTAATTTCGCTAACCCGAGACTGGGATAGAAGCATAATAACTTAAACTATTGAATCCGATAGTGTAACACTAGAGTTTATGCTCGGTGTTTGGTACGAGTTGAGGCCACAACCACATAGGAGGCTTAGGTATTAACAGACAATCATCTAAATTAACGAGCAACAAATTACAAGTAAATTCAATGGAAATTGTAATAACTTAGCTACTTAAGTAGATTCACACAAAAGTTTGACAAAAGTAAAAACACTTTATTTACATAAGCTTAGAAAGTCAAGTACAAGTATTCATCGCAAAAGAATCAAAAAATAGGGGTCGATCCTGTACAAATTCAGTCAACAAAACACGAATGATTTGGGAGAATGAGTTCAAGCGATAAATCACTTCCTCTTTCGCTTCCTTTTCTTTAAAATCGGAGTGATTTCACTCGAACTTTCTCCAATCCTCTTCTCTCCTCTCTTCTCACTCCTTGTCCTTTAACCGGAGTAGACTGTTTGACCTAGTAGGTGCATCTTGAGCAGGTTTTGGCTGAGCAGTGGAGGCATCCGTAGTTTCTCCTGACAAAACAATAGAGATGGGGGAACAATCTCCATTTTCTTCTGCTTGACTTTTTCCTCAAGGGAAATGTCTACTTTAAGTTTCTATTCCATTTCTTGCATAGAGGTTTCTAATAAGGGTTGGGAAGCTCCAATAATCATAACGTCATCATCAATGGAAGTTCTTTTCGTGGATCACATTCATTCCTCAACAAAGCATCCAGTAGGTGCTCACCGATTATAAAAGCTTCCTCTTTCGAGGCATCTTGGGTTATTGCAGAAGTCGTGATAGTAACAGACTCCATCATTGGCACCTAAGGTCCTAATCGAGATTCTTGTGGTAGAGGTGGAACTGCGGCTAGCGGATCTAAAGCCGAGGAAACATAATTAAAAGGATTAGATATATCGACCCGGGACATTCCATCTTTCTAAAGGACATGTGATTTTAATGTAATACCTTCTCTAGATTGATCCCCCCACGTAAGCTGAAGTTTAACGTAATCGGGGTGAGCTCAATAGATTTAGCAATATGCGGCTTCTCCGGATTGTAACTGGGCTCGATAGCAGAATCCACAGTGGTGTTGGGAAAAACTTGGGTCACCGAATTTTGGTCATCTACGACATTGTGTGACATGGATCTAGAACCTTCACCAGCTTCATGTTGAGAGGTTGTGGCGTGCTATTTTTGGAATAAAATCTGGGTTTCATGTAGAATTTTGGGTCCATCACCCAGTAGAATTTCACGTTCCAGCCTCATTAATTCGATTTGTTAAGTGTCGAGAGCTTCCTTCTCTTCCCGAAAAAGATGCTTCCAAGCACGTACAAGATGGTAAGTGTAGTCGCTCTGAAGTCACTCTAAGTTTATGTACTTCAGGATGTTGGCATTGAGAAGAATAAGCGGTGGATCTAATTCCTCCATAACCACCTCCCTAACCTTTTCTCTCGCGTCCTCCACTTCTTGTTTGATGAGGGCATCAATGTCCTTAGCCTTTTCGACAGCTGCGTTTCTTTCAAGCCTGACGGTAAGCAGTTCCTCACAAGCATCCTGACTGATTTTATATGCCTTCTCTTTATCTTTAGATTCGCGCTCAAACTTAGTTTTGTACACAGCTGTGCTTCTTTGGGCCCCATCCATCGCTGGCACCAGTTTATGATTTTTATTATGAAGCACTTCAACCTTGCCCAAGTGCCTTGACTTCTCATATTCAAGTTCCTTGATGGCAGTATCTACTTTTCTCTTAGCTTCTGCCGATGAGATCCTTAAAAATTCTAACTTGTTGATTAGGGTTTCGATGATCTACTTGTCTTAGGCCTCTTGGGATTTCAAATTCTCAATCTCTACCGCTCTCTGAAGATGCTTTAGAAATCCTCTCCGCCACTCTAATCCACTCATTATACTGCTTGTGGATATCATTCACAAAATCCATAGTAATTTGCTAGACTTTTTGAGGAATTTTCTTAAGATTAAGTACAAAGAAAAATCCATCAAGGCATAATTTGGAAAATCTGACTTAAGTTGGGCCATGCGAGTGGCGACATTAACTTATTAAGCTTCAGTGACAACTTGGGTGTTAGTTCTTTCTTTGCCTGATCCTCGTTGGGAAACATCACGACGTCGGCGATCACTAAATCGCTAAGGATGAGATGAAACAATGGACTATGAAGAAACTAAAGTGGAAAGGGGACCACAAGATGTGTTGATAGGAGGAACATCGTCGTGGTGACCGTGTTGCCTTTCGAAATCTTTATAGGGAGGAAATCTGGATTTCGACCAATGTTTATCACGGGAAGACCTATCTCTGTCGTCTCTATTATGGTAATCCTGATCCCATCTGGAGTGATAGCTAGGGTCATGTTCACAACCACTACCTTGGCGATACGAACCTGAATGAGAGCCAGGATTCTGGCATGATAGTTCTTATAAAGACTGAAACATGTGCTTCTTCCTCATTATTATTTCTGCAAAGAAGGACAAAGAATGAATCAGATCTAAGTTTTAATGGACTCAAAATAAGTGCAATACAATATTATGAAGTATGTGCTAATATGCATGTCCTTATATCCCCAAACGGACCAATCATTGAAGCTTTACTAGTAGGAGTAACCACTCTACTAGTGTTAAAAGGGATTCCAGCCCCAGCTCTGAAAAGAGATTTTGATCTACTGATCCTCATGTAGGTAAAATGAAAGGCATCAATGTTATAAGAAGAACAGATAATGCTTCAAAAGTTTTTTCCAAGTGTTTTGAAGGTTAAGAAGTGAACTGATCTAGAATAACCTAAGGGTTGATGGATAGCTTGGGCTGATTGAAGAGGCAACTCTTAGGGAACCTACAAACGAGCTTCTTTCGTTTTCTTTTATTGAGTGTAGGGGGCTATGAGGTTTTTGAAGATCCAACTGTAGCCCCGAAACTAGAATCGCATCATCATCACCGAATTTGTCACTCTCATCTTCGGATGCATCTTTATCGGTAGCTTCCTGAGCCCCCTCAACTGGAGGCATGACAAGACCAGCTAGATAGCCTTCATCATCATCATCCGCATGCCACTGTTCATCTACTATAACTCCACTAGTGACCAATAGCCCTATGCTATGGCTCTCTCCCATCAAGCGGCAAGTAATGAGACATTCATCAATAAGGAGGTTCCCAATGTCTTTACTTTCTGATGGAACCCTTTTTAGCACCAAGATCGCATCTATATATTGTTTTCCATCAGATCGTGGATAAGAGCCTGCACAAACCAGAAAAATTGCTTAATTCAAGATACAACATAGATATAAGCACTCAAGAAATTAGGCAGGGAGTAATACTTACGTGTTTTTAACCACCATCTGGTAAAGTCGAGTGGGCAGCGAATGTAAAACCACTACCTTTTGAAATCACTCAGCGTGTTCCATGTACCAGCTAGGATCTAGCACTTCTTGGCTAACTCAAAAAATGTAAGCAAAATGCTTCCCTTTCACCACTTGAAGGTGAAAAGAAATCGAATGTCTTTAGGACTTGGAGGACGAAACAAAACCTCCATGAATGCCATGTAGGTATAATTAAGCAAGGTATAGCCATTTTGATGCAGTTGTACCGGTGCTGACCTCATATGATGTAGCATCTCTTAGATAAATGAATTAATGTCTGGGATGCATTCTGCCCAACACATGAACTTGTTGGATGCAGTGAACCCTTTAAGGGGCATATGAGCTCTATCATCCCAAGTCGAAACTCGCACATCATGAAAACCCATGTCTAGCACTAATTCTGTGAAGAGAGGCTTCATTAATTTTCAAAGCCACAGAATCCTCCCGATCTTCAAGAAATATAGCAACTTCTAGAGTGTCGGGAGCAGAATCCATCACTTTTATTGGAAGCGTAGGAATGATAGAGAAAAGTTCGAATGATGAACATGCACTTACTGGTTGTTCTGTTTGACGTCCAAGGGAGAATTTATTGGAAGCAGTTGTGGAGCTCGATTCGTCACTCGTACTGTTATGTAGTGAAATATGTTCAGAAGACATGGCAACTGAACGCCCTAAGCGTCTAGAACCCATGACTACTAAACTCAGTAGATAATCATCATTGGATAAAATAACCTGTTTCCCCCAATGCAAATTGTGCACTGGTGCAGAGTAGTGTGTCATGCAATGTAGCAAAAATAGTTAAGAATTAAAGATTATGATTGTGATGAGAGTCTACGGTTCAATCGAAGTTACCGTCATTGCTGACCATCTCAACTAATTCTCTACATCAATGGCAAAGGGTTCAGTCTAATCATCGAGATTAGTTGTTAGCATGTCAAAGTTTGAATTGTGCATTTAGAAATGAATTAGCTTCGAAAATTTGTCTAAGGCATTGGTAACAAACATAAATATGCAGGAAACTAGTCAAGTTCGTTCCACGGCTTGATTGTCATATATGTCTAATATGCCGTCCATTTCATATGCAAGTCATGTAAGACCATTCAAGCATTTTAGGTTGAAACTTATCACAAATTTCTAATTAAGATTAAAATTTGAGGAATTTAAGTTTGTTTATCCATGTTAAACTAAAAATCGATCCAAAATAATGTTACGACCGATCGATCTCAATGCGCATGACCAATCGTTTCTACATGATCATTTCACACCCAATCGTTCTTCAATCGATCGTTCTCCAACCTTCGACTTCGGTTCCACCCTTCATTCTAATTCAAGACTTGAAACCCTGATCTAAAAAATGATTGGCCAAAAAACTTTAACAGAAAACGAGCGGTCCAAATTCTCTTTATATTTTCAAATACCAATCTATCATAACGATCGATCAAACTCCATTTCATTCTCCTATGCTTAAAACTTCACAACATCCGCCTCATTATAGACGATCGACGTAAGTCCATGTTTTGGAACTTCAATAACGATCGGATGAGAACAATCTTTTACCTTCGAAAAATAAACTAGCACATTACATCCAATCTAAACACCACATCATCATCTCCCCCTCCGCTTGAACCGATCAAATCATCATGACTTGAATCATGCAAAATAGAATGAGATCCCATCATCTCATCTCTAAATACTAACAAATAAGAAGAAAATCAACTACCTATGTATAAAAGTAGAAAAGCTAAGGCGACTTGGATTCGAGTACGAAGGAAGATCTATAGGAGATGGCAGTGGTGATGGTCGGTGTAGTAAGGAGTTTGGCCGACCTATAGAGATGGTTGCTTGATAAGTATGGAGTTTGATCGAAAGGCTAAACAAATCGATAGTGAAGGAGAAGATGTGTATGGTTTTTCTTTTCTTTTTTTGGTTCGGGTAGCTACGATAGAGAATGAAATGAAGAGAATAATCTAAGTATCCAAGTATATATATATATATATATATATATATATGAAGGACGCAATATGAACCTTCGAAGTTTGCCGTTCAATGGAAGCCCAACCGATAGACGATCGGAAATGATCATTTTATGATGGCCTTACGTTGATCCTTCTCTTTAGTATGCAAATGTAGCACCCCATATTTTTGGTAACATTATTTAGGATATTTAATTAGTTAAATAAAATAAAATATTATGTTGGTTAGGGGATTAAGATTTGATTTTCTATTAAGGGGTGGCCGTGCCATTTAACCAATAAATTAAAACAAGGGTTAAAATGAAATAGAGCAGGGGTAAAATATGAAAGAAGCCATTCGTATACCCACAACGTTGGCCGTGTATCCCCATGTACGTTCATTTTTCATTTATCAAATATTTAAAAATTGAGGCCAACCACCATTAACAAGAGAAAGAGGAAGAAGATTAAAAAAAGCTAAGGAAGAAGCTAAATTAAATCCATTCAAATCTCAAGCTCCTTGATCTCTAAAGCTAAGGTGAATAATGATTACATCTCAAATTTCTTATTGTTTTTTGTTTTAAGATGAAATCTGAACGTATATGCAATGATTTTCCATGTTTTTAAATAATGGAATGGCTATATATACTTGTGGATGATTTCTGTTCATTCATGTAGACTTTATGAGATGTTTTAAGGTGAAAACCTTAACAAATGACATCCAAATGCCTTGCAAATTTTTATATGGACCAAAAATGATATTTTAGAAATGGGTTTCAATTTTTAGAATTTTCAGAATTTATGTGAATTTTATATATATTTTCTAGTAAAGAAAATATTATTTTGGATTAAAAATATTTATGGTTAAATAATTAATGGTTTGGGTCTGAAATTTATATATGGTAGAAAACGTATAAAAAGTGATTTTCTGGAATTTTTGTAGAATTTTCCTAAGTGTTTTAACGGGTATATAAAATTGTTTAAGGTATGAGACTTAAATGTTTTATAGATTTATAAAGGAGAAGGGGCTTTTTATAAATAAATAAAATTGTTATTTATAGAAAGTCGACAGTAGTTTTAGAAAAGAGAAACTTAAAACCAATCATAATTTGATAAAAAAGGAAGGTTAGGTACAAAGAAATGGTTTAAAAGGAAAAATATACATGGTGTTTACTGTTTCGATGCTTTCGACACCAGGCTTTTGCCTCCATACCTTCGCCTCTAACTCTATCAAAACCAATGCACATGGTATCAGGTAACTGGTATGCAGTGAATTGGATGTAGGAAAAAAGTATAGGGTCGAAACTAAGGGTTCTGAAGGGGTTGAAGAGATGCTTTTCTTTTGAATAAAATGCGCCTGCTTGCTTTCGACTGAATAGCTTTCGACTGGGTTGGCTTTCGACAAGGTTAATTGGTTTTAAAGGAATGGTTTAGAGTAGATTGCAACTTTGTTTTTAAATAAGTTCTTCCAACTAAGCCAAAAACCATGACTGCCTCTTTCTACCTTTCGACCCAGATTGGCTTTGAAAGGGTTGCTTTGCTTTTTTTAAAACTTGACCACTTCTCCAATTTTTTCGAAGGGATGGTTGCGACACCATCACTTAATGACTTAGTAATGATTTTGAAAGGAATGCTTTCGACTTTAATGGGTTTATGATCCTTTTGATCTACATGAAGGCATAATCCAAATGATTTCGACCGAGATGGTTTTCAAAGGTTTCGAAGGAGTAAATTTTTGAATGCTTTCAAAAGGTTTCCATATGTTTAAATTGAACCCAAAGGCTTTTGAAAGGTATAGTGTTTTAAGGCTTTCGAAAGGGTTTTAAATGTAGGTTTCGAAGGGCTGGTTCCCCACTTACTTCGAAAGGTTTTGAAGGAAGGTTTTCCAATGGTTTCGAAAGGTTTAAGAGGAAAGATTTTTCCATTGTTTTCAAAAGGCATGGTTTAAAGGTTTTTAGAAAAGGATGTCTAATGTTTAAAAGCTTTTGAAAGGAAGACTTTGAATTGTTTCGAAATGAACGATTTAGCCTTTCGACCTAGGTTAAGTAAAGGGTTTTACTTGGTTTCGAAAGAGATACTTTCAAGGGTTTCGAAAGGGTTGTTTAAAAGTTTTGAACAAAGGTTTGGAACGTCTCACTTTGGCAATATAGCCTAAGTGATTTTAAGTTAAAAAGGGTTTTAACTTATTTGGAGGATGGTCCATTTATTACTTATGGATAGATAATTCATTAGTTACCTGTTTTTAATATAACGGATACTGCTATTACTATTATTATTTGTTTGATTAACCAGTTTGGTTGTAGGAAAATTTTTGCAAAATATTTGTTTTGAAAAGGATATTAGTGAGGGGAAAACCATTCCGCTAAGTGGTGTGGCTTCACTTAATATCTATGAAACGAGATGTAACGGTATTATTCACACCAGGCTTTATGTCTAACTCAAAGTTTTTGTTTTCCCTTAAATTCTCGGGTGCTAAAAATTATTTTGAGTAGGCTAAGGGTTGAGGTTTTTATGTTTTTGTAAGTTTGGCGAATAAAGCTTTTCAAGGATGAGCTGGTGACTGACGGATAACTAATTAGGAGTTACATTTTATTCTGTTTATTTCCACTGTGTGTATTAAGTCGAATATGTCTATATTGACTCTGGTCAACCAAAGGGGGCATTGTCATATGTCGCTCTTGGCTTATTTTGTAATTGATATTTGATCATTTCCTAGTAAATATTAAGGGATTATGTAACTTGGATATGAATTATTGTTTTGAAATGTAATCAGTAAAAATTTATTTTTGAAATCTGTGATTTTTTTCATATTCAAGTATTTTTGATACTATGGATACAATTAACATTACTATATTTTGTCACTTGAAGTTAATATTATAAATGACTGCATCATCTGTAGCACTTAGCTTTTGGCCTCCAGATATGGGATGTTACAACTTTGTATTAGAGCATAGGTTTATGAAATACTTTAAAAAAAATGATTTTTTTTTGAAAACATAATCCTTAGGAATTAGAGTAAGATCGGGGTATGGAATAATGATATAGTAATGTACTTGTATTTTCTATATAAAAGTATATGCTTTATCTCTAGTCTCCTATCTTTGTTAGGTTATTTTACTGTATCTCATGAGGTTTGAATACATGTATGGATGGTAGAAGATAAAGAGTTAACCCAAGAGGAGAGAGCACAGACGGGAATTCCAGACCTAATGCGAGAAGGACCCAAGGTTAGGCACAAGTAGAGAATGTGGGTGATGGTGTCCCGCAAGTGGACATGGGAGCTATGTATCAGTTTTTTGTGAATATGATGCAAGATAGAATTGCAGCTGGAGTGAAAGAAGGAGATGTTGCAGGAGTAAGAGTACTGGAAGTTCTGATGGCTAACCATTATGCTAAGATGAGTGGAGATTACGCTAAGCTTGAAGGCAAACCATTTATGGGAACGGAGGATGCTATAGAGGTGGAGAATTGGTTGTTGCATTGTGAGAGAATCTTTGCAGACTTGGGTAGAAGAGGAGGCTTGTTCGAGACAGCTTCAAGGAGCAGCTTTATTTTGGTGGAACAATGTGGTAGCTGGTGTGGATGAGGAAACCTTGACATGGGCAGATTTCAAGGGGAGATTTCAGGAGAGGTTCATGTATGCGATGACACGGTCAGCTCTGATCAAAAAGTTTGCTGAGTAGAGCAGGGAGAGATGTTTGTTCTAGAGTATGCTAGAAGATTTAAGGAGTTTTCTAGATATGGGTACGCTTCAGTGGATACAGTGATGAAGAGAAATGAGAAGTTTATTGAGGGGTTGAAGCCTGAGTTAGCAAGGGCTACATTACCTTATATTAGAGATCCTTCTGATTTTGTAGTAGAGATGACCTTAAGGCAAGAGGAGATGCTTGATTCTCTAGAGAAGAGTAAGGCTAAGGGGTTCCAGGTTGGGCAGAGTCAGAAGAGAAAATTCTTTCCAAAGAAGGGTGCTCAAAAGGGTGGAGCAGCTAAGAAAGGGAGGTCTAAGGTAGTCTGTTTTAAGTGCGACAAGAAGGAACATTTTGCTAATGAGTATCGTGTTGGAAAGGCAAAGGAGGTAACCAGAAAGAAGAATGTCTAATGCTTCAATTACTACCGGATTGGCCACTATAATAATCAATGCAAGGAGCCCGCTTGGGATGGAAAGGGCAAGGTGTGTGCGTTGGAGCCTGCTACTTCGAAGTCAACAGCTCAGGAGTAAGGAAAGGCAGTTTTGGGAGGTACGGTTAAGATTCATGGTATGTCTGTTAGCGTTCTATTTGATACTGGTGCATCACATTCTTTTATATCTAGATGTTTGATAGATAAGTTTAACCTAGAACCCACATATTTAGTTACTTTCTTACGGATTGTGAATCCAATAGGACGACATGCAATTATAGGGTTGAATGTGGCCAGTTAGAGGTTTGACTTGTTAGGTCATACTTTTGTTTGCAGTTTGCATGTGTTTGATTTTGTGGGGTTCAGAATTATTATTTGTATGGATTGAATAAGTGAGTATGATGCTCGAATATTTTGCCATGGTAGGAAAATATAGCTTGGACACCCCGATTGTAGCAACATGATTGATTATGGCGTAGAAGGTTCTAGCGGAGAGGTGAATTCCTTGTTGGATGTTATGGAATTCGAGGACGAGCTGAATCGAGTTTTCATGGTTAGAGAATTCGCAGATGTTTTTGAGCCTGTAGTTGGATTGCCACCGAAACGAGCCATTGAGTTTCGGATAGATTTAGTTCCTAGAGAAAAACCCATGAGTAGGCCGCCAAGCAAGATGGCCTCTACAGAGGTGAGAGGTTGAAGGTGCAGTTAGTGGATTTGGAAAGCAAGAGTTTTATTAGACCGAGTAGTTCACCTTAGGGAGATCCCACAGTGTCTGCTTTGAAGCTGGATGGATCGTTAAGGCAATGAATCTATTATCGTAAGTTGAATGAGAGGATGATAAGGAATCAATATCCAATGCCGAGGATTGATGATTTGTTCGATCCGTTAAGTGGAGCCAAAGTATTTTCCCAGTTGGATTTGATGACAGGTTTCCATCATCTAAGAGTAGTAAAGTATAGTATACCTTTGACGATGTTTAGGACTGGATATGGAGCGCATGAATGGTTAGTTATGCCATTCTGACCGAATAATGCGCTGGCATTCTTTGTGGATTTGATGAACTGGGTTCTTTGAGAGAACTTGGAGAGGTTCATGTTAGTTTTCATAGATGATAACTTGGTATACTCCAAGGATGAGAAGGAGCATGAAGTTCATCTTAGATTGGTGCTTGAGACGCTTAGGTCGCATCAACTAAAGGCAAAGTTTTGAAGTATCATTTCTTTAAGAAGGAAGTGAAGTTTCTTGGTCGTGTAGTCTTAGAGAAAGGGTTGTCAGTAGATCCGACTAAGATTGAAGCGGTGAATAGTTGGAAGAGACCCGAGACAGTGACTGGGATAAAGAGTCTCCTTGGATTAGCTGGTTATTATTGGAGATTCGTTAAGAATTTCTCATGGATAGCAGCACCGATGACCAAGCTAACGAGGAAGGATGTGAAGTTTTTATGGATCGATAAGTGTGAGGAAGCATATCGGAGTTTGAAACCTTATTGACCCATGCGCTTGTGCTGGTTGTTTCGAAAGGGAATTATGATTTGGAAGTTTATACAGATGCATGTGGAATTAGATTAGGAGCTGTGTTGATGCAAAGAGGTAAAGTGATTGCCTACGCTTCTTGATAGCTTAGACCGGATGAGGTTGAATATTCAACGCATGACTTGGAGTTAGCTGTAGTGATATTTGCATTAAAGGTGTGGAGACATTACCTTTTAGGAGAGAGGTTCGAGCTCTATACGGATCAGTAAGTCGTTGAAGTACTTGTTCTCCCAGAAGGAGCTGAACGTGAGACATCAGAGGTGGTTAGATTTTTTAGCCGCTCATGATTTTGGAATTGAGTACACACCCGGGAAAGGCAACAATGTTACAGATGCGCTTAGGAGGAAGCATCAGAATGCAGTGCTGGCTATGATAGCAAAATGGAAAGACGTAGAAGCATTGTCGACTTGTAGAGTGCAGTGGAGACCCAAGGCTGGGTCTAGTGGAGAATCTGCTAAGTTATCCTGTTTAGAAGTCTGGCCAGTATTGGCTGAGAAGATTACTTCTAAACAAGGAAAGGATCCTGTATTAGATGAAAGGATCAGGAAATTATGGGATGGAATGGAGAAGAAGGGTAGATTATGTGTTCTAGATGTGAAAGACATAAGAAAGGAAGTTTGGAAGGAATGCTATCATTCTAGTTCACTATTCATCCCGGAGGAACGAAGATGTATCAGGATATGAAAAGAAGTTTTTGCTGGGAAGGAATGAAGAGGAATGTTGGCTTATAGGTGAAACGGTGTTTGAGCTATCAACAGGTGAAAGTGGAGCATCAGAAGCCAAGTGGGTTTTTCCAATCGTCGGATATTCCAGCATGGAAGTGGAATCCGTTTCCTTGGATTTCATAGACGGGTTGCCGAGATCTAATAGAGGAAATGAAAGTATATGGGTCATAGTGGACAGTTGACCAAGAGTGCCCATTTCATTCCCATTAAGTCAAATAGGATGGCACCTGTTTCGGCTAACTTATTTATGAAGAATGTGGTTAGACTGCATGGAATTACTAGTAGTATTGTTAGTGATAGAGATTCTTTATTCACTAGCGAGTTCTGAAAGAGTCTACAGGAAAGTTTAGGAACCAAGCTCAAGATGAGTACTGCTTACCATCCGTTGACAGATGGGCAAACGAAGAGAGTTAACAAAACCTTGGAAGATTTGTTAAAAGCTTGTGTATTAGATTGCGGGTGATCATGGGAAGGCCATTTGCATTTAATCAAGTTTTCGTATAACAACAGTTATCAAACTACATTGGAATGGCATTATGTGGAAGGCCATGCAAATCTCTCGTTTTTTGGTTAGAGACCGAGGATAGGTTGGTTCTTGGCTCAGACTTGCTTAAGGAATTTGCAGAAAAGGTTAAGATCATTAAGGGTAAGATGAAGGAGGCTCGGTCTAGGCAGAAGAGTTATGTAGATAAAAGACAGAAAGATTTAGAATTCTCAGTTGGAGATTAGGTTTTCATTTAGGTGTCACCGATAAAGGGTGTGATCAGATTCGGAAAATCAGAAAAGTTAGCACCGAGATTCATTGGGCCTTTTCATATTATTGAAAGGATCGGGAAACTCGCATATAGAGTCGAGTTACCGGGTAGTTTAGCATGAGTCCACAATGTTTTCCATGTTTCTCATTTCAGAAAGTGTGTTAGAGATCCAGAGACTACTATTGCACCGACTGTGCTAAATGACTTGGCGGTAGAACTGAACTTGACTATAGTGAGAAAGCTGATTCATATTGTTACAAGAGAGGAGAAAAGGCTTAGAACCAAGACAGATGAATTAGTTAAAGTCCAGTGGAGCAACAATGATAGGGACTGTACTTGGGAGATTGAGAGAAGGATTAGAGATACATATCATGACTTATTTGATGGTATGTTTTACCTCTTTGATTGATTTATTTTGTACTTTATCATAATTTCGAGGACGGAATTCTTCTAGAAGGAGAGTTTGTAACACCCCATGTTTTCGGTAACATTATTTAGGATATTTAATTAGTTAAATTAAATAAAATAATGTGTTGATTGGGAATTGATATTTGATTTTTATTAAGGGGTAGCTGTGCCATTTAACTAATGAATTAAAACAAGAGTTAAAACGAAATAGAGGAGGGGTAAAATAGGAAAGAGGCCATTCTTATACCTTAAACTTTTGTCGTGTATCTCCATAAATGTTCATTTTTCATTGATCAAAATTTTAAAACTTTGGACCGGCCACCATTAACAAGAGAAAGAGGAAGAAGATTAAGAAAAGCTAAGGAATAGGCTAAATCAAATCAAATTCATTCAAATCTCAAGCTCCTTGTTCTCTAAAGCCAAGGTGAATAATGATTGCATCCACAATTTCTTATTATTTTCGGTTTTAAGGTGAAAAATGAACCTATGTGCAATGATTTTCCATGTTTTTGAATAATGGAATGACTATATATATACTTGTTGATGATTTAAGTTTGTTCATATAGACTTTTTGACATGTTTTAAGGTGAAAACCAAATCAAATGACATCAAAATGCCTTGCGAATTTTTATATAGACCAGAAATGATATTTTAGAGATGGGTCTCAAGTTTCAGGATTTTCTAAATTTATGTGGATTTTATATATATTTTCTAGTGATGAAAATGTTATTTTGGGTTAAAAATTATTTATGGTTAAATAGTTAATGGTTTGGGTCTGAAATTTATTTATGTTAGAAAACTTATAAGAAGTGATTTTTTGGAATTTTTGCAGAATTTTCCTAAGTGTTTTAATGGGTATATAAAATTATTTAAGGTATGGGACTTAAATGTTTTATATATTTATAAAAGGAGAAGGGGCTTTTTATAAATAAATAAAATTGTTATTTCTAGAAAGTTGGCTGTACTTTTAGAAAAGAGAAACTTGCAACCAATCACAATTTGATGAACAAGGCAGGTTAGTTACAAAGAAATAGTTCAAAAGGACAAATATAATTGGTGTTTACTGTTTCAATGCTTTCAGCACCAGGCTTTCGCCTCCTTACCTTTGCCTCTGACTCTACTGAAACCAACGCACATGGTATCAGGTAACCGGTACAAAGTGAATTGGATATAGGTGGAAGGTATATGGTCGAAACTAGGGGTTCCAAAGGAGTTGATGTGATACTCTGCTTCTGAATGAAAATGCGCTGCTTGTTTTCGACCGAATAGCTTTCTACTGGGTTGGCTATCGACTAGGTCAATTGGTTTCAAAGGAATGGTTTTGATTGGGTTGCGCCTTTATTTTTAAGTAATTGCTTTCGACTAATTTGAAATCCATGACTTCCTCTTTCTACCTTTCAACCCAAATTAGCTTCGAAAGGGTTGCTTTGCTTTGCTTTGTTTTGCTTTTTTAAAACTTAACCACTTCTCCAATGCTTTCGAAGGGATAGTTTCGGCACCATCACTTCTTTACTTAGGAATGATTTTGAAAGGAATTCTTACACTTTAATAGATTTTCGATCTTTTTGCTCTACTTGAAGGCATAATCTAAATGGTTTCGACGGAGACCATTTTCAAAGGTTTCGAAGGAGTAATTTTTTGAATTCTTTCGAAAGGTTTCCACATGTTTAAATTGAACCCAAAGGCTTTCGAACGTTTAGTGTTTTATGGATTTCGAATGAGTTCCAAATGCAGGTTTCGAAGGGGTGGTTCCCTAATGATTTCGAAAGGTTTTGAAGGAAGGTTTTCTAATGGTTTCGAAAGGTCTAAGACGAAATGTTTTTTCAGTTTTTTCGAAAGGCACGGTTTAAAGGTTTTTAAAGAAGGATGTCTAATGTTTTAAAGCTTTCAAAAGGAAGATTTTTAATGGTTTTCAAAGGAAGGTTTGGCCTTTAGAAAAGGGTATTACTTGGACCCGAAAGAGATACTTTCAATGGTTTGGAAAGGGTTATTTAAAGGTTTTGCACAAAGTTTTCGAACGTACCAATTTGGCAATATCACCTAAGTGTTTTTAAGTTAAAAGGGTTTTTAACTTATTTGGAGGGAATTGGTAATCCTTATTAAAATTGATCAACATTATTTTGAGTAAAGTATATACATAACATGGCAAAATAGCGTAGAGTAAAGCTAAGAAAATATTTTTCTTGTATAAGTATGATTTAAAAGGTTAAATCACTTTGAAAAGGTTTTCAAGGAAAAAGATGAAGGGTCGTTACACTAAGAAAAAGTTTACGGACAGTTAGTCCAGTTTGTGGACAGTTAGTCCAGTTTGTGGGTAGTCGACCCAGTTTTCGGACAAATAGTCCATTTATTACTTGTGGACAGATAGTTCATTAGTTACCTAGTTTTGGCATAATAGATATTACTACTACTATTATTATTAGTTTAATTAACCAGTTTGATTGTAGGAAAAGATTTGCAAAATATATGTCTTGAGAAGGATTTTAGTGAGAGGAAACCCGTTTGCTAAGCGGCGTGATATCACTTAATATCAGTGAACCGAGATGTAACGGTAATATTTACACCAGGCTTTATGTCTGACTCAAAGTTTTTGTTTTCCCATAAACTCTCGGGTGCTCAAAATTGATTTGAGTAGGCTGAAGGTTGAGGTTTTCAGGTTTTGTAAGTTTGGCGAATAAAGCTTCTGGAGACTAGCAGGTGGCTGATGGATAGCTAATTAGGAGATACAATTTATTGTATTTATTTCCATTGTGTGTATTAAGTCAAATATGACTATATTCATTCTGGTCAACCAAGGGGGCATCGTCATATGCCACTCTTGGCGTATTTTGTAATTGATATTTGATCATTACTTGGGAAACTTCAAGGGATTATGTAACTTGAATATGAATTACTGTTTAGAAATGTAATCAGTAAAATGTTATTTTTGAAATCTATGATTTTGTTCATATTCAAGTGCTTCTGATATTATGGATACCATTAGCATTACCTTATTGTGTCACCAGAAGTTAATACTATAATGACTGCAGCATCTGTAGCATTTAGCTTTTGGCCTCCAGATACAGGATGTTACAGCAATGCAATTGGTTCATTCAACATATACTTGGATCATGCATGATCCAAAACTATTTTCATTGGAACGATCCATCACCCTCTTTCTCAGGTTAAAGAAAAAGAGAGAGGGAGAGGGAAGAATGATCGGACATAATCCAATCTTCAACAAATTTGGTATGATCCATATTAAAATAGATCAAGTATGATCTGTTTACCTGATGGATTCATGCTGATCCATTAAAAAAAGAAAATGATTGAAATGCATTCCACCAAATTAGCAATGACTTATTAGCATACTAGCGCATCTAGAAACCAACAACAAGAACGTGTACATGAATGTGCATGTGTGCATTCCAAAAATTCGATTTTTTGAAACCGATAGGAATTGAATTCTCACCTGGAGTTATCAGAGAAAAAAACTAGATCAGATAACCGAGGCCTACTAGCTCAATGGAACTAGGCATGGATGTTGGTTGGCAAATTATAATTCATAATTTATAACATTGAAATCATTCGATCGTCTTGTCGAATGGAAAGAGATACGACTCTTTAAGGAAACTAGTTCATTGAAGGGATGGAAACATTTCAAAAAGCTGAAAGGATTCTTTTCTAACAACTCTAACTTACATCGATTTGAAGAACATCATGTTGAAAAAAGATGTACTTTGGAGGGGCAAGTGTTATCTAGCCTTTTGGCCTAATTAGACAAGTTAGACTCAACTGTCATCGGGACCGACAAGTCATATTAACAATTACAATACCCATAGATCAGGCACAGATCATAATATGAAGCAGTGATGAAGTGAAAGCAGAAGACGGAATATGTTGAATAATGGAGCGTACAAAAGCAATCGCACGCCAAAATAAGCTCATAGAACGATCGCTACCGATTGTTATTGTGTAAGATGTGAGACTCACAATTGAAATTTCAGGAAGATATTTCACCATCTCCCTTTATAAATATAGACTTGAATGTTCATTTTTAAGATCTTTACACTGTTTGTTGCTTTGAACTATTTTGTAAATAAGGGTTCTACTCCGATCCATCCACCAATATTGAGCAATTCAAGTAATCAATAAAGTTATTTCTCCATAGTGGATGTAGGCTTTTATGCTGAACCACCATAAATCGTTGTCTTCCATATTACTTATTTTCTGTTATTTAATTACTTGTTTCCTCTATTTTCATTTATTATTCTTCAAAATATCTATTGGGTGTTTGTGCTAATTTTTGGTACAAACATATGTAATTTAATTTATAAGTAAAAATGTGACTGAGAATCAGCTTTTCGATTTTCAACGGTTTAACAAACGGAAGTTTTTCAAATTTATTGATGTTTTGTTTATTCTCTTACGCACATACATATACATGCACATACATGTCACATGCACACATATGCATGTAAATGCGCATACATATAAAAATTTATACATATGATAAAAATATCATGATATTATGAAACAAATATCATGATATTTTCATTTATCTTCACCCTTAAGGCATTTAAAGTCAATGCACATGGCATGGAAGAAAAGTAAAGTGATGGAGGCATATGGGTGGATCAACATGTGAAACGATGGAGAGAGTAGGGGGAAAGTGTTGATGTGAAAGCATACGAAAATATCATGATATTTTCCAAACCTTAAGCCTATGAATACATGCACATACTTTCTGATATCTTCGCACATTCTTCTACTTCTTATTCTTCATTCTAAGCTATTTTAATAGCTTTTTAATTCATGGCAAAGTTATGCCAAATATCATCAAAAAGAAATAAAATTATATAGATACATAAAAAGAACAAAGCTCCTCAAAACCAAATGCATAAGAGATTTAATATGGAAAATATTAGTTGAAATGTTTTAAAATGGTTTATAAATATTTTATAACCATTAAAATCAATTTGAATAAGTTTTGATAAGATACGGATTGGGAGCCAAATTAGGCGCGTCGCGTAAGTGCAGTTTGCGATTTCACGCCATTAAAGTTTAAATCCATTATAGAATGGAATTAGAGATGGCATTCTTTGGAATAAGAATTTTCAAAACTCTTACTATCATAGTTTTCAAAAAAATATCGAGATTTCATTTAGTTGATTTTGAATTATGAGAAAAACAACTTTCTAAAATAGTCGCGGTTTAGCAGTTTGAAAATGAAAAAGGAAAATTCTTTAAAATGGATATTTTTAATTCTTTAAAAATATAGAATAAATACTAGAAATATATTAAAAGTTTTAAATGGTATTTGAGTTGTGAAAATGGACTTCCAAAAGATATAAAAGGTTTTTTGATTAAAGAAGCTTTAAAAACACTATCTGCAGCACTTTTCTTAGTAATTTTAGTAACTTTTATAAATCACGGTTTTAACTTAATTATTCTTTCCCAAATATTTTATAAATGTTTTCAATAAATAAATAAATAAGTGTTTTAAAGATGATTTGGAGGTTTCATTATTATTTTAAAGAATTTAAATAAATGACTAGAAGAAAAGCTTCTATAAATAAGTGATTTACACTTAGCTCTAAAAGCCGATGAGTGGACAGGATTTTTCTATTTGTAAGATTCATATATATTTAATTTCATACAACTTATATTGTATATAGATAATCTTCTTATACTTGGTATTAAATTCTAAGAAGGAAACCCGTACTATCTATATGAATTTAAATGGTGATTTCATAGTTATTCGACGGATAGTAAAGATTGAATACGGAAATTAACACTGAGTAAAATTGATATAAATTCTATAGATTATTTTTTACTTAATGTTAACTTGTTTTGAATTTACCATCTTAAGATAACATGGTTTTAACTCAATTAAGAGTTATGATTTGAAAATAAGAAATCTTTATTAAGATTTAAATAAATAATTAGGAAATGTTTTCCTAAGTAAAAGGTGTTTGTACTAAAATTGGGCACAACACTCTTTGAATATATTTGAAGAAATAAAATGAAGAAAGTAATGTAAAATAAGGAATATCTAACGAATACACCAATCAAAAGATACAAAAAATGCAGAAACACGCAAATTTAGAGTGGTTCGGCGCATTGCCTATGTCTATTATGAAATGATTGATGCTTATTGAAGTTGACTTGTTGATTACAAAAGATTACAACAGTATAAGTAAAGTATACTAATGATTTCGATCGAGTATCAGCATAGAGAAGCCAAAAGTCCCTTTTCTATAGGTCCATGGTCACTATTTATAGGCGTAGATAGCAAATATCCCGTCCAGATCTCGGAGGACTTCTTCTCCCATATGGGTGGGCCCTTAGGTAATTTCAACTTGATATCGGAGCGATACAAATGGAATTCGTATCGATCAAGAATTGATCTGTTTTGGCTGAAACTGATCTGCTACATTCTTGATGTTGTAGGCAAGCTTCTATGAAAATTTGGTAGCATTTGGACTTGTAGATCTTAAGATATGATCGATGCAATTTTGGATCTGTATGACATTGTCGTCTTCGTATCGATACTATTTCGTATCGGTCATGCGTGGCTCTGTTCGTATCGATGCTTGCATGCTACTTCTTATCGATGGTTAGAGGCCACCTTCGTATCAATGCTTCATGTTGCCTTCTTTGTATCGATCGGTGGTTGTTGCTTTTCGTATCGATGGTGGGAGATTGATACAAAATGGATGGAGGGAGACCGATATGAAGTGGACATTTGTTGATGGATACGAAATTTTTTAACATGATGGATACGAAGGAGCTTCATTTTGATGGATATGAAGGAAGTTAGTAGGCGATGGATACGAACTGAATATCTCTTGGGGAATGGATACGAAATTGGATGGATACGAATAGAGATGGTTTTATCAACCATGATCGATCAATACCTTGAGCATATGAACTCCAATTAACTTGAAATTTAGAACGTTGACTTCCATAACTTTGCTTGTTGTGTCATATCATTGTAGCTCGATCCAGACTCAGGCAAAATTTACCAGTATCCATTGTGAACCTATGTATAACCGATCTTCAAGATGAACTACCCTTGGTTTCTAGTCATGTTCTTGGTGTCACAGCCTTGCCAAAAGGCGGGATAACAAAAGGTAAAATGATTCAAAAATTATTCCATGATTAAAAGGGCTTAATTAACTAGAGAATTTGATATATGAGGCTTAGTGATTCCATATACTCTTGAGAAGATAAATGGAATAGTTGAAAAGAATATATCACTAAAATGTAATTAAATAAATAGAAAGATTAATTAATTGGATGATGTTTGATAATCACCCATATATTTGACATCTTTTTTATCGATGATTAGTACAGAGAAAACAGAGTCGGATTCAGGCGATTCATACCTGAAAACCACTTCGAACCAATGTATCGAAAGTGAAGAACATGTTGAAGACAATGATTTTAAAGACAGATATCTTCATGATGAAGGGCAGCTTGCCACTAGCCCTACAATTTCATATTATATATATGGTGGAAGTAGTGTTCTATATGAAAATATATGATGCAACGATTGCTCGCTACTATGAAAATATTCGATGCAACGACTGCTCGCTATTAATCCTAGGGGTGATCCTGATACACTACAACAAAAATACTCTATTACAACGTTATTTTTACAGCGGGCAATTTTTTCCCATTGTAATATAACTTTATTACAACGGTCAGTTTGTCAACGTTGTAGTAGAGGTTTTATATTAGGTCTTTTACAACGGTCCTCTGCTGACCCTTGTAATAGGTGTATATTTTACAACAGCCTTTCTATTCCCCTTGTAATATGTTTCATTTTCACAACGGGCATGAATTGCCCGTTGTATAATGTCAAAGGGTTTTTTAATAAATTACCATCTAAACACGTAAACATATTTTTCCTTCAGCCTTTTCCTTTCACTGTCCGCCTTTCCCTAAATTTGACTGCCAAACCCTTTCGCTTTCGCCTTTCCCCAAATATTTCCTTCAGCCTTTCCCTTTCGCTTGTTCTCAAAATCGAAGACTATCCAAATTCGAAAGGTCTGGACATTCCCAAAATCGAAGACTATCATTTGCTTCGCTGCAATCATTCGCTTTGCTGTTGAGGTATTAGATTCGCTTTGGATTTGTGAATGTGATCGCAATTCATCCAACCGTTAATTGGTTATTTTTATGCAGATTGAGTCCCCTTGGCTACTTTTTATATCAAGGTTAGGGTTTCGCTTCATGTAATCACATTGGTTATATTTTGTATTTTACAAACATATTTTGGTGTTATTTCTCGAATTCTTATATATAAACTCTTTGTTGAATTGGGTACATTTATTATGTAGTTGTTGCACATTATCATTAGGATTATCAGTTGATCTCCTTTTAGTTCCAATATCAATATGTTTTGTATTAATGGTTGTTTAAATGTACTTCGATTTTTGCATTTTAAATGGCAGTTAAAAAAAAAGGCAATGTCTATTCCTATCTTATCATGTTTTGGACACTACCTCATGCTTATAATGTGTTCCAATTATCAATAAAACTAACCATGATCAGGTGAAAGAAGAAGAAACGCTCATGTTACACCGACTAGAATATAACAAATTACAGTCCAATCTTTGTCTACAACATATGCCATTTAGCAAATTTGTAGGTGTAATGATAGAGAGATCCTTAATCCTTAAATTATTACCATGGGAATTGACTATTTCAAAACCGAAAAATCTGAAGTATGAATGAGCAGTGGTCGATCTACGTTGGGACAAGAAAGTTCACTCGACACCCCTTGATTTTTACTATAATCTTGTGTATATATCCGAAGTATAAAGCGTATCAACTAATTATTCATGATGATGATAAAAATAGAATTGGAGAAGTTATGGGAGCTTATAAAACTATCAAAGAACAGATATACGAAGAAAAAAAATGAAAATTTATTTCTATTTTTCTAAAAAAATGTAGAAGGAAAAAGATGAATTAATTGCTTTAGCGCAAGTAGTTAGCATTGTCGTTCTTTATATTAGTTCATGCTTCACTGAGCAGATTAATTAAGTTTACAGTTCTTAATGGGTCTTAAGAGCTTTCACTTGTCTTGCTTACTAATTATTAATACTCATATGCATATAACAATGAGTTAAAAATATTTGTGGACTTTTTGCCATGATTATTCTTTATAAAATTATGTGTTAATATTTTCATTATGCACATAAAATAAAATTTTATTTTATATATTATGACAATCATTTGTGACTCTTTACAAAACCTGAAAAGGATAAAAGATATGGATAAGTAAAAGTGAAAAAAGAGTAGTTATTATGTATCTTCATAAAAAAATTCATGGCGATAAATTTTAAGTTTGTCTATGTATCTATCTATATATTAATTCTGATCCTCTTCCTTTGAATCTGCATGCACACTTAGGAAAGAGTTTGGGAATATTTAAATGAATTAGAAGAGAGAAACATGAGCATAAGGAAGTCTACAGTTGGGAACGCAATAAAATTTTGTTTTAACAGAGTATGTAAGTGTTTGAAAGAAGATATATTGACGAAATTTTGTACGTACCCGGAAAGATTGAATTTTTTTTTCATCCATCTTATTACATATATTTCTAATCTAATTTACTTTGTAAGAAACTGCGCTCTTTTAATTTTTTTTGGATCAGGTTATTAAAAAATATTTTCATAGCAAAAGAAATATACCCATTCAGAAGCACTCTTAAATATGTTCCGTCTTGGTAGTATTATGTTAATGTCAAGTTCCATAGATAAGAAATGTTGAACCATGGTTCTTACTGAGAAACGTGGACTTTTTATGAAGGCCCACCATCTAAATGATGTTTCAAAACTTAGATATTAGAAAAAGACCGTGGATCAATATCTTATATTTTTGAAACGGTCTTGGATTTATATCTCGGTCCATATCTCGAGATGAAATCTTAATATCTCAAATGAGATGAGTTTTAAAAAAAGATAAAAATTACTTTTGAAGTTTCATCTGCTTGATTGGGTGGTTGTCTGTAGTTTTGAAAAGGTAGTTTGACAGTGTCAGTTGAACTGTTGAAGTTTTGAAGTTGTTGGAACTGAAGTTTGAATTGAAGTAGAAATGCTTTTGTTTGTGGAATGAGCTGGGATGATTGTGAAGTCTGCTGTATAGTGTAGATTGTGTCTACGGAGTGTTCGATTGTGAAAGACTGCAGTTTTATCGAGGAAAGCAAGGGGCACTGTGCATTAATGTGGTCAGTTGTTTTGAAGTAAGTGGCAAGTCAATGTACATGCAGTGAGTATGTAGATGAATAGAAGTTTGTTTCTATGGAAGTGACTAGTGGGTGATTTTTTGTACTATGTGGGGATTTCTGTTGCAGTATTGGGTAATAGGTAGCAGTGGGTAAGTGAGTGGCAAGGGGGGTCCAGGTGATAGACTGATGGTGGTAGAGTAGTGTTTCGGGGAGAGGAAATTGGTGAGTGACTTGGTGGTGAAGTTTGTAACTATGTGTGTGAAGTATTTGAAATGACAGAGGAGAATTATTGATATGGTGGAGAAGTTGTGGTGTTTTGGTGGAAAGAACTTGAATATTTCATAGAATTTTTACCGATTTGATTGTGTACAAATCAATTATCTTTTTACAAATTGTTGTCGTACTTTTTTCTTCGGTTTGTCTTTAGCATGTATTCTGAGTGAATGTTCTTTCTAAAGTCTACCCACTAATATCAAATGTTGGATTATAACTTATTTTAACATCAAATTTCAAGAAGAAAATCCTCAGGATTACTAAATTTTTTATATCACAAGACTTTACATTAAAAGGACATTCTAACTAATTAATTTATGGCTGTAGAAACACATTTATTGATTTTCAAACAAATATTCCAGATGAATTGTTTGATTCACTGTCAAGTTGCTCTATGTTAGTGAGCTCATTTGCGCAAATTGTTGCCCACTGAGTCCATGTTGTCAATCTACAACATGAATATGTTAACATAAGTCATGGATTGTCAGGCTTACACTACAACAAAAATACCATATTACAACGCAATTTTTACAACGGATATACATCTTTTCATTAGGTTCTAACATCAAAGGATTATCAAGATGGACAAAGCATGGATTCATCTACCAAGGTTTTTTCAATTTTATTTTATCAGTTTTATACTTGCAATTATTATGGTTGATTATTTATCCCTTTGTGTTATAGAATGACTGAAGAATACAGATAAGTTGTTCGAAAATTTGTGTATGGGCATGCAGAAAGGAAGGGAAATCCAGAAAAGATTATTTGCCCTTGTTCAAAATGTAGGAATCTTATCCGCCATCCGTCAAGGGAAGTTGTATCACACTTGGTTTGTTTTGAAATTGACCCAACATATGATGTATGGATTTTTCACGGGGAAGCACGCCCTTTAGAAAATGAAGGCGATGAAGTGACAAGTTCATATATAATGTACTTAGACGCAAAAATATGTAATGACGAGATGGAAGATCATTCTAATGTAAGACAAGGGGTAGGGAATAAGGAGATGATAGAAAATTCTGAAGTTCCTTTGTATCCTAGTTGTACAAGCCACTCAAAGTTATCAGCTACAATACTTCTTTACAAGCACAAGGCTCGAAATGGTGTATCTGACACTGCATTTACGGAACTTCTTAAACTTCTTAAAGATATGCTGCCTGTGGAGAACACACTTCCTGATTCGACGTATGCAACAAAGAAGCTGCTTAAATCATTTGGTTTAGGCTATAGACAAATACATGCATGTGTAAATTATTGTTGTCATTTTAGGAAAGAGCTTGCACATAGTGATATTTGTCCAAAATGTGGAAATTCTCGTTGGAAAAAGAACAAGACAAATGAAGATGGAAAGCAAACCAAAGTACCTGCAAAGGTTTTGAGATACTTTCCAATAATACCCAGATTGAAAAGAATGTTTATGTCCGCAGAAACATCAGAGCAATTAAGGTGGCATAACAATCATAAGAGTGAAGATGGTAAATTACGTCATCCAGTAGATTCTTCTCAGTGGGCTACAATTGATAGGATGTACCCTTCCTTTGCATCCTATCCACGAAACTTAAGGCTTGGTCTTGCAAGTGTTTGCTTTAACCCCTTTGGGGATTGGAACTGCGCGTATAGTTGTTGGCCAGTATTTCTTATTGCGTACAACTTCGCTCCATGGCTTTGTTTAAACAAAGATAATACGATGTTATCATTATTAATTCCTGGACCACGACAACCAGGGAATGATATTGATGTGTATCTACAACCACTTATTGAAGATTTGAAAAAATTATGGGATAAAGGGGTGAAGGCGTATGATGCATACACTCACAACGAATTTAGATTAAATGCAATTTTAATGTGGACGATAAATGATTTTCCAGCTTATGGAAATTTAGCAGGTTGCGCCGTAAAGGGTAAAAGGGCATATCCTGTTTGTGGCATTAATACAGGCTCAATATGTTTACCATTTAGTAAGAAGTGTGCATATTTAGGCCATAGGCGATTCCTTGATCCTAATCTTGAATATCGCCAACGAAAAAACTTGTTTGATGGAACTATAGAGACTAGGAAAAGACCTCCAATACAAACCGGTGCTCAAGTCTTTGATATTGTTAAAGATATTTGCAATGATTGAGGGAAAAAACCAAAGGAGGAAGATAAAGAGAAAGAAAAAAGGAAAAGAAAAAAGGGAGATAAGAAGAAAAAAGGAAGTCAAATGTGGAAGAAGAAGTCTATTTTCTTTGATTTGTCTTATTGGCAGGTAAAGTTTAATCAGAAACAAAATTGCTTCTTCTTTTCTATCTATGTAATCAATACTTTATTATTAATTAGTTATAGTCTATTTTTCGTTTTCTTAGGTACTTCCTTTGCGTCACAATCTAGATGTAATGCATGTTGAAAAAAATATTGGTAAAAATATTCTTGGTAAGTTACTTGATATTAAAGGAAAATCAAAAGATGACATTAATTCACGTAAAGATCTAGAAGTACTTGGTATTAGGAAAAAGTTGCATCCTATAGATATGGAAAGCAAAGCATTACTTCCAGCCGCCCCATGCACCTTAACTGATTCAGAAAAAGAGATCTTTTACAATAGAATGAAGAATTTGAAAGTACCCGATGGCTATAGCTCAAATATTGGAAAATGTTTTGCAAAACAAAAAAAAATTCAAGTCTAAAGTCCCATGATTATCATGTTTTGATGCAACAACTATTGTCTGTATCACTGAGAGGACTTCTACCTAAAGGGACAAGGAATGCATTACTACGACTATGTTCTTTTTACAACGACATTTGCCAAAGAGTGCTTGATAAAGATAAATTAGAATCCATCGAGAATCAGGTCGAATTAACACTATGCGACCTTGAGAGATTTTTTTCCTCCTTCTTTTTTTACATCATGATTCATTTGACAATACATTTAGCGAAGGAAGCAAGAATTTGCGGACCAGTACAATATCGGTGGATGTATCCATTTGAGAGGTAAAATTTGGCATTAGTACCTTTAGTAGTTAATAATATATGTGCTTATGAAAATATTTTACTTATGCATCTTAATTATAGATACATGAGAACACTGAAGGGGTATGTTAAAAATCAAGCACGGCCTGAAGGATGCATAGTTGAGCGCTATTCTGCTGATGAATGCATGAAGTATTGAGCTGGATATATTAATGGTGCGTTAGAAATTGGACAAAGGAAAAATAAAAATGAAGTGGAACAAAGTGATTCCATACTCGAGGGGCATCCTATTTCCAAAGGAAAACCTATGGTAGTCACTAAGGAGGTGATTGATGCTACTCATCGGTACGTGTTGTTTAATACCGAGGAAGTGGAGCCTTATATAAAGTAAGCATAAGTTCAATTCAATTAATGTGTGAAATAAATTAGATTTTGGCATGACTATTTACGTATATAGGATGCAAAATGAGGAACTAAAACTTTTGCATCCCCGACTTTCACGAGATGATTTGGAACTTTCAAAGCTGCCTTCAGAGACTTTTAGTCATTGGTTTAAAAAAAAGGTTGACATTGTTATATATTTTAAGATGGATAAGTTCGACATAGAAGTATATGTTATTGTGATTAGTCTTTATATATAACATTATGCATTTTCAGGTTCAAGATGATAGAAACACATTTGATGTTAGTGAACTAATAATTTGGCTTTCATATGGACCTCGCCATCATGTAATTTCTTATACCGGCTATATAATTAATGGTCGCCATTTTCGTACTAAAGACAATGATAAATCTGCACAAAATTATGGTGTTTCTATTGAGGCAAGAACTGTTCGTATGGATGGATCCACTGAGAAAGTAATATATTATGGTGTTTTGCGTGAGATTTTGTTGCTTGACTACCGGCAGTTTCAACTTGCCTTGTTTAAGTGTGATTGGGCGAATATTGATCGTGGAGTTAAGGTCGAAGATGGATTTACGTTAGTCAATTTACATCAATTCCAAAATCAATTCGCAAGCGACCCTTTCATCTTGGCAACGCAAGCCGTACAAGTGTTTTTTGTAGAGAAAGTAGTTTTTCAAATTGGTATGTTGTGCTAAGAGCACCCCCTAGAGGTTTTCATGAGTTGGAAAGCTATAATGAGAAGGATGAGTCAAGTAGCAAACCGGTAGATGAGCCACTACTTGATGATAGAGATGTCGATGATGGTGATGAAAGTTATATAAGGAAGGATTGTGATGGTATTTTGGTATGATATAAGCATCCTTTATTGATATTTGTGTTACATGCAGTTATATTCGTAAAGAGTGTAATTATACGGTTTTATGCATAGTTATATTAATTAATCATGAATCATTAACCATGAATTATTAATCATGAATTATATATGTTATGTTTTTTTTCTAGGTTCCTCCCTTAACAGAAGATATTTGAACTTGAAGCATCAAGAGTAAAATGGAGCAACATCAAAGAGAGGTAAAATATTAAAATTTTAATATGCACTTCAATTTTTTTAAACTGACATTTCTTCAAAAATTTTAAACTGACACTTCAATTAAAATGGAGCAACATAAAAGAGAGGTAAAATATTAAAATTTTGTCTTCTTCTTCTCAGTAAAATATTAAAATTTCTAGTGTTTTGTTCATTTCCATTTCATATTTCAAAAAATATATGCACAAAATAAAAAACAACATAAAATTATTTCCTTTATTTTCATTTACATTTACAATTTTTGCTTTGATTTTACATTTGCAAACAGTTCCATTTCAATATTCATTTTGCTGCTACACTTCTGTGCACCACTGTGCACTTCACATTTCACCATTTTGCAACTGCTACTACATTACTGTGTACTGCAACCTGCCATATTGCCCAAATCTCTTACGCACAACTTCGACAAGCCTCTACACCACAACCATGCAACTGCAGCAAGCTCACACCACTGCTCTGCACATTATAACAACCAAATTTCTGCCTTGAACACTCCCCTCTGGCCTGACCACAAACCAACACCTCTGTTTCAACCTATAACAGCATATACCATTTTCATTTGCCAATACACCATCTACAAAACTTCAGTGGACATACAAAACTTCACCCCACTTCTACATTCCTACACAACTTCACACATCATCCACAAATGCCCCACCCCTTCATATCACCACAAACAGTCACAGCATACTACTTTCCGACCATCCTACCCCTCTGCCTTATGACTGTGCAACCTCCCTTCCAAATATTGCTGACTTCCTTTTCATAAATCTCCACAGACTCCTCCTCCACCTTGTTACTGCCCTTCCACCCACAAATCCACGGTCACAATTGAACATCAAATCCCATCAGCCATCAGTTACTGCTCATCATCCCCTACTTGCCTGCCACTTATCATGCCCCTGCTTCTGCTCGACCATTCGACCTCACACAACATTCCACCATACTTCTGCTCTTAACAAACTACCACCAGACTCCACTGTGCACGCCATCACTACCACTACAACGCTGCAGTACTTCAAAAATATATTGCAGATTTTTGAATTACTTTGGAAATTACTATGCTCTGAGGAGTATATTTTAAATGAAGGGTTGAAATAAATATTTTGAACATTCTGATTTAAGTAGTTCTGAAAATGATAATTGTTTCAGATTAACATTTTAGCTCAGTGAATGTGACCTACATGATATTACAAATTTAAAAACTTTTGCAAAACTGTCTAGAACATATATGTACAAGTTTATGCCAGTTCAATTATCAAAACATAGTACCTTGAAACTTTATTCTCGTTTTTCTAAAAGTACATAATGTTCCGCCTTTTTTTATAACAGAAGCATAACCTTCTTTATCAAATTTTTCCTATATGCTAATTTCAGATATCAAAGGTAGCAGCGAGATATGCAAAGAGGCAATCCTTAGCAGCAGTTGCAACTTTAAATGCAAAAGATAAGCCTGCTGGTGTGAAAATCAATGAAACAAGACATGTTGATCAACTCATTCTCTTCAAAGTTTAAACAGAAATATTAGAAGATCCCCTCGGAAGCGTACTGAAATGCAGCCTCCACCCGATAAAATCAAGTCTCCAACGCTCAATCCTGTCCGTACTGGAATGCAGCCTCCACTCGATAAAATCCAGCCTTCAAATCTCAATCCTGGCCCTAATTCAACTGGATCTCCAAATATCACTCCCAACGCCATGGATGCCTCAAACAACCTAGATTCTAATGATGATATTCAACAAAAGACGGCAGGGAAAAAAAGAGGGAAGATGATGATGACTTGTATGCGGAATGAAAAGGCTGAAATTGAATTCAACGAGCGAGGTCAACCAATAGGCTCCAACTCCAAGCACTTATCATCCTATCTTGGTACCTTAGCAAGAGAGATGATACCTTTGACGATTTCAGAGTGGAAAAAAGACGATGCAAACTTAAAGAAAGATTTATGGACTTGTATTCAGGTATGAAAAATGTGCTGAGAACTTTTTTATGAACAACTGGCCAGATGGAAATTTTAATACAACTTGATAACTTATTTATAAAGTGGTGGGTGGTTATATGCACAAATTTTTACTTGTACTTATTTATCGTCTATTTTTATGTCATATAATTGATTCAAACCTGTAATGTAAACATTCATAAACAATGCAGCAACTATAGCTTACAAACCTGCAATGTTTCATACTTACAATTTTCGACTACAGCCATCATAAGTATTTGTTCTAAAATTAGTCGCATCACATTATTCACATTAAAAGGAACCCCGTGAAAATTTCTTACAATGTTTGAGGCCTTATGGTGTTTGAGTTACCAAAAATAAACTCAATCTGTTAGATTAAGAATGCTTGATAGCACTTTGCGAGCAAGACAAGTTAAACCAATGTGGGTTTTTATTTACTTATGACAATAATAAGCCTTCCAGAAATTTTGAAGTATTTGATTTGCTATGAGGTGTGCATAATATAAAAATGCTAATTACATAAAAGGAACATCAATTTTAGTTATGTAACATTAGTGTAGTGATCAGTTCAAGTGTAAGACACATTATATGATTGAAAATGTTTCAAGTTTACTATGTGATTACATACTTATGGTATTGCATTGCTTTAATTATGACTAATGGGAGGAGTTTACTTTTTAATTATGGGTACAAGTTCAATTGTCCACATCGGCGGTCTATTCAATTATGCAGCCAGCTCAGAACCTATCTTAAATACTTCAGCAACTTTATAGAGTTACATTGTTAGGGTTAACGCTTCAACAATGCATATGATTCCTCTTATTCGGTAAAATTATTTCCCATTTCATCTCAAGATTTCTTGTTCTCGCTATAGCTCGCTTCAGCCGTAGATAACCCACTTCACTCTGCTGCTGGTGACGGTAGTCCATAGGTAGTCTTAGCTGCATTTGTTTGTTTTAGTTGCATCTCTTCGTTTGAACTGCATCTTTTATCTCCAGCCTAATCTATTTATTTAAGCTACATAGAAATACATGGACAAACTCCATTATTTGATGAAAGATAGCTAAGTTCCAATTTCAATGTAATGCAATCTTCGTTAGCTGCAGGTTGTCTTGGAGTCTCAAGTTTACACAACTGTTTTAAGTTCCCTTTTTATTGTTCACCGTCATCATCTCCATCTTCATTGTGAAATTTATTTTTCAGTTTTCTTATATGTTGTACTATCCATCCTAGCAGTGCATCTTACTGACTTTGTATGGCACTCAAAGGCTTTAAACATATTAAATATACTAATAACAAAACAAGGAATAACTAATAACTTGCCTAATTGCTTTCACCATATCCAAATATTCTCAAAGGCTTTTAATATGTTCAGCAAAGGACTTAGGTTCATGATAATTTAAAAAAGTATATCGAATTAAAAATTTGGGTAATAACTACTTAGTAGCTGTTTTATATCAAAATATCCTGAAAGACTTTAATATGGTCAGCAAAGGAGTTGGCTTAATTCAATAGAAATACTAAATTAACAAGAAAGTTATTTACATTGAATCAACAAGTGACATAGGGACCGGTATAAATGCTACAATAAGCAGTATCATCATCTCACAATAAGCAGCCAAATCTTAACGTTAATATAAGTTTTGAATTATTTTGTATAAGTTAATATAAGTTTGTGAATTATTTTGCATACTGTTTTATGTGTATGGAGCAGTACAAGTAGAAATTTGTGCATTGACATTGTAGATATCCATATCCAACAAATGCATGACTAATGAATATCAATGCTAATTACAAAATTGTATGAAATTTGAACATTAACATAAACATGTACCTTATTTGTTACCTTATTTTTTTTGTGCAGTCAAGATTCATGGTGGATGAAGCATACAAGGGTTTAATGTTTAAGATGTTGGGATTACGATGGAGAGAGGCAAAGTCGAGGTTAGTTTCCGCTATTAAAGTACCTTCTACTTGTCCCCACGCTTCCTCTAGGCTAGCGATGCTAAAACCGGATACTACAGAAAATGTTCAAGAGTGAAACGACTTTGTTTAAGAAAAATTGTCGGAGAAATTTGGGGTAACAAGTTATATTTTATTCATTATAATTTTTTTAACTATACAGATTTAAATATAAATATGTTATCCCTGCATATTTTATTCCTCTAGGCTGAACATGCATAGTTTGTTAATGAATTTCTCCTACGTAGAAAACTAGCAAAAAATTCAAAGCAACGAGAGATAAAAATAAAATTCCACATACAATGAGCAGAAAGGGATATGCGAGATTAGCGGAAGATATGGTAAGAAATGCATGTACGTTTACATCAATAATTTTTTTCTTTGGTTCGAATTCGTCTTCTTACTATTATTATTTGCAGAAAAAAGAAACTGGAATATCAAACGTTAGCAGAGATGAGCTATGGTGCAAAGCCCATACAAAGAAAAATGGAGACCCACCAAATTCCGTTGTTGCCGATTGCATCGTAAGTTTTTTTATTCTTTTGAGTTAGGACTGTAGATATTTATTCAATGTTTATTCATTTTTCTATTTTCTTGAAATGGTCTATTTTAATTTGTAGGCTAAGATAAAAGAGAAGAGTAGTGCTCAGAATTCTCATGGAATAGCATCAGTAAGTGGAGATGGAGTGTCACATGTTTTTGGAAATGAACATAGGGGAAGGGTGAAGGGATTGGGTTTTGGTGTAGCACCATCTCAGATAGGTGTTTATGCACATAATTCAAAAAAGGTGGCTGCATTGGAAAATCAAGTAATAGTTCAAAGGGATATGTTAACTAATTTGGAGGCAAGAGTAGACTACTTGACTAATTTGATCATGACAGTAAGTTTATAGTTAATTAGCTATTGTTAATAAATACGTGATATGTGCTTATGAATTACTAAGTATTCTCTTGTACTTTTACGGAGAAGAAATGATAATGTGGCAGATATGGAGATGCCTCAGACTCATACACCTAGAATATATAAATAATCATGATTGCTTGCTTGACATGCTTGTCGTTTCCTTGAAACTGAATTACCAGAACATGATTGCTTGCATGACATGCTTTTTGTTTCCTTTAATTGCTTGCTTGACATGCTCTTTTTGGTTGTGGATATGATTTTGTTGTTTAAAATTCCTACCTGTTTGGCTTTCCTTTTTTAACTTAGGATTTCTCAAAAAAAATCAGTAAATCATATATTAATGATAGTGTAGTAGTGCTGTGCATATGAAAAGCATGCTCTTGCATCATCTAATTTTTTTTTCGCTGTTATTTGGAGTAAGGAGCAGAGGTGTTTATAATAATAAGAGCAAATTTGAATTTTTCAAGTATTTTTTTTGTTGTTTATAATAATAAGAGCAAATTTTTATTTTTAGAATAACCTATACCTTAATTCCTAACTAGAGTTTTCCATACCCCTTTTTGCAAGCTGTCATCGCAAGTTTTGTCTGTCCAAACTCTTGTGTTGTTGTTGAATATTTATAAATCAATTTAGTTTTACATTTTAAAATGATAGTTCGGTTTAGATTAAAGATACAAACAACAGGTTGATATGATAGAGAAAATGACTTTGTGCAGTTATATTTAATGATAAAATTATAAAAACAACAAATTTGGTTTACTTTTTTGAACTGCAATCATAATGAAGGATATAAGTAGAGAGCTGTGCTGGTTGCCATTCTTCCATGTTGTCCACAGGTAATACTGTTTCATTGTTTGCATTGATTTCCTTCAATGTAATGTCATTGCTATCTCTTTGAAAATCTGATAAATCTTCACTTGTATTGTAGGAAATTCCCTTGTCATCTTGTATTTATATGTGGCCTCATCGGGCCTTGTCTCGTTTCCACTACGTGAAACCACTTTAAGCTGCAGCTCTAGGCTGGGATTTTGCAAATATTCTTTGCATTTGTTTTCCGAAGTAACACTTTTAGTTATTGTGTTAGGCCAAATTTTTTTTTGCATACTAGGGAAACATGAGTGCAAACTAATTGTTTGTTGTGTAATAACATTAGACTGTAAATTAACCTTTGTGTGGACTGTATCCTGATTTGCTTCGTTTGACGTAACTGAGTGTTGAATATGTGATATGTTGCCTTTGATATCGGATTCATCAACTTACATTGAGTTGTTCTCATTCTCATTTACGATTGATTGTTTCAGAATACATTTTTTAGTGAAACTGCATTTTGCTTCTATGCGTCCATAATGATTGCAGCCACTGCATTTACTAGGATGCCATTCCCACGTAGCTTCTTGCCAAATCATATTGTAGTTCTCATCTAGTATTCACTAAAGTCAATTTTTTTTCTTGCAGTCACACCGCGATAGCAACAATACACAGTAGGCTCAAGATCAGCAAGAACGAGTTATTGTGGATGGTTTGATGAAAAAAAAGTGCAGGCTATTGAGTTGGGAGAAGAACGTAGTTGCAGAGGGGACAATAGCAAGCGCTGATCCTGATGCGTTGGTACATTTTGTAAAGCTTGGAGCAGAAGCTTGGAAAGTTTGGGTGGATGTAGCGGTGGAACCAGATGCTTTTTTATTTAGGCCAAATTCAGAGATGTCCACTATTAAAGAGGCCGTTGGATCAACCGTCGCGTGGCACAAAGACTTTATATCCTTAGTCTAGTATGATTGTACTTAGAACTTGATATTTATAGCCGACTGTTATGTATTAATGCTTTATGAATTTGGGAGGTAAACTTATCTGACTTTTTGGAGTGTTGGAATTTTATGACTATCTTTTAGTCTTTTCGCATGTGATTTTGGTTGTTTGTGCGTAATATTTATTACTGTTAAATTATTCATTATTTGTATGGATATGCTACCTATACGTTGCTGTATTTTTTTTAATTTGCATTTTTTCTGCAACGGTCAAAGCGTGTTGTATTACATTCTATTACAACGGTCAATAACCATTGTAAAAATCATTATGATAGTATTTTGCAACGGACAAAGAAGCTTGTATTATAGTCTATTACAACGGTCGACAACCGTTGTAAAAAAGATTACTACAACGGTTGACGCCTTGTATTAAAGTCTATAACAACGGTTGAAAACCGTTGTCAAAATGTTTTTTACAACGGTTAGGGAATGTTGTGAAACATGCTATCCATCTTGTATAATAGTATTTTGCAACGGGCAGAGAAGCTTGTATTATAGTCTATTACAACGATCGACGACCGTTGTAAAAAAACATTACTACAACGGTCCTTACAACAATAAATGCCCGTTGTAAAATATGGGTGACCTATTACAACATCGCCTATTACAACGGTTGTCTGCCCATTGTGGAAAACATATTACAATGGGCTTTGCCCGTTGTAAAAGGCATGTTTTGTTGTAGTGATAGGATGTAATGCGAGAGTACCTTCGGTTTGTCCTGTTGCCGGACAACTTGTATTGATTAGTATCTGACATTGCATTTCTAAAACCATATACATTGATCTCGACAAACATACATCTGTTTGGTAGGGTAGGAGGAAACTATTTTATACTTAATACCCTTCTCCGAGACGTACGAGCTCAAAGGTGATACATTCATGGAAATCAATAGTGTGTTGCTAGAAATAGAAATGTGGCATTCAAAGTGGAACATGTTACGAGGAAAGCGTCGCTTTGTAAAAAGAAAAGTATGGCTTTGCGGAAAGAAGAGCATAGCCTCATGAGCCTTATATTCTAGGAATGATACGGGATACTATATGGTCAGTTGGATGTTTTGAGCTAACGGTTTTATCACGGAAAGGGCATCTATTAACTTATAAGCAAGCATTGGAGGCTCGACTGAGAAAGGGCAAAGCCACAGAAATACGTTGTCCACAGTAGTGTGATAATATTATATAGAGGATAGCTTGAGATAAGTGGATAGTCACTGAGAATTGTTAGCATGGATTTCCTATCGAAGAAATGGTCAATAGTTCACTATTATGTTGGAAATTTAATCCAATATGCTACCTCTACAGGTTTGGTTGTAGAGCCTAGTTTGCTGGAATTTAATAATGTAATAATTTCAGCAATATTTTAAAAATTTATTTGAAATGGGTTTTCAAAGCAATGTCATTAGAAATAATGATAATGATTTTACGTATGAAGTGTTTTGGTTAGCATAAGGTAAAAACCCATCCGTTCTTATGTGCGGCGTGGTCTTATGAGATACCCTTTTTTCTAAAGGTTTTGATTAACATCAATTTGATTTATACATTTATAATTTGAGTTTTCTCACACTAGTTTATCAAGCCTAATCTGGATATTTTTAATACTCGGGTCAGAAATGATTAGTTTTAGGTTTAGCTGAAGATGTTTGGAGTTCCTAGAGAAGAGCTGAAGATCTTCATCTATGTATGAACATATTCTTTTTTGTTGCATTTATTTTATTGTTTTCAGCGTTTGTAAGGACTTACATAACGGTCCAAGTGGAGATTAGGTTAAACTGTGTTATATGTATTTCAAAATTTTCAGCTGTAAAAGATTTTGTGATTAATAATATATTATTATTCCATTCGTGTTAGATTCTATTTTTGTTCTATTCTATTCTATCTTTATTTTCTTTTCCCCTAACTATCCGCCTTTCGTTCAATTTGGGTTGGACACACATGGTTTATTATCAACTTAAAATGTATGGAATTGGGTTGTTAAAGTTGGTATCAGAGCTTAGGTTGAGTAAACACCTAGGCTTTTGTTGGATAAAACTCATTATGGATACGGTTAGTAATGCACTAGAATGAGTGACTCATTAAAGATAGGATTTTTAACACCCTAGAATAAGTTTTAAAATAGTATATATATGAGCGCATATTTGGTATTTGAAATAAAAATGTTTTTTGTTGATTTATCTGTTGAGTGGCTTATAGATTCTGATCGATGTGCCTGATCATTGTTATTAACAGGGATTCCTAAATACTCAAACAAGGCAAATCGACACACTATTTTAAAAGGTTTATATTTTATATACAAAAAGAATGTATATATTTTGGGAAATTATAAGATACATTCCCTTTGGAAAGTTCAATGAATAAGGTCTAGATTAATTTTATGATGATTGAATCAAACATCTAAGTAACAATCATATGTTGGCTTGGGGAAATGGTATCATGCACTTAGTAAATTATTCTCCTTATTATTGAAGGACCTAAGCAAGTTTAAATCGAACAAGTTGAAATAAGTTATTTGGATAAAAATTATTTTTTTAGCAATGGATGTTATAAAACTTTTAATGATACCTTGGTATATTGCTTAGGGGTAGGATGACTTTTATATGTCAAGTGATGAGTATTAGTAGAATCCAAAGTTGGCACGAAGAATGCATGCGTAAAAGGAAGCAAAAGAATAATCAAGACTATGATCTTATGTTGGCATCTACTATTACAGATGTGGTAAAGAAGGGAATTATGCAATTTGATGTGAGGATAGAAAAATTAAAAAAATGGGAAAAAGAAAATAAAGTAAAATTAGAAAGAAGAATCTTTTAGGGATGATATATTATGTTTCAAATGTAAAAGGCAAGGGCATTTTTTATCTGGTTGCTTTAATAAAGAGAAGAAACCCATAATTAGGTTAGGAAATGCAAACGGTTGCTACTGTTGCAAAAAAACTAGGACATATAACTAAAGAGTGTCCGTAACGGACTTGCATTTAGTGCTAGAAAGGTAGACATTTAATGAGTACTATCCAAAGATAAGGGTGTTTGACTTAGGTACCAAGGATAAAGCATCGTCCACCTTAGAAAGAGTCCAAGGATAGTATATAACAGTTCAAGTATCTATATATGTGATGGTGGTGTAAGATAGACTGTATTCCCTAGGATTTATCTTTACAAGTTTGTAACATAGGCTAGGAATAGGAATGGGTGCATAAATATGATGTTAATTGATAAAGCACTATTTGGATTATTCTCCTTATGCATTTCTTTTATCTTATATCAGATTTATTTAAATAAGATATTTGGAAATAAGATATTTAAATCAAGAAATTTATTTAAAAACATATTTTATAAAGTATATTTTATAAGATAAAATGTAATTTTTGAAAATAAAATTATTTTTGTAAAAGATGGATTTGAAATATATGTTTAATAAAAAGGGAAGTTTGAAAAATCATATCTTAATGTTTTGTAAAAGTTCAAAATGATAAAGCGAAAGTTATTTAATATGAAATAATTTTTGGAATTAAATTTATAATGATATTTATTAACAAAAAATTTCAAAAGAATTTTGAAATAAGAATTTAGTAGTTTATTCCAAATAAAGGATAATCGATTTCTTTCGAAAAAGATATAGAAATATTTTCATAAATAAATATTTTAAAGAAATAAAGGGTTTATAAAATTATTTAAATTTTATGAAATGATTTCATAACGATTTGAAAAGTTAAATGAAGAGTGGATGTTATACATAGATCATTTCTTCGCACAATTTTAATCTAAGATTCGAGTACGGAACATTGAGGTGCTACATCGATCCAAAAAAGGATTTATCACTCGAATTCTGACGGAAAACCTTGGTGAAAATTTGTGGTTGGAACTTGAATTTTCTATCATAGTTAAGAGTTATGCAAGAAAAACTAAAGTTCTGATCAGAAAGTATAATTAAAGTCAACACTAGAGGACCGGGGATTTATACTAGTTTGAAAGTAAAGTTGTGGATTCGAATAGCAAATCGAATTAGATATTGTGTATAGATGATCTATATACATCATATGGAATTATGTTTAAAAAATAAATATTTTAGATAAAACACCTTTTTTTTGGCATAATTTCGAAGACGAAATTCTTTTAAGGAAGGAAGTCTGTAACCACCCGCAAATTTATCACTTTGATAAATTATATTAACTTTTAAAATATTCAAATATAAGCTTATTTAACATAAATTTGGCGTTTTGAACAATAAATAATAATGATAATCTTAGTTTGAATAAGTATTTATGAAAATATATACTTTGGAAGAATATCGATAAAATGGCTGAAAATCGTTTTATCGATAAACCACTCTATAATTGCCAAAAGTGGTGCACGAAAATGGATACTTACATTTATTTATCCATTTAAACAAGAATATAAAATAAAATTATTTATCTTATTTTTGGAAATAAAATATATTTATGACATCATCAATAATGTCATCATATTTAATAATTAATTAAGGAGTTTAAATTGAGATTTTAATGATTTAATAATTATTTAATTATTTAAATAATTGTTTTAAATTAATAATAATTAATTTTAATTAGTTACATAGTGATAATAAATCATTTATAATAGTTTTATAAAGATATACATTTGTTTTGAAATCATAAGGAAAATTAATATCGCTTTATTGATATAATAGCACTTTTTGTAAACAATTGTTTAATATTGATTTATATGACTTTATAATTCAAATGTGGTCGTTATATTTCATTTATAATTATGAGAAAGTTTTTAAATTTTATTTACACTTATATGTAATTTAATTTATAAGTGAAAATGTGATCGGGAATTAGCTTTGTGATTTTCAATGGTTTAGCGAACAAAAGTTTTTCAAAGTTGTTGCAAAGTTGTTTGTTCTCTTATGCGCATACCTAATCATGCGCAAACATGTCAAATGCACACATATAAATATAAATACACACACATATATACATGTATACATATGATAAAAATATCATGATATTTTAATTTGTCTTCACCTTTAAGGCACTAAAAGTCATTGCACATGGCATGGAAGAGAAGTGAAGTGATGGATGCACATGGGGAGATAAACTTGTTAAATGATGGAGGAGTGGAGGTGGAAAGTGGTGATGGAAAGCATATGTATCATAATATTTTCCTAACCATAAGTCTATAAATACATGCACATACTCTCTCATATATTCACACATTTCTTCTACTTCTTCTTTTCATTCTAGGCTATTTTAATGGCTTCCTAAGTCATGGAAAAGTTATGCTAAAATATCCCTAAAAAGAAATAAAATTATATACATACACAAAAGAGATCAAAACTCCTCAAAACCAAGTATAATCACCTCCCTTACCCTCCTATAACTCAAACCCTACCTTAATTCCACCCTCAAGGCTGAGCAGCACTATCCAAGGTCAAGAATAAATCTATTAGAAGTATAGAGCAAGATCGAGAAAGCTCTGGAATAAGGAAAAGGAATGGAAGTGATGCCGAAGTGCCGACCGTTCGATTTAGAAAGCTACGGAAAGATTTGGTGGAGTGGATATAAATTGCGAATACTCGACATTTAAAATTATTAAATAATCATCTATAACAATTTCAAGTATGATAATATGACCATTTAAAATCTTGGATGATTTATATGAATGTTTGATAATTTGGTTGAATATATGATTGATTATATGGTTGATTTTATGGTTGATTTTATGGTTGGTTATACGACTGATAACTTAGTTGAGATAAATTATGAGAAATCATTATAAGAAATGGTTAAATGATTAACCAAAGTTTATTTATGGAAAATAAATCCATATAAATATGTATATGGAGTTTATTGTGCCTCTTAATGGTTTTGAAATATAAAATGGTTGAAAATGAATATCATAATAATATAATATTATGAAATAGTTAAAAGTGAATATGAGTTTCGATATGGAAAATATTAGTTGAAATGGTTTTAAATGGTTTATAAATGTTTTATAAACATTAAAACTCGGTTTGGAAAAGTTTTGACAAGATATGGAATGGGAGTCAAAATAGGCGCGTTGTGTAATGGTAGTTCACGATGTCACGCTGTAAAAGTTTAAATCCATTTATAGAATGGAATCTAAGTCGAAATTCTTTGGAATAATAATTTATCGAACTCTTATAATCATAGTTTTTAAACAAAAGAAAATGATCGAGATTGCATTTAGTAGATTTTGAAATTTGAGCAAAAAAATTTCAAAAATAGTCGTGGTTTGGTAATTCGAAAATCAAAAAGGAAAATTCTTTAAAATGGATGTTTTTAAATTATTTAAAATATGGAATAAATTCTATAAATATATTAAAATGTCTTAAAAGGGATTTTAGTCATGAAAATGGACTTCCAAATGGTAGAAAAGTTGATTTGATCAAAGAAGCTTTGAAACCACAATTTGCAGCACTTTTCACAGCAGTTTTAGTAACTTTTATAAATCATGGTTTTAACTTATTTACTCTTTCTCGAATATTTTATAAATGTTTTTAAATAACTAAATAAATAAGTGTTTCAAACATGATTTGGAGGTTTCATAATTATTACAATTTTTTTTAGATAAATGATTAGAAGAAAAGATGTTATAAATAGGTGATTTAATCTCGGCTCTAAACACGACAAGTACAAAAGATTCAAATTTTTAAATTTAATTTCATACAACTTAGATTGTGTAGAAATAGTCTTCTTATATTTGGTATTAAATTTCAAGGAAAGAACCCGAACTATCCATGTGAATTTAAAAGGTGATTTCACCATTATTCGACTGTTAGTAAAGGTTGAATATGGAAATTAACATTGAGTAAAATCGATATAATTTCTATAGATTCTTTTTTACTCAATATTAACTGGATTTGAATTTTCCATCATAAGATAACATGGTTTCAACTCAATTAAGAGTTATGGTTTGAAATATCTATTAAGATTTAAATAAATAATTTGGAAATGTTCTATTAAGTAAAAGGAAGATGATTTGGAAATTATTCCAAGATCAAAAGGGTTTAATTAACCAAAGAATTTAATAAATGAGGCTTAATGATTCCATATACTCTTGGGAAGATAAATGGAATAATTGAAAAGAACATACTTCTGAAAGATAATTGAATGAATGGAAAGATTAAATAAATGGATAATATTTGATAATCATCTATATACTTGACATTGTTAACCTACCTTTAGCAAGGCTGTAGACTGGCGGATTTAACTAAATCGATTCCTCGTTTATCAAGGCTGGAATACAACAAGTTTGACTCAACTTGATGGAGACAATCAACTACAAACGGTAAACATGACTATGAAGCTAGGATTCGACATAATTGATGGATAGAAGACGTGGGATACTTAAAATACGAGTTTAGAAATAAGTCAAGTTGTCACGAGTTGTCTGGAATTTCCTTCATTCCATATTTGGTGTTGCTTCTGGTTTTCAAGTTGTCTGCTTCGAGTCGTTTGTTAGGCTGCTTCAAGTCACATTTCATTGGTTGGGATCGGCTAAAAGGTGGGGTCGGCATTCATAGAACTACAGGTCAGCAGCCACGAATCTTCGGATTGGCATTCGTGCTTCATGGACCGGCAAAATAGGGGTCGGCGTATCGAGTTAACGTCGGCATAGTTGGAATACTTCGAGTCAATGTTGGTAACTCCCCGGGTCGGCATCGATTCAGATCGGCATTGACACCAAGGGATCATCATCATACAGGATCGGCATAAAAGAAGGATTCGGGTCGGCATCTTCATTTTACTTCGGGTCGGCAATGTATTTTCCCCAAGTCGTCATTCTAGGGACTTCAGGTCAGTGGTTGTATTTTGAATTGGGATCGATGTTTTGAAGGAGAGGGATCAACACTGAGTTACTCATAGTCCAAACATGTTTTGCTTCGAATCATATGCAGGCGTGCTTCGATTCATTTGAGCATCTACTTCGAGTCATGCCTAGGGCAATATAAAGTCAGTATATTCAGAGATTGGGATCGGTCATGATGAAGGTATGGGTTCGACTATGGTTTTGGTGGGCCTGTTTCACTCAGGAAGCCCAATAACTTGGATTTTTCCTATAGCTATAGCATGTGGGGCTTCAGAAAGGGGATCTAGATTCTGTTACCCTTCATCTTCTTTATTAAGGCTACTCTGCCATTATTGTTTTGAAAACCCCTGATTGTGACTGTAGTTGATTTTGATATCAATAAAAAGGAAATTTTTGGAGTGGACGTAGGCCAGAGTCAGTCAAACCACTATAAATCCGTTGTTATTAATGCTTTTTTTTTATTTTTACTGCTCTTCGTATTTATACTCTCTTCATACACTCTATCTATTATCTATGACTGTTAGTTGTGCTTTTATCGATGATTAGGTGTTAGTGACCAATTTTGACGCTAACATTTTGGTGTTTTCATTGAGAAAGCCATCACTCAGGGATGTTAAAGATTGGATATTGGATTTAAAGATTTAGGGACTCGAATTCTAGAGATTATGGCCAAGCAAATGACAAGGAGACAAAGGGCAGAAAGGAGTCAGCAAGAAGGAAGTCAGCAGGCTTCCTCTAGATAAAACCAAGCCTCAATCTATATTACTAGAGACGAGATGGGAACAATGCTAAAAAGGTAGGAGGACATGATACCGAACTTACTCCAGCAGATTGGACAAGTTGGAGCACAAAGTCGTAGGAATGGACCATGCACAGCTGCTGGCAATGCAGAATAAGGAACCAGAGCTGTAGAAATCTTTACGGGTCAAAACTAGAACCAAGATGGAGAGATTAAAGTAAATCAACAAAGGCTTGGGGGCAGACCCCTGAGATTGGATACTGGAAGAGCTGGGCATGAAGCTCAGCGAGCAAGGGCAAACTCAACTGCAAATGAGCAACATGAAGAGTACTACCCAAAATATCCTCTAAGACATGGGGGGTAGAGTGGAGATGCAAACAAGGGACCACCCTTGGACGGAGATGAGTGGATGGTTGGATTGATAAGAAGGATTTTGAGAGGAGGACTACCGAGTAGAGGCTTGGAGGAAGTTTGTCGAAGTCCATTCACTTCGAATATCAGAAACGCCAAGAACCCTCCAGAGTCCAAATTGCCAACACTGGCAGTCTATTATGGGATGTCGGACCCAACGATGCATGTGACTAAATACATTAGGCACATGGATGTGATGGGGGCATCTGAGGAGGTGATGGCAAGATGTTTCCCCTCTGTACTTGATAGATTTGGCTGCACTTTGGTTTGGGCAGCTAATGAATGGATCGATCAGGACATGGGGCAAGCTAGTGGAATGCTTCATGAGACAGTTCAAGGTCCACATGACTTGATCCAAGAATGTGATGACGTTGTCATCGATGAAGCAAAGGGATGGATAGTCCATAAGGGGTTTTCTAATGCAGTTCAATGCTCCAGTAGCTTCAGTAGATCATCCGGATCCATCATTGATTTTGATGGTGGCGGTAGTAGAGGTTGTTGAAGCCATTGAGTTCAAGCATTCGTCGGCACGGGATCCACCACAGGATCTTGAGGAGTTCTATTATGAGGCCGAAAGATTTGTCCGGTTAGAGGATTCACGCGTCGAAAGGCAGGAGATAAATGACGTGTAAGGCGAAGGAATAACTGATGAAGGGCGAGGAATGGATAAAGGAAAGCGCAAGCAGCACGATGGATATAGTGGTTCTGACAAACGGAGGAGAAGTCGGGAACCCAAATTCGCGACATACGTGGACTTGAAAAATAATATGGAATGGATTTATTTGGACATATGGGGGAAGCACCCCATCGGAAACCACCAAGGAGGGATCCCATAGAATGGGAACGCAGGAGCGGGAAGTACTGCCTATTCCATGAGCTGGAAGGGCATGCCACGGATGAATGCCTCCACTAGAAAGACGTTGTGGAGGAGCATGTTAGAAGTGGTAGACAACCATAGTATGTGGGGGAACGGACGAGAGTGGTAGAACATGAGCAACTACCGCTTGAATCAAATAGGAACGACCCTGGATTAGGTCACTACTCGTCATCTGTTGATCATGATGGCAAAGGCCAAGTTCAGGACTTGGACTCTTATCATCGAATTATCTTTTCTTATTTTGTTTTATGAGAATAAACAAAAACTATGCCACTTACACATGTAAGGGAACCAGAGCGATGCCCAGGCATGCTTTGAGATGGTAATAGGCCGCTTCGCTTGGAGAGGTAGCACTTAGTTTTTTCTGTTTTACTTACTGGACATTTAGAACTTGGATTTGATGAATGAATTTTGATTTTATCAAAACAAATCCATAACCGGAGAGCTAAGGAATGGTTATTGGAAGTCAGTTGGAACTTAACCGCTTTATGTTCCGAGACACTGAAACGGAGCGCATGGAGTGACGCCGCTTCGTCGGAGACCGACAGGATCGGCTCGCTAGTCGTTGTTTCCCCTTTATTGGAGAGTGACAAGATGAGATTTAGAAAGAGCCCAGAGAGGCTATAATTGGTCTAGGACTTAGGACATGGCATCGCTTAATGTTCAAGGATACTGAACCGATGTGCAAGGAGTGACGCCGCTTTGTCGGAGACCGATAGGATAGGCTTGCTCAACAGTGTTTCCGCTTCACCAGAGAGTGATAGGATAGGATCCAGTAAGAGCCCGAAGAGGCTGATATCGATCTAGGAGGATCAAGGTATCGCCTAATTGTTTGTGCCAAAAATGATCACAAACACCCAATTGTCGATGAAAGCACTAATGCTTAAACATAGATCCACAAAATTCACACACATATCTCAGGTGTAGAGAATGTAGAGAGTAAAAGTGAAGAAACAATAAAATTAAGAAGAAGAAAGCATGAAATAACACAAGTTTTGTAGTGGTTCTGCAATCCGGCCTACGTCCACTTTGAAATTGATGATTTTATTAATGTTTGTTTGCTGATTACAACTGGTTATAGCGGATTACAACATTGGGTTCCGAGTACAACAGCGGTCTTTGAGTACAAAAATGGTTTCGGCAGAGTCTGGACGTAGGAGAGCTTAAAAAGTCCCTTTTCTATGAACTATGAGATGTTATTTATAGGCGTAGGATGCAAATATCTCACCTAGATCTCGAAAGACTCCTTCTCTCATGTAGGCAGGCCCACACGATCGATCCCATGTCATCTACACTCGGTCCGTGATCGATATGAATGAATTACGTATCGATCAAGATTTGATCTAGTCGAGCCGAAATTTAGCAGGAATGTTCTTTAGGTTGTACGTAAGCTTTTGTGAAAATATGGTACATTTGGATTTGTAGATTGTGAGTTATGATCGATGCAAGTTTGTGTTCCCAAGTCGGTCGTCGCATTCATATCGATCTAAAGCTTCGCATTCTCCTTTCTTCGTATCGATATAGTTCGCATCGATGACGTGTCTCGAAGATCCAGGAAAGATCATCCTTTCGTGTCGTTCAACCGAGTCTTCCACTTATTTGCATCCCATTCGTATTCGTCGGCATGGGCTGTTCGTATCCATTGACCAACCCTCCTTCGTATCGATCAATATATACCTATTGTCTTATTCGTATCAATCCTATTCCATTGTTCATATCGATCCTTGAGCACCCCAAAAGCACATGCCTTCGTATCCATCAAACCTGCCTTCTTCATATCGATCATTTTGGCTATATTCCTCGTATCGATACTGGGTTATGCTCTTCGTAACCATCTCTTGCGCCTATCTTCATACTGATCCCGTGCTCATCCTTTATATCGATTGTATGTTAATCGATACGAAACGTTTTTGCCAGTAGCCGTATGCTCGTTGTATCGATCAAAACTTCCTTTCTTCATATCGATCCCGATCGATACGAACAACAACCACCTTGATCGACATGAACAGACCGATACGAACCAGTTTCCATGAACCCTAATCCATCCATATCTTGAGCATACGAACTCCATTGACCTGAAATTTGAAACGTGGCCTCTCCTAGTCTTCTTCATCATTCCCAATGATCCCGTCTGGATTGGAGCTCGGCCAAATTTTCACAAAATCGATTATAGCCGTGTTCCCAACCAATCTGCAATCCTGATATCCATCCTTTGCATCCAATTTGTTGATATCCCGGCCTTGACCAAAAGGTGGGATAACATTAATGTTTAGGAACACTGAATTGGAGTGCAAGGTATAGATTGCTTTGCCGAAGAGCGACAGAATCTACCTAATCAATTGTTAAGTTTGGATCGAGCTTAACAACGGTCCGAAGAGGCCATCAACAATTCAAAGAGATCGTAGGATTTTATTACTGACTTCTATGGTGTGAAATGGATTTTGATAGCAGCTTCGAATAACTACGAATTTGGCTAAGGACCCAGAGTGGTCCCAATTTTGGAGATGGACCCAACGAGGTCCAAGGTATGGATTATAGGACCCGACGAGGTCCCATCTTTAGATTTAGATCGGTGAGGTCCCAGATTTGGATTGTAGGACCTATAGAGGTCTCGGACTTGAAAAATCTATCTATAAGGGTCGTAGGTTCTGTTAGTGAATTTGAAATGGATTTGGAAGTGGATAACGACTCGAAACAGTCATGGAGTTGACTATCGAATTCGTATGGAATTGCTGAATAATGGATGGAATATGGACTTCAGATATCAGATTTGAGGCTATTCAAAATACACCTTCAAATAGAAAGACATGTTTTGGGGGAGGGGAAATGTTCGCCCACCTTTTGACAAGGCCATAGATAGGCGGATTTAACTAAATCGATTCTGTTATCAAGGTTGGAATACAACAGGTTTGACTCGACTTGATGGAAAGACGATCAATCATGGACGATGAACATGATTATGAAGCCATGATTCGGCATAGTCCATGGACAGAAGATGTTGGATACTTGAAACACGAGTTTTGACAAAAGTCGAGTTGTCGCGAGTTGCTTGGAATTTGCTTCGAGTCATACTTGGTGTTGCTTCAGGTTTTTAAGATGTCTGCTTCGAGTCGTTTTCCAGGTTGTTTCGAGTCATATTTCATTAGTTGGGATTGGCCAAAGGAGGGGTCAGAATTCAAGGAACTACGGGTCAATAGCCATGAATCTTGGGATCAACATTCGTACATCTTCGGTTCGACAAAGAAAGGAGTCGGCGTATCGAGTTGAGGTCAGCATAGTTGGAATACTTTGGGTCGGTGTAGGTAATTCCCCGATTCGGCATCGAGTCAGATCGGCATTAACACCAGGAGATTGGCATCATATAGGATCATAAAGTTATAGGATCGGCATCAAAGAAGGACTTGGGTCGGCATCTTCATTTAAATTTGGGTCGGCGATGTATTTTACCCGGGTCGGCATTCTGGAGACTTTGGGTCGATGTTTGGATTTCTATTTGGGATCGGTGTTTTGAAGGAGAGGGATCGACATTGAGTTACTCCAAGTCCGAACATGTTTTGCTTCGGGTCGTACGCTGGCGTGCTTTGGCTCATTTGAGCATCTACTTCGAATCATCCCTAGGGCAACATCAGGTCGGTATATTCAAAGCTTAAGGTCGATCGTGATGAAGGGTATGGGTTTGGCTATGGTTTTGGTGGGCTAGTATCACTGCGGAATCCTAGTAACTCGGATTTTGCCTATAAATATAGCATGTGGAGCTTTAAAGGAATTTGAATTCTGTTTCCCTTCATCTTCTTTATTAACTCTAATCTGCCATTGTTATTTTGAAAACCCTAAATTGTAAGTGTAACTGATTTTGATATCAATAAAATAGAAATTTCTGGAGTGGACGTGGCCAGAGTCAACTGAACCACCATAAATCCTCTGTTCCTGCTGCTTTCTTTTTAATTTTTACCGCTTTTCATATTTATACTCTCTACATACACTTTATCTACTCTTTGTGATTGTTAGTTGGTGCTTTTATCGACGATTGGGTGTTCGTGACCAATTTGGCGCTAACAGACATCTTTTTATTGATAATTGATTCAGGGAAACTGATGTCAGATTTGGATGATTCCTATCTGAAAACCACTTCGAACCAATGTATATATTTGAAAGTGAAGATATATTGAAGATAATGGTTTTGAAGATGGAGATCTTCATGATTAAGGGCTGCTTGCCACTAGCCTCGCGATTTCATATTATATATATAAGGTGGCAGTAGTACTCTATTAAAAAAATCTTCAATGCAGGGACTACTCATTACTAATCATAGGGGTGATTCTCGACAGGATGAAATAGGAAAGTACCTTCGGTTTGTCCTGTTCCTGGACAACTTATATGGATGAGTGTCTGACATTGCATTTCTAAAATCACATACATTGATCTCTACAAACGTACATCTATTTGGTGGTGTAGGAGTTTACTCTCTTACACATAACACCCTTCTCTAAGACGTATGAGCTCAGAGATTGTACATTCGGGGAAATAAATAGTGTGTTGTTAGAAATAAAAATGTGGCATTCAAAGTGGAACCTGTTATGAGAAAAAGTATGGCTTTATAAAAAGAAAAGCGTGGATTTGTGAAAAGAAGAGCGTAGCCTCATCACCCTCATATCCCAAGAATGATATGGGAACTATGTGGTCGGTTGGATGTTTCGATTTATTGGTTTTATTGAGGAAAGGCATTTGTTGTCTTATGGCTACGTATTATAGGCTCGACTGAGAAAGAGCAAAACCACTGAAATACGCTATACATGTAGTGAAAATGTTATATGGAGACTTGCTTTAGATAAATGAATAGTCGCCAGGAATTGTTATGCATGGATTTCCTATCGTAGAAATGGCCACTAGCTCCTATCATGTTGGAAATTCAATTCCAATTGGTTGCCTCTACTGTTTTGGTTGTAGATCCAAGTATGTTGGAATTTAATATTGTAACAATTTTAGTGATAATTTAATACATTTATTTGAAAAGGGTTTTCAGATCAATGTCATTAGAAATAAAACCAATGATTTTACATATGAAGTGTTTTGATTATGAAAAGGTAAAAACCCATTCGTATTTATATGTAGCGTGGTCTTACGAGATACCCTTCTTTTCTAAAGGTTTTGAACGACATCAATCTAATCTATACATTTATAATTCAAGTTTTCTCACGCTGGTTTATCAAGCCTAATCCTGGTATTTTTAATACTCGGGTCAGATCCGAGTCGATTCAGGTTTAGCTGAGATGATTAGGGTTCTTAGAGAAGAGGTGGAGATCTTCATCTATATACGAATGTATTCTTTTTTCACTGCATTTGTTTTTTTAGCATTTGTAAGGACAGATATTTATAACTGTCCAAGCTGAGCTTAGGTTAGGCTTTGACATATGTATTTCAAAATTTTCCATTGTAAAAGATTTTATGATTAATAATATATGATTATTCCATTCGTATGAGATTCTATTCGTTCTATTCTATTCTACCTTCATTTTCTATTTCCCCTAACTATCAGCCTTTCCATTCAAATTGGGTTGGATATGCATTGTTTATTGTCAATTTAAAATGTATGGAATTGTGGGTCATTAGAGTTGGTATCTGAGCTTAGGTTAAGCGAACACCTAGGCTTTTATAGGGTAAAATTCATTATAGATAGGGTTAGTAATGCGTTAGAACGAGTGACTCACTAGAGATAGCGTTTTTAACACCCTAGAATGAGTTTGAGAGTAGTATATATATGAGCACGTATTTGGTATTCAATATAAAAATGTTTTGTGTTGATTTATCTATTGAGTGGTTTATAGATTCTGGTTATCAGGAATGATCACTGTTATCAATAGGGATTCCTAAATACTTAAACAAGGCAAATGACATACAATTTTAAATGGATTATACTTTGTATACAAAAGATAATATAGATATTTTTGGTAATTATAAGATACATTCCCTTTGGAAAGTTCAATGAATAAGGTCTTGATCTATTTTGTGATGATTGAAATAGTCTTCTAGTTATTGATCATATGTTTTCTTGGGCAAATGGTATCATACACTTAGTAAATTATTATCCTTATCATTGGAGGATCCAGGCAAGTTCAAATCCGAACAAGTTAAAATAATTTATTTGGACAAAAAGTATTTTTAGAAATGGATGGTATAAAACTTCTAATGATATCTTGGTATATCACTTTGGGGCAGGATGGCTTTTTATATGCCAGGCGATGAGTATTGAGAGAATCCAAAATAGGCATGAAGAATGCATGCACAAAAAGTAGCAGAAGAAAAGATAAGATAAGGATCTTATGTTGGCGTTTACTGTTACAGATGTGGTAAAGAAGGGTATTATGCAGTTTGATGTAAGGATAGGAAAATAAAGAAAAAGGAGAAGAAGAAAATACAGTAAAAGGAGAAAGAAGAATATTTTAGGGATGATATATTCTATTTCAAATGTAAAAGGCAAGAAAATTTTCTACGTGGGTGCCCTAAAACAGAGAAGAAACCAAGAATTTGATCAGGAAAGGCAAACGGTTTCTACCGTTGCAAAGAAGTAGTACATATAGCCAAAGATTGTCCCAAACGAACTTGCATTTAGTGCTACAATGGGACATATTCAATGAAGGACTGTCCAAAGATAAGGTTTGTTGATTTAGGTTCCAAGGATAAAGCACCGTCTAGCTCAGAAGGAGTCCAAGAATAGTGTACAGCAGTTCAAGTATTTATATATATGATGGTGGTGTATGATAGACTGTATTTCTTGGGAGTTATCTTTAAAAGCTTGTAATGCAGACTAGGGTTTGGAATGGGTGCACAAATATGATGTTAATTAATAAACTTCTTTTTGGATTATTCTCTATGTGTATTTCTTCTATCTTATATCAGATTTATTTAAATAAGATATTTGAAAATAAGATATTAAAATTAAGAAATTTATTTAAGAACATATTTTATAAAAGTATATTTCATAAGATAAATTGTAATTTACAAAAATAAAATTATTTGTATAAAAGATGGATTTGAAATATATGTTTAACAAAAAGGGATTTTTGAGAACACGTATCAGAAATGTTCTGCAAAGGTTTAAAATGGTAAAGGGTGTTAACCTGCCTTTTGGCAAGGCAGTACACTGGTGGATTTAACTCAATCGACCGCACAATGATCAGAGCTGAATTTTCACGAATGACAAACATAATCATAAGGCGAGTACATAGCATAGTTGAGAATAAACAGCGCAAGATGTTTAAAATATAGTTTCAACAAAGATTGAGTCGCTTCAAGTTGTTTGGAGCTTGCTTCGAGTCATCCCAAGGTTTGCTTCGGGTTTTTAGGCATGTTGCTTCGGGCCAGAAAAGGGTCTGCTTTGAGTCTTCGATGGATTAGCACATTTACAACCTGCTTCGAGTTACCACAACACTTGCTCCGAGTCAGTAGCAAGGTCACTCCAGGTCAAGGAGGTGGCTGCTTCGAGTCAGATCAATGAATCGATGAAAACCAAGAGGGAAGGCCCTGGTTCGTATCCATTAGATCCATTCCCATTCGTATCCATTAGACTCGACTCCTTTTCATATCCATCAAACACCTCTACTTCGTATCCATCAAAGACAGTCTCCTTCGTATCCATCGGCAATTTCTCATGTGTCAAGTACGTATCGATCGCCATAAACCTTTTGCATCGATCGGCCACATATCGATGTGAAATCCACCTCCAAATGAACGATATGTACAACATGTGCCAACTTTAATCGATATGAAGCAACACGTAAGCATGGATACGAAAACGACCCCAAATATCGATATGAAAAGCAACCTATAGGATGGATACGAAAAGCAAGGTCTAACAGTAGAAGAATCAGTTATACGGCATGAAAAGTGGATCGCTCTTAGACTATCGCTCTACATCACCCTGATCGATACACGTTCGATCGATACGAATGGCATGGATACAAAGGAATTGATATGAGGCTATTAGCCAACCTACAAATTCAATCTTTGATCGATCATAACTCGAGATCTACAGCTCCAAATGCCTTCAAATTTTCACCACAGCTTGTATACCACCAGAGTAACGTTCGTGATTGATCACATCATCATTGGATCATTTTTTGATCGATATAAAGAGTATGTTGATCGATTATGAATCGACCCCAAATGACCTTGGATCGATCTGCTAGGCCCATCTACCTGTGAGAAGTGGTATTCCGAGATCTAAGTCAGATATTTCCAGCCTACGCCTATAAGTAGCACTCCAATGCTAAAAGAAAATGGATCTTTTGGTTCTTCTACGTTGTTACTCTGCTGGAACTTCATTGTAACTTGAATACTATCACTTGTACCGTTGTGAACAAGTTGAGAATCATTAATAATATAGCAAACCTTCGAAGTAAACGTAGACTACAACACTATAAATCTTGTCTTCTTACTGCTTACTTTTTAAATTTTGCGTGTTCTTCATATTTAATTCTATTACATACAATATATCTGTGATCTATGACTGTGATTTGGTGCTTTCATCTATACTTGGGTGTTTGTGACCGTTTTTGGCGCAAACAAAGGGAAAGTTATTTAATATGAAATAATTTTTGGAATTAAATTTGTAACGAGATTTATTAACAAAGATATTTCAAAATAATTTTGAAATAAGAATTATAATGGTACTATTCCAAATAAAGGATAATCAAATTATTTTGGAAAATAGATAGAAATATTTCATGAATAAATATTTTGAAGAAATAAATTGTTTATAAAAGTATTTAAATTAAAGGGTATAAGTTTTATGAAATGTTTTCATAAAGATCTAAAAGATAAATGAAGTACCAATTTTATACATAGATCATTTTGTCGCACAATTTCAATCTGAGATTCGAGTATGGAACTTTGAGGTATTTTCACTTTTTCGTAAAGGATTTATCATCAGATTTTTGACGATGAACCTTGATTAGGATTTGTGATTCGATCTTGAATTATCCGTCATAGTTGAGAGCTAATCAAGAAAAACTAAAGTTCTGATCGAAAAGCCTGATCAAAGTCCGCACTTGAGGATCAGGGGATCAATACTAGTTCGAAAGAAAAGTTATGGATTCGAATATTAAATCGATTCAGATATTGCATACAGATGATCTATATACATCATACGGGAGTAAGTTTAGAAATAAATATTTTGGACAAAACACTTTTTTTGGCATAATTTCGATGATGAAATTCTTTTAAGAAGAGAAGTCTATAACGACCCACAAACTTATCACTTTGATAAATTATATTTATTTTTAAAATATTCAAATATAAGATTTTTTAACATAAACTATGATGTTTTGAATAATAAATAATAATGGTAATCTTATTTTGAATAAGTATTTATGAAAATATGTACTTTGGAAGAATACTGATAAAACGACTGAAAATCGTTTTATCGATAATGTGACGACCCACAAATCCGTACCCTTTGAATCGACAATAATCCACACATGTCCGATCCAAAAAAGCACCAACTGAAAGAAAGTCAAGAGAAAGAAAAGAAGAGAGAAGAAGAGAAGAGAAGAAAGAGAGAAGATAGAACCAAACAGAACAATACAGAAGCTCACATCACAGCGGAAAACGTATAATATCGTATCAATGATCTTTACAAAATAGAAACTGTATATACATACATCAATCAGAGTTCATCAATCAATCATTAATTATCAGTCTGAATAGTTATAGTAACCTGTCTTCACAATTGTCGATAATATAATAAACAATTAAGCACAGCGGATAATCAATAATCAAAATCGATACGTGTATACGAAAATGAAGATCCTCGGCTCGCCTGCTCAAGCTCCAAAAGCACCAAAACTGAACCTGTAAATATACTCGGTTTGACCCGAGCATTGAAGGGAAGAACGCCAGGATCAGTCTGGTAAATCGGCGTGAGAAACACACTCAACTGAATTTATTAGATTACCAAAACTTTTCCTTTTTAAAACAAAAGTATCTCGTAAGACATGCCCACACATAAACACGGACTGTTTTAACCTTACGATAACAAAAACATTTCATATCAAATCCTCTTATATTATGATAGTGTCTAGTATACAAATAATATTAATCATAGCCGAAATTGTTACATTGATTAAATTCCAACATATAGCCCAAAATGGATAATACAATCAAAATGGCAGGTACGTAATGGAGTTTGGATTTCCATACAAATGACTAGGTGAAGGAACTACCTTCCGATGGGTACACCTTTAGATGGATGTCCCGAGGCACAGAACATCTTCCCTCTACCAACACAAGAACGACCCATCTCTATAACTAGATGGTACCGAATATCTCATCCTTTGGACTTACCGGCCTTTATCGAGCCCTCGAAGCATACAAACCACAATAATCAGATACAGGACGTCATAGCATGTAAAGATATATCTGGAAGAGGATGATCATATCCTACGTGGAAGCGATCCACTTAGCCCTGCTGCATCTAACCCTGTTTTAGTCATTTTCGGTTGATGAGGCCTCAGTTAACGATTACCTTTCAAAAATCACATCACATTGAATGCCATATGGCCATTTCCGTTGATTACTAACTGTCTTCCACAAAAATACAACCCTTAAGCTCATACGTCTCAAGGAGGGTGTTAAGCTAAGAGAAGTTGTCTTCTCTGCCACTACTGATGTACGTTTGTTAAAATCAATGTACGTAATCTTTAAAAATGCAATGTCAGACAAACATCCATACAAGTTGTCCAGAACAGGACAAATCGAAGGTACTTTCCTACCACTTCCTGTCAGGAAATCCCTAGGATTAGTAGCGAATAGTCCTGCAGTGGATATTTCATATTGAAGAGACCACTGCTACTATATGTATATTGAGATTTTCACCCCAAACGATCAACAAGCAGTCCCCCACTATGAAAATCCGGAATATCAATATCATCAAAAACCTGCACAATCGAATGCATATACGTTGGTCCGAAGTGGTTTTTGGATAAACCGATCCCGGTCTCTTCACACCAACAACGCAAAATCGTTTCTCAACCTCACATAGAAACTAAGTCTCTTAGATTTATCACGTCTCCAACTTTCAACTTGCTATCCTTTGGGCCAAGAAGGAAGCTCGATAGATTGGAGTAATACTCCACACTATACAAATCAGCATCCTCAACACAAATGATAATCAAGCCTACATAGAAGGCTACGTACTAAGTGTACGACTAAATAGTTGCTGCATCAAATCGAGGAACTAAAATGGCCAAATTTGATAGTCGGTTATTTAACTTCAAACAAACAAACAAATATTTAGCACCATATACAGTCACTAGGCCCTTTTAATTAATTTTTTATTGATTAAATCATTTGCCAAATATTCACTTCAAATTATCTTTAAAAAGATATATACTCAAACCATTTCAACTTCTATATTGGAAAATGTTTCCAAATACTTATTTCAACAGTATAAGTAATTCACAATTCTTTCTATTTTCAACGCTTAGAAAATATTATGTATACTTAAATCAGGATTAAGTATACATTTCATTCGTTAAGGAAAACATTCTCTTAAAACACATTTATTCGGGTAAAAACGAATGTTGTGTAAAACATCGTTACGACAACCCAAATTCACTAGTATAGGGATTCGAAAATTAGATAGATGTATAAATCCCATATACTATACAAAATATTTTCATTTGGAAATTATTTACTATAACAACAGTGTTATAATCCATCATTTCCTTATTTCTCGAAACGTTTATTTCAATAATGAATGTTGAAATCTATGTATTCGATACTTAACACATTTTAGAACATCTTCAAATCACTTAACTCCATTTAATAATGTCACTTTTCAAAACATTTTTTTAAAGTAAAAGATCACTTTCCAAAACATATCCATTTCATTTAATATAATATTCATTGTCCAAAATCGTGAATATAGTTCATTTACCAAATTCATTATTTCTATGTAATTAAATTAAAATATTATCCACTACCCAAAATCGTGGATATAATTCCTTAACTGAATTCGTTACTTATACACATTTAATTAAAGGATTATCCACTGTCCAAAATCATAGATATAATGCATTTACCAAATTCATCGCTACTGTAATTTAATTTAAGGATTATCCACTGCCCAAAATCGTGGATGAAATTCCTTTAATAAAAATCCATATCTAGTTTATCAATTTAAATTGATTACACATTTATAAAACAATGTTTATAAATTCCATGTATATTTTTATAAAAACTTCCATACATAAAATCCCTTAATTAACCGATTCCATTTATCTCTTATTGAAATGCAAAAATCCAAATTATAAGTTAATTTACTTATAATTCATTTATTTACAAAATCATTTTTTATACCTTCATATATTATAAATCTTATCCACTTATAAGATTCATTTATACTTCGTTTTAACACTTATAAAACTCCTTTACAATTCTACCATTTTATTTATAAAATATCAATTTTATAAATCTATACATATAAACCATTTATAATAATTCAATAATCTCAATTTAACTCATTTTACAAATTAATCAACTTCATATTTCAAGAATCACATTTTGATTCTATTTCACAAAAATCATAATTTTTATAACATAAAAATTATAACTTTTTATTTATTTAAAATAAATCCTTTTCTTTTACAACTCATAAATCAATAAAACATTTATTTTTCAAAATCACTTGAAAATCCTTTTTAATTTGGAAATCATCAATAAACATTTTTAAATTTCCAAAATATGGCCTAATGCTGCAACAACACTAAATATATCAATCACGGCATCCAAAACATGATATATAATATGATAATAGCATATATCACAATATCTATAATAAAACCAATACGGGTAAGGAATCCAGTTGGATCCCTCCAACTTGTCACCTGCAACAAATATACATATTAGATTTTATGTACAATGTCCTCTTCGAGGCAGACATGTGTACAAATGGTCATCCGCTCATACACGGAAAAGTATTGGGTCTCATCTGTTCCAATAGGTAGGAATATATCCAAATGTCAATCAACGTATAGATAATATATCATATATCATCCAAACAATCATCAGTCAGCATAAAATAAATTATTTGTTACTTATATAAAAATATCTGTGAGGCAGAAAGAGTGAGTTGTACTCACTTGATTCCAATAGTAGTTCAGTGTTTTATTCTGAATAAAATTAAACGAGCATTTAATTTTACCCAAAATTTACACTAGCTCCAATCGACTCCAAACCAGATCTAAAAAGTATTGCTGGTCAATACGAACCAAACACAATTTGTTTCGTGTGATACGGACCTCGTATGAAGAAGATATGACGTTACAAAGTTTATTTCATTTATATAAATCAATTTCAATTTTTATTTATTCATTTTAACCTAGATCTCATCTTAGCCTTTCATTTAATCAATCATCAGATCAGGGCCGCTCGACTTATCTTCTCCCCCGTTCCTTCTCGTATGTAAATAATCCATGTAGCCGCTACCATGCTTCGAATTTTCGCTTCCTCTACGATCGCTTACAGTTTGATCAACCACCACCACTTCCAAGTCCTTGCCGAACTCCACCCACGACATGAATTTCGTCGATCTCAGCCTCACCAATATCGAGCAAAATGCGCTCAAATATCATACGAATGCGAGCATTTTGTCGATGATCGGCTCCTCCTTTCTCAATCATCATCGTTAAAATCAAAGCTCTCATCGTCCTCTACATTTTTGTATTTGGGAGTTTCTTGCAAAAGCTGATAGATTGGAAGATAATGGAGGAGAAAGATTTGAAGATTTCGGCCATTGGTTTGTAAGCGGTGGCCTGCCTTAGTTTGGATTAGGATTTTTTGCAAATGTGAAGAATTGAGGTCCTTTTATAGAAAATTTCGCGACACTATTCATCTGAAAATTTTCCGAACTCGAAACGTAGCATGCCGCCTTGAATTTATAATGTTTTACCCCTATTTCGAATGCAATGAAATATATATCGGAAGCCAATTCGATCATGTTTGAAAGATAGGTTTTCGAATTGAATTATTAAAATTTAAAATCTACTTAAACAGGTTTCTACGCATTTTAGCTTGCCATGGACAAACCGTAAATGTGATTGACATGAAATTTGAAATCCTATAATAATATAACATTACAGATCTATTGAAAATGGTTTCATCAAAATCCGAGACTATTTGAAAATTAGCTATTTTACACGTTAATTAAATATTAAAATATTCAATTTATACAAATTAACTTTTAATTCAATTTCAAAAGTTCTCTAACATTATTCTAATTCAAATAGAATTTAATACAACTTTATAAATCACTTTTACTCACATATAATTCAAATCTCAATTATTTACGAAATTTCAAATATTAAATTAACGATTTAATTATCCAATTAAATCCTTATATTCGAAATATAAGTTATTCAAGTTATAAAATTAACTTGTCAATATTTAAAATCAATTAAATATCACAATTTCAAATGACCAAAATTCTGGGTCTTTATAGATAAACCACACTATAATCGTCAAAAGTCGCGCATGAACTGGATACATACACTTATTATCCATTTAAACAAGAATATGAAATAAAATTATTTATTTTATTTTTGGAAGTAAAATGTATTTATGAAATATTTATGACATCATTAATAATGTCAACATATTTAATAATTAATTAATATATTTAAATTGAGATTTTAATGATTTAAGAATTATTTAATTATTCAATTAATTGTTTTAAAATGATAATAATTCATTTTAGTTAGTTATATATTGATAATAAATCGTTTATAATAGTTTTGTAAAAATATATATTTGATTTGAAATTATAAGGAAAATTGATATCGCTTTATCGATATAATAACACTTTTTGAAACAATTGTTTAATACTGATTTATATGGCTTTATAATTCAATTGTGATCATTTCAATTCATTTATAATGATGATAAATTAGTTTCAAATATGTTTACATTTATGTGTAATTTGATTTATAAGTGAAATTTTGACTATGAATCGGCTTTTCGATTTTATACGGTTTAACGAACAGAAGTTGTTCAAACTCGTTCCAAGGTTGTTTATTATCTTGTGCACATACATATACATGCATAGACATGTCACATACGCATATATAGATATAAATACATACATACATATGTATGTATGTATACATATAATAAGAATATCATGATTATGAAACAAATATCATGATATTTTCATTTACCTTCACCTTTAAGGCATTTAAAGTAAGTGAAGTGATAGAGGCACATTGGGGGATCAACATGTCAAATGATGGAGGAAAGGAGGTGGAAAGTCATTATGTGAAAGCATATGAAAATATCATGATATTTTTCAAACCTTAAGCCTATAGATACATGCACATAATCTCTCATATTTTCACACATTCTTCCACTTCTTCTTTTTCATTCTAAGCTATTTTAATGGCCTCCTAAGCCATAGCAAAGTTATGCCAAAATATCTCCAAAAAGAAATAAAATTATATACATACACAAAAGAGATCAAAACTCCTCAAAACTAAGTGCAATCACCTCCCCTACCCTTCTATAGCTCATGCTCCACCCTAATTCCACCCACAAGGCCAAGCATCACTACTACAAGGTCAAGGTCAAGGCCACACTTATTAGAGGCATAGAGAAAGATCCGGAAAGCTTCGGAGCAAGGAAAAGGAAAGGAAATGATGCCGAAGTGCCGTCGGTTCGATTTATAAAGCTATAGAAAAGTTTGGTCGAGTGACATAAATCGTGTGTACTCGACATTGAAAAATATTAAATAATCATCTAAAACCATTTCATATATGATAATATGACCATTCAAAATCTTAGATGATTTGTACGAATGTTTGACAGCTTGGTTAATTATATGATTGATTATATGATTAATAACTTGGTTGAGATAAATTATTGGAAATCATTATAAGAAATGGCTAAGTGATTAAGCATGATTAGTTTAGGGAAAATAAATCTATATAAATATATGTGTGGAGTTTATTGAGCCTCTTAATGGCATTGAAATATAAAAAGGTTGAAAATGAATATTGTAATAATATAATATTATGAAATAGTTGAAAAGTGAATATGATATTTAATTTGGAAATTATTAGTTGAATTGGTTTTAAATGGTTTATAAATGTTTTATAAACATCAAAACTCAATTTTTAAATTTTCCACAAGATATGGCATGGGAGTCAAAATAGACGCGTCACGTAAAGGCAGTTTGCGATTTCCCACCGTAAAAGTTTAAATCTGCTTATAGAATGGAATCGGAGTCGAAATTCTTTGGAATAATATTTTTCCAAACTCTTATACTCAAAATTTTCAAACAAAAGAAAGGATCAAGATTTCCTTTATTAGATTTTGAAATAATAACAAAACAAGATTCAAAAACTAGCGCAGTTTGGCAGTTCGGAAACAAAAAAAGAAAATTCTTTAAAATGGATATTTTTAGTTCTTTAAAAATGTGGATTAATTTCTAGAAATATATTATAACGCTTTAAAAGGGATTTGAGTTATGTAAATTGATTTCCCAATGATACAAAAGTTGTTTTGATCAAAGAAGCTTTAAAAACACTATTTGCATCACTTATTGCAGCAATTTTAGCAACTTTTGTAAATCATGGTTTTTAACTTAATTATTCTTTCTTGAATCTTTTATGATTTTTTAAATAAATAAGTGTTTTAAGATGATTTGGAGGTTTCATAATTATTTTAAAAGAGTGTTAATAAATGATTAGAAGAAAAGCTGTTATAAATTAGTGATTTATTCTTGGTTCTAAAAGCCGACGAGTAGACTGGATTTTCCATTTTTGAGATCCGGATGTGAGGTACTTAAACTAAGAAGATATTTAGGAGTAATTAGTGCTCTAGCTTACCTAGCCTCTTTACTAGGCGAGGAATAGATAAGGTCAGAATGTCGAAAACGAGACAAGTATAAAAGATTCAAATTTATAAATTTAATTTCGTACAACTTAGATTGTATAGAAATAATCTTCTTATACTTGGTATTAAATTCCAAGGAGGGAATCCATACTATCGGTATGAATTTAAAGGTGATTTCACCGTTATTCGACGGATAGTAAAGGTTCAATATGGAAATTAACATTGAGTAAAATTTATAATTTCTGTAGATTCTTTTTTACTCGGTATTAACTGGTTTTGAATTTACCATCTTAAGATAACATGGTTTCAACTCAATTAAGAGTTAAAATTTAAAGATGAGAAATCTTGGTTAAGATTTAAATAAATTATTTGGAAATGTTTTCCTAAGTAAAAGGTAAAATTATTTGGAAATTATTCCAAGATTAAAAGGGTTTAATTAACCAAAGAATTTGATAAATGAGGCTTAATTATTTCATATAGTCTTGAGAAGATAAATGGAATAGTTGAAAAGAATATATCTTTGAAAGATAATTGAATGAACAAAAAGTTTAACTAATTGGATGATGTTTGATAATCACCTATATACTTTACATTTTTTTTAGCGATGGTCGGTTCGAAGAAACTGAAGTCGGATTTGGTGATTCCTATCCGAAAGCCGGTTTGAACCAATGTATATGTTTGGAAGTGAAGATATGTTGAAGATAATGATTTTGAAGATGGAAATCTTCATGATAAAGGGCTGCTTGTCACTAGCCCCACGATTTCATATTATATATACGGTGGCAGTAGTGCTATGTTATGGAAATCTTCGATGCAAGGACTACTTGCTCCTAATCCTAGGGTTGATTTCCGACAGGATGTAATAGGAGAGTACCTTTGGTATGTCCTTTCCTTGGACAACTTCTATGGATGAGTGTCAAACATTTCATTTCTTAAACCATGTACATTGATCTCTATAAACATATATTTGTTTGACGGTGTAAAAGATAACTCTCATATATTTAATACCCTTCTTTGAGACGTATGAGCTTAGAAGCTGTACAATCGTGGAAATCAATAGTGTGATTTTAGAAATGGAAATATGGCATTCAAAGTGGAATCGATTACGAGCATAGCGTGGCTTTGTAAAAAGAAAAGGGTTGCTTTATGGAAAGAAGATCTTAGCCTCATGTGCCTCACATCCCAGGAATGAAACGGGATACTATATGGTAAGTTGGATGTTTTGGGCTATCAGTTTTATTAAGGAAAGGGCATTTGTTGCCTTGTGGGCAGGTATTGGAGGCTCGACGGAGAAAGTGCAAAGCCACCGAAATACGTTGTCCATAATAGTGTGACATGTTATACGGAAGCTTGGTTGAGATAAGTAGTCACCGGGAATTGTTATGCATGGATTTCCTATCGGATAAATAGCCACTAGTTCCATATCATGTAGGAAATTCAATTCTAATACGTTGCCTCCACAGTTTTCGTTGTAGAGCCTAGTACGTTGGAATTTTATAATGTAACAACTTCAGTGATATTTTAATACACTTATTTGAAAAAGTTTTACAAAGAAATTCCATTAGAAATAATACCAATAATTTTGTGTATGAAGTGTTTAGGTTATCGTAAGGTAATAACCGTCCGTATTTATGTGCGGCGTGGTCTTACAGGATACCCTTCTTTTCTAAATGTTTTGATTGACATTAATCTGATCTATACTTCTATAATTCGAGTTTTCTCACACTGTTTTAACAAGCCTAATCCAGATATTTCTAATACCCGGGTCAGATCCAAGTAGTTTCAAGTTTTGTTGAAGATACTTGGAGTTCCCATAGAAGAGTTGGAGATCTTCATCTATGTATGAACGTATTCTTTATTTCAACTACATTTGTTTTTTGGTTTTTCAGCATTTGTAAGGACATATATTTATAACTTTCCGACTAAGCTTAGGTTAAACTCTGATATATGAATTTCAAAATTTTCTACTGTAAAAGATTTTGTGATTAATAATATATGATTATTCCATTCGTGTGAGATTCTATTTTTGTTATATTATGTTCTGTCTTTAATTTCTTTTCCCCTAACTATCCGCCTTTTCATTCAAATTAGGTTGGACATAAATGGTTTATTGTCAACTTAAAACGTATGGAGTTATGGGTCCTTACATTTGTGGTGTTCATCCTTGGTGTTTGGGTGGTGGTTACTCGGCTTTAAGAGTGAATGGGGCGAGCCATGGACTATAGAGGAGGAAGGGGGTGGTTTGGCACTATTTTGGAAGTGGTATGATAATGGAAGTGCATATATTATATTAATATTATTATTATAGTAGAGCTTCACTATGATGGAAGAGTATTTTGGGGAGATAAGAAAAGCCGTTAATGTAGGCAAGAAGAACAAGAAAAGCTTAAAGAAGTATGAGATGGATGTGTGATAAAATAATAGGTATGCTTGGGTATTTATAGCATTGTAATACCTTACCTCTTAAGCATTGTAAATGGACCAAACTACTCCTTCCATCACCTCCCTTAAGTTTGGTCGTGCCTTTCTAGCCCACTCCCCCATCACTTCCTTGTTTCTCTTTAGTTCCTAAGTAAAGAATCTATTACACTTGTTGACTTTTGATATGATTTTATTGGATTTGAATTGATATTTGCTAAAAGGTGAAATATGTATATATAAACATCTAAATTTTCTTACTTTATTAAGGTATATGTTATATGAATAAGTGTATATATATATGTGTGTGTATAACATGTATGTGCATGTGTATGTATGTGTGCAAGAGAACAACTAACGTTGCGACTACTTTAAATAATTTCTGTTCATTAAATTGTTGTGAATCCGGAATCCGAACCACGATCATATTTTGACATTTTTGTTTAACTATATATATATTTGTAAATAAAACTTGAAAATAGATTTCTTATCGTATTTAAATAATTAAAACAAATTTATTGGAATTACAAAACCATATTATGATATTAAATCCATTTTGTAAAAATACGACGTCGATTTGTCAAAGTGCGACGAAGTTTGTAAACTTTTTTAAAACAAGTATATATATTTACAAAACCATTATAAATCACTTATTAACATTATTAAAAATAATTATTTATCATTTAAAAAAATTATTTGAATATTTAAAATTAATTAAATATCCCAAATTAAAGTGATAAAATTACGGATCGTTACATGGCTGATGTGAATCACCATGAGTTATGTACTCGAATCCAAAATCAATAATTGTGCGGATAAAATGATCTACGTATAACTTACGTAGTTACTTCAATTGGTTTCTTAATTACAAAAATCTCTTTCTAAATCACTTTCATTTTCATTTATAGTATTTCATTCAACACTAAAATTATTTATGAATTACTTTAAAATTTTCACTTAAATTTACAAACATTTTATAATGACACATCTTTATAAAAATTAAATTAAAGTTTACTCTAATTTGATTTACTTCAATAACACCCATCCATATCTTAAGAGTATATGCAGAAGGTCAATTCATTATATTTATTTATTATTAATTTTTGTTTTTATTTTTCATTTTCAATATTCAAATGGAGGCCTATACAAAATATGGGTCTTTAAAACTAGTCAACATTTCAACCTCTTTACCTTAGAGTGTTCTAAGGAAAGATGTTGACGGGTTAGTCTAATAACATCAAATAGTTTACACAACTTAGATATTTAAACAAAAACTATGATTTTAATAACACAATGTTTATCAAAACCTTCCTATCCAATTTGACTCATTTACAAACTTGAGTTAAAAAATTTCATTTATTAAGTTATCTATCAAAATACCTTTTATTTCAAATCAATTTCCTTTAAGGAAACTTAAGAACTAAATACCCGGTTTTTATTTCAAAAACCTTGTTAAAATCATGCTACATATATTTCTTTATATATTTATCATAACTTTAACGATTTATTCACTAACATTTGCTTTGGGTTCGTTCAAATTCGAACTCATCTCAATCGCACAACGATAAAGAAAATAATTTACTAAGTGCACTACAACGTTCATCTAAGCAAACATTCAATTGTCACTTAGAAGATTATTCATAATACCATAAAACTAATCGATATGTTTTCCTTAAACTATCTAAAGAAAATGTTATTTTATTAAAAATTCTCTTTGAAGATTTTAGACTTATAAATACTTCCAAAAATACCACTATCACTTTTCTCAAAATCTTTTTGTAATTATTTTAAGCTATAACGAGATTTAAATTCTAAAAACCCTTTTTACATCTAAAACAACATTTATAAGTTATATAAATCATTTTTATATACAATACTCCTATAAAATGTACTTTTTACATCATCTTATGTTATATTAACTTTCCTTTATTATAACAAACTTTTCACAAATATTTCCCTCTAAATGTCTTATCTTTCCTTTTAGATTATATTAAACAACTTTTATCAAAATTTAAATTTACTTTAACTATGAAAAGATGACTTATAACTTAACATTTTCTTCGAGCACCTTATAGTCAAATTGTGAAACTCGATTCACAAGGGGTTCATTTTAATGTACTTACAAATATAAAATAATAAATGATCATAAATTAATCGAGTGTAAATTAACAAGCAACAGACGATAGTCAATGCTCCTGAGCTATCAAAGCACGAAAAATAAAAAAATAATGATAAATAATAAATATTATCATTACCGCACAAATACTACAAATAACAATATGAATTTGGAAATTATTCCTTTTTATATATATAATGTATAACCCTAGGTAAAATGTTTCATTTACTAAATTTCAAAAGTTAACGTCGTGTCTGTTTGCCTTGTTAAATTTAGAAATCATTATTAACACTATGACATCCCACATGTCGATCAAAATCCATAAACAGCACAACGTACCAATTAACAAACGTTTTATAGCTTTAACAAATACGCTCTCATATATATAATACTCTTAACTCATTCTAGGGTGTTACTTACCCTATCTCTAATGAGTTTACCCTACCAAAACCAAGATTTTCGCTTAACCTTCAGCTCTGATACCAGTTATAATGTTCTCCCTACTAGGAGGTGACTACAAATGGTAACCTCGTCTTGATTTTACGACCAACCTCTCAACTTCTCAACAGACTCGTAAAGGGATGTACAGGGATAAAGGACAAAGCTTCATCACATAGATCACAATACGAGAAACCCTTATCATGTTGTCACTCTAACAATTATAGGAATGACAACATATAATATAACAAAGATAGTTAAAGCTATCACTCTAGAATACATTATATATCAGGGTTAAAAACAAACCTCATCAGCCTGAATAGTTATAACTTTCTAACCTTACAATTGCTAATGGGTATATATATTAATATGGTGGAAATAAAATACTAACACATGTGAACAACTAGCTCTACTCCATGAGCTCCATGTCCCACCAACAACAACCTGGAAAAATACTTGGTCTGACCCGAGCATTACAATAAAACAACACCCGGATCAGCTTTGAAAACCAACGTAAGAAAACTCAAGTAATGCAGTGAACATATAATGATTTCCGTGAGACCACGCCACGAAGCATGAAACGGGTTTTACCTCACAAGAGAAACTTCCACACATGAATGAATGGAAGAAAATTAAAAAAACCAAACTTGAAAGGATGGGTGACAAGGTCAAAATCTAAACTTAAATAATGGATAAGGATAATAAAACATCGAGATGAGTTTTAGTCACTTCTTGATGCAATTAAGAAGACAATACAAAAATTTAAAGCAACAAAAAAGAAAGGAATTTTCTAACAATGACAAGGAGGATGCGCCCCTTACCGAAAGTATACCTCTAGACAATATACTTGAGAGGGTCATTTTCTCCGTGACTCTCTCAGAAATATACAAGCCGAAACCCACTAACCTTATAGAGAATCTAAGTATTTCACATCTCTATGCACATACAACCGAATCTAATCTAGAGTAGATGTGAACCATAATGGAAGCAATCCCATATAGCTTGACGTCTACTCATGCTTTGGTTTTAGTCATTTTCGAAAATGGATATTTCATGCTCAATTGAGAAATAAATCATCTTAAATTCAAGATGCACGATGAAGAAAGTTTAATCGATGGTCAATAAATCAAATATCGAGAATTACTAAAAATGATTGTATATCGAAATTAAATCTCATACCCTTACCAGTACTCATTGATTTCAAACATGTATTGTCCCTCAGTTGAAGATGAAGTTGGGCAAGTTAAGGTAGTGCTACCTTATAGCCTTGCCTCGACAAGCATTTTTAACCTTCAAGATAGAGATGAGTTTCCAAACCTCAACGTTTAGTGCAAAGTATATGACTAAATCCTTTCCGCATAAGTGATATCGTTTATGGATATTAATTTTTTTTATCTATCCATAACCGAGTCAAACTTTTAAAACCGAACTTATGCTTGAATTTCACATCATAGATATTTATGAAACACTTTAAAAACACTCTTTAAAATATTCCTTTCAAAGACCAAATTATATATTTAAGCGTAGTAAAAATAAAAGTAAAAAACAAATGTCATTAAAACATTATCTATTATAAACCCAAAACTATTTACATGTAGCGTTATTTTAAAAAAACAATTCCACTTAAAATATTTTTTCATTTATAAACTATCATTTATAAATTTCAAACAACATTTATTATCCAAGAAGATAATAAATCAATTAAAATGCTTTTATAAATTTAAACAATGTTAATCATCTAGAAAGATAATTGATATAATTCTTCTATAACTTTGAAACCACATTAATTATCCTAATAAATAATTAATTAAACTTATAACTCCATTCATAAATCAATTAATTAAATTTAAACACCTTTATTAAATCAAATAATTAATTTTTAAAACGCTTTTATTAAATCCGATAATATATTTGAAACATCTTTATTTAAACCAATTAATTAGCTTTAAATATCATTTATTAAAATGATTAACTAATTGTTAATTGGTTTTTAACCTAACATAACTCAAAGGGAACTAGAACATTCACGTCAAGTCAAAATAACTCAAGACTCAACCAATGGGACCAAAAGAAGAAGCTAAGAAGGACCCAAAAGGAAAGATGCAAAAATATGCTAAGGGGATGGATCGCCAGCGATCCATCACCCATGGATCGCTAGCGATCCATAGGATTGCTTGTGTATCCTACAAACCTCTTCGTGAACCAATATGTTTTCTAAGGATATCTACCAAGTTTCTTGATATTCCAAGCAAGCTAGTTTGAGAAATGAGCATTCATCTGATTTCAGTCACAGTTCAATGCAACATGTATATGGATCACCAAAGGGGTTTCAAAGGCAATGGCTTCGAAGGCACTTATACTAAAGGTTTCAAAGGCAATGGCTTCGAAGGCTGTAGCGATCCGAATTCCTATCTCCAGGAAATCGCATCATCTTGAAGAAAGAAAGGGGTAGAAGAAGAAAAGAAAGAGAAAGAAGAAAGACAACAACATCAGAGAACTCACAGTGGAACGAATAAAATATAATATATCACATAAAATATTATACAGTATCATAATACATCAGAGTACACACATATTAGACAGTTATAAACATCTGTCTAATTCATACAACTCAAGTATATAAGATACAGATACCAACCAAACACAGCGGAACCAATATATCTACACGTGGAAGCCTTCTTCTCCATTACTCCTTCAGAATTCGTCAAGCTAACCCGAATCACTTGACTACTCATACATAATATGAGTACCCAAGAGTTTAATAAAACAGAAAATAAACATTCGGGTCAGACAGGGGTCTGGTGTGAGTAAACGGTTTAAAAATTGCTTAACTTTAGAAAATCCTTTGAAAAGAAAAGGTATCACGTAAGACTTCCCACACATAAATATGGAAAAAAATTTACCTTACGCTAACCAAAACATTTGATAGGAAATCCAGTGATATTATAATAGTGTCTAGGGTTTTCAAGTAAATAAGAAATAGTCGAAATTGTTACATCTATTAAATTCCAGCTACTAGCCACAAAAGTGGGTAGTACAAACAAAACCGTAGGGTCTCGTAGGAAGAATGGGTTTCCATCAATGGCAGGGCTACTGGGGTACCGCCCGTCACAGTACGTGGCCTAGATCACCGTACCGAGGAGTGCTCCCACTCCCCTGCAACACAAGGCCGGGACCATTCCTTACTGAACAGTCCCGAACAAGACAACCCCGGCGGTTGTCCGGAATTCAACCGCTTACACAGCCGAATATAAAAGGACTTCTAGACAGGGGTAAATCTTGCTCTCCAGTGGGAGCGACCCACGAAGCCTTGCTGCACCTCCCCTGTTTTAGCCATTCCCGGTTGATGAGGCTTGAGGCTGTGATTACCTTTATATAACATATCTATCTTAGAATGCTCATCGTCCTACTGACGATGTTTTGAAAGCATTCAATCCATACAAGTTCGTTCCGGGTTCGAACGAAACCTAAGGCACTATCTCGTTGCACTCATTTTGGAATCACCCTCAGAGTCAACGACCATATCCCTTGCACCCTAAATCTCCATCTCGAACCTATAAGTACTATTCCGTCAAACTTATTACGGAATCACCCACAGAGTTATACTGACGTATAGCCCTTACACCTCGAGTCTTCACTTGCTCCACTTGGATTAACGACCTAACGTTTAATTGGAATCGATGTGGTTTTCGGATTCTGAATATGGAAACCCGATCCCGGTCTCATCGAAACCAAACGCCATTTTAATGTCCAAGTTGTACTTAAGGGTTTAAAACAGTTTAAACTTAATCAGGATGATATATACAGATAGATGAATCATATTATCATCATATATAGTTCATGACAAATATTCATCTCACAAAGCAGCATATCACAAATATCATAGTCATCCAAATCATCCAGTATCAACCAAACACCCAATATCAATCATCCAATATCATTCAATATCAAATATCAATCATTTAATATCAACCATTCAATATTAATCAATCAGAGTTAATCAATTTAATTAACCTCTAATTAAATTAATTATTATCCTTTAATCATTTGGATTATCCTAACTCCTGCTTCATTGATTTATTACAAATCAAATTCATTAATCATCTTCTAATGATCTTCCTAATTAATCTTCCTTGATTAATTATCTTTTTAATTACATTCAAGTAATTATCCCTAACCATATTCAGTAATTATCCTTAATTACTATCATTAATTACAATAATTAATGATTCTTCATTAATTAATTAACTATAATTAATTACATTAATCCTTAATTAATTATAATTAATTAATCATATTTAAATTAATTACTTCATTAATTATATTAATTAATAATCTTTATTAATTAATAATCCTTTAATTAATTAAATAATTAACTTGTAATTAATCATCTCATTAATCATATACAATAATTAACAATTTGTAATTACTATCTAAATTAATTAACTTCTTAATTAATTATATTAATCCTTGATTAATTAATCCATTTAATTAATCTTTAATTACTTCATTAAGTAATTTTTAAACAATTAAATTAACAATTTATCCTTAATTAATTACCTTGTTAATTAATTATATTTTAATTAATTACACTGAGTAATTAATCTTAAATTAATCTCACTCATTAATTAATTAATCACATTGATTAATTAGCTAAATAATTAAGTAATTAACTCTTAATTACTTACATAAGTAATTATCTCTAATTACTTCTTTTAATAAATCTTAATTACTTTCTTAATTAATTACTTAACAAATAATTACTTCCATTATTAAATAATCCTTAATTCTTAAATTAATTAATTATTCCATAATTAGTTAACTTCAAAAAAAAAATTATATTAATCAATTCTTAATTGATAACATTAAGTGATTAACCTTTAATCACTTCTACTTTAATTACTTCCATAAGTAATTACTTTCTTAATTACATTCAAAAATTAACCATTGATTACTTCATTAAGTAATTACACTTAATTAATCCATAATTAAGTGAATATTGGAAACTAAATAAATAATTAATTAATTATTTAAAATTAATTAAATAATTAATTAATTTCTTCTATTTAAAATCCCTAATTAATTAAGAAAAATCATTTTATCTTAATTAATCTCTTTACTCATTAACAAATCATGTTAAATATTCTAAAGTTTTATATCAATAATAATTTAGCCATAATTATCATCACAATTAAATCATTTGAATTAACTAAATTTTAATAACTTTAAAGACAAATTATTTTGTTAGATCAAAGTTATAACCTTAACCATGTTTGAAAATAAGACATTAAGAAATTGATTTAGAAATTTTAAACACTTTAACTACCTAATTCAACTCATTCATTTAAAGTAAAAATTTGAAACTTTATTGTTCCAAATATTTCTTTGAAATATACTTTAAAACTTCGATTTAATTATTTAAATTCAAACATCCCTTTTTAAATTGAAATTCAAAATTTACTTAGATAATTACTTCCAAACCAAAACAAATATCCTACAAATTAAATTTAAAACAAATCCAATTTTCATCTTTGAAAGTTTGATTTACATTTACTTAAAGGAAACAAGTTTGACTTTGTAATCATTTCTTTTATAAAAACTGTTTTTTTAAAAAAATAGCACCAGGAAAAGTATCGGGTTAAACCCGAGTAAATTCTCAGAAAAACCCAAGTCACTCCCGAGGACTCACACGAGCAACTCCCTTACTCAAAATGCTTCGAGTCGTCCCCGCGAATACACGAGAACTACTTCGATACAAATCGCGTCTTCCCCAAATTCAAATCCCAGAACCTCAATCGTGCACGAACCAAAACACAGTGCACGTGCACCCCTGCCGCCGACCACCTACGATCATCGCGACGATCACCCACGGTCACAAACCCACACTCGATCAAAACTCTCAACTCAGAACGAAGAAAAAGCGATTGAATCAAAGTTTAACCTATTAGCACGAAAATCTGCAGCAGCTTCAACCGAAAGATCCATCACCAACGTTCAACTCTACGCCGTTGAACTTGCCGCCATCCATATCAACTCGACACAACCCCAGCCCCATGCTCCATCCTCGCGACCACCCCCGGTCCTCCTTCCACGACGCAAATGCCAAGAAAAATCAGCCGAACCCATAAACCAAATAAACCCTAACTTCCTCAATTTAGAACAAATCCCACATTGAAAATTTTATTCAACATTTTTCCCAAATTCTACATTTCAAATACTGCCTACGATCCAAAATTCAACTTGAATAATCAAGTGATTTGACTGCAATCACCAAAAACTCAGAAAAGATTCAAACCCAAAATTCCCACCAGTTACTGATCTAAAAATTGTGATTTTAGTTTCGAAAATCATGATTTCTCACTTGCAATAAGATTATAAAATCAAAACTTAGGTTTGCATCAAAAAAAAAAAATTGACCCAATTTATGAATTTACTATAATCGTTAAATTTTAGAGTTAATTATTCAATCTTACAACCTGAGACTATTTTTAGATGCTATAAGATTTGATTACAATCATCTCTTCTTTACAAATCAAGGGCAAAAACAAATTCAATAAAGGATTACTGATTTAATATGAAATGGTGCCTGTTACATTTATACAGAGCATAAGTTAACTTTTCAGGCAAATTAAAGATTCAAAATTTCAACCATGCATTCAAGTTTAAATCCAAATTAACTCATCAACATCATGCTGATCAATCACAAGATCAAGGTAAAATTCAAAAACCAAGAACTGTTATTAAAAGAAATCCATTTACTCACCACATTGAATTTTGCAGAGCATATTTTGATTCCAGTTTCCTGAACATTTATTTGAAAAGCTTTGATATGCATGTTGTTGAAATCCTTAGAAATGCACGTTGAAATTGCAGAACTTATTTTGCAGGTTGCAGATTCACTTGATGTTGCAAATTGAAATCTACAGATTGAAGAGCAGATTGATCTTCATTTGATTGCAGATGGGATTTTGCAGTTCCAGGATTTTGAAAAAGATTTCTGTTTTGGATTTTGATTTAATTTTGCTTTTTAATTTCAGATTTTAAGAAAGATTCCTGTTTTTGAGAATAATTCTTGATTGCCATTAATTGAAAGAGGAAACAATTTCTTCATATGTTTGGTTTATTAAAATTAAAGAAAATAAAATTTTGAAATAAAGACACTTGTTATAAATCTTACACTTGTCATACAATACTTAATTATCTTACATGTATTATTAAGGTGATGTTAATATGTTACATATGTCTTAAGAAAATTTTAAATTAATTTTATTTTTACTTAATTTAAATGTGAATATAACTTATTAAAATTACTTTATAAATAAATGCTTACCTATATAAATATAAATTTACCTTTATAAGAAAATGTTCTAAAACTAATAATAATATAAATATACATCTTATACATATATTTTTCTTAAAATCTAAACATTTATACTTATAAATTTATAATCATTTAAAATTTAAGAATTATAAAAAGAAACAAAACAAAGCTTGTTTAAATCATTTTTAAACTATCACATTTTAAATACTTTAAAAGAAAGACAAAGAAAAACTTTGTTTAAAACCTTTTTAAACTATCCTATTTAAAAATAAATAACAATCTTATATTTGCAACAATTGAATTAAACTAAATTTTCTTTTGAAAAACATTATGTTTTAAAACAAAGCTTCAATTTCAATATTCATTCATATATAATTTGTTAATAGATTAAATTAAAATTTCAAACAATTCCAAATTATAACATATACATACATATATATTACAATTTGAAAATTTAACTTTATTTTAAACAAATGATATTTGCTATTCACAATATATATCAATTATGTATATTATAAACAAAATAAAATTTCATTAGCTTTTGACAAACAATTCTTACAAAATTTTAAATTGTTAAAAGATATTGATCACACTTAGTAGATTAAATATTTGTTATCCTTAAAAAGATTAATTTCACCAATTTAAATTAAAATTATAAAGATAATTTATCAAACCAATTTAATTATTATTACAGATTATTAAATCGATATTGCCCAAAATTCCGGGTCGTTACGATCCTCCTCCATTAAAAGAATTTCGTCCCCGAAATTTAAAAGCAAAGTTAATTTAATAACCCAGCAAAGATTTTAATTTCAATTAGCAAAGCATTCCTAACAATCAGTTACTAACAACCAAAGCAATTAATCACACAAACAAACTTAACTAATCATCCTGACATATGTCAGAATAAAACTAGCTAACACTATCTCGAGTTTCCCAAGTATAAATCACTGGAAGACTCGCTCTACAAGAACTAAACTAACAAACTAACTACACTACCAAAATCCAGAGCTTCACTCCTTTCTAGATTCATCAATCTGAACAGAACATCAGATTATCCTTAGATCCAGCTCAACATCTAACTCCAACCGAACTACAGATTCAACAAGCAACAATAAATCATACACGTACTCTCTCAGAGATACGTGATATTCAATGAATTCCAGCTACCCAAACTGGTAATTCTATCTCATAAACAACAGATCTTATCTTATCAGAATACAGATAAGAAATCTCAAATGCCAAAGCACTAACCAACCAATCTTACTCAATTTCTGCTCTCTTAATCAGAGAAATCCTAACAATAATGAAGTCTCCAACTTCGAATTCCAAAACTCCTTTTCTCATATCTGTATAACTCGACAGACAATCCAGGGCTGCCAATCTTTTCCTGATCAGCTCAACCTATGCTGATACTTCCAGAAACAACTAGATCAAAACAAACTAGTTTCTGGATCCTATTCAACAGAAAAGTCTTCCAAGATCCGTTGAAATCCAGAACACAAATTCTACTACTCAAGCAAAAGCAAACATAACTTATTTCCTTCCTTGTATAGCTGCTAGCTCGCTTCCGCTGCACAACTCTGATTCGGAAATAGATAAGAATACTGTTGATGAACACGAATACAAACTTATCCAATATATGAGAAACCTTGTTCATCAAATCCATATAATCTTAGTGACACATCCAACTTGATCACACAACCTTACACAGAATCCAACTCAAAAGCTAGATCTAACCAAATACAAATTCCAAAAATAAATTCCTGAGCTGCTATACCAATCTCTACTACTCTAAGAACCATCCTACAACCAGGCTAACTACCAAATCACTTCTGGAACCAAAACAATATGGATCTCAATTCCAGATGCAGACAACCTTATGACTACTCCAGCAGCTCCTACTTCCTCATGAGAATCCTCCATCTCAAACAAAAGAGTGCTCAAGAAAATTCCAAACCAATCGCAAGTCACTTTTGCGGTCCGACCTAATTCGAATTCCAAAGAAACTGTCCTCTCTTTACCAATTAGAATAGCTCAAAGCTTTTCCAAACAAGGTTAATTCTTCAAGAAAACATTCACCATCTGCTTGGACTGCTAAAAGAAGAACCACAAGATTCCAGAACCATCGGGGAAACAAGCTACACTGCAGCTTCCAAACTCAACTTCGATGATACTGCCAAGCCAAAAGACCTTCTTGTCAGCACACCGAACACTTCCGAGCTGCACTGCTACCACAGCTATCCAAAGACTTCTAATCCAAATGCTTCTCCAAAACAAAAACCATCAACAACCCACACAAAAGACCTCTGAGATGGCAGATAACCCAAAAGAAACTAGGGCTCCAAACCAAGCATCAACACTTCACTTTCTTTAAAGGTTGACAAATAAGACCATGCCGAAGCGAAGTAACTCATAGACCTTAGTCCCATATTCCAGAACAGCCAATCTCCCATACTGAAGATCCAGATAACTTCTATACAGACGAGTCTTCCCTAAGGCAGGTAAAGACTGCTCCTCAACCATTTTCAAAACTACTTCAAGAAAAAACATCTTCTGGAATATCCATGGATACTGCATCTCATCACGCAGTCATCAAGATATCATCACTAACTTCTGCACTTCCATCAAATCCAAACTCAAGAATAATTCGCTTACCCGAGCGAAATCCAAATTTATTCTCCAAAGACGAACTCCGAACCTTTAAAATATTTCCTTTGGATATCAGAGAAACCCTTACTCCAAACTACAAATCTCACTCGAGACGGTATTAGGTTTACAGTCTCGACAAAAACTTTCAACCTCAACATATGGACCTCTTCCATCAGTGGTAATCGTGTTACACACACGTACCACTACTACTCCACTATCTACCTCTATAACTTATGTTGGAAAATCCCAACAGATAACCCAACAGACCAGGTAGATATAAATATATATATATATATAGTTATATATAAAAATTGCAAGTACGCTCTCTCAAGGAAGGCACCACTACAGAGCTTAGGTGTTCACTCAACCTAACGCTCCCTAAAGAAAGACACACTTCAGAGCTTAGGTATTCGCTCAGTCTAATGCTCTGATACCAAATGTAGCGATCCGACTTCCTATCTCCAGGAAATCGCATCATCTTGAAGAAAGAATGGGATAGAAGAAGAAAAGAAAGAGAAAGAAGAAAGACACCAACATCAGAGAACTCACAGCGGAATGAATAAAATATAATATATCACATAAAATATTATACGGTATCATAATCCATCAGGGTACACACATATTAGACAGTTATAAACATCTGTCTAATTCATACAACTCAAGTATATAAGATACAGATACCAACCAAACACAGCGGAACCAATATACCTACACGTGGAAGCCTCCTGCTCCATTACTCCTTCAGAATTCGTCAAGCTAACCCGAATCACTTGACTACTCATACATAATATGAGTACCCAAAAGTTTAATAAAACAGAAAATAAACACTCGGTTCAGACAGGGGTCTGGTGCGAGTAAACGATTTAAAAATTTCTTAAATTAAGAAAATCCTTTGAAAAGAAAAGGTATCACGTAAGACTTCCCACACATAAACATGGAAAAGTTTTTACCTTACGCTAACCAAAACATTTGATAGGAAATCCAGTGATATTATAATAGTTTCTAGGGTTTTCAAGTAAATAAGAAATAGCAGAAATTGTTACATCTATTAAATTCCAGCTACTAGCCACAAAAGTGGGCAATACAAACAAAACCGTAGGGTCTCGTAGGAAGAATGGGTTTCCATCAATGGCAGGGCTACTGGGGTACCGCCCGTCACAGTACGTGGCCTAGATCACCGTACCGAGGAGTACTCCCACTCCCCAACAACACAAGGCCGGGACCATTCCTTACTGAACAGTCCCGAACAAGACAACCCCGGCGGTTGTCCGGAATTCAACCGCTTACACAGCCGAATAAAAAGGGACTTCTAGACAGGGGTAAATCTTGCTCTCCAGTGGGAGCGACCCACGAAGCCTTGCTGCACCTCCCCTGTTTTAGCCATTCCCGGTTGATGAGGCTTGAGGCTGTGATTACCTTTATATAACATATCTATCTTAGAATGCTCATCGTCCTGCTGATGATGTTTTGAAAGCATTCAATCCATACAAGTTCGTTCCGGGTTCGAACGAAACCTAAGGCACTATCTCGTTGCACTCATTTTGGAATCACCCTCAGAGTCAATGACCATAGCCCTTGCACCCTAAATCTCCATCTCGAACCTATAAGTACTATTCTGTCAAACTTATTACGGAATCACCCACAGAGTTATACTGACGTATAGCCCTTACACCTCGAGTCTTCACTTGCTCCACTTGGATTAACGACCTAACGTTTAATTGGAATCGATGTGGTTTTCGGATTCTGAATATGGAAACCCGATCCCGGTCTCATCGAAACCAAACACCATTTTAATGTCCAAGTTGTACTTAAGGGTTTAAAACAGTTTAAACTTAATCAGGATGATATATACAGATAGATGAATCATATTATCATCATATATAGTTCATGACAAATATTCATCTCATAAAGCAGCATATCACAAATATCATAGTCATCCAAATCATCCAGTATCAACCAAACACCCAATATCAATCATCCAATATCATTCAATATCAAATATCAATCATTTAATATTAACCATTCAATATTAATCAATCACCCATAGCAGAATTGATTAACTCTTAATCAATTTAATTAACCTCTAATTAAATTAATTATTATCCTTTAATCATTTGGATTATCCTAACTCCTGCTTCATTGATTTATTACAAATCAAATTCATTAATCATCTTCTAATGATCTTCCTAATTAATCTTCCTTGATTAATTATCTTTTCAATTACATTCAAGTAATTATCCCTAACCATATTTAGTAATTATCCTTAATTACTATCATTAATTACAATAATTAATGATTCTTCATTAATTAATTAACTATAATTAATTACATTAGTCCTTAATTAATTACAATTAATTAATCATATTTAAATTAATTACTTCATTAATTATATTAATTAATAATCTTTATTAATTAATAATCCTTTAATTAATTAAATAATTAACTTGTAATTAATCATCTCATTAATCATATACAATAATTAACAATTTGTAATTACTATCTAAATTAATTAACTTCTTAATTAATTATATTAATCTTTGATTAATTAATCCATTTAATTAATCTTTAATTACTTCATTAAGTAATTTTTAAATAATTAAATTAACAATTTATCCTTAATTAATTACCTTGTTAATTAATTATACTTTAATTAATTACACTGAGTAATTAATCTTAAATTAATCTCACTCGTTAATTAATTAACACATTGATTAATTAGCTAAATAATTAAGTAATTAACTCTTAATTACTTACATAAGTAATTATCTCTAATTACTTCTTTTAATAAATCTTAATTATTTTCTTAATTAATTACTTAACAAATAATTAATTCCATTATTAAATAATCCTTAATTCTAAAATTAATTAATTATTCCATAATTAATTAACTTCAAAAAAACAATTATATTAATCAATTCTTAATTGATAACATTAAGTGATTAACCTTTAATCACTTCTAGTTTAATTACTTCCATAAGTAATTACTTTCTTAATTACATTCAAAAATTAACCATTAATTACTTCATTAAGTAATTACACTTAATTAATCCATAATTAATTGAATATTGGAAACTAAATAAATAATTAACTAATTATTTAAAATTAATTAAATAATTAATTAATTTCTTACATTTGAAATCCCTAATTAATTAAGAAAAATCATTTTATCTTAATTAATCTCTTTACTCATTAACAAATCATGTTAAATATTCTAAAGTTTTATATCAATAATAATTTAGCCATAATTATCATCACAATTAAATCATTTGAATTAACTAAATTTTAATAACATTAATGAAAAATTATTTTATTGGATCAAAGTTATAACCATAACCATGTTTGAAAATAAGACATTAAGAAATTAATTTAGAAATTTTAAACACTTTAACTACCTAATTCAACTCATTCATTTAAAGTACAAATTTGAAACTTTGTTGTTCCAAATATTTCTTTGAAATTTACTTTACAACTTTAATTTAATTCTTTAAATTCAAACATCCCTTTTTAAATTAAAATTCAAAATTTACTTAGACAATTACTTCCAAAGCAAAACAAATATCCTAACAAATTAAATTTAAAACAAATCCAATTTTCATCTTTGAATGTTTGATTTACATTTACTTAAAGGAAACAAGTTTGACTTTGTAATTCATTTCTTTTATAAAAACTGTTTTTTAAAAAAAAATAGCACAAGGAAAAGTATCGGGTTAAACCCGAGTAAATTCTCAGAAAAACCCAAGTCACTCTCGAGGACTCACACGAGCAACTCCCTTACTCAAAATGATTCGAGTCGTCCCCGCGAATACACGAGAACTACTTCGATACAAATCGCGTCTTCCCCAAATTCAAATCCCAGAACCTCAATCATGCACGAACCAAAACACAATGCACGTGCACCCCTGCCGCCGACCACCTACGATCATCGCGACGATCACCCACGGTCACAAACCCACACTCGATCAAAACTCTCAACTCAGAACGAAGAAATAGCGATTGAATCAAAGTTTGACCTATTAGCACGAAAATCTGCAGCAGCTTCAACCGAAAGATCCATCACCAACGTTCAACACTACGCCGTTGAACTTGCCGCCATCCATATCAACTCGACACAGCCCCAGCCCCATGCTCCATCCTCGCGACCACCCCCGGTCCTCCTTCCACGAGGCAAAGGCCAAGAAAAATCAGCCGAACCCATAAACCAAATAAACCCTAACTTCCTCAATTTAGAACAAATCCACATTGAAAAATTTATTCAACATTTTTCCCAAATTTTACATTTCAAATACTGCCTACGATCCAAAATTCAACTTGAATAATCAAGTGATTTGACTGCAATCACCAAAAACTCAGAAAAGATTCAAACCCAAAATTCCCACCAGTTACTGATCTAAAAATTGTGATTTTAGTTTCGAAAATCATGATTTCTCACTTGCAATAAGATTATAAAATCAAAACTTAGGTTTGCATCAAAAAAAAAAAATTGACCCAATTTATGAATTTACTATAATCGTTAAATTTTAGAGTTAATTATTCAATCTTACAACCTGAGACTATTTTTAGATGCTATAAGATTTGATTACAATCATCTCTTCTTTACAAATCAAGGGCAAAAACAAATTCAATAAAGGATTACTGATTTAATATGAAATGGTGCCTGTTACATTTATACAGAGCATAAGTTAACTTTTCAGGCAAATTAAAGATTCAAAATTTCAACCATGCATTCAAGTTTAAATCCAAAATAACTCATCAACATCATGCTGATCAATCACAAGATCAAGGTAAAATTCAAAAACCAAGAACTGTTTTTAAAAGAAATCCATTTACTCACCACATTGAATTTTGCAGAGCATATTTTGATTCCAGGTTCCTGAACATTTATTTGAAAAGCTTTGATATGCATGTTGTTGAAATCCTTAGAAATGCACGTTGAAATTGCAGAACTTATTTTGCAGGTTGCAGATTCACTTGATGTTGCAAATTGAAATCTACAGATTGAAGAGCAGATTGATCTTCATTTGATTGCAGATGGGATTTTGCTGTTCCAGGATTTTGAAAAAGATTTCTGTTTTGGATTTTGATTTAATTTTTCTTTTTAATTTTAGATTTTAAGAAAGATTTCTGTTTTTGAGAATAATTCTTGATTGCCATTAATTGAAAGAGGAAACAATTTCTTCATATGTTTGGTTTATTAAAATTAAAGAAAGTAAAATTTTTAAATAAAGACACTTGTTAATAAATCTTACACTTGTCATACAATACTTAATTATCTTATATGTGTTATTAAGGTGATGTTAATATGTTACATATGTCTTAAGAAAATTTTAAATTAATTTTTTTTTTTACTTAATTTAAATGTGAATATAACTTATTATATTTACTTTATAAATAAATGCTTACCTATATAAATATAAATTTACCTTTATAAGAAAATGTTCTGAAACTAATTATAATATAAATATACATCTTATACATATATGTTTCTTAAAATCTAAGCATTTGTACTTATACATTTATAATCATTTAAAATTTAAGAATTATAAAAAGAAACTAAACAAAGCTTTTTAAATCATTTTTAAACTATCACATTTTAAATACTTTAAAAGAAAGACAAAGCAAAACTTTGTTTAAAACCTTTTTAAACTATCCTATTTAAAAATAAATAACAATATTATATTTGCAACAATTGAATTAAACTAAATTTTCTTTTGAAAAATATTATGTTTTAAAACAAAGCTTCAATTTCAATATTCATTCATATATAATTTATTAATAGATTAAATTAAAATTTCAAACAATTCCAAATTATAACATATACATACATATATATTACAATTTGAAAATTTAACTTTATTTTAAACAAATGATATTTGCTATTCACAATGTATATCAATTATGTATATTATAAACAAAATAAAATTTCATTAGATTTTGAAAAACAATTCTTACCAATTTTTAAATTGTTAAAAGATATTGATCACAGTTACTAGATTAAATATTTGTTATCCTTAAAAAGATTAATTTCACCAATTAAAATTAAAATTATTTAGATAATTTATCAAACCAATTTAATTATTATTACAGATTATTAAATCGATATTGCCCAAAATTCCGGGTCGTTACAAAGGAACTTATACTAAAGGTTTCAAAGTCAGTGGCTTCGAAAGGGGTTTTGAAGCTACCCTTCGAAATGTTTTACTTAAAAGATTAATGATTTCAAAAGAATAGTCCCAAAGCCATCGGTTTTCCTCAATCACTTTTACTTAAAGGTTAATGGTTTCGAAAGGGGTTCTTTCATTTAAATTCATGTTGACCCAAAAGTTATTTTAAGGATAAACCCAATGGTTTTGAAAGAGGTACTTTCAAATGGTTTCGAAGCTATGCTTCTATGCGTTGGAAATATATACTTTAATACTTTCAAAAGGATTGTTTTAATGGTTTCTAAAGAAAGGTTTTGATGCTTTCGAAAGAGATTAAGTGTTTCGAAAGTTACATGTTTAAATGTTTTGAAAAGAAGAATAGAAAGCTTTTGAAAGATTAATTTTAATAGTTTCGAAAGTAAGGGTCTAAGGTTACAAAAGCCTTAGTTTTCAAAACAAAGAACCCAATCTCATTTTTAAAGGAAAAACCATGGCAAAGTAAATGAGTTTTGAAATGGCTTTTAGGTATGGAGTTTTTGAAGAAGCTTTCCTTGATAAAACAATAGGTTAAAGGGATTAACCATGTTTCATATGAAAATGGTTTCAAGGATATTAAACCAAAATGTTGGTATTATTATGTTATTATATTTTCTTCTTCTAATATATATATATATATATATATATATATATATATTCATTGTATAATTGACCCATAGCTATATTTTGGGGAGAAAAGGGTAGAATAACAAGCTAGGTTGACCCAGCTGTGAATATAAATTGAGTTAACTCCTGCATGACTATAGTTGCATCCGCGGGGTCAAGTAGACCAGGACATAGGATGCCTAGAGACTAATAAAAAGAAGTTGTCAGATTAGATAGGTTTATAGTAAACTCATGAAAACTATGTTTGGAAAGTGTTATTGGCAAGGGCCAATAGGTTCGTGGTGATCACATGAAAACTATATCTGGAAAAAGTTATTGGTAGAAGTCAATAGGTTCTTAGTCAACCCATGAAAACTATGATATGAGAGAAGCTATTGGAGATACCAATAGGTTTATGGAGATACCAATAGACTAATGAAGTTATTAGAAGGGGCCAATAGGTTCTTAGTGATTCCATGAAATCTATAAGCCCGGACAGATAGTCCGTAAGCGTTAAACAGGTTATTAGTCAGCCCATGTAAACTAATAAGTCAATAGTGACACTAGAAACTATAATTGAGACAAATAGTCAAATGAATAGAGATGGAAATTCTAGAATAGTTCACTTGTTTACATATCATCAAAATATTTTAAATTTCTATGTTTTAACCATTGTGGATGCATAAGCATAGTACATGGTTGTTATGAAATTTTGGTTAAGATACTAGTGAGGGGAAAACCCATTCTACTCAATGGCATGGTCTCACTAGATATCTAAATGGTTCAAGATGGTAAGTTATTATTCATACCATATTTTATGTCCGACTCAAGGTTTATGTTTTTCCCTTAAACTCTTGAGTGCTCAATTAATTTTCAGTACTTTGAGAGTTGAGTTTTTTAGGTTCTCCTTAGATGAATATAATTCGAAGACATGCAGGAGGCAAGCTAGCTAATAGGAGATCTTTTCTGTTTTGATTCCGTTATGTTTTGATGTAAAGGCAAAGTTGTTTAATTGCCTAGATATATGTATATATATACTCTAATTATTCAAGGAGGCATCTTCACATGTCACTCTTAGCGTATGTTGTAGTAATTATAATTTCTCTGAATGTGATTATCGAATGTGGGATTATATAATGAATTTTAAATGATTTGAAATGGAATATGAAAGTTGTTTGATGATTTTAAAAAATTTCCATATCTATGTATTTCTATTATATCAATGTATCTAACATTACCATATTTAATCACCAAAGATTAATAACTTTAGACGACTCCAACATTCGTAGCTATTAGTTTTGGGCCTCCTAGTGGATGATGTTACAAGTTGGTATTAATGCATAGGTTTACGGAAACTTAGAAGAAATTTAAGCCTAAAAGATTTTTCAGAAAATAACCCAATGAATCGGAAAATAAGATCGGGGTTTGAGATAACGCTATAGCAACGTACTTGTATTTAATACACACACGTACGTATTCCCCTCTCTCTTAGACCATTCTTCCATATCTTACTAAGGCTCGTATGCATATTTACGAGAAAGGAAGATATGGAGGCAGGAAACGAAAGAGGAAATATCGGTGGAGGAAGCACTACAATAAATGGGAATGGTAGACCCACTAGGACGAACCCAGGTCAACAGGCAAATGCTAATCAAAATACAGATGCCATTGTAGGTGCTAGTAATCTGCCAATGGATATGGGGGTGATGTTTCGGTTCTTCATCAATTTGATGCAAGTCAGAGTAGCGGCTGGAGTAGCTGGGAATATTGGAGGAGCTAATCCCATAGCTCCAATTGGGAACAACTATGCTAAGTTGAGTAGAGATTGCATCAGTTTTGGTGAGAAGTCGTTAGTGGGAATGGAGAATGCCATAGAAGTTTAGAATTGGTTGTTGCTTTATGAGAGAATCTTCACGAATTTAGGATTGAATGATGAGCAAAAGAGGGGATTAGCCACTAGGTAGTTGTAGGTAGCAGCGCTCCATTTGGTGGAATAGTGTTACTGCTGGAGTTCTTGAGGAAGAATTGACTTAGGAAAAATTTCAAAGGAGATTTGAGCAGAGGATTTAGTCTGACGCTACAAAGTTGGCATTGTTGAGAAATTTCATGGATTTAGTGCAGGGAGAGATGTCGGTAATTGAGTATGCTACTAAGTTTGATTAGTTGTCCAGATATGGGTATGCTACCATTGATACTATCATCCAGATGAATGAGAAGTTCATTCATGGATTGAGACCTGAGATTGCGAGGGTGACCCTACCGCATCTCTATAATCCTTGTAATGTTGTTGTGGAGATGGAAATTCGACATGAGGAAATGCTTGCTATTTAAAGGAAGGAAAATCCAGTAGAAACCTAGGGTTCTCAGGGAAAGAAGAGAAAGTTCTTTAAGAAGAAGGGAACCTAGAAGAGAGAAGCTGCCAAGAAAGCAAAGGCTGAAGTGGTATGTTTCAAGTGCGATAAGAAGGGCCATTATGCTCATGAACGCCGGATAGGCAAAGGGAAGAAGTCTGCAGAAAAGAAGGGTGTGAAGTGCTTTAATTATGACCAAGTTGGGCATTATAAGAATCAGTGTACATAACTAGTTAGGGCGGACATGGAAAAGGTCTTTGTTGTTGGACCATCATCTGGTAGGCCAACTATTGCTGAGAAGGGAAAGACTGTGATAGAGGGTAAGCTTTTGATTTAAAGTATACTAGTTAAGACACTATTTAATACCGGTGCATCGCATTCATTTATATCTGTGTTTGGTTAATAAGTTATGCTTAGAACCCACTTACCTTATTACTTCCTTAAGGGTTGCAAATATAATAGGAGGGTATGCAACTCTAGGGATAAGATGTGACTAGTTAGAACACTTTGTTAGGTCACAAGTTTGCATGCGGTCTGTATGTTTTTGATTTCGTAGATATCAGAATCATTTTGGGTATGTATTGGTTGCGTAAATATGAGTTATGATATTTTGTCAGGATAGGGAAATATCACTAAGACACCCTGATAGTCATAACCGAATCATATTCTCAGTGGAGAATTCTGATTGAAGTGCTTGTACTTTTTTGAGAGCAATGGAAGTAGAAGAAGAGTTAAGTCAGGTTCGAGTAGCAAGAGAATTTGTAGATGTTTTTGAGCCAACTATGGGACTACCATCGAAACGAGCTATTGAGTTTCAAGGAGATCTTGTGCCATGAGCTGAACCTATAAGTAGATCACCTAGCAGGATGACACCGAACGAGATGAAAGAATTGAAGGTGCAGCTAATGGATCTAGAAAGGAGATATTTTATTAGACCAAGCAGTTCACCTTGGGGAGCGGCCGCGGTGTTGGTGAAGAAATCGAATGGGTCATTAAGGATGTGTATCGACAATCGTAAGTTGAACGAGGTGACAATTAAGAATAAGTATCCTTTGTCGAGAATCGATGATCTATTTGATTGTTTGTGTGGACCCAGAGTATTTTTCAAATTGGATTTGGTGCCAGGTTTCCATCAGTTAAGAGTGGTAGAGGACAATATTACATTGAGAACATTTCAGACAACGTATAGTTCGTATGAGTGGCTAGTAATGCCATTTGGGTTAAAGAACACACCAACTTTCTTCGTGGATCTGATGAGCCGAGTTTTCCCAAAATACATGGATAGGTTTGTGTTGGTTGTTATAGATGACATTTTAGTACACTCTAAGGATGAAAGAGAGCATGAAGATCATCTTAGGGTAGTGCTTGCAACGTTGAGGCAGATCAGCTGAAAGCTAAGTTTCCAAGTGACATTTTTTGAACAAAGAGGTTAAGTTTCTTGGTCACGTGGTTTCAAAAGGGGGTTTTTTGGTCGATCTAGATAAGATCGAAGCTGTTAATAACTGGAAGAGACTGGGGACAGTGACTAAGATCAGAAGTTTTCTTGGACTTGCGGTTATTATCGAGGATTCATTAAGGATTTCTTGCGGATAGCAGCTCCTATGACTAAGTTTACCATAAAGGACATGAAGTTTGTCTGGTCCGAAAAATGTAAGAAAACATTCCTTAAGTTAAAGCATTTGTTGAACAACACACTTGTGTTAGTAGTTCAAAACGAAAACCAAGGGTTGGTGGTGTATATCGATGCATGCGAAACTGGATTAGGAGCTATGTTGATGCTGAAGGGTAAAATTATAGCCTACGCTTCACGATAGCTTAGATCGTATGAAGCAAAATATCATACTCATGATTTGGAATTGGCTACGGTGATCTTCGCATTGAAGATATGGAGACATTATCTCTTAGGAGAGAGATTTGAGCTATACATAGATCATAAGTCCTCGAGGTAACTTTCTCTCAGAAGGAGTTGAATATGAGGCAGCAAAGGTGACTGGAGTTTTTAGCAGCTTATGATTTTGGTATAGAGTATACACCTGGGAAAGGAAATAAAGTAGCGGATGCTCTTAGCAGAAAACATCAGAATGTGGTGTTAGCTACTTGGAAGAATGGAAAGATTTAGAAGCTTTGACTACTTGTAGTATGTAGTTAAGATCGACTGCTAGTTATATTCAGAGCACAGCCATGTTATTCTGTTTGAAAGTTCGAGCAGTGTTGATCGAGAGGATTACTTCTAAGCCCGAAGGAGGATCCATTATTAGCCGAGAGGATTAGAAGGCTTAAGGTTGGACCTGACATCAATGATCTAAAAGAATTTTAATCTTGACTAGAGGGGATGGTTGAGAAAGAAGGGACGATTGTGTGTTCTGAATATTGAGGACTTAAAGAAATAAGTTCTTAAGGAATGTCATCGATCCAAATTTAAAATTCATCTTGGAGGGACCAATATGCATCATGATATGAAGAGGAGCTTCTACTGGGAAGGTATGAAGAAGGATGTTGGCTTTTGGGTTAAACAGTATGCAAACTGTCAACAAGTAAAGGCTGAACATCTAAAGCCAAGTGGGTTGCTTCAAATTTTGGAGATGCCAGTTTGGAAATAGGATTCTATATCCATGGATTTTATAGCTGGATTTCGAAGGTTGAATAGTATAAATGAAAGTATATGGGTCACAGGGGACAGGTCGAGCAAGAGTGCCCATTTCATTCCAGTTAAGCCAACCAGGACGACACCTATTTTAACTAAAATTGTTCATGAAGAACATAGTTAGACTACATGAAATTCCTAGCAATATAGTCAGTGACAGGGATGCTTTGTTTACTAGTGAATTCTAAAAGAGTCCAGAGGATGTGTTAGGTACAAAACTTAAGATGAGTACTGCGTATAACCTGAAAATGGATAGGCAGACAGAGAGAGTCAATAAATTACTCGAGGATTTATTAAGAGCTTGTGAGCTAGACTTTGGTGGATGTTGGGAAGGTCACCTGCACTTAGTGGAGTTTTCCTATAATAACAGTAATCAGACTAGTATAGGAATGACACCTTTTGAAGCTTTTTATAGAAGGTCATGCAAATCACCAGCATGTTGGTTGGAGACTAGAGACAAGTTAGTCTTGGGTCCAAATTTGGTTAGAGAGGCGATAGAGAAGATTGAGTTGATCCGAGAAAGGATGAAGGAAGATCAGTTTAGATAGAGGAGTTACGTATATAAGAGGTGTCAAGACTTGGAATTCTTAGTTGAAGATAGGGTTTTCATTAAGGTATCCCCAATTAAGTGTGTGGTACGATTCGAAAAGTTAGGGAAACTAGCACCGAGCATGTTTGCTCATTCCTAATTATAGGGAGGATCGAAAAACTCGCATATAGAGTGGAGTCACCGAGTAGTATGGCAAGTGTCCATAATGTGTTTCATATGTCTCATCTTCACAAGTATAGTCATGATCTAGAGACTACCATTCCTACGATAGAGTTGGAAGAGTTGATAGTAAAGCCAAATTTGACTTTTGTTAGATAACCAGTTGGGTTGTAGTGAGAGATGAGAAGAGGTTAAGAAAGAAGACGGTCGAGTTGGTGAAAGTTTAGCGGAGCGATAATGGGAAGGACTGTAGTTGGGAGACATAAGACAGGATTAGAGATACTTATCATGATCTGTTGTGAGGGTATGTTCTATATTTCTTTATATAGACTGGTGCTAGTCAAGTAGGCTAGTATGATAGTGAGAAGCTATTACAGATGATTGGTATGTTTAGTATTTAGTCCTTACTGAATTTCGAGGACGAAATTATTTAAGGAGGGGAGCTTGTAAAACCCCTAATTTTAATAACATTATTCAGAAGATTTAATTAGATAAATTAAATAGAAAAATGTAAATATTAAAGTGATAAGGGGATTGAGATTTGAAAATTTAATAAAGGTTGTGCTTAAATAAATAAAAATAAAGGGTTATGGAAATGTTTTCATAAATTAAATAATACGGAAATAATGCAAGGGCATTATGGGGAATAGCTGCACCTATAACCCTATAACCCCTAAACCCTTGTTCCTATTCTCTACATGTTCAAAATAAAAAATTATAATACATAAACTAAAGCTCAAGCCGGCCATAACCTAGGGTAAAAGAGGTGAAAATTCATTTAAAAGCAAAGGAATCAAGCAAGGAGAATTAATCAAAATCAAATCTCATGTCCCTTATCATAAATAAGGTGAATAATAATCAAAACCATCTCAATTTTCATTTTTAAAGAGCATTAGATTTTGGGTTCAAGTTTAAATCCATTATGATAATTTTTGATGACGATATGCTTGGATTATATGATATGTTATATTCAAACAAGCTTGCTTGATAAATGTTTTATTCGATTTTAAGGCAAAAATCATTTATACTAGGTTTCAAATGCCATGAAGATTTAATACGTTATGTAAAAAACTATTTTGGAGATGGGTTTTATTTTTCATAATTATCCAAGCTATGGATAATTTATTATGAATTTTCAAAGGAGAATATGAATAATTGGAGAAATTAATTTTGGTAACTATACAAAGGAATTTGGGTTCGAAATTTACATATGTTAAATAACATAATAAAAACAAATATTGGTGATTTTTGGGGACTTTTCCTAAGTAATTTACTAGGTAAATTGATTTATTTAAGGTGGAAGACTTAAAATTCACAATTGTTTTGTAAAAAGGAAGGGCTTCTTTGTTAATTATTTTTAATTAATTTATGAATAAATTCGGCAGTCTATTAGAAATGATTTTGATGAAGTTTCTGGCAACCAATCATATCTTTACAAATAGGCAAGTTAGTTGGAAATTATTGCTCAAAAAGGAAATGAAAATAGTTCTGTGTAAGTTTATTGTTTCAACACTTTCGGTAGCTACCCTTCGACCTTATACTCTTTCCCTAACCAACTCGAAACCAATACACAAGGTATCGATACGTTGGTACGTAGTGGATTGGAGAATGGCCGTAGGTATGATTGAAACCAAGCTTTCGAATGGGTCGAGACCTTTGTTTTACTATCCAAAGAAATGCCACTTGCCTTGTTTTCAAAAGAATGCTTTTGAAAAAGTAATTTTTGAATGAGTTGCCTTGTTTCTAAATCAATGTTTTCAAAAGGGTAGTTTCAAATGGGTAGTTTGGAAAGATTACCTTTTTGTTTGGAAGGGTAGCTTTCGAATGAGTTGCCGTAGTTTTAAATCAATGCTTTCGAAAGGGTAGTTTGAACCCAATCGAAACCATATTGCCATCTTTATGCCTTTCGAATAGATTGAAGTCATCAACAAGTTCGAAAGGTAGTTTTATTTTGTAAATGTAATAAGTCACTTCCCAATGTTTTCGAAAGGGCTCCAACAGCCACTTATACTAAAGGTTTCAAAGGCAATGGCTTCGAAAGGGGTTTCGAAGCTATCCTTCCAAATGTTTTACTTAAAAGGTTAATGCTTTCAAAAGAATAGTCCCAAAGCCATCGGTTTTCCTCAATCACTTTTACTTAAAGGCTAATGGTTTCGAAAGGGGTTCTTTCGTTTAAATTCATGTTAACCCAAAAGTTATTTTGAGGATAAACCCAATGCTTTCGAAAGAGGTACTTTCAAATGGTTTCGAAGCTATGCTTCTATGTGTTGGAAATATATACTTTAATACTTTGAAAAGGATTGTTTTAATGGTTTCGAAAGAAAGTTTTTGATGCTTTCGAAAGAGATTAAGTGTTTCGAAAGTTACATGTTTGAGTGTTTTGAAAAGAAGAATAGTAAGCTTTCAAAAGATAGAATTTAATGGTTTCGAAAGTAAGGGTCTAAGGTTTCGAAAGCCTTAATTTTCAAAACAAAGAACCCTATCTCATTTTTAAATGAAAACCCATGGAAAAATAAATGAGTTTTGAAATGGCTTTTAAGTATGGAGTTTTTGAAGAAGCTTTCCTTGGTAAAACAATAGGTTAAAGGGATTAACCATGTTTATATGAAAATGATTTCAATGATAATAAACCAAAATGTTGGTGTTGTTATGTTATTATGTTTTCTTCTTCTTCTAATATATATATATATATATATATATATATATATATCCACTATATAATGGATCCATAACTATATTTAAGGGAGAAAAGGGTAGAATAACCAGCTAGGTTGACTCTCAGCTAGTCGTGTGCCAAGTAAAAGGACAATACCAAGCTTAGGAATAGAACCTCGCCCCATACCTATCTACAGTGGAGGAACTGTTGAATGATGTTGAACATTACACGATAACTCATATCCCAAGGGAACAAAACATGAAGGTGGACTACCTAACCAAACTGGCCAGTTTCGGAGAAGCTCAGTCGTTGGGACTAGTCCCAGTTGAAACTCTAACCACTCTAAGCAAAAGTGAGATGGATATCGACTGGATTTTCGAAACAACCGAAGAACTAGAAATTTTATGACACCAATCAAGAACTACGTGCTCAAAGGAACACTCCCCATAGACAAGAATCAATGGGAAAACTCATTCGAAAGGCACTACAGTATGTAGTATAGGATGTGATGCTCTGCCACAGGGGATTCTCTACCACCTTGCTTAGGTGTGTGACTAATGAAGAAGCTTGAAGAATCCTTAAAGAGTTTCCTGAAGGAGAATGTGGAGATCACATTGGAGGGGAAAACCCTCACATAGAAAGTTCTTCAATATGGGTTTTTTTGGCCAACAGTAAACCACGGTGTAGTAGATTATGCCAAAGGATGCGACCAACGTGAAAGATTCGGCAAGATCAAATGAACTTCTTTGATAGAGCTGACACAGATGGTTAGCCCGTGGCATTCGCGATCTGGGGAACTGATTTGATTGGTGTATTACTAATGGCCAAAGGAGGAGCCAAATATGCTACCGTTGTTGTGGACTATTTCACCAAATGAGACGAAGCAGAATTGCTAGCCACTACTACCACAAAGAAAGTTATTAGTTTTGTACTAAAAACTTTATTTTTAGGTTTGGGGTGCCACAAAAAGTCATCATAGATAACGAGACTCAATGCGAAAGTGCGTAGTTCAAAGACTTTTGCAAATGCTATCGAATCGAGAAAATCTTTTCCACTATTTCACGCTATAGACAAATAACAAGTGGAAGCGATGAAAAAAATCATCAAGTCCACCATCCAAAAGTGTCTAATTAAAGCTAAAGGAAATTGGGTTGATGAACTTCCACTCGCGCTATGGGCTTACAGGACTATGCACAAATATACAACCGTGCACTCCCTATTTTCCTTGGCATATGGTTCAAAAGAAATGATCTCAGTCGAGCTAGAAGTACCATCTCATCGAAGAAAAAACTTTAATCAAAGGCAAAACGAGTAGCTCCTGCTTAAGTTGCTCAATATGGTGGGAAGAAGCCGTGTTAAGGACTACTGCTCATTGGAAAATGGTCGCAAGATATTTCAATTCCAAAGTCTATAACTACACTTTCGAAGTGGGAGATCTTGTCCACAAAACGGGTCTACCCTGCACCAGGAACATTTGCACCAAGCTGGGAAGGGCCCTATATTATCGGCCAGAAGGAAGGGGATGGCACATTCAAGCCAATAGCCATTGACAGAACCCAAATTCTCCAAGCTTGGAACAATGAATCACTGCGTCATTACTTTATCTAATTCTATCTTATGTATTTCCTATTTCCCACAAATAAGCCATCCTAAAATACCGAAGTCATTGTAAATAGGCAGAATATGGCCAAATTTTATTAATAAAATTTCTTTTCTTCCTGAACCTATAAAATTGTGTTTACAAAAGTAGCCTACTGAGTCGACGGGGTCAAATTGACTCAAAACTGTCCAATCATTGCTTGAGATAGTGGAACCACAATCAAGTACGCCCTATCTATCCACTGCGTCGATAGAAGCAAATCTACTCAAACCCTTCCGAATCGATGGGTTGTATCGATCCCATAACCCGCGCATTTTGTAAGCCAGGCACTCTCAAAAGCCGCACATTTCGTTAGCTATACACTCTCAAAAGTCGAGCTTTTCATAAGCTGCACACTCTTAAAAGCCACGCATTCCACGCAAGCACTACTTGATGTTGCTCCAGCACCATCAGTAAACCTTTAAGATCTTGTAATTATTGGTATTGCCCTAAAAACACTAGGAAAACTCGTCTATTGTAGGACAAACAGAATCCACACCCGCTATTAAAAGTAATTGATATAAATCCAGCAATAAAGAAAAACTAGAAACCGACAAAGAATCCTGATCATTGACCAACAAAATACCTGCAATCGAGACACTCGAGTCTAAAGTTCCCAAAGATAGGAACCGCAAAGTGGATTCGATTACAGACATTGAAGGAATTGCTTAGATCAACTGGTCATTTGTCAAGTGTTCGGAAAAAACAACTTTGTGAAGTAGGTTGCACACACATACCAACATTTAGTTGAAAGGAAAACTACTAAACGGACCCATTACTCCAAACAAAGAATTTTGGCAGTAGTAATGGATCCAGTTATAAAGTTAAAAAATTCATACATAATGAGCCAAATCAAGAAAACAAAGGCATCGTATATCGTGAAACATGGCACGACAATGTGAAGTATAGAAATTGTAGAACAAGCAATCATGCCGTGAGCACACATAAGTAGTATAAAAACAAGCTAATTATATGATAAATAAGGAAGAACACAGAAGAGATGAAAGTAGTAACATTAATCTTTTCATTTCTTATAATCTTTTCTTTACAAAGTCAGAATGTGGGGGTCATACCCATACAATATCAGCTAACAAAAAGAAAGGTAAAGATGCTACAACAACAAAATAATAAGTGCAGACTCTACACTTATCCAAAATGCATATCAAACATATCAGAACGTTACATTATCTAGCTCCACTGTCACTCGAGCCTGTCAGTGTTTCTTTCCACCACTTCCCTTCCCACATTTGGTTTAGAGTTTCTTCTTCTCAGCATCTCCACCAGGAGTTGTATCGTTGTCGAAGATATCAACTATCACTTTCATGCCTATGTGTCCTTATTCTCTAACTCCCTTGAAAGACTCCCCCTTGGTCTTGTGCTTTCAGGACTTGCGGGTGTTCCTCAAAGACTTTCTCTCCTCAATCTTTTCCCTCTTATCTGCCTCCATTTGAGTTTAGTTTTACTTAGCTAGCTATCTTCTTCTATTTTCTCTCGAGTGTTAACTGCTGTTAAATTTCCCTCTAGAGATATGGAAGGGTCGTCCAGGCAATGCAATGCAGTAATCTTCTCCGATTACGACCCTGGTTGTGAGCCAGACATGGACAAGGTGATTGAAGTAGTGAAATAGTAGTAGGCACTAGGACCGAAGAAATTGGCAATTTGATAGGTAGCGAAGACCAACCTATAAGAATAAAAATGAAAGCATTCAATTTATCTTGTTCTTGCGGCATGAGTTGAAAATTCTCAACTCAGGAGAAACAAGAAGGTTACCTACATCAGAAGTGTGACCTAGAATTTCAATATCACACTTCCTACTGTTTCCATCTTTGGATGGCTACACGATCGTTGGTGAAGTTCTAGGACCACCCAAGGCTTCCGAAATAGCTATTGAAGGGGCGGACAACAAAGTAGTACTGGTTAAACCAGGAATAGTTCCTGACTAATCACGAGGCTGCTTTGATGATTCGCCAGGCCAAGAACTAAAAGGCTTTGGTAGTGCTTTAGGTTTTCAGTAGAATCAGCGGCCTCTCACTCCCTTTCAATTCGAATAATCTTCTGACGCTCTACCAAAGCCTTCATCGACTCTTCATTGAGATAGGCATCCTCCAACTCTTTCTTGATATATACATCCCCGTTTTCTCCAAAATGGGCCAGAACTTCTTCCCAAACCACAATAAGAGTACACAGGAATTTGAGGCCTAGATAGCTGAGGCTGCCCTAATGCAGCAAGGGGTTGACGTAGAAATTCAAGATGATGTCATCCATCTTCTCCACCTTCCTTTCGAAGGTACCCCGCAGGTCTAAGTAGCCCACCATCATAGCAACCTTCTCAACTTCAAGTTGGGTCTTTTCAACGTTAAGCTATGCGACTCTTTTCGGAAGTGAAGCAGTCATTTGAGCTTGGGCAGAAATGGTCTTTTCACGAGATTCCACCATTCCCACATAACTGGTAATTATCTTTTTATGAGCTTCGACGGATTCATCATGACCAGCAATAGTTCTCTTCTAAGCTTCGATGATCTTGTCTCAAATTTTAAGCTCCCTTTTCATCTTAACCTCATCAGCATGGGCCTTCCTTATTTCATCTCTGAACATGATCCCAATTTTTGTGTGGGCCTCTTTCAATTCCTTCAACAAACCAGCGTTTCTCTTATTGCATCCCTCTCCTTTGTCGGTTGCTTAATTCTGATGTCACATTCCAATAACATGCTCTTGTAATCATCATTTTCTAACACGAAGGAAAGGATCTCTTGGTAGTTTTTACGGTTTGTGTCCACTAGTTGTTTACATAATTTCTTCCATCCTTCAGCTTTATCCAAATCACTCTGAATCACCTGGAGATAGGGCATATAAGAATCCTTGCGGATTAGATGTAGGTCATGATTAAATTTAACTCCCTTCATAAACCATCCGGGAAGTGCGGCTTCGAGCTTGGGGGACCAGACTAGAGAAAATAAGCTGGCCTCCTATAGAGGCATGAAGAACCAGAAGTAAGCACTACATGAGTTGATGGGGTCTGGGTTGATGGAGAGACTTGAACAATAGAAGTAGGAATTTTAATTCCAGCAGAGACTAGAGTCGGGGCAAATGCTTGGTGCTCGGAAGGATGAAACCACGATCTACCTTTGATTTCTTGGATGGTTCTTCCTGATCATTGAGAGTTATTTTCTTATCATAACCACTCCTATAAACTCTACCTCGATCTCTGTCATCCCGACGACCAACTTCGGCTTCTGAATCTTTTATCCTTCTCCACTCTTCCTTAGTTTCTTAGGGCTGACGGTGGCTTGAATTCCATCTTGACTCACGTTGTGCGTCTGTAAATTGTTCAAGGTCTTTATAAAGTCCACGATCTCTCATAGTACCTGATATAAAAAATAAATGAAGAACTTTAGCGATAGAAAATGAACTCAAATAATGCAAGTGCAAGTGTTGTGACCCAAGTGAAATGTGTAATGTGTCGTAGGCAGCCTAAAAGGACTTCACAAACCGAATCGGGAAGCCACTACAACGGAAGTCAGGCTAACTCTAAACACAACATGATCGGGGTAAGAAGACGATCCTTCGAAATCATCTCCCATGATTTATCGATTTTTACATAAACGTTATCCATGTCCACAAAGTTAATATTGGTTTCCGTACGTGGAGAACCATGAAGACATTCAGCTGTTGGGGGAGCATCATTGGAAATAATTTCTTCATGTGGCGAATCCGGGAGAATAGGACTCATTCCTAGAGTTTTGTCGCATTATTTAAAGTCTCCTTCACCAGAACTTGCATCAAATTCCTCATCATTAAAGGAGGAATCATAGCTACCACTGCTCTCAATTTTCCCTCCACCTTTTCCATGATCAGCACAACCTTGCCCTCACGCTGCTTGAACTTCTCTTCCCTCTCCTCCAAGATCGAAGGCATCCTAATTGGGCAATTGGCTTTGATCGTACCGCCTTTTTCTTCATGAATTTCTTTAATTGATCCACCGAATAGACCTTTTCCTTCTTGTTGATCACCCTCTTTGGAGTCATGCGTGAAGAAGTGGAGCATATTCGAATTCTAGAATGGGAAGGAGATGGAACTTCAATGGCAATGGTAGATCTCCTCAGATGCAATAATCCGTAACGAAGAAAATTCTCATCCATTAGTAAAAAATTGATAAATCTCTCTCTAGCGTCAATGGCCTTTAGAGTATGGAAGATGGGATCAAGTGATGGATCTTTGTTTGGCTTCGGAATAACTGCAAGGAGTATTCAGTCAATTAAAGTCCCGCATCATCACATTAAATCTCAACGAGTAAAAGAGAAGACTTACACCTTGTCATCCAAAGGCGACTAAATCCCTCAAGACACCTAATGAAAACATATTGGGTCTTAAACTAGTATAAATTGCTATGAAGTTGCAGCATAGTTTTGCGATTTCTTTGAGGCTCGATGATCACAAGAGATGAACATTTGTCTCTCTTCTTAAATAAGAGGAAGTATCTCAGCTCATCAACTCTTGGGGCATGATTGAGTGTCCTCATAAACAAAATATGAAGACAAGTCAAATTCGTGTATTGCGGTGAATCTGAAATGGTTCAATTCCCAAGTTCAGAAGAGTCTCTCTGAAGAAAGGATTGAAGAAGGGCACTATTCCATTTAAGCACATGTACCAATGGCAGGCAGTGTACCCCGAAGGTGGCATGTGTGCAGACTCGTTTTTCTATGGAAGACGTATGTCATCATCCAGGATGCTATATTGTAAATAAATGTTATGCAAGACTTTAGCAGAAATTATAGTGGAAGCTCTCTCCAGTGGGTTGAGTTAAATTGTAACGTTTGGAAGAGTTCGATCTACAATCGGATCAACTGGAACCAATTGACCTATTCAGCTGGTGGTGCCGAAGAAGTGGGCACTGCTGAAACCGTTTGTAAAGGCATAACTGATGTTGATTCGGCTTCCAATAGTCCTGTACTTCCTCCACTAGATTTGCAATGGGATGATGGGTGCTTCATTCTATACAAAAGAACTTGTACCGAACATAGTCAGGTAATTCTATTTATAACTAGAAGTCCCCCTAAGCTTAACTGGAAAAATATTAATTTATGCCAACTCATCGGATTTCAAGCACTAACTGGGGCAAGTCCAGTGTGTTATCTATATGGGATGGGCTCGATGTACTAACACTACAAACACTCTATCCTATGTAGATAGTTCATTCGCAGCGAAGAAAGGAAAAAGCTTTTCATATCGTTTGTTAATGTTATTCCTCTAACATTTTCCATTGCCTATTAATAATTGATAATGGATCCGCTATCCGAAGCGACATGGAAAGCTCTTCCTATACCAGGTACACTGACTATGCAGTGACATGACCAATCCAAAGTAAGAAACTATACATCAATTTATCCAAATCGAGTAGAGAATTTTTAGCATAAGTTGATTTGAGTTCTCTGAAAAGTGATAATGACATGAATTGCATACATGATGCTATCCTAAGCTAAGAAAAACTAAAATCAATCTGCAAGACATCGTGCCGGGATCAATGGTGTAACTTGGTGCAAGTTAATTCTAACTCTGTGGATGAAGATAGCAAACATGTCAAGCACTAGGGCAAAATCCCCACTTCATTCCGTAAAGAATTCAAGACTTGATTTACTATCTTCTTCCACAAAGTCACAATCTACATAAATTTTCCACTGCGTCCATCACCAACATAACTTCTTCACCAATCACTAATACTACGCCAAAATTCACATTACCAATCTCAAATTAGACGGAAAACATGATTAATTCCAATTCGCCGGTGATCCAAATTAGGCAAGATCGGTCACGATTTAGGCATGCAACATTTAAAGTGCTGGAAATAGGCTCAAAGTGGTGGTGAGGTTAGGCGGTATTGGTGGCAGAAAGCTTCGGCAGTGGAGATCGATGACGGTGATGGCATGAGCGAGAATAGGGCTTGGTGGCGTTTGGATCGGGTCGTAAGAGAAGTTAGCTAGGTTCGCAAGGGTAGTGTGAAATGATAAAGGATCGGTCTAAACAAAGTTAAGTGGGAGATTGGATGGAAGAAAATATGCCAAGTCCTTGGATCCCTAACGATCCATGGACTATGGATCGCTAGCGATCCATTAGGTTGCAATCAATTTTCTACAAATTCACTAAGCATAATCTAAGTGTTGTTTGCAAGCATTTGGAAAGAGATGGGATTGAAATTGATTTATCATTACAAGCAACGACGGTCCACATTAAAGACTCAACAGATGGTTGAATAGCCAACACCAACTTCACATGATAGCCTTAACACGATCAATTAAACTTCAGTTAAACTTCACAAAAGGGGAACGTAAAAGCAGTTACTTCCAGAGCGCACATTATTTCCAATGAGGGCATACTCTGGAGTCAAATGTTTACTGGGTTTTTAACCAAACACAACTCAACTGGAACTTGAACGTCCACATCAAGTCAAAATAACTCAAAAATCAACCAAAAGAACAAGAAGAAGAAGCTAAGAAGGACCCAAAAGAAAAGATGCAAAAATAGGCTAATAGGATAGATCAACAGTGATCCATCACCCATGGATCGCTAGTGATCCACAGAGATTGCACGTGGATCCTCCAAACCCCTTGCATCATGAACCAATATCTTTTCTAAGGATATCTATTAACCCAAAAAATGGATCAACATTCTAGTTTGAGTTTGAAAGCACTTGCTATGTACTGACAGAGCAATAATGTAAATGATAGGTATAGAAAAGAGCAGTAAAAGGAATAAGACAAGAAGATTTTTATAGTGGTTCGACTTTTAACGAAACCTACGCCCACTTTATAGTTTTTATTATAGACTGATTACTGCTATAAGTATTGTTTAGTTACAAGGCTTTTGATTGTCCTTTGCTAGATTGAATCTCCAAGGTTAGAATCCACCGGAGAATCACTGTGAATTCCTTTGGAGATTAGTTTGAGGGAGATGAAGAGTAAAGAAAGTTTTCAGCAGAGCTTCATCAACCAGTCCGAAGCAGATCATGTTTATGTTCTAGGTAGGATGGTGTTTATAGAGATCGGAGAGCTTCTAGGCCAGGCCTCTTCACTGACTGCTTACAAATGGACAAAAGATGATGCAATAAACCTTAACTCACGACCCGAGCCAAAGCCATGGATCGCCAGTGATCCATTGTCTATGGATCGCTGGCGATCCACGGATTTAGCTCATGTGCGAGCTACTTACTTAGCTCCTTTCTCCATTGCTTTACTATGCTAGCCTTCTAAGATTCTACGATCAAGTATGGATTGCTGGCGATCCATGGTATATGGATCACTGGCGATCCATACACTTGGTGTATTTTGCACTTTGTCCTCTAAGCCTTCTTTGCTTCTTCAAACCATAGCGACCCATCGATGTTTTTTGGATCGCTGGCGACCCATAGAATATATGGATCGCTAGCGATCAATGCGCTTAGAGTTTTTTAAGACTTTGATGTTCGAAATGCCTTCACTTCCTTGTATTGACGTTGTTCGTTTAATCTCGTTGTATGCTGCTTTGCTTTGATCACGATCTGCTTGTTAGTTGTGTTTAGTTGTTGATTGGACTGGACAGACACTATTCTCTTTGGTTTAGTCAAACTCGGTCATTGCTTTAGCTCTTTTTGGTTGAGTTCCAGACCATTCTGAATCTATTAAGTCGTTCTGTATTCTCTTGGATCCTGATAGGTTAAAAACCCGGATAATATTTGCCGCCCGGAGTATGTATTCATTGGAAACAAGGCGTGCTATGAAAGTTATCGTCTTTAGTTTCTGCTTCTTAAATTTCAAATAATCGTGTTATAGCTTCGCGGACGTAAGCTAAGTCATGCTGCTATCACTTAGTCTAGGTATTAGACGCTACTATTTGTCATAATGGATCAAACTTCTCTCCACGGCTTCTTGGTACAAAATAAAATAGCAAGTAGATGTCGCGATGCAAATTTGGAGTCGGGGATGGGCAATTCTATGGATCACTGGCGATTCATAGCTTGTGGATCGCTAGCGACCTGAGTACTTAGAGATTTTTAGTGTGTTTTTTATTTCCATTTTCCAATATAGCCAGTCTGTTGAATATGCAGCATATGATTTTTGTTTGATGATAATAAACATATATATATTCACTTAAATGTATTTGTTAATGTACAATTTTATTTTTCACATAATTAAATATATATTTGCTAAAAAAAATAACACAGAATTTAAATTCAAACAGATATTTTATTCAAACAAATATTTATTGCAATTTTGAATAGTACAAATATGAGCTCTTACTATATACACAAAATTTCGATTACAATACATTTCAATTTACATAACTTTCCTCACTACATATCACTCGTTCACTCATATTTTATCTTCGACTCTGCTCCAGCCTGAATCCAACATCTCAGTATAAAGCAATGCAAAACTTTCAGACGAACACAGCATATGTTGAACCAAGTGGATCAACACCTCAAGTACAAAGCAGGTTAAATATTGCAATGCAGACAACCAGAACAAAGCAAGCCTGGCAACATGGAAGCAAATGCAAACTAGTTCGAAGCAAAAACAAAGTACAGACTTACATCAAAACACACACATATATACATACATAAATGTATGTATGTATGTATTTATGTACACAAGTGGAGATGACACTGCAATTACCATTGAACACAGTCTCGACCAAAACAAACAAATCAGTCCAGGATCTCAATAACCACTGCAACTTCAAGTAGAATCATAAGCATACGTATATACATGAGTACAAAACATGTATACATATGCTTATGGACATGATTCAAAGCATCATCAATAAACCAAATCTAAATATAGTGAATTACAACATCCAGACAATTTTCTAAAACATGCAAGTGAAGCCTCAATCAAGCTCCACATAAAACTAGACTGCATAATGAACACAAGTGTCTCAAAGCATATGATGCAATACAACTGAATACAAGTGCATATATACAATAAGAACATGACTTAAAACATCATCAATGAAGACCAAAAAATCATATGCAGACACTACATGAACTGGCTTGAAGACTAGATATAAGAAAACAATGAAGCAACAAGAGCTATAGTTTCAAGTCCACAGCAACATCGAGTATGCCTGACCTCAGATGCAATGCACATGAATAAAAAGAAAGTAACAAATATGCTCAGCTCTAACAAGAACTAAATGAATACATACATACATAAATGTATGTATGTATACAAATGGAAATGACTAGAATTACAAAGAGCAACAATCATGATGATGTACAACAAAGAGGACTGCAACTACATACATACACACACATACATATGTATGTATGTACATGTATGGTGATAAAAAAAGTAGAAACATATCAAATCGTTCAAGAGGAACAGAAATACACATGACTCGAAGCAACCAAACTATAATGAACCAGACAAACAAAACAACTGTGATCACATATAAGTGAGCACAAAATAGTGTAGCAATCATTTTTTACTCACAAACACACATGTATAAATATATACTTATATATGTATACACAGAACCAATTGTAGTGAATTTCAAATTGATCAAGCCGAAAAAGTCAGCAAGTAACAGAGTATTTAACAATTTAACAAAATCAAGGCCGAGACAAAAATCAATCAAATGATCATATGTTCCAGGTCTAACAATTTTCCAGGTAGCAGTTTCAAATCAAGTCAATGTCGCAGGAATTTCTATCTGAACATGTCAGATTTTAAAAATAACAAAGTCAAAGCCATGGTGACCAAGGTGATAAACAGAATCGATCAAATTAGAATCAAAGCCGTAGTAATAAAGCAAGGACATCAGAAATGTATTCGAATTGAACCAGTCAGAATATATCACAAACTTTCAAGTTAAATTGAGTGACCAAGCATATCAAATTGAAGAAATCAAATAAAATATATACGAACGAGATTATAGGATTTCGAATCCCCCAAAATCATCATCGTCATGAAATTCATTCGAGTTCAAGCAAATAAGAGAGCTAATCACTAAAATAATCAAACAAATAACTTGAATCTAAGTCGAGCATAATCAAAGTCAAAAAGGAATATCACGTACCAATTTTAAGCTAAGTATACGTGCTTGAAAATTTGAAGCAGCCATGAACAAATTAATCGATTGAAGAAAGCATTCGAAGTAACATTCAATCAACAACTGAAGTCAGCGTGCTCAATTTCTCACGATGGAGCATCTCAAGTCAAGGAATCTCGCCTTACCATACTTAGTAGCTAATATGAGAACTTCACAATGGCCAGGGATGAAAATATCAAAGAGATGTATGGACGACTTTCCAATATTGTATACAAATCAAAAGCACTTGAAAAATCATACATAGAGTTGGAAATAGTCCGAAAAATCCTCATAGTCCTTCCATGAAGTTTTGAAGCAAAAGTTACAGCCATTCAAGAATCAAAAGATTTGAAACAAATCAAAGTTGAAGAACTCATCGGAAATCTCACCACTTATGAGCTAGAAATGAAATTCAAGGAGAGAAGGAGGTGATACACGAAAGAAATCAATAGCTCTTAAAGGAACAACGGAAAGTGATGATGATGATGGAGCAGTTGAGCTGGCACAACTAATAATGAGATTCAAAAAGTGGAACTGCAAATACGGAAATCCTGCTCTAAATCAACAATTGAAAAGTAGAATAGTCAAAGCACTAGACAACTCAGAAGAACAGGAGATCATTTGTCACAAGTGCCAAAAACCCAGTCATATCAAGCCCAATTGTCCTCAAAATCGATTCAGCCATGAAAAGAAATAGAAAAGGAGAAGTTTTGCAGCCACTTGGGATGAAACTGATGAAGATGATAAAAGCACTGGCAGTGAGAGCGAGGAAGTAGAACTGTGCCTTCGAGGTGATATAACTGACAATGATGACGACGGGCCAAGCGAGGTATCAAAACTTACTCATTCAGAATTACTTATATATTTTCACGAAGTAAATGACTATTTCGAAAGACTTAGGTAGAAATATGCTAAAATTGAATCATAAAGAGATACTTTGATAGATTTAAATATACAGCTTGATCAATTGGTTAAAAGCTATCAAACCAAAAGCCCTAAGTGTGATAAGTGTCCATCATTTGAAGTAAAGATTAAAAAATCAGAAACTAAAATTAAATCGCTTGAAAGAAAGTGAAAATAATAAGATAGAAAATTCTATTAAAAAGTGCACTCAATTATTGAATGAAAATGAATCTCTCAAAACACAAGTCCAACAATTGTCTACAACTTTAGGAAAATTTTCCAAAGGAGAAAGATCGTTAATTATGCTATTAGGGAAACAAACTTTTAATACAGATAGATAAGGACTTGGATACAATCAGCCTGAACTTGTTAGAAGCAAAATTAATCAAGTCAAATTTGATTGCACAATTTGTAGAAAACTTGGTCACAATCAAAAAATTGTTGGTATAGACCCAAAAAAGTAAAAACCATACCAATTTGGGTTCCTAAAGGCACGTATATAAAATCACTTAAAGTAAACAAATCTGGATGCCAAAAGGAACAAATATAAATAGTCTTGGGTCTATACAAACATATTTTTCAAAATCTTTTGCCACTGACAACCCTGGGCCTATAAAAACAAATAGGTCACAAAGATATTTTCTCGATAGGTATGGCGACAGGTTAAGGAACAACAACAGTGTTACCTAGATTCTGGCTGTTCTAGGCACACAATGGGTGACAAATCAAAGTTTCTTAGCCTAGTATAAAGGTGGCAGAATCACAATGGACAACAACGAAAAAAATTATCGACAAAGGTAAAATAAGTAACAGTACATTTATTTTGAACGATTTATTAAATGTAAAATTCTACACCATAATCTGATTTAAATTCAGCCAGCTATGTGATAATGAAATAAATGATTTCGATTTTAAAGATGTTGACCAATCATCTTTGAACTACTTTATATAGATTTGCTTGGACTAACAATGTGGTTGATGGTTACTCAAGGTACACGTGGATATATTTGTTTATCACATTCTAATACTATGTTCATTGTTTGTTTATCTGCACGGCTTCAATTCTAATCCAAAAAGAATTTCACTTAAAAGCTGTGAAAAGATTTTAAGGAATTTGTTGCAACTTCATGATATGGTCTACGATATCTAATGATAAATTTGTGTCAACAAGAAATTCAGATGCAGATTCACTGGTAATCTAGTTGATAGAAAAATTACCAGTCGAACGTGTTTTATATAGAGACACTCATTAGCTGCATCACATTTTCAAAAAAAAGAAAAAATATCTGCGTATGTTTTATTTCAAATAATTTTCAATTAGCAGAAAATTTTCTTATAAAACCCCTTCCAGAAAATAGTTAATCTAACTCCCTACTGATTATCAAAAAGATAAATAGTGATTAAAAAAAGTGATGAGTGTTGATATTAATCATATATTATAACTTGAGACATTATGTCTAGTAAATTTCTTTAAAAACTTTAAACAAGATTTGTAATAACTTTTGATGGGTAAAAATTCTATGACCATCTCTATTGCTATCATATATCTAACGACCATCACTTATAAAAATGCAATATAGTATGTCAATATGTGGTATTTTAAACGGAAAATCATTTGTTTTTCATTTTATTATATTTTTAGTAATAAAAAACATCCAAAGTATTCACTCTCATTTAAAAGTCCTCACGATTATGCATGGGTGAATTACTAGGAATTTTTGATTATGCGCTTTCATGCTCATTTAGAAGTCCTCATGGTTATGCATGTATGGAACACATATCAAAATTGATTATTAAATAGACAAGTTGATTCTAATCCCGTTAAAAATTCCTCACGGTTATGCATGGTTAGGAAATGCTTGAATTTATTTTTTATTTTTTTAAAATTGGAAATAATACTAATCTCATTTAAAAGTCCTAACGGTTATGCATGGTTAGTAAATATTCAAAGTCCTGATATAAATATACCACAAATAGACGCAACTATATGGTTTTTTTCATCCCTATCATTCTAAAGTGGAATATGCACCTAATAGAATATTTATGATTTTTGTTTGATTTTTTATTGAAATTTAATAATTATACTCGATTGAGTATTAATGTTGTATTAATGTCTATCACTTTATCTTTATTTTTCTAACACTATTACTCTTTTGCTGATAACGAAAGGGGGAGTGAAAAGTTAAGATTTTGGCAAACAAAGGTTAAATATTTTATTTTGTATTTTCTATTTGCGTCTAGGTTCATTTGCATATTTTTATTTATTTTCATGCATGTATGAAGGGGGCTTTGCTGTAGAGAGGGAGCATTCAAATGGGGAGAGCAAATTGAATGATTGAATACATTTAATATTTTCAAAATCTTAAATATATGTTTGTTGTCATCAAAAAGGGAGATTATTGAATATGCTAGTATATGATTTTTGTTTGATGATAATAAACATATATATATATATTCATTTAAATGTATTTGTTAATTGTTCACATAATTAAATAAATATTTGTTGAACAAAATAAATAACACAGAATTTAAATTCAAACTGATATTTTATTCAAACAAATATTTATTACAATTTTGAATAGTACAAATTTGAGCTTTCACTATATACACAAAATTTCAATTACAATACATTCCAATTTACATAACTTTTATCACTACATATCACTCGTTCACTCATATTTTATCTTCGACTCTGCTCTGGCCAGAATCCAGCATCTCAGTTATCTGCAAAATAAACATTAACGTACTAAAATTGAAAAAGAAATATTTGTGTAGTGTAAAATAAAATGTGTATTTTGAAAATGTTATTTGCCTCAGTTATTTAGGTTGTTCGTCGTCATATTCATTTTTGAGTTCATCATACACGAACATCTTGTGACATGCACAGTGTCTCATTGTACATGCCACAAGGCCGTGTACACCGATATACACTTGATAAAACAGCAAGGATAGGTGAGCACAAGGTCAAACCTAATCGAAAGATAGGTTCAACTCAAGTGCAATACAAATAAAGTCACGATACGAGCACAAGGTCAAATCCAAGCCAAAGCTAGGTTCAACTCAAGTGTAGTATAAATACATCACAAAATTGTCGAGTACAAGAATCCAAAAACCAACATAAAACAAACCTTGACCAAAAATTAAATGTGCACTTGAACCCAGACTGGTTAGAGAAACCAAAATGCACATGACTTCAAGAACAGACAAAACCCTAAATGGCCAGACTCACAATTTCCAAATGAACATGTTCAATTGAAAATTAGAGATTCAGGCATGTGCACCAGAATTGAAAACAAAGCAATGTAAAACTTTTAGATGAACACAGCATATGTTCAACCGAGTGGGTCAACACCTTAAGTACAAAGTAGGTTGCATATTGCAATGCAGTCAACCAGAACAAAGCAAGCCTGGAAACATAGAAGAAAATGCAAACTAGCTCGAAGCAACAATAAAGGGCAGACTTACATCAAAACACACACATATATACATACATAAGTATGTATGTATGTATGTATGTATGTATACAAGTGGAGATGACATTGCAGCTACCAATTGAACATAGTCTAGACCAAAACAAACAAATCAGTCCAGGCTCTCAATAACCAGTGCAACTTAAAGCATAATCACAAGCATACATATATACAAGAGTAAATAACATGTATACATATGCTTATGGACCTGACTCAAACCATCATCAATAAAACCAAAGCTCAATACAGTGAATTACGACATCTAGAAAATTTTATAAAGCATGCTAGTGAAGCCTCAATCAAGCTCCACATAAAACCAGACTACATAATGAACACAAGTGACTCAAAGCACATGATGCAATACAACTGAATATAAGTGCAGATATACAACATGTCATGACTCAGAATACTATCATTAAAGACCAGAAAATCAAGCGTAGACACTGCATGAACTGGCTCGAAGACCAGACATAAGAAAACAATGAAGCAACCAAAGCTATAGTTTCAAGTCTACAACAACATCGAGTATGCCTGACCTCAAATGTAATGCACATGAATCAAAAGAAAGGAACAAATATGCTTAGCTCTAACAAGAACTAAATGAATACACACATATATACATATATAATTGTATGTATGTATACAAATGGAAATGACCCGAATTACAAAGAGCAACAAGCATGATGATATACAACATAAAGGACTGCAACAACACATATACACACACATACATATGTATGTATGTACATATATGGTGATAACACAGGTATAAACATATCAAAGCATTCAAGAGGAACAGAAATACACATGACTCAAATCAACTAGACAACAATGAACTAGACAAAAAAACGGTTGTGATCACATATAAGTGAGCACAAAATAGTGCAGCAGTCAGTTTCTACTCACAAACACACATGTATATATGTATACTTATATACGTATACACAGAACCAGCCGTAGTGAATTTCAAATTGATTAAGCCGAAATAGTCAGCAAGTAACAGAGCATTTAACAATTTAACAAAGTCAAGGCCGAGACAAAAATCAATCAAATGATCAAATGTTCCAAGTCGAACAATTTTCCAAGTAGTAGTTTCAAATCAAGTCAATGTCGCAGGAATTTCTATCTGAACATGTCAGATTTTAAAAATAACAAAGTCAAAGCCATGGTGACCAAAGTGATAACAAGAATCGATCAAATTAGAATCAAAGCTGTTGTAATAAAGGAAGGACATCCCAAAAAAATTCGAAATTGAACCAGTCAGAATATATCACAAACATTCAAGTTAAATCGAAAGGCCAAGTATATCTAATTGAAGAAATAAGATAAAATATATACGAACGAGATTATAGGATTTCGAATCCTATTCAACCCAATCTCATCAACGGCATGAAATTCATTCGAGTTCAAGAAAATAAGAGAGCTAATCACCGAAGTAAATCAAACAAATAACTCAAATCTAGGTCGAGCATAATCAAATTCGAAAAAGAATATCACATACCAATTTTAAACCAAATATATGCACTTGAAAATTTGAAGCAGCCGTGAACAAATTAATCGATCAAAGAAAGCATTCGAAGTATCATTCAATCAAAAATTAAAGTCGGCATGCTCAATTTCTCAAAAGCCCTATTTTTGAACAAAGAGGAATGAACAAAAGAAGCAGCCATTTTTTAACGCAATAGATACGGGCCAAAGAAATAAATAAGGGAAAAGGGGGAATAGTTTTTATCACTTAAGTCTTTTGGGATAGCTTTTATTTACGTTTGGGTTTTAACTATTATATAAGGCTTTTAGTTTTTAAATTAGGGTTTTATTGTTTTAGTTATTTTTATTTTGTATTTCTCTATTAAACTTTTTCAAAGTCTAGTCGTGTGACTAGGGGACGAACTACGGTGGTGTAGTTCGAGAATTCGCAACTCAATAGCTAAGTTGCGGCAGGGTTTTGAGCATAGAGTTAGGTTAGTCGATAGCGGGTGTTGCGAGTCTACTGTATAAGCGTCTGACTACTTAATTTCTAGTAGAAACCTTGGATGCAGCACGTATGCAGGGTTACGTCGGAGCTGGGTAAATATGTCTTGTTCTATTTCTGCTTTTAATATTCTACTATTATCTGTGATGCTATTATTCTGCTATTTTCTGTGCTGCAATTATGTTGTATACTTCCGCATTAAATTTTTATAATTATTAGTATCACCCTATTCACCCCCTATAGGGTGAAATCGAACCTACACAGTCGAGCCAAGCCATTTGCTCACTTTCATGCGACCTAATTCCTTTCTTCTTTCATGCGATCTAACTACTTAGCCGCAATTTGATTCAAGCCTTCGATCCATCGACCTGCAACGGTTCTAGCCTTCACGTGTATGACCCAATTCATCACTTTCACGAGCTTGATATTGCCTAAAGCTGTGAATCCTTCTTCGTTGCCACAACCCTAGTTCGCCACTACCTACAAACCACTATCGACCCTAGTTTTGCTTTCACCTTGGGTCGCCTCTAACCTATCCTTAGATTGCGACCGTTTCAGTGTAGTTTGCCAATCTCAAAGCTTCAATCAATTTTAATTTAGGTCGTTAATCTAAGGTGGGTTTGCCGATTACAACGTTCTTTTAATGATTTGGTGGCGAGGTTGCATTCGTGATGTTTGTCATGAAGAGTTTGAGTTGATTGCGGCTTAATGGAGGAAGATAGTAAATCGAGTCTTGAGTTTCTCCCAAGTCGACATTCAGGCCTTGTCCAGTCCTTGACACGTTTTTCTATCTTCATCCATTAAGCCAGAATTGACTTGTATCAATTTTCATAGCTGATATTTCATGACATGTCACAAATTAGTCCTGGCTCTTCTGAAGAATTTGGACTTGTCTTACTTGCTTTTTGCACGCTCAGTGTCCATGTAATGAAAAGAATCTTCCGCGTCGCTTCGAACAATGGACTATTATTGATCGTTGATTGATAACGGGTAAGTGTAGAGGAAGTAAAAATAAATAGAAACGGTGTGGGAAGTCCTTTTCCTTCTCCACTATGAGTGAACAATCTACAAGGGATAGAGCGTTTGTAGTGTTTTGGACACCGAGCTCACACCCTGTAGACAGCACACTGCATTTGCCCCGGTACATACTTGAAATCCATTGTGTTGGCATGAATCAATGTCTCTTCGGAATTCAAGTGTTGTTGGGGAAACTTTTTGTTTAGAATAGAATTACCTAACCATTTTGGATGCGAATTATGTTGTTTTAGAACGAAGCATTCATCTTTGGGCCGTAAATCAAACGGAGGAAACTCGACACTTTCAGCAACCGAGTCGTCGTTTGTTGCCTTTTCTCCTTCCACTTCATAGGCAGAATATGGCCAGTTGGTCCCAGTAGGTCCGGTCTTGGATCGAACTCCTCCCAGTTTAGGGTTCTTCTCAAGCTGCCAGAAAGTGCTTCTTTTATGGTTTCTGTTAAGGTCCTGCATAATATCTGTGTGCAATACGGCATGACAAAGGAAGACGTGCGCCTTCTAGAAAAGAACGAGTCTGCCCACATGCCTCCTCCGAGATATACCGCTTGCCATCGGTATTTGTGTCTAAATGGAGCTGTGCCCATTTTTAATGACTTTTGCACGAGACTTTTTTGAATCTAGGCATTGCCTCATTCACGATTCATCCCAACGGCTACGCCATCCTAACTTGTTGCATGTCCTTTTCATGCACACAATCAATTGCGCTCCAAGCTTCGACGAGTTACGAATCTTTTTCATTCAAGAGAAGGGATGAATGTCCGTCTCTGGTCGTAATCGAAGCTCAAATGAATCGCAAAATCGTATTATGACTGCAGAGAAACATGTCCCAGTTTAAGACCCAATATTTCTCCATCAGTCACCCCGAAGGGTTTAACCATCTGTGAATAATGGGGGATAAGTTCTTTTCCTTATTTATTGAGTTCCAGCATATTGTTGTAGAGCTTCTAACAAGTCGAACGTTTCTTGCAGTTACCCCGAGGCCGAATAGGGACCTATCTCTTGATGAAGTTTGTTGAACCCTAAAGGCTATCGATATTGAGGAGAGGTCCGTTAATGTTTTGCTGACTGATGAGAACTTACTCTAATATGGATTATTAGATCGGAGGAGGTCCGTCGTTCCATCTGAAGCCCTCTCTACTTTTCGTCTAGGGTTCGCATGCGATCCACTTCCTCTTCTCACGGGTCTGAAAAAATGCTTCTCAAGAGAGAGAGGACTTATTTGGAGAATCGGGCAAGGAAGCTCATGACGGAAGGGACGCTGCTGCGACCGGAGTTATCCACCCGGCCAGAATGCCTTTGATCCCAGAGGAAGGAGAAAAAGACCTTAATTAGAGGGAAGGCAAAGTCTCACTGGACTTAGAAAACGAGGAAGGGGAAGTTGGAGGCAGTAGCGACGAGTCCACTTCTAGCGATGACTTCTACGTAGAACCCAATGATGGGAATTCTAAATCATGTGACGAGTCTCCAGGGATGAGCCCCGTTATTCCAAGCTCGCCTCCTCCAGACACAAGTGATAAAGACAATGCCCCAGGGATCGGGGGACGTCAGGATTCTCCGAGCAAAGATGCTAGCATGGAGTTTGGTGATTTGGGCGATGTTTACGTTGACTTTGATGCGCTTATCGGGGAAGATTTTAGATTTAAGGAGGTGCCCCCTCATTGGAGCCATGTTGCATCAGAAGTTAGCCGATTGGCTTCGCGGTGCCTGCCCGACCCAGTTTGTGACGTTATTTTAGGCTATCCTTCCAAACACACCATACGCTTCACTATAGTCACACTCACTTGTACATACACTTTCCTTGTTTTATTTTCCATTTCTAAAGCCTTTTATTTATGCTTCATATCGGGTATGATGAGTGGACGCGGTCTTTATGATGACTTCGAGGAATTCATCGACTCATAGTGCTGGTCCAAGCATTCTTTCGGGCGTCACCAGCCACGAGAGATGGAGGAAGAGTATAGAAGACGAAAGGATCTAGAGGCCGAAACCCGTCGCCAATATGAAATAGAGTAGGGTTGTTCAAACAAAGGCAGGTATGAGATGAGAGGGAGGAGCCATCGAAGAGGTCGAAATTTGGTCACCGTACCTATTCTTTAAAACAACAAGCTTTTGCTCTGACACGCTCTTTAACGGGTTAGGAAATCTCCGTTACTTTTGCCCCTATTCCACCTTCGACTTACATCACATCATCATCTATTGTGCTTACCGTCGGTGCTTCACGTCCCCACCAGAGATCTACCTATATTCTTCTGTTGGGTCCTCCTAAGCTTGAGGCGGCGCTCCTTGGGTAGTTTCCAAAGTGGGTTAAGTTTGATTGTGATCTCCATCCATTCCATAGAGATTCTTACATGCCATATCTTCAGGCTATCCAAAGCAATTTAGAACAAGCTGAAGGGTGGGAGAAATTTTGTAAGCAACTGGCACATACATATCGCAACAACTACTAGGAAATCCTCTCTTTGGAGGTAGCGAAGGATGATTTTGAAAGACCATTGACTGAACATGATGCCAGGGTTAAACAGCTGGAAAAGGAGAAAGAAGTGGTGCTGTGAGAAAGCAAAAGGAATGTCGGCTTACTGAAAGAAGTGAAAGAGGCCTACGAGAGGATTGATATCGTCTATAGGGATGAAATAAAGAAGGCTCGTGCCAAGGAGGCCAAATTAAAATAGGAGGAGGCTACTTGTAGCACAATTATTGAAGCTCGGAAGGAAAATATCTCCAACCATGACCTTGTCGTTGAGGGGCACAATAAGACCGTCTCTGATCAGGCTAAGACGATTGCCCGACCGTAGGACCAAGTTGCGCAGCTTAGCGCTGATAAGTCTCATGTTGAGGTTGAGAAGGCCGTTGTTACGGTGGATTATTTGGAGCTTCAAAATGCTTTCAGGAGGAAGATGGAAAAAAATGGACGAGACCATCCTTAATTTTTATGTCAATTCTCCACTTCATTAGGGGAGCCTTAGCTACTTGGGCATGAAATTTCCACGCACTATCACTATGGTCTGGGAAGAAATCTTAACCCACTTTCATGAAAACGATGATGTTTATTCCAGGAGAGAGTTAGCGAACGCCAACCTTAATGAAGAACCAAAGAAAGCTTTGATGGAGGGCCAAGAGATTTTACGGATCGAGAGGGAGAAAGAAGCTGTAGATGCTGCTATGACCTTTGCCCCTGATGTGCTTACGAGCCTTTTATTTCTGGTGCCGACGAGCCACCGGAGCAGTCCCACAATCTACCAACAAGTTTTGGGCTTGAGGCTTCCCCTCAGATTGTAAAGCCATCTAAGGAGGCTGAAGGCGGTGAATACGAAGTATTCTTAGTCACTCTTTCGGTGTAGGTAATCCTCTCGCTTCTCCCAAGTCCGGGAGTCTTCAGCTTACGCCGCAAGATCAGGAAGAATTTAATGCTTTCATTTTTGATCTTATAGGTCCATCTACCTTTTCCATTGTTGTTCCAGCTTCCTCGATGCCTAGACCTGCTGCTATTTCCACAGTCTCCATGCTCGTTCCGTTCTAATCTCTATTTCCATGTCTGGCTCACAACCGGGGCTGAAGTTTGAAAAGATAGTCACACTGCATGGCTTGGATGACCCTTCTATCTCTTTGAAAGGTGACGTAACAGTGGAAGAAGTTAAGGAGCAAGAAGTTCAAATGGAGCAGCCTCGAAAGACTCAAAAATGAATTGGTCGCTATCAAGAAAGAGAAGGTTGAAGCGATCAAAGCCTCAAAGAGATCCCGCAAGTCACGGAAGTGCAAAGCGAAGGCGAATCTTCTAAGAAGGCTGTAGAGCAAGAGGAGCATGTTAGCTCTAAGGAGTTTGTTGATATTACTAGCAGCGACAACACCCTCAAGACGAGGCAGAAACTTCGAACAAAGAGCGGAAAGGCGAGTGGTGGAGAAGCATTGAGGCATTTGGGTGGTGACCGATCTGAATTGGGATCTTTTTGAGTCGTTTTGTTCAAGTGTAGAATCTGCACTTAGTGTTTTTATTGTGGAGTTTATATTTTCCTTTTGTTGGCCAATGTTGTATGGGTACGACCCCCGCGTTTTGACCCTATATAAAAGAAAATTATAAGCAATACATTGATATTTTGACTGTATTCTTATTTGTCTATTCATATGTGTTTTGTGCACTTGTGCTTGTTTTGTTTACACTTATCCAGTTCTTGTGATTACCACCAAAATTCTTTATTTGAAGTAATTATTCTTTGTTTGGAGTAACAGAACTTGTGAACTTATCGTTTTTATGTGTTTTTATTTAAGTGCGGGTGCATGCCTCCTAGTTCACAGGGCTGTTTACTTAAGACAATTGATAAATGACCGATAGCTTAGGGTTTAAATCGTCTGCATATTAACACTTGAAATTTAACTAAATAACAACTCGATTCTTCTTTTTTCCAGAAGTTTTGTGGCTTGAACACATAGTCCGAGTTTTTTTCAATATTTGTGTAACTATGCATCATACGCATGTTTGGCTCTGTGGGCAGTTGCATATTGTCGATGTTTAAATGTTATAGTTTGTAGCACTCCGATTTTGTTGGAGTCGTCCCTATTGTTTCAAATAGTGGGAGTGGCTTGATTCTGGTTATTCCTGTATGGATAAGTTTCTTGACATTGCCGAGGAAATTTCGGGACTTGAAAGTGCGCATTGCTTACAAGATGCGTGGATTTTAGGATTGATATGTCCCATCGATTTGGAATGCTATTGGCGCTCCTCTATGTTGCCTATCTTCGGGCAGGTGAGATGTTTATGTTTTAGGAGTGTGATTTCATGGCTTTGGGAGTTAATGCACGACTTATGAAATGCATGGCTTTTCGGACTGATAAGTGAGGGTTTGAGTTTTAAGAGTCGGTGCACAACTTATGCAATGCAGCTTTTTGTACTCCTCGGTGTTGCCTATCTTTGAGCAATGTGAGGAATGTAATTTTTTAAGAGTCGGTGCTTGAGTTATGGAGTGTGTGGCTTTTCGTACTCCTTGGTGTTTCCCATCTTCGGGCAATGTGAGAGGTTGGTATTTTGAAATTTAAAGCACGGCTTATGAAGTGCACGGCTTTTCATACTCCTCAATGTTGCATATCTTCAGGCAACGTGAGGAGTGTAATTTTTAAGAGTTAGTGCGTGACTTATGGAGTTTGCGACTTTTCATATTCCTTGGTGTCGCCTATCTTCGAGCAATGAGAGGGGCTGGTATTTTGGAATTCAGTGTGCATCTTATGAAGTGTGTGACTTTTCATACTCCTCAATGTTGCCTATCTTTGGGCAAAGTGAGGAGTGTTTATTTTAGCCTTCCTGATGTCCCTGGAGCAACACCAGTTTTTAGAAGGCAAAGATCGTGTTTCGTCGGTCTAATGGTTTGAGTCGATTTCTTTCCGTCGACCAAATGGGTAGTTATTGTGAATATAGTTTTGTTGGTTCAAAAAGCGAATCAAATTTTATTAAGGAAAGCAGGTAGACTTTTTCCTATTTACAATGACCCCGTCATTCCGGGATGGCTTATTTGTGATTCGTTATTCCCTACCTTGGAAATTTGGATTCCGTCGACGGTTATTAACCTGAAAGTTCCATCCCTTAGCTTTTGATTGATGACGTATGGTCTTTCTTAGTTTGGTCCGAAGGACCCTGAAATGGGGTAGACTTGCTTGAGCATGAGATCTCCCACTTCGAAGGTTTAGTTGTGAACTTTGGATTTGAAGTACCGTGCGACCCTTTTTTGGTGAGCGGTGGTTCTCAACTTGGCTTATTCTGTTCTTTCATCGATCATATCTAGCAATTCGAGTAGGAGCTGCTTGTTTTGCTTCTGATTGAAATTTTTCCTTCAGTCATGAATCATTGCTTTTGAGCCATACGCCAAAATGAATGGAGTGTGGTCGGTTGCCTCTTTATGGGTAGTTCTGTAAGCTCATAATGCGAGTGTAAGTTCATCAACCCAGTTTTCTTTTGCTTTGGTTAGTCGCTTTTTGATGGTAGACTTAATGATCTTGTTTATCGCTTCCACTTGTCAATTTGCGTCTAGATGAGCTACTGCGTAGAGGCTCTTCTCAATTTGAAAGCATTTGCAGAAGTCTTAGAACTCGATGCTTTCAAATTGAGCTCCATTGTCAGTGATGATTTTCTGCGGCACACCAAACTTACAAATAATGTTTTTAGTAACAAAGTTAATGACTTTCTTTGTGGTTATGGTGGCCAATGGTTCCGCTTCTGCCCATTTTCGTGAAATAATCAATGGTAACTATAGCATATTTGGCCCCTCCTTTTGTTATTGGCAGGACTCCAATTAAGTCGATTCTCCATATTGCAAATGGCCATAGACTGACCATCTGTGTTAGCTCTATTGAAGGAGTTCTTTTAAATTTTCCGAATCTTTAGCAGCGATCATTGTTTCGGGCGTACCCTGTAGCATCATGGTTTATTTTTAGCCAGAAGTATCCATAATGGAGGATGTTCTTTGCAAGGGTTTTCCCCCCGTCTTGGTCTTCGCATTCACCTTCATGCACTTCCTTTAGGATTCATCGAGCGTCGTCATTGGATACACATCTAAGAAAAGGGGTTGAGGATTCCCCTTGATAGAGTACTCCGTCTTGTATCATGAATCGCGGTGCCTTTCGAAGAAGCTTTTTCCATTGATTCTGGTCTATTGGAAGAGTCCTTGCAAGTTAATATTCCTTAATAGGTGTCATCCACGTAACTAGTTCGATGGTGATTTCAAGGATCTAATCGACATCGATTTCATCTATGCTTAGTTTGGATAGAATTTCAATTGGGACTAGCCCTAATGATTGAGTTTCTCCTGAGTTTGCCAGTTTAGCCAAATAATATGCCTTGATGTTTTACTCCAGTGGAATGTGAGTTATGGTGTAATGTTCGATGTCGCTTAGCAGTTTTTGCACTTTGGACAGGTATGGGGCAAGATTCTCTCCTCGAACCTGATATTCCCCTTTTAGTTGACAGGCGACCAGTAGGGAGTCGCTATATATGTGAGCGGATTTTATCTTGAGCTCTTCCACAACTTTTAGACCTGTAATCAGTGCTTCGTATTCCGCTTCATTTTTTGTAGCAAGGAATTCCAAGCGCAAAGCGTAGCAAATAGCTCGTCCTTTGAGCGTTTCAAGCACTACTCTTGCCCCCAAATAGAGGTTGTTGGATGCTCCATCGATAAAGAGTCTCCATTGCGTGTCTACTTCCAGTTGTGCTTCTTCCTTGTCATCCCTTATAGCAAATTCGACGATGAAGTCTAATAACGCTTGCCTATTGATGGATTTTCTTGGGTGGTATGTGATGTCATATTGACTTAGTTCGATATTCCACTTGAGAAGTCATCCAGAAGTTTCAGTCGACATAACTCTTGCTTCAGGGGCTGCTTAGTCAACACTTTAATTGGATGAGCCTGAAAGTATGGTCGTAACTTCCTAGATGCGATCAAGAGGCAATATGCTAGTTTTTCCAATTTTGGGTAGTTCTTCTTAGCTCCAATGAACCGCTTGCTAATGTAATAGATGGATCTCTGGATTTTTGCTTCTTCATGCACAAGGGCAACACTAAATGCATGGGGTGAGATTGCTAAGTAAATGAGCAGGTCTTCTCCATCCATAGGCTTTAATAGGATTGGCCAAGCTTCCATGTGCCACAGCAATTCTCCGAATGTTGTTTGACAAGCTTCACTCCATTCTAAGTTCTTCTTTCCTTTCTTCAGTGCATCGAAGAATGGTATACACTTATCGGTTGCTTTTAAGATAAGTCGACTTAGTGTTGCGACTTTTCCGTCTAAGCTTTGTAGTTCCTTCTTATTCTTCATAGCTTGGACTTCCTATAATGCCGTTATTTATTTTGTATTTGCTTCGATGCCCCTGGAATTTACGATAAATCCTATGAATTTTCTAGAGGCAACTCCAAAGTGACATGTGAGTGGATTGATGTTCATTTTGTATTTTTGGGGTATTTCGAACATTTCAGCAAGGTTCTCCAGGTGGTAGCAGCTGCTTACGATTTGACCAACATATCGTCTACATAAACCACCATAGTTTTCCCAATTTGGAGCTTGAACATGGTGTTCACCAACCTTTAGTAAGTTTCTCCAGTGTTCTTTAAGCCGAATGGCATTACCCTGTAGTAGTATAGGCCTAGGTCGGCTATAAAGCTGGTGTTTTCTTGGTTAGTCTCATGCATTAGGATTTGGTTGTACCCGGAGTATGCGTCCATGAACGGTAGCAACTCGTGCCCTGCCGTTCCATCCACAAGCTGGTCTATTTTGGGGAGAGGAAAGCCTTCTTTCGGGCAAGCTTTTTTTAAGTCTGAGTAATCGATATAGTTTTGCCACTTCCCATTGGTCTTTTTGGCTAAGACCGGGTTGATACCCATTCAGGATAGGTTGCATCATGAATAAAACCATTGGCCATTAACTTGTCCACCTCTTCTCTTAGCGTCTTGGACCGTTTTGGACCCAGGTTGCGCCTCTTTTTCTTTACTGGTGTGAACTTAGGGTCAATGTTGATCATGTGACATGCGATTTCTAGAGAAACTTGATACATATCGGAATGCGTCAATGCGAACACATCCAAGCTGGTGCGAAGAAATTTAGTAAGCTCCAAACGCATCTTGTTTCCAAGGTATGATCCAATTTTCAAGGCTTTAGTTGGGTCGTCCATATCGACCGAGAAAGACACCGCTAATTCTACCGGTGCTGTCAGTTTCTCCCCTGAATTCTTCTTTCTAGGGTCCAAAGCCTTATTGAATCGGCTGTGGTCCCCAAGCCTAGGCGGCTCTGTAGTCGCTATTCTAAAGGTTCATGGATGTCCTTCCTTTTTTCTCTTCTTCTGAATTCATGTAACTCTGCAATGTAACATTCTCTTTTGGCACACTGGTCTCCTTTCACCACTCCGATTCCTTTTGCAGTAGGGAACTTCAAGGTCAAACACCATTGTGCCATAGCTATTTGAAAATTTGCTAGAGTTGGCCACCAAAGAAAGCGTTATACGCGGACATTTCATCCATAATTACAAAAGTATGAATGAGGGTGACTCTTCAATCACCTTCTCCAAGTTACACAGGCAGGTCAATTGTTCCCACAGGTTGCTTCGGTTCGCCAATGAACCCTTGGATCTTCGTTTGGCATGAAGACACGCTTTTCATGTCAATATTCATTTAATCAAAAGTACGTTTGAAAAGTATATTAACAGAGCTACCACTATTGACCAACACTCGTCGGACAACAATGAGACCAATTCCCACTGCTACCACCACTGGATTGAGGGTCGAGGCTTCGATCTCTTTGGTGTCTTGATTTCAGAACACTATATCATCACTCATGATTTTCTGCAGCTTGGTTGGGGTTTCATCTTCTAGTGTGAGGCATGATTCCTTTTGAGCATGCTTCAACGAACTTGCATATCGCTCCATCTCTCCCTAACTTCTTTGCACGGGGTGTGGTCCCTCAGATATTGTTTCGATAATAAGTCTTCGGTCAGTTCGTTTGGACCCTTCTTCACTTGTTATGGCCTGATTCCTTCGTTCCCTAAGAGGTCGAGCAGCCGTGGGTTGATCAGGGTTCTATGGCTTTCTCACATACTGTTGGAACTTGTTTTCCCTAATAAATTCTTCAATGAGGTTCTTCAGATGGCGGCATTCGTTTGTGTTATGATCGTGAGTTTCATGAAAGCGTGGAACTTTTCTAAATGTTTTTGTTGCTCAGTTGCTTCCTTTCTAGGCTTTTTTGATTCCTCGATCCCTTGTGTTGCGAGATAAATATTTTCTAGGGTGTCATTTAGAGGGGCATAATCTTCCTGCCTAAACCCTTTAAGCCTTTTATTGCTGCCATTTCCATTTCTTTTTCTGGATATCTGATTTTTTTTCTCGTTTGGTTTCCATCTTTGCATGTGGCTCCTTCAGTTGTTCTGAAAGTGTGCGCGTTTAGATTCAGGCTACATCGCTCTTTTCGATGTTCATTGGTTGTACACTAGCAGACTTTCATTCCAGCTCTTGCGCTTCCTTCGTAACTTGCTCTACGATTGAAGTCTTCCTCATGGTAGGTTGTTTCATTTTAATCTGCTTTTCGAATTCAGTATCCGGGTGAATGGCACAGACTAACGCCATAAAAACCATTTCCTCATTGGGGTTTCTTTCTTCCATCACAGCGGTATTGAACCGATTCATGAAAGATTTTAGCAATTCTTTATGTCCCTGGAACAATCCAGATAAGTACATGACATCTTTTGGTTGTGTGCTATGGAGCCTGAATTGGTCAAGGAATCTTGTTGCTAATTGGCCAAAATTAGAGATGGATCTTGTGGGAGGTCTAGTGAACCACATAAACGTAACTCCTTCCAGAAAGATGGGGAAACATCTACAACGAATAGCCTCTGAAGTGTTGGCTCCATCCATATACCAGCTGTACTTGTATAAATGGGGTTCCAGGTCCTTCATCCCATCGTAGGATAGGATAGTTGGCATTGTGAATTTATTTGGATATTTCTCATTCAAGAATTCATCGGTAAAAAGAGTTTGACTTAGGGTAGATCCCCATTCATCATCTCTTCGATTTTTACTCTCGTCCATCAATCGTTAGACCATGTCTGCTATGTATGCCTCTGATGTCCAGTAATCATGGGGTTGGCAATCAGTCACTACACCAAGTGTTTGGCTTTACAAAAAGTCTGGGCAAGTGGTTGAAGCCTAGGCTCTCCTATCTTTTGGAGAGCCATTCCCGTGGGATCCTGTTGGCTTATAGTTGGCTTGATTAGAGCAGTTTGGACATTCCTAGCACCATCAAATGCGTTAACATTCTCTTCCAACAAGTTGTCTTGTTCTCCATCCTCAAAGTCAGAGAGGTCCATAGCTATATCTTCCTATAGGGTCTTTGCCCCTTGATTCAAGTTCAGAGTGGGTTGCCTTGTAGTGGACGGAGCACTTGCATTTCCTTTGACACTATATCCCATTGTTCCTGTTGTTACCCTTTTTTATGGCTGTTTTTCGTTCCTTCTGTTTAGACTAGAAACGAAAGAATTTTCTTGTTCTATAGCAGTTGCGAGTTCAGGCATAGTTCGCGAAGTAGGGTTTGACTGTAGGGTTAGAAGAGCATTAAGCTTTTCCATTAAAGCCTTCTATCTACTTTCCATCCTTTGGTTGATTCCATCAACCATCTTATTCAACTCATACCTAGTAAGGACTTCATGCTGACTGGAGGATGCTAGCGCCTGGCTTCCAAATTTAGCACTATTTACCTTAGTACGTTAAGGAACAACATCTTCTCTAGCTATTACTGCCCCTATGGACCTTCCAGACGCAGTTCTTCTTCTTCCGGGGGCCATTGATTCCAAAGGGAAGATTTTTCAAGCAAAGATTGGGATCTAACTTCTAGACCTATAGGATCAAAAGTAATAGCTAGATCTGAATCTTGAGTTGGGGTTATCAGTGAAAGCACCAAAATGTTAACCCAAAAAATCGATCAACACCCTGGTTTGAGTGTGAAAGCACCAGCCCTATTCTTACAGAGCAATAACATAAATGATAGATATAGAAAAGAGCGGTAAAAGAAATAGGACAAATAGATTTTTATAGTGGTTCAGCTGTTAACGAAGCCTACGTCCACTTTATAGTCTTTATTATAGACTGATTGTTGTTACAAGTAGTGTTTGGTTACAAGGATTTTGATTGTCCTTAGCTAGATTGAGTCTCCACGGTTAGAATCCACTGCAGAATCACAATGAATTTATTTGGAGATTGTTGTCAAGGAGATGAAGATTGAAGAAAGTTTCTAGCAGAGGATCAGCAACCAGTTCGGAGAAGATCCCGATTATGTTGCAGGTAGGAAGATATTTATAGAGATCGGAGAGCTTCTAGACCATGCCTCTTTCCTGACTTCTTCAAATGGACACATGATGATGCAACGAACCTTAGCTCGCCACCCTAGCCAAAACCATGGATCGCCAACAATCCATGGTCTATGGACGCTAGCGAGCCAAAATTTTAGCTCGCATGCGAGCTACTTACATAGATCCTTTCTTTATTGCTTTACTATACTAGCTCGCCAAGATTCTACGATCAAGTATGGATAGCTGGCGATCCATACACTTAGTGTATTTCGCACTTTGTCCTCTAAGCCTTCTTTGCTCCTTCGACCCATAGCGAGTCATCGATGTTGTTTGGACCAATGGCGATCCATAGAATATGGAACGGTAGCGATCCATGCACTTAGATATTTTCTAGACTTTGATGTCTGAAATTCCTTCATTGCCATGTGTCGACGTTGTTGGTGCAATCTTGTTGCATGTTGCTTTGCTTTAATGATGATCTACTTGTTAGTTGTGTTTAGCTGCTGATTGGACTGGATAGACGTTGGTCTCTTTGGTTTAGTCAAATCCAATCATTGCTTTAGCCCTTTTTAGTTAAGTTCCAAACCACTCTGACTCTACTAAGTCATTCCATATTCTCTTGGACCCTGATGGGTTAAAAACCCGAATAACAATATCTATCAATTTCATGATATTCCAAGCAAGCTAGTTCGAGAAATGAACATTCATCTGATTTTAGTCATAGTTCAATGCAACTTGTTTATGGATCACCTTCAAAACAAAGAAACTCATTATGAAATCATATGGGGATCATCTACAAAAGGCCAAGAGCGCAATACAAGTTAAACAACCCAAAAATACATTAACTACATGGACTGCTAGCGATCCATTCCCTATGGATCGCTAGCGATCTATAAGGTAAGGTCGGTTCGTTGTGAACTTTTTAGAGCGTCTTCGTACCATCAAGAATAGGCTTCTGGTAAAGCGGCATAGCCCAATAGCTCTCCAATCCCTATAAATTCCCACCTATCTACAACATGAAGAGGAACTTCTGGACTGGCGGCTGGAACTCTACAGGGGATATTCTTCACTCTTCTTCTCCCGCACAACAATCATCTAGGAGTTCATTGTGATTCTCCAGTGAACTCTTGCACTTGTGATTTGATCTAACTTAGGAGATTCAATCGTATTGTAATTTGATTCAACTAGTAACAGTAGTCAGATAATAGAAAGTAATGAAGTGGACGTAAGCTTCATTAACAGCCAAACCACAATAAAAATCTTTTTGTTTCTTTACTTTTTCTACGACCTACAATTGCCTTTTTCTATTTTATTTTCTTTTATAAATAGGGCTGGTGCTTTCATACTCAATCTAGGGTGTTGATCCATTTTTTGGGTTAAAACTAATCTTAGACATCATTATCAAAAAATATTAAATTAACATCAAAACGTCATTATTAAAATGATCAATTAACCTTAAAAATAATTAAACAATTTATTAATTAACTTTATTATAATTAAATAATAATTACAAATATATTTGAACCTCGAATTCTTTTTAAATACTTATACAATATTACAAACCCATTTGAAAAGAATTTATTAAATATTCAAGGTAAGTAACCTTTATAAGTTTTAAACAACTTTTAAACTATCTATTATCCCAAAAGATAATGAATCAAATTTATTATCTTTTGTTTTTCTAAAAACAAAATTAATTGTCTCAAAAGATAATTAATCAAATTTATATCTTTTACAAATCTAAACAATATTACCTATCCTGAAAGATAATTAATCTAATTGATAATCTTCTTTTATAAATTTTGATCAATTCTTATCCTTTATATTCAAAATTCCCAAAATATTTGAAAATATCATTTTAAACGGCTTTCAAAGTGCAAAACATGGCCAACATTTATTTTGTGAAAATACAAGCTCAAGTTCAACACACAAAATGGTTTAAGGAGTATACTTCATAAGGGACGGATTAGCAAAAATCGCTATAACGACGCTTATACGAAACAAATAGTATGTCACAAATATTTTAACCAAACATTAATATAAGCAACCTAAGAATAGGAGTAAATAAATAAATATTGGCGAGAAACCCCTTAGGGTATCTCTACAAAAGTCCCTTATAAATCACACATATGAATGTGTCTTTTTGAAGTGTTCCATAGCGAACTATTCGCATGTACACTACGACTTCCTTTTGCTTTTTTTCCCTGCATCACAATAGTTAAGTATGTCATTCATTTTTCAAATGGGAATTTAAATCCAAATGAATAATCAAACAAAAATATATATGACCATCCAAGCATTCAACAACAATCTATAACAGCATAGATATCATATGGTTTATTTAGAGATGAGTAAACTCATCGAAATTCCAGTTGACTCTTTCGCGTTCCAGTTTGGTCGTTTGATTTTAGCCCAAAATTTTACTAGCACAAATCTATTGAATCCAACTCCAATGGGTAGATATCGTCGATATTGGTCCAATGCAACTGACCGCGTCTAAATCCAACCTAGTATGAGCAAGATATGGAATTCATAAAAATTCAATTTAATAATTTCATTAATTAACTAAATTAATTATCCACTTAAACTAATTACCTAACGTAAAACCTTTACCAAACGTAAACCCTCTTCTCCAACTCCTACTTACTTAATCCCATATACATAATCATAGTGCACTCAAATGTGCACGCACATGATTTCCCATCCCACACTCAACAAAAACGACCAAATATCACTCCGACAAACTCTTCTTTTCCTCTTCGTCGCATATCACACCATTGCGAGCCACTCGATAAACTCCTTAGATTCGCGACGTAGGTAGCTATTTCCATGACCTAAAAGTGACGGACCATCCAAAACGTGACCACACTCCAACAAATGGCCACCTTCCCTTCGCCTTGCCACGAGAAACCCAAAGATGAAGTCACCTTGTCCCAATTCGCCTCAAATCAAAGAAAATCTTGAACCTTAGTTAACGGCTTCAAAGAGTCGACAATGACAATCGCAACCACGCATGACTTCAAGCGTACAAACATACAGATCTCCCTACAACAAACTCAACAAAACTAATTTCATTATTTTTAGTTAAATAATTTTTGTTTTTATTTTTTATTAAAGTAAGTTGCTTTTTTTTGCTGGAAATGATATGAATGAAAATGTGAAGAGGGAAAGTGAAACTTTTAAAGGGAAATGGAAAATGGCCAAAAGTGTTAAAGCTTTTATTTGATTTTATAACCAAATGGTTTACTTCCACTGTAAGCTAAATAAAAATTTCAAGTTAGCTAAGATTCCCAAGTCAACATCATATCATCATTAAGGTTAGTTGAATAATTTGAATTTTGATTTGATTTTGTAGAAGTTCTGAAAAGAAGGTTTTGCGGCATTCCGCTACACAATATTTCATTTACGTATGAATTGCAAAGAACAGAAATAAAAATATGGTCGTGCAAAAAAAGGCATTACGATCATAAAACAACAATAAAATACATTGATTATCTCATTTTATAAAATTTCAAAAATACCATCATTTGCTTAAAAATATGTCAAACGACAATTTAAATATTTTTCAAATTAAAAATTATGGAAAAATCAAATAAATTCACTTAAAATACGCCATCAAAAAACAAGCCGTTTTACTAACAATTGGTTTTCCTGTTATTTACTCGAATTGTTTATTATTGTTAATAAATTTACAAAATGAGTTCAACATTATTATTTATTAAGTAAAAGAAGTTAAATAAGGCTATTAAATTCATTTAATTAATATTTAATTCACAATTTAAATACTTACTTAATCACTATATTTGAATATAAGTTATTAAACTTTAAAAACCAATTACTTAAATATTTAAAATTAATTAAATATCCAACATCCAAATGATAAAATTATGAGATGTTACACTGTCTTCCCGTACTTATATAAACACATCGCCTATTACATTCTTTTCTTCCCACAAGCTTTGAAAATCAAAAATTCAACAACGCAAGCCATTTTCTTCTTCACCTTCATCATCTACAAGCTAGTCTTTAGCTTTTCCTCAAAAGGAAAGCGGTGAGATATCCTGTTTTGTTTCTATATTATGCCTATGTTATTCGACTGTAAAAATAAAAGTCAACACACTTTTTAATCTCTTGATAGAGCATCAGTGGTTAATCAACTTTATAATTAAATTAAGGTAGGAATTATAGTAAAAACAGGCAATTTCATCGCAAAGTCTCACCAAAAATCACTATCAAATGGCTACTGAAGTAGATGAGGTTTAGGGCACTACTGCCCAAAACATTGTCATAGCTGGCGAACCGCACAAACCACTGGCAGTTGACCGATTATATCAAAGTTTAGGATCTAAACCTATGTAAGATTTCTTTTCTTTTTTCTTTCTAGCTTCTTCTTCCTTACTTCCTTTCCGTAATTGATGGATTTTAGCTAGATTTATACATAAAAAGTGAATGGAAATGCTCTTGATAATGGATTTAAATTCAAAAAGGATTTTTGAAAGAGTTTTATACCTACTATTGAATCCAAAACTTCAGCCAGAATAGATGTATTTGGGTTTTTCTTTCTTCCATTTTTGCACTTTTATGATGAGTTTTATGCATTAGTATGATTTCTGAAGGGTTTACACTCTCTGAATATATATATATATATTTAAGTTTCCAAAATACATCTAGAATGTTTAAAATCCATTTACAAAACAATGCTTTAGAATTTAGAATTTCTAAATGTTTAAAAAATATCTATACTGTATAAGATATATTAAAAATATCTTTGGAAATTTCAAAATATTTTGACTTCTTTGAATTTAAATTCAAAGGAGGGTTTTAAATATTAAAATATTTTCAAATAAGGAAAATATTGTTGAAAATACTTATTTATCATTTACAAAATTCAAGAAATTAGATTTAAATTTTTTTATGATAAATTATATATTTTTATAAGTTAATTTTGTAATATTTTGGATTTGAACTGAAATAAATCAAGAAATCCTATTTTAAATAATCTTAATAACTTTGCTTTAGTAGTATGAATATTTTTATGGATTTTGAAGTGGAAAAGATTTTATAAAATGAATTTGATTTATTTTAGAACTAATTTGAATTTGAATTTAAACCATTTAAATGGTATAATTATATAATCTTTTCTATAAAAAATGAATTTTAGATAATTATTCATACTGATGTTGAAAGTATTTTATGATGGAACTTGAAATTCAATTATTATACAAATATAAGTTTATGTTTTTGATTTAAATACCAAATGGTATTAAATAATACTTGTTAAACTTTAAAAGGCTATGGTTCAATTTTGAAAAAGAAAAACCAATATATATATATATATATATATATATATATATAACATGAGTTTATTTTATAAAATGTGAAATTTGAGTTTCAAATAGGTGAATGGGTAGTTTGTTTGAATTTAAGTGAGTTATTGATTATGTATTTCAGCCATGCTTTGCTAGTATACGCATGTTATGATTGAAAACTTGCATGATTGGACTTGAATAGATAAATTGTATTCTTTGACTGAACGTGGGTGATTTTAAATACTTATTTGATTTTAGAAATGCAAGTATACGATTATGATGAGTGCTTCACCCATGATATGTATATGCAAATTTATTATATTCCATGATTATATTTTTGTGTTTTTTCATGTTTAATTGCTCAGAGTTGGGCATTGATATTTGTATTATAATGTGCATGTACATGACATTTATTGAAAAAGTGATAATATGTCATTTGGAAATATTGACATTAGCAAAGGTCAAATGTTTTGAAAAGCAATAAATTCAAATTTTGATAAGAGCGCTATAAGGTATTGATTATTGGACTACGAGTATCTATCCTAGCAGACTGATTCGAGGATCGCAACTAGAATCGTGATGACCTTGTCCCTCATCACTGTGTCCAAATGATCTATTTCTAGAACTAAAGAAGAAGTTGAAGATTTTCAAAGATGTAGTGTAAACGAAGCGAAAAATGCCACTAGATGGGAACGTGAAGTGGTCTATATCATTAGTATGATTTATTACGCCTTCAGATACTAAAGGGTATGGCAACAATGGGACCATGTAGGGGCCACTACAATTAATCAGAAGTATATAGTGATAAAGAGGAGCAGATAGTCTATGCATTGGGAAAATCTGTTGAGGAAATTTTTCAACGTAAAATCCTGTTGGGACTTGCAGATGAGAACATGATATGGCCTTCTTATAAGTAAAACTAGAAATGCTAACCTTGTAAAATGATTGACTTGAAATGATGTTTTATACTTATATAAGAAAAGAACTTATTGTAACGACCCACAATTCACAGTTCAAGTTGGCAATAAACTATATCTGTCCAACTCAGATTGAAAGAAAAGACGGATAATTAAGAAAAAGAAAGAAGAAAGAAGACAAGAAGAAGAAGTGAAGAAGAAACTAAACAATCACAGAATCTCACAACACAGCAGAACAATATATAATATAATAATGATCTTTACAAAAAGGAAAAACTGTAATATATATACATCCATCAGAGTACAACAACAAATCACTAATCATCAGCCTAGACATATAACAACCTGTCCTAACAAATGCTGATAGTTTTAAACAATCCATATAGTGGAAAATAAGATAATAACTAGCTATCGATGAAGCCTCCTTCTCCAAGCTCTTCCAAAATGCATCTGAATCTAGTCCGTAAATATACTCGGTCTGAAGAAGGGAATAACACCCGGATCAGTCTGGTAAACCAGCGTGAGAAAACATATCTCTATTGGATCTTTAAAGTTATAAAAACCTTTCAAAACAAAGGTATCTCGTAAGACCATGCCGCACATGAACATGGATGGGCATTTACCTTACAATAACCAAAACACTTCATATCAAATCCTCTAATATTATAATAGAGTCTAGGATACAAATACATATTAATCATAGCTAAAATTATTGCATGTAATAAATTCCAACATAATAGATTTACAACTAAAACCATATAGGTTCGTATTGAAGAATAGGTTCCATACAATGACATGGTATGGGACTACCTTCCAACATTATATCTCTAGAGGAATGTACTAAGGTATAGCCCTACTGCCCTCTACCAACACAGAATGGCCTATCCCTACCTTAGATAGTACCGAATATCCCACCACTTGGGTTATTCCCGACCCACCAATGGTCACAGCATACACAACAACTCGATATATAGAGCGTAATCTAGGAAGGTGATGAACATATCCTAATGGAAGTGATCCACTTAGATTTACCACATCTACCATATTTTTGACATTCCGGACGTGCGAGGCTTAAGATAATGTTTTACCTTTCACATGACAAATCCCACTTTGAATACTACATTTCCATTTCCAACCACACACTAATTGACTTCCATAAAAGTACAACCTCGAAGTTCATACGCATCATAGAAGGGTGGTAAATGTAAGAGGGGTTACCTCCTGTACCACTAAACAGATGTACATTTGTAAAAACCAATGTATGTGGTTCTTAGAAATGCAATATCTGACATTCGTCCATATAAGTTGTCTAGGAACAGGACAAACCAAAGACACTTTTCTACTACACCCAATCGGGAATAAACCTTAGGATTAGTTGGAAGAAGTTCTTGAAAGTGTACGTGCAGTACTAAGGATCGTGTAATATGATACATAAATGCGGAAACTGATAATAGCAGTAAAATAAAAATTAAAGTAAGCACATCAGGAATTTTTATACTGGTTCGAACTTTCCGTTCTACGTCCAGTCCCAGAATATCCTCTGGATTTAGACTAAACCCCTCACTTAACCCGGAGGAATAGGTATATCACACCTGAGCAGCCGAACAGGAATTTTTCCGCCTCAACAGCCGAAGAGGAATTCAACTTAATACAAATAATTTGTTGACGAGTGTGTTCTGAATAACACGGATTGTCTTTTGATAGTACAATTTCCTATAATCAAATCCTCAAGAATATGTAGTGTATGTGAAGATTTAGAAGGAAGATAATCTTGTAGAATCGAAGTATATAAATTAATTTAGAGATTCTAGAGATATTGAGTGAGAATGAATGCTTTTATTTGCAGAAATTAATAGAGAATAGATTGCAGAATTATAAATAAGAATCGGTGATTGTAGAAGTGATTTGAACATGTTTATATAGTTGCAAAATAGTTATAATCTTTCATGAAGAGTTTCAATCAAAAGTTGTGTCCGTATCTCTTGGATTGAGGGACATTCCTCTTCATGAACAATCGCAACTCTTCAGAAAACTAGCCGTTATGTTCAGGTCGGTAGACTGAGAAAATTAGCCGGTTAGCTGAGGTTTAAACCGTATACAACAATGTATATCTGTGCACTTTTCACAGAGTCGGTCGACCGAGGTTTCTGGTCGGTCAGCCGACCTGTTGTCAATTGCACAGTACACACTAATTTATGTATAACTTAATATAAATCAATTTGTGTATGTGTGTGACTACTTGAGGAATGATTTTAACAATATTCTAAGACTCAATACATTAAAATATTCATACTAATCTCTGGTTGTAGTCTTGTCTCCTTTGTAGTGCATAATATACACTTATTCTCTTTTTGTCGCTTTCGTATAGTATTCTCATCGTATGATCTCTGAAGCTTGTGTCATGAATCAAAACTCATGAATCAACATTCTCCCCCTTTTTGATTGATGACAATACTTATGTGACGAAGTAGTATATATATTCTCCCCCTGAATATATGGCAACTTTTCTGAATTTTCTGCAAAAATTTGTTAGCTTTCATATATTTCTCCCCCTTTGTCATCGACAAAAAAGAATACTTAATAGATGTATAAAAAAATATGGAACATGTAACACAACATAAACATGGAGTTTTAAATAGTACATACTTAAAGCAAATAGGAATATTAATGATGTTTACTTAGTACACAACATCAAAAAACAGAATACTAGAATTTTAAGATAGCAAGTTGTAAAACAACATGATCACTCCTCATCATCATCAGAATCCCAAAATTCTGGACGGATATTTTCTTCCGGAGGAGCATGTTCCTTACCACGTCTTTGAGCGGTAGAAGTGTGAGTTCCTGATGTACCGGAGCTTGTATTCTCCGAAGTGGAAAAAGAGAAGTTTGGCGCTGGCCTTTTTCCAGGAGCAACATAAGAGGCACCAGCTTCGGAAGTACATGATAAGGCATCCCATAAATTCATGATGAAGCCCTTGATTTTCTTGGAACGACCATCAATTTTTCGTAGCCGGGCATCCAATGCTAGTTGATTTTGAGCCAAAATAACAATGGCCGCCTCTGTACTAATTCCGGGGGTTGGTCTTTGAATTGAATGTTGGCGTGGTAGCATGAGTTGATGGTTGAGGTGTAGAAAAACTACGGCGTAGTTGTTCTCGAGGAGTAGTACTCCATTGGTTAAATGGTATAAATCTAGGAGGTGCATCAGGCAACTTCATTAGTTTTATGGTCCTTGAATCAAAAGTACGAACTTTGGAGGTTTCGGATTTCGGAGCATGTGGGACGAAGCTATTGATTAATCTCATTATGTATTCTCCATAATAAATATGAAGCATCTTGCCTTGATTAAATGAGAGAAACTCATCCATGAGTAATTGTGCCCAACTGACTTGTGTATTCGAACATATAGCATATAAAACTTTAAAATTTTTAGGATATACTAAGTGGTAGGAGTCGCCTCTTGGTATAATGGACAGTACACACTAATTTATGTATAACTTAATATAAATCAACTTGTGTATGTGTGTGACTATTTGAGGAATGATTTTAACAATATTCTAATACTCAATACATTAAAATATTCATACTAATCTTTGCATTGTAGTCTTGTCTCCTTTGTAGTGCATAATATACACTTATTCTCTTTTTGTCGCTTTCGTATAGTATTCTCGTCGTATGATCTCTGAAGCTTGTGTCATGAATCAAAATTCATGAATCAATAGTTCTTGCATCGAAGATTATCAGAATGAAGCACTACTACCACCATATATATATATATATATATATATATATATATATATAATGGAATCACGAGGCTAGTGGCAAGCAGCCCTTCATCATGAAGATCTTCGTATTTAAAAATCATCATCTTAAAAAAATCTACACTTTCGAACGAATACGTTGGTCTAAAGTGGTTTTCAGATAAATCTGATCTCGGTCTCTCTGGACCAACAATCGATAAGAGGCCATCAACCTTATATGGAAACTAAATCTTGCAGACTTGTCACGTTTTCAACTCTCAACTTGCTATCCTTTAACCAGGAAGGAAGCTCGATAGATTGGAGTACCATAGTCGCTCTACCATACTCGAATCATCATTCTTAACGCCAAACAATAATCAAGCCTACTCAGTTGGCCTCATACTAAGTGCATGACTAATCAGTTCCCACATCAAGTCAAGGAACCGAAAATGGCCAAAAATACAATCTAGCACATAAGCGCTCACTAGTCCTGTTTAATTAATCTTTTATTAATTAAATCACTTTCAAATATTTATCTCAAAATATCCTTAAAAAGATATATCATCAAAACCATTTTAACCTTTCGATATTTGGAAAACATTTCTACATTCTTACTTCATCGGTATAAGTATATTCACAAACCATTTTGTTTTCAACACTTAGAAAATATCTTTAAATACTTTAACCCATAATAAGTATATTTACAAATCTTTTAAGGAAAGTTTCATATTTTACAAAACACGTTTTATTGGGTCAAAACGAATGTTGCGTAAAACACAACAACCCAAAAAAGCAGTATAGGGATTCGATTATTTATATTTCTATAAGTCATGTATACTATATAAAACACTTCCTTTTGGAAATCATATACTATAACAATAGTGTTATAGTTTATGTCTTCCTTGCTTTTTTGAAAACATCTATCACAACAATAAATGTTGGAATCTATGTCTTCGTTCCTTAGTACATTTTAAATCACTTTTTAAAATCATTTAACTCCATTTGAAAATGTCACTTTCAAAACATTCATTTAAAAGATTATTTTAACTTTTAAAATGTGTGTATTTCATCTATAAAAATCCATATCCAAATTTTAACATAAATCAATTCAATATATTTAGAATTATCTTTATAAATCTCCTATCTATTTTATAAAACTTCTATTCATAAAATCTTTTTATTTATAAAATTCTATTTATAAATCCATTCCTTTATAAATCTCATTTATTTATTAAATCTCATTTATAAGTCGATTTACTAAGTATCAATTGCAAATCCATTTTCAATGTTTATAAAACCCCCTTTATAAATCTATTACGTTATTTATAAAATATTACTTTCATAAATCTTTTATATAAACCATTTCAATAGTATTTGTTTCAAATTATTTCTATCTTCTTTAAAACTGTATTTCGTTTATAATAAAATATGACTTACTTATTAAGTTTTTAAAACCTTTATAATATAGTTCGAAAATCTCTATTTAACATATTTCATAAACTATCGTTTTATAATGCCAAAAATCATACTTTTTATTTTATCAAAATAAAATCCTTCTTTTTATAATTCAAGAAAATTTATTAAAAACATATGTTATTTCAAAATCACTATAAAATCATTTTAAACCAAAATCTTCACTTTGTAGTATTTCGAAATACTAAAAATAAGGCTCAGTGCTACCATAGATTAAATAAGTGAAACCATGTCATCAAATATTGCATCAACACATTGCATATCACCATATATATAAAGTAAAATCCACACCATGAGGAATCATGTTGGGTCCATCCAACCTGTCACCCTACATCACATACAATATATAATCATATAATATGGGTCATCGCTACTAGGCGGGTACACATCACTCCAAGGGAGGGAATAAATCCAAACCAACTGATAAAGTAGTAAATCATCCAAACAAGAAACGAATAGGCATCAATAAAAAAATCCGCACTTATATAACCTGACAATGCTATGCGCTTCTACTCAATGCAATAATCGAACAACGTTCGATTTTTCTCTTGAAATTCCTACAAGCTCCACTCTAAGCCAATCCAACTCGACAATGTAGATATCATTGCTACGAGTCCAACACAATTTACCGCGTCCTAATCCGACCTCGTATGGACAAGATATGAATTAATGAACGTTTGAAAATAATTAAATTTTAATTAACTTTAATAAATTAGGTTATTAACTTAATTACCTTCTTGTTTAAACCCGGGTTTGCGCTTGAACCCATCATCGCCCTTGTTCGATCGAACGCCGCCGCCGCTATATGCGATTTCACGCTGTCGTGACTTGCCATAGGGTAGCGCCATCCAAGACGAACTCAATGACCCTAGCACTGCCTCCCCTCGAGGACCACGGTGTGTTGGCGAACTAAAAAAGGCAGCCGACTTTGCACCCCTATCACCACTGCTATGCTTCTTGATCGCCAATCCAACCTAAAAAGCGGATGAAATAGGTGTGTTGGCGAAAGCGGTGAAATAGGTCGATTCAAAAAAATTCCTATTTTGAATATATTAGGCCTATGAACTCTAAAAGGACTTTAGGACCAATATAAAATAAAGTTTTAAATAAAATATTATTTCATTTAAATTGTTAAAATATAGTTTTAAATTTAATTTTGAACTTGTATTATAATAAATGTTTCTAATACATTCATATGTGTAAAGTGTAAGTGCATCGTATAAGCACTGTATGTAATAGTATTATAGAGAATGAAACATTTCACTGCTCTCTCTATAGTTAGATTGATTATTTATTTAATGACAATTAGGACTAAAATCATACATTCCTTCGTTGTGTTTTTGGAATTTAAGTAGGGTTTTACAGAGGATCCTTATCTATATCTATTTTTATTGGACATATACGGAAAAGCTTGCATTATAGACAAAAACCAAGCCATCTATCTATTACTAATCTAACTTTCGTCAAATTGTTTAAAGAATCATGCCATGATAGTACTTTTTACTTGACAAGTAGTAAGCACTTATAAATAATCTTGTTTTTGCTTCTTCTTTGCACTCAGAAAGCCCATCGTCTCATTCACTCCAAAACTCAAGGAGAACCGTCTTGGTAGCTTATAGTTGAACATTGGAGTTGTCATTCCTCCACCTTCTTGCAAGAATATTGAGTATCATTCTTGAGAATTCGTTGAGCTTGGCTGATGATAACCTCCTACCTCAAGCACTTTCTCCCATATTCCATACACATTCCGACATTCGAAAAAAAGATGCAAGTTTGTCTCGTTTGAAGTTTTGCCTAGAGTGCACAGTGATACATTCAGCATTCCCATGTAGCATAACTTATCTTGTGTTAAAAATCATTCTTTAGGACCCTCCAAAGAAAAAACTTCAGCTTACGTGACCCTGAACCGTCCCAAACCCTAGAGTGCCTTAGATCATAGTCTTGATATCTGTTCTGCATCCGAAATGATAGACTAATTTTATAGTATGTTCCCTAGGCAGATAACACCATAAAAAGTTTTCCCTTTCAATTATTTTAGGTTGACAGGATTGAACATGAGACCATATTTCTCTTATTCAAGTGTTGCTTGAGTGAAGCAGAATAATCTGAATATTGCATGTGTAATCTGAAATTTAGCCTGCAAATGAATGCCGCTTTGAACTCTTTCATTGTAACCTAGCTTAACGCTTGATATCAACCCTTTCTTGACCCAACGTGCATTTTAAAAGGAAGAGGAAGATTTAGCAGATATTGCTAGCTACATCGTGTGCTTCATATTGTCTCTAGAGTTTAAAATACCCCTCAAAATCAAGCTTATATTTTGTGTTTTTTTTTTTTTTTTTTGAAGTTTCTAGAAATCTTCATCACCTATATAATTCTTACTACACCATTTTTTCCAAACTGAGTAGATGCCATTAACTATGTTATTGAGGTGGCATGAGAAAGCTACATCATTCCATTTGACTAAATTACCGATTCCTAACCAACCCCACCCCCCACCCCCCCCCCCCCCCCCCCCCCAAAAAAAAATTTATTAGGATTTGCAGGTTTTTATAGGCTATTTGGATGGGTTTCTTTGGATGAGGGTTACTTGTCCATAGGAAGTGGCCGCAAGCATTCTTAATCATGCACATTAGCTTCCTTCAAAATATAAATACCCCTGAAAAGAACACTTGCATGGAGAAAATAGCTGATTTAATAATCATTAATATGCCTGCTTAAGATAAGTGCTCATTAAACCAGAAAGGCATTGTGGTTGTTGTTCTTTCAAAAAGGTGATGATAGTGATGGGTACGAAGTTTGGTAGATGATAAAGGAACCCTTAAATAGGTTAGACCAGGCTGTTGCACTTGAATGGAGTAAGTAGCTACCAATTCAATTTTCTCTGGAGTATCAAGCCTAGAAATAATTATTGATGATTTATGTCGGTTCATGGTGAGGCCAGATAACAAGTTTAATTACTATAGAGTTTGAAATATATTATCTAAGGATTTGGAGTTTGGCTTAGAGAATAGTATCTAATCATCGCAAAGCATAATGAGGTAATGATTAATAAAATGTGTGTGTAATTAAGGAAGGGTTTTAAATAAATTTTATAGATTTAAACAAAAATATATTTTAAAAAATTGAAGTTAAAATAGGATACACAAATATACGTTTATTTGCAAACAATATTTTTGATATATAGAACAACATGTGTATTTGAAGATTGTAATTTAGTGTGTGTGTGTATGAGTCTAAAGTTTATAAATTTAAATATAGCTTCCAATCTAGGAATAGAATCAATTGAATTGAGATTTTTTCTTAAAAATCTACTTATGTGTTTTAAATTGAAACAACTCTTGCACTCGTACTGTGCATGTTTTATTTTAAAAGTAGGTTCAAGTAATTAATGTTGATTTGATCAAAAAATTGTTTCCAATCAAAAGTTGAATGAAAGTTTTAATCAAAATTATTTTCAAGCAAAAGTTAAAACAACCATGTAACACCCATATATTTAATTAAAGGGAGTTCAATCAAAATGATTTCAAAATAACAACTAAACTAGATCAAACAACTTAGGCATATATAAATTCATTATGAAAGGTTCTATACCAAACTATTTGAACAAGATGTATAAATAATTATATGAGATGATTGATCCAAACCGTATTAATATATTTTCATGTTAAAAGGGTGGATCCAGATTATATTACAATAATTAATTGAGATGTAAAAGAAAAGGATTTGAAATTATGTTACAAAATGAATGTACAAACATTTGATGTACAAGATGTAAGGGATTCAAAGCATGTGAACATAGTCAATATATGAATAAATAGGATTGAAAATTACCTTAGGATATGGCTAAAAAGTAGCACCTTGAACGATGAATAATAGCTCATAGATTCTTAATCAACCTCTAAATTTTGCGGGAATCAAGACACCAAAACCACCTTTTGTTTTTTTGTTTCAACTCATTTTTGTTTTAGGATTTTTTTTTCCATGGAACCCACAATATTTTTGGCTATAACTTGATTGGGAGGAAGAAAAATGACAGAATGAGAATTGCCTGTGGAGAGCAATGAAACGAATAAGAGAGAATATGTTTAAAAGGACACGTTGAAACTTTTCAATTCAATCCTTTAAAACATTCTCCATTTAGTTTATAACCAAATCACATCAAGTCCTCTCCCTCCCTTTATTATTCTCAGCTGACAATAATAGGTGCCATATGGCCCTTAAAAATTTCCAAAATCACATAGCAATTTATCTATTTAAATTCAATTTAAACATTCTATCCATATCGTATATTGATACACACATTTACAACTATTATATATGCACTTTATTAAATATTAATGGTATTCAAATAAATCTAATAAAATTTAATGATTAACATTTCACAAATATTAATTTATTTATTTAAAAACCCACTTAGTATTATTTTTTAAATCCAATCTAAATATTCTACCGACATTGTATATTGCTTATAACTTTTGTACACGCACTTTATTAAATATTAATGTTATTCAAACAAATCAAGTAAAATTTAACAATTAATATTTCATAAATATTAATTAATTTACAACAATTATAAATTAATTAGATCATGTGGTTTTTTTGAAATAGTCATCATTACGGTTGTGCGACTCAAAGATGTAAATTCAGTCAGCAATTAGTATCGAACAATTTGAATATTAATGTTCACACGTCACCTTAGCTAGTGGTGTGATATTTTAGCTCTCAAGTGAGTTGTTCCATATTTAACCAACAACTATGAGTACATAACCCATTGGTGCTCCCAGTAGCCATCAGTAATATATTTTCCAACATTTGAAGAGCGTTACCTACTCTACTCTCATTGGATGAATCGATATCCTTTCTCGAAACATCTCGACTACGAATATTTAAAACAATATGTTATTTTCAGTGTGATGAAGTTTTCATAATCACGACATATTGTAATTATTATCACATAACATATCATCTAATGATTTTATATATAATATATTTTAAATTAAATACATTATTAAATATATCATAGTATAACAAGTATATAATAGAAAGAAAACACTTTTTATTTTGAATAAGATTAATTATCAAATTAAATATATGTAAAAAATTACATAATTACCCCCAAGGGCATACCCTTAACTCTATCATTCTCCCACTTGCACTCGGTGAAACATTCCACACCCCTTAATATACTCAAATGGGCACGTTAAAAGGCGTGGTGCGTTGTACGTATAACTAAAGCTAATAGAGACTAAGATTCACAAGACAAATATAGATGAAAACATCAGAAACTTAAAATAATAACTTAATAAAAATAATGCTTCATAATTGCTTCCCAAAAAATTCAAATACAAAATACCACATACATGTCTAAAAAATTCAATATGTCTCATGAAATAAAAACTCATAGTCCCAAAAATCGGAGTATATAATATCCCTCATAATAAGCCAGTACATAGAAAGAACAAATGCTGAAAGGAAAGAAATACATGGTAGAAAACTCCTCCAAGAAATTTTCAAGCAACTGTAGTCTAGTGCCCTCTCTCTTGATTGTCTGGGGGGAAGGGGAAAATAGAGGAGTGGGTCAAACTAAAAGTTTGGTGAATAATAGTAATTACTAGAGTCTTTAAGCAAGATAAAAGTAATAGACTCTACAACAGTTCTAGCATAAATAATGATAACAAAGGAAATAGGAAAGGAATAAACAGGAAATAAGTACGATTAAATATTGCTTAATTTATAAGATAGGTTAACTTTGACTGTCTGCACTTGTCCTTGATTTCTGCTTTGATTAGGTTGAAATCATAATCCTGTCATTAGGATGTAACTCTAATTCTTCCCTTTTTGATTGGCGTGCTGCTTCATAAACCTTATTGCGGACCAACCGTTATATAACACCCTACACAGCAACCAATGGTATCTATGAAAGATGCACAGAGAAACCACTGTGGATCCGAACGACATATATAGCTCCTTACATAGAAGGCAATGGTGTCTACGAAAGATACCCATACTAAGCGCTTGGAAATCATAGCTATTACTAAGCACCCGAATGGAAGTTGCACGTGTAACTTCCATCATGCCCATGCAACATTTTGCTCCACCTATTGGGTCTTCTTATTACCTCAAACTTCCAGCATAAGCGTACCCATCATCTTATTTCTGGCTAATGTGAGATCACTGTGTGTCCATAGAAAATAGGGGAATGTTGTTGGTATTGGCCCTTCATTCAAACAATATCTAGCTCTACCCCTTATCCAAATCCCCCATAAATTAGACTTCTATTTGAACAATTACTACCATTCTTAGCATAAGCGTGCCCTCATCTCACTTCAGACTAATGTGAGACACCGTTTTGTCTAATAGGGAATGCTATTTTATGCAGGTCCTACTTTCATCTTTGTTTATTAACTTAGATAGATTATTTAAATAAGCCTTTATTATCGTTTTTACTTTCTACGCATATTAATTTATCCCTAGTCTTAAAATAAGTCACATTCTATTCTTTTTCTTATTATAACCTACGTTATAATCATGCTTATTACTTAATCCAAGGTATAAGTGTGAAATATGCTCTTTCGTCTTTTACTCTATTTAGTTATAATTTTAAGTTATAACTATGCCAATTATCTTTAATTAGTCCATTCTAATTATAAATATGCGTAATTTCAATCCAATTCCATTATTTATCACAGTCCAATTTCATTATTTATTACAGTCTTGATAATCTACTTCTTATTTTCTTCATTCAATATTCTTACTTACATAATCCATATTCGCGTTTAATTTATTCTAATACATACGCGAAGAAAAAGGGGATGAAGAGAATAGACGCTTGCATAAAATCCAAAACGTTCAAAAAGATGTAAGTAAGAAATAAATAACAATAAATAAACTTAAATACTGTAACTAAATAAAAAAGCTATGCTTAACAGTAATAATTTATAATTAACAGAAATAAACTAAACTTTTTGAAAGAATAGCTGAAAGGAAGTAGGCTGAAAATAATTCTAAAAACTGTAAATAAATTACTGAGAAGGCTATTCTAGAAATCTTAGTAAAACTACAACTATTGGAAACCTTATTTTTTTGAATTACTTAAAGAAATCTTAATACAATTACAATCACTAACCTCTGGTCCTTAGTTCTTCCCTTTTGGCCTTCATGGATCCACTTGGGGTTGTCAAAATATTTTTATTCAAAATATTCTCTCCTTGGAAAATTATTCCTTTTAGGGTCCTTTCTGAAAAGGTGAACGCAAGCTGAGAAAATCTAGGATTATAAAAAATGTTATGCCTAGGGTTCTATTCATAGGGGTTGAAGTGGATCTCAGACCATTGCATTTGGGGATTGAATAGGATGTAATCATGTCGTAGGCTGAATAGAAGCCATCGGATGCAAGAATGGAAGGACTAGATTGAGTTAAAGAATGAAAACTATGTAGAAAATAGGCTAATAAACGTTACTGGACAAAGGAATTTTCTTTCGTCCAATTTCTAAGGCGGGTCGACCGCCCCTATACCCAGGCGGCTGGCTGGTCGACCTAGGGTGAGGTTAAGTTGACCTGGTGGTCGACCTAGCCAATATACACACACGCGCACACAAATACACACACATACATACATTTGATTTTTTTTATTATCTTATAACTTGTTCAAATTAGCTAGGTTTCTGGCATTCTATATATGGAAATTGACCAGAAATTACCACGAAAACAATGGTGCAGCTCTCGTGGCTCAATTCTGGAAATTTCACGAAGTCATTTTATTATTTAGTTAATTACAAATAAATTATTTTAGGTTAAATTTTGGGTTGTACATTCTCCCATCCTTAAGGGATTTCGTCCCCGAAATCTCTAAAGGATAAAAGAATGTGCTAAATGTTTGCATCCAATTCTACACAACTACTCAGTCATCTACCATTCATTCATTTTCCTTAAGTTTTTCTAATGTAATTTATGATATTTATATAATTAGTGTAGTGTAAATGTTCCTAACTAATGCAAAAGATTAGGCGGTCCACAGATTCAGTTGACCTCCTTTTATGCAATCATGTATGTGCCATGTACCCAAATGAATGCAAAAATTTCCTAATGATAACAGATAATTCTATATGTGTGCTACAAATATCATCCAAGTGCAACAATTATGTGATAAACATCCATTTAAAGCAACCATGGAAATAAAATAAAAATGTGCACACATCCATATGCATATGCTCTAGTGTCCTATTTAGGCCGATGCCTAAAGAATAATAGTGCCTAGTGTACCTATATGCGTCCATTAGCATCCACTAGCAAACACTTGTAATCACTAGCATAAATCATTCATAGCATTTTCTATTAACATGTTTTCATCAAATCCTACCATCCATAGGTTAAATTCTAAGTTCTACCCACCCAAAAGATAATAAAGGAAAGAACCTATTCAAAACTAAAGAAGGAAAAAGGAAATTCTAAAACCTATTATCAAAGAGACATGGATATAAGATATGAATTTTCCCCTAATCAAATTAGTCTTCTTCGAAATCTCTCTAACCATGTCGGAACCAAGAAGAAACCTTTCCGTCGACTCCAACCAACATGATGACATCTTACACAGACTTTCCAAAAAGAGCTTCAAAAGGTGTCATTCCAATGCTAGCTTGAAAAATACTACCATATGAATTCCACTAAAGAAATATGTTATTCCCAAGTTCTTTAAAAAACAAGAATACTCATTCTCAACCATGCTTACCTTACTATTCTACTAATTTCATTTTACTGCTCTTCATGAATCAACATTCCTAGGTTCTTACTAGCTTCCTATACACTTTATGGAAACTTCCATTATTACTTCTAAAAGTAATTACTGCTATCTCCTTACACCTTTTTCCATTACTCCTAGGAAATGATTCTTATCTAATCCACATTTAAAAGTTTGGTTTTCTATTTATCACCTCGTTTTAAAAACTAAGATTTCTAAAAATTTTAAAACATCAAAACCTAAAATCTTTTTCTTTAAAAGTGTTATCTTTTCAATTTTGATTAATTTCAAAAATACTTGGTCACTTAATATTATTTTCCAAACCTAGAGAGGAAAAACTACCAAATTTTTAAGTGTAAAACTTATTCCTCCTTTTCTTTTAAAGACTTCACAGCTTAATTTTCAAATTTTACTTTTATTAAGTTTTTCATTTTCAAAAACTTATTGACTTTTTCACCAAACCATTTGCTTTTAAAATATCTTTAAAATATTCGTTAAATTGTTTTTATGTGTTTCAAAACATCTTCTTATTATACCTTATGGTCCTATACCTTAGTATATTGGAACTACTTTATTAAATGAGAAATTATTAATGCTAAAATCTTCGATGAACCTTTTAAAAGAGAATTTCATGTTTACGTAAAATTACAAGGAACTAATTTTATATTTTTCGAAATAGGCTATACAAAATATGGTGTTTTTCATACCTTGTATATCTCTTTCATGTATTCATTGTAACTTGCACAAAACATTTTTATTGGTTTCATAGAAAATCATACCATTATTCTTTTCATTCCAATAGACTAAAATATGTTTAAATTATATCCTTCCACGATAGATATTTTCTAATATCTAACTTACACATTTTCCTTTCAGAAAAACACATTTTCAAAACTATTTTACTATTTCCGTAACTTTCAAAACACTTCCTTATACTTAATAATAAGTGTAATTTACAAATCATTTTGTTTCTATACTTAGAAATTGACTTTTATAATACATTTTTATTTGGGTTAAAACGGATGTTGCGTAAAACATGTTACCACAACCCAAAAAATATACTGGTGCGTGGATTCAATTAAGTAAATACCAATAAATCTCATATACCTATGTAAAAATATTTCTCTTGAGAGTAACTTACTATAACAATAGTTTTATAGCCTATGCTCCCCTTGTTTTCCATGAAAACATTTATTACAACAATAAAAGTTGTAATCTACGTTTTCAATACTTGATACACTCTAGGTTTTTATGTTTAAAAATATTTGTTTACTTACAATGAAACTAGTGAGTTATATATCTATATATACTTTATAATTTTTCAAAAAGAATTCCAGTTTTTCATTATATAAAAATTAACTTAAATATCACACCATTTTTCAAAAATCCCATGTTTATTTTCTGAAAGAAAATATTAACGGTGAGATTTTTCAATTCCAAAAAAAAAATTCAACCTTTTAAATTTCAAAAATTTCTTTTATTGGGCTTAGCATAAAGTGGGTCTTCCTACTTACTACCCTCGGAGTACGTTTCCTAAACTAAGGGTTTTTACTCATATTCCTCTTTTATACTCATACTAATTCTAAGGCATCACCGTCAAATCCACTTGTTTGAGACAATTATAATTTCTGCAATTACCAACACATGGACTTTCTTCCTTGCTTATCTACTAAATTTTCTTGTACATCTCTAACCTTTGCCTAGCTCTCTTTGGATTTCCACAATCCCAATCCTAAACGTACAAAACTGTTTCTTAAATCCCTACCATGTGTAGACATCTCTATGCCCCAATAAACGCACTTCAAAAGTGATACTTCAAGGACTCTGCTTTCAACTGACGGACATGAAGTGTACAAAGAACCTCCTTTAGATGAATAACATGCTCTTCCACACTTCTTGGAAAATATCAAAATGTCGACCACGAACTTTATTTTAGGACATCTCTAAAAACATGGTTCATCAAGTCTATTGAATCGGCTGGGACATCAGTTAGCTCAAAGTCATGACTAACCACTCAAAGAATCCGTTTGGTGTCCTAAATGCGATCTTATCAATGTTATCATCAACGACCCTAAGTTGATGAAATCCAGTAGCTTAATCAAGCTGGGAGAATACTAAAGAGCCAACTAACTGGTTCTTCTCTGTGAGCTTATTCAATTCTCCATAGTCAATGCAAAGTCAAAGAGACCACTTGCTTTGGTAGCGAAGATGATGGGCGCTCCCTATTCCCTATTCCGATATGTTTCTTCTTATGAAACCTTTCTCCAATGCTCATGGATCTGCCTGCTCAATCCCTTCCTTTCCATAGGCGCCAATTGCCTTCCGGGTAATGCTACTGGGTAGCAAATAAATTGTAAAGCCGGTCTCAATCTTAGGGGGGTTAGCCCCCTAATCTCCTCAAAGATGTCTAGAAAAATCGATGACGACAAGGACCGAATCTAACTCCGATGATGATGAATCGAGGGAATAAAGGAAGCTCAACATAACCGATCCTTGCGGGTCGTGAGAAATCTCAAGAGTCCTCCTGATGCACGCCTCTAGACTAACGACTCTCTTCTTGCAATCTAATATAGCTCCATATGTGGATAGCCAATCTATTCTCAAAATCATCTCATACCCCGAAAGTCCAAAATTATAGGTGTCATAGTCAAATTCTATGCCGCGGATATAAATTTTCAAATGCCTACAAACCATAAAGAAGAATGTCGATCCTCCTATGGGGTTTGAAACAACAATGGGGTCTATTACTAAAAAGATGTCTAAGTGCAAATAATCTACCAAAGAACTAGAGATGAAAGAGTGTGATGCTCTAGGATTGAAAAGAGTCTGAATTGGAAAATCAGAAATAGAAACCATATTTTCCTACTCGATCCGGTCCGCTGCTGAAGGTGTTGCATCCAAAGCCTAAATCTGCACTGCAGATGCACTCGCTCTCTGCCCCATCTTCTGAGGACAAAACTTACTAATATGACCGAGTTGTTCACAGCTGTAACACTTCTTCACTTTCTCTCTCTTGCAGTATCTTACGTAATGACCAGTCATTCTACAAAGGTTACATCTCCCACTTTTCTTAATTCTCTTCTCAGGGCCTTCCCTTTTTCTCTTATCCTTCTTTCCCTCCCACCATGGCTTCTTAGAGCTCGTAGGAACTGCCTTAAGCTCTTCTTCTAGCTGCTAAGATATAGGTTGACCACCCTTATTGGTCCTCCAAGCCTAACCGCCTAAACTTTCGCTCTATATCTTCCAACCTAGCTTGTGTCTCCTTAATATCCTTCATGCCAGAAAATGTTCCGTCCCTTATGCCAGTGAAGTCCTTGCATAGCTTGGAAAATGCAGCTGATGTAGATAGATTAAATTGGATTTCCACCTACCGGTGTTGTATTGGGCGCTTGTCCTTACACCTCTGGTACCATAGCTCTATGGAATCAATCAACCATATTATGGAAAGAAAAGGAAACTTAGGCTCGAAAGAATCAAAAAAGGTTGAACTGGACTTTGAGGAGATATTTATAAAAACTCTTTTATACTTAAAAAAAACTATTTATAAAAGTTCTTTTCTAAAAAATACTTTTAAAACAAGTTATTTTGGAAAATATTTCACTTTTGAAATAAATTTTCAGGAATCCTATAACCTTAGGCTCTGATACTAAGTGAAACACCCCTACACCCATTAATATATCCAAAAGGATACACTAAAAGGCATGGTCCATTTGTAGGTATAACTAAAGCTAATAGAGTCTAACATTCACAAGACAAACATAGATGAAAACAGCAGAAACTTGGAATAATAACTTAATTAAAACAAAGCATCATAATTGCTTCCTAAATAAGTCAAATACCAAATACCACATACATGTCTAAAAAATACAATTTGTATCATGAAACAATAACTAATAGTCTCATAAATCAGAGTACATAATATTCCTCATAATAAGTCAGTACATAGAAAGAACAAAAGTTGAAAGGAAAGAAATACATGGTAGCAAATTCCTCTATGAAATCTCCAAGCAAATGCAATCTACTATGCTCTCCTTTGATTACCTAAGGGGAGGGGAAAGGAAAAATAGAGAAGTGGGTTAGTCCAAAAGTCTGGTGAATGATAGTAATTACTATAGTCTTTAAGCAAGATAAAAGTAGTAGACCCTACAACTGTTCTGGCATAAATAAGGATGACAAAGGAAATAGGAAAGGAATAAACTGAAAATAAGTATAATTAAATATTGCTCAATTTATAAGATAAGTTAGCTTTGACTATTTGCATTTGTCCTTGATTTCTGCTTTGATTAGGCTAAATTCCTAATCCTGTTATTAGGCTGTAATTCCAATTCCACCCTTTTTGATTGACCTGCTACTTCATGACCTTACTGCGTACCAGTTGCTATATAACTCCATACATAGCAACAAATGGTATCTACGAAAGATGCAAAGAGCAACCACTGTGGATCCGGACGACATATATAGCTCCCTACACAGAAGGCAATGGTGTCTACGAAAGACATCCATACTAAGCGCTTAGAACTCATAGCTATTACTGGACACCCGAATGGAAGTTGCACGCGTAACTGCCACCATGCCCTTCCTACCTTTTGCTCCACCTATTGGGTCTTCTTATTACCTCATACTTCCAGCATAAGCGTGCCCCTCATCTCACTCCAGGCTAATGTGACATCACCCTGTGTCCATAGAAAATAGGGGAAATTCAGTTGGTACTGATACTTCATCCAAACAATATCTAGTTGCGCCTCTTATCTAAATCCCTCGTGATTTGGACTTATATTTAACCAATTGCTACCATTCTTAGCATAAGCATGCCCTCCTCTCACTTCTGACTAATGTAAGACACTATTTTATCTAATGGGGAATGCTATTTGGTACATGTTCTACTTTCATCTTTTCTTATTAACTTAGATAAAACATTTAGATAAGCCTTATTATCATTTTTACTTTCAACGCTTATTAATTTATCCTTAGTCTTAAAATAATCCTCATTCTATTCTTTTTCTTATTATAACCTACATTATTATCATGCTTATTACTTAACCCAAGGTCTAAGCGTGAAAATAAGCTCTTTCGTCTTTTACTCTATTTAGTTATAATTCTAAGTTATAACTATGCCAATTATCATTATTTAGTCCAATTCTAATTATAATAGGCATAATTTCAGTCCAATTCCATTATTTATTACAGTCTTTATAATTTACTTCTTATTTTCTTCATTCAATATTCTTACTTACATAATCCATATTCTCATTTAATTTATTATAATCCATACGCGAAGAAAAAGGGGACTGTACAGTTAAAACGCTCGGCAGATTCAAAGCGGTGGAGGTGTAAAAAGATAGCGGGGATATAGCGAGGATATAGCGAGGATATAGCGGATAGCTCTAAAATAGCATATAAAACTTGTACTTAATGTTTTTACAAATATATAAATGGTAATTAAATGAAAAATTATCATTCAAATTGAATTATAATTAGTACATAAATAATTTTAAATAAAAACATGTGTGAATATATTTTAAATAAACGTAAAACTGTTATATAACATAATTAAATTTAGTAGAATATTAGAGTATGTTCATTTCTGAAAATATATTAAAAATTAAATCAATAAATTAGTTTCATAATTTTTGTAATGTATAAATGCAATTTTTCATTTCATTAAAGATATAGCGGAAATAGTGGAATATAGCGGGAATATCGCGATGTAGCGGAAATAGCGGAGCTTAAAGTGGAAAGGCTATATTTTGGGGCTATATGGAAAAATCATAATGGTAGAAATCCGCAATGTGATATAGCGGGGTTATAACGGGGTAATAGTGGGGCATTAACTACATAGAAAGGGGATGAAGAGAATATACGCTTGCATTAAATCCAAAACGTCGAAAAAGATGTAAATAAGAAATAATAACAGTAAATAAATTAAATACTGTAAATAAATAAAAAGCTAAGCTTAACAGTAATAAATTATAATTAACAAAAATAAACTAAAATTACCGAAAAGAATAGATAAAAGGAAGTAGACTGAAAATAATTCTAAAAACTGTAAATAAACTATTGAGAAGGCTATTCCAAAAATCGTAGTAAATCTACAACTATTGAAAACCCTATTATTTTAAATTACTTAAAGAAATCTTAAAATAATTACAACCACTCACCTCTGGTCCTTCGCTCTTCCCTTTAGGCCATCACAGATCCACTCAGGTTTGTTAAAATATTTTTATTAAAAAGATTCTCTCCTTGGAAAATTATTCCTTTTAGGGTCCTTCCTGAAAAGGTGAACCCAAGCGGAGAAAATCTAGAATGAGAAAAAATGTTAGGCCTAGGATTCTGTTTATAGGATTAGAATTGGATCTCAAACCATTAGATTTGGGGATTGAATAGGATGCAACCACGTCATAGGTTGAACAAGAGCCACCAGATGCAAGAATGGAAGGAACATGTTGAGTTAAAGAATGCAAAACACGTAGAAAATAGGCTAATAAACTTTACTAGACGATGGAATTTTCCTTCGTCCAATTTCTAAGGCGGGTCAACCTAGGCAGAGGTTAGGTCGACTTGGTGGTCGACCTAGCCTATATGTATGTATGTATGTATGTATGTATGTATGTTGATTTTTGTTTATCTTATAACTTGTTCGTATTAGCTCGGTTTCTGACGTTCTATATATGAAAATTGACCAGAAAATTACCACGGACAGAATGGTGCAATCCTCATGGCTCAATTTTGATAATTTCACAAAGTGATTTTTTTATTTATTTAATTAACTAATAAATTATTATGGGTTGTTACACTTGGGGTCAATTATGGAATCTTATTCTAACCTCTTCCATTAGTTTCCTAAGAGTTTGTCCCTCAGTGCATGGATATGCTATTTTATTTTAATTATTTACTATGCCACTCAACTATCTCCACTTCTGATAAACTTCCATTATCATATGGAATGAGTTGGAATATGTTTCTTAACTTCTAGTAAGCTCTGGTTTCTTATGCGACTATATCGCAACACAGTTATCATATAACAATGTCATAAAATTCTCAAAATTCGAAATCACCCCTGGCATAGTTATACATATCTTACTTAATCTATTAATGTAAATTTGAAATTACCCCTAATCATATAACAATGTCATAATTTCTTGTACAATCCTAATTTCAAACTTAAGCTATTAATGTAAGATTGTACAAGAAATTAGGATTGACAACTGTACTCGACATTACTTACGAAGTTCAAGTTTGCATGCTCCTTCATAAGGAGATAGCTAAAACTATAAACAATTCTCTTTTATTTCGTAAATACTCAAGAACATTCTCAATTTTCATATAGTAATTTTAATTCAAATACTGGCTCTACATATCAAATACATAAGCGAAGTATGTTATTATAGGCAATATAACTTGTTTCTATTGCCAATGCATAAAGAACCCATCTTACATGCTCCATACTGAACATTTTTAATATATTGTCAATGTATATCATTTGGGAGAATGCCAACATCAATATATATCAATTACAAAAGATGTAAATTTTAAATCCAATGTCGAGTGTTAAATTTACCAAACTAACACGTATTTAACTAAAGTGCATTGTTAGTATTCATAAGTTTATTATTTACTAATAGTTTTAGAAATATTTTATACCTGTTAGTGTTCCTTCTAACAAACACATGCTTCATTTACATTTTGACGAAAAATTGAACTATTTGATTCCTATATCAAAATACATGCTTAAATCTAATGTTGATCGAATAATACTTTCATATCACCCCTTCGGTATCACTTCTAAGATCATATCCAATAAACCACAGACTCTTCTCCCACTAACTTCAAGACACTTTGGTTATTAAGTGCAAACATCACATTCTAAATCATTATTTAGAATTTTTGCATCATATACCAAAACTGTAAATCATATAATTCAATAATTTTACGAGTAAAATCCAAATTAACTTAAGTACGTTGAACAACAATTCTGTTATGTATGTTGAAATTCCCTTTAACGTAGCATGTTATAATCCAAATGCATTGGCCTTTTTCAAAAATTACATTTGCGGTCGACGGAACATATCCTTTTCGATGCAACCGTCAAAATTATATTTTGATAATGTACTTGGAAGATCCATGCATCATTCTGTATGGTAGAGTCAATACTCTTGAAGGTTTATTCAAAACTGAGGAAATTCTTTTCTCGACACTAATAAGAAATAAGAGTTTCTCTTTAGTCTACGAGAGAACTAATTAGATGTTCTAATTTTTTGTGATCATTTAGGTTTAGTAAATTTTATTTATCCTTTATAAATAGTTTTATATTTGAATCATATGCAATGTAATGACCTAGAATTTGACCACTTTAAAATATACTAATTAAATTAATTTTAAATGTAAAATAAGTAAGGTTATATGATTTAAGAAATATTATATAGGATTTGGAAAGAGAAGTATACACAAAATAGTAACATTTGCCTATATCGACAAAAGTGACAAAATGTTGATTTCAGAAAAGTTAGTTTCAATGGTTAAATAAATTATTTTGATTTATTTATGAGCGTTTATATTTCTAAATAACATTATACAAATTTATTTTTAAATTTGGATTATAATTATAAATAGTTTGACTAAAACGTCAAAATATGACCGTAAAACATTTTGTCGAAAATCAACGTTTTGTCAATTAAAAGTTGTTGCAACATCGTCGCACGTTTATTATCTTATATAAGAATATATATTCAAATAGTATAAGTACTAATTAATTCACTAATCAAGTTTACTTTTACTAAATATATTTAGAAAATTCTGGAATATGATTAACAAAAAGTAAGCACAAAAAGACAAATAAGTATAAAAGTCAAAAAGTAAAACATCAAATCAAACAAACATAATTATTACTTTCTTGACTTAATACTTAAATGAAAATAACATAAAGTAATAATTTGAAATGTGATGTTAAGTGTTGAAAAAATAAGATTGTTTAAAAAGTAAGTAAAAGATATTTTGGTCTTTTTACAAAATATTATTTTAATCCAAAACTTTTTCTATAAATAAGTATCCACTTTCTCACTTTTTTTCACTTCTTCTTCTTCCTTTTTCAAAGCTATTCTTCCACTCTCTAATGGCTTCTTCTCTTCTCTTTTCCTTACTAACTTTTTCAAAATCATATCAAACAAAGTCAAAACACCACCAAACTTTTGCAAAGACTAGAGAGTACCATTAAAATATGGTTTAGCATCTAAGAAGTGAAGAAATGATTGAAGAAGGGAAGGATCAAGGTGAGGCCAAACCATTTAGAAGGAGGAAAGAAAGTCATGAAGCTCCGGAGCAAGAAAGAGAGAAGGAAGTGTCATTGATTTCATTCAAAGGAGCCTGGAGAAAATTCAAGGTGCTGTGAAAGCTCTATCGGATTTTCGAAAGTTTGGAAGAAAAGGTCGATAGCATAAAGCAAAGGAAATGGAGTAGAAGTTGATTAGTTGAAGTTTGAGTGAAGTGTTGTTAGTAAGAATGTTGATAGGAGGTTAATCGATTTGGTTAAAGGTGAGTACTCATATTTTAAGTTACTAATTCCTAAAAATATTTCAAGTTAATTACATAAAAAGTTTGGTATATGCTGGATGATTAAATGTTTGATAACTTGGTTGATATTATGGTTAATTATATGTTTGTGATATGGATGATAGGTTAGTTTGATAAACGATAAGAGAAATGGTTAGTAAGTATAGTTTATTCAATGAGAATTAAATCCATACAAATGTGTGTATGGAAATTATTTAGCCTCTTAATGATTTTAAAATATCTAAAAAGATTGAAAATGATGTTACATTAATATAATATTATAAATCGAAATGAAATCGAATATGAGTTCGAAATATAAAAATATTGTTTAAAATGATTTTAAAATGATTTATAAATGTTTTATAAACATTTAAAAGTGTTTCCAATAAGTGAATAGAAATTGAAAAATAAGTCAAAACTATGCGCGTCGCGTAACAATAGTTCACGATTTCAAGCCATAAAAGTTAAATAAGTGTACAAAGTGGAATATAGCTTGGAATTCTTCGAGACAAGAATTTTTCAACCTATTATATCTTCAAAGAAGAAAGAAAATCAAGATTTCATCAAGTAGGTTTTGAAATATGTTCAAAACAATTTTCTAAAAATATCACGGTTTTACAGTTCGAAATCCAAAAGAGGATTTCTTTATAAATGATATTTTTAAATGATTAAAAATATGAAATAAATTTGATAAATCTATTAAAATGATTTAAAATAGATTATGGATGGAAAATATGAATTTTCAAATATTAAAAAGTTGTTTAAATCAAATAAGCTTATGTAGCACTTTCTGCAGCACTTCTATGCTGCGACTTCTATAACCTTTTGAATGTGAGTTTAAACTTAACAATTCTTTTCTAAATCTTTTGTGAATGGTTTTAAAGGAATAATTAAGTAATTTAAATATAATTTGAAAGTTTTAATAAGAGTTTGAGTAAATGGTTAAGTGGAATTGTTTATAAAACTTAAACAAAAAAGTAAAGAATATTAAATGTAATAACAAACTAAGTACGTGGAAACGACTAGTACATTTGTCCCGCCTGTGAGATCTAGGAAGATAAAACAAGGTGTTTAATTAAGGTTAGGGATGGAGTAGCAGTGCCCTGAACTTACATATCCTATATTTTCTCTTCTTAGACGAGGGGTGGAACAGATCGAAAGGAAAGCCCGGATGCTCTAAAAGATCATATTTAAGTTTTTCCAAAATAAAAGAAAAGAAATAAATTCTTTGAATGTTATTTAACCACTTAACATCTTTTATTCGATGATTGGTATGAAGGAACCGGTATTGGATTTGCTTGATTATGTTCAGCATGATAGGGTGTTTTCGCTTTGTGAACAGTGAAGAAGCTTAGACTCTTACCCCTACATGTCCCTAGTGTGAAAGGGTTGGTTGATAGTCGAGAGGCTTTCCATAAAAGTAGATCCGAGGTACTACACGTAGTCACCTCCATGTTGAAAAGAAAGAGTGCCCCCATGTTCAAAAGCAGAAGGGTAGCGGGATGGTTGAAAAGCCTATCAGGGCGGGTTCGAAAAACTCATTTGTCGCATTTAGTATCAGTGCTTAGCTTGAGCGAACACCTAGGCTTTGTTGGGGTAAGTCTCATCAGAGATAGGATTAGTAATACCCTTTATGAATAACTCATTAGAGATAGGGTTAGTAACACCCTAGAATGAGTTTGAATTTATTATATATATGAGTGTGTATTTGTTAGTAACTAATAGAAATGTTTTGTGTTGATTTTTAGGTTGAGCAGTTTGTAAATTCTGGTCGATATGGGAATTACAACTGTATCGATAGGTATTTCTAAACTCTTAACAAGGCATATCGACATACTGATTTTGAAAATATTGGTAAATGAAATAATTTGACCTAGGATTATATTTTGAATATAAAGTATATATTTTGAAAAGTTATATAATTAGAAATACAGAATTAGTAAAATTTAAATATGAACATCTTGTGATTAGAATTTCACGGTTTGACTATAAGATGTTTCATAAAAATAATCGATAAGTAAGAAATCTGATATGATAATTAAAATCTTTAATACTTATTCCAAAATAATAAATTAAGAAATGATGGTGTAAAGTTACTATCATAGATTGATAAATTGTTTGATTTAAAAGTTTAAGTACAAAAACCTTATGAATTAAGTTTCACGATTTGAATATAAGGTCTTTGATAGTAAGTTTTGTTTAAGGAATGAACATATAAGATAAAAATGTATTTAAATGATTGTGTAAAAAGATAAATATAAAAGAAATAAGAATTTAAATTTGAGTAAAATAATTGTGGTAATTTAAATGAAGTTAATTAATATAAGATTGTTATCCAATCACTTAGCCCGGCTACAAGGTGATAATTACAAAGGCTTTGATTGAGTCTGGATAAGACTCGAGTTAGTTAGAGACTGGAGACGTAAGGGATTGATCCGTTTTGGGTAGTCCAGCATACGTGCATTTTTCGGCCCATATGTACGGTTCGGTCTATGTGCATCGCTCGGCCTATGAGTATGGTTCGGCCTTGAAGGATGGCACATATTGCAAGGTCAAGAATGGGAAAATGAGATGGCTCAATCTAGGCATCCAAGGAGAGGTTGCTCAGCCATGTTCGTTCAGCAACCACCATTTGGTCACCTTTGTTCGACAACCATCATTCGACCACGTTCGTTCGGCAACCACCGTTTGGCCACCATCGTTCGATCGTTCGGCCACCTTCATTCGGCCACCTTCGTTCGGCAACCGCCGTTCGGTATGCCTAGCTCGGTGCACAGGAGTTGTCTATTGTGGACCGAAGTACCTTTTCCTCGGGCCGGTGTAGGGAGTCCAGCCTATTTTCATCTATAAATAAAGAAGCAGGGGTACAGATGAGGGACCTTTTTTCGGAAACTACAGGGATACTCTACCATTTTTTGTACCTACGCCTTTCCTTTTGAAACTTGCATTCAAGTTGTTTGTTTACAGATTGTATCTGTACTCAAGTGATTGGAAAAGTAATAAAGATCATATTCAAAGTGGACGTAGGCAATTATGTCAAACCACTATAAATCTGATGTTCTCATTTTTGCTGTTCATTTTTGCATTCAACTGTGTTATTTCTCTGTTTCAATTTATTTTCTTCATTAATCTTTCTATACAAATCTACTGAAGGGTGTTAGTGACCAATTTTGGTGCTAACATTTTGGTGCTTTCACTAAGAGGGCATTCTCAGGCTGTTGGGATCTACTTTGTCGCTACTGGATTGAAGAAATCCCCCAAAGAAGATCCAAGTTTATTCATAAGAAGTTCACAGATTCTACTCAGAGTTTCAACCGATAACTCTACAATGGGAAGACCGCGTACTAGATCAGCCTCCCACAATGCGAAAGTCAACAAGACCGCTAGCATCCAACAAGTAGGACCCAGCAACCAACAAGCTAATCCAGGTGCAGGTACCTCCACCGTCCTAAACCAAACAGAAGTTGTCACTAGAACAGAGTTAAAGGAGCTGATGAGAGAACTTGAGGAAAGCAGGAGATAGCTTATTGAGCAGATTCAAGCTAATGCCAATCTCATGATCCAGCTTACTCAACAACAGCATTAAAATGCTGGAGGAAGTCCCGCTTCCTATTTATCAGCTAATAGCTCCGCTTTGTCAGATGAACATCCCAGGCGTAGATGCCATAGAATTGAAACAGCGCAAACATGTGTAGTAGATCAATCCAACAGGAATGGTCCAGGTACTCTACTTGGAGCCATGGCCCCTCACTTTCACCTGGGAAACCACATTCAAGTTGGAATGAGAAACTTAGAATCTCGAGCACGAGTGGAAACTGACCGACTGGCTCACTAGGAACGCAATGAAGCGGGTCCTTAGGACACTCGTTTGGGAAATCACCAATCAAGGAGGCACCAGCCGGGAGGGACACGCAGGACGGAGTCCAACTTGCCACCTCCCATCCAGATCCCGATTTGTCAGCCATGGTTAGACAGCTGATGAGAGAAAATCAGGGCTTATCTAACGAAGATTGGGGCATGGGTAGGATTCATACTCCGTTCACAGATGCTATCCTATAAGCTGAGTGCCCTTGGAAGTTCTGCATACCGACTATTCTAGCCTATGAAGGGAAGACTGATCTCCGATAGCATATAATGAGATACGAATGGATGATGGACTCAGCCATGGCAAATGATGCGACTAAATGTAGATGTTTCTTGATAACCCTATTTGGAATCGCTACCATGTGGCTCACCAAAATTCCTCCATGATCGATCTCCAAATTCAATAAGTTAGCGACGAAATTTGTGGGGTACTTCAAAATCTATACCATTCGCCCAAAGGAAGTGATGTCTTTATCCAGTGTAATCTAGGCTCCTGGGAAGTCCTTAAAGGAATATTTGCAAAGATTTCATGTTGATGCTACCGAGGTTAGCAACCCAAATTACCATGCTATTCTTATAGTTGTGATGCGAAGAGTAGATCCAGACTCAGAGTTTGTTGATAGGCTGGCAGGAAAACCTCCGGCTACCCTAAAACGTTTTTACTCGAAGGCGCACCAGTTCATGAGAAGGGATGAAGCTAGATGGACGAGGTAAGGTAGTGCGCCAGGGCCTAGCAAGGAGACGTCGCAAAGAAACATTGCGGTAAAACAGGCAGGCAGCAACTCTGGAAAAGTCCAGGTCAATGTTCAAACAAGTCGAAGCAGTCTAAAGGATCCGGAGAAGGAAGTTCTGAAAGGAAGAGGGAAGCAGGAAAGTGGAAATCAAGGATCCCGACCTACAATGAATACATTCCTCTGAACAAATCTCTGGAGAATATTTATTTGTTAACTTGTAAAACCTTCCAGTACTGGAAACCGCGCTCAAAAGAATCCACCGAGGAACAAAAACAAACTGGGAAGTACTGCTGGTTTCACGAGACCTACGGGCACAACACAAAGGAATGTAGACACCTCCATGATGCTATAGAAAAACTAATTCGGAAAAATAAGTTACATCAGTTTGTTAAGAATCCACAGGAAGGCGGACAGGGAGCATCCGACCCCGGTCGTGGGAAGGCTCCACATGACCCTGAGGAACCTGCTCGGACCGTAGGTAGACTGATCATAAACATGATAGTCGGTGGGCCTCATCTAGCAGACAAGAGTTGGCAAGAAATTGAACTCTATGCTAATTCCTTGAAACATGCAGACTTCGAATGCTGCTCGAACTCGGAAGACGGGGCTCTAGCGAAACAGCAGCGAATGATGACAGATGATATAGTATTCAAAAGCAGGGATGCCGACCATATAGAGGCACCCACTATCGACCGGATGGTAATTTCGGCCACGATTGGGACAGCGTTTTTGAGAAGGATATTGATTTATTGCGACAGTTCTGTGAATTTTTTTTTCAAAAAGGCGTACAACGAAATGAACATGGAGGCAAAAGATCTAAAACCATCTAAAGCACGTATTCGTGGTTTTAATGGTGTGGTTACCGATGTAGTGGGTTTTGTCAAATTATCAGTTGAGCTAGGAGAAGGTGAATGTAGGAGGTTACGGATCCTACCGTTCATTGTTTTGGATGTTCATTCCCCATATAATGTTTTTCTGGGCCGACCGGTTCTGGTAGAGTTTAGGGCTGCTTTAGCCCCATGGTGTTTGACTTTGAAGTTTTCCGATGGATAGAGGAGTTGGTGTAGTGCATGGCGATCAAGCGACTAGTCATGCACGCTATGTGGCTGAGCTTAGAGAGGCCCAGCGAAGAGAGAAGGGAAAGGTTTCAGATGACTCTGTCCGCATCCACATTGCCCAAAATTGACAAGTAATGCCTGAACCTTGGCTCGTGCAGCAGAGTCGGATCTATAAAGACATAGATCCAAGAGACGATGATAAAGAACCTAAGGAGTCTAAAGCAGCACCGGCTGAATTGAAGATTGACATTCCAGTCAGCCATGACGACCCGTCACGGGTGCTGAAGATTGGATCAGAACTCATCCCCTCGATGACTGAGGATCTTACTGATTTCCTCCGAGCAAATCTGGATATTTTCGCTTGGACACATTCTGATATGTGCTGGATTAATCCCGCCATAGCAAGTCATATGTTAAACATAAACCCGAAATACGTGGTAGTGAAGCAAAAGAGGAGAGGTATGGACCCGGAGAGGTCCGCTGCTCTCAGAGAGGAAGAGGAAAAACTCATCAATGGGTTCATCAGCGACGCCCTCTAACCAGAATTAGTCTCTAACCCCGTACTAGTGAGAAAAACGAATGATAAATGGAGGACCTGTGTTGATTATTCAGACCTGAACAACGCATGCCATAATGATAGTTTCCATTTACCCAGAATTGACCAGCTGGTTGACCCAACAACCGGACATGAGTTATTGTCATTTATGGATGCGTATTCGGGATACATTCAAATCCAGATGCACATTCCAGATCAGGAACACACTAGTTTTATCATGGATGTTGGACTGTATTGTTATGTGGTGATGCCTTTTGGGTTGAATAATGTGGGAGCGACTTATCAACGCTTGGTAAATTGGATGTTTAAAGACCAAATTGGTAGAACAATGGAAGTCTATGTGAATGACATGCTCATGAAGTCACCGCAGTCAAACAACCACATTCGAGACTTAGCTGAGATATTTGATATACTTATATACTACGGAATGAAAATCAATCCACTAAAGTGTTCCTTTGGTGTTGCGTTGGGAAAGTTTTTGGGTTTTATTGTCAATGCACGGGGAATTAAAGCTATTCCAGAAAACATTCGGGCTATTCAAGATACACAAGCACCCAGAACTATAAAGCAAGTACAAAGCCTGAACGAGAAAATCACCGCATTGAGTCGGCTTATATCCAGAGCGACCGACAAGTGTATTCCCTTCTTCGATATGATAAAGAAAGGGAAGAGAAATTTTGAATGGATGTCCGACTATGAGGATGCATTCCGAGCTCTGGTAAGACATTTGGAAAGTCCCCCGCTTTTTTCAAAGCTTGTAGACCATGAAGTGTTATATGTATACTTGGCTGTGTCTCAGCATGCCATCAGTACGGCCTTAGTTCGCGAGGAGGACCGAATTCAAAAGCCAATGTACTATGTTAGTGAAAGTCTAATGGGGGCAGAGAGAAATTATCCTAAAATTGAGAAGCTAGCCTACTGTTTGGTGATTGCATTACGCAGGCTTCGTCCATATTTTCAGGCACACCCGATCATTGTTTATATCGATCAACCTCTACGACATGTGCTCCCTTGATTAGAAACATCTGGAAGGTGGTTAAAGTGGAACATTGAGTTGAGTCAATTCGATATCGCCTACCTACCACGGTGGGCTATTTAAGGGCAGGCGCTAGCGGACTTCATTGTAGAATCAACATATCAAACGAGCCAAGTAGTGATGATGTTGTTCCCCCCATTTAATGGAAACTATATACCGATAGGGCATCCAACAACCGTTGTTCTAGGGCTGGTGTTATTCTTGTAACTCCTAAAATCCGATCAATTTGTTATGATTTGAAGCTTAATTTCCCATCTATGAATATTGAAGTTGAGTATAAAGCATTGATTGTTGGCTTATAACTTACCAGGGAACTCGGAGTAAAATCGATTGAAATCTTTTGTGACTCACAATTGGTGGTGTACTAAGTGCGGGGAGACTATCAAGCAAAGGGGCAGAGACTTGCCCCATACCTTGCTCGGGTTTAAGAATTGTTGGTAGACCTTGAATATAACGATATTTCATACATTCCACATAAACAAAATGGAGAAGCCGATTCATTGGCAAAATTCGCAAGTACTAGTGATGCACAGCAGATGGACTTGGTTCCCGTTGAAATCTTACATGCTTCGAGTATAAACGAGATGGAAGTAGATTTTTTGTTAGAAATGAAAACTGAGGGGGAGTCGTGGATAACCTCGTTCAAACAATACCTGTTACATGGGACTTTTCCCAAGAGAAGGAACGAAAGACGATAAATCATTCGCAAAGCTTTGCGATATATAATGCAGGATGGAATAATGTATTGGAAAGGATTCGCAGTTCCCTTACTTCGGTGCACTGCTTACGACGAGAAAAAGTGGGAATTGAAAGAGTTTCATGAAGGAGAATGTGGCGACCATACTGGCGGGCAGACATTAGCTAAAAAGATCCTCCGCTATGGATAATATTAGCCAATCGTGAATCGGGACACCGCGAATTATGTAAGAAGACGCGACAAATGTCAAAAGTATGCAAAAATATCAAGAGCTTCCGCTATGGAACTCACACAAATGGTTAGTCCCTGGCCATTTGCAATATGAGGGATCGATATAATCAGCTCCTTTCCAATCTCTAAAGGTGGTGCAAAATATGCAATTATTACTGTCGATTACTTTACCAAGTGGGCGGAGGCAGTGCCGCTAGTTACAATCACCACCAAAAAGGTCATTAATTTTGTTGTGCGAAACATCATATGCCTTTTTGGCCTTCCGCGAACTATCATTATGGATAACGGAACTCAATTCGAAAGTAGGAAGTTCAAAGAATTTTGCCAGAAGTATTGTATTGAGAAAAGGTTTGCGGTAGTCGCTCACCATAAAGCCAATGGACAAGTTGAATTCATAAATAAAATAATCAAATCAACATTGAAAAAAACGTTTGGAGAAGGCTAAAGTCAAGTGGGTGGATGAGCTTTCGACGACACTTTGGGCTTATAGAACCACCCACAAGTTAGCGACTGGATACACTCTATTCACTTTAGCATACCACATTGAAGCTGTTATACCCATAGAACTTGAAGTTCCCTCTCATCGGGTGACTCATTATGATCCTCAGATGACTCAGGATCTCTTATTGGAATCGTTGGACTTTGTCGACGAAAAACGTGAAGAAGTTGATTTAATGGCGGTTGCATATAGACACCGAGTCGCTCGATATTATGATGAAAAAGTTCAACTGAGAATCTTTGATGTGGGTGATCTCATTTTGAAGCAAGTTTTCATATTCCCATCATATATAAATCTTACATAGGAAGGACCGTACATCATCGAACGGAAGCTTGGAGAAGGAAATTTCGAGCTAGCGACTGTCGATGGCAAAACGCTCCCCCGAGCATGGAATAGCGAGCATTTGCGCCTTTATTACACGTAGCCTATTTCTTTTGCATTTAAGTAGCAATTGTTTTCAGTATATGTTTCTTTTGTTGTTCTTTGTTTCCGGCATGTAATAAGACGATTCAATTTGTTCCGATTTGTTGCGAACAATAAGGGCTTGAAGCAATTTTTTCTGTGAATAGTTGATGTTCCGTGTGTTATAATTCCATGGCAAAAGTTAAATTACATTATTCTGTCTGGCGTATGAACGGACACACAAAATTAAAAGTCAATCGATAAAATAAAAATATCTATGTCCCTGGAGCATGGACTAGAGTACTCTGAGTCCCCAGAGTGCAGATTAGAGTACAAACAACTCAAAAATCTCTAAGTCCCTCGAGCACGGACTAGAGTACTCTGAGTCCCTGGAGTGCGGAGTGGATTATAAACGACTTAAAAATCTTTAAGTCCCGGGAGCATGGACTAGAGCACTCCGAGTCCCCAAAGTGCGGGCTAGAGTATAAATGACTTAAAAATCTCTAAGTCCCTAGAGTATGGACTAGAGTACCTCTGAGTCCCCGGAGTGTGGACTAGAGTATAAACAACTCAAATGTCTCTATGTCTCCATAGCACGGACTAGAGTACTCTGAGTCTCCAGAGTGCGGACTAGAGTATAAACAACTTAAAAATCTCTAAGTCCTCAGAGCGCGGACTAGAATACTCCAAGTCCCCGAAGCACGGACTAGAGTACTCTGAGACCCCAAAGCGCGGACTACACTATAAACGACTTAAAAATATCTAAGTCCCCAAAGCGCAGACGAGACTACTCTGAGTATCCACAGTGTGGACTAGAGTATAAATGATTCAAAAATCTCTAAGTCCCCGGAGCGCGGACTAGAGTACTCTGAGTCCTTGGAGTGTGGACTAGAGTATAAACGACTCAAAAATCTCTAAGTCCTGGGAGCATGGACTAGAGCACTCAGAGTCCTCGGATTGCGGACTAGAGTATAAACGAGTTAAAAATATCTAAGTCCCTGGAGCACGGACTAGAGTACTCTGAGTCCTCGGAGTGCGGACTAGAGTATAAACGACTCAAAAATCTCTAAGTCCCCAAAGCATGGACTAGAATACTCTACGTCCTTGGAGTATGGACTAACGTATAAACGATCCAAAAAATCTCTAAGTCCTTGGAGCGCGGACTAAAGTAATCTAAGTCCCAAGAGTGTGGACTAGAATATTTATGATTCAAAAAATATTCAAGTCATGTGGAAGCGAACCAGAGCTTATGTAACCCATAAGATTTCAAATTTCGACGACAAGTTAGACAATAAGCTAAACAATGAGAATCATGGAAGACAAAGAAATAAAATTTTATTTACTAATCCAAAATAAAGTTCCATTACAACTTTTTTGGAGTTTGGGGAAAAAGACTATTCACTACGACTATAAAATAAATAGAAACAACTACATGATCCGAGTTCATTCGGGCTGAGCGAGGCATGGCCGGATAGCTACCTTTTTAATTTTTTCTCCTTCTTAGGCTTCTCCGAAGGATCCTCACCCGAGAATTTTCCCTTAGATGCCTTGCTTCCTAGTGAGGTGGTGCCTGGGGAAGGAGGAGGAACTTCTAGTGGCATGGTCCCACCGGGGAGAATGACCTTCAAGGGCTATTCAGAGGATCATCAAGTTCTACCACTTGAAGCTTAGACTTAATTTCAGCATTCTTCTTCCCCTCTTCCATGATTTGCACCTCCATGCTCAATTTCAAAGTGTGTTCGGAGGTGCCTGTGATTTCAACCTTATCATGTTCTCCTGCAGGTGAGGGATTCTTGAGTTTGTCCTTATCGAGTGCCCTCAATCATTTGATCATCAGGTCCAGGAATATTCCCAGTGTGAGATGCCTCTCCCAATTTCTCTTCCCTCCCCGTGGCGACATTGCTCCTTGGACTTGGTTCGTGATCAGAATAACCTACATGAAGTCATAAAAGACAAATGTTAGAATACATTTATTATTCGTCAAAAGCGATGGTCCATTCAACCCTAGAAAGAAAAATTACATACCAGCTTCCAGTTGACTCTCAGCTATTTTAGGATTCTCACCCTCTGTAATAGGGGAAAGGACATGAAAATCGAGCCTGGGTTTCTCTGGGTCATAGCCAGCATGCTGATCGAAAGGGTCGAGTGATGAGCAACAAGCCGGATGAGCGAAAGGAGGAACTGGAGACTCGGTTCTAGATGGGCCAGCAACATTGTCCTCCCCTTTCGATGAGAAGGAATCTCTTTCGTAAAGGACTTTGGCTGCAGATAAGTTGGAAGGCTCGTTTCCTCGAAGCACTTCCTTCACAAGAGAATCCTCATCAACCTCTTCAGTACCCAGCTCTACTTGTTTAATTTTCACTAGAGTATCTTATGCTTCGGCTAATGATTCGAGGTAACCCTCATCCGGAAAAGATAGATCTCAATGCATGAGAACTCGAGCGTTATATTCAGCAATAAGCAGATCGAATAAGCATTTAATTTCTTCCCTACTGGCTTCAACAAACGCCTCAAGGCGAGAATCGATTTCTGTCAACGCCATTCTTTTGCCCTCCTCACGGGCTGCATTCTTTAAAGCTTTAGCTTTGGAAAGTTCCTCGTCAAGCTTCGTCTTTAAGAGTCGTGTTGCGACGACTTCATCGCAATATCATTGTGACTCTTCCTGTGCAGCGATTTTTTCTTCTTTCTCTTTAAGCAGCGGCTCCTCCTATTCTTTAACTCGTTGAGCGAGGATATCCTTTTGTTTTTGGATGGAATCTTTTTCTAAGGCTGGAGCACCACTATGTTGAATTGCCTCATCAATTTCCTTTTTGTGAATCGCTTCCAGATGACTGACTGCCACAGCCGTATCTTTAGCGCTTTGCTGGGCAGCTTCATGTTGAGATTTGTACAAGAAAAGCGCTTTATCCTAGTCTTTAATAATATCTTTATCATGGATGGCTTCAAGTTTCAGGCGATCAATCTTGTGCTGACGTTCCATAGAAACTTTTGAATGTTTTCCTACCAAATGAACAAACGCATCGTGTTAGACATACACATCGTTATTGCAGGCGATGGCGCTTTGTTTGACATGCCTTGGAATTGGGTGAATCGCAGGAAGAAATTTCAGCCAGTCAAAGCATATCTTCGAAAATGTGGCTTTAAGCTCGGGTAATCATTTGGCTATCGACGGATCATGTGCAAAGATTGGAGGAGTTTGATTAGCCGGAGTCACCAACTGCTTATGGGTCTCACGAGATTTCTTAGTGCTAGATGAGTCGGAATGTTGGTCATGGAGAGCTTCAGATTGAGATCCCCTCTGAGAAAATTTCTCCATATTGTGCTCTAAATGAGGGGGAGGATCGTTGGGACATAAAGAGTGGCTACAAGTTTTTCTTCGGGAAGACGACGAGTCTCTGGGACGGTAGTCTCTATCGCCACTGTCATCTCTGTCTCGACGTCTACCTGATCCCAAATCTCGACCAGGGTGATGAAAGATAGAGGACCTGCGAAGGCAGTCAAAGCCGTATGCACGCCCATATTACCTACACAAAAACCAAGCGAAGATGAGTTATTGAGAATCGCATGATGGCTAAAACTTAGGTGTAGAGTGAAGTGTGAGTGTTCGTGTGTGTCCTAATGTTTCCACCCAACGGACCAGTTTCTTTTGCTTTACTTATTGGAGTTTTTTCTTCCTGATGATGACCTTGATTGTCTTCATCGCCTCTTGCGAGCGAATTAAGTCCCAAGGCCGCTGGATCGTTGAAACCATAATTAAGCAAGTCGTCAGGGATGTTCAGATTTAATAGACCTTTAGTGAACCCTCTAAATGTTGGGAAGACGACTCTTTCTCAACCGGAGTAATTGTGACTTTTGAGGTTCCGCCCACAGTTTTCTTTCTCAGTTTGTAGGCTAATTTTTTTTTCCCATTTGAAGAAGGAGGTGATTCATTGATGTCGGGTACGTCAGTCAACGATGCTGAATTGGGACTTATATTTCCATAAGATGCTCATGGCACCTCGACCTCTTTAATTTCATTTTCCTCGAATTTGTCGAGGCCCCCACTAGTAGGAGGCACCGAAGACCCGACCTGATTTTTGCCTTTCTCCAGTGGTAGTGGCGCCAGTTGGGAGACCAATTCGATGACCTTCCGCCAACAATCCAAACTTTAAAAGCAATTCATGGGAAATAACGGATTTGATCTCCTGATCTTCCACGGGAATAGCTCGAATGGCCTCGACGGCCTCAAAATACCTAGTGCTTTCGGGATGTGGGCTAATACCTGTAAAAATCAAAAGAAGTTTAGAAAGGATGCACTTCGTGCCTTAGACAAATATTAGTCCAAAAATGATACTTTATCCCTTCCAGCCATCTTCTCGCAAAGACAGGGGGCAGCGTACATAAAACCATTCTTGCTTATACTGGAAAAATTTACTCCATGCCCCCTTCAGGATCTGACACTTGGAGTGTGGCTTAAGAAATATCAAGGATGGACTATCAGACTGTCTTTTGAAGCGATAAATGTAGCGGGTATCCTTGAGAGTATGGATCCTGAATAAGATGCTCATGAAAAGAATACAAGTGCCATGAATAAATTCATGACTATTAGGATGAAGTTGTGCCAGAGCGATCGTGGTATACCGTAACACCTCACGGAGAAATGAATTGAAATTTGGCACATTTCGAACCCAGCAAATGAATTTGTTGCACGCTGTATACCCGGCTGGGGGAAGGTGAGGCCGATATTTTCCTGATGGAACTAAAAGTCATCAAAGGGAATTCCATAAGTCGAACATAATCAATGAAGAGCGGTTTCATCGATTTTTTAAGATTGTGAATCAATAGGATTATCCAGGATAACCGCTCCATCTATAACATCAGGACTTGGGCCAATAAATACATTAGATGGATTTGGAATACCCTACGTAGGAGTTGTCGGTGGATTTGAAGTTCCTACTACCTCCTACTGAGAACTTGGCTCAGGCTTGTCAGAAACTGTAGCAGAGCTCGATCTTTTAGACATCTTCAACAAGCGTTGAATATGGGTAGATACTTGTTTGAACTATACTTGAAAGACAACTGATATCAAATACAAAAAAATATTCCCCTCATGTGGTGTGTGGACTAGTGCAATCATTTAAGAGTATAAATGAACTAAAGTTTTAAAGATCAATGATGTATGATTGAGCATTAAACTATCAGCTTTGGAGATCGTCATCACTGACCGTCTCCGCGATCTCTTCCTATGTTCGTAGTAAGGGTCTCAGAGTGGGACATTGGCATCATATGGTGAAGACTATTATTTGCTTTGGCAGAGTTGAATTCGCGTTTATAATTGTTAAAACTATGGAGTTATTAGTCCAAATCGGTTCTATATGCTCAGGTGCTTAAGTTCTTGTCATTATTTATTGTTTAATGGTCAGGCGTGGGACATATGCTGTGTTCAAGTTGAGGTGATTTTGGTTATCAATGCCGACCTCAAGGCCAAAGCCGATCGACTCTCTAGATCAAAACCACCAAACCACTGATTCTCCTCTCTTTCACTCTTTCATCGCCGAACGATCTCACTTAGCCTATGCCTACTAGACTTGTAAACTCTTGTCGACCCACTAGGTTAAAACCGAACCATGTTCCTAATTTCACAACGGCTCATGCTCTCTTATTTGGTGCTGGACGACACCCTCGAACGGCATACCGATCCACTCGCTGAACTCTCACCAACCCACAACATCACACCTAATTACCGAACCACCCTCTTTCCCTCGATAATGGACCATTCTCTTACCGAAATACTGAGCCTAATTTACATCAAGGGATTATCTAACTGGCCCTACTCCAAACACCACCGACCTCAAAATTAGGGTTATGCTACTTTTCTTCGTGGTCCATAAGAAGACTCCAAGCCTAAAGCACCTCTCATCTTCAAATAATCCTCCCTCAATTTCCTTGGCTCTCATAGAATCTAGCCGAAGAAATCCCGTAGATATGACTTCACGCGAGATCTGTAACTTAAAGAAGTAAGTCAGTGGAAGTTCATACCTACGAGAATGGGTTGAAGCTTATGAGAACTGTTGGATTTAGGAATTCATTTGGGTTTACCTGCTATAGAAGGTGCGAGATGGGTGCCTCGGGTTCAGAGACGAAAGGAGAATTGGGATGTTGGCTAAGGCTTAAGAAGGGATAAGTCAGAAGTTTTGTGAGAAAGTGAAGGAATGAGGGAAGAGAGAGATTCTATATATGCAGCGAAGGGAAGGAGAATAGGTAGATGTCTTTAGAGTCGGTCCATGCATTTTGATAATGTCATGGGGAGTAAGACATAGATCAGGCCGAGTGGGTCGGTGATGGCATGCCGAACCGTTTTTTACCGAGGATACCGGGTGAGCAGTCCGGTCTCTCACATATCGATCCACTCGTTTAAAAAAAATGAAAAATGAATAATAATAATAATAAACAAATAAAGATGCATATGTAAATATGTGCACGTGTAATATTCAGAAAATCCACCATGATTCAGCCTTCGAGAGGTTATATTCACCCAACTTTTAAAAAGTTAGAAATGGGACTTAAATGACAGATGGTTATCATTCCGAATGAGCTAGCTTCTAAAAGCAAAGACTGATTACTGGTTCAAAGCGCGCCATGTTGGTTCACACGACACACTTTGGGGGGCAAATGTTATATGCTCACTTGTCATGGCTACAAGGTGATAATTACAAAGGCTTTGATTGAGTCTGGATAAGACTCGAGTTAGTTAGAGATTGGAGACGTAAGAATAGATCCATTTTCGGTAGTCCGGCATATGTGCATTGTTCAGCCTATATATACGGTTCGGTCGCTCGGTCTATGAGTATGGTTCAGCCTTGAAGGATGGCGCATATCGCACGGTCAAGAATGGGAAATCGAGATGGCTCAATCTAGGCGTCCAAGGAGAAGTTGCTCGTCCAGGTTCGTTCGACAACCACTATTCGGTCACCTTCTTTCGGCAACCATCGCTCGGCCACCATTATTCGGCCACCATCGTTCGGCCACCACCATTCGTCCACCATCGTTCGGCCACCACCGTTCGGCCACCATCATTCGACCACCATCGTTCGGTCACCTTTGTTCGACCACCATCTTTCGGCAACAGCCGTTCGGTATGCCTGGCTTGGTGCATAGGAGTTGTCTACGGGCCGAAGTACCTTGTCCTTAGGCCTGCACAGGGAGTCCAGCCGATTTTCGTTTATAAATAGAGAAGCAGGGGTACATATGAGGGGACATTTTTTAGGGAACTCCAGGGATACTCTGCCCTTTTTTGTACTCACGCCCTTCCTTTTGAAACTTGCATATAAGTTGTTTGTTTATGGATATTTCTATACTCAAGTGATTGGAAAAGTAATAAAGATCATAATCAAAGTGGATGTAGGCAATTATGCCGAACCACTATAAATCTGGTGTTTTTACTGTTCATTTTTGTATTCAAGCGTGTTATTCCTTTGTTTTTATTTATTTTCTTCATTATTCTCTTTATACAAATCTACTCAAGGGTGTTAGTGACCAATTTTGGTGCTAATAAAGATGAATTTGTAAAATGAATTTGTAAAATAGGTTTTATAAAGTAATCTCTAAAGGATTTTGAAATAGAAGAGATATTGTATGATAACTAATTCGATTGGCTTAAAAATAAACTAAAAATGGGCAAATGATGTGTTCGGATGGTAAACTGTTCCCTTAAGTATTACTCTTCTTATTAAGAGGATATATGATACTATTCGTAGTGCCCAGTTCCTTGGATTGGTTTGGACTTATTCGATCTATATAATTTTCTTAAGTTAAAGAGATAAAGTGAATCATTGACAGATAAATTGTTTAGAAATCTTTAGAAAAGTTCTAAACCAAAGATAAATAGGGATCGCTAATTGCTAAAATAAAGCAGAATTACCGATGATTTTGGACTGTCGAAAATTTCCGAATCATACATAACCCAAAGCTAAAAATTGATAAAGGGTTGTGAAATACTTTAAATGAAATAAGATTAGGATAATTTATAAATCTAATTTATAAAGAAAAAAAGGATTTATATACTCTTAGGATGTAACGGTATATCATGCAAATATAGATTTAAGTCATTAACTATTTAGTATAATAATGACTCTTTAAAAAGATAATTATAACCTGGAAAATGTTTTATTAATAAATTACAGAATTAATTAAGAATTTATCTTTAAAAAGTGATTGATTTGCATAAGTTATAAGATGTAATAAACTTCATTAATAGTTTTATGACATGATTCGTAAATAATAGGGGCATTTCACTAGAAGGACAAACTTTGCAGTCCAATTAGTTTCTAGGACACACATTCATAGAAATTAATTTCAAGGCCAAAGTCAGCAGAATAATTACTTTTAAGGACAAAGTCAGCAGTCCAATTACTTTCGAGGACAAAATTTCATAGGTTTTTAAGCCAAAAAACTAATTATTTTGCATTTTGTCCTTAAAAGTAATTATTTCATTTGTGTGTCTTAGAAACTAATTGCACTCAAGGCCCTTGTGGCTAATTTCCACTAAATAATAATAGTGTTAAAGGAAATATACTAAGTTAAAATATTGTGGGAAAACTTTTATAATATAGATAAATTATATTTTGAGTGAAAAATGATTTCTTTGGAATATTTCCTTTAATAAAAATATTTGAAAATAAATAATTAAGGGATTATATGAAGAAGCACCTTTATAAAATGTTTAAAATTAAGATAAAAGTTTATGAAAAGTTTTTGAAAGTTAATAAATACATATGTTATATGTAGATCATTTCATCACACAAATGTTGGTCTAAGATTTGAGTATGGAACTTTGAGGTATTTACACTAGTCCAAAAAAGGATTTATCACTCGATTCTTGACAACAAACATTGATGAGGGTTTTTGGTTAGGTACTTTAGTTTACTATCATAGTTAAGAACGGTGCATGGAAAGCAAAGGTTCTGGTCTAGAAGCCTGATCAGAGTCCGTACTAGAGGATCGAGGGATCGATACTAATTTGAAAATGAAGTTGTGTATTCGAATAGGAGATCGAATAAGATATTTCATACGGATGATCTGTGTATATTATATGGAATTAAGTTTGAAGATAAATGTTTTGGGCAAACTTTTGTTTTGGGTAATTTCGGAGACAAAATTCTTTTAAGGGGAAGTATGTAACGACCCAGAATTTGACCATTTTAAAATATACTATTTAAAGTGATTTTAAATGTAAAATAATTAAGGTTACATGATTCAAACAATATTATAAAGGATTTGAAAAGAGAAGTATACACAAAAATAGTAACATTCGCCTATATCGACAAAACTGACAAAATGCTGATTTCAGAAAAGTAAGTTTCAATGGTTAAATAAATTATTTTGATTTACTAATTTACTTATGAGTGTTTATATTTCTAAATAACATTATAAAAAATTATTTTTATATTTGGTTTGCATAAATAAACAGTTTAACTAAACGTCAAAATATGACTGTAAAACATTTTATCGAAAATCAACGTTTTATCGATTAAAAGTTGTCGCAACGTCGCCGCACCTTTATTTTCTTATATAGGAACATATATTCCAATAGTATAAGTATTAATTAATTCACTAATCAAATATATTTTTACTAGACATATTTAGAAAATTCTAGAATATAACTAATAAAAAGTAAGCACAAAATGACAAAAAAGTACAAAAGTCAAAAAGTAAAACATCAAATTAAACAAACATAATTATTACTTTCATTATTTAATACTTAAGTGAACATGACATAAAGTAATGATTTGAAATGTGATGTTAAGTGCTGAAAAAATAAGGTTGCTTAAAAAGTAAGTAAGGTTGATTAAAAAGTAAGTAAAAAGTATTTTGGTTTTTTTACAAAATATTATTTCAATCCAAAAAATTTTCTATAAATAAGCATCCACTTTCTCACTTTTTTTCACTTCTTCTTCTTCCTTTTTCAAAACTTTTCTTCCACTCTCTAATGACTTCTTCTCTTCTCTTTTCCTTACTAACTTTTTCAAAACTATATCAAACAAAGTCAGAACACCACAAAACTTTAGCAAAGACCTTAGAATACCATTAAAACATGGTTTGCATCTAAGAAGTAAAGGAATGACGGAGGAAGGGAAGGATCGAGGTGAGGCGGAACCATTTGGAAGGAGGAAAGCAAGTCATGAAGTTCCGGAGTAAGACAAAGAGAAGGAAGTGTCGCCGATTTCATTCCAAGGAGCTTGGAGCAAATTCAAGGTGTTGCGGAAGCTCTGCCGAATTTTCGAGAGTTTAAAAGAAGTGGTCGATAGCATAAAGCAAAAAAAATGAAGTATAAGTTGATTAGTTGAAGTTGAAGTGAAGTGTTGTTAGTAAGAATGTTGGTAGGAACTCAATCAATTTGGTTAAAGATGAGTACTCATATTTTAAGTTACTAATTTCTAAAAATATTTCTAGTTAATTACATAAAAAATTTGGTATATGTTGAATGATTAAATGTTTGATAACTTGGTTGATATTATGGTTGATTATATGTTTGTGATATGGATGATAACTTGGTTTTATAAATGATAATAGAAATGGTTAGTAAGTATAGTTAATTCAATGAGAATTAAATCCATACAAATAAGTGCATGGAAATTAATTAACCTGTTAATGGTTTCAAAATATCTAAAAAGATTGAAAATGATATTATAATAATATAATATTATAAAATGAAATGGAATGGAATATGAGTTTGAAATATAAAAATATTGTTTAAAATGAGTTTAAAATTATTCAGAAATGTTTTATAAACATTTAATAGTGTTTCCAAGAAGTTTGAACAGAAATTGAAAAACAAGTCAAAACTATGTGCGTCGCGTAACGGTAGTTCACGATTTCGTGCCATAAAAGTTAAATAAGTGTACAAAGTGGAATATAGGTCGGAATTCTTCGAGACAAGAATTTTTTGGTCTATTATATCCATAGTTTTCCAATGAATAAAGAAAATCAAGATTTCATGAAGTAGATTTTGAAATATGTTCAAAACAATTTTCTGAAGACATCACAGTTTTGAAGTTCGGAATCCAAAAAAGGATTTCTTTATAAATGATAATTTTAAATGGTTAAAAATGTTAAATAAATTAGATAAATCTATTAAAATGGTTTAAAATATATTTGAAATTGAAAATATGAATTTTCAAATATTAAAAAGTTGTTTAAATCAAATAAGCTTATATCGCACTTTCCGCAACACTTTTATGCTACGAATTCTATAGCCTTTTGAATATGAGTTTAAACTTAACAATTCTTCCCTATATCTTTTGTGAACGATTCTAAAGGAATAATTAAGTAATATAAAGATGACTTGGAAGTTTAATAAGAGTTTGAATAGATGGTTAAGAGGAGTTGTTTACAAAACTTAAACAAAAAAGTGAAGAATATTGAATGTAATAACAAACTGAGTATGTGGAAATGACTAGTACATTTCTCCCACCTGTGTGATTTGGAAAGATAAAACAAAGATTTTACTAAGGTTAGGGATGGAGCAACCAGTGCCCTAAACTTACCTGGCCTATATTTTTTCTTCTTAGGCAAGGGGTGGAACAGATCGAAAGGAAAGCCTAGATGCTCTAAAAGATCATATTTAAGTTTAACCAGAATAAAATAAAAGAAACCGTTTCTTTGAATGTTATTTAGCCATTCAACATCTTTTATTCGATGATTGGTATGAAGAAACCGGGATCGGATTTGGGTGATTCCTATCCGAAGAACCGAGGCCAGGTTTGGGTGATTCCTATACAAAAATCACTTCAAACTAATTTTCAAAACCCCGTATGAGCTTAACATCTTTTTATCGATAATTAGCAAGAAGGAACGGGGTTCGGATTTGGGTGATACCTATCCAAAAAACCAGGATCGGTTTTGGGTGATTCCTATCCAAAAACCCCTTTAAACTAATTTTTGAAATAAAATATATTGAAGACAATGATCATTAATGACAAAGATCTTCATGATGTAGGATTAATTGCCATTTGTCCTTGGAGGTGAAATTTACCATCTCTAAGGTGGAAGTTGTACTTTGTTATGAAAATCTTCGATTTGGAAGAATACGATTTGAAGTTAAGAAAGAAATCTTTGACCAAGTCTTAATGAATGATTTGGAAAGGTTTTTTCTAAGAAAAAGAGAAAATGATTTGGAATTATTCTAGGATTTAAGAAAGGTATAAATAAACCAAATGATTTGATAAATGAGGCTTAATGATTCCGTATATGTTTGAAAAGAAAATGGAATAAATTGAAAAGAATATATCTAAGAAAGATATTTGATTTAAAAAAAAGATGAAGAAATTGATTGATGATTGATATCCACATATGAACTAAATATCTTTTAAAGTGATGATTGGTTTCGAAGGAATCGAGGTTAGATTTGGGTGATTCCTACCCGAAAACCATTTCGAACCAGTGTATACGTTCAAAAGTGAAGGCATGTTGAAGATGATGATTTTTGAAGACCGTGGATCTTCATAGCATGAGGACTGCTTGTTGACATGCTCTGGGTCTCTCTCATTATAGAGTTATTTATAGCAGTGGTCTCCTCGTTGCGGAGATTTTTCGAATTGCAAGGGCATCTCACCTAACAATGGCCGAGGAAAGTGCCTACGGTTTCGTTCAGTTCCAGAACGAACTTGTATGGACGAATGTCTAACATTGCATTTCTGAGACATAACATTTGACTTTTACAAATGTACATCTGCTTGGTGGCGGAGAAGGCAACTTCTCTTAGTTTAACACCCTTCTCTGAGACATACGAGCTCAGTATTGTATGCTTTTGGGTGTCAAATAGTGATCAATGGAATGGCAGTGTGGCATTCAAAGTGGAACCTGTTATGATCAAAGCATGGTTTTTTATGAACAGCGTGGCTTTGAAGAAATTGATTGTAGCCTCGCGAGCATCACACCCCAGTTATGATGGGATTCTATGTTGTCAGATGTATGCCTGCATTTAAGATAGTAGTGATTTAGATTATCAGATGTTCTGAGCCCTAGGTACCAGATACGTTTGGACCTCATGGCAGGGATGCACGAAGTCCGAGTCCTTGGATGTTATTCGCAGATTGTATCCACTTTTAGCCATTTGCGTTGTCGTATAACGGCATCTGAATCTTGGACATAAGCCATGGATACAGATTGATCTTTCCACTAGTTTCTTATCATATTGGAAATCCAATCCCAATACGAGATTTACGGTTTTGATTGTAGTCCCAAAGTAGCTGTAATAACTTGCAAACATTTTGGCTACCCCTTTCTGGTATCATATATCTTGTTCCGTATATTCCATTGACCTAGTCTGGATATATTACCTTAGACCTAGTCTAGATATTGATACCATATTTGAATAAGTTTATTTGAAAAGTGTTTTCAAAAGAATGTCATTAAAAATAATATCAAGTATATTTTGGTATAAAAGTGTTTTGGTTATCATAAGGTAAAATCTCATACGTGTTTATGTGTGGGCGTGGTTTTATGAGATACTATTCTTTTCAAAGGTTTTGATAACATAGTCATTTTAAATTTCAAGTATCTCACGCTGATTTATCAAGCCTGTTCCGGGTATATTTAATACTTGGGTCAGATCCGAGTAGTTTTAGATTTAATTGAAGATGGTTGGAGTTTCTAGAGGAGAGATGGTGATCTTCATCATCATATGGACATATTCTATTATTCCCTACATCTATTGCATTTGTTTTTTGTTTGTCAGCATTTATAAGGGCGGGTGTTATAACTGTTCGGGCTGAATCTAGGTTAGAGTCTGATATTGTATTTTAAAATTTTCTGTTGTAAAGATTATTACTGAAATAATATATGTTATTTCATTCATGTGAGATTCTATTCTGTCTTTATTTTCTTTCTACCGTTAATGATCTGCTTATTCGTGCAATTTGAATCGGACATGTGTGGTTTATTGTTGATTCAATGGGTGCGGAAAAATGGGTCGTTACATCCAAATCCATGTTGCTACTAATAATTTATAAAATAAATTCTTTCATCGTGAAGCTGGTGTTTTGGGAAACAACAATTGTTTCTTAGTGTAATAGAATAGGTATTCATAAACATTTTATGAGTTACCTATATATTATTATAAAACTGATTTGGTTTTAGGTTAATGAACTTATGTTCATAACATAAACTGATCGATCAATGTTGATCCCAAACTGCTATGGGTGGTTCATATAAGATCCCTAATGGGTGAATTTTACGTGTAGCCTCTTGATTAACACGTCCTATCAACTCCTTGAACTAGGATATGATGGGTTTGTTTTATCAACTCTTATCTTGTATGATTTTATAAACTTTATTTTAGTTGAAATTGAACTTAACATTATGTACTTTCTTTTAAGTACTTACCTAATAGAAAGAATTTAATTCAGCTTTACTCATCACCAATCGTACTTTGGCAAACAAAGTCAAATTACTCTTTATCGATACATCAATATGTATCACATTGAGCTATGACTTTCGAGATTGAATATTATTCATTTTTAGGTACTTTTGGAACCATTTTATTGTATGCTAACCGCTTCGATTAAATTGAATTTCTTGTTTCTTTTGTGCATTTTGTTTTAAATTTCTACTTTATATTCAATAAGCTTATCATAAATATACAAATGTGTATCAAATACACATGTTTATTTTATGTTGATTCATTTATGAATTGAATGACGTATGTAGAACGATTTTTAGCATCAGTGAAGTTTTGACTACATACGTCTTGATGTTTCAATCTGAAGAGTTTACCAACTCTTATGTTGCTCCCACTAAACGGGTGTTTTGTCCTTGAATTCCAAAATAATTATAAAGAATTATTGATATTTCTATGTAATGTAGCTAATGCAACAAATTCCACTATTCTAATATATTTATTTCATAATGAATATTCAAAACATTTGTTAATTTACTGAAATTATATGTAGAATGCATCAATAATTTTTTTTCCGAAGTATTCATCATTACCGTTGTGTGACTCAAGGGTATAAATTTAATCAACGATTGATATCGAACAATTTCAAAATTATTGTTCATATGTCACCTTAACAAGTGGTGTGACATTTTCGCTGAATTTATCGCTTACACAAATTTTTGGAAAAATCCAATTTATTTATTATAAGTGGTACCAAATAGTATAGATTATTTACATCAATTATCTTTATTAAAATTATGTCATATAGGACTAATGGAATTTGATTTTGGTAAAAATTCCAACATTGCCCACATTTAACTTCGTAAGTCCAAACACAAAAATCCTTGATTCAATAATAACAAATATTATCAATCATACTGCTCTAGCTAAAGACTTTGAATTTGACTTGACTACAATCGATCATGATATCAACCTCACGTAACCATGGAGATGAGTTCTCCATTGAATATTGTTTCACTTCGAATGATTAAAATCAGACCCAACTATAGTCGTTCCATGGATGGCATGCTATGATTTAGCTATAATGAAAGCAGAGTGTCCATATTGAAGTTCCATAGTATTCTCAAGTCGAGGGAACTGTGTAACATCGTCACTTCAAAATTGTCTATTTGATCTTTGTTATATCAACCATTAGAGAATACTTGAGTGAGTCATTCCATAGTTATCCAACAATTATCAATATGTAACCCTTTGGTGCCCTCAACAACCATAAGTAATACACCGTCTAATATTTAGAGAGCGCTACGTACTCTAGTCTGAATAAATGAATCGATATCCTTTCTTAAAACATCTCGACTAGGAATATTTGAAACAATATGTTATTTTAATGATCTCATGATTTTAACAAATTGTAACTAGTATCACATAGTGTAATGACCAACCTTTCTAACCCCTGGGAATGACACTTAACACATCCTCGATGTTTGTGTGTCATTGCCCAAGTATAGGAAAGATGAATTGTCGTAGGGTAAAAATAAAGAACAGAATAGGAAACCTCACAACGGAACTACTAAATAAAACATAATAATCAATAGTACATCAGGTTACTCCTTAACAAGGAGTTATCAGAGTTACATAAAAGTACTACAAATAGCATAAGCAGTTATAACATCCCGCCTTTAATATGCTGAAACAAAATACAAACACACAGTAGATAATAAAGCGGAATGGATAACAAAGAAGATGAATGCTGTTGAATATGCGCTTATATGATTTTTGTTTGATGATAATAAACATATATACATTCGTTTAAATGTATTTGTTAATGTACTATTTTATTTTTCATAGATTAAATAAATATTTGCTGAATTAAATAAATAACACTGAATTTGAATTCAAACGAATATTTTATTCAAATAAATATTTATTACAATTTTTGATAGTACAACTTCAAGCTCTCACTATAAATATACATTTTCCATTACAATACATTTCTGATTACATCACAATTCATTTTTACATTTTCACCTCACTACATATCACTCACACTCGTATTAATCTTCAACTTCATTCCAGTTTGAATCTAGCATCTGAGCAATCTGCAAAAATATTCACTAACGCAGTAAAATTGAAAATAAAATGTTTTTGCACTGTAAAATAAAAGATGGATTTTGAAAATATTATTTGCCTCAGTTATTTGGATTGTTCATCATCATTTAAATTTGAATTCATCACACACGAACAATGTGACATGCACAGTGCATCACTGTACATGCCACAAGGCCGTGCACATCGATATACACTTGATAATGCTACAGGGACAGGTGAGCACAAGGTCAAACCCAAATAAAAAGACGGGTTCAACTCAGGTGCAACATAAATAAAATCTCGACTTCAGCACAAGGTCAAACCCGAGTTGTGAAACTGGATTCAACTCAAGTGTAATGCACAGTCTACACAAATTCAACAGTGCATCAAAGCAAACTCAAGTAGACAGTAGCATATACTACAGGGATGAACACACGAGAATGGAACACACAGGTCAGAGATGCAACAATGGAACCAACACAAAAGTTCACAATGCAACATGATCAACTCAACTCGACTAACAGTAAACAGTGTACAACATCAAAGCCAAACTACAAGCTGCAGTAACTCAAGCAAGTGCACAAACTAACCAACATGAATGAAGATACAGTGAAGCATGTACACGGGTGAACAGCACAATCAAACTGCAACAAGGAATGGCCAGAACCATGGCAAGACCAAGCTGCAGTATACAAGTGACACAATGCAAATTAAAACAGAGAATACAATATGAAGACCAGAAGTACAAAATGACCAAGCTGCTGCATATCAGTGGTGCATACGATCAAGTGGCCGTATACAGACTTTAAACTTACAAGCATGGTCGTGCATGCTACAACTACATGAAGACCAGGCCACACAAGAACATAACTGAAGTCAACATGATCGAATGCAACAGTGAACAGTGCAGCATTAGGTCGGGCACGAAGAAATGTGAAAGAACAGAATCACTTACATATATACAACATTTTTTTTATGTACCAATATACTATGCACAAGTAACCAAAGCAAACAGAGGTGGCAATATGAACAACTACAACAGGTCAAGGATGTGTACTAAAATTTAAACCAACAAAATGCATTATGAATAGTATAGGCCGAGAACCAGACCAGACATATTCAAGTTGAAGCAGTGTAAGTCCAGAATGACACAAATACAGGCAGTGAAGAATCTCAAGTCAAGGCCGCAGAGGTACAAGAAAATTCACAAAACCAAAAATTCACGTAATCAAAAGACCAAGCCGAAGTCAAAGTATGAAAAAGTCAGAACCTTGAGAATAAAGGTATCGAACCAAGCCAAAATCAATACCTTATGATTCAAGCAAATAGAAGAAGTCAGAATCAATCTCAAACATTCAAGCATCATCAAGTGGCCGAGATGAATAATTGATAAATTCAAATAGAGAATTGTACGAATGCAAATCTATGGTTACAAACCCTATACAAACAATCATCATCGGCATCTCAAAACCATCGAGTTCAAGTACAAATACACAAAAGCACAAAAGCATAAAATTACATACCGAAGCAAGGAGACGAACTCGATCCAAATTGAAGAACCGTGAGCAAATCAAAGAGCATCAAAGTCTGCTATTGAATAGTATCAAAGGTCGGCGCTTCAATTTGCAAGAACCCTAGTTTGGATCGAAAGGACGAAAAGCCCTAATTTAGCTTCAAAGAGGAACGGCCTCCATCTCCAAATAAACGAACGAAGAAAATAAAAGAGACGGGCTAAAATATAAAAGGGGCCGACATTTTTAATAAGGGGTTTAAATTTAAAATTAGGGTTGTTTGTTTTAAATTGTTTTTAATTTGCATCTTTACTTTTAAATCGTTTAAATTTCTAGTCGTGTGACTAGGGGACAAGCTGCGTGGCGTAGCTTGAGAATTCGCAACTCAGTGGCTGAGTTGTGGCAGGGTTTTGAGCGTAGAGTTAGATTTAGTCGATAGCGGGTGTCGCGAGTTTACGTGTGTAAGCGAGGGACTATCTAATTTCTAGTAGAAACCTTGGGGGCAGCACGCGGGCAGGGTTTTGCCGAAGCTGGGTAAATTCTGTGTCGTTCTATTTCTGCATTTATTATTCTGCTATTATCTGTGCTTCTATTGTTCTGTGATCTGTGTTGAAATTATTTTATAAGCTTCCGCGATTAATTTCTATAATTTATACCATCACCCTATTCACCCCCCCCTCTAGGGTGAAATCGATCCTACAAGTGGTATCAGAGCTAGGAATAGAAGTCAACTTCTGTTTTTTTTAAAAAAAAATCGTTTTTCAAAAACCAATTTTTATTTTAAAATTTTGAATTTTTAAAATGGCTTCTTTTAATAATGCTTTTGCTGAGGGTCAGTCCATAGCTAGACCACCAGTGTTCAATGGTGAATATGCTTATTGGAAAAATAGAATGAAAATTTTTCTGAAAACCATTGACGCTTGGAACATTGTTGAGACAGGTTATAGAGCACCAACTATAATGGTAGATAATCAGGAAATAGATAAACTGATGGATCAACGGACAGAACTAGAAAATAAATTACAAAATACTAATGCTAGAGCTATGAATTCTATTATCTGTTCATTGGATCAATTTGAATTTAATCGTGTCTCACATTGTCTAACTGCACAGGAAATATGGCACACACTAGAAGTGACTCACGAAGGAACATCTCAAGTCAAAGAATCTCGTCTTGCCATGCTAAGCAGCGAATACGAGAACTTCACAATGGCAAAGGAAGAAAATGTCAAAGAGATGCATGGACGACTTTCCAATATCGTTTACAAATCAAAAGCTCTTGGAAAATCATACACAGAGTTGGAGATAGTCCGAAAATCCTCAGAGTCCTTCCATGAAAATTTGAAGCAAAAGTGACTGCCATTCAAGAATCGAAAGATTTAAAACAAATGAAAGTTGAAGAACTCATCGGAAATCTCACCACTTATGAGCTAGAAATGAAATTCAAGGAAGAGCGTGAAGGAAGTGATACTCGAAAGAAATCAATAGCTTTCAAAGGAACAACTGAAAGAGATGACGATGACGATGATGAAGCAGCAGCAGAATTGGTGCTATTAGTAAAGAAATTCAAAACATGGAATTAGAAATATGGAAATTCAGCTCGAATTCAAAAAGCGAAAAGCAAAATAGCCAAAGCGCTAGACTACTCAGAAGAACAAAAAATTATTTGTTATAATTGCAACAAACCCGGTCATATCAAGCCCGATTGTCCATAAATTAAAATCAGCCATGGAAAGAAACAAAAAAAGAAAAGTTTTGCAGCCACTTGGGATGAAGTAGACGAGGATGATCAAAGCACTGGCAATGAAAGCAAAAAAGCAGAATTGTGTCTTCGAGGTGATACAACTGACAGTGACGATGACGAGCCAAGTGAGGTATCAAAACTTACCCATTCTGAGTTGCTTATATATTTTCATGAAGTAAACGGCTGTTTTGAACGACTTAGGGAAAAATACGCTAAATTTGAATCACAAAAAGACACATTGATAGATTTAAATAAGCAACTTGACCAATTAGTTAAAACCTATCAAAGTAGGATCCCTAAGTGTGATAAGTGTCCAACATTCAAAGAAGAAATTAAAAAATCAGAAATCAATATAAAATCACTTGAAAATGAAATTCTGATTTTAAAAGAGAATGAAAATACTAGGAGAGAGAATTCTATTAAAAAGCGCACACAGTTGTTAAACGAAAATGAATCTTTCAAAACACAAGTTCAACAATTGTCAATGACTTTAGATAAATTTTCAAATAGTGAAAAATCGTTGAATATGCTATTAGGAAAGCAAACTGTTAATACGGTTAGACAAGGACTTGGATATAATAATTCGAAAATTGTTGAAAGCGATATTAATCAAGTTAATTCTATATGCACGATTTGTAGAAAATATGGACACAATCACAATAATTGTTGGTATAGACCCAAACATGTGAAAACTATATCGATTTGGGTTCCAAAAGGCACAAATATAAAATCTCTCAAAGTTAAACAAATTTGGGTGCCGAAGGGAACAATTATAAATAGTTTTGGGTCTTTACAAAATTGTTTTTCAAAATTTTATGCCACTAACAACCATGGACCTATAAAAACAAATAGGTCACATAACTCTTTCATCGTGTAGGTGTGGTGGCAGGCTAAGGAACAACAATAGTGTTCTCTGGATTTTTGGCTGTTCCAGAAACACAACGGACGACAAAGCAAAGTTCCTTAGACTAGTTCAAAGGTGACAGAATCACAATAGACAACCATGAAAAATATCGTATAAAACAGGTAAAGGTATATTAATTTGAGCGATATATTAAATGTGATAATCTGCACCATATTCTGAATTAAAATCAGCCAATATTGAGATGATGAAAAGATGATGATTTTGACTCTGACTTATTCAACATAGTTGGCCAATTATATTCTTATGCCAAAAACACTATAATAATCTCTAATTCTTTGAATTACTTCATATATATCATTTTGGATTAAAAATAGTGTTTTGTTGGATAATAATACAATTGGTTATAATACGGCTGACTCTATATTCACGGTTTCTGATTATTTACACGGCTTGAATTCAATTTCAAAAGAATGTCATTTAAATTGTTGTTAAAATTGAATTTGAAATTTTTGGTGCACACTTCATGGTTTGGTCAATCAAATTCAATTAATGATGATTTTGAGTGAAAGAGAAATTCAGATGCAGATTACACTAGTAATCTAGTTGATAGAAAAATTACTAGTTGAACGTGATTTTTGAGACATTTAGTAACTGCATTGTTTTTCAAAGAAAATATCTGCATATTCTTCATTTCAAATAATTTTCAAATAGCAGAAAATTTTCTTTTAAAACCCCCTGGAGAAAATCATTTTTGACCATATTTCCAGATTAGTCATTTTTGAAAAATTAATTTCATAATTATTTTTGAATTTGATTTTAAATGACTATTTTGACTAATCTGACTCCCTAATGTTTATCGAAAAGAAAAATAGTGATTGAAAAAGTGATGAGTGTTAATATTGATCAAATATTATGACTCGAGATGGTATAATTAATAAATTTCTTTAGAAATTTAAACAAGAGTTATAAAACTTTTTGTTGGTAAAAAATTCCATGACCATCTCTATATCTATCATATTTCTAACAACCATCACTCATCAAAATTCTATATAGTTTGTCAATATGCGGTACTTTAAACAGGAATCGTTCGTTTTTCGTTTTTACATTTTTAAAAAATAATAATAATAATAATAAATACCAAAGTATTCGCTCTCATTTAAAAGTCCTCACGGTTATGCATGGGTGAATTACTTGGAATTTGTTATGTGCTTCCATGCTCATTTAAAAGTCCTCACGGTTATGCATGTATGGAACGCATATCAAAAGTTGATTTTTAAAATAAAAAAGTTGATTCTAATCCCATTTAAAAGTCCTCACGGTTATGCATGGTTAGAAGATACTTGAATTCATTTTTAAAAAATAAAACTGGAATACTACTAATCTCATTTAAAAGCCCTAAATGTTATGCATGGTTAGTAGATATTCAAATTCCTGATATAACTTACCACGAATAGACACATCTGTATGGTTTTATATGATGACATCATTTCCATCATTCGAAAAGTGGAATATGCGCCTAACAAAATATTTATGATTTTTGTTTGATTTTTTATTGAAATTTAATATTTATATTCAATTGAGTTTTAATGTTGAATTAATATCGATCACTATATCTCTACTTTTCTATTACTATAACTCTTTTGCTGATAACAAAAGAGGGAGAGAAAGGTTAAGATTTTGTCAAATAAAATCAAGCAAATGTCAAATAATATTCTATTTGTATCTAGGCTCATTTGCATATTTTTATTTGTATGCATATATGTAGGGGGAGTATTGTGTAGAGAGGAAGCATTTAAATAGTTGGAGCAAATTAGAGCATATCAATGATCAAATACATTTAACATATTCAAAATCTTAAATATATGTTTGTTATCATCAAAAGGGGGAGATTGTTGAAAATGCGCTTATATGATTTTTGTTTGATGATAATAAACATATATACATTCGTTTAAATGTATTTGCTAATGTACTATTTTATTTTTCATAGATTAAATACATATTTGCTGAATAAAATAAATAACATTGAATTTGAATTCAAACGAATATTTTATTCAAATAAATATTTATTACAATTTTTGATAGTACAACTTCAAGCTCTCACTATAAATATACATTTTCTATTACAATACATTTCTAATTACATCACAATTCATTTTCACATTTTCACCTCACTACATATCACTCACACTCATATTAATCTTCAACTTTATTCCAGTTTGAATCCAGCATCTGAGCAATCTGCAAAAATATTCACTAACGCAGTAAAATTGAAAATAAATTATTTTTTCAATATAAAATAAAAGATGGATTTTGAAAATATTATTTGCCTCAGTTATTTGGGTTGTTCGTCATCATTTAAATTTGAATTCATCACACACGAACAATGTGACATGCACAGTGTATCGCTGTACATGCCACAAGGCCGTGCACACCGATATACACTTGATAATGTTACAGGGACAGGTGAGCACAAGGTCAAACCCAAATAAAAAGACGGGTTCAACTCAGGTGCAATATAAATAAAATCTCGACTTCAGCACAAGGTCAAACCCGAGTTGTGAAACTGGATTCAACTCAAGTGTAATGCACAGTCTACACAAATTCAACAGTGCATCAAAGCAAACTCAAGTAGACAGTAGCATATAGTACAGGGATGAACACACGAGAATGGAATGCACAGGTCAGAGATGCAACAATGGAACCAACACAAAAGTTCACAATGCAACATGATCAACTCAACTCGACTAACAGTAAACAGTGTACAACATCAAAGCCAAACTACAAGCTGCAGTAACTCAAGCAAGTGCACAAACTAAACCAACGTGAATGAAGATACAGTGAAGCATGTACACGGGAAAACAGCACAATCAAACTGCAACAAGGAATGGCCAGAACCAAGGCAAGACCAAGCTGCAGTATACAAGTGACACAATGCAAATTAAAACAGAGAATACAATATGAAGACCGGAAGTACAAAATGACCAAGCTGCTGCATACCAGTGGTGCAGACGATCAAGTGGCCATATACAGACTTTAAAATTACAAGCATGGTCGTGCATGCTACAACTACATGAAGACCAGGCCACACAAGAACATAACTGAAGTCAACATGATCGAATGCAACACTGTATAGTGCAGCATCAGGTCGGGCACGAAGGAATGTGAAAGAACAGAATCACTTACATATATACAACATTTTTTTATGTACCAATATACTATGCACAAGTAACCAAAGAAAACAGAGGTGGAAATATGAACAGCTACAACAGGTCAAGGATGTGTACTAAAATTTAAACCAACAAAATGCATTATGAATAGTATAGGCCGAGAACCAGACCAGACATATTCAAGTTGAAGCCGTGTAAGTCCAGAATGACACAAATACAGGCAGTGACGAATCTCAAGTCAAGGCCGCAGAGGTACAAGAAAATTCACGAAACCAAAAATTAACGTAATCAAAAGACCAAGCCGAAGTCAAAGTATGAAAAAGTCAGAACCTTGAGAATAAAGGTATCAAACCAAGACAAAATCAATACCGTATGATTCAAGCAAATAGAAGAAGTCAGAATCAATCTCAAACATTCAAGCATCATCAAGTGGCCGAGATGAATAATTGATAAATTCAAATAGAGAATTGTACAAACGCAAATCTAGGGTTACAAACCCTATACAAACAATCATCATCGGCATCTCAAAACCATCGAGTTCAAGTACAAATACACAAAAGCACAAAAGCATAAAATTACATACCGAAGCAAGAAGACGAACTCAATCCAAATTGAAGAACCGTGAGCAAATCAAAGAGCATCGAAGTCTACTATTGAACAGTATCAAAGGTCGGCGCTTCAATTTGCAAGAACCCTAGTTTGGATCGAAAGGACGAAAAGCCCTAATTTAGCTTCAAAGAGGAACGGCCGCCATCTCCAAATAAACGAACGAAGAAAATAAAAGAGACGGGCTAAAATATAAAAGGGGCCAGCATTTTTAATAAGGGGTTTAAATTTAAAATTAGGGTTGTTTGTTTTAAATTGTTTTTAATTTGCATCTTTATTTTTAAACCATTTAAATTTCTAGTCGTGTGACTAGGGGACAAGCTACGTGGCGTAGCTTGAGAATTCGCAACTCAGTGGCTGAGTTGTGGCAGGGTTTTGAGCGTAGAGTTAGATTTAGTCGATAGCGGGTGTCGCGAGTTTACGTGTGTAAGCGAGGGACTATCTAATTTCTAGTAGAAACCCTGGGGGCAGCACGTAGGCAGGGTTTTGCCGAAGATGGGTAAGTTTTGTATCGTTCTATTTCTGCATTTATTATTCTGCTATTATCTGTGCTGCTATTGTTCTGTGATCTATGTTGAAATTATTTTATAAGCTTCCGTGATTAATTTCTATAATTTATACCATCACCCTATTCACCTCCCTCTAGGGTGAAATCGATCCTACAAATGCCTCCAATTTGGATGTCGTCTTCAAAAAAGCCCTCAAAAGACCTTGTACTCTCGGAATATCCAAATAAAATGAGTACCCAAGAGTTTAGGAAAAACAAACAACTCAGGTCAGACGATATGTCTAGTATGAGTAAAACTTTAGACCAATAGGTGTGAAGTTAAACACAAACAAGTGAGGCCACGCCACTGAACGTGGAATGTGTTTACTCCCACATAAATCAACGTCCAAGCATAAAGAATGGATAAATAATTAAACACCAAGAAGAGTGGTTGACTCTTCCCGATGCAAACAAGGAAATAATTTTGAAGGTTTGAATCAAATAAGTAAAGAAAAATCTCCAACAAATGACTAGGAATGTGCACCACCCATGAAATATAACTCAAGTTATATACTTCTGAGAAACTCATATACTCCGTAAGGCTTCTCAAAAATGTACCAGTCGCTTCCTGCCAAACCTTCCCGAGTATCCAAGTACTTCACATCTAAATTCGCAGATGAATTCGATCTAGATGAGATATGAAAATACCCTAATGGGAGCAACCCTACTTAGCTAGATGTCCTTTCGTGCTTTTGGTTAAGTCATTTACCGACAAAGGATAAAGCTCAACGGAGCAACAAATCATCTTAGAATGATGATAATAAAGAAGCCGATAACCGATAGTTGAGAAACCAACCGTCGAGGATATAAAATGATCGTGTAAGGAAATTAAGTTTCGTATACTTACCACTACTCATTGAATTCAAAATTGTACTATTTCTTAGTTAATAATAACACTGGACAAGTCAAGGTAGTGTTACCTCAAAGTCATGTCCCACAACTATTCTTAACTTTCGAAATAGCGACTAGTCTACTTCTTCGATGCTTAGTGCTAATTATACAAATAAATCATTTCCATACAAGTGAATCGCTTTTACTGAAATTAATTTATTTCCATAAACAATTCAAACTATTTCTTTTAAAAATCTGAATTTGTACTTGGCTTCACATTGTAAGTATTAGCTTCAAAACACTTTGTTATATGAGTTTGCTAACTTTGAAACATCATTAAAAAGTATATAACAACTTTAAAATATTCTTATCATACTGATTAATCAACTTTAAAACTTCATTAATTAAGCTGATTAATTTACTTCAATAACCTTTAATTAAAAAGGGTAAACAACCTTTAAATGTAATTAGTTCAATTAGTTAATAATATAATTAAGTAAACTAATTAAATAATAATTAAATATAATTATTAAAAAATGATTAATTAATTTAAAACTTTATTTAAAGAAAGATTAATTAAGGTTAAACAGATTTATTAACCTTTAAAAGTCAATAATTAAAAGGATTAATTAGTTTTAAAAACATCATTAATTAATAAATAAATGAATCTTAATCCATTATTATCAAAAGATTAATTAGCCTTAAACATCATTAAATAAAACGATTAGTTAAATTTAAAACATCGTTAATTAAGAAATTAGTTAAATTTAAAACACATCGCTAATAAGTTAATTAGTTAACTTTAATCCTTATTGATCATTAATTAAATTAAATAACAATTATTAAAATAATTAATTAATTTTGGAAACGTAGATAATTAAAAACTTTCTTAACGTGTAAAATAATTCCAAACACGATAATGAAACCAAACGGTTTCAATAAAAGTTGATTTTCCAAAAGTGCTGATATAACGACTATTGTTATATGGGCAGTTCAAAATTCAATCTTATGTCATTTGCAACACAACCAAACATCACATGGTAAGGAAATGAGCATATATACATGATCATTTACAATAATACAACATATATCAAGCTTTATTTACAACGGAATTAGTTTAACTACTTGATTTTCATATAACCATTGGTTCGCTTACTAACTTTCCAAAACAACTTATTTTCAAGCAACAACCGAATCCAACAATCAAACAATTATCACAACTATGAAATAAGCATTTAATAGCTACAAATATGAGCATGTATATAGTTTAAACTATACGGTTCAAAAGTGAAAGCTTCACTTACCAAAATGCTTACTAACTTTACAAAACTTTCACTAACTTCTCAAATGCGACAAGATCTAATCTCTACTATGCAAATGGCTCAATTTTAGTGGATCTTTTGGGCTCATCCTAGAGCACATGGGGCTTGGACATGGTGGAAATGTGGGGGTATAGGGTCTTCTTTAGTAGAGAATGGTTTTTGGAAGTGAAGTAAGGAGTTTAACTAGATTTTTGGAAGTGTATTCACTAGTTTTTTATTTTGGAAATAATTTTAGAAGCTATGGAAGTGTTCAGGTACATGAACAGATAAGAAATAAAGATGGAAATGAATGTACAGTGGAAAATGTGTGGAGATAGTGAGTATTTATAGGCAAAGAAGTGAAGTATTATTTAAGCTAACTTAAATATTTAATAATATATTTTTTGTCTTGTAACATGGAAACCATCACCCCCCCCCCCCCCAAACCCTTAGGTCCATCTGCACCACGCTTTATGTCCTAGTTTAGGTGATGGTTAGTTTATATAATTTATTTGCTAAGTTTTTTTTTGCATTTTATGTAAAATGAAGGTTAACTTTAACACATTGATTATCTTATCGCATGACATATGTTCATGTGTTTGCATGTGTATATAAGTGATACAAAAATGTGCATAACGTTTTCGACAACTTTCCGATGTCGAAAAGTCAAATTTCCGAAAAACATTTTTTGGTCACATTTTCTATTTTTATTTGAACTATTTATTTTATTAAAAAAATTAAACATGATTTTAATATCATTAATTAATATTTAAAATATGATTATTTGGTTATTAAAATCCATAATTTAAATATTTAAAAATTAAAATACAAAGCGATGAATTTACGGGTCGTTACACTCTCCACTTAGGAGAATTTCGTCTTTGAAATTAATACACAAAAGACAATCCAAGAGGTATGATTATACCTAGAATTCATATAACAATGCAAACCAACTATGCCATAATAGAAAATTCATAATGCATTCAAACAACAAACAACTAACCTGACTTTACATAATGGTAAGTTTCCTTAATATGGTCCTTAGTCTCCCAAGTACAATCGTGGAGATCATCATTCCACTAAACCTTCACAAGCTTAACCACCTTTCTCCTCAATCTCCTTACATGATGATTTACAACAACATGAATTGGGTATCGGAGTACCGTCGAATTCGGTTCACTCTCTATGTCTTCCTGAATAGACGTCTCAACAATCAAACAAGGATGAAGAACATGCTTTCTCAGGTGAGATACATGAAAAAAATTATGAACTTCTGACAATCTTTCAGGCAATTCCACTCTATAGGCTAATGATCCAATTCTTTCAATGATTCTAAATGGTCCAATAAATCTGGATGTTAGCTTTCCTGCCCTTATGAATTTTACAACTCCTTTCATCGAGTAAACTTTCACAAATACCAAAACCCCGACCGCAAACTCTAAGTCCCTTCTCCGCTGATCCGCATAAATTTTCTATTGATCCTGGGCTTCTTTCACCCTTTTCTTGATCATAGACACTTTCTCTTATGCTTCTCGAATTATCTTTGGTCCAAGAACTAAATGGTCCCTAGTCCCAATGTAACATCCGCTATTTGGAGGCCCAAAACTAACTAATACGGATGTTGCAGTCGTCCATAGCTGTTATTCTCGGTGACCAAATGGGATAATGTTAGACACATTGATTTACCAGAAACACATGAATATGAAAAAAAATTAAATCAATTTAAAACAAATTTCTCATTTCATTACAAATAGCATTTCATATTTATTACATAATCCCATACGTAAACCACGTTCGGAGAAATTACAACTTATTACAAAATACGCCAAGAGCGACATATGAAGATGCCCCATTGTTGACCAATGTCTAAATATAGACAATTAAACAAATTTTCACTTACATCCAAATAACACGGCGGACAATAGATAGAATCTACTAAATAGCAAGCTTGCCTCCTGCACGTCTCTAGAAGCTTATTCGTCAACTAATAACCTAAAAACCCTTACCTTCAGCCTACTCAAATTAATTTTTGAACACCCGAGAGTTTAAGGGGAAAACATAAACTTCGAGTTAAACAAAAAGTCTGGTGTGAATAATATACCATCTCGAACCAAATAGATCTCTAGCGAGACGACGCCACTGAGCGAAATCGGTTTTCCCCTCGCTAGCGCCTTAACTGAAAACTAATTAAACATATGTTGTGCGCCTATATCCACAATGGTAAAAACATAAAATAATATGATGATATGCAATTATACAATATATCATGGATTTTCCATCCCCATTCATTGGACTATCCATCTCAAGTTATAGTTTCTAGGGTCACATTAATCTATTAATTTTCATGGGCTAACTGGTAACTTGTTCCAAGCTTACGGACTATCTGTCTGGTTTCATAGTTTTTATGGGATTACTAAGAACCTATTCGTGTCTACCAATAACATCATCTAATTATAGTTATCATGGACTGATTATGAATATATTGGATTCTCCAACAACATCTCTCAGGTTATAGTTTTCATGGGTTGATTATGAACCTATTGATCTCTATCAATAACCTATTCTAGACATAGTTTTCATGGGATCACTAAGAACCTATTGGCCCTTGCCAACAACATTTCTCAAGCATAGTTTTCTTGGGCTATAACTATTTAGGTGTAGAATTAGGGTCTCTAACCTATTTCATTGCTTCCGAATGATGGTTTCTCTTTCCGTAGAGTGGCCATAATAGAGAAATGGACTTATGGTAAAAAATTACATGTGTTTTAAATTCTAAAACCAAAGCGGCGTCACTTTAGCTTTGGCTACAAAAGCTAAGTTACTGTAGCATGGCTTCAAAACACCGACACTGTAGCATGGCTTCAAAAGCTAATGTTATAGTAGCATGACTACAAAGCATTGGTACTGTAGCATGGCTTCGAAAGCAGTGGTACTGTAGCACGGATATGAAAGCTGAAAGCTACTGTAGCACGGCTACGAAAGCATTGGTACTGTAGCATGGCTTCGAGAGCAGTGCTACTGTATCATGGCTTCGAAAGCTAAAAGGTACTGTAGCATGGATACAAAAGCATTGGTATTGTAGCATGGGCTTTGAAGGCAATGGTATTGTAGCATGGGTTCGAAAGCTAAAAGGTATTGTAGCATGGCTATGAAAGCATTAGGTACTGTAGCAATACAAAGCTAATGGCTACTGTAGCAATACGAAAGCAAATGGCTACTATAGCAATACGAAAGCAATTGGGTACCATAGTAATAAGAAAACAAAGGTGACGAAGGAGTACAGTGGCAGACTCGTAATTAACGTAGAAACTACCATTTGGCTAAATAAGTATATTCTTTTCACCAATTCTTATTGTTTGTCAAATTCCTATTGGATAGAAATATAATTTATCAATTTCTTTGTAGAAAAATTACTCTAATAAGATTTCAAAATTTTAAAAATTATTTTCAAACCATTAAATTATATTAATATTTTAACATAATTGTTAAGCCTTTCTAGCTTAGAAAATTCATAATGAATCGAAAACACTTGGGAAAAATCCTAAAAATTCACCAAGAATCTAAAATAACATTTTCTTTACTATATAAAAATTTCGAGGCAAAATTCAATTATTTTATTATTTTTATAATTAATACCAGAAATAAATATCCTTTTCACCTTAGTAAATTCATAAAATATTCCTATTAGTTTTGAAAATTATGAAATTAAAAATCCATCTTCGAAATTAGGTATTACCCAACACATCCAAAAATTAAGTTGTTTGAAGGTCATTACTAAGTTTATCCCTTGAAACCTATCATAAAAATTTCATAAAAATTTCAATAAATCACCGTTCATGCAAACAATGGTAAAATCAACCATATCATCATCAAACAATGTAGAATACATCAAAAATCCAAAATTTAACACATACGAATGGAATGGATACTATTATTCACCTTGTTTTGAGAATTAGAGTTGAGATTTGATACCCCTTAGCTTTAATTTGATTCTCTAACTTTTCTTCATTTAATAGCTTTAGCAATAGCCTCAACTTTGTTTTATTTTGTATGGATGTAAAAATGAATGAGGAAATGAGGGTGGAAGGGTTTATATTAAGGAAATGAAGCTTATTCCTATTTTTCCACTCTCATAAATCCTCCTACTTATGCTTAAGTTAAAGCAATCTTATATGTTGATTAGTTAAGACCTAACCCAATTAATTATCAAATCTCATCTCTTTTTCATGCCACTCGTTATTTTGCATAATTAATTTAATTAAATCTTCCAAATAATGTTAAAGAAAAATTAGGGGTGTTAGAGGCTTTCCCCATTAAAGAATTTCGTCCTCGAAATTCTTTAAGGACTACAAACAAGCATATCAATCATACCCACAAAGCTAGTATATCCCACCAGCGAAAAGTCGATATAAAACAAATATGGAAAATACCCTCATAACATCGTAGGATAAGTATCCATAATCCTATCTTCTAGTTTCCAAGTATGGTCCTTCTCGTTGTCGCTCCAAATGAACTTTTACCAACTTGTCTGTCTTGTTTCTTAACCTTTTCTCATCTCTCGCTATAACCTGAACTGGTTGCCTAACACAAGTCAGATTCGGTTCCACTATTAAGTCTTCCAATGCAGTCGGAGAGATAGTAGTCTTTGGGTCATGTACATGCTTACAAAGATGAGACACATGAAACACATTATGGACACCTGCCAAACTGCTCGGTAACTCTACTTTGTATGCGAGCTTTCCGATCCTCTCTATCACTTGGAATGGTCCAACATATCTCGGTGCCAGTTTCCCTGAAGTTCCAAATCATACCATCCCCTTCATCGGTGATACTTTAATGAAAACCCTATATTCAACTAAGAACTCTAGATCCATACGCCTCTTATCTGCATAACCCTTTTGTCTAGACTGAGCTTCCTTCATCCTACCTCGGTTCAACTCCATTTTCTTTGTTGCTTTTCTCACCATATCTAGACCAAGGATCAATCTGTCTTCGATCTCTAACCAACATGCTGGTGATTTGCACGGCCTTCTATATAAAGCTTCGAAAGGCGGCATCCCTATACTAGCTAGCCTGGTAGCTATTATTATAGGAAAACTCAACCAAGCGCAAATTGTCTTCCCATAACCTACCAAAATCTAATACACAAGCTCTCAATAGATCCTCGAGTACCTTGTCGACTCTCTTTGTCTGCCCATCCGTCTGTGGGTAATAAGCGGTACTCATCTTAAGCTCGGTTCCCAGCATTCCTTATAGACTCTTCCGGAATTCACAAGTGAACAAGGCATCTCTGTCACTGACTATACTACTAGGAATCCCATGTCTAACTATGTTCTCTATAATAATTTAGCCATGACAAGCGCCGTCCTTGTTGGTTTGTCAGGAATGAAATGGGCACTCTTGGTCAACGTATCCACTATGACCCATAACTTTCATTTCCCCGGTTCGACCTTAGAAACCCATCTATAAATTCCATGGATATCGAATCTCATTTCCAAACGGGGATCTCCAAAGGTTGAAGCAAACCACTCGGCCTCTGATGTTTGACCATCACTTGATGGCAGTTCACACACTGCTTTACCCACAAGCCAACTCCCCTCATCATACCATCCCAGTAAAAACTTTTCTTTATATCCTGATACATCTTGTTCCTCCCACGATGAATCGTAAATTTTGATCAATGACATTCTCTAAGGACATCCTTCCTTAGGTTTTCTACATTTGGGACACACGATCGTCCCTTCTTTCTCAACCACCCTCTCTAGTCAAGACTAAAATCCTTTAGATCGTCAATCTCGATTCCGGCCTCTAACCTTCTAATCTTCTCAACTAACACTTGGTCATCTTTATGCTTAGATGCGATCTTTTCGATCAATCTTGGTCTAACTTCCAAGCAAGACAACATGGCAGTACTCTAACCAGAACTAGCAGTAGATCTTAACTACACACTACACGTAGTCAACGCCTCAAGATCCTTCCATCCAGCCAACATGGCTAACACCACATATTTATTTTTCCGCTAAGTGCATCCATAACCTTGTTACCTTTCCTAGGCGTGTATTCTATACCAAAGTCAAAAGCTGCTAAGAACTTCAGCAACCTCTATTGTCTCATATTTAACTCCTTTTGAGAGAATAGGTATCTTATAGACTTATAAGCGGTATATAACTCGAATCTCTCCCCCAACATATAGTGTCTCCATATTTTCAATGTCAAGATTACAGCTATCAACTCTAAATCATGAGTAGGGTATCTCACTTCAAAAAGTCTAAGCTTTAGAGAAGCGTAGGCAATGACCTTACCTTTTGCATCAACACAACTCTTAATCCGGTTCAACATGCATCAGTATACACTACTAATCCTTGATTCCCATCTAGAACTACTAACATGGGTGCATTGGTCGATAAATGCTTTAACTCAAGGAACGCTTCCTCACATTTTCTAGACCAAGTAAACTTCACATCCTTCCTGATCAGCCTAGTCAAAGGTGCTGCTGTCCACGAAAAATCCTTAATAAATATTCGGTAGTAACAGCAAGTCCTAGGAAACTTCTAATCTCGATCACCATCTCTGGTCTCTTCCAATTGTTAACAGCTTCGATCTTATCCGGATCAACTGAGAAATCATTCTTTGAAACCACATAACCAAGAAACTTAACTTCTTCTAAAAATGACACTTTGAAAACTTCACTTTTAGTTGATGCTGCCTTAGCTTCTCAGGCACCACTCTAATGAGCTTCATGCTCTCTTTCATCCTTAGAGTATATTAAGATGTCGTCTATAAATACCAACAAGAACCTATCCAAGCGCTTTCGGAAAACCCAGTTCATCATATCCATGAATAAAGCCGGGGGATCCGTTAACCCGAACAGCATCACCATCCACTCATATGACCTGTATCTAGTCCTGAACGTCGTTAACAAAATACTATCCTCCGCCACTCTTAGTTGATGGAACCCTGTTTCCAAATCCAATTGGGAGAACACCCTGGCTCCCTTCAACCGGTCGAACAAATTATCGATTCTCGGCAAAGTATACTTATTCTCAATCATCCTTTCGTTCAACTTGCGGTAATAAATACACAACCAACCTTAGAGATCCATCTGGCTTCTTCACGAATACCGCAGATACTTCCTAAGGAGAACTGCTTAATCTAAAAAAGCTCTTCCCTTCCAAGTCCACTAGCTGCACCTTCAGCTCTCTCATCTTAGTAGGTATCATCCGGCTAGGTGGTCTACTTACATGTTCTACCCCTGGCACAAGATCTATCCAAAACTCGATAGCTTGCTTTGGCGGTAGCTCTGACACTGGCTCAAAAACAGCTACAAACTCTTTTTCTACCAACACCCGATCTAATTCTTCTTCCATTGCATTCAGCAAAGCACAAGCACTTGAGTCTAACTTCTCCACCAAGTATATAATTCGATTACGACTGTTGGGGTTTCTCAATGATATTTCTCCATCTCGGAAAAATATTATTGCATCGTATTTATCTAACCAATCCATACCCAATATGATCCCGAAACCCCGAAAATCAAAAACATATAGAATTCATGCAAACTTATGACATAACAAGTCAAGTTCTAACTGATCACATCTCAATCCCAGAGTTGCATACCCTTCTTATTGGATTCGCAACCCTTAAGGAAGTACGTAGGTATGTTAGTTCTAAGCATAATTTATCTGCCAAACACTAAGATATAAATTAATGTGATACACCGGTATCAAATAGTACCCTAATTGGTAACTATGAATCAAAAGCATACCTTCCATCACGGATTTCTCCTTCTCGGCTGTTGTTAGTCTGGAAGAAGATGGTTCTAAGGCAAAAACTTTTCCCTTATCTTCTCTAACCGTTTCTAGACAAAGATTGTTGTAATGCCTAGTCTGGTCATAGTTGAAGCACTTCACTCCTTTCTTATCTACAACCTTCTTTCCTTTTCTAGTTCGACATTCATGAGAAAATTGTCCTTACTTGTCGCACTTGTAGCAAACTACATCGGCCTTCCCTTTCTTGGTTGCTCCTCCTTTCTGAGCGCCTTTCCATTTAAAGAACTTTTTCTTCTTTCCCTGGGGATCTTGAACCTCAACTAACTTCTCCTTACTAAACATAAAGAGCATCTCTTCGTTCCTAATGTCCTTCTCTACTACAACATTGCTTAGGTCACGGAGATATGGCATGGTTTCCCTGGCAATCTCTGACTTCAGTCCTTGAATAAACTTTTCATTTCTCTTGATGATGGTGTCAATCATGGCGTATTCGAATTTGGACAGCTCACCAAATTTCATAGCATATTCGATTATCGAATTTCTCCCTGCTCTATATTCATAAACTTCCTTATCAATGCTGACTTGGCCACTTTGGATAGAGAGCTCTCTTCGAATCTCCTTCAAAACTCAACCCAAGTTAATTCTTCTTCAGCTACTCCAATAGTAACCCTGTTTCACCAGTATAATGTTGCTCATTGCAACTGTTTAGAAGCGAGTCTTCCTTTGGTTCATCGTCTAATCCCAAGTCAGTGAAAATTCTTTCACAGTGCAATTATCAGTTTCCTACTTCGATGGCATTCTCTATTACCAAAAACGGCTTCCCACCAAGACTGTTGTAATCCCTGCTCAGCTTGGCATCGTTATTGCCAATTGGTGCCATAGAATTTGCTCCACCGGCATTCACAGCATTTCCTCCAGCTACTCCTGTAGCTACTCCAGCTTGTATTAGATTGATGAAGAACTGATACATCATCCTCATATCTACGTGCGGGGTTCCAGCACCTACGTTAGCATTCGTATTTGGATTAGCATTCACCTGTCAACCTGGATTCCTCCTGGTATTAGGTCGAGCATTTCCATTAGTTGTAGTGCTTCCTCCATCTTAATTTCCTCCTCCATTTCCTGCTCCAATATCTTCATTTCTCGTTTATCTATATACTAGCCTTAGTAAGATACAGAAGAATGGTCTAAGAAAAAGGGAATATGTACTTATATGTATAAACAAATGCAAGTACGTTACTATAGCATTAACCCTAACCCCCAGTCTCATTCTATGATTCATTGGGTTACATTTTGAAAATATTTTAGGTTTAAAATTTAAATTTACATAAAGTATTCTCTACTACCAATTTGTAACATCCCCCATTTCGAAGCTCAAAACTAACTGCTATGGATGTTGTAGTCATCCATAGTTATTAATTCTCACTGGCTAAATGCGGTAATATTATATACATTGATATACTAGAAACATATGAATATGAAATTTTTTAATCTCAATCTAAAACTAATTTCTCATTTCATTACAAATAGTATTTTAGATTCATTATATCATCATATACGTAAGCTAAGTTTAGAGAAATTACAGTTATTATGAAATATGCCAAGAGTGACACATGAAGATACTGCCTTGGTTGATCAGAGTCTAAGTATAGACGATTAAACAAATTTTCCCTTACATCCAAATAACATAGCGGACAAAAGATAGGACTCCTAAATAGCTAGCATGCCTCCTGCACGTCTTTAGAAGCTTATTCGTCAACTAATAACCTAAAAACCCTTACCCTCGGCCTACTCAAATTAATTTTTGAGCACCCAAGAGTTTAAGGGGAAAAACATAAACTTTGAGTCAGACAAAAAGTCTGGTGTGAATAATAATATAACATCTCGAACCAAATAGATCTCTAGCAAGACCGCGCCACTGAGCAGAACGGGTTTTCCCCTCGCTAGTACCTTAACCAAAAACTAATTAACCATATATTGTGTACATGTATCCACAATGGTTAAAACATAACATAATATGATGATATGAAATTATGAAATGTACCCTAGATTTTCCATCCCCATTCATTGGACTATCTGTCTACAAATATAATTTCTAGGTCACTATTAACATATTAGTTTTCATGGGCTAAATAATAACTTGTTCCAAGCTTACGGACTATCTATCCGGTTTCATAGTTTTCATTGGATAACTAAGAACCAATTGGTGTCTACCAATAACATCATCCAACCATAGTTTTCATGGGCTGACTATGAACCTACTAGATTCTCCAATAACATCTCTTAGGTCATAGTTTTCATGGGTTGACTATGAACCTATTGATCTCTATCAATAACTTATTCCGGACATAGTTTTCATATGATCACTAAGAACCTATTGGCCCCTACCAATAACATTTCTCAAGGCATATTTTTCATGGGCCATAACTTTTTATAGATGTAGAATTAGGGTCTCTAACTTATTTCATTGCTTCTGAATGATGGTTTCTCTTTCCGTGGAGTGGTCATAATAGAGAAATGGACTTACGGTTAAAAAGTTACACATGTTTTAAATTCTGGAAACAAAGTTGGCATTACTGTAGCATGGCTACAAAAGCTGAAGTTACTGTAGCATGGCTTCACAAGCATTGGCACTGTAACATGGCTTTGATAGCTAATGTTGCTATTGCATCACTACGAAAGCATTGGTACTGTAGCATGGCTTAGAAAGTAGTGGTACTGTAGCATGGCTTTGAAAGCTAAAGGTACTGTAGCATGGCTTTGAAAGCTAAAGGTACTGTAGCATGGCTTTGAAAGCTAAAGGTACTGTAGCATGGCTTCGAACGCATTGATACTATAGCATGGCTTCGAAAGCTAAAAGGTACTGCAGCATGGCTACAATGCTTTGGTAATGCAGCATGGCTTCGAAGGAAATGGTACTATAGCATGGCTTTGAAAACTAAAAAGTATTGTTGCATGGCTACGAAAGCATTGGGTATTGTAGCAATAAGAAAGTAAATGGCTACGGTTGCAATGCAAAAGCAATTGGATACTGTAGCAATACAAAAGCAATTGGGCACTATAGCAATACAAAAGCAAATGGCTACTATAGCAATAAGAAAGCAATTAGTTACTACAGCAATACAAAAGCAAAGGTGATGAAGGAGTATAGCGGTAGACTCGTAATTAACGTAAAAAACTACTATTTTGTTAAATAAGTATATCCTTTTCACCAACTTTTATTGTTTGTCAAATTCCTATTGGATAGAGATATAATTTATCAATTTCTTTGCAAAAAAAACTACTATAATCAAATTTCCAATTTTCAAAATTATTTTCAAACCATTAAATTATATTAATATTTTAACATAATTATTAAGCTTTTCTAGCTTAGAAAATTCTTAATAATTCAAAAATGCTTGGAAAAAATTCCAAAATTCAACAAAAATAATTTTATTTTACTATAGGAAAATTTAGGGGCAAAGTTTATTATTTTATTATTTTTAATAATTAAAATCCGAAACAAATGCCCTTTTCACCTTAAGAAATTCATAAAATATTCCTATTAATTACGAAAATTATGAAATTAAAATCCTATCTCCAAAATTAGGTATTACATAACATATTCAAAACTCAAGTCGTTTGGAGGTCATTCACTAAGGTGTTTCCCTTAAAACCTATCATAATATTTTCATAAAAATTCTAATAAATCTCCATTCATGCAAACAATAGTAAAATAAACCATATCATCATCAAATAATGTGGAATACATCAAAAATCCGAAATTCAACACATATTAATGAGATGGGTACTATTATTCGCCTTGTTTTGAGAAAAAGAATTGAGATTTGAGTTGTTGATTTGATTCCCTTTAGCTTTAACTTGATTCTCTAACTTTTCTTCATTTAATAGCTTTAGCAATAGCCTCAACTTTGTTTTATTTTGTATGGATGTAAAAATGAATGAGGATATGAGGATGGAAGGGTTTACATTTAGGAAATTAAGCTTATTCCTATTTTTCCCCTCTCATAAATCCTCCTACTTATGTTTAAGTTAAAATAATCTTATATGTTGATTAGTTAAGGTCTACCCAATTAATCATCAAATCTCATCTCCTTTTCATGCCACTCATTATTCTATTTAATTAATCTAATTAAATATTCTGAATAATGTTAAAAAAAATTAAGGATGTTACGCTCAACCAACATGAAGGTGATTTATATGGCCATCCATACAAAGCTTCATAGGGCGTACTGCCAATGCTAGCTAGTAACTTTTGTTATATGAGAACTCTACCAAATGTAGATGATCTTCCCCAGCACTTCCGAAATCCAAAATGCATGCTTTCAAGATTTCCTACAAAATCCGGTTCACCCTTTCGGTTTATCCGTCTGTCTACGGGTGATAGGTTGTGCTCAAATTCAACTCTGTCCTTAAAGTGGCTTGCTCCTTGAAATCGACTGGCGAAGATAGGATCTCGATCACTGACTATACTTACTGAAATTCCATATAATTGAGCGATCTCCTTCAAATAAATCCTTACTAAAGAAACTGCAATTCTTTTTAACTTCACTGGAATAAAGTGGGCACTCTTTGTTAAACAGTCTACAATTACTCAAATGCCTTCATTACCTCTTCTTGTTTAGGGCAACCCATCGATAAAGTCCATGGATACTTGCTACCACTTCCAATTCGGTATCTCCAATGGTTGGAGCAACCCAGTAGTCTTCTACTGGTCACTCTTAACCTGTTGACAATTTTCACAACGGCTCATGAAGATCGAAATGTCTCTCTTCATCTCTTACCATCAAAAGGTCTTCTTCATATTCTCAAACATTTTGGTTACTCCTGGGTGGATAGATAACCTTGACTGATGGCACTCTCTCAGCACATCCTGTCAAATTCCATTAACATCTGACACATAAACCCGCCCATTCATCCTTAAAATTCCTTGAGAGTCGATCTAAAAATTTTAAAAAATTCCATCTTCAACATCCTTCTTAAGTTGTGCTAGAATAGGGTCTTCTTCCTGGAAATATGCAATTTCTCCATTAGTGCTGGCTTAGCTTCCAAGTTTGCAATTGTCGCCACATTCCTACTTAACGCATGTGCAATGGCGTTTGCTTTCCCTAGGGTATAAAGAATCTCTAGGCCATAAGACATAAGAAATTCCAAACATCTTTATTGCCTCAAGTTTAAGTCCTTTTACATAATAAGATACTTTAATGACTTGTCCGTAAATAACTCAAACTTTGCACCCAAAAGATATTTCCTCCGTACCTTCAATGTGAAGACAACTGCCAACAAATCCAAATCATGCATAGCATCCTTCTTCTCATGAGGTTTCAACTATCGACTCGCATATGATATTACTTTACCATTCTATATGACAACCTCTCCCAACCTAGTCCAACAAGCATCCGTGTAAACAGTTAATCCTTGACTCCTATCTGGAATAGTCAAGATAGGAGGACTTATCAATTTCTCCTTTAATTCATTGAATACTTGATCGCACTTGGATGTCCAAACAAACTTAGCATCCTTTTTTGTCAACTTTGTTAGATGAGAAGAAATCTTCAAGAAATCTTTAATGAAACTTCTATAGAAACCACCCAATCCCTGTTGAATATGCGCTTTGCGCTATATGATTTTTGTTTGATGATAATAAACATATATACATTCATATAAATGTATTTGGTAATGTACTATTTTGTTTTTCATAGTTTAAATAAATATTTGTTGAATAAAATTAAATCTCACAGAATTTGAATTTGAATTCAAACAAAACAAGTTAAACAGATTTTGAATTCAAACAGAAATTTTATTCAAACAAATATTTTGAATAGTATGTATTTGGTTAGATAAATATCTGTTGAATAAAATAAATTACATAGAATTTGAATTTGAATTCAAACAGAACATGTTACACAGTTTTTGAATTCAAACGAATATTTATTACAAACTTGAATAGTACAAATTCATGCTCTCACTATACATATACATTTCTGATTACATCACGATTACATCACAAATATTTTTACATTGATAACCTCACTACATATCACTCACACTCGTATTGTGTCTTCAACTGCATTCCGGTTTGAATCTAGCATCTGAGCAATCTGCAAAAATATAAACTAACGCAGTAAAATTGAAAATAAAATATTTTTGCGATATAAAATAAAACGTGAATTTTGAAAATGATATTTGCCTCAGTTATTTGGGTTGTTCGTCATCATTTAAATTTGAATTCATCATACACGAACAACTTGTGACATACACAGTATATTACTGTATATGCCACAAGGCCGTGCACGCCGATATATACACTTGATTGATTTACAGGGACAGGCAAGCACAGGTCAAACCCAAATGAAAAACCGAGTTCAACTCACGTGCAATATATTCAAAATCACGACACGAGCACAAGGTCAAACCCGAGTTTTTAAAACTGGGTTCAACACAAGGCAGTCATGAAGTATGCAAAGAGCTCGAGCACATTCATATGTACAAATGCAAAGAACAGTGGTGATACAGTGCAACATCTACGACAGCAATGTAACTGAACAAGTACATAAATACAGCTACAATGGCCAGACCAACCAGAAAAGGTGCAATCCAAATATGCAGTGCATACAAGTAACCCAAGTAATACAAGAACAGTGCATAGAACAATGTGCACAGATACAAGTTCAAGTGCTCAGTGCAGACCACAAAATGCCACAGCAAATACATCATGAAAGACCAGAGTAGTTCAGTCAAGCAAGTGCACAACAATCAACACAGTGAAGTATACCAGTGATACATCAGTGAATTCAACATGACAGTATACAACGCCAACATAATGCAACTATGTTCAAACATGACAGAAACATGATCAAAGCTATAAGTGATGCAGCATCAAGTAAACAGTGCCAAATGAAGCACAGCTGCAAACAACATGACAGTGAAAACTCGAGTCACAGTGCCATGCTACAGATTATAAAATGAAATTCATAAATGCAACAACCAAATGAAGTCAGCAGTCAACAGTGATAATGGTCAAGAACTATACAAATGAATGAAGCATGCAAGCTCAAGACATCAAGTGATACAAGGTCAGGGGAGCAACATGAATGCAACAAAGACCAAGCTGCAGCATCAAGATAAGAAGATCAAAGTGAACCAGATCAATAGCAGCTCAGTTATACAAGCTAACCAAGTTTATATGCAATGCAAAGACCACAGCTACAACAAATGTACATATATGGACAGTGAAAACAGAAGTGCACAGCAACAGTAAGGAAATGGACAAATGCAACTGAACCAACTACACAAATATGCTATGCAGTAAAGTCAATCAGAGGCATCAACAAAGACAATGCTTGACACCGAGCATGTACAAAATGATGCATGATGAATCAGACCATACAATATGAAACAGAGGCAACAAGACTATATGCAAGCAAAGTCTCTACATGGATGAAGTGATACAAGTCAGAGCAACAATATCAAAGCAATGGTGATGGGCCGAGAGGACCAGTGATATAAGTAAAGATGAGTGCAGATTCGAAGTCGAAAGCAACACCATGTACAACAATGCACTGGAACACATGTTGCATATGTCGAGTTCAATGCAACATAGCATCAGGCATTACTATGATACAACTTACAAACCCAAATGACAACTCAATAAATTTTGCAGTGATACAAAACAAGTTCAACAGGCAACAAGCAAAAGTTCACAGAGAAGTCGAAATCATGAAAAGTGGCACGGCAATTTTTGAGAAGAACCAACAGAAATCGCCATGTCAATGTTGAACAAGTCAAAGTAAAAATACTAAGAAATCAACATGAAATATACGAATATGACAAAGTCAAATTAAAGCCGTGCTCATCACAATTTTTAAAGCCGTGTCAATCAAGCAATCGAGTATTTACACAATTGATTTAGTCAAGGAAAAATCACGAGCATCCAAGTGTAATCGAATGGCCAGAGCAAACAATTTGACAAATTCATATATATTTGGACGAACGAAAATCCAGGAACTCGAACGCATATAAAACCCTAATCATCATCGGCAATCAAATCATCGAGTTCGAACAAGAAAAACCAGAAAAGAAAAAGGAAACAACACATACCAGAAAATCATAAACAACGAACTCGATCAAGTAGCTGCGAACGAGCGACAGTTGAATATCAGAGAAACAACCGAAGCAAGCTACAAGGAGTCGGCCGATCAACCGTGCATCAAAAGCCCTAATTTGATCAAAGACTCAAGCCCTAAATTTTGCGAGAGGAGCCTCCATTTATTTTCACCAGCCGAAGAATAAACAAATGAAGAAGATAAAAAGCAACGGGTTGAAAAGTGAATAGGGACCGGCCCTGTTAATTATAAAAGGCTTTTATTATAACTGTTTAAAAAAGGGATTTTGTTTTTATTTAGGGTTTAAATTAAATAGGGTTGTTTATTTTTTGTTTTACTTTTCGAGTTAAAAAAAAAATGGTAAATCACCACCTAGGGTTTAGGTAGTGTCAGATTGTCTAGTTAGAATCAGATCAGTGAGCAGGGTGTGCGAGTTTGCAAAGCTCTATAGGCGGGAGCAGTGTTTGCAAGTGAGCGAAACTCTATAGGCGGGAGCAGGGTGTGCGAGTCTAGTAGAGTGTTTGTGAGCGGGAGCAAAAGGGTCTGCGAGTCTAGTAGAGTGTTTGTAAGCGTGATACTGTTTAATTCTAATAGAAATCTGTGAATGCAGCAGTAGGCAGGGGTTGCCGAAGCTGGGTAAATTTTGTGTGTGATTTACTTTTCAGCATATTTATTTCTGCAATTATATTTCTGTGTTTAATTTGAGAAAATTTGCTATAACCCTATTCACCCCCCCCCCTCTAGGGTTAAAACTAGATCCTACAAGTGGTATCAGAGCCCGGTATATATTTTTTTTAACTCTAGAGTCATGAGTCTACAAAATAATGCTTTTTCTGAGGGACAATCTATTGCTAGGCCACCCATGTTTAACGGGAACGATTATGCTTATTGGAAAGTTAGGATGAGTATTTATCTTAGTTCCGTTGATTATGATGTTTGGGATATTATTGAAACTGGCTATAAACCTCCCACTATAATCGTTGGTGGTACTGAGATTCCTAAACCTAAGGATAGGTGGGATGCAAACGATAAGAAATTGAAAACGACAAATGCTAAAGCCATTAATGCTTTGATATGTGCTCTTGATAAAAATGAATTTAATAGAATTTCTCATTGTACAACAGCACAGGAAATATGGCATACTTTGGAGGTGACACACGAAGGAACTTCTCAAGTCAAGGAGTCTCGGCTAGCCCTATTCAGCAATGAATACGAAAACTTTGTGATGGACAAAGACGAGAGCATAAAGGACATGTTTGGACGCTTTTCAACCTTGGTATACAATGCTAGAGCGCTTGGGAAGGTATTCACTGAGGTAGAGCTTGTGCGGAAGATACTACGAGTTTTACCAATGAACTTTGAGGCAAAAGTCACAGCAATCCAAGAATCAAAAGATCTGAGCAAACTAAGCATGGAGGAGTTGATTGGCAACTTGATGACATATGAGCTTGAGTTAAAAGCAAAGGAAGAACGCAACAACTCCGAACCAAAGAAGAAGACGATTGCCTTAAAAAGTAAAGAAGAAAGCGATGAAGAAGATCCAATTGAAGAGCTTGCAATGGCTGTCAATAATCTTAGAAGATGGTCTAGATTCAAGCCACGCAAGAAGAAAACAAAGGGCAATAGGTCAAAAGATTCCGAAAATTCCGATAATGAACTGACATGTTATAACTGCAACAAGCCTAGCCACATCAAACCAAAATGCCCACTTCTCAAAAACAACAAAGAAAAGAAAAAGGCGAAGAAGGTATTTGCAGCGACTTGGGATGATGAAGAAGGAGAGGAAGCTTCGGATAGCAGCCCAGAGGAGGCTAACTTGTGTTGCATGGCAAAATCAGAATCAGAAGCAACCTCCGACGAATCTAGTGAGGCAGGTGAGTTTTCTTATAAAGAACTTGTTTTTATGTGTTCTGATCTTACTAAGGTAGTGGATACTCTTGAATCTAAAATTGAAAAACTGAAATCTGATAGGAGAGAATTTGCTCGTGAAAATTTTAGGTTAAAAACTGAACTTGAAAATATTCAAAACCTAGAATGTAAAAAATGTAAGATTTTAGATTCAGAATTATCAAAACTGAGGAATAACTTTGAAAGTCTTGAAAATGAAAACTTGAATCTTAAGGAAACCATCGACACTAGGAGAAAGGATTTTATTAATCGATGCACCTCACTTGTTACTGAAAACTCAACATTAAAACCAAAGTCCAAAACCTTGAGAAATCCTGGAATAACTTTGCAAGAGGCGAAAAATCTTTCAAAATGTTATTTGGAAATCAAATTTTTGCTAACAATAGAAAAGGACTAGGCTTTGGGAAATCACAAAATAATGATAATGCAAAAAGTAAAAGTGTTTTTGCTCGATCTGAAATAATTGGAAATCATGTTGAAAATCGTAGTCATAGAAACACAAAATTTAATCAAGTCAATTCAATGTGCACGTTTTGTAGAGAATTTGGACATAATCGAAATAATTATTGGTATAGACCCAAACACGTGAAAACTATACCAATATGGGTTCCAAAAGGCACAAATATAAAATCTTTGAAAGTCAAACAAATTTGGGTGCCAAAAGGAACATGTATAAATAGTTTTGAGTCTCCAAAAACATATTTTTCATATTCTGCCACTAACAACAATGGACCTATAAAAACAAATAGGTCACACAAATCTTTTATCGTGTAGGTGTGGTGGCAGGCTAAGGAACAACAACAGTGTTCTCTGGATTTCGGCTGTTCCAGAAACACAACGGGCGAAAAAAAACAAAGTTCCTTAGCCTAGTATAAAGGTGACAGAATCACAATGGGCAATCACGAAAAATTATCGTAAAGGTAAAACAGGTGAAGGTATATTAAATGTGATAATCTGCACCATACTCTAAATTAAAATCAGCCAATATTGAGATGAACAAAAGATGATGATTTTGATGCTATGATTTTTTTTAAAATATTGACTAACCATCTTTAAAGAGAATTACTTGGAGTAATTATGATGGTTGACTGATTCGGACTTAATTGATATGATTTTTGACTTGTTCTTATTTATGACATTAATTTGCGCTTAATTGATGACCAATCAGATTTTCAATTTTTGAACTAATTTATATAAATTTGTTCGGTCAAATGCTGGTTACTCATGCTACACGTAGATATATTGGTTCTGATATTTTGATCACTGCTTGTAAATTTGCACGATTTCAAATTCATGAGAAAAAGGATTTTAAGAAATTGTTTTTGAAATAATTATGATGTTGATTGACTGTTGATTACTCATGAAAATAATTGTTTATCCTCTGGTTTCTGAAATTAACATCATGATATTTGTTTGAGTGTTAACACGGCTTAAATTCAAATTCAAAAGAATGATGTTTTGAAATTTTTTGTGCACATCTCATGGTTTGATTCAACAAGTGAATATTGAGTGAAATTTAAATTCAGATGCGGATTACACTGGTAATATGGTTGATAGAAAAATTACTAAGTGTAACGTGATTAATTATTTTGAAACATTCATTTGCTGCATTTTTTTAAGAAAATATCTGCATATTTTTCACTTGAAATAATTTTCAAATAGCAGAAAATTTTCTTATAAACCCCCCTTGAGAAAATCATGTTTGACCATATTTACAGATTAATCATTTTTGAAAAAATTGATTTTATAATGTTTAATTCGATTTTAAATGACAAATTTTTGACTAATCTAACTCTCTTTGATTATCGAAAAGATGAATAGTGATTGAAAAAGAGATGAGTGTTGATATTTATCATATATTATAACTCGAGAAAGTATAATTAAAAATTTCTTTAGAATTTCATAACAAGAGTTATAAAAACTTTTTGTTGGGTAATAATTCCATGACCATTTCTATTTCTATCATCTTTCTATCGAACATCACTCATCAAGATCATATTTAATATGTAAATTTGTGGTAGTTTACAAAGGAAATCATTTGTTCTTCAATATCTTTAAATCAGTGAAGGAAATTATTTGTGCTTCAATTTCTTATATTCAGCAATTTAAAATAAATATCCAAAGTATTCACTCTCATTTAAAAGTCCTCACGGTCATGCATGGGTGAATTACTTGGATTTTTGATTATGTGCTTCCATGCTCATTTAAAAGTCCTCACGGTTATGCATGTATGGAACGCATATTAAAAATAATTAATTTAATAGACAAGTTGATTCTAATCCCATTTAAAAGTCCTCACGGTCATGCGTGGTTAGAAGATACTTGATTTCATTTTTTAAATTAAATAGGAATACTACTAATCTCATTTAAAAGTCCTAACGGTTATGCATGGTTAGTAGATATTCAAATTTCCAGAAATAAATATACCACAAATAGACATATCTATATGAATTTTTGATGATTCTATCTCCATCACTTCTGAAAGTGGAATATGCGCTTGACAAGGGTAATTATGATTTTTGTTTGAGTTTTATTGAAATTTGATATTTATATTTAATTGAGTTAAATGTTTGATTCATGTCTATCACTTCATCCCTATTTTTATAACACTGTTATTCTTTTGCTGATAACAAAAGGGGGAGAGAAAAGTTAAGATTTTGTCAAATAGAATCAAGCAAAGGTCAAATAACTTTCAATTTGCATATAGGCTCATTTACATATTTTTATATGCATATATGTAGGGGAGTATCACATATAAAGGAAGCATTCAAATAGGGGGAGCAAATGAAATTATCAAATACATTTAATATATTCAAAATCTTAAATATATGTTTGTTATCATCAAAAGGGGGAGATTGTTGAATATGCGCTTTGCGCTATATGATTTTTGTTTGATGATAATAAACATATATACATTCATATAAATGTATTTGGTAATGTACTATTTTGTTTTTCATAGTTTAAATAAATATTTGTTGAATAAAATTAAATCTCATAGAATTTGAATTTGAATTCAAACAAAACAAGTTAAACAGATTTTGAATTCAAACAGAAATTTTATTCAAACAAATATTTTGAATAGTATGTATTTGGTTAGATAAATATCTGTTGAATAAAATAAATTACACAGAATTTGAATTTGAATTCAAACAGAACATGTTACACAGTTTTTGAATTCAAACGAATATTTTATTCAAACGAATATTTATTACAAACTTGAATAGTACAAATTCATGCTCTCACTATACATATACATTTCTGATTACATCACGATTACATCACAAATATTTTTACATTGATAACCTCACTACATATCACTCACACTCGTATTGTGTCTTCAACTGCATTCCGGTTTGAATCCAGCATCTGAGCAATCTGCAAAAATATAAACTAACGCAGTAAAATTGAAAATAAAATATTTTTGCGATATAAAATAAAACGTGAATTTTGAAAATGATATTTGCCTCAGTTATTTGGGTTGTTCGTCATCATTTAAATTTGAATTCATCATACACGAACAACTTGTGACATACACAGTATATTACTGTATATGCCACAAGGCCGTGCACGCCGATATATACACTTGATTGATTTACAGGGACAGGCAAGCACAGGTCAAACCCAAATGAAAAACCGAGTTCAACTCACGTGCAATATATTCAAAATCACGACACGAGCACAAGGTCAAACCCGAGTTTTTAAAACTGGGTTCAACACAAGGCAGTCATGAAGTATGCAAAGAGCTCGAGCACATTCATATGTACAAATGCAAAGAACAGTGGTGATACAGTGCAACATCTACGACAGCAATGTAACTGAACAAGTACATAAATACAGCTACAATGGCCAGACCAACCAGAAAAGGTGCAATCCAAATATGCAGTGCATACAAGTAACCCAAGTAATACAAGAACAGTGCATAGAACAATGTGCACAGATACAAGTTCAAGTGCTCAGTGCAGACCACAAAATGCCACAGCAAATACATCATGAAAGACCAGAGTAGTTCAGTCAAGCAAGTGCACAACAATCAACACAGTGAAGTATACCAGTGATACATCAGTGAATTCAACATGACAGTATACAACGCCAACATAATGCAACTATGTTCAAACATGACAGAAACATGATCAAAGCTATAAGTGATGCAGCATCAAGTAAACAGTGCCAAATGAAGCACAGCTGCAAACAACATGACAGTGAAAACTCGAGTCACAGTGCCATGCTACAGATTATAAAATGAAATTCATAAATGCAACAACCAAATGAAGTCAGCAGTCAACAGTGATAATGGTCAAGAACTATACAAATGAATGAAGCATGCAAGCTCAAGACATCAAGTGATACAAGGTCAGGGGAGCAACATGAATGCAACAAAGACCAAGCTGCAGCATCAAGATAAGAAGATCAAAGTGAACCAGATCAATAGCAGCTCAGTTATACAAGCTAACCAAGTTTATATGCAATGCAAAGACCACAGCTACAACAAATGTACATATATGGACAGTGAAAACAGAAGTGCACAGCAACAGTAAGGAAATGGACAAATGCAACTGAACCAACTACACAAATATGCTATGCAGTAAAGTCAATCAGAGGCATCAACAAAGACAATGCTTGACACCGAGCATGTACAAAATGATGCATGATGAATCAGACCATACAATATGAAACAGAGGCAACAAGACTATATGCAAGCAAAGTCTCTACATGGATGCAGTGATACAAGTCAGAGCAACAATATCAAAGCAATGGTGATGGGCCGAGAGGACCAGTGATATAAGTAAAGATGAGTGCAGATTCGAAGTCGAAAGCAACACCATGTACAACAATGCACTGGAACACATGTTGCATATGTCGAGTTCAATGCAACATAGCATCAGGCATCACTATGATACAACTTACAAACCCAAATGAAAACTCAATAAATTTTGCAGTGATACAAAACAAGTTCAACAGGCAACAAGCAAAAGTTCACAGAGAAGTCGAAATCATGAAAAGTGGCACGGCAATTTTTGAGAAGAACCAACAGAAATCGCCATGTCAATGTTGAACAAGTCAAAGTAAAAATACCAAGAAATCAACATGAAATATACGAATATGACAAAGTCAAATTAAAGCCGTGCTCATCACAATTTTTAAAGCCGTGTCAATCAAGCAATCGAGTATTTACACAATTGATTTAGTCAAGGAAAAATCACGAGCATCCAAGTGTAATCGAATGGCCAGAGCAAACAATTTGACAAATTCATATATATTTGGACGAACGAAAATCCAGGAACTCGAACGCATATAAAACCCTAATCATCATCGGCAATCAAATCATCGAGTTCGAACAAGAAAAACCAGAAAAGAAAAAGGAAACAACACATACCAGAAAATCATAAACAACGAACTCGATCAAGTAGCTGCGAACGAGCGACAGTTGAATATCAGAGAAACAACCGAAGCAAGCTACAAGGAGTCGGCCGATCAACCGTGCATCAAAAGCCCTAATTTGATCAAAGACTCAAGCCCTAAATTTTGCGAGAGGAGCCGCCATTTATTTTCACCAGCCGAAGAATAAACAAATGAAGAAGATAAAAAGCAACGGGTTGAAAAGTGAATAGGGACCGGCCCTGTTAATTATAAAAGGCTTTTATTATAACTGTTTAAAAAAGGGGTTTTGTTTTTATTTAGGGTTTAAATTAAATAGGGTTGTTTATTTTAATTACTGTTTAAATTGTTTTACTTTTCGAGTTAAAAAAAAACTGGTAAATCACCACCTAGGGTTTAGGTAGTGTCAGATTGTCTAGTTAGAATTAGATCAGTGAGCAGGGTGTGCGAGTTTGCAAAGCTCTATAGGCGGGAGCAGTGTTTGCAAGTGAGCGAAACTCTATAGGCGGGAGCAGGGTGTGCGAGTCTAGTAGAGTGTTTGTGAGCGGGAGCAAAAGGGTCTGCGAGTCTAGTAGAGTGTTTGTAAGCGTGATACTGTTTAATTCTAATAGAAATCTGTGAATGCAGCAGTAGGCAGGGGTTGCCGAAGCTGGGTAAATTTTGTGTGTGATTTACTTTTCAGCATATTTATTTCTGCAATTATATTTCTGTGTTTAATTTGAGAAAATTTGCTATAACCCTATTCACCCCCCTCTAGGGTTAAAACTAGATCCTACAATCCCAAGAAACTTCTGACCTCAGTCGCACTTTCGGGTTTCTTCCAATCTTGAACTGAAACTATTTTAGATGGGTCCACTGATATGCCTTCTCCCGAAAATATGTGCCCTAGAAATCTAAATTTTGATTTTTGGAAATGACATTTAGAAAACTTTGCCTTTAAAACATAACTTCTTAAAACACTTAGAACAACATGGAGATAGTGCTTATGCACTTCCTCTATTTTAGAATAAACGAGAATATCATTTATAAAGACTAGAATAAACTTGTTAAGAAAATTCTAAAACACTATATTCATCAAATCCATGAAATAAGCAGGTAAGTTGGTCAATCTGAACAACATGACTAACCACTCATAAAAACTATCAAGGGTTCGAAAAGATGTTAAGAGTACACTCTCCTCTGCTATCCTTAATTGGCGAAAACTAGTGGCATGATCCAACTGAGAAAATATCCGAGCTCTAATGAGCTGGTCAAACATGTCATCAGTCCTAGCTAAAGGATACTTACTTGATAGTCATCTTATTTAATTCTTGGTAATCTACACATAATCTGAGAGAACCATCTGCATTGATAACGAAAACTATTGTCGATCCCTAACTTAGTGTGCTACGTCTGATCTAACCCTTCTGCAATATATCAAAAGTCTGCTTCCCCAATTCTCTTCTTTCATTTGGAGCCAACCTTCAAGGAGGTTGTACAATAGGCCTTGTTCCTGAAATCAAATCAATGTGGAACTCTACTTTTCGATAAGGAGGTAAACCTTATGCTTCTTCAAAAATATCCTTGAAATCCCAAACAATTGGTATATTCCTTATCTCCTCTTTGAGTACTTCAAGCGAATGAAGAAAAATACTCATCAACTTATTAGGCTCTCCATAACTGCTATCAATGCTTTTGACTACTGCATCTTTTATCACAACTATTCTTCTACTATAATCTAGGATGACATTGAACTTAGATAACCAATACATACCTAAAAGTAACCCAAGATCCATGAGCCTAAGAACAAATAGTCGAACAAGAAGTGCCAATCTCGATATTCAGACACATAGTGTCAAGATTTTCTAAACCGCCAGTGGGATTTGACATATAAACAGAATTATGAAGAATAACATATTTAAAATTCAACCGGTTCATTAGGTCATACGAGATCAAACTATGGGATGCATCGATGTCCAATAATACTCTAACAGAAATCTTGGATATGGATAGTGTACCTTGCAACACCTGCTTTCCTTTTGGAATGATAAAAGTACATGATATTTCCTCAATAGTTAAAGCTCGTCCTTATGATCCCTTTTTTAGAAAAGGGCATTAGTTCTTCATGTGTCCGTGTTTGTTGCAATTGTAACGACGTGGTCCAATAGCTGGGTTCAGGCACTGATTTGTTAAGTGGCCCATTCGGTTGCACTTATAACAAAGGATCTTGGTCAAGTCTAATTTCTTATTCTAAGCTAAAGCTCCACCTCTAGGCTTCTTTCTTGGAAATTTCTTCCTTCCTTTGCACTTGAAAAACGGCTTACTAGCAACTTGTCTCACTGACAAAGATTGGGCATTAACTGGTGGTAATACTCCTTTCTGAACTCCATGCTCAATATCAAGAGCCTCAAATCTCAAAGCCATATTGATCTTATCGGTAAACATACCATTGAAATGATTGCTCATTTCCTAAAGAAATTCTAGCTGCATTCCTTTCACAAACATTTCATTCTTCTTGAGTGGCGTTTCAATAAATCCTGATCTAATGTGAGACAATGCATTGAACCTATGCTCATACTACACCACTGACATCTAACCTTATTTTAAATCCATAAAAACTCTGAACAACGTGGTCCTTCCTACTTCTGGGATAAAATGAGCTTCAAAAACCTCTTTAAACTACGCCTAAGAGAAACTTCTTCTAGTGTATTCATGGTGACTGAATCCCACCAATCCATTGTTGCTTTATGAAGTTGATGCGATGCCAACAATCTCTTTCTGGCATCTCCTAACTAAATCCCCCAATATCCATTCACAAGAACGGAGCCATGTCTGAACTCCAAAAATATCCTTAGTTCTATAGAAAGGCTTACCACCTAACGTAGTGTAATTCTTAGACAAGGTCGCAAAATTCTGAGGCGGCTAAACTTGCATCACTGCTTCTACTACCGGCTTTACAACTGGCTCATTTCTAGAAGCTCTGCCATTTGTAGCCATGCTGGTTCTAGATCCCATCCCTCTTTTTCCTTTTGTACTCACTTTCATTAACCTGAATAAGTGACAAGCATCATTAGAATACAAAGATAGGGTTGAAGACAAAAAAGGAAAACTGCAATAAAGGATCTAAAACTAGACTCTTAGGGGAGAAAAGAAAATGCTCTCCCAAGATTAACTCATTCAAGGGCTTGACTCATTCTATCTCTAACGATTTGTAACCCAATCAGGCTAAGTTGTTTGCTCAACCAAAGCTCTGACACCAACTGTAATGACCCATCTTTCTAACCTCTAGGAATAACACTTAACACATCCTTGGTGTTCAATGTCGTTGCCCAAGCATCGAAAAGATGAATCGTCGTAGCGTAAAAATAAAGAATATAATAGAAAACATCACAACGGAACTACTAAATAAAACATAACAATCAATAGTGCATCAGGATACTCCTTAAAAGGGAGTTATTAAAGTTACACAAAAGTACAACAAACAACATAGGCAGTTATAACATCCTACCTTTACATATGCTAAAACAAAATACATACACAAACTAGATAATATAGCAGAATAGATAACAAAGAAGATGAAAGCCTCGTACTCGGGTATCATCTTCAAAAGAGCCCTTAAAAGACTTGCTACTCTCGGAATACCCAAATAAAGTGAGTATCCGAGAGTTTAGGAAAAAAAACAACTCACGTCAGATGATATGTCAAGAATGAGTAAAACTTTAAAACAATAGGTTTGAAGCTAACCACAGACATGCAAGACTACGTCGCTGAACACGGAATGGGTTTACTCCCACATAAACCAATATCTAAATGTAAAGAATGGATAAATAATTAAACACCACGAAGAGTGGTTGACTCTTCCTGATGCAAATAAAGAAATAATTTTGAAGGTTCGAATAAATAAGAAAAGAAAAATCTCCAACAAATGACTAGAAAAGTGCACCACTCTTGAAGTATTCCTCTAGTAATATACTTTTGAGAAGCTTATATACTCCGTGACACTTCTCGAAAAAGTACCAGCCGAACCCTGCCAAACCTTACCGAGTATCTGAATACTTAACATCTTAATATGCAAATGAATCCGATCTAGATGAGATGTGAAAATACCCTAATGGGAGCAACCCCACATAGTCGGACATCCTTTCGCCCTTTGGGTTTAGTCATTTATAGACAAAGGATAACAAAGCTCAACGGAGCAACAAATTGTCTTAGAATGACGATAATAAAGAAGCTGAAGTAACCTATAGCTGAGAAACCAACTATCGAGGATATAAAATGATCATATATGGAAATTAAGTCTTGTATACTTACCACCACTGATTGAATTCAAACATTTACTACTTCTTTGTTAACAATAACACAGGATAAGTCAAGGCAGTGTTACCTCAAAGACATGTCCTACGATTATTCTCAACTTCCAAAATAGCAACGAGTCTACTTCTCTGACGTTTAGTGCTAATTATACAAATGAATCGTTTCCATATAAGTGAATCACTTTTACAGAAATTAATTCATTTCCATAAACAATTCAAACCTTTTCTTTTTAAAATTTGAATTCGTACTTGACTTTACATTATAAGTATTAGCTTTAAAACACTTTTTTATAAGAGTTTGCTAACTTTGAAACATCATTAAAAAGGATTTAACAACTTTAAAATATTCTTATTACACTTTTTAATCAACTTTAAAACTTCGCTAACTAAGCTGATTAATTTACTTCTATAACCTTTAATCAAAAGGGATAAATCACCTTTAAAACATCATTAATTCAATTAATTAATAATATAATTGATTAATTAATTCAATAATAATTAAATATCGTTATTTAAAAACGATTAATTAATTTAAAACCTTATTTGAGGAAATATTAGTTAAGGTTAAATAGATTTACTAACCCTTAAAAGTCATTGATTAAAAAGGATTAATTAATTTTAAAAACATCATTAATTAATAAATAAATAAATCTTAATCTGTTATTATCAAAAGAATAATTATCTTTAAACATCGTTAAATAAAATGATTAGTAAAATTTAAAACATCATTAATTAAGAAATTAGCTAAATTTAAAACACATCGCTAATAAGTTAATAAGTTAATTAGTTAACTTTAATCCTTATAATCAAATAATTAATTAGATTAAATAACCATTATTCAAATAATTAATTATTTTTGAAAACATCATTAGTTAAAAACTTTCTTAACTGTAAAATAATTCCAAGCACAATAATGAAACTAAACGGTTTCGATAAAATGTGATTTTCCGAAAATGCCGATATAGCGATTATTATTATACGGGCAATTCAGAATTCAAGCTTATGTCATTTGCAATACAACCAAACATCACATAGAAAGGGAATGAGCATACATACATGATGATTTACAAAGATATTATAATGGCCTATGTCAAGTTGAATGGAAATACGGATCATTAAGGGTCATGAAGAAAAAGAGATAGAAGAAAATAGGAACAACGACACAAAATCTCACAGTCGCAGCAGAATAAAGTATAATATATAATAATAGATTTTATACAAAAGAAACTGTATCTATTAATATACATACAGTCATCAAAGCACAATAATCAATACATCAATATGGACAGTTATTATAACCTGTCCTCAACCGTGCTGACTATACAGTCTACACACACAACGGAATATAAACAAGTACATGAAATATGCTTGAAATCCTCCAGCTCGTCTTTTGAGCTCCATAGCATCCTAACTGAATATATAATACTCGGTCCGGCCTGAGCATTATAATAAAATAACACCCGAGTCGGTCTGGAAAACCAACGTGAGAAAACACATTCAATTTGAATTATTACTATTATCAAAATATTTCTAAAAAAAAGTTATCTCGTAATACCATGTCACACATAAACACCATGGGTTTTTGTCTTACGATAACCAAAACATTTAATATCAAAATCATTTGATATTACAGTACTTTCTATAAAAAAATTAGAAAATAGTTAAAATGCTTGCATCTCACATTTCAGCATATTTGGCATACAATCAAAACCATACAGGCTCATAGTGGATATTGGATTCCATACGAAGACTGGGCTACTGGGGTATCGCCCGGCATAGTACACCTTTAGAAAAATGTACCGAGATCGTACCTAACAATCACTGCCTAAAACACCCCACACCCCTTAGTATACCAAAAAATGGCACATCGAAGGATGTGGTGCGTTATATGTATAGTAAAGCATCACAGAGACTAAGATTTACAAAACGAATAAGTAAAAATAGCGGAAACATTTAAATAATAACTTACCATTAAAAATTAAACTTCATCTCAAAATAAGTCATAACATATCTCAAAAACTCAAATGTCTCATGTCTCGTGAAAATACATCTCAATCATATAAAATCAGAGTATAAAGATAACAATAATAATAATCATAATCCCCCTCACTAGTGACAATCCATCATAAGCCAAATGAAAAAGATGAAAAGCAGAAGAATACATCTGAAATGGGAAAAATCCGAAAATGAATCTTCAAGCAACCTAAATCAACAATCCTCAACGCTGCTAGCCTATTGGGGGGAAAGAGGAAAGATCGAGGAGTGGGCCGGACAATAAGTCCGGTGAGTGGAAGTAAATACTAGCATTTCTAAGCAAGATAAAAATAATAGACTTAGAAATAGTTCTAGCTTCAAAGGAAAATACAGAAAAGATAAAACTTGGATAAAATACTATTTATGATTCTGTTTGACTATTTGCTTTGATTGTTTGATTATTTGCACTTGTCTTAAACTACTGTGATTAGGCTAAAATCCTAATCCTATCTCAACGCTAATTTGATTAGGCTGAAATCCTAATCCTACCCATTGATCGGCCTTTCCTATCTATGTTGTTCCACTATGAACCAATCATGTTGGTCATAGCAAAAGATGTCTCTTTAGCGCTTAGGATGTAGTAGCGAATTATTTACCCTAATCGATGTTGCACGCTTGGTCATCACCGGTACACACCAACTGTCGCCTCATATTTGACCTTTTATTTGCCCTAATCAGCATAAGCGTGCCCAGCCTCACCTACATGTGAGACCATAAGTCCACGAACTGAAAGGGAATACTGCTGGTACTGGTCCTAACAATCAAATCTTCAAGCATTGCACCCCTTGTCCAAATCCTTGGATTTGAGTCTCTATCTATTGGCCACTTATTTACCCTAATCAGCATAAGCGTGTCCTAGCCTCACCAACATATGAAACCATTAGTCCTAGACCTGAAAGGGAATGCTGCTGGTACGAGACCTACTTCTATATTTGACTATTAACTTAATCCAAGATCTAAGTTTTAAAATAAGCCTCTTCTGTTATTTCTGTGATATTTGCTTATTAACTTAATTCAAGATCTAAGTTTTAAAATAAGCCTCTTCTATTATTTTTGCTATATTTTCTTATTAACTTAGTCCAAGATCTAAGTTTTAAATAAGCCCCTTTTATTGTTTCTTTCTATTTATAACCTATGTTATAATTGTTCTTGCAATTGTTACTCATCTAATTTCTCTTTTCAGTTATGACAACTTGTTATAATCATGTTTGTAAATATCTTAAATTTGCCTATTTCAGTCTATCTCCATTTTATTTCAATTTTTCTCATTTTACATATGATTTATGTAAATTTAGTATTTTTCTATTTTAATTCATATAAGTGAATTCTACTCTTTTTAATATTTATTTGCGTCAAAAAGGATTAAATCTCTATAAAAAGAAACTAATATTTATAAGAGAAATTCCAAATTTAAACGGATGTAAATAACTATAAATAACTATAAATCACTACAAATAACTAAATAAATAGCTAAATAAAATAGATTGAAAAGAACTTCTAAAGTTACTTAAAAATCGACTATAAATAAACTTACATAAAAACTGTCTCAAAATTATAGAAAAACTACAACTATTAAGAACCTATTATTTTAAATTGCTTACAAAACATTCACCTATAGTCCTTAGCTCTAGTCCTGGGCCTTCCTAGATCCACTTCTAGGGCGTAGAATATATTTATCAAAAAGATTTCCTTCCTACAAATTTTTTACTATTTAGGGTTCAACTTCAGGCAATGGACAGAATTGGAAGTAAATCTGAATGAGAAAAATCACTAGACTTGGGGTTCTATTTATATTATGGCTTAGGGATCTCAACCCGTTGGATTTGAAGATTAAATCTGGTGCAACCACATCATAGGCTCACTTGGAACTGTTGGATGTAGCTATGAACGCACAGGATTAACCAAAAATCAAACTTTAAGGTGTTCGGCTCGTATTTGGACGAAATAGCGTCCATGCAAAATGGTGGGTCGACCTATGTATATTGTGGGTTGACCCATAGGTCGACCTGACTAATACAAAGGTCGACCACTATGGGGTTTAATTTTTTTTCGTTCCTGTTTATTTAATTCTGATTTCTTGTATCTCTCGTAACTTCTCCATGCTAGCTCGGATTTCAAACTTATATATGGAAGTTGATGAGAAAATCGCCACAGATCCAATGGTGCAACTCTCATAGCTCGATTATGACAATTTCAAAAACTTATTTTATTATTTAATTAATTCTTCAATTAATTATTATAGCTCAAATTTTGGGTTGTTACATTCTCCCCTCCTTAATGAATTTCGTCCCTGAAATCTCCAAGGACGAAAGAATGAAATAAATATTTTCATCCAAATTCTACAACCACATATTCAACCATCATCCGTTATATCCATTGTCCTTAAATTTCTAATGCAATTTATGATATGTGCAATAGTGTACAGTCAATGTTCCTAACTAATGCAAAAGATTAGGCGGTCTACTGATTCGGTCGACCTCCTTTTTATGCAATCATGTCCGTGCCATGTATCCAAATGAATGCAAGTTTCCTAATTATAACTGATAGTTCTACATGCATGCTACAACCATCATCGAAGTGCAACAATCATATGATAATCACTCATTATAGCAACCATGAAAATAAAACGAAAGTGCAAATGCACACACATCCATATGCATATGCTTACCTAGTTAGGTCGGTCTCTAAGAGATAATAGTGCCTAGTGTGTGTGTGTGTGTGTGTGTGTGTGTGTGTATGCGTCCATTAGCATCCACTAGCAAACACTTTCAACCACTAGCGTCAATCATACATAACATATTCTAGTAACATGTTTACATTCATTCCTACCATCTATAGGTTAAATCCTGAGATTTACCCTCCCAAAGGATACTAAAGGAAAGAACCTATTCAAAGCTATAGATGGAAATAGGAAATTCAAGACATACTATCAAAAAAAATATGGATAAGAGGTACGTGTTTTCTCCTCAGCCTCCCACGTAGAGTCCTCGGTACTATCTCCCCACTGCACCTTAACCAAAGGGACTTCCTTATTCCTAAGCTTCTTGATATCATGCCCAACGATCTTGGTAGGAATGCGACAAACCGATGCTTCTCTCTCCATTTCAACTTCCTCAAGTTGGCCAGGTTCAACTACCTCTGCTGAATCATGTAAGCACTTTCTCAAGTGAGAAACATGAAAAACATCATGAACTCCCACGAGCCTCTCTCGTAGCTTTATCTAGTACGGCATCTTCCCTACCCTTTCCGCAATGAGGAATAGTACTATGAATCGGGGAGCAATTTTTCCACTTGATCCAAACATCACTACCTTTCTTAGCGGAGACACCTTAATGAAAACCAAATCTCCTACCTCGAACTCAATATTCCTTCTCCGCTTATCTACATAGGATTTTTGTCTATCTTGGGTCGTCTTCATTCTTCTTCTAATCAAATCAGTCTTTTTTGAAGTCTCTCTAACCATGTCAGGACCAAGTATCAATTTTTCTATGGACTCTAACCAACACAAAAGGTAACTTGCAAGGTCTTCCATAAAAGGCATCTAAAGGAGTTATCCCAATGCTATCCTGAAAACTATTGTTACAAGCGAATTCCACTAAAGGAATGTGCTCCTCCTAAGTCTCTTCAAAATCAAGAATGCACATCCTCAACAAATCCTTAAGAACTCTATTAACTCTCTCTGTTTGTCTATCTATTTGAGGGTGATAGGTCGTGCTCGATCTAAGTTGTGTCCCTAAAGTCTCTTGCAAGCTCTTCCAAAATTTGCTAGTAAAGATAGAGTCTATGTCTCCCACTATGCTAGAGGGAACTCCATGAAGTCGGACTATCTCATGAACGTATAAGGATGCCAAATAAGGTGCTGACCTCTTAATCTTAGCCGGAATGTAGTGGGCGCTCTTAGTCAAACGATCTACAATCACCCAAATACGGGTATCCCCTTCCTAGATCGGGGTAAACCATCTATGATGTCCATCGAAACACTATCCAACTTTCATTCAGGTACATACAATGGTTGAAGCAATCCGCCAGGCCTCTTCTGCTCCACCTTAACTCTTTGGCACACAAGACACTTAGCCACAAACCCTACTACATCCTTCTTCATGCCACTCCAATAAAGCACTCTCTTCATGTCCCTATACATCTTATCACTACCCAAATGAATAGTCATCCTAGAATGGTGTGCCTCTGTTAGAACTGCTCTCGTCAAATACCAATGCGGAGGACACAAAGTCTTCAATCTCTCCTAAGCCACCCTTTGCTATCGATGGAATGTCGTTGGAGATGTCTAGAAACCTCTCCTCTGCTAATCCTATCTAGAATATCTACAACATCTAAATCCTCTCGCTGCCTTGAGCTAATCTGATCTATGAGGGTAGGCTTAACTTAAAATGCTAAAATCTTAGCAAAAGCTTTGATGAACTTCTTATAATAACCAGCTAAACCTAGGAAGCTTCTAACTTAGGCAGTGTTCTTGGGGGCCTTCCAATCCTATACTCCTATTATCTTAGCGGGATCCACAACTAAACGCTCTCTTGAGACTACATGCCCCAAGAAACGCACCTCCTCACGCCAAAAGTGATCCTTCGAGAATTTTGCTTTCAACTGATGAACATGAAGTGTGCAAAGAGACTCCTTAAGATGAATAGCATGCTCTTCCATACTCTTGGAAAACACCAGAATCTCGTCCACAAACACTACATCAAACTTATTTAGGACATCACGAAAAACACATCTCATTGGATCTACAAAACAAGTTGGGGCATTGGTCAGCCCAAATGGCATAACCAACCACTCAACGAATCTATCGCAAGTCCTAAATGTTGTCTTATCGATGCTATCATCAATGAACCTTAGCTGATAAAATCCAGTGGCTAAGTCAAATCGAGAAAATACCGAAGATCCAACCAACTGATCGAAAAGATCGTCTATCTTAGGAAGTGGATAATGGCTCTTCTTCATGAGCTTATTCAATTCTCTATAGTCTATGCAAAGTTTAGGGGAACCATCCGCATTTGTAGCGCAGGCAACTGGAGCCCCCCACTCAGATATGCTCTTTCTGATGAAGCCTTTCTCTAATAGCTCAACGATCTGCCTATTTAAGTCCTTCCTCACCCTAGGAACCATATATCTCACGGGCAATGTCACTAACTTAGCATTATCATTAAGATAGATCCTAAAGTCGATCTCTCTCTTAGGGGGTAGCCCCTAACCTTCTCAAAAACATCTGGAAAATCTCTAACAAATGGAACTGAATCTAACTCTCCTAGTGATGAATCAATGGAATAAAGGAAGCCCAACATGACTAACCCATGTAGGTCGCAAGAAACTTCGAGAGTCCATCCGCTATGTCTCTAGTCTAACGACTCTCCTCTCACAGTTCAATATCGCACCATAGGATAACCAGTCCACCCTCAAAATCATCCTATATCCCGAAAATCGCAGTGCATAGGCATCATAATCAAACTCTACTCCTAGTATAAAAATTTTCAAACCCCTACAATCATGGATAAATGTGCCGATCCTTCTATGGTATTTGAAACAACTATAGGGTCTACAACTAGAGAAATATTTAAGTGCAAACAATCAATCAAGGAACTAGAAATGAAAGAATGTGACGCTCTAGAGTCAAAAAAGAGTTCGAATAGGAAAATCTAAAATATAGATCAAACCTTCTTTAGGGACTTTCCTACCTCGATCCGGTCCACTATTAGAATGTGCTCCATCCAAAGCCTATACTTGCACCGTAGGTGCGCCTGGTTTCTGCCCTATCCTCTGAGGATAAGCTCTACTAAGGTATCCATACTGCCCACAGTTGTAACACCACCCCTTCATCGTGTCCTTACAATCCTTTGTGAAATACCCAAACAATCCACAATTATGACATTTCTCGCCCTTCTTGATCTGACCCTTCTGAGGTTCTCCTCCTTTCATTTTATCCTAATCCTTCTTATTCTTCCACCACTGCTTCTTAGAGTTGTCTGATTTAGGAACCTCCTTAACCTCTTCTTCCTTAGCAACATCTGATATAAGAGCCATTTCCATAAGTGATTCACACGTCGCTCCCATAGGTACATGTGTCAATGCCAACCCTTGAAGCGGCTGGTTCAAACCCTTAGCAAACTTGGTGGCCTTCTTATGCGATGTGTTAACAAGCTCCATCCCGCACCGCGATAACTCATTAAACTGATTTATATACTCTTTCACCGAAAGACTCCTCTGCTTCAGACTAATGAACTTCTCCAATTACATGCTATCCTTGGCTTGCGACAAGAACTTTCTCTCAAACCTTTCCCGAAATCCAACCCAACCAATGTCTTTACTCTTCATTTCTATAATCTCCCACCAGTAAATAGCCTCTCCCTTCAGCTGCCAAGATGCAAGCTGAACTCTCCGTAGTTCCTCCAATCTTAGTAGCCTAAATATCTGCTTTGTCTTTCTCAACCAAGCTCGTGCCTCTACGAAATCCTCCGTCTTAAAAAACCTCTTGCCTCCTAGACGAGCGAAGTCCTTGCATAGCTTAGAAAAATTAGCTGCTACAGGTGGATTAACGGGACCTCCACCCATCGGTGCTACATTGGGTGCTTGCTCTTGCACCTTTGATGCCTTAGCATGGAGGTATCTACGGAACTAGCAAGGGACATGGACAACCTTTGGAAGATTTGGGGCGTCCACCATACTATGCAAAGAAAAGAAAATTTGGGATCGAAAGAATCGAAAGAAGATTGAACTGGACTTCGGGGGGATTTTTATAAAAAACTTTTATACTTGAAAACTATTTTTATAATAAGAGTTCCTTTCTGAAAAATACTTTTAGTTTGAAGATATGTTACCTTTTAAAAATAATTTGCTTTTAAAACAAGTTTTTAGGAATCCTATAACCATGGGTTCCAATGCCAAATGAAACACCCACACTCCTTAGTATTCCCAAAACGGACGCACCAAAGGATGTGTTGCGTTATAGGTATAGCTAAAGCATTACAAAGACTTAGGTTCACAAGATAAATAAGTAAAAATAATAGAAACATTTAAATAATAACTTATCGTTAAAAATTAAACTTCATCTCAAAATAATTCATAACATATCTCAAAAACTCAAAATGTTCTATGTCTCATGAAATTACCTCTCGGTCTCGTAAAATCAGGGTATAAAGATAACAATAATAATAATCATAATCCCTCTCACAAGTGCCAATCCATCACATGCCAAATGAAAATGATGAAAAACAAAAGAATACGTCTGAAATGGAAAAACTCCGGAAATGAATCTCCAAGCAACCTGAATCAACTATCATCAACTTTGTTGGCTTATTGGGTGGGAAAAAGGAAAGATAGAGGAGTGGGTTAGACAATAAGTCTGGTGAGTGGAAGTAATTACTAGCATTTATAAGCCAGAAAAAGATATTAGACTTAGCAATAGTTCTAGCTTGACAGGAAAATACAGAAAAGATAAAACTCGAATAAAATACTGCTTCTGATTCTGTATGACTGTTTGCTTTAATTATTTGATTGTTTGCACTTGTCTTAAAGTAATGTGATTAGGCTAAGATCCTAATTCTATCTCAACTGCTAACTTGAGTAGGCTGAAATACTAATCCTACCCATTGATCGACCTTTCTTATCTCTGTTGTTCCATTGTGAACCAATCATATTGATCACAACAAAAGACGCCTCTTTAGTGCTTAGGATGTTGTAGCAAATTATTTGCCCTAATCGATGCCGTACGCTTGGTCATCACTGGTACACACTAACTGTCGTCTCCTATTTGACTATATATTTACCTTAATAAGCATAAGCGTGCCCAACCTCACCTATGTGTGAGACCATCGGTCCTCTACCTGAAAGGGTATGCTGCCGGTACTGGTCCTAACAAACAAATCTTCTAGCTTTGCTCCCCTTGCCTGAATCCCCAGATTTAAGCCTCTATCTATTGGCCACTTATTTATCCTAATCGGCATAAGTGTGACCCAACCTCACCTACATGTGAAACCATCAGTCTTAGACCTAAAAGGAAATGTTGTCGGTGTGGGCCCTACTTCTATATTTGCTTATTAACTTAATTCAAGATCTAAGTTTTAAAATAAGCCTCTTCTGTTATTTTGTGATATTTTCTTATTAACTTAATCCAAGATCTAAGTAATAAAATAACCTTCTTCTGTTATTTATGTTATATATGCTTACTAACTTAATCCAAGATCTATGTTATAAAATAATCCCCTTTTGTTCTTTCTTTCTTTCTAATTATAACTTATGTTATAATTATTTGTGCAACTATTACTCTTCTAATTTCTCTTTTTAGTTATAACCACTTATTATAATCATGTTTGCAAATATTGTATCGACCCGTAATTTTAACACTTTGAAAATGAGACATTTAATTATTTTAAATATTCAAATGTAGAATTTTCAAACTTAAACAATCATGTTTTATATGATAAATAAGAATGGTAAACTTATTTTTGATATTGAATAAAGATTTTGGATTTCCATTGTAAAATTGACAAAAGTCGGATTCCGATAAAGTAGGATAAATATTCAAGAAATTTTTTTAAAGGATAAATAATTCCTTTCAAATATACATATAATCGATATCAAACTCATTTGATAATAATAGTAATTTAATTTATGATGGTTCGATAAATATATAGAACTTGTTTTATAAAATTGACAGATTTCATTGCATATCGATAGATCCATGTCGTATTTTTATAAATAGAAGTGGGTATTATTTTAACTATTTTATAAGTTAAATTTTCTTGTTTTAATTATTTCAGGATAATAAGAAATTTATTTTGAAGTTTGGTTTACATTAATAAATAGTTTAACATTAATAAATAGTTTAACAAAAACGTCGAAATATGACCGCAAAACATTTCGTCAAAAATCTACATTTTGTCGATTTAAAGTTGTCACAACGTTGTTTCACCTTTATGTACACAATTTAATAATTTTTTTAACATATAAACGTAGTTAATTGTAAACAAGTTTACTTTTAATAATCATACTTATAAAATTCTAGAAAGTGATTAGCAAAAGTAAACTAAAAAAGACAACACATGTTACATCACAAGTGACATAAAATAAAGTAATGTGACATAAAATAAAGTAATCATTCTTATTCTTTACTTAACTCTTAAGTGTTTGAATTTTAAAAGTGTGATGTGATATGGATGGTAAGTTTTGAATTACATAAGTTCACTTAATTCTTAAGGAATGTTATTTAAGTAAAAACACAAATCTATATTTCATTCTCAAATATTTTCTATAAATACCCATCCACTTCTTCTTCATTTTTCTTAAGCTCTCATTTATCCTTTAATGGCTTCTTTTCATAATAAAATAATGCTAAAATATTTTCAAAAATAAAACAAAGAAATATATCGATAAAACTCCATCCGAACCACTTCAAAATGCCTCATCCCCTCTCTTATTGCTCACGCCCCCTTCCTCCATTCGGCCAAGCACACTTTCCCCCTTCAAGCTTGGTCGTGGTCTCCTAAGGCAAGTAAGAGGAAGTTTAGCAAGTTCAAAGAGCTTAAGGCAAAGTTTAGCAAAGTTAGAAAAGTTTAAAACTAGTTTGAAAGCAGCAAAAGGTGAGAACTCTAAATTGATAAGTAGGAAATGTTTAGATGATTTTTTGCAAGTTATAAATGCTTTTTGGATGTTAATAATGATGGTTGATAAGTATTTGAAAACGAAAGCAAGCATCTTTAAGTCATTTGCAAAAGTTAGTAAGAAAATATGTATATAAATGACAGTTATGTGACATTGTAATAAAAAAAAAGGTTGTTAAATTGATATGAAAGTTCATATGACATGTTAGGATATGTTAAAATGGTTATAAACATTGTTTGGATGTTTATTAGTTGTATATTGAATATATATGTTGAAATAAGTTATGGATTTAAACGACGTATAATCACATGGAAATCACTTTCTAAAAGAAATAAAATGTGATATGAAATCATTTATACCTTTGAAAAATGTTTGAATATGCATTAGAAATGATTCCTAAGTATTTAAACTTGTCTCGGCAAGGTTTGGATATGAATCTCAAAATACGCCTAAAATTTGACGCGTCACGTAACGGTAGTTCGTTTTTTGGCGTCAAAAGTTCAAAGGAACATATAAAGTGGAATATAGTTCGAAATTCTTCGAAGAAAGAATTTTCCGAATCCTTATATCCATATCTTTCATATAAAAAAAGAAAATCAAGATTTCACCCTGTATATTTTGAAATATGGTAAAATCAATTTTCAAGAAACATCTAGTTTTTGCACTAAATGACCAAAGTTGAAAATTGATAAAATTAATGTTTTAAAAATATGAAATAATTTCTAAAAATCATTTAAAATGTTTTAAAAGTGATTTAAGTTGAAAAGATGGTTTTTTAAATGATATAAAAGTCGTTTTGAAGAATATAGCTTTTAAAGCACTATTTGTAGCACTTTTCAGCAACGCTTTTCAATAACTTTTGAAATAAAGGTTGGAACTTAACAATTCTTTTCCAAATCCTTAGTAAATGTTTTTAAGTAAATAATAAAGCACTTTAAAATAAATTTGAACAATTCAAAATTATTTCAAAGATGGTCAAACAAATAGTTAAGTGATTTAAAAAGGGAAAACGAGTATGTTGAAACGATTAGTACATTTGTCCCGCCTGTGAGATCTAAAAGTGAAAACAACGTGTGTAACTAAGGTTAGGGATGGAGCAACCAGTGACCTAAACTTACCTGGCCCCAGTTTTCTCTTTTAAGCGAGGGGTGGAACACATAGAAAGGAAAGCCCGGATGCTCAACTCGGATTTACAGAAATAATCTTCTTATACTTATTATTAAAATCGAAAGAGGGAACTTGTCCTACTCATCGAATTCAAAAGGTGATTTCACCGTTATTCCGCCCATATCACTCTTTGAATACATAAATTGATTTTGGATAAAAGTAGAATGATTTCTATAATCTTATTTTCTCAAAAGATACTCTTAAAAATGATTTGAAAAATATTCAAAAAGAGGTTTAAATGATTCTGTATTCACTAAAGAATATTTTGAAAATATATATCTCTCGAAGATATTTTGGTAAAGAAAAAAGAATGAATCGAAAACCAATCACCTAATTACATCATTTTTATCGATGATTGGATTTCAAAGGAACCTAGATCGAATTTGGGTAATTCCTATCCGAAAACCACTTCGAACCAATATATAAGTTTGAAAGTAAAGACAAGTTGAAGATGATGATTATTGAAGACCGTGGATCTTCATGGCGTGAGGACTACTTGTTGACATGCTTTGGGTAGCTCCTATTATAGTGTTATTTATAGCAGTGGTCTCCTCGCTGTGGTGATTTTTCGGATTGAAGGACTACTCGCTACCAGTGGTAGTAAGAGAGTGCCTTCGGTTTGTCCTGTTCCTTGAAAACTTGTATGGACATTTGTCTGACATTGCATTTCTAAAGATTACATATATTGGTTTTTACAAACGAACATCTGTGGTGGCGGAGAAGGCAACTTCTCTTAGCTTAACAACCTCCTTGAGACGTACGAGCTCAAGGGTTTTATTTTTGTGAAAGGCAATTAGTAGTCGATGAAAATGCCGTGTGGCATTCAACGTGATATGTGATTGTGAAAGGTAATCGCTGCCTTAAGCCTATTCAACCAAAAATGACTGAAACAGGGTTAGATGTAGCAAAGGCTAAGTGGGTCATTCCCAATTAGGATATGATCATCCCCTTCTAGATATATTTAATAATCTATTCCCAAAAAGGGTTAGATGCGAAGAGAGATCTCGGATAAAGGTCGGTAAAGATGGGGGGATGATATATTCGGTATAGTTATAAAGATAGGCCGATCTTGTGTTGGTAGAGGATCCATTGTGATGGTCCTCGGGGCATCCATCTAGAGGTGTACCCATCGGAAGGTAGTCCCTTCACCTGATCATTTGTATGGAAATCCATTTTCCAATAAGAACCTACGAACTTGATTATAAACCTATTATGCTGGAATTTAATAAATGTAAAAATTTCGGCTAAAATTAATAAGTTTATTTGCAAATGTTTTCAAAGAAAGTCATTAAAAATAATATTCTCAAATTTTACGTAATAAAGAGTTTTGGTTATCATAAGGTAAAAACCCATTCAGTGTTTATATGCAGCGTGGTCTTATGAGATACCTTTTTATTTTCAAAACATCGTACTTTGAGTTCTCACACCAGTCTCATGACTGATCTGGAGTTTGTTTTTCCCTTTAAACTCTAGGAGCCCTATTTTTCGGGCAGCCGTGTAGTCAAGATGCCTTAGGAGCACTTTGGAGCATGTTGGGGAGCATTATGGAGAATTCTTTTGGAGCTATGAAGCTAAAGTACCTTATGTAGATATTTACCCATTTTCCGCTGTGTTTTGTAGTATTTATTTTCCAGCATATGTACGGATAGATAGTTATAACTATCCCGCTGGATTTGTATTTGACTCTGATCATTTATGTATAATTAATGTAGAATGTGATGTGAGATTCTATTATTATGTTATCTTTTATCTTTATTTTCTTTTACACCCCTGATAATCTGCCTCTTTGGCACTGTGATTTACGGCTCGTGAATACCGTAGATGTATTAGGGTTGATTTCTGAAGTTCAAGGAGACGGATCATCATGAATATCTTAAATTTGCATATTTCAGTCTATCTCCGTTTTTATTTCAGTTTTTCTCATTTTACATTCGATTTCTGTAAATTTAGTGTTTTTTTATTTTAATCCATATCAGCAAATTCTTCTCTTTTTAATATTTTATTCGCGTCATAAAGGATTAAATCTATATAAAAAGAAACAAACATTTACAGGCTAATTCCAACTTAAAACAGATATAAATAACTGTAAATAACCGCAAATAGCTGAACAAAAATAGAGTGAAAAGAACTTCTGAAATTTACTTAAAAACTGACTATAAACAGACTTACATAAAAAATGTCTCAAAATTATAGAAAAACTACAACTATTGAGAACCCTATTATTTTAAATTGCTTACAAATTTAAAATAATTACAAAGCACTCACCTATGTCCTTAGCTCCAGTCTTGGGCCTTGCTGGATCCACTTCTAGGGTGTAGAAATTTTTATCCAAAAGATATCCTCCATAGAAAAAATTTCTATTTAGGGTTCAGCCTCAGGCAATGAATCCAATTGGGAGAAATCTGAATGAGAAAAATAGTTAGGCCTAGGGTTCTATTTATATTCTGGCTTAACTATCTCAGGCCGTCGGATTTGAAGACTAAATCTGGTGCAGCCACGTCATAGGCTCACTAGGAACCGTCGGATGTAGCTACAAACGCATAGGGTTAACCAAAAATAAAAATTTTAGGTGTTCGGCTCGTACCTAGACGAAATAGCGTCCAAGTAAAATGGCAAGTGGACCTATGTATAATGGGGGTTGACCTATAGGTCGACCCAACCAATACAAGGTTCGACCCCTATGAGGCCTAATTTATTTATTTTATTTTTTCTTCTTGTTTATTTAATTTTGATTTCATGTTTCACTAGTAACTTCTTCATACTAGCTCGGATTTCGACAAGTTATATATGGAAATTGATCAGAAAATCGCCATGGACCCAATGGTGCAATTCCCGTATCTTCGTTCTGATAATTTAAAAAAAAATTTATTATTTAATTATTTCTTTAATTAGTTATTATAGCTCAAATTTCGGGTTGTTACACTGCCAACACACGACCGGCCTACCCTTTAATGGATAATACCTAATATGTTATCACCCTGGGTATTCCCACCCTAATTGAGCGCTCTCTTTTCCATGCATGGCCATATCCATAATTATAATATGGTATATCCGAGGGTATCTAGAAAGGTGATAACATACCCTACTTGTGTGTGACCTACTTAGCCCTGCTACATCTTTCATGTTTCAATCATTCTCAATTGATAAGGCTTGAGACTACGTTTTAACTTTACAATAGCATTCATACTTGGAAAGCTAACACTGCTTTTCCCTGCAATGATGCAATGATAACATTCATCCATACAAGTTGTAATTGGTCTGAACAAACCGAATCTCCTTCTAGATCGCCAACTTCATTGTCTTCACAATATCACAATTCGTATGCACAAATCGGATTGAAGTGGTTTTTAGATAATTAAATCTGATCACAAATCTTCAAAACGATCAATGAATTTTTTTAAATTTGATAGTCAGTTATTTAACTATCAAATAACATCATAAGCAGCCACTATACCCATTTTATAAATTTTTCAAAACATTCATTTCAACAAATCTTTATAAAGATATATATTCAACTCTCTTCATGTATTCCAACATTTGAAAACAATTTCAAATACTTGTCCATAACAGGATTTTTAAACCATTTCAACACTTACAAATATTTTTGAGTTCAATTTACAACACTTAGAAAAATATTTCTATATAATTCATTTCACACTTAAATTATTTTTCAAAACCATTTTTCAACACTTAGGAGAATGTTTCATAACTTATCTGATAATCTCGAAAATTATTAATAAATTCATTCTTACAGTTTCCAAATCTGATTTATACTCTTTTATAAATCCAACCAACAATTTATAACTTCTTTTATGAATTCAGATTTCATTTTCGAAGTTCCCATATTCAATATTTTGAAATTCCATTTTTCTCCACATCCCTTATAAAATTCCTTTTATCAAAATCATATCCATTTTATAAACCCCGTTTACTAATCTCAAGAGAATTTACAAATAAATCTCAATTACTTCAAAACTCTATATATATATATATATATATATATGATAAGTAATTCTAAAGACAATAATTTATTTTTAAAAACATGTTTAAGTAATTATTTAAAATATTCAAACATTTTGAATAAACATCGATAATTCATTTCCAATTTATTTTTAAAATAAAATTAATCAATTTACAAAGCTTATTATAAAAATGTGAATTCATTTTAATAGATATTAAATATTTAAATAATCCATTTTCCTGAAATATTTTAATACTAAACATCTTTAACTATATATTTTATTAAATAGAAATCGCAAATAAAACAATATTAATTTCTCGACAAAATCTATTTTAAAAATCTAATATTACATATTCCAATTTATGAATTCCTCTCGATTTATATCACATCGACTACATCTCATTTCATAATCATTATCGCATTCAAAAATAGATTCCACTAATTTTTTCCAAAACGACTTCCATAACTCGATATAAATTCGCATTACAAATTTATATTACAATTCATCAACTGATATCATTTTTCCTTATTTATAAACATTGTTTATAAATTTATAAACCCCTTTGAGTTTCCTCTGTTTATAAAAATTAATTTCATTTATAAAATCTCATTTAATAAATCCGTTCCTTCATAAATCCCATTTATTTTACAAATCTATTTTTAATATCGATTTCAACTTCTTTTCCATAAATCTTAATATCACTTAAGAAACCACTGTTAAAAATCCTTTATATAATTTAGTTTTAAATCTCTAACTTAAAACATTTTACGAATTATTAAGTACAATTCCTGTAACGTTCGTAAATTTTAACGATTTTTAAAGTAATTAACTAAAATTTTCTTGAAATTAAACATTAAAATTTTGCAACGAAAGTTTGATATTTGAGATACGTCTATTTAAACGTAGAACATGGCAAATTTTCATCTGAAAATATGGAAGCTAGTTCTGTAATATAATTTTCAATTTCAAATTTAAAATAGTTGAAATATGATGAAAATAAAACATTTTCGAAATCTGAGTATTTTTATATGTGCCAGCTACTCTTTCTTCTTCTATTTTTCCTAAGAGCATTGCTTCTTGTCCTCGTAACCATTTTCCACCGACCACATCCACGGCCGCAACACCAATAGCCCACTCCAACCATTTTCCATACCCCTCTGCCACCCAGGCCGCTTCGAGCAACCAATCCTCCTTTGTTCTGTTCAGACGTGCCTGAACGACAACAGCCACACCCAATAACAACGGTCGAGCATCTCCAGCTTGTTCCCTCCCCTTCTATAGTCTTGAACGAACTGCCACCATCTCCGCCCACAACATAGCCACATCACCACAGTCCTCTCTTTTCCCCTTATGCTGCAACACATGAGGCCACCCTTCCATTTGCCTGTTCCATGGACCACGGCAACCAACAACAGCCGCTATCCTCCGCTCTCCTTCATCTCCGCCATGATCCAACTGCCAACGTCCCAAAGCCTAGAGCACCCATAAGCCTTACGCGACTCCCCACCACAACAGCCTCCCTCTTGATAAAGTTTGACCGCCACCTGCTCTTTACCACAGAAACCTCCTACAAGCCTTGAACCCACACAAAGCCACACCTACTTTTCCCACACCAGTGCCGCCTTATTCCCCTAGCTCGGCCTCGTTTTCTTCCTACAAGCCTTGTTGTCAGCCCTCACCACACGACCTAACCCTTACCGCAGTCAACTGTGCTCTTCATTACAGCCGTACCAATAACCACAACAGTTTGTATGCTCCCTCTCAACTAACATAGCCACCATAGCCTGCGCGTCACAGTAGCAGCCACCTGAGCAGTCTTCTCTTCTATCCTATATTTAATTTTGTTTTAAAACCCTCTTCAAATAATCTTGGCAGCCTTCGCTTCTTTCTCTAAAAGAAAAAAGGAATATATTTTTTTATTGATTTTTAAAATATGTATAGAGTTTTTAAAAAATATGTGTAGGTATTTTGATTCTTTTTTATAATATATATGTTTGTTTCATAGCTGAGAAGCTGCTTGACTTTTAGTATTGATTTTAAATATGACATATATAAAGATTTTGACTTTAAATTTTTTTAAATTTAATATTTATTTTAAAATATAATATATGAAGATCTTGTTTTAAATATGTGTTTTAAAATTGAATATTGGTTTTAAAATATAATATAAAGATTTTATTTAAAATATGTGAGTAAATTTTAGATTTTTAAAATTTATATATTTTGTTTTCATCGATCTCGAATCAGTTCTTGTTGTTCTACTTTTTTTGGGTTGGCTGTCTGGAGAATTTCGACAGAGTTGTAGCGTTCTTCATTTTTTATGTGCTTGCTTGCTTCTCATTTCCGTTGTTTTTCACTAGCCTCCAAAGGTGAGCGATCACCCATGATTAACATTCCTATATTTAATAAATTCAATTCACATGAAATGACGATCGAAATATGCTTTTAAATTTAAATAGTTAGTTATTTAATCGTTAAATATGATATGTTATTATTTGCATTTGTTCACCTATGCTAATTGACTGTATTGACAACAATAACATGTTATATATATATATATATATATATGTTATATTATCAATTACGACATATGCTTGTTGTTATGATATATTATTATCATATTGTTCTCACTCTAAAAGTTCCATGTTAGTTAGAAATTCCCTATGGGTTGAAAAGATACATGCCAGAATGATATTTTAGATTAGATGAAAATCGTTAGGGATTGAAATGATAAACTCAAGCGATTTTATTTGATTTTGAATTTTTGGGATTGCGGGTTAAAATGATATATACCAATAAATTATTAAATTTAAGTTGCAGATTGAAACGATAAATATCTGTATTACTTGACCATAGGATAGAAAATTATACATGGACAACGTTGGCCTATTTATGAAATGCTCTCCAGAATTTTGAAAATATAAATATGGGTTTTAAAATTGAATATTGGGTTTTAAAGTATAATATAAAGATTTTAATTTTATATATATGAAAATTTTAGATTTTAAATTATATGTTTGGAAATTTTAAATTTATAAGTTATGATTTGAAAATATATAAATTTTAAGATTTTACTAATAATTTTGTTATTTTTAAATATATAAAATAATATTTAATATAACCTTAAATTTAAATAAATAAGAATAGATTTAATAAAAATTTAATATAATAAAATTCACTAGGAATTTAGTTTAACTAGTACATATAATATATGTTTATAATTTATATTAATATTTTAAATGGATTTTTTTAATAACTTACATAAATAAAGGGGGGAAAGATAAATTAAAGTTGATTTGTAATTTAATTTATTTAAGAATTGAATTTAAATAAAACTGATTTGAAACTTATCAATTTAAGATTTAAAAGGTGTAATTTATAACTTGATTTAATTAAAGGTGATTAAATGAATAATTTCAAATTTTAATATTTAAACTCTATGTAAATTTGTAATTTGAGATTCTATTTAAAGTTATAAAAAGGAATAGGTGAATATTTTCAATTTAAATAAAATCAAAGTTGAATTTTGGAATACAAATGAAATTTGTCAAATTTGGTTATTGTAAATTATTTAAATATTTAAAGTTTGACACATATTGGATCAGAAGTGGATTAGAATTTGTAGTTCAAACCTGGATTTGAAATAAATATAAATTAAAAATGATTTTAGTAAGAATTTGGATTGAACTTTTAATCTTTCAATTTGAAATTGTTGAACTGTGATTGATTTTTAATTGAATTGTGAAAGTAAAGTTGATTTGAATTGATTGTGAAATTGGAAGATACAATTCTAATTTGAAACTATTTTTAATATATATCATAAACTATTTTAATATATAAATTATGGAGTGGTTATGATTATTGGAAATGAAAATCATTGAAAGTGATATGATTTTGAAAGTAATATGATTTTGAAAGTAATGTGATTTTGGAAGTGATACGAATTTGAAATATATATGATATTTTGATATAAATTATGAAATGTTTGAAATATAAAATGACCACGGTGTGAAATAAGCATTTGGTTGTTAAAGAGACTGGGATCGGATATTGTCATACTCTTTGCCTATACCGAAAACCACTTTAATAACTGTATATATGGTGGAGATTTCAGAACGAAGTAGGATTGTTTGGCGACAATTCTGCATAAGGTATGAACGCAGCCCCAACTCCCGCTAGTCAGCTTGATGTGGTAAAACAGGAGCCATACCGGGCTCAGTGAGGTCACTTCTCCAATTGGGCACATTTCTTCGATACCTTTCTATTACTTGTGATTTGATTGGGTGCACATTTGATTTGGGAGTATGTCTTGAGGTGGGCGGTAGTTGCTGCTATGCGTTACCACCAGTCCGGATCCACAAAACGGTAGAATCCTACAGGGGCATTACCTCCCGTGCCTTGTCACATGCCTTATCGTCCCCTCTACGACTTTGGTTTGTACCTTATCTATGGAGTGCCCTCTGATAGCCCTCTAGTTTATGGAGGAATTATGGTACTGTATAGACTATGGGAATATATAAAATATGTTAAAGGGGATATGGGTAACGCCTTAATGTTATTTTAATAGTTTACTTTACTATAGACATTATCTATGTAGCATATTGTACTATGTATTTAGATAGTTTAACGAATCCTTAAAGGATGGAAATTCCAAACATCCTTTAAGTTATTTTGTATTTCAGTTGACATTTCACCTGAGTTGAATTTACTGGTATAAGAACGTTAATCCTGACTCGAATATTTTTTGTTTTGCTTTATGCTCGGCTCAGATTCAGTGTCACAGCATTTGAGACTCAGCTTTGGAGCTTGGAGCATTGCTTGAAGATCTATCTTATCTATTCAGCTTTCAATTATTTCAGTTGTTTATGTTTAGACTTGTCAGTTTCTTTTGCATTTGAGAATTCTTTGTATTTGAGATATATGTTGTATTTTGTTTCAGACTCTGATGTCTATATATTAGCTTCATTAACTACTATTTATTTATTCCGCTGGTTATTATTATATTACTATGTTTTTGTGATTCTGTGATTGATTTACTGTATATGCTGAGTTTTGCAAAATATAAATTTACAATCTGTTGTTTTGAGAAATTCAAGTCTGACAAGTGTGGATTATTGTCGATTTGAATGGTTTGAAATAGCGAGTCATTACAATTCCAAATCAAATTATTATTTTATCCAAATCGATTTTCTTTAAAAAAATCCCAAAATTTCGTTATAAATATTTTTATATACAAAATCTCCTTTTAAATCCTTCAAAATTCAAAAATAATATTTATGGTATTTAAAACACCAATATTAACGCCAATTAGCATCCAATATATCAAACATCCATAACAGACGATTCAATTACATCATATACCACTATATATGAAAAACAATCAAAATATATTTGAGATATCCAATTGGATCCCTCCAACCTGTTTTCCCAGCATCCACAGATGTTGGATAACATAAAATACCAATCTCGCCTCGAGGCGGTATATCGTGGTAATATAGGGTCATTCGCTATTATGTGGGGTGCACTGGGTCTCATCTGCTCCAATAGGCGGAAAATATATCCAACTACTAATATATATACTACTACTATATATACAATATAACATCCATCTAATAATAATTTATAAATTCAACCAATCATCCAATAATTAATTTTATTATTTAAAATTAGACAGCAAACCAAAAATGAGTGAGATTTACTCACCTTGATTTTTTTTCAATTTTTTAATCGTTCCAAATCCAAATTATTCCATTGTCGCAGCTACGAATCCAACGTGATCGATTTCGTGATTTTTGGACCTCGTATGAATAAGTTATGACATTTTTAAGATTTTCAATTAAATAAATAAACAAATTCTTCAACACACCTTTAACTAAATAATTACCTAATCATAGCAGAAGGTTCAGCCCAGGCTTACGCAACTGTCTCCTTTTTTTCTATCGATCTCCAGCCCATAAATTCGAACGTCCACCACCATGCCTCCATCCACACGACCTCACAGCGTTGCCAAAAACTCCACCTATAATCCTAACCACTGCGGCCATTGATGAATACGTCATTCCTCACAGCCGCTCCATTAACCCTAATGCGTTTCCATCGCCTCAACCTCGCTGAATCTCCCTTGTGCACGCGTGACTTCGTCTTCCCCATCGCCATCGTGATTTTTGATCGCGTACTTCCCCCCCCCCCCCCCAAAATGAGACCGAACTCCTGGCCACACACCATGATTCCACAGTGCTGCATGCGTGCCTCCTCCTCCATGGCAAGACCTCGGCCATCGTTCACGACCTTCGTGATTTATCTCGTGCAGTTTCCATTTTTTTAGATGAAGTGATTTTTTTTGTTTAAATTAAGAAAAAGGGGATTCACAATTTATAAAAAGGAAGAGGTGGCTTCGCTCATACGCTGGCTCGAGGATTTTGACCTTCTAATTGATTTTTTTATAATTTATATTCAAATATCTCATATTGGGTAACTAAAAATCTACAATCTCAATCGAGGCATGCCGCTTGGAATTTCTAATGTTATACCACTATTCCGAATCCAATGGAACAAATTTCAAAACCTAATTCGATCATGTGCGGAAGATAACTTTTTAAATCGACTATTTAAATTAAATTATTTTTAGGTGTTTTCAGATCGCATGACCAAACGGTAACTCCAAATGCTACGAAATTTGAAATCCAATAATATTACACTATTACGGATCCAATGAAACTAGTTTAGTCAAATTCTGAGACTGTGCCCCGGATCACTATTTAAACAAGTCGATTAAATCGACGATTTTCAAAATTTACGAAATTACTTGAAATTCATGTTTTAAAAACTTATTAACTCAATTCTAATTCAAAAAGAATTTATATTAACATTGGAAATCATTTTGATTCATTTTATATTTCAATTCAATTATTTAAACGATTTTCAATTATTAATTCAACAATTAAATTTATTCAATAAATCGCTATATTTGGAATTTAAATTCATTTTAAAATTTTAACCAAAATATTCATATTCAATAATCAATTTATATCCCAAATCCAACATCTAAAATCATTTAAATGTTCAAAATCAAATGACTAAAAATCCAGGTCGTTCCAGATACAACATATATCAAGCATTTATTTACAACGGAATTAGTTTAACTACTAGATATTCAGATAACCAATGATTCACTTACTAACTATCCAAAGCGACTGATTTTGAAGAAACAACCAAATCCAAAAACCAAACCATTATCACAGCTATACAATAAGAATTTAATAGCTACAGATATGAGTATTGATATAGTTTAAACTTTATGGTTCAAAACCAAAAGCTTCGCTCACCAAAACACTTACTAACTTTACCAAACTTTTACTAACTTCTCAAATGCGACAAGATCTAAGCTCTACTATGCAAGTGGTTCGATTTTAGTGGATCTTTTGCGGGGTTTTGGGCTAGGCCTAGAGCATGTGGAGCCGGGCCATGGTGGAAATGTTAGGGTATAGGGTCTTCATTAGCTGAGAATGGTTTTTGAAAGTGAAGCAAGGATTTTAACTTGATTTTTGAAAGTATATTACCAGTTTTTTATTTTAGAAATAATTTTAGAAGCCATGGAAGTGTTCATGTAGATGAAGTGATAAGAAATGAAGATGGAAATGAATATGTAAAGTGGAAAATGTGTGGAGATGGTGGATATTTAGGCAAAGAAGTGGAGTATTATTTTAATTAAATTAAACAGTTAATAACATAAATGTTATCATATAACATGGAAGCCATGCCTCTCCACCCCTCCAAGTACACATTTTAACCCCTTTAGACCCACATACACCAAGCTTTAGGTCCTAGTTTAGGTGATGGTTGGTTATTTAAGTAATTTCATAAGTTTTTTTAAAATATATGTTGTGCATTTTATGTCAAATCAAGGTTTATATTTAAACTAAGCTTGATTACTAACTTTAACACATTAATTATCTTATCACATGACATATGCGCATGTGTTTGCATGCGTATATGATGATATGAAAATGTGCACAATGTTTTCGATGACTTTCCAATGCACGAAAGTCAAATTTTCGTAAAACGTTTTATGGTCAGATTTTCTATTTTTATTTGAAATTTCGATAAACAAAATTTGAAAATGATTTTAATATCATTAATTAATATTTAAAATATGTTTATTTGGTTATTAAAATCCATTATTTAAATAAAAATTATTTAAATACTCTAATACAAAGCGATTAATATACGGGGCCTTACACATAATGTATCATTTAAGGATTTTCTATTTAATATACTTTAAATTAATTAGTTAATTCATAATATCACAGTATAACAAGTATATAATAGAAAGAAAATACCTTTATTTTAAACAAGATTGGTTATCAAGTTAAATATGCATAACAAATTAAATAATTGCCCATTGGTTATACACCTATCTCCATTGCATGTGCACATTTATACAATTTATATTTATTTTTTACTTTTATTAAATGTTAACTAACTCAAAAGGATTTAAATGAATTTCTAAAATATCTAAAGATAAATTTAAATTTAAAAACTAGATCTATATCTAAAATCTATTTCAAATTTTAGATTCAACTTTTGCACATTAGTGTGCTAACTAAATAAAAAAATAAATATACATAATAATAAATTTTTATATAAAAATTTAATGTATTTTTATATTTAATTGAAATTTTATTTATAGAATATTACTAATAAATATAAATTATATATGTTTATAAGTTAATTTATTTATATGGATCAAAAACATTATCTATAAAAATATATTTTTTTAATAAAATTACAAATCCATGCGGATTTGTGTGTAACCAATTTTTCTAAAAAAATTATAAAATTAGTAGGGATTTCATAACAATTTTTTAAAAATATAAGTCCATATGGATTTATATATAATTTTTTTTTAAATATACATAATAATTTTATAAAGGTTTAAAATATTTATAAATTCTATTTTGTGATTTGTAGTTAAATATATATGTGTATGTGTGTACTATGTTGATTACTAATGGTGCACGAAACCCTAATAAACTACCTAATCTTGGGGTAGATGATGAAGGTGAACATGAAGGAAAATCTTATTGGCATGAGGTGAGAAAGAAAAGGATTATAGGGTTAGAGCTACAAGTGACGGAAATAATGATTCACGAAAAAGTGGAAACGTGGCAAAAGCTCCGAATTTCAAGCTAGTAACTCGTACATGGATCGATGCGCTGGTTGGAAATTCTCAAATTGATGGTAGGATCAAAAATTTCATGTGATTGACAGATGAAGATGAGGATTACACAGATCCAGATAATAGTTATTCCGTGTTGCAGGGAACATGTGGAAACACTCAATCTCTGTCTATCTGGTGGGCAGAAAGCCATATTTTGTAAAACTAAATGCGTATATTAAAAGAGAAGAAAGCCTACAGGGACATGGGATGTTTTTGCAAGGGCGAATGGGTTGTACGTTACAAAATTTGGTAACAAAACTGATGGTAAAAAGGTTTTAGATGGGGGTCCTTGGTTTACGGACAGTAAAGTGATTTTTACTATTATATGGGAACCTAATTTGAGATTTGAGAGGGACATATTGGAGTCTCGCCTTTCTTGGATTAATTTAGTAAATCTTGACTTACAATTACGGAATACTAAAGGCATAAGTAAACTAGCAAGTTTGATTGGAACCCCAATGGCTATAAATGATAAAACTAGGTATGTTAAAAGATTGAAATATGCATGAGTTTTAATCGATATGAAGGTAGAAGTTGAGTTAAAGAAGTAGATAAAAGCTAAAGATAGTAAAGGAAACATTTGTACTCAAGAGATAGAATATGAGTATGTACCACATATATGTAGCTAGTGTAGGTGTTTTGGGCATACTGATACTCAATGTGTAATTGTGGCTTCCTATTAAACAAGTGGGGATAAGGAAAGGAATTAACAACACAAAAAGAGACATAAACACATATCATTCCAACCATAAAAAAATATGCCCCACTTGAGATAGATTAGCACATGTTGTCGGTACCAAAGTCCTCCAAAAAGCCTAACAACATGGATGTACAATAACTAAATACAAACAACACCATTAGTGGCACTGGATAAGAAGAACTCCTATGTTAACTTTGTGTATAAGGAAAAGGATAGGGCATAGAAGGAGTAGGATAAGCCACTTGTGAGAAACATAAAGGAGACCGAAAACCTTGTTATAGTGCCAAGAGAGCAGATACCCAAGAAGATTGAAGATGTTAGTAAACTGAATATTGAATTGCATGACTTGAAGCGGGAGGAAACACAATTAGTTCTTGAAAATACTTTCATAAAGCCTAAACATGAATATGAAAAGCGGTTTAAAGACAAAGAGACAAAAGGAAAGGCGATTAATTTGTGAGGGGCATCTCCAAGAAAGTTGAGGAGCAGACCTCTCCAACCTTAATGTCTATAATTAGCTAGAAGATTAGACGTCTAAATAATGACACCTATAAGTTAGACCTCTATAATTTTATGAGGTATTACGTGCCTTTTATCTTGGATATAATATAGAGCAAGTTTAATGACTCTAACCTTAATTTATTTTATTGGAACAATAGGTTTGGAATGGGACTATACTCACAATAATGACATGGGTGGAAAAAGGAAAAAAATCTACTTATGTGGAGTAAGTGCATATGGCAGGTAGTTGTTGTGGATAAAGATAAACAACAAGTACCAGTCATGGCCATAAACTCAAGGGGTCTAATGTGTATATGCAAATAACTTAGCATCTTATAGAAACTTATGGAAGAAAAAAATCAAAGATCTAGCAGCGAGTATTGATTGGACATGGAAAATGATGGGAGTTTTTAATTCTATTCTAAAAGCAAATAAGAAAAAAGGGGATTTACAATAAAAGTGTCACAATTGGCTGAATTCAATAATTGTGTAGTGGCTACAGGATTGGCTGAGCCTGTCCATGTGGATCTAAATATACATTGAAAAGTGAAGAATGTAAGAAAATTTCACGCAAAATTTATAGAGTACTCATTAATTCAGACTATATAAATGTGTTTACTAATATCAAAGTCAATATATTGCCTAACTCTATAAGTGATCATAGTCCTCTTTACATTTCTTTAATAGAATAACAAAACAACATGAAGGGGAAGCCATTTAAGTACACAAATGATTGGTACCATTAGGAGGACTATAATAATGCAATTAACTTTGACATCTATGAGAAAGTGGAAGGATGCCAATTATCTAAGTTAGTGCATGTGCTCAAAGTGATTAAAAAAAGGTGGAAATTAGGTTAAAGTGCTTCTACTTGCAGGGTAATAAGTTTTAAGGACAACGCTTTTGAATAATTAGTTTTAAGGACAATTTACAGCATAATGATAATTCATTTATCTTTAAGTTATACAGAAAAATGATAAATCCTTTTATCGTTATTTCTGTATAACTGAAAATGATAAATTCTTTTACCTTTTTCCTGTAAAATGTCCTTAAAAATAATTTTTCAGAAGTAGTGTCCTTAAAACTTATTACCCTGCACAAATAAGCCCTTGAAGTGAAAATCCCCTAAAAAAAGACTAAAGGAGTGGAATAAATGTAAGCGTAAGGAGAATGACAACATTAAACTATTACAGAGTCGATGTGATGATCTTATGAACAAAATAGGCAGTGGCCTATATTATGAGGACATATAGAAGCAATACTATCAGGCAAAAAGTAATCTAAAAGTGGTATTAAAGACAAAGGCAATTGAGCTTAAACAGAAAGCAAAGGAGAAATGGATCATGAAAGGAGATAATGCACTAAATAATTTTACACTAGACCGTCCATTAGAAAGATTTCTAAAAAATAATTTTCTAGGTTTTGATCAAAAAGGGAAATCTACTACTAACTCTGCAAAAATTAAAGAGTGGGCATTCAGACACCACAAGGATCTATACAATGGTCAGTGTGAGATTGACTTAGACCATGTTTATTGTAGAAGAATGGTAAACTCTTAGGAGAAACGGATGTTGTTTAAACAAGTATGGGAAAGTGAAGTGCTAGAAGCTTTAGAGTCCATTCATGTTGATGCTAGTCCAAGGCCATATATCCTGGGCTACAAATTCTTCAGATTTCACTAGGATGACCTTAAAAGTATGATGATTTCAACTATACAAGAACCATTCCACTTGAATAAAACACTAAAAGAAATTAATCATACTTTCGTATGTTTGATTCAAAAGAATGACAAGCTATCAACAATTAAAGATTACAGGCCCATTGCATGTCATAATGTCATATATAAAATTTTGAGCAAAATAATAAATAATATGCAACGGAGTGAAGAAGATCTTACCAGACATCATTGCTGAATGGCAAATTGGATTTAAATGGGTAGAAGCATATCTGAAAATTCACTAATGGCACATGAATTGATTAGAAATTTTAACCAAAAAAGTAGGCAAGTTATGTTTAGAGGTTGACCTCCACAAAGCATATGATAAGATTAATATATACCAAGTTTGTCGATTTAATTAGTGGTTGTATTACCACTTCTACCTTTTTATTTTGGTGAATGGCATCCCTAAAGGATTCATTAGTAACAATAGAGGGATAAAGCAAGGAGATCCATTATCTCCTTACCTATTCGCAACAGCTATGGAATTTTTCCACCTCCAAATGGAGTTGACTAGTCACAACAAGTTATCCCAAGCAATTCATAGTTTCCAGTCTAGAGTGAGTCACATCTTATATTTTGATGACCTGATCATTTGCATTAAATCAGTTGTGAAGCATTTATTGTAATAAAATCTATATTTCAAAGTTTAGAAGAGAAACTGATCCTTAAACTTAATAAGCTTAAGATTAAATGCTATTTCAATAAATTTTGTAGAAATAAGAGTGAGGTTTCGAATATATTAAATGTAAGAAAAGGTGAACTTCTATAGAAATATCTGGGTATTCCAATGTCATCGAACAAAATAATAAACCATGAATGTGCTAAGTTGATAACAAAGATTAGAGATAAACTATAAGGTTGTAGCTGTAAACTCTTGTCCTTTGTTGCCAAAATTGAATTGGTTCACATGGTAATACAAGAAAAGTCAACTTTTGGCTACAAACCTTTCAATTGCATGTGGTTCCATAGACAAGATAGAGAGAGTTTGTGCTGATTTGATCTGGAAAGGGGTGCTGTACAAAATTAAATATGAAGATTTATGAAGACCTAAAGAAGAGAGGGTAGTGGGGCTTAGAAGACTAAAGGGCATGAAAGATGTATTCACTCTCAAACAGGCTTGGAAAGTCATCAACTATAATGGACTTCGGGCTAGATGGATGAGAGAAAGATATAAAAAAGAGAAATTTTAGCAAATGGCCATTGATAATAATGCTCCAACTACATGGAAAGCTATTATGAAGATAAGGAGTAAATTATTTGCTTGTTTCTTTAGAGAAATTGAACATGGAAAAGAAATAGATTTATGAAGAAAACCTTGGATTGATGGAGAATCAATGATTGATAACTTAGGCTAGGATATGTTTTTCGGTCTTTGGATGTCCAAACAAGAAGGTTAAAGAGCCGATTCAAGATACCAAATGGAACTGCGAACCTATACATATCTAAAATGATCAAATACAACAAAATGAATATATATCAGAAATCTAGGTAGAGAGAATGACATTTGGGTCTGGAAGCCTACTGAAAAATATTTTAGAATGAAATAAACATGGGAGTCAGTTAGACGGAAGGATAAAAGAAAGAAGTAGAGTAAAATGGTGTGGGATAGAATAATTACATACAAAGCAATCATGGGTAGACTTCCAACAAGATACATGCTGTCAAATTAGGGCATTATAGAAGAAAAAACTTATGATTTATATAGAAAAGACAACAAAACCTATAAGCATCTCTTTTTTGAGTGCGAGTTTTCTGAAATGGTGTGGGAAAACTAAAACTAATAGAAAGCTCACAAATCCATGGCATAGACTTTAGAAAGTAGTAGATTATCTGGCCGAGAGCAGGAAAGGTGAACACTTGAAAACCAAAATGAGTAGAATTGCCTTGACAGGGGCTGTTTGGAGCATTTGGCAGTAGAAAAACCGGAGGATTTTCTAGAAATTGAAGAAAAACATGAACGAAGTTAGTAAGCTAGTTAAATTGACATTCAAGTAGTCTTGAAATGGATTAGTGACAAGATTCTTACTAGAGACTTAGAACAAGCAAGAGCTTGGTTTGAAGTAGTAGATCTGAGGTGGTGAGAGGAAGAAAGCCTAAGAACATCATATCGGCTGTTGTAATTATGTGCTGAAGGAAGGAGAGAGGAAGCGGTTTGAAAGGCAAGAGATATATCTAGAAAGTTGAGTTAGGGAATGAATGTACTTTAATATAAAGTAGTTATTTGTACTGTAGTTGTATACAATTGGGGTTGTTTTGGGCCGATCATTTTCATGGGTTGAGTAAGCCTAATAAAAGAATTTACCCATTTTCATATATATATATATATATATATATGTATATATATATATATATGTATGTATGTATGTATATATATTTGTTTCAAAAAATATATAATATGTTTCGAAAATAATATATAATATGTTGATAGATAAATTTTACGTTATATATATATATATATATATTAAAAATTCATATTTAATTTAATAATTGTTTAAAATCAAATTTTAATTCTAGCTTTTTTTTCTTCTAGTTTTTAAGAGCATGTTTTGTATTTAAATATTTACAAGGTTTTTTTTATTTAAGTGAACATGCATATATTTGTAAAATCTGACTTATATTGTAATAATCTACCTTTTTTACACGTAAAGATGACACTTAACACATCCTCGGTATTCATGTGCCGATTATTTAAGTGTTGAAAGATAGGTCATTAGGGATTAAATAAAAAAAGACAAAACAGAATCTCACATTGTGATGAGAAATATATAATATACACAAAATATTTATTAAAAGAAATCATCTATAATTATACACAACATCAGAATACACTAATCTACTATCAGCCTGGACAGTTATAATAGTCTGTCCTTACAATTGCTGATAAATATAGACAAAAACAAAAAAACAGTGGAAGAACAGAAGATATGTGAATACATCTAGCTCGTCACCTGAAAGCTCCAAAGCATCCAGCTAAATTTGGAAAATATGCTCAGGATGATCCGAGCATTTTAAAAAAAAATAACGTCTAGATCAGTCTGGTAAAACCAGCGTGAGAAACTCAAATCACAAGGTGATTTATTTATTTAACTTGTAAAGCCTTTTAACATCAAAGGTATCTTGTAAGACCACGCCGCACATAAACATGGACGGGATTTTACCTTATGATAACCAAAACATTTCTATACAAAATCCAATGATATTATAATAATTTCTAGGATACAAATACATATTAATCATAGATGATATTGTTACATTAATTAAATTCCATCATGGTAGGTATACAATCAAGTCTGAAGTCGCTTATTGGAGAATGGATTCCAACTATGAAAGGGTAAGGGTCTACCCGTCGAATCAGTACACCTTTAGATAAAATATACTGGAGGGCCAACGCATAACATATCTACTACTCGGGATCGGCTCTACCCCTTACTAGATAGCATCGAATATGATCACCCCATGGTTGCGATCGAACAACCATAATGGGCCCCGAAGCATACATAGAGATATCGACACTAGGTCTTGGGATAACCATACCTTAATGGAAGCAACTCACATAGCCCTGCTACACATCCCTGTTTTAATCATTTTCCCCACTGATGAGGCTTGAGGCTACGATTACCTTTTTATATAGCAAATCCCCTTGGAATGCTAACACTGCCCTCTAGGAAGAAATGCAATGCCAGCATTCATCCATACAAGTTCATTCCGGGTCTAAACAAATTCGAAGGCACTACCTCTACTACACCCATTTTGAAATCACCCTCGAGATTGCTAGCAGTGGACCTTGCACTTCAAAATCTCTGTCTTCAATCATCTTTAAGATATCTTTAGTTTGAATGCTTTTGTTGGACCGAAGCGATTTTCGGATAATTTATATTTTTCTAATCCCGGTCTCGTCAAAATAAATTTTGATACTTTCAGTAAACTCAACCTTGGTTCTTTTGGAAATAATCAGACAATACATAGGAGCACGGATCACCCCCTAACCGTTTAAGTGGACGAATTCCCTATCATTTGTCCTAGGAGAACAAAATGAGATTTATACGCATAAACAGCATCATTGAAGATGACTGTGCCAAATAACTCACATGTTTCTCCTAGATATTTCCAAAGTTATATTTTGGTCCAAATTTGATAGTCGATTATTTGACTATCAGATAAACAACAAGCAACAATTCAGGGATTTAATTACCCATAGCAACCACTTTGCCTTAAAATAAATATTTCAATTATTTAAATATCTTTCCAAAATATTTATATGTTTATCTCGCTGGAATAAGTATATTCACAAAACATTGTGAAAGATTTCTTATTTTAAAATCATATTGAAAGGATCAAAACAAATGTCATTTAAAAAGAATTAAGGTTAAGCCCATACACTATTCCTTTTGTGTTAAGTGTAGAACGGATGCTCCATACCACCTTAATCAAGAAGGCCAGTTAAGGGAAATCCAATCTCGAATTCTTTTATAATTTACTTCTATAAATCCTTTCGATAAATCTTTTCCATTATGAAATCTCCTTTACTAAATTTAAAATCCATTTATGTAAATTATTTATAAATCTCCAAACTTATTTATAAAATTCTTTTATAATACTAAAACCATTTATCAAACTTCTTCTTTAAATATCTAGAATTATTTATAAAATCTCACTTATAAACTTTCTTTATCAAAAAAAACTTCCTTAATAAACTTTAATCAATAAAGTTCCTTTGATAAAAAATCAATTATTAAAACCACTTTTAAATAAACAAGTTTTATTTAAACTTCCTTCATTAAATTATCTTTAAATCACATTAACAAAATGATGATTTTTAAACAATCGTTTAGAATAATATTAAATTGCTTCAAAACACCTTTATGTAAAATAATTGCTAAATTATCCTTTAAATATCATATTTAAAAATGACAATAAACTTTAAAAATTATTAATAAGTAATAACTTTGCTTTAAAATCTTTATTAAAAATTTATTTAAAATGGCTGATTTCACAAAATTAGAAAGAGGCTTAATGACCACAATGGTTCATTTAATTGAGTTTAACTTATCCAAGTTATAACATGGGTATTTACACAACAAGAAGATATGCAAAAGGCATCAACAACTAATAATAAATCAACATATAAGTAAATGTCCATGTTATTATAATAGCAGATGTAGATTTATTCGGCTTAACACATACCAAGTTAATATAATACCAGAATGGGTTTTTATTATGCCTAATAGATGTCAACATAATCTATTTGGTGAATTATGGCAGAAAGGTGATTTATTCTGCAAAAAGATGTCAATATAATTTAATTAGAAGAACGGTGATTTATTTTACTAAAATGTATCAATATAATTTAATCAGCAAAACGGTGATTTATTTTGCTAAATAGATTTCATATATAATTTGGGTTACTTAAGGGTATCCACAAGTGTTAGCACCAGAATTGGTCACTAACATCCTTAAGAGAGATTGTGTAGAGAGATTAATGAAGAAAGTAAATTTATACAGAGAACAATATGCTAAATTAAATGCAAAAAACAAGAACACCAGATTTATAGTGGTTCGGCGTAACTGCCTACGTCCACTTTGAGGTTAATCTTTATTGCTTTTCTAAACAATTGATTACAGATACAATCCGTACACCAACTACTTGAATACAATTGTTAAGCAAAGTAGATAAGTCTTGAATGAGTCTTGAATGCGGCAGAGTCTCCCCGGTATTCTCGAAAAAAGGTCCCTTTCACTGTGCCCCTACCCTTTTATTTATAGATGAAGATGGGCTGGACTTCCATAATGGGCCTAGGAGCGAGATACCTCAGCCCGTGGTGAGTGACTCCTATGTGCCAAGCCACAAATGCCGAATGGAAAATACCGAGCCATGTCTCCAAGCCGAACGAGGAAGTGTGTTGAGGGAAACGTGTAGGCCGAACGAGATCCGATGCCGATCGAGGGGAGATGTCGAACGACATGCTCAGACCGGGCCAGGCCACGTGCCGAACGAGGCTGGAATGTCGAACAAGGCTAGAATACCAAACGAGGCATGAATGCCGAACGAGGCTGAATGCCGAGCGAGGCTGGAATGCCGTTCGATGCGTGAATGCCGAACGAGGCTGAATGCCAGTTGAGGTCTGAATGCCAAGCGAGGCTGGAATGCCGGTCGAGGTCTAAATGCCGAGCGAGGCTGGAATGTCCGTCGAGGCTTGAATGCCGGTCGAGGCTTGAATGTCGGTCGAGGCTGAATGCCAGTCGAGGCCTGAATGCCGAACGATGCGGATGCTGGGCGAGGCTGGAATGCCGAGCGACCTAGTTGTGCCGAATGAGAATGCTGTACCGAACGGCGCTGGATGCCGAACGGTGCACAAATGTTGTGTCTCTAGTTATCTGGTCAAACTCCAGGTAATGCTTGCCCCCCAAAGTGCATCATGTGGTCGAACATGACGCGCTTTGAATCACGAGTCCTCCGTGTTTTGCTTCGATTCTTGGCTTAGTCTCCTCGATAGTATTTTTCCTAGAAAGTCGAACGAGGCATTGTATGCCGAGCGACATGATAATGCCAAACGACATAATGTCGAACGAGGGGCGTGCATTGACCGGTTCTACTAGTCACGGCCCATTCAACTTCCCCTCTCTCTATTTAAGCCGATACTCCTTCTTCTTTTTCTTTTTTACCTCTACTTTTCAGAAACTATGAACATAACTCCCAACAGACTTCAGGAAACTACCTACCCTTCCTCCCCCAAACTCCATACGTTGCATAGTCTCCTTCTCAAATCAGTGGGTCCAATTAGAACCGCGTTCCTTACTCTAGAATCTCCCAAAGTTTTAACTCGTTCTTTAAGTAATGACCTTTCTTCTAAACACTACACCCCAAACAGGAAACCTAGCACGAGATTCAAGCTCGTGAATCTCTGTAAAATCGAGGTCATTAGGAATCGTGTGGAACAGGAGTTAAGGGTGAGGCGTTGTTGTTTAGAGGAGTTTAAGGCTAGACGGAGTGGAGGAGAGAAGTGGACGTCGGAGGTGCTTGAAGGAGAGTGTTGGTGGAAGAAGTAACGTTGTGGCTCGGCATGTCCTCCTTATGTCGAGCGACGGAGGGGAAGTACGGGAGTAGAAATGGAGTTAAGGTCTAATGCGCCGGCGATACGGCCCGGCACAGCCATGGCTTGGCATAATTTCTTCATGCCAACTGAGATTGGAGGGAGAAGCAGAAAAGAAGTAGTAATTAGGTAGAATGCCGAGCGACATGGCTCGGTATGACTTGCCGAAGGACTTGGCCATGCCGGTCGGTAGGGGAGGAGTAAAAGTGGCGTTAAGGATAGAATGCCGAGCGATGCGGCTCGGCACGAGCATGGTTCGACATGATTTTTCGCATGCCGAATGGTAAAGAGGAAGAGTTGGAAGAGTGGCGTGCCGAACGGTGTGGCTCGGCATGCTTGCGGTTCGGCATGTCTTGCCGCATGCCGAACGGTAATAATGAATGGTAGGTGAGTGTTTTTTGTCGAGGGCAGAATGCCGAGCAAGGTGGCTCGGCATGATTGTGGTTCGGCATAACTAGTTGAATGCCGAACAATGAAGTGGTTAGGTAGGAGGGTTGTGTACAATAGTAACACCAGTCGAAACTAATGCATAATTGACTAAACACATACTTTATGCCTGAACATAGGATAATGAACAAGGATAGACTCAAACAACAAAGCATATCGGACAATCCAGACTGATAAATCCCATGTTTAAACAACTGAAAATTTGGACTTTAACTTGTTTAACAGTTAATAACCTTTCAAATGCAGTGACAATGTCGAGTTCAAAATATAAACCATCTTACGACAAACTTTTGTAGACGGTCAGCAATGATGGTCTTCGAAGACAACAATTCAAAGCTTAGACGTATTTAATCAATCCAGTGTCTTTTCACTGCTTGGCCCTTACATTTGAATGATCGCACTAGTTCACACACCACACGGGGGGGATATTTATGTTGTTAAGTCTAATGTCGATTGTTTTTCAAGTATAGTTCAAACAGGTGCCTTGTGAGATTCAATCTTCATTAGAGATGTCTAGGAAATCTAGCTCCGCTACGATCTCAGAAAGACCTGGGCCATCTTCGACAAGAAGTTGTAGTAACTTCAAATCCACCTACTACCCCTACTCAAGACATACCGAGCCCTGCGATGTCATCTGTCGACTTGGCTCCCGACGCACTGGAGGCAGCAATTTTCTTAGACGACCCAGTCGATTCACAGGCCTCAAAGATTAATGAAAGTACACTCCTTCGGATATGCTCTATACACGGAATCCCCTTCTACGACGGATTAGTTCCATCGAGGCATGACCGTCCGCACTTGCCCCCAGTCGGATATACAGCTTGCAACCGATTCATGTGCTGGGTTGGCATCGTGCCACCATTCAACTCATTTCTTCGAGAAGTGTTGCAGTATATCGAGATTGCCCCGTCGCAACTGTATTCGAATAGCCACGCATTCATATATGGCACTTGCATACTCTTCATGAGTGTCCTCTTCAGGCTTCCGACTTCAGGCGATATCTGATACATCTATCGCATCAAGATACGGATGGATAGCCCATCTTTCATGTTTCTCGAGCCGCATAACAAATGCCAAATTCTGACTGGGGCATGGAGTAAAATTTTCCAGTATAAGCAAGAGTGGTTCTATGTGCGTTGTCCTCCTGGTTTCGCCAGAAGATGGGTAGAAGGAAGTAAGTTCTTTCTCCAGATCGATATTTTAATTTACTGAGATTTACATCTTTTCTGACTCTTCGTTCATTTCTTCAGTTATCAACTCATGTCCCGAAGGCTCCGGGTACTCTAAGGCTGTCGAAGCTATACGAGCCATCCCCGTGGAAGACCAGGACATTAGATCACTCATTTCAAATGATTCGCTTTCAAATTTCGGGTTGCTGGCGGAAGGTCGCTGAATAAGCCTCCCCCAAGGTGTTTCCATACCCAAGCCTGCTTCGGGCAAAGGAAAGAAGAAGGCCGAGTCCTCAGCACATAACGCCCCTGAGACGCCAGAGGAGGGGGAGATTAAAGAAACTGATACGCCCTAAGTACAAGGCGAAATGTCAGTCCATCTCGGGACCCAATAGTTGAAGTTCATGACATTGAAACGTTGCCTTCCTCTTCGAAGAGGAAGAATAAACTGACATATAAGTTGAGGAAGAAAACAGTGGGCAAAAATTCTAAAAGTTACCCTTATTCCGACGGAGAAAGAAGCTTCCTCGTAGCACTTAGAAAGTTCTCTGAAGGGCCTGTCGAACCTCACCATACCGAAAGATCTTCTCAACTAAGGCTTCGACGATCCAGAGGCCCTTAAGCATCATTCACCCATGAGAGGCGATACAAGTGTTCAAGCTCAAAACCAGGGAGAAAAAACTCCTATTAGTAAAGAAATTGGTCCGTCGAGGGGAAACACTAGGACACACACAAACACGTGCACTTCACCTTGCACTTGAATTTCTGTTGTCACCCTACTCCATGCTAACTCATCGCTATTTAAATTTTGTGTAGGTGATATGGGGAGTACATACGGACTTGACCGCCTTCGCGGTACATCGATTTTTTACCAATGTGGTAGGGAATCGGGCTCTGGAAAGCGTCGAGATAGAGATGAATCCGACGATCGAGACTACCACCGCTGAGAATCATCACACCGAAGAAAAACTTATAACGAGCCCTATCCTCGCGATCCTCGTTCTCAACCGGAGCATGGCAAAGAGAAATCTGGACATAAGGGGTCTCAACCTGAGGCCCATCGGGATCTACACTCTGGCTCATCAAGCACCAGGCAATCTCGAGATCCCTACAGAACACCTGCAGTATCCAAGCAGACTCCTCTTGCTTCTATCTCTGATCCATCAATAGCGGACCGACTTGCCGAGCTTAAAGCCTCGTTTCCAAAGATATGCTTTGATGGCTTAAAATTCCTTCCGGCGATTCACCAAATTCCAGGAAACGTTAAATAAAGTGATATCGCTTGCACTAATGACGTCTATGTTCAACACGATGCATTTTTACACTTAGCCGAAAAAGTTTCAGAAGTCTCCATAGAGCGTCAGCATGAGATCGATCGCCTGAAGCTTGAGTCTATCCACAATGAAGATATTATTAAAGCTCAAGATGAGGAGCTTGCTTCTTACAAGTCTCATCTTGAAGCTGCCCAACGTAGCGCTAAAGATACTACAGAAGCCGTCAATCGTCTGGAGTCAATTCGTAAAATAGAAATTGACGAGGCGGTCCAATGCTGTGGAGCCCTAGCTTTGGAGAAGGACTCGGTGCAGGAGGAGAGGGACACATTTTCCCTCCGCGTTAAGGTTGAGATGCTTAAGAATGAAGCCTACAAAGAGGGCAAGAAAATAGTATCTACGGAGATTGACTCCCACCTTGAGGCGGCTAAAGAAGTTGGTAGGAAGGAGGTCAAAAGCATGATCGACCCACCGATTGCGGAATTCGATGCCCACGTTCTCATGCATCGAGACTTGACTTTTCTAGGTGAGGGCTACCTCGAATCCTTAGCTGAGGTATGAGAGACTTCGATAAAAATCAGAAAGGTCGAACTTGGCACCGAGGAGTTCGATGAAGATGCTTTGATAAAAGAATTTCTGAAGAGGAACGAGCCTTTAGACCTGTCTGCGGTGAAAGCTCTTTACTGCAAAGGCTCTCCCTCAATGAAAGGGAAAGATGTTATTGCCGGTCCATCCGACACCGAGTCTCCAGCTCATACGCCTACTCAGTCGGCCGATCGACCGATGCTTGATCCATTTGAGCAGCATATTGGTTATGACCCGAAGGACCCTGGCATCGGTGTTCACATTCTTTCTCCCATTCCAAAGGGTGAGATCCCTCGGACGGTAGAGAGCCAGCCAGAACCCGGTAGGGGCTATTATATTCTAATGCTTGTTTTTCATGATTTTGTGCAGGCCATTTTGATCCTGAGCCCATTCTGAGGAGCGACGTCGCCAAGGAGATGAAGGAAAAAACAAGTGAGGCTACTCACGTAGGGGAGGCTCCCGGTCCAGATGCTCAGATGATCGAAGCGCTTGATGAGGATAAGTCCGAGACTTTCTCTCCCGTCGATGGGAGTTATGAAATCGAGATTACAAGCGCCTTTGAACATACATCTAAACTTAGCATGAAGGAGCAGCTTGAGAAGAAGAAGAAAAAACGGTCGAAATCAAAGTTGAGCCTCAAGTTATGGACCTGGATGATCCTCTGAATAAGCCGTTGAAGGTCATCCTCCCTGGCGGGTCCAGGCCAATGGAAGTTCCTCGTACTTCTTCAATTGTTATCTTCCCATCAAAGAAAATTACCAAGGGCAAATGCACGGGAGAGGAGTCGTCTAGGAAGAAGTCGAAGAAGTAATCGTTACTCTCGTTCAACGAGAGTTGGTATAGATTATGTAGTTATTTTTATTTATTTTCGTAGTCCATATAAATAGACTTTTGACTCCAAATTTTGAAGGATTTGTAGTAGAAACTTATTTTTTGAATAAATAAAGCCTAGTTCTTTTGTCTTTCAAAAGACTATTATCGTTCATCTTTCAGTGTGATTGTGGCCGAAACCCAAGCTACTGTGAGTTACATGAACTTCTCAATTTATCTTTATATAACTCTGAAATTCTTTGGAGTTGTTCATCCTGTATTCCATTCTTCAAACAGTTAGAATATTTTTTGGTCCATACGCCGGGGACTTGATGACTTCAAGTCATTCGTGTCTCGGTCTGCACTCCGGAGACTTAGAGATTTTTAAGCCGTTTATACTCTGGTCTACACTCAGGGAATCAGAGTACTCCAGTCCGCACTCAGGGGACTTGGAGATTTTTAGTCGTTTATACTCTAGTCCACACTCTGGGGATTCAGAGTACTCCAGTCCGCACTCTGGGGACTTGGATATTTTTTGTTGTTTATACTCTAGTCCATACTCTAGGGACTCAGAGTACTCCAGTCCGCACTTTGGGGGCTGGAAGATTTTTAGTCGTTTATAATCTAGTCTGCACTCTGGGGACTCAGAGTACTCCAGTCCGCACTCTGAGGGCTTGGAGATTTTTAGTCGTTTATACTCCAGTCCACACTTTGGGGACTCAGAGTACTCCAGTCCGCACTCTGGGGACTTGGTGATTTTCAGTCGTTTATACTCTAGTCCACACTTTGGGGACTCAGAGTACTCCAGTCCGCACTCTGGGGACTTGGAGATTTTTAGTCGTTTATACTCTAGTCCGAACTCTAGGGACTCAGAGTACTCCAGTCCACACTCTGGGGACTTGGAGATTTTTAGTCATTTATACTCTAATCCGCACTCTGGGGACTCAGAGTACTCCAGTCCACACTTTAGGGGCTTAGAGATTTTTAGTCATTTATACTCTAGACCGCACTCTGGGGACTCAGAGTACTCCAATCTGCACTCTGGAGACTTGGAGATTTTTAGTGCTCGTGTGCGTTCATACGTCAAACAGAATAATGTATCTCTTAGTTATTCGTCACAGACTTATCATAAACAGAAACATCGACAATTCATGGAAAAAATGGCTTCAAGCCTTTATTAATGCAAACAAGCTAAATTGCCTTATTACATGTCGTAAACTAGGAATAAAAACTTGCTGGAAATAATTGCAACTAAAATATGAAAGAAATGAACTAAGTATAATAATGCCGCAAATGCTCGCTATTCCAGGCTCGGGGGAGTGTCGCACCATCAACGGTCGCTAGCTTGAAAGTTCCGTCTCCAAGCTTCCTTCAATGACGTATGGACCTTCCCATGCGGGGCTCATATGTGATGGAACTGGGAAAACTCGTTTCAAAACGAGGTCACCCACACCAAAGATTCTCGGTCGGACTTTTTCATTATAATATCAAGCGATTCGGTATCTGTATGCGGCCGCCCATAAATTAGCATCTTCGCGCTTTTCATCAACGAAGTCCAATGATTCCAGCAAAAGATCTTGATTCGACTCAGAGTCATAATAAGTTACCTGATGTGATGGAACTTCAAATTCTACGGGTATAACAGCTTCCATGCCATATGCTTATGCGAATGGAGTGTGGCCAGTCGCGGACTTGTGGGTGGTTCTATAAGCCCAAAATGCTGTTGGAAGCTCATCCACCCACTTGCCTCTAGCCTTTTCCAAATGCTTTTTCAATATGGATTTGATTATTTTTTTCATGGCTTCCACTTGTCCATTAGCTTTCGGATGAGCAACTACTGCAAACTTTTTCTCGGTACCATATTTTTGGTAAAATTCTTTGAACTCTTTGCTTTCAAATTGAGTTTCGTTGTCTGTAATGATGGTTTGTGGAAGGTGGAAACGGCATATAATATTTCGTACAACGAAATTAATGACCATTTTGGTGGTGCTAGTGGCCAAAGGCTCTGCTTCTGCCCACTTGGTAAAGTAATCGACCGCAACTATCACGTATTTCGCAACACCTTTGGATATGGGTAAGGAACCGACTATGTCGATCCCCCACATTGCAAACGGACAAGGGCTAACCATTTGTGTGAGTTCCGTTGGCGGAGCTCTCGGGATTTTTGCATATTTCTAACATTTATCACATCTTCTCACATAGTCTGCGGCATCCCGATTTACAGTCGGCCAATAGTATCCATAGCGGGGGATTTGCTTCAGTAACGTCTACCCCCAGTATGGTCACCACATTCCCCTTCATGGACTTCCTTCAGGACTCGTTTTATCTCGTCATGGGAAATGCACCGGAGTAAGGGTGTCGAGAATCCCCTCCGATACATTAACCCCTTTTGCATTACATAACACGAAGCCTTACGAATGACTTGTCGTCTTTCGCTCATTCTTTCGGGCACGACCCCGTGTAACAAGTACTGCTTGAATGGGGTCATCCATGATTCCTTCTCTATTTCTATTTCTAACATGAAATCTACCTCCATCATATTTATGCTCGGAGCATGTAAGGTTTCAACGGGAAACAATCCCATCTGCTGCGCATCGCCAGTGCTTGCAAATTTTGCCAATGAATCGGCTGCTCTATTTTGCTCACGCGGAACATGTGAAATATCATAATACTCGAGATTCGCTAGCAGCTCTTGAACCCGGGCCGGGTATGGAGCAAGTCTCTGCCCCTTTGCTTCATAGTCCCCCCGGACTTGGTGTACCACCAGTTGTGAGTCACAAAAGATTTCAACCGATCTTACCCCAATTCTCTGATAAGTCTCAAGCCAGCAATCAATGCTTCATATTCGGCTTCGTTATTCGTTGCTGTGAATTCGAGCTTCAAAGTGTAGCAAACTGATCGGTTTTCAGGAGTCACAAGAACTATGCCAGCCCCTGAACAACGGTCGTTAGATGCCCCATCGGTGTACATCTTCCATCGAACGGGAGATATGACATTGTGGTCGTTTGATTCGTTTGTCATGGTGAATTCAGCAATGAAATCTGCTAGCGCTTGCCCCTTTATGGCCCTTCGTGGAAGGTAGGTAATATCGAACTGACTCAACTCGATATTCCATTTTAACATCCTTCCAGAAGTTTTTGGTCGTTGGAGTATCTGTCGCAAGGGTTGATCAGTGTAAACACTGATCGAATGTGCCTGGAAGTATGGACGAAGCTTACGTGATGCAATCACCAAGCAGTAAACTAGTTTCTCAATCTTGGGATAATTTCTTTCTACTCCTGTCAGACATTTACTGACATAATACACTGGCTTTCGAAATCGGTCCTCCTCGCGAACCACTGCCATACTGATAGCATGTTGGGATACAGCCAGGTATACATACGACATTTCATAGTCAATTGGCTTTGATAGCACCGGGGAACTTTCTAGATGTCTAACCAGAGCTAGGAATGCTTCCTCATAGTCGGATGTCCACTCGAAATTCCTCTTTCCTTTCTTTATCACATCGAATAAAGGAATGCAGTTATCCATAGCTCTGGATATGAATCGACTCAGCACAGCCACATTTCCGTTCAAGCTTTGTACTTGCTTTATAGTTTTGGGCACTTGCATGTCCCGAGTAGCCTGAATCTTCTCCGGGTTAACTTCAATTCCACGTGAATTCACAATGAAACACAAGAACTTCTCTGATGCAACGCCAAAAGAACACTTCAAAGGGTTAATTTTCGTTCCATAATTCCTGAGTGTATCAAACATCTCTGCTAAATCTCGAATGTGGTCGTTTGACCGTCGTGACTTCACGAGCATGTCATCCACATAGATAACAGTATTTCCATTCCATAATGCCTGAGTATATCAAACATCTCTGCTAAGTCTCTGATAAGTCGCTCCAGCATTTTTCAATCCGAAGGGCATCACTATATAGCAATACACCCAACGTCTGTGATGGAAAATGGTGTGTTCTTGGTCTAGAATGTGCATCGGGATTTGGTTGTATCCCGAGTACGCATCAATAAATAATAGTAGCTCATGTTTGGCCGTTGAATCGACCAGCTGGTCGATCCTAGGTAAGGGAAACTATCCTTTGGGCATGCTTTGTTTAAATTAGAAAAATCGACGCAAGTACTCCATTTTCCATTCGCTTTTCTTACCAGCACAGGGTTAAATACCAATTCGGGGTAGAGGGCGTCGCGAACGAACCCATTGGCTTTGAGTTTGTCCACCTCCTCTCTAAGAGCAGCAGACCTCTCTGGGTCAATGCCTCTCCGTTTCTGTTTTACTAGGACGTACTTCGGGTCTATGTTCAACATATGACTTCCAATCGCGGGAGAAATCCTACACATATCAGAATGTGTCCAAGCGAAAACCTCCAGGTTCGCTCAGAGGAAATCAGTAAGATCCTCAGCCAATGGCGGGTCGAGTTGCGATCTAATCTTAAGAACTCATGACGGGTCGTTCCGGATGACAGGAATGTCTATCGTCAGCTCAGCCGGTGCTGCATCCACTTCCCTGGGTCCTCCATCATCATCTCTCGGATCTATGTCTCTATAGATCTGAGAATGTTTCCTGAGCTAGGGCTCGGGCACTACTTGTCAATTGTCAGTGTTTTTGATGCGGACGGAGCTGTCCGCAACCTTCCCTTTTTCTCTCCGCTGAGCCTCTCTCAGCTCTGCCACATAACATGCGCGACCGGTCGCCTGATCGCTATGCACTACGCCGACTCCTTTGTTTTTTGGAAATTTTAATGTCAAACCCCATGGGGCCAAAGTTTCCCTAAACTCTGCCAGGGCCAAAAGACCGAGAAATACATTGTATAGAGAGTCAACATCCATCACTATCAATGGTAGGATTCGCACTCTCCTACGCTCACCTTCTCCCGGTTCAACTGGTAACTCAATATACCCCGTTGCGTTAGTCGCGGCAAAAGCCATGGATACGGGCTTTGCATGGTTTTCAATCTTTTGTCTCCATCTTCATTCGGTCATAAGCCTTCTTGAAGATGATGTTGACAGAGCTTCCACAATCAATCAAAATCCTTTTGACGTAAGCTGGCCCAATCGTCGCAGATATGACCATCGGGTAAATAGTATAAGCCTCCACCTTGCCTACATCTCGACTCCTAAATACTATATCGTCTGTCATAATGTGTTGTTGTTTGGCAAGGGGTTCCATCTTCCATATTCGAATAACACTCATAATCTGCATGCCACAAGGAGGTAGCATATCGTTCCATCTCCTGCCAATTCTTGTCTGCAGGATGAGGTCCTCCGACTATAGTGCTGATGATCAACCTACCACGGTTCGGGCAGGTTCCTCTGGATGGCGTGGAGCCGGCCGCATCCGAGGTCTAATGTTCCTTGCCTACCCTCTTGTGGGTTCTTAACAAATTCCTGCAGTTTTTCTGCCTGATCAACTTTTCTATGGCATCATGGAGGTGTCTACACTCCTCAGTATTGTGTCGTGGGTCTCATGAAAGCGACAGTACTTCTCCGTCCGCTTCTGTTCCTCTGTGGACTCCTTTGGGCATGGCTTTCTATATTGAAAGGTGTTACAGGTAGATAGGTAAATATTTTCAAGAGACGTATTTAGGGGGGTGTATTCATTGTATGTCGGAATCCTCGACTTCCATTTCACTGTCTCTCTTTTCTTTCCGGGATTTCTACCTCCGGATCCTTTAGATTGCCCAGGCTTGTTCTGGGCATTGACTTGAACTTTTCTCGAGTTGTCGCCGAATTGCTTCACGGTGATGTTACTTTTCACGGTCTCCTGAACAAGCCCTGGTGCCTTATCTCATCTTGTCCATCGAGCTTCCTCCCTCCTTATGAACTAATGAGCTTTGGAATAGAAATGCTCCAACGTAGTTGGGTGCTTTCCTGCCAACCAATCTCCAAACTCCGAATCTGGATCTACACCTCGCATTACTGCCATCAAAATTGCACGGTCATTAGGGTTGCCAACTTCAGTGGCAGCAACATGAAACCTATGCAAGTACGCTTTCAAAGACTCTCTCAGAGCCTGGATTACGCTTGATAAGGACATCACATCCTTTGGACGAGTAGCATGTATCCTGAATTGTTCAAAAAAATTCATTGCCAACTCGTCCAAGCTGGATATAGACCGTGGGGGAAGTCGAGTAAACCACATGGTGGAAATTCCGGATAAAGTAATTGGGAAGCACCTACACTTGATCGCATCATTCTCCCTTGTAGAATCCATCATCCATTCGTACCTCATCACGTGTTGCCCAGGGTCAGTCTTCCCTTTGTAGGATGTGATAGTCGACGTACTAAACTTCTTGGGATACTCAGCTTATAAAATAGTATCTGTGAAGGGAGTATGACTCCTAGGCACTCTCCAATCTTTATTGGTCAAACCTTGGTTCTCTCTCATTAACTGCCTGACCATGGATGATATGTCTATAGTTTGTATGGAGGATGGAAGGTTGGGTTTCGTTCCATGGGACCGTGCGGGTTAATGTCCCCCTTGCTGGCGATCGGCCAAACATGCATCCTGAAAGCCAGCTTCATTAAGGTCTTGGTGAGTCGGGCGTTCGATCTCCTCACATGCCTGATCCTTGGTGGACCGATCAGTGGCACCTGCCTGTGCAGCTTCAGTCTTACGGCGTCTATGCCTAGGAGGTTCATCGGCTGAGGTCGAGCTATCAGATGATGAATAAGGAGCAGAGCTACCTCCAGCATTCTAATGCTGCTACTAAGTCAACTGAGTCATGAGATTAGCATTGGCCTGAATCTGCTTAGCACGTTGCCTTCTACTTTTCCGGAGTTCCCTCATCAAATCATTGAACTTCGTCCTGGTGACGACTTCCATTTGCGTTTGGGCGGTAGTCCCTGCACCTAAATTTGCTTGTTGATTGCTAGGTCAAACTTGTTGCACGCTAGCAGTCTCGTGGACGTCCGCATTGTGAGAGGTTGATCGGGTACGTGGTCTTCCCATAGTAGAGTTGTCGGTCAAAACTCTTAATAGATTCCACGGGCGTCCTATGAATAAGTCAGATCTCCTTCGGGGGATTTTTCAATCCAGCAGCTACAAAGTAAATCCTATCGGCCTGAGAATTCGGTTCTCAGTGAAGGCACCAAAACGTTAGCACCAGAATTGGTCACTAACACCCTTAAGAGAGATTGTATAGAGAGATTAATGAAGAAAGTAAATTTAAACAAAGAACAGTATACTAAATTAACCATAGAAAACAAGAACGCCAGATATATAGTGGTTTGGCGTAACTGCCTACTCCACTTTGAGGTTAATCTTTATTGCTTTTCTAAACAATTAATTACAGATAAAATCCGTACATCAACTACTTGAATACAATTGTTAAGAAAAGTAGATAAGTCTTGAACAAGTCTTGAATGAGGTGGTCTCCCTGGTGTTCTTGAAAAAAGGTCCCTCTCACTGTGCCCCTACCCTTCTATTTATAGACGAAGATGGGTTGGACATTCATAATGGGCCTAGGAGCGAGATACCTCAGCCCGTGGTGAGTGACTCCTGTGTGCCGAGCCACAAATGCCAAGCCATGTCTCCAAGCAGAACGAGGCAGTGTGTTGAGTGAAATGTGTAGGCCGAACGAGATCCATGCCAATCGAGGGGAGATGCCGAACGACATGCTCATGTCGAGCGAGGCCATGTGTCGAACGTGGCTGGAAGGTCGAACAAGGCTAGAATGCCGAACAAGGCATGAATGCCGAAGGAGGCATGAATGCCGAATGAGGCTGAATGCCGAGCGAGGCTGAATGCCGAGCGAGGCTGAATGCCGAGCGAGGCTGAATGCCGAGCGAGGCTGTAATGTTGGTCGAGGCTTGAATGCCGAGCGAGGCTGGATGTCGATCGAGGCTGGATGCCGAGCGAGGCTGGATGTCGGTCGAGGCCTAAATGCCGAGCGAGGCTGGAATGCCGGTCAAGGCCTGAATGCCGAGCGAGGCTGGAATGCCGGTCGATGCTTGAATGCCGGTCGAGGCTGAATGCCGGTCGAGGCTTGAATGCCGAGCGATGCGGGATGCCGGGCGAGGCTGGAATGCTGAGCGGCCCAGTTGTGCCGAACGAGAGTGCTGTGGCGAACGGCGCTGGATGCCAAACGGTGCACAAATGTCGTGTCTCTAGTTACCTGGTCAAACCTCCAGGTAACAACAAGGTAATCTCTTAGATTCAAAATCTTTCTTTAAAAGAAAGTTGCTTCTTGAAAACAAATCCAATCTTTAAAAATAGAGTGGTCTAACTTCTAAAATTTTATTTAGTAATTAAATAACATTTAAACTATTTATTTAAAAATAATTAAGCTGTTAGTTAATAACTAAACATTAATTAACTGTTAAATAAATAATTAAACACTAACTAATATTTGATTAATTATTAAATAAGAATTTAAATATTTAATTAATAATTAAATATTAATTATTCTTAATTAATTAATTTAATATTCCTCAATTAAAACTTTAATAGTAAACTAACTTTCATTTAAAATAATTAAATCATCATTAAGTTTTAATTAAGTCTTAACTTAAATTAAACTTGAGTAGTAATTAACTAAAAATTAAACGCTTTTATAAATAAAAAATTAGTTAATAATTATTCTTTAATTAAATTAACTAATTAAAATTAACTTACTTAATTATCAATTACTGAACTTAATTACCAATCACTTAACTTAATTAATGTATTTAATTAAAAACTAAACCCGTTTATAAATAAATAATTAGTTTATAATTATTCTTTAATTAAATTAACTAATTAAATTAACTTACTTAATTAATACTTAATTACCAATTACTTAATATAACTACTAATTAACTTCTAATTATTCTTAATAAATAAATTAATTAATTAAATTTTAAGCTCATACTTAATTAAAATGTAATTAACCATTATACTTAATTAATATTTTGGAAATAATTTCAAAATCAATTATGTGAAAAACGCCTTTATTCATAATGTTTATTTTTCACAAACTGCATTCATAGCGACTATCGTTACGGATGCATTAACTTCAGTTAATTTCTAAGTTACTATTTTCCAAACTCGTTTACTTTAACATAGTTCCATTATAAAACATAAGAAAACGATTTGGAAACCAAAAAAATTAAAACTTTGAACTTTAGCTTTTAAAACAATATAAGTCACCATTTTTCCAAAGGAATTTCAAATCTTATTTAACAGAATAATGTTAACAAGTTCACATACTACATTATATCCAAAATTCGCATACAACATCATAATCAAAATTCGTAATTTCCAAACAATACTAAAATCAGACTTTGATTCAAGTCTAATTTCCATCTCATATCAACAACATCTATAAACACCCAAACACATAATAATCTAACATAATTCAACAAATCATACAAAAAATTTATTCAACACATGTTAAAGGTTAAAACTTTTTAGTTTAAAAACAAAGTTTACTCACCAAAACTATCCAGACTTCCACTAGAACTAGAATAGAACCTAGATTCATCCTATATGCTTTGAAAAATAAAGATTTGGTGGCCTTAAGGCTTTAAGTGGGTTAGGTCATGGTATGGTTGAATGGTGGAGGGACTTTGGATTGAATTCGCAAAAATCAAACCCAAAAAGGTTCATCTTCCAACTGATTTTTGAATAAGTTACTTTTGAATTTGGAAAATTTATCAAAGGGAAAGTTCTTGAAAACTATTTTTAATATAATTTCAAAATGAGAGTCGCTTAATTTGGGTCTATTTTGCGGGAGATATAGTCAAAAGAAGAAAATGTATTTTCGGACTTGAAAATTTAGATCTGAAAATCCTCTGCAAAGAAATGAGATTTAGCTATGGCTATACTCAAAATTTGAGAAAGTGGTACACATAAAAGTTCTAGCCACTGGAATATGCTACGGTTTGAAAAAGAAATCATCCATTTGGATAAGATACGAGAAAGATATGGTAGAAGGAAGAGGAGGTGAAATCGAAGAAGTGGAAGGGCTATTTATAAGCAAGAGAACAAATTTTTTCTTGCATTTAAAGTAGAAAGAAATGGTTTTTTTAATCTTTTGAAAACTAAATGGAAGCCATGGAAGAGCTTTTGAGATCTTGGAAGAAAACATTTCAAAGTAGAAGTAAAATAAAAATGAGAGAAAATCTTAGGAATTTTGTATATATACAAGGTGCATTTATCAAATTACCAACAACCCCTTGTACTTTGCCCTCCACTTATATCATGCCACCTCACCATGTCTGCACCCATTATCTACCTCATGCCACCATATTGTCCACCCTCTCATCTCTTAAGCCAATATGCATTAACCACCTAATGTACTAATGTTAGCCTATGATGTGACACATTCCTTTTTACTAAATTATATTTTTAAACATTACATACCTAAGTATAAATACATATGTGCATGTATGTGTGTGTGTGTGTGTATTACTACACACATATATATCCTATTGTTTATTTATGAATGTGTATATTTACATTAAAGAGTTCATAACATTTCTGACAGCTTTTAGCCAACAAAAAGTCGAAAATTCGAAAAACGTATTCTGGTCACATTTTTATTTTTCTTCGAACTATATATGTTTATAAACAAATTTTAAAACTATTTCACCATCATTATTTGTTATTTAAAAGTGTTTTATTTTAATTATAAAATCTAATATTTGAATATTTAAAATTAATCAAATATTCCCGAATTAAAGCGGTGAAATTCTGGGTCGTTACAAACATATTGACATAGATGAATGTATATTATCAGAAAATAGTATAGAAATTACCAATAGATGTAGTCTTGGCTTTGCGCTTGAATATTGAATCAAAACTCCTTAAATACAATCTATACTCCTCTGGAAACTACAGTTAACTAGAAGAGAACACCACTAACCAAAAATGAATTTTGTTTGATTTAAATTTAAGCTCATAATGAAAGGAGAATGCTCTAATATTTTTGGCCATAGGTAAAAGGTTTGGACGCTCCTAGAAGTAAACTGAAAATAAGGGAGGATGGATGGTTTTAATAGGCAACGGGAAGGAGAAAAAGGAGGAGGTATAGATCTCCTTATTTCACTCTTCTCACTGCCAATTCAAAACTGGAATTTTTTTTTAAATAAAAATCTCCTCTCCACCACTTAAATGGCTAGACCATATATAGGCTCAATGGACTCACACACTTGTACAAAAGAGGACGGTGGGCGTGTCCCGTATAATATGCTATCGGGACCGCAAAGGAACACCGACGTCATATAGATATATATTAATCAAATATAATTTCACATAATCAAATACGCCTATCACAAACAAAGGTCGATATCTCGTCATCGTCTATCTACACAAATGTCTACTACTATAAGACTAATAATAGGTATGACCACTAATATAAGGTGAATACAACATACAGTCACTAATATAAGACCTATATGATGTACAGTCACTAATATAAGAACAATACATTAATCAAAACATATCTACCCCAAGTCGAACTGACTCCGCTCAATCGTACACACTCACTAGATGCGACTGTTCAACCAATAACTTTAAATTGCATCTGTATCCTAAGCTATGCCTTTCATTCCGCTTTCTCGAGTAGTCCAAAGTCTTCCCAAAGTCTTGCCAAAGCCTCATGCCAACTCGCTTTCAAAACAGGGAGAAAATCCCCTGTTAATGCTAGCCACCACAGTGCGAGTCAGCGGAATATGAATCTTAAGGCTAAATTAACGCCAGAGGTGGGTGATTATTGTTTAATTGATTATATGAATATTTTTCAAATTCTTTAAGATTCTACTTGGAATGATGTAATAAAAATCACAGAAACAATCACAGAATCAAAGTACAGATAAAAGTAAATAAAAGGGAAAGAACACACCACGATTTTATACTGGTTCGGAGTTCCCTAATGTGCATGTAAAACTGTATATTTTAGTCCCATATTTAATCTTCTTTTATTAAAATAAATGAGCATATTTGGGTATTTTACATGTTTAAACCAAAATCAAAAATGTTTTCAAATCGTCATTTGTTCATCTTTATTTAAGGGCAAAATGGTAATTTTGTGTACGAATTAATTTTTGAGAAAATTTATTTGAACATTTTTTTTTTATATATAGGAAATTGAGTGCAAATTGGATGGAGCTTCATGGATGTATGCATGCATATATATTGAAAGCAAATAAAGAAAGTATATAAAAGAATTCATGCAAAATGGAGGAGCCCACATGCCCACTAACTAATGAACCATAATTAAAAGCACATGCACATGTTAATGGAGACCTAAAGGCATGTTAGTAGGGTTTAAATAATTCTTTAGCGATTACTTGGAGGTTACATAATCTCAAAGGCATTTTGGTAGTCCCCTAAAAATGAAATTAGGGTTTTAAGCATGTATAAATACCCGTTATGTTTCATGTAATTGGTTCTTCTTTTTATGCATGTTGTAGCCACAAAATTAATAAAATATCTTTTTAATGGCTTCTTAGCCTTCTTCTTATTTTCTTTTGTTTACTTGCTCTTTTCTCTTATGCTATTTTATTTCATGATCTTTTATGTTAGTTTATGTCTCTTTTATGTCATGTTAATAGTACAGAATTAATTCATGCAATTAGTTTAGATCTATTTTATGCAAGTAGTTAATTCTCTTTTATTTTAATTAGCTCTCGTTTTCCTTACTTTTTATGCTTAAATAATTTTGTGATGATATGAATTCAAATATAAGAAGCTAAACCCCTTCAATTTAGGGGTGATGAAGCTCTCGTGAATCTTACTAAATCAACATAACATGGTTGCATTTATGATCTCTCTTTTGTGCTTAATAGAAATTATGAATAATGATAGTTTATGTTTCTTTTCTAGTGAATTTGATAGTCTATGTTGACATCTCAAATAGGCTATGCTTAATCTAATATAAACATAAACTATTTGATCATTTCTATGTTGACATCTCAAATAGGCTATGCTTAATCTAATATAAACATAAACTATTTGATCATTTTGCCTAAGTAATTTAGATGATGATAGTCAAACTGGAATCAAAATTTGATGATCTATATTACCAGTTCATAGTAAATAGATCATACTTAAAATAGATTTTATGTTTAATTTCATATTATTTTCATGAGAATTGACAAGTGAGTATGAATGACAAAATTTTGACGGTTTAAGTTGTGCTATGTAATAGCACAAATAAACCATACCTATATTAAACACATCAATTATTTCTATTTAAAATTTAAGTGAGAGATTATAGATGAATTTTGTACTGATTTATATGAATGATTGAAAGTAGATTTGCCTCTAAACTGCTCCATAATCACATAGTTTCATACACTTTTGCACTAGTTTGTTTTCTATAATTTTGTTAGTTTCAAACAATTTCAAAATCTTGGGTTAATTTGATTGAGTAATATTAGAATTTAATTCTTTCCATATGGCTTGACCCGTATTCACCTACGTACTATGATTGTATGTCGTGCGCTTGCGGTTATATAATGATATATTTTCTATGGTTTTCTAGTCGACAGAATATTCCATCGTTTAACAAGTTTTTGTTGTCGTTACCGGGAAAAGCAATTAAATTTTGCTTTACCTTTTGAAATACATTTGCTTTACTGCCCCTGCAACCCTTGCTTCAACACTGCCATTGCAACACCCTTGCATCAACATTGCAACTAAAACTAAAACATCTGCATCCCCTCTTAATGAATAACTTTCCACTGTCACTGATCAACATCCCCTCTGCGTAGCATCTCCATCACCTGCAAATTAACATCCTTCCCAACTCCTTCAACCAACCCACTGCCTACAACAAACAAACTCCATCACCCAAGCCTGCTACATCACTTCATTAGTTTCATTGGCAAACCTTTAGCAACTTCAAGATTGCATATTTTACAAGCATATCACCCAATCTCCTCATTGCAGCAACTACCAACCAATTCCATCCTACAAACCCACAACCAACCACTTTCGCTCACAACCCAAAAATCACTGTCGCACCACACATTCATCAGTCAACAAGTTTTGGGTTTGGAATCACCGATTCGCGATTTGCAAATCCCATTTTTTTTCCTTTTCCTTCTTTGTTTTTTCTGATTTGAGTAATTTTTTTAAAGTGATTTGTACATCATTAGTAAGTTTTTGGGTTTGATATTTCTCTAAATTGGGCTTGTTTTAGTAAGTTAGTGAGTTGCTTTGTTTTATTTATTTTCTTTTTAAAGTGTAAATTGATTTAAAGTGTAAATTGATTCATATTGTCTGGTTAGGGTAATTACTTTTTTCTTTTCTCTCTTCTGCTTAACTTTCAGTCTTACCAAAAAAAGAAAAAAAGAAGGTTGCTTTGTTTTCGTTCTGTTCTTTTTATAAAAAAATTACCTTTGTTTTTGTGTTCATAAAAATATATTGTTCAACTCTTTTTTCGTTGCAAATTTCAGGTTATAGAAAATCAAAAAGGAGAAACGGCTTGCTTCGCTTTGCTTACTAAAAATCATTGCTTAAATAATAATAATAATAATAATAATAAATTGCTAATAATTCTGCACGCTCTATTATCGTATTCTTGACTCTTGTTTTATTTTCTTTGGTTCCTTGCATTTAAAAATCCAAAAACAAAACAAAATCAAATCTCATTCGTAGTTGCATTTTTAATACACGCTTAATTTTTGTTATGCATTTATTTCATCTTATTTTCTTTTCTAAGGGCAATACCCAATTTCACAGAAGTTGGGGAATTTTATCATCCTTTCCTTGGCCCACAAATTGCATATCATCTTAGAATTTGACTAATAATAACGGTTAGATATTAGACTTATGGGTGTCACATGCTCATTTAGGCCTTAACTGTATCTTAACAAGTTGTCTTCCTTTAACAATTTATTTTTCTGTGTCTAGGCTAGAGCAGACAATAATCATTTATAAATATTACGGTGATTTGTAAATATTATAGTGATTGTTTCTTTGAAGATACTTAAACCTTCGGCTGCATTGATAGGGTGATTCATGGTGCACCGATAAGCCATGTCTATTACATGGCTAAGAACTATTTTGTTGGATTAAATCAAAGTGTGATTATACAATTTTGTGTTAGGAGGTACTAAGAATAAAAAATTCTTAGTTAAGTCCTTACATTCGTTTAGTTGCATTAGTTCATTCATACATTAAAAAAATCCAAAAGAAAAAAATCACATTTTCCATAACTTAGTTTTTAAACAAAAATTCAAAAAAAAAACGAAACAAATATTTTCCTCTCAAAAAAATCAAACAAAATCGGAAAAATCCAAAAACATGCATTTTACTCAATTTAGTTTTTTTAAAATAACTAAAAACCAAAAGCAAAAAAATCTTTTCATTAAAAAAACTAAAAAAAAAATGTTTAAAAAAATTAAATTCCAAAAAAAAATTAAACTAAACAAAAATAAATCTCCCTTTTGAAAAATGAATTCTCTTTTGGTAAATATTTTTTTTTAAAAGACAAAAGAAAAGAATTTTTACTTCATTTCATTCTCTAAACCTTGTTTCATTCTCTTAACCTTGATTCTCACATCTTTCTCTCCTTGATCTTTTCATTTGTGCATGAGTACTTGGACTCATGACACAATGAACAAATCATTTAACTAGAACGAACGAACCTCCAATGATGGCTAATGAAAATCCTCTCTAAACTCTAATGGATAGATTCTTTTCCGACCGAGTCTCTATTCCTTCTTGTATTACATTACCCATCCCAACAAGTAATCACTTCAAAATTCATTCAAATTACATTGATATACTACTGAAGTTTGGCAACTTTAAACGCGATGATCCATACATCTTCTTAACAAAATTCGAACAAGTTTGTGCAACCATTAAACTTCAATAATTATGTGATGATGGAATCAAACTTTAGTTAATTCCTTTCGCCCTTACCGATTACGCTGAAAAATGATTGTATAGCTTACCTTCAAACTCGATCAAAACTTGGGAAGAATTTGTTAAAGTTTTCTTAAAAAAGTTCCACCCCTTGGAAAAACGACCAAAACACGAAGCCAAATTGTAAATTTTCATCAATTTTAGGGTGAACCTTTTGGAAAATACTTTATAAGATTTAAAGAGCTTTTGATAAAATGTCCACACCATAATTTTGAGAAATGGACTATTTGCCAAATGTTATATGATGGACTTGAAAATAGTGCACGAACCATGCTAGAATTGATGCGCCAAGGCAAATTTCTTGTCCAACATCATTATGATATTTGGCAATTCCTTGAAAACTTGACCAAACAATCATCCCAATGGGAACATTCCAACGAAAAACCCATTTATTTATGATCAAGTGCATACTTGATAGGATCATTGTTGGCTTTGGAAGCTAAAATCAATGAAATAATCAATACATTTAGCAAAATTTTCTCATCAAATCAAATGAACCAAGCTTCCCAACCATTGTGTTATAAATGTAAAAATCTGAATCACATAGCTGATCAATGTCCTCATTCTGTGAAACAACTCAATGCTTTTAACAAGATTAACAATAACTCGTTTTCTCCAACGTACAACCCTGGTTGTAGAAACCATCCTAATTTTGCATGAAATCAAAAAACTCTAACACAAATTTTGTTCATCCCAATTTTCAAGCATTTTCGAACAATATTTCGAATCTTCTATTTCAGCCCGACCACTTTCAACAAAATTTTGTGCCTCCATCTCAAAATCAACTACAACAATCTTTCACTCCCTAAGATGATAAACGATTTACTTCACTTGTGAAAAGTATTAAAACTTTGGATAAAGCGACCACTCAAAACCTCCAATCACATAGCAATTTGAAGAAAAAAATTAACCTCGTAAATGCAAAATACGAGTCAATCGACTGCTAAACTCGAAATGCAAATGAGCCAATTAGCCACTTCTATGTGTTAACATGAACGAGGCACATTCCCATGTCAACCAGTTCCGAACCCTAAAATCAAAACACGAACTCAAATCAAGCTCATTTCATTCAATATAGCAATGTGAACCAAACGATTGCCATCACGACTTTGCATTTCGGCAAACTAATCGATAACCAAGTTGTCAATCCAAACGATTTACCGAAAACTCCTCTTGACACTTCGAAAATGACAAGCAATTTTGAACAAAACATCAAGTCAAATATCCAATCGAATTTCAATCCAAATTCTACTTCTACTCAAGTAGACCGACCTATCGAGTATCAAATTCCATTTTCACATCGACTTCGACCTAGAAACATTCCGATCAAATGGAAAAGATGTTGGAAAATTTCAAACAAGTCAAAGAGAAAATCCTTTTTCTTGATATTGTTCAACAAGTCCTAACTTACACTAAATTCAAAGGACACGTGTACTCAAAATGACACACTCATGTACCCAAGAAAGTTTTTTTGCTGCCGGTCTCATCGAAGTCTTGTCTCAATCAAATCTCATAAAATACAAAGATCCTGGATGTCCGACGATTTCGTGCATGATAGGAGAGAAGACGACAATAAGTGCTTGCTAGACTTGGGTGTGAGTGTCAATTTGATTTCTTATTTAGTTTACCAACAACATGGCTTAGGTGAACTAAAACCAATGAAAGTAACTCTTCAGTTTGTCAATCGTTCGATAAAGAAACCTGTAGGATAAATGAAGGATGTGCTCATCAAAATTGGTCAATTCATATTCCCAGTTGATTTCATCGTCCTAGAGACACAACCTGTCAATAATTCGATGAGTCAAATTCCATTGATTTTATGACGACCTTTCTTAGCCACTTCGAATGCCCTAATCAATTTTCGAAATGGTTCGAAGAAAATTTATTTTGGAAACATGACTTTGGATCTTAACATCTTCAATCTCAAAAATCAGTCCAACGAACTGCTTGACCAAATGTTGGAAGTTAGCTCCATTCAAGAAAATTTCAACAACGAAACAGTTGACCTTAACAATGAACAGGAGACCGAATATGAACAACTGTGCCAAGATGAGCCTAACAAGATTGAAAATGTGCTTCAATTTGAACCCCTTACATTTGAGTCAAAACTTCAACCAAATTCTTTGATTAAGCAACCCGCTAAGTTAGAACTCAAACCTTTTTCCGATCACCTTAGGTACGCATACTTAGGTAACGATGAAACTTTTCATGTCAAAATTTATTCAAATATTTCTCTTGAACAAGAAGCCTCCCTTCTTTCAATTTTGTCGAAAAGAAAAGAGGCAATTGAATGGTCGATGTTAAGGGAATTAATCCCGCTCTTGTTCAACATCGCATCTACTTAGTTAACGAAGCCAAGTCATTTCATGACGCGCAATGAAGACTTAGCCTAGAAATGAAGGATGCGGTTCAAGATGAAATTCTTAAACTCCTCAATAATGAAATCATATATCCCACTCTGATAGTTCATGAGTTAGCCCAATTTATGTCGTGCCTAAATAGTCCAAACTTACTGTTATTAAGAACGACGCTAACAAACTCATTCTAACTCGTACTCAAACGCGTTGGCATGTTTGCATTGATTATTAGAAATTAAATGTTGCAACGTGTAAAGATCACCTTCCTCTTCCTTTCTCCGACTAAATGCTTGAACGATTAGCTGGCCATGAACTCTATTGCTTTCTTAATATTGTTATTCTAGTTACAACCAAATTTCGATTGTTCCCTAAGATCAAGAGAAAACGACTTTCACGTGTTCCTTTGGCACCTTTGTGTATCGACATATGCCATTTGGCATTTGCAACGCTTTTGCTACTTTCCAAAGATGCATGGTTGGCATCTTTTCTAACATGATCGAATGCTTTCTGGAAGTGTTTATGGATGATTTTTCCATCTTTTGAAACTCTTTTTCCGAGTGCTCATATCATCTTGAGATGGTTCTGAACCAATGCAAGAATAAACACTTAACGTTAAATTGAGAAAAATTCCATTTTATGGTCAAACATGGCATTGTCCTTGGGCATGTCATTTCAAACAAAGGCATTGAGGTAGATAAAGCAAAAGTTGATGTAATTGCAAATCTATCCATTCCCAAATCTTCAAGGACATTCGTTCATTTCTAAGGCACGCTGGTTCTTATCGACGCTTTGTGAAAGACTACTAAAATTGCTCGACCTCTGAAAACTCTTCTTGGAAAAGTTGTTCGATTTGACTTTAATGACTATGTTTTTTTCTTTCGAATGTCTCAAAAATGAACTCATTTCCACTTCCATCATTTGTTCGCCCAATTGATTCCTTTTAAAATAATGTGCGACGCTTTTAACTTTGCGGTTGATGCTGTCTTAGGACAATGTACCAACAAAAATTATTCATGTCATTTGCTACGCTAGTATGACTTTAAACGATGCTCAACTCAATTACACAACCATCGAAAAAGAGCTTCTAGCGGTAGTCTTTGCGCTCGAAAAGTTCCAACCATATTTGATTGGCTCACACATTATGGTTTACACTGACCATTCCGCTCTTGGGTACTTTTTCGCTAAAATGGATGCTAAGTCTCGTTTGATCAGTGGATCCTTTTACTCCAAGAATTTGACCTTATGATCAAAGACAAAAAAGCATCTGACAACATCATTGTTGATCGTCTGTCGTGTCTTCCAAACTCACCATCTTCTTTACTGATCAACGAGAACTTTTTTGATGAACAACTCCTTTCTGTTTCCATCCATCCATGGTATGCCAATATAGTGAACTATTTAGTCACTAAGGAAACTCCTTTATTTTGGTCAAAAAAGATAAATATAAATTTCTTTCCCAAGTCACGAACTTCTATTGGGATGATCCATACTCATTTGAGTATTGTTTCGACTAAATATTTCAGCATTCCATTCCAGATTGTGAAATTAAGAGTGTTCTTTTGTTTTGTCATGACCAAGCTTATGGTGGTCACTTCGGTCCTAAGAAAACAGTACGAAAGGTGCTCCTATGTGGTTTTTACTAGCCTCTTCTTTTCAAAGATGCATTTGAGTTCTGTAAAACTTGTGATCACTGCCAAATATTAAGAAAAATCTTTCGACGAAACATAATGCCTTTGGACCACGTTCTTACGATCGAAATCTTTAACGTTTGGTGTATTGACATTATGGGACCGCTTCCCAACTCTTTCAAAAATATGTACATTCTTCTTGCTATTGAATATGTCAATGGGTTGAAGCCATTCCATGTAAAATAAATGACCACAAAGTTGTTGTCAAATTCATAAAAGAAAACATCTTTTTAAGGTTTGGAACACCTTGCACAATAATAAGCGATAACGGAACTCATTTCTATAATCGATCATCTGAAACTCTAATGAAGAAATACTCGATAACCCATAAGTTATCCACTACTTATCATCCTCAAACTTGTGGTCAAGTTGAAGGTCCAAATCGCCAAATCAAGCAATTTTTGGAGAAAACTATAAATAAAAATTGAAAAGACTGGTCATAAAAATTGACAGATGCGCTTTGGGCTTATAGAACTACGCATAGAACTAATCTAGGGATGTCCCATTTTGGGCTTTTTTATGATAAAGCATGTCACTTACCTGTTGGACTTGAACATAAAGCGTTGTGGACGATTAAGAACATAAACTTTGATCTTGAAAAAGCTGGCAAACAGAAAAATGCAACTCAATGAATTAAAGGATATTAAAAATAACGCGTATGAAAATGAGATAATTTACAAAGAAAGAGAAAAAGTTTTTCATGACAAGTCAATCCTAAAGAAAACATTTTCTTCAAATCAAAAAGTACTTTTGTATGACTCTCGACTTCATTTGTTCCCTGAGAAATTAAAATCAAGGTGGACAGGACCATATGTGGTACGTACTATTTTTCCACACGGTGCCATAGAAATAGAAAACCCTAGGGATGGAACGACTTTTAAAGTCAATGGTCATCGTTTAAAACCTTAGTTGGAGTTGGCAAGCGATCAAGAGGAGGAGCTCATGATTCTTCACGAGCCACACTATGTCTAGTAAGAAATTTTAACCCTCTCTTATAAATATGTACATATTTTTCTCCGTTACACTCATTATATCATGCATTGACTGTGAGGACAAGGTCAAAATCAAGTGTGGGGGGAGTCTCATGTTTATTTTGATTTTTCATGGTTTATTTTTTGCATTTTCTTTTTTAAAAAACAAAAAAATCCAAAATAATTTTAGCATACGAAATTACTTTTGAAAACGATAGAATAAGTATATGTTTATGTTATTAAATTGAAATTTTTGAAAATTTACTTGTCTCAACAAAAATAAAAATAAAAGTTTGATTAAAGTAACTATGTTATAACTAGTATATATAAAGGTTCATAGGTGATAATTGTGAAGTATATCCTAATTGTAATATTTGTTTAAAGATGCCTGATTTAAAGTAAAGGCGATAAAATTTTTGATCTTCAAAGTTAAGTGGTGCTAAGATGATTTTGCATAAAACTCTCTTATCAAAAAAATATCATAAAAATAAGAAACACCTAGAGTCACGTGTTCACATGTAAGTGTGTGCACTCGCCACACTCTGTACCTTCTCAAATAAGCCTGAAAAGCAGTGCATGATCGGTTTATCTAGCCTCAGTTTATCTAAGTTAGTTGTATGTAAATAAAATTAAAATAATAAAAATAAATATCTAGAGTCGTCTGTTCGTATGCAAGTATGCACACTCGCCGCACTCTGTACTTTTCTCAAGTAAGCCCGAAAGGTAGCGCATGATCGGTATATTTGTCATAGTATATCCGAGTTATGTGTGTATATAATAATGTTAATATTTTTTCAAAATAGAGAGAGCAAGCAATTAAAATCCAAGAACAACTTCACTTATTTGATGTGACTATTTATTCAAAAGAAATAAAAATGCCACTTTGAAAAACTTTGATAATCAACTAAAGGATTGATTTCATAGTTGCACTATGTTATCAACCAAAACAACCAGTCAAATTAGTGTATAATTGTGATGATAACTTATTTTTATTGGAGTGTTTGATGAGTAAAAAGACTAAAATTTATTAATAATAACCAAAACTTATATCTAACTTACTCGTGTCAATTTAAAAGTAAATTCTTCATTTGTAAATATTTTCGAAAACTTGCATCATGTAGGCGCATTAGAATTTCATATCGCATTTGGATTTTGTAGGTAGTATCCGCTAAAAACTCTCATAAAACAATGCTCGTCCTACTATGTACACCTAGAGGTTTAATGACTCATTGCAAACGCTCAATGCAATCGTATTTCCTATGAAAACGGATTTATCCTAATTATAGTTTATTCGAGGACGAATAAAAAGATAAGTATAGGGGTATTTGATGTGCATGTAAAAATGTATATATTTACTCCCATATTTAATCATCTTTTATTAAAATAAATGAGCACATTTTACATGTTTAAACCAAAATCTAATTTTTTTTCAAATCATCATTCATTCATCTTCACTTGAGGGCAAAATGGTAATTTTGTGCATGAATTAATTTTTGAGAATATTTATTTGCACATTGTTATTTTTATTTGTAGGAAATTGAGTGCAAATTGAATGGATCTTCATGGATGTATGTATACACATATGTTGAATGCAATTTAGGAAAGGAAATAAAAGAATTCATGCAATATGGAGAAGCCCATATGCCTACTAACTAATGGTCTATAATTAAAAGCACATGCACGTGTTAATGGAGACTAAAAGGCATGTTAGTTAGGATTAATTAATTTCCTAATGATTACTTGGAGGTCCCCTAAAAATGGAATTAGGCTCTTAAGCATGTATAATACCCCTTATGTTTCATGTAATTGATTCTTCTTTTTTTGCATGTTGTAGCCACAAAATCAATGGAAAATAAAATGTCTTTTTAATGGCTTCTTAACCTCCTTCCTATTTGCTTTTATTTACTTGCTCTTTTCTTTTATGCTATTTTATTTCATGCTCTTTTATGTTACTTTATGTCTCTTTTATTTCATGTTAATAGTATAGATTTAATTCATGCAATTAATTTAGATTTATTTTATGCAAGTAGTTACTTTTTTTTAATTAGTTCTCATTTTTCTTGCTTTTTATGCTTAAATCATTTTGTGTTGATATGATTAGAAGAAACACCCCTTCAATTTAGTAATAATGAAGCTCTCATGAATCATTCTAAATCAACATAACATGGTTGCATTTATGATCTCTCTTTTATGCTTAATAGAAACTATGAATGATGATAGTTTATGTTTCTTTTTTAGTGAATTTGATAGTTTATGTTGACATCTCAAATAGGGTATGCTTAATTCAATACAAATATAAACTATTTGATCATTTGTCTGAGTAATTTGATGATGAACGTCAAACTAGAATCAAAATTTGATGATCTATGTTGTTGGTTCATAATAAATAGATCATAATTAAAATAGATTTTATTTTTAATTTCATGCCATTTTCATGAGAATTGACAAGTGGGTTTGAATGGTGTTTGAGAGTTCGATGGTTTAAGTTGTGCTAATTAATAGCACAAATAAACCATACTTATAATAAAAAAATCAATCGTTTCTACTTAAAATTTAAATGAGATATTTTAGATGAATTTTATTTGATTTATATGAATGATTGGAAGTTGATTTGCCTCTAAATTACTCCTTATGCTCATAGTTTTATTCATCTTTTCACTAGTTTTTTTCTACAATTTTCTTAGTTTAAAACAATTTCAAAAACTTAGGCTAATTTGATTGGGTAATATTAAAATTTAATTCTTTCCCTGTGGCTTGACCTGTACTCGCATACGTACTATGATTGTATGTCGTGCGCTTATAGTTTTATAACGATATATTTTCGACGGTTTTCTAATCGATAGAATCTTCCATGTTTAACATTACCTTACATCCAGTCCCACATAATTCCTTGTAAGAATTTCTTTTCAACTAGCAAATGCAAATATAACCTCGATTTCAAGGCTATGACACACACCCTCTAGAATCCCGACCTATGGGTAGAGTCACTTGGTTCCCAAGCCATGTGCATATCCACTAGATTTATAGGCTACTAAGCACACCTAATTGATTTTACAGCTTACAATTACACTTAATAAGATTTCAGGGATACCAAGCTCACCACAGAGTATGATTTGATATAGTTTACAGAGTCAGATCTTCGATCTTGATTACAATTGATCTTATAACTCTTGAATATCACTTTGATCTTGAAAGAGATGAGAAATCAAAGAGTATATGTAAGAGAATCAAACTTGTAATGATTGAATCTGGTTGAATTTCGGCAAAGTTTTGATAGAAATTGACTTAGAAATCTAGAGAGGTAAAAGAGGAGAGAAAAATGAGAAAATAGTTAATAAAAATTCATTTGTAAGTCTAGTATATATAGGGAAACAATGGTCATATCCATTCGTGAAGAGATACGATGAAAAGACACTTCCATTCAAATGTGAATTTTGAATTTTACAGCCACTATGTCGACATATCCCTTTGTATTTTGAATAAAAACTTCAAAAATATTATTTTAAAAATACGTTTATTAGTAAAATAATTTGATACTTTGTAGAATCATTTAAATACAGTTTGTACACATTTTAATCAAAATATAACTTAATAAAACTTCATAAACAATTTTGAAATATTTAATAAGAATATTCAATAATATATATATAAATCAATATAATTATAACTTATTAAACATAAACAATAATTCAATATATATATATATATATAAACTTAAAAACACTAAAAGATATATCTTTTAAGTACAAGGGATTGAAAATCATTTTGGAAATTATTTGAAAAAATTATTTAAAAAAAAGAATATTTGAAAACCAATTTAAAACAAAACTAGAGAAGGTGGGAGATATCAGGAAAGTGCTATCAAGGTTTTAACATAAATTCTATTATTCTATGACTTATTTGGAATATCTTGAAATCTTAAATTCTTCACTACCCATGAATCTTCATTCTTAAACACTTAAAACTTTATATCAGCATTTTGAATCTTTTCTTGATACTATACAGAATTCTTAATCAACACTTGTCTAGTAGCATGCATTATATACTATATATATCTTGATAAAACATTAATATCTATATTTTATATAATATCTTACAGTTTTTACCATAAAAATTAATACCTAAGATTCTTGATGATGGCAACTCTATATATAAAATATAATATAACCCCCCACTAAGTTACAAAAGTCCCTCTTAAATTATGCCTAGATTTATATATTCCTCCCCTTTTGTCATCAAAAAATAACCAACTAAAACCCCCCAACTAAGATACTATAGTAATAATGATATATAAGAAATGATGAATGATAACACAAATCGTTAATGGTAACCATACCCAATTATGTATTCATTCATTATTATAATATAAAGTAATCACGATCCAGTCAAATCTTAGACTATACATATAAGTTCGAAGTAAACTTGTCAAATCAAATATACATACCACACATTCAAGGCAATCAAAGCAAATCAAATATTATCTAATATGAATTTCTAATGAATGAGGATTTGTGAATGGGATAATGAGGATAATGAAGGAAAAAGTTCTCTTTTTGTTTGATGAGATTTCCATCACAATCGTAACATGCTTACCCAATGTATCGAACTTCATCATCTTCCTTCATGTGTTCTTCCTCCTCCTCTTCTTCTTCCTCCTCCTCATCATCACTGTTTTGAATGGGGTTATGAATATCCAAATTTGCAGAATCATCTTCAATAACTATTGGATTCATAGGATTATTAATAGATATTTTTACAAATTGTGAAGAATTCTGCTTTGCTTCTCTTGTTCTTTGGACATATGAAGTTGCACCAATTGAATTTCAGTAAGCATTTGCAGAATATACCTTATGTTATCCTCCATTTTAGTGATCTTAGCCATAAGAGTGTTTTAGAATGGACCTTGGATAGGAGAAGGGAAGGAAAATGACAGTTTTTCTTCTCTAGAACGTTTGGGATTAGCGGAGGCCATGGCTTATTTGTTTGGAAGTTTAAAACGGAGAGAATACAAAAAAGTGAAAAGGAAAATCAAAATTTGGTATTATATAACCACCTATTTGAATTTTAATGGGAGATTTAAAAATCAGAAATTATCGTTATATGTCAACGTATGAGGTTAGGGTATGTTGACATACATAGTATTATTTTGATTATTTTGTTTTTCCTTATATTCTATAATTTTCACTCCATTATTTTTATATTTCAAATAAAAGAAAACATTCCTAACCCTCTTTTAACTTAGTAAAGCATGTTTGATTCAATGGTTTTGTTAATATATCAGGTATTTGATTTTCAGTTTTTATAAATTCAAGTGATATTATTTCTTGGTTTACATTATCTCTTAGAAAATGGTGTCTTATATCAATATGCTTAGCTCTAGCATGATGAGTTGGATTCTTAGATAGATTGATTGCACTTCTATTATCACAGTATATTAGGTATTTAGTAAAATTTAAACCAAAGTCCTTTAATGTTTGCTGCATATAGATAACCCATGAACATGTTGATGCTGCTGAAATATATCATGCTTTTGTATTAGAAAGAGAAACAGAGTTTTGCTTCTTACTAAACCAAGAAATCAGATAGTGTCCCAAAAAGCGACAAGTTCCGCTTGTACTTTTTCGGTCTAATTTGCAACTTGTATAGTCAGCATCACTATATGAAATTAATTCAAAGAAGTCTTCTTTTGGGCAAAAGAGTCCATAGTTTAATGTGTTGTTAACATATCTCAAGTTTTACGGATTTTAAATGAGTTTCTTTAGGTTGAGAATGATATCTTGCACAAAGACAAACACTATGCATTATATCAGGTCTACTAGTAGTTATATAGATTAATGATCCAAACATTCCTCTATATAATTTTTGATCTACATCTTTTGAATTTTCTTCTTTATTTAATTTTTCATCAATTTCCATGGGAGTTGGTTTACCACTGCTATTTGACACACCAAATTTCCTAGCTAAATCTTTAGCACATTTTTCTCGACTAATAAAAATTCCACAACTTAGTTGTTTTATTTGCAATCCTAGAAAATACTTCCATTCTCCCATATGACTCAATTCAAATTCCTTATTCATTATCTCTGAGAATTCCTTGTTTAGTTTATCACTGGTTGACCTAAAAATGATGTCATCTACATATATTTATATTAGCTAAATCATTTTTACCTCTTTTAATAAAAAGTATACTATCTACATTGCCTATTTCAAAATTTGATTGTAATAGATATGATTTAAGTCTGTTATGCCAACCTCTTGGAGCCTGTTTTAGACCATAAAATGTCATGTAAACATGATTAGGTAGTTTTTCATCTTTAAAAAGTGGAGGTTATTCTAAATATACATCTTCTTTAATAAAACCATTTAAAAATGCACTTTTAACATCCATTTGATATAAATAAAAATTATTATGATTAGCGAAAGCAAGTAAAATTTGTGTAGCTTCTAATCTTGCTACGCATGCAAATGTTTCATCAAAATATGTTCTTTCTTCTTGACGATAACATTGTGCAACTAATCGAGCTTCATTTCTCACAACCTTTCCTTGTTCATTTATTTTGTTTCTATATATCCATTTAGTTCCTATTATGGATTTATCCTCGGGTCTTGGGACTAATTCCCATACATCATTTCTTGTAAATTGATTCAATTCCTCTTGAATTGCAAGAATCAATGAATCATTAGTTGATGCTTTCTTTGGATTTATAGGTTCAATAGTTGGAATAAAAGCAATATCACTCATTTTATTTAGTTGATTTCTAGTTTTAACAATATATTCAATATTTCCAGGTATATTTTCTATAGGATGATCTTTCAAGTATTTTATACTTTTATTTAGATGTGAATTTTCTAAATCATTATATTTTCATTTTAGGTAATCTCATTATTACTAATTTTGTTTAGGTTATCAATGTTTTCTTCTTCATCAACATTTGGATTATAAATTTTAAAATTTTCATCAAATAAGACATGTAATGTCTATTTAATAATTCAATAGTATTAATTTTAGCATTGAAAACTCTATAAGCTTTACTTCTATTTGAATATCCAATAACGATTCCTTTATATGATTTAGCATTAAATTTATCCAAATTATTTTTAGTATTTAAAATAAAACATTTACTACCAAAAACTCTAAAGAAAGATACTTTAGGTTTTTTATTATAGAATAATTCATATGGTGTTTTCTTAATTAGTGATAAAATTCTATTTAATATATAATACGCATTACCACTGCTTCAGCCTAAAAAAAATTTAGGTAAATTGCTATCATTTAGCATAACCGTAGTGCACTCTTGAATCGTCTTATTTTTACGTTTTACTACTCCATTTTGTTTTGGTGCTCTTGGAAAGGAAAAATTATGAGTTATACCTTTCTTATTACAAAAAATTTCAAAATTTCCATTTTAAGTTCTCCGCCGTGATCACTCCAAATAGTTTTAATTTTACTAGTTATTTGATTTTGAATTCATTTAAGAAAGATTTTAAACATTTCAAAAGCATCACCTTTAAGTTTCAAGAAAACCGTCCAGGTAAAACTAGAATAATCATCCATGATTACAAATACATATCTACTATGATTTATAGATTGCATTTGTAAGGGATCGAAATGATCTAAGTGAAGAAGTTCAAGGGGTTGAGAGGTAAAAATCATATATTTTGATTTTAAAAAGGTTTTACTTGGATTTCCTAATTGACATGCATCACATAAGTTATTAACTTTGAAATTCATTTTGGGAAGTCCTCTAATTAGATCATTTTTAGCAATTTTAGATATTAGTTTGAAATTCAAATGACCAAATCTTTTATGCCAAATACAATGATCCCTTGATTCTGCCAAAAACACAAGTTATCATTTGACATTTTCATACTTAATATATAGATGTTTCATTTTCTAATGCCCTCAAAGATAATGTTTGACTTATTATCTTTTGTATGACATTTATCTTTTACGAACTTAATTTTTAAACCTTTATCACACAATTAACTAACACTCAACAGATTATGCTTTAAATTCCTAATTTACAAAACATTCAAAATAGTAGAAGTTTTAAAATTACCGACATTATCGATGCCAATCACATATCCTTTAGAGTTGGCTCTAAAATTTACTGATTCACATCTTTGTAAACTATATCTTTCAAAATCTCTGGATTTCTAATCATGTGTCTTGAGCTTCCACTATCCAATATCCATTTGTCCTTTTTGATCTATAGGGTTTGATCATCAGGTGTATGTTCATCAAAAGCCATGCAATACATTTGTCCCTACAATTCATACATTTTCAAAAGATCACGTGAATTTTTTATAGTGAATAGATGCAAATTTATGAAACAACAATACGATGATTTTGCAAATTATCTTTTCCAAAATAGTGTTAAAAATATTATCAAAATTTCCATTGAAACTTTTTCAAAAATAAGATTATGAATACTTTGAAAATGAATGCTCTGGTAGCAAATATCAGTAAGTGGAATAGGCATCTTAAGGGTAAATTAACACTACAGAGGGATGAATAGTGTTTAATTGATTACATGAATATTCTTCAAATTCTTTAAGATTCTACTTGGCATAATTTAATTAACAATCATAGAATCTAAGTACAGATAAAAGTAAATGCGGTATAAGTAAAAAGGAAATAACACATCAGGATTTTATACCGGTTTGGAGTTACCTTACATCCAGTCTCGCATAATTCCTTGTATGAATTATTTTCAACTAATAAATGCAAATATAATATCGATTTCAAGGATATGAGACACATCCTTTAGAATTCTGACCTCTGGGTAGAGTCACTTGATTTCCAGGCCATAAGCACACTCACTAGATTTACGGGCTATTAAGCACACCAAATTGATTTTACAGGCTACAATTACACCTACTTGGATTAGGGGATACCAAGCACACCGCAGAGTATGATTTGATATAGTTACAGACTCGGAAATTTAATCTTGATTACAATTGATCCTATAATTCTTGAATAGCACTTTGATCTTGAGAGAGATGAGAAATCATAAAGTATATGAAAGATAATCAAACTAGTATTTATTAGATTTGATTCTGGTTGAATTTCGATAGAGTTTTGGTAGAAATAGATGTAGAAATCATGAGAGTGAAAAGTGGAGAGAAAATGAGCAAGTAATTAATAAAAATTTGTTTGAAAGTCTGGTTTATATAGGAAAACAATGGTAATGTCCATTTGTGAAGAGATATAACGAAAAGACACTTCCATTCAAATTTAAATTTTGAATTTTACAGCCACTAAGTCGACATACATGAATAGGATATGTCGACATATCCCCTTATATTTTGATAAACACTTCAAAAATGTTATTTTGAAAATCCGTTTATTAGTAAAATAAATTGATACATTGCAGAATCATTTAGATATAGTTTATACACATTTTAATCAAAATATAACTTAATAAAACTTTATAATTTTGAAAGATTTAATAAGAATATTCAATAATGTATATATATAAATCAATATAATTATAACTTATTAAAATATAAATAAAAATAAATATATATAAGCTTAAAAACACTAAAATATATCTTTTAAGTATAAGAAATTGAAAACCATTTTGGAAAATATTTTGAAAAGATTATTTTAAAAATAGAATATTTGAAAACCAATTTAAAACAAAACTAGAGAAGGTGGGAGAGATCACGAAAGTGCTATCAAGGTTTTAACATAAATTTTATGATTCTATAACTTATCTGGAATATCTTGAAATCTTGAATTCTTCAATACTCATGAGTCTTCATTCTTGTACTCTTGAAACTTTATATCAGCATCTTCTCTTGATACCATATAGTCTTCTTAATCAAAATATGTCTAATATCCTGCACTATATACTATATATCTTGATAAGACATTAGTATATATATTTTATATAATGCCCTATAATTGTAATCATTAAAACTAATACCTAAGGTACCGAAACACAACTTGGAACCAGTCCCATACAACCATATCAACAAACTAACTGATTTAGACCATTAAACAACTCCTACAAATCCTAGCATCCAATTAAACCAAATGCATCTTACTTAAGAGATCAAGCTACAATCATATTATTTACATTTATTCTAATAATATCTCTTCATATTATTTTATGAAGGTGTCAAACTTAATTTATAAAATAATATACTTGCATATCTATCTTGTTATAGCTTAATATCACTTAACTTTTATTAAATTAAGTTTATCTATCAACAAGACCTTAAATATTATATAGCTCATGTATATAATTTATATATGTGTGTATGCATAATTATCACAAATTATTTCTTAGAGTCTAAAGTTAATAAACCACATTGTAACAATATTTGGGATTTTATAACATTAACCAAACCCAATTAAATAATAAAATACCTCTTCTGTAATTCTCTAACTTTTGAAATCTCCTTTCTAAAAATTCACAGATTAATTTGTTATTGAATCACACCATAATAAACCATTATCAAGACCAAAAAAACTTCAAAACCATTTAAAAATAAGTTTAGCTTGCCAAAAATTAATTTAGCGTTCTAGCTTATTTTTAAAAGTCATACTCTTAACTTTCGATTAGTAATAAAATATACGGATAGAACACTATGTATATATATAGGATCTTAATCAACTATCCCAAATGTCTACTCAAACCAATCAGATCAAATATCGGAATAATTACATACATACGTACGCATGTAATTCTACCTTGTCTAGGTATTATTCTAAATATATATATAATTACGGGGATTCATACTACAATATAAGTTCAGAGTATTAATTTTCCTTACCTGAGTTGTAATTTCTCAAGTGTCTGAATGTATCTAACCTTATATCATGTTGTAGATAATCTCTATATGTGCGCAACGGCGAAGACCGTACCTCGATTGGACCTCATATGCAAAAGGCACAAAATAAATACGAAACTAGATTGATTGAAATAATTACTTTATTAGTTACCTTAATTAACCTCTAACACATCTTCTCTAAAATCAGCTCCCAATGCTCAAACGTGCACAAACCCAACATTGTGCACCTTCCCTCCTCGAATTCTACCTCCACCCTCGAGTAATCATTGCACCATTAACTCCACACACTCTTCTTCTTGCACTCTCTGTGACAGTCTCGACAATGTCAACTTTGGCTCCCCTTACTAAATCGCGACATGCTCATCCCTATTTGGCTTCACGATGTTGCATTCCACTCGAGTAGGCTGGAGCATAACCAATTTATGCAGGAAGATGTGCATCACCAAGAGAAATGCGACAATTCTCTCCACTTCGTGTAATGCCTCTTCCATCGACATCAAAACTCAACCCTAGCAGGTGACTCAACCATATCGACATCCCCTTGCATCCCATAGATGTCAAAACCAACATATATTCGATGCTCTCCTCTCCATGAGTTCAACGAATCCATCCTCGACATTTAGCGCAATCCGTAGCTCTCAGAGTCAAGGTAAACCTAAAACCCATTAAGAATAAAACGAGAGGATGAAAAGTAAGTGGGAGAAAGGTCCTTTGTGTACATTTTTTTATTTAATTTCTTAAATAAATCGCCACACACTTTAAGCTTGTACGATCACACGGTATATCGGATCGCCACAAAACTCGTCTTTGCACATCACCTCGCTATTCCGATCCAGATGGTATTAATTTTATTGCCATTTGAGATGGCACTCCAGGATGATAATTTCATGTATTTCAAGGTCGCTTTGGCCATTGGATAACTCGATTCCAAAAATTCTTTAATCGTACATCTCATAATGAAAGTCCTTATGCCAAAAACACAAGCCTCCATCTATTCCACTGGATCTAAATACGTAAGTATTTTTGCAAAATATGTATAACAACACGTATATTGTGAAAATGCCATGATTCCAAACATAACGATATTTATACTCATTTTATTTGTAACGTCAATCTGGACTTAATGGAAGTGGTCTCGAGTTTTAATTCGACCATATGCAAAAATTTAAATTTTGGACCTCAAGTTAATTAACAATTCAACATTTAAATTAATTATTTAAATACCCAATCATTAAAATGTCGGTTGTTACACTAGTAGTGTGATAGTTTGGCTCAATTTATTGCTTGCACATTTTTCGGTAAAACTCAATTTCATTATATTAAGCTATATCTACTAGCAACGATTATTCAACTAATTCTCTTCATCAAAACTATATCACATTAGGACTTCCGAAATTTAATTTTGGTTAAAATTCCAATGTAGTCCACATTCAAATTTTATATTCCAACATAGAATCCTTGGTTCAACGATAATAATAATAATAATTAATCAAATTGCTTTGGCCAGAGACTTTGAGTTGACAATATTTGATCCTGATACTAGCCTTATATAACTAAGGAGACTAATTCTCTATTGAATGATGTGTCAAATCCAATGCTTGAACTCTAATCCAAGTATGGTGGTTTAATGGACTCCATGCCATGATTTAATTATAATCAAAGTGGAGTGTTCACGTTGAAGTTCAAAAGTATTCTTAAGTTAAGAGAACTGTGTATTATCACCACTTCGAGATTCCCTATTTAACCTTAGTTAAATTAAACAAAAAACTCTCGAGTGAGTCATTCCATAGTCATCTAATAACTGTCAGTACATTACCCTATGGTACCTATAGAAGTCATGTGTAATACACCACCCAATATTTGGAGAGCGTTACATATTCTGGTTTCATAGGATGTATTGATATCCTATCTCAAAACATCTTAACTAGGAATATTTAAAATAATATATTATTTTTTATTATGATAAATTTCTTATTATTACAACACATTGTAATTACTGTCACATAATATATCATTTAAGGATTTTTTTATTTAATATACTTAAATTATATAATTAATTAAATCACCTTTTATTTCAAATGAGATTTTATTATAGAGCTAATAATTTACAATAAATTATAGAATTACTCTTAGGCATGCCCCTAACTCTTTTAGAATATGCCAATGCATGGAGTTATTGAATAGCATGGTGCCAAGACTGATGATGCCTAAAATTCAATAGTTTATGCTGGGGTGCCAAGACTTGGGGATCCTATGGGGTTTGATTTAGAAAATTAAGTCTAGGGAGAGTAATAACATTAAAATAAATGTATTTTAATGAATGAATCAACAATGTTAAAAAAATATTTCTGGGACTAGAAGGGCATATTTTACGCTTAGTAAGGACGCATGCTACAATGTATTCCAAGTGTTTACGTTCAAGCTCCTAGGATAGTCAGTGTGGCTCTAGTCAGAGTAGCTCCTATAGTGAAATGAGTGGTTGTTTCACCAGTGACTTTGTTTAGGAAAAAAGGTAAAATAAGGATAGAAAATCTAGGGAAGTAATCACTAAATATAGTTAATGAAAACATTAATATTGTCACCTAAATAAGAGACTAAGTGATGCATACGAATGTGTTTGAATCAATACATGACATGGTTCATAAATGAATGTTAAGTATAAGGTATACTTATGTATGAAATATTGCTATGTGTATGCTCATGATTTGACGATTGTTTATATGATATGATGTAATTATAATTGATGAATTAGTAAGCGGAGTATCCATTTCGTGCTTTCGTGATGTGGTCTCAATATGTGATATGTTTACGGTAAAGTATTACTCATACCAAGTTTTATGTCTAATATGTGTTTTTATTATTGTTTCCCTACAAACTCATGGGTACTCATTCGAGTAGTCTTAGTTTATGGATTAGACATGATACTTTTGGGAAGCCGAATAAAGGAGAAAAATATGAAACAAGGGCATGTAGCTAATAAAAGTTATTTTTGAATTTCGTTGGTGTAAAGCTAGGACTTATAACTGGTTAAGTATTTGTGTTAGCATCTTCATATGTCGATCATGGCACTATTATTTATGTCTATTACATTTAACCCTACATGGGCATGTTTTGTGATTTAAAAAATATAAATATAATTATATGTAATGAAATTTATTTAGCTTCCTCGTTGACTTAATGTTGGGGAAAAAATAATCCTATTTTATCAGTTGGAAATAATACAAGTTATGACATTAGCATCATTGACTTTTGTTTTTGGGTTTTGAAGTGGAGTATGTTACAACTTAGTATTAGAGCTTAAGTTATGGGACACTTAAGTAAAATAGAGCTAAGCATAAATCTAGGTAGAAACTAAATTGTTAACTAGTGACACCGTGGGGGAGGTATTTGCTACACATACACGCATATACATATGTATAACGTACTCGTATTTTTATATCTATTCCTCCACTATTTTCCTCACCCTCTTCGCTTTCACTTCTTACGAATGCTTTTTTATGCATAAAGCAAAAATGGAAACTCAAAGAAAACGTTTGATGATAGAAGGTGCAAGGTAAAATTCTAATAGATAAACCATTAGCACGAAAACAAATAACCAAGGAGGGAAGGCGGCCTCGGATGTTAAAGTGGCAAGTACTTCGATAACTAACATGGCTATTGAAATAATGGATATGGATGATTTTTTCCATCTATACATACAGGGGATGATGAGGTAACATCAAGCTAAAATTATTGAGCCGAGATTTGGGTGGGAAAACTTTTCTAAGACGATGCCAGATTATAAGTACCATGGAGGGAAAGTATTTATGGGGAAGGTGCTTTCTTTAAAGATGCTGAATTGGTTGAAACATGTGAGCACATATTTGGAGTATTAGGTTATAATGATGCTCAAAAGAGGAGGTTGGGTTCTCGTTAACTTCAGGAGGATGCATTAGACTAGCGGTAAACATTAACACCTGAAGTATTATAAGAGAAGATAACTTGGAAGTAGTTTAAAGAGTGATACAAGGCTTATTTCATCCTTGAATCATAGAAAAGTGCTTCGTGGAAAGAGTTTCTAGATCTGAAGTAGGGAGAGTTCACTTTGGTAGTGTATATTCAATGCTTTAATGCTTTGTCGTAATATGGAAGGGAGCACTTGAATACTCCACTGGAAAAAAATGATAAAAGTATCTAAGTTCTAAGGAAGGGACTGAACCACAAGGTGATAACACACTTGTTGTCTCCTTTTGAGATGGTTGTGGAAAAGACGTATGATTGCCTATGTCAGGTGAGATAAAAAGGTTGATGGAAGACCCAAGGCTGGGAAGTAAAAGAGATTCAAACATATATTAGAAGGGAAGTAAGAACCTGAAAGGAGGGAAGACCTCGGGAGAAGGAGATCAGAAGCCGAATGTGGTGATATTACTTGTTTCAACAATAGGCAAAAGGGACATTATTCTACTAAGTGTACCCATTCAAAGAACAAGGACATGGCTAAATGTTTTATCTAAAATAAATCTGGCCTTTAGAAGAGGAATTTCCAAGAGATGTAGAATACAAAGATTTATGTTTTGAAAGGACCTTCGGCTAGACCAATGGTTGAAAAAAAAGGATATAGTGTTGGAGGTACGGAAGTTGAAGGATATAGTGTTGAAGGTATGATTTCAATTTCCAGTTTTTCAGTTAGAGTTCTATTTGATATGGGTTTAACACATTCTTTCATTTTGAAAGATTACGTTTGAGTTGGATACTACCCATTTGATTACATCTTTGAGTGTGGTTAACCCGATCGGTGCATACGGCACCTCGGGTTAAAGTGCAATGATCTAGAATTTTCTTTATATGGATATATGTTTGTTTGTGATGCATATATACTAGACTATTTAAGGAACAAAATAAGTTTATATATAGATTGGTTAGATGTAATAAAGGAGAAGTTAGGACCAATTTTGTGTGCAATGAAATATTAAGAGAATGAAATCAACAGGGTGTTAGTGGTTCAAGAGTTGATATTTTCGAGCTAGTGATGGGATCGCTATTAAGAAGAATGACTAAATTGCATATAGATTTGATATCAGGGGCACAGCCTATTAGTACATCACCTAGCCAAATGCTACCTAAGGAGATAGAATAATTGAAGAAGAAGCTGGTGGAACTTGAGCATAAGAGTTTCATCAGCCCAAGTCATTTGCCATAGGGAGCATCCACGGTATTTATGAAGAAGTCGGGTGGATTGTTATGAATATATATTGATTACCAAAAACCGAATGAGTTAACTATGAAGAACAAGAATACATTGCCAAGATAGATGAGTTGTTTGACTAGTGAGTGGAGCTAGATTATTCTCATAACTAGATTTGTCAATGGTATTTTAGCAACTGGGGGTAGTAGAAGATAGTGTTCCTTTGATTGCATTCAGAAAAAGGTATGGTTCACATAAATGGTTAGTCATGCCATTTGACCTGACCAATGCCATAACATTTTTTATAGATCTTATGAATTGAATCCTTCATTGTTAGTTAGATATGTTTATGTTGACATATTGGTGTGTTCTAATAATGAGCTAGACTATAAGATCCATCTTAGATTGATGTTGATAACCTTGAGACAACATAAGTTGAAGATAAAATTTTCCAAATGCCATTATCGAAATTGTGAAGTTAAGTTTCTTTATCGTATTTCCTCAAAGAATGGACTAGCGATGGATGCATCGAAGATATAGACCATTAACGAGTGAAAGAGATCAGAGATGGTTATCGAGATAAGAAGTTCCTTGGGATTTACTGGCTATTACTGTAGATTCGCTACAGATTTCTTATTCATAACAACACCCTTGACTAACTTACCTAGAATGAATGAGAAGTTCATGTGGATACATAAGTGCAAAGGGTCATTTTAGGAGTTGAAGAGGTTATGGAATCCAGTCGTGCCTTGAGAAAATTATGAGTTGGTAGTTTATACCAATGTTTGTGGAACTTGATTAGGAGTAGTAATAATGTAGAAAGGATGAGTGATGACATATGAATCTCTACAGTTGTGGCCATCTTAAGTTTGCTACACAACTTATGACTTGGAGTAGGCAGCAGTGTTTTTTTTCCTTGAAATTATTAAGGCATAACCTTTTGGAAGAATGGTTCAATTATATACGGACCATAAGTTCCTGAAGTGTTTATGCTCTCAATAAGAGTTCAATATGAAGCCATAAAGTAGCTAGAATTTTTTGCAGCATATGACTTTGATATCGAGTATACACTATACAAGGGGAATAAAGTTGTTGATGCTTTAAGTATAAAATAATAGAACGAAGTGATAGCCCTGATTAAGCAACGAAAGACATTATACACGTTACTATCTTGTGGATTGCATTATAAATTGAATGCAGGATAAATTCAAGATCCCAAAATCGAAGAAAGTTTGGATGTGCACCCAGCACTTATGCATGGAATTGTAAAGGTAATGGGAGAACTCATTATTAGCCAAGACAATTAGGTGACTAGAGATCGATGTGGATATAGATGATCTGAAGGGATTCAAGTAGTCTCGAAGAGATGGCTTAGGAAGAAAGGAAGATTATGTGTTTCGAATGTAGGAGATCTTTGGAAGGAGGTCTTAGAGGAGATTCATTAGTCTAAGTTTACAATTCATCCTCGAGGAACAAATACATATTGCAACATGAAGCATGTATTCTTTTGAGAAGAGATGAAGAGAGCATCAGAGAATGTGTGAAGAAATGGATCACATGTTAGCTAGTTAAAGCTGAGCTTCAGAAGCGAAGTGGTTTACTTCACTCCTTGGAAGTACTGAACTAAAATGGGATTAGGTATCTATAGATTTTGTAGATGGATTTCCGAGGTCGAGATAGGGAATAATTAATAAAGTTAGGAGCATGCCCTAGTAGAAATTTTTACTTTATTGTAAATTATTAACTCTATAATCAATTCTCTTTCATAGTAAAAGGTGTTTTATTTCTTATATATATTTATTATAATGTGTTATAATTAATTAATTGTTTAATTTAAATATATTTAACAAAAAATCCTTAAATGATATGTTTTATGATAATAATTACAAGATGTTAAAATCATGAGTATTTTATTGTAAATTGAATAAACCCATCGTATTAAATATTCTTGGTTAATATGTATCAATATTGGATATCGATGCTCTCCAAAGGTTGAGCAATGAATCACTCATGACTATTAGGGCATTAAGGAGTTACATACTAATAACTATTGGATAACTATGGAACGACTCACTCAAGAGTTTTCTGTTGGTTAATATAACTAAGGTCAAATAAAGAATCTTGAATGATGATATTTCACAGTTGTAATACTCCTAATTTGATTAACATTATTTAGGATATATAATTAGATAAATAAACTAAAATAATGTAAAATGGTAAGAAGATTGAGATTTGATAATTAGTAAGGGTGATGTCTTCATTAATGAACTAATGGAATTAATTGAAACATTAATAAGAAGGAGGATATGAGGGGGGAAAATAGGAAAATAGCATGTTTTATCTTCACTAACCTTACTATTCTCATTTCCCCCACATTTATATCATATAAACGAATTAAAATAGAGAGAATAGTTCGGTCATTATTAAGGCATTCAAGAGAGGATAAACTAGGAAAGAAAGATAAAGCTTAGGGGAATCAATTATAAACACAATTCTCAACCTTCTTTAACCATTTAAGGTGAATAATGATACCCATCTCGTAATATGATTGTTTGGTTCAATACCTTCGAAACCCTTGTTTAAAACCCTAAACAATACCTTCCGAAATCATTGATAACAACCCTTTCGAAAGCGTTACTTAAAACCTTTGACATCCTCTTATACTTGTCTATCAAAAGTATTAGAACCTTCCTATCCAAATACTTAAAACATATCTTTTGAAACATTCATAATATATCTTTCAAAAGCATTGGGTTCAAGTAAAGGATTGTAGAAACTTTTCTTCGAAACCATTTGAAATTATTCCTTTCAAAACTATTAGGTTTAAATTTTAATATAACCATTGGGTGGAAGAAAACAGAAGCAAAAGTATCCATTTCGAAAGCTTTAGTCCAAAGGAATTGGGGAAGATGATAGCTTCGAAACCCAACTTTTCAAAACCATTTCCTTTGAAACCATTTAAAAGTGGCTATATGAACTTTTCGAAAGCACTAAGAAAGCGGCTTTAAAATTAAAAGGCGAAAGCACCCCTTTCGAATACATTGTGATTCGAAAGGCATGAATATGGTAGCTAGGTAACGAATTGATTCAAATGCGGCTATCCTTTCAAAAGCTTCTTTTAGAACCAAAAGCAAGAGGAAAATCTTTCAAAAGCTCTTTTCTAAAGCAAGGCAAGTGGCAACTTATTTGTAAGCTTCTTTCTAAATAAAGATGAGTTGATTGATTTGAAAGCTAGTTAGAGTGGCTTCAATCCCTTTGATTGCATGCCTTTGACACAGCGCCTTTCTCGAATGCATATGTACCAATTGCTTGATACTATGTGCATTGGTTTCAGAATGCGTTCGAAATACCTACTGGGCATGGTGACGGAACCAAACAAAGGAAGTGGCAAAGTTGTAATTCGAAACAAAACTTATTTTATGCCTTTCAAAGTAATTTCTTTTCACCTAACTTGCCCAATTTATCAAATATGACTGGTCTCCATTTCTTTAACCAAATCCTTTTCTAAAAAGGCCGTCGAGTTCAAAATTCACAATTTAAACATTTTAGTCAAATAAGCCCTTCTCCTTGATATATAAAACATTTAAGCCCCTTAACTCAAATAATTTCATAACCATAGTAACACACTGAGAAAAATTCCCCAAAAATCACAACAATTCACTTAATATGTTTTCTAACATATTTAAATTTCAGACCTAAAATTATTATATAATCGCCTTAAATAATTTACCCAATTTTAACTATTTTCTCTCATACAAAATCCATAATAAATCCACAATTACTTAGAAAATTTTAAAACTTGAAACCCACATCTAAAATAATGTTTTTGGTCATATATCAAAAACACAACTCATTTGGATGTCATTTAATAGGTTTTCTGATCTACACATATCATAAAACCCATATAAAATCATATAAATCATCAACAAGCATATAAATCTATTTAAACAACAATAATATGGCATATTACTTGCAAAATAATTCGGACATAATCATGAATTCGGTTTCCATTTTAAAAAATGAGATGTAAATCAAATTATTCACATTGGCTTGGTGTTAAGAAGGTTGAGATTTGCCCTCTGATTAATTTTTTCAAGCTTTCTATTTGATTCCTAGCTTATCTTCTTTTTGATTCCTCTTAATGGTGGCCGGCCGAGCCCGTAGGGTTTTAATTTTGTTTGTGAATGCTAGAATGAATAAGGAATGGAGAATGGAAGGTTTTAGGGTATTAGAATGAAGGATATTTCTATTTTACCTTTATCATATTTCTTCTACTTACTAATTTTCAGTTCTCTTTTGCCTATACATTCATTAAGGCATGACCCCTTATTAATTAACAAATCTCAATCCCTTAACTATTAACAATATTTTATTCAATTTATCCAACTAAACATTCTAAATAATGTTACTCAAAACTAGGGTCATTACATCCAACCACTATACTTGTTGTGTGTTCTATGTTCCTCACTTTAAATTTATTTTCTTCATTTTATTCTGCTCCATTAATATTTGGGAGTTTATGCCAACTTTTGGCAGAAAATCTTGGTGCTTTCACTGAGAACATATTGATCTCATTTTATTTGGATCTATTTTCTACTGTTGGATTGCTTTAATCCACAAATTAGATCCATCCGTATTGTTCTTAAAATCCATGACTACTTCGGTTTCCATATAATATATCATAGGATTAATCGAAGTTATGGCAACATGAAAGGAAAAATCTGCCCCCTCCAGGCCTATTAATGATTTTGAGAACACTGGTTCTCAACACGTTAAAGAGCTCAACCCAATGTTGCTGAAATTTAGATCCCATTAGATATGATAACGCCGGGTGATATGGACATAATGATGAAGGAGATAAACAATAAGATGCATTAAAGTTGGAACGAATCAAGGAACCAGATAAAGGAAAGTCTTGACGTGCTGAACTAGTTAACCCGTAACCGCAGAAGGAACATGAGGGAGTTATCGCCTTTCGATTCAGAAGAGGATGGTTCTTCATCATTCGGAGGATACCACAGAGAGGGGAAGTAGAAAATAAAGAGAAAGGAGACTAGGACTTTGAAAAGCAAGTTGAATACTCAAAGTGCAAGAGTATGGATCAGTACCAATCCATCCTCAAGGATCAGCACCGAACCCTGTAGGCGTGATGTTGGCATAGGAGGCAGTGTTGGTTTGGATAATGATGTTGGTGGTGTAGATGGTCATGTTGCTGATGGCAGAATGTTGAGACTCAAACTGCTGTTGTTGACCTGTTGCGTAGAAATCATAGAAGCAGATCGAGGTCGAACAATTTTCCCAGAGATAGGAGAATCCAGGTAACATGGAACTAATCGAGACTATTTATAGGGCCAAAAATTCAAGGCATGCCATGATTATTGCCATCCAAAAGATTAGGTAAAGCCAGAATCGTTGGCTGATGTGGTGAAGAAGTTAGTAAATGAAAACTAGTAAAGGAAAAATAATGAACGAGGGTCTTCTCTCAATAGAAACCTGTTCACCAAAGAAATATTACATAAGGAATATCCCTAAAGGTTCATTGTTTCGAAAATGCCATCTTAGAACGGGATGACAGCTTTTAGACAGCATCTGATAAAGTAAGAATGACATGTGGACAAAGCCAGGACAACGGATGCTGTGAGATGTATACGTTTTTCAATATTTATTGAAAGTGTAGCTATGATGTGGTTCACCCATCTTCCACCGTGATCCATATCATCATTTGATCAGTTGGCAAGGAAGTTTGTCGAACAGTTTCTTTTACATGCTACCCAATTGAAAGATGTGTTGTCATTATCAAACATTTTCCACAGTACTGGAGAATTGTGTAAAGACTTTTTGAGTAACGCAAAGGTCATTAATAGCTTTGATCGAAGGGATGCATCCAGATACTGATTTTAGAAGATGGTTAAAGATGAAACCCCCGGCGACTATGGATGTCATGACCACTCTACACTACCGATGCTTATATAAGCGAATATTACGCCGCTATAGCATCCGGTCGATGTAGGACGGTTGCTAAGGGAAGCAAATAGAAATAACGAAGAGGAATAGAAAAGAAGCGAAGAGAATAGAAGAGAAAGGAAAAATATAAAACATCAAACAATCACATAACCTATGGTATATCTTACTATGCATTAGATAAAATATAATAGTCATTACAGACATATAACAGGCGAGACAATAATAACTACATAAACCACAAAATCAGAGTACATAGGCTCATACAGTTATACAAAATAGTAATTGAGTTTATACAAATGATAAATAAATTCACTGAAAATCTGTCTCTAATAATATCAAGTCAACACTATCAAGGCTCCATAGTGTCACACAACGGAATATACAATAATAAGCTTAGTATATAAGTATGAGAAAGCAATATCTCATGCTAGTCCATCTATAGAACTCCATGTGTTATTTGCACCTTCTATCTAGTCTACTCATTTAAGAGTACTCGAAATAATAAGAAACAAAGCATAAAACCTTGAGTCAGAAAAAAATCTGATGTGAGCGGTAAATGATCTCAAAATACAATAAAAGTCGATATAATATGTGGAATAGAGGGTATGGAGAATCATACCTGACCCGTCCCTACATGCACAGAGTTAGATCATATAAGAGATATAAGCTACTCCATGATAGTCATCATGGTGTCATATACATCAAAGTACTAAGGGTGTCTAGATATTTGCATCTATAATATCTACATCGTGTGACGTCCCCAAGGTGAAGGACAACCAACCAAAATAGCATCCATCATCCATCCTCACATCCACTCACTCAGTGCATTGGACATATGATACTCATATGGCCCCATCATCTGGTCAAGGACTACTCAACGTCCTAGTTTGTGAGTACTCGAATCCATACCACTCAGTAGACCATGAACTAGACTATCCATCTGATAGTCTTGGGTACAGTGGATCCAAACATCATGCGATCCAAGGGCCATCGTCACCCAAGTGAGCATCTTGACATACCCTTGCTTTATAAGTAACATCGAAACCTCTTAATGTCAATGATCCCTTTTCACACGTCAAACGCAGAGCTTATCTTGGAACCGTCCTTACGACTTCTGTCTGAAGTTATCGTACTACTTAGGCAACCATCGTAAGTCATAGTGTCATCATGTGTCCCGTAACTTGGTCCTAACAGTTTCATCAATCCAACTCATCTATGCCAACTCCGCATCCCGAAGTACAACTATCCATCGTCGAAGCCATCACTTCCCATCATCGAATCATCATTTTCGAATCATGAAGTCATCGCGTCAAAGCATCGCATCCCTACTTCGGTGCCAGTACTTATCATCAAAGATTTATAGCATCAAATCAAATTTCGAATGGACGAACCATCACATCATGCTCTTTGAAGCTTCTCCATTGTCCACGTCAAAATCGACCATCATCAATAGTGGTAGATATCGACAACTCCATTGTAGTCCATAACAACCACTTTGGTTGTGTGCTTAGCCAAAAAGGGCTAAGTACAAACCAAATGAAAATGTTTGACATCTACACTAGAATCCAAAGCACATCCCCAAGTCCATCCTTCATCTTCAGATCAATTGACATGCACGAAACTCTTTACATGAAATCCTATCCTATAGGATATTTTCTAATCCTATATAATCTTCGAATGGCGTTTTCAACCAACTAACAAATAAGCGGACATGCAACCAACAAGCATAGAAATGTCTGTAATAACATACATACTTCAATAGTAACACAATACAATACATCAAGTAACCGATGTGGGATAAATATCAGTAATAACCTAAATCTATCGATATCATCGAAATATCATGCCAATGGGAAAAATGTGATATTTAATTCAAAGCCATTTAAAAACACTTATCAATTCTTTTAGAAAATAAGAAATAGGTTTAAGTATCTTAGAAATCACATTTTAAAGTTTGAAATCATTTCAAAATGTTGTTTTAATACTATTGAAACAACCCATAATTTTCGATAATTAAAATATTGAATTCAATAAGATTTTGTAATTTAATATTGGAAGGAATTAAAATTTGTGGTTTATTAATGAGAAATAACTAATTTAATGTTAAAATGTCAATTCAAGACAATTGATAACTACTTTAATGCATGCCCAATTAATTGAAATGATTGTAAAGTTAAAATTGGTTATAAGTTCTAAATAAAGAAATAGAGTTTAACAATGTAAATTTAATATAGAAAATGACTAATTGAATGAGATATCAAATAATTATAATAAATTGTAAAATTGCATTGGTTAGAAACTATAAATATTAAGATAAAATCAATGTGAAGTTATCTGTGTTGTTAGTTAAAAGTAAACTTGGAAATATGTTTAAATTGGCAAATTGTAACAATGGTTAATTAATCCATTGAAATTTAATTAGTTATAAATGGTAAATAAGGGAATAAATTAAATGTTATAATTAATTGGTGAAATAATATGTAATTCATTGTAATTGGGAAAAAATCTGGGTGGTGTAAGTAGTTATAACATTTTTTTGAAGATAATAAACTTATAAGTGTAATTAAAGCAAGAAAAGGTGACAATTGTTATATGTTATTTATTTAATCAATCTGTTGAATTTAATTTGGAAAAAATTGCGATTGAATGTAATTAAATATTACATTAATGTAAATTAAGATGAAATTGGAGAATATTAATGTAATAAGATATAAACCAATGCTAACCATGCCCATAGGGTAATGATTGATTTTAATAATAGATTTTAATATAAAAATGGAATAATTTAAGAAATAAATGTTGGAATATGAAATGAATAGTAAATAGTTGGGTATAATGAGAATACGTTTGAGATCTGATATCGAATATAAATTGCAATAATAGTTGTTGGAATCCTTTAATTGAAAAGAAAAGACAAGTGCATTGTAATTAATAAGTTCAACATAAGAACTTACATTTTAAATTAAATTAAGATAAAGACTCTAATGAAAATTTAATTATTGACTTGAAAAGAATAAATTGTATGTTTGCTTCTAATCAGAATAACAAATGTTCAATTTGTATAAAGGATGGAGTAAAGGTTTTAATGTAGGAATAACATAAGTCGTTATTTGAATGCATCTTAGAGAAGTTAATTTTCAATAAGATAAAAACATGTACTTTGTAAATAGTGTATAAATTTTGTTATATATGAAATTTTATAAAACTTGTTTGAATTGGTATAAATGAAAAGAAAATAGTGTTTATAACTAGAATTTGTTGAAATTAGTAATGAAATGAATTGGAATTAGATTTTTTGAAATGTTTCAATTAAAATAAAACATAAATAAAATTGTAATGAATGAGTTAATATAGAAACTTGCATTTTGTGTCAATATGGAATGAACATTTTAATAAAAACATTGCATGTTTTGAGATGTATGAAAATAAAACTTTTGTATTGAATAAGTATGATTCTTGAAAAAAAAAATTGAATTTGGGATACACACACATTAATATGCAAGTTTTTAAATATATCAAAGGGGTGGAATCAATTAGACTTATCTTTAATTAACAATTGCACATTAATTACACATGTTCACGTAAATTTATTTTTCCATTTGATATATAGTTAAAACTTGTAAATTTGCTGATTAATGCGACCGTTACAGTAATTAAAAAAGTAAAATAAATCATTTTATAATGCATAGATAGATATATATTCATTAATTAACAAAATTGGTCAGCGTAACATAAATAAATGGATAGATTGATTGGTTGATTAATTAATTAATTGATTGGTTGTGTGCACATATATTAACGTAAAATAAATGTTTTAGTAAAGAATTAAATGATAAATATGTGTATATTTGGGTTTGTTGAAGTGAATGAATAGGATTAAGTTTTGGAAGTTGGATCCCAATGGTCTGTTTATAGTATATAAGTGGTCCCTTCATTTACTTTGCATTTATTATCACATCCACATTCTCTTTCTTTTCATTTTCAAGTTCTCCATGTCAGTTTTCATTTGAGCATCCATTTAATTATTAGATTACTCATTCGCTTCTTATTAATTAATAATTTCCTCATTTTTTTCTCATTTGTTTGTTTGCTCCTTTCAAGTTCTTTACATGAAGTTTTTTCCTTTTCTTTTTCCATTTTTAATGTGAACATCTAAATTAATTTTCATGCCATCTAATTAGCATTTACTATTCTACATTTCTAATGTTTATTTTTTTTCATGCGTTATTAGTTCTTGTAGTTTTCTTTCATTAGCAACTCTTTCTTCTGAAGCTTCATATTAAAGAACGGAAGATTTATTTTTATCTTTATAAATATATTTATTCCTTTACTTTACCCCTTTCAATACTACTATTTTAAGGCTGTTCATATTCTTACTTTATTTCAATTACTAGTTTATTTACATATATTTTATTAGCTTCTCATTTGTTTACATCTTCATCAGTGTAGCCTCATTTCATTTTTTCAAATCTCCTTTTTTTTCTCTCTCATTTTTTTCCTTTTAGCAAATCTCCTGTAGCTTCATTCCTACAAACAAACTTCCATCATATTTTTTCTTTCTATCTCTCTTCATTTTCCTCCTCCATTTTTTTTCTTCCTCAAATCTAAATTTTTCCTTTTTCTCAAAGCTTCCATTTTTCTTATTCTTATTCTACAAATATTCTTCTTCTTTTTCAAAGCTTCATTCTCTTTTTGATTCTTATTCTTTAAATTTGCTTCTTCTTTTCCAAACATTCTTCTTTTTCCAAATCCTTTTCTTCAAATCCAAATCTATACACTGCCTCTTCAAAAACTTTCTAAAAATATATATAAGATTAAGATAGTAAGGAAATAAATCAAAAAGAGAAAATAGTAGCGGATCCAAATCCGACTAGAAGAGGGAAATCCATAATGTGAGTGTTTTAACCCACTCACAATTACTAAATTATCTTATGTTAGTTAAATTAAATTTATGATGTGATTAGAAATTGATTGGTTGATGTTTGGTATGTTTTAAATTGCCATTCCAGTTAAGTATGACCTTTGTTGCATTTAATCATCATTTAATTTAATATTGAATTTGATTGTCAATTTAATACATGTTAATGATAATCAGTTGTCTATTAATGTTTATTGGTTGATTTGGATGATGGTTGTTTGATTGTTGATGCGGGATGGCTGAATGTTATATTTTATATTGTTATAACATGGTAAGTCCCCTATGGATTGAAATGATACATTCCCGAACAATCATATAGAATAGGAGAAAATCATTATAGGTTGAAATGATTAACCTAAGCGATTTTCATTGATTTGGAATTTAGGATTGCGAGTTGAAATAATATATACCCGTAAATTTAAATTTTTGCGGATTGAAATGATAAATATCTGTATCACTTGACGGTAGGATAGGAAATTATATACGGACATTGGATTAATTAAACTAAACGATTTTAAAACCCTTAAATCCTGAATTGGATTAAATGATATTTTAAAGGAAATTGATTTATATAAATTGAATTACTTTGAAAAAACCAAGTTTGAAGATTGGAATTGAAAATTGGTTTAAATCGAAATTATAAAGTATTTTAATCTATTTTAAATCTATTTAAAGTATCTTAACCCATTTTATCTATTTGATCTATTTAAGACTATATTAAACTATTCTAATCTATTTTAAATTAAATTAATGTATTTTAATCTATTTAAATTATATTAATCCATTTTAATCTATTTTGAACTATATTAACCTGTTATTTTAGACCATCTTAAACTATTTTTAAGACTATTTTAAACTACCTAAACTATTTTCTAAATTTCAAGTTTTGTAAAGTGGAAACTTTATATTTAAATCCTTGATTTGTAAGTAGAATATGATTAAATGATGTTATAACATAAGTAGAAATTTAGATGACATATTTGAGGAATATGATGACTTTAAATGAGGATTTAATCTATTATTTTTGAAATATGAATTCGAAAGTGTATGATTTCAAATGTGATATAATTTCGAAAGTAAATATGGTTTCAAAACTGATATGGTTTTGAGAATATGATATTTTGATATAAATTTTATATCATTTTTGAAAATATAAAAGAACAATCCAATGTGAAACAAGCGTTTGGTTGTTAAAGAGATCGGGATCGGATATTGTCATACTCTCTACCAATACCGTAAACCACTTTAACAACTATGTACGTGGTGGAGAATCCAGAATAAAGTAGGATGGTTTTGTGTACAATTCTACATAAGGTATTTATGTAGCCCTGACTCCTGTGAGTCAGTTTAGATGTGACTAAAACATGAGCCACGCCGGGCCAAGTGAGGTCATTCCTCCAATTGGACACATTTCTTTGATACCATATTATGACTTTGTGATGATTTGATGACCATCCCTTGATTTTGATTATGGGAGTGTGTTCCAAGGTGGGCGGTAGTAGCTGCTATGCGTTACCACCAGTCTAGATCCGCAATCGGTATATCTACAGTGGCATTGCCTCGAGCGTCGTGTTCACATGCCCTAGTGTGCCTTCTACGAGTTTGGTTTGTATCATACCTATAGAGTGCCCTCTGATAGTTTTTCAGTTTACGAAGGAATTATGACACTGTATAGACTATGGAAATATATAAAAATGTGTTAAGAGAGATACGGGTAATGCCTTAACGCTATTTTAATACTTTACTTTACTGTAGACACTATTATAATAGCGTATTGTACTACAAGTAGATAGTTTAACGTATCCTTAGAAGATGGTAATCCCGAACATCTCTTAAGTTATTACACTCACGTTAGACACTAGATAGGAGATGTCACACCCTATAAACATCTCTGATGCCGTTACACTCTTATTTATTTACTGTTGATTTTACTTACATAAGATCTTTTAGTTCTGACTCGAGTGTTTTGTCTTTTCAATTCGCTCGGATCGGTCTGAGCTTTTCAGTTTATTGAAGACTTCTTTTGGAGAACGAAGACGAAAATTTAATACTATTATTATTATATTCTTACCAGTACACCATGTTATTCCACTTTGTTCTTATTTATTTCTGATGTATGTAACTCTGAACAGTATTATAAAAGTATAATCAATGTTATTTTGTAAACAGCTTCATGAACCGTTTAGTTGATTATTATATTTTGTCATTCCACTGCGAGATTCTGTATTTGTTTCTCTTTCTTTCTCTGCTTTTTCTTATTTACCCCATAACATTCCTGCATTTTGAATGGTTTGAATTTGACATGTGTGGCTTATCGCCGATTTAAACCGTCCAAAAAAGTGGGTTGTTACAGTTGGTATCAGAGCTTTGGTGTAACGATCCTGAATTTTGAACAATTTAAATTGTGGATATTTAATTTATTTTAAATATTTAAATGATAATTTGACTTAAATTTCATATTATCAGAATAAATTGGCGATTAAATTTTTGAATTTAATCTATTTAAAGTTGAATAGAAATTTGAATTTAACTTTGAAGTTTGAAATTGAATATTGAAATTGTATTTTGAATTCAAACAAATGACTTAGAAAAAAAAATAGTTTGGATTTACGAATTATGTTTATGAAAATTTATAAATAGATGTTGATAGTTGAACTTTAAAACGTTTCTATGTTTATTAGAAAAAAAAATTTATACAAAACAAAATTTAATTCAAAATAAAAATAAAAATACAAATATATATATATATATATATAAATAAATAAATAAATAAAAGAAAATAAAAATAAAATAAAATAAATAAAGGAATACGCATAGTTAAAATAAAAAAATTCAAACAACATAATTTTAACAAAACAAAAACAAAGCAAAGAAATAACAAAAAAATTAATTGAATTTAAATTGAAAAAAAAAAGAGAAAAAGATAAAAAAAATAAAAAAAATAATAAGTATACATTACCTTACTTTGATCGGCTGTAAACACGCCTTGATTCACGCCGTAAACCATACCCAAATTCACGTTCTCTTCCCCATAAAACACGACACCCCTTCCTCCATCAGTTCATACGAAAAAAGAAAAAAAAAGAAAAGAAAAAAATGGCGTCTTCGTCTTCCTTCAACCATTAGGGCTTCAAGGCGTTCGTCGCCGCCTCTGATTGCTCAAAGATTTCTGCTTCAATTCGATTCGTCTCTCGTTCGCCTTCACAAAATTGGGGGCTTCGACCTTGTTTAGATTGTGCTGTGCTCAGTACTCTTCGGCTGTTTCGATTATTAAAGGTGAGTTTTTTTTACTCACGATTGATTTTAATACTAGTTCTTAAATTTGTGGAATTGAATGCTTGGTTGCATGCTATGTTTTTGGGTGTTATCTGTTATCATTGGCTTGGTTACTTGAATCTGAACTAACAAGAACAGATGTTTTGTGAATTTTCGTTTAAACTGTTAAGGACAGATGCTATTTGCTGTCACTTGCTCGATTTGCTTGAATTTTCAACTGATGAGAACAGATGCATTTAAATTGATAATAACAGATGCTTTGTATAAAAAACAGATGCTGTAATTTTTTTTTTAAACTGTTAAGAACAGATTCTACCCAATTTTGTTTTTAAAACTAATAAGAACGGATGCTATTTAAATTTTAATTTAACTGATGAGAACAGATGTTATAAATTTTATTTTTAAATTGATAAGAACAGATGTTATATTGATTTTATTTATGACCTGATGAGTGCAGATAACTCACATCACGGATCTATTTGTTACCACCTGATCTTTTGCCTTTCACTGAGCTATTTGTTACCACTTGAGTCTTGTTCGTTCATATAGCTTTGTTGTATTTGAATCCATGTTTGGTTTTGACTGTGTGATCTGCACTTTACTCCTGTTGGTTCCACTCCACTTAAATATTCATGCATGTATGTATATCCATCGAGTTGTTTCATGTGCACGCACTATCCTCCACCGTGTTTCAGTTCGCATCGTCTTGGTTCTAATTTACGCATGACATGTATGCATTTATACCTTGTCAACTGTAAAAAAAAACGAAGAGGAAAACTGGTTTAAAATTTTGCATTGGTGATTGCTGTAGTTTCATGTTTTACCTCTCGGTCTGTGAAGATGTATATAAACTACTTTGTAGCTCGATAGTCTGCATTCTTTAGTGGAACATTGTTTTGGTACCGATTTTGAGTGTTGGTGGATTTAGTGAACGGGAGTTATTGATGAACTATTTTTATCTTTGTTTATGCGCACTCAGTTACTCATTGTGAATTATCTTTTGTCTTGAAATTGATCATGCAATGCCCAGATTGCCTTGAAATTCATCTCGCACCTGTGCCTTGAAATGTTTCAGATTTTCCCCTATGGTTCATTTTTGCTTGCATACTTTCAAAACACTCCCTCATTTTTTTTCCTGATACCTGACTCTGTTCAACTTTTATTTTGCCGAGCCTTGGAGATTTATCACATCTCCATGCTTACAATTTTGCTTTCATTTGTATCCTATTGTCGTTGCTTTGGGAATTTGGTCACACCCCTGTGTATATTTGTTTAGTGCCTCAAACTCTATCATGCACCATCGATGCTACCTGTACTTTGCTATGTTACGTCCCTGCCTATATGTAATTTGTGGGTTGCCTTAATTTATATTTTTCCTTTATTTGCTTATAATCTGGAAATTGGACACACATCCTATATCTAGTTTCTTTGACTTGTACATGATCTGTTTGCATGTTGCTGTTGCATGCTGACTGCTGCATGTTTGTTTGCTTCATGTTTTGTTCAAGTTGGCACTAGTTTTGCCTTGAGCATTTTCTTTGCAGTGATTTGTCCGATTTGCGCTTGCACACGTGTTGGCGAGGCAGTGCACATGTGTGCAAAATATACGTGTGTACTGCAGCCACACGGGATTGACAGAAATTAAAAATTTGAAGTTGTTAATAATAAAAATCCATAATAGATTTTAAATTGATTCATGTGATTCGTCATCTCTGTTACCATTTTATTCAGTTCATTACAAATTTATTTACTTGAGTTAAGATTAATCCTGACTCGAGTGTTTTGTGTTTTGCAATTAACGCTCGGGTCAGACCGAGTATTTTTACAGCTTGAAGATTTTCAGGCCGCGAAGTTAGAGAGAGAGGGGAAAGCACTTCACTGAAGTTTTTCGAAATTTTTTTTTTCTTTGTGCTCTAAAAGATATATATATATATATATAGATAAATTGTTCCGCTGTATAAAAATTTAATGCATTGTACAAACTCTGATGTATGTAAGAAAAATTCATTTATAAATAATATTATGATTATTCTGTGATTCTGTGGCTGATTCTGTTTAAACTCTATAAACTGACTAACAATCCGTCATTTTGAACGTTTCTAGTTGGTTTAATTACCGACTAGAGGCGGTCAGAGCGGCGGGTCGTTACAAAAGTGGTATCAGAGCTTTGGTTTACTCAAAGCTCAGTTTATGATGTTTAATATGAATAGTTACTAGAACCACTATAAAGAAAGTGCTTTTCAAATTTAAAGAAGTTAAAAATTGTTTTCTTTAAAATAAAAGGTATTTTGAAAATTAGAATTATTTTGAAAATTCCCCTCTCTAAAATGTGAGTTTGCGATAGTTCTCTTCGGTGAGGTCTTATTAGATTTGAGTTTCGATCGTTCGGAAACTCATTATCGAATTATTGAGATCTATGAAAAATGAAATATGAGTTAAGTGAATTAAAGAATTGGTTTAAATTGGTTTAAATCAAATATTTTGAATATTTCGAGTAATAATTGTGAAATAAAATGATATGTTAATTTAGTTATAATCAAGTGGATTATTGAACTATAACTTGGGAATTTAATTCTGGATTCTTTTGAGAAATTGATTTCAAATGTGGTGAAGAATTATTTAGTAAATAAATGAATTATAAGTATTTAACTTATAATATGGATTTTGGGTATATAACTGAGTTATATAAATTGAATTGAATTGAATCAATAAGAAGATTTATAAATCGAAGTTTTATAAATAGAAATGGAATTTGTAAAGATTGTTTATAAATTCGAAACCAATTGAATTTGATAAGTAAATTGTTATAGCTTATTAAAAGAGATATATCCACGATTTTGGACAGTGGGTAATCCTTTAAAAATAAAAATAAGTTGTAGAAATGATGAAATTGGTTGACAAAGCATATTCACGATTTTTGACAGTGAATATATTATTGAATAAAACAGATATGTTTTAGGGAAGTGATATTATGAAATGAAATTTAATTGTTGATTTAACTGTATGAATCAAACTACTTTGATGTGAAGTTTATATTTCAAGTTTAAAACTATTGCCTAAAATAGTTAATGTGGAAATATGAATTTAATGGAACTAAATTGATGAACAATTTACTAAAGAACTAGTTGACTATTTTTGAAATAGAAAGTAAATGCAAAGTCCAAATGAAATTTAGATTTCAAATTTGAAGTTGTCAACACGATAATCCATTATAGGTTTAAATAGATTCAGTGATGAATTTGAATTTAAACGTGTGGAGAATTAAATTAAGTGAAAAACTTAATATTGAAAAGTTTGAAATCGGTTTAAAACCAATATTGTGAAAAGAATGAGGGATTCAAACTTTGAATTAAGTTGAGGTTGAAAAGTTAATAGTTTTAAAGATGTTTTAAAATGCATTAACTATTGAATACATAGATTTCAACATTCAATTGTTGAAATAGACGTTTTCGAGAAAAATTAAGGAAATGGTAGACTATAACACTATTGTTATAGTAAATGGTTTCCGGAAGGAAATGTTGTTTATAGTATTGGGATTTATATATCTATCTTAAATCCGAATCCCTATACTAGTGATTTTGAGTTGTCGTAACGATGTTTTACGCAACATTCATTTTAACTCAAATAAATGTGTTTAAAAGAATGATTTCCTTACAGAATGAAATATATACTTAATTTTGATTCAAGTATATAGAATATTTTCAAAGTGTTGAAAATGAAAGAATTTGTGAATTACTTATTATTGAATAAGTATGGAAATGTTTTCCAATATGAAATGAAAGGTTTGAAATTTTATCTTTTAAAGATAAATTGAGAAATGAGTATTTGAAATTAGTTTCAAATGGCTAAGTGTGAAAATTTTATATCTTGTAAAGATATTATTTTGAGAAATGTGAACAATTAGTTCAACTTGGAAATTTTTCAAAGAATTGAATTTTGAGTTAAATTGAGTTTAACTTTGACACCAAAAACAATATAAGTTCAACTTTGAATTTTGGATAGTCGATTGGGATTGTATGTCTAACATTGTGAATTGATGACATAGCATTTGATCTCTATTAAATATATATCTGTGGTGGCGGAGAATTTATTCTTTTAGCTTAACACCCTTCTCTGAGACGTACGAGCTTAGAGGTTATATATCGATAGACATCAATTATGTGTTGAGAATTGACGATGTAACGTGAAATCCAAATCGAATGTGAAGTCGATAATGAATTGGATTATGAATGTGAATTAGGTTTGAGATAACCTTAAATTTTCAAATTGATTTAGAGGAAAATTTTAAACGTGATGGAAAATTGGAATCCTCTATTTGTTGTGAATGTGAAATGAGTTTTCGTAACTTATATATGTGAATATAATCGAAAACTATCAGTTTGGAAAGTCATTATTATGAAAATCCTGTGTAGGTTTACATAGATATGATATGTACGAAATGTGAAATGAAGTACTATATGTATATGACATATGTTTTCTAAAAACTGAGGATACGGAAATGTACCTTCCATTTATTATGTGTGAAAGTGATTGGAACTCGGTGGAGTGTCCATTGAAAATCGTAGCTACGCAGAATTCCATTAGTGGAATGTCCAATGGGACTGATATAATATCCCCCACGATGGATCATCGTGTTTGGGATTATGTGATTGATGCTGGCGTAATTCGTGGGGCGTGATGCCTACAGTTACAAGCGATTCCACTGAGATAGTGGCGCAACCGCCGAGTAAACTGCGATCTGGAAACCGAAGCGAAATTCGAGGGGCGTGATGCCTAAGGCTACGAGCGATTCTACTGAGATAGTAGCGTAACCGCCGTGTGGACCGCGATCTAAGGCGACAACCATGGCGAAATTCAGGAGTGATGAGAAATCTGAGATTACAAGCGATTCTACTGAGATAGTAGCGTAACCGCCGGGTAAATTGTGATCCATGGGGGAACGGGCTTTCCATATCCATTTTTAAAGGAATTTTTAAAAAGTATTTTCACTGGGAGTTGAAGCAAGTATGTTTAGTACTTGGAGATTTTTAGTCTTGCGTCTGATCAGCGTATGCCTAAAGTCTGTGAGAACGACGATGGACTTGTTAAACTTTGAGTTATCAAGTATTTTCAAAAACTTTGGATGGAAAATCAATAATCTGAAATTAGAATTACATAATTCTAACTTAATGAATTAAGGAAGAAGATCTTTTTGAATATCTTGAAAGTCCACAGCTTTTGGAAAAGATATATTATGCAAATATTTAGCATGAAAGATTTCAAGTTTAAAAATCTGAGTTTTGTAAGTCAAAAATTTGGTAAAAGACTTTTGAGTCTTGATTATTGAAATTGATAAACAAAACTAGTAAATGAAATAAATGGAATGAATTCTATATTTATTTGCGAGTTTGAAACTTGGTAAAATTATGTAGGGTATAAATATCGGTGAGATTTTAGCAATCGTTTTTCCTAACTTATAATTTCGGGACGAAATTCTTTTAAGTAGGGAAGATTGTAACGATCCTGAATTTTGAACAATTTAAATTGTGGATATTTAATTTATTTTAAATATTTAAATGATAATTTGACTTAAATTTCATATTATCAGAATAAATTGGCGATTAAATTTTTGAATTTAATCTATTTAAAGTTGAATAGAAATTTGAATTTAACTTTGAAGTTTGAAATTGAATATTGAAATTGTATTTTGAATTCAAACAAATGACTTAGAAAAAAAAAATAGTTTGGATTTACGAATTATGTTTATGAAAATTTATAAATAGATGTTGATAGTTGAACTTTAAAACGTTTCTATGTTTATTAGAAAAAAAAATTATACAAAACAAAATTTAATTCAAAATAAAAATAAAAATAAAAATATATATATATAAATAAATAAATAAATAAATAAAATAAAAATAAAATAAAATAAATAAAGGAATACGCATAGTTAAAATAAAAAAAATCAAACAACATAATTTTAACAAAACAAAAACAAAGCAAAGAAATAACAAAAAAATTAATTGAATTTAAATTGAAAAAAAAAAGAGAAAAAGATAAAAAAATAAATAAAATAATAAGTATACATTACCTTACTTTGATCGGCTGTAAACACGCCTTGATTCACGCCGTAAACCATACCCAAATTCACGTTCTCTTCCCCATAAAACACGACACCCCTTCCTCCATCAGTTCATACGAAAAAAAAAAAAAAAAAAAAATGGCGTCTTCGTCTTCCTTCAACCATTAGGGCTTCAAGGCGTTCGTCGCCGCCTCTGATTGCTCAAAGATTTCTGCTTCAATTCGATTCGTCTCTCGTTCGCCTTCACAAAATTGGGGGCTTCGACCTTGTTTAGATTGTGCTGTGCTCAGTACTCTTCGGCTGTTTCGATTATTAAAGGTGAGTTTTTTTTTACTCACGATTGATTTTAATACAAGTTCTTAAATTTGTGGAATTGAATGCTTGGTTGCATGCTATGTTTTTGGGTGTTATCTGTTATCATTGGCTTGGTTACTTGAATCTGAACTAACAAGAACAGATGTTTTGTGAATTTTCGTTTAAACTGTTAAGGACAGATGCTATTTGCTGTCACATGCTCGATTTGCTTGAATTTTCAACTGATGAGAACAGATGTGTTTAAATTGATAATAACATATGCTTTGTATAAAAAACAGATGCTGTAAAAAAAAATTTAAACTGTTAAGAACAGATTCTACCCAATTTTGTTTTTAAAACTAATAAGAGCAGATGCTATTTAAATTTTAATTTAACTGATGAGAACAGATGTTATAAATTTTATTTTTAAATTGATAAGAACAGATGTTATATTGATTTTATTTATAAACTGATGAGTGCAGATAACTCACATCACGGATCTATTTGTTACCACCTGATCTTTTGCCTTTCACTGAGCTATTTGTTACCACTTGAGTCTTGTTCGTTCATATAGCTTTGTTGTATTTGAATCCATGTTTGGTTTTGACTGTGTGATCTGCACTTTACTCCTGTTGGTTCCACTCCACTTAAATATTCATGCATGTATGTATATCCATCGAGTTGTTTCATGTGCACGCACTATCCTCCACCGTGTTTCAGTTCGCATCGTCTTGGTTCTAATTTACGCATGACACGTATGCATTTATACCTTGTCAACTGTAAAAAAAAACGAAGAGGAAAACTGGTTTAAAATTTTGCTTTGGTGATTGCTGTAGTTTCATGTTTTACCTCTCGGTCTGTGAAGATGTATATAAACTACTTTGTAGCTCGATAGTCTGCATTCTTTAGTGGAACATTGTTTTGGTACCGATTTTGAGTGTTGGTGGATTTAGTGAACGGGAGTTATTGATGAACTATTTTTATCTTTGTTTATGCGCACTCAGTTACTCATTGTGAATTATCTTTTGTCTTGAAATTGATCATGCAATGCCCAGATTGCCTTGAAATTCATCTCGCACCTGTGCCTTGAAATGTTTCAGATTTTCCCCTATGGTTCATTTTTGCTTGCATACTTTCAAAACACTCCTCATTTTTTTTCCTGATACCTGACTCTGTTCAACTTTTATTTTGCCGAGCCTTGGAGATTTATCACATCTCCATGCTTACAATTTTGCTTTCATTTGTATCCTATTGTCGTTGCTTTGGGAATTTGGTCACACCCCTATGTATATTTGTTTAGTGCCTCAAACTCTATCATGCACCATCGATGCTACCTGTACTTTGCTATGTTACGTCCCTGCCTATATGTAATTTGTGGGTTGCCTTAATTTATATTTTTCCTTTATTTGCTTATAAACTGGAAATTGGACACACATCCTATATCTAGTTTCTTTGACTTGTACATGATCTGTTTGCATGTTGCTGTTGCATGCTGACTGCTGCATGTTTGTTTGCTTCATGTTTTGTTCAAGTTGGCACTAGTTTTGCCTTGAGCATTTTCTTTGCAGTGATTTGTCCGATTTGCGCTTGCACACGTGTTGGCGAGGCAGTGCACATGTGTGCAAAATATACGTGTGTACTGCAGCCACACGGGATTGACAGAAATTAAAAATTTGAAGTTGTTAATAATAAAAATCCATAATAGATTTTAAATTGATTCATGTGATTCGTCATCTCTGTTACCATTTTATTCAGTTCATTACAAATTTATTTACTTGAGTTAAGATTAATCCTGACTCGAGTGTTTTGTGTTTTGCAATTAACGCTCGGGTCAGACCGAGTATTTTTACAGCTTGAAGATTTTCAGGCCGCGAAGTTAGAGAGAGAGGGGAAAGCACTTCACTGAAGTTTTTCGAAATTTTTTTTTTCTTTGTGCTCTAAAAGATATATATATATATATATATAGATAAATTGTTCCGCTGTATAAAAATTTAATGCATTGTACAAACTCTGATGTATGTAAGAAAAATTCATTTATAAATAATATTATGATTATTCTGTGATTCTGTGGCTGATTCTGTTTAAACTCTATAAACTGACTAACAATCCGTCATTTTGAACGTTTCTAGTTGGTTTAATTACCGACTAGAGGCGGTCAGAGCGGCGGGTCGTTACAAAAGTGGTATCAGAGCTTTGGTTTACTCAAAGCTCAGTTTATGATGTTTAATATGAATAGTTACTAGAACCACTATAAAGAAAGTGCTTTTCAAATTTAAAGAAGTTAAAAATTGTTTTCTTTAAAATAAAAGGTATTTTGAAAATTAGAATTATTTTGAAAATTCCCCTCTCTAAAATGTGAGTTTGCGATAGTTCTCTTCGGTGAGGTCTTATTAGATTTGAGTTTCGATCGTTCGGAAACTCATTATCGAATTATTGAGATCTATGAAAAATGAAATATGAGTTAAGTGAATTAAAGAATTGGTTTAAATTGGTTTAAATCAAATATTTTGAATATTTCGAGTAATAATTGTGAAATAAAATGATATGTTAATTTAGTTATAATCAAGTGGATTATTGAACTATAACTTGGGAATTTAATTCTGGATTCTTTTGAGAAATTGATTTCAAATGTGGTGAAGAATTATTTAGTAAATAAATGAATTATAAGTATTTAACTTATAATATGGATTTTGGGTATATAACTGAGTTATATAAATTGAATTGAATTGAATCAATAAGAAGATTTATAAATCGAAGTTTTATAAATAGAAATGGAATTTGTAAAGATTGTTTATAAATTCGAAACCAATTGAATTTGATAAGTAAGTTGTTATAGCTTATTAAAAGAGATATATCCACGATTTTGGACAGTGGGTAATCCTTTAAAAATAAAAATAAGTTGTAGAAATGATGAAATTGGTTGACAAAGCATATTCACGATTTTTGACAGTGAATATATTATTGAATAAAACAGATATGTTTTAGGGAAGTGATATTATGAAATGAAATTTAATTGTTGATTTAACTGTATGAATCAAACTACTTTGATGTGAAGTTTATATTTCAAGTTTAAAACTATTGCCTAAAATAGTTAATGTGGAAATATGAATTTAATGGAACTAAATTGATGAACAATTTACTAAAGAACTAGTTCACTATTTTTGAAATAGAAAGTAAATGCAAAGTCCAAATGAAATTTAGATTTCAAATTTGAAGTTGTCAACACGATAATCCATTATAGGTTTAAATAGATTCAGTGATGAATTTGAATTTAAACGTGTGGAGAATTAAATTAAGTGAAAAACTTAATATTGAAAAGTTTGAAATCGGTTTAAAACCAATATTGTGAAAAGAATGAGGGATTCAAACTTTGAATTAAGTTGAGGTTGAAAAGTTAATAGTTTTAAAGATGTTTTAAAATGCATTAACTATTGAATACATAGATTTCAACATTCAATTGTTGAAATAGACGTTTTCGAGAAAAATTAAGGAAATGGTAGACTATAACACTATTGTTATAGTAAATGGTTTCCGGAAGGAAATGTTGTTTATAGTATTGGGATTTATATATCTATCTTAAATCCGAATCCCTATACTAGTGATTTTGAGTTGTCGTAACGATGTTTTACGCAACATTCATTTTAACTCAAATAAATGTGTTTAAAAGAATGATTTCCTTACAGAATGAAATATATACTTAATTTTGATTCAAGTATATAGAATATTTTCAAAGTGTTGAAAATGAAAGAATTTGTGAATTACTTATTATTGAATAAGTATGGAAATGTTTTCCAATATGAAATGAAAGGTTTGAAATTTTATCTTTTAAAGATAAATTGAGAAATGAGTATTTGAAATTAGTTTCAAATGGCTAAGTGTGAAAATTTTATATCTTGTAAAGATATTATTTTGAGAAATGTGAACAATTAGTTCAACTTGGAAATTTTTCAAAGAATTGAATTTTGAGTTAAATTGAGTTTAACTTTGACACCAAAAACAATATAAGTTCAACTTTGAATTTTGGATAGTCGATTGGGATTGTATGTCTAACATTGTGAATTGATGACATAGCATTTGATCTCTATTAAATATATATCTGTGGTGGCGGAGAATTTATTCTTTTAGCTTAACACCCTTCTCTGAGACGTACGAGCTTAGAGGTTATATATCGATAGACATCAATTATGTGTTGAGAATTGACGATGCAACGTGAAATCCAAATCGAATGTGAAGTCGATAATGAATTGGATTATGAATGTGAATTAGGTTTGAGATAACCTTAAATTTTCAAATCGATTTAGAGGAAAATTTTAAACGTGATGGAAAATTGGAATCCTCTATTTGTTGTGAATGTGAAATGAGTTTTCGTAACTTATATATGTGAATATAATCGAAAACTATCAGTTTGTAAAGTCATTATTATGAAAATCCTGTGTAGGTTTACATAGATATGATATGTACGAAATGTGAAATGAAGTACTATATGTATATGACATATGTTTTCTAAAAACTGAGGATATGGAAATGTACCTTCCATTTATTATGTGTGAAAGTGATTGGAACTCGGTGGAGTGTCCATTGAAAATCGTAGCTACGCAGAATTCCATTAGTGGAATGTCCAATGGGACTGATATAATATCCCCCACGATGGATCATCGTGTTTGGGATTATGTGATTGATGCTGGCGTAATTCGTGGGGCGTGATGCCTACAGTTACAAGCGATTCCACTGAGATAGTGGCGCAACCGCCGAGTAAACTGCGATCTGGAAACCGAAGCGAAATTCGAGGGGCGTGATGCCTAAGGCTACGAGCGATTCTACTGAGATAGTAGCGTAACCGCCGTGTGGACCGCGATCTAAGGCGACAACCATGGCGAAATTCAGGAGTGATGAGAAATCTGAGATTACAAGCGATTCTACTGAGATAGTAGCGTAACCGCCGGGTAAACTGTGATCCATGGGGGAACGGGCTTTCCATATCCATTTTTAAAGGAATTTTTAAAAAGTATTTTCACTGGGAGTTGAAGCAAGTATGTTTAGTACTTGGAGATTTTTAGTCTTGCGTCTGATCAGCGTATGCCTAAAGTCTGTGAGAACGACGATGGACTTGTTAAACTTTGAGTTATCAAGTATTTTCAAAAACTTTGGATAGAAAATCAATAATCTGAAATTAGAATTACATAATTCTAACTTAATGAATTATGGAAGAAGATCTTTTTGAATATCTTGAAAGTCCACAGCTTTTGGAAAAGATATATTATGCAAATATTTAGCATGAAAGATTTCAAGTTTAAAAATCTGAGTTTTGTAAGTCAAAAATTTGGTAAAAGACTTTTGAGTCTTGATTATTGAAATTGATAAACAAAACTAGTAAATGAAATAAATGGAATGAATTCTATATTTATTTGCGAGTTTGAAACTTGGTAAAATTATGTAGGGTATAAATATCGGTGAGATTTTAGCAATCGTTTTTCCTAACTTATAATTTCGGGACGAAATTCTTTTAAGTAGGGGAGATTGTAACGATCCTGAATTTTGAACAATTTAAATTGTGGATATTTAATTTATTTTAAATATTTAAATGATAATTTGACTTAAATTTCATATTATCAGAATAAATTGGCGATTAAATTTTTGAATTTAATCTATTTAAAGTTGAATAGAAATTTGAATTTAACTTTGAAGTTTGAAATTGAATATTGAATATTGAAATTGTATTTTGAATTCAAACAAATGACTTAGAAAAAAAAATAGTTTGGATTTACGAATTATGTTTATGAAAATTTATAAATAGATGTTGATAGTTGAACTTTAAAACGTTTCTATGTTTATTAGAAAAAAAATTTATACAAAACAAAATTTAATTCAAAATAAAAATAAAAATACAAATATATATATATATAAATAAATAAATAAATAAAATAAAATAAAAATAAAATAAAATAAATAAAGGAATACGCATAGTTAAAATAAAAAAATTCAAACAACATAATTTTAACGAAACAAAAACAAAGCAAAGAAATAACAAAAAAATTAATTGAATTTAAATTGAAAAAAAAAAGAGAAAAAGATAAAAAATAAATAAAATAATAAGTATACATTACCTTACTTTGATCGGCTGTAAACACGCCTTGATTCACGCCGTAAACCATACCCAAATTCACGTTCTCTTCCCCATAAAACACGACACCCCTTCCTCCATCAGTTCATACGAAAAAAAAAAAAAAATGGCGTCTTCGTCTTCCTTCAACCATTAGGGCTTCAAGGCGTTCGTCGCCGCCTCTGATTGCTCAAAGATTTCTGCTTCAATTCGATTCGTCTCTCGTTCGCCTTCACAAAATTGGGGGCTTCGACCTTGTTTAGATTGTGTTGTGCTCAGTACTCTTCGGCTGTTTCGATTATTAAAGGTGAGTTTTTTTTACTCACGATTGATTTTAATACAAGTTCTTAAATTTGTGGAATTGAATGCTTGGTTGCATGCTATGTTTTTGGGTGTTATCTGTTATCATTGGCTTGGTTACTTGAATCTGAACTAACAAGAACAGATGTTTTGTGAATTTTCGTTTAAACTGTTAGGGACAGATGCTATTTGCTGTCACTTGCTCGATTTGCTTGAATTTTCAACTGATGAGAACAGATGCGTTTAAATTGATAATAACAGATGCTTTGTATAAAAAACAGATGCTGTAAATTTTTTTTAAAACTGTTAAGAACAGATTCTACCCAATTTTTTTTTTAAAACTAATAAGAACAGATGCTATTTAAATTTTAATTTAACTGATGAGAACAGATGTTATAAATTTTATTTTTAAATTGATAAGAACAGATGTTATATTGATTTTATTTATAAACTGATGAGTGCAGATAACTCACATCACGGATCTATTTGTTACCACCTGATCTTTTGCCTTTCACTGAGCTATTTGTTACCACTTGAGTCTTGTTCGTTCATATAGCTTTGTTGTATTTGAATCCATGTTTGGTTTTGACTGTGTGATCTGCACTTTACTCCTGTTGGTTCCACTCCACTTAAATATTCATGCATGTATGTATATCCATCGAGTTGTTTCATGTGCACGCACTATCCTCCACCGTGTTTCAGTTCGCATCGTCTTGGTTCTAATTTACGCATGACACGTATGCATTTATACCTTGTCAACTGTAAAAAAAAACGAAGAGGAAAACTGGTTTAAAATTTTGCTTTGGTGATTGCTGTAGTTTCATGTTTTACCTCTCGGTCTGTGAAGATGTATATAAACTACTTTGTAGCTCGATAGTCTGCATTCTTTAGTGGAACATTGTTTTGGTACCGATTTTGAGTGTTGGTGGATTTAGTGAACGGGAGTTATTGATGAACTATTTTTATCTTTGTTTATGCGCACTCAGTTACTCATTGTGAATTATCTTTTGTCTTGAAATTGATCATGCAATGCCCAGATTGCCTTGAAATTCATCTCGCACCTGTGCCTTGAAATGTTTCAGATTTTCCCCTATGGTTCATTTTTGCTTGCATACTTTCAAAACACTCCCTCATTTTTTTTCCTGATACCTGACTCTGTTCAACTTTTATTTTGCCGAGCCTTGGAGATTTATCACATATCCATGCTTACAATTTTGCTTTCATTTGTATCCTATTGTCGTTGCTTTGGGAATTTGGTCACACCCCTGTGTATATTTGTTTAGTGCCTCAAACTCTATCATGCACCATCGATGCTACCTGTACTTTGCTATGTTACGTCCCTGCCTATATGTAATTTGTGGGTTGCCTTAATTTATATTTTTCCTTTATTTGCTTATAATCTGGAAATTGGACACACATCCTATATCTAGTTTCTTTGACTTGTACATGATCTGTTTGCATGTTGCTGTTGCATGCTGACTGCTGCATGTTTGTTTGCTTCATGTTTTGTTCAAGTTGGCACTAGTTTTGCCTTGAGCATTTTCTTTGCAGTGATTTGTCCGATTTGTGCTTGCACACGTGTTGGCGAGGCAGTGCACATGTGTGCAAAGTATACGTGTGTACTGCAGCCACACGGGATTGACAGAAATTAAAAATTTGAAGTTGTTAATAATAAAAATCCATAATAGATTTTAAATTGATTCATGTGATTCGTCATCTCTGTTACCATTTTATTCAGTTCATTACAAATTTATTTACTTGAGTTAAGATTAATCCTGACTCGAGTGTTTTGTGTTTTGCAATTAACGCTCGGGTCAGACCGAGTATTTTTACAGCTTGAAGATTTTCAGGCCGCGAAGTTAGAGAGAGAGGGGAAAGCACTTCACTGAAGTTTTTCGAATTTTTTTTTTCTTTGTACTCTAAAAGATATATATATAGATAAATTGTTCCGCTGTATAAAAATTTAATGCATTGTACAAACTCTGATGTATGTAAGAAAAATTCATTTATAAATAATATTATGATTATTCTGTGATTCTGTGGCTGATTCTGTTTAAACTCTATAAACTGACTAACAATCCGTCATTTTGAACGTTTCTAGTTGGTTTAATTACCGACTAGAGGCGGTCAGAGCGGCGGGTCGTTACATTTGGTTTAGCGATAACCTTAGCTTTATGCTGTCTGAATCATATAGAATGAGTAGTAATACCCTAGAATGAATCGCTAAGTGTACATATATGAGAGAACTTATTTTTTAGTGTTAAAAAAGGTTTTGTATTGTGTTAATTTGTTCTGTTTAGTGTTTATAAATTATGGCGAGTACATAGGACGCTATGGCATCGATAGGAATTTCTAAATACTTAACAAGACAGACCGACACCATATTGTTTTGAAATATAGGTAAACGAAATAATTTTTGCCTATTATTTTTTTGTATATAAAATAATAAATTTTATACATGATATAGTTGGATGTAACAAGTTTTTTGTTAGGTAGTGAAATTTTATAAACATTGATTGTAAAATAGGACTTACAAGTAAAGTAAATATAAATTGGAAGTTTAGAACTGAAGTTCCGGGATTTTTTTTGAAACTTTCTTTCGGAAGATTTTGGAATATAATATTAGTATTATTTAGAAATATTTTATAATATAAATATTTGAAGATGATTTGGAAGAAATGTTTTAAAAGAAAAATTTTACAGCAAATAAGTTCCATACTCCCCTCTCCGTCGTTGAAAAATTATTTCGGTGATGAGTGCACGCATCATCGACGTTTATTTTCGAGCTTCAAAGTGGGAAGACTGCCGTAGTAGTTTTACTGCACATCCGTTTTGATAAACTAATTGTAATTTTAATTTATGAAGTTTGATTTGATATATATGTATATATTATTTTAAAAGAATTGAAATGCAACCCGGTTGTTATGTTCTTAAGTTTCTATAAATTAGAAATTAAAGTTATTACAATGAATAGAATCTCGAATATATTAGTAATTGGGAACTTCTAAAATGAAAAAAAAAATGTTAAAATGATTAATGAAATAGATAAGAAATTGAAAATTTGTAACTTACGGGTTAAAGTATAATGAAATTTTAGAAGATGTAATTATTAAACATTTTGTTACTAAAGTGAATGAGATAAACTTGTGTAACATTTAATTGCCTTCTTAGAACAATATATAACTTATCAAAATACTAAAAGTTGAAATATTAATGGAAATATGTAATAAAATATTATACAAGTAAAGCTTAAGTATAATGAAAGGATTCAATAGAATTTTTCTATAAATGAGGATTCTAATGTTATAAAATGTTATACACTTAGGTTAATAGTTTGAAATGTTACTAATCAAATGTAATAGGAAAGTGAATAATGTAAGAAAAACGATTGTAAACTTAGCTTAACATTTTAAGCTATTTATAATCCGATTGAATAGTATAAGGTGAATACTGCAAGTAAATGGTTATAAACTTAAATTAATGCTGAAGCCATTTATAATTAAAGTGAGTACTATATTAATTAAATGATTATAACTTTAGAAACATTGAAATGACTTAGAAATGGATTTAATATTTAATAATACTATATATGAAGAAAAAAAATGTGAAAAAAAATTCCTATTAATGGTGAATTAAAGTGTAAAGAAGCTTACATAATAATGGATAATCCAATAATTGAAATGGGAATAACTTATGCAAGCAATGAATGTAAAGTAATGAAAAGAGAAAATGGCATCATATAAATAAATGGGAAATGAATTTTGTAAGTAGTGAATGTAAACTGATGAAAATAAGCATTGAATGAATGAAAAAAAATGAACAATAAATGATGTGAAAAGAGATCAATAAGAATAAACTTAAAATATGTGTTGAATTCTTTGTTTGTTTTGGCATATGGAATGTTGGGGAGGTGATACTTTAAATTGTTTAGGAAGTATGAATAATTTATTAAGTTTTATCTAAAATTGTTGAGTATATGATATACTTAGTAGTTTATTTATCATTCTATATGATTAAAAGTGTCTAAACCCAAACAAACAATTTGTTTTGGTTGCTATGGATGGATGGTTGATTTCTTTAATTGCATGTGATGATTGTATGTTTGTTTGCAAAGTGACTATTGTTATGTGGTGAATGTTTTGCTGTTATTAGTTGAAACAATGTAAATATTCACTTTTACTTAATTAATAACCTCTTTGGATTATATAAGTGAAATACAGGTTATGGAAGTAATAACTACTGCTTTTGGTTTCATAAATCAAGCGTTGTTTGCCGGACAAATAGACGTTTTTGGATTATGGTTTTATATCAATATTATATTGTTTTCCCGTGGTTTGGGATATATTATTTCGAAATATGTGATATATTTTGTAATTGTTGATATTATTATTTCTCCCAGACCTCTCCGTACAAAGGAGACTACCGAATTTTTCTGTGAATTTTGAACTTAGAAAATTTTTATGAAATGTTTTTCAAACTTTTATTAACTTGAATATAAAAGGATTTAGTATTTATCAATTGATATATTTATTTAAATTATTTAATTATGTAAATTGATTGTTTATAAATATAATATTTTTAATAAGATATATTAATTCCTTATTCCTCCTTTTCCCCTTTCGAGGATGAAAAGTTTTGAGTAGGGAAGAGTGTAACGACCCATATTTTTCAATAATTAAAATATTGAATTCAAAGATTTCGTAATTTAATATTGAAAGAAATTAAAAAATTTGGTTTATTAATAAGAAATAACTGTAATGTAATGTTAAAAATGTTAATTCAAGACAATTAATAACTACTTTAATGTACGTCCAATTAATTGAAATGATTGTAATGTTAAAATCGGTTATAGGTTCTAAACAAAGAAATAGGGTTTAATAATATAAATTTAATATAATAAATGACTAATTGAATGAGATATCAAATAATAGTAACAAATTTTAAAGTTAAATTGGTTAGAAACTGTAAATAAGAAGATAAAATCAATGTGAACTTATTTGTTTTGTTAGTTAACAATAAACTTGGAAATGTGTTTGAATTGAAAATTTGAAACAATGGTTAATTAATCCATTGAAATTTAATTAGTTATATATGGTAAATAAGGGAATAAATTAAATTTTATAATTAATTGGTGAAATAATATGTAATTCATTGTAATTAGGAAAAATCAGGGTGGTGTAAGTAGTTATAACATTTATTTGAAGATAATAAACTTATAAGTGTGGTTAAAGCAAGAAAATGTGACAATTGTCGTATGTTACTTATTTAATCAATCTGCTGAATTTAATTTGGAATAAATTACGACTGAATGTAATTAAATATTACATTAATGTAAATTAAGATGAAATTGGAGAATATTAATGTAATAAGATATAAACCAATGCTAACCATGCCAATAGGGTAATGATTGATTGCAATGATAGATGTTAGTATAAGAATGGAATAATTTAAGAAATAAATATTGGAATATGAAAAGAACAGTAAATAGTTATGTTATAATGAGAATTCATTTGAAATCTAATATTGAATATAAACTGCAATAATGGTTGTTGGAATCCTTTATTTGATAAAAAAGAAAAGTGCATTGTAATTAATAAGTTCAACATAAAAACTTACATTTTAAACTAAATATGACAAAGATTTTAGCGAAAATTTAAGCTTTGACTTAAAAAGAATAAATTTTATGTTTTCTTCTAATTGGAATAACAAATGTTCAATTAGAATAAAGGATGAAGTGAATATTTTAATGTAAGAATAACATAATTTGTTATTTGAAATGCATCTTGGAGAAGTTGATTTTCAATAAGATAGAAACATGTACTTTGTAAATAGTATATAAATTTTGTTGTATATGAAATTTTATAAAAATATGTTTTAATTGGTATAAATGAAATGAAAACAGTGTTTATAATTAGAATTTGTTGAAATTAGTAATGAAATGAATTGGAATTAGATTAATTGAAATGTTTCAATTAAAAAGAAAAATAAATGAAATTGCAATGAATGAGTTAATATAGAAACTTGCATTTTGTGTCAATATGGAATGAACATTTTAATAAAAATATTGCATGTTTTGAGATGTATGAAAATAAAACTTTCAGTTTGAATAAGTATGATTCTGGAACAAAAATTGAATTTAGGATACACACACACACACTAATATCCAAATTTTTAAATATATCAGAGGGTTCATGGTTGTGTAAATATTGTGGAATTAATTAGAATTACCTTTAATTAACAACTGCACATTAATTACACATGTTCACGTATATTTATTTTTCCATTTCATATATAGTTAAAACTTGTAAATTCGTTGCATTAATGTGACCGTTACAGTAATTAAAAAAGTAAAACAAATCATTTTATAATGCATAGATAGATATATATTCATTAATTAATAAAATTGGTTGGAGTAACATAAATAAATGTATAGATTAATTGGTTGATTAATTAATTGATTGACTGTTAATTGATTGATTACACTAATGGAGTGTGCACATATATTAACGTAAAATGAATGTTTTGATAAAGAATTAAATGATAAATATGTGTATATTTGGGTTTGTTGAAGTGAATGAATAAGAGTAAGTTTTGGAATTTGGATCCCAAAGGTTTGTTTATAGCATGTAAGTAGTCTCTTCATTTACTTTGCATTTATTATCACATCCACATTCTCTTTCTTTTCTTTTTCAAGTTCTCCATGTAGGTTTCACTTGAGCATCCATTTAATTATTAGACTACTCATTCGTTTCTTATTAATTAATAATTGCCTCATTCTTTTCATTTATTTCTCATTTGTTTTTTGCTCCTTTCAAGTTCTTTACATGAAGTTTTTTTCCTTTTCTTTGTCCATTTTTAATGTGAACATATAAATTAATTTTCATGCCATCTAATTAGCATTTACTATTCTCCATTTCTAAAGTTTATTTTTTCATGCATTATTAGTTCTTGTAGTTTTCTTTCATTAGCAACTCTTTCTTCTGAAGCTTCGTATTAAAGAACGGAAGATTTATTTTTATCTTTATACATATATTTATTCCTTTACTTTACCTCTTTCAATACTACTATTTTAAGGTTGTTCATATTCTTACTTTATTTCAATTACTAGTTTATTTACATATATTTTATTAGCTTCTCAATTGTTTCCATCTTCATCCGTGTAGCCTCATTTCATTTTTCAAATCTCCTTTTTTTCTCTCTCATTTTTTTCCTTTTAGCAAATCTTCTATAGCTTAATTTCTATAAACAAACTTCCATCTCATTTTTTTCTCTCTCTCTTCATTTTCCTCCTCTTTCATTTTTTGTTCCTCAAATCTCCGTTTTTCCTTTTTCTCAAGTCTTTCATTTTCTTATTCTTTAAATCTTCTTCTTTTTCAAAGCTTCTTTCTCTTTTTAATTCCTCGTCTTCTTTAAACTTGCTTCTTCTTTTCCAAACATCTTCTTTTTCCAAATCCATTTCTTCAAATCCAAATCTATACAAACTTCTCTGTCTCTTCAAAAACTTTCTAAAAAATAGAGAAACTAAGAAAGTAAGGGCACAAATCAAAAGGTGGAAGTAGTAGTGGATCCAAATCGGACTAGAAAAGGGAAATCCATAATGTGAGTGTTTTAACCCACTCACGATTACTAAATTATATTATGTTAATTAAATTAGATTTATGATGTGATTAGAAACTAATTGGTTGATGTTTAGTATGTTTTATATTGTCATTCCAGTTAAATATGACCTTTGTTGCATTTAATCATCGTTTAATTTAATTTTGAGTTTAATTTTCAATTTAATACCTGTTAATGATAATCAGTTGTCTATTGATGTTTATTGGTTGATTTGGATGATGGTTGTGATGGTTGTTTGATTGTTGATGTTGGGTCACTGCATACTATATTTTATATTGTTATAACACTGTAATTCCCCTATGGGTTGTGATGTGTACATAAATGTGCATATTTTTACCAACATATTTAATCTACTTAAATTAAATAAATGATCATATTGGGTATTTTAACTTGTTTTAACCAAAATCCATATTAATTCTAAATTTTCACATATCCATCTTCATATAGGGGCAAAACGGTCATTTGTGTGCATATATTTCTTTGAGAAAAATTGATTGGAAATTTATATATATTTTTGTAGGAAAATGGTCTCAAATAGGAGTGGTTTCATGAAGGAATATGCATGCACAAAGAATATAAAGGAATGAAGATGGAAATAATTCAAAGTGAAGATCATGGAGGACCCCACCTACCCACCACCTATGTACAAGTTAGAGTCTAATGCACATGCTTATGGAACTAATGGCTTCATGTACGCTTAAATAATGATTAGTAGAAGCTAATGGTTACTTGGCCTCCATATTACCTCAAGGGTGTTTTGGGCATTCCCCAAAAATATGAATTAGGGTTTCATACATGTATAAATACCCATATGTTTCATGTAGCCTCCTCTCTCTTCTCTTAGTCTCTCTTAGACCTCCTTCTCTTTAGTTTAGTTTATATCAAATAAAAGAAAGCTCTCTTTCTCTTTTCATGGTTACTTAGCCATTTTTATTTTATGTAATTTTCTTTTCTTTTTATGCAATGTTAATTAGTGTTTCCTTTTACTTACATGTTCATTTCCTTTCATGCTAGTAGTGTAGATTTACTTTTATGCAAGTAGAATAGTTTCCTTTTCATTTGCTTTCATTTTTCTTTCTTTTTCCTTTCATGTTGCAAGCTACATTTGTTAAGAAAATGACAAATATGAGAAGTTAAACCCCTTCAATTTAGGGGTAATGAAGCTCTCTAATCATGTAGCTCCAACTATTTATTAATTCATGCTCTCTTTTTGTGCTTAATGATGATGATAGAAGTGGTTTTATTTGTTGTTTTTGCTTTGAATTTGATAGTCTATATTGTTGACACCAAATAGGATATGCTTAAACAATCAGTAACACAAATGCATCTTCATCAATATATGATTATGGCATAAGAAAGTGATTTGAAATTAAAATTTGATGATCTATGTTTCTAATCAATAGTTAATAGGCCATACTTAAAATAGATTTCATTCTCATTTTCTTTATCAATTTTCATGAAAGTTAGTAAGTGTTTTAAGGGGTGTGTTATAGTTTGATGGCTTATGTTGGCTAATCAATAGCTCAAATATGTCATACTTATAATAAACACATCAACTAAAACACTAATGACCATAAAAGAGAGATCATGATTTAATGTGTTGAACTACATGATCTAGAGAGTGGATTTATTCTCTAAATTGTCATTTAACTCTCATATTTGCATTTCTTTTCTTTTTGTTAGTTAGTTCATTTTCTCATTTTCAAGCTAAACACACTCTCAACTTTGGGTTAATTTGATTGAGTAGGAAATTTAAATCATCAATTCCCTGTGGATCGACCCGTATTCGTCGCTTGCTACATTCGTACACCATGCGCTTTCGGTTATTTTTAATTTAAATTCGTTTGACGGTTTTCTAAACCGATAGAATTTCCGTCGACGAACAAGTTTTTGGCGCCGTTGCTGGAGAGTTTGTTTGATTTTATTTTCTATTCTTCGAATTATTTTCTTTTGATTATGTTGTGTGTTTGTTTTGTGTTGAGTGCATTTAAAAAAAAATTGTTATGTGTGTTTGATTTGTGCTTGCATTTGTTTGTGTGTTTGTAATTTTTCATTTTGCAGTTGCATTTCTATTTAAAAAAAACATACAAAATTTCAAAACAAAAATAAAAATATTTTATTTCCTATTCATTTTCTTTACAATTTCAGTTACAATTTACAGTTCAATTCCTTTTTTATTTACATTTAAAAAAAACACTACAGTTCACTGTTCATTTCACTGTGCAGTGCCATCGAACCCTCTCTGTTACTCCCTTGAATTTCTCTGCAACCAGTTTCACTTCTACTAACTTGCACATCCATTCTACAACCATCAATTAGTTAACCACCCATCAAAACTTCCTGACAACTTCACCATACACACCAGACAATCAACAGCCTCTGCCAAGTCCACCAGCAAACAAGTCTCCACGACCTTAAACACCCCAGATCATTGCAACCTGCAGCAACTGCCACTACATCTCCAAAGTTCGAAACCACAACTTCACCAGAGAATTCAACTCGCTTACTCGCAATCACTTCACAATCGCCATCACCTCCTATAACCACTCCAGTTTCACCACTCATACCAAACCTCTACAAGTACAACCTGCATTTGATACAAACCTTCCATCTCCAATAATCCAAACCATTGTCCATTTCCAAAACCTCCCCTTTGTTCCCTGACAGTTCAACATCCCCTGCATACACACAGCCAATACTTCTGCATACCATCCTACACATCTAACCACTGCAAAAACAAACAGCACTTTAAACACCAACAACTTCCTGATCAACTCCACAGTCATCACCAGCCTAACAATCATCATCAAACATATCACTTCCAATCACCACCATCTATCTACTGTCAATTGCCATATACCGGACTTCATCCATATACCAAAAACATCTTCAAACTACAAGCAAGTTCATTCCCCATACCACAGTTCCACCTGCTCTTCTTCATTTCTGACATCAACCACTTGCATTTCCCCAAAAATCACCTCTGTCACAAAACATCACAAGCTACTTCACAACAAACCATTCAACAACTTCCTGTACATCAACCTCCTCCATCACTTCACTACAGTCAAGTCACTCAACTGCCTTTCATTCACTATGACAATCTCACCACCACCTCCTTCCCATAATTCCACTAGACAACCATCTCCACCAAAGTTTCACCATTCGAACTTCTAGCCTCAACAAATTCCCACAAAACACAACTACCTGACACCACGACAATCTTCGAGTCCATCTACAAGCGAACCATCCCAAACATCAACGAAAACCTCACGCGTCTCCCTGCAACCAAAACCATCGACTCGACCTTCCATCGCCCAACACTCGAACTCCAAGATCGAACAACATCACCACGACCGCATCCTACCCCCAAGTCACCAAATCGAACAGTGCTAAAGTCAAGACCACAACAAACCACAACCCAAATTCCAATCTTCATCGCGTACTCCAAAATTGAACATGAGAATAACAGCCTCGCTCCTCTGCCACCATCGCAAACCACCGAAGCTATTCTCAAGTCGCCAGCCACCGCAACTCGCGAGCCGAGCAATTGCATCCACCACCCAAACCCAATTCACTCAAATTCAAAAGGCAGCGAAATCGAATTTTGATTTGATTTTGAAAAGGAAAAAAGAAAGAGAAAGGAGAATTGCAGCTCAAATGGATGAAGGGAGAAGTTGATTTGTATAATTAAACTTAAAAGCTGTCGTTTTGATTTGGGTCGGGCCCGTGTGTAGCAAATTAAAAAAACATATATTTGGTTGAGTATTTATTTGTTTGAAAAAAAAACAGAGAATAAATTGCCTTGTTCATTTATTTATTTTGTTTCAATTGTTTTGTTTTCCAGTTTTTTTTAATCTTAAAAAAAAAACAAGTTTCACTATATTTAAATTTTCCTTTTTCATTTGTTTTCACTTGTTTTAGTTTTCATTTATTTTATTTGTTTTGTTTTTCGCTTGTTTTGTTTTCTTTCTTGATAAACGTATAAAAAAAATTGTATATATTTTGTTTCTAAATTTCAATTTGCCAAAGCAGATTGCAAGGGTTGCTTGCTTCGCTCTGCTACAAAAAAAAATTTGCTGGCTTGCTTATAAAAAAAATTGCTGCTTTTATCTCTACTTTTATTTGAATTGCATTTTTGATTGCTTGCATTTGCATTTATATATTAAAAAAATTCAAAAAAAAACAAAACAAAAATTCCTTCATAGTTGCATTGTTAATACACATTTAATTTCTGCTTTGCATTTCATTCCAGAATTTTAATTAATAATAACAGTTAGACATCGATAACACTTAATTGTATATTGACAAATTGTCTTCTTTGAACAATTTATTTTCTTGGTGTCTAGGCTACGGCAGGGTAATAACAATTTATAAATATTACGGTGATTCGTAAATATTATAGTGGTTGTTCCTCTGAAGGTACTTAAACCTTCGGCTGCAATGCTACGGTGATTCGTGGTGCACCGATAAATCCTGTCCGTTACCTGGCCGAGAACTATCTTATTTATCTAAGACAATTCGTGATCATACAATTTTGGGTTAACTTAGGATAAATCATTTGTAATTAGCCCTTGCATTCATTTAGTTGCATTAGTTCATGCATATTTTTAAAAAAAGGAAAAAAATTCAAAATCCAAAACTAAATAAATTGTAAATGTTTCTTAACTTAGTTTTTTTTCCTTTTTCCTTTTTTCAAATCAAAATTCCAAAAATCCAACAAAAATTTAAAATCAAAAGTCCAAAAAAAATTCAAAAAAAAATTTGAAATCCAAAAACAAAACAAAAATCAATTTTCCATTTCGAAAAATAAATTCTACTTGTAAATATTTTTCTTTATAAAAAAAAGCCAAAAAAAATTCTTGAAAATGTCCGAGTTTCCTTTTTCTTACTCGCTTGAATTTAGTTATGAAAATCAATATAATCCATATGAGTTCACTCCAAATCCGTATGGATATTTTAACAACAACTTTTATTTAGACAATTCGAATTTTGAACCATTAAATTCCCAAAATAATGGTCAACCCTCAACTCTTGAAAATAGCATTTCATCGTTACTTGAACTCTCTACGCAACAAAATCAAGAGATAAATGAGTTGTGCAATTCATATTTGTGCTATAACTCGAATCAGGGTTTTCAAAATAATCAAAATTTGAATTCACTTCAAAATTCAAATGATTTCAAGTGTAACCCATGCCAATTCAATTTCGAGTTTCAAGATGAATTTCAAATTCAAGAGGAAAATGTGAACCAATTTTCAAATAATTTTGGCAATGGAAATAGTTTCAATAATGATATGATTGCAAACTTTGGTTATCAACAAATTCGAAGTGAATGTTTTCAAATTAATAATCATGAATTTGAATTTGTTGACCAAATGGAAAAAGATTATGGGGATTTATTACTTGAAAAATACAAAAAAATTCGTGAAAATCATAATCAAATCTCAACCCACGAAGAATCAAATAACAATCTACCATTTATCGAAATTGACAATTCTCGTTCTCAACAAGTCCAAATCGAAAATTTTCAAGTTAATAATTACAAATTTGACTTTGTTAAGCAAATGAATGAAGTTTACGATGATCACACGAATTTGTTGATTAAAACATTGGAAAATTTTCATAACAAACAAAATCAAATTTCAATGTGTGACGAGTCAAACGATAATTCATCTGCCCAAATCGATGATTTTCAAATAACAACTTTTGAAATTGATAATGATGATCTTAATCAAGTTGTTGAAAATACGGTAATTAAGTTGGATTTCAATTCTTTTGAGGGTGCAAAATTCGATTTAAACTTCGATCTTCCTTTTTCTGAAAATTTGAATACGACAACTTTGAATTTTAAACTCGATTTACACGATGAAGTTGTTGATAATCCAACAAAGGAAGTCGAGTTTAACGAACATGAGTTTTATGGACTTTTTGAAAACGAGTTGTTGAATTTTGAAGGGGAAAATTTCGATCACCATTTTGATTTTGAAACTGATAATTTTGAAGAAGTTTTCAATGATAAGTTTGAACTTCAATTTGGTGAAAATAAACCTAAATTTCAATCAATTGTTTTATCAACCCTAAAAATCATCGAAAACAAAACAACTCATTCAATTTTCAATAAAACGACATTCATTTTTCCAAATCAACATTCAACTTCGAAATCTTTTACGGTTTGGTTTTCGTGTTTAAGCTGTTCTCAGACATTTGACGAGACAAATGAATCGGTCTTTAGAAGACCATTTCATTTACTTTCTGACTGTATACTTTCTCATCTCTTGTAAATAATAATCTTTCATGCAAATATTGGATTTTTATTTTATTTTTCTCCTTCCACTTGGGTTAACTATGGGGACACAGTCAAAATCAAGTGTGGGGGGAGGGGGGAGACTCATCTTCAATTTTTTTTTTCATGGTATATTTTTGCTTTAAAATTTCAAAAAAAAATCACAAAAACAAATTTTATTTTGATTTATTTTTAAAGAAAAACTAAGATAAATATATGGTTTTGGTTTATTAAATTGAAATTTTTAAAAATTTATTTGTCTTAACAAAAATAAAAATGAAGTTTGATTACAGATAATAATGGTTTAACTAGTATATAGGAAGACTCATACGTGTTAATTATGAAGTACATCCTAATTGAAAATCTTTGTTTTAAAAAGTGGTTGATTTAAAGTAAAGGATATAACATTTTTTTTGCCTTCTAAGTTAAATGGTGTAAGATGATTTTGCAAAACTCTCCCTCTTTTAAAAAATATAAAAATAAAAAATAATAACATCCAAGTATTCACTCTCATTTAAAAGTCCTCACGGTTATGCATGGGTGAATTACTTGGAATCTTTGATTATGTGTTTTCATGCTCATTTAAAAGTCCTCACGGTTATGAATGTATGGAACGCATGTAAAAAAATAGACTTAATAAAAACCACCTACGGCCGATAGGTGTATGCACGAAAGTGTGTGCACTCGCCATGCTCTGTACTCCCCTCACATAAGCCCGAAAGGCAGTGCATGGGTGGTATATCTGGCCTCATTTTACCTGAGCTAGGTGTGTAATTTTTCTTGCAAATAATGTGAGAGCAAGCAATTGAAATCCTAGCACTATTTTTACTTAGTTGATTTGATTTTTTATTGAAAAGAAATGAAAATACCACTTTGATAAACTTTGATAATCAACTAAGGATCCATTTTATAATTACACTTTGTTATCAACCGAAACAACAAGTTAAACTATTGTCTATTTGTTATGATAACTTGATTTTTGTTGAAAATTTGACAAGTAAATGACTTAAATTTTCAAGATAATGACCAAAACCAATATTTAACTTATTTGTGTCAATTTAAAAATAAATCCTTAATTTTGTAAATATTTCAAAAACTTGCATTCATGTCTTTGTAAATAAATCTTGCATTTTGTAAATATTTTCATCCTGCATTTGGATTTTGTGGGTAGTATCCGCTGTAAACCCTCACGAGACAACACACGTCCTACTGGGGACACCTAGAGGTTTAACGGCTTGTTGCATATGCTCAATGCAATCGTGCTCCCTACGAAAACGGATTTATCTTAGTTTTTCTTTATTCGAGGACGAATAAAAAGATAAGTGTGGGGGTATTTGATGTGTACATAAATGTGCATATTTTTACCAACATATTTAATCTATTTAAATTAAATAAATGATCATATTGGGTATTTTAACTTGTTTTAACAAAAATCCATATTAATTCTAAATTTTCACATATCCATCTTCATATAGGGGCAAAACGGTCATTTGTGTGCATATATTTCTTTGAGAAAAATTGATTGGAAATTTATATACATTTTTGTAGGAAAATGGTCTCAAATAGGAGTGGTTTCATGAAGGAATATGCATGCACAAAGAATATAAAGGAATGAAGATGGAAATAATTCAAAGTGAAGATCATGGAGGACCCCATCTACCCACCACCGTAATGTACAAGTTAGAGGCTAATGCACATGCTTATGGAACTAATGGCTTCATTACACTTAAATGATGATTAGTAGAAGCTAATGGTTACTTGGCCTCCACACTACCTCAAGGGTGTTTTGGGCATTCCCCAAAAATATGAATTAGTGTTTCATACATGTATAAATACCCATATGTTTCATGTAGCCTCCTCTCTCTTCTCTTAGTCTCTCTTAGGCCTCCTTCTCTTTAGTTTAGTTTATATCAAATAAAAGAAAGCTCACTTTCTCTTTTCATGGCTACTTAGCCATTTTTATTTTATGTAATTTTCTTTCCTTTTTATGCAATGTTAATTAGTGTTTCCTTTTACTTACATGTTCATTTCCTTTCATGCTGGTAGTGTAGATTTACTTTTATGCAAGTAGAATAGTTTTCTTTTCATTTGCTTTCATTTTTCTTTCTTTTTCGTTTCATGTTGCAAGCTACATTTGTTAAGCAAATGACAAATATGAGAAGCTAAACCCCTTCAACTTAGGGGTAATAAAGCTCTCTAATTATGTAGCTCCAACTATTTGTTAATTCTGCTCTCTTTTTGTGCTTAATGATGATGATAGAAGTGGTTTTATTTGTTGTTTTTGCTTTGAATTTGATAGTCTATATTGTTGACACCAAATAGGCTATGCTTAAACAATCACTAACACAAATGCATCTTCATCAATATATGATTATGTCATAAGAAAGTGATTTGAAATTAAAATTTGATGGTCTATGTTTCTAATCAATAGTTAATAGGCCATACTTAAAATAGATTTCATTCTCATTTTCTTTATCAATTTTCATGAAAGTTAGTAAGTGTTTTAAGGGATGTGTTATACTTTGATGGCTTATGTTGGGTAATCAATAGCTCAAATATGTCATACTTATAATAAACACATCAATTAAAACACTAATGACCATAAAAGAGAGATCATGATTTAATGTGTTGAACTACATGATCTAGAGAGTGGATTTATTCTCTAAATTGTCATTTAACTCTCATATTTGCATTTCTTTTTGTTAGTTAGTTCATTTTCTCATTTTCTAGCTAAACACACTCTTAACTTTGGGTTAATTTGATTGAGTAGGAAATTTAAATCATCAATTCCCTGCGGATCGACCCGTATTCGCCGCGTGCTACATTCATACACCGTGCGCTTGCGGTTATTTTTAATTTAAATTCGTTCGACGGTTTTATAAACCGATAGAATTTCCGTCGACGAACATGTTGAAATGATACATACCCGAACAATCATATAGAATATGAGAAAATCATTATGGGTTGAAACGATGTACCGACCTGGTATTTTCAACCATTCGCATCCGCACATGTCAGACTTGAATTGTTTAAAATACCGCATTATAAATAAAATTTGGCAAATCTCAGAATTCAGTAAATAAATAATCGCAGAATCACAAACACAGAATCAGAATACTCGCAGCGGAATTTAAAATAACTTAGTGGTTCATGAGCCACCATCAATAGTCTCAAAATAAGTATAAAGTACATAGTCTTAAACCAAATTTAGTTTGAAATCTCCCCAGAAACTCTCAATATTAGATTGTCTTGATTACAAAGCCTAAATAAGAACTGAACAGAAACTTGACGGCAACTTGAAAAGAGATGATCAGCAGAAGTCCAAGCTCCGGAGGTGAAGTCTGAACTGAAACTCATGCTGAACCGAGCGTAAAATAAAACATAAAACTCGAGTCAGGACATTCATACTTACACGGTGTAAGCTAATTCAAGTGTACTGTAATATAAAGCAAGTAACTTAAAGGATGCTCGGGACCGCCCATCCTTTAAGGATCCGTTAAACTATTTACTATGTAGTAATAATTTCGCTATTATAATAGTGTCTATATTAAAATAAACTTACTTTTAAATAGCGTTAAGGAGTTACCCAATCTCACCCTTAACACAATAATAGTCCCAGTAGTCCATCCAATATCATAGTGCCTCCTGATCGGGAAGCCACCAGAGGATACCACACGGGCTACGGGAGAAAACCAAACTCGTACAAGACTCGCTATGGTAGGTGACACGGCACAACTAGGCAATGCCAGGGTAGATATACCAATTATGCTTCCAGACTGGTGGTAACGCGTAGCTGCTACTACCGTCCACCTCGAACAACACTCTCGAATCAAAGGTACGCACCAAACAATCACAAAGTAATAGAGTGGCATATGAAGAAGTGCGTCCGATCAAAGGTGCTACCTCATTAGTCCGTTAATCGCTTCTGTTTTAGCCACCTTATGCCAACTCACGGGAGTCGGGTCCACGTATTTACCTCAAAGGAAACGTCACCACCATCCTACTTCATTCTGGAATCTCCACCGCGTACACGGTTGTCAAAGTGGTTTTCGGTATCGACAGAGAGTATGCTCATATCTGATCTCGGTCTCTTTAACAACCAACGTTATTATTACCCATGGTTATAAATTCCAAAATAGTTTATATTTTTAAATCAAATACTTCATTTTGAACTATTTAAAAGTGAAGTTATAATTCTTATAAAATCCAATATACATCCCACAGGTTATGTCTTAGTTTATTTTTATCAACTACAGCACTTGCGCAGTGCGTTAATATCCTTTACACAGATTTGAGTAAATTAAATTTTAAACTTTAATATAGTTTCAACAATAATTAAACCAATTAATCATATTCCACCTTTAAATAGCAATTTAAATTTACTCGATAAATTATGATTTTTATAAAGTACATTTTACAAATATATATCTAACCTCTCTATGCTTTACTTATTAAAATAAAAGGCAAAATTTCCTATAATATTTTACTTAATAATTAAGTTCAATTACCACTTCAAAGTAAACTAAATTTCAAATCAATTTCTTAACTTACCACTTATATTCAAAATTTAGTTATATTCCAATTTCCATTCTAAGTATTCACTTTATTTAACTATTTAATTCATAGCCAACTTAACCCTTTATTTATTTACTTATATTTAAACTTTTACTAAAACATCATATTTTATTACTTAACTAGCATTCCATTTTTATTTTACAAATCAAACTTTACAAAGTATATTTATACTTTAAATTCTTAACATTTATTTATTTACATCTTTAACTTGTATAATATCACTACACTTATAAGAATCATTTTAATCAAATTTTTAAACAAAATATTATAACATTCTAATTTAAAAATATTTAATATTTTCAGAAAATATATATATATAACCATGGGTCTATATAATATTTTCTTACCTAGATCAAGTGATACGGATAATATATCATTTCAATCAGTAATTTATAAAGAAAATCCGGTAACTATCATTTCAAACCTGCAATCCCAAGTTAAATAAATAAATAAATAAATAAATAAATATCGTTCAGGCCTATCATTTCAGCCCGTAACGATTCAGTTCTACAGGGAACTTGCAGTGTGATAAACAGTAAATAAATAAATAAAAATCAGCATACATATAAAAGTATATAATATTACTGATGATGTGTAAATGTGATAATAGGGTTTTTAACATCATAAATTTATATCACAGGCAAGCAAAATATAAAATATAACTATTTTACAGTTACACTTGTTGTTAATTTACTGGTCTATAAGTATGTTTGTCGGGTGAGAAATACTCACCTTTTCGCTGCCGAAGATTAGACTCAAAACTAAGATAACCACACCGAAACAGCGTAGAAAGCACGATCAAATATTGGAAGATGAGACAAACTGATTTTGATCTTGAAACAAGATAAATAAATAAAACTGAGTACGCGAATTCTAATTACGGACAAAGCAAATTTTTAAATAAAACAAAATTGGAACGAGCTAAAATAAAATAAAATAAAAATTGACTCAAATTGCTCGACAACTCCACCGCAAGACTTGACCCATTAAAACAAAAGCTCGGCCTGCCCCTATATTTTTTCCAAATCAAAATTTACAAAATAAATTTATACTCTATTCTTTACCCTTTATACAAAATATTATGACGTGTAAATAAAAAGGCAGGAAATCTTATATGGGCAACATGAAATTCACGGCAGCGATACATAAAGGTGGCGCATGCAATATTTCCTTTTTTTCTTTTTTTTCCTTTGTTAGGAAACAAGTAAAATAATAGAATCTCCAAATCAAAACAACTTTATACTGTTCTTACATATATCATATATCCTCATACGTAATGTTTCTATATTTTAAAACACAGGTGACCAACATAAAAACGTGTACTGTCTGGAAATATTTCTGCCCTGAACACTCGCATAAACAAAGCAGTGGAATTATCTGAAAGATTTTAGCTAGGCTAACCTTAAGTGGCGTATGCCTTTTATATTATTATTATTTTTCAAATTGAAGTGCGCCTATACTCAAACAAGTGTGTAGTGATACAATATACAGGTGGCAATAAGATAAATATTCAAGTGCTAGGCTAAAACTGCACTAGAGATGCTTGGCAATGCATGTCCAGATCGGAGAGGAGGGGAAGAAAGTTAGGCGTTTGACATGCGGTGGAGCAGTTTGAACAGAACAATGGAAAAAACAAAAGAAGGAAATAAATTTGTAGTCATTACATGATGCTACTGATTCTCACGCACACAAGGAAGAAGAGGAGAAGCTAAATGCAGTGAATGATGGAATTTATGCAAACGTGTTTGGTATTTAATGTTAAAGCCTGCGTTAATAGAGGTGAGAAAATAGGCAAATTATATTTTGAACGGTCAGGAAATTTCATTGTGTTTGAGTTTATGTAATCTCGTTAGATAAAGGCAAGAAATAACTTTGCTTGAAACGTCAAGGAACCATGATACGTGAGTTGTTCATTTACCAGTGGTTTGTTGATTTATATGAAAGATTATAGGTAGGCATTAATTTAAAACAATTATACCCGTTGCGTTGATTTTATTTTATTTTATTTTTTGTGAAGGGAAAAGGCAATATATGATTCTAGAAACGGTCAGGAAAACATTTATTCCTACTATAAACCAGAGGTAAATGGAAAAATTTTGAACATTATAAATTTTTTTCCCAAGGAGGAACTTGCACTGATTTAAGAAAATAAGGAAAGCCAAAATGAGATGCAAATTAATTGTTTGTGAAGTGTTAGAGTATTTCCGAGGAAGCTGTGTTGATTATCCTCAAAAAGTAATGATACAACTGGTAAGCGTGAGTTAAGGCATGCGAGATAAAATGGCAAGAAATCTTAAATAATGAACGGTATTGTAACGACCCGCTATTTTGGACCACTCAAATCGACAATAAAACCATACATGTTCGACTTGAATGATTCAAAATACCGAATTGTTAATTTAAAATTGGCAAAACGTAACATATACAGTAAATAAATCAGTCACAGATCACAGAGTAATAAAATGCAGCGGAATAGATAAAGAATAGTAGTTCATGAAGCTACTATATACATCAGAGTTAGAAATAAAATACAACCGAATAGTTCAAATGCAGTGAAGTCTCCAATGCAACAGACGACTTCTCTGAACCAATCAACTGGAAAGGCTGGAATCTGAATCGATAGTTGGATCTCCAAATGAAGCTCCGAACTCTAAAGGTGAGTCTCTAATGCTGTATCACTCAGTCTGACCCGAGCGTAAAGCAAAACACAAAACACTCGAGTCAGGATTAACATTCTTGTATCAATAAATCCAACTCAAGTGAAATATCAACTGAAATACAATAACTTAAAGGATGTTTGGGATAACCATCCTCTAAGGGTCCATGGAACTATCTACAAGGTGGAAATATACACTATAACACCATGGTCCTTTCAACTTAATTTATATTTCAAAACCAAATATCATTTTCACTTCAAATATCTTTATATTTTCCAAAATAGTCTTTATACAAAGTAAATTATTTTCAATTTCTCAACTTAACAAATCGTTTCAACATCAACCCGACCTTCCCATTCAAATTTAATTCAATCTCAATTTATCAATTAAATTCAACTCACTTCCTAATTAACCACCACTTCAATTTTATCGATCTCAAATTAGGATCACAAATACCCCTTTATATTTCAAAACTTTAAGTATTCAACGTTTCAAACTAAATTTTTATTCAATTTAGTTTTCTAAATAATAAATTCAAATTTGGTTCAACCTAAATTTTCACTTTAATTCAATTTAGTTTCTAAATAACAAATTCGCTATATTGATTTCAAATACAGATCCGAATCTCAAAATAAACCGTTTAAATTCCAATATAGTTCTAAGCTTTAATATTTAAATGTTCAATTTAACAGCTTCATATAGATCTCGATTTAACCTCACTATTATTTAGTCTTGAAATACTTCCTCATTTGATTCAATATTATTTAAGTAACCTTAAATTCCATTTCTACTCAATATTTTCCTTAATTTATTTAAACGTGAAATATTCATTAAATCACTTAAATAAAAAATTCCAGTTATAAAATCATACCTTTATATTTCCCATTCAAAAATTTCGAATTGATTTAATCAATTAAATCCTTATTTAAATACCATTTTTAATAAACCCAAATTTATCTCCCAATCTTAATTATTCAAATTTTCACAACGGTAAATTTTGAAACATTAATCTTAAGTACTACTTAAACAGATTATATGGATTAAATCAATCTTAATAATATTATTATTAAATCTATATATAAAGTTTCCATTTATATATAGTATTTTAAGAACCTATATTTATTAAATTCCATATATTTCTCTTCAAACTGTAGAAATTATTTTCAAAATAACTATATGGACCAACAGTGTCTGTATATATTTCCTATCATAGAGTCAAGTGTTACGGATATTCATCATTTCAATCCGTACACTAAATATATACGGGTGGATATCATTTCAACCCGTAATCCCAAATTCAATTAAATGAAAATCGCTTGGGTTTATCATTTCAACCCATAACGATTTTCTCCCATTCTAAAGTCCGTTCGGGTATGTATCATTTCAACCCATAGTGATTTCTAAACTACAGGGAACTTGCAGAGTGATAACAGATAATACAATAAAATAACAGGCATATACCATCAATAACAATATAATATAACCAACAGGATATGGTGTCATATCCCGCAAGTGAACAGTTACAGATAATAGCATATATAACAATTTTTAAATAACGACAACAGCATATTTCAATTGTCGTTTCAATTGAAATCAAATTTAATGAATAAAAGAATGTTAATCGTGAGTGATTGCTCACCTTTCGAGGCTAGAAAGGAGATAGACAACATAACAAGCTATGATTTGAATTGCGAAATGACCGATCTAATTGACGATTTTCAAAGCAAGTCACGAATTCGAGCGGACAACCAAGCTGATAATAGGAATTGATGAAAACAGATCAGATCGGATTGACAGGAAACGGAAATATATAATTTACATTTATTTTCAAATCAATATTAATTTAACCATGAATTAAATTAAATATATTTTCAAAATCATTGGTTTGAATAAAACACATAAATAAAACAACATATCTATATAATATAATTTTGAAATAATATATATATATATATATATATATATATATCTTTCAACTATTATCACTAATGTAAGTATAACATAATATATATAGACCTGAGAAAATAAGATGTATACATAATATGTAAGTTCTGTAACAGAAATAAATAACTTTAGAACTTTAAAAACCTTATATATATTTTTCAAAACCGGACCCATATGCTCCAACAATAAATAGGTTATATATAAAAATACCACGACAAACAACTTTTGCATGTAACTTAAAATACCCTACAAACCTATTACTTATAAGTCCATCCAACAAACTATATACTTAACTAAAATATACTGTCACATATACAAGCAGATGACCTACGTTATATATACTTTAATATCTTGTACCTACTGACATAAACTTACATCACAGGGTATACTTATATAAGTATTATGTATAATCAATATAACTTTACATACATATTATATCTTTTAAATGAACTTTTTTTTTTAAACTTGCTTTATTTTATACATATAACCTAACAGATTCAACATTACTATATATGACTAACGTACACATATATATACAAATAGGACTAAATAGATACCTATATCTAGACTAGTGTTATGAAAGCTATATCTAGTTTTACTGTAACCAACACTTACTCCTCCTTTGTAACAAACCCTTTTAAATCTATATATCATACTGTACACAGAAGCTAACAACTCACAGCAACATAGTTATATACTAAACTATATAATTTTTATACTACAATCAATATTAGATTCAACCCATATATAAGATAAACCCATATTAACTTATTCCAAACACACATATACAACACTGCACACGCACGTATATATATATACACAGCACCCACTCTACACACGCTCTGCTATAAACGTCTTTTATAACTTGCATATATACTTTTATAACATCACAAAACAATTAAATATACACTTACCTACAAATATCAACACAATACAGCTTACACTATGTATATATACTGTGAAATAATATATATAACTAATATATTGGCTGACATAAAAAAAATTACTATAACTAAACAAACCTATATAAGTAATATATCAATGTAATATAATTTTAAAACATACTTATATTTATATAAATCTTTATATAACTTATATATTACCTTCTTTTTAGATCAAACATTCGGCACATGAAGAGGTGCCGAGTAAGGGGCCGAGGGGAGGCATTACGGGCTGATGGGAGGCAAGTTGGGAACGACGGTGCAAGTGAGAGGAGATCGAGGGAGAGAGGGGGATGTACGGCTTCGGCAGGTTAAGGTGGCGGAGGCGGTGGGTTTGTGGGCCCCGATGGCTGACGTGGCGGCTAGCTGGAAGGCCGTAGGTGGTGTGTTCGGCCGTGTTTGGCGTTGATCGATGATGAGGTGGGGTACGGCACAGACATGATGGGAGGAGCGGCGAGGGAAGGAAGAAGCTGTGGTTGTGAGGAGTGTAGTGGGTGGGATCTCGGTGGTCGGCTCTGGGTGATGCGAGGTGGGGAAAGGAAGAGCGAACGGGGAAGGAGAGGGTTGTCGCGGCTGAGTGTGGTGGAACACAATTTTTTTTTTTAAGATCTGGACATATTTTCTTTCGGCTACAGGAAATATAAATGAGGAGATAAAGGGTGAAGATTGGATTTTATATCATAAACTAAATTTGAAAGGATGCGACAGGTTCACAATACACCAAAGAATGCAAATAGGTTGTACGTTTATTTTTCTTAGATCCTAATTCATAGCCGATTGTAAATAACGAATATACAGATTAATTTTTTATTATAAAACGTTCAAAAAGCTATCACCCAAAATACAGCAATGACATGGTAACAGCTTTATGCATTAATTCCTGAAAAATTATTAAAGCTACGAGCAGTTCTCGGGCCAGAAGATTGCAAATATGGTTTCAGAGAAAAAATATAAAAGGAAAAGCAAGTTTCATGGCAAACAAAAAAATAAAAGAATGGCAACCTTCCCTTAGATTCAGCTGAAAATAATTAAAATGATTTATTATTTTTGCTTGGACTACACGGTAAACGTTTGAAAACAAAAGGAAACAAAAGGTCACGGATTCGGTACCGATACGATTACCGGTTTCGTGGACTCCGCTGTGTACCGTACTTCAAAACATAGAAACAAATATACCGCTGAGATCAATACGACGAGACGATCAAAACGGTATGCAGAATTGATGGTACGATCATCCGATCAAAAGTCAAAAATCGGTACCAGAAATGCTGTTATTATCCTAGAATTAAGATAAACAGAGCAATAGAGGTCAAATTTTTGGAAAAATGAAAGATAGCGTCTCACCTAGAAAAGGATTTAGAAATTCTCTATAGAAAAATATTCAGGTTTGAAAATAAATTTATTACCATCAATTATTAACTGATTTGAATGTAAAGGAATTACTCAATAAAATAAACCTCCATATAATTAATTGAAAATTCACCATCTGCTATGTTTAATTGGACGTAATCCAAATATTAAATTTTTATTTCAAAATATTATTATTTAAAATTTCTCAAAAATTTAATTAAATACGTTAATAAAACTATTTAAAAATAAATAAAATTTTATGGGACGTTACACTGTCCCCCACTCAAAACTTTTCGTCCCCGAAAAGGAAGGAGGTAGGAGAATAAAACAACCAGAAATAAAGGTAGATTGAAAGTCAAGGGTAAATAATTAATTTAAAACTATATAAATTTTACCTGAAATATTCATTTGAAAACTTCATTTGCGATTCAGTTATCTTTAATACTTCAAAATTTTCAAAACTCATTGGAATTTAATATGTTTAACTAACACCTTTATACATATATGAAAGCTGTTTGAAAACAATTATTTACATCATTAGTTATATTTACAAAGAAGCTATTGAAAACATTAAATCCATTATTCATAAATTCATAAATTTTTCTTTAGATACTTTTCAAACATTATTAATAAATCATTCACTTTAAATATGGTTTATTTAATTAATAACTTCAAAAATATTTATAACACTAAAATTTTCTATTAAACAATATAGTACACAAATAAGCAATATTTACAAGATTATATTCAAAAAGGAAAGAAGGTAGATTCGGAAAAACAGAATCAAGGTGAACAACTAAAACTGAGAAGATAAGGTAGATTTAAAGAATGGAATCAGGCACGAAACGTAAATTTCAAACCATAAGAGTTTCAATTTCAAATATTAACACAAAATTTCTTTGTTGAAAAATACCTTTATAATAAAATACCTTTATATCGAAATAAATCTTTCTTTCAAAAATACTTTTATAACTCGATGTTTCAACAAGTTTATCCTCGTTCTTGCAGACTCTGGCCATGCGTTGATCAGGCGCAAAGCTAGAATTCTTCAAGTACTTGGTAGACCCGTTTCAACACCCAGTGAAAATACTTGAAAAACTTTTTTTAAAAAAAAATCAGATATGGAAAGTACAATCCAAACAAAACAACCAAACCAAAACCTTTGTCCGACCATGGTTCGCAGATACATAATGGTAACGCCTGGATCCCCCAGGAAACAATCAATATCCGTAAGCTTTCTCAGCCCTGCGAGTTACGCCATGATGACTAGTAGAGTGCAGGATACACAATGGTTACGCCTGGATCCCTCAGGAAACAATCTGTACTCCTAGGCAAGACACAGCCAGGCACTTGCGCTACTATTCGCGACCTACACAGATTGCAGGATACACAATGGTTACGCCTGGATCCCCCAGGAAATAATCCGTACCCCTAGGCAAGACTCAGCCGGGCAATTGCGCTATGCATTCACGAGAGAAAAAAACCATGGGTTACGCCACGGTGGGAACACTCGAGTATTACATCCGGAAAACCGAACATCATAAATAATAATATTGATATAATGAATCCACGATGTGGCCACAAAGCGGATATCAAGCAGAAGGCACTTTCCATATCTTTACTTCGAAAATATATATCATATAGTATCTTTTCAAATTACTTTCAAATATCGTACTTATATAAAGTCCATATATATAGGATTCCATTTTTTCCCCAAATCGAATACTTTCCAAATCAATAGTAGATCAAATCATACTTATATAGACTTCGATTATATAAAATCTCTTTCCAAATTGAGTACCTTTCAAATCAATAGATTTCAAATCAACTTCATACTTATACAATCTATTTTATATAAGTTCAACCACTCCCAAATCAAATGCTTAATAATACAAGGTTCTCAAATTTCAAATCATTTCAATATCAATTCAGTTTCAAAATCATATATGATTTCACCCAATTTTCTTCCAAATTAAATATCTAAATTTCAAAGTTCCCAAAATAATAGGCTTAGAAAATTACCCCATTTTCCAAATTAAAATAATTCAAGTCAAACAAATTCATTTCCAAAATCACCATATAAGTACTGGTTTTTAATTCCAATTTAATTTCAAAACCAAATATTTTCCCAAAATCAATTATACTCAAAAATGGTTTCCAAATTTATAATTATCCTTTTTTTTTACAACTTTTAAACAATCTATTTCTATGTGAAATATCCAATTTACCTTTCTGAAAACCATTATTCAACTATTTTTTTTTTCAAAACATTTCAAAACTAAATTTATATTCTTTATCAAACATTTATACTCTTCGAAATTTCTTAGCTTTGAAAATTTAATCTCGATTTGGAAGTGTTCGAACATTCAAAATAGTTAGAGAAATCAAATTTTCAATTCAAGAGTTGAAAATCAACAATAAATCAATAAATCAATTATTAAATCTGAAACTCAAGGACTGAACACCGGTCTTACTTTAAATTGTTTCAAATATATACATATATCTTTCGAAGATATCAAATTATACTTCGGAATTTGAAATCAAAAACGGTTTTACAAAATCACTTGCATAGAGAAGCTATATAAGTGGCCTCTCCCCCACTCTGAAACTCGAAAATCAATGTCGATGATGCGTGCACCCATCACCGAAATTATTTTTCGGCGACATAAGTGAGTTATGGACTTCTATTTCTTGAAAACTTCTTTGAAATTTCTTCAAAATTATTAAAATTCATTTGAAACATTTCTTATTCGGAAAAATACTTTTAAATCGTATTGTTTATATATATTTTCCAAAATCTTAAAACCAATTTCAAAAATACCGGAATTCAATTCTCGAATTTCGAATTTAACACTTCAGTTATAAATCATTTTTATATAAATCAATTTCTTATAATTTTCCAAAATTTCAAATCCTTTCAAAACCTTTTTATATAGAATAATATTCCTTATTTGTTTTATATATAGGTATATAATCCTTATCGAAAACATTTTCACTTTTTTTATATAGAATAAAATCATAGTTATCAAAATAATAATTTCGGTATAACAAATTCAAAAATACAAACAAAACCCGATTTTCAAAGGATGATTCAAGAATGGATTTTAAAACAAGATAGAAATTCAAACTAGAGTTAACTCTAATCAAATAGAATTCTAATTCGAAGATAGGCTTGATCGAAGATGAGGTAATTAAAATTTTAAAATAGAAGATGGATATAAATCACGGGCGACCTTAACCGAGCCAACCGTGACTTCAGGAATATGATCGATGCGGAATTCCAAGGAAAATCGACATTCGATCGCCAGATATAGAAGTCGGCATAACCAGAGATAGCAGCATATAAACCGAGGATATATAAATCTTCGGTGAATCAATGCCGATTGTGAAGGAGTTTTCACCCCCTTTACAAAACATTCAGTGGAGTAATGGAATACTCTAGAATCAAACGAATATAAATAGAAGAGACAAGAATGAATTTCGGAACCGAGGGACATTCCAAAGTTCAAAGGAAATCGAGTCAAAAGGAAGAGATTCAACTCGAACGAAAGTGACTCTGTAAACAAATTTACCATATATGCTAAGTTTTGCCTAGAGCCAAAGCTCTGATACCAACTGTAACGACCCGCTATTTTGGACCACTCAAATCGACAATAAAACCATACATGTTCGACTTGAATGATTCAAAATACCGAATTGTTAATTTAAAATTGGCAAAACGTAACATATACACTAAATAAATCAGTCACAGATCACAGAGTAATAAAATGCAGCGGAATAGATAAAGAATAGTAGTTCATGAAGCTACTATACACATCAGAGTTAGAAATAAAATACAACCGAATAGTTCAAATGCAATGAAGTCTCCAATGCAACAGACGACTTCTCTGAACCAATCAACTGGAAAGGCTGGAATCTTAATCGATAGTTGGATCTCCAAATGAAGCTCCGAACTCCAAAGGTGAGTCTCTAATGCTGTATCACTCAGTCTGACCCGAGCGTAAAGCAAAACACAAAACACTCGAGTCAGGACTAACATTCTTGTATCAATAAATCCAACTCAAGTGAAATATCAACTGAAATACAATAACTTAAAGGATGTTTGGGATAACCATCCTCTAAGGGTCCATGGAACTATCTACAAGGTGGAAATATACACTATAACACCATGGTCCTTTCAACTTAATTTATATTTCAAAACCAAATATCATTTTCACTTCAAATATCTTTATATTTTCCAAAATAGTCTTTATACAAAGTAAATTATTTTCAATTTCTCAACTTAACAAATCATTTCAACATCAACCCGACCTTCCCATTCAAATTTAATTCAATCTCAATTTATCAATTAAACTCAACTCACTTCCTAAATTAACCACCACTTCAATTTTATCGATCTCAAATTAGGATCACAAATACCCCTTTATATTTCAAAACTTTAAGTATTCAACGTTTCAAACTAAATTTTTATTCAATTTAGTTTTCTAAATAATAAATTCAAATTTGGTTCAACCTAAATTTTCACTTTAATTCAATTTAGTTTCTAAATAACAAATTCGCTATATTGATTTCAAATACAGATCCGAATCTCAAAATAAACCATTTAAATTCCAATATAGTTCTAAGCTTTAATATTTAAATGTTCAATTTAACAGTTTCATATAGATCTCGATTTAACCTCACTATTATTTAGTCTTGAAATACTTCCTCATTTGATTCAATATTATTTAAGTAACCTTAAATTCCATTTCTACTCAATATTTTCCTTAATTTATTTAAACGTGAAATATTCATTAAATCACTTAAATAAAAAAATCCAGTTATAAAATCATACTTTTATATTTCCCATTCAAAATTTTAAAATTGATTTAATCAATTAAATCCTTATTTAAATACCATTTTTAATAAACCCAAATTTATCTCCCAATCTTAATTATTCAAATTTTCACAACGGTAAATTTTGAAACATAAATCTTAAATACTACTTAAACAGATTATATGGATTAAATCAATCTTAATAATAATATTATTAAATCTATATATAAAGTTTCCATTTATATACAATATTTTAAGAACCTATATTTATTAAATCCCATATATTTCTCTTCAAATTGTAGAAATTATTTTCAAAATAATTATATGGACCAACGGTGTCTGTATATATTTCCTATCATAGAGTCAAGTGTTACGGATATTCATCATTTCAATCCGTACACTAAATATATACGGTTGGATATCATTTCAACCCATAATCCCAAATTCAATTAAATGAAAATCGCTTGGGTTTATCATTTCAACCCATAACGATTTTCTCCCATTCTAAAGTCCGTTCGAGTATGTATCATTTCAACCCATAGTGATTCTAAACTACAGGATGCAGAGTGATAACAGATAGTACAATAAAATAACAGGCATATACCATCAATAACAATATAATATAACCAACAGGATATGGTGTCATATCCCGCAAGTGAACAGTTACAGATAATAGCATATATAACAATTTTTAAATAACGACAACAGCATATTTCAATTGTCGTTTCAATTGAAATCAAATTTAATGAATAAAAGAATGTTAATCGTGAGTGATTGCTCACCTTTCAAGGCTAGAGAGGAGATAGACAACATAACAAGCTATGATTTGAATTGCGAAATGACCGATCTAATTGACGATTTTCAAAGCAAGTCGCAGTTGGCACGAATTCGAGCGGACAACCAAGCTGATAATAGGAATTGATGAAAACGGATCAGATCGGATTGACAGGAAACGGAAATATATAATTTACATTTATTTTCAAATCAATATTAATTTAACCATGAATTAAATTAAATATATTTTCAAAATCATTGGTTTGAATAAAACACAAAAATAAAACAACATATCTATATAATATAATTTTGAAATAGTATATATATATATATATATCTACCTTTCAACTATTATCACTAATGTAAGTATAACATAATATATATATATAGACCTGAGAAAATAAGATGTATACATAATATATAAGTACTGTAACAGAAATAAATAACTTTAGAACTTTAAAAACCTTATATATTTTTTTCAAAACAGGACCCATATGCTCCAACAATAAATAGGTTATATATAAAAATACCACGACAAACAACTTTTGCATGTAACTTAAAATACCCTACAAACCTATTACTTATAAGTCCATCCAACAAACTATATACTTAACTAAAATATACTGTCACATATACAACCAGATGACCTACGTTATATATACTTTAATATCTTGTACCTACTGACATAAACTTACATCACAGGGTATACTTATACAAGTATTATGTATAATCAATATAACTTTACATACATATTATATCTTTTAAATGAACTTTTTTTTTAAACTTGCTTTATTTTATACATATAACCTAACAGATTCAACATTACTATATGTGACTAACGTACACATATATATACAAATAGGACTAAATAGATACCTATATCTAGATTAGTGTTATGAAAGCTATATCTAGTTTTACTGTAACCAACACTTACTCCTCCTTTATAACAAACCCTTTTAATACTATATATCATGCTGTACACAGAAGATAACAACTCACAGCAACATAGTTATATACTAAACTATTTAATTTTTATACTACAATCAATATTAGATTCAACCCATATATAAGATAAACCCATATTAACTTATTCCAAACACACATATACAACACTGCACACGCACGTATATATATACACAGCACCCACTCTACACACGCTCTGCTATAAACGTTTTTATAACTTGCATATATACTTTTATAACATCACAAAACAATTAAATATACACTTACCTACAAATATCAACACAATACAGCTTACACTATGTATATATACTGTGAAATAATATATATAACTAATATATTGGCTGACATAAAAAAAAATTACTATAACTAAACAAACCTATATAAGTAATATATCAATGTAATATACTTTTAAAACATACTTATATTTATATAAATCTTTATATAACTTATATATTACCTTCTTTTTAGATCAAACATTCGGCACATGAAGAGGTGCCGAGCAAGGGGCCGAGGGGAGGCATTACGGGCTGATGGGAGGCAAGTTGGGAATGGCGGTGCAAGTGAGAGGAGATCGAGGGAGAGAGGGGGATGTACGGCTTCGGCAGGTTAAGGTGGCGGAGGCGGTGGGTTTGTGGGCCCTGATGGCTGACGTGGCGGCTAGCTGGAAGGCCGTAGGTGGTGTGTTCGGCCGTGTTTGGCGTTGACCGATGATGAGGTGGGGTACGGCACAGACATGATGGGAGGAGCGGCGAGGGAAGGAAGAAGCTGTGGTTGTGAGGAGTGTAGTGGGTGGGATCTCGGTGGTCGGCTTTGGGTGATGCGAGGTGGGGAAAAGAAGAGCGAACGGGGAAGGAGAGGGTTGTCGCAGCTGAGTGTGGTGGAACACAATTTTTTTTTTTTTTAGATCTGGACATATTTTCTTTCGTCTACAGGAAATATAAATGAGGAGAGAAAGGGTGAAGGTTGGATTTTATATCATAAACTAAATTTGAAAGGATGCGACAGGTTCACAATACACCAAAGAATGCAAATAGGCTGTACGTTTATTTTTCTTAGATCCTAATTCATAGCCGATTATAAATAACGAATATACAGATTAATTTTTTTATTATAAAACGTTCAAAAAGCTATCACCCAAAATACAGCAATGACATAGTAACGGCTTTAAGCATTAATTCCTGAAAAATTATTAAAGCTACGAGCAGTTCTCGGGCCAGAAGATTGCAAATATGGTTTCAGAGAAAAATATAAAAGGAAAAGCAAGTTTCAAGGCAAACAAAAAAAATAAAAGAATGGCAACCTTCCCTTAGATTCAGCTGAAAATAATTAAAATGATTTATTATTTTTGCTTGGACTACATGATAAACATTTGAAAACAAAAGGAAACAAAAGGTCACGGATTCGGTACCGATACGATTACCAGTTTCGTGGACTCCGCTGTGTACCGGACTTCAAAACACAGAAACAAATATACCACTGAGATCAATACGACGAGACGATCAAAACGGTATACAGATATTGATGGTACAATCATCCGATCAAAAGTCAAAAATGGGTACCAGAAATGCTGTTATTCTCCTAGAATTAAGATAAACAGAGCAATAGAGGTCAAAATTTAGAAAAACGAAAGATGGCGTCTCACCTAGAAAAGGATTTAGAAATTTTCTGTAGAAAAATATTCAGGTTTGAAAATAAATTTATTACCATCAATTATTAACTGATCTGAATGTAATGGAATTACTCAATAAAATAAACCTCCATATAATTAATTGAAAATTCACCATCTGCTATGTTTAATTGGACGTAATCCAAATATTAAATTTTTATTTCTAAATATTATTATTTAAAATTTCTCAAAAATTTAATTAAATACGTTAATAAAACTATTTAAAAATAAATAAAAATTTATGGGACGTTACAGGTATGGAAAAACGTGATGCTAAGAATTTAAAAGGAGGTAATTTCGATGATGATTTAATCCAAGGAACGCAAGAAATAAAGTATTCAAACTTATAACTTTCAAAGATTTTATACTAATTTTAAAATAATTTGAAGCAAAAGAAAAGTGTGTAAAATTTACGCGAATTTAGGGCAAACTATTAAACGACATTAAATGGCTAGGAAAATTATTCATTTACCACTGAATTGCATGCATCCTGATCTAGTTATTTATTTATCTCTGTGGTACGAACTTTAAAAATGCGTACTACAGACGTAAAAATTTACGCCCAAAATATAATGAAAATAACGTATTTAAATTTTATACGTTTTCTTATTTATTTGGTATTTATATTAGTAAATACATGTTTAAAGAGTATTCACTAAATACATACTATTTATACCACCAAATTAATCAAAACGGGTATAAATGTGCAAATTAAAACGCGCCTTTTTATAAAGCTTATTTATACACTAAATTTTTTTATTGGCAAAAATTCATACGTGTTAAATTAAGGAAGAAAATACGTTGATTTGATTGGAGCAATATTTGCAGTGGACATAAATTTAATCAGTGGAGATTGCGTGAATTAAGGGGAAAGAAACGGCAAGCACAATATGTTTAAACGGTAAGGAGCATGAAATTTTGACCGTGTTTAATTTAAAAGATGGAAACTTGCGATGATTTGAGGTGAAAGAATAGGAAAGAAGTTACTTTGAACCGGTCAGGAAATTGTGTGGTGTTTTGAGTTTATGTAATTGCGTTTGTAAAGGCAAGGAATAAATGGGCTAAACTTAAATCAAGGAGGAAAATTTTGGCAAGAAAAATAATTTGTTGGAACGTCTACATGAATCAAAGGTTTTTACATGTGAACTTGAGGTTGCTAAAGTGGGTAAGCACAATTAAATGCGTGCATAATTTAAGGCAAACCCGGATTCAAAATTTTGAATGTTAAAGGAAAATGATTTCTTTCATTATTAAAGGGGTGCGCGGGTTTATATTTAGATAGGGAACTTTGCATATGTTTACCGGAATTTAGGGGAAATAAAATAGCAAAGAATAATTTATAAATCGTCAGATGAAATTTCGAAGATTTTATTCCATAGTTACACGCGAATCAAAGGAAATACGTGAATTATTTTGAACGAAAGTTTTATAAATAAAAACTTCCGTTGATTTGGAAACAATAACAAGAATTAAGTGTGAAAGGTTATGAAATTTTTGGGTAACGTTTCTATTAAATTAGGAGAGCAAAAAGGAAGTTGGAATGTTTACACGCTAATTTCAATCAAGCTTTAAATGAAATTTAACGGCTCTCTGAAAGAGTCAAAAAGATTATATACATATTAAACAAATTGAAGTAAAGTAAAGTGGGAAGTTATACGCGAATGAAAATGCTATACGTGAATTTTGAAGTCAAGGAAATTAGTATTTTATTCCAATTTAAAATTTATTTAAGCAAAAGAAAAGTATGCAAAGATTTTATTTCTTAGTTAAACATGATTTTGCTTAAAATTAAGTTATTTACCATTTCAACGAAATAAATCAAATTTCCAATTAAAGTTAAGTCAAAATTTCAGAAATCTTATCTTTTATTTAAAAATTTGGGCAATGTTTTAATCAATTCAAAATTTAGATTTTTATATAATAAAACCACAAAGTTTTATAATTAAAAGTAAAAAATACTTATTAAAACTTCGGGCTATTACACTCTCCCCCACTCGGAACTTTTCGTCCTCGAAAAGGAAGAAGGTAGGGGGATAGAAACAACTTGAAAGAAAACTAAATTGAAACTCAAAATAAAATCATTAATCTAAACCATACAAACTAAATTTTAAATTAATAATTGATTTCATCTATTTAATTTCACTTAAGTTAAATTTTACTATTTCAAATTTCATTACTTCATCTTACAATTATCTTAAAATAAAAATTTCTAAAATCATAAGTTTGAAAATCATTTGTTAAACTCAAAAATGTGTTCATTTGTTATACTAAAAAATGTGTTCAATAAGTTAATATCTTTTTTTTATTCCTAATTATAACTAAATTTATTTCTCTCAATATATTTTTATCATCTATGCAAAATATGTTTACACTTATTACAGCTGCTTAAATTTATTCTTAGTTCCTTTAACATCATTTTATATTGTAAATTATTCCATTACCTCTGTTAATCTTTTTATAACTAGAATTTAAGTGTATAACATTTATTATAACCACTCAAATTTTATTTATAAAATCTTTTTATATTGTATATTATCCAATTGCATTGTTAACTTCTGAAAATCGAGGTAAGTTATATTGAAATGCAATTGAGTATTATACAAATAAAACTTTCAAATTCAATTATCTCAAGTTGGAATCATTTATTCAAAAAATTTGATTATTTTTTTTATAATTGAAATTATTCCTCAAGATAAAATTTAAGAACTAAATTTCTAACTCCCTTCGAATCATTTAGAGATAAATAAATATATGTACATAATATGTCAAATCAAATTTAAATCATATATCTATATATTATAAATCAAGTCATATTTTAGAGATTCAAATCAATTAAATTCTCAAGGTAACACTGTAGCCAGACTGCAGAATGGTCTCTTCACTTCAAAACTCGAAAATGAATGTCGATGATGTTGCAGTCATCACCGAAATTATTTTCCAGCGACAAAGAGAAGAGCACTGATTTTTAAACCTTTAAAATTCTTTGGAAACAAATTTCTATTTGAAAATAATTTAAATAATATATCCTATTAAAACTTAAAACACAAGGTTTGAAACCATCGGAAATTGAATTCTCAAGTTCTTGTTTTAAATTCATGTCCGTTTCCAAATTAATTTATAACCATTGTTTATATTCAATTATTTATATGAGACAAATCCCATGGTTTACAAAACCATAAATAAAATCTAAGACTATTATCTCTTGACAACTAGTTAAATTAATTATAAAATTCTGAAAATTTATACTTATATATAATATTAGATTTTTTTCCAAATATATGAATAAATTTTTCAAAACAAGGATAGAGATTCAAATTTGATGGACTCAAATCAAAGAGAATTTTGATTTAAAGATAAGTTGGAATCATAAGATCCGATGATTAAACAACAAAATAAGGAACTGGATAAGTTTATATAAATCGCGGGCAACCTTAACGGGTCAACCATGACTTAAAGAGTAAGATCGATGTGGATTTTCTGCGGTAAATCTGCATTCGATCTGAAGAGATGGAGTTCGGAATAACCAATGATACTAGCATCTAAACGGAGAATAAATATAAATCCCTAGTGAATCAATGCTAATTGTAAAGGAGTTTCATCCCTTTATTAGAATATTGGCGAGACCGCCAATTCACTATAGAGATCATCTGAAGTGGAGTTATGGGATACTCCAGAATCGAAAGAAGATGAATAGTGAGGGACATGAATGAATTTTGGAACCGCATGTAACGTTCCAAAATTTAGAGGAAATCGAATCAAAAGGAAGAGATTCAAGCTCGAATGGAAGTGATTCTGTAAATCAAATTTACCATACATTCTAATTTTTGCCTAGAGCCAACGACCCGGTATTTTCAACCATTCGCATCCTCATATGTCGGACTTGAATTGTTCAAAATACCGCGCTGTAAATAAAATTTGGATAATCTCAGAATGTACAGTAAATAAATAACCGCAGAATCACAAACATAGAATCAGAATACTCACAGCGGAATTTAAAAATAACTTAGTGGTTCATGAAGCCAGTATCAATAGTCTCAAAATAAGTATAAAGTACATAGTCTTAAACCAAAATTAGTTTGAAATCACCCTAGAAACTCTTAATATTAGACTACCTTGATTACAAAGCCTAAATAAGAACTGAACAGAAACTTGACGGCAGCTTGAAAAGAGATAATCAGCAGAAGTCCAAGCTTCGGAGGTGAAGTCTGAACTGAAACTCAGGCTGACCCGAGCGTAAAATAAAACATAAACACTTGAATCAGGACATACATACTTATACAGTGTAAGCTAATTCAAGTATACTATAATATAAAGCAAGTAACTTAAAGATGCTTGGGACCGCCCATCCTCTAAGGATCCGTTAAACTATTTACTATTTAGTAATAATTTCGCTATTATAATAGTGCCTATATTAAAATAAACTTACTTTTAAATAGCGTTAAGGAGTTACCCAATCTCCCCCTTAACACAATAATAGTCCCAGTAGTCCATCCAATATCATAGTCCCTCCTGATCGGGAAGCCACCAGAGGATACCACACGGGCTACGGGAGAAAACCAAACTCGTACAAGGCTCGCTATGGTAGGTGACACGGCACAACTAGGCAATGTCAGGGTAGATATACCAATTACGCATTCGGACCGGTGGTAAAACGTAGCTGCTACTACCGTCCACCTCGAACAACACTCCTGAATCAAATGTGTGCACCAAACAATTACAAAGTAATAGAATGACATACGAAGAAGTGCGTCTGATCAAAGGTGCTACCTCATTAGTCCGTTAATCGCTACTATTTTAGCCACCTTATGTCAACTCACGGGAGTCGGGTCCACGTAGTTACCTCGAAGGAAACGTCACCACCATCCTACTTCATTCTGGTATCTCCACCGCGTACACGGTTGTCAAAGTGGTTTTCGGTATCGACAGAGAGTATGCCCATATCCGGTCCTGGTCTCTTTAACAACCAACGTTATTATTACCCGTGGTTATAAATTCCAAAATAGTTTATATTTTTAAATCAAATACTTCATTTTAAACTATTTAAAAGTGAAGTTACAATTCTTATAAAATACAATATACATCCCACAGGTTATGTCTTAGTTCATTTTTATCAACTACAGCACTTGTGTAGTGCGGTAATATCCTTTACACAGATTTGAGTAAATTAAATTTTAAACTTCAATATAGTTTCAACAATAATTAAACCAATTAATCATATTCCACCTTTAAATAGTCATTTAAATTTACTCAATAAATTATTATTTTTATAAAGTACATTTTACAAATATATATCTAACCTCTATATGCTTTACTTATTAAAATCAAGTGCAAAATTTCCTATAATATTTTACTTAATAATGAAGTTCAATTACCACTTCAAAGTAAGCTAAATTTTCTAATCAATTTCTTAACTTACCACTTTATATTCAAAATTTAGCTATATTCCAATTTCCATTCTAAATATTCACTTTATTTAACTATTTAATTCATAGCCAACTTAACCCTTTATTTATTTACTTATATTTAAATTTTTACTAAAACATCATATTTTATTACTCAACTAGCATTCCATTTTTATTTTACAAATCAAACTTTACAAAGTAAATTTATACTTTAAATTCTTAACATTTATTTATTTACATCTTTAACTTGTATAATATCACTACATTTATAAGAATCATTTTAATTAAACTTTTTTAAAAAATATTATAACATTCTAATTTAAAAATATTTAATATTTCCAGAAAATATATATATATATATATAACCACGGGTCTGTATAATATTTTTTAACCTAGGTCAAGTGATACGGATAATATATCATTTCAATCCGTAATTTATAAAGAAAATCCGGGTTCTGTCATTTCAAACCTGCAATCCCAAGTTAAATAAATAAATATCGTTTAGGCCTATCATTTCAGCCCGTAACGATTCTATTCTATAGGGAACTTGCAGTGTGATAAACAATAAATAAATAAATCAAAATCAACATACATATAATAGTAGATAATATAACTGATGATGTGTAAATGTGATAATAGGGTTTTCAACATCATAAATTTATATCACAGGCAAGCAAAATATAAAATATAAATATTTTACAGTTACACTTGTTGTTAATTTACCGATCTATAATTATGCTTGTCGGGTGAGAAATACTCACCTTTACGTTGCCGAAGATTAGACTCAAAACTAAGATAACCACACCGAAACAGCGTAGAAAGCACGATCAAATATTGAAAGATGAGACAAACTGATTTCGATCTTGAAACAAAATAAATAAATAAAACTGAGTATGTGATTCCAGTTACGGACAAAGCAAATTTTTAAATAAAACAAAATTGGAACGAGCTAAACTAATATAAAATAAAAATTGACTCAAATTGCTCGACCACTCCACCGCACGACTTGACCCATTAAAACAAAAGCTCGGCCTGCCCATATTTTTTTTCCAAATCAAAATTTACAAAATAAATTTATACTATATTCTTTACCCTTTTTACAAAATATTATGACGTGTAAATAAAAAGCGGCAAATCTTATGTGGGCAACATGAAATTCACGGCAGTGATACATAAAGGTGGCGCATGCAATATTTTCTTTTTTTCTTTGTTAGGAAACAAGTAAAATAACAGAATCTCCAAATCAAAACAACTTTGTACTGTTCTTACATATATCATATATCCTCATACGTAATGTTTCTATATTTTAAAACACAGGTGACCAACACAAAAACGCGTACGGTCTGGAAATACTTCTTCCCTGAACACTCGCGTAAATAAAGTAGTGGAATTATCTGAAAGATTTTAGGCTAGGCTAACCTTAGGTGGCGTATGCCTTTTATATTATTATTATTATTCAAACTCAAGTGCGCCTATACTCAAACAAGTATGTAGTGATACAATATACAGATGGCGATAAGATAAATATTCAAGCGCTAGGCTAAAACTGCATCAGAGATGCTTGACAATGCATGTCTAGATCGGAGAGGAGGGGAAGGAAGTTAGGTGTTTGTCATGCGGTGGAGCAGTTTGAATAGAACAATGGGAAAAAAAAATAAAGTTATAGCCGTTACCTGATGCTACTGATTCTCACGCACGCAAGGAACAAGAGGAGAAACCAAATGCAGTGAATGATGGAATTTATGCAAACGTGTTTGATATTTAAAGATAAAGCTTGCGTTAATAGATGTGAGAAAATAGGCAAATTATATTCTGAACGGTCAGGAAATTTCATTATGTTTGAGCTTATGTAGTCTCGTTAGATAAAGGCAAGAAATAACTTTGCTTGAAACGTCAAGGAACCATGATACGTGAGTTGTTCATTTACCAGTGGTGCGTTGATTTAGGTGAGAGATTATAGGCAAGCATTAATTTAAAACAATTATACCCGTTGCGTTGATTTTATTTTATTTTATTTTTATTTTTTTGTGAAGGGAAAAGGCAATAGATGATTCTAGAAATGGTCAGGAAAACATTTATTCCTACTATAAATTAGAGGTAAATGGAAAATTTTTGAACGTTATAAATTTTTTTCCCAAAGAGGAACTTGCGCTGATTTAAGAAAATACGGCAAGCCAAAATGAGATGCAAATTAATTGTTTGTGATGTGTTAGAGTATTTCCGAGACAGCTGCGTCGATTATCCTCAAAAAGTAATGATACAACGGGTAAGCGTGAGTTATGGCATGCTAGATAAAATGGCAAGAAATCTTAAATAATGAACGGTATGGAAAAACGTGATGCTAAGAATTTAAAAGGAGGTAATTTCATTGATGATTTAATCCAAGGAACGCAAGATATAAAAGTATTCAAACGTTATAACTTTCAAAGATTTTATACCAATTTTAAAATAATTTGAAGCAAAAGAAAATAATGTAAAATTTACGCGAATTCAGGGCAAACTATTAAACGACATTAAATGGCTAGGAAAATTATTCATTTACCACTGAATTGTACGCATCCTGATCTAATTATTTATTTATCTTTGCGGTACGAATTTTAAAAATGCGTACTATAGACGCAAAAATTTACGCCCAAAATATAACGAAAATAACATATTTAAATTTTATACGTTTTCTTCTTTATTTGGTATTTATATTAGAAAATATACGTTTAAAGAGTATTCATTAAATACATACTATTTATACCACCAAATTAATCAAAACGGGTATAAATCTGCAAATTAAAACGCGCCTTTTTATAAAGCTTATTTATACACTAATTTTTTTTATTGGTAAACATTCGTACGTGTTAAAGTAAGGAAGAAAATGCTATGATTTGATTGGAGTAATATTTGCAGTGGACATAAATTTAATCAGTGGAGATTGCGTGAATTAAGGGGAAAGAAACGGCAGGCACAATATGTTTAAACGGTAAGGAGCATGAAATTTTGAACGTTAATTTAAAAGATGGAAACTTGCGATGATTTGGGGTGAAAGAATAGGCAAGCAATTACTTTGAACCGGTCAGGAAATTGTATGGTGTTTTGATTTTATGTAATTGCGTTTATAAAGGCAAGGAATAAATGGGCTAAACTTAAATCAGGGAGGAAATTTTTGGCAAGAAAAATAATTTGTTGGAACGGCTACGTGAATCAAAGGTTTTCATATGTGAACTTCAGGGTGCTAAAGTGGGTAAGCACAGTTAAATGCGTGCGTGATTTAAGGCAGATCCGGATTCAAAATTTTGAACGTTAAAGGAAAATGATTTCTTTCATTATTAAAGGGGTGCGCGGGTTTATATTTAAATAAGAAAGTTTTGTATATGTTTACGGGAATTTAGGTGAACTAAAATAGCAAAGAATAATTTATAAATCGTCAGATGAAATTTCGAAGATTTTATTCCATAGTTGGACGCGAATCAAAGAAAATACGTGAATTTTTTTGAACGCGTTTTATAAATAAAAACTTTCATTGATTTGGAAACAATTGCAAGAATTAAATGTGAACGGTTATGAAATTTTTGGATAACATTTCTGTTAAATTAGGAGAGCAAAAAGGAAGGTGGAATTTTTGCACGCTAATTTCAATCAAGCTTTAAATGAAATTTAACGACTCTCTGGAAGAGTCAAAAAGATTATATACATATTAAACAAATTGAAGTAAAGAAAAGTGGGAAGTTATACGCGAATGAAAATGCTATATGTGAATTTTGAATGTCAAAGAAATTAGTATTTTATTCCAATTTAAAATTTATTTAAGCAAAAGAAAAGTATGCAAAGATTTTATTTCTTAATTAAACATGATTTTGCTTAAAATTAAGTTATTTACCATTTCAACAAAATAAACCAAATTTCCAATTAAAGTTAAGTCAAAATTTCAGAAATCTTATCTTTTATTTAAAAATTTGGGCAATGTTTTAATCAATTCAAATTTTAGATTTTTATATAATAAACCCACAAAATTTTATAATTAAAAGTAAATACCTGTTAAAACTTCGGGCTGTTACAAATGATAAACCTAAGAGATTTTTATTGATTTGAAATTTGGGATTGCGGGTTGAAATAATATATATCTATAAATTTAAATTTTTGCGGATTGAAATGATAAATATCCATATCACTTGACCATATGATAGAAAATTATATACGGTAAACAGATTGCTTAAAATAAATGATTTAAAAACCCTTAAATCTTAAATTGCATTAAATGATATTTTGAAGGAAATTGATTTATATAAATTGAATTACTTGAAAAACCCAAGTTTGAAGGTTGGAACTGGAAATTGGTTTAAATCAAAATTCTAGAGTATTTTGATCTATTTTAAATCTATTTAAAGTATTTTAACCTATTTTATCTATTTTAAATCTATTTAATCTATTTTAGACTATTTAAACTATTTTAATCTATTTTAAATTATATTATTGTATTTTAATCTATTTAAATTATATTAATCCATTTTAATCTATTTTAAACTATATTAATTTTTTATTTTAAACTATCTTAAACTATTTTTAAAACTATTTTAAACTATCTAAACTATTTTCTAAATTTCAAGTTTCGCAAAGTGGAAGCTTTATATTTAAATTCTTGATTTGTAAGTAGATTATGAATAAATGATGTTATAACATAAGTAGGGATTTAGATGGCATATCTGAGGAAAATGATTATTTTAAATGAGGATCTAATCTACTTTTTTGGAAATATGAATTCGAAAGTGTGTGATTTCAAATGTGATATAATTTCAAAAGTAAATATGATTTCATAAATGATATGGTTTTGAGAATTTTATATTTTGATATAAACTGTATATCAGTTTTGGAAATGTAAAACAATCTGATATGAAATAAGCGTTTGGTTATTAAAGAGACCGGGATCAGATATTGTCATACTCTATACCAATACCGAAAACCACTTTAACAACTATGTACATGGTGGAGAATGCAGAATGAAGTAGGATGGTTTTGTGCCTGACTCCCATGAGTCAGCTCAGATGTGACTAAAACAAGAGCCACGCCGGGCCAAGTGTGGTCATTACTCCTATCGGACACATTTCCTCAATACCATATTATGACTTTGTGATGATTTTGGTGGCTACCCCTTGATTTTGATTACTGTAGTGTGTTTCGAGGTGGGCGGTAGTAGCTGTTATGCGTTACCACCAATCCGGATCCGCAATCGATATATCTACCCTAGCATTGCCTCGAGTGCCGTGTTCACATTCCCTAGTGCGCCTTCTACAATCTTGGTTTGTACCATACCTACTCCGATAGCCCTCCATTTTACGAAGGAATTACGGTACTGTATAGACTATGGGAATATATAAAATGTGTAAAGAGGGATATGGGTAATACCTTAACGCTATTTTAATACTTTACTTTACTGTAGACTCTATTATAATAACGTATTGTACTACATAGATAGTTTAACATATCCTTAGGAGATGGTAATCCCGAACATCTCTTAAGTTATTGCACTCACATTAGACACTAGATAGGAGATGTCAAATCCTGTAAATATCTTTGATGCCGTTACACTCATATTTATTTACTGTTGATTTAACTTACATATGATCTTTTAGTTCTAACTCGAGTGTTTTGTTTTTTCAATTCGCTCGGGTCAGTCTGAGCTTTTCAGTTTATCGAAGACTGCTTTTGGAGGATGAAGATGAAAATTTCATATTATTATTATTATTATTATTATTATTATTATTATTATATTCTTACCTCTATTATTCCGCTACGTAGTTATTTATTTTCGATGTATGTAACTCTGATCTGTATTGTAAAAGTATAATCAATGTTATTTATAAACAACTTCGTGAACTGTTTAATTGATTATTATATTTAGTCATTTCATTGTGAGATTCTGTATTTGTTTTTCTTTCTTTCTCTATTTTTTTCTAATTTACCCCATAGTAATTCTCCATTTTGAATGATTTGAATTTGATGTGTGTGGATTATCGTCGATTTAAACCGTCCAAAAAGGTGGGTCATTACAACTATACTAGCAATCATAGTATTGTGGAAGACAATGTCACTCATCTTAACAAAAACTGTTTAATTCTATGCCAAGATGTAGAGCTCTCTATCATGAGCGCAATGCAAAAAACCACGTCCAAACTAGACCTCTTGTGCAAACGATATGGATACGGAATCAACGTATATTAATTAACTAAATAATTAATAGCCTAATAATTAATTTACTATTGTGAATAACACTAAAAGAAAAGTTGCAATTGGTTGTATTGTATAGTTGCTTTTCATTCTTAATTGCTACTATTGGCCCAATTTACATAAATAAAAAGATAAAATGCTTCCGCAGACGGAGAATGCAGCAATTGTTTTTATTTACGCAGCAATTGTTTGTTTAGGCGGCATTTAATTTTATTAAACCTTCCATTGCTCCATCTACTTTCGTCTGACCTCTTTTTGTTTCCCTCGCTCCTCCTATCACCAATCATGTTTAACTGTTTTTTTTTTTTTTTTTTCATTTTGTCATGCCTATTCGACCATTGTATTTTTCATTTCACTCCTCCTCCACTACTCTTTCTCTACCTCTATGATTTGGTGAAGCCCTAATTCATCAACCTATTAGAAGCCCTATTTTAAGGCAGTTATACCCATTATAGCCATGTCACTCTCATCTGAAACCAGTGGGCTCTATTCATCTAGAAGTGTCATTTTCTAATGTATTGGCTTTTAATTTCCATTGATTCTTTAGGACGATGATATTTTTACAAAGGCTACTTGGGTTGAGTCACATCAAGTGAATTATTTTGAGTATATACCCAACATTTTCGGAAAGAAAATCTCAAGAATAATTGTGAGTTCATAAATTTTCTTCTTTTGTATTTGTTGATAAGACATTTTTCATCTTTATCTTAGCATCCGTAATTAAAGATAATTTATTATAAGTTTTGTAAGTTTTTTATTTATAAATATAAGTGCAAATATTGTATGTAAATTTAGCATTACTTATGACACATAATAGGAAATTTTGTATGATTGTTTCCCATTTGCCTCAAATTAGAAGATAAAACATCAAAATGATCATCATTTTGTGCAAATAACTACTACTTTTAGATTTCTCTTGTCACGATGAGAATTACATATTCAAACTAAGCTAAAGCATCTGTAATGTGACATAGATGATAATAAAAAGTGTTATCACGCAGCCATGTAAGGGACAACTTGAAATTTGTAGGAACCTTATTACCGACACTTCAATTTCTATAGCTCTGTTGGACAACTCAGTACTTATGTAAGTTATCTTTCTCTGATTCATTTTTTACAGTTACCTTTCAAACATAAAATACACATTCCTAAATAAGATGAACTGTAAAGAACTTCCATAGCGGTCAATACTCTAAACCATAGTAAAATGAATAACTATGCATGACCGGTGTTAGGGGTGTCTTGCATTAGATGGGTGAAAGTTTGATGTAGTTTGGACAAGAAATCTTATATTGTGAAAATTAGTGAAGGTAGAGTATATAAAGTGATTTACCTTATACATATTTATGCATTTATTTTGTTACAATAATGTAGCAGTCAAACAGAATTTACTTCTTACCGTGCATGCCTTATTTCTTATACATTTTTTGATATTTTGATTTCTTATATATGAATATGAATAAACAGTTCAGCACTCCTAGGGTGTATTTTTGTTGAATCATCAAAAAAGAAAATGCCAGGAAGGCTATTCATTTGAAATACCTAAAGTAGAATTTTTGAATTCTTAATATCAACAAGATTATTTGATTACCTATTTTAACTCTTGTTATTATAATTTTATGCATTGATTTAAAAGTAAGAAAATATTATGAATAAGATGATGCTAGTTCAATTTCTTTTCACAAATAAAAAGAAACTCATTCATTTAAAGCATTATCTATATATTCAAATTAATATTTTTTGTATTCTAACATATAGCCATAATTAACATCAAGGGATACCTATGTATTTACCCAACTGTAAGAACTCCTATACGTCTAGATTAACTATAGTATTGGGAATTGATACCTTGCCTTGAAGCTCATGACAAGTACAACCACTCATGCAAATCACTGAATTAATACTTTACCAGTGAAACAATATCTGAATTTTGCATAAAAGTTTCCTATTAATGCTCTATTTTCTTCTTAATTCTCCATGTATAATCATTATTTTCATGTTATCATTTGGTATTAGCTTTCAAATTTTGGAGTTGTTCTAATTGAGTTCTCACTTCTATGTGCTAATATGACTAGACCAGCACACAATAATGCATCTCATACAAGGCCACACAGATTCATAAAACCAACATGGCAATACAAAGATAAATTCACATAAACTTTGTGCAAGAAGCTATCATGTACCAATCATATTACTTTTGGTTTAGCATTAGTTATCATCAAATTTAACTCACAGTGTCTCGGGCCTTTAAGTTTCTTCACTATACATTCTCTATGCACATAGCAGTAAGGTTTGGCCTTGTTCTTCTTTCTCTTTTTTTCCCAATTCAATTTTAAATTATTCTCTAATAACGTTTGTTTACAACGATAGTTTATCCTACATGAATTCTAGCAAACAGTGCGTGATATGAATTTTGTCGAGTCTAGGCTTGGTTAAATTGAGTTTGCAATCGAAAATGGTGTTCAGCCTCCTTCTGGTGAACTTATTAATGTAAAACTTACGTTATATGTAGCAACACGTGGATGTTTGGGTTGGTTGTTTATTTCTATTATTCTAGAAGGAGAAATCTTGTGAAATTTGTAAAAGACAATCAGTGAATCCAAGCACACCCACTTGTATATGTTTCCTTCTTATGTGGTTTGTGTTTGATTTGAGATTAAAAAAAATGAACTTGTGTAAAGACATGCTTTAATTGAGTTAAGTCATGCACAAGGAACAACATTAAAGTTTTAGTTGTAAAATAAGTGTATCTGACATAACCCATGTTGAAGAAATGAATAATTTGTTTTCTTGAGCTTTGCAAACGAGAATTGTATATACATTATGTTGTACAGACCTCTGTATTTATACTAAATAATGTAACTAAGAATACTGGACATATGGGCTGACATATGGGCTTGGCCCATTTATAATATTACATGTTACATACTGGTTTGTTACTAATGGATACTATCTCGATACCCCCCCTCAAACCAGTTCGAGGGTTAGGGTTTTCGAGCATCAAAAATGACCGCCGCAAGAGAAAATCCTATGAAAATTTTCACAAATATTCTTCTGATCTGGTAAGGCTTTGCTTCAGTAGAGTCTTATCAGGTTGAAGAGACTCGGATCTTACAGAAAGTGAAAGTTTTGAAGATGGAATGACTTAGTTTGTTCGATCTAGAAGGTTGAGGCTTTGTTTTGGAAAGCAGACCTCGGATCTGGAATGAATGATGGATTTAGAAGGTTGATGCTTCACTTCAAAAAGCAAACCTCAGATCTGAAATAATTGATGGATCTGGAATGGTTGAGGTTTTGACGAGCAAGCTTCAGATCTCTCTGTTGCTGGTAGATAATTTGAAGGTCTAGAATTTGACTTTGGGCTTGCTTCGTCTATGTTCAGTTCATTTCTGAATCTGGTAAAGTTGTTTTTTGAAAGTGCTTTCGTAAAAACATCTGCTTTCTGATAAGAAGAAGGTATGTGATTGACTTTCAATTTTTCATTTATCACTTGCTCACGAACGAAATACAAGTCCAGTTCCATGTGCTTGGTTTTGGAATGTAATACGGGATTTGCAGTGAGTGATATAACACTGAGATTGTCACACCATATGGTTGCTATAGTGTCAGTTTTGATATGTAGTTCCTGTAATAATGATTCTGTTAGCATATTGATCCATTTTCTGTCTGGGTTGGGCTTTTTAGCCTTTTTATTGTTTATGTTTTCTATCTATATAAACCTATCTCTGTAACCTTAATGTAATCAATCTTTGTTTGCTCAGCCGTCTTACTGAATAATATGAATTATCTTTTTCTTCTTATTTGATTTTACAAACGCTTTACAAACGTTTACATGGTATCGGAGCCTCGTTCTTGTTTCTGCCTGCTGCCTCGTCGCTGTCTTGTCTTCCTGCCTCAACCCGAAATCCTAGCCTGGTATCATCACCTAACACCCACCGAAACCCTAGCCTGTCGTCGATCTTGTCCCAAAACCCCAGAGCCCCGTCCTTTCCCTGCCGAAACCCTAGAACCCCGAAACCCTAGCCTGCCGATCTCCCTGTCCTGAAACCCTAGCCCACTGATCAACCCGAAACCCTCTTGCAGAACAATTTCAGAAGTTCCTTGCTAGCCAGTCTTTGTCTCAAAACATGACTGCTCCTCAATCTCAGCACTTTGCCATGTCAGCTCCCTCCATATCAGGTTTGAATTCTCCTTTGTGGATTTTGGATTCTGGTGCCTCATATCATATGTCACATGATTGTTCATCATTTATATCTATGTCTTTTGATTCTCGCTCACCTTCTATTTTGACTGCTGATGGAACACTTTTGCCATTAACAGGAATCGGTACAATTCAAACCACACACGTTTCCCTCCCAAATGTTTATTGTATTCCTACATTAAATATGAATCTTGTGTCGATCGGACAACTTTGTGATCTTGAATATCTTGTTCATTTTTCTTCTACCACTTGCTCTGTGCAGGATCCCAACTCTAAGAAGTTGATTGGGACAGGCCGTAGGCAGGGCGGTTTCTATGTTTTGGATGACTTGCACATTTCAAGTCATGCCGCCGCTGCTAGTATTGACCTTTCTTCTTTTCATTTAACTCCATTGTCTTCTAAGTTTTATTTGTGGCATTTTAGACTTGGTCATATTTCAAGCTCTCGTCTTAAATTCTTGTGTAATTCTGGTGTTTTGGGAGATTTACGTTCTCATGATATTTCAGATTGTAGTGGTTGTAAACTTGGAAAATTTTCTGCTTTGCCCTTTAATCAAAGTATTTCTACTTCCACTGCACCTTTTGATTTAGTTCATTCTGATGTTTGGGGTCCAGCATCCAGCACCCATCCCCACAAAAGGTAAATGCAGATATTATGTCTCTTTTATCGATGACTATACTCGTTATTGTTGGGTTTATCTGATGAAACGTCGTTCTGAGTTTATTGATATATATACTGCCTTTCAAGCATATGTTAAAACACAACACTCTGCTATTGTTAAATGCTTTCGTTCTGATTTAGGGGGGGGGGGAATACACTAAGGGAGACCTTTCTAACATATTCACGGTTGATGGTACTTTGCATCAGACTTCCTGCATTGATACCCTGCAACAAAATGGTGTTGCTGAAAGAAAACATAGACGCATTGTTGAAACTGCCCGTTCTATGATTCTTTCAGCTAGCGTTCCAAAAGAATTTTGGGGAGAAGCTGTTCTCACTTCCGTTTATCTTATTAATAAGATCCTGATTTCTCATAACTCTGGTATTTCTCCCCATGCCAAATTGTTTGGTCAAACTCCTGATTACTCTCACCTAAAAGTGTTTGGTTCCACTTGTTTTGTTCTTCGTCCACATGTAGAACGTACAAAATTATCTTCACGTGTTGCTATGTGTTTTTCTTGGGTATGGTATTGGACAAAAAGGCTATCGTTGTTATGATCCTTCTTCAAATAAACTATATGTTTCTCGTCATGTTTCCTTTATTGAACATATTCCCTTCTACTCTATTCCAGTTAGTCCTCATAGTATGACTAAGTCTGATCTTATTCACATTGATCCATTTTCCGCTGATAACTCTGATTCACCACCTCTTATCATTGATATTCCGTCATCTATACACTATGTTCCTCCTCCTTCTGCAGGTGACACTTTATCCCCTGCTACTACGACTGTTCAAACACCTCCTGTGATGACTGATCCTGTTCAACCTCGCTATCCCACTCGCACACGTAAATCTACTCAATTATCTGATTTTTCTTACTTTTGTTACTCTCAGGCTTTTGCTTCATTTCTTGTTTCCATTGACACTTTCTATGAGTCTTCTTCTTACTCGGAGGCTGTTCATTCTTCTGTGTGGCAACGTGCTATATCTGAGGAAATGTCTGCTTTAGACAAAATTGGTACCTGGGATCTTGTATACCTTCCTAGTGGGAAGAAAACTATTGGTTGTCGATGGGTGTATAAGATTAAAACCAAGTCAGATGGTTCTATTGAGCGATACAAAGCTCGTTTAGTTGCTAAAGGATTTGCCCAAGAGTATGGCATGGATTATGAGGAAACATTTGCTCCTGTGGCTAAGATGACATCTGTTCGGGTTTTTATTGCTGTTGCGTCCAGTCGTAATGGAACATCTCTCAAATGGATGTTAAAAATATTTTTCTTAATGGAAATCTTAAGGAAGAAGTTTACATGGTTGCTCCACATGGTGTTTCTCATGCTCCAGGTCAGGTTTGTAGGCTTAAGAAAGCTCTATATGGCCTTAAGCAAGCACCACGCGCTTGGTATGAGAGATTTTCGAATGTAGTTACATCACTTGGTTTTACCTCTAGTCCCCATGATTCAGCACTTTTTGTCAGATTGACTTCTACAGGCCGTATTTTTCTTCTACTATATGTAGATGATATGATCATTACAGGTGATGACAGTAATGGTATTGTGAGTATTAAAGCCACATTGTCTCGTTGTTTTGATATGAAGGATTTGGGTCATCTACGTTATTTTTTAGGGATTGAAATAGCTTCCTCAGAAAAAAGCTATCTTCTTTCCCAGTCCAAATACACTACTGACATTATTCATCGTGCCGGTCTTACTGATACGCGTCATGTTGATTCACCACTTGAGGTAAATGCCCGATATACTCCGACCGATGGGAGTCCTCTTTCTGATCCCACTTTATATCGTTCTATTGTTGGTTGACTTGTATATCTGACCATCACTCATCCAGATATTGCCTATGCTGTTCACATTGTTAGTCAGTTCGTATCTTCCCCTACCTCTGTTCATTGGGCTGCTGTTATACGCATTTTTCGTTACTTGCAAGGAACACTTTATCAGAGTCTTTTGTTCCCATCGACCTCATCTTTGGAGCTTCGTGCCTTCTCTGATGCAGATTGGGCTGGTGACTCAACGGATAGAAAATCCACAACCGGCTTTTGTATATTTTTAGATGATTCTCTTATTTCATGGAAGAGCAAGAAACAGGATGTTGTTTCTCGGTCTTCCACTGAGGCAGAGTACCGTGCTATGGCCTCCACTACATCTGAGATTATTTGGTTACGTTGGCTGTTGGAGGATATGGGTGTTTCGATTTCTTCTCCCACTCCTATGTATTGTGACAATAAGAGCGTTATTCAAATTGCTCACAATACTGTTTTTCATGAGCGCACCAAACATATTGAGATTGACTGTCATTTCACTCGGTATCACTTGCTGCATGGAACTATTTCTCTGCCTTTTACTTCGTCATCGACGCAACTTGTTGATTTCTTCACGAAGACTCACACTATTGAACGTCATAGATTTTTCATTGGCAAACTCTCGATGCTTCTTGCCGTACAATCACGTGTTTGAGGGGGGATGTTAGCATATTGATTCATTTCCTGTCTGGGTTTGGCTTTTTAGCCTTTTTATTGTTTATGTTTTCTATTTATATAAACCTATCTCTGTAACCCTAATGTAATCAATCTTTGTTTGCTCAGCCGTCTTGCTGAATAATATGAATTATCTTTTTCTTCTTATTTGATTTTACAAACGTTTTACAAACGTTTACAGACTCTACCCACATAATCTCTGCTGTTGCACTTGCCACACTTCTGTACTCTGCTTCTGTACTGGATCTAGACACTGTTGGTTGTTTCTTAGCACACCATGAGATTGGGTTTTTTCCTAAAAAGATGCAATATCCAGTTGTTGATTTTCGATCATCACTATCGGTGGCCCAGTCTGCATCTGCATATCCATTTATATTGAGTGTGTTGCTTGCATGTAGAACAAGTCCCTGATTTATGGTGCCTTTAAGGTATCTCAGTATTCTTTTTACTGCCTTCAGTGATTATCTAGTGGCTTTTGCATGAATTGACTAACTTTGTTGACACTGTATGATATATCTGGCCTTGTTATTGTTGCATATTGTAGTGCTCCAACAATACTTCTGTATAGTTTCTCATTTTCAATTGGCTCTCCTTTATTTTTTGATAAGTGTAGATTGCTAGTCATTGGTGTTGGAAGAGAATTTGCCTTATCCATTTTTGCCTTTATCAAAATTTCTGTGATATACTTTCTTTGACACAAGTGTAGTTTGTTATCAGATGTTCTCTTAACCTCTATGCCAAGAAAATAGCTTAGTTCTCCTAAGTCCTTGATTGAGAACTCTTTATTCAGTTGTTGTGTGACCTTGTTGATTTCTGATTCACTGTTACCTGTAATTATAAAATCATCAACATAAATAAGTATGTAAGTAACAGTTGTATCAGAAAACTTAATAAAAAGGGAGTTGTCTGATTTTGCTGAGATGTAGCTGAGGCTGGCTAGAGTTTGTTTTAGTTTGTCAAACCACACTCTTGGTGCCTGCTTGAGTCCATAGATTGCTTTGTTTAATTTGCACACTATGCTTTCATTTCCCTGTTGTTTAAATCCTGGTGGTTGCTCCATGTACACCTCCTCCTGCAATACACCATTTAAAAAGGCATTATTTACATCTAATTGTTTGATGGTCCAATTCTTATACAAGGCTATGGTTAGTACAATTCTGATAGTAGATGGTTTCACAACTGGAGAGAAAGTTTCAGTAAAATCAAAACCACTTTGTTGTGAATATCCTTTAGCTACTAATCTTGCCTTGTATTTTAGAATTGTACCATCAGGATTTTTCTTTAGCCTGTAAGTCCATTTACAGCCTATGATGTTTTTATGTTCAGGTAACTGAACAAGATCCCATGTTTTGTTTCTTGTAAGTGCATCATATTCTTCCTTCATAGTGATGCTTGATAATAAGTACTGGGTTCTTCATCGAGTAGTTCTGCATTGTATATTTTTGGTTTAAATATACCACCTTTTGATCTTGTTATCATGTGGTGACCACAGTTTGCAGGATCAATCTGTTGAGCTATATCCTTTATTGTACTTGCCTGCTGAGTATTGGATGGTTCAGAATCATCCAATACTGGGTAGTGATCTGCATGATCAATGCTATCCTGTTGTGAAAGCTGATATGAGCCTTCAGATTCTTCATTCTGGTTGTGACTTAGGACACTTCTGGTAGTTTGTTGCTGTTGAACAACATTATTCTTATTCTGAGCCATCTGCCTCTCCACTGGTATGGTAATTTCAGGTATTGGAGGTATGGATAATTTTGGATTGTGAAGCTTTTTGGTAATGTTATTTTCTGACTTGCTAAAGGGAAATTCAAACTCATTAAAGGTTACATGTCTTGATATATATATATATATATATATATATATATATTCTGCCTTTATTATCAAGACATTTGTAACCTTTTTGATTGTTTGCATATCCTAGGAATGTGCGGGGGTAGACCTGAACTGTAATTTATGAGTGTTGTAGGGTCTCAAACAGGGGAAGCACAAGCATCCAAATACCCTTAGATTCTGATATTCTGGTCTGATCTTTGTCAGTGTTTCAATTGGACTTTTGAATTGTAGGACTTTGGTTGGTAATCTGTTGATAAGGTATACAGCTGTTGAGAAAGCATCATGCCAGAATTTCAGAGGTACAGATGCTTGAGCAAGTAGAGTCAATCCTGTCTCTACAATATGCCTGTGCTTTCTCTCAATTAGACCATTCTGTTCAGAGGTATGTGGACAAGTTGTTCTGTGATTTATTCCTTTCTTTTGAAAGAATTCTTTAAGTGGTAGAAACTCCTTACCACCATCAGTCTGAATAATCTTCACTTGACTGTTTATTTTTTCTCAACACTTGTTATAAACTGTATTACTGCATTGCAAGTCTCAGATTTTGCCTTTAAAAAATAAATCCACACATGTCTAGAAAATGCATCAATAAATGAAATATAATACCTATAGTCATAGTCAGTAGATATTGGGGCTGGTCCCCATAAATCTATAGCAATAAATTCTAGTGGCTTATTATACTCAGTGCTTGAATTTGGAAATGCAAGTTTATGGCTCTTGCCCATTGGACAATAGGTACAGGTGTAAAATAAAGGAATATTTTCAACATGAATTTTATTATCATTACTCAGAACATGTCTCATGATTTTCATGTTGGGATGACCCAATCTTGCATGCCAAACATCATAGTTAGTACAATTTTCAGTATGTTTTGTTTCAGACATGTTACATCAGTTATTCATACTTTCACACTTTTTTGATTTTGCAACATCAAATTTGTATAATCCCCTACATTCTCTACCCTGCAAAAGAATTTCATCTATTAGTGCATCTTTCACAAGACAAAACTTTGGATGAAATTCAAAATATACATTATTGTCTTTAGAAAATTGTGAGACACTCATTAAGTTTTTCCTAATAATTGGTACTCTTAAAAGATTGTTGAGATATAATTGCCTTGCACCTATAATACTTGCATTTCCAGTGTGTGTTATGTGTGTTGCTCTACCATTACCCATGTATAACAAATGTTTACCTCTGTATTCCTTGTTTTCAAGGTTCAGATTGTTAAGATTGTTTGTAACATGGTTGGTTGCTTCAGAGTCTGGGTACCAACTGTCATCTTGAATGTCTTCTACTTTTGCTGAATGATTATTTGTATTTCCTGGTTGTTCCTTGCATCCTTGCTGAACATTCATCATGTTGGCAGTAGGATTATTTTGTCTTGAATTGCCAGTACTTTGTTGTGAAGGTATATAGTTAGCATTAAATCTGAAATAGCATTTGTTTGCTGTGTGCCATATTTCTCACAGATCTGACATCTTGTTCTATTATTATTGTTAGTATTGTTCCACCTACCACCTCTTCCTCTTGATCTGTAGCTCTGACCACCCTTTTGACCACTGCTGGATTGATTCTTGTTGTTGTAGTTTCTTTCTTGATTTCTTCCTTTGTTATTGGCAATATAATTTGCAGAATATTCAAGATTTGTTGGTCTTTTTTGCTCTATTCTCCCTTCATGTGCTAGTAATATGGAATGTACATATTGTAAAGTTGGCAACCTCTCTGTTGATGATATCACAGCAACAATTGATTCATATTCCTCATCTAATCCACTTAGCAAATACAATATTTGCTCTGTATCACTTACATTATGGCCTGCAGAGGTAACTGATCACATATTACTTTAGTTTTGGACAAGTATTCTCTCATAGTTTGATTGTCTTTCTTCAAGTTATGCAATTGTCTTTTATACTGCATAATCCTTGCTGCAGATTGGGAACTAAAAACTTGCTCTATTGTATGCCATATTTCATGGGCAGTTTTGCAACCAACTAATTGTGGCAAAAGACTTGCACTTATTGATGATAGCAGCCAAGAACTGACCAAACTATCTTGTCTTTCATGTATAATATATTCTTGATTATCTATTAACTTTCCTTGTGCATCTGCAGTGAATCTTGATGGCTTAATGATGGTTCCAAGAACATATTCCTGAAGACCATAGGCTTTTATTGCGGTCTCCACTTGAAACTTCCAGAGCAAATAGTTACTTTCATCAAGTGGGGTGGTTATAATCTGGCTATGTGGTTTAATGATGATTTTGAGAAGTTCTTGACAAGCACTGAGGTGGTTATGGGTAGATCTTGATGCAAATGTGGGTGAGACAACACTGTTTTCATTCTCTTCGGCCATTAGTGGAGAGGATGATGCAAAAGATGATGCAAAAGATGGTGATTAGTGGCAATATTCACCAGAACTTAAAAATTGCAGCCGAAGACTGGCTGAATGATGACCGCTGACAGGCAGTCTTCTTGGCACGGCAATTCAGGTTAGGCACACTGAATCTTTTATGGCTTTGATAGTATTGATGCAACCAAGAAGATGATATATGATGAGATTTTTTTCTGATATCGTCTTCTTTCGGCACGGCACAATACTAAATGATAAGATTTCCTTTCAAAGAATTATATACAGTTGTTAAACTGTATATAATCAAATCTCAGATGATGAAATTTATTATGATGAGATGATTTCTGATCAAACAGTGATAGAGCATATGCTGTTAAGCAATGTATAGCTCTGATATCATGTTGAAGAAATGAATAATTTGTTTTCTTGAGTTTTGCAAACGAGAACTGTATATACATTATGTTGTACAGACCTCTGTATTTATACTAAATAATGTAACTAAGAATACTGGACATATGGGCTGACATATGGGCTCGGCCCATTTATAATATTACATGTTACATACTGGTTTGTTACTAATGGATACTATCTCGATAACCCATTTGCAAGAAGTGTTGTTTTAAAGAAGACAAATTTATGCTGGAGAAAACTCAAACAAGACAAGCACCATTGTCCCAGTGGTTAAGTGATTCGATTTTGGTGCGAGAGGTCACCAGTTCAAAACTCATGTAGCATGATTCGAACATTTATTGACACATGTTTTGTGGTTTGTTGTCCTAGTGACATGTTGTAGCATTTCCAAAAAAAACTTAAACAAAATAAATGAAGGGACAAGATATTTGAAAGAATGGTTTCATTCTTGTTATCATGGAAAAAACCACCTTTATTGTGACTTTTCATTGTAATTTTTCATCCAGTACAGAGTATGTGATGAGTCTGATGACCCAAAAATAATGACTGTGCAGATACATTTGTTTGTGTCCAATAATCGAAAGTTAAAAGTTAAGGTTTCCTTTTTGTGTGGAAACTTATTTCCTATCACTTTAACATCGAATACTTTGGAAAAATCTTTTCTATTTTAATGTGTGATTCCATATGGAAATGAGTTTTTTATAGTCATTTAGAAATGCTTTTGATTGGTAACCTTTAAGTATGTTAAACAAATGGTACAATATAAAAATAGTTGGAATCTACAGTCGACAGTTTGATATAATTTGTTTATAAAATACTAAATAAGTCATAAACAAGTTTTTCTCACCTGTAACTTATCAACTTATTTGATATTTGGTAAAAAAAAAATTATCAAACTACTTTAATTTATATTAGTAACCTCTGAGCTATTTTTACTGTTGTCAAATGCACTCTAAATGCGACTAACAGGATGAACCAAATTTTCAGACTTGTAGTAGATTTAGAATTCCCATAGCTTAAATAACTCTAAATTACTTCCTGTTTGCAAGAAAGTTTGTGTTTGATAATGGTTGCAGCCCTTATTAAAAGGTCTGGGTTTGTATTGACTAGTAAGGAAGTATTTAAGGTGTCTGCCTCAAATATAGGTTAGTTACCACACCACATTATGTCTACTTTTTAATGCATGTATTAAAATTTGCACCATCTCTTCACTTGATAGAAAGTTTGGCTGACACCTTTAACATATGTTAGTTAACAGGGCGATTTTCTTTCATTACATTGGTGATTTCGTGGTTATAGGTTGATCTATGTGCATAAATGTTCACTATAAGGAATGAACATCATACTGCACATAATAGTTTGCTAGCAAATTAAAGAGAGTATTTTTTGCATGTAAATGAAAATGGCTTTAATTAGTTAGTTGGTAGTTGAAGCCGAAAGCAGTTTTCTAGCTATCTGTTGCTTTATTTTTCTTTTAGTATTATTCTTGATTACTGTTCACCTTTTTGGAGGTGAAAGGTAGTTTATGTGAATGTCCCGATCATTAACTAGAAAATATATTACATGATATATCCAGTCAGGTGTTTATACTATTTTTAAATTGCAGTTTGTAACATATTTTAAAGTATCGCCTAATTTACGAGTGGTTGAGTGTCTAATTTTGAAGTGCATTTTCATTGGGAAATGAACTAGCAAATGACACTCCATCCTCATACGATGTCTCAAAACAGCTGAAATTCATCTTGAAGAAAATTCAACTTATGACAACCAAAAGGCTCGAGACGATGCTAAGGAAGGCTATCTATGTCTAAACGACAACCAAAAGGCTCGGGACGATGTTAAGGATAGCCCAATGCTCAGGACAACCAAAAGGCAAAAGAAAATTCAAGTGATGACAATAGTACTTTGGATACAAGTTTTCCAAGTTAAGCTCAATAGTCAAAAAATGATTTCTTGACATCAAAACTCCTATTGTCTGTCTATTTGGCTAGAGTTTATATGTATTAAATACAAAATGATGTAAGGAAACTGAATCAAGCAGCAATGGTGGTAGAGAAAAAGAAACCAAAAGATCTTGGAGGGCATTTCTAAGCAAAAATGGATGGAATAGAGGAAAAAGAAAATTGAAAAGCTTCTGGATTATAATGGCTTAGATATTAATAAAATTAAAGCATACATGCTCGACACTCAAGAAACGGCTAAATCCAAATATAAAAGGTGGGAGGAAGATCCTGCTCCATCTGGTTAGGATGGTAAGTTTTCAAAGGGAGTTCAAGTCATCCTTATAATTTGCTTTCAGCTGAAATTGTGCTCATCACTTTTGGTCTTTTGCTCACGTTAATAAACTTTAAAAGTAAACTTTATGAGATAGTGTAAAATGGTTATTAACTTGGTGAATTCATAGTGTACTTCATGCAAATCACTATACTAAACTATATATGTTTTAAGTCTCAATATGACAATGATATCATGAGTAACTGACACTACATGCTTTGCCAACTTTCAACTAGCAAACTCTAAACAAAATTATAAGAAACACACAAATAACATTAAATGTGATACGTAAGCCTATCAAATAGTAAAAGAAGCTGATCCAGAATTCTATCGTGAAGCTTCCAGTCTTCAGTGCAGAAAGTTCGTACACTAACTACATAAGCTTATTTCCTAAGAAAACAGACTTGTTTCTATAGGATATTCGATTGAAAAAAGCGAAAAATGGATGGATCAGGCTGTGGTTTGTATTGAATGAGAAAATCTAAAAAGTTAGTGATATTATTTGATCTTTGAACTTTTAGCTTCATAAATATTTTATATGTATTTTGGTTCCTAACCTCTTCTATGCAGCGTGGATACACAAACAAAAGAAGTGGAGAGACAACTGACAATTTTATGGTATCATTATTTTGGAGGTATATTTCTGCTGTTTTCCGTCTTTACTGCAATTGCTGTATAAAAAAATTGTTCACGGATGAAAACAAAATTGACCAACGCTTGTTATATATCGATAGCTCATGTATTTCTTTAATCATTGTTATTTTTGTAAAATGTTAAGACCATCCGCTCACTGTTTGCATTAGCTATTCTTCAGTTGACTAAAATATACTTTTAAGTTTTCTATTTACACTGTGTTTTCTAGTATATCTAAACTCAATGAGAATTAATAACGATGGTTCATTGCATCCCATTAGGAAAAGGTGCACTAAAAGTTTGGATAGACTTTGTGAGAGTTAATGATGTAGTGCTATGGAAACCTACACTAGAGTGTACGTACATGGAAGATGCCTTAGGTACTACCATTGCTCGGCCGGCCGCATATGTCATTGGAGAATCAAGTTCTAGTAAGTATTATTTTTCAGATTGTAATCTCTTTTATATATTGTCCCATAAATGAGTTTGACAGCTCCAATTTTAAACACATCGATAGAACACATCGATAATTCAATAAACATGTAATTCATGATCTACTTAAGTTTACTCTCACTAAATAAATTCAATGACTATGCAGTCAAGAATTGGACATGTAAACGTTGCATATATACACTATTTTTCATGACTAGAAAATTTTATATCCATTTACAATATAATAATTATGATATTTACCAGAAAACCCGCTGTAGCACTCTCCTGATTAATTAGAATCGATTACAACACTTAAACCACCGCACTACTTCACCAATCAAGAACCCAAAACAAAACTACACTGCATAGTTAACTAATCTAAATGCAACATAAATGTAGTAACCATGTAGCTTTGGCTGTTGAACGCTAACCATTAGCGCTTCAATAAAATATAAAAATCAACAAATGATAAATAAAATTAGAAAAACATCTGAATTTTATTGGCTCTTTGTTGTCTTCTATAATTGTAATAGAATCCATATTGTTTTATAATACATCTTTTGTACTATTTTATAAGACCATTATATTTTAATGCTTGCGAATTGCACAATTTTGCGTCTGCTTTATTTTGTTTTTTTTATTATATTGAGAATGATCATAATGTTGACAGATACATTTAGTCTTTTTTATAGTTTCATGTTCATGTACGTTAGACCACTTTTGGAACTGATATTACATTACATCAATATGGACTGTGCATTTAAGTATGATAGAAAGTTAGCATGCCTTTTAGTTTGACTAGAAAAGGAGATGGAGGACTTTTTTAATACGGGACTTAGTGAGAATCTAAGTAGTAAATAGGTGAATGGTCTAAGTCCTACAGTTACTTGTTTTGCCTGAACTAACATACATGAACATCTGGGGAGTGAGTTACTTGTCTTACCTGCAGTTGGTAGAATGCCTGATAGTATAGGTTACTAAAGTATAGGTTAATGAGTGTGTTACCTGCAGTTGTATATCAAAAGGATACTAAATCATATAAATTTGGTAGGGACATGTAATCATGTAAATTCGGTGTAAGCATTTAGTATTTATACATGATCTTCATATCTAGGTGAGCACGAATCAGGCCTAATGTACTGAGCACATATTACCCAATTCGGTGTAAGTATTTAGTATTTATACATGATCTTCATATATAGGTGAGCACGAATCAGGCCTAATGTACTGAGCACATATTACCCATCGATTACACTGAAAAATAGATATAACATAGTTCCAAACATGGCTAAGTTAATTAGAAAACATTTATAGTGTGTATATTAGTAAATCAGGAATCATATTATTAGTTTAATGTTCAGATGCTATTAGTCAATGTTCAGGCAATCCATGAGAGTTCAGGTGATCCATGTAAGTGGTTATGCAAGTAAATCTGAAACCTTGCTCAATTAAGCCCCACTCCGTTACATCCAAGCTCTGATCTTAGCTAAGCATAGCTTTTAGACAATATCTTACTTTCTAAAGGCTTGGTAAATACAACAACACAATTGCAATGACTAAGATGGCATAGGTCTTTCAATAAGAGTAGTTTTACTTTACTTTGACAGAACTAGATAAAACTACTATTTTGTATAAGGTACTTATGTTGTATAGTGGTAGTTTGTCTAACAAATATAACAACTGTTATTTTGTTTTTCAGAGCACGTATACATGAGTTATCAGTAAGATTGGGGTACAAAAGTTGTTTCCTGTGAGTTGCTTTAAATTCAATAAACATAGGAGACAGTGTCGATTGTATAGTGTGAATAGTTTGAATGGTACTTGATAGTTATTTGTTTAATGCATATGTTTGAATGTTACTTGATAATTCATGTATGTAATTCTAGTTGTTGATTATTACACTTGTCTACAGGTAATTAACATTTCTGAAGTGAAGCCCAACCGCAACAAAGAATTATCAATAATCAAGCAATGGACATGACTTTAATTGTTATATATATTATAATATTTTGTTAGTACTAGTTTTGTAAACTTGTTTGTGAATGGTTGTGGTATGTGAGTGTGAATTCGCTCATTTTGTCGAAAACTATCATAGAAATGGTCATGGATATTGTACTTAATTACGTGATTAACTTGTTTGATGATTATATGATTGATTGGTTGTTGGTTTAAATATGATAATTATGTGATTGATTGTTAGTTTTGATTGCTGAAAATAATACAAGCCATTAACAGTTTAAAATATGCTACAAAATTATCATCAACTTCTAGTAGCCTTTTGAAAATGCTATGAAAATAAATGTAAACTGCAAAAAGTACATTGTTGCATAGAAAAACGCAAAAAATCATAGACGCATAAAGAAAATGCTATGAAAATTTTATATATAGTAGCATTAAATAAACGCTACAGAAAATCAAAGAAGATACTAGAAAAAAGGCTACTAAAAACGCTAATTTTGTTAGCATCCCGGAAACGCTGTAGAAAAAACTTTTGTAGAGTTAAATAAATACTACAATACAATAATTTTTGGTAACGTTTACTACAACGCAACGAAATGTTTCATACTTTTAGTTTAATGTCGTATAGCAGTGTTTAATCAAATGCTACTAAAGTTTTGGCAGCGGTTTTTCAACGCCATGGAATACATTTTTTGGTGTAATGTCCTTCATAATTACCTTATCAAATTTCTTCTATCACATTATTTATGCATGCACACATGTTCCTTGGACACGTCACATTTCATCTATTTGTTACCTTTACTCTTCACCTACATGTAACTAAATCACGCATATTTCATTTTATCCTTGAGCTTAAGCTTCCTTCCATGCCTTAGACCAAATGCTCGCACCTCTGCTTGTTACCTGAACACGACCTCTACCTGCTCCACCTCTCAACCCAACACCAACGCACTGGCTAACTGTGGTCAACCTGGCCACCATGCTGCTCACATTATTATTATTATTACTAGTATGAGTCCGTGCTTCGCACACGGACTGTTTGTGTACGGGCTGTTTGTGTTATCGTATACGTTGATATATTGTTTGAACGTAAATATGTAAACGGAAAGCAATGACATTTTTGAAATTTCAAAAAGACGCCGAGTAAATTGGTTTAACGAATTTTTATTATTAGTAGTAATGATTATTATTATTATTATTATTATTTCCATCTCCTTATATACGTGCACAAACACATCATTGGATCGCCACCCAAGATCGCCAACACCAATGGACGTGCCACCTCAAGTGGCCAAAATCCATTTTCTACCCCAAACTTCTCCATCATCCCGATCCCCTATGGATCAGGAGATCTACATGTTCGAACTTCCCTTGCCAATACGAACAAACCCATATCATCAAAACCCATTTTATTTCTCCTCCAAAAATCATCCCTTCCTCAGATTTGCTGGTTTCGACCACCACAGTCAGATCCAGGTTGATCTAAGGCTATGATTACGTAGCCGTCCAAAAAAATATAAAGACTCGGATTTTATTTCGTCGATAATGATGTTTTTTGAGTGAAATAGAAGAGGAGAAAGATAAGTAGGAATGAGTTGCCATGGAAACGAGGTAGCAACGTGAGGAGATAGCAAAGATATGCGGCTAGAAAATAAGCAATGTATTTATAGGAAAATGGGTAGGGTTAGGGTGTACTCTTTTTCCCTAATTTTTGAAATTCCAACGCACGTTTTATACTCATGCGGGCTTCTAGGAATGTCCAATTGCAACAATTCTTTAAGTGCGTGAATCGTTGTATTTTGCTCGTTTCAATTGCACAAGTTTCATCAAAATCCAAGACTGCTCCTTAGGACGCTATTTTTGGACGTTTTTAAGTCATAAGGGAAATCGGAACGTTCGATCTCAAAAAATTTCAACCGCCCGACTTATACACTTTCTCTTTGACCTTGAGACATTTTTCATTTATCTAACTTCTTCGATGATCCATGCACGTATGTCGACGTAATACGTGTAACTACCGAAAATACTAGAAAATAAATTGGTGTCAAAATCATCCGATAAAATTAATACATGTCAAAAATGCCAATCTCGACAGCGCCTAAAGTTAAAGAGTTGTATGGCCCAGTATAAATTTAAAAATAATATTTTACGAACCTCCGATATGTAAAATACAGGTCGTTATACTCTTCCCCACTTTAGGAATTTCGCCATCGATATCCCCAAATCGAACAAGTCAAAATCCCAAAATCAAACAAATCAAAATCAACCATAACTATCACACATGCCTAATAAATAATAAACGTAAGTAACAGTATCTAATGCCAATGATCAAACATTAAACAGGCATATAAAATAAAATACTAAAAAGTAACATCCATGTCTATTCTAGTATGCAAGATACTAAACTATCTAGTATAAGATAACCAAATATGATATCCATTATAAAAGCTAGTAAAAATGAGATCTCACTAAGTGAAGAGCTACGGACAAGCGGTCATTGTGCTCTTCTCGGTCTCCATATCCTATCGCCTTTGCTTTCATCCCACTGAACCTTTACTGCTCCACTACCTTCCTCCTAACCTGTTTCGTACCACGTTTATCGGTACGAATAGTCCGACGTGGTCTTGAAGTTCCTGGTTCAGTCTCGATATCATCGAGTGAAATTTATGCCAAATTTCCAAATGCCTATTGCAAATTCTCCCAAAAACCATTAGTGAACAATAGATTTTTTCCACTTATAATGCTTTTGGCAAACAACGAAATCACACGATCCATTCCACACATAAGTCAACTAATTTGGATGTTGTTTTATTGGACTTACAAAATATAAATCTAGCATTTTCGTCACTCTATCGACTGTGGCTCAAATGCTATCATATTCTCTTCCGGTACTTGGTATTAAATCGATGAGGTCCATCGATATCTATTCTCATTTCCACTCAAGAATGTCAAGTAGTTGTAGTAACTACTGAGCTTCTTATGTTCAGCATTCACTAGTTAACAATTCATTCATGCAAAATGAATGTTCAACGTATTTCTTCATCACTTCCCAATATAACATTTGTCTCTTGTCTCGGTGCATTTTATTGTCATCAAGATGTATAGTTAATCTTGAATGAGAACTCTTTGATAGTATCTCATTCTGAATCTAATGACACCGAGAATAAACAATATGTCATCCTTATGGAACCAACCATCACGGTCGAATCCTCACTGTATCAACTCTACAGACACTGCTCGTTCCTTTAATTCATCCATGATCTCTACTAGTCTAGCTTAACATCTCTGACTAGTACCGATCCTCTAAAATCCAAGTAGGTTTGATATTCATGCTAGCCATCATCTTTGGCACTAGCTCGTATCGAGTTTTGAAGTCATAACTAGCAACAAACTCAAATAATGTCCATTCTAAGAATATCGATTCCAAACTAGCATGTCTTCCACTCAAAGCCAATACAATAGTTAACAACTCCAATCATGAGTCGGGCACTTCCTCTCAGGCGGTTTCAGCTGCAACTAACATATGAGACAAACTTACCTTTCATCATCAATACATACCTAGCTAAGTACCACAAGCATGTGTACTTTCGACTCCTCATTCCCACTTGAAATGAGTAAGATCGGCACACTTGTTAATCTCTCTATTAGACCCACTAACGCATGTCCACACCTTGTGTCTCAATTAAAAATCTGATGCTCACTTGTCAATTTGGTTAACGGCGCTGCTACCTTTGAGAAGTCCTTGGTAAAACATATATAACATCTTGTCAATCCAAGGAAACTTCTCACCATCAGTCGATGTTTTCTCAATACCAAAAATACAATCACCGATCGTGTCTTTATGCTCCTTTCTTGTTCGCGAGAAGATGAAAGTATCATCAACGAACACAAGCACATACTCACTCAAGTGATTCCTCAAAACACGGTTCAAGAATTCAACAAAGCATGCAGATGTTTTGGTTAGATCGAACGGCATAACCAAAATCAATTAAAAATCAAAGTAGCGTACGAAATGCTTTGATCGGCAAGTTCTCCCTAGCTACTCTCAGTGGATGAAACCATGTTGCAAGATTCAACTAAGAGAACAGCTCCCTGCTATAGAGTTGATCAAACAAGCCATCAATAAAACGGAGTGGATACTTGTTCATCACCTCATTCAGCTCATGGTAAACGACATACAACCTCAAAGAGCCATCCACCCTAGGGGTGAACATTATAGGTGCATCCCACTCAAATGTGCTCCTACTAATGAACACTTGCCTCAATAGGTTATCCGCTTACACCTATAACTTCCTCTACTCTTTGGGCATCATCTGCCTTAAAGACATAACTGCTTGTCTAGCACCTCTAATCAGATTGATACAAAGCTCAATCCTTATAAGGTAGTGATCTGGTCACCTTATTATATGTGTCAGGACAATCTCTAGCTACAAGCATAGATGACAACTCATCGTATGGGATACCGAGCAAATATAGAAATATAACCATCACCTCATCGTCAGCTAGGCATCAAAATACTACCTTCTGCTCATCGTCGGCCTTATCGTCACCCACGGCCTTTCGCAATCCACCATTATTCTGTACCCCTTCAGCCATTCATTTCCCAGACTATAACATCGAACCCAATTAAACCCAAAACAAAACAATAATAAAAAAACAAACATCCATGACTCGATAAGGCTAAGTATGGATAAACCACGTTGTAACATTACCTATTTTGAGGTCGGAAACTAAGTGCTAAGGATGCTGTAGTCATCCATAGTATTGATTTCCAGTGAACAAATATGGGATGTTACACCTGTATAGGATGGTTGAGCCCCAAACAAGGTTCTTCACAATTTAAAGGTCAGTTATCTATTACGGGTCTTAATCCCAGTTAATCGATAAGTCACTAGATATGAAGGAATATGAAACCCTAATGCCAAAAAAAAGGTGTATGGAAACTCCATAAATGGAAAGGATACCCTGGATGGTAATGCCTTTTCCCTTCTCTTTCGTCAGTGGAGCACTTGATGAAATTGGGACGGCACTCAACGGATATACCTTCACCGTTTGTCCTTACTTAGCTTATTTGAGACGATCCTTCAACACTGGATAAAGGCCCTTACGTCGTAAGGCCTTCTCATTCAACTTATCAAAGCTCTCATCAATATGACCAATCAATCACTTCCCAAGATGATCACTTAACCCAATGATAAATTCTTCATTCTTTCTAAGTGGAGTATCAATGGATGATAGATAGTACTTCAACAGCACATCAATATTTGGTCATATACTCGAACACAGACATATCACCTTACTTTAAGTGGGGGAACTTCCTAAACAACATCGACTTATGAGAAGCGAAGATAAATTTCTTTGAAGTGAACTATGAAGTAATCCCAAGTAAAGTGATCCTCGATAATTGAAGCAATAAGGGAACTCCACCGGTTCATTGTGTGTCCCTATGTCATCTAGATGTACACTTCTACCTCATTGCATCATCTTACTCCAAGTTATCGAGATCCTTTCGCAAATATCCATCTCATCTGGCACCTCAATAGCTGACTCTGTTCCATGGAATGGTCTGCCCCTAGACTCACGTAGTCTTTATATAGCTCGACAAAGTTGACTCTAGGCATTTGCACTTGAGCATCATAACTATTTGGAGCAACCTGGACATTGTAGAATAATATATTGCACCATCTCAGCGAACATATTATATAAATTAGGGTGAGTGGTCCTCGATCCTGCCCACTCCTCAACTCTGAAGATGGAGCCAATAGCGGCATTTCCCATATGCAGATCACTCTTAACACATAATAAGAATGATTAGTCTCTGATAAAAAAATTGCATCAACGGTACTCATGTGTGCAATACAACTTATATACAATATGTACTACTATATAGTTTTGAAAATCAAAATATATAACAAATACGCACTCTCTCGTATATAAGCAAACTCGCAATCCAGTCTAAGGCGACAATTCCTACATTATCTCTACTGGATCATGGTATTAATTCAGGTTAATCACGTAACCTAAGCTTTGATGCCAAATGTGAAGACCAACCGATGCTCATATAACCGAATAGTGCGTTGTTGGAGCATTCAATCGATGTAGAATAGTTGTTAAGGGAACGAATTAGAAATAAGGAAGAGGAATAGAAAAGAAGAGAAGAGAATCGAAGAGAAAGAAATAAAACATCAAACAATCACATAACCTGTATTATATCTCACGGCGCATCAGATAAAATACAATAGTCATCACAGATATAAATTAAACGAGAAAGTAAAACTACATGAACCACAGAATCAGAGTACATAGGCTCATACAGCTATATAAAATAGTAATAGGGTTTATAAAAATGATAAACAAACTCATTTATAAACTGTCTCTAATAATAGTAAGTCAACACTATTAAGGCTCCACTATGTCACACAGTGGAATAAACAATAATAAGCTTAAAATATGAGTATGAAAAGGCATCACCTCGTGCTAGTCCACCTGCAAAACTCCATGTGCCATTTGCACCTGCTATCTAGACTACTCATTTAAGAGTACTCGAGATAATAAGAAGCAAAGCATAAAACCTCAACTCAGACAAAAGTCTTATGTGAGCGATAAATGATCTCAAAACACCATAAAAATAGATATAGTATGTGGAACAAAGGGCATGGAGAATCATACTTGACCTGTCCATGCATCCATAAAGTTAGCATATATAAGAGATATACGCTACTCTATGATTGTCATCATGGGTGTACTATACATCAAAATACTAAGGGTGTCAAGATATCTGCATCAATAATGTACATCGTGTAACATCCCTTAGGTGATAATCAAGCAAGCATAGCATCCATCATCCGTCTTCACATCCACTTACTCGGTGCATTAAATATATAATACTCATATGACCCCATCATCGGGTCAAGGACTACTCAATGTCCCAGTTTCTCAGTACTCAAATCCATGCCGCTTAGTAGGTCGGGAACTAAACTACCCATTTGATAATCTAGGGTACAATAGACCTAAACATCATGTGATCCAAGGGTCATCATCACCCAAGTGAGCATCCTCACATACCCCTGCTTTATGAGTACACATCGAGACCTACAAATATCAATGATCCCTATGCACATGTCAACCGTAGAGCTCATCTTGGAATTGTCCTTATAGTTTCTATCTAAAGTTATCATGGTTAGGAACTACTCTAGGAAACCATCATGAGTCATAAAGTGTTATCAGACGTTCTGTAGCTTGCCTTTGGCAGTTCCATCAATCCAATTAATCACTACCTACTCTGCATCCTAAAGTACAGCTATTGATCATCGAAGCGTTACTTTCCATCATTGAATCATCATCATCAAATCATGAAGTCATCGCGTTGAAGCATCACATCCCTGCTTCAGTGCCAAACCTTCTCATCAAAGAGCCATAACATCAAATCAAATGTCAAACAAATGAACCATCACATCATGCTCTTCGAAACTTCTCCATCGTTCGCGTAAAAATTGACCAAACCGGCCATCATCAATAGTGGTAGATATTGACCACTCCATAGTAGTCAGTAACGACAACTTTGGTCATGTACTTAGCCAAAATTGGCTAAGTACAAACCAAATGAAAATGTCCAGCATCTATCTCGAAATCTGAAGCACATACCCAAGTCCATCCATCGTCTTTAGGTCAATCGGCGTGCATGAAACTCTATGCACAAAATCCTATCCTATAGGATATTTTCTAATCCTATATTGCATTCAAATGGATTTTTAACCGACTAACAAACAAGTAGACATGCGGCCAATAAGCATAGAAATGTCTATAATAGCCTACATACATCTATAATAATGAAATACAATACATCAAGCAACCAATGCAGGATAAATATCAGTGATAACCTAAATTCATCAACATTGTCAAAATAGTGTGTCAATAGGGAAATGTGATAATTAATTTAAAACCATTTGAAACACTTTTAATTCTTTTATAAAATAAGATATAGGTTTAAATATCTTAGAAATTGCATTTTAAATCTATAAATCATTTCAAAATGTTGTTTTAATACTATACTAACAATCATAGTATAGTGAGAGACATTATCAGTCATCTCAACAAAAGTTATCCAATCTTATGCTAGGACATGGAAAACTTTATCACGGGCGCAATTCGAGAAACGGCGTCTAAATTGAAACTCCTATGCAAAAGATATGAATAATATAAGGAATCAATGTATATTATTTGACTAAACAATTAATAGCATAATTATCAATTTACTAATGTTCATAACTTTCATAACTACCTTATCAACTTTCTCCTATTCACATTATTTATGCATGCACACATGTTTCTTTGAGATGTCACATTTCCTCTATTTGTTTCCTTTCCTCTTTGCCTGTACGTAACTAACTCATGCATATTTCGTTTTATCCTTGAGCCCTAGCTTCCTTCCATGCCTTAGACCAGATGCACATACCTCCACCTGCCACCTCAGCACCAACTTCGCCTACTTCACCTCTTAACCTAGCATTAATGCTCCAACCAACTCCGATCAACCTGGCCACCATGTAACTCATGTTATTATTATTATTATTATTCATTTCTTTATGTATGGGCGCACACACATCGTTTGACCGCCACCAGAGTCCACGAGCACCGCCCAGAACCTCCATCGACGATCGTGCCACCTCAAATGGCCAAAAACATGGCCAAAATCTATTTTCTACCCCAAATTTCTCAAAAAACTATCACCATCTCGATCCCCTACGGCTAAGGTGATCTACATATTCGAACTCCACTCGCTAATACGAACAAACCTATATCATCAAAACCCATTTTATTTCTCATTCAAAAATCAACCCTTGATCGAATTTGCTGATTTCGATCCCCATGGTCAGATCCAAGTCCATGGCTACATGGCCCTCGAAAAAATCTAGAGATTAGGATTTTATTTCGTCAAAAATGGCGTTTATTTAAGTGAGAAATAAGAGGAGAAAGATAGGTGGGAATGGGTTACCATTGAAAGGAAGTAGAAACGTGAGGGGAAAGCAAATATATGCAGCTAGAGAATGAGTAATGTTCTTGTAGGATAGTGGGTAGGATTATGATGTACCCCTTTTTATGTAATTTTTGAAATTCAAATGCACGTTTTATGCTCTGTGCCTTCTAGGAATGTCTGATTGCGACGATTCTTCGAGTGCATGAATAGTGGTATTTTTCCCGTTCTAACGACATAGGTTTCATGGAAATCCTATACTACGCCCCAGGATGCAATTTTGGACGTTTTGTCTCACGGGCAACGAGAACATCCGATCTTAAAAAAAATTCAACTGCGCAGCTCACACACTTTCTCTTTGACCCTGATATGTTTTTCGTTCGTCCAAATTCTCCAGTGCATCGGTATGCGTATGTCAACGTAGTATGTGTAACTACCAAAATTACTAAAAAAATCAATGTCAAAATTGTCTGATAAAATTAATATGGATCAAAAATGTCAATGCTCGGCAATGTCTAATGTTATAGAGTCGTATGGCCTAATATTAATTTAAAATTAATAATATATGATCCTCCAATACGTAAAATATGGGTGTTACAACGGATGATTTATACAAAAAATGACTCAGTTCTTACACTTGGAAGAGGCAAGTACGACTACCAGGGAAACCGATGGTAGGGAATCAGCTAAAGTTGTTTAGAGCAATACGACTGTGAAGCAAACCAGCAAAGGTCTTGGGAATATGGTTATGAATGTAGGAAATAAAGTCATAGCTAGAAGAGGAATAATCAAGGTGATGGAGGTAGGAAGTCGGATTTCAAAAAACGTCCGATGTAAAAATCATACACTACTAAATAGTTCAGTTAAGAACATGTACCATGTGACATGGGATACTGAGCAATATAAGAAACTAGCTTCATAGGAGTTGGTAGAGAGGAAGAAAAGGACTAATAAGTTTCATTGCGTCCATGAGACCTATGGTCATAACAGAATGAATGTAGACATCTGCAAGATGTGATTAAAGATTTGATCCAAAAGAAGAGGCTTCAACAATATGTGAAAGCACTACAGGATGGAAAGTAGGAGAATGTTCAACCCCAGGAGAAAATTCTCCAACGAGGCCAGGATAGGCCTAGAGTTCATGAGCCAAGGCATCTTTGAAGAAGAGTTGTTATCAATAGAATAACTGGTGGACCTCATTCACATGAGAAGATTTGGAATGAGACAGAAAGATACGAAGTTCCCTAAAGCATGTAGTGCAAAAAAGTTTCTTTGCCATTAAATATGGAGCTCCAATAGAGCAACTAAGGACTATGAAGGATGACATCATATTTAGAAGTCGTGATGCAGAAGGGGTCGAAGCGCCTAAGCTTAATCCCTTAGAGATAATGGTCGTGATTGAGCCAGCAACTATGAATAAGGTGCTTATTGATGGTGGAAGTTCAGCAAATATTCTATTTAAGAAAGCTTATGATCAGATGATGATGGACAGTCATGATCTAAAGCCATGTAAAAGTTGGATTCAGGGATTTACCAGAGAAGCTGCTGAGCCTGTCGGATGTATAAACTTACCGGTGGTTTTAAGAGAATGTGACTGCAAGAGAGTGCAGGTTGTGATCTTTATTGTGATGGACATTTTTGGCATATAATACCTTTTTAGGAAGACTGACCCTCACTAATTTCCAAGTGGTCCTAGCTCCTTAGTGCCTGACAATGAAATTTCCCATGAAAAAGGGAACCGGGATCAATCAAGGCAATTAAAATTTTGGAATGTGAGTGCTATATCGCAGAGATGACGGAAGCAAAGTGACGTGTGAAAGAAAAGGACGTAGAGAGGACTCTTAGTGCCAAGTCTATGGATGCATAGCAACCACCACTTAAGCCTTGCCTCGGTCGGCATAGTACGTTTCACAAAGATATGGACCTGAGAAGAGCTAGAGGATGCAAGGCCGTCCCAACCGAGTTGACGATCAGCATCCCGATCAATCTGGATGATCCATCCCGAGTCCTGAAAATTGGATCTCAATCTAGTAAGATAGAGAAGGAATTGATAGGGTTTCTCGAAGAAAACCTAGATGTGTTTTCCTGGACACATTCTAACATGTAATACATCAGAGATAGCATGTCCTTCATTGAATGTGAACCCCAGCCCCAGGTGTCTTCCAGTGAAATAAAAGTGGTGTATTCTGGGTCCGGAGCGATCTGTTATGCTAAAAGAAGAGGTACATAATCTAAAAGCCGACCACTTTATTCGCAATGCTCTATACCCAAAGTGGGTTACCAATCCAGTCCTAGTCAAGAAGTCCAATGGAAAATGGAGGACATGCATTGACTATTCAGACCTGAATAAGGGATGACCAAATGACAGTTTCCCACTACCGAAGATCGACCAACTAGTAGATTCAACCGCCGGCCATGAATCGCCGTCATTCAAGGGATCTTACTCTGGCTACAATAAAATTCCAATGCACATTCCAAACCAAGAACATATCAGGTTTATAACCGACTTGGGATTGTATTGTTACTTTGTCATGCCATTCAATCTAAAAATGCATGAGCCACTTACCAAAGATTTGTGAATTCGGTGTTCAAAGATCAGATTGGACGTTCAATGAAAGTCTACGTAGATGGTATATTGGTAAAGTTATGGCGATCCAAGAACCATTTAGAGGACTCATCGAAAATGTTTGGCGTGCTCTAGAGAAACGGGATGAAGCTCAACTTGTTGAAATGCTCATTCGGAGTTGCATCAGGGAAGTTATTCGGTTTCACTAAAAACTTAAGGGGAATTGAGGCCAATTTGGAGAAGATTGAAGCCTTAAGGAATGTTGAAGGACCAAAATTGACAAAAGAGGTACAGAGTCTGAACAAGAAAGTAGTCACGTTAAGCCGATTCATCTCAAAGGCTATAGATAAATGTATACCATTATTTAATGTCCTCAAAGTTGAGAAAGGAACTTCGTTGGGACATAAGTGTGCAAGGATGCTTTTTAGACCATCGTTGAACATTTAGAAAGGCTACATGTCTTGTCAAAGCTATTGGAGGGAGAGGATTTATTTGTTTATCTGGCAGTACCTAATCATGCTTTGAGTGCTGCCCTCGTATAAGAAGGAACCGAAAGCCAAAGGCCGGTATACTATATCGACAATTGATTGGTAGGAGTAGTGATATATTATCCAAAATAGAAAAATTGGCCTATTGCTTTTAATCACATTGAGAAAACTCCGTCCCTACTTCCAAGCTCATCCAATTAAGGTGTTAACTTATCAGCCCATAAGACGGCTCCTACAATGACCTGAGACTTCTAGGACATTATTAAAATGGAACATTGAACTGAGTCGGTAAGACATATTGTATCATCCCAAGAGAGCAATTCAAGGCCAGCATTGGTCGATTTCATTACCGAGTTCACCACTCAAAATGACGAGAGAGAAGAAACTACAAAGCAAAAAAGCTAAATGGAAGTTGTACATAGATGGAGCATCCAACGAATGTTATTTGGGGGGCACGAGTGGTTTTGGTAACCTCTAAGAATGATTAGTTTTCTATGCCTTAAAGCTTGTATTTCCACAACGAACAATGAAGCCGCGTATGAAACACTAATCGCGGGACTCAAGGTAGCAAAGACATTGGGACTCAAGGCCTTGTATATATACACTGACTCTCAATTGGCGATCTACCAGATAAGGAAGGAATTGCAAGTAAAGGGGGCTAGCTTGTCCCCTTATCTAACAAAGGTTTTGGAACTACTCAATGATTTGGAGTATTACACGATAACACATATTCCTAAGGAGGAAAACAAGAAACCCGACTCTCTAACCAAGCTGGTTAGCTCAAAGGATGCCTAACTCATAGGTTAGTTCTAGTGGAGGTATTATTAGCTGTGAGCATTGACTAGATGGATGTCGATTGGATCTTGGAGGCTGATTTCTGAAGTGCTTAAGATCGACTAGGTATTATCAAAGGGTGGCGTAAAGAACGCCACTCGTTGATTACTTCATGAAATGGGATGAAGTGGAATTGCTAGCCACCATGAAAATGAAGAAGGTGATCAATTTTGTAGTTAAAAATAAAATCTGTTGATTTGGTATCCTATGAACGATAGTTTTGGACAATGGGACCTAAATCGATAGCGTAGAGTTTAAAACTTTTGCAATAGACATCGCATCAAGAAAAGATTTACAATGGTAGCACACCCACAAGCAAATGAACAGGTGTAAGCCATGAGCAAGATAATCAAATCCATTCTGAACAAATGATCGGAGATGGCCAAGGGCAAATGAGATGATGAATTACCATTGGCATCGAGTTCTACCGAATAACCCATAAGTCTGCGACCTGCCACACTCCATTCGCTCTAGATTATGAATCAGAGACTATGATCCCAATCAAATTAGAAGTGCCTTCTCATAAAATATCCTATTACAAACCAAAAAATAATAAGAAACTCTTATTGGCGTCACTCGATATGATTGATGAGAAGTGAGACGAAGCCAACTTAAGAGCGGTTGCTCACCAAAAGTAAGTAGTCCGACACTCAACACTAAGGTCAGGGATTGTACCTTCGAGATCGATGATCTTGTCCTTAAGAGAATCTTCCCCAGTCCTGTGAATATGGCCTGAGCTAGGAAGGTCCATATGCAATTGAACATAGGCTTGGAGACGGAATATTTAAGCTGGCAACTATTGATGGGATTTCACTCCCGTGGGCATGGAACAACGAGCATCTACGATGCAATTTCACTTGACGTAGATTTTCTATATGTTTAATCAACTTTGATGTAAAATGACAGAGATTCATGTGAATATAAAACAATTTGGCTTTTAGAATCAATGAATTTGTAAATAGTGCAGGTATGCAGGTGCCCAGAGATAGTCGTTATTCAAAGCTTAACAGTCTATGGTCGGACCTATGGAAAAAGATTGTTCTTGGTGTCTAGAGACAGACGTCAACCATCTATTCCAACCCATGGTTTGGTTAAAGAGTATAAAATCTGAGGGTGGAATAACACGCTATACCCCAGCAAAACTCTTGCTCAAAATTTGGTAGAGAATAAACTCCTTGCCCAAAGGATGGTGAGGCCAAAGATCAACGCTTGGTGTTAGGTGGGATCTTATCCAAATGTCCAAAAAATGGACGCTATAATCACCATTCTATGTGATCTACCCCAATCAACGTCAGGAGTTAGGTGAGATTGGATGGAATAGTCCATGAAATGGATGTTCAAACTACTGCTCAAAATGACCAATTCTAGTCGAGGCCCAGAGACAGGCTCGATCGAACAAGGTTGCCCAGAGATAGGCATCTAGGTCATTATTCTCCAAAAATGGAAATAATGTAATTGTAGACATTACCATCGGTCGGATGGAACTCGACTGAAGACAAAGAAATAAGCTATTGATTTGGTTGAATGATATTAGTGAAATGATTCACACTTTCTCAATTCTTAAGCAGATTGACACAAGTATTGAAAGAAAACAAGTTTAATTTTTATTAACATATTTCTTGGATAAAAAGTAAGGGTCTCACTCACACAATTTCATCCTATTTACACAAGTTTCGAATAAAACTTGAAATGACAAAAACGGGGAAGATGTGATTAAGTCTTCTTCCTCTTCTCCATCTCCTTCTTCCCTTCCCGGTAAGAATGCACACTAGGTTCTCCAGACTTCTTTATGCTTTTTCTTCTCTTTTGTTGCCCATTATAAAATTGCTCCCTAAGGATTCAAGGGGTTCTTTTTGAACACCTTCAGAGGTAGGGTTGGTGACAGGGCAAAGATGGACTGACTAGGCAATGAGATGGATAAAGGGGGAGGTATATCAACATCCTTTCTTAAATCCTTAGGCCAAGGTGACTTGGGATCAAGGCATCCCTTACATGGTAGGCCCCAAGAAAGGCTCGAAAGCCCTAGTTATAGTGATGTCTTCCTTTTCCTGAGCCCTATGAAGATCACCTCCAGCTTCTTTGTCCAAAGCATGGATTATTTTATCATTAGGACCATGAATGATACCCTCCAAAGAAGCTGAGGTCAGTATAGGGACAAACATAATGATTGATTCGGTTATCGTAAGCCCAGTAGTAAACTTCCCTTCGGCACAGAAACAATGGGAGGTTGACATGAAACTTGAGAAGCAAAAGCAGAGATTAGTGATATCGACTGGTGCCATATGAGCCATCTCAAATGCGAGCGAGGTAAATGATATACCTCTAGGAGATACAGACTCAACATGAGCTGGAGTACAACCAAAGCCTCCCTTCAGAATGGGAGACAATATGGACAACTTTGGAAGTGAGGGCTCATTAGGATTATATTGAGCATCTAATAAGGATGCTGTAACAGTTGAAACTTTAGAAACAGCTACAGCAGCAGAAACACAGTAGAACTGGGAAGAGAAGCGATATTTTCAATAATTAGGGGCTTTAAAGTCAAGGGAGAAGTAATGTTAACTGTTAAATCATGAGAGCAAACCAAGAACACTTTCCCCGATCTTTCTGGTCATTGGAAATCAATTCAGGGTGCAGGATGTACTCACCAAGCTTGAGTGGTTCTAGGGCCTTAGCATCCAAAAAGTCAAGTTTTAGTTCCTCTTCATTGACCATAGCTCCACCAGAGTGCTCTTTCTCCTGTCTCGTTATTTCTTTATAGGACATAACCAAGATTTAGGGATATCCCTTATCCAACCATTTCAAGTTGCCAAACTTGTTCACATTTGCATTGTACTGCACTAAAATAGGCTCAATCTTGGACTTAACTCTGTTCTTTGCAGCCTCTACCTACTCCTAAGCACCCTTCGCTTAGAATTCTACTTCATCTTTCACTTGACAAGCATCTAGAAATTCCTCACAATAGCTCTGAGCTAGGGCGAGGGCATCGTATTTTTCCTTCCTTTCATATTCTAGCAACCTTTTCAATTGAGCTATTTTTAAGGATTGGTCCTCTGCATTTTTCTTAAGTTTCTCGTTTTCCAATTATAGAGTATGACTTTTGTGGTGGGCTACCCTCAAGTTTCCTCTATTGGTTTTAATGCTAGTCCTCAACTAATTTAGTTAGATCCTCCACCTGCTTCTTAGGCTCCAGCCAATGATGCATTTATCTTTTCAACCATTTTGTCGAGAGTGGAAAGGATGCGCTTGTCCTGTGCTTGCAAATGTTTCACTCCATCAAATTTCACATTTCTCCTGTAAGCGCCTTCGGAAATAACCTCGGCTAATTTTTTCCATCTACAGTACTGATCGTATACATCATCCACTCAAGCCACACCATCAGACCTGACTTTTAAGGGAATATCCTTCAACTGAGGAACACAAAGGACATCATCAAAGATTTTTTTTGGAAATTCACATTTCATAACATCCATTTGAGGATTGGAAACAAAATATGTTTCTAAGTAGTGATAGGGGTAGAATTGTCCTCTTGTCAGCTCTCGAATGAGATATATCAAAGGCAACTAGCCCGGACGACTGTTCGAAATGTCATGTCACATAAGAACATATTGTTGGTTTTGTCGATGGAGAACCTAAACAGAGGCGATCGGCATCTCAATAGATGGACATGATCGGGTCTCGTTGAATACGGATCCATATTGTATGGCAGAGCTGAACGAGACCTACGCCATGAGGATGACTCACAAGATCTGTAACCTATCTCCCGACTTCTATAATCTCAGCCTGAGTGCCTTCCTGAACCTGAATCAGAATCAAAAGATGAATCGTGAGAATGGTCGGTCGATCCAGGCCTTTTGTACTTGCACCTCTAGCTCTGGACGGTATCATACAAGTTCGTGCACTCTATCGAGTCAGTAAATAAAACTTGAAGGAGTTAGCGCTAATAGAGTGGAAACACGGTGCAAACAAAGAAAAATTGTAGTTCCATATAAGCAAGGAAATGTCCTAGTGTCCCCTCCACAAACCATGGACTTAGAGTTTGCTAACAAGGGTTATTTCCTTGCACAAGTAGCTGACACTTCATCAGATAGACAAATGGGAGATCAAATATCCCCGATACTGGTATTGCAAAGGCCAAAAGTCCAAAATATTTGCTTAGGACCCATAGATACCCCTAGGAGGTAGAATAAGGGTCTTCTCTACCATTGTTGCTAGCAGAGGTTGTACAGACGTCCAAGATGAAATAATCTATATTTTTATAGTTGAGCTAAAAGGAATGCATGACCATCGCCATCTCCGTCAGTAGAGGACTCACAGCCAATATCGACATCATTATTGTCCCCACCTTCACTCCCTTCTTCCTAGACATGTTCACTCCTTACTCCTCTACTATCTTTATCCCTTGACTTGCTTCAAGGTCAATGATAGGGTTAGAAACTAGAGGCACCTCATAGGCTTCATCGTCATCTTCAACGGCATCATGTTCTTGTGAAGAATCATCGCAGTCATCATCTTCCTCCATAACTTCCATAATATGGTCGAGACTATAGTCTTCCTCTAACTAGTTATAAGTGCACATATTTTCATCCATGAGAAGCATTCTCATTTCCCTTTCTTCGAGCGGGGTTCGATGGAGATCCGAAAGTTATTCGCTAAGGCCATGATGCCAGGCCTTCTTGAATTATCTTCAATCATAGGAAATGATGGTGAGAATAGTTGAAACTATGATATTAGCATCAGAAAGGAGAGTAAGAATAAGACTTACGTCCAGACAACCACCATTGTGAAAAGCCAGACGGGTAGCGTACAAAAAAGAATTCATCCTTGAAGTAGCTTAACATATTTCAAAGGCCTAATACTATTCGACAGCCCCTAGAAGGTCCCAAATAGATAAGTGAGGAAGAACCTTTTTGGCGCTTGAAGCTATGTAGATAACGAATCACATAGGCACTCGGCTCATGGTTCAGAAGGCAAACAAAAATTATATACATACCTTTCAAAAAGGCATAACCGTCTGAGTATAGTTGGACTGGAGCTAGGTTCATAAACTATATAATTGTGCAAATGAAGTGGTTAAACAGTCTAACACAACCAGCCTTGCACATATATCGATTGTAGGCTGTATAACCTAGAAGCGGAAGATGCACTTGTTGATGGCATGAAAGACCTAATACGTCTTCGAATAAAATACAATGCCTTTCACATATCCTCCTAAGGATGACTCGTCAACTTTTGAAGCCAGGGAATCTTGAGGATCATCCAAAATAATGTCATCACCCATATCAATATCAAGGGCAGCCCGAACTGTAGGCCCTTCGATTGGCACAAAAGGCATTATTTCTAAGGGTTGTGGTGCTTAGTGACTAGTTGACTGAGATCTCAAAGGTATGGAGTAGTTCTTGTTGTAGGTACTGTAGTAGAATTGGATTCTATATTGCATTTAGAATATACCGATGTCAAAGGACCTATGGCCATAGTGGAGAGATTCGAGGAGCATCTACCATCCATAAATATCAAAGCCTCACACATAGGTGATATCAGACTTATAAAAAGTTGTAGAGTCGATGGACTAAACCAGGCAGATATCGATCGATCGGATCTCATACAACAACAAGGGGCAATATAATGCAGTTAAAATTGTGCACTATGTGCGTTTAATATTATGCAATATGTACATCCAACATCATGCAATTTAGATCTATCATCCAATATAAATATTGGCGGACAGTTTGTTCAATAGCCAATTTGTATCCAAAGTGACCATTATCATAAACTATCCCAAGAAAACAAGCATCATCGACCGTGACTTGACCAAATTGTCTTATGAAATTCTTCCAAAGAATGTCGGGGAATTTTTCACCTAAAATTAGGATCAGTACAAAAATCCAAGCCTACCCCGAGCAAAACTTAAAGCCGACGTGATTCGAAGCCCCTAGGACTCAAACTTGAATCATGGTTTGAGAAAATAGGGCCAAGACCCGAGTAATTTCATGATCGGTGCAAAGCGCTTTCACGCAATCAAATTTTAAGTGGAAAGGTCCTAAGTGCGGGACCGGTGCTGATCCACAAGAGAAAGAAGGTGTTTCTTTTTCTAAATCATGTGCAGTTGAGGATTCAATCGGTGTTAAGCTTCATCATCTAAAGCCACTATCACTTACCTAGAGTGAAAAGGATCAATGGATTCAAAGGAATTCGAGTGGAAGGTCTAAATCTTTCAAGGTGGCTTGACATTCATGAATCAAGGCCATAAATCGATAACTGCAATGGCATTAGTGGCAAGGAGAAGGCGATAATTCAAAGTCAAAAAACTAACAAGTTGCAAGGTTGAAAGTAGGCTCCATGATCATTAGGTTCCGTAATAGCTGCACTAGCAGTAGATAGCTCGAGATAAAAAATGGCTAGCGAAAGAAGAGAATTATGGGTTTGTGCTTATGTATGGACCAACCTATACGAATAAGCAAAGAAATCGCCTAAATTTCAGGCAGCATGGATCAATATGGATCCTTGCTCAAGGTTCAGTATCGAATTATTAAAAAAATGATAGAAAGGAAAAAATGTATAATAAGCATGTATAAAAAAAATTATGTATGCATGAATATGTAGGCAACAAGTGTATGTATGTACAACTGAAGTTCCGAGAACTTGTAGAATTCAAAGAAGGAGATTATTGAAAGCTTTTTGAAACTTAAACAACAAACTTAAAGAACATGATTCAATTTTAATACTATATGGGAGTTACAAGTTAAAAACCAGTCAAAGCAATACAATGACTGATGAAAGATGTTATACTTTATGGAAGCAATCCAAAGGAAAGGTATTGTCTATTTGAAGCAAAACTTAAACCAATAGTATAGAACCTGTAGACTGTTTCGATGCAAGCATATCTTCTTAAAACAAGATATACTATGGAGGGAAAATGTCATTCGGCCTAATGACCAAGCCATATCATATGAATTAGATCAGTCAAAAAAAAGAATAACCAAGAAGGAATTCAGAATGATAACTGTCAAGCTCAGACGTTAAGCGAAACCAAAAGGTGAAGTCAAAAGATGGCTAAGAGTCTTCAAGAATAGCCTACACACCACCTACTATAAGTTCCAAGCCTTAGAATCCAAGATCAAGAGAAGTCATGGACAGGTATCGAACCATGACCATGGTTCGGTACCAACCGATAAAATCTTCCCAAGACATCATAAGATTCATTCCCACACTATGTTAATGTGATTGTTAATCAGTATATGCTTATGTAGGATGGTTTGTTAACCTATAATGACTCAAATGACAGATGGACAAGTCAAGTGCTCCTGTCCAACCTCAAACCAAGGAATTCACTCAAATTCAAACACCTAACGATGCAATCAAATATCAAAGATGAAGGTACAAGTCAACCAATCATCCGCATGAGGGAGATGAAGATCCATAGAGCAAACTCATGGATAGGTATAGATCCATGGACCATGATTCGGTATCAATCCCGTGCCAACTTTTGGCATAAATATCATTTCTCATCAAGCTGATCGAAGGGATGAGATTGAGATTCCATGATTATCCCTAAGTGTAAGTGGGAGATTGATAGAATTAGAAGTATACCCTCGGGGAAATTCTACAACTTATTGTAAATTATTAACTCTATAATCAATTCTAATTCATGATAAAAGTTATTTTTCTGTTATACATTTTCTATAATGTGTTATAATTATTTAATTTAAATATATTTAGCAGAAAACCCATAAATGATGTGTTTTGTGATGGTAATTATAAGATGTTGTAATCATGAGTATTTTATCACAGTTTGAATAAACACTTAGTTTTCAATATTCCTAGTCAGGATGTATCAAGATTGGATATTGATGCGTCCTTAGAGACTAGAGAGTGTGATGCTCTCCAAAGGTTGGGTAGTGCATTAGTCATGACTACTAAAGACACCAAATGGTTATGTACTGAAAGTTAGTGGATAACTATGGAATGACCCACTCAAGAGCACCATTGACTAAGGTCAAATGGAGAATTTTGAAGTGACGATATTATACAGTTCTCCCGACTTAAGAATATTATGGAAATAAATGTGAACACTCCAACTTAGATTATAGTTAAACCATGGCATCATGTCCATTGAATGACTATTTTTGGGTCTGAGTTGAAGCATTAGAAGTAAAATATTATTCAGTAGAGGATTTATCTTCCTACTTATATAGGTTATTACCATGGTCGACTATAGTCAACTCAAAGTCAAAATCTCTGGCTAGAGTAGTTGTAACACCCCTATTTTTATAACATCATTTTGAATAAATAATTTGGTAAATAAAATTGAATAATATGAAGATTAAAAGGTTGAGATTTGATTAACTAAGGATAGTTGTGCCATGTTAGTATGTTAATTACAATAAAATAACCTAAGTTAATGTGTTAGGATATGAGAAGGGAAATATGAGAAATAGGTAAGGTTTATACCATAAACCCTTAGGAATGTAAATCACGTTCATTTTCATTTTACTCAAACTAAAATTTCCTAAGGCCGACCACCATTATTATTCTCAAGAAGAAGATTAAAGCTAGGATTCAAAAGAAGGAAGCACATCAACTAAATCAACATCAAATCTCAAAGCTAAGGTGAATAATTACTAGATCACATTTTCTTATGGTTTTCGGTTTTAAGATTAGACTCGAAATGATTTTGCAAGTACATGCCATGTTTTGATGAATAAAGTTATATATATATATGCTTGTTGATGAATTATATATGTTCATGTTAGTTTAATGATATGTTTGATATGAAAACCAAAATGACATCCAAATGCCTTGAAAATTTAAATATAGATCAAAAATGATAATATAGAGATGGGTTTCGATTTTCATAATTTTCTAAAATTTTGTGGATTTCATATTAATTTTCTAGTGAAGAAAATGATTTATTAGGTTATGATTATTTGCAGCTAAATAAATAATTATTTGGGTTTGAAGTTTTTATATGTTGGAAAACATATTAAAATAGATTTTCTAGATTTTTCCAGATTTTTCCTTAGTTATTTTATGAATATATAAAATTATATGAGGTATAGGACTTAAATGTTTTATATGTTTAATTAAGGAAAGGGCATTTTATAAAATGAAACTATTATTTAATTTTGAAAATAGTGGCATCATATTTCTGAAAAGAATTTGTTAACCAATGAAAATTTAACAAACAAAGGCAGGTTAGTTTAAAAGTTAACCTTCTAAGTTAAAAACAAAGAAAACATACTTTTAGCATGTTTCAGCCTTTCGGCAACAAACCTTTCGATGAGGTCGAGAGGTTCAAAGCTTTCGACAAGGTCAAACCAATGCATATGGTATCAAGTTACTTGAATGAATTGGATAAGGTCGAAAGGTTATGAGTCAAAAGGTTAATGGCCAAAGAGGTTGGGGTGTGTTTGTTTTATAAACTAAAAGCTTTCACCTAATTTGCTTTCGAATAAGAGCTCTCGACTTTGTTTCTTTCGACCAAGTCAAATATAAAGGTTTTAAACCTTCCGACACAGTCGAAAGGTTGCTGCTGTTTTAACACTACTTCATTTTGAAATCTTTCAACATAGTCGAGGGGTTACTACCGCTTTGTCCTTTCTTTAACCTTTCGACAAAGACGAAAGGTTTACTTGTTTTAAAAAAAACGGACAGCTTCTCCCAATGCTTTTTAAAGGAAGCTTTCGACTTAGGCGATTTACCCTTGTTTTAATTATAACCATGCTTTTGAAGCAGAGCTTTCGACTTATTCGAAAGGTTGCTTCAATGATTTCGAAAAGTTTTAAAATAAGGATTTGCACTTGTTTTAAATTGAAACCAGTAAGTCTTCAAAAGGTTTAATTCAATGGTTTCGAAAGGTTTTAGTTGAATGATTTCAAAAGGTTTTAGTTGAATGATTTCAAAAGTTTTAATGATTGACTTCGAAAGGTTTAAATGATTTCGAAAGGTTTTAGTGAATGACTTCGAAAGGTTTAAGTGAATGATTTCGAAATGTTTGATGATTGACTTCGAAAGGTTTAAATGAATGATTTCGAAAGGTTTTAGTGAATGACTTCGAAAGGTTTAAGTGAATGATTTCGAAAGGTTTGAGATGGAAGGTTTTCCAAAGTTTTCCTAAGGCAATGTTTTAAGGTGATTTTAAAGAAGGATGTCTAAAGTTTTATTGTTTTCGAAAGGTTTGATTTCGAAAGTTTTAAAGTTTGATTTTGAAAGAGATGTTTTCAAAAGTATAGAAAGAGGTTCTTTCAAATGGTTAAATGTTTTCATCAACTAAAGTTTTAGTAAAGGATATATATAACATGGTGATATGATTTTGAGTAAAGTATAAAGATTATATACTTTTCCTTGGTTAATCTTGATTTAAAGGTTTTAAATCATTTTGAAAATGTTTTTAGGAAAATTATAGGAGGGGATCCTTAAGTGAAAATGGCTCGGATATTAGAAAACTAGATGGGACTAGTATGGGGTCACGCCATATACATTAGCTAATAGTCCCAGCTAATTTTTGTCCAAAATTTCAGTGTGTAGGGCTTTGTCACAGGTAGACTAAAATTATGATTACACATCAAAAGGAATATATGTTTGTACACGGATAGGTTATTGGTGAGCTCGAAAAACCATTAGGATTGGGAAGACTTGGGAGATGATTAAGTCCGGGATAGTCCATCCATAAGTGGAGTATTTAACAAATAGTTAAGGACAGATCATCCAGATGGGAAATGTTTAACATATGGTTAAGGATAGATAATCCAGAAGATGTATATCTAATAGGTGTTAGATTAATTTTGAATATATTGTCTGGTAGGCTCGAGTCAGCCAAAGTTAAAAGTTATCCATACAAAACTTGTGTGTTTGAACAGATAGTTCATTATCACCTGATATTGCACATGTTTACATAATGATTGCTTTACAGTATTTAACCATTGTAGATGTAGGAGCAGAGTATATGGTTTTATGAAATGTTTTACAAAAGATATGTTTTAAAAGGATGTTAGTGGGGGGAAACACGTTCTACTAAGCGGTGTGGTCTCACTTAACATAATTATTCTGGGATGTATAATATTATTCACACCGGGCTTTATGTTTGACTCAAAGTCTATGTTTTCCTCTTAAACTCTTGGGTGCTCAAAATTAATTTGAGTAGGTTGAGGGGTTAAGGTTCTTTTCAGGTTTTTAGAATGTTGACGAATAAGCTACTGGAGGCATGCAGGAGGCAATGAATAGCTACTTAGGGTTTGCGGTTCTTGTTATGTTTTGATGGATTTTCTGCTGTGTTGTTTGTAATAGGTCAATTATGACCATATGACTCTGATCAACCAAGGGGGTATCTTCATATACCACTACTGTTGTAATTTTTAATAATTATATTTGATCTGTGTCTGGTAACGATTTGGGGATTATGTGTTGTGAATGTGAAACATTCGATTTTGAAATGTGATGAAGTAAATGTGGTTTTTTGAAATCTATTTTTTGTTTCATATTCAAGTGCTTTTGATATTATTGGTACCATTAACATAACCGTATTTAGTCATCGCAAGCTAATACTATAGATTGTAGCGCTTAGTTTTGGGCCTCTAGATAGGGGATGTTACAGCTTGGTGTCAATCTTGTTTATAAAATACTTTAACTAAAAATGATTTTGAAAACATAATCCTTAGAAATAAGAGTTAAGGTTGGGGTGTAAGAGTTAAGGTTGGGGTATGGGATAACGTTATAATAACATACTTGTATTTGCTATAAATATAAGTATACACTGTCTCTCTTGACTCCTATCTTAGTTAGGCTATTCATCTGTATCTCATGAGGTTTGAATACATATATGGAGGGAAGAAGAGGCAGAGTAAATCTTAGAGGAGATAGCACCACTACTAATGGAAATGCCCGAGCAAACACTAAGAGAGGTCCTAGTCAAGCACAAGCTGAAACTGTTGGTGTACGAGTTCCCCAGATGGATATGGGAGCGATGTATCAATTCTTTATAAACATGATGCAAGTTGGAATAGCAGCCGGAGTTGTTGGAGGTAATGCTGCTGGAGTTGGAGCTCAATGAGTTCTGATGGTCAATCGATGTGTTAACTTGAGTAGGGATTACATCAAGCTTAGAGGGAAGTCATTTGTTGGTACTGAAGATGCGATCGAGGTGGAAAATTGGCTACTGCATTATGAGAGAATTTTGCTGACTTATGATTGAATGATGCACAGAAGAGGAGATTGGCTTCGAGGCAGCTGCTTTATTCTGGTGAAATACTGTTATTGCTGCAGTTGATATGGAAACCATAACTTGGGAGGAGTTTAGGAGAAGGTTTTTAGAAAGATTTATATTTGTAATGGCACAGTCGGCATTGGTGAGGAAGTTTGTAGAGTTGGAATAAGGAGATATGTCTATTTTGGAGTATGCGAGGAAGTTTGAGGAGTTGACCCGATACGGGTTTGCTTTGGTAGACACCGTGATCAAGAGGAATGAAAAGTTTATAAGGGGCTTAAGGCCAGTGTTGATAAGTGCCATTTTGCCGCATTTGAGAGATCTCGGTGATGTAGTGGTTGAAATGGCATTAAGGAAAGAAGAGGAGTTGGCTTGCTTGAGGAAGAAGATGAAGGAGGCCTAGATGGGACAGGGCTAGAAAAGGATGTTTTTCTTGAAGAAGAATGCTCAGAAGGGAGGAGCATAGAAGAAAGGAAAGGCTGAAATGGTTTGCTACAAATGCGGTAAGAAGGGACACTATACTAATGAGTGTCGTACTGGGAAAGAAGCTATTGGAAAGAAGAATGTCAGATGTTTTAATCCTGATCGGATTGGCCATTATAAGAACAAATGCTTTGAGCCTGCTAGAGATGGAAATGGACAGATGCATTCACTGCAGTCTGCAATTCCAAGGCCAGTTGTGCGGGAAAAAGGAAGAATGTTCTGAGAGGTTGGTTGCAAATTCACGGTATGTCTGTTAGCATTTTATTTGATACTGGAGCATCTCATTCTTTTATTTCTTGATCTTTGGTGGATAGACTTAACTTAGAACCCTCATACTTAGTTACTTCATTAAGGGTTGCAAATCCGACGGGAGGGTATGCAATGCTTGGGATGAGGTGTGACCATTTAGAATTTGATTTGCTAGGCCATGCTTTTGATTGCTGTTTGCATGTGTTTGACTTTGTGGGATTCAGGATTATCCTTGGGATGGATTTTTTAAGTAAATATGATGCTAGGATATTTTGCCATGATAGAAAATATCATTTATTCACCTAGATTGTAGTGATCAGATAGTTTACACCGTACGGAACCCTAGTTGTGAAGTGAATGCTTTATTAGGTATTATAGAATTAGAGGATGAGTTGCATCGAGTCATTATATTTAGATAATTTGCTATAGCATTTGAGCCGGTAGTTGGACTGCCATCGAAATGAGCCATAGAGTTTCGGATTGATTTGTGGCCTGGACCAGAGCCAGTGAGTAGGCTATTGAGCAGGATGACACCCACTGAGATAAGAGAGTTGAGGGTGCAGTTGGTGAATTTGAAAGAAAGAGTTTTATCCGACCAAGTAGTTCACTATGGGGGGTTACCGCAGTATTGCTAAGAAGCCGGATGGATCGTTAAGGCTATATATCGATTATCGTAAGTTGAATGAGAAGACGACAAAGAACCAATATTCATTACCGAGAATTGACAATTTTTTCAATCAGTTAAGTGGAGCCAAGGTATTTTCTCAGATGGATTTGGTGGCGGGATTTCATTGGCTTAAGTGCAGAGGATAGTATTCCTTTGATGGTGTTTAGAATAAGATATGGATCGTACAAATGGTTAATTATGTCATTCGGACTAACTAATGCACCGACATTCTTTGTGGAACTGATGAATAGAATTTTCCGAGAGTGCTTGGATAGATTTTTGTTAACCTTCATAGATGAAATTTTTATATACTCTAAGGATGAGAAGGAGCATGAAGTTCATCTTAGAGTTGTGCTCGAAACATTGAGAGAGCATCAGTTAAAGGCTAAGGTTTTGAAATGTCATTTTTGGAAGAAGGAAGTGAAGTTCCTTGGTCATGTCGTCTCAAATAAAGGGTTCTCTGTAGATCCGACTAAGATTTAGGCAATGAATAATTGGAAGAGACCCGAGACGGTAATCGAGATTAAGAGCTTTCTTGGATTAGCAGGATATTATCAAAGGTTTATAAAGGATTTTTCGTAGATAGCTGCACGTTGACTAAGCTTATGTGAAAAGATGTGAAGTTCGTATGGACTGATGAGTGCGAGGAAGCATTCTAGAGCTTGAAACAATTATTGACACATTCACCGATGTTAGTGGTTCCGGAGGGGAATCAAGATTTAGTTGTTTATACTAATACATGTGGAACTAGATTAGGAGCTCTTTTGATGCAAAGAGGTAAAGTGATTGCTCATGCTTCTAGACAGCTCAGACCACATGAAGTTAGGTATCCTACGCATGATTTGGAGTTAGCTCCGTTATATTTGCTTTGAATATGTGGAGAGATTATCTTTTGGGAGAGCAATTTGAGCTTTACACAGATTATAAGTAGTTGAAGTACTTGTTCTCTCAGAAGGAGCTGAACATGAGACAACAGAGATGGTTGGAGTTTGCCACTGCTTATGATTTTGGAATTGAGTACACAACCGAAAAAGGAAACAAGGTGGTGGATGCACTCAACAGGAAACATCAGAATGCGGTGTTGGCAATGATTGCTGAGTGGAAAGATTTGGAAGCATTATCAGTTTGTAGTGTGTAGTTTAGATTCGAGGTAGGTTCAAATGCGGGAAGTTCTATGTTGTCTAATTTAGAAGTTCGACTAGTAATGATTGAGAAGATAACTTCTAAATAGGAGGAGGATCCAATTTGGCTGAACGGATCAGAAGGTTGAGGGAAGGAACGAAGAGCGATACCTAAAGGATTTCAGTATTGACCAAAATGGGTGGTTGAGGAAGAAAGGAAGGTTGTGTGTTCCAAATGTAAGAGACGTGAGGAAGGAAGCTTTGGATGAATGTCATCGTTCGAAGTTCACTATCCATCCAAGAGGAACAAAGATGTATCAGGATATCAAAAGAAGTTTCTTCTAGAAAGGTATGAAATGGAACATTGGTTTGTGTGTTAAGAAATGCTTGAACTACAAACAGACAACGGCTAAACACGAGAAGCCTAGTGGATTGCTTCAACCGTTAGAAGTTTCATTGTGGAAATGGGATTCCGTTTTTATGGATTTGATTAATGGGTTGGCAAGGTCTAGTAGAGGAAATGAAAGCATATGGGTCACAGTAGATAAACTGACTAAGAGTGCTCATTTCATTACAGTAAAGTTAATTAGGACGACACTTATTTTGGTGAAGATATTTATGAAGAATGTAGTTAGACTGCACATGCTTCCTAGTAGTATTGTCAGTGATAGAGATTCTTTGTTTACTATTGAGTTCTGGAAAAGTGATATACTCCATACCCCTTAATATACCCAAAAGACACATTAAAAGGTGTGGTGTGTTGTAGGTGTAATTGAAACTAATAGAGACTAAGATTCACAAGACAAAAATAGGTAAAAACAACGGAAACTAAAATAATAACTTATTCAAAACAAAAGCTTCATAATTTCTTCATAAAACAAATAAGTCAAAATCCAAATACAACACACGTCTCAAAACCCAACATGTCTCATGAAATAAAAACTCGTAGTCTCAACAAAAATCGAAGTACAAATATCCCTCTTAAGTGTCAGTTCAAAGAAAGAACCAAAAAATGAAAAAGTAGGGAAATACATTGTAGAATCTTCTCCAAGAAACCTTCGAGCCTAATAATCTACTGCTCCCTCCCTTGATTGCCTATGGGGGAAAAGGGTGAAAATAGAGGAGTGGTCGGACTAAAAATCTGGTGAGTGATAGTAACTACGAGAATCTTTAAGCAAAGTAAAAGTAATAGACTCTTCAATAGTTCTAGTATATATAAAAGGAAATAAAGTAAGTAGGAGAGATAAAGCTGGAAATAAATATGAATTAACTAGTACTCAATTAATAAGATAGTTTAACTTTGATTGTTTTCACTTGTCCTTGATTTCTACTTTGATTAGGCTGAATTCCTAATCCTGTAATTAGGATGTAATCCTAATATACCCTTTTTGATCAGCTCGTTACTCCATAGACCTTACTGCAGATCAGATGCTATATAACTCCCTACACAGCAGTCAATGGTATGTATAAAAGATGCACAAAGTACCCATTGTGGATCCGGACGACACATATAGCTCCCTACACAGAAGGCAATGGTGCCTACGAAAGACACCCATACTAAGCGCTTGGTACTCATAGCGATTATTGGGCACCAAAATGGAAGTCGCATACGTAGCTGCCACCATGCCCATGCTACCTTTTGCTCCACCTATTGGGTCTTCTTATTACCTCAAATTCTAGTACAAGCGTGCCCCTCATCTCACTTCAGGCTAATGTAAGATTGTCGTGTGTCCATAAAAACTATAAAGGAAATGCTGTTGGTACTGGCCCGTCATCCAAACAATATCTAGTTGCTCCCTTTATCCATCCTCCGTGATTTGTACTTCTATTTGACCAAATACTACCATTCTTAGCATAAGCATGCCCTTATCTCACTTCAGGATAATGTGAGACACCATTTTGCCTGATAGGGAATGCTATATGGTACAGGCTCTACTTTCATCTTTTCTTATTAACTTAAATAAATTATTTAAATGCGCCTTTGTTATCATCTTTACTTTATACACTTATTAATTTATCCCAAGTCTTAAAATAAGCCTCATTCTATTCCTTTTCTTATTATAACCTACGTTATAATCTTGCTTATTACTTAACCCAAGGTCTAAGTATGAAAATAAGCTTCTTTCATCTTTTACACTTTTTAGTTATAATTCTACATTATAACTAAGCTAATTAATTAGTCCAATTCTAATCATAATTAGGCATAATTTCAATCCAATTCTATTTATATTACAGTCCAATTCCATTATTTATTACAGTCCTTATAATTTATATCTTATTTTCTTCATCCAATATTCTTACTTATATAATCCATATTAACGTTTATTTTTCTAATCTATACGCGAAGAAAAGGATGAAGAAGAGAATAGATGCTTGCATAAAATCCAAAATGTAGAAAATGATGTAAATAAGAAATAAATAATAGTTTAAATAAACTTAAAAACTATAAATAAACTATAAATAAATAAAAAGTTATGCTTAATGGTAATAAATTATAATTAACTGAAAGAGAATAACTATAAGGGAATGGGCTGAAATTAGATCTAAAACTGAAAAAGGCTATTCCAAAATTGTAGTAAAACTACAACTATTGGAAACCCTATTATTTTAATTTACCTAAAGAAATCTTAAAATAATTACAATCACTCATCTCCGGTCCTAAGCTCTTCCTTTGGTCTTTCTGGATACACTTGGAGTTGTAAAATAATTTAATTAATAATGATTTTCTCCATGGAAAAATTATTTCGTTTAAGGTCCTTTCTAGAAAGGTGAGCCCAGTTGGAGAAAAACTAGAATGAGAAAAAGTGTTAGGTCTAGGGTTCTATTTATAGGATTAGAAGTGGATCTCGAACCGTTGGATTTAGGGATTTAATAGGATGCAACTGCATCATAGGCTGAATAGGAGCCATCAGATGCAAAAGTAGATGAACCGGATTGGTCAGAAGAATGCAAAAAACGTCATCAATAACCTCAGGCAGGCCGATTGGGCGGTCGACCGCCTTGATGCCCAGGTCGACCTACTGGTCGACTTACCCTTTGTTTTATTTTTTTTCCTTCTCGATTTTTGTTTAATTTGTTTCTCATTCATAATAGCTCAGTTTTTGACGTTCTATATACGGAAATTGACCAAAAAAATACCACGGACACAATGGCGCAACTCCTATGGCTCAATCTTGATAATTCCGCAAAGTTATTTTATTATTTAATTACCTAAAAAATTAATTATGATGGGTTAAATTTCATGTTGTTACATTCTTCTCACCTTAAGGGATTTCGTCCCCGAAATCTTTAAGGATAAAAGAATGTACTAAATGTTTTCATCCAATTCTATAACCAACTACTCAATCATCAACCATTCATCCATTGTTCTTAAGTTTTTCTAATGCCAGTTATGACACTTACGCAATTAGGGTAGTGTAAATGACCCTGACTAATGCAAACGACTAAGTGGTCCACTAATTCAGTTGACCTCTTTTTATGCAATCAAGTCTGTGCCATGTATCCAAATGAATGCGAAAATTTCTTAATGGTAACTGATAATTCTATATGCGTGCTACAAACATCATCCAAATGCAACAACCATGTGAAAATCATCCATTTATAGCAACCATGGAAAATAGAATAAAATGTGCACACATCCATATGCATATGCTCTAGTGTCCTAGTTAGGCCGATCCCTAAAGAATAATAGTGCCTAGTGTACCTATATGCATCCATTAGTATCCACAAGTAAACACTTGCAATCACTAGCATACATCATTCATAACATGTTCTATTAACATGTTTACATCAAATCCCATCATCCATAGGTTAAATCCTAAGTTCTACCCTCTCAAAGGATAATAAAGGAAAGAACCTATTCAAAACTAAAGATGGAAATAGGAAATTCTAAAAACTTATTATCAAAGAAATGTGGATACGAAATACGAATTTTATCCCAATCAAACCTATCCTCCCCAAAGTCTTCTTAACTATGTCGAAACCAAGGCAATCCCTCTATAGACCATATCCAACGCGAATGCGACTTGCACGCTCTTTTATAATGAGCTTCGAAAGGTGCCACTCTAATGCTAGCTTGAGAACTACTATCTTATGTGAATTCCATAAAGAAAGATGCTTTTCCTAAGTTCCTCCAAAATCAAGAATATCCATTTTCAACCACGTTTGCCTTACTACCTTACTCATTTCACCTTACCGTCTTTTTAGTCTGCACACATGAATCAAAATTCCTAAGTTCTTACTGGTGTCTTTTGCACTTTATGGAAACTCTATTATTACTTTCAAGGTAATTATTAATGTCTCCTTTGTAGCCTTATACCTTTTCCGTTACCCCTAGGAAATGATTCCTAACTACTTCACATTTAGGAGTTTGGTTCGGTGTTTATAGTTCCATTTTAAAAATCAAAGTTTATAATTTTTTTTAAAGCATCAAATCCCAAAATCTTGGTCTTTAAAATTGTTATTTTTAAGTTTTTATTAAATTCAAAAATAATCGGTCACTTAACATTATTCCCAAACCTAAAGGGGAAAAACTAACAAATTTTTAAGTCTAAAACTTATTCCTCCTTTTCTTTTAAAGACTTTTACTGCTTTTCTATAAAAAATGGGATTTTTAAGTTTAACTTTTATTAATTTTTTTCATTTCAAAAAATTTAATTATTTTTTTACCAAACCATTTTCTTTCAAAATATCTTTAAACTGTTTTTATGTGTTTCAAAACATCTTCTTATTATACCTCACAGTCTCATATCTTAAGTATTGGAACTACTTTCTCAAAAGGAAAATTATTAACGCTGAAACCTTCTATGAACCTTTTTAAAGAGAATTTCATGTTTATTTGAAATTACAAGGAACTTATTTTATATTTCTTGGAATAGGCTATACAAAATATGGTGCTTTTCATACCTTATATATCTCTTTCATGTATTACTTGTAACTTGCGCAAAATATTTTCATGGGTTTCTTAGAAGATCGTACCATTATTCTTTTCATTCCAATAGATTAAAGTATGTTTAATTTATATTCTTCCATAATAAATATTTTCTAATATCTAACTTACACATTTTCCTTTCCGAAAAACTCATCTTCAAAATTGTTTTAATATTTCCATGACTGCAAAAACACTTCCTTATACTTAATAATAATAAGTGTACTTTACAAACCATTGTTTCTATACTTAGAAATTACCTTTTAAAATACATTTTTATTTGGGCTAGAACGGATGCTGCGTAAAACGCCGTTACTACAACCCAAAAAAATACTATTGTATGGATTTAATTAAATAAATACTAATAAATCTCATATACCTATGTAAAAATATTTCTCTTAGGAGCCACTTACTATAGCAATAGTGTTATAGCTTATGCTCCTCTTATTTTTCACGAAAACATTTATTACAACAACAAACGTTGTAATCTACGTTTTCGATACTTGATACACTCTAGGTTTTTATATTTAAAATCTTTGTTTACTTACAAAGAAACTAGTGAGTTATATACATACACACACTCCATAATTCTTCAAAAAGAATTCCAATTTTTCATTATATAAAAACCAACTTAAATTTCATACCATTCCTCCAAAGCCCTATGTTTATTTTCTGAAAGAAAATATTAACAATGAAAATTGTCAATTCCAACGATTATAATTTTTTTTCAACTTTTTAAATTTCAAAATTTTCATTTTAATATGATTAGCATAAAATAGGTCTTCCTACTTACTACCCTTGGAGTACTTTTCCTAAACTGAAGGATTTTACCCATATTCCTCTTGTATACTTATATTTATTCTAAGGCATCACCGTCAAATCCACTTGTCTGAGACAATTATAATTTCTACAATTATCTACATATGGACTTTCTTCTTTGCTTATCTACTGTATTTTATTGTACATATCTAACCTTTGCCCAACTCTCTTTGGATTTCCATAATCCCAATCCTAAATGTACAAAACCATTTCTTAAATCCCTACCATGTGTAGACATTCTCTATGCCCCAATAAACGCACTTCAGAAGTGATACTTAAAGAACTCTTCTCTCAACTTACGAACACGAAGCATACAAAGAACCTCCTTTAGATGAATAACATTGTAACATCCCACCTTTTTGTACGCTTTAAATCGACGATAAACCACACACATCAGACTTAAACCATACAAAAGGACGGATTGTTATTGGGGTGAATAAGAAAAAGCAGAGAAAGAAAGAAAAAAAACAGAACCGTACAACGGAATGACAAAATATAATAATCAAATAAACAGTTCATGAAGTTGTTTTACAGAACATTTGATTATACTTATACAACACAGAATCAGAGTTACACATGCCAAAGAATAATAAATAACAATGCAGCGGGACAATGTGATGTAGTGGAATAATATAGTAAATAATAGTAATACAAACTTCATCTTCGTCCTCCAAAAGTAAGGTCTTCAAATCCTGAAATGCTCAGGCTGACCCAGGCGAATTGAAAAGACAAAACACTCGAGTCAGAACTAAAAAATCTTATGTGAGTTAAATCAACAGAAATAAATATGAGTGGAACGACGTCAGAGAAGTTTTTGGGATTTGACATCTCCTATCCAGTATCTAACATGAGTGCAATAACTTAAGAGATGCTCGGGATTCACATCTCCTAAGGATCCGTTAAACTATTTACTATGTAGTAATATTTCGCTATTATAATAATATCTATAATAAAATAAACTTACTTTTGAATAACGTTAAAGAGTTACCCAATCTCCCCCTTAACACAATAATAGTCCCAGTAGTCCATCCAGTACCAACGCATCCCCAGATCGGTAGACTACCTAAATACTTCACGGGCTATGGGAAAAGCCAAACTCGTACAAGACGCGCTAGGGCAGGTGACATGGAACACAAGGCAATGCCAGGGTAGATATACCAACTACCCACACGGGCTGGTGGTAACGCGTAGAAGCTACTACCGCCTACCTCGAGCCACACCCCTAAATCAAAAATCAAAAGTGGCCACCAAATAAACCTCAAAGTCAGAATATAATAACGAAGGAGTGTGTCCGATAAGAGGGGCTCCTTGGCCCGAGAGAGCTCCTGTTTTAGCCACCTTATGCCAACTAACGGGAGTCAGATCTACGTATATACCTCAAAGGAACGCCGCCGCCATCCTACTTCATTCTGGAATCTCCACCGCGTACACAGTTGTTAAAGTGGCTTTCAGAGTTGGCAGAGAGTATGTTCTGATCCTGGTCTCTTTAACAACCAAACGTTATTATAACACCGCGATCATTTCAAAATAATTATACTTCAAAACCAGAATATAATATCTATTTCAAAACCATATAAATACGATATCATTTCCATTTAAAAAACCAAATTGATATGATATCATTTTTATAAAACCCAAATTAATATAATATCATTTTTATTTCAAGTATATCCCTTTTCCAAGATCATGGCACTTTCAAAGTTATAATGCTTCGAAATCAAAACACTAGAAATGTAACACTTTCAAATCATAATACTTTGAAACTTATAACTTTGAAACATAACTTCCACCACTTAAATGGTTTAAAAATTTAAAATACTTTATATGATACAATAGCTTCTTTAATTTCACAAATCAATTCCAAAACAACTCAAATTTCTACATTTTATATTTAACCAAATCCCAAATCATAAATTTCACTTCGATTCAGTTTATAAATAAACTATTCTAAATTTTATCAAGTTTCAAAACAGATTTGATCCACAAAATAAGCTATTTCAAATTCAACATATTTCAAACTTTAAGTATTCAACAATTTCAAAACTAAGTTTAGTAATTACGATTCCACAATTCAATTTTCTATTATTTAGTTTTGAAATATTTTACTTAATAAATCAATTCTCATCTAAATAAAACTCAAATTTCAAATAACTAAATATTTCCTTCAATTTATTTATACTTGAAATATTCATTTAATTCACCTTAAACCAAAATCAACTTATAAAATCATTCCATCTAAAATTTCAAATTTAATAAATTTCACATCAAACTTATTTGAGTTTAATTCTTAAATAAATTCAATTTCAAATAAATCTGAAATTTGTCTTCCAACCTTAATTTATTTTAGTCATTATAAACTCTATATTAAAATATAATTTAAATACTTAACCATATTATCTTCAATAAAAATCAAACTTATTATTAAGCTTATTCTATATTAAAAAATTTTATACATAGCTTAAAATCAAGGATAAAAGACATTTATATAATATCTAAAACCAATATTTATCTAAAACCATATATTTCTTTACAAAACCATAGAAATTATTTCAAAAATATTTTATATATATAGACCACGGTGTCTGTATATAATTTTTTGTCCTATGGTCAAGTGATACGAATATTTATCATTTCAATCCGTAATTAAAATATAAATACGGTTATATATCATTTCAAACCGCAATCCCGAATGAAATAAAAATCCATAACAACTTGCAGTTTATAACAATGTAAAATACAACATCCATTCTTCCTACATCAATCATCAAACATTTATCGCAATCATCATCCAATTCAATCAATAACATTAATATAGAGTAGATAATAAATAATAGGTATTTACTGGCAGTTTATATTCAATAATAAAGTAAATAACTATTTAATCTAAATAAATTCAAATAAACTGAGATGATGATGATTCAAAATATGCCAAACAGTCATAAATAAATTTCTAATCACATCATAAATCAACCTAACAAACATAAGAAATTTTAGAAGTTGTAAATGGGTTAAAACACTCACCTTTCTAAATTTAAACCTAAAATTTGAACAGTCTCAGAATTTGTCCAAACCAGTGTCAAAATCTCCAAAATTCCAATACGATCCCAGCGGATCAAATCGCTCATGAAACGGACCACGTATGTAGAAGTTATTAAAGTTAGATGATTTGAAAACACAATAAAAAATAAAATAAAAAAAGGTACCCACTTAGCAAATTCCACGTCGTCGCATCTCCTTCATTCGCATACGAACCCTAGCCTCCCCAGTTTCGAACGAAACCCAGCGCCTTCGTTTGCCGTGCCTAAGGCTACCGCTGGCCATCGCCAGAGCATCCCACGTGCTCGCCTCTTCACGCACAAGACATGGCCAGGAAGTCGATACCTTCAATCGCCTACAGGAAGCTGCCGCCGCCACCGCCTCCTAGAATAAACCCAAATGGAGCACTTGCCATCAATATAACCACTAATACAACCTGCGACCTATACCGATGGAACCCCATTCGACTCTCTACAATGTGGACCCTCGATTTGACGACCGGTCGCAGATCATCGAACATCAGTGAATGACCGAGACTTTTTCTTCAATTTCTAGACAAAAAGAGGTTCAATTTGTAAAACTAATTACAGATCTGAGATACGCTCGTCGAGAGCTTTAAATCGATATATAATTAGACGTATTTTGAGGAGTTTGAATTTTTGATTTGATTTTGAATTGGAATTGAATTGGTAAATTTAGGGTTTACAGCCATTGAGGAAGAGGAGCAACAGAAGTTTCTATACGTACAGAAATGAGAAATAGAAAGGCTGCTAGGGTTTATAACCAGACATATACAGGTAGAGCTGAAATTCGAGGAACGGATACGATTGGTTTACAAGTTGAACGAAAAATGGCCCGGAAAGCCCGTTCTCGAAATCAGGTCAACCCATGTATCAAAATATATGTTTTAAAATATTTTAAATCAATGAAACGGGTTTCAAGTCCAAATTCCATCATATGAAGAAGTTATGCTAAAATCAAGTTATTTCAAATTGATTTCAATTGATTTCAATTTCATCGATTTCTAGGCGTTTTGAGCTCGTACGATCAAACGATAAGTCCGATCGATTTCAATCACTTTATTCAATCAATCATCATCTTATGGATTTAACATTAATATATATCCAATTACCATAATATTTTTACAATCATCAACTAAATTCATATTAACTTAGTTTTTAATTACGTTTAATTGCAATGGATTTAGATCTAATTCAATAGATTAAATAAATAGGCAAACAATTAATAATTATCACTATTTGCCTAAATAAATCCTATTCCTACTTTATTATCAACCAACAATTATTATAATTACTTATCTAGCATTGATTCTATCGAATTACAATTTATTACATATTATTTCATCAATTAATGTAACTTTGGATTTATTTTCCAATTTACTAATTACAATCAATTATAACTTTACAATTGTTTCAATTAATTGGGATTGCACTAAAGTAGTTATTTATCATCTTGCATTAACATTATTGCCTTAATTTACATTCAGTTATATTTATCAATATATTATTTCATTTGTTAATACAATGCTTACTTTTATTTACTTATTTTCAATTTTATACCAAAGTGTAACAATTTACACTATTTCCTTATTGGGATTTCACTCCAATTGTCAATAATTAATTTTAGTTACCATTGCTACGTTTCATTTTTACATTCGCTTCATTATAAATTATAAAGTTTTAATTTCTTTTTAAATTTAATTACAAAAATCTTATCAAATTAACCAATTTAATTATTGAAATTTACAGGTCGTTACGCTCTCCCCCACTCAAAACTGTTCATCCCCGAAAAAGAAAAAGAAGGGAAAAAACAATTGAGTAAACAATACATCTTATTCAAAAATATTAACTTTATAAACAAATAAATTTAAAAAATTAATTAATTTAAATAAAGTATGCCAATTTATAACCATTAAATCTTTTTATACTCAAATAAATAAAATTGGGAAAACATTTTTCAAAATTTTTCTAAGTCCAAAATTTACGGAAAATTTTGGCAGAGTCTCCTTTGTACGGAAAGGCTCGAGAGAAAATATAATATCAAATATAACAATATATATTGCAGTATCTCAAAATAATATATACCAACAATGGGAAAAACAATATAATAACTTTATAAAACCGTAATCTGAGAACGTGCCTATTTGTCGGGCAATTAACGCTTATTTTATGAAAGCAAAAGCAGTAGCAATTGCTTCCATAACCTGTATTTCACTTATAAAATCCAACAAGAGTTAATAATTATATAAAATGAAATATTTATTGTTATTTCAGCCACTAATAAACAAATCAATATAAAACAACAATCACTTGCAATCACAGCATACAACCATCATATGAAGCCAATAAAAGCAACCATCCATATATCCATAGCAAACAGACAAATAATTGTTCGGGTTTAAAACTTTAAATTGTACATAATGGAAAATAAACCACTAAGTGCACCATTTACTCAACAGTCTTAGATGAAACTAAATAGATTATTCATACATCCCAACAATTTTAAAGTATCCTTGCCCAAAAAACCATAAACCAAACAAACAACAATTTCAAACAATATATCAAGTTCATTCTTATTGATTTCATTCCATAACATTTGTTATTTGATTTCCTTTTCATTTATATAATGATTTACCTTTTTAATTTACATTTCTTGCAAATTTTCATTTTATTGCATTATATTCATTCATTTCTAAATTTCATTTATTCATTTATCCATAGTATTCATGTTCAGTTCAGTTACTTAACACATCAATTCCTATTAATAAAGCCAATTTATTAAACACTTTCATTACATAAATTTACTCGTACAATTTCCATTATGTTTTCTTATTAACTTTTAGTATTTGGTAAGTTATATATATGCTTTAAGAATGTAGTTGAAAGTTGTACAAGTTTTTCTCATTTCTTTTGATTAATTTAATGTTCAACAATCATATCTTTTGTATTATAAGTTACAAATTTCAACTTGCTTGTAATTTCATTCATAGCCTAGTATTTAAATCTCTTATTTCATTTAGAGGTTCCAATTATTAATTACTTACATTCCATCTCACTACAATAATCGAAACATCAATTAACGAAAACTTAAGAACTAAATACCGGGTTAAATTTCAAATCATTTTAAAATAATAGATAAATATGTATACTTACAACTTATATATCCAATTATATAAAATAATTTAAAATATATATTTTTTATGAAAATAAATTTGCAGTAAAACTACTACAGCGGCCTTCCCACTTAGAAACTCGAAAATGAATGTCGATGATGCGTGCACTCATCACCGAAATTATTTTCCAGTGATGGAGAGGGGAGTATAGAACTTATTTCTTTCCAAAATTTCTTTAAAACAATTTTTTAAATTATACTGAAATATTTATATCGAAAATACTTCTAATAACATTATTATTATTATATTTCATAATCATTCGAAAGAAATTTTCAAAAACCTCAGAATTTAAGTTCTAAGTTTCCAGTTTATTCTTATTTGTCTTACTTTTCAAATCTTATTTCTGACCTATATTTTCATAAATTTCGCTACCTAACAACCATATATAACAACCAAATATATATATATATATATATCATTTATAAAAAAATTATTTTATATATAGAAAATATAATAGCAAAAATTATTTCATCCACCTATATTCAAAACAAATATTGTGTCGGTCTGTCCTATTAAGTGTTTAGAAATCCCTATTGATGTCATAGCGTCCCATGTATCAACCAAAATTTATAACTACAAAACAGAACAAATTAACACAACATAAAAACCTTTTATAACACTAACAAGTACGCCTCTCATATATATATACACTCAGCGACCCATCATAGGGTATTACTACCCTATTAATAAAGAGTCAGACCCTACAACGCTAAGGTTTATCGCTAAACCTGGCTTTGATACCAAATGTAACATCCCGCCTTTTTGTATGCTTTAAATCGACGATAAACCACACACGCCAGACTCAAACCATACAGAAGGGCGGATTGTTATTGAGGGTGAATAAGAAAAAGCAGAGAAAGAAAGAAAAAAAAATAGAACCTTGTAGCGGGACGACAAAATATAATGATCAGATAAACAGTTCATGAAGCTGTTTTACAAAACATTTGATTATACTTATACAACACAGAATCAGAGTTACACATACCAAAGAATAATAAATAACATTTCAGCGGGAAAATGTGATGCAGTGGAACAATATAGTAAATAATAGTAATAAATAATAGTAATACAATCTTCGTCATCGTCCTCCAAAAGTGAGGTCTTCAAATCCTGAAATGCTCAGGCTGACTTGAGCGAATTGAAAAGACAAAATACTCAAGTCAGAACTAAAAGATCTAATGTGAGTTAAATAAATATAAACAAATATGAGTGGAATGGCGTCAGAGATGTTTACGGAATTTGACATCTCCTATCCAGTGTCTAACGGGAGTACAGTAACTTAAGAGATGCTCGGGATTAACATCTCCTAAGGATCCATTAAACTATTTACTATGTAGTAATATCTCGCTATTATAATAATGTCTATAATAAAATAAACTTACTTTGAAATAGCGTTAAGGAGTTACCCAATCTCCCCCTTAACACAATAATTGTCCCAGTAGTCCTTCCAGTATCAACGCATCTCTAGATCGGGAGACTACCCTAAATACTACATGGGCTACAAGAGAAAACCAAACTCGTACAAGGCGCGCTAGTGTAGGTGACACGGCACATAAGGCAATGCCAGGTTAGATATACCAATTACGCACACGGGCTGGTGGTAACATGTAGCAGCTACTAACACCCACCTCGAGCCACACCCCTAAATCAAAAATCAAAATTGGCTACCAAATAAACCTCAAAGTCGGAATATAATATCAAAGGAGTGTGTCCGATAAGAGGGGCAACCTCCTTGGCCCGAGATCGCTCATGTTTTAGCCACCTTATGCCAACTCACAGGAGTCGGGTCCACGTATATACCTCAAAGGAACGCCACTACCATCCTACTTCATTTTGGAATCTCCACCGCGTACACAATTTTTAAAGTGGTCTTCGGAGTTGGCAGAGAGTATGATAACTTTCGATCCCGATCACTTTAACAACCAAACATTATTATAACACCGCGGTCATTTCAAAATAATTATACTTCAAAACCAGAATATAATATCAGTTTCAAAACCATATAAATACGATATCATTTTCGTTTCAAAAACCAAATCAATATGATATCATTTTTATAAAACCAAAATCAATATAATATAATTTTTATTACAAATATATCCCTTTTCCAAAATCATAGCACTTTCAAAGTTATAACGCTTCGAAATCAAAACACTTGAAATATAACACTTTCAAATCATAATACTTTGAAACTCATAACTTTGAAACATAACTTCCACCACTTAAATGGTTTAAAAATTTAAAATACTTTGCATGATACAATAGCTTCTTCAATTTCACAAATCAATTCCAAAACAACTCGAATTGTTGCGTTATATATTTTACCAAATCCCAAATCATAAATTTCAATTCGATTCAGTTTCCAAATAAACTATTTTGAATTTTATCGATTTCAAAACAGATTTGATCCACAAAATAAGCCATTTCAAATTTAACATATTTCAAACTTTAAAGTATTTAACAATTTCAAAACTAAGCTTGGTAATTACGATTCAACAATTCAATTTTCTATTATTTAGTTTCGAAATAGTTTACTTAATAAATCCATTCTCATTTAAATAAAACTCAAATTTCAAATAACTAAATATTTCCTTCAATTTATTTTTTCTTGAAATATTCATTTAATTCACCTTAAACCGAAATCAAGTTATAAAATTATTCCTTCTAAAATTTCAAGTTTAATAAATTTCACGTCAAACTTATTTGAGTTTAATTCTTAAATAAATTCAATTTCAAATAAATCTCAAAATTATCTTACAACCTCAATTTATTTAAGACATTATAAACTCTATAATAAAATATAATTTAAATACTTATGTGATGACCCGCCCTTCTACACCCAGAAAGACGTATCATCATAAAGAAAGAAAGGGATAGGAATAGAAAAGAAAAGAAAGAAAGAACAACAACAACATAATCTCACAGCGGAAACGGAATAAAATATAATATATCACATAACTATTTCATAGTTTACATATATCAGAGTTATACAATATTATACACTTGACAATTATATATACATATGTCACTACATACATCTCAAAATACAACATACTCTAACTAACACAGCGGAACTATATAGATATCTATATACGTCTGGGCTCCCGCTCCAAGCTCCTCCAGAACTCAACAATCTAAGAACCTATCACTTGGCTACTCGTAAAAATTTGAGTACCCAAGAGTTTATGAAAAACACAAAATATAAACTCCGGGTCAGACATGGGTCTGGTATGAGTAAACGGTTTAAAGTTGTTTAACTTTGAAAAAAATTTGAAAATAAAGGTATCACGTAAGACTTCCCACACATAAATACGGGTAAGTTTTTACCTTACGCTAACCAAAACATTTCATAGGAAATTTAGTGATGATATAATAGTGTCTAGGGTTTTCAAGTAAATAGAAAATAGCCGAAATTGTTACATTATTAAATTCCAGCGACTAGCCACAAAAGTGGGTAATACAATCAAATCCGAGGGTGCTTATTGGAAAATGGGTTCCATACAATGGCAGGGCTACTGGGGTACCGTCCGTCACAGTACGGGGCCTAGATCACCGTACCGAGGAGTACGCCCGCTCCCCTGCAACACAAGGCCGGAACCATTCCTTACTGAACAGTCCCGAACAAGATAACCCTGCTGTTGGCGCGACCAACCGCTCACTAAGCCGAATAAAAAGGGACATCTAGACAGGGGAAAATCTTGTCCTGCTTGGGCATGACCCACCTAACCTTGCTGCACCTCCCCTGTTTTAGCCATTCCCGGTTGATGAGGCTTGAGGCTACGATTACCTTTACAGAACATATCCCTTAGAATGCTCATCGTCCGCCTGACGATGTGCTGAAAGCATTCAATCCATACAAGTTCATTCCGGGTTCGAACGAAACCGAAGGCATTATCTCGTTACACTCATTTTGGAATCACCCTCAGATTTAACGACGACAACCCTTGCATTCTGAATCTTCATCTTCACATCAGATTCACGACCTATCGTTAACTTAAATCGATGTGGTTTTCGGATGTCCAAATATGGAAACACGATCCCGGTCTCATCGAAATCCAAAACGTGTCTTTTAAGGCCAAGTTGTTTTAAAGTTTAAAATAATTCAATTATCCATATACACACAGATAGATAATTCACAATATCACAATAGATAATCAACATTGTCATCATAAACAGATAATCAATATTATCATCACAACAGATAATCCATATTACCATCATACTTCAATCAAGCATACATTTCATACAGCATCATTTATCTCATATTTGAGATCTCAAACCATTCAAAGTAGACAATATCATTCATTCATACATAAGCAGTCATATCAGCTATAATTAATTTAAAATGAATTAAATTAATTACTTGCATTCCTAATTAATTTAAAATGAACTAAATTAATTACTTCACCATTATAAATCTTGCTTATATAACTATTAGTTAATTATCAATCAATTAATAAATTCATTTCACTTAATCACACTTGATTAATTAACATTAATTATATTCAAGTAATCATCCTTTAATTATTTTCATAAATTAATTATCTTATCCAAATATAGAAATTAACCTTCAATTTACAAACATTACATTACTTCTTAATTACACCAATTAATTACTCTTTAATCTCTTATTATTAATTATATTTATTAATGATTACTAATTACCTTTTAATTTCATTATCCTGTATTAAATTAATTACCTTAAGTAATTAAATCTTAAATTAAACTACATTTATTAATCACTCCTGATTAATGCTGTTCAGTAATCGACCACCTTTAATTACTCTATCACATCACTTAATTACACCTCAATTAATTTCCTTTAAATTAATCCCTTGATTAATTGCCCAAAGTAATTATACTCAAATTACTTTCATTATTAAACCATCCTCAATCAATTACATCCAGTCATTATCATTAATTACTTCTCCAAGTAATTATACTTATCATATCATCAATAATTATTTAAATTAATTAAACTTAATTAATTAACTTAATAATTCATCTTAAACTTCATTAATTACAATAAGTAATTAATTCTCTGATTACTTAATTGCTTAATCAATTTGTTTCACACTATTTAATTTATTACGTCCTAATCAATTTGTTTAACCTTAATTACTTAATTAACTATTCTTTAATCATAAATTAACATCTTAATAAAACTTAATTAATTATTCATTAATTACTAATTACTTAGTTAATTATTAATTTATTCTTGATTAGATTACTTAATTAATTAACTATTAATTCATTAATTAATTACCATAAGTAGTTAATTACACTTTATCAACTACTTAATCATCAGTTGATCCATCACCAATTAAAATAAAAAATATCTATTTTTATTTACTTTCTGAAATCATCAATTAATATTAATTATTCGACATAATTAACATTTTAATAATAAAAACCTTCATTAAATTTGGAAATCAATTATGTTAACTAACTACAACTTATTTGTTAATTAACTTTATACTTAATTAAAATAATTACTGGATTATAAAATAATTAAACGTTTTAAAAACTTCGTTAAGTATTAACAAAAAAATCATTATAACTTGAATCGAAATCTTAATTAAAACTTATTCAACATTCATTATGTTCACAATGCTTATAAATTTGAGGAAATCAAATTTACTTATCTCCTATATGAAAAATGCACTATTACAGTTTGAAGGAAACTCGAGCCTTACCTGCAAAAACACGCGCGTAACTCCGAGTAAACCACGCTTTCTTCCCGAGTCACCCTGCCTGAACAAACTTCTTCTTCTCTTTTTTTTTCTGTAGTTTATATTTGTTAAGTTTAAATAGCACCTGCCTTAAACCTACGCTCGCGATAACTCGAAGCGACCTACCCAAGCACTCGTGCATGACTCGAGAACCACCACTGACACGACGCTGACTTCCTCCTCCACGCCGTGCACGTGCACGACGGCTCCAAAGACCTCTGGCGAACACCCACGTCTCAGACACACCACAAATCACTCGCATACTCGAAACCCAAAATCGAAATGCCTTCAGAAATGTCGAAACAAAAAACAACAGTACGACCGAGATGCAGAGCTCAACCCAATTCAACTTCATCACCTCGCCACCGCCACACAAAGCACCAAAGTCGCATAAACTTCATCCACACAACGTCAACACCCCATGTAACCACCCACCAGAGTTTCGAACAACTCGGTCACGAAGAGATGATGAACTCGTCGCGTTTACAGGCATGTCAAAAACTTGAACAAAAACCCTAAAATGGTTCTGTTTTCAAATTTACACAATGGAAAAATTATAGCATATTTTTCCCCAGATCACTGATGTCCATATTATCTTCAAGTCAAATTTCAACTTTTAAAATTGATTACAGTGTCTGAAATTTGTAAAAGTGTAATTTTTGTTTAAATTCAAACTGCTCTTCAAATACTAATTTAAAAATCCTAATTTTTGTTTTAAAATCATGTCTTGCAGTATGAATTCAAGATATAATCTCGAATTAATATTTCACAACAATTGATTTTATCAAATTTTACTTACTTACCTGTAAATGAAGTTGCAGTGAATAATTTCAAACTGGATTTTTTAAACAACCTTTAAAATCTAAATTCAAAGTTTAAATCTCTTGTTTGTTTGGAAAAATTTAAACTTATCAATGATTGGCAGCAAATAGATTGAAGTTTTGAAGGCAAATATTCACCCTGTATTAATTACAGAGAAACCAGAACATCACACAATCATATGCACTGAAGTATATATAAACCAAAACATCAATGAAGTTTGAACTGATTTTTAATTAACTTAAACTTTTAAAAATTGTGTTTACTCACATGGAAATCCTTTTGAACAAAGAACACTTCTTATTCTCTTTTGAAAGCCTGAAGTTTTAGAAATGTCCTTGAATTTGTTTTCAAAGTTTGAATAAAATCTGAGTTTGCTTGCTTCTTCTCTTTTCTTCTTTCTATTTTTCTCTTTATATTTTTTTCTCAGGTATACTTATGTTACTGATCGAACTAAATAAAAGATGAATACACATATATATAGAAGATAAGAAGTTATGTATAAATAGAAAGGAGTTTAACCAGGTTAGGTGTTATCTGCTAGTACACTATTCATTTTTGTTTTATCAGGCAAGATTGTTTAAATGGGGCTGATATGATCTTGAATTCGGTCAATGTTTTGCTGAGATGCTAAAACATTAAATGCTAATGTACTTATTGTCTACACTTAATCTTATTAGTACATAGATTTTCATCACTTGCCTACATAATTATTTAAAGGTTACATATAACACATACTTACTTACAGGCAGCTTATGCTTTATATATATACTACTCTTTGTTTTAAGTATGTTGATCAGATCTTATCACTGCAAAATAAAGATTTGTACATATCTTAAATAGACAAAAATATGTGCTCGAGCAGAAAAGAATTAAATGTTGTGTTGCTTAATTAGTTTACATAATTATGTTTAACTGAGAATATAGATTTGGTATGATAAAGTACATTTGCAGGTAAGCTTGTAACTGAAGATACTTGTATCAGAACAATTTTGTCAGGTATTATACCCTATACCCTGACTGATTGCAGGTGAGTATATGAAGTTTGTTTGGATATAAATACTTGTCTGGCTCAACTTTTATACCTTATGCTTATTTACTTTGCACGAAACACTTGGTTTTGTATATGAAGTTAGTTACTTTTAGATATTTGTTTGTTATTAGCTTCCAATTGAATATTTTACATGTGTGCCAGGTTTATTTTTATACTTTTGGTTTGCTTGTGAAAATAATTTGTTTCATTGTTTCTAACTTGAATAATTTACATACATATGGTTGTTGTTAATTTCTGTATGAAAATATTTTGTTTTGTTAACTTCTAGTTTACATAATTTATACACAAATGTTTGAGTTGGGTTTTACATTACATTTGATTTTATTTGATTTTATACTTTGTGTTTTTTTATACCTTGTTCTTATTTTAGCTTTGTTTACAAATTTTTAATTTATGTTGTATGCAATCTTGACCAATTAATTCTTATGTTAAATTTTACATTTGTATTTTATATTTGACTATTAATGTTTAACCTAGATTCATAAGTTTACTTATTTATTTATTTTTATGTTTTTGACTTACAAAAATATTAATATTTTATATTGAACATTATCAACTATTCATTTTATATTTTATGTCTTCACCAAATGTTAACAAGATAAAATATTTTAATCTCAATTATACAAGATAGATTTTATCTTAAATATTTTAAGAGATTTATTTTAAATTTTCAATCCATTTTCTTTTAAAATACAAATCCACTATAAACAAATGGCAATTATTTCCAAAATAATATTCATTTTAAAATAATCAGTTTACATTTTATTGAATCAAATTAAAATTTATTGAAATAAACAGGGCCAAAATCCAGGGTCGTTACAACTTAACCATATTATCTTCAATAAAAATCAAACTTATTGTTAAGCTTATTCTATATTAAAACAAATTATACATAGCTTAAAATCAAGGATAAAATAACATTTATATAATATCTAAAATCAATATTTATCTAAAACCATATATTTCTTTACAAAACCATAGAAATCATTTCAAAAATATTTTATATATATAGACCACGGTGTCTGTATATAATTTTCTATCCTATGGTCAAGTGATACGAATATTTATCATTTCAATCCGTAATTAAAATATTAATACTGTTATATATCATTTCAAACCGCAATGCCGAATGAAATAAAAATTCATAACAACTTGCAGTTTATAACAATGTAAAATACAACATCAATTCATCCAATATCAACCATCAAACATTTATCGCAATCATCATCCAATTCAATCAATAGCATTAATATAGAACAGATAATAAATAATAGGTATTTACTGGCAGTTTATACTCAATAATAAAGTAAATAACTATTTTATCCAAATAAATTCAAATAAACTAAGATGACGATGATTCAAAATATGCCAATCAGTCATAAATAAATTTTTGATCACATCATAAATCAATTTAACAAACATAAGAAATTTTAGAAGTTGTGAGTGGGTTAAAACACACACCTTTTGAATTTAAATCCGATTTAAACCTAAAATTTGTACAGTCTCATAATTCGTCCAACCGGTGCCAAAATCTCCAAAATAACAATACGATCCCAGCGGATCAAACCGCACGTGAAACGGACCTCGTATGTAGAAGTTATTAAAGTTAGACAGTTTGAGAACACTATAAAAATAAAAATAAAAAAGATACCCACTCAGCAAGGCCACATCGTCGCATCTCCTTCGTTTGCATACGAACCTTAGCCTCCCCAGTTTAGAACGAAACAACCGCCTTCGTTTACCGCGCCTATGGCCGCCGCTGGCCATCTCCAGAGCATCCCACGTGCTCGCCTCCTTACGCACAAGCCACAACCAGGAAGTCGATACCTCTGATCACCCACAGGAAGCCGCCGCCGCCACCTAGAATAAACCCAAATGGAGCATTTGCCGTCGATCTAACCGCTAATACAACCTGCGACCTATACCATGGAACCCCCTTCGACTCTCTACAACTTGGAGCCCTCGATTTGACGATCGGTCGCGGATCATCGAACATCAGTGAACTGCCGAGACTTTTTCTTCAATTTCCAAAACAAACAGAGGTTCAATCTGTAAAATGAATTACAGATCTGAGATGCGCTCTTCGAGAGCTTCAGAGCGATATATAATTCGATATATGTTGAGGAGTTTGAATTTTTGATTTGATTTTGAATTAAAATTGAATTGGAAAATTTAGGGTTTACAGCCATTGAGGAAGAGGAGCAACAAAAGTTTCTATACATACAGAAATGAGAAATAGAAAGGCTGCTAGGGTTTATAACCTGATACATATATGTAGAGTTGAAATTTGAGGAACAGATACGATTGGTTTACACGTTGAACGATAAATGGCCCGGAAAGTCCATTCTAACTCCGGAACGAAATTGGGTCAACCCATATACCAAAATAGACGTTTTAAAATATTTTAAAATCAATGAAATAGGTTTCAACTCCAAGTTCCATCGTATGAAGAAGTTATGCTAAAATCAATTTATTTCAAATTGATTTCAATTTCATTGATTTTTAGGCGTTTCGAGCCCGTACGATTAAACGACCAGTCCGATCGCTACGAAAACTTGAAATCCTACAATAATTCACCGTTACGGATCCGATGAAACTAGTTTCATTGAAATCCGAGTCAGTGGCCAAAATGGCTATTTCCAGTTAATCAAATAATTTAATATTAAATTAATTAATCACTTCTTCAACTCAAATTTAATTATTTACCATTTCTGTCATTTCTTATTACAAATAAACTTCAATTCATTAATCAAAATTTCCATATCAATCAAATAAGGATTTATTGCGAAATTTATAGTGTTCACCTTCAATTTAAGTAAATTCAAATAAATTATATTTTTGATTTTAATTAAACTAATACAATTTGTATTCAATCTCTTTGTTCAATTAATCATCATCTTATGGATAAATTTAACATTAGTATATATCCAGTTACCCTAATATTTTTACGGTCATCAACTAAATTCATATTAACGTAGTTTTTAATTACGTTTAATTGCAATGATTTAGATCTAATTCAATAGATTAAATAAATGGGTAAACAATTAATAATTATCACTATTTGCCTAAGTAAATCCTATTCCTACTTTATTATCAACTAAAAATTATTATAATTACTTATATAGCATTGATTCTATCAAATTACAATTTATTATGTATTATTTCATCAATTAATATAACTTTGCATTTATTTCCCAATTTACTAACTACAATCAATTATAACTTTACAATTGTTTCAATTAATTGGGATTGCACTAAAGTAGTTATTTATCATCTTGCATTAACATTATTGCCTTAATTTACATTCAGTTACTATTAATTAATAAATTATTTCATTGGTTAATTCAATGCTTACTTTATTTACTTATTTTCAATTTTATTCCCAAGTGCAACAATTTACACTATTTTCTTATTGGGATTTCACTCCAATTGTCAATAATTAAATTCAATTACCGTTGCTACATTTCATTTTTAACTTCGCTTCATTATAAATTATAAAGTTTTTATTTCTTTCTAAATTTAGTTACAAAAATCTTATTAAATTAACCAATTTAATTATCGAAATTTACGGGTCGTTACAAACGTGCTCTTCCATACTTCCTGGAAAACATCAAAATTTCGACCACGAATACCACCACAAACTTTATTTTAGGACATCTCTAAAAACATGGTTCATCAAATCTATAGAATAGCTGGGACATTGGTTAGCCCAAAAGTCATGACTAACCACTCAAAGAATACGTCTGGTGTCCTAAATGCAGTCTTATCTATGCTGTCATCAACGACCCTAAGCTAATGGAATCTAATAGTAAATCAAGCTGGGAGAATACTAAAGAGCCGATTAACTGGTTGAAAAGATCATCTATCCTAGGGTGTGAATAATGGTTCTTCTTTGTGAGTTTATTTATTTCTCTATAGTCAATGAAAGTCGAAGAGAACCACCTGCTCTGGTAGCGAAGACGACTAGCGCTCCATATTCCAATATGTTTCGTTTTATGAAACCTTTCTCCAAAGCTCGTGGATCTATTTGCTCAATCCCTTCCTTTCCCTAGGCGCCATATGCCCTACGGGTAATGCTACTGGCTAGCCATATAAATCCTGAAGTCAATCTCTCTCTTAGGCGGGTAGTCCCTTAACCTCCTCAAGATGTTTGGAAAAATCTCTGATGATAAGAACCAAATCTAACTCTGATGATAATGAATCGAGGGAATAAAGGAAGCTCAACATAACCGACCCTTGTTGGTTGAGAGTCATACCAATGCATGTCTCCAGTCTAACGACTTTCCTCTCCCAATCTAATATAGCTCCATATGTGGATAGCCAATCCATTCCCAAAATCATCCCATACCCTGAAAATCCTAAAATATGGGCATCATAATCAAATTTTACGCCTAGGATATAAATTTTTAAATCCATACAAACCATAGATAAGAGTGCCAGTCCTCCTATAGGGTTTGAAATAAAAATGGGGTTCGTACTAAAGAAATGTCTAAGTGCAAACAATCCATAAGAGAACTAGAGATAAAAGAGTGTGATGCTCCAGAATCGAATAGAGTCTGAATGGAAATAAAAAATAGGAATCAAACCTTCAACTATGACTTTATTACCTCTATCTGATCTATTGCTAGAAGGCGCTGCATCCAAAGCCCGTACTAGCATTGTAGGTGCGCTTGCTCCCTGCCTCGTACTCTGAGGGCAAGCTCTACTTAGGTGACCAGGCTGTCCACAACTAAAACACCTTCCATTCATCGTCTTATTCTTATAGTCCCTTGCGTACTGACATACCAGTACACAGCTATTTCATTTCCCGCTTTTCTTGATCCGCTTTTGAGGTTCGCCTTCTTTCCTCTTGTTCTTATCCTTCTTGCCCTTCCACCATGGCTTCTTAGAGCTTGTAGGAACCTCATTAAGCTCTTCTTCTAGCTGCTAAGATATAGGTTGAACGCTCTACTGGGCCTCCAAACTTAACCGCCTAAACCTTTGCTCCAAATTCTCAAAACTAACCCATGTCTCCTAGAAATTCTCTATGCCAGAAAACGTTATACCTCCTATACTAGCAAAGTCCTTGCATAGCTCAGAAAAAAGGGCTGATATGGGTGGATTATAGGGATTTCCACCTACTAGTGTTGTATTGGGCACTTGCCCTTGTATCTCTGGTACTGTAGCTCTTCAGAACCAATCAACCATTCTATGCAAAGAAAAGAGAATTTAGGCTCGAAAGAATCGAAAGAAGATTGCATCGGACTTGGAGGGGATTTTTTTAAAAGCTCTTTTGTACTTAAAAACTATTTCTAAGAGTTCTTTTTTGAAAAATACTTTTTAAAAGAAGTTATTTTGGAAAATACTTTTACTTTTAAAAATAAATTTTTAGGTATCCTGCAACCTTAGGCTCTGATGCCAAGTGAAACTCCCCATACCCCTTAATATACCCAAAAGGACACATTAAAAGGTGTGGTGCGTTGTAGGTGTAACTGAAACTAACAGAGACTAAGATTCACAAGACAAAAATAGGTAAAAACAGCGGAAACTAAAATAATAACTTATCTAAAATAAAAGCTACATAATTGCTTCGTAAACCAAATAAGTCAAAATCCAAATACAACATACATGTCCCAAAACCCAACATGTCTCATGAAATAAAAACTCATAGTCTCAACAAAAATCAGAGTACAAATATCTCTCTTAAGTTCCAGTTCAAAGAAAGAACCAAAAGCTAAAAAAGTAGGGAAATATATTGTAGAATCTTCTCCAAGAAACCTCCAAGAACTATAATCTACTGCCCTTTTCCTTGATTTCTTATGGAGGAAAAGGGGAAAAACAAAGGAGTGGGTCAGACTAAAAGTCTGGTGAGTGATAGTAACTACTAGAATCTTTAAGCAAAGTAAAAGTAATAGACTCTTCAATAGTCCTAGTATATATAAAAGGAAATAAAGGAAATATGAGAGATAAAGCAGGAAATGAATACAAATTAACTAGTATTCAATTAATAAGATAGGTTAACTTTATTGTTTGCACTTTTCCTTGATTTCTTCTTTGATTAGGCTGAATCCTAATCTTTAATTAGGATGTAACCCTAATTCTATCCTTTTTTATCAGCCTGCTACTCCATAGACCATATTGCGGAATAGATCTGTATAACTTCCAACACGGCAACCAATGGTATCTATAAAAGATGCACAAAGTGCCCACTATGGATTCGGACGACATATATTGCTCCCTACACAAAAGGCAATGGTGTCTACGAAAGGTACACATACTAAGCGCTTGGAACACATAGCGATTACTGAGCACCAGAATGCAAGTCGCATGCGTAACTGCCACCATGCCCATGCTACCTTTTTCTCTACCTATTGGATCTTCTTATTACCTCAAAATCCAGCATAATCGTGCCTCTCATCTCACTTTAGGCTAATGTGAGATCACCGTGTATCCGTAGAAACTATACTGGAAATGCTGTTGGTACTAGTCTGTCATCCAAACAATATCTAGTTGCACCCCTTATCCAAATCCCCTATGTTTTGGACTTTTATTTGACTAATTACTACTATTCTTAGCATAATCGTGCCCTTATCTCACCTCAGCCTAATGTGAGACACCGTTTTTCCTAATAGGGAATGCTATATGGTATAGGTTCTACTTTCATCTTTACTTAGTAACTTATATAAATTATTTAATAAGCCTTTGTTATCATCTTTACTTTCTACGCGCATTAATTTATCCCAAGTCTTAAAATAAGCCTCATTTTATTCTTTTTCCTATTATAACCTACGTTATAATCATGCTTATTACTTAACTCATCGTCAAAGTGTGAAAATAAGCTTCTTTCAACTTTTACAATTTTCGTAGTTACAATTCTACGTTATGACTAAGCCAATTATAGTTCAATTCTAATCATAATTAGGCATAATTTCAGCCCAATTCTATTTATATTACAGTCCAATTCCATTATCTATTACATTCTTTATAATTTACATCTTATTTTCTTCGTTTAATATTCTTACTTGTATAATCCAAATTCTCATTTAATTTGTCTAATCCATATGTGAAGAAAAGGAGGAAGAAGATAATAGACCCTTGCATAAAATCCAAAACGTAGAAAAATATGTAAATAAGAAATAAATAACTATAAATAAACTTAAATACTGTAAATAAACTGTAAGTAAATAAAAAGCTATGCTTAAGAGTATTATAATTAACTAAAAGAGAATAACTAAAAGGGAATAGACTGAAAAATAGATCTAAAATTGATAAAAAGGCTTTTCCAAAATCACAGTAAAACTACAACTATTGGAAACCCTATTATTTTAAATTACTTAAAGAAATCTTAAAATAATTACAATCACTCACCTCCAGTCCTAAGCTCTTCCTTAAGTCTTATCGAATCCACTTGGAATTGTAAAATAATTTAATTTACAATGATTTTCTCCTTGGAAAAATTATTCTGTTTAGGGTCCTTCCTAGAAAGGTGAATCCAATCGGAGAAAACCTAGAATGAGAAAAAGTGTTAGGTCTAGGGGTTTATTTATAGGGGTAGAAAGGAATCTTGGACCGTTGGATTTGGGGATTGAATAGAATGCAACCACGTCATAGGTTCTTGGTCCGGATTTGGTGAAGGAAGTTGCGAAGAAGATTGAGTAGATCCGATTTAGGATGAAGGCAGCTTAATCTAGGCGGAAAAGTTATGCTGATAGATGAAGGAAAATTTTGAAATTGTCTATCAGATACTATGTGTTCATTAAGGTTTCACCGATGAAGGGTGTGATGAGATTCAGGAAGTCAGGGAAATTAGCACCTAGATTCGTTGGACCTTTCCGTATTGTTGAGAGGATCGGGAAAATCGCTTATAGACAGAGTTACCGAGTAGTTTGGCTGGAGTCCGTATTTTTTTCCATGTTTCTCATCTTAGAAAATGTGTTAGAGAACCAAAGACTACCATAGCACCTACACTGTTAGAGGATTTGGTATTAAAATCGAATTTGACCATAGTTTGAAAGCTGATTCGGATTGTGGCTAGAGATGAGAAGATGCCGAGGAACGAGAAATTCAAGTTAGTAAAGGTTCAGTGGAGTAATGATGCTAGAGACAGTAGGTGGGAGACTGAGAGAAGAATCAGATATGCTTATCATGATTTGTGTGATGGTATGTTTTACCTTGGTTGTTTTGATTATGTACCTTATCATAATCTCGAGGATGAAATTCTTTAAGGTGGAGAGTTTGTAACACCCCGTATTTTTATAACATTATTTAGAATAATTAATTGGTTAAATTAAATAAAATAATGTGAAGATTAAAAGGTTGAGATTTGATTAACAAAGGGTAGTCGTGCCATGTTAGTGTGTTAATTAAAATGAAATAGCCTAAGTCAATGATTTAGGATATGAGAAGGGCAATATGAGAAATGGGTAAGCATTATACCCTAAACCCTTAGGAATGTAACTCACGTTCATTTTCATTTTACTCAAACCAAAATTTCCTAAGGCTGGCCACAATTATTATTCTCAAGAAGAAGATTAAAGCTAGGATTCAAAAGAAGAAAAAAATTAACTAAATCAACATCAAATCTCATATCTATAATCTCAAAGCTAAGGTGAACAACTACTACATCCTATTCTCTTTTGGTTTTCCGTTTAAGATTAGACCCGAAATGATTTTTGCAAGTATATTCCATGTTTTGATGATTAAAGTTATATATATATATATATATATATATATGCTTGTTGGTAAATTAGATATGGTCACGTTAGTTTTATGATATGTTTGATATGAAAACCCTATTAAACGACATCCAAATGCCTTGAAAATTTAAATATAGATCGGAAATGATAATTTAGAGATGGGTTTTGATTTTCATAATTTTTTGAAATTACGTGAATTCTATATTAATTTTCTAGTACATAAAATGATTTATTGGGTTATAATTATTTTCGCTAAATAAATAATTATTTGGGTTTGAAATTTTTATACATTGGAAAACATATTAAAATAGGTTTTCCAGGATTTTTCCAAATTTTTCTTAAGTTATTTGATGAATATATAAAATTATTTAAGGCATGAGACTCAAATGTTTTATATATTTAATTAAGGAGAAAAAGTTTTTTATAGAATGAAATTATCGTTTAATTCTGAAAATAGTGGCACATATTTCTGAAAAGAATTTGTTAACCAATGAAAATTTAATAAACAAAGGCAGATTAGTTGAAAAATTATCTTTTTAAAGTTAAAAATAAAGAAAACATACTTTTAGCATGTTTCAGCCTTTACGGCAACAAATCTTCCGACCCAAACCTTCCGAAAAGGTCGAGAGGTCCAAAGTTTTCGATAAGGTCAAACCATGCATATGGTATCAAGTTAGTTGGTAAGTAATAAATTGGACATTATTAGTCGAAAGGTTAATGGCCAAAGAGGTTGGGGTATGTTTGTTTTATAAACCAAAAGCTTTCACCTGCTTTGCTTTCGAATAAGAGCTCTGAACTTGGTTGCTTTAGACCAGGTCAAATATAAAGGTTTTTAAGCTTTTGACAGTCGAAAGGTTACTACTGTTTTAACACCGCTTTGTTTTGAAACCTTCCGACATAGTAGAAGGGTTACTGCCTTTTTGTCCTTTTTCGACCTTTCGACAAAGATGAAAGGCTTACTTGTTTTAAAAAAACCAGCCGCTTCTCCCAACGCTTTCGAAAGGAAGCTTTCGACTTATGTGATTTACCCTTGTTTTTAATTATGACCAAGCTTTCAAAGCAATGCTTTCGACTTAATCGAAAGGTTACTTCCAACGACTTTGAAAGGTTTTAAAAGAAGGTTTTCTACTTGTTTTAAATTGAAACCATTAAGTCTTCAAAAGGTTTAATTCAATGGTTTTGAAATTTTTTAGTTGAATGATTTTGAAAGGTATTAGTTGAACGATTTCAAAAGGTTTAATGATTGACTTCGAAAGGTATAAATGCATGATTTCGAAAGGTTTTAGTGAATGACTTCGAAAGGTTTAATGAATGATTTCGAAACGTTTGAGATGGAAGGTTTTCCAAAGTTTTCCTAAGTCAATGTTTTAAAGTTATTTTAAAAAAGGAAGTCTAAAGTTTTATTGTTTTCAAAAGGTTTGATTTCAAAAGGTTTGAAATTTGATTTTGAAAGAGATGATTTCAAAAGAATAGAAAGAGGTTCTTTCAAATGGTTAAATGTTTTCATCAACTAAAGTTTGAGTAAAGAATATATATAACATGGTGATATGATTTTGAGTAAACTATAAAAATTATATACTTTTCTTGTTTAAGTTTGATTTAAAGGTTTTACATCATTTTGAAAACGTTTTCAGGGAAAATTATGGGAGAGGATTCTTAAGTGAAAATGACTGGGATATTAGAAAACCAGATGGGACTAGTATGGGGTCGTGCCCTATACATTAACTAATAGCCCTAGCTAATTCTTGTCCAAAATTCTAGTGTGTAGGGCTTTGTCACAGGTAGACTAAAATTATGGTTACACACCGAAAGGAATATATGTTTGTATACATATAGGTTATTGGTGAGTCCAAAAAACCATTAGGATTAGGAAGACCTGGGAGATGATTAATTTAGGGACAGACCGTCCAGAAGTGAAGTATTCAACAGATCGTTAAGGAAAGACCGTCCAGATGGGAAATGTTTAACAAATAGTTAAGGATAGATAATCCAGAATAAGAATATCTTACAGGTGTTAGGTTAATTTTGATTATATTATCTGGTAGGCCCGAGTCAGCCATAGTTAAAAGTTATCCAAACAAAACTTGTGTGTTTGAACAGATAGTTTATTGTTACTTGATATTTATGTATGTTTACATAATGATTGCTTTACAGTATTTGACCATTGTGGATGCAGGAGCGCAGTATATGGTTTTATGAAAGGTTTTGCAAAGAGATGTTTTAAAAGGATGTTGGTGAAGGCAAACCATTCTCTAAGCTGCTGGATCTTACTTAACATAATTATTCCGGGATGCACAATATTATTCACACTATGCTTTATGTCTGACTCGAAGTTTACGTTTATGTTTTCCTCTTAAACTCTCGGGTGCTCAAAATTGATTTGAGTAGGCTGAAGGGTTAAGGTTCAGGTTTTAGAATGTTGACGTATAAACTACCGAAGACATGTAGGGGGCAATAGATAGCTTTTAGGATTTGCAATTCTTGTTATGTTTTGGTGGATTTTCCACTTCGTCGCTTGTATTAGGTCTATTATGACCATATGAGTCTGATCAACCAAGGAGGTATCTTCATATACCCCTCTTGGCATAATTTGTAATAATTATATTTGATCTGTGCCTAGGAACGATTAATGGATTATGTGTTGTGAATATGAAACATTTGATTTTGAAAAGTAGGAAGTAAATGTGGTTTTTTGAAATATATGTTTTGTTTCATATTCAAGTGCTTCTGATATTATTGATACCATTAACATAACCACATTTAATCAACGAAAGCTAATATTATAGATGACTGTAGCATCTTTAGCGCTTAGTTTTGGACCTATTGATAGGAGATGTTACAGTAGTATAGACAATAATAAATTTACTATCGAACGAAGGACTTTATTTTTGGATTTATGAAGTTGAATTGGATGATATTGGAATTTTGACCAAAATCAAATTTCATAAGTCATAAGGTGATATAGTTTTGATGAAGAGAATTGGTGTAAATAATCATTACTACGGGGATCGCTTATAATAAGTAAAATTTGGATTTTACCGAAAGATGTGTAATTGATAAATTTATCCAAAATGTCACACCATTAGCTAAGGTAACACGTGAACGTTAATATTTGAATTGTTCAATATTAATTACTGACCGAATTTACATCTTTGAGTCGTACAGCCGAAATGATAAATATTTCGAATGAACCACATGATTTAATTAATTTCTAAAAGTTGAAATTAATTAAATTAACTAGTACTTATGAAGTATTAATTATTAAAAAAATTAAATGTCATTAGTTTTTAATAAAGTGCGTATATAAGAGTTATATACACGTGTATCGATATATGATGTCGGTAGAAAATTTAAATTTGATTTAAATAAAACAGATACTAAAATAGGCTTTAAATAAATTAAATTAATCAATGTTTATGAAATATTAATTACTTAAAAAAATTATTTGATTTGTTGATTACCATTAGTATTTAATAATGCATATATAAAAGTTATAAACGCGTGTACTGGTATACAATATCGACATAAAATTTAAACTTGATTTAAATAGACTTAATACTAATCGAATTTTGAAAAAATTGGGCCAAACCCACATGTGTTAGTCGACCACTGTATGGAGAAGAGGAGGTTTTTTTAATTTTGAATTGAAAGGGCAATTTTAATTAAGAGAAGAGGAATCACCATACCTTAGTTACACATTTATTTCCTCCTTTAAATAAATTTTGCTCTGCCATTTTCTCTTCTCTATAGAACATATCAGAGACGAATTTTCATGATAGACAAAGATCTAAAATTCCAAAACTTACTCAAACAAAATTAAATAAACATATGTAGTTATCTCTTGATTGTTGCAGATCTAGAGATTGATTTACTAGATCTAAGAATTATTCTATCATTCAAGGTGTTTCTCTTGGCTTCATATGAAAGGTAATCCTTTGTTTTACTGATATATTAATTCATGCTTTGATTATCTACCTCCCCTTCTATTCGCCGATGCAAATTTGAATTATGATTTGAATATCTTATTTCATCCCTTTGAATAAACTATATTCTTATCATGTTGATATACTTGAAAATCTCTATATTATGCTCTGTTATTTATATTTGATTAATGATATTAATTTTTGATTCACTACTACTTGTATGTTTATTCATTTTGTGTATATAACCTAAATCTTGATTTTATTATCATGAATTTATATATGCCTATCTTGTCTAACCATTTTTTTATAAATTATCGTTTGAATAAAAATTTGAAACAATCCTATTAATAAGTTAGATTTCATAGTATAAGATTGAGGTTTATATGTTTCTATAAAATTATTTCATGAGTGAAACTTTAAAACAATTTCATTAATAGGTCATGATTCATAACATAAGATTGAGATTCAAATGTCTACTTCAAAATTATTTTGAAACCAATTTTGGTTGTTGCCTAAAAAAGGAAACGTTAAACTATTGATTTGTCTCTTATTTTAACAATTGGATTTAGGCTAGAATAAGACCTTTTTTGAAAAGGTATGTTTTCTAATTTACAAACTATTTGAATATAGTTTTAATTTTGTTTTATTCCAAAACGTTGATTTAATATGTGTAAACACACACATATATATAACATACATACATACATACATATATGTGTGTGTGTTTAACTCAAGGTTTTCAAAAGGGTTTACGTAAACTATAACTGTAATGTTTTGAACTATGTTTTAATTAAAATTAACTTCATACTATATACATTGATTTATTACAAGTATACATAGTCTATTCTACTAAAAACAACTACGTGCACACGCACATGCACGTGCACACACACACACACACACACACAAATATATATATATATATATATATATAAAATCATACTAAAATTAATCTTATTAATAAAATAAACATTCTTATTTTGGACGAAAAATGCATATACAAAGGGAAAATGTATCTGTTGTGATATAAACCACAGCACCTAAACAACATTCACATTAGTTATGTATACTTCTCATATGTTGCACTTTTACACATGGGCTTATTTGATGCACTCATCATAACATACAAATAATTTAAAATTAACTTAAACTAATTTTAAACAATTGTAATAAAATGAAGATTTTATTTAAAAAAATTAGGTTAAATCTAAAATCTATTTAGGCTTCATGGGTTTGATTGAGATCAAAATGGATAGTTTTTGAAATTCACTCATTCAACCCACTTTCAACTGGCCCAGTTCCAATAATGAAAGCATATGGGTAAGAATCGATAGATTTACTAAAATTTCCCTTTTTATCCCAATGAAGTCAATAATGACGACATCTAGTTTAATGAAGCTATGCATGAAGAATACTGTAATACTACATAGGATCTTGAGCAATATAATTAGTGATAGAGACTCAGACTTTACCAGTGAGTTCTTGAGAAGTTTGCAAGATGCTATGAGTACAAAGTTGAATTTAGGTATGGTAGCCACCTGTTGCAACCAAATTGGCAACAAACACCTGAGAGCAGATTTATGTAGTGAAATAAATGAAGAAATTAAATGAAAATAGAGGAAACTCATAAAATATTAAGAAAAACACAGCAGAAAGAAAAAACACCAAGATTTGTAGTGGTTCGACGTTGATTGCCTTCGTCCACTTTGAATATTCTCTTTATTGCTTCTCCATTCACCTGATTACAATCACAAACAACAAGAAATAGCAAGAGATAAGAAAGTAATCGAGGAAGTTGATTAGAATAATGGTGGAATTTAACTAATAGTGTAAGAGTCCCCAGAATGGCCCCCTACGCCTGTATTTCTAGATGAAGGCGGCCCTCAGTCTGACTAAAACTTCGACAACAGGACCTCCTTGACGATGTAGGCCCACCATAGGAAGGGCTAGGCCCAACTCTCAATGGATAGAGATCGGTACCGATCCATCCATGTATTGAGTTTGGGCCAGTGATCCATACGGTAGCTCCCATATGCTCTAGCATAACGGTGCTTCAAATATCAAAGCTTTTGGATGCACGGAGCCCTTACCTTTTCTCAATCCTTGGTTCAGTTTCATGGTAGTTTGAAGAATGCCGACCCTAAGCCATCCATTTCATGTTAAGCTAATCTCTCCATTCGTTGCATACCATGCCGATCCTTACGTCTATAAGATATATGCCGAACCCTCTTGGTTTCTTAATGTGTGCCGATACTTATTTCCTGAGAAATGTAGTCGATCCATCCCCCATGAGCGAGCCATGTTGATCCATAATGTCTCTCAAATATATGTCGACCCCTATCACTTAGGAGGTCATGTCGATCCTTCCAACTTCATAGTGTATAGCCGATCCATCTAGTCTTCATAAACTTATGCCGACCCCTTCGTTTCCTAAATGCTATCGACCCCTAGATCATGTAGGACCAAATACAATTATGCATGTCGATCCCTCTATGTTTTCATTTGTATTGACCATTCAATCAAGTAATTATGTCGATCCCTAACTCTTCACCTAGCTATGTCGATCCCCCAAGTGTTTCATCCATGTTAACAAATGACTATACCGATCCCCACTTCATCCAAGCTAAATTCCATCTCTTTGACATCCTGCGCTGTCTATCTATCAACTATATTTAACGCAGGCTACGTATAACTGTCCAAAATCTATATCTGGGTCTTGTAACCATTGACTCATGGTTATTCCTCTTATCAACGGTCGAATCTGTCTTGCGTGATCAGGCCAATATAGTCGGGCCAAAGTACCGGGTAACACTTGCCCCCCAAAGTGTGTCTTGTGAGTAACATGACGTGCTTTGAAGTAAAAAAGTCTAAGCTGCCGAAAAGAAGTCCATTTAACTTCCTGGTTGATTTTGTTCCTTTATCGACCTTCAATAAAACAAGTCTAATGACATATTCTGTTAGCATATACAAATTCGGTTATTCCTATATCGGTAACTAGACCTTCACAATGACGATCATCTGTCACTTCCTAGTTGTGTTGTCACTCCTTTACTTTATTTTTTATCTCGTCCATACCCATCATTCGCATATCTATCCTCCTTTTTGTTTCTTTTTTTTTGTTTCTGGAGGGATCGGTATCCCACTTACCGATCCATCATTAGAGACACCCGAATAAAGTTCAACATGCCTTGACCCTTTCTCCTTTCTTTTTCCTTCTTTGACTTAGTTATCCCCAATGACCGGTTCGACTCCCTTTCCATCGCTCATATATAAACTCGCACCCCTGTCTTTTCTCTCCTCACTTTACACTTCACAACACTTAAACCTTTTCTCCTTCTCTTTTCACAAGCACGTAGCCAAACGGTTGAAAGAAGAAAATTTTCGCCTTTAACACTAAATCCAAACATGAAACATCTCCCTCGATCAAAACCATTAGCACGTCGCCCTTAATCCCAAGTTTCGACCACGTGCTCACAATTTAATTCAGATAGGTATACTTCCCTTTCATAACCGTGTCAGTTGAGTCATGAGTTTGGGGTTTGCATTCGAAGTGTCCCTAAGCGAACGATTCTGTGGGTCCTGTTAAGTTAGGCGATATTGAGGGAGGAGATGAGGATGTTGGAGAAAGAGGAAAGAGAAAGAAGGAAGAAGGAAGAAAGAAAAGGGTTCGGTCTTTAACAATTTGGTGAGGAGATGGTGGGTAGGTAACGTTATGGATTGGTAGGAGTTTGTATCGGACGAGAAGGTTCAGCAAGCCATGCTAATGAATAAGGGATAGGTATCAGTGAAGTGTAGGGATCGATATAGGTAGATGAGTTACAGGGATCGGTAATGTTTACAGAAAGGGGTTGATAATGAAGCTAGGATGAGGGATCGGTAATAGCTAACTGTTTAAGGAATCGGCTTAGGAGTTTAAGCATATGGATCGACATGTAGGCTAAAGGGAAGGGATCGGCATAGGGAAACGAGGGATTGGTTTTAACAATGAATGTCAAATTTAACTTAAGTCATTTTAAACACTGTGTCGTATATTGCCTTGCTCAAACTTGGACTACTGAACTTAAGCTCAAATAAACACATTTCTGGATTCCTTAACATGGACCAAACGAAAAAACTACACAAAAAACCTGGAAAAAAACTTCACAGCTTAATATGTTAATAACCGATCCTAAATCTCTTGTTGCCGATCAACTTTCATGTTAATTGAGACAGTCAGCAATGATGGCCTCTCTGGATTTAGTTCTAAATCCTGTCATTTCATTTTAGCTTTTACAATTCCGACCATTCATACTTGTTTCACATTTCACTGCACTACACTGCACTATAGTTCACACACAACACGAGGAATGGGTTTTTATCTCTAATGTTGATTACCTACTGAGTATAGCTGACATAGATCTCAAGCTACACGACACGCTCCTATAAAATGTCTTTCGAGTCCACCACAAGACACATTAATTTTGAGGCGAGGTCAAGCTCTACCACCCTGTCTGATAAACCTTCTTCGAGTCACTATTCAGAACAAGTAGAGGCGTCTAACCCACAACTATATCTCTTTTCCGACATCCCAGTCCTTCCTATCGAATTTACCAGTCCGACTCTCGGTTCCATTGAGGTTGCTATCATTCTAAATAACCCTATTGACTCACAAGCATCTAGAATCGTTGAAATCGCTCTTCGTCGATTGTGCTCCATTCATGGAATTCCATTTGAAGACATTTTAGTTCCATCGAGGCAAGATAGACCTCACTTTCCCCCAGCCGGGTATACTGCTTGCAACAAGTTTATATGCTGGGTTGGATGTGTGCCACCTTTCAACTCCTTCATTCGAGAAATGCTGAGGTACCTGGTGATCGCTCCTACCCAGTTGCACTCTAACAGCTACACCTTCATTCATGGAACCTTCCTTCGCTTCATGAACATTTTTTTTCTGTCCGCTAACTCCCGAAGACATCAGATACATTTACAATTTTAAAAGACGGATAGGGAGCCCTTTAATAGTCTTTCTTGAACCCTTGCTCAAGTGCCATGTTGTGACAACCCAGAAATTTTTAACATTTGAAAATGAAATATTTAATCGATTTTAAATATTTGGAGGTTAGTTTAACTTGAATTTCAAAATTAACTATGAATTTGGCAATTTAATTATTGAATTTAATTTATTGAAGTTAGATAAAATATTGAATTTTCTATTTTTAAGCTGATTAAAAATAATTTGATGGCTTAGAAAATTTATATTGACAACACTAAAGATAATGGAAGCTTCGGAATTGAATTTGGAAATGATTTATTAAGTTTTGAATTTTTATCATTTAAATTAATATTTAAAAATAGCCTTCCGAGGCACAATCTCGGAATTCGACGAAACTAGTTTCATTGGATCTGTAATATTGTATTATTATCGAATTTCAATTTTCGTAGCAATCAGAGTTGTCGCTTAACCCTGGAAGCTCAAAACGCATAGAAACTATTTTAATCGATTCAATTTAAAATTGATCATTTACTTCTGTAACTTGCGTATATGATCGAATTAGCCTCCGGAACATGTTCCATTGCGTTCGTAATAGGGGTTTAACATTATAGATGCCTAGCGGCACGTTGCGATAGGGGGTGGAGATTTTAGGTTGTGTAATTCAAGTCGATCTAAAATTTAAATTTGAAATTTGAATATGATATTTTGACTAGTCTAAATTTCACATCAGGGTAAAAGTCATAGCCGCCTTCCTGCAAGTTGAAGTGAATACGTTTCCTTAGCTTCTCTTATACGCTTCTTCGTCTGATAAAGTAAATAAAGATAAAAAGTAGATATTTTTCTTCGTTCAGAAGAACAAAAACGAAACCTCTCTCTTTTCGTTCAAAACAAAAATAATGGCGGAACCCTTCAGATTCAAATTCATGTTGAATCACGTTCCTCTCCTCCCACCTTCGCTCGACGCTCGAAATCGTAGGCAAGTTCTCTATTTTGCTTTCGACGGCGGGGTCGGTCTTTATGTATTGGTTCATGCATCTAAGCGCCAAGTCGATGGGAAGCGATCAGATTTTTTGGATCTGGGAGGCTCGTAAGCGAACCATTGGAGGAACGGCTTCGAGATTGGGCAAGCTTGGTGGACGCGATGTAGTCAGTGACGTGTAGGAGGTTGTCGGGTCGAGGCGGCATTTTGGTAGCCTTGAGTGAAGCCGCGGTGATCGTAACTACGATGTGTGATGGCTGGAAGTCACGGCTAGTTCGTCATGAGCCTGGGATTGTGAGAAGCTCACTGATTTCATCCCCGATACATTTTTAGGTAGTTTTGATTTTCTGAATCTCTAAGTTTAAATGCTTACTTACGTCTATATTTGTAATCTAATAATGATTATTATTAATTCAACTTACCAGAAATTTTACAGTGATGTCAGGTGTTACTAAAAGAAAAAAAATGTTATAGTAAAAAAAATTAATTTATAAATATGTATATCTACATGTAGAAAATTTATTTACAGTGATGTTTGAAATAAAAATCTGTATTAAAAAGTTATACTTTAAGATAAAAAAAATATGAATAAAATTAATTGGATAATTATTGGAATGCTATGGTTACACATTGTGTATGGAATGTTAATTAATTTATTAAATCTATGGGTTTATATAATGTATATACATATATGGGTAAACATAAGTTATTATAGATTGGGAAATATAAGGATTTAAATAAAAATTAGTTTAAGTTAAAATTTTAGTTTAAGAATTTAAAATCATTTGTTAAGTAAATTATTAAATGATATTAATTGTTCGATTTGTTCAAATACTAATAAATCATACAATGTTATACAAGGTATACGATCGTGAAGAACAAGTCATAAAGAAAATGGATTGCAAAACAATCTAAGGTGAGATCTTCTCACTCAATTAAAATCTCCATTTAATTTTAAATAGTTAGATTTAAAATTGATTAACTGTGTGCTTGGATAATTGAATTATAATAATTATTCACTGGATGATATTATATATATAGTATTATATAGTATACATTGGTTGATTGATTTCCCACGTTATATAGCGAATGAGATCCTATGCGCCGCATAATAGCGGACGATATTTTATAAATCCCATATACCGTGATTTTCCACCTCGAAGTGGAATTGGTATTTAATCGTTGTGCTAACGTCTGTGGGTGCAGGGAAAACAGGTTGGAGGGATCCAACTGGACTCCTCAAATATTTGAATTAGTTTCAATATTGTATGTTGATTATTTATAATCTGTGTGTGACTATTTGTGATTGAAACTGTTGAAGGCTATAATTTAGCCGAATATATTTTTGGTATCGTAGGATACCAGAAATAAATAAAATTTGATTTTTAAAATTTTGTACAAATTTTATGGTAAATTAATCTTAGAAAATTGAATAGATTTAAAAGAAGGAATTTGTTTCAAAAGGGAACAAATTTGGTGTTGATATAAATTTAGAAATCAATTTTGGAAATTGATTGGTATTTGAAAATAAATTTGGAAATCAATTTAGAATTTAATTCGGTGCTGAAAATGAATATTTGGAAATCGATTTGGAAATCATATATCAGTAGATATTTGGGAATTTAAAATCATAATGGAATTTATAAAGGAAAGGGAAATTTGTTCTAAAATTGAACATTTGGTTATTTTTAAAAGTGTGAAAGGAATTTACGGATTTGGAACGTAAATTTAAAATAAATCCAAAAGGATTTATAAATTGATTTGAATGAACCATTTTAGAATGGAAGGTGTACTTTCCTTGGAAAGCCGAGTATGTTTTCAATATAGTCTATAAATATGAAATTGAAGTTGTGAAGATGGTTTTAAGGAAAGATTATTTTGAAGAAATTATTTATTTGGGTTATTTTGAAAATCTTTAGAGTAAAGATATATTTTAATTTAGAAGTGGTTATTTAAAGATAAAATTGATAATTGTTTTAGAAAATGGTTATTTAAATATTTATACCCTATCTACTAATTTTATTTCTAAAATTAGTTTTGGACTTGAAGTTTATATAAGATATTAGTATAATATTTTCATAACAAATATTTAAGCAAGTCTTTAAAGTGGTTTTTATTCTAAATGTTTTCCAAAGGTATGTTTTGGATAAGTAATTTAAATTATTTTAAAAGCATCTGAACTTGGCAGATTTTCAGTGGGAATAAATAAATATTTGGAAATGTATTCCGCGTAAGGAAAAGTGATTTGAAATTTGTTTTCAAAGTATTGAAATGTGGAAAGTAATTTTGAAATCTGTTTTCAAATTGTTGAAGTGTGAAATATATGTTGTGGAAATGATTTGAAAATAAATAATTTGGGAAATTTATTTAAATCTAGAAAATTGTTGTGGATGTTGATTGATACTTAAATAACCGACTATCAATATTGGCCTTTTAATGGCATTTGAATTTCGATGCGACCGGAGGTCGGATTCCAAGTGGAAATCCAAAACCACATCGAACCTTTGTGATTATGATGGATCTTTTTTTTAAAAGATCAAAGTGGAAATTTCATTGTGATTTGTTTGAAATCTGATTGAACACTTATTTTTAAAAAGAAGCGCTCATTATTCGGATTAGCCGGGAGAGGACCTTGTGTCATAAAACCCATTACGAATAATGATACGATGAAATGAGATTGCATTTGAAGACGGTATTGAAGACCAGGTATTTTCGAAAGCGAAAGGACTACCAGTCGAATGTCTCTGCACCGGGTTGCTCCGGTATAGGAATTTTATCACCTTTGTGATGGGGATTCCGGACGTGATTAGTGAATATCCGGATTAGCAAGGGCTTCTTTGAAGTGCCTCCGTTTCCGTTCGATCCTAGAATGGACTTGTATGGATGTGTGTCTGACATTACACTTTGAGATGTAAAGCTGGTTTCTATCAAATACATTTCTGTTGGTGGCGGAGAATTTATTCTTTTAGCTTACACCATTCTCTGAGACGTACGAGCTCAGAGGTTATGTAGTTGATGGTTACTAGTGATATATTCCCAAACTGGTAATGTGGCATACGAAGTGCTGCTGATCATTTGTTGATCAAAGCATTACTTTGTGAAAAGTGTAGCTTTGTGAACGAGACCTCATCGGACCTCACACCTCGAAAATGGTCAAAACAGGAAAGATGCGGCAAGGTTGTGAGGGTCGTGCCTTTTAGGGTATGTCATTTCCTTCTGGAAAAGGGTAGTATCATGGTATGGAGCCTAGATATTTTACCTATGTTGTTGTCGAAAAATTATTATACGTTGTGGTTGTTGCTTTGTGGTTGAGGATCCTAGGATAAAGGTCCTAAAGGACCGAGGGATGGCATACTTGAGTAGTAGTTACCTAGTTATAGAGGTAACCCGGCCTTGTGTTGGCAGAGATCCGGTAGGTTCTCCGGACGTCCCTCCAGAGGCGTACCTATGTGTCAGTAGAAAGTTCCTTAGCCTGACCATTTGTTGGAAATCCAAACTCCAATAAGCGCCTTGTACGGTTTTGGTTGTATAACCTGCCATTTACTTATGGTGATCACCATTGTTTAGATGGTAGCTATAATAGGCATAGTTTGGTATGTCTATGCTGGCTAAGATTAATATTATACTTTCGAAATGTTTTCTACACTATGCACTAATAATAATATCGAAAGGATTTTGCGTATTAAGCACGTTTGACTATCATAAGGAGAAATCTCCTCCAATTCTGCATTTGCATTGTGTGTGTGGTGGGAGGCCTTGTGGTAGTTTCATTTTCCAAAAGCATAGCGGATTTCTTTTTATTTTCCTTGTGAAAATAACTGTTTTTGAGATCTCACACTAGACCCACGACTGACCTGGAGTTTATTGTTCCCTTTCTAAACTCTGGGTGCCCACAATTTTCCACACAGGCAGCCTAGAGTCAGGTTATCATTATTTGGAAGTAAAGTCAAGAAGTTGCTGTGGAAGTCAGGAGTTGGAGCTAGATGGCGAGGCATATCACTTATATATGTAATATTTCTTTCCGCTGTTTGTTGTTGTACACTCTGATAATGTAATGTGATGTAATGTAATAACTGATATAGTGATTCTGTTTAAATATATTTATTTATCTATTATATTTATTCCGCTATGAAATGTGAGATTCTGTTATTGTTTCTGATTCTCCTTTTACCTCTTTCTTCTTTAACCCTAAAGACTTGTACTTTTGTTCCTCTTTGGGCTGAATTGTTGTGGAATTTTGCACCCCTTTATGCGCCTTTACATTTGGTATCAGAGCAATTTGTTAAGCGACAACCTTGACTCTGTTGAGTGTTACTCGTTAGAGATGGAGTCAATAGTACTCTGGATGAGTTTGAGTGTAATAATAGATATGAGCGCGTATTTGTTAGTGAATACAAAATTGTTTTATATTGTGACGATTGGTTTGTTGAGTGGTAAATGGATTCTGGTCGATACAGTCTGTACAACTCTATCGATAGGGATCTCTAAACATTCGTACAGATCAATTTGACACGATATTGTTTAAAAATTAGGGTAAATGAAATAATTTTACCCAAACTATTTTCGTATACGAAGAAAATAATTTTTCGTAAATTATTATAATAGTATATGGTTGCTTGTTTGTTAGAAACTGATAATATTGAAGTATTATCATTATTGTTGAATAAGAAATTGAAATGATAAACAAAGAACTAAGAAAATAAAATCCATATACAAATAAGAATTGTAAATTGTAAATGTGATTTGTAATTTGAAACGGAATTCCAGAGAAGTATTTGGAAGTGTTTTGAAAAGAATTTGAAAATTTTGGAGATTTGGGAAGTTTAAACCCCTTTTGATGTTGAAGATGATTTTCAAAGGTTTTGGAAAAGTATTTTGAAGCGATGAAAGCACTAAACTCTTTAGGTCGTTGGAAAATAACTTCGGTGATGACTGCAGCATCATCGATGTTCATTTTCGAGTTTTCAAAAGAGGAATTGCTGCCAAATTGTTTTAAATGGAAGTTATTTGGGAAATTAGGGTTTGGTTTTGGAATCCAAAGGATAATTTGAATTGATTTCAAAAATGGTTTTGAATTGTTGAAAAGACTTTGGAATTTTATTAAAAATAGTTATGGAATAATAAGTTTGAAAACTTAGGAAATTCAGATTTAAACTAAAATCAACTTGAGTTAATTTGAATAAAGGTGAATTTTAGGAGCCTAATAGACTAAAATGATTGGAATACAATTATTAAGATGGAAAATAAATTGTGAATGAATAAATAAACTTGCAATGGAAAGTACATAAAAGTGAATTGAATGTTGAAATTCATTTCGAATTTGTAAGCAAATAGGATTAGAATTGGAATTGAATTGGATTTGTGATAAACAAAGTGAAGTATTGAAATAAAAAATTAGTAAGTGAAACTAATTGATGAATGACCAAATTGAGTATGGTTTGAAATGAATTCAATTCAATATTTATGAATAAAAGGTAAATTAAATTCATATGGAATTTGAAATCCAGTTCAAATATAAGTGGTTATAAACCAAAATGGTGAATTGAAATTGAATTGTGTTTGGGAATGAACAAAAGAATAAAACTGGAATTGAAATTCAATATTGAATAACAATTTGAATTGTGTGAAATAAAATGAAGTTGTAAAATTAGTTCGAAGTGAACTAAAGATAATAAAGGTAAATAAAGAAATGGTTTAAGATAAAATGGATTGGAATTTGTAATGAATTAGCAAATGAAACTAATTTAAAATAGTGATATGAATCAATTGTGAATGAAAGATAATTGATAAAAATTTAATATTTAGAAGTTAAATTGAATCCAAATAGAATTGAAAGTGTAAATTGAATTCAAATGAAATTGAAAATTCAAGATTAAATGGAAATAGATATATGACTTCAATAGTAAAGTAAAAATGGTATAAGAAGTATAATTGAAATTTTTTAAAGGAATGTGCAAAATAAATTTGTATGTTGTAACTTGACATTATGGATATCAGAATATACAGGTATGTTACAGGAAAAAGGAAAATGGAATTGGGATTTTTGATTTCGAAGATAAAATTGAATTGCTCGACAAAAATGTATGTATTTAAACTTCAGTATGAAATTTGATGATTTTCTTGTCTAGTAACTTGACATTTTGTTTTATTTTTGAAATCTGGGGGCCATGGTGCCATTTTTGTAGTCGTACCGAGCTAGCCATGCAAAGGAGATGCTGGCGAAATTTTCCGAAAATTTAGAGAGTTAGAAAAATTTTGAGAAAATTTTGAAACTTTAAAATTTGAATTGGTTAAGTAAACAAGGTTGTTTGGAAACTTATGATTGAATTTGGAGAGTTAGTTGAAGAAATGATGGGTTTTAAATAAAAAGATTTGTTTTGGAAAGTTGAAATAATTTGGTTTTGGGAAAATAGAACAGATTAAGGATCATTCTTCTTAACTATTAATTTCGGGACGAAATTCTTTTAAGGGGGAAGAATGTGACGACCCAGAAATTTTTAACATTTGAAAATGAAATATTTAACTGAATTTAAGTATTTGGAGGTTAGTTTAACTTGAATTTCAAAATTAACTATGAATTTGGCAATTTAGTTATTGAATTTAATTTATTGATGTTGGATAAAATATTGAATTTTCTATTTTTAAGCTGATTAAAAATAATTTGATGGCTTAGAAAATTTATATTGACAACGCTAAAGATAATGAAGCTTCAAAATTGAATTTGGAAATGATTTATTCAGTTTTGAATCTTTATCATTTAAATTGATATTTAAAAATAGCCTTCCGAGGCACAGTCTCAGAATTCGACGAAACCGGTTCCATTAGATCCGTAATTTTGTATTAGTATCAGATTTCAATTTTCATAGCAATCGGAGTTGTCGTTTAACCCTGGCAGCTCAAAACGCGTAGAAACTATTTTAATCGATTCAATTTAAAATTGATCGTTTACTTCCGTAACTTGCGTATATGATCGAATTAGCCACCGGAACACGTTCCATTGCGTTCGAAATAGGGGTTTAACATTATAAACACCTAGCTGCACGTTGCGATAGGAGGTGGAGATTTTAGGTTGTGTAATTTAAGTCGATCTAAAATTTAAATTTAAAATTTGGATATGATATTTTGACTAGTCTAAATTTCACATCAGCGTCAAAGTCATAGCCGCCTTCCTGCACGTTGAAGTGAATACGTTTCCTTAGGTTCTCTCATAAGCTTCTTCGTCTGATAAAATAAATAAAGATAAAAAGTAGATATTTTTCTTCGTTCAGAAAAACAAAACCGAAACCTCTCTCTTTTCGTTCAAAACAAAAATAATGGCGGAACCCTTCAGATTCAAATTCAGGTTGAATCGCGTTCCTCTCCTCCTACCTTCGCTCGACGCTCGAAATCATAGGCAAGTTCTCCGTTTTTCTTTCGACAGCCGGGTCGGTCTTTATGTATTGGTTCGAGCATCTAAGCGCCAAGTCGATGGGAGGCGATTAGATTTTTGGAATCTGGGAGGCTCGTATGCGAACTATTGGAGGAACGGCTTCGAGATTGGGCAAGCTTGGTGGATGCGATGTAGTCAGTGACGCGCAGGAGGTTGTCGGTTCGAGGCGGCATTTTGGTAGCCTTGAGTGAAGCCGCGGTGATTGTAACTACGATGTGTGATGGCTGGAAGTCGCGGCTAGTTCGTCGTGAGCCTGGTATTGTGAGAAGCTTGCTGATTTCATCCCCGATTCGTTTTGAGGTAGTTTTGATTTTCTGAATCTTTAAGTTTAAATGCTTACTTACGTCTATATTTGTAATCTAATAATGATTATTATTAATTCAACTTACCTGAAATTTTACAGTGATGTCAGGTGTTACTAAAAGAAAAAAAATGTTATAGTAAAAAAAATTGTTTTTAATTTATATATGTATATCTACATGTAGAAAATTTATTTACAGTGAAGTTTGAAATAAAAATCTGTTTTAAAAAGTTTTACAGTAAGATAAAAGATTATGAATAAAATTCATTGGATTATTTTTGGAATGCTATGGTTACACATTGTTTATGGAATGTTAATTAATTTATTAAATCTATGGGTTTATATAATGTATCATATATGGGTAAACAGAAGTTATTATAAATTGGGAAATATAAGGATTTAAATAAAAATTAGTTTAAGTTTAAGATTTTAAAATCATTTGTTAAGTAAATTATTAAATGAGATTAATTGTTCAATTTGTTCAAATATTAATAAATCATATAATGTTATACAAGGTCATGATCGTGAAGAACAAGTCATAAAGGAAATGGATTGCAAAACAATCTAAGATGAGATCTTCTCACTCAATTAAAATCTCCAGTTAATTTTAAATAGTTGATTTAAAATTGATTGATTGTGTGCTTGGATGATTGAATTATAATAATTATTCACTGGATGATATTATATATATATATATATATAGTAGTATATAGTATATATTGGTGATTGATTTCCCGCATTATATAGCGGATGAGACCCTATGCGCCGCATAATAACGGATGATACTTTATAAATCCCATATACCTCGATATTCCACCTCGAAGTGGAATTAGTATTTAATCGTTGTGCTAACGTCTGTGGATGCAGGGAAAATAGGTTGGAGAGATCCAATTGGATTCCTCAAATATTTGAATTAGTTTCAATATTGTATGTTGATTATTTATAATCTGTGTGTGACTATTTGTGATTGAAACTGTTGAAGGCTATAATTCAGCCGAATATATTTTTGGTACCGTAGGATACCAAAAATAAATAAAATTTGATCTTTGAAATTTAGTGGAAATTTTATGGTAAATTAATCTTAGAAAATTGAATAGATTTAAAAGAAGGAATTTGTTTCAAAAGGGAATAAATTTGGTGTTGAAATAAATTTAGAAATCAATTTTGGAAATTGATTGGTATTTGAAAATAAATTTGGAAATCAATTTAGAATTTAATTCAGTGCTGAAAATGAATATTTGAAAATCGATTTGAAAATCATATATCAGTGGATATTTAGGAATTTAAAATCATAATGGAATTTATAAAGGAAAGGGAAATTTGTTTTAAAATTGAACATTTGGTTATTTTTAAAAGTGTGAAAGGAATTTATGAATTTGGAACGTAAAATTAAAATAAATCCAGAAGGATTTATAAATTGATTTGAATGAACCATTTTAGAATGGAAGGTGTACTTTCCTTGGAAAGCCGAGTATGTTTTCAATATAGTCTATAAATATGAAATTGAAGTTGTGAAGATGGTTTTAAGGAAATATTATTTTGGAGAAATTATTTACTTGGGTTATTTTGAAAATCTTTAGAGTAAAGATATATTTTAATTTAGAAGTGGTTATTTAAAGATAAAATTAATAATTGTTTTAGGAAATGTTTATTTAAATATTTATACCCTATCTACTAATTTTATTTCTAAAATTAGTTTTGGACTTGAAGTTTATATAAGATATTGGCATAATATTTTCATAACAAATATTTAAGCAAGTGTTTAAAGTAGTTTTTATTCTAAATGTTTTCCAAGGGTATGTTTTGGATAAGTAATTTAAATTATTTTAAAAGCATCTGAACTTGGCCGATTTTCAGTGGGAATGAATAAATATTTGGAAATGTATTCCGCGTAAGAAAAGGTGATTTGAAATTTGTTTTCAGTATTTAAATGTGGAAAGTAATTTGAAATCTGTTTTCGAATGGTTGAAGTGTGAAATATATCTTGTGGAAATAATTTGAAAATAAATAATATAGGAAATTTATTTAAATCCGGCAAACTGTTGTGGATGTTGATTGATAGTTGAATAACCGACTATCAATATTGGCCTTTTAATGACATTTGAATTTCGATGCGATCGGAGGTCGGATTCCAAGTGGAAATCTGAAAACCACATCGAACCTTTGTGATTGTGATGGATCTTTTGTTTAAAAGATCAAAGTGGAAAAAAAATTGTGATTTGTTTGAAATCTGATTGAACACTTATTTTTAAAAAGAAGCGCTCATTATTCGGATTAGCCGGGAGAGGACCTTGTGTCATAAAACCCATTCCGAATAATGATACGACGAAATGGGATTGCATTTGAAGACGGTGTTGAAGACCGGGTATTTTCGAAAGCGAAAGGACTACCTGTCGAATGTCTCTGCACCGGGTTGCTCCGGTATAGGGATTTTATCACCTTTGTGATGGGGATTCCGGACGTGATTAGTGAATATCCGAATTTGCAAGGGCTTCTTTGAAGTGCCTTCGGTTTCGTTCGATCCTGGAACGGACTTGTATGGATGTGTGTCTGACATTACACTTTGAGATGTAAAGCTAGTTTCTATCAAATACATTTCTGTTGGTGGCGGAGAATTTATTCTCTTAGCTTATCATCATTCTTTGAGACGTATGAGTTCAGAGGTTATGTAGTTGATGGTTACTAGTGATATATTCCCAAACTGGTAATGTGGCATACGAAGTGCTGCTGATAGTTTGTTGATCAAAGCATGAATTTGTGAAAAGTATAGCTTTGTGGACGAGACTTCATCGGATCTCACACCCCGGAAATGGTCAAAACAGGAAAGATGCGGCAAGGTTATAAGGGTCGCACCCTTTAGGGTATTTCATTTCCTTCTGGAAAAGGGTAGTATCATGGAATGGAGCCTAGATATTTTGCCTATGTTATCGCCGCAAATTTATTATACTTTGTGGTTGTTGCTTTGTGGTTGAGGATACTCGGATAAAGGTCCCAAAGGACCGGGGGATGGCATACTCGAGTAGTAGTTACCTAGTTACAGAGTAACCCGGCCTTGTGTTGGCAGAGATCCGGGTAGGTTCTCGGGACGTCCCTCCAGAGGCGTACCCATGTGGCAGTAGGAAGTTCCTTAGCCTGACCATTTGTTGGAAATCCAAACTCCAATACGCGCCTTGTACGGTTTTGGTTGTATAACTTGCCATTTACTTATGGTGGTCACTACTATTTAGATGGTAGCTATAGTAGGCATAGTCTATACTGGCTAAGATTAATATTATACTTTCGAAATATTTTCTACACTATGCACTAATAATAATATCGAAAGGATTTTGCGTATTAAGCACGTTTGACTATCATAAGGAGAAATCACCTCCAATTCTGTGTTTGCATTGTGTGTGTGGTGGGAGGCCTTATGGTAGTTTCATTTTCCAAAAGATAACGGATTTGTTTTTATTTTCTTTGTGAAAATAACTGATTTTGAGATCTCACACTAGTTCCACGACTGACCTGGAGTTTATTATTCCCTTTCTAAACTCTGGATGCCTACAATTTTCCACACGGGCAGCCTAGAGTTAGGTTATCATTATTCGGGAGCAAAGTCAAGAAGTTGCTGTGGAAATCAAAAGTTGATGAGATGTAATAACTGATATAGTGATTCTGTTTAAAGATATTTATTTATCTATTATATTTGTTCCGTTGCGAAATGTGAGATTCTGTTATTGTTTCTGCTTCTCCTTCTACCTCTTTCTTCTTTAACCCTAATGACTCGTACAATTGTTCCTGTTTAGGCTGAATTGTTGTGGAATTTTACCAGCTAAAAAAATGGGTACAGATTTGCGGGCCTTTGCACATGTCTTAACGGGTGCATGGAACAAGCTCTCTCTACTCAAGCATGAGTGCTTTTGCATACGACGCCCTCCCGGTTTCGCAAGGAGATGATTGGAGGAACGTAAGTGTTACTCCTGTCTTCGTCTTTAGTTCGATGATTTATGTCGCATCTTCCTCTTTAAACATACTAACATCACCAGTTCTTTCACGTGTTCTCCCCTCGACCCGAAGGCGTCGAGTATTCTAGGGCCATGGCTGCCATTCGTGCTACTCCCATTGAGGATCGGGACTTCAAACATTTTGTCACTGATGAGCTGCTATCAATATTCGAGATATTAAAAGGCGAGTGAAAAATTGGACTATCTGGGAGCAAAGTAGTCCCAAAAATTGTTGTCAAAGGAAAGGTAGAAGCAAGTAACCCCGTGGTGCCCCTGTTGAAGGAACCCGTAAAGACATTGAAGAGGGAAAGATAAGAGAATCTCAAGATGCAGGGTCGAGAAGCGAAGATATAGGCCCTGGAAAAACGTCGATAGTCAAAGCGCCACAGACCAGCCAAATGCAAACTCCCTCGAAGAGCAGAAAAAGATTGAGTACAAGCTATGAAAGAGTAAGTTCGGGGAAAATCTGGAATTCGTCATAACCCCACTTGAAAAGGAGTCATATTCCCAACAAATGGAAAGTTCGTTTAAGGGACTTTCTGACATTCTGATTCCAGATGATATATTAAATTATGACTTCCCTGACATTAACATCGAAGGACTCAACTCTCCCATGAGAAGCGGTGAAGGTGTGCAACCTTCCAACAGAGGGGATGAAACTCCAATGAGTAAAACTAATGTTACCGGTCCGTCGGAGGGAAACACTAGGACACACACAAACATTTGCACTCCACCATACACTCGTTATTAATTCTTCGTGTTTCAACTTTTAATATGCTTATATTTGGTTCTTTACAGCGCAATGTCACATTCCTACACCTTTGACTATCTTCGAAATTCTTCTACCTATTATCGCTCGAGCCGAGATTCCAAATCCGAAAGACGCAGAGACAAAGATGACGAGCGAGACAAAGTCTATTATTCTCGATAATCTTCTTCTTCATCTAGATGGAAGTCTCAACCACACGATCCTCACCATGATGATCAATCAAACCCTCCCGCTCATAGTGGAGATAAGTCCTCACACTGGGACTCTCATGCTGTTGTTCCTCATGACCAACATTCCAGGTCGTCATATTCAAGGCAATCACGCAAGCGCCGTTTGGACAAGCATCCGCTTGTTACTTCTGATCCGCTCCCACCAGTTCCTGATCCTATTACAATGGAAAGGTTAGCTGAACTGAAAGCTACTTTTCCAAAAATCTATTTTGTTGGACCTAAATTCCTCCCTTCCGTACACGTCATTCTCAGGAGTGCCAAAGAGAGCTCGTTAGCATGCATGAATGACGTGTACATCCAGCATGAATCATATATTCACTTAGGCGAGAAAATCTCTAAAGTCTCTATCGAGCACCAGCTAATGAAATTAACCGCCTTAAGTTAAAGGCTATTCAGGAAAAATACGTCGTCAAGCATCAGGAAGCCTAGCCGCATGAATATAAAACCCAACTTGCTACGGCTGAGAAGAACGCGAAAGAAACGACAGAGGCGGTAAGTTATTTGGAGACTTCACACAAAAAGGAATTAGATGCAGCGCTTCATTGCAGTAGCACTCTGGCTTTAGAAAAGGATTCCTTGTAGAAGGAGAAATAGTTATTTGCTCGTCGTGTTGAAGAGCTTGAAAAATTATTGAATAAAGAGAGGGAGGAAAAGATTAAGGCGCAGGAAGAATCATGGAGATACTGTGAGGAGATCGTTGAGACAAGAAACTTAAGAAAGAAGCTTGACGAACAATTTTCTTAGATAGAAGCTTTAAAATAAGTAGCCTACGAAGAGGATAGAAAAGAAGTGCTCGAAGAAGCTAACTTCCGGGTGGAAGCTGTCACCGAGTCCGATAGAAATGAGATCAAGTACTTGTTTGATCCGCTCATCGTCGAATATAATGCAAAAGTTCTTCTTAATCATGGCTCGACCTTTATAGGCGAAGGCTATCTTGAATTGCTCGCTGAAGTCTGGGAGCTTGTTACCAAAATCAAGAAGGAAGAACTGGGAGTAGCAGAGCTTAATGAAGAGACACTCGTGCAAGAGGTGCTTCGAGGAAATGAGCCGTCTAATCTTGCAGCTGCGAAACTTCAATTCTCTAAAGCTCCTGCACCAGCTAAAGAAGGAGAGGACACCGTTGGATCCTCTGGGACTGATCTTAAGGGTTCTTCTTCTGCTCAAATGGATGGAATATCATCTTCCCAAATCACGAAGCAACATATCATCTATAATCTGAACAAACCATGCTTTGGTCCGCATATGTTATCTCCCGTCTTCGAAGGGAGCACCCCAAGGACCACTAAGAGTCAACCGGATGCTGGTATCGCACAGAATTTAATTGAACTCAAAAATTTGTTGTTTTTGGCGCATAATGGAAATTGACTAATGCCCGTGCTTTGACTAATTTTTTCAGGTCATCCCGGTCCTAAAAAAACTCCTAGTAGCGATGCTACTATGGAGCAATAAGAGAAAAAGGCCAAAGCTCCGACTTCTATAGATACTTCGGGACCCGATGCTCAAGTCATCAGTGCACTCGACGAGGATAAGCCCGATGACTCATCCCTTGCTGAAGAGTTAGATGATGTAGTGGTCACGGGCGCCTTGGAGCACACTACCAAAAGCAGTATGAAGAAGCAGATTGAAGAGGAAGAGAAATCAAAGCGTAAATTCAAAGGGGAACCCGTTGAGGTCGTAGTCGAAGATCCTAGTCATGTACCCTTGCAGGTCATTCCACCCGGTAGGAAAATTCCTATTGAAATTCCTCCTCCTTCTTCAAGCGTCTCCATTAAAGACGGCAAAGGGTCCTGGAAAGATTCTCAACTGATTCTACTCCTGAGAAACTGAAGAAGGTGAAGAAGGTGAAGAAGTCGAAGAAATAGTTAGTACTTGTGTCGTTGTACATATTTTGGATAATTTAGACGTGTATTTCTTTTCTTAGTAGTAAGTGTACGATGATGAATCCCGAACTTTTGAAATAATTTGCAACCGGTTTTTAAGATAGTGAATGAGAGCTTTTGTTTTTTGATTAGTCATCATGTGAATTATTACTTCAATAGTAGAGTAATTACTTACCATTCCATGTACTTGTAATAATTTTCACAAGTCTCGTTGATAATTCACTATCTCCATCTCAAGGCTTCTTTGCAGTCGTTGTCTTAAGTCATAAGCAACGCTAAGCCAGAACTGTAATGAACAGTCTTATCTCGCCTTTAGCAGTTCAAAATTCTTTCATCAAATTGAGATTGGAATTCGTGGGATAGAGAATTGTCGAAATATGTCCATCCGCCCATTGAGTTTACGAGTTAGCCCATTGTTTGGGGACTTGGACTTATTTTGCGAGCGGTCAGTCCATGCTCAATTTATGTTCTTGCTTCGGTCCATACTTCGGGGAATTAGAATTTTTCCATGGACAGTCGTGTTTCCGCCCGTGGCAGTCGTATTTCCACCGAATGGTTTATACTCTATCCTACAGTCTGGGGACTTGGAGTTTTTCTCGTGGGCAGTCGTATTTCCACCCATGGCAGTCGTTCTTTCGCCAAATGGTTCATACTCCAGCCTGCTGTCTGGGGGCTTAGTGTTTTTCCCATAGGAAGTCGTATTTACGCCCTTGGCGGTTGTTTTTCCGCCAAATGGTTTATACTCTAGTCCACGGTCGGAGACTTAGAGTTTTTCTCATGGGCAGTCGTATTTCCACCCGTGGCATCGTTTTTCCGCTAAGCTGTTTATATTATAGTCCACGGTCGGGGACTTAGAGTTTTTCACATGGGTAGTCGTTTTTCTGCCCATGGCAGTGTTTTTCCGCCAAATGGTTTATACACTAGTCCGCGGTTGGAGACTTAGAGTTTTCTCATGGGCGGTCGTATTTTCACTCGTGGTAGTCGTTTTTCCGCCAAACGGCTTATACTCTAGCCCATAGTCAGGGACTAAGAGTTTTTCTCATGGGCAGTCGTATTTCCGCCCGTGGCAGTCGTTTTTTTGCCAAATGGTTTATACTCTAGCCCGTAGTCAGGACTTAGAGTTTTTATTGTCTCCTCATTGTCGACGATTTTGTTCCTTATTGCAAGCACCGCTCTTTAGTTTATCTATTGGAGTTGTCAACCGAGCGGACATACGAAGCTCACCTTGTTCGATCCCATCAAGGATTGGTATGATTGATCGATTTCATATCATGAATCTGTTCACACATCGCACATATCGATATTAATCAATTTTATTGTATACTTAGCATAAAATGCAATAATAGTAGCTTATGAAATGGAGAATCCAGACTTTATTCATCTATAGAAAGAAACAAAATAACTTGTCTTATTACACATTGAAAAGATTAAACAATAAAGTAGATGCCAAAAGAAACTAGTACCAGAATACAAAATAAATATTCTAGGTGAAATAGCATCGTAAATGCTCGCTATTCCATGATCTTAGAAGTGTCACGCCATTAACAATCTCTAGCTTGAAAGTTCCTTCTCCAAGCCTCTGTTCAATGATGTATGGTCCTTCCCATGTTGGATTCATGTGCGGTGAGGCCGGAAAAACTCGTTTTAAGAAAAGGTCGCAAACTTCGAAGGTTCTCGATTGGACTTTCGTGTTGTAATATCAGGCAACTCGACGTCGGTGTGCAGCTGTTCTCAAATCGTCCTCATCGCGCTTCTCATCGATAAAGTCCAAATATTCCAAGAGAAGACCTTAGTTCATTCTGAGGTCATAGTAAGTCACTCGATGAGAAGGGACTTCGGGTTCTACTGGAACAACTGCTTTGGCTCTATAAGCAAGAGTGAATGGAGTATAGCCAGTCGCGGAGTTGTGAGTGAACCTGTAGGCCCAAAGTGTTGTAGGAAGTTCATCCACCCACTTGCCTCTAGCTTTCTCCATACACTTTTTCAGAATAGATTTGATAATCTTGTTTATAGCTTCAACCTGTCCATTCACCAGACGGTGAGTAACCGCCGCTAACCTCTTCTCAATACGATACCTTCAACAAGATTCTTTAAATTTAGCGCTATCGAATTGAGTCCCTCTATCTGTCACGATAGTTTGTGGAAGACCAAAACAACATATGATTTCTCGAACAATGAAGTTAATAACTTTCTTGGTTGTAATCGTGGCTAATGGCTTTACCTTGGCCCATTTGGTGAAGTAGTCAACCATGAAAATCGCATACTTCGTGCCACCTTTGGAGATTGATAAAGAGTCGTTGACGTCAATAGCCCACATATCGAATGGCCATGGACTGACCATTTGTGTGATCTCCGTCGGTGGGGCTCTTGATACTTTTGCATATATCTGGCACCTGTCGCATCATCTTGCATAATCAACAGCATCCCGGTTCATAGTTGGCCAGTAGTATCTATAACGGAGTATTTTTTGCTAAAGTTTACCTCCCAATGTGATCATCACATTCCCCCTAATGGACTTCTTTCAAGACACACTTTATCTTGTCATGAGCGATATACCGAAGTAAGGGAACTGAAAACCCCTTTCTATAATAGTTCTTTCCTGCATAATATACCGTGAGGCTTTATGAAGGACTTTTCGCTTTTTGTTTCTCTTCTTAGGAAAGATTCCATGCAACGGGTACTTTTTAAATGGAGTCATCCATGATTCCCTTTCGAGGCCCGATTGTAATACTTGACTAACTTCCATCATATTTATGCTTGGGGTATGTAATGTCTCGATTGGAACCAAGTTCGTCTGTTGTGCATCACTAGTACTTGCGATCTTTGCCAATGAATTGGCTTTTCCCTTCTGCTCAGGTGGGATATGCGAAATGTCATAGTATTTTATATCTGCCAACAGCTCTTGAATTCGGGTAAGACACGGGGCAAGTCGTTGTCCCTTAGACGGATAATCTCCTCTTACCTGATACACCACCAATTGTGAGTCGCAAAAGATTTCAAGAGACGTTACGCCGAGCTCTCTAGCGAGTTTTATCCCAGCGATCAATGCTTTATATTCGACTTTGTTATTTGTAGCAGGAAAATCAAGCTTCAGAGCATAGCAAATTGATCGTTTCTCAAGGGTTACAAGAACAATCCTAGCTCTAGAACAATGATTATAGATGCTCCATTGGGGTACATCTTCCATTGTATAGCAGGGATTACACCATTCTCTGGGGTCTCGTCTTGCATGGTAAACTCTGATATGAAGTCTGCCAATGCTTGTCCCTGGATAGCTCTTCATGGCAGATATGTAATGTCGAACTAGCTGAGCTCGATGTTCTGTTTAAGCAACCTTCTAGACGTCTCAGGTCGTTGTAGGACCTGTCGTAATGGCTGGTCAGTATAAAAGTTGATTGGATGGGCCTGGAAATACTGGCGAAGTTTGGGCGACGCGATTAACAAGCAGTACGCCAATTTCTCTATCTTCGAGTAATTTCTTTCTGCACTCGTTAATTTTTTACTGACGCTATATAACGATCTCTGAATCTGGTCCTCCTAACGAATCAAGGCAGCACTTATTGCATGTGACGATACAGCCTAAATATACAACTCCTCATGATCCACCAGCTTTGACAAGACAGGGGATCTCTCTAAATGATCCATAAAAGCATGGAATGCGCCTTCACAATCTTGCGTCCACTCGAAATTTCCATTTTCCTTCCTTATTAGGTCAAAGAAAGGAATGTATTTATTAATTTCCCTGGAGATGAATAGACTCGAGGCAACAACCTTCCCATTCAAACTCTACACTTGTTTAATGGTCCTAGGTGCTTGTATATCCTAAATGGCTTGAATCTTCTCTGGATTAACTTCAATTCCTTGGGCATAAGCTATAAAACCCATGAACTTCCCCGACGCAATATTGAATGAGCACTTCAGAGGGTTGATTTTCATGTTACATAATCGAAGGATATCGAACATCTCTACCAAGTCTTGAATGTGCTTTGGTCATCGTTACTTCACGAGCATATCATCCACAAAGACTTCCATCGTCTTCCCAATCTGATCCTTAAACATTCGGTTAACCAAACGTTGATAGGTTGCTCCAGCATTCTTTAATCTGAACGGCATCACTACATAACAGTACAACCCAACATCCATCCCAAAACTAGTATGTTCCTGATCTAGGACATGTATTAGGATTTGATTATACCCAAGTATTCATCCATAAATGATAACGATTCATGCCTTGCAGTTGAATAAACTGGCTAATCAATTCTAGTTAGGGGAAAACTATCTTTAGAGCATGCCCTGTTCAAGTTCGAATAGTCAGTGCACGTTCTCCACTTCCCATTTGCCTTCCTTACCAACACGGGATTAGATATCCATTCAGTATAAAGGGCATCGCAAATAAACCCATGACTTTAAGTTTATCCATCTCCTCTTTTAAGGGCGACGGATCACTCCAGATCCATGCCCCGCATTTTCTATTTCACTGGAACATACTTTGAATCAATATTTAATGCATAGCTCACGATGGCAGGCGAGATCCCACACATGTCATAATGAGTCCAAGCGAATACATCCAGATTCGTCCAGAGGAATCAATAAGTTCACTCATCAACAAAGGGCTGAGTTGCGATCCAATCTTCAGCACTCGCGATGGATCTTCGCGGTTGACTGTAATATCAATTGTCAGCTGAGTCAACTCCGCCTTGGTCTCCTTGGGTTCTTTCTCATCATCCCTCAGATCTATATCTCTATAAAACCAATTGTGGCGCCCAAGCCAAGGCTTAGGCGCTATTTGTTAATCTTTAGTAACTTGGATGCGGACAGACTTGTCTACACCCTTTCCCTTTTCTTTCCGTTGAGCCTCTCTTAACTCAGCCACATAACAGGCACGTCCAGTTGCTTGATCACCACGCACAACATCAACTCCATTATCAGTTGGAAATTTCAATATCAAACACTACAGGGCAAGAGCTGCTCGAAATTCAGCCAGGCCCGGATGGCCTAGAAAAATATTGTATGGTGAATCAACATCCAAAACAATGAATGGTAGGATCTGCACCCTCCTCCGTTCACCTTCTCCCAACTCAACTGGTAATTCGACATAACTTACTACCTCAGTAGCCACGCTATTGAAACTATGTATATGAGCTTTAGATAGTTTCAAATCCTTAGCCTCCATCCTCATTTAATCATACATCTTCTTAAAGATAATGTTCACAAAACTTCCAGAGTTAATCAAAATTCTTATCAACAGAGCAGGGCCAATCATGGCTAGGATAACCATCAGATCAGTAGTAAGGGCCTCGACTATATCGGCGTCCCTGCTCCTGAATAATATATCATCAGTCATTGTACGTTGTTGCTTGGCCGAGGTTCCATCCTCCGTATTCGAACAACATTCAAAATAAACATGTCTTATCGAACTAGCATACCGCTCCATTTCCTACCAACTCTTGTTCGCGGGATGTGATCCACCAACTATCGTGTTTATTACCAACCTTCCACCAGCCCATGCAGGCTCCTCGGCCCTACATGAAGCTCGCCCTCAATTAGGGTCAAATGACCCTTGTCTGCCGTCCTGCGGATTTTTCACAAACTGCTGCAACATTTTCTCCAGAATCGATTTTTCAATGGAATCCTGGAGATGCCTACAAAGATTCGTATTGTTCTAGTAATGTTCATGGAGCCGGCAATACTTTCTGGTTTTCTTTTGCGTCTCTATCGGCTGTTTCGGACGCGGATTCTTATATTGAAAAGTATTATAGGTAGAAGGTAAATGTTCTCTAGGGATGCATTTAGAGGTATGTAGCTGTCATACATAGGAAACCTGGGCTTTGGCCTTCTGGTTTCCCTTTTTTGGTCTCGATTCCCTTTACCACTTCTTTTCTGCTGATTTGACATGTTTTGAAAATTGTCCTACACCTTTCCAGAACCCTTGCCAGACAAATTACTTGCAATATTGCTTTGCACTGGTTCCCCACTTGGCCCCATAGCTTTTCTCTTTTTAGACAATCTGGCTTTCTCCTTTCTTATAAACTAGGCCACTTTTGAATAGAAACATTCCTTTATGGCCGACGGTTTTCCAACTAGCCAATCGCCGAATTCAGATTCCGAGTCAACCCCTCTCGTCATAGCCATGCGTATCGCATGGCCATTTAGGTTACTGTCTCTAATAGCCGCAACATGAAATATCTGCAAGTATTCCTTCAGTGATTCCCCCGGAGCCTGAATTACACTTGATAATGACATCACATCTTTAGGGCGAGTAGTGTGGACCCAGAACTGCTCTACAAACCTTGTTGCTAGTTCATCAAATCTTGAGATTGACCGCAGGGGTAACCTTGTGAACCACATCATGGCAATCCTAGAGTGAGTTATACGAAAGCATCTACATTTGATGGCATCATTCACTCTCGCCAAGTCCATCAACCATTCGTACCTCATGATGTGCTACCTGGGGTCAGTTTTCCCCTTATATGCAGGCATCGTAGGTATATTAAACCTTCTATGGTACTCCAAATGTAAAACACTGGCGGTAAATGGGGTGTGGCTCCTAGATACTCCGCAATCATCATTTTTCAGACCTTGGTTCTCCCTCAATGGTTGCCAGACCATTGCTGATAAGTCTGGTGTGTAGATAGGTGGCCAAGTGGTGGTCGTGCTTCATCTTGCGTGATTGTTTCGGTTGGTGTCTACGGGCCATTTCACGCCTCCTTGGCCTATCATCCTCCTGATGTGCATTCTGACCATTCACCTCATTATCATTCTAGAGAGGTAGTTGGTCAACATCCAAACGTATTCCAGCATCCAAGTTCTCGGATCCAACATGAGCACGATTCCCAAATTATACTTGAGGAGCAGCCCCTTTAGCTGAGGGATTGGTACCGATCCCTAGGGAGGGATCGGCACCGACCCGTCTTGGCAGACCATATTGGTCTACCAAGAGTTGCTCCTATGTCCCCGTTCGTGCTGCTTCAACTCTACAACGCCCTCGCCTGTGATGTTCGTCTGATGAAGTTGAACTATCTGACGTCGGGTAAGAAGTAAGATCCCCTTTGGTGCTCAAGCACTGCTGTTGAGCAATCTGGTTCATCAAGTTGGCATTAGTCTGGATTTGCTCATTTAGCTGCCTATGATTCTCCACCAGCTCTCTCATCAACTCATTGGATTCTGCTCTGGTTATGGAATCAGCTGGGTTCTGGACTACAAGAGGCTCTACATTTACATTAGCAGGCCGGTTGCTTGGACTTCCTTGTTGGACGTTGGCAGTTTCGTTGGCATCAACATTCTAGAAAGTAAATCGGATGCACTCACCATTCTAGACTTCTTTGCTTAGATCTTGGTAAATCTGAGCAGTATCCGCAAGCTTCTAAAGATGAATCTGGATCTCCTTTGGGGGATTTCCTCAATCCAATAGCAATAAAGGTGATCCTAACAGGTTGAGAATCAAGTTTCTTGGTGAAAACACCAAAATTTTTGCAAGCAAATTAGCAACAAACACCCGAGAACATATTTAAGTAGTGAAATAAATGAAGAAATTAAATTAAAACAAAGGAAAATCACAAAATATCAAGAAAAACACAGTAGAAAGCAAAAATAACAAGATTCATAGTGGTTCGGCACTGATTGCCTACGTCCACTAACAACGTAAGAGTCCCAGAATGGCCCCCAATGCATGTATTTATAGATGAAGGCGGCCTCCAATCTGACTGGAACTTCAGCAACAGGGCCTCCTTGACTATGTGGGCCTACCATAGGAAAGACTAGGCCCAACTCTCAACGGAAAGGATTTGGTATCGATACCTCCATGTATTGAGTTTGGGCTAACGATCCCTATGGTAGCTCCCATATGCTTTAGCATGACGATGCTTCAAATATCAAAGCGTTTGGATGTGCGAAGCTCTTACTTTTTCTCAATCCTTGGTTCAGTCTCATAGTAGTCTGAAGAATGCCAACCCTTAACCATCCATTTCATGTTAAGCTGATCCCTCTATTCATTGCATGCCATGTCAATCCTTACGTCTAAGATATATGCCGAACCCTCGTGGTTCCTTAATGTGTGTCGATCCATATTTCCTGAGAAATGTATGTAGATCCATCCCCCACAAGCGAGCTATGCCTATCCGTAATGTCTCTCAAATTTATGTCGACCCCTATCACATAGGATGTTATGTCGATCCCTTCGGCTTGACAGTGTACTGCAGATCCATCTAGTCTTCATAAACTTATGCCGACCTTTTTGTTTCCTAAATGCTATGCCAACCCCTAGATCATATAGAACCAAGTACCATTATGCATGCCGATCCCTTAATATTTTCATCAGCGTTGACCATCCAACCAAGTAATCATGCCAATCCCTAACTCTTCACCTAGCTATGCTGATCCCCCAAGTGTTTCAACCATGTTAACAAATGACTATACCGATCCCTACTTCATCCAAGCTAACTTCCATCTCTTTGACATCCTGCGCTGTCTTCTATCAACTATGTTCAATGTAGGCTTCGTATAACTATCTTGACTCTATATCTGGGACTTGTAGTCGTTGACTCACGGTTATTCCTATTATCAACGGCTGAATCTTTCTTATGTGATCAGCCCAATATAGCCAGGCTAGGGTATAAGTTAGACCCCCATAGATAGAGGGCCAAAGGAAAGGGTGAACCGTGTATTAGAGGATTTATTGAGGGCATATGTTTTAGACTTTGGAGGATCTTGGGAAGATAGCTTGAATTTGGTAGCTTTTACCTATAATAACAGTTACCGATTGACTATTGGGACGTCACCGTTTGAGGCGCTTTATGATAAACCATGTAAATCACCGGTAATTTAGTTAGACACGGGAGATAAGCTCGTGTTAGGACCCGACTTGGTAAGGATGATAGTGAGAAGATAGAGTTGATTCTTTCTAAAACGAAGGTTGCGCAACCAAGGCAAAAGAGTTATGCCGATAAGAGAAGAAGGAACTAAAGTTCGCAATAGACAAACACATATTCATGAAGGTTTCACTGATGTTAGGTGTTATGCACTTTGGAAAGGCAGAAAAATTGGCTCCTAGATATGTAGGTTCATTTTCAGTGACAGAGAGGAATGGTAAACTTGTGTATCAATTCGAGTTATCAAGTAGTTTGGAGAGTGTGCATAATGTTTTCACGTATCAAATTTGAGGAAATGCGTGCTTGACCCAAGTACGGTAGTGAAACTAAGGACGATTGAGGACTTGTCTATGGAGCCAAATTTGACCTACATTAGTTGATCAAAAGGGATAGTAAGTCAAAATATGAAGGAATTGGGGAAAAAGTTATTAGACTTGTTTACATGGATGACTGTACTTGGGAGGTAGAGTATAACCTTATGAATATCTATCCCAAATTGTTTTAGACATTTACAACAGTGTGCTTTGTTTGTTTATTGTATATATATACTAATAGTGGAACTAATGTATTTTTATGGTATAATTATGCAATAGTAGTTGAACTGATACGTTATCCTTGATGATTGATGATTCACATTAGTAAGGTACTACTGTAACTTTTGTACATGTGTGTACTTTGCTTGATGATGAGACTGCACTATTGTGATGGTAGTGTGCTATTATTCTTTCTTATTTGAATTTCGAGGATGAAATTCTTATAAGGAGGGTAATTTGTGCACCCTATATTTTACAGTGCCATAATATGGAAACTTAAATTACTAAAAAGAAGTTATTAAATGATAATAACGAAAATTTTATTCGGAAAATCGTTTAAGGGGATGTAACAACCCGCCCCCTAGTGGATCCAAATTTTCGCTAAATTGAAAACTCAAGTCCACCAAAGTATGGATCATTGATATTTGGTATCCTGCAAAATAAACAAATGCATACCAGAGCACTACCGGTATGCACTCATAGCGGAATAGTAAAGTATAATAAAACACATAGTTGCTAACCACGGTTGACACTTCTGAGATCAAGTGCCCTTGTCATTGTCGAGCATGCATAAGGAAAATTGTTCGTCCACCATTCCCGCCTTGTATCAATATATGTCCTTCTAAATCTATCATGTGGGTTATAACAAGGAAGGGGTTATAACAACGTTCTAGTGATTGCTAAATTATACACTTTATACATGACATCATTTTTATGTCGATTGTCTTCAATCGCATGTTATGTCTTTCATCTTACTTAGTCATCTCGGCTCCATGTATGCGTACGATACACCCATCTACTAAAAGTTGACCATAATTACATACGTATATATATATATATATATAGCTACCATAATCCCCCTTTGGAACAAAATAGTACCCCCACTAGTATTTGTAACCTAGCACCTCATCGAGATCCATCATCAACGCGATATCATCTCTTCCTCGTCATGCATAATAAGGAACACCCATAGTGCCTAATAACAACATCATAATAGTTTAGCCTCTTCTATCTCATCATGGGGATTTACCTAACTGGTTCATATTATGGACTCAGCACCACGAATTAAGGACTCGGCTCCTCAGACTATCCTAATCGTTTGAAAAAACCTCTCTTAAGGGTTATCTAGTTTTTCATCCTAACAAACAAACTAGCAAACAACTATGGTAGTGCATGACCTAAACATGATCTACACAGTAGGAGATATAGCATGTTACGTGTAGCCCTCATCTTTCCACTGGTCATTTGGAACTGCTGAAGTTCTCGACCTATATACAGCTCCTACTCCCTAATATGAGACCAAACACACCGTTGAGCATTGCTCACCGTCCCATTTAGGTTCCCTGATAAAATTATGATAATACCCTCTAAATGATTGAAGTGGATTCTACTTGGTTATTCCTTCACCATATGCAAACATATAATTCACAACTCCTATAGTCAGATATGTCCCACATCAATATAATGTATACATAACCCTTGGTAGCCCTTGTGGTAGGCAGACTTCTGTTGTGTAACAATATTGATCCCGCATTCTAACCCATTTTAATGACAATGTCATTCTTATCTAAACTAAGCTGGCTAACTTCAAAAATTCACACCGGTCAAAAATGTATACTTGAGGCTAAGTGTATACATACGTGTGCGTGTGCGCATGTGCATGTGTGTATTCATTCTTATTTTATTATTACACCTCCAATGTTCAACTACTCATATTCAGTTGTTTTTATTTAATGGACTCCTTGTTTCATTAATCTTAGTTTAACATCATTTATCGCTTTCCTTGAAATTAAAAGCTATAAGTATCTTAATATTTACCATCTTTTCTTATTATTGAATATTTATTTCAATCCATTTTAACCCTTACTATCCTCCCTTGTTTACTGGAACTCCCATACCCATATATTTTATATACTTCTTGCCTTTATTCATTTCACTTCTTGCCTACCTTTTTATCGTTTACTATTTGATTTTATCTTGTATGTGTATATAAATATATTTTAATTTTACAATTTAATCTTTGTTATTATCATAACTACGATTCCTTAATTTATACTTATGGATTTTAGCATTTTAATGCATTGTAATTAGATCTCCCTCAAAAGGAAAGGTTAACACTGTAAATCTCTGTATGTTATCTAAAAGGGAATATTTCTTACATTTGGAATTACAAAAAAAATTATGTTTTTGTAGTTATTGAAATATTCAGTATAAAATACGGTAAATATCCCTATTTTATACATCTTTTTTTAGGCATACACCTTATTGTTTCAAAGGATACACTATTTATGAATCTGAACTTGATAACCTATTGAAATTTACAATGCAGCACCCAACATTCCAATGAATTAAAATACCACTTAAATCCCAATAACTTATCGCGGTAACTTCTAATATACATTTATTTGCATAAACCATTTAATCGACAAATCTAGAACTAGTATATAGTTTATCAGATTCGGAGATTACTACATCAACTCTACCTATGTAGTTTTCTATGCAGCCTGTTTGATGTGCACGTAAAGTGTATATTTATATTCATATATTTAATCTTATTTTAATTAAATAATGATCATATTAGGGTATTTTTACGTGTTTTTACCAAAATCCAAATATCATCAAATCATCATTCACTCATCTTCATTTAGGGGCAAATGGTAATTTTGTGCATGTGTTAATTTTAAGAATATTCATTTGCACATTTTAGTTTTATTTGTAGGAATTTGGATGGAAATATGAAGAAATCTTCATGGAAATATGCATGCACAAAGGATGGAAGATAAATGAAGATGGAAATAAACGCATTCATGTAATCATGGAGAAGCCCACCTACCCACTAATCCATGGACCACAATCAAAAATTAATGTAGATTAAAAGAATATGCACATGTTCATGAAAGTTTAAAGGCATGTTAATGGAGATTAATTACATACTAACGATAATTTGGAGGTCATACTTCCTAAGGAGCATTTTGAGTAGTCCTCTAAAATATGGATTAGGGTTTCAGGCATGAATAAATACCTCTTATGTTTCATGTAGAGAGCTCTAACCACTTTCTCTTTAGTTTAGTTGTAGAATGTAAACATAAACTCTCTTTCTCTCTGTAATGGCTTCTTAGCCTTTTTCTCTTATCTAATTTTATTTATGCAATTTGATTTCATGCACTTTTAATTATTGTTCCTTACTTTACGCAATTGGTGTAGTTTTATTTCTTGAAAGTAGAGTAGACTTATTTACGTGCAAATTAGTTAGCTCTTTTTTCCTTGTTTATGTTTGTGTTGTAATCTACATTTATTGAAATGATAATAAATATGAGAAGCTAAACCCCTTCTATTTAGGAGTAATGAAGCTCTTTTAATCATGTAGATTCAACATATTTGCTAATTTATGATCTCTTTTTATGCTTAATGGAAATTTTTTATCTAGTAAAAATTCTGTTGTTTAATTTTGAATTTGATGGCCTATTTTGTTGACACCATATAGGCTATGCTTAAACAAACATAAACACCAATTACCTCTTTATCTACATATTATTTTGGTAATGAAGTGGATTTTAGAATCAAAATTTAATGGTCTATATTACTAAGCAATAGTAAATAGATCATGCTTAGAATAGGTTTTATTTTTTAATTTCACTATCATTTTCATATGAGTTGGCAAGTGGTTTGGATGGTGTGTTAAAGTTTGATGGTTTATGTTGTGCAAATCAATAGCACAAATAGACCATACTTTGGATAAACACATCAACTAAATTCACAATTGACTAAAAAAGAGATCATAATTTCATTATGTTGATTTATGTGATCATGAGAAAGGAATTGCCTCTAAATTGCCTTCTACTCTCATTTTTTTATCTACTTTTTTTTTGTTAGTTTTTAGCTTAAAAATAACTTCTAGCTTGGGTTAATTTGATTGAGTAGAATTTAAAATCACTTCAATTCTCTACAGATTGACACATACTCTCCACGTACTAAAATTGTACGCCTTGCGCTTGCGGTTATTTTCATTACATAATTTTACGGCAGTTTTCTAATTCGTAGTAAATTTGCATTCAAACAAGTTTTAGATGTCGTTGCCGGGGAATTGTAATTTGATTTTATTTCTATTCTTCAAATTATTTTTATTTGATTTATTGTGTTTTCATTTTGTTTGTTGAGTGTATTTAAAAAAAAATTATTGTTGTGTGTTGTGTGTAATTACTGTTTTCATTCTATTTGTGTGTTTGTTGCTTTTCGAGTTGCATTTGCATTTGCATATTATATATATATATACACACACACACACATACATACATATACAAGCACACACAATTTCATTTCAAAAAGAATTTATTTTATTTTATTTCATTTGCATTTCATATAATTGCAAGTTCTCCCTTTTGCTTTTGTTTTCTACACTTCACTTTGCATATCACCGTGCACTGTTTTCAGTGTGATTTTGTTTCTGTGATTTCTATTGTGTACTCACCGAGTTAAACTTAAACCAACTTCCCACTGCCTCAAATACCCATCCCCTTCCCTGTGCATGTACACATCAACTTCTTACACAATATTTCATCAGCCTTCCATCTTAACAACTATCTTACCACAAACTGCTCAAAACTGCATACATCTCCCCTCCAGCTCCTCATAACACATTGCGTACACAACTTCACCTGCCTTGCAAATCCACACATCAAAACATCAACCTGATGCACAATTCTGTGCACATAAAACAACTGTGCATTTCAGTTGCACCTTATCTGTTTTCAACTGTCATACTTCCCCTCACTGTTACTACACCTCCTACCGTCACATTGCCTGCTCCTCCACAAACTGTCTCCATCGTCACCTCGCTGATCAAACCTTCTCCTTCATACATCCATAATTGCAAAATATCAACTTCATCTTAGATCAACCATATACATATAATGACTGTACACATACTCCAATATCAAGTCACTGCTAATTGCCATCCCATGCCCACCTGATCACTTTTGGCATCAACACCCATCAGTGCACCACCTCTGGCACTACTACAACTTGCTTCCTTCACAACCACTGCTGCTCCTCTTACAATCACCCTGCCTGTTGCCTCTACATTTTCCATCCATCACAACCCATTGCCTGCAAATTCTCCTCACTTTTGACATAGCATCCCCCTGCCTTCTCTACTGTAACATACCCACTTCCCATCAACCTCTGCCTATTATCAACAAACAACCTCCTTATCACTGCTTACAAACAACTTCTGCCTATCCACAGCCTTCCTCATTCACAATTATTTCCACCAATTCCTTCATCTACATGCACCTCCCATCACCTCTGAAATTCATACAACACTCAACCACATATCCAATAAACCAAACCGTTCACATCACTTCAGAATAACCATCATCAACTTATAGCCCCTCCTCCTCTGCCCACAACTATCAAACAAATCCTTGCTTCCATCTGCTTCTCACATACTCTGTGCACGTCAATTGCATACTGACTTCACTCCACTCCCATATAACAACCCAAGTTCCTGTGAGTCCAGATAAAATGTTAAAACCCAAATCCAATTAAGCCCGAGTTGGGTGTCTAGTTTCCTGCAAATAGGCAAAGATAAATATATCAGAGCTCAAATAAATATCTCATAGCGGAATTGAGTAATATATAGTAATAAGTAAATACTAACCAAGGTAATAGCACTTTTTAAACAATTGTCTCAAAACTGAAAAATCTCTACAATCTATCTAACCTGTGAGATGATATAAGGAGGGGGTCGGAACTAAAGTTCTGGTGATTGGACAAATTATACACTTCTAAGCATAAGTCTACATATACCGTCCTATTTTCATTTTTTGTTATATTAGGTTTATTGGGTTTATAATACTCTCGCATCTGTGCGTAAATCGTACTCACCTACTCCATAGTAAATTAAGACCTAATAACCTATATATGTGTGTGTGTGTGTGTGTGTAGCTACATGCCCAAAGACCGCATTGGTCCTAGGTACTACGCATAGTACCTTCCGTATCCTCCTTGAAAAAGACTCCATCGTCTCGCTACTAGAGCGTACTATAACTATATCTGTAAAGGACAGCTTCATGAGGCCTACAATACAGATGTTCAGTTGTCTACTATGAAAACGTGAAACTGCATCCGAACTAGCTTAAACTAGTCCTCGGACATCCACGATGTACCGCCTAGTGTGAACCTTGAGGACTACACGTAATCTGTCTACTCCTTGAATTCCGCCAACAAGGTCTACCCTGTGCGGAACTCAACTGAGGATTTTCTATATCTGTAAAGGTCTGCTTCATTAGGCCTACAATACAGATATTCTATTTGGTCTGTCTCTTTTCTCATCGTGGTTATGGCCGCACACAGCCCCTCCTCACGCAGCCCCCCCTCAACTATCGAAAGACCTTTCAAGATTTAAGTGGTTGTGCCCCACTACAAACATCTAAAAATCCAATTAGATGTGCCCCTTATCCAATGTCTCAATAGTGAAAGAATCATTGGCCTATTGGTTCAACTCTAATCTTTCCCGAATTCGCTCTGACTAATGATGGTTGATACCCGCATGCGACTATCCTTATGGGTCTTTCCCACTGCAATCTACTTACAAACTAGAGTACGGTGTCATATGAATATCCTACTCCATAACCAACCTTTTGACCGCCTCAAAGGTCCATTTAATTAGGGCTGCAATGCAAAAGCAGTTAAGGGATACTCTCTTGATGGAACACCTACAGACCAGCCTCCGAGGTTGCAGCTTCGTTAGGCCTACCCTAGAGGGCCATCCTAGAGTATCCTCACGTCCCGTTGAAGTCTCGCGCTTCCTTCTAGCCCAAAATAACTAAGTTAGATGTGCTCTTTCTGTACTAAAGATCTACGATGAACTGCTTCGTTAGGCCCTTTATTCAGATTCTCTTTGGGCTACTCCAAACGCACCTTACCATTTTATTAGACACTACATCTAATCTTTTATTATGCGTTTAGTTTACTTTTCTTATTTTGTTGGCTACTTATTTATCCTAATCAGTATGCTCAGTGCCACCCACGTGTGAGACCATCAGTTCTAGACCTTAAAGGGAATGCTGCTGGTACGAGCCACTCCTATTTTTATTTTTTGCTTATTAACTTAATATAAGATCTAACTTTGATAAAATAAGCCTCTTCTATTTCTTTCTTTTTAATTATAACCTACGTGTTACAATTATACTTGCAATTGTCACTTTTATATTCTTTTTTTTTTCTTTTATAACCTACATGTTATAAATGCAATTGCAAGTGTCTCTTTTCTATTCTAGTCTGTCTTCTTTTATTATGATACTAAATTCTCTTTAGTTCTCTTATATTATATGACAGTCTTAGCTTGGAACTATGTCCAACTGTCACAAATTACTTATCATAATAACTGCTTTACTTTTTATTCTACTATCTGCGCGGTAAATGCAGATTTAGTCACATTTTCTGTTTATTATTTCTAGTCTTGTCAAATATTTAACTTGATTATTTCCTCTTCCTTAATTTCTTCAACGCTTCACCTTATTCTCTTTTATTCTAGGAAGTGGTTCTATTCTATTTGGTTAGTTACAAAAACTGTACTAAAATCCATTTTCAAGTTTTAATACTAAATAATGCCAAAACAATAACTCTCAGCTGCAAGATATTTCTTTTATTGTTTCTTTAATTGTTGAATAATGCAAAATACAGTTATGTCTATTTTGCACTAATTCCATTTTTCTTGCTTTTATTCTTGCAATTGCGTTTGCCGTTTTTCTTACAATATTAAACTATGGAAATGTATTCCCTTTTCTAAACCAGCCAACTAATCTATCATTAACTTCCAAATCAAGTTATTAGATTTCCCTTTTTTATTTCATTCCCCGAGTTTTAACATAACTTACTGTAAATTTATCACTTTTAAACTTATGCATTTCTCTATAATTTTTAAGCCTAATATTACTTATATTTAATTGGATTCCTTTTTTCCATATAAATAACATTTAAATATAAGCACACATCTCTTATAAAATTTACAGTTCAACATAACTAACTAGTAGAACTAATTACTGAAATTAGTTTAAATGCCGAATTAAAATATTTAACAGGAATCTAACGATATTATATATTATCATCATAAAAGATATATAATTTAAATCCACTCTCCTGAAAAGAAAACACTCCAAATTCCAGATCTAGTTTTTAATCCAGTTCTATTATCATAGCCTTCCCCTTTGCAACCCTATTTGGATCCATAAACCAGAATTTGTATGGATTTATAAAGCTGGATCTAATTGAAGAAAAATAAATAGATAAACTACAAAACCAGATCCGAAAACTCACCTCATACGGATGGCTTAATTTGGATATCTCTTCTCTAGATCTACAGTTTCTACCTCCGAATTGCAAATTAAAAAACCTAAATCTATTATATTTGATTTCTGAAGAATTGGAGGAGAAAGAAAAGTGACAGGGCTTCCGTGGCCACTTAGAAAAAAAGAGGTTTGAAGGATAGCCATGCACGTTTATTTATAGAGAGCCAAAGCAACGTCATACGTTCGTTTAAAGCGATTGAAATCTAGCCGTTAAAAACAAATAAAACGCGTTAGTTTTAACGTGTCTGACCTTTTTGTTTTATATGTATTAATTTATTTCCTTTATTTTTAAACATTATAAATTATTAAATGTTAACTTTTAACCATTGCCTATTCATTCTAATTAATTTCCATCAATTACAAATTTAATTCTGTTTATAACACATGTTTATTTTGAAATTCAAACGTTGCTAATTAATGCAAATTAATTTCCTTTAATTGCTGATTTGATTAACATTGCCCAATAATGTTAATTAATTACCTCTAATTGCTTATGTCAATTAATTTTCTTTATGACGCGGATTTATTTTGAAATTCAAACACGTGCTATTTCTGGAATTTATACGCGCATATATTTATAAACAAATATATTTACGTACATTTACACGTATAATTATTTTTCGATATGGAACTTCGAACGTCAATAGCTTTTTCAAACAAAGTATGTTTGAGGCATATTATATATGTAAATTAATCAGAAAATCTCCATGAACACAATGGTATAAGTTTCAAGGCCATATTCTAACAATTTCAAAAACGATCATTTTCACTGTTTATAATTATTTGATTTTTTAATTATCTAAAATGTGAGGTGTCACATTTTCCCACCCTTTAGGAAATTTCGTCCCCGAAATTCAACATGGTATCAAACACATCCATCTTGTGTATATCCAATTTTGCGACCATCTGTATCCTTGTGCAAAGTGTCATTCAACATAAAATATGTGCACGTACATGAATTTTTAAGCGGTACCTCCTATTTGAATGTTTTTCTTCTTTAAAAACTCCTTTTTAAAATATGATGCACACATCCAAAATATACTTGCAATTTAATAAGAATTCAATCTTTTGAAAACTCAAAATGTTTTTCATCAAATTTTTTCCATACTCTTACTGAATAGGGGCATAGTTCAACGAATTTTACATGCAAATCCTACCACACAACTTTTAATATTCGAATTTTAGAAAAATCTAATTTTCTCCAAACTCGATTTCTTATGTAAAAAAGAAGGTAGAAAATGGAAAACCTCACATTTACCGTTTTACTTTTGTGCACCTCTTTCTTTATGCCACTATTCGATAAAAATCTCTATTTTATTTCTTAAGCACGGTTCACATAAGAAAATTTTTCTTTTCAAATATTTCTTTTGAAATTTCTATGGCTTTCATTAAATTTATTGTTCTTTCCTTTTAATCACTCTTTTTGGCTTTTACTTTTCTCTTATTACCTACATCCTATATTTTTATTCTCTTCTTGTGAACATCACAGTAAAAAAGCATTATACTAATCAGTACTGACTTGCAATTACATAGGAGTACGATCTCATAATTAAAAGAGAAAAGAAGTCCTACTACAAAGTGATACTAGATAAATAAATATAGCAGCTAAACACAACTATCATCTAGGGCTATGAGGACTAGGACCATGTCCACCCTGACACAGAAAGGTCCTACTCTAGAAATCCAAGTAACTCATATGCTCCACCCGCCGCCTATTACTCGTTACTAATTTACGTTGTATTATTCACGATGAATAAGATTTATTCATCTCTTCATTTCATACTCAAAATGGAATAACCATGTCTCATTTATTGCAACAAATAGGGACTTCAATCTATGCAATCTCTATCCAAAAAGGCAATTGAGCTTGGGGAAATTTTCTCTTTACCTTTACCTTTCATTTTTCTCCAACTAAGGTCTACATATTCCAACCATGTATGTCTTCCTATCTTACCAATATCACTTCACTATTCTTCTATAGTCACACACATGAAGCATCATTCCTAGGTTCACACTAGTGTCCTACACACTTTACGGGAACTTTTATTATTAGTACTAAAAGTAATCACTGCTATCTCCTACATAACCTTACACTTTTCCTGTCACACCTAGGAAATGATTTCTATTTACTCCATATTTAAAAGTTTGGTTTGGTATTTATCATTTTATTTCAAAAATTAAAGCTTCTAAATTTTGAAACATCAAATCCCAAAATTCTTTCGTTTAAAAGTGTTACTTTGAAGTTTCGATTAAATTCAAAGGTACTTGGTTACTTAACATTTTATCTTTCTAGACTTGCCTATTTATGGCTCTTTGAATTTAAATTATTCCCCCAACCTAGAGGGGAAAACTCAAAAATTCGAAAATCAAAACTTATTCGTCTTTTCCATTTAAAGACCCTTACATCTTTCCATAGAAAAATATTTTTAAATTTAACGGTTTACTAAGTTTTTCTCTTCCAAAAACTTATTTGCTTTTTCACCATACCATTTTTCTTTAAAACATGCCTTGCTTGTCCTTAAAACATTTTTTTTCTTGACTTCCAAAAATGTCCTCACATGTTTTCAAAGCATCTTCTTTTCATAGATCTTCTAATTTACAAAAATTGGAGTAGATAAGAATAATTATTTATCAAAAATCCCTTAACTTTCTTACTCTTCCAATTACCTATCCTTGGAGGAGTTTCTAACTTACTACAAATGGGGACTTTCTACAAAGGCAAGCAACCAATACGCATAATCAATGGAAAATTATGAATTTTCCATTGCTTAGCTTTCCTACTAAGGCTCTCTATATATCCCTCCTAACTAACACTGTCTCTAATTGTTACACTTCTTATTACACCTAATGGTTTTATACATTAATGTATTGGAACTACTTTCTCTTATGAGAAACCATTAATGCTAAAACCTTCTATGAATCCTTTAAAAGAAGATTTCATGTTTATATGAAATTACGAGGAACTTATTTTATAGCTTATCGAAATAGGCTATACAATATATGGTGCTTTCCATACCTTGTACATCACGTTCATGTATTCCTTATAACTTGCACCAAACATCTTTATTTGTGATTTGGTTTCATAGAAAATTATATCATTATTCATTTCATTCCAATAAATTAAAATATGTTTAATCTATATTCACTTACAATAGACATTTCCTACGAAATTTATTAATTTTCTAATATTTAACTTACATCTTCTTTAGGAGTCACCTACTATAACAATAGTGCCATAGTCTATGCTTCCTTTATTTTTCATGAAAACATCTATTACAATAATATACATTGTAACATATGTTTTCGATACTTAACACACTCTAGGTTTTATATTTAAAATTTTTGTTTACCTACAAATAAACTAGCGAGCTATACATGCTCTATAATTCTTCAAAAAGAATTTCATTTTTAACAAAATCTACATCATATAAAAACCAATTTAAATTTCATACCACTTTTTTTTCAGGAACCCAATATTTACTTCCTCGAATATATTGAAAATTATATTTTTCAACTTTTCAATTCCAAAAGTTTCATTTTATCGGGCTAGACATAAAGTGGATTTTCTTCTTACTACCCTAGGAATATCCTTCCTAAACCTTGGAGATCCCATTTCCTTACTAAAATCTCTTATTCCATCCAAAGTAAAAACACACTTCCTACTATCCCTGGGGAACTTTCCCACTTTCTATAATATATGGATACCAACCTTCTCTCAAAACATAGCTTATTGTACACTATAATTGGTAATAGTGTTCAACATCCTATGGTCATCCCAAACCCAACTAGCAAACTATGCACAAGTATACTTCTAAAAACTTTTCATATGTTAAAATCTATAATTGAGGACTATTTGGATTTTAGTACATAATATATTTATATTTTATTCAAAAATACAAATACGTTCACTCATATTCCTAATGTACTTAGAATCTACTAACCTAAGCTTTGATACCAAATATAACAACCCGTATTCGAGTGGGTCCGAATTTTTGGAAAAAATGCTAAAACCTAGATTCACTAAAGCCCGAGTAGGGTGTCTAGTATGCCGTAAATAGGCAAAGACAAATATATCAGAACTCAAATAAATATCTCATAGCGGAACTGAGTAAAATATAGTAATAAGTAAATACTCACAAAGGTAATAACATTTCTAAACAAGTGTCTCAAAGCCGGAAAATCTCTACCATCTATCTAACTTATGGAATGATATGAAGAGGGGTCAGAACTAAAGTTCTGGTGAATCGACAAATTATATGCTTCTAAGCATAATTCTACATAAATCGTTCTATTTTCATTTTCTGTTATATTAGGTTTATTGGGTTTACAATACTCTCGCCTTTGTGCGTGAATCATACCCATCTACTCCCTATTAGATTAATACCTAATAACCTATATATATAGCTACATGCCCAAAAACCGCATCGGTCCTAGGTACTACCCATAGTACCTTCTGTATCCTACAATACAAATGGTTCGTCGTCTACCAGAGCATACTATAACTACATCTGTAAAGGACAACTTTATGAGGCATACAAATGGTTCGTCGTCTACTATGAAAACGTAAAATTGCATCCGCACTAGCTTATACTAGTGCTTCGACATCCACAATTACCATCTAGTGCGTACCTTGAGGACTACATGTAATCGTGTTGTCTACCCCATGAATTCCGCCAATAAGGTCTACATTGTACGGAACTCAGTTAGGAATTTTCTATATCTATAAAGGTCCACTTCGTTAGACCTACAATACATATATTCTACTCGGTCTGTCTCTTTTCTCATTGTAGCTATGGCCCTACGCAGCCCCCCTCAACTAATCGAAAGACCTTTCAAGAGCTAAGTGGTTGTGCCCTACTGCAAACAATCTAAACATCCAATTAGTTATGCCCCTCATCCAATGTCTTGACAGTGAAAGAATCATTGGCCTGTTTGTTTAACTTTAGTCTTTCCCGAACTCGCTCTGACTGATGATGGCTGATACCCGCATGCGACTATCCTTATAGGTCCAGACCAATGTAACCTACTCGCAAACTAGAGTATAGTGTCAAACAATATCCTACTCCATCATCAACCTTTTAACTGCATACAAAGGTCCACTTCTTTGGGCCTACAATGCAAAAGCAGTCAAGGCATACTCTCTTAATGGAACACCTAAAGACCTGCCTTCGAAGTGCAACTTCGTTAGGCCTACCCTGGAGGGTCATCCTAGAGTATCCTCATATCCCGTTGAAGTCTCATACTTCCTTCTAGCCCAAAATAACTAAGTTGGACGTGGTCTTTCTTTACTAAAAATCTGCGATGAACTGCTTCGTTAACCCTTTATCTAGATTCTCTTTGGGCTACTCCAAATGCACTTTAACATTTTATTAGACCCTACATCTAATATTTTATTATGCGTTTGTTTACTTTTCTTATTCTATTGGCTACTTATTTACCCTAATCAGCAAGCCCAGCTCCACCCACTTGTGAGACCATCAGTCCTAGACCTGAAAGGGAACGTTGCTGGCACACACCACTGCTTTTTTTGCTGATTAACTTAATCTAAGATCTAAGTTTGATAAATTAAGCCTCTTCTATTTATTTATTTTTTATTATAACCTATGTGTTACAATTACACTTTCAATTGTCACTTTTATATTCTTTTCTTTCTTTTATAACCTACATGTTATAAATGTAATTACAAGTGTCTATTTTCTATTCTAGTTTGTCTTCCTTTATTATGATACTGAATTCTCTTTAGTTCTATTATATTATATGATATTCTTAGCTTGGGACTATGTTCAACTGTCACAAATTACTTATCATAATAAGTACTTTATTTTTTATTCTACTATCTGCACAGTAAATGCAGATCTAGTCACATTTTCTGTTTATTATTTCTCGTCTTGTCAAATATTTTACTTGACTATTTGCTCTTCTTTAATTTCTATAATGCTTCGGGCTATTCTCTTTTATTCTAAGAAGTAGTTCTATTCTATTTGGTTGGTTACAAAATTTGTACATGTTAACCCGCCTTTTGGCAAGGCCGCAGATAGGCGGATTCAACTAAGTCGACTTCTCGTTCGTCGAGGCTGGGTTACGGTGGATTTATTCAGCTGGATGGATGGATGATCAAGGATGGATAATAATCATGGATTTACAGTTGGGATTCGCATGGTCGATGGACGAAGGTTAATGGATACTTGAAACTTGGGTTTCGATGAGTCGCAAGTCGCCCAAGATTTTCTCCGAGTCATGTGGAGTCTAGCTTCGAGTCGTATGGATGATTTCTTCAAGTCTTCTAGGTGGCTCGACATAAGTGGATCGGCAAGGTGGCTCGACATTGGTGGTTCAGCTGTTATAGTGGCTCGGAGGTAAATTGGATCGGCATAATCAAGTGGTTCGGCCTTGGTGATGTCGTTCGATCTGGGAAGTATGGGTCGGTCGGGCATCAAGGTGGTTCGGCAGTGGATGTGGTTCGGCCTTGGTGATGACGTTCGGGCTGGGAAGTATGGATCGGTCAGGCATCAAGATGGTTCGGTAGTGGATGTGGCTCGGTCAAGGAGAGAAGGTCATGCATGGGTCAGCGAGTTGAAGTGGTTCAGCCTCGAAAGGATCGGCAATGGTGGATCGGTTATGTATGGCTCGGCTAGGGTGGTTTGGCTCGGTTGGATGGTGTGGCTCGGTGGGACGGTGTGGCTCGATGAGGCAAAGTGGATCGACGTGCTTACGACTTCGAGACCCAGCTTTATTTACTTCGAGTCGCAGGTAGGCATACTTCGGGTCATCACCTAAGAGATGTGAGGTCGGCACATTCTGGAGTTAGGGTCGGTCGAAATGAAGATTCTGGGTCGGCTATGGTCTGGGTGGCCCAAACAACTAAAGAAGCCCAGTAGCTTAAGATTTGCCTATAAATACATCATGTGGGTCTCCAAATTGTGGGATCTTCTTTTCGGCTCTCTTGCTTTCTATTTTGCAAGGCTAAGGTTATTCTACTATTTTGTAACTGTAATCGATTGTTATAGCAATAAAAAGGAAACTTCTAGAATGGATGTAGGCCGGAATTAGCCGAACCACTATAAACTTTGTGTCTTTACCACTTTCATTTTAATTTTTACTATTCTTCGTATTTATACTCTCTACACACATCCTATCTGTGATCTATGACTGTTATTTGGTGCTTTCATCGGAATTTGGGTGTAGTGACCAATTTTGGCGCTAACATTTTGGTGCTTTCGCTAAGAACACAAGCACTAAGGAATTTTGGAGCTAGGAACTTAGATTCTAGGGAGCAATGGCTAGGCCACCAACAAGGAAGAAAGTGACAAAAAGCAGCAATCAAGAGAGAAGTCAAGAGGCTTCCTTTGGAGCTGGAGAAGGTCAAGCATCCACCCACATCACCAGAGACGAGATGGAAGCAATGCTGAAAAGACAAGAGGAGATGATGCAGACTCTTCTCAGACAATTTGGACAAGCAAGAACTGTAGGTGCTCAGATCCATGGAGATGGACTAGAAGCACACAATCAGCAAGCAGATGGAGTGTTTCAGCAGGGGGCAGCCCCCAATCGGAAAACGGCTATCTATGTGGATAGACCTAGACTCAGGGGCATACCACCAGGAAATGCTGTACCAATCCATGGAGGGATACCAGATAACGATGTGCAGCCCGACGCCAACAGGAATACTGGAGTACGTGATTAGGAGTGTGTGCAGGATTCCCTTGTGAACTCGGGGGACAAATCGGAGGCAGCGAACAAGGATTACAGCTTGGCGACAATGACAGATTAGCGGAGATGGTCAGACGAGCTGTAAGAGGTGGAGTGGTAAACAAAGACTTGGAGGATGTGAATAGGCGTCCCTTTGCTCCTACTATCAGGCAAGCTAGGAACCCTTCGGATTTTAAGCTACCAACGTTGGAGATGTATGATGGGAGAACGGATCCCTCCGTTCACCTGACAAGGTACATGAGGCATATGGAGGTACTGGGGCATCGGATGAGGTCATGACTCGATGCTTCCCTTTGTATTTGATGGATACCACAGCTACGTGGTTCAGACAGTTAGAGGGTGGTTCTATTGACAGTTGGACTGAGCTGATTGAAAGGTTTATGAGGCAGTTTCGGGTCCATATAGTCAGACCCAAGAACACAATGATCTTGATATCGATGAAACAATGGAAAGGAGAGTCGCTCAGGGATACTTAACCAGATTCAATGCGGTGGTGGCTTCAGTGGATCAACCCGACCCATCGATGGTTTTGATAGTGGCAGTTTCAAGAATTGCGGATAATCGGATTTTAAAATATCATTGGAACGGGACCCCCCAATGGATCTTGAAGAGTTCTATCATGAAGCGGAGAGATTCCTAAGGCGGAAAGACATGCAGACCGAAAGAGAAGGGAGAGAGGCTGAAGCATATGCTGTTAGAGGTGGAGGTCCACCCAGGGAGGAAACAAACATGGAAGATAAGGGCAAAAGGAAAATGAGTAACAATGGAAACCCCTCAACAAGGTAACGGAGAGAATCAAAATTTTCTTTTTATATGGATTTGAAGGAAACTCTGGAAAGTATTTACTTGGATACTCGGGGGTACCTCCAGTATCGAAGACCGGCTAGGAGGGAACCATCGGAATACGAGTGGGCGTTAGGAAAGCATTGCCTATTCCATGAGCTAAATGGGAACAACACAAACGACTATTGGCATTTGAAAGATATCATTGAGTAGCATGTAAGGAATGGTCACTTGCAACAATACATAAGGAATCGAGCTATAGCAGTGGAACGGGAGCGGCCACTGCCCACCTCGAACGAAGGTGGCGCTGGATCTAGTCACCGCTGGCTTGTTATCAACTGAATGGTTTTATGGTTTTGAATAAGTAATAGAACTCAAGGTAATACGACTAGGTCACTTTCACACATACGGGAATGAAGATGATCCCTAGGCATGCTCTAAGATGATGAAATATCGTACTGCTTGGGTCTATGAAATCCTTTTTTCTTTCTTTCTTTCTGCAAACTCTAGTTTCTTCTTTGGTACTTTGGACATTTAATTCCTTTTGTTGCATGAACTTTCTCTTTGATAACTGAATTCGGTAATGATTGGGATTGGAGTAATTCATTAAATAATACAGGCCAAGCGATTACAGTCCCGACCAGAGAGATGGGGCAGTAATTGCGAATTACGAGTCCCTTTGCCGTAGAGCAATGGAATGGACTCGAATAGAATAAACAAAGCCCTTAGCCGAAGAGCCAAAGCCAAAGAATACACAAGTCCTAGACCGGAGAGTCGAGGTCGGAGAATATAAAAAGTCCTTGGCCGGAGAGCCGAGGCTGGAGAATGTAAAAGTCATAGATCGGAGAGTCGAGGCCAGAGAATATAAGAATTCCTTGACCAGAGAGTCAAGGCCGGAGAATAAAGAAGTCCTTGACTGGAGAGTCGAGGCAGGAGAATATAAAAAGCCCTTGACTGGAGAGTCGAGGCAAGAGAATATAAAAAGTCCTTGGTCAGAGAGCCGAGGCCGTAGAACATACAGACCCTTGACTGATGAGTCGAGGCTGGAACAGCATAACACGACCCGGCGAGGTCTACGGATTCAAAGTTAAATCCAGAGAGGTTACGGATTTGGATATTGTCTACGAACAGCTAAGGATTTGGGCATGGACCCAGAGCGGTCCCGGATATGGATCTTAGGACCCAGTGAGGTCCCAACTTAGGATTTGGACCCGGAGAGGCCCGAACTCGGATAAAATGATCCGGATAGATCGTGGATTGGGTCAACTGATTTCGGATGGATATGGAATTGGATGAGGATTTAGTTACTGGATTGAATTTGAATAGGAAGGTATGTCGATGGTAACATATAGACTTCGGATATTGAATTTGAGGCTATTCAAAAGACACCTTCCGATAGCAAGGCATGTTTTGGAGGGCAAATGTTAACCCACCTTTTGGAAAGGCCGTACACAGGAAAATTCAACTAAGTTGATTGCTCGTTCGTCAAGGCTGGGTTACGGTGGATTTAGTCGATTGGATGGATGGACGATCAAGGATGGATAATAATCATTACAGTCGGGATTCAGCATGGTCAATGGACGAAGGTTATTGGATACTTGAAACTTGGGTTTCGATGAGTCGCAAGTCGCCCTGGATTTGCTTCGAGCCATGTGGAGTCGAGCTTCGAGTCGTATGGATGATTTCTTCAAGTCTTCTAGGTGGCTCGGCATAAGTGGCTCGGCAAGGTGGCTCGGCATGGGTGGTTTAGCTGTTACCGTGGCTCGAAGGTGAATTGGATCGTCACAATGAAGTGGTTTGGACTTGGTGATGTCATTCGGTCTGGGAAGTATGGGTCGGTCGGGAATCAATGTGGTTCGGCAGTGGATGTGATTCGGCCTTGGTGATGTTGTTCGGTCTAGGAAGTATGGATGGCTATGGGAATCAAAATGGCTTGGCAGTGGATGTGGCTCGGTCAGGGAGAGGAGGTCATGCATGGGTTGGTGAGTTGAAGTGGTTCAACCTCGAAGGGGTCCGCATTGGTAGATTGGTTATGTGTGGCTCGGCCAGGGTAGGATGTATGGCTCGGTGGGACGGTGTGGCCCGATGGGACGGAGTGGATCGGCGTGCTTACGGCTTCGAGTTTCAGCTTTATTTACTTCAAGTCGCATGTAGGCATACTTCGGGTCATCACCTAGGAAATATTAGGTTGGCACATTCTGGATTAAGTCGGAATGAAGAGTCTGGGTCGGCTATGGTCTTGGTGGGCCCATACCACTCAAGAAGCCCAATAGCTCGAGATTTGCTTATAAATACAGCATGTGGGTCTCCAAATTGGAGGAATCTTCTTTTCGGCCCTCTTGCTTTCTTTTTTCCAAGGCTAAAGCTATTCTACTATTTTGTAACTGTAATTGATTGTTACAGGAATAAAAAGGAAATTTCTGGAGTGGATGTACGCCGGAGTTAGCCGAACCACTATAAACTTTGTGTCTTTACCACTTTCTTTTTAATTTTTACTGTTCTTCATATTTATACCCTCTACACATATCCTATATGTGATATGTGACTGTTGTTTAGTGCTTTCATTGGAATTTGGGTGTTAGTGACCAATTTTGACGCTAACATTACTAAAATCCATTTCCATGTTTTAATACTAAATAATGCCATAAATAATAACTCGCAACTACAAGATTTTTTTTTATTGTTTCTTTATTGTTTGATAATGCAAAATACAATAATGTCTCTATTTTGCACTAATTCCATTTTTTGATTTTTATCTTGCAATTACGTTTATCATTATTCTTACAATATTAAACTATGGAAATGTATTCCCTTGTTTAAACCAGCCAACTAATCTGCCACTAACGTCCAAATAAAGTTATTAGATTTCCCCTTTTTATTTCGTTCCCCGAGTTTTAACATAACTTACTATAAATTTCTCACTTTTAGACTTATGTCTTTCTCTATAATTTTTAAGCCTAATATTACTTATATTTAACTGGATTACTTCTTTAAATATAAGTACAGTTCCATTATAAAATTTACAGTTTCAACATAACTAACTAGTAGGACTAATTACTGAAATTAGTTCAAATGCTGAATTAAAATATTTAATGGGAATCTAACGATGTTATATACCATCAACATAAAAGACATATAATTTAAATCCACTCAGCTGAAAAGAAAACACTCTAAATTATTCATAGCCTTCCCCTTTGTAACCCTATTTGGATCCACAAACCAGAATTTGTATGGATTTATAAATCTGGATCTAATTGAATAAAAATAAACAGCTAAACTAGAAAACCAGATCTGAAAACTCACCTCATACGAACGGCTTAATTTGAACATCTCTTTTCTAGATTTATAGTTTCTACCTTCAAATTGCAAATCAAAAAACCTAAATCTAATATATTTGATTTCTGAAGAATTGGAAGAGAAAGAAAAGTGATGGGGCTTCCACGCTCATTTTGTCAGGACCCGATTTCTTCGACTTTCGAAAATTCAACATCGATACTCACTGTATCGACTGCCGAGAAATCGAACGACGGAAAACCGAACACTGAGGGTTTAAGAAAAAGAAAAAGACAGAAGAAGAGAGAAAAAAGATAGAAAAGAAAAGAGAAAGGAGAGAAAAGAACATAGAAAATAGAACGGAACACAAAAAACAACAGAACAACATCAGAATCTCACAATTCACAGCGGAACGACATATAATAGATAAATAAATAATCTTTAAACAAAGAACTATATCAGTTATTACATTACATCACATTTCATTACATCATATCATCAGAGTGTACAACAACAACAACAAACAGTGCAGTGGAAAAAGAAACACTATATACTAATAATACGCCATGCCACCCAGCTTGCCTCCAGCAACTCCTGAATATCCAGAATATCCTGATAAACCTAACTCTTAATTGCCCGTGTGGAAATTGGTGGGCACCCAGAGTTTAGGAAGGAAAACAATAAACTCCGAGTCAGTCATGTGACTGGTGTGAGAACTCAAAACAGTTTATTTATCTTTAAAATCAAAATAGAGGAATATTTTTAAAGTCAATTCGCAATGCTTTTAAAAATGAGACTACCATAAGGCCTCCCGCACACACACACAATGCAAACGCAGAATCGGAGGAGATTTCTCCTTATGATAGTCAAAGATGCTTGATACGCATTTAAAATAACATTTGATATTATTTCTAGTGCATAGTGTAGGAAAAATTCATTTCGAAAGTAGAATATAAATCTTAGCCAACATAGACATTTCGAACTATGCCTACTATAGCTACCATCCAAACAGTGGTGACCACCATAAGTGAATGGCAGGTTCTACAACTAATACCGTACAAGTTTCGTATTGGGAATTGGATTTCCAACGAATGATCAGGCCAAGGAACTTCCCATTGCCACATGAGAATGCCTGTGGATGGACATCCCCGAGAACCAAACCGGATCTCTACCAACACAAGGCCGGGTTACCCCTAACTGAGTAACAACTGACCGAATATGCCATCCCCCGGTCCTTTGGGACCTTTCAACCGAGCGCTCGTAATCAATTCACACAATCATAACAAAGTGTTTTCAACATGAGTAAGTATCTGGGATCCATACCATGATACCACCCTTTTCCAGAAGGAAATGCACACATCCTAAAGGGCGCTACCCCTCATAACCTTGCCGCATCTTTCCTGTTTTGACCATTCACGGGGTGTGAGGCTCGACGAAGTCACGTCCACAAAAACATACTTTATACAAAAGCCATGCTTTGGGTCAACAAATGATCATAGAAATGATCACCAAGATAGACGATCAAATAAACGATCCTATCACAAATAATCAACACAATGATCATTTCACAGCAACACTCAGCATGTCACATTACCAAAATGGGAATATATCGCTGATAACATTCAACTACATAACCTCTGAGCTCGTACGTTTCAGAGAAGGGTGTTAAGCTAAAAGAATAAATTCTCTGCCACCAACAGAAATATATTTGAAAAAAATCGGCTTTATATCTCAATTTGTAATGTCAGACATACAATCCATACAAGTCTGTTCCGGGCTCGAACAAAACCGAAGGCACTTACAAAGAAGTCCTTGCAATCCGGATATTCACAATCCTGATCGGATTCACCATCACATATGGAGAACTCAATACCGTAGCTACTCGGTGCAGAGTCAATCGACAGGTCATCCTATCGCTCTCGCAAATATCCGGTCTTCAACGCCGATCTTCAATGCAATTCACTACGACGTATCACATATTCGGAGTGGGTTATACGACCCCATGGTCCTTTCCCGGTTAACCCGAATAGTGAGCGCTTATTCAAAAATAAGTGTGGCATTCACATTCAAACAAATCACATCAAATACCCATTCAAAGGGAAATATTGATAGTCGGTTATTGAACTATCAATGGATATGCACACATCACCAGTTTCCAAATAATTTTCCAAATTATTTATTTTCCAAAATATCTTTACAAGTTATATTATTTCCAATATCTCAAAAATAAATCAATATTTATTTTTAAACGAATTCCACTTTCTTTTATAAATTCCATAGTGAATTTATAATCCAAAATATCTATGAATATTCGATCTCAATTATTCATTTCAATTTATCTTCAAAAAAGATAAATTCCCTAATATTCACTTTATATTGGAAAACATTTCCATACTTATTAAATAAGTAATTCACAAATCTTTTATTTTCAACACTTGGAAAATATTCAATATACTTCAATCGAAATTAAGTATATATTTCATTCTTTAAGGAAATCGTTCTCTTAAACATATTTATTTGGGCCAAAACGAATGTTGCGTAAAACATCGTTACGACAACCCAAAATCACTAGTATAGGGATTCGAAATTAAAATAGATATATAAATCCCAATACTATACAAAACATTTCCTTTCGGAAATCATTTACTATAACAACAGTGTTATAGTCCACTATTTCCTTTTATTTCTCGAAAACGTCTATTTCAACAATAAATGTTGAAATCTATGGTTTCGAATCTCAACACATTTTAAAACATCGTTAGATCGTTTTAGTTCTATCTAAAACATCAAATCTAAACATTTTCTTTAACATATTATTCACTATTCAAAAACGTGAATATACTATGTTAACAATTTCATCATTTCTCTACATTTCATTTTAAAGGATTATTCACAGTTCAAAAACGTGAATATAACTCCATTAATAGGTTTCAACAATTTACTTATCAAAATAAGTCGTTTACGAATTTATGAAACAACGTTTATAAATTCCTTTATTAACCTATATTAAATTCATAACCCAATTATAAAACAAAATTCATATTATAAGTTAAACACCTATAATTTATTTGTTTGCACAATCGTTCCTTTAAACTTCATAATTATGAATCTTATAACTTATAAGATTCAATCATTTAACCAAATCTATTCTTTCAATAACTTTATAAATTTTATAAACCTACTGCTTATAAAATTTCATTTATAACTTCACCGTTTATGATTCTATAAATTTCATTCATTTCTGAAATTCATTCACAATTCATTCTAACACTTATAAAAACCCGTTTTATAATCTCAATATTTCAATTTATAAATATTCATTTATAAATCCTTTATAAAATCAATTTATACCATTATTTTAAAACATCTTTAATCTCCTTTATAATTTTACTATTTTGATTTATAAAATAATCAAATTTCATAAATCCTATATTTTCAACTTTTAATAATAAATTCAGAAAATTCCAATTTAACTATTTTATAAAGTCATTAATCCCATATTTTCAAAAATCAACTTTTAACTATATTTCTCAAAAATTCATAATTTTTATAACATTAAAATTATGACGTTTATTTATTTAAAATGAATCAATTTCCAAACATACAGTATATTTTCAAAAATCACTTTAAAAATCATTTTAAAGTTCCAAAATTTGGTCCAATGATGCTACATACCAAATAGTCAATCACGACAACAACGATATCATATATCGATATGATAATCCATCAAATATCAAAATATCTGAAGTCAAATAAAAACTGTTGAGGAATCCAGTTGGATCCCTCCAACCTGTTTTCCTGCATCCACAAACATTAGCACAATACCAATTTCGCTCCAGTACGAAATTATCGCGGTATATGGGATTAATAATATTATCCGCTTAATAGACGGCGCAACAGGGTCTCATCCGCTAAACAAAAAAATGCGGGAAATCAATAACTGCAATATATACATATGCCAATATATATATATTGCTATTATATATAATACCAATTTCACTGTTTATGAAATATTCGCAGTATATGTTTTTAATAAATAACATCCGCTTACTAACGGCGTATAATGTCTATTTTAACAATCAATAGATAACAATCATCATTCAAACATGCATTCAAATATTTTAAATCTAACTATTTAAAATAAAATTGAAACCGATTCGATTGAGTGAGAAGTTCTCACCTTGATTTCAATTTCGTTTCAGCGATTTATTTCGAATAAAATTAAACGGACGTTTAATTTTATCCAAAATTCTCACTAACTCCAAACGACTCCAATCCAATTCCATCGCGTAGTGCTCGTCCATACAATTCCAACGCAACTGGTTTCGCGCGTTTTCGACCTCGTATGAAAAAGTTACAAATATTTGAAGTTACACAATTTATACTTATATAAATTTACAACATTAATTTTAATTTTTAAACCCCTCACATCTAAGCCGTTGGATCCATGCTCCCTGAATCATAGCCATGCGCGCCCTCATCATCTTCATCACGCAAATCGTCTCCAGGAATACACGCACAAACCGAACCCATACGTCGATACTAGGGTTTGATTTTTCACCCTCCATGTTGAACTTGAACACGATCAAGCACCATAGCATCGAAGCCCTTCACGACCTCAATGCACGGCCTCAACCACCTGAAGCTCGGCCTTCATCTGTGCATGAATTTGCGTGCGCAACTTGCCACGGTCGGCCTCCCCTAGCTCCCCCTACGTTGCACCAAAACCCATCATCACCGTATGGATTTCAAGATCTCTCAGCGCTCTACAACATTGTAGTTAAGCATTTCTTGTATCGATGTGTGGATGGGAAGAGATTGAAGAAAGAATTTCGTGTGTTTCTGGCCTTTGAAGATAGTAGTGGCGGCCTGGCTTGGTTTTGGAAACCCTATTTTTATTTTTTTTGTTATTTTTGTGAATTTTAAGGTGTATTTATAGAGAATTATCGAACACTATTCACCCGGGAATTCCGAACTCCGATTTACGCGCCGTAACCAGCGTTTTTAGGGTTTAACCCGCGTTCCGGACACAATGGAACAAGTTTCGAAAGCTAACTCGGACATCTGTGCGAGTTATGGCAATAGACGTTCAATTTAAATTAAACCGATTTAAACGATTTTCTAGGCGTTTTAATTTGTACCGGACAAATGGTAAATCCAATTGACACGAAAATTGAAACCTTACAATAATATCACATTACGGATCCGATGAAACTGGTTTCGTCGAAATCCGAGACTTTTTGAAAAATGGCTATTTTAACTCGCCAAATTAATATTAAAAATAATTCGATGCGTTTTGAGCTGCCACGATCAAACGATAGCTCCGATTGCTACGAAAATTGAAATCCGGTAATAACTAACTATTACGGATCCAATGGAACTGGTTTCGTTCAATTCTGAGACTGTTCAAAAATTGACTATTTTCACTAGTCGATTTAAATATTAAAATATTAAATTTTCACAAATAAACTTTTAATTCGATTTTAAAAGTTCTAAAATATCGTTCTAACTCCAACATGATAAAATAAAATTTTACAAATCATTTTCAATCATATTTAACTCAATTTTCAATTATTTCCATAATTTAACGTATTAAATTATCGATTTAATTATTCAATTAAATCCAATAATTCAAATAAAAATTATTTGACTTATAAATTCACTTATTAATATTTAAAATTAATTAAATATTCAAATTTTAATTATCAAAAATTCTGGGTCGTTACAATCTTCCCCCCTTAAAAGAATTTCGTCCTCGAAATTATTAAGTAAGAAAAGTTATAGAATCTATTAATTTTCCCAAAACTCATAGTTAAACTTCTTACAATACTTTACTAAGTTTTCATATCATACTTAGTTATCTTTTCAAAACAACTACTATTGTTTAACTTTCAACTTCAAATCAAAGTTAAAGTTTTCAAAAAAAATTCCAATTTTCTCAAATTTTTTCTAACGCCTTAAATTTTCGGAAAAATTCGCCATAGTCTCCTTTGCGCGGCTCGATCCGAAAAAAAAATGACAGTATATATATCACAAATATACATCACATCAAGTAATGAGGCATCCCGAAGGGAAAAAGTATAAAAGTACGGTATGTAATCCGAGATATGTACCTTATATTTTATTAGCAAGCATATACGGCTAATATAGCGCGAAAGCGAGCTCCAAATGCGAAGCAACGCGATCCGCACCTACTAAACACTCAACAAACAACATGAGAAACATGCATATAGACAATAGTATCGATATACAACATATAGCAACATAATAACTATATATGTCAACATATCAAATGTAGTAAAAGCAACAAATGCAAACATCAACCAACTATCATCCAACTAACATTCATAACCAATAAATATTCATTTATATTCTCATTAATATTCCTTGAAATAGGTTTTCAATTTAAATCACATTTGATTCTTTAACAGTGGATGTTCTTACTAACATTTTCAATTAGTTTATATGCACTAATTCATATTCAAGTTGGTTCACTTCCAATTCAAATTCAATTCTATTTAAGATTCACTTAACTTCCAATTGAATTACAATTACTTTAGCTTCACATTTCATTAACTCAATTTCATTAACACTTAATGAATTATATACAATCAATCAACTAACAACCAATGTATATTAATTGCAACCAAATTCCTTTGCTTATCAATTGGTTTAATTAATTGATTTTCATTCAATTATTCAACTTCCTTTAACATTAGATTTTAATGAATTAACACTTACATTCATTATTTCATATCAATTATTCACATTTAATTGATTAACATTCAATCCATTCATTCAATTCAATTTCTAAAGTTGAATTTCATTTACATAACTTAAGTTCACATTTATCACTTAACTTTATTAATTTACTTTGATACCAATATCAACTTCATTCAATATACTCTTAAGTTATACTTCCATTTTATAAATTCATTTTTATTTACAACTCATATTCATAAATATATCCATATAGTTTCACTTCTTATATATATAAGTTTATTTCACAATTGTAAATTACTTTAATTATAATTCAATTCTTATAATTCTTTACTAATACAATTATTCTTTTACTTAGATTATTCAAACATCTTATTCAATAACTAAACAATCAACTTATATACACTTTAATAATTCTGAAAAATTATTCCTTTACATATACAAAATATACTCAAGGTAAAATTATTTCATTTACCCAATTTAAAACAATATTGTGTCGAATTGTTCTATTCAAGTGTTTAGAAACCCCTTCGGCATAGTTGTCGAGACCACGCTGACGAAGGTTCATATACCACTCAACAAACCAATCATCACAATATAAAACAATTTTACATTCACTAACAAATACGCTCTCATAGCTATTATTACACTCAAACTCAATCTAGAGTACTACTGACTCTATCTCTAATGAGTAATACCCAACAGAACCATGGTTGTCGCTTAACCATATGCTCCGATACCACATTGTCAGATCTAGGCTTTTCAACCATCGACAGCAGTCACAACCGGTAGGCTTTTTAACCATCCCAGCCCCACCGTGGCAACAACTGGTATCCCAAACTTGCTTTTACGGCCAACCTCTCGACTGTCTCAGGTTACACCTAACCAACCCCCTAAAAGAGGACGTGTAGGGGTAAGAGTCTCCCGTTCGCCACCAAACCGCGAAGCGAGAACCCCCCATCACATAGCCCAAAGCTTAGCAAGACTGGTGTGAGAACACAAAACAGTTTATTTATCTTTAAAATCAAAATAGAGGAATATTTTTAAAGTCAATTCGCAATGCTTTTAAAAATGAGACTACCATAAGGCCTCCCGCACACACACACAATGCAAACGCAGAATCGGAGGAGATTTCTCCTTATGATAGTCAAAGATGCTTGATACGCATTTAAAATAACATTTGATATTATTACTAGTGCATAGTGTAGGAAAAATTCATTTCGAAAGTAGAATATAAATCTTAGCCAACATAGACATTTCGAACTATGCCTACTATAGCTACCATCCAAACAGTGGTGACCACCATAAGTGACTGGCAGGTTCTACAACTAATACCGTACAAGTTTCGTATTGGGAATTGGATTTCCAACGAATGATCAGGCCAAGGAACTTCCCATTGCCACATGAGAATGCCACTGGATGGACATCCCCGAGAACCAAACCGGATCTCTACCAACACAAGGCCGGGTTACCCCTAACTGAGTAACAACTGACCGAATATGCCATCCCCCGGTCCTTTGGGACCTTTCAACCGAGCGCTCGTAATCAATTCACACAATCATAACAAAGTGTTTTCAACATGAGTAAGTATCTGGGCTCCGTACCATGATACCACCCTTTTCCAGAAGGAAATGCACACATCCTAAAGGGCGCTACCCCTCATAACCTTGCCACATCTTTCCTGTTTTGACCATTCACGAGGTGTAAGGCTCGACGAAGTCACGTCCACAAAAACATACTTTATACAAAAGCCATGCTTTGGGTCAACAAATGATCATAAAAATGATCACCAAGATAGACGATCAAATAAACGATTCTATCACAAATAATCAACACAATGATCATTTCACAGCAACACTTAGCATGTCACATTACCAAAATGGGAATATATCGATGATAACATTCAACTACATGACCTCTGAGCTCGTACGTTTCAGAGAAGGGTGTTAAGCTAAAAGAATAAATTCTCCGCCACCAACAGAAATATATTTGAAAGAAATCGGCTTTATATCTCAATTTGTAATGTCAGACATACAATCCATACAAGTCTGTTCCGGGCTCGAACAAAACCGAAGGCACTTACAAAGAAGTCCTTGCAATCCGGATATTCACAATCCTGACCGGATTCACCATCACATATGGAGAACTCAATACCGTAGCTACTCGGTGCAGAGTCAATCGACAGGTCATCCTATCGCTCTCGCAAATATCCGGTCTTCAACACCGATCTTCAATGCAATTCACTACGACGTATCACATATTCGGAGTGGGTTATACGACCCAATGGTCCTTTCCCGGTTAACCCGAATAGTGAGCGCTTATTCAAAAATAAGTGTGGCATTCACATTCAAACAAATCACATCAAATACCCATTCAAAGGGAAATATTGATAGTCGGTTATTGAACTATCAATAGATATGCACACATCACCAGTTTTCAAATAATTTTCCAAATTATTTATTTTCCAAAATATCTTTACAAGATATATTATTTCCAATATCTCAAAAATAAATCAATATTTATTTTTAAACGAATTCCACTTTCTTTTATAAATTCCATAGTGAATTTATAATCCAAAATATCTATGAATATTCGATCTCAATTATTCATTTCAATTTATCTTCAAAAAAGATAAATTCTCTAATATTCACTTTATATTGGAAAACATTTCCATACTTATTAAATAAGTAATTCACAAATCTTTTATTTTCAACACTTGGAAAATATTCAATATACTTCAATCGAAATTAAGTATATATTTCATTCTTTAAGGAAATCGTTCTCTTAAACATATTTATTTGGGCCAAAACGAATGTTGCGTAAAACATCGTTACGATAACCCAAAATCACTAGTACAGGGATTCGAAATTAAAATAGATATATAAATCTCAATACTATACAAAACATTTCCTTTCGGAAATCATTTACTATAACAACAGTGTTATAGTCCACTATTTCCTTTTATTTCTCGAAAACGTCTATTTCAACAATAAATGTTGAAATCTATGGTTTCGAATCTCAACACATTTTAAAACATCGTTAGATTGTTTTAATTCTATTTAAAACATCAAATCTAAACATTTTCTTTAACATATTATTCACTATTCAAAAACGTGAATATACTACGTTAACAATTTCATCATTTCTATACATTTCATTTTAAAGGATTATTCACAGTTCAAAAACGTGAATATAACTCCATTAATAGGTTTCAACAATTTACTTATCAAAATAAGTCGTTTACGAATTTATGAAACAACGTTTATAAATTCCTTTATTAACCTATATTAAATTCATAACCCAATTATAAAACAAAATTCATATTATAAGTTAAACACCTATAATTTATTTGTTTGCACAATCGTTCCTTTAAACTTCATAATTATGAATCTTATAACTTATAAGATTCAATCATTTATCCAAATCTATTCTTTCAATAACTTTATAAATTTTATAAACCTACTGCTTATAAAATTTCATTTACAACTTCACCGTTTATGATTCTATAAATTTCATTCATTTCTGAAATTCATTCACAATTCATTCTAACACTTATAAAAACCCGTTTTATAATCTCAATATTTCAATTTATAAATATTCATTTATAAATCCTTTATAAAATCAATTTATACCATTATTTTAAAACATCTTTAATCTCCTTTATAATTTTACTATTTTGATTTATAAAATAATCAAATTTCATAAATCCTATATTTTCAACTTTTAATAATAAATTCAGAAAATTCCAATTTAACTATTTTATAAAGTCATTAATCCCATATTTTCAAAAATCAACTTTTAACTATATTTCTCAAAAATTCATAATTTTTATAACATTAAAATTATGACGTTTATTTATTTAAAATGAATCAATTTCCAAACATACAGTATATTTTCAAAAATCACTTTAAAAATCATTTTAAAGTTCCAAAATTTGGTCCAATGATGCTACATACCAAATAGTCAATCACGACAACAACGATATCATATATCGATATGATAATCCATCAAATATCAAAATATCTGAAGTCAAATAAAAACTGTTGAGGAATCCAGTTGGATCCCTCCAACCTGTTTTCCTGCATCCACAAACATTAGCACAATACCAATTTCGCTCCAGTACGAAATTATCGCGGTATATGGGATTAATAATATTATCCGCTTAATAGACGGCGCAATAGGGTCTCATCCGCTAAACAAAAAAATGCGGGAAATCAATAACTGCAATATATACATATGCCAATATATATATATTGCTATTATATATAATACCAATTTCACTGTTTATGAAATATTCGCAGTATATGTTTTTAATAAATAACATCCGCTTACTAACGGCGTATAATGTCTATTTTAACAATCAATAGATAACAATCATCATTCAAACATGCATTCAAATATTTTAAATCTAACTATTTAAAATAAAATCGAAACCGATTCGATTGAGTGAGAAGTTCTCACCTTGATTTCAATTTCGTTTTAGCGATTTATTTCGAATAAAATTAAACGGACGTTTAATTTTACCCAAAATTCTCACTAACTCCAAACGACTCCAATCCAATTCCATCGCGTAGTGCTCGTCCATACGATTCCAACGCAACTGGTTTCGCGCGTTTTCGACCTCGTATGAAAAAGTTACAAATATTTGAAGTTACATGATTTATACTTATATAAATTTACAACATTAATTTTAATTTTTAAACCCCTCACATCTAAGCCGTTGGATCCATGCTCCCTGAATCATAGCTGTGCGCGCCCTCATCATCTTCATCACCCAAATCATCTCCAGGAATACACGCACAAACCGAACCCATACGTCGATACTAGGGTTTGATTTTTCACCCTCCATGTTGAACTTGAACACGATCAAGCACCATAGCATCGAAGCCCTTCACGACCTCAATGCACGGCCTCAGCCACCTGAAGCTCGGCCTTCATCTGTGCGTGAATTTGCGTGCGCAACTTGCCACGGTCGGCCTCCCCTAGCTCCCCCTACGTTGCACCAAAACTCATCATCATCGTATGGATTTCAAGATCTCTCAGCGCTCTACAACATTGTAGTTAAGCATTTCTTGAATCGATGTGTGGATGGGAAGAGATTGAAGAAAGAACTTCGTGTGTTTCTGGCCTTTGAAGATAGTAGTGGCGGCCTGGCTTGGTTTTGGAAACCCTAGTTTTATTTTTTTTGTTATTTTTGTGAATTTTAAGGTGTATTTATAGAGAATTATCGAACACTATTCACCCGGGAATTCCGAACTCCGATTTACGCGCCGTAACCAGCGTTTCTAGGGTTTACCCCGCGTTCCGGACACAATGGAACAGGTTTCGAAAGCTAACTCGGACATCTGTGCGAGTTATGGCAATAGACGTTCAATTTAAATTAAACCGATTTAAACGATTTTCTAGGCGTTTTAATTTGTACCGGACAAACGGTAAATCCAATTGACACGAAATTTGAAACCTTACAATAATATCACATTACGGATCCGATGAAATTGGTTTCGTCGAAATCCGAGACTTTTTGAAAAATGGTTATTTTAACTCGCCAAATTAATATTAAAAATAATTCGATGCGTTTCGAGCTGCCACGATCAAACGATAGCTCCGATTGCTACGAAAATTGAAATCCGGTAATAACTAACTATTACGGATCCAATGGAACTGGTTTCGTTCAATTCTGAGACTGTTCAAAAATTGACTATTTTCACTAGTCGATTTAAATATTAAAATATTAAATTTTCACAAATAAACTTTTAATTCGATTTTAAAAGTTCTAAAATATCGTTCTAACTCCAACATGATAAAATAAAATTTTACAAATCATTTTCAATCATATTTAACTCAATTTTCAATTATTTCCATAATTTAACGTATTAAATTATCGATTTAATTATTCAATTAAATCCAATAATTCAAATAAAAATTTATTTGACTTATAAATTCACTTATTAATATTTAAAATTAATTAAATATTCAAATTTTAATTATCAAAAATTCTGGGTCGTTACACATTTAGAAAAATATGGGTTTGAAGGCTAGCCATGCACATTTATTTTTAGAGAGCTAAAGCAATGTCGTTCGTTCGTTTAAGCGATTGAAATTTAGCCGTTAAAAACAAGGAAAACGCATCAGTGTCTAGACTTTTTGTTTTATACGTATTAATTTATTTCCTCTATTTTTAAACGTCATAAATTATTAAATGTTAACTTTAACCATTGTCTATTCATTCTAATTAATTTCCATCAATTGCAAATTTAATTCCCTTTACAATACATGTTTATTTTTAAATTCAAATGTTCCTAATTAATGTAAATTAATTTCCTTTAATTACTTATTTGATTAACATTGCCCACTAATGTTAATTAATTACCTCTAATTGCTGAGTCAATTAATTTTCTTTATGACGCGCGTCTATTTCGAAATTCAAACACGCGTTATTTCTGGAATTTATACGTGCATATATTTATAGACAAATATATTTACGCACATTTACACATATGATTATTTTTCGATACGGAACTTCGAACGTCAATAGTTTTTCATACGAAGTCCGTACAAGACATATTATATATGTAAATTAATCAGAAAATCGCCATGAACAAAATGGTACAAGTTTCGAGGCCATATTCTGACAATTTCAAGAACGATTATTTCATTGTTTATAATTATTTGATTATTTAATTATCTAAAAATGTGGGGTGTTACGTCCCACTTCCAAACCATTACTATTCAAAATCCTCCACTACAAATCATATCTTCATCATAATCCTCATTTTTTTGTCAACTCCTCTACCATTGCCATACTAAGATTGCACTTGACCATCTACCTATCAACTACACAATTTACTTCTGTGCGCACTATTTCAGTGCACATCAAATACTCTACCTGAAACAAACATTACCGCCATCAATACCAAGCAACTTCCCCTATACACAGCCATTTCCACCATCCTCTGCCTGCATACATCACTTTCCTTCCTCTACCAATTGCCTCATCCAACTGCTACTCCATCAACTTCCGGCAAATACCATGTCTGACCAACAATATACACACAGCAAACCCTTCACCTACAAAACCACCACTTCATATGTCACCGCACATACAACAACTAGATACTTCAAATACCACCATAACTTCATCCATCAACTGAACTCCTCACATTCCATCACTTCTCAGATCACTAACCGTCAAATTGAAACCTTCGGCAGCCCTGCAACCGACGACCTCCAACTAGCGTCGACCAACTTACCGATCCCCAAACGCGAACTACCAATGCGATTTCCAAATAAAATCCACCACTGTCGACATTAATTCGCAATCTTCTCCTAACCCTAAAAGCAGAACCAATTCGACAAATCAAGCGTAACCGCAATCAAACTTATCAATCCCTTCTATTGCCTTAATCAAGCCTCGCGGACTCCGAAAACTCTCATGATTTCTTTATGAAATTCGCCTCAATTTCATATATTTTTTATGGAGAGAGAATGGGGAAATAATGTTGGTATAATTCGATTTAGAGTTATTTAAATTAGTTTGCAATTGGGTCGAGTGGGTTGTCTTTTCTTTTTATTATTTTGTTTTGTTTAGTTCCATTTTCCTTTTTTTAAGTCCGTTTACCTTTCTGTTTTTCCATTTTTTTTAAAAAAACATTTATCAGGTTTTGGAATGAGCTATCTTGTTTTGTTTTGTTACTGTTGAGTTGAAGTTATTTGTTTTGTTTTGTTTTAAAAGTTGAGTTGTTTTGTTTAGTTAGATTTTCATTTTTTATTTAATTCTTCTCGATCTAAAAAAATATTAAAAGAAAACTGTATATATATATTGTTTTTAGTTTCAAGTTGCAAAAGGAAGAATGCTAGTTCGCTCTGCTTGCCAAATTGCTTGCTTAAAAAAATTACTGCTTTAAAATAAATTGCTAATAATTCTGTACGCTCTAGTATCATGCTCTCATCTCTTGTTTTTATTTTCTTTGCATTGTTGGTTATTTGCATTTAAAAAAAGAGAAAATTTCAAAAAAAAAAAAATCAAATTTCATTTGTAGTTGCATTGTTAAAATCACATTTAATTTTAGTTTTGCATTCATACCATCTTATTTTCTTTTCTAAGAGCAATACCAAAATACACATAAGGTGGGGGTTTTTGTCACCCATGTCTTGACCCACATATTGCAATTTATCTTAGAAAATTGACTAATAATAATAGTTAGACATTTGACTTAAGCGAGTCACGAGATCACCTAGGGATTAACTGTATCTTGACAAGTTGTCCTCTTTTGAAAATTTATTTACTTGGTGTCTAGGCTACGGCAGAGTAATAATCATATATAAATATTACAGCGATTCGTAAAGATTATATACTAATTGTTTCTCTGAAGGTACTTAAAACTTCGGTTGCATTGCTATGGTGATTTATAGTGCATCGATAACTCCTATCCGTTATCCGGTTAAGAAATATTTTATTGGATTAAGATAAAGTGTGATTGTACAATTTTGGGTTAGGAACTACTAAGGATGGAAAATTTGTAATTAAGCCCTTCTATTCATTTGGTTGCATTAGTTCATGCATATTTAAAAAAAAAAAAAATTTCAAAATCTAAAATAAAAAAATTGTAAATTTTCCTTAACTTAGTTTTTTCTTTTAAGCAAAAAAATCTTTTTAAATCTTTTCCTTCGAAATTTTTCAATCCAAATCAAAAATTCAAAAAAAATCTTTTCAGAAATAAACAAAAACGTATAAAAGGAAAAAAAATTGAAAATCCGAAATTCATAAAAAAACAAAGAAAAAAAATCAGATTTCGCTTTTGAAAAATAAATTCCCTTTGTTAAATATTTTTCCTTTACAATCAAACACATTTTTGAAAATGTTTGAATTTCCCTACTCGTAAGAATTTTATAATAGTTGTGAAAATCAATATAAACCATATAGTTTCACACCAAAATCTTATGGATATTTTAATAACAATTATTGTACGAACAATTCGAATTTTGCACCACAAAGTTTTCAAAATGATGACTAACCCTCAACTCTTGGTAATAATATTGAAACGATTTGGTCTTTACTTGAACAACGAAATAAAAAGATAAATAACTTGAGAAATCTATGTAATAACTCAAGTCAAGGATTTCAAAATAATCAAAATTTGAATTCACTTCAAAATTCAAATGATTTCGATTATAACTCATGCCAATACAACTTCGAACTCCAAAATGAACTTCAACGTAAAAATAGAAATGTGAACCACTTTTTAAATGATTTGGCAATGAGAATAATTTCAATTATGGTGCAATGGACAATTTTTGTTCTTAACAATTTCAAATTGAAAATTCTTAAATTAATAATTATAAATTTGGTTTTGTTGAGCAAATGGACAAAATTCACAAAAATCACAAGGATTTGTTGTTTGAAACCTACATGAAACAATGTAAGCAACATAATCAAACCCAAACATGTGACGAGTCAAATAATAATCCATCTTTTACCAAAATTGACCATTTTCAAATAACAACTTTTGAAAATGACAGTCTTAATGAAGTTGTTGAAAATACAGTAATTGAGTTGGATTTCAGTTCTTTTGAAAGTATGAAACCAATTTAAAATTCGATCTTCCTTTTTCATATTTTATAAAATTGAATGCAACAACTTTAGATTTTGAAATTGGTACACGTAATGAAGTTGTTGACAATTCAGCGAAGGAAGATGAATTTAGTGAACACAAATATTTTGGACTTTTCGAAGATGAGTTGTATTCTGAAGGGGTAGATTTAAATTACCATTTTGATTTTAAAATCAATAATTTTAAAGAATTTGTCAATAACGAGTTTGAATTTGGTGAAATAAACTTGAACTTCAACCAATTGTTCTATCTACCCCAAAAGCCATCGAAAATAAAACAACTCGTATGATTTTTAATAAAATGACATTCGTTTTTTCAAATTAACATTCAACTTTGAAATCTTTTATGGTTTGGTTTTCTGTGCTTAAGTTATGTCTCTCATACTTGACAAGACAAATGAATTGGTCTTTGAAAGATCGTTTCATTTACTCTTTAATAATGTATTTTATGGTGTCGTGTAAATAATAATCGTTTCATTTTCATGTAAATATAGGTCATATTTTTATTTTTATTTTTCTCCTTTTCACATGGGTTGACTGTGGGGACACGGTCAAAATCAAGTGTGGAGGGGTGTCTCATGTTCATTTTTAATTTTTCATGGTTTATTTTTTCTTTTTCTTTCCAAAGTAAAAAAACTAAATAAAAAAGCAAAAAAACCCAAAACAAATTTTCTTTTAGTATTTTGATTTACTTTTAAAAAAACACTAGAGGATAAATATATGTTTTTGGTTATTAAATTGAAATTTTTAAAAATTTATTTGTTTCAAGAAAAATAAAAATAATGTTTGATTACAAGTAACTGTGGTTTAACTAGTATATAGGAAGATTTATCGGTGATAATTATGGAGTATATCCTAATTAAAATCTTTGTTTAAAAGAGTTGTTGATTTAAAGTAAAGGCTATAACATTTTGATCTTCTAAGTTAAGTGGTGCTAAGATGATTTTGTGAAACTCTCTCTTACAAAAAATATATGTATAACATAAAAAAATGGTTTTTGTGAAAATAAGAAACATCTAGAGTCATGTGTTCACACGCAAGTGTGTACACTCGCCATGCCTTATACCCTTCTCACATAAGCCTGAAGGCAGTGCAGGATCGATATATCTGGCCTTGGTTTATCCGAGTTAGGTGTATGTAAATATTTTTAAAAATAAGTTACCACCTAGAGTCATGTGTTCATATGCAAGTGTGTACACTTGTCATGCTCTGTACTCTTCTCACATAAGCCTAAAAGGTAGTGCATGATCGATGTATCTGACCTTAGTTTGTGTGATTAGGTGTGTAAATAATAATAATGTTAAAACTTTTCAAAAATAGAGAGAGCAAGCAATTAAATTCAAGCATATTTTCACTTATTTGATTCGATTTGTTATTCAAAAGAAATAAAAATATCACTTTGCTAAACTTAGATAATCAACTAAAGGATCCATTTCATAGTCGCACTATATAATCAACCCAATAAACTATCAAATTAGAGTCCAACTGTGATATTAACTTAATTTTTGTTGGATGTTTTGATGAGTAAAATGACCAAAATTTCATGATGTTGACAAAAATTTATATTTAACTTATTCCTATCAATTTAAAAGTAAATTCATCATTTGTAAATATTTTCAAAACTTGCATTCATATCTTTGTAAATAAACCTTGCATTTAGGAATTGTTTATGTTGCATTTGGATTTTGTAGGTAGTATCCGCTGAAAACCCTCACAAGACAACACTCGTCCTACTAGGGACACCTAGAGGTTTAACAGCTTATTTCATACGCTCAATGCAAACTTACTCCCTATGAAAACAGATTTATTTTGGTTTTTCTTTATTCGAGGACGAATAAAAAGATTATTGTGGGGTATTTGATGTGCACGTAAAAATGTATATTTATACTCACATATTTAATCTTGTTCTAATTAAATAATGAACATATTAGGGTATTTTTACATGTTTTTACCAAAATCCAAATACCATCAAATCATCGTTCATTCATCTTCATTTAGGGGCTAAATGGTAATTTTGTGCATGTATAAATATTGAGAATATTCATTTGCACATTTTAGTTTTATTTGTAGGAATTTGGATGGTGGAAATATGAAGAAATCTTCATGGAAATATGCATGCACAAAGGATGGAAGACAAATGAAGATGGAAATAAATGCATTCATGTAATCATGGAGGAGCCCACCTACCCATTAACCTATGGACCACAATTAAAAGCTAATGAAAATTAAAATCACATGCACATGTTCATGAAAGTTTAAAGGCATATTAGTAGAGATTAATTACATGCTAATGATAACTTGGAGGCCACACTTCCTAAGGAGCATTTTGGATAGTCCTCTAAAATATGGATTAGGGTTTTAGGCATGTATAAATACCCCTTATGTTTCATGTAGAGAGTTCTTACCACTTTCTCTTTAGTTTAGTTGTAGCATTTAAAAAAACTCTCTTTCTCTCTTTAATGGCTTATTAGCCTTTTCCTCTTATGTACTTCTATTTATGCAATTTGATTTCATGCTCTTTTAATCATTGTTCTTTACTTTATGCAATTAATGTAGTTTTATTTCTTGCAAGTAGAGTAGATTTATTTACATGCAAATTAGTTAGCTCTCTCTTTTTCTCTTGTTTATTTTTATGTTGCAATCTACATTTGTTGAAATGATAACAAATATGAGAAGCTAAACTCCTTCAATTTAGGGGTAATGAAGCTCTTTTAATCATGTAGATTCAACATATTTGCTAATTTATGATCTCTTTATGTCTTAATAGAAATTTTTGATGTGGTAAAATTTTTATTGTTAAACTTTGAAATTGATAGCATATGTTGTTGACACTAAATAGGCTATTCTTAAACAAACATAAATACAAATTACCTCTTCATCTACATATGATTTTGGTAATGAAGTGGATTTTAGAATCGAAATTTGATGGTCTATATTATAATTCAGTAAATAGATCATACTTAGAATAGATTTTATTTTTAATTTCATTATCATTTTCATGAGAGTTGACAAGTAGTTTGAATGGTGTGTTAAAGTTTGATGGTTTATGTTGCTAATTAATAGCACAAATAGACCATATTTAGGATAAACACATCAACAAAATTCACAATTGACTAAAAAGAGATATCATAATTTCATTATGTTGATTTATGTGATCATGAAAAGAGAATTGCCTCTAAATTTCCTTTTACTCTCGTATTTTTATTCACTTTCTTTTTGTTATTTTTTAGCTTAAAACAACTTTTAGCTTTGGGTTAATTTGATTGAGTAGAATTTAAACCACTTCAATTCTCTGTGGATCAACCTGTACTCGCCACATATTAAAATTGTACGTCGTGCACTTGCGGTTATTTTTATCACATAACCTTATGGTGGTTTTCTAATGCGATAGAAAATTTGTCATCGAACAATATCCCAAGCCATGATAAAGGAAGAGGGTTGTGATAGGCTTGGCGAGCCAACATAAAAAACATAGCATCTCTTATGAAAATGGAACCTAATTATATTTCGTTGGGACGTAACCCTCTTACGATGTGCCATATCGAGGCTCGGGTATGGTGATATGTGAGAAAGGGCTGGATCGTTACTCCTTTAGTGGTGTGCCATATCGAGGCTTGGGTATGGTGATAAATATGCAATGGTTGGGTCGTCACTCCCTTGGTATCGCGCTACGTCGATTCCTCGATGTAGTGATAAATGAGAAAGGGTCTTCGCACTTTACTCAGCGGTGCGAGGGGAAAGGAAGCTAGTCGATGGAAGTAGGATTTAGTTAGATAGTTGGAATGTAGGATCCTTAACAGGAAAGTTAAGAGAGATAGTTGATACTATGACTAGGAGACATGTAAATATCTTATGCATTCAGTATATCAAATGGATAGGCCAGAAGGTGAAGGAGGTGGAGAACACAGGCTTCAAGTTATGGTACACGGAAAAAAGAACGTAACAAGAAAGGGGTAGGCATCTTAATTGACAAGAACCTTAAAAATAGAATAGTCGACGTTAGGAGACAAGGGGAAAGAAACATTCTAGTCAAGGTGGCAGTTGGTGATAAGGTTCTGAACGCCATTAGTGCTTATGCCCCATAAGTAGGCCTAAGTGAAACCGTCAAGAGAAATTTCTGAGAAGAGTTAGATGTCTTAGTTAGAGATGTGCCTATTAGCGAGAAACTTTTCATAGAAGGAGATTTCAACGGCCATGTTGGTACAGCTAGTGGGGGTTTGAGAGAGTGCATGGTGATTTTGGATATAGCAAAAGGAACCAAGAAGGATAAGAAATATTGAATTTCGCTATTGCTTATGACCTCAGGATAGCTAATACCTTCTTTAGAAAGAGACAATCGCACTTAGTTACTTTCAGCAGTGGCCAACACTCTAGAAGATTGACTTTATCCTTACTAGAAGAGATGACAAACGAGCTTGTGTAAATTGCAAAGTTATACCTGGAGAATGTGTCATATCACAACATTAGCTTTTGATATCTAAATTTCATCTTCGAATACGTGTTTGACAGGATAAAGGAGCCAAGATTAGCCAGAAAAAATGGTGGAAGCTCAATGGAGATGCATCATGGGTGTTTAAGAATAGAGTAACGAGAGAAGGGGCATGGAATATGGAAAGAGAAGAAAATGACATGTGGATGAGATGACAACGTGCATTTGGAAAGTAGCTACTGAGATGTTTGGGATAACGAAAGGAAATAAACGCAAACCTAATGATTCATGATGGTGGAACAATGATGTGAAAAAGGTCATCAAAGAGAAAAAGGAATGCTATAAATGCGTACATCATCAGAGGAGCAAGGACGGCATGCACAAGTACAAAGTGGCAAAGAAGAACGCAAAGAGAGCGGTGAGTGAAGTAAGGGGTTGGGCATATGAAGATCTATATCAAAAGCTAAGTATGAAGGAGAGTGAAAAAACATCTATACGATAGCTAAGCTCCATGAGAGGAAGACGAGAGATTTCAGCAAAGTTAAATACATCAAAGATGACAATAATATACTTTAGGTAAAGGACGATGAGAGAAAAAATAGATGGAGAGATTATTTCATTAAGCTATTCAATGATAAAGGTGATAGCACTACAATCAAGCTGGACGACTCTTTTGATGACACCAGCAGACATTTTTTTGGAGAATTCAAGAGTTCAAGGTAAAAAAGGCGTTAAGACGGATGAAAATGGGCAAGGCATCGGAGCCTGATGACAACCCCATTGAGGTGTGGAGATGCCTTGGAGATGTAGGGATAACATGGCTAACTAAATTGTTCAATAATATTTTAAAATCAAACAAGATGCCAGATGAGTGGAGGAGAAGCATATTAGTTCCAATTTTTATGAATAAAGGAGATATTTGAAGTTGCACAACCTATAGAGGAATTAAGCTTATGATTCATAAAATGGAGCTTTGGGAGAAACTCACTGAACATCATTTAAAAAGGATGACAAGCGTTTCAAAAAACCAATTTGGTTTCATGCCTGAAAGGTCGACTGTAGAGGCGATTTTCTTGATAAGACAACTTATGGAGAGGTTTAGGGAGCAAAAAAGGATCTACGTATAATATTTATCAATTTGGGGAAAGCTTATGAGAAAGTACCGAGAAAGGTTATGAGGTAGGATCTGGAAAAGAAGAGAGTCCCAACAAAGTACATTACCCTTATCAAGGATATGCACGATGATGTTGTGACTAATGTCAGAGCATGTGAGGGTGAAACCAGTGACTTTCCCATTAACGTAGGATTACATCAAGGGTCATCTTTGAGCCCATACATTTTTGCCCCAGTGATGGATGATGTAACAAAGAGTATACAGGGTGAGATTCCTTGGTGTATGCTCTTTTTTGATGATGTTGTGCTAATTGACGAAAGTAGGATTGGGGTTGATTGACAACCGGAGCTGTGGAGACATATTTAGAATCAAAGGGTTTTAGGCTTTGTAGAAATAAAATAGATTATATGAAGTGAGAGTTCAGCAGTGTCAGGTCAGAGGACGAAGATGTCACTTTGACAGGACAAGTAGTGCCCAAGAAGGAATCCTTTCAATATTTAGGATCAATGTTGCAGTATGATGGTGAGACTGATGAAGATGTTAATTTTAGAGTACGAGCGGGATGGGTGAAATGGCGACAAGCATCTGACATTCGCTATAACGGGAAAGTCCCACAGAAGCTTAAAGGAAAGTTCTACAGAATGGCAATTAGGCTGACAATGTTGTATGGTGCAGAACGTTGGCCTACTAAAAGCCAGCACGTCCAGAAGATAAGTATAGCAGAGATGTGTATGCTGCGATAGAGCTATGGTCGTATAAGAAGAAACCGAATTAGAAATGATGATTTACATGACAAACTTGGAGTAGCACCAATTGAGGAGAAGCTAGTCCAACACCACTTAAGATGGTTTGGACATCTCCAATGGAGGCCTCCCGATGCACCTGTGCGTATTGGAATTATAAACCGCGTCGAATGCTCAAAGAGAGGAAGAAGTCGACCAAGGTTGACATGGGAGGAAGTAGTAAAAATGAACTTGAAAGATTGTAATATATCCGAAGAGCTGGTGTTGGACAAGAGCGCGTGGAAGTTAACGATCCACATACCAAAACCATGAGCTAGGATTTTTTTTCTTATGGTGGTTTAGGGGTAGTGTTATAACTTTTAGATTATAGGACTAGTGAATAGCATTCTACGACGTAGTGTTTGGTCTTCGGTCAATATATTACCACTAGTACCATTATTACTATTAGTATTATTATTATTATTATCATCATGGTTTTTTATTTTTATTTTTCATTTTATATATTTTTATTTTATTTTTATATTTATTTTTATTTTGCTTGGTTATTATTACAATTATTATTATTATTATTTGTTTACTTATTTGACTTTATCTTATTATTATTATCATTGTTTTATTATTGTTGTTGTTGTTATTATAACTTTTAAACTGACTTTGTCATTTAGTTTTGGGTTCCATCTCTAGCCGACCCCAACTTGTTTGGGAATGATGGCTTAATTGTTGTTGTGTTGTTGTAGAGACTACTACTAGTCAATACTTTCCAGATTCATACACATGCGATATTAATTTAAGTTATCAATCATAGAATATATGGATAGGGTTTTATAATTAATTACATGCATATAATTAAGCCTAAAACTCCAAATAATTGAATTCAGGCATACAAGGAACAGATTTACGAAATAAATCCAATATATATAAAAGATATAATTTTTCTATTCACCTTTTTAGCTTTCCAAATCTTTAAATCTAATCCTGTTATTCCGGTTTGAATTCCCTGAGTACATACACTGCAAGCATGCATATATTTATCAGAAATCAAGATTAGAGAAGAAATTTGGATTCAATTTAGATTTGATTCGGGATTTATAATTTACCTTGCTTTGACAATCTGATTCAACCATATTCTTCTTCTTAATTTCCTCTACTTTTTCCCACTTATATATACATATATAAACTATAATATTATTTAGAACTAGGAATCTTGTGGAGAAGGAAAAATGACGGAGCTTCGCCGTTGTTTCAGAAAATATGAGAAGGACGGTGAGGGTTTAGGCCTGTACTTATAGTTTAAACTAATGCCAGCCGTTAGATTAAATTATTTTAAATCTGGGACCATGTCAAAATTTATAGCCAACAACTCACACGATCGATCGCCATCCCCTTGCGGTCGAGTGGCCCAAGTTAGGGGTCGATCGGTCATTATTTTTTGTTAATTACATGTTGTTAGTAACGTTTTCTTATTTCATTCCTTATACGACCTAATTTATATAGTTTATTTCTACTTTTCATTAATGTTAACTTACTTAAACGCTGATTAACCATTAATACTAGTTGATGTTAATTTATTTTTTAATTACATTTTATTTCCTTAATCACATATATAATTATTTTTGATCTAAAAACTTCAAACGTCGATAATTTTTTCGTTTGAACTTTGATCGAAAAATTTTAAACATGAAAATTGATTAAAGCTGCCACAAACCCAACAATGCAAGTTCGAAACCAAACTCTGAAATATAAAAAAATCTATTTCTCGTCGTTATTATTTATTAATTAATTTCTTTTTAATAAAATAAATTTTCGGGGCGTTACACATTCCCCCCTTAAAAGAATTTTGTCCCCAAAATTCGTTAAGGACTGAATCACTAAATATAATACGCAATCATTCTAAACTATCCAACCAATTAGTGTACAACTAATTTTTCGACCAATCATGCACAAGTGCATATGTATCACAACATATATGATATGCATACTAAGCAATTCTAAATAGGCGCCTCCTATATGAATGTATTTTTTAACGCAATTTTGAAAATATGGTGCAAACTACCTATATATACTTGCAGTTCTATATGTATGCAAATTTTAAGAATCAAAATTTTGTTTTCAAATTTTCTCACACTCTATGAGTAGAAGTATAGTTCAACAAATGTTTTATCCAATCCCCACCATCCAAAGTCCTAGCACAACATTACTAACATTCAATGTTGTGAAAAATCCAGTTTTCTAAACATATTTTCTTTATGCCAGAAAATGGTTTAGACGGAGAATTCTATATTTCCATCATTCTCTTATGTACCCTTCTTCCACGTACCCGAAACCTTCTCTTAAGCCTAGATATTCTTTTCCAACCTTTCCCAGCAAAGTCCGCGTAAGTAAATTTTATTTTAAATCTTTAAATTTTTAAAACAAAGTTATTTTAAAACAAGTTTTGTCCACCTACCGACAAGATATGGAGAAAGAGATTTCATAGCTAAATAAGTTTTTCCCTTATCACTAACTATATTTTTATGTCACTGTCATTTATGCTGCGCAATAAAATTCATACTTGCTAACCCATCAACTTTTTCTCTATGCTAAGCATATTGCATTTCTAAAGTCGGAAATTTTCGTCATTTTCTTCTCAAAATCTTTTTAATTTTGAAATTTTGAAATATTTGGAAGAATTTTAAAAAAAATTAAATTCCATCATCATTTTTTTCAAAACTTTTCATAAAAGTATTTTAACTCTAAAATCGTGAATTTTGAACAAAACTTTCAAAGTTATATTTATATTTTTTTCTCAAAAAATTATTGCAACATCCTACGCAGTTAGGGTTTAGTCGATAATTTAACGTCCATAATGAACTTTGTTCTATTACGCGGTAAATGTCAATTTCAAAAACTTCTCTTTTAATTTTGAATAACAACCAGAACACGTGTTCATTTATAATTTTAGTTTTTAATGCGTAGGGTTGGTGACCCGTGGCTCTGCAACATTCTTTTCTTGTGCTTCGTTTGCCAAATTTTATCTCCTAAAACTTTACTACTTTTTCGGACTTAACATAAATTTTCTTTTAGTGGTTAATTAAAAAAATTTCCTAATTTGATTTGACTCTTCGTTCGGAATAGTGAAATGGGACCCTGTGTATAACTTATGGTCTTTCCCTATTCTCTTTTCTTTTGCATTATTTAAGTGTCTTTACTGAAATTTTCTTGTTTTATTGTTTTCCATATAATATTGTGGCCGGCCCAAAAAAAGGGACATTTTTCATTAATATCGAATTTGTTTTTATACAAATAAAAAGAACTAATGCTTACAATCAAAACTTAAAAGAAAACAAATACTAGAAGGAAATAACTACTATTATCACAAATATTACTGCTACATAAGGGCTGGGAGATGGTCCTCTAAGAGAGCTAGAACCACAACCGAAATATCGAAGCATGGACGCTATCCATCCAAGCTCGTGACTCTAGTGCTGCTACTCCTCCCGTATCTCCTGTTGTTGTGTCCTAATCTCCTGTAGCTCGACCTCAATCCACGTTTAGGACTCTCGGATCGCTCTATGCTCGAGGGTCTGATGCTACTGCCTTGCGACCTGCTGATCTAGCCAAGGAGCTCATTCCATGTGGGCTTGCCCCGCCTCCTACTTTTGTCGTGCTTCAAAATCCATAGGCAGCTCCTCTATACTCATCCTTCTAAGGGAAGGCCTATACAATGGTGCATATATCTTCTTCTGTGTCAACTCCCGTATAAAGATAACTCTAAACTGTCGAATGACGAGAGTGAAAAGATGATAGTATGATAGGTAGCTCCTCCGAGTCCTTGCACTTGGGCTTGCATAATGGACCATGATCGCCTTGGCCCAATTCACTTGAATACCACCAATAATGGCATAGGTGGCCTTCTGGACAAAGGGGTAGATTTGGTCGTAACTCCCCATCTTAGGGATAAAGTTGTACTGGACAATGCGGGTGACCAAACTTTTGGCTTGATCCCGAAAGTTTTCTATCTGCCAGATGCATATCCCCTAATGAAAAATCTGTTGAAAAGTGGCGGGATTAATGGTCTCGATATCCCCTAAATCTTCTCCTGCTATGGAGATATGCAAGATCCTATCGAACAGCTTATTAGTCATCTGAATCTCGACTCCCTTGATTTTAGATGTGAAGTTGGTCTCGTTCTCATCGAACACGGATACCAAATTAACATCAAACAAACGCACGCATCTTAGACAATACTCCTGCTCGAAAGTGACGTGGCTAAGGATGTGGGGCGATCCTGTAGCTGCAAACAGATCTTCCAAAGCGTAGGTGACGAAGTCTTCGAACTTCACTGGACGCCCCTATAGTAATGTTAAGCTTGCTGATTCTTCGTAGCTTATCACAATTTTCTTATGATTCAGGAGCCATGCAATCTCCTACGGGGTCAAACCAGGGTGCCGGGCAGAGAGGCTACTACGTGGAGGGAAATGATTTGGGTTTAGATCCGAATCTGGGGATTAGCAGTTGGTTGATTTTTAAGGTAGTGGAGCTGCCGCGTCACTACCTAGGTGTCGTCGGGGATGGACGTCGTTCGTACAAGTATACTAGGAGTGGTCAGCGGGTATAAGGGAGAGAAGGAAATCACTATCACTTTGAGGAAGGAGGAGGGTTTGCTGAAAAATGAAGACAACTCGAATGGACGCTAAATATAATGCTCCAGAACAGTGACCGGTCGACTGCTATTTTGGGGGCGGTCGACCACTATCGGTCGACTGCTTACGCTAATTTTGGGTCAGTTTGGACCTGAACTCTTTTCGTGTCGAATTTAATATTACTTATTAACAATAAACTGTCATTGCTTTTTTCTATCTCCATCTTCTCTGTCTTCGCTATGGATGCTCTGAGAAATTCCTATCTACCCATTGTGATGCATCTGCCTACTACTTTGTTAAATTTTCTTCAGATTTTTAATCTTCTTTCCCATTATATTTACCCCAAATTAACATGTACCACTTCCTATTGTCAACCCTTAAACGGATCTTATTAAAAAAATCATCTCAAAAAAAATCAACGGGATGTATATGTTCTACTATTTTTGTTAAAAGAATTAACCTTTTATAAAAACCTCTTTTCTACAAAAATTTGTGATTTAACTAATTTTAATTTCTACTAAATTTTTTATTTAATTATGACATAGATATTTTATTTTATTTATTTATTTCGAAAATTTAATATTTACTTACTTTTTAAAATAAGGTTTCTCTACTTTCAAGTAAATCCTTTGAAAATCATTTCAAATATATTATTTACATATTTTCTCAAATATTTTTATGTTAAATCCTTTTATGTAGGGTCGGACTTAAAGTAGTTTTACTTTTCTCTTATTTTGGACTATTCTTCTTTTCTACTTACTGACATATCTTCTCTTATAATAATAAAAATCTGGTTACCATCTTGGAGTGATTACTACGAACCTTCTTTTAGTAACTTACTTCTTCCAGATATCTGCAACATATAGATTCTTACTTTTCCCTTATTTAAATTAAATATAACCATCAATCGGCAATCCGATGTGGATCAACAATCATTGGGCTATCCGGGCCCAACTAGGGGTTCACATACTATCCAGCTTCAAAGATCTTTCATATATCGCGCTCATGCTCTTCTTAAGTCAACGTCTTTCCAGACAGCCTATTTTCCATTGGGTAATTAGGGTAGGTGTATTTCTTCAACTTCACCCATTGTTCTGACTCATGATCAACTTATCCATCTTTTAGAGTATGTTTATAGCTACTCTATAGTCGGAATATATAGAATTTGACGTATAATATATTTATAATTATACGTAAAAATACAAATACGTTCACTCAACATTTCCTAATTTTCAAGATTGACTAACCTAAACTTTGATACCAAATACAACAACACATACCCTAGTAGGCATGAATTTTCGCTAAATCGAAAACCTTGGTCCACCAAAGTACGAATCGTTGATTTTTAGTATTCTGTGAATAAACAGATGCATATCATGACACTACCGATAAAGTCATAGTGAAATGGTAAAGTATAATAAAACATATAGTTACTGACCAAATTTGACACTTCTAAATCAAGTGTCTTTGTCAGTGTCAAGCATGCATAAGGTAATTTATCCTTCCACTATTCTCACCTTGCACCAGTACCTATCCCACTAAAACTATCATGTGGATTGTAATGAGGAGGGGGTTAGAATAACGTTCTGGTGACTGGTAAATTGCACATTTTATATATAACACTAGTTTTATGCCGATTGTCTTTCATCACATGTCATTTTTTTATTTTACTTAGTCGTCTCAACTCCATGTATGCGAACGATACGCCCATCTATCCAAAGTAGACCATAACTATACACGTGTGTGTGTGTGTGTATATATATATGAGTACCACGGTCCCCCTTGGGCCAAGTTACTATCCGTGCTAGTATCTATGACTGAACATCTCGTTAGGATCCATCATCAACGTAGTATCACGTCCTCGTCGTCATGCATACGAAGGAAGTCCTATAATACCTAATAAGGGCATAACAATTGTTTAGATGTATTTTATCTCATCTTGGGGATTTACCTAACTACTTCATATTATGGACTCAACTCTACGGACTATTAAGGACTCGGCTCCTCGAACTACCCTAATCATTTAAAAGATCTCTCTTAAAAGTTATCTAGCCTTACCTTATCTAGCCTTACCTCGTAACAAAAAACTAGAAAACAACTGCGGTTATGCATGACCTAAACGTGATCTACACTAGTAGGAGGTGTAACCCATTATGCATAACCCTCTTTTTTCAGCTAACCGCTCACGTCGATAAAGTTCTCGATCTATGTACGGCTCCAACTCCCTAATATGGTACCAAAAACACTGACATAACGTCAAGCTTGCTCACCGTCCAATTTAGATTGCTTAATGGAAATAAGGTAATACGTCCTAAATGATTGAAATAGACTCTTCTTGGGTATTCCTTCACCTCGATGCAAACGTATAATTCTATGGGTCCTACAATCAGATATGTCCCACATCAGTATAATGTATACACAACTACGGGTAGCCCCTTGTTTTGGGTAGACTTCTGCTGCGTAACACTATTGAACTAGCATTTCCAACTCATTTTAATGATTATGTCATTCTTACTAAGCTTTAGCTAACTTTAATAATTCACACATATCAGAAACGTATACATGAGGCTACGTGTATACATATAATACGTATGTATGTGGATGTGTGTGTCCGTATGTATGTATATTCATTTCTATTTCATTATTAAACCTCTAATTTTCAAATACTCATATACAGTTATTTTTATTTAACTGACTCCTTGTTTCATTAATTTGGTTTAATATCATTCACGGCTTCCCTTGAACTTAAAAGATTTAAGTATCTTTTACTATTTACTTTCTTCACTTATTATTGAATCTTTATTTCTATCCTTTTTAACCCTTATGATCCGTTTTTTTAGTGGACCTCCCATGCCCGCATATTTTGTGCACTTCTTGCCTTTATTCATTTTATTTCTTGTCTACCTTTATATCGTTTACTATTTGATTTCTACCTTATCCTTATTGCATATATATATACACACATACATGCACACACGTATACGTGTGTGTGTATGTATATATAATTTACAATTTAACTGTTATTATTATCACAACTATAATTCTTTAATTCATACTAAGGATTTATGTATTTTAATGAATTGGAATCACATCTCCATCAAAAGGAAAGGTTAACACTATAAATCTCTATATCTTGTCCAAAAAGGGAATTTATGCTACTTTTAGAATTATAAGGAATTATATTTTTGTAATCATTAAAATAGACAGTATATATAAGATAAATACACCTATTTTATACATCTCTTTCTTTTAAGCACATTCCTTGTTATTTCAAACTATATACTTCTATTTACAAATCAAAACTTAATAATCAATAGAAATTTACATTGTAGTACCCAACATTCCAACAAATTAAAATAGTACTTAAATCCCAATAATTTATTGCGTTAAATCTAATTTACATTTATTTGCATAAACCATTTAACCGACAAATCAGAAACTACTACATAATTTACCAAATTTAGGAACTACTACTACCCAATACTTTCCAAATTCATATACACACAATATTAAGTTTAAGCTATCGATACTAGAATTGGCACGTGCTTCGCACACGGGCTGTTTATATTATTGTAAACGAAAAGCAAGGGCATTCTCGGAATTTCAAAACGACGTCGAGTAAATTAATCCAACGAATTTTCTTTATTAGTAGTAGAGATGTATGTAGGGTTTTAGAATACACTACGTGCATATAATTAAGTCTACATTAAATCCAGGCATACAAGGAACGAATTTACAACGACATAAATCCAATACTATATAAAAGCATATAATTTTCCCACTCAACTTTTTAGCTTTCCAAGTCTCTAGATTCAATCCCTGTCATTCTAGTTTGACTCCCCGTATTCTCCATATTTGAATACATATAAAGCACATACATATATCTATCAGAAATCAGATCAAAGAAGAGGTTAGAATTCAATTTAGATTTAGATCTAGATTTATAACTTACCTTGGCTTTGATGATTTGATTCAAACCCTATTCTTCTTGTCAATTATCCTCTGTTATTCTTCACTTGTATATACATATATAAACTATAATTTTATTCAGAGTTAAGAATTTTGTGGAGAAGAGAAAATGTCAGAAAATATGAAAAGAAAATTGAGGGGTTAGGCTCGTATTTATAGGGGTTCAATCCAGTGCCAGCCATTAGATTAAATTATTTTAAATCTAGACTGTTCGAGCACATCAAAATTCACAGTCGACAACTCAACGCCTGTTATTAAATTTTTGTCAATTACCCATTGTTGTTCATTCCTTATACGACCTAATTTATATAATTTCTTTTTGCTTTTAATTTACGTTAACTTACTTAAAAGCTAAGTACCTGTTAACATTAACTACATTAATTTATTTTGTTAGTTACACATTATTTCCATAATTAAATATATCATTTTTTCTACTTCAATAACTTTTGCATTTGAACTCCGATCGAAAAACTTTATATATGAAAATTGATTAGAAAATCGCAATATACCCAACGGCGCAAGTTTTGTATCCAAATTATGACGGTTGTAATAAAAAATATTTTTCAACGTTATTGTATATTAATTAATTTCTTTTCTAGTAAATAAAATAAAATTATGGGACATTACAGGGAAATTGGATCAATTGAGTATTGAATACTTACAATATTAATTGAACGAACCAAACTTGACCATATGAGATAGGGATAAATAAAAAATTTGAATGTTGAATGAAGGAGATAGTATATTAAAAGAAATAAATTAATGAAATTAGGCAAGAGGTTTTTTAGTCCAAATTTATTATATTCTTAAGCACATCCTTCTCTTCCTTTACATTCATTTTCATTTCAAAACAAAAAAGAACCTACACTATTAAGGTCGGCCACTATTTCTAATAGGAAGAAGAAGAAACGAAAATTAAGTACTAAAGCTTCCATCTCTGAGAATAAAACAGGGATTTTAAACAAGCTTTACACACCTAGGTGAGTAATACCTTCTCTAATTACCTCCAAACCCATTTGGGTTTGGATTTGATGTGTTTGAATATTTTAAATATAGATCAACAGGTTTTAATGATAGTGAAAGTTTTGTCTATGTTTGGTTATTTAAAGATGATGATTTGAGACATGTTTTAGGCTAAAAAATGATTTAATCTTCTCCAAATGTTGTGAAATTTTAATATGATGTTTTTAACATTAAATTAGAAGTTTTTATTTTAAATATTTTTGGTGAAGAGATAATTAATTGTGAATTTTCTAAGTGGAAAAGGCATTTTAGGTATAAATTAATATCTAAAAATACTAAAGTTAAATATTTTAATCCAAAATCTTAGTTGAAGGTAGAAGTTGATGTGTTCAAATTTCAATGAATTTTTTGGAACTTTCCTATTAGTTTTTGAATTATTATGAATTAACTGGCAAGAGAAAAATATACTTTAATTAATGAAAATAATTAAAGAAATCACTAGTTATAGGAGCATTAATTTCGGCTAGACCCAGAGGGCACTGTTATATGATAAAGTAACCAGTAAAATACAAATTATGTCAAAAGTTGTTGCTTTACTTGGGAAAAATATTAGTTTTCCATTCAACTAAGATTTTACCATTTGTGACATGTCATAGCTTTAATTTGAGCACTCGGTAGCTTGAAAGTTAGGCATGTGATGAATCTGTTTTGTAACTCACAATAGTCCTTAAATATGACCTTCGATAGCTTTAGTTTATAACCTACAATTGCTCTTAAAGTTTGACTTGCGATAGCTTTCAAATATGACATGCGAAAGCATGACATGTGATAGCTTTGACATGTGATAGCTTAGCATGTGATATGTTGACATACGTTAAATTGACATGCGATAGATTTGGCATTCGATGGGTTGACATATGGTAGGTTGAAGTGTGATAGGCTTGACATGTGATAGGTTGACTTGCGATAGCTTTATATCGTGGCATGATGTAACTTCTAAAGCTTGACCCACGATAGCTTTAAAATATGACATGCGAACACCTTAGGCTTCGTCTATGATATAGCTCTTAAACTTGGCATACGATAGCTAAGCAACATGAATTATGATAGCTTTGGGGAGTTAGACGCTTAATAGCCTTGGAATTAGACATATGATAGCAAGTGATGCTAAATTCCTTAAGATAAAGAGTAATAGGTTTCATACTGTAGAAACTTGTTTAAGATTGAAGAATGAAGTAAGTATAGAGAAGCTAAGAGACGATAGCTGCATCATTTAAAAGAAATGTCTTGTCTAAAGACGGGAAAGATTTAATCTACTATGAAGATCTAAAGAATGGGTAGGGTGCACAACTAATAATGGAAGAAATGGAATGAGCCCAAGATGCTAGAATATATATAAACCCATGGAGTTGTTGAATGGCAAGGTACCAAGCCTAATGATGTCGAAAATTTAACAATATATGGTACGATGCTAAGACTTGGGGGGTCTAGGGGTTCAATTCAGAAATTTAACTCTAGAAAGAGTCATTACATCAAAATAGATGTATTTTAATGAATGGATCGGTAATTTGAAACGTAAGTGTTTCTGGACTAGAAGGGGCTACTGAAGCTTAGTAAGAACGCTTGCTAGAATGTATTTATGGTGCTTAAATTCAGCCTCCTAGGAGGATCAGTGTGGCTCGCATGGTGGAATGAGTGGCCGTTTCATCGATGACATTGCTCGAGAAAAAGATAAAATAGTGATAGAAAGACCTAGTGAGGAAATCACTAAGTATAGTTAATGACAATTTAATATTGACACCTAAATAAAAGAGTAGGTGATGTATGTGAATGTGTTTGAATCCATATATGACTTGGTTCATAAATGAATGTTAAGTATAAGGTATGCCTATGTATGAAATATTGTTATGAGTATGCTCAATTGCTCATGATGTGAAGATTGTTTACATGATATGATGTAATTGTAAGTGCTGTTGATGAATCGGTGAAGGGAAAACTAATTCTGTGCTTTAGCGACAGTCTCGTCGTATGATATGTTTAGATTAATATCATAGCATGTTTTATGTCTGACCCGTGTTTTTATTATTATTTCCACGTAAACTCATGGATACTCATTCGTTAGGTTGAGTTTATGGATTAGATGTGATATCTTTGGGAAGTCAAGTTAAGAAGCCGAAGACGAAGAAGGAGGCTTGCAGTGGATAGAAGTTATGTGTATTCCACTTTTGTAAAGCCAAAATATAACTAGTTAAGTGTTTCTGTTGGCATAATGTCGGGTACGACACTATTATTTATATCTATTATATTTAACCCATGCACGGGCATGTTTTGGAATTTAAAAAATGTAAAGACAATTACGCGTAATATAATTTATTTAGCTGTTCTTTTTACTTAATATTGTAGACAAAAAACTGATCTCACTTTGACTAGAACATCATTGTCGTTCATTATCGATTTTCGAAGTGAGAGGCCCTACACATATCAGTAACTGAATTTTGATAAGGGACTTTGCACACTACGTCCATATTTTTGATGTTGTTATAAAAAAAGTCCTTATAGAAATGAATTTATAAATTTGATCTCTATTTTTTTAAATCAAAAAGCGCAAACTATGTTGCAGTTTTCTGATAAAGTACAAGTTAACTTGTATTTTTCAAAAAGTCTTTCAAAAATTGAAAAATCAAATTTCTTTATTCGTAAATACCAATAATTTTTATTTAAATATAATTTTAATAAATAACTATAGTTTTTTCACCATCATCGAATTTATAGAATTTTATATTTATGTTATTGAATACTGCGAGTTCACTTACATTTTCTTTCAAAAAGTGCGAAAGTGCAAGTTACCCTACATTTTGTATTTTTCAAAAACAGAGAACAAATTTACATCTACGTTTCTACTGGGACTTTTCTTTCAACAACATCAGAGTTTTGATAAACTGAGAATGAGAACACTACAAGTCTATATATTACAAAGAAAATTAAGTTAGCGGTTAGACTTTGGATCTTTCCAGAAAGTAGTTTTAAGAGCTTAAAATAAACTATATGTCTCAAATCCAACAAAAATATGGATTTGCTGATCATCATAATTAGGTGTTAATGTATATTATTATTCATTTTATAGATTATTCATTAGTTTTTTCATTCACATTAAGGTTATTGCAAGTATTTGAAAATATGTTATTTTGTGCCAGTCAAAATTTTATAACTTTAAAAAAATGAAACCAAAATTTGAACAGTCATTAGAAATCACTACAAAATATAGTTATAGGATTGTAACTTGAACTTTGAACGAAGTTCTACACGATACTCCAAAGGAAAGCGTAAAGATAGTTAAATATAGTGTCCAATTCTAAACCATGTTAAATAGAATGGGTTGATTGATTTGGACCTAGGACTTGAGAATAGAATGGGTCAAGAGATATTCTAAGATATATTAGATACGTTACGTCAGTGAAACTGAATCTTAGGTCTTCTTCATAGTACACTTAATCAACGAGGGTTAGTATTCTAATTCAAAAATTAGGAGAAAAAGTGATCCAACTTTAATATGTATTTAATCAGATGCAGACAGATCCCTTAGCTTAATGTATACTAATTTCCCGAGCTAAGGATACACACAACATGCATCACTTACAAATACAGTAAACTATAGAAGCATCAGAAAATTAACCACAATTTATACAACTCATAACTAGAACTTATATTACATCACATGTTACAGAAGAAAAAGGTTAAAAGGTTGGGAGAAGAACCTAGCTACCATTTTCACTATATTACATATACTTTCATAATGACAAAGAAAACACAAACCTCCAGACGAGTTAACACGGCAAATTCTACTACTTCCTACTAAACAAACTCCTCAACTTCCCTTTCTCCAATCTTTCAACCAACTTCTTTGCCCCGGGCACATCCGATTCTGATAACTTCTTCAAATAACCAACTGCCCCGTGCGACACCATCGCTTTCCTACACTTCTTGCTACTCGACATCATCAAAAGGCAACAAACCGCATGTTTTTTACATGTATTTTGTGCACTTGAATCAAGTAACGACACTAAATTCGGAACACTCTTTTCAACCTTCTTAACCTCCCTACAAGTCTGAGGACAGCTCATCAAACAAGCAATTGTTTGTACTGCAACTTCTCTAGCAACATTACTCTTCGCTTCAAGCAACTTTATTAGAAGAGGTAAGCACCCTACTTCTCCAACGAGTCTTTTCACTTCCATAGAACATGAAATTTTGCATATAATGGAAGCAGCAGCCTGTTGCGCCTCAATAGAACCTTCTTTCAACACATGATGTAAACAAGGAATCAACCCAAGAGTTAAAAGATTTTCAGCTGATACAGAACCTACCAAATTTCTCAAAGCAATGACTCCTGGTTCTTGTGGCAATGCACCTTTTAAATAGCGTAATAAACTTCTGATTCCTCCTTCAGAAACCACGCACCTTCTAAGATTTTCATTACTGACAGTTAGATTTTGAAAACATTCTGCTGCATGCTCTTTCGACTCTAACACGGTTCCAAACTCAAGTAGATTTATCATGACTTTAACAATGCCTTCTTCATATAAAATTTGTCTTACTTCAGGTATAGCAGATAAGTTCTTAAGCGTACCAGCTGCAGCTGACTGTGAAAGTGAGTCGCCAGCTCGACAAATTTCTATTAAAGGGCGGACTCCACCATGTCCTGCAATAGATCTTGCAGTGTCAGAAGACAAAGACAGCCTCTGTAGTGAAACAGCTGCTTTTTCACGGGCAGCCGCAGTACCAGATTCTGCTAGTTTAACCAATGCAGGCAAAACTCCTTCAGAAATCAGCAAATTTTCAAAACTACCAGACTCCACTAGGTAACAAACGATATGTGCGACCTTTTCTTTTGTTTTGGGACTAGCGGAGGTGAGTAGTTGAATTATGGCAGAGATGTTAGTCCTTCCGAGAACTGTAAACACACTTTTATCGTCTTCTTTGATTTGTTCTAATAGCTCCTCTGCAGCTTTATGCTTTGAATCAGCATGCCCAATTTGCAAACGGGTAAGCAATTCACGGATGTTGGAGCTAGCAATAATGGGTGTGGATTCGCTAAGGGCACCTGTCTTCATCAGTAAGGCACAATCGCGTAGATTGAGGTCGAGTTTCCCAGAAAGAACGTCTAGATCACTCTGCATTTGTAACTTTCCAACTTCACAGGTTTTGCTACAGTTCTCGGCAAGTTTTATTGATTCGGATAATGTAATGGTTATAGACTGTAATAGCTCTAAGCAAAGGGCGTTTTTGGAAAAGCATGGGTGGCTAGAGAGGTCAGAAAGGCAAGGAAGTACCTGTTCAAGCTTAGAGGTTATAGACTTCCAACGTGAAGCGAAGCCAGTAGTCGCATGTGCTTTCTCAAGCGCGGATGGAATTAAGCTTTTAGCATGAGATAGTGCTGCGATAGTTGTATTGGCCATTGTATTTGAGTCTTCTTGCATTCTGTATAGGTGAGGAATATGATTGTGATCTGTTGAAGAAAGAATAAAGAGTTAAAGCAGTAAAGAGAAAGAAGAACTTGAAGTTGAAGCAGAAGACAAGGGAATAATACTGTATGTTAAATGAATGAGTGAAGTGCAAAAGCAAAGAGTAGAGTAGGAGGCAATAAACTAAAAGAGAATGATGGAGTAAGTTATGAATCTGGAGGTGGGGGCATATTTGAGTTTCTAAAGGCAAAATATAGAATATAGAGGATCTTTTTGATGTTATCGGCTTCGCAACCATAGCCAAATCAAACCCTGAAGTGTGTAATCCAAGGTACACAGCTTTAGTTTATACAAGAGAGATGGAATCACTAGTCTTTTCATGAAACAATCAGTACGAAGGAGGACTAGTTTGAAACTCTAATTCATAAAGGGTATAAACTCGTTTGTTTGGCTTGGCAACCATATTATGATATTACAGGGAACAACTTTAATGATATGCATCTTCCACACCATATTATTCTAGGAAAAGTAGGTGCTTTACTTATTAAATTGATTAGAAACTATATCCTAGAATAATTATAGATATAACTTTTAAGCAGATCTATTAGTACATAATGGGTTTAGATTTAGTAGGTTAACGGTCCTTTTTAAATTACAATCATTACTTTCAAAATAACAATCTTTAACGGAATAAAAAGTTCTAAGTCATAATTTTTACACATAACTTCGTAAATATTATTTAGTACTAACAACTCCACAAGAATCATCACTTCATCATCACCTATATCATTTTCTAAGTACAAGCGATAAAAGATTATGGTTGGGTAACTATTCATAGCAAATCTATGACCAGTTTAGCACAATCAGTGATATCGTTTATACATGAGTTAGGTAGCATGTCTTAAAAAAAGGACAATGATAATTTATTGATTGAGACCACCCAACATCCAAAGATTGCATTGCGGTACCAGCTTAGCCTTGGGACTGTGATGATTAGTTTAGCCGACAAAAATATTTTATTTTATTTATTTCTTTTATCTTTAATTAAAAAAGGGAAAAAAAAAATTTATCATTTATCTGATGTTTGGTAAAGTTCTATCTCTGTATATAGCCGAGGTAAACTCACAATTACTTGGGTTTGGAAAATATCGCTTGTTTTAAGGTGTTGGTTATATGAAACTACAAATAACCAATTTCTTATAAAGAGATATTATATGTCTTACCAAAATGCAACCTCGCGTGGAACCATGAAGCAAGACTCCTAGCTAATTTTTTGACAATATAAATATGCTATAAGCAACACCAGACCTCACACGCTCCCACGGATGGTATGGTGGTTAAGCATCAAGTTGAGAGTAGGAAGATGCAGAGTTTAAGCCATAGTAACGGCTTATGCTCCCATTGAAATACTCAAATATATGTCAGGGGATCATATACATGTCTTAGGATTTATTTATGAAATATACAAAGCCCAAAGAAATGGTCCGGTTGTTCAGCATCCAGTTAAAAAGAGAAACGTGCAAAATTTAAACTATGACGGTATATACACACCACTTAAAATACTCTGGATGTATGTTGTCATAAATCCCTCAGGGAATTATCTTTGTACCTTTCATTTTTAAATAGGCCCCTCACCGCTCCATTTGCTATGCTTCTATGGAAGAACATAGTCTTACAGATTTAGTAAGGCCTGAAATAAATATTCGCTCCATGTTCCAAAGTAAATTTGTACTCGTATTTTCCTGCAACTAATCAATTTTACTGTAACTAATCAAGTTATGTGTTCTAATCAAGTTCCTCACTCGGATTCTCGCAGGAAAATTAAATCCGTTTTACTGCAACTAATCAAGTTACCATGAATCAACGACAGAAAGCTCTCTTAGACCTCCAATGTTTTAAATTAAACCACAAAACCCTTCAGTAACTCAACTGCAAAATATCCAAAATGCAAGGGAATCAAATTCCACCAATAAAGTTTCAAGTCATTCTGTACGTGTTCTAGAAGGATACATTTTTCAGTTTCTGGTTGATGACTAAAGCCAATAATCACTAATAAATGAAACTAATTCATGAGAAGTTATCACAATGCCAAAGAATGTTGGGTAAATAGTGTTAAAACCTACATAAGACAATTCAAGCAATTAAATATTAAAAGAGAAACAAACAAAACAGTGTAAAATAGTTATCATACATCAAGACGAGCAAGCCCTTGTTGTGAAAACTTTCACGATTATTGTGGAACCTATGGATCTAACTTGCCGATTAATTATCAATAACTTATAGAAATAACATGAACAATAAATCAATATCCAATCACCATAATATGTAATAAACAAAATATGAAATACAGATCCTTCGACGGATTGTTTGTGTTCACAAACCCAACAACTATTCTGTTATTTCCTTGCAAACAAAGATTACAAGAGAGAGTATAATCAAATTGTCAAAAACTTAGCAACACTCAAAACTCCTAATTTTATTTGCTTCTGAAAATTAGATTTTTAATTCAGGAAGAGACTGGTGGAAAACTATCACGCATGTGAAGATAAAAATAGAGCCTTCGCTTACATTGATAAAAAATTTAGGGATGAAGGTATTAGCTTGAAATAATTAATTTCTCAATTAATTTGAAATATTTTCATATAAATACATAATTAAAAGCCTAATTAATATTGTGATCTTTCCATATGCATATAATTTGCATGTGGCATTCATTTCAATAACATCTTCATGTATTTTCTTGATTCCTTAATTAATTGATTAAATCAATCGATGTTACCCCATCTTTTAGTCAAGGTCGGGATATCAACAAATTGGCTGGAAATGATGGATATCAGGATTGAAGATCGACTGGAAACAAGGTTATGATCGATATCGTCAAAATTTGATCAAGCACCAATCAAGACGAGATCGATTGAGAATGATGAACAAGGCTAGAAGAGGCTACGTTTCAAATTTCAGATCAATCGGAGTTTGTATACTCGAGATATGGATGGATCAATATTGGTAAGAAATGGTTCGCATCGATGTTGGTTCGCATCGATGTGGTTCGTATCGATCGACGCGGGCTCGGCTATCTACTTCGGATCGATACTTTTGTATCTATCAAGCAACATACTCAATATCGGTCTGGATGGAAATAGCGGCATGTTTCGAATCGATGGTTTCGCATCGATACAACGTGCATCGAATTGGTTGGACTCGGCATCGGTACGGCAGGCTATTTCGTATCGATCAAGGCCGGGACCGATACGAAGTACGAGCAGGGGTTTGGAAGAGCACTTCGTATCGATCAAGTATTGGATCGATACGAAGGATGTATGCATAGGATCGATACGAACAGAGGAGCGGCCGAATGATATGAAGGAACAAAGCTCGATCGATGCGAAGAGTATGGATACGAACAAGAGCAAGGGATCGATACGAAATAGGCATTGAATCATCGATACGAAGTGGGCGTCTCAGATCGATACGAAGGAAACGTGTTTGAATGAAGAAGCAGTCAACTCGGCATCAAAAGTGGATCTCCCCTGGGTTTGCGAGCCACGTCATCGATACGATTGTGATGGATACGAAAGCAGGAGGATGGATGGATTCAAATTCATAGATACGAACGCGACAGCCAACCGGTGAACACAAACTTGCATCGATCATAACTCACAATCTACAAGTCCAAACGCTATGAAATTTTCAAAGGAGCTTCCTGATGCACACAAGAACCTCCATGATCGATTTCGGCTCGATTGGACCACTTTTGGATCGATACGAATTGAACACACATCGATCCCAAATCGCTCTGAATCGCTCTGGTGGGCCCACTTGCGCAAGAGAAGGTATATTTCAAGTTTTGGAGGAGGATATTTTCAGATCTACACCTATAAATAAGAGTCCTATGGCAACTAAAAAAGGTATCTTCTTCTCTCCTCAGCGAAGCTCTGCCATTTTTGCTATTGATTTTCAAAAGCTTGTAACTGTAACTACAATATAAAAAGGAATAAAATGATTGATTCAAAGTGAACGCAGGCCGGATTGCCGAACCACTATAAACCTTGTGTTCCTTTCTGCTTTCTTCCGTTTTAACTTTACTGTTTCTTCATTTTTATTCTATACTTTATCTAGATCTGAGATCTGCGTTTGAATATTGTGGATCTGTGTGTAAACACTGATGCTTTCACGGCTTTTGGGGTTTGTGGCCAATTTTGGAGTAAACAATCAATTAATTTATTTTTGAAGAGACGGAGAACCAAGTTTCGCTCGTAAACTCTGAGGAAGTATGCATCAAACTCACAACTCATACTTCGGAAATATTCACAAGGATGTGTAGTTAATGAGTATTGAATTCTCGACCTGAGTATCGCATGTCCTAACCAACTGCATTACCCTTGAGGTTATCTGAAAAGGTATATCGATAAGTATTTTATTCCTTAAAGCTCATGGCACATTATGAATTACTGAAGGTGTGAAGATAAAAACTGCCATACATAACGTTCTTGCCCAAAATCTATCTTTCAAGCCAATAATCAATCTCAAGTTCATGCCACTCTTCCATAAAATCCGGTCCATACTCTTAACCACTTATAATATTGTGACCGCAGAAATATCAATATCTCTGACTACATCATCGGACCTACAATACCTAGTTAATTTTCTGATGTATATCCACTACTATTGTCTACTCTGAGATCTCTCAAATGTTTCATCGATTGTTTCCCTACCAAGGTCTTCCACTTATGAAAATGGGCATAAATTTCTTCTTTGTTTTTCATGAAATAGACTCAGACCTTGTGCAAGAAATCATCAATAAACAAGACAAAGTAACGGACTCCATCTAAATATGTAACTGGAGCAGCTCTTGATACACAAAAATGAACATACTTCAAAAACTTAGTAGCTTTAGGTCTCACAGTGTCTAATATAACATGTCTCTTCTTTCCATGAACACAATCTACACGAAAGTTAGGCTTTGACCGAAAAATGTTAGACCGAACCCCTCTTCTGTAATTCATCAAGATTTCGCACATCAACATGATGTAAATGAAGATGTCATAACTAAGTAGAGTCTTGAAACATTAGAAAAAGTAGAAACTATCGATTTTTCTAAAGTTATCTCTCCCTAAAGCATATAAATATCACTAAACCAAACATTCTTTAGCACTACCAAGGAACCCTTCGTCACTCCTAAACTCTCGTCATCCACACAATCCTCAAATCAAGTCTACTCAAAACTCTCATCGATAGCAAATTCTTATGCAACATTGGAACATATATATAATATTTGTGAGTCCTAACATGACCACTAAACATCCTAAATCTCACACTTTCAAAATCCAAAATTTTAACAAGATGTGTCATATTTCATATGAACTGTTATATCATCAATCTTCGTATAACTGGTAAAACAGCTCTTATTCGACGTTACGCGATAAGAGGTTTCAAAATAACTCTCTCCTTGTACTCCCAAATGATGAAATAGTAGGTAAAAACACAAAAATATTGTTATCAGTACTATCAACATTTGAACTACTGTTGTCGAAACAGAAGCTTTCCATTCCTCTTTCTTCATCTAAGAACCAATCTGCCCGTACGAAATGTCATTTTCCTCCTTGCAATGGGAACAAGTACCCCTCCTAGAACTCTTAGATCTGGACCTATGCATACATTTTCTAGATTTATGATGCCTTTGGCTTTTATCTATACTCTGACTAACCAAACCCTTTACATCACTATCAACAGACTCACCTATCAATCTACCCTTCGACACTTCGATATGCAAGCTTTCTTTCAAATCGGATGGACAATTGAAACTTCACCCATAAATCATGGAATTCACAATTGTTGTATATTCCGAAGGTAATGAACATAATAAGATGATTGTATGCACCTCATGACGAACATCAGCATTTACTGTCTTCAAATCCATGATCAAAGTAATAGGGGTATCCATATGCTTTGAAAGAGTAACTCCAAACTTCATCCTGAAAACATGTAGTTATTGAAAAATAATACAGCCGGTCAAAGACTTATACCGATAGGTTGTTTGTAATGCATCGTATAATTCCTTGGTTTTGAAGAAAACTCTACAAACTTCATCCGATAGGCTTAGCTGAATGAATATGTGTTTTCTCCTTCATCTTTAACAAAGCATTAACTTTTAGGCCTTCCAATTAATTCGAAGCTAAAACTATTTCAAAAGTCTTCTTCTTCAACCCCACTTTCATATCCAAAAATCTTATTTTTCATCAAACTTAGCGACTCCATGATCTAACCCCACTTTCATACCGCTCGTAGAAGAACCAACTATCAAAAACTGCTTTACAAACAAACCAATTGTTCAGATACTAACCTTTGTGAGCTATTGTTGTAGAATTTAAGGACCTAAGTTGTCGACGAATTACCAAAAAACTCATAGGAAATAATATGAATGGTCAATTAGTATCAAAGCACTAAACGAACAAAATAAGGAACATGCAGATTTAACGTGATTCGACATATTTAACCTACGTTCACAGATCTAACAACTACACTTTTTATTTTCCTTCATATAGCAATTACAAAATAGTACAATCAAATTGCTAAAAACCAAGCAACACTCAAAACCCCTAATTTTATTTGCTTCTAAAAATTAGGGTTTTAATTCAAGCGGATATGGTGGAAAACTCTCTTACGTGCGAAGATAAAATGTAACCCTTGTTTATATAGTCAAATTACTTAGAAAAGAAGACATTAGCTTGAAGATAATTATTTTTTAATCAATTTTAATTTATTTCCCTGTATGCCTATATAATTAGTTGGCCAATTAATTGCAATCTTTCCATATACCTATAATTTGCATGAGCTATTCATTTCATAAAATCTTCATGCATAGTTTTTATTTCTTTTTTCCTCGTATTAATTAATTAATTAAATCCATCAATTAATTTTTTTTCTTTTAATATTCGATTTGACATATATTTGAATTGCATAATTAAACAATTCTTTCCCATATGCATTAAGAATTGCTCTCCACTTTTGTGTTAAGACGAGCCTCAATCCCAAACGTTGTTGAATTTTTATGATGTGAATACAATTATTATTTTTGTTTATTTCTACAAGTTCGCAATTTTGGCATGTTCTTTTTTAATTTTTGTCGTTGTGTGATGTGAGAATAACTCATCAAGTTAAGAATCGAGTATAGAGAAAATCCTTAAATAGTTTTCATATGACATGGGTGAATAACGCAAGATAATTCTATCATGGAGAATTGAGTGTAAAGGCTAACGTTAGGGGTAAATTTGAACTAGTCTTGGGACAGAACAAACCAATTGAAAAATATATACAAGGTTAGAAATGCACATTGGTTGAAACCGCATCTCAATCCGAGCTGTAGAGTGAAAGATATGGTCGTCTTAAAATCAGTCCACTTACTAACGGATTTGAGTCCACCTTGGAGAGGTGCTATCTACTTCACTCAAATAGAACATGAAAAGGCACAAGAGTATTCTAATTAGCAATACGAAGGTATTAGTCCAAGTTTCGCTCAATTCCAACTTAAATTGAAGAAGTTATAATATAAGAAAATTGGTTCGACCTTGATGATTCTATTACATACCGAATAGAATTATATCGAACAGAAATAATCAATCAAAATACGCCAAACATGAAAATGATCCGCTAGATCTGAATTTATTTATATCCTAACAAATTTAGCAGAATAGAATATGTCAAACATAATATTTTACACCTATAAATAGCCTCCAGCATTACGTGTACAAGGAGAGAATTTCTAGGAGCGTATATACCTTACTCGTCGGATCCTAAAGAGTATTTGGAGCACTACCAGAAAACAAGGTACTATCCAAAAACACCACTATAGATACGATTCGATCAGATCCACCATTCAACAACAACCGCTAAATATTGGATTGATTTCTTTTAACATCTAGAGAAGCCAAAGCCTTGTCAACCAAGTGAATTAACTGTTTGCAGTTATTTTAACCGATCGGGCGAGATCAAACAAACGTTGTAACAATTGTAAATCGAAGAATCATAATAAGAGATATAAAGTGAATGTAAACCAAATATTATTGAACCACTATAAATACTATATATCATTTATTTTTCTGCATTTTACATCATACTTTTAAGAACACTTATCCATGATTTGTGATCTAAATTAAAATAGGGATCTCCTATCAGCAAGCACTATGATCAAACTCAGAATCGTATGCTCTACCAAATCTCTATTCTGAGGTGTTTGGTCATTTTTCACGTAAACATTTGTGTTTCCATCGAGAACTCAGTTCAGATCAATAAGACGTCAACTATAAAGCATGGATCAAAGAAGACACTGTTTGAAGGAGAGCGGTCTGCTAATGGATGCAGTCAGGAAGCAATGTTCATTTCGAATCAACTGCTAACCTACCTTACCAAGGAAGAGGTGCAGACGATGATAGCAAATATGAAAGTATCTTTCATGGCTAAGCAACAAAAGATGATGAACATGTTCCTTAGACGCATCGACCAAGTAGCACCAACACAAGTCCAGAGAGACCAAATTGGAAATTCTATTGGCAACCTATTAAAAGTCGATACCATAGAACGAGCAAGGCAAGAATCAGCCATGGAGGCACTTCCGCAAGAAGTAGAGATCATTACTAGAATTACATGTTTAGCTGCTAAAATGAGACCGCATGGGTGTGGACCTACTGGTCCACTGCAGTTGATCCATTACACTGGAGGGATAGCGTTGCCCACCAAACACCACATGGAAGTACTCCAATGGCAGAGAAGCAAGTCCTGGAGATAATACGTCCGGTATTAGGCGAATAAAATAGAAGATCGGATATTGTGAACCAAAGTCCGTTCACTCCAAACATCCAATCAACCCCTTGAGTTTAATATGCAGTAATGGAACCATACGCTGAAAAACCGATCCTTAAATGCACTTAAGATGCTACATTTAGCATATGGAGACAGTTGGAGCTACAGAGGAACTAATGTGTTGTTGTTTTCCTCTATTTTTTATGATTTAATAACTATGTCATTTAGTTGTTCGAAGCATAGATCCATTAGCACAAATGCTGCATTGAAGGAAAGCTCACGAATCAGTAGAAAGTCTATGTCATTCAACCATATGCATTTAAAGCGTTTAGCGGTGAAGGTGCAAAAAGTATAACAGTGACAAAGCGAGAATATATTGAAAAATAACATGGGTGTAAATATCATTATTGGAATCAAATCTTCAAAGTTAATTCGTTCACATTCTCACATCACTTGTGTAGAAAAACTAACATTGTTCACTCATATATAACAAAATTGTAGAATATCATGATTCATATAGTACATACTTGATGAATAGAACAGAGTTCTAATTTATATTAAGCGCTTAAGATTTGAGCTTAAACATATACCCTAAATTCGTTGACTTGCTTTATAAGAGAACTGCTCAAATTAAACTTTTTATATTAAAATTACTAAAGCAGATGCTAAAACCCCTTGATTCGGCTTGTCAAACAAAAGGATGAAAAACTCTACAAAGCTATCTTGCACGGTTCAATGCTGTGGCAGCCGCCATACGGCATCTAGAAGAATGAATTATCCACGTGGTACTTGCCTAAGGAGTCAACAAGGAAAACGGAGTTTTACAGTGAACTTAAAAAAAACTCAACCGTCAAGTTGGAGGACTTATACTATCAGACCAACATGTACTGCTTAGAGGATTCTGAGATGCTAACTGTAATCAAGTTGGAGATGGAAAACCTCGCGATAAAAGCATAACGAAAGATGGATGGGAAAGGTCAAGAAAAGAAACGCTTTAGATGACATAGCAAGTTTCTCATTACAAAGCTTACGAGAACGCTGAAAAGAATTTGCCTTGCAACTAGGGAAATCATGGATTACGATGCAACAATGACCAAAGAGTCAACAATAATATAGCGATGGAAACCGGCAAATACTGCATTTTTTATGAGATCTATGGCCATGAGACAAATAAATGTCGCCATCTCAGAGATACCATCTGTCATATCCATATTTTTAGTACACATTATCGTGATAAATTTAATTGATTGATAATTAAATAATAATAATGTGGGAGAAATGGAATAGGTATGGAGATAAGCCATAATAATCAATTTTAAATTTTCTTAATTTAATAATGGGATAATGACATTTTACATGGAGAAAGAATTAAATGTTTTAACTGGAATGAGGGAGAATAAGAAAAGGAGAAATTAAGGTCCAAGCTACTTACTATCCCTAGCCCCTCTCTCGCTCTTCTGTATTCGTTCATTCTTCATACTAAAACAAAAGAAAAGAAAGAAGAGAAAACTCCAGTGAATTCCTCCAAATTAAAGAAAGAAAGAAAAACTTGAAGAATAAGGCTTAAAGCTAACTCGCTTAAACTAATAAAGATGAATAATATTTCAAACTACGTTTTTGTGTTCTTGATTCTCGGATTTGGTCAGACTCGAAATGTGTTATGATGACACAATTTGGTTTTTATTTATGATATCCATTTAAATAGTTTTATGAATATTATATGTGAAATAATGATATTAAAAAGGTAGGATTTTTGGATTTAAAACAAATGTAAATGACCTTTAAATGACTCGGAATTATGTTATATTGTGTATAACATTAATTTGGTGATGAGTTTTAAATTTCAAAAAATTTCGAATTAATATGGATTTTTTATGATTTTTCTAAATTGAAAAGGAATATAATTTCGGGTTTTAATTATTTAAAATACAAAAAATAATTATTTTTCCTTGAAATTTTTATATATGGAAGAAGATAGAAAATTTTATTTTAATATGAATTATTTGAAGAAGGAATTTGTGTAAAAATGACATTTATTTAATTAATTAATGTTTTTCCATTAAAGGTAAAAAAATCCTGGAATTTTTTTGAATATAAATCTGAAAAGTTAAGTTTAATGAATGGAAATATAACATATATGAAGATTTGCTCAAAAGTAATTACTTTAAGAGAAAATAGATCGGTTTCAAAGTTAACTACCAGATTACCATTTTGTACCTTCAATAGCTATATATGCAATAATCTTATATGCTCGATAGCTATACATGCGACACTTGAGTTAGATACTTGAAAGTTATATATGTGATTGCTCAAGTCTAGAGCTCGATAGCTAAATTCTACATCTTTGATAGCTTGAGTTAAGATACTCAATAGCTATACACACACACACACATATATACACACACATACACACACATATATATACACACACATACATATATACACGTATATATGTGTATGATAACTTAAGTTTAGATGCTCGATAGTTATACCTTCGACATCACAGCTTTAGATGCTCGATAGTTATACCTTTGATAATATACATTTTAGATGATTGATAGCTATACTTTCGATGGATGATTTCAGATGCTTGATAACTATACCTTCAATAACATGATTTTAAAAGTTCGGTAGCTATGTCTTGGTAGCTATGCCTTCAATGCTTGGTTTTAGAAGCTCAATGCTTACATCTTCAATAGCCAAATCTTAAAGCACTACATATGCAGTAGTTTCATCTTAGAGGCTCGATGATTATATATGTGACTCCTCCATATTAGATACTCGATAACCTTATTTTATAAGCATAATAGCTAGATGCTTGACAGCTTGATCTCACATTCTCGATAGCATACTATTAATAATGGGCCGAGCTTTTCACAATACGAAAGTTGGGTTTGATGACTTTAAATTTTGTTAAGAAGTTTTAACAAAATTATGGAATTAGATTTCAGAAATGGAAAAAGGAAATTCAGCCTAAAAATATCTGAGGTTATATAAAATCAATTGTATGTTTATTTGTATGTGACATATGTATAAATGGATATCATGAGAACATATTTAAATTGTTATTGATAACTTAATATATTCAGTTGTATATTTTGCTCGGTTACATTGTTGTTTATGCAAAATGTTGGTGTGCTCACTTGCATAAAATCACCAAACATTGATGACATTGGGATGATAACCATATAGGATTGATCTATTAGTGAGAACGATCAGGCTAAATTCCTATGTGAATAGAACTACATCCAGGATATCAAAAATATTAAATTGTGTTAGGATCCCATACCTGATTTAAAAAATGACTTATTTGATGTCTAGAAAACCAGATTAAGTTGTGTGAACTGGTATAAGGATAGCGTCCCACATTGTAACCGATTAAGTCTCTTGATTATCAAGGTCAATGATTTTAATGTGTAGGTCATTGCTAACATCAAGGTTAAATTTTGTGTGTACGCATCAAGGAATCGAGTGGGAGGCTCATTATTATTTTTCTTCTAACACGGGGTTATCTCAGTTCCTTATGGGAATGGAAGTCATTAGTTTTATCTGGTTTTGGCCTGAGTCAACTTCATAGGTTTTTAGTTAGTTTGTAAAAACTAACATGTTTGTAGTGATTTTAGGAAAACTATATCGATGTGTTGATTCCTAATAAGATGGGTACATGTAGGGAATGTGTAACCCTTGGACCCTAGTGAATAATGATCTATTCATCTTTAACCTATTTTGTATAATGCTTATGATATGTTATAACCATTGTGGTTGCAGGTGGATGAGGAAAGCATAGTGCGTTAGGCATGTCTCGTCCTATCCAGTAAATATTATGATTGACATTTCGATTGTTAAGATATTAGTGAGGAAAAAACTCATTTCGTTCAGCAGCATGGTCTCATCATGTATCCGTTTTGATTTGGGATGAACTAATATTATTCATACCGGACTTTTTATCTGACTCGAAAATTTTCAATTCTCCTTAAACTTTAGATAATCAATTGAGTAGGTCGACAGTATGGATTTTTAGTTTTAAGCGAATAAAGCTTCTAGAGACGTGCAAGGAACAAACTAATATTAGTTTGTATTTATGTTTCGTTGTTCAGTTTAACTTTAGTATGTATCGACGAGACTTATAACCATCAGTAGTTATGATTTCGATCACTCAAGGGATATCATCATATATCGCTCTTGATGTTATTATCTATAGTTATTATATTTTATCCAAGCATTGTATTGTGAGGTTATATAATAAAATTGTAAAAATGAAATTTCTTCATGAATTTGTTTGAATTCTTGTGCTCTTGATATTAATGATACAATAACTAGTCTCATTTTATCTTTGAAAAATAGTACCAACGATGGTTGCAGCATCATTATTGTCTATTTTTGATCTCAGAACAGGGTATGTTACATTATTGAGAAGTACATCCAAGAGAAAAAGTTGTAGTACATTAAGAACAATCGATAATGGCTAGGCACCTACTAAACGATAGTTTCAATTGTTGTGGTTCGTCAAGAACTAATAAGATAATGGCTAGGCTCCAACTGAACAGTCTCAGCAGCCAATGAACCAAGCAATTATCATCAACGGCAACTCTAGTGGACGCCTGGGTGCATGGTCATCCCTTGAAGGCACTACATGATGATTCTTAAATTTTTCTTTATTTCTTTCCCGTTAAAATGAACTTCGGATTGTACTTTGGTATGCCTACACATGTGTGCGATCTAAAGACAGATCTAGCAGGCATGCTCTAAACACAAAACACATTTCGATTCGAACCATTAGATTTGTTTTCTATACTTTCTTTATGAATTTTGTTCAAAATGCTTAGTTATGAACTTGATTTTCCGGACTGATAAAACTGCATACCGTGATTGATTTATGAATCAATTGAACCGTGTTACATATAATGTGAATCATAGTATTATGTTCTGCTTAATAGTATAATATTATGAAATTAATGTATGAATTATTGGGCTTAACCCCTTTAACTCCGGCGAGAGTGTCACAAACTCAAGTCCATAGGCCCTCGATGGAAACGAGTCCTTGAAGAGGAAGAGTATAATCCCTGCTCAAAGCAATGTTGGGTCTCCTACGAACGTTCGAACATGTCCATCTCCTACTAGACACCTATAGACAAATGTGGATGCGAATTGTAAAGAACGGATGGTCACAAGCCTTTTTCGTTTTAGGAGTGATTGGATGAGTTCATCGAATGTCTCTCGATCTTAAAGATCCAACTCTCTTTTGCTGATAAGCAAATGGTTGGACTTGTTTGATGTTTTCTTACCTAGAAGCCGTGACCCCTTTCATCGTCAAATGCTTGGAATGGCTTATCGTGTATGATCGATTTCACCCTAGAGAGAGGTGAATAGGGTGATGCTATTAATTATAAAAATTATTGCGGAAGCTTATAAAATTATTTCAACACAGATATATCAAAATAATAACAAAACAGATAATAGCAGAATAATAAATGCAGAAACAGAACGACACAGAATTTACCCAGCTTCGGCAAAACCCTGCCTACGTGCTGCCTCCAAGGTTTCTACTAGAAATTAAGCAGTCGGACGCTTACACACGTAAACTCGCGACACCCGCTATCGCTTAGTCTTAACTCTACGCTCAAAACTCTGCCACAACTCAGCCACTGAGTTGCGAATTCCCAAACTACGCCACGTAGTTTATCCCCTAATCACACGACTAGAAATTACAACGGTTTAAAATGAAAAATACAATTTAAACACAATTTAAAATAAAAGAAACAAAACCCTAATTAAACCCTTTTATTATAAACCAATACTAATGAAAAGGTCGGCCCAATTTTTCTTAAGTGAAATATTATTCCCTTTTTCTTTTATCTCTATGTCGGCCCGTTCCTTTGTTTAACAATGGTTGTCGATCCTCTTTGTTTCTGAAATTAGGATTTGGAAAATTGAAGTGCGCCGCTTGAATTTTGAAGCTTCGATTCCTCTCTTTTCTCTGTCGATCGTTTTCGGCTACTTCAAATCTATGCTTTCTTCTTTGCACTCGGCTCATTCAATTTCGATCGAGTTCGGAGTTGCTTCAGTATGTAATTTGTTACTTTTGCTTTTTCTGATTTTGCGTACTTGAACTCGATGATTGAAAACTGCCGATGATGAATGGGATTTATAGAAGTCGAATTCCTATATTTGTGTTCGTATATATTTGTTTGAATTTGTCAATTGATTTGCTCGGCCGGTTGATGTTGCTTGAATGCTTGAGATTGATTCTGACTTTATCAATTTCGTATATTTATGATTTCTTGATGGTCGCGGCTTTGATTTCTCTGACGTTATTTTCCTTGCTCACCACGGTTCTGACTTTGATCTGTTTCTTTGATATTGAACTGTTGACTTCGGTCACTTGACTTTGTTTATGCGATTCCATGACTTGATAATGTCTTCGGCCATCACCGTTGCATTGATATTGTTTCTGGTCATTTTAATTTGAACTGTAGGTGACTTCGGCATTACTTTGAACCTTCTGTGTGAATTTATGACTTTGCTTTTGGTCACTTGATATTGATAATGTGATGTTGTTTTGTACATTTCTTCACTTCGAGATGTTTATGTATACATCACTGACTTTTGCTTTACTTGAGTTCGAGTCATTTGTTTCAACTACCATGTGTATACATATATCTGTTATCATACATAAATATATGTATGTTGTTGCACCATTGTTGTTTCACCGTTTCACTTGTTGTCATTCCTTTGGTGCAGTTTCATGTTGTCACCTCTGTTTGCTTTCACCACTTTGCACTGTGGTTTCTCTGACCAATCTGGATTGAACATTTTGATTTGTGATTGAAAACTTGTCTGGTTCTTGTTTGATTTTGTTCAATTTTAGCTTTGACCACTTTTGGCTCTGACTTGATGCTAAACTTTGGCATGATTGTTCTGTATCGTCACCGCATACATGTTTGCATATCAACTTGTTGAAGTCACTTTTTCTTGTATCACACATCTCTGGCCTTTGCTTCATGTATGCACTGCCTGTGTGCAGTTTGCACTGTGCATTCGAACTTGAATCTATAACCTTCATCATGTATACACATGTTCACTGTATATATGGGTTGTTGTGTACTGAGCATTGCTTCGAGTCAGGTTGCAATGTGTATGCACACATGTATATAGATATGTGTTAGCTTTGAGTTTTATGTACATTGTCACTGCTCTTTGATCATTTTTGGGATGTAACTATTTATCCATGATTTCGAACTTGCTGTATATCAATAGTTTGGAACTGCTACATTGTTGGTTCATCACTTCATTCATTTGGTATGTTGGTCTGGGTTTGCACTTTGTTCATTTGAGTCACTGTTTCATTTACAGCTTCATCTGGTGCATTGTATATATGTTACTTGTTGCCAGTTGCCATTTTAGTCTGGTTGGACCATGCTTCATCACTGTTGAACTTCATGTTGAGGCTGCACTTGCTTATGTACAACTGCCCCGGTGCACTTATAGATGTATTGAGTACATTTTGAATTTTGGTCGAGACTTTTCCATGAACTAATCGTCTTTGATTTTGATTTAAAAGTAAACTCAGAATATTTGTCTTCATTCTGCCTTGGTTGTATTTGAATTCTTGTGCTTGACAGTTTTGTGATATTTTGTAGTGCACCTGAGTTGAATCCAGCTTGGAGCTCGGGTTTGACCTTGTGCTGATATTATGACATTATTTTTTATTGCACTTGAGTTGAACCCGACTTTTCATTTAGGTTTGACATGTGCTCACATGTCTCTGCAATTTTATCAAGTGTATATATTGGTGTGCATGGTCTTGTGACATGTACAGTGATACACTGCATGTCACAAGCTGTTCGTATATGATGAATTCGAATTTAAATGATGGCGAACAACCTAAATAACTGAGGCAAATATTATTTTCAAAATTCACATTTTATTTTATACTGCAAAAATATTTCCTTTTCAATTTTACTGCGTCAATATTTATTTTTGCAGATTGCTCAGATACTGGATTCAATTTGGAGCGAAGTTGAAGATAAAATACGAGTTGAGTGAATGAGTGATATGTAGTGAGGTCAAATGTAAATGTGAATCGTGATGTAATCAAAATTGTACTGTAATTGAAATTGTACATATATAGTGAGAGCTTGAAATTTGTACTATTCAAAAATTGTAATAAATATTTGTTTGAATAAAATATCTGTTTGAATTCAAATTCTGTGTTATTTATTTTATTCATCAATATTTATTTAATCTGTGAAAATAAAATAGTATATTAACAAATACATTTAAATGAATATATATATGTTTATTATCATCAAACAAAAATCATATACTCGCATATTCAACAATCTCCCCCTTTTGATGATAATAAACATATATTTAAGATTTTGAATATATTAAATGTATTTGATTATTGAATTTGCTCCCCCTATTTGAATGCTTCCTCTCTACACAAAGCTCCCCCTTCATATATGCATACAATTAAAAATATGCTAATGAGCCTAGATGCAAATATTTGAGCCTAGATGCAAATAGAAAATATTTGACCTTTATTTGATTTTATTTGACAAAATCTTAATTTTTCTCTCCCCCTTTTGTTATCAGCAAAAGAGTAATAGTGTTAGAAAAATAGAGATAAAGTGATAGATATTAATACAACATTAAAACTCAATCGAATATAAATATTAAATTTCAATAAAAAAATCAAACAAAAATCATAAATACTCTGTTAGGCACATAATCCACTTTTAGAATGATGAGAATAATATCATCATATAAAACCATAAAGTTGTGTCTATTTGTGGTATATTTATATCAGGAATTTGAATATCTACCAACCATGCATAACCGTTAGGACTTTTAAATGAGATTAGTAGTATTTCAATTTTATTTTAAAAAAATGAATTCAAGTATCTTCTAACCACGCATAACCGTGAGGACTTTTAAATGGGATTAGAATCAACTTGTTTATTTAAAAAATCAATTTTGATATGCGTTCCATACATGCATAACCATGAGGACTTTTAAATGAGCATGGAAGCACATAACAAATTTCAAGTAATTCACCCATGCATAACCATACGGACTTTTAAATGAGCATGCAAGCACATAACAAATTCCAAATAATTCACTCATGCATAACCGTGAGGACTTTTAAATGAGAGTGAATACTTTAGATTTTATTTTATTTTATTATTGTTTATTTATTATTTTAAAATATAAAATGAAAAACGAATGATTCATGTTTAAAGTACCGCATATCGACAAACTATATTGAATTTTGATGAGTGATGGTCGTTAGAAATATGATAGAAATATAGATGGTCATGGAATTTTTACCAACAAAAAGTTTTATAACTTTTGTTTAAATTTCTAAAGAAATTTACTAATTATACCGTCTCGAGTCATAATATATGATAAATATCAACACTCGTCGCTTTTCCAGTCACTATTTATCTTTTTGATAATTAGAAGAGAGTCAGATTAGTCAATGTTATAATTTAAAAATTAAATTCAAAAATAATTATAAAATCACTTTTTCTAAAAATGACCAATCTGAAAACAAGGTCAAAGATGATTTTCTAGAAGGGGTTTTATGAGAAAAATTTCTGCTATTTGAAAATTATTTGAAATGAAAAATATGCAGATATTTTTTTTGAAAAACGATGCAGTTACTAAATGTCCCAACAAAAATCAAGTTTCATTAGTAATTTTTATATCAACTAGATTACCAGTGTAATCTGCATCTAAATTTCTCTTTCACTCAAAATTATCATTTGTTGAATGTTACAGATCAGATCATGAGTTGTGCAACAAAATATCTCAAAGTCATTTTTAACAACTTTTTAAATGAAATTCTCTTAAATTTGAATTGAAGTCGTGTAAATAATCAAAAACCGTGAACATAGAGTCAGCCGTAAAATAACCAAATGTATTGTCATCCAATAAAACATTATTATTAATCCAAACTGATATATATGAAGTAATTCAAAGACTTTAGAGATTTTTATAGTGTTCTTGGCATAAGAATATAATTGGCCAACAATTTTGAATAAGTCGGAATCAAAATCATCATTTATTTTATCATCACATTATAGGCTGATTTAATTCAGACTACGGTGCAGATTATCACATTTAATATATCGTTCAAAATATACCATTACATGTTTTACCTTTACGATAATTTTTCGTTGTTGTCCATTGTGATTCTGTCACCTTTGTACTAGGCTAAGGAACTTTGCTTTGTCGCCCGTTGTGTTTCTAGAACAGCCAGAATCCAGATAACACTGTTGTTGTTCCTTAGCCAGAATCCAGATAACACTGTTGTGTACTAGGCTAAGGAACTTTTCAAATGATTTTATATTAATCTCTGATTTTTTAATATATTCTTCAAATAATGGACACTTATCACACTTAGCGATCCTACTTTGATAGGTTTTAACTAATTGGTCAAGTTGTTTATTTAAATCTATCAAAGTATCTTTTTGTGATTCAAGTTTGGCATATTTCTCCCTAAGTTGTTCAAAACACCCATTTACTTCGTGGAAATATATAAGTAGTTGTGAATGAGTGAATTTTGATACCTCGTTTGGCTCGTCATCGTCGCTATCAGTTATATTACTTCGAAGGCACATAGCTGCTTTCTCACTCTCACTGCTAGCACTTTGATTATCTTCATCACTTGTATTACACGTGGCTGCAAAATTTCTCCTTTTTGATTTCTTTTCAAAGTCGCATCGATTTTGAGAACAATTGGGCTTGATGTGTCCGGGTTGGTTGCACTTATGACAAATGATCTTCCGTTCTTCTGGATTGTCTAGTACTTTGTCTATTTTGCTTTTCAATTTCTGATTTAGAGCTGAATTTCTATATTTGCGGTTCCACCTTTTGAACTTCTTCATTATTTACGCCAGCTCAGCTGCTCCATCATCATCGTCATCATCATTACTTTCAGTTGTTCCTTTGAGAGCTATTAATTTCTTTCGAGCATCTTCTCCTTCACGCTCTTCCTTGAATTTCATTTCTAGCTCATAAGTGGTGAGATTTCCGATGAGTTCTTCAACTTTGATTTGTTTTAAATTTTTCGACTCTTGAATGGCAGTCACTTTTGCTTCAAAACTTCGTGGAAGGACTTTGAGGATTTTTCGGACTATTTCCAACTCTGTGTATGATTTTCCGAGAGCTTTTGATTTGTATACAATATTGGAAAGTCGTCCATATATCTCTTTAACGTTTTTTTCCTTGGCCATTGTGAAATTCTCGTATTCGCTGCTTAGCATGGCAATGCGAGATTCTTTGACTTGAGACGTTCCTTTGTGAGTCACTTCGAGTGTGTGTCATATTTCCTGCGCAGTTAGACAATGTGAGACACAATTAAATTCAAATTGATCCAATGAACAGATGATAGAATTCATAGCTTTAGCATTAGCATTTTGTAATTTATTTTCTAGTTCTGTCCATTGATCCATCGGTTTATCTATTTCCTGATTATCTACAATTATAGTTGGTGCTCTATAACCTGTCTCAACAATATTCAAAGCGTCAATGGTTTTCAGAAAAATTTTCATTCTATTTTTCCAGTAGGCGTATTCACCATTGAACATTGGTGGTCTAACTATGGACTGACCCTCAGCAAAAGCATTATTAAAAGAAGTCATTTTAAAAATTCACATTTTTAAAACAAAAATTGATTTTTGAAAAAAAAAATCAAATTTTTGAAAAGAGAAGTTGACTTCTATTCCTAGCTCTGATACCACTTGTAAGATCGATTTCAACCTAGAGGGAGTGTGAATAGGGTGATGCTATTAATTATAAAAATTATTGCGGAAGCTTATAAAATTATTTCAACACAGATATATCAAAATAATAGCAGCACAGATAATAACAGAATAATAAATACAGAAATAGAACGACACAGAATTTACCTAGCTTCGGCAAAACCCTCCCTACGTGCTGCCCCCAAGGTTTCTACTAGAAATTAAGCAGTCAGACGCTTACACACGTAAACTCACGACACCCGCTATCAACTAGCCTTAATCTACGCTCAAAACTCTGCCACATCTCAGCCACTGAGTTGCGAATTCTCAAACTACGTCACATAGTTTGTCCCCTAGTCACACGACTAGAAATTACAACGGTTTAAAATGGAAAATACAATTTAAACACAATTTAAAACAAAAGAAACAAAACCCTAATTAAAACCCTTCTATAAACCAATACTAATGAAAAGGCCGGCCCAATTTTTCTTAAGTGAAATATTATTCCTTTTTCTTTTATCTCTATGTCGGCCCGTTCCTTTGTTTAACAATGGTTGTCGATCCTCTTTGCTTCTGAAATTAGGGTTTGGAAAATTGAAGTGCGCGCTTGAATTTTGAAGCTTCGATTCCTCTCTTTTCTCTATCGATCGTTTTCGGCTACTTCAAATCGATGCTTTCTTCTTTGCACTCGGCTCGTTCAATTTTGATCGAGTTCGGAGTTGCTTCGATATGTAATTTGTTACTTTTGCTTTTTCTGATTTTGCGCACTTGAACTCGATGATTGAAAACTGCCGACGATGAATGGGATTTATAGAAGTCGAATTCCTATATTTGCGTTTGTATATATTTGTTTAAATTTGTCAATTGATTTGCTCGGCCAGTTGATGTTGCTTGGATGCTTGAGATTGATTTCGACTTTATCAATTTCGTATATTTATGATTTCTTGATGGTCACGGCTTTGATTTCTCTGACGTTGTTTTCCTTGCTCACCACGGTTCTGACTTTGATCTGTTTCTTTGATATTGAACTGTTGACTTGGGTCATTTGACTTTGTTTATGCGATTCCATGACTTGATAATGTCTTCGGCCATCACCTTTGCACTGATATTGTTTCCGGTCATTTTAATTTGAACTGCAGGTGACTTCGACATTACTTTGAACCTTCTGTGTGAATTCATGACTTTGCTTTTGGTCACTTGATATTGATAATGTGATATTGTTTTGTACATTTCTTCACTTCGAGATGTTTAAGTATACATCGCTGACTTTTGCTTTACTTGAATTCGAGTCATTTGTTTCAACTACCATGTGTATACATATATCTGTTATCATACATAAATATATGTATGTTGTTGCACCATTGTTGTTTCACTGTTTCACTTGTTGCCATTACTTTGGTGCAATTTCATGTTGCCACCTCTGTTTGCTTTCACCACTTTGCACTGTGGTTTCTCTGACCAATCTGGGTTGAACATTTTGATTTGTTATTGAAAGCTTGTCTAGTTGTTGTTTGATTTTATTATTCAATTTTAGCTTTGACCAGTTTTGGCTCTGTCTTGATGCTAAATTTTGGCATGATTGTTCTGTATCGTCACTGCATACATGTTTGCATATCAACTTGTTGAAGTCACTTTTTCTTGTATCACACATCTCTGGTCTTTGCTTCATGTATGCACTGCCTGTGTGCAGTTTGCACTGTGCATTCGAACTTGAATCTGTAACCTTCATCATGTATACACATGTTCACTGTATATATGGGTTGCTGTGTACCGAGCATTGCTTCGAGTCAGGTTGCAATGTGTATGCACACATGTATATAGATATGTGTTAGCTTTGAGTTTTATGTACATTGTCACTGCTCTTTGATCATTTTTGGGATGTAACTATTTATCCATGATTTCGAACTTGCTGTATATCAATAGTTTGGAACTGCTACATTGTTGGTTCATCACTTCATTCATTTGGTATGTTTGTCTGGGTTTCCACTTTGTTCATTTGAGTCGATGTTTCATTTACAGCTTCATCTGGTGCATTGTATATATGTTACTTGTTGCCAGTTGCCATTTTAGTCTGGTCGGACCATGCTTCATCACTGTTGAACTTCATGTTGAGACTGCACTTGCTTACGTACAACTGCCCTGGTGCACTTATAGATGCATTGAGTACATTGTGAATTTTGGTCGAGACTTTTCCATGAACTAGTCGTCTTTGATTTTGATTTAAAAGTAAACTCAAAATATTTATCTTCATTCTGCCTTGGTTGTATTTGAATTCTTGTGCTTGACAGTTTTGTGATATTTTGCAGTGCACCTGAGTTGAATCCAGCTTGGAGCTCGGGTTTGACCTTGTGCTGATATTGTGACATTATTTTTTATTGCACTTGAGTTGAACTCGGCTTTTCATTTGGGTTTGACTTGTGCTCACATGTCCCTGTAATTTTATCAAGTTTATATATTGGTGTGCACGGCCTTGTGACATGTACAGTGATACACTGTGCATGTCACAAGCTGTTCGTGTATGATGAATTCGAATTTAAATGATGACGAACAACCCAAATAACCGAGGCAGATGTTATTTTCAAAATCCACATTTTATTTTATACTGTAAAAATATTTTCTTTTCAATTTTACTGCGTCAATATTTATTTTTGCAGATTGCTCGGATGCTGGATTCAATTTGGAGCGAAGTTGAAGATAACATACGAGTTGAGTGAATGAGTGATATGTAGTGAGGTCAAATGTAAATGTGAATCGTGATGTAATCAAAATTGTACTGTAATTGAAATTGTACATATATAGTGAGAGCTTGAAATTTGTATTATTGAAAAATTGTAATAAATATTTGTTTGAATAAAATATCTGTTTGAATTCAAATTCTGTGTTATTTATTTTATTCATCAAATATTTATTTAATCTGTGAAAATAAAATAGTATATTAACAAATACATTTAAATGAATATATATATATATATATGTTTATTATCATCAAACAAAAATCATATACTTGCATATTCAACATATCGGTTGTTGACCAACATTACCAAAGACAATGGACTGCAAACCCAAACAACATTACCAAAGACAATGGCTTATTCATAATGGAGTATATAATAGCATATGCAAACTTCTTTGAAGATGTTAAAAAACTTGTAAGAGTTCATATTGTTGGAAAGAAAAATGATTTAAACAAAGAAAAACTGAAGAAGCGATGCATACAAGAACCATGAGTAGACCTAACAACAAGACTCTGATAGTGAAGACAATGAAAATGAAGATGATATGGATGTACATCTTGTTATGCGAGATAGCAGAAATACACCTAAAAAACAAGAGTTGTGCATATCTCACAGACAATCAGGTGTTGATCAAACTTAAACCTGCACTTTCCAGTCACAAATAGTTGAGATGAATCACTAGATTTTGTAGTGAATTGATGTTGTTGAACCAATAATATCACATTTAATATTTTGGTTCAATCAAGAAGTTTTAGCAAATTAATGATTATGTACTATATATCTTTTCAATAGTGTTATTATGGAGTAACTACATCCCCCCTAGCAACCATATGATTAATGCATCTCTTATATGCAAATACTTCTAACGCACTGGTGAAGAGCTATCATGTCTCAAGGGACTTGTTAAGAGCATCTCCAACAGTTTACGGATTACGTAATTTTTAGACTCGATTACGAGTCGTAACTCCAACAGTTTTAGTTACTAGGAGCCTGTTTGCCTAAAAGTTTTTAATTATAAAATAATTGCTTTTTTGTTTGAAATTTATATTGTTTTTTTGTAAAAATTTATAACAAATTTATTGGTTTTTATTTATATGATATTTATCATAGCACACAGACTCAACTTCGTTTTTTTGTAGTTTAACAAATTTGTGTTCAAAACTTGTGTTATAGTATGAAATAGTTAAAACAAGAAAATAAACAATGCTAATTTTCATAGCTCGATTTCAAATAAAAAAATACAAATATAAATTCTCAAATTGACCCAAGGTCCCAACACCAAATAGTTTAAAACACAAACACAAATTATAAACCATCGTTCCTCTTCGTTCTCATTTTCCTCGGCAAGAACATTTTTCAAAACTTGTTTTTTCTTCTTCTTATGCTCAAGTATTTTAGTTGTTCTTCATCCGTACCTTTTGTATCCATGAACATGATTTGATTTGCCTCTCTTCGGGCCTTGATATGAAGCAAATTCTTCGTCGTCATCTTTCTTTTCAACAACATTATGCCTCAAAAATTAATGAATCCACTCTAGACATAGCAGCTTTCACTTTTTGAGGTCGAAATCATCATCAGACGTGGGATTAGATTCATTTTTGACATGTCACGATTTCTTTGAGATTTGCCCGAACTTAAAGTGTAACTGGTTTTTTTTTGCTTTGTTCTTTCTTTTGTTACTTTGTAGCCATTGCATGGTCTTCACAGTTGATGCTTCCATTTCTGATGTTGAAGAGCAATGCATGAACTGAGTGTGCTTATATAGAGAGGCAGAAACCGACTGTGAAAGGCATATGTTTAACAAGGGCTCAATAAGTCAGACGCCGGTTAAATAGGTGTCTAGATTTGGTTACACAATTGTAATCGAATTGGCTCATATTACATAATATTATGGATAGTAATCGTCTGTTAGAAGCTAATTTGGAATTTGCATTGCGTATTTGTAATTTCCAGACTCACTGTTAGAGATGCTCCAAGAGCACAAAGGCTCAACCTATACCACTTATTTTTTTAAGCACTTACATTGTCGGAATGAACAATCATTTACCAAATGATATTTAAATCACTCTGTCGCATCTGCATTTTTACCACTAAACTATCTTTGTATGTCTGCACGTTGATTAGTTGGGTTTTGACTGAGGTGACTTTTGTTGGGCATAAACCATTACCTTTCACATTTAAAATGACCATTTAGTTTTGTTTCCTATCATGTGCAAATCATCTTAACATTCATGGTCACATCTGCATGTAATATCATTCTTTCCAAAGCACATTTGTTTGTTCATAAATAACAATCATAAAAATGAAATCATATTGATAGCTTTACAATCAATGCATGTAATGATAACAAATAAGTCGAATAATGAATAGTGAGCGAACTTTAATGAACTTGTGAAACTCTTTAATATATTTTTCTTTTATACAGACACAAACATATACATACATATAGATATCTATTCATTATGTATGTATGAACTTGTGAGCGAACTTTAATGGACTTATGAAACTCCAATAAGGTTCCTCCCTATTCATTACTCAATTTATATATGTATATATCTATATGTATGTGTGTGTATTTTTCAACATATATATTTGGATGTGGATAGTATCATATCAGCATGTGTATTCGAAATCAAGATACGAATATCAGATGCTCGTATCCGTGGATAGCGGAAGGATATCAGATATTATCATATCCACTGATAATTGGTAAATCTAAAGACATAAACAAAAAAATAAACAAAAAAATTTAGTTTAATATAAAATTATTTTAGTACTAATGATTATAAAAGAAAAAAAACTAAAATAAAATATGATGATAAAATGTTGTTTTGAGTAATCAACATTCATTTATTTATATACTTAATAATATAAACTATCATCTCAATAAAACAATAAACACGTATCATTCATCATATTAATATACCCATAATAATATAAACTATTATCATTACAAAAAATGAATGTATAGTTTTCGAATGTGGATACATTCACGTTCGTTGATAGACTTGTGTATCCATTGGAACCACATAAATATTTTATATTATTTATATTAAGCAAATTTTCATATAAGAGTATTTTGACTTATATCAATTTTCCTTAATTAGCATAATCATAACATATCATGATGAATCCAACTTATACTTTCCTATAAATCAGGTACATAGTGTGTACAATTCAAGGATTAAAAAAAGCATTTAATACTCCCCTGTCCGATATAGTTTAGTAAACATTTCACCATCTTTTTGTTTGCATGATACTTAGCACGTGTTAGCATCAAACTCTTATTATTACACACACAAGCACACATGCGTGCTTGCATGCACACAATCAGATGTGTGTGTGGAGAGAGAGGAAGAACCTAAATCCCAATTTATAGGCATCCCAAATCATCCCTCCTCAAATTTTTAATTGGCAAAACCATATTTTCCAAGCTCTTATTGGCTACCAAAATTAACATCTACTTTTAGCAATCAATTATAATGCTCAACGTATTCAACTTCTCGTTTTAATTGTGAGAAGCTTCATCATCAACACCATCCTTGAGGGCATAGGAGGAGAGGGGAAGAGAGGAAGGATCCATAGTCCATTCAATTAATTGTAGTCCCCTCAATGCCTTTTAATATAAATCTTTAGATCCAATAAATTATTGAAAAAAAAATTAATGATGAGGTAAGAGGCGAAAAAATGATAAATAATGAGAGTAATTAAATATTATGTTGATTTATTGAATTCTAAGGTGGATATTAAGGGGTTATGGATTCCACCTTGTATACACACACATCTATATAGGTTGAATTTGAACTTGTCACGTGTCCACTAAATCTGATTATGGATCATACGTCACTAATGGAACTAATGATTTCCATTTTGGATATTGTAACTTGTGCACATGTTTCCTTTATGAATATGATTGTAATGAATGATAAAAGAGAAATCAAGAATGATTTTGCATAATTTTTTATTTATTTACTTTTCTCACATCAATTTCAGTACGAAGTTGTATCTCAACATCATAAAATGCAAATATCCAAAGTTTGGCTATCGGTATAAAAGTTTGTTTTAATTCAAAATCTAATGTTGAATGCCTGTCCATTATTTACAAAATTGATTTGCTTTTAACTAACATGAAAGTCAAGTTGATGATCATCCGCCATATAAGAATTTTTGCTTAGTAAACGACATCTTACCTATGACTATACTTCCCAAAGGAAAGTCTAATAATACTTTGGATTGGGGCAATACGTTAGGGAAGGCAATTGTTTGAAAATATTTTAGCAAAGTAACATGATTAGGTCACATATTATATCCATATTATCATTCCAAACCATATGGGTATGCAATCTAATCCTGAGCATATGGCCCAAAAAATGGTCAACTTCGATGTCCAAAGATTTAGTCAAACATAAAGAAAATAAAGGAGGGAAAACCAAAAGAAACACAATAACGAATTCAACTTATACATAACCAAGAACCAAGTCACCTCGTTTAGAGCTAAAAAACATATTAATATACTAAAGCCATACAATAATAAAACACAATATGATTGTCATTATTTTTAATGGAACAAAATTGACACAAGTTCAATCACGCGTGATATGGCGAGAAAATGGTGACATTGTTTTTTTTGAAATGGTACTTTATATACAGCATGTCACTGGGACAACGTATCACATGTCAATAAATGTTCGAATCACGCTACGCAAGTTTCGAACTTGTGACATCTCGCACCAAAACCGAATCACTTAATCACTTGGACAATGGTGTTTGTCAAAATGGTGACGACGTTGGTGGTGTTCTGATGGTGACTAGGTAAATTTGAAAGCAAAACGACATCAATGACGATGTTTAGACGATGATTTTATTCAAGTACTACTGTGGTATAATAAGGGTTGCTTCCTCAATCGTCATTTTATATTTCCAAAAAGCAAGATCCTTTTAGGTCATTGGTAGATCGTCTCTCAAAGTGAATCGTCTTCTTCCCACCATGCCAGACGGACCTAGTCTTTTACACAATTAGATAAAGTAAGAATTGGTCGAAGGCAATCCGAACCCCTCACCTGGTAATCTTTCAAAAAGGTTGCTTCTGTTTCCACTTCTTCGTGGTGCGCCTTCGACTGTTTAAAATTGCATATTTTTTATTGTACGAATATTTTTAATTATGTTTCAATATTTACCTTATACGTATTTATTTTATGCATTGAAGAATAAAACTCAAATTTCAAGCTTGTATTTAGTCTATTTTGATGTTGTGCAGGTCGTGCATATTACTTACTTTTTGCATCGCAAATTTCACCAATGTAATTGTGTCGCATCTGTGTGGCTTGTAGTATTGTTGTTTGGAGTGGAAATTTTAGTTCGAATCCTTTTTGCGTCGCTAATTACTTACTTTCAGTTAATTTTTAATATGTACCGCTTTAAAGAAGGCAATCAATGTTCGATAGTTGGACTGTTTTTATATTACTAGGATAACACAAATGAGCGGGCATACATTGTTTATAACCATTATTTATATCGACTATTTACTATTATTACTATTTCAAATGCACATGCATATAGTATTAGGAGTTGTCCCACATGTATTAAGGATAAACGGTTGGAAAAAGCACTAGTACAAAGTACCAAAATTTGTTCACAGTACAAAGTATCAAAATTTGTTCATATCAATTTTGATTGGCACGATGTGAAATATTATTTAGACTAGAGAAGAACACGAAATAGTTGACATACATGCATAGTATAATGCATATCTGGAAAAATTATAATAAAAGTTGACAAAATATCAGAAACATAGAGCTATAAAACTATAATATTTCATTCTTATGAAATTATGGCATAAAGTCATTAGTCAGGGTTATACAAGTCAAAGAAAGGCGTCTGAAAAGTTAGATGCTGAAAATTTAAAGTCAATTTTTGGTAGAGCAAGTGTTTTTCCTGTCCACTAAATATGCGGCCGTCAAATTTAATCAAACAAGATCTATTTTTGTTCATGAATTTTGATTATATTACTTGCACAAACGAAAAAAATCACAGTAGTAAAGATAAGTGACACTCAAGAATAGCTATTAACATGTTAGCAAACAGTTGTTTTTGGTTATTCTGAAACAATTGTACATACATGCATACATAGAGGAAGAATCCACATCTCCTTTTATGCACTCTCTCAAAATCTCCTCTTCTGTCTTTTTGTGTTTGAAAATCAACAGATATATAATCAATGGGCTGTCAATAACATCTTCACAAATTCTATACCGTTTTGAAACCTTCAATTCGTTCAAAACTACATTCAAAGTCAATAATTACAATATTTTCAACATTCATATTTATTTATATTTTTGAGTGAGATTAAAATTTCAGAAGGATAGTAAAATTTTGTGTGGATAATCATGATAGTAACAAAATAAAAAAAGGTGGAACCCGGTACACGAGGCTCCCGCACGATAACGGATTCTGAGGAGATCGATAATGTACGCAGTATTTCCCTCGCATTGCGAAGAAACTATTTCCGGACTCGAACCCTGGACGTCCAAATCACCATGCGGGCGACCTAACCGTTGCGTCAAGGCTCCACCTAAAAGCACAAAATTTAAAAGATCTACAAAATATTCTTACTTTAAAAGATCTAGATACGTTAAATTTTTGAAGGGGGTTCAAATGAAATTGAAGAAAATAGATGTAGAACATTGTGATTTTTTTAACATAGTTATTATGCATGCTTGGGGTCTAAACCTAAGAGCACAAGGGACAATGGTCACTGGCATAGAACCTTTATATATGTGTGTATGTATACATCTGTACATAGCACTAAACAATCAATAAGTCAATTTGATTTAGGACATACTGAACTAAAGACCCATTTTATATATGAAATTATTATTTTGTATTAATTAACAATGTATTTGCTAATTTATTTAACAAAATATTGAATATATCTAATGCATTTTCTTGTATAATTTTTAAGATTTTCATTGGTAACAGATGCATGAATGTAATATAGAATGATCTCGTTGCGTATTTATGCCCAGTGTCTTAGTTTTAGACTCTTACATTTCTCTCAATTTGGTATGTATGTATACATATGTTTGTGCATACATATACATACACATGTACATTTATATGAGCCAATATCAACAAATAGTTATGGTAAGAGAAGCTTTGACGTGATTAAAAACGGAGTAAAATTTCTTACCATTGTCACATATTAGATATGTGATAATTATAGACGGTTCTCATTATAAGTAAGAGACAAGAGATGTACCTCTACTTTGTGCCATTTATTATTAGTACCGTGACATTATATATGGATTTTTACTTTTACTAAGTAATACTTGTTGAGAAATAACATGGATAAGTAACAATCTTGTTAGTTCCCAGACATCAATTGTTTTTTTTTTAGAAAAAAAAAACAGAGAACGAAAGAAAATGAATCCAGTTAGTTGAATTAGCTCCATAAGTATTACTTGGATTAGTGGCTATATAAATCATCTCCATGCTTCAACCAGATACACGTATGACCAGCATAAATAAAAATATATAATAGAAATGTTTGTCCGAGTTTAAGATATTTTGATTCTAACGTCGCTAACCATGAACAATTTAAAGGATGACCAATAAAGTGTATAAAGGTCACAATGTCTTATCCATCTAGCTTAGACAAAATTCACTTACTAAACCCATTACCACTAAAGTTAGCTTGTATATATACATATACATACATATACATATATATATATATATATATATATATATATTATGATTTTCCTTGTTAGCTTAAAACACATCTACAGTAAGGACCACCATTCACACCTACACTCCTAAAAAATGCATATGAAACAAGTATGCCTAACATTTAGCTAAGATGACTCAAACATAGATTGATTTGACACAAATACAACCGAACATGTTATGTGCGATATGTGAGCTAGATGTCTATCCAACTTTTTCAGACATAATCTCATCATATCTCATTTCCATACTTGTCAATCATGTGTGCACTCATCCTCTAATTATGTCAATCAGTCTCAAAATTCTTAAACATCATTTGTTGAAAAAGATAAGAAAGAACATAAAAGAAGAAAAATAGTGGTGATAAAATTTCATTGATGATAGCTATGTAGTTTGGTTTGTTGAACTGAAATGTGATTATTATCTTGTTTCACATAATTAACATTAAGTGGTCCAGCACCACTATCCCTTAGGCACTCTGGTTTTGGTGTATAAGATCATAGATTTAAATCTTGCATAGCGGGATTCGAACTATTTGACATACGTTGACTTGTAGTATGTTATATACTATCTAAACCTTGTAGTACAGCTATGTACTACCAACTAAGTGACCAATTTCCCCAAAAAACAATAAAATTGTGTAATTGGTTTTTATTTCATGCTTTCTATATGATACAAATTTTAGTTTTCAAGGAAGGAATCCTAGCATCATACTACTTTTTGAGGAGTGTGAGGTGACAAAACTCTTGAATGTATGGAACATGGCACTATTTTCAAATTTTATGAATCGATCAAAGTGCCTTTAAGTTTGCAACCAATCGTGGATGCATAGGACTATGAAATTAGAAATTTAGAATCACGATCTTCAAAAAAAAAAAAAACACATTCAACTGAAATTTTTCTTTATATTACAAATTTTCAACTAGTTTCACCTTGTGTTTGTTGAACATGCATGAAGATTAGATGCTTGCTCGACAAGTGACTAGAATCTTTTTATTAATTTTTATTTCCCAAATTAGAATAAACAAATAACTTGTGATACTTTGTATCTTTAATACTGCAATTTGTATTAAAACTTTTGAACATTTATTAAAAATTAACATATAATTTGATTATTTGAAAAAACTTTAAATTCTATTTTTAGTTAAAAAATAGTTTTTAAAATTCAAGATGGAAAATAAAATTTTGACCACGTATATTTTTATAGACTTTTGAATTAGAAGTAAAAATCTATAAAATGAGAATAAAGATTTAATAACAAATTAAGTGTGGGGGAAAAAACAAAAATATAAAGAAAAATTGAGAAAATGTACCCGCTACCTACTTGGTTTGTGCTTGTTAAACAAACATTCACTCTTGAACAATGGTTGAACAGGCTCATGCAATTGGAAATCAGGCCTTTGAGACCATTCCTTTTCCGGATCTAATTTGTAACATTATAACTCTTAGCTCAAATTTTGAATAACTTTTAGCAAAAGTTCTAAATCAACAACAAAAGCAAAGGTTGCTGGCATCAGATTGGTCAAATGTAAGCTTGAAAATTGGGCCTTTATTTTATGTTCATAAAATAAATATGCACCGTCCAACAATTGAAACATCATGTTTAAAATATATATAATTTTGAACCATAAAGACATATTCAAAATAAACATGCAATGTTAACAGTAGAACGGTATTTAATTAAAAACATAATCTAAACATCACTCTTATGCTTTTTGTTTGCCAAATTAACTAATCACTGCTCATTCTCATCCGCGCACACCTAACTTTTATCAATTTTGTTCCAAACAAATAATGACAATGGTGTCTTATTTTGCTATTTTCAGGCTTTGGGATAGTGTCTTTTCCCCTTTTTTGCTGTTGTTGTTCTTTGCTTTACATAGGTGAATAGGTTGTGAAAGGTGAATTGGTTACAGGGTTTCTCATGTTTATTTTTTATTCTCTGTTTTCTTTATATTTAACCAAATTTGTTGGCATCTAAATTTGGAAAATTCTTTGGGCCGTATGGCCAAGCTTGGTCTGTATAGCTATAGGGCTGGAGAGGATTGGAAATGCTCTATAAACTAATAGTTATTAGAAACATATTTAACTTAATATCAACTGCATTCTTCTAAAAGAACACTTTTATTTACAATAATGCTAACTGCATTCTTCTAGAAAATACACCTTTAAATTAATGCTAACTGCATTCTTCCATAATTTCATTTTAAAATGAAACTTAATATATTCGCGTGCCATTTCAGAACCAAAAAAAGCTTATAATAAAGTCATCTAGGATGCCAAGTCAGTCCTAACTCCAAGGTGGACCCATGTACACGTGTGGATTGCGAATGATTCGCAGCTCCGAAATGACAACAAAACCCTCACATTCGGTCCTTTTCTGACCTAAAAAAACATCTAGTTTCCCCAATTTCAAAAAGCATGAAATTCTCACCGCTTTCCAACTCCATATTACAATTATGACCCCCTCAGCTTCAGATAACAAGAATAAGTCGATGATGGCAGTAATGTAATTCAATATGCAAAGCTTTCATGCCATGCCGTGGCTGATAATCGTATGGGTAAAGCTTAAGAAACACTAATCTTTAAGTCCAAAAAAGTTTGATAATTACCTTTCGATCCAGTATTCTTCGCTTTAAAGTGACGCAGAATCAGAAACTAGTGAAGAGGTTATCCTAGATTTCTTGAGCTTGAAGAAGAAACAGGAGCAAATAGCGATAGAGAGGATCAAGAGTAGACAGCGCTTCTCATGCATCAATCAAAGGAAAACAAATTTGGAGTTACTTTTTTGTAGTTTTTCAATTTTATTTCGAAGTTTGAAATTAGAGAGCGATGTGTTGTGTACTGGCATCACAAGGAACAATGAAGGGAGTATGTAGCAATTTTGTGTGACTTATATGCATATGAATTTAAATGGATTTATGGATAGATGCGAGTGCGAGAATTTGAAATTTAATGGTATTATTCTGTCCTTTTCGAGGGTTCTTTTGTATTTTGACGCAAGGAGAAAGCGGAAACGGGTTCTCTGACTTATCGAAAGCCCAGTTGTTTTATGGGCTGTGCACCGACTACGGATCCATGATCTAGCAATTTTGTAATATAAAAAATACAACATTTCGTGTCAACTCTCAATTTATTTACTACTACTACTAGTGCGAACTCGTGCTACGCACACAGATTGCAATTATATATTTTGCAATTCTATTTGAGTGCATTTTTAGAATTAACTCAAGTAATACCGTTATATCCAAATATATTTTGCCTTTAAATATTCTTTATATTTTGAAATTTAAAATTATTTATCCAAAAAAACACATTTGTTTATCATTATGTACGTCTATACAACTACATTTATGCACCATACAAAATGAGACTTAAATAATTACGTTATGCACCTATAAATAATTATGTAGATGCACATATCAAATTTAAAGCTATAAGCCTACAGAGATCATTTTGTTGATAAAATAACTCATACAAAATGGATCAATTCAAGTAACTATGTGCATATATAAAAACCATAAAAAAAATTACATCACGCATACGCTAGCACTGTAAAATAATGGAAAAAATTATAAATTAGTCTACACGCGATTAGTAGGCAAAAAACGAATAATATCAAACACTCAAAAAATTTAAGTTATAAAACATATTACAGTAAAACTAAAAATCTTAGGAATATCCTATGATAATACGTAATTATATGGTTTACTCTTTGAACTGTTGTTTCATATCTCACAATTCAGTTGCTAAGGAAACTAATATTACTAGTCACCAAGGCGAAACTACATTACAAAGATTGGTATTGCAATATAATGTATTGGAAACATTAAAATATGAAAGAACGTATTAAATGGGAAATAACTACATCAGAACTTCTCAAATCCTTAAATTTGGTCATACCCCATTTCTCATTTACTACTTCCTTGTCTTTATTGGTATCAAATAAACAACAAAAGAATTAGAAAAAACAACAAGTGAAACTGGTAGAAAGTTATTCATAATAGAAATATATAAAATTCATCAAAATCTTATGGGAAAGTATAAAACAAAAAGTATGTAAGTATTAGACTTGGTGTATATGGTTTTTGAGGAAAGCTAAGGTATAACATGGCTATAATGTAGAATACAATCTGTAATTTATGTATTTATTTAGAGGTCTAATTTTTGTTCAGATTGTGTGCAAAATAAATTCCATTAGGTAAGTAAGATATTATTTGAATTTGTTATTATTTTTATAAAGCTTTTATTTGTTACGTAAATGTTATTGTTCAATTTGAATATAAAATTATTAATTTTTACTGAAATAAATAATTATTTCGATAGATTTTAGGTTTCTTAGTTATACAAAATAAATTTGTTTGGTAAACGAATGACACATTTGTAGTTGAAATATTGACATTACTCAAGTTCTTAATGTATTAAATTTGAAAATACTCAAGTGAAAATATCTATAATGATTTTGAAGTGATTGGATAAAAATTTAATTCGAAAACTTTAATTTATGATAATTAATGAGTGGATCAAGAAAACATGCAATTTTTTGGAAATATGGACGATGTATATGAAAATATTACGAGAGAATTAAAATCAGAAGAGTAAGTTATTTTATTTTACAATTATATTATAAGATTTGAGTTTAAAAGTCGCTTTCAACACATGTGTACATGTCCTTAAGCATAAAAACAAAATCAAATAATATTTTATGTTATATATATGTACGTATGTGTCTATATATATACACCATGTAAAAGGTAATATAAGAAGCAATAAATTAGTACAACATTATGAAAATCAAGGTCATTGAACCAGCTTGAATATATATTTTATTAAGCATTATTCATTTTTTCCACATATAAAGTTTATATCTTTTACTTCTTTTATTTTGTTTATTCAAAATACTTTGTAAAAGATTAAGTTAAATCAAAATCAAAATAAATGGAGAAGTAACTCATATTGACATTGATTACCTTATTAATTACCATATTAATTGCATTTATTAATGAATTTATCGATTGGATTTACGTCCTAAATTTAGTTTGATTGAATTTAAATTAGTGATAACTCACACTAAATCAATTTTAGCTCAAATATTAAAAATTATGCTTAATTTTCTCAAACAATAACTCTAATTTCATTAGATGGTTCTTATATAATCATTTGCTAAAAAAGTAATATTATCAAAAAAATACAGTTCCTTTCTTTTTTTTCTTAGAAAAAATAGGTACCTATTATTTTGATTCATCTGCTGAATTAAGCTATATTAACAAATCAATTTCTTTTGACATATTATCCTATAAACATTGAAACAAATGATATAAAAAAGAAAGTGTCAAATGGAGAATCTCCAAACCTATAGTCATTGTTATTATTTTAATCTTTATATTAATAATGTCCTTCTACCATTTCAAAATCTCAAATCTTAATTTAATGTAAAACCTCATACCTTAATTTGAAATTCAATCAAAATGAACGATACTAAAATTCCTCCAAAAACATAATTTGAATCTTAAATAGAATGAAGAAATTAATACCCATGTTATTTTGTCCATTTTAGATTTTGATGAAGACTGAGAAAATAAATATTAAGATTGAGATAAGTTTTCCTCCATAGCAATAATTGAATATTTAGGGTTTAGGGTATGAAGATGAAAAGATAAATTTTATGGCGCAATAGTGTACATGAATTAGAAACTAAGAAGGAAGAGAAAGATAGATTATGTAAATGACATTCTAGTAGTTTTAACAAGATTTTATAAGAGGATAATGTGCTATTTTAATAAGATTATATAAATGACAATTAAAACCTTTTTAATTTAAAAAATGATTATTTCCTTTCCTCCTAATCAAAATGATTCACCATTTAATAATTCGCTACAAATAATTGTTGCTCCTTCTACCAACATAAGAAATTATTAGTTTTATTAATATTATTTTATAAAATTAAAATTCAATCAACTCATAAATAAAAAGTGGGAAAATAGATATATATCTACTACTAACAATGCATCCAATTTTTTTACCATTAGCGCAACATTCAACCACCATGGATAATTTTCGAATCCAATGCCCTAAAAGACATAGAGAGAGAAGAAAATGTTTTTTTAACAACAATTAAAATGCTTTAGTATAATAAGAATAAGTTACACTAACCACTAAGCCATACTCATAAGCTGTGTACGTTTTGTGCAACATTGAACCACCATGAATAGTCTTGAAATTAAGTACCTGAAAGAAGGAGAAAAACATCGAACCACCAAAGAAAATTAATATATATACATATACATGGTTATAATAAAAATTTAGAAGCAAATAATGTAAGATTCAAATTTATGAAACATAAAAATAATTTTTTATCATAATGTATAAACATGCTTATAAGTGATAATTTTGCAATATTAGTAGGATCAATAAAGAAATTATTAAGATGCCTAAATAAAATAGATATTAAGTAATCAACAACATAAATGGAATAAAGCCTTTCATCTGATTATTATATTTGATAAATAAATTAGAAGATAATAAAATTAGTTACATGTAAAGCTTGGATTAACGTAAGAGAGAATTAGAGAAAAGGACAAAATTTGAAAAAATAGGCTGAAGGACGCCAAGTTTCGTTTTTAGGCTGAAAGATAATGCTAGTTATAATTAGCATTATATTCAACTTTTACACTATAAAAAATGCTAGTTATATCTAGCATTATATTTAGTTTTACATTATACAAAATGCTAGTTATTCAGCCTAAAAAAAACTTGTTGTCCTTCAGCCTAATTTTTTATATAAGTTTGTCATTGTGCCTATTTTTCTGTTAACGTAAATAAGGATGTTACAATAACGGAGAATGAAGATGAACATGAAAGATTTGAAATAAAAACAATGGACAAATGGATTTGAAAGGGTGTAAAAGGAATACTTAGTAATAAAATGACAGTAATTCAGAAACTGAGGAAAATAAAATGAAGAATGAATATGAAAAAGTTAAATGTACTTTTGATAATATGTGATAAATATATATTAGTAAAGAGACTGGAATATAACATGAATTGAGTAGATTACAAAGTAGTTATAAATGTGGTAACTAATGTAAGCATGAGAACTATGTAACGAAAACGAAGGAAATAAACTCAAAAGAAAACACAATTTAAGGCCAAAAACCCTAAGCAAAGATATGAAATTAGCAATGTAGAACAAAAGCAACAAATTCAACATCGAATCAAATGAAAAAAAATAACAATATAAAAGGCAAATTTTATCTCAATGGACTCAAACAAAACAACAAATTGAACATTGAATTAAATGGAAGGACAAATACAAACTTAAACTTATTAGTCGATTTCTATCAAATTATGGTTTTTTTAGAGGTCTTTAAATAATAGTTACATGAAAACCGTAACATTAAAATCAAGTAAGGTAGAAACACAATCACTATAAAATATGTATATATTGACAAATAATTTAAGATGATGGAAAAGTTAACAACTATTAGTCAATTAAATTGAATTTTGATCAAAATAAAAGAAATATAAACCGATCAAAGTTTTTTTTGCAAAGAATCATTGTATTGAAACTATTGAACATGGGAAACAACCGAGAAAATACAAAAATCCTTGTATTGAAAATAAGAGAAGAGAAAAGAACCATTGTTAGAATATAAAGGAAAATAATTGCAGGATTATTGTACGCGGAAATAAGAATGTCACAAAGGGAAACATATTAAATAAAGAGCTATATGCTATAAAAAAAAAATTATTCTCAAAGTAGCATTTATAAATCCAGTAACCTACTGTAAAATAACCAAACTCATAATCCTACAAATCGAAACAAAAATCATAAGAAGATATAACTTTAGGTAAAAAACTCAAGAAAAAGAGCAGCAATTTTGAACAAAAATAATAACTTCAGCATCAAAATGAATGAATACTAAAATAATAGAATACAATTCAAACCTTTAAATCGATTTTGATCGATCCAGTCAGCCAAGATTTATGTGGGCTCTTTAGATTAGTAATACTGACTGCAAGGTAGAAATACAAAATCATAATTGAAAAGTTAAGAACTGTTGGTGAATTGAATCAAATTCTAGTTAGAATAAAAAAGTTCAAAAGATCGATCAAAACTTGTGTACCAAAGTTACCATGAAAATAAAATCGAAACTCTTACTTGCAACCAAAGAAAGATGTTTGGAGTAACCTTTTGTAAGAATGAAACTTGTTAACATGATTTTTCCAACCATGATTTATAAACAAGACAATTTTTCAAAGATTGAGCAATATTTTATTTAACGTATTAATTTCTCTAATTCATATTAACCAACATAAAATCAAATTAGAAATATAGTACGTATCCAAAAGCATAAAGCATACCACAAAACATGAAGGATGGAATTATATGATTACAGCCAAAAAGCAAATTTTCTACATGGATTCAATGAGAAAAAGCTAGGATATGATAGTGTTTATGAATTTAAAATTTTATTTTAGATAATAAGTTGAGAAAACGAAACTGCAAAGAGAAACATTTCTAAATAGTTGAGATGGAAAATGATCTATTTTAGATAAGATGGTGAGAAATTGAAAATAAGAAGAGAAAATGAGCGTGAATATTTCTTAACAGCTGAAATAGAAAATGAAAAGGCATATAGTTATTAATATAGTGTGATGCTATTTACACCTCGATTTTCTCTTCTGACCACCTACAGTAAAGGTCGCCTTATAATAATGAGTTCTCCTCTTTCTAACACCATCTTTTTTCTCTAAATATGCAGGCACCCCGGCAACATCACAAAAACACGTACTTTTTCTCTTCTCCTTCAACATCGGTCAAAATTGTATTTACATCACAAAAACACGTTATACTGCCTTCTCCAAAATGGTTCTGCAAATACGTGAAAATGTAGAACTTTTGCATGTATATGAAGTAGATGTGGCATGTGAAATGTATTATGTGTAAGTATTATGTAAAATGTCCATAAGTTGCATGTATATGAAAACAATGTCCGTCTATGTGTATTAATTGTTATAAAAAAAATTCTTTTGTTTACAATTGCGTTCATTTCACTTATCTAGTCTCATTGCGACGAGTAGTAGGTTTTACTTATTTTTATTTCTAATTTTTTTTTGTGACTCGCACCTGAGAAGTATAATATTGTAAAATAATATTTATAACTTTCATTCGAAAATTATGTTTACATCACAATAAATAAACCAACAGTACTGAAGTTCTGCATGTACCATGAATGAAGTTAGATCAAATTATGTGTAATGTGTTATTCGAAGTTTCAATTTAAAAAGATAAATAAATAGCTTTTCTTTATTCGGCTACCAGCTGCCTTCACAATGACTGGTGGTCGGTTGTTTATTGGCCTTTCGAAGTTTCAATTTATAAATAAAGGATGCTTTTCTCTGATCGGCTAGCAGCCGCTGTTACAATAAATGTTGGTCGATTGTTATTGGCATTCCAAGGTTTTAAACGGAAAAAAAAATTATTTTTCTCCGTTCGACCACCATCTGTCGTTTACTTGTGGTAATGGCCGGTCGTTAACAACTGGGTGAATAACATAATATGGTGGCCAGAAGCACACGCAAAATCATTTCTATTAAAATTATAATGGTGGCCAAAAAGGGAAACTTGGGTACCAATAGTAGGACAGTTAATATATAATGTAAATTTAATTTGGAGCTTGAAATGGTAAGTAATTATTAAAGAGGTAAATGAAACTTTTTCTCTCAACTCAACCAGAAAAGAGGACTGAAAATAAAAATGAATGGGAAACAAGAATATATATAGTCTCATTCTACTTTAGATATAATAGAATAGATGGGTGCGTTCTTTACGGAGAATTTTAAAGCACCGAAAGGGGCGGAAAATGTTCAACGGTAGGGAGAGAACACAATCTTGTATCGTCAAAGGGATATTTAAAAAAGATATTTTAATTGTTTTGGTATGAGTATAATCTTTTAGCATGGTCCTAGATGTATTTTTGTATAAACTATAACTTATATACAAATAAAAACTAAAATATATACATTTGAAAGGTCGTTAAAATTTCAGCCCAACCCGATCTACGCTACTCCGAATACGTACCATACTCTGGATGCTTCCTATTTCCTACATTAAATTTTTCACCGCGTTTATTACAACCGTGTAATGCTCAAAACTTTCCTCTTTTGATAATAATGGTCGTGCTTCGAAAATCTAAAATCTTTAGACCCTGTTTAGCTTGTCATTTTTTGGTTTTGTGTTTTCGTTTGAATAAAAAAAACGAAAGACACATTTAAAAAAAACCATTTTCAAAATTGAAGTTAACATGTAAAATCAAAAACAATTTTTTTTTTATGTTTTGAGAAATTCATTCTTCCGCCGTCCCTCCTTTCCCTTCGACGTCCTTTCTCATCCCTCCATCCCCTTTGTCATACCACCACCATCGTTGTAATGTCTAAAATTTTTAAACATTTCTCTCCTCTCTTCCCGTATTTGTTATGAATTTTGAAAACGCAAAATACAAAACTCAAAATAAAACCAAACAGACCCTTACATTTTCTTCTCCAAAAAGAATGGACTTTCAACCTCTTTTCGCTGATCCATCTGCTACATGCAAGCAGACTTGGGTCTCCTATACACCAAATCTAAAGAATTGCCAAGTCCGAGTAGATCTGAACGTGAAGTTAAAATAGATGTGATTGGGTTTAAAAGGTAAGTATGTGAATCTTCTTCCGTTCAAGTAATTCCTTTGCTTAGCAAAACAGTTAGTAATTTTCTGTAGTACTTGTGAATTTGCAAACTAAATTCTTGGAATTGAGTTTGAACACTTCGCTTTGACTATCTACAGTAAAGAGAGAATGAAAAGGTGGAGATATTTATAATATATGATGGCTATAAATGTCACCTTTTTCATTAAATACACAACAACAAATCAAACCTTAGCCCCGTTTAATCAAATAAGAGCTTATTGCATAACAAGCTAGAAGGAAGAATGAACCACACTTTAAAATGGAAAAGTTAGTACCACACTGCATCAACAACAACAAGATTTAAGGTGATTTATAATTTAATTTTTTATTTACATATCCCATTTACTCTCGACTAAAAATAATATTTTTTGAAATCAAATTATTAGTACAAAATATATTCACATATATTAATATATATGGGTGTGTACTTGTTACGTGATATATGCATCTATGTAAGTATATCTGTGTGTATGTATCAAAAAAGCTTTTTTTTCTTCTTTAGCCATCACATAAAATATTTTATACATACACACACATATGGGTGAGGATTGATTATACTTTCTCTCTTTTGTCACTTCATTTTGTTTATATGTTTGTATGTGCATGTGTGTATGTATACAAAGCCCTCGCAGGTTTGAACAAAAAATATTTTGTATATTATATAAATTTATTATTAACGATAAGGTTAAATTCGAATTTAAAATATATGTACATGTATATTACATAAAAACATATACACATACACACAAAATATTTTTTCTTTCGGCTGGAACAAAGTTGATTTAAATAAATTTAATATTTGAATTTCAAATATATTTATGAACATACATTTATTAAAAGAAATTATACATAAATACATACAAATACACACACACACACACACACACATATCCGTGTGTGTGCGCGCGCCACAAGCAAAACATGTATATGTTGAAAGTATTATACAATGATAATTATTACTATTTTTAAGACCAATAGTAATATGTGCATGTGTTTGTTAGTATACGTCTATAAATAAGCATGCATATATTAACAAAATATTATATACACATTATGATCATTTTATATGATCACAAGTACCTAACGTTAATTATCTCGTGCATTTTTTGTTTAGTTTATTCACGTTCATTTGTACATCATATGTTGCTATTCATATTATAAATATAAATATTCCATAAAATCAAATAAAGCAAAATCAAATTTAAAATTAAAGTGTAATCAAATTAAAGTTAAGATTAAACTAAAATAGAGTTTAGTAAATAAAATGTTAAAACTGAAATTCAAATAGAATTGTATTAAATATTAAACTGTCCTTTCAAAAAGCAGACACTAAATTTAAAGTAGAGTTGTTCTATCATTCATGAAAACACAAAATAAAGATGCAGTGTAAAATTAATAATTTTTTTTTTTTTTAAATTTCATCATTTTACCCCACTATCAGTGCGCTTAATCCAATAATGGTTTCGATGCCTACATTGTCTTAATGTGAATACTTAACAACGCATACTGTGACGTCTCCCATTTCGAGTCCTAAAATGAATGTTGAAGATGTTAGCGTAATGACCCAGAGTTTTTAACGTTTTGAACAGGAATATTTAATTTATTTAAATATTCAAACTTGATCCAAATTTAGTAAACAATAAGAAAATCATTTTTTAATAAAACGACTTGATTTTTATTGACGTATTTTTAGTTTAATTTATAAGATTCTCCATGGTTTTTAATTTGAAAAATATTCAAATTATTGTTTGACGATTTTTGGACAAATGATTTTATTTGAAATTTCACAGAATAAGCTAACCAGTGTATATTATTATTGTTTTGAGATCATGTCGAATTTTTATGCGGGATTATATTTTTGTTTTTTCGTTTGCAGTTAGTACACGAATGAAAATCTTTGTAGCGATGTGCTGGAAATCAAATTTTAAACTAAACACTAAACATATAATTTTCGATGCACTGCCTTTTAAATCCACCTCTTTCTGTTTTCTTTTTATTCTATCTTCCAATAAAAGGAAATCAATTTCTCGTTTTAAAAATTCAAAACAAAAGATTTACTAATCGAAAAAATATAAAGTTCAAATCGTTGAATTTGAATGGACTAGATTAACAGTTCTATATGTATTTGTTTGAACTTTAGTGATGATTTGGGGAGATCAACAACATTGGTCAAGAGCAAAGCAGGCTAGGGTTTTGGTTTTGGAAAAATTTAGACAACGATGGGGTTCGGGGGCAGTTGCATCGAGTTTTTTGTAAGAAAGAACTTCGAAGGCCAGATTTTGGCGAAGTGCAATTGTCATTTGGGTGATGTGACATGTTGCATGCGTAAGGAGGTGGCTCCAAGTCACGATAGTGTTGGTTTGACCAAGCTTCAAGCGGTGATGAGGGATCGGGTGCTCGTTTAGTAAGAGAAGTTTATCGGTGAAGTTGGATTTGAATTTCGTTGAGGGATGGCCGATTTAGGATGTATGGCGTGCACGTTTGGAGGCATGCATTTCTTTCATGTGCAGGCTTTGGTGATTAGGAGGGGAGCGGAAGAAGTTAGTGTTGGATAATTAAATTAATAAGTGATTAGTGTATGATTAATATTAATTTTAAAATCTTATAAAATGAATAACTTTTACATACAAGGTCTAATCGAAAGCGGTCTTTTGCGTTGCGTTCGTAATAGCGATAGTTACGCGCTAGAACTAGTTTCGTCGAGTTGGAGCAAATGAAATTTTGAGCTAAAATCGAACATCATCAAACCGGAATGCTTAAACATCTGCTGGAATTTTGGAGAGTTATCTCACATCTGAATGAGTACTATAATAATATATTGTAGATAAAAATTATTGTTTTGTGCTTAAATGATTTATTGGTTGATTTGGTTGAATTTTCACCTAGAAAAACAAATGATGTTTAAAACGAAATGCATGGAATTCAGTATAGAAATTACAGTTTCTCATCGTTGTAATTTTTAATTTCAGTTATATACTTATTGATTTTAATTCCATTTATATATTTATTATATAATTGTTGCAAGCTAAAGGTTGGTAGTTTAGTCATATTGGATTTGACATTGATATATGTTAAAAATTAACCTTTTTAGCGATAAAGATAGTAATAGCATCGGTCAAGTGTTACGATAGCATTTGGCCTAGTTACAGTATTTTGAAATACTATGGATTGTTGTTTTGATTTGAAAATGGTTTTGATTCGGACAATGATTTTAAATATTTTAAAATGGGTTTTTGAACCTCTCTTTTTTACCCCACCTTCTTTTATTATTATTTTTTGTAATATAGGTATGTATGTAAATGTTTTAAAATTATGTTGAAAAATATTATCTTTATAGTATAATAATGAATGTTTATTTTAAAGGAAATGAAAGGGGTTTATCTTTTATTTTAAAGGGACTTTGTTTTTAAAAGAAGGTAGAAATAGTTTGGAACAAATATTTGTGAAACATTTTGTATAAAATGTTGTAATAAAAGAGAGGTTTATAAACGATATTTTATAAATAAAAGGATAGATTTACAAATGGTATTTTATAAATAAAAGAGATATTTATAAATGGTATTTTATAAATAAAAGAATTGGTTTATAAATGTTATTTTATAAAAATAAAATTATTCCATTTTGATAAATTGGAATAATAAATTGCATTTGTGAATTTTTTTTTTGTGATATATAAAATGATCATTTTATGGGAAGTATTTAGACCTTTCTTGAAATTGAAGTTTTGTGATAAGTATATAAGATTTAAATCTTGGGGTTTATAAAAGGGATTTTTATAAATACATAACGAGATTTGTAAAAAGGAGTTTTACAATTATATTTGGAGATTTATAAAAGCAGCTTTATAGATAGAAATGAGTTTTATAAAAGGAATTTGATAAATGAATTTGGGGTTTTATAAAAAAGAGTTATAAATGAATTTGGAGAAATATAAAGGTGGTTTATATATAATATTTTATAAAAAGAGTTTGTATATATAAAGTTTGATAATTGAATTTGAAGATTTATAAAAGGAGTTTCATAAAAGGGATTTATAAAAAGAATTTTAGTAAAAAGCGTGAGACCCGATTTCCACAAATGATCATTCTAAATTTCGTTAGTATAAAAAGTTTATTTATCATACTTAACACCAAATTCCGAGGGATGGAAACTCATCTCTATCTTGAGATTTAAGAATATGTATTGAGGCAATGATAATTTTCTAACTTATTCAATCTCATTGTTAATCGAAGGATAGTACTGCTTGAAATTGGAAAGCTGTGGTAATTATATCCGGTCTAATTTCTATACGGTCCATTTACTTGCTCTAAAAGGAAAGTGTTTTATGTTTATTGTTACCCATGTTTTAAATAACATTTGTTTTAGACCAATTAAATATGGTTTTGAAAAAGTAGTCTTTCTTAAGATTTGTGAATATACTTGTACCATTGAGGTAAGTATATGGGTATATTTTCTAAGTATTAAATATATAATGTTTTGTGAATATACTTATACTATTGTTATAAGTATATAGAAAAAATTTCTAATATTAAAAAATAATTTTTTTTGTGAGTATACTTATACGGTTGAGATAAGTGTATCAATATTTTTCAAGTATTAAAAAGAGTAGAGAGGGTTTGTGAACATATCTTTGTAAATGTATTTTAATATAAGAATTTACAAAGTGATTTTAATTAAAAAAGGATTAACTAAAGAGCCTTAGTAGTTGCTTTGTGCTTTACCATGCTAAGTTAAATCTCTGATTAGATTATCTGTTCATTTGATAGTTAAATAACCAACTATTAAATCTTGGTCAGTTTTTAAACTATCATTTTCGGTTCGGAGAGACTGAGATCGGATATATAATCCTAAAACCACTTTGAATCAGCATAGGCATTTGAATTTAAGACATCTTGAAGATGATGGAATCGAAAATGGAGTTCTTTGAAGTGCAAGGGCTACTAATCCTAAGAGTGATTCCAAAAAGGATATAATAGAAGTGGTGCCTTCGGTTTATTCATATCCTAAATAACTTGCATGGATGAATGTTGGTATCGCATTATTGCCTAGAGGGTAGTGTTAGAATTTCAAGTGGGATTTGCTAAAAAGGTAAAGCGTGGCCTCAAGCCTCACAACTAGGAATGACTAAAACCGGGGATATGCAGCAGAATTATGTGGTTCACAACCATTAGGGTATGCATATCACTCTTCTAAATCACTAGTTATGAAAATACGGATTTGGTATGTGCATGAGAGCTTCGGGAAAGGTCGCATAACAACCAGGGTGATGACATATTCGATACTATATAATAAGGGGTAGGTCGGTCCTGCGTTGGCGGGGGTCCATGTAAGGCCCTCGGTGCATTTTCTAGAGTTGTACTGTGGCAGATGGTACCCCTATAGTCTTGTCATTATGTGGAATCTATTCTCCAATAAGTGTCTTATAGACTTAGTTGTTCCCAACTATTCTGGAACATAAGATGCAAGAACTCAAGCTATTTTATATATTTATTTTAAACCCTGGACATTATTTTAATATCACAGGATTTTATACTTGAAATAATTTGGCTATCGTGATGTAAAATCTATCCGTGTTTATGCACGGCGTGGTCTTACGAGATACCTTTATATTTAAAAAGTTTTATAATATTAAAAATCTACTTGATGTGTGTTTCTCAAGCCGGTTCACTAAACTAATCTGGGTGTTATTTTCTTATAATTTTCGGATAAACGCGGGCGTGTTTTCTAAATTTGGTTTGGATGCTTTGGAGCTTCAGGGACGACATGGATTCCACCAAGATGTAGCCGCATGTTTTATTTTCCACTACATTTGTTAGTTGTATTTATCAACAATTATAAGGACAGGTTGTTATAACTGTCCAAGCTGATGATTGGTTAGTTAACTCAAATTTATATGCGTATATTACAGTATTTCTTCTATAAAAATATGTTGTATATTATATATTACTCGTCATGATATGAGACTCTATTCTATCTCTTCTTTCTTTTCCTCCAAAAATCTGTCTTTTCGGCACTTGGATGCTTGGAATGTGAATATAGTGGATGTATTAGTGTCGATTTTTGAGGATCGAAAAAGTGAGTCGTTACAGTTACAGACATCCGTATAATCATTTTCAAATGATAAACCGAGACCAATATTTTTTTTTTCAAAATATTATGTAAATAGAGCAGCTAAATATTTTTCATTACATAAATTGTCGATTGCATTTTCCATAATTCCCAAAATATTCCTATATAGGGGTAAAAATGATGAAACATAAATAATAGTGTTATCCCGACATATGATGATGTCGACACGATCACTTATCCAATTATAAACTCTGGTTTTACAATACCGTAACATCAAAAACTTTTATTAGAAAATATGCATCCTACTTCGTCTTCGGCTTCTTTGTTTATCTTCCAAAAGAAACCTGTCTAAGTCCTTGAACTCAGCCTATTTAAATGAGTATCTGGGAGTATATGGGAATAAAACCACAAATGAAACAAAAAGCATGTTATGAGTAATACTTTATCTTAAAACATACATATAGCGGGACCATGCCGGTAAAGCTTGGAACGGGTTTTTCCCTCACTAATACATCACAACAGTTACATCATAATATGTAAACAATCATCGCATCATGAAAATACATATTGCATCATTTTTAAAACATATGCATACCTTATAATTAACATTTATTTATGAACCATGTCATATTTATTTGCATTCATTTTAGTTTAAGATACCAGACACTCGTTACCAAGATGTTATGAACCATGTCACATAATCACTAACACATTCACCGGCATCGCCTAAATTCTCATTTAAGTGCCAATGTTAAAGATACCATTAATGTTAATTAGCAATTACCTCCCAAGGCTTGTCCATCCTAATTTATCCTTTCTTGAACAACATCACCGATGAAATGACCACTTGTCCCACCTTAAAGTCACCTTAACTATAGTCACCCCGACTCTGTTAAGAGACTGAACGTAAGCGCATTAAATATGTTCTAGTAAGCGTCCTTACTAAGAGTCAATTACCCCCTAGTCCCAACAACACTTTCGTTTCTTATTGTCGTTCATTCATTAAAATAAATCCATTTGATGTTATTACTCTCCCCATAGTTAAATTACTGAACTGGGCCAAACTAATTTCCTAAGTCGTGGTACCCTACAATATACTGTTGAAATTTTGACATTATTAGTTTTGGAAACTTGCCATTCAGCAACTCCATGAGTTGGTATATTTTATGGTTTTGATTTCAATCCATTTTATTCCATTTATTTGTTGTGCCCTACACGTTCTTTTGATAAAATGTTTTTATATTTTATTTAAAGGATTCATCTATTATTTCTTGGCTTCCCTAAGCTTACTTCATTATTCAACCTTAAATAAGTCTCTATATTAAACTTATTAATTTCTCTCCTTAGAAATTCTCAGTCAACATTTTGGAAACTGACTAACAATTTGGACACTGGCTTCCGAAATGCCAAAAGTATTTTCTTGTTTATTTTAGAAATTTTAGCACTATGACCATCAAATGCCAAAGTTATCGCATAATAAGGTTATTGAAATCAACTTGTCGACCTTTCATGCTGTAAAGTTATCGTATGTTAAGATTATAGCATGTCAAAGCTGTCGCAGCGCAAAGCTATACATGTTGACCTGTCATACCACAAAGCCATCGCATCAAAAAACTATTGCAAGTTGACCTATCATACCTCAAAACTATCGCATCACAAAGCTATCGCCTCTTGTCACATGTCTAGTATTAAGGACCATCGAAAATTGAGTATCAGTGCCATATTTTCTAAAGCTATTGAAGGTTAATAAAGCCAGGCTATCACATGTTATAGCGGTAGATCCGCGAATGAATGGGAAATAATATGTTTCCTTAAGAAAATAATATATTTTAACATACCCTGTACATATGTCATTTATTTTCTATTTTCCTTTAACCGAGAACAATAATCTATGACAAATCGAAAATTTTAACCCTTTTAATTAATTTTTTCCTTAATTAAGGTAATATTTTATTTATCAATTAGTTCATAACAATTCGAAATTAGTGGGAAAATTCCCTGATAATTCACCAAAATTCTAAAACGACGTTTTCCACCTCTAATAAAAATTTCAAAAAAAAAAATAAATTTTAATATTTTTAAATATTAATTATCACCCAAAATTATCCATTTTCCACTTGAAAAGTTCATAATTAAGTATTTATTTATCCAAAAATTAAAACCCAACTTTATTTAAATATTTAAACGTTTAAACATAGTATTAAAATTTGTGAAATTTGGTGAAGTTTAAATCATGTTTTACCCTAAAACACGCTCAAACTCTATCCATTTAAATCATTAAACACATGCAAAATCATTCCCAATCACTAAAACTTGTTTAACAATATTTAAAGTAGCCAAATTATAACAATCCACATTTTCGACCATCAGAAGTTGAGTTGACACTAATACATACACGGTATTCACGTGCCAAACAACCAAGTGCCGAAAAGACAGATGGTTAGAGGAAACAAGAAGAACTAAACAACATAGAATCTCACATCGCAACGATTAATCTGTAATATAATAATGATGTGTATAAAATAAAATTTTATATACATACATCCATTAAAGTACTAGCTTATCATCTACCTAGACAATTATAACACATGTCCTTACAATTTCTGACGAATACAACTAATCCATGTAGGGGAATATAGAGAAATAAGTATATGTGTCCGGGCCTCCAGCTTTCCTCTTGAGCGCCAAAGCATCCAAGATAATCTGAAAACTTGCTCGGTCTGACCCGAGCATTACAAGAAACAACGCCTAGGTCGGTTTGATAAAACCAGCGTGAGAAATTCAAATCACAAGGAATTTTAATATAACTTATAAAATCCATTGAAATCAAAGGTATCTCGTAAGACCTCGTTGCACATAAACACGAACGGGTTTTTACCTTACGATAGACAAAACATTTTTATTATAAAATCAAGTGATATTATAGTAATGTCTAAGGGTTTAAAGTAAATATGTCAAGTAGGTGTGACGTGTGTACATGGCAGCAACAATACGTATACGATCAAAACCGAAGGTGCATATTGGAATGTATTTCCAACAAATTGCAAGTTAAGGGACTGTCTTTCAAAAATTTGTACACCTCTAGATAAAATGTACTGTGAGATCAAAAACCTTTCGACCTCTACCAACACAAGACCGGTATGCCCCTTACTAGATAGTATCGAATATGTCGTAGCCCTGGTTGCTTCCATCCTTTTAGAGAGCTCTCATGCACAACCAAATCCATAATATGATGATCTAGAAAGGTGATGACACACCCTTATACGAGCGACCCATATAGCCCTATTGCACCTACCATGTTTTAGCCATTTTTGAGGGTGAGGTTTGAGAGGCTACGCTCTTACCATTTCCTCATATTAATTCCCTCTTGGAATGCTAACACTGCGCTTCAAGAAGAAATGCAATGCAAGCATTCATCCATACAAGTTCATTCCGCATCTAACGAAACCGAAGACACTACTTATACTATATCCATTTTGGAATCACCCTCAGGATTAGTAGTAAGTAGCCCTTGCCCTTTAAAAGCTCCAACTTCGATCCTATCATCTTTAAGATGTCTTCCATTCAAACGCATATGTTGGTTCGACATTATTTTCGGATAACATATCTAATCCCAGTCTCTCCGAACTAACAACCAATAATTCCCAATAAACTCAACCCCAATTCTTTTAGAAATAATAAGACAATAAATAAGAGTAGGATCACCCCTAACCATTTAATTGGATGGATCTTTCTATCATTTTTCCTAAGAGAACAAAATGAGATTTATATGCACATTATAGCATCATCTTCGATGACTATGCCATATAACTCATGTGATTCTCCTAGATATTTCTAAAGTTATATTTTGGTCTAGATTTGATAGTCAGTATTTAACTATCAAATATAAATAGAAGCAACAATTCAGAGATTTGATTACCCATAACAAATTAATCCTCAAAATAAGTTTTCGTTTATTTAAATCTCTATTTTCAAACGCTTATCAAAACATTCGTATTTTTATCTCACTGACATAAGTATATTCACAAAACATTTGTGAAAGCTTCCTTATTTCAAAGTCATATTAAAAAGATCAAACAACCGTTATTTTAATTAGAGATAAGGATAACCCCAAATGTTATTCCTTTGATGTTGAGCATGGACCGAAGGTTCCATACCACTGTAATTAAGAAGGTAAAGTAAGGGAAACCCCATCTCAAATTCTTTTACAAACTTCTTAAATATATCTTTTTAATAATTATCTTTCATTTATGTAATCCCCTTTTTTCTTAGATTCTAAATCTATTTATAAAACTCTTAATAAATATCCAAAATCATTTATAAAACTCTTCCACAAATATCCAAAACCATTTATAAAGAGCTTTTTATGTATCTCCAAAATCATTCATAAAAACTTTTTATAAATCTCCAAAATCGTTCGAAACACTTATTTTTAAATTGATATAGAACTAAAGTCAGACTAAAAATTCTAACGTTAGAAATTTGCAAAGGAGGCTTAGTGACCATAATGGTACCTAAATCAAGTGACGATTTAGTTGAATTTGTCTTTTAAATCACATAAACGTCATTTACATTATTCGTTATATATGTAAAAACAATCCATAAACAGATCAGGACATAACATGACAATATAAATCTGCTGGTAAATATAAGTCCAAATAACATAATAGCATGATGGTGATCTGTCCTTCTAAATAAATGTCCAAACAATATATTAAGTTTAGTTATACCAGAACGATGATTTATACTGCTAAAAGGATGTCTAAATAGTCAATTCAATTAAAGCTATAGCAGAACGGTGTTTTATTCTGCTAATAGATGTCAAAGTCTATTATAACTTAGTCATGGTTGTTTGGCCATTTATTGGCATAGACAAGAGATCCCTTTGTTTAAATGGTTTACTTATAAAAAGAACCGACTCAAAAATAATTTACAAAGTTTAAAACTAAATGTTTATTAAATAATAATTAAATCTTTATTAATTAATAATTAAATCATTATTTAATTACTAATTAAATCTTAATTGACTCTAATTTAAAAATTAATTAAGCTTAATTAATCGCTAATTAAAATATTAATTAAATCCAATTAGATTAATTAATTTAATCCTACCTAATTAGTAATTAGTTATTAATTATCCTAAATAATTAATTAATTAAACTAATTATTAAAAATTATCTCTTAATTAACTTTTAACTTAATGAATCATTAGCTGAACTTCCTTGATTAATTAATTAATCTTCAATATCTTTAGTCCGTTATTAAACCCAAATAAATAACTTAATTATAATTAGTTAATAATTATCTTAATTAAACAATAAATTAATTAATCATTGAACTCTTAGTAAATTACCAAAGTAATCAAATTTTGGCTTAAGTAACATTTCGAAAAGATTTTCAGAACCCTTTCAAAAAAAATCATTTTCGAAATCTAAACTCTAACTTTTTCCATACTGCATTCATAACGACCGTCGTTATGATTGCAACTCGTTAAAGGTAGATTTATTTAGGTCTAACTTCACTTTTAACTTCTCTTGAAAACATATATAAAAGTTTATATTTTGAAAACTAAATAAAGTTTGTTCTTTTAATAACTAGAAAAAAAAAACAACTATTTATCTTTTCCAAGTGATCTCCAATCTCATTTAGCACATAAAGATACTACCTTTCCCAACTCATGTCCAAACAACCAAATTTACATATCCAAATTTACATAAAGCATCACACATACAAACAAGATAACAAATCTAATTCAAACTACAACTAATACTACACATATACAACTAAACAAATGGAACAACAACCAAACTAGAAACATATTTCACACATAAACATTTCAAGACATAAAGGTAAAACCTTTCAAAATATAAAATAGTTTGCTCATTAGAATCAACCAAATCTTTTATGAATTTGAAATAAGCCTATAACTTTGAAAATATTTAAGCAAAAAAATGATTGTTGGACTTGAACTTGGCAAAATGGGTTCGGTCTATAGGCCTTAGGCTCGGCATGAGGGTGAACAAGGGCATGGGGGATTGAAATTAAAAGGAGAAGAGAAGTAGGAAGAAAAGGAAGGAATTTTAAGCATTTAAAGTGGAAAAAGAAAAGAAATTTTCAACTTTGGAATTTTGAAAGCCATTAACATGGTTTGAAAAGCTTTTGAAAACAAAGTGGAGTTTGAAAAAAAAAAGTGAAAATGAAAATGAGAGAGAGGAAAAGGACGAAATGGTTTTGTATAAAATGCATTTGGTAAATTACCAAAATTCCCTAAAGTACACCACCCTCCACTAAAATGATGCCACATCACCACACACCCTCTAAACTAACATGCACTTAACGCATTTGTACTTAGGTGTAAGACGAAAGTGACATGTCATTATTTTTCTTTTTATTTTAATTTTTAGACTTGAAAATTATCACATCACCTTCTTTTCACTTAAGTAAATATATATTTACACGTTTAACCACTTAATTAAGCCCTTATTAACTTTATAAATGTGTCTCTAAAAATATTTTTTTTTTATAGTCCTTTAATAACTTTTAGATGATAAAAAATCAGGATTTTTGAAAAAGTTTTCGGTCATATTTTCTAATTTCCTTTTAATTATTATTTTTGTAAACCAAATTCAAAAATGAATTTTATGTCATTAGTTATAAATTAAAAGAGGGCTATTTTTAATTATTAAAACCATTATTTAGATATTTAAAATTAATTTAATATTCACAAATTAAAGCGATAAAATTCCGAATCGTTACACAAATCATATCATATCATATCATTAAAACTCTCTTTTAGAATTGAAAGCTTCTTTCTTAGATTTATTTTTTCCTCTAAGAAAATGGTAGTGGGCCTCTCTTTGGGTTTTTTTCTCTATTTTTATTTTAAGAATGAATGTAAAGGAAGAGAAGGATAAGAATTAGGCGTTAAAGGGACAAATTTTGGATAAGAGGAGGTGAATTTCAAGGGGACTCCATCAAAAAAATTGTTATGGGGAATCCATCGAGAAAAAAATTCGGTGGGACCCACCAAAAACAAAGCAAAATTTGGTAGCTCCTCATCGTAAATTAAAGCAAAAAACGGTGATGATTCACTGAAGATCACTTTCGGTAGGGTTTGATTGAAAAATAAACTAAAATTCGATAAAGAATTACCACAATATAAATGACAATTATGATTTATTTATTTTTTGGCAAGAAGGAGCAAAAAAAAATTTGGTGCGCCCTTTAGTAATTTTCCAAAAAATGAAAAAAATAACCCCCCCAATGCAAAATTGGATCCCTTTAATAATACCCTAAGAATTTATATATTAATAATTCTTACTTAGGCTAAAATCCCACTTGCCAAATATCATTAATCTCTATTTTGCCTTAATACCTGATTCCTTTACATTCAAAATTCGAACGTTTGATTTTTTTTTTCTTTTATGATCGAATTTAATTGCATTAATCACTCTTGGTCCATTAACTTATATTTTAAGTGTTCCACACCTGACTAATCAAATTTCCCTTAAGTGTTTTTCTTAATTAAACTATCTTAATTATTACTTAATAAATTCTCTGATGAATGTCTAAGGCAAGGGTGTATAACTATAGAGAAGACTGCTCTATTTAAGAATGTTCTCATGAATGAAAAACTTTCCATATTATGGCTCTTACATGGCTTATCGAAGTGGTCAATTTCAAAGGTATGCCCTTAGTGGAAAGCGCAAAATTGTTTTTTGCTTGTGGTTGATCCAAAAATTCATATTCAGATATTATAAATTTAAAGTTGTTTTAAATTTAATAAAATAAAATTCTATAAAATTTTAATATGCAAACTTAAATTGTTTCAAATGTCACATAAATAAAAAATTATATTAATGTTAATTATTTTTAGTTAATGAATAATTGCATATGAATGTGTATGCATGTGTATATATATTACTTTATAAATTATAATGTAATAATAAATTAAAAGTATATATAACATGTATGTATAAAATGGGAGGTTGGATGAATTCAAACCATATAGAGTTAAGAAAGTATACGTAAGATGTAAGTCAAATGATGTCATGAAATATTATACACATCTCCTTAAAATGTTGTAACATTGAATTAACTTAATTATTTTAAATTATGAATTTAAAGTAATATTGCTTTCTGTTATTACAATGAAAATAGAGTAATATACATTCTTATGGTTATTATGCACCCGCAAGCTATAAAATATTCTAGTGATATTTATATTATTCATAGATTGGTAAGAATATTTTGTAACTTTGATGATCACCTAAAAAAATTACAGAATTACTTTTAGGAAATCTCAAAATGATGGGTTTAAAATTTTTAATACCCTAAGTATTGATTTTGATGAACAACTGTATAAATATTATTATTAACATATCTCTGAGTTGTGTGGTACTTTCAGATATATTATGGAGACATTTTACAAAGATAAATAAAACTCAATGAAATCAAATGAATTTCATATATGAAGATTGATCAGAAAAATTGGAAGAACAATACTGATTAAAGAAGAATGAAACACAAATGCTATAATTACAAGGTTATTTGAAGTGATGAGTAATTGTTTGAACATTAGAATCTTTGTTAAAGACCCCATGTTAATTATACTTGAAGTTCATCAACCATTGACCTCAATCGAATCGCAAAAATCCACAAATATGAAGAACTTTGAAATCTAAAAGTCTAGAGCGTTGTATGTGGATATATCCCCCTAAGTATGTCGACATATCATTTTTAGAACACTATATGTCGACATATCTCCGCCAAGCATGTCGGCATATCGACCGTTTTTCTGGTTTTAAAAATTCAAATGAAGGGATTTTCCCTTCATCACTTCACCAATGGACCTGTCTATCCAACCATTATATGATGACCCTAGAAAACAAAACTTACAATACAACATTCTCATTTTATCTTACTCTTTCATTTTCATACTTTTATGAGAAAGATCCATTATATATTATTTCACTCTCTTTGCATCCATACACTTTTCACTCCAATTCTTCAAAGATTTGCAAACCACACAAGATCAAAGAATTTGTACTTGAATCCATATCTTGCTGTCTATAACATTATCTTATTCCTTAAAGAGTTCAAAGATATATTTCTTTTGGAGGTCTATAGGAACATTGTATGGAATATGCAAGAATCTATATTGAAGATATGATTACTTGACATGCTCTACTATTGACTGTAAAGAGAAGAAGATGTTTTTGTAACCTACAAATCAAGAGGTTGATCTTGTGGCCTGGTAAATCAAAAGATTGCATCATATATCTTGTGAAGACAAGATTATAAAAGTGTTCTTTCCACTTTGGAAAGCAAGTGGTGATAATGAAATTTCATACGGTGCAGTGAAGAACTGGATGTTGGATTGGTCAATCCGAACCAGCATAAAGATTCTTAGTGTTATTTATTTTGCTGCGTCTTTCTTTTCTACTTACTTATTCTATAATTATCTGTTTCTATTTACAATTTGAGTAGATAAAGTTTAAATTCATAAGAAAGTTTTAAATAGTTGAAATACACACTTCATCCCCTTTAGTGTATAAATAACCTTAAGATCCATTATGTTAGAGACAACTCATTTTCCCATATAAAGTATTCAATTTACTTTATGATCTATTGAGCACCATCAAAGGTCATAAGGATAATCATGAGCATAGACACATACACTAATAAAAAAAAGTTGTAATTAGCAAAGTGTTACTTGCCACTTATAGGGACTCTAGTTTATAAGCATCCTCAAGGTTATAGAACATGATAAATGGATCCTAATATCCATTTGAGGGAATTGAGAAATTCCTATATCTTTTTTAGAGTTATCGAGTGAAGCGAAATATAGTGATAGCCTTATTAGATAGATATAGAAAACCAATCTAATAAGTATAAGAGCAAATGCAATGTAATCCAAAATAAATTGAATAGATTAAATTGCAACAATGAAGCTATTTTTTGGAGGTTATAACAATAGTAGGCGCGAACTATAAAGATTGGCTAAGAAATGTTAAGATCATACTCACCTACAAAATTTCTGGCATGTAAACGGAAATAAGCCAAAGTTGAACATGAAAAAAATGCAATGCATGATGAAATATCATCATATAAGTCATTGTAATTGGAGTGCGAACTTGCTTAATTTAATGCACCAACTTCTATAAGCACCAAGCTCCAAAGATAGAATGAGAATATGGAAATTTGTTCATTATCTAAGTACCTATAAATGTTGATAGTAAGCAATCTTGTTTCATAACGTATTGAATGGACATTTATTTCATACTTAAATGAGTAAGAGAAGTCCTGTCCAAGATCACGTACTCGATATGATTGGTACATAGAGGGATTGTATGAGCTGGGAATGATTTTTAATCAAGAGTTACAAATCAACTTGAGTCTTGGATTATTGAATTTGTAGTTTATCCATTAATATTGAACTTTGATATGTACTCATTAAATGTATTTCCATGGATCTCCTTAATATGGTAAGGACGGTCGAAAGTACATTCCAGAAAAAACAAAGTGCAGTACTCATAGTCAAGGCATATATTCCTTAAATACTTTAAAGAAGAGAAAATTTAGGTCGAAAGTAGCAAAGGTAAAGCTAAGGCTAAGGATGAGATGGGCAGATGTCATCATTGCTCCAAAAATGGACACTTGAAGAATAACTATCCAGATTATCTAAAGATGCTTAAAGGGAAGGAAGTCTATGACGCCCCACCTCGAGACTCACATTAACAAAGAGAATAACTGAGTAATACTGTCTGCTAATGTGGAAAATAAAGCTAGTTGGGAGCGACCATCCATAGCTTTGTCTTAAACATCTATTGAATACGTCGATTAGGTGCTCTAAATTTTTTCTTTCTCAGGTGGATCGACATATTCAATAAATGCTTAATACATAACTACATGGGCTAATGGATCTATCATAAAAATACAACAACAATAAATACAACATATCACAGAACAACAATCACATAGATATATACACATATACACAGATACATCCCCATACAATACAAAATGATACAACAGAAGTGGTACAAGGATCACAATATATACATTGAGTCAAAACAATAGACACATATCAAAGTTTTACAAAGCGACTACAAAACTACACAAAAGGTGACAAGTAGATATCCAAAGTGGAAGTAGCATATCAAAGTCCTATGGCAGGTATCTAACCTGAAATAACTCGGTCTGACCCTGCTATATAAAAATACACGAGTCAATCTAGCTTAAACAACTGATTAGCAAGATAAATGAAGTATAACGGTAAAGGATAACGATTCTTCTCGAATAAGAAGAAGTAACATAAGAGTATGAAAATACTTCATGTGAGCTAATTTCACTAAAATATATCCTCGATGGAGGCAAACCCAACGATAAAATCAATTAAGCACAATAATTGCTTCATATCATCGGCATAACACAAAAGCCAATATAATGGTTACCATAAACCAAACTCCTAAATAGGAGATCACAAAGCTCAATATTCGCCAAAGAATGGAAATCCCAAGTAATTCCCACAATAGAAAATTCCAAATCTCAAAATACGCCAAAAGATGGTAATCACATATATCTTCTAAAAAGGATATTATAAATCTCAAAATAAACGCCAAAGATAGCAATCACAAATCTCAATGTATAGAACTCTATATGAGTTCAAAATCCAAAAATGTAATCGCCACATAATAATGTCTCAAACAGCTAAAAGAGCCAAATAATCTCGAAAGGTTATACATTTGGAAAATCATAAATAAATCATGAAATCATCACAAAAGCTGGCACGTGCTTATAAAATGGCCAAAGACCGCCAAGTATCGTCTCTCAAAATAATAAGGTGCCACGTCTCAACGGACAAACATCCCGAAGGAAAACATCCCCAATGACAAAACATCCCGAAGGACAAACATCCCATAGGACAAAACATCCCGAAGGATAAAACATCCCAAAGGACAACATCCCCATGGACAAATGACCCGAGGGTCCAGTACTGACAATAACCCTTGAATGTGTCACAAACTCTTAGATAGGAACCCAAAAAGCGTTAACTGTGCCTCCCATACCATACGTTCTCACTTAACGGTTTACTAACCGCTAGCCAATGCCACATTAGAAAACAAAATCATTTAAATCACAATAATCGCCTCATATCATTGGCATATACAACTCGAAAGTCAATGAATGTGTAGCTTCGAACGAACAAGTCCGGAATTGACCGAAAAAGTAAGTGCATGTGTCCTATACCATATGTTTTACTAAATCATTTAATTCTCTTTGTCATACGCTCGAAGAGTGCAAAAATGTATATTTTACATAAAATTACTTTGCTTTGAGAAAACTAGTTTTTAAAACAATTTTTGAAAATCGTTTGCAAAACATTCCTATGAAATTCTCTTTATTATAGAAATATATCACTTTAATATCTTTAAAATAATTATAAATATTGTAAAATATTTATTTCGAAAGCTATTTTATTCTAAAAAATATATTCCGAAAGCGGTTTAGAAAACACGTGCACAGAAACAACAAAAATTCAATGAAATTATTCATAAAATCATCATACGAAAACCACTTAAAAACTCACCAATCTGAAATACGGATAAGTGGTAATATTGGCTCTTCCATATTAGGATTAAGCCGATCAAAAACAACATCAAAATTTGCTTCAGAAATCCATGTAAAACAATTCAGAAATTTTCAGCTGGAGCAAAACATGCTCCGATTTAAAGTTCAAGACAAATTTTCAACTAGTTACATAGGTTTAAAAGCCTTGAAATTTTACAAGCATAAGGTTCAAAAACTCTACTTTGATTAAAAAAAGATGGATATAGCCTGACAACAAATGAGAGAGACATAATGTCATATAGCCAGATTTTACCGTAAACAGCTGGAGTAAAACATGCTCCGATTTAAAGTTCCAGGCAAATTTTCAACTAGATACAGAGGTCTAAATACATTGAAATTTTGCAGTCATGGAGATCAACAACTCTACTTTCAATAAAAAAAGAATGGATACAATCAAACAAGAAACGAGAGAGATATAATGTCACAAAGTTGAACTCACAGCCAAATTTTTACTGTAAACAACTGGAGCAAAACATGCTCCCAATCAAAATTCGACAGCAGCCTTATAGAAGCTACAGAGGTCAAAATGACCTGAAATTTGATATGAAAAAAGTTCAACAACAACATTATAAAAAAAAAAAGAATCAAATCGGATAAGAAGTGTGAGAGATATAAGCTCTCAAAATTGAACTCACATCCTGTTTTCATTATAAATGGCTGGAGCAAAACATACTCATCCTCAATGTTCAACGGCAAATTTATATAAGCTACAAAGGTCGGAATGATCTGAAATTTGGCAAGCATATAGTTCAAAAATAGTATTATCAATAATAAAAAGTTTGACAGAAATCGGATAAGAAATCTGAGAGATATAGGCTCTCAAAGTTGGACTCACAACTTGTTTTCATTGTAAACTTATAAACAATAGAAATTTGTTACAAGAAGCGATTTGAGCAGTTTTTGGCTAGCAGACTTTTGTTTTCAGCTAGATTTTTGTGAGTTTAGAACTCGCCTTAGTAAATTGTAGATCAAACTTGAGCAAACTTGTAAGAAGGTAGGAGTTTTGGCCAAATCTCTGTGGAAAGAACCTGAGAATTGACAGCATATATGCATGCAACCAAATTACATTCAATACCAATCACAAAATCAGAAATTGATGAAGTAATCTTTGGTTTTGGAGTGATTACTTGAGTTAAAAAGCTTTAAATTGATTAATTTCGGCAATAAAGTGGAGAAATGTGAAAATGCGAGCTTAGGTTTTGAAAGAGGAAAGTTTCTCAGTTTTCTCTTCTTTCTTTTACTGTAAACAAAATGTACGTACCATGATTAGAGAAGAAAGAAACTTCTCTCTTCTGGTAGTGTGGTAATGGGCTTAAACCCAATTAAGAAACAGAATTAGTTTAATTCTAATTATCACTTAAACACTAAAACACCTATATCTACAAAATTACAACATATATTTTACATGATTTCAACATCATATAATCACACAATCATATTTTTATGCTCACAAAAATATTTTACAACAAACAAATAGTTATTTTATCTATAAAAATTAGTTTTCATTATTAAAACTCTTATTTTTAATTAAATGCACAATTTACACAATAATTTGCATAAAAATAATATTTTAGCATCAAAAATACATAAAAACCATTTTCTTGTGTAATTAAATATAGCAAACCGTTTTAACATCATTTCTATATTCAAAAATTATTTTTAAACAAAATTCCAGCTTTTTAATTACATAATGCAAAATATTAAATCGAATACTTCATTTAAAATTAACAAAATTCAACAATTGGCAATAATTTTCAAAATTATTGCATTTTACTAAAATAAAACCATATATTACTCATTTTTATCACAAACAACCAAAATAAAGTTTTTAAACCTTATTTTCAACATTTTATATTTAAAACCCCTTATCTATTTAAATAAACAATTTTAACAAATTACCTCTCCAATTTATTTTTATTTCTTCAATATTAAGTAATAACCACCGTTATAATTTAATATTATTGGTAATCACCAAAACCATGGTTGTTACAAAGTTAATTGTACTTCTAAAGGTATCTTCTTATAGAAAAATGTTCATCTATAAGTGCTTCTTTATGGGTTTTACATGATGGATATGGAGCTTGTATATATAATTCCTTACAGTAACTTGGGGGTAAGGAACCCATAGAAATAGAGACCATAAAATTACAAGTAGCAAATGGAACTACTGCAGCCGTTGTAGCAGTGGGAGATTACCATGCGAACCTTGCTAGTGGACATAATTAAATTTTATATAATAGCTACTCATACCGAAAGAGGAATAATATTATTTTCCTATTTGATGGGAAATGGTTGTAGTTTTATTTGTAATGGTAAACTATGAATATTATTTATTATGATTATAAAACATTTTTCTTTAGTATTCTTAAAGATGGCATTTATATATTTTGTTGGATCTAGGCTAGCCCGCAGTAGAGTAATTAGATAAATTTTGAAAAAAATTACATTGTTGGATCTTAAATGGACCTATGTAATATAAATTCACTTAGAACTTTTCTAATTTTCTTTAAACAAAATCAATATTTTATTTAAATTTATGAATAAAGCTTTATTTTATATAATTTATATTATATTATATATATATACGTGTGTGTGTATCATACGCACATATGTGTGCGTGCGTGCATATGCAATAGGATAATGTGTACATGATTTGACATGTCTGTGTATAGTGTTGGGATTTACACCGCAATGGATATGTTAGCCCCTGGTGTATACGAAATGATTATCTAAATGTGTATATATGTACAACAAATTTTTTGTAAATAAATGCGTATATTTAAAAACATAATTATATAATTATTATAAATATTGAATATAAATTATTTACACAAAGCATTTGTAAAATATATATGTGTGTGTGTGTGTGTGTGTGTGCGTGTGTAATTAAGTTATAAAGTTATTTTAAATATTAGTTTTTTTATGAAATCCGAACTGAATCTATTTTTTTATAATTTTTTTATTAAATATATAATATATATATATTGCATATAAATATATAACTGGTTATGATATTTATATTTATATATATATTTATGAACAAAAATTTTAAATAACTGTATATATTTATGTTTCTGTCGACTAGATAAACATAATTTTCTTTTAGAATTTAAATAATTTATTAATAAATACTTATACTTAATTAAAATCGTAAGGAATTAGTTTAAAAATATTTATAATTCATTTTTTAAAATATTATATATTTTTTATATTGCAGAATTTTTTTACAGAATTTTATATTATTTATAATTGTGTAAAAATTTATTTTATTTATTTGACCAATTTTAATTGAGTAAATAGTTAAACTATGTATATATATATATATAATTCTTTTATTGTTGAAAGTTTTTCTGATTTGAATAAAAAAAATTATAAAATTTAAAATATATTTTTGATATAATTTAATCTTTAACGTTTAAATTTAATTCAATAAATCCATTCAATAATATTATTTTAATGAAAGATCCTTTTTTATTAGGCTTTTTGCAGCATATAAGTATAAATGAAAATAAATTTTTTATTATATACATATACACATACACTATTTATACATACAACCATCAACATGTTAGCATCAGATATACCGATTCGCTTAATTTCTAACCAAGCAACATATGGAATAATGAATATATAAACATTAGTACATAATAATAGATCAGCAAAATACCTTTCACCAAGACCTAAACTTAGCATGCTATAATGAAAATGTGAAATTCTTGAATCCAATTCCAATTTTGAAGTTGCTAGCTCACGAATTGCATTTATCGTCGATAATTGTATTTGATTTAATTTGTTTTTGAAATGCTTGAAAATTTAAGGTGAGGACGGGGTTGTGTTCGACCTGTAAAGGAGGGAAATGGTGGCTCAAAAATACATCCTAAAGTGAGGGTTAAGATGCTTATAAAGAAAAGAATATAGAGCAAAAGTAGGATCAAGATTCTTGTTTATCTCTTACTCATTCTCTCACTTTTAAAGATTCAAACTCCTCCACTTTTTTCATCAAATGCTCGATCTCTCCATGCTTCAATCATGGCCAACAATAACAAGCCCCATTGGGCCTCAAATATACTTCAAGCCTGAAAAATATTTACTGCATTTAAATCCAATTTAAATGTGTATCGATATCGTATATTGATTAGTATTTATATGACTATTATATGCACTCATAAATATTAATGAATTTATAACAACTATAATTTAATTAAATTGGGTGGTTAACCGGAGTATCCAAAGTTTCGGTTGTGTAACGCTTAAGTGTGAATTCGGTCAGCGATTAATATCGAACAATTTGAATAATAGCGTTCACACTTCACTTAGTCAACAATGTGACATTATAGCCAAATTTATCGCTTTTGTTTCAGTAAAATCCAATTTTACTTTATTAAGCATTACACGACAGTGATAATTATTTACACTAATTCCCTTCATCAAAACTTTATCACTTTGGACTTACGGAATTTGGTAATAGTCAAAATTCCAATATCGTCCATATTCAAGTCTATAGTCTAAACACAAATTCCTTGGTTCAATAATAATATTATTATTAACTGAACTACTTTAGCTAGAGATTTTTACTTTGAGTTGACTTCAGTTGATCGTGATACTAACCTCATATAAATGAGAAAATGAATACTCTCTAAAATAGTGTTTCGCTTCCAATACTTTCGCATGATCCAACTATAGTCATTAGATGGGCGTCATGCCACGATTTGATTATAATCAAAGCAAAGATTTCATATTAAAGACACAAGTCAAAAGAATTGTATAAATTGGTCACAATGATATTGTTTGCATGACCTTAGGTATATTAACTAATAGAAAACTATTAAGTGAGTCATTCCATAGTTATCTAATAACTATCAATATGTAACCACTTGATGCCTCCAACTGTCATGAATGATACATTGCCTAGCATTTATAGAGCGTTGCATTCTCTCAGTGATGCATCGATATCAAATCTCGATACATCTTAGCTAGGAATATTCAAAATGATTATTCATTACATATTATGATACGACACCCTTGATTAGAACTATTAAACATATTTTAATTAAATCTTTAATTATTTACAATAGATTATAATAAATATATAACACAAAGAAATCACCTTTTATTACGAACAAGAATTGATTACAAAGTGAATAAACTATAATAAATTATAGTATTTCTCTTAAGGCATACCCCTAACTCTACCAATCCCCCACTTGCACTTGGAGCCTATTATGGAAACGCAATCCCATCCCTTCTATTAGCTTCTCGAGTGCCGACCGAGCTAGATCTTTGGTGAGTGAATCTGTTATGTTGTCCTTTGTATCAACCCTCAATATCATGATCTCTTTCTTTACAATGAATTCCCTGATGAGGTGGAACTTCCAAATAATATGCCGTGACTTATTTTGTATTCAGAGCTCCTTTTACAATTTGTATCGCTACACTGTTACCACAGAATAATGCCATTGTATTCTCAGTCTCGTGAATCACTCCGAGCTCACTTAAAAACTTATGCATCCAAACTGCCTCTTTAGTTGAATCATTGAGGGGGATGTACTTGGTCTTCAACGTTGAATCAACTATTATTTCATATTTGAAACTTTTATAATTGACTGCCCCAACACCACTCTGAAAGCTAGAGCCATTATACCCCTTCATAAGATGATCGCCATTCCCATATATGAGAAATAAGTCTTGGGTATTTCTTAAATACTTTAGCATGAATTTAACTGTTGTTCAATGTTTTTCTCTAAGATTAAACAGGTATCGGCTTACGCTTCCTAATGTATATGTCACATACGGCTTTGTACATAGTAAAACATACATTATGGACCCAATTTTCTAAAGCATAAGGGATCCTCTTCATATGCTCTTTCTCCTAATCAATATGAAGAGTGTACTTCTTAGAAAGGAGGATTCTAGACTGTGTTGGAACATTTCATTGCTTGGAATTTTCTATATTGAACCTTTAAATATGGTCTATATCTATAGGCATAGTGACAATTCCAACAGCCTCTTAGATCTATCTTTGTAGATTTTTATATCCGGTATATAGGCTGCTTCTTCCAAATCCTTCATGGGGAAGTTCTTGGGAAGTCATACTTTCACTGATTGCAATAATGAAGTGTCATTGCCAATCAAAAGAAGATCGTCAATATATAGCAATAAGATCACGATAACACTGCCCTCTTCCTTTTTGTATGCAATCTAACTCCATGTTCTGATAAAAACCAACCTATTTGATCAACTTATCAAAGCACTTATTCCAACTTTTTGAAGCTTGTTTGAGTCCATAAATGGACCTTTACAACCTACAAGCATTGTACTCACTTCCATTGACCATAAAACCCTCAGGCTATGATATATTTTATAATCACATAATGCAACAGTGGCCACCATAATCCGAATAGACTTAAATATGGTTGTGGATGAAAAGGTCACGTCATAATCAACACCTTGAATTTGACGAAATCCTTTCGCAACTAACCTAGTCTTATAAGTCTATTTTTCCATCTACATTAAGATTCTTCTTAAAAATCAATTTGCAGCCGAGGGTTTTACCCCTTTGAGTACGTCCAACAAAGTCCATACTTCATTTTCATACATAGAATCCATCTCAAATTCTCCAAGCCAGAGTGCAGAGTCTTAACTCTACAGTGCTTATTGGAAAGATAGAGGACTGTCAACATCTAAGATATGGTCGTTCATCTATGAGAAAACCATACTACTCTCTAGTGTGTGAGATTCCCTACTAAATATCCTAATAGATTGCATGTTTTCATAATATGTGAACTCGATTCTCCCATTGGTTTGGCCTTAATGTTAATTTCATGGATCTCATCCAAGTCTACAACCTCACTGTTAATATTTTTGACAGAAATTCCTTTTCTAAAAAGATAATAATAATTATTAACTGAACTAATCTAGTCAGATATTTTGACTTTGAGTTGACCTCAGTTGATCATGTTACCGCCCTCATATAACCGAGATGAATCCCCTCTTGAAATAGTGTTTCATTTCCAATAATTCCTCTCCAACCAACTAAAGTCTTTCAATGGATGCCATGTCATGAATTGACCATAATCAAAGTGGAGATTTCATACCGAAGATCAATATTATTCTCAAGTCAAGAGAACCATGTAGATTGGTCACATTGATATTTTCTGTTTAACCTTAGTAATATTGACAACATAAAACTATCGAGTGAGTTATTTCATAGTTATCCAATAACTATCAGTATGTAAACCCTTAGCGCCTCCAATAGCCATGAGTAATACATTGTCCAACATTTGGAAACTGTCACATACTCTAGTCTCAACAGATGATCGATATCCAGTCATGATACATCTTGACTAAGAATATTTAAAATGAAATGTTTATTATATATTTTCATACACTGCGCATGATTACAGCTATTTATAATTACTATCACAAGCACATCATTTATAGATTTTTTGTTAAATATATTTTAATTAACATTTAAATATTTATAACATATTATAACAAATATATGAAAAAAAGAAAAACACCTTTTATTACAAACGAGAATTGATTACAAAGTGAATAATTTACAATAAATTATAGAATTGTCCCTAGGACATACCTCTAACTCCATCATATTTAAGTATGATTATGTATTTGGTTTTGAAAATATTAATGCATCTAAAAGAATGACGACTACTTATGGTACTATAGACAAAGTCCATATAAGTGAGAAACGATTAAAGAAGTTTGAAAACCAAGGGTTTCTACCATCTTTTGATTTTAATTATTTGATATTTGTAGATCATGTCATAAAAGTAAAATGGCCAGTACCCATTCATGGGAACAACAAAGAGATACTAGAAATCGTAGAACTAGTACATATAGATACATGGTCCTATGTTTATAACAACCAAAGGTGGATCTTATACTTTGTTACATTTATAGATGATTTATCCAAATATAGATATGATATCTTATGGAACACAAATTAGAAGTCTACGATAAATTCATAGAATATGAGAATGAAGTTGAAACTAGATATACAAGAAAATTAAAATATTTTGATCAGATCGAAAGGGTGAGTACATTGGATATAAGCTCCAAGGATACCTAAAAGATAGTTGGATTCTCTCTCAAGCCACTCCTCCATATACTCCTCAACGCAAGGGTGTTTTAGAAAGGAGAAATCAAATATTGTTGGACATGGTTCGATCGATGATGAGTGATATTAGGGTGCCTCTTTCCTTTTGAGGCTACACAAAATCGCGATATACATGTTGAATTTTGTAGTACATAAATCTATGCTTAGGACATCATACAAATTATGGACTGATAAGAAACCCCAACTTAATTATTCTAAGGTATGTGGTTGTCTGGCTAATGTTTTGGTTGTACTTAGTAAATTTGAGGTAAGGATGGTTTTATGTAAGTTTATAGGGTATCCAAGAAATTCTAACGAATACATATTCTATCATGTGAAGGAAAAAAAGAATTAATTTTAAGACATGGTACGTTCTTGGAAATAGAATTTACATCTTGAGAAACTAATAGCGTAAGATTACCTTGATTGAGATTCAAGAAACTTCATTAGAAACTAAATATTTGAATCGTAATTCAGTAAATGTAGAAGACACAGAACCATTAGAAGCTCTTGTAGGGAATGTTGCGTAATAGTCAGATACTATGGTTTTATCATCAATGATGAGAAAGAGGATTGCTTTATCCATGACGACGATCCCCTCGCATGCTGATAAACCTTGAAGATTAAATATTATGCCTTGTGGCTTGATGCAATGAAATTCTAAGTGGATTCCATGTATAAGAACAAAGTCTGGGCATTGGAAAATGTGCCTGAAGGAGTAAAACCCATCGATGCAAATTGATCTTAAAGAAAAAGATCTTTGAATAGGGAAAGATCAAGACATATAAGGCAAGGTTAGTGGCAAAAAATTTGCATTAAATTCAAGGTGTTGATGACGAAACATATTCTCTAGTAGTCATGCTTAAATAAATTCAAATTCTGCTTATATTTGCTGCTTATTTTGACTATGAAATATGGTAGATGGATGTTATAACAGTGTTTCTAAATGGTGATTTAGAAAAGATTGTTTATATGCTGCAACCAAAGGATTTGGAAGTTGGTAAGAGCAACGACAAGTCTTATAGACTCTTACGATAAATTTATAGTCTAAAACAAGCATCACATGGTTGGAAAAGTTTTAACAAAGTGGTTAAACGGTTTGTTTTAGTCAAAACTCAAGGGATGTATGTGTATATAGGAAAGAATAAAGTTGCGCTATAACATTTTTATTTTATACGTTAAAATTCACCGCTAATTAGTAATGATGTACGAGTGTATAAATAGTAAAATCTTGGTTCAATATTTTTTGATGAACAATTTGTGATAGTCATCCTTTATACTAGGTATAAAGATTTATTGAGAGTGATCTAAAGGGTTATTGGTATTATCCTAATCAATGTACATAGATATCGTAATATAAAGGTTTAGTATGGAAAATTCCAAGCATGAGTGTGGCATGGCATTATTCTTTCTAAGAAAGATTAACCATCTACAAAAGAGGAGAGACAACGTATGTGACGACCCAGAATTTCTAACTATGTAAATTGAAATAATTAATTGATTTTAAATATTTAAAAAGTTAATTTTAACTTGAATTCAAGATACCAATATTTACTTGATAATTAAATTATTGAATTATATAGTTTAAATGTTGAATTTAATAAGTGAAATTGGGTAAATTGTTGAATCTGAAATTTCTAAGCCTATTTAAAATAATTTAAAGGCTTCTAAAAATTTTAACGATCACACTGAAGGTAATAGAATAATAGAAATTTAATTTAAAGGTGATTTGTTCACTTTTAATAATATATCGTTTAAATCGATATTTGAAAATAGCTTTCCGAGGCACAGTCTCGGAATTCGACGAACCCAGTTCCATTGGACCCGTAATAGTTAGTTATTATCAGATTTACTTTTCGTAGCAATCGGAGTTGTCATTTGACCCTGGCAGCTCAAAACGCTTCGAACTATTTTAATCAATTAAATTTTAAATTGATCGTTTTCTTATGTAACTCGCGCATATCCGCAACAGTTCCATCGTGTTCGGAACGCGGGTAAAACCCTAAAATCGCCTAGCGGCATTCCTTAAGTGGAGTTTGGAATTTTAAATGGCAATTGACGAGACGGTTTGAGAGTTTATAAATAAATAAAATTTGAAGTACTTATAGTCAGAGATATTTTCACTTCAACGCGTGCTCGAGAAGCCTCACACCATCAATATCTCTCCCGTTCCCCTCTGAATTCTTTGAGCAGATTAAAACGCAAATAAAAAAATATACATAAATGGCCGTAGCCTTCGGATCCAAGCCAAGTTCAAATCGAAAATTAGGACGAGGTCGCTGAATCGCGAGTCCCCTTCTCAATTTCCATTTTGTTCGAATTCTTCGACGTCGAGATTTTGAGGCGTTTTGTCTTCAAATCGAATTCGATTTATGTCAAAGATTGAATGCAAGCAGGTTAGAGGCAAGTCGGCACCGAAATTCAAGTCGCGATTTGGACTTCGCGACTGGTCTTGGCGTGGCGCACGTTTGGGTTTAGGGCTCGCGACTCTAGGGTTTCGAACAGAGGGTTCCGGCGTGTCTTGTCGCTTTGGGTACTGCCGTGCTTGAAGGAGGATGCCGGGGTGGTGGAAGCTGATTGGAGCTAGGGTTTTCGTGGGCTTGGGTCCGTGATGGTTGCCTGCGACGAGGATGGGTGGAACATGATCGAGCTTTGCAGTGATTTTCAGTAGGGTTTCGTACTGATTCTGGATGGAGGCAACGAGGTTTATATATCGTGAAGAAAATAGTCGGGAATGAAGTGGGTTAGCAAATTTAAGAAGCAAAAGTGAGTAAATCTCATGCTTTTGGATTTCTATTTAAACTTAAACGGTTAAATTTAAATATTTTTGGTGGAATGATTGAATTGATGTGCACTGTGAATTGATGATGTGACTTGGGTTTGGTTGATTCTCGAGTTAATTGTGGTTGGACTCAAAGTGTTGGGGTTTTAAGTTGTTTTAAATTTAAATTATAAATAAGAAAGTGCTTCATTTTAATGTTAATAAGGATTTAATGATTTGTGATTCATTAAATTAGTAGAGTAATTGAAATGGATAATTAATTAATCTAATTAATAAATGATTTGGGTTAATTAATTTAGAAATTAAGGGTTTGAATTAATTAATGAATTAAGTTAAGTTAATTAATTAGGTGTAAGTAATTCAGAATTATCATTTGATGGTTTGATAAATAATTACTTAATGAAATTAATAAAATATAATTACTTTGTGTAATTAATCAAGAGATTAACTAAGATGGTTAATTATGAAGTAAATAAACGAATAGTTAATACAGGTTTGGAGAAATCAAGAACGATTAATATTGTGGTTTAATTAATGTAATCAATTTAGATTAGAATAAATTTAATATAATTGGAAATCATTAATTTACATAATCGATGACGAAATTAAATATTGATTTATTTAATTAAGTAATCTGTAATAGGTGACTTATGAGAAGTTAATTAATATAAGTGATTAAGGATTAATGTAATTAATATTGTTAATTAATTTATGAAGTAATTAGGATTACTTATTGATTTATGCTAAAGATACTTAATAACGTGAAATTAATTAAAGATAATTACTTGAATTTAGTTGAAAAATAATTTAATCCAGGGTGATTAATTAAGATGAGTAGTGATGGGTTGACTAATTAATTGATTTGGAATTAATTAATGTAAGTGAAGAAATCTAAGTGATTGAGTTTTGAAATTCAATCAGAATCAATTGAATTGGTTTGTGTGATTAAGCTTTGCTGATGGGTGATTGAATGGTATTGGATATTTTGGATGAGTTAATATCTCTGATATGAAATGTTGTGTATTTCATTTGAATATCTTGGGTTAGGATAATATAAGTTTCGAAGAGACCGGGTCGGGTATTGGGAAATACCTGAACCTACTTCGAATTTTTATAAATTGATTTGTGAAATCAATAGGCTGGAATGAAATGGTTTAAGTGAATTGGATTATTTTATCTAAGTTTGGTACTTAGAAGTTGATATTTGGGAAAAATGTTGTCTAATTTTTTTTTGTGAATTGATTAAATTGATATAAGTTACCCCGGGTTTATATAAGTGGTTTGCTTTGGTATTTCAAGCTAGTTGGGTTTACTCACGCTGGTTTCCAGCCTGACCCGGGTGTTACTTTGGTGTAATGCTCGGGTCAGACCGAGTTTTACAGATTTTCAGGTAGGTACGTTCTGGAGCTCAGGAGGCGAGCTGGTTGGCAATATCGTATAGAGTATATCCGTTGTATTTATATTATTGTTAATCTGAGACATGATAATTGTAAATATTCAGTGACTGTATATAATGTGAAACTCTAATGTATTAGAATGTAACTGACAGTTATAATATTCTCTTGTAGACTGTTATTATTTATTATTATATTTTATCCGCCGCGATTGTGAGATGTTTGGTGTTTCTGTTCTTCTTCTTCTATCTCTTTCTTCTTTTCATAACTGTCTGGAATTTTCGAATTGGAAAATTTCGGGTCGTTACATGTGATATCAGAGCTGAAAGGTTAAGCGAGAACCTTGGCTCTGCTGGGGATTACTCATTTAATAGAGTCTGTAGGACTCTAGAATGAGTTGAGAATATTTATATATGAGAACGTACTTGTTATTTTCTTATATAAAGATTTTAAATGATTTTATATAAAAGTATATTTTGATATATAAAGAAATATTTCATTCTAATAAATATTAAGGTAATTGGTTGTTAGATTATTGGAATTAAAATTAAGAAGTAATATAATACAACCCAAGTGAAGTCTTGAATTGGAATTAAATTAAGTAGAAATAAAAATACAACTAAATTAAAATTTAATGGATTGAAAATGAAATTCTAAATCTGGTTCCAGAATTGGAAATTTTGATTCAAAGCAATGAAAAATAACAAATAAGTATTATTTGGATAACTGAGACTTATTGGAAACAATAGGTTGTTTGAAATTTGATTAGAATTTAAAACCAAGGGCGGTTTAAAATTTTAAACCATGGCTGGGAGGGCCAAGAAATAAATATATATGTATGGATATACATGATATGAAAGATAATTTGAAATAAACTCTAAGAGGTTGAGTTTTGATTTTCCCTGAAGTGTGATGTAAAACCCCGAGTGATATAAGTTGTGAACTTATAAGAGGGAAAGAATTTTGAAATTGAAGCGGGAATTCAAATTGAGTAAGGTTGATTGGATTAAGTAAATTAGAATTTAACTTGGAAAGTTAAATGGTTAATTTGAATTGGTAGTTTGTGTGATCTCAAAATGGGTTTGAGATCTGGAAATTGGAAATGGATGGATGTTTTAAAATAAATTGGATGATATCATCCTATAGTTAATAAAAATCTTTAAATTGAGAATGGAATTGTATAAATAAAATAAATTTGAATAATTGAATTGTAAAATAAACTGATTTAAGAATTGGCTTCAAACTGAAAGATAAAATTGAATAATAATTAATTTTTTAAAATAAAATTGTATTGAACCATGAAATACATAAGTTAAGATAATTTAAAACGGAATTTTGAAAATTGAACTCAGAAATTAAATTGATTAAAAACTTTGAATAAAAGTTAATTTGGTTTAAAAGGTTAAACCAACCTTTGAGAATTTAACTCGAATTTATATAATTCGAGATAGTTTAAATTCAAGATTTAGATTGAATTAGATCAAAATCGAATTTGGTTTGAATTTATTGGATTGGTGATTAAAGATGAATAAGTTTAAGAATTTAAATGGGATAATTTGAATTGGATTATGTTGAAATAATTTGATTTGAAATGGGTTCAATTGATAATAATAATTCACGTTGATTAGAATAATTTGAAATTATAATATAAGTTGAACAGGATTAAAATTAAATGGAAGTGTAAATTTACATTGAATTGTTGGGGAAGTGAACAGTTTTGACTCTGGACTATTTTCAAAACAAATTGTTTTAATATAAATTATTTTTCTAAGCCATTAAATATATACAATCTTTCTTTCTTAAAGCCAAATTATTTTATATTTGTTTTACAATTATTTTGGAGCTATTTAACCATTTTCAACTGTTTTATAAACCAATTGCTACTTTCTAACTATTTTACAAATTAATTACTATTTTACAACTATTTTGCAATTATCTAAAATTTTTAAAACTATTTAACTGTTTTCCAACTATTTTACTATTAGTTAACTGTTATATAGCTATTTTGCAAACTATTAATTATTATTTTTCAATTACTTATCTACTTTTAAAATTTTCAAGCTATTTTTAAAAAAAATATAAATTGGTCGGAGTTCAAACTGTTATTGATTAAATACCTAATTGAGATAAGGTTTGAAGTGATAATCCAAATGGGGATTAAAGGAAATGTGAATAGAGAGAGAAATTGATTTGGCTAATAATCAATAAAGTTAAATACGTAGGATGTATGTATATTATTCTATTCGCACAGTGATTTGTTCCATATTCGAGAACGGAATTTCGAGATAGTTTATCGATCCGAGTTGGGATTTTTTTCACTCGATTTTCGACGGCGAACCTGGATATGGATTATTGGTTGGTTCTGGATGATTCTCTATCATAGTTATAGCTATGCAAGGTGAATGATAGTTTTTGATCAGGAAACCAGATCTGTGTCCGCGCTAGGAAGTCGGGTGGACGATACTAGTTCGGAAGTGAAATTGTGTGATCGAGCGAGCGATCAGATTGGTATAGCGTACGGATGATAGATGTACATCGTACGGTTTTTAATGAAATTGATATTGGAAAGATTAATCAAATTTGAATATTTGATTTCGAATAAAAGTTATATACTTTGTTATATATAAGATGAAACTCCCCTTGTTGAATATATTACTGAAAAAAAAGGATTTTTGAAAGTTTTTGTAGTATAAAAGGAATTTTATACAAGTTTGAAATGATCCAAAGTTTTAAAAATTATATATATCTGTATGTATGTATAAAGGATCTTATGAGGATTTTGTAAAAGGATTTGAGAACCTTTGGATTGGAAAGGCTTTTGATTTTTGGATAAAATCAATATTGAATTTGGAAAGCCTAGTTTGAGAATTATCGATTTTGGGATAACCGATTTTGTGAAAAGGAGCTTTGATGAAATTCATACTAGGTGTATGATTTGAAAGATACTATATACGTATAGTATAAATTGTTTGATGAAGGCTCTGGGGAAAAAGGCGCTCCCTTGAAATGAACTTCTCAGGAGTGCCACCGGGTGGTGCTGCCTTGAGCCCCGGGGGGGGGGGGGGGGTTCTAAAGTTGATCCTGTGAGGAGTACGGACAAAACTAGTTCTTGAGGATTATTGGGTAGCGAAAGTCAAGGGCGCTGATGCCTACAGGGGCATTTGGGTTATGCTGTGACGACAGTGTAACTCGATGTCGCTGCGATCTACTGTGGGGACCATAGCGAAAATCGTGTGGAGGATGAGTGCCAACGGTCTACACTTGATTTTGTCGGGAAGGAAACGCAACATCGGTAGACTGCGATCTATGGTCAAGTGGAGTGGAGAAGTTTCATTTTTGGCAGCGAAATTCGATGGCGCTGATGCCTACAGTTATATGGGTTTTTGCTGTGATAGCTACGTAACCCCAGTTGTAGCTGCGATCTGTCGTGGGTTCCATGGTGTAATCGAGGGGTGCAGAGGCCTACAGTTATCTATGGATTTTGTCGGGATGGCAACGTAACCATCGGGTTAACTGCGACCATGGATGGGGGTGATGATTTCTATAGCATTCTCACCAAAGATATTTCCTCTATTTTCAAAACTGTTTTCTATATTTTCAACAAAATTATTTTTTCATAAGTATTTTGACTGGGTGTTGAAAACGGGTTTACCAAGTACTTATAGATTTTCAGTCCTACGCTTGATCAACGTATAACTGAATTTCTGTGAGAACAAGGATGGACTGATTGAGAAATCGAGTTATAAGAAGCTATTTTATTAGTATGCTATGAATTTAAATACATTTCTAAAATTTGAAAATAAAAGTGTTGGAATTTTGAACGATGAAAGAAAATCTAAACTGGAATTATAAAATAAAACTAAACTCAGGAAAATTTGATAAAGTAATTTTCTTTGTAATAAAAGTTGGAAGTAAGATAATAAATAATTATTTGATAGAATATGTAAGTAAAATATAACCCGGTTAAATAAATGGATCGTAAGCTAATAATGGAGATTGGAAATGAATTTGAATTGTGTGTGGAATTCGACTTGGATTTGATAATGAATTAAATAAGAGGTGATGTTGTAAAATAAAAATAAAATAGAGTTGGATTGAAAATGTGATGGTTTGAATTACAAATAAATTCAAGCGTGATTCGAATAATATTTAATGAAATTTGCAAGTAAATTGGATATAATAGAAGTGATTATAATAGATATGGTTTGTGTTGCAAACCAAAACCCCCAAGTGAATAGAAATAAATTGAGTTAAATAATAAATGGATGAAGTCTGATTACATAAAAACTAAATCAAGTTGTGATTAGAATTGGATTATCCGACTGAACTTAAGTGCGGTGGCATATTAATTTGAAGTAAATGAGTTAAGTATGTGGTTGAATATTATTTTGATAAATTGAGAAGGTGAATTTAAAATTAAAATGGATGGGCTAACTAAATTTAATGGAAGAGTGAGAATCAAATAGGAGTAAACTTAAGTTTGATGTTGGAATAAATTAAAGAAATTAACTTAAGTCTAAAATTTATGGGGGCTTGGCTTCGAATAAGGGTGAAACCCATTAAATAAAGCTTGGATTGAATTAATTTGGGAATGGCTAGTAGTATATAAAAATGAAATGTGTCGAGCTAATGAATGGTGGGTGAATAAATTAGAAATGAAATGGAATTAAATATAAAATGAATTGAAAATTTATTTAAAGTAGCTATAAACTAAAATAGAATACCCTATTAAGCGAATATCGTCGAGATTGCATAACAATAATTGTTGTTTGGCGTAAACCAAAGTAATTAAATTCTATGAGTTAATAGAGATTAAATAAAATTGATTTTGAATCATTTGAAGTGAATATGAACTTGTTTGGGTTAAAAAAATCAATTGAATATAAGGGATTGAGTTGCAAGCCATTAAAATTGAATGAAATGGCATATAAATTTGGTTGAAACAATTGGATAAGCTTTAAAATCATATGAATCGCTTATGGGAAGCGTTTGGCACTTGTTGTTTATGTAATGCATGTGTTTAGCTATGGAAAGTAAGTGAAATGTTAATAGATTCTCTATATATGGCACTTACATATTTAAATTGAGTAAGTACAGGTACCGGGAAGCCGTTTGGCTGGATTTGGATTGCTCTAATTGCTTAAATTAATAAGCCGCTTGCTTAAAATGCTAAATAAGGTACGCCTACGCAATAAAATTAGGAAATATGAACTGTTTTTGCTTTTTCCGACCGGGTGGGTCGATGTATACATATTTATATCTCTTGTCAAATTGCAAAAGCTCCTCCGTACAAAGGAGGTCTGCCAAAATTTTCCGAAAATTTTGGGAGTTAGAAAATTTTTGAAATTTTTGAGAAAATTTTTGTTAAGCAATTATACGATTTTAAATATGAAACTGAAATAGATTAGTAGATGGAACTGATAAGACTCAGTTGTAAATGGAAAATAAAAATTTAATGTTCAAAATTGAAAATAAATTGAGTCCATATTAAAACGGGAAAAACAAATTTGAATAGAAGTAAATATGAAACCTATATAAGAGAATGTATAAAATGATTTGTAAAGTTTCGATTGAATATTATTGTTAAACAAGATATGCAGGTATCAAAGGGAAAAGGAATTGGATTTGATTCCAAAAGATAAATTTGTATTGCCCGACAAAAAGGTAAGTATTTTAATTTCTAAATGAAATTGGATTGGATTTTTGATGTAGCCACTTGGCTTTTGTTTTCTTTTGAATTTGGGAGCCCGTAGAGGCCTTTTGTAGTTATATCGAGCTAGCCGCGCAAAGGCAACGTTGACAATTTTTTTTGGAAATTTAGAGAGTTAGAAAAATTTTGAGAAAATTTTTGATAATTCAAAATTTAAATTAAAATTGAAATTTAGATAATTGAGCAAAGGGATATGATTTGAAATTATGAAAGGTTTTGAGAAGTTTGTTGATGTGATAATAGGTTTTTAATAAAGGATAGTTGGTAGGATGTTGAATAGTGAGTTCTGGAATGAGGTAAATGGGTATTGGTCCATTCTTCATAACTGTAATTTCGAGGACGAAATTCTTTTAAGGGGGGAGGAATGTGACGACCCGGAATTTCTAACTATGTAAATTGGAATAATTAATTGATTTTAAATATTTAAAAAGTTAATTTTAACTTGAATTCAAGATACCAATATTTACTTGATAATTAAATTATTGAATTATATAGTTTAAATATTGAATTTAATAAGTGAAATTGGGTAAATTGTTGAATCTGAAATTTCTAAGCCTGTTTAAAATAATTTGAAGGCTTCTAAAAAATTTAACGGTCACACTGAAGGTAATAGAATAATAGAAATTTAATTTAAAGGTGATTTGTTCAGTTTTAATAATATATCGTTTAAATCGATATTTGAAAATAGCTTTTCGAGGCACAGTCTCAGAATTTGACGAAACCAGTTCCATTGGATCCGTAATAGTTAGTTGTTATCGGGTTTTAATTTTCGTAGCAATCGGAGTTGTCAATTGACCCTGGCAGCACAAAAAGCTTCGAACTATTTTAATCAATTAAATTTTAAATTGATCGTTTTCTTTTGTAACTCGCGCATATCCGCAACATGTTCCATCGTGTTCGGAACGCGGGTAAAACCCTAAAATCGCCTAGCGGCATTCCTTAAGTGAAGTTTGGAATTTTAAATGGCAATTAACGAGACGGTTTGAGAGTTTTATAAATAAATAAAATTTGAAGTACTTATAGTCAGAGATATTTTCACTTCAACGCGTGCTCGAGAAGCCTCACACCATCAATATCTCTCCCGTTCCCCTCTGAATTCTTTGAGCAGATTAAAACGCAAATAAAAAAATATACATAAATGGTCGTAGCCTTGGGATCCAAGCCAAGTTCAAATCGAAAATTAGGACGAGGCCGCTGAATCGCGAGTTCCCTTCTCAATTTCCATTTTGTTCGAATTTTTCGACGTCGAGATTTTGAGGCGTTTTGTCTTCAAATCGAATTCGATTTATGTCAAAGCTGGGATGCAAGCAGGTTAGAGGCAAGTCGGCACCGAAATTCAAGTCGCGATTTGGACTTCGCGACTGGTCTTGGCGTGGCGCACGTTTGGGTTTAGGGCTCGCGACTCTAGGGTTTCGAATAGAGGGTTCCGGCGTGTCTTGTCGCTTTGGGTACTGCCGTGCTTGAATGAGGATGTCGGGGTGGTGGAAGCTGATTGGAGCTAGGGTTTTCGTGGGCTTGGGTCCGTGGTGGTTTCCTGCGACGAGGATGGGTGGAACAGGATCGAGCTTTGCAGTGATTTTCAGTAGGGTTTCGTACTGATTCTGGATGGAGGCAACGAGGTTTATATACGGTGAAGAAAATAGTCGGGAATGAAGTGGATTAGCAAATTTAAGGAGCAAAGGTGAGTAAATCTCATGCTTTTGGATTTATATTTAAATTTAAACGGTTAAATTTAAATATTTGGTGGAATGATTGAATTGATGTGCACTGTGAATTGATGATGTGACTTGGGTTTGGTTGATTCTCGAGTTAATTGTGGTTGGACTCAAAGTGTTGGGGTTTTAAGTTGTTTTAAATTTAAATTATAAATAAGAAATTGCTTCATTTTAATGTTAATAAGGATTTAATGATTTGTGACTCATTAAATTAGTAGGGTAATTGAAATGGATAATTAATTAATCTAATTAATAAATGATTTGGGTTAATTAATTTAGAAATTAAGGGTTTGAGTTAATTAATGAATTAAGTTAAGTTAATTAATTAGGTGTAAGTAATTCAGAATTATCATTTGATGGTTTGATAAATAATTACTTAATGAAATTAATAAAATATAATTACTTTGTGTAATTAATCAAGAGATTAACTAAGATGGTTAATTATGATGTAAATAAACGGATAGTTAATTACAGGTTTAGAGAAATCAAGAACGATTAATATTGTGATTTAATTAATGTAATTAATTTAGATTAGAATAAATTTAATATAATTGGAAATCATTAATTTACATAATCGATGACAAAATTAAAGATTGATTTATTTAATTAAGTAATCAGTAGTAAGTGACTTATGAGAAGTTAATTAATATAAGTGATTAAGGATTAATGTAATTAATATTGTTAATTAATTTATGAAATAATTAGGATTACTTATTGATTTGTGTTAAGGATACTTAATTACGTGAAATTAATTAAAGTTAATTACTTGAATTTAGTTGAAAAATAATTTAATCCAGGGTGATTAATTAAGATGAGTAGTGATGGGTTGACTAATTAATTGATTTGGAATTAATTAATGTAAGTGAAGAAATCTAAATGATTGAGTTTTGAAATTCAATTAGAATCAATTGAATTGGTTTGTGTGATTAAGCTTTGCTGATGGGTGATTGAATGGTATTGGATATTTTGGATGAGTTAATATCTCTGATATGAAATGTTGTGTATTTCATTTGAATATCTTGGGTTAGGATAATATGAGTTTCAAATAGACCGGGGTCGGGTTTTGGGAAATACCCGAACCCACTTCGAATTTTTATAAATTGATTTGTGAAATCAATAGGCTGGAATGAAATGGTTTAAGTGAATTGGATTATTTTATCTAAGTTTGGTACTTAGAAGTTGATATGTGGGAAAAGTGTTGTCTAAAAAGTAATAATTTGTGAATTGATTAAATTGATATAAGTTACCCCGGGTTTATATAAGTGGTTTGCTTTGGTATTTCAAGTTAGTTGGGTTTACTCTCGCTGGTTTCCAGCCTGACCCGGGTGTTACTTTGGTGTAATGCTCGGGTCAGACCGAGTATTAGAGATTTTCAGGTAGGTACGTTCTGGAGCTCAGGAGATGAGCTGGATGGCAAAATCGTATGGAGTATATCTGCTGTATTTATATTATTGTTAATCTGAGACATGAAAATTGTAAATATTCAGTGATTGTATATAATGTGAAACTCTGATGTATTAGAATGTAACTGACAGTTATAATATTCTCTTATAGACTGTTATTATTTATTATTATATTTTATCCACTGCGATTGTGAGATGTTTGGTGTTTCTGTTCTTCTTCTTCTATCTCTTTCTTCTTTTCATAACTATCTGGAATTTTCGGGTTGGAAAATTTCTGGTCGTTACAACATATGCATAGGATTATTTAGGTTTTGGCAGTATGATCCATCATGTACGTTATGCTATATACTAGGTTGGATGTCTCTTTTGCACTCAATCGAGTCAACCGATGTTAATAAAATCTGGGGGAAATTCATTAGACGACAATTATGTCATCCTAAAGTATTAAGGAATAGTAAGGATTTATTTCCAACATATGGAAGCAATAAACTCTTTATCATTGGATCAAGTGTAATAAAAGTGGGGCAAAATCAGTAAATTTAAGAAAAAAAGAACTTATATTCATTTAAACAGTATATTAATTTGTGTTTGTTTAAATAAATATACGTTTGTACTAAATTAAATTTCACATTTTTTATTAATAAAAGATGGTTTTGTTTTTTTATTTTATCACTTAAAATATTTATTTATTTTTAATATATATAAATAATTTCTTTATTTATAACTAATTTATAGTTAATTAGAAAAATATGTCATAATATTCATTTTCACAATATGGGCATCATACACTACACACACACACACATATATTTCTAACTAAGGTTCATAAGAGAGTTGACTTCCTTTTCTATGGTCAATAAGATTCTAACGTGATATACATAATGTATAATATAATATAAAAAATCATATATATATATATATATATATATATATATATGAAAAAACAAATTTTCTATTTCGATGATTACAAATTTGAAATATATACATAAATAAAAAAATTAGATCCATATTGAAAATATGCACATATTTAATTATATGAATAATTAAATATTATTTATTTACTGTAAATATTAAATAAATATTACAAAATAATTACATATATAGTCTATATTTATTTTCAACTATGATTATTAAATTAATATAAAATTCAAGCTTTAAAAACTTTAACTTAATTAAGTTAAACTTTAGTAATATAAGTTATCCTCCAAAAGAAAAAAAATAATGTAAAATAATTTGCGCTTGAAAATTTTAATTTTTAATAAATTAAAATTTTCAAACTTAAATAATAATTGACATGGTAAAATAATTATAAATTTTTTACATTAAGTATACATATTGGATCCAAACTAATTATTAAAAAATTTAAATATCCAAAAAGGTATTTATTTTATATGCTTAACAATGTATTTATATAAATAAATAAGTGTAATTGTGTGTGTGTGTATATATATAGTACATATATAATTCTTTTGCTTCAACAATTATGCTTTATAATGTTTTTAATATATACATACGTACATACGTACATATATGTATATATATATATATAATCGATGATAAAATAGTTTTATTATGTATGTATATACATAAATATTTCAAAATCAGTTTTTTAGTTGCCCAAAATTAATATCAGTATAATATATAAATACATAAATTTGTCATTTAAATATAGAAATGTTTATATGTTTTATGTATATACATATAAGTTTTTAAATGTATAAATAATTTAAATTAATTTCAATTATTTATAATCTAGACGTAATATATTTAAGTACTATGATGATGATGATCATTTTTATGCAAGTATATATTGTTGGAATCTCGATTTTGATTATGACAACCTATATAAAATATTATGTGTATACTAACCATCTTTGCAGGAGATTTATTGCAGATTCCTTTTCAAATGTTTAAAGCTGAGTATTGTGTGTCTAGAGTCTGTACTTTAATTAGAAATTTTGTTAAAATCTCTCCTGAAATGATATATATATATATATATATATATAAATATATGCACACACATGCACATACATGCACAAAAGTCTAAACTCAGACGTTTGAAACCATTCATTCAGACGTCTGAATGCTGAAACCTGAATATTTTTTCACAATATTCAAATGTCTAAATGACAATTTTCAGATGTCGGAATATAGTCAAATTTTGCCTAAAAGCTTGCTGTTTGCGTTTCAACCTAATTCAGAAGTCTGAATTTTTTAAACCAGACGTTTGAATATTTTCAACTGCTATTTTCTTGAAAAGACACTCCTCTTCACCAAGTGAAACATTTTTAAAATCAATAGTTGCATCTGTTCTTTTCAATATAACTTTTCATCTATAATTGCAACTCTTTATATACTATAAAAAGACTGCAGAACTCAAAAACACAATTCACCGAATTTACTTTTAGCATTCTTGAATTCTCATCTATTCTCAAGCTTTCAAATTGCACTCAAATTGCTTACGTACTTTGATCATTAATCACTTTATCTTCCACAATTCTCAAAGCACATCACACTATATGTCATAAAGGAGAAGATTATAGGAAGATTGTACTTAATTGACTTACCAGTGTTATTTAAGAACACTCTACAGTCAGATACACTTGTTATTTGTAAAGAAGTCCTATTCGGTTGCTTAGGCGGGTGATCACACTAGCACTAGTCCTATAAGCCCTAATACCAGTTTTATAGAAGGTCGATCCACTGCACGACCTCCATTTTTCAATGGTTTGAACTATAATTATTGGGCTACTCGTATGAGAATCTATATGCAAGCAATTAGCTTTGAGTCATGGAATATCTCACAAAATGAATACACTCTTCCTACAAGAAAATACTCCACATGGACAAATACACTAAAATTAGATGCTACTGCCAATGCTAAAGCTATGAACATGTTATTTTGTGCACTGGATAGAAATGAATTTAATCGTATTAGCATGTGCCAAACTTCTTATGAAATATGGAGAACGTTTAAAATCACTCATGAAGGAACTAACAAAGTCAAACAAAGCAAAATCTCCATGCTCAAAAATAAGTTTCAAAATTTTAGAATGAAACAAGATGAATACATCAATGATATGTACTCCAAATTTCAAGATATCTATCATTCACTATTAGGATTAGGTAAAAAGTACACTGATTTTGATATTGTATCAAAAATCCTAAACTCTTTAACGGACGAATGGGAAAGAAAAGTCTTAGCTATTGAAGAAACTAATGACCTCTCTACCATAAAGCCTGAAGAGTTAATAAAAAATCTAATGTAGTACGAAGTGAATTTGCAGGAAAAATGAGTACAAGCACAAGATAAAAAGAACATAGCTTTCCATGTTGAAGAAGAAAAGGATGAAGATTCGGATGAAGAAGATCTACCATTTATTGCCAAAAATTTCAAAAATAATTCCGAAAAAACAACAGAAACAATGAAAAAAGGAACTTTCCAAGAAAACCATCATCTTCAGTTCTAGAATGTTTTAATTGTCGTAAGAAATGTCATATCCAAAAAGAATGTCCAGAACTAAAGAAATACTTCAACAAGGGCAGAAAAGATAAGAAAAAGAAAGCATTTTCTATTACATGGGATGATTCAGATACCTCTTCATCAGATAGCAGCAGTGATAGTGAAAACGAGTAAGCTAATGTTTGTTTCATGGCTATCGAAAACTAGGTTAGCAATTTTACCTTTGATGATATGATAGAAATAATTTCAGAGCTAGTTGACATTCCCAAAAAACTCAAAAGAAAATATAAGGAGACTCGTGAACATCGGAACAAAGCAGAATTCGAAAGAGATATGCTTAAAGATGAGAAGAAAATACTAGAGGAAGAACCTGAAAAATTACAAGAATCATACTCTAATATTAATTCTCAATTCTCTCTTTTGAGTCAAGAAATTGAAACTCAAAAAGAGAAGAATGACGCTCTTGTTTTTGAAAATCACGAATTAAAGACAAAAGTAAAATTGATAGAATTAGATAATACTAGTCTCAAAACTAAATTAGATAGCATCACCAAAAATGTTTCAAACTTTAATAAAGGAAGAGAAACTCTATCTAAAATTATTGATAGCTCTCAATATGTTTCAAGTAGGAAAGGATTAGGGTATGTTAAGAAAACAAAAGCTCCACCTAAAATGAAAATTAGGAGAAATATTAATCCTACTAAAAAACTGTCAAAAAAGAATAACATAAGAGTTTGGGTTCCTAAAACAAACAACAATTTGATTAGGAAGAAATATATTAACACCTTTTTAAAAACTGTTCATAAAAATAAAGATTACATTTCCAAAAAGGATACTGAACCCACTTGGATTTGGTTTCCAAAGACTTAACTCTTAGGACCCTATTAAAAAAGGTGGGTACTAATGTTATCTCATATTTTTTGTAGGTCCCACTCAAGAAAAGAGGAAAATGGATACTCGATAGTGGTTGCTTAAAACATATGATAGGAGACAAAGGTATGCTATCAAATATTACTTACTCAGATAGAGGCTCCGTCACATTTGGAGACAACTCAAAAGGCTCTATCATCGGCAAAGGCGATGTGAGCAACAATGGTACTTCAAATTTACCTCTTATTTCAAATGTTTTACTAGTCAAAAATTTAAAACATAATTTACTTAGTATCAGCCAATTGTGCGATAAAGATTCAAAGTAACTTTTTTTGAAAACAAATGTAGCATTTTTGATCAAAATAAAAATCTTATCTTTGAAGGAAATAGAGACAGAAATATCTACGTTCTGAATATGAAAATAAATCATAATTTAAATATGTGTTTAATAGCCAAAGAAAATGATCCTTGGTTATGGCATAAACGATTCTGTCACATTAACTTCAAAGCTATAAATAAGCTTTCTGAAAATGATTTAGTAAAGGGTCTACCAAATATGAATTTTAAAATTGATCATATTTGTGATGCATGTCGATTAGGAAAATTAACTAAGTCAACTTTTAAATCCAAAAAAGTTATTTCAACTTTACAACCAATTGTATTACTATATATGGATTTATTTGGACCAACACAAGTACAATCCATTAATCACAGTAGATATGTGTCTGTAATTGTTGATGATTTTTCTACATATACTTGGACTATTTTTATGAAAAATAAAAGTGATACTTTTGATAATTTCAAAAATTTTGTCAAGAGAATTCAAAATTTTAAAGGATTAAAAATCAAAAACATAAGGAGTGATCATGGAGGGGAATTCGAAAACGAAGCCTTTGAACATTTTTGTAAGAAGAAGGGAATATTCCATAATTTTTCATTTCCTAAAACTCCACAACCAAATGGAGTTGTAGACATAAAATAGAATCTTACAAGAATGTGCAAGGACTTTATTAAATGGAAGTACGTTACCAAAACATATTTAGGCCGAAGCAGTTGCAACAATTTGTTATGTTGAATCGTGTTTCTATTCGACCACTAACTAAGAATACTCCTTATAAACTTCTTAATGATCGAAAACCAAATATTTCTTATTTTAAAGTTTTCGGTCCAAAATGTTTCATTTTAAACACAAAAGATCATCTTGGTAATTTCGATTCAAAATTCGATGATGAAATCTTTATAGGATATTCCGATCGAAGCAAAACTTATCGAGTTTATAATAAAAGAACTAATATCATCGAAGAAACACTTCATGTATCCTTCGATGAAAATTTTAATCAAATACCAAGTATAAGAGATAATGAAGAATTCCCTGATAATATCACAAATCTAGAAATTTCAAATCTAGAAAATAACGAAAACATGGTTTACAACAACAATGAATTAAGATCTCCACCTAGACTATTAAGGGATCATCCTTCTATTAATGTAATTGGAGAACTCAATTCATCTGTTAGAACAAGAAGTCAATTAAATCAAATGGGTCATGTAGCTTTTCTTTCTCATATTGAACCTAAAAATATTAAAGAAGCATCCACCGATGAAAATTGGTTAATCGCTATGCAAGAAGAGCTAAACCAATTCGAAAGAAATGACGTTTGAGATTTAGTTCCAAGGCCTAGTGATCAATCAGTTATTGGTACAAAGTGGGTCTTCAAAAATAAAGCAAATGATCAAGGAAATATTACTAGGAATAAAGCTAGATTAGTTGCGCAAGGATATAATCAAGAAGAATGAATTGACTGTGAAGAAATGTTTGCTCCAGTCGCTAGACTAGAAGCAATACGAATCTTACTAGCCTATGAATGTTTTCATAACATCAAGTTTTATCAAATGGATGTTAAAAGTGCCTTTTCAAAAGGTTTTATAATAGAAAAAGTTTACATTGAACAACCTCCTTTATTCGTACACGAACAATTTCCTGACCATGTCTATAAACTTAAAAAGGCCTTATACGGTTTGAAACAAGCACCCCGTGCTTGTTATGATCGTCTTAAAAGACATTTAATAGATTCTGGTTTCGAAATTGGGAAGGTTGATCAAGCTCTTTTTATTAAAAGAAACAAGCAAGATATTTTAATTGTTTAAATATATGTTGATGATATTATTTTTGGATATACAAATGAAAAACTATGTCAAGAATTTTCTAAAATAATGACCAAAGAATTTGAAATGTCACATATGGGTGAAGTAAATTATTTTCTTGGCTTACAAATAGAACAGTTAGAAAATGGTATTTTGATAAATCAAGAAAAATATTGTAAAAATCTAATTAAATGCTTTGGTATGGAAAATACTTCTACCAAACCAACTCATATGAGCACAACTATGCATCTTGATAAAAATGAAAGTGGCAAAAGTATTGACCAAAAATTATATCAAAGTCTGATTGGATCGTTACTATATTTAATAGCTAGTAGATTCGACATAATAATGAGTGTTTGCTTGTGTGCACGATTTCAAGCAGATCCTAAAGAATCACATTTACGAGCAGTGAAACGCATACTACGGTATCTTAATAAAGCCAGGAACTTTAGACTATTCTATCCAAGGAATGTCCTTTTGAATTAGTGTCCTACAGTGATGCTGATTTTGGAGGAAGCCGGACAGATAGAAAAAATAGAAGCGGGACTTGTCACTTCATTGGACGATCTCCTGTATCTTGGTTTAGTAAGAAACAAAACTGTGTTTCCTTATCGACATATGAAGCAGAATATATTTCTGTAGCTTTGGCATGTGCTCAAGTTATCTATATGCAACAAACACTACAAGATTTTTGTTTTAATTTATCCAAATCAACTATTTACCGTGATAATTCTAGTGCTATAAACTTATCTAAAAACCCTATTAATTACTCGCGAACAAAACATATTAACATTCGCCATCATTTTCTTCGTGATAATGTTGAAAAAGATTTAATAAATCTAGAATTTGTGTCCTCTGACAAACAATTGGCAAATATCTTTATAAAACCGTTAAATGAAAATACTTTCATCAATTTAAGATGAGAACTTGGAATCGTCTCTTTAAAAGATTTATAAGTTCACATATTTTTAAAATATATGGTTTTTATACTTTTAATTTATAGGTTCTTTTAAATAAAATTAAAAAAAGGGAGGGGTGTTTTCTAGCACTCGAACTCAGGATCTCATACTCCGTAGTCGTCTGCTCTACCACTTCACTCTTTATCTTTTTCTAAAAAATTAGTTTGTTTTCCAATTCTTATTTACCTTTCATTTTCTTCCTATTTTTCCTTTGGCTATTATTCTCCTAACCATTCAAAGTTTCTCTATTTTTATCCAGCTTCTAGCTATATATTTTCTATAATTCTTAATTACTTGCACCAGAATTCGTTCAAGTTATTTTTAATTTTTTTTTTACTGTTTCAACATGTCATCTAAATACAACTCCATAAATCATCTGAGCTTTCTTATACTTCTCCTTCTTCGGCATCGGTAAATCTACCAACCCCTATACCAATTTATGAACCAGTTTCGATGTCCACCCTCAACACATACTGGATATACTCCACCAACTAAAAGAACAAGACGGTCTCTCTTTTTCAGATCACCATCCACAAAAGAGAAAATAGATGATATTAATCACTATCAGAGAGAAACATAGAATTACAACGTGAATTATACTACAAACAAAAAGTAAATGCCAAACGGCTTAGCTTTTTGGAACAAGTTGCGTTAAAATTCTATGGTTCTTCATCAAAAGACGCAGTTCATCAACCGTCTACCATTCATTCTCCAAATTGTCACAACCCTTGGGAACCATCACCACAACAACCACCGGCATCACCAAATCCTTGGGAACGTGGCAACAGATGGTCTCCACTTCGACCATTTGAAGAGAACACTAAAATTGAAGAAGAGCCTTATCATACTCCAACTTCTTATTCAAAATCTCTTTAATTATGTTTTGTTGTTTATATTCTATTGTTAATTTGTTATTTCATTCTATTTATTCTACAAACTTGTATCATTTATAATTTTTAGTATATATCGTTTTCTATATTCAATAAAGCCAATATGTGCTTCTGAGCAACAATTCAGACAGTCGTTTCATTCGAAACAGACGTTTGAACATTCAAGGTACAAATTTTTTTTGCCCCAGATTCATACGTCTGAATCAAATAAAAAAGACGTCTAAATAAGGCCAAATTTGAACTATTTTCTGGCAGGTTGTATCTCAACCCAATTCAGACGTCTGAATCAAATGATTCAGACGGCTGAATTTTTCTGAGCAATTTTTTTTACCTTGCTTCTTTATTTTCTTTCCACTTTTACCCCTGCCTTTTCACCCACTATATAATGCCTTTTTCACTTCTTTCTCAATTACTTCAGAACTCTAGCCCCCTTTTTTCATCTCTTTCAAAGCTTTTACCTCTCCTCTAACTCTCAAATGGCACCAGGATCAAAAAGAACTAGAGAATCAACCTCCGAACCATCCGAAGGTCAAATTAGGCAATGGCTTTGGAACGATGTTGCTGTTTCTAAATTTAATTCTACGAAGAATTCCAACATCTTCGAAGGAGCATTCATGAAATTTTCGGATTTTGTAGCATATAGTGTTAGAGAATTAGCGGAACAATTCCACTTCGATGACTTGATTGGGTATACTCCTAATAATGTTAAGATTAATCATCTTATAATTAAAAAATTTCTTGCAAATTTAAACTTGGATCATCATAATCCCCAAAACTGACAAGATTGTGTTTGGTCGATAGTTTGTGGCGTAAGAATTTTCTTACCTTTGCAAAGACTAGGTCATATTTTAAATTGTCCTTATCAAGGGATTGCTATTAATGAAATTGAAGTTGATATGGATCATCGAGACTAAGTTTCACATCATTTTTTGATCGATCACTAATAAATTTGGGCAATTTAAAATCTACCTTCTTAAGGCCACAAGCTAGGCTCATTCACCGTGCACTTATTCGATCTTTACAACCAAGAACAGGGAGTTATAAAAAAGTGTATAAAGAGAACTTCCAAGCCATTTATTCTATCTACTCAAATCAACAAGTGAATTGGGGAAAAATTATTTTGGATGAATTTCAAGACATCACCAATCGGAAAAAATATAGAACCATTCATTATGGTATTATGCGCATACTCCTAAATGTCGGTGTACCAATGCTCGGCTCTGATTTACAACTATTAGTGAGTTAGGCGCTAAAACTTTAGGATTGATGGGTCTTCCACCACGACCTCCTCCTCAACAAATTATTTCCTTCCATTAATGGTCGTAAAATGTTTAACAAGGTATTCCTCAACCTCACGACACTAGTATTGCTTCTTCTTCTCATACTCAACATGAAAAAGAAGAGGAGGATGATGACACCCCTCAAGAAATTAGCCCAAAAACTTCTTCAAGGCAAGCCATCATCACTCTCTCTCGAAATTAGGCAAAAATTCATCGGGACATAAAGGCACTTGAGAAGAAGACGGATAGAAAACTCAAATCTATTAAAGGCTTTCTCAACAAAATATGGGATCGAATTTCTTATTCCGGTTCTTCATCTACCCAAGCTTACAACCCTTCCCATTTTAGTGGTCTTCCTTGAGCTCAAGTTCTAATCATAATGATCCGTCTCTTTCAAGCCAATTTTAATTATCTTTGTCTATTTGTTTTTATCTTATGTTTGATTTGCTTAAGTTCTAACTTTGCTTAACCAGTTGTATGAGAAACTTCTGAGCTATTATCTCTTCATGTATTAATTAGAATAATTGCTTTAATGAAATGGACTATCTATTGTTATCTATGTTCTTTCTTTTTGTCGATGACAAAGGGGGAGAAATATAAAATAATGCATATTGACAGGGGGAGTAACAATACTTTAAACATTATTGATTATATAGTTGTCATCATCAAAAAGGGGGAGAAAGTTGGAATCTCGATTTTGATTATGACAACCTATATAAAATATTATGCGTATACTAACCATCTTGCAGGAGATTTATTGCAGATTCCTTTTCAGATGTTTAAAGCTGAGTATTGTGTGTCTAGAGTCTGTACTTTAATTAGAAATTTGTTAAAATCTCTCCTGAAACGATATATATATAAATATATGCACACACACACACATGCACATACATGCACAAAAGTCTAAACTCAAACGTCTAAAACCATTCATTCAGACGCCTGAAAGCTGAAACCTGAACATTGTTTCACAATATTCAGACGTCTGAATGACAATTTTCAAACATCTGAATATAGTCAAATTATGCCTAAAAGCTTGCTGTTTGCGTTTCAATCTAATTTAGAAGTCTGAATTTTTTAATTCAGATGTATGAATATTTCCAAATACTATTTTCTTGAAAAGACAATTCTCTTCACCAAGAGAAACATTTTTAAAATCAATAGTTGCATCTATTCTTTTCAATATAACTTTTCATCTATAGTTGCAACTCTTTATATACTATAAATATATTAAAGAATTCAAAAAAATAATTCACCGAATTTACTTTTAGCATTCTTGAATTCTCATCTATTCTCAAGCTTTCAAATTGCACTCAAATTGCTTACATACTTGATCACTAATCACTTTATCTTCCACAATTCTCAAAGCACATCATACTACATATCAAAAAGGAGAAGATTATAGGAATATTGTACTTAATTGACTTATCTGTGTTATTTAAGAACACACTACAGTCAGATACACTTGTTATTTGTAAAGAAGTCATGTTTGGTTGCTCAGGCAGCTGAAGTTCTATTCGGTTGCTTAGGCGGGTGAAGTCCTGTTCGGTTGCTCAGGCCTATTCCTCCGGGTTATGTGAGGGTTGTTGTAGTTGAAATTCCAGAAAGAGTCTGGGACTGAACGTAGAATGGGAAGTTCGAACCAGTATAAAAATTCTTGGCGTGCTTATTTTATTTTTACTTATTTACATTGCTATAGTATTTTAGTTTATTTTCGCACTAGTATAGTATAATTCCATATAGCACGATCTGCAGTGTCTTTTCACATATAAGTAAATCAGAGAACGTATATTGCTTTTAGGAGACCTCGTTGAGTCGATAAGTTGTTTGACAGTTCCTTCTCTTTGGAGCACCATGGTATCCTCCTACCTCATTGATTTTCAATTTCAAGAGAAGGAAACATCGGGGGAAGTTTGGCTATGATATAATAGGAAAAGAGGCAGACAAAAATGTATATGAAATAACGTATAGCCTAGGCTATTTACAGCCATCAACCCGCATCATATTCTCCCCCTCTATGTTTAGATTTGAAGATCCAGTTTGGTCTTTCTTTTACCCCTAATAATGGAAGGTCTGTCATATGACCAAATATGGTCAAGATTTCATGTTGGCTTCATTTTGAGTTAACATCCATTTATTTCCTAACTTTATATGATTAATCGAACCATCACATAGCTTTTATACATCATTCTGTCCAATTTTAAACCACCAATAAATAATTAAAATTATTCATAAATATTAATACAACAATTTTATTAATTTATTATTTATTTATAACATTAATAAATTAATTTTATCCTCGATCAAATTCGAAAATAACTAATATGCGATTGTATTAACTTTTAATGTGAACTCAATCCACAGTCAATATTTAAACTATTTAAATATCAAAGTCTATATGGACTTTACTGAAGTACATCATAGGGTCAAGCTCAATGCTTAGAGATCAATTAGAAGAAACTGTATTTCTGATCTAATACAAGCTTACATAGTAACAAGATTTTGTAGTGCACGTATTCTTTTCATTATCACTGTATCTCCTAGATATCTAAAGTTTGGTCTAAGGTTAAAAAAAACTCTGTTAATATCCTTATTAACCATGTAGGTCAGCTTTAAAGTCCTTGGTTCAACCCGATATCATTTTATCGATTAATCATTTTACTCTGGCTAGAGAGTTTGGTTTTAATTTGATTTACCAGTTACAGTGATATTGACTTCCTATAAAAAAGGAAATGAATCATGTCTTAAATAGTGTTTCATTTCAAGTGTTTCAACATGTACCCAACTTTGGTGGTAATACAATCACCATGCCAGTGGTTGCAATAATCAAAGTATAATTTGCACACTCAACTTCGACAGTACTCTCAAGTTGGAATGTAACACACCGAAAATTTAAGCCAAAAATTTAATAAAAGAATTAAATTAAATATAATAAGAGCAAAAATATTTATTACAAACGTCCGAATTTGGCTAAGATACTTGCACCATTGTGTTTGTAGCTATTTTCTAGACAATTTTCATTATAACAATTTGAAATCGAAGTTAGTTGTAGGATCGATTTCACCCTAGAGGGGGGTGAATACGGTGATGCTATCAATTATAAAAATTATTGCGGAAGCTTACAAGATTATTTCAACACAGATATATCAAAATTATAGCAGCATAGATAATAGCAGAATAATAAATGCAGAAATAGAACGGCACAGAATTTACCCAACTTCGGCAAAACCCTGCCTACGTACTGCCCCCAAGGTTTCTAATAGAAATTACGGAGTCACACGCTTACACACGTAAAATCGTGACACCCGCTACTGACTAACCTAACTCTACGCTCAAAACCCTGCCACAACTTAGCCACTGAGTTGCGAATTCTCAAACGACGCCAGTAGTTTGTCCCCTAGTCACACAACTAGTAATTACAACGCTTAAAAGAAAATACAATAAAAACAAATTAAATAACCCAAAACCCTAATTTTAAAATAAACTAAATCCTTTTAAAAATAAAAACAAGGTCGGCCTCCCTTTTGATTCCTTTTATATTGTTCGGCCCATTTTTTATGTTTGTGAAAAATGTTGGCTTCCTTTACTCTTTTGTTCACTCTGAAATTGGGGTTCTGGATGAAGTCGCCGCTTTGATTTCTGAAGCTTTGTTCCTCTTTCTCTATGTCGATCGCTTTTGGCTTACTTCAATTCGACCGAGTTTGACTTTGATTCAGGTATGTAATTTATGCATTTTCTCTCTGGTTTGAATACTTGAACTCCATCGAAGATTCGAGTTATTAGTTTATTGTTATCAGTTATTCTCGAACTCGAATGCATTTTAGGCCGGTGATGATTTGGGTTTTTCTATAGATTCGAATTCCTAAATTTTTGTTCGTCTGATAAGTTTTCTTGACTTCGTCTCGGCCACTCGATTATGTTTTGATGTTGATGATTTTTCTGACTTTGTCAATTTCATATAATTGTTGCTTGATACTCACGGTTTTGATTCGTGACTTGGTCAATTTGCTTGGCAACCACGATTTTGGTTTCAAACTGTTACATTTGATTTTATTTGACGATGTTGATTTCTTTTGTGGCCACCATGACTTCAATTTCTGTTGAACATGGCTTCAACTTGATTTTTTGATATTGACATCTTCGACATCACTAAACTTCGGCATTGATTGACTTCATTGCTGGTTTAGTTTCACTGTTTAGTTTCAATGCACTACATATATGTGTGGTTTCATATTTGTAGCATACTCGATTCCTTGCTATAGCATACTTGACTTGTTCATGCAATTCCATGACTTAATATTATCTTCGGCCTTGACTTCTGATAGCACTGGTTTTGACTTGATTTGATAATTTTCACTGCTCTGACTTGGTACACTTGACTTTGTTATAACTGTTAAATGCTTTGATTGTGTTTCACTTGGATTTGTACTAAGCTTGAGTGTAGATTTAAGCTCTGTTGTTTCCTTCACTATTGACTGTTGAGCTTGCACCAGTCTCTGATGATGTTGTGTTCATTGTAGTTTCATTTTTTTTTCTTGTGCATTATCAACTACTTTGAGCTTGTTGTATTCTGACTTGTATTCAGTTGAATTGAAGCTAGTCTAGGTTGCATATCAAATTGTTGCACTCGAGTTATTTTAGTGTTCCATGATTTGTGTACTTGTCTCTGCATATATGCAGTTTACTGTATCATGAATTTGTGGTTAACTTCATTCTTTGTGCTTGTTAGAAACTGATACTTGCATTTGCACTTGGTCATTGTGTACCACTATTGCATTCCTGTATATGCAGTTCTGGTTTGATGTGCACTGTGCCTTGTACTTGTAGTCTGTTTCATTTGTAGCTTGTCTGCACTTATATTTGCAGTGGGTTGCATTCTGGTTTCTCCTTTCTTGGCTCTGGTTAGATGTGCACAATTCATTTGTTGCCAGACCTGTAGCCTTTGTGCATTGTTCATGTCATTCCTTTGGTGCAGTTTGTTTTGCATCTCCATTTGTTGTATATATAAGCAGCTGTGTTGATCTTGCTTGCTACCTGGTCGACACTTGCAGTTCACTAGTCGTGTCACTCGCTTATGCTGGTTCATTTATTTCATTTTGAAGTCGCCGTAGTGTTGTAGCTGTCTTGACCATTTGGACTTAGTTGATGTTTTGGTTTTGGTCTTGTACCACTTAAGTCTCCACTTGCATTGTTTCTGGCTTCATCATGTCTTTGATGTTGAGGCCTGTGTTGCTGTCATAGTTTTCATTTAATGTGTTGTGTTATCATATTCACTTGGTGGCATTTGGTTGCATATCCATCACTGCACTGTTTGATTGTATTTGAATTTTATGCTCGATAGTTTTATAATTTTTTGTAACGCACCTAAGTTGAATCCAGCTTGTAGCTCGGATTTGACCTTGTGATGAATATTTTGACATTATTTTTATTGCACTTGAGTTGAACCCGACGTTTTGGGTTTGACCTGTGCTCACCTGTCCCTGTAATTCTATCAAGTGTATATATCGGTGTGCACGACCTTGTGGCATATACAGTGATACACTGTGTATGTCACAAGCTGTTCGCATATGATGAATTCAAAATTAAATGATGACGAACAACCCAAATAACTGAGGCAAATATTATTTTCAACATTCACATTTTATTTTATACTGCAAAAATATTTACTTTTCAATTTTACCGCATCAATATTTATTTTTGCGGATTGCTCAGATGCTGGATTCAATTTGGAGTGAAGTTGAAGATAAAATACGAGTTGAGTGAATGAGTGATATGTAGTGAGGTCAAATGTAAATGTGAATCATGATGTAATCAAAATTGTACTGTAATTGAAATTGTATATATATAGTGAGAGCTTGAAATTTGTACTATTCAAAGATTGTAATAAACATTTGTTTGAACAAAATTTCCGTTTGAATTCAAATTCTGTGTTATTTATTTTTATTAAGCAAATATATATTTAATCTATGAAAAATAAAATAGTACATTAACAAATACATTTAAATGAATATATATATATATATACGTATATGTTTATTATCATCAAACACAAATCATATAATCACATATTCAACAATCTCCCTTTTTTGATGATAACAAACATATATTTAAGATTTTGAAACATATTAAATGTATTTGATGATTCCATTTGCTCCTCCTATTTGAATGCTTCCTCTCTACACAAAGCCCCCCTTCATATATGCATGCAATTAAAAATATGTAAATGAACCTAGATGCAAATAGAAAATATTTGACCTTTATTTTCTTTTATTTGACAAAATCTTAACTTTTCTCTCCCCCTTTTGTTATCAGCAAAAGAGTAATAGTGTTAGAAAAATAGAGATAAAGTGATAGATATTAATACAACCTTAAAACTTAATCGAATATAAATATTAAATTTCAATAAAAAATCAAACAAAAATCATAAATACTCTGTTAGGCGCATATTCCACTTTTAGAATGATGTGAATGATGTCATCATATGAAACCATATAGTTGTGTCTATTTATGGTATATTTATATCAGGAATTTGAATATCTACTAACCATGCATAACCATTAGGACTTTTAAATGAGATTAGTAGAATTCCAATTTTATTTTAAAAAATGAATTCAAGTATCTTCTAACCACGCATAATCGTGAGGACTTTTAAATGGGATTAGAATCAACTTTTTTATTTAAAAAAATAAAAATCAATTTTGGCATGCATTCCATACATGCATAACCGTGAGGACTTTTAAATGAGCATGGAAGCATATAACAAATTCCAAGTAATTCACCCATGCATAACCATAAGGACTTTTAAATGAGAGTAAATACTTTAGATTTTATTTTATTTTATTTTATTATTATTTTATCTACTATTTTTTTATTTTATTAAAATAATGTAAAATGAAAAACGAATGATTCCTGTTTAAAGTACCACATATCGACAAACTATATAGAATTTTGATGAGTGATGGTCGTTAGAAATATGATAGAAATAGAGCTGGTCGTGGAATTTTCACCAACAAAAAAGTTTTATAACTCTTGTTTAAATTTCTAAAGAAATTTACTAATTATACCATCTCGAGTCATAATATATGATAAATATCAACACTCATCACTTTTTCAATCACTATTTATATTTTCGATAATATTAGGGAGTCAGATTAGTCAAAATGGTCATCTAAAATCAAATTCAAAAATAATTATAAAATCAAAATTTTCAAAATGACTGATCTGAAAACATGGTCAAAAAATGATTTTCTAGAAGGGGTTATATGAGAAAAATTTATGCTAATTTAAAGTTATTTAAAATGAAAAATATGCAGATATTTTCTTTGAAAATCGATGCAGTTACTAAATGTCTCAACAAAAATTAAGTTCAACTGGTAATTTTTCTATAAACTAGATTACCAGTGTAATCTACATCTGAATTTCTTTTTCACTCAAAATTATCATTGAATTTGATAGACCAGACCGTGACGTGTGCAACAAAAAACAATCTCAAAAGTCAATGACATTCTCTTGAATTTAAATTGAAGCCGTGTAAATAATCAAAAACAGTGAATATAGAGTTAGCCATATTATAACCAAATGTATTATCATCCAACAAAACACTATTATTAATCCAAACTAATATATATGAAGTAGTTCAAAGGCTCTAGAGATTTTTATAGTGTTTTTGGCATAAGAATATAATTGGCCAGCAATTTTAAATAAGTCAGAATCAAAATCATCATTATTTCATTATCACATTATTGGCTGATTTAACTCAGATTACGGTACAGATTATCACATTTAATATATCGTTCAAATTAATATACCATTACCTGTTTTACCTTTACGATATTTTTCGTTGTTGTCCATTGTGATTCTGTCATCTTTATACTAGGCTAAGGAACTTTGCTTTGTCGCTCGTTGTGTCCTTGGAACAACTAGAATCCAAGTAACACTATTGTTGTTCCTTAGCCTACCACCACACCTACACGATGAAAGATTTTTGTGACCTATTGGTTTTTATAGGCCCATGATTGTTAGTGGCAGAATATTTCAAAAAGTAATTTTGTGGAGACCCAAAACTATTTATATATGTTCCTTTTGGCACCCAGATTTGTTTAACTTTGAGAGATTTTATATTTATGCCTTTTGGAACCTAAATTGGTATAGTTTTCACATGTTTGGGTCTATACCAACAATTGTTTTGATCGTGTCCAAAATTTCTACAAATTGTGCATATAGAATTGACTTGATTAATTTTGTTTTTAACTTTTTCAGATTGATTATATCCAAGTCCTTGTCTAACTGTATTAACAGTTTGTTTCCCTAAGAGCATATTCAACGATTTTTCACTTTTGGAAAAATTTATCTAAAGTCATTGACAATTGTTGGACTTGTGTTTTGAGAGATTCATTTTCGTTTAATAATCGTGTTCACTTATTAATAGAATTTTCTCTCCTAGTATTTTCACTTTCTTTTAAAATCAGAATTTCATTTTTAAGTGATTTTATACTTATTTCTAATTTTTTAATTTCTTCTTCGGATGTTGGACACTTATCACACTTAGGGCACTTGTTTTGATAATTTTTAACTAATTGTTCAAGCTATTCATTTACTTCTATCAAACTATCTCTTTGAGATTCAATTTTAGCATATTTCTCCCTATGTCGTTCAAAACAGCCATTTACTTCGTGGAAACGTATAAGTAAGTCTGAGTGAGAGAGTTTTGATACCTCGCTTGGCTCGTCATCGTCGCTATCAGTTATATTACCTTGAAGACACATATCTGCTTTCTCACTCTCACTGCTAGTACTTTTATTATCTTCATCACTTGTATTCCACGTAGCTGTAAAATTTCTCCTTTTTGATTTCTTTTCAAGGTTGTGTCGGTTTTGAGGACAATTGGGTTTGACGTGTCTGGGTTGGTTGCACTTGTGACAAATGATCCAGTGTTCTTCTGAGTTGTCTATTACTTTGATTATTCTGCTTTTCAATTGTTGATTTGGAGCTGGATTTTCGTATTTGTGGTTCCACTTTTTGAATCTCTTTATTAGTAGCGCCAGCTCAGCTGCTTCATCATCGTCATCCTCATCACTACTGTTTTCTACCAATCATGTTAAGCTCGTTTCTTTAACTGAGTCGATTGAGGATGATTTCTCATTGTTGTTGACTTTTGCACCATATATTGCATCAAAAGCATTCCAGATTTCCTGTGCATTTTCACAATGAGAGATAAAGTTAAAATCATCTTGATTAATATGAGAATATAATATATGCATAACAAGAGCATTAATCGAGATAATTTTCTTGTCAGTTATATCGCACCCATTTTCAATAGTATTTCAACGTTTAATATTAAAAGATTTCAAATAAAATTCCATTTTTAATTTTCAATTCAAAAAATCCGTTCCATCAAAAACAGGAGGAATAATATTGGAACGACCCTTAGCAAAAGTAGCCATTTTAAAAATTCAAAATTTTAAAACAAAAATTGGTTTTTGTAAAATCAATTTTTTAAAACAAAAACAGCTTTTGCACCTAGCTCTGATACCACCTGTAGGATCGATTTCACCCTAAGGGGATGAATAAGGTGATGTTATCAATTATAAAAATTATTGCTTAAGCTTATAAAATTATTTCAACATAGATATATCAAAATTATAACAGCACAGATAATAGCAGAATAAGAAATGCAGAAATAGAATGACATAGAATTTACCCAGCTTCGGCAAAACCCTGCCTACGTGCCGCCCCCAAGGTTTCTACTAGAAATTAAGTAGCCACACGCTTACACACGTAAACTCGCGACACCCGCTACTGACTAACTTAACTCTACGCTCAAAACCCTACCACAACCCAGTTACTGAGTTGCGAATTCTCAAACTACGCCACGTAGTTTGTCCCCTAGTCACACGACTAGTAATTACAACATTTAAAAGAAAATACAATAAAAACAAATTAAATAACCCAAAACCCTAATTTTAAAATAAACTAAAGCCTTTTAAAAATAAAAACAAGGCCGGCCTCCCTTTTGATTCCTTTTATATTGTTCGGCCCGTTTTTTTTTGTTTGTGAAAAATGTTGGCTTCCCTTTCTCTTTTGTTCGCTCTGAAATTAGGGGTTCTGGATGAAGTCGCCGCTTTGATTTCTGAAGCTTCGTTCCTTTTTCTCTCTGTCGATCGCTTTCGCCTTACTTCAATTCGATCGAGTTTGACTTTGATTCAGGTATGTAATTTATGCTCTCTCTGATTTGAATACTTGAACTCGATCGATGATTCGAGTTATTGGTTTATTGTTGTCAGTTATTCTCGAACTTGAATGCAATTTCGACCGGTGATGATTTGGTTTTTTATATAGATTCGAATTCCTAAATTTTTGTTCGTTTGATAGTTTGCTTGACTTCATCTCGGCCACTCGATTATGTTTTGATGTTGATGATTTTCCTGACTTTGTCAATTTCATATAATTATTGCTTGATACTCACGGTTTTGATTCGTGACTTGGTCAATTTTCTTGGCCACCACGGTTTTGTTTTGAAACTGTTACATTTGATTTTATTTGATGATGTTGATTTCTTTTGTGGTCACCACGACTTCGATTTCCGTTGAACATGGCTTCAACATGATTTTTTGATATTACCATCTTCGACATCACTGAACTTCGGCACTAATTGACTTCATTGCTGGTTTAGTTTCACTGTTTAGTTTCAATGCACTACATATATGTATGGTTTCATATTTGTAGCATACTCGATTCCTTGTTGTAGCATACTTGACTTGTTCATGCGATTCCATGACTTAATATTATCTTCGGCCTTGACTTCTGATAGCACTGGCTTTGACTCGATTTGATAATTGTCACTGCTCTGACTTGGTACACTTGACTTTGTTATAACTGTTAAATGCTTTGATTGTGTTTCACTTGGATTTATACTGAGCTTGAGTGCAGATTTAAGCTCTGTTGTTTTCTTCACTATTGACTATTGAGCTTGCACCAGTCTCTGATGATGTTGTGTTTATTGTAGTTTCATTTTTTTTGTTCTTGTGCATTATCAACTACTTTGAGCTTGTTGTATTCTGACTTGTATTCAGTTGAATTTAAGCTGGTCTAGGTTGCATATCAAATTGTTGTACTCGAGTTATTCTAGTGTGCCATGATTTGTGTACTTGTCTCTGCATACATATAGTTTACTATATCATGATTTTGTGGTTAACTTCATTCTTTGTGCCTGTTAGAAACTAATACTTGCATTTGCACTTGGTCACTGTGTATCACTATTGCATTCCTGTATATGCAGTTCTGGTTTGATGTGCACTGTGCCTTGTACTTGTTGTCTGTTTCATTTGTAGCTTGTCTGCACTTATATTTGCAGTGGGTTGCATTCTGGTTTCTCCTGCCTTGGCTCTGGTTAGATGTGCACAATTCATTTGTTGCCAGACCTGTAGTCTTTGTGCATTGTTTATGTCATTCCTTTGGTGCAGTTTGTTTTGCATCTCCATTTGTTGTATATATGAGCTGCTGTGTGATCTTGCTTGCTACCTGGTCGACACTTGCAGTTCACTAGTTATGTCACTTTCTTATGCTGGTTCATATATTTCATTTTGAAGTTGTCATAGTGTTGTAGCTGTCTTGACCATTTGGACTTAGTTGATGTTTTGGTTTTGGTCTTGTACCACTTGAATCTCCACTGGCATTGTTTCTGGCTTCATCATGTCTTTGATGTTGAGGCCTGTGCTGCTGTCATAGTTTTCATTTGATGTGTTGTGTTATCATATTCACTTGGTGGCATTTGGTTGCATATCCATCACTGCACTGTTTGGTTGTATTTGAATTTTATGCTCGATAGTTTTATGATGTTTTGTAGCGCACCTGAGTTGAATCCAGCTTGTAGCTCGGATTTGACCTTGTGCTTATTTTGACATTATTTTTATTGCACTTGAGTTGAACCCGGCGTTTTGGGTCTGACCTGTGCTCACCTGTCCCTGTAATTCTATCAAGTGTATATATCGGTGTGCACGGCCTTGTGGCATATACAGTGATACACTGTGTATGTCATAAGCTGTTCGTGTATGATGAATTCAAAATTAAATGATGACGAACAACCCAAATAACTGAGGCAAATATTATTTTCATCATCCACATTTTATTTTATACTGCAAAAATATTTCCTTTTCAATTTTACTACGTCAATATTTATTTTTGTAGATTGCTCAGATGCTGCATTCAATTTGGAGTGAAGTTGAAGATAAAATACGAGTTGAGTGAATGAGTGATATGTAATGAGGTCAAATATAAATGTGAATCGTGATGTAATCAAAATTGTACTATAACTGAAATTGTATATATATAGTGAGAGCTTGAAATTTGTACTATTCAAAGATTGTAATAAACATTTGTTTGAATAAAATTTCTGTTTGAATTCAAATTCTGTGTTATTTATTTTTATTAAGCAAATATTTATTTAATCTATGAAAAATAAAATAGTACATTAACAAATACATTTAAATGAATATATATATATATATGTTTATTGTCATTAAACAAAAATCATATAATCGCATATTTAACATTAGTATGGACAAGTTACAAGTGTTTTAAGGTTTGAAAAAGAAATAAATTAAAATATAAAAACCCTTAAGTAAAGAATGCTAGTAATACACAAACACTTGTAGAGCACCCTAGGTTACATGTAGAATTAAAGTCAACCGCACATGATCATCATATATTAAACATGTCCTCAATCGCTAGACTTTTGTCCGACCTCTCTTCTTTTCTTTCTTTTCACCCACCACAAAAGGACTGGGCAGCAGTTGATCGACCCGATTTCAGTATGCAGAGAAGCGAGCTCATTACAGGATTTGCTTATACTTTTATTTATTCTCCATTTAAGTGTCTATCTTATTAGTACTTAGTATTTTAATCAGACCATGAATCGTATTTTCATGTACTCTGTATTTGACTATGAATAATTTTTTGAGACTATGTTTTGAGATATTTTCTGAGATGGTTATTTTTTATATCTATATTTTATTCCTTCCACCGTGAGTTCTGAAAGTGTAGTATATATTAGATTATATCAGTTTATTCTTAGTCTCTGTAATATTACAAAAATCCAATAGTTCATACTTCTTGGCACGGACACCAGTCCGAAAGTCACCTTAGGCTTTGGATTAGTGTGTCGAGGGGTGCGTGTTGTCACATTGAAGGCAACCGTGCGTATTTACTCCACGATATCTGTTTTGACTAATTAATATAACCTATGGAAACCTCTCCGTTGGATCGTTCTATGATTGTTCCAAACAGCCACAAGTACTTAATCCCTTGATGCCCCTTAATGGTCGTGAGTAAATCACCATCTATTGTATGAAGACCATTACGTACACTAGTCTCAACAAATGAATCGATACATTTTTTCTCGATACTTCTTAACTAGGAGCATTTAGGGAGTTGCGTTTTTATTTGTGTCTGTTCATTATTCATTTTTATGAACATTTCATGACTACAATCGATAAAACATCACTTCTAAAGATTTTCTACTTATATATGTTTAGTGATTAATTATTCATTACTCATATCACAATAAGACAAACACATATAATTGAAAAAAAATACCAAAAACATATTTTGTCCCAAAGAAGATCATTTAAGAAATTAGGATTGTATAACAAAATTATATAATTGCCCTAGGGCATACCCTTAATTCTGTCAATCTACCGTTTGCACTTGCAGCCAATTATGGAGCTTCACCCCATCCCTTTGATCTTTCTTTTTAAAATGGACTAATAGAGTGCCTTGGTGAATGGATCAATAATGTTATCTTTTAAATCTACACTATTGATCATGACCTCTCTATCATTGATAACTACCTTGTCATGTGGAACCTACAGAGTATGTGCCTTGATCTCTTGTGAGGCAGCAGTTCCTGTGCATTTTGAATTGCTGCATTGTTGTCAAAATACATAAAGCATCATACCTTTTATATTTAGGATCACATCTAGCTCCTTAATTAATTGGTGCATCTAATCGATTCCTTTGCAACATCATTCAAGATGAATCTACCACTTTTTATTTGACAATTTTTCAACTAACTCCTCTATCGAGGGTAAAAATGAAACCGAGGCTAACTTACTATCTTCGATATCATTCTAAAAGCTCGAGTTTAAGCAGTTCACCACTTTCGTAAATTAGAAACAAATGCTTGTTATTTCTTAAATACTTAAGTATGAATTTTGTAGTTGTCCAATGGTTTGCTTCCAGATTAGATTTGTATCAACTTATTGTATGCTGTGTAGAAGTGATATCCGACATTATATATTAAATGACATACACGATTGATCATATTTCCAAAGCATAAGATATCAGATTCATGCACTGCCTTTCCTCATCTATAGATGGGGAGTCTTTAGAAAGGATACTTCCATGTCGGACTGCAATATTTTCACGCTTGAAATTTTCCATACTAAATCATCCTAGTGTAATGTTTATGTACATGATTGGGACAATCCTAGTATCGTTTTGATCTATCTCCACGGATCTTACTTACTAAAAATAGGAAGCCTCCCCTGAATACTTCGTCCAGAAGTTATTAGACAACTATGCTTTCACTGATTACGATGTCGGTATAACAAATCATCGACATATGAAACTAGGAATTTTACTCTACCATCCCACTCTTTCCTATACATACGCTAGAAGAAAATATGTCTTCGGTTGTATTAAGCGGTAGATTTGTTTGCTAATCGCAACTAATAATAATTTACTAACCAAATATTACCCGCCTCTCCCACCTTGAAAAAATTTCGCGGCTTCGTTCTGTCGCGTTTTCCTCAATCGTCGATACTTAAAAAAACCACCCTTCCATTTGTTCCTCTTCAGTACTCGAATTATTTTCTCATTTTTTCGCTTCAGCAGAATTCTCTTCGATCCAGTTCACCGCTAATTCTCTCTCGCCTGATTCAAGGGCTTCTTCCACATCATCCCAGCATGGAAAAGCGCCTTGAGAAATTGGATCAAAACCCTTGCCAGCACGAAAAAGCACATAAAACCATCGATCGGATGCCACGGTTCTATTTCAACATTCTTGCGGGTAATCTCTAATCTGCTTCATTGAACGTTCAATCCAATTCTATTGAATCTGCTTACTGTTAAATCGTTTAATGTTTCAACCCAGTTACTTTTAAATCTTATTCCACTCAATATCTCACTTGTTGATTTCGATTTTAGGTATTTGTCATAGATACTTTCTACTTATCTTACTTATTCTCACGTGTTCATTGTAATTCTGTTTGGGAAATCAATTAATATGCAAATAACACTTCGTGATTTATTTGAATTTTATGCTTATTTCATTAATATGAGAATGCAGTGTAAATATGATGAAGACGATAAAAATCGAGTTATATTTCGTATACAAAATTCCCAAGCTGATAATAGAAGAGTCAAATAAATTTAGATGAAGTAGAAAAGTCACTTGTTGACTCAATTTCTTAACTATCAATCTTCAACTTCAAATATAATTGTAGAATTTAGTGGTGAAAATGAAAATATTTATGAGAATGTTGAAATCTATGAAGCAATAAAAAATGAATAAGTCGAAGCTAATACTCATAAAAAAATTCAATTGAAAATGATATTTGGGTATGTTAAAGTTTAAGTAAGTGGGCTAGCGTTGACTTCCCTTGAAAATGAATATTTGGATATGCAAAAATATGGGTATACAATTGAAGAGTTTACTTTTAAGATTTCGAGAAAAAGTTGTTTTCTTTGAATATACTAATGTTTATTTTTTAATATATATTATGCATTTTGAGTTGGTTTTATTATGTTAGTGAACGCAAGGAAAATAAATTGTAGTATTAGTTTCAGTTGTTTTTTCCTAAAAGGAACAGTTGCTTATCACTTTGGCAACCCAAAAATCGTTTTTTCCCCTCTGAAGGCAGCAAATTTGCTTATCACTTTACGCAACTCAAAGACCAGAACAGGCGCTGCTAGTTATATTAATAACACGGTCTTGGGTTTATATGTTTAACTGTACAATCTGACTAAACACGAAGAGACCCTGATGTGAATTTTGTTAATATTAATTAACTGATTAAAATTTGACTTTTAAAAAAATGGCTGCCTCAAGTTAATGAGTATTTTGTTACTTTCACATATAATAATACATAATGCTAGTTATGCATCGGGCCTTGAATAAAATAAAGCTGGCTTATGTTCTTTAAGCAAACCTTTTGATTTAAACAATGGATGAAAATAAAATGGGCCTTACTTCTTACAACTTCATGTGTAAGAAAAATAGTTTATTTGAATTACTGGAAGAATACCCTTTCACCCTTTGTATTTTTTTTACTACTAAAAGAAAAGTGGAAAAAAGAGAAACCAAAGAAAATAAATCAACTATTCATTGTTGTAAGAGAAGATCAAATTGGTTCATATGCAACGTGTACTTGTGCATGAAGCAGTTACAGAGCCAGGGAGAAATGTAACATGTACATGTATAAATTATTTTTCCTTGTACTTTATAAATGAAACAGGCTTCATAGATGATATACATGTATGTATGATACAGTACATCTTAGCCATTTGGTTTTTGTTATATCTCAAACAAAATGTGATCTAATGGCTGAGATCTATTTTTTTTATTTGTCCCAACAGCCATTGTCCTGAAATATACTACAACATAAATGATGGTGTATTTCATTGGATGCTCCAGCATTGCAAAATAATATTTACTTGAATCTTGGAAGATGTATTTCAGGCATTGGATGCTCCAGCACTATCATTAGAGAAATTGTTATGTGGTTTATCACACATGTGGTGTTACCAAAGAATTTGGAATCGAGGTGGGTTATGCTAAGATTTGTTTCATTTTTGTAGTTTCATGCACATAAATGATATGTAGTGCATTTAGGTGAAAGTGTTGATAATTTTCTTGTCTCAAGTCTAAATTATTGGAGGCGATGGTACTCGAAAGGGCGCTTCTATCATTTATGAGGTATTTGAAACAAATTAGTTTCATTCGTATCTGTCCACGTGCATGAATGCATAGGAGAATATAATAATACCATTCTACAATATAGAGTTATGAAAGAAATGGACAAAACTGGGTAGAAGCATCTAAATGTATTTTGCTTAACTATAAGTTTATCATTTTTGAGTTTGTCCCAACAATGTACGTTTTGTCTTGGCCATTACATGCATTTTTTACACATACAACTTGTAGTTACTTTCTCAGTTTGTACCTCAGATATGTTTGGCACTTTTATTACTGAATATTATAACTTTGCCCTTAAAGGCACTAAGATGTCGCGTAGGCCAAAGAAGTGAGCGAAGAATATTGACAAGGCTATCCAAGTAATTTTGCACTTGTCTGATTTGTTGTGTACTATATATTCTATTGAATTATGGTCGTAACTATTTATTTTTTATGCAGTACTGAATTATGGTTGTAATTATGGTTCACACGTTGAGCTTGCAAACTCAGTGCAAAATTCAATTTTGTAGTACGCTCAGTTCACACTGCAAATCAATTGCAAATTCTCGTCTCGTTTCATTCAATGTGCATATTGTCAATGCAGTTTAAACAAGTTCTCATTGTTGATTATTACTTATCTATAGGTACATATACTTTTTCGAAAAAATGATCAGCTGCACCATTAGTTATTTATGGTAGTTCAGTTGTTTATGATACTTGCCTAGTGTATCTATATATGTATGGTTATAACGTTTTGTTAACACTGGTTGTGCAAACTTCTTTATGTATGGTTATGTATACATATGGTTAACATGGTTGTCTTGAAGATACTTAATCTATGTATGCTTATGTACCAGTAGTATTCATGATAGTTCAGTTTGTGTTTTTCTGTTTGAATGCGATAAACATACAAGGTTGTTGATTTGATATTGAACTATATTTATTGTTACCATAAATTATAAGCTATGAACAAAATGTGGTGGAGATTGAATGAGCTACCACAACAAGGAGAAGGGGAATAGAAAATCAACAATTTTAGCATGGTTTATCAAACGCAATAAGCTTCATTTATATTGGCATTTAAAAACGCTACTAAAATATTTTATTTTAGTAGACAATACTTTTTAGTGGCGATTGTAAGCCTTTGGTGGCGTTTTGAAAACGCCACAATAGAAGTTTTGATTGCGTTCATTGGACGTTGCAAATCGATGTTTTTCGATAGCGTTTGTGATAAACGTAACAAAAAGTCATGGATTTTAGTTGCGTGTTTATAAGCGGCATTTTCTAAAATGCTATTTTAAGTTAGGTAGCGTTTTTTGTGTGCTACCAAAAATACTTTTTATTGCGACACATGCTTTCTTTGTGTTTCGATAGATTTCAAACTATTTGATTACCTTATCAAGACATTTTTTCCAGCCTCAAGATGCTTGCTTAAAGCCATAGATTGATCTTAAGAGCCTATAAACCGTATGTTGATCCACTAACCTCGGAACCCTCTAGCTATGACATATAAGCCCTTCTTCCAAATCGCCATTAGAAAATTAGTTTTAACATCCATATGCCATATTTCGTAGTCATAGTATGTTTCCGCTAGTAAAATCCAAAAGGATTTAAGCATGACAACTGAGAAAATGATTCGTCATAATCAACACCTTAAATTGATGAAACCCTTTCGCGACCAACCTTGCTTTATTGTTTTCAACCTTTCCATCCGCATCAATCCTTTTTTTAAAGGTCCATTTATAGCTGATGGATTTTATACCTTTCAGGTTCGTCGTCGAAAATCGAGTAAAAAATTCCAACTCGGATCGATATAACTATCTCGAAATTTTGCGCTCAAATTCTGGATCAAACCACTATGCGAAAATAATATACGTACATCCTACATATTTATTCCAATTGATTATTAACTATATCAATTTTTCTTTCCTTTTATTCACATTGATTTTGATTTTCATTCACTTGTTCACAATAATTATCATTTCCCAATTTCCAGTTTATCCTTGATTCACTTATCAATTTAGAATATTTTTTCAACTTCAAATTTTTACCTAAGAATTTCACCATTTATTTCTTAAGTTAATATAAATAATTTTATATACTTTCTATATTCATTGCCAATTCACCTCTTTGGTTTTATCTATATTTTTATTTAAACTGGATTTCTAATTCCATATAATTCAATTTACCTTTCATTTATAAATATTGGATTTAATTCATTTCAAACCTTATCTATTTGGTCATTCCTTCAATTAGTTTCACTTACTAATTTTATTTTAATACTTTGCTTTATTTATTACAAATCAAATTCAATTTCCAATATTCAGTTAGAATTTCATTTACTTGCAAATTCAAAATGAATTTCAACATTCAATTTCCCTTTCATTTACTTGCAATTGTAAATTTATATATTCATTCACAATTTTTATTTTCCACCTTAATAAATTTTATTCCATAATTATTTTTATCAAATTCTAGAGTCTTTCCAACTTTTCAAAACCATTTTTGAAATTAATTCAAGTTATCTTTTGAATTTCCAAAACCAAATCCATTTTGCAAACAACTTCCATTTAAAACAATTTTCCAGCAATTCCTCTCCTGGAAACTCGAAAATGAATATCGATGATGCTGCAGTCATCACCGAAGTTATTTTCCAGCGATCAAAAAAAGTTTAGTGCTTTTATCCCTTCAAAACATTTTTCTAAAATCTTTGGAAAATCTTTTTCAAACTAAAAAGGTTTTAAACTTCTCACCAAAATTTCCATTTTCAAATCCTTTCAATTTCTTTTCGAATATTTCTCTGGAATTCTATTGCAAATTATAAATCTCTTTTACAATTTATATTTACAAATCTCATTTGTATATAAATTTATTTCTTAACCTTTGGTTATGATTTCAATTTCTTATTCAATTTCAATGGTAATAATTTAAATATTATCACTTCCCAACAATCAAGTAACCATATACTATAATAATTTGCAAAAATTATTTCCTTTTATATATAAAAATAGTTTGGATAAAATTATTTCATTTACCCTAATTTTAAAACAATACTGTGTCGAATTGTTCTATTCAAGTGTTTAGAGATCCCTATCGATAGTGTTGTGCAGGCTATACCGATCAGAATACATATACCACTCAACAAACCAATCATCATAATATAAAACAACTTTATTGAGAACATTCTCTAAAGTCTAAACTTTGTTTTTGTACATGGAACCTGTCTTGGATTACATAGCATTATGTTATTAGGTAAAGTCCTTACTCTCCAAAGCTTGTCAATGCGTGAGTGGATCGTCATCATGAATGACATAATCTGCATTCTCATAGTCTGCATTCTCGCCATCAACCAAATACCCATAATATCCCTCCGACGTGTAAGATTCCCTATTATACCATCTAATAGGTTGTGTATTTTGAAAGCTAAAAGGGTATGCCTTATGGGAAATTATGTAATTAGTTACATATACTAACTCTGAAACCAATCTCGTTCGAAATAAAGTATATTTTTTGTGTTTGTTCTCTACAGTATATAATTTTATATTGTGATATGAATAAATGATTAAACAATCAATTAAAATATATAAATAGAAAATCCTTAAATAAAGTATTATATGATTGCAGTTACAAATGTTGTAACCATGAACATCGAATCGTAACCTAAAAATACTTTGTTTCAAATATTCTTGTTCAAGATGTTTCGGGAAAAGGATCTCGATACATTCCTTGAGACTAGAGTATGTAACATTCTCTAAATGTTGGGTATTATATTACTCGTTGCTGCTAGGTGCACCAAGGTGTTACCTGCTTATAGTTATTGGATGACTACAGAATGACCCGACTAAGAGTTTTCTATTAGTTGATGATAACTAATGTCAAATAGGAAGTCTCGGTGTGATGATGTTACGCTGTTCTTTTGACTTAAGAATACCGTGGAACTTCAACGTAAATACTCTACTTTGATTATAGTTAAATCATGGCATGACGATCATCTAATTATTATAGTTGGGTCCGAGTTAAAGCGTAGACAGTTAAATACTGTTTAATAAAGCACCCGACTCCACTGTTATGAGAGGTTGCTATTACGGTCAATTTTGGTCAACTCAAAGTCAAAAGTCTTTGGCCGGGGCAGTCAAACAATAATAAATGTCATCATTGAACCAAGAACTTTAGAGATAGACTAAATTGTTATACACAGGTATTGTTGGATTTTTTGACCATGACAAAACTCCAGGTATCAGAAGCAACACAGTGGTGATGTAGAGAAAGTGTGCATAATATATCATTGCTAAAGGTACTGCTTAAATCGACCTTAAATATAATCTTATTAAAAAGATTCGTAAGCGATGAATTTAGCCAAACCATCATACCATTAGCTAAGGTGAAATGTGGACAATAATATTTGATCTATTCAATATTAGTCACTGATTGAATTCACACATGTGAGTGGCATAGCCGAATCTTCGCAATCTTCGAAATATCACCCGATTTAGTTAGTTTACAATGTGTTATAAATTAATCAAATTAACTAGTATACAAGATTTATTAACTATGAGTGCTTTTTTATACTTGAGTGCGATTAGTAATTTTGGTAGTTGGGAATTTTTGGGTGCCCTTAGTAACCGTTTAGGCATGTGTATAAAAGCGTTATATATATATTTGATGTTAAACATATTAAAAATTGTTTTAAATATGCAAATATCAGTTATGGTCGAAATTATGAAGGTGAAATGTCAACTTAGGGGCCGACCATGTAAAGGCGAGGAGGAAGTTTTGTTTTATCTTTAGAATGGAGAAATTAGTGGTAGGGTAAAGCTTTTAATATCTCTCTTACAAAAGAATACAAAACTCCTGTATGAAAAATAGTTTTTCATTTTCTTAAAAACATCCATGGTCGACTCCCTCTTCCTGTATTCAGGAACTCTAAAAACCTCTTCTCCTTTTCAATGGTGAAGTTCTTTGATCATTGCAATATCAAGTAAGTGGATTCAAAGTCTTAGGAAACAAACACAGATCAAATCATAGCGAACGGCCATGTCATTTTAGGTAGTTTCATATTTTTCATAGATCTATATTTATTATGCTCGAACCTTTTGGAGGTGATGATGTTATCTTTATACATCCATATATGTCATGACTAAACCATTATATATATGATGATGTTGCTACATATTTGATTTAATTATTGATTATGGAATTAATAAACAATTAATGTGAATTACATATACAAATTAATAGGTTTTTATTTGATATGTATGTTATAACAAATATATTTAAGCCTTTGAAAAAAAAAATTATGAAAATTATCTTACATGAATAATACATACTTTTATTATACACATGTACCTATCATTTGAAATAACAAATACATCTTCTAGTTTAAACCAAATAGATTTGCATATTAAAACAAAGTTATTTTGGCTATGATAAATTAACATTGTGTAAATCATTATATATTCTATTTATAAAATATTTTAGAGAAAATATAGAAATTATATTTTTAAATTTAGTTCATTTGAATTTTAATTCTATATTGTTTTTGGATTTGTCTAATAGGTTTTAAATCTAAATATAAATCTTCCTCATACGTAGTCCAATTGATTAAATGTTTTACAAAAAAAAAATTTAATTTAAGTATATACATATAGTATAGGTTCAAAGTCATATAATATATATGTAGTATCATAATTTATTTGTAACGACCTACCTTTTTGGACGGCTTAAATCGATAATAAACCACACATGTCTAATTCAAACCATTCAAAAGGGAGGATTCTTAATGGGGTAAATAAGAAAATAAAAGAAAAGAAGGAAAAATAAAACATAGAATCTCAAAGCGGAATGACAAAATATAATAATCAAATAAACAGTTCATGAAGCTGTTTTACAAATAACATATGACTACACTTTTACAATTCAAATCAGAGTTATACATACAACAGGAATAAACAAATAATGCAACGGAATACATGATGTAGTGGAATAATTATAATAAATAGTAATAATATACTGAATATTCATCTTTATCCTCCAGAAAATAGTCTTCAATACACTAAAAAGCTCAGACTGACTTGAGCGTAATGAAAACAAAATACTCGAGTCAGAACTAAAAGATCTTATGTAAGTAAAATTAATCCAAAATAAAAGATGAGTGCAATGGCTTCAGAGATGTTAGGGGATTTTTCATCTCCTATCAAGTGTACAACGTGAATATAATTATCAAAAGATTTAAAACAATTCGAGGTATTAATTTTAACCACTTTAATTTAAAAAAATTCGAAGTTTAACTTAAACTTTTAAATAATTCAATTCCAATACATAATCCAAATTCAAGAAATTTTATGGATACACATACATACATACATACATATACATATACATGCATACATATATATCATTTCAACTAATATCTAAAATTAAAATTTTCAAATCAATGAAAACCACTCAGCTTTATCATTTTAATCCAAAACGATTTCCCTAATCTACAAGATCATTTGGGTATGTATTATTTCAATCCATAGTGGTAACAGAGATATAAGCATAAATAAATGTCCAATCATCCAAAATTTCAACCAATAACATACATCACAATCAACATCCAAATTAGAAAATAAATCACAACAATTAATTGGTTATCATTATTAAGTGTTTAACAAGAAATTATATTCAATATTAATTACATGGCTATAAAATTCAGTATGAATTCAAATTAAATCTAAATGACAAATTAAAACATCAAACAACAATTAATAAACTTCTAATCACATCATAAATCTAATTTAACCAACATAAGATAATTTAGTAGATGTGAGTGGGTTAAAACACTCACCTTTGATTTGTTGACGATTAAAAATCCAATTAAATGCACAAATTTGACAAACCAAACACTAGGCCATCTTTAAGAAAATATATGGACCAACATATTATTACTGAATCTATAAAGGTGACTAAATAGAAAGTTGTTGTAAATCCTTTTCTCTCCATTTCAAAAAAAGAATCACTCAAAAAGCTTTTTTCTTGAGGAAGCTATGGTCAAAACAAACAGAGGTGTTTTCGGAGTTGAAAATCTGAGTTCAAATATACTTCGAAAAGATTTGAGTTTTTGGCATAGAAAATTAAGGAATTTGAGAACAGATCTAAAAGAAAGTTGAAGCCATTGGAAAAATAAATGATTTGAAAAAAAGAATCACATAATTTGGTTCATTGCTTAAGGAGATATTTTTGATACAATATGGTGTATTTTTGTCCAAAACTGGACTCGGAAAAGGACTTGAAAAGTAGAGTTTTTGATATAGAAATATTCGAAATGGGAAGAAGGGTTCAACAACAAAGTTGTCGCCATTGAAATTATACACGGTTTTTTTTTAAAATTATTTTGAGTAGTTTATTGGAATATAGAAGCCATGGAAATAAGGGAAAAGAAGGGAAAAAAGAGAAAGAAGAGAAGAGGAAAGATAGGGCTTTGGCCATGGATTACTATCGTGGATTGAGATGGAGGTGGGTGGCGGTAAGAGGAGAGATGTAGGCTAAGGTTTTGAAGGAGGAAGGATGGAAATTGATTTGGAGATTTAGGATTTTTTGGGTTTGGTGTTTTCTGCAGATTTAAGGAAGAAGAAGAGTACGTAGAAAGTTTCTCAAATGAGCAATTTCTATACGTAATTGGTTGTAGTCAGATAGGAAAATAGAAGGTCAATGTGTGAGAAAAGGAAGGATCCAAAGTCTCTTAAGGTTCCTAGGATCTCTTGGTTTACTGAGGGGCCCATTATTCTAAAACAAACCCGATAAGACTTTGCCAAAAAAATTGAACATGAATATACACTACAAATGAAAGAAATAAGCTGCAGGTTATTTAATAATTAGGAAACTAAGGTGGAGAAAAAATAAATGTCACATTTTATTTTGAAAGCTTTAGGCATTAATAATGCATAAAGAAATGTATGTAGAAATGGAAAAGTTTGCAAACAAAAGGAAAGTGAAATTTTTTATATGCAAAAATAAGGTGGCAAAAATTAAATATAACCTAAAAGTCTAGGCTTATGTATTAAACAGAAGTAGAAATAAACGGATCAAGTATTAATAATGGGGTAACTATTTTAAAACGTACATGCAACAATTAATAATAAAAGAAATGAAGGGACCATGTACATTGCACAACCTTTTTGAAATTAAATTTATGAAACCTAACCAAATTAACTTCACTAACTCATATAATATTCAAATTTGTACGCATTTAGTTTTTTTCCTATGCATAATAAATAAAATTACTTACCATGAAAATGAAAATGTTCAATTTGGTTTTCCCAAATGATCTTTTATTTCCATTAAAACATCTTTTCTGTTTAACATAAAAGGTGCGTTTCTTTTATTAAATTTATTAATTGCAATCAATGTTTTCTTTCCTTCTAATTGAAATATTTCAATTACATTATCTGCAATTACTTACAAAGTTAAATTTCAAAATAGACAACTAAAATGGATGAAAAATAGAATAATTGTTTCCTTTAGTCATTTAAACACGTTTATAAATTTGTTGTTCATACAACAGAGTAATAAATAACTTGCTTAAATAAATTATTTCTACTCTTGTAATCCATCTTATGCTAAAACACAGTTCAAATATACATATATTTCTTCCTTTAAATCAATCGTTCTATTCTATATTTTAATGAAAGTAAACGTGCAATCACAAATGAAACATTCATTTTATTTGACATAAATGTTCTTTTCATTAAACCAACTTTCCTTTTATATTCACAAAACATAAGCTGCGTTTAATTACACCTATTAATTTATAATTTGTTGTCCTCTCTATCATTATTTGAAATTATTCAATTACACTAATTCAATTGTTTACAAAGATGAATTTCAAAATGGACAAAATAAATGTAATGAGAAATAGAACAATTATTTCCTGTCTAATAGTAATTTAAACATATTTATACAATATTGGATACAAACAAGAATTATATATTTCTTACCAAATAATAGTTTCTCATCTCTGCAATCAATCTTTCAACTACCAAACATTTCAAATAAATAAACATATGATTTCTTCTTTTATAAAGAAACATTTATTATTCCTTATTAACATTTATTATTCCAATCAATTGGAAATTTACATTCAGACAATAGTTAATTTCACTCAAACCAATGTTATTAAAATACACACTAGAATTAGTTATCATCCTTACATTATTGCAAACATGATTCATTAATAGAAATTTTACTTAAGTTCAGAACTTGTATTATAATTTAATTTGTATCAGTAAAGTCTTAATTTTTTTCCCTAACAATTTTATTCAAAAATCTTATTTAATTAATACTTTTAAATATTTACAAATACGGGTTGTTACATATTTATATATGGAAATGCATAATATATATAATAGATATAAAACCATATATATAAGTGTGTGCACTTATATACATGTATATATTATATGCATATTACATTAGTTTTATGTTATTTTAGAATACTATACGTATGTTTCCCATTGCATGCACACATGTTATATTAGTTTTATCTTATTTGTCATGTTATATATATAAATATATATAGACACACATACGCCTTCATTTGAAACATACACCTATATGTCAATAAGACTCTTCACATTCTAGAAATCATTAAACATAAAATACCTCATAATAAACACCATAAATGCTAGTGTAGTTTCTTACATACTTAAAGTCACAAAACATAAGAAAACCTAAACTACAATATAAGCATATTTAAAGTTAAAATGAAATATCAATTTAAAAGTAATCTGGATCTAAATGCTAGCTAGTTATTTATATAAACCCATTAACATCCACTTTGGGATTTTGTCAAAAATTTACTCTATTTCATCTACTACTCAACGGATCCAACCTGACATATTTTCTATAAGAGTCAAAGTACTATCTATGTACTCTTCCTCGATGGAAGTTTCTTGGATCTCATCCAATCTACCTTATTACCATTAACCACTCGTTAGAGATTTCTTTCTAAATAGGTGGCATATCGAGAAACAAATACTTTTTATTCCTTGATGTGGTAAATATAAATTCATAAGAATCTTCTAGATACCCTATAAACTTACATTGAGCCGATCTTGCCTCTAACTTACTAGGGTTTATGTTCTTAATGTAAGCCATCCAACCCCAAACCTTAAGATAATTAACATAGGGCTTCCTTCTAGTTCATGGCATATAGGGTGCTTTAGGCACTGACTTTGACGGTACTTAGTATCAACATATATGCTTCCAGTGCATGTCCCCATAATGAAAGAGATAACCCGAGGTCACTCATCATAGATCAAACAATGTCCAACAATGTTATGACCTCCCTAAAACCTCTTACCCAATATACTTGTAAAGTGCACTGGGACGGTACCCGATCAATGTAGAGCAATAGTCAAGGGTAAAGTGGTAACCATCCATAGTAAAACCTATTAAACATCTCATAGCGCAAAGGACGACGTATAGTAATCACATAGATATAAAACAAGAAAGACTATGATAAAACTAAAATGAACCACAAAATCATAGCAGAGCAAATTCATTGCAGTTATACAAATAGAGAATGGAGTGTATAAATCAAATAATATAATCAAATGAAGGTAAGTAATAGCATAACACTAATAAAGCTCCATAGTACTACACAGCGAAATAAAGATAAGCTCTAAAGTAAAAGTATAAATAAGTGTCAGCCTCCTACTCCTCCTCTGGATTACTCCATGCAATAATCTCAAACCTGCTATCTAGTATACTTATTTAAGAATGCCCAAGGCAATAAAAAGCAAAGCATTAAACCTCTAGTTTGACCATATTTTGGTGTGAGCGATCAATAATATCAAAATACTATTAAAGCTGATATAGTATATAGGAACACAGAGTGTGAGAAGTCGTATATGCCTCGTATTTGCATCCATAATTTGGAAGACGACAAAATACACATTATAGTATCATCATATGGGTGTAAATTACTAAGTATAGTGTGGGTGTTAGAGTATCTAATACGGTAATACCTACATCTCATGACATTCACCCAAATCACACAATAATCGAATCAAAACAACAATCATAACACACACAAACACCAAAGAAATTACAACGACCACCACCAAGCTCTGGCATCACCACCGAGATGCCTTTGGATATATGACCATGTAGCACCCCACCTCTATGCCCATACTGTCCAAGAGTATTACTAAGTAATAATGCTAGATAATACGAAGAATAAGGCGATATGGGGCACACACGTATTCGCTTGGAATAACATTGGTGCATATTTAAACATCGAATATAACTCACCACAAAACGTACACAGTATCAACATAGAGAAATAAACACGCGTGCCTCTAAAATAGAATAATACATAATATATAGTAAATATCAGAGAATATAAAGCAAGAATTGCAGCGATAATATATAATACAGAAATATACAACATATATCCAGTATATATACATGAGTATATACAACACAAAACAATATTCCACAACACAAAATAACTAGTTCCCACTATGCCTAGAAAGCACAAGCTGGTCTCATGGTCCTTTCACCCGAAATGTCTCGACCTGTAATGACCCGCCTATTTCGACCCTCGAAAGTCGGCACTTAATATATATTGATTTAGGAATTTGAACACTTCGTCTTCGAATATCAAAATGTTTTGAAATATAGTTAAATGTTATAAATATGGTTTTATAACATTGTTAGATATCTTTTAATTAATTAATAACGATAAAAAGCTTTTTTAAGTTTGTTTACAAAAAATATATTCTCCAAAGAAAAGTCGATAATATTATCGGAGATCGGTTTATCGGTGAACAACTTTTTGATCGATATAAGTTGTTCAAACTTTTTTGCACTTGTCTAATGATCAATTGAATGCATTAACAACTAATTAATGCGTGCATTCCTCTTCATAAATCAATGGACGGTTCTCGAAGCTTCCAAGTGGATAAGAAATATTAACATGTAAGGGTATAAGTGTAAATTTGCCTAAAGAAGAAGTAATGGGAGATAAGTCTTCCATGGCTTGGTGGGGGGGGGGGGGTGAGAGCAAGGCTAAGGAGAAACATTCTTGAGCCTATATAAGAAGAGGCATACCCTTGTTAAATAATCACAAATTCACAAAGCAAAAGTTATCATACTTTCATATCTTCCTCTTCAAAAAATTTCTAAGCAAAATAATTGCAAATCTTATCCAAATCAACTCAAATTTTGAGAGAAGCCTTGAGAAAATAACACCTTCTACAAAGTTAGAATCTGAACAAGTGAAGCCAAATCCTCTCCACATTCATAGGTCATGAGCTATTGGAGGACTTTTAGGCTAAAGGGAAGTGAAAGCAAGGAGGAAGGATGAAGGAAAGGTGGTTACAAGGAAGAGGCTAGGCTTGGGTTGCTTGATCTTGGTTGCTTGTTGGATAAAATATTGTTAATTCACCACTTGAATTGAAAATATAACATATGTATGTTGGTATTTGATAGTGCTTAAGTTGTTTGAATTGTAATTGACATTGTTGAAAACATTAGTTTTGATTTTTGTTCTGAAAACAATAAGCATATATGGTCCATGTCTATGGACTTGGAATGGACTTGAACAGACTTATATGACTAGTGACAAGACCTTGAAACAATTCACATAGGTTATAGTTGGACTTTGGTTTAGATCGGATTGGATTTGAAAGTGCACTTATAGCGATAGTCGTTGTGGATGCACGTTGGAATTGCCTTGTTTTCGACGATTTTTATGGAACTTTATGAGAGATCCTTAAGGATTTCTCATCATATTTATAATTTTTCATATGTATGTTTATTTTCATAAAATTTTTGGACCGTAAAAATTTAAGTAACATTTTGAAAAGTGGCCAAAACTTCACTTGTGCCAAACTGCCCCATATAGCCTTGATTTTTGGACTTAAAAGGTTTGAAAAGATAATTAAATTCAAGTATTGTGTTTCATTCTTTTTATAGGTGTTTATTAACTCATATTAGAGTTTTTCAAAAGTGATTTGAGATATTTGTGAATTTTCAAGAATTGGTTGTGAATTTTTAAAGAAGATGATTTTGTATTAAAAACTTGTATTTTCAAGTTTTTAAGGAAATTATAAAGTTGTTATTTTCAAATATTTTGACTAAATATTTTAACACCTAACTATTATAAAGTATTTTAAAAACATTTTTAAGTAGATATGGCTTTTAGAAAATATTTTGACTACTTTATATCTTATATAATAGATATCTTCGAAAAATGGTTTATTTAATATCTAGTTTTATAAATAAATTACTATATATATCATTCTAAAAATAATTTTAAATTTATAAACAAAATGTTTAGAAAGAGGTTAGTAATTGGTTGATGGCCTAATGGTTAATTGCTTAAATTACTTGTTGAAAAGTAGTTGACAGTGCTTAACACTAAAACGACGAAGTAAGCTTATCTATTTGTGAGAGTTAATATTGATGTTCGAGTATAGATTTGAGCAGTACAGCTCTAACTTACTGGCTTTCCTCTTGACCGAGGAAAGTCAGGAGTGTTGGAAATTTGTTCATCTTATTGATTTCTTACTTGTTTATGGAAATCATTAGTATTATATTTAACATAAAACCAACGAGATAGATTTATCTATTTGTAGGATTAAAAAATGAAGTGTCTAGGCAAGGATTTGATATGCAACTAGTGCTTTAACTTATCTGGCTTCACTCTTGGACAAGGACTAGTTAAGTTGGAATGTTAGAAATGAGTTAAGTATACGAACATTGATTTGTATAAGCAATTGTTTTTGACTAGACAATCTATTAGTCGATTATCGATTTTGACCTAATATTAACTTAGGAAGCATCTTTAAAAGCTTTAGGATTTCATAACAATGATAACCCTTAGTAAGGAGCATTGGTATGAAACGTCTCTAGCAGTGCTTACTTTTGAAATAATTGAAATTGAGTTTACTAGAAATTCATCGAGTTGGTTTTGAAGAGACTGGAATCAGTAAGCGTTTTACTTATCAAATACCACTTCAAAACTAGTATATGAGTTCTATGTTTTGGAGCGGTTATGAAGTGAAATGTTATAGAGTTGAACTGTCTATCTTAAGGTTAAGTCCATGGGAGAGGTCAACATTAAAATTTCAAGCGATGCTATCATGTGGGATTGTCTATCTTAAACTTATTCTAGGAGAAAGGACAACGTTAGCATTCGTCGGAAGACTTATGTGGGAATCTATATAGAGATTCAAGATCTGTTCGAGATGCTCGGATCCATGTAGTGATTCATGATATATTCAAGATGATGATATCCATTTGGGGATCGCGTTATGTTCGAGTGATGAAGACTCGTGTGGAAGATGCCGAATATAACCTCCACATCAAAATGATTAAGAAAAGAGTAGGATACACAACCATGTTTAGCTGACCCACGTCACGGTATTATGAAGTCCATGTCTAGAGATACTTATCGATTATTGGTCGGTAGGAGTTGATGATATTTGGTTCACATTGTTCATTTTTATGTTCAAATGATGGGTCACTTGTGTTTACCTTAACAGTATACTTCATCTAGAGATATACGATGCTCGAAAGGTACTTTATGACCCTTATGCACGGAGTTTGGATTTAGATCCTCCATAGAGATCTCTGGGGAAAAATCCAATACATGAACGCACCTCGGTAGTTTTGAATGTAACCTAAATATGTTATGGTGTGACTAATATAAGCATCACAACTATTTGATATGATTTATATTCTACACCCTAGACATTATCTATCATATCACTATATTAAACCTAATGAATGGTTGGTTTCTTTGAGGGGAAAACTACTACGGTAATCCATATGGTCTCAAAAGGTGTTATTATATGTTACACATATTTCTTGAGTTTTTAATGCTGTTTTACCAGACTGATCCGGGTGTTACTGTCTTATAATGCTTGGGTCAACCCCGTGTACATTTCTAGATTTAGCTATGGGCGCTTTGGAGCTTATGGTGAGGAGTTGGATGATTATCTATCATAGTACTATAGGCTCCGCTGCATTACTGTATTGTACATATCAGCGTTGTAAACAAATAGTTATAACTGTTCAGACTGATGATGATACTTAGGTTTTGTAACTATTAAATTCCTATATTCAAAGCAAGCCTTTATGCTGTTTTAGGTATTACATATTATTGTTCCATTTTGAGATTCTGATGTTGTGTTCTTTCTTTCTTGTTTTATTCTTTTTTTAGTCCTAACTTTATGGCTTTCCAGCACTTGGGTGTTCGACATAAGAATACCATGAATATATTTAGTGTCAATATTCGAGGTCGGAAAATCGGGTCATTACATTTGGTGTCAGAGCACAAGGTTAAGCAAACACCTTGGCTTTGGTTGCGTACGACTATTAGAGAAGGGATAAGCGACACCGTAGAATGAGTTGAGTGTATTATACATATGAGACCATATTTGTATTTTGAAAACTAGATTTGAAAATTATGCCTTAGGAATATCTCTTCCTTAAGAACTTTCCCTTTGAAATAACTCGTTTACAACCATCGTTGTAAAAGTTGGAAATAATGCAGCTAAAAAGAGTATGGAAAATTCCGTTAAAATTGGTTCTTTTCATAATGGAATTTTCTCCATTTTTTACAAAGTTTAATATTTTATTTTTAGAACAACTTTCTATGAGTCTAGTATTCATGCATAGAAATTTAGAGACTTTTAAAGTCAATAAAACTCATTTGAAAATTGTTGTAAAACTTGACCTTCGAACTACAAAAACGCGAACAAATCCTTTCTAACTTTTAAACACTTCGAGGTTAGGTGTTATAACCTTTCCCTAGCCATCAAAATTTGGTTCAAATAATATTTTAAAAGTGCAAAAGCATGACCAAATATTTAATGAAGCAAACATAAGCACAAGAGAAACTAACAAAGGTTGAAAAAGGAGATTTTATAATTGTCAATATAGTGATAGTCGCTATAATGACACTTTCACAAACAACCAAAAAATCAAACATATGTTTCAAATAAACTTTAATATAAGCAAAATAAGTAAAAAAAAAAAGTAAATCAACATTGGTAACCTCTTAGTGTCACTCTACTAAAGTCACTTGTAAATCTCATACATGTATGTTCTTCGAAGTGTTCCACAACGATCAATTCGCTACAAATACACTACGACTTCCTCTTACTTTTTGTCCCTTGCAAAATAATGGTTATTTATGCCTTCCACTTTCAAGCAGAAATCAAATCCAAAGAAGCAATATACACAAGTATAAACAATATAAACAACAATAAATATTTGCAATATTTTGTTAAATTTAAAACCACTTTAAACTAAGATTAACTCACATTTTCCAAAGCTAAACTTCAAACAAAAATACAAGCATTCATCTTTAACCATGAAATGACCAAAGCAACCTCCTTTTCTTGCCTTAGGTCGATCAAAACATGGGAATTCTCCCCTAATGCTCACACACTTGGTCAAAATGGGGTATTTGGGTTTCAAATTTGCGACTTTGGAATAGTGAAGATGTTTGTAATATTATTATAGGTTAGGGAAATAAGTGTGTTTATAAAAGGTTTTTCTTAAGAAAGTTTATAGAGATAAGAAGGAAGAAGATGAAAAAACGAGAGTAAAAGAAATGGAAAGTGTAAAAAATTAAAATGAAGTAACGTGTTGCTTTTATAGAATTAGAAGTTTGGCAGATGACATTCATTGCCCCTCAACCAAATTACCCTCCTAACCTTAGATATTTCAACTACATCATCATACATCTATGTCTCAATCACGCGATCTTAAGTACTTGCCATCAAATCACATAAAAAGGAGCAAAAATTTAATAAATTCTTTTCTTTTTAATTACCTTTTAGAAAGTGAATAATGTTAATACATTTAGTTAGTGGATTAATTATTCCTATATGTTATGTTTATTTTATACATATGCTAGCGTGTGCATAACAAGTTCAACAACTTTTGTTCAGAAAAAAGTCGAAAATTCAAAAAACGAATTTTGATCACATTTAAATTTCTCACCGAACTATTTATTTATATAAAAAAATTTACAAAATGAGTTTACCACTGTTGTTTATTAATTAAAAGGGGTTTAATAATGATATTAAATCCATTTAATTAATGTTAAATTTATAATTCAATTATTTAAATAATCCTTATGTTTGAATATAAAGTGTTTAAGTTTTTCCACAGTCTTACATCCTCCCCCTTAAAAGAATTTCTTCCTCGAAACAATCAAGGAGTGGACAATGTAATATCCCTACTTAAAAATCAAATTACTTCCCTTGATTCATGTAGTATGATTAGTTATATTTTTCTTTATGGAAAATACATATTAGAGGCTGCAACATAAGTATAGAGGTACTTTATAACAAAATCCTATGCATCCAATCTTCAAATGATAAATTTAGAAATAAATGTCCAAATTTTTCTATTTAAAATATGTTATCAAATTCCTCTAAAGAGAAATATATCAGAACTAAAATCAATCATGACTAGAAGAGGGCTTCACTTACCGAAGTATGGTAGAACTTTGGAATCAAAACAATATGGAGCATCTAGTGGTATTCTAGTTCCTCCTAAAAATAACAAGAGTAAACAATTATACCAGGCAAGTCTTCCAAATCCAAAAACCTTTATTCGTCCAACTTTAATCATAACAAAAATATTTGAAAAATAACTTCATAAAAACTCTTTTCAAATGTCTTGAATAATAGTATTTCACCTAAGTTTTCAAAAAAAAATCAACTTTTTTTCACAAATCCTTTCAAAATCACTTTTTCAAAAGCATCGAGATTTAACTCCTACTAAACAACAACTTAAAAATCTTTTATTTATAAATCCGTGCTTTATAAACCGTAGTATATAAAATCACACAATCAATCAAATCAAATCAAATTCCATAAAGGAATAAAATAACACTTAACATTATTTAAAATGTTAAATGACTAATGAATAATATTTAGAATTTTGCTTAAGTTCCCAACTTTCTCGATCATCCAAGGATATAGATAGTTTTCTTAGCATATCATTATGCTCATCAACCTTTGGTTATTGTCTAGAAGATTTTCTAAGCTCACAAACAAAATTGAAAGTCACTCCCTGAACTTCCCTAATCCATAAAATATAGTATACAAATATACTTAAACCTATATGATGTATATGGATCATCCATACGCAATATTCGATCTGACCACTTGCTCGGGTACATAAACTTTACTTCCGAACTAGTATCACTCACTCAACCTCCCGTGTGCGAACTCCGATTAGGTCCCTTATTTAGAAGCCCCCACTCTCCTTACGTAGCCATATACTATGATAGAAACGCTTAGTATCATATCAACAATCTAAAATCAAGTATTCACCATCAAGAATCAAGTCAAAAATCCACATTCAGACTGGTGTGAATCACCCCGAAGCCATGTACTCGAATCATAGATCAAGAACCATGTGAATAAAGTGATCTACATACAACTTACGTACTTAATATTATTGGTTTCTTAACTATATCAGTCTCTTTCTAAATCATTTTCATTTTTAGTTGTAGTATTTCATTCAATACTAAAATTATTTATGAATATTTCACAAATTTCCACTTAAGTTTACAAACATTCTATGGAATATTAAACTAAAAACTTACTCCACTCTTATTTTCCTTGTACAATACTCTTCCACATCCTAAAAGAATATACAAAATGTTAATTTCATTTTACGTTTCAAAATTCAGATGGAGACCCAAATATAATATGGGTCATAAAACCGAACTGACTACTTGTACCTCTTTACTTATTATGTCTAGTAAGTAGCTAAGAAGAATAGGATGCCAGTATCCAAATCTATTCCTAGAGTCTACTTTTCCTTAGACATCCCTAAGGTAAATATGTTTATTAGTCGACCCAATAATATCAAATAGTTTATGACTTAGATGTTTAAACAAAGATGTAATTTAATAAAACAAAGTATATTAAAACCCTCCTATCCAATTTAATCCTTTAATAAAGACTTGTGTTAAATTATCTCTTTTCTATCCAAGAGTAAAAAATATCATTCATCAAAACATTCTTTTATCAAAATACCTTTTATTTTAAATAAATTTCCTTTAAGGAAACCTAAGAACTAAATAACAGATTTTAATTTCAAAACTTTTTTAAAACCATACTACATATATCTCCCTATATAAGAAAATTTAACAATTTATTCACTAACACTTGCTTTGGCTTCATTCGGATTCGAAATCATTTCGATCGCACAATGATAAAGAGAATAATTAACTGAGTGCACTTTAATGTTCGCCTAAGCAAACATTCGATCGTCATTTAGAAGATTATTCAGATTACCACAAAACCAATCGAGATGTTTTCCCAAACTATCCAAAGAAAATGTATCCTTCTTAATAGATTTCTTTGAAATATTCATACTTCTAAATACTTCCAAGTAATACTACCGTTACTTTTCTCAAAGAAAAAATAAAATCATTTCAGGCTTTATTAGGATTTAAATTCTCAAAAACCCTTTTTACTTATAAAACACCCTTTATAAATAATTTAAATCATTTTGTATATCATATTCATATAAAATGTATCTTTAAAATCATCTTATATTATAACAAATTTCCTTTATTATAATAATTTTTTCATAAATATGTTTCCTTTAAATGTCTTATCTTCCCATTTGGATTATATTAAACAATTTTATAAAAATATGACATTTAACGTAACATTTTCACCGAACGCCTTATAGTCAAACCATGATACTTAATTCACAAGGGGTTCGTTTTAATACACTAATAATTATCAAAACAATAAATGCTCATAAGCTGGTTGAGCATAATCGACAATCATCAAACAATAGTTAATGTTCGTAAACTGCCCGAGCATGACAGATCAAATAACAATGCTAATAGAGAAATATTATCATTTTCTAACAAACAAACACACCATAATAACTAAATAAATTTGAAAATTATTTTCTATATATATATATATAATATGGTGCTAGGTAAAATATTTCATTTACCAAATGTTCAAAAATCAATATCGTGCTTTTCCTTGTTCGAGTGTTTAGAAATCTCTATCAACATCGTGGTATCCCATATCTCGACCAAAATTCACAAACCACTCAACCAACCAATTAACATATATGTTTTTATAGCAATAACAAATACGCTCTCGTATATATAATACTCTCAACTCATTTTAGGATGTTACCTATCCTATTTCTAATGAGCCATACCCTACCAAGGCCAAAGCTCTCGCTTAACCTTCAGCTCTGATACTATTCTGTAACAACCCGCCTTTTTGACCCTTGAAAGTTGAAACTTAATACATCCACTGTATTATCGAAAAGGCAGATTATTAGGGTAAAATAAAGAAAAAGAACAAGGAAATCAGAATCTCACAATTGAATGATAACATATAATATTAAAACGACGGTAAAAATTATCACTCTAAGATACATGGCATATCAGAGTAAAAAACAAACAACATCAGCCTGGATAGTTATAACTTTCCAATCTTACAATTACTGACGGGTATACATAATAATACAGTAAAAGATAAAATATTGCGGTAGGTAAACATCCAGCTCTCCTCCATGAGATTTATGTCCCACCAATAACAATTTGGAAAAATACGCGGTTTGACCCAAGCATTATAATAAAATAACACCAAGATTAGTATGGAAAGAAAACCCAAGAAATATAATGAACATATAATAATCTATGAGGCCATGCCGTTAAACATGTTACAACTTTTACCTCATAAGAACAACATCCATACATAAAATAATGAAAACAAATTAGAACAAAAGCTAAATTAGAAAGAATGGGCATAAACAAGATCAAAATCCAAACTTAAGGAATGGACACAAATAAGTAAACATAAAAAAGAGCACAAGGCACTTCTCGATGCAATTAAGAAAACAATTCAAAGATTTGTAACAAACAAGGAAATTTTTTTTTTTCAACAATGACAAGGAAGCTGCACCTCCCTAAATGAAAGTATACCTCTAGCAAATATACTTGAGAGGGTCACTTGCTCTATGACTTTCTTAGACTTGTCCAAGTTGGACTCCACCAACCTTGTCGAATATCCAAATATTTCATATCTCTATGCATATACAGCCAATCCAATCTAGAGTAGATGTGAAGATACCCTAATTGGACCAACCCCACACAGCTTAGCTTCCACTTGCTCTTTGGTTTAGTAATATTCGATAAAGTATATCAATGCTCCAAATGGGCAACAAATCATTTTAGATTGATCAAACACAAAGATGATAGCTGAATCGATAATTAATAAATCAACAATCAGGAATAACAAAATGATCGTATTTGGAAATTAAATCTCATACACTTATCACCACTCGTCGATTTCAACTTGTATTATCCCTTAGTTAATAATGAAGCCGGACAAGTTCGGGCACTGTTGCTTTTCAATCCCTGCCTCGACGTACATTATTGACTTTCAAGATAGAGACGAGTTTCCATATCTTAACATTTAGTGTTAACTAAATCCTTTCCATATAAGTGATATCGCTTGTGGAAACTAAATTTCTCACCCTTATCACCAAATTTCAATTTCCAATTCATACCATACCCCGCTTAAAAACGAAGCCAGGTAAGTCAATGCACTAGTTGCTCCTTGCTTTGCCTAGATACTCCAGTTTTTACATCTTATGGATAACAACGAATCTACTTTCTCAATGTTGGTATTAAGGATAAAATCTTTTCCATGAGTGGAATCAAACTTTTACACTTTAAAAACATTTGACTTGCACTTGTGTTTGATTTTAACCTCATAAACATTTGTAAAATATTTTAACAACGCTTCTTTAAAATATTTCTTTAAAATATTTCTTTAAAGAGCTAATTATATTTCGAATTGTGTCAAAAAGACGGGTTAAAAATAAATGTCACTAAAACATTATTTACTATAAACCCAATACCAATTATAATTAGCGTTTTCTTTTAAAAAAATATTTTTAAAGATTATTTCATTCATAAATATCATTTGTAATTCAACTTATTATTATCTTAAGCACCATTATCCAAGTGGTTGAGTGATTCGGCTTTGGCACGAGAGGTCACAGATTCGAAACTTGCATAGCGTGATTTTGTCAATGACATGTTGTATATAAAGCACCATTTCAAAAAAAACTTACTATTATCTTAAAACAAAACTTCTCCAAAGGTTTAAGAATAAGTCAAGTAACTAATTTTTTTAATAACTTTATGAAATTATTTATCATAACAAATGTATTAAAATCCTTGAATTCTTTTCTCTATTCTCAAAAAGCATTTATTATAACAACGATGTTTTAACGACCAAAAATTTCACCGTTTTGATTTGCAAATATTTAAATTATTTTAAGTATTCAAATTATAGATTTTACAATTAAAATGAAACTCTTTTACATAATAAAAGATGATGATGTAATATTTTTCAATTTTGTTTATAAAAATATTTATTTCAAAGAGAAATCGAAGACCGGAATTCGTTTTTCGGATTTTTAACCTTTTGTCTGCTAAAAGTTGTTGGAAACATTGTGAACTCTTTAATTGTAAATAAACACATTTATAAATGAGTTAACACATTTTAGAAAATATGTGTATGTTTTGTACTTAAGTTTACAAAAATATAAGTTGTGACATTTTATGAAATATAAAATAAAAGGATGTTTAAAAAGGAAAGATGCTTTAGGAAACATAATAAAACATAAGTACACCTAAGCATTAAATGCTTATTGGCAAGAGAAAGAAGAAAAGGGCATGTTGGGGGCATAAGTACAAGGAGGTAGAGGCTAGCACGTTGATGTGGAAGCATATTAGTGGAGGGCATGTACTTTAGGGGTATTTTAGTAATTTACTAAATTCATTTTATATAAAAGAAATTCCTTAATTTCTCCCTTTCATTTTCTACTTCATTTTCTTTCTCTAAAACTTTCTTAATCTTTGTAAAAATATTTCCAAGGCTTCCATGGATTTTCAAAGTTTTAAAAATTTTGTTTTCATTCTTAAATTCATAAAGAATGGTTTAAAGACGCTTCCTTTTCCTTCATGCACCTCCACCTTGCCAAATCAAGTCCTCACCTACCCATTCACTTCATGGCTGAGCCACAAAGCCATATGGTTGAACCTCACTTAACTCCTAAGGCCACAAAAACGTTATTTTCCTTGAAGTAAGTTCAAAATCTAGGTCATATACACAACATAGTGAAGTTTGGTTCGTCTTGTAGCTTTTAGGTGAGTAAAAGCTCTCCTTTTTATGTAAAGTTGGCAACATTATTTTTGTAGTTATTTAGTTGTTAATTTGGATTCTTATTTGAATGAGATTGACGTTGAATTGTCTTTATATATTTATTCTTGGATTTGATGTTGGTTTTTATGTACACATAAGGGTTTGGACGTGACAGTTTTTTGACTTGAGAATTCAAAGTTTATATTGTGTGTATGGATGGAATGTTATAACCTTGCTTATGGTTTGATATTATGTCATGCAAACTTATGTTATGATCTTGTGTGTATGTGTTCATGCTAAAAAGGTTAGCAATAGACTTGTAAAAGCGATAAGAGATCCTTTGCTTTTTAAAATTTGTTTTACTTAATTGTTTATAAAAGGTTTATAAAGTTCTAAAAACTTTACTTTCAGTTTCAAAATCTCTCTCCAAAGTTAGAAAGTAGGTTTAAATATAAAATGAAAGGTTTTTAAAACTATTTTGTATGTCAAACAAATTTAAAATTACGGATCGTATAGCGATGGTCGCTATGCAAACAGTTCGTAAAACGAACTCTTTTTGCAAAAATTTAAAATGTTTTTACTTAAGGATATGTTTGAAAAGTATTATCAAAACTTACTATAAGTATTAAAATAATAATTAACTAAATTAGTAGTACTTATACATTAGTAACAAAGGTAATTAGTATTAAGTATTAATTAGGTAAGTTAATTATAATTAGTTAATTAATTAAAGATTAATTGTTATTTAATTATTTATTTGAGGATTAATTATCATAAAATTAATAATAAAGGTTAATTATTATTAAATTATTATGTAAGAAAGGGTTTTAGTATTTAATTAGTTACGACTTAAGTTAAGATTTAATTAACACTTAATTATGATTTAATTATATTTAAATGAAGGTTTAATTTATTATTTAATTACTAATTAAGGATTAAAGTATAAATTGAGGTTTAAGTATTATTTAATTGTTCACTGAGATTAATTAATAGTTAATTACTTATTTAAAAGGATAAGTATAATTTAATTATTTATTTGAAGTAATAACGGTTTAATGATTAATTAAATGTCGAATCATTACTAAATAATGAGTTTAATTTCTATGTAATTACCGAGTAAAGTTTTTTAATTTTAAATCGCTTGTTTTTTAAGGTCGATTTTTGGTTTAGATCAAACTGTCTTTTAAAAGGATGTTTTAATTTCAAGGGATTTCTTTATCAACTACCCTTAAGTAACCCCAATTGAATATGAAACCCAATGACATCTATTTAGCAGAATAAAACATTGTTCTGCTAATTACGTTACATTGGACATCTGTTTAGTAGAATAAATCACAGTTTCGCCATAATTCACCAATTATATTATGTTGACATCTATTTATGCAGAATAAAAACCTAGTTCTGTTGTATTAGTAACGTAGACATTTACCTATATGTTGATTAATTATTATTAGCTGATTCCATTTACATATATGCTTGTTATGTAAGTACCCACGTTATAACTGGAAAGTTAAACTGAATTAAATGATAACCATGCGGTCGCTAAGCCTCTTTCTGAACTTGTGAAGTCAAATATTTAAATTTATCCTTTTTTAAAATGGTTTAAAGATTATTATCATTTTTAAAAAAGATATTTAATGGATAATTAAGCAATTAGTTTATCAAAAATGTTTGAAGTTAATTTAATACTTTTTAAATGATTTTTTAAAATCATTATTTTTTAATAAGATTTAAAGATAATTAAATGAAGGATGTTTAAATAACAACTTGTTTAGTTTCAAAACTTTACTTTTAGTTTCAAAACTCTCTCCAAAGTTAGAAAGTTGGTTTAAATATAAAAAGAAAGGTTTCTAAATCTATTTGGTATGTTAAACAAATTTTAAAATTACGGGTCGTATAGCGATAGTCGCTTTGGAGGCACTTCGTAAAACGAACTCTTTTTGCAAAATTTAAAATGTTTTTATTTAAGGATATTTTAGAAAAGTGTTTTCGAAACTTATTATAAGTATTAAAAGTAATTATTATTCGTTTATTTATGTAATCATTTATTTAATGATTATTTAACTTATTAATTAAGAAAGGAAATTAGTACTTAAACATTAGTAACAAAAGTAATTAATATTTAAGTATTAATTGGGTAAGTTAATTATAATTAGCTAATTAATTAAAGATTAATTATTATTTAATAGCTTATTTAAGAATTAATTATTATTAAAATTAATAATTAAAGGTTAATTATTTTTAAATTACTATTTAAGAAAGGGTTTTAATATTTAATTAATCACTACTTAAGTTAAGATTTAATTAAGACTTAGTTAAGATTTATTTATTCTTAAATTGAGTTTTAATTTATTATTTAATTATTAATTAAGGATTAAAGTATAATTTAAGTATAAATTGAGGTTTATGTATTATTTAATTATTAGTTGAGATTAATTAGTAGTTCACTACTTATTTAAAAGGATAATTATTATTTAAATTAATTATGGTTTGATGATTAATCACATGTTAAATCATTATTGAGTAAAGTGTTTAATTGCCATGTAATTACTGAGTAAAGGTTTTTGATTTTAAATCGCTTATTTTCGAAGGTCGATTTTTGTTTTAAATTAAACTGTCTTTAAAAGGATGTTTTAAATCAAAGGGATTTTTTTTGTCGACTACCTTTAAGTTACCCTAATTGAATGTGAAACCAATGACTCTGTTTAGCAGAATAAAACACGTTATGCTGATTAAGTTATATTGGACATCTATTTAGTAGAATAAATCAAGTTTCTGCCATGATTCACCAAGTAGATTTTGTTGACATCTATTTTTGTAGAATAAAAATCCAATTCTGCTATTTTGGCAACTTGTTCATTTACCTATACGTTGATTGATTGTTATTGGCTAATTCCCTTTACATATTTGCTTGTTATGTAAATACTCTTGTTACGACTGAAAAGTTAAACTGAATTAATTGAAAACCCTTATGGTCTGTAACAGCCCAAATTTTAGCAATATTTTATTCTTTATTTATAACTCTAGGGTTTTATTTTTCGAAAATTTGATTGTCTAAATTTAATTATAAATAATCACCCAAGATTTTTATTAGTGTGAAAATTCTAAAATTCTTATTTTGGTTAAAACTTAACATTTTTTTTGAAGTTATAAATCTTTAAACTTTTAATTTTTAATCTTTTGGTTTAATTTAATATATTCGTAACAACGTTTATTTCACCTTTTGTTCTTTAAAAAAAATTGATTTTATACTTTTAAAAATTTAATATTTAATATTTTACTTATATACATTTTTGAATATAAATTTCTTAGTAAATGTGTAAACAAATCATATTTTTATATAAGTAATACATTTCCAAAACTTTATGTATAAATGAACTGTTTAATTTCGCGTGTAAAAGGCGCGTTATTTGATGGAATAAATAATGTATATACACATACAAGAAAACGTATAAAATTTAAATCCGTTATTTTCATTTTTTTTGACAAAAATCACTGTGTCTGTTGTACGCATTCTAATTTTATTCACTTTCCTTTTACTCTCCTGATTTAATAGGAACGTTATTTACAAATTTTATAACCGTTCGCCTTTTTAATTTCTTGACATTGTTCCCATCAACGCGAGCTTTAAATTTTAAACGCATTCAATATTGTTTAAAAAACTTATTCCAAAATCAAATCTTAGATGACCGTTTCTTCTGCTTTAATTTCGAAACCCATTTGCTTAAAATTTGTTAAAAATCTAGTAACCGTGTATAACAAGAAAAATCAGCGCTCAATCAAAATTGTGGCCTTTTTTTTAAATCAATATCTTATTTTTGCCTATAATTGCTCATTAAAAATCGACGCTAGTTTAATTTCCTTTCCATTTCATAGCAAGTTGATTTATTGCCGTTCTCTCTTCTCCTTAAATCACGCTACCTCTCGGATCAAACCTATATAACTCACGCAAATATTCATTTCTCAACAAAATTTTATTTTTCTAACATTTCCTTTCCTACGCTCCCTGTTTCCACTTCTTTCTTTATGACCATTCATTATATATACACACTACAGCTGGAAAGTTATAAACGTATAAACTTAGAAACGTTTTGTATTTATTAAAAATTTAAAGCTTACCTTTAATTGTGACTTTTCTCTTTTCTTCCGTTCAAATTTAAACGCGCATCAATCAATTGCTTTAATAAATATTGCAAAATCAATGCACAGACGTTATCAATTTCATTTTATGGTGGTACGTTTTTTTACGTTTCCTACCGTTTAAATTTTAAATAATTTGCTTTTATGGGTCAACTGAATCAAGCAACGCGACCGTTGCTATTTATTTCTTTTATTAATTGCTACAATTATTTTCACCAAATCAAGGGTTGACCGTTACAATCACTTTTATTTATTTATTCACTTAAAATTTGGTTGCCTATTCATTTTCTTCCGTTATATTTGCCTGAAAGCATGCGGTTCATCCCTATTTATTTTCGCTTTCACTTCTCTTTTCTCTAGGTCTGTTCGTTCCCCTCCCTACTTTTCTTTGAAAAAAAAAGCAAACTGAAGCATGCGGCTGTCACCATTATTTGCATCCGCCACTTCACCTTTCTTCCAAACCTCCTCAACAAATGAAACCCATCACCTCGCCTTCCGGTTGCTTCTGTTTGATCGGTGAGGTATAGGCGTGTAAGCACATATATGTTTTGATTTATATTCGTAATTACATGTTTTTTTTTGTTTTTTTTGTTTTTTGTTTTTGTTTTGTTAGTTGTGATATACATACTATTTATATAAGTATTGAATACTATTTTTTCAAAAGTTTATTTTCATAACATGACAGTGTATATTTATATATAGTTTCTATTTGATCTTCCTCACAGCTTATAAGTCATGTTAATATTTTGAATTATGTATGCGACATTTTGAAGGGAACATACTATAAAATAAGTATCTTTCATTTTTAATAAGAATATATATATATATATATATATATATATATATATATATTGTGTTTTATATTTTAATATGGGTCAGCTTCTATTTGTTGATATCAGGTTTCCTATAATATGGTTATTCGCTTATGTAAGTCATATATTGTTTTGTTACAGACTATATAAAATACTTTAATATATGTATATTATGCGGTTTGTTACCATATGAGTTTCTATGTGGTACTGACTTATTTAGTTGATGATTGTATATATTTTGTTACAGTATTATATTTATACTATTTTGGATTTAAGATGATTCTATAAATACTTTACTTTATAAATTATTTTAATACACATATATAATTTGGAAATTTGTATAGGTTGAATATAATATGTTATTGAATGTAAAAATATGGATGGATTTAAATTATATATATATATATATATAACATTTAATATATATAGAAATAGTTATATATATAAAAAAAGTTTTCTTTTAGGTATTCATATATAAACATTTATTTTATCTGTTTGAGAATATATATATATATATACTAGTTATATAAGTTTAGTGTAAAGGTGTTAGTATTTTTTTTTCTTTTTGAAGTGTATGTTGGTTTAAAAAAAATGTAAGCTTGGTTTATTTATTTATTTATATGTTTGAAAAACATGTAAATTAAATTTGTGATGTTTGAACTTAGAATGTAAATTTCATATGTGTATATATAGTTATAGGTGGATATAAAAGTTCGCTTATACCATTTATCTTCATCGTTCCAGTTCTGATCTGATCCGTTTCATCAATTCGAGCCAATCAGCTTTGATCGTTGAATTCGTGCCGATTTTGCTTTGCTTGGATTTGAAATTTAATTTCAGTGTCTGTATCAGTGTGCGTATCCGTGTCTCCTTCTATATTCTCTAGCCTTAAAAGGTGAGCAATCACTCACGATTAACATTTTTATTCATTAAATTTGATTTTAATTGAAACGACAATTGAAATATGCGGCTGTAGTTATTTAAATTTGTTATATATGCTATTATCTGTAACTGTTCACCTGCGGGATATGACACCATATCCTTTTGTTTATATTATATTGTTATTGATGATATATGCCTGTTATTTTATTGTATTTTGTGTTATCACTCTGCAAGTTCCTTGTAGTTTAGAAATCACTATGGGTTGAAATGATACATACCCGAACAGATTTTAGAATAGAAGAAAATCGTTATGGGTTGAAATGATAAATCCAAGCGATTTTCATTTAATTGAATTTGGGATTACGGGTTGAAATGATATCCACCCGTATATATTTAGTATACAGATTGAAATGATAAATATCCGTAGCACTTGATATATGATAGGAAATATATACAGACACCGTTGGTCCATATAAATATTTTGAAAATAATTTCTATAATTTTGGAAAGAAATATATGGTTAATAAATTTGATTCTTAAGATATTATATAAATGAAAATTGTATATATAGATTTAGTAGTAATATTTGATTTAAATTAGATTGATTTAATACATATAATATGGTTTAAGTATTTATGTAAATCTATATTTCAAATAGATTCTCTTGTAATAAATTGAATAATTAAGACTGGGAGATAAATTTGGGTTTATAAAAATGGTATTTAAATAAGGATTTATTTAATTAAATAGATTTGAAATTTTTCAATGGGAAATTTAGAGGGCACGATTTTATAATTGGATTTTTGATTTAAGTGATTTAATGAATATTTCACATTTACATAAATTAAAGAAAATATTGAGTAAAATGTAATTTAAGGTTACTTAAATGATATTGAATCTAATAAGGGAGTATTTCAAGACTAAATAATAATGAGGTTAAATCGAGATCTATATGAAACTGTTATATAGAACATTTAAATATTAAAGCCTTGAACTATATTGGAATTTAAATTGTTTATGTTGAGATTCGGATCTGTGTTTGAAATCAACGTAGTTGAATTTGTTATTTAGCAACTAAATTGAATTAAAATGAAAATTTAGGTTGAACTAAATTTGAATTTATTATTTAGATAACTAAATTGAATGAAAATTTAGATGAAACGTTGAATACTTAAAGTTTTGAAATATATGAAAATGTAAAGGGGTATTTGTGATTATAAATCCGAATTTGAGATCGATAAAATTTAAGTGGTTATTTTAGAAATTGAGTTGAATTTAAATTGATAAATTGAGATTGAATTTAATTTGAATGGAAAGATCGGGTTGATGTTGGAACGATTTGTTAAGTTGAGGAAATTGAAAATACTTTACTGTATAAATTATTTAATATATATAAATACTATTTTGGGAAATATAGAGATATTTGAAGTGAAAATGAGATTTGGTTTTGAAGTATAAATTAAGCTGAAATGACCACGGTGTTATAGTGTATATTTCTACCTTGTAGAAAGTTCCATGGACCCTTAGAGGATGGTTATTTCAAACATCCTTTAAGTTATTTGTATTTCAGTTGATATTTCACTTGAGTTGGATTTATTGATATAAGAATGTTAATCCTGACTCGAGTGTTTTGTGTTTTGCTTTACGCTCGGGTCAGACTGAGTGATACAGCATTTGAGACTCACCTTTGGAGTTTGGAGCTTCATTTGGAAATCCAACTATCAATTCGGATTCCAGCCTTTCCAGTTGATTGGTTCAGATAAGTCATCTGTTGCATTGGATACTTCACTGCATTTGAACTATTCGGTTGTATTTTTCTAACTCTGATGTATATAGTAGCTTCGTGAACTACTATTCTTTATCTATTCCACTGCATTATATTATTCTGTGATCTGTGATTGATTTATTTACTGTATATTTTAAGTTTTGCCAAATTTTAATTAACAATTCGGTATTTTGAATTATTCAAGTCGGATATGTATGGTTTTATTGTCGATTTGAATGGTCCAAAAATAGCGGGTCGTTACAGTTGGTATCAGAGCTTTGGCTCTAGGCAAAACTTAGCATATATGGTAAATTTATTTACAGAATCACTTTCGCTCGAGTTGAATCTCTTCCTTTTGACTCGATTTCCTTTGAATTTTGGAATGTCCCTCAGTTCCGAAATTCATTCTGTCTCTCCCTATTTATATTCTTTTGATTCCGGAGTATCCCATAACTCCACTGAATGATTTGTAAAGGGGGTGAAAACTCCTTTTCAATTGGCATTGACACACCGAATATTTCTGTATCCTCGGTTTACGATGTTGCTATATCTTGTTACGCCGATTCTATATCTCTGGCGATCGAATGTCGAATTGCCTCAGAATTCTACACCGATCTAATTTTGGAATCACGGTTGACCGGTAAAGGTCGCCCGTGATTTATAGAAGTATATCCATCTTCTATTTCGTAATTTAATTATCTCATCTTAGATCAAGTCTATCTTCGAATCAGGATTCTATTGATTGGAGTTCCTCTAAATTAAATCGCTATCTTTGTTTTGAAATCCATTCTTGAATCATCCTTTGAAAATCGGGTTTTGTTTGTATTTTTGAAATTGTTTATACCAAAATTTTATTTTGTTAACCATGATTTTTTTTATATATATAAAAGTGAAAATGCTTTCGATAAGGATTATATACCTATATATATATAAAGAAAATAAGAAATGTTATTCTATATAAAAAGGTTTTGAAAGGATTTGAAATTTTGAAAAATTATAAGAAATTGATTTATATAAAAATGATTTATAACTGTAGAGTTAAATTTGAAATTCGAGAATTGAATTCTGGTATTTTGAAATTGGTTTTAAGATTTTGGAAAATATATAAAATTAATACGATTTAAAAGTATTTTTCCGAATAAGAAATGTTTCAGATGAGTTCAAATGATTTCCAATAATTTTGAAGAAATTTAAAAGAAGTTTCCAAGAAAATAGAAGTCCAGAACTCACCTATGTCGCTAGAAAATAATTTTGGTGATGAGTGCACGCATCATCGACATTAATTTTTGAGTTTCAGAGTGGGGGAGAGGCCACTTTAATAGCTTCGCTATGCAAGTGATTTTGTAAACCATTTTTGATTTCAAATTCCGAAGTATAATTTGATATTTTAGAAAGATATAAGTATATATATGAAACAATTTAAAATGAGACCGGTGTTCCGTCCTCGAGTTTCGGATTTAATAATTGATTTATTGATTTATTGTTTATTTTCAACTCTTGAATTGAAAATTTGATTTCCCTAACTATTTTTAATGTTCGAACACTTCCAAATCGAGATTAAATTTTCAAAGCTAAGAAATTTCGAAGAGTATAAAATGTTTGATAAAGAATATAAATTTAGTTTTGAAATGTTTTGAAAAAAAAAAGTTGAATAATGGTTTTCAGAAAGGTAAATTGGTTATTTCACATAGAAATAGATAGTTTAAAAGTTTTTAAAAAAAGGGATAATTATAAATTTGGAAACCATTTTGAGTATAATTGATTTTAGGAAAATATTTGGTTTTGAAATTAAATTGGAATTAAAAACCAAGTACTTATATGGTGATTTTTGGAAATGAATTTGTTTGACTTGAATTATTTTAATTTGGAAAATGGGATAATTTTCTAAACCTATTATTTTGGGAACTTTGAAATTTAGATATTTAATTTGGAAGAAAATTTGGTGAAATCATATATGATTTTGAAACTGAATTGATATTGAAATGATTTGAAATTTGAAAACCTTATATTATTAAGCACTTGACTTGGGAGCGGTCGAACTTATATAAAATGGATTGTATAAGTATGAAGTTGATTTGAAACCTATTGATTTGCAAGGTACTCAATTTGGAAAGAGATTTTATATAATCGAAGTCTATATAAGTATGATTTGATCTACTATTGATTTTGGAAAGTATTCGATTTGGGAAAAATGGAATCCTATATATATGGACTTTATATAAGTACGATATTTGAAAGTGATTTGAAAAGGTACTATATGATATATATTTTCGAAGTAAAGATATGGAAAGTGCCTTCTGCTTGATATCCGCATTGTGACCACATCATGGATTCATTCTGTAGATATTATTCTCTCTGATTTTTGGTTTTTCGGATGTAATACTCGAGTGTTCCCACCGTGGCGTAACCTATGGTTTTTTTTCCTCTCGCGACTGCATAGCGCAATTGCCTGGATGATTTTGGCCTAGGGGTACGGATTGTTTCCTGGAGGATCCAGGCGTAACCATTGTGTATCCTGCAATCTGTGTAGGTCGTGAATAGTAGCGAAACTGCCTGGCTGTGACAGCCTAGGGGTACAGATTGTTTCCTGGGGGACCCAGGCATAACCATTGTGTATTCTGCACTCTGCTAGTCATCATGGCGTAACTCGCAGGGCTGAGAAAGCTTACGGACACAGATTGTTTCCTGGAGGATCCAAGCGTAACCATTGTGTATCTGCGAACCATGGTCGGACAAAGGTTTTGGTTTGGTTGTTTTGTTTGGACTGTACTTTCCATGTCTATTTTAAAGGTTTTTCAAGTATTTTCACTGGTGTTGAAACAAGTCTATTAAGTACTTGAAGAATTCTAGCTTTGCGCCTGATCAACGCATGGCCAGAGTCTGCAAGAACGAGGATAAACTTGTTGAAACATCGAGTTATAAAAGTATTTTCGAAAAGAAAATCTATTTCGATATAATAGTATTTTATTATAAAAGTATTATTATAAAGTATTTATTATAAAAGTATTTTTCCCAACAAAGAAATTTTGAATTAATATTTAAAATTTAAATTCTTATGGTTCTAGATTAATTATTCGTGCCCGATACCATTCCTTGCACCTACCTTATCTGCTCAGTTTAGTTATTCACCTTGATTCTGTTTTTCAAATCTACCTTCCTTCCTTATTGGATATATCCTTTTTAAATATTGCTTATTTGTATACTACATTGTTTAATAGAAAATTTTAGTGTTATAAATATTTTGAAGTTATTAATTTAACAAAACATGTTTAAACAAAATGATTATTGATGTATCTATAATGTTGAAAGTATCTTAAAATTTCCAAGTGAAGTTTTCAAATGAATATTTCGAGTAAAATTTATATAATTTTAAAATTTATTGTTTATCTTGTCTTTCAATCTACTTTCTTTCTGGTTGTTTTAATTCTCCTACCTTCTTCCTTTTCGGGGACGAAAAGTTTTGAGTAGGGGAGAGTGTAACAACCCAAATTTTAGCAATATTTTATTCTTTATTTATAACTCTAGGGTTTTATTTTCCAAAAATTTGATTGTCTAAATTTAATTATAAATAATCACCCAAAGATTTTTATTAGTGTGAAAATTCTAAAATTCTTATTTCACCTTTTGTGTTTTCTCACACTAGTTTTCCAGACCGACTTGGATGTTATTTTATTATAATGCTCGGGTCAGACCAATTATTACAGATTCAGGTTAGGATGTTATGGAGCATAGGATATGTGTTGAAGGATTCTCAGTTGTGTTCAACGTACTTGGTTTAATTTAATATATTCGTAACAACGTTTATTTCACCTTTTGTTCTTTAAAAAAAATTGATTTTATACTTTTAAAAATTTAATATTTAATATTTTACTTATATACATTTTTGAATATAAATTTCTTAGTAAATGTGTAAACAAATCATATTTTTATATAAGTAATACATTTCCAAAACTTTGTGTATAAATGAACTGTTTAATTTCGCGTGTAAAAGGCGCGTTATTTGATGGAATAAATAATGTATATACACATACAAGAAAACGTATAAAATTTAAATCCGTTATTTTCATTTTTTTTGACAAAAATCACTGTGTCTGTTGTACGCATTCTAATTTTATTCACTTTCCTTTTACTCTCCTGATTTAATAGGAACGTTATTTACAAATTTTATAACCGTTCGCCCTTTTAATTTCTTGCCATTGCTCCCATAAATGCGAGCTTTAAATTTTAAACGCATTCAATATTGTTAAAAATCTTATTCCAAAATCTAATCTTAGCTGACCATTTCTTCTGCTTTAATTTTGAAACCCATTTGCTTAAAATTTGTTAAAAATCTAGTAACCGTGTATAACAAGAAAAATCAGCGCTCAATCAAAATCGTGGCCTTTTTTTTAAATCAATATCTTATTTTTGCCTATAATTGCTCATTAAAAATGGACGCTAGTTTAATTTCCTTTCCATTTCATAGCAAGTTGATTTATTGCCGTTCTTTCTTCTCCTTAAATCACGCTACCTCTCTGATCAAACCTATATAACTCACGCAAATATTCATTTCTCAACAAAATTTTATTTTTCTAACATTTCCTTTCCTACGCTCCCTGTTTCCACTTCTTTCTTTATGACCATTCATTATATATATACACTACAGTTGGAAAGTTATAAACGTATAAACTTAAAAACGTTTTGTATTTATTAAAAATTTAAACCTTACCTTTAATTGTGACTTTTCTCTTTCCTTCCGTTCAAATTTAAACGCGCATCAATCAATTGCTTTAATAAATATTGCAGAATCAATGCACAGACGTTATCAATTTCATTATATGATAGTACGTTTTTTTACGTTTCCTACGGTTTAAATTTTAAATAATTTGCTTTTATGGGTCAGCTGAATCAAGCAACGTGACCGTTGCTATTTATTTCTTTTATTAATTGCTACAATTATTTTCACCAAATCAAGGGTTGACCGTTACAATCACTTTTATTTATTTATTCACTTAAAATTTGGTTGCCTATTCATTTTCTTCCGTTATATTTGCCTGAAAACAAGCGGTTCATCCCTATTATTTTCGCTTTCACTTCTCTTTTCTCTAGATCTCTTCGTTCCCCTCCCTACTTTTCTTTGAAAAAAATGCAAACTGAAGCATGCGGCTGTCACCATTATTTGCATCCGCCACTTCACCTTTCTTCCAAACCTCCTCATCAAATGAAACCCATCACCTCGCCTTCCGGTTGCTTCTGTTTGATCGGTGAGGTATAGGCGTGTAAGCACATATATGTTTTGATTTATATTCATAATTACATGTTTTTTTTTGTTTTTTGTTTTGTTTTTGTTTTGTTAGTTGTGATATACATACTATTTATATAAGTATTGAATACTATTTTTTCAAAAGTTTATTTTCATAACATGACAGTGTATATTTATATATAGTTTCTATTTGATCTTCCTCACAACTTATAAGTCATGTTAATATTTTGAATTATGTATGCGACATTTTGAAGGGAACATACTATAAAAAAAGTATCTTTCATTTTTAATAAGAATATATATATATATATATATATATATATTGTGTTTTATATTTTAATATGGATCAGCTTCTATTTGTTGATATCAGGTTTTCTATAATATGGTTATTCGCTTATGTAAGTCATATATTGTTTTGTTACAGACTATATAAAATACTTTAATATATATATATATATATAATGCGGTTTGTTACCATATGGGTTTCTATGTGGTACTGACTTATTTAGTTGATGATTGTATATATTTTGTTACAGTATTGTATTTATACTATTTTGGATTTAAGATGATTCTATAAATACTCTACTTTATAAATTATTTTAATACATATATATAATTTGGAAATTTATATAGGTTAAATATAATATGTTATTGAATGTAAAATATGGATGGATTTAAATTATATATATAACATTTAATATATATAGAAATAGTTATATATATAAAAAAGTTTTCTTTTAGGTATTCATATATAAACATTTATTTTATCTGTTTGAGAATATGTATATACTAGTTATATAAGTTTAGTGTAAAGGTGTTAGTATATATATTTTTTAAGTGTATGTTGATTTAAAAAAAATGTAAGCTTGGTTTATTTATTTATTTATATGTTTGAAAAACATGTAAATTAAATTTGTGATGTTTGAACTTAGAATATAAATTTCATATGTGTATATATAGTTATAGGTGGTTATAAAAGTTCGCTTATACCATTTATCTTCATCGTTCCAGTTCTGATCTGATCCGTTTCATCAATTCGAGCCAATCAACTTTGATCGTTGAATTCGTGCCGATTTTGCTTTGCTTGGATTTGAAATTTAATTTCATTGTCTATCAGTGTGCGTATCCGTGTCTCCTTCTATATTCTCTAGCCTCGAAAGGTGAGCAATCACTCACGATTAACATTTTTTATTCATTAAATTTGATTTCAATTGAAACGACAATTGAAATATGCTGCTGTAGTTATTTAAATTTGTTATATATGTTATTATCTGTAACTGTTCACCTGCGGGATATGACACCATATCCTGTTGTTTATATTATATTGTTATTGATGATATATGCCTGTTATTTTATTGTATTTTGTGTTATCACTCTGCAAGTTCCCTGTAGTTTAGAAATCACTATGGGTTGAAATGATACATACCTAAACGGACTTTAGAATAGGAGAAAATCGTTATGGGTTGAAATGATAAACCCAAGCGATTTTCATTTAATTGAATTTGGGATTACGAGTTGAAATGATATCCCCCCGTATATATTTAGTATACGGATTGAAATGATAAATATCCGTAGCACTTGATATATGATAGGAAATATATACAGACACCTTTGGTCCATATAAATATTTTGAAAATAATTTCTATAATTTTAGAAAGAAATATATGGTTTAATAAATTTGATTCTTAAGATATTATATAAATGAAAATTGTATATATAGATTTAGTAGTAATATTTGATTTAAATTAGATTGATTTAATACATATAATATGGTTAAGTATTTATGTAAATCTATATTTCAAATAGATTCTCTTGTAATAAATTGAATAATTAAGATTGGGAGATAAATTTGGGTTTATAAAAATGGTATTTAAATAAGGATTTATTTAATTAAATCGATTTGAAATTTTTGAATGGGAAATTTAAAGAGTATGATTTTATAACTGGATTTTTGATTTAAGTGATTTAATGAATATTTCACGTTTAAATAAATTAAAGAAAATATTGAGTAAAATATAGTTTAAGGTTTCTTAAATGATATTGAATCTAATAAGGGAGTATTTCAAGACTAAATAATAACGAGGTTAAATCGAGATCTATATGAAACTGTTATATAGAACATTTAAATATTAAAGCCTTGAACTATATTGGAATTTAAATGGTTTATGTTGAGATTCAGATCCGCGTTTGAAATCAACGTAGTTGAATTTGTTATTTAGCAACTAAATTGAATTAAAATGAAAATTTAGGTTGAACTAAATTTGAATTTATTATTTAGAAAACTCAATTGAATGTAAATTTAAATGAAACGTTGAATACTTAAAGTTTTGAAATATATGGAAATATAAAGGGGTATTTGTGATTATAAATCCGAATTTGAGATCGATAAAATTTAAGCGGTTATTTTAGAAACCGAGTTGAATTTAAATTGATAAATTGAGATTAAATTTAATTTGAATGGGAAGGTCGAGTTGATGTTAGAACGATTTGTTAAGTTGGGGAAATTGAAAATACTTTACTGTATAAATTATTTAATATATATAAATACTATTTTGGGAAATATAGAGATATTTGAAGTGAAAATGAGATTTGGTTTTGAAGTATAAATTAAGCTGAAATGACCATGGTGTTATAGTGTATATTTCTACCTTGTAGAAAGTTCCATGGACCCTTAGAGGATGGTTATCCCAAACATCCTTTAAGTTATTTGTATTTCAGTTGATATTTCACTTGAGTTGGATTTATTGATATAAGAATGTTAATCCTGACTCGAGTGTTTTGTGTTTTGCTTTACGCTCGGGTCAGACTGAGTGATACAGCATTTGAGACTCACCTTTGGAGTTCGGAGCTTCATTTGGAAATCCAACTATCGATTCAGATTCCAGCCTTTCCAGTTGGTTGGTTCAGAGAAGTCATCTATTGCATTGGAGACTTCACCGCATTTGAACTATTCGGTTGTATTTTTCTAACTATGATGTATATAGTAACTTCATGAACTACTATTCGTTATCTATTCCGCTGCATTATATTACTCTGTGATCTGTGATTGATTTATTTACTGTATATTTTAAGTTTTTCCAAATTTTAATTAACAATTCGGTATTTTGAATTATTCAAGTCGGATATGTATGGTTTTATTGTCGATTTGAATGGTCCAAAATAGCGGGTCGTTACATTGTCGCTAAGCCTCTTTCCGAACTTATGAAGTCAAATATTTAAATTTACCCTTTTTGAAAATGATTTAGAGTTTACTATCATTTTTAAATAAGATGTTTAAAGGATAATTAAGCAATTATTTAAAGGATAATTAAGCAATTATTTTATCGCAAATGTTTAAAATTAATTTAATGCTTTTTAAATGATTTTTTAAAATCAATATTTTATTAATGAGATTTAAAGGTAATTATATAAAGGATGTTTAGATAATAACTTCTTTATTTAAAGGTGTTTTAAATAATTGATTATCTGTCAAAGGAACTTTATTGATTAAAGTTTATTAAAGATGTTTTGTTTTAAATAAGGAAAGTTTATAAAAGGAGTTTTATAAATTGAAAAAAGTTCTTGAAATTTGGGAAAGAGTTTTATAAATGATAGTTTTTATAAATGATTCTGGATTTTTAAATGGGTTTTATAAATTGTTTTAAAATCTATAAAAGAGTTGTAAATAAACTTAGAGATTTAAAAAAGAGTTTTATAAATGAAGTGGAGTTTTGATAAAGGAGATTTTCATTTTCATAAATGAAAAGGATTTATTAAAGATTGATTGAAGAAATTTATAAAAGAAAATTGAGATTGGATTTCCCTTAACCGACCTTCTTAATTATGGTGGTACGGAACATTTGTTCCATAACTAACACTAAAGGAATAGTATTTGGAGTTATCCTTATCTCTATTTTTAATAACATTTGTTTTGATCCTTTTGATATGATTTCGAAATAAGAAATCTTTCAGAAATGTTTGTGAATATACTTTTGCTTGTGGGATAATTATATGAATATTATGGTAAATATTTTGAAAAGAGATTCAAATAAATGAAAGATTTATTTTGAGGCTTAGTGGTTACTATAGGGAATTATATCTCTAGATGGTTATTTGTTTTTGTATTTAATAATTAAATAATCGACTACCAAATCTTGGCAGTCTTGACTTAGAAGGTGGATATGCGCTTCACGTGTTCATACGGTTTGAGTTCCATTGGGAGAACTCATTATGATGAAACATCTCTAGCTTCAAAGGATATATTAGAGATCGTCTTGGGACTCTAATGTAGTCTGTTTACTTCTAAAAGAACCGGAATTGAGTCAACTGAAAATTATCGGTTGTTGGTTTGGGAGATCGGGATAGGATAAGTATATATTATTCGAAAACCACTTCGATCCAACTCAACGTTTCAAAGTAAAGACAACTCAAAGAGTATGGAACAGAAGACAGAGCTTTTGGAGTGCAAAGGCTACTTGCTACTAATCTTGAGGGTGATTCAAAAATGTATGTAGTAGAGGTAGCACATTCGGTTTCGTTCAGACCCAGAACAAACTTGTATGGATGAATGTTGGCATTTCATTTCTTTCTTGAGGGCGTTGTTTGCATTCTAAGAGCTAATTGCTATGAGAAAATGGTAAGAGCACTACCTCTCAAGCCTCACACCCCGAATATGGCTAAAACAAGGTAGATGCATTAGGGCGATGTCGATCGCTTCCATGAGGGTGTGTCATCACCTTTCTAGATTATCATATTATGGATATGGTTATAACGTCCTACCTTTTTGCATAGCGGAAGGATAAAATATAATAATCAATATATAGTTCATAAAATTGTTTACAGAACATTTGCTTCTTCTTTATACAATAAATATCAAAGTTCACATACCAATAAATATCAATGCAGTGGAATTAGATGGTGTAGTGGAATAATTGTTAGCACCAAAATTGGTCACTAACACCCTTGAGTAGAGTTATGTAGAGAGATTAATGAAGAGATTAAGTTAAAACAGAAGAATAGTGTAATTCAATGTCAAAAGAACAATAAAAACGAGAACACCAGATTTATAGTGGTTCGGCGTAACTGCCTACATCCACTTTGAGTTTGATCTTTATTACTTTCTCAATTACTTGAATACAGATACAATCCGTAAATCAATCACTTGAATACAAGTTTGAAATAAAAAGTGGAGAGTATCAAAAATGGCATAGTCTCCTCAGTGTTCCTGGAAAAAGGTCTCCCTTTCACTGTGCCCATGCCCCTCTATTTATAGACGAAGGTCGGTTGGACTTCCCTGGTGGGCCTGTTAACTGAATAACTTGGTCCAAATGGAGTAAGCCCTATGTGCCGACCCAAATAGGCCGAACTACCAAATGCCGAACCTTCATCTTTATGCCGAACGAAGTGAGGCCGGACGCTCTGCGTGCCGAGTGAAACAGGCCGAACGGTCGGCATGCCGTGCCTTCCTTTCCAGGTCGATGGGTCTCTCTGTTGAATGGAGGAAGCGGTTCGAACGATGTTGGGATGCCGAGTGGAAGGATACGCCTTTGCCATGTAAGAATGCCGAGTGGAAGATATGCCGAGTGGAACTTGTGTGCCAGATGAGGAGCATGCCGAGTGAAAGGCTTGCCGTGTGAAGGGTTTGCCATGTGAGGCGTGGATGCCGAGTGAAAGGATATGCCAAGTAGAGGGAATGCCAAACAGAGGACATGCCGAGCAAAGGATATGCCGAGTAAAGAGCAGGCCGAGTACAACCCTTTGACAGCCGAACGTTCAAACGTGCCGAGTGTTCATTTGTGCCGAGTACAACCCTGCATGCCGAATGTTCTAGTTGCCGAACGTGCTTTAGGTGTCGAACGATATTCAATACCGAACGTCGCTTTATGCCGAACGTCTTTCTAATGGGCCTGACAACTTGCTAACACCTCCAGGCTCTTCGAGGTCAAAATCTTGTCTAGCGCTAATAATAATGTCTTCGACTGTCGTTTTGTAACCGGGCCAAAATGCCGGTTAACATTTGCCCCCCAAAGTGTGTCGTGTGAAGCAACACAACACGCTTTGAATCAGCGAGTATTCCTTGTCTTCAGAAAGAAATCCATCATGTTTCTTGAACAGTCATTATCCTTCGATTTTCTCCTCTAAAGCTGTCATATCCTTCCTTGGTCGTCTTGACGCTCGGTTGTGGCTAAAAGTTCTTCGTCTGCCCATTTGGTGAAGTAATCAACTGCTATGATGGTGTATATCGCACCACCTTTAGGATCGACAAGAAGATGATTTCAGTGCCCCCAATTGGCAAACGGCTATGGACTAGCCATTTGAATAATTTCCATCGGTGTGGTTCTCGGCTTTTTTGCAAACATCTTGCACTCGTCGCATTGTCTAGCATGATCAACTGCATCTGGGTTGAAAGTTGGCCAGTAATACCTATAGCGGAGTATTTCTTTATCATGGTTTCCCCCCTGATGTTATTACCGCATTCTTCTTCATAGACTTTGCTCAAGATATCATCATGGGCGATACGCCGAAGCATGGGGATGGATAAACTCCTTTTGACACACGACCTATTCTTGGATGATTTGTCGTGAAGCTTTGAAGAGGATCTGTCGTTTTCCATTCCTCTGATTAGTAAGAATTCCCCATTGTAGATAGTCTTTGAAGGGAGTCAACCATGACACCTCTTCATTTTGTTCGCTGAGGTGTGTAATGATGTAATACATGAAGTCGGTTAGTGGCCCTTGGACTTGGTCGAGATAAGGAGCAAGACAATGCCCCCTAGCAAGATCAACTTCCTTAAATTTGTATACTACCAATCAAGAATCACAAAAGATATGTAAATTTTTCACTTCAAATCCTCTAGCAAGTTTGAGGCTGGCAGCCAAGGCTTCATACTAAGCATCGTTGTTTGCTATAGGTAAATCGAGTTTCAGGATGTTGCAAATTGATCGTTCCTCAAGGGTCATTATCATGACTCCTATGCCATAACACTGGTCATTGGATGCTCCATTCGCGTACATTTTCCATCTTATGGTTGGTTTCTGTTACTCTTTGAGCAGTCATCTGAGGTAGCGAATTTGGGTGTGAGGTCTGCTAGTTTCCGTCCTTGGATAGCCCTTCGAGGGAAATGAGTGATATTGGATTAGCTTAGTTTATTTAAGTAGTCTTTCAGACGTCTCAGGCCATTGTATGTCCTGTTGCAACGGCTGGTAGGCATAGGCGTTGATGGGGTGAGCCTAAAAGTAAGAGTGGAGCTTTCATGATGAAATCAATAGATATTATGCTTGCTTTTGTAGCTTCGGGTTGATATCCAATGCATGGCTCGCGATAGTTAATGAAATCACATATACATGTCAGAATGGGTCCAAGGGAACATATCATCATTTATTCAGAAAAATCCAACTAATTCTTTTATCATCACTACACTGAGCTATGATCCGATATTTAGCACCCGGGATGGGGTCACCATGGCCGGCTGTAATGTCGACCGTCAGCTTAGCAGGTGCCATCCCAGATTCTTTGAGTACAGATGTAACTACTTTGCATAACATTCAATGTGAAATATGGTTGGGATGGCCAATGTTGACGGTTACTCTAGTCGAATCCTAGAGTCTTGTCATGAGTCATTAAGTCTAATAGTGAAGGACTCTGAATGCTCTAATAGATTATCAACGAATGGCCAGATCAGGCTTTAAAGCGCATCGAAGGAAATGTCGAGTGGGGGTCAGCCTCGAGTGGCGTGCAACTGTATAGGTGGATCTTGCTATGAGTTTGAATTTGCTTGTATATTCGAGTAACGCACTTTCTATTCAATGCATTCATGATCCTTTACCCGTCCTTCGGGTTGGAGTGAAAGTCAATTGCTCATGAGCTAAGGTGTCAATTCAATGATTCAATCTCTAGGCATCCTTTAGGTCGTCTCCTTGAGAAACTGTAAGCACTATATATAAGTTTTAATACTGAGCTATCGTAGCCAGTTTTAGGATGACCATGCGTCTTCTCCCAGTCTCGGGTTGATAAATGTACTGCATGGACGGTTAAGTCTCGTCCTAGCTATGTTCATGTTTTCACCTAAGTTCCAAAGACATAGAGGTGATCGGTGAATAGTCGGTTCACATTCATCTTGCTCCTCGCTCGTGCCCCCAGGTCTGGGGCATATACCGATAAGTAGGAAGGCCAGCCACGCCCACTTTAGCTTTACTCTCTTTCCTGTTGAATCGTGGGATCATGTCAATCGATGGGAGACTAGGTCTCACCTATCTCGGATTTTATCGTGGTTTTTCATTCCAAGAGGAATACTTCGATGCCACGTCAGTTTCAGGGCGTAATTTGGACAGTGGATGGTCATCTACGTCCACTTTGGTCATGCTCTGTAATCAGTTCTCGGGGTAAAGTTGGCTACAAATGCAGTCGGGTTATGCTCATCCAGTTTCATACTCCTCCTGATGAATCGAATGAGGGTGCTGAAGAATTTTTGACCAAGTATTCATGGTTTACCCTCCTTTCCACACTCTGGAGGTCATAGTTTTTCAAGAAACATCCGAGTCACATTCGTATGTGCTTGGTGCGGATCGGTATTGACCCTCGATCTGAGGTATGATATAGTCGATTGCTCGTAGCTTTGGATGCCATTTCGATTGGTTTTGTATTGAGGCTTCCCTGCAGTCGTTGCTTCAAGTTATAAAGAACGCCACGCTAGAGCTATAGTAAGCTGTCGTATTCAGCTTTTTAGTGATTTGTACCCATGCTCCCAGTATTGATTTGGCCAGGCCACTAGTTGGATGGTCGAACTCCATTCTTAGCGGGTTAATAATCCTTCGGTCGATTCCATGCCGAAGTTTGCGTAATAGAGAATGGTCGGAATCCACTAGTCTATTTATCGATGTTTATACACCACTCTGCATTCTGGTGACTTAGTGTTATTCTCCCTCCGGTTGATTCGCGCCCAATTTGTACTCATGCTTCGGTCCATGCTCCGGGGACTTAGAGATTTGTCGAACGGTTTATGCTTTAGTCCACAGTTCGAGACGCAGGGATTTTTGTCAACTCGCTTATACTCCAGTCCGCATTCTAGGATTTTAGAGTAGTCTAGTTCGCTTCTGGGATTTGGAGATTCTTCTCAAGTCTTCTATAATCTAGTCCGTGCTCTGGGGACTGAGAGTACCGTAGTCCGCCCTCTGGGGATGTAGAGGTTTTTTAAGCCGTTTATACTCTAGTCCGCACTTAGGGGACTTAGAGAACTCTAGTGCGCACTCCGGGGATGTGGAGGTTCTTAGGTCGTTTATACTCTAGTCCGCACTCAGGGGACTGCGTTTATACTCTAGTCCGCACTCAGGGGACTAGGAGCACTTTAGTCCGCACTCTGGGGACATAGAGGTTTCTGAGTCGTTGATACTCAATTTTTGTCAACTCGTTTATACTCTAGTCCTCACTCTGGGGACTTAGAGTACTCCCGTCCGTGCTCCGGGGATGTAGAGGTTCTTAGGTCGTTTATACTCTAGTCCGCACTCAGGGGACTCAGAGTACTCCCATCCGCGCTCAGGTGATTGGAGCGCTTGATGAAGACAAGTCCGGAACCTCCTCCTATACCGACGGGGGTTATGAAGTAGAAATTACAGGCGCCTCTAATCACACATCCGAATCGAGCATGAAGGAGCGGCTCGAGAAAGAGAAGGTCAGGGTCAAGGTCGAGCCCCGAGTTGTGGACTTGGACGATCCTTTGAACAAGCCGTTGAAGGTCATCCTTCCTTGCGGGTCCAAGCCTATGGAAGTTCTCCGTACTTCTTCAGTTGCTACCCCTCTATCAAAGAAGAGTACCAAGGGTAAATGCTATGGAGGGGAGCCATCCGGAAAGGAGTTGAAGAAGTACAAGAAGTGATTACTATCCTCGTTCAATGAGAGTTAGTTTAAGTCATGTAATTATTTTCATCTATTTCCTTAGTCCTTGTAAATAGAATGTCGACTCCGAACTTTGGAGAGGTTGTAATAGGAACTCATTTCTCATTAAAGTTTAGTTCCTTTTTCCGTCTTACAAAAGACTCTTATTGTTCAGTTTTCTTTGTGATTGTGATGTTGATCCAAGCAGTTGTGAGTAACATAGACTTCTCGGTCCATCTTCATATAACTCGGAAACACTTCGGGAGTTGTTGAACTTCCATTCTGTGCTTCGAGCACTTAGAATACATTCTAGCCTGTATGTCAGGGATTTGACAAATTCAAGTCATCTGTGTCATAGTTCATATTCAGGGAACTAGGAGATCCGAATTGCTTATATTCTAGTCCGCACTCTTGGGACTTAGAGTGCTCCAGTCCGCGCTCTGGGGACTTGGAGGTTCAAGTCAATTATACTTTAGTCCACGCTCTGGGGACTTAGAGTACTCCAATCCGCGCTCTGGAGATGTAGAGGTTTTTAGTCGTTTATACTCTAGTCCGCGCTCTGGGGACATAGAGTACTCCAGTCCGCACTCCGGGGACTTGGAGGTTTTGAGTCGTTTATACTCTAGTCCACGCTCTGGGGACTTAGAGTACTCCAGTCCGCACTCCGGGGACTTGGAGGTTTTAAGTCGTTTATACTCGAGTCCTCACTCTGGGGACTTAGAGTACTCCAGTCCGCACTCTAGGGACTTGGAGGTTTAAGTCATTTATACTCTAGTCCACGCTCTGGAGACTTAGAATACTCCAGTCCGCACTCCGGGGACTTGGAGGTTTTAAGTCGTTTATACTCGATTCCACACTCTGGGGATTTAGAGTACTCCAGTCCGCCCTCCGGGGACTTGGAGGTTTTGAGTCATTTATACTCTAGTCCACGCTCTGGGGACTTAGAGTACTCCAGTCCGCACTCCGGGGACTTGGAGGTTTTAAGTCGTTTATACTCGAGTCCGCACTCTGGGGACTTAGAGTACTCCACTCCGCACTCTGGGGACTTGGAGGTTTAAGTCATTTATACTCTAGTCCACGCTCTGGGGACTTAGAGTACTCCAGTCCGCACTCCGGGGACTTGGAGGTTTTAAGTTGAGAGCAGTCGTATTTCCACTCTTTAATTTGTGTACATCTACCGTATCGAGGCTAATGTTGTCGAATGAACAGTCGAACCACGTTTGCTCATGGAATGGGATTCTGCCCCCAGCATGAGGGATGAAATTCGAAAAATGGACGATCAATTCTCATCCGCTTGGTGATTATAGCTCTTCTAATCAAGTCAAGGAAGGAGGAATACGACAGACGGTTGGATCATATCCATGTTGGGTTAGATAGCCAAATCTCTAACAATTTGCTCCGTATCTCATTCTAGAAAACAGGGATATTAGATTGTTGAGTAGACAAAGTAAGTTGCACATGTTCTAAGGTGCAATCGTGCCTATGCATTGAGAGCGATGGTTAATGAGTAGGCAGCCCACCACAACTGTTTCAAGTCGGGCCTTCGAACAACCTTTTGTGTTGAAGGTAGGATTTGATGTGTAGATGATCAAATCACGTCCGCTCTGGACAGATCCCGGCATCACTAAGCTTCAGGAGGGGCATCTGTATTTTGTCCAACTTTGTTCTATGACTTGATTTGAGTGGGCGATCGAGCCATACTCATTCCAAGCCCTGTTCAGGTCTCTGAGTCAAACGTGGAGGTCAATGAATGGATGGTCAGTCATGTCGACTTTGTATTTGGGCTCTAATCGTGATGAGATTTTCAATCTCTAGTTCTTGGCCCCAAATTAAAGGCACATGATTGGTGATGAGCGATTGAATTATTCTCGTCTGGATGTAACTCCACACGTCCGATCATGGTCTGTGTGGGTTGGTTGGTGACCAAATCTGAGTATCCAATCTCCTGCATCGTTTTGAAAGTAGTTTAGTTCAAGTTAGTCGTAGTTCATAGAACAATTAAAATAGAAATGGAAATAATTGAAAGAAGATTATGATAAATCTCATTGATAAGTGAAGCAGCATCGTGCGCTCGCTATTCGACTTTTGCCCTTGGCTCCTTTCAAAGGGATGTTGGCCGTCAGCAGCCCAACTGATAATCATAGCCCTTTATTAATAGGCATCGGATATTCGCTGCCCGCCATTCTGCAGGAAATGTACATACTATTGAAGCTTTACTTTCTAGATCAGCTTTTCGATCACACCTCGGAGGTGTTAGTAATCGCCCGTGTTAGGATCAGTGAGCATTTGGGAATATACAACATTCCCCTGATTTTCTTTAGACTTTGGTGTACTCTCTCGAGGTTGGTTTCCAGTACCACTTCGAGTCGTGAGTCTTCAAGTAGAGGTTGTCAATTGAATCTTTCAAAGAGCATATGAGCCGAATTTTAAGGTCTTTTTTCGGCTACTAGGATCTACATCCTTAGCCAACGGGCCATCGTTGTTATTTTTCTTAGTCTGTTCCGCTCCTTCACACTTTGGTTTAGATTCATTTTTATCATAGAAACGATCCATGGTTGTAGGAGGCTCTCCAGGTAGCTGGCTTCCAAAATATATATAGATGTCGATTCTCCTCAAGGGTGATCAGTATGGTATCCCTTTGAGTGTATCGTTTGAGTAGCGGTAGTTTGTCCATTCCCTTGTTGTCGTTTAGAAGCTGTCGCTAGATCCTCTATGCCCTGGCCGACCAGGGGATGTAAGGGAAGTAGATAGGATGTTCCTTTATTAAGTTGAGTTTTGAATTCAATATTTGGAGGCCTCTTTTTTGGAAATTTGGGTCGTACCCGATTTTTTTTTTTTTTGAAAATAGGGGTCATTCGGCATTAGAGAGCGCTCGGCATTTAGAGAGCGTTCGGCCTTAGAGAGCGCTCGGCATTTAGGAACGTTCGGTATCCGAGAGCGTTCGGCATTAGAGAGTGCTCGGCATTCAGGAGCGTTCGGCATTGGTTCTGTTCGGCCTAAATTTCTATTCGGCCTTCTTTCTGTTCGGCCAAATTTCTACTCGGCCAAATTTCTGCTCGGCCCAATTTCTACTCGGCCAAATTTCTGTTCGGCCAAATTTCTGTTCGGCCTTCTTTCTGTTCGGCCAAATTTATGTTCGGCCAAATTTCTGTTCGGCCTTCTTTCTGTTCGGCCTGGAGATATGGTCGGCATTCGGATGTATGGATCGGCCTGGAGTGTTCGGCATACGCCTTTTCTGGGGCGATCGGCATACGCCTTTTTTGGAGTGTTCGGCATACGCCTTTTCTTGGGTGATCGGCATACGCCTTTTTTGGAGTGTTCGACTGAATTGCCTTTGGAGGAGGGTCGGCCTTTATTCAACTTGAGTGCAAACTTCAACGTCCAATCCTTAGATCTTGCGTATATCAGTGAATCCAATCCTTTCACATGAACACGAACACTTGATTAACTTACGGCTGTCAGCTTCCTTTAGATTTCTTTCAAATCTGAGTAGAATAGGAAGTTTTCTAGTAAACAACTGGATCTATCTCGCGAATATGGAAATCCACTAGTAGATGATGAGATCCAATCAAGCTGAGAAATTCAATTCTCGGTGAAAGCACCAAAATGTTAACACCAAAATTGGTCACTAACACCCTTGAGTAGAGTTATGTAGAGAGATTAATGAAGAGATTAAGTTAAAACAGAAGAATAGTGTAATTCAATGTCAAAAGAACAATAAAAACGAGAACACCAGATTTATAGTGGTTCGGTGTAACTGCCTACATCCACTTTGAGTTTGATCTTTATTACTTTCTCAATTACTTGAATACAGATACAATCCGTAAATCAATCACTTGAATACAATTTGAAATAAAAAGTGGAGAGTATCAAAAATGGCAGAGTCTCCCCAGTGTTCCTGGAAAAAGGTCTCCCTTTCACTGTGCCTATGCCCCTCTATTTATAGACGAAGGTGGGTTGGACTTCCCTGGTGGGCCTGTTAACTGAATAACTTGGTCCAAATGGAGTAAGCCCTATGTGCCGACCCAAATAGGCCGAACGACCAAATGCCGAACCTTCATCTTTATGCCGAACGAAGTGAGGCCGGACGCTCTGCGTGCCGAGTGAAATAGGCCGAACGGTCGGCATGCCGTGCCTTCCTTTCCAGGTCGATGGGTCTCTCTGTTGAATGGAGGAAGCGGGCCGAACGATGTTGGGATGCCGAGTGGAAGGATACGCCTTTGCCATGTAAGAATGCCGAGTGGAAGATATGCCGAGTGGAACTTGTGTGCCAGATGAGGAGCATGCCGAGTGAAAGGCTTGCCGTGTGAAGGGTTTGCCGTGTGAGGCGTGGATGCCGAGTGAAAGGATATGCCAAGTAGAGGGAATGCCAAACAGAGGACACACCGAGCAAAGGATATGTCGAGTAAAGAGCAGGCTGAGTATAACCCTTTGACAGCCGAACGTTCAAACGTGCCGAGTGCTCATTTATGCCGAGTACAACCCTGCATGCCGAACGTTCTAGTTGCCGAACGTGCTTTAGGTGTCGAACGATATTCAATACCGAACGTCGCTTTATGCCGAACGTCTTTCTAATGGGCCTGACAACTTGCTAACACCTCCAGGCTCTTCGAGGTCAAAATCTTGTCTAGCGCTAATAATAATGTCTTCGAGTGTCGTTTTGTAACCGGGCCAAAATGCCGGTTAACAATAATATAGTAGATAATAGTAATACAAATCTTCGTCTTCTTCCTCCAGAGCTAAATCTTCAAATCCTGAAACGCTCGGACTGACCTGAGAGAATTGAAAAGACAAAACACTCGAGTCAGAACTAAAAGATATTATGTAAGTTAAATTAATAGAAATAAATATGAGTGCAGTAACTCAAGAGATGCTCGGGATTTACATCTCCTAAAGATCCGTTAAACTATTTACTATATAGTATATTGCGCTATTATAATAGTGTCTAATTGTAAAATAAACTTACTTTTTAATAGCGTTAAGGGGTTACTCATATAGCCCTTAACACAAATAATGCCAATAGTCTATACAGTACCGTAATACCTCCTGATCGGGAGGCTAGCAGAGGATACTCCATAGGTACGACACAAATAGAAACTCGTACAAGGCGCGATAGGGTAGGTGACACGGCATAACTAGGCAATGCCAGGGTAGATATACCAATTACGCTTCCGGGTCGGTGGTAACACGTAGCGTGCAGCTACCGCCCACTTCGAGCCACACCCCCAAATAAAATCAAAAGTGGCCACCGAATCAATCCAAAAGTCAAAGTATAATATCGAAGGGATGTGTCCGATCAAAGGTGCTACCTTATTAACCTGTCGATCGCTCCTGTTTTAGCACCTTATGCCAACTCACGGGAGTCGGGTCTACGTATTTACCTTAAAGGAAACGCCACCACCATCCTACTTCATTCTGGAATCTCCACCGCGTACACGGTTGTTAAAGTGGTTTTCGGAGTTGGCAGAGAGTATGACAACTTCCGATCCCAGTCTCTTCAACAACCAAACATTATTATAACACCGCGGCCTTTAAAAATAGTTTATACTATAAAACTAGAATATAATTGTCCATTTCAAAAACCATAAATACGATATCATTTCCATTTCCAAAACAACTCATTTGATATTATTTTTATAAAACCCAAATCAATAATATCATTTCTTTCAAATATATTTCTTTTCCAAAATCATACTGCTTTAAAATTTATAATATCTGGAAACCAAACATTTGAATTATAATTTTCAAAACATAATACTTCGAAATTCATATCTTTAAAATCATACTTCTAATACTTGAATGGTTTGGATATTCAAACAATATATAGAATAAAATAGTTTGAATTTAAAACTACTTTATATAATAATTTCCGCGACTTCACAATTTTATTCATTTAAAATTTTAGGTCTAAACCCATTAAATTTAGATTCACTTTTAGTTTCAATAGAAGACTTCGATTTCAATATATTCAAACTTCAAGTATTTAAAATTTTCAAACTAAGGTTGGAAATCCTATTTAACAATTTATGGTCCTATTATTTAGTTTGAAACATTCACAAAATAAATCCATAAATAAAACTCAAATTTCTAACAATTAAATATTTCCTTCACTTTATTTATACTAGAAATATTCATTTAATTTATCTTGAATAAAATTCCAGTTATAAATATCATACCTTTAAAATTTCCAATTTTAATAAGTTTACATCAACTTACGGAGTTTAATTTTTAAATAAGCCCAATTCCAAATAAATTTCCAATTTATCTTCCAATCTTAATTTATTTGAATCATTAGAACTCTCTCTATATATAATATCTTAAACCTGTACTTAATCATATAATATAAATTATCAAACTCCATTATTCAATTATTCATTTATATTCAACTGATTTATACGTAGCTTAAATTCAAAATTGAACTATATATATATAATAATATTTATAAAATATCAAAATTTAATAAACCGTATCCTATCCAAACCACAGAAATCATTTTCAAAATAATTATATATATACCGACGGTGTTTGTATAAAATTTTCTATCCTATGGTCAAGTGATATGGATATTTATCATTTCAATCCGTAATTTAAAAATAAAAATGCGGTTGTATATCATTTCAAACCGCAATCCCAAATGAAATGAAAATGCATAATAACTTGCAGTTTATATAATATAGAACACATCATCCATTCACCTAATATCAAACATCAACCAATTTATTGAAATCATCATCAATTTAAACAGACATTAATAGAGCATATAAAATATAACAGGTACCAACGAACAGTTTATATTCAAAAAAAAAAAATAACCGTTTAACTAGCAGTTTATATGCAAAAATAAATAAATTTAACTATCAATTTATATGCAATAATAAAACTAAATAACAATTTATTTTAAATAAATGCAATCTAACTGAGATGATGAATAAAATATGCCAAACAGTCATTAATGAATTTCTACTCATATCATAAATCAATTTAACAAACATAAGAAATTTTAGAAGTTGTGAGTGGGTTAAAACACTCATCTTTTGAATTTAAATTGAATTTAAATCCAATTTAAACCCAAAAATTTGACCGTCTCCAAATTCGCCCAAACCAGCGTCAAAGTGTCCGGGATCTCAATACGAACCTAGCGGAGAAAACCGCGCATGAAACAGAGTTCGTATGTATGAGTTATGATTATTAAAACTAATTGAAATCGAGATTTACAAAAATAAATTAGACAAAAATGAAATACCGTGCCACATCCACTCTTCCCACGTGAAAAATACGTATGCTTCTTCTTGATTGCTAGCTTTGTTCCATAATTTTTCTTTTATTTCGATTTACTTTAATTTTCCTCCTTATTATATGAATGTATGTATTTTTAAAAGGTTTGGAAAAAAAAGATTTGAAAAAGAAGAATTGAAAAAAAAAGGATTAAAATAAGAACTGAAAATGGAAGAGAAGATCTAGATTTGAAAAGAAAGAAGAAAGTTTGAAATAGAAGAAAATTTGAAGAAGAAGAATATTTGAAGAGGAAGGAAAAATTAAAATGAGAGATAATAAGGAGATTTGAAGAAAAAAAAAGGAAAAAGAAGAAGAAGATTAGAATGGAGGCTGTGGTTTCATTTGCGTCATATCTTATTTATAAGGTTAGAGTTAGGTATAGGGTCAAAGAGATTTGAAAAGAGAGACCGCTATTAATTAGAAATAAATGAAATAACGTTTCAGAAAATGAAGTTGGAAAAATGAATGGAAAGAAATAAAGTAAATATGAACAAACTTTTAAAATTCAAATTTCAAAACAATCGTTTACTTAATAAATTTTGTTAACCCTAAACATACCGAAATTAACATCTTTTAAAGGTTTAATTAACACACAATAAATGAAAATAAATTCTCCACCCAAATTTGTGTCATAAATTAAAAGAATATGCAGCATTAAGAAATCTTCATTTCTCCCTCTTTGTGATTAGATTGAAAATTAAACAGCATGTTAACATATATGTAGTAAACTAGCATTAAATTTTGTTTAACACAAAACGTGCATTTTTTTGTTAAATCTATTAGTTGCAACCACCGTTTCTTTCCTTTTAATTGAAACATTTGAACTACATTAATTGCAATCACTTACAAAGTTAAATTTTAAAACAGACAATTAAAATGCATGAAAAAAATAGAAAAATTGTTTATACACAAGAGTAATAAATAACTTACTGAAATATATTATTTTCTTATTCTTGTAATCAATCTGTAAGCTAAAACACAGTTCAAATAAACATATATTTCTTTTTGTAAAATCAATCATTCTATTCTATATTTTAATGAAATTAGACCTACATTCATAAATGAAACATTCATTTATTTGACGTAAATGTTCTTTTTATTAAATCAAACTTTCCTTATTTTCACAAAACATAAGCTGCTTTTAATTACACCTATTAATTTACAATTAGTATTCTCTCTCCTATTAATTAGAAATTTTCAATTGCATTCATTTCAGTTGATTAAGTTTCAAAATGGACTAAATGAATGTAATGAGAATTAAACAATTTTTCCTATCTAATAGTAACTTAAACATATTTACATTATTGGATACAAATAATAATTACACATTTCTCACTAAATAATAGTTACTCATCTCTACAATCAATCTTTCAGCTAATAAACAAATGTTTACTCCTTTACTAAACTTATTCATTTTTGTTCTTTTTGATTTACACTCCTACTATTAAATCAAAAATACCTTATGAAATTATTAACATAGGTTTCTATCTTTTTATTTCATAAATCATTGCCTTGTAAATAAAGTTTACATTTCTATACCTTTTATTATGTTGACACTGCAATTATTGTCTTATTCCATATTAATGTAAAATTTATTTACGTTCAATTGCAATATATCCATTTATCATAATATAAACTACAATAAATTGATCAAACATGATTTCCATTTTTATTCAAATCAATAGTCATATTATGATTAAAATTTTCATTGGTTACATCCTATTGAATTAACATTCTTCGATTACCAATTTAATCTACATTAATTGCACAAATTAAGTAAAACAAATTTTATGAACTAAATAAATAGGTAACTTATAACCATTGTTACCCTTAACTTTTAATTACATTCAAAAGTTCATTAATTACAACAAATGTTCAAATCATCTACATAATTCTAATTTCATCTTTTATTTGTGTTAACTATTTTATTTCCATTATGCTGAGATTTAGTCACTTATACACACTTAATATTCCAATTCACTTATTTATATTGGTTTCAATTTTTTTTATGAAATTAATTGCCATTTAGGCATATAATTAACGTTTCTATTGATTTTACATTCAAATTTTTTCAGTTATTATCTTAACTTACATAAGGTAATGTTTAATTACATTTAATTGCTATTAATTAAATACATTGGTAACGAACAATAATTGTCACCATTATACATTTTATAACATTTGTAAATTTATTCTTTACCTTTTACATCCCACTATAATCAATGCACACGTTGATACAACACATATTATAATCCCTTATACAATACTGATCTTATTCAATTACCCTTAACTATCTATTTTATACAATAATTAAATGTTTACATTTGTTACTTATTAATTTTTTTTAACCAAGCATAGCATGTTTAAATACAATGAATTGGAATTTCATTATGATTGTTGATAATTAGCTTGTATTAATATTGTTTCACTTTAATTTAGTTATTATTCTATTATTAAATTACAACATTTTATTTCTTTCAAAATTAACTCATAAAATATTATTAAATTAACAAAATTTAAACATCGAAAATTTATGGGTTGTTACCATGGTTGCGCGTGAGAGATCTTTATAAATATTGGGAACAACCAGGTTGATGACATATTGGTACTATCTCGTCAGGGGTTGGCCGGTCCTTTTTATTTAGTGGTGTAATGTTTTTTGAAAGATAGTCCCTTACCTTGCCCTTTGTTGAAATCCATTCTCCAATAAGCGCCTTCAGTTTTTTATTGCATGCCTATTAGTATTGTGATGTACATGCATTACAACTACTTGATTATTGATATTTTAAAACTCATAAACATTATTATAATATCATTGGATTTATAATATGAAATGTTTTGGTTATCATAAGGCAAAAACCCGTTTGTCTTTATGTGCGACATGGCCTTATGAAATACCTTTTATTTTCAAAAGGTTTCTCAAATATAGAAATCGATATGACTAATTTGATTGAGCTTTCTCACGGTGGTTTACCAGACAGATCCAACCGTTATTTTCTTATAATGCTTGGGTCAGCCCGAGCATATTTTCTAGATTTAGCTGGATGCTTGAGAGATTTCAAAAGACGAGTTGGATCCTCCATGATGTACTCTCGTATCTTATATCTTCTTCTTTTTTTGTTTGTTTTATTTTTGTCTGTATTTACCAGCAATCGTAAGGACGGGCTGTTATAACTGTTCAGGTTGATAATAGGTTAGTGTACTCTAGTAACTGTATATTAAAGTTCTTTCTTTTATAAGGATCATTGCTATTATATATTTTTCGTCACGATGTGAGATTCTGTTCTGTCTTTTCTTTCTTTAACCGATAATGACCTACCTTTCGGACACTTAAATGTCGACACATGAATACCGTGGATGTGTTAAATGTCGTCTTTAGGTATAAGAAAGACAGATCATTACAGGTGGTATAATTCGTGCTTCCTTTTCAGTTTTCAGTGGACTCAAAAAAACTTGAAATATAACTTTAAAAAAAAAATTCAAGCATTACTTGAAAAATCTTAAGTTTAAAATGTTAAAATCTCAAAACCTTTTCTTTTCTTTATTTCGAAATAAAACATCTTTTTCAATAATATATATTAAATCATTTAATATATATATATATATATATATATATATATATATATCAAACCATTTTTAAAAACGCTTCAATAAAGGTTAGAAAGATATTCCAAAAGGACTGAAGAAGAAAAACCAATTCTAAAATCATTTTATAAAATTTGAAAATAGTGCTGCAAAAGTGTCGTTAAAAAGAGTATGGAAAATTCCTTTAAAACGATTCTTTTCAAAATGGAATTTTCTCTATATTTTTACAAAGTATGAATAATATATTTTATTTTTAGAATAATATATTATGATTCTAGTATGCATTCAAAAATATTTAGGGACTTTTGAAGTCAAAAAAACTCATTTGAAAATTGTTGTATAACTTGACTTTCGAACCGCAAAAACACGACCAAATCCTTTCCATCTTTTAAACACTTTTGGGTTAGGTGTTATAACCTTTTTCGAGCCATCAAAATAGTTCAAACAACATTTAAAAGCGAAAAAGGTCGACCAAATATTTAATGATGCAAACACAAGTGTAAGAGAAACTAACAAAGATTGAAAAAAAAGATTTCTTAAATGTCGATATAGCAATAGTCGCCATAACGACGCTTTCACAAACAACCAATAATTCACATATATATTTCAATTAAACTTCAATACAAGCAACATCAGTAAAATGTAAATCAATATTGATGAGAAACTCCTTAGGGTGTCTCTACAACAGTCCTCTATAAATCTCATTACTCATATGTGTATGTTCTTCGAAATGTTCCATAGCGACCTATTTCCTACGAAAACACTGCGACTTTCTCTTGCTTTTTATCCCCTATAAAACGATGGTTACTTGTTCCTTCCACTTACAAACGGAAACAAATCCAAATAAGCAATATACAACAAATCGAAATAAGCAATATACACAAGTATAAACTATATAAGCAACAATTTATGTTTTAATATTTTATCAAATTTAAAACTACTTTAAAGTGAGATTAACTCTTTCCAAAGCTAAACTTCAAACAAAGACATAAGCTTCCCTCCTTAACCTAGAATTGACCAAAGCAACCTCCCTTTCTAGCCTTAGCTCGATCAAATCCTAGAAACTCTCCCATAATGCTCACACACTTGGTCAATTTGAGGTATTTAGGTTTCAAAATTTGCGGCTTTTGGAATGGTGGAGATGTTTGCAATATTATTCTAGGTTTATTTAACATTTTAGAGAAGAAATGAGTATGTTTTTATAAGGTTTTACTTTAGATATTTTTATAGATATAAGAAAGAAGAAGATAAAGAAATGAGAGCAAAAGAAATGGAAAGTGTAAAATATGAAATGAAGTAAGGTGCTTCTTTTATAGAATTGAAAATTTGGCAAATGACATCCGTTACCTCTTAGCCAAATTACCCTCCTAACCTTAGATATTTCAACTACCTCATCATACATCCAGTACTTGCCATCAAATCACATAAAAGGGAGCAAAAGATTAGTAAAAGTCTTCTCTTCTTATTTACCTTTTGGAAAGTGATTAATGTTAATAAATTTAGCTAGTGAATTAATTATTCATATACGTTATATGTATGTTATATGTGTGCTAGTGTTTGTGCAATAAGTTACAACAACTTTTGTTCGATAAAAAGTCCAAAATTTGGAGAAGAAAAAATTTGGTTATATTTTCAATCTATCACCGAACTATTTATTTATGTAAAAAAAATTACAAAATGAGTTTACCGTTATTATTTATTAATTAAAAGGAGTTCAATTATGATATTAAATCCATTTAATTAAAATTAAATTCATAATTCAATTATTTAAATAATCCCTATATTTGAATATAAAGCGTTTACATTTTATTAGGATATTACATGGACCGATCCAAATAATATATAAATAACACATGAGTCAGACTATATCTAAATTAAGAATCGATAATATATGGAATATAATATAAACAAGTAGTAGTAATAATATGATAGCATTGCTAGAGATACACAAGTCATCATTCAACATGTCAATATGTGTATATACTAGTAAATGTATACATGTAATATGTGTATAATACCATGGATAATCAACCGATGTGCTCATCAATGTGAGGACTCTTAAGTCACGACATCACTCTTGCCCATATAGCTAACATACTAGTGGCTTAGGTGACACATGGATATAGGAGTAGCATAAAGCTATATAATATAGTTCACAGATCTGAAATGTGACCCCACGATCAAGTCGTTGGGGTGTATTCTAGCCATCTGATCCTCTCCAACAAAAATAATATGAGTACATCGTAATACTAGCATATAGAATTAGAACATATAGACATGAAGTCTTTCTCGTCGTTTGGCACAGAGCCATACTCACTAAATATAGGCACATAGCCATATATCACAAGTGTATCACCTACACCATCCACACTATTTTTGTCACATAGGTGTCATCTATTTGCAATGAATAATCAAATAAATATCACAATAGTGTCCCATACCACTGAGTGATACTCAAATGTTTATTCGCTGCTAATAAACTACACTCATCACTGTACTATTCGATATAACGAGTCCAAAGAACAACTGGAGAAATATTACCGGGAGTCCCACACCAGACGGTATTATAGCTCCGTTTATTTAGATTTCTCATCACACAGAAGAATTATCACAAAATCACACAGAAGGGTGCCATCACCGTATCATATCAAAATCATCAATCCAATCCATATCAACGATGAATCACCTACGTCATCTAAATCAGTAAGAGACAAGAAATTTTAAGTATGGTGTAAAATCATATTAATAGTGTGTGTGTATTTACAAGGAAATTTTTATCTAAATTTATTATATAAGAATAATACTTTAAAATACTTGAACCTTAATTAATAGTGATTACTTGTTTTAAACTAAACATATATATATATATATATATATATATATGCTTCAAAATAACTTATATTTATTTCTAACCGTAGAATATAATTCAAAATCTTCACTTAATATTCAAGCTAATTAAAATAAAACATTTTCCTATAAATCATTCTATATTTGAAATTCTTATATTATAGAAAAAGAGATTTGTATATGTCCAAAACATATCCAAAATTGTTTAATTATTTCATAAAATAAAATTATATATTTTCCATGGATTGAAACTTTTTCGATAATATTCAATAACCATTATAATAAAAACCACTAAGAACAATATTATTGCTTTCATTTTATATTGTATAAAATATTAATATATTATATTTTCCCTTAAAATAATTTCAAAACTTATAATATTGATTTCAAATAGAATTTTATAACCAATAGAAATCTATATTTATACTTATAATCAAAATATATTTGTAAATTTGAAAATAGTTTTATTTAATAAAATTCAGTGAAATTTTCATAAACCGCTTTTAATAAAATTTAAGACCCTTAAATAATTTTCAAAGCTTTTCAAACAGCTTTTTAAAAATAAAAAAATCAACTGAACATTCAGAACATATATTGTAAAGCAAAATCCTCCAAATTCATCAATTAATATATAGTATATCGTGTGGCTCAAGTCGGATTACATCGAACTCCGTCCATCTAAAAAATGCACACAATATTTAAATAAATTACACAAATTGAAGCGCAAATGGATAACATCTTTTTTGCATTTTCAACAATCCAACATACACAAAATCCCTCGATATAATCTAACATCATTTTTTTTAAACCCAGGAAATCGGTGGACCGGTAAACTCTTGAGGAGGGTATAGTAAAGCTGTCCGCTGATACAAGCCCCTATACCCTCGGGTAAATTTATATAGAATAGGGAAGCGCATGATGGAATCGAACCCGAGTCCTTTTAACAGAATCCAAACCTCCTTTCTACTGCGCTGCACCCATGGACATCCAACATCATATTTAATATCGCACATTCAATCCAAAAGTCGAACAAAACCTCATCTAAAATAATTCAGTCAATATTCCCAGCCAATTCAACTAAGCACTATGATTAATCAACATATCTCATGTCAGATGAACGCTCGAAAGCAAGTTTCGAACTTGTGACATGCTGCATCAAAGCCGAATCAATTAACCACTTGGACAAAGATGCTTGTCATGATATAATATATTTATAGCAGGTAACAAAATAAATAGAGTTGTGAGTGAGAAAACTCACCAGATCGCACACTCAAGTTATGCTGCACTTCAGCCTTCAGTACACCTTCATCAACCGCCTACCATCACCTTCTCGCATCTAGTATCACTCGCTGCACCGCTGCTCCGAGCTCAACACCACCTAATATGCACATCCCTGGTCCATCTCCAATTTGCAACTACACTCCCTTTAACTCCACCTGCTCGACTATCATCACTCGCCTGGCGTTTCTGCCAGCATCTATGATGGCACTCTTCCCAACATAACAGCCATCATAAATGTCTCCTCACCATCGCATGCAACCCAAGTACTCGCGCTTGTCACTTGATCCACCTCTGCCTGCATCAGGTCGCACAACCTATCGCGTGCGTTCGATTCTATTTATTTAAATTTTCTTTTAGAGGATGTCGCAAATTTTTTTTTATTTGGGGTTCTACGGCTGAATTCAAAATGAAGAGGGAACAGGTTCAGGCTTGTGAAAAATGATGGGCGTGTGTTCCAGAAGTATGAAGAGATTAAAAGAATTTGGGTTGGGCTGAAATATTAAGCTCTATATTGGTTTGGGACTTTAATTCTAATCCATTCTAGTTTTGTCTATTTCATTTCTTTTCTTTTCCCAATTCCTTTTAATTCGAATGCAAACAAATTTTGATTTGATTTAAACTAATTTACATTTCATTTTACTAAATATATTTCAATAACCGCCCATTCAATTCGTTTGTTAAATTTCAATATATTAATTCGTTTGTCTACTTCATTTGTCTATTTCAATATATTACTTGAAAAGAATTTATTAATTTATTTCCATTTATCAAATCAAAATCTTATATTAAATAAAAAATTTATTAACTAAAAATTTATTTATAGTTTATAAATTATCAAATATCAAATTCAAATAATTTTATTTTAATTAAATTTATTTACTTATACGGTGTAGAATGCGGGGTTGTTACAAACTCTCCACTTATGAAATTTGCGTCGTCGTAATTTCTTATAGGGGACGTCAAATAACTCTTATCCTGACTTTTCTCATATATAACACTCTTCTATCAAACTCAACTACTCAACTCTCTATGTGGCTCTAACACTCCAATCTCAATTTATCGTATGTTATTTTAAATAGATTTAATTTGCGACTTTCTATTTTTCATATATGACAAACATTGTGATTTTTTTTTCCAAGTATCAGATTTTTTGAAAAATTTCGACCTAGTCTCCTTTATCCAGAGTGTGTTCTGAAAATTCAAAATAGAAATAATTACATGATATACATCTCCAAAGGGGCGTTCCGAAACACGTGAAAATAAGATAATAACACAACATATCTCGTAACTACGTACAAAACATGCCTTTATATTAGTAATTTAAGTGAACTATTTCGCGTTTATGCGAGCAAAAGCGAGCTAAAGCCACCAACTAGTCTATATATACTCTAGTTGTACCTATATTCAACTTAACTTTAAAGATTAGCTTAATATAAGGTGATATACTAAGTATGCATTGATATAGCTTAAATAAAACGATAAGCACCATTGTACAAGTGGTTAATTGAATTGGCTTTGGTGCAAGAGGTCATAAGTTTGAAACTTGCTTTTGAACGTTTATTGACATGAGATATGTTGTCCCAATGATTTGTTGTATATAAAGTACTATTTAAAAAAAAATAGCTTAAATAAAACGCAATTTTCATGTTTAATCACTTTCCAACAAGTTTTCAAATCGCAAAACGACTAAATCAAATTATGGTTTCTAAAAGTAAATTATTATATAATGTGTTAGCATTTTATAAAAAATCTTTCAAATTACAAAAATATCAAGTATAGGGGTTTTCTTACAAGTATATATACCAGACTTTTTTTAAATTTTAAACATAGGCCCACAATATTGGTAATTAGCTTAGTAAACCTTAAAATTTTGCAAAACACTTTAAACAAAAGTTGTTTCTTAAATTTTAGGCTTTTCGAAATGATAAAAATTGTCCAAATCACATAAACCATTTGAAAGTTATGACAATATGAACGATGTATTGAATCTCAGACCTGAAAACCAAAAATACAACAACAAAACAAGCACAGCACATAATATACACGTTGAATTAACTGACACACATGCATGCCTATACCTACACACGCTAAACTTAGACACGCTCACACAAACCTACACACACTCACACATAACAACACACACACAAACACAACAATCAATATAATATATATACATGGATATAAAAGAACATCTATTCATATATTAAAGAAAGAACATAGCATAATTATTTAGGAAATTTTGGTGCCCAATCCATTTCATTACATGTAAACCATATTTTATGTTTAATAACCAGTAAAATGAAAACCATCTACTTGAGAATTAGGGTTACTAGAACTGCACAACGATGGAAAAACTGAAACCGACCGTTTGATTGTATAATTTCGAACAAAATATTTATTGTAATTTTTTATTAATTTCAATTGAATAAAAATCATTGTATTAAAAAAACAAACAGAATTTACAAATTTAAAATTTAAAATTTGAAGTCGAAAAGTTTGAAATTTGAATCGGAATTTTGACAAGCTTCAACATAAAATAACAATTTTAATTGTTCACGTGAACTTTGCTTCTTCTTCTTAAGATAATAATTTTAACGTTATCTAAAGAGATGCCTCATTGTACTTGTTAGCCATGCTTCTTTGGAACTTACCTTCATTGAAAATTTAACAAAAAAGAAACAGAAGATTGTTAGGAGAAAATATAAACCATCATCATTTCATCAGTAAAGAAGAAACATAAACAGGGCTTTTTCTTTTTACAAATCTTGAAAATTAAAAATATGATTTACACATTAGAAAGGCAAATCAATTAAAAAATTCATTGTCTGCTTTTTTCTCAGTGACATTATTTCGATCTGGTAACAAGATTCACATTGGGTATAGATTGATTAATATCTACAAACTGATCTCTATGCATGCCCACCTCATAGCTATATGCAATTGCATAATCATCAACATTACAAGTGAATAGCATGAGTGCCATTCTGCCATCAAGAGTCATTTCCATCAACATCTGAATGCGAATAGTTAAAAATTTGATCTTAATTAGACACTGGCCACATGGTATGATCATATCACCATTCCCATGAGATTGTTTTTATACACTGCCAGGTGCCACAGGACAACATCAAGTTTGTTCATAAGGTTATGGTAACAGTTAACAAGATCAAGAACAATGCAATAGCAGCCACAAGCTCGATCTCATACGGAAAGAGCATAATAAAGTCAAATTGCCAGTCCCTTGAGCTCTTCACTGTTTAGACTATAATGTGCTTTTCCAAATGAAAGCAATTATGTAAATTTGCTGGAAGATGCGTATATTATAGAATAAAATATAAGAATTCGTGCACACAGAGAAGTAGTGAATGGAAATAAAGTCGAGAAACGAAGTACTCTTTTGGCTTGTTATGCAGTGGAAAAGGTAACCTGGCCAAATCCCTCGAGACTGCCATCTTGGTTTGTTGCCACTTGAACTCCACCCACTTCCTCATTCTAGCAAAAATCTCCGATCTAAGAGGCATAATATTATGATATTGAATTAAAAATAAAACACTAGCAATGACATGTTTCAAAAAAGAGAAGCAACACACATATCCTTCTCTCCTGCTTTAAATGATATATTTCCAACAATGACTAATGTGCTTTAGGCTGCATATATAAGAAAATGAACAAAAATAATGAAATTACATGCTTTTAGCATAAAAATGTTTAAATAACACATTAGCTCTTTGATTTTCTCTACCTCCTTTTTGTCAAATTTGTTTGGAGCTGCTGATGGTGCATCCTTTGTTTCAGCATCATTATCTTTCCTAGCCGGAAGTATTGTTCAAATGGTGGCAAGAAATCTAAGCCCAGATAATAAATGTAATTATAGAGGATATGTATCTCAAACTTCAAGATGGCGTAATCAATGTATTATCACCATACAAAGTTTGAACATATTGAATTTTTAATAAGAATTTTTTTAAGGAAGTTGCCTCATGTATTAACAACACAATACCCTCGGAAACCCAATATAATAAGAGATTGAAAATGTGGATTGATGAATTCCGTATAATTAATTGATACCACTCTAATTATGGAACCTTTATTAAATTCAAATGACATTATAACCAAAGAAACCAGGTATTCCCAATATTTTTCTTTTACAAAACAATTTTGTTTCTCAGCGGATATATATATATATATATATATATATATATATATATATATATAACACAAACATATAAACATTTTTTTAAGTAATTAGAACATGTTAAAGAAATAGAATGATAAATCTCAAACACTTGATTAATAGAAGAACCATTGATTCGGAAGATGGTGGAAGGAAGATAATTAGTACAAGTGACGATGTGTAGCATTTTTAGCCATTTTATATCCATATCGAGAATAAATCTCCAATAGAATAATAAATCTCAAACACTTGATTAATAGAAGAACCATTGGTTCGGAAGATGGTGGAAGGAAGATAATTAGTACAAGTGACAATGTGTAGCATTTTTAGCCATTTTATATCCATATCAAGAATAAATTTCCAATCTTTTCTTTAAATACCGATAACTAACTTAATATATATGCGCGCGTGATGCACGTGTGTGCATGCACGTGCGTGCGCAGACATAGTTGCACCTAGAGCTTACCATAGTCAACATGACAAAATATGGTGCGGTAACACACACATGCACATAGAGTAAGACTTGATTCGTTACAGCTAATTGACAAATCAAAAAGTTCATGTTCGAATTCATGATCAATACCTTGAATTTCAATGCTTTCTTATTTTCCTTTTCTGAATTATTTTCTATAAAAGTGGTCGGAAACCATGTTCTGAAGAAAAAGTATACTGTAATAAAAGGTTCATACAAGACAAGAGCCATTTGACAATGCCAAAATCCTTAAAACTTAAGCATAGAAAAGAAAACTAAGCATCAATAAGAAAAAGCATATTGCAATACCAGCACCATGTTTTACGTTTTCTGTTTTGCAAGAAATTAAATTTAGGAGTGAATGATCTACTTTTTCCTAAAACATTAAATGGATGGAAAGAAAAACCATGGCTTCATGGTGAGGTAATCGAGACAAAGCAATATAAAATAAGAATGAGTGTAGTCTTTACTTAACCTACTCCAATGAACCATAAATGTTTCAAATTTGGTTGATTAATCATAATATAAGATATATAACTTTATTAACATAAACAAGTAAAAGAAGTAAATTCTATTATTTTATAAATCATTAAATAGTTGTAATTCAATCTTGACTTAAAAACTTTGTAGTTACATCCAAATAGAAATAAAAAGGATTTACAAATCGTATATCAAAATCCAAGAGAAATAACAAGAAAACACTAGTTGAGAGAAATAAAAACTCAAATTTTGTATGCACATGGCCATAGTGTTTGAAATTTAGCTACTTATCATTTAAGTGCACCAAAGCAAAAAATCAAACTAATATATAAAACTAAATGCTACATAACAAAGTAAAAATTACAACCTAAATCGGTACCCCATTTTCAGTCAGTTTCTTAACAGGGAAAATAACCAAACTACTACTTAGGAAAAAGAACGAAGCAATGGACATCCTCATACTGCTCGAGTTTACCACCGCTCATGGCACATGCTCCTATACCTTCCATTACCCAATGCCTACACTATACACATAGTACAATGCTTACATTAAAAAGAATAAAGTAAGTGATGTCTTGCATTTGCAAAATAAATACCTATAACTGGTCTTCTATATTAATAAGCAGTAGGAAGAAGGTTGACTGAAAACCATCGCCCCTGTTGAAGTATTTGTAATCCAGACACGGTATAGTCCTGAAGAATGACGGTGAACGCATTTGGGTCTAAATGAGCTTGCAACCGTTATGTCAGTTTGGGTTCCAGGCTTTTCAGGTAGTATTTTATCGCCATGTGCTGCTCTTGCTCTCCCAGGACTCTTCCCATGTGCTTCTCTTCTAGTCCTAAGCTTTGGGACATCAGTCCCACTAAGCGAAAGCCGAGTAGCCGTGCTTCTCTACAATATTTGCTTGCCACTTCCCTTGATCCATGCAATTTCAAATGTAGTACATGCATTTAGTTCTTTTATATTTTACCACGTATGAAATGATATGATAATTGATAGAAATCTATTTAGAAATCAATTTGCTTACCCATTGTATTCAACTTCCAATAATATATATCATCAAATCAACTGATTTGCTAAAACAAAGGTAACTAAATAAATATTTCCCAAATAAATATATCGTCAAATCAGAGAATAAATGCAAAAAATATTCTAACGTCTAGAATATATGTAAAATATATTCTATCACACCGCCTCTGTTGAAGCGGGAGGTTCTCGTATGCTTAGACTGTCCCTGAAATCATTAAATAATACGCGCGGAAGGCCTTTTGTAAAAATATCAACAATTTGGTAACGGGACGGTACATGAAGCACACGCACTTCACCACGAGCTACTTTCTCACGGACGAAATGAATATCCATCCAATGTGTTTAGTGCGTTGATGCTGAACAGGATTGCCGGATAAGTATATAGCACTCACATTATCACAATAAACTAGAGTATGTGCATGTGTATCACATTGACACAATTAAGATAAGTCAAGTGAGGAATTTGATAATCAATATTTGGCTTCAGACCATATGTATAACCATATATGCAACAGTACACAAATTTATAACCAAATAGATCGAAAATTATGGGTTTCTTAATTCACATATGCGAGAATAAAAAATATGGTACGCAATTTTTTATGCGAAATCTTAACTAAACAAAAGTTAATAAATAGCAACTAGTGATTTTAATACTGAATCGAGCAGCAAATAAGAACAATTAACCATCCAAGTGCAAACAAATATTGGAGTCTATTGCCTTCCAAACCAAGGAAATAAGAGCATACCACAAATAGAAGTCCCACCATTACCAATGTTCAATTTCTAACTTATGGCAAGGCTATGTACAAAATTATATAAGTAAACATAAATCATATTAATTAAATTAGATCTATACAATTAACCAAACTAGATCCATACAAAAAAAAGCTTATAGAATCTACGTTGTATTATATGAAAAACTATGCATCCGTGAAAGGAAGATCCAATTTTTTTCTAGCGAAAGACAAGAGGTTGATATTTGTTAACTTAAAACAAAATTATCGATGTCATTTGTTTAACATCAGATATCTTGATTTTTTTTATAATTTTAATATTTATTATGTTATTGTTTATTACACAAATAAATTTTAATTTATGTTAATAGAACCTTTCTTCATTATTACGATTTTTTTTTAATTTCACAAAAAATCAGTTCATTTTTAGTACTTGTATAAAATGTAAAACATTTAATAATAAACTTCAAAAGTTTATGAAAAACCACTTCTTCTTTAAATGTTCAAAGCTTACACTAAAGTACATTGAATATTATGAATTAATTTAGATATCAAATTGTCATAATGCATTCCTAATAAGATAATATCAAAGTCGTTGCAATTTGACTAAATCCTAAACCAAATTATCAAAACTAGCTATTATTTCCATTATTTTTTCAATCAACTGTGAAATGAATTAAGTATAAAAATACAGTATATGATACCTGAGTTAAATTGGAGGTGGTGAGGATACTGCGGCTTCAGGTACAGTAAGGCGGTCCTTGCATTTGGTGGTGAGATGAGGTGCAGTCACAAAATTGATTTGAGACTACGCAGTAGACAATTAGGGTTTTGAACGCCCTAATTTGGGAGTTGGGCTGCTTGATTTCAGAGTTTGAAGGGGAGACTAGAGCGAGGTAAAAGGACGAAAATATATTCTCGAGGAGACAGCGGAAGACGAGGGTTGCTTGTTTTTTGGGCTTCACATAATTTGATTTTGATCACTGTCGCAAGCCTCCATACGGGTCGGTTTGATCATCTTAAATTTAGGTGCAAATGTTTGTCTGTCTTAAAAAAAATTATCAATTCTTTGTTAATAAAATTCAGTTTTGCATAAATACAGTAGAAACATGCAATAAAGAACCTCCAACTGTACTGAACAGTAACCGATAAGTGCTGCTACTGAAGCAGCAGTCGAGTAGTTGTTCCTGCCTTCAGTAGCAGCAGTCGAGTAGTTGTTCCTGCCTTTTAAGCAGCTTTTTATTATTATTATTTTCTAATGTTCTACTGCATTATATCAGGCCTGTTTGGTGGAATTTTGTGATTTGATTTTGTTTTCTCCTTTAAAATGGCTGCCATCCCATTTATTTGCAAGTGCCCTAGAGCCAATAACAGCAGCAGGAACTTGTTAAATAGACAAAGCTTGATTGTTTACGCAGCATAGTTATTATTTTGTCAACTCTCCACACTATATTTAATTAGTTGCCACTTGATGAAATAAAGTGGAAAATTGTTCCATCTTCTATTATGACTACATTCTGGTGCACATCGTTTGATTAAACTATTAATACAAGTATATGATTCTGCAAACTTATCAACAAAAGGACATACTGCTATTTTCGCATTCCCAGTAATGTGAATAGATTAATTCTTAAAAAAAATCAAAATAAAATTGCAATCAATAGTAGATAAATTACCAAATAGTCACATAGTCACATTTTGGTCTTCTACTTTCATCTCTATGTTAATACAAAATTGCAACTCTGCAACCTCATTCTTTAGTATAATATCACATGTCATTACAGTAAATAATATCGGCATAGTGACGAAAAAGGTGAGGTATGCATGCTCCAAAGAAACAATATTGCTCTTTATTATCTCGAAAACCTAAATTGAACGTGAAAATGTACATTAAAAATGCAGAGGACACCAACAAATTTGGGCATAGTTAAAATAAATACCTAAGTTGAAATCGATAGAATACCTAAAAACGCAGAGGACTTCAACAAATCTGAGCGATGAGCTCCACTCGACATCATAGAAAGTTAACATTACACGGCGATGAGCTCTAGTTGATTATACCGAAGCACCATTCGACACGATGGGCGAAGGTGAGGTTCGCGATGTAGTAATCTAACCTTAGTGCACTAAGTCATTTAATTGCAAACTGAAACCCAATGGAGTGAGTATAAGGTCTGGTATCACTTTGGTTATCGCTCGTGATGGTGGACAATTGACATGGATTGTTTAATTTTGGGTGATTAGGGTTGTATAGGCTCGTATGAAGTGAAACGAAAGGCGTAATTTACGCGAAAGGGTAATTTAGGAAGTTCAAAAAAACACGATTGATTGCAGTTGAATGAATTCTTATTATTTATAGTAAAGATAAAGGTTTAACTGATGAAATGTTCGAAGTGGATTGTATATTTAAATTGCGGCTGTTAAACACATACATATTGACTTCTTTTGGGTTTGTAATGCTTGCATTGTTTTATTTTCAGTGAGAAAAATTAGTTCATATTTAAAGGGCTTTAATATCATAAAGAATATATATCTAAACTGTTATACTTCATTGCAAGTGGTTGTTACTATTAAGGTTCTTTTGTTGTATCCAATTGATAGTTAAAACTAAGTTGCAAGAACTGTAGAGATAACATTCATAGTGAAATTCAACTTTGCTATAGTTATGCATATTTTGTGAGGTAGCAGGATAAAATTCATGGTACAATTCAAGCTAGCTTTTATAATTCTAATTTATTTATTTGTATACAATAATCCATAAATCAATTTTGTATTAAAATAGCTAACGTTGTCATACCATAAATTTTAGTGATCTGTTTTGCTAATTGTCTACGGTATTGATTTGCCTAGAATTTTTTATCGATGCTACATCGACGCTGATCTCAACTTCACACTAATATCCAATGGCTGCATACATTGTTCAAAATATATTCAAATCTAGAAAATAACAATTTCATACTCCAAATATATTTTTTTCAAAACAATATACCATTCAAAGAAAAATATCTCTTATTTCATTCCAAATATCATTTCAGTTTTACCTCGTTTAAAAGTTTCAGAATCTATATCGGATACATGTGCATCTGCATCAACAAGAATTCTTATAACTTTCAATGGACGGATTAACACCAAATTCCTAAAATAATTCCAATCACTTTATAAAATCAAATTCATATTTTTACCAAACCATTTGCTTATTTGTATAAATATATTTATTTTCAAAAATCCACATATATATCCAATTCATCAATCATCAACAATAATAAAAATTATCACATATCATCCATAAAATCAAACAAGCATCAATAAAAGAAATACATATATTTTTAAATAAACAAACAAACATCTTCAGTGGAAAACTATCTATTAATTTCCATTCCGCGACTCTGATCACAATAGGATCACATCGTTTATCAAGTCACATAAAGGTTTATTCACCATCATCAATATCGTCACTATTGATCGGCTAACTGTCACTTACTTCACTACCTCTCTCAACATCTTCTGCTTCATACGAAGACAAATACATACAAAAGAGGTAGAGATAGGATATATAAGTATAAATAATAATCTACCACACATCCATGGGGACAGGGACTCTATGTCTCATCTAAGACCATGATTTGTGTCCCTTATATTCTGTATTGTTTTAAACCTTGCTCTAATACTTACGAAGTACCCCCACCTCTATACGCATACTATCCAAGAGTATTACCGAGTAATACTGTTGGATAATACGAAGAATAAGGTGATATGGGGTGCACACATGAATATTCCCTACTTATTTAAATATCAAATATAACTCACCAAAAAATGCACACAGTACTAGCACAAGGCAATAAACACATGCACATCCAGGATAGAACAATATATAATATACAATAAATTTCAAAGAACACGGAGCCAAAATCGTAGTGATAATATATTATACAAAAATATACAACATATGTCCAATATACATACATGAGTATATACATTATAGAATAATATTCTACAGCATAAAATAACTAGTCTCCACTATGCCTAGAAAACACAAGCCAGTCTTCTAGTCCATGTACCTCAAATGTTTCGAACAAATCTGAGCATTATATAAATAAAACACGGGTCAAACTAGATCTAAATCAAGAATCGATAATATATGGAACACATTATATGTAGGTAATAATAATATGATAACACTGCTAGAGATACTCAAGTCACAATCAACATGTCGATATGTGTATATACTAGTAAATGTATGCATGGAATATGCGTATAATACCATGGATAATCAACCAAACATCGCATCGCATGAATAACTCAAAATCACACAAAACAACCAATACGGATACTAAAAGATGTCATCAGCGATATAGGAATACATCAAATCAGAAATCATAGAATCAATACAAATGGATGGACCATACATGTTCAGAAATCATCATCAAATCTAGAAATATCAATAAATGAGATATTATTAAGTATAACCAGGCTAGCATATAGCATTGACTGAATATATCTCCTAATCTTGATAAATAAAAGCATCATCACTAAATATAGAATAAGATAGGCTACCTATCAACATGGCAAAAGATGTAAGAATCCATTATACTTTGAACATGTATCATAAGTATAATCTCATCTCCTCATCTATGTATTATCAGAAATAACGCGATGGGATATGATTGTATGACATACGTGAAGTCCTAAATAAAGCCATATATGTAATAATATGTAGGTCTTCAACCCATATTATACTACAGTGAGGTGTATCAATAATATATGCTAATCTACTACTCCATTAGTACTTGAAGGGGAACTAACAGCACTAAGCAAGCTCCAGAGATACTAAGTCTTTGCATCTTAGCTACCTTAAAAGACACTGTGATATGTATCCTCGATGTGCTCGTTGTTGGAACTGGGTCAGCCCACCATCGAAGATATTGGTGAATTTCAAAAAATTCCTCTTTTTAGATCTGTATTGGGCGTATGAAGTCTAATTTATTTAAAACATTTCTAAATTTAATTTAAATAAAATCTCTTATTTCAATTAAATATATAATTAATAAATGGAAATTCATTTAATTTATATCCAGTTGAATATAATAATATACATATGTATCATATACATACATATATGTGTGTGCATGTGTAACATAATAATCCATGCAATGTATAACATGCTTGATATAGATGATGGGATTTGCATCGCAATAGACATGTTGGCTCATTTTATATGTACTGTATGTTATCCAAATACACACACACATAAACTTGTTATTTAAACAAATATTAAAACGATATAGATATATACTTATATATATATATATATATATATATATATATATGAAAAACATATGTATTGCATATATGTAAATATTAATAATATGTATATTAAGTTAGATATTAATTAAATAAATGACTATATAAATATATTGTTAACATATATGAAAATATATATACATACACAAATATATAATATATGAAGTTTTTTAAAATAAAATAGACACGTGTATTTACAGTAACAAAATTATATACATATGGTTATATAATATTTATAGTAACTTAAGTATTTATATATAGATTTACACACACACACCCAATCAAATCAATTATGAAAACTAAATAAAAATAAATTTTTACTATTATTATTTACTTATTGCATTCCAAATTAAGTACATAGCATATGAAATATTTAACTGTAATTTTATATTACTAAATTATGTATATGCATGTTAATTAGCCGAAAGGCATTAAAATAATGTTAAAAATATTTTCATTATATAGTTTAAAAAATTTAAATTTTCATAAACTCAAACATGATATTTTAAGATCAATTGAAAAAATTCATAATTTTATGGGTCAATAATAATTATTTATTAATTATTTATTATCAACCGCACATATAAATGATTTTTTTTCAAATAAAATTTTTAAATTCTGGGATTTTTCCTGAGAGATAAGATGATGATGAAATAATTTTATAAAATTTAAAATATAATTTTGAAAACATATATTATTTCGTATGAATTATTCAAATTGTATTGTGATTTAAATAATATTAAATGGTTGTAAACAATTATTAAAAAATACTTTGTTGTTGCCTAAAATTATGTTTAGTGTAAATATGCATATATATAATATAAGATTAATTATTAACATGATATGATGTAATAACTAAATATAAGTTATTTAATCTATGTTACATGATACACACAGAGACACACACACACACATATAAACTAATTAATAATAAAAAAAAGTTAAATATATTCGGCCATTTATACATTAAATTTATAAAAAATGGATTTTTAATAATACACACACATATAACCAATCTAATATGTGACAACATTGATACTTATAAGAATCCCAGCTAACTAACAATATAATAATGATATATAAACTAATAATAGAATGTTATACAGTAAACACATATCAAAACCAATGTCATGAAATACACCTTGTAATGATGAATCTCCCATCTCAGAATTCTTCTCGAATCGATAGGCTGCTAATCCTTAAATTGTAGACCGCTAACTCTCCAATAATCCTTTGAAGTTGATTTGAGATAAATTTATTGAAGCCCTATGTAGATAAATTCGACCAGAAATGATGGGAAATGGCAGCCAAATTTTTTTCTAAAAATTAGGATTAGAGGCCTTATCATAGTAGATGAAATAGAGACAAATATGGATCAGATCTCACACCAAGTCTCACTAGATCTAAGCCATCATCTCAAAATACCTCCAGCCACTTTAGCTGCCCCCTGTAGTTCATGTTGCTACCGAAATCAACATCTTAATATCATAGGCTAACGGCCCATTTAAGCCCTAATAAATATTATTAATTAAATCTAATTTAATTGCTTGTCGGTATCGCATATCGATCGATACATTTATAACTATTATAAATATATACAATAATATTTATTCCTCAAATCATATTCAAAATTTATAATTAATATTTTATATTTAATTAATTCATAACAATTATAAACTAATTAAATTGTTTGGTCTAAAGAGAATTCATCATTCAGGTCATGTGACTCATCGGTGTAAATTAGATAAGCGATTAACATCAAAATATTCTAATGTTAATGTTCATACGTCACTTAGCAGGTGGTGTGACATTTAGGCCAAATTTACTACTTATTTAGTTTCCGTAAAATCAAATTTCACATTTTTAATTGTTGCCCAGTCATGATATTTACTTACACCAATTCTCTTCATCAAAACTATATCACTTTGAACTTACGGAATTTGGTAACAGTCAAAATTCCAATATCGTTCATATTCAACTCTATAGTCCAAACACAAAGTCCTTGGTTCAATAATAACAATTATTATTAACCAAAATGCTTTGGCCAAAAACTTTGACTTTGAGTTGATCGTGATATTAACCCCAAATAATTGAGGAGACGAGCTCTCTCTTGAATTGTGCTTCACTTCTAATACTTCCACTCAACCAAACAATAGTCACTCGATGGACATCGTTCCATGATTTTACTATCAAAGAGGAGCATTCATATTTAAGATCAATAATATCCTCAAGTTGAGAGAACTGTATAGATTAGTTACATAGATATTTTCTATTTGACTTTAGTTATATTAACCAACAAAAAACCATCGGGTGATTTGTCTCATATTTATCCAATAACTATTAGCACGTAACCTCTTGGTGTCTCCAATAGTCATGAATAATACGCTACCCAACATTTAGAGGGTGTTACATACTCTAGTCTCAATGGATATATCGACATCCAGCCTCGATGCATCTTGGATAGGAAAATTTAAAATGATATATTTTTTATTATTGTAATAAAATACTGACGGTTACAACATTTTATAATTACTATCATAAAATATACCATTTATGGACTTTCTATAAAATATACTTTTTAATTGAGGGAATTAGGCTGAAGGAAAAACCTGAGAACATTTTTAGTCTGAAGGACAGAAGTTTTAAAATTTAGCCTGAAGGACAAAAAATGATATATTCATATAGCATTGCACATCCATAATGCTATATTCATATAGCATTACACATCTATAATGCTATATACAACACAATTTTATAAGTTTCTGCATACACAAACAAACAGCTGTGTAATGCTATATGAATATAGCATTATGGATGTGCAATGCTATATGAATATATCATTTTTTGTCCTTCAGGCTAAATTTTTAAACTTCTGTCCTTCAGACTAAAAGTGTTCTCAGGTTTTTCCTTCAGCCTAATTCCCTGCTTTTTAATTTATTTAATTAATTAATATAACACATTATATCAAGTATATGACAAAAATAAAAAAACTTTTACTTTGAACAAGATTGGTTATCTAGTTAGATATATTTAAAAAATTACATATAATTACGCCTAGGGCATACCCCCAACTCTATCGCTCTCAATGTGTGGACTCCTAAGTCACGACACTACTCTTGCCCATATAGTTTACAAACTGCTCGCTTAGGTGAAACATGGGCAAATGCGCGGATAGAAGTAGGAAAAAATAGAGATTATAGCATCATAGACTTGGGGTACGACCACACAATCAGACCGCTAGGGTGGATTCTAGCCATTGGTCCTCTCCAACAAACATAATAGGTGTGCATCTTAATAGTGGCATATATAACTAATACATATAGATAAGAAGTAATGCTCATGGTTTGGCATAGGGCCATACTCGCCATATATAGGCATGGACCATATATCACATATATCACCTCACACCATCTATACTATTCCTGTCATGTGATTTTCATCTACTTTCAATGAAAAATCGAATATATATCATAGAAGTGTCCTATACTACTGAGTGATACTCAAACGCTTATTCACTGCTAATAAACTACACTCATCACTACACTATTCTAATTAACGAATCTAAAGAATAACCGGAGAGAAATATTACAGAAAGTCCTATATCAAACAGTATTATAACTCTATTTATTCAGATTCCTCATTACATAGAATGAAGTTATCACGAAATCACACAGAAGGGTATCATCACCATATCATATCAAAATCATCAACCAAATCCATATCAATGGCGGATCACTCATATCATCTATATCAATTGGAGATGAGAAATCAAGGGTACGGTGTAAAACCATATTAATCAAGTGTGTGTGTAAACATACGTTCGTAAAGAATATTTTTATCTAAGTTAATTATATATGAATAATACTTTAAAATACTTGAAACCTTAATTAAATATGATTACTTGATTTAAATTATATATATATGCTTTAAAATAACTTATATTTATTTCTAACCATGGAATATAATTCAAAATCTTTAATATTCAAACTAATTATAATAAAACATTTTCCTTTAAATCATACTATTTTAAAATTCTTATATTATAAAAAAGAGATTTGAATATATTTAAAACATATCCAAAATTGTTTAATAGTTTCATATAATAAAATTCTACATTTTCTAAGGATTGGAAACTTTTTCGAGAATATTTCAATAACCTTTTGGAATAATAAACACTTAGTACAATATAATTATTTTCATTTTATATTTTAAAAATATTAATATATTATATTTTCCTTTAAAAAATTCCAAAAATTATAATATATTATAATATTTATATTAAATAGAATTTTATAACCAATAGAAACTATATTTATACTTATAATTAAAATATATTTGTAAAATTGAAAATGTTTATATTTAAAGAATTTAGAAAAATACTCATAAAATGCTTTTAATAAAATTTCAAAACCCCTGAATAATTTTCAAAGCTTTTTTAACAACTATATAAAAATAAGAAAATCAACTGGACATTCAGAACATAAATTTTGAAGCAAAGTTCTCCAAATTCATCAATTATCGATATAAAATATCGTGTGGCCAGATCGAATTACATCAAATTCCGGCCATCCAAACAATGCATATAGCATTTAAATAAATTACACGAATTAATATGCAAATGGACAACATCTCTTTTGCATTTTGAACAATCAACATACACAAAATCCCTCGATCTAATCTAACATCATATCTAATATCACACAATAAATCCAATACTCAAACAAATAATTCAGTCAATATTCCAAATCAGTTCAAGTAAGCACTACAATGAATTAACGAGATAATATATTTATAGCAGGTAACGAAATGGACATAGTTATGAGTGAGAAAAGTCACTAAATCGATGATCGCACACTCAAGTTATGCTGCACTTCAGCCTTCAATACACCATCATCAACCACCTGCCATCACCTTCTTGTCATCTATCATCAATCGCTGCTTTACTGCTTCGAGCTCAACACCACTTGAAATGCACAGCCCAAGTCCATCTCTAATTTGCAACTGCACTCCCTTTAACTCTACCGTTCGACTTTCATCACTCGTCTTCCATTTTCGCTAGCATCTACGATGTTGCTCTTCCTAATACAACAGTCACCATCAATGTCTCCTCACCATTACATGCAACCGCGATTCCGCCTTGTCCAGTAAAATCACATGAAACCCAATTCCTTGCACTCTCACTCGTGCCAGCTCCGCCTACATCAGGTCGCACGACCTCTACTTGTAACATCCCGCCTTTTCGCACACTTTAAAACGACACACATGTCGATTCAAAGCATACGCAAGGGCGGATTGTTATGGGGTAAATAAGAATAATAGAGAAGAAATAAAACAAAATAGAATCTCACAGCGGAAGGATAAAATATAATAATAAATATACAGTTCAAAACAGTTTACAAAACAGTTATTTCACTTATACAATGAACATCAGAGTTACACATACCAATACAACAATGCAGCGGAATAGAAAGAGTGTGTAGTGCAATACTATATATATAAAATAATACTGAATCTTCGTCTTCGTCCTCCAAAGCTAAAACCTGCTATCTTGAAACGCTCGGACTGACCCGAGCGAATTTGAAAAGATAAAAACACTCGAGTCGGACTAGAATATCTTATGTGAGTTAAATAAACAGAAATAAATATGAGTGCAGTAACTCAAGAGATGTTCGAGATTTACATCTCCTAAGGATCCGTTAAACTATTTACTATGTAGTATATTGCGCTATTATAATAGTGTCTATTTATAAAATAAACTTACTTTTTAATAGCGTTAAGGGGTTACCCATATAGCCCTTAACACGTAATAGTCCCAGTAGTCCATCCAATATCATAGTCCCTCCTGATCGGGAAGCCACTAGAGGATACCACACGGGCTACGGGAGAAAACCAAACTCGTACAAGGCGCGATAGGGTAGGTGACACGGCACAACTAGGCAATGCCAGGGTAGATATACCAATTGCTATCCAGGCTGATGGTAACGCGCAGCGCGCAGCTGCCGCCCACCTCGAACTAACTCCCCCAAAAATCAAAATATAGAAGTGGCCACTGAATCAATCCAAGTCAAAGTATAATATCGAAGAGGAGCGTCCGATCAGAGGAATGACCTCATTGGCCTGAGAATCGCTCCTGTTTTAGCCACCTTATGCCAACTCATGGGAGTTGGGTCCACGTATTTACCTTACAGGAAACGTCGCCACCACCTACTTCATTCTGGAATCTCCACCGCGTACACGGTTAGTCAAAGTGGTTTTCGGTATCGACAGAGAGTATGTCCATATCCGATCCCGGTCTCTTTGCCAACCAATCGTTATTATAACACCGCGGTCATTTAAAAATTGTTTATACTTTAAAACCAGAATATAATCCATTTCAAAACCATAATATTACGATATCATTCCAAAACCCAAAACCATATTTTACCACTTATTCCAAATATAATTCCTTTCCAAAAATTAAAAGGCTTTAGCTTCATAATATCTGAAAATCGAATATTTTCAAAGCTTAATATTTTTGGAAATCCATAATTTCAAACCATAACTTTTAAACTCAAATGGTTTGGATATTCAACGGTATGCGAATTAAAAAGGTTTAACTTTACTGTTGCTTTATAAAGAAATAAATTACACGGCTTTCCAAATATTTCTTCTTTTAAAGTTAAACCAAAATCCAAAATATTACCCCAAGTCCCGAAACCATTTCAATTTTATATATATTTATATCCATTTTTGAGCATTAATATTTCAACTAAAGTTGGATTTTTATCCTTTCAAAATCAATATTCTATTAATTAATCTTGACCATTCACATAAAATCCATAATTAATAAAACTTCAATTTCTAGTAAAATATATATATAAATTTTCCAATTCAAATTTTTACTAGAATATCCATTTCTATTTATTTTGGGAAAATCCAATTTCAAATATCATATCTTAAAATTTCCAACTTTACATTTAAACATAGGATATAAATTTACCAACTCCATTTTCTAAATTTCTTCCATTTCAATAAAGAAATTTATCCACCTTTTAAATTCCTAAATTTTAACTTCATAGGTATATAAATATGGAATAAAATATTTATACAATATAAAATTTAAGATTTATAAACCGTATTCAATCCAAACCATAGAAATCACATTAAAAATAGTTATATATATACCGCGGTGCCTGTATATAATTTTCTATCCTATGGTCAAGTGATACGGATATTTATCATTTCAATCCGCAATTTAAAAAAAATAAAACTTTGCGGTTTTATCATTTCAAACCACAATCCCGAATGAAATGTAAAATGTATGCTAACTTGCAGTTTAATGATGTCCAAATAAACATCCATTCAACAACACATCCATAATCCAATCACAAACACCCATCAATATCAATCAATAACAATATATGTTTGGTAATATACAACAGGTAATAATTGGCAGTTTATTTCAAATTATATTTATCAACTATTAACCTAACAGTTTATATTCCCCAATAATTTATATAACTGTTAATCTAGCAGTTCATATGCAACAATAATTTCTAACAGCCAATTTATACGCAATCAATCAATTTAATTAACAGTTAAATTCAATAAAATGCAATTCAACAGTTATGGATGAAATAACATGCCAAAACTCATAAATAAATTTCTATTCATTTCTAAAATTTATTTAACAAACATAAAAGCTTCTAGTAATTGTGAGTGGGTTAAAACACTCACCTTTGGAATTTAAATCGAATTTAAATTCGATTTAAACCCAAAAATTCGCCCGTCTCAGAATTCGTCCAAACCAGCGTCATCGGGTCCGGAATTAAATTATGATCCTAACAAAAAAAATTTCGTGTGAATCCGACTTCGTATGAGAAAGTTATGCCGAAAAATGATAGTTGAATTCAAATTTGAAAATAATAAAATTGGTCCATATTCACCACTTACAACATATGTGCCACGTCATCAAATGCAAATGTCTCCAGCACTCACGCACAGAGAAGATCGCACGCACGTATCGAACTAGATAGCAACCCTAGCCGCCGCCTTAACGCCCAAAACGCCACGTCTCTGACCAACTCCACCACGCTCTGGCACCACCGCCGATCCTCCACTCTAGAGCCGAACCCCCTGAGCCTTGCGCGCAACCCAGGGACAAAAAAAATGGTACAGCAGCCGCCTACCATATCAACCCTAGGTGAATTTTTTTTTTGGGCCAAATCCGACCGTTGAAACGTCAAACAAATTACATAGATGCGCTCCCCATCGTCCATACTACAATACCCAGAAACAGAATCTCGATCCGACAAAGTTTTGCGCGACGATGATGAACGGTTTTGGGGCTGTTTGAATTTATTCTGGATGAACTACAGCTCCAATTGAAAAACGAATTGCACCAGTAGATTACGCGTATCGAATACTTCAACATATATTTTTTTCTGGAATTTTCTGGAATTTTTGAGTTTTGGCTTTTGATTTTGAACTGTGGATAGATCTAGGTTTTTCAACCATTGGAGAGGAGAAAGGGATGAAGAAATGTACGTATATTCAATTGACAGAAGAAAGGAGGCTAGGGTTTATGATCGCAAATATATAGACAAATAGAAGAAGGCTAGGTGGGTACGGATAACGAACGTGCTAAACGGTAGTTGGCCCAAAAAGCCCGTTCTGACCCCGGAACCGAATCTGTTAAAACTATATATCCAAATAGGTGTTTTAAAATATTCTGAACGCGATGGAAAAAGTTTCACGACCAAATTCGATCGTATGAAGAAGTTATGCTGAAAACAAGATTTCCAAATTGATTTCAAATTGATTTTTAATAAAATTGATTTCAATGCGTTTCGCGTCCGTACGATCAAACGACAAGTCCGATCGATACGAAACTTGAAACTCTATAACAATTCACTGATACGGATCCGATGAAACTGGTTTCGTCGAAATCCGAGTCCGTGACAAAAATGGCTATTTTTAATATTTATTAAATAAATCAAATAAATTAAAAATCCAATTTTTATATTTCAACTTCTAATATAGGCCCCATTTCATTATTTATATACTTCAATCAATTCTAAATTATTTACCAAGCTTGGATGTGAATTAAAATATATAAATATATCAAATTGCAGTGTCAATTTCTGCACTTCTTATTATTTGGAATTAAAAATTTTATTCTCAAAAATCCAATTATTTAATCTCATACTTTTATACTCTCCTCTTAAATCAAATTAAATAAATACTTGATTTCCATTCCAACTCATCTTTGGATTGCAATTAACCTTTTTACCATAATTAAATTCCAAATTATTAACAACCCTTATTTTTCTTAACTATTTATTAATTCCAATCCAATTGAATTCAACACTATAAATTTGATTAATTTATTATATTCATTTCCTTTCTATTATTCAAAGTTATTGTTGTAAATACGACGAATACTAACATTAGTTTAAGATTTCACTCAATGTTTACAAATTCCATTTCAATCTAATAACGTAATATTTTACGTTCAATTCTATTTTATTTGTCGTAAATACCACTTGTTGAATTAAATACTCAAATCATAAATAAATCTTGCTTCTAAAGTTATACCAACAATGGTCCAGTTAAATTTGAATTAGCTTTACCTTTATTTTATGAAATTAACTATTGCAATAAATCCAAATTAATAAAGAAGGTTAGATTCCTATACTACTTCTTTGGGTTTCAATTAACCTTTTATGGCGAGTATGAATTTCAATGTATAATTGAAACCTTTATATCCATTAAATTTTTACTATCATTCAATATCTACATATTCTAGCTAAATTTCAACTAACATATAAATTAGCTATTCCAACTTCCATTAATTTCGATTATCATACTATAGAAATTAAATTCCCTTAACCACATAAATAAAAGTTGATCCCCATCTATTTACATTATATCACGTTTGCATAAATTTATTCAATGGTCACTTTTAATTAGTAACTATCCATTTTTCAATCCAAATGTAAATCTTCCACTTTTGAATTCTTATATTAAATGGAATTTATTCTAGGTAATATTTTTTACTAATATTTACTGATTCAACATTTATATGTTTCTAAAAATTAACTCCAACCAAATGTGACAATTTACATTTCATTTCTATTCAATATATATTCATTTTTATTCCATTCATTTGGTTATTGCGTTGAAATCTATTTATTACTAATAATAACGTTATTATCATCAATTATAATTGGATTCCAAATTTTTTTTTATTCAATACTGTGAAAAATAACTTTCATATAAATCAAATCCTTTTTATACCTAATTCAAATTGGATTATATTCCAATTCCTATAACTAGGTCTTAAGTCACCATATCAATTCCTATATTTACTCAAATAAAAATCCTAAGACTTATATTTCCTTCTAAATTAGATTAGCAATTCTATTAAATTCAATTCATTAAATATTATTAATTTAACGGGTCGTTACAATCTCCCCCACTCAAAACTTTTCGTCCCCGAAAAGGAAAGAAGGGAGGAGGAAGAATAACAGTGCATTTTACTTCAAATATTAACTTATATTTTACTGGATTAATTTCCTTAAATGAAATACACTGGTTTTATAATCATTATATCCTTTAATACTTGAATTATTAAAGTTGGAAAAATATTTCAACAAAATTCTAAGTCCAAAATTTACGGAAAATTTTGGCAGAGTCTCCTTTGTACGGAGGGACTCTGGAGAAAATATAATATCCAAATATACAAATATTTTACATATATATCCAAAATAAAATATCCCACACGGGAAAATATATAAAATAGCGCTTTAAACGTAATCCGAAAACGTACCTATTTGTCGGGCAATATACGCTTATTATTTTGGAACCAAAAGCAGTAGCAGTTGCTTCCAACACCTGTATTCACTTATAAAATCTAAAAGGTTAAATATTTATTTTACAGTGAATGTTTGGGTAGATTTAATCATTCATATCCAATCAAATGCAACAACCATAGATTTTAGCAAACAGCACACACCACAACAAACAATCATTAAATCAAACAAACAATTTGTTGTTCGGCTCAAATTCTGAAGTTGTACGAATGAAGAATAACTATCAAGTGCATCCGTTGCTCAACAGCCTTAAATGGAACAAAGATAGATTATTTTTTTCATCCAACAACTCCACCATTCCTTACCCAACAAACATACATCAACCAAACAATTCAAATCAACACCAAAATAGCTGATTATACATTAATTTCGTAATTCAGTGTTTTGATTTTCTTCCCTTTATTTATGGAGGAATTTCTTTATTTCTTACAAGTTTTATTTTCCAATTATCACCAAATTCATTATATTTGTATTTGCTTTTTATTACTTAAGTTTCCTTTTATTACTTAAGTTTATAAAATAAATTCTCATTAATAACAGCAATTTATTGAATACCTTTATTGCTTCAAGCTTTACTTGCAAGATTTTCTTTGACATATTCTTACTAACATTTCAACTTTTATTTTATGGTAAGTTATATATATTTTAAGAATGTAAGTGACAATTTACATGTTTCTTCTTAATTCCTTTAATTAATATATATATGTTTGTTACTTACCTTTAATCTCATTCATTTATTTAATGTGGAGGTTTCCATTATATTGGAATAGAGGAAATTAAAACATACTTAAGTTAATAATCCTACAATCAATTCTTATTTAGAATTTCATTTTATTTACTTTAAGTTCATATCACCTATTAGTAATTCTTAACTTATTTTTTTAGTAAAATTTCAATCATAACTTAAGTTTATACCATTAAATTCTTATTTATACAGTCGTTTATTGAATACTTCAATTTTTCCTAAATTCCTACTTGTAAAATATTCAATTCTAGTTTCTTATTTAACATTTCAACTTTTATATTTGGGTAAGTTATTTATGTTAAAGAAATTGCAATTGAACTTATACAAGTTAAATCTCCATTCTTTAATTCAATTCAATGTTAATCCATATTACTATTCTCTCTCCTACGTATTCACTTTCTCTTTATAACCTTGCAATAATTCTCTTAATTAAATTAGAGGTTTTAATTTATTTATTACTTAACCCCTTTTTTTCACTAACATAATTTTAAACAATTTATTAACGGAAAAATTTAGAATTAAATACTGGGTTAAAATTCAATTTATTTCAAAATAATAGATAAATAAGTTCTTACAACTCAATATCTCTAATTATAGTTAGAACAATAAAAGAAAATCTTTAGAAAATTTCAAAATAAATCTGCAGTAGAATTTACTACAGTGGCCTTTCCCCTTCGAAACTCGAAAATGAAAGTCGATGATGCGGCCGTCATCACCGAATTTATTTTCCAGCGACAGAGAGGAAAGTACAGAATTTATTTCTCCAAAATCTTCTTTTAAAACAAATTTTTCCAAATTATACTATATTTATATAAGTAATTACTTATAAACCAAATCAATAAATTTCACAAATTCTTTGGAAACAAATTTTCAAAAACCCCGGACTTAAGTTCTAAAATCTCCAAATTGGGTTTATTATTATTTCAACTTAGCTTCAGTTATTATAAATATTTTATTTCCTAACACCCAATCTATAGCAACCAAATATATATATATATATATATATATATATATATCTTTATAAAATATTTTTATATATAGAAAATATAATAGGCAAAATTATTTCATTCACCTATATTAAAACAAATATTATGTCGGTCTGTCCTATTAAGTGTTTAGAAATCCCTATTAATGACATAGCGTCCCATGCATCAACCAGAATTTATAAATACAAAGCGAAACAGATTAACACAATATTAAAACCCTTTTATTAATACTAACAAGTACGCTCTCTCATATATGTACACTCAGTGACTCCCATAGGATATTTCTACCCTATTAACAAAGAGTCAAACCCCACAAAGCCAAGGTTTAGTCGCTAAACCAAAGCTCTGATACCAACTGTAACATCCCGCCTTTTCGCACACTTTAAAACGACACACATGTCGATTCAAAGCATACGCAAGGGCGGATTGTTATGGGGTAAATAAGAATAATAGAGAAGAAATAAAACAAAATAGAATCTCACAGCGGAAGGATAAAATATAATAATAAATATACAGTTCAAAACAGTTTACAAAACAGTTATTTCACTTATACAATGAACATCAGAGTTACACATACCAATACAACAATGCAGCGGAATAGAAAGAGTGTGTAGTGCAATACTATATATATAAAATAATACTGAATCTTCGTCTTCGTCCTCCAAAGCTAAAACCTGCTATCTTGAAACGCTCGGACTGACCCGAGCGAATTTGAAAAGATAAAAACACTCGAGTCGGACTAGAATATCTTATGTGAGTTAAATAAACAGAAATAAATATGAGTGCAGTAACTCAAGAGATGTTCGGGATTTACATCTCCTAAGGATCCGTTAAACTATTTACTATGTAGTATATTGCGCTATTATAATAGTGTCTATTTATAAAATAAACTTACTTTTTAATAGCGTTAAGGGGTTACCCATATAGCCCTTAACACGTAATAGTCCCAGTAGTCCATCCAATATCATAGTCCCTCCTGATCGGGAAGCCACTAGAGGATACCACACGGGCTACGGGAGAAAACCAAACTCGTACAAGGCGCGATAGGGTAGGTGACACGGCACAACTAGGCAATGCCAGGGTAGATATACCAATTGCTATCCAGGCTGATGGTAACGCGCAGCGCGCAGCTGCCGCCCACCTCGAACTAACTCCCCCAAAAATCAAAATATAGAAGTGGCCACTGAATCAATCCAAGTCAAAGTATAATATCGAAGAGGAGCGTCCGATCAGAGGAATGACCTCATTGGCCTGAGAATCGCTCCTGTTTTAGCCACCTTATGCCAACTCATGGGAGTTGGGTCCACGTATTTACCTTACAGGAAACGTCGCCACCACCTACTTCATTCTGGAATCTCCACCGCGTACACGGTTAGTCAAAGTGGTTTTCGGTATCGACAGAGAGTATGTCCATATCCGATCCCGGTCTCTTTGCCAACCAATCGTTATTATAACACCGCGGTCATTTAAAAATTGTTTATACTTTAAAACCAGAATATAATCCATTTCAAAACCATAATATTACGATATCATTCCAAAACCCAAAACCATATTTTACCACTTATTCCAAATATAATTCCTTTCCAAAAATTAAAAGGCTTTAGCTTCATAATATCTGAAAATCGAATATTTTCAAAGCTTAATATTTTTGGAAATCCATAATTTCAAACCATAACTTTTAAACTCAAATGGTTTGGATATTCAACGGTATGCGAATTAAAAAGGTTTAACTTTACTGTTGCTTTATAAAGAAATAAATTACACGGCTTTCCAAATATTTCTTCTTTTAAAGTTAAACCAAAATCCAAAATATTACCCCAAGTCCCGAAACCATTTCAATTTTATATATATTTATATCCATTTTTGAGCATTAATATTTCAACTAAAGTTGGATTTTTATCCTTTCAAAATCAATATTCTATTAATTAATCTTGACCATTCACATAAAATCCATAATTAATAAAACTTCAATTTCTAGTAAAATATATATATAAATTTTCCAATTCAAATTTTTACTAGAATATCCATTTCTATTTATTTTGGGAAAATCCAATTTCAAATATCATATCTTAAAATTTCCAACTTTACATTTAAACATAGGATATAAATTTACCAACTCCATTTTCTAAATTTCTTCCATTTCAATAAAGAAATTTATCCACCTTTTAAATTCCTAAATTTTAACTTCATAGGTATATAAATATGGAATAAAATATTTATACAATATAAAATTTAAGATTTATAAACCGTATTCAATCCAAACCATAGAAATCACATTAAAAATAGTTATATATATACCGCGGTGCCTGTATATAATTTTCTATCCTATGGTCAAGTGATACGGATATTTATCATTTCAATCCGCAATTTAAAAAAAATAAAACTTTGCGGTTTTATCATTTCAAACCACAATCCCGAATGAAATGTAAAATGTATGCTAACTTGCAGTTTAATGATGTCCAAATAAACATCCATTCAACAACACATCCATAATCCAATCACAAACACCCATCAATATCAATCAATAACAATATATGTTTGGTAATATACAACAGGTAATAATTGGCAGTTTATTTCAAATTATATTTATCAACTATTAACCTAACAGTTTATATTCCCCAATAATTTATATAACTGTTAATCTAGCAGTTCATATGCAACAATAATTTCTAACAGCCAATTTATACGCAATCAATCAATTTAATTAACAGTTAAATTCAATAAAATGCAATTCAACAGTTATGGATGAAATAACATGCCAAAACTCATAAATAAATTTCTATTCATTTCTAAAATTTATTTAACAAACATAAAAGCTTCTAGTAATTGTGAGTGGGTTAAAACACTCACCTTTGGAATTTAAATCGAATTTAAATTCGATTTAAACCCAAAAATTCGCCCGTCTCAGAATTCGTCCAAACCAGCGTCATCGGGTCCGGAATTAAATTATGATCCTAACAAAAAAAATTTCGTGTGAATCCGACTTCGTATGAGAAAGTTATGCCGAAAAATGATAGTTGAATTCAAATTTGAAAATAATAAAATTGGTCCATATTCACCACTTACAACATATGTGCCACGTCATCAAATGCAAATGTCTCCAGCACTCACGCACAGAGAAGATCGCACGCACGTATCGAACTAGATAGCAACCCTAGCCGCCGCCTTAACGCCCAAAACGCCACGTCTCTGACCAACTCCACCACGCTCTGGCACCACCGCCGATCCTCCCCTCTAGAGCCGAACCCCCTGAGCCTTGCGCGCAACCCAGGGACAAAAAAAATGGTACAGCAGCCGCCTACCATATCAACCCTAGGTGAATTTTTTTTTTGGGCCAAATCCGACCCTTGAAACGTCAAACAAATTACATAGATGCGCTCCCCATCGTCCATACTACAATACCCAGAAACAGAATCTCGATCCGACAAAGTTTTGCGCGACGATGATGAACGGTTTTGGGGCTGTTTGAATTTATTCTGGATGAACTACAGCTCCAATTGAAAAACGAATTGCACCAGTAGATTACGCGTATCGAATACTTCAACATATATTTTTTTCTGGAATTTTCTGAAATTTTTGAGTTTTGGCTTTTGATTTTGAACTGTGGATAGATCTAGGTTTTTCAACCATTGGAGAGGAGAAAGGGATGAAGAAATGTACGTATATTCAATTGACAGAAGAAAGGAGGCTAGGGTTTATGATCGCAAATATATAGACAAATAGAAGAAGGCTAGGTGGGTACGGATAACGAACGTGCTAAACGGTAGTTGGCCCAAAAAGCCCGTTCTGACCCCGGAACCGAATCTGTTAAAACTATATATCCAAATAGGTGTTTTAAAATATTCTGAACGCGATGGAAAAAGTTTCACGACCAAATTCGATCGTATGAAGAAGTTATGCTGAAAACAAGATTTCCAAATTGATTTCAAATTGATTTTTAATAAAATTGATTTCAATGCGTTTCGCGTCCGTACGATCAAACGACAAGTCCGATCGATACGAAACTTGAAACTCTATAACAATTCACTGATACGGATCCGATGAAACTGGTTTCGTCGAAATCCGAGTCCGTGACAAAAATGGCTATTTTTAATATTTATTAAATAAATCAAATAAATTAAAAATCCAATTTTTATATTTCAACTTCTAATATAGGCCCCATTTCATTATTTATATACTTCAATCAATTCTAAATTATTTACCAAGCTTGGATGTGAATTAAAATATATAAATATATCAAATTGCAGTGTCAATTTCTGCACTTCTTATTATTTGGAATTAAAAATTTTATTCTCAAAAATCCAATTATTTAATCTCATACTTTTATACTCTCCTCTTAAATCAAATTAAATAAATACTTGATTTCCATTCCAACTCATCTTTGGATTGCAATTAACCTTTTTACCATAATTAAATTCCAAATTATTAACAACCCTTATTTTTCTTAACTATTTATTAATTCCAATCCAATTGAATTCAACACTATAAATTTGATTAATTTATTATATTCATTTCCTTTCTATTATTCAAAGTTATTGTTGTAAATACGACGAATACTAACATTAGTTTAAGATTTCACTCAATGTTTACAAATTCCATTTCAATCTAATAACGTAATATTTTACGTTCAATTCTATTTTATTTGTCGTAAATACCACTTGTTGAATTAAATACTCAAATCATAAATAAATCTTGCTTCTAAAGTTATACCAACAATGGTCCAGTTAAATTTGAATTAGCTTTACCTTTATTTTATGAAATTAACTATTGCAATAAATCCAAATTAATAAAGAAGGTTAGATTCCTATACTACTTCTTTGGGTTTCAATTAACCTTTTATGGCGAGTATGAATTTCAATGTATAATTGAAACCTTTATATCCATTAAATTTTTACTATCATTCAATATCTACATATTCTAGCTAAATTTCAACTAACATATAAATTAGCTATTCCAACTTCCATTAATTTCGATTATCATACTATAGAAATTAAATTCCCTTAACCACATAAATAAAAGTTGATCCCCATCTATTTACATTATATCACGTTTGCATAAATTTATTCAATGGTCACTTTTAATTAGTAACTATCCATTTTTCAATCCAAATGTAAATCTTCCACTTTTGAATTCTTATATTAAATGGAATTTATTCTAGGTAATATTTTTTACTAATATTTACTGATTCAACATTTATATGTTTCTAAAAATTAACTCCAACCAAATGTGACAATTTACATTTCATTTCTATTCAATATATATTCATTTTTATTCCATTCATTTGGTTACTGCGTTGAAATCTATTTATTACTAATACTAACGTTATTATCATCAATTATAATTGGATTCCAAATTTTTTTTTATTCAATACTGTGAAAAATAACTTTCATATAAATCAAATCCTTTTTATACCTAATTCAAATTGGATTATATTCCAATTCCTATAACTAGGTCTTAAGTCACCATATCAATTCCTATATTTACTCAAATAAAAATCCTAAGACTTATATTTCCTTCTAAATTAGATTAGCAATTCTATTAAATTCAATTCATTAAATATTATTAATTTAACGGGTCGTTACACTACTCGTGCACATTCGATTCTATTTATTTAATTTATCTTTTAGACGATGTCATAATTTTTTTCTATTTGGGATTCTATGGTTGAATTCAAAATGAAATAAGAATGGGTTCGGGCTTGTAAAAGAAGATAAGGGCATGTTCTAAAGTTTGAAGAGATTAAAAGAATTAGGACAGGGTTGATTTATTGGGCTCCATTTTGGTTTTGGGCCTTTAATTCTAATCCTTTCTAGTTTTAATCTATTTCATTTCTTTTCTTTTCACAATTCCTTTTAATTCAATTGCAAATAAATTTCAATTTGATTTAAACTAATTTACATTTCATTTTCTAAATATATTTCAATAATCGCCCAATTTAATCCAATGCAATGCCCGCTTATTAAATTGTTGCTATTTTAATTACAAATAATTATTTACACTTATAATAATATTTTATATTCAATTCAAACAATTTTTTATATTTCAATATATTATTTGAAAAGAATTTATTAATTTATTCCAATTTATTAAATCAAAATTTTATGTTAAACATAATTTTTATTAACTAGAAATTTATTTTCAATTTATAAATTATCAAATATCAAATTCAAACAATTTTATTGAAATTAAATTTATTTACTTATATGGCGTAGAAAGTAGGGTTGTTACAAACCATCACTAAGGTCGGTGACACACTATGTCGCAAGTGGACTCAGTGCTCGATAACATACCACCACTAAGGTACCATCATCATCAAGGCAAGCTGAATCATCAACAAGATCTACGGTACATAGGTGAGCATCCTCACATACGCTTTCTCCATGAAACGCATCACATCTAGAGCTATCAACGATCCATTTAGCACATGACTCGATAGCACAACATACTATGTTCCACCCATCACATTATAGCATCGAACGTGTCCTCTCGGACCATCAATAAGTCCCATACATACTTCTCATTTGAAGTATTCGACACAGACGATTCACATAAAAAATACATGAAATTTTAAAGCATCCATGGACACACCTTGAAGTCATAGAATCTCATCATGTTAGTCCTGAAGTCATCACTTTACTTCCACACATCGATCTCGAACTAGATATCTAGTTTCCTCATCCAAAACTCAAATCATTTCCTTTATCATTGAACCGATCATTATCGTCAATACACATCAAGATAGGTACCTAGGGCATTAGTCGATCGACCATTGCATGCCCCTTAAAAATATTGTTAAATTGCACGACCATATGGTGATCGGTACTTATCACAATAGGTGTGATCGGCACTGACCATAGATGTCCAATACTGTGTCAAATTTGGTTAAGAGTTTAAGAGACAGAAAACCATTTGTCGAAGCTCTCGGCCCCAAAGCAACACCTTCACCATTCCGAAGCAACAACATCCATACCTCGAAGTTCAAAGTTCCTTATAATTTGTCTTATGCCAAAACCACTCGAAGATGCCGTCTTCTTTATGTTTTCCAAGTTCCAACTCGAAACACCGCTACCCAAGCTCTAAGTTTCCATGCATTAATGCTTGGCTGCACTCTATTGCATTTCCAACTACAAAAATTGCACACCGTTGGACGGTCTAGACCATTCAGTGCCAAACGGTAGGACTTGGCCAAAATTGGACATGTTCTTCCTATCAACTTCCTACACCACTTACTCATTTCCCCTTAGCTTCGTTTTACGTGCAAAAACTCAAATCTGATACCGTTCGTTGTTTTGCAATTTCTAGCATATGGATTACTCAATGGACTCAAACCGATCATACATACATCCAGACAACTATTTACAAGCATAACACAACATACCCATGTCATATAAACCAGTATAATCAAGAATCAATCATTTATAACATCCAAAAATCAACATATGGAAAAATAATAATCGGTTCGATCAAATAGCCAAACAGAGATTAAAAAGATATAATGTTTTAATTTTTTTTAAAGTTATTGTTAGGCTTAGATATGTCATAAACCAAATTTAACATTTAAAATCATTTTAAAAACATATTTTTATACTATATTAGCAACCATAATATAGTGAGAGACACAAATCATTCATCTAGATCCCAAAATGAGCATAAATCAAGGTAGATCCGATACAAATAATAATTGGCTCAAATTGCAATGCACCATAATAGTAATCAATGAATTCCATGATAATCCCTTGTTAATCTCTTCTTAATTGCTCGATTTAGTTAAGGAGATAGTAAATGGAGGCTTAGAGTAGTTTTTATCAACTGGGATAATGGTTAGGGAATGTCCCATCAACTCTTGTTGGCTCAAATCTCGAAATGGATTAGTAGGCTTAGTGTAGGCTTAGTTTAAAGACCCACTAATCTATTTTAAAATTGTCTAACTTTAAACAGGCATATCACATAAACAGTAAATCAAAAAATCAATTACGGCCACTTTACAAAAAGAGAAACCATCGTAACTTTCATTTGGAAGTGATTTTTATACCCAAATTTGACTGCTATCAAAAAATTTTGTCCTTATAAGTTTTCAATATCAAAACCATCCAATAATCCTAAGGGTAAAAAATGTCACCACTCATATTGCCCAAAGTAATAGTCTCATATGACTTAATTTGGATTTTCAAATTATATTTTATGATCTTCCGATATGTAAAATATGGGTTATTACGCTCTCCCCACTTTAGGAATATTGCCCTTAAAATTGCATCAAATAAGGTAAGGTTAAATAATATGGTTAATTCGCATGTCTAACAACTATAATAAGTCATAACATCCATCAAATATGATACACTATTGGATTTGAAGCCGCATATAGGGGCTAAATGAGTGAATTTTGATTTTTTTCCATCTTAGATCTTATTGGACCTATGAAGTCTAAACTCATTTAGATCTAATCTAAATAAATTTTAAATGAAATTATTATTTAAATTAATTGATTAATAAAAGGATTTTATTTGATTAATATATAATATGTACATGCGTATCAAATACACATGTATGTGTACATGCATGTTCAACGCATAAAGTGTGCATAGTTTAACATGCCTATATCTATGTCACGATCTGAAATTCAGCATTCAAAAATCGACATCAGATACCTCACTTGTATTCGACTGCCGAAAATTCGAACGTCGAATTCCAGTTCGAATGGAGCTTAGAACAACATTAGATGAATATAAATAGCGGAAACAAAATGAACTGCCGTACATCAATATTCCAGATACAACATCATCTCAATATCCATTACACATCATTTCAAACATCAGAGTATTTATATACATATTCACAACTTCAAAATAGAACATCACGACAGAATAACAAGTGAATGCATTCCAAGAAAGTCTTCAATGAAAAGAAGCGATAACGAACATCCAAACTAAGAACCTTGAGATCCAAAAGTTTTCAAAATATCTCCAAGTTAAAGCCTTCAAAAACCGATAGCCTCCAAACCATAAGACTTCAAAATCCAGCTAGCACCAAAACATGGAAAACCTTCTACTAGGCTGTCCGTGTGGAAATTATGGGCATCCAGAGTTTAGAATAGAAACAATAAACTCCGGGACAGTCATGGGACTGGTATGAGTAAATAAAAACATTTTATCTTATAAGAAACAACAAAAGAATTTAAATTGATATCCGCAACGCTTTTTGGAAAATGAAGCTACCATAAGACCTCACGCCAAACACACGATGTAATTCCAGAATTGGAGGAGATTTCTTCTTATGATAGTCAAATATGCTTGATACGGGAAGAATTCTTTGATATTATTACTAGTGCATAGTGAAGAAAGCCATTTATAAAGTATAATATTAATCTTAGCCAGCATACCACATTTCGTCATATGCCTACTATGGCTACCATGGTTTGTGGAAGGTTACCGCCACACTGCAAGGAAGGTTATACAACTAAAACCGTACATGGTTCGTATTGTTTCTTTGGATTTCCAATAAATGGTCAAGCTAAGGAAATTCCTGGGCCACATGGGTACGCCTCTGGAGGGATGCTCCGAGAACCTAACTGGATCTCTGCCAACACAAGGCCGGGTTATCTCTGTAATTAGGTAACTACAGACACGAGTATGCCATCCCCCGGTTGTCAACCTTTATCCGGGGCCCAACAACAACAATCACAAAGTAATATATATTTGCGATATCCTCATAAGTTAAGTATCTGGGATCCATACCATGGTACCACTACTATACAGAAGGAAATGCACATACCCTAAGGGGCGCTACCCCCAATAACCTTGCTGCATCTTTCCTGTTTCGACCATTACCCGGTTGTGAGGTTCGACGAAGTCTCGTCCACAAAGCTACGCTTTTCACAAAATCCATGCTTTGATCAACAAATGATCAGCAGCACTCAGCATGCCACATTACCAAGTTGGGAATATATTACTCATATCCTTCAACTACATAACCTTTAAGCTCGTACGTCTCAGAGAAGGGTGTTAAGCTAAGAGAATAAATTCTCCGCCACCAACAAAAATGTATTTGAAAGAAACCTGTTTTATATCTAAAAATGTAATGTCAGACATACAATCCATACAAGTCTGTTCCGGGCTCGAACAAAATCGAAGGCACTTCCAAAGAAGTCCTTGCAATTCTAGAATCCACAATCCCGATCGGACTCCCCATCACATATGGAGAACTCTATACCAGAGCAACTTAGTGCAGAGTCATTCGACAGGTTATCCTATCGTTCTCAAAGACGTACGGTCTTCACCACCGTCTTTAAATGCTCATCCATTTCGTCGTATCACTGTTCGGAATGGGTTATATGACACAAAGGTCCTCTCCCGGCTAATCCGAATAGTGAGCGTCAATTTTAAAACATGTGGATATGTCATTCACAAAGATTCACAGGTTCGATGTGGGTTTCAGATAACCAACTGGAATCCGACTCCCTGTCGCATCGAAATTCAAAAGCCGTTTTACGGGCCAAAAGGGTTTCATATTCATACAGAAAAATACAGAATCACAGCTCAGCACAAAGCAATTCATATCACATAGCATCACAATTACAATCAGAGGTATTAATCAGTATACATCATACAATAATTATCAATCATCTACAACTAAGATGAATCAATCGTGTGATTTAAACTAATTAATCACATAATTAATTTCTTTAATTATCTTTAATCAATGATTAGTTATCCTTAATTAAAATTAATTAAATCTTTAATCATCTTCATTAATTAATCATTCCTTAATTAATTACCCTAATTAATTAATTAATCCTTTGTTCATTAATTAAATCTTAATTACTTTTATTAATTAATTATTTCCTTAATTAATTATTTTAATTAACCCTTAATTGTTAATTAATTAAATATTAATTACTTTTATTAATTATTTAAATATTAAGTAATTTATTTAAATAGTTTATTTTAAGTAAATCATTTATTACTTATGTAAATCATAAGTTACTTATTAAATTCAAAAGATAAGCCTTCTTATCTTTGTTAACCATTTTTTATTTTCTTGTAAACTTAATATAAATTCATCATATGAATTGTCTTGAGAGATCAAAAGTGTTTTGTATAACTTTTTATCTTAACATAATTCTTAATTACATTTTATAATTAATTTTATAAAGTAATGTGACAAAATTAAATTAAATTACTTAAAAAAATGTCTTACTTAACTTTAATTTGTTTTGAATCCAAATCAAAATTTTCCTTTAAAACCATGAGTTTAAAATTGTTTTAAAAGTTTTGAATGTTATTGTTTTTATTTGAGCAAACTGCCCTGTATGCTGACTACCCTGAAGCTACTTCGAGTCTTCCCCGAAAAATTTTGCTGCTAGCTTCGAGATTTTCAAAAATCGACCCGTATGCCTTAAAATTTTTAAACAAAAACTTTTCTTAAGTACAAACCCATGTGACCCCAAAATCACTTCGAGTCCATACTCGAGCTCGAAACCCTATCACCCGAAAGCTACTTCGAGTATTCCTTTTCTTCCCCAATTTGCTTCCCCCTGACACAACCCAACTGTGTGCACATGCACAACTCCTCCGCCCGCCTCCAATTGAACTGCTGGTCGTTAACACATCCATGATGATGCTCTTAACCCTCTCAAACAACCAAAATTTCGAAACAATCACGATCTTGCATTTTTGTCCACAAACCCAAAATTGGAACGAACAAGTGACTCAAAACAAACACCTCGCTCCGACGCCAAAGATCACCAGAAGCAATGCATCTTCGTCACGAGCTTCCCATGTCAACCACGCCCCTCCACCAACCGGTCTCATCCAGTCCGATGCTCCCTAGACAACGAATTTGGCCAATTTTCGATCAATGTAGAAACATGGGCTAAAACCCCAATTTGATCTCGTCTCAACTCCACGATGATTTAAAAAATTCCTGAGCATTTTTCTCAAGTTACCCTACCCTCCATCAAGCTTCACCCAAGATCGCAAGATGAACTGTGTTGCCGATCATCAGAAAATTGCCTAGAAATTCGAATCTGATCATCCTTGCTTTACTCAATGAATGCTTGCTTAAAAAATTTGATTTAACTTTCAAAAATCATTATTTGTGATAACAATTCAGATTTTATTCTTGAAATCATGATTCATAATATTTGAATTTCCACATGGTTTGAATTGTGATTGCATTTTCAATTTTTCCAGAGCAGCTTTTATTCATTTAGCTTCAATTCATTTTTACAACTTAAAACATGTCAAAACAAACCATTTTTGTTTGAATTCTGAGATCAAACGAGGATCAGGGAATAGGGGAATTGAATTTTATACAGGATTATAAATCTCTGTAACCTGGAACAGAGGTAATTCAAATTTAAACTGACATGCATATGCAAAAATAAAATTTTTTGTGCATGCAAACAATTGTTCAAACTTGTTTAAATTCAACGTTCAAACAATACATCAAACATTAGATCTTAAGAATGTTTACTCACCTGCATAATTTTAGTAGAGACAGTTTCCTTGTTTGAAAATCAAAACCTGGAACTATTTTTTTCTTCTTGGCTTGATTTTGAATTTGTTATCTGCAACAAATTTGTGTGAACTTGTTTAATCTTTGATGTAATTTACTTACTTAATCTTTTAACAACAAATTAAAAAAAAAATTAAATTTACTTACGGTTAATTTTTAGTTGAATCAGAGGGAAGAAACATCTCTGGGCTGCACCTTTCAATCTTGTGTTTGCTAGTTTTCAAAGTTGAGGCGAATAGGCTTGTTCTTGATAAAAAATTTTTTTCTGATGTAGAGATTTCACAGAATTTTCCTTTTTGAAATGAATAAAAGAGTAAGAGGAGAAGATAAAATGACTTTTATAATTTATTTCCTTTTCTATAAATTTCCTAAGAAAATGAAAATGATGCAAATGACACTTGTTTAATTTTCCTTCTCATGAATTACACTTGTCTCTATAGTCATTGCTAGCTCAACAGTTGTAATTAATTTTTTTATTAACATAATATTTTTTTCTTTCATTATTTAATCTGTTTTTAAACTTACATTTGCATTAAAGATATTAGCTTTATATTAATACACATTATTAAAAAGAGAACGTTTTGAAATTAAATACATATTAAATAAATTACATAGATATATATTTATAAATCCAAATTATTTTACTAAAACATTTATTTTAAAATTTAAATTCAAATTAAAAATAAAATTCGATATATATAAATTCAAATTTACCCATATATGCACACATACATATATATTCACATATATGTATAAAATTTAGATTCAAATGTTTTTGTTTTTATTTTTTTTAGTATTTCAAATATTTATACTCAAAAGAAATTTGAAATTTTTATTCATTTAAATTATCACTTATTATTTATTTATTTTGTAACTTTTCTATAAAAGTTCAATAATAACCAAATTTAAATTGATAAAATTTTGGTATGTTACAAATTTTCCCCGTTAAGAAAATTTCGTCCTCGAAATTTTGAGAGAGAGAGAAAAGCAAACAAAGAATATACGAATTCAGAAAAGAATAGAGAAATAGCTTACCGGTTTAAGCCGAGATATCCACTCTGCAATTGTGATAAGACATTTGCATACTTCTTCTGTCTCCCAAGTACAGTCCTTTGGATCACCGCTCCCCTGCACTTTAACCAGTTTACAATTTTGTTCCTTAATTGCTTTTCATCACGATCCACAATCTTTATTGGTTCTCTTTTAACTGTTAAATTTGGTGCGATCTCGAGATCTTGCTGAGCTGCTCTTCGATAATACTGTCTGGACCGTGCACGTACTTTCGAAGATGTGAAACGTGGAATACATCGTGTACGCAGATAACCAGTTAGGTAGCTGTACTCGATATGCTAGAGAACAATCCTTTCCAGAATAGGAAAAGGACCAATGTATCACGGTGCCAGCTTACCAGTCTTCCCAAATCTTAACACATTCCGCATTGAAGATACTTTCAAGAAACGGAATCTCTAACTTGAAATTCCAAAGCTCTTCTTCTACAGTCGTAATAACTCTTCTAGCGACTTTGAGCAGTTATTAACTTCTTTCGGATAAAATCAACCTTTTTAGTGGCTTCTTTAATCATATCTGGTCCAAGAACGAGTCTATCACCGGATTCAATCCAGCATGCCGGTGATCGACACGGACGACCATATAAAGCTTCAAAAGGAGCCATTTTGATACTGGCTTGATAGCTATTGTTATATGAAAATTTGACCAAATGTAAATAGTCCTCCCAAGAACCACTAAATTCGAGAATACAAGCTCGTAAACGATCCTCTAATATTCGATTTATCCTTTCAGTCTGCCCATCAAATTGTGGGTGATAAGCAGTGTTGAAATTTAGCTTTGTTCCTAATATGGCCTGAAACGCCTTCCAAAATCTACTAGTGAAGATCGGGTCACGATCACTCACTATACTGCTCGGTATACTGTGGAGATGGACAATCTATTTGATATATAGCTCAGCTAAACTTGCTGCTGTCCGGGTGGATTTCACTGGGATGAAATGGGTTGTTTTAGTCAAACGGTCCATAATAACCCAGATTTCTTTATTCCCCCTTCCGAATGCGGGGAAACCCATCGATGAAGTCCATCGATACCTGATCCCATTTCCACTTGGGCACCTCCAAAGGCTGGAGTAAACCCGCCATCTTCTTCTGATCGCTTTTAATTTGTTGACAAGTAGCACATCGACTCACATATATAGATATATCTCTTTTCATTGTCTTCCACCAGAAAGTTCTTTTGATATCTCTATACATCTTATTAACTCCTGGATGGATACTGAGTTTTGATTTGTGACATTCATCTAAAACTTCTCATTTCAAATCAAGGAAGTCTGGCACACATATTCTGCCTTTCATCCTTATTACTTCATTATCATCAATTGCAAAACTAGAATCTTCTCCTTGATGAATTCTTTTACAAATTTCACGAAGGAACTGGTCTTCTTTTTTCTTGCTAGCGATCTTTTCAAGGAGAGTAGGTGTAACTACAGGATATGCAAGAACAGCATGCCTCCTACTTAAAGCATCGATAACTACATTGGCCTTTCCGTGCGTATATTGAATATCTAGGTCATATGACGCTAGAAATTCTAACCATCGTTGTTGCCGTAGATTTAAATCTTTCTGGGTGAAGAGATATTTCAAATATTTATGGTCGGTGAATAATTCAAAATTTTCACCTAAAACAAAGAGAGTTAATTAAGTATATTTATTTAGTTAAGTTAAATTTCTTATATCATTAAGAAGGCTAAAAAAGATTCTTACCCAGAAGATAATGTCGCTAGATTTTCAAAGCGAAAATAACAACTAGAAGCTCCAAATCGTGTGTTGGGCAATTTCTCTAATGCGGGCGTAATTGTCTACTCGCGTAGGCAATTACTTTCCCATTTTGCATTAGTACCGCACCTAAGCCATCTCCACAAGCATCAGTATAGACAGATAACCTTTGGTTCCCATTAATGATAGCGAGAACGGGAGCGGTAGTTAATCTCCTTTTCAATTCCTGGAAAACTTCATCGCATTTTGGAGTCCGATCGAATTTAGCATTCTTCATTGTTAGCTTTGTCAATGGACTGGCCAACTTAGAAAAATCCTGAACAAACTTCCTATAATATCCCGCTAATCCCAGTAAACTTCGAACTTCTCTAGGAGTAGTGGGTTGCTTCCTGTCCAGAATTGCAGAAATCTTGCTTAGATCAACATAAATACCTTCTTCATTAACAATATGACAGAGAAATCTGACTTCTTTGAACCAAAAGTGACATTTAGAGAATTTAGCGAATAGGATATTCCTCTTTAATATCTCCAAAAAAATTATGAGATGTTCAGCATGCTCCTCTTCAGTTTTGGAATAAATCAAGATATCATCAATAAATACAAGGACAAATTTGTTCAATACTTCTCTAAACACATGGGTCATTAAATCTACAAAGTATGCGGAAGCGTTGATTACTCCGAAGGGCATGACTAAGCATTCGTAGAACATGTTAGGACTCCTGAAGGAAGTCAAATGAACACAATCCTTGGCTATTCGCAACTGATGGAATCCCTGAGCTAAATCCATCTTAGAAAAGAATCGTGTGCCATGAAGTTGATCGAATAGATCGTCGATTCTAGGTAAAGGGAATTTGTTCTTGAGAGTTTGTTTATTGAGATCGCGGTAATCTACACACAATCTCAAAGATCCGTCCGATTTAGCCACAAACACGACAGCTGAATCCCATTCGAAAACACTAGGGCGAATCAATCCTTTCTTTAGCAAATCTTGAGTTTGATTGACTAATTCAATTTTTTTCCCTAGGTATCATCCTGCGACTTGCGTGAACGATAGGACGGGCATTGGGTACTAAGTCAATTAGGAATTCTATTTCTCTGTGTGGAGGTAAGGATTTTACTTCCTCAAATACGTCGGAAAATTCTCGAACAACAGGTATAGATTCCAAACTGGGTTCAGGATATCCCAAAGTATACATCAATTTATCTCTCTTGGGGCTCGGAACCTCACAAGAGATTTCAATAAAATTTCCAAGATTTGTTTTGACTAAAATTGTCCGATTATTACAATCCAATTTACCTTCGTATCTCGATAACCAGTTCATTCCGAGTAAGATTTCAAATTCATTAAATTCGAGGATATAAAGGTTGATAGGAAATTGGTAGCAAGCATATGAAATAGGAACTTTCCTACAATACAAACAATGATTTGACCGGATTTTTCGCGCAAATAGGGTTGTTAACAAATTCAGTTTTAAGTTCTAATTCATTTACGGTTTGTTGGAAGATAAAGCTATTGTGAAGCTCCCATGTCAAATAAAACTCTAACAATTTTATCATAAATAGTAAGGTTACCTTCCATAACACCTTTTCCTTTATCTGTTTTCGAAGTTGAAGGGTCTTCCTTTATCGCATATACATTTTCCACTTGTGCTTACTTCATTACCGGGCAATTCTTAACAATATGCCCAGGCTTGTGACAATTATAGCATTCTCTAACTCCTTGATCATTCTTCACAGGTTTTTCCTTCTTAACTTGCTTCTTCGGGTTTTTGTAGCTGTTTGAATAGTGGCCCTTTTCTTGGCAATTGTAACAAGCTACATTTCTAGCCGAATTTCCTCGATTGTTCTTCTTATCATTTCCTTGATGTGACTTCTTGCCCCCAAACTTTTTTTTCCAATTCTGATTACTTGAATTTCCTCTTTCCCTTGGAATCTCCTACATATCCAGGGTGACATACCTATATCACATATCAATAAGATCAGAAAAAGATTCTTTGATGTGTGCTACCATCCTTTCGTGATACTTCTTGTTCATCCCACGAATGAATCTTTCATTTTTCTTTAGAGGCGTGTTAACCAACTCTGGACTGAAATGGGATAGTTTGTTGAACTTGTTTAAGTACTCCTCAAATGACAAACCTCCTTGCTTTAAGTCCATAAATTCTTGATACATTTGGGAAATTCCTGCCGATGGTATATAGCGCTTTTCAAACACCTCCTTAAATCGACTCCAAGTAAACTCTTCTTCTGGTTCATCTACAGTGACTGTTTCCCACCAGGCCGAGGCTTCATCTTGAAGTTGCCAAGAAGCAATGAGATGCATCTGATCATCTTGCAGCTTATGCCCTTTAAAGATCTTTTCACATGATCTGATCCAAGCCTGGGCCTCAATAATCGACTCTTTGCCGATGAACGACCTACCACCAAGTCTTGAGAAACTCTTATACAAATCAGCCAGATTCGGCTGATACTGAGTAGGCATAGCCGCTTCTGCTATAGGGGAAGCTTGACTAGCTGTTGTAGCACTCCCTTGACCCTAGCTCTTCCTTTTCGCCTGCTCATTCTTACTATCTGTAATTAGTAAGAAACTTGATTTAGATATTCGGACGAGATATCTTAAGGAATATCAGCAGTTAAAGAAAATAGACTAAGAAAATTTGAGGTTTTAGTCTCGGTTTATACTCATTCTAGGGTATACTTCACCCTATCTCTAATGAGCCATCTAATGTGTTATACTCCGTAGCTAAAGTTCTTACTCGACCTTTAGCTCTGATACCACTTGTCATGACCCGAAATTCAGCGTTCAAAAATCGACATCAAATACCTCACTTGTATTCGACTGTCGGAGATTTGAACGTCGAATTCTAGTTCGGATGGAGCTTACAACAACATTAGATGAATATAAACAGCGGGAACAAAATGAACTGCCATACATCAATATTCCAGATACAACATCATCTCAATATCCATTACACATCATTTCAAACATCAGAGTATTTTTATACATACAACACAACTTCAAAATAGAACATCACGACAGAATAACAAGTGATTGCATTCCAAGAAAGTCTTCAATGAAAAGAAGCGATAGCGAACATCCAAACTAAGAACCTTGAGATCCAAAAGTTTTCAAAATATCTCCAAGTTAAAGCCTTCAAAAACCGATAGCCTCCAAACCATAAGACTTCAAAATCCAGCTAGCACCAAAACACGGAAAACCTGCTACTAGGCTGCCCGTGTGGAAATTATGGGCGCCTAGAGTTTAGAAAGGAAACAATAAACTCCGGGTCTGTCATGGGACTGGTATGAGTAAACAAAAACAATTTATCTTTTAAGAAACAACAAAAGAGTTTAAACTGAAATCTGCAACACTTTTTGGAAAATGAAACTACCATAAGACCACCTGCCACACACACAATGCAATCGCAGAATTGGAGGAGATTTCTTCTTATGATAGTCAAATATGCTTGATACGGGAAGAATTCTTTGATATTATAACTAATGCATAGTGAAGAAAGCCATTTCTAAAGTATAATATTAATCTTAGCCAGCATACCACATTTCTTCGTACGCCTACTATAGCTACCATGATTTGTGACAGGTTACCGCCACGCTGCATGGCAGGTTATACAACTAAAACCGTATAGGGTTCGTATTGTTTCTTTGGATTTCCAACAATTGGTCAGGCTAAGGAACTTCCTGGGCCACATGGGTACGCCTCTGGAGGGACGCCCCTAGAACCTAATCGGATCTCTGCCAACACAAGGCCGGGTTACCTCTGTAACAAGGTAACTACTGACACGAGTATGCCATCCCCCGGTTGTAACCAACTTTTATCCAGGGCCCCAACAACAACAATCACAAAGTAATATATATTTGCGATATCCTCATAAGTTAAGTATCTGGGCTCCATACCATGATACCACTTCTATCCAGAAGGAAACGCACATACCCTAAGGGGCTCTACCCCCAATAACCTTGCTGCATCTTTCCTGTTTCAACCATTACCGCGTTGTGAGGTTCGACGAAGTCTCGCCCATAAAGCTACGCTTTTCACTAAAGTCATGCTTTGATCAACAAATGATCAGCAGCACTCAGTATGCCACATTACCAAGTTGGGAATATATTACTGATATCCTTCAACTACATAACCTCTAAGCTCGTTCGTCTTAGAGAAGGGTGTTAAGCTAAGAGAATAAATTTTTCGCCACCAACAGAAATGTATTTGAATGAAATCTGTTTTATATCTCAAAATGTAATGTCAGACATACAACCCATACAAGTCTGTTCCAGGCTCGAACAGAACCGAAGGCACTTTCGAAGAAGTCCTTGCAATCCGGGAGTCCACAATCCCGATCGAACTCCCCATCACATATGGAGAACTCTATATCGGAGCAACTCAGTGAAGAGTCATTCGACAGGTTATCCTATCGTTCATCGTATCACTATTCGGAATGTGTTATATGACACAAAGGTCCTCTCCCGGCTAATCCGAATAGTGAGCGTCAATTTTAAAACATGTGGATATGTCATTCACAAAGATTCACAGGTTCGATGTGGGTTTCGGATAACCAACTGGAATCCGACTCCCTGTCGCATCGAAATTCAAAAGCCGTTTTACGGGCCAAAAGGGTTTCATATTCATATAGAAAAATATAGAATCACAGATCAACACAAAGCAATTCATATCACATAGCATCACAATTACAATTAGAGATATCAATCAGTACACATCATACAATAGTTATCAATCATCTACAACTAAGATGAATCAATCGTGTGATTTAAACTAATTAATCACATAATTAATTTCTTTAATTATCTTTAGTTATCTTTAATCAATGATTAGTTATCCTTAATTAAAATTAATTAAATCTTTAATCATCTTCATTAATTAATCATTCCTTAATTAATTACCCTAATTAATTAATCCTTAATTGTTCATTAATTAAATCTTAATTACTTTTATTAATTAATTATTTCCTTAATTAATTATTTTAGTTAACCCTTAATTGTTAACTAATTAAATCTTAATTTTATTAATTATTTAAATATTAAGCAATTTATTTAAATATTTTATTTTAAGTAAATCATTTATTACTTAAGTAAATCATAAGTTACTTATTAAATTCAAAAGATAAACCTTCTTATCTTTGTTAACCATTTTTGATTTTCTTGTAAACTTAATTTAAATTCATCATATGAGTTGTCTTAAGAGATCAAAATTGTTTTGTATAACTTTTCATCTTAACATAATTCTTAATTACATTTTATAATTAATTTTATAAAGTAATGAGACAAAATTAAATTAAATTACTTAAAAAAATGTCTTACTTAACTTTAATTTGTTTTAAATCCAAATCAAAATTTTCCTTTAAAAACATGAGTTTAAAATTGTTTTAAAAGTTTTGAATGTTATTGTTTTTATTTGAGCAAACAGCCCAGTATGCTGACTACCTTAAAGCTACTTTGAGTCTTCCCCGAAAATTTTTGCTGCTTGCTTCGAGATTTTCACAAATCGACCCGTATGCCTTAAAAATTTTAAACAAAAACTTTGCTTAAGTACAAACCCATGTGAGCCCAAAATCACTTCGAGTCCATAATCGAGCTCGAACCCCTATCATCCGAAAGTTACTTTGAGTATTCCTTTTCTTCCCCAATTTGCTTCCCCCTGATACAACCCAACTGTGTGCACATGCACAACTCCTCCGGCCGCCTCCAATTGAACTGCTGGTCGTTAACACATCCACGATGATGCTCTTAACCCTCTCAAACACCCAAAAATTCGAAAGAATCACGATCTTGCATTTTTGTCCACAAACGCAAAACTGGAACGAACAAGTGACTCAAAGCAAACACCTCGCTCCGACACCAAAGATCACCAGAAGCAATGCATCTCCGTTACGAGCTTCCCATGTCAACCACGCCCCTCCACCGACCGGTCTCATCCAGTCCAATGCACCATAGATAACCAGTTTGGCCAATTTCTGATCAATGTAGAAACATGGGATAAAACCCTAATTTGATCTCATCTCAACTCCACGATGATTTAAAAAATTCCTGAGAATTTTTCTCAAGTTACCCTACCCCCAGCAAGCTTCACCTAAGATCGCAAGATGAATTGTGTTGTCGATCATCAGAAATTGCCTATAAATTCGAATATGATCATTCTTGCTTTACTCAATGAATGCTTGCTTAAAAATTTTGATTTAACTTTCAAAAATCATTATTTGTGATAACAATTCAGATTTTATTCTTGAAACCATGATTCATAATATTTGAATTTCCACATGGTTTGAATTGTGACTGCATTTTCAATTTTTCCAGAGCAGCTTTTATTCATTTAGCTTCAATTCATTTTTACAACTTAAAACACGTCAAAACAACCCATTTTGTTTGAATTCTGAGATCAAACAAGGATCAGGGAATAGGGGAATTGAATTTTGTACATGATTATAAATCTCTGTAACCTGGAATAGAGGTAATTCAAATTTAAACTGACATGCACAGGCAAAAATAGATTTTTGCGTGCATGCAAACAATTGTTCAAACTTGTTTAAATTCAACATTCAAACAATACATCAAACATCAGATCTTAGGAATGTTTACTCACATTTATAATTTTAGCAAAGACAGTTTCCTTGTTTGAAAATCAAAACCTGGAACTGTTTTTTTCCTTCTTAGCTTGATTTTGAATTTGTTATCTGCAACAAATTTGTGTGAACTTGTTTAATCTTTGATGTAATTTACTTACTTAATCTTTTAACAACAAATTAAAAAATTAAATTTACTTACAGTTAATTTTTAGTTGAAACAAAGGGAAGAAAAATCTCCGGCCTGCACCTTTAAATCTTGTGTTTGCTAGTTTTCAAAGTTGAAGCGAATAGGCTTGTTCTTGATGATTTTTTTTTCTGATGTGAAGATTGCATAGAATTTTTTTTTTTGAAATGAATAAAAGAGTAAGAGGAGAAGATTAAATGACTTATATAATTTATTTCCTTTTCTATAAATTTCCTAAGAAAATGAAAATGATGCAAATGACACTTGCTTAATTTTCCTTCTCATGAATTACACTTGTCTCTATAGTCATTGCTAGCTTAACACCTGTTATTAATTTTTTATTAACATAATATTTTTTTCTTTCATTATTTAAATTGTTTTTAAACTTACATTTTCATTAAAGATATTAGCTTTATATTAATACACGTTATTAAAAAGAGAATGTTTTGAAATTAAATACATATTAAATAAATTACATAGATATATATTTATGAATCCAAATTATTTTACTAAAACATTTATTTTAAAATTTAAATTCAAATTAAAAATCAAATTCAATATGTAAATTCAAATTTACCCATATATGCACACATACATATATATTCACATATATGTATAAAATTTAGATTCAAATGTTTTTATTTTTATTTTCTTAGTATTTCAAATTTTATACTCAAAAGATATTTGAAATTTTTATTCATTTAAATTAACACTTATTATTTATTTATTTTATAACTTTTTAGATTATATTATAAAAGTTCAACAATAACCAAATTTAAATTGATACAATTTTGGTATGTTACAATTTAAATGCTGGAATTTACAATGCAACAGGCACATTAGCACCTTCATACACGTATTTGATGTCTGTTGCCATGTAATATTAATATAATATAAAGCATATTGTATTTGAATACAGCAAAGGATCAACAGTCTCCTAAATTCATCCTAACATAGTCCGTTAATTTCAACCGCTTGCTTCTTTTTAAATACTTATTATTTTTCTTTCACCATACAATTAATTAAATAGAAATGAGCAGTTGGCATTAAGAGGCTATATTTGGGGCTGAATTTAGAGGGCTACTGATCCTTCCTCTTACACACACACATATACACTATTACTGTATAAGTGCTTTATTTATATATGCACATATTCATATGCAAAATAATTATTCATATATTTAAATATATAACAATTTAAAATTCATAATCTAAATCTTTTAAAAATCAAAATTGAAACTAGATCAAGATTTAAAATATCTTTTTAAATTCAAATTTCACAAATATATTTTAAAACCATATTTATATAAATATTTATAAATCTTTTTATCCAAATATATATACATATACCTATACATAGACATATATATATTTGTGTATGTGTGTATAAAAGTACATTTTAAATTACACAAAATTCAAAAATATTTATATCTTTAGATAATATTATGCAATATATATAATATGTAAATATTCATTTTCGACTAAATATAGCTTTTGACAAAATCAATTTTTTATTATTAATCCGTGTAGATATATTCTAGTTTTTTTTATATTTCAAAATCCATACAAAAAAATAATTTTAAAATTTCGTTTCCATACATAATTATAATTTATAAAATTTTATGTTAACTTATATTTATTTATATATATATGTATTAACAAATTATAATTTAACGTTTTAAATTGAGAATATTAATAATTCTTTTTGAATTATATGTATATAAAGTTTCTTCGTGTACATGCAAAAAGACATGTATAAAACTTATTAATATAATTTATAAGTGTGTGTGTATATATATGTATGCACGCATGCATGCATGTGCGTATGTATTTATTAGTTTAAAAATCCATTTTTTCTTTAAAATGTATATAAAATTCGGTTCTTTTTAAAACATTTTTGCCGAAATTAGAATGAAGCTATACACATCACTTTTTATAGCAATTATATAGGTAAAAAATAAGTACATATATGAATCATGATATATAACCTATTCAAATATAATACGACAATTGATGCATATATAAATTCTATATAAGCAAAACATTGCCTTAGTTATGGCCTAGTTATAACACTTTGAATGTTAAATCAACAGAACTCCTAAAATCGAATATGGTCTTCTGCACAAAGTGTTAGTAATCAAAGTGATCTACACACCTTATTATTTAATTTTATTTAATTTTGTATGAGATTTGAAAATGGAGGGGTAACCTCAATGAAGCTTGCAGTCTATAAGGGAGAAGAGGAGCTAGAAAAAGTAAACTCAAAATAGAAGGGGTGGAGAGTTTAAATAATAATAGCAAGGGAAAGAAAATTGGGATCTAGGTCTAATATTTGTTTGTACCAAAATTGGGCACAATACTCTTCGGATGTAACTGAAGAGATTAGAATGAAGAAATTAAGTGGAAAAGGAGGCTAATCTAACAACCACACCAATAAAAGTATGTGGAAATAGAAAGAGACAAGAGTTTGTAGTGGTTAAGCATTGTAGCCTACGTCCACTTTGAATAGTTTGATGTTTAGTGATGATTCTCAACTGATTACACTAGTACAAATCACTGACACTCAGGTTACAATGGAGTTGCTGCAGAGTAAAAGTGTAGAAGCTTCAAAAGTCCTTTTTCAGTAGGCGTAGGGGTGCTATTTATAGGAGTAGATCAGAAAATATCTCCCTCAAACCTTGGAATACCTCTTATCGCATTTGGGTGGGCCTACCATATCAATCAGGGCTTGTTTGGGATCGATCCCTGATCGATCCATATGCACTTTGTATCGATCAAGGAATGGCCCAATGAAGAGGTGATCGTTCATGATGGTTCTTCAGTGAATAAGCAAGCTTCTATGAATATTTCATGGCATTTGGACTTGTAGTTTTTGAGTTATGATCGATCCAAGATTGGATTTGTAAGTAGGTTGATGGATTCGTATCGATACGTGCGTATCGATAGGCTTCATATCGATATGACGAGTATCAATCAACTGCGCGTCGATAACGTGGCACGAGAGTTCTATGGAGATCCATATTTCAAGCCTAAAGACTGTTTCCTTTAGTTAGACTGTGTCCTTCGTATCCATCTAGTGCCAAGCTCTTCTTATCGATGAGTTTCCATTGCTTTCATATCGATGCTTGGTCATTGGTTTCGTATCGATTGATTAGTTGATCGATACGAAAGGGAATTTATTGGGAAAATGAGCTACGATTGACCTAGGAGGTTCTATTGCTTGATGGATACGAAGAGGATGGTAGCAGGGTGATGGATATGAAGGGGGACAGATACGAAGGGAATATGTTTCATGTGAACCTTGATCGATCCATAATCTGAGCATACGAACGCCATTGACCTAAAATTTGGAATTTTGCCTTTCATAGCTTTGTTTATAATACTATGCTAATTGTAGCTCGATCCGGACTCGGACCAAATTTACCTGTATCCATCATGGACCTGTAGATAACTGATCTCCAAGGCAGATTACCCTTAGTTTCTACTCAATTCCTTGGTGTCATGACCTTGCCAAAAGGCAGGATAACATTTGCCTCCCAAAATACGTCCTATGTGAACATGACATACTTTGAAAAGCTGCCATCTTTATCTTGAAAAAGTTCTATCTAATTTGTTGAGAAGTTGTCGTCTTTTCATCAAGAGATGTAACCTTTGATTAATTTCTAATAGTATAAATGTCGAGTTGTAGACTGCCAATGATCATGCAGTTTTATGTTATAACTAAAGGTCAAGTGCAAGCAATTTTTTTTCTCACTATTCTGGTTGTCACCAGGTAAGCATTCAATTCCTATTAACTTTGAAAATCAAACGTTAAGTTGGCATACATTCACATATGTTAACATGACTCCCATTCATGTTTGCACGTTCACAGGTCATTGTCAAGTTCCTTTGTTCTTGTTTGGATTGAGTTTTATACCGATCCTCTCCTGGATTGATTTGAAATTCTAGTTATAATAACGATTGATAGTCGCTTCGATTCACTCTTTCATATCGATCCTCTCCTTGATCGATCTGGTGTATTCTCTAGGAATGCTTCGTATTAATGGACATGAAGTTTTAGGTCTCGAATATATGGATACGAAATTGATGTTTCATATCGATGGAGTTGAATGGTTTAGACATGATCTTGCAATGACCATCGCATCGATGGATACGACATAGTAGTCTTCGGATCGATCCACATTGATGGATACGAAGCACTGATGGATAAGAAGTGTTAAGTTCTGGACTGTCGTGTGTTGATGGATACGAAAGCCAACCTTCGTATCGATGGATGTGGACCGATTCTCTCAATTTAATAACTGAGATACAAAACATCTTCCCTTGGATATGAAGCCATATAAATAGATTTTGGACTGAGTCAAATTTTCACTTGCATCTGCCTTCGCTTTGTATCGATAAGAAAAAAGATATAACTGTAAAAGCTCTCATCATCTGCCTTCACTTTGTATCGATAAGAAAAAAGATATAACTGTAGAAGCTCTCGTCTTCACACAACCTGCTTTAAATCCTTAACCCAATCCGTTAAATCTAGGTAAATGATTTGTAGACCCATGTTTAAGGTGACAAGGATCGAGTTGATGCCATTTTGTCCATGGCGAAATCTATATCTGACGCCGTTGGTGGTGGATCATGGTTAGGGCAAGGTTGAGGAAGTAAGTAATGGCGCCTTAGAGACTTGGGGAAGAAGGAGAGCAATTGATGGAGACGATGAAGTCACTGATTTCCAATCCTTTGCTTCAAACTCGTATCGATAGGAGATGGTAGAAGTAGCTTTATATCGATCTGGAAATCATGGGACTTCACATCGATTCAGGTTACGAGACCGCTCGCCTTGGATCAATACAATGAGTATCGATACATAGAGTATCGATACGAATAGGCTATCGGTCTAGGTTTTGCATCGATACGAACACATGCTTTAGGGGAACGATCTAATTCGAACCATGATGGATACAAAACATAGCCTTTTGCATATTCGAGCGTTTAACTTCGATGAGCTTTAGCCTTGCATACTTGGACTTGATTAAAAAACAGCATATAGGACCTCCCTTCAAAGCTCGTCGATAGAACTATAATTTGATAAACATAACAAACTTTAGCATGGATCGTTCTTCGAAGTCTGGATGGCGCGGTTGAGATGGTCAGTGATGATGGTCATTCCGGTCAAATATCGAAGTCTTGTTGCTTTACCATCTTCTAAACTCGTTGCAATTTAAAGTTTTATGCAGCACTTCACTACACAACATGATCACTCACTTCATACCAGGGAAACATGGGTTTCTTGCTATCTAATAATGGTTTTTTCCGAGTTCAATAGCTATGATCTCAGAAGCTCCGAGCAGCGGGGAGTTCAGAGTCCTCCACTTCATAGAATTGAAGTGCAAGACATCGCAGTTGACATAATAAGTCCTACTCCGGATGAACTGCCGTATGCAGTGTTGGTTCTAAATCTGGTGGACTTGGTCCATTCTAGAATTTCTGAAGATATGTTGGGTAGAACTTGCCTCAATCATGGTCTATCTCTAAAAGACGTTCTGTTACCCAATCCAAAAGATAGGGCGCACAATCCCTCAGAAGGGTTTACTGCTTATAATAGATTTATGTATGTAGCTGGAACGTTTCTTCCGTTCAACAAATTTATTCAGGATGTGCTGTTCTTCTTAAGGATTGCGCCTTCTCAACTGCATCCGAATGGATATGCACCTCTTAATAGCTTATATATCATCTTCATGGAGAATCTTCTCCAATCCCCGACCATCGACGAAATCAAATACTTATTCAATGTCAAGAGCCATGGGGATAACCCTTCGTTTACTTTCATAGAAGCGATGAGGAACAGCCAAGTCGTGGCAGGTGCTTGGAGTAAATTAAGCTTCTTTAAGGAAGAATGGTTCTTTGTTAGGTGTCCACCAGGATTTGCTATACGGTGGTTAGTTAGATGTAAGTGCTTTATTTTCTTTGTCGATTATCTAGATAGTATAAATCTACGCTGAATCAATTACCGCCTTTCTTTTACAGCTTCAATTCCACGGCCTGAAGGAGCACGGTTCAAGGAGATAATGAGAACGCTCCGTTGAACTTAGAGAAATGGATGAAGTTCTTAGTGATGACAACATGATCACCATGGGGTTTGTAAAGAGATGTTAAGCATTGGGCTAATAGAAGCTCCCAAGGGTGGCTGCGATAAGGTAAGGAGGAAGAAGAGCTTCTATCATGCCCCCAGTCGGGGGTGCTCAGAGTGCATCTAGAGTCACAATTATGGAATTGGGCGATGATGAGAGTATGATAGCTAGGCGTGAGCCTGCGGTTGTGCCTCCGCAGGGCTAACATTTACTAGAATACAAAAAGAAAGGGAAAAACTCTCACCCACAAATCTAAGAGGCATAAGACCGTTGTAATAACTCAGCTCGTGCCAACTTCTACAGGTGCAGAGACCTCTTCTCCCTAAATAGAAGGTTCATTGAGAGGATTGTTAGTGTTCTTATTCCAGATGACATATCCAGGTTCTAGGATTAGATGGGCTCCCTTCCCCATCATGAACCGGCACAGGCTTAATTCCTTTAGACATAGGGGGCCCAACTCCTACGATCAAGGCTACAACAATCGGTCAGTTGGAGGGTTTGCACATGCATATACACACACTACACGGCACCACACAACTTCTATTCACATGTTTCTTAATTCTAGAGATATTTAATTCTGCTTCTCTTTTCATTTTACAGATACGTTGGTGAGACAAGGATCTATGCTCAACAATCTTCGCTCTTCACGCCATGCTTCCAGTTCATACTCTAAATCTCTAGGTGGGAAAGTGATAAGAGACTATGGTCATAGCTATCACTCAAGCCAAGAGCGCAAGCGTTATGATAGGGAGAAGAAAAGGTCACATCAAAATTAGCGCCACTCTCGATTGCAATTTCCACCATCTAAAGGAAACTCAGAACCATCTGGCTCTGGCAGGCAATTTTATGAAACTACACACTAAATAGTGCCACCTCACACTTTGAAATCTGGTGATCAACGTCGTAGAACTGAAATGAAAGCTTCCACCGAACAAACTGTTATAGAGCCCACATGGGAGGGAGACATCTAAATCGCCAAGTTAAAGAAAGACTTCCCAACATTTGTTTCGATGGCTTCCACTTCCCTCCGAACTTGAAAAGAATTCTCATTGACATAGAAAAAATGATACAAGATTACGTGCACGATGCATACAACAAATATAGGGAACGGGTTAAGATGGATGAGAAGGTGTTAGTGGTATCTTTCAAGTGGGCTAAAATAATTGAAAAATTATAGAGCGACCTTTCTCAAAAAGGCAGAATAATAAGGACACTTATTAATAAGCTCGAACCTTCAAGGAAAACTGAGGTGGAGGCTAAACAAATAGTCGAGGAGGCCAGGAAGTCCATGGAAAACATGAGGAAGACTCATATGGACTTAGTGCAGGAGATGGGGTCACCATAACATCGTCATTATTCAGGAAATGGACTCTGCATGGAATCAGGTTGAGGAGCTAACGGCGAAGCTAGCCGAGGCCATAAAGGAAAAAGATGAGGCCAACAAAGCCACCTAAGAGGCACGTGAACTGGCGGTGAGACTTGAGGAGGAGAGGGATGCGGCAAATCTGAAGGTAGAGGAAGCCGATGCCGGGATTGAGTGGTTGATAACTCCGGTCTTGAAAACTGGTATAATTTTGATACTATCGAGGTTTCGAATACCTCTCTCTCTTTTTTCTTTATTGTGGAATTAAATTTTTTATTTATTCATTTGGATTGACTTGTTATCTTTCATAAAATAAAGAAGCATGGCTCGGATATCCCACCTAGCCGAGCCAGAACAGAAAAAAACAATAGATTCGGGAAATCAAGGCGGTGGAGGCCAGGATAGAGAGTGAATTTGAAGATCTCCTGGTCACATACAATGCTAATGTCTTAGGAAACCGTAATTTAAACTGGCTTGGCAAAGATTATCCTTTCCAACTATACAAGGCCTGGAGTCACTTGGTAGAGCATGAAAAGGTGATCAGCAATGCTACAACTATCAATGAGTTCGAACGTGAAGCTCAAGTGCTAATCGGAGATGAGTCGAAAGACCTCTATGAAGCAATCATCGCTCTCGAGAAAGAAAAAATGCCTGCCAACTATTCGAAAGCTAGGGAAGGATCCAGAATTGAACATCACGAAGTATGCTCCAAAATGCCTGCAGCGTCCCAATCTAAGCTTGCTTCTTCTATTGCTCCTCCAGCGGTTCTAGAATATGACCCTAATAAGCCACATCTCTCCCCAATAATAGAGCGCGGCTCGGAATGCACGTTATCTCAACATGGGAGCCAACCCAAGGAAGGTATTCTGGACATTTTTCCTATTCCTTAAAATGCAGGAGCACTATTAGACAATATTACTAATATATTCTCTTATCATCATTCAGTCTCAGATCCTGCACTGACTGATCCTCCTGCAGCTCAAGAAGTACATCATGAGCAAGAGGTGCTAGTGACGGAGGCTACAACCGTGATGGTCACCACATCGGCTGGAGAGACGCATGATAGCAGCTACTTGCTTAATGAACAATTAATGGAAACACACTTCAGCCATCAAAGTGATCCAAGTATCGAAGTGCCTTTCAACATAGATGGAGATGTGATAATTACAGGCTCCTCTGAGCGGATAATGGAGGGAATCCAAGCTGAGATGGAGCAAGCCGAGCAGGCTCGTAGTGCTGGCGGAGGCATGCAAGGTCCCGGTCCAGTCTTCATACTTGTTGTTTCTCCGATGGCGCCGTCATCGATACTAGCGCGCCTCATTCTTCTAGCATTGAGGGTGTCACCATTCCTCTAGGTCCACCCACAGAGGATATTTTGGTCCCTGTAAGTTCTGAGGAGGAGATTGCTTCAATTCTCCCAGCTGAAGACAAGCCAAATAGAGCAAGCCAAGGAGGTGAAGGCTCAAAGAGACATCTGAGCGGCAGTTCGAGCGGGTTTACACCGAATAAATGCAAGAAGGATAGAAAATCGACGGCATGGATTCGCATTTTTGTTTCCTCTCTTTTGTAGGTTGCTAGAATAACCTTTTATTTTGCTTTTATAGGCCATATATAGATGTGTGGTTTAGCCTCTGCTTATAGGAATTCTTTGAATAGATTTTGTACTTACTTTGTCAAAGAATAGTGGAAATAAAATTTCGTTTTGTTTTCAGCGTAACTCCGTGTTCATTTATCTAAGTATTTTAGCACTCACATTTCCATTCAATGTACTTGTGAGGCTTTAGTCTTTGAATCGAACTTGAGTCTGGTCTTTAAGTCGTGAAGTCTTGGCTTTGGGTTATAATCACACGTCGATTCGAGTCCCAACGTTTAGTGTCTCGACCAGCGGCTGGTACTTGAGTTATGCCCCAAGTCCTGGGGATAATCGAAGTAGTCAGCCGGAAGTCATTCTCCGCCTTTACTAAATTTAATTTAACTTAGTTGGAACAAAGTTAAAGTTTAAAGTGAAGTACGTTTGAGTGTTGGATCACACACGCTCATCTTCTAGTATTTGCATCCGCACACTGGGGTTGTATGCCGACAATCGATCACGCCTGCATAATGCTTGGCATTATATCCACATCCTGGGACATAAGTTGATTTACGGGCGGTCAGTCACACCCTTTTAATGCTTAGAATTATATCCACACTCTAGGGACATAAGTTAGTTTACGGGCGGTCGGTCACACCCGTTTGGCGTTTAGAATCATATCGCACTCCAGGGACATAAGTTATTTTACAAGCGGTCGGTCACACCCGTCTGGCGTTTATACTCCAGTCTGCGCTCTCGGGACCAGAGTTGATTGATGGGTGGTCAGTCACACCCATTTGGTGTTTATACTCCAGTTCATTCTCTCAAGGCCAGAGTTGGTTGACAGATGATCAATCATATCTATTTAAGTATTAGGATCTCGTTCGCATTACGGGAACAAGGAATTGATTAAAGTTGCGGATGGTCGGATCACACCCACCTTGATTTGGAAAGCAAAGTCGTAGATGGACGGATCCATCCTCTTCGAGCTTGGAAAGGTGGAGGTGAGGTCATGGATGGATGGATCCATCCTTCTCGAGCCTAGATTTTGGAGTTTGAACTTCAGCTTGCACTCTGGGAGCTGGAGTTCGTTAGAGGATCATCATGTTTCGACCACTCTTTGCTTTATCATTGCTTGCCCTCAAGCTCGGGGTTTCATTTAGCGAGTGACCGGTCATATCACTGTTACTCCTTATTTGAATTAGTCTCACCATAAGATGGAACTTAGCTCTTCGTACATCGTGACGGTCACACGACGCATTCCAAGAATCGCCAATCTGGCTTGATGATTCTGCATTTTATTGCTGAAATAAGAAAGTATGGAAAATTTAGTTGTCTTATTGCAAGTTCGAATTCAAAAAATGCATAAACAAATTTCAAAGGAAAAGTAGACTAAATGAATAAAAGGCAGTTATGTGTAATAGCGGTAGAGACTCTCGCTATTCCACGCTCTCGGTAAAATAAGACTGTCAATAGTTGATAGTTTGAATGTCCATCTCCAAGTCTCCGCTTGATAACATATGATCGTTACCATGTCGTTTTTATGTGTGAAGGGACTGGATAGTTTGCTCAAGTTCGAGATCGCCAACTTCTAAGGTTTTGGGTCGTACCTTAGCATTGTATAATCAGATGACCCAATAGCGATGTACGGCTGACCTCAAATCAGTCTCTTCACGCTTCTTATCCTGTAAATCCAGAGATTCTGCAAGTAGGATGACATTCGTCTATGGATCATAATAGGTCACATGGTGAGAAGGTGCTTCTAAGTCAACCGGAATGATGGCTTCGGAGTCGTAGGAAAGTGCAAACGAAGTATGGCCGGTCGCAGACTTGTGAGTAGTTCGATATACCCATAAGGCCATGGGAAGCTCATGACCCACTTACCTCCAGCCTTCTCCAATCGTTTCTTCAGAATGGACTTGATAACTTTGTTAACAGCTTTGACTTTTCCATTCGCTTGAGAGTGAGCTACTGTTGATAACTTCATCTGGATGCGGTAGCGTTGACAAAAATCTTTGAACTTAAAACTATCGATTTGGGCTCCATTGTCAGTGATAATCGTGTGTGGGAGGCTAAAGCAACAGATGATGTTGCATACAACAAAATTGATTACTTTCTTCATCGTGATAGTAGCAAGGGGCTCACCTTCTGCTCATTTAGTAAAGTAGTCAACTGCAATGATGGCGTACTTCGCTCCACCCTTGGCTAAGGTTAGAGACCCTATTATATCATGCCCCATATGGCAAACGGCCATGGACTTCCATCTGAGTGATTTTAGTAGACGGGGCCCGTCTCTTGGAATCCTGGCATGCTTCTGGAACCTATCGCACTTCTTAGCGTAATCTGATGCGTCTCGATTCACAGTTGGCCAGTAGTATCCATATTTGAATATTTTATTCGCAAGGGCTTGCTCCCCAACCTGATCGCTGCACTCTCCTTTATGCACATCATGCAACATTCGTTTTATCTCATCGTGGGCGATACACTGGAGTAAAGGAATAGAATATCCCCTCCTATACAAGACTCCATTTTGGATAATAAATCGCAAATCTTTTCAGAGGACATGTCTTTTCTCACTTCTGCGCTCGGGTAATGCTCCGTGCTCAATGTAGTTTTTGAATGGATTCATCCACGACTCCTTCTCAGGCATTGCCTCGTACACCCAATGTGTCTCTGTTTGATCGATACTCAAAGCAGTAAGTGTCTCGATGGGAATGAGTCCCATCTATTGTGCTTTGCCAGTACGGGCCAGCTTCGCTAAAGAATCAACTTTCTGATTGTATTCTCGGGGTATCCAATGAATAGCATAATAGTCGAATTGATTTAACACTTCTTGAACTTGAGCAAGGTAAGTGGCTAATCTCCGGTCTCTGGTTTGATAATCTCCTCGAACCTGACATATGACCAATTGCGAATCACAATAAATCTGTACAGTAATAACTCCCAAGTCTCTGGCAAGTCTTAGTCCAGCAAGCAAAGCTTCATACTTGGCTTTGTTGTTAGTTGCACGGAAGTCAAATTTCAAAGCATGGCATATGAATTGACCTTTTGGGGTTTTGACTACTCCTGCGCTTGAGCAATGGCCGTTTGATGCACCGTTAGTTTATAGCTTCCATGTACGCTTAGGAGATTTGCTAGATTCAGCCAAATCCTCTAGTATGGTAAATTCAGCTATGAAGTCCGCTCGAACTTGTCCTTGAATAGCTCGCCTCGGCATATAAGTGATTTCAAATTGACTCAGCTCGATATTCCACTTAAGTAATCTACTAGACGTCTTAGGTCGCTTAAGGACCTATTGTAACGGCTAGTAGGTGTAAACAGTGATCGGATGAGCCTAGAAATATGGATTGAGCATTCTCGAGGCTATGACGAGACAATAAGCCAACTTTTCCACCTTCGGGTAGTTTCATTATGCACACGTTAGCCTTTTGCGGATATAATAAACCGGCCGTTGAATCTGATCCTCTTCTCGAATTAACGTAGCGCTGGTTGCATTTGCCAATACCGCTAGATAGACATATAATCTCTCGCGTTCAACCGGCTTCGACAAGATAGGAGGTGTCGCCAGATGTTGAACTAATACTTGGAATGCACCTTCGCACTCCTCCGTCCACTCGAAATTTCATTTTCCTTTTTCGATCAGATCAAAGAAAGGAATGTACTTGTTTGTAGATCTAGAAATAAATCTGCTTAAGGATGCAACCTTCCCGTTGAGGCTTTGTACCTCCTTTAGTGTTCCGGGAGTTCCGAGATTTTGAATTGCCCAGATTTTTTCAGGATTGGCTTCAATTCCTCTAGCGTTGATGATGAATCCAAGGAATTTTCCTGACGCTACTCTGTAATGACACTTCAACGGATTGAGCTTCATTTTGTACTACTGAAGTATGTGAAACATCGTTTCCAAATCACTACCATGGTTAATGGACTATCATGACTTCATGAGCATATTGTCCATATGAACATCAATGGTCTTTCCAGTCTAGTTGGCACACATTCGGTTCACGAGCCTCTGATAAGTTTCTCCAACGTTCTTGAGTCCGAATGGCATCACCTTGTAGCAATAGATTCCTCGATCGATAAGGAAGCTAGTATGCTCCTGATCGGGAAGATGCATCGAGATTTGGTTGTAGCCGGAATATGCGTCCATAAAAGATAAGAGTTCATGTTTGGTCATTGAGTCCACCAGTTGGTCGATTCTGGGAAGCGAGAAGCTGTCTTTGGGGTAGGCTTTGTTCAAATCTAAGTAGTCCACACATGTCTGCCATTTCCCGCTCGACTTTCAGACAAGCATTGGATTCGACACCCACTCCAGATATAAAGCATCATGGATAAACCAATTACCCTTAAGTTTATCTAGGGTGGCAAATCTCTTTGGATCCATATCGTGCCTTTTTTATTTCACAGGAACATGTCGTAGATCGATGTTTAATGCATGGCTTGCGATGTCTGCTGAGATCCCATACATATCTGAATGAGTCCAGGTAAACACATCATGGTTTGCCCAAAAAAAATCAACCAATTCCTATTTCATCTGGGTCTGAGTTGAGATCTGATCTTCACTGTCTTGGAATCGTCATTGTCGTGGATCAAAACATCGATCATCAACTCTACTTGGGAAGCTTGGTAATCTCTTACTTCCTCCTCATCATTATTGTCTTGGGGATCAAGGTCTTTAAGGAACTGGTTATGGTGCTTGGGCCAAGGCCTAGGCGTTAGCCGTCAATTTTCTAAAAAACGAACACAGAGAGATTCCTCTACGCCCTTTCCTTTCTCCTTCCACTGCGCATCTCGTAGCTCCACAACATAATAAGCGCATCAAGCCGCCTTATCACCATGTACTACTCCGACCCCATTATCAGTGGGGAACTTCAATGTTAAACACCATGGTGTAATCGCTACCTTGAAATCTGCAAAGGCCAGTCGGCCCCAAGAAAGCATTTTAAGGGGAATGTATGTCTAACACAACAAACTGCAACATTCGGACTCTCCGGCGATCTCCAATACCCAAGTCAATGGGCAATTCCACTATCCTAGCTGGTATAGTCGCACTTCCATTAAAATCATGAATACGTGATTGGCATGGTTTCAAGTCTTTCGCTTCCATCCTCATTTGGCTATAAGCGTGCTTAAAAAGAATGTTCACAGAGCTTCAGCTGTCAATCAAGATTCTCTTCATCTAAGCAGGATCTATTTGGGTTGAGATGACCAATGGATTGATAGTGAGGTCCTCAACTCAGTCAGCATCATGATTCCTAAAAATGATGTCGTCCGTCATCGTCCTTTGTTGTTTTGTTGCGGCCCTGTCATCATAATTACTACAATATTCAAAGTCCACATGCCTAATCGAACTGGCATATGACTCCATTTCCTTCCATCTTCGATCAGCCGGATGAGGACCAACACTCACAATGTTTATTACCAAACTTCCACCAGTACGCACGAGTTCTTCGAACCTAGCCTGGCCTTGACCTTGATTCGGATTAGATGGGATCACATCTCCATCCTGCGGCGCTCGAACAAACTATTCTAACTTTCTTTCTTTGATCAACCCCTCGATGATATCTTGCAAATGACTGCACTCATCAGTGTTATGGCCATAACAATCATGGAATCTATAGAACTTCCTGGTTTGAATTTGTTTCTTAGATGATGGTTTCAGAGCTGGCTTCTTGTACTGTCTGGTATTACAAGTCTGAAGGTAAATATTTTCCAACGATGTGTTTAGGGGATTATATCGGTTGAACATAGGAGCGCTAGGTCTCGGTCTGTGATGTGGGTCTCCCTTTTTCCCTGACCTCCGTTGCCCTTCTGTTGACCCTACTTGTTCTATACGTTTAATTGTACTTTACCGAAATTCTCACCGGTCTGTTTCACAACAACATTACTCTGAATGCCTTCACCATTGGGTCTTTCTATGTCCTGCTACCTAGATCGTCTAGCATCTTCTCTCCTCAAAAACTGGGCCGCCTTAGCATAGAAATAATCCAACGAAGGGAGGGGGTTTCCCAGCCAACCAATCGCCATACTCGGAATCGGGATCGATTCCTTTAGTCAATGCCATCTGAATAGAATTATCATTGGGGTTGTTGACCTCAGCACAAACGTCACTGAACCTTTCCAGATAGCGTCTAAAGGTCTCTCCTAGGGCATGAGTAACACTGGACAACGTGTTGACATCATTTTGTCCAGTAGCAGGCATACGAATCTGCTCGACAAACTTAGTAACCAATTGATCAAAACATGAGATTGATCTGGGTGGTAAACGAGTGAACCACATAGTCGCAATGCCTCCCAAGGAGATAGGGAAGGCCCTGCACTTAACTGCATCATCAGCTCGAGCAGCGTTCATGAGCCATTCATATTTCAAGATATGTTGGTTGGGATTCGAATTTCCTTCCTACACTGGCAAAGTCGGCATCCTGAATCGACTGGGTGGCTTTGCATAAAGAATTCATTAGTGAATGGACTATGACTTCGGAAGATTCCCCAATCACCATTTCTAAGGCCTTGACTTTCTCTAATCATCTGGCTTATCATGGTTGGAATGATAGGCATCTCGATGTTTGGGGCCAAGGCATGGTCGGGTTCCATGTTGCGGGGACGGTCCGGTCTATGTCTACGGTCCGTTCCTTGCCTCCTTGGCTCCTAATCGTAAGGGAAATGAGGATCTTGAGCATGAACGTGTTAGCAGTGAGCTAGATCTGGTTGGTTCTAGGTCATGGCTTCCAGATCTGCAGCGGCAGCAGCTGCGTGGTCATGAATGGTGTGATAAGGAAGTGCACTTCCTTGGGAAGAGGGTCCGGCTTGATGCCCTATAGAAGGACCAACCCCGGCTTGTCCGAGATTTACAGCATGCTGATGCCCAAAGGCTTCTCCATAGTTTCCATCCAGCCGATGGCGTGTAGATCTATGATTGAAGTTAGATGAAGCCAAACTTTCGATTGAGTAATGGGAGACATGATCCCTTATAGATCTCCTTTGCCTTTCTTTGTTTAGTTGGTTTGCGAACTCCGTGTTGGCACAGATCTGCTGAGCGAGCTCTTGACGGCTCTGAGTAAGCTCTTTCACGAGGGCTGGAACTCCTCTCTAGTCATAAGACCATGTGGATCTGAAGCTCGAGATGACATTTGGCCTGCTGTGGTGAGCTGTGTAGGAGTTTTCCTATCTATTCCTTCTAGATCTACAGCAAGCGGTTCTAGTAGTGCGCACCATGATGAATGTAGCTCTTTACTAGATCTGGAGTAATCTGAATAGAACAAAAGTAACTACCATAAGGAAAATCTGGATCTCGTACTTATATTTTAGCAATCCAACAACGGTAGTGGATCCACTAAATCAAAGAAAAACAGAGTTTCTCAGTGAAAGCACCAATGTGTTTGTATCAAAATTGGACACAACACTCTTCGGATGTAATTGAAGAGATTGGAATGAAGAAATTAAATGGAAAATAAGGCTAATCTGACAATCACACTAACAAAATTATGCGGAAATAGAAAGAGACAAGAGTTTATAATGGTTCAGCATTGTAGCCTACGTCTACTTTGAATAGTTTGTTGTTTATTGATTATTCTCAACCGATTACAATAGTACAAATCACTAACACTCAGATTATAATGGAGTTACATCAAAGTAATGGCGTAGATGCTTCAAAATTCCTTTTTCAGTAGGTGTAGGGGTGATATTTATAGGAGTAGATCTGAAAATATCTCCCTCAAACCTTGGAATACCTCTTCTCACATATGGGTGGGCCCATTAGATTGATCAAGGGTTGTTTGGGATCGATCCATGATCGATCCATATGCACTCCGTATCGATCAAGGAATGGCCTAATGGAGCTGCGATCGATCATGATGGTTCTTCAGTGAATATGCAAGGGAAAATTTCATGGAATTTGGACTTGTAGTTTTTGAGTTATGATCGATCCAAGATTGGATTTGCAAGTAGGTTGATGGACTCGTAACGATACGTACATATCGAACGGCTTCGTATCGATATGACACGTATCGATCTACTGCGCATCGACGACGCGGTGCGAGAGTTCTGTGGAGATCCATATTTCACACCTAAAAACTGTTTCCCTTAGTTAGACTGTGTCCTTTGTCTCCATCTAGTGTTAATCTCTTCGTATCGATGAGTTTCCATTGCTTTCATATTGATGCGTGGTCATTGGTTTCGTATCGATCGATTCGCTGATCGAATGAAATGGGTAATTGTTGGGAAAATGAGCTACGATCGATCTAGGAGGTGCTATTTCTTGATGGATACGAAGGGGATGGCTGTAGAGTGACAGATACAAAGGGGGATGGATACTAAGGGAATATGTTCCATGTGAGCCTTGATCGATCTATAACTTAGCATACGAACTCTGATTAAGCTAAAATTTGGAACGTTGCCTTTCATAGATTTGTTTGTCATACCATGCTAGTTGTAGGTTGATCTAAACTCGGACCATGTTTGTCTGTATCCATCATGGACCTGTAGATAACTGGTCTTCGGGGAAGACTACCCTTAGTTTCTAGTCAACCCCTTGGTGTCACGGTCTTGCCAAAAGGCGGGATAACAATCTTTTATCCCTTCTTTCTCCACCAGTTAAAAACTATACATCGAAAGTATCACACCTCCAAATCACGTATGCCATATCGCTAGGAAAATGGGCCTAATTACACTTTTGAACCATATCAGTAAATTCACACTTTAAACCAAATTCAGATTCGCATCGATATCGGATATTGATACGTGTGTATATACCATTAAGATATGCAATATTTTCAATACTGATTCAAATAATTTAAATAAAATTCTATGATTAATATTTTAGAAATATTGATTAATTTAATTAACTCATAACAATTATAATTTAATTAAACAATGTGGTAATCAGAGTAATCAACATTAAGGTTATGTGACTCTTAGGTGTAATGACAGTTTAGATGAACTTGTCGCTTACACATTTTCGGTAAAATCCAATTTCATTATTTAAGTTGTCCCCAGTAGTGGAAATTACCAATTCTTTTTGTCAAAACTATATCATATTAGGACTTATGAAATTTGGTATTGGTCATAATTCCAATATTGTGCACATTCAACCAGTGTAGTCCAAACATAAAGTCCTTAGTTCAATAATAACAATTATTATTAAGCGAACTACTATGGCTAGAGGCTTTAAATTTGAGTTGACTATGTTGACAATGATCCTTACCTCGTATAACAAGCAGACAAATTCTCCATTGAACAACGATTCACTTCCAATGGTTCAATTCACACCCAACTATGTAGGATCTAGATTAACCCTAGAGGGGGGGTGAATAGGATTATAGCAAATTTTCTCGAATTAAACACAAAAACAACCTGCAGAAAAGTAAATATGTTGAACATTAAATCACACACAAAATTTACCCAGCTTCGGCAACCCCTGCCTACTACTGCATTCCTAGATTTCTATTAGAATTAAACAGACTCCCGCTTACAAACACTTTAACAGACTCGCAAACCCTGCTACCGCCTATAGAGTTTTGCAAACTCGCAAACCTGCTTACTGAACTAATCCTAACTAGACAATCTGACACAACCTAAATCCTAGGTGGTGATTTACCAAGATTTGATTCGAAAGATACAACCTTAAAAGAGAATTTAAATTTAAAACAAACTTAAAAACAATTTTAAAACTAAAACCCAAATTGAAATATAAACTAAAGCCTTTTTATATTAAAAACAAGGCCGGCCCAATTCATTTCTTCTGCCTGTTCCTTTTTCTTTTTGCTTTTGTAAAATGGCGGCCTTGCTTTCGTTCCTCTTTGCGCTTTGAAATTAGGGCTTGAGTTTTTAGATCCAAATTGGGGCTTTTCGAAGCACGCCTATGTTGATCGATTCTCTGGTTTGCGTGTTGCCTTGCTCGCTGCTTCTCTGATGATCGACTGCTTGCTTCACGTGTGCTCGTTCGCAGCTGCTCCTCTTTTGACCGAGTTCGATAGATTGAGGTATGTAATCTCTTCCCTTTCACTGCTGGTTTAATTCTTGCTTGAACACGATTGATTGATGATTTTTCCGATGATGACTATGGGTTTATATTTGGATTTGATTCAATTTTTCCACACTTGCCGATGATGATTTGGGGTTGTATTTATATGGACTTCGTCACTTTCCTATTTCTCGATTGCCTGATATTTGTGACTTACTTGATGCACACGGTTTTTACTCTGAAGCGTTCGATTTTTCCTTGGTTGATACGGCAGAAACTTTCCTGTTTTATTTTTGACTTTTTCAGTTCGTTTCTTGCGTTGAATTCTGACTTTCATGATTTCGACTATAGCTTGTTTATTGCTTTCGACTTCACTGTGAATTATGGCTTTGATTTTCAGGCCCCTGTGAGCTTCGTCTCTGGCCATCTTCTCTGGTTGGTTTAACCTGAACTCCACTTGAGCATTGCATTCGTGAATTTTGATGTTGTCTGGTTGTTCACTATTTGCAGCACTGTCTAGTTCATCTTGTATCATACTATATTTGTTTTGAACCATGCTTGCTTTCAGGTTCAATGACTGAAGCTTTGTCATGTTCCAGTTTCATCACTATTTCATATAGTTATTCACTTGTTTGAGTCTGGTTTCGCATGTGTCCATTCACATCGACTTTCTGTTGCAAGTGCTTCGTGATGTACTCGACAAGATGTACTTCCTTTGTTTTACTCAAGTCTGCATTATATTGTACCTATACTTGTAGTTGTATAACCTGGTTCTTCTGAACAGTGTAGATGACCTTGATCATATTGACTAACTTGTTTTTGTGATGCCTGTTTCATTAAGTTTGATGTATTTGTGATCATCCTGCTTTGCCTGGATTGTGAGTATCTCTCTGTTGCATGGTTTATTCACTTGTTGTATACTTGGGCTGGCTTGAACTTGTTCATGTGATTTCATGGTAGCATTTGGTATTGCTTCGACCACTGTCTTGCATTCACTTCAAATATTGTTGATGCTGGGTTGTATTGAGCTCGACATGCTTCATGTTGCCTTCATGTGCTGTTGAGTTGCTTTGGGATTGAACTTGAGCTTTGAACTGTCGATTGTTGTAGCATGCACTCTGTTTACTTGTAACTGCTGCTACACATTGTTGTATTTGGACTTGTACCTTTGATCATTCACTATTTCCTTGTATCAATGCTCAGCCATGTTGCATACATGTTTTCCTATGTTCATGCTTGTGACATTCAACATTACTCTTGGCCATGAATTCATTGTTGTTTTGGTATTGTTGCATTATAGTTGCATCACTATATGTAGCTCATTGAAATGTTGCATTGTTGATGCTCTTTGAGTTGCAGTGTTTCATTTTTGGTTGGTCTGACTTTGTTTTAGCATACTTGGTGGTCATTTTGTACTTCTGGTCTTTGTTTGGTTCTTGATCATTTCATGCTGATTTTTGAAATTTCACTTGTGTTGAATCCAGTTTCAAAACTCGGGTTTGACCTTGTGCTCGTGTCGTGATTTTATTTATATTGCACCTCAGTTGAACCCGTCCTTTTATTTTGGGTTTGACCTTGTGCTCACTTGTCCCTGTAACGTTATCAAGTATATATATCCATGTGCACGGCCTTGTGGCATGCACAGTGATACACTGTGCATGTCACATTGTTCGTGTACGATAAATTCAAATGTAAATGATGACGAACAACCCAAATAACTGAGGCAACTATTTTCAAAATTCATATTTTATTTTATATTGCAAAAATATTTCTTTTTCAATTTTACTGCGTTAGTGAATATTTTTGCAGATTGCTCAGATGCTGGATTCTAACTGGAATGAAGTTGAAGATAAACTATGAGTGTGAGTGATATGTAGTGAGGAATTTATGTAAATTGAATTGTGATGTAATTAGAATCAAAATTGTATATGTATAGTGAGAGCTTGAATTTGTACTATTCAAAATTGTAATAAATATTTGTTTGAATAAAATTTCTGTTTGAATTCAAATTCTGTGTAATTTATTTTATTCAATAAATATTTATTTAATCTATGAAAAATAAAATAGTATATTGACAAATACATTTAAATGAATATATATATATATGTTTATTATCATCAAACAAAAATCATATAAACGCATATTCAACAAACTATAGTCATTTGATGGACTCCATGCCATAATTTAATTAAAATCAAAGTGGCCACGTTGAAGTTCAATAGTATTCTCAAGTCAAGAGAACCGATATTTTCTATTAGATCTTAGTTATATTAACCAGCAAAAAACTATCGAGTGGGTCATTTTATAGTTATCCAATAACTATCAGTACATAAACCCTTGGCGCCCTAGTAACCATGATTAATACAACGCCCAATATTTAGAGAGCTTTATGTACTCTAATCTCAATGGAAGTATCAATATCTTGTCTCAATACATCTTGACTAGGAATATATGAAATAACGTGTTTATTATATTGTGGTAAATTGCTAATGATTATAACGCATTTTAAATATTGTCATAAAACATACCATCTATGGATTTTTGGTTAAATATACTTAAATTAAACAATTAATTGATACAACATGTTATAATAATTATATAATAGAAAGCAAAACACCTTTTATTTTGAATGAGATTTATTTACAGAGTTAATAATTTATAATAAATTATAGAATTGCCCCTAAGGCATACCCTAACTCTACCAATCTTCCACTTGCACTTCGGACCAATTATGAAATCTTAATCTCATTACTTCGATTAGTGTGAGAGAAACTAACCGAGCTAATCCCTTCATGAATGGACCAACTATGTCATCCTTCATATCTACTCTTTAAATCATTACCACTTTCTTCTTAACACATCTCTAATTAGGTGGAATTTTCAAAGAATGTATCTTGATTTCTTGTGTGATCTAGGCTCCTTTGTGATCTGCATTGCCGCAATTTTGTCACAAAACAATGTTATTGGATTCTCTGTGTCATTAATCGCTTTTAGCTCACTCATAAATTCGTAAATCCAGATCATTTTCTTATATGCTTCATTAAGGGTGATGTACTTGGCGCCTATCATGGAGTCAATAATTATTTTCTATTCGAAAATGTTCTAACTAACAACCCCACCATTTAAAGTAAATACATAACTTGACACCGACTCAGCATCGTCGATATCACTTTGAAAGCTATAATCTGTATACCCCTTCATAAGGTGGTCTCCGTTTCAATATATAAGGAATAATTCACATACATTTTACAACAATCCAATGTTTTTCTCTAAATAGATTAGTACTGTAACGACCCAGAATTTCAGTCATTTGACATTCGTATATTTAATTAATTTTAAATGTTTAAAAGTTAAGTTTATAAGCTGAATAAATAATATTTCGAATATAGTGATTTAATTGGATAATTAAATTGTTACTTTAATATTGGAAATTGCAGAAACAATTGATAATTGGATTTAGTGGGAATAAAAAAGTTTTATAAAGTTGTATTAAATTATGTTTGAATTAGAATGATGTTAGAGAACTTTTAAAATCGAATTAAAAGTTGATTTGTAGAAATTGAATATTTTAATATTTAATTCATGAGTGAAAATAGCCATTTTTCAAACAGTATCGGATTTTGACGAAACCAATTTCATTTGATCCGTAATGTTAAATCATTGTAAGATTTCAAATTTCATGTCAATTGGATTTACGATTTGTCCGGGCAAGCTAAAACGCGTAGAAATTCGTTTAAGTGAATTTTAAATTTATATATTTGATTCGAAAACCTATCTTCCAAATACGATCGAATTGGCTCCCGATATATATTCCATTGTATTCGTAATGGAGGCAAAACATTATAAACGCCAGGCGGCATACTTCGTTCGGAGTTTGGGAAAATTTCGGGTGAAGCGCGCGAATTTGCTATAAAAGGACGTCATAACTTGCTTTTTTCTCCAAAACCCTAGCTAGGGTTATAGCAACCGCCACCTTCAGATTAATGGCCGAAAATGTTCGTTCCTTCTTCCCTTAATACCTTTAAATCCATCGATAATTATCAAAAACTTCCAACTAACAATTTGTAGAGTTCGACGAGATCGTTCAATCCAACGGCTACGATCTAAAATGGCGCAACAATCGAGGATCTAAGGGACTGCGTTCATCAACGTTCAAGCATGATTTTATACATGTATAGGCGACCGAGTTCATCCATTTTATCGCCGACGATGAAGCTCGCGTGGGCACGTTCGTTGGTGGGTCCCGATCGTTTGTGAATCAAGTATATGAGGCATGAAAATTCATAGAAGATCGGCGGCTAATGGGTTTTAGCGTACATGAATTTGCCTGGAAAGGAGAAATAGAGGAGAGGCCGGATGTGGTGCTTGAGGAATCGATGGCCGTGATCTGATGTAGGGTTTTAAATATAAAATAAAATTGTAAATTAATTATATTAAAGATTGTATAATGTTTAACACGCTATAACTTTTTGATACGAGGTCCGTTTCACATGAAATGAATTGAGTTGGGTTCGTATAGATGAAGACTATGCAATGGAGCTGGTTTGGAGTTGATTGGAGCTAGTGTGAATTTTGGGTAAAATTAAACGGCTGTTTAATTTTATTCCGAATAAAACACTGAAATCGCGACTGCAAGCAATGTGAGTACAACTCACTCTTTCTGACTCACTGATATTTTTATATAAGTGAGAAATAGATTATTACATGATAATTGATGATTGTTTGGATGATATATGACATATTGATTGATATTTGGATAAATTCCTGCCTATTGGGGCAGATGAGACCCTATACATTCCCGTGTATGAGCGGATGACCCTTTGTACACGCGTCTGCCTTGATGCAGACATTGTACACATATTCTAATATGTATATTTGTTGCAGATGACAGGTTGGGGGGATCCAACTGGATTCCTCAACAGTATTGATTTATTTACAGATATTGTTATATATTCTGTTATCATATTATATATGATATTTTGGATGTCATGATTGTTGTATTTAATGCTTTTGCAGCATTAGGACTATTTTGGAGTTTTAAAAATGTTAAAGTGGTGATTTCGAAATTTAAAAAGGATTTTTAAAATGATTTTGGAAATCGATGTTTTGTTAATTTTAAAGTGTTAAAGGAATTGATTTATTTTAAATAAATAAACGTTATAATTTTAATGTTATAAAAATTATGGTTTTTGTGAAATAAAACCAGAATATGATTTTTGGAATGTGAAGTTAACTATTTTGTAAAATGGTTTAAATTGAGATTTTTGATTTATTATAAATGGTTTCATATATAAAATTTATAAAATGAATTTTTATAAATCAGAATAATGGAATTATAAAAGGAGTTTCTATAAGTGTTAAAATGAAGTTATAAATGGATTTTTATAAGTAAATATAATTTATAATTTTGAAGTGATAAAATGAATGGTTCGGTAAATAAATGAATTATAAGTATTTAACTTATAATTTGGATTATTGGCATGTAAATGAGTTATAAATGGAATTGGTTAATAAAGTGATTTTATAAGTTGAAGTTTTTATGAAATATGAATTTGATTTATGAACATTATTTTGTAAATCCAAAATCAATTGATTTTGAGAAGTTAAATATAGAAGTTTATTAAAAAAGATATATCCACGATTTTGGACAGTGGATAATTCTTTAATAAAAATGTGAAATAGTAATGAATTTGGTATAGCAGATATATTCATGATTTTGGACAGTGAATAATATTTTAAATTAAATGGGTATTTTGGAAAGTGATATTTTAAATGGAGTTAAATGATTTTAAAGATATTTTAAAATGTATTAAGGATCGAAACCATAGATTTTAACATTCATTGTTGAAGTAGACGTTTTCGAAAAGAATAAGGAAACAATGGACTATAACACTGTTGTTATAGTAAATGATTTCCGAAAGGAAATGTTTTTGTATAGTATTGGGATTTATATATCTATCTTATTTTCGAATCCCTATACTATTGATTTTGGGTTATTGTACCGATGTTTTATGCAACATTTATTTTGACCCAAATAAAAGATGTTTAAGAGAATGGTTTCCTTAAAGAATAAAATATATACTAAATCCTGATTTAAGTATATGAAATATTTTCTAAGTGTTGAAAATAAATAAATTTGTGAACTACTTATTATTAAATAAGTATATGGAAATGTTTTCCAAAGTTGAAATGGTTTGAGATTATATCCTTTTAAAGATAAATTTGAAGTGAATATTTGGCAAGTATTTTAAAAAATAAAATATTAATTAAAAAGGGCCTAGTGATTGCTATAGTGCTGAATATTTGTTTATTTGCTTTGATAGTTAAATAACCGATTATCAAACATCAGCCAAATTTTAGTTCCTCGACTTGATGTGGAAACTATTTAGTCGCACACTTAGTACGTAGCCTTCTGTGTAGGCTTGATTTATGGTTTGTGTTGAGGACGTTGATTCATATAGTGTGGAGTATTACTCCAATCGATCGAGCTTCCTTCTTGGCCCGAAGGATAGCAAGTTGAAAGTTGGAGACGTGATAAGTCTATGAGACTTAGTTGTAGTGTGAGGTTGAGAAACGCTTTTGAGTTGTTGGTGCGAAGAGACCGGTATCGGATTTGTCCAAAAACCATTTCGGACCAACGTATATGCGACGATTTGTGCAGGTTGCTTATCGATGATATTGATATTACGGAGTTTCATAGTGGGCGACTGCTTGTTGATCGTTTGGGGTTAAAATCCCAATATACATCCAGTGGCAGTGGTCTCTTCATTATGAAATATACAATGAAAGGACTACTCGCTACTAATCCTAGGGATTTTCCGACAGGATGTGGTAGGAAAGTACCTTCGGTTTGTCCTGTTCCTGGACAACTTGTATGGATGTTTGTCTGACATTGCATTTCTATAGATTACGTACATTGCTTTTTACAAATGTATATCTGTGGTGGCGGAGAAGGCAACTTCTCTTAGCTTAACTCCCTCCTTGAGACATACAAGCTTAAGGGTTGTACTTTTGTGGAAGGCAATTACTAGTAAACGGAAATGGTCGTATGGCATTCTAAATGATGTGATATGTGATTGTGAAAGGTAATCGTTACCTCATCTGGCCTCATCAACCGAAAATGAACAAAACAAGGTTAGATGCAGCAGGGCTAAGTGGGTCATTCCCATTAGGATATGATCATCCTCTTCTAGATATATCTTTACACGTTATGACATCGTGTATCTGATTATTGTGGTTTGTATGCTATGAGGTCCCTCGATAAAGGTCGGTAACGACCGGACGATGATATATTCGGTACCATCTAGTTATTGAGGTGGGCCGGTCTTGTGTTGGTAGAGGATCCTTAGTGATGGTCCTCGGTACATTTTTCTAGAGATGTACTGCCAGAAGAAAGTCCCTTCACTTGCTCATTTGTATGGAAATCCAAACTCCACTACGTTCTTGCCATTTTGATTGTATTATCCAATTGGGCTATATGCTAGAATTTAATCAATGTAACAATTTCGGCCATGATTAATATTATTTGTATATAGTAGACACTACTATAATATAAGAGGATTTGATATGAAATGTTTTAGTTATCGTAAGGTAAAAACATGTCTGTGTTTATGTGTAGACTTGTCTTACAAGATACTTTTGTTTTGAAAACTAAAAAAAAGTTTGGTAATTTAATAAATCCAGTTGAGTAGTGTTTCTCACGCTGGTTTACAAGACTGATCCGGGCGTTCTTCCCTTCCAATGCTCGGGTCGGACCGAGTATATCTACAGGTTATGCTTTGGTGCTATTGGAGCTTCAGCAGGAGAGCTGGAGATCTTCATTTTCGTACATCCGTATTTGCTTGATTATCCGCTGCATTGTTTCTTAGTTGTTTTATATTATCGGCAATTGTGAGGATAGGTTATTATAACTGTTCAGGCTGATAGCTGTGTTTTGTAAAGATCATTGATAAGATATTATATATTTTCCGCTGCTATGTGAGATTCTGTATTGTTCTGTTGGTTCTATCTTCTCTCTTTCTTCTCTTCTTCTCTTTTCTTTTCTTTCTCTTGACTTTCCGTCAGTTTGTGCTTTTTGGGTCGGACATGTGTGGTTTATTGTCGATTCAGAGGATACGGATTTACGGGTCGTCGCATTTGGTATCCGAGCTTAGATTTTGTATATTCCTAAGCTTTGATGTGTACTCAGTATAGATAGGGACAGTAGCTCCCTAGATTGAGTTGAGTGTATTATATATATGAGCGCGTATTTGTTAGTGAATATAAAATGTTTTATATTGTGTTTGCTTATCCGTTGAGCTGTTTGTGAATTCTGGTCGTGATGTGGGACACTACATTATCGATAGGGATTTCCAAACGCTTAAATGAGGCATGTCGACATAGTATCATTTTAAATTGGGTAAATGAAATAATTTTATCTCGGTTATATTTTATATATAAAGGAAATAATTTTTCAAGAATTATTAAAATGTATATAAACTGATTGTTTGGTTGTTGAAAATGTAAATATATAAAAGTTAATGAAAGATGTTTGAATAATCTAAATAGAAACAACAATTGCAAGAGAATAAATTATATAAGCAAATGAATTATAAAGTATGAAATTATAATTGAATATGATTTACAATCGTGAAATAATTTTATATATAAGAAATGAAACTAAACAAGCATATTTTTAAATATGAGTTATAAATAAAAAATGGATTTAACTAAGAATTTGTGAAATTTGAATCTTGTTAAATTTGAATCAAAGTTAAAGAGGTTATATTGTTATAAATCTAAACAAGATAAGTATATTTGAAATGATCTTATATAAGTAAAGTGAACGAGTGAAATTATATAAGCAAAAGATTTACAATTGTGATTTATAAATAAAAGAATTTTTAAAAGAACAGAAAGCACTGAATTCACTACTGTTGCTAGAAAATAATAAGGGTGATGTCTGTAGCATCAATAGTATCATTTTCGAGTTTCTATGTGATTGATTTGCTACCCATAGTAAATTGAAATTTAAATTTTGTTACGATAAACAAATTTGATTTGAAATCCGAGTTGAAATTAATAAATATAAGTAAAATAAGTTTTGGGCTTATAATATGTCAGGTAATAAAATTTTAGCTTTGGTAAAGTTGAAATAAATTTGAGTTAGTAAGTGAATTATATGATTTGAAATTTAACTAAAAGAAAGTTAATAAAGTGATTAGGATTTGAAATTATAAAGAATGAGTTTAGTGAATGGAAGTGAACTTAGGCAGATGTTCACAGAATTATAAATAAATAAGCTATATAACTTATAAAATGAGAAAATGTAAGTATAACCAATTGTAAAAATGGTTAAACACTTTTGGTTAGGCAAAACAAAATCTGAATCTGAATGGTGATATGATTTTGACTTAAGTTAAATCAAATGATTTTAAAGATGAAATAGAATTTGAAATAAATTAGAAGTGAACTTAAGTTGTATAGTGAAAGTAAATGCAAGTAAGAATTAAATGAAATATAATTTAAGTGATGTTGAATGAAGCTGATTTTGGTATCGAAGTAAATTAATAAAGTGATGAATGTGGACTTGAGTTATATAAAGAAATTCAACTTTAATTGGAAATTAGTGAATTTCTTTTATTAGAAAATATGTTAAGAATTGAATAAAACTTAAGTTAAGAAGTTGTGGATTGATAATGAACACTAGGATTGTTATATAAAAATGTGAATACTAGAATTCAATCCAAATTGAATGTCAAATAATTGAATTCAAATTGAAAGTGAAGTATGAATAAATAGAACTGAATTTGATTTGAATCGAAAGTGAACAAACTTGAATATGAATTTGTGAATGTAAACTAATTGAATTTGAATATGAATGAATGTTGGAAAAATCCAATGTAAATGAATCAAATGTGAGTAAATTGAAAATCAATTCAATGAATATTAATGAGAAGTTAATTCATATTGATATGGTTATGGATTAATTAGATGATAGTTGGTTTATGGTTGGATTTGTTGCCTTTTGTTGCATTTGCTATATCGGCATATATAGTTGTTGGTATATGTTGTATATTGATATTACTTTCATATATACATGTTTCTCATTTGTTGTTGAGTGTATAGTAGGTGCGGATTGCGCTTGCTTCGCATTTGGAGCTCGCTTTCGCGCTATATTAGTCGTATATGCTCGCTAATAATATACAAGGTACATATCTCGGATTACATATCGTACATTTACACTTTTTTCCCTTCGGGATGCCTCATCCTCGATGATGAGATTTCGACGAAACCATTTTCATTTGATCCGTAATGTTAAATTAGATTTCAAATTTCATGTCAATTGGATTTACGGTTTGTCCAGGCAAGCTGAAACGCGTAGAAATTCGTCTAAGTGAATTTTAAATTTAAATATTCGATTCGAAAACCTATCTTCCAAATACGATCGAATTGGCTCCCGATATATATTCCGTTGTGTTTGGAATGGGGGTAAAACATTATAAACGTTAGGCACACGCTTCGTTTGGAGTTTGGGAAAATTTCGGGTGAATAGTGCGCGCGATTTTGCTATAAAAGGACGTCATAACTTGCTTTTTTCTCCAAAACCCTAGCTGGGGTTATATCAGCCGCCACCTACAGATTACTGGCCGAAAACGTTCGTTCCTTCTTCCCTTAATCCCTCTAAATCCATCGACAATTATCAAAAACTTCCAACTAACAATTTGTATAGCTCGACGAGATCGTTCAATCCAACGGCTACGATCTAAGACGGCGCAACAATCAAGGAGCTAAAGGCCTGCGTTCATCACACGTTCGAGCATGATTTTATACGTGTATAGGCGACCGAGTTCATCCATTTTATCGCCGACAGTGAAGCTCGCGTGGGCACGTTCGTTGGTGGGTCCTAACCGTCGGTGAATCAAGTATACGAGGCACGATAATTCATAGAGGATCGGCGGCTAATGGGTTTTAGCATACGTGAATTTGCCTGGGAAGAAGAAATAGAGGAGCGGCCTGATGTGGTGCTTGAGAAATCGATGGCCGTGATCTTATGTAGGGTTTTAAATATAAAATAAAATTGTAAATTAATTATATTAAAGATTGTATAATGTTTAAAACGCTATAACTTATTGATACGAGGTTCGTTTCGCACGAAATGAATTGCATTGGGTTCGTATGAATGAACACTACGCGATGGAGCTGGTTTGGAGTTGATTGGAGCTAGTGTGAAGTTTAGGTAAAATTAAACGGTTGTTTAATTTTATTCGAAATAAAACACTGAAACTGCGACTGCAAGCAATGTGAGTACAACTCACTCTTTCTGACTCACTGATATTTTATATAAGTGAGAAATAATTTGTTATATGATGATCGATGATTGTTTGGATGATATATGATATATTGATTGATATTTGGATATATTCCCACCTATTGGAGCAGAAGAGACCCTATACGTTCCCGTGTATGAGCGGATGACCCTTTGTATGCGCGTCTTCCTTAAAGCAGACATTGTACACATATTCTAATATATATATCTGTTGCATGTGACAGGTTGGGGGGATCCAACTGGATTCCTCAACAGTATTGATTTATTTATAGATATTGTTATATATTTTGTTATCATATTATATATGATATTTTGGATGCTGTGATTGTTGTATTTAGTGTTGTTGCAGCATTGGGCCTATTTTGGAGTTTTAAAAATGTTAAAGTGGTGATTTTGAATTTTAAAAAGGATTTTTAAAGTGATTTTGGAAATCGATGTTTTGTTAATTTTAAAGTGTTAAAGGAATTGATTTATTTTGAATAAATAAACGTTATAATTTTAATGTTATAAAAATTATGGTTTTTGTGAAATAAAACCAGAATATGATTTTTGGAATGTAAAGTTAACTATTTTGTAAAATGGTTTAAATTGCGATTTTTGATTTATTATAAACAGTTTTATATATAAGATTTATGAAATTGATTTTTTATAAATCAGAATAATGGAATTATAAAAGGAGTTTTTATAAGTGTTAAAATGAAGTTATAAATGAATTTTTATAAGTAAATATAATTTATAATTGTGAAGTTATAAAATGAATGGTTCTGTAAATAAATGAATTATAAGTATTTAACTTATAATTTGGATTTTTGGCATATAACCGAGTTATAAATGGAATTGGTTAATAAAGTGATTTTATCAGCTGAAGTTTTTATAGTATATAAATTTGATTTATAAACATTGTTTTATAAATCCAAAATCAATTGTTTTTGACAAGTTAAATATAGAAGTTTATTAAAGAAGATATATCCACGATTTTGGACAGTGGACAATTCTTTAATAAAAATGTGAAATAGTAATGAATTTGGCATATACTCACGATTTTGAACATTGAATAATATTTTAAATTAAATGGATATTTTTGGAAAGTGATATTTTAAATGGAGTTAAATGATTTAAAGATGTTTTAAAATGTATTAAGGATTGAAACCATAGATTTTAACATTCATTGTTGACGTTTTCGAAAAGAATAAGGAAATGATGGACTATAACACTGTTGTTATAGTAAATGATTTCCAAAAGGAAATATTTTTGTATAGTATTGGGATTTATATATCTATCTTGTTTTCGAATCCCTATACTATTGATTTTAGGTTGTCGTAACGATGTTTTATGCAACATTTATTTTGATCCAAATAAAAGATGTTTAAGAGAACGATTTCCTTAAAGAATAAAATATACACTTAATCCTGATTTAAGTATATGAAATATTTTCTAAATGTTGAAAATAAATTGATTTGTGAACTACTTATTATTAAATAAGTATATGGAAATGTTTTCCAAAGTTGAAATGGTTTGAGATTATATCTTTTTAAAGATAAATTTGAAGTGAAAATTTGGCAAGTGATTTAATAAATAAAAGGTTAATCAAAAAGGGCCTGGTGATTGTTATAGTGCTGAATATTTGTTTGTTTGCTTTGATAGTTAAATAACCGACTATCAAACATCAGCTAAATTTTTGTTCCTCGACTTGATGTGGAAACTATTTAGTCGCACAGTTAGTACGTAGCCTTCAGTGTAGGCTTGATTTATCGTTTGTGTTGAGGACGTTGATTTGTATAGTGCGGAGCATTACGCCAATCTATCAAGCTTCCTTTTTGGCCTGAAGGATAGCAAGTTGAAAGTTGGAGATGTGATAAGTCTATGAGACTTAGTTGCCGTGTGAGGTTGAGAAAGGCTTTTGCGTTGTTGGTGCGAAGAGACCGGGGTCGGATTTATCCAAAAACCACTTCGGACCAACGTATATGCGACGATTTGTGCATGTTGCTTATTGATGATATTGATATTACGGAGTTTCATAGTGGGCGACTGCTTGTTGATCGTTTGGGGTTAAAATCCCAATATACATCCAGTAGCAGTGGTCTTTTCATTATGAAATATCCAATGCAAGGACTATTCACTACTAATCCTAGGGATTTCCCGAAAGGATGTGGTAGGAAAGTACCTTCGGTTTGTCATGTTCCTTGACAACTTGTATGGATGTTTGTCTGACATTGCATTTATATAGATTACGTACATTGGTTTTTACAAACGTACATCAGTGGTGGCGTAGAATGCAACTTCTCTTAGCTTAACACCCTCCTTAAGACATACGAGCTTAAGGGTTGTACTTTTGTGGAAGGCAATTAATAGTCAACGAAAATGGCCGTGTGGCATTCTTAGTGATGTGATATGTGATTGTGAAAGGTAATCGTTACCTCATCAGGCCTCATCAACCGAAAATGACCAAAACAGGGTTAGATGCAGCGGAGCTAAGTGGGTCATTCCCATTAGGATATGATGATCTTCTTCTAGATATATCTTTACATGCTATGACGTCGTGTATCTGATTATTGCGGTTTGTATGCTATGAGGGCCCTCGGTAAAGGTCGGTAACGACCGGAGGATGATATATTCGGTACCATCTAGTTATAGAGGTAGGACGGTCTTATATTGGTAGAGGATCCTTAGTGATGGTCCTCAGTACATATTTCTAGAGATTCGCTGTTGGAAGGTAGTCCGTTCACCTGGTCATTTGTATGGAAATCCAAACTCCACTACGTTCTTGCCATTTTGATTGTATTACCCAATTGGGCTATATGCTGGAATTTAATCAATGTAACAATTTCGGCTATGATTAATATTATTTGTATATAGTAGACACTACTATAATATAAGAGGATTTGATATGAAATGTTTTAGTTATCGCAAGGTAAAAACATGTCCGTGTTTATGTGTGGACTTGTCTTACGAGATACTTTTGTTTTGAAAACTAAAAAAAAGTTTGGTAATTTAATAAATTCAGTTGAGTGTGTTTCTCACGCTAGTTTACAAGACTGATCCGAGCGTTCTTCTCTTTCAATGCTCGGGTCAGACCGATTATATCTACAGGTTATGCTTTGGTGCTATTGGAGCTTCAGCAGGAGAGCTGGAGATCTTCATTTTCGTACATCCGTATTTGCTTGATTATCCGCTGCATTGTTGCTTAGTTGTTTTATATTATCGGGAATTGTGAGGATAGGTTATTATAACTGTTCAGGCTGATAACTCTGGTTGATTGTTGAACTCTAGTTTATGTATGTATATATATACAGTTTCTGTTTTGTAAAGATCATTGATAAGATATTATATGTTTTCCGCTGTGATGTGAGATTCTGTATTGTTCTGTTGGTTCTATCTTCTCTCTATCTTCTCTTCTTCTCTTTTCTTTTCTTTCTCTTGACTTTCCGTCAGTTTGTGCTTTTTGGGTCGAACATGTGTGGTCGGCCTAGTACATAGTATGGCATACATTGTGGATTTAATTACCGAAACATATGGCATTCACTTCATACACTCTGTAACGCAACGACATATTTCGACTTTCGAAAATCCAACATCGATACTCACTTTATCGACTGCCGAGAAATTGAAGGCTGAAAAACCGAAATGTTATGGGTTTAAGAAAGAAGAAAGGAAGAAGAAGAGAGAAAGAAAGAAAATAGAAAATTTTAAAATAGAACGGGAAAGAAAGGAAACAACAGAACAATAACAGAATCTCACAATTCGTAGCGGAACAACATATAATAGATAGATGAATAATCTTTAAACAAAGAACTATATCAGTTATTACATTTTATACTTTACATCATATCATCATCAGAGTGTACAACAACAAACAATGCAGCGGAAAAAGAAATACTATATAAACTAGTGATACGCCATCCAGCTTGCCTCCAGCAATTCCAGAATATCCTGATAAACCTTAACTCTTGACTGCCCGTGTAGAAATTGGTGGGCACCCAGAGTTTAGGAAGGAAAACAATAAACTCCAAGTCAGTCATGTGACTGGTGTGAGAACTCAAAACAGTTTATTTATCTTTAAAAATCAAAATAGAGGAATATTTTTAAATTCAATTCGCAATGCTTTTAAAAATGAGACTACCATAAGGCCTCCCGCACACACACACATGCAAACGCAGAATCGGAGGAGATTTCTCCTTATGATAGTCAAAGATGCTTGATACGTATTTAAAATAACATTTGATATTATTACTAGTGCATAGTGTAGGAAAAAATTCATTTCGAAAGTAGAATATAAATCTTAGCCAGCATAGACATTTCGAACTATGCCTACTATAGCTACCATCCAAACAGTGGTGACCACCATAAGTGAATGGCAGGTCCTACAACTAATACCGTACAAGTTTCGTATTGGGAATTGGATTTCCAACAAATGGTCAGGCCAAGGAACTTCCCATTGCCACATGAGAATGCCTCTGGAAAGACATCCCCGAGAACCAAACCGGAACTCTGCCAACACAAGGCCGGGTTACCCCTAACTGGGTAACTACTGACACGAGCACGCCATTCCCCGATCGTAAACGACCTTTCTCACGGGATCCCGATAGCCAACAACCACAAAGTAATAAATTCGCAGTAACCACATAGGTTAAATATCTGGGCTCCATACCATGATACCACCTCTATCCAGAAGGAAATGTACATACTCTAAAGGGTGCTACCCCTCATAACCTTGCCGCATCTTTCCTGTTTTGACCATTTCCGGGGTGTGAGGTTCGACGAAGTCACGTCCACAAAAACATACTTTATACAAAAGCCATGCTTTGGGTCAACAAATGATCAACACAATGATCACTAAGATAGACGATCAAATAAACGATCCTATCACAATAATCAACACAATGATCATTTACAGCAACACTCAGCATGTCACATTACCAAATTGGGAATATATCGCTGATAACTTCAACTATATAACCTCTGAGCTCGTACGTCTCAGAGAAGGGTGTTAAGCTAAAAGAATAAATTCTCCGCCACCACAGAAATATATTTGAAAGAAATCGGCTTTACATCTCAACTTGTAATGTCAGACACACAATCCATACAAGTCTGTTCCGGGCTCGAACAGAACCGAAGGCACTTACAAAGAAGTCCTTGCAATCCGAATAATCTCTAATCACGTTCGGATTTCCCATCACATATGGAGATCTCAATACCAGGGATCAGCCAGTGCAGAGACAATCAACAAGAAACCCTTTCGCTTTCGAAAATATCCGGTCTTCAACACCGATCTTCGAATGCAATTCATAATGACGTATCACATATTCGGAATGGGTTATACGACCCCAAGGTCCTTTCCCGGTTAACCCGAATAGTGAGCGCTTATTTTAAAAAAATAAGTGTGGCATCCAATTTCAAACAATTCACAACAAATACCTATTTAAAGGTAAATATTGATAGTCGGTTATTGAACTATCAATAGATATGCCAACATCACCAGATTCCAAATAACTTTCCAAATTATTTATTTCCCAAAAATATCTTTATAAGATATATAGTTTTCACACTTCAAAAATAAATCAAAATGTTTTAAAACATCTTGCTTATATAAATTTTCTTAAATCTTTTAAAATTCCTTTGTTTAATAAATTATTTTAACTAAAATTTTAATTTAAATTAACCAAACTCACTTTCAATAAAATTGTCTAATTGAAGATTTAAATCCTAAACTAGAATTCTTTTAATTTATTTATCCAATAAATTAAATTCCTATTAGGTAAATTAAATTAGCCAATAATTTTATTAATATTCAAATTAAATCGAACTATTCAATTTTCGTTCTTGATTGTTAAATTAATCAATTGTTTTATTTAAACCAGTTTCTTTTAATAAAATTTGTTAAATTAAAATTTTACTCTAAAACTAAATTTTCTGCTAATATACCTACTTACTTCTTTTTAAATTAAAATAGATATTTCTTGAAAATTTAATTTATATAAGCAAGATGTTTTAAAATGTTTTATAATTTATCAAGATTTATAAAAGCTCGTTTAATAATTCAAGATATTCTAAATTTATAAATATCAACTTATAAATCTTTTAATATAAAACAATTTATATTATTACTTTAAACATCTTTAAACTCTTTCATAATTTTCATCATTCTGATTTATAAAAAAAAAAATTTTATAGATCCTATTTTTAAACTTCTTATAATAAATTCAGAAATCCAGTTCAAACTATTTTATAAAATCACTAATCCCATATTTTCAAAAAAATGAACTTTTAACTGTATCTCTCAAAAATCATAATTTTCATAATATTAAAATTATAATGTTTATTTATTTAAGATGAATCAATTCCAATATTTTATAAACGTATATTTCCAAGAATCACTTTAGAAATCAAAAATCGTTATTTTTAAACTTCAAAATTGGATCCGATGATGCAACACATCAATAGCCAATCACAACTTTCAAACATCATATATCATCCATGATAAATAATCAAATATCACAATATATGAAATCAAATAAATATTTGTGAGGAATCCAGTTGGATCCCTCCAACCTGTTTCCCTGCATCCACAGACATTAGCACAATACCATTCCGTTTCGAGACGGAATATCGCGGTACATGGGATTTTATAAATATATATCCGCTTACTAACGGCGTATAGGGTCTCATCCGCTAAAAGAAAATGCGGGAAATCAATCAACTGCAATATATACATATGCCAATATATATATATTGCTATATATAATATATAATACCAATTCCACTTCGAGGTGAAATATCGCGGTATATGTGTGTAATAAATAACCTCCGCTTACTAACGGCGTATAGGGTCTATTCACATCCAATATATATATATATAACAATCATCATTCAAGCATTCAATCAACACAGTCAATCAAATTTTAGATTTAACTATTTAAAATTTAAATAAACAACAGAAATTCCTTTTGAGTGAGAAGTTCTCACCTTTATTCCCGTTTGCAATCCACTTCCAATTCAACTTGTTTTCTTCATTTATACCTTGTATAAATATTATACACAATTTATGAATCAATCGAATAATAAATTTTCATTAGATAATTTTAATTCATCGGTGATTTCATTTTTAATAGTTAAATTACTGATAGTTTTATTTAAACCAATTTCTTCTTTAAAATTTTATTTAACTAAAATTTAAATTTCTTTTTATAAATTAAATCAACTAACACATTTTTGGTTTTAACTATTAAATTTGTTATAAATAAATTTTCTTTTAAATAATTCTATTCAACTACAATTTAATCTTAAAACTAAATTTTCTTCTTAAATAGATTTAATTAACTTATCCTTAAATTGAATTTATTCAACTAATTATTTCAATCTCAAGTTAATGATTTCTATTTTAAACTAAAAATTAAAGATTCAAACTGATTTTCTTTTTAAAATAATTCTAACATCTTGCTTATATAAATTTTCTTAAATCTTTTAAAATTCCTTTGTTTAATAAATTATTTTAACTAAAATTTTAATTTAAATTAACCAAACTCACTTTCAATAAAATTGTCTAATTGAAGATTTAAATCCTAAACTAGAATTCTTTTAATTTATTTATCCAATAAATTAAATTCCTATTAGGTAAATTAAATTAGCCAATAATTTTATTAATATTCAAATTAAATCGAACTATTCAATTTTCGTTCTTGATTGTTAAATTAATCAATTGTTTTATTTAAACCAGTTTCTTTTAATAAAATTTGTTAAATTAAAATTTTACTCTAAAACTAAATTTTCTGCTAATATACCTACTTACTTCTTTTTAAATTAAAATAGATATTTCTTAACTTAAATTAGTACTTTTAATTTTAAAACTAAATTCTCTTTAAAAATCAAATTTCTTTTAATTAATCTGTTTAACTAAAAATTGAATAAATTAACCGAATATAATTTATTTAATTTAAGTTTTCAAAAACAAATTTTACATAGAAATCCCAATTATCAAAAAAAAAAAAAAATATTACATTTAAGTGCCTAAGAACAAACTAATTTTTTTTTTTACTGTTAAATTATTTTCTACAGCATAAATGCTCATAAAAAATAAAATAAAAACAATATACCTCAAATTGATTCGGCCCCAAATTGATGCCGCACATCGCCTACGCCACGCGCGAGCCATCACAACCCACTGCCTCACGACGTCGCCACTACTGCCATCGCACGCGCCGCCGTCGCGACTCCCACGCGAGTCGCCTCGACCCCTCCACGCGCGAGTCGCCCTAGCCGCCGCACTCCGAAGCTCCAACCTGCAGCCCCAAGCGCTCGCGTACGCGAGCTCACCGCCGCCATCATCTCGCCTTCGCGCGCGACTCGAACCACCTCGGCGCCGCGCCTCCTACCTGCGCGCACACACAACCCTACACCATCGCAATCACCACGACTCCAATCCATATGCCGCTGCCTTGAGGAGTCGCGCCACCATCCCTCCGCGTTCGACGATGCCGAGCTCCCATTTTTGATTTCGTCGTTGTTTTTTTTTTTTTTTATTTTGTAACTGCGTTTTGATTTGAGAGAAGAAGAAGGAAAGGGGGAGATACGAACGAGATTTTAGGAGGCTTCGGCCATTGTTTTTATCTCTCTGTGGTTTGATTTTGAAGGTGAGGGACGTGATATTTAAAATCGTGAAGAACATGGGCTGCACGATCTTTTCTTCGTGAATTTAGGCATAAATTTAGGCGTGGTTAAAGGAAGAACGTGCTGTGTTTGACTAAAATTTAAATTTAAATTTAAATTGAATTTGATTTAAATTTTCGACGCGTTTACTCAACGTATGCTCACATATAAACTCCGAAAAATACGAAATTTGAAATCCGGCAATAATTCAATATTACGGACCCAATGGAACTGGTTTCGTCGAATTCCGAGACTGTGCCTCGGACGGCTATTTTTAAATATCGATTCAAATGATATAAATTTCAAAACTGAACAATTCACTTTCAAATTAAATTCTGAAGCTTCGATTATCTTCAGTATTATCAATATGAATTTTACAAGCCTTTGGAATATTTTTAATTAGCTTAAAATTGAATATTCAAATTTTTATTCAACTCTCAATAGATTAAATTCTATAATTTAATCGTCAAATTCAAAGTTATATTGAAAATTCAATCCAAACCATCTTTTAAATATTTAAAATTAATTAAATATTTTTAAATTAAATTGTTTAAAATTCTGGGTCGTTACACACTCTTTCTCCTCATCGATTAAAGGAATATCCTTCTTAGAAAGGATGATTTTAGATTGCGTTGGAACATTTCTATGCTTGGAATTCTCCACATCAAACCTTTTCAGTAAGGCGTCTACTTACAGGGATTTAGTTAATTCTAATGGCCTTTTAAACTAACTCTATAGATCTTTATACCTAGCATATAGGCATTTCTACCAAATCCTTCATGGAGAAATTCTTGGACTGTTGTGCTTTCACAAACTACAGTAGAGAAACGTCATTGCCAATTAGCAGTAGACCATCGACGTATAAAACTAAGAACACGATAACACTTCCTTGTTCCTTTTGATGTCTACACACTTCCTTCATGTTCTGATAAAAATCAAACCGTTTGATTACTCTATCAAAATACTTATTCTAATTCCTTAAAGCTTATTTAAGTCATAAGAAGATCTTAACAACTTGCAAGCCTTTCTCTTGCTCTTATTGACCTCGAAACTCTCAGATTGTGACATACAAACGATCACTTATAAATCACCATTTAAAAATGTTGTCTTCACATCCATTTTCCATATTTTATATTTGTAGTATGCGGTAATAACTAGCTTTATCCAAATGGACTTAAGTATTACTATCGGTGAAAAAGTTTCGACATAATCAACATCTTGAATTTAACGAAATCCTTGCGCAACTAACCATGCTTTGTAAGTATCCACTTATCCATCTACATTTAAATTTTCTTAAAAACCTATTTGCAAATTTATCCCTTTGGGTATGTCAGCCAAAGTCCATATTTTGTTTTCATACATGGAATCCATTTTGAATTTCATAGCTCCAAACCAAAATGTGGTGTCTTTCCTCTATAGTGCTTATTGGAATGAGAGAGGCATGCCATCGTCTAAGACATAGTAATTCTTCAAACCATCTACGAGAAAACCATAGTTTCTCTTTGAAGTGCTAGATTTCCCACTAGACCTTTTAATATGTTATGTGTTTTCATATACGGGTGAATTTGGTTCTCCAATTTGTTTGGTATTTATGTTAAACACTAGGATTTCATCTAGTTTTACAACTTCACTGCTAATTTCCTTTGATATAATCTCCTTTTCTAAAAGAAAACTATTAGGAAATAATAATTTTTATTCCTTAATGTTGTAGAAAATATAGAATTTTTAGGATATCCTATGAGTTTACACAAGACTATCTTGACTCAAGATTTTTGGGACCAACATTCAAAACGTAGGTGGATGACCCTGTACCATCAAATGTTTGAGGTGGGATTTCTTCCCATGCCACATCTCATGTAGAATCTTAGGCATAGATTTCATCGGTATCAAATTCAATATATGCATTGTGGTTTCTAGCATATATCCTTAATAGGAAAGAGGTAACTCAACTTTACACATCATGGAATGAACCATATCTAATAGGGTTTGATTCCATCGCTCCAGAACACCGTTGTGTTATCTATTATCTTTTATTGGAGATCTGGTCCAACATATTCGCCTCTCGATCGAATCGAACTATTTTAATTTTATGGTTCGTCTGGTATTTAACCTTATTTTTATATTTAATGAATTCTCACAGGCGACGGATTAGTTTTTCCTAAGACACACACATCCTGTTATTGAGAAATAACTAGTAAAGGTTGCAAAGTAAGAAAGAATTATCATCAGTAATTATAAGCATTTGCCACATACATCGATATATATGAGAACCAAAAGTATGTTAACTCTTTAACTCTTTCATTGCACCCCGTGCATTTTATTTCTTTGAGACACGACCCACACATATCAAATGATTCAGAATCAAACGGTGGTAAACAACCTTCAGTTTCAATTCGTACAGTCGTTTCTTATTTATATAACCTAGCCTATAACGTCAATATTAGAAGAATTATTAATAGAATAGACATAATCAGGATTAATCATATAAATGCCATTATTTAAAATAATATTGTAGAATTTATTTCCATTCAACATAATGTTTATAATTATTAAAACAAATAAAAATATACTATGTATCAAACAATCTGGACATATAAATTATATCGCAAATAAAGACTTTTACATAACATCAATATTTAATATCAAAACTAATCCTCTTGGAAAAGACAAATGATAATCTCAAACTATCATTGCATCTACCATGGACCCATCAGCAACTTGAAGTATCATTTCTCCCTTCATCACATGACGTCTATTCCTAGGTCCCTGACATGAAATATGAATATGACTTCTAGATTCGATATCTTAACCTCGAGATAATTTGTGGATTACAAATCAATTTTGAATCATAAATACACCTATAAGAGAAGTAGAACTGTCCTTTCTTCTCTTTAACAATTTTCAAATACCTCGGACAGTTTTGTTTCCAATGGAATTTCTTATAACAACGATGACACTCACGCTTATCAGTTGGAGTGGTCTTCTTATCTTTTATTAACCCTTTTCTGCTTCTTTGAACCATTCAAAGGTAATTCCTTCTCTTTAACTATGAGTACCACACCTTAATCATTGGATGAAGACTCGGCTGACGTGAACTTTTTAAGTAGCTTCATAAGCTTATATTCAACTGGTTCTATTAAAATTTAACACAAATGGCTCAAACAGGAGTAAGTGACCCTAAGATCAGATCCACTTGCAACTTGTTTAGTATTGTAACGTCCAACTAAGAAAGTCTATCAATGCAGCCTTTCATCATTAGGACGTAACGTCCACCTTCATGTCCTTTATTATTTTCATATTAAACAATATCTTTGTAAGTTCGTACCTTATAGAATGAGACTATTCCCCAAACTAAACTATGCTGCTATCGAAAATCTGATGGACATTCATGTTTTTATGCCGTCTGTAAACATTGGTGATCTCTATGTTCGAGACCTATTTGTTATAAGCCAAGGTTAGCTCGAGATCCACATTATCAGTTGGTATTTCCCTTAGAGGTTCAGTTATTGATGACCATAGAAGTTTTTACGTTAGTGCTATCTTAATTTCCCCTAACTGACTTATGTAGCTAAGTGCGGTGAGTTTGTCATTTTCAAAAACCAACATTAGTGTAGACATTTTCTAGTAGATTAGGATATTTATTCATCGTATATGTTCTTAGAATATTAGTAAGGTTAAACATTATATTTCATTTTTCTAATAAGCTTGCACTAGAATTTTATATTTCTTAAAGTCGTAATACGAAATATGGAAACTTTCAACTTCACTAGTGGTTGTTAGGACTTGTTTGCCTTGGGATTATGGCCCGAGGAATATCAACAAATCATGGTCCTGTAAACAATAGATAACACTTTATCAGTTGTATCATATACAACTCCTGCCCATGGTTCTTTGTCCTCATCTCATTTCAGCCTTGAGGGATATCAAAAAATAGAAAGAGATTATTCACTCATACCTACCATTTCACGATAGCCTAAGTATAAATGTATGTACCTTGAGGAATATCAACAAATACGTAACTATCTCTTAACTCGTTTATTTAATATATTGATAGTATTATACATAACATCCTTAGCTTAAGGAATATCACGAACTAAAGGGTATGTAAATAATCTATTATTCTATAAATGATAGATGACAACTTTATTTTAAAGAACTATAATCGTTAATATATTTAATTGAGCGAGACCAACATATGGAATAATGTATTTTTATGAAATACCATCGCGATTCAAGTGTCGGACACATCCGAAATCACGATATACGTACTATACATATGTATTTATTCCGTAAATCCAATTAGAGTTTATTATTGTTCCATCTTTTATTACACATTCATATTATATAAGTTTAATTAAAGTACAACATTTTATAATTCAATTAACTTATATAAAAATCTTATGTGTAATCTTATATTAATCTGATCTTATTAATTTATTAATTTATTTAATTAATTAACAATTTAGTTAATAATCTAACGTTATTTAATTAAGTAAATTAATTAATTATATGCTATTCAATTAAACATTTAAATTAAATATGTGCATTGCAACATTTATGGTTATATACCTTAATATATAAGAATGCTATTATTTATTAATTAATACCTAATTAATTTATTTAATTAAATAATTTAATTGACTATAGTTTGTTTTGAAAATTATATATATATATATATATATATATATATTACCTTAAAAAATTTAATATAATGTAAAATATATCATTATATGTGTTATTTAATTAATTACTTGTTTAATTTGCTAAACAAAATAATTTTCAAAATTAAATTTATAAAATTTTAAAACAATCTTGAAAATAATTTTATTACATTTACAAAACAATTCTTATTTATATTTAATTTTGTAAAATTTTACTTTAATTTCAAAATATATTTTGAAAAATTAAATCAAAGCAAAAATTCATATTGGGTCTTTCACATTTGGGATAACCTTTAGGTTCACTTCACCTTTCGGGACAAGTTGGTAGCCAAGTAAGACATGACACTTGATTACCGAAACTCAGCCTAAACATTACTTTTATAGACTCCCTGCTAAATGGACAAGCTTAATTAACCATAATATTGCTAATTTAGACCGTATAAACTATTGGGCTTTATACCGTTGTTGGATCTGGACTAGCACACATCAGGTTAAATATGTGAATTTGAAGTTTTCTCCTATCTTGGATCTTATTGGACTTATGAAAACTAAATTAATTTAGATCTAATCTAAATAAAATTTAGATAAAATTACTAGTTTATTTAACTGATTCATAAAATGATTTTATTTGACTATATAAGGTGTGCATGTGTATCAAATACAAATTTATATGTGCATGCATGTGCATGTGCAACATATAAAGTGTGCATGGTTTAACATGCTCGTATCTAAGTATTGGGATTTAGACCGTAATGTACACACCGACCCCTTCATTAAAGTATTTATCATATGTTTTTTTATGATATCAATATAATATAAACACAATGATATATTTGTATTTACATATAACTATAAAAGTAATTATATTTATAATGCACTTAATTATAAGCAAAATAATTAATTATATATTAAAATATAAAAGAATTTAAATTCAAAATTTAAATCTTTTAAAGTTCAAATTTGAAACTAGATCTAGATTGAAAATATCTTTTAAAATTCAAATTTAAATTTAAATTTCACAAATATGGTATTAAATCTTACTTATATAAATATATACCTTTCTTAGTTCGAACATATATATATATATATATATATATGCATATATGCATATATATATATATGTGTGTGTGTGTGTGTAAATGTAAATTAAATTACATAAACCTTATAAAAAAATTATGCATTTCAATAATATTTTATAATATATATAAAAAAATATATGTAAATATTCATTTTTCACCAAAGATAAATTTTGACAAAATCATTTTTTTATAATTAATCCATATAGATCTAGTCTAGGTTTTTAAAATCTATGTAGAAAAATTGTTTTTTAATTTCGTTTCATATAATTATATTTTATAAAAATGCATGTCTATTATATATTTACTCATACATATTTATATATACATATATATTAAAATATTACAATTCAAAGCTGTAAATTAAAAACATTAATAATTCACGTTTAATTAAGAGTGTGTGCATAATTTTTTATTCATGTACATGTAAAATTTATCAGCAAAATTTATAAGTATATTTATATGTGTGTATATAGGTTTAAAAATTCAATTTTTATTTAAAATTCATTTAAAATTTCATTTTTTAAATAATTTAGCCAAAAGTAAAATGAACATATACATATAAATCTTTCTTATAACAATTTTATATATAGATCGACAGTAAATATATATATGAATTCGCGATATAAATTTGAACTGTTCGGATATAATAGTAGTATTGATTGCATATATAAAAATTGATTTAAGCAAAATATTACCTTGGAAGTGGCCTCATTATAATGTTCAAACGTTTAATAAATAGAACTCTAATAACCAAATCCAGTTCCTCAAGAAAGTGCTAGCAATCAAAGAGATCTATCCACATTTCTATTTTATTTAATTTAAGGTTGTATTTGGTTTGAAAACGGAGGGGTAATGGAAATGGAGCTTGAGGCCTATAGGGAAGAAGAAGATCTAGAAAATTCAAACTCAAAATAGAAGGGGGTAGTGCATTTTGATACGAATCAAAAAGGGAGAGGAAAAGGGGGATCTATATCTGATCTTTTACCCCTTTTCTTTACCAATTTAAGCCCATATATCAAAAATATCGCACCACCAAATCCCCTATCTATTGTCAGCCATTTCACTAGGAAAATGGCTCTAGTTGCACTTTCAATCCAATTTAGTAAGTTCACATTTTAAATTTAATTCAAATGCACATCAATGTCGTATATCGGCTCATGTGTATATAATATTATATATACATTATTTTCAACACTGATTCTAAAAAATAAAATAAATTTTTATAATTAATAGTACAGACATAAATTCATGTAATTAATTTGTGAAAATTATAATTTAATTAAATCGGTTGGTATTTGAAGTATTCAACATTGTAGTTGTGTGACTGTTGGGTGTAAACCCATTCAGTGATTAACATCAAACAATTTGATTATTAACATTCACATGTCACTTTAGCTAGTGGAGTGATAGTTTTGCCAAATTTATAGCTTATGCGGTTTTGGTAAAATTCAATTTTACTACTTTAAGCGGTCCTATGTAGTGATAATTATTTACACCGCTTCTATTTGTCAAACTATGCCACATTAGGGCTTATAGAATTTGGTATTGGTTAAAATTCCAATATCGTCCGCATTTAACTCGTATAGTCCAAACACAAAATCATTGGTTCAATAATAACAATTATTATTGACTAAACTGCTCTGGACAGAAACTTTGAATTGACTTCAGTCGATCATGATGCTAACCTCAAATAATGGAGAAGACAAATTCTCTATTAAATAATATTTCATTTTCAATGATTCTCTACTAAATAATGTTTCAATTCTAATGATTCTCTATAAACTAAGAGGAGTGTCCATATTGAATTTTAACAGTACTCATAAGTCGAAAGAACCGTGTAATATTATCACATCAATATTTTCTAACTGAGCATAGTTATATTAATCAATAGAAAACTATTGAGTGAATCATTCCATAGTTATTTAATAATTGTCAGTACGTAACCCCTTGGTGCCCCTAGAAACCATAAGTAATACACTACCCAACATTTGGAGAGCATGACATACTCTAGTCTCAGTTGATGTATCAATATCAAGTCTTGATACATCTTTACTAGGAATATTTAAAATGATAAGTTGATTATTTTATCATAAAATGCTCGTGATTATGACACATTTTAATTACTATCACAAAAATACATTTGTAGATTTTCTATTAACTATACTTAAATTAAATAATTAATTAATATAACACATTATAACAAGTATATAATAAAAAAAACCTATTATTTTAAACGTGATTTTATCATGGAGTCGATAATTTATAATAAATAACATAATTTACCCAAAGGCATATCCATAACTCCATCACACACAAGCAAGTAAATATAACTATGCCTACTCTTGCATACAGTCTACTAAACTACTCTACATTATATCGAAAACGAAAGTAATACTATAAACAAAAAATCTTATGAAGTAAAGAGCTCTGGATAAGCGATCCTCATTCACTCCTCTGTCACCCAACTGTAATCACTCTCACCTTCACCCCATTGAAATTTCACCAACTCCACTGTCTTCCTCCTAAGAACTTTTATACCGTGTCTAGCTATACGAAAAGGCCTATGAGTTATCATAATTTCTGGTTAAATCTCGATATAATCTAGTCAATCCGGTGTCACTACTATGCCTGATTCGTATGCAACTTTCATAAATGAGAAATGTGGAATACATTGCATACCTATAATCTTTTAGGTAAGCTGTCTCTGTAAGCTAGATTCCTAATCTTTTGAGTATCAAAAAAGGACCTACAAATCTCTGTGCCAACTTCCCATTTGTACCGAGTCACATTCTTCGGTAGAGAGATAATAATAAATACCATAACATTTACAGAGAACTCCAAATCTCGACGTCTCTTATTAATGTAGCTCTGTGTCTAACTTGAGTAGCTTTCATCCATTGTCGAAAGGTCTTGATCTTCTTTGAGGTCACTCCGATCATATCTGCCCCTAGTATCAACTTCTCGCCTACTTCCCACCAACGTGAAGAAGCATTGCATGGTCAGCTATATAATGCCTCAAATAGCATCACATTAATGCTTGATTAATAATCATTTTTGTACATAAATTCAATAAGATGCAAATGATCGCCTCACAAGCCCCCAAAATCGAGAATGCAGACTCGCAAAAGATCCTCTATGGTACGATTTACTCTCTTGGTTTTAATGTCAAATTATAGGTGATAATTTGTACTCAAATATAGTTCTGTTCCTAATGCATATTGTAAGCTCTTCCAAAATACATTAGTGAATAATTGGTCTTGATCGCTTATAATGCTGTTCGGCAAACCTTAGAATATCTTTATCCATTTCACATTCAACTCTATCAATTCAGATGTCATCCTATTAGAATTTATGGGTATGAATCTAGCACTCTTTTTCAATCTATCAAATATAACCCATATGTTATCTTACCTCCCTTTAGTCCTTGGAAATCCATTGATATCTATTCACATTTCCTTTATAAACTTTATACGGTTACAGCGAACGACCCAGCTTCTTTTGCTCGACCTTCACTAACTTGCAGTTCATAAACTTCAAGGTGAATGCCCTAACATTCTTCTTCATCCCTTTTCAATAAAATATTTACTTCATATCTCGATACGTTATATTTCCTTCAGATATATAGTCAATCTCGAATGATGGCACTCTTGTAGAACCTCATCCCTCAACCATCGACATTAGGCACAAAAAACCTCCCATCCTTGTAGAGCCAATCATCATAGTCAAATTTGTACCACCTCATCGATTCTAAATGCAGTCCAGTCTCAATCTTCGTAATGATCTCCACTAGTCTAGTATCCCGTCTCTAGCTAGTACTGGTCCACTCAATCAAAGTAGGTATTATGGTCAGGTTCGCCAACACATCTGGTTCTAGCTCATATCTTAGTCGGAAATCATAACCAACAATATACTTATGTTGCTTCCACTCTAGGAACATAGCTTTTAAGTTGTCATGTCTCCTAAAAGCATTGGTGAATGCTTTTTGCTGACTAGCATATAGGAAATATCAAAGTCATTAGAGGCTAGGAACTCTAACCAAAATTAAGTCCCTTCTATGAGAAGAGGCACTTCAACAATTTATGGTCGGCGAGTAACTTAGACCTCCTTACTAATAGATAGTGCCTTTAAATCTTCTACGTAAACATAATCACTGACAACCCCAGTGTAACGACCCAGAATTTTCATTAATTAAAAATTGAATATTTAATTAATTTTAAATATTAATAAGTGAAATTTATAAGTCGAATAAATTTTATTTAGAATAATTGGATTTAATTGAATAATTAAATCGATAATTTGATAGTGAAAATACAGAATTAAATATGATTGAAAATGATTTGTAAAATTTTATTATATCATATTGAAGTTAGAATGATATTTTAGAACTTTTAAAATCGAATTAAGAGTTAATTTGTGAAAATTGAATATTTTAATATTTAATCGACTAGTGAAATTAGCCAATTTTTGAATAGTCTCAGAATTGGACGAAACTAGTTTCATCGGATCCGTAATGTGATATTATTGTAAGGTTTCAAATTTCGTGTCAATCGGATTTACCGTTTGTCCGGTGCAAGCTAAAACGCCTAGAAAATCGTTTAATCGGTTTAATTTAAAATCGAACGTTTATTGCCATAACTTGCACAGATGACCGAATTAGCTTTCGAAACCTGTTCCATTGTGTTCGGAACACGGGATAAACCCTAGAAACGCCAGTCATCGCGCGTAAATCAGAGTTTGGAAAATCCAAAATGAATACTGTTTCTTTCGATTTTCTATAAATAGACCCTTATCTCTTCACAAAATAAAAAAAAAATTAGGTTTAAAACCCTAGCCGCCAGTAGCTAAAACCAATGGCTGAAAATATCTTCTCTTCTCCCTCCATTTTCTCCAAATCCATACATCGAATTGAGAAAGTTTCAACTGCAAAGTTGAAGATCATCACGAGATCGTCATATCCAACGGTCGATTTAGTTTATCCCTTCACGGATCGACGTGAAATTGATGATGAACGCATGCCATTCACACGAGAATCGAGGGCCCTAGGGTGTGTCGCGCATGACCGGATTGTGGCCGTAGGTGGAGCATGGGGCGGCGCATCTCGTGGAGGTGCCTGATCTAAGCAAGCGGCATCGTGGGGGGGTTGCATTCTTAACCCTAGCTTGGCGGCGTGGGTTTCTTCTTGCGTATACCTGTACGTGCGTGAGATGGAAGATGAAAGCAAGGTGCGGTCCTGATGCCTCCAAGCAGAAATGAGCGGCCATGATCTATTTTAGGTTTAAAATTATAAATTAAGTTGTAAAATTTATATAGTTTAAATTCGTGAATCTTTAAAAAAATCATATCCTTTTCATACGAGGTCAAAAACGCGCGAAACCAATTGCGTTGGAATCGTATGGACAAGCACTACGCTATGGAATTGGATTGGAGTCGTTTGGAGTTAGTGAGAATTTTGGGTAAAATTAAACGTCCGTTTAATTTTATTCAAAATAAATTGCTAAAACGAAATTGAAATCAAGGTGAGAACTTCTCACTCAATCGAATCGGTTTCGATTTTATTTTAAATAGTTAGATTTAAAATTCTTGAATGCATGTTCGAATGATGATTGTTATCTATTGATTGTTAAAATAGACATTATGCGCCGTTAGTAAGCGGATGTTATTTATTAAAAACATATACCGCGAATATTTAATAAACAGTGAAATTGGTATTATATATAATAGCAATATATATATATATTGGCATATGTATATATTGCAGTTGTTGATTTCCCGCATTATATAGCGGATGAGACCTTATTGCGCCGTCTATTAAGCGGATAATATTTTAAATCCCATATACCGCTATAATTCCGTACTGGAGCGGAATTGGTATTGTGCTAATGTTTGTGGATGCTGGAAAACAGGTTGGAGGGATCCAACTAGATTCCTCAACAGTATTTATTTGATTTCGGATATTTTGATATTCGTTGATTATCATATCGATATATGATATCGTTGTTTGTCGTGATTGACTATTTGGTGTGTAGCATCACTGGGCCAAATTTGGAATTTTAAAATGATTTTAAAGTGATTTTTGAAAGTATACGTTTATAAAATATTTTTGGAATTGATCCATTATAAATAAATAAACGTTATAATTTTAAAGTTATAGAAATGATATTTTTGAGAAATACAGTTAAAAGTTGATTCTTGAAAATACGGGGTTAATGATTTTATAAAATAGTTTAAATCGGGATTAATTTAATTTATTGTAAAAAGTTTGAAATATAGGATTTATAAAATTTGATTATTTTATAAATCAAAATGATGAAATTTTAAAGGAGTTTAAAGACGTTTTAAAAGAATAATATAAATTGATTTATATTAAAAGATTATAAAATTGATATTTATAAATTAATAAAATGATGGAATTATGAAACGAGCTTTTATAAGTGTTAGAATGAATTGTGAATGAATTTCATAAATGAATGAAATTTATAGAATTATAAACGGTGAAGTTATAAATGGAATTTTATAAACAGTAGGTTTATAAAATTTGTAAAGTTATTAAAAAGATAGATTTAGGTAAATAAATGAATCTTATAAGTTATAAGATTTATAAATTTAGGAAGTTTAAAAGAACGTTTTTTATAAACAAATAAATTGTAAGTGTTTAACTTATAATATGAACTTTTAGTATATAATTGAGTTATGAATTGAATAGCCTAATAAAGGAATTTATAAAAGGAAGTTGTTATAAAATAAATAGAAATTGAATTTATAAACGTTGTTTTATAAATCTGCAAATGACTTATTTTGATAAGTAAATTATTATAACCTATTAATGGAGTTATATTCACATTTTAGACAGTGAATAATCCTTTAAAATAAAAGGTATAGAAATGATGAAATTGGCTGACGAAGTATATTCACGTTTTTGAATAGTGAATAATATGTTAAATAAAATGTTTGAGATATGATGTTTTAAATAGAACTAAAACGATCTAACGATGTTTTTAAATGTGTTATGATTCGAAAACATAGGTTTCAACATTCATTGTTGAAATAGACGTTTTCGAGAAATAGAAGAAAATAGTGGACTATAACACTGTTGTTATAGTAAATGAATTCCGAAAGGAAATGTTTTGTATAGTATTGGGATTTATATATCTATTTTAATTTCGAATCCCTATACTAGTGATTTTGGGTTGTCGTGACAATGTTTTACGCAACATTCGTTTAGGCCCAAATAAATATGTTAAGAGAATGATTTCCTTAAAGAATGAAATATATACTTAATTTCGATTTAAGTATATTGAATATTTTCCAAGTATAGAAAATAAAAAGATTTGTGAATTACTTATTAATAAATAAGTACGGAAATGTTTTCCAATGTGAAATGAAACGTTTTGAGAATTTATCCTTTTGAAAATAAATTGAAAATGAATAATTGAAATCGTATATTCATAAATATTTTGAGATATAAATTCATTATGGAATTTATAAAAGGAAAGGGGAATTTGTTTAAAAATAAACGTTGATTTATTTTTGAAGTATTGAAATTATATATCTTGTAAAGATATTTTTGGGAAATAAATAATTTGGAAAATTATTTGGAATCTGATGATGTTGTGCATATCCATTGATAGTTCAATAACCGACTATCAATATTTACCTTTGAATGGGTATTTGTTGAGATTTGCTTGAATTTGAATGCCACACTTATTTTTAAATTATTGCGCTCGTTATTCGGATTACCCATTCCGAATAGTGATACGACGTAATGGATAGCATTGATGACCGGTGTTGAAGACCGGATATTTTTGAAAAAGGAAGGATTACCGTCGAATGTTTCTGCACCGAATGGCCCCGGTATAGAAATTCCATATGTGATGGGAAGTTCGGACGTGATTAGGGGATATCCGGATTGCAAGGACTTCTTTGTAAGTGCCTTCGGTTCTGTTCGAGCCCGGAACAGACTTGTATGGATTGTATGTATGACATTGCAAGTTGAGATATAAAGCTGATTTCTTTCAAATATATTTCTGTTGGTGGCGGAGAATTTATTCTCTTAGCTTAACACCCTTCTCTAAGACGTACGAGCTCAGAGGTTATGTAGTTGAAGGTTATCGGCGATATATTCCCAATTTGGTAATGTGACATGCTGAGTGTTGCTGTGAAATGATCATTGTATTGATCATTTGTGATAGGATCATTTGTTTGATTGTTTATCTTTGTGATCATTTCTATGATCATTTGTTGACCCAAAGCACAGCTTTTGTATAAAGCGTGGCTTTGTGGACGAGACTTCGTCGAGCCTCACACCCCGGAATGGTCAAAACAGGAAAGATGCGGCAAGGTTATGAGGGGTAGCTCCCTTTAGGGTATGTGCATTTCCTTCTGGAAAAGGGTGGTATCATGGTATGGAGCCCAGATACTTACTCATGTTGAAACACTTTATTTATGATTGTGTGATGATGGTTACGAGCGCTCGGTTAAAGGTCCCAAAGGACCGAGGGATGGCATACTCGTGTCAGTAGTTACCCAATTAGGGGTAACCCGGCATTGTGTTGGCAGAGATCCGCTTTGGTTCTCGGGGACGTCCTTCCAGAGACGTTCTCATGTGGCAATGGGAAGTTCCTTGGCCTGACCATTTGTTGGAAATCCAAAGAAACAATACGAGACTTGTACGGTTTTAGTTGTAAAACCTGCCATCTAATATGGTAGCTATAGTAGGCATAATATAATGGTACCTATGCTGGCTAAGATTTATATTCTACTTTCGAAATGTTTTCTACACTATGCACTAGTAATAATATCAAATGTTTCTTTTTAATGCATATCAAAAATCTTTTACTAACATAAGAAGAAATCTCCTCCAAGTCTGCGTTTGCATTGTGTGTGTGCTGGGAGGTCTTATGGTAGTCTCATTTTCAAAAGCATTGCGAATTGACTTTAAAAATATTCCTCTGTTTTGATTTTAAAGATAAATAAACTGTTTTGAGTTCTCACACCAGTCACATGACTGACTCGGAGTTTATTGTTTTCCTTCCTAAACTCTGGGTGCCCACAAATTTCCACACGGGCAGTCAAGAGTTAGGTTTATCAAGATATTCTGGAATTCAGGAGTTGCTGGAGGCAAGCTGGATGGCATAGCGTATTATTAGTATATAGTATTTCTTTTCCGCTGTTTTCTGTTGTTTGTTGTTGTACACTCTGATGATATGATGTAATGAAATGTAATGTAATGTAATAACCGATATAGCATTTATCTATTATATGTTGTTCCGCTGCGATTGTGAGATTCTGATGTTGTTCCGTTCTATTTTCTTTTCTCTCTATTTTCTATCTCTTCTACCTTCTTCTTTTTCTTTCTTTTTTTTTCTTAAAACCCTAAGTGTTCGGTTTTCCGGCATTTGATTGCTCGGCAGTTGATACAGTGAACGTATTGATGTCGGTTTTCGGAAGTCGAAGAATCGGGTCCTTACAAAGTGGTATCAGAGCATATGGTTAAGCGACAACCATGGCTCTGTTGGGTATTACTCATTAGAGATAGAGTCAGTAGTACTCTAGAATGAGTTTGAGTGTAATAATAGCTATGAGAGCGTATTTGTTAGTGAATATAAAATTGTTTTTGTATTGTGTTGACTTATCGGTTGACTGTTTATAGATTCTGGTCGATGTAGTCTAGCTAACTATCGTAGATAGGGGTTTCTAAACTCTTAAACAAGATAAACCGACACGATATTGTTTTAAATTGGGTAAATGAAATAATTTTACCTTGATTATATTTTATATATAAAGGAATAATTTTTCAGAATTATTAAAGTGTATATAAGTTGATTGTTTGGTTGTTGAATAAGATGTTTGAATAATCTAAATAAAAGAATAATTGTATAAGCAAATGAATTATAAGTATGAAATGATAATTAAAGTGATTTATAATTGTGAAATAAACTTATATATATAAGAAGTGAAACTATGTGAATATATTTATGAATATGAGTTGTAAATAAAAATGAATTTAAAGTTAAATGGAAATTTACTTTAGAATTTGGAAGCTGAATTGATTTATAAGTGGGAATTTAAGTTAAGTAAAACCAAGTGAATGTTTGTAAAATGGAGTATAACTTAAGAGATACTGAATGAAGTTGATATTGGTATCGAAGTAAATTAATAAAGTTAAGTGATAAATGTGAACTTAAGTTATATAAATGAAACTCAACTTTAGAGATTGAACTAAATGAATGGATTGAATGTTAAATCAAATGAATGTAAATTAAGTTGATATGGAATAATGAATGTAACTATTAATTCATTAAAATCTAATGTTATTGGAAGTTGAATAATTGAATGAAGATCAATTTAATTGAACCAGTTGAAAGTGATGGTGTTGAACCAAATTAAATGAATATAAGCAAAGGAATTTGGTTGTAATTAATAAGCATTGGTTGTTATATGATTGTTAGTTGATTGTATATAATTCATTAAGTATCAATGAAATTGAGTTAATGAAATTTAAAGCTAAAGTAATTGAAATCCAATTGGAAGTTAAGTGAATCTTAAATGGAATTGAATTTGATTTGGAAGTGAACCAACTTGAATATGAATTAGTGAATATAAACTAATTGAAAATGAATGTTAGTAAAAACATCCACTGTTAGTGAATCAAATGTAATTAAATTGAAAACCAATTCATTGAATATTAATGAGAATATGAATGAATATTTATTGGTTATGAATGTTAGTTGGATGATAGTTGGTTGATGGTTGAATATATTGCTTTTACTACATTTGCTATGTTTGCATATATAGTTATTATGTTGCTATATGTTGTATATCAATACTATTGTCTATATACATGTTCTCATGTTGTTTGTTGAGTGTTTAGTAGGTGCGGATCGCGTTTGCTTCACATTTGGAGCTCGCTTTCGCGCTATATTAGCCGTATATGCTTGCTAATAAAATATAAGGTACATATCTCGGATTAAATATCGTACTTTTATATTTTTTTCCCTGCGGGATGCCTCATTACTTGATGAGATGTATATTTTTGATATATGTACTGTCATTTTTTTCCCGGATCGAGCCGCGCAAAGGAGACTCTGGCGAATTTTTTCCGAAAATTTAAGGCGTTAGAAAAATTTTGAGAAAATTTGGGAAATTTGTGAAAAATTTAATTTTGATTTGAAATTGAAAGTCAAGCAAGATAGTTTGGTTTGAAAAGATAACTAAGTATGATTTGAAAACTTAGTGAAGTTATTGTAAGAAGTTTAGATATGAATTTTGGGAAAGTTAATAGATTATGTAACTTTTCTTACTTGTTAATTTCGAGGACGAAATTCTTTTAAGGGGGGAAGTATGTAACGACCCAGAATTTTTATTAATTAAAAATTGAATATTTTATTAATTTTAAATATTAATAAGTGAAATTTATAAGTCGAGTAAATTTTATTTAGAATAATTTGATTTAATTGAATAATTAAATCGATAATTTGATAGTGAAAATACAGAATTAATTGAAATTGGGTTAAATATGATTTGTAAAATTTTATTATATCATATTGAAGTTAGAATGATATTTTAGAATTTTTAAAATCGAAATAAGAGTTAATTTGTGAAAATTGAATATTTTAATATTTAATCGACTAGTGAAATTAGCCAATTTTTGAACAGTCTCAGAATTGGACGAAACTAGTTTCATCGGATCCGTAATGTGATATTATTGTAAGGTTTCAAATTTCGTGTCAATCGGATTTACCGTTTGTCCGGTGCAAGCTAAAACGTCTAGAAAATCGTTTAATCGGTTTAATATAAAATCAAACGTTTATTGCCATAACTCGCACAGATGACCGAATTAGCTTTCGAAACCTATTCCATTGTGTTCAGAACGCGGGATAAACCCTAGAAACGCCAGTCACCGCGCGTAAATCGGAGTTTGGAAAATCCAAAATGAATAGTGTTTCGTTCGATTTTCTATAAATAGACCCTTATCTCTTCACAAAATAAAAAAAAATTAGGTTTAAAACCCTAGCCGCCAGTAGCTAAAACCAATGGCCGAAAATATCTTCTCTTCTCCCTCCATTTTCTCCAAATCCATACATCGAATTGAGAAAGTTTCAACTGCAAAATTGAAGATCATCACGAGATCGTCATATCCAACGGCGATTTAGTTTATCCCTTCACGAATCGACGTGAAATTGATGATGAACGCATGCCATTCACACGAGAATCGAGGGCCCTAGGGTGTGCCGCGCGTGACCGGATTGTGGCCGCAGGTGGAGCATGGGGCGGCGCATCTCGTGGAGGTGCCTGATCGAAGCAAGCGGCATCGTGGGGGGGTTGCGTTCTTAACCCTAGCTTGGCGGCGTGGGTTTCTTCTTGCGTATACCTGTACGTGCGTGAGATGGAAGATGAAAGCAAGATGCGGTCCTGATGCCTCCAAGCAGAAATGAGCGGCCATGATCTATTTTAGGTTTAAAATTATAAATTAAGTTGTAAAATTTATATAGTTTAAATTCGTGAATCTTTAAAAAAATCATATCTTTTCATACGAGGTCGAAAACGCACGAAACCAGTTGCGTTGGAATCGTATGGACGAGCACTACGCTATGGAATTGGATTGGAGTCGTTTGGAGTTAGTGAGAATTTCGGGTAAAATTAAACGTCCGTTTAATTTTATTCGAAATAAATCGCTAAAACGAAATTGAAATCAAGGTGAGAACTTTTCACTCAATCGAATCGGTTTCGATTTTATTTTAAATAGTTAGATTTAAAATTCTTGAATGCATGTTTGAATGATGATTGTTATCTATTGATTGTTAAAATAGACATTATGCGCTGTTAGTAAGCGGATGTTATTTATTAAAAACATATACCGCGAATATTTCATAAACAGTGAAATTGGTATTATATATAATAGCAATATATATATTGGCATATGTATATATTGCAGTTGTTGATTTCCCGCATTATATAGCGGATGAGACCTTATTGCGCCGTCTATTAAGCGGATAATATTTTAAATCTCATATACCGCGATAATTCCGTACTGGAGCGGAATTGGTATTGTGCTAATGTTTGTGGATGCAGGAAAACAGGTTGGAAGGATCCAACTGGATTCCTCAATAGTATTTATTTGATTTCGGATATTTTGATATTCGTTGATTATCATATCGATATATGATATCGTTGTTTGTCATGATTCACTATTTGGTGTGTAGCATCATTAGGCCAAATTTGGAATTTTAAAATGATTTTTAAAGTGATTTTTGAAAGTATACGTTTATAAAATATTTTTGGAATTGATCCATTATAAATAAATAAACGTTATAATTTTAAAGTTATAGAAATGATATTTTTGAGAAATACAGTTAAAAGTTGATTTTTGAAAATAAGGGGTTAATGATTTTATAAAATAGTTTAAATCGGGATTAATTTAATTTATTTTAAAAAGTTTGAAATATAGGATTTATAAAATTTGATTATTTTATAAATCAAAATGATGAAATTTTCAAGGAGTTTAAAGACGTTTTAAAAGAATAATATAAATTGATTTATATTAAAAGATTATAAAATTGATATTTATAAATTAATAAAATGCTAGAATTATGAAACGAGCTTTTATAAGTGTTAGAATGAATTGTGAATGAATTTCATAAATGAATGAAATTTATAGAATTATAAACGGTGAAGTTATAAATGGAATTTTATAAACAATAGGTTTATAAAATTTGTAAAGTTATTAAAAAGATAGATTTGGGTAAATAAATGAATCTTATAAGTTATAAGATTTATAAATTTAGGAAGTTTAAAAGAACGTTTTTTATAAACAAATAAATTGTAAGTGTTTAACTTATAATATGAACTTTTAGTATATAATTGAGTTATGAATTGAATAGCCTAATAAAGGAATTTATAAAAGGAAGTTGTTATAAAATAAATAGAAATTGAATTTATAAACGTTGTTTTATAAATCTGCAAACGACTTATTTTGATAAGTAAATTATTATAACCTATTAATGGAGTTATATTCACATTTTAGACAGTGAATAATCCTTTAAAATAAAAGGTATAGAAATGATGAAATTGGCTAACGAAGTATATTCACGTTTTTGAATAGTGAATAATATGTTAAAGAAAATGTTTTAGATATGATGTTTTAAATAGAACTAAAACAATCTAACGATGTTTTTAAATGTGTTATGATTCGAAAACATAGATTTCAACATTCATTGTTGAAATAGACGTTTTCGAGAAATAGAAGGAAATAGTGGACTATAACACTGTTGTTATAGTAAATGAATTCCGAAAGGAAATGTTTTGTATAGTATTGGGATTTATATATCTATTTTAATTTGGAATCCCTATACTAGTGATTTTGGGTTGTCGTGACGATGTTTTACGCAACATTCGTTTAGGCCCAAATAAATATGTTAAGAGAATGATTTCCTTAAAGAATGAAATATATACTTAATTTCGATTTAAGTATATTGAATATTTTCCAAGTATAGAAAATAAAAAGATTTGTGAATCACTTATTAATAAATAAGTATGGAAATGTTTTCCAATGTGAAATGAAACGTTTTGAGAATTTATCCTTTTGAAAATAAATTGAAAATGAATAATTGAAATCGTATATTCATAAATATTTGAGATATAAATTTACTATGGAATTTATAAAAGGAAAGGGGAATTTGTTTAAAAATAAACGTTGATTTATTTTTGAAGTATTGAAATTATATATCTTGTAAAGATATTTTTGGGAAATAAATAATTTGGAAAATTATTTGGAATCTGGTGATGTTGTGCATATCCATTGATAGTTCAATAACCGACTATCAATATTTACCTTTGAATGGGTATTTTTTAAGATTTGCTTGAATTTGAATGCCACGCTTATTTTTAAATTATTGCGCTCGTTATTCGGATTACCCATTCCGAATAGTGATACGACGTAATGGATAGCATTGATGACCGGTGTTGAAGACCGGATATTTTTGAAAACGGAAGGATTATCGTCGAATGTTTCTGCACCGAATGGCCCCGGTACAGAAATTCAATATGTGATGGGAAGTCCGGACGTGATTAGTGGATATCCGGATTGCAAGGACTTCTTTGTAAGTGCCTTCGGTTCCGTTCGAACCCGGAACAGACTTGTATGGATTGTATGTCTGACATTGCAAGTTGAGATATAAAGCTGATTTCTTTCAAATATATTTCTGTTGGTGGCGGAGAATTTATTCTCTTAGCTTAACACCCTTCTCTGAGACGTACGAGCTCAGAGGTTATGTAGTTGAAGGTTATCAGTGATATATTCCCAATTCGGTAATGCGACATGCTGAGTGTTGCTGTGAAATGATCATTGTGTTGATCATTTGTGATAGGATCATTTGTTTGATCGTTTATCTTTGTGATCATTTGTTGACCCAAAGCACAGCTTTTGTATAAAGCATGGCTTTGTGGACGAGACTTCGTCGAGCCTCACACCTCGGAATGGTCAAAACAGGAAAGATGCAGCAAGGTTATAAGGGGTATCTCCCTTTAGGGTATGTGCATTTCCTATTGGAAAAGAGTGGTATCATGGTATGGAGCCTAGATACTTACTCATGTTTAAACACTTTATTTATGATTGTGTGATGATGGTTACGAGTGCTCGGTTAAAGGTCCCAAAGGACCGGGGGATGGCATACTCGTGTCAGTAGTTACCCAGTTAGGGGTAACCCGGCCTTGTGTTGGCAGAGATCCGGTTTGGTTCTCGGGGACGTCGTTCCAGACGCGTTCTCATGTGGCAATGGGAAGTTCCTTGGCCTGACCATTTGTTGGAAATCCAAAGAAACAATACGAGAGTTGTACGGTTTTAGTTGTAGAACCTGCCATCTAATATGGTAGCTATAGTAGGCATAATATAATGGTACCTATGCTGGCTAAGATTTATATTCTACTTTCGAAATGTTTTATACACTATGCACTAGTAATAATATCAAATGTTTCTTTTTAATGCGTATCAAACATCTTTGACTAACATAAGAAGAAATCTCCTCCAAGTCTGCGTTTGCATTGTGTGTGTGGTGGGAGGTCTTATGGTAGTCTTATTTTTAAAAGCATTGCGAATTGACTTTAAAAATATTCCTCTGTTTTGATTTTAAAGATAAATAAACTGTTTTGAATTCTCACACCAGTCACATGACTGACTCGAAGTTTATTGTTTTCCTTCCTAAACTCTGGGTGCCCACAAATTTCCACACGGGCAGTCAAGAGTTAGGTTTATCAGGATATTCTGGAATTCAGGAGTTGCTGGAGGCAAGCTGGATGGCATGGCGTATTATTAGTATATAGTATTTCTTTTCCGCTGTTTTCTGTTGTTTGTTGTTGTACACTCTGATGATATGATGTAATGAAATGTAATGTAATGTAATAACTGATATAGTTCTTTATTTAAAGATTATTCATTTATCTATTATATGTCGTTCCACTGCGATTGTGAGATTCTGATGTTGTTCCGTTCTATTTTCTTTTCTCTCTATTTTCTATCTCTTCTACCTTCTTCTTTTTCTTTCTTTTTTTCTTAAAATCCTAAGTGTTCGGTTTTCCGGCATTTGATTGCTCGGCGGTTGATACAGTGGACGTATTGATGTCGGTTTTCGGAAGTCGAAGAATCGGGTCCTTACACCCAGATCATGGGTCAGGTATTTTCTCTCATGCGGCTTCAATTGTCTACTCGCGTAAGTGATAGCCTTACCCTTCTTTATTAATACCGCATCCAATCTGGTACTACATGCATCTGTGTATACCATCAGCTCCTTATTCCCACTTAGAATGACCAACAGTGGTGCACTCAATAACCTCTCTTTCAGAATCATGAACATTGCTCACATTGCATATCCCAAACAAAACTCCGATTCTTCTTTGTCGAGTTGGTTAATGGTGTTGTTACCTTTGAGAAGTCCTTTATCAATTGTAACGACCCAGAATTTTTATTAATTAAAATTTGAATATTTAATTAATTTTAAATATTAATAAGTGAATTTATAAGTCAAATAAATTTTTATTTTGAATTATTGGATTTAATTGGATAATTAAATCGATAACTTAATATGTTAAATTATGGAAATAATTAAAAATTGAGTTAAAAATGATTGAAAATAATTTGGAAAATTTTATTTTATCATGTTGGAGTTAGAACGATATTTTAAAACTTTTAAAATCGAATTAAAAGTTAATCTGTGAAAATTGAATATTTTAATATTTAATAATCGACTGTAAAATAGTCAATTTTTGAACAGTCTCAGAATTGAACGAAACCAGTTTCATTGGATCCGTAATAGTTAGTTATTACCGGATTTCAATTTTCGTGTCAATCGGAGCTATCGTTTGATCGTGGCAGCTCGAAACGCATCGAATTATTTTTAATTTAAATTTGGCGAGTCAAAATAGCCATTTTTCAAAAAGTCTCGGATTTCGACGAAACCAGTTTCATCGGATCCGTAATGTGATATTATTGTAAGGTTTCAAATTTCAAGTCGTTTGGATTTACCGTTTGTCCGGTACAAATTAAAACGCCTAGAAATCGGTTTAAATCGGTTTAATTTAAATCGAACGTTTTCAGCCATAACTCGCACATACTTCCGAATTAGCTTCCGAAACCTGTTCCATTGTGTCCGGAACGCGGAAAAACTTTAAAATCGCCTGTCGGAACGTGCGAGTTGGAGTTCGTTTGCATAAGTTATTAAAAAGAGAATTTTATTAGTTTAATAATATAATAACTATTATATATATTCAATTTTCATATCAAACCCTAATCCATTTGTTCAGCCGTCACATACATATTCAATGGCCGTTCGTGGTCAGGTGTACACGCATTTCGAGGCCAATATTGAGGCCGAGTTGCATGGCCTTCAGGCCGAACCTAGGTGGAGAGAGGGGCTACAGCATGCAACGTCTTGATCGAGTAATTGATGAGTGTGGAGGTAGTATAATTTAACCCTAATTCATATGAATGGGTTCATGGCCGTGTTTTGCTTCCTGGAGCTTGTTGCGTGCAAATGAGAAGAAGGAGTTAACGGTGGAGATGTGGAGGTTGTGTGATCCAAGGGCTAAGATTTGCTTAGGGTATAAATTAATTAAGTTATGTTGAAATTAGTTGATTTAAACTCGAGTAAACTTGTAAAATTCATATCTTTTTCATACGAGGTCGAAAAAATGCAAACTCAGTTGCGTTGGAATCGTATGGACGAGCACTACGCGATGGAGTTTGTTTGGAGTCGTTTGGAGTTAGTGAGAATTTTGGGTAAAATTAAACGCGCGTTTAATTTTATTCGAAATAAAAGCTAAAACGGAAATTAAAACCAAGGTGAGAACTTCTCACTCAATCGAATAGATTTCGATTTTATTTTAAATAGTTAGATTTAAAATATTTGAATGCATGTATGAATGATGATTGATATCTATTGATTGTTAAAATAGACATTATGCGCCGTTAGTAAGCGGATGTTATTTAATATAAACATATACCGCGAATATTTCATAAACAGTGAAATTGGTATTATATATAATATCAATATATATATATATTGGCATATGTATATATTGCAGTTATTGATTTCCCGCATTTTTGTTTAGCGGATGAGACCCTATTACGCCGTTATTAAGCGGATAATATTTATTAAGAACATATACCGCGATAATTTCGTACTGGAGCGAAATTGGTATTGTGCTAATGTTTTTGGATGCAGGAAACAGGTTGGAGGGATCCAACTGGATTCCTCAACAGTATTTATTTTATTTCAGATATTTTGATATTTGATTGATTATCATATCGATATATGATATCGTTGTTAGTCATGATTGACTATTTGGTGTGTAGCATCATTGGACCCAGATTTTGGGATTTTAAAATGATTTTAAAAGTGATTTTGAAAATATACTATATTTTTGGAATTGATCCATTATAAATAAATAAACGTTATAATTTTTAAAGTTATAAAAATTATGGTTTTTGTGAAATATAGTTAAAAAGCTGATTTTTAGAAATACGATTGAAAGTCGATTTTTGAGAAATATGAACTAATGATTTTATAAACTAATTTAGATTGGATTTTTGAATATATGATAAAAGTTTAAATATAGGATTTATAAAATTTGATTTTTTTTTATAAATCGAAATGATGAAATTATAAAGGAATTTAAAGACGTTTTAGAATAATAATATAAATTAATTTATATTAAGAGATTTATAAATGGATATTTATAAATTGAATTATGGACATTATAAAACGAGTTTTTTATAAGTGTTTGAACGTAGTGAAAATGAATTTCCTAAATGAATGAAATTTATGAAATTATAAACTGTGAAGTTATAAATGAAATTTTATAAGCAATGGGTTTATAAAATTTATAATGTTATCGAAAGAATGAATTTTTGGATAAATAAACAATCTTATAAGTTAAGATTAATAATTTGGGAAGTTAAATGAACGATTTTGTAAAATAATCGTTTTATAAGTATTTAACTTATAATATGAACGTTTAGTTTATAATTTAGTTATAAACTGGAATAGGTTAATAAAGGAATTTATTAAAGGAAGTTTTTTATAAATAAATAGAAATGGAATTTATAAACGTTGTTTTATAAATTCACAAACGACTTATTTTGATAAGTTAATTGTTATAACTTATAAATGGAGTTATATTCACGTTTTAGACGGTGAATAATCCTTTAAGTTAAAAAGTATAAAAAGGATGAAATTTGTTAACATAGTATATTCACGTTTTTGAATAGTGAATAACACGTTAAAGAAAATGGTTTAGATTTGATGTTTTAAATTGAATTAAAACGATCTAACGATGTTTTAAGTGTGTTGAGATTCGAAACCATAGATTTCAACATTTATTGTTGAAATAGACGTTTTCGAGAAATAAAAGGAAATGGTGAACTATAACACTGTTGTTATAGTAAATGATTTCCGAAAGGAAATGTTTGTATAGTATTGGGATTTATATATCTATTTTAATTTCGAATCCCTATACTAGTGATTTTGGGTTGTCGTAACGATGTTTTACGCAACATTCGTTTTGACCCAAATAAATATGTTTAAGTGAATGATTTTCTTAAAGAATGAAATATATACTTAATTCGATTTAAGTATATTGAATATTTTCTAAGTGTTGAAAATAAAAGAGATTTGTGAATTACTTATGAATAAATAAGTATGGAAATGTTTTCCAATATGAAGTGAATATTTAGAGTTTATCTTTTTGAAGATAAATTGAAATGGATTTTGAAATCATATGCATGGATATTTTGAAAATATAAATTCACTATGGAATTTATATAAGAAAGTGGAATTGTTTAAAAATAAATATTGATTTATTTTTGAAGTGTTGAAATTATATATCTTGTAAAGATATTTTGGAAAATAAATAATTTGGAAAATTATTTGGAATCTGGTGATGTATGCATATCCATTGATAGTTCAATAATCGACTATCAATATTTCCCTTTGAATGGGTATTTGATGTGAATTGATTGAATTTGAATGCACACTTATTTTTGAATAAGCGCTCACTATTCGGGTTAACCGGGAAAGGACCATGGGGTCGTATAACCCACTCCGAATATGTGATACGTCGTTGTGAATCGCATTTGAAGATCGGTGTTGAAGACCGGATATTTGCGAAAGCGATAGGATGACCTGTCGATTGTCTCTGCACTGAGTTGCAACGGTATAGAGACTCCCTAAGTGATGGGAAATCCGATCAGGATTGTGAATATCCGGATTGCAAGGACTTCTTTGTAAGTGCCTTCGGTTCTGTTCGAGCCCGGAACAGACTTGTATGGATTGTATGCCTGACATTACAAGTTGAGATATAAAGCCGATTTCTTTCAAATATATTTCTGTTGGTGGCGGAGAATTTATTCTTTGCTTAACACCCTTCTTTGAGACGTATGTGCTCAAAGGTTATATAGTTGGAGTTATCAGCGATATATTCCCAGTTTGGTAATGTGACATGCTGAGTGATGCTGAAATGATCATTGTGTTGATTATTTGTGATAGGATCGTTTATTTGATCGTCTATCCTTGTGATCATTGTGTTGATCATTTGTTGACCCAAAGCATGGCTTTTGTATAAAGTATGTTTTTGTGGACGTGACTTCGTCGAGCCTCACACCCCGTGAATGGTCAAAACAGGAAAGAAGCAACAAGGTTATGAGGGGTAGCGCCCTTTAGGATGTGTCCATTTCCTTCTGGAAAAGGGTGGTATCATGGTATGGAGCCCAGATACTTACTCATGTTGAAAACACTTTATGATTGTGTGAATTGATTACGAGCGCTCGGTTGATAAAGGTCCCAAAGGACCGGGGGATGGCATATTCGGTCAGTTGTTACTCAGTTAGGAGTAACCCGGCCTTGTGTTGGTAGAGATCCGGTTTGGTTCTCGGGGATGTCCATCCAGAGGCATTCTCATGTGGCAATGGGAAGTTCCTTGGCCTGATCATTCGTTGGAAATCCAATTCCCAATACGAAACTTGTACGGTATTAGTTGTAGAACCTGCTATTCACTTATGGTGGTCACCACTGTTTGGATGGTAGCTATAGTAGGCATAGTTCGAAATGTCTATGCTGGCTAAGATTTATATTCTACTTTCGAAATGAATTTTTTCTACACTATACACTAATAATAATATCAAATGTTATTTTAAATGCGTATCAAGCATCTTTGACTATCATAAGGAGAAATCTCCTCCAAGTCTGCGTTTGCATTGTGTGTGTGGCAGGAGGTCTTATGGTAGTCTCATTTTTAAAAGCATTGCGAATTGAGTTTAAAAATATTCCTCTTTTTGATTTTAAGATAAATAAACTGTTTTGAGTTCTCACACCAGTCACATGACTGACTTGGAGTTTATTGTTTTCCTTCCTAAACTCTGGGTGCCCACCAATTTCCACACGGGCAGTCAAGAGTTAGATTTATCTGGATATTCTGGATATTCTGGAGTTGCTGGAGGCAAGATGGATGGCATGGCATATTATTTATATAGTATTCTTTTTCCGCTGCACTGTTTGTTGTTGTATGATGTTGTACACTCTGATGATATGATGTAATGTAATGTATAAAATGTAATAACTGATATAGTTCTTTGTTTAAAGATTATTCATTTATTATTATATGTTGTTCCGCTGCGAATTGTGAGATTCTGATGTTGTTCTGTTGTTTCCTTTCTGTCCCGTTCTATTTTTCAAATTCTCTGTTTTCTTTCTCTGTTTTCTAAAAATTGTCTATCTTCTTTTCCCTCTATTTTTCTTTTTCTTTCTTCTTTTTCTCTCTTCTTTCTTTTCTTTTCTTTTTAAAACCCATAACATCTCGGTTTTCGGCCTTCGATTCCTCGGCAGTCGATAAAGTGAGTATCGATGTCGAATTTTCGAAGAACGAAAATCCGTGACGTTACATCAATCGTCTATAATATCCTGCTAATCAAAGGAAGCTTCTCATATTTGTTGCATTCTTGGGTTGATCCCAATCCCAGATCACTACAAAACTTTGCAGGATCTAGAACAATGCCCTACTTAGAATAACACGACCCAAAAATCGCACTTCTCTCCATCAGAAGCGACACTTAAAAAATTTCACTTTCCGCTAGTGCTTCTTCAACACCTCTAACATAATCCTAAAGTTGTCTTATGTTTTTCCTCTACTTGGGAAATGATGAGAATATCATCGCTGAAAATATATACACGCTTATTTAGAAAATCTCTTAAAAAACATGATTCATGAGAATAAAGAAGTATGTCGTTGCGTCAGTTAGCCTGTATGGCATAACTAACTACTCATAGAATCTCGATGGCAAAAAATGCAATTATTGGCATGCTTTCCTTCACCACTCTCAATTGGTGGAACTTGATGCTAAATCGAACCGAAAAACACTTTAGCATCGTGGACGAACAAGTAATCATAGGAGTCGATACTTATTCTTTCTCGTTACTTCATTCACTCATGGAAATCAACATGAAGTCTCAAGGAGTCATTCTCCATCGTGATAAACACTAAGGGTGCTCCCACTCAAATATACTTCTTCAAATGAACCCTTTCCTTAGTCGGTCATTCACTTGCACGTTGAGCTCATGTTGCTCCCTAGATGCCATATGCCTTAGTGACATAACCACTGGGCTTACATCCTTTACTAAGTCAATTAAGAAATTAATCTCCAATTTCAAAATGAATTCGGTCACCTCCTCTAATATATCTGGATATTCCATCACTATGAATACCGATGACAATTCCTCATATGGGACCTTGAGCAAATAAAAGATGCTAATCTTTGGTGAATTCTCAAGCATGTAGCTTAACTCTAGCCTACACTCATCAACTATCCCAATCGTCCCCAATAATCTTCCACAATCCACTATGACCTTATATGTCTTTAGCCAGTCCATTCCAAATATGCTAACGAACCCAATAAACCCAAGCATGAAATAATCATAGGAGAACACACATCCATGAGTTGACAATACTATTTCATGATGAACCATATACAAATTGGTCAAACCACCTATAGGGACTGTCACTACTAGTGGTTAATCCACTTAGTCAGCTCTTAATCCTAGTCTATCTTCTAGGTCACTAGATATAAATGAATGGGATGCATCGGTATTAAATAAAACATGAATAGGTACACCATAAACATAAAAGCAAACCTAGGATAACAATGCCTTTCCCTTTCTTATTTTCCAATGGTGCACTTGGTGAGGTAGGAAAAATATTAAGTGCATAAGCAGGCAGAACCTACTTGTTTATCAATAGCTCAGACTGTGCTTCCTCATTTGCCCAGACTTATCACAGCTGAAGCATTTTCTCTCTCTAGTTGTTTGGTTCTTGTAGTTAAAGGAGACAAGCTTCCATTTCCCTTTCTATTCCTAGAACTACTTCTTCCTCTTTTTGTTATTCCACTTCCACTTGCGACCCTTGCTCACTTGCGGCTTAGGCACTTCTGTAGAATCAACAAAAACAACAACTTAGAGTTATGATAGGGACTCTCATGTCTTAGAGCCTTCTCCATTAGCTTCTCGAAGGATTCATCGATATGGCCTACTAGTTGTTCCTTGAGATAATCATCCTAGCCCATAATAAATTTCATGCTCTTTGTTAATGGAGCATCAATAAAGGGTTGAGTATACTACGACAACATGTCAAACTCAGGCACATACACTAAAATAGCCATGCATCCTTGCTTCAAGTTAGCAAATTTTCTAATCAACACCGACTTCTGAACAACTGGTATTAACTTCTACTCAAACCAAGATTTGAACTGCTCCTAAGTAAACTATCCTCAAGAGTAGAAACTTTAAAAACATTCCACCATCTTATTGCCCGACCTTGAAGTTGCCTAGAGGCAAACATCCTCTTTATTGCATCTCCAAATTCTAAGTCTTCAAAGATAAATTTGAAGGTTTTTATCCAATCATGGACTCTACAATTGAATCTGTTTTGAGCAATGATTTTCCACAAAACTGGAGTAGTCTTTGTATAATTTAGCAAAGTCTTCTTTAGAAGCCCGCACTCGGGCATCACCAATAATAGTGTAACAAACCGGTATTAAGAAATAATTAATTAAAATTAATAGTAGAGGTTTAATTAATTAAATAGGATTTAGACAATAAAAAATGAATAATTTGGGATTAGCTACAAATAATTAAATTTAGGATGAGTCGGAAATATATAAATTTATCGGCATTTCGTAATAGTGAATAATTTGATTAAAAGGGTTCTAAATAATTAAAATAGGGATAAATTAAGATAATTTGGAAATTTAATGGTAAAATATTTTTATAAATTGAGAAAAATTTAATTTTGATAATTATTCTAGAAATATTTTAAAAAAGCTAAAATAATTTTATTAATGGTTAGATAATTTTTATAAGTATTACAAATAAAAGAGATTATAAATTTTTTCTTAAGAGATGAATTTTTATGTGAAGTTTGGAATTTATTATGCAAATGGGATTAAAAATGGAATTAACTGATAATTCAGTAAAATGAGAGGAATTGTGGAAAATAATTTTTCATAAAAATATATAATGTTGCTTAAAGACTAGTAGAAGACAAATGCGATTTTCAACTAGTGTTTGGAAGTATGTAAAGTTAAGTATAATTTGATTGAAAAATGAAAAGTGAGTGAAAGTTGAGGTATTTGAATTAATTAAAGCCCGCTAGCCTAAAATCCTAACAACAAAAATATCTTGGTTGCTTCTATTCTCTTGAGGAATCTAGAAATTTCCTCTGCACTTTCAAATACTTCATCGTATATTCCATTTTGTATGCACGGTAACCCATTTTCTATTTCTAGTGAAAATTAAAAACCCCATATCATCTCTAAAAATCAAAATCAAAATAAAAAATCTTATAAACCTCAAATCAACATATATGTTTCTCAACATGATTTTACACTACTAGGAGCATGCAAGTTTATTGGTTGAATTGGTTAGAGTTGGTTTCTTGCATTTACAATGAGTGAGAAATGAGAAAGAATAAGGAGTGGTAGAGTTCAGTGAAGAGATTGGTTTCTACTATGTTCAGGGGAGTGAATTTTTACTTATGCATCTATGCTAAAAACGCAATGTCTATTATTCGATGTTGTGTTTGTGCAGCAACCTGCTTTTTTGGATAGTTTAAATCGACAATAAACCACACATGTCGGACTCAAACCATTCAAAAGGGTGGATTATTTTGGGTAAATAAGAAAAGAAGAGAAAATAATGAAAAACAAACAACAATCTCACAGTGCAATGACAAAATATAATAATCAAATAACAGTTCATGAAGTTGTTTTACAAATAACATTGATTAAACTTTTACAATATAGATCGGAGTTATACATATAGCAGGAAAGAGTAAATAATGCACAGGATCAACATGATGTAGTATAATATATATAAAATAAATAGCATACAAGTCTCCGTCCTCCAAAAATAAAATCTTCAACAATGAAAAGCTCAGACTGATCCGAGCGTAATGAAAAGACAAAACACTCGAGTCAAAACTAAATGATCTTATGTAAGCTAAATCAACAGTAAATAAACACGAGTGTAACGGCTTCAGAGGTGTTTACAGGGTTTTACATCTCCTATCTAGTGTCTAACGTGCGTGCAATAACTTAAGAGATGTTCGGGATTACCATATCCTAAGGATTCGTTAAACTATTTACCATGTAGTAATATACGCTATTATAATATGTCTATCAGTATAGTATATAGGATCGATTTCACCCTAGAGGGGGAGGTGAATATGGTGATACTATCAACTATAAAAATTTAACGCGGAAGTATATAAAATAACTGCAGCACAAATATAGCAGAATTATAGTAGCATAGATGATAACAGAATATTAAAAGCAGAAATAGAACACACAGATTTACCCAGCTTCGGCAAAACCTTGGCTACGTGCTGCCCCCCAAGGTTTCTACTAGAAATTAAGTAGTCAGATGCTTACATATGAAAACTTGTGACACATGCTATTGACTAACCAAACTATACGCTGAAAACCCTACTACAACTCTGCCACTGAGTTGCGAATTCTCGAACTACACCACCATAGTTCGTCTCCTACTCACACGACTAGAAATTACAGTAGTTTAAAAGAAAAATACAAATTAAAAAAAATTAAAACAATAAAAATCCTAATTTAATATTTCTAAAGCCCAAAGAAAACCAGTACCTACATATTCAACAACCTCCCTCTTTTGATAATAACAAACTTATATTTAAGATTTTGAATTTATTAAATGTATTAGATCATTCAATTTGCTCCCCCTATTTGAATAATCCCTCTCTACAACAAAGCTCCCCATTCATATATGCATGAGAATAAATAAAAATATGCAAATGAGCTTAGATGCAAATAAAAATAATATTTGAACTTTATTTGTCAAAATCTTAACTTTTCTCTCCCTCTTTTGTTATCAACAAAAGAGTAACAGTGTTAGAAAAATAGAGATAAAGTGATAGACATTAATATAACATTAATTCCCCATCAAGAATAAATATTAAATTTCAATAAAAAATCAAACAAAAACCAAAAATACTCTATTAGGTGCATATTCCACTTTAGAATGATAGGGATGATGTCATCATATAAAACCATATAGTTGTGTCTATTTGTGGTATATTTATATTAGGAATTTGAATATTGACTAACCATGCATAACCATTAGGACTTTTAAATTAGATTAGTAGTATGCCTAGTTTTTTTAAAAAGAATTTCAAGCATCTTCTAACCATACATAACCATGAAGACTTTTAAATGGGATTAGAATCAACTTGTCAATTTAATCAATCAATTTTGATATGCGTTCCATATATGCATAACCGTGAGGACTTTTAAATGAGCATGGAAGCACATAATCAAAAATTCCAAGTAATTCACCCATGTATGACCATGAGGACTTTTAAATGAGGGTAAATACTTTGGATGTTTTTATTACCAAATATATAATAAAATGAAATACGAATGATTTCCGTTTAAAATACCACATATTGACATACTATATTGGATGTTGACGAGTGATGGTTGATGGAAATATGATAGATATAGAAATGGTAATGGAATTTTTACCAACAAATTTTTTTCATAACTCTTGTTTAACTTTCTAAAGAAATTTACTAAATATACTATCTCAAGTTATAATATATGATTAATATCAACACTCATTATTTTTTCAATCACTATTTATCTTTTTGATAATTAGTAGGGAGTCAAGTTAGTTAATTATAAAATCAAATTTTCCAAAATTGACTAATCTGAAATAAGGTCAACAAAAATGATTTTCTGGAAGGGGTTTTATAAAAGAAAAATGTCTGTTAATTGAAATTATTTGAGATGAAAATACGCAGTTTTTTCTTTGAAAATGCGATGCAGCTAATGAATGTCTCAATCATAAATCATGTTCCACTATTAATTTTTCTATCAACTAGATTATCAGTGTGATCTGCATCTGAATTTCCTTTGACTCAAAATTATCATTTGTTGGATATGATAGACCAGACCGTGAAGTTGCAACAAATTCCTTAAAATTCTTTTTACAACTTTTAAATGAAATTCTTTTGGATTTTAATTGAAGCCGCACCAATAAACAAACCCGTGAATATAGAGTCAACCGTAAAGTAACCAAATGAATATGAACTAGTTCAAGAATGAAATGATGATTGGTCAATCATTTTGCACAAATCAGAACCAAAAATAAGAACATGTGAAATAAGAATATATCAAATAAAATAATTCAAAATCAACATTTATTTATTTATCGTATAATTGGCTGATTTAAATTCAAATTATGGTGCAGATTATCACATTTAATATATCGTTCAAGGTAGATGTTCCTTTACCTATTTTACATTTACGATAATTTTTCGATGTTGCCCGTTGTGATTCTGCTACCTTTGTACTAGGCTAAGGAACTTTGATTAGTCACCCGTTGTGTATCTGAAACAGCCAGAAACCAAATAACACTGTTGTTGTTCCTCAGCCTGCCATCACACCTACACGAGAGAATATTTTTGGGACCTATTAGCTTTTATAAGTCCATGGTTGTTAATGGCAACGGATTTTGAAAAATAGTGTTGTGGAGACCCAAAACTATTTATATATGTTCCTTTTGACACCCAGATTTGTTTAACGTCGAGGGATTTTATATTCGTGCCTTCTGGAACCCAAATCGGAATAGTTTTCATGTGTTTGGGTCTATACCAGCAATTGTTTTGATTGTGTCCAATTTTTCCACAAATTGTACACCTTGAATTTACTTCATTAATTTTTCTACCGACACATTTACATTGTGTATACCCAAGTCCTTGTCTACTAGTGTTGACTGTTTGTTTTCTTGTTAGCAATTTTAGTGATTTCTCTCTTCTGGAGAATTTTCGTAAAGTCGTTGATAGTTGTTGGACTTGTGTTTTAAGTGATTCATTTTCATTTAATAATTGAGTTCACTTTTTAATAGAATTTGCTCTTCTAATATTTTCACTCTCTTTCAAAATCAGAATTTCATTTTCAAGAGATTTAATTTTAATTTTTGATTTTTTAATCTCTTCTTCGAGTGATGGACACTTAACACACTTAGGGACCTTGCTTTGATAATTTTTAACTAATTGATCAAGCTGTTTATTTAAATCTATCAAAGTATCTTTTTGTGATTCAATTTTAGTGTATTTCTCCCTAAGTCGTTCGAAACAGCCATTTACTTCGTGGAAATATATTAGTAATTCTAAGTGAGTAAATTTTGATACCTCGCTTGGCTCGTCATCATCGCTATCAGTTATATCTCGTCGAAGGCATAGATCTGCTTTCTCACTTTCACTGCTAGTGCTTTTATTATCATCATCATTTTTATTCCATGTGGCTGCAAAACTTCTTCCTTTTAACTTATTTTGTTGGTTGATTCGATTTTGGGGACAATCGGGCTTGATATGATCGAGTTTATTGCACTTGTGGTATATGATCTCCTGTTCTTTTGAGTTGTCTAGTGCTTTGGCTATTCTCCTTTTCAATTTTTTATTTAGAGCTGGATTTTCGTATTTGGGGTTCCACCTTTTAAATCTCTTAATTAACAGCGCTAGCTTAGCTGCTCCGTCATCAACATCATCATTACTACTGCCTTTTACCAATCCTGTTAAGCCCGTTTCTTTAACTAAGTCGATTGTGGAGAATTTCTCATTGTTGTTGACTTTTACACCATATATTGCATCAAAAGTATTCCAGGTTTCCTGTGCACTTTCACATTGAGAGATAAAGTTAAAAATATCTTGATTAATATGAGAATATATTATATGCATAGAAAAAGCACTAATTGAAATATTTTTCTCAACTATTATATCAGACCCATTTTCAAATAATATCCCAACATTTAATATTAACAGATTTTAAATAAAATTCCATTTTTAATTTCCAATTCAAAAAAATCTGTTCCATTAAAAACATAAGGAATAATATTGGACCGACCCTCAACAAAGGCATTATTAAAAGAAGCCATTTTAAAAAATTTAAATTTTAGAACAAAAATTGGTTTTTGACAAATCAAATTTTAAAACAAAAATGGCTTTTGTTCCTAGCTCTGATACCACTTGTAGGATCTATTTCACCCTAGAGGGGGTGAATAGGCTGATACTATCAATTATAAAAATTTAATGCGGAATTATATAAAATAATTGCAACACAGACATAGCAGAATTATAGGAGCATAGATAATAGTGGAATATTAAAAGTAGAAAATAGAACACACAGATTTACCCAACTTCGGCAAAACTCTGTCTACGTGTTGCCCCCAAGGTTTCTACTAGAATTAAGTAGTCAGATGCTTATACACGTAAACTCGTGACACCCGCTATCAACTAACCTAACTCTGCGCTCAAAACCCTGCCATAACTAAGCCACTGAGTTGCGAATTCTCGAACTACACCACCGTAGTCGTCCTCTAGCCACACGACCAGAAATTACAATAGCTTAAAAGAAAAATACAAATTGAAAAAAAAAACTTAAAACAATAAAAACCCTAATTTAAAATTTCTAAAGCCTAGAAAAAACCGGCCTAAATAAAAATATAGAGATACAACAAATGTCCCCTTTTCTTTTATTATGTCGGCCTGAAACCTTTTCTTTGAAAATGTCTACTTCTCTTCATTCGTTCCTTTTCCAGATTTAGGGTTTTACTTTGTTGAAGCCGCCAACTTTAGTTGATTGATTGAATAGGTGATTTCGCATTGCTTGCTCCGTCGATCGACCGTCTCTTTGAGTTTCACACGGCTTCTTCTCGATCGATTTTGATTTTGACTTCGGTATGTAATTTATGCCTTTTGCTTTGCTCGTTAGTTTTCTTGAACTCGATGCTTTTTCTACGCCGATGATGAATGGGTTAAATAGGGTTTGATCCTCTATAATCTCGTTCGTCAGATACTTTTCTTCGGCCACTTGATTATGGTTGAACGACTGTGATTTCTTTATACTTTTTCAATTCGTATATTATTGATTGCTTGGTTATCATAGCTTAGATTCGCTTTGACAAGTTTTCCTTGCTCACCACGGTTTCGAATTTATAGCATTTGAACTTGACTTTGGTTTGAAATCCCTTGCAACCTTATTTTGGTTCGAACTGCTGCATATCATTATTCACTGTAATGAGGTTTGGTCGCGTGTATATGTGTATGTTGTGAAGCTTATGGAGTCTGGTTTCATTTTGTTTGATCACTAGCTTGATGTTGCCTTTAGTTTCACTACACATATATGTTACACTGCTCTATATATATGTTCACATATGTATATATTCACTACCTCCATCTTTAATGTTGCATAGTTTGTTGGTTCATTGTTGTCAGGACTTGTTTATGTGCATAATATTTCATTCCTAAAATTTTGGTTGAGCTTCTTGTCTTTGTTCGTTCCAGTCTGCACTATGTCTTGATTATCTGTTACTTGTGCACTAGTTAAAGCTCTGTTAGTCTTCATGTATATTGGTTTGTCATCTGTTGTTGTACTTTGAGTTGTATGCATGCCTGAAGTCTTGATATCTGTTAATCTGGTTCACCCAGAACAGTTGTGTCCATTATATATTTTGAACTGGTTCCATTGTGTTGTTGAGCTTCATGTGTACATTTGTTTGGAGTTTGGTTGGATTCATTTTAGTTCTTTGTTGTTGTATACCCTTTAAGTGTAAACTTATTGTCTTCATTTTGCCTTGGTTCAGGTTATGGTTTGAAATTTGACCATGCTTCATGTCTAAGCCTTCATTGATTTGGGTTGCATACATACATGTTCATGTGTTGCATGAGTCAGTGAATAGCATATACATAAATGTGATATTGGTCTGGGTTGCAGTGACTGGTTCATTGTTTCCTTGTGCACTCACTGAATTTTTTTCGAGGCATGTTTTATGTTGGTTTTGGATTCTTGACCATTTTACTGAACTTGCACCCGTGTAGAATCTAGCTTAAAGCTCGGTTTTGACCTTGTGCTTATATCGTGACTTTATTTGTATTTCACTTGAGTTGAACCCGACTTTTGATTGGGTTTGGCCTTGTGCTCACCAGTCCCTGCAATTTTATCAAGTGTATATCGGTGTGCACGGCTTTGTGGCATGTAAAGTGATACACTGTGCATGTCATAGGTTGTTCATGTTTGATGAATTTAAAATTAAATGATGACGAACAATCCAAATAACTGAGGCAAATAATATTTTCAAAACACAAATTTTGTGATGACCCGGAATTTTAGACAATTTAAATTGGAATATTTAATTGATTTTAAATATTTAAAAGTTAATTTTTAACTTGAATTCAAATATTATTATTATTTAGCAATTAAATTATTGGAATTAATTACTGGAAATTTGGTCAAATGTTGAATCTGGAATTTTAAGCATGTTAAAAATAATTTAAGGGTTTGTAAAATTTATATCGATAGTACTGAAGATAATAGAATGGTTGAAATTTAATTTAAAGGTGATTTGTTCAGTTTTAATAATATATTGTTTAAATTAAATTCAAAAATAGCCTTCCGGGACACAGTCACGGAATTTGACGAAACTAGTTTCATTGGATCCGTAATATTGTATTATTATCGGATTTCAATTTTCATAGAAATCAGAGTTGTCGTTTGACCCTGGCAGCTGAAAACGCATAGAAACTATTTTAATCGATTTAATTTAAAATTGATCGTTTACTTCCGTAACTCGTGCATATGATCAAATTAGCCTCCGAAACACGTTCCATTGTATTCGAAACGTGGGTAAAACCTTATAATCGCGCAACGGCACTCCTTAAGAGGAGTTCGAAATTTTAAGTAGCAATTAACGAGGCATTTTGGAAGTTTTATAATATAATAAAATTAGAATTCAACTAGTTAAAGATATTTTTATAAATAAACACTCATACTCAAGAAGCCTTCCCCAAATCTATATTTACTCTCCGTCTCCCACTCTAATTTTCAAACAAAAATCGAACTAAATTAAAAAAAATGGAAGCTTGAATTTCGAATTCACGGCAAATCGAAAAGGTGTGGTCGCTCCTCTCGTAGTCAACGCAGATCGATCGAGCAGTGGCCTAGGGTTTGGGAATCGGGGAGGATCGAGGTAAAGGCGGCAGCATCTCGAGGTGGCCTCTGTCGATGTCGTAGCTAGTGGAGCCGTGCACGAGAGGTGACTATGGGGATGGGTGATCGAAATAGTCACGACTTGGTGGCGAACGTTGGCGATGGTCGTGAAGTGGTTTCGAAGTCGCGATGGAGTTAGGTGGCGGCGTGAGCTAGGATTTAGCACGGAGGCTCGACAAGATGATGGTTGGAGTGGGTTGGATGTTGCGCCTGCATTTTCTGGTAGTGTCCGACGATTAGTGATTGGGTGGAGTTTGGCTACGATGATTTTGAAGGTTAGTGGTGATGAACTAACAGGGTAGCAACGTCACGGGTGAGTTTTCTCAAGCTTGCCTCGGGTCAAATATAAAGATATTCTCAAGGTTCAAAGTTCAGCAAAATCAAGTTTAAAACTAACTTCTTAAACTATTCTTTTAAATAATGACGTTGTTTAATATTTGTTAATTTGAGTTGTATATTTTATTTTAAACTAAGCAGGTAGATACTTAAGTCAAATTTAAAACTTAATTAATAGTGTGATTAAGGAGTAATTAAGAAAATAAAATGTTTATCTTTAATTAGGCTAAAGATCTTAAGTTAAATTATATATTAATGATAATTAAATCCTAGGTTTATAAAATAAGATTTTAAAGTGATATAATTAAGAAGTTAATTAAGATAAATGTCTTATCTTTTAATTAATTTAGGTTTGGTGATTAATATTATTTAATTAATCAGTTAAGCAATTAAAGAGAAACTAATTAATTAATGGTTAAGGATTAATTAATTAAAAATTAAGGGTTATAAGTTAATTAATTTTAGATTAATTAATTTATAGGTAGAGATTAATTAATATAAGTAATTAGAGAATTAATTACTTAAATGATAATCACTTAATCTAAGTAATTAAAGGATTAACTTATTAGGGTTTAAATAAATTTAATTTATTATTAAAGGATAATTAATTAATAATTAAAGGTTAATTAATTGAGAATAATAATAACCAATGGGATAATTACTTGATAAAAATAATTAAAGGTAAATTACTTTAGTAAGTAATTAAGAATCAATGAGTGTGATTAATTGAAGGATAATTAATCAATGTAAGTGAGTATGGTATAGTTAATTTGAGTAATTAATTAGGATAAATATAATCAAGGTTAATGGTGAAGGATAATCAATTTTTGTTATTAATTTAAGGCAAATTACTTAATGAAAATAAAGAGGAAATTAGGGGATGATTAATTAATAGTCTGTAATTAATTAATTAATCTTAAGTAAGCAGGGTTAAAGTGATTAAAGTAATTAAAGTAATTAATTTAATTTATATTAAGATTAATTTGAAATGGCATGACTAATTAATCTTGCTTATTGATGATTAGAGTATATTGAGTGCCTTGGATTTTTTGATATCGATGATAGGTGATTTAATATGCTATGTTGGTTGAACTGTTTTAATCTGGATTGTCTATCTGTGATAAATTGCTATGTAATTCTGGGTATGAATGGAATAGTTTAAAAACTTAAACCGCTTGTTTCTAAGATGATGTTGTATTCGAAAAAAAGATCGAGGGTCGGATATCGGTAAATACCCGAAACCACTTCGAATTTTTATAGATTGATATGCGAAATCAAAATGTCGAAATGAAAGGATTTAAGTTAATTGGACTATTTAATCTAATTTTGATACTTAGAAAATTGATGTGTGAAATAAGTGATGTCTATAACGAATTTGAATTTGTAAATTGTTACGAGTTACCGGGTTTCTTTTATGGGTTGAACTTACTATTTTCAAATTATATGGGTTTACTCACGCTGGTTTCTAGCCTTACCCGAGTGTTACTTTGATGTAATGCTCGGGTCAGACCGAGTATTACAGATTTTTAGGTAAGGACGTTCTGGAGCCCAGGAGGCGAGCGGGATGGCAGGAACATATGGAGTGTTTCCGCTGTAATATATTTCTGATTATTTCAGGCATATTGATTTGTATATGTCCATTGTTTGAGTATGTGTATAACTCTAATGTATTAAATTGTAATCGACAGATACAGAATTCTTTTGTAAACTGTTATTATTTATTATTATATTTTATCCGTTGCGAATGTGAGATGTTGGTATTTCTGATCTTCTTCTTCTTCTTCTATCTCTTTCTTCTTTTTCCTAACTATCTGGAATTTTCGGGATCGAAAATTTAGCGTTGTTACACATTTTATTTTACACTGCAAAAATATTTCATGTTCAATTTTACTGTGTTAGTTTGTATTTTTGCAGATAGCTCAGATGTTGGATTCAATCTGGAATACAGTTGAAAATTAAATACGAGTGAATGATTGAAATGTAGTGAGGTGGTTATGATAATTGTATAGTGAAAACTGCGATGTATTCAAATTTCGTATTGTTATTGAAGTTGTGTATATATAGTGAGAGCTCAAATTTGTACTAATCAAAATTGTAATCAATATTTGTTTGAATAAAATATCTGTTTGAATTTAAATTCTGTGTTATTTATTTTATCCAGCAAATATTTATTTAATTATATGAAAAATAAAATAGTATAATAACAAATACATTTAAATGAATATATATATTTTTATTATCATCAAACAAAAATCATATACTTGCATATTCAACAAAGTAAATTATTCACATAGTGTTAAGGCATTACCCATATTCCCCTTAACACATTTTTATATATTCCTATAGTCTATAAATATACTGTAAGCTCCACCAAACCGGTTGTTTACTCAGTGAGCACTCCATAGGCACAATACAAACCAAACTCGAAAGGCGCATAAGGCATATGACAAGGTACACGAGGCAATGCCGTGGGTAGGATACTATCATTTTGCGGATCTGGACTGGTGGTAACGCATAGCAGCTACTACTGTCCATGTCGGAACACATTCCCAAAATCAATCGAGGGGTGGCTACCAAATCAATCACAAAGTCATAATACGGTATCGAAGAAGCATACCCGATCGGAGGTGCGACCTCACTTATCCCGTCGTGGCTCCTATTTTAGTCACATCAAGCTTCACGGGGGTAAGAGCTGCGTTCATACATCATATAGAATCGTTCCCAAACCATCCTACTTTGTTCTGGATTCTCCACCTCGTGCACAGTTGTTACAGTGATTTTCAGTATTGGTAGAGAGTATGACAATATCCAATCCCAGTCTCTTTAACAACCAAACGCTTATTTCACACCGGATGGTTATTTTACATTTCAAATAGTTCATACTTCATATCAAAATATCATATACACTTCAAAAATCATATCACATTCGAAATCAATATTTACTTCAAAATCATATTCACTTCCAAATCATAATCCTTTCAAAAACATATTCGCTTTTGAAATAATATACGCTTCAAATTCATTTCCACTAAAATATGTTAAACCACCATACCAAAATATTGCCTTTTAAACCAGTTAAATCTAAATCATAACAATTCCAACTCTAACAGTTTGAATATTGAAAGTAATTTAGATATTGGAATAATTATACATTTAAAAGGAGTTTATATGTATAAAAATAGGTTATGAATTAAAATAGTTTATATTAGTTTAAAGTTTAAGATAGTTTAAAATAGTTTAAAAATAGTTTTTAATGGTTTAAACAGTTTAAATATAGTTTAAATAGTTTAAGGGTTTTAAAATAGTTAAAATAGTTTAATACAAAATGGTTTGATTATTGGAAATAGTTTATATAGTAAATAGTTTGAAAATAAAAAAATCTAAAATTTTAAACATAATAGATTTTTAAACAGTTTACATTAAATAATTAATTTGAAAATAACATCAAATCAAACTATTTCTTTCATTTCAACAAATTTGGACCACATCCATTTTCTACATCAACAAACTCAATTTTAAACTTTCAATTCAAATTCTCATAAAGCCATTTCCATTTATATCGATTTCAAATCCAAGTTTGAACTTACAAATTTAAACCACTTCAAATTCAATAGATTTCAAAATTTAAATATTCAAACGTTTACAATAATTCAGTTTTGATAAATTTCATTTATATTCCAAATTTTAACTTTAAAATACCAATTTACTTCTTTAAACAATTCCTTCAAACCAATTTCAATTTTCAACATTTTAAAGCTTGAATTTTGGAAATAATTCAGTTTATATAAATCTAATTTTTATTTCACCATATCATTTAACTGGATTCAAAAATTAAGGATTTAAAGTCATTTAATTTAACGATCCAGTATCCGTCTATAATTTTCCACCCTATGATCAAATGATACAGATATATATCATTTCAATCCATAATAATTTAAATTTATGGGTATTTATCGTTTCAACCCTTAATCCTGAGCTAAAATTTAAAATCCATAAAATCGCTTGAGTTTATCATTTCAACCCATAACGATTTTTTTTAATCCTTAAGTCCATTTGGGTATGTATCATTTTAACCCATAGTGATTTTCTAACAATAAACTAAGGGAACTTGCAGTATGATAACCACATATGAATAAACATACATCTAATCATCCAAATGTCAAAACTAAACATCCATCACAATCACAATTTAAATCAACTAATAAATAACAACAATTAACTGGCAATAATTAATAGATATTTAACCGACGGTTTAAATTAAATATTTAATTCAAATGGGAATTAAATTCAAAATAAATTCAAATTAAACTTGAATGACAATTTGAATATACCAACAGCCATTAATAAATTTCTAATCACACCATAAATTTAGTTTAACTAACATAAGATGATTTAGTAGTTGTGAGTGGGTAAAATACCCACCATTAATTTCAAATCGATTTAAAATCCAATTTTAGCCCAAACATCACAATCTTAGAATCCAATAAAACCAGTTCCATAATGTCCAAAATTTTGATACGATCGCAATGGAGAAAACCGCGCATGAATCCGAGCTTGTATGAACAAGTTATGTGTGTTAGAACATAGAAATCTAAATTTAAATTAAACAAAAAAAACAAGGGAAATATAGAAAATAGCAACCTTCTCACCCTAACCCGTACATTAAAACCCACACTACAAGAACAACGCTGCCACCTCTCCTACGCATGCCGCTTCCTGACATGTACGTGCTCCGACCACCTCCAAGCAGTCGCCTCCACTTGCGCAACTCCCACTACCACGAACGCCCCCAGGTCAACCAAGATATCCAGCTTCCGCCGTATATGAATAAACCTGATTGAATTATCGATGATCATCCAACCATCACGACTACAAACGAATAGCACATATGAACTCCTCATGACGTCTCTACACCACGGTACCCTCGAATCGAGGCATCACCATCGATGATCAACCACCAAGATGAACGGCCGAAAATGTTTTGGTCATTTTCAGACAAATCAAAACTCGACTGCAAAAATGAATAGCATATTAAGATTGCGCTCGTCATGAGCTTTCCAATGATATATAATTTGCTAGGGTTTGGATTGTTTAAATTTTTGAAATTGATTTTGATTTGAAACTGAAATTGGGATTTAGGATTTCAATCATTGGAAGAAAGGAATGGATAAGAAGTTGATGTATGTACAAAATAAATCGACTGGCTGCTAGGGTTTAAGAAACAAAATCTATTTATATGGACAGATCTGGATAAGAATGAATAACATATCAAATTGGTTCGAAAGGACAATAACGGCCTGAAAAGCCCATTTCATTTCTGAAATGAAAGTAGGTCATCCCATATATCAAAATAGATGTTTTTAATATTTTTAATCTCAATGGAATAGGTTTTTAAACCAAATTTCATTGTATATAGAAGTTAGCTTTCAAAATCAACTTATTTTAAATTAAATTCATTAATTGATTTTACACGTTTTGAGCCCACACGATTAAACGATAAGTCTGATCGCTGTGAAACTTGAAATTATACAATAATTCACTGTTACAGATCTGATGAAATTGGTTTCTTCATAATCCGAGACAGTGGCCAAAATGGCTATTTTCATGCTAATTAAATAAACAACTATTAAATTGATTAAATCACTTTTCAAATTCAAATTTAATAGTTAACGATTTTCATCATTTTTGATTACCTAGAAATTTATAATCCTTTAAAATAAATTTTCAATGTTAATATAATATTTAAATATTGCACTAATTATAGCGTTCAATTTCAATTTAAATAATTTCATTAATTATAATTTAAATTCAAATGCATTCATTTATTTTGATTTCACTCTTATTATTAAATCAGTTATTACCCTATGGATATAATTATCATTGGTTTACGTTCTATTACATCAATATTCTACAGTTATCATCTTAATTCATATTAACAAAGTATTTAATCACAACTGATTTGCAATTTAATTTCAATGGATTAAATAATGAAATGATAATCAAAGAATTATTACAACTTACAATTTCAAACACATTTCTATGTTTATTATTTACAAACCAAGCTAATAAATCCGCATACTTGTTAATTATTCTATATTAACCAATTTCAATTAATTACATACAATTTCACCATTGGATACAACATTTGGTTTATTTTCTTATTTACGATTTCTTACCAAATTAACTTTACAATTATTTCAATTACATTAAAATAGTTATCAACTAAATTGAATCAGCGTTATTAACTTACATTCTATTTATTTTCTCATTAATAAATCATAAATTTTTATTTCTCACAATATTAAGTTGCAAAGTCTTGATTGATTCAATATTTTTAATTATAAAAAATTAAGGGTCATTATAATTGTACTAGTGCGGTAGTTTATAAATCACTCTGACCTTATTGTGCTTGTTGCATTAATTAACTGAACCCTTTTCATATTCTTTAGTTGCTCATTAAACTACAATCTTGTGGTGCTTGTTGTGTGTATATGGGTGTTGAATTATTACTTGAATGAGTGCATAAAAATTAAGTTTGATCGGTAGAGAAAATGAGAGGAGAATGGATGAAGAATGGCGAGGGAGGACTTAGAGCTACAAGCTCTAGGCTCGTCCAAAGCCATCGATCCACCTGTTACTAGCGGTCGACAGCTCATGACTTTAGGTCGACCGCTCTTACCACTTATAGGCTTGAAGCTCTAGGTCTTCGACTGTCTTTGAAAAAATATATTAGAATTATGTTTTGGAAAGTAGAAGAAGGAGGTTTTGAAAATATAAAGTCATTTTGCAAAAATGATTTATCTTCGTTAGAAATAAATTAGTGGAAGAATTAATTGCTTAAATTAAATAGAAACTGATTTCGGGTTTTAAATTTTTATATATTTGGAAAATTATGAAATAGATTCCAATAAGTATTATTTGATTATAGAAGAGTTTTAGATTGTTTCGAATATGAGGAAGAAATTTTAATATATACTCTACGGTTTAAGTATATAAAAATTAATATTCAAGGTTTATAAATTCGTTTAAACCGTACTTAATTAAAAAAATTATGGGATAACTTTATAAATAATATTGATTACAAGAGAGATTTCTATGAATTTTAAATACGGAAAAAAACTATGGAAATTTATTACAAGGTGAAAAATATATTTTGGTTTTAAGTAAATGCGAAAAATTATATTTTCTTTAAAATAATATAAAGGTTTTTGGAAGCTTTTGATATATTTTCTTATAAATATAATCTCTTTCTTAAATGAGTTATCTGCTCTATTTGACTATATTTTCTCCGTGATTAGAATATTGAATAAAAAAATTGTAATACTGACTTGTATGTGACTTTCGGTAATATTTCTCTGATTATTTTTTGGATTTGTCACATAAAATATTATCGTATGGAGTGAGTGTAGTTTATGAACTTTGAGTAAACAAGTGAGTAACACCAAGTGGTATAGGATGTGTTAGCTAATATTTTACTTTTTATATGTAGATGTGAACTTAAAGGGATGAGCTATACAAGGTATTTATAAATAAGGTATTATAAGCTGTGAGCTGTAGGCAAAGAGCTATGGTGTGTCTATTTTTTATGCATGTACTCCTAATGTTTAGTGAGGAGTAAACTAGATTAGGCTAAGAATCATCTAGTGGCCTGATAGTGGGTCGTGCCCCCGATCGATGACATATTATTGTTGTGTATGGATGAGAGCTACGGTTGAGAGCCAGTGCCCTGTCACTTAGGCCAGCAATCTGTTATCATTTAGGGGTTGTTTTAGGGTCAAGATCTTATCAGTTTCTTATTTGGTTATTGATGTGATTAAATAGACTACACTTGATCACGCTTATGATATCATTGAGTATGCAAAATCATGCCGATGTCATATTAAAAAGTTTGACCCGTACTAATTATTTGTTATGCGATTAACTGAGAGCTAATCGTGGCATAGCTGAGTGTATGCCATATCTATGACTGCCATTTGTTTGTCCCCATACTTATATGTTGAACATGAGGGATCGTACTTTATGATTATCTAAGAGATAATCTTGGACATATTTTTATGCATGTCATATGGTACATGATGATTCTTATTTATTGATGATGGATGCATATGCATTTGTTTCACCCATTTTTGATATTGATCACTTAATTTATTGCTTAACTTTGCCTTAGTATTGATGATGATACTCATGGTTTTTAGATACGTTGCTATGTTAAAGTTGTTCATACGCCACTTTGATATGTATGTGTATTTGTTATACCATGCCAGTTACTTTGATATTTTGACATCTACATTTAAGACATAGTTTGACTCGTGTGTTATTTATACAATACTTGGGTCAGTCTGAGACATTTCAAGTTCAGGAATGTTGTGACCAGCTTGTGCATATTGGACTTAGTTTGGAGGCTAACATTAGTAGTATGGTATGCATTTATTTATGTATCCTATTATGTGTGCGTACACGTGTGTGTGTATGTTGATGTTATGGTGAGATGCAAGTGATGGACATAATTTGTTATTTTTGGAGATATTAGGGTATTTGACTCATTTATGGATCCACTTAAACTTATGTATCTTTCCTATTATATGTTATCACTGCATCGACGACTCCATGTTCTGTCTTATTAGTTTTATATAATGTATTATTATATCCTATAAACCAATATGTTTATTACTTTGTGCCGACACTAAGTACATACAGGTGAGTTGTTTATTATTTTTGAAATGCATACCCGTGTTAGCCTAAGAGAATATTCATGTATGATAACCCATTTTCGCCTTATTCTCTATATTATTAGATAGTTCACCAAGTAATACTCTTTGGTAGCATGAGTATAAATGTGTGATGTTACAGTTGATACAAGAGTAGGTTTAGAATAACACAGAATTGAGATACGAATCTTGGCCTTAGATGAGACTTAGAGTCGTTATCCCCTTGGGTGTATTGTGTAGCTACTCTGTAGCAAGGGATAGTAGGAGTATATAATAATTACTGAGGTAATCGTTTAGGGATATATTTGTAATTTTCTTACTATATAGTATTTATCTCTTCTATCTTCTAAGTGTTAGTCTCTGTATGAAATGAAAAGAAATTAGTATAGGTTCCAAAGGTTGGAGTACTTAGTTTGACTAGTAATGTCTGCATTGATGATGAATATTAGACTTCTACATGGCTTTGAATGGAGTAGACTGATCCATTAATGGTCAAAGTTTCATAGCAGAATACATCGCTTTTTACTGGTCGTATTGGTTATCTTTGTTGTTGTGATCGATTTGTTATTGTTTGGATTTCTTTATATATTTATTTGATTGGTTGTTGCCTTATTGTAATAATTCTTAGGATAATAATATAAAATTAGTCTTGAGTGTGGTGTTAAGTAGGAGTTATCACTTAGAGATTGAAACCCACTCAAGTCTTGATATTAGAAACTAGTAGCATTCTCCAACTTGGAAGTCATTGCAAGGGATAAAGAAAACTGCTTTTCATATAAAAGAAAATTATATATATATATATAATTAAAGATAAGGTGTGATTAAGAATAATTCGAAGCTTTCTTGTTTATATGCACGGATGATTGAGGTTTATTGTAGCTGATATTGTTTTTTATTTGATTACATATATAAATGGTATTAGAAATACCTTTATAGATGGAAGTGATCATTTTCATAAAGAAAGTTTACTAAAGTATATATATGTGGATGTTAAAAGAAATTTAGATGTTGATTAGTGTTAATTTGTCTACTTTAAGTATTATGGTTGATGCGCCTGGCTAATGTATTGTTTGAGATTCCTAAACACTAGGGCAACACATCTCGCCACTATATTTCAAAAAAAATACAACGCTTGAAAGGAGAAATATTTCAAGTATTAATAAACCCATGTTTGGAAATAATATTTTAAGTAATATTATAAATAATACTTTGATAAGGGGAATGTTTAAGGAATATTTCGTGATGAGTATAATATTTTGGAAAATGCAGGATTACTATTTTGGAAAGAAGCATAATGTTTGGAAAGTGTTATAAACAATAGTTGAAAGAAAATAATTTTTTAATGCAAGTTAAATAGTATTTAGAAAGAAGTAAATATCATGAAGAAAAGTTAATAGTTTTTAGGATAATGTCTTGAAAAGAAAATAATATTTTTGCAATATTATAAACTATATTTTGAAAGAAGTACCATATAATGTTATAAAGTGTTTTGATAAGAAAGTACATATTATTTGGTGAAGTAAAGTATTGTTTTGGGAATGATAAAGTTATTTTTGTAAGTTTGAAAATTTTGAATGATAGTTACAACCATCGAGCATTGGTGGACAATAGAGATCGATGGCAAGGCAATGTTGATTACATGAGCAACGCTAAACAGTCGAAAAAATAAAAGGCTAATATTTATGGTAAGGTAACATCATCATATTTTCAAATATTTTTAAAAATTTAAAATAAATGGCATGTTATTATGTGAATTATTTATGGTGTGTTGTATGATTTTGTTGTGACTTAGATGAGTGTTAACCATATTTATAATAAAATGCACAGAGATGTAAAAGGTGTATAGGGAAGTTTCAATATAGAGTAAAATTTTAAAATGTACATGACATTCACATATCTTGAGTGTGGCAAGGATTTTGAGAAGTTATCCATCTGAATAATAAATATCGTAGGAAGAAAAAAATTCGAGAAAAAATAATAAAAATGATAAATTACATTATGATGATTGAGGTATTAAAGTACCTTTATAGAATAAGAAAATATGATTTTGTTAAATTTAACATTGAGAAATTGAAAAGAAATTTTCAAAGAAAAATTATGAATTACATTATTTGCATGCATTAGTAAAAGTCTTTCATGATCATGATATATAAAAGTAGTTATGGTGAAATGAGTTTTGGAGATATAAATAATTTGGAAAAAATACGTGAAGGTAAATATTATGCAATTTTGTATTATGAAGCTGGAAAGAAAATTTTCAAGGTGGAAAGCATTTAAATTACTTAAGACCTATACTGAAAAAACTAATTAAAGAGGTGTATAAGTCTATTTTGTGGAAGTGTTGGAATTAAAGAATATTTTGGGTACTTTGGAAAACTAATTTAAATTGAGATTTATAGAAGATGAAGTGTTCTGAATTGAAGAATGAGAAAACCTACTTTGTTTTCGATATATAACTTTTACTAAACGGATGGATTTCAGCAATATTTGATATTTTGGGAAGTGGAATTGAAAGCGAACAACTTTGCTATAGGGTTTTTTTTACCCAATTTTAATAGTTTCAAAGCGAAAAACTGATTTGAATGAAATCAAAAAAATTTGTGCGGATTTTTGGAAAATTTTATAGTGTTGTGTTAGAAACAACCATAACTTTTGATCTCATTGTCAGATTTGGATCACCTTTCTTTACGTTAAAAGGTTTTTATGTAAAGAACAACATTTAGATTAATCGCCTTATGAAATTTTGAAATTTTTAAGTGTTAGAATCTTATTTTGTGCAAATGCATACCCATGTCTTATTTTCCAAGTACAAATGTTGAATTGTTTTAATCATAATTTTCAAACCGTTAATCCCTTTTTGATAATATTATGCTTTATAGAAAGCTATAATTGTAAGGGAGAACTTTGATTCAAGGCGTTTTGCAAAATTTTAGGATTTGTGTGCGTGTATCTGTATATGTGAGTGTGTACATATACATACATACAATTTGGTTTAAGGAAGAGGATCAGTTTAACGAAAAAAAGAAGTTTTCTGTCTGAGGTGTCGAGTTTTATAAATATTTTGGGATCCTCTATATTTTTGAGTCTATAAAAATGGTTTTAAAGAAAGATATGTTTATGGATCAATTTATATCCTCATTTATGGAAAGAATAAATATGCTATATGCTTTAACACCTCGAACTTAATTAAGGGGTTTTTGTATTTATTAATGTAGAGGTGTTTGTTTTGTAAATGGATGTTATGGATTTGTATAAGATATGTTTATATAACGTATTCTATTATTGTGATATTTGTAACACACTTCACATTGTAGAGACTACTCTAAAGTTTTTCAAAACTTTTGACATTTGCAATGTACCTTGGTTGTGAAGTTTAGTGTCTTCCAGATTGAGTTTGTTCAGACTCATAGCTCATGACCATAGACATTGCGCATGGGAAGATAATCCTTTGTTTGGGGTAAGCCATCGTAAGGGTCTAATAAGTTGTTACGGTTGTAAAAAGGGCCTTTGATGTAAAAGACTTGCCTCTCTTAATAAATGGTTATTTATTTGATGCAACAGATTAGCCTAAGTAAAGGCTAAGATCCAAATATCGAATATTTTAGGGAGTTGTTGATGTTGCTTTATTTAAAACTTAGCCGGATGATGCATATCACTTTATATGCTAATCCAATGAAGTAGATAAAAAGCACCATGATTGTTGTTGGCTCCGAGTAACACTTAGTAGTGTGGGATGCCTGAGCTGATATATGTTCGATTACTTTTTATGAGCAGATGTCAGTCTTATAAGGATGAGTTATATATGGTGTTTATAATTAAGGTGTTGTGAGCTGCGACCAGTTGGCGAAGATCTAAGGCATGTCCATCTTTTACATGTGTACTCCTATTATTTTGGTGAAGAGTAAACCAGATTAGGATACCAATCGTCCTAATAGCTTTATCGCAGGGTCATATCTTGGATCAGTGACACATTTTTTTTGTATGGGTGAGAACCACTGCACTATGTCATCTAGGCCAGCAATCTGTTACAGTATGAGGGAAATTGACAGATCATGACCATAACATTGCATAGTCATGCAAGCACGTTGGTGAAAGATGTACATTGGGTCATGATGGTTGTTGAGGTAACCTGACATGGTAGGGGTAGCGCTAAGAGTTTATGAAGAAGTCCATTGGAGTGAAACCGAGAGCTTATTTGCAACAATCAATTATTGCCAAATGTGTCATTTGTTGATTTTAAATGAAATATTTGTTTTAATATGTTGTATTCATAAATAAAAAGATGGAATTTCATTTAAAATAAGTTTTGGATATGAAATTGATGTTAAAAGGTTTATTGCATTTAATCATGCAAGGAAATAACTTTTGTGAAATTTTTGGTATTAAAAATAGTGCTTTCTGTCAATTACATTCTAAATTGTGTAACTAATTAAAAATAAGAGTTTTTAATAATGAAAAGTATTTTTATAACTAAACTAACTTTTTATTTGTTGTTAAAATGTTTGTTAAACATAAAATGTAGCCGTTTGATTTTGATAAGCTTGAAACCTATGAATGCACATTGTTTTGGATGTTAATATAAGTGTTAGTGGTTTTAGTGATAATTAGATCTTATAAGGTTAATTATTTTTCTTAATGCGTCAAGCCCATTTACAATCTAAACTAAGAAAAGAGAAGCTTTTCCTTCTCTTTTTTACAAACGTACAGTTTTATTACAGTAAACAAAAGAGAAAACTGAAAAAGCTTCTTCCTTTTTTAAATCTAATAGCTAAAATCTCCAATTTCTTCAAATATTTGCTGGAAATAATCAAATTAAAGCAATTTTCAATAGGTAATCAATTCCAAAATAAAGACTTTTTCATCAAAATTTGATTTTGGGTTTGGGTTTGTGTGTAATGTGTTTCTTTTCCTTTTGCATGTCTATGTACTTCTTTTTTTAGGTTGGTGGAGCTCATTCAAGAGGAAAGCTACGATCTTCCTTCAAGTTTTCTCAGGTTTAAATTGCAAAGGCAAGTTAGTAACTCACATTCTTTAGCTAAACCATTGCTTTACAAGCTGAAATCTGTGCAAAAATCATTGGTTGGGTTGAACTTTGAGAGATCATAATTTTCTCATTCCTTGCCCAAATTGTGTGATCCTTTTTTCAGTTTAAAGCATGAGTGTTAAGCTTTATGCATTCCAAATTTCAGATCATTCTGACCTCTGTGGCCTATAAAAACGTGCTATCAAACTTTGAATTGGAGCATGTTTTTCTCCAACTGTTGACAGTGAAATCTTAATGTGAGTCCAACTTTGAGAGCCTATATCTCTCTTGTTTCATTCGGATTGCGTCCATTCGTTTTTTGGTAGTATTGTTATTGCAATCTATGCATGTCAAAATTCAGATCATTCCGACCTCTAGAGCTTATAGAAATCAACTGCCGAACATTGATTCGGAGCTTGTTTTTGCTCCATATATTCACTGGAAACCATTGCCTGGTACAACTTTGAGACATAATAACTTTCTCATACCTTATTAAATTACGTTATTCATTTTCCATTTTAAATTATAGTTTTTGAAATTTATGCCTGTCAAATTTTAGGCCATTCCGACCTCTGTAGCCTATAGAAACGTGCTGTCAAAATTTAAACTGGGGCATGTTTTGCTCCAGCAGTTGATAGTGAAATCTTGTTGTGAGTCCAACTTTGAGAGCTTTATATCTCTCTTGTTTCATTTCGGATTGCGTACATTCTTTTTTTTGATAGTATAGTTGTTGCACTCTATGCATGTCAAAATTCAGGTCATTCCGACCTCTATAGCTTATAGAAATGTGATGCCAAACATTGATTCGAAGCATGTTTTTGCTCCAGATATTCACTATGAAACCATTGTCTGGGTACAACTTTGTGACATCATAATTTTCTCATACCTTGTCCAAATTGCATGATTTATTTTTCATTTTAAAGTATAGTAGTTAAACTTTATGCCTATTAAAGTTTAGATCATTCTGACCTCTAGGGCCTATAAAAACGTGATGTCAAACTTTGAATTGGAGCATGTTTTGCTCTAGCTATTGACAGTGAAATCTGGCTGTGAGTCCAAATTTGAGAGCTTATTTCTCTCTTGTTTCTTTTCGGATTGTCCATTCTTTTTTCTAATAGTATTGCTATTGAACTCTATACATGTCAAATTTCAGGTCATTCCAGCCTCTGTACCTTATAGAAACTTGCTATCAAACTATGAATCAGAGCATGTTTTACTTCGGCTGAAAATTTGAGTTGTTTTTACATGGGTTTGTGAAACAAATTCTGACATTTATTTCTAAACGCTTCGATCCTATATGGATAAGCCAATATTATACTAAACCATACATTGGATTAGTAAGGTTTTGTGTGTATTTTGAATGTTGATTTCATGAAGAATTTTGTGCATTTGCTGACACCATGCACATTTTATAAAATAATTTCTATAAGATAATTTTCTATATATAAATTTCTATCGCTTTGGGACAAACGCTTTTTCTAGATTTGTTTTAAAAATGAAATCACCTCAAAGCTATATAATATACAATATTTTCAATATATGAGTTTTTTGGAAAAAATATTCAAAGGATTTCAATTTTTTTATAAACTTGTTTTCTCAAACAAATTGTTTTCCATATAAAATACATGTTTTTTCACTCTTTGAGCGTATGAGAAAGTGAATAGAACGATTTAGCAAAACACATGATATGGGACACTGTGTTTACTTATTCGGTTAATTATGGACTTGTTCGTTCAAAGAAACTTATTTATTGATCTTTGGGTTGTATATGCCAATGAGATGAGAAAATATACAATGTGTGGTATAGGACACACTGTTAACACTTTTCGGGTTTCTATTTGAAAGTTTATGACACATTCACGAGGTATTGCTAGTACTTAAGCTGTTGGGTCGTGTACATATATAGCTGTTGAGCTAATCATGGGCTGTTGAGTCCTAAAAGAGGCCGAGGGTGTATCTTGTACACAATACTTGGCAAGTTGTTGGGTCATTGGGCTGTTGGTTCCTTTCTTTATTCATAGTTGTTGGGCTATTATTGGGCTGTTGGGTCCTTTCTTCATTTATAGATGTTGGGCTATAATTGGGTTGTTGGGTCCTTTCTTCATTTATAGCTGTTGGGCTATTATTGGGGTGTTGGGTCCTTTCTTTGTTACAGCAGTTGGGCTATTATTGGGTTGTTGGGTCCTTTCTTCATTTATAGTTGTTGGGCTATTATTGATCTGTTGGTTCCTATTTCTTATGTTGATGTTTTCTAGATTTATCTATGTTAATTTCTAGAATTTTGATGAGTTATATATGTTTTCACCATAGTCGCTTTTTTGGATTATTTGTATAGCCTAAGTGTTATCATGTCGATTATATGGCGGTTACATTCTGTGGTTTTGAACTCTTCGTCGAGTTCCAAATGTTATGATTCATAGTTTCCATTCTTTGTCCTTTTTGAGATTTGTAATCTCCTATTTAGGAGTTGGAGTTGATGAATGCCATTATATTGGCTATTGTTACGCTGATGATATGAGGCATACATTTTGGATATTTGATGTTATGTTTATCTTAGCCATATGTTGGCTATTGAGTATGATGATGATATGAGGCATACATTTGTGGACAATTGATATTGTGTTGGACTTGTCGCTTTCGAGAAAACCCTTATGACATATACTTAGGTTGCTTCTTCTCATTCAAGAAGAATTGTAATCTTTTATCCATTTACTTTACTTTTATCATTCACTAACTAGTTGATCAAGCTAGACTGACCCGTATATTTTTATATACTCAGATCAGACCGAGTTGTTTCAGGTTAGTGACCTGCCTTAGGACTAAGCTATGATGCCTCCACCTTGGATATCTACTTATCTATTTTTGTGTATTTTTGTAGTCTTTTTAATTAACTCTGATATGTATCGATATTTTTGACTTGTTGTATATAGTGTGGTCTTGGTATCACTTATGATGTATCATTTTGTATTGTACTAGGATGTATCAGTGTATATGTATATTTGTTTGCTATTCTGTGATGTAATGTACGTTTTTTGGTGTATTTTTCTCATAGATCTGTTAGCCACTGTAGTTTTGTATTTAGCATTTATTAAATATGTCGATCCACTTGAGAAAGAAAAAAATTAAAGCATTAAATCGACGTATTTAATAGATGTTTAAGACAAAGCTATAGATGGTCACTCCTAACCAGCCATATTCTCCGCATTAGTAGACAGTATTATCCAGTAATACTCTTTGTTAATGTGGGTCTAGGGGTGAGGCATCACAGCTTGATATCAATGCTGAGCTCAGATCAGAGTATGATAAACACAGGACAGAACATATATTACGATACATCAAAGTACAATATAAGAGTTACATTTCCCTTACTCATTGTGTCCTTGGCCATTTTGTGTCTTTTGGTGTAGATATAAGTTTGGAATATAGCAAGCAATATATTTTATTTTGTAGTATTCCATGGTTGAATTAATGATTCTTATCCTATGAATAATTCTTATCATGATTATTTTATTCTAGTACTCTTCGATACGGGTGCTTGGCAAACATTCGTATCGGAGGAGCTTGTTGATATCATTGGATGCTTCTTACCTTGTTACTTCTTTGAGGATTGTGTATCCTATTGAGAGGATCTGCAGTACTTGGCATGTTGTGTGACAATATTGAGGTTGTTCTGTAGTTTTTCTTTCTATGCAAATCTGCACATCAGTCATCACCTTTGTCTTAATATGATATGGGGATGGATTGGCTTACTTGTTATCAAACCTCAATTCTATGTTCTTAAAGGATCCTATATTTTAGGCATCCTAAATCGGCTGATTAGCTGTATCTCCAAAGTGTCTTTATTTGTTCTTGAGTTCCAAGATGATGATGATGATGATGTATCTTGAATTCCAGTTAATTGTGATTTTGTTGACATATGTGAGTCCGTTTCAGGTTTGCTACCCAATCGGGAAATTGAGTTTTGTGTTGACCTCATTCCTGGTTCATAGCTTGTTAGCCATCCTTCCATGAGGGTGTCCACTAGGGTAAAAAGAAAATCTAGAAGTAATTGCTGAAGCATGAAGCCAAGCAATTCATTCAGTTCAGTCTTTACCGTGGGGTGCCACGATCATCTTTGTTAAGAAATCTGATGATATTCTTAGGCTTTTCATCCATTTTCTCAAGCTTAACAACTTAACCATTAGAAAAAATATCCATGACCTAAGACCGATGACATATTCGATCTATTGAGTGGTGCTAGGGTCTTTCCTCGGTAAGACGTTGCATCGATTTTTATCAGCTACAAGTTACGAAGGATAACGTTCCTCTTACCGCATTCCGCACTTGTATGTTTCTTATGAGTGGCTCGATGGCACTCCAGTTTATTTCATCAATCTTGTGAATCGAGTATTCTGGGAATATCTTGATGAGTTCTCCTCGTGTTATTTGATTTTGAGTATAAGCAACAATTTGATGTTGCAAATCTTTCAAATAGAAGATATGTTTTTAAGTATAATTGGATTTTTTATTGAGACTACCAAAGAATATTTTATAAAATTTTATAAGAGGCATTTTTCTTATAGAAAGTGATTCGTGTTGGATTGCCCATCGAGTGCTTTAAGAATTCTGCTTGATGAGCCTGATCAACGTTATCGATAGGAATTTCCTAAACGCTATGATGAGACAATCAGACATGGTAAATTGAGTTTTAATAAGTAAAGTTTGGCAATAAATTAGTATGGCTTGAGTATTAAATTTTACTTGAATATGTAACGCAGCCCTTGAACCATAGTGAGAGTTGCACGTGTGGCGAGGCAATTTTGGTCGTTTGGTCAACTCTATAGCTAATCTATGGGGTCACTCATTATAAATCAATGGTGAGGCAATACCTTTATATTATTTGAAATTTTTGAAATTAAATATGCTAATTTTAAAATTTTAGCATGAATTTGTGAGCAAGTTTTGTTTTAAACTTAGGTTGCATTAAAAATTTGTTGGTGTGAATTTGTAAATTTTTTTTGAAAACAAGTTTGAATTAATTATCAACTTTAGTTAGTTTTATATTGATGATTATATGGAAATTTAATTTTTGTGATAAGCGGAAATGTGAATTTGAATTGTTTTGATAAATGAATTCATGTAGTATAATCATTTTAAATTGTGAGCATAATTCTAAAACTTTATATACTTCCCAAAAATTTATTTTGATGGATAATCAAAAATCATTTCTTGATAATGGAAGGGATTAGTTATCACTTTCAAAATAAGTTTCATAGATAATAGTTTTAAAGTTAGATTTTGGAAAGCGGTGAAAATATTTTCAACTAATGAATTGATTCTTTTTATGATAATTACATAAAGTTGATCATAGTTTATTATGTCTTAACTTTTTGGGGAAAAATAAGATCATTTTAAATGATTTAGCAAAAAGCTTGTTTGAAAATGTAGTTTGAAATTAAAATGGTTTGGGAAAACTTTTAATTTAAAATTGATTTAAAAGCTGAAATTTGGTTTGGAAAAGTGCTATGCTAAAAATAACAATAACTTGAAATTTATAACTTCAAATGAGTTTAAACTATTTGTAAATGGAAGAGCTTTCAAAAAACTATAGATTTTACTTTTACCACTTGGGAAGATTTTGCTTTTTATTCTACCTAAAATAGGTTTGAAAGTGAATAAATATTTCTGTCTTGTTACAAAATTTCTAAAATTTAAGCTGAAAGTAAATTTTGCATAACTTTCAAACCGTTAATCTGATTGTGATGATCTTTTTACTGCTGGAAAGCGTAAACTTAGTAGAACTTTTTATTTTATAAGATTCTTAGATTTTGTTGTTTGTTGTGTCCAAACTTGTTTTCTTTACAGCAGGTTTGAAATTGAAAATGGCTTGTTTTCTTAATGGTCAAATGTATTTTACCTATTTTGTGAATGTAATTGAGTTGATGATTAGTGTGAAAAATATATGTTTCAAACCGAAATATATTGTGAAAGAATTTAAGAGTGAAACATTTTATTCACTTTAAATGAAGTGTTTGGGGATTAAATTGAATTTAAGTAAGAGGTTTTGAAAATTTTCAAAATGTTGAAATTTGAAAACTTGATTATGAAGATAATGGGTCTAAAACTCTAAGAATTTTTTATTGTAAATCTAAATATAAAAATTGTTCCTTGTGTTTATCTTGCCCTAATGCAGTTATCTAGCGACATGAATTTATGTAGTCGTTTGGTTTTGGTGTTATTTGATGAAACCATCTACCTCTTATTGAATTTTCTTATGTCAACTGTTGTCGATCTAATATTGGTGTAGTTCCTTTCATAGTGTCATATGGAAGGTCATGTTGATTATTATCTTGTTGGATGGAGTTCGGGATAAAGTCATGCTAAGTCCTGACTCTGTTCATGAGGCTTTCGTAATATCGATCTGACCCGAATTATCTTTAGTAGGTAACATCCTATCCGTGTTTTTCTTCGAAGGAGAAATGCTTTCAAAATATGGATGTATTGCTTGTAGAAATTCAATGGTCCCTAATCCTAATGATAGAACTTAGGAAATCATAGAATTAATCGCAATCTTTGCTTGGTTTTCTATTATCTTGTGTTGGGGTGAGGAATTTTAAACTTGAGCTTATCTATCTTCCATTGCTTGATGAAATAAATAGGGTTGAATACAGCTCTTCTCTAGAAATTGCAAGGAAGCAATTTTTATAAGGAGAGAGTCTGTAACAACCCTGTCTTTGGTGATTACTTGTAATATTATATTATAACTGTGGTTATAATCTAATATTGAGTAGTAAAATAAATTGGAGATTTTAAATTGTTTATTTTAAATAATTAATGGATTTTAAATATAAAATGTGAAAATAAAGTTTTCGAACTTTATTTTTGGTTGTTTATGATAAAAATGAGTGAAATATGGTTTTAATTTAGAGAAATGCAATAATTTTAGTAATTATTGCCAAAATGTATCATTTATTGATTTTAAGTGAAGTATTTGTTTTAATATGTTGTATTTATAAATAGAAAGGTGGAATTTCGTTTAAAAATAAGTTTTGGATATAAAATTGATGTTAAAATGGTTTATTGCATCTAATTATCAAGGAAATAACTTTTATTAAAATTTTGGTATTAAAAATAGTGTTTTGTGTAAATTGTGTGATTAATTTAAAATAAGAGTTTTTATTAATGAAAAATATTTTTATAACTAAAAAATTGAAGCACCTTACACTCCTTAATATACATAAAAGGACACATTAAAAGGCGTGGTGTGTTATCGGTATAACTAAAGCTAACAGAGACTAAGATTCACAAGACAAAAATGAATAAAAACACCAGAAACTTAAAATAATAACTTAACAAAATGCCATAATTGCCTCATAAACAAGTCATATACCAAATACCACATACATGTCTAAAAATCCGAAATAAAAGCTCATAGTCTCAAACATCAGAGTACATAATATCTCTCATAATAGGCCAATGCATAAAAAGAACAAAAGCTGAAAATAAAAGAAATAAGAACAGAGAACTCCTCCAAAAAAACCGCCTAGCAACTGCAATTTACTGACTTCTCCCTTGATTGCCTATGGGGGAGGGGAAGGAGAAAATAGAGGATTGGTCAGACAAAAAGTCTGGTGAATGATTGTAATTACTAATGTCTTTAAGCAAGATAAAAGTAATAGACTCTATAACAGTTCTAGCATAAATAAGGTTGAAAAAGGAAAAAGGAAGGAAATAAACTGGAAATAAGTACGATTAATTATTTCTCAATTCATATGATAGGTTAACTTTGGTTGCTTGCACTTGTCCTTGATTTCTGCTTTGATTAGGCTGAATTCCTAATCCTGTACTTAGGCCGAAGTCCTAATTCTACCCTTTTTGATCATTCTCCTACTTCATAAACCTTATTACAAACCAGCCGCTATATTACTTCCTACATGGCAGCCATGGTATCTATGAAAGATGCACGGACCAACCACTGTGGATCTGAGTGACATATATAGCACCCTACGCAGAAGGCAATGGTGTCTATGAAAGACACTCATACTAAGCGCTTAGAACTCATAGCTATTATTGAGCACTCGAATGGAAGTCGAACACATGACACCACCATGCCCATGCTACCTTTTGCTCCATCTGTTGGGTTTTCTAATTATTACCTCCAACTCCAGCATAAGCATGCCCCTCATCCCACTTCAGGCTAACGTGAAATCACCGTGTGTCCATAGAATCTATAGAGAAAACGCTGTTGGTACTGGCCCGTCATCTAAACAATATGTAGTTGCTCCCTTTATCCAAATCCTCCGTGACTTGAACTTCTATTTGACCAATTACCATCATTCTTAACATAAGCGTGCCTTAGGCTCAACGTTTTTCCCAATAGGGAATGCTATTTGGTACAGGTCCTACTTTCATCTTTGCTTATTAACTTAGATAAATTACTTAAACAAGCCTTTACATTTTTCTCTTCTATTTGTGCTTATTAATTTCTCCTAAGTCTTAAAATAAGCCTTTTACTCGACAAGCACTATTGTCCAAGTGGTTAGTTGATTCGGCTTGGTGCAGGATGTCACAAGTTCGAAACTTGCTTTCGAACGTTTATTTGACATGGGATTTGTTGTCTCATTGATTTGTTGTATATAAAGTACCAGTTCAAAAAAAATAAGCCTTACTCTTTTCTTTTCCTTATTATAACCTACGTTATAACCATGCCTATTACTTAACACAAGATCTAAGTGTGAAAATAACTTTCTTTCATCTTTTACTCTTTTTAGTTATAATTCTACGTTATAACTAGGTCAAAATTTTTAATTCAGTCCAACTAACATCATAATTAGGTGTAATTTACGTCCAATTCCATACGCGAAGAAGAAGGAGGAATAAAAGAAAACTACAAATAGAAGAAAATCCAAAGTGTAGAAAGAAGATGTAAATAACATATAAATAATAGTAAATAACTAAAATACTATAAACAAACTACAAATAAACGAAAAAGCTATAACTAACAGAAATAAACTAAAACTACTGAAAAAAATAGCTGAAAGGAAATAGACTAAAAATAATTCTAAAAACTATAAATAAACTACTGAAAAGGCTATTCCCAAAATTGTAGAAAAAATGCAACTACTGAAAACCTTATCATTTTAAATCACTTAAAGAAATCTTAAAATAATTACAATCACTCACATCCGATCCTAAGCTCTTCCTTTGGTCTTCCCAGATCTAATTGGAGTTGTAAAATAATTTAATTTATAACGATTTTCTCCTTTGGAAAAATTATTCCGTTTAGGGTCCTTCCATGAAAGGTCAACCCAATTGGAGAAAACCTAGAATGAGAAAAAATGTTAGGTCTAAGAGTCTATTTATAGGGGTAAAAGTGGATCTCGGACCATTGGATTTGGGGTTTAAATATGATGCAACCACGTCATAGGCTGAATAGGGGCCATCGGATGTAGAAACGGAAGGACCAGATCAGTTTAAACGGTGCAAAGTACGTCACTAATAGACTCCGAAACGTTCGAATGAACGTTTTTTCACTTGCCAAAAACCAAGGCGTGTCGACCGGGCGGTCGATCGCCCACTTGCCCAGGTCAATCGGCCGGTCGACCTATATTATAAATTTATTTATTTCATTTCGTTGATTATTTCGTTTGCTCATATTTACTCGGATTTTGACATTATATATGTGGAAATTGATCAGAAAATTACCATGAACACAATGGTGCAACTTCCATGGCATAATTCTAATAATTTCACAAAGTTTTTTTTTATTTGATCAATTAACAAATTAATTATTGTGGGTTTTGGGTTGTTACAACTATCTTTTTATTTGTTGTCAAAATGTTTGTTAAATATAAAATGTAGCTGTTTGATTTTAATAAGCTTGGAACTTATGAATGTACGTTGTTTTGCATGTTAATATAAGTGTTAGTGGTATTAGTGATAATTATATCTTATTAGGTTAATTCTTTTTGTTAATGGGTCAAGCCCATTTACAATCCAAACTATGAAAAGAAAAGCTTCTCCTTCTCATTTTTATAAACATACAGTTTTATTACAATAAACAAAAGGGAAACTGAAAAAGCTTCTTCCTCTTTTAAACCTAATAGGTAAAATCTCCAATTTCTTCAAATATTTGCTAGAAATTATCAAATTAAAAAATTTGAATAGGTAATCAACTCCAAAACAAAGACTGTTTCATCAAAAATTGATTTTAGGTTTGGGTTTATTTGTAATGTGTTTCTTTTCCCTTTGCATGTCACTGTACTTCTTTTTTTAGGTTGTTCAGGCTCATTCAAGAGGAAAGCTATGATCTCCCTTCAAGTTTTCTTAGGTTTAATCTTCAAAATTGCAAAGGTGAGTTAGTAACTCACATTCTCTAGCTAAAGTAATGCTTTACAAGCTGAAATCTATGCAAAAATCATCGTCTGGGTTCAACTTTGAGACGTCGTACTTTCTCATTCCTTCTTCAAATTGTGTGATTCTTTTTCCGGTTTGAAGCATGAGCGTTAAAATTTATGATGCCAAATTTCAGGTCATTCCGACCTCTATAACCTATAGAAACGTGTTATCAAACTTTGCATTGGAGCATGTTTCGCTCCAGCTTTTAACAGTGAAATCTGGCTGTGAGTCCAACTTTGAGAGCTTATATCTCTCTAATTTCTTATTGGATAGTGTCCATTATTTTTTGGTCTGATAGTATTATTGTTGAAATCTATGCGTGTAAAATTTCAGGTCATTAAGACCTCTTTAACTTATAGAAATCTGCGGTCGAACTTTGATTCGGAGCATGTTTTTGCTCCAAATATTCATGGTGAAACCATTGCCTGGGCACAAATTTGAGACATGGTAACTTTCTCATACCTTTTCCAAATTGTGTGATTCTTTTTCCAATTTAAATTATAGATTTTGAACTTTATGCATGTAAAATTTTAGGTCATTCTGACCTCTATAGCCTATAAAAACGTGTTGTCAAACTTTGAATTGGAGCATGTTTTACTTCAGCCGTTGACAGTAAAATCTGGCCATGAGTCCAAATTTAAGAGCTTATGTCTCTCTTGTTTCTTGTCGGATTGTGTCTATTCTTTTTTTGTTTGATAGTATTGCCGTTGAACTCTATGCATGTCAAATTTCAGGTCTTTTCGACCTCCATACCTTTCAGAAACTTGCCGTCAAACTTTGAATCCTAGCATGTTTTACTTTAGCTAAAAAATTGAACTGTTTTTACATAGGTTTGTGAAACAAATTTTGATGTTGATTTCTAAAGGCTTCGATCCTGTATGGATAAGCCAACATTATACTAAATCCATATATCGGATTACTAAGGTTGTGTGTGTATTTTGAATGTTGATTTCATGAAGAATTTTATGCATTTACTGACACCGTGCACATTTTATAAAATAATTTCTATAAGAGACTTATATATATGTGTATATATATATATTTCTACAGTTTTGGGACAAATGTTTTTTTGGATTTGTTTTAAGAATGAAATCACCTCAAAGCTATATAATATACAATATTTTCAATATATAGAGTTTTTCGTAGAAAATATTCAAAGGATTTCGAATTTTTTTATAAACTCATTTTCTCAAACGAATTTTTTTTCCATATAAAATACACGTTTTTGCACTCTTCGAGCGTATGAGAAAGAGAATTAAACGATTTAGTAAAATACGTAGTATGGGACACGTGCATTCAATTTTTTGGTTAACTCCGGACTTGTTCGTTCGAAGCTACTTATTAATTGACCTTCGGGTTGTATATGCCGATGAGATGAGGCAATTGCTGTGATTTAGATGATTTCTGTTTTCTAGTGTAGCATTGACTAGTAGTTAGTAAACCGTTAAATGAAAATGTGTGGTGATGCACTATTAACATTTTTTGGATTCTTATCTGAAAGTTTGGGACACATTCACGAGGTATTGCTAGTGCTTGAATTGTTGGGTTCTACGTTTACATATATAGCTGTTAGACTAATCATGGGTTGTTGGGTCCTAAAAGAGGCCGAGGGGGTCTCTTTTACCCATTACTTGGCAGGATCTTGGGCCATAGATTGGGCTGTTGGGTCCTTTATTTATTTATATCTGTTGGGCTATTATTGGGCTACTGGGTCCTTTCTTCATTTATAGCTGTTGGGCCGTTGGGTCCTTTCTTTATTATAGATGTTGGGCTATTATTAAGTTGTTAGGTCCTTTCTTCATTTATAGCTGTTGGGCTATTATAGATTTGTTGGGTTCTATTTCTTATATTGATGTTTTCTAGATTTCTCCATGTTGATTTCTAGAATTTTAATGAGTTATACATGTTTTCACCATAGTCGCTTTTGTTGGATTATTTATATAGCCTAAGTGCTATCGTGTCGATTATATAGTGATTACATTCTATGTTTTTGAACTTTTCATCGAGTTTCATATGTTGTGATTCATAGTTTCCATTCTTCAGCGTTTTTGAGATTTGTAATCCCTTATTTAGGAGCTGGAGTTGATGAATGCCATTATATTGGCTATTGTTACGCCGATAATATAAGGCGTACATTTGTGGATATTTAATGTTGTGTTTATCTTAGCCATATATTGGCTATTAATTATGCCGATGATATGAGGCATACATTTGTGGATAATTGATATTATGTTGGACTTGTCGCTTTCGAGAAAACCCTTATAATATATAATTAGGTTGCTTATTCTCTTTCGAGAAGAATTGTTATCTTTTATCCACATACTTTACTCCTATCATTCACTATCTGGTTGATTAAGCTAGATTGACCCATGTATTTTTATATATTCGGGTCAGACCGAGTTGTTTCAAGTTAGTGACATGCCTTAGGACTAAGCTATGTTGCTTCCACCTTGGATATCTTCTTATCAATTTTTGTGTAGTTTCGTAGTTCCTTGATTAACTCTGATATGTATCGATATTTTTGACTTGTTGTATATAGTGTGGCCTTAGTACCACTTATGATGTATCATTTTGTATTGTACTGGGATATATCAGTGTATATGTATATATGTATATTTGTTTTCTGCTTTGTGATATGATGTACATTTTGTTGTTGTATGTTATTCTGAAAGATCCGTTGGCCACTGTAGTTTAGTATTAATCATTTATTGAATATGTCGATCCACTTAAGAAAGAAAAAAATTAGAGAATTAAATCGACGTATTTAATAGATATTTAAGACAAAGCTATAGATGCTCTCTCCTAACCAGCCTATTCTCTACATTAGCATATAGTATTACCCAGTAATACTCTTTGTTAATGCAGGTCTTAGGATGTGGCATCACAATATTTATCTCCCATTTGGTTATTGATATGATGAAATTGTCTACATTTGTTCACCTTTATGAGATCATTGAGTATGTGCGTGTCGATGTGGCCAATTCTATGGTCGAGAGCCCATGTGGTAGTTAACCCCATATACACTCGTATTATAGGATTATGCATGATGCAATCTACGACATTTCTGTGAGTGAAAAAGTTAGGAATATTCCTGAGGGGCAATTATGTAATTTGCTACATATATCTAACTCGATAACCAATCTTGTTCAAAATATAGGGTGTTTTCTTTGTATTATATGCATGGTATATTTTGATTTAATTAATTAAAGTATATTAAATAGAAAATCCTTAAATGAAAAGGTATGTGATAGTATGTATAATGTGTTGTAATCATGATAAATTTATTGCATTAAAATAACATGTTATTTTAAATATTCCTAATCAAAATGTTTTGAGATAGGATATCGAAACATCCTTTAAGACTAGGGTATGTAACTCTCTCCAAATGGTATGCAATGTGATACTCTTATCTTCTGGGGGAACCAGGAGATTTCGTACTGATAATTATTGGATAACTGTAGAATGGCTCACTCGAGAATTTTTATTGGTTAATATAACTAAGGTCAAATAAAGAATCTCCAAGTGACGATACTACACAGTTCTCTCGACTAAAGAATACTGTTCAATTTCAGTTTAGACACTTTGCTTAACCATGGCATGGAATCAACCGAACAACTAAAATTAGGTCTGAGTTGAAGCATTGAAAGTGAAACACAATTCAATAGACAATTCGTCTCCTCGGTTATATAAGGTTAGCATCATGGTTAACTAGTCCCAAAATCTAAGTATCATGGTCAACTATAGTCTCAAAATCTAAGTCTCTAGCTAGAGAGGTATGGTTAACAATAATTGTTATTATTGAACCAAGGACTTTTTGATAGACTAATCTAGTTGAATGTGGAGATGTTTGAATTTTGATCAAAACTAAATTCCATAACTCCTAAAGTGATAAAGTGTTGACGAAGAGAATTAGTGTAAATAATCATTGCTGGTGAGTACAGCTTGTAATTGTAAATCTGGATTGTACCGAAAAGATGTGTAAGCGATAAATTCAACCAAAATATCATACCACTAGCTAAGGTGATTTGTGAATATTAATATTCAAATTGTTCGATATTAATCGCTGATTGAATTTACACCTTTGAGTCGCACAACCGTAATGATGAATACTCCAAAAAACCACATGATTTAATTGATTCATATTCATTATAAATTAACTAAATCAATTGATATTTATGAAATAATAATTATTAAATATTATTTTATCTGTTGAATGCCATTAGTTTTGAATAAAGTGCATATATGAAAGTGTTATATATATATATCGATGTATGATATTGATAAACTTTTAAATTTGATTTAAATAATTAGTTGCTAGGGTTTTATGGAAATTTAAGGGCTCAAATAGCCTCCATCTATGACCGACCATGCATGTTAAAAGGGGATTTGATTTGATTTAATTCTAATTTAGTGAAGAATTAGAAAAGTTCCAAGGAACGAACAATAAAGGTTTCAATTATTTCTTTAAGTCAAAATCTTTTCATTCAATCATTCGCTCTCCCGACCATTCATTCTTCTTCTTCTCTTCCTCTACCCTTATGGCTGAAATTTAGTGGCTTCCAAGCTATAAACTTACCAAAACAAAATCATAACAAATCAAAACAAAATAAATAAATGGAGTTGTTTTAGAACGTTGCAAAACCTGGAGACGATTTAGTCGGATCTAGGAGTTTTATTCTTCATTCAAGGTGCTATTTTTGGCAACATCTATAGAGGAATTTCTAATTTTATTTTATTTTGGAATACCTGATGATAATACAGTTAGATGCTATACATGTTGTATCTCTTTTGAGTATTTGTTCGTTTTGTATGTATAGTTTGATTCCTATCATTCTTCAATGAATTTATGTATGTATATATTGTTCAATCTAATTTTGTTATTTTATAATTGATGTTTATAAAAGATTTTTTTTAAAGAAAAGACTTTTGAAAAATAATTTCAATTAATTATTTTAGTGTTGTGATTATCAAATACACAATTGTAAGTATTGAACCATCTTGAAAGTTGACTTAATGTTTTGTATGTTTGTTGGTTCTGAATGTAAATTATTTTGGTTATCATTTGCATACTTTTAAAGGTCGTTTTGATTCAAAAGTTCTAGGTGGACTTTTATGTAAAATCAAAAACCTACTTTGAATCCTTATTAATTTGAAGCTAGTTTGCAAATATTTTAGATCTAAGTTTAATACAGATAAAAAATACAAATTTCGTATACATGCGTGTGTGTTTTTGTGTTTGTGTTATTTATCTTAAAGTTTGAAAAAGAGGACTTTGTGTTGAATCTTAGATTTAATGTTAAGTCTTTCCCAAATTAAAACAAGATTTGAATTTAGGTTTTCACGTTTCAAGACATATTGGCCAAAATTAAGATGTGTTTGAGTATTCAAAATTGTTTTGAAATGTCATTAATAGATGAGTGAATGAAAGGATATAACTTCTTCAAATTTTCATCTCCTTCCTAATTACTTACTTAAACACAATTAACTGTCATTATGAATATAAGTAAGCTACCAATTTCTTAAAATAACTTTGTAACATATTATATATGTACAATAATACATATACATACATTGTTATTTTATTTTATTTTTTTTTCAAAAGAACTATAGACAAAAAACACATATATGAAGGGACAAATGGTTCCGTTGTAGTGTACACTCCAGCATCGATATACTTTCACACTAGTAATGTGTACTACCTATATGTTGACTTGCACTTTACATTGATATATTTTGTACACTGATTACAATATACATACCAAATTAAATTCAAACTCTTTTAAACAAATTACATAAAATAAAGATTTCATTTAAAATATTTTAGATTGGATCTAAAATACATTTAGACTTCATAGAGCCAATTAAGATCTAAAAGCAGATTTATTGTTTAAATTATCCAATTTAACCCTCTTCTGACTAGTCTTGTTCCATTAATGGCATTAGAGTGAGGTTGATAGGTGTGTTCACCTAGTACATTGTATAACAACCCGACCTTCTATGCTTTTGTAATGAATTATTTTGAATTAAAATAAAATGTTCAATATCAATTTTGGATGATTTTACTTTTTAAAATATATTATATTAGGTTAAATTTATTTGTTAATGGAGTGTCCTAGTAAATCGAATTATTGAATAAATTCATTTCAAAATAATAATGGTAATATAGTAAAATCGAATAAAATATTTACAACGAATGAAAATATTTTTATATTAAAAATAACTATTATATAATTGAAATAAATGAAAGAAATTTTATTTGACATTGATAAAAAAATCAACAGAGGTAAAATAAATGTTGAATTAAATATTTTATACAACTTATCAGAATATGTTAAAACGTATATTGGATCAATTTAAATTGAAAAATGCAACTATAAATAAATAGTACGGAATAATATTTGAATTTGAATGTAAAAGGGAATTAATCAAAAATCAAATTGGATTTGAGCCATAATTATTGATGGACTAAGCCCATGTAGATTAAATCAAACTCAGTCCCTTACTCTTATTCATTCAAGATTGTTCCCTCTTTAGAATTCTCTTGTACATTTATTTCCACCCATAAACCCTTACCCAGCCTGCACATGCAAACAAAAGAAGAGGAACATGCGTTTGCTATAGAAAAAATGCACAAAAAGGAAAAATAAATCAAATGTCGCACACGGCTTCTTAGGCACATGACATCAAGGGGTCTGCATGGGTTAGCATCTGGGGCGATTGCAAGTAGCAATAAGATTAAGGTGGCGCGACATGATGCTTTTGACGATGTTAGGATGGTCGTGCGGCCTTATGGGTAATGAAAGAAGCTAAAACGCTTTGAGCATGGGGCGACGTTTATGTAGTTGGTGGTAGTACTGCGTGTGGAAAAATGAGTAGATGGTAGGTATGGTTTGAGGTGGTTTTTGATTTTGGGATTCTTGGAGCATGGTTGCGAGAAAAGAATGTGCCAAGAAGGCGAGTTAGCTTTGTAACTCATATCTATATCTATATCTATTTTCTACAATTTTTAATGATGGTTGATATTGGTTGAAATGATTGAAAAATGAGTGCACGCCTTTGTTCACTTGTTGTGATTAAATATTGTTTGATTGTTGATTATACATTGTTTGAGTAAATGATAGATGTGTGTAAATAACCAAAAATGATATTTTGAAATTGATCGGAAGGGTATAATTGAATTAAAATGTGAAGTTTCGAATCATCGTTTAAATAAAAATATTGACTTTTGGAACAAGTTTTATTTAATATTGAAAGCATTTTTATTAATATAAAGTATAAAAGTTGGAATAATTTAGAGAACTGTCTGAATATAAATCATTTGAAAAGTGACTTTTTTGGAAATAAGTGACTTTTTTAATATATAATTGCACTCATCTACGATTATAGAAATATTTTAAAGATTTTATAAAAATATAACTTAAAATTTATTTTCCAAGTGATGAACTTTTTCTATGTGGATTTTATAAATCAGAAGTTTGAAGGATAATAATTTGAAGTGATATTAAATTGAATGCATCTTAGTGTATAGAAATTTTAGGAAATGGTGATTTGAAATTCTAATAAGATGAATGTAAATTTATAGTATATTTTGGCAAGAATAATTTTGAAAGTTATATATATTATATCTGATTATTTCTTGATAAAAGAATCTATTTTGAAAGCTTTTGGTAATACTTATATAAAAGTGCCGAGGTTAAATTATCATGGAAAAAATTTGGATATTTTTTGTACAAATAAATTATTACAAATCGACGTCAAATATTTGAATGATTTTATATAATTTACTTTTAGACCGATGACTTAGTTTTCAATAGTAGTTTAAAGGTGATTTGAAATCTAAGTGAGAGTTTTTAAATATATTGATGTAGGAATTTTATTGTTATGCCTTGGGAAAATGATTCAAATTGGAAATTTTATTTATGCTAGAATTTTATTTTTATGGCTCTAAGAAATATTTCAAATTGAAAATTTTTATTGGAAAAATAATAATAATAGAATCATTTAGTGTTTTGTTAAAAAATATGAATTTTAAAACCTTTTTATTTATTATTTTAAATTATTAAAGTGGAATTTTAAAGCTATGAATTATTTTTAACAACAAGTTCAAGGGATTTGAAATTGAAAGAATGTTTAGAATATTGATTTCCTTTTAATCATATAGAAGATTTTTAAATAAAGATTTTAGAAAATAATATGTATATATTATTTAAACCTCTTTGGAAATTAATGTTTTCTTTTCAAAATTAAATTAAACATTTTGAAAATGGAGATTTTATCATAAACCCCTTCTGAATAAATAACTAACTGAAGTGTGTGATTTGTGTGTAATTCTATATCGTGAGAATTTTGAGTAAATGGATCAGTAGAGTGGTACGAGATGTTCGGTAATATTTTTTATTACTCCTTTGACTCATCATATAAAATAATTGTGTGATGACGAGTCCCATTTACGAGTATTTAGTAAACGAGCGATTAACACTAATTGGTATGGCATTCCTGAGCTGATATTTGTTCGTTTACCTTTTTTATTAAATGTCAATTATTTAGGGAAATACAGGGTACTGTATGAGATTATTACATAAAGGTAACCAACTGAGAGTTTGATGCAGCGGATATAACGGATGACAACGAAATGAAGATTTCGCGTCAAACTAACCGATGAAACGATTAGTTGAAACAATATAATCGATGGATTGAAAATACCGAACGCCCAAATTCGCTGATCTCGAGAGATACCGAATTCTAGCTATGTCCAACACGTTGATCGCGCACGATACCGTGTTGAAAGATCTACGACTCTTCTACGTTGATCTCACGTACGAGATTCCGTGAATAGGCTTCAAATCCGTTGATTAGAGTGCACTCGAATAAACGAAAATGGAGAAAGGAGCTCACACTCAACTTCCAATTTCAAGAGGCACAAAGCACTCAAACAAAAGTTTATTCAAAAATCAACCACTTACAAATAACACAACCCCCATATTTATAGGCAGTTTACAACTCACACAGAACTCAGCCGACCTAACATAGGTCGTTAACGACCTAACAAACGGACCTAAACAAACACAAGTTACAACCCTTAGACGACATACGACCTACGATATAAGAAAACAACAACATCACGCGACATAACAAAATACAACACGAGCAACTTATAATATAACTTACATGCGACCCAGCAACAAACGACCTAAATCAACACAATAGTTTGAGCGACCTAAAGTAGGTAGTACAGCAATAGGACGCTTGAGCGACCTAACATTGGGAGCGACTTAGACTTCAGCGACCTAAGAAAACATCACTGCTTCATGACCTAGTGACTCACGAGTTAGCGACCTAAAGTTGAGTGACTTATCGTAGGTCGCTGGATCCCCTTTCCCTGCATAACTCGCTTCACTACACAACTTTGATACCTCGCTAGGTCATAACCCACTGCGTGATTCAAAGCATAGGTCGTTGGCGGTTGGCGTTGCATCTCCTTCTCCTCTTATCTCGCTATCCCATAACTCGCTATGCCTAGGTCGAGAATGACTCATTCCAAGCGTCCTATCGCAATCATAATGCGTTTCATCATCCTCCCTCGGTTGACAAGAATTCGACCTCGAATTCACACCTTCATCTACCCTGACAAGCTTATCCCCATGATATGGAATCAAATGTTTAACATTGAAAACATTAGAAGTATGAATATTCTCCAACAACTTTAACTGATACGCATTATCATTAATCTTCTTCAAAATTTCTACTGGACCAATCTTTCGAGCTTTCAACTTATTGTAAGTTCCAACTGGAAAACGGTCTTTCGTCAATACTGCGTAAACAAAATCACCCTCTTTGAAGTTCACACTCCTTTGTTTCTTATCTGCCAGTTGTTTATACTTCTCATTTGATGCAAGTAATCGTTCATGAACAGTTCTGTGACACTCCTGCAACTTATTCACGAAATCACACGCTCGCTTAACAACTCCCTTCTGATATGGCACTGTCGTCAAATTCAACGGTCCCTTCGAAATTGTCGAATATATAACTTGAAATGGACTGAATCCAGTACTTTGATAAACAGCGTGATTATGTGCAAATTTCGCCTGACATAACTTCATATCCCAGCTCTTCAAATTATCTTTCGCAAGACATCTCAACAAGTTTCCCAATGATCTATTCACCACTTCTGTTTGTGGATGATAGGCGCTACTAAAATTCAGCTTCGTCCCAACCATCTTCCATAGACTCAACCAAAAATGACTTAGAAAACGAGTATCCCGGTCAGAAACAATGGTTTCAGGTAGCCCATGTAGTCGATAAACCTCTTTAAAGAATAATTGAGCAACACGGACTGCATCAGCGGTCTTTTTACAAGCTATTAAATGTGCCATCTTTGAAAATATATCCGCCACAACATATGTAGAATCATTCCCCCGCTGAGTTCTTGGCAAACCCAATACAAAGTCCATGCTATTATCAACCCATGGTCTAGTAGGCACAGGTAATGGCATATACAATCCAGCGTTCGTAGCTGTCCCTTTGGAAACTTGACATATGTGACATCTCTCCACAAATCTTTCAACTTCTTTTCTCATGGAAGGCCAAAAATATGATTCAGAAATCAACTGCAAAGTACGATCTCTTTCTATATGACCTTCTTCATGCAATTCTTTCAAAATATTCATTCGCAAACTGCAATCTGGTATACATAATTGATTTCCCTTGAAAAGAAAACCATCCACTAACACGTACTCATCCGTCTTTCCCTTCTCGACTTTATCTACAACCTTGGCAAAGTAAGGATCATCAAAAAATAATTCTGGCAATACATCAAACCCTGTCACTTCAACCCTCATTGTAGTCAACAAATGATTCCTTCTACTCAATGCATCTGCCACACAGTTTGTAACTCTCGATTTGTGTTTCACAACAAATGTAAACTGTTGTAAATATGCAATCCATGAAGCATGCCTAGCTGCAATCTTGTCCTGCCCTTGCAAATGCTTCAACGCTTTATGATCAGTATATAAAACAAATTCTTTATGGAACAAATAGTGTCTCCAATGTTTTACGGCTTGAACAATAGCATAGAATTCCACGTCATAAGTATTATATCTCATCTTTGCTCCAGAAAGCTTCTCGTTGAAATAAGCAATTGAACGGCCCCTCTGACTTAACACTCCTTCAATTCCAACTTTAGATGCATCAGTATGTAATTCAAATAGCAACTGAAAATCCGGTAAAACTAGAATTGGTGTTGTCGTCAAAAGTTCCTTGATTCGCTCAAAAGCAGCTCCTGCTTCTTTCGACCATGAAAACTGCTTTCCCTTCATACAATCAGTAACAGGTTCCATCACGCTACTGAAATGTTGAATAAATCTTTGGTAGAATGATGCTAAACCATGAAAACTTCTAACTTCTATTATCGTCCTGGGTTGTGACCAATTTCTGGTTGCTTCAACTTTATTCTGATCCACCTGTATACCTCCTTCAGATACAACATATCCCATAAATAAAACACTTCGAGTCATAAACACACACTTCTTTGTTGTTGCATAGAATTGTTCTTGACGAAGAATAATTAGCACCTTTCGCAAATGCTGAATATGCTCCTCTGTGCTCGCACTATAAATCAAAATATCATCAAAGTAAACTACCACAAACTTTCCAATGTACGGCCTGAAAATTTGGTTCATCACCCTCATAAATGTACTTGGTGCATTCGATAGACCAAACGGCATAACCAGCCATTCATATAATCCTTCCCTCGTCTTGCTATCTTCCATTCGTCCCCTGGTCTAATTCGAATCTGATGATAACCACTCTTAAGATCAATCTTCGAAAAGATTACAGCTCCACTGATTTGATCCAACAGATCATCAAGCCTTGGCATTGGAAACCTGTATCTGACAGTTATTTTGTTGAGCGCTCTGCTATCTGTACACATCCTCCAAGAACCATCCTTCTTCGGCACTAACAATGCTGGTACAGCACAAGGACCGAGACTCTCCTAAACACGCCCTTGTTCCAGCAACTCCTCAACCTTTCTTCTCAACACCTCATGTTCCTTTGGACTCATCCTGTAATGTGGTCTATGCGGTAACACGGCTCCTGGCACAAGATTTATTTGGTGTTGTATGTCCCTTAACGGTGGTAGCTCCGTTGGCAGCTCTTCAGGAAATACATCTTCAAATTCTTCCAGCGCTGGCTTTACTTCTTCAGGAATTTCAACCACTTCATTACTCTCATGTCCAATCAACAGAAATACTTCGGGTTCATCTTCAACTTCGTTAACAAACTTCTTCAAATATAGCAAAGTTTTTAGTTCTTCAATCTCCTCCAACTTGCTTTCTTCTTATTGTCGCTTTTTAGGAACTAAAGTGATTTTGGTGCCCTCGAACATGAAATTATAGCAATTAGTCCTCCCATCATGTTGCACAGCTCTATCGTACTACCATGGTCTCCCCAACAGTAAATGGCATACGTCCATATCCACAACAACACACCAGATATCATCTTTGTACTTTTTTCCAATGGAGAAAGTTACACGAACTCTTCGACCAACCTTCACTTCTCCACCTTTCCTCAACCATGCTAACTTGTAGGGTTTGGGATGCTTCTCTATCTTTAACGCCAACTTCTTTACAGCTTCTGTAGAGATGATATTATCACAACTTCCTGCATCGATAACAAACTTGCAAACCCTTCCCAAAATAGTGCACGTTGACAGAAAGATGTTACTTCTCAACCAACTAGAATCATCCTCTTGCTTCGGTGTCAAACACGACCTCCTCATCATCAAATTACAACCCTCCTCTCCTGACAATTCTTCTTCCTCCTCATCTTGTGGTGAATTTGAACATTCTACTTATGCATTCTCATCCTCAACCTCAGCAACCATCACTCGCTTTTTAGGCTTCAGACATTCATTGCTCTTGTGACCAAACTCCTGACAATTATAACACTTGAAATTGTTGTTGACCTTGGTCTTAGCAACTTCATTGACAACCAGTTTAGTAACAACTTTGGAAACATTCGTATTGCTACTAACCCCTTTCACTTGATTGTTGGAATTCGTAAACACACCACCTCCTCTTCTACCTTGCCTCTCCCAAGCTAGAGCCTTTTGGTGTGCTTCAGCAATGGATCTTGGATCAAACATATTCACCATATCCTGAATTTGCATTCTCAATCCTCCAACAAATCTAGCTGTCAACTATTCCTCTGTCTCCATGATATCATTCCTGGCAATCAACTGGTAAAATTCATCGGCATAATCATTTACCGACTTTGTTCCTCGTCTCAAATTCTGTAAGCGCTGATACATAAGAGACTAATAGTTATAAGGCAAAAAAGTAGCCTTCATCAACTTCTTCATCTTCTCCCATGAAACAATCTTTGACTTTTTCATTCTTTTCCGTGTAAGTTTAGTTTGCAACCACCATGCCATAGCTCTTCCCCTCAATCGTGTAGCAACTAACTTAACTCTACGATGCTCGGGTACTTCCTTGAACTCCAAAATTTCTTCAACATTTGATAACCAATCCAAAAAATCTTCCGCAATCATTCCTCCTTTGAATTCTGGAATTTCAGTCTTCATCCCCGACTCCCATTTACGATCATCTTCTACATCCCGATAATGATTTAGTACTGGGTCTCGATCTCGATAATGAACACTACATCTATCACCATCTTCATCATAATCAAATGTACTTCGATATCGATCTCGACCATCAACATCTCTATAACCACTCATATCTCTTCTACTATGTCTTTCAGCATCACGATATGGCTCATCTCCAAACTCACGTGGAGTTCTTCTCTCTTCATTTCTATACTCATGGTGTTCTCATCTCATTGAAACTGATGATTCCTTTCTATCTCGTTAAGATTGTGGTGACACCCTCCTCGCTTGCGTAACCGATGGAGAAACTCTATTTCCTCCATGGTTTGAGATTGGTGATCTTCTTCGTTGACTTTGATTCATATCGATCATCAATTTCTCCAATCTACCAATTCCCTCATCCAATTTCTCATTGAATTTATTGCTAATTTGTTGTTCCATATTTTCAGCATCATCTCTTTTATACAAATCTTCAACATTTTGATGACGATTAGCTCTTCTAGGCGGCATGGTAGAATCTTCAACAAATCCAAAGACTTAACTCTCGGCTTGAACAACTTCGCCCGGATCTGACACTGTTAGGCTCGGATCCAACTAATTCAAACTCGGCCTTGATCTACAAAGTGATGCACAACTCCAAAACTTCCTCTTTACTCCCAATATGCCCGGCTTAGCTATGATTGGCTAAGTCTAGCTCTGATACCAAAACTGATGCAGCGGATATAACGGATGACGATGAAATAAAATTTCGCATCAAACTAACCGATGAAACGATTAGTTGAAACAATATAAATCAATGGATTGAAAATACTGAATGCCCAAATTCGTTGATCTCGAGAGATACCGAATTCTATCTATCTCCAACACGTTGATCGTGCATGATACCGTGTTAAAAGATCTACGACTCTTCTACGTTGATCTTGCGCACGAGATTCCGTGAATCGGCTTCAAATCCCTTTATTCAATCGCACTCGAATAACCGAAAATGGAGAAAGGAGCTCACACTCAACTTCCAATTTCAAGAGGCGCAAAGCACTCAAACAAAACCACTTACAAATGACACAACCCCTATATTTATAGGCAGTTTACAACTCACGCAGAACTCAGCCGACCTAACATAGGTCGTTAACGACCTAACAAACCGACCTAAACAAACACGAGTTACAACCATCAGACGACATATGACATACGATATAAGAAAACAACAACATATGCGACATAACAGAAATACAACACGAGCGACTTACAATACAACTTACACGCGACCCAGCAACAAACGACCTAAATCAACACAATAGTTTGAGCGACCTAAAGTAGGTAGTACAGCAATAGGACGCTTGAGCGACCTAACATCGGGAGCGACTTAGACTTCAGTGACCTAAGAAAACATCACTGCTTCATGATCTAGTGACTCACGAGTTAGCGACCTAAAGTTGAGCGACTTATCGTAGGTCGCTGGATCCCCTTTCCCTGCATAACTCGCTTCACTGCACAACTTTGATACCTCGCTAGGTCGTAACCCGTTGCCTGATTCAAAGCATAGGTCGGTGGTAGTTGGCGTTGCATCTCCTTCTCCTCTTATCTCGCTATCCCATAACTCGCTATGCCTAGATCGAGAATGACTCATTCCAAGCGTCCTATCGCAATCATAGTGTGCTGCATCAGAGTTTGTAGGCTGAGAGTTATATGTATATTTATTTATTCAGTAATATACGCGTATTATTTGGCGAGGAGTTAAACCTGATTAGGCTAGTATCCATCCAATGGCCTGATTGCGGGGTTGCTTCTTGAATCCATGACATACATTTTGAAATGTATGGCTGAAAGTCAAGGCCGAGAGCCACAGCCCCATAACACATAGGCCAGCAGTCTATTACCATATAGGGCATTTGTAGGATTGTAACAATTACATAGTATAGATTTACATCGATGATTATTGGGTCAAAATAGCCATCGAGGTAAGTAAAGACTGTATGAGTAGCACTAATAGCATGTGAGGAAGGCTTGCGGAGCAAGCAGAGAGTTGCCAGTCTCCCTTCTTGTTATAATGTTAATACGGCACTAAGATTACACCTCTATTGTACTTTTATTACGTGTAGATAAGAGCCAGTGTGTGGATTCAGGGGACTGAGAGTCACATAACTAACTATGATGATAGAAGTCAATATGAGTACCTACGTGATTGGGGATATTCATGAGATCGTGAGCTTACAAATTTAGTGTAATCCCATATATGCCTTTTATACTGTTATCCCAGAGATAATCTGGTTGCTAAGAGTATGCCTTGCTCATAGTTGATATATGTTTGGCTTGGACAAGTGTTAGTTGTTTATTTTCTATGTTGAGTATGATAGATCTCGGGTATGTCTACTATGTGATTGTTTGAGAGGTAATCTTGGATTTTCTGTTTGCGTGCCATATAGTACTTGATATTTATGTGTTGTTATGTTTGGTTGTATGTCGTTTCGCTATGCAATTATATGCCATTTGATGTGTTACTCGATGTTACTCAATTATGGGTGAAGTTATGCGCATGATTTGACTTATGATGTTATATTTGGGTTGTTCCTATACCACTATGAGTTACACTTGATTATACCAAGCCAATAATCATTATATATTATCATCCATATCCTAGAAAAAAATGGAATATCTCAAATAATTAACAGGATATTTACAAAGAAAAATTAATTCATAGTAAAGAAAAATGGAAGTTAAGCAAACATCAGAATATAGCTACGAAACTTACACCGTGTGCACATGGCAATTTTCTAGATAACTTGCATATATAAAGTTTCACAATCGGAGTTCAAAAAAAAATTATTAAGGTTTAAAGATTTGAAATTGAAAATAATTTAAAATATATTAAACAAAATAAACTATCAAAGGAAATAAATTAGTAAATAAGTTAACTGTAACAAATTAACGTTAACTAGTCGATAGTCGGTATAGAACCAATCGACCCTTAGCGGTTGACGGCCACCTATGGACCGGTCAACCGGTCAATGTTTTTCCGCTAAGGTTAGCCTAAGCTTGAATGGCCTATATTTTATAATATAAATCGAAGAGTTAATATGTATTCCAGTGCAGTGAAATATGGATGTAACTCTCCACTTCACTCTTCTTATTCTCAAACCCAAATCCAGCCAACAATAGAACTTTCCTTCTCTTCCAAAATCTCTCTATCTCCACCAAATTCTAAACCAAAATAAAAGAATAAAATTCGTATAAAGTCAAATCAAAAAATAAAGGAGAAGAGGAGATTGAAGGCAATCTAGGAAGGAAGGAAGCTTTAAGAGGTGATTGGGTTGATTATTAAAAGATGTTGTTTCATAAGTAATTAAATTTGTTTATATTTCTACTTGATCTAGAATTGGTTTCTTTTAGTTCAAGATAACAATTTTCATTCAAATTTCATATTAAATAGATCAAGCTTATTTATGTATAAACAGAAGGAGAAATGTATTTTTATAGACAGAAAAAAATTATAGAATGTAGTCTAGATTAATTTTCTTTAAACTATATGGATCCTTATTGACAAGAATTCGGATTAAATAAATAAAGAGAAGTTGAATGATCTCATACTTACCTTGATTTGATTTTGAGATTCATATATATATATATATAGACACACACACTACAGTTTGGGATATATAGTTATTTTGTACAAAACGATGTAAATACACACATATCGTAAATTTAATAGTTTGAATTTACGTAAACAAAACTGTAACGACCCGCAAATCCGTACCCCTTGAGTCAACACTACTCTACAAAAATCAACTCAAGTTGCACAGAAATACGAACCATTTGGGTTAAAGAAGAAGAGGTAAAAGAAGAGAAAACAAAATCAACATCAGAATCTAACCATCGCAGCGGAATAAAATATAATAGATAGTAAATAATCTTTACTCAAAATCAAATATATCGGTTTACATATATCACATCATCAGAGTACATCAGTCACAGCTCACAACAATAACATACAATGGGTACACAACAACTCAACACAGCGGAAATATAGATATATACAAGTACGAGAATACATATCGTCATCCAGCTCATCTCCTGAGCTCCACAGCACGTCCTGTATCCTATAATACTCGGTCTGATCCGAGCATTACAGTTAAATAATACCTGAGTCAGTCTGGAATACCAGCGTGAGAAAATCACACCCAATTGATTATTAAAGTTCAAAAATCCTTTGAAAACAAAAGCATCTCGTATGACCACGCCACAAATAAACATGTCGGGTTTTTACCTTACGATAGCTAAAACAATTTTTATAGAAATCCTCTGATATTATAATAGGGTATATTTAAAAATACTTATAAAATAGCCGAAATTGTTACATCTATTAAATTCCAGCTACTAGCCACAAAAGTGGGTAATACAAACAAAACTCGTACGAGGCTCGTAGGGAAAATGGATTTCCAACAATGACTAGGCACTGGGGTACCACCTGTCACAGTACGGGGCCTAGATCACCGTACCGAGGATTACTCCCTTCATCCCCTGCAACAAAAGGCCGGAACCATTCCTTACTGAACAGTCTCGAACAAGATAAACCCCGTGGTTGGCGCGACCAACCACTCACTAAGCCGAGAATATATAAGGGACATCTAGACAGGGGAAATATCTTGTCCTGCTTGGGCATGACCCACCTAACTTTGCTGCATATCCCCTGATTTTCAGTCATTCCCGGTTAATGAGGCTTGAGGCTAAGCGTTACCTTTAGAACGTTTTCACTTAGAATGCCCATCGTCCACCTGACGATGTTTCACAAGCATTCGTCCATACAAGTCCGTCCCGGGTTCGAACGGAATCGAAGGCACTACTCCTACTACATCCATTTTAGAAATATTCTCAGGATTAGTAGCGACTAGCCCTTGCACTTCACTGCTCCATCTTCGACTCCGAACACGTTTTTCGCACGAAACGTACAAACCGGATAGAAGTGGTTTTCGAGAAATAAATCTCGATCCCGGTCTCTTCGAAACGATCAACGCATTGTCCAATATTGATAGTCGGTTATTTAACTATCAATTATATTCACAAAACAACCATCAACCAATAAATAATTTCCAAATTATTTATTAATCTCCAAAAATATCTTCACAAGATATATTTCTATTTTCAACCCTTTGAAAACAGTTTTCAAAACCATCTTTCTTTTCAGAATCAACTTTCCCAAATATTTTCTATCTCCTCTGAAATTACCAAGCACAAACTAGATTTTTAAAATAATTAAAAACACTTTACTTAGAAATATATACTTTAAAACATTTAGGATAAAACTACTTAAATAATTTGTTAAAAATACATACTATATGATTTTAAGAAAATAAGGTCACTTTATAAAATATAAAACCAGGTTTTCATCTTTAAAACAAATACTAAGTCACTTTAAATAATTAATGATATAATATATTAAAAGGAAATACTTACTTAGAGATTAAATATTAGAAATAATAAATTTTACAAAACTTGCTTTCTTTAAAAAAACAACTTTAAAACATTTAATTTATATTTAAAATTTTACCTTTTAAAAACATGTACTTGGCTATCCAGAGAAAATTCCAACTTCAATCACTTAAATCAATTTTCCCACATTGATTTCCAATTTATTTTATCGAAATAAATTTCTTTACTTCCTTAATTCATTTTAAAATTCATTAATTAAGACTTATTATTAATGTTATTATTTTCCGTTTGTTTTTAAACCTTTTTAAGTGAAATATCTGAATTTCAGTTTTTCCCAACTTCTTCTTTATTCCTTTTAATAATTTAAATCTTAAATTTTAAATAAATGTTTTATTCTTTTAATTAATATCACTGAAGATTAAAATTCATTAACTTTTTGTTTCTTCAAATTTCCATTCTATACTCAAGATTGATTTATTAGAATTTTAAAGTCACTTTATTTCTTTCCAATTCATTTAAAAATTTATTCAAATTTCTATAATCATTCTACTTACAATTTCACTTCTTTTATTATCTTACAAAAATCCAATTTATATATTTTTGGTAATTCGCCATACCCAAATATATTCAATCGAACCATAGCATTCAATATTCCAATAAAGATCATCATAGAATATCAAATAAATCACAATAAAGGGTATTAAATAATTTAAATAAATATTGAGGGGTCCAGTTGGATCCCTCCAACCTGTTTTCCCTGCATCCACAGATGTTAGCACAACATAATATACCAATTCCAGAATATGTCATACTATAGCACATCAATCAATCAATTTCAACCATTCAACAATTATTTAAATTTAATCATTTAAATTTAAATTTAAATAAACTGAGTGAGATTAACTCACCTTTGAATTTTACTTTGCAATCCAAGTCCATCTCGATCATTATCTCCCAATTTTAACCTTGAATAAACATTGGATGCTTTTTATTAACATTCGAATAAGTCGACCATAAAATTTTCGTATATGAATTTAATTATCCAATGCTTTTATCCAGACTGGTAATTTAAATTTTAAGCTGATTTCTTTTTTTTTTTCTTTTCTTTTTTGCCTGTACAAATATGTATACATACGCATACACGGTAAATTGAAAGAGAAGGAATTGCAAATACCTCACTGTTACTGCCGAGCGTCCCTCTCCCTTCAGTCGAACATCGCAACTGCCCACAGCTTCGACCCCTCTTCAAATCGAACCCACACCCCTTATCGACAGCACAGCTCCCTTCCTCCAGGCAACTCGCCATGCCCAAAACTCCACGTACGTCGTGCAACACCACACGCTATCCCACACTCGCCTCCAACGTCTCCAACTCAATCGCATACACGAGGCCGACACCCCTTCCAGTCGCACCCACGCGTTCGCACGACTCTCCATAATCCTAGCCCATCGCGAATTCAATTGCGACTACCAGCCGGCCCCTAACGAAGTCGTGCTTGACGAATCTCGAGTCGAAACTCGCGATTGCAAATTCGATTAGGGCTTTTTCTCGAATGTCGCGGCCATTTTTATTTACATATGAACGATTGATTTATAAAGGAAGAAGGGAATTCGCGTTCCAAAGAAAAGAGGGAAGATGTGAATCTATTTTCCACCATTACGTTTATTTTTAAAGACGTGAAAGCTTCTGAGGCAAGATAAGTAACGTGTAAAATAAAATAACATAAAAATCAAATAAAAGGTCATACACACGTTGATTTGTTTGGGAAGGAACAAAGTTACAAGTTTTTATTTTATTATTCTCGTTGTGAAAGAACGAAGTCGATTTGAACTTCCTATATAAATTCTCAGTGCGTTTGTAAGTCGTATGCTTACACAACAATTCCGTTCAATACGAAATTTGAAATCCGGTAATAATTCAATATTACGGACCGAATGGAATTGGTTTCATCGAATTCCGAGACTGTGTCTCGGAAGGCTATTTTTAAATTCAATTTAAACGATATAAATTTCAAAACTTAACAAACCACTTTTAAATTTGATTTTATCACTTCTATACTCTTTAGTATTATCAATATGAATTTTATGAGCCTTCAAATTATATTTTTAGCAGGCTTAAAATCTCGGGTTTCATATTTTATCCAATTCAAATTATTTAATTCAACAATCTAATTGTCAAATAAATTTTGATATTCGTAATTTAAGTTGATAATTAACCTTTAAATACTTAAAATCAATTAAATATTTCGATTTTAAATGCTCGAAAATTACGGGTCGTCACATTCCTCCCCCCTTAAAAGAATTTCGTCCCCGAAATTACTAGTTAAGAAGAATGATCTATGTCCCGCTAACTATTTCCTCAACCCAAATAGGTTTTAACAACTTACCAAACAAATCTTTTTTATCAAAAGACTTAGTAACCCTCTTCCTAACCTTTCCAACTTACCCATAAGCCTTAAACAAAATTACTTACTTATCAATTCACATTTTTAACTTAAAACCAAATTTGAATTATCAAATTTTTCTCAAAATTTCTCTAACACCCTAAATTTCTGAAAAATTTCGCCAACGTCTCCTTTGCGCGGCTAACTCGGTACAACTACAAAATGGCTCTACGGCCTCCCAAATCCAAAAAGAAAACAAAAAGCCAAGTGGCTCAATCCAAATCCAAATCCAAATCCCAATCAAATTCCATACCAAATTTAAATGCGTACCTTTTGTCGGGAAATTCAAATTTATCTCTTGAAATCAAATCCAATTTCCTTTTCCCTTTATAATACCTGCACATCCTGCTTAGCACTAATATCCAATCACAATATCCCAAAATATTTTATCGACTTTCTTACAAAATGTCAATATCTATTCATTTCAATATTATCCTAGATTTTATTTGTAATATCAATTTCCAATCTAGAATTTACCATTCCTTTCTTAAGTTTGTATAAACATTTAATATGTTTCTTATCTTTATTTCTCTTTACCTCTTTTAGTTTATACTTATTTCTATTCAAATCGATTTCCACATTACATATGTATTTCATTTATTTTCAACTTTGAATTTTTAAATTTTATCCTTCATTTATAACTAATTTAAGTCATTACTTTAATTAGTTTCATTTACTAACTTATTTTAGTTTCCAATTCTAAATAGTTTTGTCATTAACAAAATTTTCCAAAATTTTCAAAAAATTTCTAACTCCCAAAATTTCTGAAAATTTTTGGCAGAGTCCCATTTGTACGGAGGAGCTTTTGCAATTTGACAAAAGAGATAAATATATATACATCAACCCACACGGTCGGAAAAACCAAAAACAGTTCATATTTCCTATTTTAATTGCGTAGGCGTACCTTATTTAGCATTTTAAGCAAGCGGCTTATTATTTTTAGCAAAAAGCACAACCAAATCCAGCCACACGGCTTCCAGGTACCTGTACTTACTCAATTTAAACATGTAAGTGTCAAATATATGCAGTTTAACAGTATATCACTTATTCACACTATTTAAAACATATGAATTCTAAAAGAATCTCATACCAACATTTTTTTTCGTAAGCAATTAATATAGTTTCATGCTAATTCAACTGTTTCAATTAATTTATAAACCATTCTCATCTAATTTGAATGTTTTTCAATACATTTGTATACAACCTCATCAATTTTAAATGGTTTTAATCTCAATCACTTACATTTAATTTATTTTTAAGGAAACTGAGCTCATATTTAATTCAATTGCTTCAAAATCAATTTATTTTACTACTCTCACTCATAAAATGTTTAATTACCCCATTTACAACAAACAACAATTTATTCCATGCAATTTGACAAGATTTATGTGAATAAATTAGTATTTATGCTTTATAACCAATTTAAATAGATTTCACTCAATTTATTCTTAATTCTATTCCATTTCAGATTTATTCACAATCCATATATTCTCAGTTTCATTGCATTTCAATTTTATTAACCAAAATTAGTTCATTCAAAACCATTAACAATTTAGGTACATCTCCATTACTAATTAAATTTTCCTTCTTATTTTAATTCATTCACATCCATTCATTTACATTTAAAACCATTCCGTAATTGTTTATTCCAAACTATTTTATTTAGCTCGAAAACAACCCAAGCTATATCATTCAATAACCACTTCTCAACTTATTTAAACCATACTTCATTTGATTCTTATTTATCTCATCCATTCATTTATTCAATAAAATTAGTTTACCCACATTCATTTAAACCATTCTAATAAACTCAAAACATTCTATTTTCCTTATTGTTTCAAGTTATTTCAATTCCTTAATAATTTAAATGGTTTACAATTATTTATTTAAGCATTTTCACTCCATTAAATATCATCGGCATCACACCGAATTTTATTTCAATTAAAATTTATTCTTACTTGATTTAAATCCAATTTACTATTATTAAACTTAATTTTAAGTTGAATGCAATTCAACTCATTTCCATTTTTTTTTCTTTATTTTAGCTTAAGTTTATTCACTCCAATTTTATACTTAAGCCCATTTATTTTCCAGTAAATCTCCCCTTTTTTTTTCTTTCTATTCTTAAGCTCAATTCCTTTTTACAATTAAATTTCTCTTTTCAATTCAATTTGATTCTATCTCAATCCAATCTCAGTTCAAACTTATTTGATTAGTTATTATAAAATTTAACTTTTCAGATTTAACCCATTCAATTTATTCCCTGGCTATTTCCAAGTTATCTTCACTTATGGATTTTATTTGCACATTCAAACATTGCTATTTTAATCCATTTACATTTTTATTCGATACATTCCCAATTATATTTAATTTGTTGACACTTCAAGTTAAATTTTAATTTATAGCTCAAGTTCTGATTCTACCATTCACTTTTAAAATTACCATCCAATTTTTATTATCTTACATTGCAATTTCATTCAGAAATCATTTAGTTAATTGCAAGGCCACTTTCAATTATATTTTCTTTACTAATGATTCAAGTCGAATTTGATTTATAACTTGAGTTTATTTCTCATTTCATCCTGAATTCACAATTCAGCTTCTATTAAACAACACTACTTTCCCATTTACACATTTCATTACTAATTTATTATACAATTAGTTCTCTCCTATTTATGGTTCAATGCTTGATTTTTAATTTCAAATATCACTTCATTTAATTTTCTTAAGTTCAATGTGTTTTATAATTCAAGTTTGGATTTCATTCTATTATCCAGAACATCAAACAATATTTATTTTGGATTTTCTATCCCACTCTCAAAATCCATAAGTCACAACTAATTAGTTACACAATTTCATTTATTATAGGCTTGAATATATTTATCTTTTATTTTGAACTAAAGCCTTCTATTTATTTATAGCCCAAGCATATTTTATTTCTATGGATTTTTAATTCTTTTATAAGTTATTCTGATTTATTGATTTCAATTCTCATTTCTTATCCAATTTACTTTCCATTTACTCAGGTTAGAATCTAATTCCATTCAATAATTCAATTGAACTCTTATTCCAATTCAATTTTTTATTTTAACTCGGATTTATTTAACTAAATTTGATTTCAACTCAATTCGAATACAACTGGATATTCTTTCAGCTTATTCAATTAATTTCAATCCAGTCAAATTTTTATTTCCAACTCCAAGTTAATTTTCATTTTCAACTTTTCTCTTTGAATTTAAATTCCAACATCCAAAGTTTATATTACCTTCCTGATTTAAAATCATCCTAACTTAAGCTTATAACCCATCTTATCAGGATTTTTATTTTTTTTAAATACTGGCTTTTGGTTTCAAAACATTTTGAAATCTCCAACATCGCAATCACACTTCTCAAAAATTAAATCAATCCTGCTTTTATTTCAACAAATTTTCTTTGAAATTTTCAAAAACAACTCGTTTTTCCTGAACAAATCAATTTGGCAGCAATTCTTCACTTAGAAATTCGAAAATGAATACTGATGATGCGGTCGTCATCATCAGAATTATTTTTCCAATAATCCAAGTGATTTCAATGCTATTTCACTTCCAAAATCCATTTAAAACAGATTTTCATTCAGAAATATCTCCAAAACAATAATGCTATTATTTATCTCCAAAACACTTCCAAATTTCCGGGATTTAAATTTCCAAATCCTGCTTAAATCAAATTTTTTTTTCTATAAATCAATTTGCATAACTTATGTTCATACAAATTCTCATTTGATTATATTTCAATTTATAATTTACATTTATAATTCACATTTATAAATTTCATTTCATAATTGAATTTATCTCCTTAAACTTTGGTTATATTTCCAATTTCTAGTTAAATTTTCCTTAAAAATGATAATACTTTAATATTATCATTCCTAACATCCAAACAACCATATATTAGCTAAACAGTTTACAAAAACTTTCTTTATATCGAAAATATATTTTTTGGGTAAAATTATTTCATTTACCCATGTTTAAAACAATACCGAGTCGATTGCTCTATTCAAATGTTTAGAAACCCCTTCGATACAGTTGCGCAGACTGTGTCGATGAAGGTTCTTATGCCACTCAATAAACCAATCAACACAATATTAAAACAATTTATATTCACTAACAAATACGCGCTCATATCCATTAATACGCTCAAACTCATTATAGAGTACCATGGACTCTATTTTAAATGAGCAATTCCCACCAGAGCCAAGGTTATCACCAACCTAAGCTCTGATACCAAGTGTAACGACCCGCAAATCCGTACCCCTTGAGTCAACACTACTCTACAAAAATCAACTCAAGTTGCACAGAAATACGAACCATTTGGTTTAAAGAAGAAGAGGTAGAAGAAGAGAAAACAAAATCAACATCAGAATCTAACCATCGCAGCGGAATAAAATATAATAGATAGTAAATAATCTTTACTCAAAATCAAATATATCAGTTTACATATATTACATCATCAGAGTACATCAGTCACAGCTCACAACAATAACATACAATGGGTACACAACAACTCAACACAGCGGAAATATAGATATATACAAGTACGAGAATACATATAGTCATCCAGCTCGTCTCCTGAGCTCCACAGCACGTCCTGTATCCTATAATACTCGGTCTGACCCGAGCATTACAGTTAAATAATACCCGAGTCAGTCTGGAATACCAGCGTGAGAAAATCACACCCAATTGATTATTAAAGTTCAAAAATCCTTTGAAAACAAAAGCATCTCGTAATACCACGCCACAAATAAACATGTCGGGTTTTTACCTTATGATAGCTAAAACAATTTTTATAGAAATCCTCTGATATTATAATAGGGTCTATTTACAAATACTTATAAAATAGCCGAAATTGTTACATCTATTAAATTCCAGCTACTAGCCACAAAAGTGGGTAATACAAACAAAACTCGTACAAGGCTCGTAGGGAAAATGGATTTCCAACAATGACTAGGCACTGGGGTACCACCTGTCACAGTACGGGGCCTAGATCACCGTACCGAGGATTACTCCCTTCATCCCCTGCAACACAAGGCCGGAACCATTCCTTACTGAACAGTCCCGAACAAGATAAACCTCGTGGTTAGCACGACCAACCACTCACTAAGCCGAGAATATATAAGGGACATCTAGACAGGGGAAATATCTTGTCCTGCTTGGGCATGACCCACCTAACCTTGCTGCATATCCCTTGATTTTCAGTCATTCCCGGTTGATGTGGCTTGAGGCTAAGCGCTACCTTTAGAACGTTTTCACTTAGAATGCCCATCGTCCACCTGACGATGTTTCGCAAGCATTCGTCCATACAAGTCCGTCCTGGGTTCGAACGGAATCGAAGGCACTACTCCTACTACATCCAATTTGGAAATATCCTCAGGATTAGTAGCGACTAGCCCTTGCACTTCACTGCTCCATCTTCGACTCCAAACATGTTTTTCGCACGAAACGTACAAACCGGATCGAAGTGGTTTTCGAGAAATAAATCTCGATCCCGGTCTCTTCGAAACGATCAACGCATTGTCCAATATTGATAGTCGGTTATTTAACTATCAATTATATTCACAAAGCAACCATCAACCAATAAATAATTTCCAAATTATTTATTAATCTCCAAAAATATCTTCACAAGATATATTTCTATTTTCAACCCTTTGAAAACAGTTTTCAAAACCATCTTTCTTTTCAGAATCAACTTTCCCAAATATTTTCTATCTCTTCTGAAATTACCAAGCACAAACTAGATTTTTAAAATAATTAAAAATACTTTACTTAGAAATATATACTTTAAAACATTTAGGATAAAACTACTTAAATAATTTGTTAAAAATACATACTATATGATTTTAAGAAAATAAGGTCACTTTATAAAATATAAAACCAGGTTTTCATCCTTAAAACAAATACTAAGTCACTTTAAATAATTAATGATATAATATATTAAAAGGAAATACTTACTTAGAGATTAAATATTAGAAATAATAAATTTTACAAAACTTGCTTTCTTTAAAAAAAACAACTTTAAAACATTTAATTTATATTTAAAATTTTACCTTTTAAAAACATGTACTTGGCTATCCAGAGAAAATTCCAACTTCAATCACTTAAATCAATTTTCCCACATTGATTTCCAATTTATTTTATCGAAATAAATTTCTTTACTTCCTTAATTCATTTTAAAATTCATTAATTAAGACTTATTATTTATGTTATTATTTTCCGTTTGTTTTTAAACCTTTTTAAGTGAAATATCTGAATTTCAGTTTTTCCCAACTTCTTCTTTATTCCTTTTAATAATTTAAATCTTAAATTTTAAATAAATGTTTTATTCTTTTAATTAATATCACTGAAGATTAAAATTCATTAACTCTTTGTTTCTTCAAATTTCCATTCTATACTCAAGATTGATTTATTAGAATTTTAAAGTCACTTTATTTCTTTCCAATTCATTTAAAAATTTATTCAAATTTCTATAATCATTCTACTTACAATTTCACTTCTTTTATTATCTTACAAAAATCCAATTTATATATTTTTGGAAATTCACCATACCCAAATATATTCAATCGAACCATAGCATTCAATATTCCAATAAAGATCATCATAGAATATCAAATAAATCACAATAGAGGGTATTAAATAATTTAAATAAATATTGAGGGGTCCAGTTGGATCCCTCCAACCTGTTTTCCCTGCATCCACAGATGTTAGCACAACATAATATACCAATTCCAGAATATGTCATACTATAGCACATCAATCAATCAACTTCTACCATTCAACAATTATTTAAATTTAATCATTTAAATTTAAATTTAAATAAACTGAGTGAGATTAACTCACCTTTGAATTTTACTTTGCAATCCAAGTCCATCTCGATCATTATCTCCCAATTTTAACCTTGAATAAACATTGGATGCTTTTTATTAACATTCGAATAAGTCGACCATAAAATTTTCGTATATGAATTTAATTATCCAATGCTTTTATCCAGACTGGTAATTTAAATTTTAAGATGATTTCTTTTTTTTTCTTTTCTTTTTTGCCTGTACAAATATGTATACATACGCATATACGGTAAATTGAAAGAGAAGGAATTGCAAATACCTCACTGTTACTGCCGAGCGTCCCTCTCCCTTCAGTCGAACATCGCAACTGCCCACGGCTTCGACCCCTCTTCAAATCGAATCCACACCCCTTATCGACAGCACAGCTCCCTTCCTCCAGGCAACTCGCCATGCCCAAAACTCCACGTACGTCGCGCAACACCACACGCTATCCCACACTCGCCTCCAACGTCTCCAACTCAATCGCATACACGAGGCCGACACCCCTTCCAGTTGCACCCACGCGTTCGCACGACTCTCCATAATCCTAGCCCATCGCGAATTCAATTGCGACTACCAGCTAGCCCCTAACGAAGTCGTGCTTGACGAATCTCGAGTCGAAACTCGCGATTGCAAATTCGATTAGGGATTTTTCTCGAATGTCGCGGCCATTTTTATTTACATACGAACGATTGATTTATAAAGGAAGGAGGGAATTCGCGTTCCAAAGAAAAGAGGGAAGATGTGAATCTATTTTCCACAGTTACGTTTATTTTTAAAGACGTGAAAGCTTCTGAGGCAAGATAAGTAACGTGTAAAATAAAATAACATAAAAATCAAAGAAAAGGTCATACACACGTTGATTTGTTTGGGAAGGAACAAAGTTACAAGTTTTTATTTTATTATTCTCGTTGTGAAAGAACGAAGTCGATTTGAACTTCCTATATAAATTCTCAGTGCGTTTGTAAGTCGTATACTTACACAACAATTCCGTTCAATACGAAATTTGAAATCCGGTAATAATTCAATATTACGGACCGAATGGAATTGGTTTCATCGAATTCCGAGACTGTGCCTCGGAAGGCTATTTTTAAATTCAATTTAAACGATATAAATTTCAAAACTTAACAAACCACTTTTAAATTTGATTTCATCACTTCTATACTCTTTAGTATTATCAATATGAATTTTATGAGCCTTCAAATTATATTTTTAGCAGGTTTAAAATCTCGGGTTTCATATTTTATCCAATTCAAATTATTTAATTCAATAATCTAATTGTCAAATAAATTTTGATATTCGTAATTTAAGTTGATAATTAACCTTTAAATACTTAAAATCAATTAAATATTTCGATTTTAAATGCTCGAAAATTTCGGGTCGTCACATTAAAACTATTGATTATATGTGAAAATCAAATTATGTAGTAGATGCAGGAACGATGAAATTTGACTAGGGTGAGTATAGGATTAAGGGTACAATAAAGTTTAGGATTACTAGGAATAATTAACGTATAATAAAATCTATATTATAATAAAATATATGCTATAATTAGAATTAAAATTTAGCTCTCCAAGGCTAACCTTAGTCGGTCAGTAGCAAGTGGTTGACCGTTAAGGTATAGATGGTCGACCGATTATTAACGAATGGCATATATTGAACTTTGGCTTATGGTCCTGGTTTAATATATATAATAATAGTATAACTATGGAAAATTAGTTCTTACTTTCTTGCTTTTGGTGGCCATGGAACTGAAGCAAATGTTTACATGGACAATTAGACTCAAACATATTTATCATATGGGTGGTTTGATCGCAATGGTGTATTGAGCACACGACACTAACGGGAGGTTCCTCAGTGTAAGCAAGCAAGTTGACCTAGACACTGTTTGTGGATACCCAACACAGTGCATCGTTATGGAACTAAAAAAAAGTTCTTCAGTGTAAGTGGGAAAATTAGCCTAGACACTATTGGTGGATGTCCTGCGTGGTGCATAGTTGTGGCCCTAATGGAGGTTCCTCGATGTATGTGGGCAAGTCATCTTATAACTATTTGTGAATGTCCGGTGCGGTGCGTAGGTAACTTTTCCATTAAAATTGGTTACATAGATGCATAGGGAGGCCCTAAGTCATCGAGGTATTAAGTTCAATGTGAGCCTGGCTACGAGGTCGTCCACTCAATGTGTAAGCATGATATATGTAGTTTTAGTTGGATAATGCCAACCCGATAGTGATAGGAAATTATTCCTTGTGGTTTTATACTAGGCACGATCCTAAATATTATTAGTTGATCCATTATTCGATTCTTGGTTAAAAATATATGCAAACTATTTTAGGTGTAGGTGTAATCAAGACTATATTATGTAAGTTAAGCGATCAACCCTAGGTAAGTAACTCATAAACACAAAATGGACACCCTAAGTCATATTGACTGTAAATAAAGTCAATTTTTTGTTAGACCATACACTAATAAAACAATTCATTCAACAGACTTCTATTTGACCTGCCCATTTCTTTCTTTTTCCTCCCTTAAAGGAGGATAGGCCAGTATATTAGTTGGGCTAGACATAGTAAGTGAAGGAAGTAGCTAATATGTATATGGCCTATGCATTATTGAGACTATTATTTAAAATGTTTATTTTCAGTGTTTATGTTTTATTTCCTTCCGCTGTAAGATCTGAAAGTATAGAATGTTATAATTTTTACCTTATTCTCTACATCATATAATGTTTTCAATTGATGACTCATACTTCTTAGCACGATTTGAGCTTAAAAGTCACTTTAGGCTTTGAATCGGTGAGTCCAGAGGTGCGAGTTGTCGTAGTTGGTATCCGATTTTAGGTTTAGGGCTACTTAGAGATTATGTACATACAGAAAGAGTGTACTTCTATGTTTTAATTTTTTTATAAGACTTTACATATATAGACGCACTGTGATAGCCTAGATTTTGATATCCGATAATTGAATAATTGACTGGTTTTATTCAGTTGAACAAATCAAATTCTGATATCTGGATGAATTTAAAGCTTTGATAATTAAAGGAAGTCTTTGGTTTTAAATTTAATAAAAGATATGTTGTCTAATCTTAATATATGTGTATATATATTATGTAATTGGAAAATTTGTTTTGAAAATTCAAGTTAATAATTTTCAAAACTAGTTAAAATTTATTCTATATTTTAAATATATATATATATATATATTAACAAGAATATATTAGCTTGAGTTAAAATAAGATTTAAATTTTTGGTCATTTCTTTGCTTTTAAAATCATCTTTAAATAACACATGAACATAGTTTATAAATATATATAAGTTTAAACCTTAAATATAAATTAATGTAAACATAACATATTAAAATAAATACTTGTGTAATTAATTTAAAAATGGTTTAAACAATTGTAAATACAATAGTCAAGATTTAAACATTTGTTAATAAATGGACTCATGTAAAATACATTTGTCAGTTATGTATCATTTGAACCAACAGGTGGCAAAAAAAATTTATTTGTTTTAATTTAATTTGTAAATTAATGTAAACAAAGAAAACTCAACCTGGAAATTATCTTCAAAACAGAACACCACAAGGAATCAAACCTGTAAAATTTTCAACCAGAGAAAATTCATGCAAGATAACATGTAAACCAAGCCTGTTATATTTTATCTTCAAACTTGGGAATTCAATCAAAATAAAACGAACCTGAAAGCAAACATCATCAACAAAGGAAACATCAGGACTGCAAAATCAAAATCAAGCAAGCAAACCTGAAGCAATCAAAAGCATTTCAGTCCTCTGCTCTGGGATATTAGGTGAGTAAACAAAACACCTAAAGGCTTAATTTAGTTCAAAACTGGATTTCAGGTGATAAAACTTGAAGTATAATTGTGGGAAAATGTTGTGTGATTGAAATTATGCTTGCATGACTATTTTTGTTGTGTGCATGTCAATAGGTCAGTATGATTGTTCTGTTCAGGCTTTTAATCAGAAAGAAAAAAAAAATCAAGTTCTTCTTTATTGATCTTCTTTAGGATTTAATTTGTAAATAAAATTTGTTTCATTAAATTATAAAAAGAATATATAATGCTTTGAAGTTGAATTTGTAGTTAGGATTCAACAGGAATGAAGAAGTATAGTAAATATGAAACCATATCAAAATCTAAATCAAAATAATTGTTTGTATCAAGTATATGATTGAATTTTTTTTCGAAAATTAGGATTGTTGAGATTCGAATCAAGATTTTTAAGCTTTAGAATCATGAGATATTGTATATTGAACGAAATTTGGATCTCATGCAAATTCTGGTGATTGGCGGCCCTTAAGTGGTCGAAATTCTTACTGAAGCCAGTTTGGGAATCGAAGATGTTGGCAAAAATATTGGAAAAAATTCTGGTTCACCGAGGCGGTGGAGGATGGTCGAAGTAGGGTTTAAAAACTCTGTTGTGTCATCAATGTTTATGGATTTCGTGCAGTAATTATGGTGGATCAGAATGGTGGGCTACGGAGGGGATGAGCGCTGGAGGTCGAGATGGTTCTCTGGTAGGGACGGCAAGGGTGCTCGTGGACCAGGTCGACGGCAGAGGAGATTTTTCGATCGTGTTTTTTTTAGTTTCGATCAAGACTTCGATTTTGGAATTGCCATCGTTTCGATGTTCTGCTTCATCGTGGCGGTTGTGGAGGTAGATGGTGAGTTGGTGAGAACCGGAGAGTTGAATGGCGATGAGTTGTCTTATCGTGCACGTACACGTGTGTACGATTGTCGCTGGTGAAGTTATGATTTAGGTAAGAAGGTTTGTACCGGGTATTGTCTCGAGAATTATGTGGGTTGACTCGAAGTAAGATGTGGAGCGAGTTTTCTCGGGTGCTAGCTGGGAAAAGTTGTAGTGGGCTCGGGTCATTATGGCATTGATTCCAGATTTTTGTTATTTTCAAGTTTTGAAGTAAAGAATCAAGTTTTAAAATTTTAAAACGAGAAAAGTCGATTTTGTAAGTTATGGAAGTAATTGTTTTCAAAGTTATATGATAAACAAGCGTTAAATATATATATAATCTATAAGTTGTTAAAGGTAGAATAAGTGTTTTCTTTTTGTTGCTTATGTTTAAAATTTGTTAAATAATTTTCAAAGATTAAAAGTTTTAGTTAGAGGTTTAGATTGTTTTTAAATTTTAAAATTGATTACCAAATGTTTATTTTTAAATAAGGTTTAATGACATAATTATGTAAATGTATTAAAAAAAATAGTTTATCTTTAAGCTATTAAGATTTTGATTAATTTAATTAATTAATTTATGAAGATAAATAGGGTTAATTAATTATTGTTATTAACTTAAGAATAGTTAATTAATGTAAATGATTTAATAATAAGTAAGGATTTAATTTTCTTAATCAATTAAGGATTTTCAGAGATAAGTAGTTAACTAAGTATTTAATTAATTTTAAATGATTGGTTAATTGTTTGGTTAATCTAGAATAATCACTTAATTATGAATTAATTAAGTATAATTACTTGATAAAGTAATTAAAGGATAATACTAAATGTAATTAAGAAAAGAGAAGTTACGTATGAAAGTAATTAGTGGAAATTACTTATGAAAGTAACTGAATGAAAGTGATTAGTGTAAATCATTTGGGTGATGATAATTAAAGGATAAATTAATATAATTGATTAAAGGGTTAATTAATTAATTAAAGAGCAATTAATTAATTAAAGGATTACGGTTAATTAATGATGTGATTAATTACTCATTAAGGTAATTAATCAAGAGAGTAATTAACTAATGAAAGTAATCAGAGAATAATTACTTAATGAAAGTAATTAAGGATTAATTACTTAGTGTAATTAATTAAGGATTTTTTGATTTAGAAAACTAATCAATGATTAGTTAAATAATGATTATGATTAATTAAGGGATAATTGATCAATGAAGTGATTATGACATAATTATTTTGAGTGATTAGTTAAAGATAAATGTAATTAATATGGATGGAAAAGAGATAATTAATTGGTGTAATTAATTAAGAGTTGATTACTTATTGTAATTAAAGAATAATTAATCAAAAATGATTAATTAAGATAAAATGAGAGGATGATTATTAATTGAATTATAATTAATTAATGTTGAGTAAGCAAGATTTCAAGGTGATGGAAGTAACTAATTTAATATATTTCAGTTAATTAGAATGGTATGGCTAATCAACCTTGTGCATGAATGATAGAATGATATTGGAAGCCTTGGATTAATTGTTACCCTAATATGTGATTCGTGATGCTATATGGTATGATTTGTTTGATTTGAACTGTAATGACGTGGTTATCTTTTGATGATGAGTACCGTGACACCCCGTATTTAAAGTTTAGTTGTTTTTCACTTCAATAACTTGGAATAAGATGACATTGGATTCAAAGAGACCAGAGTCGGGTATTAGTAAATACCCGAAACCACTTTGATTCTTTATAGATTGATAGGTGAATTCAATAAACTAGAAGGGAATGATTTAAGTAAATTGGACCATTTAATCTAAGTTTTTTTGGTACCTAGAAATTGATGTGTAATGTAAGTGATGTCTGTAACGTCTTGTGAAGTTGTAAATAGATAACAAGTTACCCGGGTTTATATAAGTTGTATGATTGTGTATTACATGTTAGATGGGTTTACTCACGCTGGTTTCCAGCCTGACCCTGGTGTTACTTTGATGTAATGCTCGGGTCAGACCGAGTATTACATATTTTCAGGTAAGAACGTTCCGGATCTCAGGAGGCGAGCTGGATGGCAGGAACGTATGGGGTATTTCCGCTGCGATATATTATAGTTTATCTAGGACAGGTTCTTTAAAACTGTCCAGTGATGTGTTTTGGTTGTAACTCTAATGTATAAAAAATATAAGTGTAAACATACAGTTCTCCTTTGTAAAACTATTATCTATGTGATATTATATTTTATCCGCTGCGAATGTGAGATTCTGAGTTTGAGTTTTCTGTTTCTTCTTCTTTCTCTTGCTTCTTTTCACTAACTATCTGGAATTTTCGGGATCAAAATTTCCGGGTCGTTACATTTGGTATCAGAGCGGAAGGTTAAGCGAGAACCTTGGCTTTGTTGGGATTACTCATTAAGGAAAGGGTCAATGGTATCCTAGAATGAGTTGTGTGTATATATGAGAGAGCGTACTTGTTATTTTCTTATATAAGGATTGTAAATGATTTTATTTAAAAATATATTTTGATATATAAAACAATATTTCTTTCTAACAAATAGTAAGGGAATTGGTTGTTAAATTATTGAACTAAATTAAGAAGTAATAGAAATACAACCAAACTGAAATTAAATCTTGAATTTGGGAAAGGTTTCAGGATAAGGATAATCAGTTAATTTATGTAATAAATAAAACTTTATTTAATGAGATTAATTAATGGATAATAATTGGAAATGATAAGTAACGAGGGAGTTACTTAAAGAAGTAACTAGAGGTAAGTAATTTAAAGGACAATTACTTAATGAAGGTAATTAAGAAATAAGTTAATTATCGAATGTGATTAATTGGAATTAATTAATGACGTAATTAATTTAAAGAAATAATAAATAATATTATTTAATACATTTGAATGCAATGGTCCTATTTCAAACAAGAGTTGTTTGAAAATTTAAAGAAATTTGTTTTGAATTAAAAACCAAAGGTGGTTTAAAATTTTAAAGTATAAATTGGTATGTAAAAGAAATTAATATGTCTATATGTGGATATACATAATATCAAAGGTGGTTTGAAATAAACTCTAAATGTTGAGTTTTGAATTTGGAATAAGATGTGATACCCGAAGTGCTAAGTTTTCGAACTTATAAATGGGAAGATTATTAATATGAAGTTTAATTTGAAATGGAAATTCAAATTGGGTAAGGTTGACTGGATCAAGTGAATTGAGTTTAACTGGGAAAAGGTTAAATAAGTTGGAATGATCAACCTGATTAGGAAATTTCAAGATGAAATTAAGATCTAACTTGGAAAGTTAAATGGTTGATTGGAATTGAGAGTTTGTGTGATCTTATTTTGGGATTGACATCTAGAAAATTGAATACGGATGAATATTTTAAAAAAATTGGATAATATTATCCTATTGTTATTAATAATCTTTAAACTATGATTGAATTTGTTAAATTGAATAAGAAATGAAGTGTGGTGATATATATCCATTAATGAGATAGAAGAAAAATCAAACTTTAATTTGAAATTAAGGATATGGAATTACTTTGAATTGAATATCTGAATGATCGAATCTGAAAATTAAACGTGTTTAAGAATTGATTTCAAACTAGAAGATAAAATTGGGCGATAAGTTGAATTTTTAAGATAAAAATTGTTTTGAACTCTTATGATAACTTTGAAATAAGTAAGTAAAGATAATTTAAAATGAAAATTCTAGAAATTTGAGCTCAGAAATTAAATTGTTTAAAAACTTTTAATAAAGGTTAACTTGGTTTAAAGGTTAAACCAACCTTAGTAAATTTAACTCGAATTTATATAATTCGAGATGGTTTAAATTTGAAATTTGAATTGAAATTAGTTCAAATTGAATTTGATTTGAATTAATTGAAATTGTGATTGAAGATGTATAAGTATAAAATTCAAATGGAATTTGAATTGAATTTGGGAGGAAATCAAGAATAATTCAACTTGATTTGGAAATGGAGTTTGAAATTAGGATTAATTCAAACTGGAGTTGAAATGAACTGAAATTGGAACTAGTTCAACTGAAATTTATTTGAATTAGTAGAATTTGAGATCAAGATTGAATAAAGTTAAATTTGGAAAGAAACTGAGTTTAATTCAACTTGAATTGGGGTTGAATCAATTTCAATGGAAATTGAAGTTATTTAAATTAGAATTGGGTCAATTTAAATGGAAGTGGAAATTTAAATTGAATTGATGAGAATGGAGATTGGTAAGTGAGCAATTTTGACTCTGGACTATTTTTTAATATAAATTGTTTTAATATAAACCTATTTTTCCAAGCTATTCATTATATATACAACCTTTCTTTTAAAAGCCAAACTATCTTATACTTGTTTTATAATTATTTTTGAAACTGTTTAACAATTTTCCAACTATTTTACAAAAACTAATTATTATCTTACTATTATTTTGCTATTATCTAAAATTTCTATAATTATTTTAACTATTTTCTAACTATTTGACACCTATTTTACAAACTAGTAATTATTTTCCAACTACTTATCTACTTTTAAATTTTTCAAGCTATTTTCTAAATAAACTGGTCGGAGTGCAAATTGTTATTGGTTAAATACCCAATCGAGATAAGAATAGAGGTGACAATCCAAATGGATTGAAGCAATTGTGAGTAACTGAATGAAAATCAAAGTGAATGTGAACAGAAATGGAATTGATTTGGTTAATAACCAATAAAGATAAATACGTAGGGTGTACGTATGTTATTCTATTCGCATAGTGATTTGATCCAGATTCGAGCACAGAATTTCGAGATAATTAAGTCGATCCGAGTTGGGATTTTTCACTCGATTTTCGACGGCGAACCTGGATATGGATTGTTGATTGGTTTTGGGTATTCTCTGTCATAGTTAAGCTAAGCTATGCAAGGATAATGACGGTTTCTGATCAAGAAACCAGATCTGTGTCCGCACTAGGAAGTCGAGTGGACGATACTAGTTCGGAAGTGAAATTGTGTGGTCGAGTGAGCGATCAGATTGGTATAGCGTACGGATGATATGTGTACATCATATGGATTTGAATGAAAATGATATAGAAAAGAGTAATCAAATTTGAATATTTGATTTTGAGTAAACAAAGTTAAATATCTTTGTTTTATGAAATGAAACTCCCCTTATTGAATCTTTTGCCATAAGAAAAGGGTTTTTGAAAATGTTTGAAGTATAAAAGGAGTTTATACAAGTTTGAAATGATCCAAAGTTTTAAAAATTATATATATCTGTATATATATAAAGGATCTTATGAGGATTTTAGAAAAGGTTTTGGGAACCTTTGGATTTGGAAAGGCTTTTGATTTTTGGGTAAAATCAATATGAGAATTTGGAAAGCCTAGTTTGAGAATTATCGATTTTGGAATAATCGATTTTGTGTAAAGGAGCTTTGTATGAGATCATACTAGGTGCATGATTTAAAGATACTATATGTGTATAGTATAAAATGTTTCGATGATGGCTCTGGGGAAAAAGGCTCCTTTGAAATGAACTTCTCAGAAGTGCCACCGGGTGGTGCTGCCTTGAGCCCTAAGGGGGGTTCTAAAGTTGATCCTGTGAGGAGTCCGGACAAAACTAGTTCCTGGGGATTATGAGTAGAGTATACCATAGCGAAAGTCGTGCGTGCCGCTGAGAGCCAACAGTCTGCGTTTAATTTTATATCGGTAGACTGCGACCTATGGTAACATAGCGAAAGTCGTGTGTGGTGATGAGAGCCAACAGTCTGCGTTTGATTTTATATTGATAGACTGCGACCTATGTAGGAGTGGAGAAGTTTCATTTCGACAGCGAAAACCAGAGGCCGCTAAGAGCCTACGGTTACATGGACTTTTGTTGTGATGGCAACATAACCCTGGAATGTAATTACGATCTGTTGTGGGTACCATGACGTAATCAAGAGGCCGTGGAGAGCTTGTAGTTATATGGACTTTTGCTGCAATGACAACGTAACCCTGGAATGTAACTGCGACCATGGATGGGGGTGATGATTTCCAGAGCATTCTCACCAAAGGTATTTCCTCTATTTTCAAAAATGTTTTCGATATTTTCAATAAAATTATTTTCCAATTGTTTGCACCAAAATTAGGCAACACTCTTCGAAAGTTTTTGAAGAGATAATAAATGAAGAAATCAAATTGAAAATAAGGATTATCTAACAAAAACTCCAAGTCACGGAAAAGTAAATTGCACGGAAGACAATAATTTAGAGTGGTACGGTGATTTGCCTACATCCACTATGAAGTTTTATCACTTTATTAATTGATACTTGAAGATTACAAGTGTTCTAGAGTGAAGTACAGCAGATAATAAGCTTAAATTCGAAATCAGCGGCAGTGATGACGATATGAAGTGATTCTGGCAGCGTCCGGGTTTATCTCTAAAAATTCTCCAATCCCCTTTTTGAATGACCAAGGGCTCTATTTATAGGCATAAGCTACTGATATTCGCTGAAAATTCGGAAGACCACTCCTGGCACGTGAGGGGGCCCACGAGCCCAACCTCAGAAAATTTAAGCCCACTTTGGGATCGATCCGAAGTACGTTCGAATCGATCAAAAATTCATCCAATCGAGGTGAAACTTGGTGTGAACATTCTTCAACATGCATGCAAGCTTCTGTGAAAATTTCGTGGCATTTGGACTTGTAGATCTCGAGTTATGATTGATTTAAGATTGTATTTTCGGTTGATGCGCTCCGTTCGAATCGATTTTCTTCGAATCGATTGGGTCGAATCGATGGCATCACGTGCCCAAGTGATGACGTGGTGTGCATTTCCAGGGTCAACCCGCTCTTTGCTCCGAATCGACTGGGTCGTCTCCACGTTTTTCGCCGCTTCGACTTGGTGGATTCGAGGGAACGGATTCGAGGTATTGATCGTGGCCTATAACAGTTGATCGATACGAAGCCGTCTCAACCGGATGGATTCGAAGCCAGGCACAGGATGGATTCAAAGTATAGTTGCTTTACGGACTCGAGGTACTTTTCCCTGATGGATTCGAAGGAAGGCCATTGGGATGGATACGAAGCTTGGCCACCTGATGGATTCGAAGGAAGGCTATTGGGATGGATACGAAGCTTGGCCACCTGATGGATTCGAACATAGGCTTGACTTATGGATTCGAATATAGGGTTATTCATTCTGCTTTTTATCGACAATAACTTGAGCACACGAACTCGAATCGCCTTGAAATTTGGAACATTGGCTTTCACGGGTTTGCTTGGGGTGTCTCATTGATTGTAGGTCGATCCAGTCTTGAGTAAAATTTACCGACATCCATAGCAGACCTATGCGTTAACGATCTCCAGGACGAACCATCCTTGGTGTCACGACCTTGCCAAAAGGCGGGATAACATTTGCCCCCAAAGTATGCCTTGTGTAAACATGACGTGCTTTGAAAAGCTGCAGCCTCATTAGAACAACTATCACATGTTTCTTGAAAGCCGTACCCAGCATCGCTATAACTGACCGTCGTATGGTAGTGATTAGCTTGACTTTAGTTAACGTTGCGTGTTTGCAAGTCGCTGCCAGTTCAGTTTGTTATCGAATTCAGTATCGATCCTCTCCTGAATCGATTTGTAATTCGAGTTAAAACATCATTTTGATGATTTTTAATGATCACCCTCTTGTATCGATCCTCTCCTGAATCGATGAAAAAGGTTGACAAGTAATTTTTTTATATCGTGTGATGTGTTCATTCTCATCAATGGTTCCCGATGGATTCGAAATGATCCATTCGGATCGATAGTCTTCGAGCCGCTGTGAGTCAATGGTCGTGAAACTGGCACTTCGAACCAATGGGATTTGGCGGCTTCAATTCAGTTTTCGTTAATTGCTTCGTATCGATGAAGCTTCGCATTGACGAAGCCTCGTTGCTTTGATGGATTTGAAGTGTGTTGGATTCGAACGTGATCGTTCGAGTCGATCGGTATTTGACCGGTAGTGATCGGTGAGATTGACCGGGAGGCGAATCGTCATGTTTCCCCTCTAGGATCCATATAAATACGCGAGGCTTGGCTCACTTTCACTTTTTACTTTTACTGTTATTCTGCCTTCTCCTTCGTATCGATCTCCAGACTTGAGAAGAAAAATCTTTCGAATTGATCGAAAACCTTCAACCCTTCAATCATAATCATAACAAATCAGGTAACTAACAGATTAAGCCAAGCTGAGAACGACAAAACTGGGAATCTTCACCCTCATCCTCAAAAAATTTTAAATCAATTTAGGAAGGTTGTGAGATCTGAGCGAAATTGATCGAATCAGGGATGGAGCATGACAAAGTATCGAGGTTTTCTTGGGGAAGGAGAGATCTTGAGGGGTTTCTTTTCCTTCCATCTCGTATTGATCCGAGATGGAGTAGTTCGAGTCGATCCCAATTATGGGGCTTCGAATCAATGCTTGTGAGGTGAAGTGGTTCGTATCATCGATTCGAACTCATAACTCCACGATCGATTCGAAGGTATCGGGCTCGATCGGTCCGAAGTCGTTCTCCTGGGTTGATATGAATGCTCTCCTGATGGACTCAAAGTGCTCCTTCAATTGATACTATGGACATCGTTCCAAGGGCCATATCGATACGAAGCGCATCGAGTCGACCCTTATAGATTCGAAGCACATCGAATCGACCTGTATCGATCCGAGGTCATCGATTCGACCGTCCTCAATTTAAAGAATTCAATATTTCTGACTTGCTCCAAAACCTGAACTACGATCGATTTCGAGCTAAAATTTAACGTAGTGAATTTAGCACACTTGAACACTTGATTTCCGACGAGCTTCTGCCTTGTATAATTGGACTTAACTGTAGGACTGTACATTTTACTGCCTTTTGAAGCTTGTGTTGGAACTGCGACCTAACAAAAGCATAACGGACTTAAGCTTGAGTCGACCGATAGCGTTTGGATGGCATGGTTGTGACGGTCAGCGATGACGGTCATTTCCGGTCTAATTTTTAAAGTTTTGTCGTTCGCGCATTTTGGTTTAATCTTGTGAAATTTTCTTAAGTAACGCATAGCACTTGCACTTCACGGCACATCCATACACTCTATATTGGGGAATGCACGGGCTCTTTATGTACTTAACGTTGCTTTCTGATGAGTTAGTCAGTTATGGAATCTTCGAGCTCCCAACAACAAGAGGTACAGAGTTCGCCTCCTCCTGTGCTTGAAATTCCTGATATTCCTGCCGAAGTAATTGATCCGGCTCCGGACGAATTGTCGGATGCTTTATTTATTGAGAACCCAATCAACTCCATCCAGTCCAACATCTCTGAATCTTTGCTGGGTCGGATATGTTTGAAACATAACCTATCTCCGGACGATGTGTTATTACTGGGAGCCGATGACAGACCTCATAATCTGCCCGAAGGGTATACTGCCTTTTATCGTCATGCTTGTGCGGCCGGAACTCTTCCCCCGTTTAATCAGTATATTAGAGAGATGCTTTCATTCTTAGGAATTGCTCCCTCACAGCTTCATCCTAACAGACATGCGTTGCTGAACAGTGCCTTCATCATATTTATGGATTGTTTCTTTCGCCCGCCACGGCCGTCTGAGATTAGACATATATTTAACTTCAAAAGTAGGGGTGATAGCCCATCTTTTACTTTTCTGGAAGCGGTCAGAAACTGCCAAGTCGTGACCGGGGCTTGGACTAGACTTAGCTATTTCAAAGCCGAATGGTTTTTTGTTCGGTGCCCCCAAGGGTTTGCTAGGCGATGGCTGTCTAGACGTAAGTGTCGCAAGTCTCTCTTGAATAGCTATTCTTAACACTTGTATTAATACTCTGTCCTTCTTACAGCCATCATTTCGAGGCCTGATGGTGGATATTATAAAGGCATCATTCGGAGCTTACAAGGGATCCCGAGCGAATTAAGGCACATCGACTCGGTGTTAACTGACGATGACTTAAGGATGCTGGGTTTAATAGAGATGAACCAGAGCATTGTGATTGAGGGGTTGGCGAAACCGGCTTCGAAGATAAAGAAGAAAACAGTGAAAAGAAAACCCGGCATAGTAATAAGAGAAGCGAGCGATGATGAAAGGACGCCCACAGATATCAAGCTAGCGGCTGATCTTTCCCGAATAGAAGAGAAGCGGAAAGGCAAGGTTGTTGTCCATAAATTTAAGAGACGAAAGTCTGTGGTTGTATCTCGTTTAATCCCCGGAATTACTATCTCTGACGCTGCTCCTTGTCAATCAGGAGATGCTTTTAGAGGACTGGATGACATTCCCATCCCGAAGTACGTATCTCTCCACCACGAGTCCGGGTTGGATGAACTCCGGAAAGCGTTAGAAATAAGCGAGCCTTTACCCGTTAGTGCAGTCGACACTTCTGGTTGGTCGGGGGTTTTTCACATTTGCATACACTTTCATAACACTACATGACTTCCGCATAGATCGTATTTCTTTCACCTGGTGTTTAACTGAGTTGCTCCTCTTTTGCAGGTGCTATGTCTGGCAGTCAATCTACACTAGACAGACTCCGAAGAGTGCATCATCCTTCGTCGTACTATGAATCTCGACGTGGGGACTCCGATCGCGATCGCGAACGGAGGTATCATGGCCAAGAATATTATGCAAGGGACTATCCCCGTAGTTACTCTAGTCAAGAGCGCTCGGACAGAGATCAGAGATACCGTTCCCCTTCTCGCTCTCCTCCACCACCCCGAAGCCATATTCATGTATCTAAGCCTCTGCGACAGCAACCGTCTTCACAGGTTTCGAGGCCTGAGTCACATCGTTCTAGGACTGAGGTTGTTACGACCACGGCTGTGGAGGAGGCTCCTATTGAACCATCCGGTGAAGGGGCTATTAGACTTGCTCAATTGAAGAAGGACTTTCCAGAAATTTGCTTCGATGCTTGCATCTTCCCTCCTAATCTTAAAAGAATTCCCGAAGACGCTATGACCACAGCACTTAGTTATACCCGCGAATTCTATGCTCGGTACAAGGAATGGTATAAGGCGGCCGTTAAAGCTTCAAAAGCAGCCTTTGATCGGGCCAAAATTATTGAGAAACTGGAAGCTAACTTGGCTCATAAGAACCGTATCGTCGATATACTTCAATCTAAGGTGGAGTCCTCCCGCAGGGCCGAAGTTGAATCGCTAAAAAAAGTCGATGAGACATCAGTTGAGATGGCAAAGATGCAACATGCACATTGCACTTTAGTAGAAGACTTGGGCCATCGATACAAAAATGTTGAGGCCGAGCGGGATGCGACAGTTAAAGAACTGGAGGAGTTAAAGGCCAAGTTTGCCAACATAAGCAAGGAAAAAGATGATGCTAATACGGCCGCTCAAGAAGCGTGTGAGCAAGCTGTGTCTCTTAACGGAACTCTTCCCCTGTTTAATCAGTATATCAGAGAGATGCTTTCATTCTTAGGAATTGCTCCATCACAGCTTCATCCTAACGGACATGCGTTGCTGAACAGTGCCTTCATCATATTTATGGATTGTTTCTTTCGCCCGCCGCGACCGTCTGAGATTAGACACATATTTAACTTCAAAAGTAGGGGTGATAGCTCATCTTTTACTTTTCTGGAAGCGGTTAGAAACTGCCAAGTTGTGATCGGGGCAACACTCTTCGGAAGCTTTTGAAGAGATAATAAATGAAGAAATCAAATTGAAAATGAGGATTATCTAACAAAAACTCCAAGTCACAGAAAAGTAAATTGCGCGGAAGACAATAATTTAGAGTGGTTCGACGATTTGCCTACGTCCACTATGAAGTTTTATCACTTTATTGATTGATACTTGAAGATTACAAGTGTTCTGGAGCGAAGTACAGCAGATAATAAGCTTAAATTTAGAGTGCCCTAAATTATTGGCCATTCAAAAAGGGAATCAGAGAATTTTTAGAGATAAAGCACGCCCGGACGCCGCCAGAATCACTTCATATCATCATCACTGCCGCTGATTTCGAATTTAAGCTTATTATCTGCTGTACTTCACTCTAGAACACTTGTAATCTTCAAGTATCAATCAATAAAGTGATAAAACTTCATAGTGGACGTAGGCAAATTGCCGAACCACTCTAAATTATTGTCTTCCGCGCAATTTACTTTTCTATGACTTGGAGTTTTTGTTAGATAATCCTCATTTTCAATTTGATTTCTTCATTTATTATCTCTTCAAAAACTTCCGAAGAGTGTTGCCCAATTTTGGTGCAAACATACTCCACGCTTGCATATTAGATTTTGGAGATAATTGGGTTGACCATATCTATTTAGTAGAATTTATCTACAATAACAACTTTCCATCGAGTATCGATATGACTCCTTTCGAAGCATTATATGGAAGAGTGTATCGTTCTCTATCTTATTGGTTAGAGACATGAGACAAATATATGCTTGGGCCAGATTCTATTAGAGAAGCTTCATAAGAAATAGAAGTACTCAAGCTAAGGATGAAGGAAGCCCAGAACAAGCAGAAATCCTATGCGAATAAGAGGAGAAAGGACATGGAATATGTTGTAGGAGATCTTGTTTTTGTGCGAGTATATCCACTGAAGAGAGTATAGCAATTCAATAATTCTGGGAAGTTAGCTCCATGGTTCATTGGAATGTATCATATTACTGAGTGCATTGGTGCTATGGCATATGGTGTTGTTCTACCTAATCATCTATCTGGAATACACGATGTGTTCCATGTATCTCAACTCTATAAATGTCTTAGGGATTCCAAGCCGGTATTAGAGCATTTCCAGATAGAAGAACTCGAAATTTCTCCTGACCTGACTTATGCTCAGATGTCAGTACATATAGTGGCAACAAAGGTTAAATGACTTAGAAATAAGGAGTTCCATTGGTTAAGGTAGGGTAGTCTGAGAACCCCAATGATTGTACTTGGGTGACTCGCGAGTATATGCCAGGATTCATCATGAGTTATTTCCAGAGGCATGAGTCTAGTAAATTTTTTTATTTCCTTGATAATTCATTAAATTATAATTAGATTAATTATTCAGGTCAGAGATTCCTTCTAAATAATTAATCTAATTAAAATTTAATGAATTATAAAAATCTTTTGCCTTAAGTTTGTATATTATAGGTGTAATTGTCTTAGGGGGGGTCTGCCACTTAAGCATGTCCCTCTTTTGCTTTAAATTTGTATATTATGGATCACGCAATGATCCTTGCCCCTGTCAGTTAAATTTTCAATCCTAGTTTTAACTTTCCGTATAAGTTACTTGACCCGTCCTCTATGTGAACTATGTTTTGAATAATGGCCACACACTCAAACACTTTTGCAATTTGATTTTTCATCCCTGTCAGTTCAACTTTTTAGGCGTCCTATTGCATGAAAATATAGACCAGCATTTCATAATTGGAGAAAGCCTTCTTTCTTTCATTTTTTCATCCCTGCCCAAGCATTTTAGTGTGTCATTTTGAATTGTATCCAAGTCAGCCTGTTGCTCTGAAAATTTTCGTCCCTGCCTATATTGCATATACCTATTTCTATCAGCCTAACTTTGCGTAGAAATATATATATATAAGCTATAAATGCCTGCACATGTTTGTAACTTAGTTTGACTTCGTATGCATATATAAGTTTACTTGCCTTGACTTTGTCTTTTTTTATTATCCATTACTTTAAACTATTGACTGCTCTTTCAATTTTCGCTTTGATTTTCGTTCTTTTCCTATTGCCTATGAAACATATTTTTATTTTATAACCATACTATAAAACTTAAAATATCAATTTGTACATATTTTATTATATAGCCTAGTTATGTATATTAGTTTCAAAATGACTACACATACTTTTCAACATAATGCACTACTGACTAAATAAAAATTTGAAATATCCTATGATAAAGTACCACTTACTTTAACAAATGAATTTTATTACAAGCACCATACAAAATGAGTAATCAAGTAGCTTCAAATTTTATTTAAAAGGAAAAATCATTCACTTTTCCTTTTTCTTCTCAGTTATTTTAAACAAATAAAAAGATTTTAAAAATCTTTTATTTTGTTTATTATGGAATAAGATTTTCTTGGATTTCATGCTTTTCTATGAAACAAAGAATTTTAATAAATGATTGAATTATCGGATTGGATGGGACATCTCGTATAATTCTTTTGATTATTATCATAATTTGTTAAATAGACTTTGAGTGGAATTTACTAGCTTTTAGTAAATGCTTGAATTTACTATCTGGGATAGGAAAGTTAGTTAAATTCTTATGATTGCTTGAGTGACGGTAATTAACACTTAGATTTATATTATCTTAGTGTGTTTGGATTTCAAGCCGATAGATCCTCAAGAAATGATGACTCATTTTTCATCAATTTACAAATCGATGCATTCTTAGATTTGGGTATGCAGACCTATTTTGGAGGTTTAGGTTTGTTATGTTAAAACACGGCTGCCCTTTCGTCCCTTGGGCACGTGTTATATGTAGGCCTATCAATTTATTTTGTTTGCAGTAGACAATGTTTGCCTATTTTGTGGGTTTAGGTAAATTTGCATGGTAGTCCATTTTGTGGGTTTAGACCATTACACTATGTGGTATGGTCTTTTTGGTTTAGTAGGCTACATCAGTTTGTTTGGTTGTTAGACTCCATGTCGCTATTTTGAAACTAATAGTCGACTACCATTATTATTTAATCAGTAATGATTATTTCTTTAGAGATTTTGGGATGGATATTTAGTATCTTTTGACTCTAGAGAATTTTGAGTTGTTATCACCGTATTTTTATGATAGCCCATTTGAGACTTGATATAAATTTATGAAATGGTGATTTGATTTGATATGCCACATTTTGGTCATTTGTTCTGGCATATTTTATTATGGCTTATTCAGTTCTAAGTCATATGTTTATGATATCAACATCTCACATTTTTATTAGATATAGTCTGACCCGTTTATTTTAAAATACTCGGGTCAGGCTAAGATTCAACAAGTGCAAGGACTCGTTGACTTCTGAATTTTGGGATAGCATTAAAGTAGACTATTTTGACTGTTTCAGTTTACTTCATATTTGTATATATTAACATTAGGAGTTATGTCATGTATATTATTTAGTAGTCGTTAAGTACCTGATATAGTACTTTTGGACATGATATATATATATATATATATATATATATATATATATATATTATATGGGTTCAGTGTTGATATTTTATAGACTCGCATTCTATTATGTATATTATGTATATTTTTCTGCTGTATGACTTTGATTCTATTTTTTCCATATTATATACTATTCTAGATATTTTTATTCTCTTTTTTATTACTTTGTAACAATATTGTACACGTCAAAATTTTCAGTTCAGATCCTCAAAAGGTAATAAAGACGTGTCCGTGTTAGAACAAAGATATATTCACATTCGATGGCCCTTAACTAGCGGTATTCTCTATGTTATTAGACGACATTGCATGTGATGTTCTTTAATAATATGGGTATAATGGTGGGGCATTTTAGCACTTCTTACTAATGAGAATTTATGAGTTTATAATCTTTTGGAAGAGGGTCGTAGCATTGGCTACGTCCTCGTAGCTGGTGATGAAGATGATGATGGTTCTTCATCTAAAGATGGAGATGAAAACCAAGAAGTGACCCAGTCCCAAGTCCTATTGTGGAAACTGAGGAGATGTATAAGCGTGTTGAGGAAGGAAGAAGTGGTAGAGGTGATGATGCTAATATTGGTCATGAGTCCTCCATCGATGAAGGTGGTGGGGACCAAGCTTTTCTTCTAAAGTAACGACCCAAAGTAAGATCGTCTCGTTGCGAACTCCTACACAACCTCCATAGCCATTATAATAGATGAAACTCCCATTCCGCTTTTTGAAGATATTTATGGGAATCTTAGCTCGATTCCATACGAGTTTGGTTCTTATGGTTCGGGCAACATTAGTATCAGGGATATTGGACCCCCTATCCATCTACCGAATGATGTGCTAAACACTCGTGTGAGGGAGATTACCCACATTAGCAGACTCCAAGCTTATAGTCCATGGGGGGATCTAGGACAAACACACATGACACTGCACTTTGTTTAGTCTACGTCATGATTTTACCTTGTTAGGTTTAACACGTTCTCGCTTCATTTGATGGTTTAATGGAGCGTAGAGGGATGTACGATACCGTTAAGAGCTAAGGGAGCAAGTGTAGGGATCATATAGTCTTCCACATAGCTCCTCTTACTACTTTAATTCAGGAAGGCGTTTTGGCCGAGACTACCAGAGCCAAGATAGAAGCCACATATCTTATGAGTCGTCTCCATGCCACAGTGTGGATATACATTCTTCAAAAGCCGATCGCGCACCATTTGTTAATGTACCATGTGCTCCTGTCTCCGTCCCTTTATCGATAGAGTTGATGGCATCCATCCATGTGCAATGTCATAGTGAGAAGACATCAAGGTCTATCATTTCAAACCCTCCTCATTCAAGGCCTGATAAGAGGATGGTCCAACCAGAAAATGATATTGCTTCCAATACCCACATAGATGCTTTGCAGTGCACATTCCCTAAACTCTTTCTCGATGACGTCGAGTTTATTCTCAATTTAAAGGAAAATTGTAACGACCTTGATTTTAAGACTAGTCAAAATCACTAAAAACCCAGCCATTCTAAAACAAACAAATGAAGACTACCTAAAGACATATCATAATCTGATAAATATATGACACTATTAATGTATAAGACATAATTTTAATAATACAACTTATCAGAGTAATCATTTATTCTATAAGGTGCACTTTAATACATACCAAACTCAAGTACTATAAAACTACCGTTGCACAACTCTGACGTTAGAGACAGCAGTAGTCTTTCCTGCAAACTCAATAAACATGTCAATGCAGAATAAAATGGAAAGCAGGAAAGACACATCAACACATGATAGGTAGCAAACAATAAACATGAAAATGTTATATTATTATTGGGGCTGCATCACTACCACCTGTGACTGCCTATGTACCCCTACCTAATTAGGTACATATAAATACAGGATCAAGCCAAGGTAGTTCTCCTACCATAAATAGGACTCAAGGAACCTGCGATGCACAAACATACATGAAATTTCCAAAATACATAGCATAAAACATGCAAATGTATCTTTCAAATCTACCCACCTAGGCTTAATCGTTTAATTCTATTTGAAAAGATAAATTTAGAGCTAAATACCAAGGTTTTTCCTCTATTCAAAATATATTTTCAAAAGTCCTTCAAAAAGGAATATATCAAAACTAGACCTACCATGATAAGGAGGTGGCACCCCTACCAGGAATGATATGACTCTAAAATAATAAATGGAGCCTCCAGTGGTATTCTGGTACCTCCTAAAATCAATAGAGTAAATACACCTGGCGAGTCCCAAAATAAGAAAACTCCCAATCGCCCTTACTTTAGTCATTCACCGTAATAAATACAAATATTTATAAAACAATTTGCAAATATTTATTGGAATAAATTCCAACTCCTATCGAAATAATAATATTTCTCAAATACTTCAAATCATTATATTACTATTTCTTTCCACAATCATTTCGAAAATTCTTTTTGAAACGATTTCAAAACCAAAAGGATTTAAGTTCAAATAAAAGATAGTTTTATACATATGTTTTTAACAAAACATTTCAATCAATATTTATTCCTAAAATATTTTCTTTTAAAATAATCTATTAAGCAAAACTGTGATATCCCGGAATTTTTGACAATATCTATTTAATAATTTGTATTAAAATTGAAATTGATTTGATAATTTTTGTCAATAAAATTTGAATTGATTTAAAAATCCTCTTTAATAAATATTTAATTGGTAGATTTTATCTTTTAAATTGGTTTCTATTTATAATATAAATATATAGTTTATATTGTAAATAGATTAGCTTTGTTTTAATTTTAATAAATAAAGCATATTTTCTAGTTCTAATATTTTTAGTAATTTGAAAATTTGTTTTTATTTAATATAAAGCTTTTCAAAGTTATTAAATAAATAATCTTGGTTTAAATTTAATAAATGAATCTTGATTTCAAATTCTAATATATATATATATATATATATATTAATAATTTGGAAATTTTGATTTAATTGAATATTAAGTTTTTCAAAGCTATTTAATAAATAAGTATATGATTTTAAATTGTTAAGAAAGATGTTTAAATGTTTAAAATGATTTTGGCTAAAGTTTTAAATTTAAATTAATTAACAAAAAGGGTTTGTTTTGTTTCTTTGTAAAATATAGCCTAATAAAATAAGTAATTTATAAGTAAAGAAATAATTTCTTTTATAAATTGTTTAAAATTAGCAATTAATTATTTTCAAACAATAATAAATATGTGTTATCTTTATAAGTAGATTTTAAAGAAATTTAGTTATTATTTTCAAATTTAATATATTGTTAATTTTAAATTGGGTTTTTGAATTTAATTTGAATTTGGACTTGGATTTAAAATTTAAATTCAAAAGTTATATTTTAAAATATTTTAGATTTAAAAATATGTGTGTAATTTGTTTTGTTTTGTTTTATTTCCTCTAAGGAAATTCATATACATATGTAGATAAGCATTTATAAATAATAAAGTAAGTATAAAACCCTTTATTAACATTTCAAAATTAAATAAAATTACTTAAGGGACAAGTGTATGAATATTAAGACACATGAGAACAAATGTTATTTAATAAACTAAGGGAATTGAAAAATGTTAAATTTTTATACAAGTGTCATTTTCAATTTTGTATTTTATTTTATTTTTATTTAATCATACCTTCATCTTATAAAAATGCCTCTTCTCTTTAATTTATTTTTCCTTTTCAAAATCAAAAGTTAATAAATTTAAGGCTTGAACTCAAAACAAATCTGAAACTTTCAAACTCAAATTTATACTCTTCATATCAAAATCTAAATCCTTGAAAATCAATTCCCTGTAAATCTAAAATTTCAACCTGTTTATTTCTCAAACCTGAAAATCACTTCCCTGTAAACAAATCTTCAAAACCAAAATCAGTTACAAACTCCTCATATCAAAGATTAAATCCCTGTAAACAAGTCCTCAGTTTAAAAATGCAATTCATTTCCCTATAATTCATTTCAAATGCAAAACCCGTTCTCATGAAAAACAAACTCCTCACATCAAATCTATAGCCTGCCATTTTGAAACAAAAAGCAAATCCGCACATCTTCAAACCCACGGCAACTGCAGTTTCAAAACAGGCCTGCCTGCATTCATTCTTTCAACTTGGGTATCAAAAGGAAGTCTGCAATTCAAGTTTTAAATTCAAAACAAGTTGAATCTGGAAATCTCTGGAGTTGTCTGCAAGTTTTTAAAACAAGCAACTTAAGTTTTAAACTGAAATCAAAGAAGCAAAGACATTTAGTCTTCAGTAAATTCAAAAGCTTTTCAAATGGAGGCTCTGTCTTCTTCAGAAATAGGTGAGTAACTTTTTAAATTTAAAATTTAAAATTGGTTGCATTCTTGTATATTGAAATGATTAAGTATTGCATGTGTTTATAAGTGAATGTCTGATGTGAATATGTAATTGTGTGCATGTTGTTTATAGTTGCTCTGTTCTGATTTGTTTTCCAGGCTCATATTCTTATTTAAAATCCTTATCTTTTAATTAGTTTCAGATAGGATGTAATTTATAAATCAAAGCTGTTTGATTTATCTTAGGTTAATATTTAAAAATTTTAAGTAAAGTCAAAAATGAAGCTTGTTGTCTCTGGAAACATAAAATCAACTGTGCATGTTAAAATTTAGTAAAACTCAAACCTTGTAATTTATAAATTCAGTATCATAAACTGAATACATAAACAAAAATATGATTTTTAAAAAAAGAATTATAGTTTTTAGGTTAGGGGTGAAGGTGCAGTTAAGAGATGAACTGAAAATGAACTTTTGAGGTTTCCTAGTGATTTATGTATCTGGAGAGGATGGGTTTCTTCATGATGATGGAGGGGTGATCAGAGATGCTAGGAAAAATATTTGATGGTGATGAAAATCATCGGGGAAGATGCAGCTATGAGATTCCTTTTAGAACCATAGTTTTAGCCGTGTTTAGAATATTGATCACCATAGCTTGCATTGTAGATCGAGTGTTTTAGATCTTTGGGTAGTGGAAGCTTGGCCGTAGTTGAAGTCAATGCCAGAGTTCAAGGGGTCACGGTGATCGGAATTGGGTTGGCGAATCATTTCCAAGTTTTGGGGTTGGTGATGATCAGTTGTTCCGGGTTTTGGAATTGTTGTATTTTGATTTCTGAGTGTTGGACACGATTTGATGATCGCGGTGGGTTGCTGAGTCGATTTCTGATGTATTGCGGTCATCGTTGATGATCAATGGTGGCCGGAGCCACCATGTATATGCACGGTGAAGTGACTGTCCGGTGATGTTTGGGTTGAGTTTCTAAAATAGAGGAGGCTACTCAAGTTGCTCGAAGTTGTGGGGTAGTTTGCTCGGCAAGTTTGGTTTTAGACTCGAAGTACGTTGGGGGTGTCTCGGATTTTTACCTTGGTTACTGGTTTTAACAAAACCTGTACTGTTTGTTTTAAAAAAAATTAAAACTGAAGATTTTAAATGAAGCAAGAGTTTTGAACTAAGTTTTAAATCAAAGTTTGAAATTCTAGAATTCAAGTTTAGTTTTAAATCTCAGTTTTAAATAAAAAAATAATAATAAAGTTTTAAACTTGAAATTGTTAAATTACTTTAAAATGGTAAGTAGTTTGAATTTTTGAAAATGAAGTTTTAAAATGTGAGTAAGTTAAGTTACAGTTAACACTTAATTAATTAAATAATTAGAGATCAATTAATGGATAATTAAAGATAAATTAATTTGTAATTAATAATGGTTAATGTAAGTTAATTACTTAATGGAAGTAATTAAAGAATGGTTAATGAAGGTCATTAACTTAGGATTATTTAATAATTAATTAATGTGGTTAATTTTAATAATTAATTAGATTAATTAATTTATTGATAATCATTTGTGAATTGTTTAAGTGTAATTACTTAATGGAAGTAATTAATTACTTTATGAAATTAATTGAGTTTAATGCGATTAGTTTGAATTAATTAATTAAGTTTAATTAATTTTAAACACTGAATGATTTGATGATAATTACTTAATGTAATTAATGGATTGGAATTACTTAGTGAAGTAATTAATTGGTAATTACAGGATGTAATTAATGGAAGATGATTTAAGAATGGAAGTAATTTGGATTAAATTACTTTGAAATTAATCAAGGGATTAATTAAGAAATTAATTGAGGAGTAATTAATTTATTTTAATGAAGTAATTAAGGTTAGTTAATTACTGAATGTGATTAATCGGGAATGATTAATAATTATGGTTTAATTAAGAATAATTACTTAAGGCAATTAATTTAAATAAAGTAATTAATTAAAAAGTAATTAGGGATCATTCATTAATATAATTAATGATGTAATGAAAGATGATTAATTAAGATTAATTAATTAATGATAAGTGATTAAAGGTAATTAATTAATGTAATTAATTAAGGATTAATGTAATTGATTATAGTTAATTTATTAATTGAAGTAATTACTGTAAGGGGTTAGGAATAATTGATTTGAAAAATTAATTAAGGGACAATTACTTGAATGTAATTAAGGATAATTAATCAAGGGTGATTAATTAAGGTGGATAATTTGATAATGATTAATTGATTTGTAATCAAGTAAATGGTTATGTAAGAAAGATTTAAAATGATGAAGTAATCAATTTAATTCACTTTAAATTAATTAGAGATGGAAGTAATTAATTTAATTCATTTTAAATTAATTATAGTGTGATTAAGTAAATCATTGCTTATTCATGGATGAATAATATTGGTTGCCTTGTATGGTTGAGATCTCAGAAATGAGGTAAGTAATGCGATGTGACATGAATGCTTTGGTTGCATTGTGATGATAATATGGATTATCCATTTTGGTGATAGTATGGATTATCTGTTTATAATGATAATATGGATTATCTGTTTATGATGATAATGTTGATTATCCATTGTGATTTGTGAGTTATTTATATATGTGTATATAGATAATTGAATTGAATTGTTTTAAACTATAAAACAACTTGGCCTAAAAAGACACGTTTTGGATTTCGATGAGACCGAGATCGGGTTTCCATATTTGGATATCCGAAAACCACATCGATCCAAATTAACGATAAGTCATGAATCTCAAGTGAAGACGAAGACTCAGAGTGCAAGGGTTATCGTCGTTAATTCTGAGGGTGATTCCAAAATGAGTGTAACAAGATAATGCCTTCGGTTTCGTTTGAACCCGGAACGAACTTGTATGGATTGAATGCTTTCAGAACATCGTCAAGTGGACGATGAGCATTCTAAGTGATGTGTTCTATAAAGGTAATCGTAGCCTCAAGCCTCATCAACCGGGAATGGCTAAAACAGGGGTGGTGCAGGAAGGCTAAGTTGGTCATGCCCAAGTAGGATGAGATTTTCCCCTGTCTAGAGGTCCCTTTTATTTCGGCTGTGTGGACAGTTGTGAGCTCCAACTGTTGGGGTTGTCTTGTTCGGGACTGTCCAGTAAGAGATGGTTCTGGCCTTGTGTCACAGGGGAGTTAGGGTGGCTCCTCGGTACGTTGATCTAGGCTACGTACTGTGACGGGCGGTACCCTAGTAGCCCTGCCATTGTATGGAATCCAAAATCCAATAAGTGCTCTCGGTTTTGATTGTATTACCCACTTTTGTGGCTAGTAGCTGGAATTTAATAAATGTAACAATTTCGGCTATTTCATATTTACTTGAAAACCCTAGACCTATTATAATATCACTGGATTTCCTATCAAATGTTTTGGTTAGCGTAAGGTAAGAACTTTTCCATGTTTATGTGTGGGAAGTCTTGCGTGATACCTTTCTTTTCAAAAGGTTTTTGAAAGTTAAGCAACCTTAACCTATTACTCACACCAGACCCATGCCTGACCCGGAGTTTATCTTTTGTTTTCTTAAACTCTTGGGTACTCAAATTTTTACGAGTAGCCAAGGGATTTAGGTTAGCTTTGACGCATTCTGGAGGAGCAATGGAGCAGGAGGCTTCTGCGTGTAGATATATAGTGTTCCACTATGTTGGTTTCTCTAAGTAGTTTCCTTGTATGGTATTGAGTTGTATAACTAGACAGATGTTTATAACTGTCTAGTATGTGATGTGTAATCTGTGTAACTTTGATAATGGTTGTAAACTATGTAATATTTATGTTATTAATATATTTTATTTGTTCCGCTGTTAAGATTCTGTGTTCTTTCTTCTTTCTCTTCTTTCTTTTCTCTTTTCTATCCCTTTCTTTCTTCAAGATGATGCGATTTTCTGTGGTGAGAAAGTCGGGTCGTCTCAGTTGGTATCAGAGCGCTAGGTTGAGTGAATACCTAGGCTTTGGAGTGGTGTCTATCTTGAGAGAGCATATTTGTAATTTTAAGTATTTAAATATATTTATTTCTGCCTATTTGTTGGGTTACCTGTTTGGGTTTTCCAATATAAGTTATAAAGGTAGATGGGGTAGTGGTGTGTATAACACGACAACCATTGGTTGGAGTTTGAATGTTTGTGGTTGGAAGTGTATTTGTTAAGACTGTAGACCTAATACTGTCTCGAGTGAATTTTGCAGTAGTATATGGATTTCATCGATCTCTGAAGGAAACCTATTAAGGTTCGGAGTCTGTTTTTGAAGTTGGATGAGTAAAGTTTGGATCTGTCAGGTTAGGCAGAAGTGAGTGATGGTATCTTGATACCTCAGGAAGTAGTAGCTGCGTGATGAAATGCAGTGACTATGGATGTTCCCGAAGATATTTCTTTAGAACAAGTTAGGGAAGTGAGTCTTCTTCGATGTTGTGGCTGAGTTGAGGATGGTATTTTTGTTTGGTTTGAGGTCCGAGTTTCTTGAAGAGCTTTGGATTACGAGATCTTTGGCATCTGTGGCAGCTGTGCAGCTTGGAGTGTTCTCTGTGTCGGCAGGAAGTCTTCTGGATTAGCAGTTTTTCTGAAGGAGGAGTTCGAAAGCAGCAGAGTGGACCCATTTCTTCGATGGATTGGCTAGATAAGTGTAAGCTTTTCTGTTTGGTAAAGGGACAACGGTTTTCTTTGGATATGTCTGGACTGATCGCAAAAGTGACTTGCGATTGTTTGAGTTTTCTCTTGGGTTATCAGAGTTTTTTTGGATGTCTTCGGGGAAGTCGGAGGTTTGTCCGCATCTAGAGATTGAGATTCCTAATCGGCTAGGATTCCAGGAATGGTACCGGTGGTTCAGTCTAGTCGAAGGATGGTTCTTAGGGATAGAGTTTGATGAACCAGCTCAGGTTTTGGAGGAACTTCTGAGTTTTATTTATGGATCTGTTGAGCCATGTTTCTGGGATGCGTTGTCTAGTTTGTGCTCGTGTTCTTCATCAGCATTTCATCTACTTCGGATCAGATTTGTGCAGCGGAAGCAGTTTGGAAGTGCATCTGCTTTTCTTTTTCGGACAGGAGAAGTGAGTTTAGTCTTCTGATATTTGAGGAGTAGAGTTTGTGTTCCTGGATTTTGGTTGATCTTGAGAAGATCATTTTGTTGAGTTGATTAGTTTTGTTTGTTTCTAGAGGCATCAGCAAGGGTTGAGCTGATCAGTAAGGATGTAGGCAGCCCATGATCGTTCGAAGAGTTTTGTGGATTAGAGATGAAGGAATTTGGATTCTGGAGTCGGAGATTTGATTTTGGATAAGTTTTCTCCGATCAAAGGGAGCTATAAGATTTGGGTAAGATTGGAAAGCTGGCTCCGTGGTGTTTTGGATCTTTTCTGAGTGCTTGTGAGAATAAGTGATTGATCTACCGGATTGAATTGCCAGTTTGGACAACTGGGATTCGATGAGTTTCACGTATCCCTGAGGGAATACGTTTATGATCTATCTCTGGTTTTGGAAGCAGTTCGGGAGTTTTGGTTGTTGATTCAGACTCGTCTATAGTCTGATATCCTGTTGAGTTTTGTAGATATAGATGACTAGGAGTTCTGTAGCTTAGTAGTTTCGATTGTTTGGATTTTGTAGAGCGAGTATCCCAGTATTTATACTTGGGGAAACTCGAGGAAATTTTATCCAGAATTTTGTCTGGATAACTAAATTTGTTTGATTGGATTAATTGGTTGCTATGGGTGTTAGCATATGTTTGATATATGCTTGTGTTTAAAAATTAAAATCTTTAATGAGATTATCAAATTACCTTTGTTTTAAATTTCGAGGACGAAATTCTTTTAATGGGGGAGGATTGTGATATCCCAGAATTTTTGACAATATCTATTTAATAATCTATATTAAAATTGAAATTGGTTTGATAATTTTTGTTAATAAAATTTGAATTGATTTAAAAATCTTCTTTAATAAATATTTAATTGGTAGATTTTATCTTTTAAATTGGTTTCTATTTATAATATAAATATATAGTTTATATTGTAAATAGATTAGCTTTGTTTTAATTTTAATAAATAAAGCATATTTTCTAGTTCTAATGTTTTTAGTAATTTGAAATTTTGTTTTTATTTAATATAAAGCTTTTCAAAGTTATTAAATAAATAATCTTGGTTTAAATTTAATAAATGAATCTTGATTTCAAATTCTAATATATATATTAATAATTTAGAAATTTTAATTTAATTTAATATTAAGTTTTTCAAAGCTATTTAATAAATAAGTATATGATTTTAAATTGTTAAGAAGGATGTTTAAATGTTTAAAATGATTTTGGCTAAAGTTTTAAATTTAAATTAATTAACAAAAAGGGTTTGTTTTGTTTTCCTTTTAAAATATAGCTTAATAAAATAAGTAATTTATAAGTAAAGAAATAATTTCTTTTAAAAATTATTTAAAATTAGCAATTAATTATTTTCAAACAATAATAAATATGTGTTATTTTTATAAATAGATTTTAAAGAAAATTTAGTTGTTATTTTCAAATTTAATATATTGTTAGTTTTAAATTGGGTTTTTAAATTTAATTTGAATTTGGACTTGGATTTAAAATTTAAATTCAAAAGTTATATTTTAAAATATTTTGGATTTAAAAATATGTGTGTAATTTGTTTTATTTTATTTTATTTCCTCTAAGGAAATTCATATACATATATAGATAAGCATTTATAAATAATAAAGTAAGTATAAAACCCTTTATTAACATTTCAAAATTAAATAAACTTACTTAAGGGACAAGTGTATGAATATTAAGACACATGACAACAAATGTTATTTAATAAACTAAGGGAATTGACAAATGTTAAATTTTATACAAGTGTCATTTTCAATTTTTTATTTTCATTTATTTTTATTTAATCATACTTTCATCTTACAAAAATGCCTCTTCTCTTCAATTTCTTTATCCTTTTCAAAATCAAAAGTTAAGAAATTTAAGACTTGAACTCAAAACAAATCTGAAACATACAAACTCAAATTTAAACTCTTCATATCAAAATCTAAATCCTTGAAAATCAATTCCCTGTAAATCTAAAACTTCAACCTGTTTATTTCTCAAACCTGAAAATCACTTCCCTGTAAACAAATCTTCAAAACCAAAATCAGTCACAAACTCCCCATATCAAAGATCAAATCCCTGTAAACAAGTCCTCAGTTTAAAAATGTAATTCATTTCCCTATAATTCATTTCAAATGCAAAACCTGTTCTCATGAAAAACAAACTCCTCGTATCAAATCTGTAGCCTGCCATTTTCAAACAAAAAGCAAATCTGCACATCTTCAAACCCACGGCAACTGCAGTTTTAAAACAGGCCTGCCTGCATTCATTCTTTCAACTTGGGTATCAAAAGGAAGTCTGCAATTCAAGTTTTAAATTCAAAACAAGTTGAATCTGGAAATCTTTGGAGTTGTCTACAAGTTTTTAAAACAAGCAACTTAAGTTTTAAACTAAAATCAAAGAAGCAAAGACATTTAGTCTTCAGCAAATTCAAAAGCTTTTCAAATGGAGGCTCTATCTTCTTCAGAAATAGGTGAGTAACTTTTTAAATTTAAAATTTAAAATTTAAAATTGGTTGCATGCTTGTATACTGAAATGATTAAGTATTGCATGTGTTTAGAAGTGAATGTCTGATGTGAATATGTAATTGTGTGCATGCTGTTTACAGTTGCTCTGTTCTGATTTGTTTTCCAGACTCAAATTCTTATTTAAAATCCTTATCTTTTAATTAGTTTCAGATAGGATTTAATTTATAAATCAAAGCTGTTTGATTTACCTTAGGTTAATATTTAATTTTTTTAAATAAAGTCAAAAATGAAGCTTGCTGTCTCTGGAAACATAAAATCAACTATGCATGTTAAAATTTAGTAAAACTCAAACCTTGTAATTTATAAATTCAGTATCATAAACTGAATACATAAACAAAAATATGATTTTTAAAACAAGAATTATAGTTTTTAGGTTCGGGGTGAAGGTGCACTTAAGAGATGAACTGAAAATGAACTTTTGAGGTTTCCTGGTGATTTATGTATCTGGAGAGGATGGGTTTCTTCATGATGATGGAGGGGTGATCAGAGATGCTAGGAAAAATATTTGATGGTGATGAAAGTCATCCAGGAAGATGCAGCTGTGAGATTCCTTTTAGAACCCTAGTTTTAGCTGTGTTTAGAATATTGATCACCACAGCTTGCGTTGTTGATCGAGTGTTTCAGATCTTTGGGTAGTGAAAGCTTGGCCGTAGTTGAAGTCAATGCTGGAGTTCAAGGGGTCATGGTGATCGGAATTGGGTTGGCGAATCATTTCCAGGTTTTGGGGTTGGTGATGTTCAGTTGTTTTGGGTTTTGGAATTGGTGCTCGATTTTGATTTCTGAGTGTTGGACACGATTTGATGATCGTGGTGGGTTGCTGAGTCGATTTCTGATGTGTTGCGATCATCGTTGATGATCAATGGTGGCCGGAGCCACCGTGCATATGCACGGTGAAGTTATTGTCTGGTGATGTTTGGGTTGAGTTTTGAAAACAGAGGAGGTTACTCGAGTTGCTCGAAGTAGTGGGGTAGTTTACTCGGGAAGTTTGGTTTTAGACTCAAAGTACGTTGGGGGTGTCTCGGGTGTTTACCTTGGTTACAGGTTTTAATAAAACCTGTACTGTTTGTTTAAAAAAAACTGAAGATTTTAAATGAAGCAAGAGTTTTAACTAAGTTTTAAATCAATGTTTGAAATTCTAGAATTCAAGTTTAGTTTTAAATCTCAGTTTTAAATAAAAAAATAATAGTAAAGTTTTAAACTTGAAATTGTTAAATTACTTTAAAATGGTAAGTAGTTTGAGTTTTTAAAATGAAGTTTTAAAATGTGAGTAAGTTCTAAAGTGAAGTTTAATTCAGGAAATCAAAGATTTAAATTTGTATTTCAGTTTGAAATAAAAGATGTTTTAAATTTGAAAGATTTAAACAACTTTGCATGTTAAGTGAGAATTTAAATTATTTGAATTTAAAAATGAATTTGGATTGAACTGTTATAAGTTTCTTGTATAAGACAAGTATTTCTTTACTATGTAATTTAAATGGGTTTTTAAATTGTTTAAACATTGTTAAGTGAAATTATATTCATTTTAAATCTCATATTGGAAATGAAATTTTAAAGTAAGTTCAAAAATAAATTCGTTTTCAAATGTATTTGTTAATGACAAATTAGTCATAAGTAAGAAATGTTTTTATCTAAAATTAAATTAAGATTTAATGATTTGACATTAATTAAATTAATGAGGTAATTAAGGAATAATTAGTTAATTTAATTAATTAATTATTAGGGATAAATAAATAATTGATTAAGGATTAATCAATTTGTAATTAAAGATCATTAATTAGATTATTAATTAATGATTAAATATTTATTAGTTAAGCAATTAAGTTATAATCAAGGTTAATTAATCAAGTAATTAAGGAGTAGTTAAGTTACAGTTAACACTCAATTAATTAAATAATAAGAGATTAATTAATGGATAATTAAAGATAAATTAATTTGTAATTAATAATGGTTAATCTAAGTTAATTACTTAATGGAAGTAATTAAAGAATGGTTAATGAAGGTCGTTAACTTAGGATTATTTAATGATTAATTAATGTGGTTAATTTTAATAATTAATTAGATTAATTAATTTAATGATAATCATTTATGAATTATTTGAGTGTAATTACTTAATGGAAGTAGTTAATTACTTTATAAAATTAATTGAGTTTAATGGGATTAGTTTGAATTAATTAATTAAGTTTAATTAATTTTAAACACTGAATGATTTGATGATAATTACTTAATGTAATTAATGGATTGGAATTACTTAGTGAAGTAATTAATCGGTAATTACAGGATGTAATTAATGGAAGATGATTAAAGAATGGAAGTAATTTGGATTAAATTACTTTGAAATTAATCAAGGGATCAATTAAGAAATTAATTAAGGAGTAATTTATTTATTTTAATGAAGTAATTAAGGTTAGTTAATTACTGAATGTGATTAATCAGGAATGATTAATGATTGTGGTTTAATTAAGATTAATTACTTAAGGTAATTAATTTAAATAAAGTAATTAATTAAAAAGTAATTAGGGATCATTAATTAATATAATTAATGATGTAATTAAAGTTGGTTAATTAAGATTAATTAATCAATGATAAGTGATTAAAGGTAATTAATTAAGGATTAATGTAATTGATTATAGTTAATTTATTAATTGAAGTAATTACTGTAAGGGGTTAAGAATAATTGATTTGAGAAATTAATTAAGGGACAATTACTTGAATGTAATTAAGGATAATTAATCAAGGGTGATTAATTAAGGTGGATAATTTGATGATGATTAATTGATTTGTAATCAATTAAATGGTTATATATGCAAGATTTAAAATGATGGAGTAATTAATTTAGTTCACTTTAAATTAATTAGAGATGGAAGTAATTAATTTAATTCACTTTAAATTAATTATAGTGTGATTAAGTAAATCATTGCTTATGCATGGATGAATAATAATGGTTTCCTTGTATGGTTGAGATCTCAGAAATGAGATAAGTAATGCGATATGATATGAATGCTTTGGTTGCATTGTGATGATAATATGAATTATCTATTTTGGTGATAGTATGGATTATCTTTTTATAATGATAATATGGATTATCTGTTTATGATGATAATTTTGATTATCCATTGTGATTTGTGAGTTATCTATCTGTGTGTATATAGATAATTGAATTGTTTTAAACTATAAAACAACTTGGCCTTAAAAGACACGTTTTGGATTTCGATGAGACCGGGATCGGGTTTCCATATTTGGATATCCGAAAACCACATCAATCCAAATTAATGATAGGTCGTGAATCTCAAGTGAAGACGAAGATTCAGAGTGCAAGGGTTATCGTCGTTAACTCTGAGGGTGATTCCAAAATGAGTGTAACAAGATAATGCTTTCGGTTTCGTTCGAACCCGGAACGAACTTGTATGGATTGAATGCTTTCAGAACATTGTCAGGTGGACGATGAGCATTCTAAGTGATGTGTTCTATAAAGGTAATCGTAGCCTCAAGCCTCATTAACCGTGAATGGCTAAAACAGGGGAGGTGCAGCAAGGCTAAGTGGGTCATGCCCAAGTAGGACGAGATTTTCCCCTGTTTAGAGGTCCCTTTTATTTCGGCCGTGTGGACAGTTGTGAGCTCCAACTGTCGAGGTTGTCTTGTTCGAGACTGTCCAGTAAGGGATGGTTCCGGCCCTGTGTTGCAGGGGAGTTAGGGTGGCTCCTCGGTACGTTGATCTAGACCACGTACTATGACGGGTGGTACCCCAGTAGCCCTGCCATTGTATGGAATCCAAAATCCAATAAGTGCCCTCGGTTTTGATTGTATTACCCACTTTTGTGGCTAGTAGCTGGAATTTAATAAATGTAACAATTTTGGCTATTTCATATTTACTTGAAAACTCTATACCTATTATAATATCACTGGATTTCCTATCAAATGTTTTGGTTAGCGTAAGGTAAAAACTTTCCCATGTTTATGTGTGGGAAGTCTTATGTGATACCTTTCTTTTCAAAAGGTTTTTGAAAGTTAAGCAACCTAAACTATTACTCACACCAGACCCATGTCTGACCTGAAGTTTATCTTCTGTTTTCTTAAACTCTTGGGTACTCAAATTTTTACGAGTAGCCAAGGGATTCAGGTTAGCTTTGATGCATTCTGGAGGAGAAATGGAGAAGGAGGCTTCTGCGTGTAGATATATAGTGTTCCACTGTGTTGGTTTCTTTGAGTAGGTTCCTTGTATGGTATTGAGTTGTATAACTAGACAGATGTTTATAACTGTCTAGTATGTGATGTGTAATCTGTGTAACTCTGATAATGGTTGTAACTATGTAATATTTATGTTATTAATATAATTTATTTGTTCCGCTGTTAAGATTCTATGGTGTTTCTTCTTTCTCTTCTTTCTTTTCTCTTTTCTATCCCTTTCTTTCTTAAAGATGATGCGATTTTCTGTGGTGAGAAAGTCGGGTCGTCTCAAAAACACTTCCATAAACATAAGTCACTTTTCAAAGCAAATTATTTAAATTGAAGTTCAAAATTTAAATATTAAATTATTATAACTAATCATAATAATTTAATAAATCAATATTATTGATAAACCTTTTATAGTCAAATTGTGAAACAAATCACAAGGTGTTAGCCTAAAATTGTTTTCTACCCAATCCATGCTAAATAAAAAGGGTTATTGTTGATAAACTGGCCGAGTACAATTCAACAATAAATAAACACTAATAAGCACATTTTTATCGACAGTTGTAAACGGACAATAATACATAAAACAATATTAGTTGGTATATATAATAAATGTCCAAATTAATATAATAGAAGAATGGGGATTTATTCCGCTAAATAGATATCACAAACGAAATATAATTTTTTTTTTGGCAAGGCCAACTGATTTTTATAGTGGACCATCCACTTTTATTACGAACAAATGAATAGTTAACAAAGAAGCAAGACAGCGTGCCTCTACTACTTATAGAAGAAAAATAAAGACTATGAGATAGGAAAAAAGCCTAAGCTACTATAGATGACCAAATGCTAGACCTCCATGGAAGAGGAGGATCCACTACCATCGTTCGAAGAGATTGGGTCGGTTACATGTAAAAAACCCCACAAAATGAGAAATGATTTTCGAAACATAAACAGAGTAATCCTTGTAATAGATAAATTTTCGATCCCAACTATTATCTTCAAGAACAGCCTTATTCTTAGCACCAAGATCACCACCTACTGAAAGAACATGTCCTTCCCCATCTACAGATTTAAAAAAGACGTCTGCATTCACTTTCTACTTCGCTAACAAACATAAAGAATTCATACTGAGTTGGTGTATATCTCATTTCATACGGCTCATGAATCCGCAAATTCTCGAAAGAATTCCACTCAATGACAAGAAGTATAATTAATTTAAATATGTTGCTATTTAAATCAACGTATACTTAACCACTATTAATTTTTCAATAAATATATACCTTATCATGTGTTAAATAATTTTACCATTATGCTCTGTTCGTTTATAAAAATTCAATGTCGAAAACCGCAGATCAAACGGATTTCGTATGGATGAGATATGAATTTTCAAAGTTAAACTATTAATTGACAACTAATGATCAAATAGGCTCACCCCAAGACCCAAATCTCAAACCCACTAGTTATAGGGATCTTCCCTAAAAATCAAATTTGAATGCTCCTTGGAACAAATCAAACTTGCCTTGATCGAGACCTATCGTCGATGCCTCAATCCTCAACCGCCACCATCACCTCGCCCCTATAACCACTAAAATTTGCTATGCCTACGAGTCCAGCCACGCCATCCTTGATGCCTCCATTCGCCACTAGCCATTCCATTTCCATGCCTAAAATGAATGACCCAAAAACCCTAAAATGAGCTCGCCCCTCCAACTCCAGCCATCAGGCGGCCAATGGACACCGCCATTGGCTTCGTCTCATCCCCAAGCTCGTTCCTACACTAGTCATTCCTCCTTCAGCCAACCACAACATCGGAAAACTCAAATTGAATTAAAATTAGTCATTACCCAACCACAGCAACCTCCGACCACCTATGAACAAGTGAACACAAAAAAAAAGTCATGATTCGTCGATACGAACGCGGCCATCTTTCGATGTTCAGTTCGTTGAACTTCCTTTTTGGTCAAATCTCGACCACCCTCGAACATCGAGCAACTGCAGTTGCCCCAACTATCAAAACTCAAGATGGCTATTTTTATAAAATACTACATATGATGACAATCAACTTTGTGGTTGACCATTTCGGCTAATTCCGAGTGGATTGGGAGTAATTGATTTCTATATATGTTAAAGTGGAGTTTTCTCATTTATAGGAAATGGAAACGAAAGAGGAAGAAGATATGTTTGTGTTCTCTGTTGTATTCCCTTGCTTCTATGTGAATATATCGATGTGTTGTGTATGTGCACATGTATAAATAACTCAGATACTACTAAGTTAAGAAAATCACCAAAAATCAACGCAACCATCAATTATGACCAAATCACAATTAATGGCTTGCTTGAAAAACTTAGTTTATGATTTGATTTGAAAAAAAAGTTTTGCGGTACACCGCTACACAATACCATAATTGTGTATGAGCCACAAATGATAGAAATAAAAAACACAACAATATGAGACGATCAGAAAAGACCAATAAAAAACACTGGTTAAGTTATTCTATGTAGTCAAAAATACCAACTTTTTGGTAAAATGAGCTAAATGAAGATTTAATTATTTTCAAATTAAAAATCATGGAAAATCATATAATTTAATTTAAAAACATGCCACTAAAAATGAGACGGTTATTTGAGATATAGATTTCATTATATATAAATTCATATTCGAAGATTCCTATAAATTACAGGTCAACATTCTTTTCCTTTAGAAGAATTTCATCCATGAAATTCCATGCAACAAACAATGTAACAAAAACCAATTAATTAACAAAAGTTAAGCACACTAAAAATTATATCATTCGTAATCCCGGTCGGAGGTATGGTGCCTTTATCCTATCCTTTTTTTATCAAATTAAGGTAGTTTCATATAATAATCCTACATTGATTTACTAACCTAGACAAATTTTACTTAGGCACCTAACCTAAGCTCTAATACCAGCTTGAACGACCCAGATTTTTGGATCAGTTAAAATTGTTGACTGCATGTCCATTCTAAAACAAACAAATGAAAACTAATGAAAAGACATATCATAATCTGATAAATTTACAAAATTATTAAATATATAATATATAATTTCAATAATACAACTTATAAGAGTAATCATTTATTCTATAGAGTATGCTTTAATACATACCAAACTCAAATATTATGAAGCTACCGCTACACAATTCTGATTTGAGAGACAGCAAAAGTCATTCCTGCAAACTCGATAAACATGTCGATGCAGAATAAAATGGTAAGCATGAAAGATACATCATACATGTAGATTGCAACCAATAAATAGAAAAATGCTATATTATTACTTGGTAGCATCACCAGCACCTGTGACTACCTACACACCCCTAACTAATTGGATACACAAGTAGATATACGATCAAGCCAACATAGTTCATCTATCACAAATAGGACTCAAGGAGGCTACGATGCGCAAACATATACGTAATTCCCAAATTACATAGCATAGTACATGCAAATGTAACTTCCAAAACTACTTACTTAGGTTTGATCATTTAAATATTTTCATTAGATAAATTTAGAACTAAATACCCAGGTTTTCCCTATTCAAAATATATTTTCGAAAATCCTTCAAAAAGGAATATATCAAAATTATAACCAACACGTCAAGGAGGTGGCGCCTCCTACCGAGCATGGTGTAACTCTAAAATAATAAATAGAGCCTTCAATGGTATTTTGGTACCTTCTAAAAGCAATAGAGTAAATATACCTAGTGATACTCAAAATGGAGAAATTCCCAATCGCCTTTACTTTAGTCATTCATCGAATAAATACAAATATTTGTAAAACACTTTACAAATATTCAAAGGAATAAATTTTAATTCTTATCAAAATAATAATATTTCTCAAATACTTCAAATCATGCTATTATTATTTTTTCAACAATCATTTCAAAAATTCCTTTCAAAATTATTTCAAAACCATCGAGATTTAAGTTCAAATAAATGATAGTTTTATAAAAATCTTTTTAATAAAACATTTCAATCAATATTTATTCCGAAAATATTTGCTTTCAAAAATATTCTAATTAGGGAAAGCATTTTCACAAATATATTTCGAAGAAACTTATTTAAATTTAAGTTCAAAATTTGAATATTAAATTATTATAACTAGTCATAACAATTTGATAAACCAATATTATCACTAAATATCTTATGGTCGAATTGTGTAATAAATCACAAGTTGTTAGGCTAATATTGTTTTCTATCCAAAAAGGGTTATTGCTCATAAACTGGCTGAGTACAATTCAACAATCAATAAATAATGATAAAATCATTTTTATCGACAATCGAAAATGGACAGTAACACATAAATTAGAATTAACCTATATATAGTAAATGTTCAAATTAATATAATAGCAAAAAGGGGATTTATTCCAATAAATATATATCACAAAACGAAGTATAATTAATTTAACCAAATCATTATTTAAATCAATGTAATTATATTTAACCACTATTAATTTATCAATGAATTTGTACCTCATCAAACGTATTAAATAATTATACCATTATGTTTTGTTCATTTATATGAATCCAATGTCAAAGACCGCGGGTCGAACGGACTTCGTATGCATGAGATATGAATTTTCAAAGTGAAACTATTAATTAACAACTAAATGATCAATTAAGCTCACCCCAAGGCCTAAGGCCAAACCCACTGGCTAATGTGACCCAAAAATGAAATTTGAATGTGCCCTGGAATAGGTCAAACCCGCCTCGATTAAGACCCATCTGCCACCATCACTCCGCCACTACGACCACCAAAGTTTGCCTGCCTCCAAACCTAGCCATGCCATCCCCGATGCCTTCGTTCGCCACCGGCCATTTCATTTCCCTGCCCAAAACAAACGAATCAAAAACCCTAAAGTGAGGTCGCCCTTCCTACTCCGACCACGGAACTTCCAATGACCACCGCCATAGGCTTCATCTCGTCCCCAAGCTCCTTTCTGCACTTGTTGTCCCTCCTCAAGCTATCCACCACACTGGAAAACACAATTTGGACAAAAATCAGTCATTTCCCAACCATAGCCAATTCCAGCCACCTAAGAATGAACATAATTAAATATCATAGTTCTTTGATACAAACATGACCATATCCTCCGATGTCTAGTTCGCTGTACTTTCTTTTTTGTTAAATCTCGACCATCCTCAACAAGAAGTAACTGCAACTGCTCCGCCCACCAAAACTCAAGGCGGCTATTTGTATAAAATACTGGATATAATAACAAACAACATTACCTGTTGATCACTTTAGCTAATTCTAAGTGGATTGGGAGTTACTGGTTTTTAAAGGTGCAAAAGTGGAGTTTTAACACTTATAGGAAATAGAAAAAGAAAGTGAAAGAAGATATGCTTGTGTTCTCTATCATGTTTCCTTGCTTCTATGTGAATATATCAATGCATTGTGTCTGTGCTCATATATAAATAACTCAAATACTTCTAAGTTAAGCAAATCACCAAAATTCAAGATGACTATCAAATCAAGACCAAATCACAATTAAGGGCTTGTTTGAAAAACTTAGTTTAGGATTTGATTTGAAAAAAAAATTCGGTACACCGCTACATAATATCACGTTCGCGTAGGATCCGCGAACGACAGAAATAAAGATAAGATCATGCATAACAATGTGAGACAATCATAAACAACAGTAAAATACATGGTTAAGTTATTCTACGTAGTTTCAAAAATACCGAAGTTTTCTATCAAATGCATCAACGAAGATTTGATTATTTTCTAAATTAAAAATTATGGAAAAATCCTATAAGTTAATTTAAAAATAAGCTACTAAAAATTGGACAGCTATTTGAAACATAGATTTTATTATCTTTAAATTCAAATTCGAGTATCCTTATAAATCATGGGTCGTTATAACATTCCTCCATACATCATAACCGACACCATGGCTTATCAGGACAACGTATATGACTAGAGCTTCAAGTGGAGGCAGTTAGCCAAAGTCATTTCTGAGGGTTCTTATAAAAGAACAGTGGAGCTGTAAGGAATGAAACTTGAGAAAGAGCAAGATAAACATGTCATTTCCAACCTCGACGGGGAGGTTGATAAGCTCAATGCACCGCTAACTGAGTCGAAGAAACAGCTGGATGACATAACCAAATCTATGTAGGAAGAGCATGAAAAACATTAGAAGGAAATTGAGGCCACCCACCATAAAGTTTGTGTTACAACTGTTATCGAACAAGCTTTTAGTGTCAAGCTTTTAGTGAAACAACCATCATCGAGCCTTTTCTACATCAGTTATTGTAGAGCATCTGAAAACAACAAGTAGTGTCAAGCTTCTATAAATATGATGAATTTTGGTGGAGTGGCAAATTTGGACTCTAGCAAGGGGTTTCAAGCTTCTATAAGCAAGAGATATCGCAATTCAAAAGATGTAAAAGATGATGAGTTCTTACAAAGGGGATTATGTTGCCAAACTTATGAAGCGGCAAGGATGTTGAATATCAACAATGTATAGGAGATGTTGAACATATAGTTGGATGGACATGTGATAGCCATGCCGCCTACCTCTATAAGTTGACCCCTTAGGTTATTCAAATGGGGGCGATTAATTCTTTTCTCATTTCATACTCTTTCAAGTTATAAACCCTAAATTGATTTGTGGATTATTAGAGCCTATTGTTCTTTTATGACATTTACACATAAGGCAATCAACATTTAACAATTGCGTATCATATTTCCTTAGAAGAATGTTAACTCTCAAACTTTATACATAAGGACTTGGATAGTAAACTTTTTGTACAGCATACCTCTTTCAAATGATTATATTAGACCATTATTGAACTATGGACATGCATATGACTATCTTCCGGACTTTAGTTTAAATAATGAACATGCATATGACTTCACTTGAACTCGAATTGGACTTGCATATTCTCCTAAATTTACATAAGGCTACTCAATCCACTATCCAAACCAATCTTAGCTTGCCTTGTATATTTGGTTAGAAAAAAAATTTGTTAGCATTTTGGCGCTAGAAGAAGGGCTTGAACCTTCGATTCCCTACATATCCCTATAGAGGACTTTAGAGATTCTCCATATCCAGCATATTCTCATAGAGGATTTTCTGAATCTTGCATTACCCATTAAACCAATACCTCTAAAAAAGGATCCTCCGAGCCTTACTGTCCCAAGTCAACTTTTCGGGTGATCCATAGTCTTCAATTCCATGAAGAACAGGTGTTAAAAGAACTGACACTAATAGATTTAGCTAAAAAGAGACAAGTAATTCCTTATGACTCAGATAATTGGAGTATAAATCCTTTTCATATAAGACTGTGCAGTCAAATCCCTGCTAAAGCCCCGCAAAATCCCCTCTGTAGTGCACTTTAATCGCTATGCTATTTCAATTTAGCGCTATTAAACAGTAGATGTGCTTTAAGGCCTGCTATTTTATACTACACCAGCTAAATCAAGGCATTTTCGAACCCACTTTAGCAACATTAATATACAAAGGTTAATTTAACCAGTTCTCTTTTGAACCAAAACAAAATATTAGGGTAAAACCTAGTTTTAAGGCATAAGCGCTCAATATAGGTTAAAAAATCTATTGTAGTCACCAAATCTAGTATGCATAAACCAAGATATCCTATAGTTTTATTATATAAGATTAAATAATAATTTTTTCCTACACAAATTATTTACGAATGAGAATAAATTAAATTTAAATATTTGATTTTATATCCAATGAAGCTTTTTGCACCTTTGCTATTTTTCTCTATATCCCCGATTTATCCCCACTATAATTTTTTGCACCTCCATCGTTATAATACCGCTAAGCGCTTTAATGCACAGTATCGGACCTACCCTAATCTTTCCTCTAGGAAAAGAGAACAAGAAAAAGAATGACTCATCCTCGAAGATAAGAGAAACTATACGGCTCCAAGTAAAAGGCACTATATTCGAAAATGAGATAATAAAGAATTTCGATAAGTTTGTCAAAAGTGGAAGGAAGTGATTGATCATTCTCCCACGCTAATTCGAATTCAAGATTATTCAAAAAGAAAAATTTCCATTAGAGCTAATGAGCCTATTTAGTGTTACAAAAGAGCCAAAAGGGGACCAAAGATGCAATCCCCTAGGAATACTCGTTATGCTAGTGTCAATTCCTTTACCACCTCCTATGAAAACATTTATCTTCTAACTAAAGAAAGGTTGAATTATTAGCCTTCGAGGTAGAAGAGACAAGGAAATAAAAGAAATTTAGGGGGTGCTTATGGCCAATACCACCAAACGAATGGACATGATATCGATCAGTGTCGAGCCTTAAAGGGTATGATCGAGATTTTTTTGGGAAAACGAGAACTTTTAGATTTTTTTTTACAGGAATGGAGCAAAAAGCAAATGTGTCTACAAAGATCAAGTGATTAATAAAGAGAAATGCTTCATGATAAAGTAAAAACCTTTTGATCCCGCCAAGGTAGTATGGTCAGAGCGCCTCCTAGAGGAAGGTTAGAGTAAGCCTCCGGTCCCAACTATAAGGCTCGGCCAAAGCGTCGCAAGCCTTCGATCATGCCTATGTGGCTTAGCCGAAGCCATCTTAGAGGGAGGACGGAGTGAGCCTTTGTCCCTGCCTAAGATGGCCTAGCCAAACACTGACCAGCCTTTGGTTCCACCTAAAAGGCCTTACAGGAGCACCTCCTAAAGGGATGACGTATAAGACTTTGATTCTACTTAAAATGGCTAACCAAACGCATTGACCAACCTAAATCTTTACCTATAAGATAACAAGGGGCTCAAGCATTAATCATCACTTGGAAAGTGATAAGGGGCAAAAGAGATCAAAGCTTAAATCACTACCTAAGATGTAGTACGAAAAAGTTCAAAGCTTAAATCACTACCTAAGGCGGTAGCAAGGGGAAAAGGAAACCGATCAGACAAGTGTGACTTCATCCAGAGAATGGATCTAAGAAATCTTCTAGGGAAAGAGCAGTCAAATACGATTAGCCATGCATCAAGGCAATGTTAAAAAAACCTTCAAAGGAAGGGTCAAAAGCTATCTATTACCCAGAATAGAGGATTTTAATGCCTGGTATGGACATCTGAGAAATTCGAATTTATTACTCGGGCTCGAGGCTTTATTCTACAAAATATTGAATTAGCTATCAATCCTTGATTTCCAAATTGAAATTCATGTTATCGAATAGCGGGAATCTCCATTAATAGTTGGATTTCTAATCCTCTTATTATCCGATGGATTTCTGATCTTCTTACTAGATGGAATTATGGTCTTATTATTTATGAATTTCTGATCTTCTTACCAGATGGGTTTCTAGTCTTATTATCAAATGGATATCTGATTTCCTTACTAGATGGAATTCAAGTCGGAGAGATTTTTGGTCTTATAATCAATTGAGTTTATGATCTTCTTGCCAAATGAATTTTTTTGCCTTTTATCAAGCGAATGGTGACTATTTATGCTTGTATAGTCTCATGTGACAAAGGAAAAGTCATTGAATAGACAGTTCCTTTGAAAAACCAGCCATGATAACGATATTCCAAACAACATTGATTTGCTAATAATAAAAAAATTAAGAAAGCAAATTGATCCAACTTGTCTAAAATTTTGTTCATAATTATTCCATAAAATGGATTTCAAAGCCAAGTTTTCCGAGGTTTTTAAGATCGACAAGAAAACTTTTTCACAAATTTCCTCGGCATTTATAAAATAAAATAATCAATTTGAAAAAAAAAATCTTGAAATTATGAATGTCATCGTTAATTACTTTATGTTCTTTCCTTAAAGATAAGGAGAGAGTCACATAAGAAGTAAGAGCCGAAAGGCCTGTCCAAAGCAATCTACAAAGAAATAAATAATAAGAGAGTCTCTGATTACAGATCACATGGAACTGACTAAAGCACTCAAGTGAATTACAAATCTCAAGCAACTCAATGAGTTCGAATACAAGACATGAATAAGAAAGAAAATACAAGGTTTTATCAAATGTCAACTATCAGGTATAAACCTATTTGCCATTTTACATTCCATATATCACATACAAAATTACAGATCTCAAAGAAAGCTAAATCTTCCTAAGAAGGTGGGGGGTTGAGGAAGTAGGTAATGTTGATACACTTTTTCTTTCCCTCTTCCCTTGTCCTCAAAAAGAAAAGGATGGTTTTGACATGAAGAAGGCCCATCACTAAGCAAAAGGAGAGGAGCTCCAATATTTTTGAGATGGTTAGAATACCCATATAAAAAATGTTGGTAGCACCGATATCCCACTTCAAATGTTCTACTCAACCTCAGTTTCATGTCTGAACCAAAGAAGGAATGGTCAATTTCTAAGCCAAAACCCACTATTACAGCATGTAAATAATCTACAAGGGAATCCATTCGAGAGTTTTTAAGTGACATGTAACTACTCGCCTTTCAATCCACAGAAAGACGCATCATTATTTAGAAAGAAATGGATAGAAAAGAGAAAGATTGAAAAGAAATAAAAAAACAATATCAGAATCACACAGCGAAACGAATCAAAAATATTACATCACATAGTATATTACATGGCATACAACATCTATTAGAGTTACAAAGCTTACACATCACAACGTATTAGACAGTTATAAAATTCTGTCTATCATACAACTCTGGTACAACACAGACATCATCATAGAGATATAACACAGTCGAAATGCAGATATCTATATACGCTGAAGCCTCTTGCTCCATATCTCCTCTTGAATTCATCAAAGCTAACCTGAATCCCTTGGCTACTTGTAAAAATTTGAGTATCCAAGAGTTTAAGAAAACAGAAAATAAACTCCAGGTCAGACATGGATCGGGTGTGAGTAAACGGGTTATAGGTGTTTAGCTTGAAAAAATCATTTGAAAGGAAAGGTGTCTCGTAAGACTTCCCACACACAAACATGGAAAAGTTTTTACCTTACGATAACCAAAACATTTGATAGGAAATCCGGTTGTATTATAATAGTGTCTAGGGTTTTCAAGTAAATGGAAAATAGCCGAAATTGTTACATTCATTAAATTCTAGCTACTAGCCACAATGGTTCTACAATCAAAACTGTAAAGGCACGTAGGAAAAATGGATTTCCATCAATGGCAGGGCTACTGGGGTACCGTCCGTCGCAGTATGTGGCCTAGATCACCGTACTGAGGATCCACCCTAAATCCCCTGCAACACAAGGATGGAACCATCCCTTACCGGATAATCCTGAACAAGACAACCCGCAGTTGTTCATTACCAACCGCCCACTAAGCCGAATAAAAAGTAACCTCTAGACAGATGAAAATCTTGTCCTACTTGGGTGCGACCCACTTAGCCTTGCTGCACCTCCCCTGTTTTAGCCTTTCCCGGTTGATGAGGCATGAGCCACGATTACCTTTTAGAACACATATCTTAGAATGCTTATCATCCTCCAATAACGATGTTCTGAAAGCATTCAATCCATACAAGTCCGTTCCGGCTTTGAACGAAACCGAAGACACTATCTCTTTACACTCATTTTAGAATCACCCTAAGAGTTAACGATAATAGCCCTTGCACTCTGCATCTTCATCTTGAATGAAAGCACTATCACCATTAACTCGTTTTGGAATCACCCTCAGAGTTAACGACAATAGCACTTCCTCTGAATCTTCATCTTGACCTTCACTTGAGATTTCACGACCTATCGTTTAATTTGAATCGATGTGGTTCTCGGATATCCAATTCGGAAATCCGATCCTGGTCTCATTGAAATCCAAAACGTCGTCTTAATGTCCAAGTTGTTTAAGGGTTTAAACAATTTAATATATTGTCTATGTTCACACAAATAGATAGTTCACATTATCATAGATAGATAATCCATATTATCATAATTCAACCAAAGCATCTCATAACACAGAGCAGCACGTATCACATATCAGAGATATCACATAATCCAAAGCATCCAATAACATCCAAATACCCACAAGCAAGATTGATTAATTCCTAATTCATTTAATTAATCTCCAATTAAATTAATTACCAGCTTTAATCACTTGGATTACCTTAATCCTGCTTACCTAACATTAATTAGTTACAAACTAATTAATTAATCATCATCTTAATTTATCTTCCTTAATTAATTATTCTTTAATTACATTAAGTAATTAGCGCTTAATTAATTAATTAAATTAATTATTCTTTAACCATTCACATTTATAATCTTTAATTATATTAATTAATGATCCTCTATTTACTTCATTAATTAATTACCTTCTAATTAATTACATTTAAAAAGAAATCTTTAATTTAATCACATTCATCAATTAACCTTAATAAATCGCTTTCAGTAATTAACTATTCTTTAATTACTTACACTAAGTAATTAATTACATTAATTCTTTAATTAATTACAATAGGTAATTAATCCTTAATTACCTTCATTCAACTACTTCCATAAGTAATTATCCTCTTTATTTAATTACATTCAGTAATTATTCATTAAGTACTCACACTAAGTAATCATGCTTAGTTAGTTACATTAAGTGATTATCTTTAATTAATTAACTAATTAATTAACTTAAATTACATTAATTAATTAATTATCACTTAATCACTATTTAATGATTATTCCCTTAGTTACATTCATTAACTATCCAATAATTACTTCATTAAGTAATTATCCTTAATTAATTATCCTTTAATTAATTACATTCAGTAGTATCCATTACTTACTTACTCTAAGTAATTACACTTTTAAAAATCGCATTAAATAATTATACTTAATCAGTCGTCAAGTGATTTTTTTAATTAACTAAACTAATTAATTAACTTAAATTAACCACATTAATTTAATTAATTACTTTGAGTAATTCATTCCTTTAATTTATTCCATTAATTAATTACTCTTTGATTTATTACCCTTAATTACTTGGATTAATTAACCCTTAATTAATCAAGTAATTAACTATCCTTAATAATTAAACCAATTATCTTAAATTCATTACATTAATTATATCATTAGAAAAACAATTAGAAATCAACTACATGATTAAAAATATATAGTTTACTTTAAATAAACAATTTAAACATTTAAATTTAACATTTAAAATCTTTGAAAACCTTTTCAAACTTGTTTAATAAATTAAATAAATAGTTATTATAGAAACTTAATCATCATACCTTTTAAAAATTTATTTACCTTAAATATATCATAAAACTTGGTTAAACATTTTCTTTTGCCTTTTTAATAAAATTTATTAAATCATTATTTAAACCAAAGAAATCTTAAAGAAAAACATTTAATTTTAGAATTAAACTTTGAAACTAGATTTTAAACTTGATCATTTTCCTTTGAAAACTAATTTATTTGACACATATTAAAATTTCATTAACTTTTACTTAATACCTTTGCATTTCAACCCTGGAAACACAATTACTTCACAAACAAAACCTGGTAACAAAATGACTCGAGCCAAAATAGCAAAACCCCGAGACAACTACCGAGCAACACTTGCGTGCATCTTCCCCCGAGTCACTCTCGCAAACAACACGTGAATCGACCCAAGCATACTTCTACCCCAAAATCTTAACAACCCCCAAGTGCACAAAAATACACCGTACACGTGCACAGCGAAATTAAGCAACTTTGATCATCGCTACGATCCTCGGTAAGTTGCCGACATCCCAACTGTCCCTCACGACCACTCAGATCGGCCAAATCGCCAGAGGAACTAAACTAGCAATCGAACCCACAGGGATCAAAAAACTCGACCATCGAAAACTCGCACCGATGACGAACTCCTCCACCAGAAAAACTGCCGCCTCGTCCACAATTGCATCTCGAACCCCTGCATCCATCCCACTCCTTGTGATCGGACCCGATACACCAACGACGTCGAGATCGCCTCTACATCAACCCAGACAAGAACGGATCATCGAACTCTAGATCACCTCTGACAACGCTCCTCGTTCATCAAAAAATCTTCACATATTTTTCCTAAGATCCCTAACACTTCAACCTCCTCTAGCAAAGATCTCATTGCTCGCCACATCATTGTTCACCGGAATTCAACGACAAGGAAAAAACAGTTCATCCTACTAATTCATGACATATACCATTTTAAAAATCACCAAATTTATACTAAAATTCATGATTCTCTTATACCAATCAGGTTCTGAAATCCAAAGATGAAATTGCATACATTGATTTTCAACTTATTTTATATTTTTACTGTTTCAATTTTCCAGAATATTTACCAAATATATGTACTTAAAATTATTTTTAAATACAAGATTACATTGTTACAATCAATTTCTTTTCTATAATCAAAGTCTAATAGTGATTCTTTGGGAAGATAGGAATTTTATAATTGTTCTTGAGCCTGAGATTTCAATAGAGACGTATATACTAATATATACATGCATGCTTTTAATTTTTAGCATAATTTAAACCAAATTCAAGTTGAAACATCCGTGCAAACAAAAATATTTACGTCATCATCACACAGATATATCACATGCATTAGCACCAAAAGGTTTTGCTTTAAAATGTTTACTCATCTTTTCTGGAAATAGAGAGATCAGAGTTTTATTCATGTTTTCTGGAGATGTTTCCTGGTCTTGATTTGATCTAGAATTTTGGGTTGATTTGCTTGTTTTAGAACTGGCATTTGAATCTTTTAAGTTGAGTTAAATTGAATTTTGCTAGTTTGATCTCAGATTGAAGATGAAATAATTGAAGTTGTTACATTGCTGAAATTATATCTTTGTATTGCTTTGCTCAGTTTCAAACTTTCAAAATTGATGTTATATGTTTTGAATTTGTTAAATTTGGTTTTCAGTTTTAGAAGAGATGAAAGATATTTGAACTAAAATAAATTTGCCAAGTTCTCTTAATGCATTTATATATAAATAATAAAGAAAGTCATTGGCACTTGTTAATTTAGGTTGCAATAAGCTTACAAATTTCATACCATGTCATTATGATTATACAAATGTCCTAAAACTATATTGTATGAATAACAAATGTTTTAATATCCCTCTTTAAACTAATTACTTATGTTTACAAATGTTTTAAATCAGTAGTAAATATTTCCTTCATCCTTATGTTTTAATAAATTAGGTAATGTGTTCATTTCTTTATTAAATATATATTTTTATGTTTATAAAGTTTTATATATTTACAAACTTCTTAGATCATAAGATATTTAAAAAAAGAAAGTATATTTAAACCTTTAAATTTATTTATAAACCATTTTAGTTAAAGTAAGGCATAATAAACCTTTTTATTAAATATTTATCTTAAGTTTTATTTGTTTTCCAACTATAAATAAACTATGCTTTATTTCAAATATAAAAGAAAAGTGTTTTATTTCAAATAAATTTTTAAAGAAAGTGTTTTAAACCTTTTTATTAAATCTTATTTAAACTTAAGCTGAAATACTTTTAAATAACATATATATTGATTTTGAAAATATAGAATTTATTTTAACCAGCTTTGAAGATTATTAACTTGAATTTAAAATATAACTTCCAAATCACAATATATATATACACATATACATTATAATTTGAAAACATAATTTTTATTAAATTGAAACCAAACTTTTTATCCATAATGTATATACGTATATATATACATTATAAATAGAATACATCTTAATGTTAGCTTTGAAAAAGAATAATATTTGCCAAATTAAATTAATTATTAGTTTTGAAAAGAACAAACTAGCCAATATAAAATAATTATTAATGAAGATTATTAAATAAATATTGCCTAAAATTCAGGGACATCACATGACATCACCTCAGTTATTTTCATTTGGGATTCAAGATCTTCCTTTTTCTCCTTCAAAACTTCAACGGCTGAAGAAGGCTTCATGATATAACGATTGCTAAATCCGAAAGTTCTTTCGATGTCTTCTTTTTCTTTTGGATAATATTCATGTCATCAATGGAATCAATTTAAATCTTAAATGCGTAGTCAAGTGTTTTGTTGGCTCCTTTTAGAGTTTTAACCTTACTTTGTAATTTCTTAACTTTTTGATTGAGAGCGTATTTCTCACGCCCTAGCTCCTCAACTTAACTTCGATATTTATCGAGATATTGAGAAACATTTTCATCTCATTTCTTGTTCAGAAGTTGGATGCGCTCATATCTAAACTTTTGGCACCATCTAGAGATTTCTCCACGATCTAAACCTAGAGTTAAGTCTAATAAGGAAGGGAATGCCTCTTTGCCAGCTAAATATTAGGACCTAGTAGTTCTTATAGGGATAGGAGTAGGAAGGCTGGATTCATCTCCACTTGCAACAAGTTCTAAAGATTGACAAGATACTTGACCCTTCGACAAGTCCACCTCAAGGTCCTCTATCATTTAGTGTAATCAAGAAATTTCTATATCTGCTTCGATTCTTTGGTCAGAAGAACCAAATCAACGAACCGCATTTATGCTTTCGTTCAACTCCTGAATCTCTTTATCTTTCTCTTTAATTTTTTGTCTCTAAGCTCGAGGCCAACTCTTCTATGCCACTTAATGCCGACCTTAATTTATGACACTTTTTGAATCATTTTTGTGCCTTTGAGTTATCTCAAAGCGATAAGACTGAAGCATCTTGTAAGAACGTATCTTCTTGATGTACAGCGGTATTTTGGCTTTAATATTATCTAGTTGAGAAAGAAGATCCAGATAAGTGGATGCAAGCATTAATTGGCTTTGCTATTGAAAAGAGATAAAAAGAAATCAATACATAGAAAAATATGCTATTTTTATCAATAACAGCAAGGTTTACAAGCATGGAAAAGTTCAAATTATCTATGTCTTATATAATCAATTCTTAATTTTAGAAGTAGCAATTTGAGCTTTTTCAGTGAACCCACAGACATAGGGATAGTGGAGTCAAAAGGAATAGTAAATCCTTGAGTAGTACTAACTAGGGGAATCAATGATAATCCCATCTCTTAGCAGCGGGACCGACTTCTCTGCATAACAATTTAGTGTAATTAGATCATACTTCTTTACGTAAATTGTCCTTTTCATTGCTTAAGGAATCAAAATATATGTGACAGAGCTATATGTAAACTTCTTCAAGGTCCATAAGGAATTAGTATTTTGCTAGCCGAGAGGTTTTAAAAATTAACGTTTTCACCTTGAGGTCTCTTTTTAGCATGACAAATTTACTTAAGAGTATTTTATAATAGGAGTGTCTAATAATTCGTTAACTTGTGCATTTCAGAAAAACAAACTAAGCTGCAAATAAATAAATGCCTTAATACTTACAGAGATTATTTGAATGACATACTACAATTATAAAGTACTTAGGTTTGTATAATATTGATCCTTTATAAAACTCAAAAATGAGGTTCTCTTTGTTAAGCTTAATTTTCTTAAGAGGAAAAGTGTTAGTGGAAAGAGGGATGATCATGATCTTGGGAAGATTCCAACATTCCCAAGGATGGGGTTCAGTCCCATGGTCATCTGAATACCTACTATGCAAATGCCTAAGTAAACCCCTACTCTTCTCCCCTAAGAAGGAAATTTCGGTCAAAGCATTCTCAGAATAAGTTTTGTAAAGGAATTCCACTAAAGCATCCCTATCCTTAATAAGTATCCAAAAGAATGTGGTTAACTCCTTATTCTCCTTTAAAACTCTCTCTTGATAAAGGCAAGATCTTTTCCAAAGCAAGACTGCTCGTTTCTCTTTGAAATCTTTTAATCGATTGGTATAAATAAAAAGACTCCTTTACTTTTTAGATAAGCTGTTATGATCTCCAACCACTTTCTTTATCCCTCTATTTAGCTGTAGCACTTTCTTTTTTCTCTTCTCGTGTAAAATCTCAAAAATGATATTTGTTTCCTTTCCTTACCTAAAATAGCAAACTTAATAACTAAAGCTAATGAATAGTTACAAACATCTAAAAATGATAAGTTTTATACCTACATCGCGGGAGCTTGTGAAATGGTAACTTGAGTTTTCTCTTTTATTTGATGTCCAAGGGAAGGGGAATCTTTTGATGATATATCTTCCTGAGAAATATTATAGGGTTCTTGAAGATTGGGAAAGCCTATATCATAGGCGGTTGAGCATAAATCATGGACACATCATCCATTACTGAGATTTCCTGGTCCTTCAGAGTTCTTATTACCATCACCCCCATCTTCATCAACATCATCATCATTTGGCATCTTTAACAATGTTGTTTACATGAATGAGGGTGACATCTTTGCTTTCCAGCAAGTTACCATATGTTCACCCTCTTCTCAACTGCTAACCTTGTTTTTCTTTCTCCATCAAAGTCAGAGACAAGTTTGTTCTTTTCAAAAACGTCCTCGTTTCTCTCTGCTTCTACATCAAAGATTTAGCCCTTAAGAAGCCTGACCTTATCTATCAACATGGAAATCTGCTCTTTGAAATTTGGAAATTGACTAATAGATCCTTGAGAAGATTGTTGGAGGAATAGCACATGCTGGGCTATCTGGAGCGTATGAGAACTATGTGTTAAATAGGAATATACAAAGTTATAATTTGAGTTACCTAAGCATGTAAAGATGTGTACCACTTGAAGTAGCTGAAAGAGAATATGGAGATGATCCCTAAAAAAGCGAAAGGCTATAATGGCATTAAAGAAGTCAGGGGAGGAGAGTGAAGTACTAAGTAAACAAAATCATCAAAACCTAAAGGGAACGAGTTAAACTGTAGTTTCATAGGAAGAGATTTAGAGGGAGGAGGAGTCAAGCCTAATTCTCGATATAAGCGTAGTATAGCACTTGCGGACGAAGGAATTGATATATCAATACTAAGCTTGGGGTGTGAGTAGCACCTTCTTTTCCCTGAGAACTTTAACCTAGCATGTTTAAATCGAAAAAACAGAATCTTGATTAATTGTGGCCATATCTTTATCTGTTTCTTTAGTAGTAGCGAGAAGAGTTTGATCTTCTCCAAGTTTGGCCTTTTTGTCGAAGAGAAGAGTTGAAACACTAGATGGATCACCAGAGTCCACCTTCCTTTTGTGATCTTCAATAACCCTAAGGGCATTAGTAATCGTATCCTCAATTGGAATGGTCATAGCTGAAGAAGCGGTGAAAACCTTGGCTTTCTTAAATTTAACAGCCGAAATGATGAGAATCGGGCCTAAGCCAAGAAAGGGATTATAAGATACCAATATAAAGGACTTCACTAAATCATAACAAAAGATTAAGAAATTAAAAAGGGAATCACGTTGAATAGGAGAATTAGTAGAAAAGTCTTTTCCATTGCTAACAACCAAGACTCGTTTCATGTGAGCATCTCCCTTAACCATCGGAGGTTCCCAAGCACTCTGTTACTTTTAAGGTCAAAGAGTATTTACGAAGATTAGCTTTAGCCAGAAGTTTAAGCCTATCCCCCATATTAGTAGAAGCTAGATTCATGGCACAAATTATGGTTGCAGTAGAGGAATTAGTCCCTTTGGAAGAAGAATCTAAAATGGAATAGTTACCATAAGAGAACAATAAAATATAGTTTAAACAATGGGAGGTAGTAAGTCTTATTAGAAGTAGAGAAGGACCCCTTAATCCTAGATGTATAACACTTAATGTAAAAGAATTTATGTTCCTAATCCTTCGCTTTATTGACTAGATTAGCAATCAAGCTAATCGGATGAGGAAGAAGGTGATATATAAAACCCTCTGACTTCTTGCCCTCTTTTATAAGGTTTACTAATGAATGAAGGATTTCAGCACCAAGTAAGGGAATGTTAGCTTCCTTAGCAGGTATCTCCAGGAAACTCAAATAGGTGTAAGAATTATGAGTTAGTTGTATTGAGTAATACCTAAATGTACTAAGAAGTGTATAAGAAATTCTGGAAAGAGAAGGTAGCTTGAATGCCAAATGTGGATAGGAGTGATGGCAAAGAAACCTTCCAGAGGATTGTCCATTCTTTGGATGGGCCTTCTACCTTGGTTTATGCATTAGCGATCCTGAATTGCTGAACAATAGTGTTGACTTCATCCTGGGTAGTTATAAAGGATTGAGCATGACTGTAATCTCCTTTCTCTAGAACAAGAGAAGACTGGGAACCCTTAACAGCTTTCCTACCGGCCATTTATCTGCTAGATGATATAACATAAAGTCGGGGAAGTATTATATATTCTATAAAAGTTTAGAATGTTCAAGGAAATGCTAAATAAAAGTTAAATCCTTAAGAATAGGCATCAAACCTATAAATAATTATTGAGATCATAATGATTTAAAATTGTTTAACTAAATATCAAGATCATAATCAGATGCCAAAAGCATAAATAGTTATAAGTTTATGACCATTTGATAAATTACTGTATAGTTATTAAATCCGTTGCTAGATATCGAATCTATAATGAGATGTCGGGTTTGTCGATGGTTAGTAAATACATAACTAGTAGAAAACATGTCACTCGATTATTGAGTTCATAACAGGATGTCAATATCATAAATAGCTAATAAGATTGAAATTATTTAAAGACGCTTCAACTAGTTGTGGAGTTTGTAACAAGGTAACAAATACATAAATAGTTATTGAATTCATAGCTAATTGAAGGTGCTATAATTAGTTACCAAGCCCATAATAAGGTGTCGAATTCATAAATGATGTTGAATTCATGACTATATAACATCCCTTTAAATAGTAATCAAATTTGTAGAGTGTTATCAACTCTTTAAAAGGATGTCGATTTTTTAGCTAGTTAACGCTTCTTTGAGTAGTCGTCAATTTCATAACTATTTGTTGAGTCTCTAACTAGTTATCCATTTTCTAATTGATTGTAGAGTTTATAATTCGTGGAAAGGTTGTAACTATATAATGAGCCCCTAGCAAGTATCGGGTTTTAACAGTTGGTGACCCTCTAACTGGTTATTAAACTTAAGGTTGGTTGTGAGCCTGTAACTAATTAGTGAACCTTTAACGAAGTATTGATTCCATAAGTAGGTGTCGATTTATTGACAGCTCTCGAAACTCCCAATTGAGTATCAAGATTTTAGGAACTCATCAGACCGATGATAACCACCAAATTTTATGAAATATTATCATGTGTTTTATATGGAACTCGAATCCAAGTACCGAAATTCCTAAATTATAAGAAACACTTGGATTCAATCGTTAATTAAACTCAAAATGGTTCATAAACGCTTGATTACCGAAACCCAAATTTCAAATTAAAAATGCTACTTTTCTGTATATAAATCCATTAGAAATAAGAATAGCACCTTGAGTTAAGTAGAAAACGAAAGGTTCTTTTTGAATTTGAAAGATTGAAAAGAACAATAGTTTCGATTTAAGTTTTGAGTTTACAGGTGAAAGATTTTAGGAGAATAAAAGATGGATATCTATAGGCAAAAAAGAGAAATGTTATTTGGCATTGATTTCAATTCAAATGAACGAACAAGATTGAAACAAAATACCAATAAGAAGCGATGTTGAAGTCGAGGCGGCACGTGAAAAAATATACTAAAGTATTATACTCTTTTTCAACAAAAGGGAGGGGGTAAATATTACTGTAAATATACAATTCGAGCTTCTAAATGGAATGTATCGAGTTTAACAATGATAAAGGATGTCGAGCTAGTAGACAGTCAAGTCCATAAGCATTCAACAACCAAAAAGAGGTCCGAGTCTTTAAAAATGTCAAACACCAAATGGTGAATAAGTAGATAAGAGGTGCCGAATCTTTAAAAGGTATCGAGTTAATACAACAGTAAGTGATATTGAGCCTTTGACAGACAACAAATGATGCCAAATATTCATAGTGAAAGAGGGTATCGAGTGCCTAGCAGTAAGATGGTGTCAAATTTCAAAAAGGCAATGGAGATACCACACCAATGAATATCTAGAGGTATCAAGCTTCTATGAAATGGGAAATGTCGAATCTCTACAACATAGAATGTTTTAGAGTATACAACGAGGGGATCATAACGAGCTACAAAAAGGTGTCAATCATTTAATTATATGGGGAATATCAAAAAAAAACTTTTAGCGAAACAACCATTATCGAGCCTTTACAACATCGGCTATTGTAGAGCATCTGAAAACAAATATTGTCGAGCTTCTGCAAATATGATGAATTTTGAAGGACTGACAAACTTTATCCCTAACAAGGGATTTATTTCAAGCTTCTATAAGCAAGAGATATCGCAATTCAAAAGATGTAAAAGACGATGAGTTTCTACAAAGGGGATTATGTTGCTAAACTTATGAAGCGACAAGGGTGTTGAATATCACCAATGTATGAGAGATGTCTAATATATGGTTGGATGGACAGGTGATAACCATGTCGCCTACCTTATAAATAGATCCTCTTGGCCATTCAAATGGGGGCGATTAATCCTTTTCTCATTTCTTACTCTTTCAGGTACCCTAAACTATTTTTGGGATTTTAGAGATGATTGTACTCTTGTGATATTGTGAAGGCCTTGAACATTTAACGATTGCATATCATATTTCCTTAGAAGAATTGTAACTCTCAAACTTTATACATTAGGACTTGGACAATAAACTTTTTTGTATAATATACCTCTTTCGAGACTATATTGGACCATTATTGAACATGGACATGCATACAACTACCTTCTGGATTTGAGCATGAATAATGAACATGCATATGACTTCACTTGAACTCGACTTCAACTCGAAGTGGACTTGCATATTCTCCCAAACTTGCATAAGGCTACTTAAGCCCTTATCCAAACCAATTTTAGCCTGCCCTGCATATTTGGTTAGCAAAGAAATCTGTTAATAGTTTGTGATTAGAAAACGAGCGGCCTCCAAGGAGTTAGAGGAACTAAAGAAATAGCCAGAGGCAAGTGAAAAGAGAAAGATGATATCTTAGTGTAGCCCAGGTGTACTATGAGGAACTGTTAGATGCTCGCAAAGTGAGAGACGAGATACAAGCTTGGGCAAAAGATGTAGAATAGCAGTTTGAAGCCACAGAGAAAGGGATTAAAGATAAAATCGAACTAGTAACCGTCCATTATAATGCCAATGCGATCAAGCTCAAAAGCTTAAAATGGCTCGATGAAGGGTATCCCAAGGCATTAGCCATGGCTTGGGAGGAATTTGTGAATGAATATAGAGAGCTTCCCAACAGGGCCAAGATCGATGTAGAGCAGTTGGAACTGAACTTTTTAGACATGGAGGACGTAGAGGTGCTTAAGACTAGTGAGTTTATACTACACTTCGAGTTAGTTGCCCAGGCCTAAAAAGATTGGACTGAGAGCTCTGGATCTAGTCTTTGCGACTCCACATCGAATGTTACTGCCCCTTTGACTTCGAAGTCACTGAGCACTGAGAAGATTATTCGTTCTCTTGGCTCTATCGTTGTGTCTGCTGTTAGGGTAGTTTCTAAAACTCCAATGGCTTTGTTATCCCTATCAAGGGGCCAATACAACCCCGATGAACCCTTGTTTCTGAAGTCATTCATCTTATCTCCTATCCTGATGGGATGTTTTGGCGGCATCCTAGCTCACATCAAATCCATATTTCCTAGAGGTATATCGTTAGCCTCGCTTGTTTTGAGATGGCCCATATGACGTCGGTTGATGTCACTAATATCTCCTTTTATGTTTCTCAATCTTCAGGTTAGCCTTTGATTGCCCCTCTGCCTGAAGAGCTCTTGTCAATGGGGATGCAAGCTGCAATTACTGAATCGGCTTATTTGTGTCTGCCTTCTAAACATTACTTGATATTCCGACTAGCAAGACTCCGGGCCCCGAGAATGAAATGATTCATGCCTTGGAAGAGGAGGCGACCTTCACGGGATGCAAGAGGAAGAGGGCGTTACTATAACTAGGACTTTGGATCCTCTATCAGGGCGCATCATGGAAGAAATGCTCCAAACTCAAGTTCCACAAGCCAAGGAGATCAAGAAGGAAAAAGATGCTCATATTCCTCCTCCCCTATCGATCTCATTGCCCAGTAAACCTATCTTTGTGCCTCCTGAAACTTCGATGAGCGATCTTCCAAAGGGTTATAAAGGCAAATATAGAAGTAGAAAGAAGCCAAATGAGTCTGGAATGTCCTCTTCCGAGAAAAAGAAGAAGGAATCAAGGAGGAGGAGGAAGATTTAATTGCATCCTTCTTTGTTTTTTTATCTTTTGTCTTGTTTGTAGATATGCTGAAGTTGTGCGAGTACAACCCTTACGTTTGGTTTAAGTTGTATGTTAATAAAAATTGACTTGTTTTCTTGCAACCTTGTGTCAATTTATCCAAGAATTGAGAAATGTGTTTATTACTTTTACTCATGTGTGTATGAGTTAATTCTCCGTTATCAATTGACCGAGTCGATAGTTTAGTCAAATTCCATTCGACTAAAGATAGCATTTGTAATTACATTAGTTCTCGTCCTGGGAGAATAGACGCCTATCTCTAGGCATTCTCGTTCGGTCACACCTATCTTTGAGATTTGAACGAGGTTAATTACGTGGAGTGGTGATTAGAATGTATGATTCTGGATGTTTGTGTAAGATCTCGCCTGACACTAGGTGTTGATCTTTTTCCTTACCATTCTTTGGGCGATTTATCAATATTCAGCCAAGCTCCGGGCATAAGCTGTTGGGTTGAACTGCCTTTTTCCACCCTTGGTTATTTATACTTCTGGCTCTAAATCGTGGGTTGGAAGGGTTGATTGATATCCGTCTCTGGATACCATTACTTCGTGGGTCTGATCATGGATCGTAAAATTTTAGGGTGGTTCCTGTCATCGGACACTCGAATACCTGCATCGCTGATATGCATACACGTGTAATATTACTGTTATTCACAATATATAACCAGGCTAACGAAAAATATGTATTCATCGATTTAGAAAGCCAAATTGCTTTATATTCACGAAAAATGACAGTGCCTGTCTTTTTATATCAAAGATAATAAGATATACATGAAGTCTAATTCAAGTGAAGTAACATCGCAGATGTTTGCTATTCCACACTCGTGGGAGTGCAATCCCATCAACAATCGCCATCTTGAATGAACCGTCCCCAAGTTTATGTTCAATCATAAACAGGCTTTCCCATCTTAGACCCATATTCATAGGACCAGGGAAGATTCTTTTAAGGACAAGTTCATCGATCTCAAAAGCATGACTCCTGACCTTGGTGTTGTGTCAGGCTACTTATTTTTTGATGGGCAGCCACCAATAAGTTTACTTCATCACACTTCTCATCAATCATGTCGTGTAACTCTAATAAAAGCCTCTCGTTTATTCTAGGATCATAACGGATTTTCTGATAAGAAGGTACTTCTAATTTGATTAGGATCATAACCTATGATCCATAGGCTAAAGTGAATGGGGAATGACCAGTTGCAGACTTATGGGTTGTTTTGTGGGCCCATGGTGATAATGATAACTCATCAACCCACTTGCCTTTGGCCTTCTCCAATCGCTTCTTCATAATTGACTTGATCATCTTATTCACAACTTCCACCTGTCTATGCGCTTATGGGTGTGCCACCACCACATATCTCTTTTCAATGCGATGTCGGTTGCAAAAGGTCCTAAATTTGGCACTGTTGAATTGAGTCCCATTGTCAGAAATAATCATTATTGGAATTCCAAAATGATAGATTATATTCTTAACCATGAAATTGATCACCTTCTTTATGCTGATCGTGGCTAGTGGTTCTTCTTCTGTCCACTTCGTGAAATAATCAATAGCAACAATAACGTACTTTGCGCCTCCATTAGACATCGGCAACACTCTAATGATATCAATTTTCCAAATTGCAAATAACCATGGACTGACTGTTTGCGTGATCTCCATCGACGGGGCTCTAGGAATCTTTTCAAACCCCTGGCATCTAACGCACCTCCAGGTGTAATCAGCTATGTCCCAATGGACGGTTGGCTAGAAATATCTGTAGCAAAGAATCTTCTTTACTAAGGTCTGCATCCATGTATGGCCAAAATAAGCCCTTTCATAGACGTTCACTAGGACTCTTTTGGCTTCACCGCCAACAATAAAACACAGTATAGGGATAGGGAATCCTTTCATGTACACGACTCCTTACTGAATAACAAATTTGAAGCTTTACATAGAAGCTATCGTCACTCATTCCTTCCTTCAGGAAAGATTCCCTTTAGTAGGTAATCATTGATTGGAGTCATCTATGACTCCTTTTCACATACAACCTCTTAGATCCAATCGACATCCATTTGGCTGATGCTTGGAGCCGACAACACTTCCAGTGGGACTAAGCCCATGAGTTGTGCATCCCCTGAACTAGCTGATTTGGCTAGTGAATCGACTTTCGCATTTTCCTCTTTGGAAGTATGCGTTATCATGTAATATTCAATGTCATTTAGCAACTCCAGGTCATTGGTTAAATAAGGATCTAGCCTTACCCTTTTTTCTTAAAACTCCTTTCTCACCTGGCATACCAACAATTGGGAGTCGTAGAAAATATGCAAAGCTTTGATCCACAATTCTTCCACAATTTTGAATCTCGTGATTAATTCTTCATATTTGGATTCATTATTCATTGCAAGAAAAATAAATTTTAAGGCATAACAGATTAAGTGCTCCTCAGGGGTTACCAAGACAACTTCTGCCTCTAAGCGACTTTGGTTGGATGCCTCGTCGATATATGTTTTCCACTTAGCATTTCATTCCAGCTACCCTCTACGTTATCATCTCGATCGATGCATTAAACAATAAAGTCTACCAAAATCTGGTCTTGAATCGCTATTTGGGGATGATACGTTATGTCATACTGACTTAGTTCGATATTTCACTTCAATAGCCTCTCGAAAGTTTCAAGTCGCTATAGAACTTACCTTGGGGGCTTATCAGTTAGTACTTTAATCGGGCGAGCTTGGAGATACGGACGGGGATTCCTTAAAGCAATCAACAGACAATAAGCTAATTTATCCAGTTTTGGGTAGTTCTTTTCTGCTTCTATCAGTCGCTTGTTGATGCAATATACAGAGATTTGGACTCTTTGCGCATAACTACTACACTCAATGCGTAGATTAATACTGCTAAATAGATTAATAAATTCTCTTCCTCCAAAAGGCTTTAATAAAATGGACAGCCTTTCTAGATGATTGACTAAAGCCCAAAAAGCATTCTTGCACTCTTGTATCCATGCGAAGTTTATCTTCCCTGCTTTGTGGACCTCGAAGAATGGTATGCATTTTTCTGTAGCTCTCGATATGAACCAATTTAGCACGACTATTTTCCCATTCAAGCTTTGCACCTCCTTTATCATTTTGGGCTTCCACATTTCTTAAAGCCTCGATTTTCTTTAGGTTGTCCTCGATCCCTCTTAAGTTCACGGTGAAACCCAAGAATTTCCCTGATGCGACCCAGAACAAGCATTTACGAGGATTAAGCTTCATTTCGTATTTCTGGAGCATGTTGATCATCTCTGCCAAATCATCCACATAGTTCATCGAATGCTACAACTTCAAAAGCATATCGTCTACAAACACTCCATCAAAGACCCAATTGCCTTTTGAATATGGAATTGACCAATTTTGAGCATGTCGCCCCAGTATTTTTCAGACCGAATGGTATGACGAGGTAGCAATTCAATCCCAAGTTGGTTATGAGACTTATATGCTCCTGATCTGGGATGTGAATTGGAATTTGGTTGTAACCCAAATAAGCATCCATGAATGGCAGCAGCTCATGTCTAACAGTCGAATCCACCAGCTGATTGATCTTTCGCAGCGGAAAGCTATCCTTTGGACATGCCTTATTCAGGTCTAAATAGTTAATGCATGTCCTCCACTTTTCGTTGTCCTTTTTGACTAGGACCGGATTTGATACCCACTCTGGGTATAGGGCATCGTAGATGAAGTCGTTGTCTCTTGGCTGGTCCACTTCTTTTTTCAATGCAACAAATCACTTGGGATCTAGGCTGCACTGTTTATGCTTCATAGGCACACATTTGGGGTTCACATTCAATGCATGGCATAGGATCTCCGATAATATTCGACACATGTCAGAATGCGTCTAGGCGAACGTATCCACGTTTACCCTAAGAAAGCCTGTCAATTCCTTCATCATTCATCGTCAACACTACATGAGTCGCCCTCGCATCCTCTGCCCCTTCCTCGGATCCACAGCCTTATGAAATCTTCTATGTCGATCGAGCCAGGGCTTAGACAGTGGCTGCTATGCATCCAATGATTTGACGCATAGAGTCTTCTCTACGCCTTCCTCTTCTCACGTCACTTCACCTCCTTCAGCTTTGCGACATAACACTTGTTTGCGCCAAAATTGATCACAAACACCCGATAGTTGATAATTCACAATCACAAATCTCAGATGAATAACAAATATGGAGATCACCCAGAAAATTCAAAAGAAAGTAGTAAACAACACAGATTTTACAGTGGTTCGGCGATCTTGCCTATGTCCACTCTGAACCTGGTAACTTTATTGATTCACTTGATGATTTCAATCTATTACAGCAGATTACAGTTGATTATAGCTCTAAAGTTTGAATACAATGGTGATGGTAAGATGTGGAATTGAATCCGGCAGAGTTTGGACGTCGAATAGCAAAAAGATCCCTTTTCTGTAGGCTTCAGGGGGCTATTTATAGGTGTAGGAGGCTGATATCACGCTCAAACTTCGGAAGACTTCTTCTGGCACGTGAGTGGGCCCACGCAACCGACCACACCAAGTTTCGACTCGATCTGTGATCGATATGAAACAATTTTGTATCGAGCTGAAACTTGGCAGGATTATTCTTTAGCTTGTACGTAAGCTTCTGTACAAATTTCGTAGCATTTGGACCTGTGGGTCTTGAGTTATGATCGATACGAGATGGAGTTTATCAATTGGCTGTTTGCTTCCAATCGATCAATTCGAACCGATCTCTTCAAATCGATGGTTGCACGTGACAACGCGGCGACATGGCGCACACTCCTCGTATCAATCCGCTTTTTGCTCCGAGTTGACCGTGTCGCATCCACGAACTTCGCCTCGATTGTATCGATAATTGTTGCCTTGTTAGAGTCGATAGCAGTTGCCAATACGTATCGATGGAAGTAGGCTTGTTCGTATCGATAAAAATGGCCCTGTTCGTATCGATCAAACGTAATGGGCACGATTGCTGGATACGAACTAACGAGCCTCGATGGATTCGAACAATGACTTTGGGTAGATCAATACGAGCAAGCATACTCCTTCGATGGATACGAAATGGCGTATCCTGATCTATTCGAACAAATGCTTGCCGATGGATACGAAGTCGACCGATGCAATTTATGCGAACAAGGCTGCTAAGTGAGAGAGCCCTGATCGATACAAAGTGACTGAGTTCAATGGATTCGAACAGTGTGATGGTGGATCGATTCGAACGAGATGGATTCGAATTGATCGAGGCGGACTCATCTTGATGGATACGAATCTAATCGGTGCGAGTAGACCATCACCATGACCTTCTGATGGATACGAACGGCACATTTTCTCTAACTTGTATCGATCATATCTCATTCATACGAACTCCAATTAACCTGAAATTTGAAGTGCTAGCTTTTATGGCTTTGCTTGTCGTATCTTGGCGATTGTGGCCCGATCCAGACTCGAACAAAATTCATCGATATCCATAGCGAAGCAGTGTATAACCGATCTTCGGGACGAACTGTCTTTGGTTTTCGATCAATCTTTTGGTATCACGGCCTTGCCAAAAGACGGGATAACAACACTCTTATCCAACATTTTGATCTCCTTGAACGACCCCTACCTTATTTTATATGGGAACTTCAATGCAAAGTACCATGGGGAAATGGCCGATCGAAAGCTAGCAAGGGTCGGACAACCCAAGAAAGCATTGTAAGCTGAAAATGGATAAGCAAACGAAATGCTCTCATCTAGAAAGTAGTTACCATCTTTTGTTTTCCATTAGTGGGTAATACTCATAGAACTACATACAAAATGGACAAGCACCCATTCATCTTTATTATTTTTCACTTAACTTCCCTACATCCACCCTTCTATTTTCATTATCAGTGTTGTTCATCCGTCTTAGTTTGCGGGTTGCCAGTTCTTGCTAGTTAAGCAAGCATCAAGATGTTTTAGTAATCTTACAAAGTATTAGTTATCCATGACCCACCCCTTTGATTTTTATTAGATAGTACCATTTTAGCATCAAAATCATCATATTCACTTGTAGTAGATAAATATCTTTAAAAATAGTTGTAATGCATTTGATGTCACGATTTTTTGGTGTCAGCGTCAAATTCCAAAAATATCCATAATACCACATCTTAAAATCACTTGAAAATAGGATCTAACATGTTTGCGCCAAAATTGGTCACAAACACCCAATTGCCAATGAAAGCACCAGTTCGTAATCACATATTACAAGTAACAAACAAGTATAGGAATAATGATGCAAATCACTCAAAATATTCAAATGAAAGCAGTACACAACACAAATTTTATAGTGGTTCGGCGATTTTTCCTACGTCCACTCTGAGCTTGATAGCTTTAATGATTCACTTGATGATTTCAATCTGTTACAGCAGATTACAGTAGATTATAGCTCTGAAGTTTGAATACAATGGTGGTAGAAAGATGAAGGATTGGATCCGGCAGAGTCTGGACGTCGTATAGCCAAAAGATCCCTTTTCTGTAGGCTTCATGGGGCTATTTATAGGCGTAGGAGGCCGATATCGCGCTCAAGCTTCGGGAGACTTCTTCTGGCACGTGAGTGGGCCCACGTGACCGACCCCACCAAGTTTCGACTCGATCTACTATCAATACGAAACGATTTTGTATCCATCAAAAAATGATCCAATCGAGCTGAAACTTGGCAGGAACAATCTTTACCTTGTATGGAAGCTTCTGCGAAAATTTCGTTGCATTTGGACTTGTGAATCTTGAGTTATGATTGATACAATATGGAGTTTCTCGGTTGGCTGTTAGCTTCGGGTCGATCACTTCGAATCCATGTATTCGAATCGATGGATGCACGTGACAGCGCGGCGACGTGGCACACATATCTCGCATCGATCCGCCTTTTGCTCCGAGTTGACCGTGTCGCATCCATGAACTTTGCCTCGATTGTATCAATGACCAATGCTTTGTTCGATTCGATAACAGCTGCCAACACATATCGATGGAAGCACGCTTGTTCGTATCAATAGAAATTGGCCATGTTCGTATCGATCAAACATGATGGGTGCGATTGATGGATACGAACTAACGAGCTTCGATGGGTTCGAATAATGACTTTGGGTAGATCGATACGAGGGAGCGTACTCCTTTGATGGATATGAAATGGTTTATCCTAAGCGATTCGAACAAATGCTTATCGATGGATACGAAGTCGACCGATGCAATTTATGCGAATAAGGCTGCTAAGTGAGAGCCCTGATCGATACGAAGTGACTGAGTTCAATGGATTCAAACAATGTGATGGTGGGTCGATTCGAACGTGATGGATTCAGATTAATTGAGGCAGACTCATCCTGATGGATACGAATCTGATCGGTGCGAATAGACCATCACCTTGACCTTCTGATGGATACGAATGTGATGGATTCGAAACGGTCAATCTAATGGATACGAACAACATACTTTCTCCAACTTGCATCGATCATATCTCGTTCATATGAACTCTGATTAACCTGAAATTTGGAGTGCTGGCTTTTATGGCCTTGCTTGTCATTTGTTGTCAATTGTGGCCCGATCCGGACTCGGACAAAATTCATCGATATCCATAGCTAAGCAATGTATAACCAATCTTTGAGATGAACAGTCTTTGGTTTTCGATCAATCTTTTGGTATCACGGCCTTGTGAAAAAGCGGGATAACATAACAATTAAACTTTTTTTCAAATTCAAAATGTCTCTCTATGGATATTATCAAATCTTAGTATTACTTGAAAATAAGATCTAACAAATAAATTTCTTTTACAAATTCAAAATATCCATTTACAAATATCACCAAAACTTAGTAATACTTAAAAATAAGATCTAACAAATAAGTTTTCTTACAGATTCGCTTTATACTAATTGATAATATAAATAAAAATTCAAAAAAAATAGATGTTGCAATTGAGAAATAAAATCAAGCTAACAACAAATTATTTGAACATAAAAAATGGCTAAATATTTCTGTGAATTATTTTCTCTTGAATATGATAAACATATAAAATTTGCAGAAAAACAATTCACACGCGAAGCACGTGTTATTATCACGCGCAAAACGCGTACCGTAATGCTCGTTTGTAGCATTTGTTTAGACTCCGATAACAATATATGGTATACTTTTGTGTATCATAAAAATTTAAGTGATGTTTACATATTGTGAAGTTTTAGCATTATGTATTTTTCAAGGTAATATATTTTCTTGAGATAGTTGTACTTTGATATCGTATGGTATGAATGGAACAAAAATGGTGTCGTTGAAAAAAAAAAAGAAGAGTAAGTTTGTGTTTTTATATTACTTAGTGGAGATTTCTTTTAAATAGATTCCTTTTCGAATATAGTTATCAGAACAAAATCATAAATTCTTTTAAATATTCTATCAACACCTGAGCAAATCTAAATGATGTAACATCATATTATCTATATTTAAATATGTGTTATATTCTCAAATTCAAGTACTACTAACATAACATAAGTCAGATATTCCAAATAAGAACTGTAATTAGTACTAAAATTGTAATACTGACTTATAGATAATTATTTTTCCATAATTATTGTACCAAAAAATAGCGGAGCTCAAGGAAATGGCTTGGCGCCATTGCTAGCTAGACTGAAGATCCCACCACCATGTCTTGCTGATTTTAATTACTCAATTAACATATTTGAAGATGACATGATAATATTTAGTGTCTTTTGTAACTTCTTTTATCTAACTAGTCATTATCAATGAAATAATCAACAAGGATCAGTATACAATATTCTGAAATCACCATGGATGATATCAAAGTAATTGGTATGTACTTTGTCAAATAAATAAAAAATCATAGCTACTAATATTATCTATGTTATTGCTAAGTAAATAATTCAGGTTTCAAGTTACAAGTGATAAACCACGTCGTGTAACTTACAGGAAAGTTGGCAGTTGAGGGCTAAGAACTGTTAGTCGCAACCACCGGAAAGTGTTACGAAACCAACTTTAACTTCAATAATAGTTACAGAATAACACAGAAGTAATAACGGCAAAAACTGTCACTAATGTTAATAAATTGCAACACAAAAATGCGTGACTAGATCTGTATGAAAAGTATTACCGATTATAGTGTCCGAGTCCAGTAGAAACTGTTTCCTTGGGACAATATTGCCCCCTTATATGCATCGAAGGATATGAGCAATTTGTCTCTCAGGATGAAACGGACCGACCCCGATATGCTGTGCGTGAAGACGGAGCGACGACGAACTGAAGTAATTATAGATCTGAGAGCAGTGAAGCGGGAAGAGGAGCAGGAAGAAGAAGAGAACTGTTTCTGTCTATTTAATCTCGTTCTACGGGCCCCTATATATAGGCTGGAGGAGGTGCTATTCGGAGCGGTCATGACTGTTGGAAAAGTTGCGACCCTTTAACCGACAGACGCACGCGTATAGGTGCGACGGTCTAATTCTGAAGTCCAAAATTAGTCGTCTTAGCGCAGCAGGCCTAAGCGGTAGGTGGAGGCCCATCTAATCACGAGACCCCAAGAGCCCCAAGTCCCAAGGCCCAATCTTTGACATTTTAAATTTAATATGAAGGCCCAAAGCCTATATTGCCACAAGTCTTCATGTCTCCTTCTTCTTTTCTTTTGATTTAGAATAGTGAGTTGTGATATATAAGGTGATATTGAAACAAATATCCCATGATATGGGACTTTGTTTCAATACACACTCTAATTCTTCCTCTTCCCCACTTCCTCATTCATTTATTTCTAACAATCCCCCACATGAATGAGCATTTGTTCTTAGTTTCACGAACCATTTATCGTATCGGTTAAAGTAGCACAGGGGCCTTGAACTTTCCTAGTGTTTACCTATTTGAGTTATAGGTGAATCAGTAGACATAGAATGTCCTTGAACTGTAAACCTTTTGTGTAATTCTACAATAAATAACACACGACAAATGTTTCTTATAATCCTTCGTTCTCTGTATGTGTTCATTTTTGCCTTGAACACCTGCCTAGTATCATAAGTGCTTAGAGAATTTGGCCTCATAATTCTCTTTGAAGCGGCGCCTTCGCACTTACGTAGGTGATTCTGTAAAGGGTATTCACAATTCCTTAAGTACAGACATCATTAAAAGTATCAATACTTATCATATTTTTCCAACAAATAAAGCACTGACTTATCATAGGAATGGTTTGTGTGTAACAGTGCCATCAAGTTTCTCTTAATTTTAGTTGTCCCTTTGAACCTAGATCTTGGGATCTCCAGTCAACTAGGTGGGGTTTCCACTAAAAAAAACTTTTTTTCTATGGGCCTTAACCCCATTCCCATTGATAAGGTTTGAACTTTCTCTCTTGGCAAGCCTTTAGTTAGTGGATCCGCTATGTTATCTTTTGACCTTATGTAGTCTATAGTGATAACTCCATTAGAGAGAAGTTGTCTTATTGTTTTATGTCTACGACGAATATGCCTAGATTTACCATTGTATAGTGTACTATTAGCTCTTCCAATTGCTGATTGACTATCACAATGTATACATATTGGAGGCACAGGTTTGCTCCAATTTGGAATATCTTCCAAGAAACTTCGAAGCCAGTCTGCTTCTTCTGTGGTCTTATCTAGTGCAATAAACTCTGATTCCATTGTTGATCTAGCTATACAAGTCTGTTTGGATGATTTCCATGATATTGCTTCATTTCCTAATGTGAACATATATCCACTTGTAGACTTTGTATCTTGTGATCCAGTTATCCAATTGGCATCACTGTATCCTTCCACTGTTGAAGGATAGTTTGTATAGTGTAGATCATAGTTCTGTGTATACTTTAGGTATCCTAGAACTCTGATTATCGCTTTCCAGTGATGTTTACCAGGATTACTGGTAAATCTACTCAGCTTACTTACAGCGTATGCGATACCTGGCCTAGTGCAGTTCATAACATTCATGATACTTCCTAGTATACGAGAGTATTCAAGCTGGTAGATACCATCACCAGTGTTCTTTACCCAATTTTGGTTCATATCTACAGGTGATTTTGCAATAGTTATATTATATTGCTTGAATTTTTCAAGTATCTTACCGATGTAATGTGATTGGGATAATGCATATCCCTGTGGTGTTCTCAAAATTTTGACACCCAATATCACATCAGCCAGTCCTAGGTCTTTCATATCGAATCTAGAGGATAACATATTCTTTGTAGAGGTTATTATGGCCTTGTTATTTCCTAGGATCAACAGGTCATCAACATAAAGACAAACAATGACATATCCTAAATGTGTGTGTTTCATGTAGACACATTTATCTGATTCATTTATTGTGAATCCATTTGATAACATAGTTTCATCAAATTTCTCATGCCATTGTTTTGGAGCTTGTTTAAGGCCATAAAGCGACTTTACTAATTTGCATACTTTATTTTCCTTTCCATAGTTCAGAAACCCTTCAGGTTGCTTCATATATATTTCTTCCTCTAGGTCACTATTTAAAAATGCAGTTTTTACATCCATTTGATGTATTTCTAAATCAAGTATGGATGCAATTGCAATTAGCATCCTAATTGATGTTATCCTTGTCACTGGTGAATATGTATCAAAATAGTCCAGTTCTTCCTTTTGTTTGAATCCTTGGACTACAAGACGAGTTTTGTACTTGTCTATTGAACCATCAGGTTTCAATTTCTTTTTAAATATCCATTTATTACCTAAGGTCTTGCATCCTTGAGGTAAATCAACTAACTTCCAGGTATGGTTAGCCATAATGGATTCTATTTCATTGTTAATAGCCTCTTTCCAGTAAGGGGCATCGCTAAAGGACATAGCTTGTTTGTATGTCAATGGATTATCTTCTAACATAAAGGTATAGAAGTCTGGTCCAAAGGTTTTTGAGATTCTATACCTTTTACTTCTTCTTGGTTCCTCCACTTGTTGATCAGCACTAATTTTCTGAAGGTTATCTTCAGTATCCTCAAGAGAATTGGAGATTTCATCTTCCCTTGGTCTCTTATGAGTATTACTCTCAGTGCCCTGTTTTAAAGGGAATATATGTTTGAAAAATCTTGCATTTCTCGACTCAATGATGGTATTTTCATTAATATCATCAATTTCAGATTTGTGTATTAAAAATCGATAAGCAGCACTATTTTGTGCATATCCAATGAATACACAATCAATTGCTTTTGGTCCTATCTTGACCTTCTTTGGTTTAGGTATCTCTACTTTGGCAAGACACCCCCACACTTTTAAGTATTTGTAGGATGCCGGTCTATTTTTCCAAAGTTCGTGAGGAGACTTGGATGTTTTCTTTCGTGGTATTTTATTTAAAATATGGTTTGCCGAAAGAATAGCTTCTCCCCAAAAGTTATCTGGCAAGCCAGAACCAATTAATAAAGCATTCATCATTTCTTTAAAAGTTCTATTTTTCCTTTCGGCTATACCGTTGGATTGAGGTGAATATGGTGCTGTAGTTTGGTATATAATGTCGTGCTCAGCGCAGAATTCCTCAAAAGGAAATTCATATTCTCCTCCTCTATCACTTCTTAAAGCTTTAATTTTCCTATTGAGTTGATTCTCAACTTCTGCTTTATACCGTTTAAACATATCGAATGCTTCATCCTTGCTTCTAAGGAGATACACAGAGCAGTACCTAGTACAATCATCAATAAACGTAATGAAATATCTTTTCCCCCTCTAGTTTGACACATTTTCAAATCACATACATCAGTGTGTATAAGGTCTAGAGGTTCAGTTTCTCGTTTAACATGTTGAAACGAGGTTCTTGTCAATTTTGCTTCTGCACAAATTTGACGTTTATAGTTGGAGTCTATGTTACATTTTGGTATACATTCTAGATTAATCATTTTTCGCAGAGTATCAAAATTCACATGCCCTAATCTAGAATGCCATATGTTAGAAGAGTCAACAATATAAGCAGAAAATTCACATTTATTCATATCAATGTTTGGTATAATAGTTGTTACATTTGCCTTGAATAAACCATCACATACATATCCTCTTCCTACACACACTCCATTCTTAGATAATACAAACTTATCGGATACAAAGGTTAATTTGAAACCATGCTTGCTAAGCAAGGACACTGATATCAAATTCTTGCGGATTTCTGGAACGTGAAGAACATCACTTAAAGTAAGCTCTTTTCCAGAAGTTAGTTTCAACACAACTTTTCCCTTGCCCTCGATCTTTGATGCAGATGAATTACCCATGAAAAGTTGTTCATCATCAGTTGCAGTTTTATAAGTTTTAAACATCCACTTATTAGCACATATGTGTCGAGTGGCACCTGTTTCTACAAACCATTCCTTTGAATTACCAACAAGGTTGCATTCTGATATTGCTGCACATAAATCCATATCAGAAATGCCATCTGTAACTTCAGCTGTATTTGCTTCTGATTTCTTCTTTTTGGGAGCGCAACATTCGGCTGCTTTATTGTAACATCCCGCCTTTCCGCACGATTTAAACAGACACACGTGCCAGTACAACCATACGGAAGGGCGGATTGTAATGGGGTAAATAAGAAAAACAGAGAAGAAATAAAAGAAAACAGAATCTCACATCGGAAGGATAAAATATAATAATAAAATAAACAGTTTATAAAACTGTTTACAAACATTTATATAATACATATCAGAGTTACACATACCAATAACAATGCAGCGGAACAGTGTGTAGTGCACTAGTATAAATAATAATAGTAATCTACAAATCTTCGTCTTCGTCCTCCAGAGCTAAAACTTCAAATCCTGAAACGCTCAAGATTGACCCGAGCGAATTGAAAAGACAAAACACTCGAATCAGAACTAAAAGATCTTATGTGAGTTAAATTAGCAGAAATAAATATGAGTGCAGTAACTCAAGAGATGCTCGGGATTTACATCTCCTAAGGATCCGTTAAACTATTTACTATGTAGTATATTGCGCTATTATAATAGTGTCTATTTGTAAAATAAACTTACTTTTTAATAGCGTTAAGGGGTTACCCATATAGCCCTTAACACAGAATATATTCCCATAGTCTATACAGTACCGTAATCTCCCCCGTACTGGGCGTCGTCAGAGGGCACTCCATAGGTATGGTACAAAACAAAACTCGTAGTAAAGGCTCGGTATGGTAGGTGACACGGCACAACTAGGCAATGCCAGGGTAGATATACCAATTGCTATCCAGGCTGGTGGAAACGCGTAGCCGCAGTTACCGCCCACCTCGAACAAACTCCCCCAAAATCAAAAATAGAAGTGGCCACTGAATCAATCCAAAGTCAAAGTATAATATCGAAGAGGAGCGTCCGATCGGAGGTATGACCTCATTGGCCCGAGAATCACTCATGTTTTAGCCACCTTATGCGAACTCATGGGAGTCGGGTCCACGTATTTACCTTACAGGAAACGTCGCCACCACCTACTTCATTCTAGAATCTCCACGCGTACACGGTTAGTCAAAGTGGTTTTCGGTATCGACAGAGAGTATGCCCATATCCGATCCCGGTCTCTTTGCCAACCCATCGTTATTATAACACCGCGGTCATTTAAAAATAGTTTATACTTTAAAACCAGAATAAAATTTTCCATTTCAAAACTATGAATACGATATCAATTTAAACCCAAAACAATATGATATCATTTTATCTCAAATAATTTCTTTTCCAAAATCATGCTGGTTTAGAATTTAAATTATCTGGAACCAAATATTTGAAATATACTTTCAAAGCATAATATTTCGAAATTCAAAATTTTAAAACCATAACTTCTAAAACTTGAATGGTTTGGACATTCAACGAATGTAAAATAAATGGTTTAACTTTAAAGTTACTTTGTAAAGAAAAATAATTTCCATGGCTTTTCAAATATATTTCTTTATTTAAAGTTTAAAACATAATTTAAATATCACTTCAAGTTCCAAAACCCCCCTTCAATTTCTATATATATATATATATATATCCATTTGGAGTATTAATATTTCAAAACTAAAGTTGGATTTTCTTCTTTCAACAATTAATATTCTATTATTTAGTCTTGAATATTCATATAAATTCCATAAATAAAACTCCAATTTCTAACAATTAAATATTTTCTCAAATTTACTTTATACTAGAATTTTCATTTTTAATTCATCTTGGAAAATCCAGTTATAAATATCATACCTTAAAATTTCCGAACTCAAACATATAATATGAATTATCAAATTCCATTTCTCAATTTTCCCATTTTTATTTAATAGATTTATACACAGCTTAAATTCAAAATTTTTAACTTATATATATATATAGAAGAATAACATTTATAAAATATCAAAAAAAAATTATAAACCGTATCCCATCCAAACCATAGAAATCACTTTAAAATAATTTATATATAGACCACGGTGCCTGTATAAAATTTTCTATCCTATGGTCAAGTGATACGGATATTTATCATTTCAATCCGCAATTTAAAAATAAAATTTGCGGTTGTATATCATTTCAAACCACAATCCCGAATGAAATGAAAAATGCATGATAACTTGTAGTTTAATGATATACAATAAAACATCCATTCACCCATCATCAATCAAAATTATTTCAAACATCATCAGTTTAACAACCATCAATATATATACAATAGAACAAGAAATAATTGACAGTTATTAACTAACATTTTATATTCGATTAAATTTATCTCTATAATTTATTAAATGTTTACTGCCCTTAGTACAATTTCTTTCATTTATGGTTATGACTTTACTATTCACAGTTACCTTTGTATACTCCTTCCCTATTTAAACCAAATATAACCAATTCTAATTAACTCCAATTATTACCTTTAAATAAGTCATAACATTCAAATGTCTCTACTAAATTGGAATGTTTCATTTTAGTTTATAAATGATCCGCTTGCATAATTCTTTAAATTTATTGAATCTTATGCAATTTTACTATAAATAAGTTTTAAATTACCATTAACTGTACATTCAATTTACTATTCAATGCATATTTATCATCAATCAATTTGATATTTCCTTTTCTTTCCTACTATTCGACAAATAACCTAGTATACCTTTACATACAGTCATTTCATCCCATTCATTTATGGGTATTGCATTGAAATCAAATTTATTAACTTATATCACAATATTACCATTTATCACAATTGGCTTATAAATTTTTATTCAATATCCTAAATAAATAACATATTATTAAATACTTACTCTTGTTTTCTCATATTCCATTAAAAATCAAATCACAACTTTTTACATTATTTTATTGAATTGGAATTTCATTTTTATATTGTTAACCTTTAATTACAACTTATTTATTTAACCAAATTAAATATACGAAATTTACGGGTCGTTACACTCTCCCCCACTCAAAACTTTTCGTCCCCGAAAAGGAAAAAGAAAGGAGAAGAAAGAGTTAAGTAACAATACATCTTATTCAAAATATTTAACTTATAAACAATAATTTACTAAATTTATTAAAGTTTGGAAAACATTTCAAAATAGTTCCAAGTCCAAAATTTACGGAAAATTTTGTCAGAGTCTCCTTTGTACGGAGAGGCTTGGGAGAAAATATAATATCAAAATATAACAAATATATTACATATATTATCCAAAATAAAATATCCCAACATGAAAAAAATTATATAAAATAGCGCTACAAAACGTAATCCGAAAACGTACCTATTTGTCGGGCAAATTACGCTTAATTTATGGAACCAAAAGCAGTAGCAATTGCTTCCATACCTGCATTTCACTTATATAATCTAAAAAGGTTAACTATTTATATAAAGTGAAATATTTTCATGGTTTCAAACACTAACAACAATCAATACAACAACCATCAATTTTAACAAACAGCACACACCACAAACAACAATCATTAAATCAAACAAACAAATAGTTGTTTGGGTTAAAACTTGGAATGGTACGGAGTGAAAAATAACTATCCAGTGCATCATTTACTCAACAGTCTTAGATGGGACAAAAATAGATTATTTATTCATCCAACAATTTCAAATTTCCTTACCCAACCAACCATAGATCAAACAATAACAATTCAAACCAACAAATCAAATTACCTTATATAAATTCTTTACATACTCTAGTTGTTTGATTTCCTTTCTTTTATTCATACCACATAAATTTTCCTTTTTATAATTTACATTTATTTGTAACAAACTTCAAATTTTATTTCTCATTCAATGGTTGTTTCCTTATTTCTATTTATTACTTACAATTATCCATTTATATTTATTCAGGTTATGTAAGTTTCTGTTATTTGTATTACATTAAATGCACTTCTCAATTTCAATCATTTATTAAATGCTTACATTCTATTATATTTAATTACAGTAACCCTTTTTAATTACACTAAATTCTTAACCTTATAACATTCATTATTATAAGTAAAGGATTTTATTATTCATTAACTATGGTTTGCAGTCATTTATTTATATTTCCTACTTTCCATTATATTAAACTAGTAGCATTTATATCATACTTAAGTTTATAACCATTAAATTCTTATTTATAATAGCAATTCATTGAATACTTCATTTTCCCAAAATTTTCTACTTGTATAATATTCTATTCAAATCTCTTATTTAACATTTCAACTTTTCATATTTGGTAAGTTATATATGTTAAAGAAAATGCAAAAGAACTTATACAAATTTTATCTCTTCTTTTAATTAAATTTAATGTTCACCAATATTACTTTTTGTCTCATATGTTAAAAATTCCAAATTTCCCTTTATAACTTTGCATTAATTTCTTGCCTAATTTAGAGATTTCAATTCATTTATTACTTACCTTTTTTTCACTAAAATAATTTAAACAATTAATTAATGGAAATTTAAGAATTAAATACCGGGTCAAATTTCAAATTATTTTAAAAATAATAGATAAATAATTTCTTACCACTTTTATATCTCTAATTATATTTAGAACAATTAAAATTTTAGATAATTTCAAAATAAATCTGCAGTAGAATTTACTACAGTGGCCTTTCCCCTTCGAAACTCGAAAATGAAAGTCGATGATGCGACCGCCATCACCGAAATTATTTTCCAACGGCAGACAGGAAAGTACAAAATTTATTTTCTCCAAAATCTTCTTTAAAACAATTCTTCCGAATTATATTAAATTTTTATATAAGAAAATACTTATAAACCAAATTATTATATTTCATAAATCCTTTGAAAGCAGATTTTCAAAATCCCGGACTTAAGTTCTAAAATTTCCAAATTTCATTGATTTTATTTTCAATCTTATTTTACCTATTATTTATAAATTTTATTCCTAACAACCAATCTATTGCAACCAAATATAGATATCATTTGAAAATTTTATTTTATATATAGAAACTATAATAGGCGAAGTTATTTCATTCACCTATATTAAAATCAAATATTATGTCGGTCTGTCCTATTAAGTGTTTAGAAATCCCTATTGATGTCATAGCGTCCCATGCACCAACCAGAATTTATAAATACAAAACGGAACGGATTAACACAATATCAAAATCTTTTTATAACACTAACAAATACGTTCTCTCGTATATACACTCAGTGACTCCCATAGGGTATTACTACCCTATTAATAAAGAGTCAAACCCCAAAAAGCCAAGGTTTATCGCTAAACCAAAGCTCTGATACCAACTGTAGCATCCCGTCTTTCCGCACGATTTAAACAGATACATGTGCCAGTTCAACCATACGGAAGGGCGGATTGTTATGGGGTAAATAAGAAAAACAGAGAAGAAATAAAAGAAAACAGAATCTCGCAGCGGAAGGATAAAATATAATAATAAAATGTACAGTTTATAAAACTGTTTACAAACATTTATATAATACATATCAGAGTTACACATACCAATAACAATGCAGCGGAACAGTGTGTAGTGCACTAGTATAAATAATAATAGTAATACTACAAATCTTCGTCTTCGTCCTCCAGAGCTAAAACTTCAAATCCTGAAACGCTCGGACAGACCCGAGCGAATTGAAAAGACAAAACACTCGAGTTAGAACTAAAAGATCTTATGTGAGTTAAATTAGCAGAAATAAATATGAGTGCAGTAACTCAAGAGATGCTCGGGATTTACATCTCCTAAGGATCCGTTAAACTATTTACTATGTAGTATATTGCGCTATTATAATAGTGTCTATTTGTAAAATAAACTTACTTTTTAATAGCGTTAAGGGGTTACCCATATAGCCCTTAACACAGAATATATTCCCATAGTCTATACAGTACTGTAATCTCCCTCGTACTGGGCGTCGTCAGAGGGCACTCCATAGGTATGGTACAAAACAAAACTCATAGTAAAGGCTCGGTATGGTAGGTGACATGGCACAACTAGGCAATGCCAGGGTAGATATACCAATTGCTATCCGGGCTGGTGGAAACGCGTAGCCGCAGTTACCGCCCACCTCGAACAAACTCCCCCAAAATCAAAAATAGAAGTGGCCACTGAATCAATCCAAAGTCAAAGTATAATATCGAAGAGGAGCGTCCGATCAGAGGTATGACCTCATTGGCCCGAGAATCACTCCTGTTTTAGCCACCTTATGCCAACTTACGGGAGTCGGGTCCACGTATTTACCTTACAGGAAACGTCGCCACCACCTACTTCATTCTAGAATCTCCACCGCGTACACGGTTAGTCAAAGTGGTTTTCGGTATCGACAGAGAGTATGTCCATATCCGATCCCGGTCTCTTTGCCAACCCATCGTTATTATAACACCGCGGTCATTTAAAAATAGTTTATACTTTAAAACCAGAATAAAATTTTCCATTTCAAAACTATGAATACGATATCAATTTAAACCCAAAACAATATGATATCATTTTATCTCAAATAATTTCTTTTCCAAAATCATGCTGGTTTAGAATTTAAAATATCTGGAAACCAAATATTTGAAATATACTTTCAAAGCATAATATTTCGAAATTCAAAATTTTAAAACCATAACTTCTAAAACTTGAATGGTTTGGACATTCAACGAATGTAAAATAAATGGTTTAACTTTAAAGTTACTTTGTAAAGAAAAATAATTTCCATGGCTTTTCAAATATATTTCTTTATTTAAAGTTTAAACTATAATTTAAATATCACTTCAAGTTCCAAAAAACCCCTTCAATTTCTATATATATATATATCCATTTGGAGTATTAATATTTCAAAACTAAAGTTGGATTTTCTTCTTTCAACAATTAATATTCTATTATTTAGTCTTGAATATTCATATAAATTCCATAAATAAAACTCTAATTTCTAGCAATTAAATATTTTCTCAAATTTACTTTATACTAGAATTTTCATTTTTAATTCATCTTGGAAAATCCAGTTATAAATATCATACCTTAAAATTTCCAAACTCAAACATATAATATGAATTATCAAATTCCATTTCTCAATTTTCCCATTTTTATTTAATAGATTTATACACAGCTTAAATTCAAAAATTTTAACTTCATATATATATATATATATATATATATATATATATATAGAAGAATAACATTTATAAAATATCAAAAAAAAAATTATAGACCGTATCCCATCCAAACCATAGAAATCACTTTAAAATAATTTATATATAGACCACGGTGCCTGTATAAAATTTTCTATCCTATGGTCAAGTAATATGGATATTTATCATTTCAATCCGCAATTTAAAAATAAAATTTGCGGTTGTATATCATTTCAAACCACAATCCCGAATGAAATGAAAAATGCATGATAACTTGCAGTTTAATGATATACAATAAAACATCCATTCACTCGTCATCAATCAAAATTATTTCAAACATCATCAGTTTAACAACCATCAATATATATACAATAGAACAAGAAGTAACTGACAGTTATTAACTAACATTTTATATTCGGTTAAATTTATCTCTATAATTTATTAAATGTTTACTGCCCTTAGTACAATTTCTTTCATTTATGGTTATGACTTTACTATTCACAGTTACCTTTGTATACTCCTTCCCTATTTAAACCAAATATAACCAATTCTAATTAACTCCAATTATTACCTCTAAATAAGTCATAACATTCAAATGTCTCTACTAAATTGGAATGTTTCATTTTAGTTTATAAATGATCCGCTTGCATAATTCTTTAAATTTATTGAATCTTATGCAATTTTACCATAAATAAGTTTTAAATTACCATTAACTGTACATTCAATTTACTATTCAATGCATATTTATCATCAATCAATTTGATATTTGCTTTTCTTTCCTACTATTCGACAAATAACCTAGTATACCTTTACATACGGTCATTTCATCCCATTCATTTATGGTTATTGCATTGAAATCAAATTTATTAACTTATATCACAATATTACCATTTATCACAATTGGCTTATAAATTTTTATTCAATATCCTAAATAAATAACATATTATTAAATACTTACTCTTGTTTTCTCATATTCCATTAAAAATCAAATCACAACTTTTTACATTATTTTATTGAATTGGAATTTCATTTTTATATTGTTAACCTTTAATTACAACTTATTTGTTCAACCAAATTAAATATACGAAATTTACGGGTCGTTACATTTATGCCCCTTCTTTCCACAGTTATGGCAAAAACCTTGAAATTTTTTCTTTGACTTCTGAGGCGCATCTCACGTTTTCTCTTGTTAGGTTTATCTGACTCAACAACATTTGCTTTGGCAGCCATATTATGAGAGATCTTTTTCTCAGAATTTCTATTATCTTCCTCAATCCGCAGACGAACTATGAATTCTTTCATTGTCATTTCCTTACGCTTATGCTTAAGGTAAATTTTGAAGTCCTTCCACAATGGAGGAAGTTTCTCAATGGTTGCGGCAACCTGGAAAGATTCGCTAAGTATCATCCCTTCATCTTGCAGTTGACGGATGATCAGTTGTAGTTCTTGAGTCTGATTTATCACAGTCTTTGAATCAACCATTTTGAAGTCGAGAAATTTGCCAGCGATGAATTTCTTCATGCCTGCATCTTCAGTTTTGTACTTTCTATCCAAGGCCGTCCAGAGTTCCTTGGATGTTGCAACAGTACAATAGACATTATAGAGGCTATTATCCAGACCATTCGGAATATAGTATTTACGCATAAAGTCCGATTTTTTCCAGAAATTTGCGGCCTCCGCTTTGATTGCATCGGGTTCGAGTTCGCCAACTTCAGTAGCATCTTCGGTTAGAAATTTGGCGAGGCCTAATGTTGTTAGATAAAACAACATCTTCTGTCGCCAACGCTTGAAGTCCGTCCCGTTGAACTTTTGTGACCTTTCTCCATGAGACAGTGCTATTGTTGGAAGCAGAGGCGCTGGCTGACTGTTTGTCACCATCTGTGTCGGTGCAGCGTTATTGCTGTTGCTATTTTGAGACATCGTCGTCGACAACAATAAAATATTGTTTCAAGAGTGTTAGTCGCAACCACCGGAAAGTGTTACGAAACCAACTGTAACTTCAATAATATAAGGTGATATTGAAACAAATGTCCCATGATATGGGACTTTGTTTCAATACACACTCTAATTCTTCCTTTTCCCCACTTCCTCATTCATTCATTTCTAACAAGAACCACTGGAAGATTCTGAATCCCAAGACAAGACCAAACACTATAAGGAACATAATGGACGTAAAATGTTATTTTCAACTACTAGAAGGATTACAGTTGCGACTTGAGTAGCCCAAGTATTTGCTGCATTGAAACCACTGAAGCACTATTCTAAAATAAAGATCATGCTGAAATGCATGGTTCAAGTGCATAAACTGGATAATTTCTAGACTTTATTTGTTGAAATGAAGCATCGCTTTAGTGGTAAGTGCTCTAACTGTTAATAGAATGATAATGTTGTTAAGATGTTGCATGGGTAAAGGGTAAGATGTTTTTGCTATAAGGAAAAACAGTACGAAGAGCGGTGCAGATTGGCTGAAACTATGTGCAGGTTCAGATTGGTTGAGCATCGGTGCTTCGGGACACAAAGAGCATGTGAACCATTAGGTTTTGAGTGAAGTTGTGCGAGCATTAGAATACAATAACTGGCATATGAATGGAGGCTGCGAATGCAAGTATCGAGTTAATATTGGTGGGCAAGAACAAGTATAAGTTGCTAACTGGATTGTGTACTTGGGGACGTCGTACGTGCTTGAGTAGAGAGCATGAACCAGCCTTGTAGAGGCGAACGTCAATGCACATGAGACTTGTTAGGCTTTAAGAGCAACAAAAATATGAATGTTGAGCTGAAAACAGAAGTGCAGATGGCGAGAACTTCCATTTACGAACCATATGTAAAACTAATTTACATACAGTAAGAAAAACAATATGCAAAAGCCTCCAGCTCGTCTTCGTCATCAACAGCGTTGGTCACTAAGAACAGCACCTGTCATTTGCTACATAGTCTGCCCATCCCAAAATGGATGAACAGCCCAAGGTAATAAAAGTTGAATATAAAACCTTGAGTCAGACAAAAGTCATAATGGACAGTAAATCAATTATCAAACATACCAAAAGAGCATAAAGGGAAAAAGGAATAGGAATTCAACCCTCCCACTCCACCTCTTTCTACAGTGATAGCCCCCAGACCCACTAAGCAGAAAAACTCTAAGATAGTGTTTTATAATAGTTGTTATTAACATACGAGTGTATACGCCCATCCTGGTGAGCTTTCATCTAATAACAATGTGCATTCTTAATTCAACAATGCACTTGTATAGCATGTTTCAAAGCATATATAATGTTTTGTTGTATTTAGCATCTATAATGTTTTGTTTACAAATATAGTACACACTTTTTTTCATTCATGTCATAGTGCTCATAAATTTCTATTTTCAGGTATGGACCACATGCTTGAATTATGAGGCATTTATGAGCCTTTTATAGTAGGCTTATCACAATTTAATAATGGCTTTTCATATTTATTTTCACACAAAATCAAAATACAATGATTTTGTGTTTTCCACTACCATATTTAATACTATCTTTAATTTTAATTTACGAATTATGTATATGATTTACATAAACGATAGTCTTTCAAAACAAAAATTTTGGTGCATTTTTATTATATTTATAAAAAAAGAAAACTATGTTAAATGCAAATTATTGACTTAACTGATAATGGAGTTTAAACTTAAGTCATTCAAATTGTACTTCTAATACCTTAGAACATTGTCATAAATTTATGAATGTCCGTCCATCCAATTTTATCAAAAAACATGAACTGTCGTTTAAGGATTAGATTTGAATGATTTATTTGTCCAACACTTCATACGTGTGACCAATGAACTACGATTAGATATGGCTCATAAAATGGTTTAAAATGAGCAAGTTCGAACAAAATAATAATAAGAATTGTCATAACAAACTTGTAAAATGGTTCTCATGAATATTACCATAACTTAGAGTAAATTAATGCATTAATTTTAACAAACTAAAATGTCAATCAAATGTAAATTTCAAAGCAACATCAAAACACAATAACAAATCAAAAACATAACCCAATAGGCATAACAAACTTAAATAGTACATTATTGAGAAAAAATAAAGCACAACACATTCAAAAATAAAGTTTTTAGGAAATATAATATAGTATGACATTTGAGTAATTAATAAAGTTGACAATCCGAGGGTTTATCTAGAACGTTTATGTCAGCAGCTTAATTCTAACATGATTTTCCTATTTCCAAAAGCTAGAGAGACGGCCAATATACCATTAACTCTTGGAACATCTCCTGATATAACTAACCAAGAAAATTGTTAGTTCATTATGAACTCGTCCTAATTAATAAATAAGAAGAAATAATTAATAATTAATAATTACTACTAAATAATTTATATTAAATAATTAATAATTAAGACTAATATTTAATAACTAATAATTAATACGTAGTTAACATTTAATAATTAAAAAGTAATATTTATTATTTATTATTTGATATTTAATAATTATAATTAATATTTATATTAATATTTCAAAAAAATTAAAATTTTCTAAAACAAATTAAAAAATATTCATAAAATTTAAAAGAAATATTTTGAAATTTTCAAAAAATGAAATAAAAATAATCAAATTTTTTCATAAAATATTCTAAACTTCAAAAAATTTGAAAATTCTAGAAAAAATTTCAAAATTCAAAAAATATATTATGTTGCGAATCTTAACACTCATCTTACTTTGATTTTGCTTGATAGTTGCATTGCCTAATGTACTACAACTTTTGTATGGTAAAATGTATTACTTTCATGTGCATTTAGAGATTTTGTCTTGTAGCGCCCTTTTTATACGTATATAAGTTTTATTTTGGCTTCAAAACAAAAATTTTGGCTCCAAGAAAAAAAAATCGCTCGAAGTAAAATTTTAAGCTCCACATTGGCTAAATCCTCAACTACTCCCTTCTACTCTTGCTCATCATCATTTCCTTTCCCCTTCATTCTTGCTTTCCCTCTATCCTTTTTTCTAGTTTATTTTCGCTATTCAGTGCTTGCTTCCAACCACGTCCTTCAAGATCTATAGCCAAGATCCAGAATGAGGCAAGACAACTGTAGCCACATTTTCCAATTTCCAACCTTATAACACCATTCATCCTGTGTTTAGCTTCGGCAATGTTGTGTTGAGTTATCTAATTCGTTCGTTTGGATCTTGTGTTTAATTTGCAGCCTACGGTTTTATATCTGAGTTTTTGGGTTTGATATTTGGTTGGAACTTCTTCTATTGAAATTTTGGTCTCCCTTTGGAGAGTTTTTGGAACAAACTGCCTACAACTAATCCTTATTGACAGTATTTGCTTCAATCTGCTTGACGGTTGATGAGCGCTTGACATATGTTTTACTTCACTCTGACTTGTTCCCATGGCGACTGCCATTGTGCAGCGGATGCAGGACATTGTTTTTTATTGCAAGTCGCATTCTCAATGGCCTTTTGTGTGGGGATTTTATTAAGCTATTTGTTTGCTTATAGTTTAAACTCTGGTTTCTTTTGAGGCTGTTTTTCATGATATTGGTAGTCGTTAACTTAAATCCAATAATGCTTTGCGGTAGTGGCATAAATGTAGATTGTGACCCTGATGCGTCAATGCGCCTGAGATGTACAGTTCCTAGAAATTGATGCTTCTACATGTAATTTCCTAGAGATCTCGAATCACCCAAAAACATTGAGCTTCCACCTTGTTATCATGACCTTTGAAGACACGATGTCAGAAGACTTTGTTGTGGTTGAAACATGCCTTAAGTTCTTGGCCGAAGGTAGTGACGCATACCATAATGAGGTGAGTTAAAAGCCTTTATCTTGAGTAGGGCGTACACTTGAGTTTGTTGGTTACCCATATTTTAATGAATGTTGTTATGGCCTTGATAATTATTATTTTGTTTTTGGAGATGAATTGATAATAAAGCCTATGTATTATTTGTCGATGCTTGTGGAATCTTAAAGATTCGGGTGCTGATAATAGAAATAGTTGAATATTACTAAACATGGTTTCCAGTTCATTCTTAAAGTCATGAAACTCAAGCATATCTTGCTTGATCAACTTTGGGTTCAAAGAAATGCGGGCATCGAATTATTGGAGGATCTTTTTAGGCATTTTGATGTTGTTAATTCTGTCAATGTTGGCATGAGTTACAAAGAAAAATTCGGTGATCCAGAAGACATCATGATATTAGCAATTCTTTGGATATAAAGATTACAGAGAGTTGTTTAAATGATGAGTTTTTAGATTGTTTTCTTACTACTAATTCTGAAGTCCTGAAATTAAATTCTCATGATCATTACATATTGATTCTTTATTGTTTGACCAATAGCAATGAATCATATGATAAATAATCAATATCACGAAGCAGTTTCAGTCAAAGTGCAAGAATTTGAGCAAGAACTTGAGCAAGAATTTGGTCGTTAGGATAGTATCGGTAGCAGTTTAAGGAAGCGTTTGGCTATCTCTTATGAAGATGTTTGCAATATGCTTGATGATAGTACTGGCGATGTTGATAAGGTGCGTGGTGTTGATATAGTGTGAAATTATATAGAAGTTCACATTGTTTTAAATTTGGACCTTACATCCAATTCTTGTTTGTCCAGCAATTTATCAGAGGTGCTAGTTTTTGTTGTGGGTGATAATGATATTGCTTTGAGAGATTCAGTATTCAATTATTTTGATGATTTATTTGAATAGAATGCATTAAGTTTAATACAGAATTAGACTTCTCTTTTAGGGATAATGAAATGGATTTTGAGCTAGCTGTTGATTCAATGTACTTGGTTGCTTCTAGGGTAAATGCTGATAGTGTACGTGATGGTAATGTCATGGTCAATTGTGTAAGTAATATTGGGTGATTAAATAAGGTTGTGGTCTTTTGATATGATAGATGTGGTTGAGCTTTGTGATTTTATAAACGTGCATAGAGATATAGTTAACATGCAAAGTGATTCATTAGATGTTTTTATGGGTGATAGCTTTGATATAGACAACAGTTTGGTGAAGGAGTTGGAAGTTTTGGATGACATTGGTTGTTCTGTTTCGAATGATAGCATTGTTGGTCTAGGCATGTTGATTTGATGATGCGGGTTCGGGTCAGCAAGCCAAGTCTCATCATGTTGCTGTAATTTTCCTAAGTGAATACCAGTAACATGCAAAAGCATTGAACAAATTAAAGCAGTTGTACATGGAAACAAATTAATTTTAATTAGTCCCACATCACCTAAAACATCTTTATTGTTAGTGTATATAAGTTAAGAGATGAATTAATAAGTTATCTTGATGTGTAGAGCTTATGAAATTGTGATAAGGTGGGGAGGATAGAAGAAGTTAACTTGATCGCGCATGATAGTTGAAAAATGATCACTGTGTTTTCTGAATCTTCATTGATGTAAGGACATTTTTGGAATTACAAAAAGACACGGTTCAAACTAATGGATTGAATTCTCATTATTAATAGTAGAGAAGATGATGACATTTATTGTATGCTATGTTAATAGTATTTATGATAGCATTTCACAAATGCATCTTGATATTATGTACGGTGGTGTTAAATAAATTTTACCTCAAATGTATGTATGATAGCATTAAAAATATGTTATTATATAAAAATATTCAATCGAATATATGCAAACACAATCATATACAAACGTATAATAGCGTTTATAAGTGTTGTGATAAGTCCTAGATCCATTATTGGATGTTGTTATGTTGCATTCTTTAAAACGCTATTGAAGCCTACTATATGATTTTTGAAATGCCATAAGTTTTTTCTGGTGTAGTGATCTCACATAATGACATGTGGAATGAGTTCAAACTTAGATGCCGCTTTACACAAAAGAAAATATCAACGCTTTATTTATGCTTTAAAAGGAAATGCTCACTAACTAATCTAATCCACAATGATTTAGATGTTTAAATTAAATAGAAATATTCCATGGAATCTCCCGCTCAAGAAAATGAGTATCATGGTTAACTCAAGTGAAACGGCTACATTCTTGTATAAATATTATATCATAACCAAAAAAGGAATTTGAAAATGCAATATACATAAATCATAAATGTAAACAGGAAAATGAGGTTAAGGAAAAACATTTCCACTTTTTTAGGTTGAAGGACATGGATTTTAAACTTTTAGTCTAAATGACAACATAATGCTAAATTGAACTAACATCTAATAAAACTAAATGTTAAATTAAACTAGCATTACATAAGCTAAATTAAATCAATTACTATAAATACTGTAAAAATGAATGATATTTTAGTTCATCTAGTGTTAGTTCATCCGATCCTAGTTTGGTTTAGCTTTATGTTCATCTAATACTAATTTAATTTAGCATTCTATTTTATCATATGATAGTTTAATTTTGCATCTTATTGCCATTTAGACTAAAATTCAAAACATGTGTTCTCGAGATAAAAATCAATTTCGGGTTTTTCATTTTAACTAATTTGCTCGAATGTAAATTTATCCAATTCAACCAATTGTTGCAACACGTGTCTCATGACTGCTAATAATTTCATATACACATGAGCTACCATAATCTGGATCCTACCCTTACAAACTTGAAGCTATATTAGGATTGGTTCCATTGCTTCAAGAATTACCGTTGCTTAACTTAATTCTTCTTCATCTTCTTCCTATTACTATTCTTCTTTTTTCCTCTTGTTATTCTTCTTCTTTAGCTGGTGCACATTCTCTTCTATTTGAGCTGAATATGAATGGTCCCTCACTCCTTTTAGCAGTTATTCCAAGTTGATATATATATATATATATATATATATATATATATATATATAAATAATCCAAATGATTTACAATCAAACATATGCTAAAAACAAATTATGTTAGTAAATCTTGACGTATCAATTATTATTTTAATATAACATCTAAAATCTAATTTTTCCTCTTCTTCTTCATTTAATTTTTTTACTAACTACTATGTGATATGTAATTTCCCTTATAACTATTAGGTAAAAGAAGAAGAGGGCGCTAGGGTTCATTGGAACTCATGCTAAGGTAGAATTAGGGAACCACTGAACTCCCACCAAGCGTGATTGGGGAACAAAGATGATCTCGCCCATCTCTGCCATAGGCACCGGCTTTGGCAAATACAATCCCTCATTGAAACTTTCAGCCAAACCCATGATAGTTTGCATAATTGAATGCATCTGCAGCTAATGCATTTCTAATTGTGTGTATGTGTTAGTGTGTGAATTTGTTAACGTAGCCAAAGATTTAAGATAACGAAAGTTTTTTGTAAGTATTTTAATCAAGTTAACACATTTTCAAAATAAATATAAACTTTTGATGCATTCAAAATGTTTAAAGGTATAAGTATGTTTTTGCTATGTAACCAGTAATTTTAGTTTTTTTGATTTTTTTGAAACAGATACTTAGGTGATATTACACAGTTATACGACAAGTCTTAGGTAGTAAATAACATATTACAAGTCAAGATATCTCTAATGATTCGAATCACACTACGCAAGATTCAAATCTATAACTTCATGGATCAAATTCGGAGCGCATAAGCATTAGACAGCGGTGCTGGACGGATTCAACAATTCGTATTAAAGCATTTTGAAAATGCATCATTGTGTGCTAATTTTATTTTTGTATAATGTGTATTGGAAAACTTGAGAATGCGCAAGTGCAATTTTTTTTAGTGCAACGACATCGGCTATTCTCAAAATGCTTCAATACAAATTGTTAAATCAATGATAAAACCATATGTATAACTCTAACATTTATTGAAATGAATCTAATTTATGTTCTGTAAAATGGGTTAAAGTGATTTTTTTTTCTGAAATGAATTTGGAAAAGAAAATCAAGAAAGGAACAATGGTGGTATGTGTTAAAGGGTGCTTTAGGAAATGATAAAGGAGATAAGTGACTTATGTAACATGACATACGAATTTACATGTAAATGTTTATACAAAAGTGACTTATGTAAATGTGTGAAACATATTACTTATGAATAAATTTCAAATAGTTGATTGAACCGTTTCGTTTATTTTAACTCAAAAGTAAAAGTACTTTAAACATTTTTATTTATAGCATCCGTAGTAGGTTCGTTTTTAGGGATGGGTGGACTAAAAAAAGAGTGTTGATTCCTCCCACTCTTGGAGCAATGAGCGGAAGGAAATCAAGTTTTTTTATCAACAATAACAACAACAAAGTTATTATTTCCAAACAAGTTAGGGTCGATTATAGATAGAATCAAAAACTAAATGACAAAGTCAATTAGTAAACCATGATAATAATAATAAAATAAGTAAAATAATTATATCAATGATATATTTAAATAAATAAAAAAAATATTTAAAAAAACTAAAAAAAAACCATGATGATGATAGTAATAATATTATTAATAGTAACAGGGACCGAAGACCAAACACTACGTCTTAGGCTCCTATTCACTAGTCTTATAATCTAAAACTTATAACATTACCCTTAAACCAACCTTAAGTCAAAAACAAAAAACAAAACTTCTAGCTTATGATTCTAGTACGTGGATCGCTAACTTCCACGCATTCCTGTCTAACACCAGCTCTTCGGGTATATTTTAATCCCTCGAGTCCCCTTTCACCACTTCCTCCCACGTCAACCTTGATCGACCTCTACCTCTACCTCTACCTCTCTTTGAGAATTCGATGCGGCCTATAATTCTACGCGCACATATGCCTCTTGAGGCATCCGTTGAAAATGTCAAACGATCTTAAACGATATTGGACTAGCTTCTCTACAATTGGTGCTACTCCAAGTTTGTCATGTATATCATCATTTCTAAGTCGGTCTCGTCATGTATATCTTCTACGTTTGTTGTCTTTTAGCGGGCCAATATTCTGCACCATACAACATCGCAGGCCCGATTGTCGTTTTGTAAAGCTTTCCTTTAATTTAAATCAAGTTTTTTTACAAAAATAAAATAAAAATTGTACAAACAATTATTAGCTAAATGGTTTTGTGAAAACTGATTAAGGTATAAACGGTTTTCTAAAATCCATGTATACATTTTTATTTGTACTTTATATTTATTTCGATGAACAAATTGTCATTATATAAGGTGTTTAACAAGTTTTAGAAAGCCATTTACTCTAAACGGTTTTCTGAGTACCGTATAAGGCATCCACGTTCAAAACTGTTTTTGAAGAAATTTTCAATTTTCCTCCTTTTCACGTTCTGTAACGACCCGCTATTTTGGACCATTCAAATCGACAATAAAACCGTACATATCCGACTTGAATAATTCAAAATACCGAATTGTTAATAAAATTTGGCAAAACTTAAAATATACAGTAAATAAATCAATCATAGATCACTTACACAGAGTAATACAATGCAGCGGAATAGATAAAGAATAGTAGTTCATGAAGCTACTATATACCTCAGAGTTAGAAATAAAATACAACCGAATTGTTCAAATGCCATGAAGTCTCCAATGGAACAGATGGCTTCTCTGAACCAATCAACTGGATGACTGAAGGGATAGATAGCTGGATTTTCAAGCAAAGCTTCAACTTCGAAGGTGAGTCTCAAATGTTGTATCTCTCAGTCTGACCCGAGCGTAAAGCTAAACACAAAACACTCGAGTCAGGATTAACATTCTTATATCTATAAATCTAACTCAAGTGAAATATCAACTGAAATATAATTAACTTAGAGGATGTTTGGGATAACCATCCTCTAAGGGTCCATGGAACTATCTAAAAGATAGAAATATACACTATAACACTGTAGTCTTTTCAACTTAATTTATACTTAAAAACCAAATATCATTTTCACTTCAAATATCTCTATACTTCCCAAATAGTATTTTTATATATTAAATAATTTGTACAGTAAAGTAATTTCAATTCTCTCAGCTTAACAAATCGTTTAACATCAACCCGACCATCCCATTTAAATCTATTTCAATCTCAATTTATTAATTTAAATTCAACTCAATTTCTAAAATAACCACTTCAATTTTATCGATCTCAAATTCGGATTTGAAATCACAAAATACCCTTTATATTCAATATATTTCAAAACTTTAAGTATTCAACGTTTCAAACTAACTTTTTAATCAATTTAGTTTCTAAAAAATAAATTCAACTATACTGATTTCAAATACATATCCGAATCTCAAAATAAACCATTTAAATCCTAATATAGTTCAAAGCTTCAATATTTAATTAAATGTTCAATTTAATAGTTCCATATAGATCTCGATTTAACCTCATTATTATCTAGTCTTAAATTAATCCCTCATTAGATACAATATCATTTAAGTAACCTTAAATTACATTTTACTCAATATTTTCTTTAATTTATTTAAACGTGAAATATTCATTAAATCACTTAAATAAAAATCCAGTTACAAAATCATACCCTTAAATTTCCCATTCAATAATTTCAAATTGATTTAATTGAATAAATCCTTATTTAAATATCATTTAGATAAACCCACATTTATCTCCCAATCTTAGTAAATTGCAGAATACTTTTTGGAATAAAATTTACATAAATATTTATCATAGTTTATGTATTAAATCAAATTTTGACTAAATTAAATATTATTAAATCTATATATCATTACCCTTTATATATAATTTTTTTTTAAGGATTAACATTTAATAAGACCATATATTTCTTTCCAAAACAATGAATTAAATTTCAAAATATTTATATATATGGACCAACGATGTCTGTATATACTTCCTATCATATAGTCTAGTGCTACAGATATTTATCATTTCAATCCGTACACTAAATATATACGGGCGGATATCATTTCAACCCGTAATCCCAAATTCAATTAAATGAAAATCGCTTGGGTTTATCATTTCAACCCATAACGATTTTCTCCTATTCTAAAGTCCGTTCGGGTATGTATCATTTCAACCCATAGTGATTTCTAAACTACAGGGAACTTGCAGAGTGATAACAGATAATACAATAAAATAACAGGCATATATCATCAATAACAATATAATATAAACAACAGGACATGGTGTCATATCCCGCAGGTGAACAGTTACAGATAATAGCATATATAACAAATTTAAATAACTACAGCAGCATATTTCAATTGTCGTTTCAATTGAAATCAAATTTAATGAATAAAAGAATGTTAATCGTAAGTGATTGCTCACCTTTCGAGGCTAGATAGATTGGACAAAGAATTGAGCTACTGGATCACGATCTAGACATCGAACAAATCCAAACAAAATTTTCAAAGCGAAGCAAGATTGGCACGAATACGATGGACAACTGATAAATAGAGATCGATGAAAATAGATCAGAAACTGCTTTATGTAGACCGAAATGAAATACAAATATTATTCTATTATACTACTCTCTTAACCAATATTAGTTTTGAAACGCATTAAAATTACATATACATACATACATACGTTTTCAAACAAACGCATACAATTTATATCAATGCTTAATATAATTATTTAACAATGTCACATATATAGTATATTATTATTAGCGCAAACATAATATATATGTAAATTTTGTAAACATATATATGGAACATCCCCTATCACTCTATTATTGTTATACAACAAGTCTACCTATACTTAATATCAACGCCTACTTCTATTTTATTCAAATTTACTGTAAATATAAATATATGTACTATCCCATAAGTACATCATAAAATAAACAACCCCTATTATCGCCTACCAGCGCATGCATACATAAACATAGGTTTATATAATCGTTTAATTATTTGTACGAAACCATCAGACTAAACTTCATCTATTCCCTATGCTTTATTAACGCAACAAATATAGATACAAACTTATATATATAAACTAGCCCTCTTTTGAAATCCAGATTTATATATATATATATTAAAATCATAAAATATCTTTACTTATAATATTATGCTCTCACAACATATATAATACCACATACAAAAAAACTTATCCTAACATATATAACAAAACAAACCCACAGAAAATATATACATATATATGTAATACAACCCATTCTATAGTATATGTATATTTCTTTTTAGCAGATTTTAAAATCGCTACAGACTTTGTACTATAAAACTAACATATTACATATTGCATATTACACGTTAAAACTTGAATATTAAGAGCAGGCACGAGCAGCAAAACATAGTATATATATAAGATAATGTATATACTCACCAAGATACATGCACAAAGGAGGAGAGGGAAACTAGGCCGGAACCAAGGAGTTCTGGGCGGAGGAGTTTGCAAGGGCGAGTGCGGAGCCGTGATGAGGCTGCCGATGTTCTGGTGAGGAGGGAGGAGCGGGCGGAGATGTGAGGCGAGTTGTGCGACTATGATGACTGAGGTGGGGTTTGGCGAATGGGTGGTGCAGACCAGAGTGCGGAGGTGGCTGCGGTTCGAGCTTAGTCTGGGGCGAAGCTCGGTGAGAAGTCGACGCGGTGGAGCTTCTGGTTGTTGTGGCCGAAGGGGAAGATGTTGATTGGGTTTTGGTATCGGCAATTGCTTGTCTAACAAGGGGAGGGACTTGGCCTTAGGGGGAAACGTGGGCTGCTATGGTTTGGAGGGTTGAAAATTTGCGTGAGTAGTGGGAAGGGTCTGGGAGAATGGTGGAGTTTGCTGGGCGCGGCATGGATCAAGAGGTGGTAAAGGAGGGTAGGCTATAGATCTGGGAAAGGTGGAAGAACAGTGGAAAGGTTGGAGGAAAAAAGAGAGAGGGATGAGTGGCCATCGGAGAAACGTATGCATTGATTTATATTTATAAAAAAAAAACACAAGCTATACAAAGCAAATTTATACATACGCTATTTGACAGAAGACTATATTTAAAAATCAATGAATGAGTCGGTTACACAAATTGAAATAAAACGTAAATTTGATGAAGGGCACAGGGAACGTCAAACTGAATTAACGGGAATAGTGATGGTCTGGTACTAAATCTCAGAGAGTATAAATTAGCAATAGAATATTGGAAAAAGTAACGTTTGAATTTTAGGCAAATAAAATAGACTGATGACCACTGATTCAGCCACGACTATATTTTAGAGAAATGAATGTAATATAAAACGGTCAATTCCCTTGATTTTAGCTGACAAGTATTAAAGCAATTTTTGATGCGCGTTTAATTTTGAAACGCAAAAGAAATCAAACGGTCACGGATCTGGTACGGATACGGTTACCGGTTTCGTGGATACCGCTATGTAACGGACTTCAAAACACAAAAATAAATATACCGTAGAGATCAGTACGGCGAGACGATCAAGACGGTATATAGATATCAGTGGTATGATTGAATTTTTAAAAATTCGAATTTTCTACTAAGGGAAAGTGCAGCAAAACACAGAAAATAAGATCGACGGAGCTAAAGAAGTCCGAATTTGGAAAAACGAAAATGACGTCTTAGTCAGAAGATGATTTAGAATTTTTCTATGTAAAAATATTCAGGTCTTGAAAACAAATTTAATTTCATCAATTATTAACTGGTTTGAATTTAATAGAATTACATAATGAAATAAACTTCCATAAAATTAATTGAAAATTTACAATCTACTATATTTATATATACGTATTCTAAATATATAAACATTTTATTTTAAAAATCCAATTATTATAAAATTTCACAAATATTCAATTAAATACGTTATAAAATCAATTAAAATTGTTAAAATTTTCCGGGTCGTTACACGTTCAAACTCACGCTATTGGAGGAGGGTAAATGGAATTTCATCCCAAGGTGCTCTTAAATTTTTTATTTAGGATTAGATAGAATCAACTATTTAAGTTTCAAAATAAATTATTGGTAAAGAGGCCGTGAATACTTACAATGCAAATATTTGTTGGCCAAAAAGATTTGTCTTGCGGACCAAATGTCCCACTCAAATGAATTAATGAATTTGGTGTGTTGGGTAATTTTTATGTAATTTAAATGTTGTGTAATTTAAAATTAATTTTTTATAAATTTCAACTAATAACTTGTGTAAATTTGGTCCGTTTGAGATGCGATTATTTACGTTGCGATCGTATCAAAATGCTCTATATTATGGAGTTGATTTGAACTAAATACGAGCAATTTATAATTTTACAAATTTTTATTTATTTTTGAAAATTATTGATATATATATTATTCATTAAAAAATAACAATTAATTAATTAAATATAAATAAATTTTATTTTAAAATATACATTTCAAATACACCGTTTAGATTTTCTGTTTGCTGCACACAAACACTCTTCTTTCTACCGATCTTCATTTAAATTTCCCGCTGAAATGTACCATTATTGTTCGTCAAGAACATACCCATAGCGTGTGCTATTGGTAAACGTAAATGATGCCCTTAACACGACCGTACCACAGAAATACCATATTATTATAAAGTATAAAACACATGTGACTTCCAGCAACGATGATCAAATGTTCTTGTGTTCATTCATTTAAGATAGGACAAATTTTCAAAAGAGACTGCTTTTCAAAACCATTTGCAGATATATGCTAGTTTTGAAACTATTTGCAGAAATAGGCTAGTTTTGGCTGAGCTGGCCTTTTTTTAAAAAAAAAATACAACGGGGCGCATTTCAGAAATGCGCCCCTTTAAATTTGCACCGGCGTATCTGCAAAATACGCCAGTGCAAATCTTTCTGCACAAAACAGAAAGCAGAAGGCAATATACTCAACTCACTCTTTTTACTCAAAACAAAACAGTCTAGTCCAAAATTCAATTCTGAATCTTTCTTCCATTCAGCTCAAAAATTGATCAATATCTAATTAACATCTCCAAAATATACAAGGATTACTAGTCGGATTACTTCTATCAGCTACTTGGCATCAATTTGAAGGTAAAAACTCAAACCCTAGCTCAATTTTTGAGTATTTTCATATTCTAACTTTCACATGTCCATCCTTTCATTTTTATGCTTTATTATGTCATTGGTATTTGTGTAGTAATTGATTGTTCTAAAATTAATAATATTTTCTTTTTTAGAAGTATGTCGAATTTCATCCCAATAATTTGCTGCTTTGATGGAAAATTGGCTATAAAAGAAAACAATACACCGGTATATGTTGGTGGTAAACAAAATGGTTCGAAGGTTAAAAAATTTTGCTCCTATCATGAACTAAAAGAAACGGTGTATAGGGTGACAAAAATTAGTTCACAAGAATATGATGTAAAACTAGTAAGCAAGTGGGTTACTGATTCTGGATCTTCTGCTATCGACGTAAATGATGATGAAGATGTCGATGCTATGTTTTCCGTTAATATGAAAGTGATCGAATTATTTGTAATAAAAGAGGAGTTGAGACATTTTGAAGATGCAAATACCACTAATTTGAACCAACATTCTACTTAAATTCTTGATACTATTCCGAGTTATCCTTATCAGAGCAATCCAAGTCCAATATTTTCTACTTGTGTGAATACAAAGTAAGTAATTTGTTAAAGTATTTACATTCGAGTAGTTGAAATTTACAGCATTTTGATCTCATACTCTTTTTTTCACAGTTCTACGATGCATCCGGGTGGTTCAAGCTCTAGATTGACAAATGATCAATTTTTACACTCCGTTCCTACAAATCCTAGAGAGGTTAGCAATGATGATGGAGGTCGTAGTTCAACGCATATAGATAGTATGCAAATTGCTTCAATGGATAATGATATGTCATGGATGGATAATATGGAAGTTAACAATGAAGCGCTAGATTTTGAAATTAATCATGAGAAAGAAAATGAAAATAACGAAGCATCTTTGGTGGAAGAAGAAGATGACGATCATAACGATGAACTTATGGAATTTGAGATGCCTTTGACAGATGATTTATGTACTGCGAAAATTATGGCAGCATCATTGATTGAAAATATAACTCCTATTAGAGATATTTTTATCTCGGAATGTGTTGATTCTGGTTTTCAAGTGGGAATGCAATTTCAAACAAAGGAAATACTTATTCAGTAGTTAAGTGAGTGGTCCTTCAAGAATTCTGTTTCTTTTAAACCTATAAATCCCGCAAAACAGACACCACGATTTGTAGTGTTGATAAAAATTGCCATTGGAGAATACATGCAATTGTCCCTAAAAAATCATTGATGGGGTGGTGGGAAATTAGAAAATATGATGGCAATCATACTTGTGTTAATTCGATTATTAATTCAAATCATAAACAAGCTACAAGCTGGTTTATTGCTAATAAAATACTTCCTTTTGTGAAATCGGATTTGAATACCACTCCTTCTGCGATTCAAGTGCTAATGTCTGAAACTTTTTTTTATCAAAATCAGCTACTTCAAGGCATATAGAGCATTGCGTAAAGCACTTGAGAGAGTTTTTGGAGATTGGGAAACATCGTATGCTGAGTTACCACAATATTTTGCTACCATTAAAAAACATAATCCGGGAACAATTTTCAAAGTTGATGTCGAAAGAATCACCAATGACAAAGTTCTTTTTAAGAGTGCATTTTGGGCATTCGGTGCATCTATTGATGGTTTTGCGCATTGTCGACCGTTGCTTTGCATTGATTTGCATATTTTGCATATTTTGTAGTGTATGATTTGAACGTTTTGTAGCGAATGATTTGTATGTTGTTTGGTTTGGATGTTAATTTTCGTTTGGATGTTAAAAGATCGACATTTGTTTGGATGTTAATCTTCAGTTTGTATGTTGTTTGTTGACTTCAAATTGTGCAATGTTAATTTTCAGTCCGCAATATGAAGCAGCAGGTCTCTGTTTCGAACAGAATTGAATGGGCGCATTTTGCAGTTGCGCCCATGAATATTTGTGAAGGCGCATTTACCAATTGCGCCTGTTAATTTTCAGTTCGCAATATGAAGCAGCAGGTCTCTGTTTCGAACAGAATTGAATGAGCGCATTTTGCAGTTGCGCCCATGAATATTTGTGAAGGCACAATTACCAAATGCGCCCCGTGCTGGTAATATACCCGCCAGCCTTCCTTCCTTCCTCATTTCATCTCATTCCACCCTTTCCCTCAAAATCCCTAAAACCCCAAATCTACTAAATTCTAAAATCCAACATCAATTTTAGTTATTTCTTCGTCAAATCTGTTGAAAAATGGAAGGATCGTCATCATCTTCTCAAGTCAGAGGTATAATCTTCATTCAGAAGTATACACCTTTGTTTATCAATTTGGAATTTTAGCAATTTGGAATTTTATTTATCAATTTAGTTTTGCACCATCAAAATGAACACTGAAGCAAGTACATTCATTTACATCAAAGCATTTACATCAAAGCAATTACATTTATTTACATCAATTTGTTTATATTTACATTCATTTACATCATTTATTTACTTGAACATTTTTTTCTTAAAGAGCTGGTACACGGTCCCGTGAATGCAAGTGTTTTGTATCTTCAGAATGAACATCGTAGCAATGATATGAACTTGACGCAGGTATTTTTCAAGAAAATTAAAATTACCGTTGAGTGTTTGTTTATGCAAGTGTTTGTTTATGAACTTGATGCAAGTGTTTGTTTATGAATGTGTAGAGTGATGAGCCACTTGAGTGTCATGATCATTTAAGCAAATTAAAATTAATCAAGTCTAATACTCCAAGAGTTCAACTTGCATTACAAAGAGCGGGATTCAGAGAAATATCTAGATTGAGTTTTTTCAAAATAGATCATGCACTAACTACTTCATTGGTAGATAGATGGAGACCAGATACTTCAACTTTCCATTTCCCTACTGGTGAAATTACCATCACATTAGCAGATGTTTGTTGTCTTCTAGGTGTTACAGTAGAAGGAAATCCTGTTACAATTAGACAGCTAAGTAATTACGAAGATATTTGTCAACAGTGTTTAGGTGTGGTTCCACCTCGGAGTGAGATAAGAAGTGCAACAGTTAAGTTGACATGGCTTCGCGATATGTTTGCAGATGAGCCATCACCGGATGCTTCAGATGAAGAAATTGAATATCATGCGAGAGCTGTTATTCTACATTTGATATCTTGACGTCTATTTCCCGATCATTCTAAAGGACGACTAAACCTTTTTTGGTTATTGTTTTTGCGAAATCTGGACGAGTGTGCACGATATTCTTGGGGCAGCGCTATATTGGCAGTATTATATAATGAGTTAACAAATGTTGCACTCATGAAATCTAAATCGATAGCTGGTTGTCTCTTGCTTTTACAGGTACAATATGCATAAATATATTTGCTATAAACTCATATGTAATATTTAATTCTAAAGTATTCAAAATTTTAATTTATTTCACAGCTTTGGGCATGGACACATCTTTCCATTGGTCGTCCGAATGAGACTTCATCCATGCAAATCGACAGAACATTCCCTTATAGTGCAAGGTAGTGAATTTCCAACTACATTTACATGTGTGTATTTTTGTACTAATAAAACTCTAATTGTATAACTATATATATAGGTGGTTTGGTTCGAGGAGTTGGGTTGAGTCTCCAAAGCAGGTGGCCACTTACTATCGCGACCAGCTCGATATGTTAACAGATGAAGCTATTATATGGAATCCGTATACACATGATGTGCTAGTCGATCTTCCGTAGATATGTCTAAGTGAGATGCATAGTTGGCTTTGTAAGACACCTATCATATGCATGCGAGATATAGAAATGTATAATCCTGATCGAGGGATGCGATAGTTTGGTCTTCAGCAACACATACCCGATCCATGCGAACCAAAACCGGATTTGGAGTTTGCTATCGTCCAGTGGAACAATAGACATAACCGTATCGTACACCAGCAGCTTCCTACGATTCCTACTTCGAGATACATGACTTGGTATTGGTCGATTACTCGAAGATTCATTGTTGCAGATCGGACTTCTCACGAACGAGCATACACCGCTCGTGCACCGCTTGAGCGAGATGTGGTAAATCTTCACAGTATCGTGATATTTTTAGTTTGTTCGCTTGAATTATATTTCTAATTTTGAATAAATAACTACAACTTGTAGGTCGATGTACTAGAGACAGTACGAGGAGGGTTAGTTGATATCGGACATGGTAGAGTACCCCAACGAGAAGTCCAATCACGGTGTCTTGATTTGAAGAAACTTATTGACACGCTCATTTTTAGAAATCGATTAACACGGCCAAGCTTTTCCGAACAAGCTATGCGGACTAGAGAGCGATGAACTAAAAGAAGGCAGGATACACACCAATCGCAACCTGCTGGACCTTCTCAACCCCCACCTACTCAAGACGATCCAACTCAACCATGAGTACTCCTATTTTTAGTTTACTATTAATTTGCTTTTGTAATCGAACTATAACTTCTGCTTTAATTCGAATGTAATCGAATTTTAATTATGTTATGCTGGAATTTATTTAATTGTAGTTTTATTTGTTGGCTTGCATATTGATAAACGTTTGCTATCATTTAAGATTGTGCATTTGAATTTCGATTTTGTGTATTTCAATTTGAATTGCTTAATATAGTTTGCTGTACAGGCTTGGACAACAAAGATTTGCACTGCCGCATTTTGCAGATGCGCCAGTGCAAATTTAAAGGGGCGCATTTCTGAAATGCGTCCCGTTATATATATTTTTTAAAAAAGGCCAGCTCAGCCAAAACTAGCCTATTTCTGTAAATAGTTTCAAAATTAGTCTATATCTGTAAATGGTTTTGAAAATCGGCCTCTTTTGAAAATTTGTCCTTTGATATATTTGCATGCTACTTTATGAGTTTGGGAATAACGCATGGCAGCAAGGCCCAATATTAATAGTTAATTTTCATTGCATTTTAATTCATCACAGAAGCAAAAATTAAAAGAAATCGAAGGTCCAACCTTTTGCGATCTTCGTCTCTTTCAACACTATCAAATCAGTTCTCAAAGGCAATGAAGCTCAATCCCTTGCGAGCAGATTCATTTTTCTAATTATCCTTTTTGTTATTTTTAACATCTTAGATCTAAGATCTATTGCCCACAAAAAAGGGTAAAATTCACCTTTACTTTCCAATTCCGTTGCATTACTTAACAGCTTTGATTCGATCTCCATTTTTTGCCCGTTCAGGATTCTTGGCTGGTTTTCTGGTTCTGCGCTTTGATGGCATCAGCTGGTAATTATTTCTTATATTCGCGATCTTCATTTAAGATATATTAGCTGATAACCTGTTATACCCAAATAAGATTATCGGCAGTGAGTTAACTGATCTTACTTTCTCCAACATAGGGTATTGTTCATTGGTTATAAACTTAAAATTTGAAAGAAATTGGTTTCTCGTTCATGTAAATACATTATTCAAGATGTTTTAGATTGCAAGCTTATATAGTGACCTTCTCCGTATTTACATGTTGTAGGTTAAATTATTTTCATGCTTTAGCTCTTATTCTTAGTACATTAAGCTTTTGATGTCTGGTGACAATTCTTATGGTTTTCATTTCATTTGATTATTTGCAGATGGTACGGCGCGGGATACATCAGTTGTAGTTGTTGTATTAGAAACTAGTGAAGTTTATATTGTAACAAGCTTATCAACAACGAAGGATACCCAAGTAATTTATGTTGATCCAACAACTGGTTCTTTATGTTATCGAGCAAAATTTGGTGATGATCTTTTCAACTCCGAGGAGGATGCTTTAAGACACATTACAGATGGATCAAGAATTTTAACCAAGAGTACTATATATGCTAGAGCAATATTGGGTTATGCAGCACTAGGAAGCTTTGGATTGCTATTGGTAGCTACTAGGTTAAGTGCAAACGTTACGAATTTGCCGGGTGGTGGATGTGTCTATACAGTCGCTGAAAGCCAATGGATAAAGATCCAGCTTCAGAATCCTCAAGCTCAGGGAAAAGGTGAACTAAAAAATATTCAAGAATTAGCAGAACTTGACATTGATGGAAAACATTATTTCTGTGAAACAAGAGATATAACACGGCCATTTCCAAGTCCTATGACTTATCAAAATCCAGATGATGAGTTTGTGTGGAATGGTTGGTTTTCAAAACCATTTAAAGATATCGGGCTTCCAATGCATTGTGTAATTCTTTTGCAGGTACCTTTGTTTAAGAGACAGTTATATCATGCTTTCTATATTATGTGTTTCTAGCTGCAACTTTCATTCAGCTAATAGGCTATGACTATAGACATATTTTTTTCTTAATTTTATTTTAAAATATAGTTAATGCACACTGTATATGTCATTAGAGCCTTATGAAAACCAAAACAACTTGTTCCTGTCAGAAGTGGTATAATGCTGAATATTTCAATACTTTAATTGTGAATGTTTGGGGATAATAGTTGATGGCATTTAATAAATGTGAGATTCAGCTTGGGCACTCGAAGAGGAATATCTGCCACTTTGAAATTAAACTCATAGTGATGTGATGCATGAGGCATACCGAACATTTGCTGTTGCACGACATAAAAATATATAATGTACCTGTTTTGTCAACTTGCTATATATACCATATACTCATATTTTTTACTCACAGGATAATCTTGATATCCTTTTTTTTTGTATACTTCGATTAGGTCTTTTTATGTTACAAGGACACCATTGTTTTAGTGATCATTGTATTATGTGCATAGCTTTGTATCTGACAAGTTAGAATTTGAATGGAACTGGTATCTCTGCACCTGAAGAATCAATAATTAATTGGGGGCATCAAATGTCAAAATTATAACTCAAATAGGCAATACATGGACTCTGATGTTTACCCTGATACATATCATGCAGAAATTTAGTATTATACAAGGATTGAGATCTCGGTTTCGAGCTTTTGTAATTTTAGAAATTTTGACCTAATACGTAAATTTCGGTTCTAGTTTTGGTTTCCGATTCCATTAATCATTTATGGTTATATATACATACATATACATATACATATACACACATATATTTATATATATTTGTTTAATTATAGATACAAATGTATAATTCATTTTTTTTATTGAAAAATAAGATATAAACTAACACCACCTGATTAATTATAAATGCTTATAACACTAAAAAGTGTGTATTCGTTACTTTGTTTTCTACTTTTTTTGGTTACACCATTTATATATTTCGTGATTTTGTATGTTTAATAAGTTAAAATTTCAGATATTAAACATTCATATATTTGAAACTCAAATTAATTCCTTTCTTAAGTTTCTTCTGAATAATTTGAAATTCAGTAGCTTTTTAATTACAATGGAGTTTCGGTTTGGTTTGGTATCGATCCTCATTGAAATCGAAATGGAATGGTCAGAATCTCGATGTTCAGTATTATATACATGCCTTGCGCGTGAGCGTTGAGCCTATAATTTCACCCTTATATATGTTATATAAACTGAACATCATCTGAGTTGAGTTCTGAATTTTTTTGATTAGTCTTGATAGGGCTTTAAAGATTTTGAAAAATATAAGTGGAAAAAGGAAATGCTTTGTTATTATACATACACATATACGTACATGTACATGCATACATATATGTATGTGTATGTGTGTGTGTAACATGGTGCACGCTTCATAAAGACTAGCAAAAAACACACACAATGTACACCTTAGCAGATATTTTGTAGGGTAGCTTCTAATTTTCTCAAAGGCAAAAACCTTTTCCAATCCATCGATATTCTTTCAGAAGTTCAAACTTAATATATAACTGTTTTCATTCACCCAGTCACGACTTACTTGGCGTCATCAGCCTTACGACCATACCAATATGATCCAATCGTTGTTTCAATGCATGAGAAATTTCAAGATTTAAAATGCGTGCGGTTATGGTTTGTACTTGTATTTTTTTTACTTGAACATTAACAATATAAAATAGGTTTGTTTTTCAAATTAAAGAAGAAAAAAAAAATCTGTATTTCACCAGAATAGAAATTTATAGCTGAAAATTCCAGTGTTTGGTCCACATGCTTTTCGAATATATTCAGTTAGCAGCCTGTACTATTAAGAGTCCAAACAACTCATTACAGTTTAAGCCTGCAACTACAAAATGCCATTTTCTAACTGCTTAGCATCTCAGTCTCCTGATCTCCAGTCCAATATTATCAAACTTTCCATATTTCAATTGAAAATTACATTATAAATTTTGAAATTGCAATTTCAAACCCTTGGACCTAATATTTGGATGGTTGGGAAAGGCAGACTGTATGAAGATAGGGGAAAACTTATGGGAGGAAGTTTTAAGATTAATTGTTAAAGAATAACAAGGGAACTATTATCTATTTGGTTGGTTGAAATTTAAATGTTCTGGTTATTAATAGCAGGGAATAATGGTAGAGATTTCTTAAGAAAACAAAAATATAAGTTTTGTCTTCAAATCATCTAATTTTGAGTTTTTTCCTTCTTGGTTTTGAAGATTAAAGTAGAATATTGGCAGAAAATCTTTCATCCAAGTATTTGAATTGCTTATAGATATGGCATTGTGCATGTACGTTGGATGTGAATCGATAACTTTCAACCATTCTATTCCTATAGATTGAAAAAAAAAAAATTGTATTATCTTATATTCAGGCCCAGCCCAACAATTGGGTTGCCCAAGCCCAATACTACTTATTAATGGCTGCAAGGTAAAGAAAAAAAAGTACAAATTGGTTTGCCACTCCTAGACTTGAACTCTGCTTGCAGGGAATATTGTTAGATTAAAAGTAATTTGTTTAACTATCTAAACCCGCAATTTTTTTAAACATTTATTCTATATAATTTATTTGAGAAAATATTTTGCCCCCGGTCCGGGAGTTGCCCTAGCCCAGAGGATTGGTGGGCTTCCCCTGGGCCGGCCCTGAGTTTGTTTAAAAGCGGAAATAAATATCAGTTCCAACTTTACTATGAAAAGATGTTGCATTCCATAATGCAGTTTATTTTAGTAGAAGTATGGAACATTTGAAGATTAGCACGTGAAAGAAAAAAAATCCCCATAATATTTCTTATAATTATGCAATTTATTTTAGCAGAAGCAGGGTACACTTAAAAATTCCGGCAGTATTTCTTATAAGTATGCAAAACACTCCAGGCTTCATAGCATATTTATTTTTTAATAAGGAAAAATATATTTGCGCTTTGTGATTATAAATAGTATTACGTGTTTACTGTATATTTGGGAACTAATCTTATTACGAAAATGTATTTTTGGAGCTTCTGGAGGGAAAAAAAAAGTTTCAGTAGAATTGCAGTTGTGAATATTTTAGAAAAAAGCTTCAGTAAAATGTTTTGCCCTGGAGGTATAAACTACACGTTTCTTTGTGGATATTAGATTTACTGTTATCAAACTATTTATAGCATGCAGATAACATTGAATGAGGTTTGTACCTTTTATTCACTAAATTATTCAAAGAGTAATGACATAGGCAATTGAATACATGAATTTATCTCAAGTTGCTGGTCTTGTGCTTTCTTCAGTAACTTCCCAACTTTTATAACTTTAGTTGATATTATTCATTCTGTATTATAAATCATCAGGTTTACATACCATATTCAGGGATTTGCGGAGTCAAGAAATATCGGAAGCTCATCCCAAGGAGCAAAGGTTGTTCTCTTGGCCCGTCGCAGTAGGTTACACCCTGGCACTCGCTATTTAGCTAGAGGATTAAATGCATGCTGTAGTACTGGTGAGCATATTTCCTGAATTCTGGATAACTTTTATATATCATACCTTGCTGCTTGTAAGGGTACATGCAGAACCCTTCAAGTCGGTAAATCTCTTGGCCATAAAAATTAGGCAGGACTTCAGCTTAACAAAATTTTGACTCTTTTTTGGCAGTTAAATATATTCTCAAATTGTCAAAGAAAGGTCAAGTTTAGCTAAAATAGACTTTTTATGGCATCTTTCACCATTTTCATTAACAAAATGTTTGTAAACTGCTATAGCACATGTTTACCCTCACACGACCTCACTGGTGGTTTACTATGTAAATATATCTACATGCATGTAAGCAAGAATGTGTTTATTTAATTTGTGTAAAAGTAATCTATAATAGAACCGAAACATCAATGCATTTTATTGGTCATCTACTACCAGTGTTTTAAAAGATTCATTCGAGTACGCCTCAAGGCGAGACGGAGTTAAAACACCTTGAGGTTAGCTCATAAAGGCTTTTGGCAAGGCTTACGCCATAATAACCTAAGGCATGGAGATGTTCAAAATATAAGCCTCACATGCCTTAGGTCGCTGAGCCATCCGTCTTGGGGCAAAATGATTTGCCTCCAAAAGGGCGTGTTTAACAAAAATTACAAAACCCTAATCATTTAATAATAAGTAAAAACAAAGTATGAAAACATCATCAGGCAATTTTTTTAATTTTCGAATCAAATTTCGTAATCAGTTTCAAAATCAATTTCTAAGTTAAAATCGGTTTCTGATTTCAGTTGAACCTTTTTTAAGAAGAAAAATAATAAAAGTAGTGTGTGTTGGCCTTTTTTTATTTATTATACTTAAATTGGGTGTGTGACGCCCCACCTCTATACCCACGCTAGCCAAGAACACTCCGGAGTAGTGCTGTCAACTAGCACGGAGAATAAGGCTGTTGAGGAGCGACCATCCATGTAATTGCTTATCACACGGTGGCTATAAATAATCTTCGGATACAAACATAGAAATAATCATATCACAAATCAGTCACAGATATCCATATCACAAAGGCGGAAGAAGATATGAATATATAACTAACACATGAAAGTGTACATCAGAGTAGTGGTCATTAAGATCCACAATAATACAAAAGAATAGCAACACGTGCTATACAAAAGAATACAACTATGAGTCTGTATCTCAAGTGTATACAACAAAAACCGCTAATCTAAACAGTTAGCCAAAAGTCAGAGTGATGAATCCCTGGGAAGAAGTCAAGTAGAAGCACCTGTAACATCTCGGTCTGACCCGAGTATTATTTAAGAAAATAATAAACGGATCAGTCTAGCTATAAATATCAGATGACATGATATAACATAAAAGATATGGCATAAACATAAGCATCCATAACGACATACCACTATAAGTATGTAAATAATGATCAACAGAAGATCAATCAATAAGAGATAATCAATATCACAAGAATCTTCTCAAAGATTCGAAGAGGGCATCATACCCTAAACTTGTACTCATAACAAGTCAATGACATAAATTCCAGAAATCAACACGAGAAATCCAGAAATCATAAGAAGGGAAAGAGGCCTATCACATGACGGTCCGAAGACCATGGGGAGCTACCCCGCATGTGTGAATGGAATCACACAGATTGAGGTCAAGACTAACCAAAAAGCAGAAAGGTATGTGTGAATGGAATCACACAAGTGGTGTCTAGTCTAACCTTGCAATGAAAGAGACATCGCGCAATTGCTAGTCTAATTCATAAAGCGATCATCAAGATCAACGAGAAGTGTCAATTACACTAAGCTAGTAAATATAGAAGTTTAGCTTCATGTCCCATAACCACTTGCTTAACTTAAATATTTACGAACAAACTGTAAATCTTCACTAATAAAATTGTCACAAGAGGTTCAATCGAACAAGTCCAAGAATTAACCGACGAAGTGAACGCAAGCGTTTCATACCACTTGTTTTACTAAGTCGTTTAATTAGATTTCTCATCCGAGTGAGGTAAAGGCTTGTATATACTAATAGATTGGAAAACGGTTTAAGAAAAGAGCTTTGTTATTAAAAATAGAGTTGAAATTGTTTGTTAAAAGAGTTTTGATATTTACTACTAGTATTGAAACCTTTATATTATGAAGTGACAAAACACAGAAGCAATTGTAGAAACAATCAGTCACAAAAATCGCATACGGCGATGTGAATAAAATCCAAGGAAATCAGCTCAATGTTTTTCAGATAAGATCCCCTACGGAGGGGGGGTCCGGGGGGGTGGCAACCCACCAAGGTGGGGGTGCGGGGGCAACGCCACCGCTTACGGGGTTCGACCTGCCCGGTCAGGTCGCGGGGGTCCAGGGGGCAGCGCCCCGACAAAACGGTACGACCTAAGTGAAGGCAAGAGGCCTACAACCTAAAGCAAAATGAGGTCTAACGACCTAAGGGTTCACGCGACCTAACACAATGGCTGAGCGACCTAACTAAGTGCGCGACCTGGTGGGTAAGGAGGTTGAGCGACCTAATGTTCTTTGCGACCTAACGAGGTAGAGGGGACACGCGACCTAAAGGTACGCGACCTAAGAAAGTTCGCGGGCTAAGGATGAGCGACCTAACAAGGTTCACGACCTAACGGAGACGAGGTCATGCGACCTAAAAGTGAAACGACCTAAGGGAGAAAACAAGGTCACGCGACCTAACAGGAAACAAGGTCAAGCGACCTAAGGGGTTACGCGACCTAACGTAACACGGGTCAAACGACCTAAGGCATCACAGGACGAACGACCTAACTTCTTAAGGGACAGGCGACCTAAAGAGGTTCGCGACCTAATAGGGTTCGCGACCTAAAGGTGCACGACCTAAGGTCTTTCGACCTAGGGGTATATAGGTAACACGACCTAAAGATGTCGCGACCTAAAAATAGAAAGCATGGCCGAACGACCTATCGAAGTAGAAAGGCATGCGACCTAACGGTCAAAAGGCCAACGACCTACGACCTAAAAGTCATACGACTTACGACGTAAAAGCCATACGACCTACGACCTAAAAGCCATACGACCTAACGTGAAACGACCGAACTCCGAAGTGAAGATTCAAGGCAGTGCGACTTAGCGCGATAACACGCGAACGGCCTAACGGTTAGGTCGCGAGCGACCTAAGTACTAGGTCGTGAACGACCTAACTCCGAACACGCGAAAAATGGTCAGAACGATCTAGGAGCTATCTCGTACGCGACCTACGACCTAAAAATGGCCAGAACGACCTAAATGCAGAAATTTCGCCAAAACGCCAAAAATCGGAGTTTTTCGCCAATCCAATCCAAACCAAAAGCAAATATTCATGCTAAAGTGATAGGGAATCATTCCCAACAACCCAATATAGTTATAGACTAGATTTGTGAGATAAAAATCTCACATTTGCACCAAATATCAATGAAAATGAAGTTTTAAGCAAGCAAGAATCAATCCTTCTTCTATCTAAGCACAAGAAGCTTGAATCCAATGTCTTCTTCTTGAATTTGGAGTAGAAAGATGGATTGCAATTGAATTTGAGTTTTGGAATTTTAATTTCCCATTCCCTTCACCATTAATGCCAAAGCTTGATTAGTTAGGAAATTTATGAAGAGTGAGGAGAAGAGGGTTGGAACTTGGGCTTAATAGGCTAAACTAACTCAAAGTCCAAAGCGGGAAAAGTTAGTGAAATTTCACTAACTCCAAACCTATCGATGTTTATACTTAAAAAGTTGTAAACGACATTTCGAACTCAATGGAAGTGGTCTCGAGTCCTAATTTGACCGTTTGCAAAAAGTAGCTTTTCGGACCAAAATCCGATTAACGAGTTACTATTTAAATAAAATATTTAAATACAAACTCGATAAATATGCGGGTTGTTACAGACTCCCCTCCTTAAAGAAATTGCGTCCTCGCAATATATATAAGATGGAAATAAAAAGTAACAACCATAAAAGCATATTAACCCAAGAGGAATTTTGAAATAAGAAGTTCACCTCAAGGAGCAGGAGTAAGCAAGTCCGGATGTGTACGCTCGATGAATTCTCTGGATTCTCAAGAACAATCCTTAGGATTTGAGGACCATTGAACCTTCACAAGCGGAACATCTTTATTTCGAAGTCGTTTAATCTCAGAAGCTATAATTCGAATAGGATGCTGCTCATAAGTTAATTTCGGCGAAACTTCAATTTCTTCCACAACAGCAGGCTCAAGAATAGAATCGGGATCCCGAAGGCATTTCCGTAATTGAGAAACGTGAAATACATCATGCATAGCAGAAAACTGAGCCGGCAATGCAAGGCGATAAGCCATGGAACCAATACGTTCAGTGATAGGAAATGACCCAATATATCGAGGCGCTAACTTCCCCGATCGACTGAAACGTACAACACCCTTCATAGGTGAAACTCGAATAAAAACAGGATCCCCAACAGAAAATTCTAATTTCCTTCTTCGATTATCGACATAGGATTTTTGTCTACTCTGGGCTTCTTTCATCCTATGTCGAATAAGTTCAATCTTTTCCGTGGAATCACGAATAAAGTCTGGACCTAAAACCAGCTTCTCACCGGCCTCAAGCCAACAAGGAGATCGGCATGGCCTTCCGTAGAGTGTCTCGAAAGGTGCCATACCAATACTAGATTGGAAGCTATTATTATAGGAAAATTCAACAAGTGAAATATAATCTTCCCAACTTCCACCAAAATCAAGCACACAAGCACGAAGAAGATCTTCAAGAGTTTGATTCACACGCTCGGTTTGTCCATCGGACTGGGGATGATAAGCGGTGCTAAAATTAAGCTTCGTTCCTAAAGCTTTTTGAAGACTCTTTCAAAATCCACTAGTAAACAATGGATCACGATCGCTAACAATAGAAGTAGGAACTCCATGCAATTTTACAATTTCCTTGACAAATAGTTTGGCCAAAAGAGGAACGGTTCGGTTAGACCGAACCGGAATAAAATTGGCGGATTTAGTAAGTCTATCAACAATCACCCATAAGCTATCATGACCCGAACGAGAACGGGGAAGGCCATCTATAAAGTCCATGGAAATTTGATCCCACTTCCAAATTGGAATTTCTAAGGGTTGCAATAACCCACCAGGCCTTTGATGTTCGGCCTTGACAAGTTGGCAAGTCATGCAACACTTAACAAAGTTAGCAATATCAGATTTCATTCCCTCCCAATAATAAAGTCGCTTCATATCAGCGTACATTTTACTACTACCGGGATGAATAGTGAATTTAGAATGATGGGAATCTTCTAAAATATCTTTACGAAGATCTCCAATATTTGGTACGATAAGTCTACCAAATTTTCGAATGCCGCCACGAGAATCAATATCAAAGTCTTTCAAACCTTCAATATCAATTTTATCCTTAACATTTTTGCCAAGAAGAGCCAATTCAGAATCTAGCCCTTGAGCTTCAAGAATGCGGTCTAAAAGAGAAGGATGAGCCCGAAGGCTACATAAAACAAGCGATGAGCATAAATCGGATATGCGCTCTCGAATCTCACAAGTGGATAAGATCTCGAGATCGTTCCATTCGGATATCATCATAGAAACAACTGCTTGTTGCTTACGGCTAAGAGCATCGGCGACACGATTACCCTTACCGGGGGTATAAAGAATATCAAGATCATAAGGTGCAAGGAACTCGAGCCAACGCTGTTGACGTAAATTAAGTTCTTTTTGAGAAAATAAATATTTCAAAGACTTATGATCCGTGTAAAGAATAAATTTCTCTCCCAATAGATAATGACGCCACATTCGAAGGGCGAAAACAATAGCCGCGAGCTCTAGATCATGTGTGGCATATCTAGTCTCGGCCGGCCTCAATTGCCTAGAAGCATAAGCAACAACACGTTCTTTTTGCATAAGAACGGCACCCAAACCAACGTGACTAGCATCGGTATAAACAACAAAATCTTGATTCCCCTCAGGAATAACAAGAATAGGAGCATCGGAAAGGAGTTCTTTCAATTTCTGAAAAGAGGCTTCACATTTGTCCGACCAAATGTATTTAACTCCCTTCTTAGTCAAGCCAGTAAGAGGCACGACAATCTTAGAAAAGTCTTTAATAAAACGACGGTAATAGCCCGCCAATCCGAGAAAACTACGAATCTCTGTCACACTCTCCGGTCTCTTCCAATCTTGAATCGCTTCAATCTTTGAAGGATCCACGGATATCCCGGATTCGGAAATAATATGACCGAGAAACTTCACACGAGATTGCCAAAAGTGGCATTTAGAAAATTTCGCCTTTAATTGATTACTCCTAAGTGTTTCCAATACAATCCGAAGATGTTTCTCATGTTCCTCCTCGGTTTTTGAATACACAAGAATATCATCAATGAATATGAGAACAAACCGATCGAGGAAATCTTTGAAAACTCGATTCATGAGGTCAACGAAATAAGCTAGAGCATTCGTTAACCCAAATGGCATAACAAGCCATTCATAAGATCCATATCGAGTACGGAATGATGTCAAAGGAATGCTATCCTCAGCGATACGAAGCTGATGGAAATCGGTAGCCAAGTCCAATTGTGAAAAGACCTTAGCACCACTAAGCTGATCGAATAGATCATCAATCCGAGGTAAAGGATATTTATTTTTAATAGTAAGATCGTTAAGCTTGCGATAATCAACGCAGAGCCTCAGAGTACCATCGGATTTCTTTACGAAAATAGCCGAAGCTCCCCAAGGCGAGGAACTAGAGCGAATAAATTGCCTCGTCTCCAACTCAGATAATTGTTTACGCATCTCCTCATTTTCCTTATTGGACATGCGATAAGGAGGACGAGTAATAGGTTGAGCTCCAGAAACAAGATTAATTCTGAACTCAATTGCTCGTTTAGGTGGTAAACCTAAAACGGGCTCGAATATGTCGGAAAATTCACGAACAACATGAATACGAGAAATAATATCATCTTTATCATCATCATCGTTATCACGAGGATTTAAAGAATATAAAGATGCCACCAAACATGATTCTGAATCTTTAAGATTAACAGAAATCTGTTTAACAGATTGTGGATGTCGGAGATGAATAGTCCGCTCAGGACATAGGATATGGGCTTGATAACGGTTAAGCCAATCCATTCCCAAAATTATTCCAAAGCCTAAGTAACGCATGACATGCAAATCGGCTAGGAAAGAAAAATCGCAAAAAATAATCTCCACATCTTTACAAAGCAAACTAAGAGTTGCGGATCCACCAACAGGATTCACAATTTTTAAAGATGTCATCAATGCAGTAACACTTAAGGAAAAAGTGTCTACCAGTTCCTTTGATATAAAAGAATGGGATGCACCCGTATCAAAGAGAACTCTAATAGGTTGATCATGAAATAAAATAATACCATCAAAAATGGAATGAGAAATACCTTGGCCACGAGATGTGTTGCCAGGGGCTTGAGCCACATTTAACTTTCCCTCATTCCTGCTTTTACGTTTGAGGCATTGATGTATAAAGTGATCTGAGCTCTTACAATAGCGACAAGATTTGGGCTTAGAGCATTTATTCGCATAATGATCCCCAGACCCACAGTTGAAGCAACTCGCACCACTAGGAGAATGAGACTTTGCCGCAAGGGTAGCCTGCTTACCCTTTTTGTTGGGATAAGAACCCTTGAATTTGTTTGGCCTCTTCTTGTTGTTGAAGTTTGGTTTAGCGCCTTCCACTTCAACATCACTCTCTCTATCAGCCTCTTCAAGACGAAGAGCGATATCGACGAGTTGATCAAATGCGACTTCTAGTTTCAGGAGCAGTGACTTCTTAAGATTCTTATTTAAGCCATAAACGAACCTCTGGTTCTTCTTCAATGGGGTGTTGATGTATTCAACCCCATATTTGAAAAGCGACTCGAAGGCTGCGACGTAATCAGTCACGGAGGATTGACCTTGAACAAGGTCTATAAAACGTCGAGCCAAGGTTACTTTCCCAGCTTCTGGTACAAACTTTAACTCGAAGCGTCCCTGAAATTGCTCCCAGGTGAGATCCGCTTCATTAATTTCTGAAGTAAGGAGTTCGTACCAGTCCAATGCTCTCTCCTGGAGCATGCTGGAAGCCACCTGAACGCGGTGGAGATCGATAAGGTTCATGCGAGAAAAGATTCGATCGCATGCTTTTAACCAAGCTTGGACCTCGATGATATTTTCCGAACCTTTGAAGGGCTTCCCACCCAAGTTGGTGTAATCGCTGCACAAACGTGCAAATCCCGACTTTGGGTGAGTAGGTTCCGGGTTAGCTCCAGCTGCTTGAGCATTAGTTACTAAATCAAGAAGCTGTTGAGCAGTCATAAAAACTCCATCCGGGGGAGCAGCACCAGATGATCCAGTTCTGGGACGGCCTGGTCTAGACATTCTCTTCCTTTAAGAAAGAAAGAAGAGAAAGAAGAAGGTTATTCACCAATGAACATCAAGCAATCTTGATAGATAAAATAAGAAATCATAAAGGAAATAGGATGAATCGGTACGAAGACTCGAATTAATCCTATGGTATGACTCCTAAGATAGACTTAGGACGATGATCCTTGTTAAGTTATTCTACATTGTTTCGAAGTTTGGCTCTGATACCAAGCTGTGACGCCCCACCTCTATACCCACGCTAGCCAAGAACACTCCGGAGTAGTGCTGTCAACTAGCACGGAGAATAAGGCTGTTGAGGAGCGACCATCCATGTAATTGCTTATCACACGGTGGCTATAAATAATCTTCGGATACAAACATAGAAATAATCATATCACAAATCAGTCACAGATATCCATATCACAAAGGCGGAAGAAGATATGAATATATAACTAACACATGAAAGTGTACATCAGAGTAGTGGTCATTAAGATCCACGATAATACAAAAGAATAGCAACACGTGCTATACAAAAGAATATAACTATGAGTCTATATCTCAAGTGTATACAACAAAAACCGCTAATCTAAATAGTTAGCCAAAAGTCAGAGTGATGAATCCCTGGGAAGAAGTCAAGCAGAAGCACCTGTAACATCTCGTTCTGACCCGAGTATTATTTAAGAAAATAATAAACGGATCAGTCTAGCTATAAATATCAGATGACATGATATAACATAAAAGATATGACATAAACATAAACATCCATAACGACATACCACTATAAGTATGTAAATAATGATCAACAGAAGATCAATCAATAAGAGATAATCAATATCACAAGAATCTTCTCAAAGATTCGAAGAGGGCATCATACCCTAAACTTGTACTCATAACAAGTCAATGACATAAATTCCAGAAATCAACACGAGAAATCCAGAAATCATAAAAAGGGAAAGAGGCCTATCACATGACGGTCCGAAGACCATGGGGAGCTACCCCGCATGTGTGAATGGAATCATACAGATTGAGGTCAAGACTAACCAAAAAGCAGAAAGGTATGTGTGAATGGAATCACACAAGTGGTGTCTAGTCTAACCTTGCAATGAAAGAGACATCGCGCAATTGCTAGTCTAATTCATAAAGCGATCATCAAGATCAACGAGAAGTGTCAATTACACTAAGCTAGTAAATATAGAAGTTTAGCTTCATGTCCCATAACCACTTGCTTAACTTAAATATTTACGAACAAACTGTAAATCTTCACTAATAAAATTGTCACAAGAGGTTCAATCGAACAAGTCCAAGAATTAACCGACGAAGTGAACGCAAGCGTTTCATACCACTTGTTTTACTAAGTCGTTTAATTAGATTTCTCATCCGAGTGAGGTAAAGGCTTGTATATACTAATAGATTGGAAAACGGTTTAAAAAAAGAGCTTTGTTATTAAAAATAGAGTTGAAATTGTTTGTTAAAAAAGTTTTGATATTTACTACTAGTATTGAAACCTTTATATTATGAAGTGACAAAACACAGAAGCAATTGTAGAAACAATCAGTCACAAAAATCGCATACGGAGATGTGAATAAAATCCAAGGAAATCAGCTCAATGTTTTTCAGATAAGATCCCCTACGGAGGGGGGGTCCAGGGGGGGTGGCAACCCCCCAAGGTGGGGGTGCGGGGGCAACGCCACCGCCACCGCTTACGGGGTTCGACCTGCCTGGTCAGGTCGCGGGGGTCCAGGGGGCAGCGCCCCGACAAAACGGTACGACCTAAGTGAAGGCAAGAGGCCTACAACCTAAAGCAAAATGAGGTCTAACGACCTAAGGGTTCACGCGACCTAACACAATGGCTGAGCGACCTAACTAAGTGCGCGACCTGGTGGGTAAGGAGGTTGAGCGACCTAATGTTCTTTGCGACCTAACGAGGTAGAGGGGACACGCGACCTAAAGGTACGCGACCTAAGAAAGTTCGCGGGCTAAGGATGAGCGACCTAACAAGGTTCACGACCTAACGGAGACGAGGTCATGCGACCTAAAAGTGAAACGACCTAAGGGCGAAAACAAGGTCACGCGACCTAACAGGAAACAAGGTCAAGCGACCTAAGGGGTTACGCGACCTAACGTAACACGGGTCAAACGACCTAAGGCATCACAGGACGAATGACCTAACTTCTTAAGGGACAGGCGACCTAAAGAGGTTCGCGACCTAATAGGGTTCGCGACCTAAAGGTGCACGACCTAAGGTCTTTCGACCTAGGGGTATATAGGTAACACGACCTAAAGATGTCGCGACCTAAAAATAGAAAGCATGGCCGAACGACCTATCGAAGTAGAAAGGCATGCGACCTAACGGTCAAAAGGCCAACGACCTACGACCTAAAAGCCATACGACCTACGACCTAAAAGCCATACGACCTAACGTGAAACGACCGAACTCCGAAGTGAAGATTCAAGGCAGTGCGACTTAGCGCGATAACACGCGAACGACCTAACGGTTAGGTCGCGAGCGACCTAAGTACTAGGTCGTGAACGACCTAACACCGAACACGCGAAAAATGGTCAGAACGATCTAGGAGCTATCTCGTACGCGACCTACGACCTAAGACCCACACGACCTAACTCCGAACGACCTAAAAATGGCCAGAACGACCTAAATGCAGAAATTTCGCCAAAACGCCAAAAATCGGAGTTATTCGCCAATCCAATCCAAACCAAAAGCAAATATTCATGCTAAAGTGATAGGGAATCATTCCCAACAACCCAATATAGTTATAGACTAGATTTGTGAGATAAAAATCTCACATTTGCACCAAATATCAATGAAAATGAAGTTTTAAGCAAGTAAGAATCAATCCTTCTTCTATCTAAGCACAAGAAGCTTGAATCCAATGTCTTCTTCTTGAATTTGGAGTAGAAAGATGGATTGCAATTGAATTTGAGTTTTGGAATTTTAATTTCCCATTCCCTCCACCATTAATGCCAAAGCTTGATTAGTTAGGAAATTTATGAAGAGTGAGGAGAAGAGGGTTGGAACTTGGGCTTAATAGGCTAAACTAACCCAAAGTCCAAAGCGGGAAAAGTTAGTGAAATTTCACTAACTCCAAACCTATCGATGTTTATACTTAAAAAGTTGTAAACGACATTTCGAACTCAATGGAAGTGGTCTCGAGTCCTAATTTGACCGTTTGCAAAAAGTAGCTTTTCGGACCAAAATCCGATTAACGAGTTACTATTTAAATAAAATATTTAAATACAAACTCGATAAATATGCGGGTTGTTACAGGGTGCTACTTGTAATGGTTTATGATTCAACTTGAAATTGGATGGTGATTTGCTACTGCTTGTTATATTCTAACTTCAAATAGAACCATGTCTTGGAATTTTTATATTTTAAAGTAAATTTAGGTTTTGTTTGTGTATATGCACAAATAAATGATGTATAAGATAGAAAGTTTTTAAATGAAACATTTTATATGTAATTGATTGTAGTTTGGTTGAAGCAATTTGAGTGTTCAATGTTTCTTATTTCAGTGATCGACATTTTGTATCCTGGATTTAACTATTAGTTATGTAAGTGTATAGTATTTACTTTGAAAACTTACACCTCAATGCCCAAAGACTTGCACCTTGCCTCGGGAGCACAGAAAATGCCTCGTATACGACTTGGCTTTTAGAACTTTGTAATGAGCGGCACACTCAGCTAAATTTTCTTAAATAATTGTGACTTAAGCCGTCATTTACTCACGTTTCAGCTCATAGTTCAAAAAACAGCTTTATCTTTGCCTCGTGTACATTGCTACAAATTGTTTTTTTTACTCTCTTTTAGTTGCATCATCCAAACAGTATGTATTCATTTATGGAAAGACCTTTTTTCCATACATAATCATCATGTTCAAAATGTTCTTCTTCTGCAGGAAATGAAGTGGAATGCGAGCAACTGGTCTGGGTCCTTCGGGCTGATTCGCAAAATATTCCATTTAGCTCATATGTATGGCGACGTGGCACCATACCAATATGGTGGGGAGCAGAATTAAAATTCTCAGCTGTTGAAGCTGAAATTTATGTTTCATCTCAGGATCCGTTCAAAGGAAGTTCAAAGTATTTTCAGAGGTTAACCAACAGATACAAAGCCAGTGACCAAAAATTAATTGCAGGTGGTCCAAAAAAAACTCCCCTGGTGCCTATAATATGTGTCAATTTACTTAGAAATAGTTATGGAAAACCAGAAACACTTCTGGTCAAAAGTTTTACGGAATGTGTAAAATATATTCGTAAGGATGTTCCTCTTGCATGGATTCATTTGATCAATTATGATTGGCATGCTACTGTAAAAGAACATGGTGAACAGTACACTATAGAAGGTCTATGGAAGCTTATTAAACCACCCACAATATCAATAGGTTTTTCTGAAGGAAATTATTTTTGTTCATCTCAACGCCTAAAAGAATGCAAAGGGTTAATTGTTTGTACTAATGATTATAAGGGTGGGTTTTGCTTAAGTTCCCTTCAAAATGGAGTTATACGCTACAATTGCGCTGATTCTTTAGATAGAACAAATGCTGCTAGTTTTTTTGGTGCTCTGCAAGTTTTTGTAGAACAGTGTAGAAGGCTAGGTATACCACTTGATAGGGATTCTGGGTATGGGTTTCCATATGTTAACAAATACTCAGAATCAGGTAATTCTGGGCAGCAGCAAAATGGTCCGTTACCGGAAGGTTGGGAGGAGCGCTCTGATGCAGTAACGGGGAAAAAGTTTTATATCGATCACAATACACGTAAAACTACTTGGGAACATCCATGCCAAGGGTCCCAAGACAAGCCTTGGAAAAGGTTTGACATGACATTTGATCAGTTTAAGAGCTCAACCATTTTAGGTACAATAAATCAACTGGCTGATCTTTTTCTACTAGCTGGTGATATTCATGCAACGTTATATACTGGTTCTAAAGCCATGCATAGTCAGATTCTTAATATATTTAGTGATGATGGCGCTGGAAAGTTTAGCAAATTCTCAGCTGCTCAAAACTTAAAAATAACTATGCAAAGAAGGTATCAGAATGTTGTAGTTGATAGTTCTCGTCAAAAGCAGTTGGAAATGTTCCTTGGAATGAAGCTTTTTAAACATCTTCCTTCTGCGCCCATTCATCCTTTACAAGTAGGCTTATATAACTGCATCGATTTAATATCGTACTTAGTCATATAAATATTTGTTTTTGGTAACTACTGCTTAATATCTCTACTAATTTCATGATCCTATTTTATTTAGGTATCATCAAGACCAACGGGCTGCTTCTTGAAACATATTCCAAGCATTTCACAAAGCTCAGATGGTCCTAACCTTCTTAGTTTTAAGAAAAAAGATTTTGTTTGGGTATAAACATAAACATTTTGTTTTTAAGTTTAGCTTATGTTTTTGTTGTTTTACACATTTTCTCGCTAAGTAAGTTTGATAGTTCATAACATGAATTCTTGTTACAGGTTTGCCCACCTGCTGCTGATGTTGTCGAAATATTTATATATCTAGGAGAACCTTGCCATGTTTCTCAGCTTCTTCTCACAGTTTCACATGGAGCCGAAGATTCATCATATCCTGCAACTGTAGATGTTAGAACTGGATGCAATTTAGATGGGCTCAAACTTATCCTTGAGGTTTGTGTTGTGTTTGCTTCTTTTGATAGCATTAATTGTGTTCATTTTATAAATCATTAATTTTTAAAATATAATTTTTTTACTGCATATAACTCCTGGACTTTCCCTTTGTCATTTATTAGCATATACAACTCCGCCAGTTAACATACTTATTATCAGTTATGCTTCCTTTGAAAATGATGCGCTAAAAACGACTTGATGGACTTCCCTTCGGCTCTAAAGCTTTGTATTATGTTGCAATTTTTTTCATTCTGTGGCGAATTTGCTAATCATTATTATTGTTTTATTCTTAATGATTCAGGGTGCATGCATACCTCAGTGTACAAATGGAACAAACCTTGTCATTCCTCTGACAGGTAGAATTGATCCTGAGGATATTGCAGTTACAGGTAGTAGTACTCGCTTGCATGCTCAAGAAAACACCTACCGACCTCTGCTTTATAACTTTGAGGAATTAGAAGGAGAGTTAAACTTTCTTACACGTGTGGTTGCACTTACTTTTTATCCTTCTGCCCCGGGAAGAACTCCATTGACACTCGGCGAGGTATTTTCATATGTTAGGACTATAGAACTTTGTTTATAATTTAGGGTGTGTTGCTTCAGTTTCATTCTCTCGAGTCGTTTATGGTGCATGCGTTCTGTCCTGTTCAATCATGTCACAAATATGAATTTTCTACTTGAGCTATTTTCAACAAGGAGAGGTCATTTTTGCAACCAATAATGAAATCATTGTTGCATATTTTCTTTTCTATATTATTATTAACAAAAAAAAAAAAAAAACAACACAAAATTTAGGGTTCTTAATTCTTATGCATGTTCTCTGTTATTGGACTAAAAAACAGTTATCCTTGTTTATCATCCCTTTGTAGGGGATAACATGTGGTTTAATTATTTGGTTAGAGTTAGGGTTTATAATGGTACTCATGTTTGATATGCACTATACTTTTGAAGATTGAAGTGCTTGGAGTATCTCTTCCCTGGATGAGCATATTTACAATGAACAAGAATGGAGAAAACTTTATCAATCATTTGCAAGCAACACCAGAACCAAGTAACTTGGTTTATCATGGTTCAAACGCAAGTAATTCAAGAAACTCTTTGCACAACTCTTCTTCTAGTTTTGATAGTGAAATATTTTCATCAAAGGGGAGTGCTATTCGATCTTCTCAACCACCGGTAGTCAATCATGGAATAGACCTTCTTACTGGGGATGTATTAATTTCACATCCTTTATCTCAGCCAGATAATTCATATGCTGCTCAAAGGAGGGAGAGTGTAGTTGATTTCTTTGATAATTATGATGAAGACAACCAGTCCCCAAGTGATCATGATTCACCATCTCCCGATAATGATAAAACTGAAAGCAAATCTCAGCAATACCTTGAGGTCTTCAAATCATTATCAAATTCAACAAAGGTGAGCTAACAATTGTTATATTAATGGAGAGGGTGTTCTACTTTTAATTTCTAGTTACATTTTATCATATGTATATTTTACTAAATTATGTTAGTAATTAGTTGACATGTTCCATAAGTTGTTTGATCAATACTGAAATATCACATTGTCATGCGTTGGTCAATTTGTATTTTGATCATATTTTCCTACTTCATTAACAGTGGAGCATGAGCAATTATTTGTAAAGTGGACTAGCCAATTTTTTGTTTCTTTGATATTTGACATCATGTAAATTTTCCTTTTTTGTTTTGTGTTTCAATTCTACAATTATATCATTCAGTAATTGCTAAATCATGAAATAAAACCAGCGGTTATTGAAATATATTCAGGCTGTTCAACTTCATAGGAGTTTCCAGTCTACAAGCTTGTAAATGTGTCTTTTTATGCAACTATTATATTGCTAAGCCCAATTATATATATGATACTTAGATGGAAAGACAACTTTCGTCAAGTTTTTTTTTTCTTTCTTTCCTTGTTACTTTTTATTGTTAAAAAGAAAAAATGTAGAAAGGAAAAAAAAAAAAAAAAAACGTTGAACTATGTTCTAGAATGATTGTTAACAAAATACTAACTGCGCCATCTGTAACCTTCAAATTTACTCTGTAGGGGAGAGCACTAGATTTTCTGCAAGCAATCAAGCTTGAAGTTGAACGCCTTCGCTTGAATCTTTCTGCTGCCGAAAGGGATAAAGCTTTATTATCAGCTAGTGTTGATCCTGCCACTATAGATCCCAACCGTTTACTTGATGACATGGAAATGATACAGTTGCGCAGCTGTGCTGACAACATAGCATTATTAGGACAAACTGCTTTTGAAGACTATATCAATGCTTCCACAGGTCTTAACATCATAAAAGATAGTGTTATAGATTTTTGGAATGTAAATGAATTTGGAGAAACATGCATTGGAAAGTTATGTGGAGTTCGGAATGAAATACAGCCTCGAACCTCTTTGAATGCTTCTTCTTCTTCTAATGCAAATATGTTGCTTCAAAAATGTTCTCAATGTGGGAAAAAAACATGCAAAGTCTGTTGTGCAGGAATGGGAGCTAGCTTATTACTTAGTGCTGCTAGTAAAAATATGAAGAGCTATAACAATGGATCCAATTATGTTGGTATGAGTAGCAATGTACAAAGCGAGGATAGCATTATATGTAAATCATGCTGCGATGAAGTTGTGTTACAGGCACTTTATGTGGATTATGTTAGAGTTTTGAGCAGTCAAAGAAGACAATTACGTGCAGTTAGTGCCTCAAAGATTGCTTTAAGGCAAGTTGTAGATTATGATTTGCATAAAATATCCGATTCTTTACAAGATCAAGAAAAAACTAGAAGCCAGTTGAGAAATTTGCTTGATGGGGAGGAGTCTCTTGCTGAATTTCCATATGCAGGCATATTGCATTCGGTATGAGATGTTCTTTTGTCTAAACTACTAGTCTTTGGTTACCACGTATCAATGTTTTATAGTCTCCCATAATGCTCCATTAAGGTTGTCAAAACTTTGGAATTTTACATGATAACATGTTTAACTGTGTGCACTTCTTGGTGTAACTCATACAACCTGATGGGCATAAACAGTTGCGGAAATTGACAATCTAATGAACTTCAGAACTTTGCAATCTTACTTTATAATTACCTTGCCACAGTCAAATAGTTGTAACTGATCCTCTCTTATTTTCAGGTTGAAACAGCTAATGAATCAGAGCCACTTCTATCATTAATTTCACCTCTTGGTGCTGGAAACTGGAAATCTTACTGGAGGGCTCCAAGTAATTCTGCAAATGTGGAATTTTCTATAGTTCTCGGAAACCTATCTATTGTTTCTGGTGTTGTCTTGGTAATTAGCTCATGTGGATATACCAATTTGGACTGTCCTTCTGTAAGATTCTTCTTCAAACGCTCAATTTAACAATTATTTTCTGTTCCTGTCAAATATATTTAATTAAAACTTTGTCAAAACCTGTACCCGTGTCACTTGTTGAATATGCTTAAAAAATTATTTGCTGCTATACTGGACAATTTCATTAATAAAATTTGATGTTCTCTGCATCATTTGATCAATTCCACGGTTCGAAGTTCTGGCCAGCATGCTGGAATTCCATCCATTCCGATTTGGTTTCGATGATGACCGGGCTGGAATTTGAGTAATAATTCAGTTCCGCACGTGGCAATTGAATGAAAAAGAAGAAAAAAGTGATTTATAGGTTATATCTGAAAATACCCGTGGAAGAGAGGAAGAGAGAGGTGGCATCGAGCAAGAGGGGAGTGGGGGGGGGGGGGGGGGGAGGGAGGGATTTTAATTCTCGATTTGGGTTTCTGACAGTTTTTGTGTTTTAGGATTAGGAGGAAGAATAGTATAGTATGCTTTTGGATTTGAGCTTGCTGGTTAAAATTTTGGGCTTTATTTATTTTTATTTCATGTGTTTATATCTAGGATTATTTCAAAATTCCGTGAAATAAAATTAAAATGCCAAGAAACTATAATTACAGTTATACAATTTTGTAAATTTTAACTGTTTAATGATGTAGTCATATTAAAAATAAATAAATTGAGGAGTAAAAGTGTCCAGAACTGGAATTGGAATAGAATTTCCAAACAGAACCGAAATTTCAAATACTCCAGATGATCAAGATGATCGAAACAGAAAATGTAATTTTAAACCTTGATTAATTTTATTCAATTATTTTGTGCTATTGTAGCCTTTTCCTCTAGTGAATGAGGGACATCTTTAAATTTATTTCATTTACCTTATTCCGGGGTGAATACTAGACTAGCAGTGCAAACAAATTTTTTTTTTTTTGATTCCCCACAGGCTTGACAATGTATAACAAGAAACCCTTTGTGGGGGAACCTTGACCAACGAAAAAGAGTGCAACATATATCATATGACATAATGGAGAAAAATCGTCTTGTCTTTTGCATCTCACAATACATGGACCCAAGTGGTGTACGCCCACTAAGGGAAAAAGAAGATAAAATGGTACATAGAATGCCCCTAAATAAATAAATAAATCTCATACAAAGTAGTTAAGGCGCAAAAAGGCGCAAGCCTTGAGGCTTGGGCTATTTTTGAGCCTGAGGCCTTTTTGCATGCCTTTAATATAAGTTTGATCTGTTATTTTACTAACCACAAATTATATTTTAAACCATATTTTATAATTCATTCAACTATTTATATATTTCATAAACTAAATTTTAAAATTTAAACCATATTTTGTAATTCATTCAACTATTTATATATTTTATTAACTAAATTTTAAACCATATTTTATAATTCATTAACCATTTAAAATTTTTATTTAACTATTTTGTAAACTAAAAGGCGCCTCAAACTGCAAAAAGGCGTACTCAAACTGCAAAAAGGCGCACAACGTGCGCCTATGCCTTTATTGAGCCTAGACGCACGCCTTGATAACACTGATCTCATATGCATGATTTTCTGACCACAGAAGGCAGAACTTCAGTAAAGATCCTGCAGCACTGATATATGGACAAACCTGCAAAATATGTATCAGTATGCAAAAACATGCATGTATGTTGTATATTTGTGTGAGTGCTCGTATGTGGTATCGATGGTCGAGTCTGCAGCTGTATGTGGTGGAATATATGCAATGTAATGTATGGTGTGCATGCCTAAAAATATACGAGTCAATGGTGTATCTATGAATGGACTCTAATCTATAAAGTATACTAGATGCTACTAAATCTATCTAGCCAGATGGTACACATAAGCATAATGACTAAGACTTTAATCAACCCTACCCTCACCATATAGCTATCCACAATAGAAGGTCTAGTGATATAGAAATCTATCGTTAGATTGGCTGTTATTCCTAGATATGCGTCCTCCATATGATTTAAGTTCGAAAACAAGGCTTATGTCTTCGTGTACTAGCTTGATAATGCTTTCATGTTCCATCAAATCCTCATCAGAGATAACTTCTTTCCTTGCTCACCAAATCTTCCAGCTGATGTAGCATGAGAACATTCTTAGCAAGCTTCTGAATGATTTACCTTGATTCTTTGTCCATTAGGATTTACGGCTAACTTCCGAAGTCGAGTACATACCTTGAATCCCATTAGAGTTTTGAAATGCTGTCTTGTAGCGAGCTGTTCTCCTTAAAATTTTCTGTATGTGAATAACTTGCAAATGTGGTAGTACCAAATTATTTGTTTCTACTGATTATTCAATACTTTCTTTTGGTAGCATATATGTATGTTGGGCCACCATTTTGTGCATTTATTCTTACCTTCACACATGTTCTTTCCCATGGCGCAACCTTAACCTGCATGAAATGTTATCCATCTACTCAAATTTGGAATGTATTTGGTAGTGTTCTTTTATTGCTAAAGTATGGTTTATATTGACGCACAAATTAGTTCTGAATACCCCTGTTAAAGGCTTCTTCCCTTTGTTGCTGCTTGATTGATTAGATATTTTGATATATTGCATAAAACTCACAACAAAAAAAGTCCAAAGGTTAATAATGCACGTTGTTTATCGACTTTTGTTCTGATAAATTTATGTATGCAGGTACAAATTTGGGCAAGCAACAAAATACACAGGGAGGAAAGATCATTAATGGGGGAATGGGATGTTCAATCATTTTTATCGTCATCCCCTGAACTTTACGGGCCTCAAAAGTATGACAGCGATTATGATACTCCTAGACATGTAAAGTTTATGTTCCACAATCCAATTCAATGTCGCATCATATGGATATCATTGACTCTTCCACAGTCTGGTTCAGCTTCATTTAATTTTGTGGACCAATATGACCTCCTTTCTTTAGACGACGACTCCTTTCCAAAATCCAACCATTCTTCGTTTGATGGATCAGCTAAAAGTGATGCATTTATCCATGCAAAAAGAATTTTGGTGTATGGAAGTTCTGTGAAGAAAGACACAAGCATGCCACTTCAGAACAATGAACTGATGAGAATGAGAAGCTTATTAGAGAGATCACCACAGATGGGTCGTTTCAGAGTTAGTATTCTTATTTTCTGCCTCATTTCGTTAATCATAAAAACTACCCTCATTTTTATCTTTGGACAGAAACGATGTTTTGTTATCTGATCAGAAGTTTTTCTTCTGTAATACAAAATGTTAGAGTTTGTTATACAATGTCATTCCAACCATATTAATCGTGCCTAAAATTTTAGATAAAAATTTCAGTATATTTTTCTTTTTCTTCAGGTTCCTGCTGAAGAAAGGTTGACGGATAATGATCTTGTGTTGGAGCAATATTTATCGCTTACTGCTCCTAGCATAGCAGGATTCCGGCTTGATGCATTTAGTGCTATAAAACCTCGAATCACACATTCACCTTCTAAAAACTCTGATTTGTGGCAGTCTTCAGTCACTCGTCTTGAAGACCGTCACATATCACCAGCAATTTTGTACGTCCAGGTTTCTGTTCTTCAGGTATGTTGAAGTAAAGCCATTAAGATGTTATTATTGAAATTGGGTACTTACATAGTAATACATATTTGTACCACAAGTCTTAGGTAGTATACAACATATTACATGTTAGTAGTTCTAGCAGTTCAATTCACGCTATGCAAGTTTCAAACCTGTGATCTTTCGCATCAAAGTCAAAGCGTCTAACCACTAGAAAAGTGATGCCGGTCATCGAGATATTATTTTCTAACCCATGTCCTGAACTTATCAAGATTGTAAAGATACTTTTAGACAGTAATCCCATTAATTCCACTTAGCAATTTATTGTAATATTGGTCAATTGCATCGATTTGTCTTTCTTTTACCCTTTTAAATGTGTTTAGTGAGGCACCCATTGGTTTTAAACTATAGGATTCCATACAAGTCTTTCTTTTTGTTTAAACTTTATATTATGATTATATCTTTCTTAATACCGATTTGCTGTAAGAAATACATGGTAGATTTGAATATGAATATGGTCCATAAGCAAGTATAACTATTAGCACGTGCTTCTTACAGGAGCCAAGAAACTATGTAGTAGTTGGAGAATATCGGTTACCAGAAGCAAGGGCAGGAACCGCTCTTTATTTTGATTTCCCTCGCCCTATTCAAGCAAAACGTGTTATATTCAGATTACTTGGGGATGTTGCTTCCTTTTCAGATGACATAGCAGATCAAGATGATTCTAATCTTAAAGCTAATCCTTTGGCTTCGGGTTTATCGTTTTCAAATAGAATTAAACTTTATTATTATGCCGATCCATATGAACTTGGGAAATTGGCTAGTCTGTCTGCAGTTTGATTCAGTTCAATGGCCAATGTGAGGTAGATCTTTTTTTATTTCTTTTCATTTTTCGTATATATTTTGTATGGTGTAATTCCTTGTATACTTGTATGTCATTCTCATGTAAAAACTACAGCTGTGATTATGAAATTACATTTATTTGTAATACACTACACAACATATTGATATTATATGTCAATTTATTTGAAACTTCAATTGTATTCTCTTATTTTGCATCAAGTCTCAAACCATTTGTACATACACTGTTTTTCCCCCCTCCCATATAAAGATCCCGCTGTATGTTGTATACGTACCCTGTTATTCATCATTGTATAATATAACTTGTGAAAGTTCACCATCTTATTTACTTTCTCATTAGAACCTTCTCACTTTCTTTAGTTAACGGCAACTGTAAATTATTATTACGCGGACAAATTTTCAAAAGATACTGGTTTTTAAAATTATTAGCATAAATAGGCTACTCTGAAAACTATTTGCAATTATAGGTTAGTTTTGGCCAGCTCAGCGATGAGCTGACCATTCTTTTAAAAAAAATAATACGGGCGCATTTGTGAAATGCATCTCTTAAAATTTACACTGGTGCATCTGTCAATTGCGCCAGTGTAAATCTCAGCTTCAAACTCGGATAGAAACCTTTACCAAACAATCCAAAAATACAAAATCCAAATTTAAATGCACTATCTTAAATAATAGCAAACGTTTATCTACATAAAAGCCAACAAATAAAACTACCATTAAACAAATTCAAGCATAACATAATTAAAATTCTATTACATTCGAATTAAAGTAGAAGTTATAGTTCGATTACAAAAGCAACTAATAATAAACTAAATATAAGAATACTCATGGTTGAGTTGGATCATCTTGAGTAGGTGGGGTTGAGAATGTCCAACGGGTTGCATTGGTGTGTATCCTGTCTTATTTTAGTTCTTCGCTCTCTAGTCCGCATAGCTTGTTCGGAAGAGCTTGGGCGTGTTAATCGATTTTTAACAAGGAGTGTGTCAATAAGTTTCTTAAAATCAAGACACCGTGGTTGGACTTCTCGTTCGGGTACTCTACCATGTCTGATATCGTCCAACCCACTTCCTACCGTCTCTAGTACACCGACCTACAAGTTGTAGTTATTTGTTTAAAACTAGAAACATAATTTAAGTGAACGAACAATTCAACCCAACGAACTAAAAATATCACGATAATGTTAAGATTTACCACATCTTGCTCAAGCGGTGCACGAGCGATGTATGCTCGTTCGTGAGAAGTTCGATCTGCAACAACGAATCTTCGACAATCGACCAATACCAAATCGTGTATCTCGAAATAAAAATGGTAGAAAACTGTTGGTGTACGATACGGTTACGTCTATCGTTCCACTGAACGATAGCAAACTCCAAATCTAGCTTCGGCCGCATAGATAAGGTATGTGTTGATGAAGACCAAACTGTCGCATCACTCGATCAGGATTATACATCTCCACATCTCGCATGCATATGATAGGCGTCTTACAAAGCCAACTATGCATCCCACTTAGATATATCTGTGGAAGATCGACAAGCACATCATGTGTGTACGGATTCCATATAACAACTTCATTTGTTAACATGTCGAGCTGGTCGAAATAGTAAGTGACCACTTGCTTTGGAGACTCAACCCAACTTCTTGAACAAAACCATCTATATAAATAGTTATATAATTAGAGTTTTATCGGTATAAAAATGAACACATATGAATGTAGTTGGAAATTACTACCTTGCACTATAAGGCAATGTCCCGTCAATCTGCATTGATGAAGTCACATTTGGATGACCAATGAGAAGATGTGTCCATGACCAAAGCTGTAAAATTAATCAAAAATTTGAATACATTAGAATTAAATATTATATATGAGTGTATAACAAATATACTTTTTCATATTATACCTGTAAAAGCGAGAGACAACGGCTGTCGGTTTGGATTTCATGAGTGCAACATTTGTTAACTCATTATATAATGTTGCAAATATAGAACTGTCCCAAGAATATCGTGCACACTCATCCAAATTTCGCAAGGACAACAACCATAAAAGGTTTTGTCGTCCTTTAGAATGATCGGGAAATAGACGACAAGATATCAAATGTAGAATAACAGCTCTCGCATGATATTCAATTTCTACATCTGAAGCATCTAGTGATGACTCATATGCAACCATGTCACGAAGCCATGTCAACTTCACTAATGCACATCTTATCTCACTTCGAGCTGGAACCACATTTAAACACCCTTGACAAATATCTTCGTAATTACTCAGCTGTATAATAGTAACAAGATTTTCTTCTACTGTAACACCTAGAAGACAACTAACATTTGCTAACGTGATGGTAATTTCATCAATATTTACACTGGCGCATTTGACAAATGTAAATTTTAAGGGGTGTATTTAAAATGCGTTCCGTATTTTTTTTTAAAAATGACCAGCTTATGGCTAAGCTGACCAAAACTAGCCTATAATTGCAAATAGTTGTCATAGCAGTCTATTTATGCCAATACTTTTAAAAACCAATCTTTTTTGAAAATTTGTCCTTATTACGCTTTTTGCATAACTTTTAAAGTTTTTTATATTAAACAAATGTGAAATAGCTATTTTTTTATATAGTGCTAAAATAAGAAAAACTTATTTTAAAGTAACATCATGTTCTAAAAGTTCTTTGTACACACACATGTATGTATGTATATGTATTATACATTATGTATCAAAATACTATTATATTTCACTGTCTACCTCTATATTAATCGGTTCCAAACTGAATGTAGTTTTTATACTGTTCTTTGAGAATTGTCGGTAATATTCTGAGTTTCATATGCTATTTTTTGTAGTGTGTTAATACGGTATCAGTTTGATTGTGTTCTACAATCTCACGTATAGCTATCATATGCTTGCGTCTCGAAAGAAAACAGTTTTTTTCAAACCTTAAAAGCATCCAAGGAATTCCTCAGTTTTACTGAAGCCTGTAGTTGTCAACATTTTATAATCACAATAAAACGTGTTATCCCATGTACATATATATTATTAAATTTTTAATATAACCTTTGTGCTTGCCAGGACAACCTGGAGGGGCTTGGTAATATTATAGAGGCAACTTTTTATATATAAAAGAAATCAGCAATATATCTTCTCCATGAGGTCTAAAGCAAGACTTTTTTTTTAAGATTTTGGTCCTACCAAACAAAACATGAGGATAAGTAATAAAAATGACAAAATCAAGCAAAAGTTAATGATTAGGTTTCCATTACATATAAAACGATAGATGGTTTTTACATTACATTCAACCTTTTTCACATTTTGAGCTCCAAAATTACCAGGCAAAACATTTAAATAAAGCGATTATGGTAAACTTTTCTCGATAGATATTGGACCAATCCATTTGTTTTCTCTTGTTCAAAAAAAAGATTCTATTAATTTTAATTTTAAAAAACCTCATTTCTGCTAAAAAAGTGATACACATTCGTATAAGGACGACGATCAATGCTCTTAATATAATCTAACATGTCAATATTTTTATGGTACTTGTTGGTGAAAATTCTGTAGTTATTTACAGCTCCGCAAATAACTCCACCATCTCAACATCAAAAATCATTCACTTTCAAGAAATTCTCAAGGTTAAAAAGCAATTTTCAATCTCTTTAGATCATATAGAAATTTAAATATATCATCATAATTTTTAATTAGTTCAAAGCTACCGTCAAGTGATGACAATAAAATGTAATCGACTATAAAAGATTTTTTTTTGATGATTGGTTCGTCTGTTTTCTATTTACTTAACAGAATAATTTGAAAAGACAAATTAAACTTTTTGGATGATCTATAATAATTTTCTACTTGTAATTCTTTGCTAACTTCATTAACATTACTCAATAATTAAGCGTAGCATATAACCAGAACAAAGCAAGAATTCAAAATTCTCAAGCTCATATTTTACTAAGGATTCAGCCTCGCCTTCGCGCTAGGATCATCATTAAGACCTGCAAATTGAATCAAAGTATTTTTAAATTTTTTGAGCTTGAGACCAAATTGCTTTCATGCTTTCAACCTGACTTTCGCAGCGTGTTTGAGACAATGGTTTTAGTGGAAGATCATTTACATTATCTTTTTTTTAAAAAAAACCATCTTTTAGTTGAACATGAAAACAAGGTGTAAATGCGTTACACCACTCCGAAAAAAGAAACACCTTTCGAGCAACAGCTAACCATATCATAAGATGCAAGATTAAGACTTTGGTAACTACAAATGTGTAAAATGCTTTAGGATTAACTTGCAGTAGTCTATTTTTTCACACTTTCGTTTTTTCCATTCATTTTGTATATCCTTATCCTCTCATGCTGTCAACGTTAAGTTCCTCATCACTCAAAGAGCTAATGAGCTTATCAAAAGCCCTTTACCAAAAATGTTGTGACGATCCATCCTTCATAATGCCCTAAATCAACATTGAGCGAGAACGTTTGACTCATGAATACCACAAAATATAGTCTGTCGGGATAAAAAATCTAAACATCATACCAAGGCACAACTAGGCCTATCATTGGTTACGAGTTTCAGCCTGAGCCCGGTTCGAAACCCGCCCTATTTATGAGGGTACGAATTTTGCCTTTTACTGACCGACTCAGGCCTGATCCGGATCGGGTACGGTTTTATCAAAACCCGGCCGGGTCAGGGTCCGATCTGACTATTAGTTCTTCATCGTATCAAAACATGAGTGCGTATATTATTTATTTACCTTTTTTTTTGTTTACATGTAGATGTTTTTGCATATTTTGTAATGAGCTTGACTACATCACTGTCCAATTTATATGTTAACATTGTCTGTATACAAAATTTATCAAAGTTGCAGTTTTAAAATATGGTTTTAACATAAATATTCTGAGTTAGATAGATAGTTATTTCTCAGTGGGCTTAAAAAGCCCAACGAGCCGGGCTCGGATATTGGGTTGAAATACCCTGTGGGTTCGGGCCGGGCTCGGGTTTTAATTATTCTAATTGGACACAAGTCCGTGTTTTATAATACCTAGACCGAACCCTGCCCATTAGCAGAACTAGGCACAACGATTGAATCTCATAGCGGAATGATAATATATAATATACTGAATATACATGAGTATAATAGGGTAAACAATATATAAGAGACTGTACTGATGAAAGTATCTAATGAATAAACATCAATACAGGAAGTCAGGATACAATATCTGATACGATAAGTCTCATGTATAAATAGCATATCTGTCATGTAGTACCTCGATATCAAGTCTATATCCAAAGTATTGACTTCACCTCCAAAGTGCTCCAACTATCCTAAAAGAGTATCCCCAAAAGCATATGGCTCCCAAATTACTCAATCGAGAACTGCCATAACACAAACAGACGAAGCCAAAATACGGGTTAGACATAAAGCTTGACGTGAGGGGAACTACCTCAAATACCGTATATCAAAACCATATACAAATAAACGTGAGACTACCGAAGTACAACTGACCCTCTCCGCAAACAAGGCTCAAGGAAAATACAGACTATACATCAACAAGTAAATTAAACTCAACTCAAAGGTAGGGGATCATACCATAACCCGCTCTTCTCCCATAACCAACAAGTCAACGTAACTAATATAATATGATCGAAACGTGCAACACGCTATGGTAGAGGAAACCCAATGTACCAATGAAGGGGTAATATAAACATTCCAATATAACTCTTGTTCAATAATAATAATCAACCAACCAATATAACGTGCACAATCATAATGATAAAAACACACAGAGAATAAGCTAATACCCATCATTGTCGATGGATGGAGCCCGCTATAGACACCAATCGAGTCAATGATCCATATCGAAGCATCTGAAATGCAAAACCAGTACAACGATATAACAATGCTACTAACAGAGCATCTCCATACCCAAAACCGAAATACGAATATCTATAACTGATACGCGCTCAAATTGCCATTAGTTGCCAGACCTATTGAGAGCCACAACTATATGGTTGACTCTCATGAAAATCAACACCTTAAAAGAAGTTGACATGTAGACCCCGTCACAGTATCCATATGTACAATGCAACAGTAAGTGACCTATTCTAGATTAGCATCCCAGTCTCAACCTGCCTCTGCTCCGAAAGCATGTCTGCAGGTTGTGCGCCACAATGGTACAGTGCGTTCCATGCACCAATCGGTAGCCCCGAGTCGAACATACTGAAACCACATATATAAATGATTTAAAGCGCATATTAATGAATATATATAAAATATTCCGTATATCTCCTAGTAGGCCCAAGTCGGACATACCGGAACTATATATAAATATATGCATATATAACTCACATAGACTATATATACATATAGACGTATATAACTCACATAAATTGTATGTATGTATACATACACACAACCAATCCAACTATATGGAACTAATAAACATATATTGTGCCTATTTACATACACAAAGGCAATGCACAACCAAAGTCGCAAATCTATCATATCAATATCAATAACAATTCACACATACAATCATATAAACAATTCAACAAAAAAACAACTTATTTAAGTAACCGATCTAACAATCATTTCTTCTTCGTAATATTTTATAGAAGTTTTAAACTTGTTTTATAAAATAATATACTCGTCAAATCCATCATATTACAGCTCAATATAACTTAATTTTTCTATTAAAATCAAATTTAACTATTGGTAAAGCAACAAAATACTACATAACTCATGTATGTATATATATATGTATGTATGTATCTCTCTGTGTGTGTATCACAAACCATTTCTAAGAGTCAAAAGCTAATAAATCATGTTATAACAATATTCGGGTTTATACCTTTAATCAAAGCCTATTAAATAATATAATGTTTCTTTCATAATGTTTAACTTTTCAAGACACCTTTATGAAAATTCACTAGTTATTAATCATTGATTTATATCATAATAAACAAATGTCAAGGCCATATAATCAAGGCCATTTAAATACAAGTTTAACCTGCCTAAATAATTATTTAGCCTTACAGCTTATTTTGAAGGTCATGTTTCTAACTTCCGATTAGTAATAAAATATATAATAATATTATATCACTAATATAATTACACATTAGAGTTTAATAAATTTATAACGACGTTTTAAATTAATGCCAACTCCATCTAACTCTATTCAATATGAATAGAACATAATAATTGTATGTGGAATTTTAATTAAGCACCTCGAATATAAGTAATAAAAATATATATTGATATTTCTATCACTAATATAACTATAGCTAAGAGTTAAATTAATTTATAATCATGTTATAAATTAATATCAACTCTATTTACTCTATCCAATACGAATAAAATACTATATATATATATATATATATATGGGATTTTAGTTAATTACCCGAATATCTACTCAAACAAATACAATCAAATAGGGGAAATATTTACTTATATATATATATTATTCTACCTCTTCTAGGTAATAATTTCTAATATATAAAATTATAGGAATTTATACTGAAATATAAATTCAAAGTTATAATTCTGCTCATCTGAACTATAAATTCCCAATTATCCAGTTCCAGTTCAAACCTATATTAGATCGTCGTTAATCTTCATACGAGTGCAACGGTGAAGATCGCGTCTCGATTGGACCTCGTATGCAAAAGATATGAATTAAATATGAAACAATATTAATTGAATATAATTAATCACTTAAATATATCATTATCCTAGTCCCTTTCTTCTCCAAAATCAAATCCTTGTGCACGCTAACACATACAAGCCAATGCCGCCCTCTTCTCTCCTTCTTCTCTCCCTTCACACTTAACGATTCGACGAACCAACGGATCCTACACTCCCCATGTCGTTTGCTCTTCGCAATGCGCGTGCACACGACAAGCTCGGATGCCCGACCAAAAGCAACCTGCTCTCCAAATCGGCTCTAGAAATCATATTTCTCTAATGATGGCTGGAGATTGGCTTATTGGTGCCAAAAGGTGAATCTTGCCAACAGAAGAACAATGATATCCTTCGTAGCACTCAACTCCTCCCAATCCCTGCATATCTCTATCCCTAGCTCACGTAAGCCAAAACGGAGTTCGGCCAAGTCTCACCGCACTCACTTGCACCACTATGGATGTGAAGTCCTCTCATACCCGAGCTCAACGGATTCAGTCTCATAGATATTCGTGGCATGTAGGTCTCGGTTTAATTAGATGAAGAGTGGCGGCTACTTTTGAATATGTCCAAGAGATAGGAAGAAATAAAAGGAGGAGATAATAATATCAGTTTTGGGGAAGGTTATTATATAATAAAAATACATATAATTTACTTGATTTCTTAAATAAATCGCTACACGTTTCGAGCTCGTATGATCACACGACACATCGAATTACCGTGAAACTCATCAGTGAACATCACCTCATTTTTTTCAGTCCCAATGGCATAAATTCATTGCTATCTAAGATAACACCACGGGATGATAATTTCACACATTTCAAGATCATTTTGACCATCAGATCGGCCGGTTCCAAAAATTACTTAATCGTACATCTCATAACGAAGTCCTCATCCTAGAAACACAAGTCGTTAGTTGACACTACAAGAAAATCGGTCTTCGGTTGTAGAATTCCATGGCTTTTGATATGTAAGTGCAACTCATAATATTTCACTAATATTATAAGCGTAACATAAAATTGATAGTATCCCGCCTTAACTAAAAAAATTCCGCCTTATCCTAATAAACGTAACAAGCATTTTCTCTTTCATTATTCTTCTGCTGCTTAATAAAGTTTCTCCTCTCTCCACCGTCGCGTAACAAAAAAAGTTTCATTTTTCGCTTCAACAAAATCCACCATCGCGTAACCATTCCTCCATTTTCATCGTCGTCGTAGCACTCAATCATTCTGCTCCTCTCTCCACCATCGCGTAGCCTTCCAGCAAGAATTTCTCCTTACGTTACCCTAAATAGGTATATTTAGGTATGAATTTCATAAATCGATTTTGTGATTCTATTTGTATTTCATATGAATTTGTATGCATCTTATTTTCAGATTTCTACGTAAACCCTAACTTGAAATAGTTGATTTAACCCTAATTGGAATAAACACTAACTGACATAGTTGAATTAACCCTAATTGGAATAAACCCTAGCTGATAGTTGATTTTGTATGATTTTGTATGAGACAAAGAGTTTCTAAATTTTACTTAAGTTCGAGTCACTTCCTATATTCTGTTAGTGCAATATATTTGCTTTGTCTGTATCCAATTTATATTATAGTTTAAAACACTAGTTCGAATTATTTTTATTTGATTTTATTGTGTGTTCATTTGGTGTGATGATTTGAATTTTTTAAAAAAAGGAAAAAATCAATTCTGCATTTCTGTTTTCTCTTTTACCTTCTTTTTTTGATTTTTAGCATTGTGCAGAAACAGTGTTTTAGTTTTTCTTCATGTGTTTCAGCTGCATTTTCTATAACTCCTTTACTCATTTGCATTTTCAGAAAAAAGGGAGTTACATTCACAGTATTTGGCACAAAACATTGTTTTTAGAATTGTTTTAGATTGCATTCATTTGCATTTTCAAAAAAAAGGAGTTACTCATTTCCATTTTAGAATTGTTTCAGATTTTACAACTCCTTTATAGTGTTTGGCACAAAACAGTTACATTCACATTTTTGTATTTATATGTTTTTCCTTTGTTCCCATACATTCAAAAATCCCCACTTCACAACACCCACTTCTCCTCCTTACATCAACCTCCAAACCGCCATTTCCTTCCACTTGCACACACAATCGAGCATCCCCTTGCGTGCATCAAACCACCCTTGCATACTTCCTCTGAAACTCCTTGCATACTTCCTTTGCCTTCATACATCCTCTGCCTCCCTAAATCAATCACCAACCACCCTCAAACCACCAAATGAACACACGATAAATATCAAAAATTTCTTTGTTCTTATATTATAGTTTCTCATCTCTACAACGTATCTATTCAGATTAATGCATTCAATTTTTAAATAAGATAAAACATAGTTATTGTTTTAATTGAACTATTGTTGGTACATTGAACCCAAGCGATTTTTACAAATTGTTCGAAATAGAAATTCCACTTAATAGATGAAATATAATAATGCTTAAGGATAATATAGCATAATAATAATTACATAGAAAATTTCTATAAATTTTTGTTATACTGGGTTGCAAATGTAAATTTTTTCAGTGCTACGATTCAAGCTACTTATATTTGAGGTATTTGATAGGGAAATTAATAATTTGATTTGATTTAAGCTGTACTAATAAATATTTGATATAGAAACTTAAAAATTTATTGCATTTTATTTAGTACATATCAGATTATTATTTATCTACATTGCTTTTAATTTTTCATCTCACTATACATTTCTTTTGCAGAGCTAAGAGCTAGAGGATTACTTGAGTCTAAAGTGCAGCTGAAAGAAGCTAAAGAAGATTTGTGCAAGCCAATTAAACAATAGGTACAACTTCAAATCAATGGACTTCATTCACACATATTTCTTATAGTATCAAGTTAAAAGAATAGATTGTTTTGGAAATACGTATGGCACTTCATATAGTACTTCATACAGTATCCAGTTAATGGTATGCTTTTATTACTATACCCATGGACTAATTAATTTTTTAATTTTTTTTAAATATATTGCCTTTTCTGAGTGATGTTTTATGTTATACAATTGTTGTTACTAAATCTATGCAACGGTGACAAGAATTAAAATGTAACAAGCATTTTAAGGATTTTTGTGTTAGCAATTGTCAAGAGTGATGTTTAATATTGCATTCTTACTTGTGTGCCAACCCGTGCTATGCACACAGATTGTTTTGAAAAACTTGTTATATTAAAAAAAAATAGCTTTATAATAAGTATTGGCAATCATTTCCATATAGAAAAAAATTAAATGAATTTGTAGCATAAATAAAGTGTTGGTCAAGTTCTCACTTACACATGGTGTTTTTTATATATACACTTATAAAATATTATATTTAAAATTTATTAAAATTTATTTATTTTATTTTTTGAAATAAAAAAGTTATTCACACATATAATGTGAATATTTTGATGTGATTGTAATATGTTAAAATGAATTCGATTTCTATTGAGTGCATCTCATTATGTGCATTTCTATAACATTATTATGAATTTCATTTCTTTTTTTAGCATTAATTCATTTTTGCATTGATAAGTAGATGTACCTCATAATATCTATGTTGAATGATCTTATATTTATATACTTTCTTAGCTTCTCCCAACTGAATCATTGTGACATCAATTTTTTTTTTAAAATCCAATAAAGATTCTACTCATGTTTTAATGAATATTATATGAGAAAAATTATCTTGTCAAACGAAATTTCAACAAAATTTTGGTTTAGTTTTCCAATGGCTTTTAGGTAGTAGTTGAGATAAGTAAATACTTAGCCAAGAAGTGGAAGATATATAAATTGTATACCTTATTATGTCAACTTTATTCTGCATGAACTAATGTCAAATGGGCACTGCTCTCCTTTGTAATGTTGGTTTATTTCATTAGGCTGGACTCTACTTGCGCCTCCGTTTATTAAGTTCCACTTGCTCCTCTATTTATTAAGTTATAAATATTTAGAGAAGGAGTTCATGTTGTTTTAGTGTTTCAATGGTTGTTAACTTGCAAAATATACATATTTCCTACTGTTGTTTGATGTTGTTGTTTGTTTTTACCACGACTTCATTCTCTTGTCATAAGCTTTATTACCGTTTTGTTTTGTTTGCAACAACGTTGTTAACCTTATCTCTGGCATCTGTTGAAGCTGGAACAGGCCGTGAAGTTTATATTGATTTTCTTTTTCATACACTGACTTTACATTCCTTCATAGAAGGAACCCACAAATTTGACCTTGCACTCTTTCTTTCTTTTTCTCCTACGGCCTTGGTGTGAATTTCTGATGTCGGTCAGGTTTGAAATATAAACCACTTCCCATTATTATATCCTGCACCTGTGATTCTTCTACTTTTTGTTTGGTGCATTTACTAGTGTTTTTGTATATGATTGCTCTTTTGGTTTGTTTATATATTAGTTTTCTAAATAATATTTACAGGGTAAATGCTCAATGAACTACATGCATTGTCTTTGTTGCTTGATGATGATCTGTGTTTTTAATGATGCTCTTAAAATTAGTTGTTATAATGACATGAATCTTCTTAAAAAATACAATTGTTATAAATGCATAACATCATTAAATTTGAGAATTTCCTATTACTGTTCATTTTCAAAATAGGTCACCCAGTGCAGTTGCAATGAGTTTAAAATCAATAGGTAGATATCATTTTAATAATATTAGGTGATCCCACATTCCCACTATCTGCATTGTTCTGAAACAAGTAGTTAGAGACCTAGAAACTTGAAGCATAAAACATGGATGCAAATCAAACTCCACATTGAATCATACAGGTAACGAGATAAAAATAAAATAATAAAGCATGGTATGATAGTGTGTGTAACCATTGATTGCATTTTTTCCTCTATCAAAACATAAAATAATAAAAATAAAGCCTTGCCTTTACCCTTTACTCATCGTCAATATTTCAATTCCAGATATAATATTTAAATGACAGGTAAATATTGCTTTAGGGATGCTAACCATTAGGTAAACTAATTTTGATAACCGATCAGTACAGGTAACGAGATTTCCTGATGATAACCACCCTTGATTTTATAAGAATATATATTTGGAACACCCAGCCTGTACGAATTCAATATTGGTGCAAGAATTCAATATTGTTCACTTGTGTTGTAGCGTGTAGTGGCTAAAGTATACCAATTATGTACACATTGGTATGGTCAACAAAGAGTGATTCAATTGAATCACTTCATTTGTATTCGGCTAATAAACCAAACGTATGAGGTCGCTGTTACAAAAGCAAGATCGTGGTTTCCTATATATTGTCACTTTCCAACGCTGAATCATACAAGTAAAGATGAATACTTCATCTTCATTTCTGTAGTTCATAATATTAGATTGGGTGTAACTATTTGGGTTTTCAATAGTTCTTTGTTTGATTATAACAACTAATCAATTTCCATGTCAAAGTTGGGAAACTTATTTGCCTTTTTATATCGATGATGGAAAAAGATTGGGGTTTTTTTAAACAGGTGACAATAAAATTCTTAACTTAATATGTATTTTAAGAATCAAAACATGTATTCTAATATTAAAACTCAAATATTTTTGTTTTTATTTTTTTTGTCATAGAACTAGTATAGAGTACCAACAATGAGCATTGAATTTCGTGCGTGCTGCAAAGAGGAAGATAAGAAATGTAGAAAAAAAATTTATGTCCTTGCACAAATTGTTGGAATCTTAGCCGTCATGATGACCACATCGTCCTAGATACAAGAGCAGTATATGGTATAACCATGGCGAAGAGATAAATAAAGAGAAGAAAGCAAAGTCGTTTGACGTATATGACCTATTTAAGATGATTCACTATGAAGACGAAGATTTTTCGAATAACGAATTTTTTGATGATGATAAAGATAATGATGATTTTCAGAGAAGGGAGGATGAGTTACTAAAGAATTTAAAAGATGCAGAAACTCCATTGTATCCTGGTTGCATAGATCACACAAAATTATCTGCAATCACTGTCTTATATAATCTTAGATGTGAGACTGGCTTGTCCGAAAGTGGGTTTGATAAGCTTTTAACTGTGCAACATTTATTTTTGCCGAGGATAATGTGCTTCCCAAAACTTTATATGACGTAAAGAAATTTCTTAAAGCATTTGATATGGGTTTTGAAAAGATACATGCTTATGAGAATGACTGTTGTCTTTTTCGAAAAGAATACAAAGATTTAGATACTTGTCCAAAATGTGGTTCTTCGAGATGGAAGAAAAATCAAGACACCAAAGAGATTATACATGGTATTCCCGTTAAAGTGTTGGGATATTTTCCAATAATACCAAGATTTAAAAGAATGTATAGATCTCAAAAGATGGAAAAAGATTTAAGATGGCATTTTAATAATAGAAGCAATGATGGAAAAATGCGCCATCCCGTGGATTCCATGGCATGGAAAATGGTGGATGAAAGATGGAAATCTTTTTCATCCGATCCACGCAAACTTAGACTTGGTCTTGTTACAGATGGATTTAATCCATTTTCCACGTTGAGTTCAAAATATAGTTGCTGGCCAGTAATGCTTGTGACATACAATTTCTCGCCTATGTTGTTGATTCATGGGTTTTGATTCATGACACAAGCTTCAGAGATCATAAGACGAACTACAAAGAGAATACTATAAAAAGGCGAGTACTCTAACCAAATGAGCTACTACTGTTTTTGTTTAACAACAGGTCGGCTGACCGACCAGTATCTTCGGTCGACCGACCCTGTAGTCAGTGCACAGGTACTCTCTGTTTTTGTACACGATTTCAAACTCAGCTGACCGGCCAGTTTTTCCGGTCGACCGACCTGCATATAACGGCTAGTTTTCTGAAGAGTTGCGATTGTTTCATGAAGAGATATGTCCCTCAATTCAAGAGATACGGACACAACTTTTGATTGAAACTCTTCATGAAAGATTGTAACTATTCTACAACTATATAAACATGTTCAAATCACTTCTACAATAACCGATTCTTGTATATAATTCTGAAATCTATTCTCTATTTATTTCTGCAAATAAAAGCATTCATTCTCATTCAATATCTCTAGAATCTCTGAATTAAATTATATACTTCGATTCTACGAGATTATCTTCCTTCTAAATTGTGACGACCCAACTTCCTATGCCCAGAAAGTCGTGTCATCAATAAGAAAGAAAGGGATAGAAATAGAAAAGAAAGAAAGAACAACAACATCAGAATCTTACATCGGAACAGAATAAAATATAATATATCAACATAAATATTACATAGTTATATATACATCAGAGTTAAACAATATCATACAACATGACTATCATATACATATCTGTCAGGACATACATCTCAAATACATCATAAACTAACTAACACAGCGGAACTATATAGATATATATATGTCTACAACGCTGAAGCCTCCTGCTCCATTGCTCCTCCAGAAGTCGTCAAAGCTAACCTGAATCCCTTGGCTACCCGTAAAAATTTGGGCACCCGAAAGTTTATGAAAAACAAAAATAAACTTCGGGTCAGACATGGGTCTGGTATGAGTAAACAGGTTAAAGTTGTTTAACTTTGAAAATCATTTAAAACAAAGGTATCACGTACGACTCCCCACAAATAAATACGGGTAAATTTTTACCTTACGCTAACCAAAACATTTTATAGGAAATCCAGTGATATTATAATAGTGTCTAGGGTTTTCAAGTAAAATACAGAAATAGCTGAAATGCTTACATCTCACATTTCAACATAGTTGGGCACAATCAAAACGTACGGCGCTTATTGGAAATTGGATCCTATACAATGGCAGGGCTACTGGGGTACCACCCGTCACAGTACGTGGTTTAGATCACAGTACCGAGGAGCCACCCTAACTCCCCTGCAACACAAGGTCGGAACCATTCCTTACTGAATAGTCCCGAACAAGATAACCCCGCAGTTGGTGTACATCCAACCGCCCACACAGCCGAATAAAGGGACATCTAGAAAGGGGTATATCTCGTCCTGCTTGAGCATGACCCACCTAACCTTGCTGCACCTCCCCTGTTTTAGCCATTCCCGGTTGATGAGGCTTGAGGCTGCGATTACCTTTTTAGAACATATCACTTAGAATGCTCATCGTCCGCCTGACGATGTGCTGAAAACATTCAATCCATACAAGTTCGTTCCGGGTTCGAATGAAACCGAAGGCATTATCTCGTTACACTCATTTTGGAATCACCCTCAGAGTTAACGACGATAACCCTTGCATTCTGAAAACACAATCTCGATCTTCACTTGAGAATTCACGACCTATCGTTTAATTTGGATCGATGTGGTTTTCGGAGAATCAAAAGTTGATTCTTCCGATCCCGGTCTCATCGGATCCAAACGCCATTTTAAAGTCCAAGTTGTCTAATTAACTTAACAATTTAAATTTAACAATTGAATTCATATAGCAATTTAACACAGATAATTAACATCAGATAAATCATATAGCAAGTTAACACAGATAAATCATACACAATCATCACAGATATATCCAGAATATCACAGAACATCTCAGGATATAAATAATCATCAGAGGCAATCAATATAATAATCGATTCATATCAACATTTAGTTTGATTTGTTTTAAACTTAATTGCATAAATTATATGTTATTCATGCTTAACCAATTACGATTAATTAACTTATTTCAATTTATTAATTATTCCTTAATTAATGAAATAAATTCTTAATTACTAATCAATAACCTTAATTATTGATTTATAAAACTTAATTACACAATTAATTATTATTAATTGCTTAATTAATCATTAATTATTAATTAACTTGATCGTTCCACCATTAATTATTTATTTAATCAGTTATCTCTGATTCATTAATTAATCAACTTCAAATGATTAATTGAATTCTTGATTATATATGATTTTATACAAGACTATTATTAAAATCTTTAATTATTAATTTGAATTAAGTTTGAACTACTTATGAAATTACAATTATAAATTCTATTATATTCGTAATTAACTTCTATTTAAATTAATTATGTACTTTGTTTCAGCAACAGAGTTTAAAACAATATGTGTAATACTTAATAACAAAATTTATCCCTAACTTAATAGCTTTAGTTTTCATGTTACAGTTATCTCAAACCCGAAGACAACATCGAGCTCGCCTCGGGTGGGACTCGAATCCACCCAGAAATTTTCACGCGATCCTCCCAGTACTTCTTCTTTCTTGTTTCTTTCTTCTCTGTTTTTTTTTTTAAGTTTAAGTTTTTAACTTGACATTAAAATAGGCAAACATCAGGAAACTAAAAACCCGAAGTAACCAACGAGACTTACTCGAGATTCACTCGAGATAACCCAGCTGTTTCTCGCGTTCCCTCCTGTACTTCTTCTTCTCCCCTGATTCTTTTTTTTTTTAACTTAAGTTTCTTTATAAACTGTTAAAACTTAAAAACTCAAACGCATAAAACACTCAACCCAGCTACGACTCGAAGCAGAGCACGATAATACTTGAGTTCTTCTCGAGTCGACCCAACTGCGTCCATCTCCGCCGCCGTGCACGTGCACGGCGGTCCACCACCGCACCACCAACTCGCGACACCACCAACAGGTCGCAAATCCTCCCCTCACTCCAATACAAAACCCAATTCAACTCAGTTGACACGAAAACAAAATTCGACCTAAAAGTCGAATAGGAACACAAACCCAATCCATAAAATCGCCTCGCGATGGTGATCGCCACCACCAGAGAGGTCAAAACTTCGGCCATAGCTCGCTGTCATCACCCCCTAACTTCTCCCAAACCCACGCGTCACTCGGTGAAGACATGATGTCGCGAGAATCAAAATACCGAACCCAAAAATTACAGACCTTAAACCCTACTTTCAATCAATCCATGAAAATCTTGCATTCATAAATTTTTCTAACATTTTTCTGTTGATCCCTAATCAATTTACTAACTTCATGTTGAATTACAACAGCTACAATTGATTGAATATCAGAATTTCACCAAAAATACATTTTGGCTTATTATCTAACTGCTCCCAAAATAGTTAACTACAAATTATAATTTTTCTCTTAAAAATCATATTTTTGTATGTAGTATCAATATACAAATTCAAGTTTACAATTCGAATTATTCGAATTTTATCCTTATTTCCCTTTTACTGTAAAATTTGGTTTACAGTGTTTTATAATTCACTGATATATAATGTTTTACAATTTATTTTACTGTAAAATTTTATTTAGTTAATGCACTAATTAAAGAAGTTAGCTTTAAATAAAAGTATGAAATATATTCTTTAGATTTTTTTTTCAACAGAACAGAAAACAAAATAGAAACCTGAAAGAACAAGTTAACACTGACAGAACATAGTCCATATTCCAGAACTTAAGCATCCACATAACTACTCTTCAGAACAACATATTAAAAGTTAAATTTTAAATCAGTTTACTCACCAAGATTGTAGTAGGAACTTGAAACAGAGGATAGTAAGAAAACTGCAGTTGCAAAATTTGAATTCCAGTAACTTCTTTGTTCTCCGAACTTTATTTTGAACTTGCAAATATAAAGTTTGGTTTATATTCTTTTGCTTCTGCTCAGTTTTGTGAAGTTTCTTTTGTTTTTTGAAGATACAGATGAATTAAGGTATAAGAAATGATGTATACAAATATATATAACTTGAACAAAGTGTCTTCTTGCATAAGCTTGACATAATAATTATCTTGTTTAATTTCCTATGTACTAAAGCCTAAGATATTTCAACCATTTCGGCTGAGATATTTTTTTTCCAGACAAATATGTGTGCTAATTAAATATTTATGTCTTAACTTATGCTAACATATACTTATATGCTGACTGACACATATCTTAAGTACAAAGATACCTGCAGGCTTTTGTTTGTGCTTGTACAAATGTATTCATATGCTTATACTATAATACTTTGCTAAGATACTTGCAGTCTGGTTTGTACTAAATGTTTCATTTTGGTTAACACTAATTATTATTTGCTGTTACTTGAAATTGAGTTTCCCTGTACAAAGAAATTTCCAGATTCTTTTAGTTTGTACAAAGATATATTAATAAAGGTTTATACTTATTATGTTTTACTAACAAACTTGTTTTATCTTATTTTAGCTGCAAATATTTATTTGCTTATGCATATACAGTTTGCTTGCAATTTTTGGTCTGAACAAAATGCTTTATTGATGTGTATTCTTGCTCTTTATTTTATTATCCTACATCTAAAACACAAACTGCACATTGGTTTTGACAGAACATATGTTTGTCTTCAAACTTATGTTAACATATAATTATACTATACTTATGCTACTTGTATAAGCTTATATTTAATTTAATTATAAAACTGTTATGATAAACTCAGATTAATCCTATTTTTCATTAAAGTTAAATATCACAAATATTTGATTTGTAACTTATATGTGCATTAATGTATTTATGAATATGATTATGTTATTGAGCTTGTTCTTATTATTAACTGCATACATAAATCTGATATTAAATGTCATTCATACTTAAATTTTATTTTAAATAAATAAAACAGATTTAATTTTTTTGAATATTGTTAAAAGAGTCTACTTTATATTTTGAAGTTATATTCCTTTATAATCAATATAAAACTAATAATATCCAAATTCTTATTTATTTATAAATGAAAATCTTATATTTTAACTAAATTGGATTAAAAACTTATTATAATAATAGGGTCAAAATTCCGGGATGTCACATTCCTTCCCCCTTAAAAGAATTTCGTCCCCGAAATTTAAACAACAGTTAATTTCAAAAGCTAAATATTAACAATCCAAATATACATTACATCCATACAAAAACAAACAATCAAACAGTCAATCCTAACTACATTACTAGTTATTCGGACAAAAATCTGGATAAGCTTTCCTAAAACAATCAAGAGTTTCCCAGGTACAGTCTCTGGGATCCTCACTCCATTGTACCTTGACGAGTTTCACCACTTAGTTCCTAAGTAGCTTCTCGTCTTGATCTACAATCTGAACAGGATTTCTAACTACAGTTAGGTTGGGTTCTACTTCTAAATCTTCCTGAAAACTGGTTCTACTACTAATGATGGGTCATGAACAAATTTCCTTACATGAGACACATAAAATACATTGTGAATTCCAAACATCCGTTATGGCAATTCAATCCTATAGACTACAGTTCCAATTCTTTCCAATACTCGGAATGGACCAATATATCTCGGAGCAAGTTTTTTTTTCCCGTCTTTCCGAATCTTATAGCACCTTTGATTAAGGAAAAATTTAATGAAAACTAAATCTCCGATCTCAAATTCCAATGGTCTTCGTCTCTTATCTGCATATTTCTTCTGACGATCTTGAGCAGCTTCCATCCTTTTCTTGATAAGCTCAATCTTCGCAGAAGCTTCACGAATTAGATCGGGTCCAAGCCCAAGTCGATCATTCGATTCAATCCAACAAGATGGGGATCTACAGGGTCTTCCATACAGAGCTTCATAAGGAGTCATCTTAATACTCGCTTGATAATTATTATTATAAGAAAAATTCCACTAGATGAAGATGGTCTTCGCATGATTTACCAAAGTCCAATACACAAGCTCGAAGCATATCTTCCAGAATTCGATTAAGTTTTCTCCGTCTGTCCGTTCGTCTGAGGATGATAGGCTGTACTTAATCTCAAACTAGTTCCCATTGCTGATTGCAGAGCTTCCCAAAATTTACTAGTGAAAATAGAATCACTGTCACTTACTATGCTGATATGAATACCATGCAATCTGACTATCTCCTTCAAGGAAATTTTCTCCAAGGAAACTGCAGTACGAGTCGCCTTAACTGGAGTAAAATGGGCACTCTTCGTTAAACGATTCACAATAACCCATATTCCTTCATTTCCTTTCTTGGTTCTAGGCAAACTGTCAATAAAATCCATCGAGATCATTTACCATTTCCAATCTGGAATTTCCAAAGGTTGCAATAATCCAGCAGATCTTTGTTGATCTCCCTTCACTTGCTAACAAATTGCACAACCATTTACAAAAGCAGCTACATCCTTCTTCATATTCGGTCACCAGAAAACTCTCCTCATATCTTTATACATCTTCGAAATTCCCAGGTGAATATTCAATTTGGAACGATGACACTCAGCTAAAACTTCTTGTTTCAGTCCATCAATATTAGGCACACACAAACGACTATTAATCCTTAAAATACCTTGACATCTGAATTCCAATCGTCTTTCTGTATCAATACTGCACCCAATCCAACTAAACATGCATCCGTATATACTTCAAATTTTCTCTTCCCATCCAGAATAACAAGTACTGGTGCACTAGTTAGTCTTGTCTTCAATTCTTGAAAAGCTTCTTCACACTGAGGTGTCTATTTGAATTTGGTTCCTTTTCTTGTTAGCCTGGTCAGATGTGAAGAAATCTTGGAATAATCCTTAATGAATTTTCTATAGTAGCCAGCCAAACTAGAAAATTACGAACTTCCATCAATTGCTTCCATTCTAGAATAGATTCTCCTTTCGCTGGGTTTACAGAGATATCTTCACCCAAAATAATGTGCCTCAAAAAAAAATTTAACTTCTGATTTCCAGAAATGGCACTTTGAAAATTTTGCCTTCAACACATGCTTCCTCAGAGTCTCCAATACAATTCTTAAACGATGCCTGTGTTCTTCTTCCAATTTGGAGTAAACCAAAATATCATCAATGAATACCAGCACAACTTATTCAACACAGAACCTTAGCGAACCATCCGATTTGGTGACAAACACAGCAGCAGAGCCCCAACAAGCAAAACTGGGTCTTATCGAACCCTTCCCTAAAAGATCTTGCGTCTGCTTAATCAACTCTTCTCTCTCTCTAGGAGGCATTCTCCTACTGGACTGAATCACCGGCACAGCTCCTAGAATCAAATCAATACGAAACTCAATCTCTCGATGTGGCCATAGACACTTAACTTCATCAAAACATCAGAAAAATCTTGAACCACTTCGATTTTCCTCGACTTTCTCTTGAGAAGTCTCAACTCCTTGCAAAAGATTACACAAATGAATTCCAGAATTGTCGCACAACGCTTTGGCAATTCTACCCAAATAAGTTTGTTCTCTCTTCACAATACAGAACAGCCATATACTATCCAGGTCAATCCATCGAAGAAATAAATCCACTCTGCTACTTCTGAAATCACTTCAAGAAAACTGCTAATCAACAAACCTTCTCAACAGCACACAGAACACTTCCAGCTATAGGGCTAATCTCAATGTTCAAAGACTTCTATTCAAAGCTCTTCGCAAAACTTGGGCCGTAATCAAACAAAATACCCTACTGAACTTGGTCACCATTCCGAAACGGACTTACTTCCTTAACTTGTTCCGAAGAAACATCTTTGGAGATATCCAAACTCACTGTGTCTCATCACACAGCTACAACTCCTTGAGATATCGAGATATCATGATTTGGTCACGTCCATCCGATAGATCCAAACTCAAGCTCATCCAAAATCACACTCCAACCATGAAATCCTCACACCATCCAAAGCTCACTCGAGACGGTAATAGGTCTACAGTCTCGACAGATACACTCCAACTACAAATATTCAAAACTCCAACCGTCGGTAGTCGTGTTTCACACACCACTACCCTATCTACCTTATAACTTATATTGGAATACCCGAACAGGTAACCCAATAAATAGGTAGAAAGAAATAAATATGTATATATATCAAAATTACAAATACGCTCTCTCAAGAAAGAAATCACTCAAGAGCCTAGGTATTCACTCAACCTAGCGCTCTGTTACCACCTGTGACGACCCAACTTCCTATGCCCAGAAAGTCGTGTCATCAATAAGAAAGAAAGGGATAGAAATAGAAAAGAAAAGAAAGAAAGAACAACATCAGAATCTCACAGCGGAACGGAATAAAATATAATATATCAACATAAATATTACATAGTTATATATACACCAGAGTTAAACAATATCATACAACATGACTATCATATACATATCTGTCAGGACATACATCTCAAATACATCATAAACTAACTAACACAGCGGAACTATATAGATATATATATGTCTACAACGCTGAAGCCTCCTGCTCCATTGCTCCTCCATAAGTCGTCAAAGCTAACCTGAATCCCTTGGCTACCCGTAAAAATTTGGGTACCCGAAAGTTTATGAAAAACAAAAATAAACTCCGGGTCAGACATGGGTCTGGTATGAGTAAACAGGTTAAAGTTGTTTAACTTTGAAAATCATTTAAAACAAAGGTATCACGTAAGACCCCCCACAAATAAATACGGGTAAGTTTTTACCTTACGCTAACCAAAACATTTTATAGGAAATCCAGTGATATTATAATAGTGTCTAGGGTTTTCAAGTAAAATACAGAAATAGCTGATATGCTTACATCTCACATTTCAACATAGTTGGGCACAATCAAAACGTACGGCGCTTATTGAAAATTGGATCCCATACAATGGCAGGGCTACTGGGGTACCTCCCGTCACAGTACGTGGTCTAGATCACAGTACCGAGGAGCCACCCTAACTCCCCTGCAACACAAGGCCGGAACCATTCCTTACTGAGCAGTCCCGAACAAGATAACCCCGCAGTTGGTGTACATCCAACCGCCCACACAGCCGAATAAAGGGACATCTAGACAGGGGTATATCTCGTCCTGCTTGGGCATGACCCACCTAACCTTGCTGCACCTCCCCTGTTTTAGCCATTCCCGGTTGATGAGGCTTGAGGTTGCGATTACCCTTTTAGAACATATCACTTAGAATGCTCATCGTCCGCCTGACGATGTGCTGAAAACATTCAATCCATACAAGTTCGTTCCGGGTTCGAACGAAACCGAGGGCATTATCTCGTTACACTCATTTTGGAATCACCCTCAGAGTTAACGACGATAACCCTTGCATTCTGAAAACACCATCTCGATCTTCACTTGAGAATTCACGACCTATCGTTTAATTTGGATCGATGTGGTTTTCGGAGAATCAAAAGTTGATTCTTCCAATCCCGGTCTCATCGGATCCAAACGCCATTTTAAAGTCCAAGTTGTCTAATTAACTTAACAATTTAAATTTAACAATTGAATTCATATAGCAATTTAAAACAGATAATAAACATCAGATAAATCATATAGCAAGTTAACACAGATAAATCATACACAATCATCACAGATATATCCAGAATATCACAGAACATCTCAGGATATAAATAATCATCAGAGGCAATCAATATAATAATCGATTCATATCAACATTTAGTTTGATTTGTTTTAAACTTAATTGCATAAATTATATGTTATTCATGCTTAACCAATTACGATTAATTAACTTATTTCAATTTATTGATTATTCCTTAATTAATGAAATAAATTCTTAATTACTAATCAATAACCTTAATTATTGATTTATAAAACTTAATTACACAATTAATTATTATTAATTGCTTAATTAATCATTAATTATTAATTAACTTGATCATTCCACCATTAATTATTTATTTAATCAGTTATCTCTGATTCATTAATTAATCAACTTCAAATGATTAGTTGAATTCTTGATTATATATGATTTTATACAAGACTATTATTAAAATCTTTAATTATTAATTTGAATTAAGTTTGAACTACTTATGAAATTACAATTATAAATTCTATTATATTCGTAATTAACTTCTATTTAAATTAATTATGTACTTTGTTTCAGCAACAGAGTTTAAAACAATATGTGTAATACTTAATAACAAAATTTATCCCTAACTCAATAGCTTTAGTTTTCATGTTACAGTTATCTCAAACCCGAAGATAACATCGAGCTTGCCTTGGGTGGGACTCGAATCCACCCAGAAATTTTCACGCGATCCTCCCAGTACTTCTTCTATCCTGTTTCTTTCTTCTCTGTTTCTTTTTTTTTTAGTTTAAGTTTTTAACTTGACACTAAAAGAGGCAAACATCAGGAAACTAAAAACCCGAAGTAACCAACGAGACTTACTCGAGATTCACTCGAGATAACCCAGCTGTTTCTCGCGTTCCCTCCTGTACTTCTTCTTCTCCCCTGATTCTTTTTTTTTTAACTGAAGTTTCTTTATAAACTGTTAAAACTTAAAAACTCACGCGCATAAAACACTCAACCCAGCTACGACTCGAAGCAGAGCACGATAATACTCGAGTTCTTCTCGAGTCGACCCAACTGCGTCCATCTCCGCCGCCGTGCACGTGCACGGCGGTCCACCACCGCGCCACCAACTCGCGACACCACCAATAGGTCGCAAATCCTCCCTTCACTCCAATACAAAACCCAATTCAACTCAGTTGACACGAAAACAAAATTCGACCTAAAAGTCGAATAGGAACACAAACCCAATCCATAAAATCGCCTCGCGATGGTGATCGCCGCCACCAGAGAGGTCAAAACTTCGGCCATAGCTCGCTGTCGTCACCCCCTAACTTCTCCCAAACCCACGCGTCACTCGGTGAAGACATGATGTCGCGAGAATCAAAATACCGAACCCAAAAATTACAGACCTTAAACCCTACTTTCAATCAATCCATGAAAATCTTGCATTCATAAATTTTTCTAACATTTTTCTGTTGATCCCTAATCAATTTACTAACTTCATGTTGAATTACAACAGCTACAATTGATTGAATATCAGAATTTCACCAAAAATACATTTTGGCTTATTGTCTAACTGCTCCCAAAATAGTTAACTACAAATTATAATTTTTCTCTTAAAAATCATATTTTTGTATGTAGTATCAATATACAAATTCAAGTTTACAATTCGAATTATTCGAATTTTATCCTTATTTCCCTTTTACTGTAAAATTTGGTTTACAGTGTTTTATAATTCACTGATATATAATGTTTTACAATTTATTTTACTGTAAAATTTTATTTAGTTAATGCACTAATTAAAGAAGTTAGCTTTAAATAAAATTATGAAATATATTCTTTAGATTTTTTTTTTCAACAGAACAGAAAACAAAATAGAAACCTGAAAGAACAAGTTAACACTGACAGAACATAGTCCATATTCCAGAACTTAAGCATCCACATAACTACTCTTCAGAACAACATATTAAAAGTTAAATTTTAAATCAGTTTACTCACCAAGATTGTAGTAGGAACTTGAAACAGAGGATAGTAAGAAAACTGCAGTTGCAAAATTTGAATTCCAGTAACTTCTTTGTTCTCCGAACTTTATTTTGAATTTGCAAATATAAAGTTTGGTTTATATTCTTTTGCTTCTGCTCAGTTTTGCGAAGTTTCTTTTGTTTTTTGAAGATACAGATGAATTAAGGTATAAGAAATGATGTATACAAATATATATAACTTGAACAAAGTGTCTTCTTGCATAAGCTTGACATAATAATTATCTTGTTTAATTTCCTATGTACTAAAGCCTAAGATATTTCAACCATTTCGGCCGAGATATTTTTTTTCCAGACAAATATGTGTGCTAATTAAATATTTATGTCTTAACTTATGCTAACATATACTTATATGCTGACTGACACATATCTTAAGTACAAAGATACCTGCAGGCTTTTGTTTGTGCTTGTACAAATGTATTCATATGCTTATACTATAATACTTTGCTAAGATACTTGCAGTCTGGTTTGTACTAAATGTTTCATTTTGGTTAACACTAATTATTATTTGCTGTTACTTGAAATTGAGTTTCCCTGTACAAAGAAATTTCCAGATTCTTTTAGTTTGTACAAAGATATATTAATAAAGGTTTAAACTTATTATGTTTTACTAACAAACTTGTTTTATCTTATTTTAGCTGCAAATATTTATTTGCTTATGCATATACAGTTTGCTTGCAATTTTTGGTCTGAACAAAATGCTTTATTGATGTGTATTCTTGCTCTTTATTTTATTATCCTACATCTAAAACACAAACTGCACATTGGTTTTGACAGAACATATGTTTGTCTTCAAACTTATGTTAACATATAATTATACTATACTTATGCTACTTGTATAAGCTTATATTTAATTTAATTATAAAATTGTTATGATAAACTCAGATTAATCCTATTTTTCATTAAAGTTAAATATCACAAATATTTGATTTGTAACTTATATGTGCATTAATGTATTTATGAATATGATTATGTTATTGAGCTTGTTTTTATTATTAACTGCATACATAAATCTGATATTAAATGTCATTCATACTTAAATTTTATTTTAAATAAATAAAACAGATTTAATTTTTTTGAATATTGTTAAAAGAGTCTACTTTATATTTTGAAGTTATATTCCTTTATAATCAATATAAAACTAATATTATCCAAATTCTTATTTATTTATAAATGAAAATCTTATATTTTAATTAAATTGGATTAAAAACTTATTATAATAATAGGGTCAAAATTCCGGGATGTCACATAAATCTTCACATACACTACATACTCTTGAGGATTTGATTATAGGAAATTGTACTATCAAAAGACAATCCATGTTATTCAGAACACACTCGTCAACAAAGTATTTGTATTAAGTTGAAGTCCTCTTTGGCTGTTGAGGCGGAAAAATTCCTGTTCGGCTGCTCAGGTGTGATATACCTATTCCTCCGGGTTAAGTGAGGGGTTAAGTTTAAATCCAGAGGATAGTCTGGGACTGGACGTAGAACGGGAAGTTCGAACCAGTATAAAAATTCCTGGTGTGCTTACTTTAATTTTTATTTTACTGCTATTATCAGTTTCCGCATTTATATACCATATTACACGATCCTTAGTACTACACGTTCACTTTCATTTGGTATCAGAGCGAGGTCATCCTATAACCGTCACAAAGTTATTTGATATTTATTTCTAGTAATATGGCAACGACACAAACTAACGATTTTGGCACTAACACTAATACTAATTTCATAGAAGGTCAATCAACTTCACGACCTCCATTTTTTAATGGTATAAATTATAATTATTGGTCAACTAGAATGAGAATCTATATACAATCTAGTGGATTTGATATCTGGAATATTATACAAAGAGAGTACATAACTCCTACTGGAGAATACTCAACTTGGAGTAACACACAAAAACTAGATGCTACATCAAATGCAAAGGCTATGAATATCTTATTTTGTGCATTAGATAGAAATGAATTCAATAGAGTTAGCATGTGCACTTCTGGTTATGAAATTTGGAGAACACTTAAGATAACACATGAGGGAACGAACAAAGTTAAACTAAGCAAAATTTCTATGTTGAAAAATCAATTTGAAAATTTCAAAATGAGACCAAACGAATCGATAAATGATATGTACTCTAGATTTCAGGATATTTATCATGCTTTACTATCACTAGAACAAAAGTTTACTGATTTTGATGTTGTTACAAAAATCTTAAATTCTTTAACGGACGAATGGGAAAGAAAAGTCTTAGCCATTGAAGAAGCAAGTGATTTGTCAACATTAAAACCAGAAGAATTAATAGGTAATTTAATGTCCTATGAAGTAAATTTGCAGGCAAAAAGAAATGGAGCACAAGAAAAGAAAAATGTGGCTTTTCAAGCAGAAAAAGATGATTCCGACTCAGATAACGAAGATATAGCAATGATCGCTAAAAATTTCAAAAAGTTTTTGAAATTCAACAGAAATAAATTCAAGGGAAACAAAAATAATTCCAACAACATTTCTAATAGCAGCAAACCATCATCTTCAGCAATGGAATGTTATGAATGTCATAAGAAAGGTCACATGAAGAAGGATTGTCCAAAACGCAAAAAGAGCAATTTTAAGAAGGACAAAGCCAAACGAAGAGCTTTTTCTGTCACTTGGGACGACACTGACTCATCATCCTCTTCAGAGAGTGAAAGTGATAATGAACAAGCAAATGTGTGCTTCATGGCTTCATCAGACGATGTAAGTAATTTTACTTTTGAAGATTTAATTGAAATAAATTCTGAATTAGTAAATGTAACAAAGCAACTTAAATAGAAAAATAAGGAGTTGCAAAGAAAATTAGATGGAACAGTCTTAGAAGTAGATATGCTGAAAGATGAGAAGAAAATATTAGAAGAAGAACTTGAAAGTTCTCAACAATCAAATTCTAACTTATCCCCTCAAATTTCGTCAATATCTGAAGAACTAGAAATTCAAAAGTATAAAAATGATGATTTACTTTTCAAAAATAATAGTTTAAACTCTAAGATTAAGGATTTAGAGTTAGAAAAATCTAGTCTTAAAATAAAATTTGATGATATATCTAAAAATGAATCCAATTTTAATAAAGGGAGAGAAAATTTATCCAGGATTATTGAAAATTCTCAACCTGCTTCAAATAAGAAGGGATTAGGTTATGTTAAGAATTCAAAAACTCACAGTGATAAAAGTGGTTTAGGATATAATAAGACCGATCGTAGAAATAGCACTAGATATGCTTTCATGTATAGTAAAAATGATAGTTTTAGTACTAAATTTCGAGTAAAGCCTAAATCCAATTTTTATAGAAATTCAAATACTACTATGACCTATAATGTTGATAATTTCTTTAGAAGTACAAAATCATTAACAGGAAATATGAATAAAAATTATCTAAGTGTATGGGTTCCTGTTAATTGGAAAAATAGAGAAAAATACATTGATGATTATTTTGATATGGTAGTTAATAATGAAAATTATATTTATAAAGGTTCAACCACACCCAAATGAGTATGGTTTCCTAAAATTTAGGAAATTATAAGAAGCCTTGGTATCGCATGCTTTAAATGTTAATTTTTCTGATACCTTACATTATAAGTAGTAGTTATTTTGTTTTATATTGTTCTATGTTAACACTTATGTGAAATATAATTTATATCATCAGTTAAACCCTCCTTTTTGTCGATGACAAAGGGGGAGAAATATATAAAAGCTAACAAGTTTTTGCAGAAAAGTCGCCATATATTCAGGGGGAGAATTACAATATATACTACTTCATCACATAAGTATTGTCATCAATCAAAAAGGGGGAGAATGTTGATTCATGGGTTTTGATTCATGACACAAGCTTCAGAGATCATAAGACGAACTACAAAGAGAATACTATACAAAGGCGACAAAAAGAGAATAAAAGTAAATTGTGCACTACAAAGGAGACAAGACTACAATCCAGAGATTAGTATTAATATTTTATTATATTGAGTCTTAGAATATTGTTAAAATCATTCCTCAAGAATCATCATTCACATTCAAATAAACTTGCTTGCATATTTTAATCAAAATCAAGTTTACAAAAAATGCATGGAGCGAGGATCGAACCTAGGTCACTAATTTGAAAGGCAAGTACTCTAACCAAATGAGCTACTACTGTTTTTGTTTAACAACAGGTCGGCTGACCGACCAGTATCTTCGGTCGACCGACCCTGTAGTCAGTGCACATGTACTCTCTGTTTTTGCACACGATTTCAAACTCAGCTGACCGGCCTGTTTTTCCGGTCGACCGACCTGCATATAACGGCTAGTTTTCTGAAGAGTTGCAATTGTTTCATGAAGAGATATGTCCCTCAATTCAAGAGATATGGACACAACTTTTGATTGAAACTCTTCATGAAAGATTGTAACTATTCTACAACTATATAAACATGTTCAAATCACTTCTACAATAACCGATTCTTGTATATAATTCTGAAATCTATTCTCTATTTATTTCTGCAAATAAAGGCATTCATTCTCATTCAATATCTCTAGAATCTCTGAATTAAATTATATACTTCGACTCTACGAGATTATCTTCCTTCTAAATCTTCACATACACTACATATTCTTGAGGATTTGATTATAGGAAATTGTACTATCAAAAGACAATCCGTGTTATTTAGAACACACTCGTCAACAAAGTATTTGTATTAAGTTGAAGTCCTCTTCGGCTGTTGAGGCGGAAAAATTCCTGTTCGGCTGCTCAGGTGTGATATACCTATTCCTCCGGTTTAAGTGAGGGGTTTAGTTTAAATCCAGAGGATAGTCTGGGACTGGACGTAGAACGGGAAGTTCGAACCAGTATAAAAATTCCCGGTGTGCATACTTTAATTTTTATTTTACTGCTATTATCAGTTTCCACATTTATATACCATATTACACGATCCTTAGTACTACACGTTCACTTTCATATGTTGTGTATGAAAAAGGAAAATATTATGTTAACTTCACTTATTCCGGGCCCAAAGCAACCCGGGAATGATATTGATGTATATTTGGCGCCTTTTGCATCATTTGTGGTGTAATGGAGTTGATGCTTATGATGCATTTAGTAAAACATTATTTAAACTGAATGCAATTTTGCTATGGACGATTACTGATTTTTCGGCTTATGGAAATCTTGTTGGATGTCGTGTGAAAGGGGAAAAAGCTTGCCCATTATGTGGTGTCAATACCCATTGTCATTGGTTGAATCAAAGTCGAAAGAACATCTACATGGGCCATAGAAAATTTCTACCTACTACAGATTCACCGAGGAAACAAAAGGCTTGGTTTGATAACACCATAGAGAAAGTTAGTGCTCCTAGAATTCTAACTAGGAGAAACATTTATGCATTGTTGAAGGATTTTCCAAATGATTTTGGAAAAGGAAAGGAAAAGAAAGAGAGGGAAAAGAAAAGTAAGAAGAGGAAGTGTGCTCATGATACATAAGATGAATATGATATGGCAAACGATCCTACAAAAATGGAGTTATCAAGATGGAAAAAAAGATCAATTTTCTTTGATTTGCCATATTGGGAGGTTGGTGGTAAATTTATTTACTTTTCATTATTTTAACAGAATAAAAATATATTAACGCGTTATAGTTTTGATTTTCGTAGTAACTTCCCTTATGTCATAATTCAGATGTGATGCATGTGGAGAAAAATATTGGTGAAAGCATATTGGGCACGATGTTGCATGGTAATAAATCAAAAGATGGAATCAACTCTAGAAAGGATTTAGAGGATTGGGGAACTCGAAATGAGCTTCATATACAACCTCGTGGGAATAAAACATATCTTCCACCGGCTCCATATCTATTGTCAAAATCTGAGAAAAAGTTATTTTGTAAAAGATTGTACGATTTCAAAGGGCCTGATGGCTATTGTTCAAATTTGAAGATTCGGATTTCGTTGCAGGATTGCAAAATTAATGGATTGAAGTCACAATATTACCATGTATTAATGCAACACTTATTGCTAATAGCATCAAGGGGATTAATAGCAAAGAAGGCGAGAAAAGCAATAATTCGCTTATGTTCTTTTTTCAACAAATTATGTCAACGTGTTCTTGATAGAGAGAAGTTGGAACAAATCAATATTGAGATTATTGAAGTTTTATGTGAGCTTGAATTTTTTTTTTCCACCATCGTTTTTTGATATAATGGTACATTTGTCGATTCATCTTGGAAAAGAAGCATTAATGTGTGGACCAGTTCATTTTCGTTGGATGTACCCATTCGAAAGATATATGAAGACACTTAAAGATTATGTAAGAAACTATGCACGACCAGAAGGATGCATTGCAGAATCCTATCTTGCAGAAGAATGCATGAGGTTTTTCGATGAATTTTTGAAAAAATCAGGACAAATTGAGGAGAAAGAAGCTCGGAATGAAGATTATGAAAGCAATGTAATACTCGAGGGACGTCCGATTTCAATGTCCAAGACAGTTACGTTGTCAGTCAATGAGAAAGAAATTTCTCATTTAGCTGTGTTAATGAATATGGCTATGGTGGAACCATCTACAGAGTAAGTTTATGTTTCATTATTTTAATGTGATTGTAGTGCTAAATATAACTTATAATCACTTGTTCTATACTAGTTTGCATTTGGAGGAATTAGAAAATTCAGACGAGCGCATGAGAAAAAATGTGACCTTACTTTGGGAAACACATACAAAAAAATTTGCCGATTGGATTAAAAGGAATGTTAGTTGGATTTTAAATATATTCTCATTTGACTGATAATATTACTTTAAAATATTAATGTTAAATGGAATTTGTTGTAGATACCTATTAACTCCAAGCATCACAACGAAATGTTAAAATGGATTGCTTTCGGTCCGAAGAATGATGCATTGTCTTACAAAGGATATATCATCAATGGGCAACATTTTCATATAAAAGATGTAGAGAGAGAAACTCAAAATAGTAGGGTGACTTTTGATGCGACTACTATGTGTAGAGCAAGTGCAAAAGATATGTCCCAAGTGGTTGATGTGGTCACTTATTATGGAATATTGACTGATATAATTTTATTAGATTATCATGTGTTTTATATTCTAGTTTTTAAGTGTCATTGGGCACATAAAGGAAATGGAGTAAAAGTTGATGAATATGGGTTCACTCTTGTTAATTTACATCAAAATCAAGCATCATTTTCAAGAGATCCATACATATTTGCATCTCAAGCAAGACAAGTATTTTATTTACGAGAAAATGATATTTCAAATTGGTATGTTGTAATGAAAGCACCATCAAAAAGTTTTTATGATCTAGAGACAAATGATTACGTCGAAGAAGACATCCAAATTGAGGAAGATTGCGAAATAACTGAAATGGATGATGAAGATATTAGCTATGTTAGGGAGGATTGCGAAGGCATACTTGAGTAGATTATACGTTAAATTATTTTTTGCAAGGAAGAAGTTTGGTTTAGGTGTTTTTTATGTTATGTTTTTGTTTTTTTTAAGACCTAAATATGATACTTGAGGCTGTTATTTTGGAATATGTGAAACTTGCTCATTTAATTACAATCATGCAGTTTACTTTTTTTAATTTTTCAAAATGATGCTATGTGAATTTGGGATAAATGGATGCGCACCATTATTTTATTTCTAATTTTGTGTGGAATGAATAGAGTTTGTGATATTAAAAATTTGGGAATTCCAATGGTTGTTTGGCCTGGTAGGATGTGTCTTCTGTGAGTTAAAAATGAAGCATATGAGCTTAGAGGAATAGTGACTGGTTTTTTTGTTTTTAACTTATATTAGTCTTTGTTTGAAATGTACAAATTAGCTGTGAAGTTTATGAGCCGATCATTAAAACCGTGCAACTATGATTTTGCTCTACATTTCAAACTGTAGTTCGCTGCTGCAATTTAACTATTGCTCAAACTGCATTGCCCACTGCAGTTGTGAACTACAGTGCACACTACACATAATATCACGCATTTTATACAATGATCTTGGTTTTGTGTATATATATGTATTTACTATTTCACAATTCATAAATACACTTCATGATCATAATATGGCAATGACAACAGGATCATTTTTAAATTAAGCATTTTACATGATTAAATTCGGTTCAAAATTTGTGGATGTTTATTATGCATAAATAAATAGTATATTTTAGTTTCACTGCCACGTCATATGTGAAGAAATCCTTGCATTGTTAGGTTAATTTGGGAAGAAATATTCTGAGTTTAGATTGTAATAATAATGGAAGTGATACTTGGTTGTCACTAAAAGAAATCATAAATACAACTAGAATATAGTCAAAGAGTAAACATGAAAGTGATTATTAGCAAAAAATAATTTTTATGTATATAGCGTCAAATCCAAAAGCATAAATAGAAGGTCCAAAGTTAATTAGAAAGGACCTCTTAAGATTTACAGGTAGTAGACCTCAGAATTTATAGTAACATGCTTGATTTGTTATTTTTTATCATTAAATAATTTTAAATGATGGAAATCACTTTAGCATAGAGAACCCTTATATTTCATTACATCGAAAATACCCTAAATATTCCTATGCAACGCCAATATTTGACTGTTTGTATCTGCATATAAACATCATTTAATTTTTCAAAATTTGTGCATTAGTTGTGTAGGATGCACCATAATATTCTAGCATCTGCATGCAGTTTACTTGTTTTACATGATGTACATCTAAACAATATTGTATTATGTTTCATTTGCAGAAAAGAAATGTTTCCAAGCTCTATACGTACATGCAACCAGAGAAAGACCGAAGAGGAATCCCAAAAGTATAATTCAAAGCGAAAGTATAATTCAAATGTCAAATTTAAGAAGCCAACCAGTGTTTGCAGTGAATGGCAAGAACAAACAACCAATGCTAAGAAGCGGAGAAATGATTGAAATGAAGGCCAAGAACAAGTAGTCAATGCTAACAAGCCAGTTGGTGCTTGCAATGAAGGCGAAAAACAAGAAATCGATGATTTTAATGTAGACCAAGACCAAGAAATCGATGATTTCAATGTAGACCAAGAAAGACTCTGCTTAGAAAATGAAAGGCCTTCTGACCTAAATGCTGATGCTGAGATGGAATTAGAAAGACCAAGTGAAGCTGAAACTGCAAATACATCTCGGAAAAGAGTTGGCAGAGGTCCAACAAAAGAAAAGAAACTCTCGTTAACCAATCAAAGTAGAATTAAAGTTGAGTTCAATGATATAGCTATACCCATAGGACCAGGGTCGGTATATTTATCTTCTTTTCTTGGGCCGCTTGTGCGGGAGCACGTTCCATACACGCTTGATGATTGGAGGCTTCTAAGTGATGAGTTGAAAACTATTTTATGGGGATCGATTCAGGTATGGAAAAGTAAATAATTGCACTAGTTAAAAGTTGTTTTGCAGTTTCATCTAGGCACTAGTTAAATAATTGCACTAGTCAAATGTGTGTGTGTGTATACAGGTACTGCACATTGCCAAACCACTTCTCCACTGTGCATGTTCACTGCCTCACGGTTACAATAGTAAACCCCGTCAACATTCAGAAATACTCCATCAAGCTACTGCTCCTCCTCTCTGAACAACCTCACCATCCATCATTAACCTCTGTTCCACCGTTACACTATTGCTACCTCACAGCTCATCAGCACTACCTTTAACTTCCATCGTGCAAACCATTCTATCATCACTTTACAAACTGCAGCCATTATCACATTATCTAACAACACTTCATTCTCTAGTGTCAAATCCATATACATTATGCCTCACCACCAAATCTACTACAAATACAAACCAAAACTGCTACTTCTTTGCAGATCACAATTCACAACACCATCTGCTTGCTCTTGCCAAAACCTAAACACCACGTATATTTCACCTCTGTCAAACTACACTTCGGTCAACAGTCCTCAAAACACTTCCCTGTCAACACTTGCCTACCCACTGCTTCTTTTCACCACAAACCATCACTGCTTATCACCACTTCCAACATCACATATGCCTTGCTCCTCAACTTCACTGTCATTCATACTACTCAACATTTCATAATCACACAAACAACCAAATCAGTTACCATCCTCATATCATCTCACCACTGCACACGTTCATTCACAACTCTACCCAACATTACACATTCACTTACCAAACCATCTTGCACACCTCACTGCTCTTCACCATTTCTTTGCAAACATCTAAAATAACTACAAATCCTTGCACTACTTCCTACACTTCAAGCCTAAAACTTCACATTGCACCACAGACCCAACCCACATCTCTACTTACCATTTCATCACATATACACTGCTTGCTATCCAACTTAAACTACTTCAAACAACAATCACAGCCACTCTAGTCTACAACATCACCTGACCACTTGCTTACCATTTCATGAGTTTTGAAAATGATGATAATTTTGACTATGTATGAATCTTAAGTGTATAAGTTTCGGTTTTAAATAAATGAAACTCTTAAATATCAATCAATTTTGAAGTATTTATGACTATGGGCAATGTCAAATTTTAAAAGTAGAATAACACGAACTGTGGATGGATACTTAACTTTGGATACAGGTACAGTCCAGTCACATTAAATTTTATAAGTATGAGCTTTTGGATGCGAGAATTTTTATATACAAATGGTTTCATATAGACAAGTATCAATTCTGAATGTGCGGGTGATCTTGTATATACTTATTTTTGTGAAAATTTGGTTTTGAATGCATATATATGATGCATGAAATGTCATATATGGCTTTAAACATGTTACCTCTTGAACGTGTAAATTTACACAAAATTTTATAATAACAAAGTGTGCACATGATTTCAAAGTATTTTATTTTCAAGTACGCCAGATTCAAAGATGCCTGCTTGAATACATCTCAAACTCTAAAATTGCATATGTATATATATAAGCTTTTCAGTGAGTGATAATTTTAACAGCCACTCATATATGAGTACACAAACTTTATAATCCATATATAATTCATAAATGTCCCGTAGAGTTTCAGTCTGTCCTATACATTTATGTGCGAATACTCCGACTACGAGGTTAATTGTGGTCTTTAGCATTAAATTTCAAATTGTATATACATTTACAAGATGCAACATGCAAAAACAACCTTGAAATGGGAATACTTTGGATAAATTCAAATATTTTCATGTATTGTTGCATGCTAGATTTAAATTGGAAGAGGATTGGCAAAAAAGAGCTGTATTTCAGCAAATGGGAATACTTTGGAGATCTTCGAAAAGCAAATTGGTGCAAAAAATTAATAAAGTAGAGACAGAAGAGGAAAGACTAACCTAAAACCGGCCAACATCAAAAGCATGATACAATGGAGAAAGTTTGCAAAGGCAAAAACAAGTATGGAGTTTAAGGTAACATAAAGGAAAACAAGTATAATTACATTCTTTCTTTTATATGTTATTTTCAATATGTTTTTTTATACTAGTTACTAAGTTCTAACACCATCCAATATTTCCAGAAACGAAGTGAGAAATATACGACCCTTAGGAATAAACAACTTCCACATACATCTGGTCGTAGAGGAATGGCTAGATTGACCGAGGACCTGGTTAGTTAATTAACTATAGCATTATTTGCCTAGGTATTTAATACCTATCAGTTTATTTATTTACTGTTATTCTAAATTTAGAAAGAGCGGAGTTCAGATCCATTGTCCATAACTATAGTTGATGTTTGGATTAAATCTCACATTAGAAAGAATGGTGAACCAGTGAGCGTGGATGCTGCAAATACTATTGTAGAAATTTTTTTATTTGATCGGTATATTAAAAATTGTCTGAAACTATGATAATTTTATCATCGTACATTATTTTTATGTATTTAATTCATGTAGGAGGAGTTTAAAAAATTAGATAACCTATCACAGTCCAGTTCGTCATATAATGTCAAAGAAGATGCTATTGCACAAGTACTGGGGCAAGATAAACCAGGACGGCTAAGGGCAATGGGAAGGGGTTTTACCTTAGCCAAGCTAACTTTGTCACAATCTAGAGATAAACAAGTATCTCAGTGTCAACATAAATAGCAGAATTGCAGAGTATGTTAAAAATGCTAATGGACAAGAAGGTAAACTTTTATTGAAAGGTGTTAACAAGCATACTACTCAGCTCAGTATACATTAGTATTAGCTTGTAAAATATACAAAGATGTATGTGTTTTTATATACTAAGGTTTTCTAAATGCTTTGGCATAGGATAAACAAACTTCAAAAGAAGGGAGCACACATGAATTGGTAAAAAATAAATATATCACTGAAGAAACAACACTTGGATTTTAGTTTTTAATCCGCTAATTAATATAATTTTTGGTGGAATAATTGTAGGACAATGCCAACGTATGTGAGCTATTGAATTGGGATGGAACATCTGAAGTTGTTGCCGAAGGGAGGGTGGTGTCTACTGACCCAAATGAGGTTGTCGGTGGCATTCGTATTGAACCAAATGCTGTGAGTGTTGTTATAGATTGCATGGATAAACCAGATGCTTATTTATGGAGACCTACACCTCATATGTCAGTATTAGGGAACGCTGAGAATAAGGTTGTAACAACCCGCATATTTATCGATTTTTATATTTAAATATTTTATTTAAATATTTTATCGTTCGTCGGATTTTGGTCCGAAAAGCTACTTTTTGCAAACAGTCGAATTGGGACTCGAGACCACCCCCATTGAGTTCAAAATGACATTTGCGACCTTTTTAAGTATAAGCTTCGATATGTTTCGAGAAAGTTGATTTTTGCTACTTTTTCCCGCTTATGACTTTGGTTTGGACTGCACCCTTATTAGCTCAGCCCAACCCCTTCTCTTCATAACATCTCCTCTTTAATTAAAATACTTTAAGCTTTAAGCAACAATGGTGGAAGAGAATGGGAATTAGAAACTCCAAGCCCTAGTTCCTCTTGCTAGCTCAAGTTCTTGCTCCAAATTCAAAGAGAACCTATTAGTAAGCATCTCCTTCTTCTTCTCCAACTCATTCTCTCTTTGATTTCAGAAATTTCCTAAACCTAATTTAGGAAATGTTTCTCTTTTAAGCTTAGAATCAAGCTTCTTGAGTTGGAATTGAAGAGTGGTTGATTCTCCTTTGCTTTCAAGCTTCTTCTTCATTGATTTGGGTTCAAAGGTGAGATTTTTAATCTCACATCTAGGTCTATGATTATCTTTGATTATTAGGTACGAATTCCTAATACTTATTCTTGTGTATTTGATTTTGATTTGGATTGGTTTTATGAATATTCCAATTTTTAGTGTTTTGAGTTCAAGTCTTCAAAAATCATAGCTTTGTTGTTTGAACATGTTTTTGGTGATGCATCGAAGAGCCTATAGGGCCAGGTTGCTGATTGGCATAAATCCCTAGCGCCATTGCTCGTTCGGTCGCGAGTTGGATGGGTTTGCACATCCCATTTGTAGGCTAAGAAACTCCCTTGGCTCCAGTCAGTCGACTGGACTTTGAATCCAGTCGACTGGCTGTAGCCAATTGGCGTACCAAAGGCAGAAAACAGAGACAGGGGTCTCTGTTTCCTGCAGCCAGCCGACTGAACTCATTGAGCCAGTCGACTGACCTGCTCTTAAATGCCTATTATGCCTGTTTTGGTCTATTTCTCTTGTGTTTCCAAATTTAATCGATTCGGGTTTATTCCCACTTGTTGTATCAATTGTTATTCGACTTTAATGGCTTCTATTTTGGGATTTTTGGAAATATCCATTTTGATGGATTTGATATCGATTTCTTTGGGATTTATTCACGTCTTCGTATGTGAATTTTGATGATCAATTGTTCTACTATCATCTTTGTGATTTGTCACTTTAAAAATATAAAGGTTTCAATACTAGTAGTGAATATCAAAACTCTTTCCTCAAAACGATTTCAACTCTATTTTCAATACCAAATTCGTTTATAAAACCGTTTTCTAATCTATTAGTATATACAAACCTTTACCTCACTCGTATGAGAAATCTAATTAAATGACTTAGTAGTACAAGTGGTATGAAACGCTTGCGTTTACTTTGTTGGTTAATTCTTGGACTCGTTCGATTGAAACTCTTGTGACAATTTTCTAGTGGAGATCTACAATTTGTTCGTAAATATTTGAGTTAAGCAAGTGGTTATGGGACATGAAGCTAAACTCATATATTTACTAGCTTAGTGTAATTGACACTTCTCTTTGATCATGATGATCATTTTATGGTTTAGACTAGCAATGTGCGATGTCTCGTTATCTATGTGGAGGACTGTTCCTCATTTTATTGAGCTTCGTCTCATTTCTTTCATGGGTCGTACCTATCCAGGTGCGTCGATGTTTGTTTACACATGGGTCATACCTTTCTAGGTGCGTCAATGTTTATTTATGCATGGGGTGTGCCTTTCTAGGTGCATCGATGTTTATTTACTTCGTGGAGCAATCGGCTCAATAAGTCGGGACATGGGGTGTATCTTTCTAGGTGCGTCGATGTTCGTCTATGCATGGGGCGTATCTTCTAGGTGCGTCGATGTTCGACTTTGCATGGGGTGTATCTTTCTAGGTGCATCGATGTTAGACATTACATGGGGTGTATCTTTCTAGGTGCATCGATGTTTATTTATGCATGGGATGTATCTTTCTAGGTGCATTGATGTTTATTTGTGCATGGGGCGTATCTTTCTAGGTGCGTCGATGCTAGAGCATGGGGCGTATCTTTCTAGGTGCGTCGATGTTCGAATGTGCTTGGGGCGTGTCTTTCTAGGTGCGTCGATGTCCAGTTTATGATATTGGCCATCCTTTTATTGTGATTTCTGGATCTCTATTTGATGATTTCTGGAATCTATGTTTCACCAACTTTTACGATTGGCATTCATATATATGTCATTTATTGTGGCTTGGTGAATGAAATTAGGAGTATGACATTTCCTTTGATTCTTGTGTAGATTTTGTGATATTGATTAATCTCTTGTTGATTTTCAATTACTTATATATATCACAGCTTGGCACTGTGATTATTATGTGTTTAGTCAAAGCTCTTATTTTATATCGTTTCATCTGATATTTATAGTTAGACTGATCCGTTTATTATTTTCTTATTAAATAATACTCGGGTCAGACCGAGATGTTACAAGTGCTTCTGCTTGACTTCTCCCCGGGGATTCATTACTCTGACTTTTGGCAAACTACTTAGATTAGTAGTTTATTTTGTTATATACACTTGAGATATGGACTCATAGTTGTATTCTTTTGTATAGCACGTGTTGCTATTCTTTTGTATTATTATGGATCTTTTTGACCACTACTTTGATGTACACTTTCATGTGTTATATTCATATCTATTTCCGCCTTTGTGATATGAATTATCTGTGACTGATTTGTGTTATGCTTGTTTCTATATTTGTTTTCGAAGATTATTATAGCCACTGTGTAGTAGCTTTGTGTTTGTATCGGTATGTCGGATTTCCTCTTGAAATGAAATGCATGTTATACTATCTGACATATCGGTGCTCGCGCAAAGCAATTACACGGATGGTCGCTCCTCAACAGCCTTATTCTCCGTGCTAGTCGACAGCATTACTCCGCAGTGTTCTTGGCTAGCGTGGGTATAGAGGTGGGGCGTCACAAAGGTGGTAGCATGGCCAGCTACTTGCATTAAGACGACGCCGCAAGGACACTTGAATGAAGTTAGTATGGTATTCTGTGCATACTATCAACCGAAAATTGTAGCTTGACTTTTTTTATTCATTTCAGTCAACATTTTTCAACAAGACATGAAATAATTAACTTTTCCATGCATACTATATGTTTATATTTTCTTTTTAGAGTAACAGCATTATCCAAGACAGTAGATGTAAGATTTATGATCAGAATGAGGGTGATGTGATAGTTGCCGAAGGAAGAATCTGCTGCGGTGATTCAAGACATATTGTGCATGGTATTCCGCTTGGTCCAGCTGCCATTGTGGTTTTGGTCGACAATGCAAAAAAGGAGATGCTTACTTATGGCGACCCACAACTGATATGTTGTGTATTAGAGATGCAGTTGGTATGAAAGTAGAATGGCCAAAATCAAAAGTTGAAGCTAAAAAAGGAAATATTGCGACTTCTTCTTCTGGACTCGGACCCATAATCTCGAAGAAACCACACCAATACATAAGTATATATTTTGAAGTATTTTTATGTATGTATGTATTCTGCATAAAAACTTCGTTTTTTTCCAGCCAATTGCAAAGTTGATAACAAATAATAAATGCAAGATAATTGATGTGGGTGAAACAAATGAAGTGGTGGCTGAAGGAACTATCGCTCCAACTGATCCAACATCGATGGTCCATTGTCGTCCATTAGGATGTGATGCTATAAAAGTTTGGGTAGACTTCATAAGAGTTCCAAATGCAGTGCTATGGAGACTTACATCAGAGTTGACATGCATGGAAGATGTTATTGGTACCACCATAGCTTGGCTGATCTCAAAAGTCATTGGGGAAACAAAATAAAAGGTGTGATTTCTATTATATATGAAAATTTATTATTTTAATAGTTAGCCTCCTAGTTTTTGCAAAGTTGTTGATCTATAAAAGGTGTGATTTCTAATATATTTATGTTGGAAAAATATTCACGAGTTAGTAGATTGCTTAGTAGTGTCGTATATATCAATATTTTTTAATAATTCCATTTGCTTGGGTTTTGATGGTGCGGTGTGTAGAGTGGCAGAGGGGTTGTTATAGGTCAGAGATGGCGATGAACTGAAATGGGGTAGCTTATGGTTGCAGGCAGAGGTTTTGGTTGATAAGGAGGGAGTGCAGTAGGGATTTGGTTCAGTTTGCTGCTGGAAGGTATGTTGATGGTGATTGTAGTTTGAGGCGAATTGGAAGCATATCGGGAATTGATGGCGAGGAGGCAGTGAATTCGCGGTGGTTGGAGCTATAGTTGATGAGCTATTGTGGTAGCAGGTTGTGTGTATGTAGATGGTCTTGTGTTGTTGATGTACATCAGTGGTGTAGTGGTTGCTGTGGTGAGGACGTACTGAGTTTGGGTGGTTTGTGCCCTGGTGGCAATTAGTGTTGGTGGTATAACAGTGTGGTAAGGCACAGTGTTGTTGGTTAAGTGGTCGGAACTGGTGACAGGAAGAAGTGGATTATATGGAGGAGGAGAAGTTGTTTTGATGTCTGTGAATATGGGGTTGTGAAGGATGTTATTGCAGCGGAAGTAAATTAGTTGTAGAGGCACAGGTTCCAGGTTGGATTTTAGCTGTTGTAGTCGCTATGAAAGGTTATTATGATGTCCAACAAGGAGTGATTAAAGGAATGTTTGTATGTGATGTATTGATGATGTTGCAGCTTGTATTGTAGAAGTTGGGTTCGGGATGTTGGTGTTTGAAGGTGAGGTACAGGAAGGCAATGGAAAGGTGGTGCAAGATGGTTGAAGAAATGTGGAGTTGAAATAACAAGTGAGTTGGGATACTTTGGCAGGCTCAATGGGTTGGGACAGTTTGGGTTTGGCAGTGGAGTTTTGTGAAGATAGGCACTGCTATTGAATTTGGTTTGATGTATTGTGTAGTTGGAAGTGGAATGTGCATAGGGTAGTGATGTTGAATATGGAAGTGGAGTGAGTAGTTGATGGAATGATGAAAGTGGTGTTTGAAGGTGAGTGCTGTGGGATAGCAGTTCGGTTATTATGGAGGATGTGGTCGATTGGTGGCGACTTGTTTGGGTTGTTGGTTGTTAGCAGTTGATGGCCGGAAGTTGAGTTGAAGATGATGTGCAGTAAGGGTGCGGGTTGGTGAGTAGAGAAGTAATGAAATGTTGTAAATGGTTTGTAAGCGTTATAGATATGTAATGTGCTGCTGTGATAAAGTTTGTGATGTAGCCAGTGATTGAAGTGAGTATGTTAGGCAGCTTCAGGTGCTGTGTTGTGAAGGTATTGTTGTATTGTCTTTAGGTAAATTTTGTGATGTATTGTGAGTGATATGAGGTTGAACTTGATGGCTGTAAGTGATATGTTATTGACAGGGATTGTTGAAGGCACTGAACTGTTGGTTGGATGATTGAAGTATGGAAGTATGTTTCAATGTTTGTGATGTAGGAATGAAATGTTGGCTGTAGGAATGAGGTGATGGAGATGGTGCTGTGGTTAGTAACAGTGAGTAGGATGGTTTAAGTATGGTTCTGTGCTTGTTTGGGTTAGTTAGAAGTGAAGGAGGAATGGGATGGTTATAGAAGTTGGAGAATTGGGGGTTGAGGCAGCAAGGTAATGAATGACAGAGGATATAGCATGTATGCAGTAGTTGTAGAAGTTGTTTGGTTGGCTGTGAAGTGTTGAGAAGAATGCAGAGGACGGAGTAACAGGGAGGATATGTGGTTTTATGGTGGTTGGTCAGTGATGTGGTATGCAGTGGATGGATGATCAGCAGTCGAAGATATGATATATGTGATGGAAATTCGAGGCAGTAGTGTATGTGAGTTGTTTGGTTTGTGAAGTTATATATATTGGTGAATGTCAGCGCACAATATGTAGAGGATATATAGGAATGTTTTATGGCAGTTTGTATGTGGTAGTGGTGTGACAGTGGTGGAATGAAGAAGTGCACAAAAGATGGTTGTGATAAATGGATGTGATAACTGATCAGAAGGGAAGCAATAGCATGTTTCTTGCCTGCTTTAAATATATTTTATTGAATTTTGCAGATGAATCTTTGGACTTGCACATAGTTAAGTCTGGTAATTTTTGCAGTGGTTATACATTTCTAATATGGTAGCTAAGAACACTTGAAATTATGGTTGTACTTTTTTTGTTCCAATATTCATGTTTTAGATCCTCATTGTTGATTATTACTTGTTTACAGGTGGATGAACTTATCGGAAGAAATTATCAGTTTCTTATGGTATTTGCTTAGCTAGTCATCTACGCATGGATTTTACGGTAGTTCAGTTGTTTATTTCATTTTGTTTCTGGTATTTCTGGTGTATAAACTTCTCTAAGTATGGATTTTATATTAACTTTTGTCTTGAAACTACTGTATTTATATACTAGTTGTATGACTATGTACGGTTATGTACTACTTCTGTATCAATGTATGGTAATGTACTACTTGTGTTTATGGTAGTTCATTTGTTCATGTATTTTTTGTTTATTATTGAACTATTTATTATTACTGTTTAATATAAATTATGAATAAAGTGAATTGGAGAGTGAACGAGCTAGCAGAATGTGAGAAATAGACACAGAAAAGCAAAAATATTTAGTGGCGTTTATCAAATGCTACGGATAAAATATAATGACAGAAAAAACGCAACGAAAAATGATCAATCTATAACAGCATCTATTTAGTGGCGTTTAGAAAATGCTATGGAAAAAATCTGTTGAAAAATATCGCTGACAAAAATATGGTGGCATAAAAAAAACGCAACGAAAAAATATATTGTTGCGGCGAAATGTATATTGTGGCATATAATAAACGCAACTATAAGGTTTGGGTTTAAGTTGTAATCCAAACATCGCTTTTGGTGGCGTTTCAAAATGCAACAAAAAAAGATTTACGGTGGCCTTTTTTTGCCGTCGCAATAAGGCGTATTATAACAGCGTTTACCAAAACGCAACCAAAAATATCGGTTTTTTAACTGCTTGTCGTATGGCGGCGTCTCTAAAATGCCACCATAAGCTATGGTGCATTTTTGTGTGCCACCAAAAGTACTTTTTGGTGTAGTGTGAGATCTCAATGGACACAACTGTGCATGTATTTATATAAAATACATATAACAATATGTAAATCGTAAAAGTACCACGACTTTAAATATAGCGATATTTATATTCATATTAATTCACTACATCGATCTTGACTCAACGGAAGTGTGCTTGAGCCCTAATTCGCCGGTATGCGAAAAGTCGGATATTAGACCTTTAATTCATTAACAATCTAATATTTAAATTAATTATTTAAATCTCTAGTCTAAAAAATGCGGGTTGTTACTTTCTCCCTTAAAAGAATTTCATCGCCGAAATTCGTATAAGTAGGACGATGCAACCTGACTGATCAAAGCACATAATACAACCCCTAAGCCTTAGGATTCTAAAGCCCCTTTCATTTTGGAAAAATTCACAGTGCCCCCTTTGCGCGGTTAGCTCCAAAAAAATCTGGAAACAACACACACATACATCTCATATCTAAAGCATCCCATATCTGAGCCATCTCATTTTTAAGGAAATACAAACATATACATCCACATCATCTACACTACAGATCTTACATATCTTTTTTGTAGCAAGTGCATGCCATTTCGATGCAAATCCAAGCGAATAAGCATTCTAATAGCGATAACTGCTTCCATGTACTTAATCAAGTACTCAACAAAAAGGATTAAACACAATTGCAACATTAAACCATGGATCTAAACATACTAAATCATATAGCAATCATCTCAAATAACTATATAAAACCATGCAGCAAGCATCTCAAATAAGTATGTTACAACTTACTATGCAACAAACATATCTATTGCAATAAGCATCTCAAACAAACATGTTAAAACAACTATGTAGTAGGCACATCTAATACAACCAACATCTCAAATAAACATGTTACCATCCAAAACAACAAGAACACTTGTCAAATACAAGCAACAACAACGCAAGCTCTACACTATTTTTCTTTTCATTTAACAAAACAAAAAAGGAAAACAAATTTTTCCTTAAGTAATTGGGGACATACAAATAAAATGCTCCATCGAACATGGATAAGCTTAATCTCATCGATCTGAAGCCATATAGCTTTATTCTCAAAAATTAATAAGCCTTCGTGGTCTAAAGCAACATCTGGTTCATATGCACTTTCTCTACTCGACTCGTCACTGTGACGTCACTAGAATGATACACTATACAAATAGAATTAATGAAATGCTTCATGCACTCCTTCTATGGAATAGGAAAATTAGCACAATATACTAGCAATAACAATCAGTAATAAGTAATCAACAAGCATCACAATAATCAATCAATGATCAATCGACAAAAATAAACCATTAACCGATACTCAAGCAACATCAAGCAATCAATAGGCAATAAATAAGCAAAAACAAAATCAATCAACGATACATAATAACAAATAATAACAAGCAACAATCAAATAATATCAAGCAATAATAAACAACATACAAGATAGTGAAATAAAACAAATAGTATATACCTAATATGCACGATGGCCAACAATAGTCCAAACATGCATGTCTAACTATAAGCTCTAATGAGTCAGTTCGACCTCCAAGATGCAAAAAATGCTTAAATGGTTTAACTCCTTTCATGAATACAATACAAGAAAGACTATTACACCTCCTACCATGAAAAAGAGAACTTATACGATATGCTAGATCGTCGATTTTAAAAACTCTTGAATAAATCAAGCGAACTAAGCTTTGGTTTTTCCTTCCCTTTCGAATAGAACTACTTCTCCAAAGGAGAAAACTCTATTGCTTAAATCATCCTTAAGTGACAATATGTAGATGCTTGGATCTATTCAGGTTCAAATTCACCTCAACTGTACAATTTTAATAAGGATAATATACTAAGTATAACTTGATGCTCATCTAAGCAAGTATCCCTTCACTTAGAAGATTATATGAATCGTCACAAAACAGGCCAGGAAGTCCTTTCCCGAACTATCACAAGCAACATTTAACTAAACTATACTATAATTTACAACGACTAAAGATCATCCCTAAATGACACGATGCTTAATCCAATCCTTCGTCTACTTGCAAGATTTCCTTGTTAAATTAGGGTCGGCCACCTGGCTCTTTTGATGTGAACTCTCATTTGGTTCCTTGGTCCAACTACTAAAATTTCCTCGCACGACTAAGATCGCTCTTTGGAAATTTCACAGTCACCTCAAGAATCCAACTCAAGTGCTCACCTTTAAGAATCGAGTGAAAAACCATTGCTTAACTGGTGCAAATCACCTAAAAACCCCACACTTAAACTAGGGAATAAAAACTGATACGTGAATGAAACGGTGCTAAAAAAATACCAATGCAATATATGAGATTAATCCCATCACTTAAGGTGTGCAAACACAAGGTTAAACACTGTTAACACGAATGACCCAACACAATACGTATAAGTTATCCGCTCGGTCTTTGTTTATTCTGGGCAACCGTCGGATCATTCTCAAGTCACACTTCATCGGATAACTCCACTCTACTTGAAAGCTCGCGCATCAAGTTCATATGGCAGTACTCTCGGTCATTATACCTTAGATTAATAGCCAATGTTTCCATATAAGATTAATCGATACAAAGTAATTTACCTACTAAACAACCGCCTTTTCAACCCCCGAATGCCGAGACTAATACGTCCACGACATTTACGTGCCGACCACCTAAGTATCAAAAAAAAGAATGTCAGGGTAAAAGAAAAGGAAATAAAACAAGAAATAAGAACACAGTATCAGAATCTCATATGCTAAATTTTAATATATAATATCTCAAAAGGTCTTTACCAGAAAAAACTTTGATATACATACATCAATCAGAGTAAACTAACATATCATCAGCCTGGACAGTTATAACAACATGTCCTCACAAACGCTGATAAATACCAAACAGGTAATGTAGCGGAAAATAAAGATGGTAGGAAATCATCCAGATTCCCTCCACGAGCTATAATGAACCACAATTAAATATGCAAATATACACGAGCTGACCTGAGCATTATAAGAAAATAACACTCCGACCGTTTGGTAAGCCAGCGTTAGAAACTTAAATATATGGATTTCTATATTTATAAAACCCTCCGAATATTGAGGTATATCGTAAGACCATGCCGCAAATACACACAAACGAGTTTTTATCTAACTATAACCAAATCTTTTCTATCAGAAAATCCAGTGATACTATAATACTATCTATGGTGTGAAATATAGAAATCAAGTAGCTATGATACATGTGAGTGTACATAAAAACAATAATAGGCATACAATTCAAATCGCTAAGGCGCGTTTGCCAGTTGTGTAGGATTCCACAAAGGGACCCTCGGTACTTCAAGAACGGTTGCCTGCACAAAGATCATAGATATCCTTACAAGCATCGTATATTTCAAAATAAAATATACCATAGGAAAAACATAGCCTGTCCACGCTCGAACACGAAGCATCAGGTCACATCACTGCGACATGCATATCCGTAAGCAACACTGGAATGAAGCGCCTGCACCCTTTGAGTTAGTTAAACTCCATAGGCTATGCCTCCTGTCTCTGGTTTCTGTCACTATCGATGGTGAAGTCATGTTCAGCATCCTAGCACACAAGCCACCACTCAAACAGATCTTGCACACGACTCCAACGCGAACAGATCTTAGAACCACACATGGATTCTCATACATCAACAAGTCTCAGAATCACACACAGATTCCCACATCTAAAAATAGATCATGAACCTCTACATGGGTTCGATCATGTCAACAGATCTCGAATCCCCATATAGCTTCTAGCATCTCGAGCCAATCACAAACCTCTTCCAAAGCATATAACATATATGGTTTTGGAGTGGTTATAGTTTCAAGTCATCTCATATATGTACACTCCCTCGCTTACCAAGCGCTCCAAAACTAACCGATCGATATTCGGTTAACTCGACTCGGTTTCCGTAGAAAATAAACAAACAATACATAAGAGAGGTGATCACTCCCTAACCGATTAAGTGAACGAATTTTATTATCATTTGTCCTAGAAGAACAAAACGAGTTTATACGTACTATATAGCATCATCGAAGATAACAGTACCATGTGATTCTCGTGTTTCTTCTTGATATTTATAAAGTTATATTTTGGTCAATTTCAACAATAATGAGTGATCACACAAGGGAAACTAAGTCCCGTATAATATCCATTAGCAAACAACACATAAAACATGATCTACATATGCAAACATGTTAAAGTCATGTAAACGACTTCATATTCTTCCTTTATTAATTAAAAACCTTTTTTACTAATAAAACTCATTTACTCAATAAACTTCTTTAAAAACGAAACTTCACTTATTAATTAAACATCATTATTTAATTGAAACTGTAACGACCCAGAATTTTTATTAATTAAAAATTTAATATTTAATTTATTTTAAATATTAATAAGTGAAATTATAAGTCGAATAAATTTTTATTTGAATTATTGGATTTAATTGAATAATTAAATCGATAATTTAATATGTTAAATTATGGAAATAATTGAAAATTGAGTTAAATATGATTGAAAATGATTTGTAAAATTTTATTTTATCATATTGAATTTAGAACGATATTTTAGAACTTTTAAAATCAATTTAAGAGTTAATTTGTGAAAATTGAATATTTTAATATTAAAATCGACTAGTGAAAATAGTCAATTTTTGAACAGTCTCAGAATTGAACGAAACCAGTTCCATTGGATCCGTAATAGTTAATTATTACCGGATTTCAAATTTCGTGTCAATCGGAGTTATCGCTTGATCGTGGCAGCTCGAAACGCATCGAATTATTTTTAATTTTAATTTGGCGAGTTAAAATAGCCATTTTTCAAAAAGTCTCGGATTTCGACGAAACCAGTTTCATCGGATCCGTAATGTGATATTATTGTAATATTTCAAATTTCAAGTCAATTGGATTTACCGTTTGTCCGGTACGAATTAAAACGCCTAGAAATCGATTTAAATCGGTTTAATTTAAATTGAGCGTTTACAGCCATAACTCGCACAGATTTCCGAATTAGCTTTCGAACCTTTTCCATTGTGTCCGGAACGCGGGGTAAATCTTAGAAACGCTGGTTACGGCGCGTAAATCGAAGTTCGGAATTTCCGGATGAATAGTGTTCGATTTTCTTCTATAAATAGAGACCCTTGCCTTCATAATTTAAAAAAAAAAAAAATAACCCTAATAAAACCCTAACCGCCGCCAGTAAAGAAATGTATGGCCGAAAATCACTCCACTTCCTCCCTCAATAACTCCAAATCCGTTCATCGATTCCAGAAATCTCCAACTACAAAAGTATAGAGCACGAAGAGCTCTATAATATCAACGGTCATGATTTGAAAAGACTTCACGGATCATCGGCAAAATCGCCTTGAAGTCAGGCCGTTCATCACGAAATTCGAGCCACATAAGGCGACCGAGCTCGCCGTTCTTCTGGGCGTGGGTGGCTCTGGGGGAGGCGCACGTGGTGGAGCTTCTTGATCGTGTCGAAGTGGTGTGTGGTTGATGAAAAATTTAACCCTAATCATGCTATTGGGTTCGGCTGTAAACGAGAGGAGAGGGAGCTATTTGCGTGTGTTAGGAAGAAGGGGGGAGCCGTAGGATTTAGGTTGGAGGGTTATGATTTGGGTATGTAAAAAAAAAATTAATTAAGGTTGTTGTAAATTATATAGTTTAAATCGTGTAAAACTTTGAAAATACATATCTTTTTCATACGAGGTCGAAAAAATGCAAACCCAGTTGCGTTGGAATCGTATGGACGAGCACTACGCGATGGAGTTGGATTGGAGTCGTTTGGAGTTAGTGAGAATTTTGGGTAAAATTAAACGTCCGTTTAATTTTATTCGAAATAAATCGCTAAAACGAAATTGAAATCAAGGTGGGAACTTCTCACTCAATCGAATCAGTTTCGATTTTATTTTAAATAGTTAGATTTAAAATATTTGAATGCATGTTTGAATGTTGATTGATATCTATTGATTGTTAAAATAGACATTATACGCCGTTAGTAAGCGGATGCTATTTATTAAAAACATATACCGCGAATATTTCATAAACAGTGAAATTGGTATTATATATAATAGCAATATATATATATTGGCATATGTATATATTGGAGTTATTGATTTCCCGCATTTTTTGTTTAGCGGATGAGACCCTATTGCGCCGTTATTAAGCGGATAATATTTAAATCCCATATACCGCGATAATTTCATACTGGAGCGAAATTGGTATTGTGCTAATGTTTGTGGATGCAGAAAAACAGGTTGGAGGGATCCAACTGGATTCCTCAACAGTATTTATTTGATTTCAAATATTTTGATATTTGATGGATTATCATATCGATATATGATATCGTTGTTGTCGTGATTGACTATTTGGTGTGTAGCATCATTGGACCAAATTTGGAATTTTAAAATGATTTATAAAGTGATTTTTTGAAAATATACTATATGTTTGGAAATTGATCCATTTTAAATAAATAAACGTTATAATTTTTAAAGTTATAAAAATTATGATTTTTGGGAAATATAGTTAAAAACTGATTTTTGAGAATATAATGTCAATGATTTTATAAAATAGTTTAATCGGGATTTTAGGATTTATTATAAAAAGTTTAAATATAGGATTTATAAAACTTAATTATTTTATAAATCAAGAGAATGATGAAGTTTTTAAAGGAGTTTAAAGACGTTTTAAAAGAATAATATAAATTGATTTATATTAAGAGATTTATAAATGGATATTTATAAATTGAGATATTGAAATTATAAAACGAGTTTTTATAAGTGTTTGAATGAAGTGAAAATGAATTTCTTTAAAGAATGAAATTTATAGAATTATAAACGGTGAAGTTATAAATGAAATTTATAAATAGTAAGAATTATAAATTTGTGAAGTTATTTGAAGAATAGATTTGGTTAAATAAATGAATCTTATAAGTTATAAGATTTATGGTTTGGAAAGTCTTTAGAGGAACGATTTTGTAAAATAATCGTTTTATAAGTATTTAACTTATAATATGAACTTTTAGTTTATAATTGAGTTATAAACTGGAATAGGTTAATAAAAGAATTTATAAAAAGGAAGTTTTTATAAATAAATAGAAATGGAATTTATAAACGTTGTTTTATAAATTCGCAAATGACTTATTTTGATAAGTAAATTGTTGAAACCTATTAATGGAGTTATATTCACGTTTTTGAATAGTGAATAATTCTTTTAAATAAAATGTATAAAAGGATGAAATGTGTTAATGTAGTATATTCACGTTTTTGAATAGTGAATAAGATGTTAAAGAAATTGTTTTGAACGTGATATTTCAAATAGAATTAAAACGATCTAACGAATTTTTAATTGTGTTGAGATTCGAAACCATAGATTTCAACATTAATTGTTGAAATAGACGTTTTCGAGAAATGAAAAGGAAATAGTGGACTATAACACTGTTGTTATAGTAAATGATTTCCGAAAGGAAATGTTTTGTATAGTATTGGGATTTATATATCTATCTTAAAATTCGAATCCCTATACTAGTGATTTTGGGTTGTTGTAACGATGTTTTACGTAACATTCGTTTTGGCCCAAATAAATATGTTAAGAGAGTGATTTCTTTAAAAGAATGAAATATATACTTAATCTCGATTTAAGTATATTGAATATTTTCTAAGTGTTGAAAATAAATAAAATTTGTGAATTACTTATTAAATAAGTATGGAAATGTTTTCCAATATAAAGTGAATATTTTGGGAATTTATCTTTTTGAAGATAAATTGAAATGAATAATTGAAATCGTATATGCATGGATATTTTGGAATATAAATTCATTATGGAATTTATAAAAGAAAGTGGGATTGGTTTAGAAAAATAAATATTGATTTATTTTTGAAGTGTTGAAAATAATATATCTTGTAAAGATATTTTTGGAAAATAAATAATTTGGAAAATTATTTGGAAACTGGTGATGTGTGCATATCCATTGATAGTTCAATAACCGACTATCAATATTTCCCTTTGAATGGGTAATTGATGTGATTTGTTTGAATTTGAATGCCACACTTATTTTTGAATAAGCGCTCACTATTCGGGTTAACCGGGAAAGGACCATGGGGTCGTATAACCCATTCCGAATATGTGATACGTCGTTGTGAATTGCATTTGAAGATCGGTGTTGAAGACCGGATATTTGCGAGAGCGATAGGATGACCAGTCGATTGACTCTGCACCGAGTTGCTCCGGTATAGAGTTCTCCATATGTGATGGTGAATCCGATTAGGATTGTGAATATCCGGATTGCAAGGACTTCTTTGTAAGTGCCTTCGGTTTTGTTCGAGCCCGGAACAGACTTGTATGGATAGTATGTCTGACATTACAAATTGAGATATAAAGCCGATTTCTTTCAAATATATTTCTGTTGGTGGCGGAGAATTTATTCTTTTAGCTTAACACCCTTCTCTGAGACGTACGAGCTCAGAGGTTATGTAGTTGAATGTTATCAGCGATATATTCCCAATTTGGTAATGTGACATGCTGAGTGATGCTGAAATGATCATTGTGTTGATTATTTGTGATAGGATCATTTGTTTGATCGTCTATCCTGGTGATCATTTCTATGATCATTTGTTGACCCAAAGCATGGCTTTTGTATAAAGTATGTTTTTGTGGACGTGACTTCGTCGAGCCTCACACCCCGTGAATGGTCAAAAAAGGAAAGAAGCAGCAAGGTTATGAGGGGTGCGCCCTTTAGGATGTGTGCATTTCCTTCTGGAAAAGGGTGGTATCATGGTATGGAGCCCAGATACTTACTCATGTTGAAAACACTTTATGATTGTGTGAATTGATTGCGAGCGCTCGGTAAAAGGTCCCAAAGGACCGGGGGATGGCATATTCGGTCAGTTGTTACTCAGTTAGGGGTAACCCGGCCTTGTGTTGGTAGAGATCCGGTTTGGTTCTTGGGGATGTCCATCCAGAGGCATTCTCATGTGGCAATGGGAAGTTCCTTGGCCTGATCATTCGTTGGAAATCCAAAGAAACAATACGTGACTTGTACGGTATTAGTTGTAGAACCTGCTTCCTCAGGAGGTAGCTATAGTAGGCATAATATAATGGTACCTATGCTGGCTAAGATTTATATTCTACTTTCGAAATGAATTTCTTCTACACTATGCACTAATAATAATATCAAAATTGATTTGATTTTAATGCGTATCAAGCATCTTTGACTATCACAAGGAGAAATCTTCTCCAAGTCTGCGTTTGCATTGTGTGTGTGGCAGGAGGTCTTATGGTAGTCTCATTTTTAAAAGCATTGCGAATTGAATTTAAAAATATCTCTCTATTTTGATTTTAAAGTTAAATAAACTGTTTTAAGTTCTCACACCAGTCACATGACTGACTCGGAGTTTATTGTTTTCCTTCCTAAACTCTGGGTGCCCACCAATTTCCACACGGGCAGTTAAGAGTTAGGTTTATCAGGATATTCTGGATATTCTGGAGTTGCTGGAGGCAAGCTGGATGGCATGGCGTATTACTAGTTTATATAGTATTTCTTTTCCGCTGCACTGTTTGATGTTTGTTGTTGTTGTATACTCTGATGATATGATGTAATGAAATGAAATGTATAAAATGTAATAACTGATATAGTTCTTTGTTTAAAGATTATTCATTTATTATTATATGTTATTCCGCTGCGAATTGTGAGATTCTGATGTTGTTCTGTTGTTTTCTGTTCCGTTCTATGTTCTCTATTCTCTTTTCCTTCTATTTTAAAATTTTCTATCTTCTGTTTTCTCTTCCCTCTATTATCTATTTTCTCTCTTCTTCTCTCTTTTTCTTTTCTTAAATTCTTTTTAAAAACCCTAACTATTCGGTTTTTCGGCAACGAAAAATCGCGTGCGTTACATGTGGTATCAGAGCTTATGGTTAAGCGACAACCATGGTTCTGTTGGGTATTACTCATTAGAGATAGAGTCAGTAGTACTCTAGATTGAGTTTGAGTGTAATAATAGCTATGAGAGCGTATTTGTTAGTGAATATAAAATTATTTTATATTGTGATGATTGGTTTATTGAGTGGCATATGAACTTTCGTCAGCGTGGTCCGCAAGTCTATGCCGAAGGGGTTTCTAAACACTTGAATAGAACAATTCGGCACAGTATTGTTTTAAATTGGGTAAATGAAATAATTTTGCCTTGATTATATTTTATATATAAAGGAATAATTTTTCAGAATTATTAAAGTGTATATAAGTTGATTGTTTAGTTGTTTGAATAATCTAAATTAAAGAAAAATTGTATAAGTAAAGAATTATAAGATTTGAATTATAATTAAAGTGATTTACAATTGTGAAATAAACTTATATATATAAGAAGTGAAACTATATGAATATATTTATGAATATGAGTTGTAAATAAAAATGAATTTAATGTTAAATGGAAATATAACTTAAATTATGTTGAATGAAGTTGATATTAGTATCAAAATAAATTAATGAAGTTAAGTAATAAAAATGAACTTGAGTTATGTAAATGAAATTCAACTGTAGAAATTGAATTGAATTGAATGAATATAAGTGTAATTCATTAAAATCTAATGTTATTAGAAGTTGAAAAATTGAATGAAAATCAATTTAATTAAACCAATTGTAAGCAAAGGAATTTGGTTGCAATTGATATACATTGGTCGTATATAATTCATTAAGTATTAATGAAACTGAAAACTAAAGTAATTGAAATTCAATTGGAAGTTAAGTGAATCTTAAATAGAATTGAATTTGATTTGGAAGTGAACCAACTTGAATATGAATTAGTTAATATAAACTAATTGAAAATGAATGTTAGTAAGAACATCCAATGTAAATGAATCAAATGTGATTTAAATTGAAAACCAATTCATTGAATATTAAAGAGAATATGAATTTGTTGGATGATAGTTGGTTGATGTTTGCATTTGTTGCTTTTGTTTCAATTTCCATGTTCATATATATAGTTATTATGTTGCTATATGATGTATATCGATACTATTATCTATATGCATGATTCTCATGTTGTTTGTTGAGTGATTAGTAGGTGCGGATCGCGTTTGCTTCGCATTTGGAGCTCGCTTTCGCGCTATATTAGCCTTATATGCTCGCTAATAAAATATAAGGTACATATCTCGGATTAAATATCGTACTTTTACATTTTTTCCCTGCGGGATGCCTCATTACTTGATGAGATGTATATTTGTGATATATATACTGTCATTTTTTTTTTCGTATCGAGCCGCGCAAAGGAGACTATGGCGAATTTTTCCGAAAATTTAAGGCGTTAGAAAATTTTTGAGAAAATTGGAAATTTTTTGAAAACTTTAACTTTGATTTTGGAATTGAAAGTTAAACAATAGTAGTTGTTTTTGAAAAGATAACTAAGTATGATTTGAAAACTTAGTAAAGTATTATAAGAAGTTTAACTATGAATTTTGGGAAAATTAATAGATTCTGTAACTCTTTCTTACTTGTTAATTTCGAGGACGAAATTCTTTTAAGTGGGGAAGATTGTAACGACCCAGAATTTTTATTAATTAAAAATTTAATATTTAATTTATTTTAAATATTAATAAGTGAAATTATAAGTCGAATAAATTTTTATTTGAATTATTGGATTTAATTGAATAATTAAATCGATAATTTAATATGTTAAATTATGGAAATAATTGAAAATTGAGTTAAATATGATTGAAAATGATTTGTAAAATTTTATTTTATCATATTGAATTTAGAACGATATTTTAGAACTTTTAAAATCAATTTAAGAGTTAATTTGTGAAAATTGAATATTTTAATATTAAAATCGACTAGTGAAAATAGTCAATTTTTGAACAGTCTCAGAATTGAACGAAACCAGTTCCATTGGATCCGTAATAGTTAATTATTACCGGATTTCAAATTTTGTGTCAATCGGAGTTATCGTTTGATCGTGGCAGCTCGAAACGCATCGAATTATTTTTAATTTTAATTTGGCGAGTTAAAATAGCCATTTTTCAAAAAGTCTCGGATTTCGACGAAACCAGTTTCATCGGATCCGTAATGTGATATTATTGTAAGATTTCAAATTTCAAGTCAATTGGATTTACCGTTTGTCCGGTACGAATTAAAACGCCTAGAAATCGATTTAAATCGGTTTAATTTAAATTGAGCGTTTACAGCCATAACTCGCACAGATGTCCGAATTAGCTTTCGAAACCTGTTCCATTGTGTCCGGAACGCGGGGTAAACCTTAGAAACGCTGGTTACGACGCGTAAATCGGAGTTCGGAATTTCCGGATGAATAGTGTACGATTTTCTTCTATAAATAGAGACCCTTGCCTTCATAATTTAAAAAAAAATAACCCTAATAAAACCCTAGCCGCCGCCAGTAAAGAAATGTATGGCCGAAAATCACTCCACTTCCTCCCTCAATAACTCCAAATCCGTTCATCGATTCCAGAAATCTCCAACTACAAAAGTATAGAGCACGAAGAGCTCTATAATATCAACGGTCATGATTTGAAAAGACTTCACGGATCATCGGCAAAATCGCCTTGAAGTCAGGCCGTTCATCACGAAATTCGAGCCACATAAGGCGACCGAGCTCACCGTTCTTCTGGGCGTGGGTGGCTATGGGGGAGGCGCACGTGGTGGAGCTTCTTGATCGTGTCGAAGTGGTGTGTGGTTGATGAAAAATTTAACCCTAATCATGCTATTGGGTTCGGCTGTAAACGAGAGGAGAGGGAGCTATTTGCGTGTGTTAGGAAGAAGGGGGGGAGCCGTAGGATTTAGGTTGGAGGGTTATGATCTGGGTATGTAAAAAAAAAAAAATTAATTAAGGTTGTTGTAAATTATATAGTTTAAATCGTGTAAAACTTTGAAAATACATAACTTTATCATACGAGGTCGAAAAAATGCAAACCCAGTTGCGTTGGAATCGTATGGACGAGCACTACGCGATGGAGTTGGATTGGAGTCGTTTGGAGTTAGTGAGAATTTTGGATAAAATTAAACGTCCGTTTAATTTTATTCGAAATAAATCGCTAAAACGAAATTGAAATCAAGGTGAGAACTTCTCACTCAATCGAATCAGTTTCGATTTTATTTTAGATAGTTAGATTTAAAATATTTGAATGCATGTTTGAATGTTGATTGATATCTATTGATTGTCAAAATAGACATTATACGCCGTTAGTAAGCGGATGTTATTTATTAAAAACATATACCGCGAATATTTCATAAACAGTGAAATTGGTATTATATATAATAGCAATATATATATATTGGCATATGTATATATTGGAGTTATTGATTTCCCGCATTTTTTGTTTAGCGGATGAGACCCTATTGCGCCGTTATTAAGCGGATAATATTTAAATCCCATATACCGCGATAATTTCATACTGGAGCGAAATTGGTATTGTGCTAATGTTTGTGGATGCAGAAAAACAGGTTGGAGGGATCCAACTGGATTCCTCAACAGTATTTATTTGATTTCAAATATTTTGATATTTGATGGATTATCATATCGATATATGATATCGTTGTTGTCGTGATTGACTATTTGGTGTGTAGCATCATTGGACCAAATTTGGAATTTTAAAATGATTTATAAAGTGATTTTTTGAAAATATACTATATGTTTGGAAATTGATCCATTTTAAATAAATAAACGTTATAATTTTTAAAGTTATAAAAATTATGATTTTTGGGAAATATAGTTAAAAACTGATTTTTGAGAATATAATGTCAATGATTTTATAAAATAGTTTAATCGGGATTTTAGGATTTATTATAAAAAGTTTAAATATAGGATTTATAAAACTTAATTATTTTATAAATCAAGAGAATGATGAAGTTTTTAAAGGAGTTTAAAGACGTTTTAAAAGAATAATATAAATTGATTTATATTAAGAGATTTATAAATGGATATTTATAAATTAAGATATTGAAATTATAAAACGAGTTTTTATAAGTGTTTGAATGAAGTGAAAATGAATTTCATTAAAGAATGAAATTTATAGAATTATAAACGGTGAAGTTATAAATGAAATTTATAAATAGTAAGAATTATAAATTTGTGAAGTTATTTGAAGAATAGATTTGGTTAAATAAATGAATCTTATAAGTTATAAGATTTATGGTTTGGAAAGTCTTTAGAGGAACGATTTTGTAAAATAATCGTTTTATAAGTATTTAACTTATAATATGAACTTTTAGTTTATAATTGAGTTATAAACTGGAATAGGTTAATAAAAGAATTTATAAAAAGGAAGTTTTTATAAATAAATAGAAATGGAATTTATAAACGTTGTTTTATAAATTCGCAAATGACTTATTTTGATAAGTAAATTGTTGAAACCTATTAATGGAGTTATATTCACGTTTTTGAATAGTGAATAATTCTTTTAAATAAAATGTATAAAAGGATGAATTGTGTTAATGTAGTATATTCACGCTTTTGAATAGTGAATAAGATGTTAAAGAAATTGTTTTGAACGTGATATTTCAAATAGAATTAAAACGATCTAACGAAGTTTTAATTGTGTTGAGATTCGAAACCATAGATTTCAACATTAATTGTTGAAATAGACGTTTTCGAGAAATGAAAAGGAAATAGTGGACTATAACACTGTTGTTATAGTAAATGATTTCCGAAAGGAAATGTTTTGTATAGTATTGGGATTTATATATCTATCTTAAAATTCGAATCCCTATACTAGTGATTTTGGGTTGTTGTAACGATGTTTTACGTAACATTCGTTTTGGCCCAAATAAATATGTTAAGAGAGTGATTTCTTTAAAAGAATGAAATATATACTTAATCTCGATTTAAGTATATTGAATATTTTCTAAGTGTTGAAAATAAATAAAATTTGTGAATTACTTATTAAATAAGTATGGAAATGTTTTCCAATATAAAGTGAATATTTTGGGAATTTATCTTTTTGAAGATAAATTGAAATGAATAATTGAAATCGTATATGCATGGATATTTTGGAATATAAATTCATTATGGAATTTATAAAAGAAAGTGGGATTGGTTTAGAAAAATAAATATTGATTTATTTTTGAAGTGTTGAAAATAATATATCTTGTAAAGATATTTTTGGAAAATAAATAATTTGGAAAATTATTTGGAAACTGGTGATGTGTGCATATCCATTGATAGTTCAATAACCGACTATCAATATTTCCCTTTGAATGGGTAATTGATGTGATTTGTTTGAATTTGAATGCCACACTTATTTTTGAATAAGCGCTCACTATTCGGGTTAACCGGGAAAGGACCACGGGGTCGTATAACCCATTCCGAATATGTGATACGTCGTTGTGAATTGCATTTGAAGATCGGTGTTGAAGACCGGATATTTGCGAGAGCGATAGGATGACCTGTCGATTGGCTCTGCACCGAGTTGCTCCGGTATAGAGTTCTCCATATGTGATGGTGAATCCGATCAGGATTGTGAATATCCGGATTGCAAGGACTTCTTTGTAAGTGCCTTCGGTTTTGTTCGAGCCCGGAATAGACTTGTATGGATAGTATGTCTGACATTACAAATTGAGATATAAAGCCGATTTCTTTCAAATATATTTCTGTTGGTGGCGGAGAATTTATTCTTTTAGCTTAACACCCTTCTCTGAGACGTACGAGATCAGAGGTTATGTAGTTGAATGTTATCAGCGATATATTCCCAATTTGGTAATGTGACATGCTGAGTGATGCTGAAATGATCATTGTGTTGATTATTTGTGATAGGATCATTTGTTTGATCGTCTATCCTGGTGATCATTTCTATGATCATTTGTTGACCCAAAGCATGACTTTTGTATAAAGTATGTTTTTGTGGACGTGACTTCGTCGAGCCTCACACCCCGTGAATGGTCAAAACAGGAAAGAAGCAGCAAGGTTACGAGGGGTAACGCCCTTTAGGATGTGTGCATTTCCTTCTGGGAAAGGGTGGTATCATGGTATGGAGCCCAGATACTTACTCATGTTGAAAACACTTTATGATTGTGTGAATTGATTGCGAGCGCTCGGTAAAAGGTCCCAAAGGACCGGGGGATGGCATATTCGGTCAGTTGTTACTCAGTTAGGGGTAACCCGGCCTTGTGTTGGTAGAGATCCGGTTTGGTTCTCGGGGATGTCCATCCAGAGGCATTCTCATGTGGCAATGGGAAGTTCCTTGGCCTGACCATTCGTTGGAAATCCAAAGAAACAATACGTGACTTGTACGGTATTAGTTGTAGAACCTGCTTCCTCAGGAGGTAGCTATAGTAGGCATAATATAATGGTACCTATGCTGGCTAAGATTTATATTCTACTTTCGAAATGAATTTCTTCTACACTATGCACTAATAATAATATCAAAATTGATTTGATTTTAATGCGTATCAAGCATCTTTGACTATCACAAGGAGAAATCTTCTCTAAGTCTGCGTTTGCATTGTGTGTGTGGCAGGAGGTCTTATGGTAGTCTCATTTTTAAAAGCATTGCGAATTGAATTTAAAAATATCTCTCTATTTTGATTTTAAAGTTAAATAAACTGTTTTAAGTTCTCACACCAGTCACATGACTGACTCGGAGTTTATTGTTTTCCTTCCTAAACTCTGGGTGCCCACCAATTTCCACACGGGCAGTTAAGAGTTAGGTTTATCAGGATATTCGGGATATTCTGGAGTTGCTGGAGGCAAGCTGGATGGCATGGCGTATTACTAGTTTATATAGTATTTCTTTTCCGCTGCACTGTTTGATGTTTGTTGTTGTTGTATACTCTGATGATATGATGTAATGAAATGAAATGTATAAAATGTAATAACTGATATAGTTCTTTGTTTAAAGATTATTCATTTATTATTATATGTTATTCCGCTGCGAATTGTGAGATTCTGATGTTGTTCTGTTGTTTTCTGTTCCGTTCTATGTTCTCTATTCTCTTTTCCTTCTATTTTAAAATTTTCTATCTTCTGTTTTCTCTTCCCTCTATTATCTATTTTCTCTCTTCTTCTCTCTTTTTCTTTTCTTAAATTCTTTTTAAAAACCCTAACTATTCGGTTTTTCGGCAACGAAAAATCGCGTGCGTTACAGAAACTATCCTATTCATTTCTACACATTACAATGGTCTCAAAAGTATTCATATACTTATCTCGACGGTATAAGTATATTCACAAAGAAATAACAAGTTTTACTCACTTAAAACACGGTCGAAGAAGTTAAAAACAAATGTCACTCAAAAATTGTTACTATAAACCTCTTCTCTCTTTTATACTTCAAAACTTATACTTTTTTTATCTTTTTCCGAAGGTTCCATACTTGTTATTATCTTTAGAATTACATTTTTAAAGATCTAAGAATTTCCCAAAACCATTTAACAATACCTTACAACTTTAAATTATCATTCAAGGATTTAAAAACAAGTTGTTACTAAAACATTGTTTACAACGAATCCAAAACACTTCCTAATTAATCATTTTCTTTAAAAATTCTCTTTTAAAGATTATATTCCTTTCATGCGGCTTTAAGGCAATTATTATTCAAACAATGTCGCAACAACCCAAAGTCAACCCCTTTATAATTATCTCTTAAATACATTCTCTTTTAAAAGATCCAATTATATCCCAAATTTGACAAGTTGGTACTTTTACTTGACTTTACAAAATTATTTACTATAACTTAAGTGTTATAATCTAATCCTTTCTTTATCTCTTCATTTGAGACTTAACTTACTTTTCGAAGTTTGCATAAACAATTTAGAATACTAAAATCAATTCAAAGGACATTACTTTTCGTAAACTTTAAAATACTTTAATAAAATATTTAACCAATTTTCTTAAAATTATTTATATTTAAAAATACTTAAAAATACTTATATCCGGGCTTAAAATTTCTTATTTTATACTTTAATAAAAATAATAAAAACCAACTTTATGATTTAAAATCGTTTATTAAAAGTCCATAAGTAACTTCGGCAATAGATTAAACCTTTGTATTTTCCCGGTATTGAAAGCATGAAGAAGCCTTAACATGTCTTTCAACGTTAACTATAAATCGCCGAACATAAAACGATTTCAAAGTGCATCTATAGTGACCTTTTCGCTTCAACTATCACAACTTCCATTCATGATTTCTATAACTTCCCTAACCAATTCCTTTATGTCAAGCACAACCAAACATGCGTATAGAACTATCCAGTGTATATTCATAATATATTCACATTAACCAATATAATAAGTGTTAAATACAAGGGATTTCAAATGCGTTTATAGCAACAATTTCATTTGAAAAATTCATACACAATTTTCAATATATCAAATATGTAAACAAGTAGTCTGCGCCATGATACATGTCATAGATGATTAAAAGAGTGATTTCACTACATAATAATGTTGCTACTTGTTTTAAAAAGCAAGAAGGAATCTAAAAGTAATAACTTGCATTTTTCATTATACTATTTATATTTTAATACAACAATAATTATATACATAACAATATACAATCAACTGGTGAGTAAACTCACCTAAGCCTAAACCTATCCTAGACGTAGATAATCTCGATAGGAGTGCAAAGGCAAAAACGGATAACGGTTGAATCTCGTATGCAAATGTTACGATTTATATGAGAAATTGGATTTAAACTTAATTTAAAAATATAATTAAACACCCCCACTTGACTTACTTACCTCAAATCTTTTTATAAATCATCTTCCCCAAAAAACATTCCTTGTATATGCACATCCAACCCAATCCATCCTCTACCCATCCATGCATACCCCTTGCCGAAGCTACGGACCATGAAACGATGAACGACCACCACACACGAGCTCCACTTCCGACGAGCTTGGCCATGGATCCAACAATTTTAGGATCATCCCTACCACCATAAATCCGACTTGTAGCCTTCACTTTGCCTCCCCACTGTCGCATTTTGCATCGGCCATCTTAAGCACTAACAACCACCATCGATCGACCTTTTTTCACACCTCGAGTCCATTATCATGCTAGAAATTACCTCTGGCCACCTTAATCAAAAAGCAACCGAGCTTCCTTCCCATCAACATGTCAGGTTGCGAAAAACATTCGAGAGTCGTACGCCTTCTGAACATCAATGCAAACTCTTCTTCACCCAACAGTCCCAAATCCAACCTCTCCATAGCCTATCTCCCCTTTAATCACCCTTAAACCCAAACCTAGGCATGGTTGTACATAATCGATCATCATCAACCACTTCCATTTCCCTATCAATACACACCAACTCGAAGCCCTCGCCTCTATGAAGCCAATGGATCCAGATTGTCGAATTTTGGCTAGGGAAGCTCTGTGAACAGATGAATTTAAATGATGGTTATGTATTTGATTTACCGTAAATAGAAAAGTGAGGGGAAGAGAAATGATGAAATGGGTTTAAAGGTGGGGAGTATTTATAGGAAAATAAGTAATATATTAAATTCTCTTGATAAAATCGTCGAACGATCCGAGCTCGTACGTCACATTGGACGTCCAATCGCCACGAAACTCGTCGGTGCACAACAACTCGATATTCCGGTCCCCATGACGTTGGTTTTGTCAAATTCAAGACAGTGCCTCGGGATGATAATTTCACATGTTAATTAAAAAAAGTAGTATCAAAACCAGTTTAATCCCATTTAATTCTATATTAAAAGTTTACCATCATCATTCTTATTTAAATAGAATTTAAATAAGCTTTCGATCATTTTTATTCGTAATAAATCCACGGTTTAAATATTTTATATAATTCCAATATTTAATTATAAAACATTCAAAATTTTGGGTCTTTACATTCCTTCCTCCTGAAAGAATTTCGTCCTTGAAATATTGACACGGGTGATAAAATGAACAATCACACATCAATATCTAACGACATTACAATCACTGGCAACCAATGAAACGATCACACAATAATAATACATAGTACTACAACCTATAGCAACCATAGCTTATGGTTTACCCAGGTTCAAAAACTTTCTCATTGCATAAGGAGATAAATAACCTACTAAGCGTATCTTACGCTAAACAGCCTCAGGTTATTACTTAGTCGATCACTCATGCTACCCCAAACGATTCGAAAAGTCATTTCCCAACTTTCCACTGGCCAACAAACACAATATATAATTATACTAAAGACCATATGATACACACACACACACACACACACACATATATATATATATATATATATATATATATATATATATATATATAATCGGTACACAATATCCATCCGATCACTTGCTCGATCACATAAATTTCATTTCTGAACTAGTATATCTCACTTGGCATATCTAATGGGGACTCTGATCAAGTTTCTTTATTAGAAAGTTATGTTCTCCTTACATAGCCATATACTATGAAAGAATATTCAGGATCATGTCAAAAATCTATATCAAATGTTCCTCGTCGAGAATCGAGTGAAAAATCCTAACTCGAACCGATGAAAATCACCTTGAAATTATATACTCAAATCCTGGACCAAGAACTGGTATGCAAATAAAGTGATTAATGTACACTTACATACTTTATTCTAATTGGTTACTTACCTGCACCAATTTTATTATTTTAAATTCACATTCATTTTCCATATAATATTCCTCATTTAATACTAACATCATTTATGAATCATTTCATAAAACTCTACTTCAAGTTATTAAGCATTATATAACTTAATTTCATACTCGTATAATACTTCACTACATTCTAAGAGTACATACAAAAACATCCAATTCATTTTACTTAATAAGTATGTTTAACAATTTAAAACTCGTTTTAAATTCTACTATCTTTTCGATTCAAGCGTTATATAAAACTTGACTTTTATAAACACTTAGCTTCGAACTCTTATATCAATTTGGAAGTTTCTGACGATCCAAAATCGCCTAATATACCGTTTTATCCAAATAATTGGAAACTACTAATTAGCGTATCAAATAAGATGCACAACCAAACTCCCTAATATAACCTTTTGTGGATCAACTCAAGAACTAAACATGGGTTTCATTTCAATAATTCTGAGATAATATAGACATATAAAATTTTGTACATCAACTCATACTTTTAGGATTTCAATCAAAATCTGTTTACCAAAACAACTATTGAAGCATCCCTCACTTTGAAACTCGAAAATGAACGCTGTTGATGTTGTAATCATCACCATAATTATTTTCCAACAAAAAAGTGAGTTCAATACTTCCAAACCATACTTTTGGTATTCAACCACAATCATTTCAAAGTGGTACCAAATAGTTCGTAATATCGTTATTAAATACTATCAGTTTAAATCCTTCTTATTTATATACAATATTTATAGACCATACTAATACAAAATCACTTTCTTGTATAAAACCATTTCACTAATGTTTATTTGTAAAATAATTTCTTTTCCAAAGTCTATAATAATCAACTTTTACTAAAATTTAAATTTTGAACCCAACATTATCGCCGAACGGCTTATAGTCAAACTATAAAATTAAATTCACAAGCTATTTGTTTCAATGTCCCCACAAGTTACTATCTACCCAACCCATGTTGTGAAATGGTAAAAATTAAAGTGTTCATAAACTGGTTGAGCACAATTAATCAAACAATAAAAGATAATAATCGAATATTATCATTTCCTAGCAAAAAAACAATGTAAATAACTGCATCAATCTTTTTTATAATTATTCTTTTATATGTAAAATATAATCCTAGGTAAAATTATTTCATTTACCAATTTCAAAAATTGTATAATGTTAGTTTGTCTTGTTCAAGTGTTTAGAGATCTCTACCAATAACGATAACAACTCATATTGACCAAAATCCACAATTCACTCAACAGACCGATCAATATGATGCAAAACATTGTTATAACAGTAACAAGTGCGCACTCACACACACACACATACATATATATATATATATATATATATATATATATATATATATAATACACTCAACTCAAAATAAGGCATTCCGTTACCCTATCTCTCAGTGAGTTATACTTACCAAATCCAAGAATCTTGCTTAACCTTCAGCTCTGATACCACATGCAATGGCCGGCCTTTTCAACCCCTTAATGTCGATGCTAATACATCAATGATACATACGCTGAGAACCCAAATGCCGAGAAGACAGAAGGTTAGGGTAAAAGAAAAGGAAATAGAACATGAAACAAGAACACAATATCAGGATATCACATGTAGAACGATAATATACAATATCTCAAAAGGTCTTTACCAAAAGTAAAACTTTGATATACATACATCAATCATAGTAAACTAACCTATCATCAACCTAGACAGTTATAACAGCCCATCCTCACAAACTTGACAAATACAAAACAAGTAATGCGATGAAAATTAAATAAGGTAGGAATGAAAGTCTATATGATGGATCATGTAGTGTATATATGCAAGTATATGAGACTAACTATATGATGTAACTGATATAAAATTAGTCTAGTAAAATATAAACTAAGCGCACCAGGATTTTATACTTGTTCGGACCTTCCGTCTTATGTCCAGTCCCGAAGCTTCTTTTCGGAATTCGACTTTCAAACATCCTCTCTTCTCCCGAAGGAATAGGCTTGGTTACAAAAGCTTGTTCTTGTCAAGTGTGTGTTCTATAACACAAATATTGACTATTGAGTACAAATGCTTCCAATATATATATCTAGAGGATATTGATTGAAGTGTTATGTATATATGGAAGAGCGGAAGACAAATGTATGATTGCTAGAGATCAAGAATATATCAGAGCATAAGAGTAAAGAGCACAAGTAAGTAAGGTGAAAAATTCTCTTGGATTCTTGATGCTATTTATAGCGGTAGAGAGATTCCTTGAGTAGTTGCATCCATTAGCAAGTGTTCTATGGTCGCTTCTGATGGTGATGAAGAGTTGCAGCGAAGAGAAGCGAAAGTGTCTTTTCAATTGTGGAAGTTGTAATTTAAATATCAATACCCGAGTTCAGTTTTAGACGTCTGGAATAAGTCTCAGACGTCCGGCTCTATATTTTTTTTGTATATAGTAGCTTTTCAGACGTCTGAGTTCATTAACCAAACGTCTGATTCTGTCTGGTTTGTGATACAGAAGATTTATTCAAACGTCTGGCTAGTGCACCCAGACGTCTGATCTTGTGCATGTTGCTTTTCTTGTGCCTGTGTCAATGCTCTTCTGATTCTATAGACTTATAGCCTCTTGATACATTCTTTGAGTCTTGTTCTTGTCTCTTTAGTGATGTTACTTTAGCAATTACCTGTGAGTAGAAATATATATGCATATTCGATTTCCATTGTATAGTCGTCATCGTCGAAACCATAGAATTGATTTCCTAACTATCTCCCCTTTTTGATGATGACAACTATTCAATGTACTTATATATAAATTATAAATCTCCCCCTGAATATGTGCTTATTCTTAATGTTTTATAATGATACTTATATTTCTCTCCCTTTGGCATTATCAAAAAGAATTATAAATAATTTAATCAATCGTCAAACACAAAAGGAAAATTTCATTAATAATTCGAAAGTGATTGCATACATAGATTTTGTCAAAATTACAAAAGTTGATATCCCAAAATCCTAAAATCTATGATTCCTAAAATCTATGATTCCTTTGGAGAAGCTTTATCTTGATCATTTTCCTTTGTTTCTTCTTTTTCAGAAGTGCTAGCCTTTGTAGGAGATGTCAAGGCTTGCTTGAGAGGTTCATCCTCAGAAAGTTTGGAATGTTTTGCAGGAGGAGAAGGTAATGGGGTTGGCCAATCTTCAGAAGGTGGTGTTGGACCGCGAACCCGTTGTAGTACCTCTTTGAGAACCAATAAGACAGTTGAAAGAGATTCTTCAACTGTGGTTAGGCGTGTAGCAAATGATGTTTCGAAGTCGTCAATCCGCTTAGCCAAAAGTATTTGATTTTGAGATAATATATGTTGATTTCTAAGGGTGAGATCTCGAACATTTTCATTTGGATTTGTATCCGTTCGAGTCTCTATAATCTCATCCTGTCCTTGATAATTAAATGTTGGAGGAGGTGGAGTTGCTTCTCGATGTTATTCTTCCTCTTGAGATGGTTCATTGTATGGTTGAGGCAGAGGCTCAACTTGTCTAAATTGACGATTGTGCATCCAATCTTCGAAGGATATAAACTCTGGGGCAATCTCAGGTAGGTGCATAAGTGAGAAAAATTTGGTGGAAGCATATTTTGGTGAGATTTCTTCATTGGTTGATGGGTAGGACAGGATGTTATGTGCACGAAGAAGTCTCATAATATATGTTGGGTAAATAATTGATGGCCGTGATCGAGTCCAAAAATGTTTGAGCTCGTCGAAGATGAATTTGGCCCAATCTACCCTTATCCCACAAATAGCGCTTATAGGGCTTTGTGCTCTAACTCGGTTATTTGCTCGTTGTCAGAACCCATTTTTCCATACCAAATTAAACCGAACTTGAACCACTCTTGTCCGTTAAGTCGTACGGAAAGACGGATAATGAAAGAAAGAAAGAAGATAGAAATAGAAAGAAGATAGAAGAAAAAGAACAAATCAGAATCTCACAGCGGAACGAATATATAATATGAACAATCTTTACATGAAACCAAATCAGTTACCTTTATATACATCATATACAAGTTTTACATCAGAATTACAACCATACAAATCAGACAGTTATATCAATTCTATCCTTACAATCAAAATCACACGACCAAAGGATTACATATAACAATTACGAGAATACGTCTCCCGATCCAGCTCTTCCTTCTGAAGCTTCTCCTCTTCCAGTTAAACCTGGAAATATGCTCGGTCTGACCCGAGCATATAGGAAAACACCAAAGCCCAGGTCAGTCTGGTATACCAGCGTGAGAAAACACAATCATCTTGATTATTAAATTTTGAAAATTACTTTTGAAAACAAAAGCATCTCGTAAGACCACGCCACAAATAAACATGTCGGGTTTTTACCTTACGATAGCTAAAACATTTTTATGAAATCTTCTGATATTGTAATAGGGTCTATATACAAATACTGAATAAGATAGCCGAAATTGTTACATGATTAAATTCCAGCTACTAGCCACAGAGTGGGTAATACAAACAAAACTCGTACAAGGCACGTAGGAAGAATGGATTTCCAACTAATGACTAGGCACTGGGGTACCACCTGTCACAGTACGTGGTCTAGATCACAGTACCGAGGAGTACGCCCGCTCCACTGCAACACAAGACCGGAACCATCCCTTACTGGACAGTTCCAAATAAGATCACCCCACGGTTGGGATCAACAACCGCACTACTAAGCCAAAATAAAAAGGGACATCTAGACAGGGATGACCTTACTCTCAAGTGGGGGCTACCCACGAAGCCTTGCTGAATAACCCCTGATTTTAAGTCATTCCCGGTTGATGAGGCTCGAGGCTAAGCGTTACCTTTTTAGAACATATCCCTTAGAATGCTCATCGTCCACCTGACGATGTTCTGAAAGCATTCGTCCATACAAGTCCGTTCCGGGTTCGAACGGAGCCGAAGGCACTATTCCTACTACACCCATTTTGGAATCATCCTCAGGATTAGTAGCGAGTAGCCCTTGCACTTCACTGCTCTATCTTCGACTTCCAAACTCTTGTCTTCATCCCGAAAACGTATTGTTGGATCGAAGTGGTTTTCGAATTTCAAACCCGATCTCGGTCTCTTCGTAACAACGTTCGCTATTTCCCGGTCAACTCAACCCCGGTTCTTTAGGAAATACTCCGATGAAATACAAGATCGGAGTTCATCTCCTAACCGTTACTATACGGGTCTCCTTAATTCGTCCTAGAGAACAAACGAGTTTATACGTACGGTATAGCACCTCGATCGGTAACCGTACCATAAAATTCACGAGTCTCTTCTAGATATTTCCAAAGTCAGGTTTTGTCCAATTTTGATAATCGGTTATTTAACTTCAAAGCAATCAATCAATACATAAAGTTATTTCCCTTTTCAACCGTTAAACCTTGTCCATCTTTAAAAATATAAGTGAATTATCATTTATTTAAGAAAACTTGTTTCATTTGAAATATATATATATATATATATATATAACTATTTCCTTCCAAAACATACTTCTAAATTTACAATATTATTTCAAGTTAAGTAGATAAAATATTCTTTATAAAGATTATTATAATTATTTAAACTACCTTTATTAATGGGAAATTTTAATTAAAGAAAATAACTTAAATATTAATAAAAATTGTTCTTTAAAGTATCTTTACAAAATGAGTTAATACTTGAAACAATTTAAAAATTATAACTAAAAAGATTGTAAAGGAAGAAATAAATAACTACTTTAAATATTCCAAATATTGATAAATCTTAAAAACATTTCTAAAAATAATATTATTATATTACTTTATTTTAAAAACAAACTAATTTCATAAGTAAATTCAAATCGAACGAGGCTTATCAGTCCAAACGGTACTTATCAATTCACAGTTCATAATTCACAATCTCAGATATTCAAACAATCCATTACCATGGATCGATTCACCATATATTCTCAATAATTAACAGGCACATAACAGATATATGCAATTACAACAGATTAGAGATTTATCATTACCAGAATAATCATTCAACCCAATCCAGCCAATGGCTTACACCCTATACAACAATTATATCAATATACAGCGGAATGGTGTCAGTTTCCGCCGTCACAAAGTCATTTAGTTTAAATGATCTAAATAAGTGAAATCAATAAATTGGCACTATCAGTTTGACCATAAGTTTATTAAATGGCATTCATTCCCGATTGACAAACTAGATCCTATCTAAACAAGCTTATACAATCTCACATATCAACTTTACAATGGATCATATGACGACATAACATTCGTCGATACAAACCATTCATTTCATAACTTTTTATTTATGAAATAATTAAATTAAAATATAACTTAAAAACTTGAATTCTCTTCCAATTATAAGTAATTATTCCCCTTTATTATTTCAATCAAATTTCATTTTTAAATTAATCATTCTTGATTAATTATTTCCTAATTACATTCAGTAATTACTTTTAATTAATTATACAAATTAATTACTTTAACCATTACAGCAATTAAACCTCAATTGCTAAATTAATTACGTAATTCCTTAATTAATTATAATTAATTATTTGATTTCTTATTTAATTAGTTATAATTAATTATTTCTTCACTAATCAACTCATTATTCCCCCACTAATTATTATAAATTAAAATGTCTTTAAGCACTAGATTAATTGAAAACCCAATTATAATGATTTTCTAAACTCATTTTTACTTTACTTAATTTATGCGATACCCCAAAACAATCCCATAACAACTCTCGAGTGCAATAAGCTAAACGACGAAGCAATCACCACTGACGAACTCAAATTTGTGCTTCAGGCCGAAAATTCCCAGACCACAAACTCACGCAACCCCCACAAATCCAACAACTGCTTCGATAATCATCCACAATGACTAACATCAACCTCCACTATCGAATGCTGACACATGCAGCGACCTATAAGCCAATTTGCAGAACTTCCGGTCCCCCCTTGCTCCTTAAACCCTCTGCGTCGTTCACAGTACATCGCCCTTCACTTAAACCCTAAAATCCCTATGCGCACAAAATCAAAAACAAAATCGCGAATTCTGCCACGGTCATCGCTTTCACCTCGTCTTCCAGCACCTACTTATCCAAGCCGCACCACCCCTCGACGAAGAGTTCGCCAGAAATTAATTTTTAAACCGAAACAGTTCAACTTCACATATCTCACAATTTAAGTGATTAAAGATCACGATTCAAGCACCAAAACTCCTATTTTTATTAGCGAATCTAACATGCATGGTTGAAACTTCGATTTAAACATTTTGAATTTTCATAAAAATTTGATTTTTACAGTAAAATTCAAAGCATATGCACTATACAACATAAAATTTTAAATAATAAATTTTAACTTAAAACATTCTAGTAAATAAACATACTTGCAGTTCACAACATCTTCAAATTCAAGCTAGATCGACGGATTGGGGATTTTAAAAGTAAAGTTAAACATACTTTTACTGAATAGAGCATGCATGCAATTCTAAGATGAAGTTTAAGTTTTCTCACCTTAAACATCTGATTCTAGCTCCCCTTAAACTTGGAATTTGAATTTTTAAAAGCTTGTAATCTTGACTTGCTTCCAGGAAATTGGGTTCTTCAAGAGCTTGCTACAAGATCTTCTTTTAAAAGCCCTTCCAGATTTTGATTACAGAGTAAATTTTAACTTGCAGAATTGTTCCCAAGTGCTGCCATTCCTTTGTTTATGTTTTGATATTTTTCTTTAAAAATGAACTGTGTTCTTTTCAAAAGCTACTGATAATATATTTATAGTTGTAATTTCTCAATATGAATGTTGAACAAAGATACCCTTTAAAGGCTGAAGTAGTATTTTTTTTAAACAAAGAAAATATTTGAAAGGAAACATTCATGATTATGTTGGATTCCATTTCCTTAAATGCCAAGTGTGAATGTGATTGTCACTTTTAAATTTTAAACAGAATAAAAACTTAATTAAATATGACTTAAAGCATGTATTCCTCTTTATTTTAAAATAAAGATGAGGCATAATTCAACTAAAATAACCCCTCTTTTTTAATTATATTTTTAATAAGTGATTTGTTACTTTAAACCAAACGAAATAAAACAACAAATTTTATTTTAATATAATTTATATAAAATGAAATTTGAAAAAAAAATAAAAATAAAAATCTATACCATAGATTAAATCTTAAAATAAACCAAGTCACTCCCCCTATATAATATAAATATATATATAACTTCAAACAACTAAGTTTCATCAATATTTATGTATAAATATTTTTCTTATTTATTTATGTGATTTTTATACATATTAATCTATAACATTTCTCTCAAAAAACAATTATAAATTTTCTTTTTAATATATCATTCTATATATGAAAATAATGAATTCACAAAAAAAAAATTAAATTCTTATTATATCCCAACCTTAGAATAAATATATACTTATCCTTGAAATAATAACATACATTAAATCTAAACAACATATACAAATTTTACTTTGAAACAATATATATATTTAAGAAATTTATTTAAATCAACTCCAAAATTTAATGTAGTTTTTAAAACCCATGTTGTATTGTTTTTAGAAGAAATAAATTTTATATAATAATAAATCACTGATTAATACAAGTATTGTATATCAAATACAATATTATTGAATATTATAAATAATATTTACAACTCGGGATGTCCAAAATCCCGGGTCGTTACATACCTTCCCCCTTAAAAAGAATTTCGTCCTCGAAATTCCATAGTTATGCTAGTAAAAATTATTTACTCACAATAAACAGATCAATAACAACCCAAACTAAAGTGGTAAACACAAAGATTCACATAGTATACCAAAATATACATTATATTAAGCACTTTTCAAAACATTCCTATAAATGTTATCACCACCATCCATATAAATACACTGACATGTACCACCCTACCAAACACTTAATCATCCATGGGTTCCAAAGGTCAGAACACAAACAAAAACTATAAACACAAAAAGGAGAAAACATTCTAACTCCAACTACGGACTCTCTGTATCGGAGCCCTCCCTCTCAGGTCCCGATAACTCTCTAACCTCTCTACCATCATCAGGATCCTGAACTACTTCCGGATTAGGTCCACCAGCAACTGGTCCCCTAGCAGCTTCAACTATATTCCAAAGGAAGGCATCATCGACTTCAGAATCGAAATCTTCTTCTACCTCGAATTCCTCCTCATCATTGAATTCCTCCTCTTCTTCGACCTCAAATTCTTCTTCGTCATCGAAGTCTTCCTCTGGTTCTTCCTGATAAGGCTGAGGCTGCGGCTGCGGCTGAGGCTGAGGCTGAGGCCGAGGCTGCGGCTGCGGCTGTGGCTGCGGCTGAGGCTGTGGTTGTGGCTGTGGCTGTTCAGCCGGCTCTCCAGATGCTTCTGGCTCTTCCTCATACAAAGGTGGCTCATAAAGTTCTGCCCTAATCCTTCTGACCTCGTCCAAATTACCCTCCCTTCTGGCTCGGGCCAAAGCTCCCCCACGATGGACAAAATGGGTTCTCTATAATTAAAACCAAGTATAGAAATGAGACCATAAGGTTTAGAACTCTATAAGTTAAGAAGTTCATCAAAGTTTTATACCCCCAATTTATTCTATCACTTTGAATTCTCATTATCCAGGATTTTATAAATCCATCCTTTCAAAATAATCCAAGTATATATATTTTTGAAAAGTAATTATAGGTTGAAAAATATTCGCACACATCCATAATTGTTAATCACTTTTGATTAACTCCATTTAGTAATTAACTATCTTTAGTTACTTCACCAAAATAAATTAAACACTCATTATTAATTATCTCAAATTAATCCTTTGATTAATCTACATAGTAATTATACTCAAATTACTTTTATCAACAAATTACTTACATTAATTACATACAGTAATTAACCATTAATTACTTCTCTAAGTAATTTCTCTTCATTAAATTACATTGAGTAATTATCATCAAATGATTATTCTAAATTAATCAAACCGAACTAATTAACTTAATCAAATCAAATTAAACTTAAGTAGTTACAATAAGTAATTAATTCCTTAATTACCTCCATAAGTAATTATACTTAATAATTTACACAAATGATTATCTTTAAATTAATTAATCTAATTAATAATTAAAATTAATCACATTATTCAAGCATCACATAATTCCTAGTTAATGACCATCACAATAGCTATTAACAATTCTTTTTAATTGTTATTTATCTCTAATCACTGAATTAACTAAGTGTTAATTGTATCCCAAATAATCTTTAATTACTTGGTTAATTAATTTTATTTTTAAAGAGTGGAAAATTTTACAAAAATTTACTGGTTCAAAACTTTTCAAATATCAATTTAAGAGTTTTCCAAATTTCTCTTGTAAATAAAACTTATTAAGTATACATTTTCCAAGATTCAAATTATAAAGGGTTCTATTCTAAGGGTATATTCTAGTAAAAAGGACAATCCAATGCATATACTTAAGGTTGTTAGCTAAGACCACAGAAACCAGACGATAAATTATTATTATCACAACCTACTCAAATTAAATTCCATATATGTATTTTAAAAATAATCATATCCTTTATATGGAAAATATATTCGGGTAAAATTATTTCATCTACCCCTTTTTTAAAAACAATATTGTGTCCATTGGCCTGGTTCAAGTGTTTAGAGATTCCTATCAATAACGTTAGCTACTCGCATTGACCAGAATTCATATGCCACTTAACCGATCGATTAACACAATATAAAATCATTTTATAAAATTTAACAAATATGCACTCTCGTATATATATATACAAATATACACTCAGACTCAACAGGTTGCTATAGACTCTATTCCTAATAAGCAACCTACTCGAACCTAGGTATTCACTCAACCTAGGCTCTGATACCACACTATCAGAACCCATTTTTCCATACCAAATTAAACCGAACTTGAACCACTCTTGTCCGTTAAATCGTACGGAAAGATGGATAATGAAAGAAAGAAAGAAGATAGAAATAGAAAGAAGATAGAAGAAAAAGAACAAATCAGAATCTCACAGCAGAACGAATATATAATATGAACAATCTTTACATGAAACCAAATCAGTCACCTTTATATACATCATATACAAGTTTTACATCAGAATTACAACCATACAACTCAGACAGTTATATCAATTCTATCCTTACAATCATAATCACACGACCAAAGGATTACATATAACAATTACGAGAATACGTCTCCCGATCCAGCTCTTCCTTCTGAAGCTTCTCCTCTTCCAGTTGAACCTGGAAATATGCTCGGTCTGAACCGAGCATATAGGAAAACACCAAAGCCCGGGTCAGTCTGGTATACCAGCGTGAGAAAACACAATCATCTTGATTATTAAATTTTGAAAATTCCTTTCGAAAACAAAAGCATCTCTAAGACCATGCCACAAATAAACATGTTGGGTTTTTACCTTACGATAGCTAAAACATTTTTATGAAATCTTCTGATATTATAATAGGGTCTATATACAAATACTGAATAAGATAGCCAAAATTGTTACTTGATTAAATTCCAGCTACTAGCCACAGAGTGGGTAATACAAACAAAACTCGTATAAGGCACGTAGGAAGAATGGATTTCCAACTAATGACCAGGCACTGGGGTACCACCTGTCACAGTACGTGGTCTAGATCACAGTACCGAGGAGTACGCCCGCTCCCCTGCAACACAAGACCGGAACCATCCCTTACTGGACAGTTCCAAATAAGATCACCCCATGGTTGGGATCAGCAACCGCACCACTAAGCCGAAATAAAAAGGGACATCTAGACAGGGATGACCTTACTCTCAAGTGGGGGCTACCCACAAAGCCTTCCTGCATAACCCCTGATTTTCAGTCATTCCCGGTTTATGAGGCTCGAGGCTAAGCGTTACCTTTTTAGAACATATCCCTTAGAATGCTCATCGTCCACCTAACGATGTTCTGAAAGCATTCGTCCATACAAGTCCGTTCCGGGTTCGAACGGAGCCGAAGACACTATTCCTACTACACCCATTTTGGAATCATCCTCAGGATTAGTAGCGAGTAGCCCTTGCACTTCACTGCTCCATCTTCGACTTCCAAACTCTTGTCTTCATCCCGAAAACGTATTGTTGGATCGAAGTGGTTTTTGGATTTCAAACCCGATCCCGGTCTCATCGAAACAACGTTTGCTATTTCCCGGTCAACTCAACCCCGGTTCTTTAGGAAATACTCCGACGAAATACAAGATCGGAGTTCATCTCCTAACCGTTACTATACGGGTCTCCTTAATTCGTCCTAGAGAACAAACGAGTTTATACGTACGGTATAGCACCTCGATCGGTAACCGTACCATATAATTCTCGAGTCTCCTCTAGATATTTCCAAAGTCAGGTTTTGTCCAATTTTGATAATCGGTTATTTAACTTCAAAGCAATCAATCAATACACAAATTTCTTTCCCTTTTCAACCGTTAAACCTTGTCCATCTTTAAAAATCTAAGTGAATTATCATTTATTTAAGAAAACTTGTTTCATTTGAAATATATATATATATATATATAACTATTTCCTTCCAAAACATACTTCTAAATTTACAATATTATTTCAAGTTAAATAGATAAAATATTCTTTATAAAGATTATTATAATTATTTAAACTACCTTTATTAAAGGGAAATTTTAATTAAAGAAAATAACTTAAATATTAATAAAAATTGTTCTTTAAAGTATCTTTACAAAATGAGTTAATACTTGAAACAATTTAAAAATTATAACTAAAAAGATTTTCAAGGAAGAAATAAATAGCTACTTTAAATATTCCAAATATTGATAAATATTAAAAACATTTCTAAAAATAATATTATTATATTACTTTATTTTAAAAACAAAATAATTTCATAAGTAAACTCAAATCAAACAAGGCTTATCAGTCCAAACGGTACTTATCAATTCACAGTTCATAATTCACAATCTCAGATATTCAAATCAATCCATTACCACAGATCGATTCACTATATATTCTCAATAATTAACAGGCACATAACAGATATATGCAATAACAATAAATTAGAGATTTATCATTACCAGAATAATCATTCAACCCAATCCAGCCAATGGCTTACACCCTATACAATAATTATATCAATATACAATGGAATGGTGTCAGTTTCCGCCGTCACAAAGTCATTTAGTTTAAATGATCTAAATAAGTGAAATCAATAAATTGGCATTATCAGTTTGACCATAAGTTTATTAAATGGCATTCATTCCCGATTGACAAACTAGATCCTATCTAAACAAGCTTATACAATCTCACATATCAACTTTACAATGGATCATATGACGACATAACATTCGTCGATACAAACCATTCATTTCATAACTTTTTATTTATGAAATAATTAAATTAAAATATAACTTAAAAACTTGAATTCTCTTCCAATTATAAGTAATTATTCCCCTTTATTATTTCAATTAATTTCATTTTTAAATTAACTATTCTTGATTAATTATTTCCTAATTACATTCAGTAATTACTTTTAATTAATTATACAAATTAATTACTTTAACCATTACAGCAATTAAACCTCAATTGCTAAATTAATTACGTAATTCCTTAATTAATTATAATTAATTATTTGATTTCTTATTTAATTAGTTATAATTAATTATTTCTTCAATAATCAACTCATTATTGCCCCACTAATTATTATGAATTAAAATGTCTTTAAGCACTAGATTAATTCAAAACCCAATTATAATGATTTTCTAAAATCATTTTTACTTTGCTTAATTTATTCGAATAACTTTAGTAAAAGAATTTAATGATTTAAATTAAATCAAATACTAGTATCAATCTTACTTAATAACTAAAATTAAGCATTAATATAAACAATTCATTTATTATTAAAACCATAGTTTTAAGCTTTAAATAATATTTAAGTCTAAGGAATGTTGTTCAAAGATTCACATATCAACAAAATTGTTAAATGCGAAAATATTATATGTTGAAACCTTTTTAAAATACTAGTTAAATTAAAAAAAAACTTTATTCACACAAAACGTCCTTAATCACTGGCCCAAAAGCACCCAGGCTCGATCAATACAAGCACAAGCCCATAAAGTCACAGCCGAAACTCCAAAAACACAAACAAACCAAACTGAATTCAGTTGGGCCGAAACCCATCACAATCAAACAACCCGGATCAAAATAATAACACAGTAGTTTGGCCGAAGCCCAAGCCAAAATACAACCGCATGCATCAAAACAAACGCACGGTGGTTGGGCCGAAGCCCAAACCAAATTTTCAACTGCGCACAACCTCCCCAATCTCTTCTTCTCAAACTTCCCTTTTCCAGAAATTCGGACCCAACGATCACCTTCAGGAACAATTCAATCGAACCAAAAACCAACACCCGAAGCACCAACCTTCGCTCCAAGTCGACCATGCCGAAACGATCGACGCACATGCTCCCATACGACGGCATTCCATGCATCACATGAGTTCAACAGGAAGGCACGTGCACTGATATACGTGCATGTGCACGACCGTAGCCTCGGCCGACCCCAGTTCGCGATACCCCAAAACAATCCCACAACAACTCTTGAGTGCAACAAGCTAGACGACGAAGCAATCACCATTGACGAACTCAAATTTGTGCTTCAGGCCGAAAATTCCCAGGCCACAAACTTACGCAACCCCCACAAATCCAACAACTGCTTCGACAATCATCCACAATGACTAACATCAACCTCCACTATCGAATGCTGATACATACAGCGACCTATGAGCCAATTTGCAGAACTTTCGTTCGCCCCCTTGCTCCTTAAACCCTCTGCGTCGTTCATAGTACATCGCCCTTCACTTCAACCCTAAAATCCCTGTGCGCACAAAATCAAAAACAAAATCGCGAATTCCGCCATGGTCATCGCTTTCCCCTCGTCTTCCAGCACCTACTTATCCAAGCCGCACCACCCCTCAACGAAGAGTTCGCCAGAAATTAATTTTTGAACCGAAACAGTTCAACTTCACATATCTCACAATTTAAGTGATTAAAAATCACGATTCAAGCACCAAAATCCTATTTTTATTAGCGAATCCAACATGCATGGTTGAAACTTCGATTTAAACATTTTGAATTTTCATAAAAATTTGATTTTTACAGTAAAATTCAACGCATATGAACTATACTGCATAAAAATTTAAATAATAAATTTTAACTTAAGACATTCTAGTGAATAAACATACTTGCAGTTCTCAACATCTTCAAATTCAAGCTAGATCGACGGATTGGGGATTTTAAAAGTAAAGTTAAACATACTTTTACTGAACAGAGCATGCATGCAATTCTAAGATGAAGTTTACAGTTTTCTCACCTTAAACATCTGATTCTAGCTCCCCTTAAACTTGGAATTTGAATTTTTAAAAGCTTGTAATCATGACTTTCTTCCAGGAAAATGGGTTCTTCAAGATCTTGCTACAAGATCTTCTTTTAAAAGCCCTTCCAAATTTTGATTACAGAGTAAATTTTAACTTGCAGAATTTTTCCCAAGTGCTGCCATTTCCTTTATTTATGTTTTGATATTTTTCTTTAAAAATGAAATGTGTTCTTTTCAAAAGCTACTAATCATATATTTATAGTTGTAATTTCTCAATATGAATGTTGAACAAAGATACCCTTTAAAGGCTGAAGTAGTATTATTTTTATTTTATTTTTATTTTTTTTTTAAAAAAAGAAAATATTTGAAGGAAACATTCATGATTATGTTGGATTCCATTTCCTTAAATGCCAAGTGTGAATGTGATTATCACTTTTAAATTTTAAACAAAATAAAAACTTAATTAAATATGACTTAAAGCATGTATTCCTATTTATTTTAAAATAAAAATAAGGCATAATTCAACTAAAATAACCCCTCTTTTTTATTTATATTTTTAATAAGTGATTTGTTACTTTAAACCAAATGAAATAAAACAAAAAAATTTATTTAATATAATTTATATCAAATGAAATTTGAAAAATAAAATAGAAATTAAAATCTATACCATAGATTAAATCTTAAAATAAATCAAGTCACCCCCCCTATAGAATATAAACATATATATAACTTCAAACAACTAAGTTTCATCAATATTTATGTATAAATAGTTTTCTTATTTATTTATGTGATTTTTATACATATTAATCTATAACATTTCTCTCAAACAACAATTATAAATTTTCTTTCTAATTTATCATTCTATATATGAAAATAATGAATTCACAAAAAAAAAATTTAAATTCTTATTATATCCCAACCTTAGAATAAATATATATTTATCCCTGAAATAATAACATACATTAAATCTAAACAACATATACAAATTTTACTTTGAAATAATATATATATCTAAGAAATTTATTCAAATCAACTCCAAAATTTAGTGTAGTTTTGAAAACCCATGTTATATTATTTTTAGAAGATATAAATTTTATATAATGATAAATCACTGATTAATATAAATATTGTGTATCAAAATACAATATTATTGAATATTATAAATAATATTCACAACTCGGGATGTCCAAAATCCCGGGTCGTTTCACTCGTGGCTTCCCATACATGGAACGATGGTATTGATTATCATTCGAGTAAGGAGTCGAGCTTTTGGACGTAGATATTTAGAGGCAAACTTTGGCATTTCATCTTCCCAAATTTGATGTGTTATACTATTTCTTGGCTTGAAGCGCATATCGAGAATGTTGTATAAATCTTCGCCCGTGTCAGAACATCCTAGGGTTCTACCTATAATGCCAGGAGTTAGTCTAATCGTTTTGCTATACACGCTAGACTATAGCCAGTTATCTTCATCTTCAGTGTTCCATACTGAAGTGCTATCCAAATTTGGATAGAAAAGAAATATCGCTAATTGATCAATTTGGATGTCATTAGGAGTGAATGAGATCAAGGTTTCTAGCTCGGCATTCTCACACATTTCATCCAAATCATACATTGGAAATTTAAGTAGATTATAGAATGGGCCTGTGTGAAGCTTTTTCTTTTGCATATCTTCATACCTCTTGATTGAATGTGGTGCTCTATTCATCCATCTTTCAATTTGATCATCCGAGCAAACTTGAGGATTTGAAGATGATGTTGGTTGGTCTTGTTTTCGTTTGGAAATCTTGGGATTCTTAGTTCGAGGAGACATTGTGATTTGCTTGCGTAAAGAGGGAGTTTTTGAGAGAAAAATCGTCACTAGGGAAATTAGAGCTTTGAAAATTTTGAGATGAAAGGAAAAAAATGACGTTATCTAGGCTAATTTAAAGAGTTGATTGAATTTCAAACGTATGGAATCCAAATCAGACGTCTGTTTGCCTTAAATTGAGTACAGTAGATAAATTTAGACGTCTGGTTTTTTGGTTAGACGTCTGGTTTGGTCAAATTTATAAAATTCGATAGTTAGAGAATTTTACCAGACGTCTGGGTTAAAAAAACAGACGTCTGAAATAGGTAAATTTTGCAAAACTTTGTGGCAGAGAACTAATTCAGATGTCTGGGTCGAATTTCAGACGTCTGAAATTTTATGACTTTTATTTAGAGGAGATAGAGCATATTTTCAGAAGTTTGAGAGGCATATCAGACGTCTGACATATGCACAGTGCTTAAAAAATAGACGTATATCAGAGTGTCAAACGTCTGATGTCCATATCCAGACGTCTGATATAGACAGTTTTTCTAAAAATAGCCTAAAATTTGATGGTTTTGCTTATTTTTCGATTCTCTATTTTATGAAAAAAATATTATTATTTGTGTGAAAAATAACAAATAAACATAGATACATACAATAAAAACATAATTTATTTAGAAGGCAATGGAGTTTTATGATCTTCTGACTTCCATGGTTTAAGTGGAGACCATATATTTCCACGTTCTGGGTTCTTGGGGAGCCAGAAAATCGTTTTGGTGAAGGGTCCGAAGGAGCACGATACGAAGACGAGGTATTTAAAGAACTACATGGTTTTGGAAGTGGTTCATGGACATCTTTCTTCCTTGACGTATAAAACTTCATCGCTACTTGCTCCAAAAAGCTTAGCCGACGTGCTGTAACTTTTTGTTCAAAATATAGTTCTCATTGTAGATCTATCTGTTGTTTCTGATAGTGATGAATTTCATCAATTTTCTCCTTTGTGTTAGGAGAGACAAACAGAGATCTTTTGGTCTTCTTGCTATGGGGGGTGAATCTCGTGTGATATGAGGACCACCTATACGTCGTTTCCTGCTTTGATGTAGGTGTAGGAAGCCGTTGCGGTGTGCCAGCCGAGCTGTCCGTCGTAGGTGTCGAGATGGATATATAAGAGTTCTTAGAAGACATGGCTATATTTTGTTTCTTGAAGAGAATATGAATTGTGTGTATATAGGTTTTCTTGTTGTATAACTTTTTATATATAAGTTGAAAAAAATTATTTATAGAAAAACTAACTATCTAAAAAATTAAAGGTTCGGAAATTATTAATTATAATTTGTGGATCATAAAATAAATAACTAATCATAGCCTAAATGAAGCAGTGATTATTTAAGGGAGAAGATCATGAAGTGAGCAAATCCCTAAATTTCGTCGGAGTTTGATAAAAGTTTGTTTATTTAGTGGTTTTGTAAAGATGTCTGCTATTTGATTTTCCGTATTTACGTATTCTAATGAAATAGTTCCTTTTTCAACATTGTCTCATAAAAAATGATGTCGTATATCTATATGTTTAGTTCGTGAATGATTGACAGGGTTTTTAGATAAATTTATAGCACTTGTGTTATCACAATATATTGGACATTTGTTGATAATTTTGCCGCAATCCATTAACGTTTGTTGCCTGTATATCACTTGTGCACACACGCTAGAGCTACTGAGATAAATTCAGCTTCGCAAGTAGATAAAGAAACACAATTTTGCTATTTGCTAAGCCATGAAACTAATGATTGTTCGATAAAGTGACATGTTCCACTAGTACTCTCACGATCTGTTCTACATCCACCGAAATCCGCATCGCTATATGAAACTAGTTCAAACGATGATCCTTTAGGGTAAAACAAACCATAATCTCTAGTACTAGATAGATAACGTAAAATACGCTTAACAGCTCTTATATGAGATTCTTTTGGTTTTGCTTGAAATCGAGCACAAAGAGATACACTCATCATAATATCGGGTGGACTAGCCGTCAAATAAAGTAAAGAACCAATCATGCTACGATATAATTTTTCATTAAAATCCTTTCCGTTATCATCCTTTTCTAAGTGAACAATGGTACTCATTGGTGTTGGTTTGCTCGAAGTTTTATCCATTTCAAAACGACGTAATGGATCGTTACAATATTTTTCTTGATAAATAAAAACTCCATTTTCAAGTTGTTTTATTTGTAACCTAAGAAGAAATTGAATTCTTCCATATGTGACATTTCAAATTCATTTTTCACAATATTTGAAAATTGATTACATAGAGCGTTGGTTGAACCAAAAATGATATCGTCAACATAAATTTGTACTGCTAAAATATCATTATTTTCTCTTTTAATAAATAAAGTTGTATCTATTTTGCCTATTTGAAAACCAGATGTAATTAAATGATTTTTAAGACGTTCGTACCATGCTCGTGGAGCTTATTTTAATCCATATAATGCTTTTTTTTAATTTAAAAACATGATTGGGATATTTTTCATGAACAAATAATGGGGGTTGTTCTACATATACATTTTCTTTAATAGAACCATTTAAAAAGGCACTTTTGACATCCATTTGAAATAGTTCAAAATTGTGACGAGTTGCAAAGGCGAGTAATGTACGAATGACCTCTAATCTAGCTACCGGAGCAAAGGTTTCGTCATAATCGATAGCTTCTTCTTGATTGTAGCCTTAAGCAACTAAACGTGCTTTATTTCTAATAATATTTCCATTCTCGTCTGCTTTGTTTTTAAACACCCATTTTGTTCCTATAACCTATTGTTCTTCGGGTCTTGGTACTAATTCCCGAACATTATTATGTTCTAACTGATTTAATTCTTCTTGCATAGCGATTATCCAAAAATTATCATTTGAAGCTTCTTTATAATTTTTTGGTTCAAAATTTGACACGAATGCAATATGGCTTACTTGATTAAGTTAATTTCTAGTTACTCTAGAGTTGAGATCTCCAATGATATTATCTTTTGGACGATTCTTAAGAATTCTAGAGGATGATATCAAAGTGTTATTTTACACATTTATTTCATTATTAATAGAATTTGTTAGTGGAATAATTTCTTCTTCATCATTAGTATGATGATTAAAAAGATTTTCGTTGAACGAAACATGTAAACTTTCTTCAATGGTATTATTTCGTTTATTAAAAATTCTATATGCTCTGCTACGGTCCGAATATCCAACAAAGATACCTTCGTCGGCCTTCAGGTCAAATTTTCCTAAGTTATCTTTTGTGTTCAATATAAAACATTTTGAACCAAAAGTTATAAAATATGATACTTTAGGTTTTCTTTAAAAAAATATTTCAAAACAAGTTCGTTTAGTCATAGGATGTATAGTTACTCGATTCAACACATAACAAGCTGTAGCAATAGCTTCAGCCCAAAATGGTTCAGATCACTACTATTTAATAATGTTCGTGCATATTCTTGTAACGTTTGATTTTTTCTTTTTACGACACCATTTTGTTGAGGTGTGCGAGGAAAAAAAATTATTACTTATTCCTTTCTTATTGCCAAAATTAGTAAAAAAATCATTTTCGAACTCTCCTCCCTGATCACTTTGAATATTTTTAATTTTCAAGTCCATTTGTGTTTTAATTCTTTTAGCAAATATCTTAGACATACCAAAAGTATTGATTTTATGTATGAAAAACAAAGTCCATGTATATCTCAAAAAATCATCAACTATTATGAAAACATATTTGTTGTGACATATAGATCGTATTTGTGTTGGACCAAATAATTCTAAATGTAATAATTCTAATGGTTGTTTTGTAGAAATATTATTTTTAGATTTAGAAGAGCTTTTCATTAGTTTTCCAATTCGACAATCGTCACATAAGTTTTCTATTTTGTAATTTATTTTTGGTAGACCTTTAACTAGCTCATATTTTGCCAATTTATTAATATTTTGCCAATTTATTAATATTTTTAAAATTGATATGACAAAATAGTTTATGCCATAACCATGGATCGTCATATTTGGCGGTTAAATATAAATTTGATTTTTCATTTATATTCATGTTTAATCATAAATATTTTTGTTTCTAAAACCTTCAAATGCAAGTTGTTTGTTATTATCGAAAATTTTACGTCTATCTTTTTCGAAATTTATTTAAAAACCTTTATCGCATAATTGACTAATACTTAGTAGGTTGCATTTTATATTTTCTACTAGTAAAACATTTGAAATAATAGGAAAGTTAGAAATACCAGAGTTGATGAATTCTCCAATGTCCACGACATATCCTTTTGAGTTATCTCCAAAGGTTACCGTTCCACCATCGATGTATCTTATATTTGATAACATTTTTGAATTTCCGGTCATATGCTTGGACCATCCGCTATCTAGTATCCATTTCTCCTTATTTTTTATTTTGGATACCTGCAAAATAAAAGATGTTTTAATTGGTACCCATATGTTTTGTTAGGGTCGTAATTGTTAGGCGAAGGTAGCCATATCCAAGATGGTTTGGTACCTTTATAAATATAATTTTTATTATAGACTAAATTCTCTAAGAAATTATTAATATGTTTTGTCTAATCAAATTATTATTTGTCTTAGGAATCCAAATTTTCATATTTTTGGTATTCATATTAGACATAGGTAATCTCATCATTTCCTTTTTGTTTAGAAATATTTTTAAATCCTATTCCATTTCTTTTTTCTGAGGGTTTGAAGTTTTGACAAGATTTTCCAAATCTTGTTTTCCTTTATTAAATTTTGACACATTATTTGTAATTTTATCTAAATTTTCTTTTAATTCTAAATTTTCAATTTTCAATAATTCAATATTTCTTTTCAAATTGACACTTTCTTTTAACAAATTATCCTTTACTATTTTAGTGTTTTCAAAATTAATAGCAATAGCCTCACTTTCTATCAAATTATTTTTAGTTTTCCCTTGAGATATTTGTAGTTCTTCTTCTAAGATAATTTTTTCATCTTTTAACATTCCACTTCAAGTTCTAGTCATTTATTTTGACTATATATTCTTTGTTCAATTTTTTAATTTGTCTAAATTTATCATCTAATTCCATGCTAAGTTCTAATAATTCTTCATAGCTAAGTTCCGTACATACCACCTCAGTTTGTGTCATAAAACACATATTTGCTTGTTCTCCGCCACTATCGCCATCACTTTCAGATGATGAAGAATCCAAGTTATCCCACATTACTTTGAAAGCCTTCTTCTTTTTGAATTTTTCAATTTTTTTTTCTTTCTATCATTATTGAGTTTGGGGCAATCCTTCTTCATATGTCTGTATTGATCACATTCATAGCACTTGATTTGAGATAGGTTTGTTGTGTTGGACTTCCCTTCTTTTTAGAATTTGGTCATCTTTCTAAATTACTTGAATCTGTTATAATTTTTGGTAATGAAGACGATCTCTTCTTCATCTAAATCAGAGTCCTCATTTTTTGTTGTTGGGAATGCTATGTTCTTCTTCTCCGAATTTAGTTCTTTTCTTGCCTGCAAATTAGCTTCATAGGACATTAAATTTCCTATCAACTTTTCAAATTTGAGAATAGAAAGATCACTAGCTTCTTCAATAGCTAATACCTCTTTCCCAGTCCGATGTCAAAGATTTGAGTATTCGAGAAACTAAATCAAAATCAGTAAACTTAACTCCTAATGCCATAAGATCATGTTGGATAGTTTGAAATCTAGAATACATGTCAACAATAGTTTCATTTTGCTTCATTTTGAATTACGAGAATTGGTTTTGCAAAATTGAAATCTTAGTTTGTTTGACCTTTGTTCTACCTTCGTGTGTAATTTGTAAGGTACGTCAAATGTCAAATGCAGTTGTGCATAACATGACACGTGAAAATTCATTTTTACCTAGAGAGCAAAATAAAACGTTCATAGCTTTAGCGTTATTTGATGCTAAGGTCTTTTGTGCATCCGTCCATGTGTTATAGCAGTAGTAGGTGCTTCATATTTATCTTGTGTGGCTGACCAAATTTCCAGACCATTAGCTTTCAACAAAATTCTCATACGTGTTGCCAACATGCATAGTTAGAGCCATTAAAAAGTGGGGTCGTGCTGTGGATTGTCGTTCTTGAAAAATACTTGCCGAATTAAAGTGATTCAAAAACATGTTACTATTCTTTGATCAAACCTTGCTCTGATACCAATTGAAAGTCTATATGATGGATCGTGTGGTGTATATATGCAAGTATATGTGACTGACTATATGATGTAACTGATATAAAATTAATCTAGTAAAATATAAACTAAGCACACCAGGATTTTATACTGGTTCGGACCTCCCATCCTACATTCAGTCCCGAAGCTCCTCTTCGGAATTCGACTATCAAACACCCTCACATCGTCCGGAGGAATAGGCTTGGTTAAAAAAGCTTGTTCTTGTCAAGTGTGTGTTCTATAACACGAATATTGACTATTACGTACAAATGCTTCCAATATATATATATATATATATATAGGATATTGATTGAAGAGTAATGTATATATGGAAGAGTGGAATACAAATGTATGATTGCTACAGATCAAGAATATATCAGAGTATAAGAGTAAAGAGCACAAGTAAGTAAGGTGAAAAATTCTCTTAGATTCTTGATGCTATTTATAGCGGTAGAGAGATTCCTTGAGTAATTGCATCCATTAACAAGTGTTATATGGTCGCTTCTGATGGTGATGAAGAGTTGCAGCGAAGAGAAGCGAAAGTGTCTTTTCAATTGTGGCAGTTGTAATTTAAATATCAATACCCGAGTTCAGTTTCAGACGTCTGGAATAAGTCTCAAACGTCTAGCTCTATATATTTTTTTGTATATTGTAGCTTTTCAGACGTCTGAGTTCATTAACCAGACGTCTGATTCTGTCTGGTTTGTGATCCAAAAGATTTATTCAGACGTCAGGCTAGTGCATCCAAACGTCTGATCTTGTGCATATTGCTTTTCTTGTGTCTTTGTCAATGCTCTTCTGATTCTATCAACTTGTAGCCTCTTGATACGTTCTTTGAGTCTTGTACTTGTCTCTTTAGTGATGTTACTTTAGCAGTTACCTGTGAATAGAAATATATATGCATATTCGATTTCCAATGTATAGTTGTCGTCATCGAAACCATAGAATTGATTTCCTAACAAGGAAATCATCTAGCTCCCATCCAAGAGCTCCAATTAACCAAAGCTAAATCTGGAAATATATACAAGCCAATCCAAGCTTTAAAAGAAACTAACGCCCTGATTAGTCAGTAACCAGTGCAAGAAACTCAAATCATATGGATTGCAATATTTCTAAACCCTTCAAATATAAAGGTATATCGTATGGTCACGCCGCAAATAAATAACATAGGTTTTTTCTTACGATAACCAAATCAATTCTATTAGAAAATCCAGTGCACTATAATAATGTAATGGCTCATATTTTCAACCATTTAGAAATATTAAATTCAAGATAATTGTTGATTAAAAATGGTTAGAAATAAAGATTGTATGATTTATTAATAAAAAAAGGGTTATAATATATAACTTGATCTTAAATGAATTCTAAAAATGACAAGTTCAATGAGGTAAGGATGGTAACACAAATAGAATATAATTTAATGTTATTGATTTGGATATAATTAATAACCGTTTGAATGTAAATTTCATCGATTGTAAATAATAAAATTTTATTAAAGAATGAAATGGTTGTTTATATCTAATTGGAATATAAATGTAAATTTTAATTTGGATATGATTGTGGAGTTTCATAAGGAATAAAATAAACAATATATTAAAGGAGAAATCATATGCCATTTAATTGAAATTGGTTTTGATATAGAATGCGAAATAAATTATTTGGTAAGTAAATTTAATCCTTGTTTGTAAACAATAAATTTATAGATATATGAATTATTAAGTCGTAACAATTCTTTTATTTTCCATCTTATTATTTTATAAGTTTTGAAATTAATTTGGTATTCAATGGAATTTAGTATAATTAAAATATTTCAGTAATATGAGAAAGGACGTAACTGTAGAGTAATGAGTGCAATAAAATGGAAACTTATGTTTAATTAACACATCAGGTATTTGTTGATTCAATGTAAAGGACATTTAAAGCAAAATAAAAGAATTTTGAAATATAAAGTGTATCGAGCTAGGGTTTTATTACCGTTGTAATAAAATGTTTGAATGAAAAATGGTTAGAAATTAAAATTTATGATTTATTAACGTGAATGTTATTGGATCATAAATTTGGACCATAAACAAATTTCTAAAACAACAAACTACAATGAAGCAATGAAGTGGAAGGTGCTAACGCGTATTAGAATATAATTTAATAGCAGGAATTGGAATAATAAAAGATAGTTTTAATGACGAGTTAAATAAATATTGATTGATAGAGAAAACATTTATTTAGTATGTAATTTAATGCTTGTTCGATACTGTAATTTTATAAATGTGTTTAAATGACGGTAAATAAGGATTACAATGTTGACGTATTTATTTAATTGATTTCATCAATTAGGTTTTGTTTTGAAGTGGAAGATTGAAATTAATTGAAAATAAATTTATTGAAATCTTTCAATTGAAAAAGGAAACAGAAACATAGTGCAATTAATAAATTTAATGTAATAATGTTTTCATTTGGAATGTGCATTATTTGGAAATATAAGAATGGATTCAATATTGTATAAGTTGATTATTTTAGAATATAAGAATGTTTACATTTATGAATTGCAAGTAACAAATAAGCATTTTAAGGAAAATAGAAGAATGTTTGAGGAAAATAAAGTGAACGTCTCCATTCTGAATACAAGTATAATGTTGTAAAAAGAGAAAACGAATTTTTAAAACAATCTTTTACAGTAGTTAATATTTTGTGTGGCGACGGTCCCCGTTATCTAAATTGGTGTGTTCAAATTTAGTTATGTTATGTTAATTAAATCTTTAATTGATGTCAATTTTTGTATCTTTGGGGTTACTAAAATTAATTAAGTGAACAAATGTTTTCAAATTTGAATTTCAAAAGTTTGTTTACAGTGTAGAGTTGGTCCATTTATTCATTTTCTAATTAATAATTGTCACACTCTTTTCATTGTTTCCTCATTTGTTTCGTTACTCAATTCCATTTATATTGTCTGAAGCTTTTTCATTTCACAAATGTTACCTACTTTTCATATTTTTAATTCTTTCCTCCGCCTCTTTTAATACCTACCATTTTTTTAATTTTACTTTATTTCAATTCCCAATTTGTTTATATTTAACTTTATTAGCTTTTCCTTTGTTTCAATCGTCATTCACGTAGTCTCATTTCATTTTTATTTAAATCTCATTTTCTGTAGCTTCATTTTTTTCTCTCTTCACCTTCCTCCTTCCTTCTTTTTCATGTTTCTTCTTTAAATCCCATTTTTCTCTTTTTTTCCAAAGCTTCTTTTTCTTCTTCTTATTCTTCAAATCTTTTTTTTAAAGCTTCCTTTTCTTTTTCAATTCTTTTTCTTCTTAAAATTTCTTCTTCTTTTTCAAACCTTCTCTACTTTCCAAATCTTTTTCTTCAAATTTAGATCTATATAATCTTCTCTGTCTCATCCAAAATTTCTACAAAAAATACTAAGATAGCATGGAAACAAAACAAAACGATAAAGTAGTGGTGGATCCAAATATAGCTAGAAAAGGAAAAGCCAAAAGGTGAATGATTCAACCCACTCGCGTAATACTGAATTTTCATTGCAAGTTATATAAAATTTATAATAAGATATATAAATTTTGATTTCTGTTTGTTGGTTTAAATTGACATCTGAATTGATATTGAATCTGAATTAACATTTAATTGAATTGACATTTAACTTTATATTGGAATTTAACTAATAGTTAAAACCTCGATATTGGTAACTATTAACTGTTGTAATATATTGGTTGATTTGGATGTTGTCTGAAATGGATGCTTATTGATTGATATGTTGGATGTATGCTTGTTTATTTATTTTAATATGTCCCTGTTATCACCGTGTATATTATCGACGTCATTTAAATGGTCATCTAAATCATTTTAGAATTGGATAACTAAGATATTTAATTATGGGTTGAAATGATATATTTCCATACAATTTCTTGAATTTGGATTATGTATTAGAATTGAATTGTTTAAAAGGTTTGAGTTTTTAATTTGAACTTCAGATTTATTTTAATTAAAGTGGTTAAAATTGGTATTTCAAATTATATGAAATCTCTTAAATAAATATATTCACATTGTGCACTTGATAGGAGATGGAAAATACAGCAACATCTCTTAAGCCACTATACTCATATTTTTATTTGAGATTGGTTTGACTTACATAGGAATTTTTATTTCTGACTCGAGTGTATCATTTTTCATTATGCTCGGGTCAGCCTGAGTATTTCAGTGTTTGATGACGTTATTCCTTGGAGATGAAGATGAAAAATGGTGATCGTATTTATTATTATTTTTCCGTTGCATTTTTGATAAGTTTGTTTATTTTACTCTGATTAATGTTGTTAAAAAATGTAATCAAATGTATATTGTAAATAGGCTCATGAACTATTTTATTTGATTATTATAATTTGTCGTTCCGTTGCGAGATTTTGGGTATTGCTTTCCTTCTTTTCTCTATTAAACCCCATTGATAATCCGCCCCTTTGAATGGTTTGAGTCAGACATGTGTGGTTTATTGTCAACTTAAATTGTCCAAAAAGGTGGATCACCGCAGTTGGGATCATAGCTTACCTTTAGTGTATACCTAAACCTGTAGGATAAGCTCATTGAGTGTATATAAATATATAAGAGAGCGTATTGTTAGTGATACAATTTTTTTTAAATTAAAAAATGAAATGATTTTTAACATGGATTATATATAGAATATAAAAGAATTAATTCTATAAACTGATAAATTCATTTGTGGCTGTTTAATGATGATTGGATGTTTTACTAGTTGATTGATCCATTGATATGATTGGATTTGCTAGTTGTGCTCGGCCAGTTTATATGCATCTGATTTTTGTTGTTAACTTTTGGATAGTGCATAACCAGTTGTAAGTAATTTACCTTTTCATGCATGGGAAGGGTAGAAATTATAATCTTTTGGGAATGTTGGAACGTACACTGGGAGAATTAAGTTTCACAATTTGACTATAAGGCGTTCGGCGACAATGTTGGGTTGAAATTTATTATTAGATTAAAGTTATTTATTTTTAACCCAAACAAAGAATTACAATGTTTGAAATGAATATCATATAAGATAAAGACTTATACAAATATGATTTGTGACAAAAAAGTAAATTCAAACTGGAAATTTGACAGCTTGATCTTCGGAAGTTTTGAAAGTGGTTTCTAAGATTTTGGAAAAAAATATAGTAGTATTGTTTAAAAGTATTTTCCATACCGAATGTTTTCAAAATGATTTTAAAAGAAATAAAGTGGAGAATTCACTTCTGTTGCTGAAAAATAATGTCAGTGATGATCGCGACATCGTCGACGTTCATTCTCGAGTTTCAAAGTAGGGGAGGCCATTTTAGTAGCTTTGCCACTCTCTTTTTTATGAAACTGATTTGATTCAAATTCCTGAAGTATGATTTGATATTCGGAAGACATGTATATATTTATTTCAAATGATTGAAATAAAACCCGTTGTTCAGTTCTCGAGTTTCTATTGAATAATATTATGAGCACATGTATCATATGCATTATGATTGATTGGTTGATTGATTTTGCATCTTATTGAGATGATTGATTGCTGATTTTCGATTTTAAATTGGAATTTGATTTTCTCCTACAATTCTAAAGGGTCAAACACTTCCAAATTGAGAATTAATTTTCATAGCCAAGTGTTTTGGAAAGTATAATAAGTTTGGTTTTGAAAATTTTAAAGTAAAGACTAATACAAGTTGAACAAGTTTTAAAATGTTAAATATTATAATAAGTAAATTATATAAGATTATTTTGAATTATGTAAGTACGAAATTTAGTTTGAAATATTCTGAACGAAAAGAGTTTTAAGAAATGTTTTGAACATAGTAAATATTTACTAAAATTTATTATTGGCAAATTGATATTAAGCAGTTCTATTTTGTATAAATACGAAAAATAGTTTTGAAATGTTTATAATGGAATTTGTTTTGAGAATCATTTTTAACCTAATAAATGTCTTGTAATAAATGTTTTGAAAAGTATTACTTTTGGAAAGAAATTTGATTTTATCTGAATTTGATATAAGTATTAAACTAAAGTTGTGGAAAACTATTGAATTAAAATTTGGAAAATTTTGAATGTGAATGATATGTGATTGAGAAAAAATTAATTGTTAAGAACGTATATGGATTTGAAACCAAACAGATATTTTAAAATGGATTGATTTCGAAGACCTTCGACTCTGTATAAATATCTGATTTGGAAGTTTTTGATTCTTGTATATAAGTATGAAGTTATTTCGAAAACTATTGATTTTGGAAGGTATTCGATCTGAAGAGATAAATCTTCTATATAACAGAATTTATATAAGAATGATTTGATATATTCGAGACTATTGATTTTGAAAAGTACTCGATTTAAAAACGAAATCTTTTATATAATGGAATTTATATAAGTGTGATATTTAAAGTTATGATTTAGAAAGGGTATTATATATGGTATGATATATTTTGAAGTAAAAGGTATGGAGAAGTGTACTCCATGAAGAAGTATAGTATGATATGCTTCGAACCCAGATGGACTTGGGGAATCTAGGAATGGACACGATCGAAAAAAAGACCCTAATGTACTTGGGTGAATTCAGAAATGGATTCGAACCGAGATGGTTATCTAAGCTTAAATTCATGAGTTCCTCGAATTTTTTTAGGGTAGATGGTTCTTTAGTTTACCTAACGGAGGGGCTTTCAATCCTGGGATCTGTTGTTTATGGATCTTCCAGGAAGGAAGTTCACCATTGCGTAAATCATTGAAGCAACATCGTACCACTACAGCAGGGATCGATGGTCCCTGGTTTATGAAATGGTTACGATATTTTTCTAGAATCCGGAAGGTGGTAGGATCTTCTGGAAGGTTTTTTGTCCATTGTGTAAACAATGGATCAACAGTGGGCCACTGCTATCGTAAATCATTTGACATCATATTTTGAGCGATACTTTTCATACCTGTTTTTTAAGTATTTTCACTGGGTGTTGAAATGGGTCTACGAAGTACTTGGAGATTTCTAGTCTTGCACCCGATCAACGTACGACCAGAGTCTGTAAGAATAAGGAAAACTTGTTAAAACATCGAGTTATAAGTGTATTTTGATAAAAGTACTACATAAAGTATTTTTTGATTATTTTTTTCTTTCTTTTCTAAATATTTTAAAATGTTTAAAATATCGTTTGTTTATGTACAACATGGTTTAATAGTTAATTATTGCTGTTGTAAATATTGTGAGAAGTTATTAATTAAATAAAACATATTTAATGTTAATGATTATTGATTTATTGATCATGTTTGAAAAGTAATTTGACATTTAAAACTAATAAAATTTATAAATAATAGATTTACGGTTTTCAATCGCTCCTTTTTAAATATAAGCAATGATGTAAATAATTATTTTCAAATAGTTTACATATATTTTTAAAGATGTTATCTAAAATATTTAGAAGGTATTTATAAACGAAGCAAGAAATTTTATGCAAAGTATTTAAGTATTAAAGATGATTGATTTACTAATGAAGTATTTAAATGAATTGTTTCAAATAAAATTTATATAAGTTTCTTTGAATATGTAATTTAAAGATGTTATATAAATGGACAATAAAAAATATATGTTTTAAAATTTTATAAGAAAAATGATTTGGGAAGTTTTATTTATAGTAATATGCTTGATAAATAAATTTGAATCTCTATTTTGGAAGTATGGTTTGAAATATTTACTTGGCTTTCGAAGTAGTAGTATGAAATTTAAAGGTTTATTTACTATTTGAATTTTGTATTAAACCAAAATAAATGTTTTTCCATGATTTCTGTAACATTCCCAAATTTTAGCTAAGTTTAATTTGACAACTAATTTAATTTTGGAATCAAATTATGAAATTATTTGTGAATTAATTAGAGAATTTCCGGAATAAATAAAAAAAATTAGATTATAAATAGAACTTTGAGGATAAATATTTTATAAATAAAAATTGGATTTAAAAATAAATGAATTAGAAATAAATTGGATTTAAAATTTTATTTCTGAGTTAATAAGAATTTGTTTCTAATTTTATTAAATATGCATTCTGATTTAAGAAAAAATGAAGTTTTGAATTTGATATAATAGTTTTTTCAAAGGCCAATTTAGAATAATTTTTTTTGATTAAATTGTAAAACCATCTTTTTCTTTAAAATATTATATAAATGAATTATAAAATAAATGTATTTATTCAAAAAAGAAAAATGATACAAAGTTATCTTTAAAATATTATTTGTAGTACTTAAAATAAGGTTAAAAGTTTGAAAGTTGTTTAAAAATTAGATTCCATATTTTATATATATGTGTTATTTATTAAAGTATAATCTGTTTTAAAATTCAATTTTTTCTTAAGATTTTGTTAAGGTGAATGCATTTATTAAAAAAATAAAATTATATAGATAAAAACATAAATATTTGAAATAATATACTTATGTTAAAATAAGCACTTAAGGGTTAAAATGCAATTTATAAAATAATTAAAATTAAGGATTTAAACACTATTTTTATTACATGTAACAAGTTTAAAACATGAAAAGGAATAATTGTACACGTGTTAAGTGAGAATTCTCATGTGATAACAAGTGGCATTAATCTCTTCTTGGAATAAATTAAAATTTTATAAACTATAATCATCTTTTTCTCATATTTTCCAATATCAAAGAAAACTAAAAATCAGAAGAAAAAAAACTAAACCACATTCTTCTTTCTCAAATCTGAAGTAAGAAGAGAAAACAAAAAAAATCAGAAATCATCTCAATATCAAAATTGAAACAAAGATCAAAACAAAAAATCAAAACAGCAATTCAAAAGAAATCAAAGCCTGGAAATAAGACCAGAGTAAAAGCAAATCATCAAAACAAAAACTAGAAAATCAAAATCTGGAAATAGAAGATTAAGAAAAACAGTTTCAAGGTAGGCAATTCAAATTAAAGTAAAGTCAAAGAAGTCATCATCAAGTAAGAAGAAGATCACCCGCCATTCGTAGCTCGGTTGGTTAGGGAGCTGGGAGATGGGGACTAAAGGACTGTGTCCGGACAGGTTCGAATCCCAGCGCCATACCATCAGTGGGAGTTTCAACGTTAAGCATCCGTGTGCGACGACTAAATAAAAGCGCGGTAGACACACGGCATGGGGTTTACTTAAGTGAGTATCAATGAATACCATGATCTTAAGGTTCCCCATGATATCCAAAAATAAAGTAAGAAGAAGATCATCTTAGATACAATGCAAAAGAAACTCAATCCGGAAAATCAAATACAAGTTTAGATTTAAAAACAACAACAGATCAAAGCAAATCAAATTTTGATTCCAGGTTTTTGCTGCCTCTGTCTTCAACATAAAGGTGAGAAAAATTGACCAATCTTGAGTTGAATCTGTTATATCTATAAATGCATGTGATTCCCTTTGAAATTTGATATGAATGATGCCTGTGTGAATGTATGTATGAGGTTTTGTATGCATGTTTGGGAAACAGAAGAGTAACACTTTTGTTTTAGTGTGCAGGTTTTGAAAATTTGGTTCAAAATTCTAATCTTCTTCCTTCGATCTCTTTTAACCTATGATGTTTAAAATAAAATTGTTTGTTTTGTTATAAAATACAAATTTTAAAAATAAAAACTAGGGAAATTATTAGGTAATTTATCTGGAAAATTGAAAATACAGTCAATGTATTGAAATAAAGAAAAATCAATGTTTATGAATACAAGTTTGGATTTCAAATTCTAATTTGAAATAGGAAATGATTAATTTAGGAAATAAATTCATAAATTTTAAGCTTGGGAACATTGAGATAATTCGAGTTGAACAGAAAATCCATTTTTATCAAATTCTGATGAACTGTTATAATTCGAGAGTCGTGATCTCTAGGGAAGATGGCTGGAACATCAGGGAACCTAGGAAAAATGCTAGTTAAATTTATTAGCGATCGTGATGGTAGAACGTGGATGATATAGGGTTTAAGCTTCAGTGTCGATTCGAATGAGAAAACAGGCGATATAGGTGGAAGCAGCATGGTCGATCGCAATCAAGTTCGTCGAAGCGAAGCATTATTAGCGATATTGTCAATTCCAGTAAGCGGCTCAAATTGTTCGATTTTGTGTTTCGATCGAATACGATAATATGGGTGGCCGTAGCGTTTGTAGGTCTTATCGCCGACTTGTCGAAGGTCACTGCATCAATCAAAGTTCGTCGGTAGTGTTGTGCACATGCACGAGTGGATGCTTGTATCTGGGTTAAATTAAAGTTGGGGAAGAAGCAGTTTTATCGGGGTCGACTTGGGGGCTTTTGCGAGAAAACTCGAAGCAAATGAATGGTGGGGGGAACTCGAAGTGAGAATGGGGAAAACCAGTGTTTGGCTCGGGTCGTTTCTTTTTGATTCTAGGTTTTTAAGTTTTTGAAAGAAAAACAGGGTTTCGATTTTAAAATCTAAAGTAGATTGCACCAGGATTTAAATGTTTTAAAGATTGTACGAAATAAGTTTTCTCAAAGCTTAAAATAAAAAGGGATCAACTAAGTTCAAAGTAAATATGTTTAACAAGATTTTGAAACAGGTTTTCGAGGATTTAAATTGTTTGTCTAAAAGTAATTATAGATTATATTAATTATGTAGTTGAATAAATAAGTTTTCAAAATAAGAAAAAAATAGTATTCAAAATCCTAAATAAAGTTTTCAAATGGGTTAAAGATTGAATTTTGAAATGTTTAGTATTATTTTGGGTTTCGAGTAATTATACTGGGATAATTATTGAATGTAATTACTTTGAGGGTGATTTAAATTAATTAATGTATAATTGCTTAATAAAATTAGTTGCTTAAAGTAATCAAGGGGTAATTATTTTGTGTAATTACAGTAAGGGATAACTAATTAATTAAGAAAGTAACTAAGGCTAATTAATTTATGATTAAAGTTTGGTTAATCAAATGATTTGAAGGATGTTTATTTAATGCGATTAATAAATTAATGCGATCAATTAAAGGATAATTAATGTGATTAATTTATTAAAGTAATTACTTAAAAGTAATTAAGTAATTAGGGATAATTACTTATTATAATTATAATTACTTACTATAATTAATCTAAGGATAATTAATTTATGTGATTAATTAAAGTAATTAATTTGAGGATAATTAATTGATTAAAAGTTAATGAATTAATTAAAAGATGATTAAGGGATAATTAATTAATAATTAAGGATCAATTAATTTTTATTAATTAAGGATAATTAGTTAAAATGTAATTAATTAAGGGTTAATTAATTAAGGAATAACTAATTAATTAAGGATGATTAATTAGAAGGGAACTAAGGATTAATTAATTAATTTTATTAATTAATATTAAATGATTAATTTGGATAATTAATTCATAAGTAATTAATTTAATTGGAAATTAAATTGAAGTAATTAAGGATTAAGCAATCAATTAATCCTGCTTATAAATGCTTATTGAATGTTGAATTGCTTATGAATGATTGTATTGCATGAAATGCCTTGAATTGATTATCCTTTCTGATCTGTGATATTCTGATCTGTGATTGAGATGTAAAATGTAATGTAATTTTCTGTGATGTAATTTATATATCTGTAATGAATTTATATTATTTATCTGTGATCTGTAAACGAAGATAAGCGTTATAGGAAAATACAGCTTATCTATATTTCTTTATATGTATATGTGATGATTGTTAATGTTGCACTATTGTGTATTAAAACCCCTGGACTACACTATACACACACAATATGGATTGCACGAGTAAATCGTTTAAGTCACAGATTTTAGAAAATAATTTTTTTTAATTTAATTTTGAATTCAAATAGTTTTGGAAATGGATTTGGGTTAAATATAAAAAGCTTTTGGAAAGGGATTTCAATGATAAAAAGTTATTTCGAATAACTTAATAAAGTTTTAGAATTTAAATAATTTGGTTTGGATTTGAATTCAAAATTTGAAATTGAATCCTATGTTTGGAAATTATGATTTGAAAAGGTTATACAAGTTATAAATGTATTTATATGGGCTTTAAGCCATTTAAAAATATTGTTTTAGGAATTTGAATTTAAACCAAGCCTTATACTTGAAGGGCTTTAACTTGTATAAATGTAATCGGATTTTTCTGAAACGATAACTATTTGTTTTCAAATAATAAAAGCTTTCATTTTAAGGAAAGGATTTCCAATGTGTGTTGAAAGGTTTCAAGTTCGAAATGAAATTGTGAATTGTTTTGAAAGCTATGAATGAACCTTTGTGAATGATTATTAAACCTTGTTTTGAAATCGAAAGGGGTTTTAAATGAAGTATCTTTTATATAAAAGATTTGAATTGGAAACGGGTTTGAAAGCTATTAAATCTTCGATTTAAAGATTGAATGAGTTAATCCAAAATTTAATGGAAATTGTTTTGAAATCAGTGAATGGATCTTTGTGAAAGATGGGTGAACATTGTGAAGTAAATATTTTTGTTTAAAAGATTTGAAATGGTAATTTGTTTAAACCATTGAAAGAAATTTTGAATAATAAGTTGTGACTCAACTGAAATCCCATTATCCATATGTTTTTAAATATTGCGCTCATTATTTGATTTAGCCGGAAGAGGACCTTTGTGTCATATAGCCCATTTCGATAATGATACGAAGTTATGGATTGCATTAGAAGACCGGTGGTGAAGACCAGATATTTTCGAAAACGAAAGGATAACTCGTTGAATGTCTCTGCACCGACTAGTCCCCGGTATGGAGACTCCATATGTGATGGGAAGTCCGGTCGCGATTAGGAATTATCCGGATTTGCAAGGGCTTCTTTGGAAGTGCCTTCGGTTCTGTTCGAACCCGGAACAGACTTGTAGGGATGTGTGTCTGACATTACACTTTGAGATGTAAAGCTGGTTTTTATCAAATACATTTCTGTTTGGTGGCAGAGATTTATTCTCTTAGCTAAACACCCTTCTCTGAGACATACGAGCTCAGAGGTTATGTAGTTGATGGTTACTAGTGATACATTCCTAATTTGGTAATGTGGCATACGAAGTGCTGTCGATCATTTTTTGATCAAAGCATGACATTGTGAAAAAGTGTAGCTTTGTGGACGAGACCTCATCGAGCCTCACAACCCGGTAATGGTCGAAACAGGAAAGATGTGACAAGGTTTCAGGGGTCGCACCCCTAGGGTATGTCCATTCCTTCTGGAAAAGGATGGTATTATGGTATGGAGCCTCGATACTTAACTCATGTGGACATTGTATATTTATTACTGTGTGATGTTGCTTTGTGGTTGAGGATCCTCGGATAAAGGTCGCAAACGACCGAGGGTGGCATATCTTAGGTTGTACCGGAAGAGAGCTGGGTAAGTTCTCGGAGGGTCCCTCCAGAGGCGCACCCATGTGGCAATGGGAAGTTCCTTGGGCTGACCATTTGTTGGAAATCCAATCATCCAATACGCGCCTTGTACTGTTTTAGTTGTAGAACCTGCCATTTAATATGGTAGCTATAATAGGCATACTATAATGGTACGTATGCTGGCTAAGATTAATATTATACTTACAAATGTTTTCCACTATGCACTAATAATAATATCAAATGGTTTTCGCGTATCAGACATTTTTGACTATCATAAGGAGAAATCTCCCCCAAGTGTGTGATTGCATGGTGTGTGTGCCGGGAGGCCTTATGGTAGTTTCATTTTCCAAAAAACATTGCATATTTCAATTTTAAATTCTTTTGTTGTTTCTTTTAAAGATAAACTGTTTTTGTTTGCTCATACCAGTCTCATGACTGACCCGAAGTTTATTGTTCCCTTCCTAAACTCTGGGTGCCCACAATTTTCCACACGGGCAGTCTAGAGTTTGGTTTTTCAGATAGTCAGATAATAGAGGTAGAATCGACATCTTTGAAGCCTTTGGATCTTGGCGATCACATTTGCTTCATTCTAGAGTTATCTAGTTTGCTTATCGTATCTTGATGATGGTTCGGGCTATTTTAGTTTGGAGATGGAGTTGCAGTTGCATTATGGAGTTGGATTCTTTTGGAGATTCTAGTAGAGTTATCTTTCGTCTGTCGATGGTTGCAAAGCCTAGACCATCCAGCTGTGTTTTATGTCCGCTGTTATTTTTGTATATCTGATGTTAATATCATTTGTATCAAATTGTTATATATCATTGGATATTGCATTCATTGGAGTTATATGATATTCATTGTTTTCTTCCGTTGTGTTGCTGTACTTAATGTGTTATAAGCTCCGGCATGAGTTAAATTTCAATGGTTGAATCTGCGGCATTCGAGTACAAGTGAAGTATGGGTGTCGATTTTCAAACGCAGAAATTTGGGTCGTGACAATTTGAATATTCATTTTAAAACTAGTGTGTAAAATTAATTAGGAAGATATGAAATTTTATACGTTAATTTGGAAATTTAATGTAAGATTTGAGTATACTATTAGTTTTAGTATAATAGTTTTGAATTTATTCTTACTTTAAAATAACAAGTTTAATAAATTATCAGATTTGAAGAACTTTATTTTAAAGCTTGTTAAATGTTTTGATATAATTTTTAATAGTGTTTTAAAAAAATTTGGAAAATCTTTGCATATTGCCATAAAGATATTTTAGATATGTCTTATATTTATATTAAGTGAATAAGTTTAAATGGTTTTAGTTGAATTTTAAGATATATTGAAATATTTCTTCTCTTCAAAGGCGAATACCTAAAACTTAAATTTTTATTCTATAATCGGATTATGTAAATGTAATAGAAGCTAAAGTAATATTTTATGAAGTGATTCATTAACGACTTAAATTTTTAACGGAAGACAAATTATGTAAATGACTGATCATTATGTAAATAAATAAATGAAAAGTAAATGAAACAATCGGTATAGTTAAAGAAACCAATAGAATAAAATGTGTAAGTTGTACACAGATCATTTTATCCGTAAAATAATTTTGGTTCGAATTTGAATACATGATTTGTAGTAATTCACACTAGTCCGAATTAGGATTTTTCACTTGATTCTTGACAGCGAACGGTTGATACAGATTTTTGATATGAATTTGAAGTTTCTATCATAATTTATAGCTATGCAAGGAGAATGGAGATTTCTAATCAAGGAACCGGATCAGAATCCGTACTAAAGTGGTCGGGTTATCAATACTAGTTCGAAAGTAGAATTTGTTTATTCAAGTAAGTGATCAGAATTGATATTATGTAAAAATGATATATGTACATCGTACGAACTTTAACGATTAAATGGTGTGCTATGCTTGTTGCTTCTGATTGCTATACTATTTTGGTTGCACGTATCCGTTACATTCCATTAGAATTGCATGTAGAAGTGCATCATACTTATCAGTTGCATTACATTGATGTGTTGCATATGTTGGCTGTATTGTGTGTTTTTGTTATTTATGATACAATGGTTAGTATATTGTCCTTTTATCATGTTACATTCTCTTGAATTATGTAAGTAAGATACAAGTTTATGAAAGTAATTGTTGTTGCTTTTGGTTTCATAAATAAGTTTGTTGCCCGACAAATAGGTACATTTCGGCTTACGGTTAATAGAGTAGTATTTTATTGTTTTTCCATGGTTTGGAATGTTTTATTTTTGAAATATTATATATAAAATGTAGCTAATTGATATTATTATTTTTTCGGACCTAATCGCACAAAGGAGATGCTGTCGAAATTTTTTCGTAAATTTAGAACTTAGAATTTTTTTTGTGGAAGTTGAGTTATTTTCAAATTTATATTAAACTTAAATATGTAATTTTAAGTGTTTATAAATTGACTATTTTGGATAAATTATATCTCATCTCTTAATTATTTCTTTTTCATTCTCGCGGACGAAAAGTTTTGAGTGGGGGAGATTGTAACGACCTATATTTTCAACCCATTAGGAATATTAAATTTAAGATAATTATTGATTAAAAATGGTTAGAAATAAAGATTGCATGATTTATTCATAAAAAAAGTGTTAGAATATATAACTTGATCTTAAATGAATTCTAAAATGACATGTTCAATGAGATAAGGATGGTAACACGAATAGAATATAATTTAATGTTATTGATTTGAATATAATTAATAACTGTTAAATGTAAATTTTATCGATTGTTAATAATAAAATGTTAATAAAGAATGAAATGGTTGCTTATTTCTTATTGGAATATAAATGTAAATTTTAATTTGGATATGATTGTGGAGTTTAATAAGGAATAAAAGAAATGATTTATTAAAGGAGAAATCATATATCATTTAATTGAAATTGGTTTTAATATAGAATATGAAATCAAATATTTGGTAAGTAAATTTATAGTCCTTGTTTGTAAATAATAAATTTATAGATATATGAATTACTAAGTTGTAACAATTGTTTTATTTTCCATCTTATTATTTAATTCATTCTGAAATTAATTTGGTAATCAGTGGAATTTAATGTAATTGAAATATTTCAGTAATATGTAAAAGAACGTAACTATAGAGTAATGAGTGCAATAAAATGAAAACTTATGTTTAATTAACAAATAAGGCATTTTTTGATTCAATATAAAGGACATTTAAAGCAAAATAAAAGAATTTTTTGAAATATAAAATGTAATGAGCTAGGGTCTTATTACCATTTTAATGAAATGTTTGAATGAAAAATGGTTAGAAATTAAAATTTATGATTTATTAACGTGAATGTTATTAGATCATAAATTTGGACCGTAAATAAATTTCTAAAACAACAAACTACAATGAAGCAATGAAGAGGAAGGTGCTAACGTGTATTAAAATATAATTTAATACCAGGAATTGGAATAATAAATGTTAGTTTTAATGATGAGTTAAATGAATATTGATTGATAGAGAAAAATATTTATTTAGTATGTAATTTCATGCTTGAAGGATACTGTAATTTTATAAATGTGTTTGCATGACTATAAATAAGGATTATAATGTTTACATATTTATTTAATTGATTTCATCAACTAGGGTCTGTTTTAAAGTGGAAGATTGTCGAAAATAAATTTATTGAAATCTTTCGATTGAAAAAGGAAATAGAAACGAAGTGCAATTAATAAATTTAATGTAAGAATGTTTTCATTTGGAATGTACATTATTTGGAAGAATGGATTTACTAAGCATTTATGAATTGCAAGTAACAAATAAGCATTTTAAGGAAAATAAAAGATTGTTTGGGGAAAATGAAGTGAATGTTTCCATTCTGAATATAAGTATAACGTTGTAAAAAGAGAAAATTGAATTTTTTTTAAAATATTTTACGGTAGTCAATATTTTGTGTAGCGGCGGTCCCCGTTATGTAAATTGGTGTGTTCAAATTTAGTAATGCTATGTTAATTAAATCATTAATGGATTTCAATTTTTGTATGTTTGGGTTAACAAATTAATTGAGTGAACAAATGTTTTGAAATTTGAGTTCCAAAAGTTTGTTTACAGTGTAGAGTTGGTCCATTTATTCCCTTTCTAATTAATAATTGTCATACTCTTTTTATTGTTTCCCCATTTGCTCCATTACTCATTTCCATTTACATTGTCTAGCTTTTTCATTTCAGACCTACTTTTCATATTCTTGATTCGTTCCTTCACCTCTTTTAGTACCTAACTTTTTTTGGGTTGTTCATATTTTTATTTTATTTCAGTTCCCAGTTTGTTTATATTTAACTTTATCAACTTTTCACCAGTTTCAATCATCATTCCTGTAGCCTCATTTTTTTTAAATCTCATCTTCTCTGGATTTTTTTTTCTCTCTTCACCTTCCTCCTTCCTTCTTTTTCATGTTTCTTCTTTAAAACTCCTTTTTCTCTTTTCTTTCCAAATCTTATTTTTTTTCTTTTTTTTCTTCAAATCTTCTTCTTCTTTTCCAAAGCTTCTTTTCTTTTTCAATTCTTCTTCATCTTCAAATTTTCTTCTTCTTTTTCAAACCTTCTCTTCTTTCCAAATCTTTTTCTTCAAATCCAACTCCATACAATCTGCTCTTCCCATCCAAAACTTTCTATAAAAAAAGATTAAGATAGCAAGGAAACAAAACAAAATGAGAAAATAGTAGCGGATCCAAATCTAGCTAGAAAAGGGAAAGCCAAAAGGTAAGTGATTCAACCCACTCACGCAATAATAAAATTTCCATTGCAAGTTAAATAAAATTCATAATGAGATATATAAATTTTGATTGTTGTTTGTTGGTTTAAATTGACATTTGAATTGATATTGAATCTGAATTGACAATAAATTGAATTGACATTTAATTTTATATTGGAGTTTAATTGATAGTTAAAACCTCGATGTTAATAACTATTAGTTATTGTGATATATTGGTTGATTTGGATGTTTTCTGAAATGGATGCTTATTGATTGATATGTTAGATGTATGGTTATTTATTTATTTCAATATGTCCCTGTTATCACCGTGCATATTATCGACATCATTTAAATGGCCATCCAAATCATTTTAGAATTGGATAACTAAGAAACATAAATTATGGGTTGAAATGATATATAACCATACAATTTCTTGAATTTGGATTATGTATTGGAATTGTATTATTTGAAAGGTTTGATTTTTTAATTTAAACTTCTGATTTATTTTAATTAAAGTGGTTAAATTGGTATTTCGAATTATTTGAAATCTCTTAAATAAATATATTCACATTGTACACTTGATAGGAGATGGAAAATCTAGTAACATCTCTTAAGCCATTGCATTCATATGTTTATTTGAGATTGATTTAACTTACATAGGAATTTTTAGTTTTGAATCGAGTGTTTTGTTTTTCATTATGCTCGGGTCAGCCTGAGTTTTTTAGTGTTTGAACTTGAAGACCTTATTCCTTGGAGATGAAGACAAAGATTGCTGATCGTATTTATTATTATTATTCCGCTGCATTTTTTATAAGTTCATTTATTTACTCTGATTAATGTTGTAAAAATATGTAATCAAATGTATATTGTAAACAGCTTCACGAACTTTTTTATTATTATTATAATTTGTCGTTCCACTGCGAGATTCTATGTATTGCTTTCCTTCTTTTCTCTATGAAACCTCATTGATAATCCACCTCTTTGAATGGATTGTGTCAGATATGTGTGGTTTATTGTTGACTTAAATTGTCCAAAAAGCTGGGTCGTCACAAACAATGTCTAAGGTGTGAAATATAGAATACAAGTAGCTATGATACATGTGAGTGTACATCTTAACAATAATAGGCATACATTCAAACCATTAAGGCGCGTTCGGTAATTGTGTAGGATTCCATGGAGGTGCCCTCAGTACTTCGAGAATGGTCGCCCTACACAAAGATCAGAGATATCCTTGCAAGCGTCGTATATCTTTAGATAAAATATACCATAGGAAAAACTTAGCCGATAACACCCGAACACGTGGCATTAGGTCACATAAATCATATGGATTGCTATATTTATAAAAACCCTTCGAATATGGAGGTATATCGTAAGACCATGCCAAAAAAACACGAACGAGTTTTTATCTAACGATAACCAAATCTATTCTATCAGAAAATCCAACGATACTATAATAATGTCTAGGGTGTGAAATATTGATACTAAGTAGCTGTGATACATGTGAGTATACGTTACAACAATAATAGGCATATAATTCAAATCGCTAAGGTGCATTCGCTAACTATGTAGGATTCGATAGAGGGACTCTCGGTACTTCAAGAACAGTCCCCTGCACCAAGATAATAGATATCCTTGCTAGCAAGGTATGTCTCAAAATAAAATATACCATAGGAAAAACATAGCTGGTCCATGCTCGAACAGGAAGCATCGAGTCACATCACTTCGACATGCATATCTGTAAGCAACATTAAAATAGAGCGCATGCACCCTTTGAGTTAGTTAAACCTCATAGGTTATGCCTCCTTTCTCTGATTTCTGTCACCATCGATGGTGAAGTCACGTTCAACATCCCATTACACAAGCCATCACTCGAACAGATCTTGCACACGAGCTCGAACTTGAACCGATCTCAGAACCACACATGGATTCGCATACCTTAACTAGTCTTGAAATCACACATGGATTCCCACATCTAAAACAAGATCATGAACCTCTACATGGGTTTGAGCATCTCAACAGATCTTGAATCCCCATATACATTCTAGCATCTCGAACCAATCACAAACCTCTTCCAAAGCAAAGAACATATATGGTTTTGGAGTAGTTATGGTTTCAAGTCATCTCATATAAGTACACTCCCTCGCTTACCGAGCGCTCCAAAACTAATCGATTGATTTTCAGTAAACTCAACACTGTTTCCATAGGAAATAAACAGATAATACCTAAGAGCGTAGATCACCCCCTAACTGTTTAAGCAGACGAATTTCCTTATCATTTGTCCTAAAAGAGAAAAACGAGTTTACATGTACAGTATTGCATCACTGAAGATAACTGTTCTATGTAATTCTCGTGTTTCTTCTTGATATTTCTAAAGTTATATTTTGGTCAATTTCAACAATAATGAGTGATCACATAAGGGAAACTAAGTCCCATGTAATATCCATCAGTAAGTAACACGTAAACATGATCTGCACACACAAGCCCGATCAAGTCATATAAATGACTAAATAATCTTCCTTTATTAATTAAAAACCTCTTTTATTAATAAAGCTCATTTACTCGATAAACTTCTTTAAAAATGAAACTTTAGTTATTGATTACATATCACTATTTAATTAAAACTATCCTATTCATTTCTACACATTACAATGCTCTCAAAAGTATTCATATACTTATCTCGACGGTATAAGTATATTCACAAAGCAATAACAAGTTTTACTCACTTAAAACACAGTCAAAGAAGCTAAAAATAAATGTCACTCAAAAATTGCTACTATAAACCTCTTCTCTATATTATACTTCAAAACTTATACTTTTTTTTATCTTTTTCCAAAGATTCCATACTTGTTATTATCTTTAGAATTACATTTTTAAAGATCTAAGTATTTTCCAAAATCATTTAACAATATTTAACCACTTTAAAATATCATTCAGGGGTTTAAAAACAAAATGTTACTAAAACGTTGTTTATAGCGAATCCAAAACATTTCCCACTTAATCATTATCTTTAAAATTCTCTTTTAAAGATTATATTCCTTTTATGTGGGTTCTTGACAAATTTTATTCAAACAATGTTACAACAATCCAAAGTCACCCCTTTTATAATTATCTCTTAAATACATTCTCTTTTAAAAGATCCAATTATATCCCAAATTTGACAAGTTAGTACTTTTACTTGACTTTAAAAAATTATTCATTATAACTTAAGTGCTATAATCCAGTTCTTCCCTTATCTCTCCTTTCGAGACTTAAATTACTTTTCTAAGTTAAATAAACAGTTTAGAATACCGAAATCAATTCAATGGACATTATTTTATATAAACGTTAAAATGCTTTAATAAAATATTTAATTAATTTTCTAAAAATTATTTATACTTTTAAATACTTTCAGTTACTTATACTATGGTTTAAAACATTTATTTAAATACCACTTAAAATTTCTTGTTTTATAATTTAATAAAAACCATAAAATGCTAGTTTTATACACTAATAGTACTTATTAAAAATACATAGAATCTCTAGCACGTCTTTCAAAGTTAACTTTAAAATCGCCAAACACAAAGCGATTTCAAAGTGCATCCATAACGACTTTTTCGCTTCAACTATCACAACTTCCATTGACAATTTCTATAACTTTCCCAAACAATTCCTTCATGCCAAACACAACCAAACATGTGTATAGAACATCCAATAAATATTTCATAATATATTCACATTTAACCAGTTTAACAAGTGTTAAATACATGAGATTTCAAGTGTGTTGATATCAACAATTTTACTTCAACTATTTATACACAATTTCCAACTTTATCAAATAACAATATCAAACATGTAAACAAGTAGTCTGGGCCATCATACATGTTATAGATGTTTAAATAAGTGATTTTACTGCATAATAATATTTTTATTTGTTTTACAAAATAAGAAGGGGTCCAAAAGTAATAACTAGCACTGTTCGTTATACTATTTATAATTTTATACAACAACACATATTTACACAACAGTATACAGTCAGCTGATGAGTAAATTCACCAAAGCCAAAACCAATCCTAGATGAAGATAATCCTGATACGAGTGCAATGACAAAAGCATCTCGATTGGACCTTGTATGCAAAATTTATTGTTTATATAAGTAATTGAATTTAAACTTAAGTAATAAATATATTTAAACCCCCACTTAACTTAATTACCTCCAGTCCTATTATAAATCATCTTCTCCAAATAGCATCCCTTGTACACGCACAACCAATCCAACCCATCCTTTCATGCACGCCCCTTGCTGAAGCTATGGACCACGAAACGACAAACAACCATTGTTACCAAGTTGCTTGGCTCGAATACATGATGATAATTATAGAGGCTTTGATTGAATCGAGACTAGACTCGAGCCTATGAGAGGCTGGAAATATATGGATTGATTCAATCTAAGTGGTTCGGCCAAAGTACATGGGTCGGCCTGTATACATCGTTCGACCGAGGAAGGGAGGACGTGTGTCATTCAGTCTTGTGAGATAGCGTGTGTCGCTCAGCTAAGGAAAGGTGGTGTCAGGAACTCAATGCATATTTCTTGGTCAGGAATGGAAAACGAGATGGCTCGGCCATGAAGAGAAGACTAAGTGGACCGATCACTCATCGCTCAGCCATGCGTGGGAGACTAAAGTGGTTCGGCCGTTCATTGCTTGGCCATGAAGGGAAGCCTAAAGTGGTTCGGTCGAGGGAACCCTAAAGTGGTTCGGCCGTTCATCGTCCGACCATGAAGGGAAACCTAAAGTGGTTTGGCCATTCGTCGTTCGAACCAGAAATTAGCAGATTACCTATAGGTCATTATGACTAGTCATTCTTTTCTTCGGGCTACGTTACTAGCTGCTCTAATTCACATAAGACTTCACTTCGATGATTGGATGGAGAATTCATGGAGCGGTCGGAATGGATCAGAGGTTGCAGGCTCAGTCATGGGGGTTTGACACACATGGTTGGGTGAACGCAAGTTACATATTGTGGGCCGTGGTATCCAAGTCATAGGCCTGCATTAGGACTAGCATGCCTTCATCTATAAATAGAGGGGCATGAGTATAGTTAAGGGAACCTTTTTTTGAGAACTTTAGGGATACTCTGCCATTTTTGGTACTCGCTTCCATTAGTTCAAACTTGTATTCGAGTTAGAAGTTTACGGATTGTATATGTATTCAAGTCTTTGAGAAAAGCAATAAAGATTACATTAACAATGGACGTAGGAAGTTACGCCGAACCACTATAATTCTAGTGTTCTTGTTACTGTAGTTAGTTCTCTATTTTAATTTGTTATCTTCATTAATCTCTCTACACAAATCCTTTCTTAATTGTTAGTGACCAATTTTGGTGCTAAATTTTTGGTGCTTTCACTGAGAACCACATTCTCATGCTGTGAGGATCTACTTTGTCGCTATTGGATTGAAAAATCCCTCATAGAAGATCCATGTTCATTCACAAGAAGTTCATATTCTACTCAGAGTTCCAACCAATAACTCTACAATGGGAAGACTACGTACCAAATCAGCCTCCCACAATATTGATGTCAACGAGACCGCTAGCGTCCAACAAGTAGGACCCAACAATCAAAAAGCTAATCCAGGTGTAGGGACCACCACCGTCCTAAACCAAACAGAAGATGTCACTGAATAGAGTTCAAAGAACTGATGAGAGATCTTGTGGAAAGCAAGAGATAGCTTAATGAGAAAATTCAAGCTAACGCCAATCTCATGACCCAACTTACTCAACAACAACATCAGAATGCTGGAGGAAGTCCTGCTACCTACTCTTCATATGACAGCTCAACTTGATGAACATCCCAGGCATAGACGCCATAGAATTGAAATAACGCAACAGGTGCAGTAGATCAATCCAACATGAATGGTCCAAGTTTCTTACCTGGAGTCGTATCCCCTCACTTGCACCTAGGAAACCGCTCTCATGTTGGAATGGGAAATTTAGGATCTAGAGCGTGAGTGGAAGCTGACCGACCAGCTCACTAGGGACGTAATGAAGCAGGTCCCCAGGATGCTCGTTTGGGAAATCACCAATCAAGGAGGCACCAACCGCGGCGGTCACACAGGACGAAGTCCAACTTGCCACCTCCCATGCAGACCCCGGACTTGTCAGCCACAGTCAAACAGCTGGTGAGGGAAAATCAAGGCTTATCCAACGATGATTGGGGTGTAGAAAGAAGTCATAATCCATTCATAGATGCTATTTTACATGCTGAATACCCCCGGAAGTTTAGTATGCCGACTATTCCAGCCTATGAGGGGAAGATTGATCCTTGACAACATGTAATGAGATACGAGTGGGCGATGGACTCGACTAGGATGAATGATGCGACTAAGTGTAGATGTTTTCCAATAACCTTATCTGGAATCGCTACCATTTGGTTCACCAGGCTTCCTCCACGATCGATCTCTAGATTTGATGAGTTGGCGACGAAATTTATGGAGAAGTTCAAAATTCATACCACTCGTCCAAAGGACGTGATGTCTTCATCCAGTGTAAATCAAGCCCCAGGGGAGTCCTTAAAGGAAAATTTATAAGGTTTTCATGTTGCAGCTACTAAAGTTAGCAACTCGAATGACCATGCTATTCTTATGGCCATGATGCGAGGAGTAGAACTAGACTCAGAATTTGGTGATTGACCAGCAAAAAAACTTTGGCTACCTTGGAACGTTTTTATTCAAAGGCACACCAGCTCATGGGAAAGGAGAAGCCATGTGGATGTGGCAAGGCAGTGTGCCAGGTCCTGGCAAAGAGACGGCGCAAAGTAACATTGCGATAAAACAGGCTGGCGACAATTCTGGAAAGGTCTAGGTTAGTGTTCAAAACAAGCCCGAGCAGCCTAGAGGAATCGGAGGGAGAAATTCCGAAAGGAAGAGAGAATCCAAAAAGTGGAAACCAAGGATCCCGACCTACAACAAATGCACTCCTCTGGACACATCTCTGAAGAATATTTATTTGTCAATTTGTAACACCTTTCAATACCGGAAGCCGCGTCTAAAAGAATCCATCGAGGAACAAAAGAAGACTGGGAAGTACTATTGGTTTCACGAGACCTACAGGCACAACACTGAGTAATGTAGACACCTCGATGATCCTATAGAAAAACTGATTGGGCAAAATAAGTTACAACAGTTTGTTAAGAATCCACAGGAAGGCGGACAAGGAACGTCCGACCTCGGTCGCAGGTAGGCTCCATGTCATCTTGAGGAACCTACCCGGACCGTATCTAGACTATTCATAAACATGATAGTCGGCGGACCTCATTCAATAGATAAGAGTTGGAAAAAAATGGAATGCTATGCTAATTCCTTGAAACATGCGGACCTTGAATGCTGCTCGAATTTGGAAGATGGGACTCCAGCAAAACAGCAACGAATGATGACGGATGATATAGTGTTCAGAAGTAGAGATGTCAATCAGGTGGAGGCACCTACCATTGACCCGATGGTCATTTTGGCCACGATTGGGCTAGCAATTGTGAGAAGGATATTGATTGATTGTGGGAGTTATGTTAACATTATATTCAAAAAGGCATATGATCAAATGAAGATGGAGGCAAAGGATCTGAAACAATCTAAAGCCCGCATTCACGGTTTTAATGGTGCAGCCACTGACGCGATAGGTTTTTTTGAATTACTGGTTGAATTAGGAGGAGGTAAACATAGGAGGGTATGGATCCTACCGTTCGTTGTGTTGGATGTTGATTCCCCGTATAATGTTTTTCTGGGCCGACTGGTCCTGGCGGAGTTTTGGGCAGCTTTGACCCCATGGTGTTTGATTTTGAAGTTACCAACGGATAAAGGGGTTGGGTAGTGCATGGCGATCAAGCAACTGGTCGTGCATGTTATGTGGCTGAGCTGAGTGAGGATCGGCGAAGAGAGAAGGGAAAGGTTGTGGACAACTCTTTTCGCATCCAGGTTGCACAAAATTGACAAGTAATGCCCAAGCCTTGGCTCGGGCAGCAGAGTCGGATCTACAGAGACATAGATTCGAGAGACGATGATGAAGAACCTAAGGAGTCTAAAGCATCACCGGCTAAATTGACGATTGACATTCCAATCAGTCATGACGACCCATCACGGATGTTAAAGATTGGATCACAACTCACCCCCTCCCCCTCGATGACTGAGGATCTTGCTGATTTCCTCCGAGTGAATCTGTATGTTTTTGCTTAGACACATTCTGGTATATGCGGAATTTCTCCTGCCACAGCGATCATATGTTGAACATAGACCCGAAATACGTGTTGGTGAAGCAAGAAAGGAGAGGTATGGATCCGGAGAGGTCTACTACTCTAAGAGAGGGGGTGGACAAACTTAAAGCCAATGGGTTTGTCCGTGATGCCCTCTACCCTAAATGGGTGTCTAACCCTATGCTAGTGAGAAAAGTGAATGGGAAATGAAGGACCTGCATTGATTACTCACACCGGAAAAAGGCTTGCCCTAAAGATAGTTTCCCTTTACCCAGTATTGATCAGCTGGTTGACTCGACTGTCGGACATGAGTTATTGTCATTTGGATACGTATTCGGGATACAACCAAATCCCACTGCACATTCCAGGTTAGGAAAAAAGCTAGTTTTGTCACGGATGTCAGACTATATTGTTATGTGGTGATGCCTTTCGGGTTGAAGAACGGAGGAGCGACTTACCAGCGCTAGGTAAATCGGATGTTTAATGACCAAATTGGTATAACAATGGAAGTCTATGTGGATGACATGCTTGTGAAATCACGGCAGTCAAACGACCACATTCGAGATTTAGCGGATATGTTTGATATACTTAAATACTACGAAATGAAAATCAATCCACTAAATGTTCCTTTGATTTTCGCTGGGAAAGTTATCAGGCTTTATTGTCAATGAATGGGGAATTGAAGCTAATCCAGAAAAGATTCAGGCTACTCAAAACATACAAGCACCCAGAACTGTAAAGCAAGTACAAAGCATGAATGGAAAGGTCGTCGCGTTGAGTCGAGTAATATTCAAAGTGACCGACAAATATATTCCCTTCTTTGATATGAAAGAGAAAGGGAAGAGAAATTTTGAATGGACGCCCCACTGAGGGGATGCATTTCGTGCTTTAGTTAGACATTTGGACAGTCCCTCGGTTCTGTCAAAGCCTGTAGACCATAAAGTGTCATATGTATACTTGGTCGTGTCTCAACATGCCATTAGTACGGCCTTGGTTCGCTAGGAGGACTGAATTTAAAAGGCAGTGTACTGTGTCAGTTAACATCTAACGGGGGCAAAGAGAAATTATCCTAAAATTGAGAATCTAGCCTACTGTTTGGTGATTGCATCATACAAGCTTCGACCATATTTTCAGGCACGGCCGATCTGTGTTTATACCAATCAACCTCTGCGAGAGGTGCTCCAATGACCCGAAACCTCTGGAATGTTATAAAAGTGAAACATTGAGTTGAGTCTATTCGATATCACCTACCTGCCACAAAAGGCTATTCAAGGGAATGCGCTAGCAGACTTCATTGCATAATTCACCATATCAGACGAGCAAAGTAGTGATGATGTTATTCCCCCCCCATTCGATGGAAACTATACACCGATTGGGCATCCAACTACGTTGTTATGGGGCAGGTGTTATTCTTGTAACTTCCGAAAATCGATCAATTTGTTATGCTTTGAAGCTCAATTTCCCTACTATGAATAACGAAGCCGAGAATGAAGCATTGATTGCTGGCTTAAAACTTACCAAGGAACTTGGGATAAAATCGGTTGAAATCTTTTGTGACTCACAATTGGTGGTGTACCAAGTTCCGAGAGACTATCAAGCAAAGGGGCAGAGACTTGTCCCATATCTTGCTTGAGTTCAAGAGCTATTGGTAGACCTTGAAAATTATGATATTTCACCCATCCCACATGAACAAAATGGGAAAGCCGATTCATTGGCAAAATTCGCAAGTACTGGTGATGCACATCGCAACGGCTTAGAACCGTGGAAAAATTGGCAGTGGTAAAATTTTTGCAACGGCCCTTTGCCATTGCGAAATTAAATTTAGCAACGGCCCAAAGCCGTTGCAAAACTAAATTTAACAATGGCTAAGAGCCGTTGCTAAATTTAATTTCGCAACGGCCAAAACCATTGCAAAACCTTGATGTACATGGTTTGTTAATTTGGTTTTGCAATCGCTCAAAACCATTGCTAATTTTAATATTTTTTTACAAATATACATTGCTTTTTTCTCCCTCTCACAGTAGGAGTTAATTCATTATCATACTCAATATAAACATTTGAAAATTTAACATAATATCATAAAAGAAAGATGATTAAACCAATTATATTTCACTCAGCACAAAGACCAAACATAACAAATCTTTTAATTGCAATGTTCAACAGCAGTACATTAGACTACATAGTTAAGCGGCAATAACAACAATATTAAAGTATATAGTACATACTTTGGCAACAACAACAAAATGATTAGAATAACAATACTAGATTATCATACTCAATATTACAGTATACATCATTCAATACAAACGGAGGTATCTTTTAGGATAGAAGAGCTTACTACAGTAATCTAACCTGAAAAACCTTCCACATATATGTTTGAAAATTAGGAACCGAGACTATTCAACTATGATACATATAAAGAAGCAAATTGTTACCTATAAAAAGTAGCAAGAACAAACAAAATAAGATGACGTGTGTTGGATAAAAAATTTAAGAACAAGTACAAGAAACATAACTAATTCTGTAATAGGAAAATCTAAATTGGCAATAGGCTAAACATGGTTCTTTTTTCATAATAATTTTATTTTGTTGGAAGATAAACACATGAATCTGTTTCAGGCATTTATAGGCTAAAAATAAACTCATCTTAAGGAAAAGAGAGCTAGAAGCCCGAAATAAATATATTTGGTATAACAGCAAAAAAAATCTGCACAATAGTTTGCTATCTTAACCATGCCTTAAAATGTACAATTTTACCCACTATACCATCTCCGGTTCACCTAAATTCAAATTTTACCAGTGGTATTTTAAAAAAATGGAAACTAAATACAGAGAATAAGTTGTGCATGGAATGTATATATAGACACCACTGTGTATAAATAGCTATGCAATTACAAATACATCCTCTACAGCAGCAAAAAGTTTTTAGAGTACCTCATTATCCAATACCTATTAAAACAGTAAAAAAAGAGAACATAAATACGTCCATGTTGTCAAATTTGTCTAGAACATCAAACTTTATTTAACTTTCTAATATGTAATAACCTTGGTAACATGCCTTGTAAATTCAGCAAACATACTTCAAGAAATGCAGTGAACTGTTAAAAAACATACCTCAACCATCCTTTTCATTTTCCTATGTACCTAGAATGACTGCTAAGGTAATAAAAGAAGAAAATGTCAATAATGCAGTTATACTTATCAATTTCTCTAGCTAAAAGATCCATTAAATCATTAAGTTTACCAACGTGTGACTTCTTTTTCTGGATTTGCACTAGCCTGCAACCAAAAAGTAAATATTATTATTCTTATAGTTAATCATAAAGGAAATAATATTAAAGTAGAAGAAATCAAACACTTCAGCAAAAAAATATACCCACATTCATTCAGCACGTTTATAATAATAAACCGTAATAAATGAATGAAGAATTCGATGAAAAAACTCGGTCAATATCATGACTTGGTCAAGTTAGAATGGGACAGTGTGTGCAATAGAAACCCCTATTTTCACCTTATGAAAAAGAAAAAGAAAAAAAGACTTCACAAATGGAGCAAAGATCTTAACCATAAGAAAAAAAATCGGTGATGCCCTCAGGGCAGAGTTGGTGTCATTCATGCTAATCTACTTAATCACCCTAACGATGTCTAGATATTAGATCTCTATAGCTAAAAGGTAGATTGGCTCTCTGACATCTTGCATAAACATGCCATAAAATATTTAAAACATTCAAAAATAAAGTGGCTAATCCAAGGAGATAAAACATCTCAAATATATGTTCAACCAGTCAATTGTTGCATAAATCTCTAGCCTGGAAAAGCTTTGTCAAAGTAGAAAACAGTAGAACCATAAAAATACCTCAAATGTCAAAAATTCAGACTTGAATATGATCACTTCTTTTGAATAACAATTTTCTACAACTAAAACTATGCCTGTATGCCTCATATACCTTAAAAGTTGATTAAACTATACTGAATCATTAGAAAAACCAAAACAAAATATTATCACTGATCCATTTATTTTCAAAATCCAATTATAAATAACTCCAAAAAAAGAGGATTTATTAGTTCGTATTATAGGTACAACTATGTATGGAGTTATATACAGTTTTATTAGTTTATTAATTCGAGCATTGAATCATTGTCAAGTTATAAATATATTTGGATCAGATCAACGCTTTATAGTTTTTCATTGAATGAATAATACTTACATGAGCATCCTTTCCCAATCCAATAGCATTCACATGGTTCCCTCCTTCGTACAAACTGTGAATCTTTGTATAATGCGATGTATAACAGTTCAATGTCAATGTGAGCATCATTCTAACAAAAAGAATAAAAATTCCATTCATTTGGGCATTTTGACCATTTTTTATATGGTATCAGCCAGTGTTTTCTTAAACCATAAAGGCACTACCAATACTGAAATGTTATACATTTAACAAAGAGGTACTTCTTATGCTTTAAAATGTCAGGAACAATATGAAAACTATTGCGGTTATGAAAGATTCATTACTGCAGCAATGGCAGTCGACATACAAGATTTTAAAACCAGAGATATATCAGTTTTGCGTTGTCATATTTTCTCATACACGACTAGAAATTACGCTCGTACACAATAATTTTTCTAATTCTTTCCTCATTCATTATCGAATTGCATTATCAATTACAATACATACTTAATCATTATCATCAAAAAATAATGACATTATCAATGAACAGTAAATATACAGAATACACACACACACACAAATTTCAACGATAACAAAGTTAGATTCAAATACATTCAAAAAATTCCGCTTTAAAGCATTTCAATGAGGTAAAATAAATCCTTCTTTCATAGGTCACTGTAAAAGTGAGTTGATTATTATTTCATGTAATCTCTGATTTAGTAAAAGTGAATAAAAGTCAGTTAGACCAAACCACGTTTGCTTCTTGTGTATTCTCCTTTTTTTTTTATCTGTTTTGGTGATCTTAGTTCATGTTTTTGATTGATAATTGGTATTCATGTGACAAACTAGATCCTTGGAAAAAATTTAGGAAAAATTCCAAACAGTTTCATTTTGATATTTGTTGATCAAAGAAGACAAAATAACTCCAAAAAAATCTCGAATTGTCTTCATGCATAGAAGCAAACCAAGTTTTGAGTGTTTACAAGTGTGAAACTTACGAAAGTAGTCCTTTGGAGGAGGAAAAATACGCAAGGATTCATGTTGTGTAAAATTTTGAAAGTAATATAATTTATACCTTTTTAATAAAATAAAAATGTCTATTATCTTCTCTATTTTTTTTGTATCTTATCCATAAAATTAAACTGCTAACTAAACACATATACGTTTTAACCAACATGATCGTTGGACGTTGATGGACGAATTCAGCAATAACCTTCATCAACGCATCTATGTGGATTAAGTACATAATATGCATGCTAAATGGAAAATGGTTGTTTTATATTTGTTTATTGCTTTACATTAATTCAGTTTTCCAGTTGATGCCTATATGAATCTAGAGTAGCCAGTTTAACTGTAAGATGTAGTAGAATTTGGAACAAATTAATTATGATTACCTGCAGAATTCTTGGAACCAAGCTCTTTGTAGTCTGAAAACAAAGCTAAGATCGAGGTCTTTCAATGATGTATTCTCAGTGATTTCTGACTCGGGTTTATCGGTAGTTCTTCCATGAGAGGAACCTTTTAGGTCAAATCGTCTATGGATGAAATACTCGGAACCAACCAAGTTCCCCATTATAACAAAACGGACCTGAAATACAATCCTATGTGTAAGTTTATGAATATCAATAAGGAAATGTACTTTCAAATTTCGTGGAGGTATCTATACATTTTGAGCCTCTAGTTTGACCTTTTTCAAAGTTGTTCTGGTTAATTTGACACGATGTTAGAACTTTATGACTTGAGTGTTTTCGTAAGCACTGACATGGTTATAATATGCCGGTAGAATTCTTAGAAGAACCTACTGCAAAAGACATTTCGGTTTCGGCTTTAATGTAGATGATAATCTTTTAATTTTGGGATAATTTTTTTTCAAACTTCTCAAACAAATTGTTGGAATTTATGTACGAAATGAAAACAGTTGAAAGAAAGGACGAACAAACTCACTTTGACTTTAGATTTTTTGACAGTCTTAATCATATAACGATCACATCGTTTGGCAAGTAGAAGAAACTGCCACTTTTTCAAGGAGATGAAACTTCCCTTATAGCAGCATTACCGCATAAAGAAAGCATATAGTCGCCTGGATCGACTCTAAATAGTTTGCGCAAAGTTCTTACAACCAATTCAAGAGATAAAAATGCAAAAGAATCAGTTCAGTAATTTCAGGTAAAAAAAATAAAAATAATTTAAAAGAAAAGGTTCATAGCAACCTAACTCACCTGAAAACTAAAGGGTAGTAGTCCTTCCACCTAAAATCACAAGATTGATGTGGAGGTGTATGTTTTGACCCATCTGGTGGGAATTTTGTCCAAACCTTCAATTTTAGATCAAATGTCGATGGCTTCAAGTCCAGTGTTGCCGCTGGAGCTTGCTTTCCTATAGCATGTCTGCCACAATTCTTTAAGAATCCGTGGAAGTCAAAATTCTTTTAAAAAAATCAAAAAGTTGAGATTTAGCAGACACTGACAAACAATAATCTTATTGAATTATTTACTAAAGCGTTATCAAACCTCACCATTTAAAAAATTGGTTATGATATTGCAATGTAAAGAGTCAACAAAAAATAATTCAGGAACACTTACTAAATGGTACACCAGTTATAAATGTATGTGTGTATACTCTTTTCATTGTTAATTTTGTCTCATTGGGTTTTTCTAACAAGATTTTAACAAGTAATCAATACATCTACTTTTTATTGTGAACATTGTACTCTTTTAACTCCTTAGGTTTTCCTAGCAAGATTAAAATCAGATAGATTAAAATCAGATAACTATCATATTCAAGGGGGTGTTGCAAAGCTAAAATATGAACACCTTGGATTGGATGCATGTACAAGGGAAGGTTCACCTCAGTACATGCGCCCATACTAGATTAAGAGACACATTATAAAATATGGGTCAACCCACCCAATTCTGGATGAGATATGCTTATTGAATCATTAGGAATAAAAGATTATCATTTTGTCTTTTTTTCTGTCCTTTCATGTTTCAATCATGTGATCGTTTCGTTGTTGATCTCTCTTCTTCTATTATTTATGTAGCACCCATATATAACTCCCTTTTTCCTCTTATCCTGAAGTAGCTAAAGCGAAAAGTTGCAACAAAGCCTAAGGCCTGCATCTTTGCGCTATGCACTTTTTTACACTCATTGAACATTGACTTTTTGTCTTTTCAGCAAAAATTGCAGCAGTTGAAAATTACTCTAATTTTGAGAATAAGATAAAAATTTGAGAATAATATATAATGGATTCATCACAAACCAAGTAAGAAATCACAAAGTCGTTCAATTTAATTCTACAGCAATAAAATTTGTAGAAAAATACGTCTCTCTCAAAAAAACCAACTCATGGTTTTCTACATCTAGGCGCACGCTTGGGCCTTCTCCCTTATACATAGTAGTGCGCTCATCTATTAATACAACCAAATTTCTTTAACTTCAAAATATTTCCGTGTTACATATACTTGAATAAACTTACTATCATATCTAGCTTGCAATTATTAATCATAAAACGTATACATAAATAGTCCTGGAGTCTACAGGCATACTCATAACATTCCTCACTATACAAAATTAAAATAGTTTTGTACACCTAGTGACGGTGATAACATAAATAAGTCCACTTATTTTAATTTCAACAACTGTTTGTTTAAATAATAGGAAAAACACCATACTATTAGTTTAATCGGGACTTCGTTCGCCACTTTTATGTCTGGAACTAAAGGTTAAATTTTTATAAACTGCATTCATGAGTTAATGATTATATCACAACTTAAACATAAGCGGGAGAATTACTGCATTTACCACTACAGTTTATGACCTATAAAAACTACATTAAGAATGACTTCAGTAATTTGCTCTTTTGCGACTTTATCAATGACATCAGTAAATCATACAACAAATAATAATTTAGATATTTGTTTTTAATCAAAAGATAATGTAACTCATCTCTTGCTATCTAAAATAGCACCAAACAAATATGCAGCAGCACCAAAACAAAAGAATCAAAATTGAAACAATAATTCACCTAAGATTCTTTAAAATAATTTTTCAAAAAGCAAGTTCAAATGTTAATTGAAAGAACCTCACCTGAAATTAGTATCGAAACCAAAACACAACTACAACCTATAAATATAGCACAAATCAATACACACAAACTCAAAAACGTCATCCAATCAAAGGGAATTTTAGAACATCAGATCTATAAACAAAACAGATATATACTAAGAAAAAAATGCAGTCTTACGCGATTATTTTATTTCTAATAACAAAAATCAAAAGAGAACGAACCTTATACCTCAATTTCGAACAGCCGAGGGTTCCAACACTCGATCTCGATGATGATTTGCAGTTGCTCATTCGACGATGATTTGCACGCGGTTGAGGCACGCGGAGGGAAATGAGGGCACAAAGGAGGGAAATGAAATTAAGGGCGTTTAGGTTTGGGAACGGGGGATTATGTGTATGCAAGTGTGGTCAAACAGATGGAAAAAAATTAGGAAAACTATACGTCGTAAAATTACAATGGCCCATAACCATTCCTAAATCATTTACAACGGCTTCAAACTATTGCTACTTAGCAATGGCTCAGAACCATTGCAATTCTTCCGTATGGGGGTGTTACAAAACTGCCAATATGGTGTAGTGCTCCGAGTATAAATGAGATGGAAGTAGATTTTTTGTTAGAAACGGAAACTGAAAGGGAGTCATGGATAATCCCAATAAAATAATACATGTTACATGGGACTTCACCCGAGAAAAGGAACGAAAGATGAAAAGTCATTCGCTAAGCTTCGCGGTACATAATGCAGGATGGAATAATGTATCAGAAAGGGTTCTCAGTTCCCTTACTTTGGTGCATTTCTCATGACGAGATAAAGCGGATCTTGAAAGTGGTTCATGAAGGAGAATGTAGAGACCATGCTGGAGGGCAGACATTAGCGAAAAAGATCCTCCGCTGTGGATGCTATTGGCCAACCGTGGATCAAGATGCGGTGGACTATGTAAGAAGGTGCGACAAATGTCAAAAGTATGCAAAATCCCAAGAGCTCCCCTGAAGGAACTTACACAAATGGTTAGTTCCTGGCCATTTGCAATATGGAGAATTTATATAATCGGCTCCTTACCGATCTCCAGAGGTGGTGCAAAATATGCAATTGTTACGGTCGATTACTTTACCAAGTGGACGGAAGCAAAACCTTAGCTATAATCACCACCAAAAAGGTCATTAATTTCGTTGTATGAAACATCATATGCCGATTTGGCCTCCCACGAACTATAATTACGGACAACGGAATTCAATTTGAAAGTAGAGAGTTTAAAGAATTCTGTCAAAATGTGGCATTGAGAAAAGGTTTGCAGCAGTCGCTCACCCTAAATCCAATGGACAAGTTGAAGCTATAAATAAAATAATCAAATCAATATTGAAGAAACGTTTGGAGAAGGCTAGAGGCAAGTGGGTGGATGAGCTTCCGACAACACTCTGGGCTTACAGAACCACCCACAAGTCCGCAACTGGCCACATTCCATTCACATTGGCATACGACACTGAAGGTGTTATACCCGTGGAACTTGAAGTTCCTTCTCATCAGGTAACTCATTATGATCCTAAGACGAGTCACAATCTCTTACTGGAATCGCTGGACTTTGTCGACGAAAAACGTGAAGAAGCTGATTTAAGGACGGCTGCATATATGCATCAAATCGCTCGATATTATAATAAAAAAGTTCGACCGAGAATCTTTGATGTGGGCAATCTCGTTTTGAAGCGAGTTTTTTCGATCCCATCACGTATGAATCCCACATGGGAAGGTCCATACGTCATTGAACGAAAGCTTGGAGAAGGAACTTTCAAGCTAGCGACCGTCGATGGCATGACGCTCCCCGAGCATGGAATAGCGAGCATTTGCGCCGTTATTACACTTAGCCCATTTCTTTTGCATTTTAGTAGTAATTATTTCCAGTATGTTTTTCTTTTATTGTTTTTTATTTTCTACATGTAATAAGACAATTTAGTCTGTTCCTATTTGTTATGATCAATAAAGGATTGAAGTCGTTTTTCTATAAACTATTGATATTTCGAGTGTTATAATCCCATAGCAAAAACTAAATCACATTATTCTGTCCAGCGTACGAGCGCGCACAAAAAATAAAAAGTCAATCAATAAAATAAAAAATCTCTAAGTCCCAAGAGTGCGGATTAGAGTATAAACGACCCAAAAAATCTCTAAGTCCCTAGAGTGCGGACTAGAGTACTCTGAGTCCTCAGAGTGTGGACTAGAGTATAAACGACTAGAAAATCTCTAAGTCCCCGGAGTGCAGACTAGAGTACTCTGAGTCCCCAAAGTGCGGACTAGAGTATAAACGATTCAAAAAATCTCTTAGTCCCCAGAGTGCGGACTAGAGTATAAACGACTTAAAAATCTCTAAGTCCTTGGAATGCGGATTGGAGTGTGAATGATTCGCAAAATCTGTAAGTCTTCAGAGTGAGGACTAGAGTATAAACAAAATGAAAATATCTAAGTCCTCGGAGTGCGGACTGGAGTGTAAATGATTCAAAAAATCTATAAGTCTCCAGAGTGCGGACTAAAGTAATCTAAGTCCCCAAAGTGCGGACTAAAGTATAAACGACTCAAAAAATCTCCGAGTCCCCAAAGTGTGGGCTAGAGTACTCTAAGTCCCTAGAGTGCAGACTAGAGTATAAATGATTTGAAAATCTTTAAGTCCCCGTAGTGCAGACTAAAGTGCAAAAGATTCAAAAAATCTCAAGTCCCCAGAGTGCGGACTAGAATACTCCAAGTCTCCATAGTGCGGATTAGAGTATAAACGACTCAAAAAATCTCTAAGTCCCCAGAGTGCAGACTAGAGTACTCCGAGTCCCCAGAGTGCGGACTAGAGTATAAACGACTTGAAAATCTCAAAGTCCTCAGAGTGCGGACTAGAGTACTCTGAGTCCCCAGAGTGTGGACTAGAGTATAAACGACTTAAAAAATCTCTAAGTCCCCAGAGTGCGGAATAGAGTACTCTGAGTCCCCAAAGTGAGGACTAGAGTATAAACGATTCAAAATATCACTAAGTCCCCAAAGTGCGGACTAGAGTATAATGACATGAAAATCTCTAAGTCCTTGGAGTGTGGACTAGAGTATAAATGATTCAAAAATCTCTAAGTCCCCAATATGCATACTAGAATACTCTGAGTCCCCAGAGTGCGGACTAGAGTATAAATGACTCAAAAAACTGTAAGTCCCTAGAGTGCGGACTAGAGTACTTCGAGTCCATAAAGTGCGGACTAGAGTGTAAACGATTTAAAAATCTCTAAGTCCCCGGAGTGCAGACTAGAGTACTCTGAGTCCCCAGAGTGCAGACTAGAGTACAAACGATCCAAAAAATCTCCAAGTCCCTAGATTGCGAAATAGATTGCTTTGAGTCCCCAGAGTGCGGACCAGAGTATAAACGACTTGAAAATATTTAAATCCCCAGATTACGGACTAGAGTATAAACGATTTAAAAAATCTCTAAGTCGTCGAAGTGTGGACTAGAGTACTCTGAGTCCCTAGAGTGTGGACTAGAGTATAAACTATTTAAAAAATATCCAAGTCCCCAGAGTGCAAACTAGAGTGCTCTAAGTCCCCAGAGTGCAGACTAGAGTATAAATGACATGAAAATCTCAAAGTCCATAGAGTGCGGACTAGAGTACTCTGAGTCCCCAGAGTGCGAACTAGAGTATAAACGACTTAAAAATCTCTAAGTCTTTGGAGTACGGACTAGAGTACTCTGAGTTCCTAGAGTGCGGATAGGATTATAAACGATTCAAAAAATCTCAAAGTCCCCAGAGTGCGGACTAGAGTACTCTAAGTCCCCAGAGTGCGAACTAGAGTATAAACAACTTAGAAATCTCTAAGTCCCCATAGTGTGGATTAGAGTACTCCGAGTCCCTAGAGTGTGGACAAGAGTATAAACGATTCAAAAAATATTAAGTTCTCAGAGTGCGGACTAGAGTACTCTGAGTCCCTAGAGTGCGGACTAGAGTATAAACGACTTGAAAATCTCTAAGTCCCCGAAGTGCGGACTAAAGTGTAAACAATTCAAAAAATCTCTAAGTCCCTGGAGCATAGACTAAAGTACTCTAAGTCCCTGGAGCGTGGAATGAAGGATTTACGATTCAAAAAATTTCCAAGTCAAGTGGAAGCGGACCGTAGCTTATGTGACCCACGAGATTTGAAATTTTGACTACAAGTTAGGCAATAAGCTAAACACTGAGAATCGTGGAAGACAAAGAAACAAAATTTTATTCAAAAGTCCAAAATTAAGTTCCATTACAATTTCTCCTTAATATGGAGCCAAAAGTCTATTTACAATAACTATGAAAATAAATAGAAATAATTGCATAATTCAGACTTATTCGGTTGAACGAGGCACGACCGGATAGCTACTTCTTTGATTTTTTTCCTCTTTCCTTGGCTTCTTCGAAGGCTCCTCACCCAAGCGTTTTCTCTTGGATTCATTACTTCCTAGTGATATGGTGCCTGGGGAAGGAGGAGGAACCTCCAATGGGTGATCCCATCAGGGAGAATGACCATCAAGGACATGTTCAGGGGATCATCCAGTTCCACCACTTGTGGCTCAGCTTTAATTTCCGCTCTCTTCTTCCCCTTTTCCATGATTTGTTCCTCCATGCTCAGTTTCAAAGTGTGTTCGGAGATGCTCGTGATTTTAACTTCATCATGCTCTTTTGTAGGTGAGGGATTCTCGAGTTTGTCCTCATCGAGCGCCCCAATCATTTGAGCATCGTGTCCGGGAGCATTCCCAGTATGAGATGCCTCTCCCAATTTCTCTTCCTTTTCCGTGGCGGCATCACTCCTTGGAGTTGGTTCGAGATCAGAATGGCCTACACGAAGTTATAAAAGACAAATGTTAGAATACATTTATTGCCCGCCAAGAAGCGATGGTTATTTGGACTCTAGAAAGAAAAGTTAAATACCAGCCTCCAGCTAACTCTCGGCAGTTTTGGGAGTCTCACCCTCTGGGGTAGGGGACAGAATGTGGATATCAATCCTGGGTTTCTTTGGATAATAGCCAACAGGTTGCCTGAAAGGGTCGAATTATGAGCGACCGATCGGTTGAACAGAAGGAAGAACTAGAGATTCAGTTTCAAATGGACCAGCAACTTCATCCTTCCCTTTAGATGAGGAGGAATCTCTTCCATAGAGAACTTTGACGGCAGATTAGTCGGAAGGCTCGTTTCCTCGGAGCACTTCCTTCAAAAGAGAATCCTCATTAACCTCCTCGGTGCCCAGCTTTACTTGTTTGATTTTTATCAAGGTATCACATGCCTCAGCTAATGATTCGAGGTAACCCTCGCCCAGTAAAGATAGATCTCAATGCATGAGAACCCGAGCGTTGTATTCAGCAATAAGCGGATCAAATAGGTATTTAATATCTTCTCTCCCGACTTCAACAGATGCCTCAAGGCGAGAGTCAATTTTTGTCAATGCCATTCTTTTGCCCTCTTCACGGGCTGCATCCTTTAACGCTACCACTTTGGAGAGCTTCTTATCAAGCTTTGCTTTTAGAAGTCGTGTAGAGACAATATCGTCGTAATATCATTGCGACTCCTCTTGAGCAGCAGTTTTTTCTTTCTTTTCTTTGAGGAGTAGCACCACCAATTCTTTGACTCGTTCAACGAGGGCATCTTTCTCTTTTTGAACGGAGTCTTTTTCTAAGGCTAAAGCGCCACAGCGTTGAACCGACTCATCAATTTCCCTTTTGTGAGTAGCTTCCAGATGACTGAATGCCTCGGTTGTATCTTTAGCGTTTTGTTGGGCAGCTTCAAGTTGAGCTTTATACGAGGAAAGCTCTTCATCCCGGGCTTTGATAATGTCTTTATCATGGATGGCTTCAAGTTTCAGGCGATCGATCTCATACTAACGTTTCATAGAAATTTCTAAAACTTTTTCTAGCAAGTGAACAAATGCATCATGGTGGACGTAGACGTGGTTATTGCAAGTGATGGCGCTTTGTTAGACAAGCTCTGGAATTAGATAAATCGCAGGAAGAAATTTCAGTCCATCGAAGCATATCTTAGAAAATGTGGGTTTAAGCTTAGCTAATCTTTTGGCTATCAACGGATCATGTGTATAGATCGGAGGGGTTTGCTTAGCCGGTGCCACAAACTTTTTATGAGGCTCACGAGATTGCTTTGTGCTGGACGAACCAGAGTGTTGGTCATGGGGAGCTTCTATTGAGACCCCTTCTGAGCAGATTTTTCCTCACTGTGCTCTTAGTGAGGGGGAAGATCGTTGAGGTATGAAGAATGGCTATATGTTTTTCTTCGAGAAGACGACGAGTCTCTGGGATGGTAGTTCATATCGCTGCTATCGTCTTTTTCTCGACATCTACCTGACCCCGAATCCCGACTGGACTGGTCAAAGGTGGAGGACCCGCGAAGGCGGTCAAATCCATGAGTGCGCCCCATATCACCTGCATAGAAATCAAGTGAGGATGAGTTAGCTAGAGTAATATGATGGCTAAAATTTAAGTGTAGGGTGAAGTGTGAGTGTTCATGTGTGTCCTTATGTTTTCCCTCGACAGACTAGTTTCTTTTGCTTTACTTATTGGGGTTGTCTCTTCGTGTTGACCAGCCGGATCGCCTACATTGCCTCTCGTGGGCGAATTAAGTCACATATCTCCTTGGTCGTTAAAGCCGTAATCCAGTAAGTCATCGGGGATGGTCAGGTCTGAAAGACCTTTTAGTGAACCCTCTGGATGTTGCGGAGATGAATTTTTCTTAACCGGATTGGTTGTGATTTTAGAAGTCCCGCCTACTGTTTTCTTTTTCATTTTATAGGCTAAGCTATTTTTCCTACTCGAAGGGTGAAGTGACATGGAGATGCCAGACGCGTCTGTTATTGGTGCAATATCAGAACCTAAGTTCTCGTCAGTCGTTTTTAGAACCACGGCCTCCTTATTTTCCCTCCTCAGATATATCGAGGGTTCCTCCTGTAGAGGGCATCGAAGGCCCAGCTTGCCCTTTAACTTTTTCCATGGTAGGTCCAGATGTAGCGGTGCCAGTTGAAAGATTAGTTCGACGATCTTCCGCCAGTAATCCAAACTTTAAAAGCGATTCATTGGAAATGACGGATTTGATCTCCCGGTCTTCCATGGGAATAGCTCGGATTGCCTCGACGGCCTCAAAATACCCGATACCTTCGGGACGTGGGCTGATACCTGTAAAAGTCAAAAAAAAAAAGTTTAGAAAGAATGCACTTTGTGCGTAGACAAATATTGATTCTAAAATGGAACCTACTCCCTTCTAGCCATCTTCCCGCAAAGCCAGGGGCAGTGTACATAAAACCATTCCTGCTTATATTGGGAGGATTTACTCTATGCCCGCGTCAGGATCTGACGCTTGGAGTGTGGCTCAAGGAATATGAAGGATGGACTGTCAGACCGTCTTTTGAAGTGATAAATGTATCGGATATCACCGGAAGTGGGGAGCCTAAATAAGATGCTCATAAAGAGAATACAAGTGCAATAGGTGAACGCGTGACTATTGGGATGTAGCTGTGCCGAGGCGATCCCGATATATTGTAACACTTTACAAAGAAAGGAGTTGAAAGGTGGCACGCTACCAAACTAGCACATGAATTTATTGCATGCTGTATATCCAACCTGGGGCAGGTGAGGTTGATCTTGCCCCGATAAAACTAAAACATCATCGAAACGAATTCTGAATTATACACTACCGACGAAGACTGGCTTCGTCGATTTTTGAAGCTTGTGAATCAATAAGATCATCCAGGGTGACTGCTTCGTCTATAACGTCGGGAACTGGATCAGTAATTGCAGTTGATGGATTTGGGACACCATGTGTAGGAGTTGTCGATGGATTCGAAGTTCCTATTACCTCCTACTGAGAACTTGGCTCAGGCTTGTCGGAAACCATAGCAGAGCTCGATCTTTTGAACATCTTCAACGTGCGTAGAATATGGGTAGATACCAGTTTGAACTATACTTAAAAGACAATCGATATTAGATATGACAACAAAAATATTCCCCCCTCCCCTTGTGTGGTGTGTGGACTAGTGCAATCATTCAAGCATGAGTATAAAAGAACTAAAGATTTTGGTTGTCAATGCCGATCCCCAAGTCTAAAGCCGATCGCCTTTCTAAACCTACATACCGAACCACCAATCTACAAATTATCGAATGACCCCCTAGACCAACGATACCGACCCACTCAATCTCCTTAACAACACACTCTCCCTCAACACCGAGCGACTCCCTCATTCAATATATCGATCCACTCCAGTAGATTTTGACCGACCCACAACGACACGTGACATTACCAAACCACATTATCGCTCTCTCAATGTAACCGAACCGCTCTCTTTCTCTCGATACCAAATTGGTCCCTCTTAGAAATACCAATCCTTATCCCCAACAAGGGTTTACCGACCTAGCCCTGCTCCAAAGACTTGTCGTCTTTGCTCCCTAACTCTCCACATCATCGACCTCAAGACTAAAGCTACATTACATCTCTTAGTAATCTTTAAATGAGCTCCAGTCCAAAAACACGGCCTCCATTGAGGTTTTTTCCTCTTCGCCATCTCCTACCGAACCTATAAACTCGAACTCAAAACGTGACTCAAGACCTAAAGGAGTGGACTGGACGAAAGACTCATACCTATGTGAGAATCTTGAAACTCACGATGATTGTAGGGCTAAGAGTTGGAGATTTTTCGGATTAGTCAACTACTAGAATTTCAATGTTAGACGTCTAGGTGGGAGGATGGATTAAATAATAGGCTGCAATTGGGAGAGAAAAGGTTAGTTGGCTTATGAAAGTGGAATGAAAGTAAGAAGAGAAAGGATCGATGGCCGGGGTTTTTTATATGATGAGCGGGGAAGGCAAACAGGTCTTAACCGGTAGAACCATTCAACATATCTGAATAGGTCAAAGAAGGAGAACGAGGTTCAAACCGACCGTGTGGGTCCGTATTGGTATGCCAAACCACATTTTATCTTGAAATAACAATGAATCAATGAAGATACAGGTATATTTATATGAATATGTGTATACACATGTATATATACATATGATGTTTTGAATGTTCTTCATGATCTAGCCTTCTAGAAATTGGATTCGCCCAGCTTTTGAAAAATTAAAAACAAGACTTAGGTGTATACCATACCAGATGATTAACATTTTGATCGAGCTAACACCTGAGAGCAAAGACTGACTGCTAATTCAAAGCGCATTATGTTGGTTCACACAATGCACTTTGGGGGGAAAATGTTACCTGGTTGCTTGGCCCTGATACAAGATGCTAATTATAGAGGCTTTGATTGAATCGAGACCAGACTCGAGCCAGTGAGAGGCTGGAAATATATGGAATTGATTCGATCTAAGTGGTACGGCCAAAGTACACAGGTCGGCCTGTATATATGGTTTGGCCAAGGAAGCGATGACGTGTGTCATTCAGTATTGTGAGATTGCGTGTTTCGCTCGGCTAAGGAAAGGTGGTGTCAGGAACTCAATGCATATCGCTCGGTCAGAAAAGGAAAACACGATGGCTCGGCCATGAAGGGAAGACTAAGTGGACCGATCACTCATCGCTCGGCGATAAGGGGGAGACTAAAGTGGTTCAGTCGTTCATTGCTCGTCCATGAAGGGAAGCCTAAATTGGTTCGACCAAGGGAAGCCTAAAGTGGTTCGGCCATTCATCATTCGACCATAAAGGGAAGCCTAAAGTGGTTCGGCTATTCTTTTAGAAAATCGAATCTATGGTTTCGATGACAACAATTATACAATGAAAATCAAATATTCATATATATTTCTATTTACAGGTAATTGCTAAAGTAACATCATTAAAGATACAAGAACAAGGATCAAAGTACGTATCAAGAGGCTACAAGTCGATAGAATCAGAAGAGCAATGACACGTATACAAGAAAAGCAACATGCACAAGATCAGACATCTGGGTGCACTAGCCAGCCAACTGAATAAATCCTCTGGATTACAAACCAGACAGAATCAGACATCGGGTTAATGTACCCAGACGTCTGAAAGGCTACTATATACAAAAAATATACAGATCTAGACGTCTGAGACATATTCCAGACGCCTGAAATCAAACTCGGGTGTTGACATTCAAATTACAACTGTCACAATTGAAAAGACACATTCGTTTCTCTTCGCTGCAACTCTTCATCACCATCAGAAGCGACCATAGAACACTTGTTAACGGATACAACTACTCAAGGAATCTCTCTACCACTATAAATAGCATCAACAATCCAAGAGAAGATTTCATCTAACTTACTTATGCTCTTTACTTTTATACTCTGATATATTCTGATCTCTAGAAATTATATATTTGTATTCCACTCTTCCATATATACAGAACTTGTAACGGTCCTGAATTTTTATTTAATTTAAATTGATAATTAAATGAAATTTTGAATAAAAATTTATAAAATTAATTATAAATAGTGATGTGAGTTTCCCCGAGTTCAAATATATTCTATATAAATCATTTAAATTTTTGAATATTGTATATATATGTATATATGTGAATATATATATATGTATGTATGTATATTTGGGTATATATGAGTCAATTTGAAATTATAAAATCTTGTGTGTGTATATATATATATTTTGATTTGAATTTAAATCTTAGATGAATGGTTTAATAAATATTGGAGTTATAAAATAAATTAAGAAAAATATATATATATATATATAGTAACTCATAAATAAATTTTAACAACAAGTTAAAATAGAAGTTATTCATACTATAAGATAATAAATACAAACAAATATAAAAGTAAGTATGCAAGACAAAGACAAGAAAACATAAACAAAGCAAAGTATGAATCAAAACAAAGTAGAACATAGAAACAAATTAATTAAATCTAACAACATGTTATTCATTAAAATTACAAAGCAATATATATACTCAGCTGCAAATAAGAAGTAAGTAAAAACATTAACTAATAACTTAACAACATAATTAAAATATGAAACAAGTTAATATAACAAAGCAAAAGCAATACAAGAGCCTGGAAATAAAAATATAAATAAACAAAGCATTTTGTCAAGACAAAGCTGCAGCTCACCATACTGCTATCATCATAGCCGAGACAAGCAAGAACAAAGCAAGCAAATAAAAGTATCTAAGTACAAAGCAACAAGTACATAATGTTATATCTCTAGCCCATAACTAATACACCTCAGCCATACAGTTACATCCTGTACTTGCAAAGGACTTCAAAACTGTATACTTTAACTTCATATATACATCCTAATTATCATTACAGTTTCATTCTTCAAAATTGAGAAAAGAAAAAAAAAACAAAAGCAAGAAGATTTAGGATCAAAAGCAATGCCATTTCCAGTTTTAAAAAGTGCAGGCTGTTTTCAAATTTAAGTATGCTCTGTTCTTCTTCTCAGACAGGTGAGTAACCCCCTTTTTTAAAAGCTTAAACATATGAACCTGATTATAGAGTTGAAATCTGGATTATGTATATTGTTACATATGTATCTCTCTGTCTATACATATGGATATCTGAATGATTTTATATGTTGTTCTTCTCTACTTTAAGTTGTAAAGTCTAAATTAAATTCAAATTGCATTTTCTTCACCTCTGATCTCTAATAGGCATTAGTTTTCATGCCAATTCAGTTTGTTTAAACATGAAATAGGATCCCAATTTAGTTTTAAACATGTATATATTTATATAGTGCCTGGAAATCCAGATTTACTGTAAACTTTTATAAACATGTTAAAAATCAATTTATACAATTCTCTGATTCAAATACATAAATTGATTTGGCCTGGAAAGTTGTGATTTTTGAAATCAAAATCACGATTTAAAGTGAGGCATTGGATGTGAATTTGGGGATTGCCTGGAAATTGAGTTTTGGCCGAACTCTGATGATCTATGGAGTCGTGGTGGTCGAGCTTCCTCCTGGAGGTGGAGGAATGATCAGTGGCCCTAGGAAAAATACTTGGAGGATGAACGAAGCTTTGTGGTGGCGGCGGGAAGTGATCAAACTTCGGTGACCTAGTTTTGGGGTGGCCGATATTTTCTACTCGCGCGACGTCAACGATGAATCGAGTGTCACGCGGTTTCGTGGGGAGGTAGAGGGAAGATTGAAGACGCCATGGCCGGAGTTTGGTGGTGAATGGTGGTCGGAGTGTCGAGCGAACGGCGTTGACAGGTTGGGCTTTCGTTTGCAGTTCGAGTTCCAGGTTTGGGAATTACTACTCGATTTTGATGTGAAGTTGTTTTGAGTGTTTTGAGGATCGGGATCGTATGGATGGTCGTTAGTCGACTGCTGGGTGATCGACTCTGGTGACGGAAGTTCGCCAGTGGCGAGTGCACGTGCACAGTTGATCGTGTGCACGTCTGAGTTTTTGGGTTCGGTGACGTTTTCGAGCATGTGGGGTTGGAACTCGGGGTCGAGTGCGTGAGAACGACGAATAGACTCGAAGCAGTTTTATAACTTAAAGAAAAAGAGAGGAGAAGATAAGTACTGAAGAAGAAGAAGAAGGTGGGAAGGGTGAGTGACACGGGGAAAATGGGAAGAACTCGAGTTTTGGGACTCGAAGCAAGTTGCTTCTGGCTCGGGTCGAAGACTGGAACAGGTTTAAACCTGTTTTCTGTTATATACTTTAAAACCTAACCTCAAATTATAAATAAAATAAAAGATTTAAATCAAAGTTTCAAAGCCAAGTTTAATTAAAGTGTTTAGATATGAACTAAAATAAATATTTGAATTAGACTTTGATTTAAGTTCTTTTATAAAAAGAATTTCCAATGAAAAGTTATATAATTGGTTTTTACTTGAATTGGCAAGTTAAAAAGAAATGTATGTTAAGACTTAAATTTCAAATAAAAATTCAAGTGAATTACTTAGGACTTTTCTTATATAGGTTTATAAATTGATACTTAGATTTGATTAAATTTAAATATCAAAATCTTAAATTTAAAATGGAAATTGAAACTAAATTTGAAAACGTAATGTTTAAATCCACTTTAATGAAGTCATTAATAAAGTAAATGGATTATCTTAGAAAAATTAAGATATTTAAGTGATTTAATTAGTAAGATAATTAAGAATGACTTATTTATTTAATTTATAAATAAATGATTAGATTAATTTAAAATTAGAAATGATTAATAATGAATTAATCTAAGATAATTTCTTAAGAAAGAAATTAAAGAAATGTTATTAGTTAATAAAGATAATTAACTAAAAATTATTAAGTAATTAAATTAATGTGATTAATTTCGATAATTAGTTGGATTTATAGATTAGGATAATCAATTGTAAATTGTTAATTACTTAATGAAAGCAATTAAGGGGTTAATTACTAATCGTAATTAAATTGAATATTTTGATTTAATCAATGATAAAGATAAATTGGTGATTAATGATTTGTTATTATGAGATGATTGCTTAGTGGTAAGTAATTAAATCGTAAATTTCTTGAAATAATTAATTAAGAAGTTAATTAATTATATAATTGGTTTAAAAGTCAATTTAATTAATATGATTAATTATAAATAATATAATTAATTAAAGTGTTTGATTAACTGATTATATCAAATGATTTGAAATTAATAAATCAGGAATTGGATGATTAGTTCATAAGTAATTGAATTAAATTTAGAAATAAATTGAATAAATCAGGATTTAATAATGAATTAATCCTGCTTATAAATGTTTATTGAATACTTATGAATGATTGTACTGTATGAAATGCCTTGAATTTATTATCCTATCTGATTTGTGATATTTTGTTCTGTAGATTGAGCTGTGTATATTTATTTGCATGTGCATATTATCTGTGAATCTGTGAATGAGCGATAAACGTTATAGTTTATATCGCTTATCAACTATATTTCTGTGTTTTGATCTATGATGATTGAATGCTGTTGCACTATTGTGTTAAACCCCTGGACCATGCCATACACACACAAATATGGATTTCACAAGGAAATCGGTTAAGTCACGGATTTTTGAAATAGTTTAAATTTGAATTTTTAAATTCAAATGTTTTGGAAATGGAATTGGAATAGAAGTGAAAAGCTTTTGAAATGGAATTTCAAAGATGGAAATTTATTTTGAATAACTGGATTAAGTGTTGAAATTTAAATACTTTAATTTAAATTTGAATTCAATATTCAAATTAAATTCTGTAATTTGAAACTAGGGATTAATGATATTATACTAGTCATTATGAGTTAAATCATTTTTGAAGTATTATTTTTGGGAATTTGAATTTAACCCAAGGATTTCAACTCGTATAAATGAATCAGATTTCCAAAATGAAAACTGTTGTTTTCAAATGATAAACACTTTTAGATAAGAACTGAGATTCCAGTTAATTAGGGGAATTTCAAGATTGAATAGAGAAATGATTTTCCTAAGTTATGAATGAATTCTTTTTGAAAGCTATGAATTAAATCTGTTTATTTTTAACAGATTTAAATTGATGATTTGTTTAAATCAAATAGAAATGAAATTGTTTTGAAAGCTATAAGTTAAATCTTTGTTTTAAAGATTTAACGAGTTAATCAAATTGAAATGAAAATTGATTTGGAAAATCTGTGAATGAATCTTTTGTTTAAAAGATTAAAATGTGAAAATTGTTTAAACCGTTAAAGGTTGTGAAAATGAATCTTTTTGTTTAAAGATTGAAAATGGTAATTTGTTAAACCATTTGAAAGAAAGTTTGAATTATTAAGTTGTGACTTAATTGAAATCCCATTATCCATTTGTTTTTGAAATATCGTGCTCACTATTCGGTTTAGCCGGGAAAGGACCTTTGAGTCGTATAACCCATTCCGAATATGTGATACGTCGTTATGGATAGCATTGGAAGACCGGTGATGAAGACCGGGTATTTGCGAAAGCGATAGGATGACCTATCGATTGTTTCTGCACCGAGTCGCGCCGGTATAGAAACTCCCTAAGTGATGGGAAATCCGATCGGGATTGTGAATATCCGGATTGCAAGGACTTCTTTGTAAGTGCCTTCGGTTCTGTTCGAACCCAGAACAGACTTGTATGGATTGTATGTCTGACATTACAAATTCATATATAAAGCCGATTTCTTTCAAATATATTTCTGTTGGTGGCGGAGAATTTATTCTTTTAGCTTAACACCCTTCTCTGAGACGTACGAGCTCAGAGGTTATATAGTTGATGGTTATCAGCGATATATTCCCAATTTGGTAATGTGACATACTGAGTGTTGCTGTGAAATGATCATTGTGTTGATTATTTGTGATAGGATCGTTTATTTGATCGTCTATCCTGGTGATCATTTCTATGATCATTTGTTGACCCAAAGCATGGCTTTTGTATAAAGTATGTTTTTGTGGACGTGACTTCGTCGAGCCTCACACCTCGTGAATGGTCAAAACAGGAAAGAAGCAGCAAGGTTATGAGGGGTAGCGCCCTTTAGGATATGTGCATTTCCTTCTGGAAAAGGGTGGTATCATGGTATGGAGCCCATATACTTACTCATGTTGAAAACACTTTGTTATGATTGTGTGAATTGATTAGAGAGCTCTCGGATAAAGGTCCCAAAGGACCGGGGGATGGCATATTCGGTCAGTTGTTACTCAGTTAGGGGTAACCCGGCCTTGTGTTGGTAGAGATCCGGTTTGGTTCTCGGGGATGTCCATCCAGAGGCATTCTCATGTGGCAATGGGAAGTTCCTTGGCCTGATCATTCGTTGGAAATCCAAAGAAACACTACGAGACTTGTACGGTTTTAGTTGTATAACCTGTTATGGAATGTGGCGGTAACCTGCTATTGAACATAGTTAGCTATAGTAGGCATAGTTCGAAATGTCTATGTTGGCTAAGATTTATATTCTACTTTCGAAATGAATTCTTCCTACACTATGCACTAGTAATAATATCAAATGTTTCTTTTAATGCGTATCAAGCATCTTTGACTATCATAAGGAGAAATCTCCTCCGATTCTGCGTTTGCATTGTGTGTGTGTGCGGGAGGCCTTATGGTAGTCTCATTTTTAAAAAGCATTGCGAATTGACTTTGAAAATCTTATGTTGAATGTTTTAAAAGATAAACTGTTTTTGTTGCTCACACCAGTCCCACGACTGATCCGGAGTTTATTGTTTCTTTCCTAAACTCTGGGTGCTCATTATATTTCTACACGAGCAGTCTAGAGTTGGGTTTTTCAGATAAGCAGATGTAGTAGATTATCTGGAGTTAGTTCAGTCTTTGGAACACACCAGTCTTGCTTAGCTAGGTGCATCGTTATTGGGGGTTCAAGCTATTACTGGATTAGTTATTTGAGATGGAGTTGCAGTTCTGGAGTTCTTCCTTGAAGACTATTTTAGAGTTATTTGTTCCGCTGCTAGATGTTGTTATCTATTTTTCTTTTCCGCTGCTATTTTATTGTATCATATCTCTGTTGTATATTGATATCTATTGGATCATCTGTTGTATCAGATATTGTATCAAAGCTGTATATCAATGTATTATTCTTTTATTCCGCTGTGTTGTTTACTTAATGATTGTTATAAGCTCCGGCGAATCGGATTTGAACGGTCGAATCTATGACATTCGAGTACGATTTGAAGTATGGATGTCGATTTTTGAGCGGGCAAAATCCGACTCGTTACATGTGGTACCAGAGCTAAGGGTTAAACTTTAGCTCAGGAGTATAACAAATTAAGTAGCTCATTAGAGATAGGGTGAAGTATATCCTAGAATGAGTAATCCTTAAGATATCCGTTTGAATGCCTCAGTAAATTCTTTTGCTATCCACTGATAGTAAGTATGAGTGCAAGAAGAGAACGAGATAGAGGACAGGGAAATACGACTATAATTGGTCAATACTCTGTAACAACAGTGGAAACAACTTTCTCTATCAATCTCCTTTGATTCGTTTCAAAATTCTTTTGATTGCTTCGTGGCAGCTCCAGAAGAAGTTTCGATATGATGTGGCTTTACGATTCGTTATAGAAAATCCTTATCTTCATCGATTTCTTATCAATTTCTGATTTAAACTTTAATGAATTTGAAAATTGAAATTGGAGATTTTAAATGAATTAGAAATTTTAAATTGAGTTAACTTGATTAATAGAATATGAAGAATGATTAGAATTGTATCCATAAAATGATTTTGATTAAAACCAAATTTGAAATTCTATTATAATTACTTGTATCTATTGTTGATATTTTGATTTGGTGAGCCAAATGCAGAACTGATATCTAGTTTGATCTAAAAAGATATTTCTTCTATTTTTCGTCTATCTCTGTATTGTTTTCGTGCCTGCGAATTTCGAGGACGAAATTCTTTTAAGGGGGGAAGTCTGTAACGATCCTGAATTTTTATTTAATTTAAATTGATAATTAAATGAAATTTTGAATAAAAATTTATAAAATTAATTATAAATAGTGATGTGAGTTTCCCCGAGTTCAAATATATTCTATATAAATCATTTAAATTTTTGAATATTGTATATATATGTATATATGTGAATATATATATATATATATGTATATTTCGGTATATATGAGTCAATTTGAAATTATAAAATCTTGTGTGTGTATATATATATTTTGATTTGAATTTAAATCTTAGATGAATGGTTTAATAAATATTGGAGTTATAAAATAAATTAAGAAATATATATATATATATATATATATATATATATATAGTAACTCATAAATAAATTTTAACAACAAGTTAAAATAGAAGTTATTCATACTATAAGGTAATAAATACAAACAAATATAAAAGTAAGTATGCAAGACAAAGACAAGAAAACATAAACAAAGCAAAGTATGAATCAAAACAAAGTAGAACATAGAAACAAATTAATTAAATCTAACAACATGTTATTCATTAAAATTACAAAGCAATATATATACTCAGCTGCAAATAAGAAGTAAGTAAAAACATTAACTAATAACTTAACAACATAATTAAAATATGAAACAAGTTAATATAACAAAGCAAAAGCAATACAAGAGCCTGGAAATAAAAATATAAATAAACAAAGCATTTTGTCAAGACAAAGCTGCAGCTCACCATACTGCTATCATCATAGCCGAGACAAGCAAGAACAAAGCAAGCAAATAAAAGTATCTAAGTACAAAGCAACAAGTACATAATGTTATATCTCTAGCCCATAACTAATGCACCTCAGCCATACAGTTACATCCTGTACTTGCAAAGGACTTCAAAACTGTATACTTTAACTTCATATGTACATCCTAATTATCATTACAGTTTCATTCTTCAAAATTGAGAAAAGAAAAAAAAAACAAAAGCAAGAAGATTTAGGATCAAAAGCAATGCCATTTCCAGTTTTAAAAAGTGCAGGCTGTTTTCAAATTTAAGTATGCTCTGTTCTTCTTCTCAGACAGGTGAGTAACCCCCTTTTTTAAAAGCTTAAACATATGAACCTGATTATAGAGTTGAAATCTGGATTATGTATATTGTTACATATGTATCTCTCTGTCTATACATATGGATATCTGAATGATTTTATATGTTGTTCTTCTCTACTTTAAGTTGTAAAGTCTAAATTAAATTCAAATTGCATTTTCTTCACCTCTGATCTCTAATAGGCATTAGTTTTCATGCCAATTCAGTTTGTTTAAACATGAAATAGGATCCCAATTTAGTTTTAAACATGTATATATTTATATAGTGCCTGGAAATCCAGATTTACTGTAAACTTTTATAAACATGTTAAAAATCAATTTATACAATTCTCTGATTCAAATACATAAATTGATTTGGCCTGGAAAGTTGTGATTTTTGAAATCAAAATCACGATTTAAAGTGAGGCATTGGATGTGAATTTGGGGATTGCCTGGAAATTGAGTTTTGGCCGAACTCTGATGATCTATGGAGTCGTGGTGGTCGAGCTTCCTCCTGGAGGTGGAGGAATGATCAGTGTCCCTAGGAAAAATACTTGGAGGATGAACGAAGCTTTGTGGTGGCGGCGGGAAGTGATCAAACTTCGGTGACCTAGTTTTGGGGTGGCCGATATTTTCTACTCGCGCGACGTCAACGATGAATCGAGTGTCACGCGGTTTCGTGGGGAGGTAGAGGGAAGATTGAAGACGCCATGGCCGGAGTTTGGTGGTGAATGGTGGTCGGAGTGTCGAGCGAACGGCGTTGACAGGTTGGGCTTTCGTTTGCAGTTCGAGTTCCAGGTTTGGGAATTACTACTCGATTTTGATGTGAAGTTGTTTTGAGTGTTTTGAGGATCGGGATCGTATGGATGGTCGTTAGTCGACTGCTGGGTGATCGACTCTGGTGACGGAAGTTCGCCAGTGGCGAGTGCACGTGCACAGTTGATCGTGTGCACGTCTGAGTTTTTGGGTTCGGTGACGTTTTCGAGCATGTGGGGTTGGAACTCGGGGTCGAGTGCGTGAGAACGACGAATAGACTCGAAGCAGTTTTATAACTTAAAGAAAAAGAGAGGAGAAGATAAGTACTGAAGAAGAAGAAGAAGGTGGGAAGGGTGAGTGACACGGGGAAAATGGGAAGAACTCGAGTTTTGGGACTCGAAGCAAGTTGCTTCTGGCTCGGGTCGAAGACTGGAACAGGTTTAAACCTGTTTTCTGTTATATACTTTAAAACCTAACCTCAAATTATAAATAAAATAAAAGATTTAAATCAAAGTTTCAAAGCCAAGTTTAATTAAAGTGTTTAGATATGAACTAAAATAAATATTTGAATTAGACTTTGATTTAAGTTCTTTTATAAAAAGAATTTCCAATGAAAAGTTATATAGTTGGTTTTCACTTGAATTGGCAAGTTAAAAAGAAATGTATGTTAAGACTTAAATTTCAAATAAAAATTCAAGTAAATTAGTTAGGACTTTTCTTATATAGGTTTATAAATTGATACTTAGATTTGGTTAAAATTAAATATCAAAATCTTAAATTTAAAATGGAAATTGAAACTAAATTTGAAAACGTAATGTTTAAATCCACTTTAATGAAGTCATTAATAAAGTAAATGGATTATCTTAGAAAAATTAAGATATTTAAGTGATTTAATTAGTAAGATAATTAAGAATGACTTATTTATTTAATTTATAAATAAATGATTAGATTAGTTTAAAATTAGAAATGATTAATAATGAATTAATCTAAGATAATTTCTTAAGAAAGAAATTAAAGAAATGTTATTAGTTAATAAAGATAATTAACTAGAAATTATTAAGTAATTAAATTAATGTGATTAATTTCGATAATTAATTGGATTTATAGATTAGGATAATCAATTGTAAATTGTTAATTACTTAATGAAAGCAATTAAGGGGTTAATTACTAATCGTAATTAAATTGAATATTTTGATTTAATCAATGATAAAGATAAATTGGTGGTTAATGATTTGTTATTATGAGATGATTGCTTAGTGGTAAGTAATTAAATCGTAAATTTCTTGAAATAATTAATTAAGAAGTTAATTAATTATATAATTGGTTTAAAAGTCAATTTAATTAATATGATTACTTATAAATAATATAATTAATTAAAGTGTTTGATTAACTGATTATATCAAATGATTTGAAATTAATAAATCAGGAATTGGATGATTAGTTCATAAGTAATTGAATTAAATTTAGAAATAAATTGAATAAATCAGGATTTAATAATGAATTAATCCTGCTTATAAATGTTTATTGAATACTTATGAATGATTGTACTGTATGAAGTGCCTTGAATTTATTATCCTATCTGATTTGTGATATTTTGTTCTGTAGATTGAGCTATGTATATTTATTTGCATGTGCATATTATCTGTGAATCTGTGAATGAGCGATAAACGTTATAGTTTATATCGCTTATCTACTATATTTCTGTGTTTTGATCTATGATGATTGAATGCTGTTGCACTATTGTGTTAAACCCCTGGACCACACCATACACACACAAATATGGATTTCACGAGGAAATCGGTTAAGTCACAGATTTTTGAAATAGTTTAAATTTGAATTTTTAAATTCAAATGTTTTGGAAATGGAATTGGAATAGAAGTGAAAAGCTTTTGAAATGGAATTTCAAAGATGGAAATTTATTTTGAATAACTGGATTAAGTGTTGAAATTTAAATACTTTAATTTAAATTTGAATTCAATATTCAAATTAAATTCTGTAATTTGAAACTAGGGATTAATGATATTATACTAGTCATTATGAGTTAAATCAGTTTTGAAGTATTATTTTTGGGAATTTGAATTTAACCCAAGGATTTCAACTCGTATAAATGAATCAGATTTCCAAAATGAAAACTGTTGTTTTCAAATGATAAACACTTTTAGATAAGAACTGAGATTCCAGTTAATTAGGGGAATTTCAAGATTGAATAGAGAAATGATTTTCCTAAGTTATGAATGAATTCTTTTTGAAAGCTATGAATTAAATCTGTTTATTTTTAACAGATTTAAATTGATGATTTGTTTAAATCAAATAGAAATGAAATTGTTTTGAAAGCTATAAGTTAAATCTTTGTTTTAAAGATTTAACGAGTTAATCAAATTGAAATGAAAATTGATTTGGAAAATCTGTGAATGAATCTTTTGTTTAAAAGATTAAAATGTGAAAATTGTTTAAACCGTTAAAGGTTGTGAAAATGAATCTTTTTGTTTAAAGATTGAAAATGGTAATTTGTTAAACCATTTGAAAGAAAGTTTGAATTATTAAGTTATGACTTAATTGAAATCCCATTATCCATTTGTTTTTGAAATATCGTGCTCACTATTCGGTTTAGCCGGGAAAGGACCTTTGAGTCGTATAACCCATTCCGAATATGTGATACGTCGTTATGGATAGCATTGGAAGACCGGTGATGAAGACCGGGTATTTGCGAAAGCGATAGGATGACCTATCGATTGTTTCTGCACCGAGTCGCGCCAGTATAGAAACTCCCTAAGTGATGGGAAATCCGATCAGGATTGTGAATATCCGGATTGCAAGGACTTCTTTGTAAGTGCCTTCGGTTCTGTTCGAACCCAGAACAGACTTGTATGGATTGTATGTCTGACATTACAAATTGAGATATAAAGCCGATTTCTTTCAAATATATTTCTGTTGGTGGCGGAGAATTTATTCTTTTAGCTTAACACCCTTCTCTGAGACGTACGAGCTCAGAGGTTATATAGTTGATGGTTATCAGCGATATATTCCCAATTTGGTAATGTGACATACTGAGTGTTGCTGTGAAATGATCATTGTGTTGATTATTTGTGATAGGATCGTTTATTTGATCGTCTATCCTGGTGATCATTTCTATGATCATTTGTTGACCCAAAGCATGGCTTTTGTATAAAGTATGTTTTTGTGGACGTGACTTCGTCGAGCCTCACACCTCGTGAATGGTCAAAACAGGAAAGAAGCAGCAAGTTTATGAGGGGTAGCGCCCTTTAGGATATGTGCATTTCCTTCTGGAAAAGGGTGGTATCATGGTATGGAGCCCATATACTTACTCATGTTGAAAACACTTTGTTATGATTGTGTGAATTGATTAGAGAGCTCTCGGATAAAGGTCCCAAAGGACCGGGGGATGGCATATTCGGTCAGTTGTTACTCAGTTAGGGGTAACCCGGCCTTGTGTTGGTAGAGATCCGGTTTGGTTCTCGGGGATGTCCATCCAGAGGCATTCTCATGTGGCAATGGGAAGTTCCTTGGCCTGATCATTCGTTGGAAATCCAAAGAAACACTACGAGACTTGTACGGTTTTAGTTGTATAACCTGCTATGGAATGTGGCGGTAACCTGCTATTGAACATAGTTAGCTATAGTAGGCATAGTTCGAAATGTCTATGTTGGCTAAGATTTATATTCTACTTTCGAAATGAATTCTTCCTACACTATGCACTAGTAATAATATCAAATGTTTCTTTTAATGCGTATCAAGCATCTTTGACTATCATAAGGAGAAATCTCCTCCGATTCTGCGTTTGCATTGTGTGTGTGTGCGGGAGGCCTTATGGTAGTCTCATTTTTAAAAAGCATTGCGAATTGACTTTGAAAATCTTATGTTGAATGTTTTAAAAGATAAACTGTTTTTGTTGCTCACACCAGTCCCACGACTGATCCGGAGTTTATTGTTTCTTTCCTAAACTCTGGGTGCTCATTATATTTCTACACGAGCAGTCTAGAGTTGGGTTTTTCAGATAAGCAGAAGTAGTAGATTATCTGGAGTTAGTTCAGTCTTTGGAACACACCAGTCTTGCTTAGCTAGGTGCATCGTTATTGGGGGTTCAAGCTATTACTGGATTAGTTATTTGAGATGGAGTTGCAGTTATGGAGTTCTTCCTTGAAGACTATTTTAGAGTTATTTGTTCCGCTGCTAGATGTTGTTATCTATTTTTCTTTTCCGCTGCTATTTTATTGTATCATATCTCTGTTGTATATTGATATCTATTGGATCATCTGTTGTATCAGATATTGTATCAAAGCTGTATATCAATGTATTATTCTTTTATTCTGCTGTGTTGTTTACTTAATGATTGTTATAAGCTCCGGCGAATCGGATTTGAACGGTCGAATCTATGACATTCGAGTACGATTTGAAGTATGGATGTCGATTTTTGAGCGGGCAAAATCCGACTCGTTACATGTGGTACCAGAGCTAAGGGTTAAACTTTAGCTCAGGAGTATAACAAATTAAGTAGCTCATTAGAGATAGGGTGAAGTATATCCTAGAATGAGTAATCCTTAAGATATCCGTTTGAATGCCTCAGTAAATTCTTTTGCTATCCACTGATAGTAAGTATGAGTGCAAGAAGAGAACGAGATAGAGGACAGGGAAATACGACTATAATTGGTCAATACTCTGTAACAACAGTGGAAACAACTTTCTCTATCAATCTCCTTTGATTCGTTTCAAAATTCTTTTGATTGCTTCGTGGCAGCTCCAGAAGAAGTTTCGATATGATGTGGCTTTACGATTCGTTATAGAAAATCCTTATCTTCATCGATTTCTTATCAATTTCTGATTTAAACTTTAATGAATTTGAAAATTGAAATTGGAGATTTTAAATGAATTAGAAATTTTAAATTGAGTTAACTTGATTAATAGAATATGAAGAATGATTAGAATTGTATCCATAAAATGATTTTGATTAAAACCAAATTTGAAATTCTATTATAATTACTTGTATCTATTGTTGATATTTTGATTTGGTGAGCCAAATGCAGAACTGATATCTAGTTTGATCTAAAAAGATATTTCTTCTATTTTTCGTCTATCTCTGTATTGTTTTCGTGCCTGCGAATTTCGAGGACGAAATTCTTTTAAGGGGGGAAGTCTGTAACGATCCTGAATTTTTATTTAATTTAAATTGATAATTAAATGAAATTTTGAATAAAAATTTATAAAATTAATTATAAATAGTGATGTGAGTTTCCCCGAGTTCAAATATATTCTATATAAATCATTTAAATTTTTGAATATTGTATATATATGTATATATGTTAATATATATATATATATATATATATGTATGTATATTTGGGTATATATGAGTCAATTTGAAATTATAAAATCTTGTGTGTATATATATATTTTTTGATTTGAATTTAAATCTTAGATGAATGGTTTAATAAATATTGGAGTTATAAAATAAATTAAGAAAAATATATATATATATAGTAACTCATAAATAAATTTTAACAACAAGTTAAAATAGAAGTTATTCATACTATAAGGTAATAAATACAAACAAATATAAAAGTAAGTATGCAAGACAAAGACAAGAAAACATAAACAAAGCAAAGTATGAATCAAAACAAAGTAGAACATAGAAACAAATTAATTAAATCTAACAACATGTTATTCATTAAAATTAAAAAGCAATATATATACTCAGCTGCAAATAAGAAGTAAGTAAAAACATTAACTAATAACTTAACAACATAATTAAAATATGAAACAAGTTAATATAACAAAGCAAAAGCAATACAAGAGCCTGGAAATAAAAATATAAATAAACAAAGCATTTTGTCAAGACAAAGCTGCAGCTCACCATACTGCTATCATCATAGCCGAGAAAAGCAAGAACAAAGCAAGCAAATAAAAGTATCTAAGTACAAAGCAACAAGTACATAATGTTATATCTCTAGCCCATAACTAATGCACCTCAGCCATACAGTTACATCCTGTACTTGCAAAGGACTTCAAAACTGTATACTTTAACTTCATATATACATCCTAATTATCATTACAGTTTCATTCTTCAAAACTGAGAAAAGAAAAAAAAAACAAAAGCAAGAAGATTTAGGATCAAAAGCAATGCCATTTCCAGTTTTAAAAAGTGCAGGCTGTTTTCAAATTTAAGTATGCTATATTCTTCTTCTCAGACAGGTGAGTAACCCCCTTTTTTAAAAGCTTAAACATATGAACCTGATTATAGAGTTGAAATCTGGATTATGTATATTGTTACATATGTATCTCTCTGTCTATACATATGGATATCTGAATGATTTTATATGTTGTTCTTCTCTACTTTAAGTTGTAAAGTCTAAATTAAATTCAAATTGCATTTTCTTCACCTCTGATCTCTAATAGGCATTAGTTTTCATGCCAATTCAGTTTGTTTAAACATGAAATAGGATCCCAATTTAGTTTTAAACATGTATATATTTATATAGTGCCTGGAAATCCAGATTTACTGTAAACTTTTATAAACATGTTAAAAATCAATTTATACAATTCTCTGATTTAAATACATAAATTGATTTGGCCTGGAAAGTTGTGATTTTTGAAATCAAAATCACGATTTAAAGTGAGGCATTGGATGTGAATTTGGGGATTGCCTGGAAATTGAGTTTTGGCCGAACTCTGATGATCTATGGAGTCGTGGTGGTCGAGCTTCCTCCTGGAGGTGGAGGAATGATTAGTGGCCCTAGGAAAAATACTTGGAGGATGAACGAAGCTTTGTGGTGGCGGCGGGAAGTGATCAAACTTCGGCGACCTAGTTTTGGGGTGGCCGATATTTTCTACTCGCGCGACGTCAACGATGAATCGAGTGTCACGCGGTTTCGTGGGGAGGTAGAGGGAAGATTGATGACGCTATGGCCGGAGTTTGGTGGTGAATGGTGGTCGGAGTGTCGAGCGAACGGCGTTGACAGGTTGGGCTTTCGTTTGCAGTTCGAGTTCCAGGTTTGGGAATTACTACTCGATTTTGATGTGAAGTTGTTTTGAGTGTTTTGAGGATCGGGATCGTATGGATGGTCGTTAGTCGACTGCTGGGTGATCGACTCTGGTGACGGAAGTTCGCCAGTGGCGAGTGCACGTGCACAGTTGATCGTGTGCACGTCTGAGTTTTTGGGTTCGGTGACGTTTTCGAGCATGTGGGGTTGGAACTCGGGGTCGAGTGCGTGAGAACGACGAATAGACTCGAAGCAGTTTTATAACTTAAAGAAAAAGAGAGGAGAAGATAAGTACTGAAGAAGAAGAAGAAGGTGGGAAGGGTGAGTGACACGGGGAAAATGGGAAGAACTCGAGTTTTGGGACTCGAAGCAAGTTGCTTCTGGCTCGGGTCGAAGACTGGAACAGGTTTAAACCTGTTTTCTGTTATATACTTTAAAACCTAACCTCAAATTATAAATAAAATAAAAGATTTAAATCAAAGTTTCAAAGCCAAGTTTAATTAAAGTGTTTAGATATGAACTAAAATAAATATTTGAATTAGACTTTGATTTAAGTTCTTTTATAAAAAGAATTTCCAATGAAAAGTTATATAGTTGGTTTTCACTTGAATTGGCAAGTTAAAAAGAAATGTATGTTAAGACTTAAATTTCAAATAAAAATTCAAGTAAATTAGTTAGGACTTTTCTTATATAGGTTTATAAATTGATACTTAGATTTGGTTAAAATTAAATATCAAAATCTTAAATTTAAAATGGAAATTGAAACTAAATTTGAAAACGTAATGTTTAAATCCACTTTAATGAAGTCATTAATAAAGTAAATGGATTATCTTAGAAAAATTAAGATATTTAAGTGATTTAATTAGTAAGATAATTAAGAATGACTTATTTATTTAGTTTATAAATAAATGATTAGATTAGTTTAAAATTAGAAATGATTAATAATGAATTAATCTAAGATAATTTCTTAAGAAAGAAATTAAAGAAATGTTATTAGTTAATAAAGATAATTAACTAGAAATTATTAAGTAATTAAATTAATGTGATTAATTTCGATAATTAATTGGATTTATAGATTAGGATAATCAATTGTAAATTGTTAATTACTTAATGAAAGCAATTAAGGGGTTAATTACTAATCGTAATTAAATTGAATATTTTGATTTAATCAATGATAAAGATAAATTGGTGATTAATGATTTGTTATTATGAGATGATTGCTTAGTGGTAAGTAATTAAATCGTAAATTTCTTGAAATAATTAATTAAGAAGTTAATTAATTATATAATTGGTTTAAAAGTCAATTTAATTAATATGATTAATTATAAATAATATAATTAATTAAAGTGTTTGATTAACTGATTATATCAAATGATTTGAAATTAATAAATCAGGAATTGGATGATTAGTTCATAAGTAATTGAATTAAATTTAGAAATAAATTGAATAAATCAGGATTTAATAATGAATTAATCCTGCTTATAAATGTTTATTGAATACTTATGAATGATTGTACTGTATGAAATGCCTTGAATTTATTATCCTATCTGATTTGTGATATTTTGTTCTGTAGATTGAGCTGTGTATATTTATTTGCATGTGCATATTATCTGTGAATCTGTGAATGAGCGATAAACGTTATAGTTTATATCGCTTATCAACTATATTTCTGTGTTTTGATCTATGATGATTGAATGCTGTTGCACTATTGTGTTAAACCCCTGGACCACACCATACACACACAAATATGGATTTCACGAGGAAATCGGTTAAGTCACAGATTTTTGAAATAGTTTAAATTTGAATTTTTAAATTCAAATGTTTTGGAAATGGAATTGGAATAGAAGTGAAAAGCTTTTGAAATGGAATTTCAAAGATGGAAATTTATTTTGAATAACTGGATTAAGTGTTGAAATTTAAATACTTTAATTTAAATTTGAATTCAATATTCAAATTAAATTCTGTAATTTGAAACTAGGGATTAATGATATTATACTAGTCATTATGAGTTAAATCATTTTTGAAGTATTATTTTTGGGAATTTGAATTTAACCCAAGGATTTCAACTCGTATAAATGAATCAGATTTCCAAAATGAAAACTGTTGTTTTCAAATGATAAACACTTTTAGATAAGAACTGAGATTCCAGTTAATTAGGGGAATTTCAAGATTGAATAGAGAAATGATTTTCCTAAGTTATGAATGAATTCTTTTTGATAGCTATGAATTAAATCTGTTTATTTTTAACAGATTTAAATTGATGATTTGTTTAAATCAAATAGAAATGAAATTGTTTTGAAAGCTATAAGTTAAATCTTTGTTTTAAAGATTTAACGAGTTAATCAAATTGAAATGAAAATTGATTTGGAAAATCTGTGAATGAATCTTTTGTTTAAAAGATTAAAATGTGAAAATTGTTTAAACCGTTAAAGGTTGTGAAAATGAATCTTTTTGTTTAAAGATTGAAAATGGTAATTTGTTAAACCATTTGAAAGAAAGTTTGAATTATTAAGTTGTGACTTAATTGAAATCCCATTATCCATTTGTTTTTGAAATATCGTGCTCACTATTCGGTTTAGCCGGGAAAGGACCTTTGAGTCGTATAACCCATTCCGAATATGTGATACGTCGTTATAGATAGCATTGGAAGACCGGTGATGAAGACCGGGTATTTGCGAAAGCGATAGGATGACCTATCGATTGTTTCTGCACCGAGTCGCGCCGGTATAGAAACTCCCTAAGTGATGGGAAATCCGATCGGGATTGTGAATATCCGGATTGCAAGGACTTCTTTGTAAGTGCCTTCGGTTCTGTTCGAACTCAGAACAGACTTGTATGGATTGTATGTCTGACATTACAAATTGAGATATAAAGCCGATTTCTCTCAAATATATTTCTGTTGGTGGCGGAGAATTTATTCTTTTAGCTTAACACCCTTCTCTGAGACGTACGAGCTCAGAGGTTATATAGTTGATGGTTATCGGCGATATATTCCTAATTTGGTAATGTGACATACTGAGTGTTGCTGTGAAATGATCATTGTGTTGATTATTTGTGATAGGATCGTTTATTTGATCGTCTATCCTGGTGATCATTTCTATGATCATTTGTTGACCCAAAGCATGGCTTTTGTATAAAGTATGTTTTTGTGGACGTGACTTCGTCGAGCCTCACAGCTCGTGAATGGTCAAAACAGGAAAGAAGCAGCAAGGTTATGAGGGGTAGCGCCCTTTAGGATATGTGCATTTCCTTCTGGAAAAGGGTGGTATCATGGTATGGAGCCCAGATACTTACTCATGTTGAAAACACTTTGTTATGATTGTGTGAATTGATTAGAGAGCTCTCGGATAAAGGTCCCAAAGGACCGGGGGATGGCATATTCGGTCAGTTGTTACTCAGTTAGGGGTAACCCGGCCTTGTGTTGGTAGAGATCCGGTTTGGTTCTCGGGGATGTCCATCCAGAGGCATTCTCATGTGGCAATGGGAAGTTCCTTGGCCTGATCATTCGTTGGAAATCCAAAGAAACACTACGAGACTTGTACGGTTTTAGTTGTATAACCTGCTATGGAATGTGGCGGTAACCTGCTATTGAACATAGTTAGCTATAGTAGGCATAGTTCGAAATGTCTATGTTGGCTAAGATTTATATTCTACTTTCGAAATGAATTCTTCCTACACTATGCACTAGTAATAATATCAAATGTTTCTTTTAATGCGTATCAAGCATCTTTGACTATCATAAGGAGAAATCTCCTCCGATTCTGCGTTTGCATTGTGTGTGTGTGCGGAAGGCCTTATGGTAGTCTCATTTTTAAAAAGCATTGCGAATTGACTTTGAAAATCTTATGTTGAATGTTTTAAAAGATAAACTGTTTTTGTTGCTCACACCAGTCCCACGACTGATCCGGAGTTTATTGTTTCTTTCCTAAACTCTGGGTGCTCATTATATTTCTACACGAGCAGTCTAGAGTTGGGTTTTTCAGATAAGCAGATGTAGTAGATTATCTGGAGTTAGTTCAGTCTTTGGAACACACCAGTCTTGCTTAGATAGGTGCATCGTTATTGGGGGTTCAAGCTATTACTGGATTAGTTATTTGAGATGGAGTTGCAGTTCTGGAGTTCTTCCTTGAAGACTATTTTAGAGTTATTTGTTCCGCTGCTAGATGTTGTTATCTATTTTTCTTTTCCGCTGCTATTTTATTGTATCATATCTCTGTTGTATATTGATATCTATTGGATCATCTGTTGTATCAGATATTGTATCAAAGCTGTATATCAATGTATTATTCTTTTATTCCGCTGTGTTGTTTACTTAATGATTGTTATAAGCTCCGACGAATCGGATTTGAACGGTCGAATCTATGACATTCGAGTACGATTTGAAGTATGGATGTCGATTTTTGAGCGGGCAAAATCCGAGTCGTCACAGAACTCTTCAATCAATATCCTATATATATATATATATATATATATATATATATATATATTGGAAGCATTTGTACTTCATAGTCAATATTCGTGTTATAAAACACACACTTGACAAGAACAAGCTTTTGTAACCAAGCCTATTCCTCTGGGCGAAGTGTGGGTGTTTGATAGTCCAATTCCGAAGGGGAGCTTTGGGACTGGACGTAGGATGGGAGGTCCGAACCAGTATAAAATCCTAGTGTGCTTAATTTATATTTTACTAGATTAATTTTATATTAGTTTCATCATATAGTTCGTCACTTATACTTGCATATACACTACATGATCCATCATAAAGACTTTCAATTGGTATCAGGGCAAGGTTTGATCAAAGAACAGTAACACTTTTTTGAACCACTTTAATATGGCAAGTATTTTTCAAGAAGGACAATCCACAGCACGACCCCCACTTTTTAATGGCTCTAACTATGCATATTGGTCCACACGTATGAGAATTTTTATGGAAGCTAATAGTCTAGAAATTTGGTCAGTCATTCAAGATAAATATGAAGCACCTACTACTGCTACGAAAACATGGACTGATGCACAAAAGACCATAGCATCAAACAATGCTAAAGCTATGAACGTTTTATTTTACTCTCTAGATAAAAATGAATTTTCATGAGTCATGTTATGCACAACTGCATTTGACATTTGGCGTACCTTACAAATTACACACGAAGGTACAATAAAGGTCAAACAAACTAAGATTTCAATTTTGAAAAACCAATTCTCATCATTCAAAATGAAACAAAATGAAACTATTGTCGACATGTATTTTAGATTTCAAACTATCCAACATGATCTTATGGCATTAGGAGTTAAGTTTACTGATTTTGATTTAGTTTCTCGAATACTCAACTCTTTAACATCGGATTGGGAAAGGAAGGTATTAGCTATTGAAGAATCTAATGATCTCTCTACTCTCAAAGTTGAAGAATTGATAGGAAATTTAATGTCGTATGAAGCTAATTTGTAGGCACGAAAAGAACTAAATTTGGAGAAGAAGAACATAGCATTCCCAGCAACAAAGAATGATGACTCTGATTTAGATGAAGAAGAGATAGTCTTCATTGCCAAGAATTATAACAAAATCAAGAAATTTAGAAAGATGACCAAACTCCAAAAAGAAGGGAAGTCCAATACAACAAACCTATCTCAAATTAAGTGTTATGAATGTAATAAATATGGACATATAAAGAAGGATTGCCCTAAACTCAATAATGATAAAAAGAAGAACAAATTTGAAAAACTCAAAAAGAAGAAGGCTTTCAAAGTAACATGGCATGACTCGGATTCTTCATCATCTGAAAGTGACAGCGATAGTGACGGATAACAAGCTAATGTGTGTTTTATGACACAAACTGATGAGGTATATCTGGAACTTAGCTATGATGAATTAATAGAACTTAGTATGGAATAAGATGATGAATTTTGACAAATTAAAAAATTGAACAAATAATATATTGTCAAAATAAATAGATTAGAACTTGAAGTAGGAATTTTAAAAGATGAAAAAATTATCTTTGAGGAAGAACTAGAATTATCTCAAGAAAAAATAAAAAATAATTTGATAGAAAGTGAGGCTATTGCTATTGATTTTGAAAACACTAAAATAGTTAAGGATAATATGTTAAAAGAAAATGTCAACTTGAAAAGCAATATTGAAATATTTAAAATTTAGAACTAAAAGAAAAACTAGATAAAATTACAAATAATGTGTCAAAATTTAATAAAGGAAAACAAGATTTGAAAAATCCTGTCAAAACTTCAAAACCATCAGGCAATAGAAATGGAATAGGATTTAAAAATACTTCTAAACAAAAGGGAAATAATGCTAAAAATTTTAGTTATAAAAAAACTAAAAGTTTGCCAACGTCTAATATGAATACCAAAAATATGAAAATTTGGATTCCTAGGACAAATAATAATCCGATTAGACAAAAACATATTAATAATTTCTTAGAGAATGTAGTCTATAAAAAAAATTATATTTATAAAGGTACCAAACCATCTTGGGGCCCTAACAAAGTATATGGGTACCAATTAAAACATCTTTTATTTTGCAGGTACCCAATATAAAAAATAAAGAGAAATGGATACTAGATAGGGGATGCTCCAAACATATGACCGGAAATTCAAAAATGTTATCAAATATAACAAACATCGACGGTGGAACGGTAACCTTTGGAGATAATTCAAAAGGATATGTCATGGGCATTGGAGAAGTCATCAACTCTGGTATTTCTAACTCTTCTATTATTACAAATGTTTTATTAGTAGAAAATCTAAAACACAACCTACTAAGTATTAGTCAATTATGTGATAAAGGTTTTCAAATAAATTTCGGAAAAGATAGATGTAATATTTTCGATAATAGCAAACAACTTGTTTTAGAAGGTTTTAGAAACAAAAATATTTATGTATTAAACATGAATATAAATAAAAATTCAAATTTATGTTTAACCGCCAAACATGAAGATCCATGGTTATGGCATAAACAATTTTGTCATATCAATTTTAAAAATATTAATAAATTGGCAAAATATGAGCTGGATAGAGGTTTATCTAAAATAAATTACAAAGTAGAATATTTATGTGACGATTATCAAATTGGAAAACTAAAGAAAAGCTCTTTTAAATGTAAAAATAATATTTTTACAAAACAACCATTAGAACTATTACATTTAGATTTATTTGGTCCTACACAAATACGATCTATAAATCACAACAAATATGTTTTCGTAATGATTGATGATTTTTCGAGATATACATGGACTTTGTTTTTAAAACATAAAAGCGATACTTTTGGTATGTTTAAAATATTTGCTAAAAGAATTAAAACACAAATGGACTTGAAAATTAAAAATATTCGAAGTGATCATGGAGGAGAATTCGAAAATGCTCTCTTTACTAATTTTTCCAATAAGAAAGGAATAAGTCATAATTTTTCTTTTCCTCGCACACCTCAATAGAATGGTGTCGTAGAAAGAAAAAATTGAACGTTACAAGAATGTGCACGAACATTATTAAATACTAGCGGTCTACCAAAATACTTTTGGGTTGAAGCTATTGCCACAGCTTGTTATGTGTTGAATCGAGTAACTGTACGTCCTATGACTAAAAAATCAATCGGTTATAGGAACAAAATGAGTATTTAAAAATAAAGCAGACGAGAATGGAATATTGTTAGAAATAAAGCATGTTTAGTTGCTCAAGACTATAATCAAGAAGAAGGTATCGATTATGACGAAACCTTTGCTCCAGTAGCTAGATTAGATGCCATTTGGACATTACTCGCCTTTGCAACTTATCACAACTTTAAATTATTTCAAATGGATGTCAAAAGTGCTTTTTTAAATAGTTTTATTAAAGAAAATGTATATGTGGAACAACCCCATTATTTGTTCACGAAAAATATCCCGACCATGTTTTTAAATTACATAAAGCATTATATGGATTAAAACAAGCTCCTCGAGCATGGTACGAATGTCTTAAAAATCATTTAATTACATATGGTTTCCAAATAGGCAAAATAGATACAACTTTATTTATTAAAAGAGAAAATAATGATACTTTAGTTGTACAAATTTATGTCGACGATATTATTTTTGGTTCAACCAATGAAAATCTACGTAATCAATTTTCAAATATTATGAAAAATGAATTTGAAATGTCACATATAGGAGAACTAAATTTCTTCTTAGGTTAAAATAAAACAACTTGAAAATGGAATTTTTATTCATCAAGAAAAATATGGTAACAATCTATTACGACGTTTTGAAATGGATAAAACTTCAAGCAAATCAACACCAATGAGTACCACTGTTCACTTAGAAAAGGATGATAACAGAAAAGATTTTGATGAAAAATTATATCGTAGCATGATTGGTTCTTTACTTTATTTGACGGCTAATCGACCCGATATTATGATGAGTGTATGCCTTTGTGCTCGTTTTCAAGCAAAACCAAAAGAATCTCATCTAAGAGTTGTTAAGCGTATTTTATGTTATCTATCTAGTACTAGAGATTATGGTTTGTTTTACCCTAAAGGATCATCATTTGAACTAGTTTCATATAGCGATGTGGATTTCGATGGATGTAGAACAGATCGTAGGAGTACTAGTGGAACATGTCACAATATTGGACAATTTTTAATTTCATGATTTAGCAAAAAGAAAAATTATGTTTCTTTATCTACTTGTGAAGCCGAATATATCTCAGCATCTCTAGCATGTGCACAAGTGATATACATGCAACAAATACTTGCGAATTTCGGCAAAATTATCAATAAATCTCCAATATATTATGATAACACAAGTGCAAAAATTTATTAAAAAAACCCTGTCAATCACTCATGAACTAAGCATATAGATATACGGCATCATTTTTTACGAGACAATGTTGAAAAGGAACCATTTCATTAGAATACGTAAATACCGAAAATCAAATAGCAGACATCTTTACAAAACCACTAAATGAACAAACTTTTAATAAACTCCAATGTGATTTAGGGATTTGCTCTCTTCATGATCTGCTCACTTAATAATCATTGCTTCATTTAGGCTATGATTGGTCATTTGTTTTTCTATCCATAATTATAATTAATATTTTCTGCACCTTTGGTTTTTTAGATGGTTAGTTTTTTTTATTTTCTATAAATAATTTTTAAATTTTTTTTCTATAAAACAGTTATACAACAACAACAAAAAATACACAATTCATTTTTTTTAACAAACAAAATATAGTCATGTCTTCTGAAAATTCTTATATATCCATCTCGACGCCCATGATGGATAGCTCGGACGATACACCACAACCGCTTCCTACAACTACACTAAATCAGGAACCGACATATAGGTGGTCCTCATATCACACGGGATTTACTCTCGATAGCAAGAAGTCCAAAAGATCTCTGTTTGTCTCTCTTACAACAAAGGAGAAAATTGATGAAATTCATCACTATCAGAAACAACAGATAGATCTACAACGAGAATTATATTTTAAACAAAAAGTTACAGCACGTCGGCTAAGCTTTTTGGAGCAAGTAGCGATAAAAGTTTTGTACATCACGAAAGAGAGATGTCCATGAACCACTTCCAAAACCTTGCGGTTCTTTGGATCCCTCGTCTTCGTATCGTACACCTTTGGACCCTTCATCAAGACGATTTTCTGGCTCCCCGAGAACCCACGAAACGTGGAAATATATGGTCTTCACTTAAACCATGGAGGGATAACAAGTCAGGAGATCGTAAAACTCTATCATCTTCTAAATAAATTACATTTGTTATTATATGTGTATCTATCTTCATTTGTTATTTTCTTTCACACAAATAATACTACATTCTGTTTTTAATAAAATAGAGAATCGAAACATAAGCAAAACCATTAAATTTTAGGCTATTTTTAGAAAAATTGCCTATTTCGGACGTCTGGATATGGACCTCAGACGTGTGATACTCTGATATACGTCTATCTTTTAAGGACTGTGCATATGTCAGACATTTGAAAATTTGCTCGGCCTCCTCTAAAATAAAAATCATAAAATTTCAGATGTCTGTAATTCGACCCAGACATCTAAAATATTTCTCTGCTGCAAAATTTTAAAAAGTTATCCTATTTCAGACGTCCGGTTTTTAATACAGACGTCTGATAAAACTCTCTGACTATCAAATTTTACAAATTCGATCAAACCAGACGTCTAACCCATACACCAGACGTCTGAAGATATCTACTGTAACCAATTTAGGGCAAACCAGACGTCTAATTTAGATTCTAGACGCCTGAAATTCAATCGACTCTTTAAATTAATCCAAATAATGTCATTTTTTTCACTTTCATCTCAAATTTTCTTATCTCCGATTTCCCCGGTGACGATTTTTCTCTCAAAAACTTCCTTTTTACGCGAGCTAAAATCACAATGCCTCCTAGAACTAAAAATCCCAAGATATCCAAACGAAAACGAGAGCAACCAACATCATCTTCAAATCCTCAAGTTGGATCGGATGATCAAATTGAAAGATGGATGAATAGAGCAACACATTCAATCAAGAGGTATGAAGATATGCAAAAGAAAAAGCTTCACACAAGTCCATTCTATAACCTACTTAAATTTCCAATGTACGATTTGGATGAAATGTGTGAGAATGCCGGACTTGAAACCTTGATTTCATTCACTCCTAATGACATCCAAATCGATCAATTGGCAATATTTCTTTTCTATGCAAATTTGGATAGCACTGCAGTGTGGAACACTGAAGATGAAGATAACCGGCTTTGGTCTAGCGTGTATGGCAACACGATTAGACTAACTCTTGGCATAATAGGATGAACCCTAAGATGTTCTGACACGGGCGAAGATTTATGCAACATTCCCGATATGCGCTTCAAGCCAAGAAATAGCATAACGCATCAAATCTGGGAAGAAGAAATGCCAAAGTTTGCCTCTAAATATCTACGTCCAAAAGAATGACTCCTTACTTGAATGATAATCAATACAATCGTTCCGCGTATGGAAAGCCATAAGCAAATAACCGAGTTAAAGCATAAACCCTTATATGCTCTATTTAGTGGAAAAAAGGGTGAATTGGGCCAAATTCATCTTTGACGAGCTCAAACATTTTTGGGCTCAATCACGACCATCAATTATTTACCCAACATATATTATGGGACTTCTTCGTGTATATAACACCCCATCCTACCTATCGACCTTCGAAAAAATCTCACCAAAATATGCTTCCACCAAATTCTTCTCACTTATGCACTTACTTGAGATTCCCCCAGAATTTATATTCTTCGAAGATTGGATGCACAATCGTCAATCTAGACAAGTTGAGCCTCCACCTCAACCACACAATGAACCATCTCAAGAGGAGGAACAACATCGAGAAGCAACTCCACCTCCTCTTGCACCATTCGATTATCCAGGAAGGATGAGATTATGGAGACTCGAACGGATAAAAATCCAAATGAAAGTATTCGAGATCTCACCCTTAGAAATCAACATATATTATCTCAAAATCAAAAACTTTTGGCTAAGCGGATTGACAACTTCGAAACATCATTTGCTACATGCCTAGCCACAGTTGAAGAATCTCTTTCAACTGTCTTATCGGTTCTCAAAGAAGTACTCCAATGGGTTCGCGATCCAACACCACCTTCTGAAGATTGGCCAACCCCATTACCTTCTCCTCCCACAAAACATTCCAAACTTTCTGAGGACGAACCTCTCAAACAAGCTTCGACATCTCCTACAAAGCCTAGCACTTCTGAAAAAGAAGAAATAGGGGATGATCAAGACAAAGCTTCTCCAAAGGAATCATAGATTTTAGGATTTTAGGATTTCAACTTTTGTAAAATTGGCAAAATCTATGAATGTAATCAATTTCGAATTATTAATGAAATTTTCCTTTTGTGTGATATCTTTGCCGATTGGTTAAAATTTTATAATTCTTTTTTGATAATGCCAAAGGGGGAGAGTGATTATAAAACATTAAGAATAAGCACATATTCAGGAGGAGATTTATAATTTATATATAAGTACATTGAATAGTTGTCATCATCAAAAAGGGGGAGATTGTTAGGAAATCAAATCTATGGTTTCAATGACAACAACTATACAATGGAAATCAAATATGCATATATTTTTTTTATTTCCAGGTAATTGCTAAAGTAACATCACAAAAGAGACAAGAACAAGGCTCAAAGAACGTATCAAGAGGCTACAAGTCGATAGAATCAGAAGAGCAATGACACATATACAAGAAAAGCAACTCGCACAAGATCAGACGTCTGGATGCACTAGCCAGACGTCTGAATAAATCCTCTGGATTACAAACCAGACAGAATCAGACGTCTGGTTAATGTACTCAGACATCTAAATGGCTACTATATACAAAAATATATAGAACCAGACGTCTGAGACATATTCCAGACGTCTGAAACTGAACTCGGGTGTTGACATTCAAATTACAGCACAATTGAAAAGACACTTTCGCTTCTCTTTGCTGCAACTCTTCATCACCGTCGGAAGCGACCATAGAACACTTATTAATCGATACAACTACTCAAAGAATCTCTCTTCCAGTATAAATAGCATCAAGAATCCAAGAGAAGATTTCACCTTACTTACTTATGCGCTTTACTCTTATACTCTGATATATTCTTGATCTCTAGCAATTATATATTTGTATTCTGTGTAGTTAATGCCCCGCTATTACCCCGCTAAAACCCCACTATATCTCATAGAGGATTTCTACCGCTACGATTTTTCCATATAGCCCCAGAATATAGCCTTTCCGCTTTAATCCCCGCTATTTCCGCTATAATAACGTTATTTCCGCTATATTCCGCTATTCCCGCTATATCTTTTTTAATAAAATGAATTGAAAAATTGCATTTATACATTATAAAATTATGAAACTAATTTATTTGATTTAATTTTTAATATATTTTCAGAAATGAAAATACTCTAATATTCTACCAAATCAATTATGTTATATAACAGTTTTTCGTTTATTTAAAGTATATTCCCACATGTTTTTATTTAAAATTATTTATGTATTGTTTATAATTCAATCGAATGATAATTTTTCATTTAATTACCATTTATATATTTGTAAAAACATTAAGTACGAGTTTTATATGCTATTTTAGAGCCATCCGCTATATCCCGCTATATCCTCGCTGTATCTCCGCTATGACTTTTTGCACCTCCACTGCTTTGAATCTACCGAGCGCATTAACTGCACAGTTTGTATTCCACTCTTTCATATATAGAGAACTCTTCAATCAATATCCTCTCTCTATATATATATATGTATATATATATATGTATATATATATATTAGAAGCATTTGTACTTAATAGTCAATATTCGTGTTATAGAACACACACTTGACAAGAACAAGCTTTTGTAACCAAGCCTATTCCTCTGGGCGAAGTGAGGGTTTTTGATAGTCGAATTCCGAAGGGGAGCTTCGGGACTGGACGTAGGATGGGAGGTCTGAACCAATATTTAATCTTGGTGTGCTTAGTTTATATTTTACTAGATTAAATTTATATTAGTTACATCATATAGTTAGTCACATATACTTGCATACACACTGCACAATCCATCATATAGACTTTCACATTCATCGTTCGAGCCAGGAAATTAGCAGATTACCTACAGGGCATTATGACTAGTCTTTCTTTTCTTCAGGCTATGTTACTAGCTACTCCGAGTCATGGGAGACTTTGCTTCGATGATTACACGAAGAATTCATGGAGCATCCGGAATGGATCGGAGGTTGGCGGCTCGGTCATAGGGGTTCGGCACACATGGGTCGGTGAATGCAAGTAACATACTATGGGACAAGGTATCAAGATCATGGCCTGCATTGGGACTAGCCTGCCTTCATCTATAAATAAAAGGACAGGGGTACAATTAAGGAGACCTTTTTTCCGAGAATGCCAAAGGTACTCGGCCATTTTTGGTACTTGCTTCCATCAGTTCAAACTTGTGTTCGAGTTAGAAGTTTAAGGATTATATCCATATTCAGGTCTTTGAGAAACATGATAAAGATTACATTAACAGTGGATGTAGGCACTTACGCCGAACCACTATAATTCTGGTGTTCTTGTTTTTGCAGTTAGTTTTGCATACATTCCTTTGTTTTAATTTATTATCTTCATTGATCTCTCTACACAAATCTTTTCTTGAGTGTTAGTGCAATTTTCGTGCTAACACTACCACCCATGAATGCTTCACGTGAGCTTCGCCATGGACCCAACAATTTTAGGCTTTGCCTCACCACCATAAACCAAATTTGTAGCCTCTACTTTGCCTCGCCATTATTGTTTTTGCATTGGCCATATCTAGCACCAGTAACCACAATCGATCGACCTCTTTTCACATCCCAAGTCTATTACCATGCTCGAATCACTTCCGGCCTCCCCAATTGAAAAGCGATCGAGCTTCCTCCTTATTATCTCATCAGGTTGTGATTCGTATTCGAGTGCTGTACATCCTTTAAGCATCACCACAAACTCTCCTTTTCCTAGAAACCCCCAATTCAACCTCAACATAGCTTATTTTCCCTTCCACCCTCAAATCCAAACCCTAGGCATGGTTGTAGATAGTTATCATCACCAACCCCTTCTACACCCTAATCAACACACACCAACCCGATGCCCTCTCCTCTATGAAGCCAATGGATCCGAAATTGATGAATTCCATTGAGTGATGCTCCTTGAACAATTGAATTTAAATGGTACCTGTGTATTTGGTTTACTGTAGTAGAAAAGAGATAGGAAGAGAAGTGGTGAAGAGGGTTTAAGGGTGATTGGTATTTATCGAAAAATAAACAATATATTAAATTCTCTTGATTAAATATTTGAACTTTCCGATCTCGTACAATCACTCGGGATGTCTGATCGCCACAAGACTCATCGGCACACAACAACTCAATATTCCGGTACTAATGACACCGGTTTCGTTAAAATCCAAGACAATGCCCAGGGATAATAATTTCACAAGTTTATTAAAAAGAATTATTACTAAAACCAGTCTAATCCCTTTTAATTATAAATTAAATTATTTACCATCATCATTCTTATTTAAAAAGAATTTAAATAAGCTTTCAAAATCATTTTTATCGTATTAAATCCACGATTTAGATATTTTAAACAACTCTGATATTTAATTATAAAATGTTCGAAATTCGGGGTCATTACATCTAAAATATAAGAGGTCCTAAATGGGATATGACTGATCAATAAATCACAAATCCATGTATTACACCTACAATATAAGAGGTCCCAAATGGGATATGACTGAGCAATAAATACCAAAGCCATGCATGAAGAGCCCAGGCTACCATCCTTGCCTACTTCTAAGGAGTGATAATCATATGCTTTTCGCATTTAGCCAAAAGATTAAATTGGCTTACATGCCCTACTCTGACAAGCTACCATGCTGCAAATGGATGAAACACTCGAGCTACACGTCCCTTTCATTCTCAAAAATAGACTGAGGCTCAAAGTGATGTCTAGAAAGCATCCCATTCATGGCATGCTCGTCCATCCCCTCTTTTATTATGCCCAAAGAGCTACACCACCACCCACACATATCGTTGTTGCTGAAATGTTCATGGGCGGCGAAGCATCATTTGCGGTATTCCAATTGTCTCTGAACCAAACATGTATCCCAAATCGCCTACCTTCAATTGTTCATGCACCTTGTTAGCTTATACAGATAACCTTAGATGAAGATACCATAGCCACCGGTGACTGAATAAGTCAAAGTTCAGGTGACAAGTGCTGTATGCAACATAATATAGTAGAAAATACAAGTATGCTCTCTCAACGTATCTCCACTTACTAAGTGCCTAACTTAAATCATTCTAGTTGTCCTGAGTGTTGAGATTATGCTCTGATACCAACTATGATTCATGCTCTTCATAATACCCTAAATCAACGTAAAGTGACAACGTCTAACTCATGAATACCAGTAAAGATGGTCCATCGGGGTAAAATAGAAAAATTAAACATCATACGAGGGCGTAGCGATAGAATCTCATAGCAGAATGATAGTACATGATATACTGAATATATATGAGCATAATAGATAAGCAATATATAAGAGTCTATACTGGTGAAAGTAACCGATAGATAAATCAGTAAAGAAAGTAAGAATACATTATATGATACGAGAAGTCTCATATATAAATAGCATATCTCTCATGTACTACTTCAATATCAAGTATATATCCAAAGTATCGACTCCACCTCCAAAGTGCTCAACTGTCCTTAAAGGGTGTCCCCAGGAGCATCTGGCTCCCAAACTACTCAATTGAGTACATTAGAGTTGTCATGATACAAATATGCAAAGAGAAAATGCAAATCTAACATAAATCCTAGTATGACGGTTACTATCTCAAAATACCGTATATCAAAACTATATACAAATAAACAGGAAACTACTGAAATATAGCCTGTCCTCTCCACAAACATGGCTTAAGAAAAATTCGAACTGCCCATAAACAAGTAAAGTAAACCCAACTCAAAGGGAGGTAATCTTACCATAACCTTCTCTACTATTGTAATCAACAAGTCAGTATAACTAATATAATGTGAACAAAACATACAACACTCTATGATGGAGGTAACCCATTGTACCAATGCAGGAGTAATATAAACATCCAAATATAAGGCTAACATACAATGTTCAGTAATAATATTCAACCAACTAATATAACATGCATAATCATAATGATAAGTGACACACAGAGAATAAGTTGATACGCAACATTGTCGATGGGTGGAGCCCCTTATGGATACCAATCAATTCAATAATCCTTATCGAAGCATTTGAAATGAAAAAACAATACAATGATATAACAATGCTATTAACATAACATCTCCATACCCAAAACCAAAATACGGATATCTACAATTGATACCCACCCTGAAGTGCCATTAGCTATCAAAGAGACCTATTGAGAGCCACAACTATTATTGGGACTGGGCCAGCCCACAGCGGAAGAAATGGGTGAATTTAAAAAATTACCATTTTGAATCTTTATTGTGTCTATGGAGTCTAATTTATTTAGAAAATTACTAAATTGCTTTTAAATAAAATCATTATTTTATTTAAATTTACAATATAGTCATGTATTATGTTCTTAACGTTATATTATATATGCATGTATCATATGCGCATATACATGTGTATGCGCATGTGTATCATAGCAACTCGTACGAGTTTTGATATGTCGAGGGATAAGTGTACACTACAACGGACATGTTAGCCACTCTAGTATACAAATGTAACATCCAAATATATGTTTATATGTATTAATTTATATATACAAATTATTACAAATACTATTTTTTTCAAAATGGGTAACGTATTTTATTGCTAAGAGAAAAATGCAGCCTAAACTTAAAGGCCGAACTGGCCCGAAACAAAACAAAGAATGTGAAAAAGGAAAGGTCGCAAGTTACATTCAGACCACTCAAACAAATCTAAAACATTCCTTTTTCCGTTAATGCTCAAGGCAGCTGCCATGGAATCTTCATCTAAATCTCATTATCACTTACTTCTAGTCCCGGCTTCATCAATGTCTTTCGTTCAATAGCTGATAACCCTATAAGTGATCTTTTATCCACTTTCTTCATAATGATTTGAGTGTCTCTACCGATCATTACATTAATCGCTTGCTCATTTTACTGGTTGATTTTAGATATACGTCGGTCCCGCTCTTTCCAAATATGCCACATGGTTGTAGTCAAAACAATGAAGGCAATTTTACCCAACAAGATTTTGGGTTTCCAACTTCTAATCAAGTGAGTGACTTCTTCTTTGAGATCTGTACTCTGATAATTGCAGTTTAAGATTGTTTTCACCCTAGCCCAATTTCTCATAGATACAATGCAAGTGAAATATAAATGATTATGAGTTTCTTCCTCATCTCTGCATAACACACACTTAGATTCATACAAAATGCCCTAACTCTTAAGCCTGTATTTGGTGGAAGTTTGTGTAATAATGCTTTGTAGGATTTATGAGACATTTTTGGAACACTTGCTCTATTCTTGATCAGTTGAACCCGTTCAATTTCTTGCTCTTTTGTTCTCAAGTTATCCCAAACGATTTTTAGAGTATACTCTTTGCCTGTTGGTTTCCATATCCGGTCATCCCTCTGAAGTTCAGTATGTATATGTTAAGAATATAACTTCTTAGTTGAATGATAGGATTATCAGCGATAAAATTCCATCAATTACCTTGAATAATTTTTTCTAACTTGAAATTAGTTCCTCTATAAGCATTAAAATTATCCTAACCTAATTTGTCAACAATTCTTTGATTATTTAATCAAGGGTTTTACCAGAAGCATGTTTTTTTACCATTAGCAATTCTCCTTTCTACAAGTTTTTGCACTTCATTTCCAACTCCAAGGATAGATTTCCAAGTACCAGAAGCATTATTATCCTCTTTTATAAACCAGAAATTATCCTTTAAATATTTCTGTTTCTCATCCATTCTGCCCAAAGACCTTTTCCATTTAGGATTTTTCCTAACAAGTTTAGTGGCATTATCTTTTCTCAGGTCTTTGAGTATTTTTAAACCTACTCCTCCTCCTTTTTTAGATTTGTAGAGGGCCTTCTATACCACTTTACGTAGGCCGCCTTTCCAGATGAAGTTAGCACAAACATTTTCAATTTTATCAATAGAAGCATTATGAATCTGCAGAATCTGACCATAGAAGTTATGATTGTATGAACCAATTCCACTCTACCAGCAAAAGACAGTAGTTTTACAGTCCAACTCTAAAGCTTGTTTTTGATTTTTTATGATCAAGGCTCACATTCTCTATCAGTTATGATATTAATAGATAAGGGCACTCCAAGATATTTGACTAGGAGCTGACCTTTAGTATAATTTAGAGTTTGACAAATTGTTTCTCTATCCCAACAATAGTCATTGAAGTATCATTTTGTTCTCTGCTCATTGACCCTAAGTCTAGCAAACTTTTCCAAATTGTAGAAAATTTCCTCGATCCCCTCTACTACATTTTTAGCAGCCTTGATGCAAGCAATAAGATCATCATCATAGAGCAAATGAGTGAGGTAGGCTTTGATATCATATACATGATGAATGATCTATTATGGCAGTAGACCTCCATTAGAAGTATAAAATATTCCATCACCACTGCAAATAAGTAAGGGGACAAAGGGTTCTCTTGTCCTAAACCTCTTTTACTTGAGTTGAATCCCTTTAGCACAACATTTATTAGAATTGAATAGGTAGGAGTACTAATGCATTCTTCTACGATGTTAACTATCTTGTTTGGTAATCCTATGGCTCTAAGAATATGTAGAACAAACTTCCTATTAACTTTATCATATGATTTTTGTAAATCAACTTTAAGACATACTTTATCAACACCTTTCTTTTTAAAATTTCTGACAAGTTCATGAGCCAATAAAGATTTCTCTGATATGCTTCTACCTTTTACAAAGGCATTCTGACTTTCACCAATATAGTCATTTAAAATATCATCAACTCTATTACAAATAATTTTGCTAGGAATTTTGTAAGAGACATTGCAGCAGGAAATTGGTCTGTAGTTTGGAATTTGGGCAGGTTTATCTTTTTTTTAGGATAAGGCAAATAAATGTAGGATTCATTTCTTTTATAATTTTACCTATATCCAAAACTTCTTTGTATGCTAATATAAAATATTCTTTCAGGTGCTGCTAGTGGGTTACATAGAAATAGGAGCCCAACCCATTTGGCCCTGGGCTGGAATCATATGAATGACTTTAACGGTCTCTTAAATTTCCCTAACTTTAATGCTTCTAGTTAACATCTAACACACCCATTCGTTAATTAAGGTGTTGGTCTGAACAATTGGTAAATCTCCTTGACTTTCAAAATTGAATAGATCAGTATAATATTAGATAGCATTAATTTCAAGAGTATGTAGATCTATAGCTTGATCTTCGTTTTCATCAATGATATTAAGGTTATTGTTGGTATTTTCCTCAGAGACATTTTGGTGTAATTTTTTTAGAACATTTATCTTCCTCTAGCAACCATTTTTCTTTAGCTTTCTGCTTGAGATTCATAGCTTGAATTTTGAGTGCCTCCATGAGTTCCAATCGAACAACAAAGTATTCTTTATTGAGCTTTTAATTTTGTGGGTCATTATCCAAAGCTATTTGAGTTTGATCCAGAACTGCCTGCAAAGTGTCAATTTTCTGTGTTTGCTTGACCCTATTCCTATTCCATTCTTTAATTCTTACCTTCATATTCTTAAGTAGTACAAACATGTGGTTTCCCTCAAATTATTCTGGAGTAGATAAATCAACAATAATATGATATTCTTTATATTAAGTCCAAAATTTAGCTTATCTGAATGGCTTTCCTTTGTTGTTTTGTCAGAGTGAATAAGTTCAACCAGTAGAGGAGAATGATCAATAGTAGAGCTTGTAAGTATACTAACTTTCATGTTAGGGAATAACTTGATAGCATTAGCATTAACTAACACTCGATCAAGTTTGCAAGCAATTTTATTAACTTCCTCACTCCTCTATGTGTATTTCGGCCCAGTATAGAACACTTCCATTAATCCAACAGCAGTAACACAACCATTGAACTTCTCCAGCTGGAAGACTTTCAATGTATGTCCACCGGACTTTTCATCAACTTTAAGACAACATTGTAATCACCCATGATAATCCAAGCACAATTAATCTGACTTGATAAAAGTATTAGCTGGTTCCATGAACTGGTTCTACCAGTGGATAAATTGCTAACATATATGAAAGTAATATTTATGTGTAATCCCTCATTGTTTGTCGTCTCCATCGCTCATCGTTAGTTATAATTTTACAACTCCAAACTTCACTACACCATGCAACAATAATTCTGTCTTTACTAGTATTAGAATTGTTACAAATAATATTCCAACTAGCACCCAGAGTATAATGAAAATTGTCTATATTATCATCACCTATTTTATTTATAAAATTCCAAATAATGAAGTTTTATATTTATTTCTTAAATTAAAGAGGTTTAGTTATCTCTCATTATTATTTAGACCTCCTACATTCCCGCAAATAAATTTCATTTGGATGGTGGTGCCTTCTTACCCAATTAAGTTCTTAGGAGCAATGTTCTTTGATCCTTGCTTATTAGCTTTCTTATTAAAATGTTCTATGTATGCCTGGTTTATTTTAGTGTAAGTTCCAGACTTCTATTCATTATTAGATTCTTCATCACTAGAATCAAGTTGAATGTTTAATTTATTTTATCTCCTCTATTGTTTCACGTTCCTTTTCAATCTGGTCTTGCTCCACAGCATCCTATTGTTTTCATTACTTTGGATCTCTTGGGGTTGGGTCTCCTGTCCTTGGCTTGGTTTCTCAGTCAATGGCAGTGGCTCCAAAGACCGTTCGTTTGATTCAGGATTTCACGGAAACAATCAAATTGTAGCTGACTATCAATGGTACTTTGATTTACTGAATCAGTGACTGGATATGTAGTTTTATTTAGATTAGTAAGGTCAACTGTGCTTCTGTCTATATGATCGGTTGATGTTTTTTGGGGATATGTAAATCTGTTAAACTATCTACTTATGTTTTTTAATCTTCGTGAATAGTACCTGAGCACTCAGCACCATCTCCCTCATTTCCTTGCACTACTTCGTTTGTTTGTTCCTAAAGCACCACAAGTATTCTCTTCAGCTCTCCACTCTTTTGTTTTTTTTCATGCATTGCATTTCAATATGCTCGAAACAGGTACAATTTTTGCATTTAGGAGGAACAAATTCATATACCACATCTTGAAGGTACTCTTTACCTTTCCCATCTTTTTCTCTTGCCTTGGTAGGTAGGTTGGAACTTACAGTAATTTCTACTAATAATCTAGCGAATCTTAGTTTTTTCATTTATTTAGTGTCTTCATCCATCTTAATTGGCTTACGAATGAGATTTGCAAGTTTATTTATTCCTCTAGCACTCCACAAAGCTAGGTTTAAATTCATTAATCTTATCCATATTGGATAAGATTCAAGCAAATTACGTCCAAGTCTCAGACCAGCTTCCCATCTCTAATGAAAAGCAACCAACTGGCCATAAACCATGGTCTATTAACTATAATTCTCTAATAGTCCTTTTCTTGTTCAAATTTCACCAAATAGTATCCATTTTCTCTAGCAAATATGTCCTACGTACCCTCAGGTTTCCATTCCCCCTTTGTATAAGCATTAAAACGTATGTAGTAAGGAAATTTGCCTGTTGGATATATATAAACTAAGTTTCTCCACATGCTATCAGCCTCCGCATAATCTTCATCATCGGTAGCAGCAAATTCTCCCTTCTCATCAACAATTTTGTCATAAAATTTCACCGTGTCATCAATCTAGGTTTTGCATTTTGTTGCTTTTGTCTAGCTCTTGACATCATCGTTCGAAAATACTTGGTGCCTAAGTGCCTCTCCATAACTCGATCGATTTCGTCTATTCCCTTGATCCTCTGCCACTTTCTACTTCCCTTTCCTTTTGATCTCTTGCCATTCTCATCATCATTATTCAAATCGGTTTGTTTAGGTAGATCTCCAGTTTTTGAATTAGATCTATTAGAGTTTGAGTCGGCATTAGAAGATGCGGTCGCCATTTTGTTTTGAAATCTTCAAATTATTACATGTGTGTGTGTAAAATTTTGAATATATATAAGGAAATTATAAAACATATATACATATAACTATATGTATTAATAAATGCAAAATCATTTTAAATAAAAGTTTGAAATATATATATATATATATATATATATATATATATATTTATATAATATGAAAACAAGTAGTTTTTTATGCATATAAGCTAATTATATATATATATATATTATTTTTCTAATAAATATATAAGTTAATACATAAATGAAAAATACAAAAATACGAAAATATATTAATATATGTGCATATCCATTACTACTTATGCTAAAGCAAAAAAATTTCATTAATATTAAATTTCATTCGAAATTCAACAAAATTTAAAATAATATTTGTGAACATAAAATTTTATATATTAATATTTTATAATATTTTTAACAAAAATTTTTAGATTTTAAAATTATCCATGTATATGTTATAATTTTAAGATCAATTTAAAATTAATTAATTATTTCGCAAATACACACACGGATATATATATATATATATTAAAATAAAAATTTTGTCTTTTTGCTGTCGAAAACCTATCAGATAAGAAACTAATTTTATAAAATTTAAAATTTATTTTATTTGATATATTTGTTGATGTTATAGATTTATGAAATTTATTTAATCTAAATAATGATTAAATTATACACACACATACACACACACACACACATATATATGAAAAAAGATTCTTTGTCAAAATCATTATAGGAGCAAAACTATTCATATAAAATTTTGAAACATAACTATATAATATGATATGTAATATTTGTATTTATGAAAATTATATGTATTAAGCAATATTTAAAATAAATATTCAATTTTTAAAAAAATATTTCATAAGCATCATGGTATTTATACATATGTCAAAAAAAATATAACCACATGAGCAAATAATGTATAACCATAAAAAGCAACGGTATATCGATATGCCAGATTTGTCACATATCGATCTAAACATCATGTGATATAATATATGATATTAATTTATATTTGTAAATTAGTGACACACCTTTACCATAGGCTACTAAACACAGTTTACGATCTCCTTTGAATCCTATTCCAATGTAGCAAAGTGCTACCTCCTGAACTGATGACCATTGGTTATCGAATAGCTTTTATTTTATTTTAAGCTTGAAAATGGCTGAGATGGTGGAGGATAATTTTGGCAAATAAGGAGAGGGGTGGAGGCTCCAAAAAGTAATTTTATAATGAGGGTTTAATCATTTTATAAGGAGTGGCCAAAGGGATAAATTAGGATCGAGATCCTCATTCTTCTCTTACTTATTCTTTGTTTTTTAAAATATCAAAACCCAAGCACATTGCCATCTTAAGGCCGCCTCAATATCGAAATCCTCTTGCCCCATATGGGCTTCAAACCTACTTCATGCCCGAACAAATTTATCGCATTTAAGATCAATTTAAACGCGTATCGATCTGCATATTGGATAATATATTTTTAACTATTATAAACATATTTATTAATATTGTTCAACACATCAAATAAAAATTTATGACTAATATTTCACAAATATTAATTAAATAAATTAATTTATAATAATTACAAATTAATTAAATCTTGTGGTTAAAGGAGTATACAATGTTTTGGTTGTGTGACTCTTTAAGTGAAAATTTGGTCAGCGATTAATATCAAACTATTCAATTATTCAGGTTAACACATCACTTAGCAGTTGATGTGACATTTTGGCCAAATTAACCGCTTAGTTTCGGTGAAATCCAGTTTTACTTTAGTAAGTGTTACCTGATTGTTACAATCATTTACACCAATTGTCTTCGTCAAAACTATATCACTTTGGACTTATGGAATTTGGCAGTGGTCAAAACTACAATATCATCCATATTCAACTTTTAGAGTCCAAACACAAAGTCTATGGTCCAATAACAACAATGTTATTAATTGTACAGCTCTGGCTAGATACTTTGACTTTGAGTTGACTTCAGTCGGTCGTGATACTAACCTCATATAACTGAGAAGAGGAATCCTCTCTTGAATAGCGTCTCACTTTCTATGCTTCCACTCGACCTAACTATAGTTGTTCGATGAACACTATGCAATGATTTAACTATAATCAAGCCGAAGCTTCTATATTAAAGATCAACATTATTCTTAAGTCAAGAGAACCGTGTAATTTTGTCGCATCGATATTTTCTATTTGAACTTAGCTATATTAACCAACATAAAATTATCAAGTGAGTCATTTCATAGTTATCCAATAACTATTAGTACATAACCTCTTAGTGTCCGCAGCAGTCTTGAGCAATGCACTGCTTAAAATTTAGAGAGCTTTACGTACTTTAATCTCAATGGATGTATCGATATCCAGTCTCAATACTTCTTGACTATGACTATTTAAAACTGTATGTTTATTTTATTTTGATAAATCATTCATGTTACTACACATTGTAATTACTGTCACAAAAACATACAGTTTACGGATTTTCTATTAAATATATTTTTAATTAAATGAATTAATTAATATAACACATTATATCAAGTATATAGTAGAAAGAAAACACTCCTTACTTCGAACCAGATTGGTTGTCCCTTTTTATAGATTGGTATACCCCTAACTCTATCAATCTCTCACTTGCACTTTGGTTTAATTATGGAATCTTATTCCATCCTTTCAATAAGTTTGATGAGAACTAATCGAGTGAGACCCTTCATGAATGGATCTGCCATGTTGGTTTAATTAACTATTCCGTCAATCAACGCTCTTCGGTGTTGATAAACTACCTTTACCATCTGGAGCTAATCGGAGTTTGTTTCTCGACCTCCAGTGGGCTCTATTACTACATTGTTATCATATAATAATGACTTAGTATTCTTAACGCTTGGAATCACCCCTTGCTCAATTATAAATTGTGCATTTATATTTATTTACATTGCTTTTATTGTGGTGCTATTCAAGGCGATGTACTTAGCCTTTTGTTGAACCAGCCACAACATTTCGTTTGGAAAATTTCTAAATTAAAGCTTCTTAATTAAATTTTGAAAATGAGTTTAACATTGACATATTATACTCAATATCACTAATGAAGTTTGAGTCTGATTACTTCTTTATAAGAAGTTTGTTGTTTTTGTAAACAATTCTCTAGTATTTCATAAATACATGAAAAAACTCCAAACTGCCTTTTAGTGACTTTTAATTCAGATTTATTTTTTGCTTCGTGTATTAAATACATTAACAAATCACGATAATGTAGACAATTTAATATGCAGCTAATTCCTATTGCTAATGCATAAGGAAACCGTTTCACATGTATCATATAGGACATACCAACGTCCTTTATACTATCTATGAAAGGCATCATTCACAAATTCACCATCAAGTATTAAAACAACTGAAGCCAATTTTAGCACAAGCTCATCGTTAGCAATCAGTGATATGTTGTTTACTTATGGTTTAGAAATCTATGTACCTTTTAGTGGTTTTATCTTATGGACACATGATTCCTCTACATTTTAACTGAAATTTTTTATGGTTTTATCTTATCGACATATGCTTCTTCTACATTTTAAATGAAAATTAAACCATTCGAAGTTCCTATCAAAATATGTATTCAATTTCGATGCTTATAAAATGATACTCTTATTGTTTCTTGGATCATACCCTTAAACTCACAAACTCAATATCGCACTCACTTACTTCCTGACATTATGGTTGCTATGCCGAATATTCCATTCTAAATCATTAGGTAGAATATTTCATTTTAACACATATTTACGAAACACAAAGTCTTACCAAGCGATAATTTGTGAGTAAATCCAAATTAACTTGATCATGTTTAATAACGAATTCATTACATTAATTTCAATAATTTAAATTTTTGATGTTATTCTTATTAACATTGCTCATTATATTCCAACTGCATTTGTCTTTCTCTTGAAGACTCACTCACGGTCGATGGATCATATCCCTTTGGATACAAGTACCAAAATCATATTTTGATAAGTACATGGAATCCTTTCAGATCTACGCATCATAGAGTCAATACTCTAATGGTTTAATTGACAACTGAGGATTATCTATTTCGGAATCGATAAGAGATCATAGTTTCTCTTCAATATGTAAGAATACATATTAGACAATCTAATGCGATGTGTTAGTTTAGGTTAGTTTAATTTCATTTCATCCCATGTAATAAGCTTTATCTTTGAATCATATCCAAATCCATTTACTACCAATAATTTATAAAAGAAATTTCTTCACTATGAGGTTGGTACTTCTTGTAGCAACAATTGTTCCTCAATGCGGTATTCATAAATACTTTATGAATTGCCTTATATATAAAAATGATTTGGTTTTTTATTTACCAAAATTATGTCCGAAACATAAATAGGTCATCCAATGGCAATCGTTTCAAAAATTATTTAGGGTGATTTGAACAATATCCCTCATGTTCAATTACTACGTGCAGTCTTTCAAATCACACAACTTGCCAATTACTAGTCTAGGATATGTTAGGGTTTCTAACAAAACTTTGTCTTATATGATTTTGTAAGCTTTTCTTCAGATGAAATTAATTTTAATCTCTTGTACTACACTTAAGTGTATGAACGCATTTATTCAAACATTAAAATACTACACATAAAATCTCTAGCTTGAGTTTCCTCAACTACTAAAGAGTAATGCCAGTAATTTATTAGTATATAAATGATAGAGTAGAACATTTATATTAAAGATTCATAATCTTTAATATATTTAATGAGTGATATCGATTTATGGAATAATGTATTTATTATGAAATATCCTCGAAATTCACATGTCGGACACATCGGAAATCACGATATACGTACTATGCATGTATATTTATTCCTCAAGATTAATTGGGTTTCCCATCGTTTCATATTTAGTTTATACATTTATATTGTATAAGTTTAACTATTATATAGCTTTTATATTTTATTTAACTCATATATATTTTATGTATAACATTATATTAATTAAATCTTGTTTAATTAATTTAATTAATTAACATTATAATTAATTATTATGTTATTAAATTATAACATATTATATTGAACCCATATACTAGTAATACACACATATCTTATATATATATATGTATATGTATATGTATATGTATATATGTATTTTAATTTATTAATTAACTTCTAATTAATCAATTTAATTAAAAAAATTAATTAAGTTTTTATTAATTTCGAAAATTCTTTTATATACATATGTATACTTATATTGTCTTAAATAGTTCAAGACAACATAACATATATCATTATATATATAATACATGTATATATATTTAATCAATTAACTTATTTAATTAATTCATTTATTTTATTAATCTTACTAATAAATAATATTTTGGAAATTAATTTTATAACGTTTTCAAACACTTTGAAAAAATTATATTAAAAATTTAATAATATGTATTTTATTTTAAATTTAACTTTTAAATTTAAAATTTTATTTTAATTTTTAGAATTATTTAAAAAACTATATTATAACATTTATAATATTTTTATTTTAACTTTAACTTTTAAATTTAAAAAATTTATTTTAATTTTAAAACAATTTTGAATTATCCCAAGGCCCAACTCAAATTAGGTGTTATTCTATCAGGGGTAACCTTTGGGCTCACATAACTATCTGGGTCAGGCATGCAGTCAGGTAGGACAATGTATGCAACAGCCCTGCTTTCTATGTCGAATAAATAAATTTAATTGAAATACAAGTTTTTGTATTCAATTTGCGATGATTTATAAACGGAATAAATTGTTTTAATTGAATTAAAAAATATGTTTTGAAGTGTAGATAATTTTTATATGTTTGAAGTAGTTAGAAAATAAATTTATTATGTAATAGTACAATAAGTGATTAAATAAAATTGGCAGGCATCGAATTAATTAAAAATTGTGCAGTTATCAAAGTATATCTTGTGTAGTGAAGTATAAATTTATTTGAATTGGATTGAAGAATATTTACAATACATATCAAGAATTTAAATTTGAAAACATAAAATGAATTGAGACTTGGCCCAAAACAATTAGCCCAAACCTATTTCCTCCTTTTCCCACTTCTAGAAAATTCTCCATACTTCAACATTAACCCAGACCCGAACCCTTTAAAAAAATAAGCCATATTCCTCTCTTCCCAAAAATGAACGCATGCAAGATCTTAAAAATATCTATGTGTAGTCGGATTCATGCTCGAGGCGCTCTAGCATAGTGGCATCATCGACTTAGAGGATGAGGCTCGTGATTGATGGGAGGCCGACATCGTCATGAACGATCGAAAATCAAAACAGCATTACAACCTAGGGCAAGTCATGATTTGATTGATGTGCACATGGTTTATGGTCAACGATCGGTGATGGAGGTTGCAAGCGCATGCGGTATTGGGGGTGTTGTGTCTTGTTGGAGGCGAACGATTTTGGGAGGCTATGTGGATGCGACAGTAGCAACATGATAGAGGAAGTAGGCGTGTGTTATTCTGTATAAAGTGATTCTGACTGATGATCTTAGCTTTTTTCGATTGGAAAAAATGACATGGTGGATGTTGGAGCAGTGCGGCCAGTTTTAAGCTTCGAGCAACGATGGTTTATTAAGGTTTAGGTAGCGATACGGTTGCAAGCATCGCTTTGAGCGGTTGGTTATTGGTGTGCATGTGAAGTTAAAGACTAATCTCATGTGTCAATGGCGGTCGCTAATTGGATAACTCGAGCATCGTTTGGTGAGTATATCTCACCCGCAACTATATTTAATTCCACTCACATCTTACATATACATTAATATCATGATTATTTGTGGAATTGCTTAGTTGAATTAGTTGTTGTGATATTGGATATTATTTGATGTTTGATAGTGGATTTATGTATGTTGGATTATTAAAAATGCAAAGGAGATGCTGCCTGTTTGCATTTCAATTTGTGTAGTTTATTTATATTGTATGTAGGGATGACAATGGGGCGAGTCTAGGGTCTAAACACGGTAGATCTATCCATATTTTGACCCTTCAAGACCCACCCTTAATCAGGACGGGTAGACCAATGACCCATTCTTAAGAGCTCTGGGTCTAGGGTCGGGTCAGGTCTTGGCAGACCCTCCCATACCCGACCCGCACTACCGAGATATCACAAAATTGCTTTATTACTATGACAATGATTTGTTAATCCTTTTGTACATAAGCAGTTATAACATGGATATTCTAATGTTCCATTCAATAAGTTATATGATTTTTAATATATTAAGTTGCATCACTAATAAGTATACAATAACTTATGCATGTTTTTCTTGAGCCGTTATTATACACCCCATTCTTACTAACTCACTTATCACTGTAAACACCTTGATACATATATTTATTGTATCATTTAGTGACCATCCCTCTTACAGATAAAATAAATATATGCATATTAATACATAGTTTTAAATAAATATGTAGATCCCCACCGAGTCTTGAGGCGAGGTAGGTTGACCCTGACCCGTATGGGTTTCGAGTATGGGGTAAAAGTCCAGATCCACACCGGGTCTATGGGGTGAGTCTGGGGCAGGATTTAATAAAACCCGGGCGGGTCTCGGGTATACAAAACTCTCCCCAACCCACTCAATCATCATCCCTAATTGTATGCACAGTGTATTAGTGGTCGAAATTTGATGTAATTCGACTCAGCCACATGAAAAAATAAAATTTATACTGGTGATTGTTGTTGATTTTAGAGGATCTTGCTCCATAATTCATATTTTTGGATATTTGATTGATTTTGTGGTTTTAATATACTTTTGAAAGCTTTGATAAATTATTTTTGGTATTTTAAAATTAAATTTAAGTATATTATAAAGAAATCAAATTGGTTGGCAAAATAAAATGATTTCTAGGAAATTAATTTGGACATAAAAGTTGTTTTGAAAGGAGGATATTTTGTGTCTAACCGTTAAAGCATAAAGTGAAGGTTTTGGATTAAATTATATGGTTTGAAATGCATATGATTATTTTGTAACTTATAAATTGACTTTGAAATAGAATTTTAGTATAAAAGATTATGTAATGAATTTAGAGTAATATTTGGCGATTTTCCATATGAGCTATTTTAGAGATTTTAAGTACATAGTGAATGTTTTGAATTATAAATTATGTTTTGAAATGAAAAGAATTTTTCTTGGTGGTTTATTAATTTATTTAGTATTATTTAGCTATAGAAAATTTTGTATTATTTTCTATAATTATTTTGATTTGTAAAGTGATTTTGGAAGTTTTGGAAAATATAAATATATAAGATTTAGAAATAAAATTTAGTTATTGAATCTTATACTGAATAAAATTTAGAAATATAAGTATTTGGAAGTTTGTTGTTATGTTTATTTATTTGAATAATCTATTTTATATTACTTTTCTGATCATTCTTCTCTTCTATATTGAAATGGATTATATGAATGATTCACCATTGATGTGACTTTCTTTTAGTGATATAGAATGATACGGTGAGGACGTTCTTCTATGTGATTTTATGGCGATTTTAATTCTTTGTGAAGGGGAATATGAATAAATAGATTAGTAATACCGTTTGGAATAGGGCATTCGGTAATACTTTTTCGGTTATTGTTTGGACTTGTTATATAGAAAATGTGGGGATTGAGTGTAATTTATACGCAGTGAATAAACGTTTGAGTATCATGCAGCGGTATGGGATGTTATTGTGATATTTATTCGGTCATTCATTATAAGTAGATGACACTCACATGATGGTGATTTGTGGTGACTCCTTGCGATGAGTAGCATGTATAGCCATGTGTAAGTAATATTATCAAGCTGTGTGGCAGCAATATTTATAGTCGTGTGTTGGAAATATTATCAGACTATGTGGCAGAAATATTGGTAGCCATATGGTGGCAATTGTATCAAGATGTATGGTGGTAGTATAACAGCCATGTGTTTGCATTTCCGAGTAGCATGTGTTAGCTATCAAGTGTAGATATTATGTGTTAATCTATCTTGTCCAGCTACTTTTCATTTCAGAAAATGAACCAGATTGATCTGTATCCACCTTGGTGGCCTGATTGCAGTGGTCTCTCACCGGATCTGTGACACCCTTATTGTTGTGTGCCTTAGCTATGTGCATCTTTGTCGTGTGCGTTTGTCCCTGTGTCATAAAGGCTGACAGTCAATTACCTATAGAGCAATGTGTCAAGTCGTGATTGATGCATAGCGTAGTCTTGTAGTGTTTTAGTGACATGTGGTGGATATTATCATAATACCAACGGAGAGGTAATAGATGATTATAGGAGCAGTGTCAGACGAATACATGTGAGGCTCCTGGAGCAGAAAGATGTGTTGTCAGTCGCCCGTCTGGTTCTAGTATGTGTGGTAGATAGACATATACTGTTCATATTCGAACCTGAGACAATGTCCTAGATATTGTAAGTTCTCATACATTATCTTTATACGATTAATAGGCAGATGGCCTATACTATTCAAGCAGAAGACGTATACTATTCGAGCAGGCGACCTATACTATTCAGGCAGACGACCTATTCTCTTCAGGCAGATAACCTACTTATTATTGATTTTATTTGGGCATTGCCATGTGCTGGCATAAATATTTTATTAGATTTCTGGATTTGATGATGATTTTGGGATATGGATGACTCGCCCATTTGATGTTGATTTTGTAATTTCCAATTTGATGAGCTTTATATGGGTTATGACATCTTTATGCTGTGTTTTGTGATATTCTACGTTATAAGATATTTGAGGTTAGTTGAGATAATATTATTATATTTACATCCAACATATACTATGTTCTGTATATTTATTGACCTTGGATTTAGATACAGTTTGACCCGTTTATTATTTATATAATACTTGCGTCCATCAGAGACATTTCAGGTTCAGGAATGATGAGACCAACTTGTATTTTCTAGGCGTAGAGGAGACTATATATTCATTATTGTAGATGATCATTTTGTATTATATAGCCTCAAATGTATGTATTATTGTGATGTGTATTGGGCATGTATTGTATATTATATATTTTATATCATCGCCGTGATTGATTATGTTATCTCTGATATTCACCGTATATTTTGTATTGTTTTATCCTAGAGGTACAAGTGTTTATTGCTTTATGTTAATACTGTGTACGTTTGTTGGTGAGTTATATTTGATGTTTAATACGTACTAGTGTTATCTTAAGGGAATATTCACAGGTGTAACATATATCGCATTATTCTCCATATTATTCGACACTATTAATCTATAATACTCTTGGCTGATAGGTATAGAGGTGTGGGTGTTACATGGTACTTGGTTACCTAAAAATTCAGTATAGACGCTACCTTTCTTAGATATCCTACTAACTGGGTTGTAAGCTTAATTAGTCAGCTCTAATATGGCTAATTCAGAGCACATATGCTCTTTGGCTCTGATACCATTGTTGAAATTAGGGCAGCCCACAGTAGAAGAAATGAGTGAATTTTAAACTTTTTTTATAACTATTTTGGATCTTTATTGGGCAAGTGAAGTCTAATTAATTTAGAACATTTCTAAATTGCTTATAAATAAAATAGTTATTTTATTTAAATTTGTAATATAGTTATATATTATATAATTAATGCTATATTTATATATATATATACACGCATAGTATATACACACACACATAAATATATATCTCTATGTGTGTGTGTGCGCGCACGCGCATGCGTAACATAGCAATCCATGCAAGGTTTGATAAGCCCAGTATAAGTGTTTGGATTTATATCGCAACAGATAGGTTAACCCCTCTGGTATACATCGTCTAAATATATGTTTATGTGCTTTAATTTAAATATATAATTTTTTACTATTATTTTGGCAAGACCAACCGGTTTTATAGTGGGCCATCCACTTTTATTACCAAATCATTGATAGTTAATACAAGAGCAAGGCAGCATGCCTCAACTACTAATGAAAGGAAAATACAAAACAGGATTATGCAAAATGTTCCCAAACTACTATAAATGACCTAAAGCTAGTCCTCCTTAGAAGAGGAGGAACCACTTCCTTCGTTCGAAGAGTCAAGGCCTATCACATGCAGAAATCCCAAGAAAAGAGACACAATATTCGAAATATAACTAGTGTAATCCTTGGAATAGATAAATTTCCTATCCCAAGTATCATCATCAAGAAGCCTTACTCCTTGCACCAAGGGTACCATCAACAGAAAGAACAAGACTCTCCCAATCAACAAAGTAATGAAGACGCTTGGATTTACCTATGACTTCACTGCTAAACATATGGAAATTCTTTCAAACAGGGCCATTTCTCATCTCAAACGGTTCATGTATCCACGCTTTCTCAAGATAATTCCATTCAATAACATAAGCATAGGTGGCATTAGATGACACAGGATCAACAATAGAATCAGAAGGAGAAATCACAGGGGAAACAATAACTTAAGCTAAAAGGGAGGCAGGTCAAGACACAGTCACATGTGAAACAAATGTAGCTTCAGAAATAGGTGCATAAGGAACATATGAAGGATAACAGACCAATCTGCAGTCGTCGAAGTGCTATTTCTAACCTTAGGAACCCACATCCGCATAGGGGGACGAGGAAGCAGAATCTTGGGCAGAGGAGGAGCCTCAAAGGTCGAGTTAGGGAGCTTGCAAGAGTCAACAAGGTGGCCAAAAGAATGGCATGCAGTACAAATGTCAGGCGCCCAACCATATCTAACACGAACTTACGCTACATGGCCAATAGCAAGTTGAACTCCAATTGTTGATGGTAGTGGCTTTTCAGGGGTTACTTCAATCAGTGCCTTGGCATAAAACAATTTCTCGCGGGCCACCATATTAAAGTCAAACATTTTAATTTACCAATCGTGCATGATAACCAATTCAATCCCATGAACTACTGTAAAAAAGTCAAAATGTGCGTAAAGTATGCCCTAACATGAATATACATTACCAGGTCCCTAGCACTAGCCATGGAAGGAGACCATTGGAGGTAATGAACGGTTTCCCATCAATAAAGGATGGATCAGCTTTAAGAACATGTTAACGTTCCTTATTGCTAGAAAATTTAAAGAAATGCATTGAGTCGGCAAAGATAACGTAGAGATCCTGACGAAATTTCCATATGCGGTGGCATAGGCTTCTTTCATCTTGAATCTTTTGGTTGGGATGCAGAAAAAACCCAACCAAGAACCCCGGCCAATAATCTTCCCTTGCTTGCATAACAGAAGAGATGGCGACAAAATTCCATTCTGCTCCTTGATCTTAAAGTCTAGGCATGTAGACAACCATATTGTGGGGTAGGGAACAAAAGAGGGATGACCAAGGCTTGGACAAATAGGTTCAGACAAAGAAGTTGCAGACTTGCCATCATCAACACTAGGCACAGTATAAACGGGGATAACTAGATAATCTTAGAATCAGGCAGCATTGGGTAGTACAGCAGGTAAGCGATTATCTAAAGGGGCATTTAGTCGAACACAACCAGTGCACGAGCCTGCAACTCCCAAGATCCGAACCACGTGCTCGGAAGTACCAGCCAAATTACACTCATTAACCACATTCTGATCAACCAAACAGTCGTCCTTGCTACCAAGTAATGGAGATGCAATCATAAAGGAATCATTTCCAAAGGATAGGAGCTTCTTAGAAACTATGAAGGGAGAGATATGAAAGTGTTATTAGAGGCAACTTGGGGCGATTTGCATCAACGACATATAGATTGGGAAATCAACAGACAAACCCAATAATGACCTGGGAGGGGACAAGGATCTAGAAGGTTGGGTTGGAACTTTGTACGCGCGTCCAGAACTAGTCGAGCTCTACGGGGCAGAATTAGGTAGGAAAGGGGAAAACTTGTGAAGCTTCTTAGGCATGGAGAGACTAAGATGTAAGAGAGAGACAACGAAGGAATTAAAAGGGGAAAGTGGAAGCGGATACGAGAAAGGGAAGCAGGAAAGTGAACGCCATTTTTGTTCCATTTTAATGTATTTATCAATTTATTAGGATATATATATATATATATATATGTATATTTATTAGGAAATATAAAAATTATTACAAATATATATACATATAATTTTAAATATTTATATATATGCATAAGGAATTTATAAAACGTACGTACATATAACTATATATGAATATGTATACACACATGTAAACTAATTCAAAATCATTTTAAATAAAAGTTCGAAACGTATTTATTTATTTTATTATAGGATATGAAAATAAATTTTAATTTTTTATAAGTATAAACTAATTATATGTGTATATATATTTAAATTTAATGATTATTTTCAACTAAATATATAATTTAGCACATTAACGAAAAATATAAATATACTAAAAATATATTAATATATGTGCATATCCATTAATACTCATGGAAAAAAATTACTAATATTTTTTTAGTATTATCAAAATTCAATAAAAAACTATTTCCAAACATAAAATTTTATATATAAAATTTTATAGTATCTTAACAACATTTTTAACAATTTAGAATTATCCATGCGTATGTTATAATCTTAAAATCAATTTTAAAATTAATTGTTTATTTTGCAAATATATATACATATATATTTAAATTGAAAATATTTTTTTTACTGTCGATAACTTATAAGATAAGAAATTAATTTTATAAAATTTAAAATATGTTTTATATGATATATTTGTTGATGTTATAGATTTGTGGAGTTATCTAAATAAATTTTAAATAATATACATGTGAAAAAAAATTCTCTACCAAAATCATTCCAGGTGTAAAACTATTCGTACAAAATTTTAAAACATAATTATATGATATGATATGTAATATTTGTATCTGTGAAAATTATATGTATTAAATAATAATATTTTAATATTTAAAATTAAAATTCAATTTTTTAAATATGTCGTGAGCATCATAGTGTTTATATATGTGTCGATTTTTTTATAATCACACAAGCACATAAATATATAACCATCAAATGTAACAATATATTAATATGCTAGATTCGTCACCTAGCATCTAAAGATCATACGATATAATATATAATATTAATTTATATTTGTAAATTAGTGACATACCTTTACCAGAGCCTATCGAATACACATTGAAACGAAGATACGATCTTCTATGAATCATATTATAAATGTGCTAGCTCCTCAACTGATGACCATTGGCTATTGAGTAGCTTTTGTTTTATTTGATTTTAGCTCGAAAATGGATGAGTTAATAGGGAAGGAGAAGGGTGGAGGTTCCAAAAATTGATTATAAAATGAGGGGTCTAATCATTTATAAGGGAGAAGCTAAAGAGAAAATTAAGATCAAAATCCCCTTTCTTCTCTTACTCATTTTATCTCTTTTAAAATATCAAAACCCAAGCCAATTTCCATCTTATGGTCGCTCTTTTCTTGATGTAATTAAGGCCGAAATCCTCTTTCCCTATATGGGCATCAAATCCACTTCAAGCCCAAAAAAATTTATTGCGTTTAAATTCAATTTGAATGCGTACTGATATCGCATATCGATTAATATATTTATAACTATTTTAAACATATTTATTAATATTGTTCAACGCATGAAATAAATTTTTTATAGCTAATATTTCATAAATATTAATTAATTTATAACAATTACAAATTAATTAAATCATCCAATAAAAGGAGTATATAGCGTTTCAGTTGTATGACCTTTAGGTGTAAATTTAGTCAGGGATTAATATCAAACAATCTGATTATTAACGTTCACACGTTACTTAGTAGGTGGTGTGACATTTTGGTCAAATTTATTGCTTACATGGTTTTGGTAAAATCCCCTTTTATTTTATTTTATCAAGTGTTACTCGATTATGACAATTGTTTAAACCAATTCTCTTCGCCAAAACTGTATCGCTTTGGACTTATGAAATTTGGTAATGGTCAAACTTCTAGTGTCATCCACCTTCAACTTTTGTAGTCCAAAAAGAAATCTTTGGTTCAATAATAAAAATTATTATCCACACTGCTCTAGACAGAGGCTTTGACTTTGATTTGGTCTCAGGTGACCATGATACTAACCTCATATAACTAAGGAGATGAATCCTCTCTTGGATAGTGTTGCACTTTCAATGCTTCCACTTGACCCAACTATAGTCGTTCGATAGACGCCATGCTATGATTTAACAATAATCAGACTGGGGCTTCCACATTGAAGGTCAACATTATTCTCAAATCAAGAGAGCTGTGTAATTTGGTCATATCGATATTTTCTATTTGACCTTAGTTGTATTAACCAACAGAAAACTATCAAGTGAATCATTCCATAGTTATCTAATAACTATCGGTATGTAACCTCTTGGTGCCTCTAGAGTCATGAGCAGTACATTATCCAATGTTTGGAGAGAGTTACATACTCTACTCTCAATGGATACATCAATAACCACTCTCGATAAATCTTGGCTAGGTATAGTTAAAATAGGATGTTATTTTGATAAATCACTCATGGTTACAACGCATTATAATAAATATTCCTTTAATTAAATTAACTAATCAATAAAATATATTATATCAACTATACAATAAAAAGAAACACCTTTCATTTCGAACGAGATTGGTTATCGAGTTAGATATATGTTGCAAATTACATATCTGCCCCTTAGGCACACCCTTAACTCTATGACTCATACCATAGACTCCCCTGAAAACTAAAACCTTAAAAAAGATGACCTATAGGTCTTGACGCAGTGCCCGTCTATAAAACACAATAATAAGTGGCATACTCTAGACTGACATCCCAGTCTTTCTCAGCCCGTGCTCCAGTACCAGGTTTGTAGGTCGTGTCGTCTCAATGGTACACTGGATTTCCTTTCATTCATGTTGTCTACACCGACATCCCGAAAGCATATGTAAACACTAAACCCATCGTACACCCATAACACATGTGTACACAACACCGAAGTATTGTCATTCCCGTATGGATCATGACTTGTTCTAGAAGTGCCATGCACTACCCCGTTGCCCTAATTCAGGCATACAAAAACAATATACATAAATCGCTCAAACCATGCATCTATGATTATATATATACACACACATACACAGAAATATATGCACATACATATATATATAAACCACTTGAACCACATATCTATACAGTTGTATAATATATATCATCCACTATTCAACCTTAATTCTGGCATACCGAATTGTACATACGGTTAATATACGTATTGATAAATCATTATGAATTTTCGTTAGTTGTCAAAGAGACCAATCGAGAGTCACAACAATATTATGGACTCCTCTAAAAACCAACACCTCAAAAGAAATTTGCTTGTAGGTCCTGTCGGGGTATCAGTCTATACAACGCAACAATATGTGACCTACTCTAGACTGGCGTCCCAGTCTCTCTCTGCCTCTGCTCCATAACCACGTATGTAGGTCGTGCACCTTTGTGGTACAATGGATTCCATGCACCAATCAGTAGTCCTTAGTGGGACATATAAAAGCCATACATATAAATGATTTAAACAGCATATCAATGAATGTATTTAAATATTTTGTATATCACCTAGTAACCCCAAGTCAGACACACCAGAACTATATATAAATATAGAAATATATAACTCTCATAAACTCTATGCAAGTATATCCTATGTGGAACTAATAAACACATATCATGCCCATTTACATACACAAAGGCAATACACAACCAAAGTAGCAAATCTATCATATCAATATCAATAACAATTAATACATACAATCATATTAACAATTCAAAAAAAACGTGTCTTACTTTAGTAACCAATCCAACAATCATATCTTCTTCTTATTATATAACAGAAGTTTCAAACTTATTTTATAAAATAATATCCTCATTGAATCCATCATATTATAGCTCAATATCACTTAATTCTTCTATTAAAATCAAGTTTAACTATTATTAAGTCCTCAAAATACTATATAACTCATGTGTAATACGCACAAACACATCACAAACCATTCCTTAAGGTCAAAAGTTAATAAACCATACTATAACAATATTCAGGATTTATAACTTTAACCAAAGCTTATTAAATAATACAATTCTTCTTTCGTAATGTCTAACTTTTTAAGTCATCTATATGAAAATTCACTAGTTAGTTAATTATTGATTTATATCATACTAAACTAGTGTCAAGGCTAGATAAACTTCAAAGCCATTTAAATATAAGTTTAACCTGCCTAAATAATTATTTATCCTTACAGCTTATTTTAAAGGTCATATTTCTAACTTCGTATTAGTAATAAAGTTTGTGATAGTACTTCTATCACTACTATGATTATAAACTAGAGTTTAATAAATTTAAAACCTTGTTTTAAATTAATGTCAACTCCATCTAACTCTATTCAATATAGAACACAATATTTATATGTTGAATTTTAATCAGTTATCCTGAATATCAGTAATAAAAATATATAATAATATTTCTGTCACTAATATAACTACAAATTAGAGTTAAATTAATTTATAACCATGTTATAAATTAATATCAACTCTATCTACCTCTGTCCAACACGAATATTATATGCATACAAACATATATATGGGATTCTAATTAATTATCCCAAATGTCTACTCAAACTAATACAATCAAATAGGGGAAATATTTATTTGTATATATTGTTCTACCTCTCCTATGTAATAATTTCCAATATATAAAATTACGGGAATTTATACTGAAATAGAAATTCAAAGTTATAATTCCGCTCACCTGAAATGTAAATTCCTAATTATCCAGTTCCAGTCTAAACCCATATTGGGTAATAGATAATCTTCATACGAGAGCAACGGCGAAGATCGCGTCTTGATTGGACCTCGTATGCAAAAGATATGAATTAAATATGAAACGATATTAATTAAATATAATTAATCACTTAATTACCTCATCATCCTAATCCAATTTTTCTAGAAAGATTAAATCCTTTTACATGGTCACACATACACAACCCAATGCCACTCTCTTCTCTCCTCCTTACTCCCTCTACACTTAACGATTCGACAAAATGTCGGTTCATATATGCTCCATGTCGTCTTCTCTTCGCAACACGCCCGCACAAGACAAGCTCGGCTGCCCCGACCAAAAGAAATCTACTCATCTCCAAATCGGCCTCAAGAAATCATGATTCTCTAGTGATGGCTGGACATTAGCTCATTGGTGCCAAAAGGTTAGCCTTGCCAAGAGAAGAATAATGGTACCCTTCGTTGCACCAAACTCCTCCCCAATCCCTGCATATCTCTATCCCTAGCTCACGTAAGCCAAAATGGAGTTCGACCAAATCTCGCTGCACTCATTTTTCCACTGTAGATGTGAAGCTCTCTCCTCCCTGAGCTCAATGGGTTCGGTCTCGCCGGCATATGTGGCATGTAGCTCCCAGTTTAATTAGATGAAGATCGACTGCTACTTTTGAAAATGAGCAAGAGAAAGAAAGAAATAAAAATGAGAAGATAATAATATTAGTTTTAGGGGAGGTTATTATATAATAAAAAAAATATACAATTTACATGATTTCTCAAATAAATTGCCACACGTTTCAATGTCGTACAATCATACGACAAATCGGATTACCACAAAACTCATCGGTGGACATCACCTTATTTTTTCAGGCAATTGGTGTAAATTCGTCGCTATCTGAGATAACGACACGGGATGATAATTTCACGCATTTCAACGGAATTTTCACCATCAAATCTTCTGATTTCAAAAATTACTCATATCATACATTCATAATGAAGTCCTCATCCTAGAAACACAAGACGTCAGCCGAGATCTCAGTTGACTCAACTGCACATACATTTTTATAAAAAACATATAACAATACGTGAATCGTAAATATACCGTGACTCTAACTATAACGATGTTTATGTTCATTCTAATTCGCATCATTTATCCCAGCTCAATGGAAGTGGCCTCAAACCCTATTTCTCCCATTAGCGAAAAGTTAGATATTAAAACTTTAATTCATTAATAATCTAATATTTAAATTAATTATTTAAATAATACATTACTTCTTTTTTAATGTTTAACTTTTCAAATCACCTTTATGAAAGTTCGCTAGTTAGTTAATTTTGATTTACATCATAATAAACTAGTGTCAAGGCTAAATAAACTTCAAAACTATTTAATTATAAGTATAACTTACCTAAATAATTATTCTAGCTTTATAACTTATTTTAAAGTTCATATTTCTTATTTTTGACTAGTAATAAAATATATGATAATTTTCTATGACTAATATAATTACACATTAGAGTTTAATTAATTTATAATGAAGTTATATATTAGTGTCAATTCCATCTAACTCTATTCAATACGAATATAACACAATATTTATATATACAGGATTTTAACCAATTATTGTGAATTTAAATAATAAAAATATATAATATTAGTTCTATCACTAATATAACCACAAGTTAGAGTTAAATTAATTTATAATCTTGTTACAAATTTATATCAACTCTATCTACCTTTATTTAATACGAATAAAATACAATTTATATATATATATATATATATATATGAGTTTCTAATTAATTATCTCGTATATCTACTCAAACAAATCTAAATAGGTGAAATATTTGTTGTTCTACCTCTACTAGATAATAATTTCCAGTATATAAAATTACTGAAATGTACAATGAAATATAAACTCAAAGTTATAATTTTGATCACATGAGCTGTAAATTCCCAATTGTTCGGTTCTAATCTAAACCTTTATCAAGTCATAGATAATCTCCATACGAGTGCAACAATGAAGACCGCATATCGATTGGACCTCATATGCAAAAGGTTCGAACTAAGTTCAAATAAGTAAATATGATTAATCACTTAATTACCTCATTATCCTAATCCCTTTCTTCTCTAAAGCCAAATCCTTGTGCATGCATACACGTACACAACCCAATGCTTCCCTATTCTTTCCTCCCTCTCTCCCTTCACACTTACTGATTCAATGAACCATTGGATACTACATGCTCCATGTCATATGCTCTTTGCAATGTGTGCACACATGACAAGCTCGGCCGCTTCGACCAAAAAGTGACATACTTACCTCCAAATCGGCCTTCAGAAATCGTGGTTCTGTAGTGATGGCCAGAAGTTGGCTCGTTGGTGCCAAAAGGTGAGTCTTGCTAAGAAAAGAACAGTGGTAGTCTTCATAACACTCAACTCCTCCTCAAACCCCACCTATGTCTAACCCTAGCTCACGCAAGCAAAAATGGAGTTCAGCCAAGTCTCATCATACTCACTTTCGCCACTATAGATGTGAAGCCATCTCTTCCTTAAGCTCAATGGATTCAGTCTCATCGAAATTTGTGGCATGCAGCTCCAAATTTATATGCAGAGGGGCAACTACTTCAGAAGAGAAAGAAATAAAAGAAGGAAATAATAATGTCATGTTTCTAGGGTGGTTATTGTATAATAAAATATGTATAAAATTTATTTGATTTTTCAAATAAACCACGATACGTTTTGAGCTCATATGATCACACGACACATCAGAATAAGTCAGCACACGTTACCTCATTTTTGCGGTCCAAATGGTATTTCATTGCTATTCGAGACAATACCATGATAATTTCATGCATTTCAAGGCCATTTTAGCCATTAGATCACCTGATTCAAAAAATTCCCTAATTGTACATCCCATAATGAATTACTCATCCCAAAAATACGAGCTGTCAATCGAGATCCCACTGGATTTGACTACATATGTATTTTTATAAAATACGTATAATAATACATAAATCGTAAAAATACCGTGAATCGAAATATAGAAATATTAAACTTATTTTAATTCGCAATGTCGACCTTGACTCAATGGGAGTGGTCTCGAATCCTATTTATTTCATATGCAAAAAGTCAGATTTTGGACCTTCAATTCATGAACGGTCTAATCTTTAGATTAATTATTTAAATATCCAGTCGTAAAAAAATGCTGGTTGTTAAAAATTTCATCGAAAATTGAAATCCCAAAAAGATCTTTTATTTGAAATGTCCACAACCACAAGCTTAAAGTCATCTGCACCTCATGTCTTCTGTCCAACATATAATCAAGTATAAGCGAAAAATACTTTACTTCTTTAATTATTACAATAACTGTTTCCTAATTTCTTTTATGATTATCAATATCAATTAGTTTCGAATCATTTGACAAGGATAATGATAGTGATTTTCTTTACTTTGAAATCTAGTAACGTGTTTTTGTATAAATTTAGCAATCACACTACAAAAAATAAATTCAATTAAAGATCGTTGATTAAAAACTGAAATTTTCTGTCTTTAATTAAAGATTGATTAATCACTAAAAACTTCAACCATTATTTTTTAGTATTAGTGATGGAAAATTAGTTTGTATTCAGTCTGTAAAATTTGAAACAGTTTACAAACAAATTTTAGTCTTTAGCTTGATTATTAATCTATTTCTAAATTACTTAACATCTAATGTTAAGGGTTTTTTATTTTATATTAAATCGAAACGGTTAAATTAGGTGATCCGTGACCCATTAAATAATTTATTTAGTATAATTACAAGTAATACCATTTCCTTAAGTCACTTATGCTTGTGACTACCCACTTTCTCCACTTACAGATGTTACTCATTTCTTCCTCACGTAGTAAAATAAAATCGTACAAAATATCCAAATACAACCGCAGCCAACACCATCCTCTTTGATGTACCTATGATGTTGCCTCTTCTTTTCTATAACTCTGATATCCATTCATATGAATCGAAGATACCCCATAACAGTGAGATGAACTACTACCATGCGCTGCCATTAGGACTAAGTATATTCAGATCTGTGCAGGTTCTTAATTCTCTCGGATTACAAATCCTTCGACTGAAGAGAAAGTATTCTTCTTTCATTTGTTGAGATCCAATTGAAAAGGATGATTTGTTTTGCCTTGTAACTGAAGTTCCTAGTAATAAATAGATCCGTTATATTTTGGCTTATTTAGAAAGTTTTCAATAATGCATTATAGGTTTTGTAGTTTGAGTGGGTATGATTTCGGTAGTTCTTCTGATCTGTAAAATGTAAATATTAGTTATTTAGGTGGAAGTGGTGTTTTGTGCTAAACCGAGACAGAGAAGGGAGGAGCAGGCTGAAATTAATAGCTAGTTTAAGTTATAAATAGTTGAACAAATTATGTTGGCACTATGAGTTTGCCTTATGAATGAGCATGTTATTGCCTTTGCTTCATTTTATCAAGTAAATTGCTCAATTCATGACTTTGCAATGCTTAATCCTAAAATGAATTCTAGTAGTTCTCTTGCTTTTTATAAAATCTCAGCACAACGTGTATCTAATATTAAAAAAATGTTATTGTGTTATAAAAAAAATCTAGAACGATAATCCACGATGATGAAACTTTACACTGTTAAGTTATGTAAATATTTTGATTTTCTTTTCTAGTAATTTTCTTTATAAATGGAGAAGTTAGGGATTATAAATTTCAAAACACGCGTTTCACTCCCTCATTTTTTCTTATTTATTTATTTATTTATTTTGAGACCGATTAAGGACTTAATTTCAATCTCTAGTCTACGATTTTTTAAATTTTCAATGACCAACTTTCGGACTTTACTTATAAGGACTGAAACTTCAGTCTCAAATTGCTTTTGGAACTTGAGATTTAGTGATTGAAATTTTAGTCTTTAAGCGGTCTTTGATTTTTAATTAAAGACTGATTTTTTTTCGTTAAAGACTGAAATTTATGGTCTTTAATTTTCATTATTTTTGTAGTGTAATTTTTATAACGTTTGAAAATACATCATTATTTTCTTGATAATTTTTCTTATTGACTTTGAAATATGTCAAATATTTTGAGTGGGAGTTGCAACACGACAATCAATATTATTCCCATAAGCACTTATCTGTAATGCTCTTTTTCTTTATTAAGTTTCACTTGTGCACATTAGTCAATTGTTATTTCTTTGAATCTAATTTCTAATTCAATCTGATTCTCCATGTTAGTGATACGATTAATAATAACTTCATACGTTTTAGGTTTTCACTAATATTTCTCCAATCATCCAATTTTTCAATTTCCATTTGAGTCATCATTTCATCCGTTTGAAATAATTTGTAACAATAACAAAATACCATATCCAAAATTATCCACCAGCTTAACCATTTTCTATTACTTTTTGTCTCTACTTAATCATTATATAAAATAGTGTGTAATGAAGGAATATCTATTTCATGTATCTTTAGAAAAATCAATATTATTATCTCTTATAAACCTCATTGAATAACCAAATCTCGTAAGAGCTTGGTTCATGTTCTTCCAATCTATTGGATCGCTTATATCAAAAGAAATCGGTACAATCTTCAACGGTGCCCTCATTTTTATTATTTTCATCCTTGTCTACATTTTCATTCTCATTTGTCACAACCTTATCTACTTCTTTTACCTCATTTATCTTTCTTATGATAGTTAGTTCATCTTGTTTTTTTCAGTAAATTTATTATGCGATACTACTTGATTTTAGTATCATTTTCAACTTTAAGTCACTTCTTCCTTTAAAAAACATTGGACTCAATTTTCCTATTAGATGATTTAAGAAGAGTAAAAATTAGACGAAAAGACCTCATGGAGAACCACAATCGCCAACATGAGATCCTTTAGCTTTTTTCTGTGTACACAAGTGTTAATCAAAATCCAATTAAAAAGCTAAAAAATTTGATAATGTTCATCTAACAAAACATTTCAAAACTTTAAGAAACATTATTACTGTAATTGTGAACATTAATGATTGTACCAAAGATCATTGACAACAAATTTAGGGCTTATGGTTCAAGGCATGGCATTAGGTGGAGTTTCTTGTATATTATTCATAATAGCACGGCATAAAGATCTAGTGCATAATGAATTAAATAATTTTTACTAAATTTTCTTCATTCTATACCACTGCTGATGAACCTGATTCAACAACAAGAACGATTGAAATAGAGAGCTTGGCGGATAGGGCAGCAACTCGAGAATTTTCCTACTAGAAGTATTGCAAGGTACAATGCTGAAGTGATCCTCATGGGCGAGAACATTTCGGAGGATGTAGTCGAGAAAAACGTCATGGTAGAGAAAGGACGAACATGCGAATAAACTCCCCAAAGATAGGAAATCTAGGCATCATGCCATCGGATGTGAACGCTTGAGCAACGATCATCGTAGTTGTTTGCCATTTCCAACTCACGGTCAGGATCCGACTAACAGCCGCAGCGAAGGACTTAAAGAAGGAAATGATGAGATGGTCAGTGAAATGATCAGGCAGTTTCTGTTGGGGAGAATCCCTTTAGATGATCAGTCTAAGAGAATAAAAAAAAACCCAACGCAGCGGAAAACAGTTGGATCGTGATTGTTGTGAGACGAAACAAACAGAGATAAACATCCATCACAGATCTATGCAACGTAGAAACAAAAATAACACCAGTATTCATAGTGGTTCTACTACCGCAAGGCGGTGTACATCCGCTTGGGGAGAGGAGATTTTATTAATTACTGAAAGATTAGAGTTACAAGATTGATATACTTTGGAGGCTATACATAAAAAGAACTAACAATTCAAACAAAATTCTGTAGAGTTTCAGCTCTCTAGAATAGCCATTGTTATTGTCTAGAAACTCCACTATTTATAGAGTGAAGAAATGAGGAGGGGTAGCTGCTATATAGCAGCCTTGAGGTTTGGTTCGGCAAATACCAAAAAATGGTTTGGCATCCATCTGGATCGGCATGATTTGGTCTGGCAAGCAGTACTCCAGATCTGGACCGGTTG